>OY728147.1:1034783596-1044783596 GCA_963277665.1 Viscum album
CCACCTCTTATGTTTCTTAATATCCATTCTAACCCAAAAACTCACTCAATTCAGTGGATAGTCACCCTTATCAACTATATCCATATTCATCACTACTCAGTGTATATTTTTTAATATGGGAGAGTATTTCATTGGCATATAAAATTATCAAATTTTATTGGGGACATAGGATATTATCAGCTTTGAGGTAGGGGTGAGTTAGTGTTGGGAACATGTTAAGATAATTTATTCTTTTTATCCATTCTCTTATTGGATCCATTAAGACCATGACACTGAATTTAACATACATCTAATTCATTCAAGTGAACGCACACAACATGGAAATGAGATTTATTATTTTTACAATTCAATAAGAAAATATATTTCGTGGTGAATCCAATAATTTATTCACAATCACAAAGACTACTCTAATGATATATCCATTAATGTGATTTATCTAAAAATAATCTTAATCATGATGATTGGTACCCTAAATCCAAGTCTAGGGACAATAATAAATCATGATTTCCCAAAATATAAATATCCAAGTACAACTACAACAACTTATTAGATATTTATATAGGATTCATAGATAGTATTATACTTCTTTATTTTCTATACAACACTTCAAAATTCCAAAAAAAATGTGACTTATTTTCACTTTCATTGATGATTTTATATTTCCATTTGTATTAAACAATTTTGAAATTCGTATAACTATACATGAAACCTCACATATATTTTCCATGTATACACATTATTTCAATCTGAATTATTCTTTAATGTCGTAGAGTAAAATATTTTTTCATTCAATATAATAAAATAAATTACTTAAATTATTTATATAAATTGTATTACAAATAGAATTCCCCCATTTGTTAACATTATGAATAATCATCCAATTATTTTTCATCATCTACTTCTTATTAGAAAAAATATCAAATAAAATATATACACACATATATACTTCTGTATATTTTACTGTATGATAGACTACATTATGCCATCTTTTCATTCTTCATCAGCTTATGATGTATAATAAGGAACGACAGTGGGAGTATACATTATTATATAATACAATCAAATGGTTTCCTCGATATATATATCATATTAAAAAACACTAATTTATATATATATAGTCAATAATATAGTGAAAATTAGTTCGTCAAATGTTCTCCTCTTCCAAAAATACCTCCTCGATTTCTTCATAATAATTTCATATAACCACAAAGAAGTTATTTTATTATTTTAATGTAATTAAGATGAGACATAAATTTAATTCAAATTAATTATCTATATTATTTTCCTTATAAAATCCCATACCAATACTTAATTGATGTTATAAGAATCTGGATAGAAGCATCACGATATTCATTACTGAAATATTGGCTTCAATGAATCATCATATTTATTATTACAAAAATCAACATTTATTACATGAATGACACATATATTCTTACTTCCATTTCATCATGTGGTTTTTAATAATCGAAACTATAGAATTTTTCTAAAACATAGTAATCATCAATCGTCCGAGTATTCATTCATTACAAAAATATTATATGTTTTTTTATTATTCATGTTCTTGAAAAATTTATCCATGTGTATCACATAAATGACTAGAACATAGTATTCCTTCAAAAACATAAAATAGTTTTGGATGATGGTTATAATTTTTATCATATTAACATTCCTGAAATAAAAGTTACATTAAATGCATGATTAATCCATTAGACCAAATGCATTTAATTTAGTAATATAATGAATGGACAATACATCAGAAAACTACCATTGATCCGTTATGGTAAAACATTTTAAGTGATCTTAACTTTTTATTATTTTAATGGAAAAGTAAAATTGATATTGGTGGTGGATAGACTAATAAATACACATCTCTTATGCGTGGAATTACCAGAACATATTTTATTGGATAATGATTCGTTATCTGACCATGTAAATCATATAATATGTTAGACATAATTCATTTGGTAAATTAATTGTCAACATACTATCAATTATGTATCCATATCAACATTCAATCATATGGTATATTAAAATATCACTCATTCCATTGTTAAGTAGACCACAATAGTTACACATTATCACTTGATAACTTATTCTTATAGTAAGTAAATCAAACAAGTTGAAGAACATCCTTATGTAGTTACTTCGTAAATGATGTGATAATCAGTCTCAATTCACCAATTATTAAACATAAACGTTTATAAATTCATAAAACCCCTACACATAAAAATCACATATATTTTATTAGTAAGAAATTACATATTGGGGTCCCTTATTCTTTGAAAATATTATTCTTTACATCATATTGACATTATGATGTCAATAAATACATCTCAGACAATTTGAGATCAATATTCTTCCCTATCGTATTTTTTATCAATTACAATATTGAAATGATATTTCAATATCTGATATGTAAAATAATTAATTCTTACATTCTCATAAAAGTTTAATTTCTCTATATCTACCTCTTATGGAAAATAAAAAAAAATTAGGGAATATGTTATCCATTCATTCAAATAAAAGCTCCACCAATATTTTCACAATATTTCTACATGATACATTGTCATCGTAAAATACAATTTGATTTTATTTGGATAGAAAATATATCAATTATTTTTTGAAATTAATAATTTATTAAATGAAAAATTACATACATGGCTTCATGGGATTCAAAACTGTATAAGGTGGAAATAGTGATAGATTCAAATTATGAATAAATTTTCTCATAAAATTCAACCAAATAATCCAATACTCACTTCAATAAACAAATTAAAATAATTGATGTAAATATACCAAGATTAAAATCCATGTTAATTTCTTTATACATTCAAATTTATTATTTCCTTTACAATTTTAATTTCACACTGTTAAGTTTAAACATTATATTTATCACTAATGCGAGATTAAAATATAGACATCTTTATTTACATTTTCTTTATGCACATTTTCAAATAATTATATTTGTGAGATATATATATATATATATATTGGTCTCTTCATATTCCTTGTGTTCTTGTATCCACTTCATATATATATTATTCATGATCATCTGATTACAAATCTCTTAAAGAGATAGGATTAACGATATCCATGATGAGGATAGAATAAATTGGATCTTCTTTAAATAGCTATCATGATTTTCCGACATTCACATCATCGCCAATGATGAAATCAATTATTTTATATTATATTCAATATAAAATTATTTAACTAATTTAAGATGGACTATTCTTATCCAAACTATCAATGTATGATTTCTCTAATTCTTATGGACACCCCCTAAAATCATGTTTCACCATTAATTTTCATTATTTAAAAAAATACATAATAGGAAATAGAATATCGTGGATCTTATTATTTTATAATGTAAATAGTATGGTTGAGTTTATTTTCTAAATTAATGGGTTCTTATTTCCTCTATTCATCATGATTTAACATCTAAAATTCAATTCTAATTCATATTGGGTTAGCATATACGTCATGAAATCTTCAATTTCACTGGATTTAATTTTACATTATCAATATATTTAGAGAAAAATTTATCAATGTGTGAAATTTACTTATTATTTAGATACACATATTATTCTAGGATTAGAGAAAAAAATACAAGATAATTTCATTACTATTTAAACCACCTACATAGATTATATTTAACATAAGTATTTACTTGTACTAAAAACCTATCTTGAAATTTTTGATCTTCATTGGAACAATCTTCATCACCTTTGGTACAACCACTTTGTTGATCCATATCTTGCATCTTTACTATAATCAAAACTATTGGGCCAATTAATAAGATGTTTTTGTATAAAATTTTATCCTTTTTGGACTCTTCACATTGTTACATCATATTTCATTTCATCTCATAATTCAATCAACACGAGGTACTCTTCTTGCACATATAGTGGTTTCTATCCCTAAATAATCAACCATCCTTTTTATAATATTCAAAGGATAATCTAGATTTTTATATCCCCTCAATATCATTTCATAGAATATATTTTATTTTTTATATCTAGATTTATATTTTAATTTACATTTTAAAAATAATGAGTGGTTAATGGACCACTACCATGACCATTACCTTTACTAACATCATGTGAATTGTTTAATGGACTAGATCTATTTGATGAAGACATACTATTAATTTTCTTTTAATGTTACATTTTTTTCACTTATTACCTTCCATTAACAAGGATTGTTTTTCAATATAAATATTATTGAACAAAAAATATAATTCACAATTCATGAATATTTTTTAGCACCAACATTAACCCAAAAATCCTTAATTTCTTATTTAGTATACGTTGTTCATAATTTTTAGTATATTGATCTTGTTGTGTTTATGTATTCTTCACCACTTGATGGGGTCATCGTGAAGAACAGACATCTACAATACTTATTCTATTCACTATAGGAAATATGTTTATTTATCAATAATATTTATGATACATACTTGTGAAAATGTTGTTTTTAATTTTTTACTTTTCAAGATTAAAAAAATTAGAAAATCATTACAAATAGGAATGCATGGTTCTGTTTTATTCTATTCTACATGGTATATATCATCAAATTGTTTCATGGTATTCTTGCCACATGAGAGACATATTTTTAAAAATATAATAATCCATGGAATAATATGTGACAATAACTCATTATTCTTGTGTTCCATGTGATGACATATGTTGAGAACTTGTTATATATTAAAACATGATATCATGCTCAATATATCTCATCTTCATTATGTAATTAACAATTTCAATTGTCATCAATTTTTATTATCCTTTGTTAATAATACTTTCATCTTATTTTTATTCATTTCTACCATGTATTGTCATGTTGTATACATTTACTTTAATTTCATGTTTTTAATATCAAATTATACATTTCTAAACTCAATTTTGTTTTTCAAATTTTTTAATGTTCATTATTATACACTTCATTTATCATCTGGATCTATTCGATTTATTATTCACCATTTCTCTATTGGTCCTTAACTTTCCAAAAACAGTTATGCTGATCTACCTTCCCTATTTAATTTCTCCAATATACATGATGAGAATTAAATATTATAGATACATTACCTATAAATCCTTATCTTTTTCAGATGTTTCACCTTAGAGATATTTTGTGTCTTCATGTATTATTTTGATCTTACTAAATATAAAAGAAATCATATTTTCAATAATATAATACAACAATATCTTTATTTCATTAAAAGAATAATCTATTATCATATGATCACTCCCAATACGTATTTGTTATTCTTCAATATATTTTGGACAATAGTATTTACATACCTAATTGTTATCAGAATCCATTGAGGTTAAAGGGTTATTTATTTCGTTATGGAATTATGAAATACCAATTATTCACATTCAAATCAATGTCATTATTCATTATTATCATTGAATGAAGATACTAAATTTTATTCCACTTCATCTTTGAGGTACATAATAATCAAGAGTCTATAAATGATATTTTTCGCATTAGTTAAATATTTGCAACAATCTACAAAACTCTTTCATACACATAAATGAAATGGTACAAATTATTTTCATTAATATGTTTTGTTATATTAGTTAAAAATGAATCCAATTAAAATTAGAGACATCACAGCATTGCAAAGGTTATTATATTGGATATATAAAATTAAAAAATATGGATCTCCCCAATCTACTTGATTCATCGCACCCATGAATAACAAATATAGAAATTATTCAAAAAATTAGAAAACTAATCTAAATTATTGAAAAAGGTAATATATAACCTTTAGAGGAATTAAATTCAATAATGAATGAATTTGATTGAAGTTATTTATAAGAGGTAGTGTTATAGATGGAATAGTAATGTGATAATTGAAAAATTATCATAGCCATTAGGAATAGTAACCATAATGTATGTAATAATAACCTAACATTTTGGAATAATAACCTTAAATTTGGAATAGTTAATTGTCAAAAAATATTAAAATTTGATATAAATAATGTTTATCATTATTTAAATATTTCAAAAAAATATTTAAAATCCATAAAATAAATTTATGTTTAATAAACAAAGTGATAATGTCAGCACATTATTTATAATATGTATTTTAATATATTTATTAAATTTCCATAGGTTTATATTAAAATTTTCAATTAACGATTTTAGAAATTTATTTTTATAAACGAACTCTCATTTTTCGGATAATAATTTTCAAATTTCATAAGGGTGTTTATTAGTTACTTTCTGAAATAGTCAATTTTTTGAAGGAAGAGTAACAATATAGTTTTTCACATTAAAAGTATAACATAAATAACATAATTTAATATGTAATAATTATAAACTCATTTCTATAAATATATATATGACCCTGGTGAATTTAATTTAAAAAATGAGTCATTAAAATAACATAAAACTGTTTTACAGACCTAAAACTGACATTCCAAAAATGTGAAATCAAAAGTGATATCATAAAATAATAATTTTTCATTAGTCCACATTACTCTTTAATAAAATAATGATTTAAAATTATAAATAGTTTTATACTCATAAACCCCACTATATTATATTTATATAATATTTATATTATAAAAAACTCACAATAACATTATTTACCCTTGATATATATTTTATTTAATATTCTATTCTTAAAATACCCCTCTCCCCTGTTATAAATAACCCCACTCTCTCCAATAGGAAAACTATTCATTCCCATCTTTTTAAATCCAAAACTCTACCAAAACCATTCCTCTAAACCCCCTTAGGACCCTCAAGGACCCTATGGAGTAATAAAACTCCAGAAATCAATGGATTATTAGTTTCTTATAATAAAATACACACTGAGGATTTAGTGCCACTTTTGTAATGGACTATTGAGAGAATTTATTTCAGCAGAGTCTCTCTTCTTACCCCATGTCTTTGGTTCATTAATATTTCTTATCTATTTTACTATAACTATTATATAAATTTTATTTTAATATCTCTTCATTTTTCATCCCACTTATTTCAGGGTTATACATTTTCCATCATTGATATATTAACTAAATTAAATGATTTTCCTAAAATAATTTTAAATCAAAAAAATCATTGACTCCCCAGGTGTCCGTTATTATCCAAATAAAAATGATTTCAATTTCTATGAATTTCCCACCTTTATCATTTTTAAAACACATAAATTACTCCTGAATGTATTTTATTTTAAATCATTGTGAAACCCATTGATATATTTGTGTTATTTTATGAATATTATTATCATACATTCTATGTGCTATGATTGATTATATAAATATTATAATGTGAATGTTTGGTCAGGAATTATATAGCCCTTTAATTCATTGGTATATGTTATGCTACCACTGCTTAATATGTAAAATTCCTGACAATAATGATTTATTTCTTCACATTGATTATGTTATGATTATGCGTATATTTTTTTGAGAACATTGTATTGAATTTTTTCACAAAAATGTGTTGTATCTAACCACTGGATTATTAAACATTGATGATGTTATAATCAACCATGTTATATTATTTTTTATTCCCTATTAATCATATTCATGATAATTTGGATCAACTCTTTCATGGATTTATGTCATCTTGTTATCACATGTACTAAGGATAATGCAATATTCTATTACGACAATTAAAAACGATTTACATAATGTTTTGTTTTTTATTATGAAACAATTACGTGTTATCTTATTTTTCTCAAGACATTATAACATTGGATACTTTAGTGTATGTAAATTATTAGTATTCCTAAAAATTATGTATTCATCATGTAATAAAAGGATGGGCCACTATAGTTGGTATCAGAGCTACAGTTTATATATTTAGCGATGTTAGTTATAAAAAAAATCAGTAAAAAAATTACAAGAAGACTGTGTATATGAAAAAATTAAGAAACATTATTTTATAAAAAATATAATCATATGGAAACCGTTATATTTCAATTTGGAGTAAACTATGAAAAAAATTTAATTTTTTAGGATTTTTTGAATTACATTTCATTCAAACATATTATATTTAATAAAATATAAGTAACCAAGAGAATATAGAACAACAACCCTTGTTATGAAAAATTCAATTATTCCATGAAAAACATACCCATTTCCATTGATGGTGGAGTTTAAAAATTCATGGAAATTTGCACCCAGTCATCTGTAGTGATTATAAATAAAATAATTCATGTGTATCATCCACTTTCACACAATATACATCAATTATACATTGATAATTTTTTGTATCAATGAACAATGATAATTATTGGGTCATCTAATCTACTTGTTAGTGATGATTAGGTTTACTCAATGGAGAAAATATTTTTGTTATCCTCAATTATGATATAGAGAAGGTGACTGACCATATATAATTTAGACAGAGATTTCGATCAATGGTAGGAATTGATAAAAGACACCATGATAAAAGGTGAAATGGAAGGCATATACATGTAATATATTATGAAAGTATTTCATGGCAAGTATTTCCCTGAAACTCAGTAAACTTATCTGTAGATGTAATTAGTATATCTATAGAAAATAGAATGTCAATATTTCAGAACATATGAGTAAATAAAAAAAATCATTATAGTATAAAAGTTAGTTTTTGTTATCAATAATGATATCAAAATGTCTAGATTTGTTAGTGTTTAAAAAAAACACCTTTGAAAGTGTCTACTAATCTGAGTCATTGGAAATTTGGATGAATTTTTTTTATGTTCTCTCAATGTGATTATGGAATATGGAGATTGGATATTTAAAAATAACAAAAGAAATATGGGTTTTCAAGCTATATGATCAAATGCAAGCAAATGGAAGATGATCCAATTCGATAAATATCAAAATAAATTGTAGAAAATTAATTGGAATTACCCTAATGTAATATAGAAATGATTCATGTTTGAGGAAGATTGTTGTGAATATCATGACTGCCAAAGATATATTACGACTCTAGGAAACATGATGGAGGAAATTAATGAACCTCTTAATGCACCACCCATTGTTAAATGCATAATCTATAAGGATAATTTTCATTACGAATGTACGTTCACTAAACCATGTGTCCTTGAGGGTACTTATTGTCAGTAACCAACAAAGAATTAAAAAAGGGTAAATCTTATGCAATCACTACCACTAATTTGTAGTGTTAAAATAAAATCATAAAATATATACTTCTTATAATCTCATTTATAGAAAAGTTATTACTTTATTGTAGTTATACACATTCCTTTATATCCAAAAATTATTGTGGATCTTTTGAATGGAATCCATGATTCTCTGATAAAGATAAATATATATATATACATATATATAAACACATAGTAGTGAAGACACTATAGCGAAATTTTTGTAATCTTCTACTCTAACAATCTATTAGACAATTCTTCAAAAGTATAAAAATAATCCCCTTGATGGAATTAATTGAATTATTTGGAATGTATTCTGTATCTTTATATAGATTACAAATCAAAAATTGAGAAAAGAAAATATTTGTTCATATTTAGAACCATCCTGTTATCATCTATAATTTAAAATAATTTCTTGAATCCCCTTTGGAAATTCCATCAATAGTGTGGTTGTTTATACCCTATAAAGAAGCATACATTTCCAGAACTGTTCATTAAAATGTATTTAACAACAAGGATAAAATTTCCTTTCTTAAGAATACACTGATGTATTTTCTAAATATTTACTAGGAAATCCCTAGATCATGAGGTAGAGTTATAAATAAAGCTCGTACATGGTGCCATGCCTATATGAAAATGGCCCTAAATAATTACCCTACTCAAACTAGAATTGTTAAAAAAGAAGTAACAATATCATTTTGAAATATTTTTCATAGTCCCTAGTGTATCACAATGGAGTGCGCCACTGTCATTTAAATAGAAAAAAATGATAGATCAATGTTGTTTTGCATGGATTACTAATTTCTGAACAAGATTACTGCAATGACGAAGTTTTTTCCTCCATGTATTGAGGATATACATGATAAACTATAAAGAGATAATCATTCTCAAAATAGGATAATCATTTTATACATCATAAAGGGAAGTTGAATAAGGAAAATATTTAGAAGACTTATTTCTATACCAGTTTTGGATAACATGATTTTATTGTAATTCCCTATGGACTTACTAATTCACCTAAAATATTTAGGGATTTCATGAATAGAGTCTTCATAAACTTCCTCAAATTTTTTTGTTATTATTTTTCAATGATAATATCAATTACATGGTGAAAATTTTTGAACATTAATAAAATATAAGTATAGTGATAAAAACATTAATGAATGATAACATGTATGCTATGTTTCAAATGTATTCCTTTTATAAAAGGTAGGTCACATTATTGTGGCATCTGATCACTTTTGGGGGATTTTAAATGGACCCTTCAAAAACAAAATAAATTTTTAAATGGTTCAAACCCATGAGTATCAGTGAAATGTTTAGTCTTTGTGGATTATTTGGATACCTAAAATGTTGTTTCATAAGTTATCATGATTTTATGACCCACTAAATCAATAAACATGGAATGAGGTAATGTTTTTTTAAAATAATATTTTTTTTCAAATGATATTATAATATCAATAAGTGTCTTGTAAGATTAGTTTTAGTCACAATACCATCACATGAATTGTTTTTTAATTTTCTGATCCTTAAATTAAATAATTAGGCTGTATAAAAATATACAATTATAAAGTCATGGCATGATCCCCATGATAGTTGATGATACAAAATTTAAACAACAGGTTGTGTGATAAAATGCTAGTAACTCTTATCATCAATCTGATTAGCTGGTGACAATACATATATGGAGAATAGTGTGGAATATATACTGATCAAATGATTTTGATGTATATATTCAAACAAAACGAGCATAAAATTTTTCAATAATGATGGTTAAATAAACTATTGACTATGAATTCTATATTCACTACCATTCTAGAATGGAATATAAGGGAACTAATTCTTTTTATTTAAAATGTCCTACTACTACATCCATGATGCCAACATAAAAATACATTAAAATCACGGATATGAGAAGGATATATTTGGAAATCATAATCTTAGTTAATACATAACATCATTCCCATATGGTTACATAATATCTTATCTTGGGGAATACCATGGAGGTACAAAGGGGTGATCTTTTGGTAAAGATGGCGGTGAAAGAAGTAATGTAATATCATACACATTGCATCCACATAATTGATGATAGATTGATTCTGTTCACAATAATTCATTATATTCCAATATCACCCATGATAAAAGGGAGTTATTGGATAAAGGAAATATTTCACCATTCTATATCAAAGCTATAATTAACAAGAAGTAAAACAATTTTTGAGAATAAAATTGGTCGAACAACATGAAGATAGAAATTTTTTATTAAATCCCACATTGATTTGTATGTCATATAGATAAAGGAGAGTAACAAAATTCTAAAGGAATAATTCAACCATTTCATATACCCATGTGGATATGCTGGAATCTCCCAATGTAATTCTTCATTGGTCTCTTAATGAAATTCAAAGGAAAAATTTATATGGGTTTTGATGGATCAACTAACAACAACCACTTTAAAATTATTTGATAACATTTTGTGCTCGAAAAATAGGACAAGATATATGTGAAGGAATTGGTGAGGCTAAATAGGATTCCAAATTTAATCATCTCTAATAATGATATAATGTTAAACTTAAAAATATAGATATTTATTCAACATGGTTTCCATACTATATTGAATTTTTGCATGACCTATCACCCAAAAACAGAAGAAAAATATGTTAATAATATATAATAACTATAGGACATACAAATAGATTATTAAATGGAATTTAAAGGAGGATGATATCTATATCTCTCATTTATTGAGTTCACAAATAAAAATAGCTTCAACTAGAATATTAAAATTCCCATATATAAGAATCTATGTAGGAAGTGGTGATGTGTAGGAATCATAGGTATATAGAGGCTACATGATAACCAGAGGAAAAAATAACAGATGTAACCTTTGATGTTGTCAACTAAGAATATGAGTTGAAATTTTAAGGTTTATTTTTTCAATAGTAGAAGAAATTTAATATCCAAGAGATTATAAATGGTATAGGAATGTTGAAATAAATTTTGGTTATAATTAATATATTGCATTATATAAATAAAGAAGGGGTCAAAAAATAATTCATTTATAAATACTACTAAAATAATTAGCTATAAAATCAATTATAATTCCAAACATTACAATTGGAAAAAATTATAAAATCTAATATGGAAAAAATTTGGATTACTATATTCATCATGAATCGTCACCAACAAAAAATACTATTGAAAATAAACAATACAATTGTAAACCAATTAAATGACTCTATTTGGATTTTTTGGAAGTTATTTATTATTTATTGCAGCTATATCTTATCATAAAAAAAGATTCACAGATATAATTTATAAAAATGAAATAAAATGCCTTTTAAAATAATTATTATCTAGAATGTGGCATGTGTGGTGGGTGTGATTTCATAATATTACATTGGGGTACCTTCATGGATTGGACATGGTGAGAGTGTCAAAGTGTAATACGCTAGATTAAATTTCATAATGTCTTAGGGATGGGATGGGAAAAAACTCATGATTAATAGGAATACCATTGGGCCATCTCGTGGGTGTGATTTTTGCAATGATGATGAAAAATTGATATATTTTCTTAAAATTATTTAATTATTTTATTCTGGAAATGTATTTTAAACAAATTTTATATATTTCTTAAATATAAATGTGAGTTTTATTTTCTTTTGGGAATACATATTATGTTTTATACTCACCCAATTCCTTGGAATATAGTTCATTTTAATATTTTTTGTAACAGGATATATGAAAATAAAAATATTTATACATCACACTTGAAACATCATGGTATATATGGAATGGTAAATATGGTAAGTGTGTGAATATTTCTTGGGTGGAATATTATGATTCTTCAACTTTGTTTTCATTGAGCTATGTTTTCCATTGTGGTGTTAGTATTAAAATTTTTTATTAAATAATCTAATATAATTACTCTTTCTTGTTTGAATTATTTTATGTTACATTGAATTATTAATAATGTATTGTTTTTCTTGTTTAATATTTTTTTGGTTATTTAGGTTCCATGAAATTAGTCCCCCATCAATCATGATGACCATGCCACTTGATGCCAGCATTTGGTGTCTTGGGACATCACCTAAGGTCGTTATCACCAACATATATTTAAATTCTTGTGGATGAGAGGTGAGTTTTACTAATAATTAATTATTATAAAAAAACATAAAATATATTATTAGAAATTAAAATTAAAATTATTTTTTAAAATTAATTATTCTATTATAATAAATAATACATTATTTATCCTTGGATAAAATTTTATATTAGTTATAAATATCTGTACTATTATATATAATATATATAAAAGCCAGTTATGATATTATTAATTATTAAAATTATAGGATTTTATTTTTATTAATGTTTTTAAAATAGTAATCATTATTAATAGAGTATCAAAAGGTTATAAATGACTATAGAATCATTTTTTGGTAATAATTTGTTTTTTGAAAATATTTTTTGTTTCAACATATTCATATATAAATTATTTAAATTAATGACTTTTGATAAAATTTTATAATGAAAATATTATAAAATATTTATAACAAAATGAATTAAAATTTATCTAAATAAATTTAATTTTAATAGAATAATTGTCAAATCATTTTTATGTCAAAAAACATAATTTTTCTAAAAATGAATTCTATGGGATTCGAGTTCCTATATTATAATTTTTTATACAATATTAGAAAAAAAATATTATAAATATTGTTACCTATTTTAAATAATATTTTCCATATTTTCTAATATGGTATGATTATTTTTCTTTATAAAATAAGTTACCATTATACAAAATTATCCCTCTTAGTAACGTAAAAAATAGTCAAAGGGATCGGATAAATGGTGAAAGAATAAAGATATAAGTAAAATGTATCTATAAAATCAAATTATTTTTTTATAGTTATCTTTCAGAGCACACGTTTTAAAATTTGTATCATTGTAAAAAAAATCCTATGAGAATTACTTATTCATATTTTATGGTTCTTAATAATTACAATAGTGTTATTACCCTTTCTTATAAAATATAATCCCCAATAATAAATACTCAAAATAACTTTACAGTGAAATATAGATATTTATAAACCCTAATACCTTCCCAAAAAACTACAAACTTTTTAAATTTTTTCCCAAAAGACCCATCCGTGGATCCTAATAGTGTTTTCCCATAGAGATTATCCAATGTATATGTATACATTCTAATTGATCATTTTATTGTTTCTTTTTTCATTCAATACTTTTAAATATTACCCAACCATATTATCATAATGAAATATGTAACTAAAATACTCTATATTTTTGTTATGTCAATGGTGCAACCATTTTCTATCTGACATCCATCCTATGGGAAATTATCATGTTTCCCGTGCGTAAGTATAGACTAACATCTCCATGAGGTGATATGTATCATTTTTCATCACTAACTATAAAGTATGGTTGAAAAGATATATTAATAAATTCATAATATATTTATAATATAATTATGATTTTGGAAAGAATTTTTACTTTTTACCTTACTTTATTTCCATAAATTGAAAAATGAAATCCCAACTCGTGTGTATGTATAGACTACCAACACCACGAGGTGAAGTATTTCATTTTTCATAAGAACCATATGTGGATGGTTATAAAAAAATTTATAATATATAATTTTGATATTTATTTATTTACAATGATTAATTATTTTATAAAAACGTTCAAAATGTTTAAGGAATTTAATCACCGAAACAAAACATAAATGGAATGTAAAAGGGTTGACATAGAAATATTTATTTGAATGAATAATTGAAAAAAAATGTTTGAAATGTTTTAGAATGTAATTAAATATAGTAATATAAGAATTATTATTATTTTTTATAGAATTATATTAAATATAAATATATTATACATGATTTTAGATCATGAATAAAACTAGTAAATACTAGAGGTAAGGGTTTCCCCATCTAAATTTCCATTGTTTAAGATATATTCGATATTCAAAACATTCATTTTTTGTGGTTTATATAGTGAACATGAATAAATTTTATTTTAAATAGATTTATAATCTTGGGTATTTAATAATTTTTTTAGGTTTCACCCATTTATGAGGATTTAATTCGAAATTCACCGAAGATTTAAGTGTTTACAGTAAAATCTCACATTTTTTTCATGATTTTTTATATTTAATTTTCAGTTATATAAAATAATATATTACTTATCTCTTAGAATAATAAATTTTTTTCCACTTGTTAATTATGGGATTTATCTATTAGAATCAATTTCATATATTTTATATTTAATTTTAAAAATGGTTTTTTTAGAAAGGTTAACCTAGTTTATCTTTTTCGGTTAAGAATATTTATATTTCATATCAGGTTCTTAGAAATTGTTTTATGTATATTTTTCTATAATTTTTCACTTTATTTTGGAATTATTTGTCACGAACCCCTCCCCACAAAGTTTACCCATCCCAGGGCAGCAATGTGAGAAGGGAGATAAAGACCCCCTAGTCCCGCCTCCAGTAGGCCCCGGGTTGGCAACTAGAACCAAGGGTATAGTAAACACACAAATGGGAGGCATTACCCTCTAAGAGAACACACGCGGAAGAGGGAAATAAGACAAAAACCAACCAACTCCAACTCATAACTGAAATGTAAAAGAAAAATGAAGTGAATATATGTAATGTAATGAAAAAGTACAACAATTGAAAGGGGAACTACATGTACCCAAAAGAATGTAAAACAGCATTGATCAAAAGCCCGAACATCTCCTACAACCACAAGCTAGTAGTAACCAGCCTGATCTCCAACCTGGTCCAAGTGTCCTGAAAAAAAATAGTTTACATATACATAGGGTGAGTATAACAGTATACTCAGTAGGATCATCCCTGAAGCCTCTTGTTCAAAAGTAAAGAAAGCATGCTAAAGCACTGTGAACAATAGTGAAATAAAATCATCCCCTAAGCAGGTATACAGTGTTCCCAACCTCACCATGGCTACTCTAGAAAAATAACACATATAAGAATATATCATATAGAAAAGGATATCATGGGTACCCCACTACTAGTTCCCCACTAGTTTGCGGCTTTACCCCAACAACATATGTCATGTGCATCTCTCTCCAAAGGCTCGCCCGTATAAACATGGGCCAAGCTCCACAATCTGCACCTCGTGTACCACAAAGGCTTTCCCACAAACACCTGGGCTAATCTCTACACTATCCTCATAACCAAAAGTAACCAGGTAGTTTTCGAGAGCCACCACAACCTACATAACGTGTATCATACGTCGGGTATTGTACCTCAAGCCATTACAGCCCATACACTACGTATGGACCCTCAAGCCATCACAGCCTATACATGTTACACCTATAGTAGTCCATAGGGTACTACATCCAGAATATATGTGTGGAAATAACCACAAGCCATTACATCCCTCTACACACATATATGGAAAAATCTAACCACTATGCCAATGGAACTAGTATTTAACAAGAGAAGAGAGCGGGGTCAAAGGTGGTAGTCAACCATTCATCCTCCCACCAGAATGTTGGGGAAAACACCCCCCCCCCCATGACTTAGAATACCCGAGGTGTTATTTGATCTTACTGACATAGTGGAGTAACGTATAGAAACACAAAAATTACAGAATATATATCTCACAACCACACTATGGGCATAACCTAGTCTTATCCTCAACTCCAGCTAATGTATCTTGGACTCCAGGTTTCTATTTCTAATACTAGGCATCCTATAAGAACACAACTAGTTATTGAACTTCATTAGGTTACTTCATTCCCTTTTTCATCAATTCCACTTTACATTAATTAATTCTTTTCACGTTGATTATCCATGTACAAAACACACATTTAATCTTTCCTGACATCACATTAAAAATTTACTGTTCCTTTAAAGTTACAACATCACCATTAAATACCAGCATCTCCATCCCCATGGATTATCACCATTTAATCAAACTTTCATTTCATAAATACTTTCCCATATTCCCAATCATTCTAGAAAAGAATCCTATGCTACTAAACACAAGGGGGCTGAACAGGGTGAGTAGATATACTACCCATCGAGTCTTTGACACCTATAGCAAGAGCATAGGCCCATTCTCCCTCAAGAGGCTAAACACGGAAAGCAGGTGGCATACCACATGCATCATCGCCCCTTTCTGAAGAATGGTATGAAAAACCAGCTGCATTGAGAAGAGGAGAGAAGTAATGAAGACAAAGAACCAATCAAACCCTCAAACGTCCAGCCAACACATCCATTACATACCATCATCCCTTGTGTCCTCCCTGACACCCACATGCATAAATCGATGCATCTCGCAACTCTAGGCATCATCAGTTGCCAAAACCACAAGGCCTCCTTGCCTCCATATATCACAACACCACTCCAGGGTCACATCACAACACAAGATAACACAACACCCCTCCAGGGTCACAACACAGCACAAGCAGTAGAAAAACAATCATCACATCAAATAGGCTTTTAGCCCTAATTCACAACAAGAGGGTAACTCATAACCCTTCAGTGAATTCAATCAATCAAGTTAATAATCCAACTTGAATTAACATATTCTATACGTTGGTTCCAACATCATGAACTAATTCAGTAGGCTATCACAAGGATAAAACATGATTACTATGCAAACTTAATCAGCATCAAATTACCAAAAGAACCAGATTCTTTTTCATGCCTCTTTATTTTTAGCCAATTAATTATCAATTAATTCCAGCTTTACATTCTTTATCAATTCATCAAGAACAACATGCTAACAATCAAGACATAGATATCACACTATCTAGCAAACCTGAGGCAACAACATATGTTCAACGATATTTCTTAGTCTGGTTCAAATATTTAACTAGGTCAATTCCATTTTAATCCAAAGTTCTAAATCATGCTAACTCTATAATTGCACATAATAATTAGAGAAGCCACAAATCCCCTACCTCAATGGTTTTCAAGGAAAACCACAACGATCGATGAATGCCCAAGAACCAGGTCAATTCTCCACGAATCCTCCTTAGATCTCCTCCCCTATCACAACCAAGACAAAAGCTCATCATAACTGACATCCACATACCTAGATCCACACATAAAGTGCATAGATCTAAGAAGACAAGAGGAGAGGAGGAGTAGATCTAATCATATCTAAGAAACTAAAAAAGAACGAGAACTTACCTAAAAAAACCGGCTTCATTCCACCAACTAATGCCTTCAGATCACCTCCAAAACACTTGGGATAGGTTCTTCCACCTCCAAGAAGGGTAATCCCGAGTTATGGCCGATTAGGGGCTTAAACAAGGTTATTAAAGGGAAAACGGTCAAGATCCTAAATTTTAGGATCTCACATTAAGTGCCTGCATGGTTAGTCCGCACAGTTTAACAAACTGGGCGCTAACCGTTCGTTAGCTTCTACCTCGACAACCACTCCTCGCACGGTTGGTCCGCACGGTTAGACAAACTGTGCACAAATCATGCATTAGCCATATCCTTCAAGACCATCCTTGCACGATTTGGCCACATGGTTTAGGCAAACCATGTGCCAACCGTGCGAATTATATTACCCTTTATCCTTACTCAAAAGTCCACCCAAATGCACCCCCAAGTCAACTAGAATTCCCTGAACACCTCTAGTACTGCATTTTCACAATGGAATGGACTAGAGAGGTCCAAGCCATTACATCAGATACCTCTCAAAACATTCTCGTCCTTGAGAATCCAAAACCCACTTAAGAGAAAATTAAACAGGGTCTGAACAACCGCCCAACGAGATAACTCTCAAAAGAGATCAAGCCACCAAGGCAAAAAATGATATCATCTCATAAACATGAAGGATTCATAACCACAAAAGTTACAATGATACCTAGAAAGAGTTAAACATCAAACAACTCTGGGTACTGAGCATTCATCCGTGACTCATGTTCCCAAGTACTCTCCTCCATTCCACCGTGTCGCCACAAGACATGAAATAAGGGGATTTAATGTCTGTGGAACACCTTCTCCATAAGGTCATAGATCTCCACAGGTCGCTCCTCAAAGGTGGAATCATCATCAACATCGTTCTCTCCCCAATCGATGATGTGAGAGTCGTCATGAAGATAATGACGTAGCTGTGATACATGGAAAACATCATGTATTCAACTCATCTATGGAGGAAGTGCCACTCAATAAGCCACAAATCCAACACGAGATCACACCTCGAAAGGCCCAACAAATAAGGGATAAACCTTAATCCAATGACCAAACCTTCGCTGCCCACGACAGGGTGTCACCTTTAGAAACACATGATCCCCAACATTAAACTCTAAGGGTCTCTTTCTTTGATCAGCATAGGATTTCTGATGATCTTGCACTGACTTCATCCTCTCACGAATCACCTGAACCATCTCTACTGTATTATTCATTAGTTCCGGTCCGAGTATTGATGTCTCTCTGAGCCCAGTCTAGCACAACAAAGAATGGAAACATCGGCCATACAAGGATTCAAATGATCCCATACCAATTGTTGAGTGAAAACTATTATTGCAAGCGAATTCCACCAAGGGTAAGTGCCTCATCCATGAACCTCCAAAATCAATAACACTAGAGCGCAACATGTCTTCAAGTGTCTGGATGGTTTGCTGCGTCTGACCATCTGTTTGAGGATGAAATGCATTGCTAAGGCGTAGCTGAGAACCGAAAGAATTTTGGAGACCTTTCCACACCCTGGAGGAAAAATGATTATCTCGATCAGAAATGATCATCCTTGGGACTTCATGAAGTCTCACCACCTCCTCCAGATACTGCCTTGACAAAAATTCCACTGATCTCGACTCCTTTATCACTATGAAGTGGGATGATTTTGTTAAATGATCCACTACCACCCGAATATCATCATGTCCTCCTAGAGCTCGAGTTAACCTAGTAACAAATTCCATTAGCTTATCCTCCCTCTTCCAATGAGGAATCTCTAATGGCTGGGGAAGACCACCAGGAACACGGTGTTCAGCCTTCAACTTCTGGCAGACTAAACATCGAGACAAAAACTCCAAAACCGCACACTTCAGCCCAGGCCACCAAAAATGACTCCTCAAAGCTCGGTACATCATTGTCACTCCAGGATGTACTGCTAGAGGTGAACTATAGAACTCTCATAGAACCATCTCACACATCACCAAGGGAACCAAAATCCTTCTTTGATACAACACTCTGTGTTTTTCATCCTGAGGCCAAGCCTCAGGGGCCTCACCACAAACAACTCGGTCTGTCCAGACCTCCACCTCAAGATCCCCCAACTGGGACTCTTCCACCCACTACATCAGGGATGACTGCACCGTCATCTGGAAAATACAACCTCTACCTCCATCCTCTCCCATATAAAGATGCAAACCTGATAGTTCCTCCATTACTCTCAAGGAATCACTGGATTCACGCAGAACCTCACTATGTGACTTTCGTCTCATCACATCCGCTACAACATTCCCCTTTTCAGGTGTATACGATATTTGGAAGTCATATTCCTGTAAGAACTCCATCCACAAATGATGCCACAAGTTCAAGTCACACTGGGAGAAAACATACCTCAAACTCTTATGGTCTATGAAGACCACAAATCATTCACCAATGAGGTAATGTCTCTACAACCTCAGAGAAAACACCACTGCTGCCAACTCAAGATTGTGGGTGGCATAGTTGCGTTCATGGGGACGTAACTACCGAGACCCATAATAAATAACTGACCTATGCTGCATGAGAACACAACCTAACCCCAGATGTGAAGCATCACAGAAGACATCAAACTGGGCTCCCTCATCTAGAAGACAAAGGACTGGAGCACTTACTAACTTCTTCTTTAGATACTAGAAGGCTACCTGGCACTAGTCAGTCCATACGAAGGCATGATCCTTCCTGGTCAAAGATGTTAGAGGGGCCACATCCCGTGAGAAATTGGCCATGAACCTCCTGTAATAGCCTGTGAGACCAAGGAAACTTCGCATATCTGACACAGTATTGGGGGCTTCCCCAGACAAAATTGTTTATATCTTCGATGGGTCCATAGAAACTCCCTGTTGGGACACCACATGCCCCAAGAAATGGACTTCTAGATCCCAAAACTCACACTTCGACAGCTTCCCAAATAGCTGATGTTGGCTGAGAACACCCAAAATAGCACGTAGATGATCTGGATCCTCCACTTCAGATGTGGAGTACACAAGGATGTCTTCGATGAAGACAACCATGAACTTGTCCAGGAACTCACGGAACACAACATTCATAAATCCCATGAACACAGCTGGAGAATTCGTCATGCCAAACGACATTAAAACGAACTCATAATACCCAGGACGACAACAGAAAGCAGTTTTCGGAATATCCTGATCTTGTACACGCATCTGATTATATCCTGACCACAAGTCGATCTTTGGGAACCAACATTCACCCTTCAATTGATCGAATAAGTCATCAATCTGCGGAAGGGGATATTGGTTCCTTATTGTCACTTTGTTTAAGCGATGATAATCGACACACAACTGCAAACTAGCATATGCCTTCTTTACGAACAAATCTGGTGCACCCCATGGTGACACACTTGGACAAACAAAACCGCACTACAAAAGACCATCATACTGTATACGTAGCTCTCGTAACTCACAAGGGGCCATCCTATATAGAGATATAGAGATAGGAGACACTGATGGTTTTAGCTCAATCCCAAACTCGATCTCTCGTCAACGGGGTAATGCCACAACCTCCTCTGGAAAGACATCAGGGTAATCCTCCCCATCCCTAGGAAATTCCAACTGTTGAACCTCTAAATAACTCATCATGAACTCAGTAATCATGGATGATAAGGGTGGAATGCGCCTATGACCCATCCGAGGATCTCGCTCACCAACAAAAACCACCTTCTCTCCACCGACACCAAGGAAGAAGACCTTCTTCCTGAAGCAATCCACAATAGCCTACACTGAGTACAACCAATCCATGATGAGGATAAAATCATATGGTTGTATTCGTATACATTGGAAATCTCCCATAGGGAGGTGTTCCCTCAACACTAGATCACAACCTCTACATAACAAAAACAAGTTAGCTCGACCTCCAACTGGCGTAGTCAACGCTAAGGGCACTAGAAGCCTCTGTACCTCAAGTCCCAAGGCATGGAAAAGGGTAGATTATATGAAGGAGTGTGTCGCTCCTTAATCTAACAAGGTATACACCAAGGTAGAAAACAAGAAAAGGTTACCTCGAATGACATCTGGCTCATCTGGTGCTGGCAACGCTAGAGGATGAAGCTGACCACGACCTCCTCCATGGCCTCTCTGACCCTGATGACGACCACCACCATGGATGCACTCTGCTCTCTGAGGATGGGGGAATCATGGGGATGTCCTCTGCCTATCCCATCTACCCTATGGTGATCTAAAGATGGTGCAAACTACTGCATTTTCCTCGGCTGGAACTATCTCAAAGGAGGAACCTGGAACGGAGCGCCTGGTGCATGATGACTGCTCTGAAAGGATGGACACTCCCACTACTGATGGCCACGAACACCACAAGAAACAAAATCACATGATCCCTTCACAAAGTCTTGAGAGTTTATACCTCTGAAGAAACTATATGGGAGGGGATGAGACCTACCCCCAGGTGAACGGAAACTCTTCTGTCCTGAAAACCAGTAACCCCGGACCACAGCTTTGCTCCGTGACGTATCGTGCTGATTCCCCTCTCCTAAAAATACGGTCCTAGAAAATGTCTTCTCAACAACCTCCTCCCTCGCCAGCACCTTAAGATATGTCTTCAGCATAAATGGGGTGACCTGGCGCTGGATCTCTGGATGCAAATCTTCCATGAAATGCCTCGCCCTAGCCTCCTCATCTAGAAACAGGTCTAAATCATATCGTAAAAAGTTCCTGAAATGGATTCCAAAATCTTGAATACTGGAGCTCCCCTGCCGAAGGGTAAGAAGCTCCTGACGACTGGAAACCTTCGCAGTCGTAGAAGGGAACTCAACTCTAAACTTGTCTCGGAACTCCTTTCTTGATATCACTGAATCCTCACGATCCCCAAGGAACAAAAATCACTACTGCCTCACTGCTACACGTACCATCATCACAACCAAGGACACTCTGTGCTCTTTCCGAGAACGGATCAAACTGAAGCCTATCTCTACCTCCTCCAACCAATCTTCCTTGTCTGCATTTGAAACGGAGCCCTCGTACTTCTGCAGACTCTGGCACTGAAACTCTTAGAGTGTCTTCCTCCAAGTGTCATCGTCGTGAACCTCTACCCTGTGGTGACCTGCTGGAACTGCCTACTAAACGCCTTCTACGCAAACCTGACGAGGACGTCGGCCTGGAGCCATACATGCAATATAACAACCAATTAGAGCTCCTAATCCTGGAATATGAAGGTCTCAACATTAATTAATTAATTGTTTTATTTCGTTGTTTAAGGATAACCTATCCCAAGGTCTACCCATTCAAACATAGGCACAAAGAAGAATGATGCATGATACTTTCCTAGGTCTCTAAAATGAAACCAGTATCAATAAATTTAGTATCCATTTTAAACTAAAAGGTCCATACATCAGATCATAGGGGGCCCTAAATGCCTATGTCTTAGCCGGTATCCAGTGTTTACCTCTCTTACTAATCATGAATGACACTGTTTCCCTACAAACCCATGCAACCTCACATGTGCCTAACTCCAAACTCTATCCTTTCCCTCAACCAGACCTCTGATACCACTCAGTCACGACCCCCTCCCCACAAAGTGTACCCCTCCTAGGCCGGCAATGTGAGAAGGGTGATAATGACCCCCGGGTCCCACCTCCAGTAGGCCCTGGGGTGGCGACTAGCACCAAGGGTATAGTAAACACACAAATGGGAGGCATTACCCTCTATGAGAACACATGCGGAAGAGAGAGATAAATAGACACAAACCAAATCCAACTCATAACTGACATATAAAAGAAAAACCAAGTGCATATATGTAGTGTCATGCAAAAAGTACCACAACTGAAAGGGAAAATACAAGTACGCAAAAGAAAGTAAAACAACAGCGATCACAAGCCCGAACTGCTCCTTCAACCACAATCTAGTAGTAACCAGCCTGATCTCCAACCTGCACCAAGTGTCCTGAAAAAAAATATTTTATATATACATAGGGTGAGTATAATAGTATACTTGGTAGGAACCTCCCCAAATCCTCTCATGAAAAAGTAAAGAAAGCATTCTAAAGCACAGTGAACAATAGTGAAACTAACTCGTACCCTAAGAAGGTATACTATTTTTATATCCTCACCATGGCTACTCTCACCAAATAATGTATACATGAATATATCATATAAAAAAGGATATCAAGGGACCCCCGCTACTACTTACCCATAGGTTCGCTACTTTTCCCCAACGACATACGTCCTGTGCATCTCTCTCCAAAGGCTCGCCCATATAAACATGGGTCAAGATCCACAATCTGCAACTCGTGCACCACAAAGCCTTGCCCACAGAGACCTGGGCTAAGCATTACACCATCATCACAACCAAAAGTAACCAGGTAGGTTCTGGGAGCCACCATAGCCCGCATTACGTGTATCTTATGTCGGGTATTGTACCTCAATCCATTACAGGCCATACACCGCATAAGGATTCTCAAGCCATCACAGCCTATACACGTTACACCTATAGTAGTCCATAGGGTACTACATCCAGAATATATGTGTGGAAACAACCAAAAGACAATACATACCTCTACACACATATATGGGGAAAACTAACTATTGTTCCAATGGAACTAGTATCTACCAAGAGAAGAGAGCGGGGTCAAAGGGGGTAGTCAGCCATTCATCCTCCCACTAGAATGTTGGGTACAACACCCCCACAGGACTCATAATACCCGGTGTGTCAGTTTCCCTTACTGACAGGGTGGAGTAATGTATAGAAACATAAAAAGTACAGAATATATATAACTCGCAACCACACTATGGGCATAACCTAGTCTTAGACTCAACTATAGCTAACATCTCTTTGACTTCGGGCTGTTATTTCTAAGACTAGGAATCCTATAAGCATACAACCAATTAGAGTACTTCATTAGGTTACTTCATTCCATTTTTTATCAATTCCACTTTACGTTAATGAATTCCTTGCACGTCAATTAACTACAAACAAAACTCACATTTAAACTTTCCTAGCATCACATAAAATATTTACTGTTCCTTTAAAGTTACAACATCACCATTAAATACCAGAATCCCCATCCCCATGGATTATCACCATTTAATCAAAATTTCATTTCAGAATTACTTTCATTTATGCCCAGGCATTCTAGAAAAGAATCATATACTACTAAACACAAGGGGGCTCAACACGGTGAGTAGATATACAACCCGTCGAGTCTTTGCCGCCTATAGAATGAGAGTAGGCCCATTCTTCCTCGAGAGGCTACACATGGAAGGCACGGGGCATACCCGGCAAGTCTTCACCCATTTCGGAAGAAGGGTAAACAAAACCAACTGCCTTGAGCAGTGGGGAAAATTAAAGCAGATAAATAACCAATCAAACCACCAAACGTCCAGCCAACACATCAATTCCATACCATCATCCCTGGTGTCCTCCCCGACACCCACAAGCATAAACCAAAGCATCTCGCCACTCTAGGCAGCATCCTATACCATAACCATAAGGCCTCCCTTCCTCCACATATCACAACACCCTTCCAGGATCACATCACAACACAAGATAACCCAACACCCCTCCTGGGTCACAACACAACACCAGAATTAGGAAAACAATTGTCACATCAAATAGGCTTGTAGCCCTAATTCACAAAAAGAGGGTAACTTAGAACCCTTCATGGAATTCAATCAATCAAGTTCATAATCCATATTTAATTAACATATTCAATTTGTTAGTTCCAACATCATGAAAAAATTAATTAAGCTATCACAAGTATTTAACATTTTTACTCCGCCAAATTAATCAACATCAAATTACCACAAGAACCGGATTATTTTTCATGCCACTTCATTTTAATCCAATTAATTTCCAATTAATTACGGAATTACGTTCTTTATCAATTCATCAAGAACAACATGCTATCAAGAAAGTCATAGATATGACACTATCTAGAAAACATGAGGCAACAACATATGTTCAATGAAATTTTTTAACCCTGTTCAAACATTTAATTATGTCAATTCCATTATGATCCAAATGTCTAAATCAAGCTAACTCTATGATTGCACATAACAATTAGACAAGCCACAAATCCCCTACCTCAATGGTTTTCGAAGAAAACCACAACGATCGATGAACACCCAAGAACTGGGTCGATTCTCCAAGAAACCTCCTTATATCTCCTCTCTTATCAAGAACCAAGACCAAACCTCATCATAACCAACATCCACATACCTAGATCTACCCATAACAGGCATAGATCTATGAAGACAGGAGGAGAGGAAGATTAGATCTATGAAGATCTAAGAAACCAAACAAGAATGAGAAAATACATCAAGAAATTGGCTTCGATCCGCCATGGAATTCCTTCAGATTGCCTCCAAAACACTTGGGAGAGGTTCTTCCACCTCCAAGGAAGGGTAATCCCGTGTTATGGCCGATTAGGGGCTTAAAAAAGGTTATTAAAGGAAAAACGGTCAAGATCCTAAATTTTAGGATCTAACATTAAGTTCCCACACGGTTAGTCTGCATGGTTTAACAAAATGTGCTATAACCATGCATTAGCTTCTAGCTCGACAACCACTCCTCACACAGTTAGTCTGCATGGTTAGACAAACCATGCGCTAACCGTGCATTGGCCACTGCCTTCAAGACCAACATTGCACAGTTTGGATACACAATTTAGGAAAACTGTTCGCCAATTGTGCGAATGCTATTACCCATTAACATTCCTCAAAAGTCCACCCAAACGCACCCCAAAGTCACCTTGACTTCTGGGAACACCTCTAGTACCGCATTTTCACAAAGGAATGGACCGGAGAGTTCTGGGCCATTACATTATTAATTTTTTATATTTAAATTTGTTTTCCAGTTTTCCCAACATTTAAATTTTAAAAAATGTATACAAATCATGTATTTAATCTATTATGTCTTGAATAATTTTTTTAACATAATTTTTGTTCTACATCATCATGATTATTTTAAAATTTTCTATGATTTAAGATTGAAATCCGTAATATACTATTTTGTGAAATTTTTTTCTATTAAATATATATAACGAAAATATGGTGTTTTATTTTTTTCAAAACATACTTATAATGATTTTATACATGTATTTTTTTATATCTTTTTTCATTCATTAAAGATTTTTAGGTTTCATTGGTTAAATAATATTAGAATAAAATATATTTAAATTCTATATATTTCTTATTATTATAATTTTTATCATTTTATTATTCTTTATGACACACATTTCTTCTCATTGGTTAATTTAACTATAATGGATTGATAAATTTTATTATGTTCACGTTGTTTATACATTAATGGTTTCCTATATAGTTAGTGGTTCATTTTTATCACTAAAATGAAATGGGAAGTGTTTTACATCCCATGAGATCCAAGGTTTATATGGTTGGATGTCCCAAGAGTATATAAAAAGATATAAGCTATTCCCAAGACTACGACGGTAGACTTGCAGTTTGCCCAAGTCCAAGAGGATTCATTAGGGGATTGTAAAATTCCAAGAAGTTTCATGGGATAGTATTCAATGTATAATATGTGAATAATTTCATATTCTATATCCTATAAAATACATTTAAATTTCTATAAGAATGATGAGTGGACCCAATCCACTATTGGACTATCCACAATTTTAGTCTTGGTAGTGATCCTTGCCTATTGAAATGAGTTTCTCTTCTTATTTTTATGAAACACTCTTTGACACATAATGAGATTATATACTAATTATAATCTCTCATATATCAATGTTGATCATTTATTATTATACACTCTTGATAATCATGTATATTATTATGAAAAATATATATGAAAGGACCCACGTTTTATGTTTTATGACTTATTGGGTTTGATATCAAATGTTTTGATTATGTACTCATACCCAAAAGAAAATATTATTCTAAAATATGATTATTGTTTGAAAATAACCATTTTTCCACAATATAGATTATTTAATCATCATTACCTATTTTTCCATCTCCCATGTTAGGAAGATAGAATTTCATAACAGAATTTTATGGGAGGGTACATTGTGAAGAGAACATTGTTGGATATATTTGATGATCATTCATTGAATATGTTTACTGAAAATCATATATTTAATGAAATGATTTTTTATTTATGGTTGTTTATTATCATATTATATTTTTAATATTAATCTAAATTATAGAATGTTTTTATGTGATCCTTGTTACACCTCTATTGGTACTATAGAAGTTTTTGTTTTTTATAGTATTAGATTTTTATGTATGGTTATATATAATCTACAAAAAATTCACATAAAAAACTATGAATTATGATGAAAATATTGTTTCATATATTTATAAGAATCGATCATAATTTCTATCATTTAACCAATTATTTTCTGGATTATTTGTTTTTTAATTATGATTAATGAATCTTGATTCTTTTAATAAGAATTTAATTTTTATTATATATATGTAATGGCATGGAATAATGTTAATAGTGGATGTCATTATAAATTGAATGATAATATATAAGGGAAATGAAAAAAATAGGGGAAGGAGTAGAAAAATATATTTTTTATTATTATGTAACTATCATAATCTATGAAAATTGTTGACCATACAAAAACTCAAAATAAGGAACAACATACTATTAATGAATTCATCACGTAACATTCATATTTCTATAGTGGGTCCCATGATCAGAAAATTACAATGAAATGGATCATTGCTAATGAAAATATGTTTTATATTATGTAATTCCCGAAGTGTGAAAAATTTTATCTACCTTTTTCATTATTTATAATGTGAATTAGTTCAATGATAGAGAATTACATTGAATAAAAACCAGTCTATATAAAATAATAAGATATAATTGGGTAAGTTTAAAAGGTTATTTTATTGTAAGATCATTCCTAGAACACTTCATATGAAAATTAAAATGCAATTTATAGTGGTAAATTTAAAGGATGATGAATCCATTTGTTCTAATAAATAAAATTTCATGAAACACGAAAGGTATTATATATATTAATTCAAAAACCATAAAATAAAAATCGATTGAATATTTACTGAATTAAAAAAAATTCTCCTAGATGAATTTGTTATAATAGAGATTGTATTTATAATGATTTTATTGAAAGTTATATCAAGGTATAAATATGTTAAAAATTATCATTTTTTACAAAAAAAAATTGGATAAGAAGGGGAATATAATGATTTAGGGAAATTCAGATAATAAAACTAATAGAGGGGGAAAATAATATTATTCCATCTCAAATGTGTGGAAATAATTATTGGTGAAATTCTTTTAGGGGGACTAATTTTCTATCAATATAATGAATATATATAGGTTTTTAAATGTTATATTTAATTAAATTATTAAACAAAAGGATCAAATAAATACACTACCCACATTCAAATTATTCATTGTAAACATATATTGGAATTATGAAAACATATGAAAAAATATAATTGTTGCTAAAAATTTTCATTACCAATGTCATAATCCAAAATAAAAATGAAAATCTCAAGTGACCAGAAGTAATAAGGTGTGTTATCAGAATTAAATTATGAAAGGTAAATTTATCATCCGTTTTAGATAATCATATTTCGTATTTGAATCAATATCTTCCCATGATTTTATATTTTAAAAAACATTCTATGATTATAAAATCACCACCTTAATGAATAGATAATAGATTATTGGAGAACAATCCAAATGTGATGATCATATAACCTAGAAAAAATAATCCATACATATATAATTTTTGGGGAATTTACTTCTAAACCATTTTATCATTCTACCTCTTCTTTATTTTTATGTCAATTTAGGCATAGATTAGATATCCTTGTATAGTTTACAAATAAAACACCATGGTATTGATGTTTTATTTATTTATAATCAATCAATGATCATCTAATTATGATAAGATGAAATTGAAAATAAAATTGAAATTAATTTTTTTATATAGTCCTTACTATTTATTCATGAAGCATATTTTTCTAAGATTGTTTTGGAGAAATATAAAAGTGATTAAATTTCTATTGCTTTGCAATATAACCATTATTTTATGAATATTTTCCAAGTCATCCCTCAAATAATGGTTTTTTTATATTCAATAAAAAAACATATCTGGTGTTATGAATCATTAAAATATTATTGATATGATTACCCAAATTGTGGTGTAGAATTGGAACAATAATCTATAAAATAATCAAAAAAAGGGATTAATATTACATAGTGCATGTCCATGTACTGAACCTATACTTTTTGTTATGATTAATAATGGGTGAATGAATCCTTACATTAATTATTAGTATCTATCTAATATGAATATCAATAAACAAGATTATCTACCCCATTTTGATGAATTGTTTTGGCTACTAAATAGGGATAAAAACTTTTTAAATATTTATATTCTATCAATGTATCACCGGTTATGGATCAATATAGATGAAATTATTAGGGGAAGAATTATAAATTAGGCATGGTAAATATAATTAATAATTAAATAATTTTTACATAAAACTTCTCCAACATTCATTGTAATAATATTTAATAGATCCGTTTTATATTACCTTGATTTGTTTTTGTAGTATATGTATATGATATTACAATAAATTAAAAGTTCAATAAAGAACATAAATATCAATTCAAGAATATGTTATAGACAATGATAAAAGAGATTATTTTTTCCATATTTATGAACAAAAAATATTCAATATAATATTATTCATTCTTTGATAAAATATTTATAATTGATGTTTTATCATTGATTCATTACAATATGGAGGCTTTTGAGAAATTTTCCTCACCAACCATTATGACACATATCCATATACTTCTTGGAATAGCATGATATTATTGATTATTTGTGATAAATTTATCACATCAAAACAATCCACTAACCATGTTGAAAAATAATGTAGACAACATACAATATACATATGAATCTGAATAAAATTTATGGTAACTAAAGATAAGGTTGATTATTTATCCAATTTTTTAAACTACCATGTATCACTGAAGGGTTTTTGATATGTCTTGATGCATCAAAAAAGAGAATTAGATGTGATCTTGATTATATCTGGATGTACCTTATTACCTCGTGCCCCCATGAATTTCTCATCTATTCCTGATGTGTTCTGTGTTTCTATTCTATGGGAGACAATACATAATAATTCACATATACTAAACACATATTTTATTTTATTGGTGCATAGTCTCTCTACAAATTAACTACATGTGGAGTTTCATTTATTAATATATAAAGTTACATGGAACATTACCACTCACATGGTCAATGTTTTTTTGTTAAATCATATGTTTAAAAAATCCATGAGGGATCCCACAGAGGTAATAAGATAGTATTATTATCATTTTATTTTATTATTTTAATGGAAAATTCAGGGAATCATTATTATAAGTGGAGTAAAATGTTAGACTAATTGTTTTTAAAATATATTCCTCGGTGATAAATTAGATGTATTGGATATATTGGTATGAAAAAAAATTAGTGAAAATTTATTTATTCAAATAAAAACAAATATATTAAAATATAACATCTATAAATATAATTCAAAACTAAATAAGTACTATATTAATTATTTTTATTAAAATAGAAATATAGAGATAAAAAACATTGTTTTTTTATAATTTTTTTAATAGATAATTTAAATTAATTTTTATATTAAAATTATTGGAGTCTTTTTTTCATATTTTAATTTAAATTAATGTTTCATGAAATGATTATAAAATTGTGATACATGAATATAAAATCATTTTATGATTAAAAAATATATTTATTATGAATAATTTTTTCATACTTGAAATGTGTTTTTATGATAAATACCTGATTCCAAACTATTATTATAAATTATGTTAATGAAATTGTAATACAATATATTTAATAAAATAATGTGTTATTAATATCCTTTTCTTACTAGGAAATGAATTATTATATTGTATTTATTTATGTGTAAAAATATATTTTTTTTATAAAAGTAATCTTATCTATCTTATATATATAGAAATTATAAATAATATATGACCCCATTAGAAATTGAATCTAGAAAAGTTTAATAACTATTTGTAATTAGTATTACAATTTTTCTTAAATTTAAATTTTATTTTTGTTGCTAAAAATAAGAAACCATGGAAAAAAATTTCTCCTCCTAATAAAGGAAAAAAATTATTTAAATTGACTAAATAATGGTATAAGGATTCACAATATCAGAAATACATATATTTAATATATATTTTTCTACGGATTCACACATACCAAACATAATTTTTAAAATTCTATTTTTAAACCACATTCCATTGACAGTGACACTTTTATATTTTTAAATTATGAATATTTACATGGGTTCCACCCCTATCACATATAAAAGGTTAACTACTATTTTCATTTATCGTAAAAAATTGATTATTTTATATAGCCAATTATCTAATGAAATACATTCTCAAAAATCCACCATACACCCTATATGTTTCTTTTCACTCCAAAATACCCATCCAGTAAGTCTAAATGTGTTTTCTAAAGACATTATCCAAGGAAGAAATATATGTTCTTATAGGCCTTTTTGAAATTTCTATCTTCTTAAAACTCATCCAAATTTTCCATTAACATATCATGAAAATTAAACAAGTATATATATTAGATGTAATTTTTATTATATTAATGGTGAACAAATTGATCTCTTTTATATCAAAAAGGAAATTAATGCATTGCTTATACATATATTTAAAATACCATATCTATGGAGTGAAATGTTTTATTTTTCACCACTACCTATTATTTATGGTTTTATATACGAATTAAATGATTATATATGATAATTATAAAATAATATTTACTTATTAATGATAAATTATTATATAAATTCATCTTTTACATTTATAAAAAATTAATACATCACTCATGCAAATCTATGGACTACTATATTCATGAAGGGATGTTATTCATTTTTCATTTTATTAATACATGGTTTTTAGAAAAAAAAATTATAATGAATATATTTTATATTTAGAAATTGATTAATATTCATGATATTTTTAGTCAATGACAAAATTTTATCAATCAGAATCAAAAAATAAAAAACAAAATTAACTATAAGATAGAACTTTTGACACCAGAATAATGTTTTTATGAAAATTCAGAATTAAATTGGTATTGAAAATTATAATTTAATGATATATTATATGATAAGTATGATTATTTTCTAATATATATTTGTAATAATTGTTTATTTATAATATATGTAACAAAATTTTGTAATCGTGTCATTATATGAGTAAAAGTTTAGTTTCCTCAACATACCTTTGATGTGATACATTCTGCATTCAAAAAATTATTTATATTTTTCCTTCATATAATTACATGAAATTAATTTCTATATTTTTTTAATAAATTTATTATTATTTAAGAATCTATCAACCACTATCTATTTTATGTGTTGTTTTAGTTTTATATAGGTAAATGTAAATGTGTGGATAGGATTGGCCTTTATAAATTTAATGGGAAGAAAATAACATTTTAAAAAAATATTTATAATAGTATAAATATTAAAATAATTTAATTTTAAGGTTATATGATATATTTAAATATAAAATAAAATTTGAACAATAAAATACACAGAGATTTATTAATATCATGTGATTTGAATATAAAAATTATTAATTGATGTAGGGTAAATTTATTATTTAATGAAATTTTAATAAATCAATGATTAAGAGTGATAAATAATTGAAAACGTAGAACATAAATGAGGAAATATATATGGTATTGATGTTTCCAGGTAGTAAATGAAGATAACCATATGTATCCCACCTCAATTACTTGAGTATTTAATGTATTAGTAGCATGGATTTATTGGAATCCAAGATAAAAAAATTTATTAAATTTTATGATACATAAATAAGTTTAATACAGTGAACACTGTAATTTGTAATATAATTCTTGACACCTCAAATTAATTAGTTCCAATATTTTTAAATGAAATTTCATGAAATCCATGTTCTCGTAGTTCAATGGTAGTAAAAAAATAGTAGGAAAAGTACGATAACATCATTATAGTTCAGTCTCTAATATCATAAAAAATGTTATTAAACAGTATGAGTAAATGATCAATTAATTATGATGAGTAGGAATTAAATTTTTTCAAAAAAATATCTACAAAAAGATATTATATTTATAAAAAATCATATTTGATAATAAGTGATCACTTTTGGGATAGGATGAGTAATTTGATATTCTAATGTTGTTGATTTCCAAGGCCACCAAAGGTCACTAATTGTAGGCTTAAATTTAATTTTTAATGTTATAGATTGTATCAAAGTTATTAAATTCATTACAATCAATTTTTATTGAATCTAGGAAATAATTAAAACAGAACATATGTATTTCCTTTATAGAACAGTGTGTCATACTTTGTTTTGGAGATGGATACTACATCATGAGCATATTCACTATGTTGTAGAGCCTTATGAAACATTTTTTTATTACACTAAATCTGATGTCATTGTGAAATGAAGAATTTATGAGGTTATTCTAGATTGAAGTCACATATGTTTTTCATCATGGATTAGGTATAGAGATCCAATCCGAGAACACAAATTATTACATTATATTTATGATAAATAACAAGTAGATACTACCAATTGGTCATTAGGCCTAGTTTATTTGAAAAACTATATACATAAAAAATCAACATGAAATGAAAATAGGGAAAAATTTCTTTATTATCCATAATTATACCGAAGATATTATTGGGATTACTTGGGTAATGCAATGAAAAATGGGTTAAATAAAAAGATCTATATATAAATATACATTATAAGGAAGACTAATGTTCGAGTCAAAGGTTTAACATGATGTCATAATAGAGAATGATATTGAGTATTAACCTGGGATACTATCATGAAGAACATTCAATAATATTATAATGGAAAAATAAGAATTTTGGATGAAAAAAATCGTCACATTAGAACAATTGTAAGATAACTATCAAAATAACATCACATGATGGATATAATCATATTCATGGATGTGGTTTAGCAAATAATCACATTCATTATGTCTCATTTGAAAAAAATTGCCCAATGCATTTATATTATACACTAACTCAACCATTATAACATGTTCGTAACCATGTGTCCCATAAAAGTAAATCAATCACACTGTATAACAATTATAATTAACATGAAAATAAATGGGTTTTGTGATATTCCCTTATATAATTATCTAAGGTAATATCATAAATATCCAAAATATAAGAATGAATGAAATATTATGGATATATATTTTAGTAAATCATTAAATGAATAATTTTTTTCTTTTTGGAATGAAGGCATTAAATAAAGAATAAATAAAAAGATGAAGGAATTATGGAATTCCCCATAATCGAGTTTGATTTTAAAGAAATAATATGACAAATGAAATAATGGAAGGCATTAACCCGAACAAATACATAATAATGTAGATATAATATATGTAAAAGACACATATATAGAATATATAATCAGCCAATAACATTATAGTGGTAGATAATGTGTGTTTGAGAGAAATCGAAATAACTTGAAAATAAAGGGTTAATTAGAGATATGCATTAATTAAAAACAATAATAATAAAAAAATTAAAAAAGGAATTAAATATCAATGGACAATTTGAAACATAGTAATTAATATTTAAATCATATAAAGGTAGATATGGAGGTAAATTTGTCTCATGTCATATAAGTTAAAAGAAAATATTTTTTTCTCACTTTATAAAACAGGTCAAAAAGTTTCTCATTCAGAAAATAATAGGATGATTCTTTACAAAAATAACTATAAGAAAACCATGGCTAAACATGAATTTATAGAGGTTTTTTTGGTAATATATTGGTATTAATATATTATTTTCAATCTGAATTACCTGGTTTATAATTTACAATTGTAACAAGTATTCTATTATTAATATTCACAATTAAAAAAATCATAAATGTGTATATTCACCAAAAAAATAAACTCTTGATTCCTAATATGGAATAGAATTTTAAATATTTAATTAAAAGTAGTAGTTGAATATTAATTATAATTAATCCCACCAGATACAATGGAAAATATTTTTTAGAAGAATTGTTTTTATAAAAATGATTTAATGTCAAAATAATGTGTTATAATGATTAAAAGACCTTATTTGGATTATATTTAATCAATATGGACAATGTAATTCATAAAAATAACCCATAATATATTTTTATAATGAAATGATAATACAACATTATGTAAAACATAATTATTTACTAATAATTGAAAAAGTAATAATTTAGAAAAAAATACAAATATAACCTTATGAAAAAATTTATCTTATAATATAAAATTTATTTCATTTTTGAAAATTTTGTTTTATAAAATAAATGAAAAAAATTAAAATATTCTACCAAAAAATAAGAAAAATAATTATTTAAGGAAGAATGAAATTACTTTAGTAAAAAATTTGATTGACTATTATATAAAAATTTATCAGAAGATATATATTTATTATTACCTTTATTTATATTTCATATGTTATTTTAACCTATTTATACACTCAAATTTAACATACTGATCATAAAAGACAAAGAAAAATATTTCATGATTTTCTTTAGGCTTTGTTTTGTGTATCATATACTATATAAAACATCATGTTCTAATTTTTAAAATTCTTGAGTGTTACATTCTCCACCTATCTAATAAATTCTATCATTTCAATGTAAACATGTTATCAATAGTCGATGGTATGAAATATGAATATTCAATTGTGGATTCAGATATTGAAATAAGGGTTCAAAAAAATTTCTCTTTAAATTATCAAGAGGTTAATTAAATGGTAATTTAAAATAACAAATTACTAAGATTTTTAATAGGAAAAAATTTGTGAGAAGTCAAAATATAGACATGAATGGTAGAAAAATTAACAATGACTAAAAGAATGTGAGAAAACATGGTCTTGTAATGTTAGTGACCAAAAATCCATAAATATTTGACGGGAAAAGAGATAACTGATTAAACAAAAATGAATCTAAAATTCTAAAAACGTAATACAATATCATTCTACTAATGTCGATGAATTTTTTTACTATCAAGATAGAAAATGTGAGAAAATGTAATTAAATAATTTTTTCCATATAGTTATCATCATTTCTTCCAGTGATCTAGTCAATTTACACATTAACTATTACATCGTGTAATGATTATTAAAGATGCAATTTTTCATGGCTGAATCAGTATAATAAAAAATTATTATATTATAGAAACCTTACAATTATGAAAATAAATTCATTAGTTCTGTAAATATTTAATAAAACCAAAATGGTTAAAACTTGTTATAAAATATGTATATGATAAATTTATCAATAAAACTATAAAAATATTAAAAAAATATTATCATAATCCATTAAAAAAAAAGTTAACCAATAGGATAATCTAAAATATGTGTAAAAATGATTTAAATTCAATAAAAATATAAATTTGTGAACTATATTAAAAAAATAAATTATATATTATTTAACTAAACAAAATTCAATGTCTATTAATTTTACATACCAAATATGTCATTATGTGGAATGTATATTATCCTAAAACATGGTAATAAATAAATTTAAAATAAAATCTCATTGAAAACATATTCACTTATGAAAATTAGTTATTTCAAAATTAATTTAATAAAATAATCTTTTATCATATATATTTTAAAATTAAAACATTTATATAAACCACATGACAAAAAATTTTATCTATGTAATATGTAATAAAATCCATCCAGGTTAATTCTATACCAATTACATTGTCAATATAAATTACCTCTTTATCTTATCTAAAAAAATTATCTCAACATCGTTCAAAAATTAAATATTATTATTTACTGAATCAGGTTTATCTATAAAATAATATAATATCATAAAATAATATTTATATTTCCTAAGTACTATTTAGTATATTCTAGAAATTAAATATCAAAAAAATATTGACGATCAAACAATATGTGATTCATGGTTCCAATAAATAGAATAGTATTCATAAAATTACTTCTATTATGTAATTCACGAGTTCTTACACATAAATAATTCAATTATTCATCATAAATTATTTTCATAACATAGAACCTTATGGATTGATCCATGAGTATTAGGAATTTACATATATATATTCTCGATGTTTTCCAAACTAAATGCATTGATATATAAATAACACCGAAGAATGAATATAATTTTCCTCCACTGAAATATTATGATTTCCCTATAAATTAAATACATTATGAATTTAATTTCCAATTCACTACTTTGGTATACTATCACTATATTCATTAGTAAGGCTATGAGTTGGTCAATTTCAAGGTTATTATTCATATGTAATGATAATTTATAATGAATGCTCACAAATTTTTTCACTTAATTCATCATCCCATTTGTTTTCTCACAATTACCACATTCACCATAATATTAAAAATGAATATGTTTCCTTCAGGTTTAATCCATTTCTTGAAACCAAAAACCATAATTTGAGAAAAAGTAATCATATATTCGGACTAAATAGTCATGAATAATCAATTATAAGATATTTAATCATGAAATATTCTATTCATTCTATAGAGTTTATCTTATTCATCCATAATCAGTATCTTTTTAATTTCATTATAATGGTTCTTAATGAATATGTTAGTTAACCCATGAAACCCACTAGATGATTCAAAATAGTTAACCAGGAAGGGATATCATACCATGAAATAGAATTATTGACCAGTTATAAATAACTAAATTTTATCAGGATTATTACACCTAGATAGTTTCATTCATGTACAACATGTTCTTCTAGTATCCAAATATATATATGTCTTACTTAGAAAACCACATAATATGTTTTTTTTAATGGAAGTTGTACTATACATAGAATTATCTCTAAGGATATAACTCAACTATTGTAGTAATAATCCAAAAATACAAACTAGACCATACATTAATGTAAGAAATAATGACCACAACATTTATATATATTATTAAATTACTGTTAACATGAATATCTAGTAAATACACCAAAGGATCACGATTCCTAGTTTTTCTAGAGGGTAAGGTACATAAAATATAAATTTTATCCAAAAAATTTCATTATATAATTCTCTATATTTATCTCATTAATCCATTTGATCTCCTAAATAATCATTGAATATCCTAGGGAATAGATGTGAAAAATGGTTTTTTTAAACCTTTTATGAGAATATACAAGATAAAAAAACATAACATTTATGTCTATTTTATAATAGGATAAAAGACAATAAAAATTTCCTGAGTGATAACATGGGAGAAAAAATAATAGAACATGGTATCATTATATTAAGATAATATAATAAATGTATCATGAAATAATAATTACTAAAAAGATAAATTTCAATAAAATATTTCATTGTGGGAAAAGATGACTTCATGGATTTGGTTTACTCCCTAATCCAATACATAATGCTCATAATGAAAAAAACAATACCGAATTTATTTTTTCCCTTTATATAAATTCAGGAATTAAAAAATGATAATTATTATGTTTTCCATAATTGTAAATCAATCCCAAGGAATTACCATAAGAATTACCCAGTAAATGTCATGGGTCGCATAATATTTCCTCATATCATAATCAATGGAAATTTGATAAAGATGTCACAACCTGTCCCCCGGGGCCCGTGCTGTGACTACCCCAAGCCCACCTACCATAAGCCAGGGGATGGAGACTATCAACAGAGGCGTAATTCCCTAAAACTGGGAATGTGTTTCCTTTATAAACTATAAACAACACAATAAAGCACAAAGATGGACACAGAACAGTAGGTAAATTGTGTAAAGAAAGAGTGTTAAAATGTAAAAAAATGGTCGGAAATACAACCCCAACTGTAATGTACAAGGAACTTGAAACACAAGTACAGTAGAAGAAAGGGATAAAAGAAGTTGGGTCGTCCTCTGGGATTCTGACCTGAAGCGTATGAACAGATAACCTCCTCATCACTCCACGTGTGTCCGTCATCTGCATCCAACATAATGAGGTGCGACCATAGACCATGTAGGGGTGAGTATAACAATAATTAGTAGAGACCCCGAGACCCTCATGGTCTCAAAAAATCCAACAGTGATAAACCACAAGGATTGAAATCAATAGATAACCCCACATAGGTATATTCCCATACATATACCTAAGTTATCAAGTAATCCATCTCAATCATGAGGAAAACACAAAAGTTACAGACTCGGCTCAGACAGGTATACAACATATGTAGAGATTTAGAGATGATTAGATGTAGCCATTAAATCATCTATTCAGTTGAACCCATGTAGGCTCCAGGAACAGTGGACAGAGCTCTCGAACCCACACAATATCGAGGAACAATAGTCAGAGAGTAGCCAGCCATAGTTTTTCCACACAATGAAAGCTTGATTCCATGAGGGTCCGCTTCTCATGACAAGTGTCGATACACCAACTACCACTAAGTCCCACAAAAAGTATCCCAAAAGTCTTCCACATCATAGGGCTCGGAACGCAACACAGGACGCATCAATCAGATGCCTGGTCGGTGAGTTATTTTCCTTTTAGTCCCGAGGTCCCGGTTGGATTCATTCACAATCCAACCTGACCGTATCTCAACAATGCCCGGAACTATAGTGGTGTATACTCAAAGGAACCATCATGCTCAATGTTTTCCAGTGCCACTGACTGTTCGTGAAACGAACGTCAAGTGCCAGAGATATGGCCAAAAGAATGTAAAGGGTCGGCGCTGGGCCAGGGTCCGGTCCAACCCCGTGGGACCGACCCGACCCGATCCAGTATGGGGCAACCCGGTCTAAGTCAACCAGTTAGACCTATTGGGTCTAGCCCAGCCAGTTGGGTGACCAACTTGTTATGTTCGGCACATCCTGCAATGCCCAGCCCAGCAGGCCGCTTGGGTGGTTTGGCCCGGAGGGCGCAGCTCGGGCGGTTCGGCCTGGGAGGCTGGGAGGTCGGCAGGCAGACGAGAGTTGGTCGGGTAGGCCGAGAGGCATTTGTGCAAGACAGTGGGGTGGGGGCAGGCCAGTGGGCAACCGGGTGGTGATCGAGGAGGCCGGGGGCGGCCGGGAGGCGGTCGGGCAGGCAAGAAGGCGGCAGGGTGGCGGCTGGGCATGCTGGTGGGCAGGCCCGCGGGCGGCCTGTCTAGCCTGAAGCGATGTGTGATGCCGCGGGGGAGGCACGGGTCACAAAGGCCATGAGAAGTGCGGCCTTTGTCTTCTCCCCCTTCTATGCCTCGTCGTTTCGTCGCCATGCCGAAGGACATCACAAAAGAGATCAACGGATGGTGTCGGGCCATGTTAGTTTGGGCCACACCCTCCATGTTTAGGGTGATATAAATCAGTCCTCTTGAACGAACCACAACAATCCATCCTTTAAAATAAATAATCCTCGTTCTTCATTTTGAAAGAAAGGAAGAACATGGAAATTAAATGTATTTAACTCTCTACCTTGATCGCCATTCATCGATGGAGTCGCAAGGAAGAAGACAGAGTTGTCTTCGTTCATCGCACCCACCACACACTTCCAATCTTGATCTCTCACGTCGGTTGTGGAAGAAAATCCACATCCGTAGGAGTTCATGGAAAAATATCGAATGAGATCGTTGCCGACTTTATTCGTTCTTCGTTGGTAGATGAGATTATTATTTGGAGAACTCTATTTCTCCAATGCTCTCTTATCCCCAATATTCCTCCCAAATGCCAAAATTGATATGATTCCCCTAATTTAATTGTTGGGAGAAAATTAAAATTGGGGAAATTAATTACATAGGTTGGCGTATTAAGGGTGGTGCATTGTAAACATTAAAGTTAGAGGAAGTCAAGAGTCTCTCCCTCATTAATGTATGGAGTTGAGAGGTTTTCCTCTCCTCCCATTAATAGTGGTTGGGTGGTCCCCACCCCTATTATTCAAAATGGAAGGTTATGTGGTCTCAGGTGGTCCCCACCACATGAACCTCACATGGGAGGTTGAGGAATGGTGGTCCCCACTGCCATAACCTCCCCTGAGAGATTATGGCCTGGTGGTCCCCACTTACAACATCTACATGGAGGTTATAGTTCTAGTTGGTCCTACCTCCCTACACCCACATGGTTGTTGGTTATATAATAATAAAGTGTTAGACACATTTATTTTTATTTTAATCTTTCATGTAAAACCCAAAAATTAACTTTTATTCTCCACCCAATGCCATCAAGGTGAAATTCTTCTTAAGCATATATCAGCACTACGAGTTCAAGAGTGACCTCATATTTCAATTCTGATCACCGACTCAAAAGTTATAAAACCCCTCTCATACATTAACTGAATGTACATGAACAAAAAATTAGAAATTGATTCAGGGAACACCGGGCCTCCAAATCATGTGCCATCAATTTTTTCAGACTCAAAAAATTCCCAATTAAAAAAAATTAAATGGAAAGATAGGGTCTTTATATTCTCCCCACCTCTAGACTTTACATCCCCGTAAGCTACAATTTGAATTAAGGGATCAAGTGGGGGTACTAAGCATGAATCTGAGCCACCCACTCCCATGTTCTCTCCTGGAGTTTCTTGTGCTTCCATTGAACGCACACTAGGGGTATCGACCATCCAAAAAAGTCCCACTTCTATCAATCCTCAATCTCCACTAGGAAATCTTTAAAATTTTCCCCTTCGTCGACATCCATCTCTCAATGGTCGATTATGTGTGATGGGTCGTGATGTCGTGCACCTAGATCAACATAGGAAGAATAGATAAGTGGTATTCCACTTCAACAACTATAATGAGGACCTAAAAAGGTCCGATAAAATGCAAAGATAACTTTCCGCCTTGGCCAAATATCCATAGACCTCGTCCGGGCGAGACTCGTAAAAAGACATGGTCTCCATCATTGAACTATAGAGGTCTCTGTCTCCTATCAGCATCGGAATTTTGCCTACTTTTTGCAGTCTTCATTAACTCCTGGATGATCTTCACCTTTTCCATGGTAGCCTGTACCATCTCTGGTCCCACTAGTGCTGACTCCCCTGGGTCAGTCCAGAAATAAGGTGATATGCGCAATCGCTCGTATAACGCCTTAAAATTTTCCATCCCAATTGTGGAGTGATAGCTGTTTTTATGATAAATGCACCAAGGGTAAGTGATCCTCCCGACTACGACCGAAGTTGAGGACAGTAGAACGTAGAATGTCCTTGAGGGTCTGAATGGTCTGCTCAGTCTGACCATCCGTCTGAGGATGGAAGGTGGAGCTCAGATGATGCTACATCCCGAAAGCCTCCTGAAACCCCTTACATAGCTGGGGAGTAAAACATGTGTCACTGTCGGAGATAATATAAGAAGTTACTCCATGTAAATGTACAATCTCCTACACATAGAGGCATCCCAATCTCTCTACTGAGCCCTGATCTCTGATCGGTATGATGTTAGCCGACTTAGTGAGTCGGTCGATGATCACCCAGATATATTCATGTCCTCTGGACGTACGTGGAAGTCATATCATAAAGTCCATGGATATCCCATTCCAATTCCACACTAAGACCTCTAATGGTTGCACCAAGCCTGGAGGTACCTGATTCTCTGTCGTCACTTGCTAAAAAGTGCAGCACCGAGAGACAAACTCTACAACTCCTTTCTTCATTCCTGGCCACTAGTGATGTCATTGGAGGTCCTGATACATATTCACCACTCTTGGATATACCTCTAGAGGATATGTTTGAAACTCCTTCAATGCTTCCTTCTGAAGTGAAACTGGTACCATGGGACGTCCTTTGAAGAGGATGACGTGCTCCCCACCTTCGGAAAATACATTAGGTGACTACCTTGCGGATATCTGAGCAAGTTGTGTCTCAAAGTCAGCATCCCCATGTTGCGCTTCCATGACTCGCTTATGAAGTGGGGGAGTGACTATAAAAGACTGCAGGAAGTCTGCTCCATCCCTATCCACAAAGTATATCTGTAACGTAACCTACTGCTCTGTCTCCTCCCCTAGAATCTATATACCAGACCTCCTACTGAGTTCATCAGCAACAACATTCCCCTTCCCAGGATATTATACTATCTAAAAATTATAGTCCTAGAGGAACTCAATCCAATGTTGTTTTCTCAGGTTCAGGTTCTTCTGAGAGAAGATATACCTGAGACTCTTGTGATCAGTGTACACAGTAAAACGTTCACCCATTAGATAGTGCCACCACATCTTCATGGTGAAGACCACTGCTGATAACTCCATGTCATGTGTAGCATCGATCTGCTCATGATTTCAAAGCTGTAGTGAACCATAAAATATCACAGCTCACTCCTACATCAAGACACATCTGAGTCTGGTCCCGGATGTGTCATAGTAAAATATGTACCCTACATCCTCCTCTGGAAGCCTTAAGATGTGGGAACTAGTCAGCCTCTGCCTCAGCTCTTGAAATCTATACTGGAATCTCTCCGACCACACAAAAGTTTTCCCCTTATTCGTCAAGGCTGATAGTGGTGCCTCAACTCTCGAGAACTCTTGTACGAACCTCCAGTAGTACCCATCCAATGCCAGGAAACATTGTACCTCTGTCACACTACTGCGTGGATCCCACTTAAGTATCGCCTCAATATTCACTAGATCTACTGCAACTCCAACCTCCGAGATGACAAGTCCCACAAAGTGAACCTCTCTGATCCAAAACTGACACTTCGAGAGCTTACCATAAAGCTGGTTCTCTTGGAGTGTGTCCAGTACAACCTACAAATGGTTGGCATGATCCTCCATAGTAGTCAAGTAGATTAGCATGTCATCGATGAAAACTATGACAAAGCAATCAAGGTACTGCTAGAGAATTTTGTTCATGAGTCCTATGAAAACTTTTAGAGCATTGGTTAAGCCAAATAGAAAAATCAAGAACTCATAGTGGTCATACAGACATCTGAAGGTCATCTTCTGCACATCCTCATCTCGAACTATGAGCTGGTGATAGCCTGATCTGAGGTCTATCTTCGAGAACCACCATGCTCCCATTAGATGATCAAATAGTTCGTTTATCCTTGATAGTGGGTAATTGTTCTTAATGGTCACCTAATTCAGTTTTTGGTAGTCGAAACAAAGTCTCAATCTCCCATACTCCTTCTTGGAAAACAGAATCGGGGCATCCAAAGGAGAAACACTGGGCCGAATGAATTCATTCCCCTACAAGTCCACTAGCTGTACCGATGGGTCGCGAAGCTCCACGAGATCCATCCGTTATGCTGGTGTAGATATTGTTTTCATCCTGGGGTACAGTTCAATATATAATTCCACCTCTCTGCAATGAGGTAGACCTGGGACATCATCAGGGAAAACATTTGTGCACTGGTCTACCACTACAGGATAACTCAAACTCTTCACATCAACAGCTCCGAGGGTATATCAATCCAAATGATTAGTGATCGATAGTACTCTTCTCTAGGAAAGTCCATCATGCCCTACAAAGGCTCCATTCTTTTCGGTGAAGGTGAAACTGGTGCCATCCATGCAGACACACCGCACATTATGCCTAACACAATCTATCTGAGCATTGACCACATATAACCAGTCCATACCCAAGATGACATAGTAAGGCCTCAACGTCGATACTAGGACATCTCATCCGAAGCTCTAGCCTCCTAGAGTAATCTCACACTGTCCGAAGGAGTGTGTAATCGTAAAATATGATCCTGTAAGAGTCTCTAGCCATAAGGATAGAGACAACGACTCTGTCAGAATCTCCGAGATCCAAATGAGGGTAGTGGAAATGAAAACGTGACTAGAACTTGTTTCTATAATAACTGCATCTATGTTGGAGTTGACACATATAGTACCCTGAATCATCTCTAGATCAGCCTGATCGTAAGCCTCAACTTCTTGAAGCTGAGCTTTCGCCTATCCACCTTCTCCCTACAGTTGGGGTGGACCTCCTATAGTGATGGTGATACCACCTCGAAACATCATCAACCACCAGCTAAAAGACCATCTCCTCTGCCACGTCTACCTACTCCCTATGGACAAGCTCGATTGAATCTATGTCTCTACCTGAGCGGTCCTTCGACCGTCTGCTGATCATCTGAACGACAGGTCGGACAGTCACAAGCCATTTGACCCTGCAAGCCGCAAGAGTAACACTGCCCACTCCTGGAATGTCTGGATCTGTCTCTTATTCCCCACACAATAGACCATAAGTCATGTGGTCATCAACCCATAGGTCTGGTCCACTTGGACCTCTACGACATCAGTCTGCTACAAGTTGCAGAATTCTCCACTACATGTCGACTAGTGGCGGATCTCACTGCTGGAGAATACTCAACCAAGAAACTCTCCACTATAAGTGTTCTCTATAACACCCACACCTGCGTCAGGATGATGAGTGAGATCCTTGGAGCTCTGATCTCTCCCTTGAGCCCCGGCTCGAAGGTTCTAGCCCAAAAGAATGGGTCATGTACCATATCTGTGGAGTAGCACGAGAGGTCGGTGAACCTCACTAAGTAATGTGCCACCTTCATGCTTCCCTATTGTAGATAAAGTAACTCAAGTTTCCGCACTACATGTATGGTGGTTGGGAAAACCTCCGCCGGAAACAGGCTCTCGAAGTCTTCCCAGATAACTTTCGCCTCGTCATGAACTAAGAGAATCATGCTCCACCATCTGCCTTATGCTTCCTGATGGAGACTCGCGGAAAGGATCACTATTAGGTCGGCTATTGTCCCAACTAGTCTGAAGACTCTCACCACAGCCTCCAGCTATTCCTCATCTTGTTGTGGGTTTGTCTCTCCCCTGAACCTGGGAGGCCTCTAGTGCTGGGACTCATGCGACATTCTCAAGCGGTGTGAACTCTCTACTGATGGGGCTGGTTGCATCGGTTTCCCAATGGGAAATGGTACTGTTGGTGCCTCTGCTGGAAAAAGGCCATGCACTGAGGCCTCATCACTAGGTGGGCTATATGTGTGTACTAATCTCGAAACCCTAGCTGGTTGTCTGCATGGAGGGATCCTGAAAACAAATAGGTGTTCCACAGTCAAAAAGTTATAACATGTTAGGTGACTTAATTAATTCACAAAGAAGACTTTTGAAAACACACATGCAATCAGTGTTTTCATGCACTAAGTCAGAAATCAGAAGTCAGGGTCCCAGTGTATGGATACGTTAGCCACTGCACCAACACTGAACTCCCTAAATTGAAAACCGCACTTAGTACCTTTAACACTATTTCTTCATTGAAAATATTAGAGTCCCATGTCTGCTATAGAACCGAATGCTCTGATACCAATATGTCATTACCGTACCCCCAGGGCATGTGTCGTGACTACCCCATGCCCTCCTTCCACAGGACAAGGGCAGGTGACTAGCACCAAAAGGCGTAAGTCAATAAAATGGGAAGGCATTGCCATTATAAATTGTTAAAAACACAACAGATAACACAACTAGATACAAAACACTAGGTAAAATGTATAAAAAAAGATTGATGAAAAGTGAAAAAAGGGTCTAAAATACAATCCCAACAATAAAGTATAAGGAACTGGAAATACAAGTACAACTAAAGAAAGGAAAAAACCAATTTTGGGTTGTCCTATGGGATTCCTACTTGAAGGGTAATAATAGATAGACTCTTCAGCACTCCACGTGTGTCCGTCTTCCCCGTGTACTGATTCTTCGTAAGGTCCACCTCCAGGTACTGTCTGGTCCAAGTACTCTCAGCCTTATTCAATGTTTTTCATCGTATGCATCCAACACAATGAGGTGCAGGCATATCCCGTGCAGGGGTGAGTATAACAACACTTAATAGAGACCAAAAGACCCTCACGGTCTCACAAATTCCAACAAGGATAAACCACATGGTATGAAATTAACAGATAACCCCACTTAGGTATAAGCCCATACAGATACCTAAATTATCAAGTAATCCATGTCAATCGTGAGGAAACAATAAAGTTACTAAATCAGCTGACACATGTATAGAACGTATGTAGATAGTTAGAGATGATTATATGTAGCCACTAAATCATCCATTCTATCGAACCCACATACGATCTAGGAACATAAGATAGAGTTATCGAACCCACATAGGATCTGGGAATATTAGTCAGAGAGCATCCAGCCACAATATTTCCTCACAAAGCACGCTTGATTCCAGGAGGGTCCCCTCATCAAGCCAAGTGTCAATACATCAACTGTGATGAAGTCCCGAAAGGAAGTATCCCAAAGGTCTTCCACGTCATAGGTGTCTCAACGCAACAGACGACACATCAATTGGACGCTCGGTCTATGAGTTATTATCCTTTTAGTCTCCAGTGCCCGGTTGGATTCATGCACGATACAACCTGACCGTATCTCAACTATATCCCGAACTCCAGTGGGTTATATTCAAATAGACAGCCACCATCTATGTTTTCCTGTTCCGCTGACGGTTTTTCAAACAATCGTCCCGTGCCAATGATATGGCCAAATGAAAGTAAAGGGTCGGTAGTGGACCCGGGTCTGGACCCACCTGGTGGGACCGACCCGGATAGACCTAGTATGTGCCGATCCGGTCTAGGTCGAACCGGTCAGACCTGTTGGGTATGGCCCAGCCCGTTGGGTGGGTCGCCTATTAGTTTCGACCCGGCCCGCTGGTCCCAGCTAAGCAGGACGCATGGGCGGTTCGGCCCGGAGCGCCGTGAGGGCGCTGCTAGTTCAGCTAGGGTGACGTGAGGGGCGTGGCTCTGTCGGTTCGTCCCGAGAGGTCGGGAGTTTGTTGGGAATGTTGGGAGGCTATTGGGTGCCCGAGAGGCACCCGGCTAGCAGCGAGGTAGGCGGGCGGGGCGCAGGAAAGCCAGCTGGTGGTTGGGTAGTAGCCGGGAAGGCCGGCAGCCGGTCGGGCATGCCCACACAACATAGGCTATTAGTCATTGGGATCACTTATTATACTAATGATTTTCCCCACAAGCCATCACATGTTCTTTCAATGTGTTTTTTCCTCACGCACAAACACACTAGGAAATATCACGTAAGGTCACCCATCCTGATTACTATCCCAGGCCAAGCATGCTTAACTGTGGAGTTATAATCAGGTAGGCTCCCTAAAATAAAGGTACACATTGTTGACATGGGTTGTAATACCTTTATTTCCTTCCAAAAACACCATAGTCTATTACTCACTAAGGTCACTTATCAGAGTGATGAAAGATCACCCATGGGTCTCTTTTAATACCTTGATTTCCTTCCCCGCACACCTTAGGCTATTACTCATTGGGGTCACTTATTATACTAATGACTGTCCCCACAAGACAACACATGTTCTTTCAGTGTTTTTTGTCCTCACTCAGACACATCCTGAGAAATTTCATGAAGGTCACACATCCTGATTACTACTATAGGCCAAGCATGCTTAACTGGGGAGTTCTAATCAGGTAGGCTCGTGAAAAGAAAGGTGCACCATTTTTACATGGGTATTAACATTTAGCCTTTTAAGTCTCACTTTTCCAGGGGTGTTTTATTATCCACCCCTTTAAAGCAAAACGACCTAGTTGTGGACCCGACACCTCAAACCTAGGAAATGCCTATGCACTTCTGGCTGGGTATCCGCTTTAATGCCATGTTTCCACGAATCACCTCCCTAGGCCATGAACCTTGTCGTCTGACCCCATGGGTCTCCTGTAATACCTTGGTTGCCTTCACATCACACCATAGGCTATTACTCACTGGGGTCTCTTATTATACTAATGATTTTTCCCACAAGACAACACATGTTCTTTCAGTTTGTTTTGTCCTCACTCAAACACACCCTGGAAAACTTCCCAGATGGTCACCAATCCTATTTACTACTCCATGACATGCATTCTTAACTGTGGAGTTCTGATCAAATAGGCTCCTGAAAAGAATGGTTCACCTTGTTGACATGGGTAGTAACATTGTGCCTTTTAAGTCTCACTTTTCCAGGAGTGTTACAAAATATTTTGGATAGAATATGTAATCAATTATTATTAAAGTAATTATAATAGTACATAATCATAGGTATCAAAATATGGATTACATTTCCAAATAAATTAATTTATTGGTTTTTTGATAAATAGAGTATAAAATAGAAAAATTAACCATTATCATGTTTGATTTTATGGAGGAAGTAGAGAAATGAAATCATGGAATATATTACACTGAAATGTGAAGTAGTAATGAGATTTGTGTATACTAAGAGACATATATATTTAGTGTATAAGAAATTTACAAAATTAAATGGAAATATAATGTATGTTTGATAGGGAATTACTATAGACTATAGAAAAATAGAGATTTAGATACATCCATTAATTAAAAATAAAAAAAAATCCTAAATATTTAATTAATTATTTTCATTGAATATATCCTTAGTAAATTTAATATAGCAAGAAAATAATTTAGTGGTCATATTGGTGATAAATTGTTTTTTGTCATGTATAATATAAAATATAGCATTCCTTTAATAATTATAAAATAAAAAAATAACTTCTTTTTGAAATTGAGAATGATATTGCATTGATGACATTATTTTATAAATTAAATAAATTTTAGGCATTAATATAAAAAATTATAATATGACATTAAAATTATCTTTGATAACATTTTTATAAAACATGTATATGAACGAAAAATAATATTAGATCAATGAGAGAAATATAGTAGGTTTCCCTAAAAAATGTTCTGTTTCATGAGTTCATAAAGAGATGACAATTATTGAAAAAAATTAATCTGCAAAAATACAAATATTATAAGAACATTAACTGTTTTATTTATATTTAAATTATAAAATTTCAAAATAAAAAACGTATTAATAAATTATCCCCTTAAGAAATGAGATTATAAAATAAAACCCCTTACATCATGTAGAATCTATGAATCAAAACCACATAAAAAATTGATCCTTATATAGAGATGTAATTGAATATAATTTTCATTATTATAATCAAAAAATAGTTTCATTATTATTATATACTATATATTATTGAAATTAGTTGTGAATATGTTTAATATCTCATAGAAATAATTGTGAGATGGGAAATCCCTTACCTTAAGTCATTTCTTCCATTGTATTCATTAGAAAATCTTATATAATAAATATATATTTGTTTTATGTTTTTTCCATAACAATACTCATATATATAATACCATTTATGGTTCTCTGATAACATATAATAGATTTTTTTTTTAAAAAAATTTTTATTAAAAAAAATTCTTCAAGATAATTGATTCGTTGTTCATTCTTGTTTTTTGGTTTGAAAGTATCATTATTTATAAATTTATCATCTAAAGATCATATAAAGATTATTATAAAGTTTGTTAATATCATATTTTAGAATTATATTTAAATATAGTCATTCATAAAATATAAAGATAAAAAATTAATTACATAGTACATGGGGATAGTACATCATATGTTTGCCTGAACGTTGTTTTTATTATTGACGCATCAAAAAAATAATGGTAAATAATAATTCATCATTGAAAAATCAGAATAATATAATAAATAAAATATATATTTATTAAATAACTAATTATAAAAAAACCATTATATGTAGTGAATGAAAAATGAATTACATCGGTTCGTCATGTGGTAGTCATCTATACACACAAATGATGAATTTGTTGCGAATTTAGTAGAAGAGGAGATGGATGTAGATGATTAAATAGAAATGATAATATATTATTATATTTAGTATGCTGGTTTAATTATTTCATATATATATATATATATATATATATTTTTTATTGTATAATGAAAATAAATAAAAACAAAACATTTGTTTATAGACTATAACTCTTCTTCTAATGCATCCATTTATTTACTCATTAACCACTATAAAGATTATATTATCCCCAAAATAAGACCTCTAAAACATTATTATTGATGTAAGGATCATATTGGGGTAGTATTTGTCTAATATAAGTGTATTGTTATGTTTTAAGAGAATAATAGTAGTGGTTTCATTATATAAGTTAGGGGAGGGTCGCTCTTAGAACTACATAATATTTTGTATTTAAATAATATAACATCCTTAGAAAAAGGAATAAAAATGAATATAAATAAAATATTATATTATTATTAGTCTAAATACCATATTCAAAAAAATTACAATTTTAACATATGTATTTACACTAATCTATTTATTTTATCCTTTTTAACCTTTTTTGATAATTACAATAATGAGGATGTTTTTTACTCTATATGGGTTAATATTATTAATATAAATAAAAAAAATCCCATAAATGGAAAATATTTGATATTTTAAAATAAATACTAAAAACCTTTATAAAAATATAATTTTTAGTATATTTATATTATTATAGAAAATATTTTTTAAATAATTTTTTTTAATTTTTTGAAACATACATTTAATTTGACATTGAAAACGATATGAAAACAATGTAATTTTAATAAAATCCATTTAAACATATATTATATATTTTTTTTTATCAAAATACATTATAAAAAAAACTCAGTCATAATATATTTCATTTAAAAACTTCTTTAATTATTTATTTTAATTTTCTATTAATTTATTAAATTGTGGGTTAGTGTTTTGAATTCCTTTACTATAGTAATTTTATCACTAAGAAAAAAATTAAATGATAGAAAATATTTTATATTTAAAATTATATTTTATAATTGAACATACAATCAGTTTATCTAGATGATAAAAATTAAAAAATAATAAAACAAAGGGGTTGTAATTATTAACATTTCATTTAATAAAATATTATAATGGCTAAAATTAAGGAAAAATAGAAAAATGTGACCTATTATATGTTTTGATGCTTATGGATAAAATGTTTTCATAATATTTAATTACAATACATTTTTGGTTAATTTTTAGACATTAAGACAATATTTAATCTTTAATTATCATATTTACCATTTACAATGGTAATAAAAATTAATGTTGTTACTATTCACAATGAAAAAATATAGAAGGGAATAATATCCAAAATTTTGACCTTATGATTTAAAACTAGGAATCCATTTTTCAATATTGAAACACCAACAATTAATAATTAAATATAATATTAATATAAAAAAACTTGATGACAAAAGTTTTTTTCTGCCTAATGCATTTTAATTATAAAGTTATTTTTGTTTCAAATTCAAGAATAAAATGTATACCAAATATAAAAATTTGATTTGTTAATAAAATATTACATGAAACATTTTAAAACAAAATCATCTATAATTTTACATGTACATAATTTACATCTTTTAATAAAAATCATCATTTTCTACTATACATTGATTTTTTTAAAAAAATCAAAATATTTCCCCCAAGAGAATTTTGTTATGATAATTGAAAAATGATAGCATTTTATCAAATCAATATTAAAAATTCTCCAACAAATAATTATATTATTTCCTCAATACAACTAATTAAATCAATTTTTTATAAAAATATCAAAATACATTACTAAACAATTAAGTTATTATTTTCTTAAAATTTCTAAAAATATCTGTAATAAGAAAGACATTTATATATATTTAATAAATAATTTTGTCCTCTCATACCTAGTAATTTAATATCTAGGTTATAATGGAAGAGTTATAATATTTCATGGTTCTTTTAGGATTAGTGTTCTATGTCATATATGATATCAAAAATTATGATATTGTTTTAATATTTTCAATGTATTACATGTGGCATAGGATACTACTGAAAATAAAAACACTTTCACTGTTATTCACTATATATAATTTAGATATCCAAGTTTATTGGATCTGAATGATTAATATGATGTGGCCCCCATTAGAATTACCATGAATCTGAAATAATATTTTTCATGTCATCAGGAGATGATTAGTCTTTACACATAAGCTCCCATTATGCAGCTTCTGGAAAATACATTATGTTTATATTGTAGTTGTTCTACCCTTATGTAACCCTTAAAAAGAAAAATTTACTTTAACATTACACTTAAAATCCCTATGGAATGTGTGGTGATCCCCTCACTATGCCATAAAAACATTGTATAATAGTGTTTCTTTAAAACTATGATTATGGTTTCTTCATAATATTTGTTATTACATCTTTCTATAATGTCTTAAATATGTGTTCATAATATACATCTACCAAAAAATCAATTAAAATATTTTTATGGATCATTTTGATGTATTATATCAAAATGACATATAATTATCTTCATAACACATTAAAGAAATCATTAAACACGTTATGTCTTTTTATGATAATTAGAATAAATAAATAGGGATAATAAAAACTATATTCAAATTTTTATGATATAAATAATATTAATATAAATTAAATTCTACCATATTATAAATATAATGTAAATTGTTTTCACAAATTAACATCACTTCACTCAATTATTTTTTTAAAATAATTAACAACCCCTGTTGATAAAATAAATATAATTTATCACACCCTTAGGTTTCCCCAATGGGATGTAAAAACTAAATCATATATTTAGTTTGGTATTAATGTGATAATATATATATATATATATTAATTTTTTAATAGCTTAATGGCATAAAGGCATTAATTTTTTATTCATTTTTTATAATAAGATTTTAAAGTGTTGTGGGGGGCCCATTACATGGCCCTTTGGAATAGTGACCCATTGCAAAACCTGAAGGATATATAGAAATTCATCCATGAATATTACTACATAGAACTAACCCTCACCAGCGTCTATATCATGATTAATACTCTTTACATTCACATGGTAATTCGGTAAGTTGTCCAATTCAAAGAGGCACATTCCTGGTACTAATGGAAATTTCCTCACCCTCCCATTTTTTCAAATCCAGTAAGATATGCATTGGTGAACGTATATTTTATATTTCTCATATAGAGCATGTTTCTTATATAGTACACCAGGTTGGTTTCGCACAACATGTGGCTTGAATGCCTTGAGGTGGACCAAAGGCCATGTGGTGGATTGGGGGATTTAAGGCGATCCAAAAACCTTATTGGCTCGAAGTATGGGGAGGACCAAACAATTGAACTACTTGTGGTCCATTTTACTCGCCAGAATGATGAATTGGATGAATTTTGCCAGCTGATATAATACAGAACCTTCTACCGTTCCAGGAATAGTACATTCTATAGTATCCTAAGCAATGCCTCCACCCACATTTGTTATATGGTATCTTTGATTCTATTCATGAACCTATACAATAAGGGTAAAAGATCGATGAAAATTTTATCATTGTTACTAATCATTAAAAATTTATTCAAATATATTTTTTAGGAATAAATTTAATTTTTTTTAATTATTTATAAAAAAAATTATGAAATAGTTTTAAAAATATAAATTAATAAATTGATAAAATATTTCATAAAATTTTATATACATGTATTTGAAATATTAAATGTTTCAAAATTTTTTAGATAGATTTTGGAAAAAATATCCCTTATTGTATCATTTGAATATTTACATGATTAGATCCCTATAAATTAACTCACTTGGAGACATTAAAGGGATCACATATAGTAAACTAGAATTATAAAAAAAAATAAAATCGATATATAATTTATAATTTGAAAAAATGTTTCAATTATAGGGGATTGGTAATTTTTTAATAAACCATAGTAAATTATCGAGGAGTGTCAAACCTTATGTTATGTAAGGCCCACTCGTCGAGAACTGAATAGTGAATGGGATTACAACCCTAATAAACTTTTTCTAGATGAATACATATGAGATTCTACACTAGTTCAAGATCAGCATTATGATATCCAAATATGAATTTTATTAAAGTATTATCATATTCATATTTGATTTCTGTAATTACAACAAGTCGTTTTTTAATAATTGGAAATATATTTTTGAAAATGTGTTCGAAAAAAATTAAAATGAAAAGCTTTTCAAGAATTACAATATATTAATAATTATTATTCAAAACATAATTATTAAAAAATTTCATTTTATGATGTTATATTGATCAATAGAAAGATAATTAATTTTGATATAGAGAATTTGATTATTTTTTTAAAATAGTTTGAAGATAAATATTATATTATTTAATGTGATCTCATTGAAAATGGTGTTTCATGTCGATGATGTTATTATATGGCATTTGATTGGTTTTTTATCAACATAGTTTAGACAAATTTTGTCACACATGGTTTGAATATAAGAATATATTATCCCAAATACCAAAGTGTATGTTTCAACCAAATAACAAGGGAAGAACAACAACTAGTGGCTATGTATTCAACATTGACTATAAAGAGTTGAATAGTGTCATTATTTCTAGTTTTCCATGAGTTTATGTATTTTATTATTAGATTAAAAGTACCACTAGTAATTTTTTTATCATGTCAAAATCCTCAAAAATTATCCAAAAAAATATTTTTTTACAAGCGGTTTATTTATTAGGAAATAATCTAGGGTTTTTGGATACTTTAAAATAAAAAAATATAATTTTATGGGATATTAAATTTGATTTCATTGTATTAGATTGAAAATGAACTCTGTGGAATAGTTCTAACATCATTTCAAAACAGGTTGTAGTAAGGTAAAGTATACCATTAATTATATGTGAAAATATCTTATTACATTTTAATTTAATGACTTCATTCAATTTAATTATACATGTTGTACAAATGGGGGTTCTAATTTCATTATACCGATCCAAAAAGAAGTTATTTTCAAAATAACTAGAGTTCTTACATTGGTTTAGAAAGTTCGTATATAAATTTTGGGAAATTTAAAAACCAATGAAGAATTTAAGTTCTCAAATGAATCTAATTTCAAAATCATTATTTGTTAAATAATAATAATCATGGTATAATTTTTCATTAATTTTGTAAAAAATAAAATTTTCATCATAAATTTGAATGACTAATAGATCATTTGAAAATGTATTGATAAAAATCATATATTCCAATTTATTCACTGTTAAAATCATTTGATAAATGAAATTATTATATCCTCTCATATATTGAATATAAAGTTTGTTTTAATCCATATAAAAAACATTTAAACATGGTAAAATAATTTGAAAATATCTATAATTTGAAACTAACTAAGTGGTCAAGTGAAATAGATTCATAAATAATTTTTTTAATAATATCCTAAAATCTATTTGAAAAAAATTAAATTAAAATTAGTAGAAAATTATAACCTAAATGAAATGGATCTGTGTTAAGAAAATATTAACAATCATTTACCATAATCAATACCTTCTTGTTGATTCTATCAATTATAAATAAGTCATTCCTTTTTATAGATTACATTTCACTACTAGAAAAATTATCTATACAAATTAATATAAAGAGTTTTTATAGGTTTGAGATCCATTGGTATATCATATTCCAATGATTCTCTAAAAAAATTGGTCTATGGTCGTTGGTATTGACTTTTCCAATATTTATACAATGTATAAAATAAAATGGAATAGCCTCCTTATATATATAAGAGTATATTCAGAATGTAGAAGTGGAATACATAAAGGATAATGAAATATAATTTTTTGAAGTTCAATGTATATTTATATTTTAATAAAAACTATAATTTATTAGATTCGAAATTGAGAAAAATTCCAAAAACAAATAAAAAACATAATATTAACTTAATATATTTCATATATTTAATAATATCCGAGGTATAACGGTCTCTTCGGATGTAATTGTATTGGTTTATTTGAAGATGAAATATGGAAATGTGTCTAATATTCAAAGTTATACAAAAAAATGAAAATCTGATACAGAATATTAACTTTGAACAGGGTAACTAGAATTGGTAAATATCACTAAGAAACATAGTTAAACAAACACATATCCCATTCTAATATATAATTCTATTGTCTATAGAAAAAATAGGAAATTTTCAAATGGTTCTATTATATTCTATAGTAAAAATATAATAAAAAAGGAGGATCATGGGTATAGATTTTTCACTGTCCATATAGGGGAAATACTTAATATTAAAATATAATTATCAATAGTATAATACAATTCATAATGAGGTTATCCTCATTTTATGATATACAAAATATCATAGCATATAATTCTTAATTTGGATGATTGAAATATTTTTCACTTCCCATTGGGTGGTAAAGATCCCAAATACCGAGGGTATTTAGATCAAGAAATTATTCATTGATGCGATCCCTTGCCAATATTTTAATTATTTTAAATTTGTTAAAATGTTATTTTTTATTATTTTAGATTAAGTTTCCAAAAATAAAATTGGTTGGATGTATAAATAATAATGATATTTTCCCCATATAATGTCAATAAAACATATCCATAACAGTCTATAAAATATTATCTTATGTTGAAATTACATTTTTCATATTCAACATTATATAATATAAATATCATTATTTATTTTCTATTTTATAATAACACATGATAAATCATCAAAAATCGTATATGATAATCACTCATTAGGAATAGATACTAAACTTGAACAGCCTTACCCATACTAAACCATTGTATAGTAAAAGTATTCCCTAAAAAGAACATTATTATATCAATTGATCTCAATATTAATCCAAATTTTTAATTCAAGACATTAGTACACTATTGTATACTCTATAAAATATCAATGACTGAAAACTAAAATTTGTGATTTAATATTATAAAATAATAAAATTATTTCATTAATGTTTTTCACTCAACATGTTCTGCAAACTCAAAAATAAAATTTTTGTCAACTATATAATGTAATGATAATATGTTTTCTTTCAAATATAAATAGTTTATATTAGAGACTTAAAATTAATATATAAAATATTAAATTTAAGAAATTTTATATCCACAATTTATTCAAATGAATTTTTTTTGTTAATGATAAATCATAAATAACCCTAAAAAACAATGTAAACCATTTTATTATGAATAACTAAATGATAATAGTATAACCCAATGGTATCTTAATTTCATTAACTCTCATGAAATATATATCCCACCATTTTAATTCTTTTATATAACCTCTAATCCATTAACAAGAAATGTGTTTTATCTAACATATATTTTCTAGATTATGTCTGATTATATTATTTTTCAATTATGTGTGATACATAAATTTGGTTAATGTGTATCCCAATATGTTGAAAATATTATTTAATTGCCTAAATATAATTCAACCATTCCAATATCATAATAATTTTATTTAATGCAAAAAAAAATTAAAATATATTAATGAGTCATTTAATGGTAAAAAACAAGTTCAAAATATCATTAAACTAATGTGTAAACATAAATCTATCACACTTAGAATTATAGAGACCTATAATGGTAATTCCAATGACTGTTTATGATGACCATATTTTCCCCCACCTCTACAAGCGATATGAGACATGAGAAATGAGTAACCTATTATTCGAAATTGACCTTTGATGCACGAAATGAACCATTTAATTACTATCAAACAATGTATAGAAAAAATCCATGTTATTGTTCATAATAGTTTTTAATTTATGTATACTGTATCCAATATTATATTGCGTGATATCACATCTAATATTGGAATTGAGGAACATTACAGATCTTTTATCATTGGCATTATGACTGGTATGCTTCTTCTTACAAATGCCAGGACTACTGACTATAACATGTTCCTTGACATGTATAGAATTTCTAGTTCCAATATAAACTATGAATTCCAACATTGAAATTTCCCACGTATTATTGATAATATCCACTCTCATGTAACCTGGAAAATAAGAACCATTCATGTTCATCCTCAGGCTCGAACTGTGTGTAATCCATTTTATCTGTATTTCCATCTTTTCACTGCCTACACTAATGGATCTATGAGAGACATTGAAAAATGATCTCACGAAAGTGGAATTGGTGCAATCCATACAATATCATATCATACCGATGAATATTGTCCTGGTGTTGAGATAGACGCATGTTTCACAATCTGTGTTATTGTTATGACAAACATAATTCTTTCTTTTCCATAAAAACTAGCATCATGATATAAGAATAATGGTCCTAAAAGTAAATTTAGAGTTTATATGAGCACCTTGAAACCATATATTCTAGAATAAGGATGAAAAGGCCTCACCAAAACCTATACCAGTAACTCCTCTAAACATTCTTCACACTATATATGCTCTTTCCAATTCTAAATAGATATGATAAAATGTTTATATTTTGGGAACCATACAAGAGTAACATCTCAAATCCATGTTGACCCCAAAGCACAATATATTTTACATAGTTGGTTGTTCCTGGTTTCTAAAAATTCAATTTAAGAAGATAAACATAATTAGTATTTCTTTACATAATAACATCTTCCCAAAATCTTCTCAGTAAATAGTAATCAATTAAAATCAATTAATTTCATTGATGGAAAACATTATTCAAGAAAAGACAGTGAATATACAATGTTAATGGTCCATATTTAAAATTTTATTCTAAAATATGTTGACTTTACTTTTATTAGAACTGTGTTAATGAACCCTAGGTGCTATATTCATTCCTAAAAGAGATGTATAGAAAAGGGAAACCATGATAACTGAGGATTTTTTCATCCAAATTATACCTCTAGAATCATATATTCACTTTTCCACCCATCTGATGAGAAGATTAGTTCAGTTGATCATATTATATACATAACTACACTGTTTTATTTTTCGAAAAATGTATATTTTCTCTCATGTTCTGGAATTGTAGTCCACCCCATGTGTGGAGTTTTTTCGTAGAACTATAGATTTTAGTTTTATTATTTTACTTTCAAAAAATAATTATTAATAAAATAATCGAACATTAATCAGAATCATCATAATTTTATTTCAAAACCTGAAATTTTATTGATACCTTAAACATAATAGTCTTCCATAGAGTAATAATTTTAGAATAATTTGTTATTAGACACTCATTCATGAAATGTATTGCCTTTAAATATTGTCACAAATATAGACACCTGGCTATTATACATGTCATTTATACATGATATATATAGCACACATAATTCCCTGAGCTATATAGTCATCACAAACTTTCCACCATTAAAATTATAATGAATATAATTAAAAATAACAATTCATATAAATACAATAATAATATAACAGTAAATACGATGAATATTATTATCTATATCTATTCCCATGATTTATTCTCTACTTCCATCTAATTTTTTCACCAACATAGTGGCCTAGAAATAATGATGTAAAATTGTTAAGAAATATTCACTAAAAACTACTATTTTTTATCCAATTATACAAATAAATTTACTATACTCTTTTTATATGACAATCACATATGTGTTTTAGTTTAATATGACACGCATGTGTGTACACCTAGTTCTCCACATGGAGGATCTATATATGAATGAAAAATATACCAATATTATATGAATATATCATTTAATGAAAATAATATATGGTTTAAAAAATTTACTATGGTTGTAAATATATATAATTATGCCAGAAAGACTATTGGTTACTAATATATACCTAGGATTAGAAAAATCATCAACCTATACAATAGTAGTGGCAATCAACGTTTTCTCATGAGTATCATAATTTGTTACAGTATAACTCGAATGATAATTAATATCAAATTATATAAAAAATGATATATAAGGACTATAAGGTATCATAGAAACCTATAGAAATTTATAATATCAAACAAAAGTGGTTTCCATAAACATGTATTCAAAATAAATTTCAATATGAGCATATGAATATAATAATAATTTTATTGGCAATATTAATTTATATGGTGTCTCTATTGAAACTGGGGGACATTGAATTTTTCTTAGATTCTAAATATGATGATAAGAGATAGTTTGAAAGGGTATGATGAGTTGTATGTGGAGCTATATTACCACCCCTCCCATATTGTATTTTTCTTGAGCACCATATCCCATTAGAAGTTCAGGGAATAATTTCCTCTTGGGTGATGTGTCCTTATAAATGTTTTAAAAAAATATTCATGGCATGAAATTATTTCTCTATGATATATACAAAAATTTTTAATAAAATAATCATACTAAGAATATGTGGAGGAATTACCATCTCTATATTAAAGTTATTATTTTCCAGAATACTCTTCTTTCATATAACTTCAATTTTTTTCAATATTTGAAACAAAAAATCATTTAATTGGACATTAATTACAAATATGTAGGTAAAAAAGAATATGTGACACTGATTAATTAAAGAATACCAATTTATAATCCAAATAAATTATATGTAGTTACGTATAATAATCAACATATATTTATTTAAAGGAATTTAAATTCATAAAAACAATTCATAAACAAATCAACCCATTTTGATTAACTTTTTTATCATGGGTATGATATAGTTTTTTATCAGTTCAATCCAATTCAATTTTAGCTCATATAGATCATTTTTCTTAATAAATTATGTAATTAATCCATTTTTTCAAAGGTAATTTTTTTATATTTTGGTTCAGATCATTTTTCCATTTTTTTGTTTGGTCAATCACATGATTGTTTTTTATGTTTATTATAATAAGTTAGATATTTCATAGTTCATTTTTTTATAATTTGAATATTTTAAATGGTTTTATATGTTTGGTTCTAATATAGTTTAATTAAATATTTTAAAATGTAAATATAAGATAACTACAACTACTTTAAATTGAAAAAAATAAGTGAATGTAAAATATGACAAAAAATAATAATGAAAATTAATGAGTACCTACCTGAAAAAACCATGTTGAGATAAAAAAGAATAACTAATATTAAACATGGATGATTGCATATGACACCCCAAAAAAATTAGATTCATAATAAAATCTGAAAATTTTAAATTTTTAATAGTTATAAGTAATAAATTGATCAATCCCAATGAGGGTAGTGACTATTTCATTTTTTCCACACCATAATAAAAAATATTTCTATGAAATAATTTAATCGTGACACCAAATACATTTACCTTATGATATTTCACATAAAAACATGGTTTAACAATTATTTCAATATATATGGTCCATTAGTAACAAAAATGACATTCATTTGAATAACATCAAATCAACAGTCATTAGTAAATGGGCCATGTGTCATTCTCGATTAATCCAACAATATTTTCAAAATATAAACTCGAAAAAGAGTATAATAATTCAATTTTAGTATTTTATAATTGAACACATAATATAATATATTTTTAAATATATATCTACTATCTTATGAATTGGAAAAAATGTGTGTTTTGGAAGTTAATATGACACCATTATAATGTGTTCTCTTATTCATTTTTCATTTAGTGGCTATAAAATTGAACTCACTCATCCCACTTGATTTTCATTCACCAAACATCAAATGATGACTAAAATATGAATGTATTATTTCACAATATATTGAGTAAGCTAGTTATATCAATAAGTGTAATATATATTAAAATTTAAAAATAAGGAATAATTATTCTTTATTTTACGGAAGTATCATGTCTACCTTTAATTTTAGTTGAATGGAAACTATTTTATCAGAAAAGACCCCATCATCCTTAATAATAAAGAATGAAAATTTATATTTATTATTTTTTTATATTCCCAAAATAAAATATACTGATTTTATCACATATATTCTATTAAATAATATGAGAATCATATAATTGATCAATTTATATACATTATGTAGTCATCAAATAAATCATGTTTTAAAAAAATGTGTGTTATTCCATATTCTGCACCTTAAGGGATATTGTTGTTAATTTATATGATACTTTAATTCCCAATATTTTTGATGAGATGGAAAATAGATTTCAAGTTTTTCATAATGCTCTTACACATTTCACATTGGTCTATTCTACAACACCCCCAAATTCTAAAATAATAACATTTTTTAACAATGATTATGTCATGGAAATTCAAGCTTAGAACAAAAAATAACACTAAAAATAAAATAAAAAAAATTCCCTTAGAATAAATTTATTTCCTTAGATAGATTACTATGCACACAATAAGGATTTTATGTTATATATTCCTAACACACAATTTTATGTTTTAAAAAAGAAACATATATTATTAAAATTATAATTTAATATGAAATTTATCTTCAATCTAATAGAATGGAAGGTGTTAGTATGATTACATATATTATTATGATATATACAATACACATGGATATTAGTTATATATTTATTAGTAATAAAATAAATATACTTTTAAAGAAAACAAATGTTTTCTGAAAAAAAATTATTTTCATTAAAAGACAGATTTTTCACTATTTTTTACAAATACTATAAAATTAAATTTAACCACTTATATAAAATTAATATTAAAAAATAAACTTCTTAATTTAAATTTAATATTGAAAATTTCGTAGGGTAACTTGAGGGGGGTTTAATATACATTTTATGACGAATGGTGAAAAATATTTATTGTTAATTGAAAACTATATTTTAGTTTATATAATTTATAATTTTAAATAATACTTTTATCTATTTTTAAAAGTTTCATTAGTTCATCATATTATATATTAATCTAATTGGGGGTCATTATAAATTTTATCATTTTTAATTTTTTATAAAAACACACTATCACCTCTTGAAAATTTTACCTTTGAAATAATCTTCCTCATCATGTCTGAAGAAAAAAATTTAATTTGAATTATTCCACTTTTATAAATTTAATTTTGGTAAATGGATTAAATCTTTTAAATTATCATAATTTTAAATTTCGAAAATTGTCAAAAAAAAATTTGACTAAAAAAATACTCAATGAAAAAAAATATTTATCATGGTTATAGTAATAGTTTAATTACTGGGTGTTAGAAAACAATGTAATGTATAAAAATGGAATATTATTTTTTCAAAAAAACATATTGTCTGACCATATTTTTGACAATTTATGATATATATTTCATTACTTTTGATTTTTGACCATTAGGACATATGAAAAACATGGGATTACTAACTTATTTTCAAAAAATACCATGTGTTTCCTCTCTCTCGCCTATATTATTCCAAGTCTCTCCAATCATCATAACACTATAAAACCATTTTGGATCAAAACATAAATACCAAAATCTCTTTTAAACATCCCTATCCTCTTTGTATAATAATTTGTTTTTTGATTAAATCCAACCTAGGAGTCCTTTAGTGAAATCAAAAGGAGGAATCCAGAAGTAGAGTTAATATTATTCAATGAGTTCCTGTATTTTACTTATTTATCATAATATATAATTTCTTATTAAAAAATGATGATATAATAAGTACAATATATTCAATATACCAAGATGTTTTTATAATAATGTTATAATCAAAACGACCTCCAATTCGATCAAGTATGCTATGAAATCATCATTTGTGTGTATAGTGGAGTACAACAACATGAACATGTGTCTTCCTTATATTCATTTCCATGTATCAGTTTTTTTATGGGATAACCACTCTTATTGAATACATTTTTTTATAACAAAATTCTATTATATTTATTAAAGAATGTTTAATTCATTCATATCTTCCTGATAATTTTCTAATATTTCACAGGAAGAAATATGTTATGTAATATAATTAAAAAGAGATAATACATATTATTATTCCATAAAATGATGTATTCCCAAAAAATATGACAGTAATGGGACTTTTCAAAGAAACCAAATAGATGAAAAATGCCAAAAAAATTATTCATGATCTCTATATTTCTTTTCAGGTCATGTAATAATTACACATCGGGTTCTACTGTAATTCGTTAATGTAATAAACATCATGAAGTGGAATAATAATACTAAAGTGTATTTACAATTTTCATAGAATTAAATATATGTTTCACTATATAAAATAATGTATGATAACATAGAATAATCATGTGTCATGACATTGATGCATCTCGTTCATGATTTATACATTGTGTAATCACTACACAACATATAATGTTCATGAAAGTCCAAAAATGGATAAATTTTGTATAAAATGTAATTATTAAATGTATAATTTCATTGTAGAAACCTATAAACACCATTATGTCTTTAATTAATTCCATTAATTACTACACACGCCCATTTAGAGTATATAAATATATATCTTGGAATATGATGTCATATGATCATGGAGACAAGTCTGAGAGAGAGATGATGCATTGTGTGGTGTCTTCACTAATTCAACTATAATTTCTTATTATTATTTCTATTATTCATTTCATTGATCTTATTATGGATTCAATATGATTAGTGAGTCAAATATCATTGTGTAAGGTGTATGTATCGAAATGGGGATTGTGTCGTTGGATTTTGTTCATTTTTTTATGAATTTATTTTTTATTTCCACAGTCTATTGAATAAATTTTCATTATTTACATTTAAATATAATCAATAAAAATAGTATATTATATTAAAAAAACCTTAATTTTTTTTAATCACTTACCATTAATCAATTAATCCCCATTATAACATTCATGATGTCTAGGATTAAAAAATGAAATGAGACAAACATGATTAGGAAAAAAATTACCTGCATGAAGAGAAAATATATATTATAGTATCATGGATGACATTCCATGATCATTTGATATCCATTTCCCTTAATAAGAATCCATATATGGATTAAAATAATTTTTATAAAAATTTATTATTCATAAAAAATGAAACAATAAATCCCTAACACAAAATTAAAATCTTATTTCGAACCCTAAAATATATCTTTATTACCTTTATTATTAATTCAATAAATCAATGTAACTAATATTATTATTCACAACATTCATCAACTTAACAAAATGTAATTTTTTGAAAAACTAAATAATATAATTCACCATCCTTATGTGTTTACCCATGAACATTCATAAATATAACATTTTAATTAATCGGGGATAATAATTTGATTATTTATATATTTTTTATCTTGATTAGACCTGTGGGGAATTAATGATGCCTTACGGGCCAATTAATATTAGAACCATTTCTAGGGATAGTTACTAATATATTTTTTGTTTCCAATACATGTTTATTTTATTTTATAACTTTATTTCAATTTCTCAGTTTTCAATGTTTATGTTCATTCTTTGGATTTCTTATTTATTAATTTTTAAATGGATTACCACACCACACAAGGAAATTGAAATGTGGATATTTTACACCAATATCAAAATTGAGAAAATCATAAGAAATTATACGGGAGAAAAAATCATGGACGATATGGGCCAATAAGGATCCAATGGAGGAGTTTTTCAATGATATAATGGGATGTGGACACCTTCAGATTATGGGTGAAAATTGAAAAAATTATTTCAACAAAGAATATGTGCTCATTATGTTCCTTCAAAAACATTATGATAAAAAATGATATCTTCCAGATGATCAAAAATAATATTTAATTCATTGAACTAACTCATGAAGATAAAAACATGCATTTGGGATGCTTCTTTGATCTCTTAGACACATTCATATTCATGAATATTTCAACTGACACAATATGGATTTATGTCATTCGATTTGCATAAGTATATTGAGATATAGAGTAGATAAAATTACTTAATTCACACACCGTCATGAAATTTGATGGGATGACACAAAATTGAATCACCTGATTCATCCCACTATCCAATTAAATGGAAATACAGGTAAATATTCTAAAATATTTTCATTTTGAAGATGAATATATATATTCTTCTTGGGAATTATGTAAATATAAGATTCATAAAAACCCCAATCACAGTATAGATATATATATTGTAATCCAATATTTTTAAAATTGGTTTTTAAATAAAATCTAATTATTTCATGATGCTATAGTTGGATGATAATTGATGACAATGTCTCATAAATAGTTCTACAAATTATTAGATGAAATAGTTATAAATAGTTTACAGTGGAAAGGAGATTTCATGAGTAAAAAAAATCATGCAATCAACAAAACTGACTTGATGGAAGAAAATATGGAATCATTGACTAAACAGATGGACATGGTGATGTGACAACAAAAAAACCCCATGGTATAATTATAGAAGATAATAATTATTTTAATTAAAATTTGGTAATCAATTTCATTGTTAGAATACATAATATAAACAAGGACAAGGATATCAAAAAATGACATGTAGGTAACAACAACATCACCCAAAGGGCCAAAATTGGAATGTCAGGTCCATTCAATAGAATAGATGTTTTCTATACTCATTACCACAACTAATTATGTACTCAAGTAAATAAAATATGGTTCAATCATCAAAAGACCGCATTAATGAATTTGGACTGTCATGTTGGCCAAATTACTCTCCATTCTTGGGATATAACATATGATTACTTCTTCTATACCCTAATGTACTCCCACATGAATATTAATAATTTATACAACATCGATGCTTGAAGATGATACAAGGGAGTAGAATTGAATTTACTGTAAGACAACTAATATAAGTAATTGAAAAGGTTGTTATAAATATCAAGGACGTTTAGGTGATGAATATGAAAAATCACCACCATAGTAAAACCCTTTTCATCCTTCTCCATATTTAATGGATCATGAAAAATATTGTATGCGGAAATATTAAATTTTAGATCACTTTAAATAATTTCATATAAATAATCCTTTTAAAGTGTCACGAACAAACATGTAAACATATTAAATGTTTATATATTAGGTGGCTACCAACTACAAGATGATTTAATATATTGGATCCATTCCTCCCACATGTGAGTGTTTGATAGTAGTATATAAAGACTTATCAAATAAGAAACATAACTAAGGTATCATTTCAATTTTAATATTTATCCTAGATAACAAATGAGGGAAATATTTTTTAATATAGATGTGAATTTTGGTGTCAGTTCATACATTTAATTATTTATTTTTATAAAATAATTATTGAATCACATTAGAGAACTAGTTCAATTAGTATACCCAAATCAAAAAAATTCACCAATAGGTAATATTGACATTTTTTTGATCAATGTTGATAATTTTACCTTTCTAATAAATTTTTTTATTGGACCTGGTAATGTAGTAAAATGAAATCATTATGGGGGATCTTTTTTAGCCGATGGGAATTCAGTGATTAACATCAAAACAAAAAAACTATTTCTAAGTGATTATTCTGATCAAATAAGTTTCAACATCCACTGAGAAATGAATATATAAGTTGTGAGATATGATAATGTGTTTGTAGAAAAAAAACACCTCGTGTTGAGGCTGTCATTTAATTTAAATAAGTACACAATATTAATTTTTGGATGAAATGATGACAAATTTCAAAACACAATAATGAAGAAAGAGAATATATAGGGTCATCTCACTAACACAATAGAAGTGATCAAATCCAAACTATTTGTTAAAGGGAAATTTTAATGGATGTTACATGAAAATACATTTAGTTCATCTAGATTGAAAAATAAATAGTGGATTATCCCAATAAAGATTAGGTGATTACATTATTCTGTAGTAAATATTTAATTTAAAGATGAAGGATAGGTATCGACCTCTGTGGATAATACACAGATGATACCATTTATAAATCCAAAATAGGTACAAAATTTTATGTCATCCATTATAAGAGATGATGCTAAATGTGGTAAGGATGTGAAAATTATGGATGTTTAGAGAAATTCATTGGGAATCCCATGTTATTTAATTTTTATAAATTATTTTTTAGGCTCTCATTATCTTTATTGAAATATTTCAAAAATTCATTTATAATTTCATAGGCTTGCATGGGGTTTTATCAAATTGTTGTACCATTAAGATCCAAGAAGTTAGAATGTATTAGGGGAAAAATGTTCTTTGGATGGGTAGACATCATTAACTGTATTTAATAAGGACCTATTAAACCAACATTGATTCTTTAATAAATACAGATTAAGCATTTCAATTCCAATTTTTTCATCCCCAAGAACAACATTAAATATTATAATATTTATAATAAAAATTTCATGATCCCAATTGATTATATGATTACTAAACTAATATAAGAAGCATAAAAATCATTAGGCATTAATTATATCATTGATAAAAATTTCTTTTTCAATAAATTTGAATGAAAATAATTGGGAAATGTAGTTGTTGATTGGTATGCCGATTAGGATTCGGAAAATCATAATTTAGGGGAGGATTGGGTCATTTTAAATGAATGTTTTTTCATATATAACAATTAATTGAATTTATTAAATTTATATTAATAAAATATTTTGAAACCACAATGTCGAATCATTAATTCTTTGACATGTGCCCAGGTTGATTATAATAAATATCATTTAATAAAATGATATTTCCTCAATATCTAGACTTGAGAAACTAGACGTAGTGTACTCATAAATACACGATGTGTACTTTTTTTCATTAAAAACTACACGGAGTGTAATCATTAATACATGGAGTGTACCTTGCTTCAAAATAAATACTACACGGAAGGTAATCATTAATACACGACGTGTACTTGTTTTCATTTTATTCTTCCACCAACATTAAAATGATTTAGGATTCCTTTAATAATTATTAAGCAAAATATGGGAATAATATTTATTCTACTTGAGATACATGGATACACTTAGTGTGTGACCCTCGAGGACTCTTTATCATCATCATTATGTGGGCTTTCCTAATGTCCAAGATTACAGTCTAGCAACGGGTTAAGGAACCCAGGAGAAAGAAGTTCATGTCGCATTGATGCGTCACCTCATGCGAATGCTTACTATGAAATTTAATCCCTTTGTCTCAATATCTCATCAATTAGGTCTCATGGAAATGTCAAAAACCCATATGCTTGATCTGTCATTCATTGACTTCTAGAAATAAACTCACCGTGACACCATGGCCATGGAATTTTTGCGACAGTTCTATTTTAATGAAAGGTCCCGAGATATCTACTTCCATATATATGGAAGGGAAAAATCCTTACATGACTTATCCATTAACAACATGTCATTCATGACGTACACAACGTACCCTACATTCCGCCAACTCTCTTCATGATGGTTTTAATCAGCAAATCTAAGTGTGCAAGTCATGACATGAGTTAATGATAATATTCCTGTATAAGGACAATTACACATGATCGTAGATAGAAATGTCTGATGACACCAACACGTGTGGAGTTTATACCAGAGGTTCTGTTATCATAGTCTCCCATCTTGGAGATTACCATGTGTGATCTCCATGAGAGAGAGTCTCGTCTTTTTATGAGTACTCACCATTGAAGGTCTGTATATTATGTGTCTTATCATAGTATTTCATCCAACCGTAGATCTTTATTTAAAAATATTGTTATAGAATTTCAAGGTTCTCATCATAGCAGGGATCGACCATGACATTATTAATGGAACATATATTCTAGGACATTATTATTTAATATTCATAAAGAAAAATGAACAATATATAACAAATGTACATTCATGTAATCAAAGAACAAATCAATTGGTTCTCAGGAAACCAACCCTTAAAAACTCCCACTTAGACTAGAGCCAACGGCCTACGACTTTTACTCCGCTAGAGCTTACATGATGATCATGTTTCTGCTAAGTCAAGGCTTTAGTCAAGGATTATTCCTCATTGTCTTTTGTGGAAATACTTCTCACTACAACTTCACCTCTATAAGAAAAATCCCCCAAGTGATGATACATCCGAAGTATGTGCTTTGTCCGCGGATGTGAACTTGGCTTTTTTGCAAGTTCCATCGCTGTAGTATTATCACAATAGGGTGTGATAGGTTCTTTACTACTCGGTACTACATCTAGCTCTTGGAAAAAGCATCGCATCCATACTACTTCTTTAGTTTCCTCGGAAGTTGTGATATACTTGGACTCTGCTATAGAATCTGCAACCACACCTTGATTTGAGCTCTTCCAGCTCACTGCACCTCCATTCAAACTAACGATGTTTCTAGTTTGCGACTTCATGTCATATGGATAAATCTGGAAATGAGCATCTACATTCCCTATGATGACTAGTTTCTAATCTCCTCCATAAACTAGGAACGTATCCTTATTATGCCTCAGATACTTAAGGATAGTTTTGACTGCCATCCAATGGCTGTCTCCAGGATCATCTTGATATCTACCTACCGCACTTATTGTGTAAGTAACATCTAGACTTGTACATAGCATAGTATAAATGACTGAACCAATCACAGATGCATAAGGAATCCATTCCATTTTCATTCTTTCCTCATGTGTCTGAGGACACATTTTGTTTGAATGATGAATGCCATGTGACACTAGAAACAATCCTCTCTTAGATTTTTCCATAATGAATCTTTTCAGTGTCTTGTCAATGTATGTACTTTGACTCAAACCCAGTATTATCTTGGATCTATAATAATGGATCTTGATCTCAAGAGTATATGTTGTCCTGCCAAGTCTTACATAGAGAAGAATTTATCCAACCATGCCTTAACTGTATGAAATGTACTTTATTTCCAATTAGTAATATGTCATCAACATATACTATTAGGAAAACAACTTCACTTCCACTAAACCTTTTGTAGACACAGGGCTCACATTCGTTCTTAACAAATCCAAATTCCATTAGCGCTTCATCAAAACAAATGTTCCATGTCCTTGATGCTTGCATTAATCCATAAATGAATTTCTACAACTTGCATACCTTTTTGGCATCCTTTGGAGTCACAAACCCTTCAGGTTGTGTCATGTAGACATATTCATGGAGGTTCCTCTTACAGAATGATGTTTTTACATCCATTTTCCAAATTTCATTGTCATGGTAAGTAGCAATGGCCAATAGGATTATGATGGATTTCAACATCGCTACTAGTGAAAAGGTTTCTTCAGAGTCAATTCCTTGACAGTTTCTAAAACCTTTTACAACAAGTCATGCCTTATGGGTGCTGACATGCCCTTCTATGTCCATTTTATTCTTGAATACCCATTTATTACCAACAAGATTTAAATCAACTAGGGGATCTACCAAAATCCAGACATCGTTTTGGTACCTGGAATCCATTTTAGAATTCATGGCCTATTGCCACTTGGAAACGTTTGTGCCTTCAACATATTCATTGTAGGTAAGATGGTCATCATTGTCAACCAATAATGTGTCACCATACTCGGTGACAAGAAAACTATATTGTTCTAGTTCTCTCACCTCTCTCGTGCTCCTACGGAGTTCCTGTGTCTCTGGAACTGAATTTTTTTCCATGGGTCTTTGTGCAATCTGTTCTTGTACCAACTCATGTGTATCTTGAGCCTCGAATTCATCGATTTCTATCTCGCTCCCACGATCACTTTTGGATATGTTCTCCCTCTCAGGAAATATGGAATGTCATGCTACTATTACCTTTTTATCTGAGGGGTTTTATAGATAATATCCCCTTTTTTCTTTGGGATATCCTATAAAGATACACTTTGTGCCTCAGGGTGAAATCTTGTTACATAAAGAGGCCTTAACAAATGCTTCGCTACCCCACACGTGTAAATTTGATAACATGGATTTGCGTCCACTACATAATTTATATGGAATACCATTTATCGATTTAGTTGGTACTTGGTTTAGTATGGGTGTTGTTGTTTGTAATGAATATCCCCAAAAGGATAATGGAAGACTCGCATGAATAATCATTGATCTCACTAAGTCCAACATGGTGTGGTTATTCCTTTCACATACGACATTCCACATAGGCATGTAAGTAGGAGTGAGTTGAGATAGAATTCCAAACTCCCATAAAAAATCAATGAAATCTAGATTATGATATTCTCCTCCTCTGTCTGAGAAGAGTTCAATAATCTTCATACCAAGATGGTTCTCAACTTCATTCTTGTATTCTTTTAACAATATAATCTGACATATACCAAATTCAGTAAATATGTCCATATCTATTAAAAATATCAATAAAAGTTATAAAGTACAAGAACCCATCCCTTGAATTAATTGAAAATGGTCTACATACATATGTGTGAACTAATTATAGAATCTCTTTAGCCCTTTCCCCTTTCCCACTAGTTGGGACTTTTGTGATTTTTCCTTGTAGACATTCATGACATACACCAAGTGGTTTTAGTTCAAAAGAATCTAAATACCGATATTCATGTAATTTTTTCAAACATTTCCCATTGACATGACATAGCTGGTGATGACAAATTTGGGTGTGGTATGAGTCATGTGAATTAAGTTTGTCATTGATTGTTATTACATTGTTTGTGTAGTCTAACACATAAAGGTCATTATATAAATGGGATCTACAAAAACAAATGATATCTTTATAAATGTAGCAACATTCATTTTCATAATTGAATATGAATCCATCAATATCTAATCTGGATACTGAAATAATGTTTTCAATAATAGAAGGCACATAATAACAACCCTTTAACACCAATATCATTGCAGTTGGCAATGTGAGGAGGTAGTCCCTGACAGCTACAATAGCAATTCTGGCTCAGTTGGCTGCTCGTTGATCTACCTCCCCTCGATCAATCTTCCTAAATCTACATGGTTCATATATTTGTATACATATTTGATCACCAAAATATGTATCTAATACCCAATTTGTAGAAACATATAGATTGCATTCGATGACTATTTCACCTAAAGCTTCCCCTTTCTTCCTTGGATGGGTGCAGTTTTTCTTCCAGTGGCCCTTCCTGCCACATAAGAAAAAAACATCATCTTATTCTCTTGCCTCCCCTTTGATCTTCCTTTTTCTTGGAGGCCTTGTGGAAGCATTGGGATTAATTATATTCACCTTCCCTTTCCATTTTTTCACCATAAGGACATAAGTCTTTTTACTCTTCATATCGTTGTGCACATGGAGAATAAGGATAAGAAGATCCGATAGAGACTTCTCAATGTTGTTCATGATGAAATATACAACAATGTTAGAGAATATCTAGCAGAGTGATGCATGAATGAGAACAGTAGCCAGTTCCATGGGGAGTTTAAACCCTAGAACCTCCAAAAGCTCAAAGTAGAAAACAAGCTTGACTACATGAGGCTCGACTGGGGAACCCTCTCGAAGCATGCTCTGAAATAGTGCCTTGGAGATCTCAAACCTTTCATGTCTTACTCTCTCCTGGTATAAACCATGGAGGTTCTTGAGCATGCTATAGGCATCCATGTCATCATGAGACTTTCTAAGCTCACTAGACATTGATGATAGCATCAAACATCGAATGTTGAGTGCATCATTCAAATGTTGATCATAGATAAGGTACTCTTGATCACTCATCCCATGGGATGATAATAAGGAAGTGAGGACTCCAGCACATAGAACTTTTTTTCTTAGCGTTGGATATCCCGAAGGCTCCTAAACCATTCATGAATGTTACTACTGTTGAAGATATTGACTTTTTCCAGAATTGATCTCATAGAAAATGTGGTTGAAAAGATTTTCATTTTGATTATACAAATTAAAATAGCATATTTATCATTACCTTTTGATTACATTTTATGAAAAATAATAAATGAATTTATTTATTCTCCCACTATTTTATCAAGTCCCAATGTCCCTCACCATTGAACCTGGAATGTCTAGTTTCTTTGACATTCTAGTGGCAAGGATCCATATTCCCTGTCGAATAACCCCAACATGGGTTGGTCATGCAATTTGAGGGTATTTAAGTAGGTAGGTAGTTGCCAAATGTGAGATTACAGTTCCTTGATCTGTTGAGTGGACTCCACAATCCTGAAATCCTAACTTGGATTTCCTCAACACTTGCCTCCATTTAACAACAAGTCTAGCAAGGGCTACTCTTTTGGATGTAAAATGTTTAAGTCAGCCCAAAACTATCATATGAGATTCCTCTATAAAAGTATGTTCCCTAACAAGGGTTGGTCAAACACATAGTTTTATTGATTATTTCACTTAATCAAGTAATGGAAGGCTTGGTCTGACTTAATATGGTATTTGATGGATTTGATACTTTATGGATAGTTTTTGATTATCACATGCTTGTGAATATTATGTGATACTTGCTTAAGTGATTAAACATGTTCTAATAATGCTTATGCATAGTAAGGTTTTTATTTTATTCCATCTTTGCATGCTTGTTTAATTAATCTATTATGTGAATGTGAAAACACATACATAATAAATAAACCATTAAATCAAGTAGAAATAAAATAATATGTCATGATGATAAGCTTTTATTGGTTAGCTTATCTAGCATTTTGGATAAGCTAACTCTGACCTAGGGAAAACACCTTGAACCCGATTGTTCTTGTATTTCATCCCCCATCTGTCCACCTTTGCATATTCTTGGGTTGGAATCGCCTCAACTTTGAATTTTTTAACCATCTCCAATGGCATGGGAGATCCTCCATAAAATGGGGTTTACATTAAAAATACCATGGTCATGCATGCCCTGCATTTTATTGGAAGTAGGATCACAGGATAATGAATTTAAATTAAAAAAATTTAAATTAAACCACACACAATTAAAAATGGTCTTTGGTTTAGCTCATGATCATCCATAGCATGTAACGACATTTAGGCGTATTTAGAATTCAAGTTATTTTAATGGTTATATTTATTCAAGATAAGCCACAATTGAATTCAATTAATTATGCACTTATAATTAATCAATTATTTACCTTAATTTCATTTATGAATTTCCTTTATATTCTTCTCATCCTTATTCCTTGTACAGGTCATTTTACTTTTAGAGGAAACCCTATGAAATTCGATTTCGGGAAAGTATACAGCGTGTAATATAGCCTACATGCTGTGTATTTTTCACCCTTTATCCAAAGTGCATGTCAGGGGCTATGGTGTGTTTTCTGTACATTGGAAATTTTGGAGTACACAACGTGTAGATTAATCAAACACGACATGTACTTCCTTGTTACGCGGTCACCAGACAGGTAATCTCGTGTACGTGGAACAAAGCTTCACTGTGTACATGGTTTCACATGGACCATATTGGAATACATGGAAAGTAGATTCAACATACATGTTGTGTATTCTGGTTCCCACGTTCCATTCATTTCTGGTCAACATTTTGAAAATAATACACATGCATACTCAATTCAAACGGATTGGTTTGGTGGACCAGTACCGGTTTGTTGAACCTAAGTAAATGGTTTATAGTTTTCATTACACAATGTGTATTATTGTGTTGTACAGATAGAAGGAGAGGCTCCTCTGGATAAGTCCCTCAATTTTAATTTAATCAAAAATTAAAATTAAAATTTTGTTTCTGGGATGTGAATCGAGAAATGAAGGAGGAAGAACAGATCTCGTTAATCGTGTTTTATAGAGAGATTTATCTTGAATTGAATCAAATATAAATGAGTAAATTATGAACGAAAATTAGATAACTATAATCAGTATTTTGACCTCCTCTGATACCACTTGTAGGTCCCGGGTGCAGTAGAATCTCATGAGTGGATGTGCCCACTTAGATTTTTGTCATATTCAATGATCAATCTGAGATCAATATAAGGATAAAAGAAAGTCTCCACAGATCGAATCATAGAAATAGACCAATATGAAGAAAATTCCTAGAACCATAAAGGAAGGATCATCATAGGTTGATTATAATTAATTTAATTAATTGACATGAAGTGCCTTTTAAAGAGTTCTTTCTTTGTTGATATTTCTGATCATGTTCTGATGTGATTCGTCATTGAGTCGTAGAAGCCAAGTGTAGACTTCCTCTAGCGGTGATCCAAACATGCACCACGTATCTCTGGATGTCACCAAAGAAATCTCTGAGTGCTAGCATGGAGAATTATTGGCCTGTGTTGTTTGACTTAGACCACCATGATCTGATGGAGGCAGATATATCTCTGTCTTGAAAGAGATCTTGGAAGATGATGTTATTTTGGTCTTGAGATAATTCTTTATAATTGTTGTGCACAATGATTCTTATGAAAAGATTTGGTTTTTTAGGATATTTATAAACGAGATTGAGGTATTTTAGTTATGACAATAAATAAACATGTTATGCGTTTTATTTATTTCATTAACTCTTTTGGATACCCAAAGTTGAATAATTATTTACTTGACATGCGCCCACACTGATTATAATAAATATTATTTAATAAAACTATATTTCTTCAAAATCCCAACTAGAAAAAGTACACGACGTGTAATCATAAATACAAGGCATGTACTTTTTTTTCATCAAAAACTACATGGCGTGTAGTCATTAATACACAGAATGTACTTGTTTTCAAAATAAAAACTACACGACATGTAGTCATTAATAAACGACGTGTACTTGTTTTCCTTTTATTCTTCCTCCAACAATAAAACTATTCAGGTTTCCTTTAATAATTATTAAACCACGTATGGGAATAATCTTTATTCTACTTGAGATACTTGGATACACATAGTGTGTGACCCTCTAGGCCTCTTTTTCATTAGCATTAGGCAGGCCCGCCTAAAGATCAAAATTACTATCTTGCAATGGGTCAAGGAAACCAAGATAAAGAAGTTGATGCCGCATTGAATTGTCACCTCATACAAACTCTTACTGTGAAATTTTATCCAATTGTCTCAATATCTCATTATGTTTAAATCATGGAAGTGTCATAAAACTATATTCTTGATCTATCATTGCTTGACTTCTAGAAATAAACTCGTCCTCATATCATTTCCATTAAATTTGTATGAAATTTCTATTTCAATGAAAGGGCCTGAGATATCTACTTCCATAAATTTGTAAGTGAGAAATCATTCCTCCAACTATCCATTAAAAATAGGTCATTCGTGACGCACCCAACGCACCCTACATCCCGACAACACTCTTCGTGATGGTTTTCATCAGTAAATCTAAGTGCGCCAGTCATAACATGAGTTAATTTTAATCTCCCAGTCTATGGAAAATTACAAATGCTCGTAGATAGCAATGATTGATGACACAAAGACATGCAGAATTGCTGTTGGTGGGTCTGTTCTCATAATCTCCCATCGTGAAGATTACCAAGTTTGAACTCCGTGAGAGAGAGAGTCTCATCTTATTATGAGTATTTGCACATGATGGTCTATATACTGTGTTTCCAATCATAGTATTTCATCCAACCATAGAACATTATTTATGAATATTGTTATAGCATTTCAAGGTTCTCATCATAGTGGGGATCTTCCATGACCTTATCAATGGAACAAATATTCCAGGACATTATTATATTATAGTAATGTAGAACAACAAAAAATATATAATAAGTGTACATTCGATTAATCAAAGTAATAAATAGTTGGTTCTCAGGACAACAACCCTTACACATCAGGGTCCCAACATGACAAACGACTCATCGATCAGACGCTTGACCTGTGACATATGGACACTTTTGTAAAGAAGGCCCGGTAGGATTCATGTTTTATCCAACCCATGCCACGTGTCAAAATCCGTCAAAATTTACATAGAATATCTCCAAAGTACCACCTTGTCAAAAGGGTCATTATTCCACATATGGTGGATCAATCGGACGCCCGATCGGTTAGTTACACCAATTTCAGTGAAACGGGGATGATCGCACCTCGGTTCGGCCTAGCTCTGTCAGGCCCATAAGAATATTGCAAAGTGATCGCTTCCAAAAATTTGTCAAAAATACCACTGACGACACGTCAAACAGACACCAGTTAGTCAGTTATAGGTGATTCACTATTCAGCGACCGGTTGAGACTGGGCCCAAGCCGACTCAGTCAGGTCAGCCCAGTGCAATGGATCCCCGGGCCTACATGACCCCACTGAGGACCGGCCCATTAACGGTCATTCTAATTCACTAGGTCCAGCCTCTCTAGGTTGTCCCGACTTGTTCACGAGTCCGTGCTACTATTGGCCTAGCCCACCGGGTGGTGATCATCCCCCCCGTTCTAGCACGCTGGGTCACAGGTCCTGCCCAGCCCACCCACTCTGTTAGCTGGGCCGCCAGACCTACCCAACCCATTTGGTGGGTCTGTCCCATTTAGCTGCCCCGCGTCCGGCCCGAGCCACCCATAGGAGGACTGCTTCCCCTAGCTGGCCCTGTGGATGTGGTGTCATATTTTCCAGCACGAGGTGGCACAAGATGGGGTCGTTCCATTCCCTCTTGCCACAGGTTCTACCATCGATGACACCTACAAAATCCATCCATCTATCGCATAGACAGATCAGGCCGATCACCTCTAGTAGCCGCAACATGTGACGACGCACCGCTTTCCCTCCACCAGTGGCCGGTTACAGCGGGCCTCCTCCGGTAATCGTCAACTGCCACCAGTATAGTACACTGGTTGTTGATTCAACTGTCCACCAGACAAGATATTGTGGTCTATTATTGGTTTCATATGCACCTAAGGGCCTCCCAGATCACTGCTACCACGACGTGACCTATTGTCTCAGGTTTTCATCGAATTGGGAAATCCATTTCCAAAGAACGCAACGAAAAAACAAGCAGTATAAGTTTCGTGCCTTGTTCGTTTGGCGTGTTCCATCTTTTTAGCATTAAAGAAAGAGGAAGGTGATTATTCAACAAATTTTAATAATTTTTAACCCCATTAAAATACCCCAAAACACCTCCCAAAAAAATTGAATGATAAATATAATCTGGAAAAAATCTTGATTTAAAATACAACCCCTACCACAATTATTTGAAGATATAGCAGTCATTTTTCATTTGTCATACATCGACCTTGGGATCGATCCTACAAATTTTGTGTTCAATCCTATGTATTCTTCTAGTGGAAGGATTGACGTCACTTTGTTAGGGGTTCCTCGCATGATGTAGTCGTTCCAAAACCCCACCTAGATCTCAATGTAAATAGGACGGAGAAAGGCAATCAATGACTTGAGGGAATTAATGAAGTTCGACAATTGACGTAATTAATGTGCCTAATTAATCGATGTAATTAATGTATCTCATTAATTATGTGATCGTTGGTTATGTAACCAAAGTGCAAGAGTGCAATAATCACCCCATAATTAAAGGTCTGACCACAATCACGGTCCCTGACACCACTGCTCAACAGGTGAAAGGAAACAAAATACCAATTAATTTTATTTGATTATTTCCTTAAAAGTTGAAAGAACAATATTTTATCTCAAGGAACTATGGTCAAACTGATGTTTCAATTAAAATAATCATGGAACTGTGGATTGAATGGTGATCTTTGATTTAAATATGAGCACTGGTTCTAACGATAGAAAATAACACATGAGCATTTACTGAACATACCAGAATTTTTTTTAGAAATTCATTCCAAGCACACTGGGGCTCGAAATCACTCACTGTTAAGATTGGAATACTCTTAAAAATCCACAATAAATTAAAATAAATTTACCTAAAATTTTTGGGTCTTTACATGCTCCACACATTTGGGTTTTACATCGATGAAATCTAAACAAGGCTACCCAAATTTAGTGGGGAAACTGAGCATGTATATGAGCCTCTCCCTCCCATTTTCCTTCCTGTATATTCTTGTGCTTCAACGATATCGCACCAGAGTAATTGACTACCCATGAAGGACCATCTCCTATCTATCCCCTATCTCTATAGAGAACACAACAAAAACTCACCCCGACATCAATATCCAGCTTTCCATGGTCGATGATGTGGGATTGGTAATGCACATATCTCCTTAGGTGGGATAGGTAGAAGACGTCTTTCAACCTCTCCAACTACGGTGGAAGTGAAAAGTGGTATGAAACCTTTCCAATCCTCTAAATTATCTGGAATGGTCCAATAAACCTCTGTTAGAGTTTTCCAGTCGGCCAAATCTTCATAGTCTATATCGAGGGGAGACTCGAAATATTATATGGTCCCCATCCTAGAACTCAAGTGGTCTCTGTCGCCTATCATCATAGGACGTATGTTGGCTCTGTGCAGTTTTTATCCACTCTTGGATGACCTACACATTCTCAGTTGTAGCATGTACCATCTATAGGACCACAACTGTTAGCTCTCCTAGATCTTTCTAGCACAAGGGCGATCTGCATGGTCATCCATACAAAACATTAAATGGGGTAACTCCAATGGTGGAGTGATATACATTGTTGTACGTGAACTCTACAAAGGGTAGGGTTTTTCCCCAAATGCAACCAAAAACTAGGACACAAGCCTGGAGTATATCATTCATGGTCTAGATGGTCCACTCAGTCTGACCATTAGTCTTCGGGTGAAATGTTGTGCACCTGCGAAGATGAGTCCCGAATGCCTCCTTCAATACTTTTCATAACAGGGAATTGGAGCGTGTGTCATGGTCTGAGACTATCATTGATGACACTCCATATATTCACAATATCTCATGAACGTAGAGATGTAACAATATCTCCACCAAAACCTTATCTAGAATAGAAAGGAAGTGGACCTCCATGGTGAGATAGTAAATGATCACCTATATGGTATCATTCTGTCTGGATATATTTGGTAACCCTGTGAAAATATCCATCGTTAACCCTAACAACTTCCACACTAGTATCTTGAGGGTTTGGTTCAAACCTGCTGGCACCTAGGGCTTGACCTTCACTAGATAGCAACTAAGGCATCTAGAAACATATTCTACGAAAACATTTTTAATCTCTAGCCATAAGTAGTAACACCAGAGGTCCTGATACATCTTCATCATGCATGGATGTACTACCAAAGGGGATGTATGGAACTCCCTCAAAACCTCCTCTCCTGGTTCCAGGGGTACTGCTATATGTTGTTTTAAAACAATAGCATTCTCATCACCTTCAGAATAACTATCAGATGCATGGACTGAGGATATCTAATCGTGCGTGGTCCCGCAGCTGCAATCTCCAAGTTGTGCCTCATTGAATCGCTAAATGAGTGGAGGGAAAACTGCCATCAAATAGCGGTAGATCGTCTCACCTCTATCCACATAGGAGACCTAAAGCAAGGCTAACTGCTCTGAAGCCTTGTTCAGTAGCTGCAAACTCGATCTCTGGCTAAGGGCTACTACCACTATGTTCCCCTTCCCAAGTTTATAGGATCTCTAAATCTCATAGTACTAGAATAACTATATCCCACATCGTTGTCACATATTTAGATCCTTCTTTGTGAATAATTATCTAAGACTCATGTGGCCTAAGTAAACAACAAATGGATCGCCCAACCTGTTGTGTCGCCCTATCCTCTATGGGAAGAATAAAGTTGCAAACTCGAAGTCATGAGTTCCCTAATTCTATTCATGAGGAAATAGCTATCGTGACCCCTAATAAATCCCTGCATTATCCTACATTATGACGCAACTGAGTCTATTCCCTGATGCATCACTGTAAACCACTTTGTATGTGCCCTCCTCTAAAAACCTCAGCTTGGGAGAGCTAGTCATGCTCTGCCTCATCTATTGAATGTGCTGCTGGCCTATCTCTGACCACAAAAAGTTTTCCAACTTCTTCTTCATGGTAGTCATAGGTGTTTCTACTCTGGAGAAATAGGGTTCGAACCTCCAAAAGTAGCCTACTAATCCAAGGAAGCTCTGCACCTCGGTAACACTCATGGGTGGATCCAAAGCATGTAAATCCAAAATGTTATCTTGATCCACAACCACTCTAGCCTCTATGATGACGTGGCCCAAGAAGTGGATCTTCTGTATCTATAACTCACACATCAAGAGATTCCCATATAACTAGTGCTCTCGAAGTGTATCCAGAAAAATATTCATGAGTACAACGTGCTCTTCCTCGGATGTTGAGTACACCAAGATGTCGTCGATGAAGATAACCATGATGTTGTCAAGGTATGGCTAGAAATCCAATTCGTGAGCCCCCTGAACACTACTAGAAAGTTGGTCACACCGAAAGGCATCACCAAGAACTCGTAATGTTCATACCAACATCTGATGGTTTTCTTCAGTACTTCCTCATGTCATACCCTAAGCTTATGATAGATCAATTTGATATCTATCTTTGAAAACCAATGATATCCCTTTAGCTGGTTGAAAAGAAACATGATCCTCTAAAGAGTATAATTGTTCTTCATGGTCACCTAGTTCAGGCTTTGAAAGTCCACGCATAGCCTAATATTTAGTCTGCCTTCTTGGTAAGAAACATCAGGGATTCCCATGGGTAAACACTGGTCCTTATGAATCCCTTTCTCTACAAGCCATACAATTGTACCTTTAACTCCTGGAGATTTGTAGGGTCCATATGATATGTTTTTTTAGATATCGGTGATGTTCATGGGTACAATTCAATGTGGAATTCTACTTATCTACCTGTAGGTAGTCCTAGGACATCTTCTGGAAAGACGCCCTCATTCACATGCACCACCGCCGGGAACTATAGACTCACTTCATCCACTTTGTCGATGGTCATGCAAGCTAGCTGATATGTAACTAGCAGCACCCTCTGGATCTCAAGTCCATCTCTTGTTTTACTTTATTCCTTCTCTCTAAAAAGAAAATCTTACTTCCATTTCGGCACGTAGATTGCATTGTATGTCTCAAGAACACAATCTTTGTGTTAACTAATGAATGTCAATATAGTGACCCAATCCTTTTTCATACAACATTTCATAATTCTAATAATAATTTTACATCAGAGTACAAGCCAAGTATTGTTAAGTTCAGTGTCTGGGAAGACTTGGTACATAAAACATAAAACATGGGGCTAAAAACCGCTTCTTTATTTAATCTCCATAATGAGCTCCTATTATCCCTTGAGCCCTTACATCTGCAAAGGGATCCCTAGGGAAAACACTAACAGAGGGGTGAGATAAATAGCCCAGTAATGGAACGAACATAAGGATACATCTTTAGGACATGATTTTGGGGGAATGACATAAAGATATCCAAAGCATGGAACATATGAAATTATATCGTACAAGAATGGGTTCATATAAATATATAATCATTTAAATTTGGAAGAATCATAAAACATTTCTTTAGTATAGATCAAGGATAATGGCCAATCCCATTTCCCAATTTATTATGTGACAAGGCTAACCGCCAATCCTGTTTCCCATTTTACTATGGGTCAAGGTTAACTACCAATCCCGGTTCACAACGCATCTCATGAGACTTAAGTTTACCCAATGCATTAGAGCGCTATCTGGGTGCACCCATCTCAAAGTTTTCATGAATATTATTTCCAAATTAATATTGTTTCCACATAAATATTCTTTACAAATAAATAATCATATATAATCAACCATACATAAAGATAAGGATATCGATGAAAAGAATTGGGTACCAAAATCATGAAATAAAGCATAACCAAATAGTGTATCATTAAATTGTTCATGAAACAAAGGGATTATAACATAAATGGATTTTAATTAGGTATTTGAGGAATATAACATGGTATGTGGTGACAAATAGAAGTTAAAACAGATATGAAATGCATTTTAGAAACATTAGAATTAAAAAAAATTGTGCGTTTTTAGGAAAGTACTATAGAGATTTTAAAATTTTAAAAAAAGACACTATTTTATATAAAACTAGAATTGAACCAATAAAGTTTTAATATGAAAATTACTGATTTTATAAATACTATTTAATCTTAAAAATGAGGATTTAGTGCACTAGAAATTAGGTATAAATTCGTGAACTTCCATTAAAACGAGTGTGCTTATTGGGAAGTATCGAGGAGGGATTCACATAAAAGCATGTATATCCCAGAATGAGAATGATAGCTGGATCATGGAACATGATTTCGAAGAATATAAACAGAATTTTGAATTTTTACAAAAAAAAGACAACTATATTTTTGTAAAAAAATGATAGAGGAATCCGAAGGAATAATGGATGTTTAGGTAGAATCCATTATAGTTTATCGGTATGTTATTAGGTGTAACAAAGAGGGATTTATTAGAGAGATAAGCAGGTTGTCATAAATTATAAAAAATAGGTCAGTATGGATGAGGTGTGAAAGCATACCCCATCACATGGTATTACACAAAAAGATCAAATCATAGAGAACAATCATTAATAAGAATGAAAAGAAGAGGATCTGTTACATTAACTCTATTGGTGTCCTCCACTTGTTATTAAAGAACTGAATAAACAAATTAGTATTAATATTTAATAATTCCATCACCTATTATATATTTAATTTCTTTTTTATAACCCTTTTTAGTTCATTTATGGCCTTCTTGATTTGTTATGAGGTTCAATTTCATTGTTCGGGTTCATTTGTTTACTTGGTTTTAAAAGATCGGTTCACTTATGTTCACGTTCAGATAAACATGAAAGATGGAAGTGGTTGTCCAGAAATAGATTTATATTCTATTGGTGAACATACATTAGATTAAATGGTTTTATATTTAATTTGGTTACTTATATTGAAGTCGAACTATTATGTAAAACCATAGTGACAACCGTTTTTGTTAATTGGCGGGTTTCATTACAAAGAACATGTTTTGATTTATATCCTAATACCATATGTAAAAATGGAATGCGGAATAAAAATAGGATATATTACATATGTATAATCTGGTTCAAAAACAAAAAAAATGGTTTCATGACTAGATTTAATGATGATTATATAAATTGATAAACTTTTTTCCTTGAAGGTGCTAAATTAGCACATCTCAAATGGTGCTTTCATTTCTTTCAAACAAAATGTGTGGAAAGGAGAGATGATAATGAAGTATTCCATTATCGTATGGAAATTCCTGTACATGTATGATAATAGAGTTATCATACCATTTGGTTGAAGGGAGGTGAGGAAGAAATAAAAAATCAAAGAAGATTAACGAAATGAAATAATTGGAAAGAGGAATTTACCTCTTGAGACTTCCTACTTTGAGAACATCTTAAGGGGAGAAGATTTGGTATTTTTAAGAGGCTAGGATATTTTGGAATTGGGAGAGGATCTTGTAGAGATATTTGGGAAGAATATTTTCAAGGTACAAGGCTTGAGAAGAGTGAAGAGAAGATAGAGTGAAGGGGGTTTCTATAGTGGAGGAGGGAAGGTATTGGTCAATATAATATTCATTAATTTATTATTACACAACAAGATAAGGAATAGTGACTCTTCCAGGACCAAGAATAGTAATTTTATAATGTGATCTTGAACCCAGTGGTCTTTTATCAAGAGAACATAATCAATGACTTAATAAATCCATTATATAGCATTTATTTTAAATTATCATATGTTTACTATTCATAGAAAATTCAAGTTTTTCAGAAAAATATTTGAAATTCTGCCTAACCATTTTGTGACATTTAGAATTGAAAAAATGAATAAATTTATTCAAAAATAATTTTCTAAATATGATTATTTTAGTATGTATTTAATATCATATTTTATTATCAAAACCATATTTAAAACATTCATTTACACTATCTAAAATATAGTTATATCATACTTCCAACTTTAATAATACTTATATAATACCATAGGTAAGACTACTATTAATTAGGGTATATCACTCATCATAAGTGTAATTCCCCGACTCCAGTTACCCAGGGTCGGTGCATTATTACATAACATTGGCATGATCACATGAAAGATCAAGTCTCAAAAGACCAATTAGTTTAGTAGCCTTGGAAACACTAGATACATTCAAAAAATATACATTACATCATAAAAAAACATTTTATCTTAATATCCCCTCATACTATCCCTGCAGGTCATTCATAAATTACTTCTTCATAATCCTGGGAAAAATAAAACATTGAAAGCGGTGAGCTCAGATGCTCAGTAAGGATAACATTATAGCAGAATCTTTCATAGATAAGCATAAACACTCAAGGCAGTTTATAACTAAAACAAAAGCCTTTTAAACATGAACTTCAGCATAAAATGGCAAAGATAAAATAAAATAATGCCATTTACCTACTCACATGGATATTCTACTAGTCGAATGATCACATGAAATATCAATAACCACTTTTATAATGATGGAATGCATAATGCCAGACTATCATAACCACATAGCCAAGGCCTCGTGCCAAGACTAAAAATAGGATTTTTCCAAGGCCTTGTGCCAAGACACTAGTTTGTCTCATGAGACCTACCGATGCACCGAGGAGCTATAGCGTGCTCCACCCGTCACTTATTAAGTCCAATGCATTTCTCATATGAACAGGTTTAAACATAACATAAACATTCGTATTAAAACTAGCATACGAAATGTCAATACATTAACCACAAACCATGAATGGTATAAAAATAGCACATCCATAGTCAAACATAACTCATTTGATACAATATGGAAGATTGTATTGTATCACATTATCCTCAATCAAGAAAAATTAAGGATGTTGACATAGATGAAATTAATTATCAAAACTATTTAAGAGAAATATCCCCCTTTTTCTTGAAAACATTTAAAAGTCACACTATTTGTCAAGAAGCCATTTAAAAAATGATTTTTGAATCAAAGTTTCCCATACCACTTTCAAACTTTTTAAAAGGAGTTTTAGTTTTAAAACTTTAATGTCCATATAACTAAATTCTTAAAAACATTTTTAAAACATGGACTTTAATGAGAATGATTTAGATGAATAAGTCTTTAAAACATTTAAAAATGGTATTTTAGTTAGAGATTCTAACCAAAAGAGACACACTTGAATACAAATAATTGAGGTAATAAAAACCTTGTAATATCATGAGAATAAATGGATTCATGATATACTATTTTAAAGTACATTATATACACCACATAAAAGTGATTTGGTGTATAACAATAAAGAAGTCTCAATGGAATTTAAGTTGAGATGAAATCTCTCATAAAGGCCGTATCCTTAGGTTAAGGATAAATTAACGACATATTTATGTGTGACAAATATAAATACACTACATATGATTGGATATTCAGTGTAAAACAATCAAAGGATATTCACACATAATCTTGTAAAAACAAAACCAATGAATTGGATGTTTAACTCAACAAATGTATAATGAGTAAAAATTACTCTCATCAAATTCATATAAATGACTTGAGAAATTATCAATGGAGTGATTATGTGTATCAATAGTATATAAACAGTAAGGGGAGTGGAAATTATGACATAATCAAATGAATAGTGATTCCACACATAATCTTGGAGTAAAATAATCAATGAAGTATGCGTAAAGCCGAATGAGTGGAAATTGAAATTTCAAATTCCCTTATAGATTTGGTAACCTATGAAACATGCACCAATTATAGAAGGATCAAACAATGATGATGTAAATACCCATAAATTATAGTATATTACACAATTAATACAATCACGGGCAGTACACATACTTCGCATGCAATAAATAAGTGGTGAACAATGGAATTCTCACCAAATTAAGAGTGAGATAAGAAACCCCTTACTTTGTACTTTTTCCTTGGTCGATGGCAGGTTATCCTCCTGTATAATGGTGAAATAATTGTTATTGAATTATACAAGAATCATTTAAATTAATATTATATCATATATGATCTTTAAACATTGATTTGTTAATAATATCTTAGTATTATCGTCATTTTGGGTGTTAACTTACGCATCTTCCTTTATATGTTTTGTTACGTAAGCCATGTTTGTCATGGATAAGTTGTATCTTATTCATATCCAGAATGATATCATGTCCGTAAATATTATTTTTAAATCATCAGATGATAATTATACTTGAGTGGATACGATACAAAATGAATCTCATCACGTTCGTGGAGACGGTAGTCCGTACGTACGCACGAGCGACAATATCATTCTTTTGATATTAAAATAATATATAATTGGATGGTATATCATATATACAGAATCATAATCATGTTATATTTATTATTTTCATGAGTTACACATCATTATTATACCCACCCAAATAATAATATATTGAATAACAATTACACCACGACGTGGAGACGGTAAGCCGTACGTACGCACGTATGGTGACATGTTATTCAAAGGGTGGATAGAATACTGAATATGGTTGTAACATATTTATAATAACATCACAGTATATATATGATACTAGAGTTATTATTTTATAATGGTAACAAAAAAGGAAGAAGAAGTGGAAGAAGAAAGGAACGTGAAAAGGGGTGGTGAAAACATTACCTCTTCTTCGGGTTCTTCCTTTTGATTTGATCAAAAGGGCTCCTTAGGTTGTCTTTCTGATAAAAATAAGGACTCTAGTTTGTATTGAGGGAAGTTTGGAGAGTATTTGGGCAGAGTTTTTCCTAACCTAAAGGCTTCGAAGGTGTGATGAAATGAGAAGGAAGAGTGCCCTTTTATAAGAGGGGTGAGGGGCACCTTTGGAGAAACTAGAAATATTATTTTACAATAAATTCATATTCGGTTTCTAATGGCTCCAAAGTTTATTATTCAAATTTTAAGGTGGGGATAGGTCGAAAAAAATTCATCCAATAGAATTTATACAGGTTTGGGTCACTATATTAACCTTATCATTTAGTTTTAACTCTTAGTTAATTAGTTTGACATTTACCATGTCACTTTGTATTTTTATATTATATAGTTAATAAACATACTATATACATCCAATCGACCCCCAAGTGGTCCATTAATGATATAACTATCATGATATAAGTCTCTTGGTCTATCCTTTTAATTTTAGGAATTTAACATCAATTAATAATATAATATTTGTTTTAAAAACTATTTTATGTCAATTTTGACACTATTCAATAGTTGATTTTTGTGAAACTCGTAACAGAATGATTACTTGGAAAAAAGTCAATTAAATCAGTCCTAATAAGTCATATTATCCTATAAAATTATTGTAATTCATAAAAAGTCTCAAATTATATTTATTTGGGTATTTATAATATCAATTATTCAAATTCATCACTATTATGGTAATTACTGCATCATAATTGTGTCATAAATAAATTAAATTATTTAATGTCTAAAAATTATAATTGAAATATCATTATGTTGGAAATATTATTATCTTTCTAATGAATATTTACAATCGAATTTATCTTATGGATAAACCTATATTAAAAATGTTTTAGTAAATAAACATTGATTTTAACTCTTTTAACTCTTCTTTGAATTAAATAATAATAAATGTCCTAATCTAATCCAAGTGGACCTAAATGATAATATTTTATTCCTAAGGTTGTTTTCGGTCGAGTTACACTTATCCAATAGAATTAGCACATGTGTTAGGGTAATATTAATATCATTTTTACCCTTAATTTCCCTATTTACTTTTAACCGTGGTAAGTAAAAGTAAAAAGTTACTATTCACCAAAAATTATTTTCATCTCATTGAACTACATTTTACTTCTTGATATTAACTGTATCTCTTGGATTTTTGAAATTCCATTCACAGAAGCAGTAAAATTATGTTTTATGAAAAATGCAATTTTTTTTAACTACCACTTAGTAGTTTCACTATTCATCAAAAATTGAAGTTTTTCAGAACAATGCCAAAATTTCACCCTAAGCTATAATTGATATTCCGAATTCAAAAATGATGTCTATTTTAAAAAATTATAAACATATAAGTTTCATTAATTGATTTTATAATTAATTCCCGCCGTCACAACAAATAGCATGTTTTTAAGAAACAATATATATCAAAATATTGACAATTGTTTAGGTCCAATTTCAAAGGGACATTAATACTAATGAACACCATTGGATAAAATGCTAAAAATATATTTTAATTATACATTAAAAAAACTCAATAATATAATTTATCACTATAAATTATTTTGATTTAAGAAGTTATTTTTAATTAAAATTTAGTAATTCTCACTATTCATCAGAATATAAGTGTTATCCAAAAAGTACCAAAATTTCAACATAGGATAAATTCGATATTCCTAATCCAAAAATGAAGTCCATTTTGAGAGTTAGAATTAATAAAATTTCAAAAAGTATGTATTACTATTCATAACGTCTAATTTAATTGGTTGTGGTGTGTTAGAATCTTGAAGTTGCGTACAATGCACGCCATTTCATTATTCGAAGGGAAACGTACCATGGATGCTTGGGTTGTTACATTCTCCTCTCCTTCAATAAATTGCGTTCTCGCATTTTTTAAAATTGTGCTTGGGAATATAATGGAAAGTCCCACATCAGAAAAAGAGTCAATTAAACTATCACTTTAAAAGAATGAAAGAGAGGTATAAAGGTCAACCACGATAACCCATACTCGGATTCCATGTAAGAAAAAATGGATATGGATGATAAACTAAGTGTCAACTTCTGATGAAGAGGGATAGAAATCATGATCAGGAGAATGTTAACAATAATAAAACCACAAACTTGTGTTGGGACAAACGACCATTAGTCTCCTAGTAGGAAAGTAAACGGACAACATTTTTTTGTTTTAATTTACATTACATAAGGATGAGGAATTGATTTATGATATTGACTAAGAATAAAAAGATATAAACTTACATTTTAAGTAGAGTTTCATTCTTTAATAAATTTCCACCACTAAATCATTTTTTTAAACGATGAGTATTCAAGAAGACTTGGTCACACTGGAAGATCTAGAATAAACTTGTATAGAATCACATGATCCATGCAGGATGAACTATATATTTACATTATCTTTAGAGATTAATCAAAACCAAAATGGTTAGTACAAGATCTAATGATCCCCCAAAAGGATATTCCTTGAGAGAAATAAACACTAATCTTAATTTCCAAAATTAAACCAACAATACCCCAAAGTTAAATAAATACCATTCAATAATCAATTGTCCTTAGAATCCTTCAATATAATCAAAACTAATATTGAAACCCAAAACTTATTAAGAATGTAGTCTTCCACGTTAAATTGTATCTCCAAATGACATTAATTACTCTTAAATTCACGTTCTTAAAAGTAATTAACCTAATCATTTCCATAAATAACCCAAATCATTATAAATCCACAATAAAAACATATATAAAAACCCACCATTACTCCTCAAATGAAATCCCATACTATTATATTTTCCTTGGGCATATAGTGTTCACACCAAAGCGAACAACTTCCAAAATAACATTTATCACTTAATCACAAAATCATTTTCTTATACTAAGGGTATTCATTTGATAAGACATAATATCCCAAATCAAATTATTATTAATCAATAAAATCATTTAACTAAAAATAATAGTCACACTAACCAGGGACTTCACGTAGTCCAGTGGTAGGCAATAAATCCCAATCGCACTTTGGTTGTGGGTTTGATTCCCACAGCTTTGTCTGATGCGACGTGTTGTCACACAGTCTACGTGTTGTCCTTTTTCCAAAACTATATTATATAACATTACCAAAATGAGATAAATTCTTCAAAATAACCTTAACATAATTTAACTACAAATGTTATCTCATACCTTTCATTTTCATCCCAAATTATAATAATTTGTAATTTCCTCAAACCCAATGATCATATAAAAACAAATGGTTATTTATAACTATATCCACAAGAGAAAAGATAATTATTCAATAAATATCATTCTCACATGGCAAACATTAGGGTTACAAATACAAGAGAAAATTATTCCAATGTAAACACTTCAACAAGGAGAAATAATACTTTTTAAACATTTCTCCAACCATTTATTTCCACATAGCTTCTTCTTCGACCAATAAAATATCCTATAGAATAGGGAATTCACTCGGGTAATGGCCAGGTCCCCTACATTTACGAAAAATGACTGTAAATGGACTCTTAGGACCTTTTTTATCTTCTTCCATAGTACTCTTCATTTTTCTTTGGCAATTCTTCAATTTATGTCCTTCCTTCCCGCATGTAACGCATTTCTTTGTCCCATTGAGACACATTAATGGGTGTCTCCTTCCACATTTCCTATAGGATGGAAATTGAGGATTTCTTTCTCCATGGTCTCCACTACTGTAGCTCTTATCATTCATCACCTTTCTCTTCATTGTTGAGTCCAGTAATCAGTTAATATATATATTGTTGATCATATTTTTGGAAAATTGATTTGTCATAAAGAAAATATCTTTAACGCCTATCAACATTCCATTTTGTTACTCATTTCCACCACCATTACCACCTTGAACATCATTCTCAAAGTCACTATGACTTCCTTGGAATCCAGCCATTGACTAAAACCAGAAAGCATTGTGTGAGTAACAGTAGTCATAAAATCATTTAGAGATTAACATGTCACCATATTCTCAAGTTGAAACACATTAGGATTAACCAAGTTCATTTACTCTCATTATATATATATAATACTTTAAATCGGTTTGTAAAGAAAATGTAAATTATCCTAAGCATATCCCCCGGGAGTTTCGTAACCAAGAGTGCAGCAAGGCCCGTTGTCGTGCACCAGTTCTCGTTCGAGTCTAGCTCAAAGAGGTGTTTTCGGGTTTTACCCCTAGGTACTTCTGTGCCAGAGCCGCCTCTACCTGCTCGTATCCAGACAGGGATGTATTGCTCGGAAAACTCACAAAATCTCTACAATACCAAAATTCTAGGAAGTTCTTCTATATTAATCCTCAAAGTGCATCTTAGGTCTACATGCTCTAATCAGAGTTTATCTAAATCTAGCTTCCAAGGTTTGAACTAAACTTCCTCTGATACCAATTGTAACGCCCCGACTCTAGTTACCCAGAGTCGGTGCATTATTACATAACATTGGAATGATCACAATAAAGATCAAATCTCGAAAGACCGATTAGTTTAGTAGCCTTGGAAACACTAGATACATTCAAAAAATTTACATTACATCATAAAAAACATTTTGTCTTCATATCCCCTCATACTATCCCTACAGGTCATTCATAAATTACTTCTTCATAATCCTGGGAAAAATTAAACATTGAATGAGGTGAGCTCAGATGCTCAGTAAGGATAACATTATAGCAGAAGCTTTCATAGATAAGCATAAACACTTAAGGCAGTTTATAACTAAAACAAAAGCCTTTTAAACTTGAACTTCAGCATAAAATGGCAAAGATAAAATAAAATAATGCCATTTACATACTCACATAGATATTCTACTAGTCGAATGCTCACATGAAATATCAATAACCACTTTCATAATGATGGAATGCATAATGCCAGACTATCATAACCACGTAGCCAAGGCCTCGTGCCAAGACTACAAATAAGATTTTGCCAGGGGCTTGTGACAAGACACTAGTTTGTCTCATGAGAACTACCGATGCATCGAGGAGCTATAGCAGGCTCCACCCGTCACTTATTAAGTCCAATGCATTCCTCGTATGAACAAGTTTAAACATAACATAAACATTCGTATTAAAACTAGCATACGAAATGTCAATACTTTAACCTCAAACCATGAATGGTATAAAAAGAGAACATCCACAGTCAAACATAACTCATTTGATACAATATGGAAGATTGTATTGTATCACATTACCCTCAATCAATAATAATTAAGGATGTTTACATAGATGAAATTAATTATCAAAACTATTTAAGAAAAATATCCCCTTTTTTCTTGAAATTATTTAAAAGTCACACTATTTGTCAAAAAGCCATTTAAAAATAGATTTTTGAATCAAAGTGTCCCATACCACTTTAAAACTTTTTAAAAGGAGATTTAATTTTAAAACATTAATGTCCATATAAATAAATCCTTAAAAACATTTTTAAAACATGGACATTAATGAGAAATATTTAGATGAATAAGTCTTTAAAACATTTAAAAATGGTATTTTAGTTAGAGATTCTAACCAAAAGAGAGGCACTTGAATAAAAATAATTGAGGTAATCAAAAAATTGTAAAATCATGATAATTAAGGGATTCATGATATACTATGTCAAATTACATTATATACACCACATAAAAGTAATTTGTTGTATAACAACAAAGAAGTCTCAATGGAATTTAATTTGATATGAAGTCTCTCATAAAGGTCGTATCCTTGGGTTAAGGATAAATCAACGACATATTTATGTGTAAAAAATATAAATACACTAAATATGATTGGATATTCAGTGTAAAACAATCAAAGGATATTCACACATAATCTTGTAAAAACATCACCAATGAATTCGATGTTCAACTCAACAAATGGAGAATGAGTTAAAAATACTCTCATAAAATTCATATCGATGACTTGAGAAATTATCAATGGATTTATTATGTGTATCAATAGTATATCCATAGGAAGGGGAGTGGAAATTATGAAATAATCAAATTAATAGTGATTCCACACATAATCATGGAGTAAAATAATCAATGAAGTATGCGTAAATCCGAATGAGTGGAAATTGAAATTTCAAATTCCCGTATCGATTTGATAACTTATGAAACATGCACCAATGAAAGAAGGATCATACAATGATGATGTAAATACCCATAAATTAAAGTATATTACACAATTAATACAATCATGGGCAGTACACATACACCACATGCAATAAATAAGTGGTGAATAATGGAATTCTCACGAAATTAAGAGTGGGATAAGAAACCCCTTACTTTGTACTTTTTCCTTGGTCGATGGTAGGTTATCCTCCTGTATAATGGTGAAATAATTGTTATTGAATTTTACAAGAATCATTTACATTAATATGATATCATATATGATCTTTTAACATTGATTTGTTAATAATATCTTAGTATTATTGTCATTTTGGGTGTTAACTTACTCATTTTCCGTTATATGTTTTGTTACGTAAGCCATGATTGTCATGGATAGGTTGTATCTTTATTCATATCCAGAATTATATCAAGTCTGTAAACATAATTTTTAAATCATCAAATGATAATTATACTTGAGTGGATACGATAGAGAATGAATCTCATTGTGTTCGTGGAGACGGTAGTCCGTACGTACGCACGAGCGACAATATCATTCTTTTGATATTAAAATAATATATAATTGGATGGTATATCATATATAAAGAATCATTATCATGTTATATTTATTATTTTCATGATTTAAAAATCATTATTATACCCACCAAAATAATAATATAATGAATAACAATTACACCACAACGTGGAGACGGTAAGTCGTACGTACGCACGTATGGTGACATGTTATTCAAAGGGTGGATATAATACTTAATATGGTTGTAACATATTTATAATAACATAACAGTATATATATGATACTGGAGTTATTATTTTAGAATGGTAACAACAAAGGATGAATAAGTGGAAGAAGAAAGGAACCTGAAAAGGGGTGGTGAAAACATTACCTCTTCTTCGGGTTCTTCCTTTTGATTTGATAAAAAGGGCTCCTTAGGTTGGATTTCTGATCAAACTAAAGACTCTAGGTTTTATTTAGGGAAGTTGAAAGAGTATTTGGTAAGATTTTGGCTGAAACAAAAGGCTTTGAATGTGTGAAGAAATGAGAAGGAAGAGTTCCCTTTTATAAGAGGGGTGGGGGCACCTTTGGAAAAGCTAGAAATATTATTTTATAATAAATTCATATTCGGTTTCTAATGCCTACAAAGTTGATTATTCAAAGTTTAAGGTGGGTAGTGGTCTAAAACAATTCATCCAATAGAATTTATACATTTTTTGTCACTATATTAACCTTATCATTTAGTTTTAACTCGTAGTTAATTAGTTTGACATTTACCATGTCACTTTGTATTTTTATATTATATAGTTGATAAACATACTATATACATCCAAGAGACCCCCAAGTGGTCCATTAATGATATACCTATCATGATATAAGTCTCTTGGCCGAAACTTAGATTTTTAAGAATTTAATATCAATTAATAATATAATATCTGTTTTAAAAACTCTTTTATGTCAATTTTGACACTATTCAATTGTTGATTTTTGTGAAACTCATAAAAAAATTATTACTTCGAAAAAAGTCAAATAAATCAATCCTAATATGTTATGTTATCCTATAAAATTATTTTAATTCATAAAAAGTCTCAAATTATATTTATTTGGGTATTTATAATATCAATTATTCTAATTGTTTACTATTATGGTAATTACTGCATCATCATTGTGTCATAAATAAATTAAATTATTTAATGTCTTAAAATTATAATTAAAATATAATTATGTAGGAAATATTATTAGATTTATAATGAATATTTAAAATTGAATTTAACTTATGGATAACCCTATATTAAAAATGTTTTAGTAAATACACTTTGATTTTAACTCTTTTAATTCTTCTTTGAATTAAATAATAATAAATGTCCTAATCTAATCCAAGTGGAAATAAATGATAATATTTTATTCCTAAGGATGTTTTTGGTCGAGAAAAACTTGTCCAATAATATTAGGACATGTGTTAGGGTAATATTAATATCATTTTTACCCTTAATTACTCTATTTACTTTTAACAGTGGTAAATAAAAGTAAAATGTTATTATTGTCCAAAAATTATTTTCATCTCATTGAACTACATTATACTTCTTGATATTAACTGTGTCTCTATGATTTTTGAATTTCCATTCACAGAAGTGGTAAAATTACAGTTTATGAAAAATTCAGTTTTTTTAACTACCACTTAGTAGTTTCACTATTCATCAAAAATTGAAGTTTTTCAGAACAATGCCAAAATTTCACCATAAGATATAATTGATATTCCGAATTCAAAAATGATGTATATTTTAAAAAATTCTAAAAATATGAGTTGAATTAATTAATTTTATAATTAATTCTCGTTTTCACAACAAATAGCGTGTTTTTAAGAAACAATATATACCAAAAGATTGACAATTGTTTAGGTCCAATTTCAAAGTGAAATTAATTCTAATGAACACCATTGAATAAAATGGTAAAAATATATTCTAATTATACATTAAAACCACTCAATAATATAATTTATCAGTATAAATTATTTTGATTTAAAAAGTTGTTTTTAATTAAAATTTAGTAATTTTCACTATTTATCAAAATATAAGTGTTATCTGAAAAGTTCCAAAATTTCACCCTAGGATAAATTCGATATGCTGAATCCAAAAATGAAGTCTATTTTGAGAGATATAATTTATAAAATTTCAAAAAGTAGGTATTACTATTCATAACGGCTAGTTTGATTGGTTGTGGTGTGTTAGAATCTCGAAGTTGCGTACAATGCACGCCATTGCATTATTCGAAGGGAAAAGTACCATGGAAGCTTGGGGTGTTACAATAAGGGTATGTTGCTTTTAATAAGTGTATGTTACAATTCACCAAAATTTGTGTTTTTATAATTGGACTCCAAATTACTTACTGATTGCAACCATGTGTGTCAGATTTTCAAAACTCCAAACACAAAAGTGAAAAACTTATGATTAAAAGTCACTTGGCATGTAGTAGTTCAGTACATTGTGTTTTAATATGATATTATGAAAAATTTATAAGAAAGAATATTTTATTGAAAATCATTGGGTCGTTACATCCAATCCATGCCTAGAATGACATCACAGGGCATCAATGCTGCTACTAGTATATCTCATCTAAAACTCTCTCCACTGACAGTGTGATCACACAATCAACACCAGTGTGTGACTAATGAATGTCCACCCATATGAGTATCAAAATTCAATGGTTGAGCTAAATGCTCATTTGGAATCTCAAAGTCCGGAACTATGTCTATGTCAAGGAATGAATTTCTAGAACATGTTTCGATAAAAATTGAAACTAAAGTAGAGATGATGAAGATCCTTTCTCGTATCATCTCAAGGATGTCAGGATTGTGAGACTCTACTTCCCGTAGTGGGGTTGTTACCCATCCACCTACTCCCTGAGATCATGGTGGACGGTCTGGGGTGGTGATGGTAGTTCCTAGTGACCTCAACCACCTCCCACTGCATGTCTTACTCCATTACCTCATACACCTCTAGGTTGAGGCTCATGCTCATACCATTTCCACTGCCTCAGAGGCCCCTCTACTATCAGACAAACATCTTTTCAGGGATTTAGATAGTCATGAACTCTATGACCCTATCCCCCATGGGAAAAATAGATTATGCATCGTTGGTGGCTCCCTCAGCCTCTTGAGTATCTCACCTCGAACCCTATGTCCTGGGGTCGGTCTCTGGACGGATTAACCTACATGGGATTATTTGTCGTCTGGCTACTGCTAGCTGCATTTGAATCTTCTATCTATCATCAAGAAGGGGAACTCACTGTTGGTGCCTTCTCGGCAAGGATGCTCTCTATTTGCAAAGCCTGCTCTACCACCCAGCCGACGTCCGGATGTAGATAGAAACTTTCAATGATCTGATCTCACATTAGTGGTTGTGATCGAAGGTCAGGGCCTTAAATTAAGTGTCTCATACCATGTTGGTGGAGTATCAGGAGAGCTTAATAAATTTCGTCGAATAATAATCCATAGTTGGGATGCCCTACATTAAATACAACAGCTCCTAAATATGAACTGATCATAGTGTCGCTGTCAAGAACTCCACCCTGAAAAGAGTCTCAATGTCCGTCCAATTAAGGGTTGTATCCTCATTACCCAGGAGCATCGAGCTCTATTATCACCCTACGATTCCCTAAAGAAAACTAGAAGCCACGATCTTCTTCTCCTCTGCTGGTGTCTATACTAAAAGGAAGACTAGAGTAATCGCCTCAAGCCAATCCCCTGCTACACGGGGGTCCATCATGCCTCCGAAACCTCGAAGTCCTGTACCTTTGGAACTCATGAAATACACTCAACCGGCGTGCACGATACACTTGTAGCATCTTCTATTCAAAAAGTTGTTGGTGTTGCAGGTACACCACCCTATGGTGCCATCACTTTGTGTGGTCCTTGTACTAACACCTCATCACACGGTGGGCCACTATCACAATCTCTAACAAGAATCCTGACTAGCAGTCTTCATGGAGACATCCTGTAAGAAATATATGTGGAACAGTCAATAAGTTATACATGGTTAGGTGACACAAGAAAATCAAGAGAATATTTCAAAACTCTATTAACCATTGTTTTCTTGTACCGAGTTAGAAAATAGAATCCAGGGTCATGGTGTATGGATACATCAGCCACCACAAAAAACACAAGACTTATTGTACTGAAAAACGATCAAAAGACACTTTACACTCTTGCCTCATGAAAATTATAATCATAGTTATTATGATAGAACTAACTTCTCTTTGATATCACTTTGTCCCGACCCGCCCCACGGTGCCCAAATGTGACTACCCCAAGCTCGCTATCTATAGGCCATGATTTTGTGACAAGCACCTAAAGGAATTTCCCGAACAGGGAATGCCTTACCTTAGAGATTTGTACACACTCAAAATTGAAAAATTATGTAAAAAATAATCCAAAGTAAGGTACAACCATGAGACTAAAGTAAAAAAAACAAGTACAACAGTAAACTGAAAAATGTGGGCCGAAATACAAGCCCTTGAAACTGAAAAAAAAAAATTAACAGTAGTCACATATTCCCTGGAGCTCTATTGGGAGGGTGGTAGCTGTAGGACTGATGTCGAAGAAGTTGGTCTTGACTTCTCTCATCGTACCCAGCTCCACCAAGTCTCTAACCTCCAATGACTACATTAGAGCATCCATAGTCTGCACCAGACCCACACATGTGGGAATATCCCTTGTAGGGGTTAGTATAACAATACCCATTTGTGACCCTGAGACCTCTGGAGGACTCTCTGTAATCAACAAAGGAAAACATCATAAGGAATAACACAAAGGTAATATCACAAGAATGAGCTAAATCATGAAGCATAGAAAACAAAATCGTTTTCATAGTGAATAACTAAAAGAATATTCCCTTAAAAATAAATGTGTGCATAATAATGTATGAATGAAAGATGATTACATAAACCCTTATATCTGATCATAAGAGAATAAAACCTTAACATGTATATCCAAATAGTAAAATAATCACAAGATTTATCCATTATTATAATAAAAATGTGCAAATTCATAATTCAAGATATATAAATCATATTTCCAGGGCCTCAACCAAGAAGTCTGAAAATACTACTGTATGGACTTGACCGAAGCCCCATTATGATTTTTTATATGTGATTTACCGAAATATTCAGGTTATATAGTGGCTTCCAAATATAACATTTAAATTACAATGTATTATAAATTTTAATGTGGTTAAACTTAAAAATCATATACATGTGTGATTTATATTACCTTCCTCAATATGTAAACATAATTACTTACCATTCTGAGTGGTATGGTGAATGGAATCATGATAGAACATCCATATTCAAACTAATAATAAACCATTAAATATAATATGGTATATGATATCATAATGTATTAATCCCAATAAAAAAATAATAATCAATATGAGTGAGGAAATAGACGACAATACACTTATAATATCCTCTAGTAATTCTTGTGAAAAAGTACCTTTTTTATAAGGAATTCTTAATTTTGAAATATGTTTGTATAAAACTAGAATTGAACTAATAATTTATTTTCATAATAAAATTATTGATTTTAAAAATATAATGATGGATTAAAACATTTTATATAGTACATTTGAATATTGTAATGAATCTTAGTAGTTCCCTTGAATCAAGATTGTTTATCAGGACGAATTTAAGAGAGATCCTATTAAAAAAATGTAACTACCCAATAAATAAAGAATTTTTATAATTAGTATATATATATATATAATTAAAATCTAATTTATCTATAGTGATTCTTAATAACTAAACGTTTTAACTATGGTTAATAGATAAAATTAGTTAACCGAATGAAAATGGTGGTTGAGGTAGAATCCCTTTTCAAATATCTGAATGTGATATGCACTTGACGTTAATGTCATAAAAAATTAAAAATAATTAATTAATTCAGAACCTCATATACATGTATTTTATTTATTTTAATTATATTATGGTCTTTTATGGTTTTTAATGTGTTATAAATACTATATTATTTCAAAGGAGAGTTCGTTTCCTTGGTTTTCACAGGATGTATACTTGTGTATGGGTAATGAAGATATTGTAAAATGTGTATAACTCTCTTGAATTAGAATTACATGTTATTAATGAGAAAAGTTTAGTTTAAATTGTTATATATAAATCATATGGTTTTATTATTTGAGGATGAAACATAAGATAAGAGATTTGGTGAATATTGTTTAGATTATTACGACAATATTTTTATCACTACATACTAGTTTTGTTGTGTGAATTATTATTATTTATATATAATAGTTTGTGAATAGAAATTAGGTTAAAATAAATATTTTATAGTAATTTTAATTCATAATAATTGTATCATTTCCATACTTGAGGTTTAAATATAAGAATAATAGTTCGTCATCCATGAATGTTGTAAATCGGCACCTCCAAGGCGATGATTTCATTTTAACAATAAGAGAGAGAGAGAGAGAGAATAAGGAGATTAATGATGATTAATATATTAAAGTGATTTCATACCAGTATATATATTATACATGAGATACCATTTTCATCTTGAAATTTAAGATTAAGCAAGTATAATAAAATAAATAATGTTATAATAATGTAAATGCAAATGGAAGAGGATTTTATTTCGTCAATACTCCTCATTGATAACATCCTTAGGAAAGGGGTTTTGATATTTTGGTTATACCAAGATCACCTGGATGTTGGGAGAGACTAGAGAATAATATTTTGGATATCTTTGAGAAAATTCAACGGTTATAGGTGTGACGATAAGAGATGATGAGTGGTGGTTTTCCAAGGGGAGGATATGGTTAATTTCTCATTTTTTTTCAATATATTATTATTTTTTCATGAAACGTAACATTATTGCATTATGTAACTAAATAAATAAATTATTGTATGTGATTTTGAACCAATGGTTCTTAAATTATATAAACATAATCCATTTCTCTATAAAATATATATTTATAATTTATGTTAAATTATCACATTTACTATTAAATAAAAATTATGGCATTTTAGAAAAATTCCAAAAAATTCATACAATACATTTTGGATGTGTAGAATTAAAAATGAAATCTATTTTATGAAAATAATTTTATAATTATGATATAAAATTAAAATAAAACTATCATTGACTCAAAAATATTATGTTTAAAATAATAACTTATTTTATTACTCTAAAAACAATTACTAAGGTATAATTAAATTATCTAAGAATCATAATGTAATAAGATATTGATTAATAAAAAATACCTATGGAATAGAATTTTATTTTATATCATTTAATTAATTATAATTTTTTGAATAAATAACAACAAATAATTATTATTATTTTTAAATATCAACTTACATATATATCATTATATAATTCTACCACACATTCATTTATAAGGTTCCAATATTGTATTTACACTTTCATGAATGCTATTTCTATTCATTAAAGTGATTTATATTTCATATCGGACATATTACTATTCCTATGGTCATGTAATTTTTCCAAAAAAAATGATATTTGATACAATCAGTCTCTGAATATCTAATTGATTACAACCTTGTATGTTAGTTTTTGGAAATTCAAATCACATAGGTGGAAAAATATATTCAATGTCTATGATATAATAAAAAAGTGTTTTGTTATAGAGAGTCGTTGTTTCATCAATAAAATTTTATAATAAATTTAATTTTAAACACTCGGGGTGTCACAATTCATCTTAATTAAAATTATAAAGATCAAAATATATAAAATTAAACTAAACACATATGACAGAATAAAAATTACATTAAAAAAATAATTTTTTTTAACATTAATTTTTAAAGAATTAAAATTATTTATGGATACTATTTTACAATATAGCATTTTAATGCTATACAATATTATTGTTATATAGATTTAGTATCATTACAAAACATCATTTCACTATGAAAAATACTCATTAAATGAAATAAAGGGAAGTCTTTTTAAAACGATAATTAAATGTCATATAAACAATAATATATAATAAAAAATTATATGTTTGAAATAATAATTTACATTTCATAATTATAACATTCAAATATTTCATTGATAAATTAAAATATTATTTAATCTTTTATGACATTAACATATATTTATATTGTTATAAAAATAATTATTTTGGAAGACAAACTATTTTCATACTATTCACCTGAAAATATTATTCTTGAAAATATAAAAAAATATCATAATCAATTATTTCAATAGAAAATCCAAAAAATATATTAATTTTTTTAATATAAGCTTCACAAAATTTTGAGTTCAATATTCAATTAAAAACTCAACATATAGTGTAAGACTCATCATATCGAAAATGGATTTTTAAAATGTGAAAATAACGTTATTATTATTAATTTAAATGATTAAATATTGAATAGATGATAATTTATTTTATATTTATATTCATTTTTAAAATATAGGATCATTGAAATATTATAATTCATAACAAGTGGTATTCAACTTATAATTTATTTTATATTGAAATTCTAATTCGATTATATTGATTAAAACTACATTTTGATATTATACTAATTTATACTAACAAAACCCCTTATCACCTCTATATATGTTTTAATGATATAATAATTGATATTTGATGTTTTTGGGGTTGATTCAACTAGAATGGATTATACATTCAGATCTACATGATTATACATTTCCTACAAGCTATTTTACTGAAGTCTTAGTTGGTCGTGTCCTGCTGGGGCTTGGTATATGGAATTGTGTAGTAATGTTACCTCCCATATGAGTTTTAGGATGATGGATTCACAAAGAAGACTCTTAATTTCAGATTATATTTAATCATGCATATGTTTTATTTATGATATGGTTTCATCCATTTAAATAAATTTACCTTACCAACATTGTTCTAACAGTAAAATTTAATAATGAATATATATCATCATTTTTATTCCAATTTAATTTTGTATATTATTAGAGACACACTTATCGATATAATATCCATTAAATAAGAAAATAATGTTAAATCTTATATCACTGAATTCTACTATATTTTATGTATTATTCCTTAAAATAAAATTATCATTTACTTGTAGGAGTAGAAAACATTGGAGAAAATATTGGCATTCCCGAAGATACTATATATAATATATTATTGTAAAAATCTAATGCAATACTAGAAAACAATTTTTTACATAACCATTTCTCATAAATATATATTATAATTATTATTTAATGCCAACCTGAAGGATTCAGAATCCTCTCAGATAATTTATCATTGCAACTTCACTAATAAATGATCACATTATATTTAGATTATTTAAATACCTTTTTTTATAAAATAAGGTGATTTAAAAGTGAATATATCCATTCTTTGTTGAAAACCATTGAAATTTGATAGATGAATATATTAGGATTTTTAATAATTTAACTTCAAAAATAATGATAATCATAAATCTATACGTTTTCTGTAAGATAGAAATCATTATGGGTAGTGGGTTACTATTATTATGAAACAACCTAGATACAATATGGTTGATAAAACTATATTACATCCAATAATTTAAGGGGTAGGTTAAGTGAGTCATAATTTACACTATTCATTCCATTGGATATCATTTTATAAGATCTTACTCACTCCCATAGTCGATGAGGTTATGGATTTCTAATATCCTCTTCTATTCTTGTTTTAGGTCATTGATAGGGATAATGATCATGTTATCTGCAAATAAGGCATGAAATTTTTTGTGGTTTCTTTGGTTGAGTTTTATCTTATTTACTAATTGTTAATTAGAATATTTATTTTCCCTCATCGTCTAGATGCAAAATGACCTCCTATACCACATGTAATGAATATTGAAGTCCCAATAAGTAGAATAAATTAGTGGTTTTCAAACATTTTTATCATATATGAAATTGAATATTCATCCATCATAATTTTCATAATTTTTTCATTAATATGATTCCATATTTTACATATTAATTTTATTTGGGACATTGAATATATTCACCTTTATAATCATATTCCATGGAAAATGGTCTTCCATAATCCATATGGTTCCCATCCATTTTTCATTCTCATGGGATGTTCATTGAGGTAATCTCAACATTTTCTCCCAAAACAATGGTTCCTTCGAGTATAATCCAATAATAAAATAAAATGTCTTAATATGAGTTATGAAACAATTAAAATATGGGAATCATATCCAAATAATAAAAATTAATTTAACATTAAATGGCATCTCTCTTTTACATATTCAAATATTCCAATTTTGTAGTTCAATGTATATTAATTATAGAATGATCAATGATACTTTTGGTTGGTTATCTTATAAATACAAACCAATTTAACCAATGTAACAACGAAATTAATTGTTTATTATTGGTCATATAGAACATATGGTCACTTAGTGAATATATTCTTGGATTTTCAAACATATTCAACAGTTAGACCTTTTTTCATTCATTGATAGATGATTGTGTAAACACCCAACATAGACTATTTTGGGTATTTCCACTTTGTAAATATATGTTAGATCATATATCTAAATTTAATATATTTAAGGAGGTGAACTTATAGGGTGAAAAATCTTGACCTTACCAAAACACTGGGATCATTCCCTTTGATTAGGAAAATCCTAAAGGGTTTTTAATGTTCACTAATTAAAGTATCTAAAAAAACATGGCCTCTATTTGATACCAACAATAAAAAGTATAATCCTTAAAATAAATATTTTCATCATTATTAACATAACCATCTAATAAATAAACAATGAGGTTAGATATGTATTATTTATTATGAAAAAATGATACATAAATACGACATCTTTTTCATAAATAGAACAAATTCATTTAATTATCAAAATGTCAAAAAAACATACATTAATCCTAAATAACTAAATGGGATATCATTGGGAATATATATGTGCGAAATGGTGAGTTAAAAATACATATAATGGAATAAATATGATAATAAAGTACAAATTGAGTTTGAAGAGGCATAATATGATATTTTAAGGCGAATAATCATATTCATGATAACGTGATGTAATGAAATTGTATCATAAGATCATGTAATTATAAATATAGGGAAACATCATAAAAATAATGGAAGGATTACATGGTAGTCCATCACAATCACATAGAAATGATTACCTTCAATTAAAGTATAATTTTCCAAGGACTACAACCATAAATCTCATCATATTCTAAGGACTTCACCCTATGACATAATAGAGGAATAGTTATACTCCCAAATCCCATAAAATTTTATCATGATAAATAATGAATACCCAATTAATTTGAGATATATAACTAACCCACTCGTGAGAACATGGGTTTAATACCAAAATTGTTAGTATAATATTATGTGTCACGAACCAGCCAAAGTCGACCCTGAACTGGTCACCCAGGCCAGCCCAAGACAAGTCCCGAGAGGAATTCTCGATCCACCTGGGATGGCGACAATCACCAAGGGAATCAATACAGAACACAAGGGAACGATTTTTCCCATATATAAACAATAAAACAATCAGAGGAAATAAACAGACAACCCAAAATGAATTTATATAAAAATTGAACTAAATATTATTTGTACAAGAAACTAAAAGTTGAACAAAACCAGCAACTCAACTGAACAATCCCTATTACCAACTAACTCCATGTTACCTCACTGGTCACTCTCCAACACAATGATCAAACGTCGCCCAAGGTGATCGAACTCAAGATGAAACCTGCACTAGGGCTAATAACAGAAGAAGACTATAGACGTGAGTATTAAAACATAGTAGGTTATCCCGATATTCTATTCCCAATGCACATTCCTTTAAAATAAAAGAAACATAAATTTATAGATTTAAATTCAAGATATGAAATTACGGTTTTCAAATGAGGTTACATGTTATAATAATTATCAGACAAAAACATGCATCTTTAATAAAAAAAATGGAAGTAACAATTTTTTTTCAAAGAGGTGCAACTTTAAAATGAAAATAGTTTTCAAGAGGGATGCTTTAAAGAATTTTAAATTTTAAATAAATAACACACACTACTGAATTTACCAACCAAACACATCGTATGCCAACGGTGAGTACAAAATAGAGAATGAGCACTAGTCACGGCAACACCCCTAGGTACTAGTTAGTTGTGAGCCCCAGGTACCTCGTATCTCGGTGAAAGTAACAATAATAAATATCCATTATCATGTACATGAGCCACTATTAGGGAGAATACCCATAACCTAGTGGTCCCCCAACAACATCATCATAATAATTTAGTTAGTGTTGTCATCATCATGCTTGGAACGTGAAATAAGGGCCAAACCCCACAGAATCACTAGCATACTAGTACAGGTCCGCCCACCTAGATACCCGAGATTCCCTTCTCCGCTCAATCAAGTTATACTCATTTCAAATTAACATTTCACATAAAAATTCCATTCCCAAACCATAAAAACACAAACATCCCACAAACATTCTTCACATTTCATTCACGAGTCAATAAACCACTAAAACATTTCGTAAAACAATATCAAAGAGTATAACGAGGCCTTGCACATAAAATCCATTCAAAATGGGTTTTAAGGACACAGAACCATAAATAACATATAAAAACATATTTGGAAGCCCCAAAACCAATTAATAAATCAATTTTATGGACCATAAAATGGCCCCAAAAGATAGAACATAAAATACACATGGAAACCATTTTTAAAAAAAAAATGCCAAACGGGCCTTTAAAACATTCTCAAAACTAACATTTGACAAAGTTATGTATTTTAATTTTATTAATGATGTATATAAAAACCATTTACAGCAGTAAACCACATTTATAAATCTATTATATTACTCAGGTTACATATTCAAAACACAACCATTTTCATAAAGATGTGAAACGGTCAATTTTTTGGCAACTCGAGCCAAAATATGTTGTAAACCAAAACCCACTTGTTGGTAAAACCAAATAGAAATTGTAAATCCATATAAGGACCCAAAAATAACATTTATAATTCTTATAATTCATTTATAAATCCAAACAAATAACTTTTAAATCACACATCCCACATAAAAGCCAACCGGGCAATTTACTGAACACATGACATGCCCTTTTCAAAAAAAACAATTTATTTTAAGTATGTAAAAAGGAATAAAACACCAATATAATGACATATTTTCATTCAAGATACTATAAAATCATTAAAATACCATAAACCAGATTATAAACCTCACAAAATATTTGCAAAAGATAACGAAAAATTTAAACAAACCCTTGTTGAGCACTTTCATGAAAAAACAAGAATACCTTTTACAAAACTATGATTAAAAAACCACTTTTCACACTAAGAAAATTATCCAAAGGCTTAAAAACAATAATAAACATTTATATCAGTTTAGGAAAATATTATAATGATGAAACTTGAATGATAAAGGCATGTTCAAGGGATATCTTACCTCAAATCCTTGGCATAATTGAAACGCACACCCGACATCACCCACCGCGGGTTTATAAACCCTAAAACTATAAATACCCGACCTAAAAAAACAGAAACCCCATCAAAAGATCAAGTTATAACTAAAACATAGGTCGATCAATACAATGGGACAATATAAATCCAAGAAATAATGAAAGGAGGGGGAAGAGGAAGGATAAAAGAGAAGGAATCTCACCTTTCACCCTAAAAAACTCTTCGTCTTACATTATATCTGAAACCATTGAAAGACTAGAATGGATTGAAACATCTTAGGGAGACTCATAATGTCTAGAAGAACCAGGGAAAGAAGATTGGTGATAAAAAGAGTATGAATTGATTGATTTATGAATGATACAATTTACCTTGTGAATTCTGGATGATTTTAGGTATCCTGAGAATTGTCGCCCTAATCGGAAACCCAAATGAGATACAAATAGGGTAAATCGATTATGAGGGTGCGTATAGGGTTATTTTCTTAAAGGGGGAGGTAGAATCACTGAAAAATATTAAAAAATGAAAAATATATAAAATAAGAGAATTATTATTTAAAACGGGAATTGGGCCCATGGGCTGGCCCAATACCTAAATAAGTAACCCCAATTCACCATGCTTATTAATTTATATGGGGTCCAAAAGAATAAATAAGTTTTAATATATAAGTATAGGAAAATTGTGAAGTTGAATGGGTGAAAAATGATGAAAGACAAAATAGTTATAAAAGAAACAAATTCAGTTTTTAAAACTAGAAATGGGCTCACAGTTGGTCCAAATCATGAAGTAACCACCCTTTCTTCAAAAACTCCTAAACAAGAAATGGGGATCCCAAATTAGGGTGGTTAGACATATTTGAAACTTAAAAATCAAGATTCATATCACCAAATACCCATGAAAAGGATCGGGATTTCCAATGGACTGGATCAATTCAAAGACAAAAAAACAGGTATGACAGTTCTCCCCGCCATTAAAGCTTTCCGCCCCCGGAAAGCCATAACACTTTCCAGATGAAAAATCACCACCTAAGGATTACCTATCAAAATTTTCAGCCTCTAAATAAAAATAAATATCATCAACCATCAATGGATGTTAATCCTCTAGCTAATGAAACACACTACTCACAACCACTTCTGAAAAATCATTGGAAAAATCAAGCCACCAACTCCACAACCAAGCCAAGAACCCGATTGTTGGGCCTTCCCCCAATGAACCCAACCATCACCCAAACCAAAGATAACTAAAAAAACCAAATATTCCAGGGGAGTAAAGAATGGAATCCCCACCATTAATAAACAACTTGCACTAGAAAATTTGTTAGGATGAAAATCCATGAGACCCATGGTGGGTCTCCCCACCATTAGAAACCAACTAGCAACGAACAGACAAGAATTCAACATGAGCTATAATTGGGCCTCCATCACACAATCCCAATAAAACTCTCCTACAAAAACCTACAATAATAAGTTAATAGGGTTACAACATGAACATCTAAACCACCCACTCCCGAACGGAGGGCACAAGATCTGGGCCAAGGCTTTCAGCACGGATCTGGACCCCCACCACTCAGGGAGGGGAGAGAAGGGGACCCAACAATAGGGACATTGAAACTACAAAAGAAACAATTAACTACCCAACACTCTCCACCTAAGAATAGGTAACACCCAGACCACACTCGATTTTCACAGGAGGTCCACACAGGGACATTGATTGAAAACCCACATCCATAAGGCATAACCCTAAACATTGTGTGAGGGGTTAAGTCCACCATGCTTGTTGCGACCAAGGGAAATTCACATAAATGGGGAACCAAAACATTTACATAGAATTAACTTACCAACATATAGGAGGAAGGATCCTAATCGAGCACTCCACACCTCTGTTGATTTCCTGACTGCGTGAAAATATTCACTTTGAGGCCTATGGCTGGAGCCCTGATTCTTGAAGCATTTGTTGCACTGCAGTTAGGTGATAAGGATCACACCACTCAATAAACCGCACGTGATCAAAAAAAATACCTTCATCTAAATAGTAATTCATAGATAAATATTAAAATTCTGTCTCACTCTGAACGTGGGGCAGAATGGATGAGTAATATGATGAAACACTTCAACATCACCGAACACAACTGCTCTGTCCAAAATAATTATCACAACCTAGAAGCACTTATAATATATACCAAATATCTATATATTTGAACAAACAGGTGGAGGAATCATCAAAATAGGTGGATTTGACATTTTAAATGAATCTTTATGTTGATCAGCAGGAAATATTTCCAATGGAGAACTATCCATGGCCACATCACAACATCAAACACATCTTTAGAAACCCAATGAAAATTACTCCAAAACCGATCCACCAAAAATATATAATCTCAAGATACAACAAGAGTATGAATTATAGATCACAAGGAAGCTAACCAAATAAACAACTCTTCTAAGACATAGAAAAATCATACCACATAACCATTAGTTTTTAAAAAAGGCCACAATTTTTCAGGGTAAAACAATTTTGAATAACAAACTAACTTGGTGGGTTTCCACATCCACCAATGGTGTTTCATAAAGTCTAACCAACATGCACATTTCCATGCCACCCCAAGCACCAAACCACCATACCATTTAGGCAATTCTTCAAGATATAGAGAAAACCATGCATGTGATCACCCATGAATACACCAAAGGCTAAAACAAAACAACATCATTCCAAAAAAATATACCTTCAAAAGGAACACCAACCACCAAATCAAATAACCTTTTCATATTTCACAAAAAAAAAACAATTAATTAAGAACCATTTTCTTAAAAACCTACCCCTTTAAATTTTTAAAAACTTTTTAAATTACAAGCCACTCTAAACAACCCCTTCCCATTTTTTTAATATTCAGCAATGTATATTTTCATAATCCTAGGTCCATTGTGACCAATACCCTTTCTATTAAACACCAACCGATCAAAACCAATTTCCAAAAATAATTTATCCGATTCAAAAAAAAATTAACATCCCAAAATACCCCATTTAAAACAAAGATATAGAATCACCTTAAAATGAATCACAATTTCAAAACTTTTTATTTTAAAAAATCACAAGTTTAGATTATGGATAATCTGATCCCTTTAAATCATTTTCACTTCCCTCCATTTTTTTCACAAAAACACAACCTTCCAAAACAGTATAATATTTAATTCTTGAAAACCCCCTTTTTCACTATTCAATATCTAATCCTTACATTAAAAACAATTCCACAATTCTTACATGGGGATTTAAAAAAATCCGAATTCAAGAAAGGTTCAAGAAACCCAGAAAATGGGAACTAGTGTGAGTGGGTGAATTGACCATATGGTTGGCGGCCATATGTCAAAAAAACACCTACATAGAGAGACTTATTAGGACCATTACCCATCTCCACATGGCTTACCAGGCCCTGCAAGATCCAGGGGGTCATTAGTCCTAATCCCCTTGTCATATCTCAACACCAAACAATCAACAAGAACAAATGACACTAATAAAACCAGAATTACCATGGAAACCTGAGGATTAGAACGAGAAAGAGTTCGCGAAACTCTTATTTCACTTACCCCTCAAGTCCCAAAAATCTGACTCCATCTACCTTGACATCCCCAAAATAACAAGGGTGCTCTAAAAAGAAAGTCCTGCTAACAGCCGACCTCATCTGATACCATTTTGTCACGAACCAGCCCGAGTCGACCCTGAACTGGTCACCCATGCCAGCCCGTTACAAGTCCCTAGAGGCATTCCCGATCCTCCTGGGATGGCGACAAGCACCAAGGGCATAAATAGAGTACACAAGGGAACGATTTTTCCCATATATAAATAATCAAACAAACGACGGAAATAAACGGACAGTCGAAAATGAATTTATATAAAAATTTAACAAAATATTATTTCTACATGAAACTAAAAGTAGAACAAAACCAAAAACTCAGCTGAACAATACCTATGACCAACTATCTCCATGTGAACTCTCTGTTCACTCTCGAATACAATTATCAAACATCACCCAAGGTGATCAAACTCAAGATGAAACCTGCACAGGGGCTAAAAAAAGAAGAAGACTATAAGAGTGAGTATTAAAACTCAGTAGATTAGCCTTATATTCTATTCTCAATGCACATTCCTTTAAAATAAAATAAACATCAATTTATAGTTTTAAATTCTATATATTAATGTATGGTTATTAAATAAGGTTCCATGCTATAATAATTATTAAACAAAAACATGCATGTTTAATAAACAAAAAAGCAAGTAACAATTTTTTCCAAAGAGATGCATCATCAAAATAAAAATAGTTTTCAAGAGGGATGCTTTAAATAATTTTAACTTTTAAATAAATAACACACACTACTGAAATTACCAACCAAACACACCATATGTCGCTGTTGTGTACAAAATAGCCAATCAGAACTAGTCACAAGAACACCCCTAGTTACTAGTTAGTTTTGATCCCTAGGTACCTCCTATCTCGGTGAAAGTAACAATATTAAATATCCATTCTTGTGTACTTGAGCCACTAGTAGGGAGAATACCCATAACCTAGTTTTCCCCCAAAAACATCATCATCATAGTTTAGTTAGTTTTTTTATCATCAAACTTGCTACGTGAAATAGGGGCCAAACCCCACAGAATCACTAGCATGTTATTGCACGTACGCCCACCTAGATACTCGGGATTCCCTTCAGTGCTCAATCATGTTACACACATTTCAAATACACATTTCACATCCAAATTCCATTACAAAACCATAAAAACACAAACATCCCACAAACTTTATTCACATTACATTCATGAATCAATAAACCACTACAAAGTTTTGTAAAACAATCTCAAGGAGTATAATGAGGCCTTGGACATAAAATCTAGTCAAAAATGATTGTTAAGGACACAAACCCATCAATAACATATAAAAAAATATTTGGAAGCCCCAAAAACAATTAATAAATAAATATCATGGACCATATAATGGCCCCAAAATATAGAACATAAAATAAACATGGAAACCATTTTTTTTGAAAAAAATGCCAAACATGCCCTTAATGATTTCTCGAAACTAACATTTGTCAAATGTATGAATTTTAATTTTATTAAGGATGTATATAAACACCATTTTCAGCAGAAAACCACATTCATAAATCTATATATAATACTCAGGTTACATATTCAAAACACAACCATTTTCATAAAGATGTGAAATGGTCCATTTTTGGGCAACTCGGGCCAAAATATGTTGTAAACCAAAACCCACATGTATGTAAAACAAAATCCAAATTGGAAATCCATATAAAGACCCAAAAATAACATTTATCATTCTTCCAATTAATTTATAAATCCATAAAAATAACTATTAAATCACACATCACACATAAAAGTCAACCGGGCAATTTACCGAACACATGACATGCCCTTTTTAAACAAAACAATTTATTTTAAGTATGTGAAAAGGAATAAAACACCAATTATATTCCATATTTTCATTCAATATACTGTAAAATTATAACAATACCATAAACCAGATTATAAACCACGCAAAATATTTTCAAAAGAAAACGAGACATTTAAACAAACACTTGTTGAGCACTTTCCGGACAAAACAGCACTACCTTTCACAAAATAATGATTAAACAACCACTTTTCACACCAAGAAAATTATAAAAATGCTTAAAAACAATAATAAACATTTATATAAGTTTAGTAAAATATTAAAATGATTAAACTTGAATGTTAAAGGCATGTTCATGGGATATCCTACCTCAAATCCTTGGTGTAATTGAAACACACACCCGAAATCACCCGCTGCTGGTTTATAAACCCTAAAACTATAATTAACAGACCTAAAAAATAGAACTACCATAAAAAAACATGGTATAACAAAGCCCTAGGTAGATAAATACTAGGGGACAATATAAATCCAAGAAATAATGAAAGGAGGGGGAAGAGGAAGGAGAAAAGAGTAGGAATCTCAGCTTTCACCCTAGAAAACTCTTCGTCTTCCATTAGATCCGCAACGATAGAGAAAAGTTAATGTCTTGAAACTTCTTGGAGATACTCCTAATGTCTGTAAGAACCAGGGAAAGATGATTTGTGAACAAAATAGTACAAATTGATTTATTTATGACTGATACAATTTACCTTGTCAATTTTGGACGATTTGAGGTATCCTAAGAATGTTCGCCCTAATCAACGACACATATGAGCTCCAAAGAGGGTAAATCGATTATGAGGGTTCGTATAGGGTTATTGGAGTCTAGGGGGATATGGAATCACCAAAAACGATTAATAAATGAAAATGATCTAAAAGAAACGAATTATTTTTATAAAACAGGAAATGGGCCCATGGGCTGCCCCAATACCTAAATAAGTAACCCCAATCCACCATGCTTATGAATTTATATGGGGAAAAAAAGGATAAATAAGTTTTTATATATCATTATAGAACTAGTGGGAAGTTGAATGGGTGAAAAAGAATGAAAAACAAAATAGTTATAAAAGAAAAAAAATTTGGTTTTTAAAACTGGAAATGGGCTCACGGTTGGCCCAAATCATGAAATAACCACCCTTTCTTCAAAAACTCCTAAACAAGTAATGGGGATCCCAAATTATGGTGGTTAGACATATATTAAACTTAAAAAATCAAGATTCATCTCATAAAATACCCATGAAATGTATCGGGATATTCAATGGACCGGATCAATACAAAGAAAAAAAAACGGGAGTGACATTATGTGTGCTTCAAAAAACAGAAATATATATAAATCATTTGCTTGATAAAACCCATTAGAAAAATTTGGTTTCCCAACCAAGTATTGAGTCATAAGAGAATACAGTTTCATATTTAATTTCAAGATAATATTAAAATAAATAATTTTAAATTGTTAATAATTTCAAATTTTAACATAGGTTTTGTACATTGGTGGATATTTTTTTAGTAAAATTCATAAATCAATTCGAGTAAGGAATAATAAAATAACATTAAGTGAAGATTCTTGAAAAATGTTATGAAATTCTTGAAACTAAAAATTTAAAAGTTTTTTTTAAAAATAATTAAAATACAGATGTGTTTCAATAAAAAAATATTATAAATAATTCAGTAATAAAGCTGATAATGGGGTGATACTTGACGTGATTTAAGGCAATGGGGAGTTCCCTTTAAATTCATTTTAAATAAAATAGACAAATTAAAAGGGATCATAAAAGAGGTACATTCCATATAAATAATGGAGAACTAGACTATGTGTAAATTTAAAGAGAAAATATATATTTATAGACTCTTGATGATATAATTGAGGAAAAGATTAACTAAAATGGGGATAAATAAATATAATTTTTAACAAAATGTTAATGGGGGTGGTTCAGAGGATCTCATACTATTATTCCTAAAAGAGTTCTTCACTTACAATTAACTACTTATAAAATTAAATCATTGTTATTAAATATATTCCCAATAACCATATTAATTAATATTTTATAATATAATGACTATAATATTTTGATATTTATTTTTATTGTATTTTCTGCTTATAATGGTCACTTGGGGGTTTTATATTAATTTCATAATAACCATTTAATTTGGTAACTATGGTAAAATTTGTTTTAAAATAGATTATTAATATCAAGAGTTGAATATTATTATTTTCCTTGATATTCCATTAGAACAAGATTTATATATCTAGAGGTGTTTTACAAAAATGGAATATGTTTGAAAATTTCACATTATCATCTAATTTTTATGTTATATTGACTATAATATACAACAAAACTGAATGATGATTTTCCCCCATATATTAAATAGGGTTCAGAGGTACACATAATGGATCTTAATCATAGAGGAACTTATGCGTAATACCAAACCAGAATTCCCATTATAATTGACACCACAATAATATACTGTCCCAAAATATTTTTATCTTTTTAATAAACTATCATCTTCAAAAGGATTCACAGATAGTATTTCCTCTTTCATGAATGATTCATGGTCCCAATGTAAGATTTAATATCATCTCGTTCATACCACTCAGTAGCAAGGTCAAGATACATTTTGTAGCTCCTAGCACTATATGGATTTGCAACTATTGATGAATCATGTATTTCTTCACCATATGACCATTGGTCCTCCTTCATCATGCACAAAACCATCATACAGGGGTTCCCATAACTTGTTGAATGCGTCATGGAATTTCCATCACTCACATACTCCACCACCATTATTCACACTTCTTACCACTATCTAGTCATGTCACCTGTTGATTTCCCTTAAGACCATCCATCAAGCCCCCACTATTCTACCAAACACTGACATATAAACATTTTAAATTTTAATTTATTTTTTTCAACATGTATTCCTTCACCATGGAAGGCTGCCTCACTAATAAACACCACTCTTCTTCAGACGTTGAACACACTACATACCCTATCAATAAATCCCCCAATTTTGAGGATGTCAAGGATTGTTCCCTGCATGGTATATTATTTAAAATAAATTCTATGAATTCGTGATATTTTATTAGTATTAATTTAAAAAAATCTATTCTAATATATTTTATATGGAAATTAAATGTTCAAAATCATATCAAGAAGGCAGTTTTCTGCATGAACCCAAAGAATATGCTCCAGTTTTTATGAAATGGATATGGTGTAGGATAAAATATCATATAATTTTTGAATAAAAAAAATGTTATAAAAATTATATTATTTAATTAAATATAATTTTTTAACCTTACCTGATTGAGTATTATGAAGAAGAAAAAGAATATATTTATGTAGGGTGTCATCATTTGACACATAGTAATTATGTTTTTTATTTTTATTTTGATGATTTTAGAGAATTAATAATGATTGTTCCATTATTTAAATAACATCTCTATTCACTAATAATAGTCATATAATTATTAAATACTAATTATATTTGGTGTATAATGGATAGAATAAGAAAAAACATTGATAGTGTAATGTTGCCTATGTTGAGACATTGAATTTCATCCTAAAAAGGACATATATTTGAGGGATATTGGATAATTTTTATGACCTGGTTAATTTTTCATTTTAAATGGATTATTTTATAGTATATTTCCCAAGGTATTGAATGAAAATGTGATATATTGGTGGATTATTGTATAGTTTGATGTGATACCACTTTTACATGAGATGAAGATACACTTCTCCTTAGAAAATAATATTTAGTATTGTATATGAATATAAGGAAAATAATGGTAAGTGAGTTATTTTATGGAAGGATGGTAGCATGATTAGGTAAGACATTAAAACGAAAAAAATATAGTAGTTCTAAAGATCATTTTATTTTAGGAAAATTCAAGATATCTTAAATTAGACATTTAAACACTTGCTATTCTTACTTATATACTATTCATTTTAACTAGTTTAATAATAAAAATACAATATAAACCTTATAACCAAATTCCAATGTGATAAATCAAATTTTTTGATCCATTTAACTTAATTAAATATATAAATATGTGTAAATATTAATTTATTTTGAGCATGCATAACACATAAGAATTTTTTTAAAAAAATATTGTCTTAGAATTTAATTATAAGTGAATGATTATGATTATATGCATAAAAAAATTCATTATATTACATTTTTTATAGAAAATTAAGTGGTATTGGTTTATAAAATCCATCCAAATTCGATTTTTACAATGAAAATGTTTAATTATAATAATTCAATGATTTTATTATGATTCTAATAAAATGTAACTTATGTCCAATTTTTTTTAAAAACAAAATTCAGAAGTCCATATTAATATTATATATTTCATAAGAATACACATTAAATTTATATATTAATAATTAAATATTTTTATAATCTTTTAGTCACTAATTATAAACACGTTATGTTATTAAAGGAAGTGTTTTAGAAAAAATGTTTTCACTATTCACCGAAAAATCAATTATTTTAGAAAATATCAAAAGAATCGTCTTATGATAATTTAAATGTGATAAATAAAACATTAATTTTATTGGTTTGTAATTTTATTTCTATAATTTTGGAATTCAAATTTTTAATAAAATCTATAAATATAGTGGAAATATCTTAATATTGATAAATGTTTTTTAAAATGGTATGTATAATATAATCGTATTTACTATCAACAAAAAAATAATTAATAAATGATAATTTATTAATTTTTTTATATTCCAATATAAAAGTTATTTAGGTTCATTTTAATATAGGAAAACGTAACAAAAGGTATTAAGATAAAAATAAATTTTATATTGATATGCTTATTCTTTTCTATAAATACAAAAGACATATAAATATCATACAATTAAATACCCAAAACCCCTTAAAACATCTTAACATGATTATATGGTAGGATAAAAAGTACATACATTTTAGGGAGTTGATTCACATAGCTTGTATTTTGAAAGAATTATAAAATATTATTCTTTTCCACAAATTATTTCATCCATGTTGTTGTTTCCCATGTTCAGAATGGAATTTGTACAAAGAAAAACATAGTGCAATTACCCCCTTTAAAATATTATATAAATGGTAATTGTTTGGAAGACTCCCATTTATGGAATCCATTTCAAGTTACAATGTGTATGGATTATTCAATGTGAACTCTCCCATTTATACATGCTTACATATCAGCCATATCATAATAAACATATTTAATATTTAAATTATATCATTATTTCTCATTAAATTTTATTTTTATAGTGTGTAGAGCGCTCAATTGAATATAATGTTTATTTAATCAGAAAATACAATAAAATATTTGGTTGTTACATTGATATTGACATTAATAATAAATGTTTCCAATTTATATTCATAAAGTTTCCCCAATTTCATTAAATTATATAACCTTTTCATTGACCCAGAATAGTTGAATAACAAATATTTATTTCCTTCCAAATCTCACCATGACATGAATGACTCAAAATAAAATCATTCTACATATATATATTCTTTTTTGTTTTATAATATTTCATATAATTTCAAATATTATACACATCATATAAATTACATATATATGCTTGAAAAACTCAACAAATTGGAATTTTTCTATAATATATATTATCATTTTTATCATGAATGTATAGTACCTTTCAAATATTTAGTGTTCTCTTAAAAAAATATATTATATTTGTATTATATAATATGAATTCTAGGCCTTTTACAATTTTCAATTTTGTTCCAAATCTACAGACATTTCAAAAATAATACTTACCATTAACAATGTCTATTTCTTGAATTTCATCTTGCTATCTGACTATTCATTCTTATGAATAACTCCACGTCCTTATCACCCTAGGGATGTTATTTTTCATTATCTCCAATTTCAAAAAAAATAATTTGGACCTTATTCAAATATGGTAAAAATTGTATAAATCCACATATTAATATCATATAGGCACCAAAACTTTTACAACATCTGCAATATCAATATTAACTGAAAAATTCCATAAAAACTCATGAAAAACTTTCAGAACATATTTAAGTCTAGATCGAATTTTAATTTCACATACATTTATTTATAATATATCAAGAAACAAATATAATCATCCTTTATCATTATTATTTATTGATTGTATAAAAATAAAACATATAAACATATTGATGAAACTATATTGAATTACATGTATATATATATATTTAAAATTTTTCCAACATTTCTTTCAAATTTCAATTTTTTGATGAAGGAAATTTTATATTTAGAATTTTATTGAAATTACATTTTGAATCCATTTCGTTATTCTTAATCATCAATGTGTGGACTATTAGTGATGTGATTAAGGGGTCACATTGGTTTTCATCACTAATATAGGAGGGTTATATATAGGTTATTTTATTAATGAATAGTAATATATATTACTATGAATTGTTTTGGGATAGGAACGAATTTCTAATTTATGGGTTTAGTAATATTGTACTATATTTGAACATATTATGAATCATATACTAGGGAAAAAACAATTGATAGGAAGTCAGTGCATTATTATTCAATTTACATGATCTTATACTAACTATACATAAGGGGAGGTTCTCTGAATTTAGTTTAATATATAATAGGGAATGTATCATATTATATTATGGTAAGGATTTTTTGAGTTTACATTAAATAAAAAAATCACCTATATGGGGGAAACAATTTTACATTTTTCTTACATATAAAAATATTTAGCTAAATAAAATATGTTACATATTTTATATAGATTCATAAAGGCTATATTTTATATTATGGGTCAAATAAAGTGTATATAAAATAAACTATATGATATATAGTTGAATAAATTAAAAAGGGTTACAAAAAAAATAATTTGAAAAATTGGATTTTAGAAATTCCAGTAATAGTGGTTATAAATTTTAAGGGATTTCTTCAATGTATATAGTTATAAATGAATCATGATGGTGGTGCTAATTGAGGTTGTTGAGTACACTATTATATTGTAGGGTATGACTGTGAGACATAACATATATACATGTATCTGACCTAGGAGTATATTATTTATACTATCTAGGATTCTCCACTGTTCTTTCTTCTATATCTATGGGGGCATTATCTATCACCTTGCAATGAACCCCTATTTTTATAAACTTATGAATATTTTTATAGTGATTAAGAAAATGAGATTTAAATCTTATTAATATTTGTATAGTGTGTTGCGAAACACGAATATCAATGAAATGAATGTAAATTAGTATATGGCAGTAATTTTGTTAATAACATAGTAAAAATATTATTTTTATATTAATAATGTCAATGATGACATATTATGTGAATAAATTAGTGTTATTAATGATGGTTATAAAATTTATTTTATATTATAATGGAATTAGAATGAAAATAACATTTTCATTAAATAAATCTTTTTGATGAGGTTAAAAAATTGAATCTTAATGATTTTTTTAAAATATTTTGATATAATTTTCATATTAACTTATATATCATTAAAAGTTATTTTTTATTTAAATCTGTATTTAAATTAAAATTTTTATTATGAAGTATATTTAATTGAGTTATTTGGATGAAATATTATATTTTTTAAAAAAAAATTATAAACATTACAACAATTTAATTGTGTCACTTGGACATGTTAAAGTTAAAATTTTTTTTTGACCATAATCATGATGTTGATGGAATAATTATAATGAATTTAGAGACTATTATTTTTTGGAATTCAATATTTTTATTAAATATAGAATAATAATCATAATTAGATAAAAATATGATATATAAATACTATTTAAAACTATTAACTGTGAAATTAAATGTCACATGTTGAGGTATTAATATATAAATAAATAATTTGGTTAATTTTAATTAAAAAAACAATTCATTCATTTTTATATATTATTAGGGAATTTATAATGATTTTTTAAATGTATCCTAAAATTTTAGATTAATTTGATATAAATAGATATATTATTAGTATTTCCTTTCTAGTTAATTTTACATTACTGAATAATTATTATGATTTCGAGTGACAGATAATGGTTTTGGATAAGAAAAATGATAATTATTTTAACTTATAATAAATAAATATTTGTTTTATATAATGTTTTTCAATATTATAAGTTGATTGGATTGATATTGAATCATTCTAAAACAACACTCATGAATTATTTTTTTATTAAATTGATATTATAAACTATAATTTCATTTTTAATTGATGTAGGTACTGATAAAATATTTTATTACTATTAGTATAATGATACTAAGAGATTTTATCAAAAATATTCCATGTAAAAATCATGGCTATAAATAATCTTCGGGTTGATTATTTAGTAATATATTTTAGAAATAAATAGAAAAGTAAATTTATTGGCCAATTTTTTTTTAAAATGTTGTTTTATTTATTTCATTACATATCCATGTAACATATAACCAATGTAATTTTTTGGTAATAATGAATGTATAATTTTATATACAGTTCAGATGATTGATTTAAGGATTAAAATGATGTTTCATAAAAAATTAGTTTTTTAAATGACATTAAAAATAATTGATATAGTAAAGGAATTGTTTTGAAATGTACTATTCATAATTTTTTTAAAATTTTACGGATGAACGAAAGATATTTTTTTTCTATTGAAAAATTATAATATAAAATAATATACTAGATATATTAATATATGAAAATATTATATTTTACTATGTGAAATTTATCTTATATAATTTGAATATTATTATCTAATATTTATGTTTGAAAACTTAAAGGGTTATGAAAAATATATTTTTCAAATTTGAAAATTTTATATTATTTTTTATTTTATAAATTAATTATTACATGCATCTCATTCATCAATAATTTTGGAAATTACATTTTTAAATTTACTATAATATGATTGAATGCAATATTGTGAAAAATGATTTGAAATATAATTATATATAAAAAATTATATTTTTAAAATAATGTTTTATAAAAGTATTATTTTAGTTATTGTGATGAAATTTTATATCCCAAAAAATGAGTTTTCATTGATGAATATGACTCGGGTTTTAATGGTTCTACAAATCTATGTAACATTATAATTTTTTGTGAATGATGTTTTAAAAAAAAGTGTCAAAAATTAGTATTTGGGGAATGTAATTATTAATAAAATATATATTTTGTTTAATGAGAATTTATAGATTGTGTTAAAAAATGTTTTCTATATTATGAAAAAACTATCAAAAATCAATGTATAAAATTTTTAATTTGATTATAATTGATAGAATTTTGTATAGGGAAGGTAACATAATTATCAATATTAAGTATGTTTTTTTGAGATGAAATTATTTTTGTTTTATTTTAAATAAAATAATTTGATGAAAATTTTTTTATTTTGAAAATGTTACATTCTCAGAATAAAATAACCCATAAATGTTGAGTTATTTTAGATATTTAAATTTTTATTCTCTAACGTGGTATTGAAAGATGTCGAATGTGGTAAAAATTATTTAAATAGATTTTTTTCTCAGGTATGTTTGGTAATGACAGAGAAAATTTGGGTAATGTTTTTCAATTTTTTGACATTGGTGAGATAAATCATTTCAAGGTAAGAATTATTTTAGGGGAACACAATCAATAGGCCAAAAAAGCATATTTATTATAATTGATTATTATTGGATTTAAATTAATTCAATATTTTATTGGTTATTATTTATTATTATTTTTAGAATGATAATATTTTGGAAGTGTCCTATTTGTACAAAATGTTAATGAAAAATTAATAAAAATAATATATTTATTAGGAACATATATAAAATATTTGAAAAAAAATAGTTTAATGAATTTTATATATTTATATTATTCGATTGTAAAAAGTGTTATTTTATTTAACTTAATTACATAAAAACACAATGGAATAAGAATATATAGTTTGTTAAAATAATTTTATAAACATTTTTTACTATCAATGAATGTGTTATCAATACTATTTGTTTTTAAATATTCAATTGTATTGTAGAATTAAATTTTTTATATTAATTATCACACACATAATTATTAAATTAAAAATACATTTATTGTGGTTATAATATTATATAAATGGTATATTTATTATTATTATTATTATTATTATTACAATTGCAATTACTATTATTCTACTACTGAAATATGATGGCTTAAGTTATGTTATTATTAGAAAAAATACTTATATAATTTTTATGTATATACACACACAAAAATAGTGCCCTGAGTGGTCGATCAATGATTATATTGGAGGATGAGACATTATGATACCCACTTATAAAAAAAATATTTCATAAATTTATTTATGTGAAAGGGATAAAAATGTAAAGTTAAATTTTCTTGTTATAGACTGTGAGGTGAATACTCATTGGAATATACATAGTAAACCTCCATTCAATGTCATTTTCCCTTTGTAATGTTTCATCCCGGTTTATGTCCTCTTGACCATGAATATTGATGGTACATTATTTTAAAATGTTTCCTAATTTTTTTAATGAATCTAAAACAAATAAGATGATTTTATTATTATTATTCTATGTATTTTATAAGAAATAAATAAATGATCATATATTTTTAAATAATGGTGATTATTTTCATAAAAAAATGTTCTTAATTATTTATAAAAAATTATTATTATCATTATTTTATTTATTTTTTTATAATCATTAATATAGTTATGGATATGTATATTTAATTATATAATGTTTTTGTAATTATGATTGGTTCAAATTAGGAAGAGAACTATGATTATTTTTTTGCATTTTTATTATCATTATCATTGTATATATTTATCATTACTTTGAATAAAGTGGGGAGTCATATTCGAGGGAATCCCAATTCATTTTTCATGGTAATATTTGGTCAATGGGGGTAGGAGGAAATCACAACCAGCCTCTCATGTTCTCTTCTTATTCTTACAATATAGATCATCAACATAGATTTTGGATTAATTTCATTTTATCATCTCTTCTCCCCATTTTCTTTTTCTGCCTTCCCTATTCTCCCTTAATGTATATTTTCTTCCTACCAATGGATTTTATTCCTGGTGTTTAACTATATAATAATAATTTCCTAATTTGTTCAGTGATATATTTCTATATGACTTATTTGTATCATGGGGATAACATTAAATACAAAAAATGAGGATTTGGAATCATTTTTTTAGTGTAGTTTGTATGAAGTAGTAATTACTTGAAAAAAAATTATTATGTAAAAAAAATATGATAATATATTTTTCAAATAAATTTATTACAATAAAGGGATCATTTTTTTGGTAAAATTTTATTATATGACTCAACCTAGAAACAAAAAAAATATTGAAATAATAATGTTTATATAATTATTCTAAAAGTTTGGTAACCTATAATATGTGGAATAAAAACATAACTATCGTGATAGTCCTGAAATATTTTTAAAGTAGTCCAAAGATAAATATACATTTAGTATAATATCCAATAAATTATCCACATGAAAAACTATTCCATATAAATAATTATTATTTTTTAACCATTAATGATGATTTGTTAATTATTATAAAATTAAACTTCAAACACAAATAGGGTTGAGTTTTAATCATTTCATTATTAATGTTTTTGTAACATTCATATCTTTCCATTAAACGGAAATCTCAATAAAATCACTATAAAATGGAGCATTGGTTTTTATTTTGTTAAATAAGTATAGCTTGATATATAATAGGGGAAAAAATACTAGTGGAGAAGGTATATTTTGAAATGATGATGGAAGAAAAATATTTTTTGATGTTATATATTATCCCAAAGATAAATCATGATTACTTCTAAATGAATCAGGATTAATTTCCATTTATTTGTGTTGAATATATAAGATTATTCTTTTTCGGGCTTATCTTATTAATTAAAGGACTATGATAGTATGTATTTTTTTAGATTCTCTATTTCAATCTTGAAAATTAGATTTTTCTTCTGCTTGATGATTAATTGTAACTTTTAGATGATATCTGGATTTATCAACAAAATATAAAAAGGTATACCATCATGAAATGTGATAAAAAATTTCATTTTAAAAAGAATATATAAATAAAATAAAATTTCCTTCCGAATTAATAAAATTTATCCCACTATGCATGGGAAACTAAGGGAAGGATCAGCAAAAGGGGTAACATTATCCATTTATGGAGGGTAACCAAACTTATGAAAAAAAATCAACCATTCGTTTTATATTTTATGGAACATAAAAGTGTAATCATCTTTCTAAATTTTAAATAATATTTTCAAAGTAGGAAAGGGGGGATCCATGAAAATCCCTTTATAATTATATGGGGAACACTCATCACTAATGATATTAGTATAACCACAAGCCCATAATTTTATTATAAAACAATCATATAATGATTTAAAACCTAAATATCCATATAAAAATAATTATTTAAATGACTATATAACTCATATAAATTATATAAATAAATATGAGGTACATATTGCATTCATTAATAGAATATATTTCAATTATCATTTAAAAAACAAAAAAAAAATTCCTGAATCGGTTTTGTAGATTCATTTTAGTACAATACATGGCCTAGAACATGTTAATTTCCATTAGTAATTTATAACAATGCATTATATTGCTACTAATAGAATTATGAAATGTATATATACACAATACAAAGAATCTCAAATGGAAACCCTTCTCATGTAATTTTAGGTACATGCATGCACCTCGGGTGGAGGCGATGGTTGTCCCGCTCAGCACCCATCCTAAACTGGTGTTCTCCCCCTTCTCTAACCCATCCTCAGTACCAAGTTTCCCTCTTATCCCCCCTTTCCCTAATTTCCCTGCCCTCCACAATGGCTCTCCTTCGCATCTGATTTCTCTTCGGAAGTTCTCGTAGGATTCTTCTCTCAATGGGTTGTGCCTCGTCACCCGTTTTGGTGGACTATGGTCGTAACTCGACCGCTTCGATGGGTTGATCAAAAACGCATGTCCCGTGAAGATCCTTATCGTAGTTGGGCTTCTGGACTCTTGTCGCATCCTTCTTCTCTTTGATTGCGCCTATGATATAGATTCGGAGTGGTCCAATGGTCTGTGCTCTTGTGATGGATCTTGATTCTTCCTTCTTAGATGGAGTTACGAGTTCCACATGAAACATGAAATACCACTCACAGCAATGCATAAGCATCCTCATCTACCTCTCCCATTCCAACATCCCACTATTCTGTAGTTTTTGCATAACATCATTGGGATGTTCCTTGGATTCTATGAGCACTCTCATTCCATGTGTCATCCGATAGCTCCCTGCATCTGTGTAGAGTTTGATATTTCAAATCCACCGGTGGGCATTGTTTCGATTGAGGACGGTGATGAAATTCGTCTTCAATAACTAGTGGCCTTCAGAAATTGGTTCTATTTCTACAGTTTGTGCTTTTGTCTCGGGTACTTGAAATCTAATTTTCATTCGCCTCCTATCTCAGATAACTCAAGGGTCTCTACTGGAATCCCACCAACCAGTGCTTTTCCCCTTTATTTGGAGACGCAGTCATTCCTTCTTGGCCTGTAGGTTAATTCTGTGGTGATTCTAGGGGGAGCCATCTTCTCCTCTACTATTATTGTTGGGATGTCAAATGTTGCTATTGTTGTCTTTTCTCGTCTGGATTGTTCAGATGCAGTTTTTAGCACAACCATGGTTAAGGCTATTCAACAGGATACCCCAAAATAAAATCCCCTGGTTCTTGATATGTTCAATCAGCTGAGGGTTTATTTCGGTATTGGATCTCCAACGGTGCATGGATATTCAGGACAGGATGAACCCGGCGCAGCAAAGGATGCTTCTCTTGTTCAAGTCTATGGTAGTAACCAAGGAAATTATTATCAAAGGCATGCATATCATAAGTCATCATATGTAGAGGCTGTAGATACATGAATTGTTGTCAATAAATGTGATTCCTCCCAATTTGAGCTATTTCCAAGGAACTTTTCATGACCAAGAAGAGTGGCGACATCTATGAATCTGAGTAATTGTTTTGAGAGACTGATGAGCGAAGGGCTTCCTACGGAGGTAGACCAGGGGAAAATATTAATTAAGGGGTAGGGGATTCCATGGGAGGAGTCTGGGGATTACTTATCCAGTAATCTTTTTGGATTTAGTGCTTAGGATTTCCAGGATAGTGACGTTTAAAGCCCGAGGAGGAGGAAGGGATGACGCGAAGGCAGGAAAGGACAAAAATATTATTCTAATATAACTTCACCAATGAAGACTCGATCTTATAGGATGTTTAAGGCCCAAATGTTGGAAGGTCCTCCCAACTATAATAGTAATGATGTCAGTGATGAGACTGCGATATCTGGGGTTGATCCCAATAATAATGTCTCACAAAAGACAAGCATGGATGTTGTTCAACCATTGGAGCTGCTTTAGCATTCCAGAGATGTTAAGGTGGTGGATTCCCCTGTCCTTAATTCCTTTAAACAAGATGGTGACAATATGATGTTATGGACAATTTTGTTGGACACCAATACATAGAAGACTGGCTGGATTGCCAAGAAAATTCTAATATTTGTTAGAGGCCTTAATGCATGGAAAATCAACCAAGTGGATTTTATGCATGCATGGGATAGATTGCCACACTGCTTTGATAAACTTATATAGGATAATCCAAAAATACTGGTAATCTCTCACTCTTCTAATCCCCTTAAGGAAAATAATGATAATAGGCTTATGTTTCCCTTTAATAACTTAGTTTTCTCATGGGGTATCTCACTTTTACCTTAAAAGTATCTTCTGGTTTATAATAAAAATTGAATTTGGTACATATAATACAATACATTTGGATGGAAAATATAATTACATTGATCATCATCTATATAAAAAATCACATTTATTTCATTTTATAATTCAAAAGTATAAACTAAATAAATAAAAATTTGAACAAGATTAAAGGGTAATATGTATTAAAATAGGAAGTATAAAATTTATAATTATCAATAAGAAGGTGGTATTCCCATGATGATAAGAAATGATGATAATGAGATTATTTCCTCAATCCCCATGTACTTAGATAAAAAAGTGGTTGTTTGTTTCCGTAATATTAGAAGATAAATATTTCTAGATTACTTCACTAATTATTTCATTAAATGTTTCTATTAATTCATTTTTCATGATGTTTTTAAGTTGGTCTGTAACTTCTTAAGATGTTTTAAAATATTTTAGTGTATCAAATTTCAATTAAATATTCATAATAAAAATGTGGAAAATCCAAATGATATACATCAATTCAGGTCTATTTCTTTTGATAATTTTTTTACAATATTGTTGGAATATTTTTCCTAAAACTATGGATTGGATTTATAATAAGATTATATCTACTAACCAATATTATTTCATTTATGAAATTACAATATATGATTTTCTCATAACATATTTATAATGTTCTAATATTAATTGAATGTCGACCATAGTTGGAAAAATATCTCTAACTCATCAAATAAAAATTTCCTTTGACCATCTCTATTGGGGGTTCATTTTCTTTATTTTTTCTACATTCATATTTGATGATTGGTTTATCAACTAATATATAATTTTAATTTCATATATCATATATTAGTTCTAACAAATTGATCTGCCAGTGAATTTTTCACATTATCAAGACGAGCGAGTTTGGGTAAAACACTTTTATAAATTATGTATTCCATAAAAAGTACTACCCATTAGTCTATTACATAGTATGGTTTAAAACCAAAAATATAATGCCTATTATAGATTCAAGAGGACTTCTAACACTATTTCAATTATTTTATGTTGATGATATTATCATTTTCACTCAAGGTGAAAAGTGATATCATGAATTTCAAAGAATTGATTTTATACAACGAAAGGGTGTCATGTCAAAATGATAGTTGAAATAATATTTTATTCAATTGAAAAGAGATATAAACTAGCTATAATATTGAAATCATTAATTAGTTAAGAATAAGAAAATGATAATATAAATTTCTCTTTATTTTAGTCCCCAAAATTGGGGGCAAACATAGTGCTTCATATTTAAATCGTATAATGGGTCATATTTGAAGGAAATAGGCTCCATTGATGGATAAAAAGCAATAAAATGTTGGACTTTTATATATTATAAATCAAATTATTTCTTCATCGTTTATATACTCTTTTATGGTCTACAAATACCATGTCGTGGTATTGAAAATCGTTAATATATTGATCAAAAAATCATTTGGAGTGGGAGACATTTCAAGTGAAGAATTATTATTTTGCACTGAAATCAATGTTGCAAACCTATATCTCTTGGAGTCCATATAATAAATAATATTTCTAATTTTAACCTTTATCTATAAGAAAATTTTAAATTGAGGATGACTAATTAAAAAATAGTTACTCATTGAATTGTGACATTTAGAATTATAAAATATTTTAGTCTAGAAATATTAATTACATGGATTCCTCTTGGTGGAAATCTCTCTAGTTATACTTCCGTAGAATCATGTCACAAGAACACTATTTAGATAATGTTTTAATCATATCTTAAATTTTTAATTGATAATTGGATAGGTACACCCTTATGGGATAGTCTCATCTCTTTTGACTGAATGAAATACATCAATTCCTCAATAAAATCACAACTATGTTATTCTTATATTGAGCTACTATATTTCATTAAATATGATGTAAAAAGGTGTAATATCATCATTAGATATGAAAATTTTATTTACTACCAATTAGATTCTACACTAAAAACTATATTATCATAAATGAATTTTTGGGACCATATATGGTTGTAATAGAAGGATGATATAGAGATTGATTACTACAACCAAATTCAGGATCTTATAGAGAGAGTATTACTCCATTGTTTTTTCTTCCTCAAGTATCCATGTGGATGAAATTAGTTATACTATATATTTATTTTCTTCCACCAATACAGGTAATACCATAATTAGATCTTTTTTGTGTTATGACACTACATTGGAACTATAGAATTCCACATTTCATCTATTTGATGTGAATACCCCAACAAATAAGACAATATAATATCTAATGAATATCTAATTTCATATTTTCATCTCTATATTTATCCTTTATTTATTCCAATTTTCATGTGCTAATATAATCCAGATAATTTGGATTAGTCAAACCAAAAAGTAATTCACAAGCATGAATCATTCAACTATTAAGAGATTGTGGTGAAGAATAAAGAGAATGTGAGGAATACCAGAACACCTATACATATTCAATGTATAAAGTTTGGGAAAAAACATCTATATTCTTTTATTTTATTTCAAATTTTTTATTATCCCTCCACCCCAAAGAATTTTAGAAATCAAATGTATCACTCAATACATTTGATGAAGAATGTGCAATTCAAATGGGGTATCAAGAGGTTATCTAGAGCCTTCAGTTTTTGGTATGATAGTTCGAGAATACGTTGGTAATATAATGAATTTTCATTATAATCCACATGTTATTGGGTCAATATGATGTAATATTTGATTTACATGATTAATGAGGCTAATATGGAATATATGACAAGATAGAACAAACTATTTATTAAATGTGATTATACTTTCATTGTACAATCAATTAGAACAAGCCACATTCTAATTTTATGAAATGATACTACTCATTGGATAAGATATTAGAATTTGTTATCTAACATGAGTTATATTATAATAAGTGAATATGAGGAAACTAATACCATATCTTATTTTCTTTTAAAAAAGGTTTAGTTGTGATGAACACATTCAATCAAACAACATTATTGATGGGAACCTGATGCATTTTGAGGGATTATAATAAATTTACATACATTTTACTTTTTTTATATTTTATTCTCCAAATAAAAGTTAGTTCTGATTTTGGTAATGTACACATATTCTTCTTGAATGAGTTTTGGGAGTTACATAAATTTAATTTCATAAATAATAATTTATTTAGAAAATAATATAGAATATACTAAATAAGTCTTCATTGAAATAATATGAACATGTCCGTACCCAATAATAATAGCAATGATTTTAAATTACATTGTATCAAATAATAGGTTTCAAAAAACTATTTTAATATAATAAAGCTATATTTTTTCATATAATGTGATTATTTATATATAATACTCATCTAGCTAACTAATTATATGTTGTGACTTTTTTTAGTTATAAAATGTATTTTAATTGTTGATTCATGTAATTTTCAATAAAATAGTGTTTTTTTGATGAAACATAAATTTTTTAGATATTATAACAAGTTTATTTTTAGGTGGAAACATGTTGGGATTGTTTCTGTACCCATATGGAAATTTCAGTTATGAATGATATACTATTAATGATCACACTCATAGTTTTATAAATATTTATGAGTGTTTCATTGGAATATCATTCCCCTTGATGAGGTAACTGAGGAAAAATTATTATGTTCCAATCAGACCATATCAAACACTAATGGGATGGATCTGTAGATTCAATTCATAAATATTTTCTGGGGATCCTAAAGGTATATTATCATTTTAGTGGTGTGTATTTAATTTTTTTTATTTAATATTATATGTTATAATGTGATTCAAAAACAATCATTAAAAAACTTTCCATTAATGTTATACTCCTTGATTTAATTAGAGATTGAAAAAATACATCATCATTAATTATATTAATAATCTGTTGAAATATGTGTTTTACACATTATTTTGGGAGTATCATGATTTTTAATTATTTATTTGTAAATTTTATAAATAAATATTCATATATCCTATTGTGTATTATCATATATTAACTCCATAAATATTTACTATAATGCATATATAGTTATTCATTAAATTTTCAACTATATATAATATTGATGGTGTTGTTCATCGTATTTTCTATTGGATGAATTTTTTCACCTCATGTATTATAGGCATTGGACACTTGTTTTCAATAGAGGATTTCAAACAATTAAGCTATGTGTTCTATTTTTTGTTATAATATGTATGATTATATTTAATTCTCTTATCATATTTGTATATTGGAAATATACCATCATGTATCAATGAATTTTTTTTATGTTGTATGTTAAATTAAATATAGTATATCGATTAGTGGTGTTTGAGGGAATTAGTAACCCCAATGTGAATTAATAATGATTAATAATTTTCTGAATACATTATTTATTAGGAGGAACAAACATTTTGTGAATGGAGAGTCATGTTTGGATTGAGGTAATTTGGTATAATTTGTTATAGGCCCCACAACCCTATCTTATATTTAATCTCTCCAATCTTTATCCTTCAATTATACGATTGTGAATAAATCATTTTCATATGATATTTAAATAAGAATCAAAATATGGAATTATGATGAAATCATGTACAATATTTTGTGACCTATTTTTCTTATGTAACTCAATCCTTCATATTTCCCATAAATTCATTTTGATTGTAATTATACTCTGTAAAAATAAAAAACAATGTATTGGAGGTAATAGAAATTAATACTTTAGAATGAAATTATCATTTATGAATTAGAAAGAATATTTAAAATGAAAATTTATTAAAAGCTGTTAAATTAGTTAATACTCAGATATCATTAAAAGTAATGATATAATTATTTTATTATTTTTAGAGTAATTTTGATAAAATGATTTTTAATGAGAAGTTATGATTACTGTGATAAAATGGTATTTCATTTCATTCAAAAAAATAAGTTCTTTTTTATTATAAATTTTTATAATAAGGAAAAAATTTAGATAAGATTATTATTTATTTTCTTCTAAAAATAATTATTCCAATTACATAATGGTGTTATGATTGTTGAAATTAGTCATGTTGGGATAATTTAATTAATATATGGTATTTTATAATAAATCATTTTTTTGAATTTTTATATTTATTAGTGTTAATTGTATTTTTTGATTGAATGTTCAAAAATATTGTTCATTATTATTTTTGAAAATATTATTATTATAAAACATGTCAATTACCAAATATTATAGAAGTAATTAGGATTATTAAAAATTGGATGAATTTATAAAGTATTAATTTATTAAATTTTGGAAATAATGAAATAATAAAATTTTTTAGTGATTAAATAAGTGACCTTAAAGGTGATGAATTTATAAATTTCATGAAAATGAAATTTTATTTATTTTTAAGATGAAATTTTAATATATATTTTTCAAAATATTAATCTTCTATTTATAGGATTTAAATAATTATAGTATTATAATATAAGGATATATTAATTATAATAACCCTAACTATTTAGAACAGAATTCCCTATTTCATTTAATTAAATGTCTTATGGTTAAATAAAATGAATGCACTTATTATGCTTAATTATATCCAATTGGATTTAATTGACCGTTACATATCTTTATCATTGATAACATAGTTGTTGAATAGTGATCACATTTATTTTATAAATATTATATTTGAGAAAAAATTGTACAGGAAAAGGATGTGATGGCCACAACCAGTAATATTGTACTCGATGGAGCCAATTTATGGGAGATTATGAGGGTGATATCATTTTTGGTATTTTCCCTAGTTCAATACCATTTTGAGATCCAACAGGCTTATCATTACTGAAACCACTTACTTTATATGTTAAATATTATCAATATCAACGGGAAAACTATGTTCACCCAACATCCCCTTGGAAACCCCACTATCACAAACCTTACTCTATGGTTATGTTCTCTCATATTAATGGGATATGCCCCAAGACCCTATAAATAAGCATATGAACATTATTTTTTATCTAATAATGATTATATTTTCATCTTATTGTTGATACTTTATAATTGATTATTATTTGTGATTCAATAAATCACAAATTATATATTTAGTTAATATTAAAAATCAATCAATCAATTGATTTATATTGGAAATAAATAATTTTTTAATAAAATATAATCATTAAATAAATTAAATTTCATATAAATTATAATATCACTTTTATGAAGTGAAATGTAATTTTTATAAGGGTTCAAAAAAATATTCTAATAAAAAACCTATAATTTTCATTAAATGCCAATTTATATTTTAAAAGTGAAAATTGAAAAAATTAGAATGCTATTTAAATAAAATAAATTTTAATTTTTTAATCCTGATGTTTAATTAATTTATCTTTGAATTTTTCTTATTTTTCTATGATAGTCGGATTTTTGGGTGAAATATAAATATTATATAAATATATAGTGTATTTTTTACATTATGATGGCCAAATAGTGCTATAATAAATACTCTACAAGGTATCCTCATACCAATATATGTTTTCCATTAAATATAATGTAATTATATATTTATTTATTTTATTAGATAAATCATTAATGAATCCTCAAAGACTTAAATTATTCTTGATGGTTTTAAAATCATTTCACTGAGAGTGTCACTCATATCCACATAAGGAAGGGAATTATTTTAATATCATCATCTTTTGGCCAAATAATAAATTTTATCCCATAACTATACTTATAAAACATTGGAAAAACCATGGATTTTTTAATATATTATGGTATATTGTCCAAAACAAAATTTATAAATAAATCCCCCTATTTTCCTATATAAACCCAACCGGTATCACATATAAATTCACTAAATATCATTATAGAACGACCAATAACTTCCCTCTACTCTCAAGGGTTCTCCAAATTTTCCCAAATATTTCAATAATCCCATCCAATAACTTTAGAGTGACACATTGATATAAGGGAACCTCATCCTCTTCTCCCCACTTTTATACAGCACTTATTTTAATGTTATGTACTATAATTTACATTTTCATATATTTTTATATGTTTTTACATAACCCTTTACTATAAAAATTATTTATAAATTATTAGAACCCCTTTAACAATCATTTATACCTCCAAAACACCATTTTTAACACTTGTTACCATGCTGATGTTTTGTAAGGTTTCCTTCATATCTCCACTTTCTTCAAGTTTCTCTATTATGTTACTCCTTAAACATTGGATTCCATTGGTTGGGTAATGTATTTAAATTTACCTCATATATTACATTTTATGTATAAGTTATTAGAGACCTATTTTTCTATCATCAATACATACTTTTCATTTCATTATGACACTGATATGCTACCGAAATTGTATTGTGATTTAGCATACCAAAATAACTATGTGGTGAATAACATACCCAATTTACTATAAAGTGTATTCACTGATATAATAATAAAAATATTCATTGGAGACTCATAGGAATTTATTTAATATTCAATGATAATTTAATAAATAATTTTGTTTAATGAAGCCAGGTTAGATGATTTATCTAGTGCTCTTAAGTATCAGAATAAAATTATTATTTTGGGTGTGCCCTGATAGCACTCCAATGCTTTATGTAATGGTTACTATCATAAAATTTCATGTTTCTAAAAATGTTATATCTTATTAATATATTTTTATTTTTCCATCATGATATAATATAAGGTTTTTTGTGACCTATTCTTATTATTTAGTGGTTTATGTTGTGAAAACATTTCCTATATTATGATTGTCCTACTATATCCTGATTTATTATTATTTTTCCTTTTAAAATCCATTTATATTCCTATTTTATAACATGTATTTTATAATTAATGTTATTGATTATTTATTCCCTTAATGGTATTTATATCCATCCCCTGTCTTATGAAATTTTTATGGTTATCCCATGTTGTGTTTTATATGAAGGATTGATTTGGTCTTGTCAAAGTTGATTTCAACAAACATGTGTCTTTTAATGTTTCAAGTTGTTATGTAATGTACCTAATGCCCCCAATGATATTATAACTATTGATCTTATGGGTTTTATTATCATTATTAAAAAATATCTTAATTTGTAATAATTAATGGGGTTGTAATAATTGGTATTAAGGGATATGTTATTCATTTATGATTATTATTAGAAAACACTAGAGAAGCCCTTAGGATTAAAGAACTCAATAAAATTCTTCAGCGAAAAAAAAATTATAAAAAACATCCCTAAATTTCTATTATTGATTAGTAATTGTTTTATAAAAAAATGCATCCTTGACTGGATACTACAAGTGGACGTGGAGCTAGAAAATTGGTACCTAAGATTAACGATTCTGTCATGATTCTATGTTCCTAACCTGGGCTAATCTGGTATATGACAACAATAATTATTTCACACTAGTTTTGAAACTATGGGGGATACTAAATTTTTTTATTCAGTATCTCATTATGAAACATTATTAATGGAACAAAAAAAAAGATAATAATACATGTTTGGAAATAGATTATGGATATCATAGATTGAAGACGATAAACTCATTTGTTGTTGACATAAATGTAATTTCTATTTTATCCATTTAATGTCATTAAATTCCCCTTTAAATGATAATTTTTTTATTATACTCTTCCCTAATTTCATTTTTTATTTCATAAATTGCCCAATAAGAAGATTAATTATGCTAATAAACTATGTTATGGTCAATTTGATGATTTCCCCAATGAGATGCCCAATCCTATAGGAGAATGAATAAAAAAACATTGTCCTAATAATCTTTCAGCTTACTCATGATCTGCATAGATTCATGTATCAAGAGGAGTTCCAAAACCCCGTAATAGAGGACATCCATAAATCAATAGCTTTATGTGACAATGTCATATTACTATTAATGGATCATATGATCCCTTAATCACGGAACAAGGTATAAAATCCATTAAGATGGTCTTATACATCCTTTAGTGTTCTGAATAATAGAATGATGTTATGGTTATTTATCATATGCAGGGAGATGCTAATTAGTGTAGGACATTGATCAAGAATAAAATTCCTAATGAAGTGAATGAAACATAAGGGTGGAATGTATTATGGAATAAGCTTTGATAAAGATTCACCTCACACTCTATATCTTATATTGGAAATGGATTTCCTTACACTAAAGAAAATATAAAATGAATATATTGGGAATTATGAGGCAAATATCATATGAAAGTCACATTACACCAATGATTTTGTCGTTACCCCTGAATAAATGTTATAATGAATTTTGGTGGGCTAAATAATAGTCCATGAAATGCATTGTAGATCCATGACATTGATAGATATGAAGAATTTATTAAATGGTCCCTAAAAGTCTAGTTGGAGAACATTAAATCCTATGTGTAATATGGGGCTATGAAGTTCAATATGAGTCTAATTTTAGTGGTCTCATGGATAAATCCAATGATTTTAGGATGTTTCAGCATCCAACATGTCAATGGTGTGAAATGTAGAAGCCCAAAATATGCCTATGGGGAGAATGGAAATTCTATAGAGTTAGACGAGAAGGGAACATGGCCAGTGATTTTTAATTGGTAAAACCCACCAATTTGAAAGTGGATATGAATTATCTAATCAACCATCAATGTGTTGTTCGATGCTTTAACTCTGAGAAACCAGGGAACTTTTCAGATATGTGCAATAACCCATAGGATTTCATAGGCAATAAATATCCTCCAAGGAAGTAAGGTATACCTTTTTAAATCACTACTGTTGAAATGAATCCCAACAATAAAGTGATGAATGATATGCTTGTTATTCAATAAAGAATAGAAAATTTATTATTCTATTCATAATCTATACTTTCCATCATGTCATGAAATATTAGTAGAAATATTCAAAAACCACCACAATGAATGGATGTAAAGATGTTAGTGATAATGAGAAATAGATAAATTATTTAGTCCCATGTATATAACTCCCCTCCTATATACGTTTTTTGTATAAACATACTGATATATGTTATAATAAATCCTCTAGAGTATCTTTATGTAATTATAGGCATAGATTGGTATTACCTATATAGAGAAATCATAAATTTCCATGAGAGAAAAATCACCCTACATATGGATAATCAACATCGACCCCTGATTCTATAAAAGTGCAAGGACGAGGATGAATTTTTTTACAATCATCATCTGAAGCCTGAATATTATTTCCCTTGAAAAATGTTAATATAGATCAAATTATTGAGTCTATGAAAAGGATCATCCTAATATACATACCTATTGTGAAGGAATTTTCCATTGGGTTTCTCAAGGACATCTATTATCTTCATCTATGCTAACAAGTTTATTTTTCAATAGATATTATACCTTGGGAATTTACAATATCTAATAATCTATATAGGGAGGATATTGTAGAACATGGGTAATTGAAAAAACAACTGCCATAAAATCTAGATAAAGGATTCATACTCCCAAGTGCTTTACAATTGGGTGTACATTTCACTTCATCATGAATATGAATGAGTCAATATTCCATTGAATTGATTATCATGAGCTCAACAAGATCACAATAATTTACAAGTATCATTGGATATGTATTTATTACTTGTTTGATCAGCTATAAAGATCATAATTATTCTCTAAGGTGTATTTACTGTTGGGATATTACCATGTTATGGTAAATAAGGATGATATCCACAACTTTGATTTTTTATGTGGTACGAGATGTATGATTTTATAGTGATTCCATTCAGTCATACTAGTGCTCCAGAAATCATCACAGGCATCATGAAAATAGTATTTATAGATTATAATCACAAATTAGGTTCAGTAATTACATATTATATACTTATATATTCTAAAACTAGTGAGGATGATGTGGATCATATTACTATTGTTCTAATTCCCTTGAGAAAGGGGAATCTATTTTCAATGTAAAATATGGGTGAGTTCTATTTTATGTAGATATCATTCTAGTGGTACATCACCACCTGAAATAAGTTATTTTCAAATCCTTCAATGAAAAATAAATTGATATATGGATGATGCCAACATATGTAATAAATATTTGTAGTTTCCTTGGGTTTTGTGGATATTATCACTGATTTGTGAGAAATTTATCATTTTTATCAAACACACTTATGATGATAAATTTTAATGGAGAATATTTTAACTATAAAGATGAATACGAAAAAATATTCATGTAGATTACAAGGAGTATTATCAATTCCCGTGTTCTGAAACTAACTATAAATGATGACCTTATCAAAAATTTCAATGATGCAAAGATGAATGGATTGTGATGTTTTTTTAAAAAAATTACTATGTAATTGCCTATGAGTCAAGGTTTTTCAATCTTGGGGAGAAACATTATCCCATGAATGATCTGAAGTTGGAATTTGTGATTTTATATTAGAAAATTCGGTGGCATTTTCTCTTTGGGGAGATGTGTGAAATATATACTGATCACAAAAACCTTAAATTTATATTCATATATAAATAATTGATTATTTAAAAATGAATATGGTTAGGGAACATCATGGATTATGAAAAATCAATCGAATATCATCATGGGAAAGGGAACAATGTAATGAATGTTCAAGGTAGAATGATTCAACAAGTCTACCATAAATGATAACTGAGAAGTATCTTATGTTCATTGATTTAAAAAAGATGGAATGGGAATCATAAATAATAGAAAACATCAATATGGTCCCAAATTATTTCTAAACTGTATATTCATGAAATGTAAAAGAAATTATAAAAAAGATGATTTGGGAATTCATAAAGAATTTGACACTATATGAGAATAAAAATCGTCATAGATAAATGGGAATGAAGAAGGAATTTTGATATTAGCAACATCACTATGTGTTCCATAAATTTTGGAGTAAAATAAAAATCAATTGGATGATTCATATAGTTATACATTATCCATTAACCCAAGAAATAGAAATATGTATTGAGATATCTTATACAACAATTGGTGGGATAATAAGGAGAAGGAGAATGATAATTATACATCAAAATACGTGGTATTCCAGAATGTGAAGGCTAAAAGGAAAAAGTATATGGGTTTGATTCAACCATTACACACACCAACATTGAAATGGATGAACATATCCATGAACATTGTCACTAAACCACCAAATACATGTGATGGTAATGAATATATCTTGGTAGTTCAGAATCTTCTTAAATATTCTTCACAATTTAGTGAAATTCCATAGGATTTATCACTGTATCAACTAAAATGTATATACATCATATAAGTGGTAATGATACACATAGTTCCACTGTCAATTGTGTCTGATTGATATCCATGATTCACCTCTACATTTAAGAAAATTATATAGCATTCTATAAACAATAAGATGGTCTTTACTATGGTTTATCACCCTCAAGCTAATGGACAATTTCAGTGGACAATCTAAAAAATTGAAGAAATGTTGATAGAATGATGAATTGACATCAAAGGATTATAGGACCAACATATCCTTATAGTCGAGTTCAAATACCACAATAATTTCCACTAAATCATCCACATGGATTCCAGTAAAGAACATTTACAAGAACTATTTTAGAACAATTTCATTTTTTGATGATATTGGGGAATGAAAACATCTATGTCCTTAAATGGTTAAAGAAAAGGTGGATATGGTCAAGATAATTCTGCAACACATCATTACTACCCAGAGATGATCAATGATCTATGATGAAAATCATCAATTTAACATATATTATAATTTTAGAAACGTTATCTTACATCACATATTTAAATGCTATAGATTGTTGATAATTAAGAAGAAGGGAATACTAAGTAAATAGAACATCGACCCTTTTGAGATCCATGATTGCATTGGAATAGTGGTGTATCATCTAGCACTCCCAATGAACCTATATAAAGTATATGATGTATTCTATGTACACATAATTAGAAATTATATAATAGACCCCAAAGATATACAAAATCAATAGTTTGTACCATTAGATAATGACAATTCATATGAGGAAAAGCCAATAAATGTATTAAATTAGAGAGATAATGTTCTACAGAATAATAAAATTCTCCCATCAAAGTGTTTTTGAGAAACCAAAATATTGAAGAAGAAATGTGGGAACCATAAGAGGTGATGAAGCATATTTACCATCATTTTTTTAGTTTTGGAGGAGAAAATTTGAGGGAAAAATATCTAAAGGTGGGATGATGAAAATGACCCAAAATATTATTTTTAATATTCCCCATTTTTTATTTATTTAAATGTAACATGGTTATAGAAAAAATATGAATTTTTTTATTACACACAATAGGATTTAAATGAACATTATGTATCCTTACTATTTATAATATATTCCTTGAATAGTGACCACATGAGTAGTATAAATAAATGATTTTAACAAATATCCTTGGTACAAAGAATGGAAGTGGTGGAATCAACTATTAGTATTGAACCCTATGATGCCCATTTATCGGAGAATCATAGTGGGATATAATTTCAATAATTTTCCCTAGATCAATCCTAATATGGGATTGATAAAATTAAACATAATAGAAACAATTTATGGGAGAAATTCAAGGTCATCGAGATCACTTCACAAACCATTTTCACCAAATGGCCCCATGAAATCCCCACCATCATGCTCCTTACACATAGGGTATATGATATTGCATAAAGGTATATGTATCATTACAATAGAATTAGTAATATGTACATTATAAATATATAATAATGAACATATTTTCAATTAATTATTGATAATTTATGAGTTATTTTTATTATTGATTCAAAAATGCACAAATTATATATTTTTTTAATATTAAAAATAATGTTATTAATTAAATATTAGAAAATTATGATATATATTATTTTATAATAATATTAAGCTTAAATAAATATTATTTTAAATTAATTATAAAAAAAATTTGATGATTTAAAATGTCATTTTATAAGGGTTCCAAAAAGTTCTATTGTCAAAAATTTATCATTATCAATAAATGTTGGTTTTTATTTCAAAAGTGAAAATTCACATACATAGGCAATTATTTAGTGAAATTTTATATTATTTTTTAAAACTATAGATTCAAATTTATTAAATGGAGAATTTTTCATAATTTTTTTAGATAGAATATTTTTTTGGGTAAAAAATATATATCATATAAATATATGGTATGTTTTATGACGTATTAGTTTCCTAATAATGATGTAATAAATTATATTAATGTTATACTCATATAGGTATATGGTTTTCCTTCAAAAGAATGTAATTTTATTTTTTATTTGTTTTTTTTATAATTCTTTAATCAATCTTCCAAGATATATAATATATTTTAAGATTGTAAAATCATTTAATTGTCATCACAGCTAATGTACACATAAGAAAATACATTAATTATTATCATCTCACCCCAGTCATATAAAATAAATCAATCAATGTACCACTGGTATATAAAATTGGAATGGTCCATGGGATGGGTTTTGGTTTTGAATATTTATTTATATAGTGTCCCAAACAAAAATAATAAAAACATCCCCCTCTATTCATATATAAACCCACCGTAAATCCCATTTCTTCCCCGCAAAAACCTTGTAGAATAGACACACTCTTACTGATTCCCCTAGAGTCCCCCAAGTCACCCACATACATTAAGTAAACACTTCCCATGATATTGTAGTAACACACTAAGGTAAGGGTAACTCATCCTCCACTACCTTTTTATCAATCGCCCCATTAAATGATATGTATTTTTTGTTCCATTTTTTAATGTTGGGATATTTTATATCATACCGCCCTTAATTACTATATAATTTAATTATATTGATATCCCCATTCAAATTAATTCATATTCCTATTAACCTTTATGCACACCAGTTTCCATGCAAGAATTTTGTATGGGTTACTTCCTATATCCACATTATTTAAATTTCATTATTATGATGCATTTACTAATTCTGATTTCATATGTTGGGGAATTTATTTCCAAATCCGTATTACTATATATTTTATTACTAAATGATTATGTAACCCTTTCATTATCATCTTCCAATTGTATGAATTTTAATATGACATAGTTAAGCTGTTGAAATAATACAATGATTTTCCACCAAAATTAAATGTGTAGTGAATACCATACCCATTTTACTATCACTGTACTTAACAATTGTTCATGTACACATATTAATTAGAGACATACAAGTATGTAGTAAAAATTCATAGTTTTTGAAATAAATTATTATGTTGAATGAATCCTTGTTTTATGATCCATGTGGAACACTTGAGCATTAGAATGAAATGATTATGGAAGGTGTTCACTGATAGAGCTTCAATGAATTGGGTAACGGTTGGTTCAATGATATGTTATGTTGGTATATGGGTTTACTTGATTCATTTATGGGACTAGTTCCACCATGATGTCATGGAACTTTTAGCATTGACATATGTTTATGATTTAATGTTTTACGATGTTTCTGAATTTCCCAGGTTATGATTTTCATGCTATATAATGTCATATTATTTGTGTTCTTTTTATCCTTTAATGATATGGATGTTTTATAACACGTATATTCTTCCTAATTTTATTCCGTGTTTATTCACATTCTATTATTTATATATCATCCAATTCTTTTGTATATACTTGGGTTATCAAATGCAGGGATAAATATGAAGGAATGTTTTTGGTCATGTTAAAGATGTTTTCAATAAATATTCTATTTTTCATTTTTTATGATGTCATGTATTGTACACAATTTCTCAAATACACTATAAATATCAAACTTCTAGTTTATATTATGTGTAATTAAGAGTGAACAAAAATTTAATAATGATTAGGTTTGTTATATGAATTAACTAAATTTTATAATTATGATGAATATTTAATACAGTAATTATAAAGCCAATTAATTTATATTAATTTGTGAATGATTGATGATATTTGTAATTATATAGAATTAATATATAAGGAATTAGGGGTTATAAAGAATTTTTTTATAGATTTTGTTTTATTGCATTTATGTTTCTATCTAGTGGTTAGCGTGAATATATTAGTAAATCCATGAAACATAAGTGCAATGTGTTTATTTATGGTTTGAAATAAACATTAGTAATCATGAGAGTAGTATAATTATCAATGACTAAAGGAAAAATTTAGATAATCATGATATTAATATTACTAATACTTATAAGTATATTACTATTCATCATTATAGTATTATTATAATTATTTTATAATACATATTATTACTCAGTGGGGTTTTGTAAATTAAAATTGTTTGAGAAATAGAAATGTATAATAGGTAGTGATGGTGGATTATAGAGGGATTTAGTTATTTGTTATGTATTGTAATTGGTGATAATTTTTATGAAATTAATATACTACCAACCCACCACCTATATTTTATGTCTTATTTAAACCTATTTTTTTTTAAATATGTTATTAATTGAATTCAAACAATGAAATAATAGTTCCCTTAACACATATATGCATTTAGGATATCATAGAGAACAATATATAATGGCAATGTTGTATAAATAATTGTAAGTGGCTGGTATGAGTGTGTGTGGATGGGGTAATTTAATTTTTTTTTCTGATTGTTTAGTCATGTGATATATATATATATATATATATATATTACTGTATGTGATATTATGTTAGTATATTTATGTGGACATATGTTTTAAAAGGTAAAAATTTAATGGTGATTATTTTTTAGATACTTATTTTATAGATACATTACTATTATCTTATTTAATTGATACATGAGGATTATGGATGGAACATAATATGTATTTATATAACGAAACATAATTTATATAAATTTTTATTACTTCATAATTGAAGCATACATATTACAACATATAACAAAACGATGATAGGACTGTATAGGTGTAGTGTCTTTAGAAATTGGGAAACCTAAACAACTGGTTCATAAATCATCTAAATTGTCTCCCACCTATTTCATCGTATATAGAGTCTCTTTCGGTATAACCTACATAATGACCTTCTTCCTGACCTGGGTAACAGAAAACATACAAAAGGGTGAGATCAAATGCTCAGTCAGGGTAATCAAAGGAAATATCAATCATATAATATTCATAAGAACAAAACATTTTGAAAATCTTAACCTGCAAAAGAGATCATAATATCATGACATGGGATAAATCATAGTAGTGAAATGTAATCTCAATAATCATAACATAAAACATGAAACTTCGTGGAATATACACATAATCATAGAAAATAATTTCATATTAGACAAGACTCATTTCCAAGACCATCATAGCGGAAAAAGTCTATTATTGAACCGAGTTCACTCCGCATTCCAGTCCTGTATCACTAAACCATATTAAATTGTCATTCCATCCTTGTATATCTCATTAGATATAAATATTTACCCAATGCATTTGAGGGAGATATAGGTCCCACCCATCTCATAATGAAAACATTCATATGTGTTCCAAAAAATCAAAAAATCATACATCATAGCATTAATCATGTAATAGAAATGGGATTTTTAAACATCATGCCGTCATAACATAATCCATATATGATAAATGACTTCATAAAAATAATTCCATCATAACATAATCAAATCAATGTAATAATAGGGATAGAAAAATAACCCTATATTATCTTAGAGGGAAAATAATTTTAATAAAACACTTGGAATCCATTCTTGATAAAATGATCCTTTCGACTTCATAAACAGTTTTCCTTTCTCATCATGCTATACTAAAAGATGTTAATTGAAAATAAACATGAAAACATGTAAATGAATCATCATGGAAATAATGTTCTATGAAATCATAAAAATCCATTCATGTCGTATAAGTTAAAAATCATTCTTCTCATACTTTCTCTAGAAATGTCAAAAAGTATCTCGTACCGAAAATGAAAAATGATTCCTTTCATATATTTTACTAAAAATTTACCAATAAGTAAAATTGGATTTAAAAAAATTTAGGGGGATAATATTACATATTTAGGAAACATGGATGTGGATGATAAATATGCCCCAGTAAATACCGAAGTATAAACAATCTCTGATAAAAATTGAGATTGCGATATTTTCCCTTACCTTAGGTCTGATATGCTTTATACGTATCCAAACCTCCTGTATAATGATTTAAATAATGTAATTGACTTATTCCATAATCATATTCATTGTTATTGTATCATATATGGTCATATTAGTATCTTCTTATTAGTAATATTTCATTTCTACTTGTTATTCGGGTGTTCATTGCTCTAGGTTCTTATGCGTGTTTTATCAAATAAATTGTTATTAGTCTTTTTAGGTTATAGATACATCATTTAAATAATGGTATTAGTATAATATATTTCATATTTATTCATTCAATTCGTTTATATAATCATGGATTAATGAATATCATGTAGAACGAATCAAATCGTACTGTGGAGACGGTAAACCGTACGTACCCACGAGCAATGATATCATTCCCAAAATTAATGAATGGTATATAAGTGTATGATAGAATATCCCAGAATTAGTATCAGGTTATAATAATCATATATAGTTATTCATTACACTGTTATACCCATCCAAGTTAGGTGGTGGTGGAAAACAGATTACACCATGGCATGAAGAGGGTATTCCATACGTACGCACGGGCAGTGATTTTGTTTTCCGTAGGATGGATAGAAGGTAAAATAGGGTTGTTTTGTATCTATAACATGATATCATTTTATTATTGATACTGATGATATTTCTTTATAATGAAACAAATAAATAAGAGCAAGTAGAAGAAGAAATAAATTTGAAATAATCTGTAAAAGATATTACCTCTTCTTCGACACCCCTCTTTTAAACCTCCTCAAAGGGCACTAAAGTTGGTCTTTGAAGAAGACCAGGACCTAAAATATGTTTCTATGGAAGTGGAGAAGAGAACTGGACAGGGTTTGGCCAATCTTGAAATCTCAATATGTTGTGAAGAGGATAGGGAGGAGGTTCCCTTTTATAAAGGAGGAGAGGGGCACCTTTGGAAACATAAGAAATATTAATTTTTAAAAAATTCAAAACCCACTTAAAAACCTCAAAAAAATGACTCAATTCTAAGATTAAATTATATACGATTGTCATCTCCCCAAACAATATAATTTAAAAATTTTGGGTATTTATTTTAAACCTTATCAACTTGATTTATCCTTATTTATTCTATTTAATTTTATTTTTGGTAATTATATTATAAATTATAAATTGTTATAAATAATTACATATGTGTTTTTAATTACCCATATTTGGATTATTTATGACATTATGAAGCGTATAAATTTATATTTATAATTTTTGAAAAAATTTGGGATTTTTTAAACAATTTTATAATATTATATTTTTAAAAAATAAAAATACTGTCAATTTTTACATTTTTCATTTATTTGCATGTAAATAAAATCCAAAAATATAATATATTCAAAAAAAAATTAATATATTACTAATATGTCATATTCATCTAGAAAGTTTGGGTAGAACCTTAATTAGTTCATATAATATTTATTTTAATAATTTAAAAACCATTTATTTGATATTTCAATCAATAAAATATCTTTTACATAACTATTGTGTCATAATTAATGATAAAAATTTAATCCCCAAATATTGTAAATAAATTCTCATGATGTATATAATTTTATTAGATTTCTGTAGAATATTTATATTATAGGTTTGATGATTTTTATCACAAAGTTAAAATTATTACAATTATAAGATATAAGAGAGTGACATGTTCTAACTTTCATTCGTTTAAATTATAATTATGTCATTTTCATGATCAATAGTACATCAAATGAATCTATTCGGACCCTTAGGTGATATGGGTTGACATTTATTCATCCAATATAATTCTGAGAGGTGGTAGGGTAATTTTATAATCTTACTTTTGCCCTTAATTACCCGATTTACCTATAACTGTAGTAAATAAAAATTACCGTAGTTACTATTCATAGTGACTAAAAAATAAAAGTAAACAATTCACATAATTTGGACCCACTGAATCCAAACATGGAATCAATTTTTTAAAATTCAAAACATCGATGTTGCAATAATTAATTTAAAATTAATCTCATTGTTAAGAAAAAGGTTTTTAAAAGTTAAAAAATTGTCATAGATTGAAATCTTTTTACCTATGAATTCAATGTAAAATTTATGGTAATGACATAAATTATATTAAATGGTAAAAATATATTCTATTTATACTTTGAAACCAATAAATTTTATCTTTTAAAAATATAAATTAGCTTGATAAAAAAAGTCATTTTTAAGAAAAAGTTAGCGTATTTTTACTATTCATCGAAATATGAAAGTTATCAGAAAAGTATCAAAAATAAATCCAAATTAAATTTTTATATTTTGATTCAAAAGAAGAAGGTTATTTTGTAAAATTGAACTCATAAACTTTTCAAAAATTATATTTAAAATGGGTGCTCCATCAAAAGGTTGAAAAACTGCATTTTTGTAAAAAAATAATTCTTTTATCTGAAGAATTGATTTTTTCTCATATCATATGTAAGATGAATTCTAATGTTATAGAAAATTTAAAATGTGGTTAATACTATTTATAACATCTATTTTATATAATATTTTATTAACATATTTTTGTTTAGTGAAACTTGGTATTGCGTACAACGCAAGCTATTGAGGAAGGTTTCCCTTGCTTGTAACGCCAGCCAAGCAAGTGTTGCATGTAGTGAAAGCTTCCTTTTGTGTTTCATATAACATAAGAAAAAAATATATATTTATTATAAAATCTTAGGGTGTTAAATTCTACCCACCTTAAAATTAATTTCGACCTTGAAATTTTTCACTTTGTAACAAACAGATGAGGATACCTCTCCCTCATCATATCCTCAAGTTCACATGTCACTTCTTCAAATTTGTGGTTCCTCCATAAAACTTTAACCAAGGGAGTGGTATTGTTTTTTTGAAAATTTTCTCTCTGATCTGGAATCTCTATTGAATTTTCTTCATAAGAAGGATCTTTCTCCAGCGGTACAACTTCTGAGCATAGTACATTTGAAGGATCGAGTATTTACTTTCTCAGGAAAGATATATCGAACACATCATGAACATGAGAGAGATTCGGTAAAATCTCAAATCGGTAAGATAATTTCCCAACACGATCTAGAATTTCAAAAGGACCAATATACCTAGTGCCCAGCTTTCCCTTCTTTCAAAATCTCATTACTCTCTTCCAAGGAGATATTCGTAAGAACACATTATCACCCACATCAAACTCTAGGTATTTTCTTCGATAGTCGGCATAACTTTTTTGTCGAATCTAAGCTATTCTTATTTGTTATTTAATATATCCGACCTTTTCTGCCATCTCATCAATAAGATCAGGACATAATAGCATTCTTTCCCCAACTTCATCCCAACAAGTTGGATTTTTTCATTTCTTTCTGTAAAGAGATTCATAAGGGTCCACTGAATACTGGAGTGAAAGATATTATTATTAGAAAATTTCACCAAAGTTAGGTGTTGATCCCTACCACCATTTAAATCCATAGAGAAAGATCTAAAAAAGTCTTCTAGAGTTTGAATTGTCCTCTCATACTGACTGTCTATCTGAGGATGATAAGTAGTGCTGAAACTCAACTCTATATCTAGAGTATGCTGAAGACTTCGCGAAAACATCGAGGTAAACCACAGATCCCGATCAGATATAAATGGAAAGTGGTACTCCATGTAATCTTACCAATTCCTTTACATATATCCTAGTATGATAATCAAGATAGAGATCTTCTGTAATAGGAATGATTTATGATGACATCGTAAGACGATCAACTATAACTCAGATATCATTATTGCCTTTGGATTTTTTAGGATGTCCAGTGACAAAGTCCATAGTGATGTTTTCCCATTTCCATTCATGTATAGGTAATGGTTGTAAAATCCCCTATTACTTCTGTCTCTCAGCTTTAAATTGATGACAAACCATGCATCGAGAGACATATTCAGCAACATCTCTTTTCATGCCATCCCACCAGAAGTACTCTATCATGTACCTATACATCTACGAGCTTCCTGGGTGAATAAAGAATGAAGAACTATGAGCCTAATTCAATATTTCCTTATTTAATTTTGGGATGGGAGTAACACAAACTTCATTCTTGAACCTTATTATTTCATCACAATCAATATGGAATTCAGGAACATTTCTCACCATCTTTTGTAACTCTACATCTTCTTTATGTGCCTCATTAATCTTCACATGTATAGATGGTTGAACATTCATTTGAGAAAGATAATATTTTTTTCCCTTCCATTATAATTCCTTGATCCATCCTTTGTAAATCGATAAATATTTTATATTTTGTGATCCTCATCATTGATATACTAGCATGGTCTTGTCAACTTAATGCTTCTGCCACCTTGTTTGCTTTCCTAGGGGGATATTGAATTGATCAGTCATAATCCTTAATCAGCTCCAACCATCATCTTTGGTGCATATTCATCTACTTTTTTGTGAAAATATAATTTAAACTTTTATGATCAGTATAAATATCAAACCTCTCACCATAAAGATAATGCCTCCAAATATTAAATGCAAATATTACCGCACTTAACTTCAAATCATGATTTGGGTAATTTTTCTCATGGATTTTCAACTGTCGTGAGGCATAAGCTATAACCCTATCATTTTTCATGAGAACACACCCAGATCCCTTCTTGGATGCATCACTATAGATCGCAAACTTTTCTCTACTACAAGGCAGTGTGATCATAGGTGCACTGGATAACATTCTTTTTAACTCCCCGAAATTCTCTTCACACTCCTCTGTCCAAACAATAAAAACTCCTTTTTCAGTCAACCTGGTAAGAGGAATAGATAATCGTTAAAAATATTTCAAAAAATGTCGATAATATCCAACCAAACCAAGTAAACATCGGATCTCAGTTAATTTTGTTGGTCTCGACCATCTTTCGATAACCTCTGTTTTTGCAGGATCCACAGATATTCCTTCTTTTGAGATTATGTGAGCCAAAAATGCAACTTTTTGAAGACAAAATTCACACTTGGTAAATTTGGCATAAAACTTCTCTATTCATAGGGTCATTAATACAATTCTCAATTGATCTTCATGTTCTTCCTTGATCTTTTAATAGGCAAGAATATCGTTTATAAATACTACCACAAATTGATCAAGATTGAATCTAAAGAATCTATTAATTAGATCCTTGAATATTTTAGGGGAATTAGTAAGACCAAATGTCATCACTATAAATTCATAGTGTCCATTCCTTGTACCGAAATCCGTGTTTGGTATATCCTCTCTTTTGTACCTTAATTGATGATACCCTGAATGAAGATCAATCATGGAAAAGTATCATGCTCTGCATAGTTTTTCAAATAAGTCATCAATGCGTGGGAGATGATATTTTTTCTTGATAGTGATCTTGTTATGTTATCAATAATCAACGTAGAGTCTCATTGATCAATCTTTCTTCTTAACAAATAGAATAGGTTCTCCCCAAGGAGATTCACTTGGGCATATGAATCCCTTATCAAGATTCTCATTGAGTTTCTTATTCAATTATTGCAACTCAATTGGGGTCATTCTATAAGGTGTCCTTGAAATGGGTATATCATTTGGTATGAGTTCTATTGAAAAATCAACTTCACGATTTTGTGGAAGACCTGGTAATTCCTCTGGAAAGAAGTCATCAAACTCCCATTCAATGGGCATATTCATAATCGTGAGTTTTTCACCATCCATTTGTGATATATAACCTTCATTTATTTAAATAAAGACGCATAAGATGGAAGAAATTTCCATTGGAAGGTTATTTTCATCCTTGCATCGATAGATGATCATAGATTGATGAGGAATATGAAATGTGACTTCCCTTCTCTGGGAATTGATATGAGTTCCGTATAAGGAAAGACAATCCATGCCAAGAATCACATCAAATTCCACTATAGGAAGGATCAAAAGATTTGTAGGACGAAATTTCCCACAAACTTCAATCGGAGAAGAATTGTAAATTTTTTATGAAAAGTTTCTTCCATTAGGTTTTATCACATATAACTCAATATCTAATTGTAGATGTAATATGGAGATACACATAGAAAATAATTCATAAATAAAAGATTGGGTGGATATATAATCATATAAAACATTTGCTACTTTAGAGTGGATGGTAAGTGTTCCTTTCGCCACTTCGTTATCGTACTCCACATCGCTGATAGAAATTGCATATGACTTTCCTCTGTCTTTGTCCATAAGAGTTTGTTGACGTCAATCATCATCAACAACCCCTGGATTAGGGCATTTATTGGCATAATTTACCATTTCCTTACACTTGTAACATTAATGTGTAGGAGGTGAATTCTGTGTAGCCTTTTCTTTTTTCGCATTAGTAGACATATTTTTCCCATCACTACGGCATTCAATTGCCCAATGACCTTCTTTTCCACACTTAAAACATTTACTTGTCACTTTAAGAAAATTCCCTCCATGTTTATTTCCACAATTTGAGCATAAGGGTAAACTCATATTCTTTTTAGAGTGGTCTTCAAATTTTCCTTTGAATTCTATTTTCCTCTTCTTATCAAACCCATATGACTGATGCAATACTTTAATCTCCATCTCAACCTTGAGAGAACATAGAACAATTTCCTCATAGCTATTGAAGACCCTTATGGATAACATCATTCGAAGACTTGGTTTTAAGCCAATAAAGAATATATCAATCTTTCTCTCAGTCCGGATAATAATTCCAGAAGCATACCTTGCAAGTATTGTAAAAATTTTCATCATAGGTACAAACTGATTCATCATCCTTTTGCTTTAGTTCAAGATACTTTTTCTCCATCTTTGTTCTAAGAATACGAGGGATGTACTTATTGAAAAATATGTTCTTGAACTCGTCCCATTCCATGGACTCAATTTTGTCTACTTACCTCATATTGTTGATAAGATTCCACCATTGATCAGCTTCACCTTCCAAACAATATACTGCTAAGATGACTTTATCATATTTAGAACATTGCAGAATTGAAAATATCTTTTCAGTGGTACTAATCCACTTTTTAGCCACTAATGGATTAGAAGACCCGCTGAATGAAGGTGGACGCTGCCTCATGATGGATTAAAAAGAATGGTTCTCCTTCTTATTCTTGTTTGGACGTCCTACATGATTCATAGCTTAAGAATTATGTGTGAGAATGGAAACATGATTTTCCATTCCATCTCCCATAACGTTTGGTTTCTTAGGGGGACAATCATTGAATTTCATGTCACATTCAGCATTAACACAGTTCCTTTGGGTTCCATCCATTGACTAAAACCAAGAAGCATAGTATGAGAAACACTAATCATAATAGGAAAACCTCATAATCATGAATAAAATTTCACACATTAGGTCTTATCATAGGTTATTCATGGCAATTTCTAAAACACTAATATTATGTTCTATGATTATACATATCCTTAGGGTTCTTACTAAGGCGTTCACATCGTAGTTTCCAAATATTGACTATACCTTTCCTCTAATACCAACTATAATGACCCATACATTACATACACTGTTATTACATCAGAATTGAAGCATACTTATTACAACATATAACAAAACAATGATATGACTGTATGGGTATATTGTCTTTAGAAACTGGGAAACATAAACAATTAGTTCATAAATCATCTACATTGTCTCCCGCTTATTTCATCATATCTAGAATCCCTTTTGGCATAACCTACTTAATACCCTTCTTCCTGACATGGGGAAAATAATACATACAAAAGGGTGAACTCAAATGCTCAGTAAGGGTAAAAAAAGGAAATATTAATCATATCGTATTCATAAGAACATAACATTTTGAAAATATTAACCTGAAAAAGAGATCATAATATCATGACATATGATAAATCATAGTAGTGGAATGTAATCTAGATAATCATAACATAAAATAGGAAACATTATGGCATACACACATAAATATTCAAAATCATTTCATACTAGTCACTACTCATTGCCAAGACCATCATAGCGGACATAGTCCATTACTGAACTGAGTTCACTCCTCGTTCTAGTCCTGTATCACTGAACCCGACTAACGTGTCGTTCCATCCATGTCTATCTCATGAGATATAAATATTTACCCAATGCATTTGAGGGAGATATAGGTCCCACCCATATCATAATGAAACTATTCTTATGGGTTCCACAAAATCCAAAAATCATACATCATAGCATAACAAATGTAATAGAAATGGGATTCTTAAACTTAACACCATAAGATCATAATTCATATACGATAAAGGAATTCATAATAATAATTCCATCATAACATAATAAAATCAATGTAATAATAGATATAGAAACAGAACCCAATATTATCTTAGATGGAAAATAATTTTGATAAAATACTTGAACTCTATTCTTGAGAAAAATTTGCTTTCTACTTCATAAACATTTTCCATTTCCCAACATGTCAGACTAAAAGAAGTTAACTGAAAATAAACATGAAATATTGTAAAGGAAGCTTCATGGAAATAATTTTTTATGAAATTATAAAAATACATTCATGCCGTATAATTTAAAAAAAACATTCTTCACGTACTTTGGCCATAAAAGTCAGAAAGTATCTCGTATAGAAAATGAAAAATGATTCCTTTCATATATTTTACTAAAAATTCACGAATATGTAAAATTGAATTAAAAAATTTTAGGGGTAATATTAAATATTGTGAAAATATGGATGTGGATGATAAATATGCCCCAGTAAATACCGACGTATAAACAATTTTAGATAAAAATTAAGATAGTGAGATTTTCCCTTACCATTGGTCTGATATGCTTTGTACATATCCGAACCTCCTATATACTGATTTAAATAATTCCATTGACTTATTACAGAATAATATTCATTTTTATGATATCATATATGTTCATATTCTTATATTCTAAATAGTAATATTTCATTGCTACTCGTTATTCAAGTGTTCATTTCATTATGTTCTTATGTGTGTTTTGACAAATAAATTCTATTTCCTCTTTTTAGGTTATAGATACATCATTTAAAGAATGTTATTAGTTTAATATATATCATATTTATTCATTCAATTCGTTTATATAATTACAGGTTATTGAAGATCTTGTAGAACTAATCACATAGCACCGTGGAGACGGTAAGCCGTACGTACGCACAAGTGACAATATCATTCCCAAAATTATTGAATGGTATTGGAGTGGATTATAGAATATCTCAAAATTATTATCATGTTATAATAATCATATATATTTATTCTTTACAATTTTATACACATCCAACTATGGTGGTGGTGGAAAACAGATTACACCACGGCGTAGAGACGGTATTCCGTACGTACACACGCATGGTGATTTCATTTTCTGTAGGATGGATAGAAGGTGGAATAGGGTTTTTTCAAATCTATAATAACATATAATTATATTAGTGATATCGATGTTATTAATTTATAATTAAACAAATAAATAAGATGATGTATAAGAAAAATAAATTTGAAAGAATCGGTAAAGGATATTACCTCTTCTTTGACGCGCCTCTTCGAAACCTCCTCTCAGGGCACTAATGTTGGTCTTTGAATAAGTGCAGGACCTCTATTATGTTTCTAGAGAAGTGGAGAAAAGAAATGGATAGGGGTTGGCCGAGCTTGAAGGCTCATAATGTTGTGAAGAGAAGAGGGAGGAGGTGCCCTTTTATAAGGGTTGAGAGGGGCACCTTGGGAGACATAAGAAATATTAATTTATAATAAATACAAAACCATCTTAAAAACCTCAAAAAATGTCTCAATTCGATGATGAGATGAGATAGTGTGGTAATATCATCAAACAATAAAATTTAGACATGTTGGGAATTTATATTAAACCTTATGAAATTGATTTATCCTTATTTAATAGACTTTATTTTATTTGTGGTAGTAATAATCTAAATTTTAAATTGTTAGAAATAATTACTTATGTGTTTTTAATTTTCTATAATTGGATCATTTATGAAATTTTCGACCATATAAATTTCAATTTTTAATTTTTAATTTTTTTTGTTTTTTAAACAATTTTATAATATGTTATTTTTATAAAATAACAATAGTGTCAATTTTAACACTATTCATTTATTTTCATTTAAATAAAATCCACACAGAGAATATATTCAAACCAAAAAATATAATATATTAATAATATGTCTTATTCATCTAGAAAATTTTTGGTAACATTAATTAGTTCATATAATATTTATTTTAATATTTTTAAATTCATTTATTTGATATTTCAATCAATAAAATAACATCTACATCACTATTGTGACATCAATAATGAAGCATATTTAATCCCTCAGAATTATAAATAAAGTATCATGATATATATAATATTATTATATATCTGGATAATATTTATATTAGAGGTTTTATGAAGTTTATCAATAAATTAAAATTATTACACATATAAGATATAAGAAAGTGACATGTTGTCACTTTCTTTGGTTTTATTTATAATTATATCCTTTTCCTGGTAAATAGTCCATTGAATGAATATATTCTGACCCATAGGTGATATGAGTCGACTTTTATTCATCTAATTGTATTTTGGAAGGTGGTTGGGTAATTTTATAATCTTATTTTTACCCTTAATTACCCGATTTACCCTTAACTGTAGTAAATAAATATTAGAGTAATTACTATTGATAATGTCAAAAAAATAAAAAGTAACCTATTAAAATAATTTGGACCCACTGAATCCAAATATGGAATCCATTTTTAAAAATTCAAAACATATATTTTTATGTAATTAATTTAAAATTAATTCCGTTGTTAAGAAAACGGTTTTTAAAAGATAAAACATTGCCACTGATTGAAATGTTTTTACCTATGAATTCAATGTAAAATTAATGTTAATGAAATAAATTATTTTAAATTGTAAAAATATATTCTATTTATACTTTAAAAAAATTATATTTTATCTTTTAACCATATAAATTATCTTGATGAAAAGAGTTGTTTTTAAGAAAAAGTTAGCATATTTTTTCTATTCATCCAAATATTAATGTCATCAGAATTATATCAAAAATTTATCCAATGTAAATTTTTATAAGAGGATTCAAAAGAATAATTTTATTTCTTTAAAATTAAATCATTAACGTTTGAAAAATTTGATTTAAAATGGGTTCTCCATCAAAAGGCCGAAAAAATGCATTTTTGTAAAAAATATTTCTTTTATGTGAAAAATTGTTTTTTCCATATCATATGTTAGATGAATTATAATGTTATAGAAAATTCAATATGTGGTTAATAGTATTTATAACGGATAGTTTATATAATATTTTAATAAAATATCATTGTTTAGTGAAACTCAGTATTGCGTAAAATGCAAGCTATCGAGGAAGGTTGCTCTTGCGTGTAATGAAAGCAAAGCCAGTGTTGCGTGTAGTGAAATATTTCTTTGGTGTTACCTATAACATAAGAAAATATATGTATTTATCATAAAATCTTAGGGTGTTACAATTTTTATACTCAATCCTATTTTTATATACAATATTTTTGATTTACATGACTCTATTCGGTGTAGTTTTTGGTATCATTAGTTATTACTAAAAATGATTCAAGTTGAGGATTCATCCTTATTTTTTTATTCATTTTTTTATAGTTAGAAGAGTTTAATTATTATGTTTGGGTATTATTATGTGTTATATTGAATTAAAATTTTAAATTGTAATTAATTTAAGAAAATTAAAATATGTGTTTCAATTGATATTGAATATACATATATTTAATTAATTGTTTAATTACACCAATTTTTATGATTTATTCCATATAATATTATCACTAACCCATTTTTTCGGTATGTGTTGGGGGTAAAAATTAGATTATACTCAAAATTGTAAGGATCCTTGATAAAACAAGTTCATAAAAAAATTAACAAATTACTTCACAAAATTAAAAGAATAAATAATAATTTAAAATGTGATGTAGGATTTTTACACGGAAAGAAAAGATGTAGTTTTTTTGATAAATAATTCTTGTTTATAATTTAATTAAAATAAAACAAAATTTAAATGAAATTGAGGATAAATTATAGCATTTTAATTATGAAAAAATGAAAACTTATAATTTTTTTTATGTTGAAGAGATATGGAATCTAATGCTTCAGGGACATTCATTAAAGAATGGGAAAATATATTAGTGTAATTACATTTGTGATGGTATTTTTTATAATTGAATAGAAATGATTTTATAATTAATTAAATTTAATGATGAAAAAATATTTTTTCTAGAGTGTATATAATTTAATTAAAGTTAATGTTTATACATATATATATATATATATATTGGTTTAGAAACAATAAAAATTGATAGGTAATTAATGAAGTTGAGAATGGATTTTAATATTATTAATATCCATTATTTTGAGGTTATGGATTTTATACTAAGATAATTTTTCATTGGATTAAAGACATGTATCTTTTTTAGAATTACATTTACATATTTACTAAGTGAAAAGAGTGGATGTTATAGATCATTATGATGATAAACTATCCTAATATTGGGGTTTTTATATCTTATTACTAAATAAGAAAATTATATTAATAATTTGAATATAAAGAAGAAACACCAGTAAGGAAAATAGAAACTCCATTAAAACAATTATTCAATATTTTTTAATAATGTCTAATCTTTTGGACAAGGATTTAAAATATTTATTTGTATTTCTTTTGTTTCATAGTTAATATTTTAGAAAAAGGAAGTGATTGAATAAAAATATCATTATATTCATAAAACCTGAAATCTATCAGAAATTGATTAAAGATTTTTTTATAGTACAATGAAGTAAAAAATACACATTAAATTAATCATAATATTGGAGTGAACCAAGTAAATTATTATTATAATTATTATTTGTATTCCATATTAGAATTTTACAAGTGAGTGGGTAAATCATCGATTTAAATAAATTAATGGGATATAGAACTATTCATAGGAATATAATATGGGTAAGTAATATACTCAGTCAAAAAAGAAATGAATTATCAAATACATGCACACCCATATTGATCCCCTCTTAAAGTTTTTGTTAAATCCATTGTGAATAAATTTTGGTATAAAATTGATATATTTTTATGTTATTATATTTTCAAAATTTTATTTTTGATATCGAATTCAAATATATTGATATATAAGTTTTTAATGATTTTTTTAGTAAATACTATTGTTCCATTATCACACTTTTCAATGAATTATATTAATATATTAATGGATGAAACTAATATAATATTATGTAATGATGATGTAAATAAAAAATATGATTTAATTATTTATTCCTTAAATATTCCCTTCGATATAAAAACGTATAAGATTCATGAAATATTTAAAAATGGAAAATCCAGTGAATGAGGTTTACTTTTTAGTGACATAATAAATATCATAAACATTGACATAAAAACAAACACTGGTTATAAAAATATTAATATATAGAGGTGTTTTATTGTGAAATATAACAAGGTGATAAAAAATTTATAATTTTCAATATATTATATCTAGTAGAATATGATGATAATATGTCATGAACTGTCCCTAGGGGCCTATGTCGTGACTACCCCAAGCCCGCCTTTCATAGGCCGGGGGCTGGCGATTAGCACTGAAAGGCGTATTCCCTATAACTAGGAAGGAATTTCTTTTGTATCCTATAAACACACAAACCCAAGAACACATCAAGTTACGATCACATGTATACTATATAACGAAAAGAATTATCAAAGTAAAAGGGCCAGAAATAGAATCCCAACTATAAAAATATATGTACAACTTATATACAACCTAAAGAAAATGGAAAATAGCTACTGGGTCTTCCTCCAAAGTTCATACATGAAGGTTAGGTACAGATAACCTCTTCGACAATCCACGACCGTCCATCTCCTCTACGTTTCATCGTGTCATATGGTCCAACACCGAGCACCGTCTAGTCCTTATATCCTAAGCCCTAATCAACTATGTCCTTCATCTGACACCAAACACAACATAGTAAGGTCATAGCCCATGTAGGGGTGAGTATAAAGATACTCAGTAGAGACCCCAAGAACCTCAAGGTCTCCTAAAATCCAAAAAGGATAGATGTCATAGCATGATGAAAACTATCATCTCTACTTAGGTATATGCCCATACATATACCAAAGTTATCATGTATACTCATCTCAATCATGAGGAAACATAGGGTCCAACCCAAAATCTCAAAGCTCAACTGTTCCACAATGGAAGAAAAACAACAAAGGCAAGTACCACATTGGTATGCCACAATGAAAAATACCACCACGGTATTACCAAGAATGAAGGTACCTCACAGGTAAGAACTCAGCTCATTTAGGGAATAACATAGGTACAGTAGTAGCGATGATTATTTATAGCTACTAAATCATTTTACTCCATTAAGAGGCTCTGCTGCTGAACCACAAAGAATCTCTACGATTTGACCATCAGATGATTGCTAGGAGCTGACCCACACAGGATCACCAGAAGGTGACCCACATAGGATTGCTAGAAGCTGACCCTGACAAAATCACTAGGACTAGATCCACATTGGATCTCTAGGAGCTGACCCACACAAGATCTCTAGGACCTGGCCCACACAGGATCGCTAGGAGCTTCCCACAGAGGATCTCTAAGAGCTGACCCACGCATGATCGCTAGGAGATGACGCACCTAGGATCGCTAGAAGCTATCCAAAACAGGATCACTAGGAGCTGACCCAAATAGGATCACTAGGTTCTGACTCACACAGGATCACTAGGAGCTGACCCACACAAGATTAGTAGGAGCTAACCCAGACAGGATCGCTAGTCAGTCTTCTCATCACAGCCAGTTACTGGGTTCCCGCACTATGTCTGCTTGTCTCTAGGAGGATCCTCTCCACAAGTTACAGGTCGATACTCCAACTGCCAGGAAGTCCCACGAATAATTATCTCAACGGACCGCCACGTCATAGGGGTCTCAATGCAATAGATGATGCTTCAATCGGACACATGGTATTTATGTTATTAGTATATAGTTCTGAGGGCCCGGTTGGATTTTTTCTCAATCCAACCTGACCATTTCCCAACATAATACAAAACTCTAGTGTGTTATAAAAAAGGGTCTATCCTGATCCAAGGTTTCCATCACCGCTGGCGATTCGTCAATTGGACGTTCGATGCCAAAAATATGGTTGAAAATGCGTAAATGGGTCGAACTGGGTCTGGGTCCAGTCCGCCCAAGTCGGACTGACTTGGCCCGACACGCTGGGCGGCCTGGCCCATCGGGTTCAGCTCGGCCCACTGGGTGGCCCGAACCACTGGGTCCATCCCGGCTCGTGCTGGGCGGCCCAGCCCGCTAGGCGGTCTGGCAGGCCTCATGGGCTGCAAGGAGGCTTGGCCACGGGCGGCGAGAAGTGGCGGGTTGGCTCAGCCTCAAATGGATGCTCGGCCGTGGTAGATCCACGTGGACGCAGGGCGGCTCGGCCTGGCCCGGGGCGGCTTTGCCGGGAGGGTAGAGACCCCGAGATGGCTTGACCTGGGGGTGTCTCGAGGGCACGGGGCGACTCAGGACGACCCAGGGGATCTCGGTCGTATGGTCAGAGGACGCGGTGTGGCATGGTGAGACCACATGAGGGGTTCCACAACAGAGCGATGGTGGCTCAGCCGTGGGACAGAGGTTGCTCGACCACATGGCGGTGGCCCGGCCACGGCCAGCGACACGACCAAGGATGGTGGTCGCTTGGCTGTGGGCTAGCGGACCGGCCACGGGGCAGTGGTGGCTTGTCATGGGGTGCCGCCGTTGTTCCGTCGTCTTCTTCGCGACTGGAGGGGGTGCCAACTTCCATTCTCATACCCCACCGTGGTTCATAGTCGTTCCTCCACTGCGTTCAAAAATTAATCACAAGGTTTGCGTAGAGGACTGACCATGTTTTTTTAGCATGCTCTCTCCACGTAAGTGCGGTAGCAATCAACTATAATTCCTTCTTGAATTACAAATAATGGTCATGAACGGATAAGAGAAGAATTTCAATAAACCACCCTACAACATCCTGTAAATAATAATACCCAAAATAAACCCCTACCTTGTATTGTTCATTGATGTTGGCGTGAGGAGGAAGTCGAAGAAGGTGAAGAGATTTCCAAAAATCATTGCTTCCAAAACCACGCTTCGATGTCTGGCTCGCTCGTCGTTCTCTTCCATGAATTCCGAATAACATTATTTTATGGGCTTCTTCATTGGGGAAGTGAAATCCTCACAATATTTCTCCTCCCCCAAATCCACCAAACTTAAAAGTAGCCAAAATGATATGTTTCCCACAATTTAATTGATGGAAAAATTTCAATTGAGTTAAATAATTACATATGTTGTCATAAAAAATTTAATGTGGTGGAATCATTTATGTGGGGTATGTTTAAGAGGCTTCCCCACACTTATGGGGGAGTTCAATGGGTTAAAGGGGGCTTAAGCATTGGGTGGTCCCCACCACCATAACCTCTCATGGGAGGTTTAGGATCGGTGGTCCCCACCTCCAAAACCTCTCATAGGATGTTTTATTTCTTGTGGTCCCCACCTTTAAAAATATTCACATGGGTGGTTTCAAAATAAAATAAAAAAAATATTACACCATTTTGTTTTGTTTTTATTCTTTCACACAAATCCCAAAATCTATCGTTCACCGTTGACCCACTGCAGTCGAGGTGAAGGCATCCTTATTCGAATACTAGTGCTTCAAGTTCAATGGTGTCCTCAAATTTCAATTCTAAGGACCGGTTCAAAATTTGGAAAAATCACACTCGTATGTCTACTGAACGTACCTGAAAAAATGTTCAAAAATTCATTTCGGGCACACCGGGCCTCAGAATCACGCGCCGTCAATTTTCATGGACTTGAAAAATTCAAATTTAATTAAAAAAATTACATGGAACTTCAGGTTATTTACATCCTTCCCAACTTGGGGTTTTACTTCATCTTAGGACACAACTCAAACAATGGGAACAAATGGGGGTACTGAGCACGCATCTGAGCCTCCATCTCCCATGTTCTCTCTTGGTGGTTCTCCTACTGCCAGCGAATGAACAGTAGAGGTATTGACCATCCATGAAGAACATGCTCCATTGGATCCTCAATATCTACTGAAACATCCGTAAAAGTCTCCCCATCATCGACATCCATCTCTCCATGGTCAATGATGTGAGAAGGGTCATGCACGTATCTCCTGAGATGGGATGCGTAAATGATATCGTGCACCCAGTGCAACCGAGGTGGAAGAGCTAAGTGGTAATCCACCTCTCCAACTCTGCTGAGGACCTAGAGGGGTCCTATAATCCTCTAAGATAACTTTACTCCTCATCCAAATCTAGGCAAACTTCATCGAGGTGAGACCCGTAAAAAGATGTGGGCGCTATCCTCAAACTCCAGTGGTCCCCGTATCCTACCAGCTTATAACTTCAACCTACTCTATTCATTCTTCATCCACTCCGGGAGGATCTACACCTTCTCTGTGGTAACCCATACCATCTCTGGTCACATGAGTTCTGACCCCTCTAAGTCATTCCATCACAATGGTGATCTGTAAGGTAGCTCGCACAATTCCTCAAAAGGCGCCATCTCAATGGTGAAGTGAATCTAGTGTTGTATGCAAAGAACACCAAAAAAAAGTGATCCTACCAACCTTATTAGATGTCAAGGACACAAGCACACATCATTTCATCGAGGGTCTAAATGGTTTGCTCGGTCTGGAAATCCGTCTGAGGATGGAAGGCGGTACCCAAATGAAGTTGTGTCCCGAGAGCCTTCTACAACCCCTTCTAGAGACAGGAAGTAAAATGTACATCACGATCGGAGAAAAACATCGAGGGTACTCCATGTAGCTTCATATTCTCCTTCACATAGAGGTGTCCCATTCTCTCTACTGAACCCTACACTCTGATCAGTAGGAAGTGGGTCGACTTGGTAATCCGGCCAATGATCACCCAAATAGAGTCATGTCAACTAGATGTGCGTGGAAGTCCTGTCATGAAGTCCATTGATATTCCATCCCACTTCCACATTTGGAAATCTAAAGGCTGATCCAAGCCATATGGTACCTGATGCTCCGCCATCACTTGGTGACATGTGCAGCACCGAGAGACAAACTATGAAACTTCTTTCTTCATTCCTTGCCACTCGTGTTGTCGTCGGAGATCCTGGTTCATCTTCACCACTCTTAGAAGTACCTATAGAAGTGATATGTGTAACTCCCTCATCCATTCCTCTTAAAGAGACACTAGTACCATGGTATGTCTTCTGAAGGGGATGACATGCTCCCAACCATTAGATAATCCATCAGGTATCTGTCCTGTGGATATCTGGGCTCGTCGCGTCTCACAGTCAGTGTCCCCATGCTGTGGCTCCCTGAATCGCTGAAGAATTTGGGGGATGGCTGAAAGAGACTGACGAAAAGCTGCACTGTCTCTATCAACAAAGGATATCCGCAACGTGGTTAGCTGCTCAGTCACCTCGCCTAGCAGTTGTATACCAGATTTCTTTCTATGTGCATCTGTTATGACGTTCCCCTTCCCAAATGTATAGACTATCTCGATGTCATAGTCCTAGAAGAACTCAAGAAAACATCAGTATCTCAGGTACAGGTCCTTCTAAGTAAATATATACCTGAGACTCTTTTTATCTGAGTAGACTATAAAGCGCTCACCCATCAATAGTGTCGGCACATTTTCAGGGTGAAGACCACTACTGCTAACTCTAGGTCATGGGTAACATAGTTCTGCTCATATTGTCTCAAATGTTGAGTACCATATGGGATCAATGATCACTCCTACATTCAGAAACATCCGATCTCCATCCCTGATGTATCTTATTAGAAAACGTAACCAACTCCCTCCTCTGGTTTCCTCAAGATGGGTGCACTAGTCAACCTCTTCCTCAGCTCATGAAAACTCTCCTGGAATCTCTCTGACCAAACGAAGGGTTTCCCCTTATTTTTCAACGCTAATAGAGGTTCGGGAACTCTAGATAAATTTGGTACCATCCACTGGTAGTATCAAGTCAATCCTAGAAAACTTCGTACCTCCGTCACACTCCTAGGTGGCTCCAAAGAAAGTATTGCCTCAATCATTGCTAGATCCACTACAACTCCAGCCTCTGATATGACATGTCTCAGAAAGTGAACCTCTCAGATCCAGAAATGGAACTTTGAGAGTATACCCTAAAGCTGGTTCTCTCAAAGTGTGTCCGGTTCTACCTACAAATGATATGCATGCTCCTCCTTAGTAGTCGAGTAAATCCGAATGTATTTGATGAAGGCTACTAAAAAACGATCATGTAATGGATGAAATATCATGTTCATGAGTCCCATGAACATTGATGGAGCGTTGGATATGCCGAATGGCATAACCAAGAACTCATAGTGGCCTTACTAACATCTGAAAGTCGTCTTGTGCACATCATCATCTTGTACTCTGAGCTTGTGATAGCATGATCTGAGTTCTATCTTCAAGAACCACTGTGGTCCATTTTTCTGATCAAAGAGGTCAACAAATCTCGAAAGTGGGTACTTGTTCTTCATGGTCACCTCAATCAGGCATCGATTGACGACACGACGTCTCAAGATCCCATGCGCCTTCCAGGCGGACCAAATTTGGGCTACCCAAAGAGAAACACTAGGCCAAATGAATCTCTTCCCCTGCATGTCCTCTAGTTGTACCAGTAGCTCACGAAGCTTAGTGAGATCCATCTGATACAATGATGTAGATATCGGCATCGTCTCAGTGTATGAGTCAATGTAAAATTCCACCCCTCTATGAGGAGGTAGACCCAGAACATCATCAGGGAAGATATCTGCGTACTGCTCTCCCACTAAATGATAGCTCGGACTCTCCAAATCAATCACTCTGAGGGTAAATCTAGCTAACTATTGACTGATCGGCTACAGTCTCCTCCAGGTATGTCCATCATGTGCTGCAAAGGCTCCGTTATCACTGTTGAATGTATACATAGTCCCATCTGTGTGGAAACACCACACATTGTGCCTAATATAGTCAATTTGGTCATGGACTATAGATAACCAGTCCATACCGAATATGATGTTGTAAGGCCTTGACACTGTTACTAGGAGATCCCAGCCAAAGATCTTTCCTCCTAGAGTAAGCTCATACTATTGACACTAGTGTGTAATCATCGAATCTTCTCCCGTAGGAGTCTCTAGCCATAAGGATCAAGCCAACGACCCCATAGAAATCTCATGATCCGAACGAGGACAGCGCAAATAAAATAATTATTGAATGTTTTGTATATGAGTACTATAACTAAGGCGGAGTATACACATATAGTACCTCATATCATCTCTTTAGCGCCATGATCGTAGGCCTTAGCAGCTTGGAGCTTAGCTCTGTCATGACTCGGACCTTCCCGGGCTCAAGCCGCAACTACCCCAAGCCCGCCTCCATAGGCCAGGGGATGGCGATAAGCGGCGAAGGCTAAACAACTTAGGGAGGCCTTTTCCTAAGTACCTATACACACACACACACACAGCCCACTCAATGCAATAGTGAAGAGTAAAAGAGAATGTAAAGTAATGTAAAGTGCAACTGCTATATATATTACCCACAAAGGTCCATCGACCTCTAACAGTACAAAGCAAGTGCTGAAGGTAAACTGAAGAAAAGAAGGGGCAAACACGCACCCAACCAAAAAAAATTTCCAAACCCGGAAATAGTTAAACGAAAGGAAAACAGCTGGAAGGGTCTTCCACCTGGAACCCGACTTCGACCACCGCACGCGGTCCAGGCTCCCAAACTCATAAGCTTCACTGAAGTCACGACCAACCTGTCCGTCATCTGCAAGGGCACACAAAGTTTGAGAAAATCCCAAGCAGGGGTTAGTATTAAAATATTAGTAGGATACCCTGAAGGCTTTAGGGAGAAAAAAAGGATGTATCGAAGAGTGGGCAGTAGATCGAATAGAGGAAAGTAAATCAGCACGACAAATAGTGCAGTAAAGAGTACAACTCAACCCAATAAGAGAAAGGAGGTGGACTCGTCCAAAAACTATGAGCTGGAAGTGGTGAGAAGATGAACTTCTCGTTGAGTATTCTCTACCTATAGCAGGAGAGTAGGCTCGTCCAACCATGAGAAACTAGACATGGAAAGCACATGGCATACCCCACGCATCTCCGTCTCTCCTGGAAGGAGAGTAACCAAAACCCATCGAGTGGGTACTGGAACAAGGTATATACATATTCTTATGCCCATACTAGAAACCCAAACAAGATCATAAGGGGATCACCATACCGTAGCTCAGCCCAAGAGAGTAAGTCTCCATCAGTCTCTGAAGTAACCATCATCGATACCCAGCATCCCACATGCCTGCCCTGAACTGCAAGTCAAGGGGATAAAATCACTGCACCTTGATATTATCTGCTTTGGATGGCACTGAGTCACCTGAACGGTTTTCGGACATGTCACAAGGACACGTCTCAGTGGAGAAAGTGCCCCTCATACTTGAGTGTTCTGTGGAAAGTCGAACCACACCTCATCACTGCCCTATAGTCGAGAGATCATCTCAAATTCAAGTTGTCACAACACTAACCCGTAAAACCATGGGTCCTTCTCCAGTAGCCATGGAGAAAAGCCCCAGACTATCCTAGTGGAAAGGACTGAGTCTGAAAATCCAACGGGTGACCCACCACCTAGCCCTGCTAGAGGGTAAATCATAATAAGATATCGGGTGACCGACTGCCCAGCCCTGCTGGAGGGTGAACCTAGAATAAGTCGTCAGGTGACCCACTGCCCAGCCCTGCATGAGGGTAGACCTGGAAAAAGTCGAAGGGGGACCCACTGCCTAGCCCTGCTGGAGGGTAAACCTGGAACAAGTCGACAGGAGACCCACTGCCCATCCCTGCTGGAGGGTAGACCTGAAACAAGATGATGGGCGCCCCACTGCCCATCCTTGCTAGAGGGTAGACCTTCAAGAGTATTTGGGTGACCCACTACCTAGTAACTGCTAGTGGGTAAACCCTAAGAAGTCAATGAGCAACCCACTGCCCATCCCTACTGGAGGGTAAACCCGAAGAAGTCGATGGGTAACCCGCTGCCCATCCCCACTGGAGGGTAAACCTAGAATAGCTCTGGACATCTATACTGGATGGTAAAACACATGCAAACCAAACACGGAGTGGGTATCGCACAACGTCCTGACTCTGGAACAATTCACCTAATAGAGGTTCAGTGCTTGTGCCATCACTGGGTGTCACTAGCACCGCTACCGTGCGTAGGTTTGGAGTATGCTCAAAGAAGCCTATGACCAACTCCTTTTCATATTTCCACATTTAATAAGATCACGTAAGAGGTGCTGATTGCCTGAACAGATCACACTATTGTAATCCTCGTGAAAAAACACACGAGACAGACTACTTACTCACCCGAAATGGTCTACCGGTGAATATAGTACTATTCACATAGCCAGCTCATGTGGGTCCCACACCATGATCCTGAAACTGAACAAACGGATCACACCACTACAATCTCCTAGAAAAAACACATAGGATTGACTAATCAATCACCCCAAACGAACACCCAGTGAAAAAGGTACTATTCACCGTAGCCAACCCCGGTGGGACCCACACCACGATCCCGAAAATGGTCGGGCGAATTGCGCCATCCCGATGCTCTCGGAACAACACGTCAGATCGACTTTTCATTTGCCCCGAACAAACGCCTGATGAAAAAGTTGCAGTACGCTGTTCAGAACTTAATAGACGGCATGTGGGGCCCACGCATGAAATCTAGCTTCAATGCCCGAAACATCCCCGATCAAATTCTCCTCGATACTAGGGTCATAACGTCGTTGATGGTGCTTAAAACGGACTCTGGATGCAGAAGCTATCATTTCCCACGTTATACGCAAACGAGACCCCGTGGGGCCCACACCTCAAACCTGAAAACAGTCTGGCGCGTCACACCATTGTGATCTCCTCGGAAATACCCGTCAAAAGGACTGCTCAATTGAGTGGAACAGATATCTGGAAGAAATGATGCATTTCGTCAAACCACGCACGAGCGGTTCTACGTGGGACCCACAACCCGGTCTCGAAGCACAATGAACGGATCGCGCCGTTGCGATCCTCTCAAAAAAGGACACAAGATGGACTATTCACTTGTCCAAAATGGAAACCCGATGATAAAGATGGAAATCAATGACAACTCCCAAAATGGCTCTCGTGGGCCCGCACCACCGTGTAGAATTAATGCGGGCGGATTGCGCCAATGCAATCCCCTCATAAAAACACATAAAAACAACTGCTCACACGCCCTGAACGGACATCCAATTAAAAATTTGTAAAGTGTTGCACGCATCTCGAAAGGCGGGTCGGGGGGACCATGCCTCAACTCCAGTTCCAACGCCCGAAACCACACTAGAAAACTCTGGCTCAATGCCAGGGTCGCAACTCCACTTACGGTTCCCAAAACGGACATCAGATGTGTCTGCGCTGCTCAAAACAAGGACTCCTGGAAAACACCAAACTTACTTAACGCATGTGTCGTGCCACCTAAACCCTTTTCTCGGTAATTAAAATTTCCCCATACCATCTCAAAATGTTTGCCTCGTTTCAAGCAACGCGTCGTCACTTACTGCACGTAAATCCAACACCCGGTTGGAATTTTATGGGTGTTTTAGTGTGGATGGGCCGAAACGGGGTGGGCAGGGCCGATTCGACCGGCCCACCCACTCCCTGGACCGGCCCGCGGTTCACAGCGCGGGCCAGCCGCTTCAATTCCCGGACCGGCTCAACCAGTCTGGCTCCTCCAACACGGACCCACGTTCTGCGGGTCCACTGCATGTCCCGATGATGTCGTGACCCCGGTCTCCCCCACCGACCTTCCGATAGCCGGTCGGTCTCCCCGCTCGCCACGACCGCCGTCTGCCACCCCTTATCGCTCGAGGTCACCGTCCGATGCTACTTCTCGCGCCGACGCCCACAGCAGCCCGCGCCTCTGCAGCCCGCTCGCCATCCACAGCTAGTGCCCCTGCTCGCTGAGCCGCCAAAGCCCGCGGCCACCTCCGCTTAAGGGAGCCTCCTCCACCACGCTCGGCCTCACCGTTTGGAGCCGACGCCTCACCCTCTCTGGAGCCTCTGCCTCACGCTGCTGCCAAACCACTGGAACCCACAAAACCAGCTAAAAAACTCTAACCCACAGGAAAACCTGCAAGCTTCGGCGGACGTTTGCGAACACGTCTGGACTCAGATTTACCACCCGAAACAGTTGATGGAAAACTCAAAAAAGTACTACACATACATGGGATTTGATTGAAAATTCGACGGCAAATCGATGCTAGAAATTGATTTTAATGGTAAATGCGGAATTAAAAACGCAAACGTAACCTCCGACCTCGTTGGGTGAAGCCCGGAGCTTTGCCGCACGTTCCGTGCCTTGCTAGCGCCGATCCCATCTTGATCGGAGGAGGAGGAGGATGAAAGAGGAGAGGAGGTTGAGGGTGAGAGGGCTTCGCCAGGGAATGCAAACGAGGGAGAGGGAGAGAGTTTTTTTTTTGGAAATCAAATTAATAAAAAATCATTAATTTATTATAACCTCCAAAATAAACCACACCTGAAACTCTTGGCAGGGTCAATATTAAACACCCCCCTAGGGTAAAAACCAGCATCCAAGCACAACGACGGTCTTATAATTTTAATTCGAGGCCCCGTTCAAAAGTTATTAAACTCAACGCCCAAGGATGCCAAATTTCAAAAATGCCCCTAGGGCCATTTTTCACAGAAGGCATGCTCTCGTGAAAGTTACACACCTCCTAGGGTAAATGGCACGTTATGGATTAAACGGAGCCCTTGGTTTTCTGATCTGAGCCACCATTTAATAGATACATTAGTTTAACAACAAAACGAATAAATAAATTAATTAATTTATCCGTATAACATTCTGGTAATGGGCGAGGGGTCCCAACGTCCCGCTCCGACGTGTTTTATGTTGTTACTAGGGTAAACACCCCATTTCGGACCCATCCATACACTCATATCTCTGATCTGAAACATCATTTTGGAGTTATCCCATTTATTTTGTGTGTCTAGTGTGAACACACTGAAAATTTAATTCCGACCACACCGAGGCTCAGAATCGCAATCCATCTGAAGGCGCTACTCTAGAATAATATCAAGAATATTCCAAAGTATTTTATTTCCAAAAAAAAGTTCTTAAATCATTCCCTCCTTCATGATTTTCATCCCCGAAAAGCAAAACCCTGGAACGACTCAGGGTACTAAGCCCGCACCGGGCTCTTCTGTACCCAGAAGAACTAATGCATAGTCCTGCATCATCGAACATGAACCAAAGGATTTGATCTGTTCAAGAGAGGTATTCCCTCGCCAATGACGTGCATAGGGGCATGCACAAATCTTCTCGGGTAAGTCACATGGGAGATTTCGTGCACTCACTCTAGACCTAGGGGTTAGGGAAAGGCGGTAGGGAACCTCAACATCCCTTTGCACGACCTCAAAGGCCCAAAGGCCCTCGGGGTTAACTCACCTCCCCAACCGAACTCTTACGTCACACGCCATAAATGGAATCACCATTTGCACCTGGGAGAAAGCCTGATGATTCCCTCTTTCATAATATCCATATGATAAAACATCCAATGATATCTGGTCATGCAAGATTTCATAGTCAATGTCCCACAACGAAGACTCTCTTACACGCTCGAATGGTGAAAGAGTCACTATCATCGACTAAAGAATAAGGCTCCATGCCTTCTACCCTTCCAAAACAGGGCTACACCGACGCCCTGCGTCACCCTGGAAACAACTCAAACAAGGAGCTGGGAGAAATTCATTTCACACACAGAGCCTAACAATTCTACTGCAAAAAGAAGAACGTAGAGCATACCTCTTATCACCTCATGCCCTGTAGGATAGTAGACATCCAAAGAGCGCAACCATCGGTGATCCCAACCGTCGGCTCCTGGAGACAGATGTGTACCCCCTGGTGGGGATGGTAAGACCTCATAATGTCATCCCCCACTTCCAGCTCTTCCCTCTCCTCTACTAGCACCACCTCTCTAGCCACTAATCCGATCATGGCGCTGCCTCTGCTGCGGTGGTGCACCTACTGCATGGCCGAAGCTCTTTTCATGCCTGGTCGATCAGTTTCGTGCCAAGTGACCATGCCCATCGCAAGCATAGCACCGACTCTCTCTCGGCCGCACTGGTGCCCTCCATCACCACTGTGGTGTACGACCACTCCCCTGAGTCTTGTTGTCAGAAAGCCACCTACGTCGAGGTTTTGTTTGCTGATGCCTGCTAGTTACAGAAGATGTCTCGACTCTACCGTGCCTACTGCTACAACTAACCGTAAATAAGTGACATGAAGATATATTTCTATAGTGATTTCTCTATCACCTCGGCATAAGTGGGATTGAAAAAGGGTAATATGACAGCACAAATATCACTACAGAGACCCTGCTCGAACTCCCGTGCTCGGCAGTTGCCGTCATGGGCCATTTCCAGGTAAAAAATGCATGGTCTGTGAAACTATTCGCATACTTAGTCACCATCATAAAAACTTTCTGAAACTGCAGGAGCTCCTGGATCCGTACGAAGTGTAAGAAGGAGGGGTAAAACTCCTCATGGAACAGCAGCTGAATGTAGTCCCAAGAAAGTGACAACTCATCATGTAACTGAGTCACCAAACCCCACCAATGCCCAAATGCTTCGTGAAAAAGGATGGTGGCCAAAGCCACCATCATATCTATCGGCGTCCGCACAAGCCTCAAAAGGCTAACCATTGTCCCAAGCCAAACCTCTGCTGCATGAGGGTTTGGCTCACCAATGAACCTCAGTGGTCTCTAATGCTGGAACTCACAGAGCATGCTCAACCTATAATCATGCTCGGTCTTCTCTACTAGAGCTGTCTACTTCTCACCAGGAGTGGGTGCTGCTACCGGCCCACCCAGAGAAAGGGGCGTGCGTGATGGGTTCTGGACTTAGGCCTCATAGCTCACAGGGTCATTATCACAAACCAAAGCTGGTATCTTGGCTGGCCATCTTCGCGAAGACATCTTGAATGTTATCAAGGTGTTCTGTGATCAGATGAGCATATATGTATATCATAACGACAATGACTATGGGGAGCTGAGACAAGAAGAATAGTTAAAGACTCAATCCTATGTGATGCACAAACAAATTTTCCTGCAATGAGTTTCTCAGCATGTCGAGTCGACAAGCAGGTTATCAAGGTCCTGTTGAATGGATACGTCGGCCGTTGCACCATCACTGGACTCCCAAGCCTGAGAGGTGCTCTCGAGAGACGTTAAAACTATTTCCCTAAATCCCAACCAATTCCTTTTATTTTAGTGAAATCTAAATATCGTCCCAATGAACGAACAACCTTTGATACCACTTTTTCACGACCCGAACCTAACGGGCTCGAGCTGCAACTACCCCAAGCCCGCCTCTATAGGCCAGGGGCTGGAGACAAGCGCCGAAGGCTAAAAAACTCGGGGAGGCCTTTTCCTATGTACATGTACACACACACACAGCCCATTTAATGCAACAGTGCATAGTAAAAGAGAAATTAAAGTAAACTAAAGTGAAACTGCTATATATATAACCCAAAAAAATGCATCGACTACTAACAATACAAATCAAGTGCTGAAGGTAATGTGAAGAAGAGAAGGGGAAAACACGATCCCAACCAAAAAAAGTGTCATAACCCAACAACAGGTAAACGAAAGGAAAATAGATGGAAGGGCCCTCCACCTGGAACCCGACTCCGACCACCGCATGGGGTCCAAGCTCCCAAACTCTTAAGCTCCACTGATGTCACGACCAACCTGTCCGTCGTCTCGAAGGGCACACCAATAGCGGGAAAATCCCAAGAAGGGGTGAGTATAAAACTACTCATTAGGATACCCCAATGTCTCAAGGGAGAAACAATGGATGTACCGAAGAGTGAGTAGTATATCGAACAGAGAAATGTAAAGGAGCACAACAAAGAGTGAAGTAAAGAGTACAGCTCAACCCAACAAGAGGAAGGAGGTAGACTCGTCTAAACACAATGAGCTAGAAGTGGTGAGAAGATGAATCTTCTCATCGAGTCTTCACTACCTATAGCTGGAGAGTAGAATCGTCCAACAGCGAGAATCTAGACACAGAATGCACGTGGCATACCCCGCCCCTCTTCGCCTCTCCTGGAAGGAGATAACCAAAACCCAAGGAGTGGGTACTAGAACATGGTATATACATATTCTTATTCTCATAATAGAAACTTGAACAAGATCGTAAGGGGATATCCATCTAGTAGCTCATCCCAAGAGATTAAGTCACCATCAATCTCATAAGTAACCATCATCGATGCCCAGCATCCCACATGCCTGCTCTTAACTGCATGTCAAGGGGATCAAATCACCGCACCTTGATATTATCTGATTTGGTCGGAACTAACACACCTGCCCGGTTTTAGGTTGCGTCACAATAAAGCGTCTTAGTAGGGAAAGTGCCCCTCGTACTTGATAGATTTAGGGAAATTCGTACAACACCTCGTCACTTCCCTGTAGTGGAGAGGTCATCTTAAATTCAAGCCGTGAGAACACATACCCATACAACCAAGGGTCCCGCTCTGGTAGTCATGAAGAAAATCCACGTACAAGCCTAGTGGAAAGGACTGAGTATGAAAAGCCAACAGGTGACCCACTTCCTAGCGCTGCTGGAGGGTAAATCATAAAAAGATATCGGGTGACCCACTGCCCAGCCCTGCTATAAAGTAAAACTTAATACATCATCAGGCGACCCACTGCCCAACCCTACTAGAGGGTAAACCTGGAAAAAGTTGTCAGGTGACCCACTGCCAAGCCCTGCTGGAAGGTAGACCAGGAAGAAGTCGACGGGTGACCCACTGCCCAGCGCTACTGGTGGGTAAACCTGAAACAAGTCAACATGCGACCCACTAACCAGCCCTGCTGAAGGGTAGACCTGAAACAAGATGATGGGTGACCCACTACCCAGCCCTACTGGAGGATAGACCCCCAAGATTCATCAGGTGACCCACTGCCTAGTCTCTGTAAGAGGGTAAACCCTGAGAAGTCATTGATCAACCCACTTCCCAGCCCTACTTGAGGTTAAACCCGAAGAAATCTATGAGTAACCCACTGCCCTGCCCCGCTATAGGGTAAACCCAGAATATATTTGGCCATCTCGACTTGATGGTACAACACCGGCCAACTTAAACCGGAGTGGGTATCACACAACCACTCGACTTCATAACAATTCACCTAATATAGGTTCAGCACCAGTGTAATCACTGGGTGTCACTAGCACTGCAAACGTGTGTAGGTTCAAAGTATGCTCAATGAAGCCTCCATCCAACGCCTTTTTATTTTTCTACATTTAATAAGATCATTTAAGAGGCTCCGCTCACCTGAACAGATCACACCATTGTAATCCTCATGGAAACACACACGAGATAGACTACTTACTTGCCCGGAACGGTCAACCGGTGAATATAGTACTATTCACTATAGCCAGCCCGTTTGGGGCCCACCCCACGATCCTGAAACTAAACAAACGGATCACACCACCATGATCTCCTCGAAAAAACACACGGGATTGACTACTTAATCACCCCAAACAGACACCCGGTGAAAAATGTACTATTCACCGTAGCCAACCCGGGTTGTACCCACACCACGATCCCGAAAATGGTCGGGCGAACTGCACTATCGCTATTTTCTCGGAAAAAAACATCAGATCGACTATTCTTTCACCCCGAACGACGCCCAATAAAAGAGTTGCAGTACATTGTTCACAGCATAAAAGACGACACGTGGGGCCCACACCTCAACTCTGGATTCAACGCCCGAAACGACCCCGATCAAATTCGCCTCGATACCAAGGTCACAACTCCATTGGCGGCGACAAAAATGGACTCCGGATGCAGAAGCTTCCAATTCCCGCGTTATACGCAAACGAGACCCCATGGGGCCCACACCTCGAACTCGAAAACAGTCGGGCACATTGCACCATTGCGATCTCCTCGGAATGACACGTCAAAAGGACTACTCACTTGAGTGGAATTGATATTCAATGAAAAAGATGCATTTCGTCAAACCACGCATGAGCGGTTCAACGTGGGACCTGCACCCCGGTCCGGAGCACAACGAATGGATCACACCATTGTGATCCTATCGAAAAGTACACAAGATGGACTATTCACTTGTTCAAAACGGACACCATATGATAATGCTGGAAATCACCACCAACTCCCAAAACATCCCTCATGGGGCCCACACCGCCATGCAGAATTAAAGCGGGTGGATTGCGCCAATGCAATTCCCTCGGAGAAACACCCAAAAATGACTGCTCGCACACCCAGAATGGACATCCAATGAAGAATTTGTAAAGCATTGCACGCAGCTCAAAAGATGGGTCGGGGGGCCCACACCTCAACTCCAGTTCCAATTCCCGAAACCACACTGGAAATCACCATATAAACTCCAGGGTCGCAACGCCACTGATGGCGCTCAAAACAGACATCAGATGTGTTCACGCCGCTCAAAACAAGGACTCTCAGAAACTGTCAAACATACCTAACGCACGTGCCATGCCACCGAACCACTTGTCTCAGGAATTAAAATTTCCTGACACCATCTCAAAAATTCCGCCTCGTTGCAAAGAACGCGTCACCATAGACGGCACGCAAATCTGACACCGGGTCAGAATTTTATGGGTGTTTTAGTGTGGATGGGCTGAAACAGGGTGGGATGGGCTGGTTCGGCCGGCCCACCCAGTCCCCGGACCGGCATGCGGTTCGCCGTGCGGCCCGACCGCTTCAATTCCCATACCGACTCCTCCAATATGGACCCTCATTCTATGGGTCCACTGTGCATCCCGGGGTCGTCGTGACCCCGGTCTCCCCCACCGACCAGCTGACATCCGGTCGGTCTCCCCGCTCGCCCGTGCTCGCTGCGGCCGCCCTACGCAGCCACCTCCCGCTCGAGCTCACCATCCAGCACTGGTGCTCACGTCGACACCCTCCGTATCCCACGCCTCCGCAGCCCGCTCGCCGAGCCGCCGAAGCCCGCGGCCGCCTCCGCGGAAGGGACCTCACTCGGCCACGCTCGGCCTCACCGCCTGGAGCCACCGCCTCACCCCTCCTGGAGCCGCCGCCTCGTATAGCTGCCGAACTGCCAGAACCCCAAAAATTGGTCGGAAAACTCCAACAAACCGGAAAACCCGCAATCTTCGGCGGACGTTTGCAAACACTTCGGGACTCAGATTTACAACCCGAAACAGGCAATGGAAAACTCGGAAAACGTACTACGCATACATGGAATTTTATTGAATATTCGATCAAAAATCGATGCTAGAAATTGAGTTGAAAGGTAAATACAGAATTAAAAAGGCAAATGTATCCTCCTACCTCGTTGGACGTAGCCCGGAGCTTCGTTGCACGTTCCGCACCTTGTTGTTGCCACTCCCATCTTGATCGGAGGAGGAGGATGATGAAAGAGGAGAGGAGGTAGAGGGTGAGAGGGCTACACCGTGGAATGAAAATGAGGGAGAGGGGAGAGTTTGGTTTAAGTAGGAAAAAGAATTAATTAAAAATCTTTAATTAATTTTAACCACCAAAATAACCCACACCTGAAACTCTTGGCGGGGTCAATATTAAACCTCCCCTAGGGTAAACACCACCTCCCGAGCACAACGGCTGTCTCATAATTTTAATCTGAGGCCCTGTTGAAATGTTATTAAACTCAATGCCGGAGGCCACCAAATTACGAAAACGCCCCTGAAGCCATTTTTCACAGAAGGCCCGCGCCCGTGTAAGGTACACCCCTCCTATGGTAAACGACACACTCTAGACTCAACGACGCCATCGGTTTTCCGATTTGAGACACCGTTTAATAGATACTTGAGTTTAACCATTAATTAATTAAATAAATAAATAAATTTAACCGTTTAACTTCCGATAATGGGAGAGGGGTCCCAACATCCCACATCGACATGTTTTTTTGTAGTTATTAGGGTAAAAAAACCATTTAGGACCCATTTGTACACTTAGATCTCTGATCTGAAACACAGTTTAAAAGTTATCTCATTTATTCCGCATTTCCAGTGTGAACGCACTGAAAATTTAATTCCGGCCACCCTGGGGCTCAAAATCTCACGCCGTCTGAAGGCGCTACTCTATAATAATATCAAGAATATTCCAAAGTCTTTTATAGCCAAACACCGGGTTCTTACATTGTTCCCTCCTTCATTCTTTTCGTCCCTAAAAAGAAAAACTAGGGAACAACTCAGGGTACTAAGCCTGCACCTGGGTCTTCCGTACCCAGAAGAACTAATGCACAGTCTTGCATCACCGCACACGGAGCAAAGGATTTGATCTATTCCAGCGAGTTCTTCCCTCACCGATGACGGGCATTGGGGAATGCACACATCTTCTCAGGAATGTCACGTGGGAGATGTCGTGAACCCACTCCCGACCATGTGGTTTGGTAATGGAGGTAGGGAACCACTCTATCCCTTCGCAACAGCCTCAAACGGCCCAAAGTCCCTCAGAGTTAACTCAACTCCCCGGACAAACTCTTACGTCACACACCGCGACTGGAGTCACCATTTGGACTTGGGACAAGGCTCGGTGATTCCCTCCTTCAGAATATCCATATGGTGAAATGCCGAAGGATATCTGGTCACACAAGATTTCAAAGTCGATTTCCCACAACCAAGACTCTCTTACACACTCGAAAGGTGAAGGATTCACCACCATCGACTGAAGAGAATGGTTCCATGCCTTCTACCCTTCTGACACATGGCTACACCGACGCCCCACGTCACCTTGGAAACAACTCAAACAAGGAACATGGAGAAAAGCATTTCACACACAGAGCCTAATGATTCTACTGCAAAAAGGTAGAAGAAATATAGAGCGTACATCTAATCACCTCATACTCTGCCAGATCGTGTACATCCAAAGCTCGTGGCTGTCATTGGTCCCAACCGTCAGCTCCTAGGGCCTGACGTGGACCGCCTGGTGGGGATGGTAAGACATCATAAGTTCATCCCCCACTTCCATCTCCTCTCGCTCCTCTGCTAGCCCCACCTCTCTGGCCACTACTCCGATCATGGCACTTCTTATACCGCGGTGTTTCACCTGCTCCCTACTCAAAGCTCTCTGCATGCCTGGTTAGGTAGTCTCGTGCCAAGTGACCTCGCCCATCGCAAGCATAACACCGATTCTCTCCGGGATGCACTGGTGCCCTCCAGTGCCACTGTGGTATCAGACCACGCCCCTGAGTCCGGTTTTCAGAAATCCACATGTGTCGCGGTTCTGTCCACTGATGCCTGCTAGCTACAGAAGACATCTCAGATCTACCATGCCTACTACCACCACCAACCGTAAAGACGTGATAGGAAGCTCTTTATCTCCAACGCCAGCTCTGGCACCTCGGCATAAGTGGGATTACACAAGGGTACAATGATTGCACAAACATCTCTATAGATACCCTTCTCGAACTCCCACGCACGGCAATAGCCGTCATGGGCCAAGTCGGGGTAAAAACACGCACGGTCTGCGAAACTAGTCGCATACTCAGTCACCGTCATCCCTCCATGCTAAAAATGCAAGAGCTCCTAGATCCGAACAAAGCGTAATCAGGAGGGGTAAAACTCTTCACAGAATAGTATCTAAAATTCTTCTCACGAAAGTGACGACTCATCATGAAACTGAGTCACCATACTCCACCAATGCCCAACTGCTCTGTGAAAAAAGCTAATGGTGAAAGTCACCATCAGATCTGCCTACGTCCGCACAAGCCTCAAAAGGCGAACCACTATCCCAAGACAAACCACTTCTGCCTGAGGGTTTGGCTCACCATTGATCCTCAATGGTCTCTAACGCTGGAACTCACAGAGTGCGCTTAACCTGCACTCAAGCTCGGGTTTCTCTACTGGAGCTATCTACTTCTCACCAGGTGGGGGTTTTAATACCAGCCCACCTGGAGAAAGGGGCTCACGTGATGGGTTCTAGACTGAGGCCTCGTAGCTCACAGGGTTGTCGTCATGAACCAAATCTGGTATCCTGGCTGGCCGTCTTCACAAAGACATCCTGAATGTTATCAAGGAGTGCTGTGATTAGATGAGCATATATGTATATCACAAAAACCACGACGATGGGGAGATGAATCAATAAGGATAGTAAAAGACGGAATCCTATGTGATGCAATAACAAAATTTCCCTGCAACGAGTGTCTCAGAATGCTGAGCCGATAAGTGGGTTATCAAGGTCCTGGTGAATGGATACGTCGGCCGCTGCACCATCACTAGACTCTCTGGGCTGAGAGCTTCTCTCGAGACATGTTAACACTATTTCCCTAAATCACAACCATTTCCTTTTATTTTAGGGACGTCTGAACAACGTCCCAAGGAACGAACCACCTTTCATACCACTTTATCATGACCTGACCCTACCCGGGCTCGAGCAGCAACTACCCCATGCCCGCCTCCATAGGCCAGGGGCTGGCGACAAGTGCCGAAGGCTAAAAAACTTGGGGAGGCCTTTTCCAAAGTACCTGTACACACACACGCATCCCACTCAATGAAATAGTGTAGAGTAAAAGAGAATGTAAAGTAAAGTAAATTGCAACAGCTATATATATATCCGACAAAAGTGCATCGACCTATAACATTACAACGCAAGGGATGAAGGTAAACTGAAGAGGATAAAGGGAAAACATGTGCCCAATGAAAAAGAAGCGACACAACCCAACAACAGGTAAATGAAAGGAAAACAGCTGGAAGGGTCCTCCACCTGGAACCCAACTCTGACCCCTGCACGTGGTCCAAGCTCCCAAACTCTTAAGCTCCATTGACGTCACGACCAACATGTCTGTCGTCTGCAAGGGCACACCAAATGCAGGCAATGCTCAAGCAGGGGTGAGTATAAAAATACTCAGTAGGATACCACGAAGGCTCAAGGGAGAAACAAAGGATGTACCGAAGAGTGAGCAGTATATCGAACTGAGAATAGTAAAAGAGAACAATAAAGAGTGCAGTAAAGAGTAAAGCTCAACCCAACATGAGGAAGTATGTAGACTCATCCAAACACATGGATCTTGAAGTGGTGAGAAGATGAACTTCTCATAGATTCTTCACTACCTATAGCAGGAGAGTAGACTTGTCCAACCACGAGAAGATAGACACGGAAAGCATGTGGCATACACAGCGCGTCTTCGCCTCTCCTAGAAATAGAGTAACCAAAACCCAAGGAGTGGGTATTGGAAAAAGGTATATACATATTCCTATTCTCATACTAGAAACCTGAACAAGATCGTAAGGGGATCTCCATCCCATTGCTCAGCCCAAGAGAGTAAGTCTCCATCAGTCTCAGAAGTAACCATCATCGATGCCCAGCATCCCACACGCCTGTCATGAACTACAAGTCAAGGGGCTCAAATCACCGCACCTTGATATTATCCTCTTTGGTCGTCACTGACTCTCCTTCACGGTTTTAGGTCACCTCACCAGGACGCGTATCAGTGGGGAAAGCACCTCTCATACTTGAGAGTTCTGGGGAAAGTCGAACGACACCTCGTCACTACCCTGCAGTCGAGAGGTCTTCTCAAATTCAAGTCACCACAACACTAACCCATAAAACCAAGGGTCATGTTCCATTAGTCACGGAGAAAATCCATAGACTAGACTAGTGGAAAGGACTGAGTCTGAAAAGCCAATGGGTGACGCACTACCCAACCCTGCTATAGGGTAAATCATAATATGATATCGGGTGACCCACAGCCCAGCCCTCCTGGAGGGTAAACCCTAATACATCATCAGGTGACCCACTGCCCAGCCCTGTTGAAGGGTAAACATAGAAAACTTCGTCAGGCAAACCACTACCCCGCCCTGCTGGAGGGTAGACCTGGAAGAAGTCGACGGGTGACCCATTGTCCAGCCCTGCTAGAGGGTAAACCCAGAACAAGTCGACAGGCAACCCACTTCCCAGCCCTGCTGGAGGGTAGACCTAAAACAAGGTGACGAGCGACCCACTACCCAACCCTGCTAGAGGGTAGACCCACAAGAGTCGTCGGGTGACCCACTTCCAAGTCTCTACTCGGGGGTAAACCATGAGAAGTCAATGAGAAACCCACTGCCCGGCCCTGTTGGAGGGTAAACCCGAAAAAGTCGATTAGTAACCCGCTGCCCAGCCCCGCTGGAGGGAAAACCCAGAACTTCTCATGTCATCCCTACTCGATGGTACAAAACTATCCAACTGAACACATAGTGTGTATTGCGCAACCACCAAACTCTGTAACAATTCACCTAATAGAGGACCATCACCTGTGCCATCACTGGGTGTCACTAGCACTACTACCGTGCGTAGGTTTGGAGTACGCTCAAAGAAGCCTCCGACCAATGCCTTTTCATATTTCCACATTTAATATGATCACGTAAGAACCTCCGCTCTCCTGAACAGATCACACCATTGTAATCCTTGTGGAAAAAATGGGAGATAAACTACTTACTTGCCTGAAATGGTCAACCGGTGAATATAGTATTAATCAATGTAGCCATGCTGTGTGGGGCCCACACCACGATCCTGAAACTGATCAAACGGATCACACCACCGCTATCTCCTCAGAAAAACACACAGGATTGACAACTCAATTACCCCAAACTGACACCCAGTGAAAAAGGTACTATTCACCATAGCCAACCTGGGTGGGACCCGCACCACGATCATGAAAATGGTCGAGAAAATAGTTCCATCACGATTCCCTCAGAACAACATGTCAGATCGACTATTCATTCTCCCCAAAAAGATGCCCGATGAAAAATTTACATTACGGTGTTCACAGCTTAATAGACGGCTTGTGGGGCCCACGCGTCAACTCTGGCTTCAACGCCCGAAACCACACCGGTCAAATTCGCATTGATGCCAGGGTCACAATGATGGTGATGGAGCCTAAAACAGACTACAAATGTAGAAGCTTCCAATTCCCGTGTTATACGCAAACGGGGCCCGTGGGGCCCACACCTCAAACTCGAAAACAGTCGGGCGCATCGCACCATTGCATTATCCTCGTAAAGACATGTCAAAATGATTTCTCACTTGAGTGGAACGAATATCTGGAAAAAAATATGCATTTCGTCAAACCGTGCACGAGCGGTTCTACGTGGGACCCATACCTCGGTCCATAAGCACAACGAACTGATTGCACCGTTGCGATCCTCTCGAAAAAGTACACAAGATGGACTATTCACTTGTCCAAAACGGACACTCTGTGATAAAGCTGGAAATCACCGCTAACTCCCAAAAGGGCCCTCGTGGGGCCCACACCACCATACGAAATTAAAGAGGGCGGATTGCGTCAATGCAATGCCCTCGGAAAAACACCCAAAAACGACTGCTCGCAAGCCGTGAACGGACATTCAATGAAAAATTTGTAAAGTGTTGCACGCAGCTCGAAAGAAGGGTCGGGGGCCCACGCCTCAACTCTTGTTCCAACACCCAAAACCACACTGGAAAACTCCGGCTCAACGCCAGGGTCGCAATGCCGCAGACGGCGCTGAAAACGGACATCGGATGTGTCCGCGCCGCTCAAAACAAGGACTCCCAGAAAACACCAAACTTACATAACGCATGTGTCCTGCCACCGACCCCTCATCTCGAAAATTAAAATTTCCAAATATAATCTCAAAAATGTTCGCCTCATTTCAAGGATTGTGTCGCCACTGATGACATGAAAATCCGAATCCCAGTCGGAATTTTATGGGTATTTTTGTGTGGATGGGCCGAAACAGGGTGGGTGCCGGTTCGGTCGTCCCACCCAGTCCCTGGACCGGCCCGCGGTTCACCGCGTGGGGCGGCCGCTTCAATTCCCGGACCGCCTTGGCCGGTTCGGCTCCTCCAGCACGGACCCATGTTCTGCGCGTCCACTACGCGTCCCGGGGTCGTTGTGACCCCGGTCTCCCCCACAGACCAGTCGATAGCCAGTCGATCTCCCCGCTCGCCCGCATTCGCCGTGACCTCCGTCCGCAGCCACCTCCCACTCAAGCTCGCCGTCCGCTGCTGCTGCTCGCGCCGATGCCCTCAACGGCCTGCGCCTCCACCACCTGCTCGCCGTCCCCAGCCGACACCCCTACTCACCGGGTTGCCGAAGCCCACAACCGCCTCCGCTGAAGGGATCCCGCTCAGCCGCGCTCGCCCTCACCACCTGGAGCCGACGCCTCACCCAGTCTAGAGCCACTGCCTCGCGCTGCTGTCGAACCGCAAGAACCCCCAAAACCAGCCGGAAAACTCCAACCCACCGGAAAACCCGCAATATTTGGTGGACGTTTGCGAACACATGGGGAATCAGATTTACAACCCGAAATAGGTGATGCAAAACTCGAAAAAAGTACTACGCATACATGGGCTTTGATTGCAAACTCAACGGAAAATCGACGCTAGAATTTGAGTTCAAAGTTAAATGAAGAATAAAAAATGAAAACGTAACCTCCTACCTCATTGGGCGTAGCCCGTATCTTCGTCGGACGTTCCGCACCTTGACGTTGCTGCTCCTATCTTGATCGGAGGAGGAGGAGGAGGAAAGAGGAGAGGAGGTTGAGGGTGAGAGGGCTTCACTAGAGAATGCAAATGAGGGAGAGGGGGAGAGTTTGGTTTATGTAGGAAAAAAAATTAAATAAAAAGCTTTAATTAATTTCAACCTCCCAAAAAACCCTCACACGATACTCTTGGCAGGGTCATGATTAAACCTCCCCTAGGATAAACACCACCTCTTGATCACAACGGCAGTCTCAAAATTTTAATTCGAGGCCCCGTTCAAAAGTTATTAAACTAAACGCCCGAGGCCTCCAAATTACAAAAACTCCCCTGGGACCATTTTTCATAGAAGGCTCGCGCCCGTTAAAGGTACACCCCTCCTAGGGTAAACGTCACGCTCCAGACAAAATGTCACCCTCAAGATTCCGATCAGATCCATCGTTTAAGAGATACATAAGTTTAACCATTAAATGAATAAATTAATTGATTTATATATTACTTTAACATTCCAGTAACGGGCGAGGGGTCCCAACATCCCGCACTGACGTGTTTTATGTCGTTCCCTGGGTAAACACCCCATTTAGAACCCATCCATACACTCCGATCTCTGATCCAAAACACCATTTAGGAGTTATCCCATTTATTTCACGTGTCCAGTGTGAACCCACTAGAAATTTAATTTCAGCCACACCGGGGCTCGGAATCGCACGCTGTTTGAAGGCACTTATCTGAAATAATATAAAGAATATTACAATGTCTTTTATATCCAAAAACTGAGTTCTTACAATCTCTCCCCTCTCCACATGCTCCCTGCTGTCGGGGTGGACATCCATGTGGTAGTGGTGGTAACATCTTGAATCGTCACCCGCTGCCAGATGCACGACCAACTCCTCTGCCACATTCGCCTAATCCATGAAGACTTCCTCAGTTAAATATTTATCAATGTATGGGTGGTCCTTCTACTATTTCCTGACCATACGTACGTCGGGTCAGATAGTCATGAGCCATGTGACCCTGCCTGCCGCATGTGTAGCATTGCCCGCTCTTGGATTTACTGGATCCACCTTGGGTTCCCCGCACAACCGATCCTCAGTCATGCAGTCGTCCACCTGTAGGTCTGGTCGTCTTGGACCTCTACGATATCATCCAGCTACTAGTTGTAGAAGACACCACTATGTGACGAATGGTGGTGGGTTTCGCTGCTGGTGACTACTCATGAAGGAATCTCTCCACTAAGAGGGCTCTATCTAACATCCCCGCCTATTTTAGGATGCTAAGAAAGATCACCGAAGATGTGATCTCCCACCCGATCCTCTGCTCGAATGTTTGTGCCCTAAAAAATGGTTCTTGTACCATATCTGTGGTGTAATGTGAGAGGTCAGTAAACCTTGCTGAATACCTAGCTATAGTCATTTTTCCCAACTACAGATGAAGCAGCTCATAAATGCACACTACGCGAAGAGTCTCTGGAACAATCTCGGCCAGAAACAGGTTCTTGAAGTCTTCCTAGAGAAGTGTCACCTCATCCTAAACCTGGAGCATCATTCTACACCATCTACATGATGCATCCATTATAAGGATGACAACAAGGATCACGATGAGATCGACTACTATCCCTACCAATCAGCAGACTCCTACCACAACCTCCATCCAATCCTCAGCTGCCTGTGGGTCCATATCTTAGGGGAAACTGGGTTGCCTCTGGAGCTGGAACTCGTGCAACGCGCTCATGTTGCATGTACTCTCTACCTTTGGGGCTGGTGGCATTGGTGTCTCAATGCGTAATTGTATCACTGATGCCTCTACTGTAAGAGGGCCCAACACCGAGGCCATGTCGCTTGGTGGGCTATTTATTCGTACAACCGTCGGAACCCTTGATGGATGTCTTCGTGGAGGAATCTTGAAAAGATACAAGTTCCCCACAATCAATAAGTTATTCCTAGTGAGCTTACTCAAATATCACAATGAAAAAAAATTTAATACTCACAATCAATTATTGTTTTCATTCAAAGAGTCGGAAATCAGGAGTCAAGGTCATGGTGTATGGATACGTTGGCCACCACACCAACACTGGATTCCCTAAACTGATAACCTCACTCACTACACATAATACTATTGTTGTTAAAATAATTACTAGAGCCATATGTTCTGCAGTAGAACCGACTCTTTTGATACCAATTTGTCACGACCCGTCCCTGGGGCCCGTGTCGGGACTACCCCATGCACGCCATCCATAGGCCATGGGCTGGTGACTAGCACCGAAAGGCGTATTCCCTATAACTGGGAATGCATTTACTTTATATCCTATATACACACTCAACCAAGTACACAACAAGATACGATCACAAGAAAACTATTTATCAAAAAGAGTGCTAAATGTAAAAGGGTCCAAAAAATACAAGCCCAACTATAAAGATAATGTACAACTGAAATACAACTGAAAGAAAATTGAAAATAGCTACTGGGTCATCCTCCGAGGTTCATACCTGAAGGGTTGGTACATATCGCCTCCTCATCACTCCACGTCCATCCATCTCTTCAACGTACCATCACATAGTATGATCCACCATTGGGAATTATCCAGTCCTAGTATCATCATTCTCGATCGACGATGTTCGTCGTCTGCACCTAACAAAACACGGTGCGGGCATAGCCCGTGTTGGGGTGAGTTTAACTATATCCAGTAAGGACCCCGCGACCCCCAAGGTCTCACAAAATACACAAAGGATAGATTTTAAAACATGAAGTCAACTATCAAACCTAATTAGGTATATTACCATACATATAAATAAGTTATAAAGTATACCCATCTCAATCATGATGAATCATAGGGTCCAACCCAAGAGCCCAAAGATCCACAGTTCCAAAAAGGATGGAAAACAACAAAGGCAAGTACCACACATGTACGCCACATAGAAGTATACCATCAAGGTATTACCACGAAGGAATGTGCCTCACAGGTATGAACTCATCTCCTTATAGGTATAAGTTTAGTATAGTAATAGAGATGATTTGTTATAGCTACTAAATCATCTTACTCTGTTAAGATGCTCTGAGGCTAAACCACACAGAATATCTATGAGCTGACCCACAAAGGATCGCTAGGAGGAAACCCTAATAGGATTTCTAGCTGCTGACCCACACATGATCACTAAGAGATAACCCTCACAGGATCGCTAGGAGCTGAGCCACACAGGATGGCTAGGAGTTAACCCACACAAGATCGCGAGAAGGAAATTGAAGAAGGTGATGAGAGTGGCAATGATCGTCGCTTCTGAAACCACGCTTCGATGTCGGGTTCTCTCTTCATCCTCTTCATTGATATTTTAAGAACGTTCTTCGATGGAATTATTCATTGGAGAAGTGAAATCCTTACATTAATTCTCCCATTCCCAAATCCTAAAAATCTCAAAGTAGCCAAAATGATATGTTTTCCCCAATTTAATTGTTGGCACAATTTCTAATTAAGTTAATTAATTACATAGGATTGCATAATAAATTAAAGGGGGTGGCACCATTTAAGTGGTGAAAGTTTAAGCAGCTTCCCCACACATATTATGGAGTTCAAGGGGTTAAAGGGGTTTTAAACCTCGGGTGGTCCCCACCACCGTAACCTCTCAAGGGAGGTTTAGGCTAGGTGGTCCCCACCTCCATAACCTCTCATGGGTGTTTTTAGTTCAGGTGGTTCCCACCTGTAAAAATATACACATGACTGGTTTCAAAATAAAATAATATAAATGTTACACCAATTTATTTTATTTTTATTCCTTCACGGAAAACCCAAAATCTATCTTTCACTCTCGACCCACTACGGTCGAGGTGAAGGTCTCCTTAAGAAAATATCGGCACTATGAGTTCAACGGTGTCCTCAGATTTCAATTCTGAGCACCAGTAAAATAGTTAGAAAAATACCCCTCGTATGTTTACTAAACATACCTGAAAAAAAGATTAGAAATTCATTTCGGGCACACAGAACCTCATAATCACACGCCGTCAATTTTTAAAAACTTATAAAATTACAATTTAATTAAAACAATTACATGGAAATTCTGTGTCTTTACATAATAAATATCATTTTTTATATAAAAAATATCAATTCATCAAAATAATAATTCAAATAGAGGGAGAGTTTTATATTGAATGATAAATGAGTAATATTTTTCACAAAAATATGCTTCAACCTATTAATAATTAACACATATAATAAATAAATCAGTTTTCAATAAATGTTGATAATCACTATAAAATATTTGACTTTTTCCAACAGAAATTTGTTGACATATAATATATATCTTGGTAAAAATGAGTAAATCTATCATATATTATGTTTCATTATTATTAATTTTCACTACCAATACTAGTTTTTAGAGTCAAATATATCAATAGATATTGATCGTTCAATATCGAAAAATATTTTACCAATAATTATATATGATTATATATCATACTAATTCCAAAAAAAATTACCAACACATAAATATATTGTTACTAATAATAATTACAAAACATTATTTTACATTAATAAATATTATTACAATAACCCATTAAACAAAAACTTTTCTTTCCTGAACAACCAATTAGGAAAAACAAATATTTTTATACAATTAATTAATTTTAAGATGATAGTAAATTTAAATTTATAGTGCATTTATTAAAAAATATTCGATTAATTGATTTCATTTTTCATATTTATTCATATGTTAATAGTGTTTATATTTGTCATTGTTTTACAATAAATATGAATCTTACAATATTTTATAAAGAATTTATATTATTATTGTATTTGATACATTAAAATATATCCTGGATGCCCAATCTATAGATAATAATTTAATATTTATATTTATATTTATCAAACATAATTAAATTTAATCCAAATTAATTCTAAAAATCTATTACATATATTTAATTAAAATAAAATAGCCAATAATGTTATATTAGACTATTAATAATTCAAATTTACATATTGAAATAATTCATTAAAAAATATTGTATATTAAAAATTTAAATTAATAAATGATATTTGGTATTTGGTATTTATTATTGAGATTTTTAATTTAATCATCTTATCCCATACCATTTCTTCTGAGACCCCAATCTGGAGTCTGCCCCACATAGTCTAAATTTCATATATTTTCCTCCAATCCATTCCAGCACTTGAAAAATCTCTACTTGTTATAAAATTTACACCGAAGACACCCATGAAACAAAAAATACAATTTATTTTCGTGACCTACTATTTTCTATGGAATCCCTAACTACTCTTCTTTTTGTTACTCACTTTTCACTTACTATTACACTATTCATTTTCAACTCCAATCCTTTTTCCACTGGTTCATATTAATTCCTCGTCATTGTTTCAATAAATTTTCCTTTAAGAATGCCCTCTATGTCCCTATATTCAACTATACTATAGTTAATTTTAATCCATCCTACCATTTTCTTCTATTTCCCTAAAAAAAATTATTAAAAAAATGAAAAATTAATATTCAATTATTGTTTATTCCCTTTTATGGGAGTTTGGAATCATATTTTACATATGAAAGACCACTCTCTAAGATACAACATTTATTCCTCTATGATACATAAACAACAACATCTTAATCCATACCAATTTTTTTTTCATTGAATTGATAAGAAAAAATAGATTAATAACATTCAATGTTGGACATGGAGTTGACAATGATGTTGTAGATTTATGTTTTATGGGAGCACATTTAACCATAAAATAATTTTTTCTATAGGGATGTTCGTCAAATTATTTCAAAAAGATCATATGAATAATTTATAATCCAAAGGTTATCCATAAATTTTTTTATCATATACCACAAGATTCTATATCATTATTTTTGTTTGAAAAAACAATCACAATACAGATGATTTATTTGAAATGTATCTTGTTTCATGATAATACACAAGGCTTATGTCCTATTTTTTTATTAGTTACATCATTCTCGTATGTTCTCTAAACATACATACCAAAACTCACCTCCACTATGGCCATATACATTAGGTACCAAGACAACATCAAAGCTCTATAGTTATAAATATTCGAATCATGGGACATAGTGCTCTGCACAATGGAATTCCACCAATTCATACTTTTGTACTACTAAATATCAAAAAGTGGTTAAATAGACCCATCCGTACCTTCTCAACAACAATGTATGGAATCCGAACCCTCATGTTAAAAATGGATTTGTTCATAATTACTCATTTTTATAGGTCTATTATAATTTCTCAGGATTTTTTATTTTTTTTCTTTATGGTGGAGAACTGGTGCTAATTCCAAGTTATTATTCATAGAGGGGTTTTAGCTGGTTGATATCAAATTGATAGGTGGAATATTGATGCATGACGTTGATGCTTCTTGATCATCGATGTCGTAGAATATTAGGTGGGTGTTATTGAGAATAAAAAAACAAATCTAGTAATCTTCCCTAGAAGAATCATAAATTTCATATATTAAGATATTGATATTTCCTATAAAACTAACATTATTAGTATAAACATAACATCCAACATCATTTGACTTAAATAGTTGTGATGTGTTTAGATTTATTTTTTCACTTCTAAGTAGTCCTTATATATTTTTATACTACTTTAAAAATAAATTTTTAATGTAATAGAATTTTAAACCACTAAAATGGTCATTCATAAATTTAGAAACACATGAAAAACCTTAGACATCAGTTCTCGTCACCTAATAGTTATTTTTACCATCATGAAAGTATATACAACATGTCCATAGAAGGGTGGATTTAGGAATTGATTGGTCTCATACATTAATTTGGTAATTTTTATTTTGGTATTGAAACAATATATCAGATGAAGAGAATGATTATCAATAATAGAAATCACCAAGGTGTAATCCAATAGATGCAAATAATTATATTTTTAAATTTATTTTTTTGGGGAATGACACCTGAATTCCATTGAACAAACACAGACACAAACACATTTCAAGCAATGGTTTAGTTATTTTATCTTATCATACTATAAACTTCCTTTGATGGTCCAAACATCTATAATATTTTTGATGATGACATTAAACAAAAATTCAGTCACTTTCTGTGGAGTAGACTATTCAATTTTTTAATATCATTGTAGACTATTATGCATTAAAATCATGGTAATATTGTATTTCATTAATATTCATGTATATTTTCTGTAAAATATTATTAGATTTTAATTTTATTTATCTATTTTTTATGTTTTTTAGAAATCAATGATTAATGAATTTAGTTGTATACCATGGACTCTACCATTCATCACATTCTGATATTTTGCGGGTATAACCTCAATGGACATTGATATTAGTGTTCAATTTACTTACTGGATGGATATATTTTTCTCCTATCATTCAACATAATTTTTTTCAAAGGTTAAATTATTTATTAATTTCATGTTAAGGTTCTTTAGAAGCATCTATAGTATGTGATTTTTCATTGAATCCTCTTTTTTCATTATATACTATTTCATATTCAAATACTAATACCAACACATACACCACTTAATAAATAAAAAATGTGTATTAGATGAATCTATTAAGATAATTGATGTCAATAATGTAATACCATATTCATTATGATAGAATTTCCTATCAGGTGTTAATTTACTATTAATCAGTGAGGTGGTAATGTGGGGAATAAATTGATTATGGATGGTATATTTATAACTTTTAATAAATAATTTTCATGGACATTATGTATTGTTACGATGTAGAGGATCTACATTTTCACTTGAATTTATTTTTAATTTATTTAAATATTATTTATTGTTTATCTTTATCATGATGATAAAATTTACCAAATTATGTTATTCTTTGGCACACTATCACTATTAATTTATTATGACAATTTCAATAGGGAACCTATTTGTCACAATGGTACTCCAAATTAGAATTTAATATATAATTCCTATAGATATTTGTTGTTGAAAAAAGGGATAATTGGAATGTATCACACACATACATTATGGGTCAAAAATGATATTTTTTTATCCCTAAAGTATTCTAAGAGTGAAGTCTATTTTTATCAGGAATAATGAAGTGATGCTGCTTAAAATAAATAACCACCATGACAGTGTTCAAGATGTAGTTTACAATGATTGTTGTGGTCTCAAAAATATATGGATTTATATACAATTAATAGATAATGTTTAGGTCCATCCATATCTATCCATGGGTGTTGTTATCAGTTTTCTAGTGTTGAAGCTTGCAATTATACATGTTGGTTGTATAAATTTTTCTTTTAATATTCATCTTTTTGTATTTTAAACTAAATGATAAACAAATTTTAAAATTGTGAAAAGTGGAAATCGTGTACATTCTTTAATGAAACATATATATTTTGAAAATAATCTTAGAACATAAATATATACGTTGTAGGTATTAATAATTCCCATAATAATTTTCAAAAGAAATACATTATATCTTGTAAATGCCTTTAATGGGATAATCTACGACTCAAATAAAAAATTTGATTTGGGTGGTTATTTTTAATGAGAACAAATTGAGGTTGTATTTTGAAATTTTCATTCCAATGGGTTTTCAATGAATCACTATCTTTTATTTCATGGATATAACCTAGGAACACATTTCTATATTTCTTTAATTTTAATAATCTGTTCCAGGATTGGGAATATTTATTTTAGTAATTCATGTTATTTTTGTGTATCATTTCGGTTGTCCATGATTCGATCATTAAGATCAATTCACTAATTTCTTTATTTATTTTTCATTATGATTAGGGGTTTCTTAGGTTTTCATATGGAGTCATATTCCAAAATATTTTATATATCAATCACTTCTTACAATAAAGGCTATCCTCAACTTTTTTATTTTTCCCGATTTTATAATATGAATAATTCAAAGTTGTTTTTGGTTATTCTCTCTATAGTGTCTTTTGATGTAATTAACAAAATAATGACAGAAAACCGAATGAAAAATAATTCATTGGAGAACTATTGGTGTATATTTGTATAAAGGACATCAAGGATCAGTTTATTTTGGTGTTTTTAAAATTTATGTTTTTAAGCATTCATGAACATATTTAAAGATTACTTCTACCAAATGAGATAATAGAGAAACAGTCATCACAATATATAATTTAAATTATTGGTTATTTTGGAATCAATGGTTTTTGTAATCACAACATCCTAAGATGGATTAATCATCCTTGTACGTGATTCTTGTTGAGATGTGCCATGAGTAATCCTGGTATTTGTTTTTAGTGCCTTAGTTGGATCATTTTATCCATCCGACATAAAAGAATATGTCTGTAGTTAAAATACAATTAATTTTTCCATTAAATAAATCAACCACATTCAAGATTTTGTGATTGGTATCTGAAATTGGATTAATGTTATTGTTCTAGTGAATAATAATTTACCAATATAAATAGATCATATTTCCAATGTGTATTCAGACAACCATTTTTGTATATTTTTCCGTAATAATTATTATATGCATTATTTTGATAGAATATCATATCTATGAGGACTAAAATTTTGTTCTTTCATTGAATTGTAGGAAAAACATTTAACCTGATAAAATGAAATCTTGTTCATTTCTATATACTTACGTCAAGACCCATATAGGAAATCATATTACATAACAAACAATGTTTCATTTTATGGACTCTTTTGAAATTCAACATGAAGAATCTACAATTTATCAGTATTAATAACATACATGAAGTCTCAACACTATTTGAGTTGGACTAAATCACACATTTCATATATTGACTACACATAAGGATTTTTAATAAAGAATCTCTTACAGATTACATGAATTTGGTAAATGGATAAACTGTATGGAGTTGATTGAATCTGAAAAAAAAATTACATGGTAACCATTATGGTTCCCAATATCTTGATAGAATATAAAAATATTGATTGATTTAATTTGATTTGGATTTGATTTGGGGAAAATGGTTGTTTTAGATTATATTTTTTAAAATTTTATATTTATGAAACATTCAGGTACTAATGATTATATGCTTCTAGACACTTATGTTTGTGATTTAGGATTATTTATGGCATACCTTCATTATGATATATAGAATATCACTACTAGTGTGAACCACAATACAGACAGTTGGTGTGAGAGATAAACATGTGGACGATTTATTAAGTAGTTTAATGAAATTCCTAGTTTATTTTATAATTCTTTAATCATTTTTAATATATTTTCATTATTTTGAACCTATTTTATCAAATAATGCCTTCATTATTTGAAGTTTATTATTATCTCATTTTATAATATTTATATAATAAACATATAATATAAATATAATATTTTAATCTATTGATAAATATAATATCAAATAGTGACCAAAATATTGAAACATATCATTAGAATATTAAATTAAAAATATAATTTAATAATTGACATCAATTTTTGGTATTTCTTATATTTAAAGAAAAAATTATATAGTTCATAATATTAAAAACATAAAAATAAATAATGTTAATATTTTTATCAATTGATAAATATATTATATGTATCTATTTCTATACTTTTTTTACCAAAACATATTATATTAGTCGGTATTAATATAATCACAAGAGAACAATTTTATCTATCCCAAAATATATTAGTGATAAATATATACCAACAATTTAGAAACCATTACATATTTCTTCGTAAAATAGTTTACGGCATAAAAATTATTACTAACATGATATATTCTAATTATGGAAGATGTGAAATATTTTTTAGGGAATTTTCACCTAAAAAACTGAATATTAATATTTGTAAAAGGGCCATGAAAAATAAAATGACCAAAATTCCCATATAATTTGACAAATCATTAAACCATAAAATATTCATTCAATGAGGTCATTTAAATCATTATTGGATAACAGAGGTATTAAAATATACTATAAGGTACATGTAATATGTTGAGATTTATATTTCTTATAATCATAATGAACTAAGATAATAGGAAGCAGACAAATATTATCATAATGGGTATCTTCAATTATTTAAGATTCTTGGATAGTTTTTTATGACTCAATTGATACAGACTAAGAGGGAATAGATTTATATATGTAAAATGTCATTTAATATATGAAAATGAGATGTGATTGAATGGAAAAATTTAAAATATTTAATTTTATTTATATTTAGAACAAAAATAATCTTGATATTATTTATGATATATATATAATAGAAAACATTATGTGAAATTTTATTATGTAAAATTTTATATTGCATTGATAATTATAATAATTATTTATATCCCATATAATTAAAAAAACATGATTTTAATTTTTAATAATATATTTTCTAGATGAATTAAAATTCATTATTATAAATTTTATATCTATAAGGACATATAGGTATGGTAAAAAATATATTATAAAAAATTAACAATGAACATATTTACGGAATATTTTTCATTTTCATTAGGGAATTAATTAAATTATAAAATGATGATTTTATTATTTTTGATATAGATTTATTATTTTTAATGATAATCGAATTAATAAAGGTTTGGTATTAGAGAAAAAATTCATAAAAATTTATATTATATAAAAAACCATTCATTGATGAGAAAGAGGAAAACTTTGAAGCCCAACAAAATTTATGTTCTCTTGATGATTATGAATTATAAGTAGAAATGTTAGAAGTATGTCATATTAGTTTGAATGGACACAAAGATAATTAAATATGGCGCATTAATGGGAGTAGTATTATTTTTAAATTGAAAATTAATACAAGAAATTTTTTTCGCTCAATGAAGCAAGAGATTAAAAGGGAATAAAAATATAATTAATGTGATTATATTATAGATATTTTCCTTAGAGAAACAATTATGAATAATTATAAAATTAATATAAATAATAATATAATATTATAAAATCAATGAAACTTCTTATCAAAATGATAAATAATGGTGTTAATGTGGAATGAAATAGTGATGAGATAGATAAAATGTATTTTATGTTTGAATAATAGGGTTAGACCAATAAGTCTAACCACCTCCATAAAACTCAGTAGATATAGATGAAATATACTAATAACATTGGACTTATTAGACTAATACATTATTATATTTAGGGAAATTCTGTATGAACCTATTATTAACTGAAATTATCAAATTTATAAAAAAAATTGTGATAATAATAGAGATACTCCCTATCTATATTTAATGATGTAATGTGTGATAACATATAGTGGATATCATATATCATGAAGATTCATATACTTTTGGAACTAATTGTGGATGGTGTTCCATTTGTTTTCAATCATTGTATTTTTTTTATTAAATGTGGATGATGTTAATGTGCCTTTGATATTTAGTGCAATATTTTAGAATTTTTTTAAAGAATAGGTGCACATGAATTATGTTGTAAATAAATGAGAACAGTTTCGAAATGTGACACCATTATATATGAATTACATGGTGTTTTAAATTGTGTAGATGAAGTGAGATGTAAAAGGATGAAATATGAGATGAGTGGAAAAATAAAAGGATTGATATATGTTGAAATTTAGTTTCATGAAATATTTGAAAAAGTAATATTAACTTCATGAGCTTATGAGTCACATATTGGAGGATGATGATGATTGTAAATTAATTAAGTCCTATTTTTTAAGGATTTTATTTGGTGTGTCCTATATGTTTTCTAAGGATCTTAGTATTTTATTTTCATTAAATAATATATGAAAGGATTAGTTCATTTGAAGTGATGATAATTAGACACAATGAAATGAAAACTATGAAATATATCTAAGTATTGCATGAACACTAAACATCATAGGAGTCATTAATTTTTAATAATAAGAATAATTATGGGGAAAATGTAAGAGTTACTAGAGAGATTATATAAGACATCATACATTAGAAAATTTAGATTTTTGATATTCATTTTTTGGAAAATAGTTCACACTAAAAAAGATTTAAGATATGTATTAGTAGATCTATATAAATGGATCATGTACTGTGAAATATATGTCGTAATGTGATAGGAAAAATTGTAAGAAATATAAAGGAGAAAGTATATTGACTACTTGATATAGAATAGAAACATGGAAGTGATTTAATTATTATTAAGATATTTATGATTTGAAGAATATTTTGATCCATGATTTTGTAAATGATGTTGTGACTTGTTTGAGACATGGAAAGATAAAATTCACTACACCAAAAATTCAAAAGAGTTAAAATTAAACATATTTTCTAAAATTTTATGGAGATAATTTTTTTAATTTAAATTTGATGTGGTTAATGGATAGGTAACCAAAAACACATATCGAATCAAGGAAACATCATAGTGAAGGAAAAATTAATGTTGTGAAGTAATGATTTATGAAATTTCTTGCATTTTTAGTTAGAATGTAAAAAAGGATGAATATATTACTTACATTTAAGAATTTATTCAGATTAAATCAATGTTAATGAATATAAAAAATAATTTTTATGCATCTAGAAAAATTATTTTTTATCATAATGATATATATTGAACCCTACACATGGATCAATGGGTCAGTTTCATGAACTCATATATAAAAACATGTTTATTTGTTTCAAATGTATAATATAAAAATACAATATTAATATCAGACTTTTAAAGAGAAGATGGAGATTTGGAATATTTATATAGGTCGGATTGAGATTATATAAATAATATATGAAATAAATTCTATTGGGTGATGCTTAAATACTACAAGATAATTTCTATTATGTAATTAAATTCAACTAAAATAAAGCATTTTATGTTTACATTTTTGGAAGACCTAAACAACTCCCTCATATTTAGTATTTAATCCCATACATAATTCAAAAAGGAGATCGAAAAATGTTATTATTAATGTATCTTCAAATCTTGTGATATGATTCCAAAATAAGTCACATTTTTATTAGAGAAATATCATAATTTCCATAACCTATTAGATATGACCTAAAATTCCATAAAATACCTTGGTTTTGATCCTTTCTGTATGAAAAAAGGAAAAAGTTTGCATGTAACTATATTGACAATTATCTATTATAAAATTATTAAAACAAAAACTATATATAATGTTATTTTTTTTGTACGTTGCACTAAATGTTTTTGTTGTAGAGGAATCATGTGATTGGGAATCCCAAAATAATATTTTTATCTTAATTAATGACAATTTCGATAGGTAAACGATGTAGGGCATTGTATCCCACTGAATAAATTAGTTGATTAATTAATTCATGAAATCAAAAACTAAAATGTTGGCTGGTCACATATTTATATATAATTTGATTAAGTAGTCCATGAAACAACATGTGATTTGTTTCTTCTTTTTCGATAATCCTGGTAATGTTACTACATTATAATATTGTTGTATCCTATGAATAATGTGTAGATTAAATCTAGTGGTAATTCCTATGTTCCACACATACTTAAAATTTATTTCATAGGAATCCCTTAGTGCTTTTAATAAATAAAAAAAACTTTAGCATCATTAATATTTGAATTGAATGAAAATCACATCAATGAAGGTTTATTCTAATTATTTCAACAATTGATGTGGTGGTGGAATAGGGTCGGTCTTTATTCTCAATAGAATTCATAGGGTGGATTTTTAAATGGAATGTGATGATTCTCTAGATGTTGTTCTTCATAGAAAATCAAATGGATAGTATAGGGGTTGGAAATAATATAATTTGGATTAAAAAGTTATACAGTTTGAAAAATATAATTTATCATAGACCCTTTTTTGATTTCATAATCCTTTGAGAACCCCATGACCAAATAATAATAAAATAATTATAGTAATTGTCCTTGACATGTGAAAAACTAATGGATATATGTAATTATATTTCGAGGATAAATTATTCAAACTTTATTAATGTATTATATTACATCCGTGTATTAATTTTTCAAATAAACAAAACATTCCTAAAAATTATTTATTAGTCCATAATTAATGTATATTAGATTAATAAATACATAACCATGAATTATTCAAAGAAAAAATATATAAATTTTATAGTCAATAAATAGTAAATATATATTTATGTAATGCTTCACTGATAAGAATTATATTGAATAAATAGTGACTTAATATAGGTGATCAATATAAAATTAATTATTATTCAATATTATGTGAGAATAATATGTCTTCAACAAATTAAGTAATATTTATATTCAGCAGAGGATCTATATACTCATTGTCTCTGACCCTCAATTCTTTATTATTTGTGGCATTAAGAAGAATCACCCACAATGAATTGTTATCATATAGAAACACATCAAGGTACCTAAAATGAAAGGAATTGAAGTCAAATGACATAAATCATCAAATAAATGTTGACTGTTCAATATAATCTCTTTATCGTAGTATCTTATATAATGCGTGATAAATGTTTATGTAATAGACCAATATAGATGATGTATCCTTTATTGATGTCCAAAAAATGAACATAACACTAGAACATCATGGGAAATGATTTATATTTTTTTACTTAATTATCATCAATGGTCCTGATATATCATTTTTAATTAAGGAAAATATGTTAAAAAAATTACTCACATTAATAATTAATGAAACATCACTTGTGTTGCACCCAATATATCATAGTTCACTAAGAATATTGAGAATCATTATTTTCATGATTGAATAGAAGTAAAAAATGATATCCACTAATATTAATATCAATGTATAAGTTTATATAGAAATGAGTTCAAAAAAGAACATTTAATGACACAAATACATGTGGAGTTCAAATTGGTCAGTCATGTTCTCATAATATCCCATAGTAGAAATTAACATGGGCATTCACCATTACATGGTTCCACAATGTCCTATGGAAATCCACCAATGATAGACTATATCATTTATATTAATTAAAATAATAACATACAGCTATATAGAATATATATTTTAAGAGAATTATCATGAATAATCAAGTTTCATAACATAGTGGGGAACTCATATGACCTTTTTAGTGGATGTTAATCTTAAGGAATATTCAAATACTATGTTATGAATAATACAATCATGATGTGATATGAAATTTATTAATGTTAAGAAAAATTATTTCAGGTAATTATAATGTACATAGATATTTTTTATAGGGAACATAAACCAACATAATCCTATTTCCACTAGTTTTAACTACTAATAACATTCAGTACACTTGGTCATATATCTGATTCAAGATTTTATTATTATAAGGATTTAATCAATGGAACTCCATGTCCAAATACATGGAAACTCATCTCACAATAACATCACCTTATCGGAAAAATACTTTAATATGTGATGCTTTGAGAGTATGTGTTTTATCTTTTGGTGTGACCAGACTTCCTTTGTGAGAGCCACTTTTGTATAATTACCATAATATAATGTGAATGGGTCATTATATCTTAAATCCACCTCCATCTATTGGACAATGAAATAAAATCCAAACTCCTTATTTGGATACCTCAAATTCCATTATATACTCATAGTCCATTATAGAACTGGAAACAATTTTCTTCTATGAAGTATTCAGACTCATAGTTCCTCAATTAATACTGAATACGTACCATAATGTAAATATATGACATTATTATACATTTCAAAGATAGTGTATTTATAACAAATGATAATAATCTATTCATCCACTCTATACTCAACTATGATATCCTTAGTTATTTTCATAAAAATTATAATTTTTTTTACAATATTTCATTATTTTTTATCTAGACATGGTTGATATCTTCATTCCATTATAAAGGTGAAGGAGGAATCCTTTCTATAAAATAGCCAATCAAATTATATTTATACTATATTCTAATTTTTTAGGATTTCAATCATTATCACAGTCCCCCATTATGGATGAGGAAATTTTTTTATTGAAATATTAATACCATGTGACCCTCAATCCAATCCCATATTGAATTTTTCCATATTAAATAACATTAGTACTTGCCCATGTAGAACCTTCACATGGTCCAAGCATCTTATTATCTCAATCACAAATTATTTTTATACAAATAATCTTGGATTTTACACCCATGTATTTAATGTTGAAGTACCTTTGTAAACTATCCTTACCTAGATATAAGTCTAGTATTTGATTTATGATTTGTAATATTTTTAAAAAAATTACTACTAGGAGATGGACTATACTCTAACTTAATTGCTATTAAATACATTTATAAAAATCATTCATTCTGAATCCAAATTTTTTTATATCTTTTTTTAACTTAATATTACACTAAATAAATTATTTCATCAATAAATAAATGTATTAAGGTATTGTGAACCCAATTTTCACCTTATATGGTGACCCAGACCCTTTTTGTTGTGTCATATTAACATCATCTAGAAGGTTCCAGTTGAGGGAATTTTCTTTGATATCCATCAGCATATTCTCATAGTCATGGAATAATTTCCTAGTATGTATAATAAATTTTATTTAATCATATGAATTGGATAAAAGGATTTGACATTGTCAATTCCATCACTCTATTAAAACCCAATTTTCAATATTCATTATTTTTAGCCATTCAAATTACCATTCATGTATATTTTTATATTGAATACTTATTTCCCCCAATGAGTTTTATGACACCTATATGATCAATGAAAACATAATATTTGTATTTATATATGCAATCAATATCATAATTGGTTGCTTTATTTTTTATTATAACGTTTGAGATCATTATTTAATACATATATTGATGGTTCATTAATGTAAAAAATAATATTTCACTATAATTGGTGACAAGTAAATGAAATATATCTCATTTTAGAACCTATCTAGTACTTCTACAAAGATCTTGTGTTACATGAATAACTTGTTCCATAGATACCATTGAATTTGTTCCTATAAAAAATTTTACGCCTTTTTAACATCCACATCTTCAAAATAAATCCCTCCCCTATACATCACGAGTATCATCTCCCACCCAATAAGAATTTATTTTTATATTACTGTAACCTTATTCTCTAAGAAATTGTATATATATTATCCTTTATTTTAGTAGTATTCCTTATAAATATACACTTCACAACATAGGGTGTTGGTTAAATTAATGAGTGGGCCCTAATAATGACCTCACAACCCAATGCATGATTATTTTACAAAAAATGTTTTGTTCTCCCCAATAACAAGAAAAGAATCTGTGTTACCATATCCAATGAAACTCAATTTAGTGTTTCTCCTATAATATGTAATTCATATCCTATAAAGGATAATCTATCATCATAGTGAATCATCATTAACCTCCCCATATCAATTATGGTGTCATTACCCTATTCACTAACAGAATTCTACTATAATGTATAACGTAATGTGATATGATATAGAATCTCAAACTCCCATTGAAATTTAATAAACAACTAGTTATCATATTTACCACCTCAATGAAATTTTTTTAAAAGGTAAGGCTTTGGTCAAAGACCAAAGCGTAATTTATTAAAAAGAAAAGAACATTACAAGACTCTGAAATAAGGGAATTTTTTACAATCTCTATCAAAAAGATCAAATAAATCAGTAGTCAGAGAGTCCATCCAAGTCATGTGCTGGTGAACTCCTTTGTTGGAAAGAGCATCAACAATGGTATTCGCTTCACGATAGGTATGAGTAGCAATATAATTAATCCCATGAAGCAAGTTAAGGCAGTTCATCCAACGAGTAGTATGCTTCCAGGACAGATGAATGATGCCATTCCAGATGGAATGAATGATAGTGGTTGAATCACTTTTAATCCACAACTTTCTCCAACTTCGTTTAATTGCAAAGTCAACAGCATGGATGAACACCAACATTTCCACTTCCAGGGATGATGAGTGACCACATCCAACGAAGAAGTATCCCTGACACTGACCGGCAGAATCTCCGAAAATAGCCCCGTAGCTGGCAGGGCCTTGATTTCCTTTAGAAGCACAATCAACATTGACTTTGATCCATCCTGGCATTGGGGATTTCCATAATACTTTGAAGGTGCATTTGGGCTTTGGGTAAATTCCAGGAACTCGGAAGTGGAGAAGGATCTCAAAGTCCCCAACCGAGTTGTTGCAGCAGTATTTTTGAATTAAAGAAGCTTCATGTATTGCGACAAGAATCCGATATTTTCCTGCATTAAGACTAAAAGAGTGATTATTATGAATAAGGACATTTAAAACGTACCAAATCTCAGGTATGAGTTCTGCCACTGCCGCTAGGAAGATGTTTTTTATCTTCAAAGAAGATTCAAATCTAGTGTAGTTTTTAAGAAACACATAAATAGAATCAGTAAGAGACCATCTGCAATTGAATAAATCAAAAATAAAATTCCATAAGGTAGAGGCTGTCGCACAAGACAAAAAAAGATGATCTGCATCCTCCCTGTGCTGGTTACATAGGAGAAATTTAGAACAAAGTTGGATGCCAAAAACATGAAGACCAGTATCCGTAGGCAATCTATTATGAGCAATACGCCAGATGAGAGTGATCCTAGAAGGTTTAATCCAGGGTTTTATTAAACTATCTCACCCATAGATAATTCGATTCAATATGGGAAACATTCTTTTTATAAAAGTTTTTAGATTCAATGATTCCATTTGGGGCAGGTTCCCAAACTAGGAAGTCACCATCAATAGAAAATGAATGGTTATCAATGATCTGCATAATGTTATCATGGATATCATGACGATGAAATTGAAGAACATCTTTTATGGATTGATTAGTTTCCACATGAATTTGACTTGTGGGTAACAATGTTATCAGGGGTTTATCATACCATTTGCCAGACCAAAAATTAATGGAAGAATCAGCACCTACCATCAATCTAGATTTCTCAATGATCTAATGATATGAGTCCCTGATAGATGGCCTGATAGAGGAGTTAATGTATGTAAAACTCCCTTTGAAAAGCTTAGAGATAAATCTGTGATACAAAATTTTAGTATCTTTAGAAGAGGGATTAATAATATTCCATGTGAGACGTGCCTGAAGAACATCATTGGACAACTTTAAATTATTGATGAAAATTTCACCTTTATCAAGAGGCCTACAACAAGAGTTACAAGGTATAGTAACAATCTTCCTTTCAAAAATACTTCCTGTCCAAATGAAGTTTTTAATATAAGTGTTAACTTTCCTGAAGATTCCAACATGCCATTTAGAAATCATAAGGGAGTAGACCATTTTAGAGACAATGGTTGATTTCACCAAACAAATTCTCCCAGCCATGGAGAGGGATTTCCCTTTCCAATTAGAAAGTTGGTTTATAATCTAGTCAACAATACTAGCAATGCAAGTAGCTTTGGGTCTCCCCCAAAATATTGGAATGCCCAAATAGGTGAAAGGTAAGAGACCTTCTTTAATTCCCAAATAAGTGGTAATGTTAGATTTCCTTCCAATAGGAAAATCCATTCCAAAAAAATGTATGACTTATTCCAAGAGATCACTTGACCAGAGACATCCTCATAATGAGCAATAGCTTTATTAAGAACATGAATATTTTTTTGATCCCCTTTGAGAAACAGGATAATGTCATCAGCATATAAAAGGTGAGTAGGGGCATTAATCATTCTAGAAACTTGTATAGGTTTAAGCTTAATCTGATCAACCAGATTATTGAGAAGTCTACTGAAGTAATGTTCCGCAATTACAAAAAGAATAGAAGAAAGAGGATCTCCATGTCTAACACCTTTAGAAAAATTAAAAAAGCCTATAGGAGTGCCATTACTAAGAATAGAGATATAAGATGATTGAAATAAAGTCCTAATTCTTCTGATGAATGAGTCATGAAATACAAATATTTTTAGGACATTAAAGATGAAATTCCAGTCAACGGTGTCAAAAGTGTTTTTGATATCCAGTTTGATGGCCACACTTTCCCCTCTATTTTTTTATTTAAACTATTAAAGCATTCAGAGGCAAGACATATACAATAAATTATGGATGATCATTTTTCATTTTTAACAATCCTAGAATATTTCATTAGTTATTATATCTTATGATTGTAAATAAACATCCTAATATAGAATTTTGAGATTCTCCAATTTTACATGACATTTTTTATGATTCCACATTCGGATTTTATATGATTATTGAAAAAATGATTTGATTTATATTTCATTCAAATTAATTTAATAAATATGTTTATAAATTCAATTTATTGGTGCTAGAATATAACAAATGAAGTATCTATAGATGAGGTATTCATTAGGTCAAAATTTTAAAATAAATCCATCGATGTTGAGGAAATATAATGATATTATGTTCTTAGTCAAATATGGAAAAAAATAAACCGTTATGTTAAAAATAGTTGTTATTATATATGGATTGAGGTAGTCTCCTATAACGAAGTTAGAAATTAAACTTATATTGGATACTTTAAGATCCACCTTTTCTATCACAATGTATAATAATCTCTATTGTTTTATCATTTAGGTATATATTTGAGAACCAAAATATATATTTAATTATCAAATTGTATATATATAAAATTTCACTCACTCATGAATGGACCATTATCATCCCATTAAATTTGGGTAAAGTTCCACTTTTATTATCCCATATTTCCACATGAAAAACATTCTATATTATTCTCCTTTTCATTCTTTAAAATCATTATCTTTTAAAAATAAAATTTCATAGGAGAATTAATAATATAATTATTCTTAAACACGTTTTCCATTTTCTTGTTTTATATTTTCTCAATATGAACCATAGTATTTGCATTCCCTATATTCTTGATTACACAGCTATTTTGAGTAAGAATTTTGGGAAGATTTATTTTGTTATTTCTATTTTATTAATTCACAATGAAACTAGTGAAAGATATAAGAAGTGGGGAAAGAATTATATGTATGTTCAACTCTCCATGAGTATTATGATAATATTTTTTTTTCATATATAAACCAAATAATCATAAAAAAATATAGCCCATATGGTGCTGATTGTCCATGAATTTATGAGAAAAACAAATGGAAGGTTACATATCGTTATTTTAATTTCTTTCGATGGATAAATATGATAAATCTGAGGAATCATGGTATATATGTCAATATCCCCATGTTACATAAGAATCTCATTTTAAACGGATGATATAATCAAATATTCAACATTTGAAAAATCATTCACGAGTTTCATTTAATGATATTGTTCTTCTTATCTAGACTATTTACTAGGTGATTTTAGAATAGGTTATTTCAATCACATATAAATTCATTTCATGGTGTAGAATAATAATTAAGCATGATTCACATTTTTTAAAATTAGTTCTAATGAGAAAGTTATCCGACTCAATTATGGATCATAGTGATATTGTTAATGTCATGTGGTTTTCAATTTATACAATTGAGAATATAAAAATGTTAGTACCTTGTATAATTAAAAATATTAAATATTAAAGATTAAATGTCTTAATATCCTATTGTTTAATAGAAATGAAACAATTCTCTCTATTTGTTTTTCATTATCATTTTTGTTGAAAATTATAGTGTAAATTAACCATATTCCCGTTCTCACAACACAAACATGCGCCTAAAATGTTATTCGAAATCTATTATGAAGGTATAGCATTCTAACATCATCAATATATATATTTATGATCTACATAGTATAATCCTATATAATGAAATACAAAATAAATATTCCCACCAGTATAGCTTCCTAGTTACACCGTCCCATGAATGGGTAGTTAGTACATGATGCTACCTATGAATAAGTCATCTTAGATCTAATGATAATAATTAAAAATTATTGAAAGCACCCTGACGTTGTCTAGTCGAGTACATTGTTCCTTGGTCCAATTTTAACTTATGGAGTGGAATGTTATATCAATATAATATATATTTTTGTGGTTTTTGACTCTTTGTGCTCGGATAACAAATTTATTGTCCTTAGTAAATTATTTTTATACTATGATCATTTACTAATGTTATTGATAATCAATTAGTTAAATTATTATACATAATCATCAATATTTTTTATATGTGTTTCATGATTGTCAATTAAAAACTTTATGCTATTGTGATGGAACACCCATGAGGAAATTAAGTATCCATAATGAAAGAAATGAACTTATTAATAGAGGTATAATCAGTCCCTTTTATTAATGGATATTTTATCTAATGACTAATTAAAAAACCGTCAACATTGGGGGAATGACCATAAACCATGATTAGTTTGGTGCATAAGCTATGAACATGTCATTACATTTATCTCTTGTATATTATTAAACATGGATCTAAACATTAATTTCACCATTTATCCTTGGATATCCATCCATAATATAGGATTCAATCACACACTGTTTATGGGATCTAGTGGATTAAAAAATAGAAACCACGGATTATAGGCCATGTAATTGTTAGTGGAAGGATGAAGCACATGAAATATATTTAGTTTAATAATAATGATAAACTAAACAAAAACTTATACTAAAAAGAGTTATAGTTTATTCTCATGATAGTCCACATGCATGAAATGAATTTCACATTTAATAAACTAGAATCTATTGGTAATTATTGTAATTTTAGATAAAAAATTTTCATAAAAATTACGTTTTATCAATTATTCATAAATTCCATTATCACAATTTCAATCAAATGTTAATGAGATTCAAATTTGAAATTATATTTCATGAAAACAATTTATATAAAACTATCTAATTAATAAAATATCTACCTTGGAGGAATCACTATTTGCACCAAATCAAACTACAATATTTGTATGATATTCATATAATATTCACTCATATAACATTTAGGCATTACCTAGTATCCTGAAATTTCACAGTGTGTCCTACCAGGTAAGTCACACACTGAAAAATAATATTTATGTAGTATGATGAGATTTTAATCTGTGAAAATATTTTTGGGTATTATGAATTATAAAATTTATCTACTTCCAAATAATATGTTAAAATTTATTAAAATTTTAAAAAATGTATTTAAATCATCAAAATGTGGGTATGAGATAAATAAATTACACATGTGGAACATGATGAATTGGTTTAAACAAAATAGTAAATTTTCTATAAACATGTATTTTAAACAACATGTACTATCCATTTATATATCATTTCTAGTTATTATCGATGTTAATCAAATAGATACTGAGGGATGGGACATGTTTTCTTAAAAATCACATTAATGGAGTGTATTGTGTACACTTGGGGTACATGTGGTGTGGTCTCAATGTTAAACTATTAACAATCACATGCGTTATATAATAAAAACATGGATCACCATTTATGGAAGGAATATACATTGTGCTTGGATATTAAACCTTATATAGTCCAACTGACCATGTTCCATGATAGTTCAATCTACACAAATTGTGTATTAATTACCCACCATGTGAAATAAATGCATGATGCTATAAATAAATTCATGAATCATCATGGTGAATATGTCATGGGTACATGACATGTACTTACGGGCAACATGATGCATATTTCTATGATATCAATCAAGAATAAAAGTCACACCATCTATGAAATTTGAAATACCATCATTTATTATTAGTCAAATTTTAATTATATTGTCAAAAACAATGTAGAAATAGATGTTATATCATTATTTTTATTTAACAAATGATTAATTAATAATTAAAAAGTAATGATAAAATCATTAATTAATTAATAATGAAAAAATAATTCAAAATTATAAGGTTATCACTCTAATATTACTTTAAGGATCTAGGTGAAGTGGAAGTGTCTGATTGGGAATTCCCAACTCAACTATTTCATTATCAAATATTATTACATTTTTTCTCTAATGAAGAAAACATTGACCAATAGAATTAACTCAAGTATAAATTAAAATATTTTTATGGAATCAATATGGATGATCATCACATACTAATTTAATTAATTTAATCGTTAGTAAAATTACCATGAGATTAATTATTTGATCATTTAGGAATCATGAGACATCTCTTCGTTATATTGTTTATTGATCATAGGAATCAAGAATATATTCCCTCAAATGGTCATTTCATCATGCATAATGAAAGTTCGAATAATGTTTTATTAATCACTATGTTCTAGTATAGAAGATCCTAATGATTTCTCTAAAAAATGTTTATTTTCATGATAGTCAATTCAAAAAACAGTCAACTTATTTTCTCCATTAATATCGGTAGTAGTAGAGGAGGATCACTCTTGATTCTTATGAGTTTTATTATAGATGAAATATATTGGGAATGAAAATATTCTTCTAATTTCATTATGGTCAACAAATCAAATTTCAATTTCTTGGGTCAAAAATATTATAATTTTATTGAAATACATTTTATGTTCTAGAATAATAATTACACATATGATTTTATTATTTTTCATATTCCTTAGTGAAACCTCTTTCCTAATAATGATATTATTATTATTATTATTATTCTTGATATAAAAATATACTAATATATATATATATGTATTAAATTTTATTAATGAATTATTTTTTTACAATTTATAAAAATAATATATAATATAGAATTTCCCTATACACCTTTGATATAATGTTTTTATTAATAGAAAATATGTATAAGTCCTTGTTTGATGTCTATTTATTTAATAAATGAAGAGAACAACATTATTCTCTTATAAAAAATTTGTATTAAAATTAATAAATATAAATAATATTTATATTTGAAATATTATACATATAAATATTATCAAAAATAACTAGTGAAATAATATATGAATTCATTCTTCCATGTGTAATTATTAAACTATTTACATGATTAATATGAATTCAACATGTAAAATAATAATAATATTTAATTGAGGATTTGGTGACACTATGTATGTGACCCACCAGGATTGATTCTCAATGATATCAGTTTGTAGATGATGGTTATAATCAATAAAAATTCCTAAGTAACCATCAAGAAATAAGTTAATGTTCTAATAAAATATGACCTCATATGAATGATTATTTTCTAATCAATTCCAATTATCATCATATCTATAATAAATTAGGTCATATATTCCAGTAATTAACCTATGTCCTCGATGTATATCTCAAATAAATTCATAAAATGAACACAGATTTAATCAGGTTATTCTATTCACATCAAATGGAAAAATATCTACATTATCTAGTGAAAATCATGGAATAAATATTTTTTATACTACTCATTAATAAAATGTAACTCAAGACTAACCCATTTTATTATATGATACCATGAAAATATATCTTCAATTTTTTTATTAATATAAAAATGTAAAAGAATAATAAAATCTCTTAATAGTAGTCTTCATTTTTATGGATTGAGACTCCTTCATGAAGATAAGAACATCAAATGAAATATATAAATGTGGGTTTCTACTTCTAGGTTATATTCAAATAATATCAAAAATAATTAATTGACAAAAGTGTAATCAAGGGGAAGGTGTATCAATGTATTAAGGTCCATAACCCTTGATATCATTAATCATATTATTCCAACCAAATGATATCATTCAGATATAGAAAAAATATAATTTTTAAGAATACTATTTTCAAAATACTAGGTTCTCATCATAGTTGGGAATCTCAATGGACCTTCACTATGACAACTGATCATAAGAAATTATCAAATTCGAATTCATGAATAATATGAATCATTATATGATCATATGTTTAATAATATTGAAAATAATGAATATAGGTAATCGTATATTACATAGATGTTGTTTCCCTGTAACAATCAACAGCATGTACATAACTATATCTATCCTTGATGAATCATTACATGGTGGTGAACCAAATATAATCTACTTGTTTAATATCCTTTATATTTAATATCTAATATTCTATTTTGGGTGAATGATATCACTGAATAATATGTTTAATTTGTCCCCTAATAATGGAGTATTATTTATATGTCTAAGTGCACCAATAATGGAATATTTTAATTAGTGTTTAGTTTGATTCAACGACCCCCTCTAATGGTGATTTAGGTAAACATACTCTCAATAATTTTAATAAAACCAAAGTATTATAACAAGATTTAAAATTCCTATATCTATTTTAATTTTTTCTTTTTATGGAATTTATGTTGAATACTCTATTATTCAAAGGAAATAAATTGATTTTTAGATAAAATGAAATGTTTTTTCGCCTATTGGATTGTGGTGAGGTTATAATGGAATACATATTTGGATAATATAATATTATATATTACCAGTAGGAGGGATAGTGAGTAATGGGTTAAGATAATCTAGATTGGATCTCGGTAGAATATTTTTTATAAAAAATATTCACAAATGGGTTCATAAATCATGGTGTGAAAGACTCTTGAAACTATTTATTGGATAACATTTAAAGTGAAGTATTTAGACTAATTTTACTTAACAAATGATGAATTTTTCATTACGTAAATATGTTAGAAGAATAATAAAAATATCCTTCTTCATGTTAAGAAATAATATCTACTAAAAGATATTTATTTGGATGTTATTGATCAATACCATTCTATAATTATTATAGAGGATATTTGAAACTCATGAATTTTATTTTCCACCGTGAAAGTTAGATAGGATGATTATTTATATTATGAAATAGAAATTTTATCCATTCAACATGCCAATGAGTTTTGGATAGTGGTCAATAAATTAACGAATATATTCTTGAGAATTTGTATCAATAATAAATTTTTATTCGGGTGTAACAAAAATTTATTGAATACATGATCATGTGGAAGAATAGAATGAAGAGAGTAATGGTTTCCTTAAAAATAGATAAAATTTTTATGGGTATAATGATGATTGAAAAAAATGATATACCATAGGAATTTACATATGATATTGGAATTATTATAGATATATAAATAAGAAGGAATCACTACTAGAAAAATAGGTATTTGCGACGGGTCATTTGCGACGGGATCCCGTCGCAAATGGCTTGTTGTGACGGGGGCCCATCGCAAATGACCCGTTGCTGAAAACGGTGTCGCGATAACAATTTTTTGCGACGGGCCCGTCGCTCAAGCCTTTTTCCGCGACGGAAAGAATCCCCGTCGCAACTAGTACTCCGTATATTGGTAAAAACCTATTTAGGACGGGACACGTCGCAAAAACTATTTTTAAAAAAATAAAAAAATAATAATACTATTTGCGACGGGAATAGTATCCCGTCGCAAATACTAAAAAAAAATAAAAAAAATAAATGGTTAATAAATTTTTTTAATTAATATAATAATAATCCAATTATAATTCAAAAATAAAATATAATAAAATATTAATAAATGTTTTTAACTAATATAATAATAGAATTATAATTCACAAATAAAAATAATAAATTATTTTAATTAATATAATAATAATAGAATTATAATTCAAAAATAAAAAATAATAGAATATTAATAAATATGTTATAATGAGATAGATACTACGAATAGAAAAAAAATCATATTTTGATTTCACAAATTTTATAACATAAATACAAACTCTAATCTGAAGGAGGGGGGAGGGGGGATCTACAGATGGTGGTGGAGGAAACTCCATCCCTAAAGAATGAGTGAGTCGGTGCATGTACTCCATCTGCTCCTGATGCTGCTGCTGCCACCGACTCATCTGCTCCTCGTACAGCTGCTGCTGGCGTCGACGCTCCTCCTCATGCTGCTGACGTATCTTCTCCTGCTCCTGTCGGAGACTCTCTATCAGTGCAGTCTGAGATCGCAACTGATCCTCATACTGTGTAGCAGAAGAAGATGCACGAGCTCCTCTCGAGCTGGACGCCGACATCGCAGCACTGCCATAATAATCTCTGGGAGTCAGTCGAGAGCTGATACCAACTACCCAGCCCTTCTCGAAGGCATACTGGGTGGCCTGCATCCATGCCGCCTCATCAAACTGACGGCCAGTGGTCTGATCTAATGAATCGGCCTGACTCTCAGGCCGGGCCTGTGACGCTGCGGCCTCATATGACTCCTGTAGTTGCAATTTAGAATTAAAATTGTGAATATATTATATATAGTTAATTTTTAAACTTGAAAACAAATAATACTAACCATGATGTGGTGCTGACGATCACCTCTGAGCTCCCCAGTAGCTGGATCACTATAAATCCTCCGATATACGTCGTACTCTGTAATATCGGGGTGCTCGACAGCCTATAAGAATAAAAAATAAACTATTAATATTAATAGTTATATAAAATATTTATAAATAATGTACGTACCAGATGCTGTCTATGAGTACTGAAAGAACGACTCCCAGCTCGATGAGTCACCTCCTGTCTCCCCCGATTCTGCCTCCCCACTGATGATCTCCTCTGAAAGGCACCACTCAACCAGTGCACACATAATCCATCCCATACATGGGATGAAATTTACTCTGGTCGGTGTGCTCTACATGACTCGTCAAAATCTGACACTCCTGCTTTCTTCATCGCAGCTTTTCTTAAATTGTGAAAAAACTGATGAAGGCGATCACGCATGGCCACCTCCCATGCCTCGTGGATGGCGTCACGCATGGTATCCTCGATCGGATACCATAAACCCTACAAATAAATCAAAATATCAAGTTAGAAATGAAATAATTTTCAAAATAAAAATTATTTATTTACGTACGTACCAACCAATGGCCGAACATGGCCTGCTGCACATCAATGGGACTCTGCTCCCATGTGGTCCACAGCTGAGAGAAATAGTTGCGCAAAATAGCGCTGCCCTGTCCGACTGCTATATGCAGAAAACTGTAAAAATAATAAACATTTATTATGTGAATAGATTAATGAAATCTTAGTCAAATCCACAGGTTATCACACAGGTTATCACACCTCCGTGTGCGTGGATCAAACCCAAGACGTGGACGTTTCTCAGGGAAGGGGTCAGGAATCATTAATCTTGCAAGACCGCGCCCCCTCTGCGTACTCCCTGGAGCGCCTGCAGGCTGAGGATCATCTGCCAGCAACTCATCTGCATCGAAAGACAGGTCAGCATCCGCCAACTCACGAAATGTGGCGTCGTCCATCTGAAACAGAAAATGTTAATGTTGTTAGCAAATAATTGATAATTACTATTATATATACATATATACATATTACGATTGTATATAAATACAATGGAATTCTATCAGTGTTCATCTTCATCATCATCTTCATATATGTCAATGTCATCTTCATATTCCTTCTCAACATCATCGATATCCATTCGAGTTACAGTTGCTTTATCTCTTACCATTTCAAATTCATATGTGACATCATTAACATCATCGTCATCACCAACTCTTAAATGTGGGGTGTCGTCATCGATACTCATGTCTCTTTGTAAAAAAGATTGATTTTGAGTACTCTCTTGAAAAACTTCAATTCTTTTCAAATCAGTGAAAGCACATTCACTTTGACTAAACTGATTGTCTCGAATTTTTATTTTTATTACACTCCACCAATTAGTCAAGTCTCTTGATGTAGCACAGTACTTTGCATAATAAACTTGATGTGCCTGTTGAGCCAATAAGAATGGTTCATTTACTGCAAGAACACTTTTACATTTAATATCGATGATTCCATGAGTCGGATGAACACGCACGCCTCTCTCTATATCCAACCACCGACATTTAAACATGGTTATGTAATGTTGTCCAAGATAAAAGAGTTCAATGATTTCATCAAGTATGCCATAAAAGTCAACTTCATTTTCTCGATGATGAGATCCTCTCAAGCTAACTCCACTCTTCATTGTTTTTTTCGGTTCTCCATATGCATGTGTGTGGAATCGAAATCCATTCACCACATATGCATTATAAGTTTTAAAAAGTTTGGAAGGTGGGTTACTCAATACCCACAGACGTTTGTCAATTTTATCAGCATGTCGAGACACCTGAAAATTTGTGAAATAATTATCAATATAGTAAACTATACATTGAATGAGTTTCTAAAAGAATAATAATTTATGTTACCAGTTTTTGAAACCACTGAGAGAAATTTTTCAGTCGACGTTCTTTGAGAGCAGCTGCTGTAATTTGTGGAATTTTTTTCTTGATATGATTATCATATAACCTATAAAAACCAAAGTTATTTACTGTAACATAAATGATAGAATAAGTGATATAAACACTTACAGTACAACTGATGTCATCTCTTCACAGTTGAGAAGAACATATCTATGAGCTCTATGATGTTCATCATCTGAAAGCCAGCATTCATAAACTCTACCAAAACCAAGCTCTGACTGGTTGAAAACAGATAATTGATTGTCGATTTCATCAATATTACTCTCGTTTCGTCCCATTCGTTTGTGTTTTGAAGGATACTCAGATTCAAAATAATGGGAGCAGAAAAAAGATAATTCCTCTTGCAAATAAGCTTCTGCAATAGATCCTTCAACAAATGCTTTGTTACGTAATTTTCTTTTCAATTTTTGCATGCATCTTTCAAATGGGTACATCCATCGAAACTGTACTGTACCTCCACATTTGGCTTCATATAGCAAATGTAACATCAAATGTTCCATTGAGTCGAAGAAAGACGGCGGATATATTTTTTCCAGTTTACATATAATTACAATAAAATCCTTTTCAAGTTTTCCTAGAGCATCATAATCTGTTGTATCCGCCCAAATTTCCCGAGAAAAATGAAACATTTCTGTTATGGAATCCCAAATCACAGAATTCAACAGACCTCTTAATCCAATGGGTAGAAGTCTTTCCATTATAACATGACAATCATGACTTTTTAATCCAGTAATATGACCATTCTTTACACATCTACCCAAATTGGAAGCACAGCCATCCAGAAGTCTCAAATCTGCAATCCACTGACAAAATAATAAACAGTTTTCTTTAGACAGTGTATAAGCTGATTTTGGTTTCAGTAACCTTTCTGTTCTGACATTCTCAAACAGTTCCAATTCTGGATGCCTGCAAATTTGGGCAAGATCTAAACATGCATTTACATTGTCTTTTCTCTTTCCTGGCGTATCCAAAACTGTATGAAACAAATTATCAAAATAGTTCTTCTCAATATGCATGACATCTAACATGTGTCGGACCAACAAATCAGACCAATATGGAAAATCCCAAAATATGCTATGTTTAATCCAATTGTGTTCTTTCCCAAAACCAGAAATTTTCTGTTGGTTTATTGTGGGACCAAAAGTGATGGGAGGTAATGAAAATACAACTGATTTTAACTCCGAACCTGATAGCATTTTTGGAGGTCCACCCCTTCCAACTGTTCCTTTTCTGAAATGAGATCTTTTTCTGCGAAAAGGATGATCAGTTGGAAGAAATCTGCGATGACAGTCAAAATAATAAGGTTTCTTTCCATGAATGAGCATAAATGCTTTGTTCTCTCCCATACAATAAGGACATGATTTCTGACCATGTCTACTCCATCCAGATAACATCCCATAAGCCTGGAAGTCACTTATTGTCCACATCAATGCTACTCTCAGTATGAAATTCTATTTTGTTGCAACATCGTATGTATTGACACTAGTACTCCACAATAAATTTAATTCATCAATCAATGGTTTCAAATAAACATAAATATTTTTCTTCAGATGTCCTGGAATTAGTAAAGTCAAAAAGATATATGGCTCCTTCATCAACATCCATGGAGGTAAATTGTACGGAGTTAAAAAACAGGCCAACATGAATATTGACTACCATAAGATCCAAACGGACAGAAACCATCAGTGGAAAGGCCCAGTCGAACATTTCTAGCTTCTAAAGAAAAGGATGGATGCACTCTATCAAAATGTTTCCATGAATCACCATCAGCTGGATGATTCAAGCTTTTATCAGTTGAAATATTCTCTTTATGCCATGACATCATTGTCGCTGTATTCTTAGACATGATGTTGGGCAAAAATCCCTCAAGGTAACATTGCAGTATTTTTGGGTTGATTGTGTTTGTTGACAAAGCAGGTTTCCATGGAGAATTGTCGAGTTCCCGAGAAGATGTTGACATTCCATGATGACAAAGAACTTTGACAAAGGAAAGGACGATCTGGAGGCGGTACAAAAGAGCAGTACAAGGTGGCTCCGTTTTCCAGTGTTTGCCAAATTTATGGGCCTGAAAATCGCCAATGGAAAATGGAGTGATATGTTGTTGGCGAAGGTTGAGGAGAGAGAAATGAAGGAGGTGCGCGAAAAAATTAAGCGTGGCGCGCAAAACTAGCGGGTTGCGCGAAATCTTGAAGTGTGGCGCGCAAAACAGCGGGATGCGCGAAATTGTATTTCGCACAAAAGATGTTTCAAGACCGAAAGCTTGAAAATCGGTAAAGGCATGAGGCGCGCGAAATTTTGGAGGCGTGCGCGGAAAATTGAAGTGGCGTGCAAAATAGTGGATGAAGTATTTCGCGCAAGAGGTGTTACGAGGTCCGAAGCTCGTAAAATGGCAAAGGCATGAGGTGCGCGAAATTATAGAGCAGTGCGCGGAAAATGGTTGTGCGCGGAAGATTTGCCTTTCGCGATCAAAGCGGATTACGCGCTCAAGGAGGGTTTTTCGCGCGGGTTCGATTTTGCCTAGAAATATGAAGTGACCCTCCTCCATTCAGCGGAGTTCAAGACATAGAAAATACCCGAGCTCTGGTGCGTGAAATTGAAGTTAGAAAGGGTGTTGCGCGTAAACTTAAAGTTTGCGCGTAAAGTCAGATTGCGCGCAAAGCAAAGGCTGCGCAGATAGTTGGTGTTGGCGCGTAAAAGGAAGATTGCGCGAAAAGTGGATTTCGCGCAAAAGCAGTGAATTGCGCGCAAGGCAGTTTCCAGGCTGCGCGTAATATTTGGACGTTGCGCGAAAAAGGAATTTCGCGCAAATCATTGAAATTGCGCGCAAGACACCGTAAAGGTTGCGCGTAAAAATTGAGGTTTCCCGGTACATCCGGTGCAAAGTGAGATTTATCTGCGGGTGAAAGTTGGACTTCAACAGAGCATCTATATACAGAGGAAGATGCATTCCTTCATGAAAATGAAGAGACCTACAGGTCTATAAACTGTGATTGGATTCCCTTCACAGAGCAGTGAGCTTAGGAAGAGGAAGAAGGTGATCCTCTCCACCGGCAGTGAGCCAGAGAGAGAGAAACAGGGAGTGACCCTTGGGAAAGCAGTGAGCTGACCCTAAACTTTGCATAGGCAGTGAGCCTGGGCATAGAAGTGATCTATCCCGAACATTGTAATCCACAGCTAGTGAAGTTTAGTGGACTTGGTACGACCGGCAACCTGTCGGCGTATGCTCCTTGGACGTAGCCCTTAGCGGTGAACCAAGTAAAATTGTTGTGTCCTGTGCTTGCTTTACTTTCTGTTTATATTGTGCAGCAGGAAAGGGAGAGAAGATTGTTTTGCTTAACAGCGAAACAAGATCAGAAAGGGCTTTAATTTTTAATTAGTCATACCCTGATTCACCCCCCCTCTCAGGGTATTCAGCCTAGTGGACCTAACAAGTGGTATCAGAGCTAGGTTAACAGTTGGTCTTCTCTCAATGGAGGTCACTAATCATAGAGGGATTCCGATCTTCGACGGATGTAATGTTCAGATATGGAAGAATCGAATGCAACACTATTTCCGATCTCTGGGAATGGATGTGTTTTCAGCAGCTATGCATGGTATCACAGCTGATATTACTAGTGGTGCATTATCAGAAGCTGAGCACAAAGAGTTGGATGCTGATTCCAAAGCAATAAACGCCTTAGGTGGAGCCCTCTCTAATCCCATTTATACAAAGGTGATGTCATGAAAATCGTCACATGCCATGTGGGAAAAACTTTTGAATATTTATGAAGGGGATACAAAAGTCAGAGAGGCAAAGCTGCAAGTGTTGTGGAACAAGTATGAAGATCTCAAAATGAACCCGAATGAGTCCGTTGATGCATTCTTTGACAGGGTAAATGTTGTGGTAGAAGACATGCGGGGTCTTGGAGAAATTATCGAAGACATTAAAATCGTAAAGCGCATCTTGAGAAAGCTTCCACCTCGGTTCAATCCGAAAGTTTCTGTGTTGGAAGATAAAGATCCGAAAGAGCTAACATTGGATAACCTACACAGCACTCTTGTTGCATATGAAATGAGAAATGATGACAACGATGCTGTGGAAAAGGGGAAATCCAAAGAGGTGGCATTTAAGGCCATGAAGAGGCTCACTATTGATGATTCTCAGGAGGAAGAAGAGTCAGATGAGGTGATGTCGTTCCTTTCTTCAAATCTGCAAAGAGGAAAAGGAAAGTTTAAAGGGAAACTTCCACTAGCATGCTTCCGATGCGGAAAGGTTGGTCATCTTGCTGCAAGATGCCCCAAAAAGTTTCAAGAAGAAAGCGATGAAGATGAAGTTAAGATTCCCATGAAAAAATCTTCAGCCTATGTGAAAGGGAAGAAGCAGTTCAAGAGAAATTTATTTAAGAAGAAGAATCATCTTTCCCAAGAAATTGACAGTTCAGATGAGTCTGAGGGTGAAGAAGTTGAAGAGATAGAAAACTGCAAAGATCATGGTCAAAATGCGATGGTGGCTGTTGCTAGTAGTGCTCTAGAAAAGAAAGAAACCGAAACTGATGAAGAAGAAGAAGAAATTGAAGGGAGAGTTGACATGGAAGCTGAATTAGAAGAATCTCTTGAAGAGATAGATGTTTGGCGAGCAAAAACAAAGAAAGCCAACAAGATAGTACGTGATGCCAAACTCTACATGCAACAACAAGAAGAAGAGAAGTCTGAGCTTGAGAAAGAAATTGAGAATCTTAAGTCTTCCAGGCCAGAGCGCACAGAAAAGGTTAATGAGCATAAGCTCAAGATTGAAGAGCAGAAAAGGGAGATCGATTGCTTGAGTCGAAAAGTGAAAGATCATGTCAAGCGTATTGAAGAGTTTGAAGAGGAAGTTGTCGGTCTACGGAGAAAATTTAAAGACCAGGAAAAACCTTTGAATCCCAACACATTCTTGGGAAATCAGGTCGTTACGAAGACGGAAAAGAAGAAAGAAGAGCCTAGTAGTTCAGTAGGAAAGAAGCAGCAATTGAACTCATATGTTAAGGCTGATTCACGGCTTAATCAGAAACAAAAATCTGCGGCAGTTGAAGTTAGACCGCAAGCACCTGTCCCGAGATTGAAAGTGGATTTGAGCACAAAGAAGGATCAGAATACTCAGAGATCCAAAGGGGAAACTCGTAGTGTTGAAGTAACACGAAGGAATGCACCTTATATCAGGTGTTATTGTTGTGGAAATATGGGACATTCACAGTATGTGTGTTCCATAGCCAAAAGATATCGAAGGGAACAAGAACAGAGATGGCATCCAAACAGAGAACGGTTTTCCAGAACATTTTTTGAAGGACACTGTTTTTGGTGCGGAGGATTTGGACACATGGCTAGGTACTGCACTCCGACCATTCAGAAAAATGTGCCAAAGCAGAATCAAAATGTTCGCAAGCAGCAGATCAGTAAACTGACAAATGAGTTAAAAGTTCAGAACAGATTTGCAGTTTTGCAAGATGAAGCTGGTCCATCATACTCTGAGAAAGAACAGAAGCCTCAATCCATGCCGAGTATGAAAGAAAAAGTATGGACTAGGAAGAAGAAAACTGAGAAGGCCGTAGTTGCTGAAATTTCCCTTAAAGCATCAGATCGTTCTGGTGTTTGGATCCTTGACAGTGGTTGCACATCCCACATGACGGGTAATAAGGATCTGGTTACAGGCATAAAATATGACAAAGAAGGAGTTGTCAAGTTTGGAAATGATGAAGGCCTGAAGATTGTTGGCTCAGGAAAAGCCAAGTTTGGGGGAAAAGAAATGAGACATGTTGATGTCTTGGTGGTAGATGGTCTCAGTCATAATCTGCTTAGCGTCAGTCAACTATGTGACTCTGGGCACTCTATACTATTTACCAAGAAGATGGGTATTGTTAAAGGAAAAGATGGAATAGTCATTCTTCAGAGAAAACGAACAAAGGGGAATCTTTACCTGGTAGGTGGGGAAGAAGATTCATGCCTTTTATCCAGAGAAGAAGAAAATCAGCTATGGCATAAGCGACTTGGTCATCTATGTCAACCATCTATGGAAGATCTGGTAAAGTGTGATGCTGCTAGAGACCTTCCCAAACTATCACGTGATCGCACTCATACGTGTGATGCTTGTCAACAAGGGAAGATCATCAGGAAGACATACAGGCCAAAGGAACAAAAAGCAACTCGAGTGCTCGAATTGGTGCATGCTGATGTATGTGGACCTATCTCACCACGAGCTATAGATGGGCAAAGGTACTATGTTCTTTTCATTGATGACTATAGCAGAATGGCCTGGGTATTCATCATTACCCATAAGACAGAGGTGTTCAGTTGCATAAAGCAGTACAGGAGGGAATCAGAAAAGATGCTTGGGCAGAAAATTTTGAAGTTTCGTACTGATAACGGTACAGAATTTACAAACAGTCAGGTTGAAAACTATCTTGAGAAACATGGGATAAGACATCAAGTTTCATCAGTGAGAACTCCCCAACAGAATGGAGTGGTAGAAAGGAGGAATCGGATCAATAACAACATGGCCAGAACAATGCTTATTGATAAGGACCTACCAGAGAAATTTTGGAAGGAAGCAGTTTTGACATCGATCTATGTTTCAAACAGGTCCCTGTTATGTCTGAAGCAAGGGAAGACTCTGTATGAACTATGGTACAGAAAGAAGCCAACGTTGAAATACTTTCGAATCTTTGGAAGTAAGTGTTTCATTCTCAACAAAGAACATCATAGGAAGTTTGAGGCACGAGGAGATGAAGGGATATTCCTTGGCTATTCAGGGAAAAGAAAAGCATATAAATGCTTCAACAAGAGGCTGGGAAACATTGTTGAGAGTAATGATGTCACTATAGTCGAAAATGAACAGACTGCTCAACGACCCAGTGAACAGTTCCTGGATGAAAGTGATGATGAGGTAAGCAACCCAGGGGGAGCAGAAGTGGCAGAAGCTGACTCAGAAGAAGATACTGCTGATGAAGAGGAAAGTTTCAAGTCGGTGTCTGCGAGGAAGACAAAGAGTCGAGCTGAGATTGATAGGCAGAATATCATTGGTGATCAAACAGCTCCAGTTCAGACTCGAAGAATGAAATCATCACAACAAGCATCGTTTTTGTCTCAAGTGGAGCCGAAATGTTTTTCTGATGCAGCTGAAGATGAAAACTGGGTTCAGGCCATGAACGAAGAGCTTGATCAGATTGAGAAGAACCAGACATGGGAGATTGTTTCGAGGCCAGCGGACAAGAATGTCATTGGGACCAAATGGGTCTATCGCAACAAGATGAATGAATATGGAACAGTGATTCGGAACAAAGCACGACTAGTGTGCAAGGGGTACTCCCAAATCGAGGGAATTGATGTTGATGAGACATTTGAACCGGTTGCAAGGCTGGAGACAATAAGATTATTCCTAGCCATCGTAGTGAAAAGGAAGTTCAAAGTGTTCCAGATGGATATCAAATCCGCATTCTTGAATGGGGTTCTGGAAGAGGAGGTGTATATTGACCAGCCATATGGTTTTTTCATTCATGAGGATGAGAACAAAGTTTGCAGGCTGAAGAAGGCATTGTATGGGCTAAAACAAGCACCAAGGGAATGGTACTCAAGGCTTGATCAGTACTTGAAGAAGCTTGGTTTTCAGCATGGAGGAGTTGATTACAATCTCTATTTCAGTAATGACAGTAATCAAAGGATGATGGTGTTGGTTTATGTCGATGACATAATATTTGGTGGATCAGATGAAGCTCAGTGCAGACAGTTTTCCGAATTCATGAAAAATGAGTTTGAAATGTCAATGATTGGAGAGCTAACGTTTTTCCTTGGTCTACAGGTCACACAAGGAAGGAATGGAACATTCATTTCTCAATCTAAATATTCCAAGGAGGTCTTGAGAAGGTTTGGAATGGAAAATTCCAAGGAGATGAATACTCCGGTGGCTACCCGGATGAAATTATCAAAATATGAGGATGGTAAGGCAGTTAATATCACAGAATACAGGCAAATCATTGGAAGTCTGTTGTACTTAACCGCAACAAGGCCTGATATTGTTTTCGCCACATGCCAAGCAGCGAGATATCAAAGTAATCCCAAGGAAAGTCACATGCTCGCAGTGAAAAGAATACTTCGGTATATTAAGGGCACGGTGGACTTTGGCTTGACATACAATGACAAATCTCAGACAGAGTTATTGGGGTACACTGATGCAGACTGGGCCGGTTCAGCCGATGATAGAAAATCAACGTCAGGTGGTGCATTCTATCTTGGTGGATTGTGTATTTCTTGGCTAAGCAAGAAACAAGATTGCATTTCATTGAGCACCGCAGAAGCTGAGTATATTGCGGCCACTCAAGCATGCACACAGTTATTGTGGATGAAGCAGCAGCTTGAAGATATGGGAGTTGAAGTGAAGTCTCTGATCGGAATCCAGTGTGACAACTCAAGTGCTATAAATCTTAGCAAAAATCCCGTCCATCATTCAAGGACAAAGCACATTGAGATTAAGTATCATTTTATCAAGGAGAAGGTTGAGCAGGGAATTGTGAAGTTGGAGTACGTGCCTACAGAACTACAGGTTGCAGACATTCTGACAAAGGCCTTACCCAAGGAAGCTTTTGAGAGGCATCGACTGGCTCTGGGAGTTCAGTTGATTCCCCACACTTGAAATAGTGTGGATATGGGACCCCCCCTCTCCCCGAGGTATGATGTGTTTTTCCCTAATATGCTGATATGTGTTCTCTACTATGTTACAGACTACAAAGGCGTGACCTTTGGGTTCGTTGACAAAGGGGGAGAAAAGTGCTTGACAAGTGCTTGACAAAGGGGGAGAAAAGTGTTAGTTCAAGGGGGAGACAGTGCATGTATTTGATAAATCATAATTGATACGGGGAGAAGCTGACAGGTGGAGCAGCCGGAAAGGGGGAGCAATGAGAAAGGGGGAGTGTACTAAATCTGACGATGCTAGACGTGATCGATCAAATCATAGAAATCACGACAGCTGAGGATCGTGATAAAAGCAGAACAGTGGTGTTGGAATGGTGTCAGACGGTGTCCAGCTATCAACAATTGGTATCAACTTAAGAATTCACCAATTTCTATCAGTGTGGTTCAACAACTGGTTTTATTTTAAGAATTGGTATCAGGGTGGAATCAACAATTGGGGTCTGACATTAAGTGATTCATTGATGAACTTTTCATACTACTCTTGTTTCTCACGCCGAGCATTGCTCATGTGGGCTTAGAGTACGTGTTAAGTGATTCCTTGAACGCTATCATAATCGCAAGAGGCGAATGCTGGTAGCGACTGGAAGAAGACTCAGTGAGGTATCAAAGTGCAGAAAATCATCCTGAGCAAAATTGTGAAGAGTTGTCAACAAACCCAAAGGGGGAGATTGTTGGGAAAAAATCCCTCAAGGTAACATTGCAGTATTTTTGGGTTGATTGTGTTTGTTGACAAAGCAGGTTTCCATGGAGAATTGTCGAGTTCCCGAGAAGATGTTGACATTCCATGTTGACAAAGAACTTTGACAAAGGAAAGGACGATCTGGAGGCGGTATAAAAGAGCAGTACAAGGTGGCGCCGTTTTCCAGTTTTTTCCAAATTTATGGGCCTGAAAATCGCCAATGGAAAATGGAGTGATATGTTGTTGGAGAAGGTTGAGGAGAGAGAAATGAAGGAGGTGCGCGAAAAAATTAAGCGTGGCGCGCAAAACTAGCGGGTTGCGTGAAATCTTGAAGTGTGGCGTGCAAAACAGCGGGATGCGCGAAATTGTATTTCGCGCAAAAGATGTTTCAAGACCGAAAGCTTGAAAATCGGTAAAGTCATGAGGCGCGCGAAATTTTGGAGGCGTGCACGGAAAATTGAAGTGGCGCGTGAAATAGCGGATGAAGTATTTCGCGCAAGAGGTGTTACGAGGTCCGAAGCTCGTAAAATGGAAAAGGCACGAGGTGCGCGAAATTATGGAGCAGTGCGCGGAAAATGGTTGTGCGCGGAAGATTTGCCTTTCGCGATCAAAGCGGATTACGCGCTCAAGGAGGGTTTTTCGCGCGGGGTCGATTTTGCCTATAAATATGAAGTGACCCTCCTCCATTCAGCGGAGTTCAAGACATAGAAAATACCCGAGCTCTGGTGCGCGAAATTGAAGTTAGAAAGGGTGTTGCGCGTAAACTTAAAGTTTGCGCGTAATGTCAGATTGCGCGCAAAGCAAAGGCTGCGCAGACAGTTGGTGTTGGCGCGTAAAAGGAAGATTGCGCGAAAAGTGGATTTCGCGCAAAAGCAGTGAATTGCGCGCAAGGCAGTTTCCAGGCTGCGCGTAATATTTGGACGTTGCGCGAAAAAGTAATTTCGCGCAAATCATTGAAATTGCGCGCAAGACACCGTAAAGGTTGCGCGTAAAAATTGAGGTTGCCCGGTACATCCGGTGCAAAGTGAGATTCATCTGCGAGTGAAAGTTGGACTTCAACAGAGCATCTACATACAGAGGAAGATGCATTCCTTCATGAAAATGAAGAGACCTACAGGTCTATAAACTGTGATTGGATTCCCTTCACAGAGCAGTGAGCTTAGGAAGAGGAAGAAGGTGATCCTCTCCACCAGCAGTGAGCCAGAGAGAGAGAAACAGGGAGTGACCCTTGGAAAAGCAGTGAGATGACCCTAAACATTGTATAGGCAGTGAGCCTGGGCATAGAAGTGATCTAGCCCGAACATTGTAATCCACAGCTAGTGAAGTTTAGTGGACTTGGTACGACCGACAACCTGTCGGCGTATGCTCCTTGGACGTAGCCCTTAGCGGTGAACCAAGTAAAATTGTTGTGTCCTGTGCTTGCTTTACTTTCTGTTTATATTGTGCAGTAGGAAAGAGAGAGAAGATTGTTTTGCTTAACAGCGAAACAAGATCAGAAAGGGATTTAATTTTTAATTAGTCATACCCTGATTCACCCCCCTCTCAGGGTATTCAGCCTAGTGGACCTAACACATGAATAAACGCTGGAGTCTGGATGTAAGCAGAATATATCTCAACTGTTTTACAGGAATCAAACCAGACTTCCCGTGTTGTTTTTCTTTATATCTCAGTTGCCCACATGTGGGACAACTATCCAACGACTCATTTTCCCCAGAATATAAAATGCATTCATTTGAACATGCATGAATCTTCTGACAAGTAAGTCCCAAATTTCGAACCAGCCTCTTACTCTCATAGTAATTTGCAGGTAAAACATTTCCTTCGGGTAACCGTGTTTTAAGCAAAGAAAATATCTGGTCAAAATAGGTGTTTGACATTCCGTTATCTGATTTGATAGCCATAAATTTTTCTACTGCTTCTAATTTGCTCATCTTGCAGCCATGATATAATGCATCCTCAGCAGACTTCAACAACTCATAAAATTCAGACGGTGCCAACTCAGGATTTGAAGCTATATCAGCCGGAGTTTCTGTATGTTGAACAGATAAACCTGTAACATCAAGTACTAAATCTTGAAATCGGGATGGATCTGGAGTCAAGTTGGTATCACCTGCTCTGGAACTGCGTTCAGCGTATTGATACCAAAAAACATAATCTGGTTGAAAACCAAAACGCAAGAGATGTTCTCCCACTTTGTCAAACGTGTCAAACGTTCTCAATGCACATTTTCTGCAAGGGCATTTTATTTTGTCTTCTGAAACAAATTCTGGATTTGATGCCGCAAATGATAAAAAAGTCTCCACACCCTCTACATATACTGGATTTAAACCAGAACCGTTTGGATTTCTACGTTGATTTATCCACATGCTGTCACCTAATAATGATTGTTGACGACCTCGTTGTTCCATATTTCTCTATAAAATATAAAAGCATTACTGGTTTTGAATAATTTGTTAGAAAAAACACTCAAGCTAGGATAATTATAGAGTTTAGATCATACATGACTGACGCAAACTTTTTATTGAGATAGACCTAAAAATTGACCCTTTAAGAATTAAATATGTTGATAATAAAGCAAAACATGTTACAAATATTGATAATTTTAATATTATATAAATTTTTTATTATTTTCATAGTACAAATATTATTGGTATTTATTACTAATTATTACTAATTATTACTAATTACTGGTAATTATTACTAATTATTACCAATTAGTGGAAATTATTACAAATTAATACTAATTATTGGTAATTAATACTAATTATTGGTAATTATTGGTAATTATTGGTAATTATCGGTAATTATTACTAATTATTGGTTATTACTAATTATTGGTAATTATTATTAATTATTGGTAATTATTACTAATTATTGGTAATTATTACTAATTATTGGTAATTATTACAAACTATTGTTAAGTATTACTAATTATTGTTAATTATTAATAATTATTGGTAATTATTATTAATTATTACTAATTACTAATAATTATTATTAATTATTACTAATTATTGGTAATTATTACTAATTATTAATAATTATTACTAATTATTGGTAATTAGTACTAATTATTACTAATTATTACTAATTATTGGTAATTACTACTAATTATTAATAATTATTGGTAATTATTGGTAATTATTACTAATTATTGGTAATTATTGGTAATTATTGGTAATTATTACTAATTATTGGTAATTATTACTAATTATTGTTAATTATTACAAATTATTGGTAATTATTACTAATTGTTGGTAATTATTACTAATTATTGGTAATTATTACTAATTATTACTAATTATTACTAATTATTGGTAATTATTGGTAATTATTGGTAATTATTACTAATTATTACTAATTATTGGTAATTATTGGTAATTATTACTAATTATTGGTAATTAATACTAATTATTGGTAATTATTGGTAATTATTACTAATTATTTGTAATTATTACTAATTATTGGTAAGTATTACTAATTATTGTTAAGTATTACTAATTATTGGTAATTATTACTAATTATTGGTAATTATTACTAATTATTGGTAATTATTTCTAATTATTACTAATTATTACTAATTATTTTTAATTATTACTAATTATTGGTAATTATTACTAATTATTGGTAATTATTACTAATTATTACTAGTTATTACTAATTATTACTAATTATTACTAATTATTACTAATTATTGGTAATTATTACTAATTATTACTAATTATTAGTAATTATTACTAATTATTACTAATTATTGGTAATTATTGGTAATTATTACTAATTATTGTTAATTATTACTAATTATTGGTAATTATTACTAATTATTGGTAATTATTACTAATTATTACTAATTATTACTAATTATTGGTAATTATTACTAATTATTACTAATTATTGGTAATTATTGGTAATTATTGGTAATTATTGGTAATTATTGGTAATTATTGGTAATTATTGGTAATTATTGGTAATTATTACTAATTATTGGTAATTATTACTAATTATTACTAATTATTGGTAATTATTACTAATTATTACTAATTATTACTAATTATTACTAATTATTACTAATTATTACTAATTATTACTAATTATTGGTAATTATTACTAATTATTACTAATTATTGGTAATTATTGGTAATAATTACTAATTATTACTAAATATTGGTAATTATTACTAATTATTACTAATTATTACTAATTATTACTAACTATTACTAATTATTACTAATTATTGGTAATTATTGTTAATTATTACTAATTATTGGTAATTATTGGTAACTATTACTAATTATTGGTAATTATTGGTAATTATTGCTAATTATTACTAATTATTGGTAATTATTACTCATTATTGGTAATTATTACGAATTATTACTAATTATTACTAATAATTACTAATTATTATTAATTATTGGTAATTATTGGTAATTATTGTTAATTATTGGTAATTATTAATAATTATTGTTAATTGTTACAAATTATTGGTAATTATTACTAATTATTGGCAATTATTACTAATTATTGTTAATTATTACTATTTATTGGTAATTATTACTAATTATTGGTAATTATTACTAATTATTACTAATTATTACAAATAATTACTAATTATTGGTAATTATTGGTAATTATTACAAATTATTACTAATTATTACTAATTATTACTAATTATTGGTAATTATTGGTAATTTTTACGAATTATTACTAATTATTACTAATTATTTGTAATTATTGGTAATTATTACTAATTATTGGTAATTAATACGAATTATTGGTAATTATTGTTAATTATTGGTAATTATTGGTAATTATTACTAATTATTGGTAATTATTACCAATTATTGTTATGTATTACTAATTATTGTTAAGTATGTCTAATTATTGTTAAGTATTACTAATTATTGGTAATTATTACTAATTATTGTTAATTATTGGTAATTATTGGTAATTATTGGTAATTATTGGTAAATATTGGTAATTATTGGTAATTATAAGTAAATATTGGTAATTATTAGTAATTATTGGTAATTATTGGTAATTATTGATAATTATTTCTAATTATTGGTAATTATTACTAATTATTGGTAATTATTACAAATTATTGGTAATTATTACTGATTATTGGTAATTTTTACTAATTATTGGTAATTTTTACTAATTTGGGGTAATTATTTCTAATTATGGGTAATTATTGGTAATTACCGGTAATTATTACTAACTATTGGTAATTATTACTAATTATTACTAATTATTACTAATTATTACTAATTATTACTAATTATTACTAATTATTATTAATTATTACTATTTATTACTAATTATTACTAATTATTACTAATTATTCCTAATTATTGGTTATTATTGGTAATTATTGGTAATTATTCCTAATTATTACTAATTAGTGGTAATTATTAGTAATTATTACTAATTATTGATAATTATTAATAATTATTACCAATTATTGGTAATTATTACTAATTATTGGTAAGTATACCTAATTATTGGTAATTATTACTAATTATTGGTAATTATTACTAATTATTGGTAATTATTACTAATTATTGTTAATTATTACTAATTATTAATAATTATTCCTAATTATTGATAATTATTGGTAATTGTTCCTAATTATTAGTAATTAAATGAATAATTACAAATAATTAGGAATAATTACCAATAATTAGGAATAAAAAATTATTAGTATATTTTATTATTAATATTAATATAATATAATTTTCTTATTTATATACAATTCTCCTTTCATCTGTGTGTTTTCTATCTCCATATACAAATAATATATGTGGAGACAGCAAACACACAGATTAAAAGAGAATTGTATATATATAAAAAATTATATTATTTTAATATTAATAATAAAATATACTAATAATGTAATAATGTTATTATTCCTAATTATTGGTATTTATTACTAATTATGAAGTAATAAAACAATGTAATCATAATTAAATTACAACTAATTAAGAATAATGGAAACTAATAAAACATTAAAAATAAATATTAAATTAAAATTAATATAAATACCTTTAAAATTGATCTGAGGTTGATCACTGATCGTTCTTCAAAACTTCAATATCAACTCCGGAGAAAAAAAATTAAACTTGAGAAAAACTGAACTTTAGAAATAAAATTTCGAGAGAAGAAGAAGATGGAGTTTGAGAATGATTTGAAAAAAACGGATGGGGGTATTTATAGGTTAGATTATTTGCGACGGGCCCATTTGCGACGGGATACCCGTCGCAAATACCTTAGCCAGCATTTATTACGGTCAACGGTTAAATAGTTATTTGCGACGGGACCCGTCGCAAATAACCACCTGCCGACGTACTATTTGCGACGGGGGAATATTTCCGTCGCAAATACCTTTTACTGCCGCCAGTTATTTGCGACAGGAATATTCCCCCGTCGCAAATATGTTTCCCGCGATTGGGCGCGCAAAGGCCGCCAGTCCTTTTGCGACGGGGCAAGCTATCCCGTCGCAAAAGGCTACTTATTTGCGATGGGCAAATACCCCCGTCGCAAATAAGTTTTTAACAGGGCTATTTGCGACTAGAATAAATCTCGTCGCAAATACCCATTTTTCCCGTAGTGAATGCATTATTTATCTCCAGTAGTACCTTCATGAGAGGATATGATATAAAATAAAATTTAGTTAAAGGGTCATGGATATGAATTCCAAATTAAATAATAAATATTATAATATTAGGTTGTTAAAGAATTATTAAAAATATATAATTATAATATATATATTACTTTTATAGAAGCATCTCAGATTAGACTCCAAAACTATATAAATATCGAATATGTGAGTAAGTGGAGGATGCATTACAAATAAAGAAGTAAATTCACATAGAATAATTTATAAAAAGTGTTATAATATTGGGGATGAATTTTACACATCATGAGAGTGTGTCTATATGTCCAAGAGATTAATGGTGGTGTTAGAATGGCTAGATCATTATCTCAATCAATAAGTAATTAAATAATCCATTGTTTTTATAGGAAATATTTTTTATTCACTAACTGTGGATATATGGTATTAGATTGTAGTATGAACAATTCTAAAAAAGTAATATTGAATTCCTATATTCAAATGAAAAAAAGACAAGTTTTATCAAAGGGGAATTTAATAAGAATGAAAGAATAACCAATATCATGGAGAAAAAAATCAATCTCAATTTAAGGTGCACCAAATAAAATTAATCGTATGATTAATAAATCCTACATGGAAATATGTAATGTATATATAGATGAAAAATTATGAATATGATATAGTTGTATGTAAGTGGGATAAGAATTTCATGAATGAATCAATGAGGATAAACAAGCCCATGTTGGATGTCATTGAAATAAAAGATGAACGAAATGACTTATAAAATAGTGATTTCATAAATCAAAACACAAGGAAAAAGGTTATGATTGGTGTAAGAGACCCCTAAATCAACGAAATCATTAATATATATTCACAATTATTACAACATAATAATAGACATGTATATTGGTATTATTAACACTATCAATGTGAAGTCCAAGACAATGTAAACAAAAGAATCTTTGATTAAACACATAGTGTAACTTTTTCATGAGTGATATTATCCAACGGATAATCAAAATAAAATATAAGAAGGATGTTGGAGGAAAATGGATGGTTCTTCATAGATGAAAATCCCCATAGATTAATGTTCATAATCATTATCTGGACCAAAAAAAACATTGACATAGTTCAAGTGAAAAATATGACCCAAAATATGGATTAAAGGAAGCACTTTTGTTTTCAGATCGAAATTTAAAATTTTGATATTAATAATAAATAATAAATAATGATTTAAAACATGATATGATGTTAAATAGGTGTAATTTTTTTTAATGTTCCAATGGTGTCAAACCCGCTCTAGAGACCAACAAGTGATATGGGGCATTGTTGTAGTTCTATATAATCACTAATTAAGAGAATATACTCTGATAGATGAAGTGTATATTTCAATTAATAATAACTATCTATAATATTGTAACAAATATGTTACCAACTAACTATTTTAATTACATCAAAATGAAATAGGATTGGCAAAATTGTATCAAAATTTGGCACTCATTCCTAAAAATTATCAAATGATATAATCTCAATAGTTGAATAATTTCAAGGGGGTTGATGGTGAGGACTCAAATGATATTTATCATTATCATAGAAATCAATAACACTAAATAAAATAGATAATCGTATATATCATGTAGTATCATTAGTCTATAACAAATGTCTGGTATTAATTTGTTCATTATATTTTATGTCTCTCAAATATGTACATTTTTGTTTATTTAATGATGGGTTGAGGAATGTTACATTTATATAATAGAAATAATTTTTAAATTTAACTAAAATATAAACCACTTAATATTTATAGAAATATGTAATGGTGATGACAATAAAGTAATTGCTGACATAAATTATATTCCATGCACTACGTTTTCACTTATTAGGCGTAGATGATATATTGATAACTCAATTTATCTATAGAAAACTCATTAATTGAAAATTAATGATCCGAGTATAGTCGCAGGGGAGATACTATATAAAATATGTAAATGTGATAAATAGATAATTATTTTCATTGACAATAGTTTAGAATATGAAATTATAAATCTATATTTTTTATTCAATAAATGGTATCAACATGATTAATTAAGAATAAATTTAAAATATTAAATTTATTCTAACTACTAGTACCATTAGGTTATAGATTAATATTTGGATTAATAGACAACATATTTTCCTTAATGATGTGAATAGCATATTAAAATTTAAAATATCAAGAGTTGATGGTGATTTGAATGTAGTAAAAGAAACACAATTTTTTAAAATATTTAATTTCAATATTTTCAAAGAAGAAATTGGTTTATATATATATACATGATATTTAAAATTGATTTACAATGAATGTCTGGAATAGTTGGAAGTTAACCCCTCTTTATTTGGATATCATATTTTTACTATGATTGGATTTCCATAAAAATTAACCTTGTGGTGATATATGAAATTATTAACCAATGGGGTGTGGATATGAGAAGGTACACCTATTTACTTCAGTGTAATGGGGGGGGGGACTTGAAGTAAAGTATGGATAAAACCATCAATATATATAATTAAAATCATGAAATGATATAGATTAGAATACCTTATTAATTTTTATTACCAAAGGGTTAGAAATTTTTTAAGGCCCTTTTTATTATAATGTTAATGTGGGGGGGGGGATAAAATAATCCATAAACCTTACCTAATTAGGTATTATAAGTATTTTATGGGGGTAAAATTAAGGTATTATAGAGAAAAAAAGAGCATTGAATTTTGAAACAAATGTTGTTTTAATTTGGATTTATTATAAATCATTAAATTAGTTAACATACATTGAAGAAAGAAAACATATATTGTTAATGAGAGTTATGTTCCATAAATATTTATAGAATATGGGAATATGTATGACCATATGAAAAATATAACGATTCATAAAAAGAAAAGTTGATATGTTGAGACCATGGTCTTTCAAATTTTGAAGTTTAAGTTAGAGGGATAAGGATGCAGGATGAACTGAATGGTCATTAAATATGAGATATATATGTTTTTAATTCATAAATTGAGATAATTATGGAAAATATTGTTCGAACAATGAAATCATGTCTAATACAACTATTTATTTTAATTATTGGAAAATGAGATATTTTTTTTCATATGGTTTATTTAGTGTTTACGATGTCTACTCATGATCATAAGACTTTTTCACTTTCAAATGTTGAAAATATGAATAGGTTTCACAATGAGAGTTTATATTCATTCAATAACATAAATATTTTGGAATTATTCTATATTTTTAATCAATCATTAACATTGTTTCATTCATTATGGGGTTATTTAAATGGCTAAAAATCAGTGAAATATCAAAATCATTAGCAGAAATACAAAATACTTACAAATTTGTTTAATTTCATTATGTGAGGTACATGTTGAAATAATGAGGTAATGTAAAACGATGATAATATATATTCTAATAGTTATAGATATCCTTTTGGAATCTAGAATATATATATGTATTTATGTGATTAGGTGAATAATAAAATGTTATTTGAGAGGTTGTGCTATGACTACTGATAGTGGTAAAGCTACAAGAAATTGAATTTGGATTCACAAGGATGCTCTAGTAAATTTATAATGTTTTTGAGAAGGGTACCACTTCATTAAATGGTTAATGTTATGGATATATCTTCATAATGGTGAAAGACAAACATTAAAGTGGTAGTTTTAATAAATTTTTAGTGTTTTAATTATAATTTAATAGGATTAACATATTGGAATAGATTATTGAATTAATTCCATTGAAAAGGATTTCAATGACAACAATAATTGTTTAACACATATTAGTATTAGATTCCGTGAATAGATGTTGGCCAGATCCCAACCCTCAGATCAATATGTTGGTTAATTTTATTTTATATAACTACTTATTATATTTCATAAATTTAAAAGATCAAAATTAAAATATGATTTGAAATAAGTATAAGAGAGTGCCACAACATATTTCTATATTCGTTATTCATAGTACAAGAAGAAATAACACAATAAAATCTGTTGGAAAATGAGGATGGAGATAATACAATTCATATTATATAATTATCTTTATTTAGAAGAATTTATTATTTATATTATATTTTTTGAATACATATACTCAATTATCATATTTATGAGGTGATCTCTTTGTAAATTATTGATTGTTATACCTATAATTCAATGACAAAATAAGCATAAAATCATGATTTATAATGACAGTTAAGTCCCACACAAAATAAATATAAACAATCATGTTTTTAAATTATTTTTTAATATATGTATGTCTACAAACTATAAAGGATTGATAAATGTGTAGGGATTAAATGAAAATAAAAGGGTGTTACCCTACTTCAAAACGAAATGTATCTAATGAATATTGAAACTCGTACTATGTATAATGTTGATTTTTGGTATATAATCACATTATAATGAGTATCCTATTTTCATTATCCCTTATCAGCAAATTGTGTAATATACTTGTTTTTATAAATTATATTAAATATATGTTTTATCATTCATCAAAACATATGGTAAGGAACAGAGAGGTTAAACATGGTCCACTAATAAGGGAATGTGTTCATTACAAAAAATAGGGTAAAAATGACACTTTTTAATGTGCATACACCTTGATTCAAAAACCACCCCCCGACAATGTTCTTTAGTTGAAACTTGTATCTAAAAATGCATAGATTGAAATTTTATTAAAGATAAAAAAAATAATTTGAATTAAAAATATATAAAAACATTATAATATTCTTGGGAGTTTTAAAAGTATAAATGAAGTTATTGAGTATAAATATTTATGTGTTTCAGTAAATGCGAATCTGATAATAATTTTTAGTAACATAGATTATAAAATATTGACATTCCATGGAAGATCACATTAATATAGAATAAACAGTTTTCCATTTCACATGAATCATGTCTTAAGTACATGTTATTTTTTCATATGAGCCACTCTTATTTTATATTTTATCAAACTAGTTGTTTGTTATATTTTCTATATGAATTTTATATTAAATTTGTTATTTTTTTATTACTATATAATCTAATATGAATATCATTCAAAAAACTTATTGATAAATAATCCCATGTCATCTCATACCAGTACCATTAAGAGGACAATTGATTTTTTGAAAAACATAAACCATTGGAATTTGAAGATGTTTACATGGTGTATATCCATGACTATTCATTAAATACTGTGATACAATATGAAAAAAACGCCTTTAATGGAAATTTGTATTATTACCTTAATAATTCATTTTATGATTATTTTAATGAGAAATAATTGACGAGGTATAATTCTTGCATGTCACTTGTATCATATAATTACTAATATCTATTAGTTTGATGGAATATATAGGGTAATTAATATCATTATATGGACATTAGAAAGATTTAATATGATCATAAATTTCTTGATACCATATTAGGTAACTTGATAACATGTTGTTTCTTATGATTATGTTTTTTATTTATATGATATTAATTATTCTAAGTACTTCTTATATTCAACTACATTGATTTGATGATCTATTAATAAAATAAGTACATAAATGGTTGAACCCAAAATTATAAATTCCATTAATATATTATAAGGTCTAATAAGATACATATTACAATATACTAAGAGTGTCTTTACAATTAAAACCATGTTTTATTGAACATGTTGTTATTTAGATGCTTTTAATATACCATATTTTTTTATACATTATACTGTATCTGAATTTTTATTTTATATAACATTATTTTTATATGCTACACTATATGCTTTATAATTATGATTTTAATATATTGAAGCTTCATTAATATGTTACTACTTACCAAACATTTATGTCACTCACTTATATATGATTTTATGCATCCAAAAGAGATAATAAAGACCATATTTATTAGAATTGATTAGATTGATAGAAGATGAAGGAAATATGCTTTTCTGAGATAGTTTTTTTATATCAATGTACACCTGTTGTACATCCATGAAGAGTTAATATATATATATACTCTTATAAATATAAAGAAATATTAGTTATATAATCTATATTATATTATAATTTATTATCAAAAATATAGACCATATGATTTCAGAGATTGGAGTTATGGATCATTAAATTATATAATAAATTTCAAGGAATAATAAATAACTCATTCTTACTTGTAATGTTTTTTTAGTGAAATATTTTTTTGAAAAGATTTTTTAAACCATTGAAAAAAATATAGAATCATTAAATTTGTATCAATTATAATATTAAGTTAATTTTTAAATTTCATGGTGAATTTTAATAGATATAACATTATTTTCTCATCCAGTATATTATTAATATAGTGAAGATTCTAGATCAACTAATCTAAATGAGTGGATTGAAATTGTTTTTCTAGATAATGATTCCTTCAAATATCTTTAATGTAGGTATCCATAGTGATGTTTCATACATTTCAATTATATAATTCATAAAAAAATTTGTGATTTCTTGATTACTTATTTGTGACACTATACATTATAATTAAATTCATCAGAGTGATTATTAGATTAATGGAATGTAATTATACATTTAAATGTTACACCTTAACTCCCATATCATCGTGAATTTAAATTTATATTTTTATATATAATATCATGTAGGATATATAATAGTATTATCTCTAGTTTCTATGGAGTTATAATAATGGGAGAATATATTATCCCTATACTAATAATGTGGGCACCATTGAGTAAGAGTTCAAGTCTATATGCGAATATTTTTTGGTATCATTAATTTTTCAATCAATTTATTGTTGATCGTATTCAATGATTATTTAAATCACCATAATAGTATTTTGACTTTATTTGATTCCTTAAAACATCTACACTTGTGAAATTGTTAATTAATTATATATCATATTAATTTATTTGGTTTAGCTTCACTATGAAAGATAAACAATGGAATGGATAAATGTATAAATTCGATATATAAATAAGCTAAAATTTTATTATTTAGAGATTTTATAATGTGTAATATAATAGATTCCACTGCCCATATAGGGATTATAAATTCTAACTACCATCTCAAGGGACAATACCAGTATATGATTTTGTTCGGATAGCCACATTTTTAAGAAATAGTTCTTATACAGTTCATTGATAGGTTTTATTCATTCTTTATTCTCTCTATGTTTATAATATCTAAATTAGAAGTATAAATTTTCAACGATCAATCTGTATTTAAGATTTTCGTGTATTACATACATTTTATATCTTACAAAATGTAACTTTATTGATTTTGAATAAGATATTCATATCTCAACTGTATGATATAAATGGATGTGAGGAAGTGTTTTCCCATAAATTGTGTCCTTATCCTTCTAATTTATTTTAATATGATCTCCAATGGATTATAAACATTATATTTTCGATCATAATGATCCATAAAATATTATATGTTCTTTAATGTGTCACTTATTCTATTTTGAGTTTTGATAGATTGAATATATGTTCCTTCTCTTTATATGATTCATATATATGTAACTTTGTCTATCAATTTTCATTAAAATATATATATCCAATAAAGTGTCAATTTTTTCTTACATTATTTCATATATAATTATTTTCATTCTTTACATTAGAATAAACATTATATAGAATATTTTTACAATCTCAAATATATATAATTGTTATAATAAATTATGATCCAATTATTTATAATATGTTCCATAAATAACCTTATTATACTTGGATTATATTATATTTTAATTATTAAAGATAATATTTTTACCAACTGAAATATATCTCATTCTATATTTAATTTTAATCAAACATTTCATTAAGATACAAATATTTCATTATAACATCATGATCACTATTTAATTTTTCATTACTATCCACATGATCCGTCTTCTGTTTAGAATTTATGAACACCTATTTTCTACATCATGTAATAATAATATATATGTTATGAATATCAATTTTTTATAAACAAATTAATAAAAAAATAATTTCCCTTCTATTATAGCTTTTTTAATACATTATCATGCCATTCCATAACTATAACTGAAATGAATATTTTTTATGTAAAATATTAACATTTATTCATGGTTATATCCATTGATTTTATAGGATAAGAGACAAATTTAGTGTGAAACACTACAACCACATGATGTGGAATCCTCTAAACATAAAATATAATACCTTTGATATAATTGAATATATTTTTAATCCAAGTATATAAATAATGGAATAATAATATAATTATTTCCATAGAGGTAAACATAACTCGAAAGGGAAAAATTTAAATTTATTAATATATTTCACATTAAACTTTTGACTAATAATTGGAATCCCATGATAATTTTTTAAACAATTGTTAATTTATTATAATATCTCTGTAAATAACCCTATATATGTTTTACTAATATTTTATACTATATATCAAGATATTTGATCAAGAATTGTTATTTTCAATTAATACTAAATTCAATATTTCATAATGGCTGAATAATGTTTCATCAATTTGAAGTGATTATAAAAATTGAATTAATTATATTTACATATTTTAAAATATAAGAAAATTTTAAAATCATATAATATCATATGTGGTGCTACCATATATAATGTAATAATAAATTTCTTGAGGAAAAAACATCATCTTATAGGATAAATCTAGTATAAATATTTTTAATCAAATATACAAAAAACATTATTCAACCAATCATTAATATAATGTTTATTTTACAAAAAAAATCACAGAGTTCTATGATACATGATGTGGCCTTGTATTAGATTTAATAATGACAATAATTAATTCTCATATATTCATAATTAAAATGATTATGTGTAATGTCAATGGGGATATAAGTTAGTTGATCCTAATGTAATCCTATATGATAATATATTTAAAATAATAAGAAATGGATCATAAATAAGCTAAATTCGTTATATTTTTGGGCACATAATATCACGACCCGTCCTCAGGGTCCGTGACGTGACTACCCTAAGCCCGCCTTCCATAGGCCAGGGGCTGGCGACTAGCACCAAGGCGTAAATCCCGGTAAAAAGGGAAGGCATTGCCTTTGTAAAGTAAACAATCACACAGAGTACAAGCGGAAGAAGTAAACACTAAGTAAAAACTGAGTACAACAGTATGTGCGGAAAGTAAAAAGGGGACGGAAATACAAGCACAACTGTAAAGTACAACTCGAAAGGGAAAACATCAACTGAAAAGTAAAGCTGCTACGCCAAGCTGTCCACTGGAAATCCCACCTGAAGGGTGGGTATAGACAACTCCTCTGCTCCTCGGGTCCCGTCTTCTGCTCCGAGTATGTCCCGCCTAGTGGTCCACCTCCGGGTACCTCCTTGTCGTCACATCCACCTCTGGGTACCGTCTCGTCGTATAGTCCACCTCCAGGTACCGTACAGTCCTCGAACACTCGGCCTCTGTCAGTACTGGACGTCGTCTGCAACCAACACAACGAGGTGCGGGCATAGCCCATGCAGGGGTGAGTATAAAGATACTCAGTAGGGACCCCGAGACCCTCAAGGTCTCACTAAAACCAACAAGGATTACCACATAGAAGATCTCAACAGATAACCTTTACTTAGGTATATGCCCATACATATACCTAAGTTATGAAGTAACCCATCTCAATCATGAGGAAACACAAGGATTGTGAAATCAACGGATAACTACTACCCAGGTATATGCCCATACATATACCTAAGTTATCAAGTGACCCATCCCAATCATGAGGTAAACACAAGGTCAAAAGTCTCATCTCAAACCAGGATTTTCATTATCGAAACCGTAACTGCTGAAGAGCTCCGTCTCTGGAGTGTACAGTGGTCCTGTCACGACTCCGAGATACTGCTCACTAACCTAAGACTGTTGAAGTACTCCTCCTGTCAAGTACCGCGGGTCAGCCACCCAGACACAGTTGTGCTTCCCGCCGAGGTATGTCACCCAAACACAGTAGTTCACACCCCCTAGTAGCCTACTGAGGTACTCTCCGGACGAGTATCGCAGGTCTGCACTGCCACACAGGTAGTGCTCCGTCCGCCATGGGTATGCACCTCAGAAAGTAGTGCTCCGTCCACTGGGCTAGTCGACTCACTCCAAGTCGAGTCGGTCAAGCAGTCGTCAGGTCTCAGCCAGTTACACGGTCTCCGTACTCCTCACACTCGCCACTGGGAGGGTCCGCTCCACAAGCTACAGGTCGATACTCCAAGTATCTCAAAGTCCCACGAAGAAGTATCTCAAAGGACCGCCTCGTCATAGGGGTCTCAACACAACAGACGGCGCGTCAATCAGACGCCCGGTCTGTGAGTTATTAGCCTTTTCATCCCAGGGGCCCGGTTGGTTTCGTGAGTGAACCAAACCCGGCTGTATCTCAACTCTACCCCGAACTCTCATAGGGTATACTCATAGGGACCGTTTCTCAACGAGATCACCAATGCCGCTGACGGTTTGTCAAATTGACATTTTGTCAGAAAGATATCAGCTTTTCCGTTCCAGGGGCCCGGTTGGATTTCAGTGCGATCCAACCCGGCCACTATCCATCTGCATCCAAAACTCTGGCGGAGGATGCCAAACGTTCCGTATCGTCAACAGGAACTCAACGCAACATACGGCGCGTCAATCGGACGCCCGGTCTGAGAGTTATTGGCTTTTTCGTTCCAGGGGCCCGGTTAGATTTCGGTGCGATCCAACCCGACCGCACTCCATCGGCATCCAAACCTCGAGCGGAGTAAGCCAAAAGAACCACCTCACTTAGAGGAATTCAACGAAATAGACGGCGCGTCAATCGGACACCCGGTCTGTTATTTATTGGCCTTTTCGTCTCACACCCACCCTGGGAAACTTCCCAGGAGGTCACCCATCCTGATCACTACTCTAGGCCAAGCACGCTTAACTATGGAGTTTTAACCACGTAGGCTCCCGAAAAGGAAGGTGCACCTTGAGTATAGTATACCGAAACGACCATCTCGATCCAAGGATCACGTTGCCGCTGACGGCGAGTCGTTTGGAGGTCCGTAGCCCAAGATACGGGCATTTGACCAAACCACTCGGTAACGGGGGTTTCGGGCCCGGGCCGTCCCGGCCCGAGACCCCCCAGATGGCCCGAACCGTGTCGACCCGCCCCAGACAGGTTCGACCCGGCCCGGCACAGCCCGGCCCATCGCGGCCCGGCCCGGCGAACCGGCCTGGCGCGGCCCGGCCCGGCGAACCGGCCTGGCGCGGCCCGGCCCGGCGAACCGGCCTGGCGCGGCCCGGCCCGGCGAACCGGCCTGGCGCGGCCCGGCCCGGCGAACCGGCCTGGCGCGGCCCGGCCCGGCAAACCGGCCTGGCGCGCCGGTTCGGCGCAAGGCAGCGCGTTGGGCGCGCTGCCAGCTCGGCCGAAGGCCGAGCTTGCTGGAAACGGGGGGCCGCCTGCCCCCCTTTGTGAAACTGGCCCCCCTCATAATGGGGGGCCAAATAACTGCCCGGGGGAATTAAATTCCCCCGGTTTCCACCAACCCGTCCGGCCCGACCTGCCCGGCCGACTTCTTGTCTATAGGACCGGCAAGGGCCAGTCCTTTTCCGTCTTCCGGCACCGGCGGCCCGACTGGCCGCCGGTCATCATGATCCGCCGCAGCCCGGAACCGGCCGCGACCTTCGTCATCCGGCGCGGTGCGACGGCACCGCGCCCCTCCGCCGCGGCCCCGCTCCGGCCGCAGCGTCTTCGGTTTCCTTCGACGCGGCGCGACGGCGCAGCACAATAATTTCCGTGTGATTCCTGCGTGGTGCGACGACACCACACTATCTCGTTTCATCCGCAAGAAACATTCAAGAACAAAGGAGGGGGGTTCGGCCGTGTTTGTGCGGTCCGGTCCCCCTCTCGTTAGACGATAACACTTAAACGTTCATCCTCAAGTTTGTCATGCTAGAACCAAGAACGAGAAATAATTAAATAAAGCAACAACAAACCCCTACTTGGATATTTGACGTCGCACGTCGGGCGTCGCGGAGAACGGCGTCACGGAGAACGACGTCGCGGAGATCGGACGTCGATTCCATGGATGTTGGGGTACGTCCGAGGAGGAAACGACGTCTCCTCACTTGTTTCGGAGATGAAGAAGGAAGGCGCGTTGTCGTTGGAGAGTTCCCTATGTCGGTGTCTTCTCCCTTGCCGTGGAGGAAAAAGAGGATGAAGAACCGTGATCACCGAGTCGTTCTAAGTTGAGGGATCGATGTTCTTCATCAGAGAAGAACCGTTCTTCACGGAGAGGAGGACGTACTTCAACGAAGAAGGAGCTTCCTTCTTCTATCACACAAAGGCTCTTTCTCAAAAATCCTCCCACCACAATTCAACCTCCAAATAAAACAAGGTTTCCCCTTATTTTATTTTAATCATGCCATGCATTGTATGTTCAAAATTCAAACACTTAATTGATTAAGAGTTTCAATAACTTAATTTAAGAGCTAGTTGGCATGAGTTATGAGGGAGAGAGGGAGAGAAGGAGTTTCAAAATAAAGAGGGAGGTGAGGAGTTTCAAAAATAAAGAGGGAGTTAGGGGGTTATGGGAAAAGTGAAGGGGTGGGGTTCGTGTGGGCCCCACCTCACCTTAAATCCTTCCATGGGTGGTTAACTCCAAGTGGGTCCCACCCCTAACTCCCTTACATAGGTTAAAACCACCTAAGAGAGGGTCAAGTGTTGTAACATAACACTTAATCTACTTAACAAGAAAATAAAAATTGTAGATAAGTTATAAATTAAACTTCCACAATTTTTATCATCTTCTCTTGGATAAACGCAACTCCAGAAATGGAGTTCTTAAGAAATTATCGGTGCTGCGGTTCCATCGGTGCCCTCAGAATTCGATTCCGGGCACCGGTTCAAAAGATATAAATTCCCACTCGCTCGTTCACTGAACGTACTCGAGCCAACTTCGGAAATTAATTCCGGGAACACCGGGCCTCGGAATCAGGCGCAGTCAAAAACTGAATTCCTGTAAAATTCCAAAGAAAAATAAGAAAAAAAAATTTCCTTGAAATATCCGGATCTTTACATTACTCCCACCTCAGGGCTTTACATCCCCGTAAAGCTTCAACACAAACTAGGGTCACAAAAGCGGTACCGAGCACGCATCTGAGCCTTCCACTCCTATGTGATCACCTAGAGGTTTCGTACTGCCAAAGAAAGTGCACCCGAGGAATTGATCGTCCTCCTAGGACCACTGGAATCTCCGTGAAAGACACCCCATCTCCATCATCCAGCACCTCATGGTCGATGGTATGCGAAGGGTCGAGCACGTATCTCCTCAGTTGAGATACATGGAAGTCGTCGTGCACCTGGTGCAACTACGGTGAATGGGTCAAGCAGTAAACCACTCTGCCAACCCTGGTGGGGACCTAAGAAGGTCCGCTGAACCCCGGAGATAACTTGCCGCCTTGGCCACATCTTCGTAAACCTCGTCGAGGTGAGACCCGTATAAGGACGTGATCATCATCCTCGAACTCCAGAGGTCTCCATTTTCTGTTAGAACTGGAACTCGAAAGGCTGCTGTCACGAGGGTAAGGTTGACCGACTCAAGAGTGATCGGTCGCACCCTCCTATGCAAGAGTTACCCTGCGCTGTCTGGGGTTTCCTTTTCCGCCGACCAAGGAAAACCCATCCCGATGTCTGCCTAAAACTGTCAATTTGAGTATGAACAGTTATTGCCCATTCCATACTCAAACTAACGTCGTAAGGCCTCGACGCTTCCACCAAGAGATTCCAACCGAAACTCTCGCCTTGAGGGTCTGACCACACCATCGGCGTAAGTGTGATTATCGAGTCTCCTCCCAAGGTATCTCTAGACGTGAGGGTCAAGTCCACGGCTTACTGGAAACTCAAGGTCTGGAACAAGATTTGTGAAAGCAAGGAATGATTCACATCGACGTCCGTTACTACAACAGCCAGTAGTGGACACAGACTATCCCTTGTATCATTTCTAGAGCCATTGGGTCACACTCCTTGACCGCATGCAGCCGCACTCTTCCTCCGCCCTCCAGCTCCCTGAGCCTGGCAGGAATAACTAAGGCGGGTGGTTGTACAAAGTTAGGATGTACACCACCTCATGCTTCTCTCCTAGGTCTTCCTCCACGTCTTCTGCTTCGTAGACTCATCTCTCCTTTAAGATTCCTCTTCTTTAACACGCCCGAGTCTCTAAGACTGGCACCAGTTTCCTGTTTCATACTGTACTGTGCAGTCTTCATCCTCTCTTGGATGTCCTGGACCTCCTTTAGTCTCACAAGAGCTGCTATGATTTCTTCTTTTCCGATAAGAGAAATCCGGTCTCATCCCCTGGATGAACCACATTCGTTGCCTAATACAGTCAATTCCAACATGAATGATGCATTCATTCCATGGATGACGTCGTAAGGCCTTGACGTAACTACCAAGAGATCCAACTGTCACTCTCGCCTCCAAGGGTCGAGTCACACTGTCGACATCAGTGTGAGGTCACTGGGTCCCCTCCAGTTGAAATCTCGAAAGTGAGGGTCAAGTCAATAGTTTAACCGGGACCACTCAGTGTCAAACAAACAAAAGGACAGTAAAGCAAACAAAGATAAGTGTCTTTTTATTATTTCAGCTCATAGTACAAGACACGAATACAATAGAAAAATGGAACTAGAAGTAAAAGGGATGTATCCACTAGTTCCTCTCTTGTCCACCTGCTCTCGGAGCTCTACTGCCTTGTCCACTGCTCGGCTGTTGCTCAAGCACTCACCGCTGCTTCTGTCTCGGTGGCTCCTCCAACACCCACTGATCAATCGTATGAGGAGTCGGACAGTCACGTGCCAGGTGACCCTTCCTGCCGCAGGAGTAACATTGTTCGTTTCTGGAACGCCTGGCTGTAACCCCACCTCGGGTGCCCCGCACCACCAGTCCTAAAACCCGAGATCGTCCAACTGCTAGTCTGGTCCTCCTGGACCTCTACATCATCTGTCTACTACCCACAGATGACTCGACTACTGATCGAAAAACACGCGGCAAAGGCAGAAGCTCTTGTACACGCTCGGGGTGTAGAGCTACTGGCACAAACTCCACCCTGAAGAAGGTCTCGAAGTTTTCCCATGCGAAGGTCATCCCGTCGCAAAACTGAACAAGTGGCTCCACCACCTGCCTGCTTCTGCCTGAAGGAGGCTGGCAGCAAAGATCACCATGAAGTCTGCCGGTGTCCCCACTAGCCTGAAGACTCCCACCACAGCCTCTAGCCAATCCTCAGCCGCCTGCGGGTCCGTCTCTCCCCGGAACCTGGGTGGCCTCTAGCGCTGGAACTCGTGCAGCGCACTCAAGTGGCATGCATCGCCTACTGCTGGGGCTGTTGGAATTGGTGGCCCAACGTATGGTAGTATCACTGGTGCCTCTGCTGGTGCCTCAACTGCAAGAGGGCCCTATACCGAAGCCTCGTCACTCGACAGGCTGTCAGTACGCACATCCCTCTGGACTCTAGCTGGTCGTTCGTGAAAAGGAATCTTGAAAGAAACAACGTAACACGATCAAATGATTATACCTGGTGAGCTGACCTGGTTTGAGCTGACATTTAAAAACTTCTGGAAACACACACGCAATCAGTGTTTTTGTGCACAAAGTCAGAAATCAGTTGTCAGGGTCCTGGTGTATGGATACGTCGGCCGCCCGCACCAACACTGGACTCCCTGAACTGAAAACCACACTCGGTACCCTTAACACTATTGCTTCACAGGAAGAAACATCAGAGTTATAAGTTCTGCGGTAGAACCGAACTCCTTTGATACCAATTTGTCACGACCCGTCCTCGGGGCCCGTGCTGTGACTACCCCAAGCCCGCCTTCCATAGGCCAGGGGCTGGCGACTAGCACCAAGGCGTAAATCATTGTAAAAAGGGAAGGCATTGCCTTTGTAAAGTAAACAATCACACAGAGTACAAGCGGAATAAGTAAACACTAAGTAAAAATTGAGTACAACAGTAAGTGTGGAAAGTAAAAAGGGGCCGGAAATACAAGCCCAACTGTAAAGTACAACTCGAAAGGGAAAACCGCAACTGAAAAGTAAAGATGCTACGCCGAGCTGTCCACTAGAAATCCCACCTGAAGGGTGGGTACAGACAGCTCCTCTACTCCTCGGGTCCCGCCGTCCGCTCCGAGTATGTCCCGACCAGTGGTCCACCTCCGGGTACCGCCTCGTCGTCACGTCCACCTCTGGGTACCATCTCGTCGTATATTCCACCTCCAGGTACCGTCCAGTCCTCGAACACTCGGCCTTTTTCAGTACTGGCCGTCGTCTGCAACCAACACAACGAGGTGCGGGCATAGCCCGTGCAGGGGTGAATATAACGATACTCAGTAGGGACCCCGAGACCCTCAAGGTCTCACTAAATCCAACAAGGATAACCACATATAAGATCTCAACAGATAACCTCTACTTAGGTATATGCCCATACATATACCTACGTTATCAAGTAACCCATCTCAATCATGAGGAAACAAAAGGATTGCGAAATCAACGGATAACTACTACCCAAGTATATTCCCATACATATAACTAAGTTATCAAGTGAACCATCTCAATCATGAGGTAAACACAAGGTCAAAAGTCTCAGCTCAAACCAGGATTTTCATTATCGAAACTGTAACTGCTGAAGAGCTCCGTCTCTGGAGTGTACAGTGGTCCTGTCACGACTCCGAGGTACTGCTCAATAACCTAAGACTGCTGATGTAATCCTCCTGTCGAGTACCGCGGGTCAGCCACCCAGACACAGTAGTGCTTCCCGCCGAGGTATGTCACCCAAACACAGTAGTGCACACCCCCTAGTAGCCTACTGAGGTACTCTCCGGACGAGTACTGCGGGTCTGCACTGTCACACAGGTAGTGTTCCATCCGCCATGGGTCTACACCTCAGAAAGTAGTGCTCCGTCCACTGGGCTAGTCGACTCACTCCAAGTCGAGTTGGTCAAGCAGTCGTCAGGTCTCAGCCAGTTACACGGTCTCCGTATTCCGCACACTCGCCACTGGGAGGGTCCGCTCCACGAGCTACTGGTCGATACTCCAAGTATCTCAAAGTCCCATGAAGAAGTATCTCAAAGGACCGCCTCGTCATAGGGGTCTCAACACAACAGACGGCGCGTCAATCGGACGCCCGGTCTATGAGTTATTAGCCTTTTCGTCCCAGGGGCCCAGTTGGTTTCGTGACCGAACCAAACCCGGCCGTATCTCAACTGTACCCCAAACTCTCATAGGGTATACTCATAGGGACCGTTTCTCAACGAGATCACCAATGCCGCTGAAGGTTCGTCAAACGGACGTCTGTCAGAAAGATATCAGCTTTTCCGTTCCAGGGGCCCGGTTGGATTTCAGTGCGATCCAACCTGGACACTATCCATCTGCATCCAAAACTCGGGCGGAGGATGCCAAAAGTTCCGTATCGTCAACAGGAACTCAACGCAATAGATGGTGCGTCAATCGGACGCCCGGTCTGAGAGTTATTGGATTTTTCGTTCCAGGGGCCTGGTTGGATTTTGGTGCGATCCAACCCGACCGCACTCCGTCGGCATCCAAACCTCGGGCGGACTAAGCCAAAAGAACCATCTCACTTAGAGGAATTCAACGAAATAGACAGCGCGTCAATCAGACACCCGGTCCGTTATTTATTGGCCTTTTCGTCTCACACCCACCCTGGGAAACTTCCAATGAGGTCACCCATCCTGATCACTACTCTAGGCCAAGCATGCTTAACTATGGAGTTTTAACCACGTAAGCTCCCGAAAAGGAAGGTTCACCATGAGTATAGTATACCAAAACGACCCTCTCGATCCAAGGATCGCGTTGCTGCTGACGGAGAGTCGTTTGGAGGCTCATATCCCAAGATACGGGCATTTGACCAAACCGCTCGGTAACGGGGGTTTCGGGCCCGGGCCGTCCCGGCCCGAGACCCCCCAGATGGCCCGAACCAGGTCGACCCGCCCCAGACGGGGTCGACCCGGCCCGACACAGCCCGGCCCGGCCCGGCACAGCCCGGCCCGGCCCGGCGTCGCCCGGCGCGGCGCGGCGCGGCGCGGCACGGCCCGGCCCGGCGAACCGGCCAGGCGCGCCAGTTCGGCGCAAGGAAGCGCGCTGGGCGCGCTGCTAGCTCGGCCGAAGGCCGAGCTTGCTGGAAACAGGGGGCCGCCTGCCCCCCCTTTGTGAAACCGGCCCCCCTCATAATGGGGGGCCAAATAACTGCCCGGGGGAATTAAATTCCCCTTGTTTCCACCAACCCGGCCGGCCCGACCTGGCCGGCCGACTTCTTGTCAACAGGACCGGCAAGGGCCGGTCCTTTTCCGTCTTCCGGCATCGGCGGCCTGGCTGGCCGCCGATCATCAAGATCCGCCGCGGCCCGGAACCGGCCGCGGCCTTCGTCATCCGGCGCGGTGCGACGGCACCGCGCCCCTCCGCCGCAACCCCGCTCCGGCCGCGGAGTCTTCAGTTTCCTTCGACGTGGCGCGACGGCGTCGCGTTCATGATAATTCTTTCCATGGTGCGGCGCGACGGTGCCATGCAATAATTTCCGTGTGATTCCTGCGTGGTGCGATGACACCACGCTATCTCGTTTCATCCGCAAGAAACATTCATGAACAAAGGAGGGGGGTTCATCCGTGTTTGTGCGATCCAGTCCCCTCTCGTTAGACGATAACACTTAAACGTTCATCCTCAAGTTTGTCATGCTAGAACCAAGAACAGAAAATAATTAAATAAAGCAACAACAAACCCCTACTTGGATATTTGACGTCGCACGTCGGGCGTCACGGAGAACGGCGTCGCGGAGAACGATGTCGCGGAGATCGGACGTCGATTCCATGGATGTTGGGGTACGTCCGAGGAGGAAACGACGTCTCCTCACTTGTTGCGGAGATGAAGAAGGAAGGCGCGTTGTCGTTGGAGAGTTCCCTACGTCGGTGTCTTCTCCCTTGCCCTGGAGGAAAAAGAGGATGAAGAACCATGATCACCGAGTCGTTCTAAGTTGAGGGATCGATGTTCTTCATCAGGGAAGAACCGTTCTTCACGGAGAGGAGGACGTTCTTCAACGAAGAAGGATCTTCCTTCTTCTATCACACAAAGACTCTTTCTCAAAAATCCTCCCACCACAATTCAACCTCCAAATAAAACATGGTTTCCCCTTATTTTATTTTAATCATGCCATGCATTGTATGTTCAAAATTCAAACACTTAATTGATTAAGAGTTTCAATAACTTAATTTAAGTGCTAGTTGGCATGAGTTATGAGGGAGAGAGGGAGAGAAGGAGTTTCAAAATAAAGAGGGAGGTGAGGAGTTTCAAAAATAAAGAGGGAGTTAGGGGGTTATGGGAAATGTGAAGGGGTGGGGTTCGTGTGGGCCCCACCTCACCTTAAATCCTTCCATGGGTGGTTAACTCCAAGTGGGTACCACCCCTAACTCCCTTACATAGGTTAAAACCACCTAAGAGAGGGTCAAGTGTTGTAACATAACACTTAATCTACTTAACAAGAAAATAAAAATTGTAGATAAGTTATAAATTAAACTTCCACAATTTTTATCATCTTCTCTCGGATAAACGCAACTCCGGAAATGGGGTTCTTAAGAAATTATCGGCGCTGCGGTTCCATCGGTGCCCTCGGAATTCGATTCCGGGCAATGGTTCAAAAGATAGAAATTCTGCTCGCTCGTTCACTGAACGTACCCGAGCCAAACTTCGGAAACTAATTCCGGGCACACCGGGCCTCGGAATCAGGCGTAGTCAGAAACTGCGTTCCTGTAAAATTCCAAAAAAAATTACGAAAAAAAATTTTACATCAAATTTCCGGATCTTTACACATAACCTTTCAAAAAACTAAAAATCTATTAAATTGTTTCCATACATATAGGTTTATTTAAATTTATTATTTTATTAGATATCCTCATTTAGTAACTACATAAAATGAAAATGGGTTAATGTGGACTGGTATTACCTATCATATAATTCATAAGAAATCTTATGTCATCTTCCAAAACCTAGATAAATTGATACATAGAATTTCCAACAAGGAGGCCATCATAAAGGGATTGAATTTATAGTTTGAGAGAACATTTGTATCTATAGTAAGAGGAAATGAATATATCATCAATTCACATGTTTCCGTAAAGATTCCATTATCACTCATAATGTCATTAATAAAAGATACATTTTTAATGACCGTCATTCAAGATGGTGGAGAAAACCCCCTGACTTCTACATAAGATAATTTATGCACATAAAAAATATTTAAAATTAAGTTCATCAAGAACCTTTAATTATTAATCAATTAGTTATATTTTCATCACTAATTATGTATACATTATATATAATACGAGATAATATTTATTTCATATTAAATTCCAAATTAAATTGTATTATTTTATTAATATATAAATCCTTAAATCATATCCACCATCTATTAAAATATTCTTTTTAACTCATTAATGTTTCTTAATAATATAAAATCACTGTATGAATAGAAGGATGACTTGTTTTTATATTAATTAATTCATTATATTCATGATATGACATACTTAATAATGCAATGATATATCATTCATAGTATCATTGAGACTCTATTAGAAAAGAAACACTTCTAATACCTTATCTAAAAAATCATCATATATGTAATGATTTAAAAATTCATGAAAAAAAATAAATAATAATATTATTCAATAGAATCGATAATATAACCCTTTGGGTTTTATTATTTACCTAACTCTAAACAATAATAAACCATTTTTTTGATTTTCTCTATTTTATCTCAAAATTGATCATAAAAAATTTAATATGTTATATACAATCATATAAAAGAATTAATATATTTATTTTTTGTATAAAAAAATATAAAATCACAACCCTAATCACCATTTCAATGATGACGTACCACATTACTCATTTGTTCCACTGAATCCACAATAATATCATGAATATAGGTGAGGGTCTTAAGATACATAGGGAGAATATACCATTGATAATAGTACTCATCAGTAGAGTATAAATATATAACATAGGATAAATATATGACATATTGAAATATAACATGAGTAAATTCTATAACAGATATAATGTAAAGTAAAAATAATAATAATACATTCCCCCTAATGGAAGATAATAAAATATATAAGAACCATTGGAAAATAAATGAGGACACAGTGAAAACACTCCAGTGTCCATCTTAATATCCCTCCAAAACCGCACCCTTCTTCTGATAAGATCACATTATTAAGACTTATTCCCTTTCATCACCTCAAATAATTTCATATTCATGCACAAAATGAAGGACCCCATAAAACCGTGATTGAGGGGTGTGTTTCATGGTGTCAACATTTTTTTAGCTAAACAATCTTATTCCCATGTAGTAAAACCATGTTAAACCTATCATATGAGAATGAGTAGAAAAAAAACCATAAAATGAATAGAAAATACAAATCAATTTTACATGGTTTTCTAGGAAGGGATACTTCCAAGGAGCATATGCTGACATGTTTTTGGTTATATCAATGTCCACTAATCATTAATAGTTCTGGGGAAAAAAATTTTAGATCCTTCATCCTATTCAAGAAACAATGAAATTAATAGGTTTTCGGGATAACACAATGGGCCCTCATATGACCTCCATTAACTCCCCCGTGCTCACTATGTTGGGATGAATCTGGTGTCGGTTTATCAACATCAAGAACACATATATGGATGTTCATTAAATCTTGCATCCTCAACTATAGATGGGTTCTCTAATGATGATTTTTTAACAACATATAATGTTTAATTTTTTGAGAGCTAGTGAATTGCTCCACTGTAAACTGACCTTATTCATCTGTGTACTACACTATACAATGTAATGTGTTTGTTTTTCATACTAGATCAGAATCCTACCTTCGTGAACTTCCTCTACGATTCACCTTAGTGTTCTACCTCCATAAAATTATTTCTATAATCCACCCTAGCACCTCATACTTCCTCTACTATGTGATCTATCTCCACTCCATGGAGTGGATCTGCTTTCTCTCTGTTTACTGCAAAAAATCCAAGGAGAGAGTTCTTTCTCCATGTACAGTCTCTCATATATAGACATGTCTTCAATCAAACTAGAATTTTCCCCATATACTGTCTTATATTATCTTTTATGAACATCACCAAATTCCTTTCATAATTTTAATAATATTGTTTTTGGAGTTTTCTTCCCTTGAACTACTTCCAAATTTCGCTAATTTTATCTCTGATTTTTAATCTTATAGTAACACCCCAATGGAGGGACTAGTGCACCATATATTGGAAAATATATATTTATAATATGATAAACTAATATTTACTAAATCTTTATTAACACATCGCCTTTACTTCGTATAGTAAATATCATGTGAACCATTTTCCTTACATTGATTTCATACCACCATTCTACCCAGGAAGAATCAAAAAGCACCACATTGTTTCCAAAAAATATCCCATTTGTAGTTTCTCAAAACATTGCCTCAATTTTGCAAATGAAAAACTACCCCATGAAACGTTATGATTTTAACATACACTAAGCCTTCCTATGAACCACATGTCTTCACCATGAATCTCCTTCACTCCAGAAATAGATTTGTTTATAAAAATCTCTCACTTTGTGATTTCATGAAAATCATTAAATAAATTCAATGAAGACCCTATAACAAATGAACCCTGATAAATGAGAAACAACTCATTCTACAACACTCTATGTCTACATGAGAAATTCTACTTCTTGAAAACAAGAGGGTATGAATGAATTAGATTCTCGTGTCATGTAAAGTGTTAAAGATAAATATATAAGATCCATTGTTTTTCAAATAACACCAAAATGATTTTTTCTTTCTTATTATCTTCTATTGTAAGATATTGAATTTATCTTATAAAACTAGAAAAAAATTACATTTTCATCCTTTTCATTCACTTAAGTTATCCATTATCCATTCTTTTAGAATTGTATTAATACATTATCCCCCATTGTCTACATTTCCAAAAAACATAATTTTGAATTCATGATCTCAATGAATACATCCCCTATATTATATCTCCCACAAAACATTCATCACATTCACAAACAGATTAAAAAAGCTAAAAAAACATGGTAGAGGGGATGTTCGTAACATCCTCATGCATGTGGAGGTGGATAAAAATAGAGGATAATCCTGTGACTCTAAAACACATGTGATGACGGTTTCATGGTCAGTATATCATCCACATGATCATTAGTTCAAAAATCAGCACTTTTAATCATTCAATTCTCCAATTTCTCCATGATTAAGTAATATCTGATTTCAATGTGTCTTTTATGACAATTTTGAACAAGATGCTTCATATGATTAATTGTAATCTTATTATCTAGTTAATCATGATTGGTTGTTTCACATTATAACTAGTATCAGTTATGAGTTCTTTATCATGTGGCATTTATGGTAATTCATTTTAGCAGAGATATATTAAAATTCAACAGTACCGATAAAAGTAATTTTTGTTTCTTACTCTACTAACAAAGACATTTATTCAATAAAGAATTCCCCACAATAAGTGGATTTTATAACCACGCATATCCATCCCACTGAGCATTCAACAATGATTATTTTACATTATGTTTTCCTTTAGGAAAATATAATCCCTAATTGTAAGTACTGTGAAATTACCCCATGATTATTTTCACTACTACCATATGTTGTTCCTTCAGATTAAATTAAATATGAGCCACTAAACATGATGCAATGAAAATTACTAGTTGAGTTTTAGTCATGTAAAATAATATTCCAATTAATGTTCTATACATTGTGGGATCTACATATGCCCTATCTTCATGATTTCATAGTTTTTTCCCTACAATAGTTAGAGTTGACATTGGTTTGAAATCGTGCGTATTGAATTTGATTAGAAAATATCTTACATAAATTTTTGGGGAAATGAATTTGTTTTATTTCCTATGAATCAATCAAATACATTGTAAGTATGTGAGTTAACAAATCATAGACATTTAAAATTCTGATTTCATGTAATTGGAAAATTTATCTAGTGATCCATGTATACTAACTCAAAATAGAATACCACCTACATGCCCTAAAATAATGAACTAACCTTTCATATAATTTATCACAAAAATATCATGATATTCTCCTCTTCATTTAAATTATATCATCATTTTATAAAATCCATCCATGTGTACCATGCCTTTGGTCCACATTTTAGACCATATAGAGCCTTCTTTATTTTAAAAACATTTATTTCAAACTTACCATGTAGAAATACCAATTTTTATTCAATATAGTGTTCTTTAATATAACTATTTATGAATTTTGTCATGGAATCCATTTTTTTTCAATTTTTATACATCTAAAATTTCTAAGGAAGTATACAATTTTATTGACTCCAATCATGCCACCATAGAAAATATTTCTTCAATAAAAACACCTTCAATCTATAAATAGAAATTACACACTATCCATTCTAAAAATTTGGTCACCTTTTTATTATATTCAAAATTATTTTTTAAATCCTCATTGTACAAATAACTTTGTGGGATTCAAGTCTCTTAACTAGATCCCATGTTTGGTTCTTATCGATATGATCCAATTCTTCATTCATGTCCTTAACCCATCATTTATCTTTTGTAGCTTATTCAAATGAGGATGATTCCATAACTGAAAGTAATCCAGATTGTGAATTATTCATCATTCTCCCTATTCGTGTGGGTGTCATCCAATCCCTAATGATGTTGGAACAATAAATTTAGTCTCTTTGATTACTCCATTGGGGATTATAAGAATTTCATACTTGCATGGTTTCCTCATCTAGTTATTTGTCTAAGTTAACATCATGATGTGATTCTTGATTATTTTTTATTCCATCTTGTACATATATTTTTGAATCTGTTCCATGCATACATTCTTCCTCACCATCAACAACATCATCATATGAATTTCTTGAGACCTTCTTGGTTTTATCATTGATTATTTTTACATATCCACTTTTAGTAATTTTTCAATTTTTCTTGCTGAAACATTTCTATGATTTTCTATTAATTAAATATCTAGTGAATATTCCATCGTATGCAGAATCACTATAGTTGCCTTGATTTCCATCATTGTTTTCGATAAATCATTTACATCTTAATACATGAAAATAAAATAAATTGATATTTATTCTCTACCATATCTCATAGGGGGTCTTGGTTTCCCCCATATAATGCCCTGTTTGGTTTTGAATATAAATTCACCATGAACAAACTCATTCTAATATTGTCAAGAGATATGACTCTAAATCAATATAGTTCTAGCCATACTATTCACTTATCAGTTCCAACACTTAACAACACAATTTTATTATGGGGTTATCATAGCGTCAATATGATATTGTATTCCATGTTTCTATTGGAAATTTTCATATTCAATGGATCTATACACCCCATCATTGTCATCTTGTAGAATAATGATTTCCCATTCCATATCATTCTTGGATATATTAAAATAAGTTGGCATGAAATCAAGAACCTTCAATTTCACATGTATAACCATAAAAAATTTCATTATACTATAATAATTAATGAAAATGTTTAAGAATATTTATCAGTATGTTCTATCAAAATTCATTGATCAAAATAAATCAATATGAATTATAACAAGAAGATATGATGCTATTTTCTTCTTTGGATGATATGAGGATAACACCAACCTTCATCTCATGAATGCATCAAAGTTTTTCAGTGGTTCACACTTCATATTTTTTATATCCATGACTATCTTCCATTATGATATCTTTTCAATTTCTTGTTTATTGATTTGACACCACCTTTGATGCCAAATGTTGTTATATTGATCAAATATAAAGAATTCATTTTTATCTTCACTATCAAACTGATGTAAATTTCAATATGTTCTAAATCCCTTCATGAATGAATTCGCTATTCATCCTTTTATATTCCAACTTTTTTGATTGAATTTCACCAAATTTTCGGGGTCATTATTTTTCTCACAGTAAATATATTGTGATAAATCCCATTTACATAAAGAACATCAGTCATTTTATTCTCTCCATTGGCGAGTACATCACTTCCAATACCTTTGACCATTAATGAATCATAATTACTGACTGTCACTATTCAATCAACCTTTTAATTTGAACTCATAAATAGATCTGCATTTCCTATAATATGGGGTGAGAATCTATTATCAAGAATCCAAGTGTTTCTATTCATGGAATCTTTAATAGCTACTTCTACATGGTTGTAATTTTTTTATTTTTTTATTTTCTTTCCATGAACTATTATATAGAGTGGAGTAAAATAAAATGTTTCATATCAATCAGCCATGTGAGTAGGTTCCTCATATTCATATTCTTCTTCTAGATGACAAAACCAATATGTAAGATTAAAAAAATCTTGTTGGTGAGAATTTACATGTCATTGATTTCTATAGGAATTTTTGTTTTCATTCCTCTACAAACTATAAATGGCCTTATAGAAAAAGATGGAACACTACAACAATATCTATAAAAAATACTTCTTTTTAATTAATTTGGATATGAATTTATTATCCTTTGATGAATTTCTAGTTCTTCTTCAACCATGTATCTCAATTCCACTTCACAGAATGACATGTAGTGTCCTAAATAGCCATTGAATTGAAATTTCATAAGTGGGGATAAATTTTCACATATATTCCTTCTCATTTAACTATCCATAGAATGGTATATTGACAGCCTATCATCTTGGGGTTCCTGATAACAGTTTTTACATCTTATTTCAGTTTGAATTGAGGGTTCCATCTCTATCACTTTCAGTGAATTGTTCACAAATCCATATTTTATCTTGACTTTATTTTGACACATTTTATTTCCAACATTTTATTATTTAGAAACAAAACTGATTCCCCTATTACATTTCACATAGGTCTTTGTTCATTCAAAATCATTTCAACTCTATCAGAACAATGCCCATCCCTCTCCCGGAACTCATCATCTGAAAATTTTCCAAATTTTATTTTCTTTATTATTTCATTTGAGATTGATTCAGATTCATGTTTACTCCTCATAGTGAAAACATATTCCTATAGAGATTCAATAGTATTTGACTTCTCTTCGAGTATGAAGGTAAGATCATTTATGACATTTCCCTACTCATCAATTCTATGTTTGAGTTCTACTAAAATTTTTGTGTCTTTAAGAATTAATGAATGTATTTTACAAAAAAAATCCACTCATTCAATTTTTTCTTCAAGAGGATCGACTTATTCTAATGAATTTTCAACAATTATTCTCCACATATTGCATCTTGTACATTGATTCAGAAGTGAACCAAAAGATTATGTAAGTTTCAACATGGGAACAAAATTAGTGGTCAATTGATTACCTCCAGCTTTATCTTTTGATTGTTCTAATTTTTGAATTATATCCATCATAGAATCCTGGTTTACAGACATAAATTATACGTCTATTTCCTCAATGAATTAATTTTTATCATCTTCTTATTCAATGAAAAAACAATTTCATTGTAATTTCATTATAAATTTGAGATCGAAAATTTTTTAAAAATAGTTTTTAAGCTCTTTATTGTCTATAGTTTCTCATTCATCATCATTGAACGTTCATGGGAATTGAGGGTAAATGTGCCCAACTATTCCTCAATTAAAACTACTCATATGTAATTTTCCTTAAAATTTCCATATTACCTTATTAAAATAATTAAAAATGATAGATATATTTTATTATTCGTCATTATATTCTTCAACACTATCTCCTAAAATTTTGTTTTTGGGCATCGATTTGAATTCCATTTCCTTATTTACACGAGTCATTGCATTTTTATGTTTGTCTCTCATTTCACAATACACTAGAATAATCGACAGATCATCCATGGAATGTTCATAGAAATCTCTTTCCTCATGTGGGGGAACCATTACATTGTAATGAGATGTATGTATTATCATGATTTTCATTACAATATAAATGCCTAATATTCCTTCAACATGTCCTCATATTTTTCCATCAAATTTATTAATTTGATTAAAGAACACATATATATTCTTTTGGATTCATTTTTATATCATAGACCTCGTTGGAAAAAACATTTACTTTTCCCCGATATCACATTGTTTTCACCTTCATATGCATTCTCCGGTTTTTAAAACATAATTTTTTTAATGTACCACTCACCACATTTCAATATATCTAATCAGAAAGTGCTATAGTGAAGGCATATTGTGGTTTGGCATCATTATCCATCATTTTTTTCTATATCAATCATTTAAATTCTACATGGATCAGTGACATGTATTCCTTGTGCAGTTGCGAAAATGACATCCATTATAAGAGATCTTAGATCAGATCCATCATATTCTTCCAGATCTGAATGTATATTCTGTGACACCCCGAGATTTTATGAAATATATTCTTTTTAATTCCATTGAAGTCTTGTGTTGTACGCTACACCAAAATGAGCTTGCACTACACACATCCCTGACTTGGCTTGCATTACATGCAATCAAGACCTTCTTCAATAGCGTGTGTAGTATGCAATACTGATTTTCACTAAACGAGATATTATTATAATATTACTATGAACTAGCCGTTATGAATTGTACTAACCACCTTTTGAAATTTTGTAAAATCTATTTTTCAAAATGGAATTCATTTTTGGATTCTGAATATCGAAATTAGTCTAGGGTGAAATTTTGTTATTTTTCTGAAAACTTTCAATTTTTGATGAATAGTAAAAACACTGGGTTACTATTTAAAAACAGACTTTTTATTTAAAAAATTATTTATTTTATTTAAATTTATTTTAAATAAAAATTGATACATAATAACTATATATTTTCAATGCAATTCATTGGAGTCATTTTATAATTATTTTATATATATAAAAGTTTTATTTAACTTTTCACCATCTTTTACCCACCTCCTAGGAGAATTTGCAAATTTACATAAAACATAATTTTACTAATTTTGTGAATGGAATTTCAAAAATCCGAAAGAAATGGTTGATGTCAGTAAGTAAAATGTTGTTCAATGAGATGAAAATAATTTTTGGTGAATATTAACTTTTTAGTTTTATTTACCACGGTTAAAAGTAAATAAGGTAATTAAGGGTAAAAATGATATTATTATTACCCTAACATATGTCCTAATTCTATTGGATACGTGTAATTCGACGAAAAAACCTTAGGAATAAAATATGACCATTTAGGCCCACTTGGATTAGATTAGGAAATTTAATATTAATTTATTTAAAGAAGGGTTAAAATAGTTAAAATCAATGTTTAATAAGTAAATCATTTTTAATATAGGGTTATACATAAGATAAATTCGACTATAAATATTCACTAGAAAGATAAAACTATTTAATACATAATGGTAATTTATTTTTAATTTTTAGAATTTAAATAATTTAATTTATTTATGACATAATGATGATGCAGTAATTATGTTATTAATGAAATATTGACATAATTGATGTTATAAATACCCAAATAAATGTAATATGAGACTTTTTATGAATTAAAATAATTTTATAGGTTAATATGACATGTTATTATTGATTTAATGAACTTTTTTTAGAACTAATCATTCTGTTATGAGTTTCACAAAAATCAATTACCAAATAGTGTCAAAATTGACATAAAATAGTTTTTAAAACAAATATTATATTATTAATTGTTATTTTATTCCTAAAAATCTAAGGTTCAGCCAAATGACTTAGATAAGGTTATATATATTATTAATAAAACACTTTGGGTTCTTTTGTCTTGTTATAGTAATTTTATTAACCTTATAGTGTATGCAAACAAGAAGACACGGTAAAAGTTAAATTATCCAACTAAAAGTTAAATCTAAATTATAAGGTTAAAATTGACACCTAAACTTGTCTAAATTCTATTGGATGAAAAGCTTTAGACCCATCCCCACCTTTTCTTCGAAATAAATCAATTTGGAGCTATTAAAAACCGAATATGACTTTATAATAAAATAATATTTTTAGTTTTTCCAATGGTGCCCCTCTCCTCCCTTATAGAAGGGCACCTCCTCCCTCTCTTCCTCACATCACTTTGGGCCTTCAAGCTCGGCCAACTCCTACCAAATTATCTTCTACACTTCCATAAAAATATCCTAGAGGTCCTGGGATTCTTCAAAGACCAATTTTCATTCCCTAAAAGGATGTCTCAAAGTGGCGCTTCAAATAAGAGGTAATGTCCATTACCGATTCTTTCAACTTTATTTCTTCTTCCACTTATTCTTATTTAGTTGTTTCATTATGAAGTAATAAAATAAGTATAAATAATATACTAATATGTTATTATAAGTATGAAACAACCCTATTTCACCATCTACCCATCCTACGGAAAATGAAATCATCGCGCGTGTGTACGTACGGAATACACTCTCCACGCCGTGGTGTAATCTATTTTCCCATGACCACATTACTTGGATGGGTATAATGGTGAAAATAAATAACTATATTTTATTATTGTAAAGTGTTATTTATTCTGAAATAGTATACATGCACTCCAATACAATTCCATGATCATAGTAATGATATCATCGCTCATGCGTACGTATGGAATACCGTCTCCACGAACGCGATGAGATTCATTTTCCATGATTAACCATTCAAGAATGATTATAAAGTATATATAATGAATAATAATGAAATATATGACATAATGAAGCTACTAGATTTATGTATACATATATATATATATATATATATATATATATTTATATATATTTCATGTACTTAATTCCATTCAAGTCAATAAGGAAATGAAAACAACGTTCATGCGTACGTACGACCTACCGTCTCCATGAACGGTGTATTTCATTTCATTTATGTATATATTATATATATTTATTTATACTGAATATATGATATATATATATATATATCATGATTTACATTCTTGATGTAATTAAATCATGATATAAGTAGTAACAATATAAAGAACAACAATGCCAAACACGTACGATAAATAAAACGTTTTACCCAAAACGCTGCTTTGACATTAAATTTTAAAAAATAACAGGTAATATAAAGTCATAAGTGGACCATATATGATAGGATAACAATGAATATGATTATTTAATAAGTCAATTACATTATTTAAATCATTATACAGTAGGTTTGGATCTATATGAAGCATATCTGACTTAAGGTAAGGAAAAATCTCGCAATCTCAATTTTTATGTGAGATTGTTTATACTTCAGAATTTACTGGGGAATATTTACCATCCACATCCATGTTTCCTCAATATGTAATATTTATATCCTTATACAATTTTTTAAGTCCAATTTTACCCTTCAGTGAGTTTTTAGTAAAAGATATGAAAGGAATCTTTTGTGGTTTTTCATACGAGGTACTTTTTTACTTTTTCGACAAATGTACGAGAAGAATGTTTTTTTAACTTATACGGCATGAATGGATTTTTAAAACATTATTTCCAAGAAGTTTCATTTACAAGTTTTCATGTTTATTTTTAATCAACTTATTTTAGTTTAAAATTGTATGACATGTTAAGAAAGAAAAAATGTTTTTGAATTAGAAAGGATATTTTCCTCAAGAATGGAGTTCAAGTGTTTTATCAATAGTATTTTCCATCTAAGATAATATAGGGTTCTGTTTATACCCCTATTATTACATTGATTTTATTATATTGTGATGGAATTATTTTTATGAATTCCTTTATCTTATATAAATTTTATTATGATGTCACGATGATTAAGAATCCCATTTTTATTACATGGGTTATACAATGAAGTATGATTTATTATTTTGTGGCACACATAAGAATGGTATCATTGTGAGATGGGTGGGACCTATATCTCCCTCAAATGAATTGAGTAAAGATTTATATCTCATGAGATAGACATGGCTGGAATGGTATGTTAATCCGGTTTAGTGTTACAGGACTGAAACGAGGAGTGAACTCGATTCAGAAAGGGACTTTGTCCACTAAGATGGTCTTGGCAGCAATGCCTTGGCTACCATGGAATTCATATCATGTGCTTAATGTTTTGCCACAATTATAAGTTTTATTCCCAATCTATTTTATCATGATTTATGTTCTATTATGATCTATTCCTTACGTACTTCCATGTTTTATTTTATTGCACAAGATTGTGATGTTTAAACATTATGGTCATGTTTTTATGAACAAATGTATATGGTTTTTTTTATTTTATCCATGATTACCCTTACTAAGCATTTGAGCTCACCATTTATAAGTAGTCTTTTCCCCAGGATTTAAAGAATAGTTTTAGGTAAGAAAACAAAAAGGGGCAGATCTTTATGGGAGGTCTTGAAGATCTTTCAACACAATTAGAAGATTATTTTCCGAGTTTCCAAAGACACTAAACTATTACGGTCCTTTGGTGTCTGTTTTTGTTATGTATTAAGAATTCCGCAAATGTATTGTAATTTCCATTTACGTCAAGCTTCGAGTCTCTACAGTTGGTATCAGAGGAATGGTTTAGTCAACCTTTGGAAAATAAGATGCGAAAACGTTAGTGAGATCCCTAGAGATATTTCTAAGGTATGTCTAGGGATGTCCCTAAGGATAAGTATACTTATAGGATATAGTCCTAGAACTACAGTAATGATCTTAGAATTTAACGTAAGATGATAGATATTGAGGGTACACCCCCTTTACTATGTTGTTTTCCCTAGCATGATTTTTGCCCCTCACACTATTCTTTTTTGGTTTTAGAAAATGACTGGAAACATAAAGATTCATGATAATGGAGGATACGATGGACAATGGAATGATATTCTTCATGAACAACAAAATGAAACGGGATTTGGAAGTCCAAACATCGTTATTATGAATAATCATAAATCTCATTATATGATCAATAATCTCAACTTTGGTAAGTTTCCCGACTCAGATAATAAGAGAAAGATGGAGTTTCATGATGATCATAGAGGAAAGAAAGTTCAATTCCCCTCATTTAAAACATGTGGGAGGAGGCATCAAGGAGAATGTTTCAAAGGAACTAGAAGATGCTTTGGGTGCGGAAGAGAAGGGAACAAATCAAATAAGTGCAAAGGAAAAGGTTTATTTAACAATATAGAGAAGGATAATGGTATTGCTATGACATAAATAATGATTAGATGTTTTAAATGTGGAATTTATGGGCATTATACAAACTAATGACCTAAGGGAAAATCTCATGAAGAGAATCAGAATGGTCATATGGGTAGTATTTATGTGGATGATGATGAGGAGACTACAAATGATATATGAGATGAAAGAAGTGTTGAAGATCAGTCAGTTGTTTAAGAAGGAAGTGGAATGATTGTATGTTTATCAAGAGTTCTGTTGTATAGTAAATGGTATAATGGAATAAAGAATCATATAAGTATTGTTACACTATTTTTTTTCAAAAGTATTTGAAAGTATATGTAGAATGGTACTGGTAACAATGAAAGGTTATTCAGAAATTTTTGAAGGAAGATGATATATGGATAAGGATAAAATAATATGTTTGATAGTATTCATGATCTCATGATTGATATAAGGACTAAGTGATATCACGGTTTGATTTTATAGAATTTTTGGATTTTTTATGTGGAATGAGTTAACTTTTTACAGCATTCATGTTTTCACTACGATTCAATGGGTATTTATTTTTCAAGAGAATACATGATTAAGGTATTCACATGTTTGGAATATGACCAAAAAGATATATCTTATATGGGGGATAAATGATGGTATTCATGTACTTGTTATGTGACCTCTCAAGTAATCTTTTTCTTTACACCATGAGACTGGACAGAAGTATTTTTGATAAGATTAACGGTTGGAATGGATTAAGTTGGACATCAGATAGAATTTTTTAAGGCTAGAATTATTCAATATTAGGGAATGTTATAATAATGTAGTTTTAGAAAAAGGACAACCTGTAGGACGAGGGACAGACCATCACGTCAGACAGGGATGTGGTAATCTAACCCACAACTGATGTGTGACAGGCCTTTATCGCCTACCACTAGCCTACAAGAAGTCCCTGGTTAGTGTAAATTAGTTTTATTTTATTAAGAAGTATGATAAATAAAGTATAAGTCCATTTTTGGAACCATATATGATTAATCTCACTATAGATGGACTTTTGTATTTTTGATAAATTTTTCAAACCTTTTGTTTGAGACAGATAGAATGGCCCATCATTCTATCACATGATCTGCTAACACTTCACGAATGACAAATTCAACTTTATTTCTTTAAGGGATGAAGAGGAAATTGTCCATGAAATGACCAATGGTGAGACTGTACCGAAATCACGAAAGTATTTATTCTAATTCTGATTACATCATCTTTAAAGAAATGATCTTGAAAACCAAAAATGATGTCCTACTTCCTTTATATCCAATGAATCAGATGGTACCTTAGATTATCAAAAATCTATGGCTTTGCGATTATTTGATTTTTCATAGCCATGTTCTCTACCACTCTCCATCAGAACATGATGGTTATATTTCTCTTCCATATCCGTATTTTCACCTATGTTCTTTTACGTGGAAACCTAATGATTAGTTAATTTGGGTAAACGTTACATTTCATACTTTAGTTTTTAAAGATATTTTTTGATATTCCTTTTAACGATGTGAGTTTCTATTAAAGAAAATTTCTAATAGTAAACCATTTATAACCCCGACGAATTTTGAGGGCAAAATTTATTTTAAGGGGGTAGAATGTAACACCCCGAGATTTTATGAAAATATTCTTTTTAATTTCATTGAACTATTGTGTTGTACGCTACACCAAAATGAGCTTGCAATACACACATCCCTGACTTGGCTTGCCTTACACGCAATCAAGACCTTCTTTGATAGCGTGTGTAATATGCAATACTGAGTTTCACTAAACGAGATATTATTATAATATTACTATGAACTGGCAGTTATGAATAGTAATACCCAATTTTTGAAATTTTGTAAAATTTATTTTTCAAAATGGACTTCATTTTTGGATTCTGAATATCGAAATTAGCCTAGGGTGAAATTTTGGTATTTTTCTGAAAACTATCAATTTTTGATGAATAGTAAAAACACTAGGTTACTATTTGAAAACCGAATTTTTTAAAATAATTATTTATTTTATTTAAAATTATTTTAAATCAAAATTGATACATAATTCCTATATAAGTTTAATGCAATTCATTGGAGTCATTTTATAATAATTTTATATATATAAAAATTTTATTGAACTTTTCATCGTATTTTACCCACCTCCTAGGAGAATTTTCAAATTTACATAAAACATAATTTTACGGCTTTTATGAATGGAATTTAAAAAATCCAAGAGACACGGTTGATGTCAGTAAGTAAAATGTGGTTCAATGAGATAAAAATAATTTTTGGTGAATAGTAACTTTTTACTTTTATTTCCCACGGTTAAAAGTAAATAGGGTAATTAAGGGTACAAATGATATTATTATTACTCTAACATATGTCTTAATTCTATTGGATAAGTGTAATTAGACATAAAACAACCTTAGGAATAAAATATGACCATTTAGGCCCACTTGGATTAGATTAGGACATTTAATTTAATTTATTTAATGAAGGGTTAAAATAGTTAAAATCAAAGTTTAATAAGTAAATCATTTTTACTATATGGTTATACATAAGATAAATTAGACTATAAATATTCATTAGAAATATAAAACGATTTCCTACATAATGCTATTTTATTTGTAATTTGTAGACTTTAAATAATTTATTTTATTTATGACAAAATTATGATGCAATAATCATCTTATTAATGAAATATTGACATAGTTGATGTTATAAATACCCAAATAAATGTAATCTGAGACTTTTTATGAATTACATAACTTTTTTAGGTTAATATGACATGTTATTATTGATTTAATTAACTTTGTTTGAACTAATCATTCTGTTATGATTATTGTAAAAATCAATTACCAAATAGTGTCAAAATTGACATAAAATAGTTTTTAAAACAAATATTATATTATTAATTGTTATTTTTTTCCTAAAAATATAAGGATAGGCCAAATGACTTATATAAGGTTATATATATTAATTATAAACAACTTGGGGTTAGTTTGGCTTGTTATAGTAAGTTTATTAACCTTATAGTGTAAGAAAACAAGAAGACACGGTAAAAGTTAAATTATCCAACTAAAATTTAAATCTAAATGATAAGGTTAAAATAGACACTAAACTTGTCTAAATTCTATTGGATTAGATTATTTAGACCCATAACCACCTTATATTCTAAATATATCAATTTGGAGCTATTAAAAACCGAATATGACTTTATAATAAAATAATATTTTTAGTTTTTCCAAAGATGCCCCTCTCCTCCCTTATAAAAGGGCACCTCCTCCCTCTCTTCCTCACACCACTTTTAGCCTTCATGCTCTTCCAAACCCTGCCAAATTATCTTCTCCACTTCCATATAAATATCCTAGTGGTCCTGGTCTTCTTAGGAGACCAATTTTAGTTCCCTAAAAGGAGGTCTCAAAGAGGCGCTTCAAAGAAGAGGTAATGTCCGTTACCAATTCTTTCAAATTTATTTCTTCTTCCACTTATTCTTCTTTAGTTGTTTCATTATGAAGTAATAACATCAGTATCACTCATATAATGATATTTTATTATAAGTTTGAAACAAACCTATTTCACCATCTATCCATCCTACGGAAAACCAAATCATCGCACGTGCGTACGTACGGAATACCGTCTCCACGCCATGGTGTAATCTATTTTCCCACCACCACCATACTTGGATGGGTATAATGGTGAAAATAAATAAATATATATGATTATTGTAAAGTGGTATTTATTATGAAATAGTATAAATACACTCCAATAAAATTCCACGATCATGGTAATGATATCATCGCTCGTGCGTATGTACAGAATACCATCTCCACGAACGCGATGAGATTCATTTTATATGATTGACCATTCAAGAATGATTATAAAGTATATATAATGAATAATAATGAAATGTATGACATAATGAGGATACTGGATTTTTTTATACATAAATATATATATACATATATATATTTCATCTACTTACTTCCATTCAAGTCAATAAGGAAAAGAAAACAGCGTTCATGCGTACGTACGACCTACCGTCTCCATGAATGGTGTATTTCATTTCATTAATCAATATATTATATATATTTATGTATACTGAATATATGATATATATATATACCATGATTTACATTATATATGTAATTAAATCATGATATAAGTAGTAATAATATCAAGAACAACAATGCCAAACACGTAAGATAAATAAAACGTTTTACCCAAAACGCTACTTTGACATGAAATTTACAAAATAACAGGTAATATAAAGTCATAAGTGGACCATATATGATATCATAACAATGAATATGATTATTTAATAAGTCAATGACATTAGTTAAATCATTATACATGAGGTTCGGATCCATATGAAGCATATCAGACATAAGGTAAGGGAAAATCTCGCAATCTCAATTTTTATCTGAGATTGTTTATACTTCAGAATTTACTGTGGAATATTTATCATCCACATCCATTTTTACTCAATATGTAATATTTATATCCTTATACAATTGATTAAGTCCAATTTTACCCTTTTGTGAGTTTTTTTGTAAAATATATGAAATGAATCTTTTGTCGTTTTTCGTACGAGGTACTTTTTGACTTTTCCGACAAAAGTAAGGGAATAATGTTTTTTTAACTTATACGGCATTAATGGATTTTTAAAACATTATTTCAAAGAAGTTTCCTTTACAAGTTTTCATGTTTATTTTTAATAAACTTTTTTTAGTATAAAATTGTATGACATGTTAAGAAAACAAAAATGTTTTTGAAGTAGAAAGGATATTTTCCTCAAGAATGGAGTTCATGTGTTTTATCAAAAGTATTTTCCATCTAAGATAATATAGGGTTATATTTCTATCCCTATTATTATATTGATTTGATTATGTTGTGATGAACTTATTTTTATGAATTCCTTTATCTTATATGAATTGTTATATGATGTCATGTTGTTTAAGAATCCAATTTTTATTACATGGGTTATGAAATGAAGTATGATTTATGATTTTGTGGCACACATAAGAATGGTATCATTGTGAGATGGGTGGGACCTATATCTCCCTCCAATTCATTGGGTAAAGATTTATATCACATGATATAGACATGGCTGGAATGGTAAGTTAATCTGGTTCAGTGTTACAGGACTGAAACAAGGAGTGAACTCGATTCAGAAAGGGACTTTGTCCGCTAAGATGGTCTTGGCAGCAATGCCTTAGCTACCATGGAAATCATATCATGTGCTTAATGTTTTGGCACAATTAAAAGTTTTATTCCCAATATATTTTATCATGATTGATGGTCTATTATGATCTATTCCTTACGGATTGCCATGTTTTATTTCTTTGCTCAAGATTGAGATGTTTAAACATTATGTTCATGTTTTTATGTTCAAATGTATATGGTTTGTTTTATTTTCTCCATGCTTACCCTGACTGAGCATTTGAGCTCACCCTTTATATGTTGTCTTTTCCCCAGGATTTAAAGAAAGGTTTGAGGTAGGAATACAAAAAGATGAAGATCTTTGTGGGATGTGTTGAAGATCTTTCACCACGATTATAAGATTATTTTCCGAGTTTCCAAAGACACTAAACTATTACGGTACTTTGGTGTCTATTTTTTTATGTATTAAGCATTCAGAAAATGTATTTTAATGTCCATGTACGTCAAGCTTCAGGTCTCTACAGTTGGTATCATAGGAATGGTTTAGTCAACCATTGGAAACTAGGATGTGAAAACGTTAGTGAGATCCTTAGAGATATTTCTAAGGTATGTCTAGGGATTTCCCTAAGGATAAGTATACGTATAGGATATAGTTCTAGAACCACGGTAATGATCATAGAATTTATCCTAAGATGTTAGATATTGAGGGTAATACCCCTTTAATATGTTGTTTTCCCTAGAATGATTTTTGCATCTCACACTATTCTTTTTTGGTTTTAAAAAATGGCTGGAAACATGAAGATTCACAATAATGGAGGATATGATGGACAATGGAATGAAATTCTTCATGAGAAACCAAATGAAACGGGATTTGGAAGTCCAAATATCGTTATTATTCCTAATCAGAAATCTCATAATATGATCAATAATCTCATCTTTGGTAAGTTTCTCGACTCAGATAATAAGAGAAAGATGGAGTTTCATGATGATCATAGAGGAAAGAAAGTTCAATTCCCCTAATGTAAATCATGTTGGAGGAGGCATCAAGGAGAATGTTTCAAAGGAACAGGAAGATGCTTTGGGTGCGGAAGAGAAGGAAACAAATCCAATATGTGCAAAGGAAAAGGTTTAGTTAACACCATAGATAAGGATAATGGTATTGCTATGACATCAATAATGATTAGATGTTATAAATGTGGAATGTTTGGGCATTATGCAAACCAATTCCCTAAGCTAAAATCTCATGAAGAGAATCAGAATGATCATATGGGTAGTATTTATGTGGATGATGATGAGGAGACTACAAATGATATATGAGATTAAAGAAGTGTTGAAGCTCAGTCAGATGTTTATGAAGTAAATGGAATGATTGTATGTTTATCAAGAGTTGTGTTGTATAGTTAATGGTACTATGGAATAAAGAATCATCTAAGGATTGTTACACTATTGTTTTTACGAAAGTATTTGAAAGTATATGTTGAATGGTACCGGTAACCATGAAAGGTTATTCAGATATTTTTTAAGGAAGATGATATGCGGATAAGGAGAAAATAATATGTTTGATAGTATTCTGATCTCATGATTGATATAAGGACTAAGTGATATCATTGTTTGATTATCTAGAATTTTTTTTATTTTTGTATGTGGAATGAGTTAACTTGTGACATTATTCATGTCTTCCCTAAGATTAAATGGGTATTCATTTTTCAAGAGAATACACGATTAAGGTATTCACATGTTTGGAATGTGACCAACAAGATATATCTTATATGGGGATAAATGATGGTATTCACGTACTTGTTATGTGACCTCTCAAGTAATCATTTTCTTTACACCATGAGACTGGATAGAAGTATTTTTGATAAGCTTAAAGGTTGGAACAGATTAAGTTGAACATTAGATAGAATTGTTTAAGGATAGAATTTTTCGATATTATGTATTGTTATAATAATGTAGTTTTAGAAAAAGGACAACCTGCAGGACGAGCGACAACCAATCGCGTCGGACAAGAATGTGGGAATCAAACGCACAACTGAAGTGAGATAGACCTTTATCGCCTACCACTGGCCTACAGGAAGTCACTAGTTAGTGGAAATTAGTTTTATTTTATTAAGAAGTATGATAAAAAAAGTATAAGTCCATTTTTGGAACCATATATGATCACTATAGACGGACCTTTTTTTTATTTTTGATAACTTTTTCTAACCTTTTGTTTGAGACAGATGGAATGACCCATCATTCTATCACATGATCTACTAAGACATCACGAATGAAAAATTCAACTACATTTCTTTAAGAGATGAAGAGGAAATTTTCCAAGAAATGACCAATGGTGAGACTATTCCAAAATCATGAAAGTATTTCTTCTAATTCCGATTTGTTCGACTTTAAGGAAATTATCTTGAAAACTAAAAATGTTGTCCTAGTGCCCTTATATCCGATGAATCAGATAGTACCTTAGATTATCACAAATCTATGCCTTTTTGATTTTTGGATTTTTCATAGCCATGTTCTCTAACACTCTCCATCAGAACATGACAGTTAGATTTCTCTTCCATATCAATATTTTCACATATGTTCTCATACGTGGAAACCCAGTGATTAGTTAATTTGGGTAACCGTTACATTTCATACATTAGTTTTTAAAGATATGTTTTGGTATTCCTTTTTACTATGTGGGTTTCTATTAAAGAATCTTTCGAATAGAAAACCATTTATAAACCCGACGAATTTCGATGGCGAAATTCATTTTAAGAGGGGTAGATTGTAACACCCTGAGATTTTATGAAAAATATTCTTTTTAATTTCATTGAAGTCTTGTGTTGTATGCTACACCAAAATGAGCTTGCACTATACATATCCCTTACTTGGCTTGCATTACACACAATCAATACCTTCTTCGATAGAGTGTGTAGTATGCAATACCGAGTTTCACTAAACGAGATATTATTATAATATTACTATGAAGTAGCCGTTATGAATAGTAATACCCACTTTTTGAAATTTTTTAAAATTTATTTTTCAAAATGGACTGAATTTTTGGATTTGGAATATTGAAATTAGCCTAGGGTGAAATTTTTGTATTTTTCGGAAACTTTCAATTTTTGATCAATATTAAAAACACTGGGTTACTATTTGAAAACCAAATTTTTATTTAAATAATTATTTATTTTATTTAAATTTATTTTAAATAAAAATTTATACATAATACCTATATAAGTTCAATGCAATTCATTAGAGTCATTTTATAATAATTTTATATATATATAGATTTTATTGAACTTTTCACTGTCTTTTACCCACCCTCTAGGAGAATTTTCAAATTTACATAAAACATAATTTTACCTCTTTTGTGAATGGAATTTCAAAAATATGAGAGACACGGTTGATTTCAGTAAGTAAAATGTGGTTCAATGAGATGAAAATAGTTTTTCGTGAATAATAACTTTTGACTTTTATTAATCACGGTTAAAAGTAAATAGGGTAATTAAGGGTAAGAATGATATTATTATTACCCTTAAATATGTTCTAATTCTATTGGATAAGTGTAATTCGACCAAAAAAAACATTAGGAATAATATATGACCATTTAGGCCCACTTGGATTAGATTAGGACATTTAATATTAATTTATTTAAGGAAGGGTTAAAATAGTTAAAATCAATGTTTAATATGTAAATAATTTTTAATATAGGGTTATATATATGATAAATTCGACTATAAATATTCATTAGAAAAATAAAAAGATTTCCCACATAATGGTATTTTATTTTTAATTTTTAGACTTTAAATAATTTAATTTATTTATGACACAATGATGATGCAGTAATTATCTTATTAATGAAATATTGACATAATTGATGTTATAAATACCCAAATAAATGTAATCTGAGACTTTTTATGAATTACAATAATTTTCTAGGTTAATATGACATGTTATTATTTATTAAATTAACTTTTTTTGAACTAATCATTCTGTTATGTTTTTCACAAAAATCAATTACCAAATAGTGTCAAAATTGACATAAAATAGTTTTTAAATCAAATATTATATTTTTAATTGTTATTTTATTCCTAAAAATATAAGGTTCGGCCAAATGACTTAGATAAGGTTATATATATTAATAATAAACAACTTGGGGTTCGTTTGGCTTGTTATAGTATGTTTATACACCTTATAGTGTAAGAAAACAAGAAGACACAGTAAAATTTAAATTATCCAACTTAAAGTTAAATCTAAATGATAAGGTTAAAATAGACACCTAAACTTGTCTAAATTCTATTGGATGAGAGGATATAGACCCATACCCACCTTATATTCTAAATAAATCAATTTTAAGCTATTAAATACCTAATATGACTTTATAATAAAATAATATGTTTTGTTTTTCCAAAGGTGCCCCTCTCCTTTATAAAAGGACACCTCCTCCCTCTCTTCCTCACACCACTTTGAGCCTTCAAGATCGGCCAACCCTGGCCAAATTCTCTTCTCCAATTCTATATAAATATCGTAGAGGTCTTGGTATTCTTAAAAGACCAATTTAAGTGCCATAAAAGATGGTCTCAAAGAGGCGCTTCAAAGAAGAGGTAATGTTCGGTACCGATTCTTTCAACTTTATTTCTTCTTCCATTTATTCTTCTTTAGTTGTTTCATAATGAATTAATAACATCAGTATAACTCATATACTCATATGTTATTATAATTATTAAACAACCCTATTTCACCATCTATGTAACAGCCCGAGATTTTATGAAAAAATATTCTTTTTATTTTACTAATGTATTGTGTTATACGCTACACCAAAAGGAGCTTGCACAACACGCATCCTTGACTTGCCTTGCATTACACGCAATCGCAACCTTCCTCGATAGCGTGTGTGGTACGTAATCCTGAGTTTCACGAAACAATGATATGCTATTAAAATATTATTAAAACTAGCCGTTATGAATAGTAATAACCACTTTTTAAATTTTAGAAATTTTAACTCTCAAAATGGACTTCATTTTTGGATTCGGAGTATCGAATTTAGCCTAAGGTGAAATTTTGGTACTTTTCGGATAACTTTCATATTCTGATGAATAGTGAAAATTACTAAATTATAATTAAAAACAACTTTTTTAATCGAAATAATTAATAGTAATAAATCATTAATTTGAGTGGTTTTAAAGTATATTTAGAATATATTTTTACAATTTAATACAATGTTGGTCATTGGATGTAATTTCACAATTAAACTAGACATAAACAAGTGTCAATCTTTTGATAGATATTGTTTCTTAAAAACACGCTATTTGTTTTAACAGCGGGATTTAATTATAAAATTAATTAATGCAACTTTTATGTTATGAATTTGGTAAAATAGACTTCATTTTTGAATTCGGAATATGAAATATAGCTTGGGATGAAATTTTGGCATTGTTCTGAAAAACATCAATTTTTGATGAATAGTGAAACTACTAAGTGGTAGGTTAAAAACTGAATTTTGCATAAAACATAATTTTACCGCTTCTGTGAATGGAATTTCGAAAATCCGAGAGACACGGTTAATATCAAGGACTAAAATGTGGTTCAATGAGATGAAAATAATTTTTTGGTGAATAGTAACTTTTTATTTTTTTTACCACGGTTAATAGTAAATAAGGTAACTAAGGGTAAATATGATATTAATATTACCCTAACACATGTCCTAATTCTATTAGACAAGTGTAATTCGACCAAAAACAAACTTAGGAATAAAATATGACCATTCAGGCCCACTTGGATTAGATTAGGACATTTATTATTAATTTATTTAAAGAAGGGTTAAAATAGTTAAAATCAAAGTTTAATAAGTAAATCATTTTTAATATGGGGTTATACATAAGATAAATTCGACTATAAATATTCATTAGAAAGCTAAAAATATTTCCTACATGATGGTATTTTATTTGTAATTTTTAGACATCAAATAATATAATTTATTTATGACACAAAAATGATGCAGTAATTATCTTATTAATGAAATATTGACATAATTGATAATATAAATACCAAAATAAATGTAATTTAAGACTTTTTATGAATTACACTAATTTTCTAGGTTACTATGATATATTAGTGTTGATTTAATCAACTTGGTTCGAACATATAATTCTGTTATGACTTTCACAAAAATCATATATCAAATAGTGTCAAAATTGACACAAAATAGTTTTTAAATCAAATATTATATTATTAATTGTTATTTTATTCCTAAAAATCTAAGGTTCGGCCAAATGACTTAGATAAGGATATATGTATTAATAATATACAATTTGGGGTTCGTTTGGCATGTTATAGTAAGTTTATTAACCATATAGTGAAAGAAAACAAAAAGACATGGTAAAAGTTAAATTATTTAACTTAGAGTTAAATCTAATTGATAAGGTTAAAATAATACCCTAAACTTGTCTAAATCCTATTGGTTGATAGTATTTCGACCCATCCCCACTTTATCTTCGAAATAAGACCCTTTGGAACCATTATAAACCGATTTTGACTTTAATATAAAATAATATTTTGAGATATTCCTAAGGTGCCCCTCTCCTCCCCTATAAAAGGACACCTCCTCCCCCTCCTCCTCACACCAATTTGAGCACTCAAGCTCGGCCAACCCCTGCCAATTTCTACTCTCCACTTCCCTAGAAACATCCTAGAGGTTCTGGTCTTCCTCAAAGACCAATTTTAGTGCCCTAAGAGGAGGTCTCAAAGAGGCACTTCAAAGAAGAGGTAATTACCGTTACCAATTCTTTCATCTTTATTTCTTCTTCCACTTCTTCTTCTTAGGTTGTTTCATTATGAAGTAATAACATCAGTATCACTCATATACTGATATGTTATTATAAGTATGAAACAACCCTATTTCACCATCTATCCATCCTACGGAAAAAGAAATCACCGCGCGTGCGTACGTACGGAATACCGTCTCCACGCCGTGGTGTAATCTATTTTCCACCACCACCTTACATGGATGGGTATAATGGTGTAAAGAATAACTATACATAGTTATTACAACATCATATTGATTCTGATATATTGTATAATCCACTCCAATTCAATTCATTATTTATAGAAATGATATCATCGCTCGTGCGTACGTACGGACTACCGTCTCCACGACGCGATGAGATTCATTCTCCATGTTAACCATTTAAGAATGATTATAATGTATATATAAGAAATAATAATGAAATATATGACATTATAAAGCTACTGGATTTATGTATATATATACATATGTATGTCATCTACTTACTTCCATTTCAAGACAATAAGGAAAGGAAAACAGCGTTCATGCGTACGTACGGACTACCGTCTCCATGAACGGTGTTTTTCATTTTATTTATCTACCTATTATATATATATATATATACTGAATATATATGATATATAAATCATATTTTATATTCTGGAAGTAAGTAAATCATGATATAAGTAATAATGATGTAAAGAACAACAAGTCAAAACACCTACGATAAATGAAACGATTTTACCCAAAACGCTTCTTTAACATGGAATTTACAAAAGAACGGGTAATATAATGTCATAAGTGAACCATATATGATATCATAACAATGAATATGATTCTGTAATAAGTCAATAACATGATTTAAATCATTATACAGGAGGTTCGGACACTTACAAAGCAAGTCGGACCTAAGGTAAGGGAAATATCACAATCTCATTTTTATCCGAGATTGTTTATTCGTAAGTATTTACTGGGGTGTATTTTATCATCCACATCCATGTTCCCTCAATATGTAATATTATTTCAATCCACCTACAATTGTTTAAATCCAATTTTACCCTTCAGTGAGTTTTTAGTAAAGGATATGAAAGGAATATTTTTTCGTTTTTCGTACGAGGTACTTTTTGACTTTTCCGACAAAAGTACGAAGAATGTTTTTTTAACTTATACGGCACGAACGGATTTCTACTGTTTTATAAAGCCTTATTTTAATGAAGCTTCCTCTAAAAGATTTCATGACTATTTTCAATAAAATCTCTTTCTTTTAAAATTGCATGATGTTTTGTGAAAAGAAATTGATTTTGAAGAAGAAAGGATATTTTCCTCAAGAATTCAATTCAAGTGATTTATCAAAATTATTTTCCATATAAGATAATAAAGGGTTCTGTTTCTATCCATATTTTTACATTGATTTGACTATGTTGTGATGGAATTATGTTTATGAATTCCTTTATCTTATATGAATGGTTTTATGATGTCATGTTGTTTAAGAATCCCATTTTTATTACATGGGTTATGAAATGATGTATGATTTATGATTTTGTGGCACACATAAGAAAGGATTCATTAAGAGATGGGTGGGACCTATATCTCCCTCCAATGCATTGGGTAAAGATTTTATATCTCATGAGATAGACATGGTTGGAATGGTAGGTTATACCGGTTCAGTGAAACAGGACTGAAACGAGGATTACTCGATTCAGAAAGGGACTTTGTCCACTAAGATAGTCTTGGCAATGAGTCTTGACTAACAAGAAATGATTCTCTATGATTATGTGTGTATGCCACAATGAGTAATGTTTTAAGTTATGATTTCATTTTCACTTCTATGATTTATCCCATGTTATGATATTATGAGCTCTTTTGCAGGTTAAGATTTCCAAAAGCTATTTTCTTATGTATATGACGTGATTGATATTTCTTTTGTTTACCCTTACTGAGCATTTGAGCTCACCCTTTTATGTTTTTTTTCCCCAGGATATAAAGAAAGGTTTTTAGGTAAAAAAAGGGAAGATCTTTATGGGAGATATTGAAGATATTTCACCACGATTAGAAGAATACGTTCCGAGTTTCCAAAGACACTAAACTATTACGATCCTTATGTGTGTGTTTTTGTTATGTACTAAGTATTCCGCAAATGTAATGTAATGTCCATGTACATCAGGATACGGGTCTCTACAGTTGGTATCAGAGGAAATGTTTAGTCAACCTTTGGAAACTAGGATGCGAAAACGTTAGTGAGATCCCTAGAGATATTTCTAAGGTATGTCTAGGGATGTCCCTAAGGATACGTATACGTATAGGATATAATCCTAGAACTACGATACCGATCTTAGAATTTAACCTAAGATGTTAGATATTAAGGGTACTCCCCCTTTACTATGTTGTTTTCCCTAGCATGATTTTTGCCTCTCACACTATTCTTTTTGGGTTTTAGACGATGGCTGGAACCCGAAGGAACCGTGTTGATCAATGCAATGGACAATGCAATGATTGCCCTCCTGAACAAACAAATGTTATGGGAGATGGAGTGTAAAATCTTATTGCTATACTTACACAAGCTATGAATCATTCTGGACTTCCAAATGAGCAGAGAAGGGAACAATATTCTATTGAGTCCTTCATGAGGCAACGTCCACCTTCTTTCAGTGGGTCTACTGATCCATTAGTTGCTGAACAATGGATTAGTACTACTGAAAAGATATTTTCAGTTCTTCAATGTTCTGAACATGATAAAGTCATCTTAGCAGTATATCGTTTGGAAGGTGAAGCTGATCAATGGTGGAATCTTATCAAGAATACGAGGCCAAGAGATGAAATTGAGTCCATGGAATGGGACGAGTTCAAGAACCTATTTTTCAGTAAGTACTTCCCTCGTATTCTTCGAACAAAGATGGAGAAAGAGTTTCTTGAACTGAAGCAAAGGGACGATGAATCTGTTGGTACCTATGAAGCAAATTTTACAAGACTTGCAAGGTATGCTTCTGGAATTATCATCCAACCTGAAAGTAAAGTTGATCGATTTTTCAGTGGCTTAAAACCAAGTCTTCGAAGGGCATTAGCTATAAGAGACTTCAGTAGCTATGAAGAAATTGTGCGTTGTGCTATCAAGGTAGAGATGGAAGTTGGTGTTACATATCCATCTCATGGTTTTGACAAGAAACGAAAGATGGAGTTCAAGGAGAAATCTCAGAATAATGGTGAAAAGAAGATGAATGTTTCCTTATGCACAAAGTGTGGAAAGAAGCATGGTGGAGATTGTCTAAAAGGGACTAGAAAATGTTTTAAGTGTGGAAAAGAAGGTCATCGAGCAGCTGAGTGTCGAAGTAATGGAAAAAGGGTTTCTAATGATGTGAATAAATCAAACACTGCAGAGAACGCACCGCCAACACTTCAATGCTTCAAGTGCAAGGAAATGGGGCATTATGCTAATAATTGCCCTAATCCAAGGGTTAGTGATGATCAACATGAGCAACCACTGAAGGCAAAGGACAAAGGGAAATCACATGCGATCACTATTGGCAATGTTGAATATGACAACGATGTGGTGGAATGATTAAGTGTTTATGTAATGGGATTTCAAAATAATGTTGTATCATTGAGTATTGCAATATTTATTGATGTGGTATTCAAAGTGATTGAGATATTTTTTTGGAAATAAGATGATATGCGCATAATGAAGACGAGAAAATGAAATGTTTAATAGTATTCATGAGCTCATGATTGATATAAGGACTAAGTGATATCATGGTTTGAGTATATAGAATTTTGAGGATTTTGGTAACTTTTAACTGCACTCATGTTTTCACTAAGGTATTCAAGAGAATACACGATTAAGGACTTTGAATGTTTGGAATGTGACCAACAAGACATATCTTATGATATGTGGGGATCAACGACAGTATTAAATCTCTGGTAATCGATGTCACTATATTATGAGAGTGGACTGTAGTATTATGTATAAGCCTAAAGATTAGACTGGATTATGTTGGACATAAGTTAGTATTGTTTAAGGATAGAAGATTTTCGATATTATTGATGGGATGTTATAGTAACGTAGTTTTAGAAAAAGGGACAACCTACAGGACGTGCGACAGCCCATCGCTTCGGACAAGGCTGTAGGAATCGAACCCACAACCAAAGTGCGACTGACCTTTATCGCCTACCACTATCCTACAGGAAGTCCCTGTTTAGTAGAAACTAGTTTTATTATATTAAGCAGTATGATATATGAAGTATAAGTCCATTTTAGGAACTATATATGATTAATCTCACTATAGAATGACTTATGTATATTTAATAACTTTTGCTTACCTTTTGTTTGAGACAGATGGAATGACCCGTCATTCTATCACATGATCTGCTAACACTTCACGAATAACAAATTCAACTTCATTTATTTAAGAGATGAAGTGGAAATTGTTCAAGGCACGAACAACAGTGATATTGTATCAAAATAAAGTAAGTATTTATTCTAATTCAAATTTTCAACTTTAGGGAAATGATCTTAAAAACCAAAAATGTTGTCCTAGTGATCTTATACCTGATGAATCAAATGGTACCTTAGATCGTCACAAATTTATGGATTTGTGATTACTGGATTTTCCATAGCCATGTTCTCTACCACTCTCCATCAGAACATGATGGTTAGATTTCTCTTCCATATCCATATTTTCACCTATGTGGAAACCCAGTGATTAGTTTATTTGGGTAATCGTTACATTTCATACTTTAGTTTTTAAAGCCAAGTTTTGGTATTCCCTTTTACGATGTGGGTTTCTATTAAAGAAACTTTCAAATAGTAAACCATTTAAAACCCCGACGAATTTCGAGGGCGAAATTCATTTTAAGGGGGGTAGAATGTAACAGCCCGAGATTTTATGAAAAAATATTCTTTTTATTTTACTAATGTATTGTGTTATACGCTACACCAAAAGGAGCTTGCACAACACGCATCCTTGACTTGCCTTGCATTACACGCAATCGCAACCTTCCTCGATAGCGTGTGTGGTACGTAATCCTGAGTTTCACGAAACAATGATATGCTATTAAAATATTATTAAAACTAGCCGTTATGAATAGTAATAACCACTTTTTAAATTTTAGAAATTTTAACTCTCAAAATGGACTTCATTTTTGGATTCGGAGTATCGAATTTAGCCTAAGGTGAAATTTTGGTACTTTTCGGATAACTTTCATATTCTGATGAATAGTGAAAATTACTAAATTATAATTAAAAACAACTTTTTTAATCGAAATAATTAATAGTAATAAATCATTAATTTGAGTGGTTTTAAAGTATATTTAGAATATATTTTTACAATTTAATACAATGTTGGTCATTGGATGTAATTTCACAATTAAACTAGACATAAACAAGTGTCAATCTTTTGATAGATATTGTTTCTTAAAAACACGCTATTTGTTTTAACAGCGGGATTTAATTATAAAATTAATTAATGCAACTTTTATGTTATGAATTTGGTAAAATAGACTTCATTTTTGAATTCGGAATATGAAATATAGCTTGGGATGAAATTTTGGCATTGTTCTGAAAAACATCAATTTTTGATGAATAGTGAAACTACTAAGTGGTAGGTTAAAAACTGAATTTTGCATAAAACTTAATTTTACCGCTTCTGTGAATGGAATTTCGAAAATCCGAGAGACACAGTTAATATCAAGGACTAAAATGTGGTTCAATGAGATGAAAATAATTTTTTGGTGAATAGTAACTTTTTATTTTTTTTACCACGGTTAATAGTAAATAAGGTAACTAAGGGTAAATATGATATTAATATTACCCTAACACATGTCCTAATTCTATTAGACAAGTGTAATTCGACCAAAAACAAACTTAGGAATAAAATATGACCATTCAGGCCCACTTGGATTAGATTAGGACATTTATTATTAATTTATTTAAAGAAGGGTTAAAATAGTTAAAATCAAAGTTTAATAAGTAAATCATTTTTAATATGGGGTTATACATAAGATAAATTCGACTATAAATATTCATTAGAAAGCTAAAAATATTTCCTACATGATGGTATTTTATTTGTAATTTTTAGACATCAAATAATATAATTTATTTATGACACAAAAATGATGCAGTAATTATCTTATTAATGAAATATTGACATAATTGATAATATAAATACCAAAATAAATGTAATTTAAGACTTTTTATGAATTCCACTAATTTTCTAGGTTACTATGATATATTAGTGTTGATTTAATCAACTTGTTTCGAACATATAATTCTGTTATGACTTTCACAAAAATCATATATCAAATAGTGTCAAAATTGACACAAAATAGTTTTTAAATCAAATATTATATTATTAATTGTTATTTTATTCCTAAAAATCTAAGGTTCGGCCAAATGACTTAGATAAGGATATATGTATTAATAATATACAATTTGGGGTTCGTTTGGCATGTTATAGTAAGTTTATTAACCATATAGTGAAAGAAAACAAAAAGACATGGTAAAAGTTAAATTATTTAACTTAGAGTTAAATCTAATTGATAAGGTTAAAATAATACCCTAAACTTGTCTAAATCCTATTAGTTGATAGTATTTCGACCCATCCCCACTTTATCTTCGAAATAAGACCCTTTGGAACCATTATAAACCGATTTTGACTTTAATATAAAATAATATTTTGAGATATTCCTAAGGTGCCCCTCTCCTCCCCTATAAAAGGACACCTCCTCCCCCTCCTCCTCACACCAATTTGAGCACTCAAGCTCGGCCAACCCCTGCCAATTTCTACTCTCCACTTCCCTAGCAACATCCTAGAGGTTCTGGTATTCCTCAAAGACCAATTTTAGTGCCCTAAGAGGAGGTCTCAAAGAGGCACTTCAAAGAAGAGGTAATTACCGTTACCAATTCTTTCATCTTTATTTCTTCTTCCACTTCTTCTTCTTAGGTTGTTTCATTATGAAGTAATAACATCAGTATCACTCATATACTGATATGTTATTATAAGTATGAAACAACCCTATTTCACCATCTATCCATCCTACGGAAAAAGAAATCACCGCGCGTGCGTACGTACGGAATACCGTCTCCACGCCGTGGTGTAATCTATTTTCCACCACCACCTTACATGGATGGGTATAATGGTGTAAAGAATAACTATACATAGTTATTACAACATCATATTGATTCTGATATATTGTATAATCCACTCCAATTCAATTCATTATTTATAGAAATGATATCATCGCTCGTGCGTACGTACGGACTACCGTCTCCACGACGCGATGAGATTCATTCTCCATGTTAACCATTTAAGAATGATTATAATGTATATATAAGAAATAATAATGAAATATATGACATTATAAAGCTACTGGATTTATGTATATATATACATATGTATGTCATCTACTTACTTCCATTTCAAGACAATAAGGAAAGGAAAACAGCGTTCATGCGTACGTACGGACTACCGTCTCCATGAACGGTGTTTTTCATTTTATTTATCTACCTATTATATATATATATATATACTGAATATATATGATATATAAATCATATTTTATATTCTGGAAGTAAGTAAATCATGATATAAGTAATAATGATGTAAAGAACAACAAGTCAAAACACCTACGATAAATGAAACGATTTTACCCAAAACGCTTCTTTAACATGGAATTTACAAAAGAACGGGTAATATAATGTCATAAGTGAACCATATATGATATCATAACAATGAATATGATTCTGTAATAAGTCAATAACATGATTTAAATCATTATACAGGAGGTTCGGACACTTACAAAGCAAGTCGGACCTAAGGTAAGGGAAATATCACAATCTCATTTTTATCCGAGATTGTTTATTCGTAAGTATTTACTGGGGTGTATTTTATCATCCACATCCATGTTCCCTCAATATGTAATATTATTTCAATCCACCTACAATTGTTTAAATCCAATTTTACCCTTCAGTGAGTTTTTAGTAAAGGATATGAAATGAATCTTTTTTCGTTTTTCGTACGAGGTACTTTTTGACTTTTCCGACAAAAGTACGAAGAATGTTTTTTTAACTTATACGGCACGAACGGATTTCTACTGTTTTATAAAGCCTTATTTTAATGAAGCTTCCTCTAAAAGATTTCATGACTATTTTCAATAAAATCTCTTTCTTTTAAAATTGCATGATGTTTTGTGAAAAGAAATTGATTTTGAAGAAGAAAGGATATTTTCCTCAAGAATTCAATTCAAGTGATTTATCAAAATTATTTTCCATATAAGATAATAAAGGGTTCTGTTTCTATCCATATTTTTACATTGATTTGACTATGTTGTGATGGAATTATGTTTATGAATTCCTTTATCTTATATGAATGGTTTTATGATGTCATGTTGTTTAAGAATCCCATTTTTATTACATGGGTTATGAAATGATGTATGATTTATGATTTTGTGGCACACATAAGAAAGGATTCATTAAGAGATGGGTGGGACCTATATCTCCCTCCAATGCATTGGGTAAAGATTTTATATCTCATGAGATAGACATGGTTGGAATGGTAGGTTATACCGGTTCAGTGAAACAGGACTGAAACGAGGATTACTCGATTCAGAAAGGGACTTTGTCCACTAAGATAGTCTTGGCAATGAGTCTTGACTAACAAGAAATGATTCTCTATGATTATGTGTGTATGCCACAATGAGTAATGTTTTAAGTTATGATTTCATTTTCACTTCTATGATTTATCCCATGTTATGATATTATGAGCTCTTTTGCAGGTTAAGATTTCCAAAAGCTATTTTCTTATGTATATGACGTGATTGATATTTCTTTTGTTTACCCTTACTGAGCATTTGAGCTCACCCTTTTATGTTTTTTTCCCCAGGATATAAAGAAAGGTTTTTAGGTAAAAAAAGGGAAGATCTTTATGGGAGATATTGAAGATATTTCACCACGATTAGAAGAATACGCTCCGAGTTTCCAAAGACACTAAACTATTACGATCCTTATGTGTGTGTTTTTGTTATGTACTAAGTATTCCGCAAATGTAATGTAATGTCCATGTACATCAGGATACGGGTCTCTACAATCTATCCATCCTACGGAAAACGAAATCACCGTGTGTGTGTACGTACGGAATACCGTCTCCACGTCGTGGTGTAATCTATTTTCCCACCACCACCTTACTTGGATGGGTATAATGGTGCAAATAAATAACAATATATGATTATTGTAAATTGGTATTGATTATAAAATAGTATACATTCACTCCAATAAAATTCCACTATCATGGTAATGATATAATCGCTCGTGCGTACGTACGGAATACCGTCTCCACGAATGCGATGAGATTCATTTCCCATGATTAACCATTAAAGAATGATAATAATGTATATATAATGAATAATAATTAAATATATGACATAATGAAGCTACTGGATTTATGTATACATATATATATATTTCATCAACGTACTTCCATTCAAGCCAATAAGGAAAAGAAAACAGCATTCATGCGTACGTACGACCTACCATCTCCATGAACGATGTATTTCATTTCACTTATCTATATATTATATATATTTATGTATACTGAATATATGATATATATATATCATGATTTAAATTCTGGAAGTAATTAAATCATGATATAAGAAGTAATAATATCAAGAACAATAATGCCAAACACATACGATAAATAAAACGTTTTACCCAAAACGCTGCTTCGACATGAAATTTAAAAAATAACGGGTAATATAATGTCATAAGTGGAACATATATGATATAATAACAATTAATATGATTATTTTATAAGTAAATTACATTATTTAAATCATTATAAAGGAGGTTCGGATCCATATGAAGCATATCAGACCTAAGGTAAGGGAAAATCTCGCAATCTCAATTTTTATCCGAGATTGTTTATACTTCAGAATTTATTGGGGAATATTTATCTTCCACATCCATGTTTCCTCAATATGTAATATTTGTATCCTTATACAATTGTTTAAGTCCAATTTTACCCTTTGGTGAGTTTTTAGTAAATGATATGAAAGGAATCTTTTGTCGTTTTTTGTACGAGGTACTTCTTGACATTAAAGACAAAAGTACGAGAAGAATGTTTTTTTAACTTATACGGCATGAATGGATTTTAAAAAAACTTATTTCCAAGAATATTACTTTACAAGTTTTCAGGTTTATCTTTAATCAACTTCTTTTAGTTTAAAATTGTATGACATGTCAAGAAAGGAAAAATGTTTTTGAAGTAGAAAGGATATTTTCCTCAAGAATGGAGTTCAAGTGTTTTATCAAAAGTATTTCCATATAAGATAATATAGGGTACTGTTTCTATCCCTATTATTACATTTATTTGATTATGTTGTGATGGACTTATTTTTATGAGTTCCTTTATATTATATGAATTGTTTTATGATGTCACGATGTTTAAGAATCCCATTTTTATTACATGGCTTATGCAATGAAGTATGATTTATGATTTTGTGGCACACATAAGAATGGTATCATTGTTAGATAGGTGGGACCTATATATCCCTCCAATGCATAGGGTAATGATTTATATCTCATGAGATATATATGGCTGGAATGGTATGTTAATCTGGTTCAGTGTTACAGGACTGAAATGAGGAGTGAACTCGATTCAGAAAGGGACATTGTCCACTAAGATGGTATTGGAAGCAATGCCTTGGATACCATGGAAATAATATCATGTGCTTAATGTTTTACACAATTAAAAGTTTTATTCCCAATCTATTTTATCATTATTGATTTTCTATTATGATCTATTCCTTATGTACTGCCATGTTTTATTTCATTGCTTAAGACTGCGATGTTTAAACATTATGTTCATGTTTTTATGTTCAAATGTATATATGGTTTGTTTTATTTTCTCCATGCTTACCATTACTGAGCTTTTGAGCTCACCCTTTATATGTTGTATTTTTCGCAGGATTTAAAGAAAGGTTTTAGGTATGAAAACAAAATGGGGAAGATCTTTATGGGAGTTGTTGAAGATCTTTCACCACGATTAGAAGATTATTTACCGAGTTTCCAAAGACACTAAACTATTACGGTCCTTTGTTGTCTATTTTTGTTATGAATTAAGCATTCCACAAAAGTATTGTAATGTCCATGTATGTCAAGCTTCGGTTCTCTACAGTTGGTATCAGAGGAAAGGTTTAGTCAACCTTTGGAAACTAGGATGCGAAAACGTTAGTGAGATCCCTAGAGATATTTCTAAGGTATGTCTAGGGATGTCTCTAAGGATAAGTATACGTATATGATATATTCCTAGAACTATGGTAATGATCATAGAATTTAACCTAAGATATTAGATATTGAGGGTACTCCCCCTTTACTATGTTGTTTTCCCTAGCATGATTTTTTCCTCTCACACTATTCTTTTTTGGTTTTATGAAATGGCTGGAAACGGGATGATTCATGATAATAGAGGATATGATGGAAAATGGAATGATACTCTTCAGGAAAAACCAAATGAAATGGGATTTGGAAGTCCAAACATCATTATTATTCCTAATCAGCAATCACATAATATGATCAATAATCTCAACTTTGGTAAGTTTCCCGACTCAGATAATAAGATAAAAATGGAGTTTCATGATGATCATATAGGAAAGAAAGTTCAATTCCCCTCATATAAATCATGTGGGACGAGGCATCAAGGAGAATGTTTCAAAGGAACTAGAAGATGCTTTGGTTGTGGAAGAGAAGGTCACAAATCCAAAAAGTGCAAAGGAAAAGGTTTAGTTAACACCATAGAGAAGGATAATGTTATTTCTATGACATCAACAATGATTAGATGTTTTAAATGTGGAATGTATGGGCATTATGCAAACCAATGCCCTAAGGGAAAATCTCATGAAGAGAATCAGAATGGTCATATGGGTAGTATTTATATGGATGATGATGAGGGGACTAAGAATGATATATGAGACGAAAGAAGTGTTGAAACTCAGTCATTTGTTTAAGAAGGTAGTGGAATGATTGTATGTTTATCAAGAGTTATGTTGTATTGTTAATGGTATTATGGAATAAAGAATCATCTACGGTTGTTACACTATTGTTTTTACGAAATTATTTGAAAGTATATGTTAAATGGTACCAGTAACCATGAAAGGTTATTCAGATATTTTTGAAGGAATATGCTATGCAGATAAAGAGAAAATAAAATGTTTGATAGTATTCATGATCACATGATTGATATAAGGTCTAAGTGTTATCATGGTTAGATTATATAGATTTTTTGGATTTTTTATGTGGAATGAGTTAACTTGTGACAAAATGCATGTTTTCACTAAGATTTAATGGGTATTCATTTTTCAAGAGAATAAATTATTTAGGTATTCACATGTTTGGAATGTGACCAAAAAGATATATCTTATTTGGGGGATAAATGATGGTATTCACGTACTTATTATGTGACCTCTCAAGTAATCATTTTCTTTAAACCATGAGACTAGACATAAGTATTTTTGATAAGAATAATGGTTGGAATCGATTAAGTTGGACATCAGATAGAATTTTTTAAGTCTAGAATTTTTCGATATTATGTATTGTTATAATAATGTAGTTTTAGAAAAAGGACAACCAGCAGGACGAGCGACAACCAGTCGCGTCGGACAAGGATGTGGGAATCGAACCAACAACTGAAGTGTGACATGCCTTTATCTCCTACCACTGGCCTACAGGAAGCCCTGGCTAGTGGAAACCAGTTTTATTTTATTATGCAGTATGATAAATAAAGTATAAGTCCATTTTTTGAACCATATATGATTAATCTCACTATAGATGGACTTTTTTATTTTTGATAACTTTTTCTAACCTTTTGTTTTAGATAGATGGAATGACCCATCATTCTATCACAAGATCTGCTAAAACTTCACGAATGACAAATTCAACTTCATTTAGTTAAGAGATGAAGAGGAAATTGTCCAAGAAATGACCAATGGTGAGACTGTACCAAAATCATGAAAGTATTTCTTCTAATTCTGATTTCTTCAACTTTAAGGAAATGATCTTAAAAACCAAAAAAGTTATCATAGTTCCCTTATATCTGATGAATCAGATGTTACCTTAGATTATCACAAATATATGTCTTTGTGATTCTTGTATTTTTAATAGCCATGTTCTCTACCACTCTCCATCAGAACATGACGGTTAGATTTCTCTTCCATATCCATATTTTTACCTATGTTCTCCTACGTGGAAACCTAGTGATTAGTTAATTTGGGAAACCGTTACATTACATACTTTAGTTTTTAAAGAAAAGTTTTGGTATTCCTTTTTACGATGTGGGTTTCTATTAAAGAAACTTTCGAATAGTAAACCATTTTTAACCCCGATGAATTTCGAGGGAGAAATTCATTTTAAGGGGGGTAGAATGTAACACCCTGAGATTTTTTGAAAAATATTCTTTTTAATTTCATTGAAGTGTTGTGTTGTACGCTACACTAAAATGAGATTTCACTACACACATCCCTGACTTGGATTTGATTACATGCAATCAATACCTTCTTCGATAGCGTGTGTAGTATGCAATACTGAGTTTCACTAAACCAGATATTATTATAATATTACTATGAACTAGCCGTTATGAATTGTAATACCCACTTTTTGAAATTTTGTAAAATTTATTTTTCAAAATGGACTTCATTTTTGGATTCGGAATATCGAAATTAGCCTAGGGGGAAATTTTGGTATTTTTCTGAAAACTTTCAATTTTTGATGAATAGTAAAAACACTGGGTTACTATTTGAAAACCAAATTTTTATTTAAATAATTATTTATTTTATTTAAATTTATTTTTAATCAAAATTGATACATAATACCTATATACGTTCAATTCATTTCCTTGGAGTCATTTTATAATAATTATATATATATATATAAATTTTATTGAACTTTTCACCGTCTTTTACCCACCTCCTTGGAGAATTTGTAAATTTACATAAAACATAATTTTACCACATTTGTGAATGGAATTTCAGAAATTTGAGAGACATGGTTGATTTCACTAAGTAAAATGTGGTTCAATGAGATGAAAATAATTTTTGGTGAATAGTAACTTTTTACTTTTATTTACAAATGTTAAAAGTAAATAGGGTAATTAAGTGTAAAAATTATATTATTATTTCCCTAACATATGTCCTAGTTCTATTGGAAAAGTGTAATTCGACCAAAAAAAACCTTAGGAATAAAATATGACCATTTAGACCCACTTGGATTAGATTAGGACATTTAATATTAATTTATTTAAAGAAGGGTTAAAATAGTTAAAATCAAAGTTTAATAAGTAAATCATTATTAATGTAGGTTTATACATAAGATAAATTCAACTATAAATATTAATTAGAAATAAAAATAGATTTATTACATAATGGTATTTTATTTGTAAATTTTAGACTTCAAATAATTTAACTTATTTATGACACAATGATGATGCAGTAATTATCTTATTAATGAAATATTGACATAATTGATGTTATAAATACACAAATAAATGTAATATGAGACTTTTTATGAATTAAAATAATTTTACAGGTTAATATAAAATTTTATTAGTGATTTAATTAACTTATTTAGAACTAATAATTCTGTTATGATTTTCACAAAAATCAATTACCAAATAGTGTCAAAATTGACAGAAAATAGTTTTTAAAACAAATATTATATTATTAATTGTTATTTTTTCCTAAAAAACTAAGGATCGAACAAATGACTTAGATAAGGTTATATATATTAATAATAAACAAATTGGGGGTAGTTTGGCTTTTTATAGTAAGTTTATTATCCTTATAGTGTAAGAAAACAAGAAGACACAGTAAAAGTTTAACTATCCAACTTAAAGTTAAATCTAAATGATAAGGATAAAATAGACACCTAAACTTGTCTAAACTCTATTTGATGAAAGTATTTAGACCCATACCCACCTTATCTTCTAAATAAATTAATTTGGAGATATTAAAAACCGAATATAACTTTATAATAAAATAATATTTTTAGTTTTTCCAAAGGTGCCCCTCTCCTCCCTTATAAAAGGGCACCTCCTCCCTCTTTTTCTCACACCACCTTGAGCCTTCATGCTTGGCCAAACCCTGAATAATTCTCTTCTCCACTTCCATATAAATATCCTAGATGTCCTTGTCTTCTTCAAAGACCAATTTTAGTTCCCTAAAAGGAGGTCTCAAAGAGGCCCTTCAAAGAAGAGGTAATGTCCGTTACCGATTTTTCAACTTTATTTATTCTTCAACTTATTCTTATTTAGTTGATTCATTATGAAGTAATAACATCAGTATCACTAATATAATTATATGTTATTATAATTATTAAAAAACCCTATTTCACCATATATCCATCCTATGGAAAACAAAATCACTGCGCGTGCGTACGTACGGAATATAGTCTTCACGCCGTGGTGTAATCTATTTTCCCACCACCACCTTACTTGGATGGGTATAATGGTGAAAATAAATAACTATATATGACTATTGTAAAGTGGTACTGATTCTGAAATATTATACATACACTCCAATACAATTCCATGATCATGGTAATGATATCATCGCTTGTGTGTACGTACGGAATATCGTCTCCACGAACGTGATAAGATTCATTTTCCATGATTAACCATTCAAGAATGATTATAAAGTATATATAATGAATAATAATGAAATATATGTCATAATGAAGCTAATGGATTTATGTATACATACATACATACATATATATATATATATATATATATATATATATATATATATATATATATTATCTACTTACTTCCATTCAAGTCAATAAGGAAAAGAAAACAACGTTCATGCGTACGTACGACCTACCGTCTCCATGGACTGTGTATTTCATTTCATTTATCTATATATTATATATATTTATTTATACTGAATATATGATATATATATATCATGATTTACATTCTGGAAGTAATTAAATCATGATATAAGTAGTAATAATATCAAGAATAACAATGCCAAACACGTATGAAAAATAAAACGTTTTAGCCAAAACGCTGCTTTGACATGAAATTTACAAAATAACGGGTAATATAAAATCATAATTGGACTATATTTGATATCATAACAATGAATATGACTATTTAATAAGTCAATGACCTTATTTAAATCATTATACGGGAGGTTTAGATCCATATGAAGCATATCGGACCTCAGGTAAGGGAAAATCTGGCAATCTCAATTTCTATCTGAGATTGTTTATACTTTAGAATTTACTGGGGAATATTTATCATCCACATCCATTTTTCCTCAATATGTAATATTTATATCCTTATAAAAATTTTTATGTCCAATTTTACCCTTCGGTGAGTTTTTAGTAAAAGATATGAAAGGAATCTTTTGTCCTTTTTCGTACGAGGTACTTTTTTACTTTTCCGGCAAAAGTACGAGAAGAATGTTTTTTTAACTTATACGGCATGAATGTATTTTTCAAACATTATTTCCAAGAATATTCCTTTACAAGTTTTCAATTTTATTTTTAATCAACATCTTTTAGTTTAAAATTGTATGACATGTTATGAAGGAAAAAATTGTTTTTGAAGTAGAAATAATATTTTCCTCAAGAATGGAGTTCAAGTGTTTTATCAAATGTATTTTCCATCTATGATAATATAGGGTTATGTTTCTATCCCTATTATTACATTGATTTGAATATGTTGTGATGGACTAATTTTTATGAATTCCTTTATCTTATATGACTTGTTTTGTGATGTCATGATGTTTAAGAATCCCATTTTTATTACATGGGTTATGCAAGGAAGTATGAATTATGAGTTTGTGGCACACATAAGAATGGTATCATTGTGATATGGGTGGTACCTATATCTTCCTCCAATTCATTGGGTAAAGATTTATATATCATGAGATAGATATGGCTAGAATGGTAAGTTAATCTGGTTTAGTGTTACAGGACTGAAATGAGGAGTGAACTCGATTCAGAAAGGGACTTTGTCCACTAAGATGGTCTTGGAAGCAATGCTTTGGCTACCATGGAAATCATATCATGTGATTAATGTTATTCCACAATTACAAGTTTTATTACCAATATATTTTATCATTTTTTATGTTCTATTATGATCTATTCCTTACGTACTGCCATGTTTTATTTCATTGCTCAAGATTGCGATGTCTAAACATTATGTTCATGTTTTTATGTTCAAATGTATATGGTTTGTTTTATTTTCTACATTCATACCCTTACTGAGCATTTGACCTCACCCTTTATATGTTGTCTTTTCCCCAGGATTTAAATAATGGTTTTAGGTAAGAAAACAAAAAGGGGAAGATATTTATGGGAGGTGTTGAAGATCTTTCAACACGATTAGAAGATTATTTTCCAAGTTTCCAAAGACACTAAACTATTACGGTCCTTTGGTGTCTATTTTTGTTATGTATTAAAAATTCCAAAAAAGTATTGTAATGTTCATGTACATCAAGCTTCCGGTCTCTACAATTGGTATCAAAGGAATGGTTTAGTCAACCTTTGGAAACTAGGATGCGAAAACGTTAGTGAGATCCCTAGAGATATTTCTAAGTAATGTCTAGAAATGTCCTTAAGGATAAGTATACGTATAGGATATAGTCCTAGAACTACGATAATGATCTTAGATTTTAACCTAAGATGTTAGATATTGAGGGTACTCCCCCTTTACTATGTTGTTTTTCCTAGCATGATTTTTGCCTCTCACACTATTCTTTTTTGGTTTTAGAAAATGGCTGGAAAAATGAAGATTCACGATAATGGAGGATATGATAGACAATGGAATGATATTCTTCATGAGCAACCAAATGAAACGGGATTTGGAAGTCCAAACATTGTTATTATGCCTAATCATCAATCTCATAATATGATCAATAATCTCAACTTTGGTAAGTTTCCCGACTCAGATAATAAGAGAAAGATGGAGTTTAATGATGATCATAGAGGAAAGAATATTCAATTACCCCCATGTAAATCATATGGGAGGAGGCATCAAGGAGAATGTTTCAATGGAACTAGAAGATTCTTTGGGTGCGGAAGAGAAGGACACAAATCCAATAAGTGCGAAGAAAAAGGATTAGTTAACACCATAGAGAAGGATAATGGTATTGATATTATTCATGATCTCATGATTCATATAAGGACTAAGTGATATCATGGTTTGATTATATATAATTTTTGGATTTTTTTATGTGGAATGAGTTAACATGTGACAAAATTCTTGTTTTCACTAATATTCAATGGGTATTCATTTTTCAAGATAATACACGATTAAGGTATTCACATGTTTGGAATGTGACCAACAAGATATATCTTATATGGGGGATAAATGATGGTATTCATGTACTTGTTATGTGACCTCTCAAGTAATCATTTTCTTTACACCATGAGACTGGACATAAGTATTTTTGATAAGCTTAAAGTTTAGAATAGATTAAGTTGGACATTAGATAGAATTTTTCGATATTATGGATTGTTATAATAATGTATTTTTAGAGAAAAGGACAACCTGCAGGATGAGTGACAACCCGTCTCGTCGGACAATGATGTGGGAATCGAACCCACAAATGATGTGCGACAAGCCTTTATCGCCTACCACTGGCCTACAAGAAGTCCATGGTTAGTGGAAATTAGTTTTATTTTATTAAGAAGTATGATAAATAAAGTATAAGTCCATTTTTGTAACCATATCCGATTAATCTCACTATAGATGGACTTTAGTATTTTTGATAACTTTTTCTAACCTTTTTTTTGAGATAGATGGAATGACCCATCATTATATCACATGATCTGCTACCACTTCACGAATGACAAATTCATCTTCATTTATTTAAGATATGAATAAGAAATTTTCCATGAAACGACCAATTGTGAGAATGTACCAACAACATGAAAGTATTTCTTCTAATTCTGATTTCTTCAACTTTAAGGAAATGATCTTGAAAACCAAAAATGTTGTCCTAGTGCCCTTATATCTGATGATTCAGATGGTACCTTAGATTATCACAAATCTATGGCCTTGGGATTGTTGTATTTTTCATAGCTATGATCTCTACCCCTCTCCATCAGAACATGACGGTTAGATTTCTCTTCCATATCCATATTTTCACCTATGTTCTCCTACGTGGAAACATAGTGATTAGTTAATTTGGGTAACAGTTACATTTCATAATTTATTTTTTAACGATAAGTTTTGGTATTCCTTTTTTTAATGTGGGTTTCTATTAAAGAAACTTTCGAATAGTAAACCATTTATAACCCCGACGAATTTCGAGGGAGAAATTCATTTTAAGGGGGGTAGAATGTAACACCCCGAGATTTTATGAAAAATATTCTTTTTAATTTCATTTATGTCTTGTGTTGTACGCTACACCAAAATGAGCTTGCACTAAAAACATCCATGACATGGCTTGCATTACACGCAATCATGACCTTCTTCGATAGCGTGTGTAGTATGCAATACCGAGTTTCACTAAACGAGATATTATTATAATATTACTATGAACTAGCTGTTACGATTAATAATACCCACTTTTTGAAATTTTGTAAATTTAATTTTTCCAAATGGACTTTATTTTTGGATTCGGAATATCTAAATTATCCTTGGGTGAAATTTTGGTATTTTTCTGAAAACATTCAATTTTTGATGAATAGTAAAAACACTGGGTTACTATTTACAAACCGAATTTTTATTTAAATAATTATTTATCTTAATTAAATTTATTTTAAATCAAAATTGATACATAATAACTATATAAGTTCAATGCAATTCATTGAAGTCATTTTATAATAATTTTAGATATATAAAAATTTTATTGAACTTTTCACCGTCTTTACCCACCTCCTAGGAGAATTTGCAAATTTACATAAAACATATTTTTACCGCTTTTGTGAATGTAATTTTAAAATTTTGAGAGAGACAGTTGATGTCAGTAAGTAAAATGTGGTCCAATGAGATGAAAATAATTTTTTTGGTGAATAGTAACTTTTTACTTTTATTTACCACGGTTAAAATTAAATATGGTAATTAAGGGAAAAAATGATATTATTATTACCCTAACACATGTCCTAATTCTATTATATAAGTGTAATTCTACCAAAAACTACCCTATGAATAATATATGACCATTTAGGCCCACTTGGATTAGATTAGGAAATTTAATATTAATTTATTTAAAGAAGGGATAAAATAGTGATAATCAATGTTTAATAAGTAAATCATTTTTAATATAGGGTTATACAGAAGATAAATTAGACTATAAATATTAATTAGAAGGATAAAAAGATTTCCTATATAAAGGTATTTTATTTTTAATGTTTAGACTTTATATAATTTAATTTATTTATGACACAATGATGATGCAGTAATTATCTTATTAATGAAATATTGACATAATTGATGTTATAAATACCCACATAAATGTAATATGAGACTTCAAATGAATTAAAATAATTTTATATGTTAATATGACATGTTTTTATTGATTTAATTATCTTTTTTCGAACTAATCAGTCTGTTATGATTTTCCCAAAAATCAATTACCAAATAGTGTCAAAATTGACATAAAATAGTTTTTAAAACAAATATTATATTATTAATTGTTATTTTATTTCTAAAAATCTAAGGTTCGGCCAAATTACTTAGATAAGGTTATATATATTAATAATAAACAATATGGGGTTTGTTTGGCTTGTTATAATAAGTTTATTAACCTTATAGTGTAAGAAAACCAGAAGACACGGTAAAAGCTATATTATCCAACATAATGTTAAATCTCAATGATAAGGTAAAAATAGATACCTAAACGTGTCTAAATTCTATTGTATGAGATTATATAGACCCATATCCACCTTATAATTGAAATAAAACAATTTGGAGCTATTAAAAAACCGAATATGACTTTATAATAAAATAATATGTTTTGTTTTTCCAAAGGTGCCTCTCTCCTCCCTTATAAAAGGGCACCTCCTCCCTCTCTTCGTCACACCACTTTGAGCCTTCAAGATCGGACAAAACTTTCCAAATTCTATTATCCACTTTCATAGAAATATCCTAGAGGTCCTGGTATTCTTCAAAGACCAATTTTAGTGCCCTAAAAGGAGGTCTTAAAATGGCGCTTCAAAGAAGAGGTAATGTCCGTTACCGATTCTTTCAACTTTATTTCTTCATCCACTTATTCCACATTAGTTTTTTCATTATGAAGTAATAACATTAGTATCACTCACATACTGATATGTTATTATAATTATGAAAAAACCATATTTCACCATCTATTCATCCTACAGAAAACAAAATCACCGCGCGTGCGTACGTACGGAATACCGTCTCCACGCCGTGGTGTAATCTATTTTCCCACCACCACCTTACATGGATGGGTATAATGGAGAAAATAAATAACTATATATGATTATTGTAAAGTGTTATTGATTCTGAAATAGTATACATACACTCCAATAAAATTCCATGATCATGGGAATGATATCATCGCTCGTGCGTACGTATGGAATACTGTCTCCACGAACGCGATGAGATTCATTATCCATGATTAACAATTCAAGAATGATTATAAAGTATATATAATGAATACTAATGAAATATATTACATAATGAAGATACTAGATTTATGTATACATATATATATATATATATATTTCTTGTACTTACTTTCATTCATGTCAATAAAGAAAAGAAAACATCGTTCATGCGTACGTACGTCATACCATCTCCATGAACGGTGTATTTCATTTTATTTATCTATATGTTATATATATTTATGTATACTGAATATATGATATATATATCATGATTTATATTCTTTAAGTAATTAAATTATGATATAAGTAGTAATAACAACAAGAACAACAATGCCAAACACGTACGATATATAAAACGTTTTACCCAAAACGCTCCTTTGACACGAAATTTACAAAATAACGGGTAATATAAAGTCATAAGTGGACTATATATGATATCATAACAATAAATATTATTATTTAATAATTCAATGACATTATTTAAATCTTTATACATGAGGTTCATATCCATATGAAGCATATCAGACCAAAGGTAAGGGAAAATCTCGCAATCTCAATTTTTATCCGAGATTGTTTATACTTCAGAATTTACTGGGGAATATTTGTCATCCAAATCCATGTTTCATCAATATGTAATATTTATATCCTTATACAATTTTTTAAGTCCAATTTTACCGTTCGGTTTGTTTTTAGTAAAATATATGAAAGGATTATTTTGTCATTTTTCGTACGAGGTACTGTTTGACTTTTCCGAAAAAAGTACGAGAAGAATGATTTTCTTAACTTATACTGCATGAATGGATTTTTAAAACATTATTTCCAAGAAGAATCCTTTACAGCTTTTCAAGTTTATTTTTAATCAACTTCTTTTAGTTTAAAATTGTATGACATGTTAATAAAGGAAAAATGTTTTTGAAGCAGAAATGATATTTTCCTCAGGAATGCAGTTCAAGTGTTTTATGAAAAGTATTTTCCTTCTAAGATAATATAGGGTTCTGTTTCTATCCCTATTATTAATTTGATTTGATTATGTTGTGATGGACTTATTTTTATGAATTCCTTTATCTTACATTAGTTGTTTTATGATGTCACGATGTTTAAGAATCCCATTTTTATTACATGGGTTATGCAATGAAGTATGATTTATGATTTTGTGGCACAAATAAGAATGGTATCATTATGAGATGGGTGGGACCTATATCTCCCTCCAATGCATTGGGTAACGATTTATATCTATTGAGATAGACATGGCTGGAACAGTATGTTAATCCAGTTCAGTGTTACAGGACTGAAATGAGTAGTGAACTCGATTCAGAAAGGGACTTTGTCCATTAAGATGGTCTTGGCAGCAATGCCTTGGATACCATGGAAATCATATCATGTGCTTAATGTTTTTCAACAATTACATGTTTTATTCCCAATCTATTTTATCATGATTGATGTTCTATTATGATCTATGCCATATGTACTTCCATGTTTTATGTCATTTCTCAATATTTCAATGTTTAAACATTATGTTCATGTTGTTATGTTCAAATGTATATGGTTTGTTTTATTTTCTCCATGCATACCCTTACTGATCATTTGAGATCACCCTTTATATGTTGTCCATTCCCCATGATTTAAATTAAGGTTTTAGGTAAGAAAACAAAAAGGGGAAAATCTTTATGGGAGGTGTTGAAGATCTTTCACCACGATTAGAAGATTATTTTTCGAGTTTCCAAAGACACTAAACTATTACGGTCCTTGGGTGTCTGTTTTTGGTATGTATTATGCATTCTGCAAAAGTATTTTAATGTCCATGTACATCAGGCTTCGGGTCTCTACATATTCTATCAAAGAGGGGTACTCCCTTTGAATTTATTGTATTCTCCATTGACGAAATGAAGGGTAAATTGAACACCATCAATTTTACTCTTTGATACCACTGAATTAACTTCGAAACAACCTAATTGGAATGGGTGAATCATCTTGTCAACCTTTTATTTCAAACAAAAGGATCTTCTACCCACACTGATAGGAACCTATCAAACCAATTTGATCAAAAACTGTACAAAACAAACAATCAATTTCAAAGCAAAGGAAAATTAATATGACATGGTTCACCATGAAGGGTTATATCTTTGGATCATAAGATGATAGATTTTCGGTTGTAACTATATATGCTAATCATCCTTAATTGTTTAGGAAAAAAATTTCTATAATAACACTAAGATAAAAAAAACTATATTTATAATTCTTTAGGGATAGCACACTGCGTTCCTCAGATCACTTCCATTGACTCCCCTATGTCACTATGTTGGGAAGATTCTAAAATTTTATTATCGACATGACATCCACAACAACAGATTGACATTAAATCAGGTATAATCTAATGTAGATGGATGATATGTTTAAGTTCTATTTTTACCCAAAGATGATGTTCACTTTTCCACATACTGATAGTTTGTGAATAGCACATCCGTGAACTACCCATATACCTCCACGTACTGCACTACATCCTATATTTCATGTGAACCATGTACCATCTCAAAATTTTGCCTTGAAAACCACCTCTACAATCCACCTTCTCATTTTTCTTCCGTAATACACCTTCCACAAATTTCCCCTGCTCCACGTACTACCTTCACTGCACAAACTATCTCAACTTAGAAAACTGTCATCTTTTCCTCTACGCATAAAATATGAAATATGTTGACCGAGTTCTTCCTCCACATAATGGATCACCTATCCGAACATGTATTCCAAAAAATGTCTTTATTCCTCTACATACTATATTATGTTAACTATTATGGTCATCACTAAATTTCATTTATACTATTTTATTAAATCTTCTGTGGGGTTATATTACCACGAACCACTCCTCCATTTTTCAAAATTCATCATGTCTTTTTAATTTTGGAGGCACAACATAATGAAGAGATCTGTTATCCTTTTCTAGGAAAAAATAACCGCACAATCTACTAAACAATGATTTAAAAAATCTTCATTGCAGCTCATCCTTCACCATCTACCGTATATCTTCTATGAACCATTTTCCTTACAAGGCCCACATACTAAAATTCTCCCTATGTGGCAGAAAATAACAGTGCATTGTTTCTAAAAATGAGTACATTAACGGCTTCACAAAACCCCTCTAATATTTTGCGAAAGACACACCATCCCACATAACATCATGCTTTTTGGTATAACAAGCCTTCCTGTGAACTACAACTCTTCAGCATGAACCTCTTCCACTCCGGGAGTCGTTCCACCTATGTTGTCTACATATTTTTCCTGAGATGCATGTGAATGGTGCAAGTATTAATATTCATTGGAACCACCAATGTGTCCTCTACAAAAGTGAACATTGATAATAGGTGTGTGTACTAATTATAAGAATGTACACTATCCCTGACACCATGATCCTATACAATTCATTCTTTATCTCTATATCAAATGGTCAAGAATAATGGATGATGTAAACTAGGACCATCCACAATGTCAACTAATTTATATATGGGGATTTATATGGCTAATGTGTCTCAGGTAATGCCATATGTAAATCATGCCCCTTCATTATCATTGGTCTGGCCATAGGGTCTTCTAAACAACCCAATGATTATTGTGACTATAAATATGATCTCTTGATGGAAATTTCATTCATTGTATAGGTTTTAATCCCTATTTAAATTTTATTTTATCCCATTTTTTTTGTAATAAACTCATCCATGATGATATTCAAATTGTAAAATGGTTCTTTTCTATAATAGTTTAATATTATTCTTCTATATTGTGAATTTTAGTTTTCAATATAATGCATATATAATGCTACACAAATTCCCAATACTCCATATAGATTATATTCTATTGATTTTAATAAAATTATGAAGAAACTCAAAGATAATATTGAAAAGGGATTCATTTATCCATCAGTGACACATTTGGGTGCATTTAATCTTTTTTGTTATGAAATTAAATGGATCAGTGTCACTATACACTTATTATCCAGAACTAAAAAAGAAAAAAATGTTGAGTAAGTATCATATTCCTTATGGTGATTATTTTTTTGATCAATAACATGGAGAATAATTCTAATCCAAGATTTTCATATTGTATTGATGATATCAATTGAGTGTAATATGTAAAGTCATACAAAATATAGCCTCACATACGAGGTATGGACTCTATTAATTTATAGTGAAATCAATTGGTCTTACTAATTTACCTGGATTTTTTGTTCATTTAATTAATAAATTACATATATATTTCCTTGAAAAGTTTTTGGTTATAAGTATATATAATATTCTTATATATTTCAAAAGCCTAGAATATCATGTTGATCACTTTAGTATTGTATTGAAGTCCCTATATAAAGAGAATTTGAATGAAAAATTTGTTGAGTGTTTTTTTCTTTCAAATATTTTATTTTTTGTTAATTTAATACAGTGGAAGGGTAATCCAGTGGATCGAAAAAAATTGTACATATTGATCATTTTCCTACACTGACCACTATGACTGAGAAAAATAGATTACTTGGTTTGTTACAATATTGTTTATCTTTATAAAATTTTTTCACAATTGTTTAATCCAATCAAAAAGTTAAATTGGGAGGGATTTATGATCTTTTTAAAAGATTAATTAATGGTAAATTTTATGGATCTAAATAGAAGATTTATCAATGATCCTATGGTAAAAGAAACATGTAGTGAAGAAGGGATTTTAATCAATAATGATGCCTCATGCATGTGATTGGGATGAATCATAACAATCAAATAAATGGTCTTAGATTATTATTTTCGAAATTTAATGGTTTATGAGAAAAAATAAATGACTAATGATTTGGTGTTTTTAGATGTAATCATTTCATTGGTGATATTGCGGAATTATCACTATGAAGAATATTTTGAAATATATACCGATCATAATATGTTAAGTAATATATTGAGTAAAAAAGATTTAAATATGTAGAAAAGGATATTATATGAGTTGAAAAATTATTATAGAATCTCAATAAATTACCTTACATTGATATTGAATATTTTTGAAGATAATATGTGTCAAAAAGATCAAACAAGCTTATCTACAATATGCATTACAAAAGATCCTATATTTTTAGATTTGTAAAGCCCGGATTAATAAATCAGTTAAGGATGGGTGGAAATATTATCTTACTCAAATGGGTGTTTATCCCTATATTGGAGTAATAAATTAGGGGAATTAAATAAACTTATTGAATGAAAAAATTAGATGAAAATTATTATTGATTTTATCCTTGATTTTGATGGAATGATAGAGTAAAATAATAATGAATGTTAAATTTAAATACCAAAATATAATATTGATCTATTTGATAATGTTTATAGGGCATAATTTTCTATTCATCATGGACGTATGATGTGTTATATATATTTGAATGATTATTTCTAGTGGGGTAACGTGAAAAGATATATTTTAGTGTATGTTTCATGGTACAGGTATGTCAGCAATTTATGCCTGAGAGACACAATTCTAATTGTATTTTATAATAATTACCCATACAGTAGTAGAAATACAGAAACAAACCCCTTGATTTTTTCCGTGGACTTCGTAAAAAACAACAAAAGATAATAACACTATTTGGGAAGTAGTCAGATTACTTATGGATTCAATGAACATAAATGCTATCATAGAATATTATTTTATTAACCAGCTTACCAAATTATATATTAAGTAAGTGCTATGGTTTTACGAAATATCATATTCTTTTATAATGAAGTGAGATCTGGGGTTTTCATCAATTTCTGGGTGAGGCACTCATAATGATATAGATTAAATGTTGTCATTCAGTAATTCTAATAATCCTTATATATGTGGTAATTCATAGAGAACCATTAAAATTGTATAGGATATTTTAATGTCTAGTTATTTGGATTTCAAATGTGTTTGGGATCAACACATTACTAAAATCATGTTTTTTCAACAATATCATTCACTAGGGCCTTCAGATGGTTTTTAATTAGGCTCTATATGGAAATAAAGTTAAAAATACATCATTTTTTGAGGAATTTGGAGAAATAAAGATATCAATTTCTATGACAGTTAAGGAAGTGGCTTTGAAATACAATTCCATTTCACAGCACGTCATGGTAGTTTATAGTTTATAGAAATGTTATACTGAAAATAATTGGGGAAATCTAGAATTCGAGGTTTGTGAGAGGATATATATATATATATGAATTTATCCATAAATAAATAATGAGATCTATATAAAAGAGAATTTAATACCCCAGTTATATTTTCCCCTTTGATATTCCTAATAGATATTTGATGGTTTCTTATCTCTTTTCACTTCCACCAAATGTATTTCATGTTCACGATTTTATCAATATATATATCCTTTGAAAGTACATACCATATTCATTACATATTTTAAACCTCGCGATTATAATAATATATCCATATCATTCATATTAAGATTAATGGGTTTATGTCACATGTCATAATGATAAAGTGATACTAAAAGAGAGTACTCAATAGTTTCAAGTTCATTAAATGACTACTAAATTTGAAAAAGATACTAGGGAATGCAAGGATGAGATAAAATGAATATGTCCCCATTAAATAATCAAGGTGATAGTGTAACACCCCGAGATTTTATGAAAAATATTCTTTTTAATTTCACTAATGTCTTGTGTTGTACGCTACACCAAAAGTAGCTTGCACAACACACATCCTTGAACTGCCTTGCAATCACGACCTTCCTCGATAGCATGTGTATTACACAATAACGAGTTTCACTAAACAACAATATGCTATTAAAATATTATTAAAACTAGCCGTTATGAATAGTAATAACCACCTTTTTAAATTTTGTAATTTTATTTTTCAAAATGGAATTCATTTTTGGATTCGTAATATCGAAATTGGCTTAGGGTGAAATTTTGGTGATTTTCGGATAACTTTCATATTTTGATGAATAGTGAAAATTAATAAATTTTAATTAAAAACAACTTTTTCAATCGAAATAATTAATAGTGATAAATTATTAATTTGATTGGTTTTAAAGTATATTTAGAATATATTTTTAAAATTTAATACAATGTTGGTCATTGGATGTAATTTCACATTTAAACCAGACATAAACAAATGTCAATCTTTTGATAGTTATTATTTCTTAAGAACACGCTATTTGTTTTGATGACGGGAATTAATTTTTAAATTAATTAATGCAACTGATATGTTTTTAATTTGGTAAAATAGAAATCATTTTTGAGGTCATAATATCAAATATAGCTTAGGCCTAATTTTTGGTATTTTTCTGAAAACTTTCAATTTTTGATGAATAGTGAAACCACTAAGTGGTAGTTAAAAAAACTGAATTTTTTATAAAACTAAATTTTACCACTTCTGTGAGTGTAATTTCAAAAATTTGAGAGACACGGTTGGTGTCAGTAAGTAAAATGTGGTTCAATGAGATGAAAATAATTTTTGGTGAATAGAAACATTTTACTTTTATTTACCACGGTTAAAAGTAAATAGGGTAATTAAGGGTAGAAATGATATTATTATTACCCTAACACATGTCCTAATTCTATTGGACAAGTGTAATTCGACCAAAAACAAACTTAGGAATAAAATATGACCATTTAGGCCCACTTGGATTAGATTAGGACATTTATTATTAATTTATTTAAAGAAGGGTTAAAAGAGTTAAAAACAAAGTTTATATACTAAAACATTTTTAATATGGGGTTATACATAAGATAAATTCGACTATAAATATTCATTAGAAAGATAAAACGATTGAATACATAATGGTAATTTATTTGTAATTTTTAGACATTAAATAATTTAATTTATTTATGACACAACGATGATGCAGTAATTATCTTATTAATGAAATATTGACATAATTGATGTTATAAATACCCAAATAAATAAAATTTGAGACTTTTTATGAATTCCACTACTTTTCTAGGTTAATATGACATGTTAGTATTGATTTACTTATCTTTTTTCGAACTTATCATTCTGTTATGATTTTCTATAAAATCAATTACTAAATACTGTCAAAATTGACATAAAATAGTTTTTAAAACAAATATTATATTATTAATTTTTATTTTATTCCTAAAAATATAAGGTTCGGCCAAATGACTCAGATAAGGTTATATATATTAATAATAAACAACTTGGGTTTCTTTTGGCTTCTTATAGTATGTTTATTAACTTTATAGTGTAAGAACACAAGAAGACACGGTAAAAGTAAAATTATTTAAATTAATGTTAAATCTAAATGATAACGTTAAAATAGGAACCTAAACTTGTCTAAATTCTTTTAGATGAGAGTATTTCGACCCATCCCCACCTTAGCCTCTAAATAAATCAATTTGGAGATATTTAAAACCGAACTTGACTTTATAATAAAATAATATGTTTAGTTTTTCCAAAGGCGCCCCTCTCCTCCCTTATAAAAGGGCACCTCCTCCCTCTCTTCCTCACACAACTTTGAGACTTCAAGCTCGGCAAACACATGAAAAATTCTCTTCTCCACTTCCCTAGAAACATCCTAGAGGTTCTGGTATTTCTCAAAGACCAATTTTAGTGCCCTAAGAGGAGGTCTCAAAGAGGCGCTTCAAAGAAGAGGTAATTTCTGTTACCGATTCTTTCAACTTTATTTCTTCTTCCACACCTTATTCTTAGGTTGTTTCATTATGAAGTAATAAAATAAGTATCACTAATATACTGATATGTTATTATAATTATGAAACAACCCTATTTCACCATCTATCCACCCTACGGAAAACGAAATCACCGTGCGTGCGTACGTACGGAATACCGTCTCCACACCGTGGTGAAATCTATTTTCCACCACCACCTTACATGGATGGGTATAATGGTGTAAATAATAACTATACATAGTTATTAGAACATCATATTGATTCTGATATATTTTATCATCCACTCCAATTCAATTCAATAATTATGGAAACGATATCATCGCTCGTGCGTACGTACGGACTACCGTCTCCACGACGCGATGAGATTCATTCTCCATGTTAACCATTTAAGAGGGACTATAAAGTATATATAAGAAATAATAATGAAATATATGACATTATAAAGCTACTGGATTTATGTATATATGTATGTCATCTACTTAATTCCATTCAACTCAATAAGGAAACGAAAACAGCGTTCATGCGTACGTACGACCTACCGTCTCCATGAACGGTGTATTTCTTTCCATTTACTAATTTATTATATATATGTATATTATGAATATATATTATATATAAATAATGTTTTATATTATGGAATTAATTAATTCTGATCGAAGCAATCATATGAATAATTACAAGTCAAAACCCGGATGACAAATGAAACAATTTTACCCAAAATGCTCTTTAACATAGAATTTACAAAAGAAAGGGTAATATAAAGTCATAAGTGAACCATATATGATATCATAACAATGAGTATGAATCTGGAATAAGTCAATAACATTATTTAAATCATTATACAGGAGGTTTGGACACCTACGAAGAAAATCGGACCTAAGGTAAGGGAAATATCACAATCTCACTTTTATCCGACATTGTTTTTACTTTGGTAATTACTGGGGTGTATTTTATCATCCACATCCATGTTACCTCAATATGTAATTTTATTTCCATACTTCTACAATAGTTTATATCCAATTTTACCCTTCGGTAAGTTTTTTGTAAAAGATATGAAAGGAATCTTTTGTCGTTTTTCATACGAGGTACTTTTTGACTTTTCAGACAAAAGTACGAAGAATGTTTTTTTTAACCTATATGGAATGAATGGATTTTTAAAACATTATTTCCAAGAAGATTCCTTTACATGTTTTCATGTTTAATTTTTAATCAATTTCTTTTAGTTTAAAATTGAATGACATGTTAAGAAAGGAAAAGTGTTTTTGAAGAAGAAATGATATTTTCCTCAAGAATGGAGTTCAAGTGTTTTATCAAAATTATCTTCCATCTAAGATAATAAAGGGTTCTATTTTTTATCCCTATTATTACAATGATTTGATTATGTTGTGATGGAATTATTTTTATGAATTCCTTTAACGTATATGAATTGTTTTATGATGTCATGATGTTTAAGATTCCAATTTTTATTACATGGGTTATGCAATGATGTATGGTTTAAGATTTTGTGGCACACATAAGAATGGTATCATTATGAGATGGGTGGGACCCATATCTCCCTCCAATGAATTGGGTAAAGATTTTATATCTCATGAGATAGACATGGATGGAACGGTAGGTTATACCGGTTCAGTGAAACAAGACTGAAATGAGGGTGACTCGGTTCAGAAAGGGACTTTGTCCACTAAGATAGTCTTGGCAATGAGTCTTGACTAACAAGAAATGATTCTCTATGATTATATGTGTATGCCACAAAGTTTCATGTTTTAAGTTATGATTATTGGGATTACATTTCACTACTATGATTTATCCCATGTTATGAAATCATGATCTCTTTTGCAGGTTAAGATTTCCAAAAAATATGTTCTTATGAATATGATGTGATTGATATTTATTTTGTTTACCCTTACTAAGCATTTGAGCTGACGCTTTTATGTTTTATTTTCCCCAGGATATAAAGAAACATTTTAGGTAAGAAAAAAAGGGAAGATCTTTATGGGAGATGTTGAAGATCTTTCACCACGATTAGAAGATTATATTCTGAGTTTCCAAAGACACTAAACTATTACGGTCCTTGTGTGTGTGTTTTTGTAATGTACTAAGTATTCTGCAAAAGTAATGTAATGTCCATGTACGTTAAGCTTCGGGTCTCTATAGTTGGTATTAGAGGGACGTTTAGTCAACCTTTGGAAACTAGGATGCGAAAATGTTAGTGAGATCCCTAGAGATATTTCTAAGGTATGTCTAGGGATGTCCCTAAGGTTAAGTATAAGTATAGGTTATAGTACTAGAATTACGCTAACGATCATAGAATTAAACCTAAGATGTTAGCTATTGAAGGTACTCCCCCTTTATTATGTTGTTTTCCCTATCCTGATTTTTTCCACTCACACTATTCTTTTTGGGTTTTAGACGATGGCTAGAACCCGAAGGAACCGTGTTGATCAATGAAATGGAAAATGCAATGATTTCCCTCCTGAACAAACAAATGTTATGGGAGATGGATTGAAAAATCTTATTGCTATACTTACACAAGCTATGAATCATTCTGGACTTCCAAATGAGCAGAGAAGGGAACAATATTCTATTGTGTCCTTCATGAGGCAAAGTCCACCTACTTTCAGTGGGACTTCTGATCCACTTGTTGCTGAACAATGGATCAGTACCACTGAAGATATTTTCAGTTTTTCAATGTTATGAACATGATAAAGTCATCTTAGCAGTATATCGTTTGGAAGGTGAAGCTGATCAATGGTGGAATCTTATCAAGAATACGAGGCCAAGAGATGAAATTGAGTCCATGGAATGGGATGAGTTCAAGAACATGTTTTTCAGTAAGTACTTCCCTCGTATTCTTCGAACAAAGATGGAAAAGGATTTTCTTGAGCTGAAGCAGAAGGATGATGAATCTATTGGTATATACGAAGCGAATTTTACAAGACTTGCAAGGTATGCATCTGGCTTTATCATCCAACCTGAAAGTAAAGTTGATCGATTTTTCAGTGGCTTAAAACCAAGTCTTCGAAGGGCATTAGCTATGAGAGACTTCAGTAGCTATGAAGAAATTGTGCGTTGTGCTATCAAGGTAGAAATGGAAGTTGGTGTTACATATCCATCTCATGGATTTGACAAGAAACGAAAGATATAGTTCAAGGAGAAATCTCAGAATAATGGTGAAAAGAAGATGAATGTTTCCTTATGCTCAAAGTGTGGAAAGAAGCATGGTGGAGATTGTCTTAAAGGGACTAGAAAATGATTTAAGTGTGGAAAAGAAGGTCATCAAGCAGCTGAGTGTTGACGTAATGGAAAAAGGGTTTCTAATGATGTGAATAAAGCAAAGACTGCAGAGAACTCACCACCAACACTTCAATGCTTCAAGTGCAAGGAAATGGGGCATTATGCTAATAAATGCCCTAATCCAAGGGTTAGTGATGATCAATATGAGAAACCCCTTAAGGCAAAGGACATTGGGAAGTCACATATGATCACTATTGGTGATGTTGAATATGACAACGATGTGGTGGAATGATTAAGTGTTTATGTAATGGGATTCCAAAATAATGTTGTATCATAAAGTATTAGAAGATTTATGTATTGGTCTAATGTGGTATTCAAAGTGATTGAGATATTTTTGGAAATAAGATGACATGCGCATAATGAAGGGAAAATGAGAAAAAGAAATGTTTAACAGTATTCATGGGCTCATGATTGATATAAGGACTAAGTGATATCATGGTTTGAGTATATAGAATTTTGAGGATTTTGGTATGTGGAAAGTGTTAACTTTTAACTGCATTCATGTTTTCACTAAGGTTCAATGGGTATTCATTCTTCAAGAGAATACATGATTAAGGTATTCACATGTTTGTAATTTGACCAGCAATATATATCTTATGATATATGGGGGATAAATGATGGAATTCACATCATTGTTCTGTGACATTTCAAGTAACCATTTTCTTTATACTATGAGCTTGGACAGAAGTATTTTAGATAAGCTTAGAATGGATTATGTTGGACATAAGTTAGGATAAAAAGTTTTTCGATATTATTGATGGGTTGTTATAGTAATATAGCCTTAGAAAAAGGACAACCTGCAGGACGGGCGACAACCCATCGCGTCGGACAAGGCTGTGGGAATCGAACCCACAACCGAAGTGCGACTGGCCTTTAGCGCCTACCACTGGCCTTCAGGAAGTCCCTGTTTAGTAGAAACTAGTTTTATTATATTAAGCAGCATGATATATGAAGTATAAGTCCATTTTAGGAACCATATATGATTAATCTCACTATATAATGACTTATGTATATTTAATAACTTTTGCTAACCTTTTGTTTGAGACAGATGGAATGACCCGTCATTCTATCACATGATCTGCTAACACTTCACGAATAACAAATTCAACTTCATTTATTTAATAGATGAAGTGGAAATTGGTCAAGGCACGAACAACAGTGAGATTGTACCAAAATAAATTAAATATTTATTCTAATTCAAAATCATCAACTTTAGGGAAACGATCCTGAAAACCAAAAATGTTGTCCTAGTGCTCTTATATCTGATTAATCGGATGGTACCTTAGATCATCACAAATTTATGGATTTGTGATTGGTGGCTTTTCCATAGCCATGTTTTCTACCACTCTCCATCCGAACATGATGGTTAGATTTTTCTTCCAAATCCATATTTTCACCTATGTGGAAACCCAGTGATTAGTTTATTTGGGTAACCGTTAAGTTTCATACTTTCGTTTTTAAATATTGGTTTTGGTATTCCTTTTTACGATGTGGGTTTCTATTAAAGAAACTTTCGAATAGTAAACCATTTATAACCCCGACGAATTTCGAGGGCGAAATTTAATTTAAGGGGGGTAGAATGTAACACCCCGAGATTTTATGAAAAATATTCTTTTTAATTTCACTAATGTATTGTGTTGTAAGCTACACCAAAAGGAGCTTGCACAACACACATCCTTGATTTGACTTGCAATCGCGACATTCCTCGATAGCTTGTGTATTACGCAATAACGAGTTTCACTAAACAACAATATGCTATTAAAATATTATTAAAACTAGCCGTTATGAATAGTAATAACCAGCTTTTGAAATTTTGTAATTTTATTTTTCAGAATGGAATTCATTTTTGGATTTGTAATATCAAAATTATCTTAGGGTGAAATTTTGGTGATTTTCGGATAACTTTCATATTTTGATGAATAGTGAAAATTACTAAATTTTAATTAAAAACAACTTTTTCAATCGAAATAATTAATAGTGATAAATTATTAATTTGAGTGGTTTTAAAGTATATTTAGAATATATTTTTACAATTTAATATAATGTTGGTCAGTGGATTTAATTTCACATTTAAACCAGACATAAACAAATGTCAATTTTTTGATAGTTATTATCTCTTAAGAACACGCTATTTGTTTTGACGACGGGAATTAATTTTTAAATTAATTAATGCAACTGATATGTTTTGAATTTGGTAAAATAGAAATCATTTTTGTGTTCATAATATCAAATATAGCTTAGGCCTAATTTTTGGTATTTTTCTGAAAACTTTCAATTTTTGATGAATAGTGAAACCACTAAGTGGTAGTTAAAAAAACTGAATTTTTCATAAAACTTAATTTTACCGCTTTTGTGAGTGGAATTTCAAAAATCCGAGAGACACGGTTGATGTCAGTAAGTAAAATGTGGTTCAATGAGATGAAAATAATTTTGGGTGAATAGTAACTTTTTACTTTTATTTACCACGGTTAAAAGTAAATAGGGTAATTAAGGGTAGAAATGATAATTCTATTACCCTAACACATGTCCTAGTTCTATTGGACAAGTGTAATTCGACCAAAAACAAACTTAAGAATAAAATATGACCATTTAGGCCCACTTGGATTAGATTAGGACATTTATTATTAATTTATTTAAAGAAGGGTTAAAAGAGTTAAAATCAAAGTTTATTTACTAGAACATTTTTAATATGGGGTTATACATAAGATAAATTCAACTATAAATATTCATTAGAAAGATAAAAATATTTCCTACATAATGGTAATTTATTTGTAATTTTTATACATTAAAGAATTTAATTTATTTATGACACAACGATGATGCAGTAATTATCATATTAATGAAATATTTACATAATTGATGTTATAAATACCCAAATAAATATAATTTGAGACTTTTTATGAATTCCACTAATTTTATAGGTTACTATTACATGTTAGTATTGATTTAATTAACTTTTTTCGAACTTATCATTCTGTTATGATTTTCACAAAAATCAATTACTAAATAGTGTCAAAATTGACATAAAATAGTTTTTAAAACAAATATTATATTATTAATTTTTATTTTATTCCTAAAAAGCTAAGGTTCGGCCAAATGACTTAGATAAGGTTATATATTTTAATAATAAACAACTTGGGGTTCTTTTGTCTTCTTATAGTATGTTTATTAAACTTATAGTGTAAGAACATAAGAAGACACGGTAAAAGTAAAATTATTTAACTTAATGTTAAATATAAATGATAAGGTTAAAATAGGAACCTAAACTTGTCTAAATTATATTGGATGAGAGGATTTCTACCCATACCCACATTATCCTCGAAATAAATCAATTTTGAGCTATTTAAAATCGATCTTGACTTTATAATAAAATAATATTTTTAGTTTTTTCAAAGGAGCCCCTCTCCTCCCTTATAAAAGGGCACCTCCTCCCTCTCTTCCTCACACAACTTGGAGCCTTCAAGATCGTCCAAAACCTGAAAAATTCTCTTCTCCACTTCCCTAAAAACATCCTAGAGGTTCTGGTCTTCCTCAAAGTCCAATTTCAGTGCCCTAAGAGGAGGTCTCAAAGAGGCGCTTCAAAGAAGAGGTAGTTTCTGTTACCGATTCTTTCACCTTTGTATCTTCTTCCACTCCTTATTCTTAGGATGTTTCATTATGAAGTAATAACATCAGTATCACTAATATAATGATATGTTATTATAATTATGAAACAACCCTATTTCACCATCTATCCATCCTACGGAAAACGAAATCACCGCACGTGCGTACGTACGGAATACCGTCTCCACGCCGTGGTGAAATCTATTTTCCACCACCACCTTACATGGATGGGTATAATGGTGTAAATAATAACTATACATAGTTATTATAACATCATATTGATTCTGATATATTGTATCATCCACTCCAATTCAATTCAATAATTATGGAAATGATATCATCGCTCGTGCGTACGTACGGACTACCGTCTCCACAACGCGATGAGATTCATTCTCCATGTTAACCATTTAAGAGTGATTATAAAGTATATATAAGAAATAATAATGAAATATATGACATTATAAAGATACTGGATTTATTTATATATGTATGTCATCTACTTAATTCCATTCAACTCAATAAGAAAACGAAAACAACGTTCATGCGTACATACGGCCTACCGTCTCCATGAACGGTGTATTTCTTTCTATTTACTAATTTATTATATACATGTATATTCTGAATATATATTATATATAAATCATGTTTTATATTCTGGAATTAAGTAATTATGATCTAAGCAATCATATGAATAATTACAAGTCAAAACACGGATGACAAATGAAACAGTTTTACCCAAAATGCTCTTTAACAAAGAATTTAAAAAAGAAAGGTTAATATAACGTCATAAATGAACCATATGTGATATCATAACAATGATTATGATTCTGGAATAAGTCAATAACATTATTTAAATAATTATACAGGAGGTTGGGACACCTACGAAGAAAATCGGACCTAAGGTAAGGGAAACATCACAATCTCACTTTTATCCGAGATTGTTTTTACTTTTGTAATTATTGGGGTGTATTTTATCATCCACATCCATGTTCCCTCAATATGTAATATTATTTCCATCCTTCTAAAATAGTTTATATCCAATTTTACCCTTCGGTATGTTTTTTGTAAAAGATATGAAAGGAATCTTTTGTCGTTTTTCATACGAGGTACTTTTTGACTTTTCAGACAAAAGTACGAAGAATGTTTTTTTAACTTATACGGCATGAATGGATTTTTAAAACATTATTTCCAAGAAGCTTCCTTTACAAGTTTTCATGTTTAATTTTTAATCAACTTCTTTTAGTTTAAAATTGTATGACATGTTAAGAAATGAGAAGTGTTTTTGAAGAAGAAAGGATATTTTCCTCAAGAATGGAGTTCAAGTGTTTTATCAAAATTATCTTCCATCTAAGAAAATAAAGGGTTATATTTTTTATACCTATTATTACACTGATTTTATTATGTTGTGATGGAATTATTTTTATGAATTCCATTATCGTCTATGAATTGTTTTATGATGTCATGATGTTTAAGATTCCCATTTTTATTACATGGGTTATGCAATGATGTATGGTTTAAGATTTTTTGGCACACATAATAATGGTATCATTATGAGATGGGTGGGACCTATATCTCCCTCCAATGCATTGGGTAAAGATTTTATATCTCATGAGATAGACATGGCTGGAACGGTAGGTTATACCGGTTCAGTGAAACAGGACTGAAACGAGGGTGACATAGTTCAGAAAGGGACTTTGTCCACTAAGATAGTCTTGGCAATGAGTCTTGACTAACAAGAAATGATTCTCTATGATTATGTGTGTATGACACAAAGTTTCATGTTTTAAGTTATGATTATTGGGATTAAATTTCTCTACTATGATTTATCCCATGTTATGAAATCATGATCTCTTTTGCAGGTTATGATTTCTAAAAGATATGTTCTTATGAATATGATGTGATTGATATTTCTTTTGTTTACCCTTACTGAGCATTTGAGCTCACCCTTTTATGTTTTCTTTTCCCCAGGATATAAAGAAAGGTTTTAGTTAAGAAAAAAAAAGGGAAGATCTTTATGGGAGATGTTGAAGATCTTTCACCACGATTAGAAGATTATATTCTGAGTTTCCAAAGACACTAAACTATTACGGTCCTTGTGTGTGTGTTTTTGTAATGTACTAAGTATTCCGCAAAAGTAATGTAATGTCCATGTACGCTAAGATTCGGGTCTCTACAGATAGAATTTCAGGCTTAGAGTTAATTTCAGGGGATGTATAATTTTATATCATAAGATACTATGAAATATTTCTCTTCAAATTATTTTAATTTCTTCGATACATAGAGATACATGAAAACCCAAGTCTAAATGAACCAAAATATAGCATACCATTATCAACAAGATATTAAATTGATGATTTGATGTGAAAAAAATATTTTAGAAAAACATTATCTATTAATGTAATATAGAAATATTATATATTAATAAAAAAGTACATCATATTTATGAATGTAATTATATTCTTAAAAAATGTTTCCACAAAAAATTAATTTTTCTATATTGAGAAAGAAATAAATATATTTTCCTAAAATTTACAGATAAAAATATATTAAAATGAAAATCATTTATTAATAACTATTTATAAAACCGAATATATTTATCTTTTGAATATTTTTGAGAATATTGATTTTCTAATGAAGGTTGAAGAATGTTAATTTTTTTAAAAAAATAGAATTTTGTTTCATTATTCTAAATGATAAATCCATTTTAAAATATTCATAAAATAAATATTAGTTTTTAAATATTATTAATAAAACAAATATTATTATTAAAATTAATTCTCTGAAGAATTCTATTTTAATATTTATTATACTTAAGAAAACATGTTTTCTGTAAAACTTATTCACATCTTCTTTTGTTGGATTAATTTTCAATTAAGATCATTCAATTATGTGAGTTTGATTTTAAATAAATGGCTTCATATTTAGAATTAGTGTTTAAATATTTTTTAATAATATCATGTTAATTTTCATTCATAATCAATTGTAAAAAAAGTAAAAATTTAGCATAACTGTTAATGTTAAAATGGGATTGCTGGGTGTGTTTAATGAAAATATAATTGTAATTTGGTCAATTTAACATGTATAAATAATATTATATTGATATATACTGATCATATACCCTCCTACAAATTAATATATAGATATTTGGAATAATTTCTTTTTAATTATGTCATTATAATATATTAATATGGTATGGAATTCAATGTGTGTCTTCTCCCCCAATTATAAAAGGACACCCCAACAATCAAATCATTATAGATATTTTAGCCATATATATGGACAAAACCTTGACCAATTATCTTATAAATATACCTAGACATGAATTATTGGTTATGGTGATCATAATATTCCATTTCCAAGATCCCAAATTGGTGATCTAAAATTGTAATATCAATGAATAGGTAATCATATAACAAAACCACTTTCAAATTATTTATCCTTTTACCTCATCAAAATCTATAATATTCATCATAACATAATAAATATAGTATCTTAAATATAATAAAATTTTATTATGGTTATGAAACCACCATTATTCTCCCTCTTCTATATCCAAAAGAATTTAAAAGAATAGCTTTGTTGTATATGTGTATTATTACCTCCACATAGTGATACAAATCATTTCTAATTACTTTCATTCCTGGGATATTATTATTCTAGTTTTAGTGTTTTCAGGTTATATGTTAAAAAATTATTCATAGGGAATTACAATATAAGATCTACGTTATTTCTATGTCAGCAAATTAAAGATGATATAATTTATCATCTGTATGTGTGGATAAACACCTCCACTAAGTAATGTGATCCGATTATTCGTTCCACTATTCAAGGTTGGTGAGATTTAGGGAATATATGAGATATATATGATATATTAGTAATTATATAATGGAAAATTATTATTTAACTTTATTTCATTCTTTCTTTCAACAATTGAAAACATTGTTCATGCATCGGTATTTTCAATCATCTCTATTAACAGTGAAATTCATTTTCATAAATCTACCTATTATGGAAGAACATAATGATATATATATATAATTAATATATTTTATATTTTAATCATGATTATAAATATGGACATAATATATCCTCGATCACGTTATGAGGGCCTGAACACCCAACCCATAATTATCTTGAAAAATGATACTCTTAAAACATAAAAATGAAGATTCTAATAAGTAGTTATTAATGAATGGTTGAGGAAATGTTATAATTAGATTATATATGCTATTATAAGTAGTAAAATGATGCTTTTAAAAAAATTAATATTTTTAAATTTATTATATATGAATTGAAATTTATTTACAATAATGAAAAAACATGATTTAATATATTAATGTAATAATTTAATTTTTTTTGATATTTTTAATGATTTAATTTTTATAATGATATTTTATGAAATATATATCAATAATACAATAAGTTTTTTTATAATATGGTCATTTAAATATATCAAATTATTTATTATATTTTTTTCTCTCCTGATGAACTCATGAGGTTGAAATAAGGGTTTTTATGAAAAGTGGGTTTTTTTCTCTTTGGCTGAAAAATATTTTTCTTCCATATCAATGCTTGGTAAAAAAATAAATTCATTTTATTTTTAATATTATGCTAGGAATGATCAAAATTATTTGTAATCGTGTTTTACTCTTTAATTTTTTTAAGGGAATATTATTATCATTTTCCAATTAATGAATTTTTGAAAATTTTCCAAAAATACGAATAAACATCTAGTTTTAAAATACATGGATTAAGTGGAATTTATCATCATCAGGAGATCTAATTGAACTGAAGAATAATTTTAAATTTAATAATTTAAATTTTTATGAAACAACTTTCATTAATCTATGGAATATTTTTATTTTTTATATTATTGATTTTAACGTGAAAATGTATTTTCCTTAATAAATTATATAGTTATTTTTAAATGAATTTTTCATTTATGATAACATCCGTTGATGATAGTAATGATATATTGGGGATATGTTATTATGATAAACTAAAAATTAATTATTTTGAAGTATTATGATTTTGATGAATTAAGAATGACACTACGAAATGTTTTTAATTACCATTGGGTAGTAAAATTATATTGAAACCATTGTGAAACAAATTTATTTTCCATGGGTTATACTATGATGATATATTTATGAAAACCATTTTGTTACAATTGTTAATGATATAATTAATATTTAATGATCAGATATAACATAGAAGGATCATTTTCATTATCTGATGGCTGATCCTAAAATTATATATCCCACTAATTCATATGTTATAGAAGAATATATCATTAAATAATAAAAAATGGATTTGCGAGTGAACCATGTTCAGTATGGGGCACTATCCATTGTGATTATCTTTAGAGGGAACCTAGACTAATGATATAATATAATGTGGTGTGAAAAAATTTCTTTTTGATAATCCTTTAAATGAGTACTGAATAACCAAATTTCTATTCATAAGTGTAGGCAACAAACATATATCTTCTTCCAATGTTATGATCTCATGGAATTTTTTAATTGAGTGTATTACGATTCCTATCTCCTAAACTACCATTATTTGTGAAATGAATCAATATTATAGTATATAATTCTCTAGGTATGGTCTTGGTATGATATTCTTATGTTATCATAACATTATTATCATTTTATATTTATTTGATCATTGATATCAAGTATTTATACACTTACTAAGCATCATGGCTCACCTTATCTTAATATTCCTTTCTCCAATTAATGAAGAATGGATTTATTTATCATTTGTCTATAAATAATGCTAGTTATTAAGAAATTATAAGGATATAATGTAGCTCTCTTATGAACAATATTATTATTTATCCAGGCATCACAAGACACTACACCATTATTGTTGACCCCTCATGTATTAACCATGTTTTAATGATCACATATCTCAATAATAATTACACATCATGTTTTAATGATTGCAAATCCTATTACTGTCGATTACTCTCATTTTTTTTACAAATATTATCAATGATCATAAATCTCACTTATCTTTTTAATCCTTTATATTTATGTTTCAAGTTCTCTTACTTGATAATGGTTAAGCTTAATTCATATTCATCATATTACTGTTTAAGTCTAAATACTGATATTTTTCTAAGTATAAAGACAACGTGAAGCTTGACACGGTTAGATAGACTGTGTGCGAGACAGAGTCACAATCAAATAGACATCGTGAACAGAAACATTGAAGCAGACATCGTGAAGCCTATGTCTCAAACACCGTGACCTATGAGACTCCCTAACCTCAACACACCGTGAGCAATACACTATGAAGGATATACTGTGAAGGTCACGCCGTGATCCAAATACCGTGAATGTAATATCGTAAAGGACACACCGTGAGTCAGACAACGTGACTCAGACACCGTGACATGGAGACACCATGAAGGAGACACAGTGAAGGACATACCATAAAGGAGACACTGTTTACATAATCATTGTGACACCATTTTTTAACCTTTTTGCCAATATTATTTAAATAATACTAACGGTCATATTTGATGCATTTAATGAAACTAATTTTATTTAATGATAGTTGTTGGTCTGTCAATAAACCATACCTTGTACCTATAGAAAGGAAATAATTCCTACTGTTGGAGCTTATGGAAAATAATGAAGACTGAGCTGTAGTAAAGAAAAGGATCTAAAAAAGCGTGCAAACCAGAAGAGAACATACATACGCGCGACAAGTCAAGAAACACGAGTGCACTATACTAAACAGAAGAACATTATTGAGCATGAAGAAGAGATTTCAAGATTGTAAAAGAACTCTCATGAGTGTAATCCAACTCTACTAAAGAACACACAAAGAATCAAGAGGTCATTCTCACTCATGAAGAACCTGAGCTGAACCACGACACTCTGTTTTTCGACAAAAAACCAGAGAAGGATTCGAAAGCAATTCTGCTGAATCCAACGTGTCCAGAACTGCACTGCTAATCACTAGAGCTTTCTAAACATTCATATACTCTCTCTCTGTGATTCATTATTTACTATTTTGAGCAGTGTGTGTACTCTATATATTTTACACACACACTGACTCCTATGCTGAACTGGAGGATATCACAATCTTCACACCAAAACTCCCTACACTTATTTACCCATGACAACTATGGATGAAGTCCTTATGTGGCCTCGTATTTATTTTTGTTTCCCAGGAATAATAGTGGTAGAGGTCCCTGTGTGGCCTGGACAGTCTTGTACTGTTGTTAACCCCCATCCAGGGTGTGGATCACTTTTATATAAATTTTTTAAGAGGACTAAGTCTCGGCTGGAGACTGAACCTCTTGGTTATATCTTCTGTGCATTTGTATTTTATGTTTAAAGTATAAAATACCTAATTTATATTCCACTGCTATTGCTTTGAAATACAAATATTTTTTAAAGTTACTTTGATAGTTAATCTAGAATGTATTTGTAACTATTGTAAATTAGTAGGATAGTTTCATAATCTAATTTAATCTTATGATTAGATTAACTGAGAACTAATCAATATATTGAGAATATAATTAAACCTTCATAGTTTTACTAATTCACTATAGTTTAACTTGTTTTATAAATTGGCGTATTTTAATAGAAATTATTTGTAACAAAATTTTTAATTGGAACACAATTCAACCCCCTCTTTAGTGTCCACTCCGACCAGCATTTGGTATCAAAGTTTGTTTTTATTAATACATGTTTTCAAAACCTTCTATTTTACAACTGTGATTTTAGTTTCATATTTACAGATCTTAAATTTATCTTAGTTAAAGATTTTATCTCATTAAACTTATCTTCTAAAATCTCGTTATGGATAATAGACTAGAAGGTGCTGCTACTATATGACCACCATTCTTCAATGGTACAAACTATGCCCAGTGGAAACTTAAGATGAAAATTCACTTAGAAAATATGGGTTTTGATATCTGGACTACTATAGAGTCACAATATAAAATTCCATAAACTGAAAGAACAACATGGGATGAACCTACAAAGACAGCCTACAATAATAATTGTAAAGCTCTGAATGCCCTGTATTGTGCTTTAGGAGATCATGAATTTAACAGAATATATTCTTGCAAAACTACCTATTAAATTTGGGATACATTAAGTGTTTCTCGTGAAAGAACAACTAATGTTAAAGAAATGATATTAAGCAATTATACTATTAAATATGACAATTTCAAACTAAAGACTTCTGAGACTATTTCTGACATGTATCTAAGGTTCAATGAGATTATTAATACTATGAGTTCACTTGGTAAGGTTGTTCCAGAAAAGAAACAAATCTTGAGAATCTTGAGATGTCTACCAAACCGATGGATAGGAACTTCTATTTCAATCATAGAATCATGTGACATTGGAGCTCTTCCTGTCAAGGAGCATATTGGTAAGCTTATGATGTATAAGGAATAAATAAAAGTGAATAAGGAGGAAAATGATGAAACTAAAAGGAAGTATGTGGGATTTAAGTCTACTTCTTCTAAGAGAAAAGACAAAGGCAAAGTTCAAATACAAACTGAAAGTTAAACAAGTGAAAGTTCAGATTCTGAATCTGATACTGAAATGTCTCAAATAGCCAGAAGGTTTAAGAAATTCTATAGGAAAGAAGATGTTCCTCAGAAAATTAAATTAAAAATGTAAGTATGATCAACAAGGTAAGTGGAATAAGTACTAGAAGAACACTGATAAGGAAGATGGTATAGTATTCTATGAGTGTAAAAGGAAAGGACACATCAAAGATGACCGTCCAAAGCTGAAGTTTAAGATGAAACATGACTACAAGGACAGTAAGTACATAAAAGCAATGAAAGCAACATGGAGTGCATCAGAAGACTGCACAAGTGAATCAGAGGCTTCTGATTCTGAAAATAATCATTCCAATATGTGTTTCTTGACAAACACATCCGAGATAACCTTAGATAGTCATGTTTTAAATTCATATTATTCTGGAGATGATGTAGAATCCGATTCTGATTTTGAAGACATGACTAAAGAAGAATTATCTGAATATTGTAATATGTTGGAAGAAACATGTAATGAACTTATGTAGAAATATTAGTCATGAATGAAACAGCATGCTCTCACTGCAAATGTTAAATCCGCCCTTGATTTAGAAAAATAAAAGAATGATCAATTGTTAACGGAAAATATAGAACTGAAAATGTCTAATGAAAAACTTATAAAGTACTTAGAAATGTTCAAAAATGGAAAGGATACTCTAACTCAAATGTTAGGAAAGAAAGTGGCACCAAAATACACTACTGGAATAGGCTACTAACCTGGAAAAAGACAGTTCACTAAAACAAGATTTATTCCTAAATCTGGACATAATACTGTTAATTCTCGTTCTGGAAATTCACATGCTTCAACTAGTTACTCATATAGTTATAGATCAAATAGAGTTTATCTTTCAAAATCTATTGAATCTATTGATTATATGAGATCCATAAGAAAAATTTGGGTACCTAAATCTTTTATTGCAAACCTGTCTGGACCCAAGAGAATATGGGTACAAAAATCATTCTCTATATAAAAATGTTTTTTAGGAAACCTGTTTGAAGAGTTCCCATAAGAAGACATGGTATTTGGACAGCGGATGTTCAAGACACATGTCTAGAGATTATTCATTTTTTAAAATCATAATAAATGTTGATAGAGTCCATGTCACATTTGGTGATAATTCAAAAGGAAAAATCATCGGCCTAGGACAAATTGGTAACACTGATTCAGTTTTGATTTCAAATGTTTTATTTGATGATGGACTTAAGTATAATATGTTATGTATTTTTCAATTCTGTGATGATGGATTTAATGTAAAATTTGAAAATTATTCTTGAAATGTTTTTAACTCAAAAAATGTTTTGGTATTTTCTACCTTGATAAAAGAAAATGTTTATGCTGTTGATTTAAATTATTTAGCTAAGAAAAATATTACCTGTTTAAATTCTTTTCATAAAGAATCTTGGCTATGGACTAGATGGTTAGGACAATTCAATATAAATTCACTTAGAAAACTGACTAGGAAGAACTTGGTTAGAGACTTACCCAAACACAAGTTTCCAAATAACAAGGTTTGTAATCCCTGTCACAAGGGAAAGAAACACAAAATCTCTTTCAAACCAATGAAACAAGTGTTAACTTCTCAACCTCTCGAGTTGGTTCACATGGACTTTTTTGGACCTTCTATAGTTTCTAGTTTAAATGGGAAGAAATATTTCTATGTTCTAGTAGATTACTTTTGTAGATATACTTGGGTATACTTCTTAGCTCACAAAAGCGAAGCTTGTTCTTACATTATTAAATATTCCAAGTCTGTAAAAAATCTTAGTTGGAGTTAAGATTAAAACCTTGATAAGTGATCATGGCTGTGAGTTTGAAAATAATGAGTTTGAATTCTACTGCTCGCACAATGGCTATAGTTACAACTTTTCTACCCCTAGGACACCATAGCATAATGGTGTAGTAGAAAGAAGGAATAGAACCATTCAAGAAATAGCAAGAACCATTCTTAATGAGTATGACTTGCCTATTTATTTTTAGGCTGAAGCTGTGAATATTGATTGTTATATTATCAATATAGTCTTAATTAGACATGTTCTCAAAAAGACCCTTTATGAGTTATGGAATAATAGGAAACCTAAAGTTAGTTAATATAAAGTCTTTGTTTGTAAAGTCTTTATTCCTAATACAAAGGATAATTTGGATAAATTTTCTTCTAAATGTGATGCGGGAATATTTCTATGTTATTCCATATCCCGTAAATCTTATAGTGCCTTTAATAAAAGGACCAAATGTGTGGAAGAATCTATTCACATCAAATTTGATGAAACTGATCCACATGAACCTAAATCATCTCTTGAAAATCCAGAAGAAGATTTATCTGTTCTAAACCTTAATGATAAAACTAATGAACCTGCTGTAAAAACATCCAGTTTTGGACATATTCTAGAATCAACCTCTAACAAACCCAAACCTAGAGAAGAACCTGAAATTTGTAGTCCTACCTTTACTAGATCAACTAGGATTAAAAAGAATCATCCTTTAGATGCTGTTGTAGGAAATCTAGATAGAGGGACACAGACTAGAGCTTCTCTTAGAAATCATGTGGAACATCAAGCCTTCTTGCCACATCTTGAACCTAAAAACATTGATGATGCTATTAATGATGAATTTTGGGTAATTTCTATGCAAGAATAACTCATTCATTTTGAAAGAAATAAAGTTTAGAAACTAGTAGAAAGACCTAAAGACACATTCACCATAGGTGCAAAATGGGTGTTTAGAAATAAAGTAGATGAATCTGGAAATATAGTTAGAAACAAAGTTAGGTTAGTTTCACAAGGATATAGTCAAGAAGAAGGAATTGACTACGGGGAGACTTTTTCTCCAGTAGCCAGATTATAATCCATTAGGATCCTACTTTCTTATGCTACACATCTAAATTTTAAACTATATCAAATGGATGTCAAGAGTCAATTTTTAAATGGGTTTATAGATGAGAATTTCTTCGTTGAACAACCACCTGGATTTAAAAACCATCATTTTCTAAATCATATTTTTAAATTATCAAAAGCATTATATGTTTTAAATCAAGCTCCATGATCTTGGTATGACATATTAAGTACTTTTCTAATTTCTAAAGGTTTTACAAAAGAAATAGCTAATCCTAATATTTTTATAAAACGGATTTCAAAATATTTTTTAGTTGTACACATTTATGAAGATGATATTTTTTTTGAATATTCAAAAAATTTACTATGTACTAAATTTTCTAAAATGATTCAAAATGAATTTGAAATGAGTTTAATGGGTGAACTTAAATTATTTCTTGGATTCCAAATCATTCGAAATAATGATGGAATTATTTTAACTCAATGTAAATATACTAGAGGTATTTTGAAACATTTTGGATTGGAGAGCACAAAAAGTAGTGACACTCCCATGAGTACCACCTGTAAGTTAGATCTTGATGAAGATGGAAAATCTGTTGATCAAACCACTTATAGAGGAATGATTGGAAGTCTACTCTACTTGACTTCTAGTCATCCTAATATTATGTTTAGTGTGTGTATTTGTTCTCATTTTCAAGAAAACCCTAAAGAGTCACATTTAAATAATGTAAAGAGAATTTTAAAAGACCTAAAGAATACTCCAAAATTAGGACTATTCTATCCAAAAGGATAATCATTTGAATTAGTTAGTTATTCTGATGCTGACTTTGCTGGATGTATGTTAGATAGAAAAATCACCTCTGGAACATGTCACTTTTTAGGAATGTCACTAGTTTCATGGTGTAGTATGAAACAAAATTATGTTGTATTATCTACTGCAGAAGCATAATACATAGCTGTTGGTAGTTGTTGTGCATAAATTTTGTGGATGAAACACACTTTACAAGACTATTGATATCAATTCAGAAAAGTCCTAATAAATTGTGACAACACAAGTTATATTAAGATTTCAAATAATCCGGTTTCACATTCTAGGAAAAAGCATATTGATGTAAGACATCACTTTTTGAGGGATTACTATCAAAAAGGCAATGTCACATTGGAATTCATTGGTACTGAATATCAACATACTGATATATTCACTAAACCATTAAATTATGAGAGAATATACTATATCATACATGATCTTGGTATGATCAATCATAAATAGATATCTTATCTGTCTTACTGTTTACTATTTTTCTATATTTTTCTTTATGGATTCATGTTCACTGTTTCTCAGTTACTGTTTCATGTTTACAGTCTCACAGTGAACACCTTGTGTTCACAGTCTATCACTTAAACTATCTCACCATGACAGAACAGTTCATTCACTATCTAACTATGACAGCACAGAATGGTCACTATCTCACCGTGATGACCACCAACTGTCTCACCGTGATGACTGTTTTTCATCACACTGTAACTTCTACTCACGGTCTCACCATGAAGATTGTTTATATATTTATTTTAACCCACATCATGATAATTTTTATTTCACCACTGTTTGCTTTCCTGTGTTTTGTTTTTATGATGTTTTGTATTCCCAAATGATAAAACAAAAGGGGTTTTCACTTGATTCTTCAACCGAGATCTTTCCTGAACATTATCAACCTTGAAAACCTTCTCTTCTCTCTCACATGAACCTTTAGTGAATGCCAAGGATGAATCATCCATATTCACCCTCATCTGAGAAGCACCGCTCTATGAAAAAGAAGAGGACACTGGGGATATCACTCGAAGGAACTCTAAATCTGAACCTAGTGAACCATACTATAGTTCCTGAAAAAGAGATCTTCCCTAAGTGGCTATTGACTAGCAAGTCTTTTGTCCTGAAAATATTAAGAGAAGAAGGATGGATCAAATGGTTCTCTAGAAAATATATACCAATTTATCCGAGGTTAGTATCTCAATTTTACCAGTATGTAATGTTTTCCTTTGATTCTAGAGAATGTTTTATGGTGATAAGATGGATCAGTGGACAAAAGTTTTCATTCTCTTCAAGGCTATGGGTTGCATGCCTTTGAATTATTCATGAAGGAATTTGTGATGATTACCAGAGAGACCCTCCTCCAACAAATGACATATTTGATCTGGAAAATGCATTAGAGATCTTGACTAGAAATGACACCAAGCGAAGGGACATAGTAGCTGAATTGGATGGGGAGACAAGACTGTTGTTCATGTTTGTTCAAAAGTTGATTAGTCCAAGGAAATGAGATTTTTCTGTGATGAAGTATCAAGATGTTTTCCAGATTCTCCTTATGAAGAATGGCCATAAGATCAATCTTTGCAAATAAGTCATTAACCATATATGCGAGCTGATTAAAGTCACTTCCAAATCCACTTCTTTGTTTTACTCAAGGATGATTTCAGTCATGTTTGTTACCAAATTAATGGTTGGACCGAATGAGGAAAAGCTATAGGATTTTGATTTCTGTTTATCAATTCCTATCATCAGGAGGATGAAGATTAATTGGATCCCCTAGAAGAAGCAGTGGGTTGAGGATAATGATCAACATTATAAAAAGTATAATCATGTTGATTATCCATGAAGGCCAAAGAATATAACTGATCCTTGTTTGGAACCAGATGAAGTGGCTAAGTACCCAGATGAAGAATAAGAAGAGGCTGAAATACCTCAAGAGGAAGCAGCTCCTGTGGAGAAAGAATGGACTGTTGTCCCTGCTGATGTTCCTGCTGAAATACCTCATAGAGAGGATGTTTCTATTGTTTTTAGAGAAGAATAATCTCCTACTATTCATGAAGAGGAATAAGCTTTTACTTCTAGAGATGGTGTTGATCAGGAAGTTCAGCCTGAGGCTACAAGAGATTTGTTTATCCCTGTTTTTTAGCAGCAAGCCATGGAAGAATCTGGCGATGCAGGAGACCTTCCTATCATGAAAGAAACTGATCTAGGAGAAATTCCTATTAGGAAAATGATAATTAAGAGTATCTACCTTTTGAAAAAGAAGAAAGTATATAAGTACAACATGTGGAAAAATTAGTTCCTGAGTACATACCCTGTGCTGAAGAGAGGATGGAAATTTCCTTTGAGTTGGCAAGGAAAGAATTTGCGGAAGATATTAAAGATGATCTTGAGGATCTTAACCCAATTTCTAAGCCTCAAGAATCTGAAATGTAAACACATTTTCAGGGGGGAGGAACCTCAAAACCATGAGATTGGTGAAGCCAGATCTGCTGAAACCTCTCAACCAAATGTGACATATTTTTTGTACACTCGGTATGAATTTATAAGTTTTTATGATGTGAGTGAATCACAACAAGTGACTGCAACTGGTATAAATCTCTCTTGTTTATTTCAACTGTAGTTAGTAGCTCACCCAGAACCAGAACCAGAACCAGAGCCTCTACCTAAACCTGAATCCGAATCTGAAACTGAAACTAATTCTGAACCGCAACCGGAATCTGCATCTGAACCTGTACCACTACCTTCACCCGCACTCTTACCTGACCTGAAATCCTCTGTAACTAATGATGACTTGAATGTCTTTGGAGAGACTTTCTTGGCTGGAGTTGAGATGATTATATCCTCTCAACCTCGTCGAGTGACTCAACAAAGTCAAGATGATTCCTCGATTCTTTTGGAAAATATTATTCTACATATTCAACCCAGGATGATCCGTGAAATTCAAGAAGTCAGAGTTGAAAATAAGTTTCTTAGTGCTGATTTTGAAAATATGAAAGGTTTTTTGGAAAACCTGCAAACATAACTGTCTTCATGATCAGAGCCTGCTCCTGTTTCTTCTCCTGCACCTGTTGCTTCTTCTCTTGAACTAGATGTTTCCAACATTTCTAGAGAGATTGTGTCTCAAGTGCATCCTTATCAATTATCTTCTGATGATAATATTGGATAAAGACACACAATGATGCTGTAATGCATGAGAGAGATTGTAGAAAATCGGAATAAGCTTACAGATTAATACTCTGGATGCTTTCAAAAGGTTTTGAATCAGCTCAAAGTTCTAACTGAAGCTCTCAAGGCTTTTCCTCCCTCTGGTAAGACCTTCACACCTTCTTTGGATGATTCTGTTCTTAGATCCATAATTAAGGAAGAAATTCAGAATGCTTTCAGTGGTTTAGATTTGTCTCCTTTATCTGAATTTGTGAAGAATAGTGATAGAGCACTTGATCTTGTTCATATCCATTCTAAGATTACCAATGATGCTCAACAAGAGATCACTAAGAAGATAGACTTTTATCTCACCCAGATTTTCTCTAAATGTGACATGAAAAATCACTTTATGTATCTTGTGGAGAACTTCAAAATCACTCCAGTGACTCAAGATTTTAAAGCTGAAGTTCAGAAGCTTACAAAGTTCACCAGATTGTTGGAAAAATTCATGGAGAATAAGGACGATTTTGAAATGGCTATTAAATAAGGTGGAGAAATCATTACTGATTTCATCAATCTTTTAAAGTCGTATCTTCATGTGTAGAGTAATGCTATAGTTTCTCCAGTTGCTGCACCTCTTAGACCTGGTCTACCTACCCTGGCCTTAGCTTCCATGTCAGTCAGCCAAGCCCTTTCTCATATCAGACCAATCATTCTTGACGAACCACATACTTGATCTTCTACTGCTCCTTCTTTGTCTCCATCTATTTTTGAAGGTTTACTTTTACCATCTTTTTCTACAACATCTATGCCTTCTTCTACATCATCACTAGCTCCTACGGCTGATAAAGCCAGGGAAAAAGATGATCCTTGAAGAGTCCAGTGACTACTTGTTTTTTGATGGGATGCATTTGAATTTTGTATTTCTATTTTATGCTCTATTCTGAACAATTTTAATGACATATGCATTGTTTCACTCTATTATTTCTACTTTTTGATAACCCCCAAATGGGAAGAAAAAGTAAGAGTATTGTATAAGTATTCTAATGTGATATGTTATTGTATAACCTATTATTCTTTATGTTATTTTCTATAACGTTTCATTTCATTTATACTTTGGTTATACATGATTTGTGATCATAAAAAAGGGGGAGATTGTTGTACTCCTCATGTATTAATCATGTTTTAATGATCACAAATCTCAATAATAATTACACATCATGTTTTAATGATTGCAAATCTTATTACTGTCAATTACTCTAATTATTATTTACAAATCTTATGAATGATCACAAATCTAACTTATCTTATCAAACCATTGTATTTATGTTTCAAGTTCTCTTAATTGATAATGGTTATGATTAATTCATATTCTACATGGTACTATTTATGTCTAAATAGAGATATTTTTCTATGTTTAAAGACACTGTGAAGCATGACACAGTAATAAAGACTATGTGCAAGACACAATCACAGTCAAACACACACCGTGAAAAGAAAAATTGAAGTAGAAACCGTGATGCCTAAGTCTCAGACACCGTGACCAGTGAGAAACTGTGACCTCAACACACCGTGAGCAAGACACCGTGACAGTTATACCATGATGGTCACACAGTGAGACAAATACTGTGAAGGTCATACCGTAAAGGACACACCATGAGTCAGACACCGTGACTCATACACTGTGACATGGAGACACCGTGAAGGAGACACAGTGATGGACATACCGTGAAAGATAATACATTTACATAATCACTGTGACACCTTTTCTTAACCTTTTTTTCAATATTATTTAAATAATACTAACAGTCATATTTGATTTTTTTAATGAAATTAATGTTATTTAATGATAGTTGTTGGTCTATCAGGAAACCATACCTGGTACCTATAGAAAGTAAATCATTCCTACTTCCAGAGCTTATGGAATATAAAGAAGAATGAGCTAGAGTAAAAAAAGGGATATACACAAGCATTCAAACCAGAAGAGAACATACATACATGCGACAACTCAAGAAACACGAGTGCACTGTACTGAACAGAAGAATAATCATGAGAACGAAGAAGAGATTGCAAGATCATAAAAGAAATATCATGAGTGGAATCCAACTATACTGAAAAAAACGAGGAATCAAGAGCCCATTCTCACCTGTGAAGAACCCGAGATGAACCACGACACTCTATTTTTTCACAAAAAACCAGAGAAGGAATCGGAAGCTATTCTGTTGAATCCAATGAGTCCAGAGCTACACTGCTAATCACTAGATCATTCTAAACTTTCATATAATATCTCTAAGTGATTCATTATTTACTATTTTGAGCAGTGTGTGTACTTTGTATATCTTACACACACACTGACTCATGTGTTGAACTAGAGGATATCACAATCCTCACACAAAAACTCCCTACTCATGTTTACCCACAACAACTGTGGAAGACTTCCTTGTGTGGCCTGGTCTTTATTGTTGTTTCCCATGAAGAATAGTTGTAGAGGTCCCTGCGTGGCCTGGATAGTCTTGTACTGTTGTTAACCCCGATCCAGGGTCTGGATCACTTTTATAAAAATTGTTTAAGAGTACTAAGTCTCAGCTTGAGACTGAACCTCTTGGTTATATCTGATGTGCATTTATAGTTTATGTTTAAAGTATACAATACCTAATTTATATTCCACTGTTATTACTTTGAAATAAAAATATTTTTTAATTTTACATTGATAGTTAATCTAGAAAGTGTTTGTAACTATTGTAAATCAGTAGGTTAGTTTCAAAAGCTAATTTAATCTTCTGATTAGATTAACTGAGAACTAGTCAATCTTTTGAGAATCTAATTGAACCTTTACAGTTTTATAAATTCACTACAGTTTAACTTGTTTTATATATTAGAGGATTTTAATAGAAAATATTTGTAACAGAAATTTTAATTGGAACTCAATTCACCCCCTCTTGAGTGTTCAATCCGACCGACAATTATGTTTAATGAATGGATCATAATGTTATGTATTATGTATTTATAAAATAACATATATCATCTATAAAAGAAATGTGTGGGTCACCATATTTTTCACCAAAGTAACATACACTAATTGACATCCATCCACAAAAAATAATGAATAAAACATATAGTTATAATATAGATATTCATGCATGAGTATTGATAGACACACACACACACACATATGTGACTAGTTTGGACGAAATAAGTACTCCCTAAATCACAATATCATCCAATCTATATTTTAACCAAAAAATAATTACATTCCAATGAATTATATACCAAAAAAAATCACCCATATTCGGAAAATTCATATTATTGAAGGGGGAACAAAAGGAACATATATTTCATTCCCAAAAAACATCTAATCCTTTAAATGGGATAAGGGAACATTTGTCATGGTGTGATACACATGCGGTGACCATATGAAACCTTGTAAGAATCCACCGAGGCTATTCAAACAATTTCATCAGTTCCTATGTGATGATATAAATTTAGGTGGAACACATAATCTGACCCTCAACACATTACCTAAGGAATGTAGGTTGACACAAGGTTTGATACTACTTTTTAAAACCAAATTTGAATCCCATTATCATAATAATGTATTCTATGGGTGATAACAAACATGACATTGATTTAATAGGGCCTAACATCTTTGTGAAGTCACCAAATTCATAGAAAATAACTTGTGATGTTGGAGGGGACTAGTGGAAAATATATTTTATTCCCAAAAATCCCTAATACCATAATGTGGTAAATGTGACACGATTTCATGGCATGACACCCTTGCGGTCACACATTGACACCCAATTTATAAAAATTATTGGTGCTAATTCTATTTAATAAGCACCTAGGGTTTGAGAAGCATTCAAGTGGGACCCATATAAAAAACATCTATCATTTATCTCATGGTCTACACAAAAATTTGATAAACATAAAACATGAATGTCACATGATAAACATACACATACTATTATATGTTTTCAAAAATTATGTACATGTGATATATAGATTAAGGATCCTCCCACCTGAAATGAAATTATTCCAATATCATTATCTTCTAAGACCAGATTCCCAAATCCCATTTCCCACCACCAGATCAAGCTAGCATACCAGTGGTCTATATTAGGGATTACAATGTACATGAAAAGGATAATATATTGCTATTCAAGAATTGAATCATGCTAAGAATGTATAAATGAATCATTTTACTAACAAAAAACACCATCACTGATGGATTCAATTATGGAACAATAATATAAATCATTTCTCATTGAAAAATTATTGGAGGAAAAAAATAAAGATCCCATAAAATATAGAGAAACCTGAAAACCCCTTGAATTGTAAAATCACTATATGTTTTATCTAAAAGAAGGAATTTCATATGATTTTTCATATAAAATTATACAATAAAATATATTTTCCAATGAACTAAAAATTATGGAAGGAAAATCAATTAATAAAAGGAAAACATGTGTTATAATTTAACTAAAACACATCAATTGAATAACATGTGTGTTTACACACAAATGTTTGCCGAACCCACAAGTCACGATTGTAATTTGAGATATATATATTTTAGAAACTCATACCTACACAACATTGTGACAACCACCACAGCCATGGATTCCTTTATCACACTATATTAGTGATGTTTTCCATGGAAATCCACAATGGAGTGGGATAAATACAAAATCTAGTTTGGTATCATCACACCGTGAAACATGTGTGGTGAGGAATCTATGGTAATTGTAAATAGGAGTAATCAAATGGCTCCATACTAGAAATCATACACAACATGCGCATGTCTGTCATTACTGTTTTATACTGGAATTTTCCAGGTATAAAATTGCCTACACCACGACATAGATCTACTACCAGTGTAAACTAAAACAATGTGAACCCAATTTTAGAAACCATGATCTTTAAAAAAACTCCAAACCCATTCCCATTTATCATTAGAAAAATGATAAAATTCTATTGAAATGAAGGGTGTTATAAATATAACCATTTAATCAATACATGCACTTGATTAGTGACTCATGAGGCCTAGGATAGATGGATCTATCTATTGGACTTAGTCATCAGATTCCCACTCCTAGATTTCATTGTGGATACATTAATGCTACAATAGGACTCTGAAAAGTTTGATCTCCTTTCCTCATTTCAAATTTTAAATATGGTATATGATATATAACAAGAACCCCACATATAATATTTTAGGATCTAGCTCAATTTCATAACAGTCGACCACATGTCTATGTTCAAACATCTTACTATAGAGCTGAGTAACATAAAATAGAACCTCAATACATCTAAATCATTTAGTAATATTCAAATAGAGGTCAACTATATTAATAAAAATGTTAATATAACAATGATAAAAAAACTATAGATTTGACATCCCTTTCTTCTGTATATGATGATTCCCCAACCATGGGATAGCAACAAGAAAATTCAATACCTAAAAATGAACTCCAAGGGTTGTATCTTATTGTTAACATATTATAACTACATACATTGAGTGGTAACAAAATTCATCATTCTTAAATACACTATCTCAGAAGTCTCCAATGAAATTTTTTTCTAAAAGAAAAAAACCCCACAATCATCTTTCCAACACAATGTTGAGTGATACCACTTATCATTTGAAGCATCAAAAGGATCCATATGTATTTAATCAGGGATTTTATTGTTGTAAAAAAAATCATGGATGGTTGATACTCTAAGGATCAATTTATTACTTTTACTTAGTCCTAATTAATATCCTCCCTAATAAGAATCATCCTCTCTAATTATCTATTAGTGAGTGGATGATAGGCCCTACTCAATTTCATAAACAATCTTAAGGCCTTATGTAGTACCTACAGAAATTGTGATATTAAATTGTGATATTTTTTAATATTATAAAAATATGTTCTCAATGTATGAATATAATCTTTCATATAAATATCATTCCCATATAATCAACAAAAGGGTCTCTCAAATCGTTAATCATGATACACTTACATTATCCAGTACAATATCACCAAAATAACATCAGGAATCTTTGATGTACTTAGTAAAACACTATAAAATACAATCATCAAGTCATAAAAATCAAAATATGATAAAAATTGGTTGAATAAAAGAACTAATACGATGATGTTGAGCATCTATTATCTAAAATATATGTTATCATAAAGAATGTTTTGTGATTCCGTTATCATATCTGAAACACAAAATTAACGTCTGAATTCATAGTACATAATTGGGGATCGTAGATGAACATCCAATTTCAAATCACAAGAGTCTCTCAATATATACTCTATCATGGAATATAGAACAATAATATTCCCATCAACATATATCAAGTCATCATCATAAAAGAATAAACATGGGAAGCTCATCCCCCCCCCCAATGTTCTCTCACATCACTATGCACTCTAGATGTGACTCTTGGATTTCTCCACCCCAATCCACTAAATAAGGAATAATATCAATAAATCTATAATATGTTTTCGAAAATTTCAATTTACATAAATTAAATTATAATGATATATTTCCGTAAACTCGATAATGAATTTAAATGAAGTACAATATACTATTGAAACGTTATTATATAAGTGGGAATAATACAACCATTATATGTTCTAGGAAATATGAATAAGAATTAAATAAAAATAAATAATATGGATAATTATTTTATATAATTAATACATATTAATAAAATCATAATAAATAAGTACTCAATTTTTAGTAATGTCATTTTATGCTTTAAAAATATGTTTTATTTAAATGTGATTTTATTACATTTTTTTCGTGAATATTATTATTAATTAATAAATTTTTTATAGAATTATTTTTTGTAAATTGATTAAAATTTTAAAATAATTATATTATTTTATTTTTGAGGTAAATTGTTTTATTGTTTGGGAAATGATGATTTTTGGGTGAATATTAGGAAATACTGATTTTTATGCAATTTTTCATTTATAGTATTGTATTTACAATTTTATATAGAGTTTTGTATTATTTATAATGTTTAATTAATAAATTTTTGTTATAAAAAATATACATTTGGTCATTGTATTTTATAGAATTCATAAATTTAGATGAAAAAAAATTTTTATACATAAAATAACTTTTGTTTGGAAAATAACTTATCATCTTGTTTTCTAGAAATATTTTTGAAATTATTTCCTCCATGTATAAATTTATTGAATATAATAGAATGGATTTTATATTTTTAATAAAAATGTACATTATAATTTAATAATTTCATCATGAATTTTGGTCATTATAAATATCAACTAAGGTAACGTTTCATTATTATGGAAAATGTAAATTGAGGATATTTATGAGTTAAATTAAAGGGATAATGATGATAATGATATGAAAAAATGTATAAATAATATTATATTAAAACTATTAAAACAAAATATCATATATTTATTTAATATGAGTCAATTTTTATCCACGTATCTTGAATGTGTGATTAATATCGTTTAATGTTTTAAATCATTCAAAGGGTGTCCACTCTATCACCCAAAAAAGGCATCCCTCTGTCCTCTAATTATATTAGGAAATAACATCCCAAACATTTTCCTTATATCACTGCACACATCTTATGGTTCATATTTTTAACACAATACCATAATTTCAAGGATTGTGGATTGAGTGGAAGATCATTTCTCAATTGAAATATATAACTCTTAACCGATTATGTGCAATTTTATTTAATATTTTTCATAATCATAATAAATGGTATTTATTGAAAATTAATAAATTTAATTTACCAAATATATTAATTTATTATTATGAACATTTATCAATCATTTTATTTATCCATTCTATCAAATCGGAAATGAAATTATAATTCATACATATGTCTGCATTTTCTCCACTACACTGTTATATGATTCATTTTATAACATAATCATTCATGTTCACTTATTATTATAAATAAAAGATTTTATATGATATTTGTAAAGTAATTATTAATATCTAATTATAATTTAATATTTATCTTATTACCTTTCCATCTATTGGATATTGATAGTGTTGCTTGTGTATACGTGTGGACTACCACCTCCATGTAGTGATGTGATTAAATATTTTTCATCTCATTATATAAATACTATAAAATGTTGATATGATTAAATAAATTTATAATTATTTACTGTTTAGTTTTTTTTTATAATTTATTGATGACCAAGGAACATGTACCCAAACCATTTTACCCAAACATTCATTGAAAATTTGTTACATTAAAACATAATATTTTTTAAATTAATGAAAATTTATTGGAATGACACATATTATGTTATTTTTTAATATGGTTATATAATAATTTAAGAGTAAATATATATTTATTATTTATGAAATCTCAATGTGTATAATGAAATATTAGACATTATTATATGGTTTATGTTGTAATCTAATTTATTTTGAGAATTGTCAATGCTAAATTTATATTGTGATAAATTTTGGGGAATGAAACATTCAAAAAAAATTATTTTCTTCTCATATTTATATCCATATAATATTAATTTGTAATATCCATTTTCATATATTTTTTACTTAGTATTATCGTGAATTTGTTATAAAAAAATTAAGACCATATATCCCAGTTGGAGGAAAAAATATTTCTCGCATGCCCACAATCATCAAAATTGTTTTATAAATAATCTTTCTATTACATGAAATTTCTTCAAAGGTAATTTATACTACCATAAAATTTAATTATAATTAATATAAAATGAATATTTTCTAATAGTTTTTAAACATGTTATTTTTCACATTTCATAATAGTGAAATTAATGGTTTCTTTTCTAGTATATAAAATGAATGAATATTCCATTCATTAGAACCATTAATTTATTCGAAACCTCATTAAAAATATTCTATTATTATTATATGATAAAATAATTTATTCTATAATAATTTTATATATATTTAAAATTCTATATTATAACATTAATATTTTATATTTTATTCAAAGTAAGGATCTAATATTCTCATTATGATATTTTTTATCTATATCAATATACATTAGGTGTTGTTATGCCTCACTAGAGAAATTCTAACATGAGAGAATATATTTTCATAATTAGGATGATTTATTATGATTTTTTAAGGATGACATTGTGAAGCCCATTTCTTTCCCATGGGTTAATTATGTTATGAAATGTCCTTTTTTAAACTCTTTTTTTCCATTTTTCATTCTATGTTGAATTGATTATTTTTTCATGAAAACTATTTTTTCCATTGGGTTATGTCATGATGATATAATGATTGTTTTATTATCTTTAGAAAAACATGTGTATGGTTTTCATTATTTTTAGAGTTTTATCATAGTTAGATATACCTCCTATTCATATGCTATGGCCTTATACCTCCTTATAATATTATGGAAAATTAGTTAATGATCTAGATTCACTATAGTAAATAAGTAGGTATGAATAATACATTATGATATGTAGAATATTTAGTGATTAATTATATTTTATAATATGAGGATCTTACTATGTATACTTGACAAATGATATGGTTTCTATCCCAATTAGGGGGCCAAAATCATGTTGAATATTTTTATGATTGTTATTTGTAATCATGTATAAGAATTCATTTTTTTATGATACCCCATTAATTTTAATTTTTAATGTCTTATTCCATGACTCATGATTCGCATAAAAGAATAATTGGGTATTATTTTCTATTTATAATAATATTCTCCCATTTCATTATGGCCATTAAATGATTACATATGATTAGTGATTTAAATTTCTTGTGTTTACATTTACTGTGCTTCTGATCTCACATATTTGATGATTTAATTTTTCTACAGGTTATGAAGATTGGTAATATGTATGTTGATTATATAAGGACGAATTATGTAATTAATGATTTTTAGAATACAAATATTTTACCTAAATAAAATATTAATGTATCTTATTTACATTTATAAAAAACAATTATGATTATCGATGTTTTTTATTTATAGATATTTTGAATAATAATTGAGAAGATGTCATATTTAAATATTTCATTGTTGGTTGTCTTTAATAACCTAATTCAATCATTTCATTTCACCATGATCTTTATATGTATCAACTTGACACACATCTTTCAATCTCATTAGATGCAGTTCCTCTAGAAAAATCGTAGAATCTCATAATCTAAAAACCTATAGCTGATAGTAATATTATATTATTTATATAGAGTATATGAGTTCCAATAGAATTGAACCACATAACAGTCATACGATACTATATACATACATAAATTAATTTAGTAAACAAATCATATAACTTTAACGCAATGTGAGACCATTATTACCCCTTCCATCATATCCTTGAATATTATACATATACATCATCCATGTTTCTTTGGGAATGTAAAAAAATAATGGTAATATATAAAGATCAGTAAGGTGTAATATATAATAAAATATTTCATAGTATAAAATTTATATGATTGGTATTATACGAATAAATTAGAAACATAAATACATAATTAACTAAAACAGAGAGAATTCCATATCCTTAATAATAAATTAAAATATTAATAAAAATAATCATTTATATCATACTGAAAAATTAATAATATCAAGCATCAATAATTTTTATAATAACTTAATCACTGAAACATTCCTATTATGGGAAGAGTAATATGTTAAATCCCATGATTTTGCGTCAAATAAACCCTATCAATGCATGTAAGGGCTATATAATTTTGAACATAAAAATTTGTTATTTAATTATAATTCATTAAAAATAATAATTATTAAAACCATTCATATAATTTTCTAAAAAACCTATTATAGAACAAAATTAGATATCCATATAATGGGAAATTTTAAAATAAAATAGTTTCCAATTAAATGAAATAATGTTGACGAATTTGAGAAAACACCTTAATTAATATATAAGTTGTCGGGTACCACTAATTTAACTCAAATTATACTATTATATGAAATATACGGGATATTGTATTTTTCATGTGTTGAGTTATCCATGGAATATAATAAGTTGGTTCATGAGTGGTCATTGTTAAATGTCTATGAAAATAGTTGAATAAATCTATTATTTTTGTTCATTATCTACTTCTGAATATAATAAATCATATCCCTCATGGGTTTCACTCTATGTTTATGATCATTATCCCACCCATAGTGCATCTTGTAGATGATTGAAGTAATGCTCACACAACCCTTTTTGGGGAAATTACAACATGGAAAATATATATCATATCTACATCCCCATTATGTTATCCAATTTTTTCTTGTAAAATACACACAATTTTACTTTACCATAACATAGGTTGGGTTTTTGGACATATATAATACTGAGTGTTAAAATTGTTCTGCTAACACAACTATAAAAAGTATTTGAATGTGAGATAAAAACATATATTTATAAATATATAAAATTTCATGAGTTTAATGGAAAATATTTATTCTATTTATATGTATTTTCTATATAACTTAATATAAAACTAGAATATAACATGACTCCCATTAAATAAAAATTGAGACTGAAACCCACATATGTGGCTTGGGTAGAAGATTAATAAAAACCATAAGAAATACAGGTAATAAATGTTCTATTTAAATACCATGAATAAATTAATTTCATTATAAATCATATAAATTAGGTATTATATACACCATATAATTCATATTAGTACTATATTACCAAACAAGCTGCAAAAGTAGAAATTGAGATGAATACCCTTACATATTTTTCTAACATACATGAACATACTGTATACTCTTGTATCAAAAAAATAAATATATTAGTAAATTAATTCATTTCCTTACTCATATCCATTATTATTCATACTCATAATAAATAGCCATTCTCAAAATTAATAATACTTATTTTTAACGAGTGATGTTTATCATTTTTATTGATTGTACTAGTTTTATAATAGAAATGATTGTAAACCTTATTTATACAAATTTATTCATTAATGGATCACTAATTTAACTTTTATGAATTAATTATTACTATTAATGATCTTTTAAAATCATTTATTTATTGTTTTTCACTTTATAATAAAAGATGAAATTGATTAAAATTATGTTTTGTTGATTAGTTACAATCGAAGTTTGGTTTCTAAATAAATTCATTAAATTTTGATATAATATATCCCAAAAAATAATAAATATTTAATCATTTATATGATATTTTAATAGTAATTATGTTCCCATATTCAGTCCTGATACATATTCATAGTTATTTTTATGTATTTAAATAACTAAAAAAAACAAAAACATACCAGTATTTAAAAAATGAATTTGGGGTGGTTTTTTGAAATATCATTACACTATGAGAATAGTGACAAGAGTTTTAGTCTATTCTTCTGAAATATCATAATTTTAATTAATTATAATGGAAAAATATATATTTAAATATTATACAATTTGAATAAAATATTTTCCACCTAGTATGATTATTTTAGACAATAAAATTGATGATAACCATTAGTAAATCATATATTTTATTTTTTTTATATTTTTTATACTATATCCATAATGATATTGTAATTATATTTGATATCCTTTAATCCCATTCATATTTCTAGTCACATAAGGATGTGATGGAAAATTAAAATTGATACATCATTGAGGTTGTAATTCATGCAATGAATGAATGAAAGTTTCATTTTTATTACTAGAAGGGGTAATTGAGGATTGTTTTTATTTCCAAAATATAAAAAAATATTATGATATAAATAAATAATTTTTCATAAATAATTTTAAATAAAAATTATTATATTAATGAAAAAAATAAATTATTGAAACTATTGAAATTATGTTGTGATATATTGGTTTCTCATAGAGGATTACATCAAATTTAAGGTCTTGGGTTAATCATTACTATCCAAAATAATTTTATTATGAATATGGATTCAATGATATTCACTTTTAGTTCCAAAAAATATGATTATAATGGATAAATAATATTCATATACAAATTTGAAAGAGAAATATCATTTTATAAAATAATATGAAAATGTGTATGGAAAATAATTGTTGACATTTTCACATTAAAACTATTTTTTATAAAAATAAATAATTTATATTAATCTAATATATATATGAAAAAAACTAAGAGTGTAGTTTATTTTATTGAAAAAGTAAAATAATTATAAATTAACATTTTAAATATTATCATTAATAAAGGCACATTTTAGTGTCATAATTCATGTATGGTGATTACCAGTTATAGTCTAATCTCTGGAAGGTCATTATCTACACTATAAATAATGTTTTTCTTGAAATTGTTGTATATATCAACAACTGAAAAAAAAATTGGCAATAAATATTCCTAATGATCCTACGTGTTCTATTATAGTTTTCTATTTTCCCAATTTACTTTCACCAAATGAGTTTTCAGATTCTAATATACATTCTCCCTAATGTAATGAATCAAGAAATTAACCCTATTTTAACACTGGCCATCATACAACCCAATTCCATTGTATGATAGAACATGTGTTGAATTCGATATGTTTTTCCATAATAATGTAACATGTAATACATCATTTACTTTAGAATGGATATTCAAATTATACAATCAAAATTCATCAGATTAAATTATTTATTTAATTTGAAATGAACATTGTACTAAAGGATTAACTTATATATTTTACAAAATCATAAAACACCCATCCATTGTGAAACATTCAACAATACATATTCCTAAACATTAAATACCTTATCATTCTTCTGATTATTATCATATTTATTTTTTATAATATTTATTTCCTTAAAATGATATTGAATAGCTTTTGAACTAATATATATATTTTATAAAATTATAAGGTTAACTATCATTCATTCCCTATATTCTTCCAAACAGGTTAGAATATGACACATATTCCCATATAAATATTTAATGGTTTATTTTTTATTATTTAATGGAAGTTATTATTTTTAAAAAATATAGAAAATATAAATACTAATCCCATATACAGTGGCTGTTTAGAAAACATGTTTTAAAAATGTATTCAAATGTCTAACTAGACTTTCAATCATCTCATTAGTTTGAATATGGTAGGATGTGAATAAAATTATTTAAATGTTGGTTGATAATTAATTAATCTTCTATAATAATGATTTAAACTAATGATCATGATTAGATACAATCAAAAGAGATGACCCATAAACGCATATGATATCATTGATATAGCGATGGGTAAGGAAATCATAGATAAATATTTCAACAAATCCTTGAAATAAATAGACTTGAAATATTATTAATAATGACCCATAAAAAATCATTTTTCCTTGTATAATTTGTGATTCATTTTACAATTTCCATCTAAATAATTTAATAAACTCATATTTGTATAGGTGTATATTGAATGATTCTAACAGGGTTTTATCATTCTGTAGTTACATGCCAGCATTCTATAATTATTGAAACATAATATTTTATCTCCTTCTTCATCACATCAAACAAAAACAATCTCTTAATTCATATAAATATGTGTGAATCCATGATATAAATGGAAAATTCATAAATATGATTCAACTTTTCATTTCCTTTAATACTATGATATGGATTGAGCATATATCCCCTTCCCAAACATAAACACCTAATATTTATATATTAGTATTATCAGTGTAACACAATTTACTAAATTGCTATTACATTATATGTTCTTTTCATATTGATTGTACTTTCATTTCTAGAAAGGATTGTTTGCTGATTTTTTGAATAATAATGATGTATACCATTTCTTATAGATGACTGTTATCATATTTACTAGATAATTTTTTATATTATCTCTATTCATCCTCATAATGCTAAAACAATGTTACCCTATATACTCAATGACACATACAAGTTTTCAGAATTCCTAGGGTGGTATTGTATCAAGAAATAATAGTCTTAGAATTGTGGAAAAAAGATTCTGCGAATCATTATTACCTAATTATAAAATAATATATTCATAAACTCTTGGGTTATGAATATATACCACATATATTTTCATATAATTAGTTACTCCATATTTAAAAAAAAAATATATTATAGATGATAAATTCATTTAATAATTTGAATAATTTTGTTTGTTAGAATTCAATTTCACAAATTCATATAAAATCACTCGATCATTTTTTTATATGGAAACATCTATGTACATTATTTAATGTGTCACTATATATTACAAGTCCGTACATACATGATGATAGTCTTAACAATCATTTATTAATTCATATCTTCATTATCTCATCAAAACATTATTCAAATTATACTGATGATGTACATTTAACACATTTACATTTTAAAATGTTCAATCAGTTGTCCAATTAGTTAGAATATTTAAAAATACCACAAATTTTACCCAACTATATGCGAGAAACATCATATCATTGTTATCCTAATTGAGATAGGAAATAATTTTACTACATTTACCTTTAATGGGTAAATATATATTCCATCCATGTAGAAAATATATCCCATAATGAAAACATCAAAATATCCATATTTCAAAGTTACAATATTTCCACCATAACATTTTAAGGGTATTTATATTTATTTATAGATGATTATATTTCCCTTCACTGATTGTATATTATATCAATATTATTTGAATTATTTCAATTTTAAATTTTCTATATATTCATTTATTACTATATTAATTAGATATATAAATATATAATGTCAATTAACAAACCCAAACATAATAACATTATGTCATAATTTTCATACCTCATTTTAAATTACATCTTTGGTATATCATTCTTCCTGACACTAAAAACATTATTTCCATAGTGATGATCTAACTTGAAAAACATCCTCCTATTTTTGATAATATAATCCATCTGTTCAAGGTAATATTTTTTTATTATATATATTAATGTAATTTATCACCCTATAGTTCATGCACAATTTTCAAAAACTGGAATTATCTTTCAAAAATAATAGATGTATCTCCATGGTGAAAAAACATTGAATATAAAAACCATATCAGAAAACTATTTTGTTTCTTCTTTAACTCCACCAACTCTACTATTTCCACTATATATATAATTTTTTAAATATGCCTTTCATTTTAAATTATATCGATAGATAATTCAACCTCACACTGAAGTTGATAACTATGTAATAATTTTATAAAAAAATATATGAAGTTTTCTATGAATGTAATATCATTTATTCCTATGATATCTTCATTATGAATTGATCACATTTAATAATAACTTATTCTTAGAAATTAATTAAAGTTATCTACTAATTATATATTTATTTATAATTATTATGATGTTGATTCCCCAAAAAATATACGATATTTAGCATCACATTCATGAACTGTATTCTTATACTGTTGGTACTAATTTTTTCATTATTCATTTAAATACAATACATAATAGCTATAATATAAATGGTATTCATTATTATAATAACAATTTTTTCAAATAAGGAACACCCATGTATCATAATTAGAACTATCTGATACATATTTTATGTAATAAAACATCCTACCAGTGTCAAAACTATTAATTCCATTACTAGGATATAGGAGAAATATCTAATGTTTTTGGAAGAAAACGATGATATAATAGATTATGATGATCTTGAACTAAATAAAATATCAGCTTATTTTATTTAAGAATTATATACCATCCACCACATCATGAGGAATATTGATTTCAATGGTGGAAATCATATAAATTTATTCATTCTCCAGTAGCCATTTCTAAGGTACATTCTCGTACTCTTTAGGGAATGGATTCCCATAAATCAACTTATCAACGTAATTTATATATTTTACATCAAAAAAATCTACCTTTTAATTTATTTCATTATCTTATGTCCTTTTTATTCTCTCTTATAATAAACTCATATTCCATTCCTTCATTCCCCATAGTGCTTCCTCACACACTTATCACTGGTAAGAGATTTTATTCTTCATTTATTCAACTTTTACATATTATTTATTCAATGATTCTCATAAGACCTCTTATTTTTTTGGTTTCTCCTCAATACATATTTCCTATTAAAATTTTTTCTACATTAATAGTGTCTCAGACTATCATCTAATGCGATGAAAACCTCTGAGAGACCTATTTCCCACAGTGGTTCATGTTTAACCCATCAATTAAAGAATAAATATTTTATTAAAATATATTTATATATTCGAAAAAATTTATTTATTGACATATAAAAGAAGTTTTATGTTCAGAAAATATTCATATTCTTATTTTTTTTCTAATGACAGACATCATTTATAAATTTTAATTAGGGGTGTTTTTTATATAATTTCTTCTTGATATATAACCATTCCATATAACTGATATTATATTCCTATATTCTGTTTTTAATCAATTAATAACATATTCCTATATATTCTTTAATATTAAAGACCTACGTGTTGATTTTTACATTTCACTACATTATATAGAGAGAAAGATATTTTCATGGGACTTAAACCATTTTGTAGGATCCCAGTAATCATAGAGATATGTAATTTTTAAAATTTCAGTTTAAGTCCATTATAATTAACAATATAAATCTATATTGGGTGTGTGAGGGGACCTATGGGAGTTTCATGGGATTGAGGAATAAATGGAAGGGAAACCGAGAAAACATGTGCATGTATTATAATTTGTGCATGGTTATTTAAACATTGCAGCCTTTTTTAAAATTTCAGTTTAAGTCCATTATAATTAACAATATAAATCTATATTGGGTGTGTGAGGGGACCAATGGGAGTTTCCGGGGATTGAGGAATAAATGGAAGGGAAACCGAGAAAACATGTTCTTGTATTATAATTTGTGCATGGTTATTTAAACATTACAGCCTTCCCAGTTAAACCATGAAACCATGGACAATGGCATTACACACAATTGGAACATGGTTAGTTAAACCATGAGTTGATTCCCCTTTAACCATAAAATACCACTCCCATTGGATATTTTCTAGCAAATGGTTTCGACGCTGTTTGGCATACCATGGGGAAATACCATGCGCTAACTAAAAGTTGAAAAATTACATTATTTCCATCATGGTATTTTTATGTTCTTTATGATTTTTTCCTCACATTATTTTAATATCCACACTATTGATTAACTCAATCTCTAAAATATTCTTATGAGTGGTTCTCCATCAAAATGAGGACATTTGAAGTGCATTTTGATGAAAATGGAAGCATCTTGTAAGTTTAATATCTCTCATTATTCTACAATCTAGATTACAGCTTTTTCCTACGGTTATCTTCTTTTGAATCCCTAAAAAAATTTCTCTGTAAAATTATTTGTTATGGATCAAATAGTTTCTTTTATTATTATATAAGGAAACGATTTAATGTGCATTCCTAAATAGAATCGAGGTTGGTGGTCTACACATTATATCCCACAGTCGTTGAGTTTATTTTTCCATGTTTAGATTCATTCTCAGCCATATATTGTGGTGTGCTTGATGCCTTTTGTGATATTCGGTAAAATGGTTTTTATATAGTTAATTGAATCCCTCATTATCCAAATTGGATGCATGGAGGATGATGTGACCAATTTTTGACCAACCATGGGGTGCACTAACATTCCCTAACCTAGTAACTAGTATTTTTAAGTGTAGGGATAACATTTGATAATGTAGATCCCATTATAAACATGAAAACATGTTTTTATTAGTAAAAAATTTAATAATTATATTTTGAAAAGGTTTGTTAATCTATTAAGTGGATTCTTAGTGTGGCTCAAAAATTGTTTAATTGACTTAATTGAGAATTTTTAAAATTTCTAATGAATTGGGTTGAAATACATTATAGGAATAATTCATATAAAATAATGGTAATTTTAAATTGTAATTGTCTTTAGAATTGGAAAACAAGTAAATAAGTTTTCTTAATGGAATTGATGAATATGTTGAATGGTTCATTATATTGGAATTAGGTGATATAACTAATGGGAATAATAAAATTCAGTCGATGTGTTATGTGATATATGAGTTTTAATTGAAATGGAGAAGTTGGTATATGTGTATGGAATGATAAAAATCATAAATATGATAATTTAGGGTAATTCATTTATATGAGTACGGAACAAGGAAGAAGAAAAGTAATTTCGATAAATTGTCTATGAAATTTAATAGGATAATGTGTTGATGTGTAATGGAATAATATGAATTCCCATATAGATTTTCATGGATAGTCATTATCATGGGTTTATTATTGAGTATGGGTAGTGGTATTGTATGTGTGGGGTGAATGGATAAATATGATTGTCAACGGGGATTAGTGTTTGGATAATGTATTGAGCCTCCTCCCATAGATTAGGTTGGACTGATGCTATAACACCTCCCATGATTATATGGATTAGGGAATCTGATTAGTGGTCTATTCCCATAATGATTTAATTTGATGAGATTAACAACACTAAGGCTCCATGATATGTGCGTTGTACTGTTATGAAATATTTATCCATATTGATATAGGTGACAATAATTATACCTTTATGCTTGTTGGTTTCCCTCTTAGGCCATTTTGTAAACGATAGAAATGGAAACCCATCAAGGACAAGTTGAATTTCTATTAAGTAATGAATATGTGGTAAGTGACGATAATAGTAAAAATGAATGAAATTGATTTATTTTACATAGTTAACTAATGGAAACTGAGATAATTTTTTTCTTGATGTTTATTTCATAATTACATGAAATAACTTTTTAATATGTGTATCTTGTTAACACCATTAGTGGTGGCCTACTGAGATGTACTCACACCATACTCGAGAACCATTGGGTACTTGAGAAGATTTCATTGATGTAGGTCAGGATAGGGAAAAATTCCATATGTTGGGGAGTTGTGTTATACTTGGGATGTATAAGGATAAGGTTACATATTGGGATATATGACCATTTTTAGACTCCTATGTTTGTCATTATTTTATTCTTCCTTCATTTTTGGCGTAGTTAGCATGAAATTGTATATTTATTGTTTGGTTTTTGACATTTAACCTATTTGGGAAATGTATTGTTATTCATGTTATTTTTATATTACAAATTGATTTTCATATTTCATTATTATATGCTGTTTTATACCTTGGAAATGATGGTATATTGTCCCCACATGGTCTTTTAGACCCTCACCGCTGGTCAGGGATGTTGAGCATTTAGGGAGGTTAAGTAGAGTTCATGTAAAGACATAGCTCGTGGCACTAGTTTAATGGCTTCTATATTGGTAAAATTATAATGTTATACCAGAGTAGTTCTTTTCTATAGTCTTGTAATTTTTAATGGTAAACATGAGGATATGATGTGTTGAGCCTTAGTAGTGAACTTGTACATGGGAGTACCAAAACCATGTATGAGGTAAAAACCATGTAACTGGGGTAGAAATAATTTTTATTGATATGTTTTCTTATAGTTGAGTGATATTTCACGATTTGGTGAATCAATTATTTTGTGGTGTGACTATTTAACGATATTTTTCATATATCCATAATTCCATGAGGTTGGGAATTCATGCCTCAATATAGGAATCCAACAATATATATTGAACGTATTATGATAGGCACACACAAGATGGGTGTATAGGGCAGAAAGAGAATGATGCATTTTATCAATATGAAAATTAAATGAAAATTGTTTCAATAAAAGGTAATGAAAATGTGTAACATGAAATGTTTTAATTATTGGTCTTATAATTATTCATGAAAATGTGTTTAAATGAATTTTAGTGTTGGTTTTAACAAGATCAAAATTATAAAAAGAGCCTAATAGAAGTGATTTGTGTTGAGGAATAGGAAATGGTTTAGAGAGGAGCTTTCAGAATGAGAAGAAATTTGGTTTCCCCCATGTTGACTATAAACCCTGATATGTATAGAAGATGTTGGTGATCTATGAGTGATTATGATAGTTGGGATAGTTTATGCGAAGTGTCTTTTTTATGGTTGATACTGTTTTATCTATAACATATGTGGTTTAATCTTATCAATCATTATTTGATGTGTCTATTGAAGAATTTTTTGGAAGTATGGTCTTCATTAAGATAAGTATATTCAAATATTTTTTGAATGGGGGACCTAAAATAAATACTATTAATTAAAAAATGAGGAAGGTAATTATAAGAGGTTGTATAATTATTGAACTATTGAGTGATGTAGGTAGTTGGTATTCCTTGTGTGGTAGATTTGACCATTTATAAGGGTGGTTTGGGGTAGTAAGAGTGTTCAAGTTTGAGATAATGTATTGTGTTACTTTGGAAATTCTAGATTAGAATATTGAATAAGAGATGTAATTAGGACATCCTATGTAGGGATTAGGCATTTTGTTCATGAGACATCATTCTATAAATAAAATAGGAACTCCCTTTTAGGTTTTGATCATACCTAATGCATTTTGGACATTGAAGACGATACCTAGATTTTGAGGACCTCTTGAGTAGAGACCTTTTGAGAAATATTTGGGATCCTAGAGATGGTACATGTCTCTTAGTGTAGTTGTATGTGTATGATTACATTTCGTGTAGAACATGGAGAAAATGGTCTCTTGGTGTAACTGTAATAGTTTTTATCGAAAATAGTGTGAGAGTTCCATTCATGAATAATTATTTTTTTCATGATGTGATGTTTATGTATTTGAGAGTGGTCCAATAGTTTTTTCTCTCTGTGACTTTAGAATAGGGTTTCAGAATCAATCGACCTTCACAGTAAACTATGAGAGAGGTCGGATAAAGGGCCTTGTTCTTTTGGGCGTGTGTTGAATATATCGATGTTTTGGAATTATATTATGGGATGGATGAAGGTTTGGTTATGTTACTCGATTTCTTGTGATGATTTAAAAAGCTTATGGAGATAATGGGTGACCGCACGAGAAACTAGACTAGTGATACATTTTCCTAGGAATTTGAAGCAATGTTAGAGCATCATTGGTGAGATCGATTAATAATGAGTTCCATCACATTTCTATAAATGGTATGGTTGTGTCCTGGTTCTTTATAATTGAACATGAGTTCTTTTAGTATGTTTTGAGGTTAGTTTTGGAGTGTTGAAACATATGTATTCCAAAACCATCTATTAGGATGAATATTAATGGAGGTCTCAATGTTGATTTTGGGTGGAATAGTCAATAGTTACTGGATCGTGGTTAGATGAGTTTGATTTAGAGAAAAAAAATCGTGGTTGTATGGTCATATGGTTTAAAATGATTTTATGAGTGGTTTGATGGTTGTGTTAGATTTTTGGGATACCATTGGGTTATAGGGGTAATGTAATATGAGCCATGGTTAAGAGATTATAATTGGTTTTGAATACTCTATTCGGATGCATGAAATATGTGAGGTAATATTGATTTTTTTGATTGGACAAAAGACAATGTGAAAACTTGAGAGATTTGAAAAGGTCCAGAGTTGGGCACGCACTGGTAAGGAGTGATTCTGATCAGGATGGGTAAATATGTGACTTTGGATTAGGGCTATTTGATCTCTATGAAACCAAGATGGGAATCATTTTTATGTGACTGACCAATGGTATGGATTAATGTGGTGTACACATGTGTTTGGTTATTAACCACTAGGTTTATTATGGATGAATTTGAGTGGTCTGGGGGTTGTGGTGCCAATAGTACTTTTTTCCATAGTTACTTTGTAAATGGTTATGGAGGAGTGGTGAGTCTTGGATGGTAATCACACATGAGTATGGGTGGTTTATTACTAATGATATGTTTGTGGCTAGGAAACATTAAATCCTTGTAAGGTCATGTTGTTCCATTAATGGAGTATACATCAGTAATGGATAATTTGGTGTTTGTGTTCTTCGATGAATTTATAGAATTACTCATCAAGAGATCATCGTGCCCAAAATAATTACATCATCCCATGAACATTGAAAATCTATCTCCATTCACCATCATTCCTAAAGGTGTTTTATTGAACGAGGGATACCATTAAGTTTATCTTTGTTGGGTGGTATATGTGGAGATGGATGGTGGGATGTACACAATTAATATATTACAATTGAGGTCATCGAAATAGACCATATGTCGAAGAATCTCACAAATGTTGGTCATTGATACTAGGAACATGTTTCGGGTGAGGTTTGTGTTTATATTATGTGGAATTATGGACAACAATGTCTATGTTCAATGATTTGTATTATGATCGAGTGTCTTCCATGGTGGTCGGGATTCCTCTTAGAAAGTGATAATCATGATATTCATTAGATGGAGAGTGATGGGGTCATTTTGGAATGTGTGGAGTTTTTCATAGAGTCGCGTAGAAATGTCCAAGTGGTCTATAGATGTGGTTGTTGAACATGTGAAGTGTTGTATTTTAGCTTTGGGTACTTCCAAATGAAATTTTACCTGCACTTGTTAAATACATTGATGGGCAAGGTGAGACATGACAATGTTTTGTGCTAAGAGAACAAGTGTTCTCAAACTCCAAAAAAATATCAAGAGTAGACTCAGGTATGTTTTTTTTGTGGTATTTGAATGCTGTGATGTTTGAATTATCCTATGACATATAATGAAGTTTCTTATTAATATGATGCTATGAAATCTAGGATGAGTCTGTCAGGGATAACTCGACTAGTCCAGGAGTGGGTGATAGATGCATAGAGTTGTAAATCACTATCAATGTGTATTTTTGTATGAGAATTAGTTTTCATATTTTATAATTGGTTTGAGTGTGACCATCACATTGGTTATTCAATGTATGAATTATAGGAGTGATTGTGTCGAGAATATTGATGTTTTCAGTGGAACATGATAGATGCCGAAGAATAGTAGATTTCATTACTGTGGAGATCAACCGATGGTTAGAAAAAAATCACAGTAGGTGTGTTGGATGATAGAGGAATGATTCAAGATAGTAATCACATTGGGATCATATAAATTGGGATGGATTCCATTTTTAGAGGATGGATATTGGTGGACATTCCAGTTGGGGTGATATGAAATTGTGTCGTAAAAGGGAATGGGTGTGGTGAGTGTGACCCACCTCTATTTAATGTTTGTAGGGTTAATAGATATTCTTAAATGATATTTTACACTACTGAGGACAATTTGATCTAATTACTCAAATTTATGGTTTAGAAATTTCATATCAGTCTATTTTAGTGGAAACATGGGAAGCTAATATGAGGTGGATTCCATGTGGATGTTGGATCATGGGGTGTACAAAACATGTTAAGTATGATGCTAAGGAAGAGTTGACAATATGTTTATCTTTCTTCAATAGTGTGGGTTCTAAAAAATGATGATGTTAGGGGTAATCCAAAATGATCACATTGTTGGTTGATGACATAATTAATGTTTTGTGTTAGTGGGATTCAATGGATCAATGTTTGAGAGAGTTGGCCTTGATTGTGTGAATTGGATAGACTCTGATTTTTGGCATTCCCTCATACTTTTGATATAATTTTGGATGCATGGTTGTTAAATTAGTCCCTCAGTACTTCAATGTTGGACAAACAGATGTTAATAAATGTGTTTTAAACACTATATGGTTCCATAAGGTGATATAGTATTTTTGAAACCTTCAGGGTGTTTAAAACAGAGTTAAATGGTTCCATGTGATTTGGGTCATGAGTTTCAGAGAGGGTCAGATCGATGGGGTGATTATGGGTTCCTTCATGATGGTATTGTAAAAACCCATCCTAGTACTACACATACAATGACTCCTCAAGTCCTATTATAATATTCTAGGGGTGGTGACTACCTTCAAGTATGAATATCGCTGACATGGGAGGAATATAGATAGAAGAAGTACACATGAACAGATCTCCCAAACCAAAAAATGATAAATTGTGAAAAACCTAAAAAACCAATGGATGTAAAAATCTATATCTCACAATGAGAGTAAGATTGGATGTAATAAAAGTAAACAGGGCCAAAACAAGCCCAATATAACGATTTTGTATCACATGTCCAACTTGTAAGCAATGGTACTGTTAATACTATATGAAAGCCAATGTAACCAAACACATTTAGTTCGGTCTCACTAAGAACCATCTGGTCCAAGTCATACTATGAATCCATAAATTTGTCATTGACCTAGACCATAAATGAAAAATACAAAAAAAGGATATATAGCAGTGAGTATAACAATAATAATTAAGGCACCCCAAAAACAAAAAATATATATATAAAATCAGATACATTTAGCTCTACACAGATATCTGTCTATAATACATATAACAAAAATATCCATATATACTCAAAATAGACACCTCCTCAACGCATTTACATCTACTTATGAAAAAGTTAAAGTCTTAGCCCATGTACCTGGTCCCTGATGTGTTTGGGTGGGGGAGTGAACCCCATGTCGGTTGCCCATTTAGTCCACCATATGGTTTTGTACATCCCCACAATAAGCCAATGTCTCTCAGGTGGGACCACAAATTGTGTATTCCTTTGCACATTCTGCGTGATACCTTCTTCTTAGAAAAAAACCCTACTAACCAAAAATGTGGACCCACACACACTGTAATCCCATATTACATGCCTTGTTATATAGTAATTTCATATAATCTCATTTTCTTCAAAATGACATGACTCATGCTTCAGAATTCGATCTGACAGTCAAGTTGCTGTAAAAGATAATATCCAAGATCGGTGAGTCAATCCATCTCGAATTCACTCCTATCGTGGGGCGTGGAAAAAAATATTTTAATTACCGATGTATAAACTAGCAATTCATCCTAGGTAGTATCCTGAAGAAGAGTTCATAGAAAACCAGGTTGTCACTTTTTGTAGGTTTTCTGAAAAGGATTGTTTTTAATTAATTTTAATTACTTTATATGTAAAAAACACATTGAATTGATTGGTTTTAACGAATGATAATGATTGTGATCAGATAGGGTTTCTCTAGACCCAGTGTTGTGCCATCATGGTTACTAAAGTTATCTCTTATTATTCCTTTTACTGGTAAGAGAGTGATTCTTCTACCGAGTCATCTCTCTCCCTTGGTCATATAGATGTGATGGGAATTTTCCTATCAAAAACATTAGATTTTTCTATCCTCCATCCAATGTGTTTATGGTTGTTGAATGTTTCTTGATTAATTAGAGAAATCCCTAACCCGGAATTGTTGTTAACACATAAACCAATATTCCAACCTACAATACAACATATGTGTGGACATCTTCCGAGCAATCACCCATAAAACCTAATGATGTCCCACAATAGAAATATTTGAATTGGGTGGATTTAGATGTGATCATTGAAAAAAGAAAATTATATTGATAGAATCAAATCCTAAAACAACGGCATACAAAATATAAAACTAAATTATGAATTGAAACTATAATAAGAAAGAAGAAGAAATTTGATTCATTTGAAGCACAAGACTAAAAAACACACATAGGTCCATCTTACCCTCTTCTCAATCACTCAAATGAATCTACCCCCTCCATGGATTGGGTAAACGAGATGATGCGGTGAAGGAGAGATATTTTAATGAAAACAAAATAAAATAATGAAATAGAATGATGCTGAAGGAGATGGTCCCCGAGTGTCCCTTGGCATCCTCCCATCTCCGAGTGTGTTCCTAAACTCCTCCATCGGAATGGGTTAACTCCCTTTATATTGGCCAAGGGAGTGCCATCCTCCAGTCATCAAATTTAAGATATTCAAAATCTCTCTTTAATCTTTCCATCAAATTCGGTCCACCAAAGATTGACCATGGTAGGAAAAATAAATGGAAAAATTTTGGAATAGTTTCTTCTTGAATGATCTTCCAAAATATCTTATACGTTTCATCCCAAAATTTCATATTTATACTCTTTATGTGGCATTAGATATGGACAAATAAATCTGAGCATTTATTCTGGATGAATGTTCCCTTTTTCCTTATCCATAATATTAGCATTCACGGGACGAAAAAATGAAGGTAAATCTTCATAAACATTAAATTCCAAAATCCCTATTAAATTCTATTTTCATTCCAATTATAATCAACTCAATTGAATTTGTGTGGACCTATTTATGACTAATTTATTGAGGTGGGGTCTATGCGGTCGTCCAGAGTAATTCTCCAAATTGATTGAATTTTTCAGACACATGGATGGAAAAATTAAATCCTAGATCAGAAAAAAAGATGGAGGAAATAAATACATGAACATAATAAAAAATGAATCACATAAATTGGATTTATATTTTATATGATATTTAGGAATTACCAATGTGATTAAAATCTGTCAATATTTCCAAATTAAGAAGTTTTCATAATTAAGCTCAAAACATCCTATAAATACAAAAATGATGTAAATAACCCATATTGATAAATTATTAGTGATTAAATAATTGTATTGACTATAAAATATGATGATAATATTATCTCTATCAAATTTTCCACACTTAAACTATGCTTTTCCTCAAGAATAAAATCTCAACATGGAATTCAAAGGGTGCCAATGTTTAAAATATTTAAATTTCAATGCAATAAAATCAAACAATTATCACTGTCCAATCAAATTTTCTTGTTCCACCAAATTATAACTATTTAATTTTCCATTTTTCAAATATACAATCAATTCATGCATTTTACTTTTACCCTTTGATAGATGATGGAGATTATCCTTTCATTCATTAAAGAATCTCAATTTAATTTTATTAAACATTCTAAATCATGATCTACCTCTCATTTGAATCTTTTCTCTCACCATTCAAGATAAATTAAATTTTAGTTATGCTCATACCATGAGAACATTCTCCTTATCTATAGGCTTGTAAAGTAACTACTTTCTCCAAAACTGTATTGAAAAAAAGCACATAAAATCATGTGGACTTGCAACAAAGGTTCAAATGAATTTGTGGCTTAGGGTTGGTAGGATTTGATACTTTAAAAATTAAGGACCCAAGATGTGGATAATATCTTAAGTTCAATGAATGATTAATCAAGTGAAAAAAGAGGATGGACCTCACTCAAATACGCTTTAGAATGTGAAACACAACACCACCCCCTTTTTAAGGCATGGGACATGTGTCAATAAAGGATTACAAAGAATGATATCATCCAAGTTATCCCCCCTTTCAAGATTCAAAATGGAATAGTTTTATTATATATATATATAATTATATCACTAGAGAGGCACAAAATTATTTTCAATTTACTCTCTTTTTCTAAGGAGAACCATATGAAATGAAATAAGTATAATGATATGATGACTCATGACCAATTTTTTAATAATACAGTGCCCAAAATGATGATGCACACCTCACACCACCCAAAATTGATATGCATCCTAATGAACGCACAAGAAAGACCCTTCCCCCACACTCAAACTTGATATATCTGTGCAAAAAATACAAAAAGTAATGGTAAGTAAGGAAATATCAGCTTATACTATGGCTTAAACTTATAAGGTAATTCATGGATTATCTAGGCTAACATATGATAAATGTAAGGGAGTGTATCAGGTAAATATGTGGCTAGACAATTTAGTGCCTCAATCATTTTAAATGTGTTTTTGAAAAGTCATTGCTTCAACAAGTTTCAATACAAGTTTCAGCAGGTGTCTTGTCACAAGATCACTAAAGAAATATACTTAAGATATACTTGGAAATATTTGTTCTAGAAATCCTCTCTAGAATGGGAATATGATATCAGAGAATCACCCATGGAATGATTAATAAAAACTAATTAATTCACATGAATTTCAGAAAATTATTGCATGAAAAATGGTAGTGAAATTGTATTTACATAAATCAATTAATTCCCTCAAATCATGGGTCCCTATTAAAATATTTTTGAATCACATTAATAATTATCCATTTATCTCATTCAATCTCATTAACATTGAAATAATAAACATTCCATTACTGGATTCCTAAGAAACTCATGTCTCCAAGATATGTCAATTTTAACATAATTCAAGCGTGGGTATGCATTTTTTTATTAACGTTTTAAAAGAAAAAAAAATTTAGGGAATATTGTGGGAAAATATAGAATTGAAACTATTACCCCCCTTTAAAATGGTTTCATATCGTGTAATCCCACTATAAGTAATTTTCCCACTTTTCACCTGTCATGAGGATTCTAAATTGGATTGAAAATTTTCATCCTTGCAACATATTCATTATTGGACCTGAAATATTAGAAAAAAAATAATTGATAGTACAGGCCTGTTCAATCATGTTTGTATATGACCAACAGGAAATGTGGAAAATGGGGGTTAAACCCTGGTTTCCTCCCGAATTCACTTTTTATTAATTTTATTTTCTTGACTCAAAAATTGAAAAATATTTAGAAATCCTAGGCTATAAGATTCAATCCCCCACACATAACTGATGTAGTTCACTAAATGAATTTAAATTGATTCAACATGTATGAATATTTGAAAATGAATCATAGGAAGCAATTAAATGTAATGGAGAGGTATGAACTAATGTATTTTATTGAAAAACATGTTTGATGAGTTTTATCTCCTGCTCTAGCTCTTTTCTATTTCTTAGTAAAGTCATATTGTATCAACAAGAGTATTATTTGTGTCCATGGATACCACAACACCAGAAAAACCCTTAAATCTTGTTCTTATACAATGGATTTCACTATTTCTGGATATTCGTGGATTCATTGTGGCAATGTAAACATAACACTTTTTAAGGGGTTGTGGGTTCTTCTGTTAATTCCTCTCTTCTCATGATGTGGGAGATTGAACCTCAATTTTCTTTACACATACTGAAATGGTTTTTGTTTTTGCCTCTTTTTCTTGTGATCCACTCTTCCCATTGTTTTGATAATATTATTTACATTCCGATTCATCTTTAATGGGGTATTACCTAACCTTTTCATCTCATGTTCCATATTAAGGCATATGGAATGATTATCGGCTAGTTCTTCTTCCTTTATAGAATGTTATTTCTGAATATCTATGATAATCATTTCATGTTCAGCCTCATTGAGTTTATACTTCCTGATCTCAACATATTTTCTTAATTTTGATTCTATAGCTTCTTCTAACAAACTATCCAACAATTATATGTTTTTCTCGTCTAAATATTTAGTTAGTTATTTTCTTTCGTGGTGGTAGATTGCATTTAGTGAATGAAAATCTGAAAGATTCTTCATGGATTCAAGTATATTAAAATGAACTTGAATCTCTTAGAGCTCCATTGAGAGTGTTTCCTCATCCACATTGATAGTCATCCTTGTTTTATTCAGCAATGGTCTCCCTAGGATGATGGGATATTGTGCTGGTGATCAGTCTTCCTCCATAGAAAGTACATAAAATTCAAATAGAAAGAATAATCCTCTAACTCCTAAAAGAACATCTTCAATGACTCCTTCTTGGAAAATGGTGTATTTGTTCACCAATAGAACTACAACTCAAGTTGTTTTTAGTTCTCCGATCTTCAATGATTAAAATACTTAGTGAGGAATCACATTTATCAATGCTTCGGGATCACAAAGCGCGTCTGTAAAATTTAAAGAACTGATAGTGTAGGGAATAGTGAATGTACCGAGATCATAACATTTTTTTACTATAGGTGGTGTGATCAATGTTGAGATGCTTATTTCTATGTTTATTCTTTCAGTTCGATTTAGCCTCCTTATTTTTGTACACAACTCCTTCATAAATTTTTCTTATTTAGGTATTGATCTGATTGTATCCAATAGTGGGGTGTTAATCTCAACTTTCCAGAATATTTCTTGAATTTCCTGTTGAAGTTGTTCTTCTTCACCGTTCTAGGACTCAACTAATGAGGATGGGAATGGTGATGGGATATCCTTTTTCTCCATTTGTTGTTTTTTCATAGGTGTTTCCAGTCTTTCATTCCTAACCCTTGTTCTTTCCCCTTTGTTGTTGATTCCATCTTTTTATTGTATGAGTCATGATTTACGAGGTTCCTTGGACTCCTTCTCCTCACATTGTTCTGGTGGTGTGAGTTATTTCCCGCTTCAGGTGGTTATTTCACAAACGGTCTCCTTTGGATTGGGAATTTTTTGTGTGGGAATATTACCTTGGTTTTTGGTGAGAGAATGCATATTGCTTAAAAATTCACAAGATAACTTGTCAATATTATCTTCTTTTCTCACAACTCTTGTCTTTAGCTGTTGGTCTTCATATGACTGTGCACATTCGGATGGTTTCTCATAATTATTATACTAGAATGGTGGAAGTTGGAAATTTATTTTTTTGGAAGGGCAGCTTATAAGGTTGTTGGAATGCTATCGTGATATGATATTGCTACTGAAAAGGTTGTTTGGAATGGTTCTGTTAAAAACCATACCCTAGTTGGATTTTTAGTAATTATTACCTTTGATGATAGGCTAAAAAATAACTTTATGTCCCCTGCACTCCTGGATATTGATCAGTGTAATGAGAATTAGAACATCATAAACCACATACCTGATTTGGTCCTTTTTTTCCTTCACATGGTTCACAGCTATTTTTCACACTAACATGGTGTTTTTACCCATTTTTTTTCTAATTAAATCTAACAAATATGATTTTCATACATTATGGATTCCTCTGGGGCTCGTACCATTGGTTCCAAACTACAGTGAGTTTTTTGTAATCTTTTCAATCAATACTCTGGAATCCGTTGGTGACATGTCAATCAAGGCTCCTCTAGATGACACATCTATCAATTTTCGATCATTTTCACACAATCCATGATATAATAAAACAATTAAATGGTGTTCTTCCACAGACTGATGTGGACAGCTAGCACATAACTTCTTGAATCGCTCCCAGTACCCATAATGTATTTAACCAGTCGATTTTCAAATGGATTAGATCTCTTTTTAGATCGTTGTTCTCATGGATTCTATAAAAATCCTTTCCATGAAGCATCATCGATGAACTTACCACTCTTGTACTTCTCCTGGTTTTATACTCTACAACCGTTCCTTTGTTTCTCCATCACGTGAGAAGGGAAATGCCCTCCACTTTACCTATTCTTCTACAACGCATCAGGGTCTGCAGTAGGAGCACACATTTGTAAATTCCTAGAAATGCATATTTGGTTTTTCACTAACAAGACCATGGAATATAGTAATAATTATAATCATGTTAATTACCAATTCAAAATCATTTTCTATGTTCAGAATATCTAGTTGATTTTGTTGGTTAGCGAATTGTGGGGCACAAAGATCGCGTAATGTTTGTTTGGGATTGCCAGCCATAGGTGGTTCAGAGTGATCACTAGATGTGATACATGAATCTATAAGGTGAATTTTATCAAACTCTATTTTATTTTTTCTCAATTGGGTTATTTTTAACTCAATTTATTGATCAAATTCAATTAAATTGTTGTTTGAACTATGGGTCATTCAAAATATAAGGAAAAACTATTTTTACCGGTTTTCAGGAACTGCCTCCCAGCAATGGCACCACATTTGATGAATTCATGTCATGGGGAATGTAAAAAAAATATTTTAATTACCAAAGTATAGTATAGCAATTGATCTTAGGCAGTCTCCCAAAGAGGAGTTCCCAAAAAACAAGGTTGTCAGTTTTTCTAGATTTCCTGAAAGGGATTGGTTTTAATTAATTTCAATGACTGTGAGAGAAAAAAACATCTTGATTTGATTGGTTTTAACAAATGATAATTACAATGATTGGATTGGGTTCGGCTAGACCTGTTGTTGTTCCATCATGATTTCTAAATTCTAGAGCGTCTTCTTCATTTATCTAGTTAGAGAGAGATTCTTCTTCTGAGTCCCCTCTCTCTCTTGGTCAGATAGATGTGATATAAACATTCCTACCTAAAACCACATATTGTTCTATCCTCTTTCCTTGGTTTTTAGGGTTTTAGAAGGTCTCATGATTAATTAGAGAAATCACTAACCAAGAATTGTTGTTCCCTAATAAACGAATATTCTGACCTACAATCCTACAAATGTGCTTCAATACCGTCGAGCACTCACCACCCAACCCTTATCTTGTTCCACCATATACATATTAGATTTTTGTGGAAGAAGATGTGATCATTTACCTATGAAATTTATAATAACATAATCAAATCCTAACACAACTACATTCAGAATTTAAAACTAAATTATGATTTGAAACCTAAATAAGACAGAAGAAACAATTTGATTCATTTAAAGCACAAGAACTCAAGCACACACATAGGTCTAGCCTCCCCTCTTCCTAATCACTCAAATGAATCTACAACTCCATGGATGGGGTAAACGAGATGATGTAGTGGAGGAGATACATTTTATTGTAAAGAAAATAAATGAAGGAAATAGAATGATGCTAAAGGAGACGGTCCCCAAGTGTCCCTTGGATTCCTCCCATCCCCATGTTTGGTCTTCAACTACTCCATTAGAATGGGTGAGCTTCTATTTATATAGGCCAAGAAGTTCCATCCACCATAATTCAAATTAATGATCCTCAAATTCCCTCTTTAAGATATCCTTCAAATTCGTCCAACCAAAAGTTTTAACATTTTATGCAACATAAATGGACAAATTTTTGGAATAGTTTCTTCTTTAAAGATCTTCGAAAATATATTTTACATTTCATAAAAAAAAATTCATATTCTTCCTCATGGATTATAATTAGATATGGCCAATTAAACTTGAGCATTTATTCTGGGTGAATGTTTCCTTTTTTCCTTCCCCATAATTTGAGCATTAATGGGACGCCTTAATTAAAGTAAATCTTCATAATCTTCAACATCCATACTCTAAATTTAATTATATTTCCATTCCAATTGGAATCATTCCTATTTAAAGGTTTTTATTGATTTATGTCTAACTCATTGAGATGGGGTCCATGCAGTCATCTAGAGTAATTTTACAACTAGATTGAATTTTCCGGACACTTGGATGGCCGAATTAAATCCCAGTTCAGAAACAAAAGATGAATAAAATATATAAATGAATCAAATAAAATGGAATAATATTAATTGGTTTTTTATTTCAAAACATATGCATGAATTACCAATGTGATTAAAATCTGTCAATATTTCCAAATTAAGCAGTTTTCATATTTAAGCTCAAAACACCCTATAAATCCAAAATTGATTTAAATAACACAAATTGATAAATTAATAGGGATTAAATCATTCCACTAAATATAAAAAAATATGAAAATATTATCTCAAACAATATCCAAAACAACATTTTTCATCTTCTAATCCAATAGAAAAACAGATAAAATATTCATTCATCATTACTAGATGAAAAACATTGAGAAGTAAATAATGAGGTGTTATTCAGTTTCTAATTAAGTCTATCTCTACAGTCTCACCTCTGTCATGTCATGATGATCCCAGATCTACATTATCTAATCATTTCCCCGAGGATAATTTGTGTACCAATCGATTGATTGGGATGTGTCAAATCGCATGCCAAATAAAGAACATGTGTGACAAATGATGAATTGATAGAGAACATATTTGAACCAAATAACATAATTATCCTCGATTGATGATCATCACAATACGTATCAATTATAATGTTAATCAAATAAATAATTAATCAAAAATGATTAACCTCCCTTTAAAAACATGTAAATATATTCCCACCCCTTAATATAGATGACCCATTAATCAGTCCAATCGTTAATAAATTAATATTCCTCTTAGAAATAAAAGGGATATTTATACAAAAAATCACATTCCCTACCAAGATTCATTTCAATCTCTGAAAAATAATAATTTAAATCATCATATTTTCATGAAATGTCAAATAAGTTGTGCAGCGATAATTGATCCATGATTCGATCATTGCTCTCCAAAGAGGATATCCAAAGCTCTCTCCAATCATCAATTTGAGGATCTAGGGTTATCTTTCTTACTCTGGGTCTTTAAAAATGAACTATTTATTTATCCACCTTCCATTTAAATAATGATTTGAAATAGAATAATTTTATTATATTATTGTATTCATTTAATCATATGTGATTATTTTTCATAAAACGGCGCTTGGAGACTAATTCTATGTCATGAATAGAATAAAACCACCATTCATAACTCAATTATTCCACCACATCTATAATCCAAGAAACTCTTTTTATGAAATTCAACTCATTTAGTAAAACTATTCCCATATAATAATTAATAAATTTAAAATATTTAAAACATTTATTCAGAGAACACCAAGGAATGAAATTGCACACTGTCTTAGTTCTCGTTCTCAAAATTAATCCATATAATATAAAAATATAATACATGAAAAATATAAGACATTATATATCTTAATTTTTATTCATTGATTGTTTGGGTTGTGAATTATATTGTGTTAATAATGCTTTCCAACAGAGTGATAATGGTCAGGTATGGTTGAAGTTGAGGCATCTAATGTGAATTATCTAGTATTGGTTTGGGTTGTCATGAAAATTTATTATAGGGAACGACCAATAAATTGATTTTAATTATCTGGTAGTTTTGAAATATCCCGAAATAAACATGGGAATTAGTATTCATATTTTAGAGCTTTGTTGCTTGAGCTTTTTAACATGGTTCTTATTATGCTCAGGAAGAGTGGTTCATGGATAATCCATTTTAAGGTTGGTTGTTTATATGATTCTGACTATCACATAGGTAATTAATTGATTAAATATTGGTTTAAATCCTTTTTAAGTTCGTAATTCTTTGTTTGATGGGTGTATGAGGGGCCTTTAGGGTATTCTGTGGGTTCAGGACATCAACAGAATGATAACATGGACATCATTCATAAGTTGGAAGGTTTTCACATACTTAAGAATAAAGTTTGACAATCCTTGGAAAATTGTTCAACAGTGGAAATTGGAATTATGAAAAACTGGTGAAAGGTTAGTCAAACCATCCAATGTTTTCTAGGTAACCTAATTAAATCACTCCCCATGGTCATTGGTTTACATACAGTTTGTCCGTAATTTGGAAAATCATCCATCAAATTAAATTTTTGAAATAATAAATAATTTCAATATAAGGTTTTTTATGTTATACAAAATTTTTCTTCCCATATTACCTATATAACAACTTCTGATGAACTGGACCTCCAAAATATCGCCAATGCTGGTTCTCATTTGATCCATGTAAATTTGGAGGGATGTTGTTTCCTTATTAAATCTCTTAGTTTTTCTAATCTCCCTATATTAATTTCCAGATAAGGGAATTTATCATGGGTTATCTTCATCTGGATCACTAAAATAAAAAATCTTTTGTGAATTCAGGGATAATTCATCAATTGTAGATTCAATACGAATCCAAGGGTAAAAATAATCATGAGTTCATAAACAGATCTAAGTTCGGTTATCTACTGGTTACATCCCAGAGTCATTGAATTGATCTGTATAACATTGGTGCCAGTCAATGTCCACTAATTTTTTTTGTTTTATGAATTTTCATGTGATGTGGTAAAATGTGTGTTTAAATGGTGAATTTAACACCTCATGATCCCCATGTAATACATGTATAATTATTAGATTCACATAGGTCCTCCCATTGGGTTCACTGACAATCCCAAACAATGGAATTGGTATGGTTAAGTGTAGAAATGACGTGCTATAATATATAGTTCATGAAAAAAAATTGAATATGGATTCTTGATTTGGAAATGAACCAATGATATTTGTTCCAAGGGTTGTTACTGGGAAAGGGGTTGGTTTTTATGGCATGAATATGTGTTTATTGGGATACAAAGGTTTTTCTAAAATGGATTATGAATAATGTTCAAATGGATAAAAGGATTATTTCATACAAAATTATAGAAATGTAAAATTGGAGTTGGCTATCGAATTGAAAAATAGGTAATTGGGTTTTTTCTAAGTGAATTAATGAATACATTAAATTGGTTAATAAACAAGAATTATGGGAAATTACTATTGGGATGAATGGGATAAAGTGTTTATCCATTGTGACTTATAATTATACATGAACTGAATAAATGTGTTAGTGACTATGAATTGATAAGTATGCTAAATGGGTTAATGTAATGGAATTATTTAACTATGAAAGTGTGTTAGTAAAATGAAATGGAAATGGGATTAATGGTAAATATAATATTATTTCCAAATGAGTTAATGGGGTTTGTAATAATGTTAATCACAATGTATATTGTTATGAATTGTCATTGTTATGAGTCTTGTTTTGAGTATGGGATGTGGTATGGTTTGTGTGTGATGAATGGTTAAATAAGCATCTGCGCATGGATTGGTGTTTTGATAAAATAATAATGATCCCCTCATGCGTTAGGTTGGAAATTTGATCTATCCAAAACTAGGTGTTCATGGGTTAGGGGTCAAATTGCTGCTCTATTCCCCTAACAGTTTCATACGATGATATTAAATTTTCAAAGGATCTACGATAAATGTGATGTATTATGATTAAATGATTATGAATATTGAGGTTGGTAATACCACATATACCCTTATGCATGATGTTTTACATCATAGGACATTATGTAAATAATGTAAATTCATAACCCATGAAACAAATTATGAAAATATATTAAATAATGAATATGGATAACTGATGATAATAGTGCTAATGAAAGTAATAGTTTTAGGGTACATTTATAACTAATGGAATGTGTCATTACCATTGGTTATCATAAAATTTATATTATACATTCAAACACTATGTAATTTAAATATATATTTTGTAGGCCCCATTGGTGATGGTCTATTGAGTTGAAGCCACAAATTAGTAATGTGATGTTGGGTAGGCAGTCAGATTTAATGATGTAGGTCAAGAGGGGTTAAATGACCCTATGTTTGGTAGTTGAGATGGGATTTGAATATAGAGTTTTGATGTTCCAAATATTTATTTAAAACATCCTTGTGGAATTCATTATTTTTCATTAATTGGGGGGATCCATAAATAATTTAATAGTTAGCATTACATGGTATATTTTTTGTTCATTTTTTGAATTGTACCATATATTGGAAATGATTTTTTATTAATTCTCATCCGCTATTACATATTTTTTATGATGTTTCATTTTGATTTACTATGGATCCCTCTGGTTAGTATTGTATATTCTCTCTAGATGTATGATTAGACTATCTCTAGTAGTCGAAAATTCTTGGTTTATGGGGAGACATACTGGTGGTCTTGTGAAAACATGACTCAAGTAAAATTTTTAGTGGCTTCTAGGTGGGTATATTACACATTGTTAAGCTACGAATGGATTAAATGTTCCACAAAATTATAGAGGTTGTTTTAACATGATTTGATCATTCATAGTTACTCCATGTTGTGGATAAAAAGGTCACAAAATCCGGGTCAGGTTATTTTTCATAACATGGGCCAACTATACCATTATGTTTATGAATAGATTATCCTCAACTACATCATCAAATAATTTTCATGGAAAATATACCATAGTTGACTATAGGTGTTTATACATTTCTCATCCATCCTAATAGTCCCCAAAATTCTTTTATGGCATACTCAAAATTACATTATGATACTGAATTATAAAATATAAATCCTATTAATTTTTCTAGACAATCCCTTATATATATTGAGGGTTTTTAAATAACATGTTTATATATAATGTGGTTCCTTTAATTATATCCCCAAAAGTATATACTAAAAATGATCCTTTAAAAACATTGTCATCCTGTAATATAGAAACATGGAATTGGTTGTTATATTAAATTATTAGTACATTATACAAGAGTTGTCACTAGATCAAACATCATAGTAGTCATCAAATACAAGAATCATACATAAATAACATTTGAAAAAATAAGATTAAGTTAAATAAATTTTGAGAACATTATGTTCCCTTCGTCCGTATCATTAAAAATTATATGCTATCCTCTTAAGGTTTTATGGGGAAATTTAAACTAATAATATTGATCTTTGATGGTTAGTAAGAGGTATTAAACAATGATAAAAATCCATAACATAAAAATGGATTAATTCATATAGAATAAATAAATGGGAATTATAAATCCATAATCAACTAAAAATAAGGGAACTCTATAAAAAATAAAATAAATAATAATATGGATAAAAATAAATAGTGATATCATAATTATGAAATGAATAACATCATACATCAAAAAAAAATATAAGGCCTTATGCTAAGACACATTCTGATGGCTCGGATTGGAAAATTCCAAAACATATCATATTTCATCACAGGAGACTCATTGATTCATTTAGGGGAAGAAATGTTTTTCACCCTTCCCATCACCTAAAAATTTATTGTGCATTCCGAAATATGTTTTTACCAAAAACATTAATACCATTCACAAATGAACCAATAAATAATTTTAACACGGTGATCCATATAATGATAAATAAAGAAATAAATTACTTCCCTATTGAAAATAATCATGTCGATGTATGAGATAAAATACAGAAATCATCATATCAGTTGTGGGGTATCATCAAATTAACTTCCATGAACCATCTTAATGGGGGACATTCCATAACTACCCCCATCCAACCTCTAATAGGCCATGTTCATGTGACGAGCAACATGTAGGAATATCAATGATGTGGGAGGTATTTATTATGTACTAGTATGAACACACACTTCTCCATGCCCACTAAATGATCATATTTAACCACCAAAGTGTAAAAAATTCAGTCATACCACTATATCACTCAACCTGTGTATGATAGAACATAATTTAAGGTAAATATTTATAATATAAAATCACACCAAAAGCGTTGGTGAAAACAATTCCATGTTGTAAGAAAATGTACTGGGAAATCACTCTGTAGTCATGTGACCACATCATCATACATTCTCTCACAAATCACCATCTAGTCCGAATCCTTTGATGTATCCATGAAATGTTTGATTATCCAAAGAAGATTGGAAACATTGTTGAAAGTCCCATGCATGGGTGAGAACAAAAATACTCAGTAGGAAACCCTGAATCCAAAAAGAAATATAAAAAATTAATGTTTAGTTATATCTACACAAGTATATGTCTATACAACATATAGCATGAATATCATGATATACTCAGCCATGAAACCTGTTCTAGTCGTAAATTAGAACCACAGTATACCAACAATATTAATATATATATGATTATTCGACAATGCACTCATCCGAGAGAACCCACTACTATGTACAATAGTGCCGATGAGGTTTTTCCCAGCAGTAGTACTCATCAGTTAATTCCATGAGAATCATATGTTGATAGATCTAAATAGAGGTATATTATAAAACAGATAAAGATAATAGATAGGTTCACGGGGTGATACCAAATACTTAATATAAATTAACCCACCTTGTATTGGACCGATCCCCTTGTAGTGTTGGCCCTGTCGATTTGGATAACCCCACCTAGGGAACGCAGAATGAATTGAGGATCCTTCTTTGGGCCACTCGAGGCATTACGAGAACATTATAATTAATGTCATTATAATGGGAACATATTCTTAAGAGTATAAAATGATTCAAACCTACCACAAGGGGAATGATAAAGGTTTCAAATCATAATGAAACTTGTCAATGATATGGAGGATAAAAAAATAAATCCATTTTGAAAGTGGTACACGACGTGTATTTGGGTCATACTCCATGTCCCTTGTCCTCGTATACATCCCATGTAAAATAGCCCATGTATTTTATAATTTCAGGTAGAAGAGGGTTACATTTAATGTATATGGAGTCTTGGGCCCTTCCGTATGATGACTTTAAAATATCGACACGTGCTAACCAATTGATCGATCACACCTAGTCTAAATTTTTTATTCTGAATGCAGTGGTTTATGTTTTTTAATTCTAGTGACTTGTATATAAGTTCTCTGAAATTTTTTAAAAAAATTCACATGCGTTATATTTTACATTTTAATATTTTCCAAACACAATTTCCAGGTAAACCAGGCCTTAGAATCACACACTATTTTTGAAACAATTCAAAAAATTATGCCTATAATTATATACAAAAAATGTGTAGGATGTTTAGAAAATTTAATTCTACCCACCTTGTAGATTTAAGTCACTGAATTTAAAAAATAAAGCCTTAAAAAAATTTGGGTACTCATCATGAATATGAGCCTCCTACTCCCAAGAACTCTCTTAGAGATTCCCAGGTTTCTACCAAACACACACTAATGGAATCAGTCAACCCTGAAAGATAATATCCTACCGATAATTGATCGTAACATCCTACTATTAATACATCTCCCCATCATCAATTTCATGCTCACCATTGTTGATGATGTTCAATGGGTCATGCATGTACGTCCCCATCTACGACATTAAGAAGACAACATGTACTCGATCTAGCTACATGGTAGAGAAAAGTGGTACGCTTTAATGACATAAGTATTTAGTATCTGAAAATGTCCAGTAAACCTCATAAATAACAAGCTACATCGGCCATATCCCAATAGTACACATTTGAGTAGAAACCCAAAGGAATGAACGACCACCTTATTAGAACACCAATGGAATCCTTATCTAGTTATTATAAGACTTATAGTGGATTTCTCTAGTGTTCATCAACTCATATATGATAAAATCATTATATGTAGCATATCAAACCAACATGAAGCCCACAAGTGCTGACTCTCCAACGTAAGTATAGAAAATTGGTTACATACAAGTTTGCACGTAAAAATTATAGAATAGTCCCTTAAAAATGGTGGAATGGTGTTTGTTATTTTATTGAATGAAAAAAAGTGGTAGCTAGTATAACCAAGTGCTGTTAATGTCTAACACATAATCTCACAGCATGCCCCATATAATATGAATGGTCCACTCCTTCTAGTTGTCTATTTGATGATGAAACACTATTCTCATGTGTAACATAGTCCCAAGAACCTCTTTTAATCACTTTCTCAATTGATATTTCATATGACCATCACTATCTCAAACCAACATTGATGAAACTCCATTGAGATTAACTATATCTGGAATATAGAGGCATCCAAATCTAACAACAAAACAGTAATCTTGGATAGTTAGGAAGTGTGATGCACTTTATAGTTAGTTAACGATCACCCAAATCTCATTGTGTCTACTGGGTTTACATTGAAAACACATCACAAAGTCCATATATATCCCATTCCACACCCATTATAGAACCTAAATGGGTTAATAACATCCATATAGGAAATGGTACTCTTCCTTTACATGTTTCTAGGCGAGGAATAAAAATATAAACTCTACCACTCACTTCTCCATCCTTGTCCAAAAAATTATAATTGGTGATCCTGGTATATTTATGCCCCACCAAGATGCACCACCAATGGGGATGTGTGAAGCTCCCTCATAACCACATCCTGTAATGTCACTAGAACTACTATATACCCTTTAAAAATAAAAATGGGTCCCCCAATTTAATATCCATCATGAGAATTCCCTATAGACATATGAGCACGCATGGCCTCACAGTTGGCCTCCAAAATATATTCTTCCCTAAATTACTGAAAATGTGGATAGGTGAAAACCATCAACTGTAGGTACATTTCTTCTTATCCATCAATTATGGATAAATGTAATGAGGCCATCTACATCGACACCTCATTCTACAAGAATGATCAAGATCTCTGACCGAGTGTATCTACCACCACATACCCCTTTCCCTGGGGTACAAAAAATATCAATTTCATAGTTCTAGATGAATGATATCTGTAGAATCTCTCTCAGGATCAGCTACTTATAAGAGATGATATAAACGAGACTCTTCTGATTGGAGTAGATAATAAACTACTCACCAATTAGGTCGTTTCTACACATCTCCATTTAGAATACTAACACTAGTAACTCGACATCATGGGATTAGTAGTAATGTCATGTGGTCTCAACATACTCAAATCATATTCAATCACTTATTTCCTTTCATCAGGTAACAACTAAACTTTGTTCTTGATGTATCACTGAAAACTATGTACGCAACACCCTCATCAGAAAATCATAGGATTATAGTGCTCATCAAACTATTCCTCAACTAATAAAAACCCTTCTGAAACTTTTCTATCTAGATATATGGATGGACTATTTAATTAAATCTATCTTAGGTTATAATATAATAGATAAATTTGGTATGAGTTGATGATAATGTCCATTCAGTCATAGGAAGCTCCGCACCTCCGTCACATTCATAGGTGGTTCCATGATAACACCACCTTTACCTTTGCGAGATCCACTATCTGTCCATCACCAAAGATAACATGAATTAGTATGAGGAACTCCTAAATCAAGAACAATCAATTTTACAATTTCCCAAAAAGATTCTTCTGTTTGAGTATGACCAACACTATCATTAATTCTTTTGTGTGTTCCTCCTTAGACATCAATTACACAAGGATATCGTTGATAAAGACTACCACAAAGTTGTATAAGATAGGATGAATGATCTTTTTCATGATTCCATTGAATATTGCGTGGTAGTTCATCATTACAATTAGACCATGTGCTCATAATTATGTATCATCATATAAAGTTAATCTTTACTATATCCTCATTTTGTAATCACAGCTAGTGATAATCAGATCTAATGTCAAGCTTGAAGAACCATAATTCTCCTTTCAGCCGACTGAATAGGTCATTGATCCATGATAGTGAAAACCCATTATTCATTGCCAACTATTCAAAGCAATGTTAGTCCACAAAAAACTTTAATACCCCCTATACCTTTTTTGGAAAACAGAACTAGGGATACCATGGGGGATACAATGGGTCTCATGAAGCTCTACCTCTACATTTATTTGGTATACACCCTAAGCTCACGAAGCACTATGGGATCCATCTGATATGCTGGTGTAGAAATTCATGAAATTATAGGGTGAAAAAATGTGGAATCATTCTCTTGGTGGAGAGGTTATCATGAAACATCATCAGATAATGTTTCATAGTAATCCTCCATCATTGCTGGAAACCGGAATCTCATAGATTCTATTACACTAAGAGTGAGGCTGTCCATTTAATGTGTAATATATTGCACCCACATGTTCATGAATCTATCATGTGCTTCCTAGGTTTCCCTTTAAACATAAAATGTAATTATTGTATCATCACTATGTACAAACCACAATAATTTCCTAATACAGTCTATATCGTCATGGACTATAGATAATATATATGTAACAGGAATTGCATGAAACAATGTTTCCACCAAGTGTTTCCAACAAAAACTCTCACCTCCATGGGTTATGTAAAAGTATATGCACAAGTATCTCTTACATTAGTCTCCTCCCGTAGGTGTCTCAAATTGTAAGGGTCAATTAATATGTTCAACTAAAGTCTCTATGTCTCAGAAATGATATTTTGAGAGGAGGGAATGAGTATAACCTCTGTCATTTAGTAAATGTTAAAAACTAGAAGATAAAATTAATGTACCTTGATTGATTTTTGGAAACCCAAGTCCATATTAGTCGACCGCATATAGAAAATCCCCCTCATGTCTTTCAACTCCTTATTCCTGGGATGGAAAACCATGGGTGATGGTAGAACCATGTTAGAATGTGGAACACCTCCTGATAATGTCCAAGATCATCTTTTATATCCACCACCTTGTGGATCTTCCTGCTACTTTCATTGTCTCTGCCTTAGTGGTCTATCCACAATCTCACTATTAATATAATGGTGGGTAATAAAATCTCAAGGGAGATTCCATCTTTCATCACGTTAACATAAAAACCTCTCTTTTGGATTAATCGACCAATATATTGTGTCCTAAACTATAGATCCTCTATCTTGGGACCTCTTCATGAATTTTCTCCAATGTCCCGGTTCCTGTTAAAACATTATCTCCATAATATCGAGGAATATACTCAATATTAACCTTTTTTGACTGTCACCTGCTATATCTACTCCTATATACACGTATATCTCAATGTAACTAATGGGAACTCCTCTATAATGACTCTATCTTGAACTCTATTTATAAATGATTCACCTCATCACATGTATATATAGACAAACTTAACCATCGCCTAACAGTTTTGTGTATAAGGAAACCACTAGGACTACCATATGATATAACATGTCATGACTAGATAGAAAAATCATTCCAATGCATGAATCCAGTCCTTAACCTCTTCTGGGTTGGGCTTTTCTACAGAACATGACATGTATCTATTGCTAAAACACATGAATCCCACTTCCCATTCACTCCTCATTCACTTGTACTACAGGTACCATGTGCTACACTACAGGTGGCATTATGGCGGGTGCACCACCTAAAGATGACATCTGGGGTACTAGTCCATATGTCAATGAGTCATCTATAAGGGGAAATCCTTGTGATCAAGCTGCTACATCATTGCAATTGGATAGATTACTCAAGATGGACATGGTAACCACTACCCATTACTATATAATCCATTTACCATTATTTTTCCCTCAATAGGTTTTCTCATGTACCATGTTGAGAAGAAGGTCATCAGAGTCATTGTGTATCAATATGTTAGTCATAGTACCAAAACTGGTGTCACTAGCCAAAAATATGAACATTAAACACTTAACACTATTTCTATAATCCAATCTCTTAGAAACCATTTTCAAAATTGGAATAGTTTTTCTCTGATATCACTTTTTCACGTCTTTTCCTATTGAGGACCATGACTTGACACCCCAGAACAAACTCTAATTGGTAAGGGGAATGTGACTAGAACCGAGTAGTCATATGACAAATATGGGTAGAATTTTCTATGTAAATGTATTCCCATACACATCCCCATTCCCACAAAATGATGAAATGTTAAACACACCATGTAAAAAATAACTGCATTCCACTATATCCCACAACCAGGGTACAATGAAAAGGAATGTAATGTATACATGACCGGATTACAATCCCAAAATATAGAGAATGTAAAAAACAATTTTAACTTATAATAATTTTTAATGGGACTATTGTCTTCAACCATAGGAACACATCAGCCTAACTGATCTCACAATGCACTGACTGGTATTGGTCTTCCTAGGACTCTATCAAAAGGACAATCATTTTCACAAGACACAATATGTGCATGTAAATATAATGCAAGGTTGAGTATGACAATACTTTTAGGACACCCCAAAACTAGAAATCAATATAAAAAAAAGGAATGTACAATTAGCCTTATAGAGGTTTATGTCTAAAATATATTGAATAAAAATATCCAGATATTCACAAAAAAATCACACAATATTGATGTATGTCACAACCACTAAAAAACTATAGGAACTCAGCTTGGATATTCCATGAAACACTCATATTGTAAAACACTCCCTTATGTACTATATAGTAGATGAAGTCCATCTGAGAGGTACTTCTCATCAGGTCTCTCAATTGGAATGATAACCAGATAGATCTTAAGATAGATATAAAATACAAATGATGTGGATCAAAACAAGGGACTTGCAGTGATACGAACAACTCAATGCTGATTAATGATACATGTAAGGGATCAAAACCATTGTAGTTTAGGCCATTTTGAAATGGATAACTCCACCTAGGGAATGATGATTGAATAGATGATATTGTCTTGAGCACCTCAATGTGATTCTAAAAACTCTATCTAGGAATTAATACTGAAGGGTTTATAGTCATATGAGTAGAAAATGATTTTTACCTACGTTCAAGTATTTAATTAAGGGAACAAACCCGGAAAATGTTTCCTATATAAAGTGGACAAGACAATCAATCCATTTAAAAATGGGTACACAGTTTATAGAGGGTCACATTTCATGTCACTTTTCCTTGAGAACATCTCATGTACAACAACTCAAGTCATTATAACTTTTCATATATAAGAGTGTTACATAGCGTGTAGAAGAAGTTACCGAACATGTTTTCCCATTTGTGGTCTGCCCATGTGCTCTTCCCATGTTCTAGTACCCGATGTAATCTAGTGTACACCTGCCAATGTACTAGTACATGGGTTAGCCCGTGTAATATTTCCTGGACATACAGTGTGGGGGAGTTCACCCCATAGAGGCAAATTGTTTACTCTATCCCGTTTCAATGTACATCTCATGAACACACCGATTTATCCAATGATGGACACACACCATGTATTTGGGACTACACGATCTGTGTATTGGGATTTCCCGAAACCTATTATCTCCCTTTGTACACATCGATGGATCATTTGGATCTCTTTGCGTTGATCTTTACACCTTGAAACTCTATATCTAATGACATTTCACCTCCCCAACACCAAATTGAAGGGGTTTGGTCCTTCAATTGGCTCAAAAGATGATTCAATCTATACTGACACAATTCACACAATGAACGAGTCTTCCTAATAAATTTAATTCTACCTATACCATTTTTGTCGCAAAACTTCTGAGTTTTTGTGATTTAAGATCTGTAGTTTTGGATCTATTTACTATGAATTGAATTCACACCAATTGATTGGTCAAATTTGAGGGGACGAACTGAGAACGCACATCATGAATGCATGAAATAAGGGTAGAAAATCAGAAGGAATACTCCCGAAGAATGATCCTTTTTTATTTCTTGTTTCAGCCTCATTTTAGTCCCATAAGCATGATGACCACATAAAAAAGAAATTTCTAGAACCATATCAGAATAAAACCCACTAAAAACATCTCATCCCCAAATTATGATCGATCTACATGAAAATATGTTAGATCAATAGTCCACATTCATTGTAGGAATCACAAAAAAAGAATATGAATTGAAATAATTCATCGTACTAGGGTTTTGGGTAAATTATTGATGAAAATAAATCCTCATTCCATCACCATTGGTGAGATCTACCCTAAATGATGTTCATAAATCCCGGATAAGATGTTTTTTCATCACCTACCAATAGGATTTGGTAGGTCTCTACCTCCATGGCCTCCAAAGGATTCTGGGGTTATGATTCGGCCCTAGAATCATTACCAAATGGTTTATTTAAAATAATCATGTCATTTCATCACTCAATGAAGAAATTGAAATAAAATAAATTTATATCAATTTATTTTATTATTTTAGGATGATATTGACCACTTTCCACAATTAATCCATGATGTCCAATGTTAGGTACCACCTACAGTAAATATACAATTCTAAATGAAATATTTTCCTTGAATTTCTAATATTGGAACTTATTTATGAGTTATTAATTTTTTTTAGGAAATATAGGAAAATGTGTTATTTATTATTTTAATACATTAAAAAATCTGATAATTCAGGGCCTTAGAATCACACGTCAACATAGTTGTTAGACTCGATTTTAATGCACATAATGTTTTTAAATTATACATAGAAAATATAGGACATTATTGTAAAATTGTGTTCCTTCATCAAAGATATATAGGGATAATGGTACATTAAATATTTTTTATTATTCATCAACGATAGAAATTAGGATATGTAGTTTTCATCGGTAAGAGACCAAGAAAATGTTATGAAAATTATTTTATTATGGTTTATTAATGTGTATGCATATAAAAAATAATATTAGGTCGTAGTCCAATTCATTATGAATTAGTGTGATGATTGAGTAATTAATCAATCTACCATTTTAGGGTGATCAAACATAGTTGAATCTATTCTAATGCCACATATACATTCTATTATATGTACATGGATGAATTTACAAGTAAATTACAAATAGTTATACTTTACAAAAAATTAGTATTTCTACATAGTAGAATGTACTATATTTTTCAATGGTGTTGGTAAATAAAAAATAAGAAGAATATGAAAATGGGAAAATATTATATACATATAAATCCCATAATTTTATTATTAACATGGAATGAATTATTCAACAAAAATTTATTCGTTACACAAAATCATATAGGTTGTGAATAATACATGAGTCCCAAAGAATGAAAATTGATACAGAAAATACACATATATGGATTGGGTAGAAGTTAAATAAATATCATGTGAATGATATGGATTAAAATAAATTATTATCCTTCATTAAAAATTTTATTTCATGATTCAATATCCAAAATAGGTAGTATATGTACTGCATAAATAAAGATGGGTGCATAATACCAAATAGGATAAAAATAAAGGAATTTTAGATGAAAACCCTTACCACATTCCCTAATATTAAAAAATGAATATTATACTGCTATAAAAAACATTTATATATTAATAAATTAACTAATAACATTAATCATATCCCTTTTGATTTATATTCTTTATAAATAATAATTCTCTTTAGGATTTCTATTGATTTTCTTCATGGGGTGGTTATTATGTTGATCATTTGAATTAGTTTAATAATATCGATGCCTATAAATTATTCTTATAAAGATAATAATTACCAGGTAAATATATTTACTAATAGATACTTATTTTAATGATTCATTATTTTTTTAATTCATTTTATTACTTTTATTATTCATTATTATTGAATATAAAATTGATAACGATCATATTTTCATGTTTTTTACCAATTAGAGTGCATTTTATTAATTAAGAAATTAAATATTCATATAACTTATTGAGAAAAAATATATCATTATATTTTCATTTATATGATATTATATTAGTAGTAATATTCCTATATTAATTTATTATTTAAAACATATTATTGTTCATGTTAGTTGTTAAATCACCCCAAACATGAACATACAATGATTTAATAAATTATTTTGAAGGGGATTGGGGTAATATAATTGAAATTTAAGAGTAATAATAATATTTAGTTTTTATTGGATTGATTTTTTATAATTTTAAATTTTTTAATTATTTTTTATTTATTATAAAATATTGGAATATTTTAATAAATTATTATCTACATATTATGCTTGTTTAAAATGATTAAATTATAAATAATTGTTTTTTGGTAATATATTTAATAGGTTATCAAAATTTTTCAAATATAAATTATAATTATAAAAAAAATTCCATCTTTAATTCCATCCTTATATTTATCTATGTAATTTAGTGATGGAAAAAGAAGCATACTGCATCTTGGAGGCGGTATTCCACAGAACACATGAATTTGGATTTCAATTATTTCAAGGTAAGAGGAAATATGGATAATGATTCTATAAAAAACCTAAAAAATATGTTATATTATAAATTCTTAGTTCATCATATAATGTTTTGAATGATAAATAGTTAATATAAATTATCAATATATTGATTTTTATGAAAATATTAAACTTATATTGAGATCATTGGGTTTCTCTTGGTTGATTATAGATAAATGAAGTGATTGAGATAATATCTTGTCAGAAAAATCATTTGATAGTGAATGTAGATTATAATGAAATGAAAAACGGATTTTTTTAGGGTGGAAGCAATATTTTTATATTTACATTGAAGGGCTGTTGTGAGGACATTTTTATAAGAGAAATATATGAAATTTTTCCTACAAACCAATGTTATGCAAGTGGTAGGAATGCAATTATAGGGATGATATCTTTTTTAGTAAATAATTTAGTGAAATTTTATGTAAATAATATTTATAAGAATTTCATAACTAAAAATTATATCTCCAAGAGTGTCTTTATAGATTAATTATTATCATTTTATGATACCACATTTACACATTTTACCATCATTAATACTGATAAAAAATTAACCATATAAATTATAATAATTATACAAATATAATATGACTCATTACATGGAATATTAATGTGATTAATCCAAATTTGGAATCTATTTACCTTAATTCAATTTCTAAATATGATAAAATTATTTTTTAATAAATAAAATATATGAAAAAACTTTTGTGGGAAAATTTATTTTAAAATATTATATGTCATTTATTAATATTTTCTATTAATTATTATATGATTTTTTATCAATATAGATATATGTCTTTTTAAAAAAATATTATTTTAATATTTTTATGTATATTAATCAAATATGTATACAATATAATTATACAGATATTATTTAATTATTTAATTGCAAAAAACTATTTAATTTTGACTCTGTTAATTTGTCATTATTCGTAGTTATTTATAATAAATACATAAAAATAATATAAGAATTAGAAAACAATTCTCCTAAATAACAGTAATTATAATATCCATTTTGTTAAAAAAATAATTCATATGTGGGAAATTAATTTTAACTTTTTTTCACATAAAAACAACTTTTTCGAAAAATAAAAATAAAAATCATAAAAAAAAATATTTAGGAAAAATTGAAAAATGGAGTGTATTTTGATGAAAATAGGGATTGTACATTAAAAAATTATAATTTATATATAATCATGAATATAGAATCTTTATAGTGTGATAATTCATGATATAGAATTTACCTGTTATAGTAGGGTCTCAGGAATTACCCAAGGTTGATAACCAAGCTCATATATCTCCAACATTTTCTTTCTAGGACAATATACAATGAAGCTAGCATTCATTGTATAATATTCCATCTCAAAATCAAATTTATATCGATAGTCCACATAATTATCCTTCCTTATATAGATATGTCACTGAGAAAATATGTATCACAAGTTCATATAGTTCATCTAGGTGTTGAACATCTCACTGAGTATAAAATGTCTTCATCATTTTGCTGCATGGACAACAACTAATAAATATAAGTCATGTTCTAGTTAGTTCCACTCATTTGAAAAAAATTGACAAGGAACATAAGAAACTATTTAATACAACTACATCAATAGACCTCTATTCCAAATTCCCAAGGCATCTTTGTACACTACCTATCCAATCCCAATATCTAGAAGAATAAAAATTGGATTTGTCACAAATATCATTCTCATTTATAAGAACACATATTCACAATGAGAAAACCAGTTAAATTTTATTTTATTTTACATGTATCCATCAAAATTATTAGGAAATGGGTAAAATCTTGAGTAAACCATTTACTGTACCCAATAATCCAAAGGAATAACCTAATGCCAAACTGATTCATTCGATGTTCTCAAGATGTTATAGTCTCATCCTTCTTCAATACTATTAAAAAACCCACCTTATAGAACTCATTCATAGGAATACATTCCTTTTTAATCTATAATCAACATATTATAACCTCAAAATAAATTTTTTGATATCAGAGTGTATTCAATACTATCTTAGGGTTCTTATAATTCATATTTTAAGTCATCGAATGTATCGATATATAATAATGGAATACAATATCCTATTATCAAGATATTGATTGATAATCATATTTAATAAATCCTTTAAAACCACTAGCTAAAATCTATTCCTATACTATAGGAGTGAAAAATCTAATAGTTGATATCTACTTTGAAATGTTTTCATTGAAAAATCCACATCTTTGACCCATAGTTTATTTTCTATTGAATGAAGACAAATCATAGAAAAAAATGGGATCGTTTTCTCTTATCAAAGACATCAAAAATTTAGGTTAAAGGATAAATATTATACACCATAAGATGGTTTTTCTTCTTGTAGTCCACAAATATGTTGAAACTAATTTCATCCTTCTAGGAAAAAAGAAAAATATAACACAAAGAATCCATTTTAGCCTGAAGAATCCATTCATTGGAAAATACTCTAATTACACATTCAACTCTCTCAACACAGATGATTCCATATGATATGAATGAATTAGTATTTGTTTACCCCTAAGCATAATCTCAATATCAAATTTAATTCCCCTATATTGAGGAATAATATAAAATTATTTTTTAAATATATCATAAAAAATATTCCCCACAAGAGGAATTATAGATGGTGTCACTACTGGATATATTATTAGAGGTAATAATTATACATGCAAATTCAAAGCTCTATTTGACATATTTATAGTAACATCATTTCTACTATAACATCCCACACACCATTCATCATAATATTCTACCTTTTAGAAGTGGTAATTGATACACATCTATGATACATGTCGTTATGAGCATGATAAATCGTCAACCAATCTATTCTGAATGTCACATTGAAAAAAATCACGTTTAGGATCTTGATGTCCCAAACATTACAATACATATATATAAATACATATATTTGAGACATAATTGGGATAATATACTCTCTTTCTCCATTTCATGTCATTAGAGAGTAACATAGATGATAAAATAACTAATAAATCAAAAATAGTAATTAGATGATCATATATGATATGTTCTGAATCTCTAGTATCAATGAAGTTAAAAGATAGTGTGGTTGTAATCAAAAAAATTATTCCAACAATAGAAAGTTTTTCTATACTATTTGTTGGAAGCTATACCACTATATACACTCTTACTTCATTAAATCGATGGTACTTCTCCTATGTAACATAACGTTGTTAGGTGACTGTTGTCTATATTTCAGGGATTTGTTGTTGATCCCCTTAGATATATTCTCTCTTCACAGCATACATCTACATTTTACTCTTATGAGAGATTATCTGAAACACCCAAAATTATAACTACTATACGTGTCCTATCATTCTATATAATAGAACATCAATATGAGGTATTTAGAGATATATTTTATAATTCCCACTCCATCCATAGTTGAAACTGTAGGGACCTGAACTGCCCATCGTGGGGACTGAAGAAACACTACTACACTACAAACATTTATAACATCCATTTATTAACTCCTAAGACTTCATCATAATTATTAACAAAGAGGATCCAATTATATAATTGGAAAGAAAACTTTCTAATCCACCAAGAGTTAGAAGGAGACCATCCACGCTTTCCCTTATAGACCATTCTCAATCTTAGGTCCATCCAAAGAACCATTGTATATGATGTTCGGTAAAATTCCTTGAAGTGATTTCTAATATGTTGAAAAATACCAACCTAAACAATCCGAGATTTTAGTCAATAATTAACATCAAAAAGGGGAAAATATTAGTAACATAATAAAATACATCAAGTAAGAAGAAACATAAATCTTCCCATATTGAATATATAAAAACTCTTTAGCCCAGTCCATCTTCATTGTGTTGGGAATTAACTTCCTGGATAAATGGTGATGGAAATATTCTTAAGGAATATCATCATGAATTTCTACAAGTCTCAAAACATTTCACCGCATTATAGATGTTTCATGACCCATAATGGTATTCTTATTAACCATCCTATAATCAGGAGTCCCTAGTGGATTTAGTATACCCTATATTATTTCAATCAATGCCTCGTTATCCATTGGACCAGCAGTGCCATATACTGATAGTAGATAATGGGGAAATATTTCTCCAGAATAGTCTGCCATAATAATCTATACCTGAGAAGGAACATTCTATAAGACTATAGGATGGGGTTGGATCACCACTGAATAAATACAGTAGGTGTTAGTGAATGTTTAGGGGAATTATCCTATATAGCCTATGGTGGAACTAGCACATCCTTCTTCAATGGAGAATTCTGGAATATTTAAGGTAATATTTGTTCTACAATTCGAATAAACTCTTTGAATCCCTATAATAAATTTCAAACCATTAAACAAATATATGTAGTCAATAGTAATTCATAAGAGTTTTATATAGGATGGTATATCCCAAGAGATACCGACAAATATGGTATTACCTTCCTTCCACTATCCAAGACTCAATCATATTCATCCATACATCCACATTAGTCAAAATATCATATATATATAAATTTATACATGATAATATCATCCCCATGTTCAAAAAACTAATGAAAACAAATATTTTTCACAAAATTATATGACATAGTTATATCAGTTACAAAATATCATATATCAAGGAATTTTATTAATGTACTTCTATGTAGAAAATAATATTTTTATATACATGACACGGGTTCTGAAATTCATTTTCATTGATGTACCCAAATCAAATTAGACATTAAAATTATACCATTATTGATATATTGGATGTCCTTTACAGATGATCTAGCATGGAACACAACAACTCATATACCCATGTTTCATACATCCTATATCATTCTATCATATCAAAATTCTAGTTAGGATTAAAAGAAAAGGATAACTCCCCCTTATTCCATTTTTTAACTGCCTAAATCAAATCTCTACATCTAATCCAACATTACACAAAAATCATGTATACCTCATCATATGCATGAGGATTTAAACTAGAATTGAGGGTCTAAAGATACATGGTAAGTCTATGGTCGTGGTAATCCTTTCCATAACTAGAATATAATATTTTAATATTAGATAAATAAATGAAACATTATATTATAACATTAATAAATACTATAAATTAATTCATTTTAGTTCATACAAATAAAAACCAAATGACCCCAATGTGGATGGTTAACAAGTGTATAAGTAAAACATGAAAATAATTGAAAAAAATATAACATCACTAAAAAATTTTATCCAATACCTCCTCTACACCCCATGCTCCATCTCATCATCCCCTAGTCACCAGTCCCCTGGAATTTCCTAGATCCTTGGACATGAATTGTGTATATGCAATGAGGCTCCCATGAAGGGTGTGAGTAAAACATAGTATGACACAACCAATGAGTCTTTAACATTATTTCTCATGAAAAAGTTGTGTATAATGAAATAATAACAAATTTTACAATAATGAAAAAATAAATTACTTTTTGAGAAGTCATTTACTAACTATTCCTCCATGAACCACATCAATTCAATCATTGGATCGTTTTCGACTAGAAAACCAAAGTGCAATATTTGAACTAGTGTCCAACACAATGTAACCACATGTATGTATGAGTATCCATGGGCCTAATGAATCTCAATTCATGACACAAGGCTAGAAATCCAAATTTAGGTTATGGTTCAGGACACATGGTCATCATAACCCCATTTACATCGAGTTAGACTACATTGCCTTTATATCCTCGAACTACCTCTAGTCTGGACCCAATGTCATCATACCCTTCCCCTATGTATTTGTTCATCGATATCATTATCCTATGCCCCAAATTCTCTCACTATAAGGTATAACTAATACAATATTGTCAACCTAAAATTTTCTACCAAAAATCCAAACCTCTAATGAACATATATTGATACAAAATTGGCAGTAACACTTATTTCCACAACATAGTAAATCAAGAATGATTATAAATTGACATACATGAACATTTCCTCAATATAAAACATTGTTTTAATGGCCTATAGAGGTACACACATGAAATAAAATTAAATAATGGTTTTCATATGTTACCCACACATATATAATTATTTCATTCTAATAATAAGATAAATTGGCTCTATTTGGGGAAGATCTTCCTCACACCAATACTTTAATGTCAACATCAATAATTTCCACAACCCAATTACCAAATATCATCAGCACATTAGTGGATAAACAATGCATAACTTGGGTCAATGTAACATTTTGTAACCAACATGACAATGTTTGTAGAATAAGATTAAATAATGGAATCATTCCATGTTGGTGGAACCATATCATATTCCCAAAGGTAGACACCATGAATAAACGATTTAGGTCTGGTCAAAAGAGATAATTTATCCATCTAAGAACTGTCTATAGAGTATAAATCCCATCATCCAACTAAATGTAGACCATTATTTACATTCCCCTAAATGAAGTAATCACCTAGATTCATCTCTCAATGAGGTTAGATAATCTTAATTTTCATACCAGATTTTTCTAAAAATCATCTATTTCCCAAAAAACTCACAATAGAGAAAGGATGAAAATAATAACAAAGGGAAGATACCACTAAAACAGAATTAAAAAAAATTAATTAGAAAATGTATGTGTTTTCTCTTCAAAACACTTATAAATGAAAAACTTCAGTGTAATTATTCTCCATTTAAAATTTCTGATAACTGTACCAACAATTCATATTGAAACCTGCAATGCCCATAGTAACCATGATCATTATACTACTACCATCTCAAACATGATAAGAAACTATGATAATAGTGAAGTAACCTATTAATTTTGGACACATGACATAATCTATAACAGTATATTTAGGATCTAATATATATAGTTTATAGGCTGATTTCAAGTACACTATGATCACAACCATGCCCATCCTGGGCATATTTGCCATTATTATTTCACATAGGCATCTTCCATTTATAAAATGGATTACACCATTTTTTTTGCATTAAAATTTTTTACCATAAAACTCTTAAAACCCTTATTATTACCACCAAGAACCTAGATAACATTATAAACCTATGTTAAAAAATAACGAGGCACAAAATTACATTCTCTTAAAACATATGATGTATGTTAAAAAAAATTTAATGTTATAAATAAAAATAGTTTCCTAATGTTTAAACCTATAGAACATGTTATTATTATAAATATATCTTTCTATTTTGATTTTGTATAAAATTAGATTTATCCGATGTGGATTATCTAGGATATTTTTCTTCACACTTTATATAATTATTCTTCTCCATCATCCATTTCAAACAACCATTAGATTCATCGTCTTGTATCAGTATGAATATCTATAATTCCTATAAAAACTACTCATATATATACTATATCATAGGGGTATAGAGATATATACCTTAAGAATCAAAAAATTATCCCCATCTAACAAAACATACCATTTAAAAAAATAATTATATATATAATTCTGCATATAAGGGGATTGTTTATAAATTCAGTAAAACCCCTATAATGAATAATATTTTGAATAAGATGATTTTTAATAGAAATATGTGGGTTATTTGTATCATAAAAATAGTTATATTGGAAGTTATGTTCTTTATCTAAATCATTTATTATCTTTCACCATCACCATGTATTAATTTCTTTTGATTTGTTGTTTTTAATTTATTTGAACAAAGTACATATTTTGATTCATTGTGTTTCAATTTTCCTTTTTTCTACTATGAAATTGAAAATTATAATAATTTTTTTAATAAATATAATGATTTCAATGTGATTTTTCACTATAATCCTAGCTTCTAAAATCTACTATTATTAATTTTCACTATTTAGGATAACTAATGAGAGTACTTCATTCCTCATGTTAAAATACATATTAATGTATAAATTATAATCCATCAATTTATAACACTATTTTCTCATACTTTTGTTTTTGTAATATACCTTTTAAATATCCAAATTCTTACATTGGACAATATTGGAATTATATTTCCTCTAATGTAAAATTTCACACTCCATGTAGTGTTTACAATAATTTTTCACAAATTTAACCTTAATGTAATTTTTTCATTATTTTAGTATCTATAAATATACTATTTGAATATATTTGAATATAAGTTTAAAGTACAATTATAACATAAATCATGAGAAAGATTTATATTTTTTAAAAAATGTATTTTATAAAAATTGTGTTTTTGTAATTACAATTAATCATATATCTATTATATATATAATAAACCATTGAACGAATACATTTTATAAGAAATATTATTTTTCTATAATAATCCTGTTTTGATATTAAATTTTAATCAAAAAAGGAACATTTCAATTCATGAGATAATTGAAATATATGTTCACATTATTATTTTTAGGGTATATCTTGTCAATTAATTCTTTATATGGAGACACATATTCATAGACAATACAAACATTATACACAATTTATGTCTTTTGATTCATTATGAACACTTTATAATTCATGGATGATTCAATGTACTTTTTTTGATAGACTACTTTTCTAATATGTCTGATAGATTCATACTATACTAATTAATATAATATTTATCATTATAATAATGAATTATTCTTTAACATTTTGTATCATATTTTATTCAATTAAATATTTTTATCAAACCCCCCAAAATAATCCCTAATATTACAATATTGTTCATATTATAACAATATTCGGTTAGATTCATTTATATTTACACATTTATTATATTCTATTGGAAGATTCTTGTTAATATGAAATTTTATTAAATTTATTGTTTTAGGATGTTTAAATGGGATCTATTAGGTATTAATATGTTCATACCTCTAATTATCATATATTTTTCTTTTATATAATTGTAAGTAAAACTGATCAAACATTTTAATCGGATAATTTTATAAATTATACAATTATTTATATCAATGATCCTCCTATCCATTATCAACAATTTTTCAATTAAATCATTCAAACAATTTTTAATTTTTAACAACAGTCATTACATCTTCTAGTATTAGTTTTAACTTTTCTACATTTTTATCCATCCCATTAATCTCTATGATAGAAATTTATTCTATTAAAGTTGTACGTACAAGTGTTCTTGTTTTTTATACATTTTTTAATCAAAAAATATGAAAAATGTCAATATTGACGTTATATCTGTAAAATATGTATATTTTTACTCATACATTTTATTTATTCATTTTATAATTTCATAAAATAATCTGTTTCTTAAAATCAAATTATCCATTTGAACCATTGTTTATTAAGTTCTATCCCAATTGTTTCCCTAATGATGGGACAGAGATAGATGAATTTGGATTTTATGATGGATTTCATATGTTTTTAAGATGATATGAAGTTATTGTTGGAAATAACATTCATGGAATAATTGTTTTTGTATTATGAAAATTCATTTCACTTTGTTAAATTTTGTTAAAATGTTGATTAGATGAATTTGTTATTAGAAGAAAATGTTTACACAATATTTTTTATAAAAATTCCATTATTCAATGTTTTACACTGGAAAATTTGCATAAAAAATTATAGAGTACAATGTGCATTAAATTTTTAATTTGGAGATTCATTTTTGTTATAAAATATTCAAAAAATATCTGTTACAAAAACTCGGGGTCCATGCATTTTGAAGAAAGGTGTATAATTTTTTGGGTATATAAATTTCCTTCTAAAAATGTCTCTGAAGTTCACTAGGATGAAAAAATTAAAATAGTTTTGTATGGGGAATTTTTCTTTGAATTTTTCAATGTATAAAAATTTTAATACATTTTGAATCCCATTATATTTATAATGTTTACATAGATTATGAAACCTTTGGAAAATAATATTCTTTGATGGTGTAGAGGTAAAAATATAATATTGATATTTTGTGATTTCTAGAAGAAAAAAGAAAAAATGATGAAGATTAGAATCATGTGAAACAAATTGATTTGAAGAAAAGTTAGGTTTTTTATTACGAAAAACCAATTTCTATGATCATTTTAGATAAGAATTTTACCAGATTTGGTTTTGTGAAAAAATTAATTTGAAATAATTTGATATGATTTCATAATTATATAAATTTTTTCAATGCATAGATTCCCCATTAATATTTCAATAATCATGAAACAATCTTATTATTATAGTATAGATAAGTATGTTTGTATAGGTTCTTCAAACCAATAGTTAAAGAATTTTGAGTTTAATTGTGAAACTAGTGAATGTTTGGAATGATTGAGAATATTTCAAGTGATAGTGAATCAATTACGAAGATGAAAATTCATATTTTAGTGGAAATAAGACATTAATTATAGTAGAACATAACAAATATAAGGTTTTTTGTTTATGTAAAAAGATATCAGTGTACTATTACCCCTTGCTAACCTTTTATGTTATATAGAATTTTCCTCATTAAAAAAATATCTGATGAATTTTTTGAAGACTAATTATGAGTAGGATGTTTCCACCCATGTAATATCTTTGTTGATGATTAATAATATGTTCTTATCGATCATATTTTTTTTCAAATTACTAGAACGAATATAGTTTTATGGAACCAAAATAGAATTCCTATAGAAATAATTTAAATTAAAATTTGACAAAGAAACCATAAAAACATTAAAAACATTTATTAAGTTATTAACATTTATTTGTAAGAAGGTGAAAAATAATTATTTTTTAAATAATAAAAAAATTTAATAAGTATATTTAATAAAATAATACTAATAGTGAATATTTCTAAAAAAAATACAAAAAAATGTATTATATATTTTCTGCTATAAATTTCATTCATTATTATTTTATTATAGGGAAATGAACATTTTTCTATATTACTATAATATTATAAGATCATATAGCTGAATTTTTCCTAGTGGATTATGTGGTACATTGTTATTTCAAAACAATTTCACATATTATAAAATCTTATTAAAAAGTGAAAATTATAAATTTGTATATTCTATTAAATATTCTTGTGAGATTTCTTTTAGAAAAAATATAAGTCATTAATAGGATGTGAAGGATGTATTTTTATAAAGATTATATAGTAAAAAGAAAAAGATCACTGATTTACTCACTTAGTCTATAAAAAATCACAATCATCCAATCATTTAGTATTAGATAAATTTCCCCTTATTTTTCACTTTACTAAATTTAGATGAAAAAAAAATCATTCTAGGGATGTTTTAAATTATATTATTAGTAATAGGATTCTGGTTATTGAAGGAAATAACTATCATATATGTAAATGTAAAACATTGTTATATCATTTTTCACTAATTGATGAATTTCAGGAAGCTTAATTATATAGTTTTCCACATCATTCTGATATTTTTCCATTTAAAGATAATGATTTCAAAAGTTTTTATAATAATGGGTGAGAAAGAAATACAATACATTACCCACTCTCTGAATGTTAATTTCTTTTTATTAAAGGTGTTTTAATTTTTATGGATATTTTTTAAATGTTGAAGAACATTTCTAAAGAAAATATAAAATTTTTAAAATTGATTTTACAAATATAGAGGATGATGTTTAAACATCTCAAAATGGTTGATTATGAATTTTTTGGTGTAATTTTTACAATATTTAAGGAATTATAACAACCATAAGAGGTATTTTAGATAAGATGTATGATTCAAATGTTATCAATATGATAATATGAAAATTTTCAAATAAATTTGATTCAAATGATAATTCTCTCTATGATAGAAATCCAAAATATCTATATTTTTTTACTTATGTTACTGTATTATCACATGTGAAATGAGAAGATAAGAAATTTTTTAAAACCAATGAAAGGTTAATCAAAAAATTTACTTCAATGATTATATGAAAGGAAAATATAAAAAAATTATTGATGTTGGAAATGTTTGTGATGTTGATACTAAAGATGATATCCATACCCATAATAATAATTTATGTTCTTAATTTAAAATAAATGTGAAAAGACATCACAAAAAAATAAAACGTAAGTTACTTCAAAAATTCCTTAGTTTTGGAGCTATTAAAAACATTGCTGAAAATTTCCCTCGAAGAAAAAAACATGAATAAATTAATAGAAATTATATAAATTCAAGAATATCACTTAAGAGAATTTAAAAAAAATAAGAGTCATATTTAATGTGAAAATATAAAAAGCTCCATAAATTCATGAGTGTAATATTTTAGTCCATACATTAAAATGATGATGATAATGAATAAGATGATGAAAACATCATTTTTAGTTCTACTGAGAATTTTTTTGTTAAAATTAATGATAAAAAGGTAACTAGTGAAAAAAGTATTAGTAATGAAGAGTAATAAACCAATATGTATTTTATGATGAAATTATAGTTTATATAATGTCTGTGTAATATTGTATGACTTTAAACGAATTTCATGGAGTTAATGAATGAAAATCATATAGAAAAATTAAAGAATCATTTAATATATAAAAAATAAAATAGATGAAATAGATTGATAATATGAAAAAAAAATATTGATAAAGAGATGATTCATAGTCAGCAGCTTGATGTGGTGATAAAAGTTAATGAGGAAGAATTATAACGTGTTACAAAAACTAAAACACATAAAAAAGAGCTACAATGTTCCATAACTCTATTATAGAAGTTGGTGAAAGTTCTAATAAAAGTAATCCAAATAAATATCAGTAAAAATAATCCATAAATGATTATAAGAAAGATAAAGATATATTGAAGAATTATAATTCTGAGGAAAGTATGTAATTGTCCAAAATAATTAATGTTGAAAAATATAATGATTCCCATAATTTTTGTCTGATCTAAATGAAGATGCTAATGGAGTTTCTATTAATACTAAGATCAAGTCTATGATGAAGAAGAAACAATTACAATATAATAGAGGTTCTGAGGCACAAAAATATCAAATGTGGGAAGAAATAATGATGATTAAAATAAGGATTATAACTCTAGAAATTTTTGATGTTATATATAAATAATATTAACTGTAAGGTTTCTACAATAATTTCAGTGGATTTCTCCAAACTATGTACATGTGGTTGTATGGTAAAAAACATTACAATAATTTTAAATGAAAATGGAAGTAGAGTTTTTTGGGATACAACCCTATCAAATAATCCAACTTAATTCATATGGTGATAATATTGAAAATAAATTCCATCCTTCAGAAACTATTTTTGAATGACGTGAATAGAATTTACATCCTGAAAATATATTTCTTATTATATTCATGGGAAAAAAATCTTAAATATGAATTCTCAAAATACAAATATGAAGAAATATAAAAGTAATAAAAAGATATTCTTTTTAAACATCTATATAACATACAAAAGATGAATGTCCCTGGATTTGGGAAAGTTGGTTCTATTCACATATGATAAGAGATTTGAAACAATTGAAGAACATGAATCATTATATTGAAGGATTTGTTACATTTTGAAATATTGATATTATAGGAATAACATGTATTGGATCTATAATCATTGGAAATATAATGTTAAAATATAAAATATAGTATTTTATTAATGTACTGGAGGGAAATCAAACTAATAGAAGAAATTTTCCTGTTTGTATTGTAAATATTTATATCAATATGATACTGATTAAAATTAAATAATTTTTGAAAATGGATTTAGTGATATTTTCAGAGAAATATGTGTAATATAATAAAGTGATATATTATTACTGATAATCATGACATTAAATGAATTAGATATTAGTGTTTATCATTTTATTAGAAAGGGAGTGTCGAAAAATCTGTTAATAAGAACATTGAATTTCATTCAACTCATTCATTAGAGATGATAAATTATGATATTTATTGTCCGATTAGTATGCAATAAGAAAAAAAGTAATTTATTTATTTATTTCAATGATGAATTCTAATGGTTTACATGAATTATGTATTGGAAATATAAAGTACATGCTCTTAAATTATTTAATATTTATTTTTATATTTCCATAATGGAATATGATATTCCCTAAAGATGTTACAAACTCATAATGTGTGATAATACAAAAATAAAGTTTTTAGGGATTATATTTTAATAAAACATGGAATTATACATTATTTTACTGTATTTTAAATACCGTAGTAAAACTATGTTATTGAAAGAAGAAATAATATTTTACAATATATGGATTGAACAATGTTGATCAAACATAACACATCTCGTTGTTTTTTTGGTAGGCTATCAGTGTAGTATCTTATATTATGAATTGATTTTTTTATAAGTGGATCTTTGATATAACTCCCTATGAAATGTAGTTCCATGAAACTCTAAATTCCAAACACTAAATAATTTTCGAATTTTCCAAAATTATAGATTCCATGGTTGGAAATCATGGAATGTTTGGTCAAAGAGGATTTGATGGAATATTTATTGGTTATCCTTATAATGGTAGAGGATATAAACATAATCCTAACAAAACAAGAGATACAGATGATTGTGAAGATGTAAACATTATTGAAAATTATTATTAGAGTGATATATAAAATTATATAGAGTTTTAAGAGGAGGAAGAAAATGTGGTTACTGATGATATAAATGAAAATGGTATTCCAAATGGAGACTCCAAACTAACTATTTATAGTGATGAGTGAAAACATAGGATTTCTCATCCGAGGTTTATAAAGATGGTGTAAGTTCAATACATCATTGGTGATCAATAACGTGGGGTTCCAACTAGGAGAACATCATTTTTATATTCACATACATCGTCATATTGAAATATTTAACAAAAGTAATTATTGAAAATTTTGAGAACTATGATGTGAATAATGATATTAATTAAGATATAGATATGATTGAGAATAAAAAAATTTGAGAACAATTTCCCAAAAAAATGATAAATTTTTTATTGGAACAATGTGGGTGTTTAAAAAAATGATTTTTAAAAATGGTCCAGTGATAAGAAAAAATAAATTATTAATTTGTAATAGTTACTCAACAATTGAAGAAAAATATTTAATTAGACTTTTCCTCAAGTAGAAATATTATATCAAATCCTAATATTTATTTTTAACACTACACAATTAGGTCATTAATTTTTATCATTGAACTAATGTCAAATTTTATTAGTTGAGAGTTTGATGTATATTTTAAAATGAAAAAATTTGGATTATCTATTTGGAATGATGAAATACATGTATTTTTGTTAAAGAATGATTTGTATAGGATGAAGAATTCTCTAAGAGACTATTATTCAAAATTGGATACCATCTAATGGAATTTGAACTTGAAGAAATAATGATTTGAAAATAAACAGTACATGAATTTAAATAAGGTGATTTTCCTTAATCTATTTTTTTAGATGGAAGACGTTATCTTTTTCTGATAGTTACATGGAATGTTATGAAAAAAAATTTACATGAAGATGTCTCTTGAATATTTCTTTCATAAAAAAGTGATATATTTTCTTAGGGTGTAAATTTAACAAAATAAGAAATTTATTGTCTTATATATATTAAATTAAGATAGATAACATATATGGCTGTTAATCATGGATAATTCAGAAAATGTTTCTAGAAGAATTATAATGGGAACCAACTTTCCAAAATGTGGAGAATTGGAAGAATTTGAGCCAAAGTGTTTAGAATTCTTTTCATAAGTTCATTATACCTTAATTATTCAACTATGGATATTTTTATGTTGTTACATTATGTGTAATATTTTTATGCTATCTATGATTTTATTGATCATTATAGGAAAGAGATTTATTGGATACATAAAAGGTACAATAGCTTTACATATAAAATATAAAATCATAAAAAATATTGTTTTCATTATGTATACTAATGGTGAATGGTAATGAAATTTTAATGATATAAGATCCACATATGATTGAATTTTATTTCAAGGGGAATGTTTGGTGACTTTCATTCAAATTAAACAAATTAAATCACACTCATTGTTGTTAAAATTGACAATATTACTAACATCCATGATATAACACTAATTATGTGTATTAAAACATACTAAGAATATTTGTTAGTGAAAGTGAAGTTAAAATTCCTCTTGGTTTGTGGTATTATATGTGCCATAAATAACAACAAAAATCTACTAAAAAATTCTAGTTTAGTGTATATTGATATCAAATATCACTTCTTCAAGGAGAATGTTGACAATAATGAACCAAATATATAGTATGTTTTTAAATGGGATAATATTTATTATAAATTCCAAATCCCATTGATATAATAAACCCTATATTAACTAATCATGATCAACGGTGTACAACTTCCCTTCTATTAAGGATATAGTATGTGATTTCTTTATTCCAATCATCTAATATTTGGGTTGGGATTTCAATGGGAAGAAAAGTGAAGATGCATTAATCAATCCATTGGTCGGTGCTTAACCTTCTAGAGAAGGTATATATTTAGGGGTAATTTTAATGTGATTAAGTTGTGATTTTAGCATGTTTGAACTTTTTGAATAGTTTTTTGAAGTGGATGTAATAAAAAATTATCGTACATGAAATTTAAAAAATATTTAAAATGTTCAATGTCTATAAACAGAATCTATGAGGATATGGGAATGAAGATGTTCTTTAACTAACTTCTTATAGACTACACTATATTAATTTTCAAATTATTATCGTTTTTTTGGAATTTATTTCACTCATGTAGCTTATAATTATTAAATAATTGATCTATAGTATGTGTTAAAATTATTTAGTGATTTATGATTCATAGTTGACAACAAATAGCAAAAGAGATATTGTTCTCAAAAAGTTGATGAAAGGTGGTTTTGATGATATATGTATTATTTTTTTAGAATGTATTATGTTTATAAATGAAATATGTTTTCTGATTGAATTTTTTAATGTATATAATAATACACACCACCATGTTATGTTTTCCAAATAAAGATATCACATGTAGTTTTAATGAGGGAAAAATGATCAGATGAATTTTTTATAAAAAAAATCATTGGTTAATTTGTTTTATTGAATTGAATCATTAAAGGGTTCCTTTAAAATCAATAATGGTGATTCTTTTCAATGTTAAAATTTTCCTAAATCATCAGTTATATAATATATTGATCCATTTGTTTTTAATAAAGTGGTATATATTAATTTTTGTTTATAGGGTTCCTTCTAACAATGATTAAAGGACTTAATCATACAAATAATCCAATAAGGATTTGGATTTCTAAATTTTATTATGATAAATAAAAATTATGTGATGTTTATGTTGTTTATTATAATTTTAGATTTATAAATTTTAAAATTTATTATAAATCTATGATGTAATTAAATTGTATAAAATATTAATCTATAGTAGTCTCTTGTTTTATTCAATATAAAGTAGATTCTATAGAAAATAGGAATGTTTCTAATGAATTGAATTAGATGAATAATGTGAAATTAGTTATAAATTTTGGAAGGATCATTTATTATTAAAATGTTACCATATATGGTTTTTAAGGAAGTTTGGTTTCAAAATTTATCTCATTGTATTAATGAAAATATAAATTATGATGATGATGATTGACATTTTCAATGATTTAATATTCATAATGTTTGTTTGTGATTTTTAAAATGTTATGATAGATCGAAATCATCCTCAATAAAATTGTTATAGAAGCATGTGGAATGTTGTTATACTCTCAAATAATACAAAATGTTTGGGATGATTTCTTGGGAAAATGAAATTAGTCGGACGTTTAAAATATAATTTTGTACATCATGGGAAAATAGATATGAGTTCACATTAATGTAAATATATAAGAGGGTTAGGGACTAGTATGATGATATTGGTGTACTATTCATGTGTGAAAATTGATTAAGTGATTTATAATATTATTCATTCAAAACTAACATATGAAATTTTTTAATATATTTTTTGGAAAATAAGTTGTAAACCACTGAATGTAATGTATTTGGTTGAAGAATAAGTTGTTGACGATCTGTGGTTTTTGGGACAAGTGGTTTTTTTGATCATTGGAATGGATATAGTCTTCTAGAGTTTAATGAAATATCTCGATGGAAATTCTAGATGGGCAAAGTAGATGGTAAAATTTGAAAAAGAAACCATATAACATTAAACAAATAGAGGAATATCTTACATTATCTTTGGTAATAAAGTGAGTAATATGTGTTTTAAAATTTTTCACCAAAGTGAATAAGTTAATGTATTATCGAAATAAAATTCTGAGCATATTGGTGAAGGTCTATAAAATGATTCATGAAAATTTTAGTTATATATTTTTTCCTAAAAATATGATTACTATTTTTTTTATTTTTTCTAGTAAGTGTATTGATATTCAATTAGGTTTATAATAAAATAAAAGGGAATATTTTTCTCTATTATAATGTGTATTATTTGATTAGTTTTTTAACCATTTCATGGTATTTATACTGTTGTTTAGTATTAAACCTTGAATATTCTTATGTTCATATGGATGTTCTTATGATCTCTTCTTTCAGCAAATGCATAACACTATGACTAGAGGATAAGGTTATACCATAAGAAATAATATATAGAAAAATAAAATATCAATAATTCAACACCACAGTATCTTAGTGATCACATTGGTCCATTCAATTTAGTATGAATAAACCATTTTATTTTTATACTCTACTCTGATTATTATATACATAGTGGTCCATTTGAGAAAGAAAATTTATAAAGAAAATATACCTTTAATAATTAGTATTAAATGATATTGTTTTGAATTCAAAAGGAAAAAATCACAATTCTATAATAAAACATTGTTCTAATAAAACACTTTAGACCAATATTTGATATGTGAGGAACCCTATGAGGAATAATCTGAGTATAAATAAAATTTAGGCTCACAAAAATATATATCTCATAATGTATATTTTTAATTCATGGTACGTAATATCCATACATTTTTCCTTTTAATTGCATCTGATTTATTAAATGTCACATGAAATATTAATAATAATTTAACAACATGGTATAGTTTACTAATACGTCCACAATAATTGTGGAGTTTTATTATGTTAATGAATCAACTTGTTTTTTTATAAGAGTAAAATTAATAAACATTTATGTGATTGTTTTATGATGTTTCCCAACCAACTAATTATTATTAATTTTCATGATTTATGTATGACAATATTCATCTCAAGTATCACCTACGTTGCAATGTTTAGGGAGATTGATGACCTTCCTATGGTTTTTTAAAAATAAAATATTTTCATAATCTCCCATAACCTTTAAGTATCACTACCTAATAAATTTTTATGATGGATCAATTACTAAATATATATAATTCCTTATATTAGAAAATTTAGTAATACCCTTACTAGTAATATGATTTATTCCCTTAATAATATAGGTCTATACACATATCATAATATACAGGGTCAAGGGTTGCATCAAAGAGATTATTTACTCTATTTATTATTCACTTGAATTATATCATAAATAAAATATTTAATATATAACAATATTTATATGATGTGATCATATATATATAATGTATCTATAATAAAACAATGTATTGATTGTGGATTTTCTGATATTCAATTTATTTATTTTTCATTATATGATAAATAATTAAAAAATTATTTCCATATATTATTTTATGTTATGATATTCAGATGTTATACCTCTTTTTTTAGGTTGCATATGTGTATTTATATGTATAATAACACCTTAAAAATAAGAATATTTTATTTTTTTTACATTCAGATCTATTTAACATACCTCATAAATTAAGTTATACATGTCCAAATGATTCTTCCATAATAGATTTATGAATCAATGTTCACTACATGTGATGAAAGAATCATCAATGAAAATCTATATGAATAAATTTCTAAAACCACCACTAATTCTAAGTGATTCTTTATCATTTTAGTATATATTTTAAATAACAAACCAATATATCAAATAATATATTTTTAATCAATTTTCACATCTTCAACAATAACTACACAATAGGTTTCCAGTATTCATTACCGTTTTTCCCATGATTGAGAAATTTTGTTTAGAACCCATAACGACTGTTCCATTGTTTAATTAAAAGAATATTCCATGTATTCTTTTCATAGTATAATAATTCTTATTGAATAACCTACATGATTTCAAATAATATTTTATGAGATTAATATATTACCTTATTAAGTTATGGAATCAAAAATTACCAACATATCATACTACTATTTTATTACCTTTTATGCGACTATAATAAATACCAATATAAAACTTATAGATAATAAATTATTTTTTACCAATGGTATATTTTATGATTTATTATGAATAAAACAATAATTTCAACCCACCCCATTATAATTTTATGTTATGAAATCCTAAAATACAATAATATAATCAATTTCATGTTTTAAAATAGTATAGAATCATTTAATTTTAACATATAAATTGTAATGAAATTATTTTTTTTGATGAAAAAATAGAAGGTTTATCCTTTAAGAAACAATGGATTAATATATGATATATTTTTGAATTGTTTTTTTTTCAAAAATGGATTTATATTGAATATGTTGATGTAAAAGGATAAATTAATTCTAATTACAGATAAAAAGGTAGGAAAATATTTTAAAATATTTTAAAAAATTTGATGTGGGTTTTTAATGTATGTTTCATATATCAATATGCACTAATTGACTAAAGATGTGTAACATTATTATATTTTAGAAAATAGACTTGTTTTCTATCAGTGGTGTGATGTTTCAATGTGTTTTTTAATATTTGTTGTTTATGTGGAAGATTTAAATACTAGAGACACAATTTATTAACATGTAATGTACATGTTTTGATGTCTCTGTGATGTATGATATTTATATTGGAATTAAATGGATGATTCATGGAATATTTTCAAAAACAATAATTTTTTTCACAATGTTTGATGTTATAAATCGGAGGTATTAATTTTCAATTAAAAATATATTTAATGTATATATGGTATATTTTTTAAAATAATGAAATGTAATTTTTTTATCAAATTTATTACAAAAAGAAAAAATTCAATAGAAAAAATTTATATTTTGTGGAAAATAATAATGTAGTAAGTAATGATGACCTAAATATTACCCTCATTATAAAATTAATATTTTTTTTAAATAATATTATTTTAATTTATATTAATTTGTCCATATGAAATTTAATAGAATAATATGAAGTATCTATTTTGATTCTATAATTTTCCAAATTAGTAATGAAAAAATAATTATAAATTAATTTCAATGTTCAGTTTATTAAATTAAAAAATGATCAATTTTTTTGAATATAGAAATAATTGTGGGGTTATGGTTGGTAATTAAGGATTTGGTTTTGGGATGGATTTTATATTATCATATAAGGAGGTTTCAATACAGTGAGGTGGGTTATGATGTGGAATGGTCCTATGTGAACTATATTCCAACAGTTAGTGTTATAACACTGAATCATCAAAATTATTTATATATATTTCATTATTTAATTTGTAAAAATTACAACAGATATTATCCTATGGGGTCAAATAATTTTTTATTCTGCATATATAACATATATACTAGATTCTCATATTAAATTCGAAATCATAAAATCAAACATAATGTTTCCCTAATAAATATAATATTTCATATTATATATCTCAAAAATTATTCATATTTTACATATTCATAGCCTAAGGAAAACAAAATATAATATAAGATTAAATCATATGTTATGTAAGGGAATGATTATGATTGTGGATATCATAAATCTAAAAAATGCCAATAATATGGTCGCAACAAAAATTATAAAATTTTTCATATAACCCAAATCATGAATGTTGGATATATTTATAGATGAAATAGTAACATAAATAACAAAATTGATAACAATTAATTGCTTTATATTGAAATAATGAGTAATTTTGATTATCATAATCCAAATATCAAGCACTCCTGCTAAGAGAATGTACATGGAGAGGAAATACATACACCAAACTCCCATGTTGGGCAGTATTTTATAAGATAATGTTAAATATATGGTATATCAAATACGAGGACCCAATGTTTATTTAAAAATACATATGCATTAATCATTTCAATGAAATGAATAACCACCCAATACATAATCAACATTTATATTCATATTCAAAAACTAACATAATAAATGTCAATATTTACCATTGAAAACAAATATAACAACATTATTATAATACATCATGATAAATAATGAGGTTTCTTTAATTACATTATATCCCTATTGAACTATATGAATCATTAGTTTATGATGAAATGGATTAAAATATCTAATATATAGATATTAGAATATTTTTTTCATAATTATGAATATTTATCCTTTTAATCTATATAAAATTAAAAATTTATTGAATAATGGAAATATTATTTTAATTGAAAACAAATGGATGCTTATAAAGAAATATTTCAATTTAATTACAACTATGATTGCGTGAATATTTTATCATGTAGTTAGTGTTGTGTTTTTTCCTACAACCAATTTTTTTAAAAATGGACTATAAATAAAAATGACCATAAAATTACCTCTAAAATAGTATAAATAAGGTAAGATATAGCATTAAAACATGTTTTTGAATCATTTAATAGTGAATACAGACTTTCATAAATGAATTTGATGAACATTTACAAAGAGGAAAAAAATTTCAGACCCAAACCGAAGAAATATGGATGGTTTTTCATAAAACAATTCTCAATCAATTTGAATACCAAATAATTTAAAATGAAAGAAAAATATTTAAATCATAGAAATATTTACAAGATAATATAATTGATATATTTTAATATATAATGGTCTTACAATTACCCTCATGGAAATATTATGAAAACCAATCCATAATAATAATTATAATTTGAATTATACCATTACTTTTGATATCTAATTGATTGGAAAAAATATAATCTATGGTACAATAAATTTAAAATTTTTATAAATAAATTTTAACCATATATTTATTTATCTTATTATACACTATTAATAATTTCATCGTAATTATTTATAAATAACTACTTTATAAAACTATGATTTTATTGGTAACAGTTCTTTTTGTTATACATTTTATTGTTCAACATTCCCTCTCCTTTAAAATTTTACATTATTACAAATTATATATAATTGAAAACATTTAATTATTAGTAGTTTTTTGAAATTTAAAAAAGTTTTATAAAAATCATTTAAATACAATCTTCAAAAATAAAATGCACATTCCATAGTGACTGTAGTTTCTACTTACAAATCAATGTAATTTTCTGCTTTACAATGGATAAAAAAGAAATGAAGATGATAATAGTTTAAAATTATAAAAGAATAATAACAATATAAACATAATTTTTTTTAATTATATTCATTTTTATGAAATAATGAGTAAGGTGGAAATGAAAAATGAAGAACGTAACTTCTTGAAGGTTGTAGTCAACACAAAAAAATAGGGACATTATTTGTTTTCAACAAACAATGAGGCACAATTGTTAATAATAAAATATATTTATAAAATAATAATAATTTTATATACATGTTATATATTCATAAATTATATATTTATAACTAGTAGTGTGAGGTGGTGATGTGAAAAATACATCACTTCATGGAGGTGGTACTCCAAACATACCGTTAAGGGATGTTTTCATTTTAAATTTTCCATAAATTGAGAAAAAAATTAGGTGTAACATAACCATAATTAAATTTTATTATAATTTTGAAAATTATTTTATTATGATGGTATAGTTATTATTGGTTTTAATGAGGTCTAATATGAATTATACATGGAAGGACTTGAATAAGAGTTATACAACTTCTTCTGGAAGCCTCCCATTGGACTACACCTTCAACCTTTATATGTTGTTATTTTGCTGACAACATGACGTTGGAACATAGGGAAAAATTAAGTAATGGATTTCTCTAGTTATTGGGTGATATAAAGTACCGAATATTTTTTAATATGTTTTTAGAGGAGGCTCTCTTCTATAAGTGATAGAAGTGACACTCATTTTATTATTTTGGGTTTTAAATATTAGGGTTGTCATACTCATGGTTCGGTGGCACTAAAACAATTATATTTAAAATATATGTTCTTAGTGGTAGAAATAACATCACACAATAATAATTTTTATTTGATTTGTAGGCTTACCCAAAAGTAGTATCCTTGATAATTGAATTTCACCCTTTACATGATGACGACATTTTTACCGATGTTACTATTCATATTAATTGAAATTTAAATTGAACTCATTATTAAATTTATAAATACTTATTTTTAATATGAAATAAATTTTTCAGAACTATATTTTAATAATAGGATGAAATTAATTTTATTATATGCGAAAAAAAATAAAGTAAAAATTATTTTTTAGAAAAAATGTGATTCATTAATTAAAATAATCATATAGAAAAATAAACTATGTTGTTGAATCATGTTACATTAATTATATCATTTTTTACAAAAAATATAATATTTTAATTTCAAAAAAATAAATAATAAAATGGCACTATTGAATTACATTATTTAACGAAATGAAATAAGAGCCTTTAAAAAATTAGCATTTTAAACTATTCATCCGAAAAAATTATATAAAATAATAAATAATCACTATTAAATAAATTCAACTATATGAATTCAATATTGATATCCAATTTTATAAAATAATCAATCGAAAATTTATGAATTTAAATTTTATAGATTACCATGAATAATTTCAATTATGATAATAAAATTAAATGATGTTCATTATAAAATAATCTTAGGATGTAATTTTTATGATATATAGGATGATATCATTTATTGAAATTTAATTACCCATGTTTAAATGACTATCAATTGATTCCTATTATATAATGAATTTTTCTAAATAATTTAAAAATAATTAATACTTGATTGTAGATTTGGTCATACGAGATTTGAACCAAGTTAATGTTTATTTATTATATTGATATTATAAATTTTTAAAATGGTACATGATCCCATGTATCACATAAAATTGATTATTACACAACAATTATACTTACATCCATTAAAAATAAAAAATTAAAAATATGAAATAAATTGAAAATAATAATTTTTTTAATACTGGATACCCTCATAGACTAACGTCACATTTAATCGTCACCAATAGTATACAAAATCTAATAATTTGAAAGAATACTATAAAAAAGGAATCATTTTGTTATATATAAAATGATAACTATTGAAATAGAAAGTGTGAATTCTAAAGAGATATTGGAATGTATCATTTTAGTAACATTATATATGAAAATAAAATCTAATTTTTTTAAATATTGTCATCTAAAATATGGTGCATTAAAAATTGAAATTGTATATTCATGTGTCAAGTAGTTATAATATAGGTATGAATTTTTAGTAGATTATTAATAATATAATTTAATAATAATAATAATGTAAAAAACTAACATCTTATATAAATATATTTTAATTATGTGAAAAAGTATCATTATTAATAATGATTACTAAAAATAAAAAATGTTTTCCAAATAAAAATATTTATAAAATTAAATTATTATGATACAAATAATTAATTATAATTATATCTATGTTAAGAACTTTTCATATATAATAATTTAATTTTTTAAAAACTTTATTCTCTGGTTATAAGAAATATTTACAAACTGAATATAGTATATAGTTTCTTTAATTTATAGGAATACTAATTTAATTAACAAGTGACGTGGAATAATATTAGGAACAAATAAAGTTATAAAATTTATTCATTATATACAATTATTTTTATTTATTTGTTTAACACTAATTTAAAATCCATATATATAAAATTTTGGGTACCAATGTAGTAAAATGGCTATATTTTTTCATTTACATTTCAACATATTCATAACCATGATTTTTAAAAAATTTCAAAAAAAATTAATTTTTTAGTCAAATATGGAAAATACTTATTTTTGAATAACTTTTCATTATTATAAAATTATGTTTAAATTTTGATGAAATAAAATTATATTTTTATAAAGTAAAATAATTCAATTATAATACCTTGGTTAATATATAAATACAATATTTAATGTTAGGTAACATTCATAGTGGTTTACTCAAATAAAATCATTATATAACCTTATATTAAATTTTATTTCATGTACCATATAATAATTTGAAATAAAAAATGAATTTCATATTATATATCACATTAAAAAATAGATAATATGGTAAATTTTATTTGCATGCATAAAAATATGAAAATGATAATTAATGTTTATTACACGGGTAATAATAATACTATTTTTCTCAACGAGTTGGTCTATTATTATTGAGTAATTATTGACTTATTATGTAAATTAATTCCATATCAATATTTATTATAAGATAATTATTTTCCATTTATATAAATTTATTAATTTTCATTCATATGATAATAAATTAAAAAATTTATTTGAACACTAATCTCTGAAAATATTCCTTTCCTATAATTTTTTCCCAATGCACTTAATATCATTATTTAAAATGAAATTTTATATTTTTTAGAAATCAGAATGTATTTAATTCTGATTAAATACATTAAAAAAATATAAATAATTAGTATGAATTTTTTATTTATATTATTAGTGAATTATAATTTTCATAGATATTAACTAGATGCCAAGGTAGAAAAAAATGGTGAAAATGTGAAAAACTGATTAGAAATTTCTAAAAAAATTAACCATGTTTGGAATTTTTTTTGTGGCATTATTGCACTAATATCACAATAAAAATCCACAATTTCATACCCGATATTCCTTGAACAATGAATAGTGCAATGATATCAATGAAACTTATAGGGTGTCTTCAAAACAACTTATTTTTTCACATATGAAAGGGGGTCACATCTAACCCTTCAATTCTAATATTACCATTTTAATTTCCCTTAAACCTCTACCTAAAATAAAACCCATATAATTCCATAACATATCCTTAGGATTAGGATTCTAGAATTTATCATAATTCATTCGTTTATGAGGATATCTCCCTATGAAGATCGTGTCTCCAACTTAAGTAATACATTCATTATACTCAATTATTCTTTATATTATTATTACAATAGTTTTATTTCTATAAAAATATAATGAAATAAGTGTAGTTTTTACACTGATATTTTATTATATGAATGTAACATCTTTTATTTATTCCTATCATACAATTAAGGGAAATAAAATCATCATTAGTTCGTTAACATGGACTACATCCTCAATAAAGAAATATCTTTTGTTTTTCATTACCAAATATCATGGATGGTTTTATAGATGATAATGAATAAAACGTTTTAAATAAATAATTTTCATATGATTCGAAATTTTGGAACTATCGTTTAATTCAATTATTTGTCATTCATCGATCAATATACACACTTACTCTTTGTATGTGCAATATAACACCTACAAGAGCAATGCAATCATGTATAATCACAACCCAACTCAGATTGATATGGAAATTTATTTTAAATATAAACAAGATTTACATTTTACTATTAGTATTCTAGTGAATATAATAAAATTCTAGAATTATTAATTCTATACTCAACAAATTTAAATGCTTTAAAATGAGATAAATAAACAACAAAATGTAACTACTGTAATAACAAATAATTTTAAAAATAAATGGAAAATTATAATAAATAGACAGTAAAATGATAATATATATAAATAAGACTATTTTTAATGTATTTAATTATTATATTTTTATAATTCATGGTGTTAAGTTAATGGGCAATACGAATTAGGATCCGAGGAAATAGATAATCTAGGCTACCCTCATTACTTATCAGTTACATGTTGACATTAAATTTCTATATTTCACACAAAGTTATCCTCATGAACAATAAATAATATTCTATTTATTTCACAAACAAATATACATTGTTAAATATCAATTTCATTAAAATGTTTATAAATTATTTTTTCCCTCTTAATATGTTAAGAAAATATTATTTACAGGAACCTTCCAATATCTTGTCAAATTCAAGCATCACTCCCAATTTTTTATACCATGATTAGATTATAAAAAATAATTATTATTTTATATAGAACCCCATTATTTGAAAAAAAAAATTGGGGTAAAAACATGATATTTATATTTTATAAAAACATGTACCTTATTTAATAAATAATCACAAAATTATTTCTTTTTTATTCATTTAACTCTTGAAAAATATCATAAATTTTAATCCATGGAATTACATGTTCATGAAATATTTCCCTTTCTAGTGATGAATGATAAAAAAATCAATTCACCTTTGATTTTGGGATGATTTATCGTTAAGTTATTCTGTAAATATTAATTATAAAACTCACATCATTCCCATGGATTTGTTCATTATTATAATTTATATATGGGATCACTTCATTGTGTGGAACAAAAAAAATTATTTTCATTATGTTTTGGGTGGTGCTGTAATATAATAGTCCTCTAATTCAGTGGTTAAAGGTGTATATTTCATTATACGATATTTTTCTATTTAGGAAGTGAAACTAATAAACCATGGGACTTTTTGACATTATAATTATTATCATGGGAGTGACCCTTAACATAATATTATAATTTCATGTCTTATGTTGTTTCTACATATGAACTTATTCAATGAAATGCTTGTGATCATTTGATTTATGATATTATATTATGATGATTAACTATCTTGTTATTTTTTGTTTCTATACTTTTTAACTTACTTGGTTTTTTAGATCCACATTTTCATTATGTATGATTCTATGGTAACCAATAAAATTTTAGAATATGTATTACTCTTATGAGTGCAAAATTGTGTCCAAAATAAATATTATGTTTTTAAATTTCATTTCACATTTTTATGTGTCAATTATTCCATAGAAATTAAACCTCTATATCTTTGGATTATATTATTTGGAATTTATATTATATATAATGAAATAATATGTGTTTAAGGTTTCATTTTATATAGTTGTAATCATAGAAATGTTTTATAAATTATAGATACTATTATGATATTATATTTGTAAAAAACATATGTAAATATATAAGGGTTTATTTTATGTATAGGATACCATCATTAAATTGTGAAGAGATTTTGATTTTGTGGTTTTCCTAACAATATAATCCCTATCTTAATTATAAATGTGGTTTTATTCTCCAATATAGATGTACCTTGTGATAATTACCTTGAATATTTAATGTTTAGTATTTAATCATTCACCAAATGGTTTATAAAAAAGTGGTAAATATGAACATCATGGTTAAAAGTACTGGGGAATATTATTTTGTTAACCACATCTCCTTTACATCCAAATATAAAGGATTTATTTTGTTAAGGAATTACTATAATAAGTATAGGGGAAACCAAAATAATCATAGATAAAAAATAGTTACATTAGTAAAACAATGAGTAAATGTGTTGTTTTAAAATAATGTGGAATATTGAGTTTGAGTCTTTCCTAATATAGATTATGAACGTCCTTTTATTATGTTAATTATTCTTCACACATGTTAACCAATATTTTATTTAATAATGGTTATTTCTTAATATAATCTTGTTAAAAATTGATTCCATGTAAATTTTAGATATTTTTTCAACTATCAATATAATTGTATAAGGGGTAGGTTGAGTGATTTTTTATTTTTCCAAACCAACTATGAATAAATATGATTAAAAATATGAACATAGTTTATTTTATAAACACACAGAATAAGATAATTAAGGAGTCTCACAAAAGTTCATGTGATGAAAATGATAATGAAAGGATTATTAAATAAAAATTATTTTCCTAAATATGAGTAGAGATAAATTTGTTATTATTTCAATATAATTAAATGATGCTTTTTATGTGAAAAATGAGGACATAGAGAAATAAATCTACAAGGAAAAATAAATAGTTTTGAAAATAAAGTGAGAAAAACTAATAGACATCCTATGATTTCACTAAAAATTCATTGTTTAATATGAGATTAATTTTTTTACTATATAAATTACTACACTAATCCAATTGATTAATTTAAAAACAGACATGGAAAACCTCACATATCACGGTAATGAGTAAAATCCAATGTATAAACTAATATTGATATAGATTTTGATAATTATGTGGTTCTATATACATGTACTTATAACTCTATTTTTTAATATTTCTTATGTTCTGTATGAATTCACCAAAATTGGATATTAAATTCAAAATCCTAGTGGTATAATTATAATATCCAATTTATGTGAATATTAATCATGAATTGGGTGACAAAAAATCATGTGATAATTATTCTCAATGATTTAGATACAATATAAGTGATTTTTGGAATTTATTTGTTTATCCATTTAGGCAAAAGATTATTTTTTGGAATATAGAAATGAAATTTCATATAAATATATGATATAATATAGATGATATTATTATTAATGATAACCTTTTTGCTCAAATAAATATATAAAAACACAATATTAAGGGTAATCCAATTTGAAAGAAAATATATGTTCACTAATTTTTTAAGGTTTAATTTTCTCATGAAATTATACATTTAGTCATCAAGAACATTTATATACACATAGTTATATTCATTAGTATGTGATAATTATAATTTTGGGAAATAAATTTATAGAAGGAGGAGAATGTAACTCCATAGGTTTTAGGATGCAATATTTTTTTCCATTAATTATAAAAAATTATTCTATATTCTTTAAAATGAATAAATACTTGACCTGATATTGGGGCATAAATGATATGAACTATGATAGATATTGAATATTAAATACTAATGTAATATTTAAATAAATATAGATGAAACCATGTGTTGTATACAATGGATTATTAAACATCATGATGTGTTACACCCATCGAAATTGTAGAAAATAATAGATTGTATTATATTGAAAATATTACTCTCTTTAGAACTAGATACTCCCCTGGAAAATAGATTCCATTAAGAGTCACCATTAATATAAAAACACCTACTATGAGAAATAATATTAAAATTTCGAATAACATTGTGAGATATTAATTATATAACTTGAAAATGATAATTTTTATTGAATCAGAGAAAATTGAGTGAATGATTTTACTAGTCATATGGATAAAAATTGAATTTTACTATTAAAAATACAGTCCTTACAAATATGGTCATTTAAAATAGGGTCATTGATGATATGGTAATAAAATATACAAGTCTCATATCTATATATTGGAGATATGTATTTCTACTAATGAATTTATATAATATATATTAGAAATGACAATAATAATAAAATTTATATATAAAAAATTATTTTATTTATATAAGCTACAAGATTATTAAAATATTTATTTCATACCAATAAGTCAAACACATTAATATAAATATTATAGATATAATTAAATTTTTATTTTATATAAAATTTAAATATAATTATATCTTCATTATTATCATTTTATACGTACAAATATACTTTCTTAAGAATTATAATTTCAAGTAATATTTATTATTTTGATATAACACATGTTATAAAGCTTTTTATTGATATAAATTTGTAGTAATTTAATTATTATTTATAATGAAAAATATTTAGTACTCATAATATATAAATACTCATTTTTATCGATAGAATTAATTTTCATTATTTATTTACCTTATTTTGGAATAAATAATTATACATCTTATGTATTGAATTTGATAAAATTTACCTCATTTTTTTTGTTCATCATATAAAAACCATTTTAAGATAAACATTTATATTTTTCCAAAAATATTTAATTTTGGGTGAATTATGAAAAACAATTATCATAAAATAATCATTTTTAAATCATTATGTTTTAAAATAATATATTTTAAATAATAAATATATTTTTATAATGTAAAATAAATCAATTAAAAATTTATTTTAGTTATTTATAAGAATAAAATATAATAATATAGATTACATAATCGAGATAAAAATGTAAATATTTTTTAATTAGTTCAATTACATTTGAGGCGTAATAAATGAGATTAGTAGGAATACTATTAACTACTACGTTAATAGTGAATTACTTTCAACATGTAATTTTTTACCATTCTTTTATTATTAAAAAATCAATTACATTAATAAATAAGAAATAATTATATTAATATGGTGTTTAATATGATCATTAAATTTATTTTCACAAATTAATTTGTAATTTTTTTAAATATGAATGAGAATATTTAACAATGATAACAACATTTTTTCTATGAAAACTTTTGTTTCAATAAAACAAAATTTGTTATCTAAATGAAAGAAATTTTAGTTATAATTTGCATTATAATAAATATGTAATATATTCAGGTAAATAAAATTTATATTTCGTAAGAATAATTTTTATTTAATGTTTATAAATTATACATTACATAGTTAAAAAATTGATAAACCAATATTAAAAGCAAAATAGTAAAATGTATAAATCTAATGGTAAATAACTAAAAACATGTTGAAAACGTGTCTGTAAATTCATAGTTAATATAATCATGATCCAATATCTTCTTAAACTCCATGTCTTTTAACATTTATATGAATTGACCCTAGAATTGTATATTGATAACATGTAAATGTACCGAGTATACACATAAACTCTCATTTGTCCACTTATACATAAAGATCACATCCATTCCTTCATTTATAATATTAGTATTCAAATTTATCATAATTATTTATAGAAACTACCACAAGTTGATGTATGTTCTCATCATTATTCCAATAATATCTATATTGTTTCTATGTTTTATGAAATAATTGTGAAAATACATTAAAGGTGGTCAATTGTGTTTTTTTAAAAATATATGATTATTTGAACATATCCTCTCTATGCGATGTTTATGTCTTTCCATAATATATATATATATAATGGAAACCAATGAAGATATTATATCAGTATTTCTACAGGTTCTGAGCATGAATATTTCATTTTCCAATCCACCGACACTCTATCAGTAAACATGGATATTTTCACTATACTAATCCCCTAATTCAGAGACCTTTGTAACTACGTGTAGGTTGTATTAACCATTAAGAAATTATTTTATAGGGCCTTATAGATCATTTATAATGAACATTAATTCAACTATTTAGTAAAAATATGATACTCTACTATGTCATATTATAATCAGTCGATATAAAAGATAAAAAAATCCAAATTGATTTGAATAATTTCATTACACAATTCCCACAACAAATGATACATTATAATACCATCAAAGGAAAAACAGATTAATTTTCATTGTTCATTACTTGAAATGATTCTCTTCTCTTCATATTTTTTATAAATAAACAACAACCCAAAATAGCATCAAGAATGCCTTTAATAGGTCATAGAGAGATGAAAACATTAGGAGAGGATAAACATGTATGTCTTCAAAGTGTATTCTTGAAGATAATATTAATAACCTATAGAAATAGTCTTTATCAATAGATACAATGGTATACTAATTATAAAAAGAATGTAACAGATAAAATCATTTATAACTATAAAGTGAACCTCATCAATGTAATAGAGATATTTAATTTTTAGAAGAAAAACAATCACATATAATTCCCTCCTTGATAAATAAATTTGAATACTGTCATTTAATAAGATTCATGACATGTCTTCTATTTCTAATAGATTTGGATGTACCACCAAATAAAATTAAATGATTAATAGGTAATTGTATGATTGTAATTATAATTTTATCACATAGTATAATTTTTCATCCCATATAAATATGATTTATTTAATTTGTTTAATTATAACATTTGAAACAGTCTTTGAGTAGAATTAAAATAAATATTTCATCATAAAAAATATTATATAAATCATGAAAATATATATAATTTAAATCTTCTAGAAAGCATTTCAAATTTAAGGTTATTATATATATGGTTAACCATCAAAATTAGGGTTGATAATGTATGATTGATCCCAAATGTATGTTTTATGAACCATGTATTATGTAAAAAAACAAAGGGTACATATCAAAAGTATAGTTCCAAAAATATACATTTATTCAAAATGTTTTGTTCCCAGAGTATGGTCCCTTTCAAAAGATGGTTTCCAAAACCTTTTGTTTACCACAAACGTAGGGTTCGGAATAGTGATTATATGTTTCTCCAAATATCAATGACTACTTGAGAAAAACTAAAATCAACCTATTTATTAACTAATATGCTTAAAAAATGATAAAATAATTATTTCAATAAATATAATACTAAAATACAGTTAGAGATAAATGACTAATAAATCAAAATTGGTTATTTTTTATCATCAAAATATCTAATAAATAAATGAAATTTTGGCATCAACATACACTAATCAATAACTAACATTTTTATGAGAAAAACCCACATATAAATTTAAAAATAAAAACATATATTCAACAGAAATCAAAATAATGCGTTGACTTATTAAAAAAAGTGTTTGTCAATTAAATAATGTATTGGATTTAAAAAAATTGATTATCTAAATTCCACGTTTATACCCTATATCTTATTTTTCTATATATAAACAAACATATATTTACGGTTTGGAATATAATATTGTGAAAAATATAATATATATATAGTAATATAAATGTAGTGTTTTAACTAATGTCTCTTAGTTTTAATTATATCGAAAAAAGATGATCAATAGATTCAATATAACATGTTAATTATTGAAACAAAAGTCTCTAAATTTTATATTTAGCCTAGGTAAATTCATCAGGAATATTATATATATTTACAAATTAAATATTAAAAATTATAATGTAGAAAATATTAATTAGAGAACAATATATGAAAAATTATTTTCATTATAATAATCAACCATAATTACAAAGTGGTTAGGGATCTATTTTCCCTATTATAATGACGGTCAAATCCATATGAAATAATAAAAAATAAGTGCTATGATAATCTTCATATATTTGGTAAAATTACATCATCTCTACCATCAAATCATCAGTATTTTTATTGATTATTCATGTCCATTATTTCATTAACATCTTTCCCCTGAATTAACTTAAAATCATCAACTAAAGTTTTCTTCAATAACTCATGAATATATATTTAGGACTACATATATGAATGAAATATATCTCATAGATGATTTAAAGGATTTATAATTATGGATATGTATAAGTTTGTATTTAAAAATTCTTTCTTTATTTTCCATAATAGTGTGATGTGTAATCCTTTTTCACAGTATGCTTGGGATTCTATGAAAAATGACAGATAAAAAGACTGCTAGAGATTTGAATATTTGAATCAAACGTAGATAAATTATTTAGATTGAATTAGAATACATTCTTTGTGATTTATATACTCTTTAGTATTCAATCTAACTTATGAAATATTTCATCATTTAATACAAATCATATTTTCCAAGAAAATCAGGTGTAATGTGGACAATTTGAATAGCTATTTCTCATTTCATAGAATCAAAATCTCATCTTATGGTTGAGTTTTCATGAAACATTTATTGGTGGTCTTTAAATGAATCATCCTATATTTTGGAAATATAAAAAGTTCCTAATACTTCAATGGATTTTTAAGAAACATACAGATCTTATTATACTTTATCATTTTCTTATCTCATATAATTATATTTAGATACCACAGATATAATATGATATATAAGAATATAAGATTAATAATTAATTTGTATTATTAATGGATAGGTCACATCATCCAATTAAAAATAATCTTCTACCATTTTCTCCATATAAGAAGATGAAAACTCTCCAGGTATTATTGTATCTATAGTTGCTTCAATATACATGATCCTCTGCAAGGAATCAATGATGAAAAAAATATTATGATTTCCAATTTTCTCAGATATTTTACTTAAGTGGGAGTGCACTTTCTCATCATTTTAAAATTATTTTTAGCATTACATTCTTCATAAACAAAGATTTATTCTACATGGTCCAACTACAAATGTTATACTTCCACTAACACAATTTATTTTTCAAAAATAGGTTGGACTACTTCTATAACCCTATAAGTTGTATATTTATCTATAGGATATGGTATCAATTTATTAAAAAATATATAGAACATGTTAAAATGGGTTTTCTATTTTTAATCATCTTATTAGAAGTGTATCAGTACTCGCCTTATGAGAATATTATTTAGAGATTCCAGATCATCGAGTAACTCCCACTATAGTGACTGAAATATTCATATATAATCTCATTATACATCATGAGGTACATGGTATATCAATTTTTAAAAATTTTAAAATTAAAATATCTTAACTATTTAATTAAAAAATTGATTCCCCAATATCCTGTTAAGAAATGTTACATAAATAGAATTTGTTTAACTATTGTGCTCCTCCTTGAGCATGTATTCTAGATTCATCATCTTACTCATCATCTATTAGCATGATCATTCCATATGACATTCTATAGAATATGGAAAATTATATTGGGTTCCAAATATATATATATATATATATATATATGATATGGTGATATTTAATAATATTTTGAAACTCATAGACCATACATTCATATACAGAAATTGAGAAACTAGTCTTCTATAAGTATAAAAAGGTATTCATGAATATTCCTTATAGTAGTGATCCTTTTTTCATAACATAAAATGACTAAAATAAAACATGAGGTTTCTCAAAATAAAAAAAAAATTTGTATATGGAAATAGGAATTTTTCGAGCTTTATTAATCACGGAAAAAAACCTTTGGCTAAAAATTATTAAAATTAACTTTTTCAACCACTAAATCATACATGAAATAACATCTAACGTGAAATGTCCCCAATAAAGGCTATTTTCCTATATCTTAATAATTATATATCCAATTGATATAATTATAAAATTATCGATTCCTTTATGGGGAATATGGATAAGATAAAAATTTTCTACATAACATATTGATAGTTATTCATTAGGTTCCTTCAATGATATAACATCCTCTAAATCCACAAAACTAAATTGCATATTTTTATAAAAATAAATTAAATTGGATTCAAAAATATACTCAACTTGCCTCCTTTGAAAATTAATAGTAGGACTTCATACCACATATAATTCTTCAATAGTATATATTTATAAAATATTCATTATAATTCATCTCATTTTCCCTGATGAGCCCTTCATTCTGAAAATAATGTCATTTGTCCACTCGATTTTCATGAATAATCTTCATAAACAGTACTATACTTTATCATTAAAAATATTTTTAGGGTTCAGGTTTAGTATAATGGTGTTATAAGAGATATTGTATGATCTTATGAGGAAATAGAATATGATTGATCATGAGAGATTATCTATGGGGGTTTTGAGAAAAAGATGCGATTCTCATGTAAAAATATCTGTGTAATCATTTGATAATTGAAAAATAAGAACAACACTAAAAGTGATGATACAAAATAATTCTTTAAAAAATTAAAGAATTATTGAATAATATTTAAATAAATATTATGTAAAATTAAAAATAGGTTAGGTAAAAATATAATGTAAAAATTAATATAGTGATTACAAAAAATTAACTACATAACAAAAAATTAATTAAACCACACATATCTATAATAAATAAATATTATTGGAATCTAATTTAGCAATAATATAATCATGTTTTCATTTAGGACTAATAAATTATAATGTTGTATTTCTATACAAACATGATCTCATTAAAAATGATTCTTTAGATAAACAGTCATCATCCAAGGGTGACTAATGTTTTTTTTGAAATATTAATTACACTATTGTAATCAAATAATATATAATTTTTATCAAAATTAAATCCAGACTCAAGAAGAGGTTATTCCATCCCTGAAAATTGTTCAAAAAACAATTACTGTATAAATATACTCTCCCTTTTCTATTAAAAGTGGATCTCACCATTTATTTTTACTAGACCATGATGATGTGTAATTTCATAAAAAAGTGAAATTTTCTTAAGTTATATTTTATATCTATCATTCATCAATACAAGTAAGACATTAAAATTATATTAACCTAAAATAATATGTATTTTAATAATCCATGTATAAAAAAATAACTTATATATATATATATAAAGTATTTGAATAGTTGTGAGATGAGATTAATTTGTGTTAGATTAAAATATCTCACAATAGAATCCCAAAAAAATAATGTCTACTTTTTTTATAGTAAGAAAATTAAACTACCAAACAATACCATGTATATCATTTTATCTACCAGATTTCCAGCTTAATTTAAAACATGTTTCACATTAGTTCATGTGAATATTGTAGAAGTCTACTTTCATTATGTATATAATTTTTCAAAAAATAGATACAATATTTTATTTTATTAAAACTTTCTCCAAAATATTATTTGATAAACATTTATTCCATTAAGGAAATTTATTTCTACCATAATAATAATTTCAAATTAATTTTTCATATATTTGTAAAAATATTGATGAATAATTTTATTAGGATTCCCCAAAATAATGTAATCTAAATAAAATTGAACAAATAATATTTCAAAAATTAGAATATTTATTTAAAATTTTATGATTTCATAATCCTACCAATATTATATAATAAAAAAAATAAATTCACTCTTGCATGCCAATCCCTTTTTAATTTTCTAAGTCCATAACAAGATTTAGTAAATTTGAAAATTGAATTTTGTTGATGAGGATTTTAAAAAATGAATAAGTATCACATATAAATTATATTTATTAAATGACCATTTAAAATGTATATTTAACAACCATCATATATAATATTACATTTATAAAATATTCATTGGCTAAACAGATCAATATTACTTCTAATTTATAAAATGGAGAAAAGGTTTCCATATAATCCATCCATTATTATTATTTGTATCCCTTTCCCATTAATCTTTACTTATTCCATATAATAATAAATTTATCAACGTTATTATTTCTAAATACACATTCATCACATTTCATTTGATGGGTTTGTGTACAATATAGTTATTTCAAAACAATATTTCATATCAATATATGTATTTCTTCATACATAGCTATATTCTACCTCTCAACACCTATGTATTCTTTTAATCTATTAAGACCATACATGGATATAATGGAATAAATATAAAATAGGTTTCCAATATATATTTTAGTCATAACATATTATTCCATGTTTCCTATTACTTTATCTAATGGGTGTTGCATTAATGATATAAGATGTCTTGGTATGACACATTCATGTTCCTTATTTTCCAATTATTTATAAGTGGATTGACTATGATTAAATTATTTGATAATTTCAAATTAAGATTTAAAAATAATTATGTATCAAGTTATATATATAATCCATGTAATCGTATGGTTGGTTTTTATTATGATTCAATAGATCACTTTAAATAAATTTCACATGAAAATATTAATTGACTACTTGTAAAATTTAGTTATAGAATCTATGTGGTTTTGTTATTAGAATATTAAAGAAATATATCTTCATTTTTAGATGACATTTAACATGGTTTTCATTATTATTAAAGATATTCAACCCAAAAATAAAATCATTAAATTATCTAATGTTAGGATTGTTGTTATTTTAAGGTTTATATGGGGCCTTTTAGAAAAGATGCCATATTGAAAATCTATTCATGAAAAGAAAAACATTGAAAATATATTATCCCCATAAATATGTAGGATTATTAAATTAATTTAACATATTTACTTAATATTAACATAATAGTTCTATTTTATCTTCCCATAATGTCACGAACCGTCCCCCGGGGCCCGTGCCTTGACTACCCCAAGCCAGCCTTCCATAGGCCAGGGCTGGCGACTAGCACCAAAGGTGAAATTCCCTAAAACAGGGAAGGCATTTCCTTTATGACCTATAAATAAAAACAACTAGATACAAAACACTAGGTAAACTGTATAACAAATGGGTGATGAAAAGTAAGTGGGACGAAAATAAAAGAACTACTATAAAGTACAAGGAACTAGATGTACAAGTACAACTGAAGAAAGGAAAAACAGCTGGTAGGTCATCTATCAGAATTCCCACCTGAAGAGTAGGTACAAAGAGCCTCCACATGACTCTACATCTGTCAGTCTCCTCATTGTACTGACTCGTCATAAGGTCCACCTCCAGGTACCGTCTAGTCCTGATACTCTCAGCCTCGATCCGCGATGTTCATCGCATGCATCCAACACCACAAGGTGTGGGCATTGCCCATGCAGGGGTGAGTATAACGATACTCATTAGGGACCCTAAGACCCTCAAGGTCTCACAAAATCAAACACTGATAAGAGACAATGTATGAAATCAACAGATAAACCCACTTAGGTATATGACCATACATATACCAATGTTTTCAAGTAATCCATATCAATAATGAGGTAAACTCAAAAGTTACTGACTCAGCTCACACAGGTATACAACTTATGTAGAGAGATAAAGCTGATTAGATGTATCAACTGAATCATCCGCTATGTCAAACCCACATAGGATCCTGGTACATCAATCAGAGCTTCCGAACCCACATAGGTTCCTTGAATATTAGTCAGAGCTATCGAACCCATGTACGATCTTGGAATAGTAGTCAGAGCTGTCGAACCTATGTAGGATCCTGGAACAATAGTCAGAGCTATCGAACCCATGTAGGATCCTGGAATAGTAGTCAGAGCTTTCAAACACACGGAGGATCCTAGAATAGTAGTTTGAGTTGTCAGACCCATGTAGGATCTTGGAACAGTATTAAGTGCCCTCATAACCACATAGGATCATGGAATAGTAATCAGAATTCCGTCAGCCACAAGGTTCCCGCACTAATGACACTTGATTCTGGGAGGGTCCGCTCCTCAAGAAAAGTGTCGATACATCAGCTACAATGAATTCTCACAAATAAGTATCTCAAAGTTCCTCAATGTGTTAGGGGTCTCAACACAACTGACGGTGCATCAATCAGATGCCCGGTCTGTGAGTTATTAGACTTCTAGTCTTGGGGGCCTGGTTGGATTCATGCTCGATCTAACATGACCGTATCTCATCTATACCCAAAAAAATAGTGGGGTATACTTAAAGATATCATCACGCTCTATGACTACCTGCACCGCTCAATGTTTTTCAAATAGTTGACTGATGCCAAAGATACGGGAAAAAGAATGTAAAGGGTAGGTAGTAGGCCCGGGTCTGGTTTGACCCGGTCAGACCGACCTACCCTGGCATAATCTTGGCTGACCCGGTTCGGGTTCGGCACGACCTATCAGGCCGTGAGGGCCGCGATTAGAATGAGGGTGTAGACCGTTCATGAGGGTGTGGACCCATCGCAGGTTGGGGTAAAGTTAGATCATCTTGGAGGCGCCGCGAGGGGTGCGGGAGGCCAGCTCGGCCGGGAACACATGGGGCACGGCTCAGTGACTCAGCTCGGGAGGCCATGGCCAGTTTGGAATGTTCCGCGAGGAGCGTGGCTCATACGGTGCGACCCAGATGTCCTAGGATGGTTCGGCCAGCGGAGGAGCAGGGCGTGCGGGGCACGAGGAGCACACAGATGCTAGAGGCCGGTGTGGCTCGGGCTGGTGGGACCGGTGTGGTTTGGTCGGGGCGCTGCGAGGGGGGCCTCGGGCCAGTGCAGTTTGACCGGGGTGTCGCGATGGAGGTCGCGAGCTGGCGCAGTTCATCCGGAATGAGCTGCACGGTTCGGTCGTGGTGGGGCGGCCCGTCGTGGCCGGGAGGCACGGGTGGCCTAGAGGGCATCGTGGTTCAGCCCAAGGTGGGGGAGTCGGTTCGGCCGACAGACGGGGTGGCTGAGACCTATTCGGCTGGTGTATGGAAAATCCACCGGGCCGCACGGGTCACGGAGGACACAAGTAGTGCAGTCGTTGCATGCATGGGATTTCTTGTCTTGTCACCTCATCATCATGCTGAAGAAAATCAAAAACAAAACTGGCAGAGGAGTTAGGCCTTGTTGGTTTGGTCCGCACCCTTCGTGTTTAGAGTGGTAGCAATAAGAAAAATTCTCTCTTGAATAACAATGAATTAACATGAAAATAATATAGAAGAAGAAAAGTCTATCAACACCCCTCAGCTTCTCACAAAACCAATTCTAAACTGACAAAGAAAATTAGCCTCAATAATTCTTTTCCTTAGAATGGAAGAATTAAAGGAATAATATCATATTCAAATAAAACCCATACATGTTTGATGTTCATTGGCGGGGTCATGGGGACGAAGACGGAGATTTCATTGTTTGTCTCATCTTCCACACTCTTCCAATACCCAGCTCGTACGTCAGTTTGTTGACGATGATGAGGAGGGAAGGTCAGCCGTCGAAGGCGTCCCACATTGGTAGGAGTCTGAGGATGAAGGTCGAAGGAGTTATTTCTTCGTAGTCAAGGTGTCCCTCGTCGACGTTCTTCATTGGGATAATTCTTCGATGGGATATTTCTCTCATGCTCTCTCGCTTCTCCCAAATTCCACCAAAATGCAAAAAGATCCAAAAAGATAGATTTGGCCATCTATTATTTTGTTTGCATGAATTCAAAAAGCCAAATTAATTATGGTGGGTGGAATAATAAATCATGAGAAGGGTTGGCACATTTAATTGTTTTATGGGCACAATTAATTGAGTAGAGGAGGTCAAGAGACTATCCCTCATTAATGAGGGAGTTGAGTGGTTTCCCTCATTTAATTGGGGTTTAGTCCCTGGTGGTCCCAACACCATAACCTATTGTGGGAGGTTAGGTTTGAGTGGGCCCCACCACCATAACCTCTCATGGAATGTTAAGGTGTGGTGGTCCCCACCTCCAACTTTTACTTGTGTGATTATAACATAATAAAACATGCCTCATTTTATTTATTATTTCCACGAAAAACGAAAAAACTATCTTCCACCCTCGACCAACTGCCATCAAGGTGAAAGTGTTTTTAAGAGAATATCGGTGCTGCGAGTTCAACGGTGTCCTCAGATTTCAATTCCGTGCCCCAGTTCAAATGTTATAAAAACGTGATCGTACGTTTACTGAATGTAATTGAAAAAAACATTAGAAAATGATTCCAGGCACAACGGGCCTCAGAAACACGTGCCATAAATTATCACAGACTCGTAAAATTCCCATGTATTTCTGAAAAAAAAATTCCCCCAAAATTCCAGGTCTTTATATTCTACCCACCTCAAGGCTCTACGTACTAGTAAATGACATATCATAACTATGGGAACAAGTGGTGTACATAGAACGCATATGAGCCTCCCTCTCCCATGTTCTCTAATGGATGTTCGCATTCTTCTTGCGAACACGCACCAGAGGTATTGACCGTCCAAGTAGGACCTGATCCTGTCGATCCTCAATCTCCGTTGAAACCTCCATAAATGTCGCTCCATCATCGTCATCCAGCTGTTAATGGTTGATGATGTGAGAAGGGTTGTGCACGTATCTCCTTAGCTGGGATATGTGGAAGATTTCATGCACCCAGTGAAATCTAGGAGGAGTATCTAAGGGTTATTCCACCTCACCAACTCCAATAGGACATGAAAAGGTCAGATGAAAAGTAGAGATAACTTTCCCCCTTGGCCAAATCTCTATAAACCTCATCGAGGAGAGACCCATAGAAAGACTTTGTCTCCATCCTTGAACTATAGAGGTCTCCGTCTCTTTTTGGCATACGACTTCTATCTTCTCAATGTAGTCATCATCCACTCCTGGAAGATCTACTCCTTCTCTATGGTAGCCCATACCATATCTGGGCCCACTAGTGCTGACATCACAGGGTTGACCCAGCACAATGGTGACCTGAGAAGTCACCCGTATAATGCCTCAAAAGGTTCCATCCCAATGGTGGTGTGATAGCTATTTTTGTATGAAAACTCCACCAAAGGTAATTTATCATCCCAACTATGACCGAAGTCAAGAACACATGCATGAAGAATGTCCTAGAGGGTCTGAATGGTCCGCTCAGTATAAACATCCCTCTGAGGATGGAAGGCGGTCATCAAATGAAGCTGCGTCCTGAAATATTCCTACAACCCCTTCCATAACCGGGAAGTAAAATGTGCATCATGATCAGAGACAATCGTCGAAGGCACTCCAGGTAGCTGTACAACATGATGCATGTATAGGTGTCCCATACTATATGCTAAACCCCACTCTCTGATTGGTAGGAAGTGGGCCAACTTGGTGAGTCGATCGATTATCTGCCAAATTGAGTCGTGGCCCTTGGATGTACGTGGATGTTCTGTCAGGAGGTCCATGGATATCCATATCACTTCCAATCTGGGACTAATAAATGTAGAACCAAGCCTACAAGTACCTGATGCTCAGACTTTACATGCTGACAAGTGTGGCATCGAGAGACAATCTCTAAAACTGATTTCTTTATTCTCGACCACCAGTGCTGTCATCGGAGATCCTAGTAGATCTTTTCCACTCCTAGATGTACCGTAAGATGGGATGTGCGGAACACCCTCAACACTTCCTCCTGAAGTGAAACTGGTACCATGGTTGGTTCTATAAAGATAATAACGTGCTCCCCAACTTTAGATAATAAATCAGGTGCCCTGTGGATATCTAAGAAAATCGTGTCTCATAGTCTGCGTCCCCACGTTGTGCCTCCCTAACTCGCTGAAGAAATGGGTGTATGACTATATGATACTATTGTAAATATGGTCCATCTCTATCCACAAAGGATATCTGTAAAGTGGCTAGCTGCTTCGTCGCTTCACCTAAAATATGTATACCAGACCTCCTAGTGAGTGCATCTGCACCAACATTCCCCTCCTAGGAGTATAGACTACATCTATGTAATAGTGCTAGAATAACTCATGCCAATGTCATTGTCTTAGTTTTATGTCTTTCTGGGAGACGTTATACCTGAGACTCTTGTGATCCGATTATATGGTAAAACGTTCACCCATCAGATAGTGTCGCCGCATCTTCAAGGAAAAGACCGCTGCAACTAACTCCAGGTCATGGGTAGCGTAGTTCTGCTCATGTTGTCTCAGTTGCCGAGAGCCATATGCGATCACTGCTCTCTCCTGCATCGGGACACATCAGAGTCTAGTCCTCGAATCATCACAGTAGACTACCTACCTTATTCCCTCATCTGGAAGCCTCACGATTTGGGCACTAGTAAGCCTCTACCTCAGCTCTTGAATGCTTTTATGGATTCTCTCTAACCCCAGTAAGGGTTTCCCATTCATCACCAAGGATGATAGTGGTGCTGCAACTCTGGAGAAGTATAGTACAAACCTCTATTAATAACCAGCCAAACCCAAGAAACTCAGTACTTCTGTCACACTACTGGGTGGCTCCCAAACAAGTACTACCTAAATCTTTGCTGGATCTACTGCAACTCCAGCTTCTGATGAGACATATCCCAGAAAGTGAACAAATCGGAACCAGAACTGGAAATTCGAGATCTTACCATAATTTGGGTGCTCTCGAAGTGTGTCTAGTACTACACACAAATCATTGGAATGCTCCCCCATAGTAGTCGAGTTGATCAGAATGTCGTCGATGAAGACTTTGACAAATAAATCATGTTATGGCTGGAAAATCATGTTCATGAGTCCCCTGAATACTACTGCAGCGTTGGATATTCCGAAAGGAATAAGCAAGAACTCTTAGTTGCCATACCGACATCTGAACGTTGTCTTCTGTACATCCTTGTCTCGAACTCTGAGATAGCGATAACCTGATCTATGGTCTATCTTCGAGAAATGTCATGATACCTTCATCTGATCAAATATGTTTTAAATCCTAGAGAGTGGTTACTTGTTCTTCATGGTCACCTAGTTCAGGAAACGGTAGTGGACATAAAGTTTCAAGCTCTCATCCACCTTCTAGGCAAACATAATCGGGGCTACCTTGTGGGAAATATTAGGTTGGATGAATACCTTCCCCTATTAGTCCTCATGTTGCACCCCAGCTCACGAAGCTCCATGGGAGCAATCCGATATGCTGTACTAGATATCCATGTAGTCCTGGGGTACACGTAAATGTATGAGTCCACATATCTTTGAGGAGGTAGACCAAGGAAATCATCAGGGAAAACATCTGTGTACTGGTCCACCACTAGAGGATAGATCAAACTCTCCACATCTACTTCTCATAGGGTAAGGGAAGCCAAATGATGAGTGATCATATGCACCCTCTTCCGGGTATGTTCGTCATGTGCTACAAAGGCTCCCTTATCATTAGTGAAGGTAAAAATGCTCCCATCCATGTGAATAGACCACACTTTGTACCTATTACAGTCAATCAGATCATGGACTGCAGATAACTAGTCCATACACAAGATGACATCGTAAGGCCTCGACGCCACTACTAGGAGCTCCCAGAAGAAGCTCTCACCTCCTAGGGTAAGCTCACTCTGTGTGAACCAGTGCGTAATCGTCGAATCTGCTCCCGTTAGAGTCTTTAGCCATAAGGATCGATCCAACAGCTCAATCAGAATCTCCATGATTTGAACGAGTGCGGTGGAAATGAATGAGTGACTGGAAGTTGTGTCTATAAGAACAATAGCTATGGTTGAGTAGACATAGATCAAACCTCAAATCATCTCCGGAGTGACAGGATCGTAAGCCTCAGCTACCTGGAGCTGAGCTCTCACCTGTTCACCTCCTCCATGCGATCGGGGTGGACCTCCTAGTAGAGGTTGTGGTAAAACCTCATAACGTCGTCCATTGCCAGCTGCATGACCACCTCCTCTACAACGTCTGTCTGTGCCATGTGGATCGCCACAATCGAACCTCTCCCTCTTCTTGGGAGGTCCCTAATATGTCTTCTAATCATATGCATGATAAATCGGATAGTCTCGAGCCAAGTGACCCTGATCGTCGTATGCTTAGTACTACATGTTCCTCATATGACTAGATCTATCTCGTGTGCCTCGCACAACCTAACCCATGTCGTGAGGTCATCCACCAGATGGTCTGGTCTGCATGGATCTCTGTGACATCTGTCTACTACTAGTGGAAGAAGAATCCTCTACGTGACGCCCGTTGGTGGGTATCAATGCTGGTGACTGCTCAGCAAGGAAACTCACAACTAAGAGAGAACTCAACAACACATACGCATGTGTCATGATACTGAGGGAGATCATCGAATCCCTTTTCTCTCGCCTGAGCCCCTGCTCGAAGGTCCATGCCTTAAAGAATGGGTCCCACTATATATCTATGGAGTAGTGTGAGAGGTTGGTGAACCTCACTGAGTAATGTGCCACTGTCATGCTGCCCTGATGCAGATGAAGTAGATCTTGCATCTGCACTACAAGTAAGGTGGCTGTGACTAGCTCTGCAAGAAACATTCTATCGATGTCTGCCTAGAGAAGTGTCACCTCATCATGCACTTAGAGAATCAGGCTCCACCATATGCTAGCTGCTTCCTGAAATAGTCTCGCGACAAGGATAATAATATGGTCGGTTGGTGTCCCTACTAATATGAAGACTCTCACTACAACCTGCATCAAATCCTCAGCACCCACGAGTCTCTCTCAACCCTTAACCTAGGCAGGCTTTGGCACATGAAATTATGCAACACACTCGGTCGGCGTGCACTCTTTGCTTCTTAGGCTGGTGGCATCAGTGGCCCAATGAGTAGTGGTACCGTTGGTGCCTCTACTTTGATAGGGCCCTGCATGGAGGCATCTTCGCTTGGTGGGCTGCCATCTCATACAAAGACAAGAACCCTGGCTGGGTATCTGCATGGGGCCATCCTGAAAAGGAAAGGTGTTCCATGGTAAATAAGTTATTCCTAGGGAGCTGAATCATAGAAAAAGATTTATAAAAGACACACAATCTGTGTTTTCATGCACTTTGTCGGAAATCAGAAGTCAGGGTCCTCGTGTATGGATACATCAGCTGCCGCACCAACATTGGACTCTCTGAACTGAAAACCTTACTTTGTACCCTTAACACTATGGCTTCATAGAAAATATCAGAATCCTATGTTCAACGGTAGAAATGACTTATCTGATTCCAATTTTTCAAGACCCTTCCCCCGAGGACTGTTCTTTGACTACCCCAAGCCTGCCTTTCATAGGAAAGGGGCTAGAGACTAGAACCAAAGGCCTAATTTTCTAAAACTGGGAAGGTATTGCCTTTATAACCTGTAAATGCACACAACTAGATACAAAACACTAGGTAAACTATATAATAAAAGTGTGCTGAAAAGTACAAGGGCCATAAATACAAGCCCAACTGAAAGTAAAAGGAACTGGAAGTACAAGTACAACTGAGGAATGGAAAAACAACTGTGGGGTCGTCCTCCATAATTCCCACTTGAAGAGTAGGTACATAGAGCCTCCTCAGTACTCTAAGTGTAAAATCCCAGTTAAATGAAGAATAAGATATTTTTATATTCATAAATATTTGTGAATTAAATATTAATTTTACTTTAATGGGGATCCTATGTTCGATAGCGTACCTGATACGCAACAATGAGTTTCTTTGGAATCTTACGTTGCACACTAATAATATAATATTATTATTTTAAATGGTAGTTAACTCCTAGAAGTTTTATTGGGGGTAATGAACAAAAATAACTATAATATGATTATACATTATTTTGAAATGTATTTACATTTATCCAATAAAAAGTTAGAGGATTTAAATATAAATGAATCTAATTTTAAGCATAATATAAATTAAAAGGCCGATTTATCGCCTTTTAATGGAGAACCATTTTAAAATATAGTTTTGATCACTTTAATACATTCTATATGACCAGATAAAATCCTTCTTTAGAATGGGTACATCAATATTTACTTTGGGTAAATTTTTGGAATTTTTCTGATAAAGTTCATTTTTTAATGAATACTGAAAATATTGTATTTTAATTCAAAACTACGTTTTAATATAATTTATTTATATGGTTAGATTATATATTTAAGTGGTTTTAATGTGTAATTAGAATAAATTCTTACAATTTAATCCAATTTTGGTCATTGGAGTTAATTTCTCTTTGAAATAGGACTTAAATAAGTGTCAATCTTTTGATAGTTATTGTTTCTTAAAAACACGCTATCTGTTTTGATAATGGGAAATAATTTTAAATTTCATTAATGCCACTTCTATGTTTTGAATATGGAAAAATAGACATAATTTTTGAATTCGTAATATCAAATATAGCACGGGCTGATTTTTTTTATTTTTCTGAAAAACATCAATTTTTGATGAATAGTGAAACCACTTAGTTGTAGTTAAAAAAACTGACTTTTTCATTTAAATTAATTTTTTCCACTTCTCTGAATTTAATGTCTAAAATCCCATATACATGGTTGTTATCATGATGTAAAATGTGGTTCAATATGATGAAAATGCTTTTGGTGAATAGTAACTGTTGACTTTTATTTACAGCGGTTAAAGGTAAATAGGGTAATTTAAGGTAAATAAATATTATAATAATTCCAAATTATCTTAAAAATTGTCCAAACCATATTATTTGAGTCATTAACGACCATGGTCATCGTTTGGTAGATTTTGGGACCCCATTGAGCAACTTGGGAGTGAAAATGACAATCTAGATTAATTAATTTAATGTGAAGACAAAATTGACATTAACAAAAATATTTTAGTAATTAATTTTTATATAGTGTTATATAAGTCCTATTATTGAAAAAAATATTCTTTGGGAAGATAAAATTATATAATACACCATGGTATTTTTTTCATAATTTTTAGACATCAAATAAATTAAATTATATAAGACACAATAATGTTGCAGTATTTACCTCATTAATAAATCATTTAAATAAATAAGATTATAATGATTAAAATATTTTCCAAAACCTGTCCAATTCCTATTGGTTGAAATTATTTCGACTAGGATTCATCGTATCTTCGACTATAATGATTATTGGACCATTAAAAACGGAATATCATTATATTATAAAATAATATTATCACTCTTTCCTAAAGAGCCCCTCCACTCCCCTATAAAAGAAGACAACTTCTAGACAATTCCTCACACCTCTCAACCCCTTTGGCTCGACCAAACTCTGCCCAATTAAGCTCCCTATATCCCTATCCTCCTACTAGAAGCCTTAACTTAGTTATAAGGCACTTACAAAGTCATTTGGTTCAAACAAATGTGAGTTACCCAGATTAAAGGTAACATTTTCTCTTAAATCATTCCGTTTTATTTTGCTCCTCCAACCCCTAAATTTTTTTTATTTCCTTTCTTTTGTAATAAGACCAGTATCCTCAATATACTAGGTTGTTTTTATGTGAAGGATACAGACTAAAATTACACACACCTCCATCTAATGGATGAAGAAAATAATGTTTCTATGGATGGAAAACTGACACCTCACGACACAATGATTCCTCAATTACATCTTACCGCCTCTCATGGTGGCTATTTTGATGGAACTGCATTTATATATTATATATATTATGTTTATGATTTTCTTATTCTTACATAATTCCCAATTATATCAAGACTTTATGGTTTTCGTAGTGCGTAAATACGATAATCTCATTAGAGGAAGTGCGGACTACTGCCCCCTCAAAGTGATGTTATTCGTTAATGCCTTATGTGGGATCTATAAATGATGGATTTAATGATATTATATATTATATTATACTATAATTATAATATAACTATGTATCATTATGTTTTAATAACATGAAAATAATAAATAGAAATGAAAGTAGCGTTCATGCCTATGTACGGCTTACTGTCTCCATGAACGGTGCATTTAATTTCTTACCTCTAAATGTTATGTACTATTATAAAAACATGTATATGATGGATATATATGTTATATATGATATCCAAGTCATGAATATCATTATGTATATAATGGAACTTTAACCACATGAACAACATGTAATTATAAAAAGTCCATTTTGACTCAAGTACCAAATACCGACAAAACAAACATTATTAACTTAAATGATTTCATATTGTTTATATAATGGTAATAAGTGATATAAAAGGAATAATAAACATGAAAAAGGTAATTTAGCATGTATAAATTAACTTTAGTTTATTATTCAGGAGATTAAATAACGATTGAGTCAATTCGGACACGAGGTAAGGGATTTCGTCTCAATCTCCTTTCTTTGAGGCATATTTTGTTTTAATACACGACTTTCTTTTTTACGCTGTATAAACACCCTTGAATTTTCAAAGGGAATATTTTTCTACGAAGCGTTTTACTAAACGACAAAAAGGAATGTTTCTTTAAATGTATGCGGTGACAACAACCTTTCTTCCGCCACTAGTATTTTTTGATCTCTGGCTTCCTCAAAAATCCATAATGTTTTTTTAAAAGAAAATAAATCACATATACTGTTTTATGTATTTTTGTTATTGAAAATGGTTTTTAAAATGGATTTTCTATGTTAATATATTTAAGTGATATATTTTGATTGAAATGTGGAAATTGTTTCTTTCCATTATATTTGTTTCGTGTCTTATGATATTATAATGGTACTTGGACATTTGACGGGTGGTTACGTGATAAACCAATTGACAGGTGGTTCCGTGAATACCAGGAAAGGTGGTTACATGATAACCTCCAATGCATTGGGTGTGGAAGTTGTCCGTATGGCTATTCCATGTAGTGATATGTGTGGAAGACTACCGTATAGTTATTTAATTTAAGTATGTTTATGTCCCAAGTTACCTTTATATGTTATGTGTTCTCCATATGGGTTTAATGATAATATTTTGGTTACAAAAGGGTAAGTAATGAATTTTTTCAGTGAATAGTATTTACTTTATCAAAAAAAGTGAAAAGTATTATTTATAATTAAGTATTCATGGTTTATTTTTTGTTTTTAAATGTTAACAGTTTTCCTTCTTTGTGTATCCCTTACTGAGCTTTATATGCTCATCCCATGTTTTAAAAAAAAATTCACAGGACATAAAGTGGAATAGTGTCAATGAATGGATCAAGGAAAATTCATTCCATCTAAAACATAGAACTAGACATGACTCTTTTTTTGAGAGTTCATGTTTTGTAAAAAAATGGAAACTGATTAGAAGTGTCTATTTTGTAATATTTTTATATGTAATAGTTATGACCTAACTCTCTAAAACTATAAACCGGAAAAGATCCCCTATGTGAAATATTCATTTAATTAAATATTATGTAAGGTATAAGGCCGAGTCCTTATAATTGGTATCAAAGGTTGGTTTAGATAACTTTAGGAGTTATGGTGTTGATAAATTAATATCAATAAATTAATTTAGGTTAATAATGATATCATATAGCATTTACAGATTACCATGTTGCTTCACCTAAGATATTTCTATGTTCAGAATGGTTTTCCACAGAGAAAACATGGTAGCTATGTTGGGATGCCATCAGGAGGAAGACCACCTTCCAAATCAGCAACCTGAGATGGTCGGAATCGGAACTGAACAGTTTTTTGTAGTGATGGCATAGTTGACTCAGACAATAAATGGTTGTGGTATCCATGCACGAGATCAGCCAGATCAACCATAGATGAACATGTCAGTAGTGTAACATTTCATGAGGAAACATCCCCCACCATTAAGAGGATCATTTGATCTGGTGCTATCTGATGGGTTTATTAAAGCACTGGAGATGATTTTTGATGTCATGGGTTGTTCAGAACATCAAAAGGTTAGTCTTTCTATTTACCGTTTTGAAGGTGAAGTTGATCAGTGGTGGTCAATGGTGAAAAATATCAAGGATAGTGAGGAGATAGATGATCATGATTGGGATGAATTCAATGGTATGTTTCTTGAAAAATATTTTCCTATGGTGGTTCGTCTTAGGATGGAAAAAAATTCTTAGAATTAAGGTAGGAGGATGACTTAGTGGCTGCTTATAATGAAAAGTTCACTCAACTGGAAAGGTATGCAACAAATTTCATCCGAGATCTTCATAGTAAGATAAATCGATTTCACTCGGGACTGAATCCACGATATCGAAGAGTGTTAGCCTCATGTGATTTAAAATGTTATGAAAAACTTGTTCGATGTGTGGGGAAGGTGGAAATGGATTTTGCTGATGATCAAGTGTTCTTTGAAAAACAACAGAATAAGAGGTCTAGTTGGCAGGAAAAGGAGAATAATTCATCAAACAAGCATGGAGGTAAGAAAAATAAATATCCAACTTGTGAGAAGTGTGGTAAAAAGAATCCTGGAGAATGTTTATCAGAGATTGGAATGTGCTTCCGGTGTGGTATGTCTGGTTATATTGCTTGTAACTGTAAGGAAGATGAACAAGAATGAAATGAAAATCCATCAGTAAGATGTTTTAAGTGTAATGAAATGGTTCATTATGAAAATGAATGTCCAGCGAAGAACTAACTGAGGGAAAACAGTCGGACAACAAGTAGAAAGGTGTGGTGAAATCCCTCGCAACTACTTCAGCAGATGTTGGGCCATCAAATGAAGTAGTATTAGGTACACTGTTTATTTTCTCAGATTATGCCAATGTGTTGTTTGATTCAGGGTCTACACACTCATTCATTTCATGGATGTTTTATAGTAAATTGGAAATTCAATATCATTATATGAATACTAAACTTATGGTAAAAACACCTGGAAAAAATTTTGAGACAAAAAGAAAATATAAGAACATTCATGTCCTTGTGTGCGGAAAGAATCTACCAGCAAACATTATTTTTTTTCCTCTAGTAGAGTTTGATGTTATTTTGGGCATGGATTGGATTTCTGTATATCATTCTAAGATTGACTGTAGAGCTAAAGATTTATCTTTTTAGAAATATTTACAGTTTGTGTACAAGAATGAACCATTGCTTTTGATAACATATTAGGAAGGTGAGAAATTAGTAAAAAATGGAAATGAATGTTACCTTGCACATATTGTTGAAAATAAATGAACTGTTCAGATTAATGATGTTCCAGTGGTAAATGAGTACCTTGATGTTTTTCTTGATGAGTTTCCTAGAATTATACCTGATTGGGAAATTGAATTTATTGTTGACTTAGTTCATGATGCTAATCCAATTTCAAAACCCCCTTATTGAATGGCTCAAATTCAACTTTTAGAGTTAAAGAAGCAATTGCAGGAGTAATTAGATAAAGGTTTTATTCGACCTAGCACATCACCATGGGGTTCTCTTGTATTGTTTGTTAAAAAGAAGGATGGTTCAATGAGACTTCACATTGATTATAGAGGAATGAATAACATCACTGTTAAGAATAAGTATCCTTTGCCTCATATCAAATATTTTTTTGATCAGCTCCAGGGAGCTCAGTATTTTTTAAAGATTGACTTGAGGTCGGGGTACCATTAGTTGAATGTAAAAGAAGCAGACGATTCGAAGACCACGTTTCGTACTAGATATGGCCATTATGAATTTGTAGTTATGCCTTTTGGGTTAACCAATGCACTTGCTGTATTCATGGATCGTATGAATAAAATTTTCCGTGAGTTCTTCGATAAGATTGTGGTTGTGTTTATAGATGATATTTTGGTTTATTCCAAAATTAAGGTGGAACATGAAATACATTTAAGGGTTTTCATAAAATCTTTAAAAGAAATAAAAATTTATGGGAAATTCAGAAAGTGTGAGTTTTGGTTACAACAAATTTCATTCCTTGGTCACATTGTTTCAAAAAATGGAATAACTGTTGATCCATCTAAAACAAATGTTGTTGAAGAATGGCCAAGACCAGAAAATATAATCGAGATTCGTAGTTTTCTTGGTTTGGCAGGTCATTACTGAAAGATTGTTGAAAATTTTTCATGGTTATCTATTCCAATGGATAAGTTAACTCGAAAAGGTGTTAAGTTCATCTGGACAAAAGAAAGTGATGATTTTTTTCAGGAATTGAAATGAAGATTGGTGCATCCTCTTGTTTTGGCACTACCTTCTAGAAATGGTGAGTTTGTTATCTACAATGATGCTTCGTTGAAAGGACTGGGTTGTGTCCTAATGTAGAATTATCAGATGCACATAAATTGAAACTTCATGAGTTAAATTACCCTACATAGGATTTGGAATTAGCTGCTGTTAGTTTGTTATAAAAAAATTAGAGGCATCATTTGTATGGAGTAAAATTTGAAATATATACTGATCACAAAAGTTTATAGTATATATTCACACAAAAAGAATTGAATATGAGATAGAGGAGATGTCTAGAATTAATCAAGGATTCTGATTTCATGATCCATTACCATCTGGGAAAAGAAAATAAAGCAGTCAATGCTTTGAGTCGGAAAAGTAATGTATCATTAGCCATGCTACGTTTTGAACAAGATCCTTTGGTTTTTGATTTTATAAAACTTGGAATTGAAGTTGTTGGTGTCGTAAATTAGTCTGTTTTGTTTCAGGTGTCAGTGAGATAATCTCTTTCAAATAGAATAAAGAAAGCACAAATGGAAGATAGTGAGTTGAAGAAAAAGGTAGAGTTGGTTCAGAAGGGTACGTTGCCTGAATTTAACATTGATAATGATTGTTTTTTGAGGTTTGGAAAGAGATTATGTGTGAATTTTGATTCACTGTTGAAGAATGAGTTGTTATGTGAAGCCCATAGTTCTTTGTTTTCAGTTCATTTTGGCAGTACTAAGATGTACAAAGATCATCACGAGTATTAATGGTGAGATGGAATGAAGAGAGATATTGATGATTTTACTGTGAATTGTTTGACTTGTCAGCAAGACAAATCAGAGTGATAGTTACCAAAAGGAATGCTTCAGCCTTTACTAGTGCTAGAATAGAAATGGAAAAATATATCCAAGGAATTCGTTGTGAGATTACCAAAGACATCTCGATTTAATAATGCAATCTGGGTTATAGTTGATCGATTAACTAAATCTGCTCATTTCATTCCTATTCGAGATACTTTGTCTCTAGATCAACTTGCTAGTTTGTATGTTAAAGATATATTCTGGTAGCATGGTGTTCCCCTCTCTATTGTATCTGATCGTGATCCTGGGTTTACTTCTAACTTTTGGAAAGGCCTTCAGAAGTCATTGGGTACTGAATTAAATTTTTGTACAGCTTTTCAAGCTCAATCATATGGGCTGTCAGAACGAACAATTCAGACATTGGAAGATATGTTATGTTCTTGTTCGATGGATTATCAGGAAAGTTGTGACCAACACCTTTCTTTGGTTAAATTTCTGTATAATTACATTATTCATTCCAGTATACAGATGGCTCCATTTGATGAATTATATGGAAAGAGTTGTCGAACTCCATCTTTTTGGGATGAAGTTGGTGAAAAAAAGATGATGGGACCAGAATTGGTAGAAGTGATGGCAGAGAAAGTTTAGTTGATTCAGAAGCACATGAGAACAGCTCAAACCATACAGAAAAGTTATGCAGATAACTGGAGGAATGATCTTTATTTTTGAGGTTGGTGATCATGTATTTCTCATAGTTTCTCCATGGAAAAGTGTGATGCGTTTTGGTAAGAAGGTAAGTTGAGTCTGAGGTTCATTGGACCCTATGAAATCCTGGAGAAAGATGGATCAGTTGCATACAGAGTAGATTTTCCTCTAACTTTATCATAGGTACACAATGTTTTTCATGTTTTGATGTTGGGAAATTATATGCCTGGTCTATCTCATGTTTTGAGCCCAAAGGTAGTTCAGTTGAAAGAGAATCTCTCTTATGAAGAAAAACCAGTCCAAATTCTTGACCATAGAGAGAAAGTGTTTTAGAATAATGTAATTCACTAGATAAAGGTTTTCTAAAAAAACCAAATAGAAGAAGAGGCTACGTGGGAATCTGAAAATTCTCTGAGGGATAATTTTTCTCATTTATTTGATAAGTGAATAAAAATGCAAGGACACAATTTCCATAAGGGGGGAAGGATGTAACATCCCAGGTAAATGAAGAATAAGATAATTTTATATTCATTAATATTTGTGAATTAAATATTAATTTTACTTTAAAGGGGTTTCTATGTTTGATAGTGTACCCAATACGCAACAATGAGTTTCTTTGGAATCTTACGTTGCACACTAATAATATAATATGATTATTTTAAATGGAAGTTAACTCCTTGAAATTGTATTGGAGGGAATGAAAGAAACTAACTAAAATATGATTATACATGATTTTTAAATTTATTTACATTTATCCAATAAAAAGTTAGAGGCTTAAAATATAAATTAATCTAATTTTAAGCATAATTTACATTAAAAGGACGATTTATCGCCTTTTAATAGAGAACCCTTTTTAAATCTTGTTTTGATCACTTTAATATATTCTATATGAACCAATAAAATCCTTCTTTAAATAGTGATATCAAATTTTACTTTCTGTAAATTTTAGGAATTTTTCCGATAAAGTTCATTTTTAATGAATAGTTAAAATACTGTATTTTAATTTAAAACTACATTTTAATATAGTTTAATAATATGGATATATTATCCTTTTAATTAGTTTTAAAGTGTAACTATAATATATTTTTTCCATTTAATCCAATTTTGTTCATTGGAGTTATTTTCTCTTTGAAATTGGACTTAAACAAGTGTCAATCTTTTGATAGTTATTGTTTCTTAAAAACACGCTATCTGTTTTGATAATGGGCGTTAATTTTAAAATTAATTAATGCCACTTCTATGTTTTGAATTTGGAAAATAGAATTCATTTCTGATTTCAGAATATCAAATAGATCTTAGGCTGAATTTTTGGTATTTTTCTGAAAAACTTCAATTTTTGATGAATACTGAAACCACTTTGTGGTAGTTAAAAAAACTGACTTTTTCATTTAAATTAAATTTTACCACTTCTGTGAATTTTATTTTTAAAATAAAACATACATGGTTGTTATCAATAAGTAAAATGTAGTTCTATAAGATGAAAATAATTTTTGGTCAATAGTAACTTTTGACTTTTATTTACCGTAGTTAAAGGTAAATAGGGTAATTTATGGTTAAAAGAATATTATAATAATTCAAAATTAACTTAAAAGTTGTCCAAACCATATCTGTTGAGTGATTAACGACCGTGGGTATCTTTGGGTCGATTTTGGGACCCCATTGAGACACATGGAGGTGAAAATGACAATCTAGATTAATTAATTTATTGTAAAGACAAAATTGACATTAACAAAAATCGTTTAGTAATTAATTTTTATATGTTGTTATATAAGTCCTATTTTCAACTAAAAATATTCTTTAGAAAGATAAAATGATATTCTACATCATCGTATTATTTTTATAATTTTTAGACATCACATAAATTAAATTATATATGACACAATAATGATGCAGTAATCACCTCATTAATAAATCATTTAAAAAAAATAAGATTATAATGATAAAACTATTTTCAAAAAACTTTCTAATTTATTTTGGTTGTTTATATTTTGACCATGAGTAATCTTATATTTGACTATAATGATTGTTGGACCATTAGAACCCGAATATCATTATATTATAAAATAATATTTTCACTCTTTCCTAAAGAGCCCCTCCTCTACCTTATAAAAAGAGACCACTTATAACAAATTATTCACACTTCCCATGTCATTTGGCTCATCAACAATCTACCCAATTAAGCTCCATACATATATATCCTACTCCTAGAATCCTTACCTTAGCTATAAGGCACTTAAAAAATCTTTGGAACAACCCAAAGTGAGTTACCCAAATTAAAGGTAACGATTTCTGTTAAATTGTTCTCTTTTATTTTGCTTCTCCAACCCATAAACTCCTTTTATTTCCTTTATTTTGTAAAAAAACTAGTATAATAAATATTCTAAATTTTTTTTATGATAATGAGTCGAACTAAACTTACAAACACCTCCATTTAATGGATGAATAACCTAATGTTTCTGTGGATGGCAAACTAACGCCTAATGAAACGATGATTGTTCAATTACATCTTACCGCCTCTCATGGTGGAATTATGATGGAACTGTATGTATATATGATATATATTATGTTTATATTTTCATTATGCTTCTGTACTTCCCAATTATATCATGCCTTTGTGGTTTCCATAGTGGGTAAATATTATAATCTCATTAGAGGAAGTGCGGACTACCGCCCCTCAAAGTGATGTGATTCGTTAATGCCTTATGTGAGATGTATAAAGAATGGAGTTAATGATATTATATATGATATTATACAGGAATTATAATATAACTATGTATCATTATGTTTTAATACAATTAATATAAGAAATAGAAATGAATGTAGCATCCATGCATACGTACGGATTACCGTCTCTATGAACGGTGCATTTCATTTCATACCTCTAAATGTTATGTACTTTTATGAAAACATATATATGTTAGATATATATGATATATATGATATCGAAATCAATAATGTCATTCTGGATATAATGTAACTGCAACCACATGAACAACATTTAATTCTAAAAAGTCCATTTTTGACTCAAGTACCAAATATCGACAAAACAAACGTTATTAACTTAAATGATTGAATACTGCTTATAACACGGTAATAAGTGATATAAAAGGAATAATAAACTTGAAAAATGTTATTAATAAAGTAGAAATTAACATTAGTTTGTTATTCAGGAGATTAAAGAACGATCATGTCAAGTTGGACACGAGGTAAGGGACTTTGTCTCAGTCTCCTTTCATTGAGGCATAATTTTTTTAATCCATGACTTTCTTGTATATGATGTATAAACACCGTTGATTTTTCAAAGGGAATATTTTTCTACGAAGTGTTTTACTAAATGACAAAAAGGAATGTTTCTTTTAATGTAAGCAGCGAAAATGACCTTTCCACCATCGTGAGTATTATTTGATCTCTGGGTTTCTTAACAATCCATAATGTTTTTTTAAGAACGAACATAAATACCATATTCTCTTTTGCATATTTTTGGTATTGAAAATGGTTTTTAAATGGATTTTCTATGTTAATATATTTAAGTGGTATATTGTGATTGAAATATGGAAATTTTTTCTTTCCTTTATATTTGTTTCATGTCTTATGATTTTATAAGGGTACATGAGCATTTGACGGGTGGTTACGTGATAAACCAAATGACTGGTGGTGCCGTGAATACCAGAACGGGTGGTTACGTTATAACCTCTAATGCATTGGGTTTGGAAGTCGACCGTATGGCTATTCTATGTAGTGATATGTGTGGAAGTCGACCGTATGGTTATTCCATTTAAGTATGTTTATGTCTGAAGTTACCTTTATATGTTATGTGTTCTCCATATGGGTTTTATGATAATCTTTTGGTTACAAAAGGGTATGTAATTTTTTTTCCAGTGAAGAGTATTTAATTCGTAAAAAAAGTGAAAATTATTACTTATTATTAAGTATTCATTGTTAATTTGTTTTTTTGAAAAGCTAACAGTTTTCATTCTTTGTGTATCCCCTATTGAGCATTATATGCTCATCCCAAGTTTTGAAATGTTTATCACAGGACATAAAGTGGAATAGTGTCAATGAATGGATCAAGGAAAAGTCATGCTGTCTCAAACATGGAACTAGGCATTACGCTTTTTTTAGAGTTCATCTTTTGTAGAAAATATGGAATATGAGTTGAAGTGTCTATTTTTTAATATTTTGAAATATAATAGTTATGGCCAAACTCTATAAATATATAAACCTGAAATGATCCTCTACGTGAATTTTTCATTAAATTCAATATTATGTAAGGTATAAGGTCGGGTCCTTATACCATGTCTATCAGTCTCCTCCATGTACTGACTCGTTGTAAGGTCCACCTCTAGGTACCATCTAGTCCTGATACTCTTAGCCTCGATCATCACTGTCTGTCAACTACATCCAACACAATGAGATGCTGGCATTTCCTGTGCAGGGGTGAGTATAATGATACTTACTACGGACCCTGAACCCTTAGGGTCTCAGAAAATCCAAGAAGGATAAACCACATATTATGAAATTAAGAGATAACCCCACTAATGTATATGCCCATACATATACCTAAGTTATCAAATAATCCATCTCAACCATGAGGTAGACAGAAATGTTATTGACTCGGCTCACACGGGTTTACAACTTATGTGGAGAGATAGAGATGATTAGATGTAGCCATTGAATAATATTCTCTGACAAACCCACGTAGGATCCTGGTATAGTAATTAGAGCTGTCGAACCCATGTTATATTCTAGAATAGCAGTCAGAGCTGTCGAACCCATGTATGATCTTGGAATAGTAGTCAGAGCTGTCAAAACCCATGAAGGATCCTGGAACAGTAGTAAGAGCTATCGAACCCATATAGTTTCTTGGAATAGTAGTCAAAGCTGTAGAACCCACGTAGGATCCTGGAACAGTTGTCAGAGCTGTCGAACCCACATAGGTTCCTGGAACAGAAAACAAAAAGTAGCCAACAACAGGGTTCCCGCACAAAGCATGCTTGATTCTAGGAGGGTTCGCTCCCCAGGCCAAGTGTCGATACATCATCTGCCACGATGTCTCATGAAGAAGTATTCCAAAGTTCTGCCACATCATATTGGTATCAACTCAACTGTCGGCGCATCAATCAGACTCCCGGTCTATGAGTTATTATCCTTTTAGTCTCGGGGCCCAAGTTGAATTTTTGCTCGATCCAGCCTGACCATATATCAACTATTCCCAAAACGCCAGTGGGGTATACAAAAAAGGACCATCGTGCTCCAGGACTACCAGTGCCACTAAAATTTCATCAAATAGATGTATGATGGAAAAGATATAGCCAAAAGATCATAGCAGGTTGGTAGTAGGCCCCGGTCGTCCCGACCTGGCCTGACGTAGTCTGGGCCGACCCGATTCAGGTTCGGCCCGGCCAGTTGAGCTTGGCCATGCAAGCCGTGATAGTCATGAGTAGCATGAGGGCACAGACCAGTAGTGGTTCGGTGTAAAGGAGGTTCGGCCTGGAGGGGCTGCGAGGGGCACGAGAGGACAGATCGGTCATGCACATGTGTGGTGCGGCTCAGCGGCTCAGTCCTAGAGGTTGGGCCAATTCGGCCAGTGCCGCGGGGAGTGCAACTATGATGGCTTGGTCCGGATGGTATAGGATGGTTCAGCTAGCGGTGGCATGGGGCACGTGGGACGTGCGGAGCGTGCAGATGCTAGTGCGGCTCGGGTCGGCTGGGACGGGGAGGTTCAGCTGGGGCGCTGCGAGGCGGGCCGCAGGCCGAATCAGTTTGGCTAGGGCGCCATGAAAAATGTCTTGGTCTTATACGGTTCGGCCAGCGGGATCAGTGGGGTTAGCCATTGTGAGGCGGGCCGACGGGGCCGGGAGGGCACTGTGGTTTGGCCCGGGGGGGGGGGGGTTTGGATTTGGTTTGGCTGGAGGACGGGGTGAACAGGTCTAGTTTGACCGGTGGATGGAGCGATAAGTGGGTAGCATGAGTCGTGGAGGCCGCGAGTAGCGCTACCGTTGCCTACATCGCATTCATCGTATTGTTGCCTCATCTCCATGTTGAAGAACATCACAATCAAGAACAGTGGAAGAGCCAGGCCTTGTTGTCTTGGTCCGTAACCTCCACATTTAGGGTGGAAGAAAACGGACCAATTGTTTCTTTAATTACAAAGAATTAACAAGAAATGAAGATAGAAGAAGAAAAGTCTACCAACACCCCACATCTTCCCGCAAAAACAATTCCCATCCTGCAAGAAAAAATCATCCACAAAAATTATTTTTCTTATAAGGTAATAATTAAATGAATAATATCGTATTAAAAAAAACCCCTACATGTTCATTGTTCGTTGATGGAGTCGCGGGGAAGAATGTGGAGTTGTCTTCGTTCATCACGTCGGCAGCAATCATCCAATACCGAGCTCGTGCGTCGGTTTGTCGACGATGATGAGGAGGGAAGGTTAGTCATCGAAGATGAACCACGTCTATAGGAGTTCGAGGATGATGATCAAAGGATATCGTTTTTTATAGTCAAGGCATCCCTTGTCGGTGTTCTTCGTTGGGAGATTTTTCCCAAGCTCTATCTCTTCTCCTAAATTTAACCAAAATGCAAAGAGGTGCCAAAATAATATATTAGGTCATCTATTATTTTTTTGGAGAGAATTAAAAAAGCCAAATTAATTATGGTGGGTGGAATAATTAATCAAGATAAGGGTTGGCACATTTAATTGGTGTTTTGGAATAATTGTTTGAGTAGAGTAGGTCAAGATACTTTCAATCCTTTATGAGGGAGTTGAGTGGATTCCCTCATTTAATTGGGGGGTTTATTCCTAGGGGTCCCCCCACCATAACCTATCATGGGAGGTTAGGTTTGGGTGGGCCCCACCACCATAACCTCTCATTGGAGGTTATGGTGTGGTGGTCCCCACCTAAAACATCAACTTGGGTGGTTATAATGAAATAAAACATGCATCATTTTATTTTATTATTTCCATGAAAAAACCTAAAACTATCTTCCACCCTCAACCAACTATCATCGAGGTGAAAATCTTCTTAAGAGAATACTGGTGCTACGGGTTCAACGGTGCCCTCTGATTTCAATTTCGAGCACCGGTTCAAAATTTATTAAAACCCGCTCGTATGTGTACTGAAAAAACTCGAACAAAACTTTAGCAAATTGACTCTGGGCACACGGGGACTCGGAATTATGTGCCAAAAAATTTCATAGACTCGTAAAATCCCCATGTATTTATGAAAAAAACCACAGAAATTTTGGGTCATTAAACATAATTTCATTTTTAAGATTTATTAGAGCATAAAAGAAATTATTAATACTAACATTTGATTAAAAATAGATTTTAATGCTTAATCCTCAAAATCTATAACATAATCAATTATTAATGAAATTATTTTAAAATATTATTTCATTTTGAAGAAAATTGAAAAATATTTAATAAATATAAAAATAAATTATTTTTTATTTTTTAGAGATAACTGCAATTAAATATATAAAATTTATCATAAAAAAATACACATATTTTCATAGCCATGTTTTCTTCTCTTTCATGTCAACAAATCCAAATGGATAAAATTTAACAGATTTTATTTAGTAATATTTATAATTGATTTAAAATATGACTTTATATTTTTTCTATTTTGAATACATATAATTCTCTATTTTACTAAGCTTTAAAACCATAAAATTCAAATAGTAAATGTTTTTTCATTATATATTATAGTTAATATACTTTCAATGTCCATGTATACTATTCCTAATCATGGATTCATTTCTTTTAGTTTTTTAATAGTTTAAAATCTAATCAAGTATGAAATTGAGATCTAATGTATAATTGATTTCAGTTCTATGTGCTTTAATCATGAACACTTTTTATTAAATAAAGAGTATCCATATTTAGAGAAATCAATATAAAAACACTCATCATAATGTTAAAATGTATATATTATATTTTTCATTAAACATTTAATATATCAATATTTTTTATGATAATTTATTTTTCTTATCTAACATATCAATATCCAAAAAAATAACATTTTCATTATCACTCAAGGAAAATAATCCTCCATCCCCAATAGAAATAAAATTTTATTTTTAAAAGTATCTGGTCACATGTAATCAGAAGCCACAATCCATATACCATTTTTTACATATGACCTAGTCGCCTTTATCATAGAAAAAATTAAATAAAAGCATGATTTTGTTACCCAAAAACTCTTGTAAAACTTTCCTTAGAAGTATGGATCTAGGTAACCAGATCGACATAATATTTGACAAAAAAATGAAATTATAATATATAGGAATGATTTTTTAAAATAAAGGCATTCATCATAATTCTTATTAGGGTAATTTTTAAATTGATCTTTTTTTGTTTAATTTCCTTTTATTAGAAAATAATAAAATGCAATTTTAACGTACAATTATCTTATTCTCTAGGAACCGAAGAATTTTTATACATCGTATATTTAACACTGTTAATTATTAATCCATATTTTTATGTCGATTAATTTTTTCAACATATCTAATTTATGTGTTCTTGTATTTTAGGTAGTACACATGCATCATATTTAAAATATTCAGATTTATCATGAAACTCTTTAATATTATCTTCATGCATAGTCTAACTTTCTATATTTTTTAAAAAAATGTCTTCATTAATTTTTTTTCTTTAGAATATTACATTTCTCCATAAAAATTATCATTATGCATATTAATTCATGTTTTATATTATCATAATAATGATCCATATTTTTTTATGTATTTATCAATGTAAAACAAATTTTAAACTTATTCAACATTAAGAACCATATGTAGAAGATAATAAAGTTTGTACCTATTCTTCTTTTTCCATAAAAAACATATATTATTTTTGAAATTATTTTTTCTTTGTAAATTCATAAGTGATTCATGATTCTATAGAGACACTCTAGGTATCATTCATAAATTTTTTCCCTTTTCATTCATAATAATTTTTTTATTTCCTTTCATTATTTTCACATATTCTCTTCTTATCATTATGTTGTGGTAAATTAGGTATATATTTTTTTCATTTTCATACATTCATAGAAGATATCATATTTTATTCATTGATAAATAATCATAAAATCATGAAATAAATGTTTTACAACATTTATCTTCTTATAATTATTACTGAATCGTTTTGGAAGATAATCCAGTTCCATTTCAATATTTTTACAATAACAATTTTATATATTATTAGGTATCGAATTTACTTTTACTTTCAATTTTTATGAATTAAACATTAAGTGCAATATTTTCCCTTTTTATCATCCAATTATATTCACCATCAGTATTAATTTCATCTTTATAAATCACTAATGTTGAAATTAATTCCTTTATAGTTAAATAAATAATTGATGTTAATTTTCTAATAGTGTTAGATATTTGATTCCATCTTGAGGTATAAATCTTGTAATTTTTGAATGCCTAATCTGGTTGAGTATGCGTAGTTTCCATAAGAGAAATTTCATTGACTATTTCAGTCAATCATCTATTTATTTATGTTATTATTTCATTTTAATACATCCTAAATAATAAAATTTTAAATTTACAGTGTTAAAAGATAGTAATATGATGTCTTTTGATTCTTCATTAATAATAATAACTATCTTCCACATCTCACAAGCATAACAAAACTAAGGAATTCAATTGAATTCATTAGTTCATATACCCAAAAAATTATAATTCATTGACCTTTAATGAATATCATTAATAGACCATTGAGTACCATTCCAAATTATAGTTTATCCACTGGAAACATTTTATGATTTTAAAACATTAAAATACATGGTCAAACCCTGATTCATTAAATATATAGTCATGAATGCTTTCTAAAATCCAAGATTTTATCAAATAATATACAACACTTATCATTGGCATTCTTCCATTGTGATCAACATTTAGAATTTTTTATTATATATATTTATTTTTATATAATTAGATCATTAATATAGTACATTAATGAGAAATCCACTGAATGAAATTGTTATGTGGGATGTCAGGACCCCATCCCCACAAGGTGTACCCCTCATGGGATGACAATGTCATAAGGGAGATAATGACCCCTGAGCCCCACCTTTAGTAGGCCCTTGATTGTCATCTTGAATTAGGGGTATTGAAAACACATAGATGAGAGGCATTAACCTAAAAGAGAACACATGAAGAAGAGTTAAATAAGATAGGCACCAACCAACTCCTACTCAGATTGAAATATAAAAGAAAACCCAAGTACATGTATGTATAGTCAATCAAAACCACTACAACTGAATTGGGAAAAATTGAAGGTACCCAAAAGAAAGTAAAAACAATAGCAGCCACGAATCCAAAACAGGTCCTACACCCCAAATCTTGTAGAAACCAGCCTGATCTTCAACATTATCCAAGTGACCTGAAAAAAACAGTTTATATTTACATAGGGTGTGTATAACAGTATACTCAGTAGGATCCTCCCCGAATCCTCTGGTGCAAATGTAAATAAATCACGCTAAAGCATAGTGAACAACATGTGAAACTAACTCATCACCTAAAATGGTATACTATGTTCCAATCCTCACCATGACTACTCACCCCAAGTATTGCATACAATAGTATATAATATAATAATGAATATCAAGGGTACCCTGCTACTACATCCCCACTAGTTTATCACTTCTCTCTAATGTCACAAATCCTACAAAACTCTCTCCAAAAATAATTTCCTACAGACACCATGGTGAAGCACCACAATATGAACCTCTGGAAAAAAACCACTAAAACCACATAAGAAAGTAAAAAGTTTGTTTCAGAAGCCACCACAACTCGCCTAACTTGTATTATATGTCTCACATTATACATCAAGCCATTACGACCCACACGCCATGTAATAATCTTCATGTCGTCACAACCTATACATGTTATGCCTATAGTAGTACATGGGATACTATATAATGAATATATGTGTCTGAATAACCACAAGCCATTACAACCCTCTATACACATACATGGGAAAAACTAACCAATGTGTCCACCAGCACAAGTAACTATGAAGAGAAGAGTGCATGGACAAAGGGGGTAGTAAGACATCCATTCTCCCATTGGAATGTTTGGTAAATCACCCCCATGGATCAGAATCCTTAGGGGTCAATATCCCTAATTGACGGGGTGGATTAGTTTATAGAATCACAAAAGGTAAAAGATATACTATAGCTCACAACCAAACTATGGGTGTAACTAGGTATACTACAAGAACAAAAACATTTAACGAAATTTATTACATAACATCATTCCCTTTATATCAGTTCCAATTTACTTTAATTAATTATTAAAACATTAATTAACCATTAACAATTCCACAGAAAATTTCATTACCATAAAACCCAAAGTCTAATTTCAATTTAAAATTGAATCCTTATCATTACATCCCAGCTAGATCCAACCGCATGGGTTAGCATAGTTTATTAAATTATTTATTTACATCGTCAATTTCACTTATTCCCAGGCATTCCAAAAAAACATTCTATGATACTAAACCGAAGTGGGCTCAACATGGTGAGTAGATGAACTCCCTGTCAAGTCTTTTCTGGCTATAGTAAGAGCATATACCCTTCCTCCCTTGAGAAGATAAACATGGAATGTAGGTGGAATACCCCACGCATCGTCTCCCCTTTCGAAAGAAGGAAACGCAAGACCATATTCCATGAGGAGTGGGGAAAGTAAAGTAGATAAACAAAAAAAAAAGAATCAGTAATAATCCAAAAACTTACATCCAACCAACTTTATCATCACTGGTGTCCTCCTCGACAACCACATTCATAAACCGATTCATCTTGCCACTCTAGGTTTCATCTTCTGCCTCAACCAATAGACATCCATGCTACCACATATCACAACAGCCATCCATGCTCGCATCACAACACAAGCTGCATAAAAACAAACATCATATCAATTGGGATCTTGGCCCCAAAAAAATCAAGACGGTAACTAAGAAATGTACAAGGAATTACCTTTTATAAAACAAATTCTTCTTTAATCCATCTGGGATTAAACAATTTATTATTCATAGGTTACAAATTTGGAAAACCTAACCAGTATGCTATCATAAATAATTAATCATGCTTACTCCGTCAATTTGAAAACCATTAAATATCAACTATAACCATTAGACTCATTAATATGCCTCTTTATCATTATCCAAACAATTTTCAATTAATTTTCAATTTTCATTCTTTACCAATTTCCATAAAGAATGACATGATAAGCACAGAAAGCATAGATAACACACTATCTAGAAAAACCAGAAGTAATAACATACAGTGGATATCAATTTATTTATCAGGATAAAATAGGTAATATTAAAATTCTATTTTTACCCAATAGGATAAAACATTCTAACTATATATTTTTATGTAAAATAAAATAGAATCAACAAATACCCTACCTCAAACGGTTATTGACATTCTTTATATGAGAATGATCCACACAACGAGTTACGATCTCCTCCCACTATGACAACTGTATCTACCTGAGGATTTAGAGACACCACCACACTAGTCAACAAACAAGAAATGTATATTAGGAACATGGGGATAGAATTTCATAAAAGGGAGAGGGGAGACAAAAGGAGATGAACCCAAAATAATGATAATAGAACATACTGTAGATCGGAGATCGATTGATATTTCATGGTTGCAGAAAAACTAGTGGGGAACCAATACGAGGAGGAATATTTGATCGCACAACTACTATGGAATGGAATGAATGGTTCGAGCCTCTCACACCCGAGAACAAGGAGGAATAATTAGGGAAGAAGATATCTCATCCATTTAGATGATTTAATTGATTAGTGGTTTATGATCTGTTGGATATTACAATAATAGTGGATCATATTAAACCATGTGGTTTGACCTTGTAAAAGTATATCGAGCCTTAAGAAAAATTATCATTGGAGTTATGGCCTTTTAATAGAAATTAATGTCCATAAATGAGTCTTTAAATGCATTTTATGTAAAATGAAACGTCAAATGTGGAAAACAGTAAGAAGATGGAAACACTGTTCACGAACTCGAAATTTGTCAAAGGAAAGCACTGTTCATGAACCTCATGATTGTAACCTCACCATTTGAACCTCACCATTCTGCAAGCACTATTCATGAATGTCACCATTTAAACCACACCGTTGGAACATCACCATTCAAGAAACACTATTCATGAAATCAAAATTTGGCAAAGGAAAGAGGTAACTGTTGGAACCCCACCATTGCACTGTTCACGTAATGCTATTGATGACACTGTTCACATAATGTCACTATTGTATAGATCACCTTATTCTACCGAAGACACTGTACACAGAAGGTTACCATTGTACCATTCAAAATAAGGATATAGATGACACTCTTCACAAAAGGTTACCAATGAAATAGTTCAGATAAGGCTATTATTGCACTGTTCACCAAATGTTGCCATTGCACTGTTCACCTAAGGCTACCGTTTTCACTGGTCACCTAAGGCTACAATTGCACTATTCACCTAAGGCAGTCGATGTCACTATTCATCTAGGGCTCTCGAGGCATTGTTAACCTAAGGTTACCGTTGTACGGTTCACCTAAGGATAAAGTTATCGTTGCTCACCTAAGGCTACCGATGGAACTATTCACCTAAGGCTACTGTCACACTACACATGGAACTACAAATTTAGAAAACTATTGGGGATAAGTCAACTTGACTTCTCGGAACACCTACGACACCATATTTTTTCAAAGGAATGGACCATAGAGATCCACACACATAACTCAGATACCTCTTAATATATTCTTGTACTCGTTAATTCAAAACCAACTCAAATGGAAACAAAAAAGAATCTCAAACAACTAGTAATTGAGATACATCTCAAAAGAGAGAAATCCACAATAAGAAACCAAATAAAGTAATCTCATAAACACGAATGGTCTATAACCACATAGGGGAGATCATTACATGAAAATAGATAAACATTAAACAACTCTGGGTACTGAGCACTTATATGTGACTCACATTACCAGGTACTCTCTTCCATGTCACTGTGTCTCCTCAAGACAAAATCCAAGGGGATAGAATGCATGCACAACACCTTATCATTGTGGTGTTGGATCTTTATAGGTTTCTCCTCAAAGGTTACATCTTCATCAATATTGATCTCTCCCCAATCAATGAAGTGAGAGTCACCGTGAAGATAAAGATGGAGCTGTGATACATGAATATCATCATGTATATGGATCATCTGTAGGGGAAGTGCTACATTATAATCCACAACTCCAACATGTGATAACACCTTGAAAGGCACAATAATGGGGAGGATGCTTACTCTCATGAATAAACCTTCATTACGCACAAAGGGAAGTCACCTTCAGGAATACATGACCCCAAAAATCAAACTATAAGGGACTCCTCCTTTGAAAAGTATGTGATTTATAATGATCCCACACTGTCTTTATTCTCTCATGAATCAATTGGACCATTTCTGTCTTATTCTACTCCAGTTCTGGTCTGAGATTTGCTGACTCTCCAACACAAGTCCAGCACAATGGAGAACAACATGGTCGGTCATTCAAGGCATCGAACGGTGCAACACCGATGGAGGAGTGAAAACTATTGTTGCAATAGAACTATACCAAGGGTATGTACCACAGCCAAGAACCTCCAAAATCTAGGAAAAAAGAGTGTAAAATGTCTTCAAGAGTCTGGATAGTTCTCTCTGTCAGACAGTGTGTCTGGGGAAGAAAAGCAGTGTTATGGAATGGCTGAGAACTGGAAGAAAGTTGGACACCACTCCACACCCTATTGGTAAAACTAGGATTTCAATATGAAAGGATCATCCTTAAGACTCTGTTAAGTCTCACCACCTCCTCTAGATACTACCTCAACAAACATTCACAATGCTCGAATCCTTGATTTCTTTGAAGTGCCCTGAATTTTTTAGACAATCAACTACCACCCAAATACTGTCAAGTCCATCCATATCTTGAGGTAATCTAGTAACAAAGTCCATTTAGATGTCTTCCCACTTCCACTGAGAACATATAATGGCTAGAGGAAACCACCAGGAACACGGTGTCCGTCCTTCACCTTCTGGAAGACCTTACATTGCGACAGAAACTAAACAAATGGATGCTTTTGCCCAGGCCACTAAAACAAACTCCTCAAGGCTCGGTACATCTTTTTCATGCCAGAATACACTATTAATGTGAACTATGGAACTCTTGGGGAACTGTATCATGCATCTCCAAAGGCAAAAAATTCTCCCATGATACAACACTCATTTTTATTCATCCTCAGTCTAACCATAAGGGGCCTCACGACAAACAACCCGGTCTCTACAACCCTCAACATCAAGATCCCCCAATTGGGACTCCTTAACCTGCTACACCATAGATGACCACACCATAATCTGAAAAAGACAACCCCTACCCTAAACTTCTCCCATATCAAGATGTAATGCATAGAGATATTCCATTACTCTTTTTGAGTCAACAGATTCACGCAGAGCATCACTATGTGACTTCCGACTCTGCGCATCAGCTACAACATTCCCCTTTCCAGGTGTATACAATATTTCAATGTCATATTCCTATAAAAACCCCATCCACCAACTCTGTCTCATGTTCAAGTCATGCTAGGAGAAAACATACCTCAAACGCTTATGATTGGTTAAAACCAAAAATCCCTCACCAATGATGTAATGTCACCACAATTTCAGAGAAAACCCCACGACTGCCATCTCAAGATCATGGGTGGCATATATATGTTCATGGGGTCAAAAATAATGAGACCCATAAGAAACAAATAATCTTTGCTACCGCAGAACGCAACCTAACACTAAATGTGAATGATAACAGTAAACGTCAAACTGAACTCCCTCAGATGGAAGAGAAATAATTGTTTCTCTTACTGACGTCTCTTTTAGATACTCAAATGCTATCTGAAACTATTAATTCCATAGGAATGCATGATCCTTCCAGGTAAAAGTTATCATAGGAGTTGCAACTTGAGAAAAACCGGCTAAAACCCACCCGTAGTAGCATGCGAGACCAAGAAAATTTCGAACCTCTGAAACTTTCTTGGAGGATGCACAAGACACAACTTCATCTATCATCGATGGATACACTTCTTCTCCTTGATGGGATACAACATTCATCATGAAATGGTCTTCACGATCCAAAAACACACACTTCCACTACTTCCCAAAAAGCTGATGGTGACAATGAACTCCCAAAAAGGCATGTAGATTCCCAACATGCTCCTCCTAAGACGAGGAGTACACAAGGATGTTGTCTATGAAAACCACCATGAATACGTCCAGTAAATAATAGAACACAACATTCATCAATCTTTGGAACACATGCAGAGCATTTGTCACGCCATATGTCATTACAATGAAATCATAATTACCATAACAACAGCAGAAAGCAGTCTTCAATATATCCTCATCATTTACATGAATAAGATGATATCCTGACTGCATGTCGATCTTAGAGAATCAACATTCACCATAGATTTGATCGAATAAATCATATATACGTACAAGACAATATATATTATTCACTGTAACTTTGTTTATGCAAAGATAATCAATACACAACCTCAAATTGTAATCATCCTTCTTCCTAAAAAAAACTGGTGCACCCCATGGTGACATACTCGGAAAAACAAAACCACATAGTAATTGACCATGAATCGATATATATAGCTCTCGTAACTCAAAAGTGGCCATCCTATATATAGAAATGGAGAAAGGTGATGCTTCTAGTTGTTTCCCAATCCATAACTTGATCTCTCATCAAGGGGGTAATGCTACAACCTCTCTTGGAAAGAAATCAAGGTACTCTTCTATGAAATAATGAAAAGAAAACTATTGTACCTCTGATGAACATAGCATCAACTCAACCATCATGTACGAAAATGAAGGAACATGCCTCTAACCCATTCAAGGGTATCTCTTTCCAACGAACACCACTGGATCTCCATCAGCATCGAAGAACAAATATTTCATCCTAATGAAATCCAAGATGGCCTACACTGAATAAAATCAATTTTTCACAAGGATTAAATTCAATGGTTGTATTCCTAAACATAAGAAATATCTCCATGAGCAGTGTGGCCCCGAAACCAGCTCACAGTCTCTACATTTTTTCAAACAAGTTTGCTCCTCTTCCAACTGGTGTAGTCGACACCAAGGGCACTAAAAGCCTCTCTACCTCATGTACTGAATCATGGACAAGGATAGTTGATATGAAGGAGTGTATCCCTCTTGAATAGAACATGGCATACACTAAGGTAGAAAAAAAGCAATGGGTACCTCGAACGACTTCTGTATCGCATGGTGCTGGCAACGCTAAAGCAAGATGGTAACCACAACCACCTCTAAGGCCTCTCTGACCCTGATGAAGACCACCACCATGGACACGCTCTGCTCTCAAATTATGGGTAGCATCAGTGGGATGTCCTATACATTCCCCCATTTACCCTCTGCTAATTGAAAGCTGGTGCAACCTACTTTTGAAGCCACGGCAGGAACTGCCTCAATGAAGGAACATGAAGAGGAACACCTGGTACATGATTGCTGCTCTAAATGTTCAGCCACTCTCGATAATGATGACCATGACCACCACATAAAAAATAATCTCTTGATCATTTCTCATAGGCATGAGAGATATTGTACCCAATTAAATGGATGTTGAGGGCATGGACCTAACAACGGTTGAATAGAAACTCTTCTACCCTGAAAACTAGGAACCCCAAACCCCATATATATTTCATGAGAAATCATGAATACTCCCCTCTCATGATGATCCAGTTCTGGTCAATGTCCTATTGACAACCTCTTCCATTTCCAGCACCTCAAGATATGTCTTCAACATAAATTGGGTGACCTGTAGCTAGATCTCTGGATGCATATCCTCCTCGAAATTCCTCACCTTGTCCCCCTCATCTATAAACAGGTCTTAAGCATATCCAAAAATATTCCTAAAACAGATTCCAAACTATCAAATGCTAGAGATCCCTTTTCCTTGGTAAGAATCATCCGGTGACTGGATTCCTTTGCAGTAGAAGAATGAAACTCAACTCTAAACATGTCTCTAAACGCCTACGAGGATATCGTTGGCTCCTCACAATCCTCAAGGATCAAGAACCACCACTTCCTTTTTGCTCCACACAGGATCGTCACAACCCTGGGAACCAAGTGAAACATCCAAGCATTGATCAAACTAAAGCCTGACTCAACCTCCTCCAACCAATCATCTGTGATTGCATCTGAAATGAAGCCATCATGCTTCTATAGATTCTTGAGTAGGAACTCTCAGAATGTCTTATTCAAGGTTAATTAAATAAATGAATACCAGATTACCATTATTCAATAATTTATATAGATTCATGGGATTATATTTTTTGAAATTACGATTTTCAATTTTACACATTTTAAATAATGGATTTCCCCCAAATTTATTGTGAAATTTTTGCGATATATATCATGTACATTATAATTTATATTAAAATTATATTACTTCTTCCCTATAGTTTATGTGTATAAGGGTTTATCAGTACATTTAGTATGCCTCATGATTTATTCAATTAAATAATAAATTATTTTGATCCAATATATTATCTAACACATAGGTAGTTATCCTGCCCTAGTCATTAATATCATTTTATTGATATAAAATATATAAATACATTTATATTAGGAATATTAAAAATATATTAAAAAAATGTAGATCATTAATGAATGTAAAAATGAATTTTTAATTAAAAATTGTGGGTATATTATAGAAATTACATAAATCCATATGTTTTCATTTAATTATGATAAATTTAAATGTCTACTAAAAAATCATACCATAAATATTCTAGGTTTCAGGATTGTGATGCATTCATAATCATATTTTTCCATTCGTGGTGATAACTCTATTTTATTCATTATTTTAGTTATTACAATTTATATACCTAAAATTATTATTCATTTAATAAAATGTTTCTAATAATAAAATTGAATGAAAATATATTCTAACAATATTAATATCTTAAAAAATATACTTTTCTAACAATGAACCACCCTTGGGAATAATAATGTTCCATAAAAAATATTTTTGAAAAAAAATTAATAGGATTCACTAAACCAATATCCCATAATCATTATGTATTAATGAGAAAACATATAAATAATAGCTGGTTCTATATTTAAGCATTATATTAGTCTTATTCTTTCATTTTTAATTTATACATATGGTGTTCCCCATGTGAAGATACACCACAACACTAATTTTTTATATCCACCAGAAAGGTGAATTGTTTTTACACTCATATCATAAAGAACGGTAATCAATAAACCATGAAATGTTTTCCTAAATCACAGTAACTTCAATATTAATTTCAAAAATGTAGTCCATCAAATTATTATTCGAATATTTATTTTTATAGAGATAAAAGTCCCCCCATGTTTCTTTTTAAAATTAAATAGAAGTATCATTCTAAAAAAAATTCTTTAATGATAACTTCTCAATTAAAAGTGGTTTAAAATGTTTATTCCACATTAGGAAAATAAACAGGTCACGTCCCTTTGACATGTGGGCCAGGGATTTATCATTCCTAGGTTCATTTTTTTTATTTTTATATTGTTATGAACCTTATTTACAAAAATATATTATTTCATTTGTTGTAATCATTTTTTATCATTATTCCGATAATGGGTTATCTATATTTTACATATCTATGATTGATAACTGTAATCCATTTTTTACTATAAATGTTATAAAATTTGATGAACTCTATATAAATTATCTGTAAAATATTTTTTATCTTCTATATTGATTAAAATTAATTTTTTTCATATAAGTTTATTTCTCTCTAAATCTATGGTAATTTTATTTTTATTATGTCATCCCAAAAAAAATAGAATTTAATTTGGTCGATATGCATTGAACAGATCCACATATGGTTTGTACACTATGTGTCATCGACATATGAGATAATACTATAATTTCTTTTTCATCTTAGTGTCTTAATGTGTATCATATCAGGATTCGATAAGACATGTATATGAATGATAATTTAGTGCATTGATATTATCATGGAGGAAGTCATTCCGCTTATTACCATACATTAAATTCATTCCATAAAACTACTAAACCAAGACAACTTTTTTTAATATTTGTATTTCTAGGGTATAATAATCTATTGAAATTATTATAGGATGATAAAAAGAAAAATATTGTGATTTATGTTTCATATGATATTAAATAGAGACCAATGATGCTGGTTAAAAGGTCTCTCTCCTTTAGAATATATTTTCCCAAATAATCAGTATGACAATGGGTTTAAATGAAATAATCAATATAGTAAAAGGTGGATCATTTCTAAACATTATAACTTAGTGGAGAGTACACGTTGATGAATAATTAAATTAAGAGGGAAATTGAAAATGTTTTTTTCTCAACAACTGTATTTTGTTGATTTTTTTGAAGAGGAGAATGGGAATCCAAATGTCTGATGGATTATTTGGTTTATTTATATGTTTTTCCCATATAATGTGGACTCTATTTTATAGGAATGTAAATTTAAATTCAAATATTATCCCCACCCTATAATATTTGGTAGCCACAAATTAAAAAATATGATTATCTTATCTTGATTATATATTTTCTATAAAATCATTTACAATTATAGAGATATTATATATTAAACATGGATAGTGATTAGATGTTAATTTATGTTTTTTGAGAATTAGATCTATATACCATACAATACATGTTTACTTTTCTATGTCGGCCCACCACAAAATTTCATATAGGATGAGGTTCAAACTAGTTTGACTATAATGATCACTATTAATTAAAAGGGAAACATCATGTATGTCACATAATTTTTGCATGAAAATTATAATGTGAACATTCATTGAACCACATTGAATTATCATGTAAATTGGAGTCTTCATTGAGACTACTTCCATTATTTTAATATATAGTTAATGACCATGGAATTGAATTAAAAATATCACATTAATATTTTTTATATATGTTTCAAAATCAATCCCAAAACATTGGGTATTATAGTGAAATAAATTGTAATAATCATAAATATTGTCTTGTGTAATGATCACTCCTCAAAACAATTTCTAGTAAGAACAATAAATTCAAAGAAGATCATTTATCTTCTTTAATATCCTCCTATAACTTATAGAGTGATTCAAAAAAATTTCTTTATCATAATTAACATAAAATTTCACATTGAATGAAGTGGAAATATCTTCCCATTCAATGAATATAAATGTATACCCAGGGCTATTCCACATGTTAGCATAGTCTAATAATAGATCTATAGTATATTTATTCAACTATAAATATTCATGTCTACATGAATGATCACTACATTAAGAATTTTTTATTTTATAATTTTTTCAAGTTTCTTTAATATAATGGCACATTATACATTTTTGCCTGTAATAAAATTGGGTACATGCCTTGGAATGGGGTTTAAAATCTCTATATATCAATATCAAATCATTTCACCTATATATTTGTCACCATTACAAAAGTATGGGGCACGTGTTTAGATATAAACATCCAAACCAACATCATAATTTTTTACATTACATGTTTTCTAATCCGGATAAATGACTTATTGTTTAACAAAACCAATTACACAGTTATAGTATATCCAATATTATATATATATATGAGCTAAATAAATTTTATCATGTTTATGGATAGAGAATGAATTTATTAATAGAATTGTCACTATCGATGTTGTTTTTAAGATACATCACCAGTCAGAATTTTCCTTATTAGTTAACCAAGAAAAAGTTAACTGTTATATTGGTCAATTTCTAGTAAAAATAAAATTTTTAAACACCCACAACTAGAGAAAATATAGAATATATTCCAAGACATATATTTACTCCATTAAATAATTTATTTCCACATCATGGTGATTACACCCCATCATATTAATATTTGTCATTTCTTTAAATCAATTTAATATATTTGATTTCTAAATTTTTATGAAACACTTAACTAAAAAGAGTAACAACATATTATATTAATGTTACTAAAAAATTATAATAACAACAAAATTTCTAGTGAAAAAATATATAATTCAAACAAAAAAATATATTTATAAAGAATATAACTAATATTAAATAATCTTGAAAGGTATTTATCTTTCACAATAAATAATATTTTTTAATTATTTTAAATTTTATTCTATAAAATTAAATTGACAGGTTTAAAAATATTATTATATTGGGACTAATGAATTAACATTATTGAAATCATAATTTGACATCTAATAATAATAAGAACAATTAAAAGATTAATATTTTGTAAAAATATATTAATATATATTTTTTATTTTATTTTAAATGTTAACATTAAGGCTTTATAATTCCAATTTTATAAAAGTAACATCAAATTTTCATTAATATTTTTAACATTATCTTATGATGACTTTTTTAGATATTTTTATAAAGGATGTATTTTGGGTTGAATATGATCAGTAGAACCATTAAAATATATTTTTACCAACATATAATACCATTTCAATTTATGATGATGCAACTAACAATGACCAATGATGGGTATGGATCATTTCATAGCAGGTGTTTTTTCATTATTGAATCTTAGGATATGATTCATGCCATTTTTTAAAACAATAAGTATTACAGAATAAGTTGGGAATGAATAGTTAATATATCATGAATAATGTTGAAGGACTAATTATTTTACATATAAGGGATTAAGGAGTTATGATAGATTTTAGGAAGAGTAAATTCTTAGAATTATTAAGGATCATTGGTTGATGGGATTACTTTTGAATACATTTCTAGTATGTGTAAACCAGATGATTGATATGTGATAATGTTATTTGAGGAAGAATTATCCTCTCTATTGTAGATATAGTTTTAAATAACCATTTGGGTTTATATGATCCTTTAATTTGTTTCAATTACATGTAATACATTTTCGGAAGATTATGAAATGTATGAGATAAATTTTTTGGTTAAAATATATTATGGTTAATTTTAAAAAATTTCTCTCTTTTTTTGGAAATTTTATTACAATTACATGGTTTTTAAAAAAGGACAACACACAAACATTATGAAAACCCATCCCATTAGAAACATCTGCGGGAATCGAACACACTACCAAAGTGCAATTGGGATTTATCACCTACCACTAGACAACATAAAGTCCTTTGTTAGTATGAATTATTATTGTCAAATAAATGATTTTATTGATAAATAATTAGTTTATTTGGTATATTGTGTTTTATCTTATACCTTTCGATTGTAAATGAAAATGATTTAGTTATTATGTGATAAAGGTTATTTTGGACGATGTTTGCTCTTTTGGAAACACGATATGGTTTGGGAAAATAGAATACTATGGGATCTCATTTATTGAGTAACAGTTGTAGTTTTATTGTTGGAAGAATACATTTTTTATTGTTGACATGTGGTGATGTGGTATATTTTTGAAATTATTAACCTATCATAGTGAATATGGTATTTGGGTAATTTCCCATCAGTATGATACAGTAAGAGTACCTGATGTTATTTGAAAAAAATGTAAAGATTTATATAGAAGACTGTGTTATCAAATCCATCTATATTTTGTGTTTCCATATTAGTTTGGATTATATTGATGTATTTTATTGAAAAATTTTTATTGAATGGTATTTTTTAACATTGGTAACTCTTTGTTCAATTTTAGAGATTATGAGTTGTATTTATTTTTATAAAAGATGATCCTTTTTGGGATTATCTGATTTTTTACTAACCATTTTGGTTATGGATTATGTCTAAAGACTAGGGAAAAATGTATTTCATATTTTTTTTATTTTTTATTCATTTTAATTTTATTCTATCACATCAGGTGTGACCAATTCGTCTTGAATACTCATCATTTGGAGAAAAGATGAGTTTTTTGTAGAAACTTATTAAAGGATGAAACTGTCCATGAAAATTAATTATATTTCCTTATGTTCATAGTTAATCTCATAAATAAATACTCCACATTTATGAAATAGATCTTAAAACAATAAAGTTATCCATTTAATTTTTCTACTAGTAAACATAATATCATTTACCCTATCATAAGTTTGTCATTTCTTAGTGGTTAACTTTCTCCTGATCATGTTTCAATCAATCTCTACAAAAACATGAAACTTAAGTTCTTCACCATATCCATGTTTTCATGGAATCCTATATTGTGTTATCATGGGTGAACTTTTTTACAACCATTTGATTATTTTAATGTGATAGTTTTGTTGAATCGTTTTCTGATTTGGGACTTTAAATGATTTTTCCAAAACTAATTTTAAAATTGAGATGATACAATAACAAAAAGGGGGAAGTATGTAACATCCCAGGTAAATAGGGAATATTAAATTTTCATATCTGTTAATATTTATGGATTATATTTTAATTTTATCTTATAGGGGATTCTATGTTTGATTTCGTACTCAACCCACAACAACGTATTTATCCAAAATCATATATTGCACACAATGTTGAGTTATACCGAAAAACAATATAATAATATTACTATTTTAAATGGTAGTTAACATATAGTTTTTGTATTGGTGGGAATAAATTGAAGTAGACAGATTATGATTAAAAACTTTTTTAAAATGTTTTTACATTTATCCAATAAAAATTATAGGCCTAAAATGAGAATGAATCGAATTTTAAGTATAAATACTATTATATTTTTAAAAGTTAATTTTGCCGCATTTTAATGGAGAACCCATTTTAAATCTAGTTTTTTTCACTTTAATATATTTTATTTTAAAAAATCAACTTCTTCTTTTGAATAGAGATATCAAAATTTACTTGCTGTAGATTTTTTTTTTATTTTTCAGATAATGTTTATTTTTTAATGAATAGTGAAATATGTTGCATTTTAAGTCAAAAAAATCATTTTATATGATTTATTTATATGATTATATTATCTTTTTAAATGGATTTAATGTGCAATTGGATTATATTTTTACCATTTAATACAATGCTATTCATTGGATGTATTGCATCATTGAAATTGGCCATAAACACATGCCAATCTTTTTAATGTTTTTACATCTTAAATACATGATTTCTAGTTTTCACAATGGATATTTATATCAAATTTATTAATGATATTTATAGGTTTTTAATTTTGAATAATAGGTGACATTTTTTAATTAGGAATATCAAAATTAGCATTGGGTAATTTTTTTATTTTTCTAAAATCGATAAATTTTTTGATGAATAGTGAAAAACACTACATAGTAGTTAAAAATAACCTTTTCATTTCAATGAAATTTTACCGATTCTGTGAATTGGTTTTAAAAAATACAAAACACATGGTTGTAGTTAGTATGGAAAATGTGATTCAATGGGATGAAAATATTTTTTTCTAAAAAATAACATTTGATTTTTATTTACCAAGGATAAATGTAAATATGGTAACTCAAGGTAAAAGTAATATTATAAAAATATAAAATTTCCATAATACATGTTCTACAAATATTTGATGTATCGAGGAAGACTAATACAATCTTTGGGTATAAATTTTGTTTTTTGTAAGCAACATGGGTAAGATAATTACATTAATAACCATTTATTTAAAATAAACATAAAAAATAATAAAATTGTATTATTTCAGTAAAACACTTGTAAATTAGTGTTATATAATTGAGATCCTTGACAATAAATAGAAATTATAATTATAACACGATTTCATAAATCATTTTATTTTATTAATATTTATTAGACACCCAATAAATTAATTTCATTTGGACACAATGATGATCCATTATTTAACATATTAATGAATGTTTTAAATAAATGAGAACATAAAATTTTTTAAAAAATTGAAACAATTTTTTCCATCACAAAATTTTAGGGATGAGTTTAAATTTTTATTTCTAGATTAATTTCGTTTTTTTAATGAATCATTTTGTATGGTAATTTTTAAAAAGTCATTATAAAAATAGTATTTATATTGACTTAAATGGGTTTTAAAAACAAACATTATTTTATTAAATGATATATTAATTATAAAAATCATTGATTCTATAAAAATGAAATAGATAAGTATAAAAATTTTATTAATGAACCACTTGTGGTTTGATAATAATATTATAGTAAATATATTAACCATATAATTTTAATATAAAAGAAGTGATGGTAAAAGATAAATAAGTTATCAACTGGTTAAATAAAAAGGATATGGATTAAAAAATATCCAATACCTGTCCAATTATTATTGGATGAATTTATATAGACATATATTTATCTTATAACTGAAATTAATGAGTTTTGTAATTTTTTAAATAGAAAATTATTTAATAATAAAATAATACGTTAAACATTCCTAAAGAGATCCTCCTCCCTTTTATAAAAGGAATCCACATCTAACCCATTACTCACACCTCTAAATCCCCTCGGCTCATACAACCCCTACCCAAATAAGATCCCAAAATCATTTTTTTCCTCATAGAACAATTTTTTTAGGAAAAAATAAATTCAAAATATCTCTTTGGATCAATGAAAAATATGTTTCCATACATGAGGTAACATCTTCTCTCAAGTTTCATTCCATTAATTTTTCTTCTCCACTACCTAGGATATTCATATAAAATTATTATATAAAAAAATACTATCCTAGATATAGTATCTTTTCTTATGTGATTTATTCTAACTACACTTAAACACACCTCCATCAAATGCATATGAACATACAATTTCTGTGTATGGTGAACGACTACCTCACGAAACGATGATAGTTCGATTTTCCCAAACCACCTCTCATGGTGGCCATTATGAGGGAATTGTAATTATATATGATATTTATGAAAATTATATTATATATATTCTTCTTTAATTATCTTTTAAAACATGACTTTATGATTTTAAGGTTGTATATAAACGATAATTTCATTTCAGGATGTGCGGACTACCAACCCCTCAATGTTATATAACTCGTTCAAACCATATATGGAACACCTAAATGATGTTCTTAATGAACATATTTAACATATATATAATATTATATTATAATAAAATTATAATATACCTATGTATCATTTAGTTTTCATTCAATTAAATATGAAAAAATAATAGAATGTACCATTCATGTGTACGTATGGATTACAGTCTCCATGAACGGTGAACTACATTTTCTTATATCCAATTGTGTTGGACTATTTATAGAGATATATAATATATATATATAAATATATATAATATATATAATATATATATGATATCTTAATAATTAATATCATTTTGAAGATAATGTAATTTTGACCACAAAGACAATTTATAATTATAACAGGTTCATTTTTTACTCAAGATCCAAACATCCGCAAAATGTCTGATAGGAAATCAATTAATTTACTAATTGTTATAGTAGGGTAATACGCGACATAAAACAAAAAATAAAAATGAAAACTCTTCTTAAGAAATTATAAATTTTCTTATGTTTATTATTCATTAAATTGAAGAAGGAAATTTTCTAGCCATACATGAGGTAAGGGACTTTGTATGAATCTCCTTTCATTGAGGCATGTTATAATAATATACAAATCCTTCTTTTACATGGTGTATAAAAAACCCCATTTACTTTTATTTCATTAAAATCGAATATTTTTTCTATGAATTAGTTTACTAAATGACAAAAATATTGTTTTTAACATATGTGGCAACAACGTCCCCTCCACAGCCTTAATCTTTACATGATATTTGGCTTCCTCTATAATACATAATGTTTTTAAAAGGAAATGTGATCCCTTATTTTACATTTTGGGGATTTTCATATTGACTGTGGGTTTTTAAATAGATTGAATATTTCAAATTGTTTCTTGTGATTTAAAATAAATTATTATTAGTGAAAATTTGATATTTTCTATATTTGATGCATTATGATTATATAGTGGTACATAAAAATTTGATGGTTGGTTACATGATAAATCAAATGAATGGTGATTTCATGATAATCAAAGGAAGGGTGGTAATGTTATAACCTCTAATTAATTGGGTATAGAATTTGGCCGTATGGCTATTCTATTTAGTGATATTTGTTGATGTCGACCATTTGGTAATTCCATTTACATATGTTTATATCCCAAGATACCTTTATATGTTACATGTTATTTATATGAGTTTTATGGTAATAATTGTGTTAAAAAATGGTAAGAAATGATCTCTTATTCTGTGAAGAGTATTTACTACATCATAAAGATGAAAAGTATTACTTATGATAATGTATTGTTGGTTTACTTGTTGTTTCGAAATACTAACTATTTTTGTTGTTTGTGTTTCCCTTACGGGTCTTTTTATTCTTTTGCCATATTTTAGAAAAAAAATCATAGGAAATAATTTGGAATAAGGTAATGGATGCGATCAATGAAAATTCATGATGATAAAAGCATGGAAGTAAACAAGTTTCTTTTCTTTTAATATTTTTTATTTTATTAATAAAATAGATACTGAGTAGAAATGTCTACATATAATATTCAAATTGTTTGGTATATGTTATAACCTAATTCTCCAAATCTCTAAACCTGGAAATATAATCAAATTTAATTATTTACATATTTCATGACTATGTTATTTTTAATGTTTGGTCCTTATAATTAATATGGTTCATTGGTATGTGATTAAGACTGTTATTTTTATTATATAAGACGATTATGTGTTCTTATAATATTTTGGATATTAGGTAATCATGTTTTTTCTAAAGATCCATAAATTGGAAAATGTTTTATATATTGGGAAAATGATTATATATATTGACTATATGGTTCTTATTAGATATAGATAACTATGGATTATCATTTATGAATGTTATTTTTTATTCAATTTTAGGATCTTCCATTCAAGGGGTTTTATTAAAACAATTTTATAAAGTAAGTGATTCTCATCTCAATTTTATATTATCAGGACCAATGTAATAATCACCACTTGTTTGATTTTATTCATTTATTATATTGAAAATTTATTTATTATTATCAAATTATTCACTGAATAATTGAATGTAACATTACATATTATATTATACCATTCATGGTTATTGTCGAATGATAATGAAGGTGTAATGTTTTTTTACTCAAACCCCATTTTTTTAAATTATAATTTATCATCGGGAACATCTTACTTCAATGTATGGTTTATTCCAACATAATATTTTGTTATTTAATTTTTATATATATCTAGATTTTTTTTTAAAATACTCCTCCTTGAAGTATATATTTCTCATAATAGTATGAAATTTTTAAGAATATTAAACTATCTCTTGAATGAATATTTATCTTCATTGTCCATATTTTATAATCCCACATGTGTTCTATTTTTTAATAATAAATTACGTGTTATCTCATGTGTCCTTTATTTCTCTCTCAAAAATTTCTCTAAATTGGGTTGTATTACACATCATACAATCTCTGTTTTCAACAAATAAATTGGAAAATATATTGAAATTAATTTCTAAACATTCACAAAAAATGTATATTTTGCACTACAATTTTCTTAAAAAAATTGTTTATATTAAAGTCCCTACTGGTGAAGATTTTTTAATTCATATTTTAAAAATAAATCAAATTATCACAAATAAATTTAAATTATCTCTTATAGATTCCACCTATTATAATATTGTTAAAAATATTTAATGAAATACGTCACCAATGTGAACAGATCCATTCACCGCGATGATATTTATTTTATATTACTATTAGTTTCCATGTCTAAATAAAGTTTTGAAAATAAAATTCTTATTAGATTTATTTTTTAATGTAAATTGGTATTCTTAATTACCTCTTAAAGTGATTAACCATATGACATGAATTTTTTATTTTCATCAATGATAGAATATTTAATTATTTTTATGTTACACTGAGGATATGATCTTCTACCCCCATCTATGATATTTATCTCAATTTTTTATGAAATAAAATATGGATTTTCCAAGGAACTCATCTCCAATCAATGATTTAATTTTGTTTTGTTTGAAATACAAATAATTTCCTGTTCCTATGTAACAAAAATTAATGGATACAATGATTTTATGGGTGGGGTCTTTTATAACCCTCTAATGCTTTGGAAATCATTTTTTCACATGATAATAAAATGGATAAATTGAGGTGTTAGTACCACTAAATAAAGCCCTATTTGTAATTCAAAAACTAACTGTACACAATATGATTATCCCTGTAAATAGAGTATAATGTAGGATTATCCCAAAAAACGATAACCCATGAGGATTATATTCATCCCAATTGTACATGGGAGAAATATTTCAATTCAAAATTTATACCGAAGGATCATCCTAACTGCATGTGTACAGGGGTGGTGATATTATGACCAAATAGTATATGGTTTATAATCCCAAAACCATGATGGTACATGGTTTTTTAGAATATTAGCACTATGTCATAAAAATAAGGTATATATACATTCCCCACTATGTTATAATTTCCAATTATTTAGAAAATAAACAATTCTATGTTATATTTAAAGATTATGCTACTATGAATCATATGTATTGTCGGTAGTTTCCACATTCCTATGAACTTTTACATATTTGAATAAATGTGAAAAATGTCGTAATCTTTTTCCATGAGGTTAAATCTAATTATTCCATATTTTTAATAAGAGATAAAATATATGATCATGTCTTCTCACATGATGATGATCCGACCCAAGATAAAATATTATTAATTTGTTCATTAATGATAATATTATATCACACACTTATAATTATTATATTTCATTGGTTATTAAGATTAGAACTAATTTTGGAAAATTCAAAATATATTCCATTATGTATTTATTATAGATAAATTTTCAAAATCATCATAAAATACCTAGATTTTGTAGAAGATCCGTGAAGAAGATAAACCTTCCAATTCAAGGGATTTTGTATTTTTGAAGGTGGTTTACATTTGTAAAAATGTATATAATGTTAGGTAAATATATTCTAAGATGGTTATCATTAAATCTAGTTTAGAGATAATTTTTTTAGAACCCAATTCAAGAGTATGAGTTTCGAGTTCCATAAGGTTTATCAAAGATACTATCTAAATAATGAAATTTGTCCACAAACATTTATATTTGTTGTTAGGGGAACCTCATTTGGTACCATGGTAATGTTTATTTATATTTCTATTTTATTAAAATTATTTTTTAAAATTAGGATTAGTGAACTATATTTAAAACCATTGGAACGTGTCTATGTTATGTATAACATTTTACAGTGTTTTTAAAGTATAGATATTATGGTATCCCAAAAATTAAATACCTATACATATACATGAATATTTATATGGTAGTAACATATGTTTACATAGGGTTAATAACCCAAAAAATATGTTTTTGTATTACATAAATATTTATGTTGTGCATGATGTGTTGTTTAATAACTAAAAGATTTATCTGACAGTCCAGGGGTATATTAATTGGATAAAATCAATACATTTTAGATCCATTTTAATTGATATATTATGTTAAATAATTAGTTTAATTTGTGTGAGAGAACCAATGATAAGGAAAGCTATAATTATCTGAGTGCAATTTTGGTTAAACAAAAATCCAGATGAGATGGTTTGAAAGAGTAATAATTTTTTTTGGATTTTTTTTTCATGGTATTATTTATGATAGGTATATTATTATAGTGAATTACAAATATTAACTAATACATGATTTTTATATTTTATGAACCATATTGAAGTAATTAAATGATGAATATCCTCGAACGTGTAAAGATGATACAAAAAATAAAAATAAGGATAAGAGGTATAGAGATAAATAATTTAGTATTCAAAATAAACTCTAATTAATTATGATCATTTTCTTAAATTGACTTGACTTTAAAAATAATGAATAAGAGATAATGATTTAGTATCATTGATGTTCATGATATGGACATAATGAAAGAAATAAAATTAAATTTTGTAGATATAAAAAATAAATAAAGAGATACCAAGGGGATTGTTTCTATTGAATAAGATGTGGTTTTCTTTATGGTAAAATAGACCATATAGAAAAAAAGTACTGAGGGAAATGGTATAGGTTTGTTAGAAAATGGTTTGATATTTCATTATCCAATCATATATCTAATTTTTCAATGAAATAAATTTGTAGAACATGTGTATTATATATATTAGTGCCCCAATCCAAGGGATCATAATGAATACATATATCATCATTCCCCAAGAAAAATGATATAATGATGAGCATATGAAATGACTAATGGTGATGTGGATCATAATGATTAAGGACCAAATATCCTCTAACCCAACGTTGTGAATATAATGACTTGAACATTTTCAAATTAAATGATATTTATAGGAAATGTATTCATTATTTAGAAATCTAGTTATATAAAACACATGCACCTATTTAGTTATATTTGACTTCTATAGCCTTTCAATTATGAGCTGACATTAATGTTCATTAATTTTTTTCAAATATTCTTTTTACAATTATTTCTAAATTAATATATATTATTTGTTATGATAAAGTCAAACTGATAGTGAAGAAAAGAGAAATGACCTCAAATAGTATGATTTTCCCAATGAAGAACATTTAATGAATATTCTATGGGAGGTGGGATAGTTGTGCTTTGAGTTTGCGCAAAACCAAACAAATATTCCAAAATAAAACACAAGAGAAACTATTTATTAAAGAATTTAAATTTTAACAAGATGACGGCCCAAAACATTTTATTAATAAATACTTCTAATTAAATATTGAGTTAGATAATATTTATATTTTCATTTGAAAAGACATTAATAATTTCATTAGGAAATACATAAATTCCCTGAAAAAAGTATTTATATGAAATTCATTAAATTTTAAATATGCGTTATTTTTCTGGAAATAATATTATTAAATAAGTATTTATTTATATTTGAATTATAATATTATTTAATGAAGTTATATAAAAATAGTAAATGATGTTAAAAATAATTAATTCTCATTTTAGGACATTATTTTAATATATATATATATATAATTTATTTAAAAATATTTTTTTCATTTTAAATATATGTAATTTTTAATAAATTTTAGTGACAGCTGAATTTTTGGGTTAATATTATATATATTATAAATCTGTGGTATATTTTATAACAAAAAATAGCTAAAAGGTGATATATTAAATTATATAAAATGTATGAATGGGTGAATACATATTTCAGTTAAATATAACATTTCTTTGATGTTATTTTACTAATTTTATAATTTTATAAGGATTCCTCCAAAACATATATTATATTTTATGGTTTGAAAATCAATTTTGATAAACATAACTCACTTTAACATCACCATTTTATTTAAATAACAATATTCTGTTCATAATCATATAAAATATTTAAAACCCCAAATAATGGGACTATATCCAGTGAAATAACAAGTGAATGTTTATGGTATGTATTATTTCATTATATATGTTGCATAATCGGTGTTATGAAGATAATAATGAATTCCCCATGATTTTTTCAGAAATTCCCACTAAAAACCTTAAACAAATTTACGTCCCACCTCCATATCAAGATCCTTCTATAGGTGCTCCCATGCTCATAAGAATCTCTTCCCATGGTATATAATCACCCTCTATTAGTAAGGGTATATCACCTCTCCATATTTACAAAAAAACATGCTTTGAAATATGATATTTAATTTTCAATTGTCGTCATTGGAATTTTTTTTATACACACCCACAATGCATCAAAAAGTATCAGGTTTATTTTGATACCAAATATAAAGTGATGAATACCTATCCCAATTTCTACTCACAAGTTTTTAAAAATATGTACATATACTTATTTTTTTGTGCGATTTAATTTATGTAACCGATACTATAATAATTTTATTATAATTAATGATATATGTTCCTTTCTATTTGGTAGAAAAAACAATGTACATGATATGGAGGTGATAGGTGGCCCCATTTTTATATAGTTTTCCAATGGATTAGGTAATGTTTTTATCTCATGATACTTCAGGTAAGGTGGATTCTAGTTATTTAACTTTAAAATATTCTATAATAAATAATCATTTAGCCTATAAATATGGTGATGAGTTGTTATCTTAGGTTTTTTCATCATTCTAATGTCTCCGTGTTGTTATCATTTTATACGATGTTCTGATTTTCATTATTATGATTATTACAACATTTATGTATCTTTGATATGGATATTTAAATTAATTTATATATTTCATCATGTTACAAATTAAATATTCACTTACTTAGATTTATTTCTCAACGCATTATTTTTTACATTCACAGGATATCACACATAGATCTATAAGATCGATAAAAATTTAAAATCATGTTAAATGTATTTTAACTAATATTTTTTTTCCATGTTTTATGTGATTATTGAACATATATATATATTTATAAATTCATTTTTTGATCTTATGTAATTGTACTATGTTTTAATTTCTTTAATAAATCATGGAATATTATGTATTAGGACATGGGTTCTGAATGATTTTATCATATGAAAATCCAGTAATTTTTCTATGATTGGGATTAGAAATCCGTAGTGATATCCTTAGGAATATTTATAAACATAGATAACATTCCAATTTTTTCTTAATGATATGTTTTTATAGGTTTTTGTGATACAAAATCCCTATATGTATAACATATGAGGCTATGGATATATATTTGTAACTATGGTAAATGTCTTAGAAAAGGGATAATTGAGTATTAAGTACACCTTCCCAATGTGCATGATGAAGAGGTCTTTCATTCAACCCGATTTGATAATCACGAGTGATATTACTTGATAAATTCTCAATCTCATTAAAAAAATATGATGGGAAGAAAAAATTCCATAATATGATATATTATGAACTATATAATGGATATAATTAATTGAAAAATTGAATGTAATTTGTCAATGAATAAATTCAATTTATGATTTATCAATATAGTGCTATGATATTCCCATTAATATGTTTAATAGTTTGAAAATTATCATCCCAAATTTTACCATTACTTTAGTCAACCACTGGAATGAGGTTTTATTGTGTCAACAACCAATGTTAGGGTCAATGTGACAACATTCCAAATGTTATTTCCAACCTGATGGGAAGTGGAATATAGAACATAATAAAAATACATTCCTAACTAACTCATTTATTGATTAAAAACATGAATTATGATAGACACCCATAACTCCTTAAAAATGTTTGTGTTTCTATTACAACCAATAATTTTTAAAATCCTCATTTATTTTGTGGATATTTCTATCCCTCAAACGCATAAATATAGTTAAATAAAAATGAAAATATATTCATTATCCATAAATTATGTGAGAGTGATAATTTAATATTGGATATTCGTTTTGTCGAAAAAAAATCTAATAAATGGTGTAACATGATTAAGAATATGATGCCTAATGAGGTGATTAATGTGATGAAGTGGATTAAATCCCACAACATGTTTACATAAATATATTTTCACAATTTTATCTCAATAAAAATTAAAATTAAATTATTTAGAAATAATAAAAAGAGTAACAACCCCATTAGGCTGTAAGACACATTGATCACACACCATTCATGATATATGTACTGATTGATAATTTACCAAAATATCAACAATGAACACTTATTTACTAGTAAAAATCATATCATATAATATGAATTCATGACATAAAACATTATCCACTATAATTATTATTTTATATATTTCCTTGGAATAAGATGTTGATCATTGAATCTGTAGGGTCTCCTGGGTCATAAGATAGGATGTGGATAATGGATTTTTGTTCTGGAGGTGTCATGGAGAAATATCACGGGGAATAAAATTCAATCATTCCATTTCTAGAATGTGTGTGAAAAGGAATAGCATCATTATTTAAAAGGGGACAGAGAGATGTTTTAGGTGGGTGAAGGAAGGGATCCAAGAAAATAATTCCAATTGGAGATGCCCAATAACTTTTTGGATGAAAATATTGATCTATTCAATAATTATCATATTATCGACTGATTAATCAGAAATTAATAAGGACAAAATTTAAATCAATGAACTATTCTTGGTGTTGTTAATGATAACCAATGATAATAATTACATGACCAAAGTAGATTGTGTGAGATTGTGCCATCATAGCATCTAAGGTGAATGTTGACAGTTATGTTCTAATACATACACATGATATTCATTCAAAACTAGAGGAAATTAAAGTTAATTCAAATAATAAAAATTATATCATATCAATAAATAATAGTATAATGGTTCAATTATTATGTCATAACCGAGAATTCATTATCTCTTTAAATAACTAAAATGGGTAGATTATTTCATTCCAATCATATATCTCTTCCCTTGTGAAAATTAATGGGATTAACATTCCAGTAAAAAGGGTAATAATAACTTTTGTGAAATTTGATGGAAATATGGGTATGGATGGGAATTCACTATATACATGGGACATGAATTGTATTGTCACACCTGTTTTTAGTTATTTACTTTATTTATTTTATTTATCTTAACGTCGGGTGTTTTTTCTTGTGTGCGGGCGAGTTTCGGTCTAAGTTTTTATTTTTGGGATGAGTTTATGGTTTGTGATTGTGCGCGAACTCCTTAAGTCTAAGACGCGTGGCCTGCTTGCAGTCCGCTTGGAACCATACGGTGCGCAAATGCCGCGCGGTCATCTAATTTTAATATTAATTAGATTAGTTGATTTAGCGAATTAATAAATAAATATATATATATGTATATAGGTTTATATGTGTTGATACATATATGTTATATGTGCTTATGTAATATATACACATGTTTTATATGCTTATATGCTGTAAGGTTATATGTTATATGTTATATATGTTTATGTGAAAATATGTTTGTATGTGTTTATATGTTTAGACATTATTATTATTATTATTATTATTACCATTATTATTATTATTAATATTATTTTTAACGTAATGTGCATATATGTATGTTTATATGTGTATATATACCCGTATGCTGATAAATATATATTTTCTTAACATTATATGTTTATGCGTAAATGTGTTTATACATATGATTATATATGTCTATAAGTTGTAATTTGTTATGTATGTTCATATGTGTATGGTTACAAATTTGTTTATATAAGTTTATCTATATATGTTTATATACACATATATATATATATATATGTGTGTGTGCATATATGTTTGTAATTATAATAATAATAATTATTATTAATAATAATAATATTATTATTATTATCATCCTCTTTTTATTAACTATCCTATTTTATTTTATTTTATTTGATTTATTTATTTTACTTTACTTTATTTTATTTATTTCTTCTTTTATTTCATTTTATTTACCCTTTTTTTTATTCTCTATTATTATTATTATTACTTTTATTTTTTATTATTATTTTTTTTCTCTTCTCTCTCTTCTCCCTCTTTCCCCCGTAACCCTAAGCGCCGCCACCCTTCATTTTTTTTTCTTTTTTTTCTTTTCTTTCTTTTTCTCTCCCCCTCCTCTCTCTTTCTCTCTTCCCTCTTTCTTTCTTCTTCCTTCGCGCGAACTGCTCCCGCTCAGCCCTCCTGCGCATCCCGGCCGTGCCTCCTCCCTCCGCCTCCCGTCCGGCTTCCCTCCTCCGGTGGCGTTCCCTCTGGCCGCGCCTCCTCCTTCCCTCGCAGTACGCGACCCGGCCCCCTCCATTCCCAGTCGTCGGCCGCCGCACCTCCTCCCTCCTCCGGCTTCCTCCGGTGTTCCGGCCTCCTCTGACTCCAGCCGCCAACCACCCTTCGCCCGCCCTGCTCCTTCGGCCGAGCCGCCCCAGCAACACCCTCCTCCGGCGGCGCTCCCTCCGGCCGCGCCTCCCCTCTCCGGCCTCCCGTCCGGCCTCCTGTCCCGCCTCCCGTCCAGCCTCCCTCCTCCGGCCACCTCCGGCGCCCGGCCAGCCTCCGGCGCCTGACCAACCTCCGGCAACCGCTCCGGCCAGCCTACTACTAGCCCGTGCAGCCTCCGGCAGGCCCACCCCGATCGCGCAACCTCTGGCCAACAATCTCCCCTTCCCGCTGTCCGGCGTGCGCGACCCCAACTCCCGGTGCACCCCCTGCCCTTTGCAGCGCCCTCTTGTCGCGCGCCGCACCCTTGTTACTGTCGCGTGACTCCGTTGTTTGAGCACACCCCTCGCCGACCTCTGCACCATTAAATTTAGAGTTTGGTACACTTTTCGGTAGTCGCTTCACACCTCTTGTTAAGTCGCCGACGTCGTTCCCCTTCGCTACTTCATCCAACCCCCTCTTTTTTCAACTTTCCGCGGGTGCTATTGTTGTGCGATCAGCGTTTCACATCAGGGTCCAGGTTTCTTCGATGATTAAGGTTGGATCACCTTGCTTTTACCCATTAAATTTATAAACACTTTGATTGCTTGCACTTTTCACCTTCATTAGTATTAATTTGTTATTTTTGATTTCTAGAATTTTTGTTTTGAGAGAAAGTATTATTATTATTATTATTATTATTATTATTATTATTATTATTATTATTATTATTATTATTTTTGGTCGAAAAACTTTGTTTGGATGATTATCTTATCTGCTTAACTATTTTGTCATGTTTTGGGGTGAGTTAGTTCGGTGCGGAGTTTAGTTTTTAAATAAACTGAGTTTGCATGTTATATCTTATCGCATACTCATGTGGATTAATATGCGTTTTATGAAAACTAATCATGAGTTGTTTATTTGTTTTTTTTATATATATAAATTGTGCAATTGGTTTATCTAACTGTGCAAGGGGTGCGTTTTTGTTTTAGTGGGACTTAGGTGCGTGTTTGATCAAAAGCGTGTTTTTGAGTGAGTTTAGTTTGTGTAAAGTTGCGAGTTACTTTTTTGAATTTTATTTCATAAATTTTAGAGTGGTTTAGTAAATAGGGTAGATGGTGCGAAGTAGGTTTTGATATTTTTGTCCAGGTGGTTCTTTTGCGCGGGTTGTCTGCTTGTATTGTTTTAAGTCAAGTGGTTTTGTGTTTTTAGTTGTTGTGCGTTTATTGCAGCGTGTTGGCGAGGTGACTCCATGACACCACGATCATCAGCTTGCGCGTACTTGTACGTCTGTGCGAGGCGTGTCGCGTTGCCGTGTTCGAGCTGCGAGTTGAGGTAGGTTCCCACTGCACTTGCCTTTGAATTTAGAATTTACTTATTTCTTGTCATTTAATTAATTTTCATCAAATTGGAAGTAGTATTTAAATATTATTATTTCCAGAGTAGTTATACTGCTGGAATTGGAACTGCTTCTTTCTCTGCATCGTACCGAAAGCTTTTCTTTTCATGATTAGCTGTTGCGCAATATTGAAAATGCCCCTTTGGCCCTTATGTTTGCGCTTCAGAATTAAAATGGTGATTTGGTCTACCTAAATGAGATTTTAAATGTGTTTTCTGGTTTTAAATGTGATGACGCCTGATCGTTCTTTTGGAATTGATTTGGTATTGATCAAGTACATGAGGCCCGTTTGGTACTTTTAATGAAATTAATGTTTTGAAAAGTCCCTTTGGAGTGATCTTTTGTGTATGTTTATTTGGTGAGCGGAGTATGTGATGCTTGTGCATCTTGACTAGTTTTACATTAGGGATGCACTCCTCTTTTATTATATGTGTTGACATGGGAACCTGGCATATTGAGTGAATTATCTGAGAACGATTGATGCACTAGTTTAGATCACGCACTGGCTAGTGGCCCCATAGCAGGGGAATACTGAGTTATTGCTGCTATGGGAATTGGGCCCCTCGGTTAGGCCATGTAGGGCTATGCCGGGCGTTAGGGCGTTATGACGTCATCGAGTTAGGGCATGCCTTCAGGATGAGTCAGATGTATAGTACGTTCTGGTTTGTTCACGATCTCCTAGGTTCGACCTATGTCTCTTTTAGTGTGTATTTGTATATGGCAGACGATCGAGAGGTCGAGTTTGGATGCCGACCCTTGTGTGCCACTTTTTCCCGTTGCCCTTAGTGTGTGTTGTGTGTGATTTTATTTTTGACTAACAACTAAAGTTTGGTTTTCAAATTGTTCGCAAAATGTTTGAAAATGCAATTCACCTGTTCCTTTCAACATTAAACTTCTTCTAAATTAAAAAGGGAAATGGATTGTTACTTGTTTTCAAAATGGAAAGTGTGTGTGTATGAAAACCTATATTTTTTTTCTATAATGTAGTTCAAACTAGAAGTTGGTAAATTCTTCTTTTAATGGTAGTGCTTTGGGAATAGATTTATCGGGCTAGCCTACTGAGTTTTAATACTCACGCCTATAGTGTTTTCTTGTTTTTAGTTTCTGTCGCAGGTTTGACTCGAGCTTGCTCGCCGTGGACGAGAGTTAGTGGTAGTTTGACGATCGACTCTCGGGGTCGTGAGGAGTTGGGTTCGTGGTCAGGTTAGTTATGTTTTTGGCTGTTTTATTTTATTGTCGTTTGTTTATTTCTGCTTCTTAGTAAATTTTTACTGGGCGAAATCGTTCCCACGTGTACTCTGTGATGCCCTGGTGCTTGTCGCCAGCCCGGGAGGATCGGGAACGCCTCTCGGGCCATGCCGTGGACCGACTCGGGTGACCGGTTCAGGGTCGACCTGGGTTGGTTCGTGGAAAAATGGTATCAGAGGAGGTCGGATCCTGAGCAGACCTTGTTTTTCAGAGCGCCCATTGTTATTTGGTGTTGTCATGGTAAAGGGAGTAAAGTTGCTCGAACTCGAGGCGTTGGAACGGGAAGGACGTCATGAACCCTTGCTCGTTCTAAACCTCGAGTTACCATGAGATGTTTGGGTTGTTACTGTCTTTTGGGTCTTCTGGATTGTTTTATGTTAGGAAATGAAAAGGGAGTTGGGAAAGTAGCTTCATGAGCTCACAGGGCCTGGCAAGCCTTGTGGAGCCGGAGACTTCACCCTACAATGCTCTCAGTGACGATGGTATGGCTGACGTATGGCCGCCAACCATATGGTCGAATCAACCATCATTACTAGCTTCCCCTTTAGTGAATGGGTTTTTCCATCATTTTGAAACTCATTGAGAAATGTTGAATTTCAAATGGTATTGGTTATGTTTTGATCAAGTTCCTCGTTTCTTTGTTCCGTAGTGTTCGCCCCCACAAAGGCTCGATGGATGCTCAATGTGCAGCTTCAGGTGGTGCATCCTTAGTTAATCCTCCAGTTGGTCAGCCCATCGATTATGTTTTGGAGTTCCGGAAGTTGAACCCTCCTCTCTTTTATGGACAAGCAGGGCCTCTTCAGGCAGAGGAGTGGTTGCAGAAGATTGAAAGGAAGTTCAGTTCCATTGGTCTACCTGAGTCATTAAAGGTGAAGTTGGCTACCTTCATGCTTGAAGGTCCAACCTGGAAATGGTGGAAGTCCATGTCTCGGAACAAGCCTGGGGAAGATTTGACATTGGAGTTTTTCAAGTCATCATTCATCCAACAACACTTCTCTGAGTTGAAGAAGCTGAGGAAGAGGATGGAGTTGTGTTGTCTCCAGCAGGGCGTTGAATCGGTACTGGAGTTCTATCGACATTTTGTAGACCTAGTTCCGTATGATCGGTGGTTTGTTGTGAATGATCCCGGGAAGGCTCGACAATTTGAGTCTGGACTCCGACCTGAGCTGCGTTCAAGAGTGGAAGAGCTCAACCTAACCACCTTCTCGGATGTTGTCGAGCAAGCCTTTCTTGCTGAAGCTGAGCTAGTAGGAGGACTTGAGGTGGCGAATCCTCCAGCTTTGGTAAGCATTTCAGATGATGCTATTAAGAAGAGTAAGAAGCGACCTGACGCTGGTGGTGCTGGTAGAGGAATCAAGAGGCCTTCAGACCTTCAGTCATCTTCTTCACAGCGCAATGTTGTGATCTGTCACCAGTGTGGTAGGCAGGGTCACAAAAGGCCGACATGTCCATGTGCTCCAAGACCCTGCCACACCTGTGGACGTATGGGTCACTTGAAGCGATTTTGCCGAGGTGTTTCCAAGAAGCGCGCTAAAGCCAGACCTGGATCGTTGAAGGTCACTTCAGCTCATCAGCAGGAGTAGGGAGATGTTGGTGGATGAGCTTGATGTTTTCTTCTTGTAATGTTTCTTGGATGTAGTAGTCGTTACCTGTACTGTTTTGTGGTGTTCTTTTCTTTCAGTCAAAAGAATGGTTGTGGATGAACTCTTTTAAACCTTTGATCTTATAGATGTGTGATTGTTAAAAAATTCTGGTTCTTGTGTCATGCTTCTGGGGTTTCATAAACCTGACTGCAAAGCCAGAAGATGCTTCATTCATCAGAGCTCTAGCCACAGGTCTCGGAGTGAAGCTAGCGCGTAGTCGGGGGAACTCCAACGAAAGGTGAAGTCTTGCGACAAGGTGTTGTTCTCAGTAAATTGAGGATGAAGAAATTGTTTGAGTTCGGTTGTATGGTGTTAAGGTGTGTGTATGTTGGGCCTCATTTTTCTATTGTTAAAGTTCTTCGTCCTTTAAAGCGACAAACTGAAAGTGGTCACACTTTTGGGGGCGGGCGACACTTAGCGGGTAATTCGTTCCTATTACATGAGTTCTTTTAGTTTATCTCTCCCCTTTTTGGGAGTGTTCCGCGATGTCTTTGTTGTCGTTCTTTCCTTTTTTCTTTAAATTGTAAAGTGATACCGGTTTTCATTTGGGGTTTTGATCTTGTTATTGCTTTCCGGGGGCGGAAAGCTTTATGGTGGGGAGAATTGTCACACCTGTTTTTAGTTATTTACTTTATTTATTTTATTTATCTTAACGTCGGGTGTTTTTTCTTGTGTGCGGGCGAGTTTCGGTCTAAGTTTTTATTTTTGGGATGAGTTTATGGTTTGTGATAGTGCGCGAACTCCTTACGTCTAAGACGCGTGGCCTGCTTGCAGTCCGCTTGGAACCATACGGTGCGCAAATTCCGCGCGGTCATCTAATTTTAATATTAATTAGATTAGTTGATTTAGCGAATTAATAAATAAATATATATATATATGTATATAGGTTTATATGTGTTGATACATATATGTTATATGTGCTTATGTAATATATACACATGTTTTATATGCTTATATGCTGTAAGGTTATATGTTATATGTTATATATGATTAGGTGCAAATATGTTTGTATGTGTTTATATGTTTATACATTATTATTATTATTATTATTATTACTATTATTATTATTATTAATATTATTTTTAACGTAATGTGCATATATGTATGTTTATATGTGTATATATACCCGTATGCTGATAAATATATATTTTCTTAACATTATATGTTTATGCGTAAATGTGTTTATACATATGATTATATATATCTATAAGTTGTAATTTGTTATGTATGTTCATATGTGTATGTTTACAAATTTGTTTATATAAGTTTATCTATATATGTTTATATATACACACATATATATATATATATATGTGTGCATATATGTTTGTAATTATAATAATAATAATTATTATTAATAATAATATTATTATTTTTATTATCATCCTCTTTTTATTAACTATCTTATTTTATTTTATTTTATTTGATTTATTTATTTTACATTACTTTATTTTATTTATTTCTTCTTTTATTTCATTTTATTTACCCTTTTTTTATTCTCTATTATTATTATTATTACTTTTATTTTTTTTATTTTTTTTCTCTTCTCTCTCTTCTCCCTCTTTCCCTCGTAACCCTAAGTGCCGCCACCCTTCATTTTTTTCTTTTTTTTCTTTTCTTTCTTTTTCTCTCCCCCTCCTCTCTCTTTCTCTCTTCCCTCTTTCTTTCTTCTTCCTCCGCGCGAACCTCTCCCGCTCAGCCCTCCTGTGCATCCCGGCCGTGCCTCCTCCCTCCGCCTCCCGTCCGGCTTCCCTCCTCCGGCGGCGTTCCCTCCGGCCGCGCCTCCTCCTTCCCTCGCTGTACGCGACCCGACCCCCTCCATTCCCAACCGCCGGCCGCCGCACCTCCTCCCTCCTCCGGCTTCCTCCAGTGTTCCGGCCTCCTCCAACTCCAGCCGCCGACCACCCTTCGCCCGCCCTGCTCCTTTGGCCGAGCCGCCCCAGCAGCACCCTCCTCCGGCGGTGCTCCCTCCGGTCGCGCCTCCCTTCTCCGGCCTCCCGTCCGGCCTCCTGTCCCGCCTCCCGTCCAGCCTCCCTCCTCCGGCCACCTCCGGCGCCCGGCCAGCCTCCAGCGCCAGCCCTCAGCCAGCCTCTGGCTCCTGACCAACCTCCGGCAACCGCTCCGGCCAGCCTACTACTAGCCCGCGCAGCCTCCGGCAGGCCCACCCCGATCGCGCAACCTCTAGCCAACAATCTCCCCTTCCTGCTGTCCGGCGTGCGCGACCCCAACTCCCGGTGCACCCCCTGCCCTTTGCAGCGCCCTCTTGTCGCACGCCGCACCCTTGTTACTGTCGCGTGACTCCGTTGTTTGAGCGCACCCCTCTCCGACCTCTTCACCATTAAATTTAGAGTTTGGTACACTTTTCGGTAGTCGCTGCACACCTCTTGTTAAGTCGCCGATGTCGTTCCCCTTCGCTACTTCATCCAACCCCCTCTTTTTTCAACTTTCCGCGGGTTCTATTGTTGTGCGATCAGCGTTTCACATCGGGTTCCTGGATTCTTCGACGATTAAGGTTGGATCACCTTGCTTTGCCCCATTAAATTTATAAACACTTTGATTGCTTGCATTTTTCACCTTCATTGGTATTAATTTGTTATTTTTGATTTCTAGAATATTTGTTTTGAGAGAAAGTATTATTATTATTATTATTATTATTATTATTATTATTATTATTATTATTATTATTATTATTATTATTATTATTTTTGGTCGAAAAACTTTGTTTGGATGATTATCTTATCTGCTTAACTATTTTGTCATGTTTTGGGGTGAGTTAGTTCAGTGCGGAGTTTAGTTTTTAAATAAACTGAGTTTGCATGTTATATCTTATCCCATACTCATGTGGATTAATATGCGTTTTATGAAAACTAATCATGAGTTGTTTATTTGTTTATATATATATATATAAATTGTGCAATTGGTTTATCTAACCGTGCAAGGGGTGCGTTTTTGTTTTAGTGGGACTTAGGTGCGTGTTTGATCAAAAGCGTGTTTTTGAGTGAGTTTAGTTTGTGTAAAGTTGGGAGTTACTTTTTTGAATTTTATTTCATAAATTTTAGAGTGGTTTAGTAAATAGGGTAGATGGTGCGAAGTAGGTTTTGATATTTTTGTCCAGGTGGTTCTTTTGCGCGGGTTGTCTGCTTGTATTGTTTTAAGTCAAGTGGTTTTGTGTTTTTAGTTGTTGTGCATTTATTGCAGCGTGTTGGCGAGGTGACTCCGCGACACCACGGTCATCGGCTTGCACTTACTTGTACGTCTGTGCGATGCGTGTCGCGTTGCCGTGTTCGAGCTGCGAGTTGAGGTAGGTTCCCACTGCACTTTCCTTTGAATTTAGAATTTACTTATTTCTTGTCATTTAATTAATTTTCATCAAATTGGAAGTAGTATTTAAATATTATTATTTCTAGAGTAGTTATACTGCTGGAATTGGAACTGCTTCTTTCTCTGCATCGTACCGAAAGCTTTTCTTTTCATGATTAGCTGTTGCGCAATATTGAAAATGCCCCTTTGGCCCTTATGTTTGCACTTCAGAATTAAAATGGTGATTTGGTCTACCTAAATGAGATTTTAAATGTGTTTTCTGGTTTTAAATGTGACGACGTCTGATCCTTCTTTTGGAATTGATTTGGTATTGATCAAGTACATGAGGCCCGTTTGGTACTTTTAATGAAATTAATGTTTTGAAAAGTCTCTTTGGAGTGATCTTTTGTGTTTGTTGATTTGGTGAGCGGAGTATGTGATGCTTGTGCATCTTGACTAGTTTTACATTAGGGATGCACTCTTCTTTTATTATATGTGTTGACATGGGAACCTGGCATATTGAGTGAATTATCTGAGAACGATTGCTGCACTAGTTTAGATCACGCACTGGCTAGTGGCCCCATAGCAGGGGAATACTGAGTTATTGCTGCTATGGGGATTGGGCCCCTCGGTTAGGCCATGTAGGGCTATGCCGGGCGTTAGGGAGTTATGACGTCATCGAGTTAGGGCATGCCTTCAGGATGAGTCAGATGTATAGTACGTTCTGGTTTGTTCACGATCTCCTAGGTTCGACCCATGTCTCTTTTAGTGTGTATTTGTATATGGCAGATGATCGAGAGGTCGAGTTTGGATGCCGACCCTTGTGTGCCACTTTTTCCCGTTGCCCTTAGTGTGTGTTGTGTGTGATTTTATTTTTGACTAACAAATAAAGTTTGGTTTTCTAATTGTTCACAAAATGTTTTAAAATGCAATTCACCTGTTCCTTTCAACATTAAACTTCTTCTAAATTAAAAAGGGCAATGGATTGTTACTTGTTTTCAAAATGGAAAGTGTGTGTGTATGAAAACCTATATTTTTTTTTCTATAATGTAGTTCAAACTAGAAGTTGGTAAATTCTTCTTTTAATGGTAGTGCTTTGGGAATAGATTTATCGGGCTAGCCTACTGAGTTTTAATACTCACGCCTATAGTGTTTTCTTCTTTTTAGTTTCGGTCGCAGGTTTGACTCGAGCTTGCTCGCCGTGGACGAGAGTTGGTGGTAGTTTGACGATCGACTCTCGGGGTCGCGAGGAGTTGGGTTCGTGGTCAGGTTAGTTATGTTTTTGGCTGTTTTATTTTATTTTCGTTTGTTTATTTCTGCTTCTTAGTAAATTTTTATTGGGCGAAATCGTTCCCACGTGTACTCTGTGATGCCCTGGCGCTTGTCGCCAGCCCGGGAGGATTGGGAACGCCTCTCGGGCCATGCTGCGGACCGACTCGGGTGACCGGTTCAGGGTCGACCCGGGTTGGTTCGTGACATGTATAGATAAAAAAAATAATTTTTTTAAACAAAACCACTTTTCAATTCTTTAATTTTTCAAGGTGATTAATCTCTATTGCAATCATCATCTCAATAAATGTTATTATTTCTTTGAAAATAAATGTATTGAGATCGGGTTATAAAGATTAAGGAAAATAACATCATTTTGAGGAAATCCCATTTTAAGGGATTAAACTAATAGGTTTTATAAAGAATGTACTATTCTTTGTTCTAGATATGATGTTTAGGCCTCAATCAAAATTATTCATATATAATTACCCATATCTTGGATTTCATATAGAATGGCCACTATTTAACCTAAAGAGATAAGAAAAATTAACAAGAGAATATGTGTAATTAGTTTATATTCCCATTGGATTCATAATTTTAAGTTTGATTATGCTTTTTTAATAACATTTATGCATAAATATTCCTATACAATATATATTTTTAACTCAATATGATAATGATAAATAAATTGTATCTAATATCAGGTTTTTATTTTTTTATCAGATAAGACTATCCTAGTGATTCTCTATAGGTTATATTTGGTTTGCGTATTATCATGTAATGTTGAATAAGGAGGATATCGCCTTGAATTCATTTCATACAAGGTCTTCTTACAACATGTTCATAGTGATTCCATCTTGAATAAATAATACGCCAAATATCTCGTTGTACATAATGGACAGAGAAATTAGGGGTTATATCATCAAATTTGTTTATACCATCATGGATTATATTCATTTATAAACCAAATCAATTAAGAACATGAGGTGTAATTGAATGTTGTAATGTATACACTATTACAGGGAATGTTATTTGTCAACTATAATATTTTTGTGTTTTGGGTTTATCAATTAACATTAATGGAGAATGTTATCACTAGAAATATTATAAAAATGTATCCACAACAAAATAAATGCAACTGAAGGATGGACCCTCTAGAAATAATTGGCATTGAACCATATATTTGTGTTATTATGTAGGTTCTATTTTCTATTTTTGTGAAAATTATCATGATTTCCATTCCGACTACCCATGCCGACTCAAATGGTATTCACGATTTTACGCACATATGAATTATAAGAGATATTTTTAGAGGTAAATAAAATTATAATCATGTAACATATTCACATAATACCAAATAGTGGGAAGGTATTTATGATTACAGTATCATATAATAAAGGGAATAGGTTGTATAATCATAGAATTAAAAAAATTTGTTTTCCAATGCCTCTTACGAATTAAATATCCAAGAGAAAAACTATTTATTCCATTTATTATAATTTGATGTAGTGATCATAACATTAATTTAATAGTGGAATTATATGTACTTGAGGATGTGTGACAAATATCTATATCCTAAAATACTAGTGTATATATTAATAAATGAATATTAATATTAAACTACATAGGTGGATATTTATTATCCAGGATTATGAATTTTCAATTTATTTTCATCCTAGGAAGCCTATAATATTTGTAGATTAATGGGGTAGAAAAGATCATGATCATTAATCCACGATGTGTTTTTAATGGGATCCAATATTCTTGGACATGAAAATGATGATCTTGGGTATAATAAAACGAACATCATCCTAGATTTCTAAAATTTCTACAAAACCTTCCTTTTATGAGAGTATCAAGGAGGACGAAAATGATAATGTGGTTCCACCAAAAATGGAAAAGAATATAACAATCATAAGATATGGTAAATATTGATTTGTATTGTTTTAATTCCTGGTATATGTCCAATCCAAACTAGAACCGAAGAGGGATCTTCTAGATGATGTATATGGATTATCCTACTCTATAAATCCAAAATCACTAATATGTATTGAATTTTTAGAAAAAATATCTATTGGGATAACATGAATATGGATATTGTTGAATATGTATGTCAGTTATTTGTATTAAAACTAGTCAACAAATGATGATATATTTTTAAGGGTCTGATGCAGCCATTTTTCTTTCAGTTAAGGAAATTGTAAAAAAGAACCATGGATTTAATATTTCAAAAACCATTAACATATAAAGGAAATAACATTATCTAGTTGGTAATATATCACCTTAAAATTCAATTACCTATCATTTTTATCATATAATACTTCTCTAATATCATCATATTAATATATACATTGAGAAGTAGTAAGTATGTAAAGAATGATAATATCCATTTTATCTAATCGAGATATGAGGTTTACATTGAGGTTATAGGGAAACCATAACAAATTTTTATATACAGAACAATGTTTCAGTATATCTCACCACCCTCATAAAAATACTTATTATGATACATATATTAAAACACTATAATATATACTATGAAAATTTTCAATTGGATTCATTAGATTTTGTGACCAAGTACATCACCTAGTAGAGTACTAATATAAAATAATTGGACATACATGAATTTAAATCAATACATTTAATGATATATAGAATAAGTGGTTTCAGACTCTAACATGTTGGGGTGATGATTGAAATAGAAATATTTTGGGACCTAATATGATCCTTGAGGTGATAGAGAATGTTAAAACCATTGAACATAGTATGAAATTTAAATATATTCACCAAATGATCAATACTAAAAATCATAAAGTAATCAATAAGATGATGTATTGAGATATGATTATTCTTCAATTATATCCATGGAAGAAATAAAAGAGGTTTACGAAGATATAAATATTATTATTCAATACATCATGATTTTATTTTCTTTTATTAAATAGATGTTCGGAAAATCACCTAAAACTCCTTTATAACCGATAACATGTATGTGATATGTTCCCTACAATACTATTAATGATATACATATTAGACCAGTGAATTATAATTATTATATAGATTGGTCAATTATCAAACTATCTTTTATTAGAGTATCATCATGTGAAGATATTAGATCGTAGAAATAAATTTCTAATATAAAAGTCATCTTTCCCTATTAATGTACTTTATCAGAACATATTATAGTGAAAGAAACATATAAATTTGATGAGGTGATGAAAAGGATGTACCATCATCTATGTTTATGTATGACTTATAATATATATAATGAAATTTTTTATGGGGTTAAATTTAAATGTCCCAAAAATTTATTAAGATGATTCCATTTCTCTTGAATAAATGCCTTATTATGTAATCATTAGTAGAAAAATTTATTCTAATTATGTTATTATTGACCATTAAAGACTATTAGATTTTATAGAGTATTAAGAATCATATATTTTCAAAATACAATGGTTTTATTCTGATATTTGGTATTAGAATATTTTATGGGTTCTGATCAAATCATATTTAAATAGATGGAAGAAGTGACGACCATGACCAGAAATATCGTTACCAATAAATCCATCAATTCAAAGATTCCAACGAATATAAAATCATTTTTATTTTTCATTGACCAATATAATATGAAAATTAAACAAAACAAATGTGAGAAAAATTTTATTCTAGATGATCTTGCTTACCATGATAATGTCTCAAACAATGTTTGTCAAACTGCACTAACAATGTTACATCATTTCACACCATACCATTTTTTGTACTATAGTGTAATAAGGGAATATATATCTAGACACTAGATATATTTATTTGAATAATTTATTTTTTAGAAGATAATTATTACATATTTCCCTGTTTCATATTACTATATATAGATGATGAAATAAAGGCATTGATGCAAATTAAATTTTTATATGAGGAAACAAAAATTGTTTTTTATATAAATATATAATTTTTTTCATTAAAATAATTGGGAAAATTTGTTTCTATTAAAATGAGTATTATTTTGAAGATATTGTACTATTATTTATATTTAATAATGTTAATTATAATATAATGTATTGATGTTTATTAATATTAAAACAAGGGTAAGAATGTGGTATGTGTCGTAAAAAAATATATCTTCCTCTATATTGTTTTTTTATTTAATTTTATATATTCTCACAATTATAAAAATTATTTTAATAAAAATGTATTTTTTTGAAATAATAAAATCAACGTTATCCAATGAAGATTTTTCTTCTTTTTTTAGGTGTTCAATTTTTTAGTTAAAAATTTAATAATGTACAAATATAAAGTGTGTATTCAAAAAATAAAATGCCCCAAAAAGGAAATAATATATTATATTAAATTAATTAATGATAATATATGATATAAAATTTAATATATTATTATATTGATGTTATTTTATTAATTTTATAATTTTTTAATGAATCCTCCAAAACTTATAAAATATTTTATGGGTTTCAATGTTTATTTTTTATGAAAATTACTAACATGATATTAAATAGTGGTATTATTTTAATGGGTTTAGTTATTTTCCATATGAAATAATAAAAACCACTGTAATTTTGTTGAATTAGTGGGAATATATTATTTGAATATTTTCAGTTATTATTATTTTATAATATATAATCAAAACCATAAGTTTAGAATGTTATAATGAGTTCCCCCTCATTAATCTAAATACCCTCATAAACTCCTACAAACCATTAATAATATCACATTTACAATGAATGTACTCCCCATACACAAATCTTGATCCCTATAAAGGTGTTATTAATATCTTATGAAGATCCTCCTGGGGTTTTTAAAGTGACATCTCATGCTAGGATATTGTATCCAACTCATCTTTATTCAAGAACATCCATTAAAATATTCCAACTATATTCCAAATATAGATGTGAAAATATATTTTACACATCTTGTTTTTTGTCATTATGATTTGAAATTAATTAAGATAATCATCTCAATCTCATTAACCAATTTGATAAATCATAATGTACACCTCTTAATCTGTTAAAATTATCCTGTTATTTTCCATACTTGACACATGTGTTATGAATATCATTACACAATTCCACTCAATTATATTCACCTTTAAATACACAATAATTAATGATTTTTGACATCCATGTATGAAACTAACAAATCTTAATTGTTGAAATGAGACTGATGAAATACTTTCTAACATTAGAGCACAAAAAATTCTAGTACATTATATGAATACAACATCTATCGAAAAATTATATATGACTCCAATAAATTGGGTAATTATTATTTTTAAATAGATTTCATGTATTATAAATTATAGGATAACCTAGGAATTTTTTTGATATCTCAACAGTTTTATTGATTTGTACGTATGATTTAAAATTTCAGTTTTCTTTTTCATCCTTTTGATTCAATTATGTTATGATCATATATCATCATTTGATAATAATTTTTACTATTATTTCCAAATTATGTCACCATTATATTCCAACTAAATCAATAGTTACTATGTTTGTCATTTTACTATTTTATTATTCTCTAATGGGTCTTAATATCCCCACCTTTATTTTTTACATACCCATGTTATGCTGAATTGTTTTAGATGATTGATGGATTGTTAAAATAATTTCATAGTGTTTTAGATAAATTCTTAACATCGAAATTTTAATTTATAGGTATATGTATATAATGTACCATTGAAAATATGTTTATAAAAATTTTAGAATAATATTTAGTGTATTTTTATCTAATAAATTATCTGATAAAAAGTATACAATACATGTATTATCATGTCATCTTGGATTTTTATTTTAGTAAACCTATCATAACAAGGATTTTATCAAAGGGAAATAACTGAAAACACCGACGATTTTATTAAAGAAGAAAACATATAAATATATGACTATTTTAACACAAGATAAATTATTTGGAAATTTTACCTATGTAAGATATATTAATTATTTTTTTAGATGATCTTGATGATATTTTTCAAATGTATTATCTTTTACTACAAATTATTCATATTAATTAAATAAAAAAAATTACATTTCATATCTCAAGTCAACAAATTATAAGATATGATATCAAGTAAAATTATGAATCACTCAGATACTTAATGATAATTCTCATATTCACACAAAACAATTAGGATTAATAATCATAAAATTGTAAACAAAAAATCCATATTTTTTATGTTCTTATTAGGAAGGAATAGATGAGTTTTCAAGACATCCCCATGTAACTTCAATTAAAACCTCTATGAAAATAAAATCTTTATTCCTGTATATCATAAATATATTAATAACTACTATCATTAGTACTTTATAATTAAAAATACAAGAAGAATATTTATTTTTAAGAGGAAGAATGGCAAGCCCTTATATTTTCATATGTATATTCCTAAAAATAAGTATGTTATGTTTGATATTTTCATTAACCATTAAAACATAAGTAAACAAAGAAAGAGTATATTATAAAAATATTATTATGAAATTAATAATAATAAATAATAAATAATTAAATAAGAATAAATTAGTTATCTAAAATTACAAACATTTAGAGGATACATATTTTATATCATTTGACATTTAAAGATTATTATTTCTCAGATATCCATTGACATAAATTTTCTATATATTATTACAATTAATAATGACTACCACATTTAAAATATAATTTTGAGGAAATAAAATTTTAATATTAAATAATTATAATATCTTATGAAACAATATAATGAAATATTAAAATTTAAATATTTCCATAAAAATAGTTCTTATTTTTATTTATTATTTTTATTTCATCACTAAACTTATAAATTTTATAATTTTTTTTAAAAAAAATTATCATCATTTTTTGAATTCATAATTTTAATGTATTTACTTAAAGTGTTTTTTTGATGTTATTGAAAAGGTACAAATTTTGGGTGCATAGTGAGAAATTATTATTTCACAATTTTTTCCAAAATTAGGAAATTTTCATTATAGAGTATTTATAATAATTTTAGTGGCTTATTTTTTATTTAAAATATAAATATTTATAATTTTAAATATAAAATTAAATAATTCAACTTATAAATCCCATTTTGAACATTTTTAATGTACGTAATATTTTACTCTCGTAGAAAGTAGATATGGATAACTTCTTTTAATAAATAAATAGTTATGGTGCAATTTAATTTTACATTTCATTTATAGAAACATAGATATTATATTTTTAATAATATTCAAATTAATTTCATGAGAAAATATTTTTAAATTATTTCATAAATTTAATTTTTAGAACAAAAATATCACTTCTTTTAGAATGGATTTTAGGCATTATATGTGCTAATATTAAAAACAATTATCACCCTTGGAAATTTTAGTCAAAAAATGTATTTAAATTTTGAAATAATTTGTTCCAAATTATTTAATATTTTCCATTTTATTTTTTGTCTTTAAATATCAATTAAATTGGAAAATATTAGTTATCATGGTTTAAGTCAGGTGAATTTTGAAATCTGAAGAGTAATAGTATGAAAAACATGTTAAAAACATACGTTAAAATGTATGATTGAGTGTTTTTGGGTCATAACTCATTCCAAAGTCCATTCTTTTCAATTTTTCGATCCAAATGAACTTTTAGTAGTGTCTTTTCTTTTATCTTATAATAAAAATTCAACTCATCGCCCTTATAAAAGGATCTATCACTACCAAAAATCGCTTTAAACACCATGAATCTTATATTAAATAAAATTATTACCAAATAACTCGCTAATACACCAAAAAGTTATAGAGAGGGTATTTCCTATTTAAATTCCACCACTCGATGTTTTAGACAAATTTTAAAAAGAGAACCCCGAAAGAGTATGATAAAAAAAAATTATTCCCTTTTCATATAATTTCATTTCTATGATTTTCATCCTTCACAAAATATAATCATAAAATGCTGAAAAAAATATTTTAATACAATAAATTAATTTTATTGATATTTTAATTATGTTATAACCATTATTTATGTTCTTCCCAATGAGTTGATGAAATAAAAATGTGGCTTGTGTTACATGGACACCACAACATCCATAAAAGGATTGAACCATTTTTCATGACCATCATATATGAATTCTTAAAAAGGGATTTCTAATGTATAAATATTATATATAAGACATTATTAAGATTTTTCAATTAAAAAAATAATTATCTATAATTATTTCAATTGAAATTAATGTGTCGAACATTTGTATGTGTGTACTAATACCTCTATACATGTGATCATTTTTTATCTATTATATTATTCATTATAAAAATATATTGAAATATTATTGAAATCATTAAAAAGTAAAAATAAATTAACTTGGATTCATTAATAATGATATTAATTCAAAAGAATCTCCTTTTAAACATTTTAACCCATATATTATTGTTTTTTGTTGTTCTAGTATTTCTAACAACATACATAGAAATGTTTTTAATCTATTTCATGGACGGCTATCATAACATAAATAATGGTGTAATTAGAAATTATGAAAAAAAATTTGTCTTTCTAAAATGATTATATAAATATCTATTTTCTTAATTTTTATCGATTTTGTTGGTATTTTTTAAAGCATTATAATCAGATTACCTTCATAAATTAAAAAATAATCATTAGAAAATAATATCAATTATGAAAATAAAAAAGAACCTTATTAATAAATATATATTCTATATTATTGTAGCAACAATTTTCTCATAATTATGAAATAATTATTAATAAATAATAATTAAATATTTCATTACAATAAATTTATTAAACAAATAATCGATACTAATAAGATTTAATAATGAAAAATAATATAACTAACTAATATATATTTAATGAAAAAAGTAAATGAATTTTATGAATAGTTATAGGTATGAATTAGGTCCTAAAGTTTGTGATTAATATTGTTATTTATTTATTCAGGAAATTAAATTTCCCTTAAAGAATTTAATGGTATAAGTTTTTTGTAACAAAGTCATTACTTTTAAGGATTTTTATTTTTATACTATTAACATATTTTATTTTATTCTATTATTTTTACTAGAAAAACAATATCATGAATTATATTTTATACATGTTATTTTACGAAAAATGTTAATCTATCACTTTTATTTGGTTTTTATTAAAATATTTCTTGTGTTGTGTTGGAATCTCGTCTCAATTTTTATTCATTTAGACTTCTTTCTTCTCCACTGCTTGTAATTTCTTCTGTATTTACTACAAAGTGTTTTATATTTTTATCTTTATTTTTTATATTAAATTGAATATAAAGACCATATTTTTTACATATCACAGGTTTTAAATTTGAATGATAGTGATGTTTTAAGGATTTTTTTAAGTAAATGTTTTTTTCTTTGAGTTATAATGTTTCATCCTGAACATCGTAATTCATTTATAAGATTACTCTACAATATTATTTTATGATGAATATTATACACTTTTCAATAAGATATTACTTTTTAATGAAACCATCCACAATGATAAATTTATTATCCTTTAAATTATTAAATTATTAAGATTAATTAACATTATCAATAATGATGGTTTGTATTCCCCGTTAAAGCTTTTAGTTCCAGTGAATGAACTCTTTTAACATAAATATGTTTTATATCATGTGGAGTTCATATTTCACTTTTCCAACTATCAAATCCCTTTTTTGATTAATTTTTTTTGTCTATATTGGTTTTTATGAAGTTATTTTCAAATATTAAAAAATGGTTTCCATCCATTCATAATAAAATGATTTAAAATCCATTACATATTTCTTCTAAAAATCCATTATTTTTTAGGATATACTATTTAAAATAATTATTGAAAAGTATTTTTTCCAAATTTCATCCTGCTATCTTTTTGAAAATTACTTCTGAAATTGGCCCATAACATCCATCTTTTACAATAATTATGAAATTGATTTTGGAAATCTTTTTTCATTATTTTTTTGACAATTACAGTCAATTTTAACAAACATAATTATTTTTAGTATTGTTTACCAAATAATATTTCTTCATTATTATTTTAAAAAATCAGAGAGATATTCCCTCTTTAAATTCAAATTTAATTTTCTAATGAAAATATATAGGGTTTTCATATATGAAAACAATCTAAATGATCCTTATGACCCTTTTGGGATATGTTACTCTACCCACACCACAATCTTGAAATAGATGGATTATGAAATGTTTAATGGATGTATTCATGAATTCCATATCTTTTCAGCACAAAAATAATGTAGTGTTTCATGTATTCATATTTCCATGTTCTTATGGAAGTCATGTAAGTGGTTTTATTGTCAGTTGGGTAGAAACCATTATAACCTATAATTCATGAAAAATGTTTATATCAAATTAGTTCAAACTAGTTATTGTTTTGGTAGGTAATTTCTATGATGGTATTTGGGTTACAAGACCATTGGAAAGCAGTAATTGGAGGATTATCCCAATACCAATTCTATTTGGAAGGATTCTCTAATGTATAGAGTTACATGAGTGGATTATCCCTAACATACTAATATTTTAGAGGGATACCTCATGACCATGGGTAAACAAGTAGTTTTCCCAAAATCCAAAAGGTACATGAGTTGTATGCTCAAGATCAAAATGATACCAAGGTTGACAACCCGTGTCGACTATTTCATTATTATAATTAGTAATTTCTATTGAACCAAAATATAATTTATTATATTTGGGTTATTATACATTTTTGTATTTTATTTTTATGTTACGATAACAAAGCTCGTGTATATTGTATCATGATTCTATACTCCGATAAGATAATGTATGTTTTAACAATGGATATAATATGTTATTCTATTATATATCGGGGGGAAACCATTTTCCCAAAATTATATTTAATAAGATATTTTACCATTTGAAATCTTTTTTACAAGAATATGTTATTTCAACGGATTAAATATTGTTGATTTCTCTTTTTAATGGTCATATGAGCTCACCCTTTCTAATGTTTTCATTCCCCAAGTTATAAATATGAGTATAACTTGTGAGAAACCAATATGTGAATCTACTGATGTTTGATTATGGAAAAAGTATTACTACTATTGTAATGATAGAAGAATATATAGTTAATCCTCAAACACATTAATACTTACCTTCAAGAGATTTCTGTTGTCCAAAAATATTTTATGTCTAACATATAGATATGATATAAAATAAATATATTTCTAAAATGAATATTTATTAAACCCAGTATATAAATAATGTATTTTTAAAACCATATATTATAGTCTGGTTATTTTACACCAAAATGTCATGAATGTACATTTATCTTTTGGAAATTATATTTTAACTATCTATGAAGAAAAAATAATTTCAGGGAAATATATTCCACTTCATATATGTCCATGAATCTATATTATCAATGATATAGGAATCAAAATCAATTATATTAGTAGTCTACATTTGTTGAGTTCCCTATCATGAATGTTAATTATATCTATTAAAATATTTAACAACATTCCATGGAATTAAAAAAATTAGAATAATTAATATTAAATGAAAATTTCTTATATTGGAATCCAAAATATTGTGAAATAACTTCTATCATATTATCCAAACTAGGAAAATGTGCTGAGAGGGAGGATGAATCGGTGTATGAATGATTAAAACCACTATCCCTTAAAAATTGTTTTGCCATTACAAAAAATGCTCTTCTCTCACATTCTGATTTAAATGTTTGTGAATGAGTGAACTAATGTATGAGAAGCAAGGATATAACTTGGTTCACATACATTTTTCTACATCCATTACGTATAAACATTAAATGTGTCTCAATACAAAATAAACTAATGCACAATTTGGTTACAAGGTTTCGGTAGGACTCAACCCCACTAATGATATATAACCAATCATGATTTTATAGTTATATCATCCACATAATGAATAAAAAATGTTCACAATTTTTTTTTCAATTTGTTATTGTTTCATATAACATTGGGTTTAGCGCAAACATTGCAGGCCTTGTTCATGACTCGATAAACTTTTTCATGACATTATATTTTTGTGAAAATCATTAATATGAAGGCCCAGTCATTTCCCACAATAATTTTAATAATATATATGTAACTGTTTTACTTATTATAATTATTTTAAGGAAAATAAATGAATATAATTTGGATAAACCAATGGAATAAGAAAAAACATATAGATGATTTTATACAAAACTTTGATACAAAATTATAAGGCTAAAGACTATAACAAGGCAAGAAAACATATTTCAAGCCTGAGTAGTGCCATTAGAAGACAACCCAAAATCTTGATGAAACCGAGTGTGTAGAAATTATCCCTTAGACTGTCCATAATATAAAATTTAATAGCTATATTTAAATAAAGAGCACTTAGAGTAAAATTGATATATAAAACCATCATGGAAGTAAACGAAGGGGCACCGATGTTGTTGTGTTATTGACACCGTAAATATGTGTATTTATAGAACCCTTATATGACCTATATAAAAAATGGTTGGTGTATTTTATTTTAGTGAAAATTATGTTTTGACCGTTGGATTTTTTTTAAAACAGAAAATTGATTTAAACTCATGTTTTTTATTAATCAAATTATGGATGTGTAATTAAGGTAATGTGTAAATATAATACAATAAAAAACTATCAACTATTAGGCATATATATATATATATATGTGTGTTTGTGTGTGTGTGTTTTATGAATTATCAAAAGAATGATAATGATTAAATTATTTTATAATAATTATCATAATATACATATATGAATATATATATATATATATATGAAATTATAAAATTATTATTTTCAAATATAATGTTATTATTCTATAAATTTATTACTTTTTTGGAACTATGGATTATACATTGAAATTAAAATTTTCATTTAAAAATACAATATTTCATAATTTTGACAGAAAATTACTAATAATTATAGCATATTAATATTAATTTTTTCAAATATTCATAATAACATATTTTATTGCGATTTTTATTAAGAGTATTAATCAAAATGAATATTATTATTATAATTAATAATTTTTTTATTTCATTTGTTTTTAAAATGAATCTTTTAATATTATATAATGTTAACCTTAATTAAATAAACTAAATAGATAATAATATTTATATTAATATATTAATAATAGTTATTATTATTATTATTATTAATATCTGAAAATAAAATGACATAATAAAAGTGAATCACATTTTCTATGGGTCCGTTTTTGGCCTCGCATAGCCAGAGTCCGAGATTCGTTTAGATGGGTCCTCACTAAAGAAATCGAGGGGGGTGTCATCTATGTCTGACAAGAGTAAGTGTGCCCCCACCAAGTCTTCAGGGTCACACAACATGAGCATGAGTTAGGGTAGAGCTGGAGTGGATGGGGGTTCTAGCATGTGGGTCTGAGGGGGGTCTAGTTGAGTCCCTAAGAGAGGCTGAGGGTGAGCCGACATGAGATAAGGGTTTACAGTGTGCATCGATGATGTTGATCTGAGAGATTTCAATGGTTATCACTCCTGGTTAAGGTTTCTTTTCCACGTTTTCATGAAACTACTAAGAAGGTGAGCGAATTCATTGCCTAAGATGTCTGATTTTCTTAACTCGGGTGTTTTTATTTTCCCTTTGATTTCTATTTCCATCAATGATGCCTCTTAACTATTTTCCATGTGATTTTGGCCTATAAACAACTTGTTTTGTGGAGCATTTTAACTCCTATTTTCCTTGACTTATATGGATTGATTTGAGTTTGGTGGTTCAGTGGGTATCTGTCGTAGTATTTATCCAGTAGTTTTATAGTGTTTATGTTAATATGTGGTGCTATTTTTTATCAGGATGAATTTTCTTAATGAATCAATGATTACAAAATTTGTTTATTTTATTCTATAGCATGAATAATCTCACATATAAAGCCTATTTATAGTCAACTGAATTGAACTTATCCAATAATTTTATACAATTGTCTGTATTTAAATAGTGATAAGCTTTGGCTCCATCAGACCATCAATAGATCCATAAAACCATGTTGTTATCACTCCCTCCAGAACCTATATTTAACTGACTTTAATTTATACAATCCATCATAACATGACCCATTTTCTTGCATATAGAGTAATATTCAGACCACGATTTGAAAACAATTGGTTGTTTGCAATGATGTTCTTCCCCAACTATAAGGCACAAAAAATCAACTGGCTTCGAGACATTTCCACTTCCACACATATTTTAGGAAATAAAGGATATCATTATGAATTGGTTATACTCTTGAATAGTAGATATCTTCCATCCATGATTCCTAACATGTGGAATATCAATGAATTTTAAAATGGTAAAGGAAGTTCAGGAAGACTAACCTATATTTCTTTTGTCATGGAATTGAGCTTCATATGATAGTCAATGGACCACCAGAATAGAACGAAACATGATCCATTGCATATGTGAGGAGCACTGGACCACACTTTGATCAAATAGTCCTACGTTTCAAACCGAATCATGATATGTTTTTTCAAGTAATCCCACAATATCACGATCCTTAAAATCCTATAATCCAAAAACATACACATCGAAGTCATCAACCAAAGGGCATCGTTTATTAAACCGTGCAATCATGGTAATATTCATAAGAGAAGGAGAATCATAATAACGGAGGAAGAGATTAGAAGATTAGGGAAACCTTTAGATAGATCTGTATCATTCTAGGTGATCAAACTTTTTGGGGAAAGGTGAAATGATATTAGGGATAGAGAAGGAGAAAAAGGGATGTGATAGATCAGCTGAGAGTGGAAAGGATCCCTCCTTGCGGAGGGGGAAAAGTATGCCACATTAGCCATTCAATGCACAGAAATCCTCGGGGGACCAATCTATGACAGAGAAGTATTGGATAAGAGAACAGTTGGAAACCTGATGGGGGAATATATTTTCAAATGTCCGAGGAAGGATCTGGAAGCCCCCATGTTGCATAGCAAGAACCCACATGCTTAGTGGAATGTGGTGTGGTTAGCATGGATGGATCTTCAATCCCTAGAACTTATGCACTGGATGTGAGAGTATGTAATGGTATAAATGTAAATGGAGTGTCACTAACAACTATGGAGGGACACTCTAAGGATGTCCATGACAAGTTAGAACAATGTCATAGCTCTGATATCTTGTTGAATGATAAACCGGGACATCCATCGAGAATGAACTTGTCCTCTCAAAATGTGAATAATCACTTTGATCACCTTAGTGATGATTGTTCTGTAGAGAACATCAGTATATTCTTATCTGGAGTACATTCTAGAAAGGAAACCTCATATTACAACAAAATAAGAGAATATATAATGGATCTTCATAACCAAGGGGGGTGAGAAGAAATAATGAAAATAGTGATGTTGGGAGTTTCATTGCCAACAAGAAAAATAAAACATAGGGGTGTAATGAAAAATCAGGCCTTTTAAAACCAATAGAGATGTGGTCAGCTAAAAAATTTATTAATTCCTAGAAGTAGGAGAACCTGGTAGTGTATGGAAGCAAGATAAAACATGGGGAAATAGTTTAATTCAATGTCGTTATTTAGGGAAACATACTTTTTTAAAAAAAAAGGGGTATATCAAGGGGATCTATCTAATCAGCAGGCTGGGGACCTTTTTTGGGAATTACGCTGTAGTCTGAGGATGTTCTGTTGGAGTAATAGGTTGTAGATACTATAGTGATTTCAAATGGATAGTATTTTGAGGTTTCTATTGAACCTGATAAAGTTCTGGAAATCCTTATTCATTAATGTGAAGAATTTAAGGAGAAAGTTATTACGATTAAGTACATAAAAGTCTAAGTATAGAGGATGATGATAAGATTCATACTCATGGACACTAATAGTGAGGATGGTGAAGAGATTGACAAGCATGATCTTATCCTGATCAGAGGATCCTTCAAATAGAATATCAAAATTGATTAGTACATGAGGGCTTGGGATTAACCAGAAACAAACTTTGAATATCTAATATAGGAGGGTCCAAACTGATAGGTATTATCCCAGTCCTGTAATTTATGTAGGGATAATGCCTCTAGTAGGTTCAAGTTATCTTTCTATAAGTTTATGGTTTACCTTACTATTTTTCCTGGGTGAACTTGGGGTTTCTCAATTTTTCTTTGAATGTGTTTTGATAATAAAAATTGAACTTTTAGGTAAATATGGGGATTTAGATAGGGTCTCTTTTACATATTCATTCATATCACTTCATCTGGATTCATTTTTGTGCATGTTTCCAATGTTCATTAAGAGGTAAGGGAATTCTTATTCTTCTTAAATCTCTTCATTAGAATTTCAAAACAGAATATTTACTAATGAATATAATTTCGTATATATATATATATATATATTAAATTTTGTTAAATTAATTTTATTGAGTAACAAATTTATGTTCTTCTTTAGGTTTTTTATATACTTTATAAATGTTTGAGATAGTTCAAAACATTGTCTAAAATATTATTGTAGTTGATTAGAATTTTTTTTATTGGTTATGTAATTCTATATATTTGTAATCTATTATAATTATTTTTATGTTCAGAGAAGTTTTTTAAGGGATTATGTATTTATTTTTAAAATTTAATTTTCATCCCAAATTATAATTGTGTATGAAATATTTACTTCTTCCAATTTTATTTATAAATTTATTCCTAAAAAAATCATCTAATTTAATGTTTTGAACCTTTAATTTATTTTATTTTAATCATATTTCTAATCATTAAACATTGTGAATTTTTTTTTGAAATAACTTTTTCTGGGATTTAATTTCATATAATTATGATTTTTAGGTTTTTGTTTTAATTTTGTTAAACAATTACTATTTTAAGTCATATATATATGTATATATATAATATTTTTATATTTATACAACCATTCATTTTTTATCAAAACATGTAATTATAGATTGTTTGTATTTATTAATATTTTATGATTTTAATTGTAAGAAACTCATTTCAATTGTTATTTCATGATTTACTTTTTGTTGTGATAAATTATTTTCTATGATTTCGTTAATTTATTAGGTGAATATGTTATAAAAATTATATTTTAAGGACTTTTCCACAACATATGTTAATATCAGTTTGTAAATTGATATCAAATTAATTTTTCTAATGAATTTACACATTTATCAATACTAGAATCAATCATGTAGTAATTTTGTGATAGTGGATGATCATTATCAATTAAATATATTTTTATACTTCAACATATTGAAAAATTGTTACATGTTTCGAATGCACAATGTGAATCATGTATAAATATGAGATAAAATTATATTAGGGTAAAATTATTTTCAAATACAGAAGTATATTTATATATCATGGTATATGTAAATATATAAGGATCAAATTTTTATTTTCCATGTATATAATATTTTTGACCTATTCACATGTTTATTGTAACATTTCTAAAATGTGCATAGCATGTCTGAAGATATATTGAAGTAATGGATGGTGAATCTACATATAATCTTAATCATGCTTTATACCTCACATCATTGATAATTTCATTATTTCATTTTAATAATTTATAAACCCATTAGAAAATATTAAATTAGAATATTTCAATCTGTTTCAATTAATTTCAATTAAAAATGTGTTCTTTTATAATTTTATGTTTGAAACTTTTTTATTTATTATATAATATTATTTATATAAGAAAAACCTATATATGAATTTTTTATTGAATGTTAAAATATTTCATCATTCTTTTTATTGATGACATAAAAAAATAATTATTCTGAGTATGAGATTAAATGTTTTGATATTTTTTTGATTAAGTAAACTTTTCATGGTAGTAGGTAACACTTTGGATCGTTTAATGATTTCATTTTATCTATGAATATTTTATAAGTAAAAAATTCTATTATGAGACACATTGGTTTAAAGACATACTGTTATTAGACCTGTGAGGAATGTGTGGGACTTATTATTTTTTTGATGAGGCCCGTTGTATCCTCTTGATGCATTTGTAGGTCTCGTAAGACAAACAAATTCCTCGCATGAGGCCATTGAAAATGGTTATGTATTGTCTTAGAAGAAGGCATAGAAAGAATGTTTTCCATGTCATGCATTATGAAATACCTCCTAATGATTTTTGTAATTGAATGTATATGTGATTATTTAAATAGAATAATTTGCATTGAAAATGACATTTCTCTTATGAACTAGTATTAATTAGTTTTATATTTCCACATGAACATGGTTGAATGTTGTATATTTAAGTATATACTTGAATAGGAATTTATTTAAAAACAAGGATTAAAATTTTGTTTCCAAACCATTATGATAAATGATATCACATTATGTTCTATTATGAAGAAATATTATTTCGTGTTTATATTCTTTTCCGCACCACTAACTTTTCATTGAATGATTTAGTGTGGTCAGTAACTAACTTATAGTTTTTACTTTAGTCATTTCAATTCTAATGTGTGAATAATTTTATATAACATTATATTTATAAATCATAAATTAGTTTAGCAATTTTGAGCATGAGTTTATCTTATGTGTTTTTTGAGAGTCTCTATAAAAAATGATGATGGCATGTTATGAGAAATTTTAATTTCATGATTTGAATCATGAGTTTTAAAGAAATGTTATATTGAAAAATTATTTTTTAATGGTATTTCATTAAAACCAGTTATATGAAATTTTTTATAACCACATGTATTTTTATATATTATTACAAGTTTAGTGTAAGTCCTATGATTAATATGTAATGTGGAATAATTACAAAGATGTTTCATTACATAATGATTATTATAATTTTATTTTGTATATTTGAATGTCACAAGGATTTCTAATTCTCTAAAACCTGGGTCGTTAAAAGATGTTTGTTCACTTTCATGTTATGTATTTATTCAATTATCTTTCATAAAAACAATAAAACATCAATGGAAAAAATATTGAACTCGAGTATCATGTTTGAGTCTTTAATATTGTTATCAGTGGAACAACCTTCTAAACATTGGAGAATTAGAATAAAACATCTAATTTAACTATGTATTCTTAAGAGAAATATCATTATTATGTTTTTATATGGAAGGAAATGGCTCACCAACTAACCTCTTGTCACTTTATACTGAGTTACATGAGTCTGTAATTATCAAAACATGTTTTAAAGAATACAAGCCTTTTCGTACATGTTCGTATCCTAAAAACATCTCTTCCAGGTGTCAACTAACCAAAATATCATTTGATTTTACCATGTAAATAGTTATGTCTATCACCATATTTAAAATGAATTATTTATTGAATATATTCAAATAGGAAAGTATCATGAAGGTTCATTCCTATGATTCAATCGGTTTGAGAATAACCAAGCCTTTAGAAAATTCCAAAAAACATGAATGGATTGTGACCGTCATACAACCTAAATATTCTATGATCTGATTTTTAGTATGTATGAGAGACTCAATGATATCAAAGCTTTCAGGCACAGGATAGTTCAACAGATCTATAAGAAATGAGTCCACTCTGAAATCTTTCATAATCACACATGACTTTCCACCCTCAAGAAACCCTAGTGTTTTATGCGGAGGTTTCATCCTTGCTTCCTAAGGTTTATTTTAGCCAATGATATTGAGGAACTAAAAACAACAATGTGAATCAACCGGAAGAAATCAATGGATTATCCATGGCGGTGGACCTTGTAAATGTATAAATTATATTTTTTCATTGAAATACATGTTATAATAAAAAGAACTTATTTTTTAGGGGATATTGTGGTATATTTTTTATGGTTGGTACTTTTTGTATTGAATGGGAACAATTGAATTATAAGGATGCAATTCTATTATGAGGGGGGAGGATGATGCCCCATACCATTATTACAATTATGTTAATAATATTTATGTAATTATAGTACATATTATATGTTTTTTACAAAAATAAATTAATATAATTCGGATAATCCAAAAGTATAATAAAAAACACAAAAACATTTTATTTAAAATATTGATACATAATTACCGGTTTAAAAACTTTCACTGGGAAAGAAAACATATTGCAAGCCTCACTAGTGCGACAAGAAGACCACCCAACAACATGATGATATATAGTGTCTATTCAACATTCCATGGACTAAACATAATAAAAAATGAAATAAATAGAAGTAAAAAAAGAGAACTGGGAGTAAAGAGTATCTATAAAACAATAATGGAAGCAAAAAAAGGGGATATAATTTTATTGTGTATTTTACACTATAAATATTGGTATTTACAGGACCCTTATAAGACCATTATAAAAAAAATTCCATTGGATTTTATTTTAGTGATCATTATGCTTTTACTGTTCGATGTTTTAAAAACATAAAATTAATTTAAAATCATTTTTTAAAAATAATCAAATTAATGACATGTAATTTGGATAACATGTAAAGGGAATATAATAAAAAAAAATTAATCAACTATTATGAATATATATATATATATATTAGGAATTCTTCTAAGTTTAATAATGATTGAATTATTTTATAATAATTTTCAAAATTTACATATATTAATATATATATATATATATGAAATTATAAAATTATTAGTTTCAAATATAAATTTAATATATTATAATGTTATTACCATTTTAAAACCATAAATTATACATTGAAATTTTAAATGTCTATTAAAATTAACATTTAAAATTTTTTATGTCGTTGTTTTGTAAAAAAGACATTAATAAAACTTATAGGCTAATAATTATAATATATCAAGTATTCCTAAAAAGGTATTTTATTGGATTTTTCTTATAATATTATTAAAAAATAAATATTATGATTATGAATAATAAGAAATTCTAATTTAATTTTGTTTTAAAATTAAACATTTAATATTATATAATGTTATCCTTTATTAATGAAATTAATTTGAAAATAATAATGATATAATTATGATATTAATAATAAACTAAAAGGAAAATTACATAAAGGCATAGAATCATGTTTTCAATTGGGCCTCCTTTTCGCATCACACATAAAGGTTTTTAGTTCCCTTTAGATGGGTTTGCACTTGGAGTCTCTTTGGGGGTGATTTTTGTCCCCGTTTAGGAAGATGAAGTGCACCACAACATGGTCTTTATAGCTGTAAAGCTCGAGCTCAATCTACAGGAGAGTCGAATCAAATAGGGGATCTGGTATGGGGGCCCAAGGGAGGTTGAGTCGAGTCACCGAGAGTGGCAGAGGACGAGCTGACCTAGGGGCAGTGGTCACTACAAGCACAAACAATGGAGATCTGAGTGATATCAATGGGTATTGTTCTTGTAAAGGGTTTATTTTCTAGGTTTCCTTCAACATACTATGTAGGTGTGTGATTTCTTTATTTATGATGTCTGATTTGGTTAACTCAGGTGTTTTCCATTTCACGTTGATTTCTGCTTCCATCAATGTCGCATGTTAATTATAGTCCATGTTATTTTTGACTATGAATAACGTTTTCTGTGGACCATTTCAATTCTTGTTTGTCTCTAACTTATGTATATTTTTTTGAGTTTGGTAGTTCAGTGGTTTACTTTTTTAGTCATTATAAAATATTTTTATATTGTTTATGTCAATTTGTGGTGTTGTTTTCTTATCTGGATGATATTATTTTAATGAGTCATTGAAAAAAAATTGTATATTTTATTGTGTAGTTTTCATCAACACACACAACGAGTCTAATTATAGTCCAAAAAATTGGATTTATCTAATTCATTTTATATTTTGGTCTATGTGAATGTTGTAGGAATCCTTGGCTGTAAAATCCTTCATTCTCTGTCCAAAATAGTTGTTTAAAGAAAGGGGTTAGACATGGTCTCTTTTATACAATATTTATCATCTCATTAACTGGACTCTTTCTTTTCTAGTCTCCAAAAGTTCATTTAGATTTAAGGAAATTTTTATTCTTCTTATATCACTATATAAGAATTTTAAAAAAGTCTATTTTCTGAATAAAATAATTTCTTTTATATAGATATATTTAATATTATTAAATTAAATTTAATGTATAAAAAATTTATGTTCTTCCTCGATTTTTTACATATAGCATAAATGTTTTATGTGGTTAAAAACATATTGTGATAAATTATTATAGTACTTTATAATTATTTTTACTATTTATGCAATTTTAGTATATATGGTCGATTATAATTATTTTTATGTTCAAGCTTGTTTTTACTGGTATTTTTGTGTCTGTTTTATTAACTTCTTTTTCATCACTAATTAAAATTGTTTAAGGTGAATTTATATCTACGATGTTCATTTTTAGGTTTTTTCAAAAAAACCAAATTTTTTTTAGTTTTGAACCATTACTTTATTTTGGTATAAGGTTTTTCATATCATTAATCTTTGTGAATTTATTTTTGAAAAACAATGTCTGGGATTTATTTTCCTATTGTTATTATTTTATACATTTTTGTTTAAAATTTTCTAAAATCATATTATTTTTAAGAAATATAGATATATATGGATATATACAATATATAAATATTTATCTGGCCTTGCATGTTTCTTTTGAGAACATGTAATGAAAGAGGGGTCTTATATATTTTATGTGTTAAAATATTTTTTATAAAGATATCATTTAAATTATTATTATTTTTGTTTTAATTTTGTGTTTGAGTAATTATTTTCTATTATTTCATAATTTTCTTTAAGTGAATATGTTATAAAAATTATTTTTTAATGAATTTTCTGCAATAGATGTTACTATCATGTTTTAAATTTATATTAAATTAGTTTTTCCTATGAAATTATTTATTTATTGATTCTTGTCTCAAATATCTATTAATTCGATGATACCAGATGTTCAGTTTCAATTATATATATATAGAAGTATACTATGACATATTTAACAATTATTACATGTTTTGAAGGTGTAATGAAAATCATGTATAAATATGAGATAAAATTATTTTTGGATAAAATTATATTCAAATCCATATGTATATATATACATATATACATATATATATATATATATATGTAATCATAGAAGTATAAAACATATCTTTTTTCATGTATATAAATGCATTGATGTATTCATTGGTTTATTTTCAAATTTATAAAAATGCTCATAGCATGTCTTCATGTTATAATTAATGTATGGATGTTTCAATTGCCTATAATCATGACCATTCGATATACCCCACATCCCTAATAATTTTATGAATTCTTTTTAAAATTTAAGGCTATATTTGAAAATTATTAAATAATAATATTTATTCATTATTAGTGTTTTTTAATAAAAAAATGTTGTATTTTATAATTTTATTTGTGAAACATGTTAATTTATTCTCTAAAATTATTTATTAGAAGAAAAAACTATATATGAAATTTTTATTTTATGTGAATTTAACTAATGATTCTTTTTATTGATGACATACAAAAAGGTACTATTTGAAGTATGATATTAATCGTTTTTATATTATATTGAATAATTAAACTTTTCATGGTTGTATGGGAATCTTTGGATCATTTAATGATTTTACAACATCTATGAATGAGATTTTAATAAATTAATGTGGTGTTGGAAACATGTATTTAATGAAACACATTTATCAAAAACATGAGGAATGCATATGACTTATTAAGGGATGGGTGAGACCCGTTATAACCACTCGATGCATCGGTAGGTCTTATGAGACAATGTTTGTCATGGCATAAGGCCTTGAAAAAAATTCCTTGTATGGTCTTGGATCAAGGCTTTAACATAATGATAATGATTTCTTACATTTTGCATTCGCTCAAAATGATTGTACTATGTGAATGTCTAGGTGATTATTCAACATGTAAAATATCCATGGATATTGATCATTTTATTATAAACTAGAATTAATTAGTTTTATATTTATACCTATACATTAATTAAATTTTTATATTTAAATATATAATTTCATAACAATTCATTCATAATGAAGGGTTAATATTTTTTCCATACCATAATGATAAATGACATCATCATATATGCTATTATGAAAAAATATTAATTCATTTGTAAATTCTTATATTCACATCTAACCTATCATAGAATGATTATGTATGGTCATTAACAGACTTAAAGGTGGTAATTTTGGAATTTATGTTCAAGTGTTTGAATGATTTTATAATTCATTCTTCTTAAAACTCTTATATTAAATTAAAAAATTTGAGCATGATTTTATGCTAAGAGTTATCTAAGAATATATCTAGAAAATGATAATGACAAGATATGGGAAATGTTAATATTATAATTTGATGCATGATTTTTAATGAAATTTTTTATTGAAAAATTATTTCTATATGGTCTTGTTTTAAACCCACTTACTCAGAATTTTTTTCTGACCCCAAGTATTTTAAATTATTCATACATGTTTAGTGGATGTGCTACAATGAATTTCAAATGTTGAAGTGTTACTATGATGTTTCTATGCTTAATGTTTATTTGAATTTGTACATTAATATTTGAATGTAATAATGGATTCTAATTATCCAAAACTTGGGCCGATTAAAGATTCTCTATTTAATTTCATTTTGTGTATTTTTCATGTATTTTTTAAAAAATAACACAAAATTTTTAATGGGATTATCCTAGGTCCTAGGTTTGTGTCTATACAGCTGGTATTAGAGGAACAACCTAGTGATATTTGTAAAATTAATATAAAACTGTTAATTTATGAATGTATTCATAAACGAAATTCCTTTATTAAATTTAAATATGGAAGGCTATGGTCACCAACTACCCTCTTGTCACTTCCTACTAAGTTTCATGAGACCATAATTATCCAAATATGTTCAGAAGAATACCATCCATTTGAAAACCTAGGTCTATTTGGAGAACACATATACCTGATGTCATCCATCCCAAATATCCTTCGATTATACCAAGGATATAGTCATGTATATCATGATCTGTAAAATGTATTATTTATAAAATATATGCATAGTGGAATGTATTATGAAGGTATGTTCCTGTGTTTCACTCTATCTGAGAATTACCAATCGTTATGAAATTTCTTGGAAGCTACAATGGAGGGTGAGATTGGATCAACCTACATGTTTCATGTTATATGTTTTAGTATGTATAGGAGACACTCAGATATCATAACATTCAGGCAAGAGATAGTTAGATAGATCTATAAGGAATGAGCCCATTCTGAAATCTCTTATCATCACACCTCCCATGCCTTCCTCTTCAAACTCAATATTTTTATGTGTAGGTTTGATCCTATCTGTTTGAGGTGTATCGAGGAAAAAACATTTAATAAAAAAACTACAATAAGAATCCACATAATGACATTAGTGAATTATCAATAGTCAAGGACCTGGTAAAGGTATAAATTAATTTTTTCCTTTCAAATATGTTTTATAATAATTAAAACATATTTTTATGTACATTAAGGTTGATATAAAAAAAATTGAGATGATGGGAGTGATTGAGAACAATAGAATTGCATTGACGTAATTCTGTTGGGGGGGGGGCATCTGACACACTGAACATTTTATACGACAGTGTTAATAATATGTATGTTAATTTTGTACATAGAATAATTATTTTAATAAAAATAAATGAATATAGTTTGGATAATCCAATGAAATAAGAGAAAAAACGAAGAACATTTTATTTAAAACATTGATTCATAATTAAAATGATAATGACTTTAACTAGAATAGAAAACATATATTAAACTTGATTAGCATCACAATAAGACCACCCTATATCACGATGAGACTGAGTATGTAGCCTTTATCCCAGGGACCAACCTTAAAAAAAATTAATAGCTAGAAGCCTAAAAATCATAGTGAGATTATATAGGATGAGTGAAACCATTCAATAAGTAGATGAAGGTGATCCAATGTTTTTGTGTCCTTGACACCCTAAATAGGTGTATTTATAGAACCCATATACGTTAATTTTAAAAATGGCTGTTATATTGTATTTTAGTGATAGTTAGGTTTTGACTTTTTTTGTTCTAAAAACCTAATTTCAATTTAAATCTTGTATTGTATTAATAAAATTAGTGACATTTAATTTGGATAGTGTTTAATGAGAATAAAATAAATAGAAGATATATTTTTATCTATTATTAGGAATATATATATATATATAGTTAATAAATTATCAAAATTAAAATAATGAATAAATTCTTTTTTAATAATTTTCAAAATGACATATATAAATATAAATAAATATATATATATATATATATGTAATTATAAAATAATAACATTCTAAAATAAATTTACTGTTTGATAATATTTTCACTACTTTAGAACTATTAATTTTACATTAAAATGATACATGTCAATTAAAATTATCATTTAAAAATTATATAACAATCATAATAAATTTACTGTTTGATATTTATTTATAAGAGTATTAAGGAAAATGAATATTATTATTATGATTAATAATAAATGGTAATTTCATTGTGTTTTAAAATTAAAAATTTTATATTATATAATGTTAACAATTATTAATAAATTTATTTAGATAATAATAAAAATATAACAATCATAATAAAAAAACTGAAAATAAATGACATAAAAAAGAGAATCACATTTTCCATGGGGTTTGTTTTTTGCTTTTCCCAACAAGGGTTCGAGTTTGTATTAGATGGGTGTGTGCCTTGGTTTTAAATGGGTGGTGTTGTCTGTGTCGAGGAAAAGGATGTGTATCATGGCCTTGTCTTAAGGGGAACACAGCTCAAGCAAGAGCTAGGGGATAGTCAATGTGGATGGGGGTTCTGGCATGGGAGTCTGAGGGATGTCGAGTCGAGTCACTGGGTGAGGCTGAGGGTGAGAAGACTCATAAGAAGGGTTCACTACGAGCACCGACGTTGAAGGTTTGGGAGACGTCAAAAGGTATAATTATAGATTAAGGTTTCTTCTTTAGTTTTTACTCAACATACTGTGTAGGCATGTGATTTCATTGTTTAAAAATTATGATTTGGTTAACTCAGGTGTTTTTCTATTCACTTTTATTTCTCCTTCCATCAATATCTATTATAACCTATAGTCCATGTGATTTTGGTCTATAAACACCTTGTTTTGTTGACTGATTTAATTCTTTTTTGACATTTAGTTATGTGGATTGATTTCAGTTTGGTGGGTCTATGGGTATCTATCACTTTCATTATCAAGTAGATTTATATTTGTACTTCTTTTTTGGGTGTAATTTTCTTATCTAGATGAATTATATTAAATAATCATTGATTTTTTTACATTATTCTGTAGTTAGCATCATCACACACAACAAGTTTATTTCTATATTGCAAAATTAGGTTTATCCAATTAATTTTATATCGTTGATTCTGTGAATGAATGAGATGCTTTTGTTATTAAAGCCATCATTCTATGTCTAAAAACCCAGTTTCCATGTCGGGTGTTTACACATGTCTCTCTTAGACAATATTTTTCACCTCTTCATCTTCAATCATTATGGTACAGGTTTCCAAAGTTCATTTAGATGTAAGCTAATTGTTATTCATCATAAATATCTACATTAGCCTTCCAAAATCACTATTTAGTGATAATAAAAATTCTTATATATATATATATTTAATATTTTTAAATTAATTATAATGTGTAATTAATTTATGTTCTCCTTCAGGTTTTTTATGCACTACTTTTATGTTTGACATAGTTCAAAACATATTCTGAAATTTTTTTGGAGAACATTAGAATTATTTTTATTGTTTGTGTAATTTTAATTTTATAAAGAAAATTATTATTTTTTAACGTCCAAATTTGTTTTTCAAACAGGATTTTTGTATTTATTTTGAAAATTTATTTTCCTTCCCAATGTATAACTTTTTAAGGTAATTTACCTTCTCAATGTTTAATTATAGGTTTCTATAAGAAAAAATAAATTAGTTTTTTAGTTTTGAAACATTAATTGATTTTAGTATAAGCGTTTACATGAAATTCAACTTTGTAAATTTATTTTCTAATGAACATAGTGTAGGTTTTATTTTATTATTATTATTTTTTATGTGGATTGGTTTTAATTTTTTAGACTATGAATATTTTTACGATATAATTATATATATATGTATATATACAATAGATGCATATTTTTCCAGAAATGCATGTTTATTTTTCCAAAAAAATAATGAAAGTGAGAATATATATATTTAATGTATTCATATTTTAATTGTATGGAGCTAATTTAAATTATTAATTCATGATTTAATTTTTTGGTCTGTGTAATTATTTTCAATGATTTAATATTTTTCATTAAGTAAATATGTTATAAATATTTTTTTTAATGAACATTCCATAACAAATGTTAATAAAAATTTGTAAATTGATATCAAATTAGTTTTACCAATGCATTTCAAACTTTTATCGCTTCATTTCTCAAACTTTTATTAATTCTATGATAGTGGATGTTCTATTTCAATTACATATATTAATATAGTTTGACATATTCAACAATTGTTGCATGTTTTGAACGTGCAAGGAGATACATGAATATGTATGAGATAAAATTGATTTGGGATAAAATTATTTTCAAAACCATAACGATATATATATATATATATATCAATTTATATACAAATATATATTGATGAAACGTTTATTTTCATATAAATAATTTTATTGATCTGACTAGAAGTTTATTATCACATTTCTAAAAATGTACATAGTATGTCTTTATAATATATTTATTTTATTGATGTTTATTCTACGTATAATAAATGTAATGTGACATACCTCACATCCCTAATAATTTCATCATTTCTTTTTAAATTTTATTGATAACTTGTTAAATTGTTAAATAGAAAGATATCTATATGTTTCAGGTTGTTTTAATTAAAAATGTGTTCTTTTATTAATTTATTGGGAGAAACAAGTAAATTTATTATATTGAATTAATTTTATAAGATAAAATTATATATTCCTTTTTGATTTAATGTGTACTTATTTCATTAGTAATTTTATTGATGACTTACTATCAAATACAATTATATTACGTGTAATATTAATATTTTTTGATATTATATTGATTATGTAAGCTCTTAAAGGTGGTATGTGATACATTGGATCATTTAATGAATTTATTTCATCTATGAATAACATTTAAATAAATAAAAGTGGAATGGGACATTTTGATTTAAAGGCATACATTTATTCGACATGTGAAGAATGCATAAGACATATTATGGGATGAGTGAGGCCTGTTATAGCCACTTAATGCCTCAATAGGTCTCATGTGACTGAATAGGTATTGGCACAAGGCCTTTCCACAATTTTTTTGTTTGTTCTTGCATGGAGGCCTTGATAGAATGTTTATGATTTCCTATATTATGTATTCCATCATAATGATTATGGAAAGTGAATGTCTATGTTAGTATTCATCTAGTAAAATATCCATGCCTAATGATCATTATGTTATGAACCAATTTAAATTAGTTTTATATTTATTGGTGCACTTGGATTAATGTTTTATATTTACTTATATAATTTCAATGAAATTATTTTAAAAGGAGGACTAATATTTAGTTTCAAAACCATAATTATAAATTAAATAAGGTTTTGTGTTGTTTTTAATAATATTATTTCATGTATAATATCTTATCCACAACTCTAATAAGTCTTGGAATGGTTATGTATTGTCTTATACAATCTTGTAAGAGGTATATATGTAATTTCAGTTCATGTGCATGCATGATTTTATATTGAATTCTATTTATAAATACAGAATATGTTTAGAAATTTTGAGCTAGGGTATATCCTTAGAGATTTTTCATAATCTCTCTCGAAAATGAAGATGACTTTTTATGAGAAAATTTAATTTCATGATTTAGTTCATGAGTTTTTATGAAATGATTTAAATAAAAATTTTTCTAATTGTCTTGTTTTGAAACCCCATATTGTGTATTTTTTTGGGCACAATATGTATTTTAACCTATTCATATAGTTTTTGTAGAAGTGCTATGATGAATTTCTTATATGGAAGCATTTCTCTGATGTATCATTTCATAATGTATATTAAAATCTTAAAATTTATATTTGAATGTTACAATGGAATATAATTCTAAAGAACTTGGGCTGTTAAAAGATCCTCTATTTTATTTCATAGTATGTATTTTTTCATTTTTATTTTAAAAATTTAATTAAACAGAATTTGTAATGGGAAAACCATGGTATTGGGCTTAGCACTATATATTTGGTATCAGAGGAATATCATTCTGAACATATGAAAATATAAAAAAACTTCTAATATATGTATGCATTCTTATGAAAAATCCATTTTGTAAAATTTCAAATGGTTGGTGAGGGCTCAAAAAATAATCTCTTTTCACTTACTTATATACTTCATGTGATAATAATTATCAAAACATGTCCATAAAAATATAAAACATTAGCATACCAAAGAATATCTTGAAATCATGTCTACGAGGTGTCAACAAACACAAATATCCATCTATTTAACAATGTATATATTCATATTTTTCATTATATTGAATTGTCACAATTTGTAGAATATAGGCATATAGGAATGTATCTTGAAGGCATCTCCCTATTTTTCACTCTATGTTAGAATTACGAGTCCATCCGAAATTCCTAGGAAGCTACAATGGAGTATGACCTTCTTGAAACATACTAGTTCAATGTTCTGTGTTTTAGTATGTATATGAGACAATATGATATCAAAACATTCATGCATGACATAGTTTGATAGTTCCATAAGGATTGATCCCAATCTAAAATCTCTTATCTTCACACCTCCCTTTCCTCCCTCTAGAAACCATAGTTTTTTATGAATAAGTATGGTCTTAACTGTTTGAGGTGTATCTTGGACTATTCAATTTGTGAAATAAAAACTACAATAAGAATCCACATGATGACATCAATGGATTATCAAAGTTAGTGGAACTGGTAAGGGAATAAATTAAAAGGTTTTCTTTTAAATATTGTTTATAATAATAAAAACCTATTTTTTAGGGACATTGATGTGGATTTCACAATATTGGATCCGGAGAAAGTGAGTGAGAAAAATAGAACTGCAAGGACATAATTTCTTTATATAGGGAATGTAACACCCCAAACCATTCATACAATAGTTTAAATAATATAGATGTAATTGTGGAACATATTATAATTATTTTAATGAAAATAAATATATATAATTTTAATAATCCAACGGAATAAGAAAATAAAAAAGAACATTTTATTTAAAATATTGATACATAATGACAATGCTAATGAAATTAAATAGAGTTGAAAACTTATTTCAAGACTTCATAGCATGACAAGACAACCACCAAATATCATGATGAGACAAAGTACGCAGCCTTCATCCTATGTACCATCCTTAATAAAAAATTAAATACAAATTAGTATAGAAATTTAACTGAGTGTAAAATGGAAAAATAAAACCATCAGGGAAGTATATGAAGGTGAATCGATGTTGTTGTGTCCTTAAAACTATATATATGGGTATTTATTGAACCCTTATATGGTCGTTCTAAAAAATAGATGATGGATTTTATTTAAAGTACCGTTATGTTATTACTGTGGAATGTTTTAAAATGTAAAATTAAGTTAAATCATGTTTTCAATTAATCAAATTAGTGAACTTTAATTTGGATTGTGTGTAATGATAAATCAATAAAAAGAAGGAAATTTTTTATCTATTATTTGGAATACATATATATATATATATGTTTTATTAATTATAAAAAGTATGATGATGATAAAATTATTTTATAATAATTTTCCAAATGACATATATTATTATATATATTTATAATTATAAAATCATTATTTTTAAATATAATGTTACGGTTTTAAAATGGTTTTACTACATTAGAAGTCAGAATTATACACTGAAATGATACATGTCTAATAATTTATCATTTAAAAATGTTATATGTCATTATTTTCAAAAACAAACACATTATTAATACTTATATGCATTAAATTATAATTTATCATATATTCATAATAATTTGATCTATAGAACATTTTTAATAATAGTGGTATTTAAAATTACTATTATTATAAGGATTAATAAGAAATTGTAAAATAATTTAGTTGTAAAATTAAACATTTAATACTATATAATGTTAACCTTTTTTAAAATAAATTAATTAGATAATAAAAATAATATAATAATAATAATCGAAATAAAAACATGTAATTAAGATGACATAAAAATAGAGAATCTCATTTTCCAAGGGGTTCATTTTTGGCATCACCCACCAAGGGTTCGAGTATACATTAGATGGGTCCATACATAGGGTATCAGGGTGGGGGGGGGGGGTTCTTTCCATGACCTGGTAGAGGAACTGTGTTTTTTCATGGCCTTTAGGGGCACGTACCTCTAGCTCATGCTAGGGGAGAGACAAAGAACATGGGGGTTCCAGCATGGGAGTCCAAGATAGGTCAAGACGAGCCACCGAGTGAGGCCTTGGGCGAGCATCATGGGAGAAGGGTTCACTATGAGAACCGACGATGGAGATTCTGGACATGTCAATGGTTATCATTCTCAATTAGGGTATATTTTTGGGTATTCTGAAACCTACTATGTAAGAGTGTGATTTCATTGTTTAAAATGTTTTATTTGGTGAACATTTATGTTTTTTATTTTCACTTTTATATCACCTCCCATCAATGTCACCTGTTAACTTTTATCCATGTGATTTTGGACTACGAACAAATTGTTTTGAGGACTATTTGAATTCCTTGTTCCATTTGACATATGTGGATTGATTTCAGTTTGGGGGTTCAGTGGGTACCTATCATAGTCATTATCTATTTTTTTATATTGTTTATGTCAATTTGTGTTTCTTTTTTCTTATTCAGTATAATTATATTAATGAATAATTGAAAAGAAAATTTGTTTATTTAATTTTGTGGTTTGTATCAAAACACACTTCATCTATAATTATTGTTCACAAAATTGGATTTATCCAAATCATTTTAAATCATTTCCCATGTGCAAGAATGAGAATAATTGTCTATAGAATCCATCATTCTCTATCTAAAATACCAGTTTCAAGGTTGAGGGTTTACACAAGGTCTCTCTTTCGCTATCATTCACATATCTTCTTCTAGAATCATGTATTTTTATCTTTTCAATGATCATTTAGAGTTAAGGGAACTATTATTCTTCTTAAATATCTATATTATCCTTCTAAAATGACTATTTAGTGGGAGTAAAATTACATATATATATATATATATTTATTTATTTAATTTTATTAAATTAATTTTAATGTGTAATGAATTTATGTTCTCCTTCAGGTTTCTTAAATAATTCTTAAAAATTTCACATTGTTCAAAACATTATCTAAAAAATTATTGTAGTCCACTAGAGTTATTTTTATTCTTATTAAATTTTAATTATTTATAGCCTATTATAATTATTTTAATACCCAAACGTGTTTTTCAAGGGATTATTTTATTCATTATATTTTCTTTCCCAAATTATAATATTGTAAGGGAAATTAACTTTGTCTACGTTTATTTGTAGGTTTCTTCAAAACAAAATCAACATGTTTTGTAGTTTTGAACATTTAATTTATTTCGGTATAAGTTTTTTGAAGTCTCTCGACAATGTAAATTTATTTTCTAATGAATTTATTCTGGGTTTTATTTTTTAATTGTTATTATTTTGTAATTTTTTTTAATAATTTTTTTTAAAATATGACTATTTTTATGAAATAAATATATATATGTATATATAAAATATATGTATATTTATGCAGGCTTTCTTGTTTATTTTTTCATAACATATAATGAAATGGAGGTCATATATGTTTAAAGTGATCATATTTCAATAATAAGGTACTAATTTAAATTATTAATTCATGTTTTCATTTTTGTTGTGATTAATTGTCATCATTGATTTCATAATTTTCATTAAGTGAATATGTAATAAAAATAATGTTCTAATGAATTTTCCAAAACATATGTTAATATCAAGTTATAAATTGATATCAAATTTGTTGTGGTTTGAATTTCCTCATTTTTTGTTACTTGGATCCATATTCTATTAATTCAACAATAGTGGATGTTCTATGTCAATTACATATGTAAGTTTACTTTTACATATTGATTTATTCATAATTTTTTAATTCACAAAGAGAAGCATATATAAATATAAGATTAAATTATTTTGGGATAAAATAATTTTCAAAACCATAATCATATATATATAAATACATATCAAGGTATATTAAAATATATATTGATAAAATGTTTATTTTTCATATATATGATTGTATTGATTTATTCGTATGTTTATTTCCACATTTCTAAAAATGTGAATAACATTTCATCATATTATATTAAATTTATGGATGTTTCATCTGCCTCAAAACACAACCGTGTGACATAACCCGCTTCCCTAATAATTTAATGATATAATTTTAAATATTAAGGCTAACGTTAGACATTGTTAAATAGGATGATATCTATAAGTTTCAAGTTATTTTTATTAAAAATGTGTTCCTTTATTATTTTATATGACAAACTTGATTTTTAATTGTGTAAAATTATTTTGAGAAGACCAAACTAATTATTCATTTTTATTGAATTTGAATTTATTTCATCAGTCATTTCATTTATGAGTTACAAAAAAAAACAATTATATCAATAGTAATATTAATATTTTTTTGATATTATATGTATTATGTAAACTATTCATGGCGGTATGGTATTCTTTTGATTGTTTAATGAATTTATTTCATCTATGAATAAAATTTAAATAAATCAAAGTTGTACATGACACATTAATTTAAAGGAATAAATTTATTAGATATGTGAGAAATTATTATGACTTATTTTATTATTGGTGAGGCCCTATATATCCTCTTTATGACTTTGTAGGTTTTATAAGACAAAACAAGTCTTAGAAAAAGGCCTTGACAAAATGGTTGTGTGTGGTCTTGGCATGAGGCCTTGACAGAATGTTTATGATGTTCCACATTATGCATTCCCTCATAATTATTTTTTTAAGTGAATGTCTATGTGATTATTAAACTACTAAAACTTAAATGCCTAATGATCATTCTATCATGAACCAATATTAATCTATTTTAAATTTTCATGTTTAATTTGGATTAATGTTTAATATTTACATATATAATTTCACATAAATTAATTCATAAAAATGGAATTATATTTAGTTTCTAAACCATAAAGATGAATGACATAAGGTTATGTCCTATTATGAATAAATATTATTTCATGTGAAAATTCTTATCCACACCTCTATGATTTCATATAAATGTAAAGTATGGTCATTTAATAAATTATAGGTGGTACATTAGGAATTTTAGTTAATGTTTGAGCATTATTTTATACTTAATTATATTAATGACTCCAAAAATATTTTTAAAAAATTTGAGCATGAGTATATCCTAAGAGCTATTTCATAATATATCTATAAAATGATTATGACATGTTATGGGAAATGTTAATTTCAACATTTAATGCAAGAGTTTTAAATAAACGCTTTAAATAAATATTAGTTCCAAATGATCTTGTATTGAAACCCCATACTCATCATTTTTTGACAAACACTATGTATTTTAACTTATTCATAAAGGTTTAGTTGATATGCTATGATGAAATTTTAGTATGGAATCTTTAATCTGATGTATAGTTTCTTAATGTTTAATTGAATTTATAAATTTATATTTAAATGTTACAATGCATTATAATTCTACAGAAACTGGGCTAGTAAAAGTCCTTCTGTTGTATTTCATGCTATGCATTTGTTCTAGTTTCTTTTATTAATAAAATTAAACATAATTTATAAAGGACTGATCCCAGGTCTCAGATTCCGGTCATTAAAATCAAATTTCATAAAACTATTCACATCTTCATGAAAATATCATATTTTACCAAACATTATAATTATATTATAAGTAAATATATTTTATAGAGAGAGTTCCATTATCTATGCATAACTAATACCTATGTCATTGAGTCACATAATAAATTGCTTCTCTCAAATATTATGTCAATCTGAACCTTGATATTCTCTAAGGAATGATCATGAAAAATGAAGGATGTTTTATCCTATTTATAAATTGGGGTTAAAATTCATGAAACTATATTTCATGTATTTTACTATTCTAACAAAATTTATTTTATACATTATATATATGTTTTACCAGTTCTTATAGCACATAACTCACCAAATTTATACAACTGAATCTTTATTTCTTGTTAGCATAGAACTGAAACTGTGTGGGGAAACTCAGACATTCAGGAAGTTTTAGAACATGTGTGAAATAACATATTTTTCTGTATATTGATTTTATGGCCCAAAATATTTAATTTCATGAAACATTTAAAATATTCATCACCATTTTCACAACATTTTATTTATTTTAAAATCTTTTTCCAAAAACACCATTCTACTTCCTCCAATATTTTCAACAGAAATATTTAGAATACACTATGAACAGCAAATCCTTTTACATAAAACAGTATGTAGCACTTTTAGTGCGTCCATAATTATTTCATGAATCATTTATAATATTTTCAATACTTAATTTTCAAGATTCATGCAAAAGATCTACAAAATAACTTATCAATCATGTTAGTCAAAAAAAATCATCCCAAAGTAATTTAATGTCACATTGTGTTTTTCCCCAAAAATTAAATTTTGGTTAATCTTTAATAACATATACTATATAATAATTCAAAATTTTAAAGTACACAATAGTGTAACTCACTAACACTGTTGTTTTTTATAGGATATTGCATGTATTGACATTAATCCAGTGAGGAAATTTTAGAGAATTAAGTTAATTTAATAATAAAAACAGACTATCTCGATTAATGTTGAAAAAAAATATATTGAATACCAACCATGAAGAGTTATTCATTTTAATATGAAAATCCACTTCAACATGTAATAATATCCACCATTATAAATATTTTTAAAATAATTCAACATACTCTAGGTATGGTAGGAAAGTATATGATAGTCTTGTAGTGAATCTCTTCCATAAAAAGGTAATACATTGATTGTATGGGATAAAGATTGATTAAATGTAAATGTTTCTCCCAATATAATAGGAATTTTAGTAAAATATCATTGATAATATTTCATGTTAATTATTACAATAATACCTTAAACAATATGAAGAATACTTTACTAAATAAAACATGCTTGATATACTGAATAAATATACTACAAATAATTGTGTAAGTAAAAGAAATTTTTCATGAATGACAACTTGTTAGTGGGAAAATAAATAATGGAAATGATCTAAAAAAACATTTCCTAAATATTACATATTTTTAATCATGTAATATCTATATAAGAGATCTTTATTATATATTATACAATATATAAAATCAGGACTTGTTAGTTAAGAATCTCTATTTTTAACTTAAATTATCCTTCCACTATTTATATCAATTAAAATTATTGAAAATTTATTCTAATTCATGTAATCCTAATTATTCTAATAATTATTTCTCGTATGATCATATTTTATATAACTCTATTTTCTATTGGAAATAAATATTCAATTATAAATTCATATGTTGAAATGTTGGGAGGTAATTGAAAATAAATTTTTTTTAACTCATACATCAATATTCACCAGATGTGCTTCGGTGTGTGGTCATGGACTTTGATGATTCCCTTTCATGGGTTATATTCATTATAGGTTCACAACATAAAATCGTGTTTCTTGATTTGAATCTTCTACATTAATCCAAATTATTTCCATCACGTTTTTTTTCTAGTGTGTTCATTTTCTACATGAAATATGAATATATTAATGTGAAATTGTAGTCCCTTTTTTGAATAAAAAGATGAAAATGTATGTGTTAGAGAGATTAATTAGAACAATTACAATTCATAAAAAATATTTTGGTCTCTCATAAGAATATTTTTCATTGTCTTTGGGATGACCTTACCTTTTCATACCTAAAGTAATTGGGCTATGGATGATGATTTTGGGTTTGGATCTAAATATGGACACATTTTGGTCATCCCTACATTTATGGGACTGAAATGTTTCTCTAAAAAACATTTACTCTTCCAATGGATTGTATAAACTTTACCAACAATGGTGTACAATCACTCTCCTGTGCATTTTATTGATAGTGAGGGTAATAACAACAACCTTATATGATATCCCCAAGACACCAAATGCAGGAAATAATTATTAAGGGTTTCTTAAGAATTGGGAAATTATTTTTCCTATAAAAATAAAACCCCATACTAGATAATCCTAATCCAAAAATTACTATTTTATTAATTAGAATAATGTAATTTTACTCTAAGGGAAATAAATAAATCCAAGATATAGAGAGTATATTGCGAAAAACAAAATCAATATTAGATACAAATCATACAAACACAACCTAACTCAAAGACTCAAATGACACCAATAGAGAAACTCCCAACAATATATAACTACCATATTAATTCCGCCCCATCAAGATTTATAATAAAAAAATTTCACATAAATTCTTGAATTTATCTTAGATGGCTACAAGTTATATTTTCAAAACATATGACCTCATCTAAACATGATAAATGAGCAGATCAATAGCATAATAATCAATAAAAAATAATATTATCCCATATAAATAATGCCTAAATTTGGTTTGAATTCAAATTAATCATATCTCTCATAACCAATGGTTCATACTGATAATACATAATTATTTTATCATCTCAATACAACAACGTACTCAATGTATATTTTCCATTATTACCACATTACTTTTACATTGGTTTGGTTGTCATTGTATTACTAGAATCACTATGATTTATGCAGTTTGGATGATGATAACTATCTTGATTCCCTCACCCAATCGAAGAATATAGAGTCTATGAAGCACAAGATTTGTACTGATCACTATAACTTAGAGAACAAAGTATATAGAACAATATAATTTATATATGTTTTCAATTGTGTCATGCTCATGGTGGTGCCAAAAAAATATTTATTTAACTTACAACCCCTAGAAATGAAATCATTCAACAAATTTCTAAGGCTATATAAAAATTTGGTGTATGATTTATCATTGAAAATATAACAACAATACCATATAATAGTAGAAAAAACCCAATATATGCTGTATTATAGTAGTGTAAAACAAATCAAAGTGAAAAAATTTAATTCAATATTTATGGGAGTAAACGTGACTTTTAATACCAATATTATATTACAAAGTGGAAACCATACCTTACAAAACTAAATGCCTCCAATAAAACCAACATAAAAACACCCTACCAGCTCCAAGACACAACTCCACCATCAATTCTCATGGTATCAAAATCTGCCACTATTGAATTGATATTCCATTCCTTCACCTATGTCATGATATTCAATATATATATACATGCCAAATCACCCAAGCTAGGGTGAGTATAAATCTAAGTATGATTTCATCAATGAATTCCCTATATTAGAAACGATGATAAAACATCTTATAAAAATAATATAAAACATACGAAAAAAATATTGTAGTTTATATCAAATCATAAAACAGTTTTCAAAAACAACACCTTTTCATGGAAAGAAACAAAATATTTCATTAAACCATATAATATTTCCATTTGTTAAAACATATCCACTTCCAAACTACATCACATGCATGAAATAATTGATGTGAATATACTCCTGAGTGATGAGTCATCCATTGATCAATTAGTCACATGGTGTACCATATTGATGTGGGAAATTTCATACACTAATCCTTCCCTAATGATGGGGGAATCATTATAATCTTTTCCATAACAAATTCACATAAACACATGCCCACTTTTTTTAAAAATACAATGCCATACTTATTGAGTCACCAATTAAATAAATTAATAATTCTTTAAAAAAAATATTCCAAAAAAATATTCCACATTATCAAACCTAACATCCATTTTAAAATAATTATTTTAAATCATGTAACAATAAATCACATTTCAGGAAACTAACAATATTTAATGGCTCACAAACTATCACTAAAAAGGGTTTCTAAAAAACATTTCACATCAATTGAACTATTAAAACTATAGAATTCAATCAATATGAAAATAATTCTTCATGTTCTTATAATATGAGTCATGATTGGAGAGGTATAATCTACAAATGATGGTGAAAACAAATAAAATCATGAAATAAAAAAAATCTTGGTTCTCCAACAACTATACTATGATCGTGTTCCCTAACATCCAAACAATCATAACTCGTCATGATTGGAATCATAGAGCGTTATTATATCTATAAAAGGTTATATTGATGATTTCATGATATGTAAGAAGAATATATTTTAGGAATAAAACCAAAAAATAGTAGCAAAAAATGAATTTCGGCATCCAAAACAACTAAAATCACAAAAACATTGCTGCTAGATGATGAGGTGGAGTCTATCATTGCCTTGGATGGAGTGAAATTTAATTGGGGGTAACATTATTGGATAAAAAATAAAAATATATGGTGCTTCAAATTAGATCCTTGAAATCATGATTTTGATTAACATGATCCATGGTAAGGGTGCACGATAAGGCCATCCATAACCCGTCTATGAGTTAGCCACTGCCTTCAACCAAACCTAGCCAGATTGGTATGCTTATTTGGAAATCTCATTCACTGAATTTGTTAAACCCCTATGTCAGACATAAACTAGATTCTCATGGGTGGCATCATAGTTTTGAAAAAATATTTGCCTATACTTTTCCAACTATTTAATTTTGAAGATTTCATGGATATTGATGCACAGTTTCTATAGAAAATTCTCAACTCATGAACCTATAAAAAACCCTAAAAAACTTCCCACGACTCCTCCGAACATAATGAATCATAAACCAATCAGTTAAAAAAAATAATATATTTATGATTTGTTGATATCATAAAACTAGGTGTGATACAATTGGAAAAATAAAATAGTTTTTTATACTTGATATAGTAATATTATGATTATGTACAATTCATACCAATTTTACCTCCACATACCTAACTATAATTTTTTTTCCCAAATTACCAATAAAATTTTATCATATAATTCTATATATCATCTTATCTTATAATACATAATTTTTAGTAGTAGTGATATAAATTTTTCCAACTCTAGCCAGATATCTACTACTATGTCCACATTTTTTATTTCATAGTTTTTCATTTCTAGGAGCATGTGTAAGATAACATGCACATTAATGACTCAAAAATATAGATCAATAATTTCCAAATCTATCAATACTCTTATAATCACTATTAATGGTCTCTAGAGAGTTATAGGATTCTTATACTCATCTATATATATTTCAAGAGTGTCCGATAATAAGTAGAACTACTCATCCTTGAAAAAAAATGTCTTCAATGTGTCATTTATAGAATTTAACATTTGTATCTTCTATTTACAATGTAACACTCAGTTATTCCAATATTTAATTATTATAATCATTATTATATTGCTGTATATTTTGTTCCTACCGAGATATATTCCACATAGATTCATCCAAAATTCATTAGACATGATATTTATTGGATGTTAAAAACAAAAAATATATATTTTTCATCTAGAAAATAATTTGAAAAAAGCATGACTCTCCCATATATGTGATATCATTCTGATTTCCTCTAGATACTTTTTGATCGACCCCATATTTTTTATGTACAATGAGTGTATTTCCATATTGGCTAGGAATTCTGAAAATCAATTGTCAAAGTAATGTTTTTTATGTTTCCAATAAACATTAAAACTTTTTATGTAATTTTTCCTTTCTTAAACAATTTTATAAATAGTTTTTTTATTTTTTTGGAGGGGTCATTAAAATACTTCATCTAAATACAAATTCTCTTTTTATATCCTAGTTTATAGACATTTTTCATATACCGTGTTTTCTTTAGGGTGATTATATGTGGTTTTTCTTTTTATAAGAGATGTTTCCCAAAATTATATATTATTATGAATTGTGGGTTTCATAGTTTTACTAATTATCATCTCTATTGAATGTTTTTTTAAATTTTTCCCAGTTGATACTTTGGGATTAGGTGCACAACCTTTTAGTCCAATGAAGAATTATTCAAATCCTTGATAAAAGTCCCTTGGTCCATGGAATATTCTTTTAGTTATTTTATGAATTCATAAATAGTATCCATGGTGTTCACCAATGTATACTCGAATTTTAGGATTTCCCTCATGTGGGAGGGTTCTTGGTGGTCATGAAATCTCATTGCCTTTTGTTGATATAATTGACCTCGTTGATCTATCAATAAAAAATTAAAAATTTGATTTGGATTGTAATAATCATTGTAATTTAATTCATTGATGTATATTCCTTGGGAATATCATTGGACTATTATAATAATTATTTTCCTCATGACTACAAATCTCTCGATAACTATTATTTAATTGTTTATTAGCAGGTGTATGCCTTTAATTTGTGATATTTCTATCAACCATTAGAATCTATTACTTCTCATTTCATTTGGTGAATTAAAACATTACTATAACAATTTATTCATTATTTATAAACCATCTACATCCTCAAAAATAGAAGCTATAACTCCATGTGAATGTATAATATATCTATTTTTGAATAAATTTAATATCGTTGAGTGTTTTTAATAAAGACAACACATTGTTTTAATGAATTTATTGTATTAAAATACGAATTATATGTGAAAAAAACAAATATTCTATGTTCGTGGTTCTGAAATGTAATAAATAAAAATAATCCCTATGGTTACCTATTTATTAGATAAAAAATATGAATTGTTTTAATGAAAAACCAAATGTTTTCAGAAAAAAAACGTATTTTTTCTAAAAGATGGTTTAGTCATTATTTTAACACCTAATTTAAAATTAACATTCAATATTTAAAAATAAAATAATAATATAAACTTCATTTATGTAATAATAATACCAATTTTTTTCATAAGGTGATTTTTCATAAAAGAAATTATTATAATGTATAGTGATAATGATGAATTTTAATCAAAACAACCGTTTAAATTTAAATTAATATTATATATATATTTTATGTTTTTGGTTTATTTTAATATAAAACAAGTTAAATTTTATATTAAATAATCCAATTAATTTAATTTTAATAAATTTTTTATTAAATTTTTTTATTTATTCAATGATAATTACTGAACTTTTTCTCTTTAAAAATTGGATTCGTCATTAGGGATTTTTGTTTATTTTTAATTTCAAATTTTTATCTTTAATATATTAATTTTGGAAAAATGGATTCAGTATTTATAATCTGAATAATTTATATTATCTAATGATATCAAAATAATATTAGACCAAAATAAATAGTAAAAATAGTATAAAGTGATTACTATGATTGAGGTAAAAATATATTTAGTGGTTGTTAAACTAAAATGATAATAGTAAAATGACATTATCACGTGTACTAAATCAATTTTATTGCCATAATTAGGAAATATTATGGATTATGAAGGATAATAAAATATTTTTTACCCTTTTTGAATGTTAATAATTTGCCTAAAAAATTTCATTTATAAAATAACAAGTGTGGCACTCAACAGAAATAAAAAATGACACAAACTCTCCCCTCTTCTTCACACCATAAAAAATTATTAGATCATTAAATACCTCAAAAAACATCCAAACATCTATAGTCATATCCTAAAGCTCCTTTTGGGATTAAAATCAATATTAGAAGGAGTTAGAGTAATCCAATGTAGGCTACACAAATTAGAGGAAATTTTTTTTAAATGCATTTTTATTTTTTAATTACAATACCTCTTTTATTATTACTAAGTTAATGTTGATATAGAATAATCATTATCATCATTATAATTAAATTGTTTTATATCAATTTAATAACCTAAAACTACCCTCAAAATCACTTGATGGGTTAAAGAATCATTATTTTTTGGTACAACAGACTACCACCTCCCGAACTGATGCAATTTGTTTCTCTATTAACACATATCATGGTTTATTATGATGATGGATATAAAATATAATTATGATATTTGTAAAATAATTATACCTATGGATTTTTATATCATAGTTACCTTCTAAAATTCCATTCAATAGGATATCTAATTATGTCTCTTATGTGTACGGAAGACTGTTGCCTCATAAAGCAATGTTATTCATTTTTCACAAACTCTTTACATTTAATGTGATAGGGATGATTTAAATGATTAAATGTCATATAAGTGACATAATTATGATATGAATGAACAAAATATCATTCTAAAAATATAATTTCTATAATTTCTCTTAATACATAATCAGTTAATGAAAGATAATAACATCGTTCATGTACATGTGGATGACCACCTTCATGAAACAGTTTGAATATATTTACATCGCCACACAATGTTAATTATATATAGAAGAATATTTATGAAATTATATGGTATATATGATATTATTATCTTTATGTGTGATAATATAATACTTTTCATCATTCCATAATGATCATTATAAAATGGAAAAAATATTTATGTGTACTGACCACCTAAAATATTGATGATCCTAATATGATTAATTACTCAGTACAATGTTTCAGGATTAGTATTAAAACATTTAACTGGTTTATAATTAGGATAATTGTTCCAATATTATTATTCTAGAGATGATTAAACTATATAATATACAATATAACATGATCATTCGTGACAATGCATGAATGAGACGTAATTTTAATAAAAACCTGAAAAAATTAAGAAAATGAATGATTATTCATGAACCTATGATCATAATTTATAAAAAGATCATATATTGTATTATAAATTTTAATATGGTTATTATATAAGTTATTAAAATTATTGAATTCACCATACATGAGTTTAATTAACTCTAAACCAAATGAAATAAGGGAATTTATCTTAATTTTCCTTTCATTGAGGAATCTTATAATTATATAAAACATTTTTCTCTTATATTTTTTTACATATTAAGCCTTGAAATGTAATTTAATGATTATATATTAATTGATATAATATGAATCTCCTGGTTGATATATTTCATCTAAGGGGACATGACTTGTAATTTACCAACTGGTAAAAGTAATTCTACAAGCCCATATTCAATTATAATTGTTAACTTCTTCTTGATAAAAATAACTTCACATTAATAATTTTTCATTGTTCATTAATTTTCACTTAAATATTAATATTCCATTATAATTGATATTATTATTTCATGTATATTAATCCAATTTAACATATTGTTACTTTATTGATATTTATTTGTTTAGGTGAGGAAATATAGATAAATTTGTATCTCATTTAAGATTCATATATTTCATTTTAAGGTACAATTTTCCAGAATTAAATTAAGTGTTTGGTATATGAGTATTACAATGTACATAATGACATGGGTTGGAACCCACAATAGATATCCTCCTGATTTATCAATCGTTCCTATCATACAATTTGGTTGGAAAAATAAAATGGTTATATAACTAGTAGTTTTAAACTGTCTATAGATGTATTTAATTCTTAGTTAATGATTAAATGTCATTTTTTAGTTACATTCATTTCCAAATGGGTTTTTCCATACCTTATAATCGAATTAAATTTTTATTAGAGTCATGTTTGTTTAATTAGTAAAATTTTATTTGAAATATTCATATTTATTCATGATATATTCTTCTATAGTCAACCCTTATATATCATTTGAGTTCACCCTTGTTTTGTTTCATTTCCCCAGGTAAATGGAAAAATTATTGGATTTAGTTATCATTGATAAAACTTAGTATTTTTTATGTTTTATGTATAATATTCTATTCACATTGTATAACAGGTATCTTATATGATTTTGGTTCTTGAAAACTACTAAACTGTTTATTCCATCATGATTTGAACCTTTGTGCCTAAGAAAATGTAATAAATGGAGACACCATCTCAATATTACAGAGCCTGGAAATTAGAATTCATATCAAAGGAATTTTAGTATAATTTTTTTTAAATATATTGAGAATATAAATGATAAATGAAAGACAAAAATATATATATATTCAATGAGTATATCTATCAAAGATTATCTTATTGTTTTGTCAAGGAATATATTATGTGGTGATTACAAGAGAGAAATCAGTGTGTAGATACTAAATGTGTGCATGGTTCTTGAATTAAGGAAACTATGGGTAAAAAATCTGAAAAGTATTTATTGGGTTAGCCCTATCATTATCTTGTGCATGACAATGGGCTTTACAATGCACCTCGTTTGAAACTCCTAAAGATTATTCTAATAACAATTATAATTTAATTTACCAACCATTATGAATTATTTATAAAAAGTATATCTCCAAAGAATATATATATATTTATGATATTAAAAATAAATACCATTTAATTTTTATAATATTGTACATCATATATTGTGTTATACATTATCAATTAATGTTCACTTTTTTAATAGATAATCATTTAGATTCCATTTTTTAGAAAAAAACCTAAAATTAAGAGTGATTTCAATACTCATGTCCATTGTAAAAAATTCCATACAAAAAAATATGATATTATTTCTATCGGAACTATGATAATTATGTCAATATTGGGGAAGCTTACTAATGTTATGAGAAATAACCATTCTGGGATGGATAGACCTATTAAAAATCATGATTCTCTTATAAGGGATTTCATCATGTTATATAACCCACTTAAGTCAGTGGGACAAATAATAAAATGGATGATCAGAAATGGATAATGTCTTTTGAAAGATATCTATCAAATTGGGATGAGGTGAAATGGAAAGGATAAAATTAATGATTGTTGTATCAAATGAAATGATGATATATAGTGTTCATTGTACCATAATAATAGGAAGGAAAATGAAATAAAAACCATTGGTTGTTTATATTTTAATAATTCATTGTTCAAAAAATATTTCTCTCATGAAAAAAAAGAAATAGTGGAAAATTTTCACATCTAATAAAAAAGGATGAATAAGTCGTTGTCAAGTATAATGATGAATTTACATGGTTATCATGGTATGATAACTATTACACAAAAACATGGTGTGAAATATTTATCATATATCTTATTGTATTAATCCAACTCTCTCAAGGGAGATATGAGGAATGATTACCGAGGGTCAAAATATGTTGGTCATTCAAATCAAGCTATGGTGGCTTATACATGTGATACCAACATGGGATGGGGGCCTTCCTCGTACTGACTATAACATGGTTGAGATTGAATGAGGTTTTGAGTGGATGTAAACTAGTTTGGAGGTGACTTGGGATGACATGGTCTCTGGTAACCACATTGATAAAATGAATAGCTTGGAAGAATTGGTTCATTCTTAGTAATTTAAGGTAGGATATAGATAATGTATTAAATGGATTTATGAAGGTGACAAGTACACACTTTTTGGCCATGAATGTATAAGAGAAAAGACATTCACAATCAACTTGTATTTCACTCTAGAATATTGAACAAACAATGATGATAATGATTTAGTGGGGGTATGGCGTACACATTGTTCATAAGTAGTCTTACTAGACCAAGAACGAACATGCCAAATGGATACCTAGAAGGGGGTGTAGAGTTCTAGGAAGAGATTCCAAGCTGGTCCATTTCCATGATAATTATTTAATAGAAGGGATCCCTTAGGTGGGGGAGATCTTGGAGTCCATGATGAATTAAAACCCTGAGAGTGTGCTGGGACCCAGAAGCTTCCCTATCTCATTCTACAAGGGATCATGGGTGGTGGTAATGTGTGTTATCATATCAGTGATTTAGAACATGTTTCATGGTGGATGCATCCTATTTGTTTCATGTGTTACAAATCTCATGCCCACACGAATGATAATGGATCCACCCCCCCCCCCCTCAATTATAGACCTGTGAGTATGTGCAATTTTCCCTATATGATTTTAGAGAGTATAATCATTTCAAGGATATCCATGTATCTTTAATGATGGATATTCCTCGAGAAACACATATTTGGAAGGGCCACTCAATTCAATGAGTAATATCCATATCATAAGAAATATTGAGATATATAAACACTAAGTCACAAAGATCTAATATTGTGATCATGTTATACATGAATATGGTGTACAAAATAATTGAATGGGGTTTCATCAACATGATTCTTTTCAATATAGTTCTCCCATTCTAAGACATAAACCTCATTGTTAGATGTTATATATCCCCATGGGAAGTTTTTTTATTTACATGGATAACTCGTGGTTTCTTCAAGACAACATGAGGAAAACAACAAGGAGACTCGATCACCTCAGTCGTTTTTATCATCATGCAGGACACTCAAAACCACCTAATCACTAAAGGCATGTAAAATTGAGAAATACTTCCCTCTTAGATGAAATCTGACCTACAATCCACATCTGATTTGATGTTTTTAGACAAAACTATCATCTTGATGGGTACTAGCAAGAGATCAATACGCAGTATCAATAAGATTCTTGAAGGGTACTCCCATTAAAGTGTCCATGTTATAAATAATGATATGTATAATTTTTATATATCACATAAAGCTTCTAAATGTTGATCAATTTATATATATAATAGATTGGGTATTATATGAGTAACTATACCAATGCAATATCTCGGCACCCCAATCAACCTAGGAGAAACTATTTTCCCAAACATTGATCATGTGGTAATCAGGATAAGGGGTCGAGTCCTCAACTTGAAAAAACACTTCTGGTCCTTTGGGGGCTAGATCTCCATGGATAACACTGTACTGATAGAAATTATGTTTCATTATTTGTCTTCCACCAATTTTCTGAAAGGTTGCATCATAACCATTGATAATGTTATGGATGGGATCATCAGGGACACTCTATCAGAGAATAAAAGTCACTAGGTTTCATGGGAATGAATGCTAAGGCCCATCTATGATGGTGGGATTAACATAAAGTGTTTATTTAACACCATGTACTATATGCACAATAATACATTTTGGGAAAATATTATAGGACACATTCTATTATGGAATATTATGTCTGTCATTATTGACTGAAATGTGGACACAACTAATTGGAATGTCTCTCCCCTACGGTCCATGATCTGTACCCTCTTTTTCAATATCTAAATGAAATCAAAATGGATAGTATGGGATGGTAGAATCCCTTTATATCATCACAAATGGGAATGAAATGGGATTGGTTATCTGTGGTTTCCCACCATTACCATTTCCTTCAAGGATGTGATCTTTCATCCATTTTTCATATGGTTTGTCCAATAAAATATTCAGAATATTGTTTTTGATTTAATTGTCCTCAACTCGGTACCAAATTAATTTGAATTCCACTCCTATAACATATGTAAATTAAATTTAAAGGACATATGATAGTTATTCAACACCTAGGAATATTGTTATATATTATATGGAATGGTTTGGTTCAACGAGATCCAAACAAAAGAAATATTCCTTACATGGACGATCATGAATCATGTTTTACCATAAGATGAAAATATTAAAAATAAATGTATCAGCCTGGAATAAACCATCCATTATTGCTAGAATACGTGGGAGGAGAGAAAGAACCACTTTTTAGTTAAAGGTTATTGGGACCATGATGAGTGGTGTTACTTAGATAAGTTTATTTTGTACTCTTATTAGAACCTTCATGATGCCCCTTTCAGGGAGCACAAGTTTAAGGGGAAAGATGACATGGGATTTTAAAAAATGGTTATGCCTATTGTTCTTAATGTTCAATGATGGTTCTTATTGAATGAGAGAAATTGGTCTACATATGTTTGGTTTATATTGACAAGGAGGACCATAATTGTAAGAATAAGGTTTTTGTTGTTTGACATGGTTACATTTATTGGTAATTGGAATGATGTTCCCTCTCTACCATCGTTCAAAAATACCTCTTTTGTTTTTATACCATCCATATCAAGGATACATGGATAATGGGAGTGATAGCTCCATCCAACAGACAATTTTAAACTTAATACAAATGGATCATGAATTTCATGTTACATTCGAGAGGGATGGGTCATTCATGATTATAGGGGGACTATTTTTCTAGCCTTTATCATTCCCTATGGTAATGGAAACTCTATATAGGTGGATTCCAATATAGTTCTAATAGGGATCAGTCTTATCAAACAAGAGAACACCCACATCTACCCAGTGGAAAAATATTCCACGATCATACATGACACCTTGAATGGAAAAGTCTCCACTATTGGTCGATATCTTACATAATCATGAAATCAAAATTTATCTTCAATAAATATATCAATGTAACCCACACTTGGAGATTGGTAAAAAATGTATCAGACCACCTTGTTTCTCTGTCAGAACATCATTCCAATGTTAATTGTTTCTCTATAATGTCATAATTTAACCATAAGGGGTGAATTTTATTCAAGGGGATTCCCTTGGTCATCCTTATTTTAATCCTCTCTAGGCCTCGGCTACCCTTCATACTTTTTACCTATTTACATTGAATTAAAATTATAATTTGGATGATGAAAACAAATATCACAAGTGTTATGGGAATACATCATAGAATATTCCAAGGCGAGAAGGAAAAAAATCTTCAAACACTACAAATATGGTGGAAGTGCCCAATTTTGTGGAGCCATATGCATTAATCATATCATAAATTATAAAAAATTATTTATTCAATTCTGGATCCTCACAGTATTTAATATATACCCAGCATTCCATGAAATTTATACATTTACCGACCAATTTACGATGGGTTTTTTCTATTAAAACTCCTAGGGGATGTCTCACAATAATGATGATGTGTCAGGAAGTCACCATTATGACACCTAAACATGCATTATTTTCTAACCTTATAATAATACATTTTGATGAATTTTATATAATCCATGTAATGGAATCAATATATATATTTATCAGATTGACACATTTATTGTAACAGGATGGAAAATATAATATCATTAAAATATGTATAATTCTATATCATTAATGTATCTACTTCATCATCTAAGTCATAATATGACACCCCACTAGTAGATATACATAATTACATTCTTTGGGATTATGAGAAATAAATTACGGATAAATATAATTTAATTTCAAATTTAATATTCACATATTATATATTAATGAATTGATTTATTTATAAATTAATTAAATAGAAATTCCCTAAAGTGGGAAGTTTGTTTTCCCTTTATTTAATCTGTGATGCATTACCAATATCGATGATACCCTATAGAGTTTACATTTTTCAATTATTGGATTTGAAAAAGTACTAGTGTAGATATATGATAATGGATTTATTCCCTACATTGTTTTCTAGGGAGATCCCATGTCAAAATCATTAATAGGAATGATGTAACCATGATACTTGGAATTTATCATAGAGAAATAAATTGTATTATGATAATGAACATTTTTCTTCATTGTTGATTTGATAAAATATTTGATCCACTTCATGGATCCCAAAAGATTTCAATTATTGTGTATTATACTAGGTATTATTAATTTCACATAATAAATGATTAAATTTCAATGATAACTTTTCTAATGAGGTTTAGAAATTTTGAGTTTATAGTAATTCCATTTTTATAGAATAATTTAACGTTTTATTTTAAGGCTCTAATGAATATAGTATTAACGGAATATCTTGATGATTGTTTTGTGTTCATTGAATATTTTTTTTTATTCTATAATCTAAGAGGACCATCATATCCCTTGATGATCATTCTTAATACAACTGTATGTAATGTTCTATATGTGAAATTTAGTATTGGTCAATTATGGAAACATAATTTTTCCTTTCATTACTATATTTCCTATATGGTTGGAATCACAATAGATCATGTGATGAAAACAACTTCATGAGGATGGCCTATAACAATAAACACAATCGAGGTACATAGTTTCTTTGGAATGGTAGGTATATTTTTGATATTAATATAGAAATATTATACATTTAAAAACATTTTAACCATGCATATATGTAAAATGGTTATGTATGTTTGGAAAAATAAATATGAAGAATATATTAATGAACTAATTAGGATATTGGTCATTTCTCGAATTTTCACTCAACCATCTAGAAGTAATGGTGTTGTCATACATAGGGATTCATTAAAGTAGGTAATTCATTGTGTACTAATGAAAACTTATTTGGATATTTCATATGTATCATGCCAATTGAAGGCTCGTTAATATAAGTATGAAACCCATGATCTTGAGTTGGAACCTATATTCATTTTTATGATATTGATACATTACCTCTATGGTGAGAGGTGGAAGATATACATAGAGAATATGACCATAGAATATATTATTAAAAAAAATAAAACAATATTTGGAGAAGATTATTTCTTTTTATATACAAATATTATGATTTTTCAATACAATAACATCTAGGGAGTTAAAAATAAGGTATTTATGCATTGAGTATGAATGGTCATAGAGTTCTTACCCAAATGATTATTTATATGGACCATATGGTCATGGATCTAGAAAATATTAATATGATAATTATTATGGGAGGGGATAAATATATATTTTCATATATGATTTCCAAAAAAAAAAATTAAAATTAAAATGAATTCTCAATATGATGACAATAAATTTTACTCGAAAATAAATGTTATGAATAATTAAATATGAGCATATCACATTTGTGAAGATTGTGTTCAGAAATATTGAAATAAATTATATTCCCCATCTATCTCTATCCAAGAAAAGTATTTTTTTTAGTATTCTTATTGCTCTATTTTCTATATACACACAATTATAACAAACATGTATTGGAATTTCATCTCCAAATTTTGGTTGAATAACAAGAAGAAAAAAATATGATTATGTGTCAAGATGATTGGTCTATCAACAAGTGAATTTGGTGATATTTTATCTTTTGTGATTCATAAAACATCTTCTTTTCCTTTATAAAAATGATATGACATAACTTTCAAAATTCTAATAGGAGTGTAAAATACACAAAGAGCGAATGATGAAATATGAGTTAAGATTGATCGTCTAAAAAAATCAACACATTTACACTATATAAGAGAAGTTTTACCAATTTAGTCACTATGGAATATTTATGTCAATGAAATTTCAAGACTCCATGGTGTACCTCTATCAATAGTCTCTAATCCTGATCAACATTTTACCAAAAAATTCAGGATGACTCTTTATGAGATTCATGATACTAAACATCATTTGATCACTGACTACCATCCTTAATAATATAGGTTATCTTAAATAAAATGTTATACAATGGAATGCATGATGATATCCTTGTCATAGAACACTCATGGTATATGGAATCATTTGATTACTTTGGTAGATCTATAATATGACAATATTTTCCATTCACGTATTCAGATAGATCCATAAAAAGCATTTTATTGGAAGACATTTCATACACAATCATTTAATATTATTCCACTGGAAGAAGACTCATAGGCCTAGATAAGATTTACGTGACAATAAAAATTGAAAATGATATTTATGTACACATTAATGTCATTCAAATTAGGAAAAATATTTATGATTATAATGAGAGGAATGGTTTGGATTTCCAATTATGATATAATTTTTTCATGAATGTGTCTCCATGGAAGTGTGTTATATAATTTTTTTATGAAATTGAAACTGAACCCCATGTATAATGGAACTATCATGACCCATCCAATAAGAGACCATGATACAGCTCTAATAGCCCACTTCTTATAGGCCAGTGGATAGAGACTAGAGCTGCGTAAAAAAATTACGTAAATTAATGGCCTTATCCTATGTACATACACACACAGACACACACACACACAAATATACAAGGATACACAATGTATAAATGTAAAAATAAATTTTTTAAATATTAATTCATAAATTAAATTCCAACAACCATAGTATTGAATGATGTAAATTTAGTATAAAATACCAAATACAAGTCCATCCAAAAGAGTACAAAATAGATGTCAATCATAATAGAAAATACAATGTTATGCTGTAAAAATTTGGAGGAGAACACCTCATTCTATTAGGTCTCACTATGTACAATCTGATCTTGATCTATTTAGGAAACATTCAATTGATTGGTCATCTTCATAAGACATGACATGTGTAGGGAGAGCCCTTTCATGTGTGAGTATGAAAATTCTCATTAGGAGACCCTGAAAACCAAAATAAAATAAAAAAATTGAAGTTATATCAGCTCAACATTGGAATATATAGACATAACATATAAAAATAATAACTAGATATAATCAATAATGACATACAATATAATGGAATTTCACACCATAATATACCAGAATAGGATTCTATATAGAATATTCCACAAACTATTATCTGGTAGAACACAATCCTAAGTATGATATCACAGACGATGTTAGTTTTAGAGGTAGTGATTTTCCAATATAGTTATTTTAATGAACATTATAATTGACCAAATAAAATTTTATACCCATTTGAGGATCACTCCCAAGGACATTTCCTAATAAAAACAACCCAGTCTAGGCTAACCCACTATGTAGAGGATCATCAACCACAAATTAATGGTCAATAAAATACAAATAACTCCACTTTGGGAATCAAAATTAATATTGGATATTACTCTATTCCTCTAAGTGTTATTCCAATGACGATAAATACGAATTTATAATGAAGGAATCAAAGTTATAGGAATAGGATATGATTACATATGGACCCTTAATAGAATGATATGGGTGGTTTTTCCTAACAAAACCAATAATAGTTTCATATTACAAGGTCTCTATATCATTTTTAATTATGTTCACACTGAATATTAGGGGTCGAAAGCCATATCCCTTGACCATCGGTCCTTCCCATATAAACAAACCAGTTCGTTGTAAATGTTTTTATAGAAGTAGTGAACCTGTAGACTAACCATGCAGTCTACCTATGTTATAGTATATGACTCTCATCATGTACACGTGGTTCTATACTAGAATATAGCATATAAATCGAACTTGGTTCATGATGTGTATGTTTGAGGGAGTTCATGGAGTTCCCCATTCCATGTACTCCAACCGGTGTCCATGTACCCTCTGATATACAAAATGAGTCACCAGGGAGGGTGACGAACATTGTGACATGGTCACACAACGTGTAATTATTAACTCATATCTTAAACTAGAGTCACCACAAATGGGTTCACACACATCATGTATATCTAGATTACACACCATGAAAATGTTATTTTCAAGAAATCCATATCCGACTCCACAAACCTCAATAGTTACACCAACCATTGATTCAGAATCCACTTTTCCAAAACTTGTAGATCGAGCCTCACTGAGTTATGAAAACACAGAATTACCAAGATATAATCCATCAATGGTCATGAAAAATTGGATTTTTCATCATTATTCATTATGCATTGAAGAACATGAAAATCATGTATCAACATCACTTGAACCACTATTGTCACTATTTAAACACCACTATTATTCCATGCCTATCATAGATATATGTTATTGAATAGTTTCTCCATGAAATGGGTGTATAATGGTTTATTGATTAGTATATGTTGATCCCTAGAAGAAACCATTAATTACCATGGTGAACAAATATCCTAGTGGATAAAAGCATACAATAAAGTACAAGGAATGAACCTTGATCAAAATTCATATCGATATTGATTCATTAATGTGTGAATAAAAATAACATATAAACATTTTAAAGAAATTACCACAAAACATAATTAATATATTCTATCTAATAACATTATCGAACATCAGATCAGTCTTTTCATTGATTGATTCCCATTCCTCATAGAAATTATGAATGGGGAAATAAAAAACCATTCAACCACACTACCTCAATTTAAAATGATATTAATGATGCATGATGCTTTTCTCTGATAGTTAATGATATCCATTGAATTTATTGAGTGTCAATGGATGATCCATTATCCAAACATAGTTATTCTGAGGGAAATACCCTAATTATATAATCATTATCTATCCAATTGTTCATTTTTTAAAATGCCACCCAGGGATTTTTTCATAGTAGTTTATTTAATGAATAACCAAATCATTGTGTCAATAATTATATAAAAAATAATTTTATTTAATTAAATTATTCACTTCATCATTAGAGATGAATTTTTCTTAAAACCCCATGATAGAAAAGGATATGTCTCGTCTAGTGTAAAATTACCATCCAAAACTCAATGTTGACCTCAGATTATTGATCTGAGAACACATTAAGAAGTTATTCTAATTTTTAGGAAAACTACTTGCATATGTTATTTAATATAATTAATATATTGAAAATATTTATCCTTCAAACACTGGGCCTTTGAATCAAATGTCTTTCATTTTCCTTACCAAAAAAATAATCTATATACTATTTAATAAATATACAAATAAAATATGATACATCACATTCTCCCCACCATGGGGCATCATGGCCCTAAAACGCCAAATCATAGTCTAAACAAAAAGATGTGTATACATAGAATGAATCTATGCCTCCCTCTCCTATGTGGTCTCCTAGAAATTCGCATTATCACACTGGAAACACATTAATGGAATTTCACACACATGGAGGATCCTATATAGGAAATCCTTGATCTCTATTAGGTAAACAAAAATGACTGTGACATCATCAATTTCAATATCACCATAGTAAATAATGTTCATTGGGTCTTGAACATTTATCCAAAACTGCAAGAAAATGGAAAGAATCATTTATCTAGATTAACAATGGGAGTAGAGATATGTGATACGCTACCTCACCAACTCTATGTTGTATCATGAATGTAAAATTTAACCATTATGGTATCTTTTCTCCCTGACAGAATCTATATAATCCACACTGAGGTGAAACCCATAGGAATACATGTTATACTTAATAGAATCCTAAATTCATCTATCATCTATTAGTATTTTTCATCTAGTGACTCTCTACATTACCCATCTACTCTATAATGATCTTCACCATCACGGTAGCTTATCCAACCAACCCTAGGACAATGAGAGTGTGGACTATCCATGGAATTTCTAGAAAAGTGGAGACCAATAGGGTCATCCATACATTTCTATGATTTTTTCCACCCCGATGGTTGAATGGAAACAATTGTTGTATGAAAACACCATCAATGATAGATGATCCTCCCAATTACAAAAAATGTCCAACACAAAACCTCACAAAAGTTTCTCCAGAATCTATATAGTATGCTTAATATGGACTTCAATTTGTCTGTGAATTTTTTTATAAAGAGTAAATGAGTCCCAAATTCCACATGAAATCCCTTACATAAATAAAATGTGAAGAGATCATCATAGTATGAAATGATCATCGATGGAACTCCATTGATTGGAACTATCTCTCTAACATATATGTGTCACATTATTGCTACTAAAATATTCTCTCAGATAGAATATATGTGTGATAACTTGGTGATCCAAACTACTATCACCTTGTGATGTCATATACACTAGACCAATGTGGTAATTCTATAACAAGAACCATTTATATCCCATCCCAATTACACTCTATCTCATTCAAGGGATTAGTTAAACCCAGAAGACGTTGCATCCCACTATTCACGTGTGGGATAATATTTCATCAACAGAAAAAATATATATTATACTCCACCATCCTTGGAAACCCAAACCAATATTAGAGGTTCATTTACATCTTTTTCATGACTAGGTATGCCACCAAAGGATACTTATGAAAATATATAATAACCTCCTCCAACTACTTCACTTATACCATCATGCATCCAATGAAAATAATGAAGTACTCCCCGCCTTCAAATATTACATGAAGTGCATATCCAATGGATATCTGAGTATGTATGATCTCATAGTTAGTATCACCTAGTTGTTCCTCCCTAAGTCCCTACTACAGCATAGTGGTGACAACCATTGAAGGTAGGTAATATTATCCATAATCATCCTCAATTAATATGTATCACCCCACAATTTTATAGTATGTTATTTCTTCAATGTAATTCAATAACTTGCTTTACACGGAACACTGAGTTCGAGCGTAACACGGCTTACCAAACTAGCCATTAAAAAAGTGGTTATGATTAGTGTAAACTAAATTTGGAATTTAATATTCTATATAATATTTTATAATCCATATTATGTGTTTAATATTCATAATATTATAATAGATTCTTTTCTTAGATAAAATAAGTATTTTTTTAAAAATAAATTTTACCACTTTTTAATGGAGAACCCTTATTAAATACAATATCTGACACTTAAATATATAAAATTTTACAAAATAACCTTATTCTTTTGAATCATGACCTAAAAATTAAGTTTTGATAAATTATTGGCACTTTTTTGAAAAATTTCATATATTTGTGAATTGTGAAAAATACAAAACAATTAAATAAAAACATCTTTTTTAATCAAAATAATTTATAGCGATAAATTATAATTTTGAGTGGTTTGAAAGTATAATTAAAGTATATTTTTACCATTTAATATAATTTTTATCTTTATATGTAATTTCCCATTTAAACTATACATAAAATCGTGTCAATCTATTGATAGATATTATTTTATAAAAACACGTTTTTTGTTTTGAAAGTGGGAATTTATTTTAAATTAATTTCTTCCACTTTTGAGTTTTGAATTTTGAGAAATTTATTCCATATTTGGAATCAGTAGGTTCAAATTTTATAAATAGGTTACTTTTATTTTAAACATTTTAAATATTACTTCATTAAATATTTTTATTTACCATTATTAAAGGGTAAATATAATAAATAAGGGTAAAATATAATATTATAATAATAATAAATTACCCTAAAATGTGTCATAATGCTATTAGATGATACATATCTGACCATAGGAATCCTTGGGTTGAATTTGGGTCCCCATGGAGCCACATGAGAGTAATAATGACATTTCATATTAATTAATTTAAAGTGAAGACAAAAATGATATGAACAAATATATTATAGTAAATAAATATTTACATCGGTTTATGTAAGCTATCTATTCAACTATAAATATTATTTTGAAAAATAAAAATATTTCATACATCATGGTAATTTTTAATAATTTGTGGACATCAAATAATTTAAATTATATATGACATAATAATGAAGCAATATTTAACTCATTAATAAATGATTAAAATAAATAAGTTATAAATATTTAAAAAGTATCCAAAACCTGTAAAATTATTATTTAATTATTTTATTTCTACCTTGAGTCATCTTAAAATTTTTATTAACTAATATATGACCTTTTGAAACTGATGATGAGGTTATAATAAAATAATTGTTTCATACATTCCTAAAGATCCCCTCCTCTCACTTATAAAAATCAATCACTTCCTGTCCATTTATCATACTTCTAGAGCCATTGGCTCGTACAAACCCTACACAAATATCCTCCCAACATCCCTAACTTCATTATAGATGCCATAAATTTGTCAGAAAGCCAACATAAGTATCCCTTTTGATCAAATCAAAAGGAAGAACCCAAAGAATAGGTAGTAATTTTACCACCCTCTTTCATGATATTTTCTTCATCCAATTTCTCTTTCATTGTTGTTTCCATTCTAAAATTATAAATCCAGTATCATTTATATACTATGATTTTATTATAAAAATGGTTCAACCATATTCATTATTATATCCATCATATGAATGAAAAAGTCCCCATATGTGTGTACGTACGGCTTACCGTCTCCACGTCGTGGTGTTGTTGTTATTCAATAAATTATTTTTTGGTTTGGTATAATAATGATGTGTAATTATTCTAAATAATAAATATAACATGTTTTTGATTCTGAATATATGATATACCATCTATTTATATACTATTTTAATATCAAATTAATGATATTGTCGCTCGTGCGTACGTACGGGCTACCGTCTCCACAAAGGAGATGCGATTTATTTACACGTTTACCATTCAATGATGATTACAAAAGTGTATATTATTAATAAGTATGTAATACATGACATAATAATGATACTATATATATATAAAAATATAAATTCATCTCATTGAGTTACTTCAATTCAATACGATATCAAAACAGAAACAGCCTGTATACGTACGTACGACTTACCGTCTCCATAAACAATGATTTCAATTTCATATATCTATATTTTATAAATATTTATATTATAAATATATATGATATATAAATCATTTTTTATATTCAAAAATAATTTAAATCCTGATCTAAATGATATGACCAAGAATAACAAGTTAAAATACATTCGACAACGAAAGGGATTATTGCCCGAGAGGATAATTTAACATGGAATGAAATATTAAATGGGTAGTATAAAATAATATATGAGTCATGTATAATATAATAAATTTGAATATGGTTGTGTTATAATCTAATAACATACAATGGTATTTATACAAGAGGTTAAACGTACTCTCGACTAAAGGAAAGTGCATGGTAGGGGGTTTTCATCTCACTTATTATTCTCATGAGATTCTTGTTATATTGCCACTATTTCTGTTTGTGTGTGGTATGTACTGCCCATAATTGTATTCTTCAGGTCATATACTATTATTTATGTGTATTTACATCTTCATTGTATGATACTTCTTTAATGGGGTGTATTATTTGTAGGTTTCCAAATTGGTAACGGTTAATTTCACAATCTCTTTATTATCCGAGGTTGTTTTTACGTGAGTATCTACAGGGACATATTTTTTATACATGTCCAAGATTCATAAAATAGTTTTAAAAGGTATTATATTTAAGGGAATCTTTTAATAAAACATCATTTTAAATGTTTTAATGATCTATTCTTCTTAACCATTCTCATTAATGCCCATGTTTTCAAAATGGTTTTAAGGATTTATTTATATGGACAGGAATGTTTTAAAATGTTAATTCCTATCAAAATATTCAAATTGGTATGGGACACATTGATTCAAAACTATATTTTAAATGGATTAATTTATAAATTATGTTACATTTAAATGATTTCCCGAAAAGGGGAGATTTCTCTCAAATATTTTTACTGATCATTTTCAACTATATCAACATCCATTACATGATATTATTCTTGATCATAGTTGATTTATTATAATACAAATAATCTATAATTTATTGAAGGTTTTGTGATATGATTGACTATATATGTGTTATTTTTATACCATTCATGGTTTATGTTTATATTATTGAAATTACGTATGATAGTTTTAATATGAATGTTTATGTTATGTTTCCACCTTTTCATATGAGGAATGTATTGGACTTAGGAAGTGACAAGTGGAGCCAGCTATAGCTCCTCGATGCACCGGTAGGTCTCATGAGTCATGTAATCTTTTAATTGGATGAGGCCCTTCCCAATTTGATATATGCTTTTGGCCGAGGCCTTAATAATTTTATATCTCTTGGCCGAGGCCTTGACATAATGTTTCAGAATGTCCGGAATTATACATTCCCGAATTATGAAAATAATATTAATGGTTCATGTGGTTATTTGACTAGTAGAATACCCATGAATAGGTGTTATTGTGGAATTATTTACTCATCTAATATTACTACCATAAAAGTGTTCATTTTTATTATTTTTAAAGGCGTGTGTTTTCAATTGCTCATAATGCAAAATATTTATGTTATCTTCCGCTATATTGCTTACCCTTACTGAGCATTTGACCTCACCCCTTTCTTATGTATCATTTTCCCAGGATATTATTAAGTTAGTTATGAGTGACTTGCAGGCAACATCTTAAGGGGTTGGAAATATCTAATGGAATTAATTAGGGTTTTATTTATTTTCAAGTAGTAATATTGAACTTATGTGTGAATCTTGTTTCCAATAATACTAAAATGATAGGTCTTTCAGAAGATGATTTCCTTGTGATCATGATTATGTTATATAATAATGCACTGACTCTGGGTATCTAGGGTCGGGGAATTATAGTTGGTATTAGAGGATGTTTAGTACCAACCTTGGAAACTATATTTAGATAAACTCTGATTAGAACACATTACCCTATGATAGACTACGAGGATTAGTATAGAAGAACTTTATAGAATTTTGGTAATGTAGATATTTTCTTAGTTTTCCAAGAAATAAATCCATTTCTGGATATGAGCAGGTAGATGCGGCTTTGGCACAGATGTACCTAGGGGTAAAACCCGAAAACACCACATTGATCTAGACTCGAACGGGAACTACTGCACTAAAACGGGCCTTGCTTCACTCTTGGTTACAACACTCTCGAGGGATATGCTTAGGATAATTCACATTTTAATTAGAAGCCATTATAAACAATTTAACAGAAAATTATTATTAAAAGAAAACATTTTTATGATTATGTATAATATATATAAACTTTCCAATTTATGTTAGGTATTTTACAAGTTTGGAATTAAGAATTGAAATTCATAAACTGACCAAATGTATGGCATTCTTCAGAAATGGTGCATATTAGAAGGAATGAGATCTCCAACAATACATATTTTCTAAAGAGTAAGTAGGATCATATATTTTATGGTATTAATCTAACATTTAAAAGGGAAATAGTCTCACATGTATTCTCATTATATTAAGAAATAGTATCCTGTGATAATATGATAAGTGAAGAATTCTCTGAGTCACATGGCTTTGAAGAGAAGCAAAGGATGAAAGAGAGAAAGATGGATAAAAGAAATAGGGGAAAGAATGATTTTCCCATATGTGAAAACTGTGGAATGAATTACCTTTGTAAATGGTTGATGGTAATGGGAGTTTTTTAAAAATGTGGAGAAAAATGACACCAATTACATGACTGCAAGGTTAAAAAAAGGATTCAAATGTACAACAATTCACTTTTAAAAAGTTGGGAAACTACGAGAATCATTGTACGAATCATCAGAGTATGCCCCAAATGATTCTATTGGATAAGAATAAAGTTATGATATAAAAAAATATGAATAGGAATGATTAGTGTTCTTATGTTGTTAATAAATAATTTTTTCATTTCAGTGTTGTACCAATGATGTACCGTTATATGAATTATTGAAATAAATAAGGATTGTACTGCAATACTATTTCATTAAGGATTTGAGATTATATAGTACTATGAAAAGTGAATCAACAGAAAGTTAAACTATTTTTGGAAAATACATGGTTTGAGGGAAGATAAACATTAATATGGTCCTGATTCTGAGATAGTAATTTTTGAATTAGAGATGGTTTATTTGGATAAATTATATTTGATATTCTTTAATAATTTGAAACAAATTAATTTTTTTATTCCATTTTTGTTGGAGTATACAATATTTTTGTAGATTAGTAGTATATCTAGTATTCTATAAGGAACAAAGGAAGCATTATTGTAATCAATAAGGTTTTATGATAATTCAGTTTATTACCGTGTTTTATTAGAATACCTGATGAAGGTATTCACATGTTATTACATTGAAAAAAAAGATCTTCATTGTGTTTTCATTAATTATAAATTTTGGATTGTGAGGTCAGATAAAAGTATTCTGGAAAAGTCTAATGGTTGGAATCAATTAAGATATAAATTGGATACTATTGTTAAGGTTAAATCATTTCTTGATATTATTTTTCGATTATCATAAAAAGGACATCTCGGAGGTTGGGTAATAACCCGTCACGTCCGGAAAGTTCGCGAGACAAGAAACCACAACCGAATGGAGACAAGGGTGCATCACCTACCACTAGCCTACTTGATTTCCGGGTTTTATATTTTCATTTTTTAAATAATCTCACAAATCAATTATAAATTCATTTTTTTGGAAGCCTATACGATAGGGATAAATAGTGTATTTTTATGTACTACTATCTTATAGTTTGAAAGATGAGTTTGTGGAAGAAATCAGTTAAATGATAGAATATTACTTGTTAAGTAGATTTTTTCCCCTATTCTATGAAGAAATTAATTCATAAACTTTAGTTAAGGGATATTAAAACCAAAAATGAAATATCCTTATACCTTATGTTTTTCTGAAATGTTGATATTTTAAATCATCAATGATTGAGGCCATTGAGGCCCTCAATTTTACACTTGTTTGGGATTGATGACCTCAATCACTCCCCATAAATATTTAGTGTTTCCTCTAATTATGTGTCTTTAATTCCCGCCAATGTTCTCTTAATAAAGATCATAATTTGGTGGTGACTTTTCATTTCCCTTTCCCTCTTAATAAGATAAACTTTTATTAACCCTATTTCTAATGTGTGTTTTCCACAAAGGTATCATATATTTTCAACCTTTTATTTTCAAAGAAAATTTTCAAATTTTGAGGATTCAATTTTTGGAGGAGAGAAGAATATAACACCCCACAATTTCATAGTACGTAATTTCTTTAAATTAATTCAATAACTTGTGTTATATGAAACACCGAGTTCCAGTGTAACATGACTTACCAAACTAGCCATTCAATTAGTAGTTATGAATTGTGTAAAATGAATTTTTAATATTATATACTCCATAAAATTTTAGAATCCATATTATGTGTTTCTTAGACAGAATATAAGAACAAATTCATTTTTTCCCTATAAAAGAAGTGTTTTTCATGAAAAGAAATTTTAACACCTTTTAATGGAGAACCTTTTTTAAATCTAATCATTAAAACTTAAATATATTCAATTTGACAAAATGGAATTCCTCTATTTAATCGGTACATAATAATTCAGTTTTGATAAATTTTTGGCACCTTTCAGATAACATTTATATTTTTATGAATAGTGAAGTATACAAAATTTCAATTAAAAACAATTTTTGTAATCAAAATAATTTATAGTTTTATATTATATATTTGAGTGTTTTTAAATTATAATTAGATTATATTTCACAATTTCATCTAATATGGGTCATTAGATGTAATTTCACATTTAAAATGTACATAAACAAGTGTCAATCATGTCATAGTTATTATTTCTTAAAAACACGCTTTTTGTTTCAACATCGGGAATTTATTTTGAATTAATTTCTGCCACTTCTGTGTTGTGAGTTTGAAGAAATTTAATACATATTTGGAATCATCAGGTACAAATCTTGTAAATAGATAACTTTTATTTTTAGAAATTTTAAATTTTTTACTTTAGTAAATATTTTATTTACCATGATTAAAGGGTAAATATAATATATAAGGGTAAAATATAATATTATAATAATATTAAATTTCCCTAAAATGTGTCCTAATCCTATTGGCTGATAAATATACGACTATGGTAATCCTTGGGAGGAATGTGGGACCCCATGGAGCCATATGGGAGTAATAATGAAATTTTATAATAATTAATTTAAAGTAAGACAAAAATGATATAAACAAATATCTTTTAGTAAATAAATTTCTACATGGGGTTATGTTAGCTATCATTTCGACTATAAATATTATTTTTAATGCTAAAAATATTTCCTACATCATGGTATTTGTTTTATAATTTTTGGACATCATATAAATTAAATTATTTATTACACAATAATGATGCAATATAAACTCATTAATAAATGATTTAAATAAATAAGATTATAAAAATTAATACAATATCCAAAACCTGTCCAATTCATATTGAATTATTTTATTTATACCATGAGTCATCATAAAATTGTTATTAACGACTAGTTGACATTTTGAAACTGATTATGAGGTTATAATAAAATAATTTTTTAAAAAATTTCTAAAGAGCCCCTCCTCTCTCTTATAAAAATCCCTCACATATTACCCATGTTTCAAAATTCTCAAGGAATTCGATAGAAAAAACCCCTCCCAAATAGCCTCCCAACATCCCTCAATTCATTCTAGAGGATCTACATAAGTTATAAATCCAACTTAAGTGCTCTTTGGATCAAATAAAAAGGAAGAACCTGAAGAAGAGTTAATAATTTCACAACCCTCTTTCATGTTATTTTCTTCTTCCACTTTCTCTTTCATTGTTGTTTCCATTATAAAATAATAAATATAGTGTATTATATATAATGTTATTTTATTATAAAAATGGTTCAAACATATTAATTATTTTATCCATCATATGAATGACAAAGTCACCATACATGCGTACGTACAACTTACAGTCAATACGTCGTGGTGTAGTTGTTATTCAATACATTATTTTTTGGATGGGCATAATAATGATTTATAATTAATTTAAATAACAAATATATAATTTTTATTATTCTTAATATATGATATACCAATTATTTACATAATATTTTAATATCAAAATAATGATATTGTCGCTTGTGTGTACGTACAGACTACCGTCTTCACGAACGCGATGAGATTTATTTCCACAATCACCATTCAACGATGATAATAAAATATATATTATTAATAATTATGTAATATATTACACAATAATGCTACTAGATATATATATATATGTGTGTGTGTGTGTTTGTGTGTATGTATATACATTCATCTCATTTAATTACATCCATTCAATACGATATGAAAAAACTGCATTTATGCGTACGTACGACCTACCGTCTCCATAAACAGTGTTTTCCATTTCATATATCTATATATTATACATATTTATATTCTAAATATATATGATATATAAATCATGTTTTATAATATGGAATTATTCAAATCATGATCTAAATGATACGATCAAGAATAATAACCTAAAATATGTCCGATAAAGAAAGATATTATTTCTTGAAATTTTAATTAACAAGGAAATAAATATTAAATGGTAGTGTAAAATCATAAATGATTCATGTATTATATAATAAATATGAATATGATTTTTTATAATCTAATAACATACAATGGTCATTATACAAGAGGTTAAACCTACCCTTGACCAAGGGAAAGTCGAAGGTTATGGGTTTTCATCTCAGTCATTATTCACGTGAGATTCATATTATACTTCCATTATTTCCTTTTGTGTGGAGTATATACTACCCATAATTGTATTAATTGTGTAAAAACATTAATTTCTCTATTTTTACATCATCATTGTATGATACTTCTTTCATGAGATGTATGTTTTGTAAGATACCAAATAGGTAAAGGTTAATTTCACAATATCTTTATTATCCGAGATTGTTTATACGTGAGTATCTAATTTGACATATTTATTATCCATGTCCATGTATCATAAAAGAGTTTTTAGAGGTATTCTTATTAATGGATTCGTTTACTAAAACATCCTTTTAAAAGATTTAAAGATTTATTATTCTAAAATTATCTCATTAATGTCCATATTTTAAAAATGGTTTTAATGATTTATTAATATAGACATGAATGTTTAAAAATGTTAATTACTTTACGTTTCAAAGTGGTATGGGGCACATTGATTTAAAAATATATTTTAAATTAATTCCATTAAAAAATTTATGACTTTTAAATGATTTCATGAAAATGAGATATTTCTCTCAAATATTTTTACTGATTATTTTCAACTATGTCAATATCCATTACAAGATATTATTCTTAATGGAGGATGATTTATTATGATACAAATGTTCTATATTGTATTAAAGGTTTTGTGATATGTTTGACTGTGGATGTGTAATTTTTATACCATCCATAGTTTATGGTTAAAATATTGACATTTCGTTTACTAGTTTTAGTAAAAATGTTTATGTTATGTTTCAAAATATTCATATGAGGAATGTATTGGACTTAGTAAGTGATGGGTGGAGCCCACTATAGCTACTCGATGCATCAGTAGTTCACATGAGACAACTACATGTGGAATTGGTCGGGGAATTTCCCAATTTGATATATGGTATTGGTTGTGGCCTTAATCATTTTAGACGTCTTGGATGAGGCCTTAGAAAAATGATTCAGAATGTCCGACAATATATATTCCGTCATTATGAAAATAATATTGATGGTTCATGTTGTTATTTGACTAGGAGAATACCCATGACTATTTTTTAGTATGAAATTATTTACTCAGCTCATATTCCTGTAATAAATGTTTCATTTTTATTATTTGTAAACACATGTGTCTTCAATTATTCACCATGCCTAATATTTATGTTATCTACTGTTGTATTGCATACCCTTACTAAGAGTTTGAGCTCACACCTTTCTTATGTTTCATTTTACTAGGATATTAAGAAGTATGTTATGAGTTACTTTCAGGCATAATGTAGGAGGTTTGGATGTTTCTAAGGGAATAATTTAGTGTTTTCTTTCTTTTCAAGTTTTAAAGTTGAACATATGTATGAATCATGTTTCCAATAATACTAAACAGATTGGCCTTTCTGGACATGTTTTCCTTGTGATCAAGACAATGTTATATAATAATGCACCGACTCTGGGTAACTGGGGTATGGGCGTTACATTATAATTGTAATGAGTCCGACTACTTTGATGCCTCCTCTAGAGACTATTATCATGATACCCTAGTGAAAATCTCTACCACCATGATTTTCTTCTATGATTATTAAAACATTCAATGTCATAATACTAGAGTAAATTAATCAATCGGATGAATATCAATATAAGATCCTTCTAAGAGAATATAATCCTGTGACACTTTTGATTAGAACTAATGATAAACTGCTATCCCATCAGGTAGTGTCACCGCATCATTGGTGGATAATGTATTGATGCTCACTCAAGATCATGGTTCATGTAGTTATTCTCATGAGATATCAATATACATGAACAATATAAAATCACTTCTCTATTCTCCATCAAAACAAAATAATTATGGGGTTCTTATGCATCAATAAAACTATGTTATAAACACGATCCGCTAAAAATATCAAAAATGGAAGTTCTTTTCAGACCATACCTAAACAGATGAATAGAATGTTGTGACCTCTCTTTCTATATTAATGGATACCCCTTATGAGTAATGGATATCATGGTTTTTGATATCCAGATGAAATAAGGTTATAATATCCATAAATAGATTATCAACCCATGAAAGCTCAAAACCCCTATCATTCTCTTGGGTGGATACTAAGATAATGTTGCATTGATCATGGATGAGTTCACCAACACTTCTTTGACTATGAAAACATTATATCGAAGGTGTTCAACATGAATCCATAATTGGATCATGAAGATACCTTTTTTTTAATTCTTGTGTTATAATTTTACATTTAGAATTATCCTCATGTGTCTCACATGCTCTTCCTCAAACACTGAGCACCAAAAAATATCATCCATAAACACTACAAAGAAGCAGACTAAGAAGGTCTTAGTGATACATTTCATGAGTCCCATGATCAGTTCATTGGCATTCATTATGAAATAGGGTATCACAATGTACTCATAATGACCGTAGAAAAATAAGAATGTCATCTCCATAATAACCTCATCTCATTCCCAAAGCTGGTGATATCCTGACCTGAAGTCAACCTTCTTTAACCATCATTCCCCTCTCAACATATAAAATAGTACATTGACCCTTGGAATAAGATAAATATTAAGTATAGTTACCTTGACCATGTCCTAGTAGTTGATACACAAATTTATGCAGTCATCTTCCTTATATGGATAAAAAAATAGGGATGTCCAGGGTAAAAAAAATGTGTCTAATGAAGCCCTTACTTTGAATGTCATCCAACTATATCCTAAACTCTCGAATATCAACGGAAGAGATCTGATATGATGGAATATATATTGGTTCCATACCATTGTGTAGATAAATCCATTAGTTAATCATTCTAGGCAAGATGTACTGATAGTCCAGCACAAATGAAGGAATGTGGGGAATTGTAATATCAACTACTCTAAGGATAATGCTAGCCAGCTGATGATTAATCTCCAAAAACCCCTTATGAAGGATTCCATAATTTCTTAACTAGGTTTCCTTTTCACCAAAAAATGATACCTAGGTTCTGTCACTGAAAACAGAATGCTTTCTTCAACTATAATATTCAACCTAGTCATGAACTATAAATTACTAGTCTATGCAAATAATTTCGTCTTAAGTAATTGATAGTGATACCAGGGGATTCCATAAAAAACATTCTCCTCTTAATTTCATGTCATATTGGTGGATCATGTACATGATCCCATAGTCATATCTAGAAGGAGCCTCCATGAAAAGTGGCAGAGCCAATGGGTAAATCAGAATCTCAATATACTCAAAATGATATGTGGAATAAATAAATTGAAATTAATAGATGTCAGTAAGAACTACTGATAAAATAGAAAAGACATAGATTGTATCATGATTAATTCTCAGAGCCTCAAGGATGTATGATTCGAAAGCCTACATCTAATAATTCCCTTTTCCCCCATCTCTATAAGCTTTTTGTGGACCACCAAGTGGTGGTTGTGGTAAAAATTCAATATATATACCACTTCATTATACTCTCCATACTTCTCTTATTTATCTATGTACTTATTAACCTATCATATCCCCCCATTGAATTATACTATGAAAAAATCCATGGTCTCTCTATGAGATGTATGGTGGGTCAGAGAATCTTTTTCAAGAAGACAACTTATATCACATGAGTATAACGACATCTATATCGGATAAATCAACCCACACTATGATCCCTGATCATTAGATAAAATTTTCTCAAGCCTCCTACAGAAATGTCTAGTATATATAAGTCCCAATGATTGACATTGGTTCCCTTCTACTTGGTCTCTACTTATAATTGTGCATAGTTAGAACTAATGGATATATTTTCCCATATAAGAAACTATCTACTACCAAATCTCCCTGAAGAACTCCAAAATTGGTTGAAATACATAATGTGATAAAAATGTTCTAAATGTCATTTTTAAAACCTCAATCAATCGAATGATCATTGGATAATTGGTCCTTAACCATATCGATCGAGAAATTATAGTGGTTGGTAATCCTTGATAAATAATCAGCTACAATATGTATCCCCTATTATTGTTGAAATATCTTTTTGATACGTACAACCCTATGCATAGTTGGTGAGAAATCATATTGGATATGGTTCTCCAACTCTATCCAGGAAAAAGAGGCCTTGTCGTAATACTAGGTCACTAAAACCAACTATTTCATAGATGATACATAATGAAGGCTCTATATTAGGATCACTATATGATCTACTAGTATCCGAACTACATATAATATTGGGTCACTACTCAATGAAGTCCTCAACCAACTGTGGGTTGGGATATCTTATATACCAAAAGGTAATCTAATCATACAGATCAAGAATAATTCTCAGGATACACACCTCATATAATGATAATTTGAGTTCCACAACATTCACTATGGGTGGTGGTATAGGTGTTCCACAACCTGGAGGTATCACCTCGCTAAATGTTCTTTATATCAAAACATCATCATTGAAGGGATTATCATTGTGTTCATGGTGAATCCAAACTAACATACATCACTAAGGAAACCTGAATGTAAACTTGTGGTTTCACTATATTTTACTATATATATACATATGAATTAAGAATGAAATAGAATGAAAAATCATTTCATATATGATTCATGTACAACTTTTTTCACTTAAACTACTATTCTCATATAAAATTTCAAAATTAAGCTGATTAGAGTTATTGTGTACGGATATATTGGACTCCACCCCAACACTATATTCTCTCACCGAAAATACCTACTTGTAATAGTTAACAGTGTTGCAGGATACCAATCTCATAGAATCTAGTCCAAATAAATAATTGATTACTATGATAACTCTCTATCACAACCCTTCCGATGGGTGTCAATTTAGTTACTCCACAAGACCTCCTCAAATAAGCCTATGGCTAGAGACTAGCAATGAGTAGGTGTAACAGTGACATTGTAGGACATAGATTATATACCATTACACATACACACACCTCTAATCCAATAAAATGTACAAAAGAAAAATATACACAAACATTTATGAATAAATCTAAATCCCACTACCATAGTATGAAATGAAGTAAATGAATGTTATTGTGGCCCAATAAAGGGCCACCATAATGTGTCTAAAATATATGTTCAACCTAAAATTATATAATGGGGACTACTGAGAAAATAATCATGTACACAACTCTGTCTATCGAGTCTCACTAAGCACATTCTAGTCATGTACCATCTAGGAATATTAGAAAAGTCTAATAATGTTCACAAGAAATGACTCATACATGCAAATAATATATAGTGATGAGTATAAAAATACTTAGGGGGAAAACCCTAAAAAGAAAAACCAAACTAAAATGGAAATAAATCTATCTATGAACATGTAAATATTTATTGCACATATAAAAAAAATATACACATATACTCAATAAGGACACACAATCTAAACATAAGTCACAATTATAGTATACCATCCTAGTAATCAAACATTACGATTCAATAATGATATTTTGGAGAGAGAGAAATCGTTAATTTTATATCACTAATATACTAATCCCATATGTGGTTCTCATTAGTTATCATGATTTGAACGTATGTGCCAATATTCTAAATAGCATATGATAAATAGATACGGATCACTGCAATGTTCATGAGGTGATACCAAAGAGATAATCTATATTAACATGAATACATGAATATTGAAACCAGTGATGTATGATTCATCGTGATCCCAAGACATCCACAATGGGAATGAAGATGAATCCATGTTCCCACATCAGGCCTCTTTGAGGGATTCATGTGACACTATCAAAGTTGTCTGGATGAAGGGATTATAGTCCACAGAGTAGAAGATTATTCCATATCAACTCTACGGAAATGATTAAGGGTAACACACCCAATTTAATCCTTCTCAGGATACTAATTTTATGGTTGTTTATACCTATAAAAAATGTACATGATGTGTATAACTTGTCACATTCCCTGTCTCTTGATCCTCATTCCTATCTGTGTAAATGCCTTCTGTCTCATTATCTTGTTTGGGTAGAAGTACATGACATGTATACTCCACATTCAGTCTACCAATGTGTCATTCCATGTGTATTTCCCATGTAAATATACCATATATATGTACATATATTAGGACATGTTATTTGGTTATAAATCTTCTTATGGGGGAGGAAATGACGTTCTCCACCTTGTGTAGGAAATCCCATGTCTATGAACCCTATAAGGCACGTGATGAGTCTTCCCGTCTAGTTAGCAATTTTCCTAAAATCCAAATTTATATATGCACATCATGGTAATTTCTCTAGCCTTAGATCTAGTGATTTATTATCCATGATGATATAGATCAAGACTCTTTAATTCGTTCCATCACTGAATAAAAATTATCATAAAATATTATACACTTGGAAATGGTATTTCTTATCAATCTTCCTTGCATGTCAAAGAACATGAAAATCATGTATCTACATCTTCCGATCCACTATCATGTCCATCATCTCACCAACTCTATGTCGTATTAACAACTAATTTAGTGCATAATATTATTGAAAAATTGAATGGGTGTGTAATGACTGATTGATCATGCTATTTCAAGCCACATGCCAGATGAAAAATTACCATGTTGAATGATGAACCGAGGGAGAAATGCACAAGAAAAAATTAGTGGAAGGATCCTTGATTGATATTAGTGTAGATATAGATTCATTTACTTGAGAATAAATATTATGGAACCAATATTTTCATAGTAATTCTCTAAAACCCCAATTAATCTAACCCATCCCGCAAGACGACTGAACATTGATTCAACCTTGTCATTTAATGATTTGTGTTCACCATTTAAATAAAAAAGGTGATAAAATTAAAACAACCACCCTAACATGATTTAGATCGATCACTTATGAAGAATGGGGAAACTCTGTGATCATTAGTGGGATCCTTTGAATCTATTGCCTTTTGATCATTGATCTACAATCAGATCAACATTAGTCTATTAAAAATCATCCAACATTCAATACATTGAAAATCTAATGAATCTAGGGTTTTGAAACTGACCCTATGGTTTTTATATATATTTCCATTTTAATACAAACCATATCAATTCATTTTTAATTACGTATAAGATAATTTTATTTACAAATTTTAATCATTTTCATGCAAGTGATATATTTTTCACAATTAACCTTCATCGATAATGGTTATTTCATGCCTAGGGTAAACATAACATTCAAAACTATGTCTTTACTAATATTTCATATCTACACACTAATTTAGTTGATATTACAAATTTTCAAAAAAGGTTCCTTCTAATTCTAATTAATAAATTTAATATATATCAAACATTTTTTCTAGAAATACCAGTCCTTATATTCAAATGTTGTTTTAGAATCTATTCATGAAAATCATCTGTATAATATCCAAAAATAATACATGAAAAATATGATAAATGACAGTCCACACTGAAATTTTGGGATGAATAGGTGTGGGTTCTTATTCTTTGTAAATTTTACCAAATAAATCAAAAGTAAATGATGTATTGCATATATAGTCTTACTGGAGTAATTTATAGTCCACATACATTTCATCACATCTAACAAAATAGAATTGGAACACGATCATTCATACTATAGAAAACCTATCCATATTTTTTATACTATATATAAAGTATTGAGGAATCAAATGACATGTTTGGTAACGGTACTTTGAAGAAATCCAATGAAAGAATATGGAATGTGGGAACCACATCATATTAAAAGAAGAATTATCCTAAACTCTTTAGGATGTGAAATATATGAAATTTAAATGTTGATTTTTTTGTTAGAGGGAATAATGAAACACAATAAAAAATTATAATTTATTAATTTTCGAATAAATTTAATCTTTTTAATATACATTGATTCATATAACAATTGTATTTAATGAAAATAATCGACTAAAATATTATTTAAGAATTTATATAATAACAAACTAGGTATTTTCAAGGTATGCATATTACAATAAAATAATGGAAATTATGTATTCATATTTATTATAAATAATATAAGAATCATTGAAATGAAAAATAATTTATTTATTAAATGATGAATTATTTTTAAAGGGTTTGTTTAGATAGGAAGTGTAAATATTCTTTAGAATAAATTTTTTAACACATTAGTAAAATTAAATGTTAAATGTTATATTAATTTCATAAATCGTAAAATAAAAATTACATTGGCATTAATTTTATCCAGAAAGGATTTATTTTTTTAATGAATTTTGAAAAATAAATAATTATAGATTAAAACTACCTTATATTATAAATAATTTTTATTTGATAATAATTATATTAAATTGAAATAAAATTAATATTATTAAATTTATATACTAATTAATCCAATTTATGTCATTCGAATAATTTTAATATTTAATTTTTATATTAAATGTTCTTAATATTTTTAATATTTTCTTATTAAAATAGGTGTTTTCATCGGATTTTCTGGATTAAAATTGAATTAAACTTTACTAATTATATAAATATAAAATTGAAAAATAAATTACATAAATGGAATTTTAATAATTTATATTCTAAATTAGTTTAAAATTAATTTATTACCAATATGAATAATGAAAATATTAAAAATCAATTACCTTCATTAAAGTAAAAATATATTTATAGGTGGTTAAACTATGAATACATGTGTTAAAATGTCATAAAAATTATGTACAACACAATTTAATAGAAATATTTCAACATTACCTAGTATATGTCACTATTGTAATCTATTATGACACTTTTAGTGTGAAAAATATTCTTCCACCAATTTATTTTAAAATTTCACTTGTGAGGAACACCCCCCACATTAATAAGTACACCCATTCACTATAAATATTCAAAACTTCACAATATTATAGTTTAAAAATTATCTACCAAAATCAATTCCCAAATTCCATTATCACATGATATAATCCATAGTTTGGGAATAATTCTAATCTAAGAATTATTTTATTAAAAACTACAGAGGATACTTGATGAAGAGGTATTGTTCATCATCAAATGTTTCTATTTTATTTCTTACCCAACTAATAGTATTTTTATTGAAAATTAAAAATGTAACAAAAGTAGTGTATCCCACTTATGAAACCTTTTATATGTTATTGTAGTTACATAACCCCCACCCCTCACATCCATCTAATGGGTTATTAAATCTTACTTCATTTGTATGGTGGACTATTGTATCACAAACTAATATCATTCCTTCTTCCATTAACACCCCTTATAGTTGGTAATGATGATGGATATAAAGTATACATATCATAATAATTATTTAATTATTCCACTACATCCATCATCTCATTATTAACATTTTATAATCCATAGAGTATGAAATGCAATAATACAACTCATGTTTAGGATGAAGATCTACATTGTGAAGAGATCTGATTATTCTTTCATAAATGATCTACATTGATGGAAATAAGGATAAATTAAATGATTATATAAGATATAAATTTCATAATTAGTATTCTCAAGATATAATTATTATTTTAAAAATATAATATATTTCATTTAATGTCTTACCTTTTCAATCTATTAAATATGATAACATCGTCTATGTACATGTGGACTACCACATTCATAAAACGGTGTCACTCCCATTTCATCACCAAAACATATGGATGATATATAAAATATTATATCACTAAATAATATGTAATATAATATATTAATATAATTTTTTTAAAGGTAATATATTAATTCCATTGTTTCCATAATGATCATTGGAAATGGAAACTTTACTCATGCATATGAATAACCATCCTTCTGCATTATTAAAACATAATTAATTTCATAAAACCATCTTTAATTGTAAATATTTAATGAATAATATATTTATAATAAATATAATAACGATATTATCATTATTCTAGAGATTATTAATCGATAAAATATTCACTAAAATGTGAAAATTCAGGGAAAAAAGAATGTGAGAATTTAACACCCTTAGATTTTGGAAATAATGTTTTTCAAATTAATTTAATCCTTTTGATTTATTTCAATTCACAAAACCCTAAAAATAGTTTTTTATATTTAATCATTGTGTATATATTGTACTCATTACAACACCAAGTTAATCATTCACTATATGAAACACTAATATTATTATGGGGATCACATCATAATATTCTTTTCTTCTATTACTCATAATACCAAGTCCCATTGATATCTTATGTTACATGTACTATTGAGTTATTTTGAAATAAAAATTTATTATTATAATTATTAGAATTTTTTAGTTATTATATAGGTGTCAATAAAATAAGGCCTTTGGGACATTCGAGGTTTAAACATATTATTATAACTTTTGGAAAAGTATTTTTATATCTGAAAGTACTAAACAATCAAATATACTATATTTTATGTACTTCTGTGATCAATAATAAAATTTATTATATATATTATTAGAAATATAAATGTATATAATTTTTGTTCATAATTCCCAAATTTTCTTTGGTTTATTTTTTGGTATTTTTTGTGAAAACATTATTTTTGGATGAATAGTGAAAAATAATGAATTTTTCTTCTAAACTGATTTTTCATATAAATTATTTATATAGTAAAATTCTATTTTTCATTTGTGTTAAGGTAAAATTATTTTAATTATACATTTATTAATAAAATTTATATAATTGTAATAGTTTTTATATAGAACATATATAAAACATATTACTAAAATTCAGAAAATTCTAACATAAACAACTTGCTTTATCTCCACATATCTGAGATTATAAATAGTACACATTTTTCTACATATGTGAAATGAATTTTAAAAAAATGGGTCACATGATTTTAATCAATAAAATATATATATACTAATATGATAAAATTAAATTTTTACAGAAAAAATTAGTGAATGTGATATAAATAAATTTCATCAATTAATGTGAAATTATTATTAATAAAATAAAAGGTATTATTCTTAATTAAATAATTATATAGATATTTTTTAAAACCCATTAGAATTCCATATTTCATCAATAAACAATATATTATTGATTTTGGTATGTTTTTATTAGATTATTATTGTAATGAAATGTGTACACTTAACATGTTTTCAAAAAATCCAGGTATATCCTATCATTGATTTATAATATCCCACCATCTCTCCCCTTCGTCATGCTAACAAAACTACATAGGTGTGATGACCTAGACCCAGATTACACATAACAGGTTCCCTGAGCTAAGTGGGCCACATGACCTCAAGAGCATCTTCCTGAACGCCACAGGCTGCCGACTTGTAGCGAGGGCATAGGGTGAGTCCTTGGGAAGACTATGCACTAATTAAAAGTGTTTAGCACATTGGATATAATATAATTTAATAGTAAATTGAAGAATCAATAGAAATAAAGTGTGAAAGAAAACATATATAGTGCATAAACGAGGATAACAATAACTATTTAAAGTGAAAAAAGTAGTGATTTAATGTCATGTCACAAGAAAACTGGAAAGCATAGATACATGAAAAAAGGAATAACATGATCCACAATGTAAAATAAAACAAGTCTTCTCTTATAATCCTAAGATCGTACTTAGTTATATATTATCAAGCACCATCCTATCAACAACCAATAATGTATTAGAAGCTGCATGCTTTCCTTTATTAGAAGTTCCGTGATCCACAATGTAGTTTCTTTTTTCCATAACATATTCAATGGACCAGATGTAAATATTGATCATAGAACAAATATCATTCCTATTATGGTTGATGAGAAAGACAATGAGTCTTTTTTAAACATCCCTCTTGATCATGAAATTAGAGGTACATTTTTTTCTCTGAAACCTAACATTGCCCCTGGACGAGATGATTTTAATAATGGTTTCATTCAACGGCATTGGGTGGTCATTCACTTGGACGTTTTCATGCTTGTGAGGTCCTTCTTCACCAATGGTTTTCTCCCTCATGGCCTTATGGCGCAATTTCTTATATTAATTCCCAAAACAGACAACGCCTATGAGATTCACCAATTTCGACTTATTGATCTAATAAACACTCTTCAAATAATCATTACCAAAATCATTGCTAATAGACTTACTCCTATAGGAAAAAAAATTGTTTCATGAAATCAATTTGGTTCCATAAAAGGTAGGTCTATTCAGGAATGCATTTTCTTTTCCCTTGAATGCACTAAAAATATTAAAAAACTCATGAGGTGTGGAAATGTTTCCATCAAACTCAATATTAGAAAATATTATGACACCATTGATTGGAATTTCATTTTCAAAGTATTAAAATGTTTTGGATTCAATGATACCTTTGACATGAGGATCTAAATCTTGTTTAAATTTTCTTCAATTTCCATTTTGGTTAATGGTACCCCAAAATGCTACTTCAAATGCACAAAGGTTGTTAGAAAAGGAGGCCCTCCCTTGGCAATCCTCTTTGTTATTACTGAGGATTACCTCATAAGACTCATCACACAACTTGTCTATCAAAATAAACTTAAACCCATCCAGGATGCCAGAAATATTAAGGTCCCTACCCACCTATTATATGCTGATGAAATCATCTTGTTTCCTCAAGGTGATCAAAATAATATTCAGGTTCTTAAAATCACTCTTGCTCATTAGGAGGAGGTTTCAGGTCAAGTAATTTCATGGAACTATTCACATATTTTCTAGGGGAAAAATATCTCCCCACAAAGGAAACCCATTATCACAACTAATCTTTGTGAAAAATAGGGTTTCTTCCCATTCACCTATCTAGGGGTTATTATCTTTTGGGGAAGACCTAAATCCTCCTATTTCTCCAGCATTTTTGATCAAATCATCAGTTAACGCTCTTCTTGGAAAGGAAAGTCCCTCTCTATGGCTGGTAGAATTTGTCTCGTCAAATCAACTATTGTCTCCATGATGGAATACACTCTCATGATCTATAGGTGGCCTATGGGAACCTTTAAAAATCATTACATTCATCAAGAACTTCATTTGTACGGGAAACATTTTTGAAAGGAAACTTGTCAACATCCATTGGAAGACCTGTTACAAGCCCTTAGATAAGGGGGGTTTTGGTATTACAAACTATAAATTTATCAATGATGCTCTCCAGGATAAACTTACTTGGAGAATAATAAATAATATATCTAATGCAATTGAATATCTCAAACACAGATTTCAAAATACTCTTAAGAAGGTAAATATTAATTATATCACCTTCTAGATTTGGCCCTCCTTTAGGCAATCATTTCATAACGTTATATAAAACTCTAGATTGATGGTTAGGGCTGTCTCCGAAATAAATTTATGGCTAGATAATTGGACTGGTACCCCTTTAATTTCAATTATTCTTCCTAATTCTACCCCTAAGAACACTAGTTACACCATAAAGGAAGTTGCTGAATCTCACAAGAATGACCTCCCACACAATATTGCTAAAATCATTGACAACTATGCTTATACTATCTCAGATGACTTCCTTGTTTGAGATCCGACCCCAAATGGCATTCTAGACTCCAAAAATATTATCCAGCTGAATTTCCATGCCACTTAATCCAACATTCAATGGTAAAATCATTTTAACAAACCCTGGATCAAACCTACAAGACTGACTCTTATTACACGTATTGCTCACAAAAGATTCCCCACTGAGGTCTGCCTTCAATGTTTTGGTATTAAAATTTTTTATAGGTCTCATCTATATAAATAAAATAGAGAAGATACAAACCATCTTTTCTTATCATGTGATAAATCTTCTACTATATGGAATTATATCTTTAACATCTTTAATTGCAGATGGTTTATACCTGACTCAATCTGTTCTCTTTTAAGGAAATGTGTTGTTCAGGATGCTTCTCAACAATTCAAAAACATCTTCATGTCTACCGTTGCTATGCTCCTACATGCGATCTAGTATGATAGAAATGATATCATTTATAATAAATACTCATTAAATTTCAATATAGGAAAATCCCATATTATCATTGCGGTCCTTGAGGATGCTTCGATCCAAAAAGGCCACTACAACAACTCTGTTGGAGACTGGGAGATGTTGCACAAAATCTGAGTCGATGGCATCTATCAACAAACCAATCATACATTTGAAGTATTCTGGGAGTCTTCTATGCAAGTATGGATCAAAGTGAATGTTGATGGTGCCTCAAAGGGTAACCCTAGGCCTTCCAGCTACAGAGAGGTTTTCATTGATTATTCTTTCATGTTCCAAGGTTGAATTTTGAGAAAATGTGGTATAGCTTCCTCATTGGAAGAGGAAATGATGGGTTTCATTCATGCTATAAATTTTTCCCTTTAAAAAGGATGTAGAAAATTATGGATCGAAAGTGACTCAACCACCATTGTGAATGGAATCTGGAATGGGTGATTCACCTATCCTAGCCCCTCACTATGCATTGGATGAAAAGTTTGAATTCTCTCCCGAAGATTGATTACATCTCCACTCATGTATTATGGGAAGCGAAAAATGTTACTGACACTCTTGCGAACAAAGGAATTCACCAGGATATGACTTGGCTAGATGATTATCCTCTTAATTTATTCCAGATTTTTGACAAAGATTGTAAAAAACTTCCTACATTTTGTCTCCTGTAACCCTTTTGATTTTTTTATATTCAATAAATTGTGCATTGGTATTTGACCAAGGCACTACCTTCTTAAAAAATTATATAAATTAAAAGAAGTAGGATACTATAACTAAATAACCAAGTACCTTTTCATCCCTTGGCAGGTGTCTGAACATGTAACTATGTCATTACTTATTAAATTACCATATAATTATAATAGGTCACATGATGCATAGCCAACAGCGATATCACCCCATGATAATATAAGTAGTGAAGGTCCCAAGACCTAACAAGGCCTCCAGAAAATGTTATCTAGTGGGGGAGATCCATGGTAAAACCGAAGGTAACATAAAATCACGAGATGATAACATAGCAGTATCTGGGTCTATCTATGGAGTAAGAGTGTAATCCAAGGATTGTAATCCTAGTAATTCCTCAATAAGGAACCTACCGAGTCCAAGGTGATAGACCCTGGGAAAATTGGGCTATGTAATGACATGGAACTATGGGATTTCACAATGGCACCTACTAGTCAATGCTGGATCCAAAGAGTGTATTTGAGGTATCCTGTAATAAGGAAAGAGACCCTATGGTAGTATATATGGCATCCAAGGAATAGACCAGAACTGGAGTCTAGGTGGGTATAATCCTAAAAAACAATATCCTTGAATGGTAATGGGGTTTCTAAGACCCAAGATATTCTCTTCTCAGAATCCAAGGTGATATCGAGTCATTCCATTCCTATTTGATATTGTAATCATGTAAGAATCCATTTGGATCATGTATTTACATCCATTAGTGAGGATAAGTCATGTAGAGATAAATCCATTTATTCGTTTCTCTATGCCTTATCTTTTATTAGTATGGATTTTCCATGTAGCATTTCAACCTTTTAATCATGTTTCAGTTATCCATTACGACATATTCAATTATTTAGGTTCACTATTCTACCTTTCATCAACATGGAAAAAGGTGTTATGGACATGTAAAAATTATGGAAAAACCTTCTACAAGAGGCGTATTGAGTTGGGGGTGTAACCAATAATAACTACTTACATATTTGGAAAGACAGTAACCATAAGACTCTATCATGTATAATCATGGAATGTTAATTTAAGAAATGGTATCCAACAAAACACGTGGTCCCCACATGAACATTCCCAAAACAAAAAACTTTAGGGATGAGTTATAGACCACCCACTATAGTGTTTTATGATCCTTACCCTCTGGTATCGGCACTTGATTTTCCACAAAATGGAGCAGATATATGAAAATTTTGAAAATGCTCACATGGTGATATATAGGTCAAGATTGAATGGGAACATGAAAAGATAAAGTGGACTCGAGTATGTACCATTGCGTATCAAACATGATGAACTGAAGCTCAATCTAAAGCCAGGCGAAAGAGAATGCTTATCCATATATTTTGTCATTAAAAAGATCTAAATGGATGAATATGAAAAAAAAATCCAACTCATTCTTTGATTAGGAGGAAAGGGTATGATTAATAGATAATTAAAGGAAATTTTGGATATTTTACAAAGGATTTTATCCTGTTCATGGTTTCTCCACGGGGTTTGTCAAACTGTGCAAGATGGTTCTGCCCAAAAAGTATTTGTCTTCACAGTTTGATCAAACTTCGCACCTTCCATGAACAATTACCTAGGAAAAAGTGGTGTTCATACGGGTTGGTTTCATGGTCAAAAACCAACAATGTGATGTTCCACTTTTTGAAAAAAAAACTCTAACTGCACGGTTTACTCAAAACCGTGTGCAGAGTCGGTTTTCTCCAAAAATATTTGTTCATTTCTCTGAACAAGCCCTGGACACCTTCAGAACATTTTCTGACTCATTAGGCATCCATATTAGGTCCAAAGTAATGATTTAGACAGAAATTTTAAAGGATCCATGTGTGAGTGAAAAACTAGGTTCTTACAGTCTTCCCCCTTAAAAGAACTCACCCTCATTTTGTTCATCAATGGGTAAGGAAACATTTTCTGAGAACAACTATGGACATTGGGCATGTACGTCAACCTCCCCATCCCAATTCATCTCTTATACTCAGCTGTGATGCCATAACACCTGTACAAGGGGGGACATACTTGACTCAGGAATCCTTCATGCTTCGATCAGCGATGCATACTGTATAGTCCTCAAAGGTAGAATCCGCTTCTATCACATCATACTCAGGATCAAAGGTATGAGACTGTTCAACATGATTTCGAAAAATATGTGAGACATGAATGACATCGTGAATGGCACGAAACCTCAATGGTAGTTGAAAATGACATCTTATGGCCTGACTCTCTCTAAAATTTCAAATGACTCGACATAATGAAGAAATAACATTCCCTAATTCTATAACTAAATCTGCCCTGGCCTAAGTGATACATAAATAAATAAATGATCCCCAACCACAAACTCAATAGTTCTTTGATGACGATCGACATAAGATTTTGGTCTCAACATAGTAGAACTCATATGATTTCTGATCAGTTGTACCTCTTCTAACGTCTCCTGAATGAGATGAGGACCTATTAGGGCTACCTAACTAGAATCTAGCTAGCACAAGGGTGAACGAAGTGACCTACCATATAAGTCCTCAAAAGGATCCATTGGAATTGTCTCTTAAAAGCATTTATTATAAGAGAACTCGATGAGAGGGAAAAGTTTCTCCCATGAACCGTGGAAATCAAGGATGCATGATTGGAGAATATCCTCCAAAACAAGTATTGTCTATTCTAATTTTCTATCAGTTTGTGGGTGAAATGTTGTGTTTAGATGGACATGATTTCCCATTGATTTTATCAAACCCTTCCTGAATCATGAAGTTAAATAACTTTCCATATCTAAAATTATAGTACGTAGTACTTGGTTTAGACGTATGATCTCACCATCATACAGTCATCCCAACTCATCAACTGATAAATTATCCCAAATATGAATGAATTTTGATGATTTATTACATCTGTAAATGACCACCCAAATAGAATTTCTACCTCTCGTCGACCAACATAAGCTAATTATGAAATATATTGAAATATCTTCCCTTTTCCATTCCAAGATTGCAAACGGCTTTAACAAGCCCGTGGGTGTCTGTTATTCTTCCTTCAACTGCTAATGGGGGGAACACCTAGTGATGAAGCCTGCAATCTAATGATTCATCCCAGGACACTAATCCTGGTGTCACATATCTTGATACATCGCCGAGATACCTAGATGAACTGCCCACTAAGAATCATGGGACCCTTCCATAAACTCCTCCATCACATCTATAAGAACCCATATACATTAATTTAGACGAAGTATGTGGGTTATCTCAATATACACTCTCACGGATAAGCAAACCATCATGATTTTGAAACTTCCTACTATTAACTTTCTCAAAGAGTGAAGATGTATTAGTAAATTTTGAGAGGTAAGAGTACTCGTGACTATCATGTAACTCTAGATTATGTAAGAAAAGAGGTCCATTAACTTCCATTCTTTATTGCATTCCAGTACGACATCTATTTGTGTTTTCCAACTCTGTGTATCCGCAACCACATTTCCTATTCCTGACATATAGAAAAGATCAAAATAAAATGATTGTAGATATTAAACCCATATTTGCCGGGGGAGGTTCAAGAAGCAGTGAGAAAATATATACTTGCGGATATTTTGATATGTATACACCCCAATTATCTCACCGAAGTGATAGTGTCCCTAGCTAATTAAGTCATGGAAAACTACTACTAGTTCTAGGACGTTCATTGGGTTATTTCTCTAATGAGGCCACAAAATCCAAGATCAATACGCAACAACGTTTTCATCCTGCATCAAGAATAATCTTAGGAAAATTTCTAATAAATTAATGAAGATGATATAACATTAACCAGGTTTTAGAAGAATCAGAATAGATGTCGTGACCAGGCTCCCTTTCACAAGCTTTTGAACCCAAAAAAATAGCACCGTTCTTTTTATGTCAAGTATGAGTTTAAGAATGATATGATAAGTCTTGAATGAAATGCATGTAATATCTAGAGAGCCTTGTTAAACTTATGATATTAAAAATGTTCTTAGGCTGCTCCCAGGAGAATAAAAAACTAATCTTTTTAGGTTTATCAGATACTCGAGATTCTAAAATAATATTACCTAAGAAGTGGACTTTGTCGATATTGAAGTCTATTTAGCAAGCTTGGGATAAATATGATTCTCTCTCAATGAACCCAGAAAGATCTCAATATGTTTTCCATTGATGTTATGAGTGAGAGAATACACCAAGACATCTTCCAAATATACTAAGAATAAAGAGTCCACATATGGATGGAAACATTATTAATCAAATGAATGAAAATGATAGTTGTGTTCTTAAGACCATAAAAAATAAAAATATATTCATAAAGACCTTACCTGCTATAGAATGATGTACAAGGTATGTCTAATTGTTTAACTCATACCTAATGATAACCCAAACTCAGTTCGATCTTAGATAAATCCTTTGCTTTTCAGATCCGGTCAAAGATATCATATATTTGAGGAAGTGGATAATGGATATTGACCATAATATGGTTCAATCTTATGTAATCCATGCCTAAACAGAGGGTTTCATCCTCCTTCTTAGTGGAAAGCAAGGGTGAACCCCATGATGATATATTGGGTCATATAAATCATTTGTCCTCTATGTCCTCTATCGATAGATAAAGATCTTGATGTCCCTTAGGTTCCATACATTGTGGAGGAATGGACACTAGAGATTCTCTTTGTGCATGATCAATTATAGACTCTTCCTTTCTCTCAGGAGGTAATATTGAGAATTCATAGGTAAAGACTTCCCTGAAACAATCATATATACATGGGAAATTATTTTGATGAAAACTCTGATCCTCTAATATATTAACAGTATGGACAGTCACTCCACCTATCCAATGATGCTTCGGTCAAACTCTCGTAGCCTGGATATCCCACTCACCTTTGAAAATATAATTATTTCCTTCTGGTGATGTGAAATAAAGAATTCAGCTATAACAGCAAATAAAAGAGTGATAGATGATCGAGAATTCCATCCTTGGAATGACATCAAATCCTGTTATCTCATGTACAATGATATTCCATAGGAAAGGGTATTTTCCTACCTCAAGGGGATAGTCCCTGCACTGTTGAATGAAATTCGTCGGTATTACCAACGGTGTATCATGGGTCATTACACCATTGTGATACTATATCTCTAGACTATGACATTCAATTATATATAAACAAAAGAGTTTTAAAAACATGTATCTAACAAATAAGAGACAATAGTAAAAGATACTAGAGTAGTACCACATAATGTAGATGTTCCTGCATCCGGATCTGTAGGTATCGACTATATGGGATGTAACTGACCTCATCCAAAAACCTATAAAATAGATGGAATACCACATCCAAGACTACTCTACTGGTGCTGTTGTTCATCATGGATCAGAGTACAATATCCACGACCTCATCCTCTTCTAGTCTTGCCAGTGCTATTCCAAATCAAAACCTAACGCGGCGTAAAATAAATCACACCTCAAGTGGGACATGAAGCTGATTCTTTTCCACTTGATGTTGGATCAAACTTCCTGAAAATGCACTTATAGGTGACCCATATGACCTCAATCCCACCACTAAATAATTTCTCTACCACACTAGGCCATCTAATGACCTAGTTTTCCATGTAGATTACACACTGTAGAGCTATCAAACTGGATACTTTGGCTGCGACTACCCTAACAAAAATCCTAAGTGAACGTTTCCTACTAATGGAATAACTACTAGACTAACGCGACACTGATCCTTTAATCCCGATACTCACTCAATCCCTCATGTTACACTCAGTGATAAGGGCCTAATCAACGTTTTTCGAGATGGTAGGAAGACGAAAGACATTAACCTTTGTTCAGATGGTTTACTAGAGCTCATCCTCAAATACTCTTGCACGTGAAAGCTAATCACAAACTAGAAGAGGTGAAAAGAACTGTAAATTAGTGAAACATGTTTAATATTCCATAACTGACATAAAATCCTTATCGAGATTTCGGAACTCTATTGCTCTATCATCTCTCAATTACTGAGGAATGAACTGATCGTATAAGGCAGTCAAGAAGTCATCCCATTACATACCTAGATGATATCCTCCTTGGGTAACGACATCCCAACAACTATTGTCTAAATACTGAAGCATGTATGTTTGAAGCTTGAATCTCTACATTTGAGGTGATTCTAAATTCTCAATGATAGAAAGTATTTAATCTAGTTAGGCCTCAACAGCAAGAGAACCTCCATCCCCTGAAAAATTATGTGGTTGTTACTGCTGGAAAACATGGGTTAGATCATCCATCATAGATGAAAACCCTAGAATACCAATCATGGATTACATCATACATATGAAACATCCCTATAATAGGGCATTAGTGCATTAATTATGTACAACAAGTCATTCCTCATGAGGAATTCGTAGAAGATAAAATAGTGGTTCTGGTCCCACCATTTCTAGAGCATGGTCGTCACCACCTCCCTGGAGAAATGATATAGAGACTTCATTGCGACATTGGTCAACAAATGATAAGAACACACCATAGAACAAGACTATATTCAAGGAGATATAATCACGAACAGAAAAGGATCATAAAAAACTCACTACCAATGGAAAACTACCCAAACTACCCACTTAGACATCCATGTATTAGTAACTGCTTTATGTATATTTTTCTTCTATTTCATAGTTAATTATTATGATCACTCATTTTCATTTCATAAACATGTCTAGAAGATAATGATGTGAAACCAACTCATTTTAGGTTTTAGGATTCACTTTATAATGGACAGTCATATTCAGTTAATCAGTTCCCAAACACCTATAACCAAAAATGACTACTAATTAAGTGAAATGCACTTATATGGCATTGAAATCTGACTGACATTCAAATTATTAGATCATATTATGATGCATGTGTCATTACTCTTATACCATGTATCATCGGGCCAATGATGAAATAAACTCTGAAAGAGTAATAATAAAAAATGTAACACAACATGTGTGTCACCCAATGGTGAAAGAATATCAGCTGTAATAGGAAAAATATAACAACGATTTCATTATAGATAACTTGGATTTTACCACGATCATGGGTACACATCACCCAATAACACCTTGTGACGAATTCCCATGTTTTTATATTCTCCAATATATTATCTCCAAATATAAAATCTTTAATAGAAACCTCCCTTTGATACCACTTTGTGATGCCCCATACTCGGGTTCCACATAATGTGTTTTTCGAGCCCAGTGGGCCACATGGCCTCAAGTGCATTGTCCCGAACGTGAGAGGCTGCCGATAAGAAATGAGGGTCTAGGGGGGTCTGTGGGAAGACTATTCCCTCATTTGTAGAATGTAGCAAAGAAGAATGAATATAATGGAATATTAAATAGAGGAAGAAATATAAATAAATAGTATAATCAAACTGATCCAATCAATAAAAATGGATAACAATAATTGTATCAAATGAAATAGTGATAATGTAATGTCATGTCACTAGAAAACTGGAAAACATGGATAGAAGGAAAAAGGAATAACATCCTATACAAGGTAAAATAAAATAAGTATACTCCAAGAATCCCGAGATCCTACTTGGTCATATAATATCAAGCACTATCCAATCAACACACAATCAGTAATTGCATTTTTTATGCTTCCCTTTGACAATAACTATAAATATGTAATCTACTCCGGGTACCAAATGACGCTCAAAAAGGGTGTGAGATAAATCATTATGGTTCACCACCAATTGTGTCTACAACATCCAGCCCATGTAATGGAATATAGTAGTGTGTAGGAATGCATATATAATTAAAAAAAATTATTACAGTATTACTAAATAACCCAGTACCTGCTTCATCCCTCGGCTGGTGTTTGAACAAGTAACCAGTTCATCAATTAATCAATTACCATATTATGCTAATAGGTCATGTAAGGCATAGAAAACACTGACATCACCTTGTGATAATGTAATTAGTGAAGGTCCCAAGACATAATAAGGAAACCAATCAATGATATCCAGTGAGGGTGTTCCTGGGAAAGATCCAAGGTAACATAAACTCACAAAAATCTAACTCAGTTATATATGATTCTAACTAAGGGGTAAGAGAGTAATCCAAGGAGACTAATCCAATTTATTCAATAATAAGGTTCCTACGGAGTCCAAGGTGATAGAAAAAGGTAAATCAGGGCTATGTAATGATATGTACCTTTGGGATATCACCCTGTATCCGAGTAGTCAATTAATGATCGAAGAAGTGTATATGAGGTTTCCAGTAATAATGAAAGGGGTCATACACCAGTATACTGGCCATCCAAGGAATAGACAATAAAAAGATTCTAGGTGGGTATCAACCTATAGAAACCATATCCTTGAATCAGAATGGGGTTCTTGAGACACATGTTATTATCCTCTCAGAATCAAAGGCGATCAAGAGCAAGTCCATTCCTATTTGATATTATAATCATTTAGGAACTCATTTGGTTCAATATTTCCTTCCATTAGTGTGGGTAGGTCTAATAGAGTTGAAACAATTTATTCATTGGTTGAGGCCTTGTATTCCATTTTTGTGGAAAGTCCATGTAGTGTTTGAACAATTTAATCATGTATTAGTTATCCATTATGGAATATTAAATTAATGAGGTTTACCCTTCTTCCATCCATGAACATGGAAAGGGGTGCAACAGACATGTAACCTATACCACATATCCTTCGATGTGAGGTAGATTGAGTTGTCAGTGTAACCACTAACAAATAGTCACATATTTGGAATGCATGTAACCATACGATTCTAACAAGTATAATTGTGGAATGTAAAATAATTAAACGGTTCCCAATGAAACATATGTACCAAAAATGAACATTCTAAAAACAATGAACACTAGGGGTGAGTTTTTGATGAACCACCTCAGGGTTTTACGATCCATCCTCTCCAGTATCAGCCCTTGATTTTCTTCATATTACAGTAGTTCTTAGAAAATGTTAAAAATAATTACAAGGAGATATCTAGGTCGAGAGTGAAATGGGAGAATAACAATTTAAGAGGACTCGAGTACTTACTGTTGAGCATCCAACGTGATGAACGATAGCTTGATAGAATGCTAGATGAAGGAAATATAATGATCCATTGCTGTGGCATTCAAAATGCTCAAAAATGGTGAAAATGGATGAATACACCACTGGTTCTTGTATTTGAAGGAAAGGGATGACTTAATAGATCATTAATGGCATTTTGGACATTTTACACATGTTTTAGCCAGCGTACGTTTTGTTCGTGCAGTTTTTCAAAGCGTTCACAAACCATGAGAGTTGGTTGTACCCAAAAATGATTACTCCACATGGTTTGATAAAAAAAATTTCCATACATGTATGATTACCTAGGAAAAAGGGGTTTTCACACGATTTGGTTGCATTGCAGTGCGCCAACCATGCGAGGTGCCTATGTCTAAAAAAGCACCATCCACACAGTTTTGCAATCACTATTGAAATACTACATGGTTTACTCTAAACCATTCAAAGAGTATATTTTCATAATAATTATAGGATCTAGGCTTTGAACAAGCCCTTGAAACCCTTGTAACCATTAATAACTCAATAGGCATCCATATTAGGTCTAAATCCAAGGTTTAGACATAAATTTTAAAATATCCATACCTGAGTAAAATTACGGGTTCGTACAATAGTTTACGAATATATCTTACAAATTTAATTTCCAACAATACTTATTTCATCTGTTAATGATACATTTGAATATAAATCCATCCAAGGAAGACCATTGGTAAAATCCAAAAAGTGTTACCCAAAGAAGATGTAACATCATTATTCATGCTCATTTCCTTTTTTTCTTTCCCCACCACCTAAATTATTTTTATTCAATTCAAAAATAATAACCTCAATATAATAAATATAATTATATTCTCTTATTATTGGTGTTTTTTAAAACCTAGAAACACATACCTCTAATGGGTACCAAAATTATCATTTTTGTTTCTCTCGAGCTGCCGCTTTAGAAAAGAGTGTTGTTCGTATTTAATTTACCACAACCAATGGTTGTGAATTATATTGTAACATATTTATATATATGTTATATTATATATTTATGGCTCATTTATATTTATGTAATTATTATATAAAACATAACTTCATTCTTTCCATTTTGCGTAAATATGATATCATCTTTTGGTGACATGTGGACAACTGCCTTCTCAGCGTGATGTAATTCGTTCATACGTCACATGGGATGAATGGAGGATGGATTTTGTAGAATTATATTACATATATGAAATAATAATTCTATTTTAATATATATATATATATATCCTTAAAATTCTTTTTTCAATTAGATAAGAAAATAGAAACAATGTTAATGCATACGTATGACCAATCATCCCCATTAGTGATGTATTCCATTTTAAATGCATACATTTTATAAATTATCATAAATAATTATATAATATATATATATATATATATATATAGTTTTAAATTTTGGAAATATGTAAACAATAATCTTCATAAAAGGATCAATAATGACATGTGAAAAACACATATGATAATCAACACAATTATAACCTGAATCATTATGTTGACATTGGAATGTTAATAAAAAGGTAGTATAAATTCTTATGAGAATCAAATATTTTATTAAATATATAAATATAGATATTTTTTTATTTATATTAATCATATATTGAATATATTAGAGATTTGAATGTGTACAATGAAATAACATACTTAATGAAAGGGAATTTCATTTCACTTTTTATTTACGTGAGATACATGACTTATTGACCAATCATTTCTTTTGAGTGGTGTTTATACTTACCAGCAATATATTGTATGAATAATTTTAATAAATTATTCAGTATTCACATATTCATTTTACGATCTTTTCTTGATGGGGTTAACGTTTCAAAAGTTACAAATTGGTAATGTAATTTTATCTCAATTTTTATTCTTTGAGACACATGCCCAATTTTTCACCTATGTTTTTCTATAAGGTATATATGCTTCCAATTACATGTTATATGATGAATATACATATTTTCATGATATTTCACTATTCATGTAATTGTATTATGATTCAATGTTACCATTGTGGTTAAACATTATAACTACAATCCCATCTATTGGTGAAATATTATGATTAATATCTCAATAACTCTATTGAATTTTATTACCCTATATTTATTCATTTTATATCCATGTAACGGTACCATTTTACCACTCTGTAGTACTAATAAAGTTAATGAAAATATTTTTCTTCAAAATATGACTTTATTTATCCATTTGGTTGGATATCTGTGTCCATTTAAAACCTGATTTCAAAAAAGGTCATCTAAAATTAATTAATATTATCCTATGATTTTTAAAATAAATTTCAAAAAATTTCTTATCTATTAATTTTTTTATTAATATTAATATTCTATTCATTTTCTAATCAGGTAAATTTTCAAAACATTTATTTTACAAATTGAATGTTCATCTCGTAAATGTTTACCCACCATCATGAACAATGTTTCATTAATACTTTTTTTGTATTATTATAAGGTTATATTTTTTCCTGAAAACGTATTTTATATGTTATTAAAATTTTATGATTATAATAAGGTTTTCAAATAATAAATATTTTAAAAAAATATATTTTTAAAACGAGGTTAAAATGATTTTCAAAAATTCCATTATATTTTCGCAGAATTTTGATTTAAATGAAAATAATTTCAATGATTTCAATGAATTGCATTATTATTATTAAATATATTCTCATGAAAAATGATTTAATTTTTTTTTATTAAATCATTATAGGATTTAAATATTATATCAATGAGATTTTCTTCAAAACATTTTATGCATTCTTTACATGTTTAGAATGTGTTTTCATATAAAATAGTTTCTAAAAGGTTATTGGTTTAAAAAATTATTGTACATATAAAAAAGGGAATTTTTTTCTAGAAATGATTTTAAAATATATTTTAAAAATATTTTCCATATATGATGAAATTATTTGAATCTACTAATTCCTTTATATTTAAATTATCTAATGTTTCTATTGTTATTGTTTATCTAAATGGTGTATATATTGATAGAATTTTGTTTTTGAAACCCATCCCATTTTAAAAAGGTTATAACGTGATAAATGAAAATGAATACCACTTCCTATCACTGGTTATTCAATATTATATTATTATAAAACCTATATATATCCCATATGTTATGATATAAAAAAAATTTTATGATACCCATATCATTTAATGGGTTATGATATTATGTATATATTAATCCCACATTTTTTTGTCTCATAAGATCTACCTATGAATTAAGTGGATATATTGGGCCCCAATGATCACATAATAAGTCCAATTCATTCCAAATATTTGTTTTTAAATGATGGAAAACATATACATATGAAATGTAAATGAATTACCCTGATCAGTATACATAAACACTAACCATTCAGAGTAATATGGTTAATTTATCATGATATATCACCCACAATTGAACTGATCATAAACAATTTCATTAAATGTAATATAATATATTATAGAATATAAAGACCAATTAATAATAAGACTAGATATTTTGTATTTAAATATATTATAATACTCAAATAAAATAATTGAAAAACTCTTAATAGAAATACCCATCTACTTTGGAAAGAAGAGTTCCTTTGGAAAATCATATGTTTTTTTCATAAAAATATGATATTAAACATTAACTTAATAAAATGGAATGAAATTATAATTTATAAATATTAAAATAATAAATCACAATGAAATATGTAAATTTATGTAAAAAAATATAGAGATAGTTTTTAACAATCATTAGAAAAGAACAACTTTAGATCGTTTTAAGTTAAAATATAAATTAGTGTTTAATGTGATAAAAGAAATAATTGTCTTCTTAACACTGAAAATGAAAATATATTTTTCTCCAGAAAATGTATGATTTTATTAAAATATGTCTATATTAAAATATATTATGTAGTGTGATGGACAATGTGTATGAAATTGGGATGTTCATTTTAATCGGGCTTTCTAATCTGGAAGAATTGTTAAGCGAATCTTATAAAACATTTATTTATCCATATGTGAAAGATGAAAAATATTGATATATGAGTTTAAATAATTTACAAAATATTTTAAAAAATATTTAAAAATAATGAAAAATTACAATGGGAAAATAGATAGACAGTGTAAATCGAATACAAAATGGAGTTTCAGGTACAATCCCATACTGTATTCTTAAAAGAGATATGTTCATATACATAACGTACATGAGAATGAAATTAAATACATTAACTATTAAATTAAGAAACTATTAAACATTTTTTTTATTATAATTTTACTATGAACATTTATGGTCATTTTGATGAGTCTTAATATTCAATTTCATCATTATGTATTGTTTGTTTCCTTTGTTTTCAATATTTGTTTAGTTGTATTAAAAAATGTAAGTTCTTGTGAAAAAGGAATAGTCTTCCATAATTGATGTTATATATTATTAATGATATTATAGATGATTTAATTTTCTTATATATATTATGTATTCAATATATCATGACGATCTATTATATAAAACATTAATGCAAATGATTTCGTATTTTTCCCATTTATTTAATCATCACACACTAGTTTGGTATTATGAAGTAATATTATTGATATATTATTGTCATTGAGAATAAAATAAGTTTTATAAAAATTATTGAAGTCTATTTTAAATGTAAAAATGGTTTTATACCAATCCATGAAATTCTAAATGAAAAATGAAAACAAGTTATCCACGAAGGTGGTATATCAACACCATACAGATGAAGATTTACTTTTAAGATCAATGGTGGTGGGTAAATTAATTGATGGTGGATATCCCATTATCATGATGATATTATAGTATGTATAACATGATATAGAAATCAATCATGTTTTTTAATATGAATTATGGAAATTATAAAAAAAAATAAAGACAAATGAAATTAAATTAATAGGAAAAGAAAGATGATTTTACCTCTTAATTCCTTCTCCTTGAGAACCTTCTAAGGAAATTTGGTGTTGGAATTTTTTTGTGAAAAAACTAATGGAAATGGTAAGGTGTATTGAAAATAGGATTTTGTAGAAATTGGACATGCTACAAATCATATAAGGCCCCGGCCTTAAACCTTACTTAATATTAAATTAAATTAATAATTCACATTGAGGATCTCTTCACGGTTTAGAGTTTTAGAGAATTAGGACATAACTATTACATCTCAAAAGATTACAAATTAGAAACTTCTACTAAGTTTCCATAAAATAAAAACTCTTAAAAGAAAACATGTCTAGATCCATGTTTTAGATAGCATGCCTTTCCCTTGATACCATCCTTGACCCTATTCCACATTATGTCCTATGAAAAACATTTAAAAAAACTTTGGGTGAGCATAAAAAGCTCAGTAAGGTATACACAATGAATTAAACCTATTAGTTTTTCAAAACAATAAGTAAACCATGTATACTTTTTCAAAGTAATACTTTTCACCTTTATGAAGTAGTAAAAAATCTGCATTGAAATAAAAGATCATTACTTTCCCTTTTGTAACCAAAATATTACCATAAAACCCATATAAATATCACATAACATATATAGGTAACTTGGGACATAAACATACTTAAATTGAATAACCATACGGTCGACTTCCACACATATCACTTATGGTAATAGACAAACGTCCGACTTCCATACCCAATGCATTGGATTTTATAACGTAACCACTCTTCCTGGTATTCACGGCACCACCCATCATATGGTTTATCACGTAACCACCTGTCAAATGTCCAAATACCATTATAAAATCATAAAACGTAAAACAAATATAATGGAAAGAAAACATTTCCACACTTTGATCACAATATATCACATAAATATATTGACATAACAAATCCATTATAAAATCCATTTTCAATACCAAAATACATAAAAGAGTATATGGTATTTATTTGATTTTAAAAACATTACGGCTTGTTGAGGAAGCCAAAGACCAAATAATACTCGCGGCGGTGAAAAAAGGTCGTTTTCACAGCATAAGTTAAAAAAAACATTCCTTTTTGTCATTTAGTAAAACGCTTCGTAGAAAAAGATTCTTTTTGTATAAAATTAAAATTTAAAGGTGTTTATACACTTTATTAAAGAAAGTTGTTTATAAAACGAAATATGCATCAATGAAAGGAGATTGAGACAAATTCCCTTACCTCAGGTCCGACTTGACTCGATCGTTCTTTAACGTCCTGAATAATAAACTTGAGTTAATTTATACTTTCTTAAGAACCTTTTATATGTTCATTATTACTTTTATATCACTTATTATCATGTTATAAAAATTATGTAATCATTTATGTTAATAATGTTTGTTTTGTCGATATTTGGTTCTTAAGTCGAAAGTGGACTTCTTACAATTACAAGTTGTTCGTGTGGTCAAAGGTTCTTTTTATCTAGAATGATATTCATGATTTGGATATAATATATATCATATATATCAAGCATATAAATTTAATTATAATATTACATAATCATTAAAGCTATGAAATGAAATGCACAGTTCATGGAGATGGTAATCCGTACGTACGCATGAATGCTACTTTCATTTCTATGTCATATTAATGAAATTAGAACTAAATGAGAGGTATTTATATTTTAATTCCAGATTTATATTAATCATTTATATTTAACATACATCATATATAATAACTTTAAATCCATCCTTTATACGTCCCACATATGTCATTAACGAATCTAATCACTTTGAGGGGGCGGTAGTCCGCACTTTCTAAAATGAAGATATCGCGTATACCCATAATGGAAGCCATAAAGGTATACCACAAATGAAAAATACAGAAGCATAAGGAAAACGTAAACATAATATATATCATATATAAATATACTGACATCTTAATCGCCACTATTAAAGGTGTTAAAAGAAGATTGAACAATCATCGTTTCGTGAGGCAGAAATTCGCCAACCACAGAAACAGTATGTTCTTTAAAAATAATATGAAGGTCTGTGTAAGTGTACCTCGAATAATTATTATAAAAACATCCTAGTATATGGAAGATACTGGTGTTTTTACAAAATTAATGAATAAAAAGATTTTTGGGTGTTGGACAAGCAATATAAAACAAAAGAGCACAAGTGAAGACGTTACCTTAAAATCGGGTAACTCCCTTTGGTTTGAACAAAAAGAGTTTATTGAAGAGATTCCTACTTATGTTAAGGATTCTAGGATGTGTATAGGGATTTGGAGATACAAAATTATCAGATCTTGGTTGAACAAAAGGCTTGAGAGGTGTGGGTAAGGAGGTAGAGGTGGGGGCCTTTTATAAGAGGAGAGGAGGGGCACTCTTGGAAAAATATAAAATGTTACTTTATTTTCAAATTAGTTTCAGATAAAAAAGGTTCCACAATTATATATTTATATGATAATGTGATAAGGGTTCAAAATCCACCCATCCAATAGGTTTTTGACAAGTGTGGGTCTTAGATTTTACATTATTGTCTCATTTTATTTAAATCTTTAAATAATGAGGAAATTGTTGCATCACATGGTGCCATAAATAATTAAATTTATTTAATGTCTAAAAATTATAAAAAAAATATCATCATGTATTAAATATTTTTATATTTCTAATAAATATTTATAGTCAAAAATATGACTTGTATATCCCCATTTATGAATTGATTTAGTAAAACAACTCATGTTTGTGACATTTTTATTTTAACTTCAAATAAAAAGTTATTAATGTAATTTTCCTACCAAAGTGGCTCCAGGGGGTCCCCAAGTTGACCCTTGTATTTTCATGGTCGGCCATGACACATCCAATAAGGGTAGGACTTGTGTCTAGGTCATTTCATGTTATTTAAACATTTTTTTACCTTAAACCACATTAAATACCTCTAATTGCGATTAATAAACATAAAAGTTACTATTCACCAAAAAAATTATTTTAATCCCATTGAACCACATTTTAATTCCTAATTACAACCATTTATTTCGGAATTTTGAAGTTCAAAACACAAAGGTGCTAAAATTTCATTTAAATGAAAAATCAGTTTTTTAAGTACCACTTAGTGGTTTCACTATTCATCAAAAATTGATGTTTTTCAGAAAAATACCAAAACATCACCCTAATCTATATTTGATATTCCCAATTAAAAAATGATGTCTATTTCACAAAATTCAAAACATATAAGTTTCATTAATTAATTTAATAATTAATCCCCGCTGTCAAAACAAATAGCGGGTTTTTATGAAACAAAAAGTATCAAAAGACTAACACTAGTTTATGTCCGATTTCGAAGTGAAATTAATTCCAGCGACCACTATTGGATTAAATGGTAAAAATATATTCTAATTTAACTTTAAAAACAATTCAAAATATAATCTAATCATATAAATAAATTATATTAAAAAGTGGTTTTGAATTAAAATACAACATTTTTCACTATTCATTAAGAAATGAACTTTATCGGAAAAATACCAAAAATCTAAACAAAGTAAATTTTGATGTCCTGATTCTAAAAGAGAGTTTTATTTCATCCAATAGAAAGTATAGAGTAACCAAAACTATATTTAATGAAGGTTCATCATGAAAAGGCGATAAGTTGACCTTTAGTGAAAATTAGTGAATATATATGCCTAAAATTTAATTCTTTTCATATTTTAAGCCTTTTTCCTTTATTGGATAAATGTAAAAACATTTAACAAACATATATAATCATATTTTAGTTATTTCTATTCATTCCTTCCAATACAATGGCTACGTGTTAACTACCATTTAAAATAATAATATTTTATTACTATTGTGCAACTTAAGATTTCAAAGAAACTCTTTGTTGCGTATCGGGTACGTTATCGAACATAGAAACCCCTTTAAAGTAATATTAATTTTCAATTATCAAATACTAATAAATATGAAAATTTATTATTCTTTATTTACCAAGGATGTTACATCCTTCCCACCTTTTGGGAATTACATCCTCGCAATTTTATTCACTTATCAAAATAAGTGGGGGTATTTATCCCTCTTAGAATTTTCAGATTCCCACGTTGCCTCTTCAACCATATAGTATTTCCACAAAACCTTTACCTGGTGAATTACCTTATTTCATAAAACATTCTCTCTTCGGTCAAGAATCTGGACTGGTTGTTCTTCATAAGAGAGATTCTCTTCCAACTGAACTACCTCTGGGCTCAAAACATGAGATGAATCTGGCATATACTTTCTCAACATCGAAACATGAAAAAAAATTGTGTACCTGAGATAAACATGGACGTAAAGACACTCAGTAAGAAACTAATCCAACTTTCTCTAGAATTTCATATTGTCCAATGAACCTTGGACTCAGCTTTCCTTTCTTACCAAATCGCATCACACTTTTCCACGGTGAAACTTTAAGAAAAACATGATCACCTACCTCGAAAGATAGATCCTTCCTCTGTTTATCCGCATAACTCTTCTTCCTTCTCTGAGCTTTTCTCATGTGTTTCTGAATAAACTGAACTTTTTCTGCCATCTCTTCTACCAATTCTGGTCCCATCAGCTTCCTTTCACACACTTCATCCAAAAAAGCTATAGTTCGACACCTCTTCCCATATAATGCCTCAAACGGTGCCATCTGTATACTAGAATGAAAACTGTTATTATATGAAAACTCAACCAAAGAAAGATGTTGGTCCCAAATTTCTTGATAATCCACAGATCAAGCTCGTAGCATATCCTCCAAGTTTTGAATTGTTCGTTCTGACTGCCCATCTGATTGCGGATGAAAAGCAGTACTAAAATTTAATTCAGTACCAATGACTTCTTAAGGCCTTTCCAAAAGTTAGAAGTAAACCTGTGATCACAATCATATAAAATGGAGAGGGGAACTCCATGCAACCTGACTATCTCAATAAGATACAACTAAGAAAGTTTATCTAGAGACAAAGTATCTCGAATTGGAAGGAAATGAGTAGATTTAGTCAATAGATCAAAAATAACCCAGATTGAATTATTACCTCTAGATGTCTTCAGTAATCCCACAACAAATTCCATGGATATATTTTTCCATTTCCACTCTAGCACTGGTTGAGGCTGAAGCATCCCTTTCAGTAACTGTCACTCTGCTTTAACCTGCTGACATGTCAAACACTTCACAGTAAAATCAGCAATATCTCTTTTCATTCCATCCCACCAGTAATACTCCTGCAGATCTCTATACATATTTGTACTACCAGGATGAACTGAAAACGGGGAACTATGTGCCTCACATAACAACTCATTATTCTACTGTGAATCACCAGGCACACATAATCTCTTCCCAAACCTCAAAAAAAAATTCATTATCAATGTTGAATTCATGCAACTAACCCTATTAAACCAGCTCTACCTTTTTTTGCAACTCACTATCTTCCATCTGTGCTTGCTTAATTATATCTGATAGGGATGATCTCATTGATTCCTGAAACAAAACAGAAGAACTTGCAGCACCAAAAACTTCTATAACAAATTTCATCAAATCAAAAACCAAAGGATCTCCTTCCAAACGTAGCATGGTTAATGAAGCATTACTTTTTCGACTCAAAGCATCAACCACTTTATTTGCTTTTACTGGATGGTAATGAATTGTACAATCATAATCTTTGATTAATTCTATCCATCTCTTCTGTCTCATTTTCAATTCTTTCGGAGTGTATATATACTTTAAAATTGTGTGATCAGTATATATTTTACACTTTACTCCATACAAACGATTCCTCCAAATTTTTAATGCAAAAACAACAGTAGCTAATTCCAAATAATGTGTACGGTAATTTACCTCATGAATTTTCAACTGGTGGGAAGCATAAGCAATTACCTGATCATTCTGAATAAGGACACAACCAAGTCCTTTCAATGAAGCATCACCGTAGATAAAAAACTCACCATTCGTGGAAGGAAGTTCTAAAACTGGAGCATACACCAATCTTCTTTTAAACTCTTGAAAACAATCATCACATTATTTTGTCCAGATAAACATAACACCCTTCCGAGTTAGCTTAGTCATTGGACTATAAAATCGTGAAATTTTTTCAATAATCTTTCGGCAGTAACCTACCAAACCAATAAAACTATGGATCTCAGTTACATTTGTGGGTCTTGGACATTCTTCAACAACTTTTGTTTTAGCAGGATCAATTGTTATGCCATATTTTGAAACAATGTGATCAAGGAAAGAAATTTGTTGTAACCAAAAATCACACTTGCTGAATTTTCCATATAGTTTCTTTTCTTTTAAGGTTTTCAAGATAACCCTTAAATGACTTTCATGATCCTATTTACTTTTAGAAAACACCAAAATATCATCAATGAAAACAACCACAAACTTATCCAATAAATCATGGAAAATTCTATTCATAAGGTCCATGAATGCAGCAGGTTCATTTGTTAACCCAAAAGGCATAACTAAAAATTCATAATGGCCATATCTAGTATGGAACACAGTCTTCGGTATGTTTGCTTCTTTTACTTTCAACTGATGGTACCCCGACCTCAAGTCAATCTTCGAAAAATAATGAGCTCCCTGAAGCTGATCAAACAAATCATCGATATGAGGAAAATGATACTTTTTCTTAACAGTAATATTATTCAATGCTCTATAATCATTGCAAAGTCTCATTGACCCATCTTTCATTTTAAAAACAAAGACAGGAGAACTCCATGGTGATGTGCTAGGTCGAATGAAACCTTTATCTAATAACTCCTGCAATTGCTTCATTAACTCTAAAAGGTAAACATGAGCCATTCGATAAGGGGGTTTTGAAATTGTTTTAGAATCAGGAACTAAGTCAACATTAAATTCAACTTCCCGATCATGAATAATACCAGGAAACTCATCAGGAAAAACATCAATATACTCATTTACCACTAGCACATCATTAATATGAACCATTCCTTTATTTTCAACAATATGTGCAAGGTAACATTCATTTCCATCTTTTACTAGTTTCTCAACTTCCTGATATGTTATCAAAATCAAGTGTTCATTATTGTACACAAACTAAAAATCTTTCTAAAGAGAAACCATTTTAGCTCTGCAGTCAATCTTAGCATGATAAACAGAAAGCCAATCCATGCCCAAAATAACTTCAAACTCTAGTAAAGGCATAACAATAAGGTTTGCTGGTAGATTCTTTCCGCACACAAGGAAAGGACGGTTCATATAATTACTTTTTGTCTCAATGTTCCCTCTGTGTGTTTTTACCATAAGATCAGGATTCATATCTTGAGATGGAATTTCCAATTTACTAGAAATTTTCTAATAAATTAAAGAATGTCTAGACCCTGAATCAAACAACACATTGGCATAATCTGAACAAACAAACAGTGTACCTGATACTACTTCATTCGATGGACCAACATCTACTGAAGTAGTTGAAAAGGATTTAACCACCCCTTTCTGCTCGTAGTCTGGTTGCTTTCCCCTAGTTGAGATCTTTTTTAGACACTCATTTGCATAATGATCCATTTAATTACACTTAAAACATCTTACTGTTGGCTTTTCATTGCCTGCTTGACCATCTTCCTTACAGTTTCGAGCAATATGACCTGACTTACCACACCAAAAGCACTTTGCAGAGTTGGATAAACATTCTCTAGGATGAATTTTACCACACTTCTCACATGATGGATATTTGGTTTTCTTACCTCCTTGCTTCTTTGATGAATTCTTCCCCTTTGCCTGCCAACTGGACCTCTTATTCTGTTGTTTGTCAAAGAACACCCGATCATCGGAAAACTCCATTTCCACCTTCTCCACACATCGAACAAGTTTTTCATAACTTTTAAACTCACCAGAATCTGAAGACCTTCTATACTTTTGCTTTAACCCTATGTAAAAATGATTTATTTTACTATCAAGATCTCGTATGAAGTTTGGAGCATACCTTGCACTTCGAGTGAACTTTGATTCATAAGCTGCCACTGAGTCATCCTCCTCCCTCAATTCTAGGAACTGTTTTTCCATCCTAAGACGAACCACAATAGGAAAATATTTCTCATGAAAAATACCTCTGAATTCATCCCAGTGAAGATCATCAATCTCATCACTATCCCTGATATTTTTCACCATCGACCACCACGGATCAGCTTCACCTTCAAAACGGTAAACAACAAGACTAACCTATTGATGTTCTGAACACCCCATGACATCAAAAATCTTCTCTAGTGATTTAATACACCCTTCAGCTTTCACAGGGTCCGATGATCCTCTGAATGATGGGGGATGTTGCCTCATGAAATGTTCCACCACTTACATGTTCCTCTCCGGTTGATCTGGCTAATCTCATGCATGGATACCACCACCATTTATAGCCTGAGTCAATTGTACCATCACTGCAACAAACTGTTCAGTTCCAATTTTGACCATCTTAGGTTGCTGATTTTGAAGGTTGTCTTCCTCCTGATGTCGTCCCAACATAGATTCCTTGTTTCCTCAGTGGAAAACAATTCTAAACACAGAAATATCTTAGGTGAAGCAACATGGTAATCTTTAAATTCTATATCATTTCTGTCATACCATAAATTAATTTATAATTTAACAATTTTCTAACTCCTAAAGATGTCTAAACCGACCTCTTATACCAACTATAAGGCCCCAGCCTTAAAACTTACTTAATATTGATTTAAATGAATAATTCACATTGAGGATATTTTCACGATTTCGAGTTTTATAGAATTAGGAAATAACAATTACATCTCAAAAGATTACAAAGTATAAACTTCTACTATGTTTCCATAAAATAAAAACTCTAAAAAGGAAACATGTGTAGTTCCATGTTTTAGATAGCATGACTTTCCCTTGATCTTATCCTTGACCCTATTCCACATTAAGTCATGTGAAAAACATTTCAAAAAAAACTTTGGCTGAGCATAAAAAGCATAGTAAGGGATACACAGTTAATTAAAACTGTTAGTTTTTCAAAACAACAAGTAAACCATGTATACTTTATCAAAGTAATACTTTTCACCTTTATGAAGCAGTAAAAACTCTTCACTGAAATAAAAGAACATTACTTGCCATTTTGTAACCAAAATATTACCATAAAGCCCATATAAAGACCACATAACATATATAGGTAACTTGGGACATAAACATACTTAAATGGAATAACCATACGGTCGACTTCCACACATATCACTTAAGGGAATAGCCATACGGCCAACTTCCATACCCAATGCATTAGAGTTTATAACGTAACCACCCGTCCTGGTATTCACGGCACCACCCGTCATATGGTTTATCATGTAACCCCCCATCAAATGTCCAAGTACCATTATAAAATCATAAAACGTAAAACTAATATAATGGAAAGAAAAAATTTCCACACATTGATCACAATATATCACATAAATATATTGGAAAAAAAAATCTATTATAAAAACCATTTTCCATAAAAAAAAATACATAAAAGAGTATATGGTATTTATTTCATTTTAAAAACATTACGGCTTGTTTAGGAAGCCAAAGACCAAATAATACTCGCGGCGGCGAAAAAGGTCGTTGTCACTGCATACATTAAAAGAAACATTCCTTTTTGTCATTTAGTAAAACGCTTCATAGAAAAAGATTCAATTTGTATACAAGTAAAAGTAAAAGGGGTTTATACACTGTATAAAATAAAGTTGTGTATAAAACGAAATATGTCTCAATGAAAGGAGATTGAGACGAAGTCCCTTACCTCGGGTCCGACTTGAATCAATCGTTCTTTAATGTCCTAAATAATAAACTTGAGTTAATTTATACTTTCTTAAGAAACTTTTTCAAGTTCATTTTTACTTTTATATCACTTATTACCATGTTATAAACATTATGTAATCATTTATGTTAATAATGTTTGTTTTGTCTATATTTGGTTCTTAAGTCGAAAGTAGACTTCTTACAATTACATGTTATTTGTGTGGTCAAAGGTTCTTTTTATCCAGAATGATACTTGTGGTTTGGATATCATATATATCATATATATCCATCATACACATGTATTTATAATATTACATAATCATTTAGAGGTAAGAAGTGAAATGCACCATTCATGGAGTCGGTAAGCCATACGTACGCATGAACGCTACTTTCATTTCTATGTCATATTAATGGAAATAAAACTAAACGAAAGGTATGTATATTTTAATTCCAGAATTGTATTCATCATTTAGATGTATCATACATCATATATAATAACTTTAAATCCATCCTTTATACGTCCCACATATGGAATTAACGAATCAAAACACTTTGAGGGGGAGGTAGTCTGCACTTCCTAAAATGATGATATCGCGTATAACCATAATGGAAGCCATAAAGGTATACTAAAAATGAAAAATAAAGAATCATAAGGAAAAGATAAACATAATATATATAATATATAAATAGAGTGACATCTTAATGGCCACCATTAAAGGTTTTAAAAGAATATTGAACAATCATTGTTTCGTGAGGCAGACATTCTCCAACCACAGAAATAATATGTTCTTTAACCATTAGATGAAGTTGTATGTAAGTGTAGATCTAATCATTATTATAACAAAATCCTAGTATATGTAAGATACTGTTTTTGTTACAAAATGAATTAATAATCAGAGTTTAGGGGGTTGGAGAAGCAAAATAAAACAAAAGAGCACAAGTAAAGACGTTACCATAAAATCGGGTAACTCTCTTTGGTTTGAACAAAAACGGTTTCATGATGAGATTCCTGACTAAGGTAAGGATTATAGGATGAGGAGAGGGATGTGGAGAGACAAAATGATCAGATAATGGCCGAGAAAAAGGCTTGAGAGGTGTGGGTAAGGAGGTAGAGGTGGGGTCTTTTTATAAGAGGAGAGGAGGGTCACTCTTGGAAAAGTATGAAATGTTACTTTATTTTCAAATGAGTTTCGGATAAAAAGGGTCCCACAATTATATATTTATAGGATAATGTGATAAGGGTTATAAATCCACCCATCAAATAGTTTTTTGACAAGTTTAGGTCTTAGAGTTTACATTATCGTCTCATTTTATTTAAATCGTTAAATAATGAGGTAATCGCTGCATCATCATGGTTCCATAAATAATTTAATTTATTTAATGTTTAAAAATTATTAAAAAACAATCGTGATGTAGGAAATCTTATTATCTTTCTAATGAATATTTATATTCAAAACTCTGACTTGTATCACCCCATTTAAGAATTGTTTTATTAAAACAACTCATTTTGTCACATTTTTATTTTAACATTAAATAAAATGTTATTAATGTCATTTTCATACCAAAGTTGCTCCATGGGGTCCCCAAGTTGACCCATTGATTTTATTGGTAATCCATGACACATCCAGTAAGGTTAGGACATGTTTCTAGGTCATTTCATATTATTAAAACATTATTTTTACCTTAAACTACACTAATTACCTCTAATTGCGATTAATAAATATAAAAGTTACTATTCACCAAAAAATTATTTTAATCCCATTGAACCACATTTTACTTCCTAATGACAACCATTTATGTCGGATATTTTAAATTAAAAACACAGAGGTGGTAAAATTTCATTTAAACGAAAAGTCGGTTTTTTAAGTACAACTTAGTGGTTTCACTATTCATTAAAAATTGATGTTTTTCAGAAAAATACCAAAAATTCACCCTAAGCTATATTTGATATTCAGAATTCAAAAATGATTTCTATTTTAAAAAATTCAAAACATATAAGTTGCATTAATTAATTTAATAAATAATTCCCGATGTCAAAACAAATAGCGTGTTTTTATAAAACAAAAAGTATAAAAAGATTGACACTAGTTTAAGTCCGATTTCAAAGTAAAATTAATTCCAGCAACCACTATTGGATTAAATGGTAAAAATATATTCTAATTTCACATTAAAACCAATTCAAAAGATAATGTAATCATATAAATAAATTAGATTAAAAAGAGGTTTTGAATTAGAATACAACAGTTTTCACTATTCATTAAAAAATGAACTTTATCGGAAAAATACCAAAAATCTAAACAAAGTAAAATTTGATGTCCCGATTCTAAAGGACAGTTTTATTTGGTCCAATAAAAAGTATAAGAGTGACCAAAACTAGATTTAATGAACGTTCTCCATGAAAAGGCGATAAGTCGTCCTTTAGTGAAAATTAGTGTATATATGCCTAAAATTGAATTCTTTTCATACTTTAAGCCTTTATCCTTTATTGGATAAATGTAAAAACATTTAACAAACATATATAATCATATTTCAGTTATTTCTATTCATTACTTCCAGTACAACGGCTACGTGTTAAATACCAATTAAAATAATATTATTTTATTACTAGTGTGCAACGTAAGATTTAAAAGAAACTCTTTGTTGTGTATCGGGTACGCTATCGAACATAGCAACCCCATTAAAGTAAAATTAATATTCAATTATCAAATATTAATAAATATGAAAATATATTTTTCTTTATTTACCTGGGATGTTACAAATCATAAATTTTTTTTGGAGAATAGGCGGTGAGGGGTGGTATTTATAGTGTTGGAGAGGGGTGTTTTTATTATATTATTCATTTGTTTATATTTTGGATAATGATTGTGAATATTTTTAATTCATGTAACTAAATGAATTATGTAGTGCATGTGACTTCAAAACAAGGGTTATTACATAATTCATGAATTTTTAATTTATTTATTTGAATTATAATTTAAATATCCTAAATTATTTTATTTTCCTATTAACGAAAAATTCAATTATTTTAGAAAAATCCAAAAACTTCACCCTAACCAATTTAAAAATTTTATAATTAAATAATTAACTCATTTTAATGATAATAAACTTCCAAATATGAACAGGTTTAATTTTTTATTAAAATTAATATATATTTTAAAAATTCCAATTTAAAAATTACAATTGAATATATAACACTTTATAAATTTAATTATGGTTTAATAAAATTTTATTGTAATAATAAGACAAGTAAACTTTTTGTGAATATATTTTCAGAAAATAAATTTTCAACTAAAACATTATATTAAATAATTAAATATAAATAAATATTAACACATTGTAAAAATAACAGCATATAAATATTCATTTTAATACATGTTATTACTTATACCATGATATAAATGTATAATATTTTAATTTATATAAATCAAAAAATTTAGTTATATTATCACATGTAATATTAATTTTCTATTAGTCAGTTTACTATTCTTAATGATCACATTACGATTCCAATGGTCATGTTATTATTTAATCAATATTGGTTCCTTAATTTCAAGAAACACATTTTATTTCATTAATTCGTCATTTATAAAGATTTTATATTGTTTTCTGTGTGATTTGATTTGATTTGTACTAAATAACATAACAATAATTAGGAAACATCAATAATAATAACTTGGGGGGATACATTCTCCTCTCATATAAAAATTTTGACAACAAAATTTCCAAAATGTCTTCTCAAAATAACATTTCAGTAGTTCTTCATCGTTATTTCCTCTAGTACCCACATCAGTTCATCACTTTTATGAATTTTCAAACATACCATTACCATATGAGAAATAGGATTACGGAACGCCTATTATCTTTTGTCCAAAATACATATATTCTCATAATATCTAGATAAAATAGTTTAAAATTATTTACCCTAAGAAGTGAGGGCATGCATTGGGTCTGACATGTAATTTATTATCAAATAGATGTGAAACAAATTGTGTAATTTAGAAAGGCTTGTAATTATTAAAATTGATGAATAAAATTTTCAAATCCCTCTTGTATTTCATATGGGCCAATGCTACAGTGGCTTAGCTTTCCTTTATTTCAAAAATCATATAACACCCTAAAACAGATATATCATCAAGAAGACATAGTCCCCAACTATAAACTCCAAATATTTCCTTCGAATATAGGAATTGATTCCCTTTTAATGTTGAAATTCTTTTGTGTCATTTTTTATATTGTTACCTTTGATTTTCTTCCTCCATAAGTTATGGACCTATAAGATACAATTCTCCAACTTCATCCGAGCATGTTGGGGTACAAAATGTCTTTCCATATACAGCTTCATTTGCTTCCATTTAAATACGTGAATGGAATATATTGGTTTAAGAAAACTCTACCAAATGTATATAAGGATGCCAATTTCTATGAAAATCATGTGATCATGATCTCAACATGTGTTAGAATGTTTGAATTGTCCGTTCAGTCAACCCCTTGATTGGAGGGTGATATGAAGTTCTCAAATAAATCTCAATATCTAAATATTTCTAAATATTTTTCATGAATTTAAATGATAATACTTTATTACGATAAGTCATGTTTGAAAGTGTTTCACCCTGAATTATTAAAAATTCATTAACATACAATCGTGAAAGGTTATATAAAGGATAATCCTCCAATATATAAAATAATTTGTAGATTTGGTATGCTGATCCAAAATTACATGTATGGAATCATTATTTCTTGGAGTTTTTTGTAATATAGAGAAACAATATATAGTATTGTCAGCCAATTTTCATGTGGGAATATGAATAGGGTTCTTTCCTCTGCTATGATGTTGTATTTCATCCATCAAATATTGAAATTCTAAACATATTGATTCATAATCAGTAAGTACCAACTTCGCATTGTCCCACTAAAAATGTAATGGCAAATTATTTTATATCATATTTTTACCAGGGTGTATAGGGAAATTAGAACTATGGGAATTATCAAATGACTCCATATTTATCATTGGTATAGGGGGATCATAAGTCATCATCCCAAAATTTATAATTCCATCATAACACAAGATTTCTTTCCACATTCCATCATCTACATCATTAATTTTCCATTGAAATTCATCATCATCATTCTCATAATTTTTAATCCATTCATATAAATTTGTTTGTGCGAACAATTGAAAAGGTAATTATGATTTAAATTCCTTGATAATTCTCATATCCATCCTTTCTAATCCAATGTACATAAGATCCTTATCATTCCATGTTATGTATATTATTCCATGATCCATTATTATCAAAGAATCCCCAACCTTATTCACATTAACATGGTGGTAGCATATTAAAAAATCATAATCCTAGATTATCTGAAGCCATAAACTTTTCGATATGTTACATTAATTATATATGGTGATATATTTCAAGATCTTTTGACCTTTATATATCTCAAATCATTCACTGTAGATATTGTGTCTCTATTTTTATAGTGAAAATATCACGGCTTCTAACCCATGATCACAACTTAGATAGTTATATTAACGAGTTTTTAACTACCTTGATGAATTGTTTATAGCTCTATGATTCTACATAATTATGTACCAATGTTATTTATTTTATGAATCACTAAAAATAAAAAAATCACATGTTTCTATATGGTATATTCTTGATTAGGGAATTCACGAATATAACATTCTGTTATTAATAAATTTTTCACTTTTTTCATATGAATATAACCCCATTAAATGTAATCTTGGTTTAAGGGACATCTAAATGGGAAACTTTCTGAACATAATACCAATCATAGCCTTCTAAACCAATGAAACTACATACCTCATTTAGGTTTGATGGTATTGGCCATTTATAAACTACCATTGTCTTTGTCAGATGAACTGATAATCCATCAATTTTTATAATAAGGACATGAAAAGAAACGTTTTTATCTAATAATTCATACTTCTTATACTTCTTATATAACTCATATCTTCGAAGAGTATTCAAAACAGTATTCATGTTGTTCTAATGATATTAACAGAATTTAGAATATATCTAGATAACATCAATAAATACCCAAAAAAATTAATAGGACAATCCTTGAACACTCAATACATTATATCCACAATATGATAGGTTATATTAGTCAGTCCAAATGGAATTTTTGTTAACTCATTATTTATATATATATATTTCAAAATTAAATCCTTGGAAAATATTCTATCTTCAAATGTATTTGAGGATATATATATCAATGGAAAATCTACATATAATATATAAAATTCTGATTATGATAAAAAAAATCATCAATGTGAGGTAGAGGATACTTTTTCATTATTATAATATCACCTATTTCTCTATCTTCAATGAAAAACTTCTTGGATACATCTTTATTCTTGACATATAGAACATGAGATCTATATTTAGAAATACTAATGTGATTAAATAACATATTACTCAACTCCACTAGTTATTTCATCATCTAAACTAATACTATAATGGTTATTCTATAAGGAGTCATTGATATAGTTCTTGAATCATCTATTATATTTATAGATAACTCAGCATCACATTCTGGAGGATATCCTAGTAAGTCCCCTACAAATACATCAATGTATTCCTATAAAATAGGTTCGTTAAAAATGTGAATATTTAATTCATCTTCCATATATGATGTTCTATGTTCATCCCAAATAATTTAATTCTACAAATATGATATATTTTGATTTATATATGAATCAAATTATGAGGTTTATTCTTTAATGATAAGGGATTCTATATCTAACTCACAAATAGAAATTTCCTTCTTGAAATATTTTTTTGACTAATATTTTTAATGCTAGTCCCAAACAAAGATTAAATCAATGTCAGTCATATGTATAATGAAAAAGTCAATAAAAAAAGATCATTTATTAGTCATAATGGTTAATTACTAACACATATTTTTGGGAATTATAATTCCCGTTGTAATTTTTTTTATAACTCCTTTGTTAAATAAAAATTCAATGCCTAATTATCATGAAAATATTAGTTGATATAAAAACATGTGATGATCCAAAATCAATTAAGCCATTGTATAAAACTTATGAAATGACTAAAGTACCTTCCAACACATCATTAGTAACTTAAACAACAATAGTTTTGAACGTATAGGATTGTCCTTTTTATTGTGGCCTTTTCCGAGACACATTTCCATAACACATTGGACAATAATTTTCACAGTTTCCCATCACTATAAAATTGTAACATTGAACATTGGTATATTTTTTCATTAACAATAACTCATGATCATGTTTCCCTTTCTATATAAAATTATAGAAAATACAATTTTCATTTCAATAAAAACCATGGTGTTTCCTTCCTTAAGTTTCACACATTGAAAGATTTTGTTTTTATTCACCCCATTATATATACTTTTTTTCTCCATCGACTACTTCTATTGTTTTTTAATAATTGCATAAGAAATAGAGAATTGATACTTTGTCATCATAGAACAGATGACTATACATTTGTATAGTGAGAATATATGGGAGACTAGTTCCCTTTTGTGGAATGTTTATAACCAATTATAGAATTATTAAATCATTCTCTTTAGGTTTATAACATAATCTGCAACATTGATTCCTATACTTTTAATATTGGGTTCATACATAGAAACATTCTCTTCCTCCTTTGTCCCAACATTTATAAACAATGTATCAGTATCCATTCACTATTTTGGAAGAAACTATTATTCCAATAAAAGTATTGTAAAAACCATTCATTACATATTTTCAATTTAGTCCTCCAACATTGTGTTTTGTGTCAATGGAAAACATTGATCATCATCAAAAGAGATATGATAAAAAACCATGGAAACACTCCCCTTTTGTTACTTCCAAAATTGCGAGTTATCTTCAATGTGGAATACATAAACTACTCTACTAGAAATGGGCTTTTAGACCATTGAACAATTGGGGTTTATGTCCCATAAAAATATTCTATCATAGTTTCACTAGTTTTTGATCAGGATTCTCTATACGGGTAAGGTTATTATTCACATTATGATACATACATCATAGTATAGTTGTTTGTTTCTTATCTCCATTTACATCACCTGTTACAATGCCATTATCACTCGTTAGAGGTAAATCCCTACATAAAATACCAATTTTGAATTAATTTCATTAACTTCCACTATGATCCATTTCTAAAAAATGGTATACACTAAATTAGGTTATTGATCATAATGTATAATATCTCACTATAGAAAATTGTAACATAAGTTAAAAATTTATTCATAGAAAACCTCATAATAATAAGCATTGATTCATTGGGTATATGATTAAATTTAAATAATTCATAATGATTTTATAGAAAATGAGAAATATCCAAAGAATATCACCCCAGAGTGTCAGACATGGGTATAGAAACACGCAGTTTCTTGTACCAATTTACGCTTAGTCCGGACTGATGCACATTGTTTGACATGTTACCCATATGTACATATTTACTTGTACCACATTAACTTGATGTATTAAAATATGCACATATTTGTATAAAGTCCAATATAATTAATAACATAATTTTATTATATGATTTTTCTATACATTTCCCGAAGGACTATCATAGGGTTATATTCCCTAACCTATGTTTTCTAAATATATTTTCGATGGTTTCTACTAAACATTATATTATTCAAATTTTAGATATAGAGATAATAATATATTGAATCTTCTTCCACACTTTATTAGATTGGTACTATGAACATGTGATCATATCCCAAATGAATTAATAGTTTAGAAGATTTGAAAAAACTAGATACATACATAATTTTATCATTATAAATTTTAATGAAAAAAACACAAAAACAATAATTGGATCCCCCATTACCTCTAGATTATCCCAAAGAGTAATTCATAAAAAGCATCATTGCATCATTGAAAAAATAATAAATATGAAAGGAGTTGAGATAATTTGTTTAGTAAGAGTTTTGATATACAGTGACAGATAAGATAAACATTGTAAATAAGTCATGGTTGGAAAATAAAAACATATTCCATTAAACAAAATCATGAGTATAAAATGGTAGGAATAAAGCTAATTAAATAATTCCACGATCACAATAGAAATAAAAATGGCCACAAGTATTCTAATAGTCAAATAATAACATGTGTTATCAACTACTAATATTATAATATGAAAAAAAATAATACCAATAAAATGAAGCCTACAATCAAAGCCTCAACCAAAAACATATGAAAATAAATGGTTAGTACATCTTCCAAATTCATAGATGTAAATAAATGGGCAAGGCCTTTTCCATATCTATTTGAATTTTGTCTAATGACACATACCAATACATTGATGGTCTATTGGTGGCCCCACCTATCAAATACAATGTAAAATTCATTCCTAATATGAATGGTTAAAGAAAAAAAATATATAGATAAAAAAGTAAATGACTTTCCCCTATCAGTAAACATAAGCACATACCATTATACGTAATATGGTGAATGTATCATGATAGAAAACCCATAGAATAACTGATCATAATCCATTTAAAAAAATATTGTATATGATATCATAGAATATCAATACCAATACTGAATATATCTCAATAGTTGGTATTAACATATATGAAAATATTATAATAAAATCATTGATAAACACTTAATATAAATACACTTTTACTTAGGAACGAATAGTACTTTGGGAGAATCATATGTATTTGGGATAAAAATGATATTTTGAACATCTATATCCCAAAAGGAATGATATTATAATTTATTATACTGAAATAAACATTCAAATTTTAATTTGGAAATTTATGTGAGAAAATTTAAAAAAAATTATGAAAATTTCGAAATGACACACTTCAGTGATGTTTACAGGAAAATACAAATAAGTCATTAATGCCAAAAAATGAATAGTTTTCATAAAAACATATATTAAATAAGATTGTTTATAGGATGAAATATTGTTTCTTTATGAAAATGTTGTTATAATAGACACAATGGAGTGTAGATGAAGAAGGGTAAAAATTAGTATGGTCCCTTTAAATAACATATAAACATATAAATAAAATTTCCATCATATTTCAATCCATGAGAGGTGGTAATGGGAAAACAACTATTATCGTTTCATTAGGTGGAGTTTTGTGTAAGTGTAACTTAATTTTTTAGAATAAAAAACTCAAAATATTTATGATTTTTTTAATAGAATAGGTAGTAATAATATTTTAGGGGAGGTTAATGTAAATATAATAAAGAATATTGAGGAAGGGCGTTAAATATTTTTTGGGTAGCCCATCTTTTTTCAGCAATGGGATTCATTGTATTTCATTATTTTCCAATGGATTATTCATGGATAAGTTATAAGATTTTTTGAATTTAATTTGGATCATATTGTATGAACCTATAGTGTTTGAGAGGTGTGCTTATGGTTGAGGATATGAGTCATTTTTATTGTGGAGGAGGAGTAGAAATCATGTAATTTTTTTGAAATGCAATTCCTCCCACGGTTTCCAATTGAATGTGAGTCCACTAAGGGTCTAAATTATATAAAAAATTCATAGTGTCTAAATATGCCCAGAAATAGTATTCTGATAATTTTATTGTTAATTTATGGACTTATGATGAAGGTTTAGTACATTATTTGTCTTAATTTTATGTTAATCTATATAATTATTTTTATCTTCTTTTACTAATATTTTTCTCAAAAACTATGTTGAACGTTGAAGAAATTATAAATTATTCTGATTACAAAATTTTAATCCATATTTATGAAATCAATTGAGATAATTGGATGAAATTTATTTATATTTAATCTATTAGATGAGACTACAATGTAGGTTTTAAAAGTAAAAATGTTCCAAAGTTTTCAATTATTTTATATTCAATATCAATGTAAAATTGATTCCAAAGAATAAATTTTTTTATGTGATAAAAATTGAATTTAATTAAATATAACAATTTATAATTATAATTTATCAAATATATAAATTATATGAAGATTCAGTTTTGAATTAATTTTTAGTAATTTTCACTATTAATCAAAATATGAAATCTCCTAGAAAATTACAAAAAATGCACAATAACCATATTTTTATGCTCTAATATCTATGATTATGCTTACTTATATGTATAATATTTCATTAAGAGACATAATTTGACTTAAAATAGGTTTTCTATTGAAAGTTATTAAAAAGCACCTAAATAAAAATATAGGTTTTTGTGTGTAATTAAGATTTTTCCTATCAAATGCATATAAAAAATATTGGATTAATATAAAAAATATATTTTATTGTATAATATATATATATATATATATTAAAATATTATAAATCTATAATTTTAATTATTTTAATTTATTAAGAAAAAATTGCTTCGAGTGAATAAAAATTAGATTTCTACAAAAACATTCCCCTTATATTAAATTGGTTTTTAAATTAATTTTTATTACAATTTTTAATTAATGAATTGAACCATGTATTTTTCAATGATAATTAATATTATTCATAATTTTCCACATAATCTATTGGTTATGTTATATTAATTTAAATATTATTATTTTTGTAATATATTATTTTATGATAACACTTGGCCTTTTGGGTCACATAATCAATCGAGGAAAGATATTTATTCATTTATTGTAATTGTACCTCAGTGTTCCATGAAAATAATGATAAAATTTAGGTTCAACATAGTTTATGATTAACTTTTTGTTGCTTATGTCATAATCTCGACATTTTTCTTCAATATAAAATATTCTATTTTTAGTGTTCTGTGAAATGAAAAACAAAAAATAGATTATATTAATTCTAAAAAACATATTTAACCAAATACTGAGGTATGATGTGGACCCCCCATTAAAATGAATTTCTCCATCGAATTGTTTTTTTATCAATGGATTTATACATGAATGTTACATTCATATAATCCCACAAAGTAAAAAATGAATCTAAAAAAATCCTTTAATAAGAGAATTCTGGAAACATAATGGTCACCCAATGTATTATATAATTGGGTTTCCACAATAGAGAATATATATGGGATGTTAAATCATAGATGTGGAGGAAATTTGAAAATAGTCATACAGTTAGTCGTAGTAAATAAATCCCAATCATTTTAGTGATTAATGAAAAGTTTTTATACTCAAATTCAATAATATGTGACGATTTAAAAGGCCATAACCTCATTATAAATAAATTCTTTAAGAAAAAAAGGAATTTTTTTATCTTTTGCCTAAGGTTGAGTAATTATTTTTATGACTAAGAAAGTAGGGGAATATATTTAGATGATATATTTATTAAAAAACTACATTCATCAGTTATGATTATTACATTTTCAAATTCATCAATTACTTTAATAAATAGATGTCCATTAATTAATACAATTATCAGATGTTCTAAATCAAACTTTTAGAATATCTGAAGGACCATAAAAGAGACAATGTATAACAAAATTTCTCTATCTATTTAACAAAACCAATATAGTTAAAATATTAATCAATAAACATAAAATGTTACTCTACTAGTTCATCATAAATTTTTTGTCCACAGGAGACTATTGGTCATCCTCTCTTGTATTAAATGTTTTAATAATCACAAATCATGGAAATTAAAATTAATAATATCTATACATTTACATCATGTTTATTTAATATTCAATATGTTAAATTATGATTATCTATTATCACATATAAATTTGATACATTTTTATAATATTTATGTTTTAAGACAGTCCAAGAAAAAATATTTTCTATGTATGATAGACTGGCACTGATAGAAATAATGAGAAACTAATAGTTCAAATGAGTCTACAATAGCTCAATAGACCTACCGAAGCATGGTGTAACTAAAACATGGTGATATTGATGTAATGATTCCATGATAGTTAAATTGACACACCGATAGACAAAATGTCTCGTAAAAAGTGAAATTGACCGACCGAGGCAAGGACTTACTGATGCAATTGACATACCGATGTAAGGACTTGCCACCTCAATGGACTTACCGACGCATGGTATTACCATTTCAAGGACTCACCATTTGTTTCAATGAGTCACTAATTCAACGATAAACTAACATTTTGAATCTCTGATGAAAAGAGACACTGACCAAAGGTGATACGATTGAGGAAACACAGATGCATAAAAAGCCTAACCGAGGACTCACCGATAGACTGTTTAAAATTTCTTCTATGTAATATTATTTGTAATGGTCATATTTAGAGTGTTTTAATGCTCCTTATTAATTTAATTATTTTTTAGACGTCTTAATTGAGGTTGAAAAAAATAAAAGGTATAGTATTTACCTCAAACATTCATATTTTAGGCTTGAAATAATATATATACAATAATAAGATCATGAAAGTTATATACATGAACAAGAACACACACAGAGAAATATTTAAGAAGACCCGCAATGAGAAACATACAGAAAGGAACAAAACATGAGGAATTCGTCATTCCAACATGATGTAAACTAGAGAACTATTTATCATCAATGTTCAATCATATCTGTATTATACAACTAAACCAAAGGAGAAGAACATATAACTCTCTAGAAAGACATAACATAGTGCTCCATGACACACTATTTTCGGTGTCAATTTCTAAAAATGGACTTATGCTTCAACTCTGATCCATCAATGAGTCTAGAGATGAATTTCACAACACTCGGAGAATTTTTAAACACTTATTTTTATAATATACTATATTGTGTACTATATTACTAATCTTTTGGCCAGTTTTTGTTTCTGTACTAAAAACATATACTATCTCCTACACTAACTAAATGATACAATATATCCCCAAACAACTATCTTTCAATAATTTTTTATCCCACATAGAACTCTGGAATATGTCATGTTTGAACTGATTGTATTTTTCTTCCCCCATAGAACTGTGGTAGAGGACTTGTAACATGGATAGTCTGTGTACTATTCTATTAACCTTGGTCTAGGGTGTGGATTAGAAATTATTATATTTATATATTTATTGGTTGAAGTTTATCACTATGTGGAGTGTACTAGGTATCCTATTTAGAATAAACCTCTTGTTTTATATCCACTGTGAATTTCAATTTATGATTTATCTGTTTTAACTCATATTTCAAAAAACTGAATATTACATTGATAGTTAGTCTTGGATAGAAGTTGTAATTGTTTTCAACTTATTAGTGTAATTTAAAAAATTCTATCAATGCCTCATATTTTTATAATTGAGAATTAATCAATCATATGAGAAAAAATTTGAATATCCAAGATATTATAATTCTACTACCTTGGTTATCTGGCCTGATTTTATTTTAAATTAGTGAAATCATTAAAATATAATTTATATCTGATATTTTTATCGGAGAAAAATTCAACCCCATATGAGTGTCATACTCCATCGAAAATTTGGTATCAAAGGTTGTTTTTATTTTTCTATTTTTAAAATTTTTAAATTTGGTTTAAACTTTTATTAAATTATTATTTTAGTTGTATTTTTATGATCTATAAATTTTTGTTTATTATAAATTTTTATCTCATAAAAACGTAAGAATTATATCATTGTTATGGATAATATATTGTAAGGATCTAATACAAATAGACCTTCATTCATTAATGTAACTAATTATGAAAAATGGAATATTGAAATGAAAAATGACCTAAAATGTATAGGATATGAGATTTGGTCTTTATATATAGGTGAACATATAATTTTTGTTACATATATCAATACTTGGGATAAGCAAACTAAGGCTGCTTATAAAGAAAATTGAAATTCCATGAATTCCCTATACTACTCTTTGGAGATGAAGAGTTTATTAGAATTTCAATGTGTAAAACATTCCAGGAAATTTGGGTCACATTATATGTTTCAAATTATGAAATCACTAGTTTTAATGAAATGAGAATAAACAAATATTCAATTAAATTTGATAACATAAAAATGATGACTGATGAGCCTATTTATGACATGTATCTCATGTTTAATGAGACTGTGAATACTATGATATCTCTGTGAATTGATTTTATAGGCAATTAGAAAATCATGGGAATACTTAAATGGTTACATAATAGATGGATATAAACTTATTTATCAATTATAGAATCTTTTGACATCAGCATGTTTCCAGTAAAGGAGCTGATAGGAAAGTTGATGATGTGTGAGGAAAAAATTAATGTCAACAAAGAAGAGGATGATGAACCCAAAAAAAATCAGTTGATTTTAAATCTAATGCAACCAAGAAGAACGACAATGTTCATGATGAAACTTATAGTTCATGTGATTAAAAATCATCTATAGGAAATGATGAATATATGGATCAAATAGACAAAAAGTTTAATATTTTTTATAGGAAGAATAAATTCATCATAAATCCCAACAACAAATGTAAATATGATCATAATGATCCATGACAAAAACATTGGAAAATGGTGATATATCCAATGAAATTATCTATAATGAATTTAAGATAAAAGGACATGTTAAGGCTGACTCTCACAAGATAATTTACAAGAAAAAGTGTGATGATATGGACAAAATTTATAAAAAGGGAATGAATGAATCCTGATGTGCTTCTGAGGATAGCTCTATGGACTCAGAATCCCCTCGTGATGAAAAGGATAATAAATAAAATAGGTTTTTTTAACAAGCACATCTGATCTAACATTAAACTATCTAGAACATAATTCTTCTTATTATAGAGACGAAATTGAAACTGGAAATATGACAAATGTGGAAATTTTGGAAACATGTAGAATCCATGAGGATCCTTATAATGAACTAAATGATAAATACAGATAATTAAGGAAATATCATTCTCTGTATAACAATATTATATCATCACATGCTGTGTAAAAATAGAAAAATCTAGAACTGATTAAATAGAACAATGAGCATAAATTGTCAAATGGTAAATTTGAAATGGATTTAGAAATATTTAACAAAGTAAATGAAATAGTAGTTCATATTCTGGGTAAACATTAAGATATTAAGCATACTTCTATAAATGGATACCATCTAGGATAGATTAATATGATAAAAATTCATTTTAAAACAAAAAATGGAAAATCCAATTTTATTCCCAATTATGGAAATTTTTTGGCAAGTTCTAGCTATGAGAAATATTCTACTATCTCATGTTGTTCCAGACCAAATAAATTTTATTTTTCAAATACATTACTTTTTTTATAAGAAAACCATGAATCATGTATTGGTTCCCACTGCTTTTATTAATAAATTTTCTTGACCCTTAAAATTCTGCGTACCTTAATCTATTCTTGTATCATATATTTTTTTAGTATATCTATTTGAAAAGATTATGTAAAAGATTATATTAAATAAAAATTATATTTTCAAAACACATGATTGGATATTACTTAGGCTTTAAGGACTGGATATATATTTATTGTTTTCATGTCACCTATGGTGACAATACTAAAGGAAAAATCATTTTCCTTTGCAAGATTGGAAATTCTACCTCAGTTCTAATTTCTAATAATGTTTTTTTGAGGGATTAAAATATAAACTAAAAAATATCTCTCATAAATGTGATGGTGGTTTTAATTATAAATTCTAAAATGATTCATGAAATGTGTTTAACACTAAAAATATATTTTTATTTTTTTCTTATAAATGAAATTGATTATGTTGTTAAATTAGATTCTTTAATTTCTAAAAAAATTTCTGGCTTGAGTGATTTTCATAATGAATCATGTATTTGGAATAGAATTTTAGGAAACGACTTTGTACACTCTGTTAGAAAGCTTAATAGAAAAGGCATAGTCATGGATCTACTTATACTTGATTTTCCATGTAAAAAAGTATGTAATCTTTGTCAAAAGGCTAAACACCACAAAATATCTTTTATCCAAATAATAAAGTTTCAACTTATCAACCTCACAAGTTAGTTAACATGGACGTGTTTTTACATTCTATAGATTCATTTCTATGTAGGAATCACTATTTATATATTCATTTAGACGACTACTCTATGTTTTACTAGAAAACTTATTGGCTCATAAAAGTGAATCTTGCTAACTTTTTCCCATGAATGCAAGGACTGTATAAAATCGTAGTGTTCTTAGAATTAAAACCATATTAAGTGATAGTGGCCATGAGTTTGAGAACCAAGAGTTTGAATCCTTTTTCTCAGAAAATAGCCATTGTCATAATTTCTCTACTCTTGAGACACCCCAGAAAAATAGACTCATTGAAAGAGGAAATAGAACCCTTCAATAAATTTCTAGAACCATGCTTAGTGAGTATGACATACCTATGTACTATTGGAAAAAATATGTCAATACAAAATTTTATATAATCAATATTTCCTTGATTAGACATATCACCAAAATAACTCCTTATGAGTTTTGATAAAATATAATACCCAAGGTCAAATTCATCAAGGTTTTTGGTTGAAAAGTCTATATTCTTAACATTAAGGATACTCTAGATAAAATTATCTCCATTAGTGATGATGGAATATTCATTTATTATTAATTTTCTACTAAATATCATATATTCCTCATTAAGATAACCGAATTCGAAGAAGATATTGTACTAGTTAGGTTGGACGAGTTATATCCACATGAGCGAAAGTCCTCTCTCGGAAATCATGAGGATTATATGTCCAATATAGAGATCAGTTTGAAATCGTATAACCATCCTATAAAAAAAATTTAAAACATCATGTTTTGGAAATTCTACAGATTATTTTCTTTATGAACAATAACTTGTTGATTAACCTAATGTGACTATCCCCTAATTTTCTAGACCTTCTAGAACTCTCAAGAACATTATTTTAGATGTTACAGTTTGATATTTAGACAAAATAACTCAAACTATTGGTTATCTTAGAAATTAGTTTGAACATAAATCTTTTCTATCACATCATAAACCAATGATCATAAATGATTATATCAATGATGATTTATGTGTGATGGATATGGAAGAATAGTTAAATTAGTTAGAAAGAAACAATGTTTAGAAAATTGTAGATAGACCCAATGAAACCTTTACTATATTCACCAAATGTGTGTTGAGGAATAAAGTAGATGAAGCTCATAATAAAATTAGAAACAAAGAACAATTGGTTTAAAGAAAAATTATATTCAATAACAAGGTATTTTCTATGAGTAAAACAATCCACCAATAGCTATACTGGAGGACAATAGAGTCCTTGTTTCCTATGTTGAATATCTAGATTTCAGTATTTATCGAATGGATGTTAATTGTGTATTCTCAAATGATTATATAATTGAAGATGTTTTTTTGAATAATCTACTAGGTTTAATGATTCCCACATTCCAAATCATGTTTTTATGTTAAATAAATATTTTTATGTTTTAAAGAAATTTTCTAGATCTTGGTATGAAAGGATTATTACTTTTCGTATTTCTAATGGTTTTACAAAATTTATTACAGATGCTACCAATTTTAAAAAATGAATTTCCGAAGAAATTTTAGTATTAAAAATTTATGTATATGATATTATTTTTGGATCTGCAAAACATTATTTATGTGTGGATATTTAAAAAATAATTTAATGTGAATTTGAAATGAGTTTAATGGGTGGACTTGAATTCTCTCTTCGATTTCAAATATTTCAAAATAATGACGGTATTGTTTTTAATTAATGTATATATAATAAGGATATTTTAAATTTTTTTATTTTTAATGTTTTATGAGTAGTGAAACTCAAATGAGTAACACATGTAACTTTTTTCATGATGGAGATGGTAAATCTATTAATCAGTCCAGTTATAGGGGAATGAATGGATTTTACACAAATTATTAGCTAATAGGACAAATATTATGTTATGTGTGTGAGTGTGATAATTTTTTCACTCAAACCCAAAATAATATCATCTTCGAATTGTTAAATGAATTTGGAAATACCTCAAACATACTTCCATAATAGGACTATTCGATACTATAGGACAACCTTTCGATATAGTGATTTATCTTGATGTTGATATTTTAGGCTATATGGTAGAGAGAAAAATAACCTCGGTAACATGTCACAATTTTGGAAATCAATCTAGATTAATGGTCTTGAAAGAAAAAAAAAATGGTTTCATTTTCGGCTACTGAAGATGAATACATAGAAGCTAGTAGTTGTTGGGAAAAATTATTTTGATGAAACAAACATTACTAGATTATGGATATCAATTCATACATGTCTATATAAATTTGAGTAAAAAATGTGCTATTAATATTTATAAGAATACCTTTTCATATTCAAGGAAAAAAAATTCTATAAGACAACACATTTTTAGAGACCGTTACCAAGAAGGTGATGCATCATTAGAGTATATTGAATGTGAACATCATCTGGATGAATTTTTCACTAAGCCATTGAACTTTGAAAGAATGCACTATATAAGGCATTTGGTTGGAATGATCAAGAAATATGACCTTCTCTTGTGATTCCTTTTAAAATTTTAAGTGAAAATGTCATACAAACTACGAAAAAGTCATACAGACAGTGTCATGCCGACATTGACAATATGAATATGACAATGTTATGTCTACATCGATAACATTGTCAAATAGATATTGATGCTTTTTCATGATGATATCCTATCATGACAACAACTAATCCTAGTCAAGCCAACATTATAAATGTTATGTTAAATATATCATGCCGACACCGATGACACTCGGTTTTTTTACTTTTTATTTTTTTTCCAAAATGACACTATTTTATTGATTTTGTTAAACACAGTTTATGATTTTAGTATTCTGTGATTTCAAAATCCCTAATGAATATAAATTTGAGTCGATCTACTCCACTCTATTACCCTTACACTTATCTTGTCATTTCTCTCTCTACCCCCGGACATTGAACTTTCAACCGTTAGACCAAACTATTGGAATGGAGCATTAGTAGAGAGACCTCTATTGTGGTGAGACTCATGAAACTAAGAAACAAAGAAGTGAATTGAGAAAATATTCTGGACCTATGAATCCTACTCGGCAAAACTGTGTAGTGAATCTAGAAAAATGTGTTCTTTTTGAGTGGTTAATATAGAGGAAGTCATTTTCGCTCAGGGTACTACTATATCAAGGAGGTCTTGAGTGGTTAATAGATAATGAAATACCGATATTATAGAATCTATTTCATAAATTTTACATGAATATGGTGTTCCTACTACAAGGATGTGATGCTACAAGGATTAAGTCCATAGTGAATGTAAATAGAACCTCATTCTCATTAAGGCTATGGGATGAATATCTTAAAATCCCTCGTGAGGGTGTGTTGGATGATTATCAATGATCCTCTCCACATGATATTGATATATTCAACATTGAGATAACTCTAAAGGAGCTTACTAATAATGATGATCATTGTATAAAAATTTATATAGAGTGAAGTGGAGAATGTTGATTTTTTTTGAGTTTTATGCGGCATTAGATATGTCCTAGGAAAGTGTGTCTTTTCTTCTCCAATGTATCTATTTTTCTACCATGTTAATTTACTAATAAAAATTATTACAGAAATTATACGTAGATACCATTCTATGCACATTAATTAATTGATAAATCATTCATGAAAAACAAATTTCATATTTTATCCTAGGCTATTCTAAGATATATTAAAGGTGAATGTTTGTTTTCATGAGGGAGAAGAATTTATTTATGCGTGTTGGGAGCTATTCCTCGGTAAAAATATGTGTAAAAGGATAAAGACCAACTGAATCATGTGAAATAATGAATGGGTTGGAGATGAAGATAATATTTATGATAAGTTTAATCAGGTGGACCGTCGAACATGGGATATGAATATGGTTGATCCTCATCTGGGACAAGATGAGGAATGTGGTTACTCATTATAAGAAGAAGATGATCCTACCACACCAGTTCAAGACCATGGGTCACTAATTTATGATAAGAGTGATCTGGACACCACGGATGCTCATTATGGGTTTTCTTATAGACCTCATAATCCTAGATTTTCAATTCCCCCTGATGATCCCACACTTTATGAAAATGAAGATGAGGTGATAGAAGTATCAGATAGTGTGTAATAGGTATGTAGATTTAGTGGCTCTAAAGAAGATGAAGGAGGAATTGATGATGTTGAGAGTGGTAGTGGTAGTGAAGGGGAATATGGTAATGGAAATACTGATAGAAATAGAAATGATGATCATGTCGCTGGAAATGTTGATAATGAAAGTAGTGAATTTGATTATGACCATCATAAGAATGATCAAGGTGGATTGGTTGAAATGACTGATGTTGTGGATCAGGCACACTTGGAAGAACCTATTGAAGTTGTTGTTGATGTAAGAGAATATGACGAAGTTAACTATGAAGTGGAATCTAAGGCAATTCATGTACCCCAGTTAGTGTAAAAAAAATAATAAGACCACATGCTGAAGGAGAGAAACCCATCAGGAGAGATTTGATTGAGCGAGATCCATAATAAACGAGAGGTCTTATAGATGAAGGAAATCTACATGGAAGAGTAATACATGACACTCTCACTCATCTCGGTGATTATGTAATTAATGAATGGGAAATGAATCCTAGTTATATAGCTGTAGGTTTCAATTTTAAAGACTCATATGATGATTTGTTTGAAAATATTGTATGTGATATGTTGAGACCCTTCCAAGTGACTCTATCACTAAAAATGATTTTTAATGGTTTAAATAATAATTTTTTTAGATGTATGTATATTAGTTCATTATCAGATGGTTCCTGAGATTCAATAATCTATAAGAGGAAACATTGAGTTGAGTGAGAAATAATATTATCTCATATTATCAATAGAAGAAATGAAATAGTTTCGGAAAGAGGATTATGTTCCATTGAAAGCAGTGTGTATAAATGAGGTTTATGCAACTTTGTTTTTTAAAAAATTAAATATAAGTGATTCAACCTTACTTAATTACAACTGTAGAGACATTTTTTTCTAGCCCTACCATGTTGAGAAACGAAATGACTAGGATTTACTTTGAAATATATAATTTTACCACAGAGAAAAATCATTGCGTGGAGACTGTTCGTAATGATCTGAAGAGAAATTATTCAAATCCTACTAACATTCCTTATACTTATGGTTAGACTTCTCATACATTGTACATTGAGGTAGTTTTCAGTGTTATTAAGGAATAGAATCAAGCTCACTTCGATGCTTATAGTTGTTTCAACTGTTGTAAATGTTGAGAAAAACAGTCACAATGTTCATGTTATGATAATATTCTATTCAATGAGTGTTGATATATCAAATGCTCAGATCATAGAAAAGGTGGACTAATATTTACATAAGATCATTTCCTTGCATCAGTTGACTAGTATGTTTACGTATTCGACAGAAAACCTATCTTTTCCTCTAATTATTATAGATTTTCAAGATCATGTACAAAATATGATTCACTTAACCCATCTTTTGGAAAATTTCATGGAATATAAAATCGTCTTTTAGAATGAAATGAAGTATTTTTTTGAAATCATTGAGGATTTCATCATGTTGTTTAAGTCATACCACTATGTACAATGTGAAGAAATTGTATTTCCTCCATCCCACCTCTTGGACCTATTGGATTAATGACTCCACCTCGGAAATCAATTTCCTTGGAAATGACACAGATTTTTCTAGCGATCCAAGAGACGATTCAACCTCTTTTATTGTCAAAGAACAAACCCATCCTTGTCCCTAATGTTCCAAAAGAGTGATCCTACCTCCACTGAAAATTTATTCAAACCCTCCTTCTTTTAAACCACAGTCTACTAGACCATATATTGATCCCTCTGAGAATGTGACGGAACCTATTAATCCCGGGGCATTATGATTATCATTCTATGATAGGGTAGTTTTGTTAAATTCTATTATCTTTTCATGAATACTTGTAACACATTTCACATCATTGATTAATGGAATTCTGTGTTATTGTCTTTCATCAATATAAAATCTATCTATTATTCATAGATATTTTTTATTTTTTTCCACCAATTTAATTCTTGATATTTCTCTAAAGGGGTATCATAGTTTTTAATCCCCATGCACTTATTGATAATACCAAACGGGGGAGGAAATTTGGGAATTATGTTAATTTACATAACCTTTTCTATCACTCATTTGTATTTTATTTTTCCTTGATAACATAAATAAATATCTTTCCTCTGAACCATATATATATATTGATAATATTAAACTATATTGGGATATGATAACTATAATTATTTCATTTTATTATATCTCACAATACTAAACTATTCCATTATTTGTGATCATAAAAATGTTGGTGATTGTTGGCCAATAAGAGACATTTGGCCATCCAATCTTGTATTAATGGAATTAGTAATCACAAATCATGTCAATTTCTATTAATTATATCAAAAAATTTAAATCATTTTGATTTATGTTTCAATATGTGAAACTATATTTATCTATGATCACATATACATTTGATACCTTATGATAATATTTATATTGTAAGATAGTCCATGGAAAAATATTTTCTAAGTATGAATGACAGAAACTGATAGAATGAATGAGACACCAACAGTTAAAATAAGTCACTGATAGCTCAAATGACTGACCAATGCATGGCACTACAAATTCATATAGATAACAATTCAATGACTCACTGATAGTGCAATTTACACAAAAATAGACTGATTGTGTCACCGATAGTCCATTTAACCTACCAACACAAGGACTTATCAATGAAAGTGACCTAACGATGCCAGGAATTATAGACTAAATGGACTTACTAATTCGTAGACATGATGATAGATTGAACATCGATGAAATGAGAAAATGGTAGAAGAAGATACCGATAGAGGACTCACTAAAGTATAGACAGACTGACTAAAAAATCACCAATAGACTATTTAAAATTTATTCCGTTTAATATTATTTCTAACAATCATATATTCATTGTTTTAATACACCTGATTAATTTAATGATTTTATTGTGACTTGATAAATGATGACGTCATAAATTTTAGGTAAAATATTTACCTCAAACATAAACCTGGGTGGGATGAAATAATATATATACATAGAGGTGATCAAGAATGTTATACACACACACACACCCGAATTCATACAGATGAATATACTAAAAGATCCCCCATGAGAAACATACATAAATGAATAATAGATGATAAATTATCCATTATTTCTTATTGTGACCCAGAGAACTGTAGTTCATCAATGTTCTATCATCTCTGTAGCTTCAAACTAAACTGACAGAGAAGAACATATCACCCTCCTAGAAGACAAAACATAGTACTCCTTGGTACTCTATTTTATGTGTCTATTTTTAAAAGAGTATTCAAACATAAACTCTAATACATTGATGAGTCCAGAGTTGAATTTTATAACACACTTAGCATTTATAATACCTTGTTATTATATTCTTCTATTTTTATTGCTATTTTTATAAATGTCCGAGCAGTGTGTGTGAATGTTTTTACTAAAGACATAGATTGTATCCTACACTAAAACAGATGATGCTAGATATCCTCAACCCTCTATATTTATAATCATTTTTCTTATTTATAAATGTGGAAGTGTTGTTGTGTAACCTAATTTTATTTTTGATCCCATGTGGAATTGTGGTAGAGGTCTTCTGACCTGGACCATCTGCATATTGTCATGTTAACCCCGATCCTGGCTGTGGTTCAAAATTCATTTTCATCAACGATTTATTGATGTTAGGAAAACACCACGTGGAGAGTATTATGTCTCTAATTTAGACTGAACCTCTTATTTTATATCTTTTTTTTAATTTATTCTTTCTTTCTTTTAACTCATGCATTATTAAAGTAAATTATACTTTGAAAAATAGTCATGGATTTTAGTAGTTACAATTTTTCCTTATTTGAGTAGTTTCAAAAATTATTTCAATATCTCATATTGTTATAACTGAGAATTGATCAGTCATCTGAGAATCTATTTAAACATCAAAGATATTATAATTTTACTACATTGGATTTCTGCCCAATTATTATTTGAAATGAGGGCACTCTTTTAAATACACTTTGTAACAGAAATTTTTATAGGAACTCAATTCACCCCCTCGTTACTATCCTACATCGACCAAAAATTAATTTTTATTCAATAAAAATAATTACACTTTAACAATGACATTTCATAGGCCAACCGTAGGCATGAAACACTTGTCTACATTCATTCATGGGTTGATGACCCACATCCTTGTCAAACATATTTGTTTGTCACATGGCATACATTATGTCATTTTATAAAACCACACTAATATAACATTTAAAATAAATATTATAGAATTCTTTGAAATAATGGTAAACATGAAATACCCTTTTTCCCAAGGTTTTCCATACAATCTCAATACATAAATAATTTATATGATGATTAATATAAATATTTCAGTAATGATTAACTTTATATACTCTATGAATGATAGATATCCAAAAGATCAATATGAAGTTCATAAAATTATCATAACATTGATCCCTCATATATCACAAGTTACGTATCGGTTGTAACATTCTAAACATGTAAATACCTTCCACATGTATTCTCTTGAAAAAACGGTAATGAACCGAATTACCATAAATACATATTGAAGACATGAATTCTTTCTTAATCCAATGTGTTTTTAGTATATTTAATAAATCAATTTTTTTGTATGCTTCATCAATCCAAGAAAAAACTACATGTCAAAATGTCCATAATTAGTTCCAATGTAATCAGTGTCATCGAATTTAATTATTATTACCCCACATATCATTTAACAAACGCCATTATGATAACATAAATTACAATTTAAAGGTTAAAATCCATTATTAAATATATATAATTTCAATTAAATATCATTACACGTCCATTATAACCATTTAACATAAACATGTAACTGCCGAGTGAAAAACACAAACATAAAAATCCTTCTATATTCCATCAATAAAAAAATTAATTTTCTAATCCAAATACATGAAATCATAAGTTGTATCACATCATACATAATCCATAATAAGGATTCAAAATTCTATTATATAATACATATTTTGTCCCACATTTCATCTATATTATAATAATCAGCATCAATATATGCATTAGTCACACAACAATGTGTATTCTCTTTAAGAGATTTCCCCATAGGGAAACAATTTTCATAATGACTGTTCATTACACTAAAAAATCATTTTTGCATAGATAATTATTTTGGTAGGCCAATATTCAAATCCATTTTATTAACTAAACCCCTCATTTTCCATTGAAATCACATTTTCTGTGTCTTTATTTTACATAAGAAAAACAACTTCTTATTTCTCTATGACATTTATATCTGTCATTATTTTAACCTTATTGACACAAAGGAACTAAAATATTTTTTCTCTATGTTCTCCATTACCCAGAAGTTTAGTAAAATCATTATCTACCTTCCCCAGTGAGTCCAATAGTTAATTATGGTACACGTTTTTTATCATGTTCCTTGAGAAACTGATTAGGCATGATCATTAAATCCATCAATATAGTGATCATCAAGTTGGATTTATTTTCAACATCTTTGTTTTTATTTTCATTGTTAATATAGTTCATTCAGGTTCTTTCCATTGACTAAACCCACCAATAGTTGAGTAAGAAACAATTATCATAGTGATGAATCACATTATCATGAAAACAATTTACATGATGTCAAAATAATTTAAAAAAAATTTAAACTATAGAAACTCATTTATGTCCTATTTGATTTGTAACCAACATCCATTATATCCTTCATGATGGTTTTGGAAGCGTTTTTAAAAATAAAAAAACATATCACCTAGTAGTATCAAACTAGGTGCATTGTTAAGGCTGTTGTCTTGTAGTAGATTATGTCGACTTAGGCCTATCACTACCTAACAAAGTTGCTGCTAGGAGTTACATCTGTTCGAGAAATGATTCCTATTGAATTATTTATATATGAATGCATTTATAAGAAAAAACACAATCAATCCTTTACCAAAATCCCTATATATTTTTCTAAATTTTACCTCAAACTTATATGTATATATATAGAGATCTCTAGAAGTATCCTTAGAAATGCATATAAGTATATCTCTAAAGATTTTTCACCTTATTTTCAAATGGTTCATTAAAATTTCACTATAATACAAAAAATATCAACCATGTATTATCATAAATATAAATTACAAAACACTTTTATAATATATAAAACAATATAAAACTTCAAGCATTTAGATCATATTAGTTTTATCCCTTTTATAAAAATGAAAATGTAAACTATAGTACATGTTCCAACTCTATTATATTATATTAGGTTCCATAAGACTAGAACCCCTCTTAGAAATATCATTCAAGAAATTTATCATCATAAATTGGGTAGCGAAACATAAAAAGTAGTGATCATAGATTCCCCATAAGGGTAAACAAGTTGGAGATGTACGAATACTCATGATCATAGGTGCATGAGAACATGATCATAACATTATAATATCACACCCTACATATCAAAGATCATAAACATGAATGAGTATATGAAGAATGAAATACCATAATACATTAATCATAATAAAAAAATCACAATCCATAATATAATAACGAAGGAACAATTCATTTAATTTGGAAAAAGGCATTGATATTTAAAATGATTTCATTAGTAGTCTAGTAATTTTTAACAAGTCAATATTTGTATAATGGGTTCACTCACCATACCTTCTTTTTAGTCATGGTTCACACCATGGCCATATTAGTAGCATGATTTTAGTGATATACCTTCTTAGTAGTGATGTTACATTTCCATGGGAATCTTATTAGTCAAGGATTACTCCCACGATCATCTTAGTCTATATCATGATATATAAATCATTAGTGAATGAATTTGTGGGAGATATCGGTCCCAACCATATCATAATTAATCCATGCATACATGTGACATAGAATCAAAAAAAATCATTTCATAACACACGAAATGAAATGGGTATCATAAACATGTAATCATTTATATCATTGGGGAATATATACATGTTTCATAATTATTTCTTAGAAAAACTCATGAAATTAAATGTGTTTGAATGGAATATTACACATTAAAGTGATATTGGTTTCATAGAAAACATCACAAAAAACATAAGATGTTCATAGAAATGATATAAATGGAATCATAAAATCATTTCTCAAAAGGGAATCAGCATCCCCAATAGATGTGATTATAGGTTGTAAATAGAATCAAGATATCTTATACCAATATTTCTTGGGAAAACCGCAAATTATTATTTTGAAATTTAATTTTATGACATAAAACCTTTAGAACAATATTTTTTGAAAAACAAAATATGAAAACATATAAATGAATCTATGAAAAAGAATTGATAACATCTTACTTTAATTTTTTTAAAACATATAATGAATGCGTGAAATTTTTTTGAAAACCATTCGATTAAAGAAAATTTTAAAATAGATAAATAAATCATGAAAACGTCCGGAAATCCATTTTATGGACGACACAATCCAAAAAATTAAGAAATATTGAAACTGCTAAGAAAAAAATTTATTTGAAAATACATTAAAAATTATTAATAAATCATGAAATTTTTTTAAATCTTTTTTACCTGAAACCCTTTTAGTGAAAAATGAATTTTTTATTATATATTTCCTTTAAATATTATGAATTATTATTATAAATGATTTAGAAACCCTTTCACCCTTGAATGCTTTTAAAATAATCTTAAAAAAAATTGGAAACATTTTTCTTGAAAAAAACTGTAATACAAAACAATTCCAAAATAGTAGGAAAAAAAATATATAAATAATTACATTCTAATATTGTAACCAAATTTTTAATAGAATACTGGTCCTAATGGTGAGTAAATTTTTACTTGTGAGCATTCATTTTTCACTCTAAAAATATAATAAAAGTGCCTTGATTAGAAAACACTATAATGATAATTTTTTAATAAACACATTTTAAGGTAAAACATATATATTTATTTATTTAATTATAATAAAAAATATATAATATTTTTGAATACCATTGAGTAATTTTAAATTTTATAGACCACTGTTTTCTGACAGAAAAGACTGGTAAAGTGATAATTTCTAATCAAAATCATTTTTGATGACAATATGTACTAAAAGATTTGAAAATGGTACCATTACATGGATATAACATGAAAACCCATATTTTAAGAAAATTAATCATATTTCATGAGATATTAATCTCAATATTTCTTCGATAAAAATATTATCATAATAAATATTGATAAATGATTAGAATATTTCAATAAAAACTAACTAATTGGTAACATTGAATCATTCTCCCCATTTAAGAAAATGATATTAAATAAAGCATAAAAATTCATTAAAATAAATGTATTCATGATATAACATGTAATATGGAATTATATAAACCTTGAAAAATAGTTTTTCTTTGTAACAAAACATGTGCCTCAAATAATGCAAAATGAGACAAAACTTGCTTACAGATTTGGTAAATTTTGAAACGTTAACGTCAAGAAAAAATACCCTAGAATGGATATACAAATAATGATATATTTAATAATAATATGTATATTATACATTTATGTGTAGAATACACACCACATAATCCAATTGGGTGTTGAATAAGGAACAAAACACACGAAAATTAAAAGCGGTATAAAATTCCATTACATTATGTCATTAATCTCATAGTACTCAAAATAAATTCATGTCTAATAAATATATGTTTATTATAAATCTATAAAAAACCATATTAATATATATAATATCATTTATTTTTTTATATTATATTAACTGCATTCTTGTAAATCTATGTTTAGGGTTCACATCGGGTAATATCTGTTTTGTTCTTCACATGTGTCTTAGTTTGTTATATTTTTTTGTCCATATACATATATAAGTATTTAAATAATTTTAAACATGATATAAATATCATTTAAATTCATTATATTTTTTTATAATAATTTATATAATATTGATACATGAAATTTCGTACACCGTTCATGCAGACAGTAGGCCGTATGTACGCATGAACATTTTTTCCGTTTTCTTATCATATTGAATGAAAGATTGAAAATGAAATATATGAATATATTTTTAAAATATAATTAAATAAAAAATAAAATATTTTATATACCATCTAGGTTTTCAAAAGCCAAACTTCATACATTCAATGTATTTGGTCAATGATTTAGATCATTTTGAGGGGGCAGATGTTAACAATTCCTCCAACAAAATTATCATATTTATATAAAATGAAAAGTATAAGAGAATATGTTTTGAAATAATTATATAATAATAAATAAATTTTAAATATAATATATATATTATAAAAAAATATTTTACATTATAATTCATACCATGAATGATGGTAAACGAAAAACAATCATCGTTTCGTGAGGTGATAATTAATTGTACACATAAACACTATGTTCTTTAATCATTAGATTGAAGTGTGTGTAATTGTAAAACAATCCCTTAACAAGTCATTATAAAAGTATTTTTATGATAATGGTATGTTTATAATAATTAATTTTATTATATTTTTTGGTGAGGAGAATGAAAATAAGATAATGGTGTGTGAGGAAGTATTTTAACTCTTATTTGGATACCTCCTTTTGGTTTCCAACAAAAGGATTCCTCGTATTTCATTCCACAAAACTAGATGAATAATACATTAAAGAATAAATTTAAGTTTGATAATTAGTATGTGAATTAATAAACCTAGGTGGTTTTAGAGGAGTGAAGAAGTAGATGGAAAATATTTCATTTTATAGTTGAATAAGAGTGTCACTATGGTAAATTTTTGGAAAAGGAATTCCCCACAAATTTTTCCACATCAAATGATCGAAAAATGCTAAAAATTTGATAGAAGTGATTATAGGGTCCAAATATGGCTAATAGATGGATTTTATACCAGTTAAATAGTAATTTACCCCCTTAGGTTTTTTGTTTTAGTACTTAGTTAAGATTAATTTTACATTAATCAATGTAATTAATTTTATTTAAGTTCCCTTATATTTGTGTGAATTTTTTTGAAAATATTACAAATTAGATTTTGTTATTATTCCAAAAAATAAATTATTTTTTCAAAACTCCAAATATTTAGGTGGAATAAATTAATTTAAATTTTATCTCACACACAGAATCAGAATGTACATTTATAAAGTAATATTGTTCAAAAGAATTCATTATTGTTTAATTCAATTTAAATGTTAAATTCAGTACAATGAATTAAATATTATTATTTTATGAAATCAGAATATATTTAATCATTAAAAAATTTAAATGAATCATTTAACCATATAAATTATTCTGATGAAAAATATGTTTAAAAATAAAATTTAGTATTTTTCATTATTCATAAAAATATGTTATTTCACAAAAAAAACTAAAAATTCTCCATAACAGAATTTGTATTCAAATATTAAAATAATTTTGTTTATTTTTAAATATAATATTCATAATATATCTAATAAGAGGATTTAAAATAAGTTATCCTCTAATAAGGGGTAAAATAACCTTAATAATAATTTATATTTTTATGTGTGAAATTGTTTTTATTCCATTTTTATGTTTATCAAAAAAGTTTTATGAATATAAAAAATAAATTATGTGATATATAATACATATATTACACTAATATCATGAAATATATTTAATTAATTTAATTTAATTGGATAATGTATATTCTTGATCCTAAGAAAAATTCCGCTGTAAAATCATTTTCATTACATTGAATTAGTTCTTGTATTAATTTTTAACTCAATTGTTAAAAATAAATTAAAACATGTTTTTTCATAAATTAGTTAATCCTATTAATAATATTCAACATATTATCTATGTTTTATCTTATTATATTGAATTGTGACAATTTTAATTGTATATTTTTTTAGTAACACTCGATATTTCATGTTACATAATCCATCGTGAAATGTTAGTATTTTATGTAACATAAGATATCCGTAGGGTAACATGTATAGATATGTAAAAAATATAATTATTTTATTTAAAGTTTAACTTTTAATTTGATATGAATTAATCCAAACATTTTGATTTAATAAAAAATAAAAAAATTACTGTAGTGTGGAATGAAAAATAACAAATGGGATAAATTAATTCGAATAATATATATTTCAAAAAATGTCTGGTTGTTATATACACTGAAATATAAATATTATATGGGATTATCATTGATATGGTTATAAATGTACAATAAAATCATAAAAACCCATTATAAAAAAGGCTTCTTCTTGGTGTTAACTTATATTCGGTATCTTCATAAACAAGCATTGGAAAAATAATCATAGGTGAATATTTCAAATATGTAAATTATCAATTTTATCATACATTCTAATGTATTCAACATATTATAAAATCATGAGATCCCTAATTAATGAGATATAACATTATTTATATGTTTATGAGTGTTTCCCTTATGTGGTACAAAAAAAAATTTATTTCGTCCAAAATTATTACTTCCATTGATATGAAATATGAATATTTTGGAAACTGTGTGAAGACAAGAAAAATTTAATAGGTATTTTTTATAATATCTCATAACATGTTATAAATAATAATAATAAATATATAAATGTATAGTAATTTTATTAATAAATGACATAATATATGTGTATGCAATGGATATTCCACAAATCCACTAAAGAAAGTTGATGCAGTTGAATATTTTTGAAATGAATTTTGATTTTAGAGTTGGAGTTTCATGTTAATTTTTTTTAAAAACAATCAAATCTCATTCAGTTTCGTCATCCATGAATGAATTTAAATAATCATTAATGAATATTTTATGACTTCTCATTTCATGTGGAATAAATATCAATTTTCATAGAAAGCATTGTTATCCATATCAAAACCTCATATTTTTATACCAGGTATGACTCACATAAACAGGTTGTGAAATTATGGATTACATATTTCATATGTTAGGAATGAAACCCTTTTATAGTGGACATGATTTTTGATTTCAGAAATAAAAAGTGGAATAACTAAAATAAATTTTTTAAATAGTAAAAGGGATAGAAAAAAATGATTCACATAGTAACATATTAATTTTAATTAATCATTTATGCTTTATCCGAAAAATACAACGTTGAGATGGAAGAGACCAAATTGTGTATATTTTTTTTCTTAATTATAGAAGTTTTTGAAAATATTTTTCAATGAAATATAAGTCTTTCATTGATTTTATTATGATTAACACATTACAAAAACTAAATTTGGATGAATTAGAAATGTATTATTGTATTATAGAATTTGTTTTTATGAAATTTTGGTTATAAATAAATGGATTGTGTAACTATTAATAATTTGAAATAAAATACAATGTTGAACTATTATAGTTCACATTGTATAAAAAATATAAATTTTTTAAAACACATGTATATATTAAATTATTTGTGTTCATTTTTATTAATATTCTTTAACAAAATAGTTATATTAATTATAAATCTGTTTACTAAGTAAAAATTTTATAAAAAAATTCAAATAGGGTAATATTTAGGAGAAAAAATCTAAAATTATAGATTTTTAATTTGAAATTAATTATTTTCATTTTTTGTTTTATCAAGTAAAAACTATTTTTAGGTTAATTTTTCAATATATTATCAAGGATAAATTTCTCGTCGAATATTGAAAAATATATATTATTCATAAAAATATTATTCTTTTATATAAATTAATTATTTTAAAATCCAATTTATTTTTAGAATTCTTTTATTTTTAAAAAAATTAAATATCTTTAGATTCAATCAATAAATTTTTTTAACGAACTATTTATTGTAGATAAGAATACAATTATTATTCCTTTAAAAATAAAATTTTACTGAAAATAATTTTTAAGTACATAATGTTTCCTATTTTTTATTATTGGAAATTATCCCTAATGGGGAATTATTTTAATGATTATTATGAGGTATATAAAAGTAAATATTAATTTACTTCCAAAAAATGATGATTATTAGTCATTGAGTTAATATAAAATCATTATTTTCGAGAAATTTATTCTTATTCAAAATCCACATTTTCATTATCTATGGAATTATTGTAATAAAATTAGTTCATATTATATGAAATTAATTTCGTAAAATTGATTACATATTTGGAATAATAAGGTCCATATTATTTTGTACAATCATTTTTGTTTTTAGGAATAAAAAATTTAACGTTCTAAAAAAGACTCAATATAGTATTTGTAAAAAAATTAAATAGGTCAAAGTTAAAACATAAAAGAATAAAATATATGAATACAAAAAAAAATTGGTGGATTATGTATTTATAAACCATAAAGAAACATTAAAACAATAATTATATATTTATTTCTTTTTAATTAGTGCCACCGAAATGTTATTTCCATTAAATAAAAAATTGTCATTATTTAAACACTTACAACCACTACTACCCATGTATAAATTACATACCTCACCTCCTAGTACCACCTCACAATAATTTATTCTCATAAAATAAATTAAATAACCCATCCTAGCTCACCACCCCCATTCCACATGTACTTTTTAATGCCTTATTTAATGAATAATATTGTTGTTTTGGAACTTGGGAATTTTTTATGATGATGGTTAGTAAATTTACATACCAATTAAATGTGTTTAAATCATAAATCAATGAACTGGGGTTATGTTATTTACCAATGATGGATGGATCTATGATACACTAAGGATTTATGGATACAATATAATCTTTAATACATTGGGCAAAACAAATATTCAATTTTACTATATTTTTTATTCTATTTCTATTTTTGATATAAAAAATCATGTAAAAATATAATTAAATTACTCATTTATACATTCATTTTAGTTTTTATGAAAATTAGTTGCCTTTCAAAAGGTAAGAAAATGATATTTTTATACTGATGATTTTTTTGTGGAAAATATTTATTTTCTTCCAAAAATGATTTTATAGGTTTCAAATATACTATTGGTTCACATTTCATTTATTTCCATTACTATTTTTTCTTTCATCCAATTAATTAATTTTTTAATGGGATTAAGGAATAGTATGCATAAGGTTGAGATAATTAGAAATTTTTTGTAGATTTCCCATGAAGATAAACCTTGTTTTTTAAGGATATTTGACATGTTGGTAAATGCATATATTTTATTATTAAATTAATGTAATGTATGGTTATACCATGTACGATTTAGTCATAATTATCTAAAAATAAAATCCTAAAAGATCACTGGGATTGTAATAATGTAAATTCTCGTTTAAAAACCCTTTAACTTGTAATGTTTATAGTCAGGTCCTCACTGTTCATATCAGATCATGGTTTATCTATATTACGGGGTTAGTATAATTTTTGTAGAATATAATATATTTTAAATTATATTTCATTTTATGATTTCTATGTTTTTTCATCTAAGATATAGCTGTTAAAAATTATTTAATATTGAAGAAATAGAGTATCCGGTGTGGTAAAGAATCGAGAGAAAAACATATTTCCAAATACAAATCATGTGATTAATTGAATCAAAAAAATATATTATTTCAAGTGATGGATCAGTTGAAAAACATATATCCATGCAAGGTATATTTAATATCAACCATAGAATAATATGTCTGTATTGGATCATTTTATGAGGGAATATCATCTATCATTAAAATGATCCTTGGATCAAGTGGTCGGAAAATGATGGATCAATCCCTTGAAAAGATATACCAAGTCATTGGTTTTTAGGAAAAAAAATTATACATAAGTCAATTAAAATTTTAACTTGAAACTGGATGATATTGGCATCAATTTAACAATAAAATATATAATGTTGATGTGGACGATATGAAATGGGATGATTTTAAGAGCCTTTTTCTTAGAAAATAATTTCACGAGTTTCTTTGACTATAAATAATGAAAAAAATAATAGGAATAACATATGATGAATGAAAATTATATACATTCCAATGTAGCCACTTTTATAAGGCATGAAAGGTATATTTATGAATTTATTTGGGGAAATGTTAGTCAAATTTAAATATTTTATTCAATTTTGAAACTGATTTTATAAATATCATTGTACAAAATATGTTTTATATTGTATGGGAGAAATTTTTTATAATCCTTGAAAAGAGAATATGGAATTTTATGACATGTTTGTGACTTTTTATGAAATGAATAAAAATATGTCTGGTTGGAAGGAATTGGGGATGAATTCATTAATGAAATTTGGTGGTAAAAAAATAATACTCATTGCTTGTGAAACTTATGGTAAGTATCACCCTAGGTAGTTCCTTTCAAAATATATTAAATTCCTTCAATGCGGAATTTGTGGACACATGGGTCATTAATGAGAGGAAAATGTGAAGATAAATAATGGAAATTTGATGGAAATATTCCTCTATTAAATTAGATTGTATATTAACTAATAAGTCTCTAAAGCTAGTCAGTTCTGAGGAAAATCATAAATATTCAAAACAAAATCATGTTAAGAAATATTTTTATACATCTAAGATTTATTTTGGGATTTATTATTAATTGGTTACAAATATGGTATATGTTTATTCCAATTATTCAAATACCCTATTTGATTTGGGATATTTGTATTTATGCATCTCTGAGAAACACAGAAGAATACTTTGAATATCTCATCTTAAATGTATGAAAAATAATTTATTTAGTATAATGGGTGTATTTATTAAATGATCTATTATTTAATTGAATCTTCCTATTGTTATTATTTAATTAGTATATCATGAGAATCATGATTAACTATCCATTGATTTTATTCATATTTTATTATATAATGATTTGATTTTTTAATCATGATATGATAGAGTTTTGACATAAAAAATTCATATTCAATGATTAATTATATTAATTATATACCAATATAGAGATAATTATATTATAAATGTAAGTGAATGTTACATTGAAGATGAAAAAAATAAAACTATTTAGACTATTAATGTTGTAATATTTAGTGAATACATGAATGTTCATCCTTATAAATTTAATGGTGTTGTTCTAGATTAAGATGTTGAATATACTATTTATATAGTCTTGAAATATATCCAATTTCAAATCCCCCTTATTGATTGACATAAGAAGGAATTTTGGAACATAAAATAAAATTTGAATAGAATCTAAATAAATGTTTTATTTGTCATTCCACTTCACCATAGGCGAATCCAAATTTTTTGTTCAACAATATATATTGTTTATCGAGACATTATTTCATATGATAGTTCTTGTAAAACATTTTTTTTAAGAACAACTACAAATTTCCTTATATTGATGCTTTTTTTTACCATCTCTCGGATGTTCATTACGTTTCAACGATCATTATCATGTCATGGTACCATCAAATGAATCTGAATGAGTACGATATTCAGAATATTTAATTTCATAATAAACATGGGATATATGATGTTATATAAATTCCCTATGTGTTGAAAAATTCCCCATCTATATTTAGATATCATATTAATAGAGTATTCTATGAATATTTTGAAAATATTGTGATTTAATTTTTAATTATAATTTCAATTTTTTAAATTTCTTTGATGATGTTGAATATATATAAGGAATTTTTTCAATCCATTATAGAGAAGAGTTATATAATAAATTATCAAATGTTATTTTTGATTAAAAAAGATTTATTTTATGGGGAAAATGATAAGTTAATATGTAATTACAATTTAAAATTCCAAAAAACAAATTGATGAATGGTCATGAACCAAATGTGTTTCCAATATTTGATTGTGTTTTGATTATAATTCTATTACTAGAATTATGTTAAACAAAATTCATGGTTATCTATCCCCAAACAATGTTAACATAAAAATGACATAAATTCTTTAGGTAAAAATAATTTCATGATTTTTTCAAGAACAAAAAAAATATTGTATAATGATCCATTTGTATCTTACCTTTACGAAATATTAATTTTATCACATATGGATAAGACTAATTGAACAAAATTGGATGATTTTTAGTGAAAAATGATCGTTTAATTTCTTATTCTTTTTAATAATAAAAACCTCATGTGAAAAATTATGGTATATTATCAATTACCATTCTAGAAAAACAATCAATGTGGTTGATTCCTTAATTCAAAAACATCGTGCACCATTAGCCATAATACGGTTGGAAGATGGATATTTTTTTAATTAACTAATGAATTAATTCATAGATGTTATTGATGTAGGGACTTCATCAATTTTATTTTAGGTGTTTGTTAGATAATCTATATCAGACATAATAATAATTGTTTAGAAGGATGATAGTATGTTATACATAAAATTAGGGTTTTTTAAAATGGTTATGTTTTTTGAATATATCATTGATAAAGAATTTGTTTGGATATTTAGGATTATATTATTTATTAATTTTTATTTTTATTTGGAGAGGGAGTTATCAAATGAAACTCATAGATCCCCATTTTATATTCATCCATGAAACTCTATGATGTTTAAATACCTTCAAGAGTATTTTTGGTAGGATGGAATGAATATATATATATATATATATATATTAATTTACAATATAATTGTTGACTTAAATTTAGGATATGAAATTTAAAAAATTAAAAATTTGGATGTTTCAGCCATTTCAAAATGCCAGATTAGAAATATGAAAATATATCAGCAGATTTCATAGTGGGACTACTGATGACCAATCGCTGTAAAAAATGAAATTCGGGTTATTGTTGATTGACTGACCAATTGTATACATTTCTTATATATTCATGATAAAATATCATTATATCAAATCTCTCGACTACATTTTATAAATATATCTTGGTTATATGTAATTTACCTCACCAGTAAATATGACTTTTGATCCCATGTTCATATCTAATTTATGGAAGGGCCATTAGATGATGTTGTGATCTGAATTAAAATCCATCAAATGATTTTCTCCTACATATAGTGGATATTTTGAATGAACATTTAATACATTGTATTTAAATATTTCTTCTTCCTCAATGCATTACTATGGATTTTGGGATCAACATTTTTCTTTAGTATCACATTATTATAATAATATTTCATAGTCTAGATTTTTGATGGAACATTGATGAATTATCTGGAAGTCAGTGTCAATATACATTATTTTCTAATAAATTAGTTGAATTTATGTCAATAAGACTATAATTATTATAGGAAATGGATTATAAGATAAAAACTATTCATAAAAAATATTAAGATATCTTATAGAAGGTAGATATTTAATGTTGAAAAGAGGAAGAAATATCTTTCATTTGAGGTATGTGATCATGTTATTCATAAAATATACTCATCAAAATGTAATATTTTTTTAAGAATGCGGACTTAATTTCATGGTTAATTATGTCATCATAAATCGTACAAAATGTTTATCTTGTTTCCAACCAAACATCATTGCGTTTGAGTTTGTCCCTAGTATCGAGTTTGTCCCTAGTATCGTTTTTCTTCCATGTTCAATGTTACAACTATATGTGATGGATTCATCTCATGTTTTTATCCTATAAGTTGTTTAGGATGAAGAGAACCTTTACAATGGGGAACAAGCTATTCAGATTCATTAATGTAGAGTGCATGTTTTTTGGAACAATGTAATTCACTAGTTTATGGTTTTGTGAAAAAACCCATAATGATGGAGAAGAAATATGGGAATCTAAAAATGAAATGAGTTAATATTGTACCAACTAGTTTAGTTAGTGATTCAAATTATGAGGAAATATTTTATAGAATGGAGGGAGAATGTAACAAATATGTATAGTAACAATATTTTTTCTCATATTTATTATTATTCATAAATAAAGTAGATGAATTCAATATAAATATGATATGTATGTAATAGTTTTATTACATACATTTCTTATACAATGGTATTTAGAAAAATTATATTCAAAGTATAGAATTTTATATTGAAAAAAAAGACTAATTTCATTTTTTTGATTCTGTATGTAAAAATTAACATAGGATTCATATTCTAGAATAATGAAATTTTTTTTGTTAATAGTGATAATTATCGAGTGTTTCAAAAAATGTAATATTCTTCAAAAAATTATGAAATTAGAAATCCAAATTATTTATTGAATATGGAATCATTTAACAGATGTATTATTTCCCAACATTTCAACTAAATATTTTTTAATTCCTCTTTATAATGAATTTTAAAATAAGTTTATATTTTTGGTCAAAATTGAATCATTTGTAAAACTATTTTAAGGAACATAATGTTGTTCGTTATTAATTAATTAAAATTATCCCAAATTGGGAGGGTTTGAACCTGATTTTACAAATTATTTATCATTACATTTTAATTTATTTTAATTAAATAATTATAATTTGTCATAGAGTTTTTATGAAATCATATTTTTCATGAGAAATACACATCATGAAATCCAGATTACTTTTCATGATTACTGGTTATGTTTTAAATTTAAATTTTCCAATATTTTTAAAATACATTGGTAATATATATTCCATATTGTGAATAGGAATAACATAATTAGTGTTTAAGATCAATTTAAATTATATTCAAAAAAAATATACAATGGTAAATTTTTTTACCACAATATTGGTATAACAATTAAATAGGTTAAATGTAAAAGATAATTTATTAAATATCTAAAAGTACAAGATTAAATAATTGGTTGATTTTCCACTAAACCATAAAAATTAATTTAAAAATTAATTATTAGTATAAATAATTGTTTTTTATACCATACAAATGTTGACGGAATTAAGTATAAAATAATCATTATTTAATCATATAAACCCACCCTTACTCATGTATAATACCTATCCTCACAAGACTCCTATTCTGAACAAGACATGATGCTCTTAAAATGTCATCCAAATCCTCTACTTCCTACACTCCCCATTTCCATGTGCATGGGTTATCAACAATATGTAATAGTCCAACATTATCAAGAGGTACTAACCATTTTGTTTTTTGATTTAAATTCCCTAATATGACCTTAATATAGAAGCATACTCATTAATGGAGGATCAAGAGTTCTTGGTGTTCATTCTAATTATAAATGATTGAATTGGGAAGAAGACAATTAGTCCACATGGTTACAGTAAACCATGCCACCCAATCTACATGGTTTCCCTAAACGTTGTGGAAAATGGAAAAAGGCACTAGAATACCGCACTATTTTTTCATGTATGCGACCAAAGGTGCATGGCGATAGAACCCTCTAGATATTTTCGACATATGGGATTAAAATGGTTTTCACATGGTTAGTTAGTCTATATTTTGAACCCACATGAAGAAATGAATGGTGAACAATTGAAAAATAGTTTTTCCAAACCATACTTCCAAACAATATGTAGTTTATTTTGAGGGTGAAATTAATTTTCTCACCATAATGAATGTTTTATCATATTTTCACTACCCCCCTCTCATTACAGCATGATTTTACTATACTCATGGTGTGTGAGCCTCCACATCCTCCATCCATGTGGTTATGAGTTATATCCTTTTCACTAGTATAATCCATTCATCATTAATAAAAAAATAATTCCATTGGTAAGATCTACTATCCAAATTCATATATATATATTGGTTACCCTCCCATATATTGGCCTGTTATAGAGTCAAATACATTTTAAATATTTTTAAGAATTTGAAAAATACATTGATTTCACTCATTTTAGTATTAATCAAGGTTATTTAATTGTGGAGTGCAGTGTTGTTAACATGAGGTAGGTGTCCTATGTTATTTTTCGTCATTTTTTTGAGTTTTACATAACATTCCACTGTGATGGTTACATGAATCTTCTATAGAGTTTCCATTTTGTTAAATATATTATATAAAGTGGGTTTTCATGACTGTTCTATCCTTAGAATATTATGAAACCCATCCATTTTGTGTTATCCTTATCATTGGCCTCTATTTTGGGGGTACATACATCTATAGACCTTTTACACATTCATTAATTTTGGATGCACCATGGGGTGTGTTTTTTCCCTTGGTTAGATATTTTAACCTTATGAAATGGTTTGAAATAATTGGTCGGCCTAGAAATTCATGCCTCTGGATTTGTAATTAAATTCTTATTCTAGATGACTTAATTTATATATAATATTCCATATATTCAACAACTTAATAATGATTATGAAATTCTTATATTCAGAGTAATATGACACTAAATGTTTTTATTTTATTTCAATTTCCATGTACTCTATGCCAGACATTATGCATATAACATTGGTCCATATTTTAGTTGATTAAAATGAATATATTTCTATATTAATATGGTTAGAAATAATTATTTAAATTTTATTGGTGAAATATTTTTGGAGTAAAGTTAATTCCACGTTCATATTAATGTAATCCACAGATTATTTTTATTGCATATTTCCATAGGGTCATACCTTGTAGCTTGAGCATATGCATGTGTTTAGAGCCTCATACCTTTTTATTGTTCATACTCAAGTACATGGATAACTTTTTAGTTTATCACATGATATTTATTTCAAATGGAATTAAATTATAATAATGCTTGTCCATATGATGTTTTTTTGTATGACTCACACTCTAGGGGTTAGGAGAGAACATGGGTCCCGATATATGGATTCCATTGATGGACTCACCATGCTCAATTATATCTCATGATGTACCAGGAGTGACAGTTCGACAATCTAGGTATGGGATCAACATGATTATTTAATTAATCTCATGGGTGTGGATGGTTCCCCAGTGGAGAAATCGAGGAAAGACCAATTCAGAAAGATGGAAATTCTATGCCTCGTGCAATTCTCGGTCCCCCATGTGAGATACATGTTATATTATCATATTATTCGTTTTATGAGTGATAGTTGGAATGCCATATAGGTTTCCTTTTATGGACATTATGACATTGGTTATATTCAATGATCCATAGAAACCCTTGGGATTATGTTAATATTTCCTTAAAAGGGATTGAACTCCAAAATGGTAATTGATGGATTTTTTTTCTTTCCCAGTTAATATATAATTCATCTGTTATAATTATCTTTATCATGTGACAAGTTAGGATGAAAAATATGTTATATCCCAAGTTGAAGAGAATAATTTTGGGTGTTCATTCGTAGATATCCTTCCTTTTAGCATTTTTAGACAAATTATGAAATGCACATGTACTTAATTTCATAAATATGGAATAGGACGAAGCATGCGGGACTGTTCGGGTTCCATTTTGGAAACTCGAAGCTATGTGGACACTTTTTTTATTATTTGGTATTTATTATTATGGAACACTACTTATTATTAATTTCATAGAAAAGATCATCCCATACACTATAGGTTATAACCTTCTAAGATATATATCTTATAGCCTACCAGGGAATAATTTTCTACCTGAGTAGAATTTATGATCACAGGTATGTATAAAGGGATGAATCATGCTCTTCATTCTTGACATACATTTTTCATCGAATGGAATTTCGGTAAAGATGACTAATCCTATTCTTCAAATATTATTATTAAGTTTTTTCATATTTGGAATTTCTATATAGCATATAGTATATTAATTATATTATATATTCCCATATAGTCTTTTTTTTGTAGAGAATAATGAAAATCCTTAGTTTGTATCAAATATTGATTACTCCACATCGTTTAAGTACCAATCTTGAATTGTTGTTTATAATATGTTCTAAAAATATTCATCTTAATAATATTATGCTCGAATTATCTATTATCCAATTAATTTTCGATGAGCATACCATAATATATGTTTTATCTAGAATCCTCATAGAGATACTCTAGTTCATCGCTTCTAGTTGGCAGACATAGGTGTTCGGGGACATGCACTTGAGATCATGTGGTGCACTATCTTAGGGCATTGTTGACTAGAATCTGGGGAGAGACAAAACAAAGTGGTATTAGGGGATAATGTTAATTTTTATTCATGTTTAATAATTCTATAGTATACTAGGATATTGTTATTCAAAAATTCATCTTTTCTTAGATGTAGCTATAGCACGTATAGGTGAACTAAAAATTACATGGGCTGGGAAATTGTATTAATTGATTATGTTGTTTATGGTCGATAAAAAATCACCATTGGGGGAAACATTTTTTTATTCTATTATTATTGGTGTTATTGGGATAATGATTCCTATGATGTTAGCCTAATAAAATGATGGGTCTTTATTACAGGCATCAATGAATTTGATATCAGAAAATTTAAATGTCATGCATTATTACATGCTATGTTTACTTTTTTTGTATACATTTAATGTTTTATTGATATTTTTATTATTACATGTTCTATTGAACATATTCGTGATTATTTCACAATATTTATATAAATGTTCTAAATTACCATAAAGAAGTTTGTCATTATTTCAATTAAGAGTACACCAAATTACAACCTATTTGGTGTATGGGTCATTATGAATTCGAATGGTGGACCACCTAACTCATCCTATAAAAATGGGATTAAATCCATAACATGGTTAAAATGAAATCCAATAATAAAATGAAATGGTAAAAATTTTAGAAATAAGAGTAGATGACCCTTAACATACAATTGAATTGGGATATAGGTTATGTTTCTCATGATTCAAAGATCCAACTATAAATTTTCCATTATATCTTGACTTTTCTCTAGGAGTAGGTTAAATGTTGTGTTATCTCATAAGTGGGATACATATATAAACTTATTAAACCATTTTTCATTTTATTAATTTATTAGAATACTCATTCAGTTAAAAAACATTTCTGAGGAATTCATTTTTCAATTATAGGTCTATTCCACCCTGACATCATCATGTTGTTCACCATGAGTGTGGTTATGAGTACAGTTCATAGGTGGGGGGTTATGAGCCTCCTATTATATCTAATGTAGAACCACCTGATAATTCTCTTTATTATCTTACATTGGTCTCAGATTATCAATTTAGAGATAGTTTTCCTCTGTTTATGGAGTCTGTTTATAGTGCTAAATGGCCGGCCCTGACTATGGTAGAGTTTACTTGGGACATTCAGTAGTTGAATCATCTCACCTTATCAAGGGATGGAATCCATCATGTTGTAGAGTCATGGATATATTATATGGTTTCTATCATTGACCATCTTGATACACCTCTATAGTGTAGGTTCAATATCAATATATACATTATATATGACTGTACCATGATTTGGTGGAATTTAATTTCCCTATCTGAGTATTATCATGGTAAGATATGGGAATACTTGTATATTGGTTTATAAAACAATTTAATTCCATAGACTGTAATATTTTATTGAGATCCAGAGCTTATAAATATTTAGCAGTTCTTAATAATAGTTCTTTAGTATTCTTTTATTTTCACTGATCTCTAGTTATTTTTACCTTCCCTGACTGGTGATGAGTTGATGAATATGAGATGTTTAGATGATGGATATGTACATTATATCTTCTCACGTGATAACATATACTGGTTGACTACCATTGCATAGATCATACTACATGTCCTAATTATAGAATTGAAAATAAAATAAACTGGTGATGTGATTTACTATGGTTCAATTCCAATAGAGGGTGATGGATCTTTAGGGATTAGGAAGCATCGATTTGAGGGTTCACTTGGGGATAATGTTAGCCATATGATCCACAATGATATTTCTATCGTGTGTCAGTAGTGTGGAATAAAATGCCTTAATAAGCCTCATAACATGAGAAACCCAATCTAATGACTAAAATTCATTGGGATGGGTAATTTTTAACACTTCATCCATTTATTTCCTACCGCATATAGTGATATGGGATCCATACCAATAGCTATGTTAGGTAAGGAATCCATGACTCCATGTTAGACTAGAAGATGGTATTCTACATGATGATTCTTCTGAGTTACTACTGATCGTTGATGAAGTTATCCTGCCCCAATTATTAGCATCACCATAATGGATGAGCCTAGTTTAGTAAGGATGCATATTAGGGATAATAATTAGGTTTAATCTACATAGTGCATCCAGTTCTAGAGGACCTGATTCCATGTCCTTCAATTTATAGAGATACAATACCGATATCCTCTACTATATTTTAAACCATTTTTAATATAGGTGATTCACACTCATTCATATCTAATTATATTTTGGAATCTGTTTGACCTAAAATCATGTAATTTTATGGGATCATGCCCTTCGACTCTTTATTATGTGTAAGAGACGATAGAATGAGCCATTGTCATTAGTTCACTCATTAGATAGGTTTGATTATTTTCATTTGGAGTTTCTTAACACTTATGTTGATTAGATTCCATGTCATTATTGGTATGGATTGGGTTGCTTCATATCACAATCAAGTTTATTAATATCAGTAATGTGTTTCCATCACATCACCTAATAGAAACATACATATATTCAAGGTAAAATGTGATATAGAGGATGTATAAGATAAAACCAAGTGAACAGAAATGACCTAGAAATTCCATATAATTTATTTATTTTTTATATTGAATTATTTTGAGACTGAAAAATCTGACGGCACTTGATTCAGAAGCCCAGAGGGCCCCGAATTATATGTCAATGATTTGTTAAGCTTTAGTTAGCACATGTAAGTAGTTTTACTAGAAAAGAGGAATAACTCTTTAATTGTTTCTCGGATCAGAAATATTAGGTCACAATTTCATTCAGGATGGATGTTTTTCCTTAGGCATGACATGAGTTTGGTCGTTGCAGGCCTTTGGGGAGAAAAATCGAAAATGGGATAAACGTAAATAAAAAATTTAAATAAAATTATTTTATTTTCCAAATGATTATAACTCACAAACGGTAATTGAAATTAAAATTATGCGACCACTACTAAACTTGCGAGTGTATGATATATTTAGTATGATACTAAACTTGGCCGACAAGGGCCACCAGTGAATGTTTGTTTTTGGATGAAAATATAATAATTAAGTGAAAATTATTTTATTGTAAAATCCATAACATTTCAAGGTAAATCTGATAGAAAATATGAGAGTACCGTTGGGTTTTTTGGGGTGTGTTTCGCATTGGTAGATCCTAGCCTTGTTTGGCATGGGTCGAGGGTGACTGTAAATAATTTTACGATCTTTTTTTGTGTATGTTTAATAAACGTGTGAGCGGCATTTTGTAACTTCAAAACCGATGCTCGGAATTGAAATCTGAGGACACTTTTTAACATGCAACGCTGATATTCGTTTATGAAGACCTTAACCTCGACCACGGTAGGTCGAGGATAGGAGTATGTTTTTTTTGTATTTTTGTGGGAGGGTTGACAAATAATAAAATAAAATAATTATATTTTATTTTATTTTTAAAAACTCCAATTTGAAACATAATGGTGGGGAACATACAACGGTGGTCGGGCATTGAATGCTGGGAATTAAATGCCCAGTTACACAAAATGTGTAACTGATTTTCCCATTAATTAATAGGATACATTAATCATGAATTAATAACAAAACATGTTAATGAATAGTTATTTTATTAACTCTTCTTACGGGTTGTATTCCCATGTGAGAAAGGGAGAGGATGCCTAGCCTTGGGAACCCTCCAGTGAAAAATCACCCCCATTGAAGAAAAATGATGAAGCAGGAGCCCAGATCGGAAACGTGTTGCGGGAGAAACGAACGATGGTGTCTCCTTTAACACCCAAATATTCATTCTCACGACATCCCTAACGGATAATTGAGGTAGGGGATTTAAATTTAATTGTTCTTAAATATCTATTTATTGATTTTTAATATTTTGGATTCATAATGATGATGTCCAGAGAAACACGGCCATCATCTCATAAATATACCATACCCCCTTTTCAATCATTTTTCATGCGTTCTTCGTGCATTCGTTGGCGAGAAAAAATTAACGACACTGTAAAAACAATGTCTGGTTGAGGGAAACATCAGGACATGGGGCCCTCGACCTGAGGATCATGAATATGAAAAATAAGAAATTTTCAGGCTAGGAATGAAGCTGTTATGGCTTGTGGAAGTAGGCGGCGGCCAACACCCGAATGGCCATGAGGATGAAGGGTGGCACACATTCACGCCGCCGGTTGAGCAGTAGGCCGCGTCCCATCGACCGTGGCTGAGTAGGGGGTGGCCTGCATCCGGTCGGCCGCGTGGCGGAGCGGCGGTGCATGTACACGATGCCGGAGTAAGAGGCCACAACATCTTGGTCGCGGCGGAGGCCGGAGGGTGACCGACACCTGGTCTGCTGCAAGTGGAACATTAAGGCATGACTGTTCCACTGGAAGGAGAATAGGTTGGCCATGTCACACCGGGCAGGACCCGCTCTGATGGGTCCCACACTGTAGTAGGTGGTTCCAGATGGCGCTGTAGGGCAGGCCGAGCCAAATGGTCCAGTGATCTGTTTGTAATATTGTGGGGTGCCTCTCCTTGGGTTGCGGCTTGGGCGGACCTCACCATGGTAGGCCTCCTGACCGCGGGTTGCACCGTAGGCCACCCAGCGAACCGTGTCATGCGGGCCACCCCTTTCACGGGGTGGGCTGGGGCCACCGGGGCCCATTCCAATTGGGTTGAACCCGTATCAAGTCGGTTCGACCCGAACCGGGTCACTTCGGCAGAGGACGGGCGACCATGTTGGTCCGACTGGATCAGACTAGACCCAGACCCATCTAGACCCAGATATTCCTTTTGGAAATATCTTGAGAACTAGGCGTCCGTCCGATGAACCATCTTTGAAACCAAAATCCTTGGATCGAGACTGAACTTTTTGGTATACCCCACTAATGTTTTGGATATAGTCGGTGTATGGACAGGTTGGATCGAACTTGAATCCTACAGGTTCCTAAGAGTGGAAATGCTAATAACTTATATACCGGGTGACTGATTGACACACCATCGGTTGCATTGGGTCCTTTATGAAGTGATGGACCTATAGGATACATCTTAGTTGAACATCATGGTGGTTTAGGTATGACTGATGGCATGAAGATAGGTTCTCCAAAACATTCTATTAGCGGGAATCCAGTGGTTGGAAGTGATGTGGGGGTTGGAAATAGATTATATAGAGGTTAGTACTGATAGATCCTTTTTGGGACCACATAGTTCTTCTTTGGGTCAGATCCTGTGTGGGTCGGCACTCAACGATCCGGTTTGGGTCGATTCATACCAATCCTTTGTGAATTAGATCTGGTGTGGGTCAGCACGCAGTGATCTAATGTGGTTCAAAGAAAACTGGTCCTATGTGGGTCAGATCCTTTGTGGGTCATAGAGGGGGTTAGTACCCATTGACTCTGAGCTAGTCAGATCCTCTGTTGGTCATTGTGGGTGTTAGTACCTATCGATCCTATTTTGGTTAGACTTTGTATAATCTCAAGCAGTACCTCTTGATAGAATAAGATGATCTAGCTTCGTAACTAATCATTTGTACTTCTATACTTCAATGAAAACCTTGTTTGAGATGAGACTCTGTTTGAACTAAGACTTTTACCTTTGTGGTATTATCTTTGTGGTGATACCTGTGTGGTACTTTTACCTTCGTTGTACTATCTTCGTGGTGATACATTTGAGGTATTTTACCTTTGTGGTACTATCATTTTGGTGATACTATATTGTACTTTTACCTTCATGGTACTATCAGTGTGGTGAAACCTATGTGGTAAATTTAATTTCATGGTAATATCTTTTTGGCGATGCCAATGTGGTACTTTTACCTTCAGGGTGTATCCTTAGAAGTGTTACCTGATTTGTACTTTTACCTTTGTGGTGTTACCTTCATGGTGTTACCTTTTTGGTCATTAGCCATCATGTATGAGAAGTGTATATCATGATAACATAGGTGTACGTATTGGCCTATACCTAAGTAGAGATTATGTATTGCCTTTTTGATTTCCATTGTGGAACTTTATGAGACAAATGGGGTCTCGGGGTCCCTACTAGGTATCATTATAGTCACCCTGGCATGGGCTTCACCCACACCTTATTGTGTCTTGTGTAGACGACGTACACCATTGATCGAGGTTGAGGGAGCTAGGACTGGATGGTACTCGAAGGCTGACCATATGGTGTGATTTGTCATAGGGACTACTACTCTTGAGTTGTACCTACCCCTCTAGTAGGGTCCGTGGTGGATGATCCAAGAGCTGCTTTTCAAATTTTTGATGTATTTTTACTTTTGAGTTGTTCTTGTACTTTAAGATGGGCTTGTATTTTGGACCCTTTACTTTTAAAACTCTTTTTACTACGAAATTTTACTTAGTAGTAGCTTTATTTTATTCTACTATGTGTGTATTTATAGTTTTAATGGAAAAGCCTTCCCATTTTATGGATATTCCTTTCCAGTTCTAGTCACCAGCCACTGGCCAATGTATTCTAGGTTTATGGTAGTTACGACACGGGCCCTAGAGGACGGGTCATGAAAAAGTTGTATCAAAAAAGGCTAGTTCTACTGATGAACATGGACTCTGAACTTTTTTGTAAAGCAATAGAATTATGTGTTATGACTGTGGTTTTCAGTTCAAGGAGTCCAGTGTTGGAGCGACGGCTGACGTAACCATTCACCAGGACCCTGAATTCTGATTTCCAACTTAGTGCACAAAAACACTTATTGTGCAGGTTTTGGAAAAGTTTTTCATTTGATGTATTTGGAGTCAGCTCCCCATGTATAACATAATGGTTGTGAAGCTCCTATTCTTTATCAGGCTGTCGCCGAATATAAATGTAGCTAGGATTCCCTATGAGAGTACACGATGATGGCCCACCGAGTGATGAGGCCTCAGTGAAGGGCCATCTTACGACGTTAGCACCTTCGGGTGGTGTACCAACAACACCACTAACAATTGGACGAGCGTTTCCACCACTCCCACTAGTAGAGTTGATGGTGATCCAAGCTGATGGTATTTTATAGTAATGGACCATGAGGATGGTCCATAGGATAATGAGGCTTCAGTATATGGATTGAAGCCCGAGATGGTAACTTCGGGTAGTGTTCCAGCTATATCACTGCTCTTGGTAAGCAATTACAACCGGCGATACCGTTAGAGGACACATTTAGTGTTTCTGCATTACCTGAGTATCAACATCAGATACCCATAATGTTCGGAGGAGAACCTGACTTACAGGTGGATGAGGACTGGCTTGAGGATGTGGTTGAGAGTTCTCTAGAGCTTCTACAGCTTCGACAGAATGGCATGTTGGTAGTTGAGTATTCATCGAGGTGTATGGACCATTCATTGTACTCGATTATTATGATAGGATAAATCCTTCGGGGCCTGGACATCCGAGTGTGGTGTGTTTAAAGGCATCAAATACCGCACTATTCTTATATGCATTCCTACCAATGTTAGGGTGCTAGAGAGAACCTTTGTGGTTGAATCTTATTTGGATGAGTGGATACAGCCGGTGAATGGTAGTAGTAGAAAAGTAGGAAACCGGTACCAGTCACAGAGACTTGGGCATGTAAAAATGTTTTTGGAAGAAGAATTGATAGGGTCAGATGAATCTACAGGACTGTAGATGTGGAATCAGAGCTAGGAGAGTAGCACGAGGTGGTGAACATTTTGACATGTGATAACCACAACCATTTGTGGTCCCCACCATGCTCAGGGAGCTGGAGGACAGGGGAAGGGAGTAGCTGCATACGGTCAGGGAGTGTGACCCAAGGGCACAAGGAATGATTTGATGAACGGTCTGTGTCTTCAACTAACTATAGTATAATACACATAGATACAAATAATTCATTAATTCCATGAATATTGTTCAAGAAATAGACTTTCCATTTAAGCTGTTGAATTGAACCTCATGTCTGGAGATACCATTTGGATGAGACTCGATGATCATACTTACGCCGACAGAGTGATATGACCCTTGAGGTGAGAGGTTCAGTTGGAACCTCTTGGTGGTAGTGTTAATCCCTTACGACATTATTTTTGTTCTGGACTATTCATCCACAGTTCATACATAGATTGACTATATTAGGCAAAATGTTTGTGGTTTATCTATAATGTTGGGATGGGGTTTTCCGTAGTCGGCGAAAAAGGAAACCCAGACAGCACAAGAAAAAACTCCTTCATATGAGGTTGAAGCCGATCACTCCTGAGTTGGCCCGCCTTAACCTTGTGGAAGAAGGATTTCTGAGTTTTCAGTTCCCAAGTGGAGTGGATAAGTTCCTCTAAAGTATGACATTGATATAATCTATACTCCTGGGAAGGGGAATATGGTAGAAAACACACTCAGTAGGAGGTTTGGTCTATTGCATCTGAGTGAGGCATCAGACTATATAGTCATGCTGCAGATATACATTGTGGATAGAGATGTAGCTGATTACCTCCAGTCGATGACTGTCACTCCCCCACTACTTCAACAAGTCATAGAGGTGCATCTTGAGTGAATTTTCTATGAGGCTCGACATACTCTGATATCCTCAGGACTGGCACCTGATGGATTTTGTAAAGGTGGGAAGCATGTCGTCCTCATTAGAGGATGTGCCATGGACCCACTAGCACTACATGAGGAGGTGTTGAGGGATTTCCATATGTCCCCTCTGGAGGTACATCTTGGTGTGGTGATGATGTACCAGGAAAATTGGCATCAGTACTGGTGGCCAAGGATGAAGAAAGATGTGGCCGTTTTTGTATCAAGATGTCTCACCTGTCCACATGTGATGACTGCATAGAGATGGAAGAAGTCTTTATGTCGATAAGATACTAAGAACCTTGGAGTTCCAAGAGGGGGACCGCGTATTCTTGTGAGTCTCTCCTCGATGGAGAGTACATAGATTTTTCCGAGGAGGCAAGTTGTCACTAAGGATTATAAGTCCTTTTCTGATATTTTGGAGGATAAGGGTGGTAGAATACCTCTTGGATCTTCTACCGTAGTTGGAGAGGATTCACAACTTCTTCCACATGTCCTAAGTGAGGAGATACGTGGACATCTCATCTCACATCATCGACCACTGCGAGCTACACTTCGATGATGGGGTGACATTTACAGAGATTTCAAGGGAGATTGAAAATCGATAGGAGCAGTTCCTTCGTGGGTGTTCGATACCTCTACTGCGCGTACACTAGCAGCACGAGAACCTCTAGGACATCAAATGGGAACAGGATGATCAGATTCATGCCCAGTACCCTTTTTTGGTTGTTTTACCTTTGTTTGGGATTTTGAGGATGTAAATCCCTAACATGGGGAGAATGTAATTTCCTGGAAATTTTGTATAGTTTTTTTATATGGAATTATTTCGAGACCGTGAGATCCAACGGCCCACGATTCTGAGGCCCAGAGTGCTCAGAATGATCCATGGATGTTTTGTTAAGATTTAGTTAGAGTGTGTAATTAGTTTTATTCCAAAAGTGGAATAAATCTTAAACGGTTGGTCGATTTAGAAATTAGAGGTCACTATTGCATTCAGGATGGAGGGATTACCCTAGGCGCAACATGATTTTGGTGGGCACATGCCTCTGGAGAGAAAACCCGAAAGTGGAATAACCATAAATAAATAAATAAATAAAAGTTATTTTATTTTTCAAATGAATATAACATACAAACATTAACTCAGATAAAAAATCTGATAGCACCTCTGAACTCGTGAGGGTATGTTTTATTTATGTAGATAATAAACTTCACCAGCGTGGACCCTTGTGAAAGTCAGTTTCGGGTCGTAAATAAAATAATTAAGTGAATTTTATTTTATTGTAAAATCCATAACTTTTAAATGGTAACTTGGATTGGAAATCCAAAAGTACCGTTGGTTTTTTGGGTGCATTTTTCACTTAGGCATAGCCTAACCTCTACCGGCGTAGGTCGAGGGTAATTATTAATAATTTTCCAATCATTTTTTCAGGTACGTTCTATAAACGCTTGACCATAATTTTTTAACATTTGAACTAATGCTTGGAATTGAAATCATGCAATAACATTGACCTTGTAGCAGTGATATTCTCTTATGAAGACCTTCACCTCGATCATAGTAGGTAGAGGGTAGAAGTTAGTGTTTAGAATTTCATCGGACAGTTGAAAATAAAATATAATAAAATAATTTGCCTTTATTTTATTTTTAAAACCTCCAATTTGAATCATAAAGGCGGGGACCACATGAAGTTGGTCAGACATTTAATGATGGGCATGAAATGCCAGGTTACAAAAAATGTGTAACCTCTTTTCTCTTTAATTAATAGGATTCAATATTCTTGAATTAATAACCAAACTTATTAATGAAGAGTTATTTTATTAACTCTTATTTTGGGTTTTATTCCTATGGGTTAAAGGGAGAGGATGCCTGAGATAGAGAATCTCCAGATGAAGAACCACCCCCCAATGATGAATGAAGATGACGTGCGAGCTCGGATCTGAAACGTGTCTCGGGAGCAATGAACGCTAACGTCCCTTCAACAAACTCATCTTCCTTCTCACGACATCTCAAGCGGACGATTGAGGTAGGGGTTTAAAATTGAATTGTGATTAAATCTCCTTTTTTTGACTCATTATATTCTAGATTCACAATGATGACGACCAAACAAACATGGCCATATTCCAGCACATATACCATACCCCCTTTTCTTTCATAATTTTCACGTTCATCATGCGTTCATCAACTCCAAATAATTAATGATGCTGAAATCCAAATGTCTCATTGAGCACGACATATGGACGCAGATCCCTTATCCATAAAATCGTTAATAAGCGAACGCCATAATTTTCGAGCTTAGAACGATGTCATGATGAATCACCAAAGAAGGTAGAGGCCGACACCCGTCCGCAATGAGGAAGGAGGGAATTGCACTTCTGCTCCACCGGTTGAGTAGGAGGTCGCGACCCGTCGGCCACGGTAGATCCGGGAGACGGATGACATTCAGTCGGCCTTAAGGTCGAGCGGCGGTGCATGTCTGCGCCGCTGGATAAATTGGTCGCAGCAACTTGGCAATAGTGGAGGCAGGAGGGTGAAAGAGACCTGGCCTGCCGCAGGTGGAGGAGTGGTGCACGATTACAACATTGTTATGAGAACCGTATGACCGTGTCGCACCTGTAAGGACACTCTCCGAAGGGTCCCGCACACTAGAAGCCGAGGACAAATGGTTCCACCGGGTTTGCTAAGTGGAACGATCCAGCAGAACGTTCAGAATACCAGGGGGTGCCTCCCCCGAGGTTATGGCTAGGGCGGACCCCGCCACGGCGGGTCCCCTAACTACAGGCTACACCATGGGCCGCCCCTTCTCCGACCGGGGAAAACCATGGCCCAGCGGGCTGGGCCTACCGTGACCCAGGCTAACTTGTCCAAACCCGGACTGAGTTGGGCCGACCCAGGATGGGTCAGACATGACCAAGGCCTATCTAGACCCAGATACGCCTTTATGGACATCTCCTGAAAACCGAGTGTCTTATTGATGAACCGTCTGCGGCCCTGGATTTCTTGGATCGAGATGAACAATTAGTATAATCCACTTATGTTTTGGAAAATGTTGGATTATGGCCAGGTTGGATCGAACCTGAATCTAACCGGACCCTATGAGAGAAAACTCTAATAACTTATAGAACATGTCTCCGATTAACACACCGTCTGTTGTGTTGGGTCCCTTATGACCTGAAAGACCTATAGGATACTTATTTATAGAACTTCATGGATGTTGAGGTAAAACTGATGGATTGAGGAGAGATTCTCACAAACATTATGTTAGAAAGAATCTTGGGGCTGGCAGTGAGGTGGAGTTTGGAGATAGATTATATGGAGGTTAGTAACGAGGGATCCTCTATAGGTCAGCACTGATGATGTGTGGGTTATATCCTTTGTGGGTCAGCGCTTAGTGATCCTCTGTGGGTCCATGCATACTGATCCTATGTGGGTCAGATCCTGTGTGGGTCAGCTCTCAATGATCCTATGTGGGTTAGAGAATACCAATCCTGTGTGGGTCATATCCTGTGTGGGTCATAGCGGGGGTTAGTACCTATCAACTCTGGGCGGGTCCAATCCTGTGTGGGTAATTTCGGGGGTTAGTACCTATCGATCATGTGTGGGTCAGACTCCTTATAATCATTAGTAATACCTCTTGACAGAATAAGATAATCATGCTTCGCAACTAATCATTTGTACTTTTATACTTCGCTGAAAACCTGGTTTGAGTTGAGACTCTACTGAACTAAGACTTTTACCTTCGTGGCACTATCATCTGGGTGATACCTATGTGGTTCATTTACCTTTATGGTACAATCTTATTTTTGATACCTATGATGTACTTTTACCTTCTTGGAATTATCTTCATGGTGATACTTGTGTTTTACGTTTACCATCATGGTACTATCTTCATGGTGATACTTGTGTGGTAGTTTTACCTTCATGGTACTATTTTCGTGGTGATACATGTGTGGTACATTTACCATCATGGTGTATCCTTCATAGTGTTACCTGAGAGGTACCTTTACCATCATGGTGAACCTTTGTGGTATTCTTACCTCATGTATGAGATGTGTATATCTTGATAACATAGGTTTATGTATGGGCATATACCTATGTATAATTGATGTATTGATTTGTGGATTTACTTTATTGAACATTATGAGACCTAGGGGGTCTTGGGGTCCCTAATGAGTATCATTATACTCACCCATGCACGGGCTTGGCCCACACATTATTGTGTCTTGTGGAGATGATGTACATCATTGATCTAGGCTGAGGGAGCCAGGACTGGATGGTACTCGGAGGTGGACCATTTGGTGTGATGTGACATGGGGACTAGTGTTCATGAGTTGTACCTACCCTTTAGGTAGGATCTGTGGTGGATGATCTAGGAGCTTTTTTCACTTTTAAGTTATATTTATACTTTTGAGTTGTTATCATATTTTCCGTTGGGCTTGTATTATGACCCATTTAATTTCATCACTCTTTTTACAACAATAGTTTATATAATGGTTTCTTCTGTTTGCGTTCTACTCTGTGTGTATGTACAAGTTTAAAGGCAATGCCTTCCCGTTTTTGGGATATGCCTTTCCGCTGCTAGTCGCTAGACCATGGCCTATGAAAGGCGGGTTTGGGGTAGTTACGACATGGGTCTTGGGGGATGGTTGATGACCTGAAATAGGAATGGTAGATTGACTACTAAATTGGAGAGTCTCTTTATGAGTGATACGAGGATTTATTTGGTTATTTTACATTCAGTTTTGGATTGGTATTGGAAAATATTCTCTAATTATTTCTCCATATTTCCTATTATTAGAGTGGTTGAGTTCACCATAGATATAGTACTCAGTGGAGAAAAATATTCCATTCCTCCAAATATGATGACACCAATAATGCTATAGGAACAAAAAAATATTGATTTTGATATTGATTATATGTGTTTTATCAGACCCAATACATGACAATAGAGTTCACCAGTCATTTTTACCAAAAAGGTGGATGACAGCCTGTGATTGTTCTAGGAGTATAAATAGATGAACCATTTCATAGTGAAGTACCATTATCCAATACTATTTATAGAGGGCCCATTTGACATGTTCTGAGGGGAAATATTTTCATCATGATGAATCTGATGTTGGAAATCATCTGACACATGTGAGGACATCAGATATACCACATACATTTTTTGGAGAATTTATAGATTGTATGAGTAATTGGTTATTCCGTTCGATGTCAAAAAATAATAGGAAACATGTATGTAAGGGGTGAATTAGATCTTCAACATGTATCTTGATTCCATTGCATTAGTATTCATAGAAGACATATTGGTGTATTCCCATACCAGACTCAACCAAAAAACCCATTATGTGATCGTGATGTTTACAGTGAGAGAGAACTAACAATTTGTAGAGATCAGTTTATTCAACATTTAGATAATCATGATTAACTTAATAAGACATATTATATTTGAGGCAGGTGTATTAGTTGACCTAGAGAAGGTGAAAACCATGGTTTCCTTTTACAATCCCAAGAATGTGTTTTAATTATGAATCTTATTAAGGACAGGTTTCGATTTCTATAATTTTATATAGGAACTATCCTAATTAGTAGTAGCCTTGATATCGATGTCTTAGATTGGAGTGAATATACAATAGTCTTAATATTGTGAGAAATAGTTTCAAAATATAGTGGGATGAAAAAATTATACACTAATTTTGATTCTTCCTGTAACTCCTTGAACCCAGTTACCATGATTCAGTGCATTACTTTAATACATTGGCATGATTACAAGGAATCATGTCCTAAAGAACCAATTAGTTTAGCAGTATTTGAAAATAGATTACGTAAATGAATGTTACATTACACATTAGAAACTAAAACACGTCATAAATGATCCTTTTTGAAAACCATTATTCCCTTATCTAAACCCTTCATATCCATCACAATACACTTCATAGAATCCTCAGAAAAATAAAACATAGAAAGGGGTGAGCTCAAATGCTCCGTAAGGGTAAAGAATATAGCAGAAGATAAAATAAATATTAGGCATGGTGAATAATTGAAACCACATTCCTTTACCAATAATAAACATGAATACTTTTATCGATGGAATATGAGAAGAGTAAATAATGCCATAATAAAACATAATCATTGGTATTCTACTTGTCGAATAACCACATGAATCATCAATATTATTTTTATAATGATGGAATGTAAAGTATGTGAACTTATATACTCTATCAAGGCCTCGTGGCATGACCTAGGGGAAAACTGTAACCAGACCCCAATCCAGATAGCCTCTATAATGGGACTCTATCCCAAAGAGCTTCTGTAACCGGACTCCAACCCAGAGAGCCTCTGTAACCGGACTGCTACCTTGAGAGCCTCTGTAACCAGACTCCAACCCGGAGGGTCTGTTGTAACTGGACACCAACCCAGGGGTCTTACTTTTAACCGTCCCCAACACGGAACATACTAGTCCAACACATTCATCTTAATAAGTTGGTGAAATATAAGATAAACATTCGTATTAAAACTAGAATACGAAATGTCAAAACATTAACCATTAACCATTAATGGAATACGAATAGAAAATCTATAGTCAAACATATCACAAAACCTTCAATACAATATGGATGTTTTGTATCATATTAAATCACCTTAAAAAAACATAAAATCCATCAAATGATGTTCACATAGATGAAATCAAAACCCTTTTTAGAGAAATATGTCTTTCTATTTTGAAATAATTTAAGAGATACATAATTATAAAAAAGAATTATTTGGAAATATTTTTAGAAGCTTGTAAGGGACGCTTCTACGATGTTATAACGGTGGAAAATATCCTCACCCTCCTTATATGTTAAAAAAATATTCTTACATTAATTATTTTTCGAAAAGATCATAAAGTAACTTGTTTTAAAAACGATGGTGAGATTCTTTTATAAACATCTTATAAAAGTCAAACAAGGGTATAAATTACTTTATCCCTAAGTCTATAAAATAGTATGAATGTTTTGAAATACATTTTTAAGAATCCTAGATGCAGATGATAAAGAGGACCAATAGATAATTATGTAAATAAAACCTTGGATAATAAAAGATTTGTAGATGTCACGACCCCCTCCCATCAAAGATGCCCCTCCTGAGCTGGCAATGGTGAAAGAGAGATAATGACCCCCGAGTCCCGCCTCCAGTAGGCCCCGGGTTGGCGACTAGCACCAAGGGTATGAGTTTTCACAAATATGGGAGGCATTACCCTTTTTATTATTTTGGATTGGGAAATAGGACAAGTCAACCACCAAAAAGGGAAAAGAACAAGTGTATATAAATAAACCCAAACCAAGCCCACATGCATGTTTAAACAATTTTTATAACAAGGTACAAGTACAAGGAAGCTCAAAAGAACAATGCCAAAGAAAACAAGAGAACAACAACTGCAACAACTCCAACTGCCCGACTAGTAGGGTCCCGCACGACCCTTGTAGTCCTCCTGGAAACCTGAAAGTAAACGTAGAGTGAGCATACAAGTATACTCAGTAGGGAAACCTAAATCTCTCGTGCACAAGTGGGGAGACACCCTAAGGTCCCGTGAGAAAACAAAAGAACCAGAAACTAACAAGGAAAAACTATCCACCCAGCCTCACTGGTCACACTCACCAAGTAACACAAACAAGTTTAGTATATATATAGAACAAAAGTATTGGGTACCCCGCACCATTTCCCACTTAATTAGATGTTGCTCTTCCTAAAGGCAAACGTCCTGACGCTACCACACTCTTCCCGCCCGCACACACCTGGGCCAAACCACGCATCCCTCCCGCACACACCTGGGCCTCACAACCACGCATCTCGCCCGCACACACCTGGGCCTCACAACCACGCATCTCGCCCGCACACACCTGGGCCACAACCACTAACCTGCCCACAGACACCTGGGCCTCATCCTGAAGATTCTTGGGAACGGTAAGTCTGCCCGAAGAGTCTTGGGATAAAGGTCACCTCAAGCCATCACAGCCTCCGAGACCTACCTGAAGAGTCCTGGGTGTAAGGTCACCTTAAGCCATCATAGCCTATGGAAGAAGGAGCAGGAAGGAGCTAGTAACTAAGGGGGAACACCCTCTCCCATAAAATGGGAGTGTTCGGCACTAGTTGCTTGACATAGGTGTGGTGCGACAAAACACAAAGATACAATTATATATATACATATACCAAACACACATCCCAACCTATGGATTCTTAAAAAGAGAAACTGAGTATGTGCCTCGGCACTGCTACCACGAAGCATGCATCAACAACCAAACAATCATCCCCCAACCCCATTTAGGTTTTCATGTTTCATGCAATGGTTTAACAAATTATTACTACTGGGAAACTATCATCCAGACAAAACCTTTCACAAACATATCCCTGCCATCCACAACCAAGGTTAGGTAAAATGCAAGCAACCACATGCCATTTCATTTACAAAAGATTATCACAACCATACAACATTCCATCATTCATTTATTTCAAAGTTCCACACATAAAACCCTTTCCACACACAAAACATTTCCGTATTTGAAAACACCTTTTACTTCAAAACACTTTTCATATCAAAACACTTTTCATAAATAAAGGCATTTTCCACAACCAACGACTTCCCATTTCAACCCCATCGTTTACAAAACATTTCCCACAAAACAACCAAACCACCAACATGTTCATTATTCCAATTTTGTTCAACCGGGGTGATCACACAAAGTTTTCATTCTCATTTAATCATCCAATCTTTACGTGCTTATCCATTTTCCATGTTTTAACAAAACCAACCACAAACAATTCAGATATCAATTGTGCACGCAAAGGCCAACAACGGCCTGGATTTTTATTAGGCAAAGGCCTTTCAATCCAAAATCACAATCAGAAGATAAAGAAACTGGAAGGCAATAGAAACAACACAAAACCCCAAACCCTTCTTTATCCGGTTATTATCTTTATTTAAAGTTCAAATGAATCCCATGGAACAATGGAAAAATATCCCACCCCGCATGTTGCACCAAAAAGAGAGACGAAGGTAAACCCCTACCTCAAAAGGTCCCGATCACGTCACATCCGACGACATCCTTCGGTGTCCTCCGCCTTCGCCAAACCTGACAAACGCCTCCTAGGATGGAAGCTGGAGAAGGAAGGCCGGAAGGAAAGGTGAAAAGTCCAGGATTAGAAGCTTCGTCTCATCGCTACGATCCTGTGGCCGCTGACGGATCGTAATTCGGAGCTCGGACAAAGAAGTTAGAGGAGGAATACTTCTCGATTGTCCAAGAGCGTTGTCGTGCGACAAAGAAGCGATCGATATGGAAGATAAAACATGACCTCGTTCTTATATAGGAAACGAATAGGTAAATCCGTATTCAGTGTGCATTAATGAATACATGATGTTACAGTACATACGTTACATGTTTTGACTGGTTAACACATCACGCGGTTTCCACGCGTTTTAATAATAATGATAATTCAATCAATATGTGGTGTTTCGTTGACCCGAGGCATGAGTCATAAAAGTAGCTCATTAATGGTCTTAAAATGAACGTCATAACTTTAGGGTTACGCTGTCGCTGACGGATCGTCAATCCGATACCGTATGAGGGAGATACGTTGGATACAAGATCCCGTAATAATAACAATATTAAATCTATTAATTCATGAGCGTTTCGGGTACCCAATCCGAAAAACCGAAAAAGACATCAAATATTGGACTCATAATTTTCGTCTCGTAGTCAGGGTCGCACTGCCACTGATGGTTCGTGAAACCGAGGTCGCACGAAGAAGTTACGGACAAAAAGGTGTTTTATCAACAAAATTAATAACAACAATATTTTATTATTATTAATCAATTATTTATTTGTTTTTCATAACTCCAAAAGCAATCACGTTTTGGAGTCTTCATGGGCGCTATAATTAAGCACCAATTCCTTCTTTTTCATTTATTTGTCTTTTAATTTTATTTCTCTTATGATTATTTTTTGTTTCTCTCTCCAATCTATTTTTTTTTCTTTCATGATTCTCTCCCACCACCAAAAGTGGCGCCTCCCATTTCTTTTACTCCATTGGAACGCCCCAAACTCCATTCTCACTTCAACTTTATTATTTAATAAAATTAATAATAATAACACCCATAATTAATTTACTAATTTAATCCCATTAAATTATTTTACCATGGTTATTAAGTTAAAACCATTCCATTTAATTAAATTCAAATAATTTAATATACTAACCAAAAATTAAACCCATTTAATTTAATTTACCAATCACACACATATTTCTGTCACCTTTATCATTATTATTTAATTCAATAGTAATAAATCCTCTTTCAATTTCATCAACGGGTCCCCATCATTAACATTAATAATTATTATTATTATTGACGCCCATTATTTTCATATAATTACTCCATATATCCCATAACATTATATTCACGCATGGTTGGGAACCCCATTCACGTACCTCTTCACGTTGTTATTATTATAACAAATTATTATATAATAATACCCTTTTAATGTAATTAACACAATTCCAACTTTAATTGTGGAGAACTGCACAACGCCTCCTGACAAGGTCACACCCATGCACCCCATGCATTTCATTCCTTTATAATTTATTACATGAGCCTCATTTATTGTAATTTATTCCTTTATAACTTATTCCATGCGCCTCCCATCATTTTATTAAATATATTCGATTTTATTATATTTTACAATGATTAAATTAAAACCATTTTATCTAATTAACACCAAATATTTTCACGCCACCATTATCAATTATTATTATAAAAAATTATTATTACAACACGTGTCGTGTTTGACCATAGAAAATTTTTTACAAAGAAATGGACCAGAGAGGTCCGAGCCATTACACCAGATTCCTCTGAAAACATTCTTGTCCTCGAGAATTATAACCATCCCATAAAAGGGGGAAAGGTCCGGACAACCACCCCTCAAGATACCTCTCAGGCCTCTTGTCATAACAAGAAACAACCGACAACCCTAATTATGTGAGTTAGGAATTCCCTCTCCTATGTTGAGATATTATCCTCTTTAGGCGGCACTGACTCCCCTGCACGGGTTTAATCGCATCCGCATTAATGCCTCTCGATTAAGGACTAAGCCTTCCCACTTCCATATATTAGGATTTTCCTACTTACACTGCCCCTAAACACCATACAAAACATCAATAAATTTCCCGAACACATGGCTTGAGGAATTCCTTCTCCCATGTCGAGATATTATCCGCATTAAGCGGCACTGACTCTCCTTCACGGGTTTAATCGCATCCACATTAATGCGTCTTGATTAGGGATTAGGTCCTCCTCTCCCCACATGTTATGACTCTTCATACACATTTAAAGGAAAGAGGGAAACAACTTAGCATTATAAATTCATGAAAAAAAGTTCCAGGCCCAAAGCATGGGCGAGAATGAGTTTCAACAAAGGAGTGTGATGATCTTGAATTTAAACAAAACATAAATGAGAGAATTTAAGTAAAACCGGAAACATCTCTCTTGATCTCTGGCCTTGCTAGGGTTGCCACTTCTATTGCATGAAATTGTCTGTGTCCCACTCCTCTGCCGTTCTGTTGACGTCCAGGTGCCATAGTTGTTTGGTAAACATGGAACGCCTAAGCCCAAGTTGTAATGAAAAACTCAAAGTTTTAATTTATCATTTTATTTCAATTTATTTCCCAGAACACCCAAATCAAGTAAAACACAAACATTATGATGCATGTACCTTCCCTAGGGTCTCTACCCTGCAATCAATATAGTCTCACTTGGTCATTCGGTAGGCTCAGAGTCCTTGCATCGGATCACGGGGGGGGGGGGGGGGGGGCTAAAATCCCGTGTCCTAGCCGGTCTTCCCTGGCCTATGTCACGCACCAAGATTAACGAACACTGTTGCCCTACCATCCCATGCAATCCTCACTGTTCCTAACTCCAGAATCCATCCTATCTCTCAACCATCAGCTCTAATACAATTCTGTCACGACCCCCTCCCACCAAAGATTCCCCTCCTGAGCTGGCAATGGTGAAATGGAGATAATGACCCCCGAGTCCCGCCTCCAGTAGGCCCCGGGTTGGCGACTAGCACCAAGGGTATGAGTTTTCACAAATATGGGAGGCATTACCCTTATTATTATTTTGGATCGGGAAATAGGAGAAGTCAACCACCAAAAAGGGAAAAGAACAAGTGTATATAAATAAACCCAAACCAAGCCCACATGCATGTTTAGACAATTTTTATAACAAGGTACAAGTACAAGGAAGCTCAAAAGTACAATGCCAAAGAAAACAAGAGAACAACAACTACAACAGCTCCAACTGCCTGACTAGTAGGGTCCCGCACGGCCCTGGTAGTCCTCCTGGAAACCTGAATGTAAACGTAGGGTGAGCATACAAGTATACTCAGTAGGGAAACCTAAATCTCTCGTGCACAAGTGGGGAGACACCCTAAGGTCCCGTGAGAAAACAGAAGAACTAGAAACTAACAAGGAAAAACTATCCACCCAGCCTCACTGGTCACACTCTCCAAGTAACACAAACAAGTTTAGTATATATATAGAACAAAAGTATTGGGTACCCCGCACCATTTCCCACTTAATTAGATGCTGCTCTTCCTAACGGCAAACGTCCTGACGCTACCACACTCTTCTCGCCCGCACACACCTGGGCCAAACCACACATCCCGACCGCACACACCTGGGCCTCACAACCACGCATCTCGCCCGCACACACCTGGGCCTCACAACCACGCATCTCGCCCGCACACACTTGGGCCACAACCACTAACCCGCCCGCAGACACCTGGGCCTCATCCCGAAGATTCTTGGGAACGGTAAGCCTGCCCGAAGAGTCTTGGGCTAAAGGTCGCCTCAAGCCATCACAGCCTCTGAGACCTACCCGAAGAGTCTTGGGTGTAAGTTCATCTCAAGCCATCATAGCCTATGGAAGAAGGAGCAGGAAGGAGCTTGTAACTAAGGGGGAACACCCTCTCCCATAAAATGGGAGTGTTCGACACTAGGTGCTTGACATAGGTGTGGTGCGACAAAACACAAAGACACAATTATATATATACATATACCGAACACACAGCCCAATCTATGGCTTCTTAAAAATAGAAACTGAGCATGTGCCCTGGCACTGCTACCACGAAGCATGCATCAACAACCAAACAATCATCCCCCAACCCCATTTAGGTTTTCATGTTTCATGCAATGGTTTAACAAATTATTACTACTGGGCAACTATCATCCTGAAAAAACCTTTCACAAACATATCTCTGCCATCCACAACCAAGGTTAGGTAAAACTCAAGCAACCACATGCCATTTCATTTACAAAAGATTATCACAACCATACAACATTCCATCATTCATTTATTTCAAAGTTCCACACATAAAACCCTTTCCACACACAAAACATTTCCGTATTTGAAAACACCTTTTAATTCAAAACACTTTTCATATCAAAACACTTTTTATAAATAAAGTCATTTTCCATAACCAACCACTTCCCATTTCAACCCCATCGTTTACAAAACATTTCCCACAAAACAACCAAACCACCAACATGTTCATTATTCCAATTTTGTTCAACCGGGGTGATCACATAAGGTTTTCATTCTCATTTAATCAGCCAGTCTTTACGTGCTTATCCATTTTCCATGTTTTAACAAAACCAACCAAAAACAATTCAGATATCAATTGCGCACGCAAAGGCCACCAACAGCCTTGATTTTCAGTAGGCAAAGGCCTTTCAATCCAAAATCACAATCAGAAGATAAAGAAACTGGAAGGCAATAGAAACATCACAAAACCCCAAACCCTTCTTTATCTGGTTATTATCTTTATTTAAAGTTCAACTGCATCCCATGGAACAAAGGAAAAATATCCCACCCCGCATGTTTCACCAAAAAGAGAGACGAAGGTAAACCCCTACCTCAAAAGGTCCCGATCACGTCACATCCGACGACATCCTTCGGTGTCCTCCGCCTTCGCCAAACCCGACAAACGCCTCCTAGGATGGAATCTGGAGAAGGAAGGCCGGAAGGAAAGGTGACAAGTCCAGGCATAGAAGCTTCGTCTCATCGCTACGATCCTGTGGCCGCTGACGGATCGTAATTCGGAGCTCAGACAAAGAAGTTAGAGGAGGAATACTTCTCGATTGTCCAAGAGCGTCGTCGTGCGACAAAGAAGCGATCGATATGGAAGATAAAACATGACCTCATTCTTATATAGGCAATGAATAGGTAAATCCGTATTCAGCGTGCATTAATGAATACACGATGTGACCGTACATACGTTACATGTTTTGATTGGTTAACACGTCACGCGGTTTCCACGCGTTTTAATAATAATGATAATTCTATCAATATGTGGTGTTTCGTTGACCCGAGGAATGAGTCATAAAAGTAGCTCATTAATGGTCTTAAAATGACCGTCATAACTTCAGGGTTATGCTGTCGCTGACGGATCGTCAATCCGATACCGTATGAGGGAGATACGTTGGATACAAGATCCCGTAATAATAACAATATTAAATCTATTAATTCATGAGCGTTTCGGGTACCCAATCCGAAAACCCGAAAAAGACATCCAATATTGGACTCATAATTTTTGTCTCGTAGTCAGGGTCGCACTGCCACTAACGGTTCGTGAAACCGAGGTCGCACGAAGAAGTTACGGACAAAAAGGTGTTTTATCAACAAAATTAATAATAACAATATTTTATTATTATTATTAATCAATTATTTATTTATTTTTCATAACTCCAAAAGCAATCACATTTTGGAGTCTTCATGGGCACTATAATTAAGTACCAATTCCTCCTTTTTCATTTATTTGTCTTTTAATTTTATTTCACTTATTATTATTTTTTGTTTCTCTCTCCAATCTATTTTTTTTTCTTTCATGATTCTCTCCCACCACCAAAAGTGGCGCCTCCCATTTCTTTTACTCCATGTGGAACGCCCCAAACTCCATTCTCACTTCAACTTTATTATTTAATAAAATTAATAATAATAACACCCATAATTAATGTACTAATTTAATCCCATTAAATTAGTTTACCATGGTTATTAAGTTAAAACCATTCCATTTAATTAAATTCAAATAATTTAATTTACTAACCAAAAATTAAACCCATTTAATTTAATTTACCAATAACACACATATTTCTGTCACCTTTATCATTATTATTTAATTCAATAGTAATAAATCCTCTTTCAATTTCATCAACGGGTCCCCATCATTAACATTAATTATTATTATTATTATTGACGCCCATTATTTTCATATAATTACTCCATATATCCCATAACATTATATTCACGCATGGTTGGGAACCCCATTCACGTGCCTCTTCACGTAATTATTATTATAACAAATTATTATATAATAATACCCTTTTAATGTTATTAACACAATTCCACCTTTAATTGTGGAGAACCGCACAACGCCTCCTGTACAAGGTCACACCCATGCACCCCATGCATTTCATTCCTTTATAATTTATTACATGATCCTCATTTATTGTAATTTATTCCTTTATAACTTATTCCATGCACCTCCCATCGTTTTATTAAATATATTCGATTTTATTATATTTTACAATGATTAAATGAAAACCATTTTATCTAATTAACACCAAATATTTTCACGCCACCATTATCAATTATTATTATAAAAAATTATTATTACAACACGTGTCGTGTTTGACCACATCAAATTTTTTACAAAGAAATGGACCGGAGAGGTCCGGGCCATTACAGTAGAATTAACCCTTACCTCATTGTAATCAATCGAGTTGTATGAACAATAGTCAATAACAACCAAATGAATCACAAAATATCATGAATATAAAGAGAATCATGCCAATATATATATCAAATGGCAGTACACAATATAACACATGAAATATATAAGTGGTGAATAATGGAAATCTCACAGAATTAGTAGCGAGATAAGAAACCCCTTACCTCGTGTACGACATGACCTGTTCATTCTTTAATATCCTTTAACTTGGGTAAATTCCATTGGTTTGAACGAAAAGGACTTCTTGAAGTGAATTTTTCATAAGGTAAGGCTTCTAGGAGGAGGATATAGATGTAGGGAGCTTAATTTTGCAGAGTTTAGATGTTCCTAAAGGCTTGGGAGGTGTGGGGAATTGGTTAGAAGTGGTCTCCATTTATAAGGGGGAGGAGGGGATCTTTAAAAAAGTGTAATAATATTATTTTATTATATAATGATGTTCTATTTATAAAGGTCCAATAATAATTAGATTCGAATATGAGATGACTCATGGTCGAAATAAAATCATCCAATAAGAATTGGACATGTTTTGGATATTATTTTTATATTTACAATCTAATTTATTTAAATCATTTATTGATGAGCTTAATACTACATCGTTATTTTGTCATAAATAATTTAATTTATTCGATGTCTTAAAATTATAAAAAAATACCAGGATATATGAAAATCTCTCTATCTTTCCAATGAATATATATAGTCCAAAATATTACTTATATATCCCCATATAAAAATTAATTACCAAAAGATTTTTGTTTTTGTCAACTTTTCATTTAATTTAAATAATTAATCTAAAGTGTCATTATCATACATAAGTGGCTCCATGGGATCCCAAAATCGACCCAAGTAGGACCATGTTCATTCGTTACTCATAAAATAAGGTTACGACATGTTTTAAGGTTATTTTAAATTATTAGAATATTTGTTTTACCTTAAATTACTGTATTTACCTTTAACTGTGGTAAATAAAAGTCAAAAGTTACTATTTATAAAATATTATTTTCATCTCATTGAACCACATATTATTTACAAAGGTTAACCGTGTCTCTCAGATTCTTGAAATTTAACTCATAGAAGTGGTAAAATGTTGTTTTATTCAAATATACAAATACTCCCAGAAGATGGGTAAAAGACAATAAAAAGTTCAACAAAATTTTTATATATCTAAACTTATTATAAAATGACTCCAATGAATTATTTTTCCCATATATAGGCATTATGTATCTATTTTGACCAAAAATAGATTTAAATAAAATAAATAATTATTTTAATAAAAAGTCGGTTTTAACCAATAACTTAGTGTTTTATACTATTTATAAAAAAATGATGTTTCTTTGAAAAATTCAAAACATTCAGCCTAAGATATATTTGATATTTGGAATCCAAAAAGGATGTCTATTTTACCAGATTCAAAACATATACGTTGCATTAATTAATTTAAAACTAATTCCCATTGTCAAAACAAATATCGTGTTTTTAAGCAACAATATCTATCAAAAGATTGACACTTGTTTTTGTCAAATTTCAAAGTGAAATAAATTTAAATTACTTAAATTTTAATAAATGATAATAATCTAATATAATTATACATCAAAACAAAAAAAAATCATAATTTAACACCATAAATTATTTTTATTAAAGAAGTTGTTTTTAATTATAATTTAGTATTTTTCACTATTCACCAAAATATGAAAGTTATTAGAAAAATAACAAAAATTTGTAAAAACTAAATTCTTATCTCCTGATTATAAAGAAAAAGTTTATTTTTTCAAACTGAATATATAACACTGTAAATATTGGATTTAAAAAATGTTCGCCCTCAAATGGCGGTAAAATTGCATTTTCTGAAAAAATACTTACTTTATCTAAAAAATTTAAGTTTTTCTTATATTATGTCTAAGAAACACATAATCTGGGTGTTAAAATTGTATGGAGTATATGAAATTCAAAATATAGTTAATATTATCCATATCCTCTTTTGAAATGCTAGATTGGTAAGTCATGGTGCGCTTGAACTCGATGTTGCGTGTAGTGCAAGTTATTGAATTACTTTTAAGAAATAACATACTAGGAAATCATGGGGTGTTACATTCTTACCTACATCAATAAATTGAGTCCTCACAATTTTAATTTGTTATTCAAACATAAATAGTAAAAAAATAGAAAAATACTTTTTTGGAAAACCCAAATCAGAAATTGGGATAATAAAATTTAGTCTCAATAAGAGGAAACAAGAAATTAAAGGGTCACCACCAAATTATGAGCTGGATTAGTAGAACATTAGGGGAAATTAGAGACAAATAATTGGAGAAAAAATTTAAATATTTATAGTGAGTGATGGAGGTCATAAATCGCAAACAAGTGAAAAATTGAGGGCATCAAACCCATCAATCCATGATGATTTAAAATACCATTAGTTCAACAAAACATAAGGCATTAGGATAACACATTTTTGGTTTTAAGATCCATTCCCAAATGATTAAAAATTCATTTATCCATATAATAAGAGGAAAAAATTATATGTACATATATAATTGATAAGTACATTTTCATTCTTCATCTAATTCTTACCACAAAATCAACTTTCTCTCCAAACTATTTCAAAAAAATATTCTATTTATCCTAAGAATATAGGGTTACAAAAATAAAAAATTTATAATTCACTTATCAGAAAATTTAAAAAAATAAACTACATTATACAATCCAGGACATCATGTGAGCTAGTGGTATGTGATACACCCTTGTCGCCCTTCAGTTACGGGTTCAAGTGTCTTGGCCTTGCCGTACACGACGGGTTGCTACCTGACCTCCGGGTTGTCCTTTTTATGACATTCCAAAAATAATCTCAAACTATACTTATCCAAAATAATTTTTTCCAAACTCAAAATCCCAAATTTATAATGAAGGAAAATACAATGAAGATCCTTTTTCCACATAATAACATGTGAACACCTTCATCATGTTTTCTTTTAAAACACTACATCATCCTAAATTACCATAGAACCTTATAGATACATTCATTCTCCATTATTACTTATAGAATATTTGATATACTCTTAACATACATAAATGTTGTAAACTCCAACAATGATGGAATATACAAAATACTAATAAGATCCATGGATGTCAAGAATATACAATGTAATTTTTCAAAATCAAACATCTCTTATTCCAAAATCACTACCTCGGTATCAGAACCATATTATGGTTTATATTTATCCCAACGATATATATTCAAAAAATTTAACAGGAAATTGTGTCACTTTTCTTGGTTCCACACAATCTCTGGTCCTTAATGAAATAGTACTGCAATACAATCCTTATATACTCTATAATTATTATAACATGTACATTATTAATACAAAAATAAAATGACACAATAATTTAATAAAAATGTAAGAAATCCAATCATTATTCTTCCTCTTCGGTATAATCATAACTTTATTATTATCCAATAGAAGCATTTGCGGTATACTTGGATGATTAGGACATTGATTCGCGTAGAGTCCCAACTCATTGCAGATGATGCATTGTACATTGGAATCATTTTTCTTACCCTTTAAATCACGTATTTTCTGTCCATTTTCTCGACACATAAAACAAACTCTCATTCCCTCCAATCATTTACCAAGGTGATTCTATATACAGTTATCACATATGGGAAAATTCATCTTTTCCCTCTTTCCTTTATCCATCTTTCTCTCTTCCATCCTTTTCTTATCTTGCATCCCTTCAAAGCCATAGGACTCAAAGAAATATTTTCATATCTTTTTAGCATAGGATAATATTTCTTCATATGTTGAGAAAACATGGGAGACTATTTCCCTTCTAAATTTTTGTCTAATACCTTGAAAGATATGATCCTTCTTACTTTTTGGATCATACGTCTTACTGGAGTTCACATTCCTTCTACTTGGCGTTATTTCTTCACAATGGAATAAACTAGATTAGTTTATGAATCGAAATACATAATTCCAAACTTGTAAAACACATAACATAAATTGAACAGTTTTTGGATATAATCCATAATCACAAAAATTATTTCCTCGAAGTAGTATATACTAATAAACCAATCATAATGATTTTTAAATAAAATGAGAATTATCCTATGAATATCCTCTTGGAGTGTCGTAACCAAGAGTGTCTCATTGAAAGTTGTCATGCACGAGTTCTCGTTCGAGTATAGCTCAAAGAAGTGTTTTCGGGTTTTACCCATAGGTATATCTGTGCCAGAGCCACCTTTACCTACTCGTATCTAGACAGGGAAGTATTTTCATGGGAAACACACAAAATCTCTACATTACCAAAATTATAGTAAGTTCATATATATTAATCCTCAAAGTAAATCTTAGGATAATGTGAACTAATAAGATTTTATCTAAATCTAATTTCCAAGGTTATTACTAAACTTCCTCTGATAACAACTATAACACCCTAACCCCCATTACCCAGAGTCAGTGCTTTATTTTAATACATTGGCATGATTATAAGGAATCATGTCCCGAAAGACCGATCAGTTTAGCAGTCTTGGAAATTAGATTACATACATGATATTTACATTACACATAAGAAAATAAAACAAAACATAAATAATCCTTTATGAAATCCATTATTCCCTTGGATTAACCCTGCATATCAATCACAATACACATCTTAGAATCCTCAGAAAAATAAAACATAGAAAGGGGTGAGCTAAAACGCTCAGTAAGGGTAAACTATACCACGAGAGATAACATAAATATTAAGAATGGTGAATAATTGAAGCCACATTCCATTACCAATAATAAACATGAATACTTTTACAGAAGGATTATGAGCTGAGTATATAATTCCATAATAAAACATAATAATGGGTATTCTACTAGTTGAATGACCACATGAACCATAAATATTATAGTCATAATGAAGGAATGTATAGTACTAGACTTTTATTTTTGTGTTAAGTCCTCATGCCAGGACCTAGGGGATAACTGTAATCAGACCCCAGCCTAGAGAGCCTCTGTAATCAGACTCTATCCTAGAGAGCCTCTGTAACCAAACTCCAACACAGAGAGCCTCTGTAACCATACTCTAACTCGGAGAGCCTCTGTAACCGGACTCCAACCTAGAAGGTCTGCTATAACTAGACTCCAAATAGGAGTGCTTACTTTTACTAGTCCCCAACTTGGAAAATACTAGTCCAACACATTCAACATATGAAGAGGTTGAAATATAACATAAACATTGGTATTAATACCATTATACGAAATGTCAATACTTTAATAATAAACGATGAATAGAATATGAATAGAACATCCATATTCAAACATATCACAGAACAATCAATACAATATGGATGTTTCTTATCATAATAAATCATCTTCAAATAATCTTAAAATTCATTAAAGGATGTTGACATAGATGAAATCGAGAAATATCTCATCCTATTTTCAAATCATTTAAGATTCACATAATAATAAAGAAAACATTTATTTTGAAAAAATTATTATAAGCTTTAAGGGAAGCTTCGATGATGTTATAATGGCAGAAAATAGCCAGACCAACCGTATAACATAAAAAAAATCCTTACCTTAATTTTTTCAAAAATTTCATAAAGTACCTTGTTTGGAAAAAGACGGAAAATTCTTTTATAAACATCTTATAAAATTTAAACAAGGGTATAAATTCCATAACCCATAGTCTATAAAATAGTAATAATTTTTCAAAATATGTTTTTAGGGAACATGGATGTGGATGATAATGAGTTCCCAGAAGATAATTACGTAAAAAAACCTCTCATAACAATGAGATTGTATAATTCACCCTTACCTCGTTTTAATCAATCGAGTTATATGAACAATAGTCAATAACAACCAAATTAATCACATATTATCAGGAATATAAAGAGAATCATGATAATATATATATCAAATGGCAGTACACAATACACCACATGCAATAAATTAGTGGTGAACAATGGAAATCTCATGGAATTAAAAGTGATATTAGAAACCCCTTACCTCGTGTCCGACTTGACCTGTTCATTCATTAATATCCTTTAATTTGGGAAACTTCTGTTGGTTTGAACCAAAATGACTTCTTGAAGTGCCTTCTGCCTAATGTAAGGATTCTAGGAGGAGGAGAGGGATGTTGGGTGCTTAATATTGCAGAATTTCGACGAGCCTTAAGGCTTTAGAGGTGTGAGGAATTGGTTAGAAGTTGTCTCCTTTTATAAGGGGGAGGAAGGGCACTTTAGGAAAGTGTGAAAATATAATTTTATTATATAATTATATTCAGTTTCTAAAGGTTCAAAAATAATTATGGGCGAATATAATATGACTCATGGTCAGAATAAAATCTTCCAATAAGAATTGTTCATTTTTTGGATATTATATAAATATTTATAATCTAATTTATTTAAATGATTTATTAATGAGTTAAATATAACATCATTATTGTGTCTTAATAATTTAATTTATTCGATGTCAAAAAATTATAAAAAAAATATTATGATGTAGGAAATAATTTTAGTATTCCAATTAACATTTAATGTATATAATATTACTTATATAACATCATATAAAAAATAATTTATAATGATTTTTGTTTATGTCAATTTTTCCTTTACTTTAAATTAATTAATATAATGTGTCATTATTATTCATAAGTGGCTTAATGGGGTCCAAAAAATAGACTCAATGATTCCCATGGTCGGCCATTACTCATAAAATGAGGTTAGGATATGTGTTAGGGTAATTTTGAATTATTTTAATATTCCTTTTACCTTGAATTTTCCTATTTACCATTAACCGTGGTAAATAAAAGTCAAAGGTTACTATTCACAAAAAATTTATTTTCATCTTATTAAACCATGTATTATTTACTGAGGTTAATCATGTCTCTTGGATTTTTGAAATTCAACTCACAAAAGAAGTAAATTTAAGATTTATGCAAATTTGCAAATACTCCTAGGAGGAGGGTAAAAGATGGTAAAAAGTTAAGTAAAATTTTTATATATCTAAAATTATTATAAAATGAATTCAATGAATTATTTTTACTATATATATATATATATTATGTATCTATTTTGAACTAAAATAAATTTAAATAAAATAAATAATTATTTAAATAAAAAGTCGTTTTTAACCAATAACCTAGAGTTTTTTACTATTTAGAAAAAATAGATGTTTCTCAGAAGAATACCAAATTTTCTTTCCTAATCTATATTTTATATTAAAAATTCGAAAATTATGTCTATTTTACCAAATTCGGAACATATATGTTTCATTAATAAATTTAAAATTAATTCCAGTTGTCAAAACAGATAGCATGTTTTTAAGCAACAATATCTAACAAAAGATTGACACTTGATTATGTCCAATATCAAAGTGAAATTAATTATAATGACCTAAATTATATTAAATGATAAAAATATGATCTAAATATACTTCAAAACTATTCAAATGGATAATTTAACACTATATAATATTTCGATTAAAAAAGTTGGTTTTAATTAAAATTTTTTATTTTTCACTATTCACCATAATATGAAAGTTATCAGAAAAATACCAAATATTTATCAACACTGTATTTTTATCTATCGATTCAAAAGAATAAGTATATTTTTCAAAATAAATATATAACAGTGTCAACTATTGGATTTAAAAAGGGTTATCCCTCAAAAGGTGGTAAAATTACATATTTTAAAAAATACTTACTAGATTGGCAAGTCGTTGTGCGCTTGAAAATGGTGTTGCGTGTAATGAAAGTTATTGAATTTCTCTGAAAAAAATGTACTATAAAATATTGGGGTGTTACACTTCTTAACTCAGTCAGAGGAAATACATTTCATTTAGGTGATTTTGGGATATGATTGAGTGTAGTTCTTATGTAAGGTGATTAAGTCACAGTGTATGGATCATTCCAAATGAGGACACATGAGAGAAACTATCATTTGCATGACAAAGAGAAAGAATATGTGTTCTATAGTATACACTATTGGAGGTATTATTTTTTTGAAGATTTATTGGTTGTTTTCATAGATCAAAATGGATTAATATGTATCGCCACATAATGGGACATCAATTTGTGGTAGCACAGGTGGAAGGTATACCGAAAACCACTTTAAATTGATCTCACTTAAACACATAGTAATTGAAATTTTGTGGTAGAATATTTGATAAAAACTCATATGTAATCCATAAATGTGAACATTATTGAGTGGGATATGATGGGTATGTTCTCTATGGTGAATATTGAGTTTTAGGAATGGTATGAGAAACCATTTCTAGAGGCTCTAGAGGCGACATGCACTCTTTTGTAATTGGATTGGATGCATAAGTCATTAGATTCTCAGGGTAATGTCTTGATGGATAGTGTAATAGAAAAACACACCTCTTGGTTGGGACTTTTATTTCATTGATACCCTACTATACCATGGTAATGTTTTGGTGCCTTCTGATATTGGAAAAGAGTTGGCGATTGAATATAATGATTCTATTTGGGTAGTTAACCCTATGATCATCAAAATGTATTAGGATATATGTCATCCGTACTAAAATACATGTTTTTAATAGATGAAATAATGTTTCATTACTCAGTGATCCACCTATTAGCAGGGGAATTCCATGCCAGAACAAATGACTATACTTTTATAGCCTATATCAATTATCGGGTAGAGATGGAATAACAACACCATTGATTTTTTGACATGTTTGCTGAGATATAATCCAGATAGATATATTGTGTGGGTTATCATATATTATTTGAAAATTTCAATCACATTATACATATATAGGATATCTTATTTGTTGATGATCTATGAATTCAATTCATCGAGGAGATAGTATGACTCCCTGGGGTGCCTTTTTTTATCATATCAAACATACATACCCTATTCCCATCAATTTTTTTGAAAGGGTTTAAAATAGAAATGGGTTCAAATGTCTGCTTGAGCCATATATATCATCATCAGATCGATGGGATTTCCAAGAGGATGATTCAGGTGTTAGATGATATGTTACAGGCATATTTATTTCATTATGGTAGTTCATAAGAAAAGAATATTACTTTATATGATTTTTCTAACAACAACATTTTTAATGAAATGATTGAGGTGTCTCTACATGAGGACCTATATGGTAGAAGGTTCTATTCAACTCTGTACTGAATTGAGGTAGATGAAGAATCTCTACTGGGTCCTTAACTCATTTAGGTTACTTCAGAGAATATCGAGTTGAGTTAGAAGTGTATTGCTACAAGTTAGTCCTAGAAGTATCCCTATATTGATTATTTCTATAGTACTCTAGAGTTTGGGGTGGGTCATTAAGTCATTTTCTATTATCACCAAGGATGGGTCATAAACAACTCTAGTGACATATAAGTCAATCTCCTCATTATGTTGGGCCTTTCCAGATAGTGGAGAGGGTCGAGTCGATAGCCTCTCTACTGCATTAACCTCTGAGGTACCATTCCACACACAACATATTAATCATATTGCAATATTGATAGTATAATCATGTCCCATCACATTTATTTTATGCAATGGAAATTGATCTATTAGAGGATACATTATTAGAGGTGAATCCAATTCATATCATTGGATATTATATGATTTTTTTGGTGGCATGTTTGTTCTTTAGGTTCAAGTGATGTTGTAGCATGGAAGTGTCCACGATGATACATGGGAATGGTTGGTTGGTGAATTGTTTTTAGTGAATAATAAATTTCATATAATATATCTTACCACCCTTAGAAGGGAAACTTGTCGATAATTAATTTTAATGAGTGGTGGTTTCAATGACACAAATTTATCCAATGGTAAGACCAATTTAATTATTTGTAAATTACATGAAAACCTATAATATCAATGAAAAATCATTAATGGAGGTCTAGGGTGAATCTGAGAACATTCAAATTCTGAATATTTAAATTCGGAGGAGGTTGAGTATGAAACATGGTTAGAGGAAACACTAAACCATAGCCTGCATGGTTTCCCTAAATCGTACATCAATTGGACGTGGGCACTTGGGGGATGTGTGGGTTTTATGTAACCATTATTCCTATGGTGTATGTCCATGTGACACTCTAATTTTTTTTGAATAAGTTGTTTCTTTCCTTTTTAGAATTTTTAGTAAAACTGTGTGACTAATAGTGTGATGTTCCGCCTAAAAGGAGTGAGGGGTTCATGTTTATCACATGATTTGGGATAACCATTTGTTCATGCCATGAAAAATATATTTTAATGGTGAAATTAGTTTTCAACAATTAATGAATGTTGTATCCCAATTTCTTCCTCCCCTCTCCCATTCCACTTGAATTTTCCTTCCCTTATGGGGCGTGATCCTCCTCCTTCTCCATCAATGTGATTTTGAGTAATCTCTTACATTTATGGTTTGATTCATTCTCCGTAAAAAGTATAGGAAATCCATGGGTAATATCTACCTTCCTAAATCATTAATTTCATGGTTCCTCAACAATCTATTATTCTATTTTGGTGTAATGTAATTTTTCCTGGTTTTTTTTATATTTTCTGAATCCACTCATTTCCATGGTTTTTATTAAATCCACGATGAATAATGGATGAGTGGAATGTTAAGACAACAAGGTATGGATTATATACTATTTCACATTTTTTTGTTGCATTTAAGATGTTGCGGTATCATGATTCATAGAGGAATATTCCAACGAGGATTTATTTTTAATATGTAAATTAATTAGGATTTGTTTCCATGTTCTTTATAACCATTCAATATTGTGAAACCAATATATATGGCGTTCTCCTTGTATTTTTAAACACCTTTGGTTGATAATTCCTCTATGTCCCAATTTTCCATTATTATTTTTTGGAATCACCTTGGGGTGTGTGATCAATTTGTTTGATAACATAAACATAATAAATGGTTTAAAAATAAATGGTTATCATTGAACTAAATTACTCTATCTTTATGAGGATATTTTTTATGATTGATGTGTTAATATAGATATCACATTCCCTACATTTGTTTTCTTATTCAATTTGATTTAATTATTATATTTCATGTCCTAAGGCATTTTTTTCTATTATGATATAACATGTGCCTTTTACCCTCTTCCACAGTTTATGATTAATATTTTTGCTATATTTGAATGGATTGATTTTTTTATTTCATGGTCATGTTAGATATCTAGGATTACTTAAATTTAATTGATTAAATGTGACTAGAGAAATGTTAATTCCATGGGCATATGCTTGTAATCCATTTCATTGTCTTATTGCACGTAGCCTAGTGGTTATGCATGGTAGCTTGATCTTATAAATGTTCTTAGTTCCTCATGCCTTCATATGCCTCTAATTGTTGTATAGGAATATAATTGTTTATTTTGAAATGATATATTTATTAAATGACAAGAAATTATAAACATGTGTTGCCTTCTGATGTGACTTGTTTTATATGGATCATTCTCTATGTGCTGGGAGAGAACATGGGTCCTAATTTAAGGATTCCATGTAAAGAAAAATCGTGCATTATTGGATCTGTTCATGCACATGTATTGATATATTTGATATTCATGTATGGGATTAATGGGTGGATTTACATAATCTCAAGAGTGGGGATGGTTACCCAATGGAGAGACTAATGACAAACACGTTTGAAAACAAATGTTTAGGCCATGCCTTGGGTGATACCAGGTCCCCTGTGTGGGATACATTGTATTGAATCAGAGTAACTATGTCATGAGTGATATAAAGAAACAATGTCTGGGATTTCTTGGATGTTCCTAAGGACATTGGTATTGTTGGAGGATCCATAGAGACACTTGGTATTCTGGTTAGTTCTCCTTGGATGAGATCAATGTTAATAATGGGATTTTATGGATTGTTTACCTATCTCAGTTCATATGTGATGCATAATTTATATATATAATTATCACTAACACTTATATTATAACATGTAATATTGTCCCCTAGCCGAAGAACAATATTCATGGTACGCCTTCTTGGGTTGACATTATTACTTTTTCCATTGTATATATATTATTCCTTGAATGGGTACTATTTTTCTGACATCTATCCTAGAGAGAAGTACATAGGGTGCGTTGGGTGTCATTTTAGGAACTCAGACCTGGTGGTTAAATTATATTTTTTTATTTATACATCTATAATATTTTGGAACACTTCTTATTATCTATTGTATTGAGTGGATGAACCTAGACATTGTGATTACTTGAACATTAATATTTATATCTCACATTGTAGTCGATCACCATTTGGTAACTGAGTATACTTCATGATCTCATGTACGGATAAATGTAATAATAGCACTTAATTTGATTGATTTACATGGTTCATAGGATGGTGTTTGTGGGAAGAGGTCTGATAATATGGTTGAAATGTTTTTTAGTTGATTTTAACCATTTTTTATATTTTATATAACTTGTTTTATATTTTTATATCCAATTTTCTCGTATATTACATTTTTGTATAGAATCATGGACATCATCATATTTTTTTTAATATTGATTACAAAACATCTTCTTGAATATTAATCTTGTATAGTTGTTTATATTATATTCTTATATTTTGTAAATTCTTATTATTATACTTCACCTATTTACTATACATTGTGTACACTATGCTTACACTGATCTATGAGAAAATAGTCTCCCCAACGAAACATTTAAGACCTTTACTACTAGTCGATACCCTCTTGAATTTTGGGATATGTGCATTATTTCCTGAGGCCAAACATCTTGGAGCAATTTTGAGTGGAATTCAATGAATAACTCTACAAAATACCTATTCCAATGTCTTTAATGGGTCCTTCGTGTAGGACATATTCAAAAAGTAACTTTCAGAAACAATATATGTTAATTTCTATTTTTTTCTACTATATCAACACCTAATTCCTCCATAAAACAATACTAACTCTAGTTTCAATTATATAAATGAATTTTTTTCTTTCTAAGAGAATATTATTTATCCCCTCTTTTACAAATATATGAAACCATTGACAAATTTATGGTGGATAACCATCTCTAGGGATATTGATTATTCATTTTACATTATAAATTTCAAGGCTAGTCATAAAAAAAATAATATCATTAACTAACATGGTAACAATTATATTATAAATTATTTTAATTTTCCTAACTAATATATATAGGAAATATTAAATAAAACAAAACTATATAATCATGTTTAGAAAAAAATCCAAAAAATTATAAAATTTTATCATTAAAATTTCATCAGAATTACTCATAATAATTTAAAAAATTATATATGAGACCATTTATATTTTAGGACATCCATTAACAATATTTCATTAATAATATAGATTATTATTTATATTTGACAAGAAATTACAAAATTATACAGAAATGAGCTGACTAATAAACCATAAAATGAATAGATCCAGATGAATGAATGCGATGAATTATTATTAAATAATGGGTGGAAATACCAGAAAGTCTCCGATCAGAAAAAAGTATGATCTCACAAATTATTATTAGAAAAAAAGTAAATTGCAAAGAAAATACAAGACAAAGTCACTACATAACATCAAATCCATCCCCATCCCCATATCCATACGCAGTTACCTCATCATCTTCTTGCGTTGTCGATTCCCATTCAGAGGACTCATATCTATTGAAATGTTCAAGGTACTGATTCCTCTTGACGAGTTGTTCTTTGGTTAACTGATAATTAAAAGTACACTTCCCTCCAATAACTTTTGTCACATCAGATTTCTTCCCACCACTTTTCATGTATGATGCCCTAGTCGCCATTGTTTTGGTAAGATCTGTGTAATCTATTCGTGGCTTCCTTCTTCCTTGATCTTTCCCATTAAACACTTTATCCACCATCATTGTGCCCCCATTTCTAACAAAATCACTGTAAGAGGACTTTTTGCATCCATCTTCCTTCTCATAATCAGGTTCAACTGCCCATCACTTCTGATGTGCCACAGGAGGAGAGGCAGAAGTGCTTTTGCCCAGGGTGTTACCCATTGGTACCATAGCCTGCTGGACAGCAACTGAGTCCTCTATAACACAGACAGTGTTGGAATCTTCATGAGAAGGGGGACATAGAATTTCATCCTCTCCCATGGGTTCACCATTCTTCGGGTCAATACCCACTAAAACAACAAAATGTTTTGGCAAGCAGTTTATCATTCCATCAGCACTAACCTGTATCCTGACAGGATAACTCTGCCCTGGAAATTTTCTCTCACTAGATATATGAATTTTCTCTTCTCCCCTGCCCATATACTGTGAGTCAGGATCACCGGCCTTCATCTCCCCTTTATTAGGCTTCTCCATTACTTCTTTCTCCTTTATGCTAGCGATATTCATGGAGTTCTCTTTTGCCTGCATTGCATCCTCCACAACCATATTACTCCCATTCGACATTTCTCCTGATTTGACCTCCTTCCCCACACACATTTCTGAAGATACACCAACTTGAACTTGATTATTTTCTAATTCATCTTCCGCTAGGGCCAATCCATTATCATATGACCCTTGATTCAGACCTGTTTGAGTTTGAGCCAGATCATCATTCCCAGTAGCATTAGGCACACCCGGATGGGCATCTGGGGTCTTCCTTTGGCATTTAACAGTGGCATGACCCTGCTTGCATCAATTGGAGAAAAACAACATCCATTATTCAAACAAGAATTTTTTGAGAGTACCTGTATTATCCTTCCACGATGATCTATACAACCACCGGTGGGACTCTTGAGAGGTCCATTTCATCACAGAACCTCGCAGTGGCAGGATTTGACAAAGAAGCAGTTCTATGATCACAACAAATAAATCGTCCAATGGAATTACCTATTGATCGTAGAAGTCCCGGATTTTGGAAAGGAATGGGAAGACTCGACATTTGCAACCAGATTACAGAATTTGGAGAATCACGATTCATACGTCTTTCAAAGGTCCAGTGAAGAAGATGAAAACCAGAATACATCTTGCTTCGGGACCAAGCCTTTCCCAAATCCTCATCATCTGAAAAAAGAATGAGGATTTTTTGCCGTCCAAAAATCCCAACACGCGCAAAATTCTTGATCCCCCATTTTTCAATGACAAACTTACCGAATTCTTCCACCAGTAGGCGCCTTCTCACAAACCTTGCAATTAGGGCATTAGAAAGCATCGAAGAAGCCTCATGGAATTCCTGGATCGTAACCGGAACAATGGGTTGACCGGAGATGCATTCGGGTACCTTCAGGCGACATTGATAGTTGATTGACATAATAAATTCATTCTAATAATTCTCACATTAGTGATTTATATTTGAAGCATACTTTCATATTAAAAAAATTGTATAATGGTTCCATTTTCAATAGTAAAAAAGAAATATTTTTTGAATATATTTTTTGAAAATATTTACCCACATTCATGTCTCATTAATATTATAATGTTCAATTGGAATGATTATATTGTAACATTTATTGAAACACATTTCAATTGTACATGAACAATTTTTTCAAAATATGAGGTTTCAAAAGGGAATTTTTATTTTCATTAAATTTTTTTTATAATAAAATCATTCAGGACTTATGTAAATTTTATGGTCCTTTTGATTTTATTATAAATATGGGTGGTTATGATATAAACCAATGATATCTAGTACCATGGTAAACTAATGATTTGTGGTAACATTTTTTACTAATGATATGTTCTTCCCTGATGAATCAATGAGAGGTTGTTACATTATTACCTTTAATAAAGATTTACTCTATGGATGGAAGCTCGCCATATTGGTAATTACATTTTTATATATGATATGTATAATGATATCCCATGATTCCTAAATAAATGTTTTATTTATTATAATGAGTTTTCTTTAAAGTTAATTTCATTTTGAAAATGTTTTATAATTATTTTTTGAAATTATGATTCCCTTTTCGGCATACAAAAGTATGTTTTATGAAAATGTTATTATGGATTTCCAATATACTTATGGCTTCCTATAATTTAATTTCTTTAATTATGTTATATTATAATGCCAATTTTGATACTGTTTTTTCTAGTTATTAAGGATGTGTAGGGTCAATGATGTGATCACGGGGCAACTCTATATTATTCAATATGAAAAAAAATTAAATTTATCAATTTTTTATTGATTTATTTTATATTGAGTATAACATTCCACTTTCAATGTTTGTGTTTATAATTTATGAGTCTTCCTAATTCCTTAAAACTCTAATACTAAAAGACCAAAATGAATTTAATAATGTAAATTCTAATTTAAAATCACTAGAATATGTAATTTTTATGTATGGGTCCATACATAATATGTTTTTCATTTTTATATATTTTTATGTATTCATTAAATAAAATAGTAATTTATTATTGAACGGTTCTCTTAGAAACTCTTTCCATTTATTAACTACTATAAAATTTGATGGACTCATTCTCATAGTGTGCAGAGAAAGTACATTGTTTAAAATAATTAAGAGTGTTGATGTTGAATAATTTTGTTTATGATAACATGTTATAGAACATGATAACAATTACATGGTTGAGGTATTTATATTTAATATATAATTATTATTCATATTCCAAAAAATTCATATGAACAGTAATTGAAGAAATGACATAAATTTTTTTATTGAATGGGTAGCATAGTTGAAATATATGCTATTTTTTATTTTTTAGGAGGGATGTGAATTGTTAATTTGAATTGTAAATACATCAAATGTAAATTTTTTCATGAAGTTTTTGATATTTATTTCTTTTGTTTATATATATTCTAATTATTCTATTTTTGGGGAAAGCTGTTACATCCAAAGCCACCAAAGGAGGCTAGATAAATAATATTTGGGAAGTAAATATCATGTGGGTTCTATCTAGAACATAGAATTTCATGTTGAAATGTTCCATAATTTAGAGCGATGAAATTGATTTACAAGATCATAATGAGATCATTCATGGGGTGAATAAGTCTAAAAAATAGGGTTCCCATGCACCGGGCAATGTGGTGGTGCATCTATTAACTGTGTGAAGTGAGTAAGCGTGTCCAATGCAGACTATAATGTCATCTCAGGAAGGAGGATAACACAAAAACTATAATTATGGAGAATTCAAACCATAGATAAGTTTTTGTTAGATGGATAACTAATATTAATGTCCCCTTATTGAAATTTTTTTCCAAATAATACAAGCTATCTGATTGAATTTTTTTGGGACATCTTATCTCCCCCACCACACATGTTTTAAACATAATTATCTTATTCTAACTATAAATTAACTATATGTTTCATTAAGATCGATTGATACTTTTTAAATGACTCCCCATCCCATGTAATATTCCAATTGATGATCTCATAGTATGAAAATGATGAAAAATATTCGATAAAATCTTTTTCATTCATGTAAAATACTTCCCAAAAAATTGAATCTTCACACTAGATGAAACTATATATCATAGATGAAATATAAAAGTCTTTATAATACTGATGGTTTCAATGATTTGGATATTTTTTATTTTCCCATTCACATGAGATACATACTGTTAACATATAGTTCTTTTTCACTTAAAAGAATTCATATTTAATTGATTCATAAACTCAAAGTTGAAAAACTTATCAATAATAATTCTAGTAGCTTAGAAAATTATCAATTAAAAGTTATTTGATATTGATAAACTCATTATATGAATATGGTGAATACACATGGTTTATTTAGTGGCATGATGTCAAGACCTGACCCTAACCGACGCTTGAGCCACAAATACCCTAAGCCTAGCTCCATAAGCCTTGGGTGGCGACACACACCGAAGGGAATATAGTAAATGGGAGTCCATTGGGAATTCTAACATAATTAATATACTCGATCATATAAATGAGTATTTTAATAATATTAATAAAGAAATAAAATTATATAATATAAAAAAATCCCAAATACCTCTATGTTTTACAAGATTACGACTATAAAAACTAGAATGTAAGGAAGAAATATACATGACTGCCTGATATGTTTTCCCAAACTAAAAAATAGAATGTAAAATTATTTAGATAGATATTATCATAATATGTATTCCCTAACCATAATATTTTTTTTCTAATAATCCATGTATCATTATTTTTCACTATTGACAGGGTTGACTTGTTCGTCATCTTCAAAACACACAACTCATGCAAGAAAACCCCCCTTGGGGGGGGGGGGGTTTAAAAATACATAATTATACACCATGAAACTTGATGGGTAATATGTAACAAATATGACAGGATTATGTGTTAAAAATATTTTACGAATTCTGGTAAGTAAGCTCATAAAACATTAAGACTTCAACACATTGTGCAGGTGTACTACATGTCGTGTCATTGCTACCCAGAGACAGAGAGTGAAAAAATATATTAACATGTAATAAAACACAAACAAAATTATATATAAATGTATGTAGGAAGTGTAATAGAATCATAAATGAGTGAGAATGTGGTTATCTAACTCATATCATATCCATGGAAAATAGCTCCACTAGTTCCAAAAGTCCATTAATGTTTCACAGCAGCTCACACATTTGCCCAGCAGAAGAAATCCATGTAATTCCAAACAATTCCACTATTCCAAAAAATCTATGGGAGAAAACATATATCGAGATGTCCCATTTTCAAGTAAAATGGGAGGGTTCCAAATAGTGGATATCAATATGACCCATGCCATAACTCTACACAAGGGTGTCACTCTATTGGTCGAGGTCCATAGATATGTCCCCATAAGTCAGTTCCAGTGAAGTCTATAGTGGTCCCATGACCACCTTGACTGGATGTATCCAATTTATGTGTAAATGGATGAGTCATTAACAACCCAGATGTAGGGTTACACTATAGTAGTTCATGACTCATTACCTTTCAAGTATGAGAGTGCCACTCTAGTCTCAAATAGAGGACACTTTCCTTTTTTTTTGTAGGTTTGTACTCTAAAAGTAGGTCAAAGAACCACACACTATCCTAGTTAGAGGGATACAAATAAAGAGTAAATTTAGGATCCATGAGCAACCCATCTTAATGGTTACACTTTAGAGATATCTAGTCAACCCATGTACTATCTAGTAGGAGGGATCCACTATCTACGTATCTGGGGACCTGCATGACCCCATACATCATTGAGTTTCATATAAATAAGAGACACATATAAAGAAACTGGAATAATACCTCAAAATACACAATGAATTCTGCCACTGAGTTCTATATTGAATAAACGGTATTTATATGATATTGAATGTCAAAAATTGGTGTCCAAACAATGGATATATGATTTGTTAACTTTCCCCAAGAAGGAAGTTATGGGTACACTATTTGTGAGGAAACCCACACACTATGTGGTACTAATCTATCACCAGGACATGTCCATTTATGTAAAAATATTATTTCATATGTAACCATGAATTGAGCATAGAGGGTATAAACAACATGTTTGAGCCACCTGGGGTACTTCCCATGCTATATGGTAATGTCCATATACTTTTCCTATGTGGTTGTACATTTCTCATTCTCGTGTTCTTTGGAACATGACTTATTTATTTCTAGGACCATGCCCGAGTAATCCTAGATGACACATCGAGTATTTCAGAATAAGAACACAGGGTATTTGGGAGACTTATATTCCCCATGATACTTAACTCTCTCAAAATAGTATTCACCACAACCAGGGACCAACACATCATGTGTTCTTTAGAATATAATATATACCGAATGAAATTCCATAGATGTTTAGATCTTGACTCTATGCACTTGATATGGTCCCATCATATTCATATCAATCCATATATTCTCTAGAAATCAATGGTTTAATTTTCAGATGGTGTTTCTATCCCACCTTTGGTCTGTTTTGAATACAAATTCTTCCCATGTGAACTCAGTTTCACGAACGTACCTCTGATGGATCATTTTACCTTTGTTTTCCTCTGATATCAAATATTTGGAAAAAATCAATACTAACTATTGTTAAACTAAACCAAAAATATTTCCTTGATCACTTACCCCTTTAATATATAAGAAAATGGGTGAATCTATGGGTCTAACAAGGCTCGATCCATCCTAATAATTTCTCATGGAACCCTTATGTCCAAGTGATGAATAGTGAAAGGATTGTTGTGAAGGAAGTCATGAAATAAATTATATATTTTTTCCATGATTAATTTTACTTCAATCATGAAAGGGGATTCCCTAGGTGAGAAACAAAAGAATAATCGCAAACATTTCAATAATTGGGGACATGTAAATGACCACATGTTTATAATATCTTATAAGGTGATTTATCGTAATCCAAAAATTCAACGAATGTAGTATAATCCAAAAATGAATTGTCCTACCAAATATTTGATCATTTTTTGATGCGGAATAGGCTCACCAAAAATTTACAGAATTCCTTTTATTCTCTACATCTCAGTATGCTTGAAACCATATTTTCATCATTATTGGAAGTTATTTCAAAAATAGAGCTGAGGAAGAATCACTCTTTAAATTACCAGGGTTATGTGTATTATATTGGAAATATATCCATGAGAGGTCATTTAATGGAATTTATTTTGGTTTTATTTCATTATTATGAAAAAATTTAATAACACATTTTAACTAAACACACTCTCCAAAGGTATATATTTATGAATGTCTTGTATTGACCTATTTTATATTGTTACTATGGAATATCGTGTTACAAGATAAACCATGGTCTCATATTTCTAATCCAATATTTTTTAGGATTTATCAAAAAAAATTAGGAAATTTCACCCGTATAATATAAAATATGTTCAATATTTTATAATTTAATTTCAGGCACACTGTGCATCTTAATTTTATGGCATCATATTTCCTGGAAGCAGAAATATATGAGGATATATTTCAATGTCTTAAATATAGATAAATATATCTCTATATCATTATTTCCATCATGATTTGCATTATAAAAAATCCAATAAAAATAATTTGGGATACTAATCCCGGACCTTATTCTGTATGAGCCATGAAATTTATTTTATTTTATAATTCTACCATAATGTGTGGACCAATGGGATGGTTTTTCCATGTAGGGTACACTCTTATGGATCATTTATCACCCTGATTCAATTATAAATGCTGCTACACCAATGATTTCAAGCTCAGACTAGTTGAAAACATAAGTGTGGTATCCATAGAAACGTCAAAAGGAAGACTTAGTCCACCCACACCAACTGTTGGGTAAGGGTGAGGTTGTAAGCATCCTCCCCAACCCTATGCAGGATCTAAAATGTCCTAATGAAACTCATGGATTCAATTCCTATTTAAAATAACCTATTCAATTCACATCAGAAGGATAATATCATAAAAAATTGTCCCCCTAATAATACTCCAAGGTCCTATGATGTTTATTTTCATAATATTTCTTCCTACTCTAGACTATCATTATCTACTCATAGTTAACCTGAAACTTCTCCATTGTCACTTTCACCATCTCTATATCCCAAAGGGATGCATCACCAATCCATATTCAGCACAAGGTTCACCTATATCATATACCTTGTAGGGAATTAAATGGTTCCTTTAATATAGTTGAATTCTGGATATTGTTTTATGTGTACTATAAAAATGGATATTGATCCTATAATATGTAGCAGAAGATTTACAAGAAATCCCTCAATATATCCTTCAACATAGAGACATTGTGCTTGATCTACCCATATGTCTGTCGGTGAAAGGTTATACTCATTCTAAAAATTTTCTTAAATACCTCATACATTCCTATACACAACCGTGACAAAAAACACACATCAAATTCCAAGAAAATAGTTGAGGGAACCCCATGAAGTTGAAAAGTCAACCATACATACGAGTACCCCAAATACTCAACTAAACATTTCTCTCGGATACAATGGAAATGTGATAAAAATGATTCAGGAAAATATATCTAGATGGCCTGAAAGACATTATCTCTCCCTAGAATCCCTATAAAAATGTAAATGTATAAGTCCCTCAAACTCTACTCTGGTATCTCAATGGGTCACAATAGACGTTTTGAATCCTATTGTTTATTCTTCACCTATAGACATGGGAGTAAACAAGAGAAAAACAAATCCATAAACCATATCATGTTAGTCCACATAATTTTTCAAGGAAGTTGTATATTCATTTACCCCACATTAATATGTACAAAAAAGGATAATTGTAGAAATATCACATAACATCTTCTCATATCATGACTAGGACTACCATTTTTCTCTATAAAAGGATGATTTTATTTTTTACTTAGATAATATCGATATTGTGAATCATCAATGTATATCTAGTCACACATGATCTCAAATTTTATGTCACCAAATTGGGAATCTCTCACATACTAATGGAACAGACAAATAAACAATATTAGATAATGAAATGTTGCACCCTCCTACTTCACATAGATTAGCATCAAGGAGTCCAAATGATCTGAATCCTCCTTAACCATGTTATAATGGGACATCATCTTAAGGGAATAAACTAAAACATTTCACTACTCCAAAATTTTTACCATATTGAATTTATTTTCCTATATTATTTACTTCCTATTGCACTATATTAGGTTCATGTCTCTCCATGTGATGACATGGCTAATACACTATTGGTCTGAGTGAACTACAAACTCTTAACTAAGAAGATAATTCCTCTACATCCTCATGGAGAAGGAAATTACTACCAACTCCTAGTTACGAGTAAATTAGTGTTTTCAATGGGGTCTCAATATCCTTGAATCATAGGCAATAACTATTTAACATTACATCAAAATGCCACTGAGCCAAGATTATAATGCCTCAAAACAAAATACTTATTCCACTCCCACCAATAGTATTCTCAATATTGGGGAACTCTTCAACTGTATCCTTATATATTCAAAGTCACTATTGCACTGCTCAATCTAGGTAAAAGATTCAATTTCTATGTTAAGACATTCTAAGTAGATTAAATCCAAATTAAGCATTCCAAAAACCTCATATATTTGCTCACCATGATATGAAATATTCACAACATTTGTATGCTATTGGGTGGATCCCATGATATATCTAAAAAATAATTGTTAGTTACATGGAAAAACCATGATGAAAAAAGTCATCCCTATTATATGACATATATGAATCCATAATATCCTATTTGACATCTCACTATAATGACGGTGCTCTCGAATAATGATAAGAACCATCCCCAAGTGATTTCAATGTTCTGGCACCGTTACAGAGTAGATAAGTATTGCTTATCGATGAATAAAACCACAAGATGGTCCATGTAATGATGAAAAATATTTTTCATGAAATCTAATAGCATAACATGGGAATGTTTCAAAACATAGGTCATTCCCATGAAATCATGTTGTCTATTGAGATATCATAAGGCTAAATTTGGAATATCATCCTCATAAATCCTCAACTAGTTGTAACCAAGGCTGAGATAGATCATTTAGAACCATCTCAAAACTCAACATGAGTCAAATAGGCCATAAATCCATGGAAAGTAGGTAATATGTATTTATATTTTAGATTTACATTTAATGATAACACATAAAAAACCACAATCTTCCTTCCACATTTGTCAAGAATATTGTTGGAGCAATCCAAAGGGACTTGTTGATCATAATAAAACCCTTTTGTCAAAGGGTATATGACTATAATCGAAACTCTCGATGTTCTTTAGGAACCATCCTATTTTCCCCAGAACATATCAGAGTGGACCCATGAAGTAATTCGATACAAAACCCAATCTCCCACCTTGAGAATTGTTCTGGAACATCCATAGGAGGACTTCCATATAATCATTCATGATTGAAGGAATATGGATGCATGAATACCCTATTGTAACAAGGTATAAACACAATATGTTATGGGAAATGGGTAGTAGACACCTACTAAGAAAACCCACTCATACCACCATGATATATCTCTCACCTATATTGGATAATTGTGTCCCATCAATTGAAATAATATAACTCATATGGGATTCAATTAAATCTTGAATCAGAATATGGACAACCAATCTATACCCATTATGATGACCAAAAGGATCATCATGTTCCTCTCTCTACCAAGGCATGACTCATACTACCAAAATATAAAATATATAATTTTTTTTGAGTTAATGGAATAAATTAAACTATTTGTAATAATTCTTATGTCTAATTATAATATAAATAAATTATAACACTAATCATATTAGGTGTCATAGGGTTATAATCCATTTTATCTTACAGTTGTCTATGTCCTCGACCACTAGCTCCCTAAACCAGATGTGCTTCACCTTGGTGTTGGTCGTGGCGGATCTCATATAACATTAAACTACTAAAGTATAATTCACATGGAACATCGCCTAATCCTCTTACAGATCTTCCTCCTTGAAGGAATCCCTGCCCTCTATTGTGAGATCCTTGATCATGGAACTAACTCTGTTATGGCGGTCCATCACCTCTCTGCCTGTATGCCTTAGCACATCCGGTTGGGTAGCCTTGGTCTATTTGACATCGAAAATCATAATAATAGAACCTCTAATATCATGTATACCATGTCCCTCTATGTTATCCCAGTCCATGTGCCACACCCCATACACAAAGATGATATCTAGAGATGAAATCTTATTCAATAAAATCTGCTAGAAACTATAATTGAATATACCATGGGATTCCCACCAAAATTTATAGATTATTGGAATCTATCCCATGTAAAACTCTACATAACATGTTCTTACTCAGACATCCTTGTGTCAAATGGAATTCATAAGGGAACCATGATGGAATTGAACTCTCTACGGAGTCCCTTCTCAACCATTCATTCTCCATAGTAACAATTCTAGATCATGCTAATAATGTTATTTATAAGGACTGTGTACTATAAGGTATAATCAGTCACAATCAGTCCTCCCCAATGACACTCCAAAATCACTAAAATCCAAAATGATTGAAATTTTCTGTTTTAGTAACTCTGAAGGGCTAACTACAAATGTTTAGTCTATGAGGGTTTTTACTAATCATAAATATATGTATAAATACACCATATATATCTAGATTTTATATATGAAATTATATATCCAAGTACTACCACAAGATCCATTAGTCTCCGGATATGTCAAAAAAACATTGACAAACGAATATATAAAATACCCAACTATCTAGGGGTATAGTTTCCCTCATTACATTAGATGCCTATATAGCTGGAACTCATGTTGTGATGTAATCGTATGAAAATCCTCATCCTATCATGTGGGTATGATGTGATTATCAATAGGTGGGGGTTCTTTTACCTATCATCATAGAGGGAGGACCTCAGGGGATTGTCTATGAACCGAAGCCTCCTCACTCAATAGATCAACACTATGTACTAGAACTAGAATCCAAGATGGTATTCATTGTAGTGGAATCCTAAAAATTTAATGCTAATATACCATGGTGGAAAAATAATATATATAATCAATGGGGATATGAATCATGATGTAAAATCAAATAATGAATACTATATTAGTCATGTAACATTGATCTCAAAAAAAATGTATCTGTATGTCGAGTAAACAACTTGGTAGTAAATTGGCTAGTGAATGAATAAGTTATCAACCAAGACTATCACTATAATCCCTACCATAAGAGTAGCTCTAAAACAAATTTGACACTGATAACCTAAACCAAACCAAATCATTATAGTGGGACTATATAACCAAAATCACATTGAATGAACTACATTGATACTCATCATTCATGTCTCAACCTTAATTTGGGCTCGATCCATAACTACCCATGCCCACTTCCATAGGCAATGGGGTGGTGAAATGCATTGAAAGGCATGCCCATATTGAAGGTATCTTTTTTATATACATTTACATAAAAACATAACAATATCAATAAAAAATTTTAGTGAAATAAAAAATATAATGTTTCAATTTCTAGAATACAATCCAATAATGTAATCCATCTAAGGAATCTAAGACTACGTTAGTGAAAATAATAAACTAAAGGGAAAAAATAAACCCCCATGCCAAAATATGTCCCTACATGAATAATATGGAATGTAAAACATCCAAAATAGACTAGATACCAATATCCTACCCCCAGCCACCGTACATTGTCAAATTCACAATTTATCCCTCATTTCCTATATAGTCCCAACTAACCTATATATCATGTCAATAGTACACGTAAAATGTAGGAAAATCTCATGAAGATCCAAAAATATACATACATAATAGATATCCATGAATGTTCAAGGGGGTACTTATTTGAAATTATAGGAATATATAGTAAAAAGTACATCCAAATGCAAGGATGTATCCTCATCTAACTAGAGGGACCTCAATAGGTCGTGGAGGTGGCCTACACAATGTGTCTGTTCTACCCACAACAAAAGAGTAACAAAATAAAACAACATGGTTAAATGTATTGATATATATATATATATATCCATAGTAAAAGAACCATAAATGAGACCAAAATTAGATTTCCATCTCATATCATTTCTATGGAATATAGTGAAAAAAGCACAAGAATTTCATCAATAAGACCGAGCACCTCACGCGTCTACAGAATCTAAAACATCCATGTCAAGACACACATCACCACATTGTCGAATAGTAATGGGTAATTAATGTATAGAAATAGGAAACATTAATTCGTAAAATATTTGGGTTTCACTCAACGTATAGTTTTATCACACATGTCTTGAATCTATAGGAGTATGCCACTATGATGGTCGAGGACCAATTCAGATTATCTACAGGTGGGTGCCACACTAGTTGATAGAGGACCCATTTTAAGCAATGATTTATGGTTCCAATATGGATGTTAGTAGATTATTCAGGTCAATCCTATATGTAGTGTTCCATTTTATTATCCAAAGGACCCATTCCATGTCATGTAAGAGGGTGCTTCTCGGATGGTAGATAGTGGACACAAACTCTACCTAGTAGGGGGCCTCCTCTCAAATTTTTGAAATGACATAAGACCTATCACTAACATAGGATTCCACTACAAGATTAGACATATGACCCATTCATATTTTAACATCAAGGCTCCACTCTAATGATTTGTAGTGTACATTATCCCAATCCTGTGGGTGGGTGGCTATAAGGACTTACCTTAAAACATTACATAATCTTAAATTAAATAAATACTTCACATTGAGGATCTTTTTAGGTTTACAGTTTTAGATAATTAGGTAATAACATTTACAAAACAACATGAATATTACATGAAGACAATTTTATTCAGTATGTTTTTCTTTCATAAAATAAAAACTCTTGAAAAAAAGAGTCATGTCTAGTTCCATGTTATAGACAGCATGACTTTTTCCTTGATCCCATCCTTGACCCTATTCATCATTAAGTCCTTTGAAAAACATTTCAAAACATTTTATGAGCATAACAATCTCAGTAAAGGGATACACAATGAATAAAAACTGTTATTTTTTAAAAACAACAAGTAAACCATGAATATTTTATCATAAGTAATACTTTTCACCATTATGAAGTAGTAAATACACTTCACTGAATAAAAGATCATTTATTACACTTTTGTAACCAAAATATTGACATAAAACTCTCATAAAAAACACATAACATATGAATGTAACTTGGGACATAAACAAACTTTAATAGAATAACCATACATCTGACTTCCCCACATACCACTAAATTGGATAGCCATATGGATGTATTCCATACACAATGCATTAGAGGTTATAACGTAACCAAACATCCTAGTTTATCATGACACCACCCATCATTTAGTTTCTCAAGGAACCACTGGCTAACCACCAGTAAAATGTCAAAGTACCATAATAAAATCATAACAATTAAAATATTGAAAATATAATTATTTCTCTAATAACATTTAATTGGAAATGAAATGAAATAATTCCAATATTTTGAAATAATCAATCCATATCAAAAATCATTGAAGTGAATAAATCATAGATAATAGTTCTGCAAAAAGGAGAACTCATATGGTTAAATTACTATGGCAGAACCACATGTTTTAAAAGGTAATATGAGAACTTGATGTTGTAATGAGACAAAAGTCCCCTCATATATTTTTGTATAATAAATTCTATTTCAATGGAAAAAAATCTGAGTGGGTATTACTGCATTGACATAAAGATTTATAAATGAAATTCTCTTCTAAATGATTAAATTATTTATTGATGTCACAAGAAAATTTTTTAATTTTATATTTGGGACCACTGTAAAATATTTTGTTAATTACCATTAGGAATTAAAAGGCCATTAAGATTCATAAATGTTGATAATATAGTAATTCTATTTTGGAAAATGTTACTAGTATTTAATAGGGGTTATAATAATATATGATCAACACAAATGGAAGAAGGGGTGGCCACGACCTATTGGATAGTACACAATGAAAACAATTAATTGATTATATTGAGGGATATAGTACTAATATTATTTCCTATTGACCACGCCCATTTCAAGATGTGATATCTAGAAATTTAAAAAAACCATATAAAATATATTTTCAATCATTTCATGTTCACTGTAAAAATATTGTTCACAAAACCACCTAATGAATGTAATGTCATCCCATACCATATCCTTAAGGTGCATTCTAGTGTAATAAGATGTTATAAATTTACTAATTATTTGTATGAATTTTTTATTTTTTAAACAAAATAATGTGTATACTTGTTTCTTTTCATTATTACATTATATAGAAGATTACATAATGAGTATAATAATTTATATATTTTGATAAAAATAAACCAAAATATATTTATCAAAAACTCATAGTTTCAATTAAAAAACAATAATTTATAATCTCATGAATTTTGAAAGAAATGTTATTTTTGTGAAATAATCATTTAAAATAATATTTATTTAAATATTTATGATAATATAATTTTATTAGGACTAATGAAATATTATTTTCTTTGATAAATTTTCACGATTTGTAATATCTATTGTTTAATATTAAAGAATTATTTGTAACTAAAATTATAAATTCTCATATTTTGAATATTATTTTAGTAAATAAAGTATTTCTTTTGAAATAAGCATAATAGATATCCAAAAAAACATTATTTTTTTAAGAAAATGGAATTTTTTGTGTAAAACATATTTACAATATAAATTTATGCTTTCTATTATATCATCAAAATAGAGAATATTTGATTAAACAAGTACAATAAATAGAATTATTGGAGGAATATTGACATCCATATATTAATAACGCGTTCTTGAATTTATTTTATCAGTTTTACAAACCTGTATTTATCATTGAAAATTTATCTTATATTTTATGGTTTTTAAAACAATTTTGTTACGTACATGACACACATACACATCATGAGTTGTATTATACTATGGATATTATTTAAAAACCAATTAACATATTTTAAACAAATCCTTATGATATAAATCATTGGTAAAACCAATGGTATGATCTATTGGTTTGAATGTTTTATCAAATTGATTTCAAAACATAGGTTTTGTAATTAATAAATAACATGAATTTACATTTTTATAAATAAAAAAATAAAAACAAAATAATAAAACTAAAATCCCGTTGATCTGTATTTTAATCTCTATATACAACTATAAATACCAAAAATATCTCTCAAAAAATATATAAAATATCCTACAAACATTTTATATGTACGCCCTCAATGTAATAGATTCTCTCATCCACATTTTTCTTCATGTTATTTCTTCGTAAATTGAATTTTGATATTCACATTTTCATTTATCAATATGTTTATTAACATTAATTTTATATCCTTATTATGACCATATAATGAGAGACCATATTTCAATATCGTTAAACCCTTCTGTGTACCATCTTTTTCACCAGTTATGCTACAAAAATTATCAGGTTATTTTAAAAGAAAAACATTTAAGTTATGAATTCCCAATCCCATTTTCACACAGGGGTATTCATATATAATTTAAAATAATTAATTTAATGGGTATTTAAATGTATTTAAGCCACAATCCATATTATTTGAATTAAAAGTGGTGAATGGGGCATTGTGTTGTATGATATATGTGACTTTCTGGTGAATATTAACAATATGAATTTGATTGGTGGGTCAAGAATTATATATCCCTAAAATAAATTTGGTAAAATTCCAATCACATGATATTCATAGTGTGTATCTTTCGTATATATCCAAATGAAAATATGATTTTATTACATGTAAGTTTGTACAGAATTATTCTTATGATAATAAAATTGATTTTGGTGCAACATTAATATAATTCCTTTCTGTTATCAGCATATATAATGATTTGATGTTCATAATTTAGATTCTATAATTTCTATGTCTTCATGTTATACATCCTGACTAATATATGTTTAATTAAATTATGATATGATTATGATTATTACCTTATTATGATTTATTGTGAATCTCATTTTGATCTACATCCTCAATTTATCCATCAATCTTCTTGATGATTAGTGGAATTAAATTTCATTTTTTGGAGTCTTGTTTAATTTCATTATAAATATGTATTATGATATTTCTATATTTATACAATTTGACAATGATACTAGGCTTCAGGATCTTACGATATTTTATTATGTATAAATTTAAGCATTTAAACATGAAATATAGTGTATAAAAATATTGATTTCAATAATTTGATAATATTATGTCACTCTTGGGAAAGAATTTTTATTTTTAAATGGATATTATAATTATAAAATAGAATTTAACTATTTTAATAATAGAAGAGAATAATTGTATTACAAATAACATCTATGAATATATTTGTTGAATGTAGTGAGGAGGGTCATGACCTATTTTATTGAAGAAAAATAATAAAACGTATCAAATTTTTGGATTCCAGAGGGAAATAAAACATCCATGAAAATTGAAATTTTATCACAAAAATAAAAAATATCATATTTCAATTAAAATAATGTTAAAGGAATTATAATGAAATATTAATAAAAAAGCTATGAGGATATGAAAATTAATCAAAAAAAATTCAGTAAAGTTTTGGATAATTAATAAAATATATTCAATAGTAAATGCAAGAGATTTGTAACATAAATAATATTAATGTTAAATTAGGACATCATATTGATCATATTAAAAATATAAATTATATTTTCACAAAAACTATATAATATAAACTCTTATATATGAAAAAATATTATGAAAAGAACTAAAAATAATAAATGTCGCTGGGGTATGATTTAAGAATATTTTCATAGAATTGGTATCTAAATTCGTTGGAAATGAAAATGATTTAATATAATTAATTTCAAATCACTTAATAAGTGATGAGACTAAAAATAAGACATGTTATGGATTTAATAATCCAATCGATGTAAAATTTTAATCATATAAGACTACAGCGATGACAGTTTTCCCCACCAAAAACATAACTAGTATCTACAATATTAGATAACTAACTCTATTGTAATTAAATAAATAATTTTAAATATATATTTAATTTTAAGAAAAAAAATAATGTATTTTTGAAAAATTTATACCAATATATTGAATGAAAATTAATTATGATTTTGTTATTAATGTAGGTAAAAAATTTAAACTTATAGAAATTATGGTTTCAGAAATATTATTAATACACATACATTCATATTAAAGAACAATGGAGTCACAACCAAGTAATATAAAAAATAAATAATCCACATGAATTTAAAAACATCAATATAACAAATTTATGGATAACAATTTTGGTAATATAAATGATTTGAAATCATTGAACTACTTGTAAAAATCCTCACCTTAATAATAAAAATTTGATGTTTACACAACTACAATCGAATGAAATTTAAAAAACCACATCCATTGGAAAAAAATAGTATAATATTCGTATAAATTTATATGTATACATAATTACCACATTACATTGGAAAACATAGAATATGAGGAAAATTTTTAGTGAGAAAATTATTTTATCTTCATGTGTATCCTTTAAATCATTTATAGTTCTCATTAGGTTTTCTTGGGGGCATTATAAAAAAAATTATTACATTCATATTAAGTGGATGTGTGGAATAGAAGAAATTATAGAATATACGACGATAGAATAATATTACAGTGGTAAATAAAAATGAAAGATGGAATATAAATAATATCATAAGAAAGATATATATTAATATATAACATTGATACTTAAATAATAAAAAGAATAATAATATCCAATTTCGTATTGATATAATACACAAGGTTTTACATCTTAATATTTCCATCAATACCTAGTTCCAAGATAATATACTAAAATATGTATGGAAAAAATATAGATCATAATTTCTCTAATGAGGCTCAGTAATGAATTAAAGGGATGAGTAAATATTAGTCCCACGAAAATATAAAATATGTCTAATAAAATTATAATATCAAGATAATTAAAAAAATTCAATATTTATTCAACAATCCTCTGTAATTAATAATCATTTGTTTAGGAACACTAAAATACTAAATTTATATATTTATTGTAGTCAATACACAGAATAACAAAATAAAATCCCTTATATATAAATAATTTTTATTTTATCATGTGATTATTTCCCAAGTGATGCATATAAAACATCAAATTATGTTAACTATCATTAAAAAAAATTCCAAATTTTCATTTGTATTTTTATTTAACAATATGAAATAATGCTTCCTTCATTGGGTAAATTTAGAAACTGAATAATAATAAATAAATTGATTTATATTTCTATTAAAAAACAATTTAATATAAAATGATTTCTTAATGAAAAAGTTTTTTATAATGGTCAAAAAATTTGTTCTTGTAGGAAATAATAAAAAGCATTCATTTCTCACATGTGTAATAAGGGTCGAAAATGGCTCATATGGTAACTGATAAAAATAGAAGATTATATTTTATATAAAATATTGTCAAGTAAAATTGTAGTAGAAAAAAACCAATCATATAAGTATAAAGAATGAAATTTATAAAAACATAATAAATATTTACTAGGAATTAAAATATTCATGATAAAAAATAAGTAATAAAGATTTCTGATGTGATAAACATATGTTCAATTCAATGGATTACCATTATTTGTAATAACTATAATGTTCAATGAAAAATAATAATCAACCAAAAAATAATAAAATATATGGGTATTTTTAATTAAATACCAAATATATTTATCGATGTTAATTTTAACATAAAAACCATATTAAATAATGTTTGAAAATTGATCTTTTACATGACCATCTTCAAAGGTAAATACACCCTAAAATAATTTTATAAATAATTTGTAAATTTATATCTATAAAATAACTAGAATTAAATATAAATCATGATAATCCATTCACATATAATCACTTAGTTTCAATTTTTATTAATAATCATTTATTCAAAATAAATATATTTTTCTAAATTATTCATTTTCCATAGAAGATCCAATTGGATAGTTTCAATAGTTTATTAAATTAAATGGTTTTAACATCAATATAGTGTTAATAATGGTGTATTGAATTTTTTTAGTCCAATTTTAATTTTATGGAACAAAAATTGGATGTTTTCATAGAATGTTTAAAAATATCATTTTTTGAAAAATTTATTCCATAATTAGATTTGATTTTAATAATGAATTACAATATGAATATAACCATACCATTAAAACCAAAATATCAAATATCATTTAATTTAATTTAATATTACCAGTATCTAGAAATTTATAACCGTTCATGACATAAAGATATGAAATAATTCTTGTAGATGGTGAAATAGACCACAACAAGACTGTGTTATAACAAATAACCGAGTAAGAACGTGCTATTTAATAATATAAATATCATTTTTAAAATTCACAGTCCTTTTTAGAGAGATTAACCAATGAGGGGGTGATTTTAGTTCCCCACAATTTTTTTAAAGTTATGTTAAATTAAGATTCCATTAATAAAATAAATGGTCCCTCTAATCAAAATTGCATATTGATATAAGATCTGACAATAAATAATACTTCTTAAAGTGTGATTATATCTCAGTCAAAATTATGATGAAATTATAATAAATATTTAAATAAATATACTTAAAAAATAATAACAACATTTAGTTTATATTAAATATCAAGGTAATCATATTTCATATATTAAAATCTATTTATGATTCTGAAATAAAAAAAATATATTAAAAAAGATGAATAAACAAGAGGTTTGGTGTCTAGATGTGACAAAATCTCCTCCACATGGAAATTAGTTACTAAAAATAAGATAATAATAATAATAATAAAGGCCAATAACCTATATCATGTAAAAAATAATATCATCAAGATATCCAGGATAAAAACCCTCTTCTAATAGGTATACCTGGGATGAAAAAAGAACAGGACATACAAGAACCTCTTCCACAAACATTGTGGGGAATCATATGTAATGTGAAAGACAAATAAAATTATTACCTATTTTGGTGCTGAAATTGTATGTGTTTGATAATAGGGTAACAAAAAATTACTAAAGAGATAATAATAATGTTTAATCATAAGAATAAATAATAGTTATCGTCTTTCTGGAATTCTCAGAATATCTGAAATCCTCAGATGACATTCTTTGACGTGTTTGAGCTTCCTTATAATGATTTGTCAAAAAACAAAGGATCGTTGGAATTTTATTGATTTTAATGATTTATCTCAGTTGATTTCTCAATAAATATTTATAAATTATATTATTGTCTTTTGATAATTACCTTTACGACATATTAATCAGTAACTATTTATAGTTATAAAGATTCAATCTAAAATATTTTATTAAAAATATCTGATGGTATTATTTGATAGTAATCATTGTCGTACTGAGATAGACAAGTGGTGTTTATAAATATAATCATCATTTAAATGAGATCTAAAATCCAATTCTTTATTGAAATATGTTTCTAATGAATCATTCAAATTATTAAAGAAAACTCATTTACCCTTGAATAGAAATAGTTATTGATCAATTCATGTCAAAGTCCCCCAACATCAACAGTAACATAAATATAGTAGTGACTCATCATATGGATTCGTCTCATATATGTGTTGCCCAAGGCTGGAGGTGACTCAGAGTCCATTGGTAACTCATTATATAATGATGATAGGTTCTAATGGTAGCTCCTTGGTTGTATCTCCTCTAGTAGTAAAATTCCTAGAGGAATATCTACTGTTGGATACAAGGCTGAAAGTGACTTCACTGGTGGTAGCTCATCCTTGGAGGTCACTCCTTGCTGATGGTGAATCACCTCAATACATTTCTGAATTCTCATAAACACATTCTATTATAATAAAATTATATCAGACAACATGTAAATCATTACTAATAATATAATCATGGGTTATGATCATTAAATTAAGGATGTTATAAATAATTTTTTCATATGGAGGTGCGAACATTCTCCCCCTTTTTATTATCAGAAATATTGAATTTTTTATTACACTAGTACATCGATAATTAGAGATTTATTTAAGTTAAAAAAATATCTTATTACTAAAAAATATATAAGACTTGTTTAAAATTATTTCATTAAATAAATAAAGTAGAAAATATATAATGACGATGTCAAAAAATATATTTTATTCCCTATTTCTCCCCTACAATAAATTAATTATATTTTTATATACTCCATTATGATTATAAAAATGGGAAGAAAGCATAATATAAGAGTATTAGTAAATAAAGACACTATGATATTTCATTGATGTAGGTGAAAAACCTATTGAGTACAACAATCAAAAGTAAGAAAAAAAATGACCAAGAACCCAATCAAATATTTCATCTAATTAGATTCACGAATAGAGAAAAATTGAGGACTCTCTGAGATATTTAAATTCTCTTTGGGTTTCTTTATGAGAGGATAAACCATTTTGGTGACTGTTTTATCATAGGTGGTGATAGATGCAATTTTTTAGAAGGATTAATTTTTCCATGAAGAAGAACACACCATGGGTGGATAATAGATCATACTAGGGACAAACATAGAGGATGATATGGTGGAGTCATATGACCATATGACTGAGTAATCCATTCAGGTCTATGTAAAACATCTTCTAGGGATGTTGTGTAAAGAATAGTTGTAACTGGAATTCCCTCTTTGGTAATTAAATACATTCCGTGTAAATGTATGAAGGGATTATTTAGGTTGATAAAATCCATTATACTATTACCGCGCCTCCTTATAGCACTATTGGAATTAACATTCTCTTCCATGAATCAATCCAACAATTGTGTGAGAACCTTAGATTGACTTGCCTATTGTTTCAAAGCCCTTGTATCCATTAAAATATCAATTTCTCCTATATGAATATGCAGTTAGTAGACGTCTCATGATTTGTATAAGTATTCCAAAAAATATTTTATAACACTCTTGATCATGTCTATCTTCCCTGATATAAATGTATTACACACTTATCAACTCATAGATGTACTCTCCATGATGATTTAGTTTCCTTTATTTCTCTTCATGAATGGAATCATCACCCAGAAAATTCATAATATTTTCTTTTATAATCATAATATGTATGAATCTATTAAAATTTATTAAAGTAGGAGGAGGTTCACTAGATATAGAGGTAGAAGATTACTTTTCGTCCAATTTATAATTTATATAATTCAACTCTATGAGAGAGAGTATTTCATTCACTCAACTATGGATTTCAGATATTCCACATATTAGTAAAATATTCTTGTTTCCAATTATAGTTATTGAATGTGACATCTAACATTTGTTTATAAATGAAATATATCATTATCAAAAAATTATCAAGTTCTAAATTCATGGATTCTACTAATTGGAGATGGTTGGGAGATTATGACCTTTTTAATCATGAAAATCAAATTTCCACTCTAGGATTACAAATTTGATGGCTCACATATTTAAAAAGGTTATAATTCTAATTTTTTCACAACATCAATATGTATTACAATAGGAAAAGTAATATTATATATATTTTTGGTTGGATAACATCTATATATGGTCTATGAGTCTCCAATGGATAAAAAGGTTGCAACTCATCAACTTGATCATTATAATCCACTTATGATTTGTCTCATTTGACCGCATATTCACTTTCATCACCATCCAAGTGACTACAATCAAAACCAAGTAATAAAATACAAGGATAATTTTCCCATTACTTAAAATAAATTTGTTAAGTTCATGTAAACGGAAAAGAAGATATTATTTGGGAACAGGAGAATATTATCCAATTTATGTATTAGAATGGAGAAGATTTTTATTAGTTATCTTTCTGATATATTAAATTTATTTGTGATCCATTGGTTCTAAGTGATTCGTAGGGTTGGAGGACTCCCCCACCCCTCAATATTACTCTACATATCATCATTAACAACTTCTGTAATATCTTTCATCTCATAATGTTTTATTTATAATCATCCCTAAGAAAAATAGATATCGGTAGAGTTAAATGACATGTTAAAAAGATTTCATGAACATAAACATGATGATCATCTCCATTCATAAATTTTCTATTATTATTCCTGTATCTATGATCATATATATGACTATCATTATCTCCACCATTATGATAATCTCTCTGATAATCATCATGATCACTGTTAACCTTACATGCATTTCAAGTTGATTTGTCATGGTCATATTCATCAACATCATCCCTTGAAATATTAACAGCACTACCATCCCCATAATCAGGATTGTTAATATGTTCACCTGATGATTTGGAGGGAGATATGTTGAATTATTCCACTCAAGATACACTAGTTTCATTATCATTTATTTTATATAAAAAAAATATTTAGTATGTTGAGAACATATTCGATTGACATATCCATAAATACATAATGAGGAGATTTTGGGATCTCAGGATAACTCCCCACTTCCATTGATAATTCATCCCCTTCTTCCACATATTTCTCACCATTATCATTATTAACATCATCCTGATCATCATAATCATCAAATCATTATGATGAAGATAAGGATCCACTATGTCAATAGGTCCCAATTAAAAAAATACTATTGAATTGATCATACAAATTTTTATTATCTGTTACCTAACACATCTTCCACAGATTTTTACATACATCAACCCTTTGAAAGTAATAATTGACAACAATAATCCATACTTGTCTTGAGCCGATTCACCTTATTGCACTAATCTTTTTGCATCCATGATAAAAGATATAGGAATAGGTTATATCAAAATTTATATCTTGAAATTTTCTTGAACACATTATAAATATTGATCATTATAAAAAAAAATATTATTCCATTTTTTTCATAAATTATAGGAAGTAAATATTTTTATATCCCATAGTATTTAAATCTCCATTCAATGAAAAAAAATTAAAAAAATTGAATAATAGTTTACAGTCACTATTTAGTTCTTCATCTGTAGGTCTTTATAGTGTATCGTCTCTTGTAAGAATTATGATGGATTCATGATAATTAAAAAATCCTCTATCACAATGAATTATTCCCTGAAAATACAATTATAACCCATTTTGAGTTACAGTTAGGATCTTTTACCATTCCCTTGGAGATAAATAATACTATTATTTATCAATGATACTTCTTATTTCATAATGAATAAATTTGAAAATAAAATTAGTATTATGATAGAGATCATAATCAAGACTCAGATAATATACACATTTTTTTTGTAAATTAGTTCAATAACTTAATGTCTTATATTTCATTAAATACAATCATATTTAATGATGTAAGAGATTACAAATCTATTCTCTTTTCTCCTTAGAACACTCATTTCTCATGTTATGGGTTTTGTGAAACGACTACCAAACTATTGGAAAATACCTTTTCCTATTTGTATTTCATCATCTCATCAAGATTCAATTCTACTAACAAAATATCATGGTTCCTACCAACCTATTGAATGATTATGTGTACTGATAGAAAAAGGAATAATTATTAGTTTGGGATAAATAGAAGGATTTGGGAGTTAATGGATTGAGGATTAAGTGAAATTTTTTGATTTATGCTACAAAGGATAAAATTTCGGAATTAGAAATAATTTATAATAATAAATTTAAAATCAAAAAAAAATTAATCGGGAAAATAATAGAAATACTAATAAATTAAAATAACAAAATGGGATGGTGACACTGTTACAATGGTGACTCATTAAAATAGATTTATAAAATCTGAATAACTAATAATGACTTATCAGCAATGACTCATCAATGGTGACTCTTCAATAGTGACTTATCAATGGAGAATCCAAAATGGTGACTAATCAATAGTGTCTTATCAATGTTGACCAATAAATTGTGACTTATTGATGATGAATCATTAACCAAAACATATCTTTCTTAATTCATATTTAATGTAGTTTAATATTTCAAAATTAAAAGTCTTTGTGATTATATTAGAACGATGATGTTTACTTACAATAATTTTGAGAGTTATACCATCTTTTTGATAGTGATCTCTCGAAAAGTGATGTCTAATCTTAATTTAATTTGTTCTAGAGATAGATACAAAATTTTTATAAATAATTTTAGTACATGTGTAATAACTTTTTATAGGCATTTGTCTTAATTGATGTCCAATGTCTAATGAAGAATGTTTCATCCAAAAATTTGTGTATAACAACTGGCTATAATAATGTATTCATGTTTAATAGTAGATAGTGCAATATAATTTTGTTTCAATTTACATCGTGACATAATATATTTTCCTAAAATAGAATATTTTTCTAATATTTTTTTCCTACGTTACATAATCCCTCATTAATTTGAATATGAATAACATACTAAATAAAATTATTACCCTTTTTATAGAACAATCCTAAGTTAGTTGAATATTTCTGGTATGTAAACATCCTTTACACCTATTATGTTTGACACATTGGGATTTTTTTAAAAGTGATCACATATAAACACACTATACATAATGTCAGGCAGATAATTAGTAAATTCAATAGATTTACTATAATACATCTTTGTATAGTTTGATATACTAATTTTCCATGTTCAAAAAAATCTAGTTTATAGGAAGTACTCATGGGAGTATAAATATTTTTATTTCTCTCTAACCCAAAACCTTTCAAAATTACATCAGTATATTCTCTTTGATTCAAAATAAGTCCTTCATTATTTTGATAGATCTAAAATAACAATATATTTATGTTTACCCATCAAACTTATTTAAAATTAAAATTTCTAATATTTTGAAAAATCATCACCTTGGAAATCATAAGTAAATAGAATAAAATATTATCTACATATATTTTTAATATTAAAGTATATTTTAAAAGTCCTATTATAAAAAGTGTCATATCAAATATATTTTTTAAAAAACCTTATAAAAAAGTAATGTGGTAAGCCTATCATGATAATATCTTGGATCCTATTTTAAACCATATAAATCTTTTTTTGTTTAAAAACGTGATTGGGAAAATGTGGATTTTTAAATCCAAGGTGTTGTTCAACAAAAACAACCTCAATTATACACCCATATAGGACTACAATTTTAACAACCATTTCATGTAGGTTGAAATCCAAATGTGCTGCATTGTAATATAGTATCCTATAATCTTCAGGTGTTATATAGGTGAAAAAAATTCTTCACAATTAATACATTTGTCTTCATTAAACCATTATCCTACTAATTGTGCCTTGTATCTCACAAAAGTGCATGACTAACAAACATTTTTTATAAAAAACCTCTATATTACCAGTGTTATGATAAATTTAGGTCTATCAACATAGTCCCAGTCCTTGTTTCATTCATGATTATTATGTTCTTCTTTCATAGCTACAACCTAGAATTCATCATTGATAGAATCATTGATGTTATTTAGATAAATTTATTAGAAGAAAGATTCATGTTCCATTAGTTTAGTAATGGAATCACTAGTTTTTATACATGTGTCTAGGTATTATATAATAGAATCGATGGCATTGTATATATGAGTCATAATCTCTTGTAGAGGTGTATATGGTTTTCTTAATAACTTCTTCAGGTTCTGGGTCAGGGCTTTCATAAGATGAACATTCTTCTTGAAAAATAAAATATACATAGGGATTATAATTATGATTCACATCTTCTTGGGATTTTTAGATATTATTTGGTTCATTGGGATTTGTTTAATCAAATTTAAAATCAATTATTTAATCCATTTTTAAGTTATTTTATTAAATTCACTATTTGATTTACTCGAATATTAATATCCAAGGAGAATTTGGTCATTAATCTAGGATGAAATGTTTTAAAAATTAAACATTATATTTTGGATAATTAATTATCCATCAAACCACTAAATTAAGTAACATTTATATTCATATTAAATTATTAGTCATAATTTTTAATTTTTAATAAATTTATATTAAATAATATATTTATTATATAACATGGTCTATTAACAGACTCTTCTCAAATGTAAACATATCTTTCATTCTCATTTATCATAGTCTGGGATGTGTCTTGAAGAGTCGTATTTTCTCTTTCTATAACACCATTTTGTTGTGATTTACTATGAGTAGAAAACATGTCATTAAAAAAATTTGGAGAAAAATAACTCAATGTATTGATTTAAATATTCTTCACAATGATCACTTCTCATTGTATTAATCCAATGTCCACTTTGTTTTTCTCTTAATATGAAATACTTAATAATGTAAGAACAAGTTTCACTTCTATGAGATATGATGAATATCCATGGATACCAAGATAATTCACCTACAAGAACATAGACATGTTATTTTATATTTAAAAAATAAAATCTAGAATTTCAAAATAGCTCCAAATGAACTTACTCTATAGGATGGGATATTGAGACATATTTCATAGATTTGAATGAAATAGTCCAAATTTTCTTCTTTTTACAAGGATCACATACATTATAAATTATAAATTCCATATTTGGTATATAATAAACTAAATATTTTCAAGTTATATTTCTATGTTAATGAATATTGAAATAAAATAGTCACCTATGACGAATAAAATATTATTTGTGAATGGAACTTAAGAAATATATAATTTTAGTTCATAAAAAATTTAACTCCGTAGAATATATTTAATCATTTTTTAAAGAATCAAAAAAAAATTATAAAAAAATGAGAGGAATTTTTTTCAAATTTAACATAAAAACATAATCACATAACTAAGAGACTCCTGGAGGAGTAAATATTATAGAATATATATATAAACAATTTTTAATTAACACCAAATTAGAATTAATGATTTCTCCAAGGCCAATGATTTTCCCTGTTCATTATTCAATAAATGTGACACAACAAGCATCATCGTTTATTATGTTAATTAAATTATAATACTCACCATAAATATATATGGAACATCTGATGTCTAGATACTATAGACTTTTCCTGAAGCCTCTAAATAGTTTTTCTACAAAAAAATTTTTATACCAAAAATAATTTTTGTACCAAAATCTTGTTGGGTCATGTTATGTTACTGAATAGAGATTTTTTTAACATGTAATGGTTTATTTGATATTCTAGACACATAGTACAACACTATAGAAATACATATATTATAAATAAAAGTTGATTAATAAATGGAAGTTAATATTTTTCTAAAAAAGTGCTTTGTATAAATCCAGTTTTTATAATTTTTCTCTTCCCACGATCATATCCTATACTAGTTATATACATGGAATTTATTATAAGATTATCCTCTGATTTAATTTTTTATTACTATTGGTTAAAAAATCAATCTCATTAATTCCCTATTCATTTGATAGTTTTAGTTCATTTTTCCCAGTCAATAATTTTATCAATTTTTTGGTTTTTCAACAGTATTGTCTGTTTTAATATTTAATATTGTAGAATGTTTTCTAACTCAAATATATTGATCATAAAATTCATGAAAGGTATATTACAACAAGATACAATATATATATATATATCATCATTGGTCATTAACTCTTTAATAACATTATCATCATCATTTTCAAAATGACATAAAATAATAGTAGGAGATTTTGGAAGAATATTTTCTATCTTTGATCTACTTTCTACAATGTACATGTTATCCCTATATGACATATATTTTTTATTAGTATTTGAATCAATGGTGATATCTTCATAGGAAATTTATTTTTATTTCATGGATATCTTGAGTCTCCTACTGTTATCCTCAGATTTCTACATATATTTCAATTTTGGAATGCCACATAGCATGTCCCTTTAAATTACATTCATTGAAGATGATCTCAATTTTAATATCATAATTTCTTCAGTCCTTTTTCCAAATTCCATTTTGGTATAATCTCCTCTGAAAATTTATTTTATGAATAACTTCTTCTTCTAAAAAAATTTCATAAGAAAGCTTTTCATGTGGACCTTCTCATCATCACTATTATCACGATATTCGTCTTGAATAATATATTTAGATTGTACCTTTTATTTTGATTATAAGAATGTATACTTGAAGGCTATTACTTTTCATTTTTTTATCTTCCTCGATTAGATTTTGAAAATAAGATATTATTCATATATCACAAGATTTCATATCAATTTCATTATAGGTAGTTTACATACATCAAACGATTCTCTAATTATTTTAGATTATATTCTCCATATTTTTGATAGAAATCTGAGTATTCTAATCACCTAATCATTATATGTAACTTTTTTACCATGTTAATAAATGGTATTGTTATTAACTTGAACCAAATACACATGTCCAAAATCTGATCCTCATAATTCATTTTAAAAGAATCATATTTTATTTTTTATGTATTTGTACTCATTTATTTAAAATTTCATCTCTCTCCATTAAAGTAAGATATGGTGTCACATATTTCAAAATATGATTTGAAATTAGAGTCCATATTAAATTAAACATTTCCCAACGTATAAAAAATGAATGCGTAGATTTATAGTTGTAATTTGAATTATTTTTTATATCATCACTCAATGTAAATCAAGAAATTTTCATAATTTCATAATGAATATTTTTAACATCCCAAACATCATAATCAAACTTTTTAAATGCATTTTAATATTGATTTTTCGTTAACCATATTTTTTCATAATAAAATATGGAGGTCTATTAGTAGAATATCCTTCTTTTATGACATCTTTATGAAGATAAAATTTAAAATTTTTATAAATTTTACATCATTGGTATACAACTAAATGAAATGTTGAAAAGTTAATTCCACAAGACATTGCTAACAAATTTTGGCCAGAGTGACTATCTCAATAGAGGGAGAATTTAGTTCCCAATATAATTTTATGTTAAAATTAATGTCAAATTAAATACACCTTAATAAAATAATTTTTCTAGTTAATAATATAACAGATCAATAAATGAATTTTTATTAAAAAAAATTCTTAAATAATTATTATGTATTAGTTTTAATAATATTGAAATTATAATATCACTTGAAATTAATTTACATAGAAAAATTCATATATAAAAATTAGTTAATATTAACTATCAATATAATTTTTTTTATTATTTAAAAATAATGTTTTTTCGGTAAAAAAAGTAACACTACATAAAAAAAGATATTTGGTCTCAAGAATTGTTATTTTTTTGAATATTATAAATTAGTTTCATAAATTTTTGATGAATAAGATATAGGAAAACAATTGAAGAGAACATATCACATATATAGAAAACATTAATCCCATCTTGAAGGACCTCTAAAAAATACGTGGCCTAGGAATTATTCTTTTAACCATATGTTCAATTGTCAGGGGGTGCAGTTTTAAGAAAATAAATATCATAAATAATTTTGCAAAATTTTATTTTTTGTATATCATTGAAAATTCTTAAGAATGGACTCTTTTATAGATATGAAGTTGGAGATTTTTTAAATACATTTTTGAATAATAAATTGGGCTTCATTATCAAATAATGTGATGCTCAAAATAAGAAATGTATTGGAAAAATTATACAGTTTTAAAAATTACCTTTACATAATTAGTTAGATATAATATTTTTTGGTCTAATTTTGGCATCATACAACTTTTTAACATCATTCTATCTATTTAAACCATTACCGTGGTGAAAAAAACATACCATATAAATTTATTTTTATGACCACAACTGAGATAGACTATATTACCTGATTCTAATATTCTGATTAAATTTTTGAAATCTAACTTTAAGACATAATTTATATAAAATAAAACAATTATTTTATTATAATTCATAATACAATAAAACAATTAAAAAATTAATTTTAATAGTAAAATAAATATTAATCTAAATTTATATATTTTTTAATTCTATGATATTAATTGTTTTATTAGTAAAATATAAATTGTAATCTGAGATTTAATGAAAACAAAATATTTAATGAAAACTTGTAATGACATAATTAAATTAAATTAATGAATACTCTATCATATTATTCAAAATGTTAAACATAGACATTTAATTTTAAGATCATATGTTTATATTCACTATTCAAATTTATTAAATATAATATTTTTTGAGATAATGGTTACATAATTTTTTATTCTAAGTCATGAGTATGTCATATAAGTGGAATTGTTTTTAAAAACTATATATATAGTATTATGAAAAAATTATTTTTTTAGATAATTTTGAAAAATTCACCCTTAGTTAATTTCTACAAGATGAATCTCAAAATTGCAACCATACAGTAAAATAAAACTATAAAATTAAATATCATTTCTATTAAAAATATCATTGATTAAATATATATTAATTTTAAAATATTGATGAGATAATATAATTTGAACTATATTATTGTTCACTAATTTAAGGATTACCAGTTTTTTATAAATACTAAGTAGTACACTCTACCCTTTCCCTATTGAAATATTTCATCCTAAAAATTTCTGACATATATTCGTATATAAAAAATATTTGTAATTTTGTGTCATTTCATTCAGGGATTCCATGTCGAGTCTTCTTCATATTGATTCCTCTAAAACACATTCATCAATCATGTTTTTGGATTACACAAAACAATCACCATATTGTTAATAAACATTAAATTTGAGTTTTATAATGTGATTCCTATAAAAAATATTGTTCATTTGTATTGATTATATGAATTGTGTATGAAATATATTTTCTTAAAAAATATACAATATTCCATGTACATTAAATAGTTTGTGTGGAATAAAAATAAGTTTAAACCTGACTTCAATTATATAAGAAAACATAAAAATCCCAATAAACAGAGGGCTTAGTTTCCCCATAAAAAAATGTTATACAAACCATTTCCCTAGATATTGTTTTATGTAGAAAAAATCCCCAACGTGAAATTCAATTTCCTTCTTCTGAATATCAACAAAAAATGTTTCATCTATAAGATATCATGATATAATTATGAATATCTCAAACATTAATTGTAGCATTGTTAGAAAAATTCCCTATAATAATTCCGCTCCAACCTCAACATTACATGTTGGAGTATTACATCTCTTCCTATAAAAAATATCAAATGTTACCATCTTCATTCATGAATGGAATCTATTATATTATATTAATTATACCAAAAGTATATACTATTCCAATGAACCATTAATATCCCACAATAATTATCTCAAGGTATTTTATAATGTTTCAATAGTCATTTCATACATCCCCTCATTGGTTTTTTCATAAGAGGTTATAGTATTTATCATAGTGTTTAGAACCTCATGAATACTTCTATAAAATATTGATGTGATCCTAGGGTCATGACTATATACAATTTTTACATGTTTATCATGAATCCCCACCAAATAATTAATATAAATCCATGTATGAATCTCATGGAGTGTATACTTCGAATTTTCTATGAAATGATCATAATTGGAAATATGATCCACAATGAGCCACATAATTTAATTAGTCATATTTTTTTATCAGGTGTACAGTTAAAATGTTCTTTGTTACATTTTCTCACATCCACATTGGTATAGAGAGAAGTTTTTGACTCGATAATAATGTCATATTTTTATCATTTGTATGTAATATCACCTTTTTACTACATAATGCTTCATTACAATTTACAAACATAGGATTTTTAATCTCTAGTTTTTGGAAATCAAGATCATAAAACATGAAAACAAAATAAATTCTTTTAATCCCTTTGAAATGAATCCTAAAAATTTCATCTTATGAATGATTACATCAACTCATATCCTAGAGACATACCTCAAAGGAATGGGGGAGAAGAATCCTCAGTAAAGAAATCAAGTGAAATAATTTACTTGTTTACTTAAGATATATCAATTAGAACATAGAGATAAATAGGAATATAATTATAATATTAATATTTTTAAACATAAAATGAAAATTTGTCTACAAAATTCAAATTATACATTCATTAACATATCCCGAAGATCCATCCTCAATGTGTCATAAATATTTCAAAGGGTATTCCCCAATGTATGGTAAAACATATCATCTCTTGATATTGAATACATAAAAAAATGCATTAGAGTGCTATCAGGGTGCACCCATAATATGTATTAATTTTCATGTGATTTACATAGATCATAACCATAAATTTACTAAATAAACAAATATAATAAAAGAAATGGGTTTCAAATCCAAATAGTGAGATTTTAGAAAGTGATTAAAAAGATAATTAAGTTATCAATAACCCATAATAATGGGATAAGGTTTTTGTGTGTGTAAATTTAAAAATAAAATATAGAATTTTGTATTTGTTGGTGAATACCCCTCGAAAAAAATATATGTTCGGGTATTCATAAAAATAAAATAAGATAATTTCTTGAGAAAATGATAGAGATTTGTAAAACATTGCTTCCTAACAGCTATGCAAGATGGTTTTTGAAAACATCAAAATGAGAGGGGAAAGGGTATACTATCTGTAAATTAATCATTATATAGTTGAGGGATAGAATAAAATAGATATAAGATCATGGTGTGGATATTATAATGACATACCACATGAAAAGAAAACATGAACAAAAAGAGAAGATGTAATTTCTTTTACGAAAATTCAGTAGCATAAATGTATCACTTAAAAATTACTAAAATGAATTTATGAGATCAAAAAAGGCCTCTCAGAACATGGAAATAAAATTTACAGAAATAAGATATATAATAACATACCCCAAATTAAGAAAATGTAATTTAAATGACATAAAATTAGTGAATTCCTTCACTAAAAAATAGTAAAAGGTTCCCTTACCATAAAGAGTATCTTCAAAAACATGAAATATGGGACATTGGGGGACTTCAGGGAACCTTTAAAGGACTCCTTTGGAGTTAATAATTATGTAGCTTCGTTGGGGAGGAATTTGGAATGAATGTAATGAGGGAAATGGTTTGTTATGTATAGTAAAAGTGGTGGAATATTATATTAATTTTCGAAGGGAAATTGTATTTGTGGTATTTACAAAACCATAGGATTTCGCATAGTATTTTCCAATGATATTGGCCACTTGGGTCACCTAATAACATATTATACTATAAACAAGTTGACTAGAATTATTAAAAAAATCATTACATCATTAATGATGTCATTAAACACACCGTAACTCAAAAATTTATTTTCATTATTCAATAACAATTCTATAGTTTCAGAAAAATACCAAAAATTCACCCAAACCATTTTTTAATGTTTAGAATCTAAAATTGAACTCCATTTAAAATAAATTAATCTCATGTTAAAATAAATTAAATAAATAAAATACTAATACCTGATTTAATTGTTTTATAATATTTATTTAATAATACTATGATATAATTATATCAATTTAGCACTTCTGTTAACCAAAACATATTTATACCTCCATAGGTGATGTTACAATTCCATTGGTAAAATTTATATTCATAAAGGTAAAATTACTATTTCAAAGGGTGAAGTTAATATTCAGAAAAAAACATTTTGATCTTTTTAAACCACATTATTCACCCAGAATACATCCATCTATGAAATTTTTTTGAAAATAATTTCACATAAAGATTAATTTACTAAGAAACTATTTTTTTACAATTCATAGAAAAGACTATTCATAAAACACTATTCATCAGAAAAAATACTAAAAAATATTGTTCACCAAATTGAAATTTCTTCGAAATTTTTTCAAAATTTATCCTTGTTTAATTTTGACATTTCAAATTCATAAATGATGTTATTATACAATAATAATTCTCTATATATGAAAGATAATGTAAAAGTACAATTTTTTCCTCTAAAATCAATATATATAAAATTTACTAAATAATCATATAAATTATTAATAAAATCTATTCCTAAAACATGAATGATGAAAAAAATTCATTTAGTCCAAGGGATTACACAAGCTATATAAGCACTCATTACATAACCCATTATAATTCCCGTATATAACCAAAATGTAAGGTGTGTAATTGTTATAGAATCTTGGGGTGGCTCAGACAATGTTTCCTGAGAGGTGATTTCTATAAACATTAACATCTCTTGTAATCTATTCTGTTCAAAATTAACATGTTTGAGATCAACTTGGGCTTCGTCTAGAGTAACGCCCAATGATGCCACCTCCTTCCGAATCTCTGAAAAATGGGCTTTGTATGCCCTGGTTATACTTTATGAGGTCATCCAATCTCCATTCTATATTAATTAACTATGATTATTTGTATTTATAAAAAATAATCATTACATTAATATTATAGTTTCAGATGGTCATATTGACCAATGGTCATATTGACAATGGACATATAACAGTCAAAACCCAAAAGTCTCATTGTAATTTTTTAAATTTTGTTAATAAAAGGATATAGTTTTGGTGAGTAAAAAATAAAAGAACAAACAAATTCAAGAAAAAAATGTTCTTCGAATGTTGGGTGATACAATTTACCTAATATAAATCCACATATCTAGACCCATATCACATTATTTCAAAATTTATACTATCCCTCTATAAATTTTCTCTTAAATACAGATACAAATTTTTATAAATGGCCATAAAAAAATAATAATTCTATTATCATCGTATAATAATATCTAATTTTGAAGAAGTATACATGGAATACATAGCCTCCTTCTAATCATCAAGGAATCATCCTTTTCGATGATGTTTGAAATTATTTCATCCGTGAATGAATAAATTTTATTATGTAAAGATACATAATTCTAGTATGACACATTTATTATTTCTAGAAATGATTTAATAAAAATGTCAGGAAAAATGAATGATATATCACCATTTTTTATCTTTTGTAACATCTAACCTCTCTAAATACCAAATTTTTGGATCCTTTTATACGCTCATAGTGGTAAAAAAATACCGTCTTAGGAAAAATATCTACCACTATTATTTATATCATAGTGTGGTTGTGTATCAATAAGTCATTATCCTTGATCAGTTACATGAATATCAATTTCTTCATGTTGATATATTCCCATAGGAATATGTACATAAAACATTTCTAGATTGTAAATATGTCACATATTTCAAAATAAAAGTTTCATGGACATATCACCATTGATTATATTAAATCAGTCAAGTCATGTTCATGAGATGGATATTAATATTCATGGATACATAGCTAATTGGAAAAATAAGTAACCACTCTATCAATTTTCATAAGGTAAAAACCTAGAATTTTCGACTATGCATAAATTCTCTTTTTAAATCCTATAATTAGTGATGTTAAATTCAGTACCATTGCATTAGTTAATATCCAATTTATTACCTAGAAAAATTATCCAAATTCCTTTGATAATTTAATTTTCATCCTTATTTGTTTAAAATTACTTAATGGGATGTCTAATTTAGAATGATTTTTAATAAATCACAAATAGAAACCTCTTAAATAATTAAACTATATATATTTGAATATTCATGGGTTTTTGAAATTATTTTACTTAATTACACATTATAGGATCAATATATATTGTATATTAGGATATAATACATCATATTAATGTATTTTCATAAATAAAAAATTATAACATAAAATATTTCCCATATAATATATCTTTTCATAGACAGAAAATAATTATTCAAAAATTATTATCATTCACTTAATAGATTGATTATTTTATCCCGATATCATAATTTTTTTCCACCATGACATTATTATGATAATTATTTGATTCGTAATTTGTTATATTTATAATCCTAGAGCATCAAATATTGAATCAAATAGAAATTAACATAAATTAATATTTTCTATACATTACATGTGAATTCTTCTTCAGGTTATCATCTTTATAAATACATAATTAAACAGGTACATACAAATGATATATCCACCAAAAATATTGATCTCCACGATATATATTTAATAAGACATTAATGTTGGGTAACCAATTCTTATTGATTAGTGTTATTATTTTATTACAATATAATCAATGGACAACATTGTATACCCATCCTTTTTTTTCACAATCTTCCCAAGGGCCCCATGTTGAAACATTTTCTCATGTGAATTATGAGTCAATAAATTCTGATATTCTATCATAAACTCCACCAACTCAACTTATACCATTCTCTAGGAAATATAGATAAATAATTTTCATCAGGTAGTATGTCATTGGATACACAACATTTTTCTCAAGTACTTGTATGGTTAATTTTTTTGAAAAATCATCAAGTAATTATTGAAGTATATGTATATCAACAATTATTAAGATTTGATTCCCATACATAAACTACCTTTTATCACCCAATTTTCTATGAATTATGTTTGGATTATGGAGGTGTATCCTAATAAGAATTATGTATTGATGACTCCATAATAAAACATGGTATACTATTATTAAAATGTAATAAAATTATTTCAATAATAAATTCCAAAATTATATTTTTAGGAAAAAAAAATAAACAACATATTATATGAATGTCCACCAATTGTACAAAAAGAATTATATTGTCTAATGAATATTTTTGAAATTTTACAGAGAATTTCCAAAATTTATATTTTGAAATAATATTTCAATAATGTCTGATGATTGTAATTTATTATCTAAGAGTGTTAGGGGCTCATTAAACATTGTTATTAGAGAAGAAATATAAAAATAAATATATTGATATGGAATAAAAATATTGCAATAGAAAACGTTGGGATTAATATCATACTAAATTTTGTGAAATAATTTTGAGAATTATTATCTTCTACATTAATTAAATATTATTATTCAGGCACCATTTTACTTTTCTATGGTTTATTGACTTGATTCCTAACGTAATGGTTTTAATAGTGCCCCATCTACTTATAATTAAATAATTATAAATATGGGGGATTCCCCATGCCACTACATTCAAACCGGTGATTTCATTTTCAATCTACAATTTAAGAGGACAGATATTTCAATCCAGAATATATTAAAATGTTTATTTTCATAAATACAATATTTTATAAATTCTACCATTCCATTCTTCTCATTATCTAAATTTCTTTCTACAGTGTTCTTATATTCCCACATCATTTTATATCTATTTATAACTCTAAATATTCTACTTAAATAAATAATATACAATGTTTCATGTTTCAAATTAAATATGAAACAAAACGAGAAAATATATTTTGAATATTAAATATAAATGTCGAAACATAACATTTAAATTAATAGGAATAAATTGAATTATCAATGTAACAATATAAATATAAAAATAAGAATATATGACAATCCGAATTGGATGTATTTATATTAAATTTAAATATTTCTATGCAAGGAATAGAGGAACCATCATTATATTTTTTCTTTTGACCAATCCTATTCCCCAATCAAGCAATTTCATCTTCAGTAAAACCATTTGTTTTAAAATATTAATTTTTTTGTAATAACTATCAAAATCCAATAAAAATAAATTACAACTTGTGATGTACACTATATATGATTTTAATAATAGATATTATGATAAAATTTTAAGGCGTTTTTAAGTAGAAATTATCAAGACATCTATATTAATTTATTGTCTATAAATTTGATATGTGTGTCAATAAAAAACATAATTTTAATTATATTATGTTTTATTATATATTTTTGAATTAATATATTAATCTGAACTAATAAATTTTTTAAATATTTATGAATACATTTTAATATTATATTACCTTCCATTAATTAGATATTTCATGAATCAAAATAAGAACACATTATCACTATTTTAAAAAAATTCTAAATTTTTTTTTTCTAACCATTCCCCATTATATTCGAACAATACAATGTGAAACTTAAATTTATATTAATAATATGAAATTAATATTTTATTTCATCATTGGAATATTTAATAATATTTTTTTATATATTTTTAAAAAATAATATATTTTTAATTGAAATGTGAAATATTATTGTTTTTTAACACCATCATGTTTAGATGATATTTTTTAATGAATTTTATTATAAAAAATTAGTATAATTCTCAATTAAAATCATGAATTTAACAATCCAATTTTAATTTACAGTACCCATTAATTTCATTATAGAAAATTTATTATTTTTTTGAAAACATTATTTTCACTATTTCTATAATTTTATTTTGAAATGGGGAAAATTAAGTTACATATTTTTCTCAATATTAATTAATATATTTGTATCAATAATAATATTATTGAAAAATTTATAATCAATAACATTGATATTTTATAATAGACCTAAACTCCATTAAAAATTTCAACTTTTCTGACAAATGTGTTCTTTTTTATATGCCATATTGTTTTGGTTAATTCCATACCCAATGAATGTTAATTTGATAAAAAAATTCTTATATTTTAGATAAAATTTTTTATATTATTCCATATATCCAATTTTTTAATATTTAATATTTAAATTATTTAGAATAATATTTATTACCATGATAATTGTGAAAATATTGTTCTTCTAATACAGTTAAATTAATATCATTGAAATTATATAAAAGTAATTAAAAATAAAGTCTTTTAAATAATGAATATTATTTTATATAAAGAAAAATACATAAATATATTATCATAAATTTATCTTTTAATAAAAAAATATATAATATTAATGATATATATTGTTTAAAATGTCATATTCCAGTCAAATGGGTTATCTACCCATTACAGTCTTTAATTAAAAAGTATGTTTTATAATATTAAGAAATTCAATTGTACTAAATATTATTTAAATTTAGTTTAAAAAACAAAGAAATTAATATGTGTTATTTTATAATGTTTTACTTATAAAAAAACAACATATGAATATCTTGTCCCATGTTATGAAAAATAATAATTTTTAAAAACATAATGAAAAACCCCATAAAAAATGTATAAAAATGTGTACAAATCCTTTGTTTAATATTTATCAATAAAAAGAAACCCCAAAATCCATCAATTAATATTTATTTATCATTATCCAATTATTAATGTTATGTTATCTTTTATGTATAAAGTTATTTCTCAGAAGATTTGTTTCATATTATTTAATTGGGTATCACATCCACCCCTCCATGGTTAATCCTCAAATTTAAAATTCCATTGAAATAATTCTCTAATATCCACTTATAAATGTACATGACCCATTCTAATGCTCCAATTAACACAATGTTATACTACTACCTTCTATTAAATGATTATTCAAATGATATTCGATGCCTCTAACATATGTAATTTTAAAATAATTATTTCTCATTAATCATATGCTTTGAGATATATTATATTTGAAAACACAAATTATAGTATATGAGAGTGAGATTATAATATATTAATTTACCATAATATAGAAGTAACCACATCCCCAAGACATGATTTGTTTTTTAGTACTGAACAAATATATACAAACATTTTAAATTATTACTTGGAAAATATAATATGAAATCATATTCAATGTAAATATTATACATCCATGGAAATATTCAAGGTTCCATATTCATATACTTCATAATGGAAGGACTATAAGGGTTTGAAAAATTAACATTAATGATGTTATAAAATGGAATGTATCATGAGTAAAAAAATCATATTCAATATGTCTATGACTAGATCATAAAACACATTTCGTTTAATCAATATTTTGGACATGAAACTATTTCATTTTTAATCTAATTTAAGTAATTTCATTAATAATAAAAAACGAATTATTAATGAATAAAATATCTAATATTGGATTCTATTATTTTATACATCATGGTATATTTTCTGACAAAGCCCTATGAGAAGACATTCAATTCTATGGGATGGTATAAAATAAAAACACAATAATTTTCCCATCTAATTTTATTCGTGATATATGTTGACACATCAAGGGAATATCTATTATGGTTCCATATTCATCATGGAATTTTCACTGAATTCCTTATATTTTTAATTATAAATTATATTTCGAAAAATTACCTTTATCAACCAATTCCCATTAAGGAAATGAATACATAATAACACTATTTTCATAGTAAATTAATGTATACTACATATTGAAATTAGATAATGTTTTAAAAACAAACATCTATAATATGAAAATAATATATATATATATATATATTAGGAATATTATATCCACTAAAATAAGATCTTATTAAATTGAATGATTTAAGGGAAATTTTTTGACCGTAAAATAAATCAAGATAGTGATTTGACAGTATGTTCATCCAAAACTTATAAATTATAATAAATGAAATTCTATTATGAATTATATAAAATAAGAGAAAAAAATTAAAAACAATTACACTTAATTTTTTTCAAACCAATGAATACTTTTATATGAATATAAATTGAAAAAAAATTCGTAATCTAGGATGTAAAATCAACTAACTATGTATACATTGAAAAGAAAAATTAATTTAATACCTTCTATAATAAAATATAAAATTGAGCCCTTTAGAAAACATAGAAATATACGATTTATTACATAAAAAATTCATAGATAGAGTAATTAATCACTAATAAATATTTTATGAAATTAATAATGAATTTATTTAACTTATTTTTCAATATATGTACATGTAAGAAAAATATAGCTAATAAAAAATAGATATTAGATCTGGGTTTCATTGAAAATATATTTATTATTTTTCATTCATGATTCGAATGTAGGAAAAGTTATAAGAAAACATAAAAAATTAATATATATATATATTATTTGTAAATATAATCATTATAGTAAGGATATACTATATTAATCGAAAAAATAGTAGAATTTTAAAAATAAACTAGAATGTAAAATAAATATTAACTATTTAGTATCATTTAATTTTTACCCCTTAAAAATTAAACATTATTTTCAACATTAATGGTTATGAATAAATATATATTCATATAAAATAAATATATGTGGTTGTACATACACCAAATAAATGTAAATAAGCTCATATTATAAAATATCTCCCAAAAGTGTGGAAATTACAGTGCAAACCTTATCCAATGCTCTTAATTACATTAATACTATTTAACCTCTAGAAAAATGTTTTCAATAGTGTTATTAATTTATAACATAATCTTATTTATATTTATAATATCATATATAATATTTTTATAATATTGTTTAAAATGATGATATTTTATTATTACCACTATTTCTAAAGTTAACATATTTATTTTCATATGCATGTTTTATCATTGATGTAACGCCCCGACCCCAGTTAACCAGAGCCGGTACATTATTACATAATATTGGAATGATAACAAAAGATCAAGTCTCAAATGACCAAATAGTTTAGTATCTTTGGAAACACTAGATACATTCTAAAGTCTTACATTACATCATAATGTTTAAAAAACTAAAAAAAAATCTTCTCTTCATATCCCCTCATATTATCCCTACAAGACATTCACAAAATATTTCTTTACATCCTGGGAAAAATTAAAACATTGAAAGGGGTGAGCTCAGATTCTCAGTAAGGAGAACAATATAGAGGAAAATTTCATAAATAAAAACAAACATTTAAGGCAATGTATAACTAAAACCAAAGTCTTTAAAAATATAAATTTAGCATAATATGGAAAAGATAAAATGAAATAATTCTATTTACTTATTCACATGGATATTATACTAGTCGAATATTCACATGAAATATCAATAACCACATTCATAATGATGGAATGCATAATTCCAGACTATCATGACCACATAGTTAAGGCCTTGTTCCAAGACTACAATTAATATTTTGACAAGGCCTTGGGGCGAGACACTAGTTTGTCTCATTAGACCTACCGATGTATCAAGGAGCTATAGCGGGCTGCACCCATCACTTACTAAGTCCAATGCTTTCCTCATAGGAACAGTTTTAAACATAACATAAACATATGTATTAAAACTAGCAAAAAAATGGAAATACTTTATCCATATACCATTAATGGTATAAAAATAACACGTCCATAGACAAACATATCACAAAACCTTCAATACAAAATGGATGTTTTGTATTATAATAAATCAACTTGAAATAAACATAAAATCAATCAAAGTATGTTGACATAGATGAAATAAAATCTATTTGAGAGACCTATCTCTTTTTAGAAATCATTTAAAAGTCACACATTTATAAGGGATATAATTTAAACGATATTTTTGAATCAAAGCATCCCATGACAGTTTGAAACTTTGGAAAAAATATCATTTCAATACATTCATGTCCATAAAAATAAATCCATAAAATCATTTAGAATACATGGACATTAATTAAAATCATTTAGAAAGATAAATCATTAATACATTTAAAATTATGATCATGATAAATAGTACCTTTCACAAATCCATGAAATATTCATTTTGAAATCATTTTTATGAAAATGGAAATAGATGATAAAATTGTCCCAGTAAATACTTACACATAAACAACCTCGGATAATAATGAGATTGAGGAATTAATAATTACCTTATTCATTTCCCTGGTCGAGGGTAGTTTATCCTCTTGTATAATAGTTAAATCATTTTTATTAATGTATACAATAGTCATATACATAAATATGATATCATATATGATCTTTTAATATTTCTTTGTTAATAATATCTTAGCATTATCTTTGTTTAGGGTGTTTACTGATTCGTTTTCCTTTATATGATTTGTTACGTAAGCCGTGTCTGTTATAGATATGTTGTATCTTTTTCATACCCATAATGAAAAAATGTTTTTAAATATTAATTTTATTCATCAAATGAGTATTAGTATTTAATGGATATGATGGGGAATGAATCTAATCGCATTCGTGGAGATGGTTTTCCGTACGTACGCACTAGCAAAAATATTATTCATTTGATATTAAAATAGTATATAATTGGATGGTATATCATATATAATGAATAATTATAATTTTATATTTATTATTTACTTCAATTACACATCATTGTCATACCCATCAAAATAATAATGTTTTGACTAACAATTACACCACGACGTGGAGACGGTAAGTTGTACGTACGCATGTATGGTGACATGTCATTCAAAGGATGGATACGATACTGAATATGGTTGTAAAATATTTATAATAAAATCATAGTATATAGAAGATACCAGAGTTATTATTTTAGAATGGAAATATCAATGATAGAATAAGTGGAAGACCACTAAAATATGAAATATTGTGGTGAAAACATTACCTCTTCTTCGGGTTCTTCCTTTTGATTTGATCAAATGGGATCTTTAGATTGGCTTTCTGATCAAACTAAAGCCTCTAGGTTTAAGTAAGGAAAGTTGAGAGAATATTGGGTTAGGTGTTGGCCGAGTCAAATGGAATTTAAGGTGTGAATTAGAGAGAAGGGGGAGTGCCCTTCTATAAGAGGGGTGAGGGGGACCTTAGGAAAAACATAAATATTATTTTATAATAAATTAATATTCAGTTTAAAATGGCTCAAAAATTATTTATTTAGAGGATAAAGTGGAGGTGGTTCGAAATCCACTCAACCGAAAGTTTTTTTACTGGTTTGGGTCACTTTATTAAACTTATCTTTTAGTTTTAACTCTTAGTTAATTTGTTTGACATTTACCATGCCCTTTTGTATTTTTATATTATATGGTTAATAGTCTTACTATAAACTTTTAATAGACCCCCAACTAGTCGATTAATGATACACCTATCATGATATAATTCCTTTTGCCGAAACATAGATTTTTAGAAATAGAATATCAATTAATAATATAATATTTGTTTTAAAAACTCTTTTATGTCAATTTTGAAACTATTGAGAATTTTGTTTTTAAAAATTCAGAACAGAATTATTACATAGAAAAGAATTCATATAACCAATCCTAATATGTCATATTAACATATAAAATTAATTTAACTCATAAAAAGTCACAAATTACATTTATTTGGGTATTTAAAATATCAATTATCTTAATCATTCATTAATACGATAATTACTGCATCTTCATTGTGTCATAAATAAATTAAATTATATAATTTATAAAAATTATAAATAAAATACCATTATGTATGAAATATTTTTATATTTCTAATGAATATTTACAATCAAATTTATCTTGTGTATAAACCTATATTAAAAATGTTTTAGTTATTAAATTTTGATTTTAACTCTTTTAAGACTTCTTTGAATTAAATAATAAAAAATGTATTAATCTAATCCAAGTAGACCTAAATGATAATATTTTATTACTAATGTTGTCTTTGGTCGAGATACACTTGTCCAATAGAATTAGGACATGTGTTAGTGTAATATTAATATCATTTTGACCCTTAATTAACAAATTTACTTTTAACCGTAATAATGAAAAGTAAAAAGGTTACTATTCACCTTATTTTATTTTTATCTTACTGAATCAAATTTTACTGCATGATACTATCTGTGTCTCTCATATTATAAAAAAATTTACTCACCGAAGCGGTAAAATTAAATTTTATGTCAATTTGCAAATTTTCCTAGGAGATGGGTAAAAGACGGTGAAAAGTTCAATAAACTTTTTATAAATCTAAAATGATTATAAACCGAATTCAATTAATTAAATTGAACTTTTATAGGTATTATGTATCTTTTTTGACCTAAAATAAATTTAAATAAAACAAATAATTATTTAAATAAAAATTTTGTTTTAAACTATAACTCAGTGTTTTTCACTATTCATAAAAATATAATGTTTTCAGAAAAATACCAAAACTTCACCCGAAACAAATTTCGACATTATGAATCCAAAAATTAATTTTATATTACCAAATTAAAAACATAGAAGTTTCATTTATTAATTTAAAATTAATTCTCGTTGTCAAAACAAATAGCTTGTTTTTATGATAGAAAAAATATCAAAAGATTGACACTTGTTTATGTATAATTTCAATTTGAAATTAATTCCAATCACCCACATTGGATTAAATGGTCGAAATATAATCTAATTATACTTCCAAAACATTAAAATGTATAATTAATCACTATAAATTATTTTGATTAAAAAAGTTTTTTAGTAAAAATATAGTATTTTTGACTATTCACCCATATATGAAAGTTATCAGAAAAACAAAAAAAATTATTGAAACTAAATTCTTATGTCCCAATTCTAAATAATAATTTCATTTCATAAAATTTAATATATAAAACTTTCAAATATTTGATTTAAAAAGGGTTCTCCATTAAAAGGCTATAAAATTTCATTTTTTGAAAAATAATTATTTTATATGAAAAAAAGGAATTTGTTCATACATTATGTCTAAGAAACACATAATATGGATGTAAAATTATAAAGATTATATAATGTTCAATATTTAATTAATACTACTCATAACCTCTTTTGAACGGCTAGTTTGGCAAGTTGTGATGCACTTGAACTCAATGTTGCGTGTAGTGCAAGTTATTGCATTACTTTGAAAAATGATGTACTATGAAATCTTGGGGTGTTACATTCTCCCCTCCTTCAATAAATTTCATTCTCGCAATTTGAAATTGTTCTTCAAAGAGAAAAGGATTAAAATAGAAAATATCTTTGTGGGAAAACACACATCAGAAATTGGATTAATAAAATTTTGTCTTAATAAGAGGAAAAGTGAAATGAAAGGGTCACCACCAAATTATGGTCTCAATTATGAGAACATTGGTTGAAATTAGAGACACATAATTGGAGAAAAAACATAAATATTTATAGGGAGTGATTTAGGTCATAAGTCATTAACAATAATAGAATTGAGGGCCTCAAAGCCGACAATCTATGATGATTTAAAATATCATCTGTTCAACAAAACGAAAGGTATTTGGATAACACATTTTTAGTTTTAATATCCATTACCTAATGATTAAGAATTAATTTCTTCATAGAATAAGAGTATAAATATATATATATATATATACTTGAAAAGTATAGTTCCATCTTTTCACGAATTTATACCACACACTCATTTTTAACTCTAAAAGATAATAGAACACAAAAAATTCCATTTATCCTATTCATATAGGGTTCAAAAAATGAATTTCTAATTAATCTACCAGACCTTTAAAAACTACATTATTTAATCCAGGACCTCAGGTTGGCCAGTGGTTGGTGATAATGCCTTGTCTCCCCTCGGTTGCGGGTTCAAGTCTCGTGGCCTTGTCGGACACGACGGGTGGCCACCTTTCCTCTGGGATGTCATTTTATGGCAATAAAAAAATAATCTCAAACTAGAATTATACAAAATACTTCTATCCAAACTCACAGTCCAAAATTTATAAGGAAGGTAAACACAATGATGGTCTTTTTTTTCATGTAATAATATGTGAAGACCTTCATCATGTATTCTTTTAAAACACTGAAATATCTGGAATTACCATAAAACCTTATTGATTACATTCATGATCCCTTATTCCTTATAGATTACAAGATATACTTCTTCTATCCAAAAATTATTTAAACTCTAAAAATGACATATCATTATTCAGTTTCATGGTAGTCAAGAATATCCAATATAATTTATTCAAATCAAGAATCTCTTATTCCAAAATCACTACCTCATTATTAAGACCATATTAAGGATTAACTTTCCTTCAACCATGTATTTTACCAAAACTGTAGCTCACTATTAAGTCATGTTTCTTAGAACCATATAATCTCAAATCCTCAATAAAATTGTACTGTAGTACAATCCTTATTTATTTTCATAATTCATATAACTAGTATATTGTTGATAAAACACTCAAATTAAATAATCCTAGTATAACAACATAAGAACACTAGTCATTCCTCTTCATCTGAGGTAGTATCATAACTTGATTATTATTATCCAATAGCATCATTTGGGGCATACTCTGATGATTTGGACATTGGTTCGTGTAGTGTCCCAAATCTATACATATGAAGAATTGTACATTTGAATCTTTTTTCTTACCCTTCTAGTCATGTACTTGGGGTCCTTTTTCCCTACACATATAACAAAGTCCCATTCCCATCAGGCATGTTCTAGGGTGTTTCTTCCCACAGTTATCACATATGGGAAAATTATTATTTTCCATTTTCCCTTTATTCATCTTTTTCTATTCCATGCTTTTCTACTGTTGATTCCCTTCAATGCCAGAGGACTCAGATAATTCATTACTTATCTTATTAACACATGATAATATTTCATCATATGTTTAGAAACCATGAGAGACTATTTAACTTCTAACTTTTTTCTTAATACCGTGGAAGATATGATTCTTATTACTATTTGGATCATATGTATTGCTGGAGTTCACATTACTTCTACTATGCGCCATTTCTATACAATTACATACACTAGGTCAGTTTATGAAATGTAATAAATAATTGCAAACTAGTAAAATACCTAACGTAAATTGAACAGTTTATGGATATAATCCATAATCATAAAAATGTTTTCTTTGAGGAAGTATATACTCACAAACCCTTCATAATGGTTTGTAATGAAAATGACCATTATCCTAAGCATATCCCTCAAGAGTGTCATAAACTAGAGTGTAGCACGACTCATTATCGTGCACCAGTTCTCGTTCGAGTCTAGTTCAAAGCGGTGTTTCTGGGTTTTACCCCTTGGTACATATGTGCCAGAGCCTCCTCTACCTGCTCGTATCTAGATAGGGATGTATTGAATGGAAATCCCACAAAATCTCTACTATACCAAAACTCTAGGAATTTTTTCTATATTGATAATCAATGTCTGTCTGAGGGCTATGTGCCCTAATCAGAGTTTATCTAAATCTAGATTCCACGCTTTATACTAAACTTCCTCAGATACCAACTGTAATTCCCTGACCCTAGTTACCCTGAGTCAGTGTATTGTTACATAATACATTCATGATCACAAAAGATCAAGTATCGAAAGACCGATTAGTTTATCATCCTTGAAAAAACTAGATACATTCATTTTTCTTACATTACATCATAATGTGACATAAACTACAAAAACATATTGTCTTCATATCCCCTCATACTATCCCTATAGGCCATTCATAAAACACTTCTTCACATGCTGGGAAAAATTAAAACCATTAAAGGGGTGAGATCAGATGCTCAGTAAGGATAACAATATAGCGGAAACATTTATATATAAACAGAAACATTTAAGGAAATGTATAACTAAAACAAAAGCATTATAAACATGAAATTCAGCATAATATGGAAAAGATAAAATGAAATAATTTCATTTACTTATTCACATTGGTATTCTGCTAATCGAATAATCGCATGCAATATCAATAAACACATTCATAATGATGGAATGGATAATGCCAGACTATCATAACCACACATTCAAGTCCTTGTTCCAAGAATACAAATATGATTTTTTCAAGTACTTGTGCCAAGCGACTAGATTGTCTCATTAAACCTACCGATGCATCGAGGAGCTATAGCAGGCTCCACCCGTCACTTACTAAGTCCAATTCATTCCTCATATGAACAGGTTTAAACATAACATAAATATATCTATTAAAACTAGAATTAGAAATGTCAATACTTTATCTATAAACAATGAATGGTATAAAAAATAACACATCCATAGTGAAACATAACACAAAACCATCAATAAAATATGGATGTTTTGTATCATAATAAATCAACTTTAAATAAGCTTAAAATCCATCAAAGGATGTTGACAAAGATGAAAGCAACACTATTTGAGAGAAATTTCTCTTTTTTGATAACATTTAAAAGTCACACATTTATAAAAGAATTAATTTAAATGAGATTTTTGAATCAAAGTGTCCCATACCACGTTGAAACTTTTGAAATGAAATATAATTTCAAAACATTCATGTCCGAATAAATAAATCCTTGAATTCATTTTGAAAACATGGACATTAGTTAAACTGATTTAGAATGATAAATCTTTAAAAAAACTAAAATTCTGATCTTGATAAAGAATACCTTTCAAAAATCCATAAAATATTCATTTTCAAATCATTTTTTCGAAAAATGTACATGGATGATAAAAATGTTCCAGAAAATACTTACATATAAACAATCTTGGATAATAATGAGATTGAGGAATTAACCCTTACCTTGTACTTTTCCTTGGTCGAGGGTTGGTTAACCTCATGTATAATATTAAAAACGTTGTTATTAAATTATGAAATAATCATATACATAAATATGATATCATATATGATCTTTCAATATTTCTTTGTTAATAATATCTTAGTATTATCGTTGTTCCGGGTGTTGACTGATTCGTTTTCCTTTAATTGCTTTGTTACGTATTCCATTTTTGTTATGGATAGGTTGTATCTTATTCATATCAAGAATTATATAATGTTTTTAAACATTAATTTTAATTATTAAATAAGAATTACATAGATGTTACATGACTCCTCCACGATGTGGTATCACAACCTTCTCTTATTGACAAACAAAAACACACAATACATATAAACCAATCTCACTGGCCATGTCAGCCCACCAAAATTGTTTTCTCAATATCAATTTCATCATGGTGATACTGAGGTATTTTGAAAAATTTGAGCTATAAAATCATCTAATTATTCTCATTTTATCTCAACTATATATAGATCAGTTAAGGTCTTTCAAAATTTATGAATTCCATGTTCATATCTGATGTATTTAATTTTCCCATCATTAAAGACTATAATTTTTATTTATGATTTATCATCATTATTCTGAAAAATTTTCCCATTTTCCATTAAATATGGTTTATTAATAAATTGAAATATTAGATATGTTTGACCTTATTTAATAATTATAAAAAACATCTTCACTATTTCATCAAACATATGATCCCTACCAATCATCATCCTGGTCATAAATCCATCATTTTGTTTAATGAATTTTCGATATTAATTTTCATCCGTGGTAGATAGTTTATTGAGATTTCATAATCATTTAATTTAGTAAGTCATTTCGTTTTACTCATGTAGTGCTCCATCAATGAAAATTGGTATTTAGATTTTGTTATATATGTATATCTCACATCATTCACCGTAGAAATATTGTGTCTATATCTTATATGAAATGATTATTAGTACCAACTTAAGACCATGGGATTGTTATTTATATTCATGAATAATTATTATACATTATTCATAAAATTATGTATTATCGTAATTTATAATAACATAACCAACTTCTTTCTTTTCTATACAACTATATAAAAAAATCCATCGTTTCCAGATGGTAGAGTAGAAAAAATGCATTGACCAATATCTTCTTTAATTCTTAAAAACATACATCACATTACATTCTCCTTATGAACAGAACTCATATATATTTTCTATTTCATAATAGGTAATTAATTTGGGAAACATTTAGAAAAAATCATATATATTAATCAATAAAACCAATAAAACTATGTTACTTAGTTATGTTTGTTCATATAAGCAATTAATTGACTACATATTCTTTTTAAAGATAAACTATAATTCTATCATTGGATAGATATGGATATGAATAGAACCATTCTGAAACTAATAATCTCCCTTTATTAATTTACAATGTAACCGTTTTACCTTATGAGCCTTAAGAATGCGTAACAAATGATTATCTGGGTTCTCAAAGTTTATCATACACTAGGATATCATAATAAATAAATAAAATAAATTATCTGTAACATCCTGGTATACTATGTTAATTACATCTACATAAAAAGGGGTGAATTAGTCAATTTGAGCTTCATTACTCTAAATACATAATGTTCATATAACATAAAAATTAATACAATAAGAATATCCTCCTTTTTACACATAATTAATGATACAAAAATAAATGATAATATATTGAAAAATATAGACCTATATTTTTTGTATCAAATAAGTCTTCATTTTATGATAGAGGATACAAGTTCTTTATTATCATAAAATGGATATCCCTATAATCAATAAAGACTTCCTCATATATTTTTATGGGGATTAATATGGATATGGACGACAAACATATACCAATGAAATTATTATTTTGTAATGGAAAATAATCAAGAAATAAATTTACATGATAAAAAATTAAATCAATAGATTAATTGTAATCATTTTCTTAAATCAGTAAAAATTAAAATAGATTTATTTTTAAAAAGAACAGAAGAATTGTTTTCATTTCTCAAATTAAAACCATCCTCACATAATAAATTGATTATAATAATATTATATTTTACTACATATACATTTAAAACATTAGATACTAGAACTAATTTGGAATTACTGATTTTGGTGTGGGTAATAATTTTAACATTAAAATTGTCAAAAAAAAGTAACATGGACACCATTAAATTTGATTAATTTCATTAAAATTGAACAATCCCCAAGATTACTTAGGAAACATCCACTATCATTGTACCATTATATTTTTTGTTTGTTTTCAAATAGATTTTCTACAAAATAATGATTATACCATATTTTATTTTCCTACCCAAATCTTTTTATGTCGTGTTATATTAATGATAAGATATTTTTTCACCGATAATTTCATACTGTGTTTCAATAGATAGAATATAAACATATAGAAATAAATTAATTATTATGTTCATTTGATTACGAAATTGTATTATATGAATATTAAGAACATTATATTTCTATAAATCTAATTTTCACAATATATAACTCCCATGTTCACAACCTATGCCAGTTTTATTAATGGAAGCTATTTTCATTCCATACATATGAGTTATAGTTTTATTCTCATTGATAAGAATTTCTATCTCATTATTTAAATATTTAGATGAAATTGTTATTTCATTTTTCTCTTTCAAAATTTGATCATTTTTCTATTTTTCCATAGTATGGAAATATTTATTTTTTATTGTCAAAGAATTGTGTATATTAAGTGACATATATTTATCTTTCAATTCAAAAAGGTATATTAGAAAATGTTACAGCATTAATATAGATCATAATTTCACTTTCATTATAAAATATAATTATTATTAACATTTTCATAATGACGGGAAATATTATTAGGAGAACCAAAATGAATATTTTTTAACAATAATTTACTTGAAATAATTTTTTTAATATTTGACTAATCTTCTTGATTAATGTCAAAATCACTGGACTTATCTTCCAACGAACTCCAATTTTCAATAATGCTTTTCTTTAATCTATTTTCTAGATGCTCATATTTCATATAATATTTAAATTTTGGACATTCATATTTGACATGTACTTTCTCCTTACATTCATAGAATATGGTCTCATTCTGAAAATCATCCATTTTTATAATCCTTTATAATATTTTATTCATAATCAACTATTAAATTTCTTTTCTCATAGAACTTCATTATAATATATAATTAATTAAATATTATTTTTATTTGATCCATCTTATCATTAATATAATTAGGATATTCTACTACACATTCATTTTCTTCTAGTACTTTTTTATTTTTTTGGAGGTTATAGTTTTGAAGATAATGATTATATTTTCAGTTAATTCCCATAGGCATCCTTTTTGAATTAATTCCGTTGTTCATACATCATAATATTTCATATCAGTTCATTGATACATAGTTGACATACATAACAATATCTTCCAATTAACAATTATTTTACTCTCCATCTATCTGGTAGACATTTGTGTAGTTATATCACCTTCTCATATTATGTTTCTTGTTTGTGGAGTGAATTAATGGTATTTCTATATAACTCTACCCGAGTTACATGTAAAAATAGGTTCATCATAACACATTTTAATGGTATAAAATTTATTTTTATATGTATTTTTTATCATTTCATTAAAATTTCATGTCCCTTCATCGGAGGAAGATAAGGTGTCCCATCTATCAAAAAATAGGTTTTCAGGTAATTGACCATTAAATTAATCATTAAACAAGGTAAAAAATATTTATTCATATAATTATATTCATAATTATATTAATATTTTTAAGTATAACTCCAAATAACTGTAGAAATGTATAGTATCTCATAATGATCATATATTACAAAAAAAATGTCAAAAACCATACCTTCAAACTGTATTTTTATTTTTATTTTCCATTGAGAATAATTTTCAATATTAAAATAATGAGGTATGTTTATAGTAGAAAATACTTTTATATTGTCCATAATGATCTAAATTTTATATTTTAAAAAATTTGGAATCTTTTCTATTGAAATGAGATCAAAATAGCTGATTGATATAAGTTTTATCTATTAAAAATATTTTATAATGAATAATTATATCTCAGTTATTATAATTGTGAAAATATCATATCATTTTAAATAAATTTACATATATATAAACATATATAAAAAATAGTTATGATTAAATATTGGTTTAAAAACTATATATAAATTAAAAACCATTTGTTTTTTTGAAATAAAATGAATAACAATTACATAGCGGAATAAGAAAGAGGTTTAGTTTACATAATTATTGAAGCATGTTTTAAAAAACATAATTCAATTAACTAAAAGGATGATGAATAATATATAAGAAAATAATTTATTGCAACATATAAATTATTTTAATGTCATGAATAGCCTCTTGAAGTACCTCTTCAAAAGTAGGTGTTCCAGGATTCTTCTTGGGACCATGTGATCAATTTTCAAAGGGAGGATTTTTAAGAAATGAAATTTGGAAAATTATTTAGGTGAGTGATATTTTTATTATACCATTGAAGGGTTGTAAGAGGGATCCTTTTATAATATATTATATTTTTACATTTGCAAATACATTTTTAATTAAAATAAAATTGTACTCATTATAAGATAGAGGCACAAAATTAGAAAAATATTAAAGAAATTATTGGTGAGTGAAAATTAAATTTTGGCAGTCATTTAGATATATTGTTTTTGGGGGGTAATTGGGGCCCTAAATATTATTTTCAACATATTTTTAACAATTTCCACCTTTCATGTCTCACCCAGAATTTTAATTCTATTCCTTTTTTCAAATCCTCTTTTGGTTCTTGGCTTTCATTCGGTTTCTAGATGTTCCAAGTTTAAATTTTTGGCATCTCTCTTCTTTTTGATCATTTTACATAGTATGGGGGTCTTGTATGGTAAATTCTTTCCTCTTTTTTCAAAGAAATGGTATGAGTTTGAGGTGGATTTTAGTTGGATTTGTGATACTCTTAGTGGCACTCCTTTGGGGTACATTGTTGTGGTGGGTTATATCCTTCAGTTGAATGAGTCTTGGGGTGGAATGGTGGTTTTAGTTTATGAATTGTATCCCCTATCCTTGGAAAATAATTACCCACAAGTTTTAAAATTTTACCCCAATCAAATTGGAGGAAAAAAACACTTGTTTGGGAGGCCAGAACAGGCCACACAGTTTCACTTCACGGTTTGCAAAACCGTGCAGCCAAAACCTGCAGGGTGTACATCACATTAAAAATAATTTTTTAATTCCAATTTTTCTACCCAGAAAGAAACATAATTCTCCCCATTCATCCGTAATTTTACCCCAGTATCCCTGGGATGGATTGATGCTACCTCAAGCTCCCATGGAACTAATTTTTTAAGGGGTATGAGTGGGCAAACATCAAGGTTCTTCAAGGTAAGTGATTCCTATGTCGTTCCATCCATATTCCATAGGATTTATTTTTACATTCCTAGAAGTCCCAAAGTATCATTGGGTAGGGTTTCGAATATAGGGATTATAATTTGGTTTTTTTCTCCAATATATTTATTAAAGGCTCAATCTACCTTCCTTGAGTTGCGACTATGGTGCAATTGATGTTTCTCACTAAGGATTAAACATTTTATAAATTTTGAAAGGTTATTTAATGTGTATGAATTTATTGTAACAATAATTAGGTTTGTATAATATTTTAAATTTTATCTCATTTTATTATAGGTGAAAAAATTGGTTTCAGTTGTATTTTTAATGCAAATGAAATTTATTTTCCAATTTAATGAGAAGTTAGGTTTTTTTTCAAAGAAATCATTTATTATATCATTTGGATATTCCCTATAACAACTTAATTGATTTTATTGAAATTTATTATGGAATAAAATCATATTTTTTAATCTTTATCTATTTTGTTTTTCTGAATACATTTTTCTTAATGGTTTTTTTGAAGCATATGAACATTAAGTGCCATGTTTGGGGGAAAATGGAGGTTTTACGAAGTTATCACTTCTTGGTTCAGATGGGGCTCACTATAATAGAATTTTTTTATTACAGGTTATTGGGATTCCATTACTGTTTTTCAGACGTATATGTGTGAGATTAGTGTCAAAAAGTGGGATTGTAGAAGTATTTTGGTAAATTTGGTACCAATTTTTGGTTAAATTGGGTGTTTTAAAAGTATATTTTTATCACGCCGATGAGGTTTTTTTATAAATCATATTATGGGTTTATAAAAATGATATGGGTTCTAAAAATTATGTTTTGATGAATATTGGTATTCACATGGTGTTAAAAGTGTGTTTTTAATGGATTTTTTTCCAAACATTATTATGTTTTATGAAGTGATTTTATTGAAATTCATTTGGTTTTATTGAGAGGTAAAAGTGGTGAGAAACATGTGTAGATACTATTTGAATTGATTATGACCAGAAATGCTGTTTTTATGTGATAATTGTTATTTTTATCATGATATAATTGATTGGTCACAATGGGGGAAGCCTAGGTATCTAGGTGGGCGGATATGTACTAGTAATCTGGTGATCTATAAGGGTTTTATCACTATTTCACTGAAACAAATGTATAAATACAAAACTAAAAAAACTATATTGATGATTATTGTGGACTTCTATGTTATGGGTTTTTTCCCTACTAGTGGATCATGCACAAGAATGAATTTTCGTATGGATTTTTTACAATGAGGTACGAGCTACATATGGACAAAGACTATCTAGTGACTAGGGGTGTTCCCAGATATGGTTTACATTGGAATTGTGGTATTTAAACTTTTCTAAGTGTGTGATATATTTGGACCAGTCCTTAAACATTACATAATATTGAATTAAATGAATAATTTACATTGATGATCTTTTCAGGTTTAGAGTTTTAGAGAATTAGGACATTACTATTTCATCTCAAACGACTACAAAGTAGACACTTCTACAAAGTTTCAATTTTTTTTCATAAAATAAAATCTCTTAAAAAAAGTTTCATGTATAGGTCCATGTTTAAGATAGAATGAATTTTCCTTGATCCAATCCTTGAACCTGTTCCACGTTATGTCCTATGAAAAACATTTCAAAAACATGGGATGAGCATAAAAAGCTCAGTAAGGGATACACAAAGAATGAAGACTATTTGTTCTTCAAAACAATAATTAACCACGAATACTTTAACAAAGGTAATACTTATGTACATTAGGAAGTATTAAATACACTTCCCTAAATAAAAGATAATTACTTACCCTTTTTTAACCAATACCAAAAAACACGTATAAAGAACACATAACATATAATGTTAACTTGTGAGATAATCATACATAAATGGAATAACCATACGGTCGATTCCACACATATCAATAAATGGAATATCCAAATGGCCGACTTCCATACCCAATGCATTGGAGGTTATAACATAACCACCCGTCCAGGTATTCACGACACCACCCGTCATTTGGTTTATCATGAAACCACCCATCAAATTTCCAAGTTCCATTATAAAATCACAAGACCTAAAACAAATATAATGGAAAGAAAACAATTCAAAATTTCAATCACAATATATCCCATAAATATATCGACATAAAAAACCCTTATCAAAACCATTTTCAATACCAAAAAACATAAAAGATTATATGGTATTTATTTTCTTTTAAAAACATTACGACTTTCTGAGTAAGCCAAAGATCAAATAAAACTTGTGGCGGCAGAAAATGTCATTTTACCCACGTACGTTAAAAGGATCATTCTTTTTTCTGTTTAGTAAAACGCTTTGTAGGAAAAAATATTCATTTTGAATAAAAGTAAATGTCAATTTTGTTTATACACCATATAAAATAATGTTGTGTATAAAACAAAATATGGCTCAATGAAAGGATATTGAAATGGAGTCCCTTACCTCATGTCCGACTAAATTCGATCTTTCTTTAATCTACATAATAATAAAATAAAGTCAATTTATACTTTCATAAGAACCTTTTTCAAGTTTATTATTCTTTTTATATCACTTATTACAATGTTATAAACATTATGTAATCATTCAAGTTAATAACGTTCATTTTGTCGATATTTGGTACTTGAGTCCAAAATGGGCTTCTTAAAATAACATTTTGTTCATGTGGCCAGTGGTTATTTATATCCAAAATGTTATTCATGATTTTCATATCATATATATCATATATTGAGTATATATATATATGGCTTTATAATCGTACATAACATTTGTAGGTAAGAAATGAAATGCATCGTTCATGGGGACGGTAAGCCATTCGTATGCATGAACGCTACATTCATTTCTATTTCTCATTTTAATAGAATTGAAACATAATGATATATAGTTATATTATATTTAATTTTTAATATCATATTTAAATAAAGTTACATCATAATGGAAACCATGAGAGGATTTAGGAGGTAATTAAACAATCATCGTTTCATGAGGCGTTAGTTTTCCATCCAAAGTAACATTATGTTCGTCACACATTAGATGGAGGTGTGTGTATGTGTAGTTCGAATACATCTCATAAAAACATCCTAGTATATTGAGGATATTTTATTTTCTATAAAATAAAGGAATAAAAATAATTTAGTGGTTGGAGAAGTAAAATAAAAGATTAGAAGTTAAGGGAATCCATTACCTTTAATTTTGGTAATCTTCTTTCGGTGGGAACCAAAATGGGTTGTTAATGTGCCTTCTGCTTAAGGTAAGGATTCTAGGAGGAGGACAGGGATATAGGGAGCTTAATTGGGCAGATTTGGGACAAGCCTAAAGGCTTTAGTGGTCTGAGGAATTGGTTATAAGTGGTTTCATTAAATAAGGGAGAGGAGGGGCTCTTTCGGAAAGTGTGAAAATATTATTTCATTATATATTGATATTAGGTTTCAAAAAGACCACAAATCTCTAGAGTAAAATATAAGATGACTCATGGTAGAAATAAAATCAACCAATACTAATTGGACAATTTTTTATTTTGATTTTAATATTTATAATCTTATTTATTTAAATGATACACTAATGAGGTAAACACTACATCATTATTGTGCAAAAAATAATTTAATACATGTTTTTCTAAAAATTAATAAAAAAATACCCTGATGTAGGAAATAATTTTATCTTTCCATTGGATATTTATATTCAAAACGATAACAATTATTAACCTATATAAAAATAAATTTTTTAAAATATTTGTTTTATGTCATTTTTTCATTGACATTAAATTAATTAATCTAATGTGTCATTATCATTCATAAGTTTCTCCATGGAGTCCCAAAATAGACCAAATGATTCCCATGGTCAGACATTTCTCATACAATAAGGTTAGGATATGTGTTAAGGTAATTTTGAATTATTACAATATTCTTTTTATCTTCAATTTCCATATTTACCTTTAACCGTAGAAAATAAAAGTCAAAAGATACTATTTACCAAAACATATTTTCATCTTATTGAACCACATTGTACTTAATAATAACAACCATGTAGGTCAACTTTTCAAAATTCAATTCACAGAAGCAGTAAAATTTCATTTAAATGAAAAAGTCAATTTTTTTAAGAACTACTAAGTGGTTTTACTATTCATTAAAAATCGATGTTTTCCCGAAAAAATACCAAATATTCAAACTAAGCTATATTTGATTTTACGAATCCAAAATGATGTCTATTTTTCTAAATTCAAAACTTATAAGTGAAATTAGTTAATTTAAAATTAATTCCCGTTGTTAAAACAAATAGCGTGTTTTTAAGAAACAATAACTATCAAAAGATTGACACTAGTTTATGTCAAATTTCAAAGTGAAATTAATTCCAATGAACAAAATTGAATTAAATGTTACAAAAATATTATAATTACACTTTAAAACAAATTAAAAAGATAATCTAACCATGTAAATAAATTATATTAAAATGCAGTTTTGAAATAAATTACAGTATTTTCACTATACATTAAAAAAATGAACTTTATCGGAAAAATATCCAAAATTTACACAAAGTAAATTTTAATTTCTACATTCTAAAGAAGGATTTTATCTGGTCATATAAAATGTATTAAAGCGACCAAAACTAGATTTAATAAGGGTTTTCTAGTAAAAGTCAGTAAATCGACCTTTTAATGTAATTTGTGATTAAAATTAGATTCATTCGTATTTTATGCCTATAACGTTTTATTGAATAAATCTAAATACTTTTAAGAAACATGTATAATAATATTGTAGATAGTTTTGTTCATTCCTCCCAATACAACATCTAGGATTTTACTACCATTTAAAACAATAATATTATATTATTAGTGTGCAATGTAAGATTTCAAAGAAACCTGTTGTTGTGTATCTGGTAAGCTATCGAACATAGCAACCCTTTTAAAGTAAAATTAATATTTATTTCACTAATATTATGAAATTTGAAATATGTCTTATTATTTATTAACCTAGGATGTTACATTATTCCCTCCTTTTGGAAATTTTGTCCTCACAATTTTTATTCACTTATCAAATAAGTGGGGGTATTTATCCCTCATAGAATTTTCTGATTCCCACGTTGCCTCTTCAACCCTATAGTTTATCCACAATAACTTTACATGTTAAATTAATTTATTCCACAAAAGTTTCTCTCTACGATCAAGAATCTGGACTGGCTGTTCTTCATAAGAGAAATATTCTTCCAACTGAACTACCTTTGGGCTCAAAACCAGAGATGGATATGGCATATACTTTCTCAAACTCAAAATAAGAAAAAAAATTTGTACCTGGGATAAAAATGGAGGTAAAGACACTCTGTACTCAACTGATCCAACTGTATATATGATTTCATAAGATCCAATAAACCTCATACTCAACTTTCCCTTCTTACCAAAAAGAATCACACTTTTCTAGGGAGCAACTTTGAGAATGACATGATCACCTACCTTAAAAGAAATATTCTTCCTCAGGTTATCTGCATAACATTTATGTCTGCTCTGAGCTGTTCTCATGTGCATCTGAATCAACTGAACAATCTCTACCATCTCATCAACCAATTCTGGCCCCATCAGCTTCCTTTCACCTACATCATCCCAAAAAGTTGGAGTTCGACTACACTTTCCATATAATGCCTCAAATGGATCCATCTGTATACTAGAATAAAAACTGTTATTATATAAAAATTCAACCAAAGAGAGATGTTGATCCCAACATCCCAGATAATCCATCGAGGAAGCACGTAACATATCCTCCAATGTCTGATTTTTTTGTTCTGATTTCCCATCTGATTGAGGATGAAAACTTGTACTAAAATTTAATTCAGTACCCAATTACTTCTGAAGGCCTTTCCAAAATATAGATGTAAACATGGGATCACAATCTGATACATTGGAGAGGGGGACACCATGAAACCTGACTGTCTCTTTAACATATAATCGGGCACGTTGATCTGGAGACAAAGAATCTCAATTAGGAAGGAAAATAGAATATTTTTTCAATCGATCAATAGAAACCCAGATTGTATTACTACCTCAATATGTTTTTGGTAATCCCACAATGAAGTCCATGGATATATTTTCCTATTTCCACTCTTGCACTTTTAAAGGCTAAGAATACCTTTTGGTAACTTTCACTCTGCTTTAACCTGCTGACAAGTCAAACACTTTACATTAAAATCCAAAATAGCTGTTTTCATTCCATCCCACCAGAAATACTAATGAAGATATTTGTACATCTTAGTACTGATAGGGTGAACTAAAAATGGATAACTATGAGCTTCACATAAAAACCCATTCTTCAACTGTGAATCACACGGAACACATAATCTCTTTCCAAATCTCAAAATAAAATCATTATAATTATTATATTCAGGAAACATACCCTTCTAAACCAACTCTACATTTTACTGTAACTCACTGTCTTCTATCTGTTCTTGATTTATTCTATCTGATAGAGATAATCTCACTGAAACCTGATACAAAACGAAATAATTTCCTACTCTAACAACTTCTATGCCATAATTCATCAAATCAATAACCAATAGTTCTCCTTCGAAATGTAGCATGGTTAATAAAGCATTACTTTTTCAAATCAAAACATCAATCACTTTATTTTCTTTTCCCCTGATGGTAATGGAACATGAAATCATAATCCTTGATTAATTTCAGTCATCTTATTTGTCTCATGTTCTATAATTTTTGCATGAATATATAATTTAAATTTTTTTTCAATATATATTTCACATTTTACTCCATACAAATGATGCCTCAAATTTTTTAAAGAAAAACAATAGCAGCTAATTCCATATAATTTGTAGGGTAATTTAACTCATGTGGATTCAACTGACGTTAAGAATAAGAAATTACCTGATCATTATTCGTTAAGACATGACCAAGTAGTTTTAATTAAGCATCAATGTAGATGAAAAACTCACTATTTATGGATGGCAATGCCAAAACTGGATCATTCACCAATCCTCATTTAAATTCCAGAAAATAATCATCACATTCTTTTGTCTAGATGAACTTAACACCTTTTGAGTTAACTTAGTCATTGGACTAGATAACCATGCAAAATAATCAACAAACCCTCTGAAATACCCTTCCAAAATAATAAAATATGAATCATGGTTATATTTGTGGGTATTGGCCATTATTCAACATCTTTTTTTAGAAGGATAAATAGTTATGCCATTTTTTGAAACAATGTGACCACTGAAATAAATTTTTTGAAACCAAAACTCACACTTGCTGAAGTTCCCAAATAGTTTATTTTATTTTATGGTTTGAAAGAAAACCCTTAAATGACATTCTTATTCCACTTTAATTTTGGAATAAACCAAAATATCATCAATGAAAACAACCACAAACTTATCCAAGAACTCAAGGAAAATTCTATTCATGAGATCCATGAATACAGCAGGTGCATTGGTTAACCCAAAATCCATAACTAAAAATTAATAATGAACATATCTAGTATAAAATGCGGTCTTTATAACATCTTATTCCTTTAATTTCAACTGATAGTACCCGACCTCAAATTAATCATCGAAAAATACCGATCTCCCTAGAGCTGATAAAACAAATTATCAATATGAGGCAAAGGATACTTATTCTTAACAATGATGTTATTCAATGCTCTATAATCAATGCAAAGTCTCATTGAACCATCTTTCTTTTTAACAAACAATACAGGAGCACCCTATGGTGATGTGTTAGGTCGAATGAAACCTTTATCTAATAACTCCTGCAATTTCTTCATTAAATCCAAATGTTCAAATTGAGCTATTCAATAAGGGGGTTTTAAAATTACCTTAGAAGCAGGAACTCAATCAACAGTAAATTAAACTTTCGGATCTGGAATAATACAAGGGAAATCATTAGGAAAAAAATCAAGGTACTCATTTACCACCAGCACATCATTATGTTGAACAGTTCCTTTATTTTCAACAATATGTGAATCGTAATATTCATTTCCATTTTTTACTAGTTTCTCAGCTTTCTGATATGTTATCTAATGAAAAGTATCATTCTTGTACATAAACTATAATTCTTTCTGAAAGGAAACATCTTTACCTATGTAGTCAATATTGTCATGATAAATAAATAGCCAATCCATGCCCAAAATAACATCAAACTAAACTATAGGAAAAACAATAAGGTTTGCAGGTAGATTATTTCCGCACACAAGGATATGAATGTTCTTATGTTTTTTTTGTCTCAAAATTTCCTCAAGGTGTTTTTATCGTAATTTCTGTATTCATATCGTGAGATGGAATTCCCAATTTACTAGAATACTTTTTTGAAATGATAGAGTGTGTAGACCCTGAATCAAATAACACATTGGCATAATAAGAACAAACACACAATTTACCTGATACTACGTTGTTTGGTGGCCCAACATCTGCTGAAGTAGTTCCAAAGGTTTTCACCACCATTTTCTGATTGTAGTGCGGATTCCTTCCCTTGGTTGAGATCTTCTCTAGACACTCATTTTCATAATGACCCATTTCATTACACATAAAACATCATATTGATGGCTTTTCATTACCTTCTAGATCATCTTCTTTACAGTTATGAGCAATATGACCAGACTTACCACACCGGAAGCACTTTCCAGACTTTGATAAACATTCCCTAGTATTCGTTTTACCACACTTTTCAAAAGTTGGATATTTATTTTTCTTACCTTCATGATTCTTTGATGAATTCTTTCCCTTTGACTGCCAACTGGACCTCTTATTCTGTTTTTGTTCAAAGAACACCTGATCATCTGGAAACTCCATTTCCACCTTCTTTGCACATTGAAGAAGTTTTTCTTAAATTTTTCACTCATGAGAGGCTAATGCTCTTTGATATCGTGGCTTCAGTCAAGAGTAAAATCGATTTATCTTACTATCAAGATCTCGGAATGAAATTTGGTGCATACCATGCCATTCGAGTGAACTTTTCTTCAAAAGAAGCCACGGAGTCATCCTCCTGCCACAATTCTAGGAATTATTTTTCCATCCTAATTCGAACAAACATAGGAAAATATTTCTCAAGAAACATACATTTTAATTCATCCCAATCAAGAGCATCAATATCCTCACTATCCCGAATATTTTTCACCATTGACCACCACTGATCAGCTTCACCTTCAAAACGGAAAGCAGAAAGACTAGGCTTTTGATGTTCAGAACACCCAATGACATCAAAAATCATCTACAGTTCTTCAATCCACCTTTCTTCTAGAACAGGGTCAGATGATACTATGAATTATGGGGGATATTTCCTCATGAATTGCTCCACTACTAACATGTTCCACTGTTGTTGATATGGCTAATATCATGCATGGATACCACCACCATTTATATCCTAATTCAATTATCCCATCATTGGAACAAACAGTTCAGTTCCAATTGCGACCATCTCAGGTTGCTGATTTGGATGGTTGTCTTCCTCCTGATGTCGTCCGAACATAGCTACCTTTTTTCCTATATGGAAAACCATTCTGAAGATAGAAATATCTTAGGCATAGAAACAATGTAATCTGAAAATGCTATATCATTTCAATATTACCATAAATTAATTTATGGAAATTTATTTAACAATACACAAACTCCTAAAGTTGTCTAAACCGACCTCTAAAACAAACTATAAGGACCCGGCCATAAACATTATATAATATTAAATTAAATGAATAATTCACATTGAGGATCATTTCAGGTTTATTGTTTTAGAGAATTAGGACATAACTATTTCATCTAAAAATATTACAGTGTAGACACTTCTACACAGTTTACATTTTTTTCATAAAAAAAAAACTTTTAAAAAAAGAGTCATGTCTAATTCCAAGTTTAAGACAACATGAATTTTCCTAGAACCCATCCTTGACCCTAGTCCACATTATGCCCCATGAAAAACACTTCAAAAACATGGGATGAGCATAAAAATCTCATTAAATGATACACAAAGAAGGATGACTGTTAGTTTTTTAAAACAACAAGTAAACCATGAATACTTTATCATAAGTAATACTTTTCCTCTTTATGAAGTATTAAATACTCTTTACTGAACAAGAGATCATTACATACCCTTTTGGAACAAAAATATTACCCCAAAACCCATATAAAAGACGCGTAACATATAACTGTATCTTGGGACATAAACATACTATAATGGAATTACCATAAGGTTGACTTCCAGAAATATCACTAAATGGAATAGCCATACTGCCAACTTCCTTACCCAATGCATTGTATTTTATAATGTAACCACCCATCCTGGTATTCACGACACCACCCATCATTTGGTTTATCATTTAACAATACGTCAAATGTCCATGTACCATTATAAAATAATAAGACATAAAACAAATATAAAGGATAGAAAAAATTTCCACATTTCAATCACAATATATCAATTTAATATATTGACATAACCAATATCTTATCAAAACCATTTTCAATATCAAAATAAATAAAAGAGTATATGGTATATATTTTCTTTTAAATACATTACGGCTTGTTGAGTAAGCCAAAGATCAAATAATACTCGCGGTGATAGAAAAAAACATTATCACATCGTACATTAAAAGGAACATTCATTTTTCTGTTTAGTAAAATGATTTGTAGAAAAAAAATTCCTTTAGAATAAATGTAAAATTAAAATTGGTTTATAAACCATATAAAATAATGTTGTTTATAAAACAAAATATGCCTCAATGAATAGATATTGGGACGATGCCCCTTACCTCGTGCCCGACTTAACTCGATCATTCATTAATCTCTAGAATAATAAACTAATGTAAATTTATACTTTCTTAAGAACATTTTTAAATTTTATTATTCCTTTTATATAAATTAGTACCATGTTATAAACATTATGTAGTCATTCAAGTTAATAACATTCATTTTGTCAATATTTGGTACTTGAGTCAAAAATGGACTTCTTATAATTACATGTTGTTCATGTGATCAAAGATTCATTATATCCAAGATGATATTCGTGATTTGGATATCATATATATCATATATATTCATTATATAACAGTACATAACATTTTTATGTAAGAAATTAAAGGCACCATTCATGGATATGGTAAACCGTATGTACGCACGAACACAACTTTTATTTCTATTTTAAATTTTAATAGAATTAAAACATAATGATACATAGATATATTATAATTCCACTTAAATATCATATATAAATATAGTTCATTAATAATGGCCACCATGAGAGGCGTTAAGAGGTAATTGAACAATCATCATTCCGTGAGGCGTTAGTTTTCCATCCACAGAAACATTATGTTCTTCACCCATTAGATGGAGGTCTGTGTAAGTGTAGTTAGAATCCTTATCATAAAAATATACTAGTATATTCAGGATACTGTTGTTTCTATAAAAGAAAGTAATAAAACGATTTTAGGGGTTGGAGAAGTAAAATAAAATAAAAGAAGTTAAGAGAAACCATTACCTTTAATTTGGGTAATCTTCCTTTTGTTTGAACCAAAATAGTTTTTTGAAGTGACTTCTACCTAAGGTAAGGATTCAATGAGTAGTAGAGCGATGTAGGGAGATTAATTGTATAGATTATGGACGATCATTATGGCTTTATAGGTGTGAGTAGTTGGTTATAAATGAACTCTTTTTATAAGAGAGAGGAGGGTCTCTTTATAAATGTGTGAACATATTATTTTATTATAAAATGATATCCGGTTTCTAAAGGTCCAAAAATCATTAAAGTCTGATATAAGGTGAATCATGGTAGAAATAAAATAATCAAATAATAATTGGACATGTTTTGGATGTTATTTTAATATTTATAATGTTAATTATTTAAATGATTTACAAATGAGGTATACACTACATCATTGTTTTGTCATAAATAATTTAATTTATTTGTTGTCTAAAAATTATAAAACAAATACCATGATGTAGGAATTTTTTAGCTTTCAAATTAATATTTATAGTCAATAATATTACTTATATAACACCAAATAAAATTAATTTCCAAAAATATTTTTGTTTATCTCATTTTTGCCTTTACATTAAATGAATTAATATAAGGTGTCATTATCATTCATAAGTGGCTCCATGGGATTCCAAAATAGACCCCAGGATGCCCATTGACAGATATTACTCATACAACAAGGTTAGGACAAGTGTTAAGCTGATTCTGAATTATTACAATATTTTTTTACCTTGAATTACCCTATTTACCTTTAACTGTGGTAAATAAATGTCAAAAGTTACTCTTCACCAAAAAATATTTTCATCTTATTGAACCTCATTTTACATACTAATAAAAACAATGTATTTCATATTTTTTAAATTCTATTCATAGAAATGGTAAAATATCATTTAAATGAAAAATTCATTTTTTTTAAACTACTACTAAGGGGGTTCACTATTCATCAAAAATTGATGTTTTCCAAAAAAATACCAAAAATTCAGCCTAAGATATATTTTATATTCTGAATAAAAAATGATGTCTATTTTTCTAAAATCCAAAAATATAATTGGAATTAATTAATTTAAAATTAATTCCCATCGTGAAAACAAATAGCGTGTTTTTAAGAAACAATAACTATCAAAAGATTGACACTTGTTTATGTCCAACTTCAATGTGAAATAAATTTAAATGGCCAAAATTAGATTAAATGATAAAAATATATTATAATTACACTTTGAAACCAATTAAAAAAATAATCTATCCATATAAATAAATTAGATTAAAACACATATTCTATTAAAATACAATATTTTCACTATTCATTAAAAATGATCAATATCGGAAAAATTACAAAAATTTTCACAAAGTAAATTTTGATGTCCACATTCTAAATGAGGATTTTATTTGGTAATATAGAATGTTTTAAAGTGTCTAAAACTAGATTTAATGAGGGTTCTCTATTAAAAGGCAGTAAATTGACCTTTTCATTTAATTTATGATTAAAATTAGATTCATTCATATTTTTAGCCTCTAACATTTGATTGAATAAATGTAAATAAATTTAACAATCATGTATAATCATATTGTAGTTAGTTTTGTACATTCCCACCAATACAATGTCTAGGAATTAACTACCATTTAAATAAATAATATTATATTATTAGTGTGCAACATAAGATTTCAAAGAAACCCATTGTTGTATATCGGGTACGCTATCGAACATAACAACCCTTTTAATGAAAAATTAATATATAATTAACAAATATTAACAAATATAAAATATGGGTTATTCTTTATTTAACTGGGATGTTACATGATACGTTGTTAATATTAGTAGCTTACATGTCTTATTCCAATATGTTAACATTACGAATGTTTTATTATTAAAATTGTTTGAATTGAACGTTTCATTTCATGGAATTTATCACCACTTTTACTTACATATTAAAATTTTGTTCTTATTCACCTTGTAATGAAAACTCCATGGAATCTTTTTGGTGGAATCCTATTTTACATAGGATCGTTCACTAATTACACCCCTTGAGAGTATGTATTCATGGACATGTCTGACATAGGTAATGGAAAGGCTCTGGGTGATGGAAGTTTAGGTGTTAGTTCACATCCTTGGTGGAGAGTGTTGGAGACGACTTGTGGGTCATGACCCCTTGTCGTGTGGAGTCCTTGGGGTTGTTTTCCGGATGTTTATTTATTTCTTTAGACCATTTTCATTATGTTTGATCTCATATATTTAGTTATGGATTTTGCAAAAACCTAGTTTAGAATGAATTTTTTTGATTCAATTTATCCAATTTGATTTATGTTTTGTGTATCCATATTCATGTAAATCATTCCCAAAAAAAAATTAATTATACCTGGGCACTTGTGCCAGCCCATGGGGATAGGGAAAGCCATTTGGGTTATTTTATTTGTGGACGAGTCAGGATAGTATGATGCTATGATTGTTTGGACATGAAATTCCGATTTTGGGTTTTCTGTCTGGCCAACACACCTAATGACGACATTCAAGTCTCCATGAGATGATGGGTTTCATTTGAGTTTATTATTTCTCACGGTTCATTAATGATTAGAGGGAATGAAAATGGAGTTGGGTTAACGGTCTCAGTGTGCTCGCAGAGCCAGGAAAGCCATGTTGAGCAAATTATTTTTCCCAAAAAAACTCTATGTAATAATAAATAGATTGGAATATGGATGCCAACCATATGTCCAAGTCACCCACCGAAAATAGTTTCCTCTCACATTGTCTTGTATTTCTTTGTTATATAATCTGAGAAACATGGGTTTTAAACAAAAAAATTAAATAATATTAAGGAGAGTTAATTTTTGTGAAATGATTTTATAGTAATGTGAAAATGGTTTTATTTATAAATGTACAGAAATAATATTTTAGAATTATTTCCAAAGGGTAAATTATATGTTTACACCTCTTTGAAAAGTATTAATTATGATTAAGGGGGTTTTGAAAATGTGTTTTGAGTAGAATATTATAAACCATGGGAAAGTTTATTGAATTGAATTGAGTATTATAGATATTTTGTGTGGGATTTGATAATTGATTTTGATTTGGTATCTACTTAGAATTTGAAATGTTTTAGAGAATTTTTTTTCCTTGTAATAAAATCAGAAGAGTTGAGTTCTTAATTAAATAGTGATTTGTGAAAAGGTTTTTTCATGAAATTATATTGTTTTGAAATGGGTTTAAATGTTTTTAAATGGATATGAATGTCATGAAATAGTGTTTTATCAAAATTCTAGTTCTTTTTTAAATTGGTTTATAAAATTAATATAAGGTTTTTATTATTTTTAGCAGTTTTGGGAAAGGGGTGGTGTGGTTTAAAAGTAATTGATTTTGAAAAGGGGAATGGTTTGGAATTGTTCTTTGGTGTTCTTATGGGTGACCACATGCTTGGGAAAATTTGGGAATACAGATGGTCAATGGACTGATAGGAGGAGTGTTAGTATGGATATGGGGTGGGTTCTCGATGTGTCATGTGAAGATGCTTTTGTGGGGATCATGATATACCATTAGTAAATTCATGACCCACCAACACATTTTTTATAATGATTTTAAAGGAATGTTTAGTGTTTGGATAATAAGTTGTTGGGAGGTGTGGCTTCTATTCTTTCGAGATTGTTATTGTAAGATATTTTTAGTTCAAGATCCCTGCTTGTTTAAACGATGTTTTGGGAGGGTTTTGACTTTGATAAGATGGAATGAAGTGTTGGTCATTTGTTTCTTTTTAGGAAAATTTTGGGAGGATAATGAGGTAGCTCACCTCAATATTTGGGTTCATGTTTGTCACATGTTGTGACAAAATGACTTGAATGGTTGGGTCCATAAGTATTCTTGTTGGCTATGGTATGCCCCTATAAAGAGTTAATATATGATTCATCTGTAGAACAAGGTGATTCACCATTGGATGATCCTCTAGTTGACTAACATAAGGACTTTATTATTGATCATTGGAGATTGATTATAGACATATTCTTTTTAGGTTATGTCAATTCCCTTGTAGTGGGATAGTGGTTGAGGGAGGTTGAAACAATATTTAGTTTCTTATGTTTCCTGAGTCATCAAAGGTGAATGGAGTACAAGGTTGTCAGTGTAAAATGATGTCATAAATGGATTTTGGGTATTTTTTCAGTCTCATTGATGCAAGAGTTCATGTCAGGCCACTAATGTGGAAAATCTGGCCTAGAGTGGCTATTACGTCTTCATGATGGAATCATCTACTATTGGGGACTTGGTATAAGGTACTTCTCCTACTGTTTATGTATAAGAAACAATGGTCATGTTTGGTGACACATTTCAATGTCGTATGATTGTTTTACTATAATGAAATGGTAGTTCAATATTATGAGAGTCTCTATTTTGTCAGATGTGTTTCTCCCTTCAGGTAATTCTGAAATCCTATGTTCTAGAGGAAGGTTTTTTTATGTGTCCTTTCATTATGATGTTTCCCATCTGAAGAATCATGGTGTGACATGTGTGTATCCTCTAAGCCCATGTTTTTGTAAAATGATGGGTTATGGAAAAGTGTTTTTGAAGAGTGTAATATCTCATTTGGACCATATGAGATCACAATGTAATTATTTATGGAACTTGAAGAGGAATCTCTATTCGAGGGTGTCTAATGCCTGACTGTGAGGTAGTATATGCTTCCATCATCTGAGCTCTAGCCATAGACCATAGAGTGAAGCTTGTACATTGTCAGGGGAAATCCCAGAGTCATTAAATCGTGTTTTCAATGTCCCATACTTAGTATGAAACATTGAAATAGTCTTAACATCCAGTGACATCATCTTGTTCTGGTTCTTCTCGTTTGGTCGTTGAGGTGGGAGGACTTGTTCCCATGTTATATCCTAATTTCATGTTATTCCCTTGTGTTTATATTGAATTGTTTTAGAGAAAATGATGAAATTTGGGTTATGCATATTGAAGAGAGCAGTTTTCACACGATTAGTAGTAACCGCGAACAAACCTAGGAAACTGTTTACTAAGAGATAGAAGCTATCACACAGTATTCATAGGTCCAGGGGCCTTGTCCTATGTAACCGTTCAATGAAACCCTTTTTATAGATTAATATTCAGGGTTAGTGCACAATTTCATAAACTGTGTTGTCGTGCCAACTCATTAATTTTGGGGTCTTTTCATGCTAGCCCATGTTGGTCAATTAAGATGGTTGGTTCATATGGTGGGGAGACCTACTATGGGTCTCATGTATATTTTGTTAGAGAATTATAATGATAGTTTACCACTTATGCTGGGGGGACCGTTTGGGCCGCCCTGAATTGGTGTCCTATTTTTATCTCATAAATTTAGTTTTCCCATATGGTGGGATGTCCATTTAGGTCACCCTAAATCAGTGACTCAGTTTTCTCTTGGGTGTTTCCTTAGATGAATGTAGTTTCTTTCAAGGCTATCTAGCCACAAATTTCTCACTTGGGTAATTATGGGATTAGATCACGCCCAATGGTTTTGTTTAAGTATGGGTGTGGAAGCATTATTCTGGTTTTTTGTTAAATTTAGGTGGATTTATTGAGCATTTTATTGTAGTGTTTGAGGTGTTTTGTTTTTTTAATTTTGTTTGAATATGTTTGATCATTTCAGGTATGTGGGGTATGTTTTGGATGGTGTGTGTACTCTCTTCCTCGGTCTGATCAAATAATGGTGTTTGTCCATTTGGAGGAGGGTGAAAATGTGGAAATGGAGTTTGTCTTGGTATATCATTTGGGATTTTTTTACATATGGTGTTGATGTGTCTTTATTTGGGTGGAACGCATTATGGTGGGTAGAATTGTCACGCCAGGAATTTTAATTCTATTCCTTATTTCTAACCCTTTTTTGGTTATTGGATTTCACTTTATTTTTAGGTGTTTCGGTTTTAAATTTTTGGAGTCTCTTGTGTTATTGATCTATGGCCATAGTCTTGTGTGTCTTTTATGATACATGGACTCCTATTTTTTCAATAGGATGGTTTTATGTTGAGGTGGTTTGGAATTAGTTTTGTGACACAACTTGTGGCACCCCTTGCATGTATGTTGTCAGGGTGGTTTATGCCCTTGATTTTGATGAGTCATGGTGCAAAAATGTTGTTTTCATTTGGGTATTATTTCCCCTTATCAATGGCCTATCATTCCTTGTAGGTTTTCCCCTTGTACCCCCTAGAAATTGGATGAAAATAACACATTTTGGGTGTCCAAAATAGGCCGCACGATTTTGCTGCATGGTATATTAAACCGTGGAGCCAAACAGTGCAGGGTGTCCACCACATAAAAAAAATTTAACTCTCATTTTAACCTCTTTTATATAAACATAATCCATCATATTTATACCCCAATTGACTGTTATAGCCATAGGAGTTCACTGAGATCCCTCAAGCTCCCATGGAACGCATCTTGGATGGGTTTTTTGGTGGGAAACTCCATGGTTCTTCAATGTAAGTGATTCCTCTATCGTTCCTTCCATATTTCATTCAATTTCAATCAACTTTCCTAGAAGTAAAAAATTTTCAGAGGATAGGGTTTTGAATATATGGTTTAGCATTGTGTTTTCATGGTCCAATTTATTGATTTCAGTCTTCATCTACCATCCTTGAGGTTCGACGGTTGTGCTATTGAATTTTCACACAAATGATTCCTAGTTTTGATAATTATGGTATGTGTTTATATGTTTATGAAATCCATGTGACTATGAATGAAGTTTAATTAATATTTTAATGTTTATCCAATTTTATTAGTGGTGAGAAATTGGTTTTAGTGGTATTGGTAATGCAAATGAACTTTAAGATCTCTTTTCATGTGAAATTGTGGGTTTTCAAAGAAATATTTTACTAGTTCATTTGGGGATTCCATATAACTACATAGTTGATTTTATCGAAAAGTATTATGGAAAAAACCATGATTATAATTTTTATCTCCTTTGGTTTTTGTTTTAAAAATTTGTTTTAATGGTGTTTGTGAAGCATATGAACATTAAGTGCCATGTCTCATTGAAAACAATGGTTTTACAAAGATATCACTTCATTATTCATATGTTTCTACCCTATAACATATTTTTTTGTTTCATTGAATGTTCACGGGATGAAAATTTTGTTTTTGTGACTTATAAGTGTTCACATTTTGTGAAATGTGTGATTTCAAAATGATACTGGTAAATTGGGAAAAAATTTTGTGTTAAATTGTTTGTTTTACAAGTCTATTATATGTCATGGAAATGGGGTTATTTTATTAATCATGTAAGGGGTTTATAGAATTGAATTGGCTGTGGAATAATCTGTTTTGATTAATATGGGTATGCACATTGTGTTAAAAGTGTGGTTTAAGGGGTTTTTGGGAAAAACATTGTTATGTTTTGTGACGTGATTTTATTGAAATTCTATTGGTATTATTGAGTGGTGGAAGTGGTGGAATAAATGTGTAGATACTATTTGAACTTTTTATGACCAAAATTTGTGATGTTTTATTTTGATAATTTATTTTTTTTGTCATGAGATAATGGTTTTATTACAAAAGCGGTAGCCATGGTATCTAGGTGGGAAGATATGTACTCTTACGCTAGTGATACGAATGGGTTGTGTCCTTGTTTCATGACGAAAAATGGATAAATACAAAATTAAAAAACTATATTTATGATTATTTTGGACCACTAGGTTATGCGTATGTTCCCAATTTGTGTCTCATGCATGATAATGAATTTTTCTATGGATAGATTACACCAGGGTATGAGGTACATAGTGCCTCAGACTATCTAGTTCCTAGGGGTGTTCCTCGTTTTTTGTTCTAATTGTATTTTTGCTATTTACCCTTGTCTTAGGGTGTGTTTGGTTATAAAATATAGTATCTAACATGTCTTATTGAAAAGTGTTAAAATACAGAATTTTTTATTTTGAAAACTGTTTACAATTGAATGTTTCATTTCATGGAATTTATCGTCCCTTTTCCTTACAAATTAAAAATATATGTTTATTCACCTCATGTTCCATACTCATTGGAATATTTGGGTGATATCGTATTGGTCTTAGTATCACACCCTAATTACACCCCTTGGGTGTAAGTAGAATATTTCATGTTTTACAAAGGTAGAGGAAAGGCTTTGGGTGGTGGCAGTTCGATGTGTTAGTTCCTATTATTGGTGTGGAGTTGTGGATACAGCTTGTGGGTGATGAACCCTTGTCGCGTGAAGTAATTGGTATGTTTTGTTGATATTTCATTGTGCATTTGGACATCTTTTATTATGTTGGATATTATATATTCAGTTATGGATTATTTATAATCCTTGTTTGGTATGATTTTTTGAGATTAAATTTATCAAATGTTTTTGATGTTTTATGTAGCCGTATTCAGGTAAATCTTTCCCATACCCAAATAAATGATACCTGGGAACTTGTGCCAGCCAATGGGGATATGGAAAGACCTTTGGGCTGTGTCACGGGCTAGGTTTGGTGCCAGTTTTGGTGGAAAATAGATTCAGTTTGTGACACTTCCCATGATGAAATCCTTTTACCAAGTTAATTATTTTGTATGAAAAAAACATAAATGGACTATATTACCTAATTCAAATATTCTGATTAAATATATGAATATTGAAATACAAAACTAAATTTATATTATTTTTAAAAATTTAATTTTATTATAAGTATTATTAACTCAATAAAAACAATTTTTATAATAATTCATTTTAATCATAAAAATATATTTAGGATAAATTTAATAATTTTGTTGATTTCCACGGATGCCTTTGGTTTATTCACAAATTTTAGAATGTTTTGTGACAATAAATGATTAAAAAAATACAATATGGTACATTTTAAATACATATTTTAATTAAATGAAAGAATAATATACTTTATGATTCCAAATGTGAAACATATATTTCTATATTGAACAATATATTATTAGATATTTTATGTCACTTAATAAAATATTTTTTTTGAGAGAATTGTTTCATACATTTTTTATTTTTCTCCTATGTCATTATGAGTTCATAAATTGGAAATTATTTATAAAAAAATATATTTACTGTTAATAAAAAATAATCATTTTTAAATAATTAATAAAAATCAACATAATATAATTTCTGAATGATGAATCAAAAACTGTTAACCAAACAATAAATTGAACATTATAATTATAGATTATTTTGATTTAAAATATTTTTTAATAAATATTTTTGAAATCTACTATATTGATGAGATAATATAATTTGATCTTTATAATAGTTCAGTGATTTTTGGAATACCTAATATTGTATAATCATTAGTAGAATAATATACCCTCACCCATTTCAAAAATTTAATCCTCATAATATGTCATATATATTTGAATATATAAATAATGGTAATTTATTATCATTTTATTATATGGATTCGATGTTACTTCCTTTATCTTGTTATTATTCTCATATGATTTCATCAGTCATGTTTTTTATTCCACAAAACATTATCCCAAATGTAAATAATCTAAAAAGGTGATTATTTATAATGTGATTCATGTTATAAATCTAGTTATGTATAATTGAGTACATTAATTAGGTCTAAAATGTATTTCCATGATAATAAATATATAATATTTCATGTACCTTATAGAAGATGAATGGAACTGAAAAAAATTAAAACATGACTTCAATTCTTTAAAAAATTTAAAAATATCAGTGCTTTGGGGACACAGTTTATCCACACTAAAGATATATATAAATATTTTCCATAAATATGGTTTTATGAGGAATAAATCCCTAACTATAAATTTAATTTCATTTCTATGATTATCAACATATTATATTTTTCCACATTGAGATATCTTGATTTTATTCTGAATAGCCAAAACATTAATCGTACCATTCTCAAAACGTCATGGCATATAAACAACATATATATAACCTCATCCTTCCTATTTGGATTATATTTAATCTTCATGTGAAATACATAATATGATTCAATATTGATTCTAGAGTGGAATATAATATTATATGCAAATTATTCTATAGGTAGATACCAAAAAAATAATCCTTTAATATCTAACTAGTATGATCTAACGAAGTCTTAAATTGTTTGAATAGTCCTTTAAGAAAACACCTTAGTTTTTTGTTGAAATGAGGTTGTATAATATTTCTTACTATTTTATACATTATGAATTCTCCTCTAAAATTTTTATGTGGACATAGATTCATGATTGTATACAATCGACATAGGTTCTTCATGATGCCTCACCACATTATTAATATATTTCGATACTAGAATCTCATGGGAGTGTATCATTAGTATTTTTTTAAAGCATAATATTTTTATCGAGATAGAAATTTCCCCAAATAAAATAATTAATCATTTTTTACATCAGTGGTATAGTTAATATCTTAACTGTATCATTATCACACTTCCACATTGGAATATGAAAGTGTTTCTTCACTCCATAATGATGGTGTCTTTAATACATTAACTAGTTGCACATTGTTTATCTATATAAACATCCCATAATTTCACTCTTTATAATATTCCTCCAAAAAATTTCTCTTATACCCCCTATATTTTTTATAATTTTTAATACAGTGAAATTTATTCTATTTTCATCATCAAATAATTCTCGTTTTAGGTTAGGCTTAAATAGAATACAAAACCTCCTTGTAATCATTGATATGTCATCATTGTATATGATATTTTAAAACATTTCATCCTTGAATGATTAAATTTTTTATGTGAAAATAAATTATCCTTATTTGGGTCATTTATTTTTTCTAGTAATGATAGAATTAAAATATCAAGGAAAATGAATTATGTCTCACATTTCATAATAGTTGTCATATCTATCATTACAAAATTTAAGAATGTGGAATCCTTTATGTCCTCAGAATTCTCTAAACAATACGGTCCATTATCAACACATCTACCACCTTGATTTTCATTATAGGGTGGAAGTGTATCCAGAATTCATTTTTATTAAGTAGTTACAAACATATCATTTTTATCAAGTTGATATATTTCCGAGAGAATTTGAACAAAATGATTTTCTAGTTTGTATATATGTCACATATTTCCGTATAAAATCAGTTTTTTCATATTATTTTTGATTGTATTAAATCATCCAAATAAATATCTGGAGATGGATAGTAATGTTGATGGATATTTAACTATGTAGGTAAATATGTAACCACGTCTATCATTTTTCATAAGGATATGACATAGTACTTTTTTCAATGTATCATTATATAATTTATATCCTTTCATTCTCGGTGTTGAATTCAATACCATTTCATTAGATAATCTTCCAATTATAACTGAAAGACATTATTCAAATTTCATTGACGATGTTATTTGGAATTTTGATTGTTTAACATTATTTAATGGGATGATTAATCTAGTTAAATATTGAACAACTCTCTAATATTGATATATTAAAATTTTAAATTATATATATTTGTAATATTTATGGGCCTAGTAAATTATATTACATAATTATCCATTAATGGATCAATATATAAGATATCATTTTACATAATACATTATAGTACATAATTTCTATAAAGGTAAACTATACACTTATTGCATTACCCATATAATTTATTTTCTCTGAGAGGAATATAACTATTCATAAATTATTATCAGGATCTTAATATATTTTTTAGTATATTCTAATATCATAAATGACTAAAACCATGAAGTTATCAATATAATTGTTTGATTAACTATTCATTATATCTTTAAACCCAGAGAGTTCATTGGTAAATCAAAATGAAATTACCATAAAATCATAGAGTCTATACCTGACATGTAATGTCTTCATAGGTTAATCATCCTTATAAAAACATAATTGAAGATATATATAAAGAAAATATATTGGAAAAAATATTTATATATAAGGACTAGAGTAAATAATAAATCAATGTTGTGTAAACGATACATATTGTTTAATATTATTATATTATTTAATCTATAATCAATGAAAATCATCGTATACCCATCCTTAATTATCCCTATTTTCTAAGGAGACAGATATTGAGACAATAGTTAATATGAATTTCCTATCACTCAATTACTATATTCATTTCTTCTACTCCACAACTTGAACTAGTTACATTTTGTAGGATACATAGGAAAATATTCTTTATTAGAGAAGAGTTCAATGGAGAACTCATAATTTTTCTCAAGTTGTTTTGTGTGTAAATATATTGCAAATAAATAAATGTATTATAAAATAATATTATATAAAATATTATTATGATTTTATTACCAACCATAAACCGCCATTATTCTCCAACTTCATTAATAATATCATTAAAGTTTTGTTATGGAGGTGTATCCTAAAAGTACTCGAATAATGATGTATCCACAAAATAATACAAGGAATTATGTTTTCAAATCGTAATATCATTATCTATTTAATATATTTATGAATTATATTTTGATAGAAAATATAAACCCGGGATTATATCAAAGTCATATATTTGTATAAAAATAAATTATTTAACTAAGGAAGTTAGGTTTATTTTTATGGTGAATAACAAAAATTTATATTTTGTAATAAGATTTCAACTACGTGTATTTATTGAAGAATAATTTCTCAAAGATTTATGGGATGTTCAAATATTGTCATCAGATTTCCTAGATATACAATAAGAAATAGATATGGAATCCAAAATATAATTTTCTATCCTTGATTTTATTATCAATTAAAATGTTATCGAATCATTTTAAACCACATTACCTTATGAATTAATTAAATATTATTGGCATGAAACCATTTTCCATTTCAAAGGTGAATACTATTAATTCATGAGGAAATGGTTTTAAGAGTTCAACATCTACTTATAGTCAAAGAATTGGATATTGGTGGGTTCCCCCATGCCTATGCATTCAAGAGAATTATTTCATTTTCTCTTCACTATGTATGATGGATTAAATTTCATTCTATAATATACTATAATAATTCATTTCAAAACAATTTCATTTTATAAATTCTAATATTCCCCTATTCTGGTTCTAAACTTTTCTCTTTACAGAGAGTTTACCTTCCCTCCTATTTATATAACTAGCAATTTCAATATATACAGTCCATAATTTAATAATATTTAATTTATTTTCATTTCAAATAATATAACAAACTAAAGGAATATAGCATGATATATTTTCAATATAATATATATACATCGAAATAGAAATATTAAATTATCTTGTATTAATTGTATTATACTTGTCAAAAAAATAAATAAATAATTAGGAATAAATTTCATTTAGAATTGGATGTCTTCCTATTGAATAAAATTTCTTCTATGTATGGAATTGTGCTAGTATCACTATAGTTTTCCATATACTAATCATATTCCAAACTAATGAAATTAAATATTTAGTAAAATCTTTTATGGGAAATGATTAATATTATATTACTCGCAGTGAAATCTATTCTAAATTAATCACCAAATGTGGTGTCCAGTACCTATTATATTGGAATTAGATATTATGAAAATGTTATGTTTGGATTTATATGTAGAAATAAGTAAAATGTAAATAACTAATTATTATTAATAAAATAAAAAAATCAATATATAAATTTTTTTAATCATAATATGTTCTATTGTTTGATTTATGAAGTCCCAAATTAGAATAAAATCTAATAAATATTACATATTTATTTAAAAAATTTATATTATTTCACAACCATCGAATATATATTTATTGACACTATATTAGAACACATTGTCACCATTTTAAAAATAATTTAATAAAATGTGATCTGCACCATCACCCATTAGATTGCAATAATATTATAAAAAAATTTAAAAATTGATTATTTAAATGAACTACAATTTTGAAATCATCGTACCAATATTTTCACATTTTAAATTATTTAGATTTTATTAAATAAATAAATTTTTAACTTAATAATAGATAATATTTTTTTTTTTTGCAAAATAACATTTATATGAATTTTAATTTTTTGTTACCATTTTGATATAAAAAATACATATATATTTTTCAATTATTGTTATGAATTTAAAAATAGTTACTTTAATTAATAAAACCCATGAATATCATTCTAGAAAATTCAATAATTTTTTTGAAACAATGTTTTTTCTCTTTAGTTGTGTCACGCACCAGCCTAGGGTGAAACTAAACCAGTCACCCGAGCCGGCTCGCGGCATGTCCCGAGGGGCGTTCCCGATCCCCCTCGGGATGACAACTAGTGCCAGGCATCAAAAATTAAACATTGGGAATGATTTCGCCCATGAGAAAAAAGATAAACAGACAAATAAAAACTGACGATAAAAATAAAAACTAGAAGCGGAAAGAAATAAAACTAAATAGTAAACATACCTCCATGTGACCCTTCGGTCACCTTCCAACCAAGGCCAACATTTCTCTCAAAACGAGCAACTCACCCAAGGAAACTTCAACAAGGGAAACCTTCAACTGAAACGATAAAATAGGTGTGAGCATTAAAAATGCTCAGTAGGGATGCCCATGTAAACCCCAGAATCCAACCAAGACCACTTTCCAGAAACAAACCCAAAAAAAATCAGTTTGCACATACAAAGATAGAAGATAGGGTTTTCATATTTTAAAGGAAAAAGGATCCTGATTTACCATTTCAAAAACCAACACACGCCACAACCCGTTTTCCCCAAACAATGCATTTCTTGAAAACTGAACATCAAATCCATGTTTATCACATTTGTGAAAAAGAAGAACAGATGATAAGTAAATGATGGAAACCAAATGAAAGTAAAAGTAAATTAGCAGATATAAGTAATAACCATGGGTGACCCTAAACATCCCTAGAAAACCCCTAGACGTACTCAGTTTTAGACCATCTACCGGCATGTTACTCTATAATCAATAACCATATGGCCGCCCTAATAGCCAACCAGTTTCACACCCCACAAGGCCTATCTACCAAGGGGGAACCAACCCATTTAATCAGGGCGGGCTGGACACCATCACTCAATATTCTAAAGGACTCCCAAGATCCCATGGTGATTTCGATTATACTGTGTAATTAGGAGGCCCTAGCATGCATGACTCATCTCATCGCAGCTGCCAACCCATTAGACGGACACCACTACACGACAACCCTCAAAGGGAAGTCCCCCTGTAGAGATGCCCACAAATATGTATACATTAAAATCTTTCACATTCAACAAGGTGCCAACCGGGCCTTCACAACAAGTGTAGTTTCACAAAATTTCGTAAATGAGTTATGTTGACAATCAGGCACACACACTTTTCTGAAAGTCTGTACCAACACCCCATTTCAAACCCAATACCAAATGGGCCTTCAAACCGAACAACCATTCATCTCACACCAAAGGCCAATCGGGCCAAATTCATTTCATCCCTCTTTGAAATACCAAACCATTCCATCAAAAACCTATCTTTAAGAAAATATTTTTTATGTGTCATTTTCTATTGGAGGCACATCCAGGTGAGCACCTAGTGCTCCCATGGATGTGACAACAACCAATGGAAAATCTAGTTTTTAGAAGAGTCATCTTAGAAACCGTTTTCATAAAACACTTAGCATTGAATCCAAACCCAATTCTTTCACAACACTTTATAAAATCAAATTGCATCTTTCAAACCAACCGCTATTTCCAAAACTTTTGTAAAACAACCTATTGTTTCATCATTTTGTCAAACAAACACACCAAACCAAACCTTACATTTCCAAAACATAATCACTATCAATTACAACCAAACACATCACAAGGTACTAAATTTAACATAACAAGAACCTATGCATTTCATATAAACCAACATCAGAAGCCACTTTCAGAAACATAAAACAACAATACAACTATGTCAGATGCTTCTCATAAAAACAATAGAAATGAAACAATATAAATGAATTAATTGAAAACATTCTAGTGCTCAAGGTTCGAATAAAAAAGGGAAAATAGTTGGAAACACCTACCTCGGTTAACCCACGTCCAAAACTCACGCTCTTCCAGTGATAGCCATCTTCACACGTCAGACAGTCGTGCGCACGTGTCTTTGATGTGCATATATATATATATATATATATATGAATGTATATACATATATTCACCATACACCTATATACCATAGGTATACATATCCTGCAATGCAAATAGCGAGACATTGCTAAATTAATAATTCAGGTAAAGCCGGCTCTGGACCAGATAAAGACCTCAAGGGTACGCAACTCAATTTAAAATCAAAATTCCATTATAAGATTTAATGAACCACATAAAAAAATTTATGAAACAACTCCAATCAGTGTCACAAGATATTGAACACAAAATCCCACCCTAAAACCTCGTCTGAGGCCAAATGTAGACCACACACTTGTCAAAACAGAATATGAAGCCCGTGCACAACATAATAAACTAACTGCATAGTTTATAGAATGGTGATAAACAGCTCGACACTGATTTTTCAGAAAAAGAATCAAACTCATTTTTCATAAACGTATCACTAATGAATCAAATAATATCGAAAATCAATTAGAACAATTTTGCAATAAATAAATAAATTAACGAACATAGAAGATTAATCAAACAAAAAAGCAAAACGTCGTAGACAGAAGCTGACATAGGCCAGGAACAGACTCAAAACATACTTTAAACCAATTCTAAAAATTTCAGAACTCTACAGAAAGATAATTAAGGGTATAATGAAGCTGCGAAACCAAACAACGGGTGTAAAACTATACCTTGGGTGTCAGCAGTGGACCAAAACCACTTCGCCTTTGGCAGCTATTGCTAGAACGCACACCAATGGGTCTTGGGTGGCCCTTTGCGCAACCTCGGAAGGCGGTTTCATCCTTGAAAACACATGGGAAGCAGAGATTGAATCCATGTAATCATTTGCACTACAAATACAATACCAGGACTTCAAACACAAATATGAAACTCAACTAAGAGTGTGAAACCCTACAACGCTAATCAAACTATAACCTCAAATGGTGGCGACAGTTTGAAAACTGATTAGGGGATCACGTCGGAGCAGCGGGCCGCCGGAGCGGGAGACGAACGAATGAAAGGAGGGGTGGAGTAGGGATGGAGGACGGTCGATCAGAGGCCACAAGGCTAGAACACAGGGGGGCGAGGTCTAGCCGGAGCGGGCCTCGGCCGGAGGCAGCTGCGACCGACCAGAGGGATGTCGACGTAGGGGAGGGATACCGGCGGAGGGGAGGGATACTGACAGAGGTTCGGAGGAAGGGAGATCCAGAGAGCGGATGAGGAGGAGGGCCAATGCGTTCTGGGAGCGTCGTTGATGGGGGTGTGGCGCGGTCGGCCGGCAAGAGCAGAGGGGGAGACGGCGGGGACGGCACGGCAGGAGGAGAGGGAGTTCTGGCCGAGTGGGGGGGGGGGGTTTCGTGGTGGATAGAAGGAAAGGGGGGAGGGAAAACGGGGGAAGGTGGGGCACTGGAAAATGGGAAGGGGGAAGCCAGAAAAAAAAGGTAGGGTTTCTATTTTTTTTCTTCTTATCTTAATAATAATAATAATAATAATAATGGTAATCATGATAATAATAATTAGTTAATTTTTCATAATAATAATTATTATAATCAAAACATTTATAATAATAAAACCATTTAAAAAAATAAACAAACATATAAATATATATATAAATATATATAAACATATATAAACCTACTTATATTAACAGACACATATATACATATATATATTTATATAAACATATATATAACATATATAAATATATAAACATATATGAACATATATATAAACATATATACACATAAGCATATAATGTTAAAACATATTTATTTATAAACATATGTGTGTATATATATACACTTATAAACATATATAGACATAAATATATATATACACATAACGTTAAAACATAAACATATACAAACGTAGATACACACACAAATACACATATATAATCATATAAATATAAAAATACATATATCTACACGCATAACGTTAAAACTGGATGATTGTGCGGTATTTGCGCACCATACGACACCCAAGCGGACAACACGTCTTAAAAGTACGGTGTTCGCGCACTATCCCAAACCATAAACTCATCACAACATTAAAAATTTAAACCAGGACTCACCCACACTTATGTAAAAACACCCAATGCTAAGAGAAATAAAATAAATAAAATGACTAAAAAAAGCGGGTGTGACAATTCTCCCGACCACAAATACTTTCTTCCCCCAGAAAGTCACCAAGAGAACAGTTAGTATAACGGGAGTCTGTGCCCATGAAAATTGAGAATAAACTGAGAGGCTCAGGGTGACCATTACCAACACAAGTCACACCCAACCAACTCGAGTACAATCATTGTTCGAGGTTGAGGGGAGAACATGGGAGGGTTCTACCCACCATAGAAATTTACTAACACAGAGACCTTGAAACTCGAACACACCACCCCAGGGAAGGGGTAATGTGGTAACTCCCTAATCTAAACTCTTCCCAACTTCTAAATTATAACGGAAAAACTCCACCACTAGGCTTAAAACTATTCTGGGAAAAATTGGAACACCGAGACACCGGGAAGGAAGAATTCCCTACAAAACACAAACACAATAAATGAAAACTCACGGAGAGGCATCCGGTCTAATAAAAGCACAGAAACAACACCCACTAATTTCACAGAACCAAACATCCACTTAATGTACGCAGTTTAGAACATCCTTAAGATCAAACGGGTTCGTTTTGTGATGGTCCAGATGCCTTTCAAAGAATCTAACCGATTAAGAAACTATACCAAGAGAAAATGAGGCCACCAGGATTATAGTAGAACAAGATCATCACGCAATCAAAAAAGGACGAGCTTACATCGACGATAAGAATTGGACAAGAGAACATTGGATATTTCACTTCAGAAAGATCAAAACATGCACCAGACCAAGGTTCCACGCACTATCGGCAATTCCTGACTTTGCGTGAGCTTCACCCCGAGACCTGTGGTTGGGGATCTGATGGCTGAAGCATCCCCTGCCTCACAGTCATGCATTTTCATTCTCTAGTCCCCAACATATTTCTATTCATGATGATAAAAACGACCAAAATATGTTCACGTTTTTAAAGGGATGCAAGATGGTGGCATAGAATTCCCAAACTGGCCATACTGGTGGCACAAAAGAGAACGGTTAGAAAACAAGAAGTCAAAATTGATGAAGATTGTGTCTTGGTGATAGGTTTCTCCGGCATAAACTCTTTTCCAAATGGAGAACCAAAACCAAAGAAAATTACCATTAAACACACCCCAAAATTCAACTATGGCGAGACATTTCACCTTTACTAGTCAAAAACTGGACCCTCAAATAAACCTGAGACTGTACAAACCCTAACAACCCTGGGAGTTCCCATCAACCTGAAAACCCACTCTAATTCCACAACCACACAACTCCACCTCATGGAATTTGATTACTTTCATCGATAGGAAACATGCAAAAAGAACTGAAAACTGGGCATGACTCATTAGAAACCTTAACGACCTTTCTGAGCGGCACACTTGGAACAACACAAAAAAACACAACTGAAATCGGCATCTATCCAAAACTCAATCAAAGGGACATCCCAAGTCACAGGCAACAGGTACATAAACCTAACATATACAAACACAAGTAAAAATTAATTTTCCAAAATCCGTCATTTCTTTTAAATTTTAAAACTCGCCTATGGCCCCTTATGGACTGTCACATGTGCATTCACCAAATCCCGACTACATCACTTGCAGAAAAGTGCTCCCATGCACTCTCTGCACATATCGATGCACATGTGATCCTCCGTAAGGAATACCAAGGTTCGAACACTTCTTTCTCGTATCAAATCCAAACACGCAGTCAAACATTCCAAATCGAATCACTCCCACTTTAATAACCCAGTTCAACAAATTCAAAACAATTTAAAGGAAACACTTTTCCATTTTAAAACCATTTTCATTTTTAACACACGCTCACATCAACCGAAATCAAAACGAAACACAATCATTAACAAACTACCAGAACGAGGAATTAGTTCATATTCCTAACTCAGCGGCATGGTGGTGAGCCATATCCCACGTAAGGTATATCACTAAAAGAACCTTAAACTCGACATTTAGACTCCACATGGGTCACCACCCCATGTGAGGCGACAACATGAACTAGTTATTTTTCATTATCATCCCTCAAACTATATCAAACAAAGGCAAAAGACTCAAATCCCAGACTACCCCTGGTAACTCAGGTCTCGTCACGGGCGGTGGTGATCAAGCACCAACCCGCAAACTACCTCCTGAGTCCTGACAACTCTTAATCTCCTTCTACCAGACATCCCAAATATCAAGGGCCTCCTCTGATAAATTTTTTTCATGACCCAGCCTGGGGTGAACCTGAACCGGTCACCCGAGCTAGCTCGCAGCAAGTATCGATGGGCATTCTCGATCCCCTTGGGATGGCAACTAGTGTCGGGCATCAAAAATTAAATGATGGGAACGATTTGGTCCATGAAAAAAAGATAAAAAGACATATAAAAACTGAAGATAAAAATAAAAACTAGATGCCGGGTGAAATAACACTAAAAAGTAGACATACCTCCGTGTGACCCTTCGGTCACCTCCCAACCAAGGCCAACATTGCTCCTAACATAAGCAACGTATCCAAGGAAACTTGAAGAAGGGAAACCTGCAACTGGACTGATAAAATTGGCGTGACCATTAAAAATGCTCAGTAGGGATGCCAATGTAAACCCCAAAATCCAACCAAGACCAATTTCTAGAAAAAAACCAAAAAAACACCATTTTCCACATAAAAGATAGAATACAGGGTTTTCATATTTTAAAGGAAAAAAGGATATTGATTTACCATTTCAAAAACCAACACACGCCACAACCCATTTTCCCCAAATAATGCATTTCATGAAAACTAAATTTCAAATCCATGTTTATCACATTTGTGTAAAAGAAGAATAGGAAATAAGTAAATGCTGGAAACCAAGTGCAACTAAAAGTAAACTAGCACAAATAAGCAATAACCATGGGTGATCCTAAACATCCCTAAAAACCCCTGGATGTACTCGGTTTCAGACTACCTATCGGTATGGTACTCCATAGTCAATAACCAACTGGCCGCCCAAATAGCCAACCAGTGGAATGCCCCACAAGGCCTATCTACCAAGGGGGAACCAACCCATCTACTCGGGGCTGGCTAGTAACCGTCTCTTGATATTTTAAAGGACGCTCAGGAACCCATGGTGATTCCGATAATACATTGTAAGTAGGAGGCCCTCGCACGCGTGACTCATCTGACCGCACTTTCCAACCCCTTACACGGACACCACTACACGATAACCCTCGAAGGGAAGTCCACCTGTAGAGATGCCCACAAATATATATACATGAAATTCTTTCACATTCAACAAGGTGCCAACTGGGCCTTCACTGCATGTGTAGTTTCAAAACATTTAGTAAATGAGTTAAGTTTCCAATCGAGCAAACACACTTTTCCCAAAAGTCAGTACAAACACCCCATTTCCAACCCAACACCAAATGAGCCTTCAAACCGAACAACCATTGAACTCACACCAAAGGCCAACCAGGCCAACTTCGTTTCGTCCCTCTTTGAAATACCAAACCATTCCATCAAAAACATATCTTTATGAAAATATTGTTTTTATGTGTCATTATCATTTTGAGGCACATCCATGTGAGAACCTAGTGCTCCCATGGATGTGCCAACATCCAACGACACATCTAGTTTTTAGAAGAATCATCTTAGAACCCATTTTCATAAAACACTAAGCATTGAAGCCAAACCCAATTCATTCACAACACATTATAAAAGCAAATAGCATCATTCAAACCAACCACCATTTCCAAAACTTTTCAAAAACAACCTATTGGTTCATCATTTTTTCAAACAAACACACCAAACCAAACCTTACATTTCCAAAACACAATCACTATCAATTAAAACCAAACACATCACAAGGCACTCCATTTAACTTTACCAAGAACCTATGCATTTCATATAAACTAACATCAGAAGCCACTATCAGAAACATAAAACAACAATACAACTATATCAGATGCTTTTCATAAACACAACTGAAATGCAATGATATAAAATAATTAATTGAAAACATTCTAGTGCTCATGATTTGAATCATAAAGGGGAAATGGTTGGAAACACATACCTCAGTTAACCCACATCCAAAACTCACGCTCTTCCAGAAGTAACCATCATCACATGTCACACAGTCATGCGCATGTGTCTTTGATGTGCATATATACATATATATATATATGTATGTATGTATATATCTATATACATATATGCACCATACACCTATATACCATAGGTATACATATCCTCCAATGAAAATAGCGAGACATTGCTAAATTAATAATTCAGGTAAAGCTGAGTCTGGACCAGATAAAGACTTCAAGGGTCCGAAACTCAATTTAAAATCTAAATCCCATTAAATGATTTGATAAGCCACATAAAAAAATATACGAAACAACTCCAAGTAGTGTCACAAGATATTGAACAGAAAATTCCACCCCCAAACCTCTTCTATGGACAAACTCACACCACTCACTTATCAAAACAGAATATGCAGCCCGTGCACAACATAATAAACCAACTGCATAGTTTATAGAATGGTGATAAACAGCTTGACACCAATTTTTCAAAAAAATAATCAAACTCATTTTTCATAAACATATCACTAATGAATCAAAGAATGTTGAACCTCAATTTGAACAATTTTGCACCAAATAAATAAATTAACGAAAATAGCTGATTAATCAACCAAAAAAGAAAAACGTTGTTGAAACAAGCTGACATTGGCCAGGAACAGACTCAAAACATACTTTTAACCAATTCTAAAAATTTCAGAACTCTACAGCAAGATAATTAAGGGTATAACGAAGCTGAAAAAACAAACAACGGGCATAAAACTATACATTGGGTGTCGGTGACGGACCGAAACCCCTTCTCCTTCGGCGGCGATTGCCGGAACACACACCAATGGGTCTTGAGTGGCCCTTTGTGCAACCCGAGAGGGTCATTTCATCCTTGAAAACACAGGGGAAGCCGAGATTGCATCCATGTAATCATTCTCACTACAAATAAAATACCAGGACATCAAACACAAATATGAAACCCAACTAAATGTGTGAAACCCTACAACGCTAATAAAAATATAACCTCAAATGGTGGCGATAGTCTAAAAACTGGTGAGGGGATAACGTCGGAGCAGCGGGTCGCCGGAGCGGGAGACGGACGAACGAAAGGAGGTGTGGAGTAGGGCTAGCGCATGATCGGTCGGAGTCCGAAAGGCTAGAACATAGGGGGGCGAGGTCTAGCCAGAGCGGGGCCCTGCCAGAGGTAGCTGCGGTTGGCTGGAGGGATGTCAGCATAGGGGAGGGATACCGGCGGATGGGAGGGATATCGGTGGAGGTGTGGGGGAAGGGTGATCAGGCGAGCCACCGAGGAGGAGGGCCAATGTGGTCCAGGACCGGCGTCGAGGGGGTTGCGGCGCTGTCGGCCAACGAGAGTGGAGGGGGAAACAGTGGGGATGGCCCGGAATGGGGAGAGGGAGTTCCGGCCGAGGGGGGGGGGGGGGTGGGTTTCGTGGTAGACAAATGGAAAGGGGGGGGGGGGGAAATGGGGGAAGGGGGCGCACAGGAAAAAGGGAAGGGGGAAGCCGTAAAAATGGTAGGGTTTCTATTTTTTTCTTATCTTAATAATAATAATAATAATAATAATAATATTGTTAATCCTAATAATAATAATTAGTTAATTTTTAATAATAATAATAATTATAATCAAATCATTTATAATAATAAAACCATTTTAAAAAATAAACACACACACATATATATATATTTATAAATATATATAAACATATATAAACCTACTTATATAAACATAGACACATGTATACATATATATATATATAAACATATATATAACATATATAAACATTTAAACATATATGAACATATATATAAACATATATACACATAAACATATAATGTTAAAACATATTTATTTATAACCATATGTGTGTATATATATATACATCTATAAACATATATACACATACATACATATATATATACATAACATTAAAACATAAACATATACAAATGTAGATACACACATATATACACATATATAAACATATAAACATACATATACATATATCTACTCACATAACGTTAAAACTGGATGATTGTGCGGTATTTGCGAACCGTACGACACCCAAGCAGACAATGCGTCTAAAACGTACAGTGTTCGCACACTATCCCAAACCATAAACCCATCCCAACATTAAATATTTAAATCGGGACTCAACCGCACTTAAGAAAAAACACCCAACACCAAGAGAAATAATATATATAAAATGACTAAAAAAACAGGTGTGACAAGTTGTGTATGTATAAATAGGTGGAAAATTAGGTTACATATTTTTCTCAATATAAAATAAATATCATTTTTCAATATTTATATTTTAAATAATTAAAATCTATACCATAGATATGTTTTCCTATATATAATCTTCATTTTTAAAATTACACTTCTCTAACATATAGGTTTTTTATGTTTTACAAACATTGTCGTTGAGAATAAATAAATTAAATAATAAATTAGTTAAAATTATTCTTTTATTTGATGAAATAATTTTAATATAATTTAATATGGAAAATAAATTTTTTTGATATACAATTTATATTATTCTATATAATTATAATTATACTCATAAAGGGGAAAATTTTATATTCCGATTAATATTTTATTAATATCATGGAATTTATATCAAATTAATTAAAAATATTTATTTAAATATTTAATGTTATATGATATTTTGAAGAGTAAATAAGTATATTATAAAAAAGTTTATTCTTAACAAATAATAGAAAATATCAATAACCATTAATGGTAAAAATGATATTTTTCAACTCAAATTTGGTTACTAGATATTAGAAGTATTAATAAAAAAAATTTATATTTAAATTTTAGAAATTGAATACTATAAAATATAATTTAAATATAATTTTAGGGAAATTTTTGTTTGTTTTTTAAGGATAATTTATTTTTAATTATACAAGTAATAAAATAGTAAAAATATTTTACCTCGTGAAAAAGAGTAAAATTTAAAAATATAATGAAAAAATAACAAACATTTGTATAAAAAATGTGTTGATAAGCTTTGATGAATCTTTATCATCTAATTAAAAACCTAGAATCCATATTTTCAAAAAAAATATTGAAATAGATTCTAAAGAATACTGTATTTTTATCATGTACGTGTAATGTGTATTCCCAAACATCCATTTTAATATTTTATAAAAGGGGATCACTATAACCCCTCTATGGTTACACCTCAAATTAATAATTTCAAAGATTATATTCCCAAATAAACACTCCAAAATATAAATCAAACATTATAAATCCCCAGATAACACTATTTCATATTAATACATTTTTTACAGTACTATTCAAATGAAATTAGAAGTCTCGAAAAAATTAAGTTTCCCCATAAGTATTTAATTATAATCATCACTTTAGTTATATCTTATATGTGAAACCCCTATCTATAGTAACTGAGTATCAGTTAATTATTTATTAAATTGATATAAGACTCATGTAATCACATCACAATGTATTGATCAATTTAGTATTATTGATGAATTAGATACAAACATGTTTCTTTATTACATGAGAAATATAATATTGAAACATATCAAAATTAAATATATTACATCCTTGAAAATATTAAATTATTCCATACATTAATATGGTGAATGTAATCGTGATAAGGGATAGAAAAAATAACAATAAGGATTTTATATAGTGTAATATATCATGAGTATCTTATGCATAATCAATGAGGCGGGGATCAAAACTGGAAACATCTTCTTTTTAATACCTATCATGAAATTGAAATTAATCCATATTTTATATCATTGAAGTAATTTCATTATTAATTACAAATACATTATTTTTTAATAGAAATTATTAAATTGAATTAATTCATGAATCATGGTATATTTTCTATCAAAGTCTTGCTCCATGAAATTCTATTTGACGGGTTGGTATAAAAATTACATTTAATTTGAAAAGCTACTTTGTATCATCTGACATTTTGATGCATTGAGGGTATGTCTATAATTACTCCCCACCCATTAATTTATTTTCTATGATTTCCTCAAAATTCGAATTATCCATTTATTTCATAAAAAAATTCATTATCAACCAATACCCATACTAAGTAAAAATACATAATATCATAAATTTATCGGTAAGTAAAAACATAAATTATTTGAAAATATTATATGGATTACAAAATAAATATCTCCATGATAAAAATAATATATATATAAGAAGAAATATAATTTTCATTAAAATAAGGTCACAATAAATTGAATGATTCAATATAATCCTGTGTACCACAAAATTAATAAATATAAAAGATATTCCAATCAATTCATCTAAAAAATATAATTTATAGTAAATGAAATTCTTATAAAAAATTATAATAAAATAAAAGAAAAATATTTAAAATTAATCATCATATTTTTTTCTATAAAAATTTATTACATGTAGAAGGATCCAAATTCAAAATAAACACATAGGGATGATATGTTAACATCATGCACATTAAAATAAAGATTCATTTATCACATTTCGTAATGAAAATAGGAATAAATCCATTTAGAAAACATAGAAATATTTACTTAAAAACAACAAAAACATAAAGGATAGAGTTAGTTATATTTATTAAATATTTTATGTTAATAAATATTAATTGAGTAAAACAATTTTATAAAATATTTTCTTGGATGTAAAATAAAATTGATAAAAACTAGAACATATGAATTGTTTGTATTTGAAATAATTTTTTTGGTTATAAATTTTAAAAAATAAAAATGTTATTATAAATAACGGAGAATCGAAAAAATATATATAGTATTTGTAAATATATTCTATTTATGAAGGATATGTTACATAATCTGTACAATGAAAATAATATTACTCTCAAAATGAAATAAGAATGTAAAATAAATAGGTTCTTCTATTGTAACATTCAAATTTTACCACTTGAAAAGATAAACATGAATTCAAAAATTAATGATCTTCAATAAATATATATTCATTTCAAATAAATATAAGTTTTTTACATACTCCATATAAAGGTAAATATGTTTATACAATAAAATATATCTCAACGAAGTTGAAATTGAGACACAATATCATACATAATTTTTTTCGTACTTAAATATTTTTTAATATTAGGTACAATGTTTTGCTTTATGTTTTTAATTTATAATATATCATTATTCATTTTTATAATATCTTTTATAATCCTCTTATAATATTATATAAATTATCAATCATTCATTATTACCAATGTTTTTATATATTAATAATCATTTTCTTATGCATGTTTTGACATGGAAGACTAAGTTATTGGGAAGATAACATTACTCCATCATATCTAAGATTATATTAGTGTTATAAATATAATAATTTTTCATTATATGAATTATTATAATTAGTATTTTTAATTATACATGGAATATTAATTGGAATCATTGGTGGAGACGGTAAGTCGTATGTAAGTATGATAGAAAGTATCATTATTAAATAGGTAAATGGATTTTGAAAAATATGATATATAAACTATAAATATTCTATATTAATTTATATTTATATTACATATTCATATGTTCCAAATTTATAAATATCCATGTGTGTTCGTGATTATTTAAAATTACATCGTTCCATGAGGCAATAATTTTTCATAAACAAGGGTGATGTATTTATTTATTATTTTATGGAGAAGGATATGGATAAATATTATACAATCAATGTAATAAAATCTCATGATATGGTATATAAATGTGTTATTATATTCTAATTTTATGCTATAATTTAAATATGAATAATAATATGTAAAAAAATAAATAGCCTTATTAAGATGAGTATATTCTCTAATAGAAACTGTCCTTAGATATCTTCATATTGATCCAATGTTTAGAAATTATAGAATAAAATATACTTATAAACATTGATAAGTATTTTTTATGGATATGTATATTTATATAAAGTTTATTAAATATTAATTGTACACGTTGAGTGACAATGTGATAGATGTAGGTTCCTTTTTATAATTTGGATGATTATTACACATATAATTTATAATTTTTGTAAATATAATAATAACATTCATGAGAAAATGGATTAAAAAGGACTCATATTACAATTTGATCTTGGAAAGGTAAAATCCATCGAACTATTGATGTTTAATAAATTTTCTGGTTTATTTTCACCCTCATCTTGTTAGATTTATCCTCAATAAGTCATTTTTCCTTAACCATGGTTAATTAATGTAAAATTGTTTACAATTCATTATGAAAAAAATATATTGATCACATTAATGGTTTTTAATTATTATGATATTTATTATTGAATCTATTTTGTAAAATTTGGTTTAGTGATGATTTAGAATGTAATTTACAATTAATCATGAAAAACATGGTGATCTCTTTTATTCATGAAATGCATTTTTCTAGTATGAAGTGATATAATAGTTACAATATGGATAGAATTCATCCTTATATGGAATAAATTTAATAAATATATATTATATAAAATTAATTTAAATATTTAATTATTATGTTTTATTTTATTAAATAAAATGTAACAATATTATGCTTTTTAAATAGTTTTTTATATGATTTCCCTTTTACCATCAAATAATAATCTTTTATTTATATCAAATTTATAGTCCATACATCGATATTGATACAAATAATATCACATTATACTTAATAAAACAGAGAATAGTTTAATACTCAATTTCATTATTCATAAAATAATATTTCAATGGAAAAAATCATAATATCATTCCAATATTATTATTACATAATATGTTAATTATCAATATTAATCCTATAAAATTGAAATTTGAGTTCCCTGAAAATTAATATTTGTCAATTTATTATTTCTTAAAAAAATATAATACACTATAACTACAATTTATTATTTGAAATAACATCCACACATCTTATAAAAAATTCAAACTTGTTGTTTTCAGGGTTATAATTTCAAAAAAATGTTGGTTATTATTCATCAAATCATATGGTTCTCACATCACTTCTTGAATTTTATAATATATCCAATATAAAATTAATAGTCTAGTAATTCATTTAAAAAAAACATTTTCCATAGCATCATGAACCTTGATAGGAATTTAACATTAAGAGAGATAAGGTACCAATTTTAATTCTTAATTAGACATAACCTGATTTGGGTCTCACATATACATCATTAATAATGATATATTTAACACATTATGTACATTATAGAGGCTCAATGTTATATATAAAAGTATTCAATAGCACCTATTATTTCCATAATATCATAGTGTTTGATATCACTAGATAACCCTTTTTAATTATTACATAATCATATAAAACCATTCTTGGGGTTTACATTGAAGAAAAAATAATCTCCCCTTTGAAATTTCATATCCTTCCTTTGATTTTTATCATTTCCCATTTTACAACACAGTAAAACAATAACATGACATTGAATAGTGTTTACTTATCTTATTATCCACTCGATAAGTTAATGGTGTAACTGTTTCATTTTACCACCATCCTCCTCAAAACAAAGAGTACAACATCAATTTCAATATAATGTATTAAACATTGACATATAAATAAATAAATGGAATCTATTATTTTAGGAAAACTATTCCAAAGCTAAATAAATATATAACATACAATGGAATTAATTTAATTATGAAATCAACATATACTAGACTGTTTGAATAGATGTTTTAGACTATCTATAAATTTGATGATCATAATATATGATGAAATAAATATTGATATCAAAAAAATATGAAGAACCATCAATATTTTAATCGTAAATCATAAATAATGTACGAAGAGAACTAAAATTAATCCAAAATAATATTATAATTTTAGTATAATATATTCATACATAGTGATTATTTATTAATTGTTGACTTATATAAAGGGAATGTAAATATTTGGCAAGGTGGTAAATAACACACATATGGAATTGTTTTTTTTTGTATTCTTATGTAATAAAATATAAAAGTCCATAAAAATTTCATCCCATTTTCATATAAGAATAAATAGATGTTTCAAGACAAATATAGGATGTGGAACCTCAAACTTAACATATTTACAAACCATAAGGCTTAATAAATAATAACTAATTTCTTAATCCATATTATCCCACAAAAAATATTCCCTCAAGTCCCTTTTAATCTAGGTGATACATTAGAGTATTATAAAATTTGAGTTATAAATATCATCATATGATTACCTTTTTATCTTTGGTATAGATGGAGCACCCAATATCTTTAAAAATTTTAGTATTCCCCCATCATATATGATGTATTGAAAATTTACATCATTCTGCGATTAATTTTATTATCAAAATTATCATCATAAGGACAAGAATTTTTTCTCTTTTCCATTATAAATTTATTAATTGTTATTTTAAAAGTTAGAAATGATTTCCATCGTTAGTAATTCCCAAAAAAAAGCTTCACTAAATCATCTATCATATGATCACTGTAAATGAACATTATTTTCATAACTACTTCAATACAGCTTAATAAATTTTATACCATAATTTTCATCGATGGGATGTTGTATAATAAGGGATCATAATCCATGAATAGATCAATCCATTTCCATTGACTCATGACCAGATCTATCTATGAAATTTTGTATTTATATTTTATAATCTATGTCTAAATAAATTCATTCACCATAGAGAGAATGATTCCATATCATAAAATAAATTATTATTGATACCAACTCAAGATCATGGGTCTAGTTGTGATGTTCGTGAATACTTAACATCCACTTTTTAAAAAAATTAACCTTATCATTCTTTACAAGAACACAACCATGTCCCATATTTTCTGCATCACTATGTTTCAAAAATCAATCATTTCTTGATGGTAGATTCAATATTAATTAATTAACCAATATCTTCATTAATTCATCAAAACATTCGTCATATTAATTTCCATATATGAACACGTCGCCTATAAACTTTTGGTTTCCACGAATGAAATCTAATTAAGAAATATTTTTAACCAATCACTCATATTTATCTATATAACCAATAAATATATGTAACACAATAATGATCATTCATGCAATCCATTAATTGACCACATATTCCATTAAATGATCTACTGTAATTCCATCCTTGTATTAATGTGGATAAGAAATGATAAATTATGAACCTAATAATATCACTTCTTAAATTTCCCTTATTATAATTATCTTGTAGGATCCACAAGAATGATCCAAAATTTATTCTCATAGTCCAAACATTTTAGTGTACCCTATGATATCATCATAAAACAACCAATATATCATCAAGATCATCCATGAATAAATTTTTTATTATATCTATACAGATAGGGGATAAATTAGTTGTTCTAAAATACATTACTCTAAAAACATAATGTGCATACATCACAAACATTTCGGTCATCATAATATACACATTCAATAATATTATCTAATTATACCTAGAAAATAAACCAAATAATGAAAAATATAGACTTATATGGAGTGGATTAAATAATTCCTTAATTCCATTTCAAGGACACTTTTTCTTTATTCTATGAGTCTATAATTTACTGATCATATCATCATAAACAATTGATTTTAAAATATCTTATTTAATTCATGAAAACTATAATCACATTATTTTATCAATATGAACAAAACTCTTATAAACTAATTATTTTCTAAAAGGAAATATCAATGATATTTTTTTGAAAAATTCACTGATATTAATCTAAAAATCCAATAAGACTATATACCACCATTATGTTTTCTTATGTAGACCATTAATTTACCAGATATTCCTTTTAATGATCTATTGTGATTCTATCCATTGATAAAGATGGTGAAGAAAAGAATTGTTATGAATCCAATAATATTCTATTTTAAATTTCCAATATTTATATTTTATTATAGGATCCTATATAATGATTCTAAAAGTCCTTAAATTTTAGAGTGCACCAAGATATTATAATAAATAAAACAAATAAATTATCAATGTCATCCTTGAATACTATGTTTGTAATATATTTACAAACATGTGTGAATTAGTTAATATAAAATATAATACTAAAAAACACCTAATATCTATACATCCTAGAAATATCTAACATCATAATATCATCTTTATTTACTCTTAATTCATATAAATATAACAAAGAAAATATATTTAAAAATATAGACTTATATAGAGTGTATTTAAAAAGTTATCAATTCAATGTAGTGTAAACATGTTCTTTATTCTAATAAGAACAAATTTTTCTATAATAAATACACCAAATGTCCTAGATCAAACAATCTGAAAAACCATAAATCCTAACATATATTTATAAATGCATTGTGATAGTTTATATATATTAATAAAATTATTAATTTTCTATCATAAATAAAATACAATTTTTCGTTATGAATATCATTAAAAATTTAAAACATTTTCAAATATTTCATAATGGTTTGTAAATAAAATTTGAATTAACCCAAGAGAATCCCCCAACAGTATCAAACTCAGTTCTTATTAAAGTCTCAATCATCATGCACTAGAATGATGGTTATTTAGTACTCAACCAACTCCTTTAATGATTATTACTACTAGATAAATCTATTCCAAAACCACATCCAATAACAGTTTCTAGATACGGATTTATTTTATTGAAAACCAAAAATTATTTATATTAACAAATGTGTATTTGTATTATCATAAAAATAGGTATATCATGAAGTTATTCCATATTATTATGTTCCAAATTCTATTTTTTATTAAATATAGTTTTCTATGAATCTATTAAACTAATTAAGATACTTTCATTAATTGACTCAACTATAACAACACATATTAATTTTAATCATTACTAAATTGATATTGGAAATGGTGAATCACATCACCAGGGATCAATTAGTTTATTAATCATGATGAATGCGATGAAATCATGCTGACCTTATCACAATGGATGTAAAATATAAATATAAAGTGAATGTAAATATTCTACATCCTTGAGATTAAATAATATTTTTATTATCATATTTTGGGGATGAGAATCAAAATAAAAGAGGTAAAAACTGCTCAATATGATTTACACAAAAAATCATTCATGATAATGTTTGAAAAATAAATATGGGAAGGTAAATAAATAAAATCATCATCTATTTAAAAATAACACTTGCATTAAATTTATCTATAGATAATATCAATACTGTAAATTCATGGATAATAATAAAAAACTCATAATGATAGAAGTGAATTATATTTTATTTCATGAATTCAAACATCATAATATCTTCACCATGAAATTCAAGTGATAATATAATCTATTAAAATAGTATGTATTAAAAAAACCAAAATTATTTGGCAAACAAACATTCCTCATTAGACCAACATATGCATCGATGAGATATTTATAATTGGGCCCACCAATCAATTCATTTCCAATGAAAACATAATTTATTCAATAATACATTTAATCCATAAATAATATTCCATATCACCAAATGTCCATAATGTGATAATTTTATGGAATATTAATTTCACCACTATCAATCAAACAACCTTTTTAGATAAAATTTTAAATTTTTTTAAAATATAGAAAATACATGATAAAATAATATGGATATTTATGTGAAATAAAATGTAAAAAAATATGATGATAATAAATTTATTATTTTAGGAGAATTTTTTTTTCCAAAAAATAAATCTTGCGATGAATGATAAGAATAAATTCATACGAAAATTAATTTTTTTTGTTAAATAGATTATTTAATTGAATAAAATAATATTTAAGAAGAAAATTTAAAATCAACATTCATAAATATTTTTATTATACCATAGAAAACATTGAGAATAAATTAAATATAAAAAATTCATATTTTTGGTTGGAAAATACTTTTATAAAAAAAAGAGTCAAAACATACATTTTAACTATTTATAAGCACTGTCTAAAATGAAACATTCAAAAAGATTTAAAACATTTCATTCAATCCATAAAAAATATCATGTAAAACCTAAAATAACCATAATAAATCTATTTATAGAATAATATAGAGACGCATGAAAATAATTTTTTTATCTAATATGGCCTTGTATGAAATATATACCAAATGAACAACAGAACAAAAATCATATTTTATTTAAAAATATTCATTTTTTGATTCATGTAAATAATTGATGAGATAGTGTATGAAAACATTTAAAACCTTACATATCCATAATATATTAATAAATATTCTTTTTATAATGGATGTATTGTTATATTCCATCGATAAAAACAAATGCAACCCCAAATGAAACTAAGATTATAATCTATATTCTTATATCTATGGTAACATTTTAATATTATCCCTTTGAGATATTTAAATAAATAAAAACTATAAAATCTTGGATAAATATATATTCATGAAAAATAAATAATATTTTCATCATAAATCATATATAGACGTAAATAGGTCTGTAACAAGAAATTTGTCACACCAAATTTGAACCTAAATGAAATCCACTACCTTGTGCTTCCACACTATTCAACATGAATTAAATTCCTGAATAATATTTTAAGAAAACAATTAATTTATTACAATAATGATATATTAATTGGTAATATCATATATACGATGACCCGTCCTAGAGGAACCCATCCCTTGACTACCCCAATCCTTCCTCGGATTGGCTAGGGGTTGCGGACTGGCACTGAGGTTCATATCCCGAAAAGGGATGCATTTTACTATGTAACTATACAATCACACACATATACAGTACCAAAATGCCAAAATTTTAAAACACTATATTAACAATTCATTCATACACTATAATACCAACCATATGGTACAATAGTTAAATGATGCCAAGTAATTTGGTATAGAATACAATCACATGGAAGGAATGAAACTAATAATGTGAATGCACATGTTCATGAAACACATCCGCAAAAAATAGTAACATAAAGGTAGGTGTAGAACATCATTATAAATCTATAGGAGAACATTTCATCTCTCGAAGTTCTTTAAGAACAACAAGGTCCTGGTCCACCTAAAACTCAATCAATGTATCGATCGTCTCCACCTGAATCACAACGAGCGGGAAAATCTTGCATAGGGGTGAGTGAAACAATAAAAGGCCACCCCAAAACTGCCAATTATTACCACTATGTTATACAGAAATTGAAACATAATGTAATACATTAATTCTACCATAAAGAAATGCAATAGGTATAAAACTAAAAACATACGAGGTATACCTAAATGGAAACACCAAATGTACAATCAACTCACATAGGTATAATATATAGTATAAAATAAAAAATATCTGTCGATGTCCACAGAATAGATATAGTTGATAACAATAGGGTTTTGATAACATACATAGTGCTGATAACATAGCGATTTTTTATAACACACAAAGTGTTTATGACACACTAAGTGTCGATAACACATGTCATGTTGATGAGTTATGAATCTTCTAAGTAACATAGTCACCGAGTCACATAGTCACCATGTCACATACTCACCATGTCATATCTAGACGAAAGATTCATAACATTGCACACACTTTTTGGGATAATATACACCTCATGCCATTATTTGAGATTCTAAATTCCACAAAAACGCACATAGTGTATTCCAAAAAAAACATCTTGTCTCAAGGATACCAACCTTGAAAAAAGATCGTCAGATGGACACACAGTTTGAAAGATATGGTCATCTCTGTAAAATTGTCCCACCCAAGTCTGGTCCGGGTCTAAACAGATCTGGACCCCTGACTTGACCCAATCAGGTTTTTTCTCATTCGGTATAGCCCAAACAGGACTTCAAACTATGCATGTTTGGCTGCCAGTATAAGGACACAACCTTAAAACATTACATAATCTTGAATTAAATTAATAATTCACATTGAGTATTTTTTCGGTTTTAGAGTTTTAGAGAATTAATACATAACTATTACATCTCAAAAGATTAAAAAGTTGACACTACTACTATAACCGATTTTTCAAAACCATAAAAAAAATCCATAAATAAAACTATACTTCTTTTATTGATATAATTCTTCTTGAGTACTTCTTTTCTCTTACCCTTCCTTATAACCCATGAAAAGCATTTCAAAAACTTGGGATGAGCATAAAAAGCTGAGTAAGGGTTATAACATAATGAAAGGAAACATTAACCCGCCAAAAAATGAAAATCAATGAAACCAAAAATTTCAATCATGATATACCTTCTGAAATAATAATATTTTTTTATAACTCATAGAAATCATTATAAAGAAAGGTATCTTGAGGAATTCATAACATTCTTATGTAGAAAGTGACCCTCATGGTTATGTTTGGAATACCCATCACAGTATATTTCTTAAATCTCTTCGGAGAAACCTTAGCGTTTAACTCCATCAAGGTACCCAATGCATTGTAGAGCTATCTCGGGTTCACCTTCCCTTATTTTATCATGGAACCACATGATTTCATAATCATTTCCCAACAACCATAACATAATTGTATCACATAAAACATGCATAAAGTAAACATAAAATTTCCACATTTCAATCACAAGATATCAATACAACACATTGATATAATACAAAAGATATCAAAACCATTTTCAATACAAAAATACAAAATGATTATATGGTTTTTATTTTCATTTAAAAAACATTACGACTTGTTAAGGAAGCCAAAGATCAAATAATACTCATGGTGGCAGAAAGGTTGTTGTCACCATGTACGTTAAAAAGAAACAAAATTATTGTCATTTAGTAAAACACCTCATAGATAAAATTTTGTTTTTGAATAAAGGAAAAAGTCAAAGGGTTTTATACACCATATGAAATAAAGTTGTGTATAAATGAAAATATGGCTCAATGAAAGGAGATTGAGACGAATTTCCGTACAAAGACGGTATCCTTAGATTAAGGACAAATAAAGTACATAATTATGTTTGAAAAATATAAATACACAAAATATAAGTGCATATTAAGTGTAAAACAATCATATGTCATACACACATATTCATAGCACAACATAATCAAGAAGTAGAGGTTTATCCCAAAGAATTGAAATTAGGTTAATAAGTTCCCTTATAGAAATTCGACAGCCTAACGACGTCACTTTAAAATTCATAAAATTAGATGATGAGAGATAAAAAAAGTATCTCATAACATGGACATAAAATTTTCATAAATATGGATATATAAAAACATATCCCAATATAAAAATACGTAAATTAAAATATCTAATAAAAGAAATCTTTTAAAAAGAGGAGGGTGAAAGGTTCCATTACGGATTTGGGAAACATTCGAAACGTACACCCCATGAATGAAGGGTCATACGATGAAGATGTAAATACCCATAAATTAAATAATATTACACAAATAATACAATAATGGGCAGTACATACACCACACGAAAGGAAATAATGGAAAATGTAGCATGAATCTCATGGGAATAAAAAGTGAGATAAAAACTCATTACCTTGTTGTGATCAATCGATTCATATGACCAAGAGATAATAAACACCAAATAAATCACAATATACAATGAATATTAATAGAATCATGATAATATATATCAAATGGAATTAAAAAATACCCCACGTGAAATAAATAAGTGGTGAACAATGGAAATCTCACAGAATTAAAAGTGAGAAAAGAAAACCCCTTACTAAAATTCGGCAGCTTAACGACGTCACTTAAAACATTCAATAATTGATTGATGAGATCAAATAGGGTATATCATCATATGAACATAAAAAATGTATTATGTATATAGATATAATAACCCATAATAAGAAATTGTATCTTGACATACTTTATATGAAAATAGAACTTTTAAAATGAGAAGTGTGAAATGATCCCCTTAAAAATTCGGCAGCCTGACGGCACCACATAAAAATTATGAAAATGTATTTTTGAGAGAAATAGGGGGTCTCTAATCATAATAAAATAAAAATTAAAGTAATGTTTATATAAAATAACATCCTCCAATATTAGAACATGGAGCATAAATGAAATGACATAAAATAGAGTACTTGAAAAGAAAGAGAGAGGTAAGATCCCTTACCTCAAGTCCGACTTGTTTTGTTCATTTCATTATATTATTGAATAATAAACTTTGGTCAATTTATAATTTATTAATTACCTCCTTTAAATTTTATTATACAATTCATATCACATATTATAATGTTATAATAATTAGTTAATTATGTTAGTTCATATCAGACGTTTTTATCAATGTTCGGTACATTAGTAAAAAATGAACTTGTTTGAAAAGAATTTTCCATGTAGTTATAATTACACCATCTCCAGAATAGTATTAATGATTTTAATATAATATATATCCAGTATATATTCATTTTATACTATTCCATAACATTTGGAGATAAAAATGAAATGCACCGTTCATGGAGACGGTAGGTCGTACATACACATGAACGCTACTTTCATTGCTTTGTCATATTAATGGAATTAAATCTAAATGAGACATATATATATTATAATTACAGAATTATAATCATCATTTAGATTTAATATATATCATATATATCCATTATATATATTTACATATAATAGTACATAACATTTGGAGATAAGAAATGAAATGTACCGTTCATGGAGACAGTAAGTCGTACATACGCGTGAACTTTACTTTCATTTCTATTTCATAATTTAATGGAATTAAAACATAATAATAAATAGGTAAATTATAATTAAATTATAATATCATATATAATATCATTAACTCCATGCTTTATACATCCTACATATGGCATTAACGATTTAAATCACTTTGAGGTGGCAATAGTCCGTATTTCCTAAAATGAAATTATCACGTTTACCAATTATGGAAACCATAAATGTATGGAATAAATGAATAATAAAGAAGAATAAGGAAAAAATAAACATAATATATATCATATATAAATATAGTGACATCTTAATGGCCACCATGAGAGGTGTTAAAAGAAGATTGAACAATCATAGTATCGTGATCCAGTAATTCGCCACCCACAGAAACAGTATGTTCTTTGACCATTAGATGAAGGTGTGTGTAAGTGTAGCTAGAATAAATCACATAATAACATCCTAATATATCAAATATAATGTTTTTGTTATAAAAGAATTTAATAAAAAGTGTTCAGGGGGTTGGAGAAGCAAAATAAAACAAAAGAACAAAAGAGAAGATATTACCACTAAATTGAGTAACTCTTTATGATTTGAGCCCATAGGCTTTCATAGAAATACTTATACCCAATGTGAGGATTCTAGGAATAAGAGAGGGATTTGGATAGACAATATGAGCAGATTTTGGACGATCTAAGGGCTTGGGAGGTCTGGGTAAGGGGGTAGAGGTGGGGGCCTTTTATAAGAGGGAGGAGAGCCACTTTTGGAAAGTCTTCGAATGTTACGTTATTATAAAATGAGTTTTGGATTTTAAAGGTCCCAAAATTATATATTTCTAAGATAAGGTGATAAGGGTTCTAAATCCACCCATCTAATAAATTTTAGACAAGTTTATGTCTTTGTTTTAACCTTATCTTCTCATTTTATTTAAATCGTTCATTAATGAGGTAATCGCTACATCATCATGGTGTCATAAATAAATTTATTTATTTAATGTCTAAAAATTATATAAAAAATACCATGATTTATGAAATCTATTTATCATTCTAATGAATATTTATTTTCTAAGAGATAATTTATGTATACAAGATTAAAATTGTTTTACATAGGTGTTACATACTTTTGTTATATTTTCCTCTCTTTCCCAAAATGTTAAAATGTCACTATCACCCAAAAGTGATTCAATGGGGTCCCTTAGTTGGCCCAAGTCATACCATGGCCGTACATGACAGAAAAAATAGAAATAGGAATAATTTTGGTGGCATTTTATATTATTATGATGTTATTTTATTACCCTTAACTACCCAATTACTAATTAATCCTGATAATTAAAGATAATCACCGTCGTTATTATTCATAATGTCCAAAAACAAAAGATTATTAATTAAATAATTTAGACCTTATGATTAAAAATATGGAATCCATTATACCAAATTCCAATCACAGAAATTTCAGTAATTAATTTAAAAAATAATTCCCGTTGTCATAACCAATGATGGGTTTTTAAGAAGTAAAATCTATAAAATTATTGATTTGTTTTTACATCCAATTTAATAGTGAAAATACATCCATTGAATTAAATTGTATTAAATGATAAAATAATAATTATATTACACCTTAAAACCAATTAAAATGACAACTTAACTATATAAATAAATTGGATGAAAAGGAAGTTTTGAATTAAAATGTTGTATTTTTCACTATTCATTAAAAAATGAACATTATCAGAAAAATATCAAAAATTTGCCCTAAGATAAATTTTATATTCTAAATTCAAAAACAAATTCCATCTTACCAAATTCAAAACATATAAGATTCATTAATAAATTATATAGTTAGTTCCCACTGTCAAAACAAATTGTGTGTTTTTAAAAGACAACATCTATCAAAAGATTGACACTTGTTTATATCCATTTTCAAATTGAAATTAATTATAATTACCAAAATTTGATTAAATGGTAAAAATATATTATAATTAAACTATATAACCAATTAAAAAGATAATCTACCCATAGAAATAAATTATATTAAAATACGGTTTTAAATTAAAATACAACATTTAAAAAAAATTGAACTTTATCAGAAAAATACCAAAAATTCTCCCTAAGATAAATTTTATATTCCAAATTAAAAAATGATGTCCATATTACCAAATTCAAAACATATACATTTCATTAATAAATTATATCATTAATTCCTGCTGTCAAAACAACTAGCGTGTTTTTAAGAAACACCATCTATCAAAAGATTGACACTGGTTTATGTCCATTTTCAAAGTGAAATTAATTCTAATGACCACCATTGGATTAAAAGGTAAAAATATATTCTAAATACACTTTAAAACCAATTAAAAATATAATATAACCATTTAAATAAATTATATTAAATGAAGGTTTGGAATTAAAATACATCACTTTAAAAAAATGAACTTTATCAGAAAAATACAAAAAATTACACAATGTAAATTTTGATGTTGTTATTCTAAAGAAGAATTTTATTTTGTAAAATATAACATATAAAAGTGACAAAAATTAGATTAAAAAAAATTTGGTCGTCAAAAGGCGGTTAATCGACCTTTTAAAAAATATTATAATATTTATTCTTAAAATTGGATTCATTTGCATTTTAAGCCTATAACATTTATTGAATAATGTAAAAAATTTAACAAACAAATATAATCATATTTAAGTTAGTTCTGTTCATTCCCTCTATTCCAACGACTAGATGTTATCTACAATTTTAAATAATATTATTATATTATTACTGTGAAACGTAAGATTTCAAAGAAACTCGTTGTTGCGTAATGGGTACGGCATCGAACATAGAATCCCCATTAAAATAATATTTATATTTTATTCAAAAATATTAATAAATATTAAAATTTAATATTCTTTATTTACCTGGGATGTTACATCCTTCCCCACTTTTGGGAATTGCGATCTCACAATTTTAAAAATATCGGGCTCAGAAACATCATTGAATGCCCCACATCAGAAATGGAGTCAATAAAACTATCAATTAAAAATAAATAAAGAGAAGTAAAAAGGTCAACGAAGACAAAAGATACTAGGATTCCATGAAAACATGAATATGGAGGAAAAAAACAAACCATCAAGGTCTGATGGAGAGTGATTGAAAACATGTGTAGGATAAAGTTAACCACATGAAAATCACAAACATGTGATGGGTTAAACGGTATTTTATTCCACAGTAGGAAACTTTAACCAACAACTTTTTTGTTTTATGTTAGATTTCGTTGAGGAATTCATTTATGAACTTTACTAAAACATAAGGAAACATACTTACTTTTCATGTAGACTTTCAACGTTTACTAGATTTTTAACAATAACTCATATTTTATCCAAACGATGAGTATTGAGGATGACTTGTTAAAATTAATAGCACTATAATCAACTTCGAGAGAATCACATGACTCAAAAAAGATGAACTATATATTTCCCATGACTTTAGACCATATTCAAAACCAAAACTGTTTGAATAAGATCAGATAATACCAAAAAGATAATAATTTACAAAAAGAAAAACTACTCTTAATCTCCAAAATTTGTCAAACAACCCAAAGTTCAACAAAGTCCATTCAATACAAAATTTCCATTATAATTCATCAAAAATAAACCATCCTAAGATTGAATCCCAAATCTCTGAAGGATTTAATCACATAGTCTTCCAAGGTAAATCTTAACATTTATCTCCAAATAACATCAGTTACTCTTAAAGTCTCATACTAAAAAGTAATAAGCCTAATCACATATCCTCCATGATAGGTAAATAGTTTCCATAGATAAACAAAAATAAACTTATTCTTGATTCATAAAATCATCTAACTAAAATGAATTTTTTATATTAACTAGGTACATCACATAGTCCAGTGGTAGGTGATAAATACCACTCTCACTTTGGTTGTGGGTTCGATTCCCACCGCATGGTCTGATGCGATGGGTGGTCACATGGTCTGTATGTTGTTTTTTCTCCAAAACTATATAATTCTTAAAAAATTTCCCAAAAAGATATAAAATCTTCAAAATTAACGATAACATAATTTAACCACATTTTTATCTCATGCCTTACATTTTCCATCATAACATATATTAACCAATAATTACCTCAAAAGTAAGGATCATATAAACCGTAATGGTTACCTTTATAATTATTACCTGAACTTCCACATAGATTTGGTTCTCTTGTACATGATGAATTAGAGAAATCACCAAGGTTCAAGTGGTTAATCATGACTCCTGATAGTTGGTTTAGAATAACCATGAGATTTCTCATTGAATCCCCCATTTCATCCAGTCTCTTAATCAGAGAACCACTACAGTTTCCTTTAAACCCATTGTCACTTTGGTGCCTACTAGATCAATCCATTTACTAAATCCAAAAATGTCAGTGTGTGTATATCAACAGAATAATCATGTACTAATGATGAAGATAAACACATAGATATACTTTTCCAAGTTAGCTCAAACTAATTCCATCTTTCAAAAATAACAATTAATCTGTCTAATATACTATCCATTGTGGTTATACCCAACTTTTCACTTATGATTAATGAATACCCTAGTCTCTATAGTAAACTAAAACAACCTTTAATACCAAATGTAAGGACCCAGCCTTAAAACATTACTTAATCTTGAATTAAATGAATAATTCACATTGCGGATCTTTTCAGGTTTATAGTTTTAGAGATTTAGGACATAACAATTACATCTCAAATGATTATACCATATACACTACTACTATAACCGATTTTTCACAACAATAAAAAATCCTTAAATAAAACAGAGTTTGTTTCTTGATATAAATATTCTTGAATACTTTTTTTTATTACCCGTCCTTATAACATGTGAAAAACATTTCAAAAAAATGGGATGAGCATAAAAAGATCAGTAAGTGTTATATCAAAATCAAAGGAAACATTAATGTGCCAATAAATACAAATCAATGAAACCATTACATTCAATCATAACATGCCTTTGGAAATGATAATATTTATGTATAACTAATCGAAATCATAAGACATAAATGTAACTTGAGGCATTCATAACATTATTACGTAGTGACTAACCCTCATGGTTTCGTTTGGAATACCAATCACAGTTTATTCCCTAAATATCTTCGGAGAAACCTTAGCATTTAACTCCTTCTCATTACCCAATGAATTGGGGAGCTATCTCGGGCTCACCCTTTCTTAGTTTATCCTGGAACCAACTGATTTCATAAACATTTCCCAAGAACCATAACCTAATTTTATAATATAAAACATGTATAAATGAAACATTACATTTCCACATTTCAATAACAAGATATAAATACAAAACAATGATATAATCAAAACATTATCAAAACCATTTTCAATACCAAAATACAAAAAGAGTATATGGTATTTATTTTCCTCTAAAAAAATTACGACTTGTTAAGGAAACCAATGATCAAATAATACTCGCGGCTGCGGAAAGGTTGTTGTACCCGCATACGATAAAAAGAAACATAATTTTTGGCATTTAGTAAATGCCTCATAGAGAAAAGATTCCTTATAAATAAAGGAAAAATTCAAGGGGTTTTATACACCATAATAAATAAAGTTGTGTATAAATGAAAATATGCCTCAATTAAAAGGATATTGAGATGAAGTCCCTTACAAAAATGGTATCCTTAGATTAAGGATAAATCAATTACATAATTATGTGTGACAAATATAAATACACCCAATATAAGTGGATATTAAGTGTAATACAATCAGATATCATCTAAACATATTCATAGCAGGACGTAATCAAGAAGTAGAGGTTTAACCCAAAGAATTGAAATTGGGTTAAGAAATTCCCTTACAGAAATTCGATAGCCTAACGACGTCACTTTAAAATTCATAAAATGAGATAATGAGAGAAAAAAAAAGTATCTCATAACTTGGACATAACATTAATAGAAATATGGATATATAAGAACATATCCCAACATAATAAGATGTAATTTAAAAGACCTATCAAATGCCGTCTTTTAAAAAGAGGAGGGTGAAAGGTTCTCTTACCAATTTGGGTAGCTTTTGAAATGTACACACCATGAAAGAGGGGTCAAACAATGAAGATGTAAATAAAAATAAATTAATGTATATTACAGAAATAATATAATCATGGGTAGTAAATACACCACAAAAAAGAATATAGTGTCAAATTTAGCATGAATCTCACGGAAATAAACTGTGGGATAAAAACCCCTTACCTTGTTGTGATCAATCGAGTCATATGAAAAAAAGATAATAAACACCAAATGAATCACAGAATACCATGAATATAAATAGAATCATGATAATATATATAAATTTTACTTACATAATTCACCACATGAATTAAATAAGTGGCAAACAATGGAAATCTCACAGAATTAAAAGCGAGATAAGAAATCCCCTTACGAAAATTCGGCAGCCTAACAGCGTCACTTAAAACATCTAATAATGGATTGATGAGATAAAATAGGTTCTATAATAATATTAAAATAAATGGATAGTATAATGGATATAGATATCATACCCCAATATAAGAAAATTTAACTTGAAATACTTCACATGAAAATAGAACTTTGAAAATTAAAAGGGTGAAATGATCCCTTAAATATTTGGCGGCCTAACGGTGCCACTAAAAAATTATTAAAATGAATTGATGAGAGTAATAGGGGGTATATGATCATATGAAAATAAAAATTACAATAATTTGAATATAAAATAACATCTTCCAACATCATAACATGGAGAATAAAATAAATGACATAAAAGAGAGTACTTGGAATGAAAAATAGAGGTATGATCCCTTACCTCATGTCTGACTTGTCTTGTTCATTTATTTATATTCCTGTATAATAAACATTGGTCAATTTATAATTTATTAGGAACATAATTTAAATTTTATTATTCAATTCATATCCCATATTATAATTTTATAATAATTAGTTTATTATGTGAGTTCATATCAGATATTTTTGTAGATGTTCGATACATGAATCAAAAATGAACTTGTTTAAAAGAATTGTCCATCTAGTTATATGTAAACCATCTCCAGAATATTATCAATGATTTAAATATCTTATATATATAGAATATATTCATTTTATACTATTCCATAACATTTAAAGATAAAAATGAAATGCACTGTTCATGGAGACGGTAGGTCGTACGCACCCATGAACGCTAATTTAATTTCTTTGTCATATTAATGGAATTAAATCTAAATGTGATATATATATATATATATATTATAATTACAGAATGATATTAATAATTTATATGTAATATATATCATATATATCCATTATATATTTACATATAATAGTACATAACATTTGGAGATAAGAAATGAAATGTACCGTTCATGGAGACGGTAAGACGTACGTACACATGAACATTATTTTTTTTTCTATTTCATATTTTAATGGAATTAAAACATAATTATACATAGTTAAATTATTATTACAGTATTATATTATATATAATATCATTAACTCCTTCATTTATACATCCCACATATGGGATTAATGATTCAAATCACGTTGAGGGGGCGGTAGTCCGCACTTCCTAAAATGACATTATCACGTTTACCCATTATGGTAACCATAGAGGTATGGAATACATGAAAAATACAGAAGCATAAAAAGAAATAATCATAATATATATCAAATATATATATACAGTTTCATCTGAATGGCCACCATGAGAGGTGTTAAAAGAAGATTGAACAATCATCGTTTCATGAGGCTGTATTTCACCACCCACAGAAACGGTATGTTCAATAACTATTAAATGAAGGTGTGTGTATGTGTATCTAGAATAATTCTTATAAAAACATCCAAGTATATTTAATATACTATTGTTTTACAAAATAATGGGATAAATAGAGTTTAGGGGGTTGGATAAGAAAAATAAAACAAAAGAACCTAAGAGAAGACATTACCTTTAAATTGGGTACCACTTATTGATTTGAGCCCAAAGGCTTCGTTTGAAATACTTCTACCCAAAGTGAGGCTTCTATGAGTAAGAGAGGGATATGGAGAGACAATATGAGTAGAGGTTGGAAGAGAAAAAGTCTTGAGAGGTGTGGGTAAGGGGGTAGAGGTTGGGACGTTTTATAAGAGGGAGGAGGGTCATTTTTGGAAAGTCTTAGAAAATTCATTTATTATAAAATGAGTTTCGGATTTTGAAGGTCCCGCATTGATATATTTCTAGGATAAGGTGATAAGGGTTATAAATTCACCCATCCAATAGGTTTTATAAATGTTTATGTCTTTTATTTTACCATGTCTTTACATTTTATTTAAACTGTTCATTAATGAGGTAATCACTATATCAACATGGTGTCATAAATAAATTTATTTATTTAATGTTTAAAAATTATAAAAAAATACCATGTTGTATTAAATCTTTTTATCTTTCCGATGGATATTTATAGTCTAATAGATAGTTTATTTAGAAAAAATTAAAATTGATTTACTTAGGTGTTACATACTTTTGTTATATTTTCATTTCTTAAAAAAATGATAAAATGTCACTATCACCCAAAAGTGATTCCATGGGGTCTTTAGGTCGGCACAAGGAATCCCATGGTCGTCCATGACCAAACCAATATCATTATGACAATTTTTTGGGTCATTTTATATTATTATGATATTATTTTATTACTCATAACTACCCGATTACAAATAAATCACGATAAATAATGATAATTACCGTCGTTACTATTCAGAATGTACAAAAAAAAATAGTATTAATTACATAATTTGGAACATATGATTCCAAATATGGAATCCATTTTACCAAATTACAAACACAGAAATTACAGTAATTAATTTTCAAAATAATTCCCGTTGCCAGAACCAAAGACGAGTTTTTAAGAAGTAAAATCTATCAAAAGATTGATTTGTTTTTATATCCAATTTAAAAGTGAAATTACATCCAATGACCAAAATTGTATTAAATTATAAAAAATAATAAAATTACACCTTAAAACCAATTAAAATTACAATCTAACTATATAAATAAATTGGATGAAATCGCATTTTTGAATTGAAATGTTGTATTTTTCACTATTCATTAAAAAATGAACATTATCAGAAAAATACCAAATATTCACCTTCAGATAAATTTGATATTCCAAATTAAAAAATTATTTTCATCATACCAAAATCAAAACATAGAAGTTTCATTAATAAATTATATAGTTAATTCCGAATGTCAAAAAAATAGCATGTTTTTAAGAAACAACATCTATCAAAATATTGACACTTGTTTATGTCCATTTTAAAAGTGAAATTAATTCTAATGACCACAATTGGATTTAATGGTAAAAATTTATTCTAATTAAACTTTAAAACCAATTATAAATATAATCTAACTACAGAAATAAATTAGAATAAAAGAAGTTTTTGAATTAAAATACAACGTTTTCAAAAAAAATTCTACTTTATTGGAAAAACACCAAAAATTATCCATTTGATAAATTTGATATTTTAAATTAAAAAATGACAACCATCTTAAAAAATTAAAAACATAGACGTTTCATTAATAAATTATATAGTTAATTACCGCTGTCAAAACAATTAGCGTGTTTTTATGAAACGATATCTATCAAAAGATTGACACTTGTTTATGTCCATTTTCAAATTTAAACTAAGTATAATGTCCACCATTGGATTAAATGGTAAAAATATATTCTAATTAAACATTAAAAAAATTAAAAATATCATCTAACCATAGAAAAAAATAGATTAAAAGGAGGTTTTGAATTAAAATACATCAATTTAAAAAATGAACTTTATCAGAAAAATACCAAAAATTTACACAAAGTAAATTTTGATGTCTTGATTCTAAAGAAGGATTTTTTTCTAAAAAATTTATAACATATAAAAGTGAAAAAATTAGATAAAAAAAGGTTCATCATCAAAAGGTGTTTAATCGACATTTTAATGAATATTAGAATATTTATTCTTAAAATTGGATTCATTTGAATTTTAAGCCTCTAAAATTTATTGAATAATGTAAAAACATTTGACAAAGATATATAATCATATTTTAGTTAGTTCTATTCATTCCTGCTATTCCAATGGCTAGACGTTATCTTCCATTTAAAATAATATTATTATATTATCAGTGTGCAACGTAAGATTTCAAAGAAACTCATTGTTGCGTATTGGGTATGCCATTTAACAAAGAATCTCATTTAAAGTAATATTAATATATTATTCACAAATATTAATAAATATGAAAATTTAATATTATTTATTTACTAGGGATGTTACAACTAGATATACCTGACAACCATTGTTCATCCACCTGCATATGGGACGTACTGCTCCGTCGGTCACAGCCTGCCATGGCTACACCCTTGGTCTACGTGGTCTGTCATAACTACGAGGCTCCCCCCATGCCACCAAGTCAACGTGGAACTATGCAGAATTTCATGTGCCCAACCCACATCCACTGAATTACCCAGGACTGTGGAACTGCATGATCCTACGACGCGACATTGATCCATGCCCAGTATGCTGCCATGACCCCTGGTCACTGCCCATAGCCTGTACTACAGTGGGCTCCGACATGGTCCTGCCTGGACTATGGACTTCTGCTTCCACCATCCAGGTTGTTTGTTGCTTCTCTCTGCCTCATTGGCCCACTAGACCAGTGTTGCCTACCACATCCCACCTGTGCCGCCATTCCCACTCTAGTGGCCATCCATTCGTCGCGGCCTTGTGATGTTTTATGCCACCACCACCCTTAAATTGTTCTATACTTCCATTGCACGCACTCTATTCTTTCATAGTGTGAATTCCACCGATCTGAGATTTTTGCACCCTGGAATGGGAGCACAACTGCCAATAATTTGCATTGGGGTTTCATGGGAAAATAATGCTAGAAGAACATTATAGATTAAGGGGGGATAGATAAATAAAATTAACACCAAATGAACTGATCATGTCATTATTCGTCTCGGTGTTGATATGTTCATGATAGAAGTTTTTACGATGAATAAAAACATATAATCACAATGATCTATATATTTTTTTAATCCCTGAAAAACAAATTATCCTATAAGAATGGTGGAACCATGGATCACCTTATTTGTTGGTTGGTCAATGAACCTTTTTGAATCTAAGAGGGAAATTTGAAATCAAAATGAGATCAACATCCAACATTGTGGTTGGATCAGTCGTTGACTAACAACGAAGGGTTGTATAATCTTCAATCCTTGATCTGTTGGAGTATTCAATCGTTCTTTGGAGAAAATTTCATCTCTTAGCCTGAAAGGATTTTTATGGTTATGATGATAACCAAAATTCATCTTTTATGGATTTTTAAAAATGGTAATTTCCTCTATGTCTTCACGTAAAATTAATTAAAATAAACAATATTTATTTAGTTTATTTGATCGTATAAAAACTAATTTTCATAGATGACCTTCACTGTTCGATGTTAAGCACCAATTGAGGTTATTTCACTCCTTGCAATGCAATGTTTCCCTCATATTTCAGATATGGTCAACTGTTTATGAGTTATTCCATGTGTTCAAGAAACCCACAAACACATCAAATTAAAACACTCAACATTTTTGAACAAACAGGTACGGGCACACCAGGCCTCAAAATCAAACGTTGTCTTAGCGACTAGTCTAGAAATTTTCTGAATTAGTTTATATAATTTAAAAGGTTGAATTTTTGGTCATTATATTCTCTTTACCTTAGGTTTTTACATCCCTAAAATCTATGAAAAACATACACACAAATGGTCATACTGATCATGAAACAGATCATCCTACTCCCATGTACTCTCCTAGAGATTCACATGCTTCCACTGAATTCACAGAAGATGAATTGAATACTAATTTGTGATCCCATCTTATCAATAAACGATCTCATCAAGGTTCTCCATGAAATTCACCCCATCTTCAACATCCATCTCTCCCTATCCAATTAATATTCATGGATAATACTTGTACATCCTCAGTTGTGACACATGGAAGACTTTATGCACCTGATATAACATTAGAGATAGAGCTCATCATTATTCCACCTCCCCAGATCTATATGGTATCGGTAATGGCCCCAATAAACATAGAAATAAATTTCCAACCAAGCCAAATCATTGTACCCCGTGTCTATGGGATACCTAATGGAACACATGGTCCACCTCCAAAAACACCATGAGAATTCATCGCCAGTCATCATAACAGTATTGATGGATTTATTCATTCATCATCCACTCTTGGATGAACATCACCTTCTCTATTTTCACCAGAACAATCTACATATCCATGAGTTGTGACTATCCTTGGATTGTCAGACAAAGTGATCACCTCCAGTGTCTCATTAAAAGGCATCAAATGGTTCCATACTGACGTCAGAGTGGTAGTTGTTATTGTATTGAACTCCGCACTGGGATGGTAATCATCCAAACTTCAACCAAAATCTATGATGAAACTGTTTATCATGTCCTCTATAACCTAAATAGCCTACTACATCTAGACATCTGTCTATGGGTGAAACAATATGCTCAAGAAAAATTGATTCCCATACGGGTGAAGAAATCCAATAAAAAAGCATCATTTAAAGAGTGCACAATCATTTGAGCAATTCTTAATGGGATTGGATGCCGTCAAACTATATTTTACACATTGATGTGTCCAAAACTCAGTAATGAACTCTTCTCCCAAGTCATTATAACGTGGTATGACATGGTGAGACGTTAATGATAACATCTATGCTATCATTACCCTGGACGTACATGGTAAACATAACATGAAGTCCATAGATATCCCATCCCATATCCCATATGGTACCTCTATGGGTTCTGTAAAACCCACTTGAACTTTGGGTGCAAAAAACACTTACTATTATGTGAGGTTTCTCTAAATGAACTCTAACAATACCCTATTTATCTTTGGCCACCAGAAATGATGATGGAGGTCCAGGTAAATCTTCTCCAGTCTCATATGTCCCGCTAATGGGGATGTATAGAGCTCCCTCAATACCACCTCCTACAATGTCTCTATTACTATTATGCTTCTTCAAAAGAAAAGGATGTGCTCCCTAAAATTTGAATATCCAGTCGGGGAATACCATGTGGACATTTTAACATGCAAAGACTCTCAGTCGGTATCCCCACGCTATGTCTCTCTAACTCGCTGTATGATTGGAGGGGTGATAACCATCGACTTGAGGTAATATACTCCATCTCTATCCACAAAGGATATCTAATACATCACCATCTCCTCTGACTCTGAAATCAGAAACTGCATGCTGGATATTTGATTGAGAACATCTACCACTAGGTTCCCCTTCTTAGGGGTATAGGTGATCTCAATGTCTTAGTCCCAGAGACACTCTATTGATGGCCTCAATATCATGTTCAAATCCTTATGGGAGATGATATAAATGAGACATGTGTAGGAAGAGTAGAAGTTAATTCTATCTCCTATAAGACAGTGTCACCACATATTCAAGGCAAAGACTTCCATGACCAACTCAAGGTCCTAGGTCATGTATTCCAACTAATATGGTCTCAATTGTTCTAAACCATAGGCAATCACCACATTTTCCAGCATCATGACACATCCATGACCAGTTCCTAATGCATGAAAAGAACACTACATACTCGACAACCTCCCCTAGGAATCTCATGATACGAGCGCTCGGAAATCTCTGCGCCAGCTGGTAAAAACACTCCTTGCTCTTCTTTATCCATAGGAAATTTTGTTCCTTTGGAATAAAAGATGTTAAGGATGCTACTAATATGGTAATTTATAGCATAGACCTATGATAGTACCCATCAATCCTATGGAAACAACACACCATGATAATATTATTGGGGGGATCACAAGAAATCCCGCCACTATCTTTTTTGGATCCACTACAACTCCATTCTATAAAATAACGTATCCTATAAAGTAAACCTATATTATCCAAAACAATCACATAAATAGATTCTTAAAAATCTGGTACACTCATATTATGTCAAGGATGATCCTCATGTGTATCATGTGATACTTCTCATATGTTGAGTACTTGAGGATTTCATTAATGAGGACTATAAACCCCCAATCTATGTAAGGACACAAGATCAGGTTCATGAGTCCCATGAACACAGCTAGTAAATTCATCACACAAAATTGAATATCTATGTACTCGTAGTGGATATATTGATATCTCAAATTAATCTTCGGGATGTCCTCATCTCATACTGGAAGCTATTGATAACATGATTTGGGGTTTATCTTCAAGAACAACCTCACTCCCTTTAGCAACTTGATGTGCTCATCAATCCTCTGTAGTGGATATTCATTTTTCATGGTCACCTGGTGCATGGATAAAAAGTCCACACATATCCTAAAGATCTCATCTTCAATATTTGAAAACAAAATTGGGGCCACCTTGGGTGAAACAAATGGTCTCGAATATACCTTCCTCTTCATGTCTTCATTTTTTACCCTCAACTCATAGTGCTCCGCTGGTGCTATCCAATATGCATGTCTAGATATCAGAAACATCATAGGTTTCAGATAATTATAGAATCTAACATCCTTGCGGGGAGGTTATATAGGTACACCCTTATGAAATACCTCTTAAACATCCCCATCACTATATGAAATTGTGTAATCATATCAATCACTTCACTCATGGCGAGACTAGCCAACCGATGAGTAATCGGTGACAGCCGCTTATGCGTGACTCTTACCATCACTTCATGTGTTTACTTTTCATCAAAAAGATAAAACATGGTCTTCTCAGTCAAGACACACCAAACTATATTCCAAAAACATTCAATATAGCTATGAACTATGGATAACAAGTTCATATTTTGAATGACGTCGTAAGGACTTGACGCCTCTATCAAGAGATCCCAATAGAAAATCCCAAACCTATAGTAAGGGAACACAATTGGAACAAGTGTTTCATTATCAACTCCAACCATCATGGGAGTTTCTATGCATAGAGAACATTTCAATGGTTCCTCTAGAGTATCTTGGTATCAAATATGGTTAATGACTAGAAAATAGTGATTGGCACCAATGTATATCAAAATAGTTGCTATGGTGGAAAATAAATGGATCATACCTATTATCATTACATGAGCCATTGGTTGTTAAGCTTTTATAAAACTAAGCTAGCATTATCCCTATCCACAAACCCCTTGATCCCATGGTGGACCACATAGGGTCGGTGGTTGTAGTACCTTAAACAACCACACAATTCAAACTTCCAAATCTTCTCCTCTGCCATGCCCACCAGTCTATGGAACTCCCTCTTATGAATCACCCTCTGTCCTGGAGGTCATTTTACCTTTTCCTAATCAGTTGTACAACATATCTGGATATCTCTTTACATATTCCCCCAACCACCACATGAGTAAGACAACATGACCTTAAGCAGACTCTCATTGTACTAGGATTCCCACACCACTGATCCTACGTCCTGGGATAATCTCATAGATTTTCTACCCTACTTGTATCATTGCGTCTACTATAAACTACCTACTAGAGAAGACCCATATACATGGGGTCCTCTATGAGATCCCACTACTAGCACTTTCTTGGCCAGAATGTTGTTCACATGAATAACTCACACTAATAGCATAATATAAGTCGGAATGTTATGGGATATCATTGAATCTCTGATATCCAAGCATACTTTCTATTTAGAGGTCTGGTATCGAAGGAATGGGTCACGTACCATATCTATCCAGTAGCATGAAAAATACATAAATCTCACTGATTAATCCTCTAATGTTCGACTTCCCTGCTACAGATTCAAGTGCTTCTGTATACGCATTGAGAATAATGTCACTGGAGATAAGTCCACATATAAGAGGCACTAAAATATTTCCTAAGGGAGATTCATCTCATAATACGTTTGGATCATGAACCCCCAACATCACCCCACAGATCACATAAGAAAGTTGTCACGTAGTTAACAAGTCACATATAGCCATAGGATTACTCACATAGAATGCTCGTTCTAGGAGAATCTACTCTTTAATCCATTAGTTCATATTCAAACATCTTCCAAAACTCACACAGGGTATCCCAAATTTATAGTCTCATGAAAATAGTCCCAATGCCGCAAAAAAATGTCAAATGAACACATGGTTTGAATGATATGGCATTTCTTTCTAAAACTGTCTGACCCGGGACCGGTCTAGGTTCAACTTGACCAAATGGACCCTACTGGTCCCGGTCTGCCAACCCAACCTGATCTAGTCTATCCTAAACTATCCAATCCCACCAGTCCAATGGGCCACTGAAGTGGGAAGATTGTAGTAGTCTGGAGCACTGCATGTGGTCCAATTTTCTCTTCCAGATGTTTCCTACCCTATAGCGCACCCTAGTCCACATGGTCCACCCATTCCACATGGATTCCCTCATGTCTCCTGATCAATGCAGAACCATGCCTCATTTCATGAGGGTTCCCACCTCCAATGCATGCCCCGAGGCCTTAACATTGTGGATTCTTTCGATGTGGCTTCGAGTCCCATCCCATATCATTGCCATAGCCCCTAGTCCATGCCCACAGCCTCGTCCATCGAGGGCCCCCACATGATCCTGCTTTGAATGCGGCCTTCTACAACCGTAGGCATCCTTGCTAGTTGATTTTCACCACCTCACGCCCCCCTTATACTGGACCCACTATCTATTTTCTAGACTCGATGTTAGTCACCACATTGATAGCCTACCTTGTGCAACAACCTTATGCCACCATAATCCTTCAGCTCTCCTAAACTGTACCACAATTTCATCGCATGTCTATTATTCCATAACTGGGTCAAATATATCAATCATAGATTCTTATGCATGGATTAGGTGTGAAAAGGATGATTTCTCACATATTGGGATTAAAGGAAAAGAGAAAAAAATAAAATGATATATTGATGAGGGGAGAAAAAGAAAAAAAACTCCCAAAGGATGGATCTTTTACATGTTCATATTGTCCATTATCTATTCACGTTATATGATTTTTCTAAGTATAACAAAGAATATTATCACAAATATATATCTCCACTTTTCTAACCTTGTAATAATTATCAATCCCACTGGAATGGTCAAACTGTAGATAAACGTTTTCATTGGTTTGTCCACATTCATCATTGAATCTATGAAGGGAAGAGGAAATCACAATGAGATCAAAATAATACCTAGTGGATAGATCATTCAATGATGGTAAATAAAGGGTTTTGTCTTTATTTATTCTCCATCATTTGGGATTCATCATCATTCATTAGAGTAGATTGCATCTCTATGCGTTAGATCAATTACAGTGTTATGAAAATAACCATAAATTTCTATGAAAAGAATTATTAAAAAGGGAAATCACGGGTGTGTCATTGTGTAATGTTAAATAAAATAAAAATTATTATTTTTATTTATTTTAATTTTAGAAAAATACTTTTAACAGTCGACCCACACTGGTCGATGTTGGGACCCACCTAAGCTAATGTTTCAACTCTTAATGGAATAGTCTCCTAATATTTCTAATCTAGGCACCCATTGAGGAATTATTCCACTTTTTTAGGAAACTAACACATTCACACTATTAAAAAACATAAAAATTTTCATCGAACTATTACACACACAATAGGCCTCTAAATCAAATTTGGTCTCAATGCCTGGTCTCAAAAGATTCCTAATTAAGATATAAAAATGAAACTGGAGAAATCTGATTCAGTACAATATATGATTCTATCAAATTTTATTTTTCCATGATCATTAACAATATTTCATTATTACCAATTTTTTTAGAATTAGATTCTTTATTGTGTCATGCTTGTTCATTAATGAATGTTCTTGTTCCTATGAAGGGAATATATATCAATAATATATATAAATTTAAAATTTTCATTAATAACATATTTTTCATTACATACATTTTTAGAATCATTGATAATATAATATATTAAAAATGATAAATATTTCATCATTACGATGATAAACCGTACATATAAATGAATGATGATATCATTTTTATATGGTTGATAGATTAAAATATAATTTGAGAAATGAAATTTATAGTTCAAATATTATTTCATAAGAATATTATATGTTTTTTGGGTCTATAATTATGTCTTTTATTGGTATTCAGTGATAAAAAAATTATAACGATTCAATTCACGGCAATCCATTATACAAACAAGAGTTGGTATTTTTTCAAATTTAATGGAGAATGACATGGATAAATATTATTTTATAAAAATAATATCATCTATGTATATGGTTTTTATTATTTTGTTGTAATAAAATTGTTCGTACCAATTTTATTTTTGTAAAAGGATATGTAAAGTTGGAAAGATCTTCATTAAGAGAGTTACCTTCAATAAGGGAAACCATTTATAAATCAATTGTTAGGGATGATATGATAGATCACTTGGGAATATAAGATCCTCAAAAACATTAATATGGATTTTTATGAGAAATTTTTGTTGTTGTTTGTTTGAGCTAAATTTCTCAGCAGGTGTGAGGATGTGAGGGATAAAGTTCCCTTTTTTCATTGATGTCAGCGGCACACTAGTAAATTTTCAATGTTTTAGAAAATTACTATGTAAAATTCCATAGAAAATAACTAAATATTTACATATATTTCATGGTGATTATGTAATGGTCTAAATAAATCCATTAAAATTGTTTTAGATAAGATTATTAGTCATTTTAACCTTTAACATTTTTTAATAACCCATGGTAAATCATGTTTTGACCTAAAATTTTTAACAAGTTTTAATGATTTTTAAAATTAAATATGTGAAAAATTTAAGTGGACCTCATCAACTAAAATTTAATATGGTAATTCCATGTATGGAATAAATTTTAGAGAAATAAATTCATGTAAGTTTAATGATTTTTATTAAATATAATCTTATAAAATGTAAAAAAGAAATATTTTTCACAAAATGAAATTTTCAATCATAGGATGATCATACATTAACTATATAACTACACATCATAATTATATAGGTTTAATTTGATATAGTTTTATATAAAATCAATATATTTATTTGATTCATTTTTTTTCTACAATTATTAAATAATTAAAATGTTGTGACTTTTTGAATTTAAAATTATTTTTTAAAAAAAATAATTTTAAGGTCAAATGATCATATCATCATTTGTATTAAATTTATAATCAATTAATTATGATTAATACACATTAAAATATATTTTTAAGAATAATTGGAGAAAATATAAAATTATTATTATTTTACCTAATTAGAAAAACTAATTACTAACAGAAATTTTAAAAAAACTAATTCTTGGCTAATTCTGACATAGTATGTCCAATATTTATATTCATCCTATGAATTTTGGATTTCAATTACAGGAAGAGTTAAAAGTTTCATTGTATTATTGTTTTGTTAAAATAAAATTTCACATTCAACAAATAAATTATGGTCACCACAATGTATCCAAAAAATATAATGAGATCGGTATCATTATTATACTCATACACTATTATATTTATTTATTAACCACTATTTATTAATTTCCATTGAAATGAAAAATAAAATCTTCTTTATTTCTTTAAGAGAACTATCACCTATTATTTTTTTCTTCTCTTCTACTCTAGTTGAATTAAAAGGATGTTATTTATGAATTAATATTATATCAATAATATTTTAAAGATTCTAAAATCTCAATGTATCATTTACTTTATTTCCACATAGTTAGTTGTTAAATAATAACAATAATTTTTCATTTATATAAGCTATGGAATCCATGAGCAATGAGTTTGTTTTAACAACATCACCAATAATAGATTGAATTAAAAATATATTTAATAAATAAGAAATATTTCTATAAAACTGTTATTAATCTTGATATTATGAGATTGTTTTACAATTCATCATACTGTAGTGATTTTTCATAAGGGGTATCAATGAAATTGACTGAATGAACTATGTAACTAACAATAGGAAGGAAATAATATTACCAATACAAACATATGAAATATAAGTGACCTTGTAATATGAACAATAGATGAATAATGTTCTTATGTATATATATACTGAACATAATTTTTCTATTCATGAATATAAATGCAAGTAAAGACCAAATTAGGATACGAGGTTTGGGTTATGTCTCAATTCATTTTCATTACTACAAATTAAAATTATAAGAGTCAATTAATAATGTATATAGACTTTATAATTAATAAGATTTTACATTCCGAACCATTTAAATTCAAATCATGAGATTTATATAACCAAATAGTTTTCATGATTCTAAATACTATGATTCAAAAATTACTAAAAGCATAAGGGCCTCAAATAAAAATATATTAAATTGAGAGATATTCCCTTTTATAATAATAATTACATTTTAAAGTTGATTATAATTCTCGTTCCATATAATTCCCCAGCCTTAAACCTTACTTAATCTGGAGTTATTACAAGATTACACATTGAGGATCTTTTCAGGTTTAGAGTTTTAGATAATTAGATCATAAAACTTGCATTACATTCCACATTTAAACAAAGTGGTTACATAAAGATAGTATTCATTTATCCCATCAATAGAAACATATTTAAAATAAAACATGGATTATTTCATGACGCTTCCTTGTCACTATCATCATATCATGTACCTGTCCCTTGACCTGTGAAAAACATTTCAAAAAAACATGGGATAAGCATAAAAAGCTCAGTAAGTGTTATAAAAATATGGAAAGGAAACATGATTTCATATATACATAAGAATGAAATCATAATTTACCCATAAAACACAAGAACTTTATCATACCTCATAAAATCATGAATAAATCATAGAAATCATAAGACATAAAAGGTAACTTGAGGCATTCATAACATTCTTACGTAGGGAGTAACCCTCTTGGTTACGTTTGGAATACCCACCACAGTATATTCCCTAAATCTGTTCAGAGAAACCTTAACGTTTCACTCCTTCGCGTTACCCAATGCATTGGAGAGCCATATCGGGCTCACCCGCCCTTAGTTTATCACGGAACCACCCATTTTCCTGACAATTCCCAAGAACCATAACATAAACGTATCATATAAAACATGAATAAATGAAACATAACATTTCCACATTTCAATCACAATATAACATTTTAGTATATTGAATTAATGAATCCATTCAAAAAGAAACCATTTCCAAAACCATTTAAAATATTTAATAAAGAGATTTTTGAATCAAAGTGTCCCATACCACCTTGATGATTTTAAAATTTTAAACCATTAATATACATATAAATAAATCCTTAAATCAATTTTGAAAACATGGATATTCATAAGAAAAAATAATTAAAACATTGAAAGCGATATTTTGGTTAAAGGGGTTTTACCAAAATTAGAGACACTTGAATACAATAATTGAGGAATAACATTTAGTCAGAACATTATAATATCATGATAATAATTGGATTCATGATATAATATTCCAAAGTACATTATATACACCATATAAGAGTGAATTGGTGCATAACAACAATGATGTCACAATAGAAATGTCAAATGTGGTGAAATCCCTTATAAAGAAGGTATCCTTAAATTAAGGATAAATCAATCTCAAAATTATGTGTGACAAATATAAATACACCCAATATAAGTGGATATTAAGTGTAAAACAATAAAAGGTCATTCACACATATTCAAAGGACGAAATATTGAATAACTACATGTTGAACCCAAAGAAATCGAAATTGGGTTAAAAAGTTCCCTTGGTAAGATTCGACAGCTTAACGGAATCACTTCAAAATTCAGAAAATGAGTTGATGAGAGATAAAAAGGGAATCTCATCACATGGAAATAAAAATTACATCAATATGGATATAAAATAACATATCCCAACATAATAGTATGTGAATTAAAATACATAACAAAAGAAGTCTTTTAAAAAGTGGAGGGTGAAAGGTCCCCTTACCGAGTTGGGTAACATTCGAAACGTACACCCTATGGAAGTATGGTCATACAATGAAGATGTGAACACCCATAAATGAAAATATACTACAAAAAGTTTATAGTAATTGTCATTACATACACCACTCAAAGGAAATTGTGGAAAATGTAGCATAAATATCACGGGAATAAAAGTGAGATGAAAAATCCCTTACGAAAACTCGACAGCCTAACGACGCTACTTAAAACGTACAAAATGGATTGATGACAATGAATAGGGTATCTCATCATATGAACATAAAAATTACAGTAAGAGTAATATAAAATAATATCCCAATAACAAGAAAGATGAGCATTAAAAGGAATGACATAAAAGAGTGTACTTTAAAAGAAAGAGAGGAGTCAGATCCCTTACCTCAAGTCCAACTTGTCTTGTTCGTTTCTTTATATTCCTGAATAATAAACTTTGGTCAATTTATAATTTCTTAAGGACCTTTTTTAAAGATTATTATTCAGTTCATATCACATATTATAATGTTATAATAATTTTTTAATAATGTTAGTTCATATCAGACGTTTTTACCGATGTTTGGTACATGAGTCAAAAATGAACTTGTTTGAAAAATGATCGTCCATGTAGTTATAAGTAAATAATTTCCAGAATATTATTAATGATTAAAATATCATATATATCTAGTACATATTCATTTTATACTATTCCATATCATTTGGAGATAAAAATGAAATGCACCGTTCATGGAGACGGTAGGCCGTACGTACACATGAACGCTACTTTCATTTTTTTTATTTGTCATATTAATGGAATTAAAAATAAATGATATATATAAATATATATATTATAATTCAAGTATAATATATATGTTATATAGGTCACATATGATCATTAATTTCATTCTTTATATGTTCCATGTATTGCATGTACGAGTCACATCACTTGAGGGGGCGGTAGTCCACATTTCCTCATATGAAATTATCACATTTACACAACATGAAAAGAATAAAGGTATGGTAAAAATATAAAATAAAGAAGCATATAGTAAACATAAATAACATATATATAAAATAAAGTGACATCATAATGGCCACCTTTAAAGGTGTTAAAAGAATATTGAACAATCATCGTTTCGTGAGGCAGAAAATCGCCAACCACAGAAACAGTATGTTCTTTAACCCTTAGACGAAGGTGTGTGTAAGTGTAGCTAGAATCCTTCTTATAAAAACATCCTAGTATATTTAAGATACTGGAGTTGTTACAAAAGAAATGAATAAAAAGAGGTTAGGGGGTTGGAGAAGCAAAATAAAACAAAAGGACAAAAATGAAGACATTACCTTAAAATCGGGTAACTCCCTTTGGATTGAGCTCAAAGGCTTCCTTGGGAAGACTTCTGCCCAAAGTGAGGCTTCAAGGAGTTATAGAGGGATGTGGAGAGACAAAATGGCCATGGTTTGGCCGATCCAAACGCTTTGGAAGTGTGGGTAATGGGGTAGAGGTTGGGGCCTTTTATAAGAGGAGAGGAGGGGCACTCTTGGAATGTAAGGAAATGTTACATTATTTTATAATGAGTTTCGTATTTTATTGGTCCCACATTGATGTGTTTCGAGTATAAGGTGATAAGGGTTCTAAACCCACCAATCCAATAGGTTTTGGACATGTTGAGGTCTTATATGTTACATTATCCTTCAATTTGATTTAAATTGTTAAATAATGAGGTCATCGCTGCATCATCATGATGTCATAAATAATTTAATTTATATAATGTCTAAAAATTATAAAACAAATACTATGATGTAGGAAATCTTTATATGTTTCCATTTATTATTTATAGTAAAAAATCTGACTTTTATAACCCCATGTAAAAAAATTTTTAGTAAAACATCTCATGTTTGTGTCATTTTTACTTTAACATTAAATAAAAAGATATTTATGTCATTTTCCAAGAAAAGTGGCTCGATGGGGTCCCCAAGATGAACCATGGATTTTCTTGATCGGCCATGACACATCCAATGAGGGTAGGACATGTGTATAGGTCATTTTAATTTATTAAAACATTATTCTTACCTTAAACTACACTAATTACCTCTAATCGCGATTAAAAACATAATAAGTTACTATTCACAAAAAAATTTTATTCCCATTGAACCACATTTTACTTATTAATGACAACCATGTATGTCATATTTTTTAAATTCAAAACACAAAGATGGCAAAATTTTATTTAAACAGGAATATCAGTTTTTATAAGTACCACTTAGTTGTTTCACTATTCATCAAAAATTGAAGTTTTTCAGAAATTTATTAAAAGTTCACCCTAAGTTATATTTGAAATTCCGATTTCAAAAATGATGTCTATTTTATAAAATTCAAAACATATAAGTTGCATTAATTAATTTAATAATTAATTCCCGCTATTAAAACAAATAGCGTGTTTTTATGAAACAAAATGTATCAAAAGATTGACACTAGTTTAAGTCTGATTTCAAAGTGAAATTAATTCCAATGGCCACTATTGGATTAAATGGTAAAAATATATTCTAATTTCATTTTAAAACCAATTCAAAATATAATCTAATCATATAAATAAATTAGATTAAAAGAGTTTTTGAATTAAAATACAACATTTTTCACTATTCATTAAAAATTGAACTTTTTCGGAAAAATACCAAATATTTACACAAAGTAAATTTTGATGTCCCCATTCTAAAGGAGATTTTTATTTTGTCAAATATAACACATAAAATTTTCAAAAAGGTGGATTTAAAAGAGGTTCTCCATCAAAAGGCGGTTAATCGACCTTTTAAAGAATATTAGAATGTTAACGCTTAAAATTGGATTTATTTGCATTTTTAATCCTCTAACATTTATTTGTAAAAAGTAAAAATATTTGAAAAAATTATATAATAATTTTGTAGTTAGTTCTGTTCATTCCCTCCATCACAACGGCTAGCGTTAACTACCATTTAAAATAATATTATTTTATTATTGGAGTGCAGCGTAAGATTCCCATGAAACTCGTTGTTGTGTATTTGGTACGCCATCGAGCATAGCGTCCTCTTTAAATTAATATTAATATTTTATTCACAAAAATGGATAAATATAAAAATGTCATATTCTTTATTTACCCGGGGTGTTACATCCTTCCCCCTTTTGGGAATTGCATCCTTGCAATTTTAAAATTGGGCTCGGAAACATCCTTGAAAGTCCCGCATCTGAACAAGAGTCGGTAAAATAATCACTTTAAAATAAAGAATGAGAAATACAAGGGTCACCCGAGTTAACCCATACTAGGATTCCATGTAGGAAAACATGAACATGGAGGAGAAAACATAGGGTCATGTTTTGATGGAGAGTGATAGAAAACATGTTTGGGAGAAAGATAACCACAAGAAAATCACAAACTTGTGATGGTTTAAATAGTATTCGATTCCCCAGTAAGAAACATTAATAGACAACTTTTTTGTTTTAAGTTACTTTTTATTGAGGAATTTATTCATAAGGAAACATAATCACTTATCATGTTGACTTTCAACTATTATTAGATTCCTTACACAAATTCATATTTTATCCAAAAGATGAGTATTTAGGAAGACTTGTTCACATTAAGTGTACTATAATAACCTTATAGAGAATCACCTAATCCAAAAAAGAGAACTATATACTTCCGATGTATTTAGACTTTATCCAAAACGGAAACCAAAAAGGTTAGTACAAGATCAGATAATCCAGAAAAGGATAACCCTTTATAAAAAGAAAATCTATTCTTAATCTCTAAAATTTTTCCAACAAAACCCAAAGTTCAACGAGGACCATTCGATAAACAATTTGTCCATAAAATTATTCAATGTAAACCATACTAGGGTTGAAACCCAAATATTTGAATTATTTAATCCCAAATTCTTCCAAGGTACAAATTAACTTTTATCTTCAAATAACATCAGTTGCTCTTAAATTCTCATATTGAAAAATAGTTAACCTAATCACATATCCTCCATGATAGATTAATAATTTCCATAGATAACCCCAAAATTAACTTCCTCTTGATTTTTAAAATCATCTAACTAAATAAAATTAGTCAAACTAACCAGGGACTTCACGTAGTCTAGTGGTAGGCGATAAATACCAGTCGTACCTTGGTTGTGGGTTCCATTCCCGCAGCTTTGTCCGACGCGATGGGTTGTCACACGGTCTGCGTGTTGTCCATTTTCCAAAACTATATAATTCTCAAATAATTCCCCAAAAAGAGATAAAATCATAAAAAATATCCATAACATAATTTAACCTTAATTTTATCTCATGCCTTTCACTTCCATCATAACATATAGTAACCCATAATTACCTCAAAAGTAAGGATCATATAAACCCAAATGGTTCTTTATAACTATGTCCACAATAGAACAGATAACTATTCCTTGAATAAAATTTTCATATATTAAACATCAGGGTTTAACATACTATAAAAAGTCTTCTAATATAACCCCATCATCAAAAGAGACTTAATACTCTTAAAAATTTCACCATAACTCTTGAAGCCCTTATATGTTGACTTCTTACTCACTCAAAATTCTTCATGATCCATTAACCATTCCTTTCCAACTTATTCTAAAATACTTATTTCCTACAAACAAAATCTTGAATCATATCCTACGATTCCAAAATAGGAAAAAAAGGTATGAAATAATCCATACCTTTGATTGGACATTGTCAGTTTCTTCATCCTCAATCGGAATGGCATTAGGTATTGGTAAATGAATATTTGTACGATCTTGGTGATCCCATTCACGAAACTTCTTCATAGGACATGTGTTTGCATAATGACCATCCACACCACATTTAAAACATTCAATTGATCCCCCAGAAAGAACATATTTCCCTTTCCACGAGTCAACTGGATGCTTCCTTTTTCCATGACAGGTTCTTGCTTTATGACCTTAATTTCCACATCTATAGCATATTTCTGTCCATTTGAAACATTTTACTAGGTGTTTCTTTCCACATCTTTGAAACATAGTTTTGGAACACACATAACTTTATGACTATTACCTGTAGTTCCGTAGGGATTTGTCTCACGCATATATGATGCCTTAGAGAAATCACCAAGGTTTAGGTGGTCAATCATTACTCTAGATAGTTGGTTGAGGATAAACACAAGAGTTCTCATTGCAGCTCCCATATCATTCAGTTGCTTTCTCAAAAAAACTGTCAAAGTTTCCTTCACATCCACTGTAACTTTGGTGCCTGCTAGATCCAGCCATTTACTAAAACCAAAATGGTCAGTTTGAGTATATCAACAAAACCATAATGTAATAATGAGGAAGATAAACACTAATATATACTTCATCATTCACTTTATCTAAAACTAGGACTCTTTCTGAAATCCTAACCATCATGGTAATGTCACTTATGCTTAAAGAGTACCCTAACCTCTAAAGTTATCTAAACCGACATCTGATACCACCTATAAGGCCCCATCCTTAAACCTTACTTAATCTTGAGTTATTACAAGATTACACATTGAGGATCTTTTCAGGTTTAGAGTTTTAGAGTATTAGATCATAAAACTGGCATTACATTCCACATTTAAACAATGTGGTTACATAATGATAGTATTCATTTATCACATCAACGGAAACATATTTAAAATAAAACATGGATTCTTTCTTAACACTTCCTTGTCACTATCATCATATCATGTACCTTTCCCTTGACCTGTGAAAAACATTTCAAAAAAAACATGGGATGAGCATAAAAAGCTCGGTAAGGGTTATAAAAATATGGAAAGGAAACATGAGTTCATATATACATAAGAAAGAAATCATAATTTACCCATAAAACACAGGCACTTTAACATACCTCATCAAATCATGAATAAATCATAGAAATCATAAAACATAAAAGGTAACTTGAGGCATTCATAACATTCTTAAGTAGGGAGTAACCCTCTTCGTTACGTTTGGAATACCCACTACAGTATAGTCCCTAAATATCATCGGAGAAACCATAACATTTCACTCCTTCGTGTTACCCAATGCATTGGAGAGCTATATCGGGCTCACCCGCCCTTAGTTTATCATGGAACCACCCATTTTCATAACAATTCCCAAGAAACATAACATAAACATATCACATAAAACATGCATAAAGGAAACATAACATTTCCACATTTCAATCACAATATAACATTTTAGTATATTGAAGTAATGAATCCATTCAAAATGAAACCATTTCCAAAACCATTTAAAACATTTAATAAATAGATTTTTGAATCAAAGTGTCCCATACCACCTTGAAGCTTTTAAAATTTTAAACCATTAATATCCATATAAATAAATCCTTAAAACCATTTTGAAAACATGGATATTAATAAGAAAAAATAAATAAAACATTTAAAGCGATATTTTGGTTAAAGGGGTTTTACCAAAATTAGAGACACTTGAATTCAATAATTGAGGAATAACATTTAGTCAGAACATTATATTATCATGATAATAAATGTATTCATGATATAATATTCCAAAGGACAGTATATACACAATATAAGAGTGAATTTGTGCATAACAACAATGACATCTCAATATAAATGTCAAATGTGATGAAATCCCTTATAAAGAAGGCATCATTAAATTAAGGATAAATCAATCTCAAAATTATGTGTGAAAAATATAAATACACCCAATATAAGTGGATATTAAGTGTAATAAATAAAAATGTCATTCACACATATTCAAAGGACTACATATTCAATAACTACATGATGAACCCAAAGTAATCGAAATTGGGTTAAAAAGTTCCCTTCGGTAAAATTCGACAGCCTAACGGCATCACTTCAAACTTCATAAAATGAGTTTATAAGAGATACAAAGGGCATCTCATCACTTGGAAATAAAATTTACATCAATAAGGATATAAAAGACCATATCCCAACATAATATTATGTGAATTAAAAGTCATAACAAAAGAAGTATTTTAAAATGTGGAGGGTGAAAGGTCCCTTTAGCGTGTTGGGTAACTTTCAAAACGTACACCCCATGTAAGTAGGGTCATACAATGAATATGTGAACACCAATAAATGAAATTATACTACACAAAGTGTATAATAATGATCATTACATACACCACTCAATTGAAATTGTGGAAAATGTATCATAAATCTCATGGGAATAAAAGTGAGATGAAAAATCCCTTACGAAAACTTGACAGCCTAACAACGCCACTTAAAACTTACAAAATGGATTGATGAGAGGAAATAGTGTCTATGATCATATGAAAATAAAAATTACAATAAGATTAATATAAAAGAATATCCCATTAACAAGATATATGAGCTTTAAAAGGAATGACATAAAAGAGTGTACTTTAAAAGAAAGAGAGGAGTCGAATCCCTTACATCAAGTCCAACTTGTCTTGTTCGTTTCTTTATATTCCTGAATAATAAAATTTGGTCAATTTATAATTGCCTAAGGACCTCATTTAAAGATTATTATTCAGTTAAAATCACATATTATAATGTTATAATAATTGTTTAATAATGTTAGTTCATATCAGACGTTTTTGCCGATGTTTGGTACATGAGTCAAAATTGAACTTGTTTGAAAAATGATTGTCCATGTAGTTATAAGTAAATAATTTCCAGAATAGTATTAATGATTAAAATATCATATATATCCCGTAAATATTCATTTTATACTATTCCATATCATTTGGAGATAAAAACGAAAAGCACCGTTCATGAAGACGGTAGGTCGTAAGTACGCATGAGCGCTACTTTCATTTTTTTAATTTGTCATATTAACGGAATTAAAAATAAATAATATATATATATATATATATATTATAATTACATTATAATATATATGTTATATAGGTCACATATGATCATTAATTTTATTCTTTATACATTCCATGTATTGCATGTACGAGTCACATCACTTGAGGGGGCGGTAGTCCACACTTCCTCATATGAAATTATCGCATTTACACTACATGAAAAGAATAAAGGTATGGTTTAAATATAAAATACAGAAGAATATAGTAAACATAAATACCATATTTATAAAATACATTGACATCATAATGTCCACCTTTAAATGTGTTAAAATAATATTGGACAATCATTGTTTCGTGAGGCAGAAAATCGCCAACCACAGAAAGAGTATGTTCTTTAACTATTAGACGAAGGTGTGTGTAAGTGTATCTCGAATACTTCTTATAAAAACATCCTAGTATATTGAAGATACTGGAGTTGTCACAAAATAAATGAATAAAATGTTTTTAGGGGGTTGGAGAAGCAAAATAAAACAAAAGGACACAAGTGAAGACATTACCTTAAAATAGGGTAACTCCCTTTGGTTTGAGCTCAAAGGCTTCCTTGGGAAGACTTCTGCCCAAATTGAGGCTTCAAGGAGTTATAGAGGGATGTGGAGAGACAAAATGGCCATGGTTTGGCCGATCCAAACGCTTTGGAAGTGTGGGTAAGGGGGTAGAGGTTGGGGCCTTTTATAAGAGGAGATGAGGGGCACTCTTGGAATGAAAGGAAATGTTACATTATTTTAGAATGAGTTTCGGATTTTTTTGGTCCCACATTGATGTGTTTCGAGTATAAGGTGATAAGGGTTCTAAATCCACCAATCCAATAGGTTTTGGACATGTTGAGGTCTTATATGTTACATTATCCTTTAATTTGATTTAAATTGTTAAATAATGAGGTCATCGTTGCATCATCATGATGTCATAAATAATTTAATTTATATAATGTCTAAAAATTATAAAACAAATACTATGATGTAGGAAATCTTTATATGTTTCCATTTATTATTTATAGTAAAAAATCAGACTTGTATAACCCCATGAAAAAATTGTTTTATTAAAACATCTCATGTTTGTGTCATTTTTACTTTAACATTAAATAAAAAGATATTTATGTCATTTTCTGACCAAAGTGGCTCGATGAGGTCCCCAAGTTGACCCATGGATTTTTTTGGTCGGACATGAAACATCCAATGAGGGTAGGACATGTGTCTAGGTCATTTCATTTTATTAAAACATTATTCTTACCTTAAACTACAATAATTACCTCTAATCGCGATTAAAAACTTAATAAGTTACTATTCACCAAAAAATTATTTTTATCCCATTGAACCACGTTTTACATCTTAATGACAACCATGTATGTCGGATTTTTGAAATTCAAGACACAAAGATGGAAAAATTTTATTTAAATGGAAAAATCAGTTTTTATAAGTACCACTTAGTTGTTTCACTATTCATCAAAAATTGAAGTTTTTCAGAAAATTACCAAAAGTTCACACTAAGCTATATTTGATATTCCGAATTAAAAACTAATGTCTATTTTATAAAATTAAAAACATATAAGTTTAATTAATTAATTTAATAATTAATTCTCGCTTTCAAAACAAATTGTGTGTTTTTATGAAATAAAATGTATCAAAAGATTGACACTAATTTAAGTCCGATTTCAAAGTGAAATTAATTCCAACGACCACTATTGGATTAAATGGTAGAAATATATTCTAATTTCACTTTAAAACCAATTAAAAAGATAATCTAATCATATAAATAAATTAGATTAAAATATGTTTTGAATTAAAATACAACATTTTTCACTATTCATTAAAAATTGAACTTTTTCGGAAAAATACCAAAAATTTACACAAAGTAAATTTTGATGTCCCGATTCTAAAGAAGAATTTTATTTTGTCAAATATAACACATAAAATTGTCAAAAAAGTGGATTTAAAATAGGTTCTCCATCAAAAGTCGGATAATCGTCCTTTTAAAGAATATTAGAATGTTTACGCTTAAAATTGGATTTATTTGCATTTTTAATCCTCTAAAATTTATTTGTAAAAAGTAAAAATATTTGACAAACATATATAATCATTTTGAAGTTAGTTATGTTCATTCCTGCCATCACAACGGCTAGGTGTTAACTACCATTTAAAATAATATTATTTTACTATTAGAGTGCAACTTAAGATTCCCAAGAAACTCGTTGTTGCGTATTGGGTACGCCATCGAGCATAACATCCCGTTTAAAGTAATATTAATATTTTATTCACAAAAATGGATAAATATAAAAATGTCTTATTCTTTATTTACCTGGGGTGTTACATTCCATGTATCATATCATGGATTATAATTATTCAGGGTATATTTACATCATGTTAATGGTATGTATCTCCATAACTGTGTCTTTCTTAGGGTAATTCAAAAGTTGTAAGCATCTCTTTCGTCAATTTTCACCTAGTGTTATATATTTATTACTATACAACATGATTTCCGAATTCTATGGTTCTCCTATCTATAAAAACCTATGTAATATTGATATTCAATTTCAATACTCATTAATATTAAAAATATATATTATCTATAGTTACAATCATCTTTATAATATTGAATAAATTATCAAAATAATATGATATAATTTTTTTCTTTTTTGAATGGTTTTTTAATATTTGTTTGGATATATTTAGATGTTTATTATTGGAATTTTAGATATGAATTTCCATAAATGAACATAATTTTTTAATTCAACATTACAAAATTTTATGTCGCTGATTTTATTATATGAAAAGATTTATATTTCAGTGAATAGTGAAAAATACTGCTAATTTGAAAATAGTCTGTTACTTTCATTAAATAAAGTAATTTAAAACTATAATTTTAATTATAATAAAAAATAATTATGATTTAAATAATAATAAATTTTAATATTTATATATTAATCTTAATTAAACAATATTTTAATATATATTAATTCTTCTTACCTATTAATAAAATTTTATAAAATCTATTTTGAAAGTATTTTCTATTTTATTCTTAATTTAATTTGTACCACATGAATAAATATAATCCTGAAAACAAAATTTTTTATTTCTAATTATATGATACATATTTTTTCAAATAGATCCCATTTATTTTTTGCTAATATAAATAGTAACTTTATTAAATATGTTTCACCTCTATAAAGGTAAATCTCCTAATTAAGTTTAAAATAAGATTTTAGGAAATTAAAATATGCCTAACACATTATGTTAACCTATTTCATGAGTGGTGGTTGGCCATCGTCAATGATGATTCAAATTTATGGGAATATAATTTCCATTCTTCATGTTAAATTACTTATATAGTCTTTAATTTATATATAATGTGAAAAGTTTCACTTTATTAAATTAAATATTTATAAAATATTTTGGTCGAGAAGAAAACTAACATATTTTTGCATGTAAATATTAATTTTAATGATAAATAAAAGTTTACCAATTTATTTTATTTTTAATTTTTAGTGATGAAATAATTACACTATATACTAACCCAATGATGACATAGTTCTTATAGAAGTTGTAAATTAAATCATATATAATTTTAAAATATTATACCATATGTCTTATTTTAGAGATATAATATTTCATTAATTTTATAAATATTTATAACATTTTATGTATGTTTGAAATGATTAAATTTTAATTCAATTAAAATCATTTTTTTCAATGTTAAACTAAACGAAGACTTCCAGAAGACACATTATTGATATTTTACTATAAATATTATTTTATTTCATTTCATAAAATTAATAATATATTTAAATTAATCCTATTTAATGGGATAGATTTTAAAAATTAGACATTCACAATTTATTGAAATTTTTTATAAAAACAATCCTGACATGAAATAGGAAAAATCACTAACAATGTTGTAATTATAAAAAATGTTAATAGGGGAAAAACAAAATTATAAGGGTTAAATTAACGTTGAAATTTTATTTGAATTATATCTTATATATATAAATTCTTATATCTCATATAATATTCATTAATTTTCAGTTTTTATCAATTTTTCATTATTAAGACGTTACTAAAATTAAATATTTTAAAAAATTTATAGCGTGTCATCTGAACCGTTTCAAAAAGAACACTTGTTATCCTATCCTGTAAAATTATCATGAAAATTTAGTTCATCAAATAAAATTCAAAATAAAATAAATACATCCATACTCATATCAATAGTCCCTTTTCTGTCAGAATATCCAACAAAAAATGGATTTTTAGGTTAAACTAATGTTGTTTTTGAATGGTTTTCTATTTAATAACAATAGGTTTTCAATTAATTCCCCCTCCAACCACCATTAAACATTCTTCAACCATTTTTAAATAATTATGTCCCTTTCATCCATATATTTTTATGTTATTATGTAAATTTCATATTTTTTATTTATCTTCTCTTCCATCAAATGTTGAATGGAATCATTATTAATTCCTACATGTGGACTGCCACCTCTACGAACTGATTTGTTTCATTTTCCATCATAACCTATTATAACTAGTTATAATGATGTATTGGATTAATATATATTATATTTAATAATATTTATAATTATTTCAATGTAATATATCATAATTTATAACAACATTAATTGATAAATTTCAACATTGTTCATGCATACGTGTTTATTACCACCACAATGTAACGATGTGATTCATTATTCACCAAATAAATCCAACGATAGAATTTATAAGTGAATTTAAAAATTAATATGTTATATATTATATAATTATAATTATTTAAATTTAAGATATTACATTACCTCTATGCATCATGCTTATGAAAAAAAATAGAAACGTTCCTCATGCGTTTATAGGACCTACAGTCTCCATGACTTAAACGTATTTAGTTTTTCATAAAAATAATTCATGGTTCATTATAAAAATGTAATTTATTTATCAAATTAATAATTCTGTAATGATTATTATTATAATAAGATATAACTATATCCTTTTTGAACATATATAACCTATCGATGTCATGTCTGACTTCTAGGCTGAATATCATCACAATATACTACACATAAATAATATTTATTAAATTAAATTAAATAATAACACTATTAAAATAAAAAACGGTTACTTATAATTTAAACATGTAACACATTTTTATTATTCAAGATGATAATGGTTATGTAGGATGAGTCATAATCACGGTTAAGGGACCATTACCTAAACCCCTATTTTTAATGGTTTTATATATTTTTTATGTAAATATATTAAATATTTATTTTCATAAAATTAATTAATTAAATATATAAATATGTACTTAAAAATTATAAATTAATTTTTTTCATATTTTTACTTTATTTCGATAGTTATTAATAGGAATATTCTTTCATATTTTATATACACTGATTTGACATTGTATTAAAAAAGAAAATAAATATTTTATTTTAATGTATATGCCATGAATGGATTTCCCAACATCCCTATCTAATATTTTATTATTGGATTTTTTACATGATTTTTTATTTCCATTAATCAAAAACCATCATTCTAAATTTTAGGAATATTTTTTATGAAAATAGGGTATTAAATGAAAATGGTATTATGATATCTGAAGGTGTTCTATATATGGTTTCAAAATATATTATCAACAGTTTTATGATGAAATGGTGAAAGATTAAAACAATATAGTCATAATATGATAGATTATAATAATATATGTTGAATGGTCATCATTACATTGCTTTTGTGATAGGAGATCCTAAAAAAAATTATAAAACGAGTGATCCAAAGAAAAATTATATATTGAGTCAGCCTGATATTGATCTCCAATGCATTGGGTATTGATAATGTTTTTCAATGGATAGTGAGAAGGGTGTAAAAAAAATAGTATTCTTATATTAATTTAACTTGGCTTCAGTTATTTCATATATTATTTTATCAAATGATGTGAATATGATGGTCAATATTACCAAAAATGATTTCTATTTTCATTCATTGGGATTTAGATTTATTATTTAATTAAAATTAAATTTTTCATTAAAAAAATATTTATTTCATACACTCATATAATATGGTGACATAGGTGAACGATTGTGTTTTTTGTTTGTTTCATTAGACTTACAAATTTAATTCGTTTTTTGTCTTGGATGGTTGTATTTATGGTCATCCCATATATTAAAATAATTTCACAATGTTTATGGATGGTTAATTACAAATAATAAGTAATATAAAAGTCATTAATATAGTTCATTAAATTGGAATATTCATTAAAATAAAAGTTTTAAACTATGAGATAATGGAAATGGAGTATATGTGTCTACATTATATATTACTAGATCACTTTATTTTTTATCATTATTCCATATTACTCTCATATAAATATTTTACTATTTTTATATTCCCCTTTCAAATATAACTAATTAAATATCCCTTTATTTTATCATGTCATATGTGTTTTATTACTATTTAGAATTCCCACATTTAGGTTACCCATGTTTAAGATATATCTCTTATTACATTCCTTATGTTGAGCATCACCCCCAATAAATGATTTGAAAACATGAATAAATTATCAACAAAAATCATTTGTTGATATATAACCAACATGGTAAAATTATATTTTTACGGAAATATATATGTTATTTTATTCTTTTAAAGGATCAAATACTAATTTTATAATTATTCACCCATTTGGTAAAATTTTATTATTTCATCTCCTAGATTTTTATCAAGAAATATTTTTATCTAAACAAAACGATAAGAAAATATTTTTCATTTGAATATATAAATATCGAAATGATTTATTTAATTATTACATATGAAACCATATTTTTTATCATTTGATTATTCCTTAAATTAGAATTACAAAACCCATTTAGTTCTTAATGATGTTAAAATTTTTATAATATATATGTGTGTGTTTTTTTCCTCATGTGTCATGCATACATTTTATTCTATCTATTGTGGTGAAGATATTTATATTAAACATCCCACAAATTCATTAAGTAATTAATTTTATCATATTAGATTTAATTTATAGGATCAGAGAGTCATCCAATTAGACTGTGGGATTTTAATACACTATGTGTATGGGAATATAGAGTAACTCAATAAAACATTGTAAAATTTTCACATTATGTGGTATTTCATATAATATAACCATTATTTATGTACATGTTATGATGTTTAATCTTATTATTATATTTTTATAATATAATGACATTATTTTATTATTCTATGTATATGTGATTATGATCCTAATATTTAAACTATCATGTTTTTTATATTGGCACTCATGTTATAATTTATTGGAATTTTTATTCCAACACATGGATTTCATTTTCACCACAATCCTTTTTTATTTTTTTATAGTATATCTAGTCGAGTTCATAAATATTAATGGATGTTGGGAAAACAATTTGGAGTTTTTAATGGATGTTATTTATTTTATATTTATGATGATTTAATTTATATTTTAATCTTACGAATACAATGGACATCTCAATCCTTGATGTGTATTTATTGGAAAAGAATTCTAAAAATTATACAAAAACATTTAACTAATTCTTGGGACACCATAGTCAGTGTCTATGTAATTTCTAATTATTGATGGATATTCGGATGGAAAAATTATTGTGAAAACATTGTATATATTTATAAGGGATAATAATATAAATAGGATAAAATAATAATTTTTCTGATAATGTGTATATTATATGGTATTCCTATAATTATATATTTTTAATGTAAATACTTTTTGATGTGGATTTTAAACTAATTCATCTATGTGTAAAAAATGAAAATTGTTTCAGTAGTAAGACTAAATAATTATTATAGTACCTCATGAATGGGACCTTACCACACATCTAGTCTGACTCACTTGGGGAATATATATTTTTTGGGGATATACACATTATAAAATAATGATAATAACTGATTTCATTATTTCGTTAAGTTGATATGATATGATTTATTATAGAAAAGAACATATATTATATTATATACAAAAAATATAGAAATAGGTGTAACCCTGTATGAAATGGATTAAATTAAAGCATCAAATATTTCAAATATTGTTTCATTCAAGATGACCTATTTATATTGAGATTTATTATTCATATTCATATTTTTTTTTTCATTTCATAAAACCATATTAGATTAAATGTTTTGTTGAAACATGATCTCGAGGATGATATTGACAACAAAATGAAAACAAAAAACACTGTGTCTTATAACTGAAAAATTGATATTACTTAAAATGTTTATAATTTTAATGTTTTATTATTATGATAGAATGTTATGTTTTGAAATCTTAACTAAGGTAGTGGGGTTGATAATCGAGAAAATTTTTTTATAATCATTTTGTTTTATTTATTGATTGATAATTATCGATGGTATTTCAGTATATTAAAATTCTTATTATGTCCATGTGAAACATATAATGTTTTATCTATAGTATTATGACTTTTAATGTTTTTAAATCTAAATTAAACGATGCTAATAAACATCAGAATTCTTTTTTTGAATTTTTTTATTATGTTATAATTATTTATTAATAAATTATTGTGTATGGATAACTCTTAGGTTTAATATAATATTTATGTTGAAGAAACAATACATTGATTTATTTTTAAAAGTGACTTAAATAGTATTGGAATTGATTTTCGATTTAATGAGAATTTGAACTATGAAGTATTTATGATTATATAAATTTAGGGTATATGATTAGTACTGAAATTATGAACTGATAGTTAATACCAGAAGATAGATTAATATAAAGCTAATTTTTTTAAGGAACGTATAATTTCAATATGATTTAATTTCATAAAATTAAAAAGTGTTTTTGGTAATATATGTAATAGGTAATAAATGACTATGATACATACATGCTGGGGTACAATATTAAATGATTGATCAATATTGTTTGGGGAATGATAAGTAAATTTGTATATCTTATGAAAGTATGGTAAATTTCTAATTATATGTTATATTTTGAATGAGTAATATATTAAGAATACCAATAACTACATTGATTTTATATGGGGAATTAAAATTAAAGTAATGAATTTTATTTAGGTAGAAAAAGTGTAATAACCTGATATATTTATGTATATTATCCTTAAATAAAAAATATTTTTAATTGGATTTTTCACACAATATTCCAAAATAAAATAAATGATGTAAATATATATTTTTAGTATTAAATTTTTCAATTAAAATAAAACTATTAAGTTATATTGAATAAATTGAATAAAATATATCTCAAAATAATTTATTTATATTGTAATTAATAGTATATATAATTTAATTAGTAGTTATGAATCCCTTTTTATTTTCATGGAATATATGTAGATTCTATAATGTTTTCCCAGTAGAAAGCTCATTCTGATGATTAGAAATCACATATTAGTAAAATTCAATTAATGTAAAATATTATATTTATAAGAATTTCACCAAAATCCATGCTATCTTATTGAACACCCACATCATCCTCTATAGGATATTTTTTCATATGATCATATTTAGATGATATAAGTGGTTTCATAATTAGAAATTAGTTTTATATCAGTTTGTAATTATTATTTATTGAATATATTATCATATAAGTACAAAAATTATTTCAATATTAATAAATTTTCAATCATTTATTTCGTGTTCTTATATTAAAATCAAGACATATTAATTTTAGATATCAATTTAATAAATATATTTATATATGTATATAATTTATAATTCCTCACATAGGTACTTATTGAAAATAAATAACCATAAATTCATATTTAAAATAAAAAAAATGTTTTCCTAAAAATTATTATTTCAAGAATTAATAATTTATATTGTATAAAATTTATCCAAATATTATCTTTATAAATAATATAATTATCTTAATATTTAAATTAAAAAAATATCAATATTATGATAATCAAAAATTACTATAAAATAATATTTTACGGAAATGGTGAACAAAATGGATTTTACCGATACCTTGAATATTATATGACACCAATTATATTAAAAACAAATTTCAATTAAAATTATAACTTTAAATATATTCACAAATATCATATATACTTAATTTAAAATTTATAAAACACGTGTATTTCATTTTGTAAAATTTTATAATATTTCTGGAAAACTGTATTTTCATCTATTTCTTATGTAAAGTAAGATGATTAGGAATATTTGATTAATTAATTATTTCACTTCATAATAAATATATTTGACCAATAGTAATATTTTCAAAATCATTAGACCCAATACCATTGATAAATTATTTATTATAGATAATCACTATTATTGTAATAAACATTTCTTGAAAAAGGTGTTTATAAGTCACCTATGCGAACCCTGGAATTTATTTCCTAATCACATGAACATAATTTCATGAAGTTATTTTTAATTTATAGATAAAATTTTAATATTATTTAATTTGGATAATTTAAATTTCTATATAAAAGATATTGAATACACTGGTTTTGGTGAAACAAATCATATATATATAGTTTTCTATAAATATCAGGATATTCATATATAGTAAAATGAAATATATTTATAAAAATTAATATTAAATATTTTATAAAACATAGATATATATATTTAGAATTATTTATTTGGTTATAAAAAATACGTATCATTAAGAAACCATATGGATTGAAATAAAATATTTCTACTTAAAAACATCTACTGACATTGCCCATTTCAATGAAAAGTTAAATTTTGTAACATGTACTTATTGATTTGTATGATATAGATGTTAAATTTAGTTCTATAACAACAATTATTGTTTATATATGATAAAAATAGTTTTTAATAAATCATTTATTTACATAATTTAAAACGATTTACATAGTTCAAAAAAAGAGTAACATGTAATATAAAATATATAAAAACTCAAATTCATGTTTAAAAATTTTGTGAAATTCCATTTTTGAGTCATCCATGACCCAAATAAATTCATTAAATATATTATTTCGAAGTGTCATAAATATTTATCAAAGGGTTATAAAATTTTATCAGGGAATTGTAATGTTTACACCGAACATTATCCTTTTCTGCACTTATAAAAGGGTTTGGATTCCACTATTCCATGATTAAAAATTCCTTTTAAAATATACGTGGAAAACATCCTAAATATACACAAATATAAGTCCCTCAATGTTTATTTTTCACCAACACAATCTATGTTAGCCTAGTAGTTTCAAATCCATTGAGTTTTTCAAACCAATATAAAGTCTCAAAAATAAGTATTATCTTAATATTATGTTTTTCTATAAAATCATAAACATCCTAAAACCATATATCCATATAAATAAAATTTATTAAGTATCATTGTTATATTGAGGTTTTGTTTTGTTAATTGAATAACCAATATTAATTCCACTTCATTTACTATGAAAGAATCTAAATTTGTGCATTGTGTGGACTATTCCTTCTACAAAGTGACACCTACAATTTTTCATCATCATTATTCATTTAAGAAAAAATTACATAACTAATGAATAAATATTTTCTTTATAATAAATATTTCATTATTACATTTAAAATTATCATATAATTTATTTATCCACTATTATTTATGATAAAGGAACATTAATAGTAAATATGTGAAAACTATCACCTAAACAAGCAATGGATTTCATTTTTCAAAAAAAAATATCATGGTTGTAATTAAAAATATATTTAATATATAAATATTATTTCAATTAAAATATGATTATTTTTATTTTTATGACAAAACCATTCAATGGTTTCCACCATGTTCAAGATTCGTAAGGATTAATAAATTAATTGATTGAAGACCATCAAGTAATCGTCTTAGGATAAAAAACTATATTATAAATAAAGAAAATAAAATTGTTAAGAATCATTATAATATTGAATATCAGTGAATGAATTTATAAGTTATATATCAATTGAACAAATTTAAATTAGTGAAAATATTGTTTTCAACTTCGCAACACATTCAGACATGAGGATATTGTTCTATCTAACTTATTCATTACTAACTAATGTTATAATGTCATGTCACAATTTATTACTTTTATTAACTTCATACACAATAGGAATATATTTTAAAATTATAATTTTTTTTCATGGTAATTATAAAATAATACAATTTTAAATAATATAATTTAATTAAATTGAAAATCTTCTAATATCATAATGGTTTAAAAAAATTATTTATATAACACATATTTTTAATCACTTAACATCATTTAATTTTTTTGTATACTTAAAATTGGATTTTAATATTTATGCATTATATTATAACAACATGTCCAAGGTAACTATCCCACTCTCATTCATGAAGTAATCAATAGAATTTCTCTCAATCATTAATGGTATCTTATCTCAATTTTATCATATATCATATTATTCAAAAATATTAATTTGAAATGGTTTATCTGTTTACCATTTATTATTTATATCATTATTTTCATATATTTCATTATATTAATTTTTATTCCATTTATTTCTTTAATTTTGTTTTTAATCAATGATTTAAAATGTTTTAAGGGTTTTCAAGTCACATTTCTCTCTTTGGGAAAGGTATCATTCTCGATAGCTGGATTTGTTTTTTGTATAATTGATTTACCATACCATGAATTTATTACAGTATTATTTAAGAAACTAATGGAATATTATATAGAAATTAATATTATTTTCCTAAAATGATCATAAACCAATCTGTTATCTTGGTTGTGAATAATCTTATGTACCTCTATTATTAATATTGGACTAATAGTTCACATTATATTAATCTTTCTAATGAAATATTATCCTAATGTGTTACCACTATATTGTTTATATAAAATATAAATAAATTACTAATTTGGTATATTTTTCATTTTTATTTTATAACATTATTTAATTCACATAAAATCCCATCAATTACGTAATCATAGTTTCAGATGACATTATTATTTCTTATATCATACTAAGATTCACTAATAATTGTTTTTATAAAATGAATATATTATAGAAAATATAATTATTTTTTAAAAACCTATTGGTTATAATATGGTCTCATGGAACATAATATGACTTTTAATTATTTTAATTTATACTTAACATATTTGTTAATGCTTCACCCAAGTGACATGTTTTTATTACATCTTCTCCTTCATATTTATCATGGTGTCCTTATATTGGAAATCAATATTCATGTCCTGTTATCATTTTCAAATCCAAAATTTTAAATAGTTTAATTTCTTCTTATCATGGGAATCATTTGTAATTATCCTTCGGTGTGTCCTTGAATAAAAATTAGGATACATACTTCCTCTTAACAAGATTTATCATGCCTATAAATTATGCTTTTTTATTTTCATCATATGGCATGAAAATATATTGTTTTCATTTTTTGATTTGTGGGGATAGAATTATATATCTCTAAAATTATTTATATAAATACTTTCATCTCATGTGATTTTTTTAAATTTATTAGGTAGTGATCCTAATATATAAGGGAACATTGGAAACAATGTTTATAGGAATGATGTGTGAAAAATTTTCATGATGGTACATTATCCACGTTGTGATGATGATCTTCAGAGTTAACCCTTAGTTATTTATGATGTGATATATTATGTTGTCTCCACATGTTTATAGTCATATGAAATCATTTCCTTATGAAATTTCACTATGATTATGTTCATCATATTTATTATATAAATTTATTACTCTTCACTTTCAAACTATGTTTGATTTCAATTAATATTCCATTATTTGTCTATCTATCTCATCTATTTCCTTATGTATTTTACCGTAGATATCTAATGATGATTTTAGATATACATGGATGTTATGTTCATTATGTATATTATTAAATAGATATATTTTTTCTATGTTTTAGTTAATATATTTAATTGTAAAATATTCTAATAACACTATAAATCGAAATCCTTAGCGTGTATTTTTGAAAAATATTATTATAAATCATGAAATAAAGTGTTTTTAAGGCCCAGGATTACATAATTCATTTCATTATTTTCTTTGAAAACTTGAAAATAGTATAATTATATAAATTTTCTTGATAGAAACTTACACTATATCCTTTATATTAATATTTTTTATATACTAACACCCATTAAATGAATATTTTTAGGCCATTATATACATGATCGTTCATAAAGAATAATATAAATAGATAATCAATGGAATGAGTTTGTAAATTTTTTATTCTATCTTTATAATTTAAAATTTTTCCAAAACCTTTTCTGTTACATTGAGTAATTTCCTTTCAATATTATATATTTTATTAAAAGTATTGTATATCAATGGACATTACCTTAAATGATTATTAATTCCAAAGAATATATTTTCATTTCTACCTTGGTATTTTGAACAAATGACCACTAGTGATCAAAAAAACACTTCAGATGACTTTCTAAAATAATAAATCATTCTATTTTACAAAATCAAAAAGACAAAAATATATTTTATATGGATCTGACCCATTTCATATAAACCAATGGATTAGTAATCCATTTTAATAGTTGGGGTTTTGTAGTCTAAAGTGGTCCTTCTTTGTTACACCTTGTTTTGGATCAACTACTTCTTGAATACAAGAAGGTTTATTGGTCAAATCATATATTAACATCCCTAATAATGCTATCTTCCACTAGATTATATAATAATAAAATAAGGGTTGGATTTTAATGTTCATAAAGTGAAAAATATAATTGAATCTACGATAGAAAAAATACTCATAATATATATGTCATAAATATATAAAAATAATATATAAAAAATATCATTAAACCTTAATATATATATATAGAGATAACATAGAATATAATTAACAATATGTAAATTAATAACGGGTTATATAATGGTATAATTAGTAATGTTTTATATATTAATATTATCATTATGGCCTTTTAAATACGTTATACAAAAATTTGTATGAAATATTCAAAATACACAGCAAAGTGTGTCATAAGATATTTATCAATGAATGGATGAAATATTATATTTTCATCAATAATAATGAAGACATAATTAAAAATAATTCACCATATTAAATGAATTAAATAAAATTAATAAATAATAAATAGTAATCAGTAACAAATAAACTTCAATATTAGATGTGTAGCATATATAATTTCAATATTTACCAAAGTAAGTAAAAGGTATAACATAATCACAATCCTTCTAGAGAATTAATATGAGTTATATCTCCAAGTTATATCAGAATATATGTATACGATATTTTTAATGATGTTCACATATTTGAATACACATTTTTCTTATAATACTACAGTTTTATAAATATTAAAATAAAATTATTTATCTTTTGAAAAAATAGAAAAATTAAAAATTCACTACCAAATGGTTATATATTTTTCATTAAATTACCCTAGTAAATTTTAATGGAATATTATTAACAAGTAATGGTAATAGAGAATGGAAAATTCCATTATGTAGTATATATTAATGAGAAATTCACTAAAAACAATTTTAAAAAACAATCATGAATTACTTGTACTTGAACCGTCAAGGTGAGTATAGAGAAAACATTATTTATTTATATTTATCGGTATATGGAAAAGAACAAAGCCTATAATAAAATTATATATAATGATATTTATAAAAAAATTAAAAAAATGAGGGTATGGAAGATAAATAAAAATGACCATAAAAAAAGTAGTTTGTATTTTCTTATAGACATTATATATATATATATATATATATATTTGTTTTTAAGTGATAGAAATTTGATAGAGGGTATGAAAACATGAAAAATGACTACAGAATAATAAAATAGTTTAGTTTCAAAGGTTTAAGATCTTATTATTTCCACAACATAAATGTGAACAGAAAAACCCAATAAAAAATGAGATTATAAAATAAACCATACCTCATACTCTCATTTATACATATGTACACATAAATCCTTATAAAATTATTTAATAATTTATGTGAACATATAAATCATAACCCTATATATATTTTTCTTACTAGATAAAAAACATAATAATATAATATTTCTTATTTATATATAAACATTTATTACAAACAATTTTTATTTGTAAATTTTGTTAAAAGCATTATCTAATTGGATTATTATTTTCCTCAACCAATGAACACGGGTACGTCAGGTATAAAATTTTAATAAATTTGAATATGTTTTATTTTTTATATTTATTGATTATTATTCCCATTTCACTAATCATATGTTGATTTTTATATAGATTTTATAAAAATACTATTTTTACACATTCTGATTCAATAATAATAACTGATTATATTAGGGAATGAAACTATGCATATACCCATTAAAAACATAAATAAATATTAAATTAATTAATGTATTTATAATATTAAAAGTATATGAAATTGATTAATTTTTATGACAGAAACATGAAAATATTGTTTATGTATTTCCTAAGAACAAGCAAGGAAACGGTGTTTTATTAGGACTGAATGAGTAAGAATATTCTATTTAATAATGATAAAATAAAATTTTCACGATAATTGTTGTTAATTTTTTGAAAATTTATTAACTAAAATTTATTAATAGTAATGTGAATATTTTAAATTATAATAATAATGAAGAAAATATCTATTATGTTTCCATCTTGATTCTCCTATTAAATAACCACATAGAAATGAGTAGTTTTGAGATACTTATTTGGAACACGTGATCAAGAACATGGGATATAAATATTATGAAATGAAATGTAGAATATTATTAAATGGAGATATAATTTTGGGTGTATATTTTATGGGGTGGAGGGAGAATCCTTTTTTAAGTGAGGGGAGTGGACATATATGGAATACATATGTTTGGAAAATAAATGGTGACATTCTAGAATAATTTGTCAAAAAATCTCCTATTTTAAAAATATATGATAATATAGTAAAAAATTACATAATTAATTTTATTATTTATATATATAATACTTGTAATTTTTTACCTATATTCATTATTTTTAGTATTTTGTTAACCATTTAAATCATTACATTGGTGAAAACCATTTACCCCAATAAAATTTTTTTGTGACTAAAAATGAAATATTAATCTTGAAATAATTATAAAATATAATTATATATATTAAAAATAATTTTTAATGTGGATTACATATACATGTAAAAAATAATTTTAATATAACTAAGCTGAACACAAATAAGAATTTTTTAGAAAAAATGAATGTTATGTGTAAATATTAATTTATGTAAAATAATTATATTTACTATTTCTCATGACATTAAATTTTTTATTCTCACCATATTCTTTTATAGAATCATAGGTGTTACACTGATTTCATTATGAATATTATGGATATAAGGCCGATTATTTCGATAATAGTATTCTACATAGATTATAACATAATCCTTTATGAGTAGTGTATCCAACTTTTGAATTATCATTACATTAATAAAAAGAAATATTTACTATAATGAATAATTTTAATAGTTATTATAAAAACATATTTCAATATTTTGGAGATAAATATGATTTATATTAAAATAATTGTCATTATGTTTCTAGTTTTTTAACAAATCATCCTACTTATTTGAATTAATAAATATATTTTAGACACATATAGATTAGAAGAAGAAATTAAAAATTAAAAATTTGTTGAATTTTATGAACTAAAATAAAATATTAATTCATGAATTAGGGGTAGTGGTTGATATTTTCACATTTATGGAGACACAAACATCATGACAAATTTTAAATTTTATTATTTTTTATATTTAAACAATGGACATTAGGGTGTCATAATCCATTTTTACTATAGATTCCATTTATTTATATTATTTCAAAAAAAATATACAATTTTAATATTTATACACTTTGGGATTATGATTTTAAATGTTTAATGTATTATTTTTGAGGAATTTTATTCCTAAACTCTCTAGTATAACCCAAACGATCATACACATGGATGTATATTACTAATTCTACGGAACTGTTTTTTGTTCTTCATATATGTGTAGTATATGGTTCATCCAACTCCAAATTGATATAGTGATATGAAACCATTCATTAATAGTTTATGAGTTTATGAATTTTACACGTTTACGGAAAACATTTCATGAGTATGTGGTATGGGTAAGGACTTTATAATGGTTACATTAGTGGTTTTTTTATTGTTATTAACCCATTTTATAAACCACATAGATATATGATATTGTTCCTTGCGAAAAAAACAGATATATGATATTGTCCAAGGGGAATAATGTATGGTTGTAAAATGATATCACACACAATATATCTTAACTATTTGAGTTTCCTATATTTATAATTTTTTCTATTAATGTTTTAACCTAATCCAATTTCTATGTTTCCCATCCTTATTATTTTTTATTCTCATTTGACCTACCTTGGAAAATTTACATAAAGTTTCTCACATCCATCTGTTGGTTATAAATTCCTCCCCAATCATTATTTGTAAAAAACGATTCTATGGTATGAAATTTCAGCAAGTCTTTTCGACTTTTCTTCCACATATTCTACTCCCTATTTATTTTCATTCCACTCATGAACCCTATCTGTTATCATATATGGATATATGTTTTGGGTTTTTTAGTTCATGGGGGGTTTTTGTTTCTATTGTGTGTGTAATATTATATGAGGCTTGTTTTATCATCCATTATAATTGGTTATGTCTTTCATCAATATTTCTATTGAACCAAATTTTTTTTATTTATATGAATTAAATTTAATTATTTATTTTAGAATTCTATCTGATTTATTTTATATTTTTTTTACATTGAATGAATATTTAAATGGACTAAACATAGGATTGGATATGTTTTTAGAATTGGAAGAAGGTTCATTCTTTCTATTCAAAATGGAACATTTAATTCAAATAATTTATTAATGTATCAATGTGTTATAATAATTAATGTGTGAAATTTGAAAATTATTTGACAATGTTAGGATCATAAATCTATATTTAATGTTTCATTTTTCTATTTTTAGTAGTTCTAATGAAAAATTTCTAGTTAGTTAAATCATCAATTTTAAAATAGTATTAATTTATTATTTCATAATTTTTTTCTAAATGTTTATCATTTCCATGATTTGAAATATAGTTTCAAAAAAATAATAAATTGCTTGGAATTTTGATTTAATTTCATTGAATGATAATTTGGAGCTTTTGTATGGTTTTTAAAAAGTTGTGGCAGTGTTACAGACTCTATATCCCATTGATAAAATATGGACCTGAGGGAGATATTATTTATTATCATGGTATGAATAATGTATTAGGGGAATAGTTACTATTATTTTTTCAATGAATGTTATATTTAAATTGTTTTTTCATATCAGGTAATAAGTGGTGGTATGATATTTAATAATTTTGATATATTGATCCTCCAATATTCCCATAACAAATTTTTTAAATATTTAGTAATCATAATTTTTATAATTATGGATGATAGTTTGTTACTACATGGAATTTATTAGATGGAATAGATCCACTATGGTGTTTGAATGATATTTGAGAATTACACTAACGGGCTCATTGACATTAGCTAATTGGTTATTTTCATTGGAATACATGAATGGATAACAGAATGTTCAACACTAAATATGTACATGGTCAATTTATAGTATTTTTATTATTTTCACATTTTTTCATGAAATTACTCATACTGTAACATAATTATTTCTTATCAATAGTCTAAAATTAATCAAGGGAATCATGTTTTGTTTTGGGTCGTATTCTTGCAATTATCAACTGATGTATTTATTATTTTTGTTTTTATATTAGTTTATAATTTTTTTTAATGTGATGTGAAAATTGGAATATATAATGGTACTTTGGAATTTGTAATTTAAATGGGTGTTTTAGAAAATGTAGCCTTCTTATGATGAAATATTTTTTAAACTGATTTCAAATTTCAGTTTTAAAAAAAATTCATTTTTGGAATGTGGTTCAAGGCCCCAAGAAATGGTATTTGACTAATTGATAAAGTTTATTATAGATATAGTATTTTGTTAAAAAAATATTGTGATAATACATTATATATATGTATTTCTGGAAAATAGAATTTTTTATTATATTTCAAACTAAATTTTATTGATATGTCATTTTAAGGAATCAGACATAATTTTTAGTGCTTCCCTATAACACTCAATTTATCTCTAACCATGTTCACAACACCCATTGTATAAAAAACATTTTGTATCTTATATATTGAATATATATTTAATTTTTATTATATATGAATAGTTTCTTTGGGAAATTATTCTTGGAATATAGAGAATGATTGATTGTCATATTGAAATTGTGGTTCATATTTATTTTCAGTTTTTTTTCATTTTGGATATAATGTAGTTCCCTTGTTGACCTGAAATTATTTTGGTTATGTATCACATGGTTTATTATATTATTTTCCATATTATTTCAGTTTTCTTATTTAGTAATTATAAAATCTTGGGTCTTCTTTTGTTTAATTCATACTATATGTGGATGTTTTATTAATAATTTATCTGTTGTTACATGATGTTTGAGTCTTTCTGAAAGAATGATTTCTTTGTTATTCCAACATGTTTTTATACAAAAATGATCATGAACATGTATCTGGTACTTCATGATATGATTTCAGTATCTTGTGGATAAATGAACTATTCTATTTTGTGATAAAATAAAAATTGATATTTCTCTATTCTTAATTGAGGTGTTTCTGGGTATTATGGAAAATACTACTGTTGTTTGGGAACGAATTGGATGAAGATGGAATAGATTTTACATCTCATTTTTTACTAAAATTAGAGTTTCATTATTTCTAAGAATTAGAGTCTTCATTTTTAATTTTATTTTGGTTTTAATTGATTGATTTTATATGCTCTATTGATATCTTGATCTTTGATAACTATGGTAGTGTTGATGGTAATGTTTTAGCAATTTAAATGTGAAAATAGTGATGGAACCAAGGACCCTTTATTAGACTACATAATATGGTAATACAAAGAGAGACCATTTGGGATGTTTCTTCAATCATGATAGTTCATTACCCTACTAGGAAAATGGTAATCCAATATATGTAGATACAACATGACCAATGCAGTTTATTTTCAATATTAATTAGTATGTGTTCCTTTCATTATAGATTGATCCTATTATTGTTGACTATTGTTTGGATTTTAATTATTGGTATTATTGGTGAATTGTTTTTATTTAATGTTATTTGGATGATATTCTTTCATAAATTCTGGTTTGGCCTCATAGGTATTTTCTTTCATTTTTTCATGAAATAGTTTTTCAGATTGAAAAAATTATATGATGGGACATTTTAAATTTATTAAAATATTCAGAATGGTTGGGGGGAGAAATTTTTGTTTCTTATTTTGATACATGTTTTTTAAATTTGGATGTTTTAAATTTTTTGAAATTGAATAATTTGAGTTGGTTTTAATTTGAAATGAGGTTATAAGATTTTTTCTGTGGGACATAATATTTAAAATAAAAATAGGAAATTTTTGAAATCTGTAATTATTAAAATTGTATATTTTTAAATTAAATATATTGAGTTACTTTAATGTTAGTTGATTTAAAAATGTAATTTTGAATATATATTCAAATGTTCCATGCATGTGTTATTTAATGGATTAATTTTTATTCCTATAAATTATTGTATAATTTTATTGTTTCAAAACAGAATAATAATTATTCTATTGTTGAAATAGATTATTTTTAAATATTCCATGTTTTAGGATTTTAATTTATTAAAATAAGTTATTTTCATTCAATTTAATTGGATGTTTTGTTTTTATAGTCTATGGGTTTTATTTAATGTTTTTTTTTTGATTTCAAAAGTAATGTTTTTATGAAATTTTTTTGTTGAATGGGTAAATAAATTATATCTTATTTTTCAATGCATATGTTTTATTTTATTTACAAAATGTGGACTACAATAGGATCATTCACCATGTTAGTTGTTTTATGCCACTTAATAAGAGCTTATAATAATAAATTTTTCTTTCCCTTGTTCTTATATGTATCCCTTAATGTATTTGTCTCTTCACAAAGTCCATGTCGAGTGGTGGACACTTGATCTTTTTCCCCTTTTGATTCACATTTTAGTGACCTATTTCTTTAATGTGGATAAATATATAATGGATTGAGATTTTATATTTGCGGGTTCGATATTGAATAGGGTTTTTGTAGTGAAGTCTATATATTGTCAGTCTAGGGCTTGTAATTTCTTATTAAAATTATTTCATTTAAGAATACCATTCTTAGTTTTTGTAAAGGTTTTATGGTTCATTCTTTTGTGTATAGTAAAATATATTTGGATTGATTTTTTATTCATTGGTATTCATTGGATTGTATTGGGTTTTAGTATTTTTCTCATACCATTAAACTTTAGAGTTTTCATTATTTTTGGCTTTTGGTGCTCTCTATTGATGTTACAATTTTAGTTTTATTTCCTGATTGGTTGAGTGTTTATGACCTTAGGATTTGTGTTGGGGATAATTGTAGGGATTCGTTATCTGTTAATTGTGTAATGTCCATTTAAATCATTATTGGGATTAATATATGATGTTGATTAGAGATTATGGTCCTAGTGTACCTTTTTTAATATTGACCCATGGCCATGAACACATGTTTTTCCAAATTTTGGGATAATTGTTTTTATATATTGATGGGAAATGTTCTTTTCATTAATATTGATATTTTTGGATGATTGAATTTATAAATGTAGATTTATTTTTGGTTTTCCATCTTTTAGAGGTAGAGGTGGTCTCTTAGTGAATTCTTATTTAAGAAATTTATCATTCCCCACGTCAATGTAAAATAATTTATTTTCTTATATTTTAATATGTTTGGGATATTTTAATGTTATTTCTATTAGCATTATGAATTTTTAAAATCCCAATTTATGTTTTATTTTTTAGATTAACTGTAAAATATTACATTGGGTTTAATAATGGAATTATGAGTTAATTTAGGTCATAAAGTGATTCTTTTGGACATGGATTGATACAAAATATGTTCATATGGTGTTTGAATGAGCTTCTAGTGATTCTTAGATTTTTACAAGAGCATATTATATTTTTAAGGGTGAATAGTATAGAAAAAAACATGTGACACCATGGTTGTGAGATGTTTTTTTTTCAATTATTTTTCCTCATTGTTTTCTTGAAGGGATAATTATTTGTTTTTAGGATAAAAATTAGATTCAAGGGGGTACTAGGTTTATTGGATTGGGAATGGATTCTTTGAATAATTTTGTAGCAAATCCCAGTGAAATTAATTCATTCATGAAAATTCCAACACTATTAAAAAAATATTCTTCCATTGGACTTTCACTGGTAATATGCCTTGTGATAATATATATATATATATATATATATATATATTATCCATTGTAATTATTAAAATGGATTCTATTGGAATGGCTATGAAACCACAAAATGTGGTTTAGTTATTGTCATAACCTATACCCATCAGCATGTTCCCAAATCTATAGATTTTGAAAAACAATAAAATTAATATTTCGTAAGATGTGATTAAGTGTTACTACCGTTAATGAACATATCAATTACAAGTCCCCTAAACAATTTAATATTTAAATTACATGTATAATATATATATATATATATATAATATTTTAATAATATATAAACTATTATATAATTGATAATAATATTTCATAAATTTCCAATAGTCATGATCCAATATATTTGTCGCTATAAGTATCCAATACATTATTATATTGACATAGTCTATAAGGACCTTCAACATAGTTACCATTTTCAGAGATAAATTGCTATAGGTAGAATAACCATGCCTAAAAGAAGCCTATTACAACATTTTGACAAGACTGTTGCTTTTGGTTTCTTCTGTTAGGGGAAATAGTCATGGTCTATACAAATGGATATTTAAATGTGAAATTTCAGGAGATATATCCATTTAAAATGTATTAATAGGATTATATGGGTTATATATCCATGTTGATTTTAACAATTTATATAAAACTATATATATAAACGTTATTTCTAGTAAATTATTTCTTATATTTGGAAAATATTGTGGCATAATCATCAATGTGGGGTGTGATTGGGTAGAGCCCACTACACAGTTGGAACATATTTCTGATTTCTATGTAATGAAATAGTGTGTCCTATACAAAAGGGTAATTTCTAATTTCCACTATCAGTTTTATATATGTTCCTAATCATAAGCATTACATTATCATGAGTTTAAAATCAATAATTAGATCATATACAAATTTAGGATCTTGTAGGTTTAGATATTTTTAGAACCAATGAAATCCATATTCATAAAAACTATTATTTTTTCCAAATGGAATTATAATTACATTAAAAAGATCATTTATATAAATTTAAAAAAAAATTATTTCCATGAATACTCATTAACAACAATATGATAGTCATGTTTGGACCTTAGGGAATAATCTCATTAAACTAACAGAGAACCCTTTAAAAACCTTACAATTTGACATAAGGATATGGACACCATACAAAATAAATATTCAGAAAAATTATTAATACCAATCGAATTGGAGCCAATCTAGGTGAACCTATCATATAATCTATAACAGGCTCTCCCGACACTATATAGGTGCACCCATCATATAAAATGTCTAAAAAACACTACAAAAATATTATATAATTTTTTTATCTTTTTTAATATATATAATTTTAAAATATTTATCAAACCGATTTTGAAGTCACTTTCATATATTAAAATAAAATTTTTATTTAAAACACGGCTATTAATAAAAAATACCCAAAAATGATAAAAATTTATTTTTTTTGAATGTAACATGATATTTTTGAAGTAATCCACAAATAAAATAAACCATAAAAAGGATGGAAACTTAATTATTTACATTTATATTAATAATTAATCATTTTTTTTGTTTTTTTTCAAATAGTTTTCTATTAAGAAGATAAACAAATTCTTTAGAAAATATTATAAAAATAAACATACATTTTTTATTATAAAATATTTATATCCATATAAAAATTTTCAAGATATCATTTTAATACCATGTATATAGCAATATGATATTTTTAAATAAATCATTAAAAAAATTCTTTTAAGTATAATTCTTTTTATCCACTATGAAATATTTGAATAATAAGCCCAATGAAATAGAAAAAATAAAATAATATTAAACACTAATATAATAGATAAATTCATTATATAACATGTATTTCTATATTTATATAACCGACATAAAAAACATAGATGCATAACATCAATATATTCTTCAAGGAATGGTAATTATAATGAAGTTCTTTACATGGAGTCTGAAATATCATGTAAAATATTTATATTCATGATAAATAAACTTATATTATTTATTTAAATTATTTAGAATAGTTTTATAGAAAATTATTCATTTTATTACACTAATTAATACGATATATATTATAACCTAATCAATAATTTTTTAGTCAATTGTTTCGATGATATTTGGATTACATGTCAAAAATTATTTTTTTATGATTACTATAGTCAAAAACATCTATAATGTCCTGGTTCTGGAAACCACCCAAAGGTGCCCGTTCCTGGTAGATCACATGGCCTCAAGCACATTTCCATATACCCCAGAGGCTGCCAACTAGCATCGTGGGCCTTAGGTGTGATTTTGGGGAAACTATGCACTCATTGGGAGAGTAGACAGTGGTAGTAAATTGGTATACAATAGCAAAAGCAATAATAATTCCAAACAACAATAACGGCAAAAGACTGATCAAGAAAACAAATAGATAAGATATATATAAATGATGCATGATATATTTATAGGTCTAGGAAAACAGCCAAACAAGACAAAATTTTGATTAAAATAGTGCTAAACCAAAGTGAAAAATAAAGCAAATAAACTTCTCAGCATCGCAAGCTATAGCTTGGTCCCATGCTCTCCAGCTCCACGTCAATCAAAAAAATGATGTATATGGGCACTTTCCCTTATCTATACCTAGAACAATATATTCTGTTTGGGCCCAAAAGCATGAACCAAACATGGTGTGAGACTAAATCCCAGTAGGCAACCACCCGATGATTTGTGTGTAACATTCAGTGAGTGTACTGTTGTTAAATGTACAGAATGTAGTAAACATGAAAGTACTCAATAGTAAACAATCCACAATCCAATTATCAAGAAAACAACTAATCAAAACAGATAACACAAATAGGTAACCCTCTGGGAATTAATCACAGTCTATCCCCTCTTGTCTTACCTAGTGGAAGCAAACAACCCTCTGGGATGCACACATAGTCTCACCCCTCTGGTTCACCTAATGTATAGACTCTTTGAGGAAGAACTCACCGTCAATTCCCCCAATAGTCTCATATCAGTACTAAAGGAACTCTAGCGAAGAATTTACATCACATTCTCTTTGCATCCAGTATCGAGGAACTAAAGACTCTATAAGTAATAACTCAACATCAATCCCCCTATGGTCTCACATCGTAAATTATAGAGATGCTCTGGAGAAGCCCTTACGTTCATTCTCCTTATAGTCTACTACGCTAGGTTCTCACTACCCTGTGTTATGTCAGCAAGTATCACATCATTTTAAGGCCAAAGTAAACCTCAAGAACTACATGAATAGAATTATATAACATAACAGCATGGCAGAAAAAGAACACACCATCATAAACACTACGCAGGGAACTGGCAACATCCTAACATGAAAAACTAGACCAAACGGTCATAAACAAGAAAAACATGCATGGAAAATACATCCAAAGCAAATAAAAATTACCATATTCACACGAAGTAACCTCTACTTGGGCATACAAGAAATGCAGGAAACTAGAAGGGGAAAAATAGTAAACACGCAATACCCCGTTCAATGGTATTGGTGGAATTTGCACATAATACTCAAAGACTTTCTACAGAAAGGCACAACCCTCCTACCTTGATGTTAGGATATCAGTATACTTGAATCACAAGGCTTGAATCACCTTAGAACATCAAATATCTATAAAAACATCTAAAACGTTCAACCCACGATAACATGGAAAAGAGAAGGAATTGGGAAACGATGCTCTTGGAGAATAGAGAACTCCCCACTGTGATTCCAACTCACTCACCGGTGTTCTAATCGGAGGAAGGATGGAGGTTCGGGGGTTCGTTGAAGATCTACGGCTGCTCGGCACTCTCAGACGAAGACGACTTAAAATATTTCGATTCCAGATATTTGAAATGACCCCAAAGTGTTTAATGAAAAAATTACACGGCATGTACTTTTGGAGTACACATCGTGTACTCGACTTTTCTGTACTCTGCTTTCGGCTTCCTCCATGTCACCCCAACAAGGTCGTGTGTGTGTCCTTGACACGGCCAGCACATGCCCTCCAGCAGCATCAAAGTACATGGCGTGTACTTTGAAAATTTCCCTATTTTCCTCCTTTCACCAAAATTGACCAGAAAAGGAAAAACAAACCTGCAAAGATGATTTGGGTTCTTACAAAATCATTATTTGAAAATATAAAGAGATATAATAATAACATTTTTATCATATATGTTCCCAAATAATTTATTTATGAACAGTCATGAAGTATTTTTTTGAGAAATAATGTACCATAACATTATTGAGATAGTAGGATGTGCGTATGCGTGAGTGACATTTCATTTTTTAATGAACAATATGGAAATGATCTATGTTAAATTTTATGGTTAAATGATTTTATTAATATTATATATATAATATTTATATATATATATATATATATACATAAATACATATATATATATATTCCATGTCTATTGGGGGTGAAAAAAGAGTGACATCGTTTCATCAAGGATGTTTCCTCAAGTTCATGTATGATGTTATCTTTTTTAGTGTGTCAAAAGGTGTGAATTAAAATGATATATTATAATTATTTAATGATTAATATTACATTAATATTGAAACAACCTCATTTATATCACATATATTCATTATAATTACCCTTTTTACCATTCATGCAATGCTTTAGAGGAAAATAAATCACATCTCTTTTCCATGATGTAGTTTTCCATACACACGAGCGACGTTACTGTACCCTCTATAGAATGGAAAAATATACCATATATTAACTGCATGGCTAAAATTATGTTATAAAATCATATATATATATATATATATATATTATATTTATTTTCATACTCTATTATTTGAGATTCTAAGGGAGAAATGAATTACATCGTTTCATGATGTGGTAGTCCACCATTTACATAATGAATATTTTCAATCCCATTTGATAGAATATGATAAAAAATTATGTTATTACATTAACATAATAACTCTATGTATATTTATGAAAATGATTTTATTATATAATCAATATTTATTTTGAATCTAATTGGGTGGTGTATGAAATAAAATAAAAACACATGTCGAACATTGTTACCTCTTTTTCAGGTAGATTATTTTGTTTTTCAACTACGAAAATATTATGATGGTTTTTTGATATAAATAAGGCATCAATAATGAAATTATGGATGTTGGTAAGTTATATGGTTAGGTATTTTACTAAAGGATATTAACTGTATTCAGGAAGAATGGATAGGGTGTCCGTATTTAAGTTTGGTGGGTGGCACATTTGTGATTTTTTTAAAAGACAAAGGATTACTAAAAAATTTTACATGTAAAAATGGTATAAAATAAATTATTCTACCGACTTATATATTATAAGTTCAAAATATTCCAATATAATAGATTTAATGATTTTTTCAATTCTATGATGACCATAATAATATAATTTTATCACACTCTTCCCATGTAAAACCTGTTTTTAACATTATAGTGGTAATTAATTGGTACAACATTGAAAATAAATTTTATTCAAAAATTAAGGTCAATATTTTTTTAAATTTAAATAATATTTATTATTAATATGGAATCCAATATTCCATATTTAATTCACATAATTATAAAATATTAATTTAAGAAAACATTAAAATGAAAATGTAAACATTATAATAATACATATTAAATGACATTTTCCAATAAAAGTTCATTAATTTTTCATGTACATTACAAACTTTTTATTTTGCTAAAAACAACCAAAATAGTCTTAACAAATATTGAATATTCATATTTAATTTATTATAATCAAATTTTCAAATTAAATTTATTAAATTTCAATATTTAATTTTTTAATAAATACATATAAGTAATGGGTTTTGTTAAACTATATCATATTTGAAAAAAATTCTTTAATAATTTTATAAAGAATATAAATATAAATATTAAATTAATTAATGTTAAAATGATTTATTCATTCATTAACTATGTATTTAAATTCTTCCCCATCTAGAAATTTAATCCATGCAATTTTACGAACTTATGAATCAGGTGGGGACATTTTTTACTCATTTCATTTTTATGTTATGATTTTTTTCTTTTCGAACATATGCCTTTTACATTAAAAATTACATATGTAAATAAAATTATTCTAGAATACTTTCAGTCAATGTTCATGAATCTAATCTTTTTATTAAAGATAAGAAATATTTATTGCTAAATGAAGTACATCGGGGCGTATAACATGAGACAAATTCAATACATATTTTTTTTAACATCAAATCAAAAAATATGATGTGTATTTAAGAAAAATTCCAAATATAAATTCAATAGTAAGAAACTAATCCATCACCCTCAAGGAGTTAATATAATCCAATAAATAACATATATTAAATTCCACGTTTAAAAAATTGCACTACACTTTTTAATAGAGATACTTTCATAATGACATTATCAAATACCACATAAAAATAATTTTCTTTTATTTATTCAGATAAATATTCATAAATCTCATGATTTAATCATTTTATAATCAATTAACTACATAATATCATCACATTAAACTAACAATTATTGTCCCAAAAAAACATTTCTCCTACATAATCACCAAATACAGGAGACTCAAACTACATTCCTTAGAAAACCTCAAATGGTTCTATCAATATAAAAAAATGATAAATATTATTATAAGAAGACTCAACCAAAGAATGATTTTGATCATATATTCCTAGGTAATATAATGAATAATAATGATTAATTTATCATGAATTCTGAATTATTTATTGGTTTTTCTATTAAGATTGAAGATGAAAAGTTATACAATATTTTTATTCAGTACACAATGACATTTGATGTTTTTTCAATATATTAGATGTTAATATAATATCATAGACTAATACAAGAGATAATAATGAAATATGTTACCAGAATATAGAATTTAACTATATTAATGATATATTTTCTAAATATTTAATAACTTTATTGGTAGTGAAATATAAATATTATGTTAATCCATCAATTATAACCAAAATATCATTATTACCATGATAATTGATTGAAAATATTTCCACGAATACCATTGATAAAATTTTCTACTTCCACTATAACACTAGATAATGATGAATAATTCTATTCAGTGACAATCCTTTTAATTTAAAATTTTAAAAATACAAAAACATCATGGTGAATTCTATAACATACAATTTCATTACATCACAATAGTGATACTCTTAAAGGTCGATGTACATATTTTTTCTTCCCATTTGATGGGAATACATAGATATCTATACATATCTCAATAATTAATTCTTCCACTTTAAATCACAGGGAACACAAAATCATATTTGATTTCATGAAACACCTTATCTATAAAAATGTAAGTCTATAAACATTCCTATCATAATGGATTTTACCTCTTTTTGCAATGTTTGATTATATTTTCAAGCATTATTCATTCTTTCTAAGAATGATTACTAAATATAAATGAATATAAAAAAAGATATGTCCTTGAATCCCAAACTTTTGTATAAATTTTTATCAAAACATTGTCAAATGTTCCTAGTTAAATATGTATCAATGATTGAATAGAATTATTTTTTAAAATAAATGCATCAACTACTATATTTAATATATTTTTATGCTAATGAGTCAGAAAATCATAATCATTGATCGGTTCTAGCAATAATATATATCTCAAATTTAATTCCTTGCATTGAAATTATTAACTTCATACATTTGTGACATGTATATATTTCACACATTAAATAATAATGCTGATGACTATAAATTAATAATGAAAAAACATTAGGATTTTTTCTAGATCATGTGTAGGGTAGTTTAATTCAAAAGGATTTAATTGATGTTTATAATAATCAATTTCTTAATCATTATTCTTTAGGTTAAAACCACATCCTTTTGAAAAATAATCACTACCAATAAAAAAAATATCCATTTCTAGATGGCATGATCCTAATTCGAGCATTCAATAATAATATTTTTAGTAAATGAAAAATATAATCACATCTAATATTCCATTTAAATTTAACTCATATTTAACTGAATATATTAAATGTGTTATACAACTAAGAAATATTTTCATCAAACCATCTGTACTAACCATATACTCCAATAAATCTCAAAATCAATGTGACATATCGTTGTCTATTTCAATTTAAAACAACTTTTGTTTTATCAGGGTCTAAATTAATTAAAACTTTATAAACAATATTTCAAAGGAATCAAATTTGTGGAAACAAAAATTCAAACTTAATGAATTTCCCATATAATTTCCTTTATTTTAAGGTTTGAAAAACAATATTTATGCGCATTTCATTTTCCTCATGACATTTATAATATAATTAAACAAATCATTAAAAATGTTTAAGAACTTAGTAAAAACCCGTTTCATAAGGTCCAAATATATTGTAGGAGAAATTTATTCCCCAAAATAAATAATAAAAAATCATATTGACTTTCAGAAGTCTATAGTGAAGTATTAATAATGAATTATTCCTTACATTCATCTAATTATACCCTACCCTTAGGTTACGATTCAGTAATACAATGCTCTTTATAGCTAATCTAAAAATCATTGATATGATACAAAGGAAAATTGTTCTAAATAGTTATGATCTTCAATGATATATAGTTAATGTGAAGTCTCATTGAACCAATTTTCATAAAAAAACAGGACCCCCTGATGGTGATGTTCTAGATCGAACTAAAACATTTTTAAGTATTCTAGTAATTTATCATTATATTTGATAAATTTTATTTTACTATTTGAAAATGGTGTTATGATATATTGTTAGCATAAAGAACTAATCCCCATAGATACTCGACCTTATTATTATGAATAACACTACGATGATCAATTGTAACAACATGTATTATTCATTCACTCTAGGCACATGAATAATTTAAATAGTTTAATTATTTTAAAAAATGTGATCCTGGTAACATTAACATCCCCCCAATCGACTTATTAGGTTATTGGTATGTTATAAACGTCTTGATATAATTTAATAAAACATTCTTTTAGTGAAAAACTATATTATAATGTTAAATTGAATGCCAATTCCTACAAAAAATTTTCGTAAACACTATTAGGTCTTGTTCAACAATATTATCTAGAATGACCCTTAAATTGATAACAATAGGAGGATTCATATAAATAATTGTTATATTAATATTTTCACATAGAGTGGACACAAAAAGGTCTATCTTAATATATTAATTTGATATTCCAATTTTATTATAAATTTTTTGAAATTAAAAAATTCATGGTGTAGAGATAAAGAAGGTATTGTCATTATTTGAATAAAAATATATCATAACTATCACCACATAATTTTATGACTCAATATAAATTTTAGTAGTAGAATTTTTTGTTTTTCACACCTTTTCCAATAATCAGGATGACATTTATCTTGATTTTATGACATTGGGCACATGTTATAATACTAAACAAACTCATGGAAACTATAAAACATCACAACTAGATGTATATTGGTTACCCCTTTTTTGATTCCACGTGTTAATGTTCCACCATATCATGGACCGTAAGGACGAAAATTCCATATTATTATCACATCCTTGATTTCATACCACGTTATCCAATGTTATTTTTATGAAACACAACAGATGATGGGAGCATCATATTCTTTCCTCCAGATATCTTTTTTATATGTTTCTATATCACCTTGAATCATTACCACTTCCATCATTCTTCATCATAAGGCATGTAAGGGTCAGAAAACTCATTCAAAAAATTGTTTTCACACCGAAGAATATTCTCATTGATATTAAATTGACATATGGATATTGAAATTTTCATATGTGGTTTTAATCATATATAACATATATAAATTTTATTATCATTATTTGAATATTAAATTCATTCCATTTATAGTTATTCTTTTTAAAAATTGATTCATATGAGTCTATAGAATCAATTTCATTTTTCATCATATTCTTGATTTTTTTCCATCGAAATTCAAAAAAACTTAAGAAAATATTTCTCTTTGAGAATATCCAGAAATGTTTCATATTCTAGGGGATTCTGATCATATTTCTTGATGGAATTATTAACCAAAGACCATCCTCAAACTGTTCCACTTTCAGAAAAATTAATTGAAAGAGTTACCTTTTGATCTTCTTAACATCCCATGGATTCAAATATATGATTTAAAAATCATTTCATAATTATGGTAATATAAGTTCATGTGATCCACAGATTGATTAATGACGATTAACAATAAAATTATAAAAAATGAAGAAGTTCCTTCATGGTAGATAGGCTTCTTCAATATCATGATACAACATTAATTTATATGCTGTTTCAACATAGCCATCTGTGTATAAAAAATTCCATTTGCATCTCCTTCTTAAAAAATATATTGGTTTGAAATAATATTTCCCCCTTGATTCTTTCCCACATGAGATTCCATATTTCCTCATTGCAAAAATATCTAATAAAATATAGTTTAGATTAAAGGCCATAATTATCCTAAAATTGAATATAATTCAATGGATCAATATGTTAAAATATTTAATGGGTAGGAAATTAACATTATTTTACCCTCTAATGTTATCTAAAACTATATTCCACACCAATTCTAAAGACCTGAAAAAAATTACATTTTCATGAGTATTATATTAAGAAAAAATTTATATAACATTTGAGAAACATTTCAAATACTGATAGTTAGAGGATTAATTCATTACCAATAATTAATTTAAACATTCATGAAAAAATGTACACTTTCCTTTAGTATCCATTTTCTCAAACTTTTAAACTAATGAAAAAAACATGATTTCATTTCAGGAATACTCTTTACAACATTAAAAATTACCACGTAACAACCATAACATAATGTTATCTTATATTAATTATTTTTAAATGTTTTATGAGAATAAATATATTAGTAGGGTACAAAAAAAGAAGAAAATCATTTTTCTATAGAAAAAACCCATGAAAACCCATCTCATTGAAAATTAATTCACACCTTAAAGGGATATATCATTCTGATAAAAGGAACATTTGTTTTCCCCATTGAAAACAACTAATATTTATGAAATCTCATTAAAAAAATATAAAATTATGTTATTTTCCTTGTTAAAACATCTCATATAAACCTTACATACCCCTTATAAATACCATAAAAATTGGAATAACCTATAACCAATTCAGAATATAATTTCTTTTTATAGAACATAGTCAATAAAAAATAATTGGGGGAATATCTTGATGCTCCAATTATATATTCTTTAATGGGTTTACCCATTTCAATATGGATGCAAAAATTGTATAAAATTTCAAATAATCATAACATGAAAAAAAATTTATTATTTCACGTTTTCATTATATTAATTCTAAAAAACCATTTAAAACATCTATGTTAATAAATTTTGCAAATCAAAATATGTTTTCATTTAAAAAAATCTAATTCCAAAATAGCCAAAAAATTATAATTTGGTGATTTTATTAATGATGATAGTAAATATATATAATTTATATTGAAATAAAATAAATTTCATGCAAGTGGAAATGTTTTTCCCCATATATATTAAAATGTAAAAAATTCTACTAGTTTCTTTTCAAATGGTTCATAACAAGACTTGTAAAAAATATTATATTTGGAATCTATTAAGAAGAGAACAGAAATATAATTTATAACTATATCCATAAAAACCATTTATAACATCATTATAAATACATGTGCATTTAAAATGAAGAGTATGAAGGAGAACATCCAACATAGCTATTTTAAAATGAAATGTCACATATGACATATGAAATATTTGAATCATAATCCCTTTGAATGAATAAAATTATAAAAACATCAAAAACCTTATAATTAATAAATTCATGATGTATAATGTCAATGGGTCTGTATATATTTATCAATAAAATTAGTTTGGGTCATATTATCCTAAAATGACACGATGACAAGAAATTTACATGAATCCCATTTCCATCTATCTAACTCTTAAATTATTTTATTTATATCACAAAATAAAAATATTATGTAATTTATTTAAAATAATATGACTATTTTTATATTTATTAATCTTTTGGCCAGTATTATTACAATTTTGTATATAATTTAATAATTAATTATGTTTTAAATGGATAATTCTATTATATTTGGCTTATGCGTTACAAATGAATTTTGTATGTTGACTATGGTCAATGTAGAAAGTAATTTAAAATATATAGTGTAATAATTCTGAAATATTAATCACATTTATAAAACAATTATAATTTTAAAAGAAATAATTAAATATTGCTTTGATAGTTGAAATACATTCCAAGGATGGGGACTATAGGTCTTATGTATAAATGAGTGATGATTCCATTAATCAACAATTATTTTTAAATTCTATGACCCACCTATTACATTACTTTTCTAAATCTGGATTTTGGAGTCTTACTGGGGACCATTAGTGACTCATTGAATAGTTTTCCAAATTTTAGGTTGGACGAACAATGGCACTGATGGGCGTCATTAGCACCGATTGTCCATCAGTGGCACAAAGTGACCATCGATTGCACTAATCAGCAATCAGTGGTACTTATTGGCATTGGTTCTAGGGAGATAGTGCTAGGGGGTTTGTGCTAGGGTGATAGTGACTCAACTATCAGTGATTGATTTCCATCTTCCCTCCCATTTTCCCATTTTCTCACTAGAAAAGTATGTTTTGATGTAAAGTTGTTTTAATGCCTCTTTTAAACTGATTTAATGAAGCTTTAAATCCCATTAATGTTATATTAAATCCTCTAAGAGTGGGGTTACCCTCACATACAAAAACATGTGGCCTATCACCCCCTATTCCTTATTTTACAGCCTCTCATGATTTCCAGTTTCTCCAATATTTCATGTTTTTATCAGTTTAAAAAAAATCTATTAACACATAATCATCTTCTAGTCTATCTCTACCATTTCTGAGGGGAATTATAAAATATCAAATAATCCCAATGTGTGAAATCACTGAGCTGTATGGTCATTTTATAATATTTCACTTAATTACTTTGAAATGGTGTCCTTAATTTTAGGATATGCCCTTTTCATTAGTAGACATCCTCTATTCCTTCTTCATTTTTCATTTCTCCATATACACTTTGAGACTTCCTCCAGAGAACAATCGTGTACCCATGTTTTAACCTTCCCAGACATCTTGGGATATTTCTTTTCCAAAATGTTGTTCCATCCCAATTTCTTTGCTAAAGTGAAAAAATCAATCTTAGATTATTGATATAGGGGGTTTCCTTCGTCTCTATTTTCTATGAATCATCTGGGGTGGTTATGATGATGTTTCCCTAGTCCTTAGATGAAAAACATTTTATCAACGATAATAAATAGGCTTTTAAAGAATGAAGGTGTGGTAATGATGATGATGTTGTTTTATTTTACCAACGTTTTATGTTGTAAATTGTACAATCTCATGTCCACTCAATGTTTTGGTTGTCAGTGGTCCTTTCATGGTACTAATGATCCTCTATTTTCTAGATAACCCTATGATTGAATTACTGTAACATGGAAAATAGTTATTCAAATAAACATTATATATTAAATAGATTCCTTAGGAATATGAATACTTGTGTTATCGGCCCAGCTAACCAAATATAATAAAAAAACGCAATGAATGGTGTTAGCTAAATCTAAAAACATATTTCCTTTGTCCAAGTGATATTCATAGTTGTTTTTTTCAATGTTTGTGAGGTGACCTGTAGAAGGGAATGTGATCTCTATTTGAGAGGTATTTGGTTTGAAAATCTGAGGTAGTGAAAATCCCATGGTAAATGTTCTAGACCTGATATGTTTTGGCTGTGTTTGTTTCTAGTACATTGAGGGATCTCAAGGATCACATTTTATGTTGTTACTAATAAGAGAAAAAAGTGTGAATGATTGAGTGCCTCTTGGATATTTTTTATGTTACTTCTTTGACTTGTTCCTATTCTTGTTAGTTTCTCATTTGGGGAGGAATATTTCAATGGAATCACTTGAACATGATAACGAGAATTGGTATGATGGGGAAATAGTTTCATTACTAAAACTTATTGTTCTATTGTTCTAATTGTTGTATACATGTGCACGTAGGGATACCAATAATATTGTTTGTGTATGGGATTGTTTTTGGTTTAATGATCCCTAGGATGAGATTAGTGATTAATTAACTATATGTATAAAATTTAGTTATTTTGTTTCTTATATTCACTCCACCAATGTTGAGAACATTGTGCCGAACACCCCCATTTTTTGGGGAGGGTGTTTTTTCCAACATTCCTATGATTATCTTGTTATTAGCTCCTTTTATTATACCTCTCTAAGGTAGACAAAGTCTCATTATATGTGGTGTGTTTTCATCATTGGCCATGGTATGTTCGGTCAGGTTTGATTCTAATATGTCTTCGAGATGAGGCCCTTGTGTCTTTGGGCATGGTTGTTGTTTTCTTGCCCAGGTGTCTTTGAGCATGACAGTGGTTGTTCTCGTATAGGTTTCTTTGGGTATGGGGGTTGTTGTTATGGCCCATGTGTCTGCGGGTGTTTTTATGTGTATTTGTCATGGATTAGGGGGTTTTCAGTTTGAACAAATGTTCTATTGGGATGTCCCATGGGGTTGTTGTTGAGGTGGTAGTGGGACTATTGTGGAACTTGTGGGGGAGGTCAGATGCATAGGATGTCCTAAATAACTCGTGGGAAACCAGTGCGGGGTACCCAAATATTGATGTGTTGTTACTATTAATTTACCTGACACACATTATTTTGGGAGTGTGCCTTGGTGTTGTTAGGTGGAAATTTTCTTTACGATGTGTTTTTTTATACCTATATATCAAGGGGCATTAGAATGTCTCACAACTTGTTCATGAGAGATATTGGTTTTCTATACTGAGTATACCATTTTACTCAACAATCATTCATAAAACTAATATCATGTTTCTAAGAGGACATCGAGGATCGTTCCAGACCATAGAAACTCAGGCGTCTAGAGTTTTCTTTGCTTCCTTTCCATTATTTTGGTAATTTTATTTTAATGTATCTTGTACTTCTTATTACATTATTTTGGATATGTATATGTAAATGGATTTTGCAATATACATTTATTTCAGTTTTTTGAGTTGTTTTTGATTTACCATATTATGTCCTAATATTGTTCGATAAAAAGGTTAATGCCTTCAATATTATGTGAGATTATATAGCCTTTGTGTTGGTCTCCAATTGGGGGAATATTGAAGGTGGGACTCAAAGGGTCATTATCTCTCCTTCAACATGAAGTAGGAAGGGTCTAGTAGTTTGATGTCTCTTCCATCATCTTGGTGAAGGAATGTCATGATAGAATGGTATCAGAGCTAATGGTTAAATGATATGAGGGAATTTGGGGATATTCATCTAGAGGATTTCATGGGATGCTAGGGAAATAGTTCTAGGAAATCATGTTTTCTGAAATTTTATAGGGAATACCAGATATGACAAGTGATTATAGGCCCCCATGTGATGCAACAAATGGACATTGGACCTAAAAACCAACCATGTGAGGGTACACTAATTGAAGGGTAGGGACTCCGAAAAGGGTACACAAAACATAATGACTTGTTTTATTTTGTGTTTTGGTAATTTAAAATAAATAAAATACTTAAACAATATTTAATATGATTTTTCTACACTGCTCAGGATTAGAAATTAATTTTTTTGTTTCAGTAATGGCAACTAGATGATGTCCAAGAGTAGCACGGATAATCGAGGCCCAGTAGGTTGATATATTTGATAAGAAGTGAACTGATCAAGAGGAGTAGGATGATTAGTGGCATAAGGCTCTTTGTTCCTTCTAGAGGCAGGCTCTCAAAAAGTATCAGGGAAACGTCTTGGACATAGATAAAAATAGATGTCTTGGGGAGCTGGAGATCACCATTTCAATGGTATGTGCTCTACGTGAGTACTAGGTTACATTGGAAATTAGTTATTTGAGGAGAGAAGTGTGTCAGTAAGGGAGTTGGGGATCATGTTCATGGATCACCTTCATTCCGTTCCAGACCTCTTCCCTAATGTTGTTTCATCGGGTAGATGCTTGGAGGAGGTGCTAGGACCATCCCTTTAGTATGTTGTAACTACTTTCAACTTACTAACTTACATGGAGGTTCGAAAGAAGAAATAAGTGGTAAAGATAATTCAAACACTGGGAAGTGTGTCATAAGATGGGCTTTAGATGATCACTTAAATTTTGTTTTCCATTAGCTGCGGGCCCCCAGCATCAGGGCCTTCCATGTTTTGGCTAATAGGGAGTAGGCCATAGCAGTTCCAGTTTATATGTTTTTGTCCTCTCCCTCTTACTATGATTTTTGGACCGAAGGACTATATATGTTTAACATGTATTCATTGTCAACAGTAGTTCATGGTCGATTGTAGTACGGTACAGGTTGGAAGCTTCAACTCCCACCTCAGTAGAAATAGTTTCTATAATGAAATTTTTTTTAGCAGCAACAAGGGTTTAGATCTCCCGCTCCATGGGGGAATACAGGTGCAGGAGGAGACCGACATCAGGACACTCCCCAGGGACATTGACCATTGAATTTTCGGGGAGATAGCCGATAGCTGAGTGGTAGCTGAACTAGGTTTAAGAATTTGCACACTTCCGAGGTAGCAGTTCCAGCAAGGCCAGAGGTCGTTCGAGGTAAAATAAATATATTTAGTACTCTTTCTTGTTCCTTGTTTTATTCTGGAGCATTGAACTCCTTTGTTGCAAGCAACCTAGCTCATTCCTTGTGTCTATACGTAGGGAAACATTTCATTACCCTGGTGTTGACATGTTGGTAAGAAGTCAGAGTATATTTTTTGATGTTTTTCGCGTATGAAGACTATTGTTGGGGCCAAATAAATATAGTGGGGAATTTATTATTTTATTGAAGAAGCAATATGATGTAATCATGGTCATCGACTAGCTATTTTTGTGTATTATGTTATCAACTATTTCTGGTGAATGGTCATGTTATCGGTTGTGGGAGGCTAGTGTGTATCTTTTTTTATTAAGAGATGTTTTAAGGAGGGAACCAGATAGTGGAGCCTCGTCCATATTTTTCAATGGATCTGATACTGGTGTCATTAGAATCAGTGATCGTGGACGATCCATTGATTTTCAAGGGATTCCTTGACGTCTTCCCTAAAGAGGTTATGACCATACCCCCTCAACATGATATTGAGTTTTGAATAGACCTACCACCCGGTGCCTAGATGATTTTGATGGCTCTAAATTGGATGGTTCCATCTTTGTTGCAGGAGTTGCGGATTCAGGTTTATGACCTGATGAAGAAGTGTTTTATCCATCCATGTGTGTCCCAATGGGGTGCACTAGTATCATTTAAAAAGAAGGAAGACGATGGTATCATGTAGTTCATAGACTACCAAATATTGAATCAAGTGACGGTCAAGAACTGTTACCCCCATATCAAGGATTGATAACCTTTTTAACTAGTTAAAGGGGGAAAAGTTCTTTCTTCAAGATCAACCAATGGTCTGGATATACCAATTGATGGTGATAGAGGCTGACATTATAAAGAATGCTTTCAGATGATGGTATGAACACTTTGAGTTTGTGTTCATGTTGTTCAGTGTTATGAATGTGCAAAATTCTTTCATGGAGGTCATGAACAATGTTTTCTATGATTATATGGACTAGTTCACTGTCATGTTCAGTTAAGACAACCTGATCTACGAAAGGTTAGTGGTGGATCATGTTGAGCATCTAAGGGTTGTTTGGGAGGTCCTCTGACACCTCCAGCTTTGCGGGATGTTATCCCTTTCCAATTTCTAGAAACCAGAGGTGAACAATCATGGACAAGTGGTGTCCCAGCAGAGAATAAAAGTATACCCATCATTGTGTGAGGATGTTCTTTCTTCGGAGCTACCCAAGAATTCGGAAAATACTTGTAGATTCCTAGGACATGTGGGTTACTACCGGAGGTTCAGTCCTAAATTCTATCTATTTTCAACACCATTGATGGCCTAGACCCGAAAATACCATGCTTTTGAATGGAGTGATTAGTTCTAGATAGCTTTTAGTTATTCGAAAGGGAATATAGGTAGTGCTCTATCCCTGAGGTTTCTATAGGAAGGGTTAACATATGAATTGTTATGTAATGCTTCTGTTCTAGGATTGGTGTGTGTTCAGATGCATCACTAGGGAGTTATTTCTTATGGTTCAAGGTAGATATGTCCTCACAAATGTAAATATGAAACCCATTAAATTTAATGTGTAGCTATTGTTTTCATGATGAATTTGTGGTGGAATTACCACATCGGGGAATGATTCGTGGTCATAGAAGATCACAAAAGATTGAGGTATGTCTTCTCCCAACAAGATATGAATTTATGGAAGAAGATATGGATGATGTTTATTGAAGATTATGACTTAGAGATCACCAAAACCACAGTAAAGGGGGACATGGTGGCCAATTCCTTGAGTTGTATGTTGTAAAAGTATGTCGTTTGGGAGTTAGATGCTGCTTTGAAGGAAATCCAAGAGTTGGATGCATTGCATCTGGGGATGAGAGTGGAATATGGTAGAGGCTATCTATTTCAGATGAAAGTTCAGTCATCCTTCATACATAATGTGTAGGAGTCTCAGTGGGGTGGATCATATGATAATGTGATCTGTGATTGTGTTAGATTGGGTGCCACACTAGATGGATGGATGGAGGACAATATGAATCAGATATTGTTCTGTGGGAAGTTGATTGTTCTAATAGATATAAGAAAGGTATTTCTCGATGAGTTATATATCACACCGGTGGTGGTATATCCAAGTGTTTACAAGATTTAAAAGGGCTTTAGATGTCAGTTTTGGTGGCCCATAGTGAAGCAGGAAATGGAGGATTTTGTGGCAAAGTTCCTCATGTGTCAGTAGGTGAAGACTAAACACCATGTTCTTAGTGGTCTTTTGCAACCCTTTGACATTCCCAAGAGGATGTGGGACGATGTATCAATGTATATTGTCACGGGACAACCCAAACCTGATGGAGGCTATGATCCCATCTGGGTAGTTGTATAAAAATTGATGAATTGGCTCACTTCATAGCGATTAAAGAGTCGAGTCTAGTGGATTCCTTATCACAGAAGTACATGGGTGAAGTTGTGAGGCTACACAGAGTTCCCATAACCATGGTTTTGGATTGGGATACAAGATTTATATCAAAATAATTGAAGGGATTACAGCATGATTTTGGCATCCCACTATTCCTCACCACTTTGTTCCAACCTCATATCGATTGAGAGATAGATAGTACCATCTAGAGGTTGGAGGATATGCCGCGAGCATGTGTTCTCGACTTCAGAGGATCATGGAAAAAACAAATTCCTCTAGTATAGTTTTACTACAACATTACTTATCCATCTTCTATTTGAATGGAAACATTTGAATCCATGTATGGGAGACCCTATCGTTCACCCATGTGGTGGACAGATGTTGGGGACGCAAGTGTTCTTGTCCAGAGGTGGTGCAGAGAACAATAGAGAAGTATCAACTTGAGCGTGAGAGGTTGAAGCTATCTCAGGACTGACCTAATTCATATTCTGAACATTTGAGGAGACCCTTGGAGTTCGAAGTTGGTGACCATGTGTTCTTAAAGGTCTCCTATTATAGCAGACAATGGAGATTTGGCAGGGGTAATAATCATTCAACTGGGTTCATTAGACCCTTTGAGGTGTTGGAAGAAGTCGGTGATGAGGAAATCAGCTGTCGTTACAATTACTGCTAGAGAAGATCCGCAACTTCTTCCATGTTTCTCAGCTCTATCGGTATCTACATGATGAATCCCGTGTCTTTGACTGGGGATAGATGGATATCATGGATGATGCGACATTCGAGGAGTGCCTAATGAGAATCGATGATTATAAGGAGAAGGTGCATCGTCGATGAACAATTTCCTTGGTACATGTGTTGTGGAGGCATGCTGGCTTCGAGGAAAGTATATGGGAATATGAGACATAGATTCATATGAAGTAACCAAATTTTTTTGAGCATATCTCTTATCTTATTCATTGTGCTTTTTTGTATTGGGTTCATGACCATTTTTTATGAGTTGAGTTGTTTCACTTGATCCCTTTTTTCGTGATGAGTCTTAACTATGTAGAGGGGAAAACATAATCCCAAATCAATATGAATTAATTTGGAAATTATTAAACCATTTCGGTGAGTCACTGACCCCCAAAGTAGTTATTATCTCGACAAGGAGGAAGGATCTCCCTAACCAATGTGTCTTGACAGTGTGACTTTTTTTGGTTTTGTGGTTACAAGGGGGAGAGAATCAGTAGTGTTTATATATATGTTCACAAGATAGATGATAGAGGTGTTCCTGGATGTGAGGGATTTTTTCTGGGTTTTTTACGACCCTAGGGTGCTTTGTCCCTGAGTGTTATCTTACGAGGAGGTTGTTTGGACCCCACTATCTTCTTCAGGTACACAAAAAAATTCATGAGGGAGAGAATAGTCTGAGAAGTATCTGAGGTAATATTATAAACTCTACTGGTCCACTACATTTCCAAATCGTAATGTTTGAGTCTTACTGGGGTCCATATTCGACTAATTGAAGAGTTTTCCAAATTTCAGGTTGGACGAACGGTGGAACCGATCATCCTCGGTGGCACTGATGGGTATCAGTGCCCAGTCGATGGTGCCAGGGTGATAATGCCAGGGAGACAATTCCATGGAAATAGTACCGGGGTTTCATTGATTCATTTTCAACATCTATCAGACATTTCTAGTTTCACAATAGTAATATATCATTTGACGTCAAAGTTATTTAATGCCTCTTTTAATGTTATTTAAGGCCATATTAAAGCCTGTAAATAATAAAATAAATCCATTAATAATATTAAGAATCTAAATTACCTAAACATGTGTCCTACAGTCCCATTTCCTCGATTTCCAGCCACCCTTATTTTCCAATTTCAACCCTATTACTTGTTATTCCATGTTTAAGGGAAATATATCATCTCACAGTTGTCTGAGGGTCTTTCTCCACCGTTTCAAGTGGAATTAATAAATTTCATCTAATCCCATCATGTGAAACCACTGAAACATGTGGTCACGCCACAATTGAACTTTTGTGTTCTTCGAAATCGTATCCCTAATATTAGGATATGACCTCTTATTTAGCTGAGATCCTCCCACACTTCTTCCTTTTTCATTTCTATATGTGCACCTCGAGACATATTATAAAGACAAATCATTCACCTAAGATGAAACCTTCCCACTCTCCCTTGGTGTTTTCTTTTCCAGCAGGTCATACCATCCCTAGTTCTCGGTAGATGAAGAAAACATTGATCTTTGATCATCTAAGTAGGGGTATTCCTTCTTCTCTTTTTACTGTTCATCATGAGTGGTGGGAATGATGATGTTCACTGAGGAAGTAGATGAATATAATTTTAACAAAGACAATATATATAATTTTAATGAATGATGGGGTAGTAATGATGGTGATTTTTTTGTATTTTACTTTTGTTTTATGTTGTTAATTTTATTGCTCATGTCCACTAAAAATCATGGCCATTGGTGGTACATTTTTTCACAGTAATGAAGCTATTTTTATGGATAATTATGTGATTGAGAAACTATAACAAGGGAAGTTGTTAATCATGTAAATTGGATGATTAAATAGACACTCGATGAATAATAATTATTGTGTGAAACAACTGCAAAAATGTTCGAGTGAAGTGCCACATTTTATCAGTGCATTTCAATCACTGATAAATATATAATTTATCAGTGCTAGAAAAGTGCTGATAAAGATCACCATTTACAAGTGCTTTTCTGGTGCTAATAAAGAGCACCCTTTATTAGTGCTAAAAAAGCCCTGAAAATGTTATCCATTATCAGTGCTAAAATTTTTGTGCGGATAAAGGGTTCATTTGTTAGCGCTTTTTAGCGCTGATAATACCATTGTCCCATTTTATAAAATGGGTTGCACATTTCCCACTATTTATCAATCCATAGAGATACAACATGACTGTACCCCTGCGACTACTCCCCTCCCCCATATCTTCTCTGTGTCGTACATCCACCATTGCTAGCCCTACTCTAACACTATTCTCATTGTCGTACTTCAACCAAGGCTAGAACTACTCCGCTGCTATCCATATTCCAATGTGGACACTACTCCTTATCCTACCCCTCGAACCCCGTCAACAGATCCCCCTCCCCGTGAACCCTATCCCTCCTTCTTTCTACTAGACCCAACTCCCCGTGGACCCTACATCAAGTGTTTGGGATTCCTTTCGAAGAGATTTGATACTTGGATTCCCATCTTTGGCCATTTGTTATAGTTTCAATGGAATATAATATTTTTAATGGATTATTAAATTTTTTTTGTGGTATATATGATTATTTTTTTGTGGAAGAGTATCCCTTAGTGTTGGTAAGTTGTTTAATATTTTGGATTAAATTTATTAATTCTGAACCTTATACATGTTGAAACATTATCATGGTAATGATTGTAAGAAGTAGATAGATACATGGGATAGAGTGTTGTAAAATTTCAATAGTTGGAGGTGTTGATGTTTATTGTCCAGGTGTTGGGTCATAAGGTTAAGAATTGAAAAAATAAATTGAAAATTGTTTTGAAATAGAAAATATTATAGCTCATATATGGGTTTACATAGTAGTGGGATTACCATTAAGGGTGGTTTATGAATGATGGAAAAAATCATGTTCAGAAAAAAGTGGTTTTAGGATGAGTTTTAATCCATATATATAGAAGTATGAGTATATATATAATATCCTGGAATTCAATCAATTTTTATATAGAGTGATTTCAATTGGGATTCACATATGTGCATTGATGGTCTTTTTTTTAAAACACTAGGTTGATGAATATATGAAATCCGTTAATTTTGATTCATCTTTAAGGATAGAGATTCCAAGGAATTTTGCGAGTTAATGTTTGAGGTTTTTTTATGAGGGATTGGGATAAAGTTATCAATAGTGGGTTTCTTTGAATTTCATAGAATACTAAAGATGGTGTCTTTATTAGTGGACCTAATAGAATGAGGAATAACGATGTGATGATATTTTCTGGATGTAAGGTGGGGATTATTCCCTAGGGTTGAGTATCTCAATGTGTACCATATCTGTATATTGGATCTATTTCAATGGTGATGTAGTGGGGTATCAAAAGTATGAGTTCTCAATGATTCATGGTGTTTCATTGTTTCAGTAAGGTGTAGTTTTATTTAGTTGGATGGTCATGATTTAGATGATAATATTTTGGGATGTGGTGAGTATGGTTTGTGAGTTTGTGCATGATTATGTCCTAGGTTATTGACCTCATCCATTTATTAACCAATACCATCATTCAATTGATTCTAAAAGATTTAGATGAATTATTTTAAATGCAATTATTTACCTCTCTTTACCTTCAACATTTTTTGTAAATATGAATTTTAGTGACTTGGTTAGTGTTTGTGTCCAAATTTAATGATTCATAAGATAAAAAATGAAGCATGTTTTTATTTTACCTAAATGGATGAAAATTGTTATAATTTAAAGGTCATGCTTTTGGGAAATCAATTATTTATGGTAGGTATTAAAATTGTGTAAGGTATTAAAAGTTAGTGAGGGGAGGTTTGAGGGGAGGTTTGAGTTTTTTGTAGGGATGGTCGATGTGGTCCTTATCCCTCATGGGTGAGTTTTTTTAACACTAAGGGATTATTGTTTATCCTTTTTTATGGGAATGTTATTTTTTATATAATAGATATAAGACGGTTCTGTGGATTTTAGATACAAGTTTGGGGATGGTGAGGTAGAGTTATTGCATATCTTTCATATGTTCATGTTAGAATTTATGTTCACTAACCTCAATATTCTATTTTTTATGTTAATTTTGGTAACAAAACCTATGATATTCCATAGTAATTTTGGATAAACTCGTATTATTGGTCTCCCCCTTGAACCCCATTGTGTTTGGAAATGTATCTACTATATTATTTTTCTCATCAAAATTGTATCCTTGTTTTAATTTTATTTGAGTTTGGTCACTAGTGTTGGGTTGTCTAATGTGATTATTTTACTATTAATGAGGTGGGTGGTATGGTGGTTAAAAATAAGTCTAATGTTTTTCTGCAGGGGTGGTGGGTGATAGAAATATTGGTAAGGGGGATGGAAATTGTGTTGATTTTGATGCAGGGTCAATCCTTGTTCTGTTGATTTCTAAATCATTATTGGAAATGTTTAGGCTCTATTAATCACTATTTTTATAAGTGGTTCTATTATAAATTATTTTGAAGTCTATTGTTTGGGTATTTTAATAATAAATAATAATATTTTAGATTCAAATAGGATGTAGATGAATAAATATTGGATGGATGAAAATCATTTGAAAATATAGAATCAAAATAGAGTGAAATAGTTAATCAAGATTCGAAAGGATCGTGCAATGGATCCTTCTCAAATATTTTTTCTATGATTACGTAGTTTCTATTCTAGACTAATTTTTCTATAGGAGATGAAATAACATTTGATATGTCATAGAATTGATCAATGTTATAAATGTTCGAATAAACACAGAGAAAAAATTAATGTATCTACTGGCTAGGATAAAACTGTGTTTTATGGATCTCAAAAGATTACAAATATGGATAATGAAGAAGACCATTTGGAATAGGTTATTACAGATGTCAATTATGATGATTATCGTATTGATGAAATGACAAGGGTAGTTGAATAAAAACTCTATGATTTACAAAAAAATAGAAGTTAAAGAGTTGTGAAAAGTGGGAATTGTATGCTGGTTGCACTAAATATACAGAATTTTCATCTGTATTGAAGTTTTATAAATTGAAACAGGCAATGGATGGAGTGATGTTAGTTTTACAGAACTACATGCACTCTTTAATGACATGCTCCGGGATGATAATGAGCTCCCAGAATGGACATAGGAAGCTAAATTAATTCTACGCTCGATGGGTATAATTTCTAAAAGATTGCATCCCTTCCTGAAAGACTATATATTGATTCGAAAGAAGGAAAAATAACTTAAAAAAAGGCCTAAGTGTGTGCTTCCTGATACAAGAATGATGAACCCAATCCTACGAATTTTTTATGGTGCTTTTAAATCATTCCAAGGTTTAGGCATCTATATAAAAGTTAAGAAACTAAAAGAAAATTTTCATGGCATGCAGAGTGAAAAAATAAATTTAGGAAATTACATCACCCAGCTTATTCTACCTAATGAAATATAATTTTTCATGAGTATCCTGATTTGAAAATTAGTCGAGAAACATTCGTCAAGCGTTATCTACATATGGGGTGAATCCTTTTGGTTTTAAAACCATCTCTCATAGTATGTGGCCTGTTAGGTTGGTAAATTTTAACTTACCACCCTTGTTATGCATGAAAAGGAAATTCATCATGTTATATATGAGTATATCATGACCAAAACATCCAAGTAACGATATTGATGTTTATTTGGATCCTTTGATCGAGGGTTTGATGTTATTTTGGGATTCAGTTGATATGTTGTATGATTCTTATAAAATTGAATACTTCACATTGGGAGATATGTTTTATGGGATGATTAATGATTTCCCTACATATGGAAATATTTCAGGCTATAACATTAAAAAAACTCCATGGTGTCCCATGTGCGAAGAAGATACGAAATCAATTAGGTTGAAACATTCATCGAAATCTATGTTTCTAAGACATCATACATTTTTACCTCAACATTATTAGTACCAATCTTGGATGAAATCATTCAATGGATGTTGATAACAATGCACAACACCGTATCCACTAATAGGTGATCAGGTGTTTGAGAATATAAAATATTTGGACACTGTTTTTGGTAAAAAATTTCTAAAAAACATTATGAAAATCAGTTGGAAAAAAGAGAACCGTTTTTTTGAATTACCATACTAGAATAGTCAGTACGTCAGACATTTTATTGATGTGATGCATGTGGAAACAAATTTATGTGACTTTGGTATTGGTAATTTTATAAATTTCTCTGGAAAAAGAAATAATGGAATTAATGAAAGGTTTGTTATGGTTGACATGGGAATACAAGAAGAGTAGCATCCCGTGAAGGGTGAAAATCAAATGTTTCTTCCTCCAGCTACATACACTTTTTCCATGGAGGAGGGATATAATTATTTCCACTTCCTAAATAATGTAATGGTTCTAGAGGGGTATTCATCAAATATCATGAACTTTGTGTCAATTAGTGATTTGAAGATAAATGGTTTGAAATCACATGACTGCCATGTTTTGATGCAATATTTTTTTCCTATAGATTTACGTTGAATTTTTTCCATGAATTCTCATCATATATTAACCAAACATTCATTCTTTTTCAAAGAAATATGCCACAATTTTTTAAACAGGGAAAAATTGCCAGATATTGAAAAAGAAATTGTAATCACATTATGTGAGTTAATAATGTTCTTACCGCCATCATTATTTGATATGAATGTTAATTTGATGGTTCCCTAGAGAGATTCTACTTTGTGGCCCTATGTAATATAGATGGATGTACCTCGTTGAATAGATTATGATTATTTTGAAAGGTTATGTCAAAAATGGAAGTTATCCAGAGGGTTGTATTATGGAGTGATATATTGTTGAGGAATAATTTTAATTCTATACCGAATACATTTCTGATATGGAAATCTTTGCACTCTCAAAATATCATCATACTGGAAGCATTGATTGGGAGGGAAATTCTCGAAGATATGTTGTGAAATTCAATATTACAGATCGAGTGTAGTCCAAAATTTATGTTTTGTATAACAGTTGGGAGTTTCCTCCATATATTAAAACCCAAAAAGAAATACATAGGCAGTTGAATCCATAATGGGATGAAAAATGGATATCAAATAAAAATAATCACCAGTATATATGATGGTTTCTTGACCATATTTTTAAGTAGGTAGCTAAAAAACCGATTTCAATTTCAAAATGGCTTCGACAACAAGCTGCCGGACCAAGAGTGTATTTATTAACAAAAAATTGTTATGTAATTAATGGTTATACATTCAATATAGATGAACATGATGAATATTGTACCATGAAAAATAGAGGAGTTACACTTGTGGCTGAAGCGATTCATGTTTCTAGTTGTATGGATAGAAATCCAATTTATCTGAATATGTAATACCATGGCATTATCAAACAAATATGGGAGTTAGAGTATACGACATTCCAATTGCCGATTTTTTAATGAAAATGGGTTGATAACAAAATTGGTCTTTAAATAGATAAATTGGGACTTTTGAATGTTGATTTTAATACAGAATTGTACAAAGACAAATAGTTAATAATGGCATCAAAAGCTGTACAAGTATTTTATATTCCATATACCAAAAACTGAAAGTGGTCGACTGTTCTATTATCATCCAAAACTACTAATGTGTCAAATGAAAATTCAGTTGAGGATGATCCTTTCAGGGGTACGTCACAATAATTTCAAAGCGGTAATAATTTTGATGATGTTTTGTATGTTATAGGAGACCACAATGAAGGTACATGGATAATTGATAGAGGTGTCAAATCCCTTTTACCTTTTAAAAAAATAAATAGAATTGAACAAACATGTTATATTCGGTTTGCAATATTGATCTTTTTATTTTAGTTTATTATCTTATCATTAGTAAATTTATGTAATCTAAATTTACTGCTCAACCACTTTTGCAGATAATAACTTATGCACATTCTGGTGCTCAAACCTGGAGGCAAAACATGTCTCTCAAGGTGTTGCTGCTGCTACTGCTGCAGCTCACAGTGTAGAGAAACAACATGTTTTTGAACCTATTATTGATCCTAGTGTTGAGGTCCAACAACCACCATCACATGTCATTTATACCATTTCAGATGTACATATAGATGATGTTGATATCGATGAATTTTTTGTGGATGAAGGCCTGATGTCGTGGAAAACACATGTGTATCGTAGTTTGACAGTGCTAGCCATTGTTCTTAAGGTGAAAAAAAGGCATCAAATTTGATGTCGGATGGAAGGATTGAGGTCAACATTTGACTCCTTACAAGGATATGCTTAGTAGATTCATTGGAATTGTCACTCGAAAATGCATGTCGATTGACATAGATTCATTTCACCATGTTGTGTCTGGGATGAAGGCTATGATCTGGGAATAAATTAAAGTAACATTATGATATTATTTCTTTAATTTAGTAGCAAATAAAATAATGGAATAGTGTCTTACTCTCCTAAATCCCTTGCAGAGTACATTTATAGTAGATAATTCACACAAGGGTTATGTACTAAGGCTTGCAGAAAGGATTTATTGAGGATTTTGCACTATTTTAACAAAATTTCACCTGAAAGATTCCAAAGGTAAAACAAAACTGCACCAACCTCTTATATATGATCCCTTGATGTCCCACGAATAATGGGATGCATTTATTGGCCATCGTGGGGATGATAAGTTTCAGGTACATTATGGATGATAATACGTTGTTTGGGGATACTTTTATTTATCAAATTTATTGTCAATATTTCATTTATGAAACAAAAAATCAGTACTAAAAATATGTTACTCGCATCAAAACAAATATAACCCTATCGTAAAAGCAAGGATGGGGTACACTTCACTAGAAATTAAAATGGTACGTATTTTAAATTTACAGTAATATTGTTAGTTTCAAATAAACAACATCATAATTTTCATTCAATATTTATAGGTAGATTGATGAGTCTAAATCCAAAGACACTTCCATCCCACATCATTTTTTTAGATGGATGCACATGTGAATAAGGGATTCTAGTAGATGAAAACACACAAAAAGTGTGGGAAATATGTGTAAGTATTACTAGATAAAATGTTTTTTTTAAATTTATATTACATAATAATAATATCTTATTTTCTTATACCTAAAAGTACATGAGGGCAAATATGTATTTATTTAGGATGACACCCCATGTATATTTTAAGAAAAACACAAACAGATGATTGAAATGGAAAATGAAACAAATGAGAGAAATTCTAGGCACCTGTGAAGACCCATTTTAATAGTAGGGAGAGTTGCTAGAAACTATTAGGGATGGGAATCAAGGAGAAAACAAAACTCAGGAACAACCAGTACATGAGGATCCCACCCCACCCCCACCATCGTTGAGGCGAGCCATTTTCCTGAAAGATCTTTCTTTTCCATGGTAATCAATATTATAATAATTGTTCCTGTGAAATATGAATTAGAAAAACACTTATAGATTTCTTTTACTGGTCTTCTATATGGTGATAATGACTGTGATTTATATCTATCAACACCCACCTATCAACTTTTAGTAAGAGTTACAGTGTTCAACATCCCGAAGGGAAGGATGCATAATAGACCACATCCAAAAAATCATCTGAATGTGATGATTACTATAGCTCATGAGCCAAATCCAGAGCTACATATTACACTAGTTGACGATGATATTTATATAGTCAAAAAGGATATCGAGACATTCTTTCCATGGACATTACAACTTGTAAGAGTATATGTGGACAAATACGTATTTATTTACATTGTTTAAACTAAAACATTAACAATTAATGAAAAAAGGTATGCTAAAATGTGTTTTATTATTGAAATAGAAATGGAATGTGGTGACAAGAAATGTGGTCTCAAAAGCATCTAAAGGATCGAACAAGAGATCACAAATTTCTACTGATACCACAATAACAACACCTCTTCTCTATTCACATTTAATAGAATTGAAGACTCATGAGGATACGAATCTAAAAATTTTTAGAAGTCATATAGTGGTTTATGAAATAAATATATACGGAGAGGATATTAAAGATTTTTTTGCAACAGAAAATTTAAATGAGATCCTTGAATTCGGTTGGCTAGGTGTTAAAGTTGTAAATTTATAGATGAGTTATGTTTTTAGGAATATATTTTCTAAAATATGATATAAGGTTATAATTATAACTAAATGAATTTTATATTATTGTAAGGCATATATTTGAAAAACGTTTGAAGGAATTTTCCCAGGAGACAAAATTCGGAATCGTTAGTCCTCATACTACATCAACAAAACTAATAGAATTAGGGCCATCAGAAAGGGTTAAAATTGTGAAAGGCATGCTGAAAATATTCGAAAGCAATATTAGGGATGAGAGAATCTTCCTAATACAAAACATGTAGGGGTAAAACTCTACGATTAAATCATATCAATTATATTTTATCTTCTTCTATTACTTATTCATTTTTGTGTTTTTATGCAAAATTGGTTACTAATTTTGGTGAACTTGGATACTCCAAAGATTTATTTTGTTGATTCAAAGAAATAATATTCAACAAACTAGCCACACATGATAGGGTTTGCGAATCTGTTTGACACTACTTCCTACATTTTATGTCTAAACATAATGTAATATAATTTATATTATCTTTTACTGAGGATATGGTTATGGTAGGTTGGTGTATCAATATCACCTATAAAAGAATGAGGACAGGGGATAAGAATAAAGAGGTGAGAAAGTACTACGTCTGGACAAATATTAGCGTATATATAATAAAATTTTACTATCCAAACAAATATCTAAACATATTACTTAATATCCTAATGATTAATGTTTTTGAAGTGTCCAAAACAAAAAACCATTAACTATTGAAATAATTATGTATGTAAATTTATGAGAAAGATCATTTTCAATCAAAAAACTAGCATCTTGAAAGAGATATTTTCATAAACAACAATTGTTTTATTTAAATTATTTATTAATTTTATATTTATATATTTTTCATCACTAATCTTACATTCTAAAAGACTCATATTGGCAAGACGATATATACTTGTTCCTAAATGATTGGTCTGCATAACTGATGGAAGATAGTACACAAATAACATGAAGATCTTACAAGGGAACATGTACAATTTGTAGCCATTTTTGAGAGGGGTTAAGGATAACAAAAGATAAAACATTATTGTATGTAAATGTTCATAGGAAAATTTTAATTGTTATTAAAAAAATTTATTTTATCTAATTAGTCATTTTATCATTTTAACAGATGAAATGCACAGGAAACATGCATGAATGATGAACCACTTTTCATTTGGGATTTAGATAAGAAAACCCAGTGAAATCTGTAATATATCTTTATATAGGACCAAATTAATTCTTATTGAGTTGATACATTAGAAGAAAAATCCATGTGTCATTTTTGATGTGTACGAGTCAGCCCTGCCTCAATCTGAGGCACGGTGTGGCTGGTATTACTCAAAGTGTCTCTATTTTGTTAAAAATGGACAAAATTTAAAGTGAAAACTACAACTGACGTATGGGTTTTTGACTAAACGCATTTGTATTATGTTGATACATTATTATAATGATCCAACATCATGTGTGATGTGTACGAGTCAGCCTCGCTTCAATCTGGGGCACAGTGTGGCTAGTATCACTCAAAGTGTCTCTTCTTTCTTTAAAATGGTCATAATTTTAATTCAAAACAACAACTGATGAATAGATAACTGACCAAAACCCATTAATATTGTCTTGATACATTAGGATAATGATCCATCGGTCATGTGTGATGTGTAAGAGTCAATCCCGCCTCAATCTGAGTCACAGTGAGTCCAGTATCACTCAAAGTGTCTCTATTTTGTTTAAAATGGACATAATTTTAAGTGAAAACAACAACTGACCTATGGAAAACCAAAAAAATACATTTTTATTGTGTTAATAAATTAGGAGAACGATCTATGGTTCATGTGTGACGTGTATGAGTCGTCCCCAACACAATCCGAGTTACGGTGTGGCCAGTATCACTCAAAGTGTGTCTCTTTTGTTTAAAATGGAAAAAATTCTATGTAAAATAACAACTGACATACAGAAAATAGAACAAACGCATTTGTATTGGGTTGATACATTATGATAAGGATAAATTTGTCATTTTTTATGTGTATGATTCAAAGGCTCCTAAATCTGAGGTACAGTGTTTCCAGTATCACTCAATGTGTCTCTCATTTGTGTAAAATGGGAAAAAATTTATGTGAAAACAACAACTAATGTACATAAAAATGTCCTAAAATATTCTTCTTGTGTTGATACATTAGGAGAATTATCCATGGGTAATTTTTGTAATGTACGAGTCAACCCTGCATCAATATAAGGCATGGTGTGGCCATTATCACTCAAAGTAACTTTCATTTGTTTAAAATGGACAGAATATTAAGTTAAAACAAAAAAATGACATAAGTAAAACTGAACAAACACATTCATATTGTGTTCATACATTAGGGGAGTGATACATGGGACATTTATGATGTTTAAAATTCAACCCCACCTCAATCCAAGGAATGGTGTGTCCAATATCACTCAAAGTGTCTCTCTTTTGTTTAAAATGGACAAAATTTTATGTGAAAAAAACAACTAACATATAGAAAACCAAACACAATGCATTCATATGGGGATGATATGTTTGGATAATGATAAATGGGTCATGTTTTACATGTACGAGTCAACCCCGCCACAATATAAGGCACAGTGTGGCCGATATCACTCAATATATCTATCTTTTGTTTAAAATGGACAAAATTTTATGTGAAAATAACAACTAACATAAGAAAAATTGACCAAAAGCATATAGATTGTGTTGAAAAATTATTAAAACGATACATGGATTGTTTTAGATATTTAAGAGTCAACCCCACCTCAATACGATACACTGTGTGGCTAGTATCACTCAATGTGTCTCTCATTTTTTTTAAATCGAGAAAATATTAAATTAAAACAACAACTAACGTATCGAAAATAGAACAAAAACATTATGATTGTGTTGATAATTTAATAAAATTATCCATGGGAAAATTTTTATGTGTACGAGTCAACCCTGCCTCAATCTGAGGCCCGGTGTGGCCAGTATCACTCCATGTGTTTCTCTTTGGTTTTAAATGGGGTGAATTTTATGTGAAAACCACAACTAACGTATGGAAAACCAACCAAACACATTCATATTGTGTTGAGACATTATGTGAATGATCCATGGGTAATTTTGGATATGTATGAGTCAACCCTACCTATATCTGAGTCATGGTGTGGCCGGTATCACTCAAAGTGTCTCTCTTTTGTTTAAAATGGACAAAATTTTAAGTGAATACAGCAACTAACGTATGGAAAACAAAATAAACAAATTCAGATTTTGTTTATACTTTAGGATAATGATCCATGTGTCATTGTTGATGTGTATGAGTCAAACTCATCTCAATCTGAGTTATAGTGGGGCCTGTATCACTCAAAGTGTCTCTCTTTTGTTTAAATTGGACCGAATTTTAAGTGAAAAAAGCAACTGATGTACAGTAATATGACCAAACACATTCATATCATGATGATACTTTAGGAAAACAAACCATGGGTTATTTGGGACGTGTACAAGTCAACCCCGCCTCAATATGAATCACGGTGTGGCTGGTATCACTCGAAGGGTATATCTTATGTTTAAAATGGACAAAATTTTAATTGAAAACAACAACTAACGTAGGGAAATCCCACTTCCTACAATACACACCAAAAGAATTCATTTTTCCGAATGAAACACATACTATTGAAATAAAAATTATTCAAAAACCATTTAAAAAATAATAATGATCTTAATATCATTGAAATTACTTCCATTAAAACCATTAATGCTCCCTCACCCCTAGACACCACCCCAGTAACCATGGACACCCCCATGGACATCCCCCCTCACTAACATATAGATCCCCCACTCCCCTAAACTCCCCCACCCCTGGATGACCCCCACCCCTCCTAAAATCCAACCCACCCCCTGGACAGCCCCACCCATTAGAAAAGCCATCCCCAACCCCTAGACACCACCCCACCCCCTTGGACAGCCCACCACCCCCCTAGACCGTCCCCACCCCCTGGACACCCCCACCCCCTGGACACCCCCCACCCCCTAGACACCCCCACCCCCTGGTCACCCCACCCCCTGGAAAGCCCACCCAACCCCTTGGAAACCACCCCAACCCCTTGAAAACCTCATGAATAGCCCCCACCACCCTGTACATCCCCCCTAGACACCCCAACCCCCTGGAATACCCCACCACCTAGGAGACCCCCACCCCTCTTAGACACCACCCCGCCACCTGAACACCCTCACCACCTGGACACGCCTACCCCCATGGATAGTCACCCCCTCCCCTAGAAATCCCTCCCAACCACCTGGACCCCCTGTACCCCCCAACAACCCCAAGACACCGCCACCACCCCTGGACACCCCTGACCCTACTAGACACCCCACCCCACAGAACCCCCCGCCCCAAACCCCTAGACACCACCCCACCCCCTGAACACTACCCCACCCCTGGACCCCCCACCTCTCTAGACATCGCCAACCCCCCGTGACACCCTCATTCCCCTAGACCGATCCCCAACCCCTAGACTACACCCACCACTCCTAGACACCACCCCACCACATGGACACCCCACCCCCTAGACACTCCCACCCCCATTGACTTCCACCCCCACCCACTGGACACTACCCCACCCCCTTGGAAAACACCCCCAAACCTCTTCGAGGGCCCCCACCCCCTGGACACCACCACACCCCCTAAACACCCACACTCCCTAGACAACCCCACCCCTAGAAATCCCCCAACCCCCTAGACACCAACCCACCCCCTGAACACAACCATGGATAGCCCCACCCCTGGATATCCCTCCATCACCTCGGACACTTCCACCCCATGGACACCCCCTACCCCTTGGACCGCCTCCCCAAACACCTGAATAGCCCCCAACCCCATGAATTCAGAATTTAATTCTTTATATATTTAATTAACTTATGAATTATGTGTTAATCGTGTATGGTTATACATTTTGTATGGGTATAGTTGTTGAATTTGTATACATTATGAAATTACCTTATGAATTATGTGTTAATTTTCTATGGTTATACTTGTGGATATGTTTATTTTTTTGCATGTCATCATTGGGTGAACTGCTGCAGAACGTTATGTTATAGCAGGAAGGGAATTTATTAGTGCTTTTTTAGCACTGATAGAGGACCCCTTAATCAATTCCTTTTTATTTCTTATAATGGCTCCCTTTATCAGCAAGTTTTTAACAATGATAAAGAAGACCCCCTGTCATCGTTGAGCTTTACAGTGTTTTTTTAGCGCTGTTAAAGCCCGTTTTGAGCACTGATAAATCCAGTTTTTTGTAGTAATGTTATCAACCCTATTAAGAAAATAGAATGATGTAAATTGATTACTAGTGATGGATAAATATGAAAAATTCATTTAAATTGCTCTTCAAATACGCCTTGTGATTCTATTCATTGTTTGTGAGGTGACGTGTGGATGCCAATGGGATCTCTGGTTGAGAGGTAATTTTTTTGAGAATATGAGGCCATTTGGATCTTGGAGAAAAGTTTATGTAACGGGTATTTTTTGTCTCAGTTTGGTTGCAGTACATCAAGGGATCTCAATGATCCTTTTTTATTTTGTTACTTATCAGAAAACCGAGTGTGAATTCTTGAACACATGCTTGGATATTTTTTTAGTTATTATTTTGACTTGTGTCTATGACTGTAAGTTTCCCGTTAGGGGAGGAATATATAAATGTAATCACATTAATATAATAATGAGAATGGGTATAGTGGGGATATAGTTTCTTTTCCCAAAATGGTTGTTCTATACTTTTATATGTTGTTAACTTGTGTGTGTATAGACTGCAGTAAGAGTAGTTGTGTATGGGATAATTGTTTGTTTTAGGACACAAAGGTTGGGATGGGTTCTTGATTACATATATATATATAATTTAGTTATTGTGTTATCTATACACACCCCACCCATGTTGATAACTTCATTCCGAACAGTAACATTTCTTAGGGGAGGGTGTTTTCCCAACATTCTAAGGAGTGGATACCTATTATCACTTACTATACTCCCTCTCCTAGGTATCCCATGAATATTCATGAAGGGTGTGTTGTGGCGGTTGGACCAGGTGTGTTCACGAAGGTTTGATTCCCAAGTATATCAAGGATGAGTCCCAGGTGCCTTCAAACATGGTAGTTGTTGTTCTGGCCCTGGTTTCGCAGTCTTGGTGGTGGTTGTTATTGCCCATGTTTCTGCGAGTGTGGATATGTGTGATTTTGGTGGCCTAGGGGTTTTCGAGCGGGACATATGAATGGTTAGGGTGGCCCATGGGGTTGTTTTTGAGGTGGTTGCGGGACTGCATTGGAACATGTGGGGGAGGTCTTACACGTAGGATGTCTAAAATAACCCGTGGGATAAAAGTGTGGGGTACCCAAATATTGATGTTCTATTACTATTACTTTAACTTACTTTAACTATTTAGGAATTGTGCCTTTATAAAGCTGGGGGGATAGTTTCCTTGCTAGGGGTTTGGGTTATCTCTATTTCTCATAGGGCATAATAATATCTCCCCACTTTTATATGTGAGATTTTGGTTTTTCCTATTTATTATACCTATATACTCACCCTATGTATATAAAACAACCTTCATGTTTCTAGGAGGACTTTGGGAACCTCATGGGACCTTACATTGTCAGGCATCGGGAGTTGTCATTTTTTCTATTCAAGTTATTTGGAATATTATTTTATATTTTCTTGAACATTTTATTAGATTATTTTATGCATTCATTTGGGAATATATATTGGGATTTACTTTTATTTTTGTCATTGGAGTTTTTTGGGGATTTACCATCTTATCTCCAGATATTGTTTGATAAAAAGGGTAATTCCTTCAATATTATGTGAGATACTATATCCTTATTTGTATTCACCACCCCTGGGTCTATTGAAGGAAGGACTTGTGGGAAATTATATATCCTTTAACATGAATATAGAATGGTCCGGCAGTATATTGTCCCTCCCCTCATCATGGGGAATGCGGGTTTTCAAATAATTATGTAAATACGGTAATTAATATTTTATATTTAAATAATTATTGTGATATCATATAAAAAATTAATTATTTAAATATACTTATACATTTTATATATACAGTATAATGATGAATAGAGAGTCACATCAATATATGATGGTGGTAGTCCACTTGTTCAAGAACAATTTTATCATTTTCAGTGACTGAAATAATTAAAATGAAAATGATATATTATATATTTTAATAATGATTAATATTCCAATAATATAATTATTATTTAATATATAAATAATATATTCAATATAATTACCCTTATTACCTTCCATTTAAATATTTATTTTTAAATGAATCACATGGATTCACGCGGTCGTAGTCTACCATATACACAAGTGAATTTCTCATATCACTTATGAAATAGAATGTAAAAAAATGATATGTATTTTAGAGTTAATTGATTTATTTAATAATCTTATAAATATCATATATAATTTTTTTCTCCATCATTTTATAAAACACTGAGAGGTGGAAATGGAAAAAATAATGACATTAGGTTCCAGGCGGCAGTCCTTTGGACACATCATTAATGATTTTTCCACCCATTTCATGGATATGGAAAATTATTCATTTTAATACATCAACATAATAAAACAATGTATATTAAATATAATGGTTTTATTATATAATATATTATTATGAATAATTTAAGGGGGTGGTGGATGAACATAACTATAACACTCATTGAACACCATTTCTTATTTTTCATGTAAATTCTATTACTTTGCATCAAATATATTCATAGGTTAGATTTGTAAAATAAATTAGGATTATAAAATGATATATTTTTTTTGTGATTATATGTTATTTCGGTAGGTTTTGGATGATCCAATGGGCTATAATGATCTAAATAATAGAGTGTAATGGGTGGAATTTTATAAGTTAGTTGATTGGCATCGTTGTAATGTTTTAAAAAAAAGGTTGTACCCACATTTTTTCACCAGATAGAAGAGCCCAAAATGAAATATAATACATCCATATAATTAATGATGTCGATATGTCTCTATCCATTTAGATTAGAAATGTTTTCAGGTCATTTATACCATAATGATTTTTTTACCCCCATATCCCGTAGTAAACCCATTTTTTCATATCTATGATGTATAATTTTTACTATTTTATCTATTATTTTTGGTCAAAAATTATCTATCCTTGTCCTAAAATATACATTTTTCTAATTAAAAATATGGAATAATTTTTTTCAAATAAAATTCATATAACTTTAAAAAATATGTTTAAATCAACACTCATAATTGTGATGAGAAGTGGGTTTTTAATGATAAATTCTTAATATTGCAATCATTTTAATATAAAACATCAAAATAATAATGACTCATATGATGTAAAATGTATTAATAGATATATCAGTGGACTATTTTTATATTAAAACCACTTTAAAATATAATTTAACTTTTCACATAATATATACATAAATATATTATTCTTTTAGGATTCGTTATATTACACTATTATAAAAAAATTAATACTTTCAAATTAAATTCAAAAAAAGAACACAACAAAATTTTAATATAATTATAAAATATAAAATTACAATCTTATAAGTGAAATTATAAATTTTTTTATTTTAAATTATAAATAAACCCCTATATTAATACAGTTTAGCTAAAAAAAATCTTAATATTTAAAAAATTACTCCATATTATTATAATAAACATAAATAGAAAATTTTAGTAAATAAATATTTAAATGATTAATTATATTTATAAATATGATATTAAATTTTAATTGGGTAAATCCCCATTCTTCTTTATCAAATCTTTTATGAATCTGCAAGGATACATCCCCATTAATATAATCATCAATAACTTTTATGGGGGTGTTTTGGGTGGCTTCAATCCATGAAATGAGGTTCAAAACTAGTCTATGGTATCTATAGAAAATATCCACCTCAAATTATATTTTTATGGATTCATGATGGATGTTTCGAATTCAATATAATTTTAGTGGAATTATTGAAATGATATAATTCTTCCTCTCTGTATTAGATGATGGAATCCCAAGATTCTACAGGCACTCGGTTTAATAGTGATTTGAAATTAAATGTTGTAGTGGTCGTTAATCATCGGTTATGGAAAAAATTACAATTAATTAGGAATGTTTTTGTTTCAAATAATGTATATTTTTCAAATAATATGTTTAACAACTTTACAGGGGAGTTCCGAACCCTATGGCATTACGTTTCAAGGGGATACTATGGTTCTTTTTGTTATCTGTATTTATCAAGAGTTTACTATTTATTAATTAATTAAAAATAAATTTTATAATTAATTAATTTTTGGTGATTGGATTATTTTTTATCTAAGGTAAATGAGATGAGTTTGATTAAAATTGGATGATGCAATATGCTATGGGGTGGGAATCAACTGATCCAATATACCGATAAAAATAACTCGAAAAGTATCTGATTATGGATGGTGGTCTCATATATCGGCCCGATGGTTTTAATTCTTCTAAAAATTGTCATTTTTCATTTGGTTTAGTACTACAAGGATTTATATTCCATGATATTAGAATAATTTATAGAGAATTTAATGTGGAAGGATATGTTACCATCTAATTCAATGGGTTAGTGATAAATGAATGTCACAGAGACCATGTTGGTCCATGAGGTCTACATTGATTTATCATCCACCGATTATTGATTCTTTACATGAGATATTGAGACACCCATGATCATTGTCATTAGATAAAATTTAACAATCAGGTTGATGTTACCCTTTATTAGGATAATGTTTCCACCTCCAGCTGAAGGTGTGAAAATATATGGAATTTATATGATCAATGGGTCTCATAATGATTATTGAGAGCTATATCCCCTTTTTGGATAGACCATAGGCCATAAATGAATTGTTTCTTGTGTGTCCAAATAAATAGTGTCCTTGATGAATGATATGGTTCATGGGATATCTAATGACTATTTTCATATGTGGAATATTCATAGAGGATTATACTTCGTTATATGTCATGTAACTATGGGAAAGTGGGTCTTTCATGAGTGATGGGAACTAGAATGATCGATTTTTTTATGACACAATGGATCCAAAGAGTTATCCCATCACCTCTAAACTAACCTTCACTTCCATGTGGGTTCCACAAAGGGAATAAAACTTAGATATGGTACCATTTTTTATGCATGCTGATGGACACTGAAGTCACCCAAAAACCACAAATGTAATGAGAACCTAATGGTCCTAAGATACTGATGATAGATGTGGTTTTTCAGTGTACCATTATTAAATATATTTAATTATATATTGTTATACATGATAAATAGTGATTTCTTAGTATTCATAGAAATATTCTGTCTTTCTTAAGATTTACATGACTACCTAGGATACCCAGTAATCGCTTCATTGAGTGGATGATTCCCTAAGGATCCCAATATGATTGGGTTTTTGGCTCCAGGTACATTAGAAGTTGGTTACCAACATGTATAGGATCTAGATATATATTTAATGTGGGATAGGATTGCAATAGGTGGTGCATATGATCCATCGTAAGATAAAATTTATTTCATTCATACTCAAATTTCAATGATGTAAGCGATGATTTTGATATAGTGATAACATTGTGAGTTTCCCAATTTGTGCATTTGAATGGAGATACTAGTATACCATTCTAAATTCCTGTGAATATATTACTTCAAGGAAATTTATTATTTCAAAGGATATAATATATCCCCAAGCATAGATGATTTATATATCCATTCAAACTATTGAATCACATCGATGGAAGCTTAGAATACCACCATATAATAGATTTAATTCACTATATTGCATCATCAGTTTGGGTATGTCTCAAGTACTCTATCAGGAACATTGCTCTTGACATCAAATGGCTGGTTTGTAGGGAATGTCCTCTTAACTATTGGAGTACAACATGGCTTGAGAGGCCTCTATATAATAGCATGTTTATTCCTCATGATAAAAGTCATTTCTCTATTGCTGACTTTATTTCTCCCATGCATTTGTTTCGGAGCATGGTCCCTTTTCAGGTGGAATAAAAAATTCACAATTATATCTTTATGGACCGTGATATGGTGATATTAAAGCATAACTAGGATGGGCGTTTCAGTAGTTGGGATTATTACGGGCTGGTTTATGGAGGGTCCTATCATGCACCTGGTTGGCTGATAAATTTCCGAACTATCTTCATTCAGCCTTATCATTTCTTGCTGATTTTGGAACATCTGAAAAAACAGGGTTCCCACTCATGACAAGATCAAGTGGGATGGATTTCATCTTGCTTCAGCTTGTCCCCTGTTTATGGATGTTGAGGAGAGTGTCCAACATCTGTTTATGGAATGCAGCTATGCTGGCCAGTTGTGGGACTATATTGGAGGCCTGTTTGGGCTGATTTTTGACTGAAATCTGCTACTACAGGACATGATTATAGGGCTGTCTAGGGTAACATGTAGCGAGCATATTGGGAACCTTTTATTGGTGTCTATTTCAGCTCTTTTTAAGGCCATATGGGCTGCTTCTAATGCGACGTTGTTTGACAGTAGGCGCATCCCTATACGGCACGGAATGGAGGCTGTCCATAAGGAGGTTCATGCTGCTTCCAATACTCAAGAAGGTGTGATTTATAACTGAATCATTGATTTTCAGTCTCCTAGGTTTCTTGGTGTCTCCGTTCGGCCACAAAAACCCATAATTCTTATGTATATTCTCTGGATACTTCCAATCAGTTCATGGCTCAAGGTGAATGTGGAGGGACCTACTTCTGGTGCACCAGGATTATCAGGATGTGGTGGTGTCTTTCACACATACTGTGGCTTTATTAAGGGATGCTTTTATCATTATACTGGTGTTGGAGTTGACTATGAAGCCGAACTCTGGGTGATAATTCATGCAGTCATGTACACTGTTCGATTTAATTGGAACAAGTTATGGATTGATTCAGAGTCGCAGCTTGTGGTTCATGAATTTGAGTCATGATCCCGCAATGTTCCATTGAGAGTGATGACTCATTGATTTGAATTCCTAAACCAGGTTGTTCATATGTGGTTGGTTTCCTCAGATGCCTATCGGGAGGCCAATCAGGTAGAAGATGCTTTATCTAAGAAGGTTATTTTAGCGATGGATGCGATGAGGTATTTTACAACCCCTAGATACTGTGCTTCAATTGCTGAGGCAGACATGTATGGTGTTATGTACTCTAGACTCTATAAGAACCCCCTGGCCATCTGACTCTTTCTTTTTTATTTAATAGATTTCATAGGGCCAGGTTTTTCCTAATTCATGGGATTTTGGAGTAATAGATTTAATGCACTAATTATGGTTCATATGATGATATGTATGGAATTGGAAGCTTGTTTTGTTGACCATGAGGTCCATGGATAGTATACCCCTTAATTTTTAATATCTCTCTGAAATTGGTCATGACAAGACATATATGATTTCTTATGGACTCCACCAACGACGAATCAGATTTCAGCTAGATATTTAAAATACCAAGGCTCAAACATATAGTTAATCCTGATATATTGAGGATAGTAATGGTCGACTACACTTCCGTGGAGGACATTCAGTGTTATTTATACTATCTAGAAAGAGGTTCTCATGTGTTAATTTTCATTTTCAATGACAATTCGACACTACAATATGTAGGTTTGGTTGATAAGGGTTATAAAAAATGGATGGATAATGGTTCATGAATTATCATTGATTATATGATTATTATCATGGGAATGTTGTGATATTATTATTATCATGTTAACCGTGACGCGATCAGGTGTTGGGAGATGTCATAGTGTAGTAGTAGGGTTGTGGCCTTAGATTAGGATTATTATAGTCAAGAGTGAAAACACAGATGAGATTCAATGATTTGGAGGGGGTATGTCAAAAATATTTATTAAATCATTGTTTAATTTATTATTTCCTTTTCTATTAAAATTGTTCATCCTAATAGTTGATTATTTAGGTATATATTTATATTCAATATATGACGAATAAAGTGGGATTTTTCATTAAATTTTATTACAAATTTTAATATCATTGTTTATTTTTCTATATTTTTTGTTCTTTATTTTATGTTAACGCTTATTATTTATGTAGAAATTTCATAGAATGATATAGTGGTATATCTACTCAACAGTACCACCTATGACCCCAATATCTTTTCAGTAGAATTTTCCATTTGGGGAGGCATTCTAATGGTTATATAATAGTCTGGTCTGGAAATTGTTCATTGTGAGTCAGTCCAGTGTATGAAAATGTAGTATCATGGTATTGTTTTTATTTTTTTAGTATTTTAGTAATTGGCAAATATTTCATTTATAAGTGTGTTTTTTAATATTATAGAACATATATTAGTGCATTAAGAACACCTATTATGGTTTATGTATTGTTTTTCTTGGGCATAGGATTGATAATCCTTATATTTTCTATTATGACTATTTTGATATTAAACATTAATGATAAACATAAGGATTGAGAGTTAGGATTTTTCTATAAATGGGATTTTTCAATATTTTTATATTAGTAATTCGCAATTTAATTGAATGTTTTTATGGTAGATAAATGCATGAGGCGTCACATAGATCATACCAATCATGTATGATCCACCAAATATCGGTATGCTACTATGACTATCATAACTGAACATTGAGTATCAACAGTTCAATGTGTGAGAAATATCTCATATAGATTTTTACTATATATGTTCTGGGTGTCATTATACTCAAGTAGATATACATGAATAAAAATGTTTTATTAGAGTGTATGTTAATATGAATCCTATAGGGATATGATCAATTGTTATGATGGTCAAATAATCCCTTATATAAAAAGTGATTTTTGACCATGAGGTGTTATTAATGGTATTTATTACCATAGATATATACACTGTGGGGATAAACCATTTCATCGGGTTTTTTACTTATTATGAAAGTGACAACATATACTCTGATTTACTATATATCATGGAATGGAACTATATAGAACTGATATACGTGAATTATGTTTTCAATATACATATTTCTATACTAATATAATGATGGAATGGGTATGTTTGTATTGTTATATTATAGGTTTAGTTTTTTAATATTATAATAATAACATATAATATGTTCCCCATAAGGTTTATAAAGGAATTTAATATATCTAGACATTTTGGCTATGGTTATTTAAAATATGTCTTCTCAAATGATGTGATGATGGAGTATCATGATATTCAAGTTCTCAATATAGTCATCCCATAAGAGGATTCCCATTAATAACCAATACATTGGTAGACTATTATGATAGTATGTAAAGTAAACATATTGGGTGACCCTTGAGTGTGTGTTTGTAATGTGAGATTTTTATGGGTATATATGGGAACATGATATGTTTCCCATGAGTTATGATCACAGTGAGAGTTGTCCATGGGATATGTTGGAGGACTAATATACCCTTGCGGTCCGAATTGTTTTTTAATTTGTTAAATACTTGTATTGATCACGTACAAACCATTACATTTGTTTGAGTAGGTTTATTATTTCTTTTAATATGGTATGTTTGGGTAGGAACATGCATTTCAGGTTAGTACCAGGGAGGAACTAATTTGGATGAATTATCGGCAAAAGGATGCCAACTAAATTTTATTCTGGAAAGACCCATGGGTGTTTCTTCATTGGTTATTGGGGTATGGTTATGAGAGAATGATTAGTAGAATGTTTTTTCTTATATATTTTAAATTCATTATTCAGTAGTGCATCGATAGGATGTGATGTTTATTTCTTCCTTTAGAATGAAAGTAGGATAATTTTTTATCATGTTTTATAACTATGAAATGTTAAATTATTGACAACTATGAAAGGGAATAAGAGATATACAATTTTGATATGATTGAAATGATATGGAGCGTAATGACTAGATTATGAATGTGATCCTAGAAATGAGGAGACACAACTCATGGGATTGAGAGTCATGTTTATTTGATCATGTTTTGTGGGATATTAAACTTGTCACCACTGTGAGGGATAGTAAAATTTTTACCAATGGGAGATAGTCATGTATTGTTTTACAAGATATTCAAGGTACTATTGAATTTTGAAACAGTTATTGATCATATGTGAGCTAATGACCAATGTAATTAATAAATACAAAACAAAAATTCATCTCTAGCATCTGAATTAAATGTGGAATTCCCCATTTGTTGTGGGATATGTTTTTCAAAATGGACTTGGTGTGGTAAAATGTATGATATTGGAGTTAATTAATTCTAGTTGTTAATAGGGATGAATAGTGTGTGGATTGTAAGGATGGGAACACATGTGATTTTTGAACACAATTATGTTCTTCATGAGGTGATTTCTAAAGAAATATTTATAGTATGAAATGCACCACTAGTAGTTTGAGGGTGTGATCCTCATTATGATTTTTATGAATAGAAAATTTTATTTTGTATTGGAATATGGGTATCTGAATCTTTAGAAACATGTAATTGTATCCTTTATATATAGATAGTTTGTGATCAAGAGAATTGTAAATATGGATACCCATATATTGGAGAATAATATGTATGTCAGGAGAGTATAATAATTATTCTGGAAGGTTCATGGGTGTATGGGGTTTCCCATCAATCAATTGTTTCGGAAACTATTTATAATAATTCATTGAATTAAATTCACATGTATATTCTTCATGGGATACCACTAGGGAAATTATAGGTGAGAGTGGATTGTGACCAAGCAATGGCATATGGATCAAAATGTAGAAAATAAAAACTAGAAAATTTTGATCACAAGTGTCTCCATACAGCATATTAAATAGTTTATATTTTTGATTGTCGAGGAATAAACCATTAAATAACACTATAATATTTGTATAAAACTATGTGTGCATGTTTGGATGACCACACAGAACATTAGTTGTTATCAAGGGATGTGATTGGGTCTTGGCTTCGGGATTAGAGTGTAGTAATGTAGAAAATTTTTATTTGATTATAGGTTTACAAATTCTGTTGGTGGTAATATCTAATGTTCTATATGAAATAATAAATAACCATCATATTACAATATATATATGTACAATTTTTTGTGTACATGTTTGGATGGTCGCAATTTTCATCTAGATAAGAGGACATTATGATATGTGAATTGGGGACTCATAAGCTACAGATGGTGAATATTTTTTATTGGATTTATATAGTTGTTTTACCTATGTTTTCATAGGTGTTTAATAATTTTGTTCTATAAAACTCATCAGGTTTATCATTTTGGATATATTCGATATGTTTTTAATGTGGTCCAGGATTTTAATAAAAGTTTAGTGTGCTTGTGTTGTGAATTGGCTATGGTGGAAAATCCTCTCATACAATGACTTTTTTATTGAGGAATGATATTGAAGATTTACCAAAAGTTTCTTGTTATTTATGTGATTTAACATAGAAACCATTTTGGTTAAGGAAAAGGAACATGTGTTTTGAGTTTCAGTAGTCACGTCTATTGTATGATTCGTCAAAGAATTAGAATTGGTATTTATTTTCTAATTCATATTTAGGGTAGAACTATAGAAATAAATGTGAATTGTACAATGAATACTTTCATTCCCATGATAGATTGTAATATTTACGAATAATCCTAGTTTTTTGTGATTAATTCATGTGGAGGTTTATTTCTCAGATGATTGATTACCATATGTTGGAGCTTCACATTAATGGTGTGGGAGACCATATATATATAAATATATTGTATAAATAGGAAATATTTACTGGGATACGTTAGAAAGACTAGTTTTATGAATATCAAGGTGTCATAGAGATGTGTTGTTTTATTTTATGGTGTTGATAATGATGAGTCAACAGATATTCTTTTAGAATCCATATGAATTTTAAATATCTATGTGGTCAGTGTGATATATTTTGAGTATGTGTTTTGAATATAATAATGAATCATTATAAATATTATGAAATAATTCTTTGGACTTAGTTTTTTTATTGGGACATTTCCTGGGTGTGTAGTTCTATGATGGTGCTTTGGGATATGTGTTGTGTGTTTTGGTTGTTTCAAATATGGGTGAAATATTTAGTGTCTATGGACTAGAAGAAACCATATGATAATATGAGTGTTATAAAATTTTCCATTAAACTTATTTTTGTTATAATTTTATATAATATTTACTGTATATTGTTTAGGAAAAAAATGATAATTAATCAATACTCTGTGTTTCATGGTTGGTTTCGTGGATTTCTACATCGTTTGAATATTTTTGTAAAAAAATCAGGAAAAATAATTCATTTGAAAAAAGTCCCAATTCTAATGGTTTATAAAATTTTTCATCATAACCATTAAAGAGTGGTTTTATGGTGTATATAATGAAATTTTTTTCTTAATATTTATAAAACCATTAGGTGTGACAGTGAATCCTATTGAAAAGGTGAGAATTACCATTTTTTCATATATATTTTTGGTCGGGAAACATCGTTCATCCTTGTTCTCTTCTATTACATAGACAATGAGGTCCCACCTCGAACTTCTCCTCCTTTATACCATTCATGTGGGTTTTTATATTATTAACTTTATTATGTGATACACATCATTGAAATTGGTGATCTTCATAGACACTCTCCACTTCTCATTCCAAAATAATTTTCTCCCCACTTGTGGTTGGTTCTGATTCCATTAAATAATCATGGAATTATAAATATTATATCTAAATATATTTATAATTATGATTAAGATGTCTCTATATAGATTATTCATTTTTTTCATTGAGATTCAATAAATTATATCACATTTGTAAAATTTATAATCTTTTGTAAAAAATTATTATTAATTTGGTTTGGCTTTGGTGTAGATGGTTGGGTTATTAGATCGACATGGGATTAGAGGTGTAATGTGTTTGGACGAAACTCAATGGCTTATAGATTTAATGGGGGAAGATTCCCTACTCATTTATCTTTATTTATGCTGCGTTTAATTTGGATTAATAAATTAATTCGAAATTTAACAATTAATTGATTATTGATGTTTGTCTTATGATAGGATCTTGGGCAGTGGATGTGATCTTTGTATAGAATGGTTTATGTTAGGTGGGAAGGGGTAGGATATATATGTTTCTTTTATACCTTTAAAATAAATTAATAATCTCCAGTTGAGGTAGCTGGTCTCGTAGACAGTCGATATGGTTATTATTTTTTTCATATGGAATTTGAAATTTGTGATGCCACTATTGGTGGTCACTATGTATGATATTGGAATATTAGTAATTTAATTATATGTTTAAATTAATATAATTCACTAATTTAAGTCAATGAGATAAATTTATGATCCCCTAGGCCAATATGATGCTAGGGAATCATCATGACTCCTCATCCACTGTTGGTTTGAGCCTTGAATATAGAAATGTGGAGCCTCCTGTGTGGTGCCTCTATGAAAACATGGTATTATAAACTCCATTTAAGAAACGTAATTTACATGAAACATTAAATAGAATAAAAATATTTAAATTCATGATATAACATGTTTAATGGAATTATATACACCCAAAATAAGAATTTAAGTGCATAATAAGACATAGGTCTCAAAGATAGAAAATTTTGACAAAACTATTTTATTGATTTGGTAACATTTGAAATTTAAAGACCATGAATTATGTTTCATATAATGTTCGTGTAATTACCAATAACACCCCAAGAATTCATGATACATTTCTCTTTGAATAATGAAATAGCTTGTGTTGTATGTAACTATGATTTCTAGCACACCATGACCAATCAAAAATAAAATTATGAATAGTAATACCCTCATTTTGAAATTTTATAAATTTTATTTCTCAAAATGGACATCATTATTTGGATTTAAAATATTAAAATTAGAATTTGGTGATTTGTTAGTATTTTTCTGAAAACATTCAATTTTTTATGATTAGTGAAAAACACTATGTTATTGATTAAAGCATACATAATATTTAAATAATTATTTATTTCATTTAAATTTAATTTATGTCAAAATAGATACATAATACCTATATATGTTCAATTCATTTCATTGGAATCAATTTATAAAAATTTTTGAGGTACAAATTTTTATTGAACATTTTAACATCTTTTACCCACCTTCTAGGAACATTAGAAAATTTGCATTAAATGTATTTTAACACTTCTATGAATTTAATTTATGAAATATGAAAGATACGGTTGACATCAGTATGTAAAATTTTATAAAATAGGATGAAAATAATTTTTGTTAAATAGTAACATTGAATTTTATTTACCACAGTTAAAAGTAAATAGGGTAATTAATGGTAAAAATGATATTCTAATTACCCAAACACATGACATAATTCTATTGGATAAGTGTTTTTCATCCAAAATAAATCATAGTAATAACATATCATCCTATTTGATCAACATGGTTTAGACTATGACATTTATTATTATTTTATTAAAAGATGACATAAAAGAATTAAATTCAAATTTTCGTTACTAAAACATTTTTAATATAGGGTTATACGTACAAACAATTTTTCTATAGATATTCATTAGAAATATAAAATGATTTCCAATGAAATATTATTTTATTTATAATTTTTAAAAATTACATAAATTTTTTTACTTTCGACATAATGACGATGAAGTAATTACATTATTAATGAAATATTAAAATAATTGATATTATAAATATACATATAAATATAAATTGTGACTTTTTTTACATTCCACTAATTTTATTGCATAATATGATATTTGAGGATTGAATTAATTTATTTATTATTAAGTAATAATATTTTTTTAACGTTCAAGAAAACCAAATACTAAATATTGTCAAAATTGACTAATATGAGTTTTTAAAACAAATACTATATTATTAAATGATATAATATTTATTAAAATATATGGTTCGGCCAAAAAACTAATATAATAATAGATATGTCATTAACGAACCATTTTGGGGTTCTCGTGGGATTTTTTAGTATGTTTATTATCCTTTTATTATAATAATCCATTAATACATGGTAAAAGTTAATCTATTTAACTAAGAGTTAAATCTAAAATATAAGGTTAATGTGGTGACCTTAACCTGTCTAAATTCTATTGGATGAATATTTTCCAACCCAGACAAACCATATCTTCAAAATAAATCCTTTTGGATATATTATATACCAAAATGATTGCATAATAAATTCATATTTCAAGATTTTCCTAAAGTGACACTCACCTATCTTATAAAAGGGTACTTCCCCTTCTCTCAAAATCACAAATCCAAAGCTATTTGGATCTACCAACCCCTTCTCAAATATCTTCCCAACTACCATCACTTCATCCTACTGGCCTTACATTGATCATAAATCACACCTAAAGATCCCTTTTGATTAAATCATAAAGGAACAACTTGAAGAATATGTTATAACTTCATCACATATTTTAGATTTATTTTCTTCTTCAACTTCCTCTTTCATTATTGTTAACATATGAAATTAGTAAATCCAGTACCTTCTACATAATATGATGTAATTATAAATATGTTAGAACTGTATTAATTGTTCAATCCATCCAATGAATGAAAATGTCACCATACGTGTGTACGTAAAGCTTATCATCTCTACTTAGTTGTAATAGTTTGTTATTCAACACTTTATTATTTGGATTGAAATACTAATGATTATAATTGATTTAAATAATAAATATAAAAATTTAAATATTTTTTTATATAATATACAATCAAATTACATAAAATTTTACTATAAATGGAATGGTATTGTCGCTCCTGTGTACGGATGTATGGATTACCATCTCCATAAACATGATGTGATTCATTCCTCATCGTAATAATTCAAGAATAATTTAGACATTATTATTAGAAATAATTTTTATGAATATAATATAACTCTGGATATGAATCAAATACATTTTATCCCGAAAAACAATACTTACATAAAAAAACATATAAAGGAAAGAGAATCAATTAACACCCAAAACAATGATAGTACTCAAATATAATTAACCAAACATTATTAGAAGATCATATATAATATCATATTTATGTATATGGTTCTTTTATAATTTAATAAACATGATTTAACTATAATACAGGTTGTTAATGTACCCTCTACCAAGGAAAAGTAAAAGGTACGGGTTAATTTTACAATCCCTTCATTATCCAAAGTTGTTTATACGGGAGTATCTATAGGACCTCTTGATCATCAAAATCCATTTTTCTTAAAAAAAAATAAAAACATTTTTACAATTTCATATATTATTGTTTAATTTAATTTATACTTATATTTGTATTTTTATAAAAATAATTGAATGGAATATTTCTGTTGTTTTCCAAACATGGTACTTTATGACCTTTTCAAAAACTAAAATTAAGAAGGTTTTTTAATGTATATAAAGGGTTCAGCTATATTCCACCGTTATAACATCCTTGAAGCATCTCATACAAGTTTATATAAATATTTTCAAAATATATGTTTCCTTTTATAATGGTTTTACTTTTATATGATTTCTAAATTGAAAGTGGTATTTTTCAAAAAAAGTTTGGATTTCATTTATGTCAACATCCATATATAGATATGACCCTTGATTGAAGATGTTTTATTATGAGACAATCTTTCAAATTTTACTAAAGGTTTTGTGATATGTATCACTATGGATGTGTTTTTTATGACATTCATGTTTTATGGTTAATGTATTAACATTTCATATGATATTCTTAATATGAATGTTTATGTTATTTTTCATGTTTTTCATATGAGAAATGCATTGGAATTAGTAAGTGACATGTTGATCCTGTTATAGCTCCTCGATCAATCGGTAGCTCTAATTAGTCAAACAAGTGTTCTGGAACAAGGCCTTTAAAAATCATATGTGTAGTCATGGAAAGAGGCCATGAATATGTGGTTATGATTTATGACATTATGCATTCCATCAATATGAAATTAGATATTGATATTACATTTGATTATTCGACCAGTTGAATATACATGTGAATAAGAAAATGGAACTATTTGATTTATATTTTCCATATTATACTGAAGTTCTAAAATCCTAATGATTTAGTCTTATATATTTCCTTACATGTTAATACATATTTATGATTCTTTACACTATATTATTATCCTTACTGAGCATCTATGCTCACTCCTTTCTATGTTTATTTTCCAAGGATGAAAAGAATTATATTATTATAGATTTTTAGGGATAAGATGGGGGATATGATTGTGTTCAAAGGAGACAAAACATTGTTTTCATTCATTTCAAAATTTAATGTAAAAATTATTAATGTATCTCATACTTCCAAGGATTATAAACTGATGGGTCTTTAGGTATTTGATCCCTTTTGATCATGACAATGTTATGTAATAATTCACCGTCTCTGGGTAAATAGGGTTGAGGCGTTATAGTTGGTATCAGAGTAAGTTTAGTATAATCCTTCAAAACTAGATTTAGGTAAACTTTTTTTAGAGAACATTACCCTAACATAAACATTGAGGGTTAGTATAGAAGAACTTCCTAGAAATTTGGAAGTGTAGAGATTTTGTTAGTATTACAAGCTATACATGCATGTCTTGATGCGAGAAGATAGAGGCGGCTCTGGAGAAAATGTACCTAGGACTGAAATCTACAACAAGGAGTTTTGAGCTTTACCAGGGGTGTCCTATTACATGACAATGGACCATACATCACTCTTGGTTGCGACAATCTCATGGGATATGCAAAGGATAATTCATATTTTATTTACAAACCATTATAAAATATTAATGATTAAATACCTTCCTAATGAAAACATTTTTTTATGATTAGGGATTATATGCATAAACTATTCAATTAATGTTAGGTATTTTACTAATTTGGAATTAGGAATTATGACTCAAAATAACTAATCTAGTGTATGCCATTTTTTAGAAATAAAACCTAGTATAAAGAATGGAAACTATATCAATGCACGTAATTAATGTAAAGATTTCCATCATACTCAAGATAAATATAGTGAAACTAGTGATGTAACCGGTAATGAAAAACTTATAACCATATGGGAAAACTAACTTATGTTATGAATAATAAAGGTACATGTATGGAACACCCTTATCCACAACACATAGAATCAATGATAGACCTTTTAATAAGTCTACAACCACCAAAATTCATTGGGACTACAAATCCATTTGTAGGTTAGCGATGGATATGTTCCCTTAGTGAAAATGTTTCATTTTTTGGGGAGTAGTGGAAGGGAAAAAGTTTTCATGGATGTTTATTTCCACATGAGAGATGCAGATTAATGGTGGCCATTAATTCAAAACACAAAATAGTATTATGAATTGTTAAATATGTAATGGAAAGAGTTTCAAGAGATTTTCATAAGTAAATACTTTCCCCATGACCATCGAGCGGATATGGAATGCCAATTTCTGAGTCTAAGAAAAATGTTTGATAAGAATGCCGAAGTTTATGAATCTAACTTTATAATAATTGCATGGCATGAAGTAGATTATACACATAACCCTATGAGTAATATTAATCTATTCATTGATGTGTTCAAACCATTTATCTATCAAGAATTAGTGTCACAATCCTTCTGATCGTATGAATATATTCTCTCAAGTTCTATCAAGCCATAAAAGTTATTTTCTACATCTTATGACTTTAATGAAAAGAAAGATAAGAAGAGATCTGTTAAAAACTATAGAAATGGAAATAAAGGGATGAAAACAAAAGTTTAATTTCTATCCAATAGTATGTGTGGGAAGAAACACCCTACTATGTGCCTGAAGGGAATTAGAGTCTATTTTATTGGTGGTGAAAAAGGCCATCGAGCTCGTGATTGAAAGAGAAAGAATGATTTTGTCAATATTGAAGGCTACAATTATAGAGAAATAAGGAAATATGAAAATGAATGTACTAAGAACCAAGTAAACTTAACACAGAAAATTCCATCAGAGCAAGGCCAAAAATATACAATCACTACTACTGAGGCTGATGCTCTAAATGATGTGGCAGCAGGTAATTTATTGGTTTCCTCAAATTTAGCCGATGATTTATTTGATTCTAGATCATCGCATTGTTTCAAATATTCCAAGTTTTCTATGAAAATTAGATATTTCCAATATTTTTATCAATGGAGTTGTCAGTCAAAACAGAAAAGGGAAGACTCATTGCAAAAATGTATTGTTAATTAGTTCCCATTAGGGCATATAAACATGATTTATCTACTGATCTCATCATCATGCCCATGATTGAATTTGATATAATCATTAGTATTTATTGGCTTCCATACCATGATGCTAAAATTTATTGTATGAAGAATAAGGTTACAATTTTAGATGATGATAATGAGTACCTTATCTTTAGATCAGAAATGTCACTATCAGATTCTCATCTAGATCGACCCTTAGCAGCTCTACTATGTTCAATTATTTGGGAGGAAGAACGTGAAATAACAATGGGTGAGGAATGGAATGTTCAAATATAGGACATAAATATTGATTAAGAATATATTGATATGTTTCTAGAGGATTTACCTAGACATCATCCTAAATGAGAAATTGTTTTTTTTATTGATTTAATTCCTGCATTGAGGCCCTTATCAAATACCCCATATTGAATGGTCACTGTGGAATTAGTGAAACTATAGGAAAAAAATAGAAGAATTGATTAATGGTGGATATATTAACCCTAGTGTTTCTCCATGGGGAACCGCTATTCTTTTTTTTAAAAAGAACGATGGATCTATGAGGTTTTGCATTGACTACAGGGAGATCAATGTTATAATATTTAAAAAATAAGTATCTCTAACCTCACATTGATGATTTATTCTATCAAAATAAATGATCCAAATAATTTTAAATGATTTGAATTCGATCTATATATCATTTATTCTTTGTGAAGAAGGAAGAAATTCTAAAAACTGCATTATGAACCAGGTATGAACAATATGTGTTTTCAGTAATTCCTTTCAGATTGACTAATTCACCCTCTATTTTCATGGATCTAATGAATATATTTTTCATGTAATATCATGATGATAATTTATTGTTATTTATTGTGGATATCCTAGTATATTCAAAAAGCTAATAAGATAATGAAAATCACTTGTGCACTATTTTGAAAACCCTAAAAAGGAATGTATTATATGGGATGTTTAGAATGTGTGAATTATATATTCAAGAAACCTAATTTCTAGGCCATATTTTCTCTATGTATGGATTCTCTATCGATCCTTGAATGACTAATGTAATCCAATAGTAGATAAAACTAACAAGTATAAATACGGAACACAACTTTATCGGTTTAGCGGGTTATTATCAGCATTTCATCCAGAATTTTGCCTAATTTCCTAACATATTAATTACTCTCACACACAAAGGGGTTAAATATGTTTGGGACAAAGAGTGTTATGTTTTTCTTGAAGAATTTATCATATGATTAATCGATGATCCTATCATGAATCCACTATTAGGGAATGATGAGTTTGTTTTTAATAGTGATGCATCCAAGAAAGGACTTGGTTGTTTCCTTATTCAGAATGATATATTGGTTTCCTATGCATCATGGAAAGTAAAAATTAATGAAAAAAACTATCCCACCCATGATATTGAGTTAGCAGCTGTAATATTTGATTTGAATATATAGAGACACTGTCTATATAGTTAAATTGTGTGATATATATTTATAACAATTATTTAAAGATTATTTTATTAGAAAAAGAAATCAGCATGAGTAAAAGAAGATGGCTTGAACAACCAAATGATTATAATAGCACTATAAACTACCTCCCGGGGAAGGAAAATAAGGTGGCACATTCTTTGACTAGAAAGGATCATGGAGTTCTGAACAAAATAATAGTTGAAAGGGATCTTGTGTTAACGGATCTAGTATATATGGATATGGGAATAATCATGGAACGTGAAATAATAAAAAAAATTAATTGGTTACCAAACCATCATTAATAGAAAGTATAAATGTTTTCAAACTTATGATGAGGAGTTTCAAAATAAAATTAAATCTATGAATGATAGGAGATTCACTGACTTCATATATGAATATGGTATTTTGAAATATGGGGAGAGGCTTTGAGTTCTTGATATACCAGATCTAAAAAGGGAATTGTTGGATGATTCTCATAGCTCTAATTTCTCTTAAACCCCATCCGCACAAAGATGTATGGAGAGTTGAATGTAACGACCCGAAATATTTTAAATAAATTTTGTTTCCTAATTTTATGTGTTATTGTTATACTCAACAAAAATGTTTCATTTGGTAACATGAGTATAATTAAAATGATACTGTTGGGTTTTGACTGTTATTTGACCATTGGTCAATATGACCACTGGAAACTAAACGTTTTGACTATTGTCTCTAAATACAAGCAATCTTGGTTAATTAATATAGAAAGAAGATTCGATGGACTCACCCAGTAGTCTTGGACCGATCGAAGCCCATCTAACAGAACTTGGGAAGGGGGTCTCACCACTGGGCTTTGCTCTGGACCAAACCCAAGATGAACTTCATCGTATAAAGCTAGAACGGGATCGCCTTCGCGAGAAGTTCAAACTGATAGAAATTACTACTCGTGCGATGTTGGCCGAGCCTCCCTCGGATTCTCTCACCTTAGCACACCTTACACTTAGGTCCTATGCTGGTGTGATAAGGGGCTATGTAAGGAGACCGTAACTGTCTTGTGTAATCCTTTGTTTTAAATAAAATTTCGATTTCTTTTATGAATTTTCAAATGACCAGATAAATATAATATACATATTTTTGATGAATTTTAGAAAAATGATATTTTAAAAATGGTTGTGTAAACCTTAAATAATTTAAAATGTGTAATGATTTTCAAAAAATGGTCTTCTGCAATTATGTTCAGTACTAAATTTAGAGTCTAATAAGATCAACTTGATTTTTGATGAATAGTAAATTATGAATAGTGATTTTATGATTAGGATTAATAATGTGTCCAAATGGATTAGTAATCTCACTTAAAGAAAGTATTAAAATAAGCTAGGCATTTTGATTAAGTAATGTGATTCAATAAAATGGTTAAATAACGGTTTCATAAATTATTATTCAAGTATTAGTTTTTTCGGATGAATATTGTTTTTAATTAAAAATGAAATTAAAAATATTTAGAAAATTATTTTTATAAAATGGATTTCATTTTTGAACTTAGAGCACTGATATTATGTTATGGTAATTTTTGGGGTTTTTTCTGAAAAAATGAATTTTCGGTGAATAGTGTATTTATTTAAAAATAAATTTAAAAATATTTAGAAAATTATTTTTATAAAATGGAGTTCATTTTTGAAATCAGAGCATTGATATTTAGTTAAGGTGAATGTTTGGGATTTTTCTGAGAAAGATGAATTTTTCAGTGAATAGTAAAAATGCAGTTTTAGGGTTTCGGTATGTTTAATGACATCATAATTGTGTCATGATGATGTCATGAGATCTTTTAAGGGTTGGCCGGCCAAGGGTGATGAATTATTGTTTTGGGGGCCCCATGTGGCCTAACTCCATGATAAATGCCAAGGGAGAGCACATGGGTTTCAGAAAAGCACATGTGAGGTGTCCCTTGGCCATTAATGCCTTGTCCCCTCACTTTCCCTATAAATACCAAGACCTCATCTCATCCATTCGACTCCCCACTCATTCCCAACGAATTTTGGGTCTCATTACCTCCCAAGGAGTCCTCCCAAGGTGCCCCCAAGCCCTCAAGGTCCCAACCTTTGAGGTTTAAGAGTTACATTTTAAGGTAAGGGATCCGACCTCTCTCTTTCTTTTCAAGTAATCTCTTTTATGTCATTTCTTTTATACTCCATGTTCTTATGTTGGAGGATGTTCTTTTATATTCATCCTACTGCCTATTTCATTTTAATATGATGAGAGACCCCCCCTTTCTCTCATCAATTTGTTTTAAGAACGTTTAAGTGGCGCCGTTAGGCTGCCGAATTTTTAAGGGATTCTTTCACCTTCCTCGTTTTCAAGTTCTATTTTCATTCAAGTCTTTCATGTTACTTTTTATTATGTTGGGGTATGATCTCAAAATTATCATACTGATCTTTTATGATCATATGATTAGATACCCCATTTGATCGCTTCAATTCAGTATTTTGAAGTTTTAAGTGGCGCCGTTAGGCTGCCGAATTTTTAAGTGGTTCTTCACCCTTCTCGTTTTGAAGTTCTACTTTCATGTCAATTATTTCAAGTTCCTTTTTGTTATATTGGGTATTATCTCTATATATATCATACTGGAATCTTATGTTCATATGATGAGATACCCCATTTGATCACTTCAATTCAGTATTTTGATGTTTTAAGTGGCGCCGTTAGGCTGCCGAATTTTTAAGTGGTTCTTCACCCTTCTCGTTTTGAAGTTCTACTTTCATGTCAATTATTTCAAGTTCCTTTTAGTTTTATTGGGGTATTGTCTCTATATATATCATACTGGACTCTTATGTTCATATGATGCGAGACCCAATTTGATCTCTTCAATTCAGTATTTTGATGTTTTAAGTGGCGTCGTTAGGCTGCCGAATTTTTAAGTGGTTCTTCACCCTTCTCGTTTTGAAGTTCTACTTTCTTGTCAATTATTTAAAGTTCCTTTTTGTTATGTTGGGGAATTATATCTATATCTATCATACTGAAATCTTATTTTCACATGATTAGAGACCCTATTTGATCTTTTCAAATCATTTTTGTTGATGTTTAAGTAACGCTGTTAGGCTGCCGAACTTTCATAAGAGAAATCTAATTTGTTTTCTTCCTTCCATGTTTTTCATTTCAAATGGTATGTCCTTGAAATTTCATTACCATGATCATGTATCCTTCTTATTCTGTCCATGTACTATTTTATGGGTCATTTATGAATGTTTGACCCATTTTACCTCTCTTTTAATGTCTTCTAAAACCTTGGAACATTGCCGTTATGCTGCAGAATTTCTGTCTCAAAATGTCTATCTCTTTTTCTAAAGTTCTTTTATTTTATTAAGTGAATACTCAAAGCTCTTTCTTATAAAGGGTTATTCACATATATACCAAATTGTTCTATTTTAAATTCTGGTATTTACATACATGAGACCCACCTTCCTTTTCTGTGGGTTTCAAAGTGATATAAAGATCATGTCTTTAAAGCAGTTTTTAAAAAGTTATGATTATGAAATGAAACCCATTTCCTTTATGCTATATGGGTTATTTATGAAATTTTTGATGATGATATATGTGTCTCACATGATAATAAAGGCAAATTTAAGGGTGCGCCCTGATAGCGCTCCAATGCATTTGGTAATGATGTAACCACTAGAGATTACAATTTTCGCGATACCTTGGTGAATAACCTTGGTAATTTTAAAATGACACCTTGGGGATGGACCTTGGTGATATGTTCATGATTGTCTATATTAAATGATGTATCCACGTCTTCATGTTATGAAAATGTTATTTTTATTATGATATGCCACATGATTTTTTTTATCATGCCTTAAAGTTCTTGTTCATGACATAGTTGATGTATCTCAAGTTCACATGTTAAATGTTTCCCTTGTTTCCCTTACTGGGCCTTCTGCTCACCCTTCCTTTTGATGTATGTCCCCAGGTTATGAGATGCAGTAATGAGCCTAGGGTGAACATGAGGAGAAGCCTTTCAAGTGTTTAAGAAGAATGTGTTTTTTTGTTTCATGTTTTATGTTCCTTGTTTCCAAGACACTAAACCTTAAAGATCCTCAGTTCCGTGTAATGGAATGAAAGTTATGTTATAAAAAGATGGGATGCTATAGTTGGTATTAAAGGATGGTTTAGTTATTTGTGGAAATTAGGATATGAAAAATCTAGGAAGAACCCTATAGAAAAGTTTAAATATAAGAAATCTTCCTGGTATTTTGGTGAGTATTGAGTAAGGGGTTTCCAAGAAAATACATCCCTGTCTGGATACGAGCTGGTAGAGGTGGCTCTGGAACAGATGTACATAGTGGTAAAACCTGAAAACACCGCTTTGAACTAGACTCAAACGGGAACTGGTACACGACAACGGGCCTTGCTGCACTCTTGGTTACGACACTCCTGGGGGATATGCTTTGGTAAATTCATAAGCTTAGTATGAACCATTATTAAAGGAACAAGGATAAAACAAAATAAGGATTCACATAAGAATATATGATCATGGATAACCTAGATTGGAACCTAGGGGATCACAAGTTAGGATATACTTTTATTCTACATGTTTATCCTTTTATGCTTAAAGTTTCCTTTTCATGATTATTAGCTAAGTAAATAAGCCCCTAATTATAGTTTCTTTTCTTAGTTAATGGCGGGAAATGGAAGAACATGACCCAAAAATCAATGTGATAGGAAATGAGACGATTTTCGTATTAATATGACAGGGATGATTAGGGGATTAAAATATTATTAATATTTTGGAAGACGTTCATTATTTTGGGAACCATATTTGATCGAGGTAAATAGATTACTACGGTATTTTCATTGAGGAGTAAGGTTGACTAATATTTTGAAGAATCGATGAATTTAAGGTGAACTTATAGTAATTTAGCTTACTTATGGGAATGACTAACCTATCTTGGGTAAAATATGTTTAGGTTAGCTACTTTTTTTATAAGATGTTAGGAGTGGTTGATGTTGTCTGGAGATGAACAATGAAGTTGTTTTGGAAGACTATGTTATCAAATCCTTCTTGTATTTGGGTTTCAATCTTAGTTTGTTTTATTTTGATGAATTTTAAGGACCGTTATTTATGGGATGGTCTATGATGAAATTTGGGTAGTACCATGGAACTTTGATGATTTAAAAGTAGTTTCCATTCCTATGGGATTCTTTCTTTTTGAAGAGTTGTTTTACCTTAACCTTTCTGTTTTTGGGATAATGTTTAAAGATAGAAGAAATAGATAGTTAATATTTTGTAGATTATGTGATTCTATAGAAGATGATTCTTGTGCTTTTATGAGACCAAGTGTTTTTGAATTCTCATCATTTGGAGAAAAGATTAGTGTTGGTAGGGACTTGTTAAAGGATGAAACTCTACTTGAAGGTAGGTATATTTTCTTATGTTTTTGTTCTATGTAGTAAACAAAATCCTCAAAATTATGAAAATAAACGTAAAACAAAAATGTTGTTTGTTTACGTTTCCTACTAGGTAATAAAAGACCGTTTACACACATCATAAGTTTGGGATTTTCTCATGGTTAACTTTGTCCTAATCATGTTCTCTATCACTCTCCCTCAGAACTTGACCCTTTGTTTTCTCCTCCATGTCCATGTTTTCCTACATGGAACCCTAGTGTGGGTTAACTCGGGTGACCTTTGTACTTCCCTTTCTTTATTTTAAAGTAATAGTTTTACTGACTCCTCTTCCGATGTGGGACTTTCAATGAAATTTCAAAACCCAATTTTAAAATTGCGAGGATGCAATCTCTTAAGGGGGGAAGATTGTAACGACCTGAAATTTTTTAAATAAATTTTGTTTCCTAATTTTATGTGTTATTGTTATACTCAACAAAAATGTTTCATTTGGTAACATGAGTATAATTAAAATGAGAGTGTTGGGTTTTGACTGTTATTTGACCAATGGTCAATATGACCACTGGAAACTAAATGTTTTGACTATTGTCTCTAAATACAAGCAATCTTGGTTAATTAATATAGAAAGAAGATTCGATGGCCTCACCCAATAGTCTTGGACCGATCGAAGCCCATCTAACAGAACTTAGGAAGGAGGTTGCACCACTGGGCTTTTCTCTGGACCAAACCCAAGCTGAACATCATCGTATAAAGCTAGAACGGGATCGCCTTTGCGAGAAGTTCAAACTGATAGAAATTACAACTCGTGCGATGTTGGCCGAGCCTCCCTCGGATTCTCTCACCTTAGCACACCTTACACTTAGGTCCTATGCTGGTGTGATAAGGGGCTATGTAAGGAGACCATAACTGTCTTGTGTAATCCTTTGTTTTAAATAAAATTTCGATTTCTTTTATGAATTTTCAAATGACCGGATAAATATAATATGCATATTTTTGATGAATTTTAGAAAAATGATATTTTAAAAATGGTTGTGTAAACCTTAAATAATTAAAAATGTGTAATGATTCTCAAAAAATGGTCTTCTGCAATTATGTTCAGTACTAAATTTAGAGTCTAATAAGATCTACTTTATTTTTGATGAATAGTAAATTATGAATAGTGATTTTATGATTAGGATTAATAATGTGTCCAAATGGATTAGTAATCTCACTTAAAGAAAGTATTAAAATAAGCTAGGCACTTTGATTAAGTAATGTGATTCAATAAAATGGTTAAATAACGGTTTCATAAATTATTATTCAAGTATTAGTTTTTTCGGATGAATAGTGTTTTTTAATTAAAAATTAAATTAAAAATATTTAGAAAATTATTTTTATAAAATGGATTTCATTTATGAACTTGGAGCACCGATATTATGTTATGGTAATTTTTGGGGTTTTTTCTGAGAAAATGAATTTTCGGTGAATAGTGTATTTATTTAAAAATAAATTTAAAAATATTTAGAAATTTTTTTTATAAAATGGAGTTCATTTTTGAAATCCGAGCATTGATATTTAGTTAAGGTGAAAGTTTGGGATTTTTCTGAGAAAGATGAATTTTTCAGTGAATAGTAAAAATGCAGTTTTAGGGTTTTGGTATGTTTAATGACATCATAATTTGTGTCATGATGATGTCATGAGATCTTTTAAGGGTTGGAAGGCCAAGGGTGATGAATTATTGTTTTAGGGGCCCCATGTGGCCTAACTCCATGATAAATGCCAAGGGACATCACATGGGTTTGAGAAAAGCACATGTGAGGTGTCCCTTGGCCATTAATGCCTTGTCCCCTCACTTTCCCTATAAATACCAAGACCTCATCTCATCCATTCGACTCCCCACTCATTCCCAATGAATTTCGGGTCTCATTAACTCCCAAGGAGTCCTCCCAAGGTGCCCCCAATCCCTCAAGGTCCCAACCTTTGAGGTTTAAGAGTTACATTTTAAGGTAAGGGATCTGACCTCTCTCTTTCTTTTCAAGTAATCTCTTTTATGTCATTTCTTTTATACTACATGTTATTATGTTGGAGGATGTTCTTTTATATTCATCCTACTGCCTATTTCATTTTCATATGATGAGAGACCCCCCCCCCCCCCTTGCTCTCATCAATTCGTTTTAAGAATGTTTAAGTGGCGCCATTAGGCTGCCGAATTTTTAAGGGATTCTTTCACCTTCCTCGTTTTCAAGTTCTATTTCCATTCAAGTCTTTCATGTTCCTTTTTATTATGTTGGGGTATGATCTCTAAATTATCATACTTATCTTTTATGATCATATGATGAGATACCCCATTTGATCGCTTCAATTCATTATTTTGAAGTTTTAAGTGGCGCCGTTAGGCTGCTGAATTTTTAAGTGGTTCTTCACCCTTCTCGTTTTGAAGTTCTACTTTCATGTCAATTATTTCAAGTTCCTTTTTGTTATATTGGGGTATGATCTCTGTATATATCATACTGGAATATTATGTTCATATGATGAGAGACCCCATTTGATCGCTTCAATTCAGTATTTTGAAGTTTTAAGTGGCGCCGTTAGGCTGCCGAATTTTTAAGTGGTTCTTCACCCTTCTCGTTTTGAAGTTCTACTTTCATGTCAATTATTTCAAGTTCCTTTTTGTTATATTGGGGTATGATCTCTATATATATCATACTGGACTCTTATGTTCATATTATGAGAGTCCCCATTTGATCTCTTCAATTCAGTATTTTGATGTTTTAAGTGGCGTCGTTAGGCTGCCGAATTTTTAAGTGGTTCTTCACCCTTCTCGTTTTGAAGTTCTACTTTCATGTCAATTCTTTCAAGTTACTTTTTGTTATGTTGGGGAATTATCTCTATATCTATCATACTGAACTCTTATGTTCACATGATTAGAGACCCTATTTGATATTTTCAAATCATTTTTGTTGATGTTTAAGTAACGTCGTTAGGCTGCCGAACTTTCATAAGGGAAATCTAATTTTTTTTCTTCCTTCCATGTTTTTCATTTCAAATGGCATGTCCTTGAAATTTCATTACCATGATCATGTATCCTTCTTATTCTGTTCATGTACTATTTTATGGTTCGTTTATGAATGTTTGACCCATTTTAACTCTCTTTTAATGTCTTCTAAAACCTCAGAACATTGCCGTTATGCTGCAGAATTTCTGTCTCAAAATGTCTATCTATTTTTCTAAAGTTATTTTATTTTATTAAGTGAATACTCAAAGCTCTTTCTTCTAAAGGGGTATTCACATATATACCAAAATGTTCTATTTTAAATTTGGGGATTTACATACATGAGACCCACCTTCCTTTTCTGTGGGTTTTAAAGTGATATAAAGATCATGTATTTAAAGCAGTTTTTAAAAAGTTATGATTATGAAATGAAACCCATTTACTTTATGCTATATGGGTTATTAATGAAATGTTTGATGATGATATATGTGGCTCACATGATAATAAAGGCAAATTTAATGGTGCGCCCTGATAGCGATCCAATGCATTGGGTAATGATGTAACCACTAGAGATTAGAATTTTCACGATACCTTGGTGAATAACCTTGGTCATTTTAAAATGACACCTTGGGGATGGACCTTGGTGATATGTTCATGATTGTCTATGTTAAATGATGTAGCCACATCTTCAAGTTATGAAAATGTTATTTTTATTATGATATTCCACATGATTTTTTTTATCATGCCTTAAAGTTCTTGTTCATGACATAGTTGATATATCTCAAGTTCACATGTTAAATGTTTCCCTTGTTTCCCTTACTGGGCCTTCTGCTCACCCTTCCTTTTGATGTATGTCCCCAGGTTATGAGATGCAGTAATGAGCCTAGGGTGAACATGAGGATAAGCCTTTCAAGTGTTTAAGAAAAATGTTTTTTTTGTTTCATGTTTTATGTTCCTTGTTTCCAAGACACTAAACCTTAAAGATCCTCAGTTCCGTGTAATGGAATGAAAGTTATGTTATAAAAAGATGGGATTCTATATTGAAGGAACAAGTTTTGTGGGAAAACATGAAGAGTGATATTTCTAATTATGTGTTAAGATGTATGTTTTTCCAACATGTGAAGGTTGGAAGACAAAATCCAATAGGATTCACACATCCTCTTCCCATACTTGGGATGAAATGGGATGATATTAAGATTGACTTTGTCATGGGTATACCGAAGAATAATTGAAGGAATGTTTTGATATGTATCATTTTTGATCTTCTAACCGAGTTAGCACATTTTATTTCTATAAGAGATGATTAACCACTGGAAAGTTTAGCAAGACTATCTATTAATGAAGTTGTAAGACATCATGTTGTACTCCTATCTATTATTTCTGGTCGTGATCATCATTTTACTTCACAATTCTTGAAAACCTATAGAAATCCCTAGATACTGAACTTCATTTGAGCACTGCCTACCACCCTCAAACTTAGGGAAAATTTGAAGGGACTATTAAAAACATAGAAGACAAGTTGAGATCTTTCTCACTCATCTTTCAAGGTATGAAAGATCCATATTTACCTATGGAATAATTTTCCTATTAAAATAGCATCATTTCAAGTATTCTGATGGCACCATAAGAAGCATTTTTTGGAAAGTGTTGATGCACAACAACCTGTTGTGAGAATTTTTATGAAAGAAAACACATAGGCCCAGAACATGTTGAGGAAACTATGGAAAAGGTTAATATTATCCCAACCAACATCAAAGTAACTAAATGTAGGAAAAATAGATATGCCGATAACCAAAGGAAGGATTTATAATTTCATGTAAGAGATCATGTTTTCATGAAGGTTTCTCCATGAAAGGGTGTTATATGATTTGTTAAGAAGGGTAATTAAGTACCACGAACATAGGACCGTTCGAAATTCTTGAATGAATTGGAGTTATTACTTATCATTTGGTAATGCAACCAAGTCTCTCCAATGTTCAGGATGTGTTCCACGTATCACTGTTGAGGAAATTCCTTCCTAACCCAAATCATGTACTCACATATTAAGAGATATAACTAGAACACGATTTGTCTTATTTTAAAAATCCTATCAAGATTCTTGATACCAGAGAACAAGTTCTGATAAACCAGACAACTCCTCTAGTAAATGTTCTATAGAGAAACCATAAGATAGAAGAAGAAATGTGGGAACTTGAGGATCTTATGATGAAGAAAAACCATATTCCTTATATGAGGTAGTATTCAAGATATTTCGAGTATGAAATTATTTGAAGGAGGGAAGAATGGAACAACCCTAGCATCCATGGTACGTTCCTCTTTGAATAATAAAATAGCTTGTACTGTGTGCAAATTCGAGTTCTAGTACACCATGACCAACAAAACTAGCCGTCATTAATAGTAATAACCTTTTTTTGAAAATATATTAATTTTATTTTTGAAAATGGACATCATTTTTCGATACGGAATATCAATATTATCTTAGGGTGAATTTTTTTATTTCTCTGAAAACATTCTATTTTGGATTAATAGTGAATTACACTGTGTTATTGTTTAAAACCTTCATATTATTAAAATAATTATTTATTTTATTTAAATTTATTTTAGGTCAAAATAGATACATGATATCTATATAAGTTCAATGTAATTCAATGGAATCTTTTTATAATAATATTACACATATAAAAGTTTATTTATCATTTTAACATATTTTACCCACCTTCTAGGAACATTTAAAAACTTGCATAAAATGTAATTTTACAGCATCATAGAAATGAATTTCAAAAATTCAAGTGACATGGTTGAAAATAATAAGTAATATGTGGTTCAATAGAATGAAAATAGATTTTTTATGAATAGTAACTTTTTAATTTTATTAATAATAGATTGAATTAAATAGGGTAATTAAATATATAAATAATATTATAATTACCCTAACACATGTCCAAATTCTATTTGATAAGTGTTTTTTGACCAAAATAAACCTTTGGAATAAAATATGATCATCTTTTATCCACTTGGATTAGATTATGACATTTATTATTATTTTATTTAAAGAAGACTTAAAATTGTTAAATTAAAATTATCATAAAAAAATTTTAATTTAAGGTTATATATAAGATAAAATAAACTATAAATATTCATTAGAAAGATAAAACAATTTACTACATAATTATATTTTGTTTATATTTTTAGAAATTATATAACTAAATATCTATATTACACAACGAGGATGCAGTAATTACCTTATTAACGAATGATTGTAATAATTGATATTTTAAATGTCCAAAAAATGTTAATTTAGACTTTTGATGAAGTCAAATGATTATATAAGTTAATATGACATATCAAGATTTATTTAATTAATTTTTTTCTAATTAATCATGTTTTTTTAATGTCACAAACACCAAATACTAAATAGTGTCAAAATTGACATAATTGAGTTTTAAAGAAAACTACTAAATTGTTAAATGATATAATATTCCAAAAAATATAATTCTTGGAATAAGACTTATATAATGATATATATTTCATTAATTAACCATTTGGGATTTTCTTTCCATTTTATAGAATGTTTATTAACTATGTATTATAATAATTCAAGAATACATGGTAAAACATAAACTATTTAACAAAGAGTTAAATCTAAAATATAATGTAAACATGGCGCCCTAAACCTATATAAAACCTATTGGATGACAGTTTTTCAACCCATCAACACCTTATCCTCGAAAAAAATTCTTCTAGTGTAATTATTAACCTAATATGATAGTATAATATAAAAATATTTCAAGATTTTCCCAAATTTACCCTCAAATCTCTTATAATAGATTACTTCCCCTTCTCTAAATATCACACATCCAAATCCATTTGGCTCAGAAAAAACCTTCTCAAATATGTTCCCAACTATCCTCAATTCATCCTTTATGACTTACATAGATCATAAATACAACATAAGGATCCCTTCTGTTCAAATCAAATAGAAGAACCTGAATAAGAGGTAATAAATTCATCACCACTTTCAATGTTATTTTCTTCATCAACATCCTTGTTCATTGTATTTTACATTCCAAAATAATAACTCTATACCATATACCTATTGTGATTTTATTATAAAATTGCAACAACCATATTCATTATTCTATCCATCATATAAATGACATTGTAACAGTACGTGTGTACGTACAACTTACCGTCTCCACGTCGTGGTGTAGTTTTTTATTCAACAATTAATTATTTTTATGGGAATGATAATGAGAAAAATTGATGTAAATAATAAATTTAACAATTTAATGATTATTTATATATAATATAAAATTTAATTATGTAAAATTTACTCATCAATAGAATGGTATTGCTTCTCGTGCGTATGTACGGATTACCGCATCCACGAATGCGATGAGATTCATTCCGTGTCGTAACCATTCATGAATAATTTTAATTTTATGATTTAAAATAATTTATGAGAACATAATATCATTCTGGATAAGAATAAAATTCATCAAATCCATAACAAACATGAATTATGTAACAAAATATATAAAGGAAAATGAATCAGTTAACACCCAAAACAATGACACTACTAAAATATTATTAAGAAAAATCTATTACTATATCATATATAATATCATATTTATTTATATGATTTTTTATAATTTTATAACAATGATTTAACTATTATATATGATGGTTAACATAAATTTGACTATGGAAAATTACATGCTAAGGGATAATTTTACAATATCTTCAATATCAATGGTTGTTTATATATGAGTATCTAATGGGGCCTCTTTATCATTTGCATTCATGTTTCTTAAAAATTTATTTGAAAATATTTTTACTATTTCCTATAAAATCAATTAGCTTCATTTATACCCTTTTTTTACTTTTAATAAAATGTTTTTAAGGAATCATTCCATCGTTTTCCAAATAAGGTACTTTATGACTTTTTTGACAAATTAAGGTAAGAATGATTTTTTAATGTATTTAATGGGTGCATCTATTTTCTACCATTATAACATCTTACATATCCCCTTAAATGATTATAATAATTTTTTCAAAATAAATGTTTTCTTTTATAATTACGCGACTTTTAAATGATTTCAAAATAGAATAAGATATTTTCCTCAAATAGTTTTGATTCCAACTATGTCAACATCCTTTTATGGATTTTACACTTGTTTGAAGTTGATTTGTTATGATATAACCATACATAATGTATTGTAGGTTTTGTGATATTTTTGACTATGTATGTGTTGTTTTTATACCATTCATGGTTTATGGTTAATGTTTTAACATTTCATATGTTAGTTTTAATATGAATGTTTATGGTTTGATTCAATCTTTTCATATGAGGAATTCATTAGACTTAGTATTTGAAAGGTGGAGACCGCAATATCTCATCGATGCATTGGTTGGTCTCATTGGAAAAAATGGTGTCTTGTCACAAGGCCTTGACAAAATTTTATTTCTAGTCTTCACACGATGCCTTGACTATGTGGTTATGGTGTCCGACATTACACATTGCATCATTATGAAATTAGCAATTGATATTAAATGTGATTATTTGACTTGTAGAATATCCATTTGAGTATGTAAATGGAATTATTTGATTTATATTTTCCATATTATATAGATGTTTACATTTAATTGTCTTGTGTTTTAGTCTTATACATTTTCATTAATATTTATTCTTACCTAAATGTTACCTCTATATTTTTATCCTTACTAAGCATATAACCTCACCCCATCCTATGTTTTATTTTCAAAGGACGCAAACAAGTATTTTATGACTGACTTGCAGGGAAAAGCTTGGGGATATGAGTGTGTTCAAAAAAGATCAAACATTTTTGTTTTTAATTTCATAATGTAATGTAAAACTTATTTATATATCTAGTACTTCCAAAGCAACTAAACATATCTGAATTTTGGGATTTGATCCCTTATGATCATTCCAATGTTATGTAATAATGCACTAACACTAGGTAACTAGGGTCAGGACATTACAATTCCAATAATTCTTTTATATAATATACATTGAATAATGTAAATATAATTACATTCACTACACAATAAAATAATGGAAAACATATCATGTATCTCACAGAAAAAAAATTGTTGGATGAAATCTCCTAACCATGTGTCCTGAACATTGTAATTTTCATTAAAACCATCGATATAAAAAATATAAATTTACTATAAATATTTTAAATAAGAGAATATTTATATCAAACCTCATATATGATTCATTACACCCTTACATTACCCTCCTGTTACCATCCTATGTTATGACATCACTTTAGATAAAATTTTCTTTGTTCATCGCATGCGTCTTAATTTTTTATTTTGTTTTCCCTTATAAATATATCATGATTATATAATTTAAAACATTATATAAATATCATGTGTATCATGTATTCGTTTTTTATGATAATTAATATTAAATATAATTCTGAAACATAATACAATGTTCATGAATATGGGAAGTCGTACAAATGAATGAGCACTGTTTCCATATTTTATTCCGTATTGAATGAAATAATTAGAAATAAATTTATTAAAATATGTATAAAAAAACATATTCTCATTATAATTATAAAAATATTATATAAGTTATTAAAAAAATTCTTAATATATTTTTTATAGTGTGTGAATGAATCATGTTTCTTTTAGGGGGAGGTTTGCCACAAATCCTCAAACGAAATTATTATATTTACATCAAAGGGAAAGTAAAAAAAGATATGATTCATAAAAGGAATATATAAGATTAAATAAATAATACATATAGTGTATAAAAAATATAAAATCATGTACGATCATAATTCCTACCATGATAGGAAGTATGAATAACTTAATAGTGATCATTTGGTGAGGCTGACGTTCACTGTACACATAACAAATATTTTTGTTACACATTTTATGGAGGTGTGGCATATGTTTAGGTAGAAAATATAAAATAGAAACATACTAGTTTTCTTTTGGATATATTTTCTTTTATAAAATCTTTGAATAAATATAGTGGAGGGGTGGAAAATAAAAATATAAACGATGAGTTTTAGAGAAGGTGTTATATCTTAATTGGGAAACTACTTTACGTAGGTGACAAAAGGTTTCCTAGGAATACATTATACCAAAAGGGGGGATTAAATGTGGAATTTAGGGATTTATATATGATTCATGGGAATTTATTTTCTGAAACTAGGTGGATTGAAAAGTGTGAATAAGATGGGGAGGTGGTGGCCTTCAATAGGGAAGGGAGAGGACATAGTTGACATTTATAAAAATTAGTTAGGATCAGCAATGTTTTATACTAAAAGAAGTCATGTGTTATAGAACCAACTCATTAATGCAAGTATCAGGTCCTAATAATGTCCAAAAAATTGGTGTTTAAAAGTTTCTACGTCGTCTTCATTGTTAAATATAAGAATTAGTCTTTACATATGCATGGTAACATCTCGGTTCCAGAAGCCACCCAGAGGTGCCCGGTACCCGGTTGGTCACATGGCCTCAACCGCATTTCCCCAAAATCTAGAGGTTACTGACTAGAAGCGAGGACCTCAGTTGTGATAATGGGGAAACAATTCCCTCATTGGAAGAGTAACACATCAGAAGAAGAAATAGAAAAACAAAAGCAGTAATAATCCATAAAAAAGGAAATTACTTATGACTGGAAACAATAAACTAGAGCACACATAAATATGTGAATGATACAGGATACATATTTCTTGGAACGCATCCAAAAAAATCAAAATGTTGGAGTAAAAAATAGTACTAATATAAAGTAAAAAAAGGATGCAAATAAACTACTCCTCATCGTTGCAAGCATCAACTTGGTCCCATACTCTCCTGCTCCACAATAATAATGTACCTAAAGTAGAAGGGAGCTTGCCTTTATTTATACCTGTAGCAATATAATCAGTTTGGGCCAAAAACATGTCCCAAACAGGGAGCAGGACTAAATCTCAGTAGTTAACCTCTGCGAGATCTATGCCTAGTAGTCAGTGAATATATAGCAGGTAGTTAGATAATAAAGGAAGTAAACAAAGAAGTACCCAAGGATAAAAATTGACAGATTCAATGCATTCAGTTTCATATAACAAGTAACGGCTAACAAAGCAGGTAAAAAAACAGGTACCCCTTCGGGAAGTACTCATTGCCTATCCCCTCTAGTCTTACCTAGAAACAAAAGCAACCCTCTTGGCTGTATACTTAGTCTAACCCCTCTGGTTCATCTTAAGCATAGAATCTATGAGGATGAACTCACCATCAATTCCTTTTATAGTCTCATAATGGTAAATAAATGTTCTCTAGGTATTCACTCAACATCTAATCCCCCAGTGTCCTACATCGAGGATCTACAGACCGTCTGATGAATAACTTATATCAATTCACCATGCGATCTCACATCCTAAGTAGAAAATACACTCTGGAGATTCCATTACTTCCATTCTATCTATAGTCAATACACCAGGTTCTCACGACCCTCTGATAGTCGAGAAAGCGTAGAAGTGTGTATCAGCCTAAGAAAGCATCAACAACTACTTGGGTAAATAGTCTACAGCATAACAGCATGTCAGAATAATAGTCACATAATCCTATAACACTAGGCATGGAAAAAAAAGGTATCCTAACATTCTAAGTAGTTATAAAAGATCAGAACTAAAAAAATTCATGGGAAAACACTTCCAAAGCATAACAATCAACCATATTAACATTAAATTTTCCTCTACTCAAGCACAAAATCATGGAATAAAATTAACAGGGCTATAAAAGTTAACACGCAATACCTCGTTCAGGGGAATTTGACAAATTTGCACATATTACTTAGTGAACTTCAATAGAAAGGCACAAACCACCTACCTCGTTGTTGGGAGATCGATATACTTGAATATAGGGGCTTGAATCATCTTATATTTCCAAAGATATACAAAAAATATTAAATAGTTCAACAGAGGATAACAGGAGATGAATACAGAATTGGGAAACGAAGCTCAGGCAGAAGAGAGAGATTACTGAGGTGATCCCAACACAATAAACGACGGTCAAATTAGAGTTCAGATGCTCAGTCGGGGGCTCGGAGGAAGATCATGGCCGTATGAGAGCTCTCGATCAAACAAATCCTAGAAGAAGAGCGTTCTGGTGATTATACGAGACTCTAGTACGTTTAATGAAAAAAAAAGAAAATATGTGGTGTATTATTTTGAAGTACAAAGTGTGTACTTGAATTTGCTATACTCCTCTTTAGGCGTCCTCCAAGTCACCCCTACAAAGCCCTGTGTGTGGCCATCACACGACCAGCACACGACCTCCTAGAGTGACCCAATACATGGCATGTACTCTAAAGTACACGGAATTTATGTTATAAATTTCAAGAAAGTGCATTTTTTCTCCAAATATGACCAGAAGGAAGAAAACCTACCTGAAAGAAGATTATAGTTCTTAAAAACATCCCCCCCCAATGAAATTTTTCCCTGAATATCCCTAGAAAGGAGGCGTAGAAAAAGAAACCCCAAATAACTTTGGCCACTGCGATCATATGTCTACCTCCCTCTCCCACGTCATGTCCTGTAGTTGCTCATGCTGCCATAGCACCCTTACCAGAGGATCAGAACGATAATGGAGAAACATTGTACATCAATGAACAATCCGGGTAGGGTGATCCTCAAAACATGTATCCACTTACCACTCAACCTCCATAGGTTGGAAGACAAGAGAAAGGTCTAAGAAGTATCTTCGAAGCTGATAAATATGGGAGATGTCGTGCATAGCCTGGTACCTATGAGGTAACTACAACCTATATGAAACCTTCCAAACTCTCTCCAACACCTCCAATGGCCTGACATACCACAAAAAAAGCTTAACTTGTCTCCTAATCCTCCTATGGCCCAACCTTAGTGGGACATGCAGAAAAAAATGATCCCCAACCTCGAACTCTAGAGTTCATATCTGCTGATCAACACAAGACTTCTGTCAAGACTGTGGGGTAGCCATCATCTTCCGAATCATCTCAATATACTCTGAGGTCTCCTAAACAGGATGAGGACCCTCCATAGATTCCTCTCCTACCTCCAGCCAACATAAGGGTGATCAGCATGACCACCATATAAATCCTTATATGGTGCCATCTGAATAGTTTTCGAAGAACTATTGTTTTTGGAAAACCCCACAAGAGATATGTTCTATTCCCATGATCCTACAAAATCTAGAATGCATGCTTGAAAAATGTCTTCCAACACTTGAATCATACGCTCAGATTGGCCATCTGTCTGGGGGTGGTAGGCATTACTCAAAAGTACCTATGTACCCAAAGCCTTCTGAAGCCCCTGTTAGACCCGAAAAGTAAAATGTGTATCCCTATATGAAAAATGTTGTGTGGAACTCCATGAAAATGCACCATATCAAGGTTTTACAATCATCCTAGCTCATCAACCATGAAGGTCTCCTTGATTGAAAAGAAGTGAGAAACCTTCGCGAGTCTTTTAATGACAACCCAAACTGCATCATTCACTCAAGGAGACCTTAGTAAAACTGTCACATAGTCCATCGCGACATCGTTCCACTTCCACTTTGGAAAGGGTAACTATTGTAAAATCCCTGCTGGTTGCGGATGCTCCGCCTTAACCTGCTGAAAGGTGGAACACCTCATGAAAAAACCAACAACATCTATTTTCATTCGTGGAAACCAATACTGACAGTGTATATCACGATACATCTTGTTGACACCAGGATAAAAATACCAAACTGAGGAATGAATGTCCTACATCATCTCCTCACGTATGTCTACTAGAACCCATATGTGCCACTATAAATTCAAGATCTCATCCTCTCCTTTGTTCCATCCTAGAATTGGGACCTCTCCTGACACGCTCTCCCGTAGGACTAGACCTTCTTAATCTGATAACTTCCTCATTTATACTCGATAAAAAATTAGAGGTAATAGCCAACTAAGAAAGAAATGTTTGCCATTGTCTGTCATGCACCTCCAAACACATCTCAGAGAACAGATCCCTAAGCTGCCACTCACTACTGGCCTCCTAAACTGCCTGTATCTAAGTCCTCCTACTCAACACATCTGCCACTACATTTCCTTTCTCAGATGTATTGGAAAGATCAATATTAAATTACTGAAGGTACTCAACCCACATTCGCTGTCTCAAATTCTAGTCACACCGGGTTAAGATATACTTGAGACTCTTGTGGTCGGTGAAAACCAAAAATTGATCACTCAAAAGTTAATGTCTCAAACACCATATGACATGATCAACTACAGCCATATCGAGATCATGCATTAGGTATTTCTTCTCATGTGGACGCAACTGCCGAAACCCATATGCAAAGAATCCTTCTCCCTGGAAAAGAACAGCTCCCAGCCCGATACCTTATGACTCACTTTACATAGTATAGATCTTTCCTGGATCTGGAAAGACTTGTATCAGTGGTGAAGTCAACCTCTATTTCACCTCCTAAAAGGTTCTCTAAAATGAATCTAAACACAATAACTATTTACCCTTCTTAATCAGACCCTTCAGTGGTGCTGATAAGAATGAAAAATCATGTATGAAACATTTGTAGTATACATCATGCCCTTGAAAACTCTGCACCACAAAATTTTAATCAAATTCTCACATGAAACTACAGCTCTATGTTTCTTTGGGTCTATTGATACTCCCATCTCAGAGATAACATGACCCAAGAAGTGAATCTAGTCCATCCAAAAGTGGAATTTTGAGAGAATAACATATAACGGATGCTCTCTTACTGTACTCAAAACGATCTCAAGAAGTGTGGAATGTTCGTGTCGAGTGAGAGAGTACACCAAGATATAATTCACGAAAACCACCATGAAGGAATCCAAGTATAAATGGAACACTCGGTTCCTTAGTTACATGAAAACTGCAGGCGCATTCATGAGATAGAAAGTGATAACCATATAATCTTATAGACAAAACTTCTCCAAAAGGTTGTGAAAGGTTTATCTGATGGTCTAACATGCACCTGATGGTAACTCGATCTCAAGTCAATATTTGAGAACACCCAGGATCCTTAATGTTGATAAAATATATCATCAATCCTAGGAATGGGATATCAGTTCTTGATCATCAATTGGTTCATATTCCGATAGTCCACAAAAAGCCTGACGGTACAATCTGCCTTATTCGCAAACAGGATAGGCGAACCCCATAGAGAAGTAATTTTTCGGATGAAGCCCTTTGCCTATAACTCCTCCAACCGTTTTTTGAGCTCATGTTACTCTGGTGTAGCCATTCCATAAAGAGTAATGGACACCGGGGCCGCTCTTGGAATGATATGAATAGAAAATTCTATCTCACGCTTTGGAGACAAACCTAAAAAGTCCTATGGAATGACATCCCTGAAACGATCCACCACTGGAGGAACATAAATCTGTGATGTCCCCTGGTCATCCATATATAGACAATAAATATGGGCTATAACTCCTCCCATCCCATGATGCTTGGTCCCTGCTATACTCACCTTGACACCCCACTCTCCCTTATGAAGAAATGATCCGGCCTATTGTGATGAAAAACCCACTGTACGATGATAGTAGTCAACAACATCTTAGAAGGGAACTAACCAGTCCATTCCAAGAATGACATCAGATCCTGTCATCTCTAGAACAAATAGGTCCCATAAAAGTGACACCCACTAACCTCTAGAGGGAACTCCTTGCACTAACATACAATCATTATTCTAGTCCCCAACGGAGTGTCTAGTATCAAGATATCAGTAGAAGAAAAGATATAGAGCCCAAGGATCTCCAAAACTGCATCATATATAAAGCTATGGGAATCCCCTAATCAAAAAGAGCAGAATCTAAAACTGAGGAAAAAATGATTGTACCTTGAACTGTTGAGGGTCCGGAATCCTGCTCATGTTGGGTATGCTCCTACGCAAAATTCTGACTTGTACCACAGCCATATGACCCTATCTAGCCACCCTATGTTGATCCACCCAATTTTCATAGAAAATTGGGCGACTGACTACCATGTCCATGACCTCCACCTTGGCCTGAACGGCTGGAATAACTCCATTTATCAGACTAGTGAGAGACTGGAAGTGCCCTTCCTAAACGAGGAGTCATAAAAGAACCTTCATCACTAGCTTCTGGTGAGAAGATCTGACCGATGCGCTAAAGATGACCAATCTGGCTGCAAGATCGGCATTCCACTAGGTATCTCAAAAAATGTGCCCCATATGCTCCCTCTTCCTGCCCTTTTGGCACACCACCAGGCTACCATAAGAAGTGTCTCGCCTCCTCGGATCTCTACACAAAGACTCCCTGAGGCGCTTCCTACTATCAGTAAGAGGGATACTAACGCCAGATGCCAATCCACCAAGGCACACAACTCTAGAATCTCTCATATTCGACTCATTGATCAGTTCCTGGTTGATAATAGAAGTGATAGAGGTATACCAGAAGATGTTCACCTACAATAAGATGTTATTCCTCAGACCATCCTCGAACATCCTTGATAGGAATAACTGATCACCTCCTGAAATAGGCGTGAAACGCTGTAGCTCAGTAAAATGAGAGGAATACTCTATAACCGAAAGACTACACTACTCCAAACTCATAAATTCTCGAGATTGATTGACCCTCAAGGTATCTAGATATAAATAGCCGTCAAATATACATTGAAACTCCTATAAAGTCATGAATTGCTAGAATACCATATGTGATATCTCATCCCCCCACCTCTTGGAGGAATCCTGAAGCATATATGTAGCGAACATGACCCACCTATCTGATGGCATCTCCAGATGCTAAATGATCGTCAACATGGCTTCTAGCATTGACTATATAGCCGAGGGTCCTGCATCCCTTGAGAATGTGGGAGGATGCTGCTGCTGAAAGACCCGCGTTAATTCTTCCATCAACGGGGCAGGAGGCGGAGCACCCTAAAAGGTCTTCATTATTCTCATAAAGCCTTCCCTGAACTGTGTATTAGTACATGCATCTGGTATAATGGCTGGTTCCAAGACTAGCACAACCAGAGGATCTATAGGTGGTCCCTGATCATCCATATCCAATGTCTGATCACTACCCTGAAACTAGCATATATCCAGATGACATATCAGCAGAATGACTCTGCAAGTTCAAACACACATCTTATATGAAGATTTTCAAAGACCAAAAAATATAAGCATATGAAGGGAATATAAGAAATTAAGCATTTAAGTTTTCCAAAACATGGATACACTACCTTCATACTTCCTACATGGTGTGTACCATTAAACAATTCCCATGGGTGTGTACTTCTACCAAAACTGCTCGGGTAACACCCCAAACACATGGCATGCTTTCCTTACACACAGCGTGAACTTGAATTTTATTCCCCTGACCGAGTCCTTCTACATGGATAAGACACACGGTTCCCCTTAGAACGAGATTACACGACGTGTTTGTGAGAGACACGACATGTACTAGAAAAGCTTCACCGACCAATGATATTCATGACACAGATGGATACTTGGTTGACACTAAACTGAGTGTTCTAGATAGACACGGTGTGTACTAGAAGATATGACCCCAACCCATGTTGTTAGTCACACAGGAGGACACTGGGTCAACACGAAACAACGTGTACAGCCGGTACACGGCGTGTTCACACAATATTTTCCCAATCTCGTGTCTCTGCCCACACCACCTATGACATGACCATAGAGTACATGTCCTGTACATAAGGTGCATGGTGTGTACTCAAGAAAAACTGTTTCTTCACAAATAGAAGAACAAATGGAGTGTCGTCAAAACTACACGGCGTGTATTCTTGGTTTTTCTGAACAGTAAGCCTCAGAAACTACTTCATAGCCTAGAAAAACACTGAAACAAACACCGAAGAACCAAATTCTGATCCGTGAGGGCTCATGATACCCATGAATTATAGCTTCGCATCTTATAAATGTTATCACAAAAATCTACAAGAAAATGTTCCACCAAATTCCAGTCCATGAGGGCCTATTACACCTCAAGAACCCATATTTGGCATTCATTTAAGAAAAACCTAAACAAATCAAAACCCTATCAAACAACGGGTATCCTATCAAGGAATCTTTCACAACAATATGCATATCTAGCACCACACCGATCACAACAACATACAATCACAAATGCACCATAAATATCATGGCATGAATGCATGACATGTGATTTATAAAAAGGTAATATATGATGCATGAGATGGAATACCCTCATCTCATAGGGTTGAAATAGAAATAGAACCTCAACATCATCAAAAATAGTAGCACAATACTTGTGAGTAAGCCAATGGTGAAAACCAAATCAATAATAAAATTGAAAAACTAGAAAAAAATTGCAATACGAGCTAAATTGGATTTTCCCTCCTCATGGGTTATCTACTCTCGAGTACAACTTATTACTAAGAACATATTCCAGCTTATCCCTGAATATAGGCTCCAAATAGTAAGTCAAGAAGAAATGAATTCTATTGATAACACATTGTAACATCCCAGAAAAGAAAGCCACATAGAGGCACCCCATACTCGGTTGGTCAAATGGCCTCTAGTGCATTTTCCCAAATACTATAGGCTGCCGACGAGTAGTTAGGGCATTGGATGTGATGGTGGGGAATCTATTCCCTCATTGGCAGAGTAACACAACAGAAGAAAAATAACAAAATAGAAATAGTAATAATCCATAAAAAATGAAACAACAGAAGACTGGAAACAATAAACAAGAGCACACATTTATATGTGAATGATGCATGATACATGTGCCAAAGAAACAAACCAAACAAATCGCAATGATGGAATATAAAATATTACTAAACTACAGTACAAAAAGAGGCAGATAAACAGATCCTCTACATCACAAGCCTCATCTTTGTCCTATACCCCCCTACTTGACAGCCATCAAGTACCTAAAGTATATGGGCGCATTCCCTTATCTATACCTATATAAATATAATTTGTTTGGACCCAAAACATGGCCCAAACAGGGGTGAGACTATATCCCAGTAGGCAAACACCACGAGATCTATACAATGTATTCAGTGAATATATGGGAGGTAATAAGTGAATAAATGTAGTAAACAATGATGTAACCAAGGTAAACAATTCACATATTCAACACATTCAGTTTCATAAAAAAGTAATTGCTAACAATGAAGGTAAACAAAAATTGGTAACCCTATAGGAAGTAATCACAGCCTATCCCATCTGGCCTACCTTACAGCACAAGAAAGCCTCTTGGTAGTACACTCAGTCTAACCCCTCTGGTTCATCTTAAGCATAGACTCTCTGGGGAAGAACTCACCGTCAATTCCTCCTATAGTCTCATATCAGTAAATAAAGGTTCTCTAGTGGAGAACTCAATGACTATTCCCTCTATGGACCATGTGGCAGATCTACAGACACTCTGAGGAAGCAATTAAGCCAATTCCCACTGTGGTCTCGCATTGTAAGTGTAAAAGACGCTCTTGAGAATCCCTTGCGTCCATTCTCTATATGATCTATAAACCTGTTTCTCACGGCCCTGTATAAGTCAAGGAAGCGTAGCATCACGTATTGGCAAAAGAAAACATCCAAAAATAACTGGGTAAATAGTCAACAGCATAACAACATGTCAAAACAACAGTCACACAATCCTACAATACTTGGCATTGGAAAAACAAGGTAGCCCAATAGGCTAAGTAGTTCTTACAAGGTCAGAACCAAAACATGCATGGGAAAACACATTAAAAGAATAAAAATCTTCACTTTTCACACTCAATTTACCTCTACACAATCACACAAGAATCTTAGTCATTTAACCGGGCTAAAATAGTAAACATAAAATACCCTGTTCAAGTGTATTGTAAAATTGGAAAATATAACTGAATGGTCTTCAACAAAAAGTCACAAACACCTTACCATGGCATTGGGAGATCGATATACATGAGTCTCTGGGCTTGAATCACCTTAGAATGATGAAGATCCACAAATACGTCTAAAACATTCAATAGAGTATAACATAAGAAGGATGAGGAATCGGAAAACAAAGCTCAAGAATAAGAGAGAGAATCTTGAGTCGATCCCAACGCAATTGATGGGGGTCGAATCATGGTTCAAATTCACTGTTTGGGGCTCATAGGAATATTGCATTCGTACGAGAGATCTCAGCCAAAAGAATCCATGAAAAAGATTGTTATGGAAACTAGACGTGACCCTGGTACGTTTAATGAAAAAAACACGGCTTGCACTTTTGAAGTACATGGCGTGTACTTTCCTTTTCCGTACTTCTCTTTAGGCGGCCTCTGGGTCACCCCCACATGGCCATGTGTGTGGCCATCTCATGACCATCACACGGCTAGCACTCAACCTCCTGCGACGACCCAATACATGTTGTGAATTCATAAAGTACACAGAATGTACTTTAGAAATTCCAAGCAATTCCCCATTTTTCCATAAATGACCAGAAGGAAGAGAACCTACCTTAGAGAAGATCATAGTTTTTACAGTCTATATTTTACTTTAAAAAATCTTATAAATTTTAATTACATTAAATAATAATTTTTCCCAAAAACAAATTTGAATGTATTATAAATTATAAATTATTTTTATTCAAATTTAGGAATTCGTTTTTTTTAATTCCAAAAATTCATGTGGGATAAATTAATTTAAAATTATTCACTGGGACAAGCTGCAATTGCTGGTTTTTGAATAAAAAAAATAACAAAATGAATAATTATTTTTATGTCCAATAAAAATGTGAAATTATTTCCAATGAACTAAATCATATTAATTAATAAATATATTATCTAATGAAACATTAAAAAAATTAAAATATATTTTTTCATTATAAATAAATTTTATGAAGAATAATTTTTTGAATTAAAATTCTATATTTTTAACTATTCATTAAAAATTTAATCCTAATAGAGAAATAATATTAAATAAAATTCTTAGCAAATTTTTGCGTTTATATTCAAATGAAAAATTTTATTTTGTAATATTTAATCTCTTATAATTCCTATTTTATAATAAAAAAGGGATCTCTATTAAATTTTGTTATAACTTACTTATTAATACAAATAGGTTTGTTTGATAAAAATTAGCTTTGTCCTTATCTTACGCATATCTATACTATTGGCTGAATTCTAAATTTTTTTTACTATATTTAAATAATATATTTATTAAATTAATATTACAAAATTTTTATAATTAATTTAATTTTTTAGGTTTAAAAATCATTGTGACCATAAAAATATTCCTATTTTCATCTATATTAAATAATTTTACATATTCATTTCTAATTATTTTTTAACACACGAATTCATCGCATATTTGTGTATAACATATAATTTCGTAAAATAAGTATTATTGTTCATAACCAAGAAGTTAGCATATATCTTATATATTTTAATATTAAATAATTATATTTCACTAATATATTATGGTTTCGTAAAACTCAGTAATGCATGTAAAAACTACATTGAGGAATGTAAGTATTTATTGTAAAACAAGTTAAACTCATTGTTATGTGTAGTAAAAGATAATATTCATGTTTTGTGTAGTGTACTATTAACATAGTTTTATGTGTAAATACATCCCAACATAGTCTATTAATATAAAATAAACTAGTTTCAGTGATATGTGAAATGAAAAATATCAAAAATGATAAATTAATTCAAAAAAATAATTCAATCATTTTTAGGGTTTTACATTCTACCCACCTAAAATGAATTTATCCCTTTAAATTCACCTATTTTATCAATGGTCTAACACTCAAAAGATTCATTCTTATAAACCCACCTCATAAAATGAATAATAAAACTTCTCTTAAAATGGGATATTTTGAACCATAACGGTTACCCCAAGTAACATATAACTTGGTTTGCACATATGACAACCCAATTTGGGAGTAAATATTTGACATAGAGGAAAATTGTAAATATTTATTGGTGGTGATTGTGGTTATCAATCCAAAAAAATAATGATAAAGGAAATGTTTAGGGCCTGAAATTCCTAATACATTGATGACTTAAAAGTCCACCAGTTCAACAAAAATATGGTATTAAGACATAACATTTTCGTTTATAAATATCCTCCTTTTGAGTAACTATTTTATTAACCATGAAAATATGGAAATATATTTAGTTGATACAATTTTATAAAAAAAAATCATTCTTTATTACTGTTTTATCATTTTCAAATTCATAAATTACGTCGTGTATTAGATGTCCAAAATTATCATTAATGCCTGAATTGCTAAAATACACTTTTAAATGATCTTGAGACCCATAAAATAATTAAATGTATAACTATTTATCTATAAATATTAATTAAAATAAATATTCTTAATATTTCAATATCTAAACCTAAAAGCATCAATATTATTTCATCATAAATAGTAATTCATCAAAAATAGTTATACTTTAATCTGGATATTTCATAGTCCAGTAGCAGGAATGATACCCTTAATATCCTATATCCATGTGTTCAAGACCCATGTACTTACATAACTTGTTTTTTTTATCATCAATCATACAAGATTTATGCTTTATAAAACCATAATATTATAATTTATAGATATAAATTTTATAGACGTCCTTAAAAAATGTTAATTAGTATCTTTCCTTTTAACCAAGGTTTTATATAAAAACTCTTTGTATATATATTTTCCCCAAATTTATATTATATTTTTTATGAATTGTTAAACACATAATAATTATCAAAGATTAAAATAAAAAATCTCAGAAATAATGTCACAAAATTATCTTAACAATGACCAAGTATATATCACGAAATTTCTCTTGGTTGTCACATTCCAAACATGTGAATACACTCATGGAAAATTCTCTTAGAACATAGGGAAAAACAGAATTAACATATATATTTATGGAAATCGTGAATAATTTATTATTTCATGTATTACTAGATATATTCCATAAATCCCAGAAGTTTGAAACATCATCAATGACAGTGTAGACTAATTTACCAAAATTCCTTAATTAGTTCCAAGGTAATAAATATCATACAATTTACTTATTCATATTCCACATATCATTATAAAAAAAATTATCAAAGCATAAGGAAAATGTTAATCATTATAAATAAATTAATCTTGTATTTTCCATGTATGTCAACATTCCATTATGTCATTTTTCAATTTCATCTGAATCATTCAATGTGTACTTGTAAATACATACAAAAAACATAAACTGAACAATCTTCATATAATTAAAAATTAATATATCATAATTCATGAATCCAAAAACAAAAAAAAATTATTATAACTGCCCATCTTCAATTCATTATCATGTATACCTCATCCTAATTTTCAATACCTTTTTCATTTCACATTTCATCTGTAGTCTCTTCATTTGTAGCATTGTAACAATTACTCAATCCACCTTCATGATCCTAATCATGATATTTTCTATTGTGACATTGAGTTTCATAATGACTATTTATTTCACCCCTGAAACACTTAAACATCATTGATTCATTAAGAAGAAAAACTTTTTCATCCATTAAATTAGTTGAAAACATATGTTCCCCTCCTACAGTCACTCATTTTTTCCTCTTTACCAAAGTTAATGAATATTCTTGTTCATATAATAAATTACCATTGGAGATTATCTCCACATTAATGAAACAAAGAGAACCTAATTTCCTTTCTTATATAATATATATTACCCACACTCTTATAGAACTCAACCATTATCTTCCTTGGTGAGTCTGAGATTTGGTTCTGGTATAAGTTGTTATTATTGTTATGTGAAAACTGATTAGACATGATCTCAACATCATTCACACTATTCATCATCCAAATTGAATTATCATAATCATATCTTCAATAACATTCAATTTTATTATCTTTCCTTACATATACAACCATTAACATTATCCAAAAGCATAATGTGAGCATTACTTACTATAACAGAAAACCACTTAGTCCAAAATGAATTAATGAGAAGATGTATAAATGATGACACCATCCTTATTCAATGACACACTATGTAAATACTATAATATTCAGAGACAAATAATGTTTAGATACTTCATTATGTATTTTTTTTGAGTTTTTTAATTCCCAAAACATAGCCCTTGGGAGTATCAAATTAGGTGTGCAACAATGCTCGTTGTCATGTACCATATTACCCCGAGTCCGGGCGGGAATATCTTTTCCGATTTCTTACCCCTAGGATCATCTATTCCAGAGGCACATCCACTTGTGTTATAAAAATTGGATTTTATTTATAGCAACTAAATCAATATATCCTTTTCCAAAATTCCATGATAGTTTCTTCAATATTGACGCATCTTTAAATTGATCCTTATAGACGAACCTAGACATATACTTAGAAATATACCTAGGGATCACACTATAGTTTTCATATCTATGATTCCATATATTGACTAATAAAATATTTTTATAACAACTATAGTTTACTAGGATTGTAATACCTAGATATTATACCATTTTAGTTAATTATTTTCTACCTTTCAATAATACATACAATAATATAATAATTTTTTAATGTCATTAAAAATTTTGAAACACAATATTCTATAATATTGTATCATTTGAAACATACCCCATAAATATAAAAACATTTATTACTTCCAAATATAACTTTTCCTAATAATTTAGTGGAATGAAACAAAAAAGGGGTGAGCTCATATGCTCAGTAAGGGTAAATAAAAGAAATGTTTAACAATACCATGATAAAAGGGTGGGGAACCTGAGCATAATATTTGATGATAATAACTATAACATTATAGATCATACTAATGATTTGAAATTAATAATACATGGATCATAAAATAATTATGTTCAAAATAAATTAAATCACTAAATAGGAATAAGACATAGAATTTTGGAAGAAATATAAGAATATTATATGATTTCCATCACAGCCTAGGAATCACTAACAAGACAATCATATTAGTAAGGGTTAACTCCCCTACAATCTTCATAGTCATGGTACACTCCCTTGTCCAGAATATTAGAATTATTTCAGCCCTCATATAATCTTGGTAGTCATGGTTTACTCTCATGGTAATTTTAGTAGTCATCATTCCTTCCCAAGACCATCCTAGTAAATATCATGGGATATAAATCATTAAAAAATTAATTGGATTGAGATATAGGTCACACACATGTCACAATTATATCATAAATATATATTCCAAAAGATTATAAATAACAATATCATAACCCATGATATTTAAATGTGCTTCATAAACATGTAATCACATCAAAACATGTTGAGAAGGCATTTTTTATCACCATTTCGTCAAAAAATAACCCATTAAAAGTAGTGGCTTTCAAAATAATAAAACCATTGAATTAATAATTGGTTTCCTAAAAAACATTACTTAAATTAAATCAATTCAGATAAAGATTACGAACAGAATCATTGAATTATTTTCTCATAAGGCCATCAGTAACACCAAAAAAGTTTCCTTTGATGGGAAAATGTTTTGAAATATAATTTAAACTGATTTTATTATTAAAATTTTCTTTTATTATTTTAAATATGTATTTTAAATTCATAAAACCTTTTGTAAGAATTATTTTAAAAAATACATTGATAAAATATAAATAAACATTGAATCGTTCTAAATACCATTTTCCATGAAATCATATAATTTAATATTCAAAAAATTTTGAAAAATAATTAATTTTGAAACACATCAAAGACATATAATTAAATCCTGAAAGTTAAATGAAAACCATTATACAAGAGGACATTTGAACTAATCTTGAATTTATTTTGAAAACAATGTATTTGAAAATAATTCTAAAACAGATAAATAAGGTATAAAAATTTGGAATTTTTTTTATCTAATATAAAAATAGAATGAAAATTTGTTGGTAACAAATTTCATTGAAAATAACAATATTTTTTTTATAAAAATTAACTTTTAAGAAATACCAAGGAATCATTAATAAAATTAGGGTTGGTAAATCAGTGCATATCATATTAGTTAAAAATAAAATTCTTTTTGCATGGTAACTGGTAAGAAACGAGATTTCATTATGATGTGAAAAGATGGTTCCATTAAAGATATTGGTAAAAAATAAAAAAGAAAAAAATTTATATTATGTATTAATGGATTTTAGTTAAATATTCTTAGAATTCCGTTTTAGAAAGCGTGGTTTTTATTGAATATATATTTTTAACTGATGAAATAGAAATGTAAGGATTTCATGAAAACACATTCTTAAATATATTATCAATAAATGAGTGGATGAAAATATACCATTAAATGAATAATTAATTAATAATAACATAATAATAAATATGATGAATTATCTTTAGATGAGGATTATAATATTTCATCAACATAAGCTTAAAAATAAAAAATATTTAAAAGGGATGAGATTGTCTCAATAAACTCTTATAACATGGAAACATGGGATCATACTCCCCCTATAAGAAAATTAATTAAAATTTGACATATAATACCATAAAAATAAGTAAATTGATTAAAGAACATGTAAATTAGAATTATATACCCCTTGACAGAGAAATCAGGTGCATAACAGAACTTGATTCTCAATGAAGGCATGTTGAGATAATACTATTTCACCAATTTGTTAAATTTTGAAAAACAATCTTGGTGGAAGAGAGATCATAAAACATATGTGTTAATAACCATAAATTAAAATATAATATATATATAATAAAATCATGTGAATTGCATACACAACAAAAAATGAAAGAGTGGAATAAATACCATGCATCTTATAGAAATAAAAGTGATGTGACATCCCATTACCATATGTCTTGAATCCCAACATACATAATCAAACCACCTATATAATAAATATAAAATTGTTATACATAATTTAAAAAACCATATTCATATAAATAATTACTTATATTATTTTATTATGACCTTATATTACACTCTTGTTAACCATTATATTTTATGTTTTCACTAGAGATGTTATTCACTTTCATCTTCACATGTGTCTTAATTTTTCATATCATAGGTCCTTATACATTTATCATTATTAATGAATGTTCAAAACTATATAAATATAAATTAAATCCATTATATTCTTATAATAATAATTTATATGATATTGAAGTATGAAATGGAATACATCGTTCATGGAGATGGTAAGTCGTGCGTACGCATGAATGTCTTTTCAAATTTTATTTTCATATTGAATGAAACAAATGACAATAAAATATATGTATATATGTATATAAGATCATTTAAATTGAATTATAATTTCATATATTTCGTACATATTTTCTAAACCCTTTTTTAATACGTACCATGTAGTATTTGAATTAATCATGTCACATTGAGGGGGTCGTAGTCCACACTTCCTCAAAAAAAATTCATATTACAAAATGGAATGTAAAATGATATGTCTATAAAATGATACATATAATATTATAAAATTTATAAATATAATATTATATAAACATATTTAAAATTTTTTCTCATCATAATATCCTCCATGATAGGTTGTAATAAAAATTGAATAATCATATTTTTGTGAACCAGAAGTTCTCTATATAGATTAACTATTAGTTTGATACCCATTTGATGGAGGTGTCCATAAATGTAGATAAAACCATATCATAAAAACATAATTAAATATTTAGGATACTTTTTTTATAAAATCATGGAATTAATAAAATATAGGGGTGTAGAAGGAAAACACATGAAATTAGTTTAAGTGAATACAATACTTTTTAATCATGTAACTCCTTTCTGTTTATGCCAAATTCTCCCTTGGAAGACATTATACAGAAATATAGGCTTGAAGGAAAAAGGGATGTATTTATTAATTCTATTATAAATATATTTGATGAAACTAAATGGTTTCATATCTACGACAATGAGGGAGATGTGCTAGCCTTTAAAGTGAAGGGAAAGGAAAAACATAGCATTTTTAAAACAAGTAAGGTGTACCCAAGTTTATAAAAATAAAAAATTCATTAAACCCAACCAAACTCAATAATGAAAGTTTAATGGCTGATTAAATGTTGTGAAATTGTTTTATGATATGATTTTAGGTTTTTGGGTCTTTAATTTGGCTTTTATTACTTAGTTAAGTTTAATTATTCCTTAACTGATTTAAATAATTTTAATTAATTTCACTGATCATTTGGCTAAAAAAATGTTTAACATTATAAAAATTATAAATTAAGATTATTCCAAATATGGAATAAATTTTTTCGAAATATAATACTATGAGTAGTATAAATTGTTTTGGAATCATTCTTGCTGACTGGACGAAATTGTGTGTTTTTATTATAAAAATATAATCAAAATTTTTCTATGATTTTATTTACAATATGGGTGTGAAATTTTTCCCAGTGTACTAAATTAGATAAATTAATATAAATACTATATAAAAATACTTTTATAACATTTTGAAATATAATCGTTCTTTATAAATATATTAGATGATAACGTTTTTTTAATTAAAATCATGTGTTTTTAACTATTCTATGAAAATAAATCCTTATAGAAAAATACAAAATAAATTATCCTATCGTAATTTTTATGTTCATATTAAAACTATTATGTTTATTTCAGGATATTAAATATATAAAAGTGTGAAAAATTGGATTTAAAATGGGTAGTCCATTAAAAGGCGTTAAAACTACCTTTATAAAAAATATATTTTTCATAAAATATGTGTTATTATTATCTTATGTTTATAAAATATATTTCATAAAATGAAAAAATATTATATTTATTAAATAAAATATATATTAATTTAATATTACCCAGTAATTTTAATAAATTTAAACCATTAGTGTTAAATAGATATGTGACCATAAAAATGTTAATATTTCCATTTATATTCAATTGGATTACGTCTTCAATTCAAATTAATTTTTTAAACTATGAATTCATAATATTGTTATGAAAACAATAATTATTTATAAATTTTATAATAATTTTCATAAAAAATAATTTAACAAATATTTATACATTATTATATTAAATACATATATTTTATCAATATTTCTTAAATATGGTCATGTGTTGTATGAAATCCATCGAGGAATGTTAGTGTAACCTGTAAAGAAATAAAATAAATTTGTTTTCAGTATAAAAATATAATAATAACATTATTTTTAGTGCATGATTTAATTTTTTTTCTATGTACTACAATCCAAACATTGCGCTTTAAAATAAAATAAATTATTTTCCATGTTACGTGATATTAAATATATCAGAAAGGGTAAATTAATTTGAATAAAATATTCCAAAAAATCTCCCAAACATACATTAATAGTACACTAAATATTACATGTATATCCCATGAAGTTGTAGATAAATAGAAACATTGGTCCATCCATGATGTTCATAGGACATCACATATGTCACCCAATGTGTAAGATTAAAATTAAATAAATTTTAATTAGATATTTCAAATGGAATAAACATGATCCATTCAATTAAAGTTCACCTAATAATATTTCTCCTTGAAATGGATATGAATATAAATCTTATACTATTACCTTTTTATGTGGGAATATCACTCTAGGAAGAAACACAATCATATTCAGGTGATCTTATTGCATGATCCTGGGGTCCTGATAATTCCATTAGCTTTAATTAATCATTTAAATTATGATTTACACTTCATTGCTATGAATATCAAGTAATGTTGTAAAAAAACACACCTAAATGGTATCCATGATCAATTTTAAACAATTTTTTTTCAGTTATATTTTCAAAACACTCAATGGATTGTTCAAATTTAGGTCTCATAACCATTAATAATTATCAATGGTTCTCATAAATCACATAGATGATACTTATCCACCTAAGGAAGAAATAATTAACATGCTTGTTTTTCAATTTTACAAATGGTATCAAAGTCCATCTAAATATATATAAACACCACAAAATTAAAATTAAATCATGAGAACTAATTTTGTATTTTTATAGAAGTGTAAGAGTCCACTATTAGCTCTGGATTCTACTCATATCAAGTGAAAATTATAGAAAATATGAAAAACTTTTAAAGTGGGAATATTAACATGAACCTAACATAAAAGCAAATAATAAGAAGAAATATTGATACAACAAAATGAATGGAGGAAATATCGAGTGGGATATAATGCTTTCCACAGATCTTGATTACATGCTCGGATGTAGATTTGGTGGAAAAGCTAAGATTTTCCTATAAGAGGGGAATATCATATTTTAGATATTATCCATAGGAGGAAGTTAGAAATATATATAATATATAATAATCATAAGGTAAATTTTTTAATTTTTACCAAAAGACACAAGGTCAAACAATGTGCCCACATGGTTTCCCAATTTCTTTTCTACTAGTGTGTCATACATTGTATAAAGGGGAACCTCAAATTGTTTACCTCACTATGTAAAAACTATGAAAAACAACCATGTCAAATGACTTTTGTATCATCATGGGTGATCGCCTCAATTTTCATGATTTCTATAAAATTCCAGTATTGTATCCCTACTTTGTCCATCCTCATAGAATTGGTAGTACTTGTAATGCCTTCCCAACAATGTTTCTACTAATAGTGCATCCCATATATTTCCTCCCAAAATCCTGGAATCAGGCTCCAAAAAATCACTAAGAACCCCTGATACAACCACGACCACAATGTTAAACACTTTTTACCAAATTTAATGATATCCACATTGTATTGAAGTATTTTAAAAGAGTTAATAACTGAAAGAAACATTAGGTACTTACACACTCTCCATTAAGGAAATTCATCAAAGAATTTCCCTTCTAAGGGAGGGGAAACATAATAAGTGAAATAATCTAGCCACTATTCTTCTACATTATCCTCCCAATCTCAGGACATATCATGAAAATTAATATGATTCCACAACACCCATACTATAAGAATCGACTGGCCATGAATAACCTTTATTCTAATATCAATAAATAAAATAGGATGATCCTCAAAGGACTCATCAAATTATGTCTCAACCTCCTCATGATGAAATTTTTTTGACAATTATTAAAGATAATAGATTAGATGAGATTTGATTAATATGATGTTTTTGGAGTCACACCATTGAGGTTACATGAATTGATATGCTACTACCCTTACTCTCTCTATAATCTAGAATGTCATAATATATAGCGATGAAGGATTTCCCTGCCTTATGATCCTCATATGTCTCAGCCTCAGTGGGACTTGTAAAAATAATTGATCCCAACCATAAAATTTAGAGGTCATTTGTGAAAATCACTATAAGAATTATATTGAGGCTTTGTTGTATCCATATGCTTCCCAATATACTGAAACATATTTGTAGTATCATGTTTGAGACATGGACTAGGGATTTCATCCTTTCCTACCACTAAACTGCACAGTGTTGAATTTCATGTCCTACTATTCAAATCTTCATAAGGCACCATCTATATTTTTTATTGTAATTTTATGTTGGATAATAATTAAAAATTGTGTATATTCTATTCCCAAGATCCTAAAAATTCAGTTTCCATGTCCATATCATTTCCTCAAGCACATTTATCGTAATCAATGATTGGAAATCAGATTGATGGTGGTATACTCTGCATAGAATCATCTTCTTATCCAATGTCCTAATAAATCCTAAGATGAACATTTGGTTAAATGGGGTATACCTATATTATATGATTATTTTAGGAACAAAATGAGGTATTAGAATATCACATATATTCAACAATTCATTCTAATCTATTGAAATTTTCTCAATCATAGTTTTGAAATGAGCAAAAATTGTGGGACTGTAAAAAAACAAGAGAAAGAACATCATTGAATCATGGTGAACTCGGTAACCCAATAACAATATCCATCACAACATCAACCCACTTTTAAAAAGGAATGGGATTCTTCTTTGAAAACCTGTCTAGTTGTTGTGGTTCCGCAATAACATGCAGACATGTGGAACACCTTACGAAAAAACCATCTACGCCAATTTTTTTTATTTACCATTAGTATTGGTGATGTAAATCCTGAAACAACGTTTTAACACCCTGATATACGCCCATGACAAATCATTAAAACCTCACATCCATTCCTCATGTATAACTAGAAAACCCACACCTGAATATGTATAGGAAGATTCTCATCCTCAAATACCAGTCAATAAGGAAGAGGATTATCACCTTCCACACTCTACCGTAGGACTGGACCCTCGATATCTGATTTCTACCTCACCCTTACTCTATACATTATGGTAGATATCATATGTAATGATGAAATAAATTTCATCCCCAGAGGATCTTTATTCATAAAAATCATATTATTTACAAAATCCATAATCTACCTCTCATTACTATATTTCTGGATTGCCTATATATGATTCCCCTAGTACAATGCATCATCTAATACATTCCCTTACCTGGTATACATGATATCACGAAGTCAAAACTATTATGGTACTCTTACCATGTTCATTGTCACAGATTCCAATCACTATGTGTAAATATATATTTAAGGCTTCTATTATCTGTCTACACCACATAATTCTCTCAAAATAAATAGTTATACAAACAACATGAACCATGAAAAACAATAGCTACCATTATATATTTCTGTTGGATAGTTCCTCTCATGTGTCATCAACATTTAAAACTTTTACACCATGATTATATACTAATTCATCATCACATGTCTTAGACTGATATTGGATACATCAATAAACATTATATATCTTCTACCTGGTTTTACAAAAATTAATATTAACGATGAGTTCAATAACCCGTTCAGTTCCCAAGACACTGAATACCAAAATGTAACCATTAAACAATACACCATTCCTATTCATGTTTGTCATTGGCACTTCAAGGTGTGATAAGGCATATATGAAATGTGTGAAATAAACAACAATCCCAAAGAAATATTCTATGCAAATGACATTATCTTATTACTCATGATAATATACAACTATCAAAATGTTTGGGTCAGAAGATAATATTATATCTAGGATAATGTGTCCTAATCATAAAATTTAATCTATCTAGACATGGAAAGTTGTTAGGATTTCATGTAATAGATGTTCATTCAATATATCTAATAAGTTATCAATATTTTTAGCATTGTTGTGTCATGTGTCTGAAAAAAACAAGATAACATTCATGAATACCAGAAAAAATATATATTGTAATAGAGCACTTAGTTCATCAGTCCCATGAAGGATTTTTGAATGTTTGTGAGACCCAATGAGATTATGATATCCTCATACATACCATAATTTCTACTAAATTCATTGTAAATTATGTTCGTTTTTTCAAAAATCACATCATGATAACCATATCATAGTTAAATCTTCAAGAAAACCCGTAATCATTGTGGTTGGGTGAAGAGATCATCTATTTGTGGTAGATAATACTGATTCATAACTATTAATTGTTCCAGTTTCTGATATTCCACTTATAGAAATCGGGTTCCATTAAACTTTTAGCAAGAGGAATGAAAAATACCATAGATATGTACATAGTGGGATACTAGCCTTTTCATATAAATCCACAACTTGACTACTTAGCTCTAAAATATCAATAGTATCTATCCTGTAAGGATATTTGAATACCGGTGTAGCTCCTAGAATTATCTCAATAATGAAATCATCCTAGTTTACTGGTGGTAATCATGAAATCTCATCAATTAAAATTTTCTAAATATGATCAACCACTACAGGGTGATCTGGATGATGATTTCTATGATCATCAAGAAATAAAATCACAACACAAGCAGTAATCCCACCTAGTACATGATGTTGAGGTAAATTTCAGATCTCATAGACATCCCATTCATTATTTTGAATAAGCACATTTCTATTTGTTGACGGAAAAGTCCCCGTTTAATGATTTAAAACATTAATAACATGAAATGGAACCAACAGTATATCCTGAGAATTGTGTAAAAATGTTTCATCTCAGGGGAATGGAGGTCCAATATGAAGTGGAAGTCCCCAATATTTAGTGGTAACTCCCTAAATAGACATAAATCCTCTATATAAATCCCAAACAAAGTATAAAAAACCATAAAACCCCCAAAACACTGAACTCTAAGACCAATCATCTCTACAGTTTGAAATGATATCATGCAATGAGAATCCCCTATATCAAAAAGTGAAGACAATAATGATGTTTCTAATAAAACAATACCTATGGAAATAAAAGTTCTATGACACTATTCTCTAGGTGTCGATTTCACAGTTTGTATCTAGACAGATTCATGTCCATGTGATAATACATAGTTACCCTATGTAGATATTCTCTACTATCACTACAAATATCTATTTCTAACAAACATGGTCACAACCACTACTTTATATAGATCATCCAAATGTACTTCAGCTCCTTACCTAACAAGAATCTACTAAACCCTACCTTACATGTTAGTCATTGCAGACCGTCTCAGACTATATCTTAGAGGAAAACCTAATCAAATTTATTGCAGATAGCCCATCTAGACATATAATTGGAACTCGATATGGTCTTTCATGCTCCTTGATCTCAATTATCCTAGTCTAATACACAAATCTTACCACATGTAGAAGACATTTTATGTTCTCTAGATAAAAATATCATTATGTGGAAGCTCTAGATAATGATTCCTACTGCTGGATGATGTAGATCTAGATCAATATGTAAAACCACCCTATCTCACACCACTATCCTCTCACAATTTGTGCACTATTATAATATACTAATTAACCATTCTTAATGAGTGAGTTAGCTGAATGATATCCACCCAAAATGAGATGTTCTACGTGAAAAAATCCTTGAATCGGCTAGATTGATAGAAATCATTAACCATTAAAATTTGTGAGAGTTGATTGGTCACTATAAAAAACATGGAATAATCCATAACTTATATCACAACCTGCTCCAGGTCCATTAAATCTCAGGCTTTATCAGCCCTCAATTTATCAGGATAGATATAATCATATAATATTTTATGAAAATCAATCAATGACACCTCTCGATGGTGATTCTTCTGTGTAATGAAACTAAAAAATCTCATTATATAATCACACATCATATATGTAGTGATCATTCCCCACCTCTTGAGAGGAATCTATAGATGCTCAATGATATATATCATGGATTATATCCATGAATATAGGGGATGTGTTTTTCCGTCCCCCAAAATCATGGGAGTATGTTTCTACTAGTAATCACAAAAAAATATGGCATTGTTGAGGCAGGTTTTAGTACCCCCTAAATGATTTTCCTCAAAAAAATATTGTATTCCTTGAATTTTGACTTTGCATTAGTGTAATGTATTATCACTGGTTCCTTAGTTGGCACTACTAGATGATCTAATGGTAGACCATGGCATTCCGCCTCTAAATAATGGTCCCAAAAACCCAACGAGAGTGTTATATTAGAAGAAGTTTTGGTATACCACTAAATATTCAAAGCTTCTGAATCCACTCAAGAATCAATAACTGATAAAACTGGATATATTTATGTAGTACATGAACAATACTTTCCAAAAAATAAAACATACCTCTAATTACTCAGTTAGTTAGGTTCAGTTGTTAAATAGAAAAAAAATGAAATTATAGAAACACATTCCTACCTAAATAAATGATGGTTCTATGTCATGTTGTCCATTCAATAATTCATATTTCAATTTTATTTTCTGCAATCTTTTCCGTCATATGATAATAAATTATTAATGGTTGAACCAAATAGTTCACTAAATTTCAATCCATAAGATGATATAATCCTCATCAACCAAGATATATTATCCATCTAATCCACACCAGAAGACATTTAATTCCATACAACTCAAGGTCCATGAGTAAATGTACCACAATTCACTACATTGGGTGTCTACTTTATCCAAATCTAGAAAAACATCAATGGTCATGTTAGTCACTCACATTACCAACCTTTTTTCCAATTCCTAATACAATCATTTTTGTTGCCATAGGTATACCAGTACTAAAACATACCACAATAGAGTGAATAAATAAATAAACCCTATATGGATTTTCATAACTTATTTCATTTGAATTTTAACTAGTACCTAAAATGATTCATGAGATGGAGTATCCTTATATCATAAGATTAAAAAAAAGCCACAATCATATGAATAATGACCTCATAATTCATGGACATCACTAAAAATAAGAATGAAATCCACTATAATATCCAAAAATCCATAGACATAAATTCTTTTAGAGGGAATTTGGTTATCTTTTATACACTAGTTAGCTATGTCTAGTATCGTCTCATTACAAAATTTGAATGTCATTCTGAGAGTTTAAAATTTTTTAGAATTATAAAGGATGAAGAAATAAATCCCCATTATATATATTTGTATTGTCATAGATATGGGATCCAATCAATGGTTCCCAGATCCAGGTTGGCAACATGGCCTCATGCACATCTCCCCTAACACTAGGGATTCCCACTAGAAGCTAGGTCATAGGGAATTTCTTTGGAGATACAATACCATAATTACCAATGTGTAAAATAATAGATAAATATAATATTTAGTAAATAATAGAACAATTAAATAAACTATACAATATAAAACATCAAATACTGAGATAAATAAACAAAATTAGAAGGAATCTCACATAAAAATTATGTTCACACATGTCATGTAATGTGACTACAAAGAATCCAAAAAAGATATTTGTAAAACAGAATAATATATGAATCAAAAAATCAAAAGTTCAAAAAAAGTAATTTCTCAAGAGGGCATCATGATCATCATCTCAATCCCACACTCCTTTTCCAGTAAATATAGACCAAATTCCAGCATTAAACTCTATGTTCTTATTATGATTCCTGCCTATATCGAAATAGTCTATCCAAGTGGACAATGTTACCTTGAATAGGGTGTGCTATACCATCCTAGTATCATATCTCCCTAATTTATAATTCCATATAGTAATTGAATATAAAACAATAAAAATGTCTATGAATTAATATATTATGTAAATATGTGTTGTATATAAATGACCCAAAATGTTCTGGGTTCGCATGGACAGCCATCATCTTCTACCTTATATGGCCTTAGCTTGAATTTATCTCAATAAACAATCATCCCAATATAAATATATAATCATATTAATTTATTTATTAAGTGTCAATACATGGATAATTTCTCATATTGCCTCTTAATGATGTTATCATGAATTTCCTAACTATGACATCATGATATTATAAGTATCTGACCAAGTATAGGGATTTTCTTTATCATGGAAAAATATTCTTGTAAATCATTACATGTAATATTTAATAAACAATATAGGCCCATCCATGGTACTCATTTATTTTTTCTAGGTACCTCCTCATACATCATATGAAACAAACACCCAACAAGACCAACAAGATCATCCATGGTGATCCTCAACTAATCCAAAATATTAATCTATTGTTGTATAACAACACCACCACTGGAGTCCATCCTTGAGGGTCTACATAGGGATCCAAAGTCCCACTCACAATGTATATTTATTCAAATATCCATTTATTCAGCCCTTGGAATTACATATAGAGTCCATGTGTCACTCAAATGTATATATAATCGAACCTCTAAGTTGTCTTAGACAATCAATAAAGTGGACATGTATCACTTGGGAGTATAAAAGTCAGGCCTCTATGTCCTTCCTTATCATTCCAATAGAAATTATATGTATTATATTGCATAAGTAGGGAATAACCAAATGAGTCTTTCCCTAGGATTTATTGGAGATCCCATGTGTCACCTAAGTCATTAAATGAAAATTCATTAAAATTTATTTAATTAATTTAATTTTATTCATAAAGAACTCTTCATTTAATTCTCAACTCCAAAGGTCGATCAAGAGCTATGATAAACCTAGCAGACTTAGCCTATTAATAATATAATTTGAGAACTGAAATAAATGATCTAACTCATTCTTAGACATTAACTCACATGGAATGATCCACTAGTTATTTTCATTCCTTTCCATTTATTTTATAAATTAATTTAAATTTTACCATTCATTAATAAACATCACATGGAAACTGCTAAAAAACACACCTAACCTGTATCTATTTTAACAGTACAAACATTTTTTCCAATTAATAATATTACATCACCAATTTGACAGTTCCAATTTAGGGTCCATAACCTATTACCATTATCAATATTTTTTATTAATTATATAGTTGATACATAACCATTTAAACAAGGATTAATTTCATATTCAAGGGTGTCACTTGGAAAATTGTTCTTGATTAAAAAATAATATATTTAATCACATCAATATTGATGTAATATCATGATACAATATATCATACATCTATAGTATATAGTTATCTAGTATCAGATTCTAATTCAACATGGATTTGATGATAATCAATTAACGGATGAAAACCATTAACATAGGGAATATTAGAGTCGAACTAAATAATAAATATAATAACTAAAAAATTAGAGGAAGGAAAAAAATATTATTTAGATCTTACAACGATGGATCCAAATATTATGATGGTTCTTGATTGGAATCACAGTTGGAGATTTGGTGGAGAATCCTAGATTTTTCATTAATAGAAGCTTCTCACATTTGAGATGTTATTTATATGGTGAAATGAGATATATATTTGTGTTATAATATTCTCATGTTAAAAATTATAATTTTACATAAAAACACATGGTCATAATGATTGGAAAAATTTATTTTCAAAAAATTTTCCATCCAACATAAGAAACGGAATATCATATGGGTAGTGAGCATGGTTTGACTAGCCATGTAAAAACTATTCCAAAGAAACCATTGTAAGAAAGATTGTAATTTGTTCATAGATGTGACCATCTATTAGCATTGTTTCCTCAAATAGTATGTCATATAGAACTAATATTTGTATCCTTTCATGGTTCTAAGTAACCTTGTGAGCTACCCTGAATAGTTTTTTCAAATCACGTGCCCTTCTTTTTTCTTCCAAAAAATTAGGATATGGGCTCTGAAAAATCCCCAAACACCTTAGATAAACCTATGACCTCAAAGGGTAATCACATTATACAATTAACAATAATTTAAACTAAAAAATTATGGAATTTGAAACATTTCACGCCTCAATAAATAACCATGATCTTACATTGGTGTTGTTCTGAATGTATAGTTTTTAAACTAGTGGATTAGAAGAGGGATTTCATCTCCAATACACTGACATAATTGACCTATATGGGTTCCCTGATGATAAATTGATTCTGAGAGAGAGAGTGTGTGTGGTAATCAATATTTATGGATTTTGGTGTCACCCTATAATCCTAACTACTATGTGTGATTTCTATGGATACGATGTTGATGTAATGTATGGGTGTTCTGATATACATGGTGGTGGATTTATTTTTTTATTATATAAGATTACTAGAGATTTCCCACGATGTCTGGGAATCAATCATTTGTCTTTGAACTAATATGTTCTCATATGATATTAATTGATATCTTTATTAAATTGATGACCAATGAGGATGCCTCACATGTCATGGATTCATCCTCACCATATGGAGGGGTGATTCCTAGATCGGCCAATATCCATTGATTGGGTTGGTGGAGTAGTGGATGACTAGAGGTGGGATATAGGATCCCAAACCATTAAAATGTGATAGTTCAAGTATATGATATGACCATGATGGAATGGATTCACTTAGTAGTATGATATCATTGAAAAAATTTCTATTACATTATTCAAATGGTTATACTATTTATCCAATTAAAAAATTCGATGATTTATGAAATTAAAATCACAGTATGATGTTTTTCGTGGGTGTATAAATCTAGGTATGGGTGTTTTACATCCATAGGGTGACTATTTTATCACATCAATAATGTCCATGAAAACCCCATATGATCAGTTGGATGCACAATAGATGTTTATATATTGTTTTCATGGAATATAGGATACCCAAATAATTTAAAATGGATCCAAAAAGGTTATTTACATTGATTTAATTGGTTTACTTATAAAACATATTGCTGGGATGCATAAGATTCTTTATACTACCGCCTCCTATGAATCAAATGTTTTACATACATTCAAAATTGATGGGTACTACCATAGGGTTCTGACAAGGGTATTAATGATGAGAAGTTTATGGTGACACCACGGGGTCTAACACTCATCACTAGAGGTGTGATCATGGAAAACACAGTGGTTAGATAGAGGTTCCCCTAAAGAGGTGGGCATACTCAATGGCACTCTAATACTGGCTGATGATGATCTATGTGATCAGGTTCATGGAACTAAGCAGTGATGAGTGTACTTGGGATTGGCCAATATTATACAGTCAATATTGTGGGGCTGTTTTTATATTTTTGTTTCAAAAATATCATGATGTTATCAGATTTAGTCCGACGTCGAAATGAAGAAAGTATTAGTATGGGTTATATTTTTATTTATATCCTATAAAATAATTATACTTAATTATTGAGAATGCAACATTAATATATGATAATATATTATTGATAGTAAAATACCATATTTTTTGTTACCTAATGAGCTTGATGCTCAAACCCTGATATGGACTCTATTTGACAAGTTTGCCTAAATACTTCAAATATTGTTATTAGGGATGTCACTAGGGATGAGGCCTGTAGATAATATATACAATGTAATATATCAAATTTTTAATGAAATTATCCATTACATTTAATTTTAATTCATTAATATAAATTTTTAAACACAATGCACAGTTTAGATTTTTTAATATGCTCGACCATGTTTATCTTGCATTGTATGAAACATTTAGTCTCCTTGGCCATATGTTTTATATATAAGATCTTGTTGTACAGAACAAAAAATATTAATATATATTATTATATTTATAACATAATTGTAGAAGTGGTGGGAATGAATATGATTAACTAGATTATTAATTTAAGGTTTACCATTCATTATATAATTGATCAATGGGTGGTAAATTATTTTGAATTGAAAATAAAAATATATTTTATAAAAAGTGTCTGTTTTGAAAAAACTATTATTATACCAAAAATGCTGTTTTATCTTAATAAATTATTAAAATAAAACATATAAATGATTTTAGGAAATCATATTTATTAAATATAAAATAATGTATTCTTCAATTCATAGAATATTTTCTATTTGCAGTAATATATGACAAAATCCAATTTTAATCAAAACAGATGAATTTCCCTATAATTTAGTTTTTCCTCAATTTTAATTGGAATTATTTGAATAATATATTTAGAAAATTTTATAAATATTAATTGAAAAATAAATCTTATTTTTTGGAATGAATTATGTGAAATATTTAACTTTGGTGATTTTTTTATGAGAACTATAATGGTCTGATGAATAGTTATTAACATCGAATTTTTAATGAAAACCGCTATGTGGTTTGAATAATTTAGATTGTAAAATTATATTATAAATTTATTTTATAGAATTGTTGGATAAATTTTTCATCATTTATGAAAAATTTGGTCATAGGAATTCATTTCACATTGAAATTGGATATAAAAACTGTTCAATCCATATAAGGGTATGGTGAACTACCCCCTTGCAAAATGATGTCCTCCCTTTTTCCATTACAACCATTTATGCATGGCCATTTTAATGGAAATTATATTTTTATTTGATATATATGATATTTATAATTTTTTAATACTTTTTTTACTAGTATAGAACACTTACCTTCATGGTTTTAAATTTTTGGGAATATGATAACATCATTTGTGGACGTGTGGAAAACTACCTCCCCAAAGATATGTGATTTATTCATTCATTACATGGAATATATTATGAATTGATTTAATAGTGGTTTATGGTATAGATAAAATAATTTTTATAATCATGACATAAATTTATATCTTTATTTATGACATATCGTTTTATTTCTTCCATTTCACTACATGAAAATGAGATAATTTCCTTCATGGATGTGCAGACAACCACCGCCTCGAAGCGATGTGGATCTTCCTTTTTCATCAATATATCACAAGAATTATATTTATAATTATATATATAATTATATATAATTTAATAAAATGGTATTTTTGTATATTTTTAATTCTATAAATATTATTATTACATATCTTCTATCTATAATTATCATTGAAAAATGGGATGTTACACATGCGTACATACTACCAAATGCCTATATGATCATAATGTTGCATCGTTTTTCATAACAATCATTACAATATTATTTAATATTTATAATTGTACTAAAATAGAAAAATATATTTTATATTAATTTTTATATATAACATTAATTCACATCATCATTGACTTATTTCTGCCTATCAAATTCAGTTTTGATACGTAAGCCTTATTTGGTCAAGACATATGACATAATAATTATTGATTACTTAATTGTATATAACATGATTATAAGTGAAATAACATTTTGAATAAAAATAAATAATGTTATTATGCATGTAAATTTTTTAAAATAATTTATAATTACCGAAGATATAGGGTAATAAGGAAAAATCCGACACAATTTATGGTATATAGTTGTTAAATTTCCATTAATTTGGTAAAACTCCTATATATATGGTTATGTTATACAAAGAATACGAGTGAAATGAACTATTATTTTTTATAATGTATTTACAATATTATTAATTAATTTAATTTATTTTCACATAATTATTTCATTGATTTATGCTCACTCTAATAATATGATATTTTTAATAGATTTCCATCTCATTTTTTACATCGTTGATATAATTGTCATATTCAACACTTACTTGTATTGTACAATGAATATATTTACCCTTTTGATATATTATGTAATTAATTTATTTATATTAATGTTATTCATAAATTTGATTTGATGACTACAACTTTTCGGTTTCCCATTCAGATGTTACAGTAGTTGATAGTGGATTTATAGTCCCACATTAATTTCTACAAGAATTATTCCAAATTCACCATTTATTTTTCTCATGTGCTGTATATTATAACCGTGAATATATTTTATGATTATTATAAATTAATATATGGTAAATAACATCTACGTTATATATTATATCTTTCATGGTTTTTACGGTTTCAATGTTAGTAATGCAGTAATAGAGTTTTTTCATAATTTTCCTTCTTTGTGATCATTGTCATGTTATACACCTATCATCTTTTAGGAGGTTTATTTAATTATACATTGAAATTATATATCAATAATATTATTTTTATTAGGATATTATATAATTAGATTAATTTTATTTCATCATGGATATTTTGATTAAAATGATTCAATGTAGTTGAGGGAACATGGTAATATTTAATGATTATTTTACTCATAAATATTTCAATTGAAACTTTACTGGTATTTACAGTCATCAATATAAAAAACAGTTTGTTTTACTTACCATCCACTAGGGAAATTTTTTATTGATAGAATCCTCATTATTTTCTGGATGCATTAAAAATGTCTTAATTATACTATTCTGGAACCCATTTCTCATCTACATGTTAATCATGTTTCAAATATATTATTATGGAACACATTTATTTTATATTGGTTAATTGTGTTTCCATGATTTTTTGTGGAAATAATTTCTTTTCAATGGTCTAATCATGATTCAAATATATATTTTTTGAACCAAATTCATTTCTATCAATTAATCTTGTTATGCATATATTTTTATTGAACCCGCTTATTTTTCTTGGGGTAATCATGTTTCGAATATATCATTTTGGAAAATGACTATTTTCAATTGGAAAATCCTATATAAAATTTATTTTTAGGGTAACCATTTATTTTATGTGGGATAAAAATATTTTTATTGAACCTATTCTAATTGGTTTTGTTAGAAAAGTTTAAAAGAGAGTGTTATAGAACTCATTTTTTCTCCACGTCTTAATCTAGTTATGAAGTAGTTACTAATTGTTCCAATTTTTTATAATTAAATGTATGATTTTATGTGTTATTATTTTGAAATGATAATTGGAAATTTAATGTGTGGTTATGTTATAAATCAAAGATGGGTGGTTTCATGATAATACAACTATGGGTGGATACATCTGAAACTAATAATGGTTCAATCCATGGTAAACCAATGAAGGATGGTTATGTGATAATGAGATATTTTTTGGGTCAGTGATATTCATCTTTTTAATTAGGTTTGATAGTTGACCATATGGTTATTTCATTTTCTATACTGAATATAAGTGTGAAGTGAAAATATTTTCCCAAGTATGTACAAGTTTTTGTTATGCTTTCAAGGGGTTTACAATGTTTTAAATGATTGATATTGATCTCACATAGAAATAGATTATTTATTCTAATGACTCCTTCCTTTTATCAGTTTTAATAATTTATTATCTAGGTTTTTTTGAGAATGTGTTATTTTAATCTTCTTCTATATACATTGATTATGTCATCATACCCTTATGAACTGTTATTATCATTGATGAAATTCATTTTTTAATGTTCATAAATTCCCATACTGGGAGTTTGAGCTTACAATTCTTATATTCCCATTTCCAAAATTATTATAGAATAATACTCTAATATATATGTTGATTAAGGATTTCACATGGATTTTTCTGAGGTCATATTTTGAAATAAGAAATGGTGGTTAAATGGGAGATATTTTATTTATAAAGCATGTGAATTGTTCATGTATGATTTTATCAATTTTCTAAAACTCTTACCCTAAAAGGTCCTAAATTTTCTATTTGATTCAAGTTTCAATTTTTATTTTTATTTATCTAATAAAAAAAATTGAACCACAATTATCCACATAGATTCATGATATGTAATGTTAGGTATTTCAACATATCGACGTGGTAGTGCAGGTTTATGGTTATTATATTTGGAATCAAATGATGGTTTAAAAACATTTCAAAAGAGGATTTTTTCATGTCAGGTTATCATAAGAGTTATGTATACCATCAAAGATGAATAATCTTATTGATGTTAAAATGTTCAATGTCTTAAACATCCCATTTTGTTTTTAAGTGATGATAACTTAAATTTAGTAATGATGATTTGAGAACGATTGTTTGGGGATGATGTGTTTATATCGTATAAGATGTCTATAATGTGTTTTTATGATGGGGGGGTGTATTTAGTTTTTAGGATTAATTAAAATAGCAGAAACCCATATTCTTAGTTTAAATCCATATATTCTAACCAATAGGTGGAGCTTGACCTCATTAGCAATAGATGATAAAGGTTTTATGCATTACCACTGGACTACACGATGTCCTAATTTTTATGAAAATTTTATATGTAATTATTATTTTAAAAACACATAATATTTATTTGATTAATAATGATTACTATATTTTTAAATATTATATAATAAAATCCATCAAATCATTTGGTTTCAAACATACTAAAAATAATGTTTAATGAAATTTAATGATATTTATTTACGGAATAAATTAGTTTCAAATTTGGGTATTTATTTTGAATTTGAATGATTACTATATTGTATGAATGTTTGAAATGTTTTTAGTTATCTTAAAATTTTATAATGTTTTTGTATTATTTATAAAGGTAGATGGGAAATTTTGGTTTTCACTATTATTGTTATGTGGTCCATAAAATTATATTTTTTGAGCATTATGAATAAGAAAAATCTTATTGAATAAAAATATTCTAAATAAAAAATTGTATAATATGGGGAATTTATTAATGTGTAAGTCTATACTATTCATGTAATTTTATTACCTTATATTATTAGTACATATGTTAAAGGAATTTTTAATCTTGAGGAAAATAATCATGAAAAAAATATCATATTTACATATCTTATGATGATATTAATGACCTTTTAAAACACTATTTATTTTTTTCATTATTGTATTCCTCTTGACTATGTTCCCATTGACCATATACTAGTCCATAGGAATTATTTTTTCATTCAAAATCAATTTTTTAATCCTCTACCAATGGACTTTAAATGTGGAATCGTCACTATGAAAAAAAATTTGGGACTTTTACATTTTACAATGTTTCTATTTGGGGTATGATTTCAATATTTCATTTGTAATATTTTGGATTCGGTAAGGAGTTACACAAATCCTTTACAAACAAATTTAATTTCACGAGTGAAATTCATTTTAAGGGGTTGGATGTAACATATCAATATTTTATGAAATATATTATTTGAAATTAATTTAGAATTATTAATTTTAGGAGTTAAATGAAATTAAAATTTTAAATTTCAATATACGCATCACTATATTTATCTGTTGTTTGGTTAAACAATGAGTCTCTTCAAAAATATGGGTTACAAGAATGAACGATTTTTAAGTTGCAACAATATAATATTAATATTTTATATGACTATTATGAACTATATGTTGGAATGGAGTTAATGAATATTTATAACATGATTATGAATATATGTTTTAAATATGCTTACAAAATGAATCCATCAGTTAATTTTAATTTTGAAATGGGATTGGAAATAAATTGAATATAAACGATTTGTTTTATGAAAAAATGTTTTTTATGCGCTGAAAGAAATTTTATAATAATAAATTATGTGGATAAATATTATTGGCTAAAAATAATGATATTCATATTTTATATAATCAATAAAATAAATTTATATTCATTCGATTTGTTTTATAGGCATAAAATATGAAACAAAAATCCAATTTTAGTCATAAAAAATTCATTTTTCTAAAATACAGTTTTTCTTTCTTTTAATGTAAGACTTTTTTTAAGACTAAAAAATAAAATTTATTGATTATAGTTTTAAAAAAATTCAATATTTCGAAAAATGGATATTAAAATTTACTTTGAGTGAGTTTTTGTAATTTTTCGTTGTAATTTCATATTTTAACGAATAGTCATGACATTGTATATAAATTGATAACTTATTTTTCATAAAAATAATTTATAGTGAGAAATTAAATTATTAAATTTTTTAAAACTAAAATAACATATATTTTTTAAAATTTAATCTTATTTTGTTCATTAGAAGCAATTTCACACTTAAATTGTTATATTCAAACATTTCAATCTTTTGAACTTTTATTTTAAAAAACCTCTTTCTTATTCCATCAACATGGTTATTTTTGATTTAAATTATCCAATTTTAGTGATTTGAATTTGGGTAATTGAATTCCATATTTTAATCTATGATAATTTATAATTTCTAATAATGTCAAATTATATTTTTACTAATAATTTTTCATAATGTAACTAAAATTAATTATATTGATTAACGTAAAAAATGAGTTTAATCAGTGGAAAAACATTGAACTTAAGGTGTAAAAATATGAATTCACCCATAAAAACCCAATTTTATGTATATATTTTAACCCTTTATCCGCTGTGATTTAATATTTTGTGTTAGTTAATCACCATTTTATTTAAAAATGGTGATACACGTAACATTCATAAAAAAATATCAACTGGGTCCTCCTTCTCACATATAAAAGGCCACCACCTCTAAAAACATCATCAAACCTTCCAAACCATTTCTCTCATCCAAAAAAAAATATAAGGACCAAAAAATCCAAAATCTCATCCAATAAGCCTCACATTGGGCTGAATTTAAACCAAGGAAGTCATTTGGTACATTCAAAAATAAGTTACCTGATGTAGATGTAACATTCATCAACAAGAAATTTTTTATTACCTCTTCTTCATAACATCAATTATTCATTTTTTTATAATTATATAATAATATATTTACGACAAACACTCATATATTTTTTTTGACATTCCTAACTACACCTACGCACAATTCCTCCAAATGTGTAATTAAATCATCATTCATGTGTACATAAAACTACTACATCGCGAATCGATGTCATTCATTTTTTCATTACAACCTCTTATGGTTAAGAATTATGATGGGAAAAAATAATTTTTAATGATATATATTATAATTATAATCCCTTAATTTTGTTTAATTATTTTATTATACATAACATCAAGCTATCCATTTTTATGAATACAATATGATAATTTGTGGGCGTATAAATTATCACCTCCTCAAAGAGAACTAAATCCATCACGGATTAAATTAATTATAGAAAGGACATATTTATAAAAATATTTTTTTAATAAAATAGATATTTTGTTTATTAATGAAATAATTATCAATCTCGACATACAACATATAATTTTCTTCTTTCAATTTCCCACATTGAAAATGTGACAATGTTGTTCGAGGACATGTAGACTAACTCCTTATCGAAGAAATATGATTCTTACATTTTTATAAACAACTCTAATTAAATATATATAAATGTATGTATAATTAAATTATATTTTATTTATTTTATAATTTTCATTGTGTAATGATAAATTTTTTTAGCATCAATCCATAATGGATTTCAAAAATGAGAACATTACTCATGCGTACACATGACTTTTCTTCTCAAAGATCATCACATTGTTTCATTATTCATAACTATATTTCCATTTTATTTAAAAATTCATAATTGATGTAAAAATGTGATAATTATTTCATGTTTATTATTCTATATATGATTAAAAAATAATGTCATTTACCTTAGTGGACCTATCAAATTATGTTCTGACACACAATATAGAAGTAGTCAAAACATCTGGAATAAACACTATTGGTGATGTAATTGTTTATAAAATGTTTAAAAGTGAAATAAATTTTATCATAAATCTGTATAAGGTTCTAAAAAAATTAAATAAAATATCATTATTTTGTTATTCATGAAGATATAGGGAAAAAATACTTGTTTTTCTTTAGGTAAGGAAGTTCAGTACTCATTTCAAATTCATTGGGCAAAACTCTTATGTAATTAATTTTATTATTCCATGAATATTTTTGGAATCACCTTTAATTGTTTTATACATTATTTTGAATTTAATTTTTATTATTTATATTTTTAATATACAATTATTTCATTTATTTATTCTAAATCTAATTATATAATTATTGTATAAAATTTTTATCTTACTTTAACATCTATGAGTGTAATGAAATTTTCACAATATAAATATTATTTAATTTATATTCATCCCCATTTGATATATTATATAATAAATAATTTTATCATAATTGTATATAAATGATTAATTTGATTATAGTTTAATTTTATTTTACCATAAATGACGGGGATTTCAAGTAACACTTATATTTCCCAGAGACTTGAAAACAATTCCGCACTCATTTCGATTCATTGGTGTTTATACTACAGAAAAATTAATTTTATGTTTCTTATAAATGTCTTTATTGTGATTTAAATGTACATTTTTTTATTTTTATATCATGGGGTTTACAATTTCAATGTTTTCAAAGCAGTAATGGATTAAACTTCATAATTTTTTTTATTTAATACATTTGTCATGTTATAAAAAATATTCATTTATGTGGTTCATATAAATATATTTTGATATTATATTGAAAATATCCATATTATCCTGATATTATATGTTTCATTTAATGATATTGATTAATGGGAATTATTAATCAAAATTTTGAATGTGGTATAGCACACAATTGAATGGTTAGTAGATATTCTTACTCAATGATGTTTTTAATGATCTCTTAATGGTATTTACTATCCTTAGCATCATAAATACATATTTTTACTTATCTTATATTGGGTATATTTTTTATTGATACCATCCTCATTATTTTATGGTTGGATTATTATTGTTTCAATTATATTGTTATAAAACAAGTTTCCCTTCCACTGGTTAATAATGTTTCAATGATATTTATAAAAAACCCATTTATTTTATGTGCATTAACAAGGATTAAAATATATAGTTATGTGTCCCAGTTTTTTCATGGGATAACTAGGTTTTGATGTGTTTATGAATAAACCAATTTCATTTAAATATTGTAAAAATGTTTCATATATATTTTTATATAAACCATTTCATTTCCTTTTGTTAATCATATATTAAAGAAAATATTATTGAACCAATTTCATTCCCACTAGTCTATCCTATTTCCAGGTGATATTTACAAAACCCATTTTATTTCAGTGTGTCAATGATATTGTAATGGAACCCATTTATATTACATGGATTATTAATGTTTCAAATATATTTTCATAGAAGACGTTTCATTTCCATAATTTTATCATGTAATGAAAGGGTTAGTGGTTGTTACAATTAGTTTATGATGAAATGAATGATTTTTTTGTAATGGTATTTATAAATTTGATGAGTGTTTATTTTATAAACTAATTACATTTGGTTTTGTTATAATCCAATGATGATTTATTCCATTCCATAAAAATGATCTGTGGGTCCGTGATAAACCAATGATGGGTGTTTACATGATTAGCCAATGATTCTTGGGTCCTGAGTGAATTTAGAATGAATGCTGACTATGTGGTAATTCTATTTTTAGGAATATCTATAAGAGTGAAGTTATAATAATTTTCAAAATATGTATACATATTCTTTATTAACTATATATCTTGAAAACGCATCAAATTATTTTGATTGGCATCTCACAGCTCATTATTATTGATTCCGATAGATCATTCCTCTTCTATTTCATAATATTTTATAATTTAATTATTAATGGGATTGAATAATTTTATTATTCAATAATCTACATTTATTATGTCATCCAACACTTATGACCTCTTATACTCATTGATGAAATTAATTTGTTAATTATTATATATCCCTTACTAAGTGTTTTAGCTCACCCTTTATATGATTCCTCCCATTCATTTTTACCATTATTCCCTCCACTATTTATCTCCCATTTGGTTTTCTCTACTCTATCAAAAAACAAAGGAATTAATATATATATTTATGGATTAGGTTTTTTTATTAATGGGGTTTTTTTCATTTGTGGAGGCTTTCTTAATTGATGTTACATCACATGAAATTGTATTAGATATCATCTAGCTTTATTTAATTGTAATTTAGGTCAGTGTTTCAATGAAATTTCCCTAAATGGAATGTCATTTTTTTATTTATATACAATAATAAGTTTTTTTGATTAGTAATGAATATTATTTATAATTTATGTTGATTTAATTAATATTTGAACGAATTTTACAATTGAAATAGAGTTTTAACATGATAATTAATGTTTTATTTTGATTGATATGTATATGGGAAGTGATGAATATATTTTTATAATATAATTTGAATATATGGAAGTGATTATCCCCATTTAAGTCATTATTTGAAAAGGATATAGGTATTTAGATCTTTTTTACATGTTATATAAAAATGTGTGAGTTGGTATATAAATGAATTTATTAAACAGTTTTGATTATTTGTATTAGAAATATTTTGGTAATTGGATTCAACACATTTATTTTAATTTATTTTGAAATTGAATAAAAAAACAATTTTTTGAGAATTTAGTTTCATTTCCAATAATGTTATATTTGAAAAATTATCATGAATTTTTAAAATGAGTTAAATTGTACGGACAAATTGAGCCCCATATTAAATTACCTCCCATGATTGTGATATTTTTTATTATTGTGTTATTAAATGTTGTTCAAAGAGAATTCATAATATTATATTTTCATATGAATCATTTTTTGATTGGGTTTTTTCTAGTGAAGGTTTATGTGTTGTGATGAAATTTAATACATTTTTACTCATATATCGATGTGATTTCTCACATCATATGGTTTAACACATAGAGGAATACTACACATCATAGGGATGTAATCTAGATTGATAAAACCTAATAATGATTTAAAATACTAGATAAACTATGGTACTTGGAAAGCCAAATGGTTGTACCACTAGTTGGGAATGTTAAGGGAAACCAGTTGGTTATTTACTTATTAATGTATCATTTGGACAACAAATGTTTCATCATGAGTACACCTAGTCATTAATAATGGTATAGATTTAATTTTTATAAGATTACATTACTATGTTTATAGGTTACACTCATCTTTGGTGTTCACTAGTTTGATTGAATATCAGAATACCATGTTTGACTTTCCTCCTAATTCAAACGATACCCTATTTAATTATTTTTTTTCTTCTATATTTCATTATTTAATTACATTTAATTAATGGCCATTAAAATAGGTGATTATAATTTTAATTTTATGTGTGTTGCTAAAATTATTATTTTGGGAAAAAATATATTTTTACAATGTAATGTTTTAAAATTTGATTTGAAATGGTGGTTCAGAAAAATAAATGATTAAAATGGGGGTAAAAGCCCCATAAAATGGTTTTTTATTTATTTTTTATCAGTTATGGAAAATGAATCATAATTTAGATAACATTATAAATATCATATTAACATTTATATATCATATTGTGAAAATTTAATTTTTGTTTTAAATGAATGTAAATTATAATTAGATTTCATTTGTAATAAATTACAAAGAAAATGTGGTGATTATCATATCATCTTGGATTCACTCACACCCTATATACAATATTCTGTGTTTATAGCACATGTTGTCCCATTTTTTGTTGCAAGTCCATGGTGTTTTGATTAGAGCTATTTTTTTTAAAAAAATGATACATTTAGTGGGATGTACCGAGCGAATTAAGATCATATAGAGAATGTGGTGGAGTTTTATTATTTAGGGTTTTATTTTTATTCATTTGTTCTGTATTTGTATTTTCCAATAAAGAAATATTATATTTCTTCTGTATATCAGTATTTTTTTAATTTTCATGATTATTTAATGTTATTTATTTTCATATTTCATGATATATGTCTCATTATTTATTCTTCTTTATTTTACTTGATGTTCTATTATGAAAGTTTTTGTTATTTCATGAGGGTGAAGTAATTTAAAATTATTATTTTCTTAGACCCTATATGTATGTTCCAAACTGAATATATAGTGGTTATTAATTTTGTATTTCAAAGAAGCATTTTTATGTATAATGGATTAATGACCTGGATTGTTTTATGATGGATAGTCTCCTAAAAATCATTAATATTGACCAAAATAATATTGAATTTCAAATAATGAGGTAAAAATGTAATCATATCTTAATGGGATAAAATTAAATTATAATGGTACATTATACTATTGTAAATGAATTTATTTTGAAAATAATTTATTACAAAAATTAAGAGAATGAATTATGGTTTTATTGTTCTTATAGGAAGGAAAAAATATAGTACAATATTAATGATTTAAAACTATTTGTATATATTATATTTTTGTGTTATGGATTAAAATAAGATATTTTATATAAGGATTTATCTTCTTGGAAATATAATAATGTATATTCTAAATAAATAATAGGTAGTGATAGACAATCAAAAATTATATTCCAAAATAGATATACTATTTTAATGTTACTAAAAATATAATATAGTGAATAAAAGTCACAATATAGTAGAGGGATAATCAATGACTGCACATTATGATGATACAATATGTTTTTTTTTGAAATTAGGGGTTTTAATATTATTGTGGTGATAATTATTTAATTAATTTTATTGATTTGTTTATAAAATAAAAATTATAATGTTTAAGAGGAATGTATTAAATGTCGCTTAATTTTTCAATTTATTCAAAGATAAATTTATAAAGATACATGGTTTATATACAAATTATCTATTGAAAAGTAAGGAGAAGAAGTATACATTCCCTTCCTTGGATTTTGATCTAATAACTACTAAAATATATCATAGATATAGTACTTATTACACTTGTGAAATATTTTTAGGTGAAAATAAATATTAACAGTATTATATAATGAGGAATGGCCATTCTTACTTATCTTAAAATTTAAAAATTATTTTTTGAGAATCTATTTACAAAAATTTGTATCCAACTTAGATACATATTTCGAATCAATTATAATTAAACATATTTTGAGCTATTGCGCAAAATGAAACCACATTTAAATACATAAAGAAATTTGGAAACCATTTCATCATTACTATTAAAAATTATAATTTTTTAATTTTTATTGAAAAATTAAAATAATGTTGTCATATTGTTTTTGTTTTCCTGTTAGAGGATATATGTTCTAGGGTAATGTATCACCAATAGAAAATGATACAGAAAATGAAATATTTTTCTACCCAAACCAACAAGTCTAACCTTTTGATGATAAAAAACTTTTATATTATCGAAGGCATGTTGGGTTATATAACTAACTTCATGACCTAGGGAGGTCAGGTTATGAAAAATTATATTAGTGATAAGACATGGCTACAAGTGTAGTTGCAATATCCATGATTCAATTTTGGGTTCCACAATCAGGGAATTGTGCATTTATAGGGGAATGTATAACATCCCTATAAATATGATACATAAAAGGAAAAATATTAGAACACATTTAAACAAAGCCCCCCATTATTTGTGAGATAATACCTAATTAAATAATTACTAATAAAAATAACCACATGAAGATTGTATAGACTACCAAAAATAATAAAAAAATATTTTTAGTTAGTGTTCTATTTTCATATGACTCAACTCAATTACATTCTAATGATACAAAATTTTTATGAAATGTTAATTCATAGTATATTATATATAAACCAACTAAATACATGATCCTAAAATATTTTATGCAAATATAAAAAAAATTTATTACTAAAATAAATATTAATAAAATAAATTTTTTATAAAAATAATATAACATAAAATGAAATGCCTAAAAATACACTAAATTGAGTAAATATTTACTAATGAGAGTATATATTATAAATAATATATATTTTTACGAATTTATAAGTGAATATTGTATTAATATATACTTATTGGAATTTTTTCTGAAGAATAAAAGATAATATAAATACAAGATCAACATGGGAATTCAAAAATAATGTTAACAAAATAGTTTAACATGTCATATTAATGTTTATATTATTATAAATATGATACCTCTGGTTAGATGTATGTTTTTTAATAAAACATTTCATCTTGTTTAATTTTTAGAAAATATATCATTAATCAAGGTTACTAATTTAACATATATAATAAAATATCATCACAATTATTATTTTTGTACTAATAATTAATTAATTAATTCGAAAAGTGTTTTTTTTTTGAGTTTTAGAATATTAGGATTCTGATTATATTGAAAATCCCGTATTTCAACGCATTGGAATTTTTTTCCACAGTATAATGTTCAAATACTAATTTACATGCTTCATTCATTGAAAATGTCAATAACATAAAAATTTACCTAGATGATTTCCAATTTCATTAATAAATTATGTTAACATATTTGAAACGTGTTATGAGAATATAATGATTTATAAGAAGTATAGAAAATAAATATTACATGTTATGCTATTAAAATATGTGAAGCCTAATTAAAAAGTTTTATATTTTATAATTATCATTTACCACATATAAAACCACATTATGTATTTCAAAAATAACTTTTCTAAATTTAATTAATAAAAAATATCATCATAAATAATAAATTCAATATAATTAATAATAATCTTTCTTAGAGAAAACTTGAAACTAGTAATAATAATTCCTTTTAATGAAATCGATTTCACATAGAAGGGAACATTAATAGACCTTTAGTCATTAAATAATAATATTTTATCATGAAATAATGATATATATATTGAAACTTATAAAGGATAAATATTGTCATATCATGTCATCATAATTATTATAACTTGAAAAATTACAATTTTAGTCACCCTTAAAATGGAATAACATATTTTGTTACTTCCAATATATATTATCTCGAAAATAAATTATTTCCCAATGAATTGGGGGGAATTATACTAGGAAATCCTATCGTCATGTATAATTTCAGAGGTACATAAAATTGATAAAACCCTTAATAATTATATTTCATCAATAAAAGAAATTATTTATATAATCCATATAAAATAAAATTATATTAAAATAACATGTAAATCAATTCACTATTGAGAAGGAAATGATATAGATTATAAGAATATTGATAAAAATCAATAATAATTTGACAAATAATATTATTATAAACAATTATACCATGTGTATATATATATATACAATTCAAAACATTATAATATAATTATTTAACAGATAACAAATTACCTTGAGTGATGAATTTATTTGTACAACCTATAGTATTCTAAATAAAAAAACTCAATTAATTTTTTACTTTCATTGAAAGAAAAATAAATAATAATATTTTTTATTCATTTATTAACATTTTTTATTTTTTAATTGAACAAACGGTTCTTGCGTTGGTAATATTTTGGTTTTCTAATCCATAGTTCAAATTTAGCATTTATTTAGTGAAAACGATCATTGATCCTCTGAAAATGGTCAAATAATGTCCCAATATTTAATGGAATGTCTTTTACATAATCACTGAATAAAATTATTTTAACATATTGGTATATAGTAATTTTTTTGACAAAAATACATTGAAATTTATTATAGCTATTTAAAGAAAACTAATGTTATTTACTCTTTGTATCATTATTATCAATATATTTTTTTTTTATAAAATAATAAGAAAAATATTTTGACTATTAATTTTATATTTAATAATGGAATAGAATATTATTAATATAAATTAGTGGATAAATTTATAAAAAAATTTATGCTTTCACATTTGTAGCGTAATGAAACCATAGGTGGATAATATTTTCAAAAAGGGATAAAATGAAACTATTGAAAAAAATATTTTAGTTTAGAAAGACTATTTCATGAGAATAATAATACTATTTAACATTTACTTTTAATGTTTAATCATATTTAAAATGGAGATATATATTATAGGAAATAAATTATATGAATATTTAATCAATTATTTATGTATATAATTTAATTTGGAAAATGGTAAATAGAAAAGTACAAAGTGAAATATCATAAAAATGGATCACAATGTGTCGATACCATGGAAAAAAGATAAATTTAGATAATAAATATTAGTTGTAAAATAATTTTAAGGAAAAATATCCTATATTATGAAATGAAATATTGACTTTGGAACCCTTATTGTGTTCCTTGAGGTACCACTGTTGAATTGAATCCTATAGATTTAGATAAAGGAAATTTGGAATGAATAGAATAATATGAAATAGAAAAAATATATATTTATTTTTATTTTTCTATAATATTTATATTTTGCAAAACATTAAAATTATTCTGTATATAGTGTAATTATCTTAATTTTATAGACACAATTCGATAACATATTTTAAAATATTCAATCATTAAGCGTCATCAATTTAATCTCAAATGTAATGTGGTTCTTAATTGGATGAGATAAAAATTTTTATATCAGTTAACATAAATAATTTATACTATATTTGGTTTTTTTATATTTTTTAAAAATTCTTAATCATTTTCACTAAGGAAATTCCAATTATATATTTTAAATATTTTATTTTTGATCTTTAGTTTAGAAAAGACCTATAAATTTATATAATTAATGTTTTAATTTTTATAAAATATCATAATTTCATTAGTGATCAATAAAATAATTATAAATCATTAACTCATATAAACCTAGTCACTATAAATATTTTAAAACTAGTATTAAATAATTTTCTCAATATTGCATAATTGTTCTCTTGACAGTGTATAATAGTTTTTGGTATTTATAAGAATATTATTTTTTTAAAGGTTGGGGCTGAAGCCTCATTTTTATTATTAAAGCAATGCAAATACCTCTTTAATTGGGTAGAGGTAGACCCATAACATAGCCCGAAGGCCCAGTGGGCATTTAGCCCATTACATTACCCGTAGGCCCATTTTTTTGCCCAATGCCCATTCTGTGAATAGTACTGCTACAGTACCCACATTGCTACAGTACTGCACAGTACCCGCCGCTTCTACAGTGCTCTGCCGCTGCTACAGTTCTCTGTCGCCGCTACAGTGCCTGCTGTTGCTACAGTTCCGCCGCTGCTACAGTACGCTACAGTACTACTACAACAACCTGCGCCCAATGGGTTTTGAACCCCCATTTTTCATGTAGATTTAAGGGGTTATTACCACTAAGCCAAACCCCAACTACATTTATAAGAATATTATTTTTAAAGGGTAATTAGTAAAATAATTCAAAATTATTATTCACATACATTTTAATTGACATCCAAAAATTATAATATTAATAAAGATTCTTTTCTTTTCATACCTTGTGCATGTAATAAATAAATATTTTGATAATTAATGTTGTATATTTTTTATTAATAAATAAATAAATATATAATATTGATTAAAAATCACATTTATCTCTAATTTATTAAATAGACATGTCATTTATTATGTATTATCAAAAAGACAAAAAAACTGTTCCGATGATTTGTTGTCACAATGTCCAAATCGACGATTATATTCATATTTATCATTTCATAAAATATATTTTTTACTCATTGAGTTATATTTATATTAAATGTTTAGTATACATTCACATTTGAGATGTTACATTGGCTTTCTAAAATCATGGATTGGTATCACTATAAAACAATATCGAGGTTGGTTGATCACATTGCTTAATGCATGCATCCCCATATGCAAGAGGCTACTAACTAAATGTTAGGTGATGATGGTGATATTATAATATCCAAGAACTAGCATCCCAGATTTGGTTCAAAAATCATAAACAATGATTTATTTGATTTTTTATCAATAAGTGTCACCCATTTAGTTACATCAAAACCATGCAAAATCAAAATTAAAAATTGGATTACTTAATTTATATAGTTCCTATTGGTTATATATTTTTTATTCAATTAGGAAAAACATCTTTATAAACAATTTACATGAAATTAAAGGTTAATTTATCAATCTTAACTCCAAATTTATGGTTTACATTATAACGACATTATCAAGTATATAAAAACCCTTCTAGTTATAAATCATTCAATATTATTCTTCAAAACCATGGAAAATGAAATATAATAATGATGAGGTCACATTTTTAGTTTGGATTAACATAATAATTTAAAAATAAATGCAACCAATAATACAAAAATAATATAAAGGTATGATGACGTAATCATAGTTTATGAGTATAAAATTAAAGTAATCATACACATCAATTCCTGGATCAATAAACAAGAAAACGTGATATAATGAATTAACAAATAAAAACATTTTAATAATTAATAATAATGTCACATCTATTTTCAATATTGGTCAAATGATACATTATAAACACATATAAATAAATTATAAAACATATTTTTATCTTATAAATTCATTTCACAAAACCCTTATTAATTGTAATAACAATACTAACAAATTATAATATTATTATCTATATAACATAATTATTTCCCAATAGATTAGAGAACAATCATGGGTTAACCATCATTTATGATATAGAGGTTTTACCTAATACTATCAAATTGGACCCATCAATTTTAATTTAAAAGAACTAACTAATGAATAATGAATATAGAGAATTTATTGCATCATAACACATTTAATAAATCTATATTTTCTTCAGAACATGATTATCATGTCGAATGAAAAAGAGTTCCAAAAAATATATTATATATATATTTAAACCATGGAAAAAAATTCAATTCACAAAAATCACATTGATTCACGGTTAACCCATGGATAATAAATTTATTACTTAGTAATATCTCTAAAACACGATTATCCTATTAAAATGAGATAGCTTTTATAATAATCTCATTATAGATATCTTAATGAAACCAAAAATAATAATGGGGATTGTATCATTACAAAATATTCAAGTAGAAAATAAATAAAAAAAGGATTATTAATGTTGATAAATTGATATAAAATTAATATTTTAATACAAAAATATTTTTGGAAACATTGATTTTAATTTTTAGAATGAGTTTTTAAAAGAGAAATAATTTTTAAAATCTATTTCATTTAAAATATCAATGAATTCTTATAATAAAATGTTTTCAAAAATCATTAATAATTATTTTATGTAAAATACCAAAAAATATTTGATAAAAACATTTAAATCATATTTAAATATTAATTAGAAGACATGTGTTTTAGAAGAAATTTAATTTTTACCAAAATGTAATTTTTTTCATTAAAAAATTCATTTTTCATTGTGAGTACATATTGTGGGGAAATAAGGGAAACAATTTATTCTCATGAAATAACCATATTATAAGAAAATTAATCAAAATTAAATATTTCTAGATCATATGATTTCATTATTTGAGACTTAATCACAACCAATTCTGATAATCAATGAAATTTTAAAATCAAACTCTTACCATGCTGGTGACATTGAATCATAAGCCCCATGAAATGATTAAAATAAATAAATCAAAAAAATAATATCATAATAAATAAATAATTTATATTAACTTTTAAATTGGATTTTTATAGTCCTTATAAAAAATTATTGGTATATAACATGACATTCATCTCAGAGAATGTATACTGTAACAAAAATACATAACTAAATTGGTTTCAATGAAACCATAAATCTCATTATATATTGATCCCAAAATGGTTATTTAAATACAAATAAATTTTTATAATATAATCATAAAATACATTATATATTATTCAATTCAAAAAATATCAAAATTAACATGTTAATATGGAATATATATCACCAAAATGAAACTGAGTCGAGAAAACCCTTTATCTGGATTCAGATTCGTCGCATGCGGATTTATCATCCAGAATAATAAAAATATGATTATTATTTTAATTCATGGGGAAAATTTTATGTTATATAATTTATTTTATTTCCCTTTTTTACATGTTATATAATATTTTCTTTTCATATTGTTTAATTTAAGATGTTTTTATCATATCAGGCTTATGTGTCAAAAGAGACTTAGGTAGGATGAAAATGGATAAAGTGGTCATTATTTAAACAATTATATTTTAATAAAAATGATGTAATTATCATATTAATATATAAATTATAATTCTATAACCAATAATGGAAGTTGGATTTAAAAAATGAACAAAAATTTCTATCATGGACATGGAAAATCGTACATGTGTATGAGTATCTTTTCAATTTTTCAAAATTATAATTATTAAAAAATGGTAATTAACATTTTTCTACCACGAATGATAATTATATCATAAATACCATATAACAAATTTTATAAACATATCTGTATATATATATTAATATAATGTGTTAATGAAAAAAGGATGAATCACATTGATTCGAGAAGGCGATAGGCCACACATCCACGAACGACATTAGTAATCTTTTAGTGTGTGAAATAGTATGAAGAAAATGACATATTATATAAAAAAATATTATTGATACTTGAATATTCCTAAATATGTCATTTATATCTTAAATATAAATTATACTTAACCTTATTACCTTCTATGTAACACAAAAGTAAACGTTGATTCAAATTATTTCGTGAGGCGGTAGTCTACCGTACTCACAAGTGATGATGTCATATCCATTAATACATTTAATATACAAAAATAGTATTTGATATAATGACGCAAAATGTATTATTTTGTACGAAATATCAAAATAATATATAAAAACATTATATCCTTTATTATACTGATCCACAAAAAGTATTAAATAAAAAATGTATGACATCATTCATGCGGTGCTTATCCTCCACAACCGGTAATAATGGTTTCATAATCCTTTTAGTGGATGTATTTATGCGGGTAGTTCATAAATTTATCAGAGAAAAATCTCAAGATATTTTTTCTACTATATTTATTATAAATGTATGCTTTAATTATAATTTATGGGGTGGAGAAGTAAGTAAAATAAAAACACTCGTTGATGATACTTACATATTCTTCAGGTATCTCATTTTGATTTTAGAAATTGCCTTGATTTGTGAGAATTATCAACAAGTTATTGATTCTGTGAAGATACTAGGGATTTTAATAAGTTATATGGTATGGTATTGAAAAATACAACTATTTTTTAAGGTGTGAAGAGAAGAGGATAGTGGGTGGCCTTTTATAATAGGGGGAGAGGATACAATTTCTATGCTTTAAATAAACAATCGAAGAGACCCTATATATACCTACAAAAATTCCACTAATAATTATCAAATAACTAAAATATAAGTAATACAGTCTATGTAGTAAGATAAAATTGACTATTTAAATTATTTAATGTCAATTTTATCATTAAGATCGAATTTTAGTCACATGGTAAAATCATTTTTTACCTTAGTCACAATGATTAATTTTAATTATTTTCACTAATAATATAATTAAAAAATTATTTTTACCATATTATAAATTATAAATTATTTTTATTCTATATATTAAATACCCTAAAACTAATTAAATTTAAATAAATGTGATATATTATTTTAATTTAAATATTGTATTAATGATTAGACAATAGGTTTTTAAGGATAATATTTTTGAAAAAAGATGATTTTATTCTAACTCAATGATTTTGACCAATTATAGTATGAAAAAATTAATATTTTTTGATACATATTTTATATATTTTCTTTATAAAATCTCCAATTAGTAATTTTTTTTTATTTATAAAAAATGATATTCATTATGCAATTTAAAATATTTGAGAAATAAATCCATCATTAAAAATAAAACAAACATATAAAAAATAACAATATAATGTTGATTGAAAATTAATTAGGTTGAATAAATATAACTAGATAATCCATATTCTATTTTATATAATATTATTCATAAATTGGTATAATTAAATTACCTAATTTATTATAAAAGATAATAGGTTTACAAAAATTAGTATTTTTCACTATTTATTGAAAACCTAATATTTTAAAAAAATCCAAAATTTAAATCATATTAAATTTTGATATCCCTATTCCAAAATTTATTTTTATTATGTAAAATATATTTTTAATATTTTTAAAAAGTATTTTTTAAATTTGTGTAGCAAAAAATGGAGAAAATATTGCTTTTTTGAAATATATACAATAATATTACTATTTTTTTAATCATACCTAGACTACACATATGATTAATTATAAATTTTAATTGAATATATTATATATTAATTTCATTAATATAAACTAAAATGATTAATGTTTTTAATATATTTATATATAACACAATTGAGAGCATTAAAATAGTTTTTTAATTGAATTATTTTTATTTTCCAAATGGAAATTATTTTAATTTATAAATAATTAGTCACATAATAGTTTATTATATAATCATATAATATAAATATTTTACTAATTCACTTAATACTATTAATACCCTTAAAAGAAAGTAATTATTTTATAAATGTTATATATATCATTCAATTTTTATGTTTAGCTTTCCATGTTTAATTCCCCAGAGAACAAAAATATCTCAATGATTATTTTAAGGAATTGTAAAATCTATTTTTTGAATAATTAAAGATAAATAGAGTGTTGCATTAACCCTATTCTTTAAAGTTATTTTTTTCGGATTTCATATCTTGGGGTGTTTCACCTTACCCCTATAAATTATTTACTCAAAAGTTTAACATAATATTAGTAATAACAGGTTTGAGACATGAAAATTGCCTTTTTTTAATCCCACAACAAAAAAGGATTATTAAAAAATCTTAAAAATAATGTGTAATGAAATTTACAAGTATCACATAGAATAGCACATTTATAGGTTTCTAACATGGTGAACATAGGTTGTATTGGAATAAATTTTTATATAATTATATGTTTTGATTGAGGTCATTGATCATATGAATGTTAATGATCAATTAATAGTTATGATCATAAAAAATATATCTTATGATCAAAATGGACATTTTATTCTAACAATTTAATGTGATTGGATAACGTTTGGTATCAATATCTTGTATATATAGTGAATGATTTATATTACCATATAGAGTAAGTGAATAATTGATATATACTTACTTGGTGTGTATAATTTCATTATGTTGTGAATTTCAACCACAATATCATCTTTTTTTCTCTCCAAATAATTTGTACTCAAAATGATATTTTAATACCTCAAGAATTAAAATCAATATTTGAATATCACATTACTATAATAGGAATATTTAATCAATTCTTCCCATCTTTAAATATTAACCAAACCCAATAATTAATAGCACATTGTATGATAATTACCAAATAGAATAAAATTTTATATGATACACTAATCATTAAAATTAAATTATAATAAACAATGTTAAAAAATAATTTTTCCATAAATAACTATCCATAAAATTATTTAAACATTTCTTAAGAATGTCTGAAACCCAAATATTAAAAGGATTTGATCATATATTCATCCAAGATAAATATAAAATTATTCCTCAAATAAAATACTATATTATTCTGAAATAGCATAGTCATTACCTAAAATAATTCCCTATTATCCATGACATCACATAGGCTTGTGGTACTCATGAAACCAATATCTTCATTCAGTCGTGGGTTCAAGATACACTTCATAAATGGATTCGATGAGTTATCACTGATCAAACGAGTTTTCCTCGATTGTTCTTTAATCATGAAAAATAATTCCCCCCAAAACCATTCCACATTGATCCCAATGGGTATAAACAAATCAACCTAATAATATTTCACCGAAAAATTTCATTTATAATGTAAAAAATTATTCTACATTAAACCCACAGGTAGTTTGTCTATAAATATGAACTTATGATCAAAATTGATCTTATAGTAATGTTATGGTATCTATAAATTTTATGATAGTCATTTTTTAAAACATCTAAATCTCAAAAGCAATTCCAATAATAAATTCGATACTATTGGTAATAGCCAAGTGGTGACAATGACATGATTCAACAAGGGAATTTGAGACATCCAATAGTTGACCTACCAGACATGTAATGGGGTAAATGCCAATTGGGCCTTCTAGACATAAATATATAATGTAATAATGCAACAAGTATTGTGGTTTATCCCATGGGGGTCTATGGCCTTCCTTTTAGGGTTGTGTGTGTTTGGTGTGTGTTTTTGTTTAAATTTATTTTTATTCCAATGAACCTAATATATTATAATAAAATATAATATCCAAGATCCGACACACAGAGATTTGGTGTTGAGATCATATACATTAAATCTCCTTCATTGATACTGATATGGGTGACCTATATTCTACATCCAATACAAACAAAATCATAAAGAAAAAATTGATAATGTAATTACTATAGGACTTTTTGGATTTATATATTAAATTAATTATAAAAAAATATTTATAAAACATTCCCATGAAATTAAATGAGAATTTATTCCACTTAAACAATATATTATTTATTATGTTAATATATCATAATCATCCTTATGAAATCACTTATAAACATAACTCATTGGAAATAATTCATTAAAAACTATGGAAAATTATTTAAAGAAGGGTGAACTCAAATGTTCAATGAGGTTAAGAAAAAGATTTAAAAAATTGAATCTCATCATTGATAATAATAAGTAAATAAGGATATGGTGACAATTAATGTGCATTATTATAGCATAAAAATATTCATACCCATCAATACATGTATAATTAGACATGAAAGTTTTTCCTAATAAATTAACAAAAGAAAACATCATAAGAATCCACTATCATGTGACATGTTATTCCAAAAATTGGAATAACCATATGTCCAACAACCAACATAATTCTCTAGAAAACATTATCATTATCTAATGCAATGTATCACTATATAAGAGTATCTATAGTTTATTCTCTAAATGGATCACCCAACACGATCTAGGCCCAAAAAAAATTTATAATTTTCATGTATCTAATAACTAATAAACATAATAGATAATTAATTACCTTATAACTCATTGGGACATCAATTATTGTTTTGAAAACATGATTTACCCATGTAGAGGAAAAATATTTCACTATAATTTCTTTGAATCATGGTTACCCTATGTAAAAAAATATGTTCCTCAAAAATACAATTAAAACATTTTTATCCATCGTCAAAATGAGTTTCACGAAACAATCTTTTAACATGATTAACCAATGAAAAAACATCATTCATAACAATCTCTTTGTAGAAATATTATTCCGTCCAAAAGAAAATTTTGGAAAATGTCATTCAAAATTTTTTCAATTGGATAATATGTAAAAAAAAGGGTTTCTAGAATTTATAAATGGAAATACCTATTAATGATCATTAAAAAGACTCCATAGGAAACCTCTTTTATAATATTGAGATTCAATTTTTTGATACATAAGAAATTTTTTATATAATTTTCATTTAAAATATCATTTTATTTTTATAAAGGAATATTTTAAGAATAATTTTAATAATTTTTTTAAGAAATTATATATTTATATTTTAAAATCACTTTAAAAATCCGTAATTTTTATAAAAAAGAAATTGTTTTAGAAGAAAAATATTTTTCTATGGGAAAATGAATTTTCAAATAAATTTCATTTTAAATATTGTGTATTTAAAAATAGGTAAAGGATTGAAAGAAATGTATTATCAATAAATGCTTATATAAAAAATATTTAATTTTATTGTTTACATGTACATCATATTATTTAATCATTAGAGACTTAATCCCTTACTAAATTGATAATCTATGATATTTTAATATCACCTCTTACCGATTTTTTATCATTTAATCATATTCACTTTGAAATGAATTAATTGGATGAAAAATTAAATACCATTAGAATAAATAAATTCGAAATATTATATTTCACTAATGATTTATATAGACCATATAAAATTATATTTTTTCATAACATACTACAAGTAAGAAAGAAAAAAATTTGTGATGGTAATAAAATAAAACATTAGTAACCATAAAACTATAAAATCCAAAAAATATTTTTTCATATAATGGATTTATAAATCCTTATAAATTTGCCTATAAGAATCATAAAAAACATTCCTTTAAAATATATATACCAAAAAAATACATGGTGAATATGAAAATATATCACATAAATAAAAATGATGCAGGAATAACCCATACCCTGAGTCATATTCATTATACATGTATTTATCTATCTAAATACTAGTTTTTTAATTATATATTAATTTAGTACTATTTTAATTATTTTTATTACTTTTATTTTTCTGATTATTATATTTATATGAAATTTCATAATCAATTGTGTTTAAGTCGGATGTTTTGACCATATTTTACTTAGGTGTCAAAATCCACTTACGTAAATGTACTATGGTAAAAAACGCCATATTTTAAAAATATCAAAAATAATAATAATGAAATAGTTATAATATTTATTAGTAAATTATACCTTTAAACCCAGTAATGAGAAATTCAAATTAATACTGATCTATTTTCACAATCATGGAGATGATAAGTCTTACTTACACATAAGTAATGTTTCCATTTTTAAATTGACCACTATGGAAATATGGAAAATAATATTTATCATTCCAGAATTATTTTCGTATCCTATTATTTTATTAAATTATATATACTTTTTTGTATCATTTTAGTGTGATACTATTGAAAAAAATTATCATATCTCTTCGAGGATATGATAGCTCATATATCCTCAAAAGGCATTATAACTATTATAGAATGTGAAATTGTATAAAAAAAGAGATATAATTTATTTCCATATATTTAAAAATTTCATTAGTTTCATAATAATTTCATGTGTAACATATATATTAATTATTTTTAAACTAATTTCCATCTATTTATCGTGTTTTTGGAATCTTCTTCACACCAATTCAAAAGGTGGTATTTATTTTACACACATGTGATCTTATAATATCCAAAAATGAATAGAATATAAAAAGAGTTTATATGATATAATTATTAAATTTTTATGATAATCTGTTAAATATAATAATATCTTATAAAAATAGTATTTTTATACATATTCTAAACCATGAACGATGTTAACAGAAAAAAATGACATAATTTCATGAGGTTATTCTCCTCCATACACAAGAATGAATATTTCAAAACACATTTGATAGATGTATGTTTGGGTGTAAGAAATAACCATAATATAAAAACATATCAGTAAATTAGGTATAATGAAGTTATTATATAATCATGCTAAAATAATAATTCAATCAGTGGTTAAGGAATTAAAATGGAAACCCTCAATGAGGAACTTTACCTTTTCTTTGGGTATCCCATTTGACATTGATCCAAAGGTATTCCTTTGAAGGATTTATTCCAATGAATGGATTATAGGGTGATATTTGATATTTTTAGAATATGTTTTTTTAGATAATTACCAAGCCATAATTTTTTATTCTTATGAAGATGAGAGGAGCGGGGTGGCTATTTATAAGTTGGAGGATAGGATACTGTTGGCATTTTTCAATATAATTTTAGGTTTTCGTGTGTTTTTACATATATAAAGTTAAAAAAATAAATAAAACATGATAATAGAAGGTATAAGGTAAAAATATGGCCCTTAAATGGGTTCTTTACATGTTTTATGTCATTTGTTACCTTAAGATAAATGTTCAGCCACTTGGTAAACACATTTATTACATTAATCACTACGAATAATTATAATTGTTTTTTATAATCACATAGGAATAAAATTATGTTCACCGTGTTATAAAATATAAATTATGAATATTTAAAATATGGAATACATTTTTCCAAATTGAATTATGATAAATGGAAGATTTTAATTTAATATCAGTCCCACTAATTTTGTGGGGTTGTATGTTTTTATGACGTGTAATTTTTATTAAAAAAATCAATATTAAATCTATAACTAATGTGAATTATTTTAGGAGGATAATATTATATTTATTTATTTATAGTATTAATATTAAATTTTAAACATATTCAACTGTGTATTATTTTAAATATATAAAAATCATAATTATAATGTAATGTAATAATTTTATTTGGAGAAATCCATCCTAAATCCAAAAAAAATTCAATTAAAAACTATTATAATGATAATTAAATAGTAATTTAGTGGAACAAATATAACTATATAGTAATTTTTTTCATTAAATTAAATTAAAAACATATTAGTACAAATAAATTACTTTATTTATTAAATGAAATGATTGTTTTTTTCAAAAATATGTATTTTTCATTATTCAATGAAAAATTGATAATTTCATATAAAATCAAAATGGATTCACCAAATAAAAAATTTGATATCACACTTCCAAATATGAATATTATTTTGTAAAAATAATATAATAAAACTGTTAAAATTTAATTTTAAAATCATTTCACTATAAATAGGGGACAAAACTGATTATTTTGAAAAATATATTTGTGTGTTATTTTGTAAAATTGGATTTGTTATATATTATATATGGGAATAAAATATGATAAAAATAAAAAATTATATTGATTATATTAAATATAAATTTTATTAATATAATCCAAGAAGAGTAATTTGTTTAATTTACTGTTATTGAACACACTTGTTTACATTAAAATAGTTTTTTAGAAAATGAATTCTGTTTATTTTAAATAGGATTTTGTTTTTATTATCTAAATAATTTGTCACCAAATAAATACTTATATATTAATGTCTGAACCGGATTTTTATAATTCATTTAATAAATTTTCGCACACAATTCCATGATCTAGAAAATAATCGTAATATATATCAATGGCCATTTTTTTCTGGAATTGTGTGATTAATATGACAACAAAAAAGAAAATCTTACGTATTATTTTATACAAGATAAATTTAGTGTTGTGTGTAACACAAGATAAAATTAGTGTTGTGTGTCCTTTATGTTATCGTATATAATTTTCCTAATTTATGATCCTGTGGTGTAACAAATATAGTGGGGAGACTATATCCTCTATGTCTGTGTAATATGACAAATGAAGTATTAAATATAGGTCTCATTATAGAATAACAAATTATTGTCCATAATGTAATTAACAAATATACATGAATGAAAATTTTATAAAATACATGTTATTTACAACAGAATACATTCATAATGAAAATGAAAAAAATATCTCTGATGTATATCTCTCTGAGAATCCAAATCAGCAGCTATATGTTATGATCCTATGATGATATATCCAAGAGTAACAACACAAATCATAAATACACAAACTTACTTGTAAACATACGGAATGTGAAGGTACCATTGAGATGCCTAGATAGAGAGTAATATGGACTCATTACGCCATCAAAAATGGTTTCTAATGCATAATATAGTCTTTGAATATTATTTGAACAAAACTGTGAACATATAAAATATTTAATGTAGTTTCATAAATATTAATTCATGTCATGCCCACGATCCATAGGGGACACCTGATCGACTACACCAGCTTCATCTAAATATTTTTCCTCAATGATTGGTTTAGGTATATATATATATATAATTTTATATATATCTGTGTAAGAACCATATACATTTTTTACATATATAAAGATACATAGTACTCTCTAGGAAACGAGGAAGAACCTATTTTTTCATACATAAGAATTGGAGTTTCATACTCTAGAATGGAAATATATTATAAATATCAGCCTTAGAATAAAATATTACATTCATCAACCCCAAATCATATTTTAGAACTTCTTTTCCGACATCCAATCATTATTATGAAATGTCATGTAGAATAACCTAAATAATTTGAAACACCATGTCCAAACTCCATCACCATGTGTGTATGTGAAGCATTATGTCAACATCCCAAACTAAGTACACTTAGTTAGAATCTAGTATATGGTGGTAACACATTCTCAATTTGACATAAACCATTGAATTATGTAAAAAAGAACCCGGAATCGTTCATGGAGAATTAGAAAATTTTTAAAAAATTATATTTATTATTTAAAAAAAGTGCATTATAATATCCTTAAAACTATTGTATTTATAATTAATAAATAGATAATGTTCATTAGACTCACCCTAGCCAAATTAAAATTCATGGCCCAATATATAGTTTTTTAATATAAAATTATAATTAATTCCATGTAATCATTCAATCAACAATACTATTAATAACGTAAATTCATTTTTTCAATAATAATTTATATTTTCATGGGCCCATAGTTTTATCTATATGATTATTAACATTAATGAATTTTTAAATGTCACCAAGCATTTATAGGAGACACCCTACTGTTGGTTTTATCACTATCCATGGAAAGTGAAAAACTAATTTTATAAAACTCAACACAAAAGGTGGTTTGGGTTTAGGTCATCAAACTATAATAATATAAAGGCTAAAATAATAGGAGGATAATCATCTAATAATTAATATTATGATATTTCAAATATTATAAGAAACACAAGGAATATCATGGTTTTCATCATAATTTGGAATTTTATCAATGATGAAAAATTAAGGGTTTAAATTATACACCACCTAACATATATATATATATATATATATGAATCCCCACTAATCCATTTGGTGATATGATTCGATCTAGGATAAAAAAATTTGAAGTAATGGGAAAACATTCTCAAAATTAGTTAAAATAGCATGCATGAATTTAGATATCCATATAGTAATATTATTGAAGAAAAGAAGGACGAAGATTGAATATTTTTTCAAGGGGAATTCATTCAAAGAAATGACAACATATTCTATGATAAGATGGGGGAGGTAAATAGAATCCTATCGTAGAGGTTGAGGGAGGAGATGAGTGGCCTGGAGCACACAGAATTTGTGCGAAATAAAAAATATGAATGAAAAAATATGGATATATATAAAAAATAAAATTTATACCAATTTAAAATACAAATTATTTGGTTTTACTATTTTCATATTGTTCACCAATACTAGTTAAGATGCACTCACCATACATTCTAGGTTCATGATTCAACAAACCATATGTATCATGTGTGTGCTACTTCCCCTATGAACTCCATCTTTGCATGGTTGTGGAATATAATTATTCAAACTGAATACCAAAAGTACGAGATATATTTTCTCATTTCTATCTTTTCACATGTTTTTATTGGATCCTCGTATTGTTTACAGAAACCATGTCATGGTAAATTCTCATTTATATGATTATGTTTCATAATTTTTAATAGCAATGGGCCAACCATGGAAAAATGATAATTTTTCTCATAACTCAACATACGGTCCATAAACCATTTATATCCTCTTTAATCTATTGATCTATCATCCAATCATGATTCCACATATAAATAAAATATTTTTCTGAATCATGACCATCAAATTTTCATTCCATAAATCAATTCCATATTTGACCAGGCTAGTTGTTGAATAATCAAATTCCTTCAAAAATTCCATCCTGGTAAAATTCATTGGATTTTAATGTTTATATGATGTACAATATCATATTATATGTTATTAGACTAGTAAAAATAAAAATTTCCCAAAATTTCCAATTTTAATTTCTAATTATATATTTGAATATATATATATATATATTCTTAAATGTACAGCCACATTAATTTTGAATATTCAATTCTAAAATAAATCTTTCAAAAAATTAAACAACTCATTTATATATAAATTTAATTTATACTTTGTTTTTAAAAGTTTAACTCTGAAATAGTGAATATAAATCACATTTAATTCCCATAGTGATCTCTTTATTTATTTATATTTTTAACAATATAATTTTTAAATATTTCTTAAATGATGATTCGAAATATATTATTCAATATTTAAAAAATTACACTTTTAAAATATTTTAATTCAAAATAAAACACATAAAATAATATATTTTTCCTTTCATAATAGATGATTCAATAAAAAAAATGACATAATTGTTTTATATTATGATACACTATTTTTTATAGGTATCATAAAATATTATATCTTAATATAATTTTGAAAATTAACATAATCTTCCATAGACAAAACCCATGATAATAAAGTAGATAAAATAAAAAAAATTATATAACCATTCATTAAATCATTTTTTATGTAATGAAATTATTTTTTATTGATAGATCTAGCTTATAAAAGTCTATAATATATATTTTAGAACACATAATAATAAATTTATAAAAAATAATATACTGCATTCCCCTAAAATAAAAATTTTCCTCACACTTTTTACCCATTGGTAAACAATAAAGGGTAATTATTTTTTATACACTATTCAGGTTCCCACGATTCTTATTCAGCAATTTTATTTTTCAATAAAACATTAAAATCATTTATACATATTTAATTGCATATTCTCTCCACAATATTAAATATAATCCCTTTTTTCTCATAGTAAATAATCTCTATAAGTTTTACTTTATTCTGGATTAATATATGATATGAAACGTATATATAAAAAATTAATTTAGAATATATATATATATTATATATATATTTATATATGTTCTCATTATCATTCTGGAAGTGAAAACATCTTGATAATTGATTTTCAATCTTTTTATTCATTATTAACCTATGGAAAAATAAATGATTTAATGGTAAAATTGTATATTTTTTTCTCCATTAATTCCTTCTAAAATTATTCAATAAGATATTTATATGTTATTATCATTCCTAGTTGTATTCAAAATAGAGAATTGTGTTCCTCTCTCATTAATATTTATTTCAACTAAGAGTGATTCGGTAGATATAACATCCTAACAAACCTATGGAACTATTCTCATCAATATTGATCTCATATAGATTTTCAATGTCAATTTGTATTCTCTTGAAATGTTGTATCTTTTTTCTAGGCATATATTATTTTTATTACCGTAGTTAATGATTTTTTTCTATAACCAATAGGTAATAGGTTAATATATTTACAATTTACCATACAATCTTCGTTATGTTAATATATAATTGGCCATAAACAAATAATATCTTGATTTTGATTCATTGTCCTTTCTACTCATAGAACGTGCACCATTTTTTTCTTTAACTGAATAATAAAGAATATTACATTAATTATATTTTATCATGTCCAAAAACCACTATTTTATAATGTGATATTTTTTTCTTAATATATATATATATATTAATGAGTGTATATATATATATATCATATTTTACCCCATGAAATAATTTATCAATTTTTGTAGAGGAAAAAATTTCCTTCCAAGATCATGTTTATGTGTTAAACGATTCTTCTCATGGGGATTAAGCTATCATGCTTCATATTCTTTCTTCCCAATCATTTTAAATAAAATCACAATTAAGAACCATTGATAAATAATAACACTAAATAAAACCTATTCTAAATTTATTGATGTCATGCTTTATATTGGAACATTAAAAAATATTAATTTTTATTCATGAACTCAATTATCACAATTCTATTTTGAACTGAAATTAACAGACTTTATAATTAACTTATTTAATAGGTTATATAATGAAGAATATATTTCAAAAATAAATCGATAACAAAAATCTTGTCAACGGAAAAAAATTAATATATTTTATATTAATTTGTCTTTACCATTCATTGTCCACATACATTTTAGTAGGATCAACTATAATACCATTTATAGTAAAATATGACTAATAATTTTAAATTTTAACAACCACGACTCACGTTAATAACATTTTAATGATTACTATATATCTAATAAATTATAGAGATTACTGCTCGAATGTTTCTAATGATCCTCAAAACATTTAGAATATAAAATAATATAATTAATAAACAGAACTAAGTTTTTTACAAATAATATTTGAATATTTTATTACTCAAATCCATAAATATAAATGTTGTATTAGTGAACCGAATGTGTATAATTTCTAATAAACAATGCCTATATTTATTTAACAGTATTTTATTATTAATATTTTCATCCATTACCTTCATGTGATTATATGTTAACCTATATAAAATCAATGAAACATAATACACACTTTTGTTGTAATTAAATTAGCCATCAATAAGATACGAAGGATGAATTTTCATAATATTATGACTATTGAAATCTCTATTATGAACAAATATACATAAAATACCATTGTTCTTCTAAATAAATAAAATAGTTAAACCCTATCATGATGTACTATGATGAATAGAACCCTTATCGAAAAATTGTTATAACTTCATTTTTATATTCCATTAACATTAATATAGATATTATATGTAGTGGTTTAAAAAATCATTTAGCACTAAGATCTAACTAAATAGTAAATATGACCACTCAGTCTCAAATAATACTAGGAAAAATTATCATGAATCTAAATATTTATATAAAACTGGTACAACTTTATGATGGAATGTTTAATTCTCATTCAATGATATGAGAATGACAATTTCACCTCTATATTTTATAAATTAAATTGCTTCTTGATATATTATCGATTTTATTAATTCATTCATAAATAAGAACTTCATCTAAATCATATAATTAAATATAATTACATATTATATTGAATATGTATTTTCCTAAAATCATGTAAGAGAATACAATCCCAAAATAATTTCAAACACCAAAATAGGTAATATAAAATGATATTAAGGTAATAACATTAATCTTATATTTATAGTTATATTCTTAATCACAATTATTTATTTTATGAAAATTCTAGTTTTTATTATGAAAATCTGAATATCAATTTCTACTAATGATATTCCAAAGTCAATGAAAAGTTCATTGAAATAAAATAATGAAATGATCTACAATAAAAAATGTCATCAGCATGGCATTAGTAAACATATAATGTATATTTTAAAATTTAATTTTATATAAAATAATCTAAAGTATTAGTAGAGAATTACTTTTACACATATATTATTATTATGATTATCTTGATTTTCCCATTTAATATACATTATCATACACAGATTCGAATTATTTGAGATGAATTTAAAATTAAAAAAAATCACTAAAATATGACCTCCAAGTTAAGGCATTGATTATATAATTTTCAACTGTTGGTATTATAAAAAATAATTTCATAATAATCATGCAACATTTATTCATATTTCCTATAGTGGTTATAATTTTATGATGATAAAATATAATCCCCATAATAATTTTTCCTAAATTATAGACATGATGGAAAATGAATTCTCCTAACATCAAATTTTCAGTTTTGTTGCTTCTCCATATCATTCAAAAATTAACCGTTATTATGCTTGGGGTTATAAGATATGTAAGAGTAAAAATATTTCATATGAACCTTCTAAATGTTTCGAATAATTTCACTTGACACTTACATTCATGATTATCCCTTAAAAATTTTAAAAATAGTATTAAACCATTGTATAATCTATCCACTTTATTACCAATATCAAAAATATATTTTTGTGCACGCCATTCCATTATAGTAAATTTGGATTTATAAGTTGTAAGTATTATTTAAAAATAATTTTTATTCTATGTTTAATAGTTTTAGATAAATAATATAAAAAAATTAAAATATTTTCCACTCTTTGGTGTCAATCTCTCTCATCTCTATAGTAATCATTATTAACGTCCACTACTAAACAGCTTCGAATTCAAAATAATAAACTAATATATTTATATTATAATACTCTGAGAAACCAAAATATATCAAATATGTTCTCTACATAATATATAAACCCTTCAACTACCATTGAGGCTATTTTTTCTAACAAATGATAGATTATTTCACACAAAAAACTATCTATTATATATATTTTCCATTTTTAATAATTTGTTCACAGCCATTAATTAGTATATCTATTTGTGGAAAATGATAATTGAGTCAAAATGAGTATAAAAAACTCTTCTACATTTACAAAAAAATTTGGAGTTCATTATGTGGAGGGGTATTTTCCTATTTTATGGTTCATACTTTATTAACCATCCATCATAATTATAATATTAATTAAGACATTTTAAGGAAAAATGGGAAACCATAGTTTGAAAACTAGAAACCAATACATGATGAACGATCTCAAAAAATGATTAAAAACTAGGCTATGATTACATGAATCAGTTATTCAATAATGTTCCAATTACATTGTACTAACCAAAATATTTGGATCCTCTCATATAATCTCTTCAAGGTGAGTAATAATCTATTCCATTGTCAAAATGAAATCCTTAAAATTGATTTTTCTCTAGTTGAAGCCACAATCTTGGATTAAATATTATTAATCTATCTAAATTTATTTCTCTTCTTTGGCATTAACATGAAACCTCATTTTTTTAAATTATTTTAATCTCCTCTTCTAAGACATTGGCCCAGACATCATTATATAAAATTTCATCCTTGGAGTGTAGGGTATGTACCGGACCCTCCCCATAATACTCTTCCCTATATCTTGTATTCCTACATGATTATTCACATTCTCCATTCTGTAGGGTTTTTCATTCCTTATTTCTACCATTCCTGGTTGACCAAATATCTATCGATTTGGAATGATTGAGTAATACTTGTGTCACATAATTTTTTACCTTGAACCATGATACATTTCCATGAGTATAGAATCCCATTTTCTATATCTTCCTTATAGGGCTCTAAGGACCTTTCCCATTATGTCGGTCCACAATATCCATTGATAGTTTACTATAGTTTTAATCACCTAATGTATCCTCCTCTTGAGTCCATTGAGGTTCTTGAACATCCAATACTTCAAATCGATTCCCCAACTTAATCGCAAAGACATTTCCTTCTTTATAATCCAATCTAGTCATCTTTACCCCATTCCAATCCTTCAAGTGTATTGAAGATTTACGTTTGTCACTGACGGTGTTTGGGTATAAAGGCCCCAAGACACTCACTTGGTCTAGCCTTCCTTGTCCATGATGAGAATCTGTTGTATCTATCATGAAATACATCCCCTAGAACATGTCTGAGCCTATAGTCTTCTCATATCAACATCTCAATAAATATGTTTACTTTTTTACTTCCCTCCCATCCTTGACCTACAGTGTATCCTAGACTATGGACATCACTGACTATCAAATTCACCTCGTCTCCCTTAATTGTGTGGGTGGTAACCAGTAGTTTTGACATTGCCACATCTTATGATACCAGGTCTAAAATAGTTGGTTGTTCATACCCACTGCCTATTTATTATAACTGTAGAGCGGTGTCTTCACCAAGGGCTAGTTACCCCTCCACTAACTCACTCACCATGTCTTCATTGGATATCATTGATGAATCTGTCTTCAAAACCATATAAAAATTCAAGTGCGGCTCCCTATCATCATGTCCATCATCATTATCCAGATTTTGTCCAACATTCATGCTAACCTCAACACCTCTAAAATTACGCACAACCTTTAAAGGGACTTCAAGACCAAAATAAAATTTCAATCTCTGACAAATTTCAGAAACTGTAGGGTCATGCGATCAAACCTTTGCAGGATTCCGATGATCATACTTCACAAACCACAATAGAACTATATGAAAACACTCTAAAATAGAAATAGATTAGATAACCACTGTTGGAAACCCAAATAAATATCAAAACTATCACATGATAATAGTTCTATATGAAAATATTTTAACCCTAAAAATATATTTTTAAAATCCCTAAAATGTATACACTTAATTTCATTAATAATATCACAACCCCTAAAATTATCTAAACCATAATTTTTAAAATAGTGAAATAATAAAATAATTACACCTCATAATTACATACATTATAACAAAATTTCGTCACATAATTCCAATTTTTTTTTTTTGATTACTGTATTAAAGGATTATAAAACTCATTACAATAATAAACTCAAATAGTAACTCAGTGTGAAATTTTTTAGATAAATATGTTCATAAAATTTTTGACGTTATCCATTTAGGAAAATATTCATTTATCAATATTTTTAATCTTTATTATTCCTACACATACGTAAACATTGTATCATCGTTCAAAAAAATGTGATGAACATATAAAGTTAATTAAAGTGATTGAAAATATATAAACACCCTGTTAAACAATTTAAAAATGTAAGAACTCATGAAATATATATCATTAAATTAATAATCATTAAAAATATATATACCTTTATTCAAGAATGTAAAAAATATATTTGATCAACTTAATACATATTAAAATTCCATAATAATTAATAAAATCTATAGTATAATCATCATTCTTTCTAGGAAATAACAAGATACTTAAGAAAATTATTTTCCATTTAAATATTAAAATATCGTGGACATACTTGTATCATGAAATAATATTTTCATATCTTGTAAATAAATTTATTAAAATTATAGCTCATAAATAATATGTAAAGGATTATGGGAATAACATATCACTTTAGTACCTTAAAATTTACCCAAGGAATCAAAATTCTTATGGAATAGATTTTTTGGTTACCTTTAAAATTACTTCTCTGGAGAAACAATCAATACCCATGGCATTAGAGGGATATATAATGGTTTCCTTATTATTACTATATAATTTAGAATGATTATGAAAATAAAAAATCCAATTAAAACCAACATTCAAATCCATAACATAAATAATAATGTACTCCCAATATTTATAAATAATTTAAAATAATTGTCCATAAAAAATTTACAAGATAAAGAAAAACAATAAAAGAATGTTGATAAAAATGAAAAAAATAATATAAATAAAATTGTTATAAATCATTATATATATACATGATATAAATATATATAATATTTTTAATGTAATAGATGATGATAAAATCTCATGTTTATTTTTAACACAATCTATACATCCTCCAATATCCAAATTAAAAAAATTATATTAATTATTCAATTATTGTATAAAATTATTATTTATTCTTGTTCATTTTAATTCTCTTATTAGAATTTATTTGTTATTAGTTGGATTATTGTATATTCAATAAATTTTATTAGGGTTGTCTGCCTCATAGTTTAAAATCATCATTATTACAAAGATAATAGTCAATGATCATTGGAACATAGTTGAATTGGATTCAAAACATCCAAGATATATATAGGGACCATGGAAACTCATAAAATTACGTTACATATTTTTTATTAATATTAATTAAATTACACAGACACATGCCTAAGGACCATAATTTTTTAGTGCCTTTGGAAGCATAGAACATAAGTTTTGTAATAAGTGAACTATATTCAATGGATCTAATATAGAACTTCCCATTATGTATGATTTATAGACATAACATACTCAAAACCTATCTTCATTACCTATTGGATATAGAATATAATTAATAGTGATCTAAAATCACCTTTATAGGTAATAAAATGGGATACATAAGAATTACATGAGCATAAGGGTATGCGAACATGATCATGTCAACTGAACAAAAATACCATGTATATCGACGATCATAGTATTTATTCTTGTTTTAAATATTATCATTTCATAAGATATGAATATTAAGGACATAAATGAACATAGTCTCTAAGAATATAACTTTGACAAAGGACACGGATTTTTGTAATCCACATCATATTAAAACATTTCAAACTGGTATAAATGAAAATAGATCCACTTATTATGATAAGAATATGAAATAAGATTCTCACATAAACATATGGACATGATAATAGGTCCACACATTACATTATGGACATATATGATAGATACATGCATAAAATTGTGAACATTTAATTTTTTTGATGCATAACATGTGAACCTAATATCATATCTATGAATAACATTAATTACATGAAAATTAACTCCACAAAAACATCATAGAAGTAACTTTTCACCATCATGAATATCATACATGGAAATATCAATTATTGATGAAGGTTCAATATCTATTACATTCCTATCAATATGTAAACATATGATTCTTTATCCAATTAATTTGATAAAGATATAGGTCCCACCCATCACAAAATTTATATAATACCTATATGTTCTAAAATCTCATAAATGATTCATTATATCATTACCAATGAAATAAATGTGTTTTAAAAAAATTAAATCATATATTATCTCTATAAAAGATAATTTTTTTATAATGATTTCATTATTCAATCATGGCATAACCAGTATAAAATGAAGTGTATTTGATATGAATTATATCATGGTATAACTAGTGATAGTGAAATAGATTTCAAAAAGAACCTTCCATGATAAACCATTCATTATATTAATAGGAATGAAATCCTTGGTCAATATTACCATAATAGAATAAGCTTCATCAAAGGATATCGTCATATATAGAAAATAATTTCTAAATATCAATTAGATGATATCATGAAGAAAATATCATATTTTTAATAGAATATTTTTAATCATAAAACCATATCGAAATCATCTTCATTGAATATAAAAAAAACATATAAAGTAATATTTAAAAATAATTAATAAAATTAAATTATTAAAATATACTATCCAAATTTCAAAAAACTCTTCAAAACCCAAACCATGTTGTCTTTTTTTTAGAATCACAGTTTTAGATTAAAAAAGGATTTCTGATCGAAATGAATATTTCTCATAAAGCATTCATTCTTCAACTCTTAATACATAAATATCAAACAATTCATGGAAAAAATGTATTTTAATAGAATATTATGATGATAATGAAAATAATTATATTCTAGAGATATGGATAATAATTATTTTTTTTTATGAAATATAGTCATAAACAATCTTTATAAATGTTGATATTATAACAATAAATCATTACATCATTGGTAACCTTAAACCAAAAGATTCATGAAAGAATATAGTTACTAGAAACATAAAATATAATTAAAATAAATAATTCAAATATATTACATGTCATAGGTTCAAAATATAAAACTTCTGAAATAAAATAGGTTCATAATATAACCATATATCAATGAAGGAAAAATTGGGGCAAAAATACATTACCACTTTGGTTTCTTTTGAAGCATATAACCGTAGTAATGTGATATACTCAAATATACATGTAAATAATAATATTATAAGTTATTTTCATCATAAAATACATTCATGGGAATTATACTCACTACATAAAAGAAACATGTGGTGATCATGGTATGTATCTCACTAGGAAAAGGAAAGTGAGATTAATATCCACTACTTTTATTATTGACATTCATCATTCTAGTTTAAACCTCCTATATAATAAATATTATTTAATTATAAATATTTTATAGTACAATAATTATATATATTATACCATATATGATTTTTTATACCATTTTGTTACCAATTTTTTAATAATTTCAAATTACATTCATGTTTTCAAACAATAACTATTTTTTATATATTTGGAATTTTTTGTATTATCTCACATTCCAATATAATGAATTAATAATCTAAATAACTATAAACATTATATATAAAAATTTAAAATCACTATTTATTTTTTAATATTAACTGATATCAAATGAAATGTTTCATTAATATAGATTTTAGGTCATATGTACGCATGAAATATATTTACATTATTTTAGATTAAAATAAATAATGGTAAATGATAAATTATCATTGAATATTCATATTAATTTCATTTTTTCAAATTATATTATTAAAACAATCCTTATTACAATTCATTTAAAGCATAAATGAATAATATTGCTTTGCGAGGTGGTAGTCTTCCGTACACTTGAGTGATGTTATCATAATCTAAATAAATTCCATGTATTATGGTATGTTTGATATCAATTATTCAAAAGTATGTTTATATCATATAAATCACATTTAAATATTTTATCCATAATAATAATCATCCTAGATTGGTGGTAATGAAAAAATGAATAACATTGGTTAGCACAGAGGTAGTCCCCAATACATAGAAATGATGATTTTATAAGAAATTTAGTGGAGAAAAAATGATTGTTGATCTGAAAAATAACATAAAATATCACAATATGGAATATATTAGGGATATTACATCATAATATTATAAATATAATATATTGAATTGGTGGAAGAAATTAAAAAAACATATTGATGAACGTTACCTCTTCTTTGGGTGTCGTACAAACTTGGCACAAATAACATTGTAGAATATATTTATTCAAAAATTAATACTTATATGATAAGAATAATGATTTTTTTAAGGTATTTATGTTTTTAATTTTTGATCCAAATGGCTTGGGTAGTGTGAATAAGAGAGGGGAGAGAGTGATATTTCACAATCGAGGAGGATAAGCAATTTTGTAAACACCCAAAAATATCCTCTATTGGGGGTCACTTTTAAAAAAATGTGCCAACCAAATAGATCATAAATTGACTGGAAAATTTATTTGATTGAATAACATCTCCCAAAAAAAGAATAAACAATGCAGAAAAAAATGATTTATCAGTTTATTACGTAGTCATAATGTTCAATAAATTTTCCCCTTTCAGTTTTTGTCCATGGTAACTTGTATATTTTTATTTTATGTGTTATCTAATACATTATGATTATAATTTAAATTTTATTTTTAATATAACTTATACCTTCATATTATATATATATAATCCAATTTAATAAATAACAACACCATGTGTGTGGAAAATTAATCTTATTGGAGGTGCATGTGAAATGAGAAAATATATAAAAATATGTGTGGTCACTATGTTTTTAATATTTAACATTCAATATAGTAGTTATAAAAAAATATCCTGAATGAATAATAGATTATATTCTTTAATGTTCCAAATATCATTGTATAATATATGATTTTTAGTTATATTTATCATTTAATATAATATCATTTATTATAAAAAACATTTTTATAAAATTTTACATTATTAATGAAAATAAGAATTTCAAATTGTTATAAAAATATTTAAACTCAAATATATTATGTTCAAGATAGATAAAAATAATTTATTAATTATTTTTCTAATATAAATCAACCATTTCACTTCACATTTAATATTTTCAGTGAAATTTAATTAATTTATTAATTAAATAGATAAATCAATTGTTATAGTTTCCAGAAAATTTAAATTAATTATTAAATATAAAAAATTAAAAAAGTTATCATGATAAAAAATAATTTATCATTTAAAATAATATTTATAACTAATCATATGAATTTTAATTTCTATCCCAATTAAATATGGATATTAAAGGAAAGGAAGGTTCATTGTAGTTCTTTCTCATTACATAACATATGTTTAAGTTAAAAATCATAAAAAACTCACCAAATACTAATAAAAATATATTATTATATTATTATGGAACCAATATTTCTATAAAAGTGTATTTGACATGTTTTATCGTCATTTTACTCGTTTTCTATTATGTTTAACCACATGTAAATAAATTTTTACTTTAACTGTTGTATTAAATTTTAAATTTTTTACATAATAATTTTGTAAAGAAATAAATTTTCCTTATTTGATAAAATATATGATTTTGACTCGAAATTAAGAATCCATTTTTTCTAATCCCATTTTCAAAAATTGGTGAATTTAATATAAAATTAATCTCAGTGATTCCATGTGAAAGAAATTTTTTAATGTGAAAATAACCACATTTTTAAAATGTTTTTATATCAAATTTAAATATGATATTTATTCTAATTAACATAATTTGAATAATAGTTATATAATTGGACTAATTTTACATTAAAACCATTTAAAAATATATCTCAACATTATAAATAAATTATTCAAAATCTGTCTTCCAAATAAATGTCTATGTTATTATCTTTTCATAAAAACGTTGAACATTTCAGAAAAGGCAGTAAATTTAATCCTATGATAATTTTACGGATATTTAAAAAATCATGTTTATTTTTTATATAAAATATTCAAATCATAGAAAATATTATTTTAAAATTATATGTTCATTTAATGACTATTTTGATTTTTGGAAGAGATATAGTATTTTTTCAAATATTTAATTGCCATTTAGATTGTAATTTTTATTATACTAATAAATAGATTAAAAATTACATGTTTAAAAATAATAATTTAATAATTTATCTAGTCTTATTTATACATGTAATTTCAACAAATATGCGATATGATAAAAATATATTATTAGTATATTATTTTTGGAAAAAATCGTTCATGCATATAATAGTGGAAATAAATAAAACTCAATATTGTGTGTAATATTGGATAGACTTATTTTATTAATGTAATAAAACATATCAAAAATATTAAATATATATCGTAAAATCACAGTGGATTAAATTTTACCGCCATTAAAATTGATTTTTTCCATGATATTCATCACTCCGATACCAACAATTATGGATTCTTCTAACTAATTACATCTTCATATTCCTATTTACCATCCTCATGTTGGTGTCTTCTCTAATAAACCTTGAATTGGTGAGTGGAATTATTTTCTAGAACATTCTCCCCTCTATCCATAATCCATACAGGTAGTTCATCATAAGAAATATAATGCTCATAGAGTTTAACCATTTAGTTCAACACATCTTTTGGACCAGGTGTGTACTTCAACAAGAGTGATAAACAGAACACATCTTGATACTTATAAGGGATTGGTGGGGGAAACATATGATAAAATATTTAATAATATGATGAAGTATTTTTATGGGACCCATGTACCTATGTCTTAGTACTCTTTAATTTCTCACACAATGAAATTTTTATAATGAAATTATTGTAACTATTAATTATAGATTCCATCATAATTTATCAAAATAACATTTCATGGAAATTTTTCTATTTATTACATGTTTTTTTAATGTTTTTTACATTCCATGCCATCCAATCTTATTTCATAGGTCTTAATATCATTCATTTTATATCTTTATTCTAGTACATTGGAGTTCTATACTTTTATTCATGGATGGAATAATATAGAACTACCTAAATGACTGAGTGAAATCCATGATTTGAATGAGACTAAACTAGATGAATGATTGACAGAAACCAAAATATAAATCAATTTAACATGACCCTAGCTTATTTTATATGGATCTTATTGTTCTCACAATTTAACAGTTTAGTTTTTTTATGAAGTTACTGATAGCCTAACCAAATAATTCTAAAATATTTTAAACATAATATAACGAAATTTAATGTCTAACCCCGTGAATCCTTACCAATTCTTTAATGTATATTATAGAAATTGGATCGATAATGAAATCATATCTCATTGAAATAAAGTGTGATGACATCTTAAGGTGATGAACTACATCAAATAAATATCTAATCATAAAAGATAAACAATACCACAAATGTAACCAACAACATTAATAATATTTATAAAAAAAGTAATTCCTCCAGAAATATTTTTTTGATAAAAAAGAGGAATGTGTTTCATTAAATAACTCTAAAAATATAATAGATTTTCATAATGGAAAAAAACATATAACCTCAAAAGGGGTGTTAATGAATATGAACTTATTATTGTACTTAGAATCACAAACCCATGAAGGTATCCAAAAATTTTATATTAATTATACATCGATATGTACACACATACAAGGTTTAATTGACCCATTATTCATTATATGATACCATAGCATAGAGAGAAACATTTTTTATTTGATTATTTATGTTTATCCTTATGCAGATAGAATATCAAATTTGATTACATTATTCAATAATCCATATAGTTGGTGATAATCACTTGAAATTTAAATGAGGATAAAAAATATGAATTTTGTAGGGTTCATTCATACAAAATCAATCATGAAACTCTCAAATAAGGATGTAAGGTTAAGTGTTCCCTATTATTATGAATTTACTTCATCCATTATGATTTCATAAGAATTACCTTCATCAATATTTTTCTATGGTTGTATTGTGTTATCATCCACATTAGCCATTGGATTGTGGAATTTATTCAAATAATACCCATAATACATTTACTTGAAATGCTATGTTTGGGTGGAGAATTCCTTTGACCCCTATCTCTATTCAATTCAAGGACTCTTCTATTCACATCCTAGCTACACTAATTTTCTCTATTGAATGGATTCCCACATTTTATACCCCATATTATTCTTCTAAGTAACCCAGTTATTTTATCCATACTAATATTTTGTAAATTGGGAATTGAATTTTTTTCCATCTATGTGGCTTATCATTTTATTTTCTATATAACTCAATTTTCTATTTCTAATCACCAAAAAAATGGATTCCAGATTCCACTTAAACATTTAGTTCACAATAAATAATTTACTAATTGAATCCAATTTCCATTATATAACAAATATTGGATATTATTTTTCAATCCAATGAAGAATAATTCAACCAATCATTAAGGATGATATATAATAAACTAATAGTACATTGGAATCCTCACAAAATATTCTACATAGGTATTGATAGATTCATCAACCTTCTTCTTACACCTATGGAATTAATTTAACAATTTTGTATAAAGAATATGTGTAATGTACATATTTGAAAATAGTTATTCAAACTCATCCCACTTCATGGAGAAAATTCACTAGTGCAAAAAATGTTTCTAACATCAGTTAGTTTTCATTTTTTACGTCGGTTTTTAGCCAAAGATAATATAGATGACTTTATAAATACTATTTTTTATGTCGGTTATTTAAAAACTGATGTAAAAAACATAACATCGCAGTGTTTATCACGTCAGTTATTAATTAGCTGACGTGAAAAAACTAGGGGGAGGGTTTATCATGTCAGTTATTAGATAACCGATGTGATAAAATAGTGAGAGGGTGTTTATCAGGTCGGTTATATAATAATCGATGTGATAAACCATTTCCCTGGCCTTTATCACGTCGTTTATGTAATAACCGACGTGATAAACTGTGGGGGTTATCACATCGGTTATTATATAATTGATGTGATAAAACATTGTGGGGGATGTTTATCACATCGATTATTAAATAAAATACATGATAAACCTATGGGAAATTGTTTATCACATCAGTTATACAATAACCGACGTGAAAAACCAGCACGGGGGGGGGGGGGGTTTCTCATGTCGGTTATTAAATAACTGACCTGATAAAAGGCCTGGGAAATGGTTGATCACATCGGTAATATAATAAATGATGTGATAAACCTATCCTGGGGGTTTTATCAGATCATTTATTTAATAACCGATGTGATAAACCATTCTACAGTTGTTTATCATGTCAGTTATTCAAATAACTGACGTGATAAACCCTTCCCCATTCATTTATCGCGTCGGTTATAAAATAACCGATGTGAAAGACAAATTTTTTGTTAAATGTAATGTAGTCCTCGGCTCTCCCTAGAAACAACCAAAAAACAAATCAAGAATTCGTACTACAAAAAGAGTATTTGACCAAAATAAGAACAATAGAAAAATTAAGCATTTACATTGATAACATTTAAAACATACCCAACTGGACAGCCCCCACCACCCCCTGAATAGCCCCCCCGCACCCCGTTGGACAGCCCCCACCACACCCCTGGACTACCCCACGACCCCCTGGACAGCCCCAAACACTGCGGGACAACCCCCCCCCCACCCTCATGCATACCCACCACACCATGGACAACACTCCCACACCCTGGACAGCCCTCCCATACCCCCTCACCCCACTGGACAGCCCCCACCACACCCCTGGACTGCCCCCGACCCCCTGGACAGCCCCAAACACCCTGGACAACCCCCCCCCCACACCCCCAGGATAGCACTCCTACACCCCTGGACAGCCCTCCCACACCCCTGAACAGCCCCAAACACCCCTATACAACCCTCCCCCCCCCACACCCTCCTGGACACCCCCTCGGGGGAACGCCGCTGGATGGTACTCATCACTCTCACATGAAAATATTGAGCTCTCAAAATGTTTCACATGTGGGAGTGATGAATACCTTCCAGCAGCGTTCAGCCCCCCGAGGGATGGTGTTGCCTCCTCTCCCACCCCCCTGGACTCCCCCCATCCCCATGGACACCTTCGACCCCCCCACCCCACTAGACAGCCCCCCCCCCCCCACTGGACAGCCCTCTCACACCCCTGGAAACCCCCCTCACCCCACAGGGCACACCCACAACCCTGGAAACCCCCTGGACAACCTCACACTTCCCTGGATAGCCCTTCCACCCTCCTGGAAATGCCCCCACCCCCTGGACTCCCCCCTCTCATGGACACACAGGACACCCCCCTATCTGCACCCCACCGGACAGCCCTCCCACACCCCTGGACACCCCCACCCCACTGAACACCCCCCACACCCGTGGAACCCCTCCCCCATATACCAGAATCCATACCAGAAAACCCATCATAAGTATACCAAAACATGAAGTAGAGAAAAATTAAACATTCACATATATAACATTCAATATTTACACTGTCAACTTAAAAAAATCCAACCTAAATGACTACCAAATACACAATTACAATGCAAGGATTCAAAATTACATTTTACACTACAAAGAACGAAAATTCAATCAATCCTGTAAATTAATTTGACCACTCCACTTGTAAGTGTCTGATGTCTTGAGAAGTATAGGGTTGAGGGTCATCAAATAGCTACAAATGAAAAGGATAGTAGTTAGCGTGTATAATGAATAAATCAAATTGAAATATTATGGAAAAGTTTAAAAAGAAATATTACCAGGTAAAAGTTCACAATTGTCCCAGTTGTTATTATTTCATACATAAATCTTAACATATAATATTCACATTCGATGATGCCTTGTTGTTCATAAAAATTCTATTTGAATTAGTGTAAATTAAATATATTATTTTTACGTAATAAATCAATATGTAAAAATTATAAATGTATATTTACCTTCATATTTACATATTTGTTCTTTTCACTCCTTTTCTTTGTGTTTTTTCAAAAGTATACCCATGCCCTGTTAGAAAATAATGCAATTGTTGTAAATTTAAAATTCATTATAATATATAAAACTATTGAGAAATTGAAACTTACTTTTCCAATATATTCATAAAACTTTCCCGCACATCATCATGGACATAGCATATCCAATAAAGTGTTATCTCTCTTGGGAAAAAACCCCTAACATCCATTGATCACTGATAAAAGAAAATTTAAGGTTAGTGGGTTTTTATGTTAAAAGATAATGATCTCTTTGAGAGAGATTTGTTTCATACCTCTCACAAAAAGGTATCATCCAACATTGTGTGACTATATTCTGTTCATGTCTTTCAGCAATATAAATCATTATTTTCTCCTCATCAAATGCACATGCTTCAGGGGAAATTAATTGTGGGACCATGAATCTATATACATCTTTCATCTCATTCTTATCACAAATTTTATAAAGATTCCTAATACAAAACAGACATTAGAATACATTTTTAATAAATATTACGCAGGGGAAAGGTGTTAAGACTTATATGGTAAAAATTTTCACCACGTTGATGCCCAACTTATCTTCAGTAACAATCTCCGTGATATGAATTTTCATAATTCCCACGGTTATTGCACATCCACAAACATGATATTCCATTGGAAACTCCTAATGACCCGCCAATAAATTATTATACCTTGACAATCTGTCAAGACTACTAGAATCTGTATCTCATGTCATAGCCATTTGCCTTTTTTGTTGTCTATATAGTATTTCTTTACTTTTGATGTCTTCCTGTAAAAATAAATAGAAAAATATATTAGTTTTCAAAGGATAAAATAACATTAATAAAAAAATAAAATAAATGATATAACATTCATACCTCTATGGTAATGAGTCGATGATGTCTGGATGGACAAATTAAAAAATGGTCGATACTATGTCCAACTGTCGTCACCTCATCTGTAGGTAGTGGTACTCGAGCTGATCTATTTATAATATCATGTACAGTGACCCACTAAATCTCTATATCTAATTTTTGATGATTAACTGTATCTTTTATACAATATACCAACCCATATGCAAATATATGATTTTGAGGATCATCAACATACAACTTGCAATAAGTAGGATGATGCGCAGGGCAGTAGGATAAAAATTGGGTCTGCAGGCTGAGGTGGGAGAGTGGGCGCTACTGGCGAAGGTGGATGATAAATAAAGGGGTCTATGGGGGGAGGTGGAGGAGTGGGAGATACTGTCTGAAATTGTCATTGCATGTATAAAAACATATAATGTACCGACACTCTAATTTTTTCCTCCATCGTCGCATTAATATAATGAACTTTAGCCTCCCTTGATTCTATTTATTTTATAAACACCCTCAACATTAGAAGTTGAAGAACATGGCAACACTTTTCTTACCGATACATGTGTCAGATATCCTCCTACAAAACAAGGATGTTCAGGCTTTCCCATTGATATAGATTAAATATCTTGCCTCCCAGTATCTTTAAATTCCCCCTATGAGCTCTTCTCCTCAAGAGAGTATTGTATTAATTAATAGAAAATTTTTGTAATGATTGAAATTATATGAAGAAAATAGTTAACTTAAATAAATAAAATAGATATATTACAAACTTCTCCTCTACTATTCTTGATTCTTCGGAATGATATTTCCCTTTTTCCCATCTGATCTCTCTTCCATTTTTCTTGTCTACATGGATGGGATGGATGAGCCACCTCTCCAGAGATTGAAGTCTCAGCTCTTACTTTTTGAAATTTTTCCTCCATCATTTGTTCCTCAAAAAATTCATACCCTCCCTGAGATAAACTATGAGGGTATACGTTTTTATATTGGATCTCTTGATGAGATTTCCTTGTTTTCTGTAAATTAAGAATAATAATTCATTAACCAAACATTAATAAAATTATTTATATAAGAAATCTTATAAATGTTTACATTGCCCTGACAAAAAATGACACTTTTCTTCAACTTTCAACAAATTGTCTCCATGTGTCTTCATCTATAAAAGGATATATACGACAAGGATTTTCATGAATCCTATGACCAAAAATGAAATCAGACAAGGGGGTTGATTTGAAATCCATCCATTTCTTGGCAGCCATCGATAAGCATTTCTTCCTTACTCCTCTACTGTCAAAAATATCAAAAGACATCTAATGAAGAAGAGGTTAGCCATATTATATATTCTATAAACATTTAAAGAATAGTCAACCAATAGCAAAAGATCTTACCAAAATCGTCTCCCACAACTAAGAGATTATCGCATTATCCACACTTCTCAAGTCATCATACAAAATGATTATTTTTCTCTTAGCCGGAGTTGATACAAAACTCATTAAATCTATTACATTTGGACCTCTTGGAATATCATCGTCATTAAACTCAATGAGTATCCTCTAATCCTTTGTACGTGAAAGTGATAATTTTGGTAAATGTGTGTACCAACGTTTACCAACTCTTGAACTCTTTACTGTAATAGGAGCACATGAGGAAGATTGGGGAACATCAAGAGGAGCATGTGAATGTTCCTACCCAGAGGTATGACATATATACTCATCTCTAGAATCATGTGGTTGATCTACTGAATGATCGGTCATTATCCTTTAAATCAAAAAAACAAACCTCTGTTCACAAATATAAAAATTCAAATATTTTAATAGTACTATAATCAAAAAATACAAAATTGTACTATGTTACATAATAGTAAACATTGATAATGTGGTAAGAATGATAAACAATGTTAAAGATGGTAATGATGGTCAAGATGGTAAACATGGTAAACATTGCAAACCTGGTAATCATGGTAAAGTAATTGTCACTGAAAAAAATAATAGATATATAATTTATGTAATGGTAAACATGATAAATTAAAATAAAAAAACCTAAAACAAACAAAAACATATACTTATTTTGTATTAATACATGTTTTAATAACGAAAAAACATACAATATCTAACATATTATGAAAAAAATAAATGTAAACAAGAAATAAACATATGTTACCTATAATTTTAGGAATATACAAATGGATTGTTTTCCCAAATTCCTTCGTCGTGATCGTTCCTTATGGAACAAACTAGTTCTTCCACATGATCATCATTATGTTCTATTAATCTTTCCATGGAAGTAGGTATGTCACATAAATCAACATCTTCATCAAGTTCATCCTCACTAACATATTGTTTTTTCCCTTGTAAAACAACATCCCACTGCATATCTGATTGATCTATTACATAAAAAATTTGTTTTTCATGTGTTTCCATTATAAAAGAATCAATTGTGTCTTCCTATCTATTCAGATTAACAAGTGTCATTCCAAATTCATCATGTCTGACAGTGTTGTTACCGATTAACCATTTACATTTAAAAATAGAGACTTTTATTTTAAAGTAATCAACCTCCCATATGTCTTCAATCACTTCATAATATGAACATGATGCAGAAATTGGGGTTTTGGCCTTAGCACTTGAAAAAGCATTGCTTCTACAAACACCAATACACCACTATGCTGAACTGCACTTCTATTGTCCTCAACTTTCGTTTCAAATTTATAGCCATTAATGTCATAACTGGACCATGTTTTCACATTTAAACATGGACCACCCACTATCCATTTAAATGTCTCTAATGCATTTAATATACCAAGAAAGGTCTTTTTAAACCTTGAAAAAAATGTTTTGTTGTGCTCATTCAAAATCCACATTTATTTCTTCTTTGTATGAAATTCTTTCAACTCATTAATATGCAATTCTATTTATGGTTGAGCATCAGCTATATTATTCAATATATATGATCCTAACTTCTTCATCTATTAAGATGAAAATGATTTGACTTTCAATCCATGAATCCCCTTTCCCTCATTATTAAATCGTTCTTGGTCAGATGGAGGCAAACCTATGTGTTGCGCTGCATCCAAGTAGCTCGTACAAAACTCTGAAACCTCCTCAGAAATATACTTTTCAATAATGGAGGCTTCTGGTCAATATGTATTCTTAACATACACCTTCAATATTTTCATATACCTTTCTAAAGGATACATCCAACGAAGATATACAGGTCCATAAATCATTATTTCTCAAACCAGATGATTCATTAAATGCACCATTATATCAAAAAAAGTTGGTGGAAAATACATTTCCATTTGATAATGTATAAAAATTCCATCCTTTTCCAGAATGTTCAAAGCATTCACATCAATCTCTTTATTAAAAATTTAATTGAAAAAATAACACAACATAATTATAGTCTTTTTAACAAGGATTGAACATTTTCCATACAATGCAACTGGTAGAATTAGTTGCATCATGACATGAAAATCATGTGATTTCATACCTATAAACTTCAATTCCTTTAAAGAGAAATTTTTTTATACATTTGAAGAATATCCTTGAGGCATTTTGATATCATGAAGAAACTGAAAAGAGCTAATTTTCTCCCTTTTCGATAATGTATGACAAGACGGGGGAAGAAATGATCATCTTTATTTAGGTGTGGGTGCTAACTCCAAACATATTCCCATCAATAGTAAGTCTAATCTTGCATTCAACCCATGTTTTGTCTTTCCTTTAATATCTAACGTTGTTCTAATCAAACAATAACAAATATTATTCTCCACGTGCATGACATCAATATTATTTTTAACTTCATGATATGTCCAATATGGTAGCTCAAAAAATATTGACCTCTTCTTACAAATATGTCTATCATTACCAGATTTCTATGTCTTTCCCAATGTCACATCAAGGGTTTTCACCCTCTCAAAATACAGATTAAGGGATAAAGGTTTTGGAGAAATATCAAATTCTTTTTAGCCATTTAATGCCTTTTTTAGTCTACTATAAGTGTGATCCATAGGAAAAAACATTCGATGACCCATGTACAATGTTTTCCTCCCATGATGAAATTGAAAATATGATGTCTGTTTTTCGCAAATTGGAAATGCTTTATGCCCTTTAACACTATATCCAGACAAATTCCCATATACTGCGAAGTAATTTATAGTGAACAATAGCACTGCATGTAGTTGAGAATATTCCATTTTATAAGAATCATACACCCTAATACCATCAGCCCATAAATGTTTCAAATCATCAATCAACGGTGTCAAGTAAACATCAATATCCTTGACGGGTTTCTTCGGACCAGATATCATTATAATCAACATGAAAAATTTGTGCTTCATACAAACTTCATTAGAGAGGTTGTAAATTACCAAAACAATAGTCCATGAAATATGTGTGCTACTGAGTGTTTAGTATGGATTAATTCCATCTGTGCACAACCCTAGTCTAAGATTTCTAATATGATTTCCAAATGTAGAATATTGCTTATAAATTTTCACCCATTGTGGACAATCATCTGGATGACGTATTTTTCCATCACATAACCGCTCATATGCATTCCATATTAACCTTTTTGAATCATGTGAATTAGCAAATAAACGTTTGAAATGATGAATTATAGGAAGATACCAAAATACCTTTGAAGGGATCTTTGTAATCTCTACATCAGCCTGCGATTTTTCTTTCACCCTATAATGTGATGTCCCACATTTAGGAAACTCTTATAGAAATTCATATTCCTTCTTCTATATAATACAGTCATTTGGATAGGCATGTATTTTCTTGTATCCCAATCCCATCAGGCATAATATTTTCTTGGCCTTCTAATGTGAATCTTGAAGATCGTTATCTTTTGGAAAAATGTCTTTCATCAATTGTAGCATCTATGTAAAACATCTATCACTCAATATATGTTCCGCCTTCAGGATAATCAATCTTAACACCAGTGACAAAACCATAAAATCTATACAACCATGATATAATGGGTTTTTAGCATCACCATATAGACGCACAACTGTCTATTCTATCTCAATTTATTTTGTTGCAATATCAAAAATCATTTCTTCAATTTCATCAGAGTTACTATCTTTCAAATCATCATCATCAGTGACATTCCATCCATTTTCACAATGCCAAATCCAAGGGATATAACAGGGATTAAAACCATGACAAATCAGATAATCTTTTATCTCTATACTTTTTAACTTCTTCATATTCAAAAATTTCGGGCATGAACAGAAAAAATGTCACTACTTGGAACATTTCGTTTAGAAAATTCCAAAAAGGCATCAAAACCTTCCTCATATTCATTTCTCATTCGATGTCTCGTAATCCAATATCGAATAATTATTACCTATAACATATATCAAAATTATACAACTTTTTAAGATAAGACAAATATATGATTATTTGAAATTAATCATAATTTTAATGTAAAACAATTTTGAAATATAAAACAAATCTATGTTTATTTAAAAAAAATATTATTGAATATGTTTTTTAAAATAAAATATAGTTAGATATAATAGTATTAAATTCCATTGAATCAAAGAAAACCATGGGGCCTCCAGTGGATGATAGAAAATTGGGGAAAATGGATTAAACCTGAAAATAAAATCAAATTCAAAATAAAAACTCAAATGGAGAAAATCACATTATAAAGCCAATCATCATGGCACAATGGGGTCAGGATAACAATGCATATTTGAAAAACACGACATGGTCTCCCCTATAACCCATAATTTTCCTGTAGTTGATGATTGGTCAAAATATATATAACCAAATAGAATCATATTTCAACACTAATATCCATGAAACTATATAATCTGCATGTCATAATCTCATAAACAACAACGCAGTAGTCAATCTCAACTGAAACTTATCCCCCACCCCCTTCGACACCCCCTGGACACCACCACCCCCTTGGACAGTCACCCCACCCCCTGGACACCACCCTACACCCCCTTGAAAACCCACTGGACACCACCACACCCTTGAAAAGCCCCCCCCCCACCCCTCCTAGACACCCCACCCCTCCTGGAAACCACCACCCCCTAGACAACACCACCCACCTCCGACCCCCTTGGACAACCCCCTGGACACCACCCAACCCTAGGGACAACCCCTCCCCAAAACCTCAGGACAGGAACCGACCCCCTTGGACAGCCCCCACCCCCTTAGACACCCCACCCCCTTGGACCCCCCCCCCCCCACGCCCACCTACATGGACACCCTGGACACCCCCCAACCCTCTGGACAGCCCCCAAACATGTTTAACAACACCCCACCCTCTTGGACACCCCCTAAACACCACCAACCCATGGGATAGCCCCCACCCCTCTTGACATCCCCCACCTAAATGGCCCCCACCCCTCTAGACAGAACCCCCACCCCTCTAGACAACACCCCCACACCTCCTGGACACCACCCTTGGCAACCCCCAACCCTCTGGATAGCCCCCCCAACCCTCTGGACAACCCCCACCCCATGGACAGCCCCCCACTCCTCTAGAAAGCACCACCTCCCCTCCTGGACACCACTCACACCCCCTCCCCACTTGGACACCCCCTGGACACCCCCAACCCTTTTGATAGCCCCCACCCACAGGAAAACCCCCAAAACCCTCTGGCCAAGCCCCAACACCTTGGACAGCCCCCCCCCCCCCCCCCCCCCACACACACACACCCCTGGACTGCCCCCCCACCCACCTCCATGGACACCCCCAACCCTCTAGAGAGCCCCCCCAAACCCTCTGAACACCACTTCAAGCCCCTTATACACCCATGGACACCACCACCCCATTGGATAGCCCCCACCCCTCTAGACATCCCCCACCCCCTGGATAGCCCCCACCCCTCTAGACACCACCCCCAACCCTCCTGGACACCTCCCCCACCCCTATCCCCTGGGACTCCCCCTAGACATCCCCCAACCCTCTGGATAGCCCCCACCCCTGAACAACCCCCTAAACCCTCTAGATAGGCCACCTCCCCTTCAAACCCCCCCCCCCCCCCCTTGGACACCCCCCCCCACACACACACACCCTGGACCCCCCCCCCCCCCCCCCACACACACTTCATAGACACCCTAAAAGACTCCAACCCTCTATAAATCCCCCAACCCCCTGTACAGCCACCAACCTTCTTGACAGCCCCCAGAACCATGGGATTTTAACCTCAAGCTACTAGTTTTTACATATCTAGGTATTTTAACCTCAAGCTACTAGATTTGGTATCATGCCATTATTAAAAATGAGAACCATGAACTGTATCTCCTACTAGTCTAAAATGATCTATTTTGAAATGAATCAGGTTTTAATATCATATAATGACTTATAATAGTACATGAAAATAATCAACGTAAATATATTATGGAACTACAAATAGTGATACCCAAAATAGAAACAAACCAAGGATCCAAAACAAACATTCCATCACGAAATCCCATATCTACATATAAAATAAATCACACAGGTACACGTAATTGGTGTATCATAATAATTTACATATAAATTGCAATAATATAGGTGAATGTGATCATTAGTAGTCAATGACAATAAAAATTACCATCAATGTTGTTCCTCCGTGAAACAAAAACAATCCAAATATAAGTAGGTGAGGATTACGTGAATATTGCGAGTCGATCTAATAGATCCGGTTATAATAAATAAGCTGATGTTTTCAAAATGAGGTAATATGGTTTGATATCGAATAATCTTACCTAGTTTAAATAAAACAATTCCAAAACATAAATATAGACTATCTGGGAGAAAATGAAGGAAATACAATCATGGGAGGCTTACTTGAGTGTTACGAGTGGAGATGATAGATATGAGGAGAGTAAAGATGATAAACGATGATGGAAAAATGAGTTTAATGAAACGAGGCCGAAGATTTAATTAGGGTTTTCCACGCGAGAGAGACGATTCACCAGTCTGTCGATCGAAAAATCAGCAATGACAATCCACGGGGCGTGTTAATATTTTAAATGTTTTATAACGTAAGTTATTTAATAACCAACGTTATAAAATTTTTTTATTACATTAATAACATCTGTTATTATAATAACCGGCGTTATAAATGTATCATATAACACAGTTTTTCGGTCGGTTATTTTATAACATACATAAAAAAAGGTGTGTGTTGGTTTTTTACGTCGGTTATTCTATAACCACTGTAAAAAACAAATCAGAAACCACAGTTTTTTCTTCGGTTATTTTATAACTGATTTATAAACTGCTGGGTTTTGGTTATTGACGTTGGTTATGAAATAACCAATGTGAAAAAAATAGCGGGTTGAGTTTTTACTTTAGTTATTTAATAAACGATGTAAAAATGGCCTCAGATGCCGCCTTTTTTATGTCGGTTATTTTATAACTGACGTAAAAAATTCATAGATACCTCTTTTTTTACGTCGGTAATTAAATAACCAACATAAAAAACAAACGCATGGGATTTTTGATGTCGGTTATTAAAATAAAGGACATAAAAATTTTACAATCTGTATTTTTTACATCTGTTATATTATAACCGACGTAAAAAACCTCAAATAACATATTTTCTCTTCAGTTATATATAATAGATGTAAAAAATGGTGATGTTAAAAAAAATTTCTGCACTAGTGATTAATTCCTTCTTCCTATTATTAATAGTATGAGTCTTCCATTGATCTTTCTCACATTCAAAATTATAGGAAAACTATGAATTTTTCATGGTATAAACTCTTGATAATTGAAAATATATATTTAGAAGTAATGGTCAATTTCATAAAATTATTGTATCATGGGAAACATTTAATACAGAATGGAGAATCCTCGTAAAGTGCCCAACCAAAAGTTGATCCCTATCTTTCACATTTTGAAGTCAGTCATGATTAAAATCCTGGGAATGTTGAATGATAATTCCATGTACTTTTTTCACTTCAACTCCAATTTAATATGGTTTCTTGAAAGGATTTTTTTTACAATCCACACAATTCTTCATTAAAATGGTTACTTCATGTTTCATAAATTGAATAATTTTTTTTGTACCAGCACTAATCAATGTAGGAACCACATAATCATGAAAATTCAGTTAAATAGTGTGAAAATAATGGAAAATTATTTTCATTCAATTAATCTGTTGGAATAATATAGTTCATTCATAGAAATTATCTACGTAAATCCTTCATGATTATACGTAATGAGTTTGTAAAAAATCAAATAATCTCCCAAAAGAGTGTGAAACCATTTGTTCCACTAAACTCATCATCGTGAACTTGGTAATGATCAATTCCATTTCAATGTTTTCTTTTACGATTTATTACATGTATTTGCCTCATTTCATGAGAAACGACCATTATAGTAAAAATATATGGATTTATATTCATAGAAACTAGTCACTCCATCGAATAAGAAAAAACTAAAACATTTTCGTATACATTTATTCTTCTTTAGACTTATCTTCAGAGACTTACCAAGAAAAATCCATTGATATAAATTGTTGGATCTAACTAATGAAAACCAATCCTAGATTATAATGGATTACAAATCTAATCCTTATATACCACCTATAGAACCCATGCCCATCAAACCTGGATAATTCATCTTTTTTTTATTAATATTCAATATATTACAAAATGAAACACCTAAGAACAGTAATAGTTTAGTACCTTTTGATATGTAGAACATAATATTCCAAAATTCTAAAATATATTCAATGTATAAAAAAATATTAATCCAATTTTGACTTTTTCATAGATTTAACCAACATAAAACCATTTTTCATAACATGAAGGAATGGAAAAATAATAAAGGGAGATCTACTGTGCATAGTAATGTTAAATAATAGAGACACATCCAAAACATATGTTTATGGATAGGGGATCATAAAATTTGAAAAGAATACCCATCATATAAAATATTATTTTCTTTAGTAATGTTATAAAGATCAATATTTCATAAAAATGAATCATATGGGAACCAACGAACCTGATCAATGAGATAATATCGTTAAAATTTTACTTTTATTTTTTTCCTAAACATTTTAATAAACCATTGTGTAAATGTATAAATTGAATCATATTTTCTCAATATGTTAAGGAAATAAAATGAAGTCCTCACATAAACATATGAACATAAAACCCAGTTCATGCATAGCATTATGGAAAAGGGAAATAGGTCCACACAAAACATTATGAACATGTTGTCTGGTTCATGTATGACTTTGGTAACATTAAATAAGGATAAAAAATGACATTATACACATGAATTATAATTCCTTTTATAACATCATAGTAGTAAAGTTTAACTCCCATGATTTTAATAGGGGAAATTCAATTACTAGACCTAGTAGACTCTATGTTCAAGAATTATATAACTCAGAAGATATATATCATTACCCAATTCACTTGGGAGAGATATAGGTCAGATCCAAATCATAATGTAAATGCTATATATGTGTGGTATCATATCATAAATCATTCACATATCATTACCCCTGAGATGAAATGGGATTCATAAAAATTTGATCATATCATAACCTATGTAAAATTTATCATTTTAATAATCATTTCATCATTCCATCTTGGAAAAAAAATTGAATATTAATTGGTTAAAATATTATTTTTTCCATGGTATAACTTGTTGAATAAAAATTCTTTTCAAAAACATATTCTCATTATAAACCAATTAGAGAAAAAATAATAATGGAATCATAAGATCATATTCCCATAAATGAATAAGTTACATTGATTTATTTCATCTTAAATATATAAATAATTCAAATTAAAAATTTTAATGTATATTGATGATTATATATTTTCTTTCCAAAATAATTTTGAAATAACATATATTAGATTGAAATTTATTTTTTTGAAAATAATATTGAAAACTTTTATTGGATTATTTGATTATAATTGAATATAAATACCGAGAAAAATTACCAATACAGTATGAATATAATTATTTATTAAATAAACCATTAGGATTTTCTTAAAAAAACATGGTTTTTGAAGGAAATTTTTTTGGAAGGAAAATATGATTCTTCTCAGAAACAATTCATTTTAAGCTATTGAATACAAAAATTGATAAAAATTATAGAAAAATGTGTATTATATGAAAATAAACATTACAGAATAAAATTCATGATTTTATTGAGAGATGTATCATAATATTAAAGTAATAAGAATATAGACATAATCATTCTTGATAAATAATGATACTGTAACATAATGTCATTACCACAATAGTAACATTCAATCGTAAGCCCCATGATTGAATATAATTATAGTAATCGAAAGATATCATGAGGATAAATAAATTAATTATATTACATGTAATAGGGGTTTTATATACACCTCCAAAAACTAAATAGGTGCATAACATAACGATATGTCTCAAAGAATGAAAATTGAGACATGAATCACAAATAGATTTGATATGTTTTTAATCCTAAAAAAATTGATAGATAAATCATATAATTTATATTTAAATTAATATAAATATGTCTCTGAGACTAATATAATTCAATTTTTTGTATGTATACACAATTTATAAAAGAAACATAAGGGGAACAAGGTATTTTTTCTTAACAAGAAATGAATGAGAGATGGAAATCCCTTACATTAAGTCATGACATCCACCGTACTAATTTAAAACTACATTATAATTAAAATATGTTTAATATAAATATATTCTATATTCATAGTTTATATATTATACCAAATAAGATATACATATTTCCTTTTGCTACATATTTAATAACAATTCCATGTAAATGTCAGGTTTCGGGAAAGAAACCCATTATTTTTTGTGTATATTTACACTTTAATTTTTTTTTAATATTACATAAATTATATTTTAATCGTATAATTAATTTTCACACAAATATAAAAATAAAATTTATTCATTAAATGAGTTTTTATAATAATCCATAATATTTAGAGATATAAAATGTCATATATTGTTCATAGAGAAGGTAGGTCGTACATATGCATGAAAGTTGTTTCCATTTTTAGGTTAGATTGAAAGAATAAAATATAATGATATTGTATAATTCCAAAATAACATTAACATAATATATATGTCATATTTTATGTAAACATAACTCCATTACATTCCATTAAAATAGTGAACAAATCACATCGCTTCAAGAGGCAGTAGTTCTCCATACACACGATTGATGTTATCATATTCTCCCAAATTGAAAAGTACAATGTTATTTGTGATATAACAATCCAAAAAGTACCAAAATTTCATAATTATATTAAATAAATATTTTTTCCATCATTATAACCATCCTAGATATTATGTAATGGAAAAATAAATGAATTTGGTTCCGGAGGTGGTAGTTCTATATACAAACAAAAGATGATTTTGTAACCCATTTGATTGAAATGGATATGGTCAGGTGAAATTACCATAAAATTATAAAAAATCATATATATTGGAGGATACTAATGTTCTTATTTTTAAATGGTTTTATAATAATTGAATGAATTGGAGGAAAAAATAAAACCAAACACTCATTGATGAACATTAATTCTTTATTGGGATTCATCTTTAGGATTGCACCAAAAGAATATTAGGATGGATTCAATCCAAAAATAATTCTTCTAGGGTGATATTGGGGATTTTAAGTGATTTTATTAGTTTTAGGTACATTAAAATGTATTGGTATTTGTGAATAAGTATGTGGAGTTAGTTCCCTTATATAATTGAGTGGTGTTGTATTTTTGTAAATATTCAAAAATTTTCAAAATCTAGAGTTTACTCTGACCTCACATGATAGAAAAATATATCAATAATGGATTTTATGAATTATTTGGTCAATACTCACCTCCATCAATTAATATATACAATTTTTTTTATCATTTTATTTCCTAGTCTTTAGGTTTACTAAATTTTCCCCTTTAATTTTTTACCACGATAAATTAAATATTTTTATTTTGCTAGGAAATCAGTCCTTTTAAAAAATAATAATTTAATGTTATTTTATTCCTAAAAATTATATATAATAAATTCCATAAAATAATATAATATAATATATGTGTTGTAAAATAATTTCGAATTAGGAACATTTAGCGTTCAAAAATACCATTTTATGCAAAATCATGCGATCATAGTTTTTTGTGTTTAGTGTTAATCGTAGTCATTATAAAATAAAAATTAATCCATGAATGGATGATATATGATATTTATTAGAAATTAAAAATAAACTCGTATAATATTATATATTTAGTAATTATAAATCTATTAATAATATGTCATTTATTATAAAATAACATTAATTTCTATTTTGACATTTTTAATTTGATTTAAAAATGAAAATATCATTACAATTCTAGAACTAAAATATATTATATTAAAACATGTTTTTCCAGATATAATTACATAATAAATAAATGGAACCCAATAATTAATTCAATTTACCTCCCATTTAATATTGTTATTATTATTTGTTTTATTTAATTACAAATTAAATTATTCAAGCGTTGGAATTTCATAATAATTTATAGTAATTATTTGATTTTTATTAAAAAATAAAATATATTATCATGTAAAATTAATTTATTTTTCAAAATAAATATTTATAATTTTACATATGATGTTTTTCCATATATAGAATTTTTATTGATATTATAGACATCATAGGTTCCATTGGTGTATTTTTCATTACATAAAATATTTTATCTAAAATAATACCATATATGTCTTCTAAAAACACATAAAAATACATAATAAGGTTATAATTGTCGATATATGGCCCTACAGTTTGCGTTGGACAATTTGGAATGTTATTTTACCCACTTTTTATAAAGTTAACCCTTGTTAAACTCGTTTCCACCTTACTCATGATAATTAATTTCAACTATCTTCATCATCAGCCTATGCTTAGATGCTTCAGAGCTATTCAAATGGGCATTAGAATCAATGTTAGTTGGGGGAAAAAATTATAATCACTTCATTTTGATATCAAGAGAATTCCTAGGAAATCGGTTCTCCTTCTAGTGTGTTGGTGTTGAATCAAAAGTCGTTTTGTGTGGTCCTAGCCCCAATGGAAGTCTTTGTCAATGCATTGTCCCCAAGCTCTAGATCGTTCATGAATTTTAGGTTCTACTTATTAAGATATTTCATGGAAGTTCATCTTTTTTGGGGTTCATCTAAGTCTAAGGATTGGAGATCTCTCACAGGCCTCCCTTTACCCTTTCAAAATATTTCATTCAAATGTGGGATTAGAGGGTTGTTATAATATTTCCATTGAACAGACTATTGCACTCTTCCTCTCATGGTGACAGCAAAGGCTTAGATCTATGTTGAAATTTACCTCTCTCTCCCTCGTCCTCCTCATAATCCTCTTCTTATCTCAGATTCTAATAATGGTCTCTTGTTCATGTTTATCCTACACCACCCTTCTTTTGTTCGCACTACAAAATCTAGGGACACTCACTACTAGTTTGTCGCACGAGTCTCACCTTCTGAGCTGATTGGACATAGAAAAGGGTGTCATGGAGTGATGTGTCCCCATCAACCATGAAGGCCGATGTTTCATTATAGGTTTGTAAAATCATAGGGAGTGGTTTGAGAGTATTCTAAAGACAACCCCATCCCCTCGGTCGGTAGGCAGATTATTCGACAATGAGTTCATGATTGTAATGCACTAAAAGTAGTTACCTAGAGCTGGTGCAATATTTTAATTCATTTACATGATTTCAAGTAAAATTGTCTCGAAGGACCGATCAATTTAGCAGCCATAGAAAATAGATTACAGACATTAACTTTACATTACAATTTCAAACTTCAATCAATGTATATATAGTACTTTGAGAATGTTATTATCCCCTTTATCATAACCCTTCATATCAATAATAATACACATCTTGGAATCCTAGGAAAATAAAACATAAGAAAGGGGTGAGCTCAAATGCTTAGTAAGGGTAATTAATTTGGCGGATTTTATAAACATTTAAGGATTTATTTGTAACAAAAACACCAACCATTTTAATCAAAATCTTGAACATAATATGGAAACAATAAATAAAACATCACCATATTAAAATGCACAAGGATATTATAATTGGAAAATACTCACATTTAATAACTAATTTCATAATGAGGGAATTCCTGATGCCAGACATCATTACCACATTGTCATTGCCTTGTACCAAGACTACAGATAAATTTTTTTGTCAAGGCCTTGTAACAAGAAACTATTTTGACTCATGATAACTACTGATGCATCGAAGAGATATAGTAGTCTCCACCAATCATTTACTAATTCCACTACATTCCTCATATGAAACAGTTGAAACAAAACATAAACATTCATATTAAAAATAGCATACGAAATGTCAATACATTAACCATAAACCTTGAATGGTATAAAAATTGTACATCCATAGTCAAACATATCATAACTCATTCTATACAATATGAAATATTGTATTATAATAAATCATTCTCAATCAAGAATAATATCCAGTAAAGGATACTAACATATTTGAAAATGATCTGTAATACTTTTTGAGTAAAATATACATTTCGGTGAAATCATTTAAAAGTCCCACATTTATAAAGAAATTAATTGAAAATAGATTTTTTAATCAAAGTGGCTCAAAACACTTTGAATATTTTTAAATGAATTATCATTTCAAAATATTCATGTCCATGTAAATAAATATTTAAAATCATTTTGAAAACATGGAAGTTAATTAAAAGGATTTAGAAAGATAAATCATTAAAACATTTAAAATGATCACCTAGTTAAATAGACCCTCCCATAAAACATTAAAAGATTCCTTCTGAATTTTTTTATGGAATATGGGTATTGATGATAAATATGTACTAGTAAATACTTACACATATACAATCTCAGTTAATAATGAGATTGATGAAATAACCCTTACCTTGCATATTCCTTTGTTAGAGGGTACGTTTAACCTCCTGTATAATGACGATAGTATGTTATTAAATTATACCATAACTATATTTATATTTATTATATCATTAATGATTCATTTATGACATGATACTTGGAATTTAATAATTATTTCTATGTTATATTAACATTTCAGGTAATAATCACTTTCGTTATCATACTTTTTTTAACTCGTTATTTATGATTTTTTCACACAGATAATGATTTAAATACATAAAGAATATATAAAATGAATTATATATCATATATATATATAATATAATATACATATGTATAATATATTGTTATATGAAGTGGAAAACATTTTTTATGGAGGCAGTAGGTCATACGTAACATAAACGTTGTTTGTGTTTTCATATCGTATTGAACGGAAGTAAATGAATAAAATATATGTAAGTACATAAATAAATATATATATATATACAGTCGAATTATTATGTCATATATTGAATTATTATTAATAATATATATTTTTATTATCATGGTTGAATAGTGAATGTGGAAATTAATCTCATCGTGTCGTGGAGACGGTAATCTGTATGTATGCACGAGGGAAAATATCCTTATATTAATTGTGAAATTGTATGTAATTGGATGTTATATCATATATAAATATTCATTAACATGTAATATTTATTAGTTATGTCAATTGCACAATTTATTAAACACATCCAAATAATGAAGTGTTTCAATAACAAACTAAACAATGACGTGGAGATGGTAAGTCGTACGTACACACGTATGATGACATTTTCATTTATAGGATGGATAGAATAACGAATATGGTTGTAAAATAATTATGATAAAATAATATTATGCAGTAGGTACTGGAGTTACTATTTTTTTTGGAAACAACAAAGAAAGAAGATGTAGAAGAAGAAAAGAACTTGATAGTGGATGGTGGAATTATTACCTCTTTTTCGGGGGTTTCCTTTTGAGTTGATCAAAAGTGATCTTTAGGATGACTTTATGATTAATGTAATGACTCTATGTTGATGTGAGGGAAGTTTTTAGGATATTTGATAATGGTTTGGCCGTGATAAATGGATTTGGAGGTGTGATTTTGAGAGAAGGGGAAGTGCCCTTTTATAAGAGGGTTGAGGCTAACTTTAGGAAGAGATTAAAATATTAACTTATTATACAATTATATTCAGTTTATAATGGTTCCAAATGAATTTATTTATATACTTAGGCGGTTATGGGTCTTAATAATCCCATCCAATATGTTTTAGGAATGTTAAGGTTACCATTTGAATATTATATTTTAGATTTAACATTCAGTTAAGTAGTTTAACTTTTACCGTTTCTTCTGGTATACTTACACTATATGGTTAATAAACATAGTCTAAACATCCTAGAGAACCTCAAGTGTTTCATTAATAACATATATAATAGTATTTTTTCCTTTTTCACAACCTTATATTTTTAGGAATATTATATCATCGAATAATATAGTATTTGTTTTAAAAACTAATTTATGTCAGTTTTGACACTATTTGGTTTTTTTTTGTTTTTGTGATCGTCATAACAACATTATCACTTTGAAAAAATTTATCTAATCAACCCTAAAATGACATATTACCATATAAATTTAGTTTAATTTATCATATGTATCAATTTATATTTATTTGAATTTTTATAATATCATTTATTTTAATATTTCATTAATAAGGTAATTATTGCATCATCGCTGTGTCGTGAATAAATTAAATTATTTAATTTCTAAAAATTATAAATAATATATCATTATGTAGGAAATATTTTTATCATACTAATAAATATTTATTTTCTAATTTATATTATGTTTATCCCTATATTAAAATGGTTTAGTTATTAAACATTGAATTTATCTTTTTTAACTCTTCTTTAAATAAAATAATATTAAATATCCTAATCTAAGCCAAGTGGGCCAAAGGGGTTATATATTTTTAATAAGGTTTTTTGGTCGAATTTAACATATCAAATAGAAATAGGACATGTGTTAGGGTAATTATAATATCATTTTTACCTTTAATTGCCCTATTTTTCCTTAACTATTGTATATAAAAGTGAAAAGGTTACTATTAACCAAAAAATATTTTCATCTTATTGAGTCACATTTTATAAACTAATGTCAACCGTGTCTCTTTAATTATTGAAATTTAACTCAAATAAGTGGTAAAATTATGTTTTATGCATATTTTCTGACGTGCCTAAGAGGTGGGTAAAAGATGATAAAAAATTCAATAAAAATTTATACATCTAATTTTATTATAAAATGTCTCTAATGAAATACATTGAAATTATATAGGTATTATATATATATTTTTATATAAAAAAATTTACATAAAATAAATCATTATTAAAATAAAAAGTTGGTTTTAATTAATAACACGGTGTATTTCATTATTCATAAAAAATGAATGTTTTCAAAAAAATAAAAAAATGCACCCTAAGCTATTTTTTTTATTCTGATGTCAAAAATGAATTCTATTTTACCAAATTAAAAACATAAATGAATCATTTATTAATTTAATATTTATTCTTGTTGTAAAAACAAAAAAACATGTTTTTAATATGTAAAAACTATCAAAATATAGACATGTGTTCTTGTCAATTTTAAATGCGAAATTTATTATAATGACCTAAATTGTATTCAATGATAAAAAAAATCAAATTATACTTCAGAACCCTACAAATATATAACTTAACATTATAATTTATTTTGATTAAAAAAGTAGTTTTCAATTAAAATTTAGAATGTTTCACTATTCATCAAAATATGACAGTTATCAAAAAACCACCAAATATTTATCCAAAAAAAATTATTTCCCAGCTCTAAATAAAGAGTATATTTTGACAAATTTAATATCAAAGTGTCAAATATTTCATTTAAAAAAATTCACCATTTGGAAGCGGTAAAATTGTATTTTGGAAAAATAATTCCTTTATCTGAGAATTTGAATCTGTCTTTATATTATATCTAAGAAATAGATAATATGGGGGTTAAAATTATAAAGTTTATAAGAATAAAAATTTCTTTAATACTATTTATAACTGATTTTTGGATGGCTAGTTTGGTAAGTTGTGATGCGTTCGGAGTCTGACTTGCGTGTAGCACAAACTATTGGATTACATTAATGAGATAACATACTATGAAATCATGGGGTGTTACATTATACCCTACATTAATAAATTGAATCCTCTCAATTTGAAATTGTTCTTTGAAAAAAAAATTGAAATAGAAAAATACCTTTGTGGAAAACCCATATTGGAAATTGGGTTAAAAAAATTAAGTCTTAATAAGATGGAAAGTGAAATGAAAAAGTTAACACCAAATAATGATCTCGGTTTGGAGAACATTGGTTGAATTTAAAGACAAAAAATATGTATAAAAATGTAAGTATTTATATGGAGTGATTGAGGTCATCAATCACAGACAAGTGTAAAATTGAGGGCCTCAATGCCATCAATCTAAGATGATGTAAAATATCATCGGTTCAAAAAAAACATATGGTATCAGGATAACACATTTTTGGTTATCAATGCCCTTATCTATTGATTATGAATTATCTTATTCATAGAAAAAGAAGAAATATATATATATAGATACTTGACAAGTAGAGTTTCATCCTTCAACTAATTCTAAAAAAATCATTATTCACTTAAATAGATAATAGATTTGAAATATATAATATTTATCCTCATCGTAAAGGATTCCAGAAAATGAATTTTTAATTTATCTGTCAGACCATTTAAAATACTACATTATACAAACCAGGAAATCATGTATGCCAATGGTAGGTGATGCACCTTAGTCTCTCTTCGGTTGCGGGTTCAAGTCTCTCCACCTTGCCGGGCGCAACGGGTTATCGCCTGAATTCCAGGTCGTCATTTTTATGAAAATCCAAAAATATTATCAAAAATTATTTATCGTTAACATTAGTATCCAATGTGAAACTTAATCAATTACAACCTTTAAACATACCCAAAATACGTTTTTCGAAACTCACAGTCCAAAATTTATAAGGACGTTTAACACAATAAAGATTATTTTTTTCCAGGTAATAATATATAAATACCTTCATCATGTATTCTTTTGAAACATTGTAACACCCTGAATTACCATAAAACCTTATTGATTAAATTTATTATCCATTATTAATTATAGATTTCGGGATACACTTCTATCCAAAAATGATTTCAACTCCATCAATGATGGAATATACAAATCATTAATCAGTTTTAAGATATTCAAGAATATCCAATATAATTTATCCAAATAAATCATATATTATTCCAGAATCACTTCCTTAGTATTAGAACCATACTATGTTTTATCGTTCTCTCAACCATATATTTTTCAAAAAAATTAACCTGTTATTGAGTCACAATAAGGAACCAGCCTTAAACATTACATAATCTTTATTTCAATGAATAATTCACATTGAGGATATTTTTGTGTTTAGAGTTTTTGATAATTATGCCAAAACTATACTGTTACATTTTTAAAATTACAAGGTAGAAACTTATCCTCATTTTACATTTTTTAATTAAATAAAAACTCTTGAAAAAAAGATTCATGTCTACTCCCATGTTATAGACAGCATGACTTTTCCTTGATCCACTCTATGACCCTATTAACTTTAGGTCCTGTGAAAAACATTTCAAAACATGGGATGAGCATAAAAAGCTCAGTAAGGGTTAAAAAATAAGAAAAAATTATTTCATCAGTACATACATAACATAATCTCTTTAACATACCTCATGAAATCATAATATTTATGACTAACATATAGAAATCATAAATCCTAAAGCTAACTTATGGTATCCATATCATAGTTACATTGTAGCTATCCCATCTACGTAGGGAGTTAGATTTGGAGTACCCATCATAGTATATTCCCAAAATCTATTAGGAGAAACATTCACGTTTACATCCATCATGTTACCCAAGGAATTGGAGACCAATCTCGGGCCCACCCGCCCAAGGTTTATCACGGAACCACCCGTATACGTAACAATTCACAAGAACCATAAAATATTCATAACACCTAGAACATACATAATGAAAATATGTTATTTCCACATTAAAATCACAATATATCATATAAATATATTGACATAAAAAACCTATTAAAAACCATTTTCAATTTCAAAATACGTAAATGAGTATATGGTATTTGTTTTATTTTAAAAACATTATGTCTTATTAAGGATGTAAAATATCAAATAATACTCGTGGCAGTGGAAAGGTTGTTTTCATCGCATACATTAATAAAAAAATTATTTTCTTCATTTAGTAAAATTCATTGTAAATAAAATATTCCTTTTGAATAAAAGTGAAAGTCATAGGTGATTATACAGTGTATAAAAGAAAGTCATGTATTAAAACATAATATGCCTCAATGAAAGGAGATTGAGACGAAGTCCCATACCTCGTGTCTAACTTCACCTGTTCATTCTTTATTCTCCTGAATAATAAAATAATGTTAATTTATACTTGATTAATATCATCATTCAAGTTTATTATTCTTTTTATATCACTTATCACGATGTTATAAACATTATGTAATCATTTATGTTAATAACAGTCGTTTTGTCGATATTTGGAACTTCAGTCAAAAATGGACTTCTTATAATTACAAGTCATTCATGTGATCAATAGATCATTATATACAAGATGATATCCATGATTTATATATCATATATATCATATATATCAATTATATAATTGTATTTATAATTTTACATAACATTTGGAGGTAAGAAATTAAATGCACCGTCCATGGAGAAGGTAAGTTGTATGTACGCATGAATGCAACATTCACTTCTATTTATTAATTTAATGGAATTAAAAAAATGATTATTAAAAGGTAAATTATAATTCCAGTATAATATAATATTTAATATAACTAACACCATCCTTTATATGTTCTATGTATGGAAAGAACGAGTCATATCACTTTTAGGGGGCGGTAGTCCGCACTTCCTCAAATGAAATTATCTCGTTTGACCATAATGAAAACCATACAGGTAGACTATAAATAAAAAATACAGAAGCATAAATAATTCATAAACATAATAGGTATCATATATAAATACATTTCCATCATAATTTCTACCATTAGAGGATGTAGGAGAAAATTGAAGAATCATCATTTTGTGTGGCTTTAGTTTTCCATCCACAGAAACCATATGATGTTTACCAATTAAACAGAGGTGTCTATATGTGTAATTCGAATCCATCACATAAAAACGACCTAGTATATTTAGGATACTGTATTTGTTATAAAATAAAGTAATAAAAATTGTTTAGGGGTTGGAGAAGTAAAATAAAAGAAAATTTTTTAAGAGAAAATGTTACCTTTTATTCGGGTAATTCCCTTTGGTTTGAACCAAAAGGACTTATTGAAGCGCCTTATACCTATGTTAAGGCTTCTAAGTGGAAGATTGGGATCTTGAGAGATTTTTTGGGAGGGTTTTGGTTGTTCCAAGGGGCTTGAGAGGTGTGTATAATGGGTTAGATGTGATGGCTTTTTATAAGGGGGGAGGGCTCTTTAGGAATGTGTGAAAATATTATTTTATTATATAATGATTTTTGGTTTCAAAAGGGCCAAAAATTATTAATGGATAATATAATATGAATCCTGGTCAGAATATAAAAATCCAATAAGAATTTTATAACTTTAGGATGTTATGTTAATCTATAAAATATTATTTATTTAAATTATTTATTAATGAGATAAACAATGCATCATTATTGTGTCATAAATAGTATTATTTATTTGATATCTAAAAATTATAAAAAAACAACCATTACCTAAAAAATCCTTTGATAATTCCAAGGAATATTTTTTGTCAAAAATATAACTTATATAACCCCTTGTAAGAATTGATTTACATAAAGATATTTCTTTATATCATATTTGACATTTCATTATGTTAATTAAAATAAAGTGTCATTATCACTTTTAAGTGGCTCCTAGGGGTCCCTAAATCGACAAAAAGATTCCCATGGTCAGAAATGTATCAACCAATAAGATTAGGAAACATCTTAGGGTAATTATATTTTATTATAATAATATGTGTTTACGCTTATTTACCATATTTACCCATTAACCATGGTAAATAATTTTTCTATTATAGTAAATGTTCATATTGTCTAAAAATAAGAGTTTCATATTTTAGAAATTTAGAACTCCTGATTCAAAATATGGAATTAATTTTTTCAAATTCAAAATAGAGAATTGGAAGAAATTAATTTAAAATTATTTCACACTATCAAAACAAAAAAGCATGTTTTTAAAAAATAAAAACTATCAAAAGATCGACATTTGTTTATGTCCAATTTCAAAATGAAATTATATCCAGTGACCAAAATTGGATTAAATGGTAAACCTATAATCTAATTTCACATTAAATACAATAAATATGATAATATAACCATATAAATAAATTATATTATAAGGCAGTTTTTGATTTAAAATACAGTATTTTCACTATACATTAATTTTTTTGAACATTATCAGAGAAAACAAAAATTTAATCCAAAGTAAATTTGTATTTCCATATTATAAATAATATTTTTATTTTATCAAATAAAAAACATAAAAGTTACAAAAACTATAGTTAAATATGGTTCGCCATTAATAGTCGGTAAATCAATATTTAAAGTATTTATACTTACAATCAGTTTATTTATTATTTTTAGCCTCTATAATTTATTGGATAAATGTAGAAACATTTAACAAATATTTATAATCATATTTTATTTAGTTCTATTCATTACCACCAATAAAATTGCTAGGTATTGACTACATTTAAAATAATATTATTATATTATTAGTGTGAAACGTAAGATATCAATGAAACCTGTTGTTGCGTATCAGGTAGTCCATCAAGCATATCAACCCCTTTAATGTAAAATTAAAATTTAATTTCCAAATATTAATAACTATTAATATATATTATTCTTTATTTACTTGGGATTTTTTAGTCACTTTTCTTGGTTTCACACAATCTCAAATCCGTAATGAAATAGTATTAAAATACAATTCTTATATACATTATAATTCTTATAACATGTACATAATTAATACAATAATCAAATGAAACAATAATTTAAAAACAACATAAGAACTCTAATCATTCCTCTTCATCTTCGGTAGTATCATATCTTTATTTTTATCCAATAATAGCATTTTGGATATATTCTAATGATTTGAAAAATCATTCGTATAGTGTCCCAACTCCTTGTAGATGAAGCATTGAACATTTGAATCCTTTTTCTTACCCTTGTAGTCATGTACTTGGTGTCCTTTTTCTCCACACTTATAACAAACTCACATTCCCTTAAATCATTTACGAAGGTGATTCTTTCCATAAATATCACATATGAGAAATTCATTCCTTCCCATATTCCATTTATCCATATTTCTCTCTACCATCATTTTCTTCTCTACCTTCCCTTCAAAGCCTTAAGACCCAAGGAATTATTTACATATATTATTAACACAAGGTACTATTTCATCATATGATTATAATAAGTGGGAGAATATTTCATTTCTAAATTTTGACTTAATTCCATGAAAGATATTATCCTTATAACTCTTTGGATCATGCTTATTGTTGTAGTTCACATTCCATCAACTGTGCACCATTTCTAAACAATAACATACATTAGGTTAGATTATGAATCTCAATGTATATTTACAAACTTGTAAAATACAAAAAGTTAATTTAAAATATTATTCATATAGTTTATAATCATAAAAAACATTTTCTTTGTGAAATATTTACTCTTAAATCCTTTATAATGGATTTTAATGAAAATGTGACTTATCGTAAGCATATCCCTGGAGATTGTCAAAACCAAGAGTGCAATAAGGCCTATTTTCGTGTACCAAAATACCCGGGGTCATGGCCAAAACTATTTGTCAGTGTTTTCACTCCTAGGTACATCTGTGACAAAGCCACTGCAACCTGCTCGTATCTAGATAGTGATGTATTTCTTGGGAAATACACAAAATCGCTACATTACCATAATTCAAGGATGTACATCTATACTAATCCTTAAATTTTGTCTTAGGGTAGTTTTCTCTAATCAGAGTTTTTCTAAACCCAGTTTCAAAGGATTGTACTAAACAACCTATGATACAATATGTAACGCCCCGACCCCAGTTACCCAGAGCTGGTGCATTATTTTAATACATTGGCATGATTAAAAGGAATCAAGTCCTGAAGGACCGATCAGTTTAGCGGTCTGGGAAAATAGATTAAATATATTAACATTACATTACAAGTTCAAACATAAAACACTGTATAGATATTTTATTGAGAACTCCATTATTAGCTTAACCATATATATGAATCCTAATACACTTCTTAGAATCCTGTAAAAATAAAACCTAAGAAACGGGTAAGATCAGATCGTTAGTAAGTGTAAATAATTTAGTTGAAGCTAAAAAAATTTAAGGCAAGATGTGTAATAGAAACAACACCCTTTTAAAACATAATATTGAACATAATATTAAAAAAAATCATAAAAGACGAAATAAACGTTCTCATGGTTTTTTTACTAGCCGAATAATCACATTTAATAACTAATTTCATAATGAGTGAATGCCAAACGCTCGATATCATTACCACATAGCCATGGCCTTGTGCCAAGATTACAAATAATTTTTTTGTCAAGGATTTTAGACAAGATAATAGTTTGTCTCATGGGACCTACCGATGAATTATGGAGTTATAGAGGGCTCCACTCATTACTTACTATGTCCATTGCATTCCTCATATGAAAAAGGTTTAAAAATAACATAATCATTTGTAATAAAACTGGAATACGAAATGTCAATACATTAACCATAAATCATGAATGCTATTAAAATAGACCATCCACATTCAGACATATCATAAATTATTCAATACAATATGGAAGATTGAATTATAATAAATCAATCTAAATCAAGAATAATATCCAGTAAAAGATGCTGACATAGTTGAATATGATCAGCACACATTTTGAGAGAAATATCCATTTTTGTGAAACCATTTAGAAGTCAAAAATTTATATACAAAGTAATTTGGAAGATATTTTTAATCAAATTATACCATATCACATTGAATCTTTTGAAAAGAATTATCTTTTCAAAACATTCTGGTCTATATAAATAAATCCATGAAATCATTTTGAAAACATAGACATTAATTAAAAGGATTTAGAAAGATATTCTTTAAACCATTTTCATTGATGATATAGTTAAATAGAACCTCTTATAAAACATTAAAAGATTCTTTTGGAAATATTTTTTATGAAATATGGGTATCAATGATAAATATGTCCCATTAAATACTTACACATAAACAATCTCAGATAATAAAGTGATTGAGGAAATAATCCATACCTTGCACTTTCCTTTGGTTGAGGGTACTTTTAACCACCTGTATAATGACCATAGTATGTTATTAAATTATAAAAGAATCATATTTATATTTATTATATCATACATTATTCATTTATTGCTTTATGAAATCCATTTAATAATGATTTCCATGTTAAGTTAACATTATGGGGGCATAATCGCTATCTTTATCATATGCGTTTTAACTTGTAATGCTTGATCGCATCACATAGATCATGATTTCAATACTTATAGAATATAAAGCATGATTTATATTTCAAATGTATATATATATATATCTATATAACAAAATTATGTATAATTGATATATATATAAAATATAAACCACCGTTTATGGAGACTATAGGCCGTAAGTATGCATAAACGTTGTTTTCGTTTTCATATTGTTATGAATGGAAGTAAATGAATAAGACATATTTAAGTATATATATATATCCAGTAGAATTATTATGTCATATATTACATACTTAAGAATAATATATATTTTTATAATCAACGTTGAATGGTTAATGTGGAAATGAATCTCATCGTGTCATGAAGACAGTAATCTGTACGTACGCACATGCAACAATATCCTTATATTGATGGTGAAAATGTATGTAATTTGATGTTATATCATATATAAATAATCATTAACAAGTTATATTTACTATTTATATTAGATATTCTCACTATTATACCCATACAAAATAATGGTGTCTTTGAATAACAAACTACACCACGACGTTGAGACGGTAAGTCGTACGTACGCACGTATGGTGACTTTGTCATTTATAGAATGGATAGAATAACGAATATGGTTGTACCATATTTAAAATTATGTCATAGTGTGTAGGAGTTATAGTAGTTATTATTTTATAATGGAATCATCAAAGAAAGAAGAAGTGTAATAAAAAAAGAACTTCAAAGTGGGTGATGAAATTATTACATCTTCTTCGGGTGTTTCCTTTTGGGTTGATCAAAAGGGCTCATTTGGTTAGATTTCTGATCAAATTAAGGACTCTAGGTTGAGTTGAGGGAATCTGGGAGGATATTTTGGCAGGGATTTTCTGAGCCAATTGATATTGGAGGTGTGATATTGAGAGAATGGGAAGTTCATTTTTATAAGAGGGGTGAGTGTCACTTTAGGAAAAGATTAAATTATCAATTTATTATACAATAATTTTCTGTTTATAATTGCAATAAATGAATTTATTTAGAGCCTTAGGTGGTTGTGGTCTAAAATCCTCTCAGCCAATAGGTTTTAGACAAGTTTATTTACCATTTTAACCTTATCATTTTGATATAACTATTAGTTAAATACTTTAACTATTAACATGTCTTATTGTATTCTTACACTATATGGTTTCTAAATATACTCTAAACATTCAAAATAACATCAAATGGTTAATTAATGGAATATATAATATTATTTATGTGCTTTGGAAAATCCTTTGATTTTTAGGAATATAATATCAACCAAAAATATAGTATTTGTATCAAAAACTAATTTATGTCAATTTTGACACTATTTTATTTTTTGTGTTTGTGAAAGTCATAATAACCATATCACATCAAAGAAGTTTTTTATAATCATCCCTAAGAAATCATATTAACCAATATAATTAGTGGAATTTATCAGAAGTCTCAATTAAAATTTATTTTCCAATTTATAATATTAATTATTATAATATTTCATTAATAAGGTAATTACAGTATCATTATTGTCTCATAAATAAATTAAATTATATATGGCCTAAATTTTTTTATATAAAATATAATTATGTAGGAAATCATTTTAGGTTTCTAATTAATGTTTATGATCGAATCTATATTGTCTCTAACCCTATATTAAAAAATTTTAGTTATTAAACATTTAATTTAATACTTTTAACAATTCTTTAAATAAAATAAAAATATATATCTTAATATAATCCATGTGAAAATAAAGAATAGTATATAATTCATAGAGTTGTTTTTGGTCAAATTAAACTTATCCAATAGAATTTGTACATGTGTTACAGTAATTATAATATCATTTTTACCTCTATTTACCCTATTTACTATTATCTGTGGTAAATAAATGTCAAAAGTTACTATCCACAAAAAATTATTTAAATCATATTGAATCAAATTTTACTTACTGATGTCAACCGTATTTCTCAGATTTTTTAATTTCTAATAACAGAAGTGGTAAAATTATTTTTTATGCAAATTTGCTAACCTGCCTTGAATGTGGGTAAAAGAAGTTAAAATTTTCAAAACACAAAATATACATCTAAATTTATTATAAAATGACTCCAATGAAATAAATTGATCTTATATAATTATTATAAATCAATTTTTACTTATAATAATTTTTAATAAATAAATAATTATTTAAATAAAAACCATGTTTTAAATAATAACGTAGTGTTTTTCACTATTCATAAAAAATTGAATGTTTTCAGAAAAATACAAAAAATTAACCCTACGCTAATTTTGATATTATGAATTCAAAAATTAATACTATTATACCATATTCCATATATATAAGTATTATTTATTAATTTAAAATTAATTCTCATTGTCAAAATAAAAAAGCAGGGTTTTAAAAAGTTAAAACTATCAAAAGAATGGCATGTGTTTATGTCAAATTTAAATGTGAAATTACATATAATGACCTAAATTGTATTAAATGAAAAAAAGATAATATAATTATACATAAAAACAATTCAAATGATTAATTTAACAATATAAATTATTTATATTAAAAAGGTTGTTTTCATTAAAATTTAGCATCATTCACTATTCATCAAAATATGAAACTTATCAGAAAAACAGAAACATTTTATTCAAAATAAATTATTTTGTCCCAATTATAAATAAAGTGTTTATTTGGTCAAATTTAATATAAAAGTATCAGATATTTTATTTACAAAAATTGCCATTAGTTGGAGGTAAAATTGAATTTTTGAAAAATACATCCTTTGTCTGAAAGGTTGAAATTGTTCTTATATTATGCGTAAGAAACACATAATGTCAGTGTTAAAATTATATAGAGTATATAAGATTAAAAATGAAGTAAATACTATTCATAACCACTTTGTTAATGGAAATTTGGTATGTTGTGGTGCCCTTAAACTTAGTGTTGTGTGTAGCGCATGCTATTGAATTACATTAATGAGATGACGTAAAATGAAATCTTTGGGGGTTACTATAATTTTTGTGGATTCATGTATATAATGAACTGAAATAATTCCTTATGATACCAATAAAGTTTCTCTTTTAGGGTCTCTGGTTCCTCTTCTCGATGTGTCTCTTATGTTGGCCTTTTCTCCCATGAAAAATTTATCACCGTAAGTCTTGTGGGGATTTCCTGATCATATGAATAAGGGAATTGATATTGGTGTTTCTGAACCTTCTAGTATAGTGATCTGTTGGTCTTAAAGAGATTGTTATGTTCCTCTAGGAATTTCATTCATTTATGCTAAATGTGACATCTAGGCTCGTAAATATCATTGGAGTGATCTTAGTGCTTTGTATCTGGGGGACTGACAATGGCTTTTGGTGTGTGAATTCAATGTGGTAGAGTAGGAAATGGAGAATTATGGTGAATTTCCATTACCTTGCATGTATATCCATGAATTTTCTATATTCATGACAAGAAATGGCCTTAAGGACATTGTATTCTAATGGGAATGTTTCACAGGGTGAAATATTATGCCTACTAAAAAATGGACATGGTGTCGTCGTGATTGTTTTCGGAAAAACTGTGATTCCAACTCATCATATCCAGATATGATGGAATAAAATTTTCCTTATAATATAACTAGACAATCACTTTTTTTACTGTGTCACCTAAGAGATTTCAAGGGGAAACAATATGTTTTTCTCAACCATGGACCGAAAAACTGGACGTCCAACATATTGTCCAAGAATCATGGGGAAAACCACTAAATTAACATTTATGGAATAATTTTTATAATACTATTACAATTTTCATGGGAGATATACTAAACATGGGAAGGAAGATGAATCTATACGGTCAATAAGTGAAGTCAATCATTGTAGAAATTGAGATTCTTGAATTGATCCTTTAAAATAACATGGATGGAGTTTTTTTTCTGAACATACCCATTGAAAGAGCCTCATTGCAGACTTGCTACTTCATCCAGATTGGAAGGCTAGGGGATGATTGAGAATAATATTATTGCTGGATATAGAATGTAATTCAGGTTTTTTTGTGCTTGTATTAATGTGATGAGGTGCATCAATAGGCTGAATATTGTTACGGTAGATGGATACTACTCCAATGACCCAGATAGTGTTGGTAGGATGTCTATTAAATAATTCATGAAACTACATTTTAAGCCCAATTAAATCATTTGGATGCTTATTTGAGGGAGAATGTAGAGATATTCGGGTGATTTCCAAACATGGTTACTGGTACTGATAATGAAGGCCATGATGAAGTTTCAGAGGACACAAAATTTCAGGAGGCTATGTGGTCGCATAATCCAAAGAGTTCCCCAATACCCGATGGATTCCTGGCGTCCTTTTAATGGACCTCTTAGTTTATGATTAATATGGATTTGTTGCATGTAGTTCAAAATTAATTTAATGGGGGAAATCTCCCTTATGTCACATGTTCCACAAAAATGGTGTAATTTTCCTTGATAGTTAACATACACTCAATTCAACACTATGGGAATATATGTATGTGTAATTTTCCTTATAATATTTTGACTTTCTAACTCAATAGATGATTGGCTAAATATTAGCAAAACTGGATCATTAATGAGGAACATTTATTTATAAATGGGCGGTTTATTCATGGTGTTGTTGGACAATCTTGAGAGGTAATTAGTGACATCAATATGAAATATTTTGGTGCCAACATTTCCATAAAATCAGACATGAATAAGAAATATGACAGGCTGGAGTTTAACTTTCATTTCAATGGATCTCTCCAAGATGACATTATCCACCGGGGTGACCAATATATTATTTATACGCATTAGTTCCACCTAGATTTTGACTTCATTAATGGGAAAATGTTTTTTTTTTCCTGACGGGTTGTGGGAAAAGGAAAGGAAATAAAATCTCTCCGACCCTTTTTATCATGGATAAGGATGCACACAGTTGGTATATCAACAAAAGCATTATCCTGGGCAGCATCATTCCCTTTCGCTGAAGGTATAAATCCTATTCCATCTCTCATCTTATGTTTTCATATTAGACTATTATGGGTTTAAATGGTAGTAACAGATCCATCATGGAGTTCAATACTATTACTGAAAATTATTGTAAATGGAGTGAGAAAATTGTAACAAGGACAAAAGAACCTATTATATTTCATGAATTTTCTCAGAAAGAATGGTCTGTATTCTTAAAGTAAAACTGGTTATTATTAACAGATCCATCCCCATGGAGTACTTAGGTGATCTATTTTTATATAGAATGCAAAAAATCAATCATTTTGACAAGGTGTTGGGAAAAAACCAGGGCATGATTCTTAACTGGAAAATAACTTCTTATCATTAAGGGGAAGAATTCCCTTATCAATAGTGTGATGCACTCTATACCAATGTATATTTTGTCTACAATAATGGTCATTTCGGGTGTTATTTTATAAATGGATAAGATGGTGACATCCTTCATATGGTACACATAGATGGATGGAAAACACCACCGGGTAGCCTGGGAAATGATTGAATAACACATTAAATATAGTGGGATTAATTTCAATTGTATTTTTGTGACTATGGAACGGATTCATGAAAATATTTCTTGTGAGGTTTTAGGAAGACATTATATGGGGATATTAAATAGAGAAAATATGGGGGTTGGATTTGGGGAACTAGTGGGGGAGATCTTCATCCATCTAAGGCATGGTTCAAACTCAATTTGTGGCATTATAGAATCACTCATGTTGTCTTGTTGTTAGAGGAGACATTAATATGTGGAAGTTAAATTGGATGGGCATGAAACATGGATTTCATGTTTTTCTATATTATTATATCAACTTCTGTAAGGCAAAGACATAGCCTGACCTCATTCAAGCTATGTTGGATAGAAAGCATCAAACCATATATGATGTTATTGTCAAAACACTGAACTTGAGAGATTTGTTTTCACGAGATCCACCTCTGCTTTGTTTTCCCTCAAGCTATACCTCATGATGAATATGGTAGATAATAACAGGTTGGAATTGATTTTTGTCTTGGGGATCAAATATATCTTCTATACAACTACATTAATATTCAAGAGAGTGCGGTATAATGTGTTTCTAGTGAAAAAAACAACAAGGTGTTGGGAGTGAATCATGTTTCAAAACCCAGCTGTTAATGGGAGTCAATAACAGAAGAGACAAAGAATTTATTTTTATTATAGAGACTAAGAATGAACGGTTTAGAAAGAATTTTAATGTTTCACATTATGGTCTTCATAGGGGGTTTCAATTTCAGATTTCATTAGCCGGTGGTTTCAGGGGGTAGGGAGTAACGATCGGAATGAATTGTGTGAGCCATCATTTTTGTGGCTCGATGATGGTGTATTTGGAGAGAGAATAAAGGGGATAAATATCAGGGTTATGCCGATACATGGAAGGGTCTTGTGAACAAAACCAAAAAAAATCTTGGTTATCTAACCTATATTTGAAGGAAATACAAAACAACTCCATCCAGCAATCACCCTTTCATAGGCACTTCAGCGCTCAATACTAGCATCACCTGATCTAGAATCTGTGTGTGGTGGTACACCCTTCATGAATAGTTTAAAATGAATTTATATGGATCATGTAATTTGGGATATAAACGTGGTGGGGGTTGAACTGGGATACAATGGGATCTGTGGTTCTATCATACTATTATATATTTAGAGGGGGTAATTCTTTTTTGGTAGAGGAGTAGTCCATTCCAACTAGCATAATTCAATGTACACCAATGAATATTCATCTAGTAGTGGTTAAAATTAACATGATGAAAATTTTTAATTCACCACGTTTTCAGGGGTCCACTCTATGTTAAATTTAGTATTCCATTCGAAGATCTATGGAGTTGATGAAAAATCACATGGATGATTCCCCCCCCCCCATGGCGCGAAGGTAAAACTATTTCTCACATCATGGAATCATATGATACCCAAGGTGTTCATCTATTATGCTTCTCAACTATTGGGTCCCTTCCCCTAGAGGTAGTGAACTTGGTTCGAGCAGATGCACTTGAACTTCTCTATTTTGGACCCCCAAAACCCCCATTCATCTTTTTCTTCTCCACTTTCACTTTTCCACCATTTTCTTGTTTTTCAATATGCTGAATAAATAAAATAATTTTTTTATTACGGTTAAATATGTATATTTAATTAAATAAATTTTACTATAATACAATTTAGTATATAATTTATCATTAAAATTGATTAAACTAAAAAGGGATATTTCAAATAAAATTCCATATTTATCACTATTCATAGAAATATGAAACATTAGAAAAAACACAAAAACATAATCCTAAGATAAATTATATATAATGAATCAAAAAATGATGTATATTTTTAAAAGTATATTTTCTAAAAGAATTAATAATTAAATGTATATTATTCACGATAATAACAATAAATCAGTGTTTTTTAAAACTGTATTTTTGGTTAAAACTATTTCACTTTATTTTAAATGATTCTTAACCAAAAAAATAATCAATAGATAACTAATAAATTTATGTAAAAATTATATTTTAATAATTTATTTAATCATATTTTCTCTAACTATCCTAATGAAAATTCGACATATTAAATGATAATGTTAATAACATATTTCTATTCGATTAAACTCTTTGATGCTTAAAATGCATGTTGTCAATGTGACTCATATTATCATTTAACGTAAGCTAAAATAATTTTGAAGTTTAATGATAAACAAAAAAACTGTTAAATTTATTTTTCAAAATATTTATTTGAAATAATCATGGGTGTTTCACAATATATTTTATTTCATTATACTATAAAAGGATTGAAGAACATTTGTAGATAGTTACACTTTAAGAGAAAATTCATTCATTATAATTTTTTATCCTTATAATTACATTGATTATTTACATTTAATATAATTATTACCATATAATTATTATTAATATCGAATCATGAATATAAAATTGTTTTATTTTTACATTAACATTGTTATCTGAAATCTACTATTTTTAATATCTATGACTATAATGGCTAAAAAATCATCATTCACATAGAGAGCATTAAACATTTTTGGATTATGTTTTCTAATGTAGTTTATAATGAATAAATTAATATTTTTTCATTTGATAATACTATTTGATAAAATTTATTGATATATAAAAATAAGATTTTGAGTAAACCCATATTATTGAAATCTCAATAGGGGAATTAATAAAATACATGGATTTTAACCACGTTTTTTAAAATGTTTTTGAATTTTTTTTATATGTGTCCTAGAAAAATATATGTTTAAAAATATTCATGAAAGCCAAAATTCCCATTTATACCATTCACATAAAAAATATATTACTATTTTATGTATTTTGTTGTACATTTTTTTGGTCTATATATATATATTGATTTACCAAAATTTTATAGCAGAATTTATCTACAATTTTATATCTACTAGTACTAACATTATATAAGTTTGGATTCTAGATTCAGAAAGAACCCCTCACCCCAGGCACTATTTTATAAGAAGGTTGTCCATGTGCATTATTCTACATTTCTAATTTTGGATTCAGGTTCTCCCTTTACAATGAATAACATTATGCATTTCTTATATGAAATTATATTTCACATATGTGGCGTTGAAATACTAAAAAATATAAAATATAAGAAAATTTTTAATTAAACATAAAACATGTATTAAAAAAATAATATATATTTGAAATAAAAAAAATTCATAACAAATGTTGATGAAAAACAATTTAAAATCTTTCAAAACCACCTAGATAAAACATAATTATCTGTCAAGTGTCTAGATTTGAATGACTATAAAAAATAAACTATAATCAATATATATATGAAACACAAAACACACATTAAACATATATGAAGTTGTAAAAATAAAATAAACAGTAATAAATGTTGATACATAATAATATATAAGTTTTCAAAGCCACCCACTTGCAATTTAAAAATATTTTAAGCATTTCACTTGGAATTCCAATAAAATATAAACTATAAGACCAATATAAAAGAAAATTAATATATGGATAAAAAATATAAGAAAAAGTTGAAAAAGTTGTATTTTGTAAAAAAATATTAATGATAAATAATTTATATGCTTTCTAAAAAACCTACATGAAACATAAAAATGATTCAAGTATGTTGATTTGATATACTGTAAAATATATACTATAAGGAGAAAAATAAATTATATTTATAAATATATAGATATTTATATTATTATATATATATTTATATATATTGATTTACGTTGTTTCGAATTATTTTAATATCATTTGAATGTGAAAATGTTACAATTTTAAGAAATATTTATTGTGGAACTAAAATTTGGCACATTTTTATAAACTATGTATGGGTACTAGTTGATATACAAGTTGATATAAATATAACTGGGTGAAAATGGGTATTTAAGGGAAACAATTCCGTGCAAGTTAATTTTAATTGATATAATGAAATTCTATTGACAAAAGGGTTCAAAAAATAATAAGGCATTAGATATAAAATATATTTTTGATCATGGTCATCCACCTAGATAGTACTCACCACATTGTTTTTACATCTGTGGGATGTGGCATTCGATAGTTTTTTTGAGAAATTTCCCCATTACCTAATTTTTAGGGGAATTCATTATGCCACATTCATTCTCCCTATATTTAGGAGAGTAATCAATCATTTTTTCTTTGGATCCTCCTTGAAATTACGTATTTTTTCTCTCACTTTCGATTAACCTGAGATTGAAATTAGAGAACCTTGGATTCCATCCACATAACAGAACATGAATGACTTCACGTGAAGATCCTCTATCCTTTTTATCATCATAAATGAGATCTCATCCCGGTTACCATTTCATATGGAGATTCAGTTCCATCTTAAGCGTGTAGTGTTTGATATCGATTCATTAGCGGTAGAATCAGTTGTCACCAATGAGAATAAATTTTAGATGATATGTTTTTATGCAATATATTTGTGGCTGTCAAATTTGATACATTTTTATAATATATATATTAGTTTTTGTTTATATTCAAGTTGATATAAATATCATTGGAGGAAAATGGGTCTCTAAGGGAAAAATGGTCGTGGAAGAGAATGTGGGTCTTTAGAATTTTCCCATATCTTGGGTTAGTTTCAATCCAAAATGTTCCAAATTCATCCATATTTTATTGAAAATTAAATTTTAGTATTGACTTAATCCATTATAGTGGTCTTTACAATCACTATTACATTCATTTCATATTCATTTACTTATATTTTTTTATGAAAATAATTTTATTTTCAACATCCATTTAGATGTATACTCTATATATTAAAATTTTATTAGATTTAATTATAATGTATATTTTATAATATTTTAATATTATCAACTTGAAATTTAAAAATTATTCATATGTGTTATGCAGTCGTCTTTGAAATCTTATAAAATATAAATTATGCCAAAAATATTAATGAAAACTGAAATGCTGGATCAACATGTAAAAATTAAAAATAGTAATAACATTATATTTATGTCAAAATTAATTAAAAATGTACATGAACATATAAAATTAATTTCTAGGTCTATGTATATGTGGGATATTTCATCACACATGGTGGTCTGTGAAAGGGATGCCTGAATCGAGATCATCGTACTCCGTGTTGGCGTGGAGTCTCTTGAACTAGAGAGTGCTAATCCTTGGGTAGTATAAGGGAAAGCGTAGCATGATACAACTGCATATTAGATATAGGATATTTCAACTACATGTCGTACTATGTTACTGATCCCTCTCCCACTAGGGTAGTAGAAGAACCTTCCATCATTGTAGAAGGGAACTATACTTGTGATGAATATGGAACCCAAGGTTGTGATAGATATAGACCCTAAGTCATTGATGGATTTAGACCCCGATATAGAGAGAACTGTGAACATCTTATTAAGAAAGACCGATTACATACCACTTAGATACATCTAAAATCATTTAGGCTGGACTGCTAGAAATCCGAACATTGGAACATGTGAGGCCTCCAATGCAGCATGGTACTATCTACATAGTCATCATCGTGGCTCCACGACACCAATAGCTTTTGAGAGATGTTTCTATGGGTTATGAACCATCTCTCTCTGGGATGGAATCTCATTGATTCTCTCAAAACGTGCATAATAAGATCACATCACCTCCAGTGCTTCAACATGGACTGTTTCCTGAGTGAAGACCTCCTCCTCTGCATTACTCATGTGAACATGATTCTCTAAATTGGTACCCAATAAAGAGATTCAAAATGAATTATAAAATGGTTAAATAAACAATTTCATGTTAATTTATTTACTTACAACCTTAATAATATTTCTTTAGTGTCAGTTATAATATATTATAGGCCTCAGTCTATACCATAGATTATATTTGACATGCTTTAAAAGAAAGAATGATATCACAATTACAGCTAGGATAAGAAACTCATCTCATTTCTACATCAATCATGATAGTTAGAACATACTAAGTGGTAGTCCTCATCCTCCCCCCTATTATCTTCACATAATGAAGCTTCCATGTCTGTCTTAGCATCAATGGAGTCGGGTGACCAAAGAAATACAGGTCCATGAATCTATTAGGATGCGGCCACTCAATAATATAGTATTTAATAATGGGAGATATATCCATATCATCATCATGTCATGTATTGAAATATGGGGAATCTTGATTCATTTTTTATACCCTTGAATTCACGCACTTGGTGTCCTTTTTCTCAACACTTATAACAAACCTCCATTCCCTTAAAGCATTTAAAAAGGTGATTCATTCCATAGTTTTCACATATGGAAAAATCGTTCTTTCCCTTATTCCCATTATCCATATTTCTTTCTACCATCACTATCTTCTTTGTCCTCCTTTCAAAGCCATAGGACTTATAGAATTCATGACTTATCTTATTAACACATGATACTATTTCTTCAATCGATGATAATATGTGAGAGACTATTTCATTTCTAAAAATTTTCTTAATTCAATTAAAGATATTTTCATGATTACTTTTTGGATCATGCGTATTGCTGGAGTGCATATTTCATCAACTAGGCACCATTTCTAAAAAATGTCATACATTAGGTTAGATTATGAATCACAATGAGTATTTACAAATCTGTAAAATACCAAACGAAAATTTAAAAGATTATGCATATAGTAATAATGATAAAAAAAATGTTTTCTTTGATAAATATTTACTCTTAAATCATTTATAATGTCTTGTAATGAAAATGTGACTTGTCGTAAGTATATACCTAGGGTGTGTCATGACCAAGAGTGAAACAAGACCTGTTAACATGTACCAGGATACCCAGGGTCAAGCCCAAAACTCGTTGTTGGTGTTTTCACTCCTAGGTACATCTGTCACAATGCCGCCACTACATGCTATTATCCATACATGAATGTATTTCATGGAAAATACACAAAATCACTACATTACCATAATTCAAGGTTGTTCTTCTATATGAATCCTCAAATTATATCTTAGGGTAGTGTTCTCTAATCAGTGTTTTTCTAAATCCAGTTTCCAAGGTTTGTACTAAACATCCAGTGATACCATCAGTAACACCCCGAACCTAGTTACCCAGAGTCAGTGCATTATTTTAATATAGTTTCTTGATTACAAGGAATCGAGTCCCGAATGACCGATCAGTTTAGTTGTCATGGAAAATAGATTGCATACATTAACAATACATTAAAATTTCAAACATAAAACACATCATATATAGTTTATTGAGAACTCTATTATTCTCTTCATCTTATCCATAGATATCAATCCTAAAACCCTTCTTATAATCTTGGGAAAATAATACATAAGTAAGGTGTGAGATCAGATGCTTTGTAAGGGTAAATAATTTAGTGGATGCTATAAAATTTTATGGCAAGAGGTGAAATAAAAACAACATCCTTTTTAAAATTACTCATGAACATTATATGGAAAAAATAAGTCATTCAACTCTAAATAAACATACTCATGGATATTTTACTAGTCGAATGACCACATGTAATAACTAATTTCATAATGAGGTAATTCCAAATGTCAGATATCATTACCACATAGTCAAGGCCTTGTGCCAAGAATACAAATAACTTTTTTGTCAATGACTTGTGCCAAGACAATAGTTTGTCTTTTGATACCTACCGATGCATTGTGGAGTTATATCAGGCTCTAACTGTCACTTAATAATACAATTTCATTACTCAAATGAAAAAGTTTAAACATAACAAAAACATTCTTAATAAAACTAGCATACAATATTCCCATAAATTAACCATAAACCATTAATTGTATTAAAATAGAAATCCCCAGTCAGATATATCATAACATATTCAATTCAATATGGAAGATTGTATTATAAAAAATCATTACCAATAAGGAATAATATTCAGTAAAAGATCCCCACATAGTTGAATATGATAAGTAACACAATTTGAGAGAAATATCCATTTTTGTGAAATCTATCAAAAGGCACAAATTTATATACTATGAAATTGAAAATATATTTTGGAATCAAAGGGTCCCATAACACATTGAAACTTTTGAAATGAATTATCATTTCAAAATTTTCATTTCCATATAAATAAATCCTTGAAATCATTTTGAAAACATTGAAATTAATGGAATGGATTTTGAAAGATAATTATTTAAAACTTTTAAAATGATTATCAAGATAAATAGACCCTCTCATAAAACATTAAATGATTCATTTTGAAAACATCATAATGAAATTTGGGTATCAATGATAAATATGTCCCATTAAATACTTACACATAAACAATCTTGGGTAATAATGAGATTGAGGAAATAACCCTTACCTTACACATTCCATTGGTTGAGGGTACATTTAACCTTTTGTATAGTGATTGTAGTATGTTATTAAATTATACCAGAAGCATATTCATATTTATTGTATCATACATGATTCATTTATTACTTTATAAAATCCATTTAGTAATTATTTTCATGTTAAATTAACGTTTTGGGGGTATAATCGCTTTCATTATCGTACACGTTTTAACGTGTTATTCCTGATCATATAACATAGATCATGATTTAAATATTTCCAAAAAATAAAACCTGATTTATATATCAAATATATATATAAATATATAATAAAAATATGCATAATTGATAGATATATGAAATGGAAAACACCATTTATGAAGACGGCTGGTCGTAAGTACACATAAATGTTTTTTCCGTTTTCATATCATTTTGAATGGAAGTAAATGAATAAAATATATCTAAGTTTATATATATATATATACAATTGAATTATTATGATATATATTAAATAATTATTAATAATATATATTTTTATAATCAACGTTGTATGGTGAATGTGTAAATGAATCTCATCGTGTTGTGGGGACGGTAATCCGTACACACGCGCGAGCGACAATATAATTATATTGATGGTGAAATCATATGTAATTGGAAGGTATATCATATATAGATAATCCTTAACATGTTATATTTATTATTTATAACAGTTATACTCATTATTATACCCATCCAAATAATGAAGTCTTTCAACAACAAACTACACCACGACGTGGAGACGGTAAGTTGTACATATGCACGTATGGTAACTTAGTAATTTATAGAATTGATAATATAATGAATATGGATGTAACATATTTAAAATTATATCACAGTGTGTAGGAGGTACATGAGTTATTGTTTTATTATGGAAAAATCATTTAATGAGGAAGTGGAATAAGAAAATAACTTGATAGTTGGTGGTGAAATTATTACCTCTTCTTTGGGTGTTTCCTTCTGAGTTGATCAAAAGGGATAATTTGGTTAGCTTTATGATAAAATTATGGACACTAGGTTGAGGTGAGGGAATCTGATATGATATTTGGGCAGGGTTTTCTTGATCCAATTGGTATTGGAGGTGTGATATTGAGAGAAGGGGATATGCCCTTTTATAAGAGGGGTGAGTGTCACTTTAGGAAAAGATTAAATTATCAACTTATTATAAAATAATATTTGGTTTATTGTAACGCCCCGACCCCAGCTACCCAGAGTCGGTGCATTATTACATAACATTGGCATGATCACAAGAAAGATCAAATCTCGAAAGACCGATTGGTTTAGTAGCCTTGGAAACACTAGATATATTCATAAAGTTTTACATTACATTTCAAAGTGAAAAACTACTACAACAACAAAGTCTTCATATCCACACTATTAACCCCTCATAATATCCCTGCAAGTCAATCATAATTTACTTCTTCACTACCTGGGAAAGATAAAACATAGAAAAGGGGTGAGCTCAAATGCCCAGTAAGGATAACAATATAGCGGAACATTCAAAATAAGCATAAACATTTAAGGCAATGAATTACTAAAACAAAAGCCTTTTAAACATGAACTTCAACATAGTATGGAAAAAGTAAAATGAAATAATTCCATTTACTTATTCACATGGATATTCTACTAATCGAATAATCACATGCAAAATCAATAACCACTTTCATAATGTTGGAATGCATAATGCCAGACTATCATAACCACATAGCCAAGGCCTCGTGCCAAGACTACAAATAAGATTTTGTCAAGGCCTTGTGCCAAGACACTAGTTTGTCTCATGAGACCTACCGATGCATCGAGGAGCTATAGCGGGCTCCACCCGTCACTTATTAAGTCCAATGCATTCCCATATGAAAAGGTTTAAACATAACATAAACATTCGTATTAAAACTAGCATACGAAATGTAAATAATTTCACCATAAACTATGAATGGTATAAATATAGCACATCCACAGTCAAACATATCACAAAACCTTCAATTCAATATAGAAGTTTTGTATCATAATAAATCAACTTCAAATAATCTTAAAATCCATCAAAGGATGTAGACATAGATGAAATCAAAATTCTTTTTAAAGAAGTATCTCCTTTTATTTTGAAATCATTTAAGATCCATATAAAATAAAACATTTTCTTTGAAAATATTCTTATAAGCTTGTAAGGAAAGCTTCGACGATTTTATAACGGCAGAAAATAACCGCACCCGCCGTATAAGTTAAAAAAACATTCTTACCTCAATTCTGTCGAAAAGGTTAAAAAGGACCTTGTTTTGAAAATGACGGAAAGATTCCTTTATAAACCTCTTATAAAAAGTCAAACAAGGGTATAAATGACTTTAACCCATATTCTTGTAAATAGTAAAAATGTTTTGAAATACATTTTGAAGAAACACGGATGTGGATGATAACGAGATCCCAGTAGATTATTACGTATAAACAACCTCGGATAAAGAAGAGATTGTGAAATAACCCTTACCTTGTACTTTTCCTTGGTTGGGGTAGGTTAACCTCCTGTATAATGGTGAAATAGTTGTTATTAAATTATACAAGAATCATATACATTAATATGATATCATATATGATCTTTTAACATTGCTTTATTAATAATATCTTAGTATTATCGTCGTTTCGGGTGATAATCGATTCGTTCTTCTTAAATGTTTGGATACGTAAGACATGTTTGTAATGGATAGATTATATCTTATTCATAATCATAATGACATTAACATTATTTTTAACCCTAAAATGAGAATAATACTTGAATGGATATGATGGAGAATGAATCTTATCGCGTTCGTGGAGACGGTAGTCCGTACGTACGCACGAACGCTACTTCCATTTGATTTTCATTTTAAAAGAATCAAATCCAAATGATACATAGGTATATTACTATTACAGTATAATATAATATTTTATATATGTTACTTAAGTTCATTAACACCATCCTTTATACGTTCCATGTGTGGTATGAACGAGTCATATCATTTTAAGGGGGCGGTAGTCCGCACTTCCTCAAATGAAATTATCGTATGTATATACAACATGAAACGAATAATGGAATGAAATAAAATGGAATTACAGAAGCTTATATATAAAATATATATCATTAATATCATATTTAATTACAGTGCCATCATAATGGCCACCATGAGAGGTGGTAAGATGTATTTGAACAATCATCGTTTCGTGAGGCGTTAGTTTGCCATCCACAGAAACATTATGTTCATCATCCATTAGATGGAGTTGTGTGTATGTGTAGTTTGAATCCTTCTTATAACAACATCCTAGTATATTTAGGATACTGTTGTTGTTACAAAAGAAAGGAAATAAAAAGATTTTGGGGGTTGGAGAAGCAAAATAAATGAAAATACTTTAAGAGAAATTGTTACCTTTAATTTAGGTAACTCACTTTGGTTGGAACCAAAGGACTTCTTGAAATGCTTTCTGCCTAAGGGGAAGCATCAAGGAGGAGGAGAGGGATGTGGGGAGCTTATTTGGGCAGAGTTTGGACGGGCCAAGTGGCTTGAGAGGTGTGAGGAAATGAGAAGGAGGAGTGCCCTTTTATAAGAGGGGTGAGGGGCACCTTTGGAAAAGCTAGAAATATTAATTTATAATAAATTCATATTCGGTTTCCAATGGCTCCAAAGTTGACTATTCAAAGGTTGAGGTGGGGATAGGTCGAAAACAACTCATCCAATAGAATTTAGACAGGTTTGGGTACTTATATTAACCTTATCTTTAAGTATTAACTCTAAGTTAATTTGTTTCACTTTTACAATGTCTTTTTGTATTTTTATATAATATGGTTAATAAACTTACTATATACATCCAAGAGACCCCCAAGTGGTCCATTAATGATTAACCTATCATAATATAAGTCTCTTGGCCGAACCTTAGATTTTTAGGAATTTAATATCAATTAATAATATAATATTTGTTTTAAGAACTCTTTTATGTCAATTTTGACACTATTCAATAGTTGATTTTTGTGAAACTCATAACAGATTGATTACTTCGAAAAAAGTCCATTAAATCAATCCTAATATATCATATTAGCCTAGAAAATTAGTTTAATTCATTAAAAGTTTCATATTATATTTATTTGGGTATTTATAATATCAATTATTTTAATTCTTCACTATTTTAGTAATTACTGCATCATCATTGTGTCATAAATAAAATAAATTATTTAATGTCTAAAAATTATAAATAAAATATCATTATGTATGAAATCTTTTTAGATTTCTAATTAATATTTATAATCTAAAATCCAACATATATAACCCTATGTAAAAATTGTTGTTCTAAAAGATATATGCTTGTGTCATTTTTGTATTCATTTTAACTAAATTAAAATAAAGTGTCATTATCACTTACAAGTGGATCCATGGGGTCCCAAAATTGACACAAAGATGCCCATGGTCGACCATCTATCAACCAATAGGGTTAAGACACGTTTTTAGGGTAATTTAGTATTATTATAATATTATTTTTTAACCCTTATTTACCGGATTTACCCTTAACCATGGTAAATAAAATATTTACCGCAGTAATTATTCAAAATGTCTAAAAATAAAAGTTACCTATTTACACAATTTGAACATCCTGATTCCAAATATGGAATCCATTTTCCTAAATTCAAAACACAGAAGTGGCAGAAATTAATTTAAAATTAAATCCCGCTGTCAAAACAAAAAGCGTGTTTTTAAGAGATAATAACTATCAAAAGATTGGCACTCGTTTATGTTCGGTTTAATTGTAAAATTATGTCCAATGACCAACATTATATTAAATGGTAAAAATATATTCTAAATATACTTTAAAACCACTCAAATTCATAATTTATCACTATTAATTATTTTGATTAAAAAAGTTGTTTTTAATTAAAATTTAGTAATTTTCACTATTTATCAAAATATGAAAGTTATCCGAAATGTACCAAAATTTCACCTTAGGCTAAATTCGATATTCCGAATCCAAAAATGAAGTCCATTTTAAAATATAAAATATATATAATTTCAAAAAGTAGGTATTACTATTCATAGCGGCTAGTTTGATTGGTTACGGTGTGTTAGAACTCGGTGTTGCGTACAAGACACGCTAGCGTACCGTGGAAGCTTGGGATGTTTCATTTTAAATTTTTGATGTCCCCATTTAGTCAAAAAGTTTAAAATATAGTATCTAAAAAGGGTTCACTATTAAAATTTGGTAAAAGTGAAATACTGAAAATGAATTTGTTCTTACATTATGTCTAAGAAACTCATAATATGGATTCTACAATTATAAGGATTATATAAAGTTTAAAATTTAGTTGACACTATTCATAACCTCTTTTGAACAGCTTGTTTGGTAAGTCATGGTGCGATTGAACTTGGTGTTGTGTGTAGTAAAAGTTATTGAATTATTTTGAAGAAATAACACACTATAAAATCTTGGGGTGTTACATTCTCCCCTCCTTCAATAAATTGCGTCCTCGCAATTTGAAATTGTTCTTCGAAAATAAAAGGTTGAAAATAGAAAATATCTTTGTGGGAAAACCCACATCGGAAATTAGGTTACTAAAATTTAGTCTTAATATGAGGAAAAGAGAAATGAAAGAGTCACCACCAAATTATGATCTCGATTAGGAGAACATTAGTGGCAATTAGAGACATATAATTGGAGGAAAAACGTAAATATTTATAGGTAGTGATTGAGATCATCAATCACAAACAAGTGTATAATTGAGGTCCTTAAATTCATAAATCTATGATGATTTGAAATACCATCGGTTCAACAAAACATAGGGTATTAGGATAACACATTTTTGACGTTTCAAAATATCATAGTTGAAATCCCACATCGAAAAATGAATTAACGAGGCCTCTATTTAAAATAAAGAGTGGAAAGTATGAAGATTACCGAAAATAACACATACTAGGGTTACATGTAGGAAAATATGGATATGGAAGAGAAATCTGACCATCAATTATTTGATGGAGAGTGGTAGAGAACATGGCTATGAAAAGGCCAACAATCCCAAAGCCATAAATTAGTGATGATTTAAGGTACCATTTAGGACAACATTTTTGTTCTAAGTTCCTTTTATTAATGATTAGGAATTTATTTATGAGATTGGATAAGATAATAAGGAGATATACTTACTTTATAATTAGAATTTTACCCATTAATAAATTTCTACCACAAACTCATCTTTCATTCTAAAAGATAATAGAACGTAACTTTTTTTTTCTATTTATACTATTCGTACAGGGTTCCAAAATAAATGAATTATAATTCATCTACCAGATCTTTTAAAAAAACTACTTTATTCAATCTAGGACATCTCGTGGGATAGTGGTAGGTGATACACCCTTGTCGCCCTTCGGTTGCGGGTTCAAGTCTTGCGGCCTTGCCGGACGCGACGGGTTGCCGCCCGACCTCCGGGTTGTCCTTTTATGGCAATCCAAAATAATCCAAACAAGAACTATCCAAAATAATTCTATCCAAACTCACAGTCCAACTTTTATAAGGAGGGTAAACATAATGTAGATCCTTTTTAACCTGTAATAGCATATGAATACCTTCATCGTGTATTCTTTTAATACACTGAAACATCCTGAATTACCATATTTTTTATTGATTACATTCATGCTCCCTTATTCCATATTGAATGCTGGATATACTTCATCAATCCAAAAATGTTTTAAACCCCAACAATGATGGAATATACAAATCATTAATCAGTTCCAAGGTAGTCAAGAATATCCAATATAATTTTTCCAAAATAATCATGTATTATTCGAAAATCACTACCTCGGTATCAGAACTATATTATGGTTTATCATTATCTCAACCATATATTTTCCAAAAATTTATCCTGATATTGAGTCACTTTTCTTTGTTCCACACAATCTCAAGTCCTTAATGAAATAGTACTGCAGTACAATCCTTATATACTCCATAATTATTATAACAAGTACATTGTTGATACAACACTCAATTGACATAATCAACATAAGAACTCTAATCATTCTTCTTCATCTGTGGTAGTATCATAACTTGATTATTATCCAATAGCATCATTTGTGGCATAGTCTTATGACTGGGACATAGGTTCGCGTAGTGTCCAAACTCCTTGCAAATGAAGAATTGTACATTTGAAACCATTTTCTTACCCTTGCAGTCATGTACTTTGTGCCCTTTTCCTCCACACTTATAACAAACTCCCATTCCTTTCAGGCAATTTCCAGGGTGTTTCTTTCCACAGTTACCACATATGGGAAAATTCTTCTTTTCCCTCTTCCCTTTATCCATTTTTCTCTCTTCCATCCTTTTATTCTCTTGCTTCCCTTCAAAGCCATAGGACTCAGTAAACTCTTTACTTATCTTATCAACACATGATATTATTTCTTCATATGATGATAATACATGGGAGACTATTTCTCTTATAAATTCTAGCTTAAGACCATTAAATATATGATCCTTCCTTCTCTTTGGATCATGTGCATTTCTGGAGTTCTCATTCCTTCTACTGGGCGCCATTTCTATACCATGGCATAAACTAGATCAGTTTATGAATCAAAACACATAATCCCATACTTATAAAACACTTAACATAAATTGAACTATTTATGGATATAATCCATAATCATAAAAATGTTTTCTTTGAGGAAGTATATACTCATAAACCCTTCATAATGATTTGTAAAGAAAATGAGAGTTATCCTAAGCATATCCCCCGGGAGTGTCGTAACCAAGAGTGCAGCAAGGCCCGTTGTCGTGCACCAGTTCCCGTTCGAGTCTAGCTCAAAGCGGTGTTTTCGGGTTTTACCCCTAGGTACATCTGTGCCAGAGCCGCCTCTACCTGCTCGTATCCAGACAGGGATGTATTGCTCGGAAAACTCCCAAAATCTCTACAATACCAAAATTCTAGGAAGTTCTTCTATACTAATCCTCAAAGTTTATCTTAGGTCTACGTGCTCTAATCAGAGTTTATCTAAATCTAGCTTCCAAGGTTTGTACTAAACTTCCTCTGATACCAACTGTAACGCCCCGACCCCAGCTACCCAGAGTCGGTGCATTATTACATAACATTGGCATGATCACAAGAAAGATCAAATCTCGAAAGACCGATTGGTTTAGTAGCCTTGGAAACACTAGATATATTCATAAAGTTTTACATTACATTTCAAAGTGAAAAACTACTACAACAACAAAGTCTTCATATCCACACTATTAACCCCTCATAATATCCCTGCAAGTCAATCATAATTTACTTCTTCACTACCTGGGAAAGATAAAACATAGAAAAGGGGTGAGCTCAAATGCCCAGTAAGGATAACAATATAGCGGAACATTCAAAATAAGCATAAACATTTAAGGCAATGAATTACTAAAACAAAAGCCTTTTAAACATGAACTTCAACATAGTATGGAAAAAGTAAAATGAAATAATGCCATTTACTTATTCACATGGATATTCTACTAATCGAATAATCACATGCAAAATCAATAACCACTTTCATAATGTTGGAATGCATAATGCCAGACTATCATAACCACATAGCCAAGGCCTCGTGCCAAGACTACAAATAAGATTTTGTCAAGGCCTTGTGCCAAGACACTAGTTTGTCTCATGAGACCTACCGATGCATCGAGGAGCTATAGCGGGCTCCACCCGTCACTTATTAAGTCCAATGCATTCCCATATGAAAAGGTTTAAACATAACATAAACATTCGTATTAAAACTAGCATACGAAATGTAAATAATTTCACCATAAACTATGAATGGTATAAATATAGCACATCCACAGTCAAACATATCACAAAACCTTCAATTCAATATAGAAGTTTTGTATCATAATAAATCAACTTCAAATAATCTTAAAATCCATCAAAGGATGTAGACATAGATGAAATCAAAATTCTTTTTAAAGAAGTATCTCCTTTTATTTTGAAATCATTTAAGATCCATATAAAATAAAACATTTTCTTTGAAAATATTCTTATAAGCTTGTAAGGAAAGCTTCGACGATTTTATAACGGCAGAAAATAACCGCACCCGCCGTATAAGTTAAAAAAAACATTCTTACCTCAATTCTGTCGAAAAGGTTAAAAAGGACCTTGTTTTGAAAATGACGGAAAGATTCCTTTATAAACCTCTTATAAAAAGTCAAACAAGGGTATAAATGACTTTAACCCATATTCTTGTAAATAGTAAAAATGTTTTGAAATACATTTTGAAGAAACACGGATGTGGATGATAACGAGATCCCAGTAGATTATTACGTATAAACAACCTCGGATAAAGAAGAGATTGTGAAATAACCCTTACCTTGTACTTTTACTTGGTTGGAGTAGGTTAACCTCCTGTATAATGGTGAAATAGTTGTTATTAAATTATACAAGAATCATATACATTAATATGATATCATATATGATCTTTTAACATTGCTTTATTAATAATATCTTAGTATTATCGTCGTTTCGGGTGATAATCGATTCGTTCTTCTTAAATGTTTGGATACGTAAGACATGTTTGTAATGGATAGATTATATCTTATTCATAATAAGAATGACATTAACATTATTTTTAACCCTAAAATGAGAATAATACTTGAATGGATATGATGGAGAATGAATCTTATCGCGTTCGTGGAGACGGTAGTCCGTACGTACGCACGAACGCTACTTCCATTTGATTTTCATTTTAAAAGAATCAAATCCAAATGATACATAGGTATATTACTATTCCAGTATAATATAATATTTTATATATGTTACTTAAGTTCATTAACACCATCCTTTATACGTTCCATGTGTGGTATGAACGAGTCATATCATTTTAAGGGGGCGGTAGTCCGCACTTCCTCAAATGAAATTATCGTATGTATATACAACATGAAACGAATAATGGAATGAAATAAAATGGAATTACAGAAGCTTATATATAAAATATATATCATTAATATCATATTTAATTACAGTGCCATCATAATGGCCACCATGAGAGGTGGTAAGATGTATTTGAACAATCATCGTTTCGTGAGGCGTTAGTTTGCCATCCACAGAAACATTATGTTCATCATCCATTAGATGGAGTTGTGTGTATGTGTAGTTTGAATCCTTCTTATAACAACATCCTAGTATATTTAGGATACTGGTGTTGTTACAAAAGAAAGGAAATAAAAAGATTTTGGGGGTTGGAGAAGCAAAATAAATGAAAATACTTTAAGAGAAATTGTTACCTTTAATTTAGGTAACTCACTTTGGTTGGAACCAAAGGACTTCTTGAAATGCTTTCTTCCTAAGGGGAAGCTTCAAGGAGGAGGAGAGGGATGTGGGGAGCTTATTTGGGAAGAGTTTGGACGGGCCAAGTGGCTTGAGAGGTGTGAGGAAATGAGAAGGAGGAGTGCCCTTTTATAAGAGGGGTGAGGGGCACCTTTGGAAAAGCTAGAAATATTAATTTATAATAAATTCATATTCGGTTTCCAATGGCTCCAAAGTTGACTATTCAAAGGTTGAGGTGGGGATAGGTCGAAAACAACTCATCCAATAGAATTTAGACAGGTTTGGGTACTTATATTAACCTTATCTTTAAGTATTAACTCTAAGTTAATTTGTTTCACTTTTACAATGTCTTTTTGTATTTTTATATAATATGGTTAATAAACTTACTATATACATCCAAGAGACCCCCAAGTGGTCCATTAATGATTAACCTATCATAATATAAGTCTCTTGGCCGAACCTTAGATTTTTAGGAATTTAATATTAATTAATAATATAATATTTGTTTTAAGAACTCTTTTATGTCAATTTTGACACTATTCAATAGTTGATTTTTGTGAAACTCATAACAGATTGATTACTTCGAAAAAAGTCCATTAAATCAATCCTAATATATCATATTAGCCTAGAAAATTAGTTTAATTCATTAAAAGTTTCATATTATATTTATTTGGGTATTTATAATATCAATTATTTTAATTCTTCACTATTTTAGTAATTACTGCATCATCATTGTGTCATAAATAAAATAAATTATTTAATGTCTAAAAATTATAAATAAAATATCATTATGTAGGAAATCTTTTTAGATTTCTAATTAATATTTATAATATAAAATCCAACATATATAACCCTATGTAAAAATTGTTGTTCTAAAAGATATATGCTTGTGTCATTTTTGTATTCATTTTAACTAAATTAAAATAAAGTGTCATTATCACTTACAAGTGGATCCATGGGGTCCCAAAATTGACACAAAGATGCCCATGGTCGACCATCTATCAACCAATAGGGTTAAGACACGTTTTTAGGGTAATTTAGTATTATTATAATATTATTTTTTAACCCTTATTTACCGGATTTACCCTTAACCATGGTAAATAAAATATTTACCGCAGTAATTATTCAAAATGTCTAAAAATAAAAGTTACCTATTTACACAATTTGAACATCCTGATTCCAAATATGGAATCCATTTTCCTAAATTCAAAACACAGAAGTGGCAGAAATTAATTTAAAATTAAATCCCGCTGTCAAAACAAAAAGCGTGTTTTTAAGAGATAATAACTATCAAAAGATTGACACTCGTTTATGTTCGGTTTAATTGTAAAATTATGTCCAATGACCAACATTATATTAAATGGTAAAAATATATTCTAAATATACTTTAAAACCACTCAAATTCATAATTTATCACTATTAATTATTTTGATTAAAAAAGTTGTTTTTAATTAAAATTTAGTAATTTTCACTATTTATCAAAATATGAAAGTTATCCGAAATGTACCAAAATTTCACCTTAGGCTAAATTCGATATTCCGAATCCAAAAATGAAGTCCATTTTAAAATATAAAATATATATAATTTCAAAAAGTAGGTATTACTATTCATAGCGGCTAGTTTGATTGGTTACGGTGTGTTAGAACTCGGTGTTGCGTACAAGACACGCTAGCGTACCGTGGAAGCTTGGGATGTTTCATTTTAAATTTTTGATGTCCCCATTTAGTCAAAAAGTTTAAAATATAGTATCTAAAAAGGGTTCACTATTAAAATTTGGTAAAAGTTAAATACTGAAAATGAATTTGTTCTTACATTATGTCTAAGAAACTCATAATATGGATTCTACAATTATAAGGATTATATAAAGTTTAAAATTTAGTTGACACTATTCATAACCTCTTTTGAACAGCTTGTTTGGTAAGTCATGGTGCGATTGAACTTGGTGTTGTGTGTAGTAAAAGTTATTGAATTATTTTGAAGAAATAACACACTATAAAATCTTGGGGTGTTACATTTATAATGGCTATAAATGAATTTATTTCAAGCCTTAGGTGGTTATGGGTAGAAATCCTCTCAAACAATAGGTTTTAGACAATCCTATTGTACCATTTTAACATTATCATTTTGATTTAACTCATAGTTAAATACTATAACTATGACCATGCCTTATTCTATTCTTACACTATTGGGTATCTAAACATTCTCTAGACTTCAAAAAGAACATAAAGTGGTTCAATAATGGCGTATATAATATTATATAAGCCCTTTGTTCGAAACATATATTTCTGGGATTATTATATCAACAAAAAATATAGTATTTGTTTTGAAATCTAATTAATGTCAATTTTGACAGTATTTGTTTTTTTTTGTTTTTGTGAAAGTCATAATAACCTTATCACTTCGAAAATAATTATATAATCCGCCCTAACATGTCATATTAACCTATCAAATTTGTGGAATTTATCAGAAGCCTCAATTTAAATCTATTTGTTTATTTATAATATCAATTATTTTAATATTTCATTAACAAGGTAGTTACAATATCGTCATTGTGTCATAAATAAATTAAAATTTTTAAGGTATAAAAATTATAAATAAAATACCATTACGTAGTAAATAATTTTAGCTTTCTAATGATATTTTATGGTCAAATATATGTTGTCTCTATACCTCTATTAAAAATGGGTTAGTTATTAATCTTTGAATTGAACACCTTTACAAAATCTTAAAATAAAATAATAATAATTGTCCTAATCTAATACATGTGAACCTAAATGATCATATATTATTCTTAAGGTTGTTTTTTGTGGAATTAAACTTTTCCAATAGAATTAAGACAAGTGTTAAGGTAATTATAATATCATCTTTACCATTAATTACACTATTATCTTTTAACCGTGGTAAATAAATGTCAAAAGTTTCTATTCACAAAAAATTATGTTAATCAAATTTAATTAAATTTTACATACTGATTTCAACAATATCTCTCGGATTTTTGAGATTCAACTCACAGAAGTGGTAAAAAAATTTATGCAAATTATCTAACATTCCTAGAAAGTGGGTAAAAGACGTTACAAAATTCAAAAAATTTATACATCTAAATTTATTAAAAAAAGACTAAAATGAATTAAATTGAACATATATAATTATAATATATCTATTTATATTTAAAATAAATTTAAATAAAAAAAATAATTATTTAAATAAAAAGTATGTTTAAAATAATAACAGTGTTTTTCAATATTAATAAAAAATTGAATGTTTTCAGAAAAATTCCCAATATTCACCCTATGCTAAATTTGATATTCTAAATTAAATAAAATTCAATTTTACCAAATTCAAAACATATATGTATCATTTATTAATTTAAAATTAATTCTTGTTGTCAAAACCAAAAAGTGAAGTCTTAAAAAGTCAAAACTATCAAAAGATTGGCATGTGTTTAGGTCAAATTTAAATGTGATATTATATATTGTTACCTACATTGTATTAAATTATAAAAATATAATCTATTTATAATAAAACCCCATTAAAATGTTTAATTTAACGATATAAATTATTTAGATTAAAAAAATTGTTTTCAATTAAAATTTATCATCTTTCACTATTCATCAAAATATAAAACTTATCAGAAAAACACAAAACATTTATCCAAACTAAATTATTTTGTCCAACTTATAAATAAAAAGTTTATTCTATCAAATTTAATATAAAAGTTTAAGATATTGTATTTTAAAAATCACCATTAGTAAGAGGTAAAATTGATTTTTTTTTAAAATACATCCTTTTTCTGAAAAAATGATATTGCTCTTGTATTATACCAAAGAAACACATAATGTGGATATTAAAATTATATAGAGTATATAATATTTTAAATTACATTAATACTATTCATAACCACCTTTTTAACAGCACGTTTTGTATGTTGTGGTGTGCTCAAACTCAGTGTTGTGTGTAGCGCAAGCTATTGAATTACTATAATTAGATAGCGTACTATGAAATCGTGGGGGGGGGGGGGTTACAGTGATTTTTTGGAGTCATGTACATCTTGCACAGACATCAATCATTTTTCTACCAATCGAGTTTCTCCTTCAGGGTCTCTGGTTCATCATCTCAATGTTTTTTTATATTTTCTTCTTCTCTAATGAACAATTTATAACTTCAAGTCTTGTGGGGTTTTCCTGATCATATGAATACGGAAATTGATATTGGTCTTTCTGAACCTTCTAGTTATGTGATCTATTGTTTTGGAATAGTTATTTTTGTTCCTCTATGATTTTCTTTCATTTATGCTAAATGTGACATCCAAGCTTGTAAATATAATTGGAGCAATGCTAGTGCTTTGGATCTGCGAGACTGATAATGGTTTTTGGTGGGTGACTTCAATGTGGCAGAGGAAAAAATAGAGAATAATGGTGAAGGACCATTTTCACACATGGATATCCAATAATTTTCTATATTCAGGTCCAGAAATTCCCTCATGGACATGGGATATGAAGGGGAAGGTTACACAGGCTGCAATATTCAGCCTACTAAGAAATGGGCATGGTGTCATCGCGATCGTTTCCTAAAAAACTATGATTCCATATCTTCCTCTCCAAATATGATGGAATAAAATTTTCCTCATGATATAACTGGCCAATAACCATTTCTTTTTACTATGTAAGCTAAGAGTTATCAAGGGGAAGCATTATGTTTTTCTCATCTATAGACTGAAGAACCGTACGTCCAACATATTGTCCAAGAATCATGGGGAAAATTACTGCATGGAAATTTATTGAAGAGGTATTATAATAAAATTACAATGATCATGGGAGATATCCTAAACATGGAAAGGAACATAAATCACTAGCATCACGAAGTGAAGTCGATCAATATAGAAATTGAGATTCTAGAATTTGTACTAACCTGCCAATTCACATTGGCTTGAGAGTATGACGAGTCATAACTAGGCCTTAAGCGACATCCCCAAGACACCAAAGGCTGGAAATAAATGCTGAAAGGTTTCAATTATAATTTGGGGTACTATTTACACATTAAGGAATAAACCAACCAAAACATCATTAACAACCACTATATAATGAATTCAAATTAAACAACCTACTCATCTGTTACTAAAAGAGAACTAAACTGTTCCACAAACCTATATATAACCAACACAATATTAGAGTACCAAGAAAAAGACTAAAGAAAATACATGTAACAAGCTAAGACAAACACCACGGATCCACACCGAGCTCCATGCACCAAGCACCACCACATCTACCAAGCATCACCACGAACACTAGTAATGAGATGCCATACCTTTACCTATGTCTCGGAATACGACATCTACAACAACACCAAAGTGCCAAAGCAGGGGTGAGTATACAACTCAGTAGGTTTTCCCCAATGGCTTTTCTAATCAATCCACTAGGATAGAAGATTTAGCAACAATTTTTTAAAACAATTTATATAAAACAATTTCTCAAAAATAGTTTATAACTAAATATAAAAAGGTTCCAAAAACCATTTATAACGAAAAACATACAAGTGATATTGAAACCAATTTTCCATCAAGTTATATTTTTTAGAAAAAAACTAAATATGATTTAAATCCATTTCCCAAACATTCTTTTTTTTGGCACACCCAACCATTCAACAAACCCATGCAACCTACCATGCATGCTACCTGGAATAGGGGGATGCCATAACCCTTATCTATCTGAGAATGATGGGGGAGAATTCATACCCTTATGCAACCCCAAATGCAATATGAATGTTTAACTGTGGAGTGCCCTAACCCTTATCCATCCCAGAATGATTGGGGGAACCCCTAACCCTTATTCATCCCGAATGGAATATGAATGTTTGAAAGGGGAGAGACCTAACCCTTATCCATTCCAAAATTATGGGGGATACCCCTAACCCTTATCCGTCCTGAATGCAATATGAATGTTTGACGGGGGAGTTCCCTAACACTTATCCATCCCAGAATGATGAGGGAGACCCCTAACCCTTATTCGTCCCAAATGTAATATGAACACACACCACACATTCCCAACAATCATGCAAAAACCACCCATTCAATAAAACACCTTTTATTGAAAAACCATTTCCATCAAAACCAAGTGTGTTAAACCAATTCAAACCATTTAAATAAAAATGTACTTTTATTGAAAACCAAAGAAAAAACCAATTTCATCAAATCAATTTCAATACTAAAATCATTTCAATAAAACACCCTTTTTATCATAAACCCATCTTCATTAAACCATTTACCATTCCAACAAATCCATAATTTAAAATCAACATTTTAAATTCAAGAAGCGAAATCACCTTGCACTACAATTCACCAAGATTTCAAAACTTCCTCAAAACCATAAGTCATCACTAAAAAAAGATTTATTCTATGCTTTTAAAAATCAATTTCATTCAAATAACCTTATTTGGAAATAATCCAATCAATTCTAGAAGATGAGTCGAGAGATAATCCTCCTACCTCAACTAATTAGGTGAAACCAACCAATGGACGAAGAATTCCAACAAAATTGAGCCGATTCTCCAAAAACCCTCCTTAGATCACTTCTCATAACACATCCAAGACCAAATATTTTCATATATGGAATCCACACACTTAGGACTACCCATAAAAGGAATATATCTAAGAATCCAAGAGAAGAGGAGAATTATATCTTAGTAGATCTAAGAAAACGATAATGAAAGAAGGAGAAAGATCACATACCTCAAGAATCCGTCTTCGATTCACCATGATAATCCTTTAGATTGCCTCCAGAATGCTTTGGAGACGTTTTCCAACCTTCAAGGGAGAGTAATCCTGAGTTAGGGTAGATTATGAGATTTATACAAGGAAATTAAAGGCAAAATGAGTTAGATCCACAATTTAAGGATCTAATTTAAGTGTCTGCACGGTTTTCTAGCACGGTTAGACAAATTGTGCGCTAACCGTGCGGTCTGTACTTCCTTGTCAACACTCCTCACACGGTCTATTCGCACGGTTTCCCTTGACCATGTGACAACCATATGGTCTCCACTATCTTGAGTTCCAGCAACGCATGGTCTGGCCGCACGGTTTAAACAAACTGTGTTCCTCCCGTACGACATCCCTTTTCCCTCCAAACTTCATCCCACGTTCTCCCAACTCTCCCATTCGTCACCCATCACCTTATAACCATAAAAATATTTAAGTAACGATTAAATACCAAAAAATGAGGGTACTAAATTCTCCCCACCATTGGTATTTCCGTCCCCATAAAGTAGGAAACTATCGGTTTCCTGAAGGAGTTCCGACCACTCAACTTTTATTTCTTTGTCACGTTCCCAAGTCTCTTCCTGAACTTGACCATGTTGCCATAAAACCCACACTAGAATGATGCTTTTTTCACATAAGACTTTACCTTGACTATCCAAAATTATCACCAGAATATGCACCAATGATGAATCTAGCTCGATGTCAACGTGATCCCATATGATCACCTGGTCAGGATCATGCTGATATTTCTTTAACTGAGATACATGGAATACATTATGCACTACACTAAACTGTGGTGGCAAATCCAATCGATATTTCACCTTGACAACCTGTTCTAGTATCTTAAAAGGGCCTATATATCGAGGAGATAACTTGCCCTGCTTCCCAAAACGATGATGTCCAAGCCTTTGAGAGATTCTCAAAAAGACATGATCATCCACCGCAAACGACAACGGTCGTCGGCGATGATCTGCATAATATTTTTGATGACTCTATGACATCTCCACCATCTTTTTATGAATTGAATCTTATCTATTATTTCTTGGACAAGGCTCGGCTTAACTAGTGAATTATCACCCATTTCCACCCAACATAGTGGAGAACAACAAGGACTCCCATACAATGCTTCAAACGGAGCCATGCGTATCAAATATTGATAGCTGTTATTGTATGAGAACTCCATTAAAGGTATATGCTCCTCCCATGAGCCACAAAAATCTATTACACAAGACCACAACATGTCTTCCAACATTTGTATCATCCGCTCATATTGCCCATACGTTTGATGATGATACGTCATGCTCACAGTCAACTGAGTAGCAAGGGCTTGTTGTAAGGATTTCCAAAAAAAGAAATGTGATCCTCAGATCCCTATCTAGGAAGATAGAGACTGGTACACCATGTCACTTTACTAATTCTGGATATAGATTTTTGATGATCTTCCACCATATGGGTTTCACGAATAGGAATGAAATGGGCCGAATTGGTTAGACGATATCTTATCACCCAAATGGCATCATGTTTCCAGACCCTTCTTGGGAGACCTATAACAAAATCCATTACTATCTGATCCCATTTCCACACTAGGATTGATAAAGACTGTAACATACCAACTGGTCTCTGATGCTCGACTTTAATTTTCTAACAAGTTAATCACCACGAGACGAACTCAACCACCTTCCTTTTCATTCCGCTCCACCAAAACTGCGCCTTCAACAACTTATACATCTTATGTGAACCTGAGTGTACATTCCATCTTGAATAGTGGTAATCATGAAGGAGTTATTCCTGAAAAACCATAGGTACAACCATCCGATCTCTGAAACACAAAACTGAACCCCCATCAAATTTTCTGCCATCAATGGTCTCCCCACCATTGAGTTTTCAACTTACAACTAGCCATTATTCATGAGATGTTTGTGCTTCTCTGATCATCCTTACCAAATCAGGAACAAGCGTAGCTGAAAAGAAAATTGCAACATCACCTCAGCCTTCATATTCCATAAGCATGTCAGCTCAGACTGACATCAACATCCATTCGTCTGATGCAAATCCATGAAGACCATTGGTGCATTCGTTAGAGCGAACAACATGACTACATATTCGTAGTTACCAAATTTTCTTTTGATAGCTATATTTGGAATATCCTCCTTGCGAACTCACAATTAGTGATATCCTGATCCCATGTCAATCTTGGAGAACCACTAAGCTCCCCTTAATTTATTGAACAGATCATTAATGCGTTTAAATGGATATTTATTCTTTATCATAACTTGGTTAAGCTTACGATAATCAACACACACCCGAAGAGTTCCATCTGCCTTCTTCACAACAACACTGGTGCTGCACATGGAGAAGTACTTGGTCGAATGAAACCTTTTCTTTCCATCTCCTCTAACGGAACATTAAATTCTTTTAACACCATTGGTTCCATCCTATAAGATGGAAGTGAGATAGGACTGGTCCCCATAAGGAGATCAATTGTAAAATCCAGTTCTCTTATAGGTGGTAACCCAATGAAGTTATTGGGAAAGTCATATAGAAATTGATCCACCACAGTTGGAAAAATATTTTCCTAAATTTATTCCATTGATTCTAGAGTTAATGCCGCTAGTTGATAAGAGATCATTCCCACCATTGGTACAAACAATCTCTTTTCACCTTTGTTTACCATTCTCTCTCCCCTGATGATATAGTTGATGTCATCCTCTGTCGTGAAACTAAACGTTCTCCTATAACAGTCGATGTGATCCTTAAACACGTTCAACCAATCCATACCCAGGATTACATCATATATGTCCATATCCAACATGGAGAAGTCCCATTTCATCTCAGCTCCATCAACAGTTATAGCACATTCTCTACAAACAAAGTCTTGACATTTTCTTTCACAAAGAGGAGTTTGCAGTTTTCAAAACAGAAGAAATCATTTCCAGTTTTAAACATAGAATGTAAACAGCACGAGAAGAAATGGAGGAATGTGATGCACCGATATCAAAAATAAACTTGCACAAGATAGAATTCAAATGAATTGTACCTCACACTATAGATGGTCCAGCCTGATCATCGACAATCATCTGCTCATCTCCATACAATTTCTTTGTTGTTCCACTTTGAACCTTGATTATGGATTGCACTCATTTCATCGAAGCATATGGAGTTTGTGACACTATAAAAGTGTCTCTGACACCTGACCTTAGAGAAGTGCGACAAAATCGCTTATGGTGTCCCATCTTGTTGAAATTGTGTCATGTTATCGGTTGTGCCTTACAATCCCGCTTGATGTGGCTTATAGAGCCACACCGGAAACATCCAAGCTTACTCCTGGATCTTGATGAAAGGTTAATTTCTCATGTGGTTTGATTATGATGTGTTCTTCTTCCTTGAAAAATGGTATCTAATTTCATCTTTCTTTTAGTGTTAGATTCCTCATCTCCTCTAGTGAAGATAAGTTTACTTCCTCCACATGGATTTTCTGCAGTGACAGATATCATAAACAAAGTATCTGATTGCAGTCCCAACTCAACATTTTTAAAATCCTGAGTGATTCTTTGGACCAACTTTTGGATCACTTGTGGTTCAGGTGAAACCACATTCTCACTGCCCTCTTCCGACTGGTCTTTATAACGCCTACCGGGTGCCATTTCATAAACCAACTACATACTATGTCAATCTCACTCTCTAGAAATTTATGGCTTAACATTTCAAATTTTAACATATCATCTATCTCAACATTGTTTTCAAAACAACCTTTTCTTATGTTCATCCATTTTTGAAACCATTCAACATGCTTTTTGAATATCAACCCATTTTCAAAATACACCAAATACCATGTTTTCAAAATATTTCACTTGAAAAAAATTTCAACATTTATCTAAAATTAAAACCTTGCAAAAAATCCTTACTCATTACTCACAATGAGATATGAAATCCTAGTGGGAATTCATTCCTCTACAATTCATGTTAGGATCATCTCATTGGATAAACCCATGACAATGAGACTTCCAACATTCTAGAAGTGTATCCTAAACACTTATGTACCCAACACCTTGGTAACTTTATGTTCAACATAAATGGGTTAGCTACGTCCTTTTATTCTATACATTTCATGTTCTGACAATCCTACTCTTGTCAAATATTTCGACCTATGGAATAAACAAGAGTGAATTTCAACTCCAAGACCAATAACATCGATGGCCACTTGTTAGGAAGGGACCGAAAAAGGTGATACCATTTGTAATGACCAACCACTTCTCATTGGAATTTGAGTATAAGGAGTCATTACTAGGCCTTAAGAGACATCCCCAAGATGCCAAAGGCTGGAAATAAACACCGAAGGGTTTCAAATATATGTTGGGTGACGATTTACCCTTTATGGAATAATCAAACCAAAACATCGTTAACAACCACTATATGATGCATGCAAATGAAACAACCAACTCATTCATTGCCAAAAGAGAACTAAACTATTCCACAAACCAATAAATAACCAACACAATATCAGAGTACCAAGTAGAAGACTAAACAAAAGACCCGGAAAAATCCAAGACACGCTCCATGGCTCCACACCGAGCTCCATGCACCAAGCACCACCACATCCCCCATGCATCACCATGAACCACTAGTAATAAGATGACATACCTTTACATGTGTCTCGAAATACAACCCCTACAAGAGCACCAAAGTTCCAAATCAGGGGTGAGTATAAAACTCAGTAGGATTTCCCCCAATGACTTCCCTACTGACACCACTAGGATAGATGAGTTAGAAACAATTAAATAAAATAGTTTATATAAAACAATTTCTCAAAAATAATTTATAACTAAATATAACAGGTGTCTCAAAACCATTTATAACCAAAAACATACAAGTGAGATTCAAACAACTTTTCCAGAAAGTTAATTTTTTCAGAAACAAACTAAATAATCTTTAAAACCATTTCCCAAACATTTCTTTTTTTGGCACACCCAGCCATTCCAAAAACAAATGAAATCAACCGTGCATGCTACATGGAAGAGGGGGAATCCCTAACCATTATCCATCCGAGAATGATGGGGGAGACTTCTTACCCTTATCTGACCCCAAATGCATTATGAATGTTTGAAGGGGGAGAGTCGTAACCCTTATACATACCAGAATGGGGGGGGGGAGAACCCTAACCCTTATCTATCCCGAATGCAATATGAAAACACACCACACCTTCCCAACAATCATGCAAAAACCACCCTTTTAATAAAACTCCTTTAATTGAAAACCATTTCCCTCAAAACCCAGTGTGTTCAACCAATTCAAACCATTTCAATAATGATGTACTTTTATTGAAAACCAAAAAATAAACCAATTTCATCAAATCCATTTCAATACAAAATTCATTTCAATAAAACTCCCTTCTTATTGAAAATCGATCTTTCATCAAACCATTTACCATTCCAAGAAATCCTTAATTAAAAGTCAACATTTTATATTCAAGAATCCAAATCAATTTGAAGAAAAATTCACCAAAATTACACAACTTCCTCAAAACCATAAGTCATCACTAAAGAAGACATATTCTATGCTTTGAAAAATCAATTTTATTCAAATAACCTAATTTGAAACTAAGCCAATAAATTCTAATAAGAGGAGTTGAGAGAGAAGCCTCCTACCTCATATAATTAGGAGAATCCATACAATATACGAAGAACGCCAACAAAACCGAGTTGATTCTCCAAAAACCATCTTTTATCTCTTATCCTAAGACAACCAATACCAAATCTTGTCATATTTGGTATCTACACACTTAGGTCTACCCAGAATGGGCATAGATCTAATAATCTGAGAGAATAGGAGAAGTAGATCTAAGTAGATCTAAGAAAACGATCAAGAACAAAGGAGAACGATCACATACCACAAGAATCCAGCTTTGATTCGCCAAAAGAAGCCTCCAGATCACCTCCAGAATTCTTGGGAGAAGATTTCCAACAATCAAGGTAGAGTAATCTTGAGTTAGGGCCTCTTAGGAGCTTTAAACAAGGAAATTAAAGGCAAAACGAGTTAGATCCACAATTTAAGGATCTAATGTATGTGACCGCACAATTTTCTCGCATGGTTAGACAAATCGTTCGCTATGTGTGCGGTCTGTACTACCTTTTCAAAACTCCTCATATGGTCTCTCACACTGTTTCCCTTAACCGTGCGACAACTATATGGTCTCCACTGCCTTGAGTTCCAGTAATGCATGGTCTAGCCGCACTGTTTAGACAAATCGTTCACCTCCTGTGCGACGTCAATTTTTCCTCCATACATCATCTCACGTTTTCCCAACTCTCCCATTCATCACCAATAACCTTATAACAAATAATAGTGTCAACTAAGGTTTACATACCAAAAATCGAGGGGGAATATAGAATTGATCCTTGAAAATAACTTTGATGGAGTTTTTTTCTAAACATTCCCATTAGAAGTGTAGAGACCCGAAGCTTGACGTACACAAACATTAAATTACTTTTGCGGAATACTTAATACAAATAAAAAACCAACACTCAATGACCATAGTAGTTTAGTTTCTTTGTAAACTCAGAACACAATCTTCTAATCATGGTGAAAGATCTTCAACATCTCCCATAAAGATCATCTCCTTTTGTTTTCTTACCTAAAATCATTATTTATATCCTGGGGAAAATAAAACATATAAAGGGTGATCTCAAATGCTCAGTTATGGTAAGAATGCAGAAAATAAAACAAACCATATACATTTGAACTTAAAAACATGATCATAATGTCTAAACATCAAAATCTTTAGCAAAGACATAAATCTTGGAAGTACGAAAGGCATGTATCATAATGGAACATCAATCTTGATAAAATATAAATGGATTAAATCATGTAAATTTGTCAACCATTCAGCACTTTTTATGATTTTCATAGTATCCAAGGCATTGCTTCCAAGACCATCTTAGTGGACAAAGTCCCTTTCTGAATCGAGTTCACTCATCGTTCCCGTCCTATATCACTGAACCGGATTAACTCACCATTCCATAAATGTCTATCTCATGAGATGTAAATCATAACCCAATGCATTGTAGGGAGATATAGGTCCATCAAATCCCATAATGAAATCATTCTTAATTGTGTGCCACAACATAAACATAAATCATTTATAATAATCAAAATTATAAAATGGTTTTCATAAACATTATTCCATCATAAAATAATCCATATAATAAAAATAGATATCATTTCCTCATCATAAAAGTGAAACCATGTAAATCATGGAGACATTATACTTGAAACATACACATATGATATAATTTCATCTTAGATGGAAAATTATTTTGATAAAACACATGAAATTAATTCTTGAGGAAAATATCCTTTATTTTTCAAAATAATTTTCTTTTCAAAAAATGTCATGAAATTTTAACAAAAAATGATTTTTTTGAAAATATCCCTAAAATCTTTTGGAGGAAGATTCATGAAAATAAGGCTTTATAAAACCGTAAAAATCCTTTCATGTTGTATAAGTTAAAAAAACATTTTTCTCGTAATTTTGCCGGAAAAGTCAAAAAGTGCCTCATATGGTAAACAAAAGAAGGATTACATACATACCATGTAGTAAAATCCAAAAAAGGTAAAAAGGAATTTAAAAATACATGAAACCATTTATATAAAATAGGTACATGAATGAAAAATATAACCCCAGTAAATACTTACGAATAAACAATCTCGGATAAGAACGAGATTGGAAAGGTTATCCCTTACCTTATGTGTGATATGCTTCGTATGTTTCCGAACATCCAGTAAAATGATTTAAATAATGTAATTGACTTATTACAGAATCATATTAATTGTAATGATATCATATATGGTTCACTTATGACTTTATATTACCCTCTTATTTGTAAATTCCATGTTAAAGTACCGTTTTGGGTAAAATCGTTTCATTTATCATATGAGTTTCGACTTCTTGTTCTTGATATTATTACTTATATCCTGATTTAAATAATTATAGAATATAAAACATTATTTATATATAATATATATTTATCATATAATATATATGATAGATTGATAAATTGAATGAAATACACCATCCATGGAGACGGTAGGTCATACGTACGCATGAACGATGTTTTCGTATCCTTATTGAATTGAATGGAATTAAGTAGATGACATACATATATATACACATAAATATAGTATCATTATTATGTCATATATATCATTATTATTCATTATATTTACTTAATAATCATTCATTAATGATTAACATGGAGAATGAATCTCATCGCGTCGTGGAGACGGTTGTCCGTACGTACGCACGAGCGTTGATATCATTCCCATGATCATGGAATTGTATTGAAGTGTATGTATAATATTTCAGAATCAATATAAATTTACAATAATCATATATAGTTATTTATTTACACAATTATACCCATCCAAGTAAGGTGGTGGTCGAAAACAGATTACACCACGGCGTGGAGACGATATTTCGTACGTACGCACGCGTGGTGATTTCGTTGTCCGTAGGATCGGTAGAAGGTGAAATAGGGCTATTTCATATTTATAATAATATATCAGTATATATGTAATACTGATGTTATTACTTTATAATGAGACAACTAAAGAAGAAATAGAAGAATACAGAAACTTGAGAAAATCGGAAGAAGAGATTACCTCTTATTCGACGCACCTCCTTTAAGTATCCTCTTAAGGAAGTAGAGTTGGTAATTTGAGAAGACAAGAACCTCCAGAATGTTTCTATGGAAGTGGAGAAGAAAATTTTCAGGGGTTGTCTGGAATTAAAGTCTCAATTGAGTGTGAAGAGAAGAGGGAATGGGTTCCATTTTTATAAGGGAGGAGAGGGGCACCTTTGGAAAAACTCAAAATGTTATTTTATAATAAAGTCATATTCGGTTTATAATAGCTCCAAAATGATTTATTTCGATGATAAAGTGGGGATGGGTATAAATACTTTCAAAAAATATATTTTAGACATGTTTTGGTCACTATTTTAACCTTATCTTTTAGTTTTAACTCTTAGTTAATTAGATTGACATTTACCATGTCACTTTGTATTTTTATATTATATAGTTAATAACCATACCATATATATCCAAGAGACACCCAAGTGGTCCATTAATGATACAAATTTAATGATATAAGTATCTTGTCTGAACCTTACATTTTTAGGAATATAATAACCATTAATAATATAATATTTGTTTTAAAAACTATTTTATGTCAATTTTGACACTATTTGGTAATTGATTTTTGAGAAAATCATAACAACATGATTAGTTAGAAAAACTTAATTAATTAACTAATAACATTTCATATTAACCTAGGATATTGGTGGAATTCATAATAAGTCTCAAATTACATTTATTTGGGTATTGATGACATCAATTATGTTAATATTTCATTAATAAGATAATTACTGCATCATCATTGTTTCATAAATAAATTAAAAATTATAAATAAAATACCATTATGTAGGAAATATTTTTAGATAACTAATGAATATTTGTAGTCGAATTTATCTTTTGTACAACCCTATATTAAAAATGATTTAGTTATTAAACTTTGATTTTAAATATTTTAACCCTTCTTTAAATACATTAATAATAAATCTCCTAATCTAATCCAAGTGGACCTAAATGGTCATATTTTATTCCTCAGGATGTTTTTTGTTGAATTACAATTATCTAATAGAATTAGGACATGTGTTAGGGTAATCATAATATCATTTTGACCCTTAATTACCCTATTTACTTTTAACTGTGGTAAATAATAGTAAAAGGTTAGTATTCACCAAAAAATAGTTTCATCTCATTCAACAAGATTTAAGTGCTTGATATTAACTGTTTCTCTTGGATCTTCAAAATTTCACTCACAGAAGCGGTAAAATTATGTTTTATGTGAATTTCCAAATTCTCCTAGGAGGTGGGTAAAAGACAGTGAAAAGTTCAACAAAATTTTTCTATATCTAAAATTATTATAAAATGACTCCAATGAATTACATTGAACATATATAGGTATTGTGTATCAATTTTGACCTAAAATAAATTTAAATAAAATAAATAAAAATTTAAATAAAAAGTTGGTTTTTAAATAGTAACCTACTGTTTTCACTATTCATCAAAAATTGAATGTTTTCAGAAAAATACCAAAAATTCACCGTAGGCTAATTTCGATATTCTCAATCCAAAAATGAAGTCCATTTCAAAAGATAAAATTTATAAAATTTCAAAAAGTGGGTATTTACTATTCATAACAGCTAGTTTATATAACATAGTGTTGTTTAGAGAAACTCAGTATTGAGTATAACACATTCTATCGTGGAGGGAAGTGATTGTGTGTAATGCCAGCCAAGTCAAGGATGTATTTAGTGCACGATCCTTTTGGTCTAGCGTACAAAACAAGACATAAATGAAATTAAAAAGAAAATTTTTCATAAAATCTCGGGGTGTTACATTCTACCCCCATTAAAATGAATTTCTCCCTCGAAATTCGTCGAGGTTAAAAATGGTTTACTACTAAAAAGTTTATTTTATTGAAACCCGCATCATAAAAAGTAATACCAAAACTTATCTTTAAAAACTAAATTATTAAACATAATAGTTATCCAAATTAACAAATCACTTGGTTTCCACATAGGAGAACTTAGGTGAAAATATGGATATGGAAGAGAAATCTGACCATCATGTTCTGATGGAGAGTGGTAGAGAACATGGATAAGAAAAATCCAACAATCAAAAAGCCATAAATTTTTTATGATTTAAGGTACCATCTGATTCATCGAATATAAGGACACTAGGAAAATATTTTTTTGTATTCAAGAATATTTCCCTAAAGTTGAAGAATTGTTGAATTAAAAGAAATAATTACTTGATTTTGGTACAATATTACTATTGTTTGTGCCTTGAAAAATTTCCACATCATTTATTAATGAAATGAAGTTGAATTTGTCTTCCGTGAAGTGTTAGAAGATCATGCGATAGAATTATAGATCATTCCATCTGTCTCACACAAAAGGATAGTAAAATTTATTAAATATAAATAAGTCCGTCTATAGTGAGATTAATCGTATATGGTTCCTAAAATGGACTTATAATTCATATATCATACCGCTAAATATAATAAAACTAGATTATACTAACCAGAGACTTCCTGTTGGCTAGTGGTAGGCGATAAAGGCCTGTCACACATCAATTGTGGGTTAAATTCCCACATCCTTGTCCGACGCGACGAGTTGTCGCTCGTCCTGCAGGTTTTCCCTTTTTCTAAAACTACATTATTATAAAATTCCTACAATAATATCGTAAAACGTTCTAGCCTTAAACAATACTATATTATTTCAAACATAATGCATTCCAATATTTAGGTTAATCCAAAATACTTCAGTCCAATCTCATAGTATAAATAAAAAAATTACTATAAATGTCATCTACCAATCATGTGATTACCATCATTTATCCCTCATATATCATACGATAAATCTTGTTGGTCACAATCCAAACATGTGAATACCTTAATCATGTATTATCTTAAAACAAAAATTACCATAGAACCTTAGTGAAAACATGAATGCTATAAAAAGTTAACTCTTTCCACATACCGAAATCCCAAAAATTCAATATACTCAATCCATCATATCACATTGTCCTTACATCAGTCATGAGCTCAATAATACTATCAAACATCTCATTATCTCCTTATCCCTTTTTTATGCGCATATTAGATGCTTTCCAAATATACCAGAATAACCTTTCATGGTTACCGGTACCATTCAACATATACTTTCAAAAACATAAGGAAATACAATAGTTTAACAATCCTTAGATGTCTCTTTATTCCATAGTACCATGAGATTACTTATACAAAATTACTCTTGATAAACATGTAATCATTCCACTACCTTCTTAAACCATTGACCGAACATGAACAATTCTTTCATCTCATATATCATTTGTAGTCTCTTCATCATCATCAATATAAATACTACCCATACGACCATGCTGATTCTCTTCATGAGACTTTCCATTAGGGAATTGGTTTGCATAATTCCCATACATTCCATATTTGAAACATTTAACTGTTGTTTATGTCTTATCAATACCATTATCCTCATTCATGGTGTTAACTGAACCTTTTCCTTTACACTTGCTGGCTTTGTGTCCTTATTTTCCACACCCAAGGCATCTTCTAGTTCCTTTGAAACATTCTCCCCGATGCCTCTTACCACAAGATTTTCATGATGAAAATTGAACTGTCTTTCCTCTATGATCATCATGAAACTCCATATTTCTCTTATTAGCTTAGTTAGGAAGCATACCAAAGTTGAGATTATTGATCATATTACGAGATTTCTGATTATGCATAATAACGATATGTGGACCTCCAAATCCAATTTAATTTGGTTTCTCATGAAGAATATCATTCCATTGTCCATCATATCCTCCATTATCGTGAATAGTCCTGTTTCCATCCATTTTTTAAATCCCAAAAAGAATAGTGTGAGAGGGAAAAATAATGCTAGGAAAAAAAAGGGGGGAGTACCTTCAATATCTAACATCTTAGGTTTTATTCTAATGTCGTTATCATAATTCTAGGACTGTAACCCATACTTATACATAACCATTGCGACATCCCTATACATACCTTAGAAATATCTCTAGGGATCTCACTATAGTTCTCGCATCCTAGTTTCCAACAGATGACTCAACCTTTCCTCTAATACCAACTGTAGAGACCCGAAGCAAGATGTGAATGGACATTACATTACATTTTTGGAATACTTAATACAATAAAAAACCAACACTCAAGGACCATAATAGTTTAGTGTCATTAGAAACTCAGAAAACAATATTATAATCATTGTGAAAGATCTTCAACATCTCCCATAAAGATCTTCCCCTTTTGTTTTCTTACCTAAAACCTTTGTTTATATCCTGGGGAAAATAAAACATATAATGGGTGATCTCAAATGCTCAGTAAGGTTAAACATAGAGAAAATAATACAAACCATATACATTTGATCTTAAACACATGAACATAATGTTTAAACATCAAAATCATGAGAAAAGACATAAATCTTGGAAGTACGAAAGGCATGTATCATAATGGAACATCATTCTTGATAAAATAGCATGGGAATAAATCATGTAATTTTGGAAACTATTTAGCACTTTTTATGATTTTTATAGTAGCCAAGTCATTGCTTCCAAGACCATCTTAGTGGACAAAGTCACATTCTGAATCGAGTTCACTCCTCGTTCCACTCCTATATCACTAAACCGGATTAACTTATCGTTCCATCCATGTCAATCTCCTGGGATATAAATCTTTACCCAATGCATTGGATTTAGATATAGGTCCCACCCATCTCATAATTAAATCATTCTTACTTGTGTGCCACAACATAACCATAAATCATTCATCATAACCCAAAGAATAAAATGTGTTTCATAAACATCATTCCATCATAACAGAATCCCTATAAAAAAATGGATATCATTTCATCATAAGAAAATTGAGACCATGTAAATCATAGAGACATTATACTTGAAACATACACATATGAAATAATTTCATCTTATATGGAAAATGGTTTTGATAAAACACTTGAAATGAAATCTTTAGGAAAATATCCTTTCTTCTTGAAAATCATTTTCTTTTCAGAAAATGTCATGCAATTTTAATAGAAAATGATTTTTTTTTAAAATAGTTATGAAATCCTTTGGAGGAATATTCATGAAAATAAGGCTTTATAAAACCGTAAATATCCTTTAATGCTGTATAAGTTCAAAATACATTCTTCTCGTACTTTAGCCGGAAAAGTCAAAAAGTACCTTTCATGGTAAACAAAAGAAAGATTCCATACATACTATGTAGTAAAAGTAAAAAATAGGTAATAAGGACTTTAAAAATAAAAGAAACCATTTATAGAAAATAGGGACATGAATGATAAATATAACCCCAGTAAATACTTACGAATAAACAATCTCGGATAAGAAAGAGATTGGAATGGTTATCCCTTACCTTATGTATGATATGCTTCGTATGTTTCCGAATGTCCTTTAAAATGATTTAAATAATGTCATTGACTTATTACAGAATCATATTCATTGTAATGTTATCATTTATGGTTCACTTATGACTTTATATTACCCTCTCTTTTGTAAATTCCTTGTTAAAACACCGTTTTGGGAAACATCGTTTCATTTATCGTACGAGTTTCGACTTTTTGTTCTTGATATTATTACATATATCCTGATTCACATAATTACAGAATGTAAAACATTATTTATATATAATATATATTCATCATAAAAAATATATATGAGATATCGATAAATGGAATGAAATACACCGTTCATGGAGATGGTAGGCCGTACGTACGCATGAACACTATTTTCATTTCCTTATTGAATTGAATGGAATTAAGTAGATGAAATACATATATATATATACATATATATAAATCCAGTATCATTATTATGTCATATATCTCATTATTATTCATTATATATACTTTCTAATCGTTCATGAATGGTTAACATGGAGAATTAATCTAATCACGTCATGGAGATGGTAGTCCGTACGTACGCACAAGCGATGATATCATTCCCATGATCGTGGAATTATATTGAAGTGTATGTATAATATTTCAGAATCAATATCAATTTACAATAATCATATATAGTTCTTTATTTACACCATTATACCCATTCATGTAAGGTGGTGGTCGAAAACAGATTACACCACGGCATGGAGACGGTATTCCGTACATACGCAGGCGCGGTGATTTCGTTTTCCGTAGGATGGATAGAAGGTGAAATAGGGTTCTTTCATATTTATAATAACATATCAGTATATAAGTAATACTGATGATATTACTTTATAATGAGACAACTAAATAAGAATAAGTTGAATAAGAAAGAAACATGATAAAATTGGAAGAAGAGATTACCTCTTCTTCGACACACCTCATTTAAGATTCCTCTTAAGGAAGTAGAGTTTGTATTTTGAGAAGACCAAAACCTCTGGAATGTTTCTTGGGAAGTGGAGAAGATAAATTGGTAGGGTTTGGATGAGCTCCAAGGCTCAAAAGGGTGTGAAGAGAAGAGGGAAGGGGTGCCCTTTTTATAAGGGAGGAGAGGGGCACCTTTGAAAAAACTCAAAATATTATTTTATAATAAAGTCATATTCGGTTTATAATTGCTCCAAAATGATATATTTCGAAGATAGAATGTGGATGGGTCGAAATCCTTTCAACCAATATATTTTAGACATGTTTGGGTCATTATTTTAACCTTATCTTTTACTTTTAACTCTTAATTAATTAGATTGACATTTACCATGTCACTTCGTATTTTTATATTATATAGTTAATAAACATACCATATACATCCAAGAAACACCCAAGTGGTCCATTAATGATACACCTATCATGATATAATTATTTTCGCTGAACCATAGATTCTTAGGAATATAATAACAATTAATAATATAATATTTGTTTTAAAAACTATTTTATGTCAATTTTGACACTATTTGGTAATTGATTTTTCAAAAAATCATAACATTATGATTTGTTTGAACAAGGTTAATTAAATAACTAATAACATGTCATATTAACCTAGAATTTTTTTTAATTCATAATAAGTCTCAAATTAAATTTTTTGGTTATTTATAACAATAATTATGTTAATCTTTCGTCAATAAGATTATTACTTCATCATCAATGTGTCATAAATAAATTATAAATTATAAATAAAATACCATTATGTAGGAAATATTTTTATATTTCTAATGAATATTTATAGTCAAATTTATCTTATGTACAACCCTATATTAAAAATGATTTAGTTATTAAACTTTGATTTTAACTATTTTAACCCTTCTTTAAATACATTAATAATAAATGTCCTAATCTAATCCAAGTGGACCTAAATGGTAATATTTTATTCTAAAGGTTGTTTTTGGTCGAATTACACCTATCCAATAGAATTAGGACATGTGTTTGGGTATTAATAATATCATTTTTACCTATTTACTTTTAACTGTGGTAAATAACAGAAAAAAGTAACTATTCACTAAAAAAAATTCATCTCATTCAACCACATTTTATTCCTTGATATTAACCATGTCCCTTGTATTTTAATAGTTTCTACTCACAGAAGCGGTAAAATTATGTCTTATGTAAATTTCTAAATTCTCCTAGGAGGTGGGTAAAAGATAGTGAAAAGATAAATAATATTTTTATATATCTAAAATTATTATAAAATGACTCTAATAAATTACATTGAACTTATATAGGTATTATGTATTAATTTTTATCTAAAATAAATTTAAATAAAATTACTAATTATTTAAATAAAAAGTTGTTTTTTAAATATTAACCTAGTGATTTCACTATTCATCAAGAATTGAATGTTTTCAGAAAAATACCAAAAATTCACCCTAGGATAATTTCGATATTCTGAATCCAAAAATGAAGTCCATTTCGAATGATAAAATTTTTAAAATTTCAAAAAGTCGGTATTTACTATTCATAATGGCTAGTTTATATAACATATCGTTGTTTAGCGAATCTCCGTATTGCGTACAATACACGCTATCATGGAAGGTCGTGATTGAGTGTAATGCAAGCCAAGTTAGGGATATATGTAGTGGAAAATCTTTTTGGTGTAGCATACAACACAAGAATTCTATGAAATTAAAAGGAATATTTTTCATAAAATATCAGGGTGTTACAAGAAGAGCCTCATTGCAGACTTGCAACATCATTAGGATTGGAAGGCCATGCAATGGTGAGAATAATATTGTTGCTGGATGGAGAATATAAATCATTTTTTCTTATGATTGTATTAATGTAAATAGGTGCATCAGTAGGAAGAATATTGATATAGAAGATAGATACTACTCAAATGACCCAGATAGTGTTGGTAAGATGTCTCATGACTTATTCATGAAACTACATTTTGATCCCAATATAAATCATTTGGATTCTTATTTGATGGAGAATGTAGGGATAATTGGTGGAATTCCCAACATGGTTACTAGTACTGATAATGAAGGCTATGATGATGTTTTGGAGGAGACAATAATTTGGGAGGCTATGCGGTCTCTTAATCCAGTGAGTGCCCCAATACCCGATGGATTCCTGGCGTCCTTTTAATGGACCTATTGGTTTAGGATTAAGAGGGATCTAGTGCATGTAGTTCAATATTAATTCAAAGGGGGAAATCTCCCTTATGTTTCATGTGCCATAAATTGGTGTTAGTTTCCATGATAATGAACCTACACTCACTTCAACACAATAGGCATATATGTATGCACAATTTTCCTTACAATATTTTGGCTTTGAAACTCAATAGAATATTATAAAAATATCTTCCCAACCGGATATTTGATAAGGAACATGGATTTATCAATGGGCGGTCTATTCAGTGTGTTTTTGGACATGCTTGAGAAGTAATTAGTGACATCAATTTAAAATCCTTTAGTTCCAATATTTCCATCCAATTAGACATGAATAAAGAATATGACAGACTAGAGGTGAACATTCATTCCAAAGGTTGTCTCCATGATTTTATTCTCTTGTTGGGTGACCAATCAATTATTTATCTGATTTAGTTACACCTAGATTTCTACTTCATGTATTGGAAAAATGGTTTTTTTTAGATTTTTTGTGGGCGAATACAAGGAAATAGAATCTCTCCTACCCTTTTTTCATGGATCAGGATGTACAAATTAGGTATATCAACAAAATCATTATTGCGGTTTTCATAATTCCCTTTCACTCATGGTATAAATACCCTTCCATCTCTCATCTTATGTTTTCATATAAGAACACTATGGGTGTAAATGGTAGTAACTGATCCATCAAGGACTTCAATACTATTAATGAAAATTATTGTAAATAGAGCGATAATGTTTTTACAAGGACAAAAGAACCTATTATATTAAACTAATATTCTCAGAAAGAATGGTATGAATTCTTGAATGAAAACTAGTTATTAATAATAGATCCATTCCCATGGAGTACATGGTTGTCCTAGTTTCATATAGAAATCCACATATGGATCATTTTGACAAGGTGCTGGAAAAAAACAAGGGCATGATTTTTAATCAGAATTTTTTTTTTTCATTTAGGGGAAGAATTACCCATATCAATAGTGTGATTAACACTATACAAATGTATATTCTATCTACAATAAAGGTCATGAAGTGTTTTATTTTACGAATGGATAAGATGGTAGCATCCTTCATATGGGACACATAGATGGATGGACAACACAATTTGGTAGCCTGGGAAATGATGGAATAACACATTGTATAGGGTGGGATTAATTTGAAGTCTATTATTGTAACTATATAAGGGATTCATGCAAATATTTCATAGGAGGTTCTAAAAGGGATGACATTATATGGGAAGATTATATAAAGAAAATACTGGGGTGGGATTTGGGGAACTAGTGGGGGAGATCATCAGCCATCTGGAACATGGTTCAACCTCATTTTGTTGCTTTATAGCATCACTCATGTTGTCTTTTTAGAGACCCAAATCTTAGAGTACATGGAAATTACATTACTTTTCAGAATACTTAATACATAAAAAAACAAACACACAAGGACCGAAATAGTTTAGTGTCTTTGTAAACTCGGAAAAATAATCTTCTAATCACGGTGAAAGATCTTAAACATCTTCCATAAAGAACTTACCATTTTGTTTTCTTACCTAAAACATTTCTTTATATCCTAGGAAAAAGAAAACATAAAAAGGGTGAGCTCAAAAGCATAGTAACGGTAAACATAGAGAACATAAAACATTCCATAAACATTTGAATGCAAAAACATGAACATAAAATCTAAACATCAAAATCTTGAGAAAATACATAAATCTTGGAAGTACATAAGGCATATATCATAAATGACCATAAATCATGATAAAATAGCATGGGAATAAAACATGTAATTGTGGAAAACCATTAAGCACATGATATGATTTCCATAGTAGCCAAGGCATTTCTTCCAAGACCATCTTAGTAGACAAAGTCCCTTTCTGAATCGAGTATACTCCTCGTTCCAGTCCTGTACAACTGATCCATATTAACTTACCATTCTAGTAATGTCTATCTCATAGGATATAAATATTTACCCAATGCATTGGAGGGAGATATAGGTCCCACCAATCTCATAATGAAATCATTTTTACGTGTTCCACAACATAAACATAAATCATTGATCATAAACCAAAGAATAAATGAGTTTCATAAACATCATCCCATCATAACTTAATCCATTTAAAACAAATAGATATAATTTCATCATAAAAAAAGTGAAGCCATATAAATCATAGATACATTATACTTGAAACATACACATATTAAATAATTTCTTCTTAGATCGAAAATGGTTTTGATAAAACACTTGAAATGAATTATTTAGGAAAATATCCTTTCTTCTTCAAAATCATTTTCATTTCGCAAAATGACATGAAATTTAAAAAAAAGGATTTTTTTAAAATAGAATTGAAATATTATAGAGTAAGCTTCATGAAAATAAGGCGGTATAAAACCGTAAAAATATGTTCATACCGTATAAGTTAAAAAAACATTCTCCTCATACTTTTTTCGGAAAAGTCAAAAAGTTCCTCGTATGGTTAAAAAAAAATTCCTTTCATAACATGTGGTAGAAGTCAAAAATGGTTAAAAATAAATTTAAAAATACACAAAAACACTTTTATCAAACATAGACATGTATGATAACAATAACCCTAGTAAATCATTACGAATAAACAATCTCGGATAAGAACGAGATTGGAATAATTATCCCTTACCTTAGGTTAGATATGCTTCATACGAATTCGAACCTCCTGTATAATGATATAAAAAATTTTATTGAATTATTACAGAGTCATATTCATTTTTATGATATCATATATGGTTCACTTATGACTTTATATTACCCATTTTTTTTGGTATATTCCATGTTAAAGCAGCTTTTTTGGGTAAAATCGTTTTATTTATCATAGGTGTTTGGAATTGTTGTTCTTGATATTATTATTACTTATATAATGATTAAATTACTTCCAGAATGTAAATCATGATTTATATATCATATGTTTTCAATATATATATATATATATAATAGATAGATAAATGAAATGAAATACATCGTTCATGGAGATGGTAGGCCGTACGTACGCATGAACATTGTTTTCCTTTCATTATTGACTTGAATGGAAGTAAGTAGATGAAATATATATATATATATACATAAATAAAGTAGCATTATCATTTCATATTTTTCATTATTATTCATTATATATACTTTATGATCATTCTTGAGTTGTTAACATGGAGAATGAATCTCATCGCATCGTTGAGACGGTAATCCGTACGTACGCACGAGCGATGATATCATTCCCTAAATTACTCAATTGAATTGCAGTGGATGATATAATATATCAGAATCAGTATGATGTTACAATAACTGTATATAGTTGTTCTTTACACCATTATAACCATCTATGTGAGGTGGTGGTGGAAAAACAGATTACACCACGGCGTGGAGAAAATATTCTGTATGTACGCACGCGCGATGATTTCATTTTCCATAGGATGGATATATGTTGAAATGAGGTTGTTTAATATTTATATTAACACATCAGTATATTAGTGATACTGATTTGATTACATTATAATGAAAAAACTAAAGAATATGATGTTGAAGAAGATTTAAACTTGAAAGAATCGGTAGAAGAGATTACCTCTTCTTCGACACACTTCTTTTAATCTTCCTCTTAAGGCACTAGAGTTGGTCTTTTGAGGAGGCCAGAACCTCTATAAGGTTTACAGAGAAGTTGATAAGGGAAATGGGCAGGGGTTTTCCGGTCATGAAGGCTCAAAATACTGTAAAGTGAAAAGGGAGGACGTGCCCTTTTATAAGGGAGGAGAGGGGAACCTTAGGAAAAACATAAAATATTATTTTATAATAAAGTCATATTTGGTTTATAATAGCTTCAAATTTTTTTATTTAAAATCTAAAGTGGGGATGGGTAAAAATAATCTCAACCAATAGGTTTTAAACAATATTAGTTTATTATTTTTACCTTATTATTTAGATTTAACTTTAAGTTAAATAATTTAACTTTTATCCTGTCTTCTTGTTTTCTTACAATATATGGTTAATAAATGTACTATAACATGCTAAAACGACCAAAAGTGGCTAATTATTAATATATATAACCATATCTAAGTCATTCTGCCGAACCGTAGATTTTTAGGAATAGAATAGAAATTAATAATATAAAATTTCTTTTAGAAACTATTTTATGCCAATTTTGACAGTATTTGGTACTTGATTTTTTTGAATATTATCAAAGCATGATTAGTTCGAAAAAAGTTTATTGAATCAATACTAACATGTCATATTAACCTAAAATATTATTTAAATTTATTAAACGTCTCAAATTACATTTATATGGGTATTTATAACATCAATTATGTTAATATTCAATTAATAAGGTCATTGTTGCATCATTATTGTGTCATAAATTAATTAATTTATATAATGTCTAAAAATTACAAATAAAATACCATTATGTAGGAAATATTTTTATATTTCTAATGAATATTTATAGTAGAATTTATGTTTTTTATAAACCCATATTAAAAATGTTTTAGTCATTAAACATTGATTTTAACTATTTTAACTATTCTTTATATAAAATAATAATAAATGTCCTGATCTAATCCAAGTGGACCAAAAGGGTAATATATTATTTCTAAGATTTCTTTTGATCTAATTACTCTTATCCAATATAATTAGGACATGTTTTAGGGAAATAATAATATCATTTTTACCCTTATTTACCCTATTTACTTTTAATTATGGTAAATAAAAGTAAAAATTTATTATTCACCAAAAAAAAATTATCTTATCGAACAACATTTTTCTCCATGATATTAACCTTATATATCAAAATTTCTAATTTCCACTCAAAAAAGCGGTACAATTAAATTTTATGTAAAATTTTAAATTCTCATAGGAGGTGGGTAAAAGACGGTGAAAAGTTCGATAAAATTTTTATATATCTAAAATTATTATAAAATGAATCCAATGAATTACATTGAACTTATAGAGGTATTATGTATCAATTTTTACCTAAAATAAATTTAAATAAAATATATAATTATTTATATAAAAAGTCATTTTTTAAATAGTAACCCAGTGTTTTCATTATTCATCAAAAATTGAATGTTTTCAAAAAAATACCAAGAATTCACATTAGGCTATTTTCGATATTCCGAATATAATAATGAAGTCCATTTTTAAATATAAAATTTATAAAACTTCAAAAAGTGGTATTCCTATTCATAACGGCTAGTTCATAATAATATTATTATAATATATCGTTTATTGAAACATGATATTGCGTACTACACATGCTATCAGAGAAGGTCTTGATTATGTGTAATGCAAGCCAAGTCAGGGCTGTGTGTAGTGAAATCTCCGTTTGGTGTTGTTTATAACATAATAAAAACTTATTTAAGTTATACATTAAACAAAATCTATACTTAATGTTGCGTAGAATAATTTCGACAAAATGAACATGAAATTGTTTGTAACACGAGCCAAGTATAGTGTTGCGTATACTACAAGCTATTACGGTGTTGCGTATAGTACAAGATAATTTTGGTGTAGCGTACAAAACAAGACATCAATGAAATTAAAAAGAATAATTTTCATAAAATCTCGGATTGTTACACTCTACGTCGCTTATAATGAATTTCTCCCTCGAAATTCGTCGAGGTTATAAATGGTTTACTATTTAAAATTTTCTTTCATAAAAACCCACATCGTAAAAATGAATACTAAGAATTAATTTTAAAAAGTGAAGTAGGAAACCAAATGGTTACTGAAATTAACTCATCACTGGGTTTCCACACAGGAGAACATAGGTTAAAAAATTGATATGGAAGAGAAATCTAACCATCTTGTTTTGATGGAGAGTGGTATAAAAGCCAACAATCCCAAAGCCATAAATTTTTGATGATCTAAGGTACCATCTGATTCATCGGATATGAGGACACTAGGACATAATTTTTGGTTTTCAATATCATTTCCTTAATGTTGAAGAATTTGAATTAGAAGAAATAATTACTTTATTTCAGTACAATATCACCGTTGTTCGTTCCTTGAACAATTTCAACTTCATATCTTAAAGAAATGAAGTTGAATTTTTCATTCTTGAAGTGTTAGCAGATCATGTGATAGAATAATGATTTATTCCATCTATCTCAAACAAAAGGATAGAAAAAGTTATCAAATATACATAAGTCCATCTATGGTAAGGTTAGTCATATATGATTCCAAAAATTGACTTATACTTCATCTATTATAGCGCTTAATAAAATAAAACTAGTTTCTACTTACCATGGACTTTCTGTAGTCTAGTGGTATATGATAAAGGCCTGTCACACATCAGTTTTGAGTTCGATTCCCGCGACCTTTTTTGACGCGACAGGTTGTCGCATGTCTTGTAGGTTGTCCCTTTTTATAAAACTATATTATTATAACATTCCAACAATAATATCGAAAAAAGTTCTATCCTTAAACAATACTATCTTATGTCTAACTTAATTCATTCCAATCTTTAGGCTTATCCAAAATACTTCGGTCCATGCACAAAGTATAAAGAAAATGATTACTTGAAAGGTCACATAATAAGCATATGAATAACATCATTTATCCCCCATATATCATAAGATATATCTTGTTGTTCACATTCCAAACATGTGAATATCTTAATCATGTATTCTTTTGAAACATGAATTACCATAGAACCTTAGTGAAAACATGAATGCTGTCAAAAGTTAACTCTTTCCACATACAAAAATCCCAAAATTTCTATATACTCAAACCATGATATCACATCATCCTTATATCAGTCATGAGCTCATTAATACTATCAAACATTTAATTTTATCCATATCCCTTCATTATACGCATATCATCTGCTTTCCAAAATATTTGAATCACTTCTCATGGTTACCGGTACCATATAATTGTTGAAAACCCCAATAAACTATTACATAGATATTCCAATGTTCCACAATACTATAAATGAGATTCCACAACATTATTTTGGAATCCCTTTACATAAACACATAATCATTCCACCACATCATTGTCATACTCAACATTGGTAATAGTGATTTCATGCGACATCCCGTTTTTCCTTTACCTTAAGATGTTTTTGAGGTCGATCATCATTAAACCTTGGATTAGGGCATTAGTTAGCATAATGCCCCATTTCCTTTCAATTTTAGCATTGAAGTGTTGGTGGAGCATTCTCTGTAATTTTTTCTCTATTCAAATCACCACCTACCTTTTTCCCATTCAACACTCAACTGCTCGATGAACATCATTTCCTCACTTAAAACATTTTCTAGTACCTTTTTGAAAATTTCCACCATGCTTCTTTCCACACTTTGGGCATAAATAAACATTCATCTTCTTTTCACCATTGTTCTCGGATTTCTCCTTGGACTCCATCTTTCATTTTTTTGTCAAAACCATGAGATTGATATGTAACACCAACTTATAGTTCTACCTTAATATCACAATGCACAATTTCTTCATATCTACTGAAGTCACTTATAGTTAATTCCTATAGAAAAATTGTTTTTAATCCACTGAATAATCGATCAACATTACTTTCAGGTTGGATGATAAATCCAGATACATACCTTTTAAGCTATGTGAAATTTGCCTCGTATATGCCAACGGATTCATTATCGTTTTTCTTAAGCTCATGGAACTCCTTTTCAAACATTTTTCAAAGAATACGAGGGAAGTACTTATTGAAAAAAAAGTTCGTGAACTCATCCCATTCTATTGATTCAATTTCATATTGGGGACCTGTATTCGTAATTAGAGTTCACCATTGGTCTGTTTCACCTTCTAAATGGTAAAAATCCAAAATGAATTTTTCATGCTCTGAATAGTGAAGTATGGAAAATATCTTTTCAATGGTATTGATCCATTGTTCAGCATCAAGTTAATCAGAAGACCCATTGAAAGAAGGTGGACGTTCCCTCATGAAGGACTCAATAAAATATTGTTCCCTTCTCTACTCATTTGGAAGTCTAGAATGATTCATAGCTTGTGTAAGTATAGAAATAAGATTTTGTACTCCATCTCTCATAACATTGGTTTTTTTAGGAGGACAATCATTGTATTGTTCATTACATTGATCAACACGGTTCCTTCTGGTTCTATCCATCGTCTAAAACCCAAAAAGAATAGTGTAAGAGGGAAAAATCATTCTAGGAAAACAACATAATAAAGGGGGAGTGCTCCCAATATCTGACATCTTAGGTTTAATTATATGATCGTTACTATAATCCTACTATTATAACCTATACTTATAATTAACTATAGAGACATCCCTAGACATACCTTATAAATATCTCTAGGGATCTCACTAAAGATCTCACATCCTAGTCTTCTAAGGCTGACTAAACCTTTCCTCTGATACCAACTCTAGAGACCAAAATCTTGGAGTACATGGAAATTACATTACTTTTGTGACATACTTAATAAATAACAAAAACAAGCACACAAGGACCGTAATAGTTTAGTGTCTTTGGAAACATGGAAAAATAATCTTCAAATCACGGTTAAAGATCTTCAACATCTCCTATAAAGATTTTCCCATTTTGTTTTCTTACCTATAACATTTCTTTATATCCTGGGTAAAAGAAAACACAAAAAGGGTGAGATAAAATTCTCATCAAGGGTAAACAAAGATAACGTAAAACAATCCATAAACAATTGAATGCAAAAACATGAACATAAAATCTAAACATCAAAATCATGAGAAAAGACATAAATCTTTGAAGTACATAAGGAATATATTATAAAAGAACATCAATCATGATAAAATAGCATGGGAATAAAACATGTAATTGTGTAAAAGCATCAAGCACACGATATGATTTCCATAGTAGCCATGGAATTGCTGCCAAGACCATCTTAGTGGACAAAGTCCCTTTCTTAGTCGAGTACACTCCTCGTTCCAATCCTGTAACATTGAAACGAATTAACTTACAATTCTAGATATGTCTATCTTAATAGATATAAATCTTTACCCAATGCATTGGATGGAGATATAGGTCCTATCAATCTCATAATGTAATCATTCTTACATGTGCCACAACATAAACATAAATCATTCATCATAACCCAATGAATAAAATGGGTTTCAAAAACATCATCCCATCATAAAATAATCCATATAAAACAAATTGATATCATTTCATCATAAGAAAAGTGAAACCATGTAAATCATAGAGACATTATAATTGAAACACAGACAAATTGTTGGAAAATGGTTTTGATTAAACACTTGAAATGAATTCTTGTGGAAAATATCCTTTCTTCTCAAAAACCATTTTTTTTTCAGAAAATGCCAGGAAATTTTAAAAGAAACGGATTTTTTTAAAATATTCATGATGTCTTATAGATTAAGCTTCATGAAAAGAAGGCATTATAAAAAAGTAAAAGTCTGTTCATGCCCTATAAGTTAAAAAAACATTCTCCTTGTACTTTTGTCGGAAAAGACAAAAAGTTCCTCGTATGGTAAACAAAAGAAATATTCCATTAATAACATGTGGTAAAAGAAAAAATGGGAAAAAAGGACTCTAAAGATACATAAAAACACTTTTTGAAAACAGGGACATGGATGATAACAATAACCCCAGAAAATACTTATGAATAAACAATCTCGGATAAGAACGAGATTAGAATAATTATCCCCTACCTTAGGTCTGATATGCTTCGTATGTATCCAAACCACATGTATAATGATTTAAATAATGTCATTTACTTAATAAAGAATCATATTCATTTTTATGATATCATATATGGTTCACTTATTACTTTATATTACCAGTTATTTTGTAAATTCCATGTTAAAGCAGCGTTTTGGGTAAAATTGTTTTATTTATCGTACGTGTTTGGACTTATTGTTCTTGATATTATTATTATTTATATCATTATTTAATTACATACAAAATTTAAATCATGATTTATATATCATATATATTCTGAATATATATATATAATAGATAGATAAATGAAATGAAATACAGCGTTCATGGAGACGGTAGGCCGTACCTACGCATGAACACTCTTTTCATTTTATTATTGACTTGAATGGAAGTAAGTAGATGAAATATATATATATATATATACATACATAAATCCAGTAGATTTATAATTTCATATATCTCATTATTATTCATTATATATACATTATAATCATTCTTGTGTAGTTAACATGAAGAATGAATCTTATCACGTCATTGAGACGGTAATCCGTACGTACACAAGAGCGAAGATATCGTTCCCATAATTATTGAATTGAATTGGCATGGATGATATAATATCTCAGAATCAGTATGATGTTATAATAACTATATATTGTTATTCTTTACACCATTATAACCATCCAAGTAAGGTGGTGGTGGAAAAACAGATTACACAACGGCGTGGAGACGGTATTCCGTACGTACGCACGCGTGGTGATTTTGTTTTCCATAGGATGGATATAAGGGGAAATGGGGTTGTTTCATATTTATAATAACATATCATTACATTAGTGATACTGAGGATTTTACTTTATAATGAAACAACTAAAGATAATAAGTTGAATAAGAAAGAAACATGAAAGAATCGGTAGAAGAGATTACCTCTTCTTCGACGCACCTCTTTTAACCTTCCTCTTAAGGAACTAAAGTTGGTATTTTGAGGAGACCAGAACCTCTATAATGTTTATAGGGAAGATGATAAGGGAAATGTTCAGGGTTTGGAAGAGCTTGAAGGATCAAAATAGTGTAAAGAGAAGAGGGATTAGGTTCCCTTTTATAAGGGAGGAGAGGGGTTCCTTTGGAAAAAAATATTATTTTATAATAAAGTCATATTCAGTTTGTAATAGCTCCAAATTTAATTATTTCGAAGCTAAAGTGGGGATGGGTCGAAATAATCTCAACAAATAGGTTTTATACAAGTCTAGGTCACTATTTTAACATTATCAGTTTGATTTAACTCTCAGTTAAATAATTTAACTTTTACCGTGTCCTCTTGTTTTCATACACTATATGGTTATTAAACTTACTATAACAAGAAAAACAGACCCCAAGTGGTTCATTATAATATATATAACCTTATCTATTTTATTTAGCTAAACCTCAGATTTTTAGGAATAGAATAGCAATTGATAATATAATATTTGTTTTAAAAACTATTTTATGTCAATTTTGACACTATTTGGTAATTGATATTTATGAAATTTATAACAGCATGATTAGTTAGAAAAAAGATAATTGAATCCATACTAACATGTCATAGTAACCTAAAAAATTATTTTAATTTATTAATAGCCTCAAATTATATTTATTTGGGTATTTATAACATCAATTATGTTAATATTTCATTAATAAGGTAATTACTGCATCATCATTGTGTCATAAATAAATTAGTTTATTTAATGTCTAAAAATTATAAATAAAATACCATTGTTTAGAAAATCGTCTTACTTTCTAAATAATATTTTTAGTTGAATTTATATTATGTATAACCCTATATTAAAAATGTTTTAGTTACTAAACATTGATTTTAACTATTTTAACTATTCTTTAAATAAAATAATAATAAATATCCTAATTTATTCCAAGTGGACCAAAAGGGTAATATTTTATTCCTAAGGTTGTTTATGGTCTAATTACACTTATACAATATATTTAGGACATGTGTTAGGGTAATAATAATATCATTTTTACACTTAATTACCCTATTTACTTTTAACCGTGGTAAATAAAAGTAAAACGTTACTATTCACAGAAAATTATTTTTATCTTACTGAACCACATTTTACTCCTTTTTATTAACTGTGTCTCTCGAATTTTCGAAATTCCACTCACAAAAGCGGTAAAATTTTATTTTAGGTATATTTTCAAATTATCCTAGGAGGTGGGTAAAAGACGGTGAAAAGTTCAATTAAATTTTTATATATCTAAAATTATTATAAAATGACACCAATGAATTACATTGAACTTATATAGGAATTATGTATCAATTTTTATCGAAAATAAATTAAAATAAAAAGTAGGTTTTGAAATAGTAACCCATTGTTTTCACAATTCATCAAAAATTGAATATTTTCAGAGAAATACCAAAACATCACTCTAGGATAATTTCGATATTCTGAATCCAAAAATAATGTCCATTTTTAATGTTAAAATATATAAAATTTCAAAAAGTTGGTATTACTATTCATAACGGCTAGTTCATAAATAATATTATAATAATATCTCGTTTATGAAACTTGGTATTGCGTACTACACACGCTATCGGAGAAGGTCTTGATTGCATGTAATGCAAACCAAGTCAGGGCTGCGTGTAGTGAACTCTCTATTTGGTGTTGCTTATAAAATAATCAAAACTAATTTCATTTATACATTAAACTAAATATATACTTAATGTTGCGTAGAATAATTTCCACAAAACAAACATGAAATTGTGTGTAACATGATCCAAGAATAGTGTTGCGTATACGGAAAGCTATTACGGTGTTTTGTATAGTACAATATAATTTTGGTGTAGCGTACAACAGAAGACATCAATGAAATTAAAAAAGAATAATTCTTATAAAATCTCGGGTTGTTACAGTCTTGTTGTTAAAGGAGACATTAATATGTGGATGTGAAATTGGGTGGCCACATAACATGGATTTCAGGGATGTATAGTTTTTTATATCACCTTCTGGAAGGCGAATACATAGCCCGAGTGCATTCATGCTATGCTGGATTGGAAGCATTAAACCATATTTGATGCTATTGTCAAAAAAACTGAACATGGTAGATTGGTTTTCACGATATCACCCTCATCTTCATTCTTTCTCAACGCATTCCTCATGATGAATATATTAGATTATAACATGGTGGAATGTAGTGTTTTCTTATGGATAAGATATAACTTTTAAACAATTACGTTACTGGTCAAGAGAGTGCGGCATAATTGTTTCCAAAGAAAAAAACAACATGGGGCTGGAGTGAATCTTGTTTGAAATCCTAGATGTTATCGGGGGTCAATAATGGGAGACACGAAGGATCTATTTTTTTATAGTGACTAAGAATGAATGATGTGGTATGAAGTTTAATATTTCACATTATGGTGTCCATAGGGGGTTTAAATTTACGATTTCTTTTGTCGGTGGTTTCATGGTGTAGGGAGTAACGGTCCAGATAGAATTGTGTGGGATATCATTTTGGCGGCTCGATGATGGTGTATTTAGAGACATAATAATGGGGATCAACATCCGGGTTATTCTGGTACTAGGAAGGGTCTTGTGAACTAAACCAAAAAAATCTTGGGGATCTAGCCTATATTTCTTTGAAATACAAAATAACTCCATCAAACAGTCACCTTTTCATAGGCACTTCAGCGCTCAATACCAGAATCCGCTGATCTGGAAGTTGGGTGTTGTAGTACACCCTTCATGAAGTGTTTAAAATGAATTTAGATGTTTCATGAAATTCGGGATAGATATGAGGAGGGGTTTCAACTGGGATACACTGGGATCAATGGTTCTATCATACTATTTTAACTTTGTAGGGGGTAATTCTTTTTAGGAGGAGGAAAAGTCCATTCTCACTAGCTTAATTATATTTACTCCTATTAATATTCATCTAGTGGTGGTTAAAATGGACATGATGAACATTTTTAATTAACTATGTTTTCAGGGGTCCACTCTATGGTCAATTTAGTATTCCATTCAGAGATGTAAGGAGTTGATGAAAATCACATGGATGATTCCCCCCATTGCACGAAGGTAAAAACATTTCAAACATCATGGCTTCATATGAAACCCAAGGTGTTCATCTATTATTCTTCTCAACTATTGGGTCCATTCCCCTAGTGGCAGTGAACTTGGTTCGAGCAGATGCATTTGTACTTCCCTATTTTGGACCCCATGACCCCAGATCATATTTTTCTTCTCCACTTTCCCTTTCCCCCCTTTTCTTGTTTTTTGATATGCTGAAAAATAAAATTATTTTTTTATTTCAATCAGATATATATATTTCGTTAATTATATTTTACTATAACCAAATTTAATATATGATTTTTAATTAAAAATAATTAAACTAAAAAAGTAGATTTCGAATAAAATTCCATATTTATTATTATTCATAGAAATACGAAACATTACAATAATCCACAAAAAGTAATCCAAAAATAAATTATATATGACGAATAAAAAATAAAAGTATATTTAAAAATGTATATTTACTAAAATAATTAATAATTAAATAAATAATATCCATGTAAAGAACGACTAATCAGTGTTTTTTAAAACTGTATTTTTTATTAAAAATATTTCACTTTTTTTAAATGATTCTTATCCAATAAATAATCAATAGATAACTACTAAATGTATGTAAAAATTCTAATTTCATATTTTTTTAATCATATTATCTCCCACCATCATACTGAAAATTCCACATATTAAGATATAATGTTAAAAAAATATTGATTTTCTGTTAATCTCTTTCATGCCTAAAATGAAAGTTGGTAATGTGACTCTTATTTTCATTTAACATAAGCTAAAATAATTTTTTAGTTTATTTAAAAACACAGAACTAGTTAAAATTACTTTTAAAATCATTTATATCAAAGAATATTATGGGGTTTCGCTATATATTTTATTTCATTAAATAAGAAAAGGATTGAAGAACAATTGAAGATAGTTACACTTTTTGAAAAATTCATTATTTATAATTTTTTATCCTTAGAATTATATTGATTATCTAAATTTAATATAATTATTACCATATCAATATTATTATTTTCGAATCATGAATAGAAAATTGGTTTAGTTTTACATTAACATTGTAATCTAAAATCTAGTATTATTATGATCTATGAAAGGAATGACTTAAGAAATCATCATTCACATAGACAGAATTAAACTACTCTAGATTATAATTTTTAATGTAGTTTATAATGAATAAAATAATATTTTATCATCTCATAAAAACAGTTGATAATATTTATTGATATATTGAAATATGATTTTGAGTAAACCCATTTTATTCAAATCTTAATAGGGGAATTGGAAAAATACATGGATTTTAAAACTGAGTTTTTTAAAATGTTTTTGAATTTTTTTTAAATGTGTCTAGGATGAATATATTTTTAAAAATATTCTTTTAAAGAAAAAGTCCCATTTACACCATTCACATAAAAAATATTACTATTTTATGTATTTTTGTTGTATATTTTTTTGTTTTGGATTATATATATATATATTAATTATCCAATCTTTTATAGTATAATTTATCTAAAATTTTCTTTCTACAAGTAATACCATTATAGATGTTTGGATTCTGGATTCTGACAGAAACCCTCACCCGAGGAACTATTTTATAAGAAGGTCGTCCCTTTACAGTATTCTGCATTTCTAATTTGGGATTCAGGTTCTCCCATTACAGTGCATAACATTCTGCATTTCTCATATGAAATTATATTTCCCATATGTGGCATTGAAATACTAAAAAATATAAAATATAAGATAATTTTAAATGAAACATAAAAGAAGTATTAAAAATATTAGATATATTTAAAATAAAAAAAATTTCTTAATTATTGTTGAGGAAAATTAATTTAAAAACATTCAAAGCCACCTATATTGAACATAATAATGATTCAAGTGTCTGGATTTTAGTGAATATAAAATATAAACTATAATACATATATATATGAAACATATAACACATATTAAACATATATGAATTTGTCAAAAATAAAAAAATCTAAATTTTTTTTGATAAAAAATAATATATAAGTTTTCAAAGCCACCAACTTGTAATTTAAAAATATTTTAAGAACATGACTTGGGATTCCAATAAAATATAAACTATAAGGCCAATATAAATGAAAATTAATATATGTATTAAAAATATAAGAAAAATTTGAAAAAAATTAAATCCATAAAAAATATAATGAAAAATAATTTAAAATCTTTTTAAACAACCTGCTTGAAACAAAAAATTGATTCAATTATGTGGATTTGAAAGACTGTAAAATATATACTATATTGTAAAAATTAAAATATATTTATAAATATATAGATAATTATATTATGATATATATATATATATATATTGATTTACGTTGTTTAGAATTATGTCAATATCATTTGAATGTGAAAATATTACGATTCTAATCAATATCTTTTGTGGCACTAAAATTTGACAGATTTTTATAAACAATGTATGGGTTCTAGTTCAACTAAAAGTTGATATAAATATCATTGGTTTAAATGGGTATTTAAGGATAAAAATTCCATGAATATAAATTTGAATATTTATAAACAAATGTTCTTGACTAAAGGGTTTAAACAATAAAAAGACATAAGATAAAATAGAAATTTTTGATCATGGTAATCAACCTAAATAGTACTCACCATATGGTTTGTAGATCTGTGGGATGTGGAATTCAGTAGTTTTTAGGGAAATTTCACCACAACATATTTTTTCGGGGAATTCATTATGCCACATTCATTCACCCTATATTGATGAGATTAATCAATAATTTTTTCTTTGGATTGTCCTCTATATTCCTTATTATTTCTCTCACTTCCGAGTAACCTGAGATTGAAAATGGGGATCCTTGGTTTCCATACACATAACATAACATGAATGACTTGTAGTGGAGATCCACTAACCATTTCATTATCCAAAATGAGATCTCATCCCGGTTAAAATTTTATATGGATATTCAGTTCCAATTTTCAGTGAGTAGTGTTTGAAATCCATTTATTTGATCAAGAATTAGTTATCAATAATGAGAATAAATTTTAGATTATATATTATTATGCAGTATATTTGTGGCACTAAAATTTGAAATATTTTTATAAACTATATATTGGTTTTTGTTGATATTCAAGTTGATATAAATATCATTGGTGGAAAATGGATCTTTAAGAGAAAAATGGTCATCAAAGATAATGTGGGTCTTTAGAATTTTTTAATGTCTACTATTAGTTTTAATCCACAATGTTCCAAATTCATTAATATTTTATTGAAAATTAAATTTTATTATTGAGTTAAACCATTATAATGGTCTTTAAAATCAATTTTAACATTCATTTCATTTTCATTTATTTATTTAAATTATGAAAATAATTTTATTTTCAACATCCATTTAGATGTATAGGATATATTTTAAAATTTTAATATATTTAATTATAATGTATATTTATAATATTTTAATAGGAGAAACTTGAAATTTAAAAATTATTCATATGTTTTATGTAGTTGTCTTTGAAATCATATAAAATATAATTTGTGCCTAAAATATTAATGAAAACAGAAATTCCAGATCAACATGTAAAAAGGGCTGATAATAATAACTCTATATTAATGTCAAAAGTAATTAAAAAATATACATGAACATGTAAAATTATTTTCTAGGTCTATGTATAGGGGTGATACTTTGTCACGCATGGAGGTCTGTGAAGGGGAAACCAGAATCGAGTTCATCGTGCTCTGTGTTGGGGTGGAGTCTCATGAACTGTAGAGGGTTAATCCTTGGGGAGTAGAATGAAAAGTGTTTCATAATACATCCGTATATTAGATGGAGGATATGTGAAATTCATGTTGTACTATGTTATTGATCCTTCCCCCGCTAGGGTTGTAGAAGAACCTTTTGTCATCGCAGTAGGGAACAATGCTTGCGATGGATATAGACCCCACGTTTGTGATAGATATAGTCCGAAAGTCGTTGATGTATTTAGAACTCAATTTATAGAGAACTATGAACATCCTATCAATAAAGATGGATCACATACCCCCTTAGAGACATCCTTAATTGGATAAGGTTGGACAACTAGAGGGCCGAACATTGGAACATGTGAGGCCTCCAATGCATCATGAAAATTTCTACGTTATCATCATCATGGCCCCACCACACCAACAACTACTGGGGGATGATTCTCTGGGGTTATAACCACCTCTCTCTAGGATGGAATTTCATTGAATCTCTCAAAATGTGCATAATAAGATCACATCACCTCCAGTGCTTCAACATGGACTGTTTCCCAGGCAGAGACCACCTCCTCTGCATTACTCATGCGAACAAGATCCTTAAATGAGTACTCAATAAAGATATTCAAAATTAATTAGAAAATGATTCAATAAACAATGTCATGTAAATTTATTGACTTACAACCTTAATAATATCTCTTTAGTGTCAGGTAAGATACAATATAGACCTCAGTCTATACCATAGATTTTATTTTTCCAGCTCTGAAATAAATAATGAAATCATAGTTAAAGCAAGGATAAGAAACTCATCACATTTGTGTCATCATTCAATGTAGTCAGAACGTACTAAGGGCTAGTCCTCAGCCTACACCCCCCTATTAGTTTTACTTAATGAAGCTTCTCTATCTGTCTTGGTGTCAATGGAATCGGCTGAAAATAAAAAAATAGTTCCATGATTATATCAGGATGCTGCTACTCAATAATATAGTATTTTATAATGGAAAATACATCTTTATCATCATCAATTCATGTAGTTCAATATGGGGGAAACTTTTCTAGCATAGTCCAATATGTCATCTATGTAATCTAAATATAAATTTCACCTTTTTCAAAGAATATCCATACTAGAAACCTAAATTGATCCTATTATTAAATATATTAGACTATGGTAGATTGTACATGCATAATTTTTTGCATAATAGAAGGTCCAAAAAGAGGTGATATGTTCCCCAATGCTATGTTGAGAACATGCGGAAGTTGTGTCTTTGAAACCACATGTATTATACAATATCAATTGTAAAAATTAATGAGAAATTATTTTCAATAACTCCATGTAGAATCAAAATAAAATAGATATGAGTGATCATACCAGTGTCTAAATGGATTATCTGGAAACTCCTCTATAATGAGTGTTTGTCCAGAAAGTTGAGGGAAGAGTGGGGGGATGCGCTCTGATGCCCAAATCTAAAGAAGGATGATATGTCCCCGAATAATGGTGAGGTCACTACAGGATACCCTGTATAATGCTCTGTATTTTTATGCCATGAAGGAAAATCTATATTTGTACATCCCAACTCAATCAATGAACTCCAATATAGCTAGATACATCATGTACAGTTGCACCACCATGTGATCCACAAATGGTGTCCCTCTAATGACTAGTAATATGTATGCAATAGCGTAATGCATAATAGTCTTTTAATCATCATCATTGGTTAAATGTTTAATAATTTCCTCCTTCCAGGTCATTAATATTGACTCTCCATATGTATCCCTATGGATGGAAAAATGTTGAAACCTAACAATCAGTAAGCAGGGTGAGGCCATGATGCCCGGGTGGGTCCAATAATGGCTTCCACCTAGATAATAAGACCAATAATCAGTGCTACATCCTATAGGGTGATGGTCATCTATCCCTCAAGCATGTGGAATGTAGGTGTCTCTAGTCACCACCTCTCTATGAGGGTAGAAAGAAGGTGATGGTTGAAAAATGTTCTATGCAATAAGATAATGTCGTCAAATCCAACATGAAGCAAGTATGGTCTAATGGAATGTGGAGGGTCCCTGTTATGAAATTTGCGCGTTCGATGCACCCTGATCTATAGAAGCTCACCATCATCTAACACGACTTAAGAAACATTACCTTTGTTACATAGTGAGTAGTATGGTATCATTGAACTATAAATATAAAAATTAATTGATTTATAAGTGTAAAATGTAAATATAATGTTATGAGTTGAAAAATGTAACACATTCCTGGTTTACTCACATTGATTTATAAAGTTTTTCTTACCAAAAGAAATGGCCATGTCATCATGTTTATCAACTAATATTACTAAATTTTTATTAACATATTCTATTACGAAGAAAATGGATTTTATATATTTATATATATAATAATTTTGTCTTCGTTATGTAAACTTTTATTAGAAAATTGTGTTCTTTGTAATTCATGTACGATTTTCCACATGATGGTATTTTTCATGATTATTTTCTCACAATAAATTTTTATGATTTCTTTACGGACTGAATGGTTATGAATTAATGTCACCTTAAATTCAATTGTCTAATTCATTTTCATGTGAGGATTAAACGAATGTTGTAATTTTATTGTAAAAGTGTATGGAAAAATTAGAAATTTATACGAAATAAAGAACCGTATTCGCATAGGCAATTGCTGCAATACATATCAGATATAAAACATAAAAGGAATATCGTCAAACTGATAAATAATATTTTTATAGTAAAAACCCAATAACAGTTGTTAGTACATGTGATTCTGTAACCATATATTAACCTAAAAAATCAAATGGAATTAACAACATCACAGGAGGAATAGTGGCAATGATGATGATGATTGGATGAGATTAATTCATCACCGTACTCTTTTTCAACATTCCATTAACATCATGGTTAATTTTCCACGATTTCTTTCTTCATGTTCACGTAGTGTTGTAGAATATTTTATACTAACCACTTTTTCGGATGTTTACTATAATAAACTCATTTTATGTTATGTATAACATCCCTATTGAAGTATACACAAGAAAACATGACTCTCTATGTTGAAAATGGGTTTTCAACTTTATTATAATAGTGTAACTAATATTAATAAATAAGGATGATAATATAATCATTATTATACCAAACTTTTAAACTATCTTTTTATACCATAATATGTATGATACTATTGTTTCGTTATATAAAATATTATTAGAATATTTGTTACAAAATATTTTTTATTCCAATGGAAAAAGAATATATAACACCATATAATTTAAAAAATAATAATATCATAGTGGAGACAATACATCATTGTGGATGTGATTGTGAACTCATCACTACAATGTCATGTAATCGTTTCACATAATGACCTTCTTTATTACATTTGGTTCATCTCAATAATTTTCCTATTTCTTGAGGCCAATCCATCTAATTTTTCATCCATATGGCATTCAGTCTCCCCTTAGTACGCAACGGGTCGATGTTAGATATCACTATTGGTTGGACTTTACAAATTTGGAAATTAAGAAACACCTTAGTAGGCATCCATGGTGCATCATAATAGTTATAAATGATGACATATGGTACAATGGATCAATATATTCTTCCCATTATATGTTCTAAGAGGCACATTCAGTAATGGAATTTGTGCATGGAAACTATAAATCCTGAATGATTCTATATTGATATTTCCACATTTATAATAATACCTCCATTTTTACACTGATGCTACTTTTGGTGGGTTCCGAATGATTATGAACTTCATATCTAAATTCATCATGGGGAAAATGTATGGCATGATAAACAAAAGAATATTTAATGTTCATTTCAATTTATAATTTAATGTTTCCTTTGTACCTTATCCCCTGTTGAATTCTATCAAAAGCTAGTTCTTTTCTATCAACATAGTACTTTAGGAGAAAATATAATGTCTCTTAAAATATGGCAGTTATAGCTAATGTGTGAAGCCTTGTGACGATACCATTGATGCACTCCATAATGTTTGTGGTCATATGTTCATACCTATTCCCCTAATCATATTTCACAGTACATTTTTCTATTATAATTTTCATCATATAATCAAACTCTACATGATTTCCCTTAAGGATTTGTTAGAAACATTATTCAAACTATCATTTACTAGGATCATGTGCTACAAAAACATTATGGTATTTCACATATATTATTTTTATCCATTCATTAAAATAACAACAAATCACAAAGAAATTGCATACCTAACCTTGTGATTTCCCACTTAATTGGTTCATTGTGGAATGTTCTTCTCACATTACCCAAAAGTGGGGAATGTTTTCATATATATAGTGATTCTTAGAATAAATTTTTGGATTGTGTACTTTTGAATACAGATAATGTGATAGCCTACACCTCAAGACTATTGAAGGTCTAGGGTATGAACCACCCAACAAATGATTTGGTTCTATAATTTGTGATTTTTTCCTTGAAAATATAGCATCACTACCTCTATGGTGAGATTTTTGACATATAGACCAATCAAGATAGTATAAAGTATATATTCACACAAAATGAGATCAACATTCATAAAAGTATGTGGTTAGGTGTAATCCAAAACTATGATTTCTCCATTAACTATTATCATAGAAATGAATATATGGTAGGTAATGTTATTAGTAGAGAATAACCATATACTCTATCCATGCAATATATTAAGAAAGGCCATATCTTCAATGATATGAAAAGGATGAATTTTTAAATCATAATAGTAGAGAATCAATCCTTACCATTCCCTAATGATTGCCTAACCATTTATCCAAGATAATTTTAAGAGGCACAAAGGGATGATATGGTGTAACAATATATGGTGAATTTTGTAAATGATGGGAAGCTACAAGTGTTCCATATCGACATTGATGGTGTGTTTTGGTCTGAAATGGGGATTTGTGAGCCTTCATAACCTAGGATAAATATAGTACTATTGGACAATGTGCATAGCTCAACATTATCAATCAATCCTAATATAACTAAGATGTACTATGATCTCATATAACACTTCTGGTGGGATAACATGTAGAAGGAGATTGTAGAAATATCTCAAGGTACTTGATATGTAAAAAAGATGAAGAAATGCGATTAAAGTCCAAAGCGATAATGCATACATTTCATATACCAATATAAAAATTAAGGAATTTAACTATTGACTTTGTCAAAGGTATCCTGAAGACATCCTAATAAAATTATTCAACATGGGGTTTGGTGGACCAACACACCAAGTATACCAACATTATCACTATTCAGGAAGATCTCTTTCTTGAAAACATGAAAAACTATATGTAAAGGATGCGGTGATACTGTATGGGGTTCCACTCCTGATTGTCACTGATCGTGATCCTAGGTTCACATTCCAATTCAAGAGGAGTCTCTAACATGATTTGAGTACTGAATTAAAGTTCATAATGACCTATCACCCCAAAACTAATGGCCTATTAAGAAGGAATATTCATATGCACAAAGACATTTAAAGTGTATTTTATTTAAAATTCAATGTTGGATAGGATAATAATCTCCCATTTGTTGAGTTCTCATACAAAAATATCAATGACTTGACTATTCTTATGGATCCAAATGAAGCTCTATATATAAATAATTTTATGACTCCAACCTGTTGGGATAGAAAATCATAAAAAAAATCTACATAGACCATATCCTGCGCAAGAGATGATAGAGAATTTTGATGTCATCTAGAAACATATCAATGATTCTCATAGTCGGAAAAAAAGCTGACAACCTTCAAGGTGATTTGGAGTTCGACGTTGGAGATAAAGTCTTTTTTTGTATATCTCCCTAAAAAAGACTAAGGTGGTCTGAATATAAAGTGAAGCTAACCCCAAGGTATATTGTCCCCTTTGAAATTGTTGACCACATAAGAGCTATGTCCTATTACCTTACACTTACACCAAATACGTAAAATATTAATGATGTGTTTCACATATCACTACAAAGTAAGTACATGCCTGTTCCCTCACATGTACTGAACGTACAAGTTATACAGATAGAATATGATCTCTCTTATGATGAGAATCCAATAAAGATTATGCACGTGAGAGATAAGGTTCTATAAAACTAGACAACACACCTTGTTAAAGTGTTTTGAAGGAACCATAAATATGAAGAATCTACATGGGAACTTGGGGAAACGGTGAAGGAGAAATACCCTCACCTATTTATGTAAAATGAAATTTCAAGTGCGATGTATCAATAGTGGGGAAGAATGAAATGACCCAAACATTAATCAATGGAATTCACCACTTATAATTATCTCATAGAGTATAATAATGTAAAATATAATTAGGAAACACAATGCCAAATAATACTTAAATGAACTACTAAATTCTATGTTACCATTAAACATAAATTTTGCACTTCTGTGATTCAAATTTGGAAATTCTCACATAGACAGCTTCCATCAGTAAGATGTTTGGAGTCCGATAGGACAAAAATATTTCTTGGTAAATAATAACATACCCATATGAATATTAATGTTACCCTTATGAATATTAATATGAACCGTATGAATATTAAATCTTCTTACTGAATAAGTACCTTACAAATGATAGAAAAAACATTATCCATCCTTTATGTGACATTAGGATATAATTACGTTATAGTTTTTGAATTATTCTAAGTCAAGAGTATTTAATGATTTACTGTTTAATATAAATGAAAATGTAATATAATAAAATATATTTAGAAGGTAGTATTTATATTTATTATGAGTATATGTTCATTTTATGATAACATAATAAACATTTCAATGTGTTAGAAAAAAAATTTTCAAATTTTTAATTTGGTATTAATCAATTAAATTATGATTCTAATTAAAAAATAATAAATTATTATGTAGAAAATTATTTTCATAAAATGGAGTTCATTTTGGAATTATACGTTTCAAAAAATGGTGTGGGTGATTTTTATAAAATTTCTTAAAATACATGAATTTTGTTAATAGTGATTTTTGATAATTAAAAACTTGTGCTAAATAAATGAATTTATACATCAATATTGAGTCATGGCTGATATAAATGGTCATTGGATCTAACTAAAATTCAATTTTTACTATTTTTATTAGAATTAATCCTTACTATTACTTCTATTTTGATGATATAATAAATTAATTAATATAATATTGAGAAAACTCCTCTCCCCACCACTATAAATACCAACCCTAAAATACTCAATTCATGAATAATCCCAAACCTTGTTCCAATTAAAAATTCATCTCAATTATCATCCCAATATTACCCCCACATCCATCATCCCTTAGACTCATAAAATGACTAAATACCCACACCTTAAAAGACTATCCAAAATATTTATTCAAAAGGTAATTTGTCAATATCTTTTTGTTCAAATTCCTTTCAAATTTATATTATTTCTTCTCTTATATTCAACTTAAATTTACCAAAATTCCTGATAAATCCAGTATTATTGATTTATTATTATCATATCATGTAAATGGAATATTATTAAATATATTACTCCATCTCTCAATCATTTTATAAAAATGAAATCATTTCATTTGATGTGTTAATTTACAATTATCATGGGGGATGCAATTCCATTTTACTTAAATTAATTAAAGGGCGTAAATAAAACCATTAAATTTTTGATAAAATATCATAATATATTTTATTTCACCCCTTTTATGTTCTAGAAAGATCTTTTAATCATAATAATAAATTATAAATAAAAACAAGTTCATTCTCATTTGAAAACATCTCAAATAAACAAAAAACTATCATCATTAAATTTTAACTAATCATTAAACCACATGCTATATATCATAATTAATGATAATATTATTTAAATTCACATAATATCATTAATAATATTTAATATAAATTCAGGATGTTTATCCATGTTCTAAATTAATTTTCATTCAATTATACATGTGAATCGTTCATGAAAACTATGAAAAAGAACACTTTTGAACAATGAATTTATACTCTATAACTCATACAGATGCCTGTAAAAAAACTTAATGAAACCATTATAAACCAAAATAATGTATAAGAGGTTTTATAGTTGTTAATTAAAGAATATAATGCAATTATAAATTACATTAAACTGAGAAAGCATTTGGATACTAGGTAAGGGGAATTCTCAAACCCCACTATCATCCATGGGGTTTCGCTCTATTACCCCATTTTCAGTATGGTTATTCCTTAAAAAAATTTATTCAACATCATATTATATTTCATATTATATAAATATTTTCTACTAGAGTTTTTGAAAAACACAATATTTTATAAAAGAACATTCCTTTCAAAACACAGTTTTTTTACATCTAACAAAAGGTTGTTGATTCTTACATCAATTATGTTATTCCGCCATTCATTTGGGAACCCAATGTTTATTAATTTATTCCTATGATTTGAAACACATTCCATTACATGGTTTTTTTTTGTATTGATATATGTACTATGTGAAATGTATGATAATGTAAATGTTATGATGTGATAGGTGCACCCTAAATTATATAGTGCTATGTAAATGTTATGATTTGATGGTAGTGACCTATGTTATATAACACTAATGTGAATTGGGTAATGTGAATAATCTCATGGTTATATTTAAATATGTGTGATGATGATGCTAGATTTTTTCATAGCTACGTGTTGTGGGTGACCTCTAATACATGATGTTTCATTTTTATGCATAACCAAAATCCTTGGTATTATATTATTCTTCTTCTGATGAATATGATAATGATGTTATTATTATTATTACTCCATGATACATTGTTTCATGTTTTTAGCTATACTCTTACATGAATTTTTTCTCATCCTTGTTCAGGTATATCCTTATGTGATTACATGTACTTAGGGGAAGTCAATATCCATTGACAATCTATATAATAAGGAATTAAATAAATGTTCTATGATTTAAATGTTATGTTTGGTCCTATTTTTCCTATCAAACCTTTGGATCCACATATTTTAGCTGATCTTTTTTATTTTTCATTAAAATTATGAGAAAATAATTTATTAAAAGATGGTTCAATATACAATAATTATTTATTGTATGTAAAAGAGAAATACACTCTGAGTAATTTCAATATACACTTAAATTTATTTTGTGTGAATGTATTCCTGATAAGATTTATTGGAGGAAGGGTGTCAAACTTTGGGAAAATTCATGTTATGTTTATTGACCGCACACAGTGGGATCAACCATGAAAACCACATTGGTAAATTTTTATCCACAAATATGGGAATATAACAAGAGAACCTCCATGATTATTTCATTAACCACATGAAGAGAAAAATACCTTGACAACCACCATGGTAAGATTATAATGTTTTGTTTTAGTGGTTTAAGAAGAACTAAAATATCATTGAGTGAAATTAGTAAGATTATTTTTTAGGTTAAATTTCATTAATGTATTTAGATCACAATTTGATGAAATGATGATTATGAATATGTATTTTCTTGCATGAAATCCACAAGGCCTTGTATTTTTTATTTACATTTGGACAATCCACTTTTTTAATGGGGGTAACGGAGAACCCTTTTGTGGACCGTAGGTTTAGTAAGAACATAGATTTTTTATTCATGGGAAATAAATATCATAATAATAATTAGTTATAATTCATACTAATATTTACAAGCCTATATATAATGTATTTTAATTATAAAATTATAACTGATGTTTTTTAACAGTGACTATGTCATTGATAAAATTATATTCAATGCCAAACTCGAATATAATTGATACAACATTGTAAGAAAAAATATGTTTTTATTCATGGGTAATTAATGGTGATATTATTATATTTATTCCATATCAATCATCATAGTTCGTCAGCATCCATTCACATGAAAAATATTCATAAATATTTAATGTAACATTGGATAAAAAACACAAAGACATGAAATTTTCAAAGAGATAATTTAATAAAAAAAGGTAAAAGAGGGATACTATAATATTTCCATATAATAATATTATTTTTATTGTGGTTGTTCTATCATCATAATTTGTGAGTTAAACCATAACTAATATAGAAAATCGAACATTTAAAATTGTTTAAAATGGAATCATTTAAGGTAGACTGAAATATATTTCAGGATGATTTTTTAAATGGGTTCTAAATATTTATGGATATTGTAGTCCAATTATATAAATAAGTAGAAACATATTGATTATTCATAATCAATATAAAAATGAGGAGGAATATACATTATGGTTATCAACTATATGGGTATTGTAATAATTTTCTACAAGTCAAAAAATAAATAATTACTCACATACCAAATATTCTATATACTGCAATCCATGACTTGCGAATGAAAGAGAATGTGGTATCTAGTAATACATACAAAATAATTATTCTAATGAAATAAATATGAAAATAATTATGTGTCTTAGAACAATTCTTATTCATTGAAGATTAAAATGAAGCCTATGGAAAGAGAGTGTTTGAATGTGTTATTTTTTATTACAATACAATTTGATTAGTGTATAGAGTCTCTCTATATTCTTATTTTGTGGAATTATAATTTATTTTAAAGAACCTCATATTGTTTCTACATGTGATTAATAATATAAATCATATATTCTATGTGGAACTCAAACCATCATAAGTGACTTTTCTGTTGGGACCACTTTGTGTATAAGGTTTTATTTGTTTTCAATTGTTGTCAATGAAGATCAAAATGAAGGAGATCAAGAAGTACTCTAATGAAATGGAGGAATGGAAATTCAGATGATTGTTTTACTGATCATAAGTTCAAAGAACATGTTTCAATGTTGACATATTGTTTACAACAGTGAAGAATGGTGAGGTATAATCTATTTGAGAATGAGTAAAGCAAAATGGGGTTTTGATGAACATCATGCAATTCTCCATGATTTCATGAGAACCATTGCATATCCTACATGAAGAATTGAGTCATATGTTTTTCATGAAGTAGAGAGTGATAGTTGAAGAAGAATACAATGTGAAAGGGATTGGAATTCTGAGATTTCCATGCAGTTCACATTGTATCAAGATATGATGATCCTAAATCTGATCTATCAAAGGATATATATCACGATAGTGGAGTTTTTGAAGAATGAAGAAGAGTTTCTGAAGAATAAAAACCATAGAAAAAAAGCATAATGGTTATGGCAGAAGCATATTTTGAAGGTGGTGTTCTTTCCCAGTGTTTGCCAAATTTTTGGTCCTCAAAAGCAGAAAATGAGTACATGGATTTTATGCAAAAGGAGGAGTGCAGAAAGCAGAAGTGGTGCGTGAAATCAGTGGGCTTTGTGTGAAATATGGGGAGTTGTGCACGAAAAACAGTGTGGTGTGAAAAAGAGTGGATTATAGTTTTTCGCGCAAATAGTGGCTCAGATCATAAATGCTGAAAATCGGCAAAGGCAAGAGGCACGCGAAAAATAAAAGATGTTGGCGCCATGTGCGTGGAAACTCAAACTTGTGAGTTAAAGGATGGTTGTGCGGAAAATGTGAGTTTCATGTTTTAAGCACAAAGAGGCTTTATGTTAAGAATGATGAAAAATTACAATTTCATGAGTTGTGCGAAAAATCCTACTGGTGCGCGAAAATAAAAGGAAGGAGCGCGTAATCTCAATACCCGAGAGACAGTTTTACGCGCAGGAAGGGGTTTTACGCCCAAGGTCAAAAATTACTATAAATATGAGGTAAACCACTCTAATTTGGATTGTCTCTACACATAGACAAATCTCGAGCTCTGGTGCACAGAAAAATTGAGGTATAGAGTATTGCACAAAAAAGAAGGTGTTGCGCGAAAAAGAAGGTGTTGCGCGAAAAAGAGAAGTTCCTCACGCCAAAGAAGAGTTACGCGAAAAGCCTTTTTCGCACCATAGAGTTATTTTTATGCACAAGGAATGAATTTTATGTGAAAGAAACTGTGAATGGTGCACAAAAAATTTGGGGGTTCCGCAGGCCTTTGACAGGTGCTTAGTAATCTCAAATCTTCTTTGTGAAGACATAAGAATAATGACCCATTTGGTTTTACGAAGAGAATTAGTATTTTACTAACATGACTGGTGTTTAACACCCTCGTTGTGCTTTGAGAAGAGAAGAAGAATGATTCTTGAAACTAAAATCAAATCTTCATAGAAAGAGGAATGTATAAAGTTACACCCAGGTGTCAGTATTGGGAATCAAAGGAAGAGAAGAAGAAGATTTAGTGAATTCAGTTATTGCACTAAAGAAGAAGATTGAATAAAAAAGTGCATCAACTAAGTAATCTGATGCAAGCATTGTCTCATGATGAACAGGAGACAAAAGACTTCAATACAAATCTGTTTAAGAGTCCTTCACATTTATAAACTGAGTGTGACTTCACCAAGGGCAGTGAGCCAGGGGGAGTCAATGGGAGTGACCCGAGGGACGCAGTGAGCTATCCCTGAACTTTTGTAAAGGCAGTGAGCCTAGGACAGAGTGATTGTTCCCGAACCATTTTAATCCATAACTAGTGATTAATAGTGGAATTTGGTACAATCGACAACCTGTCGGCATATGCTCCTTGGACGTAGCCCTTACAGGCGAACCAAGTAAAAATTGTGGTGTCTTCTCTTTGCATGTGAATGTTTCATTATTGATCATATCCATCATACCAGTTTTACCAGTTCCTACCAATTTGGGAACAAGATCCTTGGTTTTAAAAGAAAATTTCGACACCCTGATTCACCCCTCCCCTCTTAGGGTGTCCTGGGGTCCAACATTTTCATTGTGAAGGACAATGTTCATTAAAGTCTACGAAGGGACTTGAAGAAATATCACTAATCACACAAATTAAGTTCAAAGATAACACGTTTAGGATTAGACACCAATATAATAAAATTTTTATAATATTAATAATATTGTCATCATGGGATAATAATTGTACATTACTCCTGATGTGGTTATCTTTTAGGAGGAGAACCTCATTTACATATTTCATTGTTCACTTGTACATATTTCATATCTAAATATGTATACCAACTATATGAGTGATTAACACTATGAGATATAATAATGAAATTATTGAATAATACATTAAGGGGTAAATGTTATATTAGATTGAAATTCACTACCCACTTTTTAAACGATTCCCCGCATTAGTTTAGGAAGATCCCATAGTGACCATAAAAAATAATCAATTTCAGTCACACCATTATCAGATTCCCATTTTAAGAATTCATTTAGAAATTTATTTTTATTTATAAATTTTATATGAAGTGAATATTTAATGACTCCGTTGATTTCCTAAATATATCACTGAAGAAATAGTTTCCATTACACTAAGTTATAGAAATAAAATAGATTTAATAAGGTTCGGAAATCCCTGTACATGAATAGAGAGAGTAGATATATGTATCTAATTAAAGGCACTAAATTATTTGTCTATTATAATATTAATATTCATAATATGAATCTTAAAGAAATAAGTGCCTATAATACATTATTGCAATATAAATATGAAGAATGATTAATTTTCACACTCCAAAATTGTGGTCAAATAAATTCAAGCATGGAAATTTAGAACCAAGAACAAGAGGAGAAGAACACAACTCTATAGTAACATGTGATATATCATATAATGATTCATGTTCATATTTGATGAATACCATTCAAAACATTCACATTGGTGAATTCAAATTAATTAATGGATTTATTAAAAGAACATTAGAGTTGATCACCCATAAAGAATGTTATAATAAATATATGAAAAATGATTTCAAGAAAATGGTGTTGATGAATATAAATATTTCCAAATAGCTAGGATCCTATTAAATCATCAATGTGGGGTCTTCCATAACAAAAGAAACAAATGATTTTCATTTTTATTTAGCATTGTGATTGATTTTATTAGATCATTTTTTTCAACAATAATTCATGTTGTGTTCACCATTATTTTTCTTTCTAAAAACACACAATAGTTCCCATTTCTATAACCATGTATAGGCATTTAGTCCATTGGAAGGTTGTCATTTTTGTTTTTAGAACAAATGGAACTTATAATATCATGTTGGATATGAGAATTGGATTTCGTGATCACGACAAAATAGGAGTGGATTGATGCCAAATCTCATAATATCATATAGATTTATGATATATTTAAGAGTCTCTTCCTAATTCTGATACATAACATGTTTCCATAAAAAATAATTCTATTTGCAATCCCTCTATTTCCAATGGGGAGTCTACTAATGAGATCATCTATATGTATCTGAGGTTTTTCATCAGTTTCCCATTGATGGTTATATGATTATATATTGAAACCATACAATTGTACATTTTGGATTTTATAATATCATAGGAGGCAAATAATATTATGTGGATGGTAACATGTAGTTACAAGTCATCTTTCATATCATACATAAAAATAGAATCAAAACTCACATAGTTTGTTAAAATCATTCTGTTTAAATTCACGTGTAATGTGAATATATTAGGGTACATAGGAACCATGTATTTGAGATACTTCCTTGAAAAGGCCTACAAAATATTTTAGTTATAGTAGAAGTTAGAGTAATTGTAGCTTAATCATGCTATTGGGACCCATCCTATGTTTGATGACATAATATTGGTGTAGTCATATCATGCCACTTATCAGGGCTCTCACCATGAAGATGTATAGGCTATTGTTGATCCATAGTGCAAATTATGGTCAAATAAATTCAAGAATTGAAATTTATAACCAAGAACAAGAGGAGAAGAACACATCTCTATAGTAACATGTGATATATCATATAATGATTCATGTTCATATTTGATGAATACAATTCAAAATGTTCATAGCGGTGAATTCAATTTAATTGATGGATTTATTAAAAGAACATTAGAGTTGATCACTCATAAATAATGTTATAATAAATATTTTGAAATTGATTTCAAGAAAATGGTGTCGATGAATATAAATATTTACAAATAGGTAAGATCCCATTAAATCATCAATGTGGGGTGTTCCATAACAAAAGAAACAAATGATATTCATTTTTATTTCTCATGGTGATTGATTTTATCAGATTGTTTTTTTAACAATAATTCATGTTGTGTTCACCATTATTATTCTTTCTAGAAAGTCACTATGGTTCCCATTTATATAACTTAGTATATGTGTTTAGTCCAAAAAAAGGTGGTCATTTGGGTTTCCAGAACCAATGGAACTTATAATCTCATGTTGTATATGAGAATTGGATTTCGTGATCGTGGCACAATTGGAGGGAATTGATGACAAATCTCTAAATCTCTTATAGATTTATGATATATTTATGATTCTCTTACTAATTCTGATACAGAACATGTTTCCATAAAAAATAATACTACATGGAATCCCTCTATTTTCAATGGAGAGTCTACTAATGAGATCATCTATATGTATCTATGGTTTTTCATCAGTTTACCATTGATAGGTATATGCATATATATTGAAACCATAAAATTGGAAATTTTGGATTTTTTAATATCATAGGAGGCTAATGATATTATGAGGATGCTAACGTGTTGTTACGAGTTATCTTCTATATCATACATAAAAATAGAATCAAAACTCACATAGTTTGTTAAAATTGTTCTATTTAAATTCATGTGTAATTTGAATATATTAGGGTACATAAGAACCTAGTTTTTGAGATACTTCCATGAGAAGGATTACTACATATTTTAGTTATACCAGAAGTCAGAGTCATTGTAGCTTAAGCAGGCCGTTAGGACCCATCCTATGGTTGATGACATAATATGGGCATAGTCATATCATGCCACTTATCAGGGATCTCACCATGATGATGCACATGCTGTTTTTGATCCATGGTGAACATTATATAATCAATGAAACTCCCTATGACCACATCATTCATGCTCATTATGAGAAAAAATGAATTGAATGTAATATGTCTCACTGCATATGGATTCAAGTCTAATGCATTGGGGAATCCCTTTGATTTTTTAATAATTATTCTGGGTATTGCGAGTAAATCTAATATATCATATTTATTGAAGGGATCAAAGTTCTAAAAGAATATTCTACATCACATTCCAATGATGGATGATGGAGAATGATCATCCTCTATGAGATATTGTCTCTTGATTGTCAAAATGTCAGAGGGTTAGGGATACTTACACCAATGTGGAAATACATTATAGATTGAGCCTTAGACTGGTGTTCTATGTAACTTGCATATTATATTAATAACTATTCACATAGTTATGATGTTCAGGGTTTAAAATCGGTGGATACCCAATGGATGTTTAATTTGGATCTCAAGCCTGAGGAATGCATCCAAAGTATCTAGAATATAACAGGAATCAAATTCTATATAGTTCATTTTGGTCTAGGTTTATGCATTGAGGTTTATCATTGTTTGATTAATGTGAAGCTCAATCCATAAAAAATCATCATATATATACAAGTTATGGTAGGAATAATATTCCTCATACTTTAGTTTTGTTAGGGATTCCACACCGAGGATTCCCTAATATGGGGTATTCAAGTATGATAATAATAGGGGATAAAAACTGATTTTTTCCTTATATGTGGTTGTAGACATATCATGCAACTAATTTTGGATTACACTCATAATTTGACCTTATATGCACAGTTGATAAGGATATCATATCTTGGGATTCCTTCATAACATGGCATAGTTTTCTAACTAACCTAAATGATTGTCTTCATGACATTCCCCAATTGTCTGCCTAAAATTTTGGTCAATGTATAGAAATTCCTAGCCATATTATATAAATTTCAGTGATAATTGAATGATCTAATTTATTTTTCTGAAGGATGTCTCATTGTTTTAATGAAATATTAGGATGTCATCGCATGATAGGGGATGACTTTCCTAGAGGATAAAAAATTCCAGAATATATTTTCCTTGTATTCAAACAGAAATTTTCTAGTTGTAAATAGATTATTAAATAAATTATCATGATCTATCCAAACATTTCTACAGAATAACACTTGATCTACGCTATAATGTCTGGAGGATAGCATGTGGTCTGGTTGGCTTTTCCTTGTGTCACCTCAAGGAATTGCTGACATTCTTGGAGGGTATCGCAAGACTACACTAATAAGACCAATTGAAATCACTAGAAAATTCATGCATACTTTAGTGTTACTACATAATTTGGTAAACATGGCTGAATTTCATCCCATGATCTATATGGTGAACCGAGAGAGCTTCAAGGGACTCATGAGACTTTCTTGGGGTGTCTCGTGAAACTATCAGGATATTTCATAATGTTATTGCATGATATTGATAAGTCATGTAAAAGAAAAGAAGAAAAAATAATATCTCATTTCATTAGTCTCTCATATTTTACATTTTATTAAATCATATTGTTACATATGATAATTAGATGTGTCCAATATAATCTTGTTTAGTTTTTTCATGATCTGTTAGATCTGTACGACCACCTTCTCAAAACCTGTCTGAAACACTAAGACTCCTTCACATGATCCATCATTTGATAAAATGTATTTCATATGCATTTATAATGTTCCCATAGGTTATTCTACAAATTTTACATGGAGAAGTTTCTTTTCTTATCATGTGATTTGGCATTCTAGAAATTATATTAAGGCTCCCATGTAAAATCACTCATATATCATCAATACAATATTATGGACAAGGGGATGTATTTATAAGACTCCCCAAAATTCTTATATTATACCTTATGTGGTTCCAATATATATTCATGTTATAGTTTTTTCATGGATTCATTTTTATTCTCTTCTCATGATCTTATCATGGGTTATTCAGGGGTGCGACACATGATTTTTATTGACAATGACAGTTTGTCAATTTTTTCACATTTATTGGAACCATGACTATCAAAATGATTTTTCCTAATCCTGTGGGCATGTCAAAGGACTTATAAAATTCCGTGATATCAGGTCTATGTGTCTTTTCTAAATCTAAATTCTTGATGAAAGGATTTCATGTTATCTGCAATAAAATTTATAGTTATTTTAAAGCCCAATGTTGGATTATATGGAAGTCAACTTAATAAAAATTTGACATGTCTGGGGTTTATCATGAGAAAATTGTAACACTACATGAGTTATTGATTATTACATCTAATTTTATCAAGAGTTATTCCATTATATTATGTTGTAATTTCGAGGGGGCCTCTATGTGATCAATGGTGATTGCTTGGGGTGTAAAACCCCTTCATCAAATCCTATCATTATAATAAGCTTATACCATTTACCTATTATGTTATTATTTATTTTCAATTATTTCAATATCTCATTAATCAGTACTTGTTTTCCTTAAGAATTATATATCAATATCGGTAATTTTTCAAATGAGGAATAAAGGGTCTTTTGGTGATGCACGATCATTGTCATGGATAACCCTTATGTTTGTGTTTAGAGCCGATAGTGGAATTTTAAATTCAGATTGACATGTGAAACACACTTACCATGAAAAATTTTATACGACTATGTTCCCTTTCATGAATGGATGAACATCCATGTAGGGAATTTGCAGTGTCTTCAATACCACATTGGTGCTTCTCATAAATATCTATAACCACATAAGGCCTTAATATGCTATATGTTATTCAATTTTTTTGAAAGTATTGTTATTATTTTACACTATCCCAAAATTTTAAAACCTTTTGACATAGAGGAGTTCACATATAATCCACTACGTGATGAAAGAATGTCCTTAGCACCATCTTAAGAAGAATGGGATTGTTCATGTGGAACTGTGTGATCTGATGTAGGTCATGTTAATGCATAACCCATTGGGATGGACTTTTGATGGCTATATGATCTAATGTACATTGGATGATTAGGAAATATTTCAGTTTCATAAACCTTATATTCTTTTTCTTTGTGGATAATAAAATAACATTGAACTGGGAATTTGTTCCCTTTTAGTTTTTTTGATGCCCATTCCTAAGAAATCAATAAATTCTATCCTCATGATTGAAGTTAATGTGAAAAATGGATCAGTAATGATGATAATTAGTAAAATATTATGTAGTTGGGATATCTCTATTTTTTTATTAGGAAATGTTTGGTATCCAATGATACCATTTTTAATCCACTGATTTCATATAATAGGGGATTACAGGGAGCTCCTACACTCGCAACATCATCCAATCAGATATTTTATGATCTTCATCCATCATGTTCCCCCTTGGTGAATATTACCAAATTATCTTATCGTGAAATATTTCCACAAGAAAATTTAGTGAGAAATATTTTTCAAAATCATATATTTCTATGTGCTAGATTTAATTAACCATGATTCACTCTTCAATAATTACATGGATGTTGGCTAAAAAACTTTTATGGTTTTGTGTAAAAGTTTCATAGGACCAGTTGGTTCTTGAACATGAAAACATGACTATTATGAATATCACATGACCATGACATGGCCATGAGATCACAAGTCTCATGGTTGGTAGTGCAGTTGTGATAGGTTTTATAGGTTATGTGGTTCAGGATTTCTCAATAGTTCATACAGTCTATGAGACGTATATTATGTGAAATGAGATTGAATACAATTATAGTTTTTGTGATTCTCAATATGATTTTATAAATATAATTTTATTTTCTAAGGGTTTGTTTTTTCATATATATATATATATATAATATTACACATACTTATATTCATATGGATTCCAGATCTTATCCTAGTTAATCCCCTATCACTATCTAATGTGCTAAAATTTCTATGACAATTAATGATGACCCTATATATCTAGAGCACTTTGAAAACATGGTTCTAAAAATAATTCTACAAATTAAACTTCTATACTATTTATTATCACACCAGCATCCCCTATATTCGTTTTTCCTAGTAGGTGATGTGGGCATCCCTTATCCTGACTAAAAACGTCTTTATTGTTGTGTGTTTAAATTGAATGATTATATTTAAATGAAATCTTCTTAGGATGAAATATTTTGTGTGACATTTTACCATGGGTTTTAATATAGTTTATAGAAATCACGTATGGGTCCATATGGATATCATTTTTCTCACAATCCCTTCACATAAGGAAAATCAATCATATCTGGATCTTATTTAAACATCCCTATTGGCCATTAAGAGGCCAATATTTTGTTTGTGTCCTAGTGAATTTTTTTATATGAATGGATACGGAAATTATGGTATAGGCAGTGCTACATCAAAATTTCCAAATAGCTACATGTCATTTGTCATTATGATGTAGTATGAGTTTCGCAAATAATCATATATTATTATGAAGATATTACTAGAGAATAGGTTATCCATTTTTTCCCCAGTAGCAGTTTTGTCATTTTATCCCATGGAGATGTAAGAATCAACCTCTATGAAATCTATCGATAGTTTTGGATACCCCCCCCCCAATTAGGTAAATACATGAAAAATTCCTTATTGTGGAGGACATCTAAGATGGCCCCACAATAAATCAAGTCCTATAGTAGGATATGCTCAACATCATGAACAAAAAAGGTAATAAAGGATACGATTATAGTTTTGATAATTTATATTAATGATTAGTTCAACATTTTCATTATTTCATCATTACTCAGTCCACTACTATACACCCTCATTTGTTCCCTTCTATTAATGTTCATGATTATGCCCATTCCTAATAGGAAATCATATATTATAGAAAATATTTGACATGGAGGTAATGGGTGACACCAGATAGATCCTCGACCAAAATACTGGGGCTTTATGTTCATGTGATTAAATGGGTTGAATTTCCAGGTTGGGGGATTCATGATAAGAAATCCATGTTATTACGTTGTTGATGACAACATGACTAGTGGAGTGATTTCATCTAAATTGAACTTTATAAAATTGTTCATTAATTCAACATCTTCTAGAACATATTATTTATGGAATCATCCATTTCACTATTAGTGGTCCTCTCCATTATTTTATGTATAAGAGAATTTCTAAATTATAGATACAATAACACCAACTGTATATCTAGATACTTATTTAACACATGGTTATTGGATATTTCTAGGATAGAGGCCTTGAAATTAGGCCTTCAGGAGGATACTGATATACATATTATTTTTGTTTTCTTTGATATAATGCAAAAATATATCATTAACTGGGCCAATTTTTTATAATAGAGGTATCACTATTGATGAAATTAAATATGTGATCTCCCTTTCGGATCAGATTATTGCATTATGAATACATGAACTGATCATTTGTGATACATATAACCCCTACTATTTCTCTCTCCTGTTCAAATGCACACAATGTGTTTCTCCATTTCCTTTTCTGGTGTGCCGAAAGAGATACATCACAATATTATCCACTAGTTTTGGCTATATTGGAACACATGGATTCCAAAGCTGAGATTTTCCTCACTTTAATTGGGACCCATGAATTCCTAGATTTTTCTTATTCATATGCAGGGGTAGAATCCTTCCCACTTTTTTTTAATGAATTGAATGATCTGTTATGTTGATAAATCATTTTCCTTTCCAAAAAATCTAATTATATCAATGGTTTAGTTGTTCCAAGTCTCAGGATATTCTTCATTCAGGAATTCCCTTCATAGCAATGTCCTTCCCATAGATAGGGAAAAATTTATCAACAATGATATCCCCATGACATAATTAATAGATTATGAAACTATTGAGAGATGATTATAGTGAGATTGCTCTTCTACTTCACTTCCAGCTCAGTTGGTTATCCCCCTTTATGACATAACCAACCAAAATCTCTGGAGACTAGACATAAAAAAATTATATTATAGAAACATATTCAATCCCTGGTTATTAAGACTCTTGAGGGAACATATTGTGACCACAATATTGACTTCATCAATTATTTCATGATTTTAGGTTGAGTGTCTCTGATCATAATGAAATATATTAAATATTGTTGAAAAACATCCTGATGTGTCAAGTGTTGGCTACTATGGATAGGGTCTTGTGTGATCTTTATGATGGGACTCCCCTGAACGAATTGATGAAGGATCTATTGGATGTATTTGAATTGAATAGTCAGTTCCTATCTCATATGTATGTCAAAATAGAGTTCATGGCCCCACTAATTGTAAGATATGAGGAGGTCATAGATCATTCAAATAATCGCCTTTCTTCTTTATCGTTGACATTGGAATCTACCCAAAAATTAGTTTATGTCTACACTTATAGAGAGACACAAATCATGATTAGGTGTATAACCAAAGGATAATATGACACTTATAAATTCAATTAATTCTTCTCAATAGAATCTTACTGACTAGACCAACTTAGATGATCAAATATTATGATAGTTTTATCATTGAAGTGTATATTTTTTTAATTGAATCTTTTGAGAGGCTCTGAAATATAGAGATCCATACTTTTATATACTATAAATGAATATTAATATTTAGAATTATACTTCATTTCCCCATATACATTCATTTTGGATGTGCATGATATTTCATTGATCTGATGTTCTATGAATGATTAATGATACTCATCATTGGCATAAAAAAACCTTAATTTTGGATTAAAATGTATAAATAAAAACATATATTTATCATTAAATACTCATGAATACCTAGTAAAATAAGATTGGAGATTTATCTATCTTATCAAATTGTATTGAGACATCTAGAATCACAAAATTACAATTTCGAAAATGTAAATGACTTGAAGGGTGAGTGATCATCCTTTTCTGAATTCAATACAATTAGAAAGTATATGTTTATTTTTATAATTTCCATATGGTGGTCCTAAAATGATTTTTATCTCATTATTTAAATTTCATTATTTTTATAATACACTCTAAATATGGGGATACATAGCATTCATGGACTTGGATTTTTTGGAAGCAACCATATTATGTGTTTTCAGCATTAAAGAATTTATACCTTATCCTTTCATAAAGACTAAAATATTTTTTTTCTATAGCTTATGGAATTCTATATATAATATTTTATTGAATTTTTATGGTCTTTTAGATTTGACCTTCTACTATTTTAGGATTACGTTTTTAGCTCAGACATTATATTTCCTTAGTTTAGTCATAATATCTTTGAACATATATTTATATAGTTTTATGATCCTTCATCATTTATTGAATGTCACATGTAATATATCAAATGCGATGTAACGTTCATTTTGATGTTTTTTGTCATGCGGTAAATCATTTTCCAGGAAATTTAGCGTCATGCTATAAGGATGTATATATAATGTCATGTTTAATGAATTTATCCAAGAAATTAAATACAATGAAATTAAATATATTGTTTCTAAGACATCATATATAGAATATAATAATGTATCTCTACATGAATATGATTGGTGAATATATTATATGGGTTATACATTCTTTATATGACCTGGAACAATCTATGGTGCTGAGTTCTATTATGGTGTTGTTGAGGTTTCAGAGGATTAGAGTTTTTTTAATGTGGTATGGATATTCTATTTGTTGATTGGAAGAAACCCCATATCCATCTATAAAATTGTGATAAAATGGGTTTCCCACTCATTACCAATTTCTATGGAATATTTATTGTGGTAATATTCATTGATGGATAAATAATAGGGATTCTCCATCCACATGGAATTTATTAATATTGGGGATGAAAAAATAAGAAAAAACCCAAAAGATTATGTTGATGAATTAGGAATGGGTAATACATGTGAACGATGAATCAAAACATACTTAGGATCCAAGTTGCACCATGGTTGCATTAGGTCTCATAAGGATTTGAGTTCCTCTCCTATAAGGATGTGATATATTTGATTCTTATATTAAATCCCATATGCATTAATACCATGGTCAGATTGAGTAATGCTCACTCATTTACATGGTCCATGAATGGCTAGTGAAAACTCAAATGTTTAGATGATGATGATGGGTACTTATTGACATATATTCATGAAGGGCTATAGAAATCATGTGTTGTTTGGTTATTTCAATATGATGCTAAGGGACCTAGATAGTGTGATTTAATTTTAATATGTATAGTCCATCAAATTTATTGGTAGTGTGTATTTTCATTCAAACATTGAGATGGGTAAAAACAAGATGAAGTAATTTCAATAGAGGAAAATATTTTTGAATAATTTTGTTAGAAGTATTATAATTAACAGTATGATAATCTCTTGTCATGAGGATGATATGGGATAATCATCTGTTGAGTGGCCTAGAAAAATCTGAGGTTATATGGTTTTCCTTGGTGATATTTGGTCTCACATGGTTATTAATTCCATATTCAATGTGATATAGTTGGTTGATGAATATAATCACATATGAAAGATCCATATGCATATATGTATAATAAAAAAATAGATATCCTAAAGTCGTGTATCATTCCACAAGTTACATGGATATTATTTGGTGATCTAATGCACTCAAATCATTAAATGTGATTTATGGAATATATAATATTAAATAATTATTCAATCACCCATAAGTCTTTTTCACTTCCTAGGGAACACGATATCAAGGAAGGATAAGTAACAAGTCATTATAATATATTTGTTCTATTCCATGGGGTAAAGCGGTAATGGATATAATTTTACAAGTGCATCAATTCTGGCCTTAGAAGAATTAATCAACATTTATTTATGCCCTACTATTTACTTATACTCTAGAGATGATGAGATTAGCGAGGTAATAATTGTCTCTTACTCAATATTCCAATTTTAGTTTATCTAACTGATAAGAATATTGACTTTTTTCCAAGATTTTAAATGTCTTTTGATTTGTAAAGTCAATGGATATAGTTTAATATCATATAACATTGTCCAATATGTAGGTTGTGTAATAGTTTGATAGAAATTAACCAATTCTATAGGGATTATTAAAAAATGAATAAATAGGATGCCTAGGATTAAGAGTACATAAATATCCTTCTTTACAGGAGATGAAAATATTTAAAATAATGGTATATAGTTATTATGACTAGAGAAATTATATGAGACACTCATTCCACATTTTGACAAGAACAATATAAGCTGGTGTGATTTACCATGATGATGTCATGCACACAAGGATTAAAATTCTGTTCATAGAAATCCATGATGACTATAGCAGGTAGGACTGATCAATTATGAATCCACAGAATGACCAAAAAATGGATCTATTTTCTATTCCATGGTAATTGAATGGTTTTTAGTGACCCAACCCTTTTGATACATGATGTGTGACTCATAGGGACGAGGGTCTAAATATATGAATAAATCATCTCATTTTATGGTTGAGTGGGTTCAGACACTTATGATCCATGGATGAGGAAGAATGGTGGCTAATGGCCTGCACCATATTACATCATTTATTGGTGAAATATTTTTTATATAGATTTATTTTCATGATACAAAGACATTTTCTTAGTAGTACAATGTCATTTGGTAAGGACATGGTAACCCATATGAATCATCTGCAAGATATCCGTGGGGAAACATTGCAAAAAAAATATTTTATCTATATACAATATTTTTGTTCTATAGAAAAATGTTGTGGGCTTTAATGCATTGATTTATATGGTGGGAAAGAAATACCTAAATTGATCTAACTATTATATAGGAAAAATGATCATGTTAATATGAACCTCTTCATAAACAGGTATCTTCTTCTATTATCTTGAAATTTAATTTCATGTGGCTATGTCATTAACTACATAGTTATTGTATTGAGGTTTCATGAAGATGTTGGACCCATATGCTTGAATGGGTGAATTTTTTTATCATAAAAGGATCCAATAATAAGAAAATGTGGCTTCACTATTTATCCTATGAGGGAAGGAATCTAGATACTTGTAGTTAAAAAATACGAAGCACCCTACACTAGTACGACCAATACATAGATGGGAGAATCATTACAATACAATATTTTAATTGGGCCAAGTATTGGTGATCCATTTTGTGACATGACCCATGTTGGGGCACGATCCGCAGCTACCCCAATCCTGCCTCAATATGCAAGGGGTGGTGACATGCACTGAAGGCATAACTAATATAGGAAGGCCTATTCGTAATTAGTTGTACACACACACAATCAATATAATGAAGTTGTTGTAAGGAATGAAATAAAATATGAAACACTATTAAAAATAATACAAAAATGCAAGGACCACTAAATAGTACAAATAGTATGGTACTGTAAACTAAATGAAAAGGGGAAAATACATGGACAACCAGAAAGGTGGCCCAAACAGATTAAAACATGAAATGCAAAACACCTGAGAGATCCAAACTCCTGAATCCCACATGATGATGGTGGTAAATAGTCCGTGCACCTTATTTCCTTCAGATCCTCACACGTATTGATCAACCTTTCCTTTATTTTCATAAGATATGTCACGTGCGGGGAAAGACCCTGTAGGGATGACTATAAACATACAATGTATGAAGCCCCAAAATATGGGGGTGGGGGAAGCTATAAGATATACAATAGTAATAATGGACATATGATGCAAGGGGTATCATCAATGAGTATAGGTCAACCTGACAAGACTGTAATTAATGTCATCAAAGCACCCTGGAGTAGACATCATTAGTGGGAAAACTACCCATCAATACTTTTATACCAATAATATGATAGAAGAATCATCCAACCACATGAATATAGAAATAGAAATCATGTGGCATAACTCATGTGTCTTTACCTTTCATGGAATGAGAGTAATGAAACTGATGGAGTGGGTACCATTGAAGGGTATATATATATGATCAGTCAATGAAAAAAATAATAGAGTATGGGATATCTGTATCATAGATCCTATGAAAAAGAAGTGTATCCAATAGTACCAAAAATCAATGAATGATTCCTACCGTCTCATGTGTCTTCTCTGAACATACAAGTCAAAAGAACTCAATCTCTATACCTTGATACTATATGATTTTATAGGAATTTAGCCATCCACAATTTTATAGGTCATGTCAAAAAATGCATCTCATTGTGGAATGATTCCATCTACCTAATTAATCCAATGATACATCAAATCACGACTCATCATTACATTTCTCAGTTGAGGGGACACAAATTATGGATATGGATCCCCTGTCCTATTCCAATATAAGAGTCGTACAATGATATTCACCGATGAAATCCATTTCCTAGCCCTACTGGATGGAAATTATTAGGAATTTTATTGGGGACCACCACTGCCCAAACCACTTGGAGGGTAACAGTTAGAATAATGCATCAGGTAACTCAACAACCAAAACCTATTAGAGGGTAATTCATAGAAGAGGATGTCAGGGAACTCTACTTCAAAGCCCTACAGGAGGGTAATGCATAAAATATGTTGTAAAGGGAAATAAACAACCCATACCTAGTGGAGGTTAATTTATGGATTAAGTTCATCCCTGGGGAACTTCACTGGTATGTCCTACTAAAGGGTAACCCCTAGAAGGCCCTGATAATTATTCACAAATTTTGTCTTCATTAGGTACCACATCAATAGTTTCAGGCACATCAAATTCTATATCGCATATCAAAATCCCAGAAAAATTCACCATCACCTTCTAGACAGAAAAACTGTAATGATTTTGTATTCAAGGGCCACAAACTATGATAAATTAATAGAGATACGATTGGTTGATGTTTTTTCATAAGAGTTGAAGGAGTACACTGCATGTTATGGGATCGACACGACATGTGGCCGCACAACAGAGGATTTTTGTGTATTTAGATAGCACGTGGGATCACATCCATGTAGTATTGCATGTCGTGTTTGTTGATTACATGTTGTGTCCAGGATAATTCGGACCTAGGTTGTGTATCCATATCGTGTTCATGTACCGGAGCATGAGTCCTTTTATTTTATTACACAATGTACTCTAGGGATTATACTTCTACACGACTTCTCGTCCATGTGTCCCATCACATGTGTTGTACAACACCAATGGGGTAAATATCATTCGAGTTGGACTATATGATGTGCCCACATATGAGTTCTCAATCTCTAGACGCCTCTGTGGAATGGGCTTTACAGAATGTGTTCTTCCCACTACTGGTTGTGTATTTTGGTTTTCTATATTAAAATATAATATGCAAATCATTTCATCACAATTAGATTCATACATAATGACCCCGCCCTAAACACAATATATAACACCTTGATTCATACTGAATCTCACCGATGTGGATGTGATTCAGGCTTGTCGGCCAATGTTCACCGAGAATTGGACACCGTTCATGTGGGGGCTCCACCATCAGTTCTTCACTCAACCCAAAACCCCCCTTTCATTTTCATAATTTTGACATCTTAATTAGTCAACCTCACCTTGTAACCATTATGTATCTGTGTTCGGATCATAAAATCTTCCATGTTTTTTATATCTTCCATGAATTCAAGGGAATGATCAAGCTCAGTACATCCAAAAAAATTAAAAAACTCGGATGGCGGGGATCTAAACATTTAAAAATGTGAATAATCTTGAGATAAATACATAATAATGATATTAAATTTATTAAATATGAAAAATTATTTTCCAATTGATCATGAAAAAGAAGTTCATATTTTAAAATAGATGAAATATACATTATTTTTTGTATGTTGTCCCATATAAAGGCTGTAATTTGAGTAAATCCATGGAAGAAGATGGATCTACTCAAAAATTAAATAAAAATAGAATAAAACAAAAATTAAAGAGTCCCACCAATATTTAGGATTGATCCTTGATGAAGAAAGTGATCATGCAATGATTGGAGGAGATACAAAATTTTCTTGTGATCTCATCTACATGATCCAAGACTTATGTCGTCATTCACCAAGGGGTATATCAATGTTGGAGGGAGAGAGATTTATTAGAGATCACAAGGGTTCTGAGCCAAAACATATAAATTTTATGAAGTGAGATATTTTAAAACATATTAATATGATATATTAATTAATTAAATTGATTTAATTAATCCACATAAATTTTCCTCCAACAAGAACGTGTATTGTTCATTGAATGTTGACTCATTTTATGTCGCACCTAGGGTATTCTACATGATCTGGACACAAAAATTGTCTCATATTTCTGATATTATAAACTCTTTCACAATTATCACATTTTCATTTTTTATATGTTTTTTACAAATTATCAAATATTTTTTATAAGTTTTTTTAAATATCTTCAGGCACCCCAATCATTGGAATCTCAGGTTTTCTTAGTACATATCATTAGAAATATATGTAAAAATATATCAAATTATTACAAGTAAGAAAATGGGACACTATAATCTAAGAGTCACTCCCTGTCACATGATAATTGGAAGAATTACATACATATATATTCAATGGAGGCCTAGTGGGGGGAAAACCTATGATAATACAATCCATAGGAGGGGTTAGCAATAATGTGCATTTTTTACCATAATTGAAATGAACGATGCAGTTAAAAATCCTTGGGTGGTGAATTATAGTGTCCCTTATATTGTAATCTATTCCTGAAATTGATAACCCTTTCATGAATAGATTTATCGATGTCATGCAGGGTATCCCATAGAAATATTCTTAAGATTTAGTTAGTTATAGTCTATGTGAGAATCAAAGAATGGGAAATTTCCCTCTAACAACATGGAGGCTATTGAGTAAAATGTTTTACATCATGATTTAATATTATTATTTTTTAGAAACACAAAAAAAATTCTTTATATTTTCTTTAATAACATTATTTATTCAATGAGTTTTACTTGATTTTTTTGAAAACAAATATTTAAGAATAAATAGAATAAGTTCTAAATATAATGATTCATAAACTAATGATTCATACGTATGATAATCATAATGTGCATGATTTTTCTATATTCACACTCAAATTTTATCTATATTTATTAAAAAATTTGGTTCGTTCTTTTTAAAAAACAGAGTCATTATCATCAGATTGAAAGAAATACCAAATTAGTTTTATTGAACCGGATTATAATATTCATTTTGACAATTTTAGGAAGTACATTAGACTCACCTTTTTATTATAATCTATATACAGAAAACTAAGATTCATTGTAAGGAATTTATTTTACCCTAAAATGGTTTATATGAACATGACATATACCCCTATATTATGGGAGATTATTTTTTTACAGATGTCTATGTCATTGATAAAAACCTTGAAAAATACGACAATTGTATTTTCAAGAGGACTATTGGATGAATTATTATGAATACATGAACCTTCAAATTGTTTTTTTCATAGTGATTGCATTTGGAAATTCTATTTTTAATAGATATTTACATATTCCAATCGTAGGAATATTATTCTTAATTTTTAAGATAAATTATGGTATTTGTTTTTCTATTCATTGTTTTTTATTTTTTGAATATGGTGGAAGACATCCATGGATAGACATATAAAGAATTTGATACTCATATTGATCGAGTGTTTGTAGGGTTGTCAAGATTGAAATGATCACCATATCAGGGGAATACATTTATAGTGTGAAAGAGCCAATGAATGTATCAAGGTCTATCCATTTCAAGGGAATATATACTTTCTTGTACGTATAAAACAACAGACCATTATCCATGGATATTAAATACAATTGTATTTTCTAAAATGAAACCCTATTAAAATTTCCTTTATTGTATTTCTCAAGTTTAAATTTAAAATGTTCATTTTTTAATTTTTTTATTGTAATATTATTTGATTATGATAAACAAATATTTGTAATTTGATTTTTTGTAATACAAATAAAATAATTTATTTAATCATATTTTCTATGAATACGATATTATGTATTATTTACAAAATATATTGTGAATATGATAATTGTGATTATGATTATATATTGTATAAATTGAACTATATCTATTTATATTTAATCTTTATACTCTGATACTATAATAATGGACCTGATTATGATAACCAAAAAATTTGACCCTTGGCCTTGTCTAATTAATTAGAGAATATGTTTTGTGAGTTATTTAATATTAATTAATTAATCCATCTATCTAACTAATAAAATGAAAAAAATGTCATAAATATTTCTCCCCCTCATGTATTAAAGACATATATAGGATATAATTTGATTTTACAATTAATATCAAAGCAGGAAATAATATAACTAGTAGTAATACACTCCTATTGTTTTATATTAATTTCTTTTGTACAATGTTAATTTCATTACCCTTACATGTTCATTCATATTTAGTTACAAAATTACGGATTATTAAATTTTTCATTACACACTTTCCTTTGTGGGATATTATATTCTTATTATATTAAATATAGAAGGATCAAATGTGAGTTCAATAGATAACTACAATCTGGATATATCACCTACTTTTTTAAGGGTTGATTATGATTAATGGATAGGTAAGATTAATAAATTTGTTATAAACATTGGAGTTCAAAAATACTTCATGTTTTCTAGAGATTATAAATTCATTAAATGGAGGTTCTAATTTTTACAAATTAAGAAATTCATGAGTATCAATTGAAGTATAGATTTAAAAACAATTTATTTTATTATATAAGAAGAAAAACATACATTCATATTTCTTCCCATGAATCCACTAATGGTATCAATAAATTTCTAGAGATTACAAATTTTGGAACAACAAAGGTTGTTGAAAATATTACAATACTTCTTGCTGTGAACTATCATGCTTATTAATTTCTATTTTTTGATCATATTTAAAATGTACTAAAATGGTTAACAATGTTCAATAAAAATATACAATCTATAGGATATAAAGTACTTTATGAAGAGATAAATTGTTTAAATGATAATCAATATGATTAACAAGGAATGTTAATCATAGAGAACATTCATTTTGGAATTAGGGATGATATAAATTATCATTCTTGATGATTTATTTAAAACCCTTATTCAATATGAGAATATATTGATTAAATATCATAATAAATAAAAAAACAAATAAACTAGAGTTGATTTTAATATTATATAAAAATAAATTAAATTTCAAACTCTTAAAAAAAGTAGTTAATTCTACAATGAAAAATAAAATTGCCATCCAATCTAATTTTTGTGATTCTGATCATTCTGAATCTGAATATGAAAATCATGCTCAAATAATGAAAAATATTTTTGGTGAAAATGATTTGGACATAATTAAATGAAATGTACAAACATACTTGAATGAAAAGAAATATAATGAATTAACATGTTATGGGTGAAAAATATCTTAACATAATTTTCCTAATTTCCAAATTTTTTTAAAAAATAAAAGTGGGATATAGATTATTATATGAATGAGATGAATTTTTATATGTAGAAAATAAAAAATGTTTTAATGTTTCTCAAATAATTATAGATAGTAGAGGTGATTCTTCAAACAATTCCTTAGACAATGAAAGTCCAGATCAGATGAATGATGGTCTTCATGCTAGAGTACCTATTGTAAAATAATGATTCATGGAAAAGTTAAACCTAGTAGATTCTTTAACTGTTATTCCTTCAAATTCCAGTTATCCTATTGAGAATGATTTTATAAATTATGATGAAGAATAATCTTTGGTGGAAGATAATTCATCACCATTTTATGATAAAGTATCCATATCTTCTAAACATATTGAAAATGATAATTTCAATTTTTTCAAAAACATGATAATAAAAATACTAGAAAAAATAGCTTTTTAAATTAGGTATCATATCATTATAAAGATAAAGTTATGATTTTTTCAAAAAATAATATACTTCCAAAAACCATTATACTGTTATTTATGTAGAATATTTACTATCTAATGATTTTGAAATTTTCATTTATTGGAATAATAATGTCCAAAAACCATTTTTCAGAAATGATTTCTTAATATGATAATAATTTTTTAATTCAATTAATTTTTGAGTTTTATTATTTTATCAAGCTCTTATAAATATTGAAAATAAGATAATAAAATTTTCCTAGTAAGTAACAATTTTTTCTCATGGTACATGTACTGTAATGGGTTATTATCATCAAAAACCAATTTTTAATATATTTTTTTTCATTTGGTGCACCCTTTTCTAAAAAAATGTCAATGAGGTTATCATTATATTAGAAATTAATCCCTTATTGAAATTTAGTCCATTTGTCTTCATAATGACAATTATTTTTTTTATAAAAATTGGATTCCTAAAATTTTGTTTTATATCACATCTGGACCAAGAAGGTTTCTGTTCCGATAGTCTAATTGTTTAGTTTTCAGGAAAATAAATGAAGTACCAACAACATGAATACATGGTTCATCGATAGTGGTTGTTCCCGATATATAACTGATAAATATAATTTCTCATGAATTTTTTTAATGATAAATGGTGGAATTTTTACTTTTGAAGATAATTCTCATATAGATATTATCTGTATAGGTAATATTGTTCTTCTTGGTAATTATTTAATTTCAAATGGTTTGTTTGTTACATGAGTTATCCACATCCTCATAAGATTAAGTAAACTATGTGATGAAGTTTAACTTTTTTAATTTTGGTGATGATAAATGTTTAGTACACAATTCCATGGATGATTACAGTAATTTTACCAATCGATATGAGATTATATTCACACATAACATAGAAGAGATTAGGAGAAAATAGTTATTTTACCACAGTGAAATGGATGATCAATATAGGATGAGGAATAGAAGGATCATACATTAAATCATTGTAAACATTTTTATATTAACTATGAAATGTCTTGTTAATTATCTACTAGAACTTAAGTTTCATTCTTGAAAATTTTGGTGTTCCATATCAATACAGTTAGCAACATGAGCCATGTTTCCAATCAACTAGTGATGTTTCAACTTATGAAGATTTATATTTAGTACACATGGATATCATTGGTCTTTCCAAAAATAGAATTATTTGTGGAAGTATTGTGTATTTTTTTAGTTGATGATTATAATAGATATAAGTGGTTCTATATATAATATAAAAAATCTGATGCTTTTATTATTTTATAAAATGTGTAGCCAAATATAAAAATGAGAAAAACCTTCCCTTGAAAACTATTCAATGTGATAATGGTTTATAATTTTAGTATTTTTATTCTGAAATTTTTTTTTAGTAAAGAATAAATTATACATTCCATTTTGTCACCAATAACTCCATAGAAAAAAGGTGTTGTCGGAAGAAGTAATAATGTTCTTCAAGAAATAACAAGGAAAATGTTTACAGAATAATCAATTGCAAAAACAGATCGTGATGAATTGGTAATTACTGATTGTTCTACAATAAATTGATTTTTAATAAAACACCTTATGAATTTTGTTCTAATTAGATGCAATTTTTTTAATTTCAGAGTATTTAGATGTAATGTATTTATTATAATTATGAAAGATAATTTACCTATGTTCTCACAAGAATATAATTTAGGAATATTTTTAGTAAATTATACTACATGTATCACAAATAAGTATTTAAATAAAAATTATACTACTATTGTGAAAATATTACACTTTAACTTTCAGGAAACATATCCTTTTTTAAATGAACCCTACCTACATCCTCCGATCTATTGTCAATAACCGATACTCAAACACTGTTATAAATATTCTTCACAAGGCAAATAATCATGAAATATTTAATGAAATATTTACTGATGAATAATTTTTACCATAATTTTATGAACATGTTTCACAGTAGGTTTTACAAAACCAAAAAAAGTTGATTCCTAAGAATCATTGTTGTGAATTAATCATTAGAGATATTGAGAATCTTATTTGGACTAAAAGATCCCAAATAAATGAATTAAAAAACCTCTCGTTTCTTTCCAAATTTGAATTTAAAAATATGGATAAGTCTATAGATGAAGAGTAATGGTTATTTTCCATGAAATATGAAATAAATTAATTCTAATGGAATAATGTTCAGACACTAGATGAACAACCTATGGAAAATTAATTTAATTTTGAAAAAATTGATTTTATTAGAATAAGGGTAATAAAAATGGTATAATTATTAAAAATACATAAATAGTTGTTTATAATGTTCATAACAAACAAGAGGGAGTATATTATGAGGAAACCAAGGATTTGGTAGCTATATTTGAATCTATTCACATTTTACACACCTCCACAAAATTTTCCATAATCAAAAAATTTCAAATTGATTTGAGATGATCTTTCTATAATGGATATGAATGAGAGGATGTCTAAATAGAAACAGTATTGGTTCTGAAGATACAATCCCTCTTGATAATGATTTTAAATATATCTAAGATTTATATGGAAATAAACACGTCCTTAGAGCCATGTTTGGGAGATTAATTGGATATTTGTAACAAAATATTATGATAAGGGAATACCGAATCCAACTATTTCTATAAAAAAAGATAATATAAACATTATTATTGTAAAAAATTGTTTTGATGAAATTATATTCAGATCATATCAACAATATTTAATAATTTCCATTACATTTCTAATGAAATTAGTGTTTTAGATGAGTATGATGGGTGTGTTAACATAAATTTTGTGTTTAAAATATCCATAAGTTTAAAAGGAACATCAATGACTCAAAATAATTACATAATATATCTTATTAAAAATCATGTATAAGATAAGTCTATACGAATAATTTATCCCATTGGAACATCAAACAAACCTGATCACGGTGAGGCTGAAAATTCAATTGATCAAACAATTTTTAGAGGTATGATAAGATGTTTACAATATGTAGTATCGAGTTTACTATAATTAATTATTTCTATATCCTTAAGTGAGAGATATCAATAAAATCCAAAATAATCCCTCTATAAAGGTTGAAACATATTTTTGTTGTCTTATTGGAACTATGGGGTTAGGTCTGTTTTATTTTTTGGGAAATGTTATTGAGAAATGTTTTTTTAGATTCTAAATTTGTTGGTTGTGGGATTTATAGAAAAATTACATAAAGAACATTACATTTCATTGTATATTCTTTATTTTTATTTTATTTTGTGAAACAACATTCAGTAGCACATTCTACTATTAAAGGTGAATATGTGGCTTCTAAAATATTGTGTGCTCATGTGGTGGGGAAACAATTGACAATAACAAATAATGGAATGAGTTTTAAAAAACTACAATACTATGTGATAACAAAATATCCATTTACTCAAATAACATCCATACACATAACTCTTATTTACAAGACATAGATACTATGACTGAATTTCATTGGGTCCAAACTAAAAATGGATATATTATTTTACAGTTCATCAGAATGACAGAGAAACTTGATGATATTTTACTTAAACGATTGCCTAATGCTTGATTTGAACTCATTAAAATGAATCTAAAATTCATTAATATTCATTATTAATTCACATCTACTTCTATTTTTTTCATATATCTAGACATTATGTTAATCCTCTTCATAGAGGGAGTTCATGTTTCTTTTGTTTTTTTTAATAAAATTTCTTTTCAAAATTACTGTTTTAAAAAAATATAATAACATTTATGGACTAATTTTTTTATAAAATATTCATAATATGTTTTTTAAAAAATTAGTTTTAGATGAATTGATAATTTTTCCAGATCCATGTTTTCCAAAATAACATAAAAAAATTCATTGTATCATATTTTATGTATTATATATAATAAAATTAATGTTTTATTTTAGAAATAGACTATATTTTAATTTTTTTTATTTAAAGTAAAATATTAAATATTTTCATAACTATTAAATTAAAATTATATTTAAAATTCTCATGAAAAAAACATTACATGTAACGAATTCATTTACACTCTGAATTTTATTCTATTTAACCATTATTTTTTACAATATTTTATTAAGGTTATAAAATATTTTAGTTGTAATTTTTGTTACTAATTTTCTTCTAATTTTTTTCATGATAATCATACTTTTGATTTCATATTTTGATCCAAGTGATAAAATTTCCTTAAAACTCCGTGAATAAGGAATTTCATAATTAATTATTTGTCATATTTTCAATTGTCAAGTTTATGTACATAATATATCAACTATTGTATTGTTTTTCGAAGTATAAACACGATATAGATCACCTATTTAAATGAGGGACCCCCTATCCCACATTGGATTCTCAATATATCTTTTACCAATCAATTTTTTCCAATATGTTTTCCACTCTGAAAATGATTCTTTTTGTCTGCTTGTACCTATTCAGTGTTGAGGTATTAGATTAGAAACACGATTTTGAAAAATATTGTATCTTACGTTAATGGTTACTCGAAATAAATACTTCAAAAAATAATATTGATATTTAAAAAGGGATGTTCTGTTTCTAGACGGGGAATCAGTTTGTATAGAAAAATAATATATTCAGATTGGTATGTTTTATCCAGAACATGAGTATGACTTTTATGATTAATTGCAAGATCCAAATCAATTTTATTCATTATCTGAATAAACCACTTTAATGTTTGTGGTATCTTTAAAATACTCGATATTAAATTTAAATCATCTCAAACATTAACGCATTCAAGCTTCAAATTCAACCACAAAACATCAAAATCCACCTTGGGTCTGCCTTCATCCATGCTCTCTGAATCGAAACACTAATTCTCAATGAACCCATCGTCACATCATCATCACTATGAAACTAAAACCATTGGATCAAATCATCATCATAGTTTCCAAGAATTGAACCCCATCAAAATGTGTAGGGGGGAATCTCCCCAGAACAAGAAAATAGAACTTCTGAAACCATCATTGAATGAAATTCATTGAATTTCCAAAAACAATAAAGTAATTATTACTTAAATATATATGTAAAAATATATTTTCTTATAAATAATGTTATCATAACTTGTTGGAGGTCCGTTTAGAGGACACACTCATTATCCACCACATAATCATCTTCAAACCCATGGATCTATTGATATAATTAAAGGTGAAGAATCTCTATTTTCTCATGATGAATAAAACAGATAATTTTTTCATCATAATCGAGAAAATTCACTAATTGAATTATTGATACATATTAATTTAATTCCTATGAAGGAGACCAAGACACAATAAAAGTAACTATCATTTTCATACCCGATTATTTAATCATCATGTGAAAGATTGATCTTGAGAAACCAATTCTCTTATATGTACATAATTTTATGAAAAATTCAATCAAGACTATGTTTATAACGTTGATTAATTTTATTAGTAAGATGATTATAGAATGTTTTAATTTCATCAATGTTGAACAAAAGTGTCATTCTATGACTTAGAAAGATACTTTTATCAACGAGGATATAGTGAAAATAATTATGATCATGTTTAAGTAGAAAAAATGTGTTTTAAAATATATGAAGTTGTGATTCATAGAAGATAGATCCTTCAATAATTATAGAGAAGAATAAATAAAATAAATGAATGATTGAATCATATCCTTATAAAGATGGAATGAAATAATTTTATAACAAAAAGAATAAAAATAAGGTATGTGATTATCTTTATAAGGAATGGACGAGACTCAATGCCGATAAGAATGTCGACCATCAAAAAAATGGATATGACCCTACAATGGATGCTTCCATAAAATTTCATGGTAATTAAGAGCTTGATAAAAATATAAAATGGAAAATAAAATTAAGAAAATAAAAAAAATAATGTGAGAAAATTTTATGAAAGATACATATTCATATTCATAAAATAAATGTTTTACCATGTGATCAATCATAACTAAATGCAGTTTTATTGGTGTACAAATATCAGTAGATCATATTATTCTTCATTCTGATAAAAATATAGGAAATTTTAAATAATGTATTCAATAATTATTCCAATATTGGCAAAAGAGAAGAAATTAGTACCACTTTTTCAATGAAATCATTTAAATCCCCTTTTTTGAGAAAAATTACTTGAACTTTATTCCTCATAAAAAACTCAAAATATCTGATTTTCTTAAACATGAACATAATAAAGAATTCATTTATTTTGTTAAATGTTAAAAAATGAGTTTTAAAAAAAATTAATATAAATAAATATTATAAATTTATATGAAATGAAAGAAGGAAATCATGAAGTTGAAGGATTTGAAAACATTGAAGAATACAGAATTAAATTGTACATTTAAAATTGTGAAAAAAAATAAAAAGAAGAACCTTTTGATGATGAAACCAAATATGAACATTAATTGAATTCCTCTTAATAAACATCAACCTACTCAACAGTACATTAAAATTCATATGGTACTTAATTGGAATGTTTATAAGAAGAATCCTCTTCAGAAGAAGAAGTAGAGTTGTCATCTATTGTGGCTGAGGATGAACATGTTTCAAATAAAAAACAATGTCATAATCCTAACACTGATGATGTATACATTATGGAAATATCATAAGAAATAAAATATATATGAGTAAAGTTGATATAGATTAAAATTAGTCTTCAAAGTAAAATAAGAAACAAATTTATTAAATCATGGGCACACGACACTTTAAATATCCACAGTCCAATACGGAATTATCAGAGTCCCCTTGAAAAAATTATCATAAGTTATTTGATTATATTATTAATATATTGAAAATTTTACAAGGAATAATTCATTATTTTAAGAGATTAGAAGTAGCAGGTTAGTATATATAAGATGTCATCTCATTGAAGGTGGATTCTATTAATATGTGACATGATTTTGTCATTCATATTGAGGATGATCTAAATACATTGAAATAAACATCGATTGAATATATAATATTTTGAAATTAAACTGCTAATTGATCTTATTACATTGATCCTTATATCAAATATAACATTGATAAAATTCGTGATTTTACTATATTGATGGTGGAATTAACTAGATCCTATTGTTATTCAAAAAAAAGACATGCAGAAAGGGTGAGATTTTTCCAATACTTCAATCACCAGATAAATGATAACAAATAATAGGTTAATTCTATAATGATAAAAGTTTGAGATTTATTTAATGAAATCGAAAGAGCTTGATTTTTAAATATGAATTGTATCGTTTTGAAGATAAGAATAATATTAATGTCAACAAATCTTGGATCTTAGATACTGTTAATCATAGTTGGAAATCCATAAAGAAGAAAGACTACAAAACTTTTAATAAGATCTTATCATTTATAAAATACATTATTGAGAAAAATTAATTTATATTTTGTGTATCTTTTATGTTCACTAAAATTTTAGGTACTCAATATTTAGTCCATATCTCTTTTTGAAAATCACAGAGGGAGAGATATTTATAAGAAAGGAAAAATTCTTATTGTAAGGGGGTTATTCTAAAAAGGTGACGAATTTATTTTCATAAGAAAAAAACAATTTTAGGGGATTTTATTGTATTCATTACTCTCTCATACCATTCCAGAATATTTATAACCTCTGGGGTAGTTATGAATAATATTTTTTCAGAATAATTTTTTTAAAGAAATAGAATGTAATTTTTAAATTTTTTATTTAAATTATTATTTTTGGTTAGTGATATCCAAAATCAGAGAGATTGTTGAGTTATTAGTTTTACTTATATCTTATCAATTAATTTTGTTTGGTTATCCAAAAATCATTATTTATATTTTCTTTAATATATTTCTTTTTCAATGTTTTTATTCTTGTTTTATTAGAAAAAAAATATTTTATTATACATATAATAAGTTATAATGTATTAAACATTATTAAATCATGTTTCCTACATATGATGATCACAATTTTTAGGAATATGAAAAATTTAGACTCAAATTATTATAAATAAAATTGAAATAATTTTTTTCATTCTTTTGGAATAACAAAATCCTCTTCATTTCACATAAAAAATTATTGAATCAAATGTTCTGACCATGATTATGATAATCATATTGAAATATTTAATAAAGTTATTCTTTCTCAAATTATGTTTACAATCTGTATGTAAAAACTAGTTTCTATTATAAGGAATTTAATTTACATTATAAATGTAGTATATCAATGTGATGTTGGACCATCTGCTATGCCAGATCAAATTTTTTCAAGTTTCTAAAATGTTTATGTAGACCTAGGACCATACGACCATCATAATGTCATGATAAAAGTTGGAGGAATTCATAAAAATAATCATTCATTTAAATAGTATTTTTATACTCAATAAAATTTGAAAAATTCTCATTCGTGAGAGATATAAAGATTGAAATAATGAACATCTTTTCCTTTGTTGTTTTAATCATATAGTGTAATTTTTATCAGTTATGTCCAATTTTATGAATCTAATAAAGGGCTTCCAAGGATAAACAAACTGAGAATCCAATCATAGTATTTTTTGGACGGTGGGGATATAATGGCATAATAGATTATTTTATCAAGGGCACAGAGGGATTTTGTGATAGAAAAGAACATTATATTGAGGGATTTCTATATCAAATAAATTAAAACTTACTTGTGAGTATAAAATAAGGGAACATTATCAAAGGTTATGTATACCCATATATTTGGGATAAATTAACCTTTCTAAAAAAAATTTACATATATTTTTCAAGTAGTAATATATATTGTGCATATATAAAAATTTTATATCGTAAAATTATTTGAATACAGTAAAAACATTAATGTGATTTTATTTATCTAAATAATAATTAAATACACAGTTTAATCATTATTTTTTGAATATCATATCTCTTTTTTACAAAATATATTTTTATTACGTGAACTATGATTAAGATGCAACATTGTATAAAAATAATTTTATATTATTATGATTTATTAGTATACATAGATAATATATTAATAATCATGACTACAATAAACCTATATTTAGACCAAGGTCCGTGTATTATTATTTACATAAGTGGTTTTTTGAATTTTTTAGCATATTTATTTAAATATTATTTCTGTTTTATAAAAGTAATTATTTTTTTTATAAAATTGACTCCTCTTGTATTACTGAAATATATAAGAGATAATTCAAATCCTATAGAAGAAATTGTGGAATTTTGTATCATTTAGTGGATGGGCCCAGATATAGAATCTATTAATCCATCTATATATCATTTGAATTAGAATCATGTTGAACATAGTTCTAGAAACATAGGCCATTTATTTTCATGTAGTGAGGGAAAAAACCAATGAGATTAACATCTTGTGGTAAAAAATATGGGGACACATTATTAATGAATGTTAATATTACAAATTGATCCATGACCCTAATTTTTAGAGTAAATACCAATCATGTGATGGAATGAATCAAATGACATATAATTATATTAAACAATGTTTTTTGTGTCTTGGGAAGTGGAAATAATCCATGCAATTTAACATCCATCATAAAGGATGATGGTCTCCCAATATGGGAATAAAATAATATTGTGATCCATTATGTTTTTTAATGTATTGATGGAGAAGGTCACCTTTTGTGAAAAAGATGGATTCACCAATTTCATGCATTCTTTTATAAAATGACCTAGAAAAATATATTATTGTTGGGCACGGGATTAGAGATATTGGAATCACAATATATCATATAATGACTCGATTGAAACCATACATCGTTTTTGGATGAGACATTACCTATGTGAATCTAATTCATACATAATGATTTAGAACACCATTTCTTCTCATTGTTATAGGTTTTGTGTGATTAATTGATGGGGAAATATTGATTTTTTTTAGTTTAAAAAAATGAAGTGTAGACTCCTTCTATGAAACATTACATCACATGGTCAAAGAAAATTACAGTTTAACGTGATGTGATCATTATGAAAGATGTTTTGTTATTCAAGGTTTTACATCATAGACTTGTGTGTATAATTTATCGTATTGTGGCTTGGATGATATTTTATTAATAGCATCTACAAAATTTATTTTATAATAATCCTTTCATTACTAGGTTTTATGAAATGATACTCATGCATTGTGTTCATTGAATAGGGAATATTGTGATATACATTATGTATTCTATAAGGAATTTTCCATTTGAGTTTTATCATTGGAGGTTTCATTCATTTTATCATTTGGATAATGAGATAAAATAGTATTTATTCTTGAATGAAAAAATGGAGGAATAAATTTTTATTGATTGATCATCAGATCCGATTATGATGAGCATGGATTTTGTACAATTTAAATAATATGTTCTCATTGAGACTCTAAAAATTATACCACATCTATTATTTCTTATCATACTAGATTCATCCACAATTGGTTACTCAATGCAAGGGAAATAGTACTTCTGGGGGATACAATTACTTTCTCCCATAAAGCAATGTATAATAGTTTTTAAATGTTATGTTATATGTGGTTGATTGGTTGGACCATTAATCATGGGTGATCTTGTCCGGCTAAGACTTATTGTGTTAATTCAACATCATCAAGAGTATATTTCACATAGTCTTATTAAAGGACATGATTTTTACAATTTATTCTACTTGATAGCATGATGACTGATTGTAAATTATGTTGTACTCGTAGAATATATTATTATCTCTATAAAATAAAGATTGTGTTATTTTTTTCATTATCTATTAAGGGACTCTAAATATGTTGGTGATATGTGACTTAATGAAGATGATGATGTTCATTTTCATGGCCTCGTTGAAAGGTATTGACTTATCCCATTTGGAAATCAATTTGATTGCATTAATGATATATTTGAACTGGTTAGTTATGGATGTGGGATATATCCCAACAACATACATTTCCTATATGGAATAAATAGTGAATAATCAGTTTTATGTAGAAATTATGGGTGTTGATGGATGGTGTTTTCCTTAATATGAGAAGAATGATATTTCTTGCTGAATTTTATATATTCAAGTATCATGGATATATAGTTGTATCCCATATTTCTTATTTTTGGGATAATTGAACCTTTAATGATGAGGGATGCAAGAGATTGACTATACATCTTCCATGATGATGAGAGTATATCCTTAAACTATGTATTATATGAGTAATCCTTCAATGAAATTATTATATTGGGATTTTATGATAATTGGACCATCTTGAAGACTAATGTACACTACTCAAAATCATGTATCTTTCCAAGAAACTCAGTATGTCAAGAAATTCCCTTTTACATATAATCAATTATGGTCTCCCTCCATCTATGGGTGGATATTTGATAATCAATCTATTGGTTTGGGTTGACCAAATTTATATCTTCCATGTCATAGATGATTTTTGAATGAAACATCCATTAGTGTGTGATATAATAGATCCCTTCTTATTTATCAAGGACATTCGAGATATTACATCCATTACCCAATGATCAAGTATGAACATTCGGTTATTGGGGAAATGTGGGTTGAAAATGGATCTATTCCATTAGTCCTCTGATATACCCAGTGATATGGTCTATTTAGTCCTTCTCGATGAAATATTTTCCTGTGATCTTCGATATAAATTGATCTAAATCCCTTTAAATATTTAGGTATTTTATTTATTGATACATGGAATATTGAAATATAGTTACGAGGGATTTATATTCTATCTCATTTTTCATGAAACCTTTATACTGTAAGAGAAAGAATGGATTTTTTTCTGGTAAAAAAAAAATAATCCCTAAGACAACATAATTGACTATTTGATTTCTGATAAATTTTTATGGTATGACTTTAGGGTGAACGATAATAATACATTTTTAATTTATAGGGAGTTACATGGGAATAGAAAACCTCATCATGTGGATTTTTGACCTCCACTATAGTACATTCTGAGGATAGATTGTTATGAATAAATCATCCAAGGCATAACATTTAATTTAATTAAGTGAAAAAAACTAGAAGTTATATTTTTGTTGAATGACCACACATTAGGTCAACATTCCATTCAGTATGGGATGGACAATTATTTAATTTATTGGATATATATTGAGATAACAAGTTGACTTTTGTGGTTATACATGTAATTCCTCAGCATATGCAATTAAAATATGTGTTCAATGAATTTATTATCGAATTAAAAGTATCATGTTTGAGTACCTAGAATCAGCCATTTGAAGTTGTGGAGACTATTATAATTCTCAAAAATATTTTGTGGGTGTGGATAACACCATGAAATCATTTTGTGGTAACCGTATAAATGATGAGTGGATTTCCTTCCACCAATGTCATCAGGAATGGTTGACATACTCGGTACTGCTCGATACTCATGAAGTCTTGTTCATAGTCATCATCCTCTTGATAGGTTATTCCATTACCTTTTATATTGGGAAGGTAGTGATATATGGAAACTAATTTGGCTATGAAATACCAAATATAGTCATGGTTACTTTGGATTCCCCTTGGTTATTAATATTTTTGTGGAATTGCATTTTAGAATAGAAATATCATTTTTTGGGTTAATATTGATGATATGTTTTCATACCACAAAGCCAATGATCATCACTGTTGTTAGTGAAAATGTGAATTCTCATGAATTCAAAAACATAATTTAATATTGTATCTTGTTGAAAACTATTTGATGATCTGTAATGTTATCAAATAACAATTAGGATTTCTCAACCAGGTATCTGACAAAACTATTGGATATTCATTCTAATAAAGAATCAAAGACATAGATCATGAAACATTGCTATATAAACCCCACATTCTATAATAAAAAAGGCATTAAAAGAGATAAAATTATCCCATATGGATCTCTTAAGGATGTGGATTCCCCATTTTTAAGGTCAATATTAACTGATTGAATCCTGAATACAATTCAATGAAGGTAAGTACTTCAATTATAGTAGTTTTGTCAATAAATATTTATATAATTAGATATGTGATGTGATCCATTGGGTTGTTTTGATTACACTCTCAGAAATTAGTGGAGACCGAATTTTTCAAATTCTATTACATGACAGGGACAATGTTGAGAACCCTTATTAGGTGTTTTACTTCTCATACAATTTTGGAATTGTTAAATTTTTCATCATTCACCACAAGATAATTAAAATTAGAGTAATGTATCCTCTTGGATGACTTATTAAATCTTATATAGTCATCGAGTATGAAGATATGGTGTATATCCACATCATGATTCATCCCATGAATTTCTATATAGTTCCATGTAAATATATTTTTCTGTTTCCATAGAAATAAAATTTCAATCCCTTGCATATCCATGGGAATTGAGGAACTAATAAACGTATGATGTAGATCTCATTTTTTCCTAGATTTTATTATATGATATCTATAATGGAGGTGGATATGCCTTCCTCAAACGAATTAGGGATGTTCCTGATGTAATCCTCCTATTCAACAACCTCTGAATCTAGGGATATATATTTATATGGATTCAAGCATCTGAGTACATTTATGTCATATCTGAGTGAGAGTCTCCCTGGGAAAATGCATTATAATCACTTACAATAAGAGTCCCCAAAATGAGATTCCAGATATGATTATATTTTACTTTGTCACTAGGTAAATGATTATTTTAGACATTTATGGTAAATTCTATTACTTCGACAAGATTTATGGGCACCTCATAATCATAGTCATGAATATTTCAAGGATTTATAGAGTATTTCTCCATGATATATGGAATTTCAACCAATAAATGTTAATCCATGGGTGTTTTTTTCTTCCCTTTTATATAATCATTCTTATGTATATGTGTCTTCAAAAGGCTTAATGGTGGTACTATCAATACATAGTATACCAATAATTCCATAAAAACTATATATCAAAAACTTTTTTTAATGATAAATATATTGGAACATGGTTGTAGAGACAAGGACTTCTAAAAAGGATATTTTATGTGGTGTCTTACTAGATAATAATAAACACAATGTAAAATTTGAAATCCCAAAAATAGATATTTTATATTGATCTTCCTTAGTAATATTTTCCAATAGTTCTTGTACCCGAGGATTTTCATCTTTGCGGTATATATGTCCCATTATCATTATCTCAAACATCATTGTGTCTAAATCAAGATGAGGTTGATCCAAGAACCATTCTCAATCATATCCATAGACATTGAAAAATTATCATGTTTTCCTTAAACATTTAGTTTCTTAAAGTGTCCCTAGATATCCTCCAAATCTTGATCTATCAATGAAATGAAGAGATCTATTTTCGAGGGTGTAGTCTCAACATGATAAACGTTTTTTGTAAAAACTTCTCTATCAAACTCAAATGGGCTCTAGAGGGATATAACAAGTGTTAGTCTATGTTACATTAAAAAATGGAGCACTTATAGTATTCAAAGTGTCAAACATGACGATATTTTTGGAATATATTATTAAATAACCTCATTTGTTTAATAGATTTTATTTCATGATACACCACGTAATTGTTATACAACAAACAACACTAGATTAACATGCTTTTCAGGAATGATTTAGTTACTCAAAAAAGATCATTTTATTATTGTAATTATTTAATCATAAAAATTATAACCAAACAAATATAATTTTTATTTGGATCAGGATTAGATGATTTATAGAATTATGGTTTAAACATGTAAACTACTTTTTGAATTAAATAAAAATCATTTTCTGATAATCAATTTAAATGTGCACACGATTTTTAATATAAATAAAATAAAAAAATTGGCATTATCGCATTAATTTAATTATATAAATATATATAATATTCTATATAATATCCAAAAAACAAATTCTTTTTTCTATACATGATATAAAAATAAATATATATTTATGAAAAAATATAAAATTTTTATAAAATCATGTTTATAATTTCATTGATGGTGTACATGTTTTAAATATATTTTTTAGTAAATTATATATTCTATTTTAAAAATTAAAATTCTACATTAATATTGGAAAATAAAAATTTACTTCTATTAATTTTTTGATATTTATTGAGAAAAATAACATTTTTATGTATAGTTAAAATACTAAATATTCATTGAAAATAAGTTTTTCCACTAAATAATAAATAGTTATGAATTATATTGTTTATTGATTTTAATTTATAATTAGTTAATATGATATTATTTAATTGGTTTTAGGTTATTGGAATCAAAACCAAATTTAAATTGGATATAAATATATTCCAAATTTTTGAACAATTTTTCTTTTAAAAACTAGTTCTTTTGTCTTTTATGCATTGTCATTATTTTAAGAATTTATGACTATTCTGTGAATTTTTTTTGGAATAATGGATTCCATTTTTGTAATTTACATTTCAAAATTTATTAACAAGTTCTTTTTTATTTTTGGCTAATTTAGATAGTAACATTTTAAATATATTTACACGGTGGAGGGTAATTTATATAATTTAGATAAACTAATTAAGTGATAGATAATATAAAATTACTATAAAACATTAAAAAATTAAAAAATTATTTAAATTTTACATGTAAAAATTATTTTTCATAATTGAAATGTTTAATGGATATCTTTCTCAAAAAATTACGTAAATATTCTTCTAGTCAGTGTGAGTGAAAAAATGTCCGTGTCTTATATTTAATAAGTATAATATTTTTTATATAGTTTAAAATAGTTAAAATACCCAAATATATATATTATCATGAAATATAAAATTTTTATCTAGATAAAATTATATTATTTTTAATTTTTAGTGAGGAAACAATTATCATAAATAATTACACTATGTTGTTTCATTATTTTTTCAATTAGTGAATAAATCTACTAAGTGATCTGTTAAAAGAGATATAATTTGAATTAATTATAGTTCTACTTGACTTTTTAGGGTTTATAAAACATATAATAAGTTTATTAAATTATTTTTCTCAATGTAATATTTCTATATATATTTTATTAAAGGCAATTTTATGAATAATGTCAAAATTTATATTATAGTTATTATAAAAAATATTATTTTACTAATATAATTAAAAACCATAAAAATACTAAATAATGATAAATGAGAATAATTGTTGTTGAAAATATATTTAATCAACCATTTATGGTTCAATTTAATACTTATAAACAAAAATCCCCATAATTTCATACTGAAAATTTTGTTACCATAGCTAAAATTAAAATATAATAACTAATGGTTATTTAAAACTATAAGTTTTAAAATTGAACAAAATCATATATGAAATATATTGGTTTATGTAATTTACAGTTTATCCAACATTATCGTATAATACATTTTCAATTGGATGTATTTTTACTGAGATTTAATTTATGGTTAATTAATCTTTTTTGAAATTCCAAAATTGCACCGCACATTTATTATATAAGGACACCTCCGTAATAATCTCATTTCACCACATTTAGTATTTTATATCAGTAAAACACTAAAAAATTATCTTATAAGATTCCTTATTCACATCATAGATTGTAATTTTTTCCCAAATGACCAAATATATAGTGTTTTAGACGAGATCAAATGAAATCATTTTGAATAATAGGCAATCGCTATAACTGATCTGTCCTTTTTTATACCCTTTTATTCCACATATAAATATTATAAAAATATTATAAAAAATGTAAGAATCCTAAATATGATGAAAATTTATTATTATTAGGAACACACCACTATATATCCCCTTTCCCATTGAGTAAAAGATAATGTATCGCTTTTGCATACATACAGTTTACCATCTCCACTTGGCGATACATTTGAATTTCCACCTAAAATATTTATATATTTAAATTATGATTGGATTAATGATTCTATATTATATTTATTAAATAATTATTTTTATTTTAGGATAATATTAGTTATATCTTATTACCACTTAATCTTTTGGGAATCAATAATGTCACTTGTGCAAACGTATGGATTACAATATCTATGTTGCGATGTGATTCATTTATCGTCCATATTTCACAAGGATGGTAATAAGGATGTATTTTATGTATATATATATATATATATGATATATTAATATAAATATTTAAATATATACCATAATAATGATTCTTTATATTTTAGGAATATAATCATTGTATAATGAATGAGACTATAGAATCAATATATGCATGGAAAACGAAAAAGATATAACTAAAAATAATGGTTTTAATTATTAAGAAATGGGTGATAATGTCATGACCCGTCCCCCGGGGCCTGTATCGTGACTATGCCAAGCCCGCCATCCATAGGCCAGGGGTTGGCGACTAGCACCATAGGTGTAAATCCCTAAACTGGGAAGGCATTTCCATTATATCAGTAAACAAACTCAACATAGTATGCAACTAAAAGTAAAACACTAATTAAATCTATATACAAAAGAGTGTGCTGAATGTAAAGGGGCAGAAAATACAAGCCCAACAGTAATGCACAATACATTAGAAAATCTAGTAAAACTAAAGAAAAGAAGTAAAATAGCTACTTGGTTGTCCTCCAGAATTCCCAGATCAAGGGTGGGTACAGATGGTCTCCTCAACACCCCAAGTCTGTCTGTCCGCTCCGTGTACGTCTCACCGAGTGGTCCTCCTTCGGGTACCATCCAGTTCTGCTACTCTCTGTCTCGATCAGCGATGACCATCGTCTGCAACCAACACAATGAAGTGCGAGCACAACTCGTGTAGGGGTGAGTATAACAATACTCAATAGGGACCCTGAGACCCTCAACGTCTCACTAAATCAAACAAGGATAACCAAAAAGTACGAAAAAAATGGATAACCATTACTTAGGTATATTGGCATACATATATTTAAGTTATCTAGTAACCCATCCCATTCATGAGGTAAACACAAAAGTCATGGACTCCGCTCAAACCTAGATTTTATTAGGGTATAGAAGTATAAGTGATTAGTCTCGAAGCTAGATCATCATATTCTTTCAAGAGGCACTGCTTCTGACCATAAAGAGTCTAACCCACACATGATCAACATGTACTAACCCCTGCAATGACCCACACCGGATCTGAACCACACAAGATTGGTATGCGCTGACCCACAAAGGATCGCTGAGCGCTGACCCGCACAAGATTTTACCCACATAGGATCGATATGCACTGACCCATACAGGATTGTTGAGCACTAACTCATATAAGATCTGACCCACGTAGGATCTTTATGCACTGACCCACATAGGATCGTTGAGTGCTGTCCTACGTATGATCTATCTCTAACCTCCACCTCACTAACTGCCACTGGATTCCTCGTACCTTATGATTTCTATTTCCATAGAATTTTTCCTCCAGATATCGGTCATACCTAGACTTCCACTAAACTCCACATAAGATTACCCAATGAACAGCCATGTCATAAGGGTTTTAACGCGACAGACAGTGCGTCAATCGGACGCCCGGTCTGTGAGTTATTGGCATTTCCGTCCCAGGGGCCCGGTTGGTTTTTAGGTTCAAACCAACCCGACCATACTCCAAATATTTCTATACCTCAAGTGGGGTATGCCAATAGAGTTTTATCACTCTGATACTTCCATCTCCTTAGGTGGTTCGTCGATCGGACACCTGTAGACCAAGCTATGAGAGAAAAGGCGTAATCGGGTCTGACGGGGCCGGGTCCGGTCCGACCCAGTTGGACCGACCCGACATGACCTGGGTTAAGACTAGTGTCCGACCTGGTCCATGGGTCTAACCCGGCATGAAGGGGTGGCCTGGTGGGTTGGGCAGGTGGCCCGGCTGGCAGGCCTCGGGGCCCGGCCGGCCGGCCGTGTGGCCCTGCTGGCTGGCTGTGAAGCCCGACCAGCTAGCCGCGTGGCCCGGATGGCCACTGGTGTGGGGGGGGGGGGGGGGGGTACACCCCCTATTTCCCTGAATGGATCTGGTTCTAGGCACCAGTTCGGTTTCCCCTACGGGACCCGTGGGGTCCCGCCTTTTCCGGCTGGCTGAGCGGCCAGCCGGTTCTGCACCACCGGTGAGGCACGACGGTGCCACACCAATGTTCCTCTACTGCGGCACACCCTGGCCACGACCCACCTCCACCATGCAGCGTGAAGGGGCCACACTTCCCCCACCATAGCCCGGCATGGCTGCAGCCCCCTGGTCCACCGCGCGGTGCATCGGCGCCGCGCCTCCTCCACCGCGGCCCGGTTTGGCCTCAACACTTTGCTCCTCTGCATGCCATGATGGTGTCGCGCTCATCATCCACCTGTCATGGCACTCCTGTCTGCGACCCTCTTCTTCTAGTGTGGTGTGACGGCACCGCACCCCTCTGGCACCGCCGCGGCCCGCCTGGCCGCGACTCCGTTTAATGAGTGGCATGGCGGTGTCGCGCCCTTGTGGCAACCCGGATGCCTTGCGCCGCTGGCTTTTTCACGGTCCGCCTCCATCATGAAGAATAAGAACAACAAAAGGGGGAGGGTCAGGCCATGTACGTGCGGTCCGAGCCATTCTTGTCATGGTGATAACATTTGTCATACCATATTCCACAAAATATGAAATACGAAGAATGGAGATTTATAATCATATATAAAATAACTCAAATCCCCCCAACCTTGAATGTCGATGATCGTTGATGATGTCGCGGAAAGTAGGACATCGTTCTGTTGACGTCGAAAGAAGAGGAAGAAGTTGACGTCATCAGTGTTCTTTATGGACAGAAGTGTTTCCTCTTCTTTCCCCAGTTGAAGAGGGAGAAAGAGATGTTTGTCATCCTTCATTGGAGAGGGGAGTTCTTCATTGGGAGAATAATGTTCTCCAAGGGTTCTCCAAAGCTCTTCACTCAATGTTCCACAAAAAGAATGTTGAAAACCACAAAAATAATAGACTATCTGTTATTTTAAATGGTTTTCATAAATTATAAATAATTCAAATTAATTATGTTAATTAACTTAATTTAATTGATGGCGTTGCCTCATTAAATTGGGTAAGGAAGGTGAAGAGGCTCCCCACATAATTTGGGGTTCCAAGGGGGTTATGGGAGTTTAAAGCACGTGTGTGCCCCACCTTAACAATATCCTTACAATGGAGGTTTTTCTAGGTTGGGCCGCACCACCATAACCTCACATGGGAGGTTGGGGTGTGGGGGCACCCACCTCCAACCTCCCCCTGGAGGTTTCAACCACAAAAATAAAAATAAAGTTAGAACTTTAATTTTATTCAATTTAATTAAAAACCCACAAAATCTAACATCCATTTTCTTTAGAATGCAACTACAGTGAAGGTCTCACTATGAAATCATAGACGTTGCGAGTTCAAAGGTGCCCTCATATTTCAATTCTGAGTGCTAGTTCAAAATATACATAGTCCTTCTCATACATTTACTGAATGTACCCAAACATAACATTAAAAATTAATTCCAGGAACACCGGGCCTCGGAATCATGCGCCGTCAGAAACATCGGACTCGTAAAATTCCCACGTATTAAAAAATATTCTAGAGGTATTTTGGGTCTTTACATTCTCCCCACCTCAGGTCTATATGTCCCAATATGATACAACTCGATCTAAGGGAACAAATGGGGGTACTGAGCATGTATCTGAGCCTCCCACTCTAATGTGCTATCCTGGTGGTTCTCGTGCTGCCATCAAACGTGCACGAGAGGTATCAACCGTCCACACACGAACTGCTCTTGTCGGTCCTCAATCACCATTGGATCCTCTGGGAAATTCACCCAGTCATCGATGACTGGCTCCCCATGGATGATGATGTGATATGTGTCATGCACGTATCTCCTCAACTGAGATACGTGGTAGACGTCGTGCACTCGGTGCATCTGAGCTGGTAGAGACAGGGGGTAAGCCACCTCACCTACTCTGTTGAGGACCTGGAAAGGTCCGATGAATTGCGGATATAACTTTTCATCTCGGCCAAATCTCTGTAAACCTCATTGAGTTGAGACCCTTTGGAAGACGTGGTTTCCATCCTCGAACTCCAGAGGTCTCCTTCTCTAGTCAGCATACAACTTATGCCTACTCTGTATAGTCTTTATCTGTTGCTGGATGATCTAAACCTTCTCAGTGGTAGCATGTACTAATGTGGCTCTGTTTTTAGATAGTTTTTCCAAAACTTTTATTTAATTATTATCAATTTAATTACTTATTTTTATCACTATTTAATTAATATTCTCAATTTTTTAATTTGATCACTAAATCTATTAATTAATCTTTTTTTATAAATAAATATGTCCTCTAAGTCCTTTTTTATATTATTTCTAAGTATTCCAAATTTATTAACTTACTTTTTAGATTTATAATCTTAATTTGGATTACTTTTGAATATTTTTAAATGTTTATTATTTAATTATTTGTCATTTTTTTGCATTAATTTAATCCAGTTTTTTATCTAAGTCTTTAACATTTAATTTGGATTTATTTAATAAATTAACCTTACTTTTTAACCAGTTAAATTATTCTGCTATGTAAATAAGTTTAAGTTAATGTTTAATAAAATAATATGTTTTTAATGTTATGTTTCATTTTAGAATCTAACTAATTAACATTATTGTTTAATAACTCTAGTTAATTCTAATTATTTTAATTATATGTTTGAAGTTAATTATTTGTAGGTGTTATGAATTTATTTTGTAATAAATTAATTTAATTTTAACTTTTTTTCATAGTAAATAATTAGTCTCTTTTATTTTTAGTTTGTTAAATAATTTTTTTTAGTTTTTAGGTACATTCAATTAATTAGTCTTTAACAATTTAGTTAATTTGACTTTTAATTTAATTAATTAATTTTTTTTAATTCTAAAATTTGTTGTAAATTATTTTTTATTGTTAACATTTTTTAATTTGTACTATCGGGGTGTGACGCACTGACACTGTTTTCACACCGGTTCTTTCATTGGTTTCGGTCTCTCTTTTGGTTGGCGTCTTATATTATTTTCATCTATCGGTGAGTCATTGACACACCGATATCTCTAATCATCATCGGTTTATCGCCGCATCAATTAATTTTTATTATTTTAATTTTCAGTGAGTCCTTATTTTATTCCATCGGTTTGTCACACACCGATATGTTTTTATTTCAACTAAAGGTGTCGGTATCCCCCATTTTCACTACTATCAATGCACAGATCGGTTTCACCGTTTCTCTTCATCTTATTTTCTTCTATCAGTGAGTCTTGACTCACCGTTTCAAACCCTCAGGATCGGTTTCATTTCCCTACATCTTCGGTCTCACAGACACCGATCTGATCCTCTTCCTGCTATGGATATAAGTTTTGGTCTCACACAATTTTTCACTCACACATTCCTTCCATACTTTCACCAACTGATGAATTGGTTTCATCTTCTCACTGATAGCTTCTCCACCCATGCAATACCCATCATCTTCACAACGTCACAACAATTTCCACAGAAATGATCCACAGTGTCTCAAAAAAAGAATCATCATAACTCTTCAACATTTCAGACTCAGAGAATAATGTTCATATAATAATCAATTAACAAATCACCTCCAAATCACTGAACCGGGTTTGAAGCCGCTACGGGTTTCATGGAGGAGGCTGAGTCGAGTCGCATTGTTACTTGGAGGACGTCGAGCAGGGAGTCTGTTCCACTGTTGGGGTGATGATAAGGAGCCATGCGGTTCGACTCCAATGAAGAACCCAAGACGTCGTTACCCTTTGTCTCCGGTGATGGGAGTTCGAGATTGTGGTTAAACCATTTGCTTACGCCGCTAGATGAAGAAGATTTCTTTCTTACTGGAACAGATGCCAAGCCGGGATGCCACACCTCTTACCCAAATCCGCCACACCGGAGGCGATCCGCCATTACAACCTTGGTGACTTGCTGAAGGAGATCAATCCTTACCGCTGAAATAAGAGGATCAGGTCGCCGCTTTGTGAAATGGACCCTTCCACCGCTGACTTGAGTCCAATATGAGGAAACAGCTTTAAATATTGGAGTAGTTTTGTGACACTGCATCGTTTTGAGGAGTCGAAGTTACACCAGCCTACCAAACCAAGGTCGATGTCACACTGGTTGAATCCACCGAAAAGAATCACTGTTGATCCGCTGCGGAGGAGGTTCGTGCTGCCTATTTTGAGTTTCTGATCTGTAGCCTGGAGTAGATGAGCTAGTCAGTCCATGGAGGAGGCGATCCGAGCTGAGAAGGTGCCTCACCCTATTTCTTGGTGAAGAAGAAGCCACTGCTCCCCTGGTTGTGGCGCCGAAGTGGAACCGAGAAACCCTTCCCCCTGCATTGCACCGATTTGGGGGAAGGTGATGAAGATTTAAAAAAAACAACAAAGAAAAAAACCTAAAACAAAACTACAGAATTAAAAACAAAGTAAAAATTAAAACGTAATCTTAAAAAAAAATTTAATTATAAATAAATAATTAACATATGTTATTTAATAAAACAGAATTCTTGAACATAATTGAACCATTATTAAATTAAAGTTTAATTGATAGTAATTTCTGAAATCAAGTATGAATTGATTATTTAAAAGATTATTAGTTATAAAGAAATATTATATATAACTATTTTAATATTACATTTTGTGCATGAAATAAAATACAAATAATATGTTATAATGTTAATTATAATTAAACTGGTTAATTTAAAATGTTAATAATGTACACATAAATAATAATTTTAAACTTGATGTTTATAATTTAATTTAATAATGTTAACTAATTAAAAAAAATAACATATATACTATTTAACATTAAAATTAATAATTAATAAAACTTATTATAATAATAATAACTCTTTTATTAAAAAAATTCATTCAACTTATAATAAAAAATTTATCATTATTTATCATTTATTAATCTTATTTATTTATAGTTAATTAAAATATATTTACTAAATGTTTGTAATGCTAATAAATTAATTTATTTAACAACATTACTTAAGAGTTATTAATTATTCTAAAAGGATTTTTATTTTCTTAAACTTTCATTCTTTATTTCCTTAGCGTTTTAATTATTTTGATTGTTTTCTTATGGAGGATCACACCAAGGCCTTAAAAATGTCTAGGTGTATTAAAATAACTTAGCGGGGGTTAGTTATGTGAAAAAAATTAGTGCGACATACTGGTTGCGGATAAAACGCACGTGTTAAGCGCACTCATGAAGGGCATTCCAAGTTGGTGGAAATCGACCAGTGACTTGTAGTAGATGAAAGAAAGGTATTTAAACAGAGCAAGTAGTAAAATTGGGGGGGGGGGAGAATTAATTCATTCGACGAACACACCAGTCTAGGAGTAGAGAAGAGAACCAACCGCTCTTTGGAGGTCAAAGGGCCAGGAGCAGTAATTCATGCTAGCGGAAGGAGTTTTTCTTCCTCTGTTCACTTTCAATTTTATTCCTCTATAATTAATTGAAAATATTTTATGAAATTGAGATGATTATTGGATAAATAATTACAGTTCGGGGTAAAAATCGAGTCTACTGGTTATCATTATTTTCTTTTCTTGCTATCATTTTAATGTGATTGGAATTGATCAGTAAGGTCAAATCTGATTACATTCAATTGCAACGTACCACCTGTGCTTAATTTCATATTTCCACTTTCATACTATGATTTTTAATGTTGATAAATATTTTTGAACATTTAAATTGAAATAAAAGACTACATGACATACAGCGAGTTAGTTCTGTGAACATTTTAAACTAGATTTCTCAAGTTGATTAACCGAGGAGTGGAGAACTCCAAGATTTGTCAGCATGGGTGATTTATCTCTTGGATAGGGAAATAGATCACTCATTTTGCATGGTATTAGTTGCAAACACTATCGTGAGAAGGTATGTTTTCAAAAACAGAAGAGTTGATGTTTTCCCCGAACGTTTTTCCGCCAATTTTTCACTCATAGCATTTTAACTCTATATTACTACTTTATCTTGTTCCTTGTTTTGATATAGTTTGAAGAAAAACATAAAATATGTGTTGTTTCATTTGTGATTTTTAATAAAAAACAAATTTAAAAAGAAATAATAAAAAAATATAAACCAATTCCACTATTGACAACAATGGAGTTTTCAATGTTTTTAGTTGAGTAGTGGCCAATTTACCTTCCCTGTGGGTTCGACCCAACATGCCACATATACAGTAGTTTGTAGTAACATAAATTTTAAACATTTAAAAACATCAATGATAGTACATGACATGTTTTTGGCACCATTTCCGGGGAAGGCCCGACCCATTTCTAAAAAAACAATTACAAAAACATATAAAAATCATTAAAAAATTGAATTTTTTTGAAAACTGTAAAAAAATGTTACTTATCATTCTGAATTGTTACTACAGATACTATCTTCTATTGTTTGCATGATCACAAGACACTCTGCTGTTAGATTAGAGCCACTGAACCATGAAATTGATAAACATTTCACTCCTCTGAGAAAGAAGAACAAAATTGAAATGGAAAACTTAGATGATATAGTGCCTGAGCATAATAATATTCAAAATAACCATCTAGATCTCGTAGATGAACATGAAAGTCTTAGTATGAGGGAGTTCCAACTCCCACAAGTTTGAAGAAACCCATCATCCATCAGATTAAGTCCTAGGGCCAGAAATTATGAATTGAAAGAGTCACATATTTCTCTGCTTTCTTCTTTTAATGGGATCTCTATTGAGGACACACTTCCCTTCAATATAGATTTCTACAACACTGTGTAGCAACTTCCATTATTTGGGCTCATTGAAAATGAACTAAAGATGATAGTATTCACTTTTTCCTTAGAGGGAATTCTAGGAATTTTGTTTAAGTTTAGATGAAATCATTTTTGAGAATTTGGATCAAGTGTATAACTCATTTACTATGAAATTTTATCCTTGAATACATAAAGGTGAACATAGAACAAACATAACTAGTTTTTATCAAGAGGATGGGAAATATTTTCATGAAGCATGGGATATATTCATGGATCTGCATAGGTCGTGTCCCCATCATCAACTCCCATCACACATTCTTATGGATACTTTCTATGAAGGGATATCCTTCTCTAGACAGAACTTAGTTGATCAAGCTACTGGGGGTAATTACAATGATAAAACTGATGAAAAACATAGAAATGTCTTTAATAATCTTATACTGAATTCACAACATAGAAAATTATGAAGAACAAGAGTCAATAGTAATGTTAACCCAAACATTGGTTCAATGAATGAAACTCAAGATCAACTTGCTGAAATCACCAATCAACTTCAATATTTAATGAACCAGAACTCTAAGAAAACTGTTAAACAAATAGGATGTCAAAATACCAACCAATATTTAATGGAGCATTGTGTCTAGTGTTGTATGTTAGGACATAGTGAAAATGTTTGTCCAAATTTTGATATACCATACCAACAACAAGAAAATTCAAACTTTATTAACCATGGTCCTACAATGCCTCCTAATGAATATCCATTTTCAAATAATTATAATCAATGCTATAGAAAACATCCTAATCTCTCCTAGAAATATCAAGGCATAATCAAACAATCAACTGCCCCTAATTACTCTAATCAACCAAGATCAAGCATCCAAAATCAACAGAGGGGCGATTCTTCAAATACACAAAGAAACAATGATAGTCACATGCATTCTAAGCTTGATCTACTTATGAATCAACACTCAAAGTATCAAAATCAGTATGAGTCTGATAAAATGAAAACTGATGTAAGAATGAAGAACATCGAAACACAACTTGGACTACTTTCCATAGATTTTTCATCAAGGAAAAAATGTATAATTCCAAGTGCCACTGAGATTCACCCTAGAGAGAATTCCATGGCTATTGTAACTAGAAGTGGGCTTAATACTTAGACTATTGATGAAAAAGACCATGAAAATATACTTAAAATTGGAAATAAAAATTTTCTTTGCACTCATGCTGGAAATTCCATGGATGTTATTGAAAATGATCTAAATTTGAATTTGTTAACTGAAACTCAAGAAGAAAATTCTTCTAAAAATCAATAGAATAAATGAAAAGAAAAAGTTGAGGAAGAGGTGAGGGATATTCCCACTATTTGGAAAAAAATTTCCCCACCCATCCCATTCCCTAAGAAGCTGAAACCTCAAAGTAACACCAGGGCTGAACATCTTGAGATCCTTGGTCTTCTTTCTATGCTCCAAGTGAACATTGATTTCATACATGTTTTAATACAAATCCAATATTATCTAAAATCTCTAAAGAAAATTGTTTCCAATAAAAAAACTCTAGAAGAATATGCTACTTAAAACCTCACTGAAGAGTGCAGTGTTGTACTTCAAAAGAAAATCCCACCAAAATTGAAATACCCAGGTAGCTTTGTCATCCCTTGTACTCTAGGAAATTCTGGTCATATCAACTGTATGTGTGATCTAGGTGATATCATTAATCTACTCCCATACTCACTGTCTTGATAGTTAAGGCTGGGTGATCTTCAACCCCCCATGGGAATTATCTAGTTGGCTGATATATCTTTCACTCATCCTATGGGTAGGGATGATGATTTGTTAGTTGGAGTTGGGAAGTTTTTTCTGCCTGCTGACATTCTTGTCTTAGATATGGAGTGTGATCAAGAGGTGCATATCATCTTGGGTAGGCCCTTTTTGGCCACAAGTGATGGTGTTATTGATTTTTCAAATGGTCAGCTGATATTCAGAATTGGTGAACAAGAAGAAGAGTTCAATTTTTTAAAAAATATTAAGGAACCAACATATTATGAAAACTGCTCAAAAATAGAGTTCCTTGATGCTGAATGTTCTTATAGAGATCAACTTGAACTCATTGAAGTATTTGAAAAAAAATCCTCTGTTGAAGAAAACATTTATTATGCTGAAATTCATATTGAATCTATTTTAGAAATTGAAAATTCTGCTCAAACAACCAATCTGGAAAGTCTTCCAGATCTGGACAACTGTCCAGTTTCTTCTATAGGAGGGTCCTCTTTTTCTGAACTTAGGATCTTTTTGAGTGAATTTGAGGGTGTTTCTGTTAACTCTAACCCTGCTGAGAACTTTTATGATATTTAGGGAGAACATAAAAGTCAATTAGATGATTCTTCTTTGATAAACCTGTTGAATTTTGATATGGAAAGTCTAGACAGTGAGCTGTCTACTTTGGACAGTAGAACTGTTATCTCTGAATCTGAGCATGAAATTGAAAATCTTTCATCTTTTAATACTCCTTACATAAAACTTGTTGAATATCTTGAACCTCCCTGTCCTAATATTCTTCATTCTAGTGTAGAACTACTTGATCTTTAAATGAATCCCATCCCTGCTCATGTTAAACTTTCATTTTTGGGTGAGAACTCCACTTTTCTTGTAATAATTTCTGTTGAACTGAATGAAAATAAAGAAGAAATATTGTTAAATGTTTTAAAAAAATTTAAATCTGCCATAGTCTGGAAAATATATTATATCAAGGGTATTATTCCTTCATTTTTTATGCACAAGATTCCTATGGATCCTGAACATAAGCCTAGGGTAGAGTGTCAAAGAAGATTAAATCCTAATATGAAAGAAGTTGTGAGAGAGAAAGTGATCAAACTGCTAGACACTTGAATGATTTATCCTACTTCTGATAGTTCTTGGTCAGTGATGTCCTGGTTTTCCACAAGAAGGGTGGTGTCACTGTAGTTAAAAATAAAAAAATGAAGAAGTCCAAGTTAGGAAAGCCACAAAATGGAGAATTTGTATTTATTATACGTAGCAAAATGCAGACACTAGGATGGTCCATTTTCCAGTGCCCTTTTTGGGTCAAATGCTTGATATGCTTGCTAGAAATGAATTTTTTTGTTTTTTGGATGGGTATTCTGGTTACAAGCAGATTCCTGTTGATCCAGAGGATTAGGAGAAGACCACTTTCACATTCCCCTTTGGAACATTTGCCTACAAGTGGATGCCCATTGGGATGTGTGGAGCTCCAGCCACCTTTCAAAAGGGTATGATGGCTATCTTTTCTGATATGATTGATAGAATTATTAATGTTTTCATGGTTGAATTTTCTATCATGGGGAGTACTTTTGGAACATTTTTAGGAAATATTGAGCTAGTGTTGGAGAGATGCATTGATACCGAACGTGTTCTTAATTGTAAAAAATGCCAATTCATGGTTTTTGAAGGTATTGTGCGTGGTCATAAGGTGTCAAAGAGAGGTTTAGAAGTTGATACTGCTAAGATTGATGTTATTCAAAAACTGTGATCTCCTGTAAATGTCAAAGGTGTTAGAAGTTTCTTAGGGCATGATAGTTTCTACCGGATATTCATAAAATATTTTTCTAGAATAACTAACCCCTTGTGTTATTTGTTGGTAATGTATGTACCTTTAAATTTTGATGAAAACTGTGTGAAATCATTTAATCTTCTTAAGGATAAACTCTTTAAATCACTGATCATCACTACACCTGATTTGAAACTACCTTTTGGGCTAATGTGTGATGCTCGTGACATCGATGTAGCTGGTGTCCTTGGACAGAAGAAGGTTAGAATGTTACATGTGGTGTATTATTCTAGTAGACTGTTACATGATGCCCATGAGAATTACACCACCACTAAAAAAGAATTGATAGCTCTTCTTTTTGCTCTGGAAAAGTTTAGACAATATCGGTTAGGTTCTAAAGTCATCATTTTCACTGATCATTCACCTTCAAAATACTTAATGTCTATGAAGGAAACTAAACCCAGGAAGATTAGATAGATTCTATTATTACAAGAATTGGATTTAGAAATTATGGATAAGCAAAGAGATGAAAATTTAGTTGTTGACCACCTTTCTAGGCTTCCTCTTACACAATCTGATTCTGAAAATTCTAGGGAGATTAACTCTTCCTTTCCGGATGAAAATCTTCTTAGTGTGTCAATCAGGCAATCTTCCTGGTTTGTAGATTTCGCCAACTTTCTGGCAGTAGGTTTCTTTCCAAAAAATCTGTCTAATAACTAAATAAAGAAATTCATTTCTGAGCTTAATTACTACCTTTGGGATGATCCTATGTTGTTTAGGAGGTGTACATAAGGTATCCTTAGGAGGTGCGTACTTGAGGAAGAGATGCACCCGATTCTTGAGAGTTGTCACTCCTCACCTTGGGGAGCTCACCATGGCGGTGAAAGGACAGCTCAAAATGTCTTACAATCTGTTTTTTATTGGCCTTCTCTTTTTAAGGATGCTAGGAGTTTGGTGGTTAGTTGTGATAGGTTCCAATGGATAGGAAATGTTAGATGAAAGTTGGAGTTACCCCAAAAGGGTATTCTTGAAGGTGAAATTTTTGATGTCCGAGGTGTATATTTCATGGGTCCATTTCCATCATCTAATGAGAATGATTATATTCTTGTTGCTGTTGACTATGTTTCAAAATGGGTTGAGGCAGTAGCTCTGGCCAACAATCAAGCAAACCGTGTAATAAAATTTGGGAAGAACAACATTTTTACATGATTTAGAGTCCCAAAATCCTTCATTAATGATAATGGAACACATTTCAAGAATTAAAAGTTCAAGGTTTTGATGGAGAAATATGGCTGTGTACATAAAACTGGAACACTTTATCATCCACATTCTAGTGGACAGGTGGAAATTTCAAATAGGGATTTGAAGTGAATACTTGAAAAAACTATGTCACACTCTAGGAAAGGCTGGTCTCTCAAACAGGATGAAGCTTTATGGGCATATAGAACTGCTTTTAAGACGCCAATATGAATTTCTCCTTATAGGCTATTATTTTTGAAATGTTTTCATTTACCTGTGGAGTTGCAACATAAGTCTTATTGGGCAGTTAAGGCTCTAAACTCTAATTATAATAGTGATATTGAGAGAAGATTACTTGAGCTGAGTGAAAATGATGAGATTAGGAGAGAGAGTTATGATAATTCAAGTATTTATAAATAATGAACTAAAATATTTCATGATTCAATCATTCAAAACAAATATTTCAAACCTGGAAAGAAGGTCCTTTTTTTTAATTCTAAACTCAAAGTCATTCCTAGAAAGCTGATGTCCAAGTGGTCTGGACTGTTTAATGTTCTGAGAGTGCTGAAGAATAGTGCTTTAGAGATTGTAGGTGAAGAAAATAAACTCATGATGGTCAACGAGAAGACGGTGAAACTATATTTTGAGGGGCAGCCAAAGGGCTTGGCTGCTTTCACTGTTCTTGAAAGTTGATTCTGAATAATGTCTGGCTAAAGACTATAAATCCATAACTGCATGGGAGGAAATCCATGGTTTTTATTGTGTTAATAAATAAAAAATTGGGATTAAATAAAGTCTAACTGAAGACTTTAAAATCAGTGCTTCATGGGAGTCAACACATGTTTTTTCATTGTTTTCAATTTTGTATTGTTTAGTGTTGAATAAAGTGTTGTATTGTTGTCTCCAAGATGAAATATATCTCTGCTAGATTTTTATTCACGGTGTTCATGATTTGTGTTTTTTGGATGCTTCTCATTTTTATGGTGAATGAGTGGAATTCATATGATCATTTTTGGACAAGAACTAGTTAGGGAAGTATTTCAACTTTCAGCACTTATTTCTGTTCTTGTTTTTGTTAATAAAATTTTGCTTACATAAAAAATTGCTTGTTTTAGAAAATCTTGTTACATGTCACTATGCTGTGCAAAAATTCTCCATGTGACTCCTTGTTGAAAAAACTGAATTTCATTGTTATTAAAATCTTTTCACTGGTTGAAATTAAGTGTAGGGGGTACATGTTTACTAATTAGTGTGTTTTTTTATTAAAATGGATTTGTTAAGGGGTGTAATAATGCATTTTCAGTTATATTGAACATTCTTTTGAACCAAAAATTTCAGATTATTACACCCTATCCACTCTGCACCCCTAAGTTGCATGATTTTTTTGAACATTAATTGAAATTTGTTGTCACTGGACTTAAATGTTAGTGTTTTTACTTTTAAATGAACCTAGTGATTATTTATTCATTGTGGAAAACAATATGTTTTTAACCTCCACTGTAACCTTTATACATGTCATCAATATACTTAATTGAAAATATGTTTTGAACCTTAATTGTTTAATTACTGTTCTCCATACATAGAAGACAACATTGGGGACAAAGATGGGTTTTATGTGTGGGGGAAGGGGTAAATTATAGATTGTGCTATGTTGTGCTTAATTTAAATCCCATCAATTCACACTACAATTTCAAATTTCTTGTAAAAAATGGTTAACTTTTTTTCAAAATTATGGCATAATTTTAGGCTTTATATTGTACTCAATTGGGTATTGCCTTAGGAAAAGTTTCTGGTTGGTAGTAATGAACTACTTAGAGCCTGAAATTAATGAGTTTGTATGATTTCTGAGTGATCTTGTTTAGAAATTTGATGAATATATTGGTTTAGGGACTATCTTTGAAAGACTTATGGGTACCCGTTTTTTGGAATTAGGATCATAACTCCTGGAACTGGAAGTTTTATTCTGTTTCTAGGGGCCTCATTCATTTTTTTAATTATTAAGATTGGTCTTCTTAATGAGCCAATGTATATGAGTTTTATATAAATGTTTTGGAACTGGAGTACTCAGGGAATATGGGATCCCATGGTGAGTCTTTGAGACACTAGATGCTGGGTGCATTTCTTTTTACTGTAAGCCCTCTGTTCACCTTCAATAAGTGAACTGCACAGTGCTCAGCACAATGTAACATGGCTTGGGAAAAATAAATAAACTGTCTAGGGTCAAAAATGTGCTCATTAGGGTGAGGGGAATGAATAACACCAAATGAAGAAGGGGAAAATTGGGTTATATGGGAGTCATTTAGGTTGTGTCATTGATGCGATTCACAAAAGAATTAATTATTTTTGGGACCGAGGTGAAAAGTCAAAGTACAACGTTCCTTGGATAAGATATTAATTCCATTGATGTTTTACCTCACGAATTTCTTGGACTTAGAACATAATCCTGGATTGAAGTTAGTCATTATTTAGTATAAAATATGAGGCATGAAATCTTCATTTCTTGAGGATTTATACCTTTCTTAATTACACTTGTGTATTTTTTAGGGAAAAATTAATATTATTAATTCTTTTTCTAAGCCTGAAGTTATTTTTTTTACATTGTTTGGAGTGATGGACATTGTTACAAAGTGATCTTAATCATAAAACACTACTATTTTTCAAAGGAAATAAGACATGGGATTGTTTTAGTTCAAACAATGCTTAAGTGTGGGGGAATTTTATGTCGCTATAATTTTACATAGTTTTTCCAAATCTTTTATTTAATTTTTATCAATTTAATTACTTATTTTTAACACTTTTTAAATAATATTGCCACTATTGTTATTTCATCACTAAATCTATTAATTAATCATTTCTTATAATTAAATATCTGATTTATGCCCTTTTTTATAGTCTTTCTTTATATTCAAAATTTATTAACATACTTTTTAGATTTATAATCTTAATTTGGTTTACTTTTTAATAATTTTAATTATTTACTATTTAACTATTTGTCATTTTTATTTTCATTAATTTAAACTAGTTTTTAATCTTTTTCCTTGCCATTTAATTTTGATTTATTTAATAAATTAACCTTGGGTTTTAACCGGCTCAATTATTCTTCTAAGTAAATAAGTTTAAGTTAAAGTTTAATAAAATGATATGTTTTTAATGTAATGTTTCATTTTAACATCTAACTACTTAACGTTAGTGTTTAATAAATCTAGTTAATTCTAATTATTTTAATTATATGTTTGTATCTAATTAATTGGAGGTGTTCTGCATTTGTTTAGACATAAATTAAATTAATTTTAACTTTTATTTTCTAAGTATATATTTAGTCGCTTTTATTTTTAGTTTGTTAAATATTTTGGTTAGTTTTTAGTTACAATTAATTAATTAATCTTTAACAATTTAGTTAATTTTACTTCTAATTTAATTAATTAATGTTTTATTAATTCTAATATTTGTTTTAAATTAATATTTACTGTTAACTTTTTAAATTTTGTACTATCGGTGAGCGATGCACCGATGTTGTCGTCACACCGATTTATTCATCGTTTTCGGTCTCTCTTTTCTTTGGCGTCTTGTATTATTTTCATCTATCAGTGAGTCATTGCCTCACCGATATCCCGAATCATTATCAGTTTCATATCGTGTCAATTAATTTTTATTATTTTTATTTTTAGTGGATCATTATTTTTTCCATTGGTTTTTCAGACACTGACACGTTTTTATTTCAACTAACGGTGTCAGTCTCCCCCATTTTCATTGCTACCGATGCACCGATCGGTTTCACCGTTTCTCCTCTTCTTATTTTCTTCTATCGGTGAGTCTTGACACACCAATTCAAACCCTTATGATTGGTTGCATTTCCCTACCTCTTCGGTCTCACAGACATAGATCTGATCCTTGTCCTGCTACGGATATAACTTTCGGTCTCACTACATTTTTCACTCACCGATCTTTTCCAGCCTTTCACCTACCGATGCATTGGTTTCATCTTCTCACCGATAGATTCTCCACCCCTGTAATACCCATCATCTTCACACCATCACCATAATTTCCACAGAATTGATCCACAGTGGATCAAAACCAAAGAATCATCATAAATTCTCATCATTATATACTCGTACAAGAATTTTCATAAAAGATTCAATTAACAGACCACCTCCGAATCATTGCACCCGGTTCGAAGCCGTTATGCATTTCACGGAGGAGGCTGAGCCGAGTTGTGCTGTTTCTTGGAGGATGTGGAGCAGGGATATCATTATGCCGTTGGGGTGATGAGAAGGAGCCACGCGGTCCGATCTCAAGAAGAACCCAAGCCTCCACTACCCTTTGTCTCGGTGATGGGAGTTCGAGATGCTGGTTAAACTGTTTTCTTCTCCGTTGGAAGAAGAAGAGGACTTTCATGTTGGAGCCTATGCCAAGTCAGGATGCCGCACCTCTTACCCAGTGCCGCCGCACCAGAGGTGATCCACCATTACTACCTTGGTGACTTTCTGTAGGAGATCAAACCTTATCGCTGAAAGAAGAGGATCATGTCGCCGCTATGTGAATCGGGCCTTTCCGCCACTGACTTGATTCCAATTCGATGAAGCTGTTGCAAATAGAGTAGTATCTTTGTGACACCGCATTGTTTCGATGAGTCAAAGCTACACCAGGCCTTCTAAACAAAGGCCGAAGCCACCCTTTTTGAATCCACCAAGAAGAATCATTGCTGAGCCGCTGCAGAGGAGGTCTGTGCTGCCTATTCTGAGTTTACGATCTGTAGCATGGAGTATACGAGCTAGTCGGGCCATGGAGGAGCCGAACCGAGCTAAGAAGGTGTCGCACCATGTTGCTTGGTGAAGAAGAAGTCGTCGCTCCCCTGGTTGTGGTGCCAAAGAGGAACTAAGAAACCCTTCACCCTACTTTGCGCAAATTTGGGGGAAAGAGATGGAGATTTAGAAAAAACAACGACGAAGGAAAAAAACTAAAACTAAACTACAGAATTAAAAACAAAGTCACAATGAAAACATAATCTTAAAAAAAATACAATTTTTTAATTATAAATAAATAATTTACATATGTTATTTAATAAAACTGAATTCTTGAAAATAATTAAAAGTTTATTAACTTAAAGTTTAATTGGCAGTAATTTCTAAAAACAAGTAAGAATAGATTATTTAAATGATTATTAGTTATAATTTAATTTTATTTATAATTATTTTAATATTAATTTTTGTGCATAAAATAAAATACAAATAGTACTTTATAAAGTTAATTTTAATTAAACTAGTTAATTTAAAATATTAATAATGTACACTTAAATAATAATTATAAACATAATGTTTTTAATTTACATTAATGATGTTAACTAATAAAATATAATAACTTATAAAATATTTAACACCAAAATTTATAATTAATAAAACTTCTTATAATAATAATAACTCTTTTAAAAAAATCAGCTTAAAATACATAATTTATCATTATTTATCATTTATTAATCTTATTTATTTATATTTAATTAAAATATATTTACTAAATGTTAGTAATTATAATAAAGTAATTTATTTAACAACATTACTTAAGAGTTATTAATTATTCTAAAAAGATTTTTATACTCTTAAACTTTAATTCTTTACTTCCGTAGTGTTTTAATTATTTTTTTTGTTTTCATAGGTAGGTTCACACCAAGGCCTTAAATACATCCTGGTGCATTCAACTAACTTAGTGGGAGTTAGTTATGTGAGAAAATTTAGTGGGACATGCCAATTGCGGATAAAATGCACATGTATGGTTCACTCGTAATGGACATTCCAAGTCGGTTGAAATCATGCAGTGACATGTAGTAAATGACAGGAAGGTATTGAAACAGAGCAAGCAGCAGAATTTGGTGGGGGGAATTCATTCATTCGACGAACACACCAATCTCAGAGCAGAGCAGAGAACCAGCCGCTCTTCGGAGTTCAAAGGGCCATGCGGATTAATTCATTCGAGCGGAGGGAGTTTTTCTTCCTCTAGAAACTTTCAATTTTCTTCCTCTATAATTAATTGAAAATATTTTAAGAAATAGAGATCATGATTGGATAAATACTTACAGGCCGGGGTAAAAATCGAGTCAACTGGTTATCATTCTGATCTTTTATCACTATCATTTTAATGTGATTGGAATTGATCGGCAAGGTCAAATCTGATTACATTCAATTGCAACGTACCACCTGTTCTTAATTTAAGATTTCCACATTCATACGTTGATTTTGAATGTGGATTATGTTTCTTGAACATTTAAATGGAAATAAAAAACTACAGGACATACGACGAGTTAGTTTTGTGATCTTTTCAAACTATATTTCTCATGTTGATTAACCGAGGAGTGTCGAACTCCAAGATTTTTCAGCTTGAGTGATTTATCTCTTGGTGATGGAAGTAAATCACTTCATTTCAGTGGTATTAGTTGTAAACACTATCATGAGAGGGGACGCTTTCAAAACCAGTAGAGTTGATGTTTTCCCCGAATCTTTTTGTCTCGATTGTTAACTCCTAGCATTTTATATCTCTGTTATTGCTTTATCTTGTTCCTTGTTTTGATATAGTGTAAAGAACAACTTAAAATATGTGTTGTTTAATTTGTGATTTTTCATAAACAACAACATTTAGAAGAAATAATAAAAAATAGCAACTCAATTCCACTGCTGACAACAGTAGAGTTTTAAATGTATTCTGTTGAGTAATGGACAATTTACCATCCATGTGGGTTTAACCCTACTTTCCACATATACAGTAGTTTGTAGGAATATAAATTTCAAACATTGACTGACTTCAACGACAGTGTAGGTCACATACCATCTCTGGTCCCAATAGTGCTAACTCTCCCTGGTCTATCCAGCACAGTTGCAATCTGCTTGGTCGACCAAACAAGGTCTAAAAAGGTGACTTACCGATGGTGGAGTGATAGCTGTTGTTGTTGGAAAACTCCACCAAAATTAAGTGATCATACTAGATATGACCGAAATTGAGGGCACATGCATGGACGATGTCCTCAAGGGTCTGAATGGTCTGTTCGGTCTGACCATCCGTCTGAGGATGGAAGGCGGTGCTCAAGCGAAGTTGTGTCCCGAAAGATTCCTGCAACCCCTTCCATATCTAGTAAGTAAAGTATGTGTCACGGTTTGATACAAAAGAAGAAGGTACTCCATGTAAACACACTACATCTTGCACATAGAGGCGTCTCAAGCTCTCAACTGATCCCTGCTCTCTGATCGGTAGAAAGTGGGACAACTTGGTGAGTCGGTCAACAATCACCCACATCAAGTCCTCACTCTTGGATGTATGTGGAAGAACTTTCATAAAGTCAATCGATATCCCATCACACTTCCAAACTAGGACCTCTATGTGCCGATACAAGCCTATTGTTACCTGGTGCTCCACCTTCATTTGCTGATAAGTGAGGTATCGTGAGACAAACTCAGCTACTGCCTTCTTCATACCTTGCTACCAGTGTTGTCGTCGATGGTCCAAGTACATCTTTGCCACTCTTAGATGTATAGATAGAGGGGATGTGTGGAACCTCCTCAACACTTCCTCTTGAACCGCTACTGGAACCATATTACTTCCTGTGAAGAGGATGACAAGCTCACCAATATCAGAAAATACATTAGGTGCCTGCCCTGAGGTTATCTGAGCATGTCGTGTCTTGTAGTCAGCATCCCTATGCTACGCCTCCCTGACTCGCTGAAGAAGTAGTGGAGTGACTGTCAGAGACTGTAGAAAGGCTTCTCCATCCCTATTCACAATAGATATCACAAAGGCTGCCAGCTACTCTGTCGCCTCTCCTGGAAGCTGAATGCTTGATCTCCAGCTGAGAGCATCTGCTATAATGTTCCCTTTCCCAGGAGTATAGACTATCTCGAAGTCATATTCCTGGAGGACCTCAAGCCAGCACTGTTGTCTCATGTTCAGGTCCTTCTACTAGAAGACACACCTAAATCTATTGAGATTAGATTAAACTCTAAACCATTCGCTCAATGAACTGTGGGTGAGACTAGCCAATTGTAAAGAACTCGACTACACCCATCATTGAATATGTCCTACAAGATCTACTATGATTTAACATATGATGAAAAGAGACATATAGTCTCATCCCCTAAATGAACCACTTTCTTTTCCTAATACTGTCAATCCCGACATCAATGCTACTAATTCAAGCCATGGATGATGTCGTAAGGCCTCGACGCGACTACCAAGAGATCCAACCGTTAGTCTCACCTCCAAGTTTTATGTCACACTATTGGCATCAGTGTGTGGTCACATGGTCTCCTCCAGTAGGGATATCGAATGTGAGGGTCGGGTCAAGGGTTTTAACTGAAACCTATTAGTATCAACCACACAAAAAGGCAGGAAAACAAATGTCACAATGACAAGTGTCTTTTATTACTGCAGTTCAATGTACAAAGACACAAATCAAACACAAAAAAATTCATCAATAAAGCTTAAAGCATAATGAAAAAAGGCCTTTATGCCTGGAGCTAGTCCCGCACATGTCTACCTGCTCATGGAGCTCGAGGTGAGTTGTCTAGGGGTAGTGGTTGTATTGCTCGATGACTCAGACCTCCATCTGATAAAGGACCTTCTCCACTACCTCATCCACCACTCGGTTGATGCTCAAGCTCATGCTCCTGAATCTGTCTCGGTGGCTCCTCTAACGCCTACTGATCAACTATGCGTATATTCCGAAAGTCTTGCGCTCTGTGACCCTATCCCCTATAGGAAAACCAGACCATTATAAGTTCAAAGCTCCCACATCCTCTAGTGCACCACAACCCCAATTCCACATCATGGGGTCATCTAACAGTATATATTACCCGCTTGTGTACCTATGTCATCTACCTACTGCCTACTACAGATGACTCAACTACTGTCAGAATGCCCTGTGGCAAGTGCAGCAGCTCTTGAGCACACACAAAGCATGGAGTTGTGGGTACAATTTCTTCAATGAAAATACCCTCGATATTCCCCTAGGTGAGGGTCGCTTTATTGTAAAACTAGAGAATCAGGCTCCACCACCTCTCAGCTACTCCTTAAAAGAGGCTTATAGCTAGGTGCACCATCAAGTCAGCAGGTGTTCCAACTGTGTGAAAAACTCTTTCTACAAACTCCAGCCGGCACCCATCCATTAGAAAATATGTCTCACCTTTAAACCTTGAAGTCCACTATCATAGGAACCTGTGAACCGTGCTTAAGCGGCTTGCATCATCTGCTGCTGGGGATGGTGGAATCAGTGTCTATATAGGTATTGGTACGACTGGTGCCTCTCCTGGTAAAGGGTCATGCACCGAGGCCTTGTGCTCGGTGGGATATTAGAGAGTACGAAGCTCAGGGATCTAACTGGTCAACCGCCGGGAGGAATCCACAAAGAAACATATGCGACACATTCAAAATATTTATACTTGGTGAGCTGTCCTAATTGAGCTTACATCAGAAAACATTACAAGGAATGCACGCAATCATTGTTTTTGTGAATTATGTCTGAAATCAGTAATTAGGGTCCTGTTGTATGGATATGTTGTCCTCTGCACCAATACTGGACCCCATTAACTGAGAACCACACTCAGTACCCATAAAAATATTTCTTCACAGAAAGGAAAGATCAGAGTCCTAAATCCTATGGTATAACCTAACCACATTATGATACCAATTTGTCATGACTCGTCCCCTGGGGCCCATATCATTACTATCCCAAGCCTACCTTCCATAGGCTAGGAGATGGAAACTAGCACAAAAGGCGTAAATCCCTCAAATGGGAAGGCATTTCCTTTATATCCGTAAACAAACATAACATAGTATGCAACTGGAAGTAAAAAACTATGTAAAATTGTATAAAAAAGAGTGTGTCGAATGTAAAGGGGCCGGAAATACAATCCCAATAGGAATGTACAATATAACTAAAAAGCTTGTACAACTGAAGAAAATAAGAAAAGCAGTTATTGGGTCGTCCTATGGAATTCCCACATGAGGGGTGCGTACAGATGGTCTCCTCAGTACCCCAAGTTTGTCCGTCCGCTCCGTGTACATCTCACCGAGTGGTCCACCTTCGGGTAACATCCAGTTCTGCTACTCTTTGTCCCGATCAGCACTATCTATATTCTGCAACCAACACAATGAGTGTGGGAATAGCTCATACAGGGGTGAGTATAATGATACTTAGTAGAGACCCCGAGGCCCTCAAGTTCTCACAAAATCCAACAAGGATAACCACAATGTACAGAAACTACAGTTAACCATTACATATGTATATTCCCATACATATACCTAAGTTATCTAGTAACCCATCTCATTCATGTGGTAAACACAAAAGTCATTGACTCAGTTCAATCTATGATTTAATTGAAGTATAGAGGTACAGATGATTAGTCGCGAAACTATATCAACGTATTTTGTAAAGAGGCCCTATTTCTAACCATACAGAGTCTGACCCACACAGAATCGACAGGTAATAACCCCTTCAGTGACCCACACAAGATCATACCCACAAAGGATCGGTATGCACTGACCCACACAGGATCGCTGAGCGCTGACCCGCACAGGATAAGACCCACACAGGATCGGTATGCACTGACCCACACAATATGGCTGAGTGCTGACCCAGATTGGATCTAAACCACATAGGATCGGTATTCACTGACCCACACAAGATCGTTGAGTGCTGACATCCGTATGATCTATCTCCAACCTCCGCCTCACTAATAGCCACTCGATTCCACACCCCTAGTGCACTCGAGTTCTGTATAATATGTCCTCGATATAGCTGTCGCACCTTGGGCATCACTAAACTTCACAAAGGAGTACCCAAAGGACTGATATGTCTTAAGGGTTCTAACATGATAGACGGTGCGTCAATCGGACGCCCGATCTCTTAGTTATTGTCATTTCTGTCCCAGGGTCCTAGTTTGTTTTTAGGTTCAAACCAACCCATCCGTACTCCAACTATGTCCAAACCTGATGTGGGGTATGCCAATATAACCGTATCGCTCTGAGATTTCTATCGTTGTAGGTGGTTCGTTGATCATACACTTGTAGCTCGAGATATGGGTGAATAGGCATAATCTGGTCTGACGGGTACAGGTCTGGTCCGTCCCAGTGTGACCAACCCGACCCAACCCGGGTCTGGACTGGGGTCTGACCTGGTCCATGGGTCTGGCCTGGCCTGAAGGGGCGGCCCAGCCGAAGGTGCGGCCCGACCCGAGGGCGGTCCGGTAGGCTAGCCGTGTGGCCCGGTTGTTGGTCCACATGGCTCGGAGGGCTGGTCGTGTGGCCTAACGGGCTGGTTGTGTGGCCCGACCGGTTGGACGCGAGGCCCGGCTGGCTAGATGTGCGGCCCCGCTGGCGGGCCGCATGGCCCAGCGCGCCGCATAGCCTAGTGGGCCACGTGTGGAGGGAATGGGGGGGGGGTTACACTTCCTGATTTCCCCGATCGGAACCGGCCCTAGGCGACGGTTCGATTTCCCACGCGGGACCCAAGGGGTCCCGCCTTGTTTGGCTCGCTGAGCGGCAAGCCGGTTCCACACAACTAGCGCGGCATGATGGGGTCGTGCCCCTGCTGCTCCGCTACGACTTGCCCTAGCCATGGCCCACCTACACAGCGTGGCGGGACGGCGCCGAGCCCCCTCCGCCGTGGCCCGCCCTGGCAGCGGCCCCCTGGTCCTTCACGTTGTGCGACGACGCCGCACCTAATCCGTCGTGGCCCGATTTGGCTGGGGCCATCGAATCATCCACGTGGCATGGAGGTTCCACGCTCAACATCTGACCACCGCTACCCCCTTCATCCGGCGTGGTGCGATGACACCGTGCCCCTCCGGCACTACTGCAGCCCGCCTGGTCATGGCTCGGTTCCCTATGTGGCACGATGGTGCCACGCCCTTGTGGCAACCTGGTGGCCTTGGGTCAACAGATTCTTCACTATCTTCCACCATCATCAACAATAATAAAAACCAAAGGTGGAGAGTCGGGCCATGTTAATGTGGTCTGAGCCCTCCTCGTCATTGCGATCACATTTAGAATACAATATTCAATAAAATTTGAACGACGAAGAATGGTGGTTCATAATCATATAATAAATTACTCAAATCCCCCTACCATGATTGCCGATTATCGTTGACGAAGTCGCGGAAAGGTGGGCATCATTCTGTTGACGTCAGAAGAAGATGAAGAAGTTGACATCTTTAGCGTTCTCCAAGGATGGAGGTGTTTCCTCTTCTTTCACCAGTTGAAGAGGGAGAGAGAGATGTCTGTCATTCTGCATTGGAGAGGGGAATTCTTCATTGGGAGAATAAAGTTCTCCAAGGGTTCTCCAAATCTACTCCCTCTATGTTCCTCCAAAAGAATGTTTCCAACCCCAAAAATAATAGACTATTAATTATTTTAAAGGGTTGGCAAGAATTCAAAGGATTCAAATTAATTACGTTACTTCACTTAATTTAATCGGTGGGGTTGACTCATTAAATTGGGGAAGGAAGGTGAAGAATCTCCACACATAATTGGGGATTGTAAGGGGGTTAAGGGAGTTTAAAACCTATGTGGACCCCACCTTAATAATATCCTCCCATGGGAGGTTTTGTTCGGGTGGGCCCCACCACCATAACCTCCCTTGGGAGGTTAGGGTGTGGTGTCCCCCACCTTTGACCTCCCCTTGAAGATTTCAACCACCAAAATAAAAAAAAGTTAACACTTTATTTCTACTCAATTTAATTAAAAACCCAAAAAATCTAGCTTACATTATCGTTGGAACGCGACTGTGGTGAATGTCTCACTAAGCAATCACCGACGTTGCGAGTTCAACGGTACCTTCAGATTTCAATTCTGAGCACCTGTTTAAAAGTTATAAAATCTCACTCATACGTTTACTGAACTTACCTGAAAAAAATATCATAAATTGATTTCGGGCACATCGGTCCTCAGAATCATACCCCGTCAGGAACTGCGGACTCGTAAAATTCCCATTATAAAAAAAATTCACTTGAATTACAGGTCTTTATAGATAAGAAGTTGAAAAAAATTATACATGTTATAATTGATATATTTCTATTGAATAATAATATAATAAATCCAATTTTATTATAAATATGGATTTAATGTGAACACAGAATGGAGAGACCTGAGGTAGTATATTTTTTCTCATTTTTATTTCTATGAGAAACATGCCTTATACACAACATGTTTCATTTTTTTGGTGTATGTACTAACCATTAATGTTTTTATAAATTATTATTATGAATATTATGATATTTTAATAACAATTTAGTTTTATTATTTCATGGGGAATACAGTTTAATAGATTAGAAATCGGTAAGTGTTAATTTCACAATCACATTTTTATTCGGGATTATTTTTACTTGAGTACCTGTGTAGGAATATTTATCTTCCTTGTCCATTTTTTTCAAAAACATTTAAAAATTATTTTCAATATTATTCGAAAATTTTCAATTTTATATTTACCCATTTCTTATATTTTATAAATGTTTTAAATGATTCTTTTTATCATTCTTTTATAGAGTTTCTTTGTGACTTTTTGTGAAAAATTGTTACTTGAATGTTTTTTAATCTTATAAGAAATTATTGTATTATTCCTATTTCATAATGCCTTAATGAATTTAATGTTCACATACAACCACTCAATATTACTTTCAAATAAAATAATATCTTTTAATTATTTTTGTAATTTGAAAACATCAAAACATTTTCAATGAATAAATTATAATTTTCTGAAGAAATGTTTTCAATTGATCTCTCAAAATTATTTTCTAGCTACAATAACACTCATTCGTGTTACATATTATTTAATGGGGTTTTCATTCAAGAATTATATGCATATTATTCGAATGGTTGTTTATTTTAATCATGGAATGACATTTATGAAACAAAATTCTGTTCCATGGGTTATGTTATGATTGAATGATGTTTATGAAACCCATTTCATTCCACGGTTTCTAATATGAATAATTATTTATTTTATTGTGGGAAACATCTGTATGGTTTTCATTATGTGATTGGTCAGAACTATAGTTGCCTCCACTTAATGGGTATGTTAATTATAAATCCTAAGATAGATAAGGGAAAAAACTTAATGAGCATGATTCGTGATGAGAAAAATGTTGATGTGCATGATCCGTGATGGGAGATAATTTAATGTTCTGGATCTATTAGTGAATTCAAGTTGAAGTACTTGATCCAAGATTCTTGGTAATTAACCTTGATATATGAAATGGTGTCTATACATTTGATTCTACCACACAAATTTATTATTTGAACTTATATTTCATGATATAGTAATGATGAAGTCTCATTCTTACAATTCATATATTCATAAATGTTAATATTTTTACCAATTACACAATTTTATTATCTATAAAATGTTGGGTATGAATGATTCAAATTATCAGAAACAAATATTTATTATATTATGAATTCACAATTTCATATATTGATATCTTATATTTTTACCCTTAATTATCATATAATCACACCATTTTCTTAAGTTTCCTTTCCATAGGTTCGGAGTGATGGATTTATGCTGGAGTAAAAAAATGATAATATCATTCTGGAAAACATTGAATATATTTACTGAGACTAAGTGTTTGTGTAATACGATACCAACAAAACTAAACTATTATATCCCTCAAGCATGTGTTTGTGTAATTTAATGGATAATAATCTAAAAGAATATGTAATATCCATATATGAAACTAATTGGTCATTATTCATGGAATCAGATAAATGATTTAGTCATCATTTGGAAGAAAGGATGGGAAAACCATATAAAGATGTCATTGTATAATTATATCTATAATTTACGATCCCAAATTTTTCTTAATAATGAATATTATTATAGGATTAAACTGAATGAATCGTATATTAAAATTTTATTTGTAATTTCCCTTGATTTTGTGGTTATACCTATATAATTTGTGTTCATAACACAATGCCTTATAGATTTAGTCAATGAATGGATAAAAACCCCTCACTTTTAATAAAAATAAATTTAAACATTTTGTTATGAATACTTAATCCCTTATAAAAAAATTCACCCAATGGCATTATTAGTTTAATGGAATTGGAAACAAGGAAACATAAACGATGATACATGAGTGAGCTAAATTTTCTCCCACAAGGATCTCCTAGACGAGTAACCATATTACGACATAACATATAAGGAATATATATTCATATCCAAAGGAGGAATATCTAAAATTGGATAGGTCATATGCCTAGTATGGGTAAACATGCATGATGTGTAAGCATAAATAAGCATTTAATGTTATGAGAACATGGTCATGACATTGAAAGATCATAACCTACATATCATATATTTTAAACAGGAATAATCACATAATAATTAAGAGTTAATAAGATAATAATAATAATGGAACATGATCATAATCTATAAAATAATAACATAATAATAATACATGGAATTTTTTAATACACATAAAAATTAAATATCATTTCATATCTGTCATAATGAAATGATATAAATTTTTAGGGAACTAATTGTAAACTACACCTACTAAGAGGGATTCACCATAAAACCTATTCTCAGTTATTTACATGTAAGGGATAATGTTTCTCCACATTTCAATACTGGATTGGGTTTCATCATATTCTATATTCTTGCAAAATACACCTACTAAGATGGACTCACCACCACCCTCAACTGCAGTCCTCTCCTTGTAACATATCATGTATCCCCATAATCCTAATGAGTATTAAGCTAGTTGTCTTGATACATATTTGTGTATAATGAGATATAAATCATTACCCAATTATTTCGATGATCATATAGGACCCACAAATCACATAATTTTGTTACACATACATGGGAATAAATATAGTAAATCACTTATCATATCACGAACCATAAAAAGAGATGGTTTTAATAAACATACTATCATAACCAACAAAATTTAATGGGTGTTATAAACATGTAGTCATATCTTATCCTATAGAAAAATATCGGTTTCATAATTATTTCATCAATTTATGTCCCTTGAAAATAATTGGATTATAAAAGTATTAATCCAATGGTGGATGAATGAGTTTCTTAAAATATAACCCATTAAAGTAAAATGGGTTTCATAAAATTCATATTGTCAAAAAATAAACCATTCCAAGAAAGAATATTAATAGAAAAAATAAGATCATTTTCCATAATGGATTGAGTAAATTTAACATATGTCCTCATGGATGGAAATGAATTTTGAACATTAATTTTAAAAATATTTCATTAGGAATATATCATTTATTATTTAAAAATAATAGTATAAAACATAAATACCTTTGAAAGTTTTAACGACCTGAACTTTTTAATTATATTTGTTACTTAATTTTGTGTGTAATCTTATTTTATACTCAACAAAACTATATCCTTTAATTAATGAATTGGGAATAATTAAAATAATACCATTGGGTTTTGACTGTTATACAACCATTGGTCAATATGACTATTGGAAATAATCATCTTAATTTTGTGATTTTATAAATATGGTTATCTAGGTTAATTAATAGAGAAAGAAGATTGAGTGGCCTCATCCAGTGACTCGAGCCATATGAATCCCATCTTTCAGAGCATTGGAAGGAGGTAGCATCATTGGTCTTTTCTCTGGACCAAGTCCAAGCCGAACTTTAACGTATGAAGCTTGAACGAAATCGTCTAAGGGAGAAGTTCAAGCTGATAGAGATCACCACTCAGGCATTGTTGTCCGATCCACCCCAAGAATCTATCACCATAGGAAACCTAACACTTATGTCCTATGCTGGTGTAATAAGGGGATTTGTAACAAGACCTTAGCTGCTTTGTGTAATTTTTTTATATAAATAAAATTTTTATTTCTTCTTATGGAAAAGTTTGGGAATTTTAAATATCTGGATAAATATAGGATGTGTATTATTGATGAATTTAGGAAAAGGGGGTATTTAAAAATATTTTTTTATTAATTAATTAATTAATAATGTGAAATGATTAGTAATTTGACCAAAAAAATAGAAACTTCACCCATGAATGTATAAATACATATTAGAGATCTTAAATGTGAAAAAACGATCATTGTTTAAGTTTTGGTATTTTTGTACACCATAAATATATTATTTACAATATTATAATTAATTTAATAATTTAAAATGGAAATGTATTTTCATAAAATTTAATAATAAATAGTTACTTTATTTTCTTATGGGAATATGATATTTTTGTGGGACCTTGATTACTTTTATAAGGTGTTACAAAATAAGTTGTAGTTTTAAAGTTGTATTTTTGGAATAAATAATGATTTTATTTAAAAATTAAATTAAAATTATTTATAAAATTATTTTCATCAAATGAACTTAATTTTTGAATTCAGGTCATTGATATTAGGTTAGGGTGAATTTTTGGGTTTTTTCTGATACAGTTGAATTTTCAGTGAATAGTAATAATGTAGTTTTGAGTAGGTGTTTAATGACATCATTAATGATGTAATAATGATGTAAGATTTCTGGTCGACTTATGAATAGTGATATATGCTATGAGGTGTTCTAGGTAGCCAATACAATGGGAAAATACCATGGGAAGTCCCTTGGTTTTGCAAATACCACTGATGAGGTGTCCTTTGAAAATTAATAATTTATTCACTCACATTCCCTATTAATTCCAAGACATTTCCTTCAATAATTTCATTCCAATATCATAATAAACGATGTTCTGGTCTCCCTACCTCCCAAGGAGTCATCCCAGGTCCCCTCAAGCCTCCCAAGGTCCCGACATTCATGCTTTCAAGGTTACTCTTCAAGGTAAGGGATCATTTCACCCCCCCCCCTCTTTTATGACATGAATTAATTTATGTTGTGTCTTCTAGTTTCCATATCTTTATGTTGAGTTTAAGTTATTAAATGTTCTCATTATTGTGCATTTCATGCCTAATTGTTGAGATACACTTTCTTCTCTCATCATTTTGTTTTCTGAATTTTTATGCGACGCCATTAGGCTGCCGAATTTCTTGTAAAAGAAATTACATCTTCTCTTTCCTTTCAAGTTTCCTTTTCTTCCGGTATGTCATTTAAATATCCATAAGATGATCTTATCTTGATTTTATTATGTATTTATATTGTAATATGAGTTATTTATGAGTGGTTTACCCTTGTACCCTCTCTTTTTATTATTTTTTAAAACCATGTTATATAACCATTTTTCTGTAGGAATTTCATCCCAAAATTTTTATCCCTTTGTCTCAATAAATTATCTTGTTTATTTATGTGAATACCCATACATATTTCTCTTCTATGGGTGTTCATAAATATATAAAATAGATATATTTTATTATGTAATGGACATACATATAACCCTCACTCCTTTTCCATGGGTTATAAATGATATAATGATCTTATTTTGTAGGAACTTTTAAAACGTCACAATTTGGAAATGAAACCCATTTCTTTTATTCTATATGGGTTATTTATGAAATGTTTTCTTATGATATATTTGGATCACATGAAAATAAATAAATAATAATGGTGTGCCCTGATAGCACTCCAATGCATTGGGTAAATAATTAATCTCTAGAGATGACAAGTTTCATGATACCTTGGTGAATAACCATGGTAATTTTTATGACAGCTCTGGGATAAACCTTGGTGATATGTTCATGAATTTATAAATAAAATGATGTAGCCATATATTCAAGTTATGTTTCAAGTTATTTTCATTATGATATTCCTATACTTCCATTGCTCATGTCCTTCTGTTATTATTCATGTTCTTATTAATGTCACAAGTAAAAAGATTCCTTTATTTAACCTTACTGGGACTTCTTCTCACCCTTTCCTTTAAATGTATGTCTACGGGTTATGAGATAAGTAATTGTACTTAGGATGAACTTATGATGAAGTCGTACAAGTGGATTAGAAGAATTTTTATGTTTTTTATCATGTTTTATGTTCTTGATTTCAAAGACACTAGACTTTAAAGATCCTCTATTTGTAAAATGTAATGAATAGTTATGTAGTAAAAAGGTTGGATGCCATAATTGGTATAAAAGTAAACTTTAGTTATTTATGGGAATTAGGATATGAAATCTTCAAGAATAATACTATAGAAAAGTTTAAATATAGGAAATCTACCTGGTATTTTGGTGAATATTGATTAAGTGGTTTATCAAACAAATACATCTCTGTCTGGATATGAGCAGGTAGAGGCGACTCTAGCACATATGTCCATAAGAGTAAAACCTAAAAACAACACATTAAGCTGGACTCAAATGGGAACTGGTCCATGAAAACGGTCCTTGCTGCACTCTTGGTTATGAAATTCCCAGGGGATATGTTTGTTTAATCGCAGGATTTTTATGAATCATTATGAAGGAATTATAGAGAAATTTAATTTCTTAAGCATGAAGTTCTAGGAAATAGAATCCTATATAGTTAAAATATTCATAAATGAAATAATTTTCTCACTAAGATTTTATTATTTTAGAATATGGTGGGAAGTAGGAGGAACCATGCAAATGGCGACCACAATAGACCATGCACTGACGAACCTCCAATGGAAGCCGGAATGGAAACATTCATGCGAATGATGAACCAACTGACTCAAGTTATGGAAAATAACATGAATAAAGATGATATATTGATATCACCACGAAGGGAAAAAAATTCTATCGAGTCCTTTATGCGTCAATGACGACCAACCTTAAGTGTATCGACTGGCCCATTGATTGCTGAGCAGTGGATCAGCTCTATCGAGAAGATCTTTTCTGTTCTCCACTGTTCACAGCAAGATAAGGTCACCCTGGCTGTCTACTACTTAGATGAAGAAGGTGATCAGTTGTGGGATTTGATTAAAAACATGAGGCAAAGTGTGGAGTTTAAAGCCATGTAGTGGGAAGAGTTCAGTGGGATTTTCATCAGTAAGTATTTCCCTCATTCCATGAGAACAAGAATGGAGAAGAAGTTTCTCGAGCTGAAGCAGAAGGAGAATTAATCTGTCATAAGCTATGAGATGAACATCCCCTGACTTTCACGATATATCTCTATCTTTGTCATGGATCCAAATGGTAAGGTTGATAAATTCTTCGGTTGACTGAGACCTCATCTGCGGAAGAATCTATCCAATCGAGACTATGATAGCTATGAGGAGATCGTGCGAAGTGCGATGAAAGTTGAACTGGATTTTGGTGAGGCACAGTGGTCTCATGAATCCAATGAAAAAAATAGATCTATGGATACACGATTATAGAGGAGATTTGATCAAGTAAGATGAGTCAAGCAAGTGGAACATCCCACATGTAATAAATGTGGGAAGAAGCATTCGAGAAACTACCTGCTCGGGAGTGGGAAATGATACAAGTGTGGAAGAGATGACCATATTGTGAGGAATTATTTTAGTGAGGTAAAACCTCAAATTTTAAACACTAACGACAAGGGAATGATGGTGCAGGCCCTACCAGAGGTCCACTTGTATATGTGTGGACAACTTGGGAACTTTTACAATCACTTTCAAAATCTGAGGGCAGTGTAGGGGAACCACCATCAGCCTCCGCAAAGGCTAAGAGAGAAAGGTCTAGCTTTTTCTATCACGACAGATGATGTTGACGCTCAAAATGATGTGGTAGCAGGTACTCTTTTTGTTCTCTATAAGCTAGAAAGTACTTTGTTTGATTCTGGTTTTACGCATTCCATTATTTTCTCCATGTTTGCAAAGAATTTATAATCAACCCCTGACTTGATAAAAGTATAGTTATTAGTCAAGACTCCTGGTGGGATTATCCAAGCATCATCAGTGTTTAGAAACACTAGTATTTACATTGGTGAGCACAATTTTATCGCAAATATAGTAGTAATTCCCATTCGGGAATTCGACATTATTCTAGGGATGGACTCGCTCTCTATGTATAATGTTAAGATCCAATGCAAAAGTAAGAAAATCTCAGTAGTCTTGAATGGAAAAACTACATTTATCTTTAAGGAGAGATATCTCAACCAGATCATTCTCTAGAAGAACCTTTTATATCCTTCTAAATAGAATTGATCAGTGAATAAGAAGGAAATGAGAGTTTGAGGATAGAAAATGTACCCGTCATCCATGACTACATTGACGTATTTCCAAAGGAGTTTCCTAGAGCTCCCCCAAAAAAATAGGTAGAATTCACCATTGAACTCGTACCTAGATCTCCTACAATATCAAAGACCTTGTATAGGATGGAAAATGGGGATATGGATGAATTTAAGAAACAACTCCAATATCTTATGGAGAAGGGGTTTATCCAGCTGAGTGTGTCTTCTTGGGGAGCACATGTTCTCTTTGAAGAAGAAGGACAGATCGATGCAGCTATGAATTGATTATAGAGAACTAAATGGAATCACAGTAAAGAAAAAATAACCTCTTACATGAATTAATGACTTATTTGACCAACTTCAAGGGGCTCAATTCTTCTCTAAGATTGATCTTCGATCTGGTTATCATCTATGGAGGTTGAGGAAAGAAGATATTCCCAAAACTGCCTTCTAATCATGATATGGGCATTATGAGTTTGTTTTTATGCCTTTTGGACTGACTAATGCACCTATAATTTTTATTTATTTGATGAATAGATTCTTTAAATACTTCCCTGATATCATTTTTGTAGTTTTTATTGATGATATTATGATATATTCCAAATGTCATGAGGAGCATGAGGATCATATAAGGGTTATTTTTTCAAATCTATTGAAGGAGAGACTTTTTGGAAAGTTCAGTAAATGTGAATTCTAGTTACAACAAGTTTCTTTCATGGGGAACATTGTTACTAATGACGGAATCACAATTGACCATGAAAAGACAAAAGTTGTAGAGGAGTGGCCTTAGCCTACAATAGTAACTGATATTCGTAGTTTCCATTGATTAGTAGGATATTATATGAGTTTTGTGAAATACTTTTCACAACATTCTAATCCATTAGAAAAGTTAACTCGTAAAGGGGTCACGTTCATCTAGACAAAGGAGTGTGAGGAAAGTTTCCAAGAGCTGAAGAAGATATTGGTTACTGCACATATGTTAACTATTCCCTCAAGTGGATAAGGATTCTTTATTTTTAGTGATGCCTCTCTAAAAGGGCTTGGGTGAGTCCTCAGGAAAAATGGAAAGGTCATTGCTTATGCATCTCGACAGTTGAAGACTCATGTGCAGATCTATCCTACGCATGATTTGGAGCTGGCGACGTTCATTTTTGCTCTAAAGATATGAAGGCACAATCTTAATGGGGAGAAATGTCATATATACACAGACCATCAAAGTTTGAAGTATATTATCACAAAAAAGGAATTGAACATGAGACAAAGGAGATGGTTGTAACTTCTTAAAGAATATGATTGTTCAATCCATTATCATCCTGGATGAGCAAACAAATTCACTGATGTATTATGAAGGAAATACCCAATTGTACTTTTCATGATGAGGATTCAAAATGATCATTTGATCAAAGACCCAATAAAGCTGGCAATGGGAATTATAAGGGAAGGGACATCATCAAACCTAACCCAAATTACTTCTCAACCATCACTACTAGAGAAGATCAAGAAATATAAGAAAGAATATCATTTGTTACAGAAGAATTTTGAGGTTGTCAAGGATAAAAAGATTCCTAAGTTCCAAACTGATCCAGAAGGTGTTTAGAAAATTCATACAATACTATTTGTTCCATCTATTCTGAAAATAAATAATGAGCTGATGGATAAAGCTCATAGCTCTGCTTTCTCTATACATTTTGGAAGCACAAAATTTTATAAGGGCCTTCGTGATCATTATTGGTGGGATAAAACATGGTGATATGTTCATGAATGTCGAAATGAAATATTGTACCCACATATTCAAGTTATGTTTCAACTTCTTTTAATTATGATATGTATATACTTCAACTACTCATGTCCTTATGTTTTTATTCACATTCTTATAGATTTTCACATGTAAACGGATTCCTTTGTTTACCCTTACTGGGCCTTCTACTTTCCATTAAATGTATGTCTCCAGGTTATGAGATGTAGTAATTGTACTTTGGATGAACTTATGATGAAGTCGTTCAAGTGGATTAGAAGTATGTTTTATGTTGTTTCTCATGTTTTATGTTACTGACTTCCAAGACAATAGACATAATGATCCTCTTCTGGTAAAATTTAGTGAAATGTTATGTAATAAAAAGGCGAGATGCCAAAAAACACATTATATTTTTCAATCAAATTAAATCATAGATACTATTTTTGAGATAATTGTAAAAACCCTTTCTATTGAACACTTATAAAAGAATCATCAAAATATCTTGAAAATCATTTAATTTGAAAGTAAATTAATAATATTTAATTAAGGATTTAAATTACTTTGATAAAATTTTAATTTGTAAATAATTTTCAAACATATAATAGATTCTTCTATAGATTTGTGACAATTTTCTTTTAATATTTTGTTGAAATCATATAAATGTGGTTTTAGAAAACATTTAATACACTTTTTACTAATACATTTTTTGGAAAACATGTTCATTGAATACAACATTAAAACATTAAATTTATAGAATAATAGGAAAAAAATTACATAAAAACAGATTTGTAATCATGTAAAATATTCATCAAGGGAAGGGTGTAAATGATGATGTGTATGTGCAAACATGCCCAAAAACAATTCACCATAAAATTATTAGAAAAGTTAATCAACTAGAAAACAACAAGAACAATCATTTTGAAATCACATTTTAAGTTAAAACATAGGGAAAATGTTATTTTAGTTATCGTAGATTAACATTATAATATTTTTTGAATATTTTTATAAAACATGGTTTTAAAGGTACAAATATTTATGGCCAGTAGGAGAGGCAATGTCAGTCTTTTGGAAAATAATGTATTAATCAACTTCTATACCAAATAGTGGGAAACTGGGTACATTACGTGGACATAACATGAATAACCAGAGGTTAATAAAACTCATTATATTTATTAAGATATGAATCGTAATATATCATCAATGAGAGAATAGCAATACACAATCTCAATAAACGATGATATTGTATCTATAATCATTTATCAATGTAGTAATATTGATTCATAACACAATGGATAGATTTAAATTAAATTATTCATAAAATATCCTAAAAATAATTAGATTTATGAGCTAATATTTCAAAGGCATTATATACACCTCATTGAAAAATAAAGGTTCCTTACATGGCATGCATCTCAATGGAGGAAAAGTATGGAAAAATTACATTTCCAATTTTGTAACATTAGAAACATAAAAGGAATTAATTTAAGATCATAAAATGGATATATAAATTACCATAACATTAAGTATGGGAAACATAGAATGCATCCATGGCTAGTATACACACAAAACAGATGAAATGAGCGGCGGATAAGGAATGAATCATATAAAAATTAAAACAAAGGTGAATTTATCTTACCTAATGTCTTTAATCTCTTTAAACTCATACAAAGATCTCTTAAAATAAATTAACATTTATTATATACCTTTTAAGATACAATATTATTATTTATATGACCACTTTTTTATATTATGAATTTATATTACCCTCATATTAACAATTTCTTATTACAATTTCTATTTTTTAATACTAGATTTTATGTTTTATGAGTATAATATTAATTATATTTCATTCCAAAATACTTATAACATTATTTCAATAAATTAGGTATAACATACCTAGTATTAATAAATAAACACTAAATTAGATAACATACATGATAGGCAAATAGTCCTTAAATGAACAACTATATAGTATTATTTAAATGATAACATTATAACTAATTCGTTGGAAAGGGGGAATGAACAATAATAATTAAATTGTGGTAATTTCTGTTACACATGTATATAACTAATTATATTGTGTAAAAATTATTATAAATGAAAATATAACACTTCTTAAATAAAATAAAATATTTTCCAGTAAAAAACTAAAATTAAAGTAATTGAGTTTATATAATTATAAAATCAATGTTGATGGATTTTATTAATTAAATATATATTAAATATATTTAATTCAATGATTATTATTCATTTTATAATTTATATTGACATGATATAAAAACAAATACAATTTTTTTGGATAAAATTTTTTTATAAAAATTATTTTTCCACAATTTGATAGAGAACACATTTTTAATCCAGTTTTTTATATGTTTATAATATCTTTTTGAAATAATTGTTTTTTTATTTGGAATCCTGGCATAAAATTTAAATTTGGATAATTTTTTACTATATTTCTAATGATTTTCATTTTCATGTAATAGTTATAAATACTTCATTTCAATTCTAAACTTCTATTTCATCTAATTTATTTACATAGTTGTATTGTATTTTTAATTGATTTCAAAATATAAAATGAATATAATTTTCTAACTTATATTTTTGTAGGTCATTGGAATTAATTTCAAATTAAAATTGGTTATATATCTATTTGAACTTTTGAACATTCCACTTTGAACACCACCTTTTTGTCTATAGAATTAATTTTATTTCTAATTTTCTGAATTATTTGAATAGAATTAGGTATAAATGGATTCCTTATTTGTAATAAATAGTTACAAGTGATGTTATATGGTCAATTAAATTTTTATTTATAAAAAATGTTACAATGGTAAATAAAATCTTTTGCTGTAGTAACTGTAAAATTTTGACAGGGGTTACCGATATAAGATAAAATCATAACATATCTAACAAATAATACATTTAAAGGGAGTTCAAATAATTTTTTTATTTTCTAATTTAACACCATCATGGATGGTATTAAAATGATTTATTAAGGAAAAATAATATTTTAATATGTATATTATATTTCATTTAATATTCTTTAAATTTTATATTAAACATAAATTCATGATTTCTATATTATGGTTATACGATAACATTGTTTGTGGACATGTGGACAACCGCCTCCTCAAAATGTTGTGATTCATTCAAATATCACAAGAAATGTATATAAGGATTTTTATGTAAAAATATATTATATAAATGAATTATTAATTATTATTTAATGAAATTATATATTTATATATATTTACATATATTTAATTTAATTTTGTTCTTACAATACGATGTGAAATACAAAAATAGTGTTTATGCATACGTAGAATCTAATATCTCCACAAACAATGTTTTTAGATTATTATAATATATTATTATAAATACATATAATATGAATAAAAAAATATTTATATCAGGTATTATATTATGGACATGAAGTATTTATGACCACATGTACTAGTTACATCATATCACGTTTATTTTCAACTCAACATCTGATTATCGACAAAGCAACTTACATGAACTTAAATAATTATGTAATTGTTATAACATGATAATTAATGATATTAAAGGAGAAATAAATATGAAATAGTTCTTAATAAGTTATAAATTGACCAATGTTTATTATTTAGGAAGAATATGGAACACAAATGTCGAATCGGACACGAGGTAAGGGACTTCATCTAAATCTTCTTTCATTAAGGAACTTCTTGATAATATAAATGTTATTCATTAAATAGGAGAGTATAAAGGCACTATAACATTTTATATCCATATTTTATCTATAATAATGTGATTTTTTTTATGTTTTAATTCCATGATATTATTATTTAAATAATAAATGTGGTATGAGAAACCTTGGCTCTCTAAATATCTAATTATCAAATCTTCTCATCAATAAATTAATTCACATATTTATTTACATGGATATAAAATGATTATAAATGAAATTTTATTAACAAATTTTAAATGTTTTGAAAATGAATATTTTTATAAGAATCATTTCACTTCCTTTAGAAACCGTTAAAAGGGATGATTTTTAATGTTTGTGGTGACAATGACATCTAATTCAATGTAACCATTATTTTATATTTGGTTTCCTCTATAAAACATTATTTTTTTAAAAGGAATGGAAATATATTATTCCCTTTTTCGTGATTTGTGGTTGTAAATGGTTTTTAATGTTTAATGACTATTACAATATCATGAAATTATTTCTTGTGATTGAAAATTAAATTTTATGAGTGAAATGGTGATAATTGAAATATTTTATGTGTTTTGGTTATATAAGGGTACTTGGAAATTTTACAATCTAATATGTGAAAAACAAATGATGGGTGGTTACATGATAAATAAAAAATGGGTGCTTCCGTGATAAACCTTGAACGGATGGTTTTGTTATAACCTCTAGTGAAATTGGTGTGGATGTTGGATGTATGGATATTCCATTTTTGAGAATGATATGTGTGGAAGTCGATCGTATGTTCATTCCATTTATGTATGATTATGTGTGAAGATACCATTATATGATATATGGTATATTTATGTGGTTTACATTAAAATATTTATTACCAAAATGGAATGTAATGTTCTTATATTAAATTAACCATATTTAAAAATTCTTTAAGGTGACATGTATTACATTATGATAAGTATTCTTGCTTTACTTTTTTTTCAAAGATAATATTTCTCCTTCTATTTGTATCCATTCCTGATATATTTATGATCTTCCCAAGATTTTAAAGGTTTTTTAAAATATTTTAGGGAGGATCGACACAAGTATAGAATTACGGGAGAAATTATGATGTTTAAAAATTAAATGAAACCTTGTTTCATTTTAATTGATTTTTGATGTATAAAAAAATGGATAGTGAGTAGAAGTTTCTACTTTAAAATGTTAGAGTTATTATGTATGAGTTATGAAATAATTATATAAAGCTATAAACTAAAAAAATATAGTCAATGTGAAATAATTTAAAATTATTGACTTAACTCATGATTATGTAATGTTTCATGATAAGGCCTTATAGTTGGTATTTGAGTATGTTTTAGAAAACATTAGAGGTTAGGGTAATATTTAATCATAACATACATGTTATATATAACCACAATGGAAAGAATAATATATTCTGATGTAGTTATATAAGATAATTATAATGTTTTTAAATAACATGAATATGTATATATATTGTTTATCCTCTTCATAGGATAATATATGGTGATTTTGTTGATATACTCAGACTAAAATTTTTTGTTTTAGTAAATGGTTAGATCTAGCATGAACCAGTGTAACAATGGATGTGAAGGAAAGTTTTTGGGTTCTTAGAATAATAAAAATAATGAAATGGGAGATGTAGTGATATCTCTTGTCATTAATATAATCGAAAAATCAGGAGTCATAGTTATCCAAATCAAACATTGTGAGTTTTTTAATGCATCTTATAAGATATAAATGACACCATTTGGACGTTTATGTAAAAATGATTATAAGGGAATACAAATTCAATGACATAAGTCTCCTGAATGTGAAAAACATCACTTACAAAAATCATTTAATTTTATGGGAAGGTGTTATCGATGTGGTAATGAAGGTCATAAAAAAACCTTTGAAAGAAAAAAAAGCGTTTAGTTGACTCCGAAAAAGGGAATGTGGTTTTTTCCATGTTATCAATTGATTGTTTTAATTGGGGAGAGTATAATCATTATCAAAATATGTTTACTATGAATAAGGTTCTAGAAAGGGATTAGCATGACCGTGCATATACATATATATAAATACATAATGTCATTAAAATTTTAGATAAGGAATCTGAAAATGTCATAGGAAATGTATGGAATAATTCTTGACTCATGTTTTGAAACTATTTAATATTAAGACACAACTAATTTTTTGGTGTTTGGGAAATAAGTACAAATTAATATGATAGAGAATTATGGTTATGGGAATATGGATAATGATTAATTATTGATATGTCTATAAATAATTGATTCAAGAGTTATGCTATATTATTATATGATGAAATATTTTAAAGTATTAATGGTCTTTTGAGGATGGGATTACATTTTACGCCTTTTAGTAGTATGGGTAACCGTGAAAATTCTTATTTGATTATTTAACTCGATTATAAATTATCTTTTATTATGTGTACATAATCAAAAATGTATAAATGAACTTTAGGTGTTATATGATTATTTATTTTGAGGTAATTACAGGATATTACATTTTGAGATGATAAACGAAAGGCTTGAGATAAACCATGATATTAAAATATGTTTTGGTTATTTTTGAGGGTTTTATCTCATTTGAGGATAATTATTAGAATTGTATAGTTTTAGGAAATGGAAAACCATAGGATGGGTGAAAACCCATTGTGTCCATTAAGGAATTGGGAATCTAACACACTACTAAATGGAAACAATAGTGCACCACCTTCTAATGGCCTACGTGATGTCCCTAGATTATATAACTTTTACTCTTTAGGTCAAAGAGTTGATGTAAAAAAGAATAATTTGATTTTAGGAATATATTTTTTTCTCAACTGGAAATCCTTGGAGTTAGAAAATGAAATTAGAATTAAGTGATAATTGTTATTTTAAAATATTTTTATTATTTTGGGAACCCTATATTTCGATGGAAAATAGAATACTATGGGATATTAAATGAGGAGTAATGGCTGAATTTTATTCTGGGATAATCCATGTTTTTATTGGTGACTAATCATGGTTTGGTAATATTTTGGAAACTATTAACATATGTTAGAGAATATGTTATTTTGGAAATTACATTTTTGGTATGAGACATTAAGATTGATTAATGTTATTTATAGACAAATGTAAAAAAGAATTTGTTGTATATTATGTTATCAAATCATTCTAATATGTGGGTTTCAATATTAGTATAAATTATTTTGAGTAATTTTATGCATAATAATTTATCAAATGGACTCTGTTGAACATTGGTTATTATTTATTACTTTTTGATATTAAATGTTTTTTTTCATTATAAAATGTTTTATTATTCTTGGGGAGTAATCTATTTATATCATAACCTTTTTTTATTTTCTATATTATTCAAGTTAGGGTGATTATTTAGTAAATATTTTGTAGATTATGTGATTCTATAGAAGATTTCTCTAGTGTTTGAGGCATGATAAAAATTAATCTTGATTACTAATAGTTTGGAGAATAATTTGAGTTTCTAGGGATATTGATTAATGGATAAAAACTTGTATGAAATTTAAACATGTTTCATTATTTTAATTGTGTCTATAGTAAATTTCTCAACAATAACTATTTAAAAAAACATTATCCACTTCCTTTCCATAATGACAAATTAATGGTCATTCCACCAATCCTATACTTATAGTTTTGTGATAGATAATTTTATCTAGACCATATTATATATCTCCCTCCATTAGAAATTAATGATTTGTTTTCTATACCAAATATATGTTTTCTTACATGGAATCCTAGTTTGTTTTATCTCATGAGATCTTTGTACATTGCATTCAATCCATTAAAGTGAAATTACATTTAATCATTTTCCCAATGTGGGATTTATATAAATGTATCATGAAATTTCACACCTTATTTAACAAAGTTGAATCCAAACATATGGGATAAAATTTGTCAAAGGGGGGTGGATGTAGCATCCCGAATTCTATGAATGAAACACTTTGTTTCATAACGCACATGATTTGATACATCGATCTAAAATGAACAACTACATATTATTATATTAATAATATTGTTATAACCACATTTTTTGAACAACAGTAATGATTATTATAAATTTAATTATGTAAATATTGTTTCCACGTGTATAAAATTAATTCTTTTGTAATTTTTTTAAAATTAAAATAAAACATTTTTTAAAATAAAAGAAAAATAATTTTTTGAAAAACTATTTAAATTAAACTATGTGAGTTATATAATAATGAATTAACTCTTCGTGGATTTTATTAATGAAATATAAATGTTTTATATTCAATTTATTTCCCAAAATTCATCTTATATGTATTGTAGGCATTATATAAGAAAGAAATGATTTTATTTGTATAAAAAGAGTATTTTAAAAAAAATGGCATTTTTACAGCCATTTGATGGATAACCCATTTTAAATAAATGTTATTCAATATTAAATTTATTTATTAGAAAATAAATTAATTATTTTTAATAAGGATATATAATTTTATTAGGGTAATTTTTTTTTATTTTTCTAATAATATTCATTTTTTAGATAATGGTTAGAATACTGCATTTTATTTCAAAACATGTTTTTCATCCAATTTATTTATATATAAAGTTTGTTCTTTTAATTGGTTTTAAATTATAAATATATAATAATTGAAGCATTTAATTAATTATTGGTCAAGGGAATATATTTCAAATTTAAATTTCATATACAATCTTTTAAAACATTTATACATTCCACATTAAAGACATGTTTTTTTGTTTTTTATATAGAATTAGTTTTAAATATAAATTTCAAAATAATATGAGTTGAAATAGATATAAATGGATCTAATATTTGGAATCATAAGGTCCATGTTATGGTTTATGATCAATTTAATTTTTTTATAAAAGATAATTCCATGGTAAAAAAATTAATAGTTGAAATAAAAGTAAAATTTTGATAAGCATTAAAGGTAAAAGTCAAAAGGATAACATACCTAAAAAAAATTTAAATGGTGTGTGAGGTGTGGATATACCCTAACCAGAATATAAAATGTTAATTACACAAAAATTTCTTGGAACTTAATTCCACCTCTATATGGTTATCGTAAAATATAAAATAATCAATAAATTAATCACTTGAACCCTCCTCCCTAATGTATATATTACAACCATCACCACACCATTTATACACAAAAATCCTTATAGGACATAAAATATCTTCTAAAAAATTTCTTTGTTAAAATAATGACATACATGTATTGATAGAAACACCATATGACTGAATCTAAGGTCACCAAGGGTCTTTCAAGGATGAGATATTCAAGATGAAATTTTCTGAAAGTAACTCTCTTATTTTATTTTAATTTTCTACATTCTCCTCACCTCATTCATACTAAAATTAATAATTACTCCAAAATCATGAATATACTGGAGTGATCTCTTTCTAGTGGAATATCACGTATACATTTTATTTCTCACCACCTCTTATTCAAAAAAATGAAATTGGTGTCCATGTTATGTTGATTAATACCATCCGTGAATAATGTTTTTGTTCTTTTTCTATTAAAAACGTGGTGGATGGTCTAATAACTAATATTTTGGGTCAAATAATATTTTGTAATATATATTGTAACCAATTAATAAATATGGGAGTTATTTATTTAACATACCTTTACGATTTCCACATTAAGGCTATACAATAACATCATTTACGGATGTGTTGACTACCACCTACTCAAAATGATGTGGTTCATTAACTCCCCACATAGTATGTAATAAAGATTTATTTATTAAAAATATATGATATAAATAAAATATTAAATTTATAATATTGAAATTAAATATTTATTCATATTTTTGTATATTGCATTTAATTTCATTCCTTCAAGGGGGCATGAAAAAATAAAAATAGCATTCACGTGTACGTATGACAAACGATCCCCATTAAAAGGGTTTTTAGATTTTCATAAAATATTATAATAAATACATATATAAAAAATATATAGTATATTTATATCATGTTTCATATTCTATAGATGAATGTCTTATACCACATAGACTAGGGATATCTTATCAATTTCCTTTTCAACTCTAGAACTGAATATCGACAAAGCATCTGACATGAACATAAAATAATTATATACTTGTTATATCATATTAATTAATGAAATAAAAGTAATAATAAACAATAAATGGTTTTAATAAATTATAAATTTATCTGACATTATTTTTCAGGAAGAAAAAGGAATAGTTGTGACTAATCTTACTCGAGTTATGGGACTTCATTTCAATCTTATTTCATTGAGAAATTTGATGATAGTTTATAACATTATTAATTTATTTGGTGTATATACATCCAATATTAAATTTCATATACATATTTTATCTATAATAATGTTAATTATTTTTTTGTAATTGTATTAATTCATGGAGATTAATATTTAAATGTCCAAAGTGGTATTAGACACCTTACATGTTTAATGATTTAATTATAAAATCTTTTCTTCATGATATTAATTCACATATTTATTTATATGGATATAAAATTACTATAAATGACATTGTATTTCTATATTATATTGCTTCTAAAATGAATGGTTTTATATGAATGGTTTTACATTTATTAAAAATGATAAAATGGAATGTTTTTTCACGTATGTGGAGACAAAGTCTCTCTATTACTATAATTGTTATTTGATATTTGTATTCCTCTATAAGCAGTAATGTTTATAAAAGAAAAAATACCTTATTCCTTGCTTTGGTGTTTTGGTGTTGAATTTTTTTTACAGTCGATCCACTATTTCTATAACCTAAAATAATATCATGTTATTTCAAATGAAATTTTAACAGTGAAATGTTGATAATTGCAATATTTTATGTGTTAAGTTTATATAATGGTTCTTGGACATTTTATTTGTGGTTATTTGATAATAAAAATATGTGGTGTTACATACTAAACCAAATATTTTTGGTTACGTGATAAAACAATGATGGTTGGTCATGTTATAACCTATAATGAATTGGGTATGAAATTCAGTTGTATGGCTATTAAATGTGTAAGCGTGATATGTGTGGAAGTCAATCTTATGGGTTTTCCTTTTAATTATGATTATATATGATGTTATATTAACTTGGTATATGTTTTTATGGTCTTTGTGGCAATATTTTCATTACAAAATGGTCATTAATTAGACTATATATATAAAATTGGATTTTCAAATTCATAAAGCTGAAATGTATTAAATTATGATATGTATTCATGGTATACATTTTATTCGACGATAGTTGTTTTCCTTCATTATTTATCACATTATGATAATTTCTATTCTCGTCTAATGTTTTTAAAAGTTTTTTATAGGGTTTAATAGAAGAAAGTGACAAGGATATAATCAATGGAAAATTTATGAAGATTAAACATGAAATGAAACCATGTTTGTATTTAAAATTTTTTTTATGAAAAACAACGATAGTGAGTAGAAGTGGATACATTCTAATATTTGATTTGTTATGTATGAATTATGATCTATTTCTCTAGAGCTATAGCGATGGAAATATACTCTGTGTGAATGGATATAAAATTATGAACATTACTCCTGATTATGTAATGTTTTATGTCAGAGTTTATAGTAATCTGTGTGGTAAATTTTATTTATTTTTAATTTATATTTATTTTTAAAAATATATCAAAGTTATTAATGTTAAATTTAATACACCATTCATTGATATGTTAGGCCATATATATGAATGAATTTTGATTCTGTTTTTCTTTATAATATTGAAACAATTATTGTAAATGACACACACAGATATATATATATATATATATATATCATTAAAATATAATTAATATGTAATATATTTCATATAATTTCACTAAACCAATCATTAATACATTTCATGTAGTGTATGAATAAATCACATGGTATTGGAGAGGTGGTAGGCAACACATCCCCCAAGGAAGTTATCATATTTATTATTATTTAGGTTTGGACATAACAATGATGTTCTATAGATATTTTATAACTTCCAAACATATAATGAATTTACAAGAATTTATATGTTTTATACTAATTATGTTTTATTTATAGAAAATAATTATGAAAATATTAAAATATCGATTATTAATATTCCACTATTTATGATTGAAGGCTATGTTATAACTATATTATTTAATTTATTTTAATAAAAAAATCACAGTTTCATAGAAACTCAGTGTTGTGTGTAACACAAGCTAAGTCAATATTTTCATATAACACATGCCATGTTAGAATTTTGTACTAATTAAATTTATCTTGGGGTATTTTATAATGAAATATTATCATGTTGTATCATACAGGGTACAATTACATATGTGATTTAAAATATCCAAAACTATATTGAGTTCTCTTTGAAATGGAAAATTTAAAAATGATTAGTTTTATACGAATAAATTATTTCAACAAAAATAAAGGGTGTTATATTATACACCCAAAAAATTAATTTATCCCTCCAAATTCATCTAGGATATAAATATTTTAATATTTTTATGTTCCAGTAATAGGAACCTTGTAACACCCCAAGCTTCCACAGTGCGCTTCCATTTAAACTATGCAATAGCTTGTATTGTACGCAACTTTGAGATTCTAACACACCATGACCAATCAAACATGCCATTATGAATTTTCATACCCACTATGTAAAATTTTATAAATTTTATTTTCCAAAATGGATTTATTTTTTAATTTGGAATATCGAAATTAGATTAGGGTGAATTTTTTGTATTTTTTCTGAAAACATTAAATTTTTTATGAATAGTGAAAAACACGGTGTTGTTGGTTAAAACTGACTTTTTATTTAAATCATTATTTATTTTATTTAAATTTATATTAGGTCAAAATAGGTACATAATATATATATAAGTTCAATTTAATTCATTATAGATATTTTATAATAAGTTTATATATATAAAAATTTTATTGAACTTTTTACTGTCCATTACCCAACTCCTAGTGGGATTTTCAAATTTGCATAAAACACAAATATACTACTTCTGTGAGTTGAATTTCAAAAATCCGAAAGATATGGTTAATATCAATAAGTGAAAACTGGTTCAATAAGATGAAAATAATTTTTCAGGAATAGTATGTTTTGACTTTTATTTACCACGATATAAAGTATATAGGGTAATTAAGAGTAAAAATGATATCATAATTACCCGAACACAAGTACTAATTCTATTGGATAATTATAATTCGACGAAAAATAACATAAAGAATACAATATGATCCTCTTTGGTCCACTTGGATAAGTTTACGACATTTGTTATGATTATATTTAATGATGAGCTAAAAGAGTTAAATTCAATGTTTAATAACTCATCCATTTTTAATATAAGGATTCCCACAATATAAATTCCACTATAAATTTAAGGACCCATAAATTTCAAGGAAATTTTTTTCTTAATTTTCTTTGAAATATTGCAAGAACTCTGTCTCTGACGGCACCTGATTCCGAGGCCCGGTGTGCCCGGAATCATTTTTCGAAGTTTGGCTCGGGTACGTTCAGTGAACGGACGAGCGGGTTTTTCTAACTTTTGAACCGGTGCCCGGAATCGTATTCTGAGGGCACCGATGAAATCGCAGCGCTGATATTTTTATAGAAACGCCTCTTCCGGAGTTGCGTTTTCTCGGGTGTGGTTTTTAATTTTGGGGCATAAAGTTAAGAAATAAAATAATAGTTCGACAAACTTTATTTTATTTCACTTAAGCCACTTGAAGCCGCTTGAAATCCACTTAAACTGAGTTGAGACGGATAAGGTACTATCCAAAAATATCCTACCCTCTTGGTAGGATATTTGCGAGGTGGGGCCCGCACGAGCCTTGCCGTTTCTTTTCCGCTAAGTAACGCACCTGCGAAACCCCATCATTATGAACGTCAACAAACACATTTTCTTAAATTCTTAACGCACCATTTAATTGGGCAGTTTATTTAGTGAATTAAATGGGTAGTTTCCTTCGATGAATTAATTCTACGAATTAATGGGTCGTTACTTACCTCTTTTTCATTTGTTGGCGTAATAATAAATTAAGACCAACACCGACTTTTGGAGGATTACACCTTGAGAGGTTTTTGACAGAAGTTCTTGTGCCTTCACCCTTCTTCGTGAAGAACGCGAAGAACGCAAAGAACGCGATGAACGCCGGCCTCCGACGAAAAACACCGAACCCGCGGAAATCGACGATGCGACGCCGTGTGCCGCGACGCCGACGTTTCCTCTCCCGCGACGTTCTTCGGCGACGTTATTTAATCCGCAAAAAAAACCTTCGATCATCCGTTGAGGTGAGGGTTTCAGATTTTCTTTAAAATTTCCTTTGTGGTTTTTAACTCAAGAATGATTTAATTATTTTTAATTAAATATTTTGTTCTTGAACCTCGGAGTTCGTCGACGCGACACCCTTCCGCGACGACGCGACGATCCCCTCCTTCCGCGACGATCAATCCGCGAAGAAACTGCGTGTGCGACTTGACAAGGTAGGGATTTTGTTTTGTAAATGCCCTTATTCCCGTGAATTTTTCTATAATATTAAAGAACCAGATTCAAATGAACAATTTTAATTTATTAAAATTGTTGTTTCATGTGTTGAATTATTTTCTCCCGTTGTTGTTAACTAACGCGGAGGGTGCAGGCCAAACGAACACTGCCCGACAACCCTCCGCCGTTCTTCGTGGTTGTGCAGATTTGGCGGGTGACGACAAAACGTGGTGCAAGGGCGTTTTCATTATCTCGCGGTGAAGAACGGAACCCGGGAGGAACAACGGCGTTGACGGGAAGGAAAACGGACCACCGGAGCAACTCTGTTGGCCCGCGGAAGCTGCCGGCGGCGTGGGTCGCCGGCGGCGCCCCGGCGCGCCGCCGGACAGGGCCGCCGTGGATGAAGTCGCGTCCGTCTGTCCAGCGCGGCCCCATCGAGGGTCGCGACACCTCCAAGCCGCGGGGGCGGCGCCCCGCGGCGTCCAGCTGCTCGGCCGCGCGGCCGAGCCGAGCCCGACCGGTCCGACCGGCCAGGCCGCGCCCTGGCTGGGCCGGACCGGGTCCGGCCAGGTCGGACCGGGTCGGGTCGACCGGTTTCGGGTCAACCCGGTTCGGCCGACCCATGGGGGGGGGGGGGGGGGGGGGTCGGCCTGGGTCGGCCCGGGCCCGGACCCCCCGTCTTCGGACCATTTTCAGTCAAATGCCCGTAACGTGAGCTACGGGCCTCCAAATGACTCGCCGTTAGCGGCAACGCGATCCTTGGATCGAGACAGTCGTTTCGGTATATCGCACTCAAGGTTTCAGAATACTTTGAGTTCGGCCGGGTCGGTTCGTACACGAAACCAACCGGGCCCTCGGAGCGGAAACACTCATATCTTGAGCTACGGACGTCCGATTGACGTGCCTTAAGCTTTTTTGTTTTCCTCTACGTGAGACGGATCTGTTGGCTCACTCCGCCCGAGGTTTGGACGCAGGTGGATTACAGTCGGGTTGGTTTTTCCTTAAAAACCAACCGGGCCCCTGGAACGAAAAAGCCAATAACTCTCAGACCGGGCGTCTGATTAACGCACCGTCTGCGATGTTGAGTTCCTGTTGACGATACAGAACTTTTGGATTCATCAACCTCGGACTTTGTGTTGTTGATGTATCAGCCTCTCGGCTCGTGGAGCAGACCCTCCGAACGAGCTTTCTGTGTGCGGGAACCCTAGAGCAGGCTGCGACTGCTACTTCGACAGCAACGACTGTGCAGAGATCCTCCGTGGACTGCGACGACGACTTTGCAGAGATCCTCAGTGGAATGTGATGACTACTGCACTCAGCAATCCTACGTGGATCAGTGCTATAGGTCCTGTGTGGGCCCGATCCTGTGTGGGTCAGCGCTTAGCGGTTCTGTGTGAGCAAGCACCTACAGGTCCTGTGTGGGCCTGATCCTCTGTGGGTCTTTGCGGGGGTTAGTACCTATCGATCCTTTGTGGGTCCGACGACTTAGATGGATCAGTGATCATCTTTATCGTCATCCGAAGAAGTATACCTGTGTGAGATGTATCTTCTGTTACTCTCCTTTGTGGATTGTGTTGAGCTATCCTATGTGGATTTACTGTTTACTCTCCTTTGTGAATTGTGTTGAGCTATCCTGTGTGGATTTACTGTTTACTCTCCTTTGTGGATTATGTTGATCTATCCTATGTGGATTACTGTTTAATCTCCTTTGTGGATTGTGTTGAGCTATCCTGTGTGGGTATACGTTTGCTTTCCTGTGTGGACTGGGTTGTGCCTGGGCTCGGACTTTGGAGCCGAACGGGAATCGATGACTTAGGTATATGTATGGGCATATACCTAAGCTATGTCAGATGTTACTTCGTGAATGTATCTTTCCATTGTGGATTATCCTTTGTGGATTCTAGGAGACCTTCGGGGGTCTCGGGGTCCCTACTGAGTAGCTTATACTCACCCCTGCATGGGCTATGCCCGCACTTCATTTTGTTGGTTGCAGACGACGGACAGTGATGATCATGGTGAAGGTGTGCGGAGCAGGACGGTACCTGTAGGTGGACCACTGGGCGGGATGTACTTGGAGCGGTCAGGTGGACCCAAGGAGTAGTGGAGGCTATCTGTACCCACCCTTCAGGTGGGACTTCTAGAGGACGGCTTGACGCTGCAGATTTTCTTTTCAGTTGCTGTTTTTCCCTTTCAGTTGTACTTTACAGTTGGGCTTGTATTTCTACCCCCTTTTACTTTCAGCACATCTTGTTACAGTTTTTACTTAGTGTTTACTTTTCTGCTTGCTTACTCTGTGGTGCTTGTTTATTTTCAAAGGCAATGCCTTCCCTTTTTCCGGGATTTACGCCTTGGTGCTAGTCGCCAGCCCCTGGCCTATGGAAGGTGGGCTTGGCGTAGTCACGGCACGGGCCCCAAGGACGGGTCGTGACATATTGGTATCAGAGGAGTTCGGTTCTACCGCAGACTCTGATCTTTATTCTATGTGAAGCAATAGTGTTTAGCGTATTGGGTGTGGTTATCAGTCTAGGGAGTCCAGTGTTGGTGCGGCGGCCGACGTATCCATACACCAGGACCCTGACTTCTGATTTCCGACTTAATGCATTAAAACATTGATTTCATGTGTGTTTCATGTTTTCTATGTGATTACTTGTGTCAGATCACCAGGTATACTGTTCTGACCATGGCACACTTGTTTACTTTTCAGGATAGCCCCACGACGGCAGCCAGCTAGGGTTCCGAGAGTAGAGTGTGACGACAGCCCGCCGAGCGACGAGGCCTCGGTACATGGCCCGTTGACAGCAGAGGCATCGGCGGTACCTTTACCCACCGATCCCCCGATGCTTCCAGCACCGACCGCTGACGATGCACGTCGCCTCGGAGCTCTTCACAAGTTCCAGCGCCAGCGACCACCCAGGTTTCGTGGGGAGACAGACCCCTAGGCAGCCGAGGACTGGTGGGAGGCGGGCGTTCGAGTTTTCAGGCTAGTGAGGACACCGGCAGACCTCATGGTGATCCTCGCGGCGAGCCTACTGCATGCAGGAGCAGGACGATGGTGGAGATTGATGCTCGAGGTGCACGATGATGCCTCTCTCACCTGTACGGACTTCGAGAGCCTCTTCCGCTCAGAGTTTGTCTCGGCCACCCTCCGTGCGGTGCGCATTCAGGAGCTTCTTCAGCTGCGGCAGGGTAGCTTGACTGTCGCCCAGTACGCGGCGAGGTTCACCGATATTACTCGCTACTCGACCGACATGGTACGAGACCCCTTCTTCCGGGCGCGGACCTTCGAGCAGGGATTGAGACATGAGATCAGGGCATCGCGGATCTCCCTCAGCATCCCGACCCAGGCAGGAGTGCTAGAGCGAGCCCTTCTGATCGAGAGCTTTCTGGTTGAGTCCACAGCGAGACCTACCTCAGGGCGGCAGGTAGCAGAGTCTTCGGCAGCTGGTAGCCGATGGATGACTCAGGGTTCCAGGAAGACCAGACCCTCTCGTAGAAGACCTCAGGACACTGGCTCAGTAGTGCGGGGCACACAGCGCGGGGCCAGTCTTCCGAGAGGCAGGCTGTGCTACTCCTGCGGCGGGCAGGGCCACATGGCTCATGACTGCCCGACCTGCTGTACCGAGGAGCAGCAGACGGGGGAAGGGCCACCCAGGAATAGGCAGAGGGTCGACCGTGGAAGTCCGCAGGGAGGAGGCGGACAAGGCAGAGGAGCTGGCCGAGCAGCAGGTGGTGGGCGACGCTTTGAGGCTCTTCCACCACCACCACCAGGAGGTCCGCCCCGACCACAGGGAGCTGGCGGGCAGAGACAGGCACAACTCCAGGCAGCAGAGGCCTACAACCACGGCGCACGAAAGATGATTCGAGGTACGATCTGTGTCTATTCCACCCTTGCTGCAGTTCTTATTCACATAGTAGTGAGTAACTCTTTTATAGCCGCTGCCCCTGTTTGGAGCTCGAAGATTCTGACAGAGCCATTGCCTCGATCCTTACGGCTAGAGAGCCCTATGGGAGCAGATTCGACGATTACGCACTGGTGTCGGCAGTGTGAGCTTATTCTAGGAGGCGAGAGCTTCGACTGGGATCTTCTTGTATCGGCGTCGAGGCCTTACGACGTCATCTTGGGCATGGATTGGTTATCTACAGTCCATGCTCAGATTGACTGTTTTAGGTGCAAGTTGCAATGTGTACGCACCGACGGGAGCAGGATCACCTTCACCGGAGAGAAGGGAGCCTTTGCAGCACAGGAGGGACTCTTGCAGAGGAGGGGACATCCCGTCACTCATCAGTTGGCTAGCCTCATCCTTGGAGCAGTTGACGTGCAGAGTCCTAGTTTTACTGCAGTTGTGGATCAGTATGCGGACGTCTTCCCCGACGACGTTCCAGGACTACCTCCACGCAGAGAGGTAGACTTTTACATTGACATGTACCCCGGGACAACCCCAATATCCACTCCAGCGTATCGGATGGCCCCCGCTGATCTTTGAGATCTATGGGTACAGTTGGAGGACTTGCAGGGCAAGGGGTTCATCCGACCCAGTGTTTCACCCTGGGATTCACCGATATTGTTCGCCAAGAAGGCGGATGGGAGCTTGCGACTATGTGTAGACTATCGTCGCCTGAACCAGGTGACAGTGATGAATAAGTATCCGCTACCGAGGATTGATGACCTCTTCGATCAGCTCAAGGGAGCACGGTGGTTCTCGAAGATAGACCTCAGGTCAGGCTATCATCAGCTCAGATTTCGAGATGAGGACGTGCAGAAGAAGGCATTCAGGTGTCGGTATGGCCACTATGAGTTCTTGGTTATGCCTTTCGGCATAACCAATGCTCCAGCAATGTTCATGAGCCTCATGAACATGATCTTCCAGCCATACCTCGATCGATTTGTCATGGTATTCATCGACGACATTTTGGTGTACTCGACCACGGAGGAGGAGCACGCCTACCACTTACGGGTTGTACTGGACACACTTCGAGAGCACCAGCTTCATGGAAAGCTCTCGAAGTGCCAGTTCTGGTTACGTGAGGTCCACTTCTTGGGGCACGTCATTTCTAAGGCGGGAGTTGCAGTGGATCCCATGAAGATCGAGGAAGTGCTAGCTTGGGAGCCACCCATGAGCGTGACAGAGGTGCGGAGGTTCTTGGGACTAGCTGGATACTATCGGAGATTTGTGCCGGACTTTTCCAGAGTTGCGGCGCCACTCTCAACTTTGACGAAGAGGGGGAAACCCTTTGTGTGGTCAGAAAGATGTCAGCAGAGCTTTCAAGAGCTGAGACAGAGATTGACCAGCGCACCTATCTTGAGGTTTCTTGAGGAGGGAGTTGGTTATGTAGTCTACTTTGATGCATTAGGGACCGGAATCGGGTGTGTCCTGATGCAGGAATGGGTCGTGATTGCCTATGGATCACGTCAGTTGAGGCCGCATGAGCAGAAATACGCTACCCATGACCTGGAGTTAGCAACAGTGGTCTTCGCTCTGAAGACATGGTGACACTATCTGATGGGCGAGCGCTTTACATTATTTTCTGACCACCAGAGTCTCAGGTACATCTTCTCTCAGAAGGACCTGAACCTGAGACAGCGGTGATGGATCATGTTCCTCCAAGACTATGACTTTGAGATAGTCTATACTCCTGGGAAGGGGAACGTGGTAGCCGATGCCCTCAGCATGAGGATGGGCATCCAGCTACTTGAGGAGGTGACAGAGCTGCTAGACGCTTTGCAGATATCATTCGTGGATAGAGACGGAGCAACATTCCTTTAGTCTCTCACTGTCTCTCCTCCACTTCTACAGCGGTCAAAGAGGCACAGCGTGGGGATGCTGACTATGAGACACGGCGTGCACAGATATCCTCGGGACAGGCACCTGATGTTTTCTCCCTTGGAGTAGAGCACGACGTCCTTTTCAGAGGACGTACCTTGGTACCAGTCGCTTTACGAGAGGAGGTGCTGAGAGAGTTTCACACTTCTCCTTTAGCGGTACATCCTGGAGTGGCAAAGATGTACCAGGACCTCAGATGACAGCACTGGTGGACGGGCATGAAGAAGGTTGTGGCACAGTTCGTTTCACGGTGCCTCACTTGCCAGCAGGTGAAGGCAGAGCATCAGGTACCAGTATGCTTGGTACAACCCTTGGTGGTCCCAGAGTGGAAGTTGGATGGGGTATCTATGGACTTCGTGACTGGACTTCCACGCACTTCCAAAGGTCACGACTCCATTTGGGTGATTGTTGACCGACTCACCAAGTCGGCACACTTATTACCCATTTGAGAGCAGGGCTCAGTGAAGAGCTTGGGGCGTCTCTACGTTCAGGAGATTATACGGCTTCACGGTGTGCCATCGTCTATCGTCTCCGATCGGGACGCTCGCTTTACTTCCTCGATTTGGAAGGGGTTGCAGGAGGCGTTCGGGATGCAACTACGTCTGAGCATCGCCTTTCACCCTCAGATGGATGGTCAGATGGAGAGGACCATTCAGACTCTCGAGGACATGCTTCACGCATGTGTCCTCAACTTTGGTCGCAGTTGGAAGGATCACCTACCCTTGTTGGAGTTCGCATACAACAACAGCCACAACTCCACCATCGGAATGGCACCATACGAGGCGTTGTACGACAGACATTGCAGATCTCCTTTGTGCTGGACAGACCCTGGGGAGTCAGCACTTGTGGGACTAGAGATGGTCTGGGCCACGATAGAGAAGGTCCAGGTCATCCAGGAGCAGATGAGGACAGCTCAGAGCCGGCAGAAGTCTTATGCTGACAGGAGGCGGAGGCCGCTAGAGTTCGAGGATGGAGACCACGTCTTCTTGTGTGTCTCACCTTGACGTGGATTACGGAGATTTTGCCGAGGTGGCAAGTTGTCTCCATGCTTCATCGGACCTTTCCAGATCCTCAGCAGGACTGGCGAGGTGGCTTATCGCCTGGCTCTACCACCTCAGTTGCACCGGGTGCACGACGTCTTCCACGTATCTCAGCTAAGGAGATACGTGCACGACCCGACACACATCATTGACCATGGGGAGATAGACGTGGATGATGGGGCGACTTTTACGGAGGTCCCGGTGGAGATAGAGGATCGACAAGAGTGGGTCCTACATGGGCGATCGATTCCTCTTGTGCGCATTAGATGGAAGCACGAGAACCTTCCGGAGAGCACTTGGGAGTGGGAGGCTCAAATGCATGCTCAGTACCCACATTTGTTTCCCTAGTTTTTGATGTATCTTTACGGGGACGTAAAGACCTGATGTGGGAGTAATGTAAAGATCCGTAAATTTCAAGGAAATTTTTTTCTTAATTTTCTTTGGAATTTTTCAAGAACGCAGTCTCTGACGGAACCTGATTCCGAGGCCCGGTGTGCCCGGAATCATTTTCCGAAGTTTGGCTCGGGTACGTTCAGTGAACGGACGAGCGGGTTTTTCTAACTTTTGAACCGGTGCCCGGAATCGAATTCTGAGGGCACCGATGAAATCGCAGTGCCGGTATTTTCTTAGAAACACCTCTTCCAGAGTTGTGTTTGCTCGGGTGTGGTTTTTAATTTTCGGGCTTAAAGTTAAGAAATAAAATAATTGTTCGACAATATTTATTTTATTTCACTTAAGCCACTTGATGCCGCTTGAAAGCCGCTTAAACTGAGTTGAAACGGATAGGGTACTATCCAAAAATATCCTACCCTCTTGTTTGGATATTTGCGATGTGGGGCCCGGACGAGCCCTGCCGTTTCTTTTCTGCTAAGTAACGCACCCGCGAAAACCCTTCATCATGAAAGTCAACTGACTCGTTTTCTTAAATTCATAACGCACCATTTAATTGGGCGGTTTATTTTGTGAATTTAATGGGAAGTTTCCTTCCTTGAATTAATTCTAAGAACTAATGGGTCGTTACTTACCTCTTTTTCGTTTGTTGGCGTAATAATAAAATAATACCAACACCGAATTTTGGAGGATTACACCTTGAGAGGTTTTTGACAGAAGTTCGTGTGCCTTCACCCTTCTTCACTAAGAACACGAAGAACGCGAAGAACGCGAAGAACACGAAGAAAGCGAAGAACGCTGACCTCCAACGAAGAACGCCAAACCCGCGGAAATCGACGACGCGACGTCGTGTGCCGCGACGCCGACGTTTCCTGTCCCGCGACGTTCTTCGGCGACGTTCTTTAATCCGCCAAAAAAACCTTCAATCATCCGTTGAGATGAGGGTTTCAGATTTTCATTAAAATATCCTTTGTGGTTTTTAACTCAAGAATGATTTAATTATTTTTAGTTAAATCTTTTGTTCTTGAACCTCGGAGTTCGTCGACGCGACACCCTTCTACGACGACGCGACGATCCCCTCCTTCTGCGACGATCAGTCCACGAAGAACCTGCGCGTGCGACTTGACGAGGTAGGGATTTAGTTTTGGAAATGCCCTTATTCCCGTGAACGTTTCTTTAAAATTAAAGAACCGGATTCAAATGAACAATTTAAATTTATTAAAATTGTTGTTTCAAGTGTTGAATTATTTTCTTCTGTTGTTGTTAACTAACGCAGAGGGTGAGGGTCAAATGAACACGGTCTAACAACCCTCCACCATTCTTCGTGGTTGTGCGGATTTGGAGGGCGACGACAAAACGTGGCGCAAGGGCGTTTTGATGATCCCGCAGTGAAAAACAGAACCCGGGAGGAACAACGGCTCAGACGAGAAGGAAAACAGACCACCAGAGCAACTCCAGTGGCCCGCGGAAGCTGCAGGTGGCGGCGGCTGGCGGACCCGTGGCCGCGCAGGTCCAGCTCGCCCGCACGGGACGCGGCTAAAGCCGCGTCCCTCTGTCCAGCACGACCCCTTCGAGGGCCGCGACACCTCCAAGCCGCGGGGGCGGCGCCCCGCGGCGTCTAGCTGCTCGGCCGGTCCGACCGGCCGGGCCGGACCGGGTCCGGCCAGGTCGGACCGGGTCGGGTCGAACCGATTCGGGTCGACCTGGTTGAGCCGACCCAAGGGGGGGGGGGGTGGTCGGCCCGGGCTCGGACCCCCCGTCTTCGGACCATTTTCGGTCAAATGCTCGTAACATGAGCTACGGGCTTCCAAACAACTCGATGTCAGTGGCAACGCGATCCTTGGATCGAGACGGTCGTTTCGATATATCTCACTCAAGGTTTCGGAATATATTGTGTTCGTACGAGTCGGTTCGTACACGAAACCAACCGGGCCCTCAGAGCGGAAACGCTCATATCATGAGCTACGGACGTCCGATTGACGTGTCGTCAGCTTTGTTGTTTTCCTCTAAGTGAGACGGATCTTTTGGCTCACTCCGCCCAAGGTTTGGAAGCAGGTGGATTATGGTCGGGTTGGTTTTGCCTTAAAAACCAATAGGGCCCCTAGAACGAAAAAGCCAATAACTCTCAGACCGGGCCTCCGATTGACGCGACGTCTGCGACGTTGAGTTCCTATTGACGATACAGAACTTTTGGATACATCAACCTCGGACTTTGTGTCAGTTGATGTATCAGCCTCTCGGCTTGTGGAGCGGACCCTCCGAACGAGCTTTCTATGTGCGGGAACCCTAGAGCTGGCTGCGACTGCTACTTCGACAGCGACGACTGTGCAGAGATCCTCAGTGGACTGCGACGACGACTGTGCAGAGATCCTCAGTGGACTGCGACAACGAATGTGCAGAGATCCTCAGTGGACTGCGATGACTACTGCACTTATCGATCCTACGTGGATTAGTGCTATAGGACATGTATGGGCCCGATCCTGTGTGGGTCAGATCCTGTGTGGGTCAGCACTCAGTGGTTCTGTGTGAGCCAGCGCCTACAGGTCTTGTGTGGGCCCGATCCTGTGTGGGTCTTTGCGGGGGTTAGTACCAATCGATCCTTTGTGGGTCCGACGACTTAGATGGATCAGTGATCATCTTTATTGTCATCCGAAGAAGTATACCTGTGTGATCTGAATCTTCTGTTACTCTCCTTTGTGGATTGTGTTGAGGTATCCTGTGTGGATTTACTGTTTACTCTCCTTTGTAAATTGTGTTGAGCTATCCTGTGTGGATTTACTGTTTACTCTTCTTTGTGGATTGTGCTGAGCTATCCTATGTGGATTACTGTTTACTATCCTTTGTGGATTGTGTTGAGATATCCTTTGTGGGTATAGTTTTTCTTTCCTACGTGGACTGGGTTGTGCTTGGGCTTGGATGTTGGAGCCGAATGGGAATCGATGACTTAGGTATATGTATGGGCATATACCTAAGCCATGTCAGATGTTACTTCTTGATTGTATCTTTCCTTTGTGGATTATCCTTTTTGGATTCTGGGAGACCTTCGGGGGTCTCGGGGTCCCTACTGAGTAGCTTATACTCACCCCTGCATGGGCTATGCCCGCACTTCGTTGTGTTGGTTGTAGACGACGGACATCACTGATCGTGATGAAGGCGTGCGGAGCAGGATGGTACCTGGAGGATGACCACTGGGCGGGACGTACTCAGAGCGGTCAGGTGGACCCCAGGAGCAGTGGAGGCTATCTGTAACCACCCTTCAGGTGGGACTTCCAGAGGAAGGCCCGACGCTGAATCTTTTCTTTTCAGTTGTTGTTTTTCCCTTTCAGTTGTACTTTACAGTTGAGCTTGTATTTCTGGCCCCTTTTACTTTCAGCACAACTTTTTATAGTCTTTACTTAGTGTTTACTTTTCCTCTTGCTTACTCTGTGGTGCTTGTTTACTTTTCAAAGGCAATTCCTTCCCTTTTTCCGAGATTTACGCCTTGGTGCTAGTCGCCAGCCCCTAGCCTATGGAAGGCGGGCTTGGGGTAGTCACGGCACGGGCCCCGAGGATGGGTCGTGACAATAAATGTTAACGTGAAAGATAAAAATATTTCCTACAATTTAGTATTTTATTTATAATTTTTGTTATTAAATATTTTAATTTATTTAGGACACAATGATGATTCAATAATTACATTATTAATGAAGTATTAACATAATTATTATTATTAATATCCAAAAAATGTCAATTGATACTTATGATGAATTAAAATAATTTTTTAGATAAATATGACATGTTAGGGTTGGTTAAATAAATTTTATTTGAAGTTATTATTTTTTATGGCTATCAAAAAAACAAATACTAAATAGTGTCAAAATTGACATAATTGAGTTTTTAAAACAAATAATATATTATTAATTTATATAATATTACTAAAAATATAAGGATCATCCAAAGGGATTAGAAATGTTTATATATATTAATAATGAATCAGATGGGCTTCTTTTGGATTTTTATAGTATGTTTATTAACAATATAATATAAAAATACAAAGAGACATGGTAAATGACAACAAATTAACTAAGAGTTAAATCTAAAAAATAAGGTGAAAATGGTTACCTAAACCTATCTAAAACCTATTTCTTGGTTTTTTTTCGACCCATCCCCTCCTTAGACTCTAAATAAATTATTTTGGATCCATTATAAAACGAATATAAATTTATTATAAAATAATATTTCAAGATTTTTCTAAAGTGACCCACACATCTCTTATAAAAGGATACTTCCACTTATCTTAATTGAACACGTCCAAAGCCAATTGGATCATCCAAACCTTGACCAAATATCCTCCCAACATTCCTCCCATCATATTAGAGTCCTTCGATTGATCAGAAATCCTACCTATGAATCCCTTATGATCAAATCAAAAAGAAGAACTCAAATAAGAGTTATATATTTCACCACCTTTTTCATGTTCATTTATTCTTCCACTTCCACTTTCACTATTTTTTCCATTATAAAATAATTACTCTTGTATATTCAATATAAAATGATGTTATTATAAAAATAGTACAACCATATTCATTATTCTATCCAACATATGAATGACAAAGTCACCATACATGCGTACGTACGACTTACCATCTCCAAGTCGCGGTGTAGATTCTTATTCAAACACTTCATTATTTTGATGAGTATAATAATGAGTAAAACTGATTTAAATATAAAATATAACATTTTAATTATTCTTTATATATGATATACCAGCCAATTACAAACGATTTAACCATCAATATAATGTAATTGTCTCTCATGCGTACGTATGGATTACCGTCTCCACGAACACGATGAGAATAATTCCCCATCGTAATCATTCAAGAATAATTTTCATTTTATGATTAAAAATAATTTTTAAGAATTTAATATCATTCTGTATATGAGTAATATAAAACCTATCCATTACAAACATGGCTTACTTAACCCATCATATAAGGGAAAATGAATCAGTTAACACCTGAAACGATGATACTACTGAAATATTATTAACAAATAAATATTAGAGGATCATGTATGATATCATATTTATGTATATAGTTATTTTATAATTTAATAAAAAAATATCTATTATAAAAGATGTTAACATACCATCAAATAACGAAATGTACAAGGTAAGGGATAATTCTACAATCACTTTACATATCCGAGGTTGTTAATACGTTAGTATCTACTAGGACCTCTTTATCATCCATATCCGTGATTTATTGAAAATGTGATTCAAAATATTTTTACTATTTACTATAATATGGGTTAATGTCATTTATACCCTTATATTACCATATTTTTTTTGAAATAAATCATTCTGGTGTTTTCCATACAAGGTACATTATGACCTTTTCGACAAAATTAGTGTAAGAAAGTCATTTTTAACTTACATGGAAGGTGCATCTATTTTCCACCATTATAACATCATCAATGCTTCCCTTAAAATCTTATATGAATATTTTCAAAATAAAAGTTTTCTTTTGTAAATATATGACTTTTAAATTATTTCAAAATAGAAAGATATATTTCTCTAAAAATGATTTGATTACATCTATGTCAACATACTTTGATTGATTTTTAGCTTGATTGGAGTTAATTTATTATAATATCAAACGTCCATATTGTATTGAAGGTTTTGTGATGTAGTTGACTATGGATGTGTTATTTTTATACCATTCATTATTTATGGATAACGTATTGAAATTTCGTATGCTAGTTTTAATATGAATGTTTATGTTATGTTTAATCCATTTCATATGAGGAATGCATTAGACTTAGTAAGTGATGGGGGGTGCCCACTATAGCTCCTCGATGCATTGATAGGTCTCATGAGACAAACTAGTTTCTTGGCAGAAGGCCTTGAAAAAATGTTATTTTTAGTATTGGGACAAGGCCTTTACTATGTGGTTATGATGTTTGGAATTATGCATTCCATCATTATGAATGTGGCTATTGGTATTACATGTGATTATTCGACTAGTAGAATATCCATGTGAATAAGTAAGTGGAATTATTTTATTCTACCATTGACATATGTTTCTGAATTTTATGTTTAAAAGGATTTTGTTTTAGTCTTATACGTTGCCTGAAATGTTTATGCTTATTTATGAAAGTTTCTTCTATATTGTTATCCTTGCTGATCATTTGAGCTCACCCCTTTATATGTTTTATTTTTCCCAGTATTTGAAGATGTAATTTATGGTTGAACTATAGGAACCTGATAAAGATAAAAGTGTGTTCAAAAAGGGGATATATGTTTTTAATGTTTTTATTGCATGATGTAATGTAAAACATATGAATATATCTAGTTCATCCAAGCCTACTAAACTGATCGGTATTTCGGGACATGATTCCTTGTATCATTCCAATGTTATGTAATAATCCACCGACTATAGGTAACTATGGTAGGGGGATTACAGTTGGTATTAGATGAAGTTTAGTACAAACCATGGAATCTAGATTTAGAAAAACTCTGGTTAGAGAACACTACCCTAAGATAGAAATTGAGGATTAGTATAGAATAATGTCCTAAATTTTGGTACTGTAGAGTTTTTTTTGAGTTTTCCAAGAAATACATTCTATTCTAGATATGAGCTGGTAGAGGCGGCTCTGGCACAAATGTACATAGGGGTAAAACACGAAAACACCGCTTTGGGCTAGACTCGAACTGGAACTGATGCCTGAGAACCAGCTATGATGCACTCTTGGTTACGACACTCCCCAGGGATTTTCTTAGGATAATTCTCAGTTTCATTACAAACCATTATGAAGGGTTTATGAGTATAAAATTACTCAAATAAAACATTTTTATGATTATGGATTATGTCCATAAACTATTCAATTTATTTTAACTATTTTACAAGATTGAAATTATGTATTGTGATTCATAAATTAATGTAGTGTATGACCTTGTTTATAAATGGTGCATTATGGAAGGAATGGAAACTATATCAATGCAAGTAATATATGTAGGGATTTCCCTCCAACTCTAGATAATTATTGTGGAGCTGGTGAGGCAACTAGTTCTGATCAGCTTATCACAATACTGGGAAAACTCATTCAGGTTATGAATAATAACATCATCCATATAGAGATCCAAGATCCACAACTCGAAGAATCAATGTTATACTGCATCATGAGGAAACTAGCACCAATATTAAATGGGAGTAAAAATCCATTAGTAGATGAGAAAATGGATAAATTTATTAGAGGGAATATTTCATGCTTTGGGGAGTAGCGGAAGGGAAAAAGTTGTCATGACAGTTTATCACCTCACAGGAGATACAGATCAATGGTGGTCATTAATCCAAAACACAAAGGAAGATAAATATGAAGGGCCTTGGGACACCCTGAGAGGGGAGGGGTGAATCAGGGTGTCATCTTTTTCTTTTAAACTGACGGAACTTGTTCCCACATCGGTAGAAACTTGTTTAACATGTATGATAGATATGAGAATAAAAAAAACATTCACATGCAAAGAGATGAAACATAAATTTTTACTTGGTTAACCACTAAGGGATATGTCCCAGGAGCATATGCCGAAAGGTTTTTGCTCGTACCAAAGTTCGATATTCTTAAATCATTTTGGATTACAAAGGTTTGGGAACAGTCACTCTGTCCTAGGATCACTACCTTTAAAACTTTTTAGGGATAGCATACTGCATCCCTCAGGACACTCTCATTGACTCCCCTAGCTCAATGCCTTTGGTGAAGTCCCACTCATTTTATAGATGTGAAGTGATCTTCATCATTGCTAATGAATACATCCTCTGTTGTAAGTAGATGCTCATTTGAAGTCCAACTTCCACATGTAGACTAAACTCACTTTTCCCAAAAGGTATCAGGAAAACTTCCAGCTTTCTCACCGCCCCAAAAAGACTAGCATGCTTCAACCACACCTAGCGCACTTCTCCAAGATGGCACACAATTTTTAAAGACAGCGTGCAAGTTCACCTCTACTACATTAACGACACTTGTTTTTTCAACCTCAAACTTTCGTGACTCACATTTTTTTCCAACCAAACTGGTTTTGGCATGCAATTTTCAACAGTCATGCTTCTTCAATTCCTGGTGCTCAAGTGTCACTAAACCACCTGTGCGACACTTCCATCTCCAACTCCAAACATGGATGACCCCCACCATTTCTCACCCACACCACCTTGGACGTGCGACAAACAACTGTCGCGCAACTTATACATGCGCGACCACACAACCACTTGTGTGACCACTACACCTACATGATGAGAGCTCTGAATTTCACTACGTCTAGAAATTATTTCAAAAATTGGAGGGGTGGTCCTCTATTTATAGGAATTTTCGATACCCTGCGTGACAGCGCACAAGTCTCCTCTCGGCGCGCAAGTCCACCCACCCATGTTTCTGTTGCGCTAGTCACTTACATGACCAAACCCAAAACTTCGTCACCCCTTCTTCCTTTGCCATATTTTGATGTTTTGATCTTGAAAAACATATGGAACACAAGTTTCCAAGCCTCCATGTAGTCGGCGCATAAGTCCCTTTTCCAAAAACACTTTTATCCATGGGTAAATTTTGAGGTCTAGAAATTTGGAAAACACTTGAAAACAGTGCCACCTTCAATACTGTTATCTGCATGCACTATAAGATCACTTTTCTAGAACATATTCTGAACATCCACTATGGATTGACATAAAACACAAAACATACTCCAATTCATGCAATGGAAATCATGGTTCCAACAATCTCCCCCTTTGGGATTGCTAGAAATTAGAAAATTAATTAAATAGAGTATCAACCACATGCAAACCAAAAATGCTTGAATCAACACATACAATAATCTAAGTCTATGTGAGAAATGATCCGTGTAGAAAAGAAGAGGGGAAGTGTGAATTGGGATCTCGTGTTTTTGAGTTTCACAATGACGCCCAATCAATTCTCTTATATTTTCCCATAAGAATTACATGTTCAAATAATTCCTTCTTATCCTATCACCGAATCATCATCTTGATACCAAAGATGTCCAGAATTTATTCCTTCTCCACTATTGGTAATAAAACCAATGATTGGTAATTTCACATTGAACATCTCAATACACCCCCTGGATAGTATCTCCCCCATAAACCGACATCATATCCAAAAAAAGATAAAAAACACTTTACATAACTGGGGAGAGGCATATTGTGTAACCGCCTTATGCACTGGGAGGTGTCTGAACATCGAGGTTCAACCGATGCTTCTCAAACATTTCCACTGACAGTGGCTTGATCAGGATATCAGTCACTTGTTCATCGGTTCTCACATGATCCATTCTAATCACGCCTTGCTCAACATTTTCTTTGATAATGTGATACCTGATTTCAATATGTTTTGTATGACAATGCTGAACATGATTCTTCGTAATATTAGTTTCTCTCTTGTCATCACAAAAAATTACCATTGCATTCATCACCTCGTCCCCAATATATGTTAGTTGTTGCTTCATCCATAGCAGTTGAGTGCATGACTTTGTGGCAGAGATACACACAGCTTCAGAAGTACTAAGAGGAGTATGTTCTTATTTCTTTCTCAACCATCCAACACATTTATTTCCAATATTCAATGCTCCACCACTGGTGCAATTTCTGTCAACTACATCTCCAACCCAGTTAGCCTCAGAAAACGCTGATAATTCACTATTCCTGCCTGCAGAAAAGTATAACCCAATGGTATGTGTACCTTGAATTTACCTCATGATAATTTTTACTACTTCCATAAGTTCCTCTTTTGGATTAGTCTAAATACAGGCCACTAGACATATTGTAAAGACAATATCAAGACCTTTCACTGTCAGTTACAGTTCACTTCCAATAATTTTCATGTATATTGTGGGATCTATAGAGGTCCCATCCTCATGCTTTCCATGTTTGGTTCCAACTGCAATCGGAGTTGGCATTGGTTTGGATTATTGCATTTTAAACCTCTTCAGCAGCTATCTCGCATACATTTACAGAGAAATGAAAGTGTAATCCTTCTTTTGAATCACCTACATCCCCAAGAAATATGTGAGCTCTCTAATTATAGAGATTTAAAATTCTAATTTCATGTGATCAGAAAATTCATCCACTGATTTCTGCCTGCTGCTACCAAATATAATGTCATCAACATAGACCAGAACCATGAACTGATCTTTTGGAGAATTCTTCAAATAAATTGTGATCTAATCCGCCTTTTTTTAATTTGAGATAAGAGACCATCTGGGAATACCATGCTCGTGGTGCCTGATTCAAACAAAAAAGATCTTTCATTACTTTGCAAACCATTGTTTCATCAGTACAAAGAAAAAATCCCACTAGTTGTTCAATGCAGACTTCTTCTTCAAGTACACAATTAAAGAATGTTGTCGTGACATCCATTTGATATACTTTATATCCTCTTTGGAGTTCCAAGGAATGGAAAATCCTGATAGACTCCAGTCTGGCCAATGGAGAAAAGTTTTCTTCAATGTCAACACCATCAATTTGGGAGTATCCTTTACATATCAGTCATGCCTTGTTTCTAATAACACTTCCATGCTCATCAAACATGTTCTTGAAGATCCATTTTGTACAAATCACATTGTGACATTCGGGCCTCTTAACAAGATCACATGTATGATTCTTGTCAAACTGATCTAACTCTTCATTCATGGCTTTCACCCATGATTCATCCTTTGCAACATCTTCAAATGAGAATGGCTCCACAACAAACAAAAATGAAGATTGTTTGTTATTCCTCATCCTCCTTGTTTGTGTGTGTGCACTCCTATCCCCAATTTTGTTATATGGATCAATATCAGCTCTTCGATTTCTCTTATGAGGTTCATTTTCATTCTCTCTATCCAAGGTTTCCTCTTCAGATTCTTCTTCTAAGTCAACATCATGATGTGACTGTTGAGCGTTTTTTCCACCTTCCTCTATTCCTGTATTTATATTTACTCCATGTTAATTTTCTTCGTCAATTTCTGTCACATTAGCATATGAAATCTGTGAAGAATTTTTGGTTTTATATTCAATGATCTTAACATCACTGCTTTCGATGATCTTTCCTAATCACCTATAGAAACACGTGTAGGATTTTCTGTTCATTAAGTATCCAAGGAAAATTCATTCATCTACATTGTCACTATACTTCCCTTGATTTCATGATTTGTTTTGATGAAGCATTTACTTCAAAAAACATGAAAGTATTTCAACGAGAGCTTCATTCCATGCCACAATTCATATGGTTTCTTCATCTCACCCATATAAAGTCCTATTCTATTTTGAATATACACTGCATCTTGAAAAACCTCTTTCCAGAAATGTCGTGTAATATAACTCTCAATCAGCATTGTCCATGCCATGTTTTTCACCTGTCAATTACTATATTCAACAACTCCATTTTTTTGTAGAGTTCTCACAGCAGCTACCTTATGTTGTATCCCATACATCTCCAAGTAATTTTCAAATTTAATGGACGTGTATTCCCCTCCATTGTAAGATCGCAACACTTTGATTGTTTTTCCAGTATCATTCTCGTGATTCGATGATATGTTTCATGCAGTCAATCACTTGTCGATTCCTATGAATGACCATTACAAATTCCATTCTACTATAATCATCTATAAAAAGGACAATGTTCTTTTCTCCATGTGTTTTGACAACATTTTTCAGCCCGCATACATCTTTATGAATTAGATTAAGTAGATGAGATGCCCTTTTCTTCTTTAGAAGATATGAACTGCAGACCAACTTCCCACGAATGCAAGCATCAATAGATTTTTCACGGTCACGCTTCAGGTTGGGAATGTCCATGAAAATCCTAAATTTTTATATTTTCTCCATGTATTGTTGATTAATGTGTCCTAGTCCCCAATTCCACAAATAGTTTTCTTCTTCAGCAGTCATGAAACTAACATTTTCTTTACTATCAACCTAATACAAGTTGCCTTATTTTCTTCTTCCCTTCATAAGTGAATTGCATGTCATTCCCTTTATAGTGTAGCCTTTTTGATTAAAAGTAACTATAAGTCACAAGTCACAGAGTTGACACACTTTGAGTAGATTATGATGTAGGTTATCTATATAAAGGACTTCAATCTTCATTATCTTTCCAATATCTAATTCTATATTTCCAATACTTTTGATTTTTAGAGCTCCATCATTACCCAATCACAATTTACCATCAACCTTCCTTTTGATATCCGTTAATAGGCCAGCAATACCTATCATATGAGATGATCAACCGCTATACATAATCCAGATAATATTTCTTTTTTTAGCTTTGAGGGACACCTCTACAATGTTGGATTTCCCAATTTTCATCCTTTCTTTCCCTGAGACATTGGATTCAGTATAGAGCACTGATGGCCTTTCAATTGTCTCATGTGTGTACATTGGTTCTTCATAGTCGATGTCTTCTTCGAGAGGAGAAAACCCGTTTGAAAGAGAAACACTATCATGTTGGAGAGATTTGACTTGTCTTGCACTCCGGTATGAGGTGGCCACGTCCTTCTCTACCTGCAATTAACAGCCTCATTACCAAAGTTAGAACAACGAAAAAAATATCCCTAGAAATTGTTTCTTCCAAAAGAATTAGGGTATGAATTTTTTTCTCCTTCGTAGAAGAACTATATCTTCACCATTAAGATAGATTCTTGCCTCTTCAAAATAAGACATGGTACGACCTAAATATCCACAAATCTAACACTTAATGAGAGGAAATGTCTTCTCACTTTTGTTTATCCTCATTCATTCTTTGGTGGGACAATTGTTTGAGGGAATGTTTTTAAAGGAGATGAGAGGATAATCTTCTTTTATTCATTTAGATTGAATTGTGGTTTTATGTTTCAGCACTTCAGAAGCCTTTTCCACATCACCCACTTTCAGCATGCCTTTATGTTGGCTAACATTATTTGTAGCAAATGACCACTCCACCTCACAACCAATTCCAATATTTCCCATGTAGGCAGGTATCTGATCATTTAAAATCTTTTCAACTCCATTAGAGCCACGGTTTTCTCTCTCTAATATCTTAACATCTGAGAACCTTACAAACTGTATTTTCTTCCTTTATTTTTTTGAAATTGAATCTTTTTGAAGTTTACTCCTAATAGTAACAACTTCCTCATCAAGATGCTCAGCAGTCATGGACTTTTCCTCTAGTTTGTTGGTGAGGACATTGATGAAATTTTCTTTCACTTAAATTATCAGCATCAGATCCACTACATCATCATTTCTTTCAATTAATTTAGACTATACATTCACCAATTCTTCCAGTCGTTCAATTTCAGCTTCAAGTTGATCAACATATTCAGTTGATTCTTCTACAATTGATTTCCACTAATTGAAACTCTTACATTTAATATTATTCGTACTAACAACATCCTTAAGTTGCAGCTTGGGATCTGCACCAGTTTTCAACTGATTTTCTCTACCAGTATCTTCAAATTTTTCAACAGGGCCATCATGGAAGCATGGTTCCCAGTTTTAAATTCTTTTTCTTCATCATGACATAATTCATTATCATCTTCTTCCTCTTCACAGAAAAAACTATTCTTTGGTACATTCTTTCTTGATTTAAAGTCTCCCCTTTTGAAAAACCTTTTCCGAGGCTTCTCAATGTTTTCAGAATTTCTATTGTCATCATCGATCGTTCTTGAACACTGAGAGGCAATGTGACCAACTTTTCCACAACCAAAGAAAGCTAGTGGTAACTTCCCTTTGAATTTCCCTTTCCCCTTATGGAATATCTTTGCAATGATAGAACGAATTTATTTTTCCTCATCATCTTCACTACTACTATATTTTGAGATTTTTAATTTCTCAATGGATTTTAATGCCATTTCCTTTCTCACTCGAGTCATAGCATCATCGGGTTTGACCCTCATTTCATATGCCACCAGGCTGCTCAGTAGATCATCCAATGAATGATTAGAAAGATATCATTCCTCAAGGGCTGAAACATTTTCATTGTAAAGGGGTGGAATTCTTCTTAATATTTTCTTCACAATTTCTATGTCTTTGATTTCTTCAAGTAGACCCCGAATTTATCCAACCACTTCAATAATTCTATTGAAGAAGGAATCTACATTCGCATCAGGATGCATCTTCAGATCATCCAACCTATTGTGAAAGACTTGTAGTTTCACCTCCTTCACTTTTCTATCTCCTTCATAAATATTTTCAAGTTTATCCCACATGGACTTTGCTGATGTGTAACTCATCACCTTTAGATACATATGAACAGAAAGTGCTCGGTGAGAGAATTTTGTGCTTTAGCATATGCATCAAGAATTTTCCTATCTGGATCAGTCATAGCCATCCCTGTTGGATTGGTAACATGTATACCTTTCATTGTATAAAACGGGACATCCCTTCCAAGGGATCTTAGAAGACATCTCATTCTGTTCTTCAAAATCTAAAAATTACTTCCATCAAAGAGGGGAACTCTCCTAACACTGGATGAATTTTACAAGGCAGTATAAAACAAATCAAACACCAGTAACCACCCTCTAATACCACTTGAAGGACCCCAAGACACCCTGAGAGGGGAGGGTTAATTAGGGTGTCAACTTTTTTTTAAATGACGGATCTTGTTCCCACGTTGGTAGAAACTATTTTAACATGTATGATGGATATGAGAATGAATAAAATATTCACATGCAAAGAGATGACACATCACTTTTTACTTGGTTCACCAATAAGGGCTATGTCCAAGGAGCATATGCCGACAGGTTTTCGGTCATACAAAATTCCACTATTCTTCACTCATTTTAGATTACAAAGGTTTGGGAATAGTCACTCTATTCCAGGCATACTGCCTTTAAAACTATTCAGGGATAGCCTACTGCATCCCTCGAGACACTCATGTTGACTTCCCCTGGCTCACTTCCTTTGGTGAAGTCCCAATCAGTTTATAGACGTGAAGGTCTCTTCATCGTTGCTAATGAATATATCCTCTATTTTATGTAGATTCTATATTGATTCCCAACATCCACCCATAGAATAAACTCACTTTGAAATAAAGGTATCAGGAAAACTTCCAGCTTTTGCGCAGCCCCAAAAAGACTGGCGTGCTTCTCCATAACGGTGCGCAAGTTTTAAATATGGCGTGCAAGTTCACCTCTAATACTTGCAGGACACATGTTTTTTCAACATCAAACTTATGCGACTCACATTCCATTCCACACAAAATGTTTTTGGCGCTTAATTGTCAATTTTCGTGCTTCTTCATGTCATGGCATGCATGTGTCACCAAACCACCTATGTGACACTTCCTTTTCCAACTCCAAACATGGGAGACCCACACACATTCTCTCCCAAACCACCTTGGATGAGCGACAAACAACTATGGTAGAACTTATAATAGCGTGACCACACAACCACTTGTGTGACCACTACACCGGCGCAACAGGAGCTATGAATTTCTCTAAGTGTCAACCTTCTTTCAAAAATAGGATGGGTGGTCCTCTATTTATAGGAATGCTACAAACCCTATGTGACGGCGCACAAGTCTCCTCTCGCCGCGCAAGTCCAACCGCCCTAGTCTCTGCCGCACAAGTCACTTGCATGACCAAACATAGAACATGGGTTCCCCTTCTTCCTTTGACATATTTTGATGTTCTAATCTTGAAAATCATATGGTGTGTAAGTTTACAGGATTCCATGTAATCATCGTTCCATTCCCTTTTCCAAAAACACTTTTCCCCATGGGTCAATTTTGAGGTCCTTAAATTTGCAAAAACACTGGAAAATGGTGACACCTTCAATATTGTTATCTTCTTGAACTATAAGATCACATTACTAGCACATATTATGAACATCCACTAAGGATTATCATGAAACACAAAAAATAATCAAATTCATGAAAAGACAATCATGATTTATTCAATCACCCCCTTTGGGATTGTTGGCAATCAGAAAATAAATTAAAAAACGTATCAACCACATGCAAACCAAAAATGCAAGAATCAACTCAGCCAACACTCTAATTCTATGAAAGAAATGCTCGGTGCAGAAAACAAGAGGGGAATATTCAATAGGGATCTTGTGTTTTGGAATTTCAAAATGAATCCCTATATATTCTCTTAAATTTTCCCAGAATCATTACATGTCCAATGAATTTTTTCTTATCCTATCACCGAATTCTCATCGTGATACCAAACATGTACGGAATTTATTCCTTCTCCCCCATTGGTAATAAACCCAAAGATCGGTATTTTCACATTTAACATCTCCACACACCCCTAGGATAGTATCTCCCCAATAAACCTACATCATATCTAAAAAAATATTAAAACAGTTAACATAAATGGAGAGAGGGGTATTGCGAAACCTACCTATGCACTGGGAGGTGGCTAAACACTGAGGTTCCACTGATGCTTCTCGAAAACAACCCTTGATAGTGGCTTGGTCAGGATATTAGCCACTTTTTAAACATTTCTCACATGATCCATTCTAATCACGTTGTGCTCAACTTTTCCATTGATAAAGAGATACTTGATTTCAAAAAAAATTGTACGATAATTCTGAACAGGATTCTTCGTTAGATCAATTGTGCTATTGTTATCATAATAATTTACCATTGGTTGCTTCACCTAATCACTGATATCTATTAGTTGTTGCTTCATCCATTACAGTTGAGTTCATGCCTTTGTGAAAGAGATATACTCAGCTTTAGTAGTACTAAGAGAAGTCCTTTAATGTTTCTTGCTTAACTAGCCAACACATTTATTTCCAATATAGAATGCTCCACCACTAGTGGAATTTCTTTCAACTACATTTCTAGCCCAGTCAGCATCTGAAAACGCTGATAATTAACTATTCCTGCCTGTAGAAATGTATAACCCAAAGTTAGGTGTACCTTGAATGTACCTCATGATTCTTTTTACTACCTCTATATATTCCTAATTTGGATTACTCTGAAAAAGGACCACTAGAAATGTTGCAACGACAATATCTGGATGTGTCACAATCAGGTACATTAAGTTTCCAACAATTATCCTATACGTTGTGGGATCTATAGAGATCCCATCTTCATGATTTGAATGTTTGGTTCCAAATACAGTCGGAGTTGGCATTGGTTTGGAGACTAGCATATTACACTTCTTCAGCAGCTCTCTCTTCCACTTTTCCTGAGAAATGAAAGTGTAATCCTTATTTTGAATAACCTGCAGCCCCGTGAAATATGTGAGCTCTCCAATCATAGTCATTTCAAATTCTGATTTCATGTGATTGGAAAATTCGTCCACTTATTTCTGCCTGCCACCACTAAATATAATGTTATCAATGTAGAATAGAACCATGAACTGATCTTTTGGAGAATTCTTCACATATAAATTGTGATCTACTACAACTCTTTTGAATTTCATCTTCTTGAGATAAGATTCCATCCTAGAATGACATGCTCGTGATGCCTACTTCATACCATATAAAGATTTCTTTAGTTTGGAAACTTTTGTTTCATCAGTAAAAAGAAGAAATCCCACTGTTTGTTAAATGTTGACTTCTTATTCAAGTACACCATTCAAGAATGTTGTCTTGACATCCATTTGATATAATTTATATCCTCTTTGGAGTGCCATGGCAAAGAAACTCCTAATTTACTCCAGTCTGGCCACTGGATCAATGGTTTCTTCAATATCAACACCTTCAATTTGGGAGTATCCTTTACATACCAGCTGTGCCTTGTTTCCAATAACACTTACATGCTCAACAAACTTGTTCTTGAAGATCCATTTTGTACCAATCACATTGTGACCTTCAAATCTCCAGACAAGATCCCATATCTGATTCTTTTCAATCTGATCTAACTCTTCATTCATGGATTTCACCAATGATTCATTCTTGTTAGCTTCTTCAAATGATGATGGCTCCAAAACTGACAGAAATGTACATTGCATGTTATTCCTCATCCTCCTTGTTTGTGTGGGTGAACTCCTATCCCCAATTATGTTAGATTGAGCAATATCAACTCTTAGATTACTCCTGTGAGGTTCAGTTGCATACTCTCCGACCAAGGATTCTTCTTCAGATTCTTCTTCTTTGTCAACATCACAATGTGAATACTGAGCGTTTGTTCCACCTTCCTCTATTCATGTATTTATATTTACTTCATATTCATTTTCTTCCTCACTTTCTATCACATCATCATATGAAATCCATGAAGAATTTGTGATTTTCCCTTCAATGATCTTAACATCACTGCTTTCCATGATCCTTCCAAATCTCCGGTTGAAAAACTTGTAGGCTTTGCTGTTCATTCAGTATCCAAGGAAAATTTCTTCATCTGCATTGTCACCATACATCCCTTGATCTCCGTCTTTGTTTCTGATGAATCATTTACTTCCAAAATCAAGAAAGTATTTCAAATAGGGCTTCCTTCTATGCCACAATTCATATGGTGTCTTCGTATTACCCATATAAAGCCTTGTTCGATTTTTAATATACACTGCAGCTTGAACATCATCTTTCAAGAAATGTTGTGGAATAAGACTCTCAATCAGCATAGTTCATGAAATGTTGTTCAACTATCGATTCCTACATTCAACAAGTCCATTTTGTTGTATAGTTCTCACCACAACTAACTCATGTTGTATCACATGCTTCTCCATGTAATTTTCAAATTCAATGGACGTGTAATCCCCACCATTGTCACATCACAACACTTTGATTTTTCATCCAGTATAATTCTCAGTGATTCGACGATATGTTTTCATGATGTCAAGTAGTTGTCCTTTCTAGTGAATGACCATTACACATGCCATTCTACTATAATCATCTATGCAAAAGGAAAAAGTGTATTTCTACATGAGTTCCAGAAACATTTATTGGCCTGCATACATCTGTATGAATTAGATCAAGAAGATGAGATGCCCTTTTCTTCTTTGCCTGATAGGAACTGCAGACCAGCTTCCCACAAATGAAAGTATCAGAAAACATTTCACGCTCCCTCTTCATGATGGGAATGCCCATGACATTCCTAAATTTTGATATTTTCTCCACGTCATGTTGATTGATGTGTCCTAGTATCCAATGCCACAAATTGTTTTCTTCTTCAACAGTCATGTAACAAACATTTTCTTTACTATAAACCTGATACAATTTCCATTCTGTTCTGCATCCCTTCATAAGTGAATTTCCAGTCTTTCCCTTGAGAGTGTAGCCTTTATGATTAAAAGTAACTATAAGTCCAGAGTCACAGAGTTGACTCTTGCCGAGTAGATTATGAAGTAGGACATCTACAAAAAGGACTTCAGTATTTAGTAGCTCTCTATTAGTTAATTCAGTATTTCCGCTTCCTTAGATTTTTAGAGCTCCATCATTACCAAATAGAACTATACCATCAACCTACTTTTTGATATCCATTAATAGGCCACCATTACTTGTCATATAAGATGAACAACCACTATTTAGAATCCAGGTACTTTTGATTTTTGTAGCATTGATGGAAACCTCTGTAAGGTTGGATTTCTCAATTTTCATCCATTCATTCCATGAGACATTGAATTGAATATAGAGCACTGACGGCCTTTCAATTGTCTCATGTGTGTACATTGGTTCATCATAGTAAAAGTATTCTTCGAGGAGAGAAAACCTGTTTGAAAGAGCAATACTATACTTTTGACAAGTTTTTATTTGTCTCGAACTCCAGTATGATGTTTCCATGTCCCTTCTCTTCCTGCAATTAACAGCCTTATGTCTAATGTTAGAACAACGAAAAAAATATCCCTAGAAATTATTTCCTCTAAAAGAATTAGGATATGCATTTTTTTCCTTCATTGAACTACCATATCTTCACCATTCATATATCTTCTTGAGTCTTCACAATAAGACATGGTATAGCCTAAATATCAACAGAACTGACACTTCATGAGGGGAAATGTCTTCTCACTTCTGTTTCTGCTCATTCCAGATTTGGTGGGAAAATAGTTTGAGGGCACCTTTTTCAAGCAGACAAGAGGATAATCTTCTTTTCTTCATTCGGATTGAATTGGGGGTTTCTGTTTCAGCACTTCAGATGACTTTTCCACATCACCCACTTTTAACTTGACTTTATGTTCTCTACCTTTATTCGCGGCATATGACGACTCTGCCTCACAACCAATTACACTATTTCCCATGCAGGCAGGTCTTTGATGATTTAAAATCTTTTCAACTCTATTAGAGTCACGTTTTGCTCTCTCTAATAGCTCAGCATCTGAGAACCTTACAAACTGTACTTTCTTCCTTGATTCATTTGAAATTTAATCTTTTTCATGTTTACTCTTAATAGTAACAACGTCCTCATCAGGACGCTCAGTAGTCTTGGAGTATTACTCTAGTCTGGACGTGAGGACATTGATGAAATTTGCCTGATCTTCAATTCATAGCTTCATATCCACTACATCATCATTGCTTTCCAGTATTTTATAATTTACATTCACCAATTATTCCAATAATTCAATTTCAGCTTCAAGTTGACCAACATATCTAGTTGATTCTTCTACAATTGATTTCCACTTATTTGCAACTCTTAAATTTAATCACAAGATTACTAAAAACATCCTTAAGTTGCAGCTCGGGATCTGCACTAGTTTTCAACTAATTTTCTCCACCAGTATCTTATGATTTTTCAATAGTGGCCATCATGGAAGAAAGGTTCCCAGTTTTAAATTCTGGTTCTTCTTCAACATAGAATTCATTATCATCTTCTTCCTCTTCATAGACATAAATATTCTTTTGAAATTTCATTCTTGATTTAATGTCACCCCTTTTAAAAAAACTTCTCTGAGGATTTTCAATGTTTTCAAAATGGCTATTCTCATCATCGTTCTTTCTTGAACACTAAGATGAAATGTTACCAACTTTTCCACAATGAAAGAAAGCTACAGGTAACTTCCCTTTGAATTTCCATTTTCTTTTCTGGAACTTCGTTGAAATGAGAGAACGATTTTATTTTTCTTTATCATCTTAAATAATTTAATCTTTTGAGATTTTCAGTTTCTCAATGGATTTGAATGCTATTTACTTTCTCACTCGAGGCGTAGCATCTTCTGGTTTCACCCTCATTTAATATGACACCAGGCTGCTCAGTAGATCATCTAGAGAATGTTCGGAAAGATATCATTCATAAAAGTCTAAGAACTTTTCATTGTAAAGGGGTGGAAGTATTCTTAATATTTTCATCACAATGACTATGTCTTTGATTTCATCACCTAGACCCAGAATTTCTCCAACAACATCAGTAATTCGATTGAAGAAGGAATCTGCATTCTCATCAGGATGCATCTTCAGATCATCTAACCTATTGTGTAGGAATTGTAGTTTATCCTCCTTCAATTTTCTATATCCTTCATAAATATTTTCATTTTTATCCCACATGGACTTTTCTGAGGTGTAACTAATCACTTTTAGATAGATCTGATCAGAAAGTGTTGTGGTGAGAGCATTCAATGCTTCAGCATCTGCATCAAGCATTTTCCTATCTACATTAATCCTAACCAGCACTGTTGGATCAGTAACATGTATACCTTGCATAGTGTAAAATAGAACATCCATTCGAAGGGATCTTAGATGAGATCTCATTATGTTCTTCCAAATCTGAAAATTACTTCCATCAAAGAGGGGAACTCCCCTAACACTTTCTGAGTTTTCCATGGAAGTATAAAACATATCAAACACCAGTAACTTCCCTCTGATACTACTTGAAGGACCCCGGGACACCCTGAGAGGGGAGGGGTGAATCAGGGTGTCAAATTTTTCTTTTAAACTAACGGATCTTGTACCCATGTTGGTAAAAACTAATTTAACTTGTTTGATGGATATGAGAATAAATAAAACATTCACATTCAAAGAGATGACACACCAATTTTTACATGGTTCACCACTAAGGGCTACGTCCACGGAGCATACGCCGATAGGTTATCGGTTGTACCAAATTCCACTATTCTTGACACGTTCGGGATTACAATGGTTTGGGAACAGTCACTCTGTTCCAAGCTCACTACCATTACAACTGTTCAGGGATAGCCTATAGCGTCCCTCAGGACACTCCTGTTGACTCCCCCTAGCTCACTGCCTTTGGTAAAGTCCCAATAAATTTATAGATGTGAAGGTCTCTTCATCATCGCTAATGAATACATCCTCTTTTGTATGTATATGATCTGTTGAATTCCAACATCAACTCGTAGAATAAACTCACTTTGCACCAAAGGTATTGTGAAAACATTGAGCTTTCGCGCAGCCCCAAAAAGACGGGCATGCTTCAACCACACCTGGATTGCATCTCTAAGTTGCAACGCATGTTTTAAAGATGGCGCAGAAGTTCATCTCTTCTACTTGTGTCACACATGTTTTTTCAACCTCAAACTTGCATGACTCACATTCTTTTCCAACCAAACCAGTTTTGGTGCTCAATTGTCAACTGTCGCGATTCTTCAAATCCTGGCGAGCAAGTGTAACAAAACCACCTACACAACACTTCCTTTGCAAACTCCAAACATGGTCAACCCACACCCATTCTCTCCCAAACCACCTTGGACGCGTGGCAAACAATTGTCGTGCAACTTATACTTGCACGACCACACATCCACATGCGCAACCACTACATCGGAACGAAGAGAGCTCCGAATTTCTCTAAGTCTAGAACTTCTTTTAAAAAGAGAAGGGGTGGTCCTCTATAAATAGGAATTCAGTAAACCTTGCGCTACAACACGCATGTATCCTCTCAGCGCATAAGTCCAGCCACCCTAGTATCTGTCGTGCTAGTCACTTGCACGACCAAACTCAAAACATGGGCACCCTTTCTTCCTTTGCCATATTTTGATGTTCTAATCTTGAAGAACATATGGATTGAAAGTTTCCAAGCCTCCAACTAATCGGCACACAAGTCCCTTTTCCAGAAACACTTTTCTCCATGTGTCAATTTTGAGGTCCAGAAATTTGGAAAACACTTGAAAATGGTGCCACCTTCAATATTGTTATATGCATGAACTATAAGATCACATTGCTGGCACATATTCTGAACATACACTAAGGATTGACAAAAAACAAAAAACATACCCCAATTCATGCAAAAAAATTGTTCCAACATAAGAATTATCAAACATGGAATGGAGGGAGTTTGAATATATTTTCATAGAAAAATGCATTCTTCATGACCATTGAACACATATGGAAAGACAATTTTTGAGTCTAAGGCCATTGTAGGATGACAATGTCACAAAGTATGAGGATAACATTAGAAGGATAGAAAGGCATGCAACCGATTATATACGTAACACAAGAGTAAAATTGATCGATTTTTTTATGGGTTAAAACCATTTTTCAATCGAGAATTAGTCTCACAATCCTTCTCATTATAAAAAGATATTGTCTCTTGCACTATCATGACATAGAAATAAATATCTATGTTTTATGACTTTAAAGAAAAGGAAGAGAAAAAGAGATCGGCTAAACACTTTTAAAATGAAAATAAGGGGAAGAAGAGAAAAGTTGAATGAATATCCTACAGTAAATGTGGAAAGAAACACCCCAGCACTTGACTGATTAAAATGGGAGTCTGTTACAAGTGTGGTGTAGAAGGCCACAAAACACGTGATTGAAAGGGGATGAAAGAGGTTGTAAATGTTGAATTCTAATATCGTAGAGGGAAGGGACATTAGGAAAATTAATGTCTTATGCGCCAATGGAATATACCTCTGAAAAGGACAAGGGAGAAAGACCAAGATTATGCGATCACTAATGCTAATGTTGAATCTCCATAAGAAATGATGGCAGGTAATTTAATAGTTTCCTCAATTTTAGACAATGCTGTATTTGATTCTGGATCATTGAATTGTTTCATATCTTAATAGTTTTAAATGAAAATTAGATAATTTCAATTTGACATAACAAGGGAGTTGTTAGTAAAAACTCCCAAGGTAAGTATCATCACAACAATGTTTTTTGAATTAGTTTCCATTATGGCATATAAATGTTCATTATTTTCTAATATCATCAGCATACCCATGATTAAATTTAATATAATCTTCATAATGGATTGGATTTCTGACCATGATGTGAAAATTTATTGTAAGAAGGAGGATAAAATATTCGATGATGATAAGGAGTACGTTGTCTTTAGGGTAGAAACTTCCCCACCTTATTCTTATCTAGTTCCACCCCAATATCTCTACTAAATTAAATTATTGTGGAAGAAGAGAATAAATAACTATGGGTGAGGAAAATAATATTTTAATAGAGGGAGTACCTATTGGGAAAGAATATGTTTATGTGTTTCCAGTGGATTTACCTGGACATCCTTCATAATAAGAAATTGAGTTTTCCAGTGATATAATTCTTGGTTCAAGGCCCATATCGATGAACAATTATAGAATGACCACTGTGTAATTAGAGGACCTAATAAAAAAATATAGGAATTGAAAAATAAGGTACTAATTCACCATAGTTTTCTCCATGGGGAGTCCATGTTCTTTTTTTAGAAGAATTATGGATTTATAATGTTTTTCATTGACTATAGGGAGATCAATGTTATAACAATAAAAAAAAGTATCCCCTAACTTGAATTGATGATTTATTCTACAAACTTCATGGAGGTCAATATTTTTTAAAGATTTACCTTCAATCTGGATATCATCAGTTTAGTGTGAATAAGGGAGACATTCAGATACCAACATTTCAAACAAGTTACGGGCATTATAAGTTTACAGTAATGCCTTTGGGATTGAATAATGCACCATATTTCTTCATGCAATTAATTAATAGAGTTTTCATGGAATATAATGATGATTTTTTAGTGGTATTTATTCCTGATATATTGGTATACTAAAAAATATACCAAGTTCATGAAAATCACTTGCACACTATTCTGAAATCCCTCAAAAGAAGTGAATAATATGTGAAATTTTTCAAGTGTAAATTCTTGCTTCAAGAGATTTCTTTTCACGGCCATATTGTCTCCATGGATGGAATCTCTGTTGATCCTTCGAAGACCATGGAAATCCAAGAATGGCCAGAACTGACGAGTATAACTATGGTATGCAGTTTTATTGGTTTAGCAGGTTATTATCAAAATTTCCTCAATAATGTTTCCCGGTTGGCTAACCCATTAACCAAACACATACGTAAATGGGTAAATTTTTTTTGGAAAAAAGTTAGAGAGGAATGTTTTGAAGAACCGAAGAGAAGATTATTCAATACTCCAATATTGACTCTACCATTGTGGAATGATGGTTTTTTCCTTTATAGAGATGCTTCCATGAAAGGAATTGGTTGTTTCCTTATTCATAATGAGAGTGTTATTTCTTTTACATCATGAAATTAAAAAATTCATGAACAAAACTATCCCACTCATGATCTTGAGTTAGCAGTTGTAATATTTTCATTGAAGATATGGAGACACTATCTCTATGGTGAAAACTGTGAGATATATAATGATAATAAGAGTTTGAAGTATATTTTCCCATAGAAATATCTAAACATGAGTCAAAAGTGATGGCTCTAACTAATTAATGATTATGATTTCACAATAAACAACCACCAGGGAAGAAAAATAAGGTGGTAGATTCTTTGAGTTGCAATGATAATGGATTTTTGAACATGATGAGAGTTGATAGGGATTTTATATACATGGTTATAGTAAAGATGGATATGGGAATAACCATGGATGGTGAAACATCAATACTTTTTCAAATGGTTTCCAAACCATCTTTAGTAGAAAGGATAGTGTTATCAGAATCATAATGAGGAGTTTCATAATAAGATTAATGTTATGAATAATGGGAGATTGAGTGACATCGTATATGAAGATGGAATTTTGAAATTTGGGAAGAGAATTTGTGTTCCTAGTATAACTAATTTGAAAATGTATTTTTTGTATTATTCTCATAGCTCTAATTTTTATATACACCATAAGAGAACCATGATGTTTAAGGATTTGAAGGAAAAATTTTGGTGGGGTAACATGAAGAGTGAGATTTATTATTTTGTTTTAAGATGTATTGTTTGTCAATATGTGAAAGATGGAAGGCAACATCCTAGAGCAATCATGCAAACTCTTCCCATACATGAGTGTAAATGTGATAATATTTCGATGGACTTTGTCCCGGGGTTACAGATGATGCCTAGAAGAAATGATGAAATATGATTCATTGTTGTTCATCTTACCAAGTTAGCCCATTTTCATTCTATAAGAGAAGATTTACCAGATGAACGTCGGGAAAGACTATATATTAATGAAGTTATAAGTCTTCATGGGGTACCCCTATCGATTGTTTATGATCACGATCCACGTTTTACATCAATATTTTGGAAAACTCTTCAGATGGACCTGGATATTGAACATCGTTTGAGCACTACCTACCACCCTCAAACTGATGGACAATCTGGACAGACTATTAAAAACATAGAAGACCTATTGAGATCTTTCCCACTTGACATTCATGGTATGTGGGATCAATATTTTCCTCTGGTAGAATTTCACTATAACAATAGCTTCTATTTAAGTATTTAGATGTCACCATATGAAGAATTATATGGAAATAGATGTCTCACACCAACTTGTTTGGATGATGTTAGTGAATGAAAACTTGTAGACCCATAACATGTTGGGGAATAAATGGATTAGGTGAAGGATATCTAAACCCATATCAAAGCATCCCAAAGTAGGAAAAAGATCTATGTTGATTACCAAAAGAAGGATTTGGATGTTCTAGTAGGATACCATGTTTTCTTGAAGGTATCTCCATGGAAGGATGTTATACGTTTCGGTAAGAAGGGAAAATTAAGTCCTAGGTTCGTCAGAACTTTCGAAATTCTAGAACTAATTGGGTGGTAGCTTACTATTTGGAAGTTCCTCCAAGTCTCTCCAATGTTCATGATGTGTTCCACGTATCAATGTTGAAAAAATACATGCTTGATCCAACACATCTACTCACCTATGGGGAATTGAACTGGAACCTAATCTGACATATTGTGAACAGCCTGTCAGGATTATTTATACAAGAGAACAAGTGGTGAGAAACTGGACGACTCATCTAGAAAAATTTCTATGGGGAAACCATAAGTTGGAAGAGGCAATGTGTAAACCCGAGGAACTTATGATGAAGAACCACCTGAATCATTTTATACAATAATATAATATAAATTTCAAGGAAGTTATAATTTTTAGGAGGGTAGAATGTAACACCCCAAGCTTCCACAGTATGTTTCCCTTTGAATAATACAATAGCTTGCATTGCACACAACTTCGAGATTCTTACACACCACAACCAATCAAAATAGTCCTCATGAATAGTAATACCCACTTTTGGATGTTTAGTAAATTTTATTTTTGAAAATGGACTTCATTTTTGATTTCAGAATATCAAAATTAGCTTTGTGTAAATTTTTGGAATTTTTCTAAAAACATTCAATTTTTTATAAATAGTGAAAAACACATTGTTATTAGTTAAAACCGACTTTATATTTAAATAATTATTTATTTTATTCAAATTTATTATATGTCAAAATAGATACATGAAACCTCTATATGTTCAATGTAATTCATTAGAGTCATTTTATAATATGTTTATATATATATATATATATAATTTTATTGAACTATTTACTGTCATTTACCCACATCCTGGGAGGATTTTAAAATTTACATAACTCATAATTTTATCACTTCTGTGAGTTTTATTTTAAAAATATGAGAGACATGGTTAATATTATTATGTAAAATGTGGTTCAATAAAATGAAAATAATTTTTGGTGAATAGTAACTTTTGACATTTATTAAGGTGGTTAAAAGAAAATAGGGTAAGTATGGGTAAAAATGATATAATAATTAGGTTAAAACATGACCTAATTCTATTGGATAAGTATAATTAGACCCAAATGAACTTTAGGAATAAATTTTGATCCCCTTTGGTCCAATTGGATAATATTAGGACATTTATTATTATTTTATATAAAGAAGAGTCAAAAGAGTTATGTTCAATGTTTAATAAGTAACCTATTTTTAATATAAGGTTACCTTCAATATAAATTCTATTATAAGTATTAATTACAATGATAAAATAATTTCTTAGATAATGGTACTCTATTTATAATTTTTAAGAATTAAATAATTTAATTTATTTATGGCACAATGATGATGCAATAATTACCTTATTAATGAAATATTAAAATAATTTATATTATAAATATCCAAATAAATGTTAATTTAGAAATCTGATGAATTCCAATAATTTTTTAATTTAATTTGGCATGTTAGGGTTGGTTAAATACATTTTTTTCTAAGTGATAATGTTTATATGGCTTTCAAAAAAATAAAGTACTAAATAGTGTCAAGCTTGAATAATTGAGTTTTTAAAACAAATACAATATTATTAATTGATATAATATTCGTAAAAATATTAGGATTAGAAAAAAGAATTAGATAAGGTTAAATATATTAATAATGATCCACATGGGGTTCTCTTGTCTTATTTAGTATGATTATTAACCATATAATATAAAAATACAATGCGACATGGTAAATGACAAACTATTTAACAAAGTGATAAATCTAAAAGATATGGTTAATATGGTGACCTAAATGTGTCTAAAACCTTTTGGGTGAATTTTTTTTACCCATTCCCACATTATACTCTAACTAAATCATTTTGGATCCATTTCAAACAGAAAATAATTTTAATATAAAATAATATTTCGAGCTTCTCCTAAAGTGACCCTCACCTTTCTTATAAAAGGGTACTTCCCTTTTTCAAAATTTCACACCTCTAAATCCATTTGGATCAGCCAACCCCTACACAAATATCCTTCCAAACTTCTTACTTTCATTATGAATACCTACCTTTGGTCAGAAAGACATCCTATGGATCATTTTTTATCTAATCAAAAGGAAGAACCCAAATAAGAGGTAAATATTTAATAACCTTTTTCAAGTAATTTTTCTCTTCCACATCCCCTTTCATTATTGTTTCCATTAAAAAATAATAAATGTAGTACCTTCTATATATTTTTATGTTATTATAAAAATTTTACAAACATATTCATTATTCAATCCATCATATGAAGGACAATGTTACCATACGTGTATATGTACGGGATACTGTCTCCACGTAATGGTGTAGTTTGTTATTCAAACACTTAATTATAAAAATGGGTATAATAATGAGTATAACTGATGTAAATAATAAATATAATATTATAATTATTCTGTATATATGATATACCATCCAATTACATATGATTTCACCATCAATATAATGATATTTTATCTTGTGCATACGTACGGATTACTGTCTCCATGAATGTGATAAGATTCATTCCCCATCATAATCATTCAAGAATAATTTTAATATTATGATTATAAATAATTATTAAGAACTTAATATCATTATGGATATGAATAAAACACATCCTATCAATAAAAAACTTTTCTTATATAACCAATCATATAATGGAAAACGAATCTGTAAACATCTGAAGCGATGATACTGCTAAAATATTATTAACAATGCAATATTAGAGGATAATATATGATATCATATTTATGTATATATATCTTGAATAATTTAATAATAATGTTTTAACTATTATACAGGAGGTTAACATACCATCAACTAAGGAAAATTACAAGGGAAATGTTATTTCTACAATCTCTTTACTTATCTGAGATGTTAGTACGTAAGTATCTACTAGGACCTCTTTAACATCCACGTCTGTGTTTTCTTGAAAATGTAATTCAAAATATTTTTACTATTTACTGTACTATTGGTTAATGAAATTTATACCTTTATTTGACCATATCTATTTTGAAAGGAATGTTTCTGGCATTTTCCAAACAACGTACTTTATGACTGATTTGACAAAATTAAGGTAACAATGTATTTTTTTACTTATATGGAGGGTCCAGATATTTTCTTCCGTTAGAAAATCATCGAAGTTTACCTTACAATATTATTAGAATATTTTCAAAATAAATGTTTTCTTTTATAATTATATGACTTGAAATGATTTCAAATTAGAAAGATATATTTCTCTAAAAATGTTTTGATTTAATCTATGTCGACATCCTTCGTTGGATTTTAAAATTTTTGGATGTTGATTTATTATGATACAAAAAATCCAAATTATATTGAAGGTTTTTTGATATGATTAACTTTTTATGTGTTATTTTTATACCATTCATGGTTTATGGATAATATATTGACATATCGTATGCTTGTTCTGTTACGGATGATTATGTTACATTTAAACCCTTTCATATGAGTAATGCATTGGACTTTGTATGTGACTGGTGGAGCATGCTATAGCTCCTCGATGAATTTGTAGGTCTCATGAGACAAACTAATGTCTTGGCACACAAGGCCACGACCAAATCTTATTTTTAGTCTTAGAAGAAGGCCTTGACTATGTGGTTATGAAGTCTGGAATTAGGCATTCCATCATTATGAAAGTGGCCATTGATATTTCATGTGCTTATTCGACTAGTAGAAAACCCATGTGAATGAGTAAATGGAATTATTTGATTTTACATTTTCCATATTATGCTTAGGTTTAAGTTCAAAATGCTTTTGTTTTAGTCTTATACATTTCCGTAAATGTTTATGCTTATTTATGAATGTTTCTACTATACTGTTTTCCTTCTGAGCATCTAATCTCACCCTATTCTATGTTTTATTTTTCCCAGGATGTGAAAATTATTTTATGATTTGATGGTGGGGATATAATAAGGATATAGGTGTATTAAAACGGGGGGAAAATGTTTTTGATGTTTTTATTTCATGATGTACTCTAAAACTTAAGAATGTAACTAGTACTTCTAAGGCTACTAAACTGATCGGTCTTTCGGGGCACGATTCCTTGTATGATGCCAATATTATGTAATAATGAAACAACTCCGGGTAACTAAGGTCATGGATTTACAAACCCACATCATGAAAATGAACACTAGAACATTATTTATAAATGAAAATTGGATCCATAATCGTTACCCAAAGTAAGTCATATCATGGATTCCACTTAGGAGAACATATGTGGAATGATTAATGCATAAATGGAATATAAATATAAAGATCATGTTATGTTGGAGATTGATATAGTACATGGTCATGTTAAGGATATTAATCAAAAACCCATAAATCTATTATGATCTATGTGAACATTTTATTATATGTAAAAGAAGATACATGGATGACATTTTTGGTTACAATATTATTTACCAAGAGTTGAATAATTTTCATAAGAAGTTATACATTCATAAATTTATTCCATATCATAAGTAAAATTACAATCATTCTTAATTTATTGACCAATTTTAACATGACCACTTCCTCCAAAAAGAAATATAAATCTTTATTCCTGAAGAACTATTTTTTGATTAGTTCCATGATAAGTCCACTTATCCCACTTCATTTACTAGGATCATAATTTTTTTTTCATATTAGGTAAACCAATATGAATAAATCTCCATATGGTGATAAAAATACATTAAACTATGAAAATTCATCTGATGTTTAACATAATGATTCTATAAATGCTATTTCATAAAACCATTCTAACAGATAATAATATAAAATAATATAAATAAGGTCATGAAATCAGCTTAACATTGATCCCCCAAATGTCACATATTATTTCTTGGTTTTCACACTCCAATAATGTGAATACCTTCATAATATATTCTCTTAATATATATTAATTAAATGAATTACCATAAATCAATTTGGAAGACATGTATGCTCCAATATTACAATGATTACTAGATATATTTCAAAAATCCATGAATTTTTAATCTTCAACCATGATGTCATAGACTAAATTCAAAAAAAATACATAATGGGTTCTATGGAAATTGATTATATCCAAATTCATTTATCCAAAACAATAATCTCTTTATACATGATAAACACAATTAACTTTATATGATGAACCCATTAATGGTAACCGTCCCTTAATCAAATTACCACATTTCGAAAAAAAAATCATTTTTTACATATTCATCAGCATTCAATACAATATTTTTCATCCCCAATGAAAACTGATATGGAAAATAATTATATATTTCATTATTCATATAACAAAATCATTGAGTTCCAAAAGATAAACACTACAGATATCTTTTTTATTTAAACCATTACTCATACATCACCAATATATTTAGTAATACCTCTTTTCTATAATATGAAATTTGAGTCATTTTTTAAGGTTCCTAAAGCTAAATAAAATTTTGATTCTTATGGTTGATGTAAATAATACTATAATAACATTTCATACCATTAACATGATGACATTTGTCTCCTTATAAATGGTGATATAACAAATATGTTTTACACCTTGATTCCCTTTTTTTGATTTCAAATTGTAAAAAAAAAATTATTTAATACCCTGCATTCCACACATGAAAAGTTAAATTTTATCCATGTTTCTTTTAGTTCTATATAAGGATTAAAATTAGGATACACTATGTGAGAAACACATATTAGAGATGAAAAATGCATAATTTGGGAAATTAATTACCAATAGGATGACTAAATCATAACACATACAAATTTAATATATAATAAATAGGCTTATACTATTTTATTCTATTTCATTCACTATTAAATATGTAATTATTGTTTTTAAAGTGTATTTAATTTCAAAATGCCTATAGAATGGGAGTGTCAAAAGTAGGTGTCTAGTAAGGCATGTTTTCGTCTACCAGGTTATGCTTGAGTCGGGATCGATGCACCATGTCAGAGTTTTTACTCCTTTGAAAAATCTCTAACAAAACCATATCCACATATAGTGTCCATACATGGATATATTCCTAGGGATACACTCACTCTATCCTTTTCCAATATTCTAGGACATTTTCATATATAATTTTCTTATCCTTAGACATATACATATAGAAATACGAAAACATTCCCATATAAATATAACTAGGATTGCCAATATAGTTTTTTCATCCAAATTTACAATGGTTTACTAAACCTTTATTCTGATAACAAATATAGAAGCACTAAAATTTCATACATAGACATTAAATCATTTTTTTAGAATACATATGTCATTAAAAAAATACTACCCAAGACTGTAATACTTTGATTTCTTTTGAATAATGGAAACTAAAATGATGATACATGAGTGTGAAACATTACCTCTCACTAGGTTCTCCAAGACTATAATCTCTCATAGGCCTATTCTATAAGGAATATATCTTGTGAACCAGTGTTGGAGAAAAATATGTGAGGTTAAATATGAGGTAATGTTAGAAGAGGGATATGTATAAGTATAAAAATGTACATGTGTTTATGAGACTGTGATAATTACATTATAAGATTGTGCATTGAATTTTAATGATCATATACGTGAATCATGGAATAATGATTATCAATTCATTGAACATGAATCATAAGAGACTTATTAGCATAATCCACAAATTAATAAAATAGGATTAAGACATTTAGTTGTGGAATGCATATAAAAATGACATACCATTCCCTATAAGTCAATACATATTGATAGAAATTCTCAGGGAACTTCATAGGGACAAAACCTACTTGGTGGGAAACAATACTATCACAAGTCAGTTTTATTTCCATATAAGGGATCATGTTTCCCCATCTTTCCATAGTGGATCAAGTTTCTACATATTCAATAATTATATGGACTTTACCTATTGTGCAGAACACACCACCATACTATTTTTTAGTCTGCTCCGGGTAATGGATCAAGTCTTCTAATCTTCCCATAGTAGATCAAACATGTTGACTTTATTTTCATTTTTATATCATGAGAAATAAATAATTACCCAATGCATTGGAGGGTGATATGTGTCCTTCAATTATCAAAGATAAATCACATATATATGTGTAATATGATAATAAAATATTCATCATATCATTACTCATAAAAAGAGAAGAGTTTGATGAACATCATATCATAAACCATGAAATGAAATTAGTTTCCAAAATATGTGATAATATCTTAACATATAGAGTAAGAAATGTTTCATATTAATTTCATCAAAGCATAAACTATTAAAATAATGTGGTTTCACAAGTGTAAAACCTATAAGAGAAGAAAGAGATTTATAAACATGAAAAATAAGAATTGAAAATTGGTTTAATAAACATCAATTCATCATATAGAAAACCATTCATATAATTAATATGAATGGAAAAATTGGATCATGTCTATGAATGGACTGAGTCGCAATAATGGATTTCATCATAGAAGAAAATTAATTTGGATATAAACTTATAAAAATATTCATTAGTAAAATATCGTTTATTATTTAAAATAAATAAATATATATATAAATACATTTGAAAAAAAATTTCTTTTAATATAATTTAAAATCATAGAAACATTATTTGAAATAATTATTAAATTATTTTCCCTTGAAAACACTAAGAATAATCTTAAAATCATTTTTAAAATCATTTTCATTTAAAATAAATTGATAATAATTAAATAAGTCTTGAAATAATATTAAAACCCTTTTCCATTGAAAGTGAATTTTAAAAATATAATATATTTATCATATTCATGGGAATCATTTTAATTGAATACATAATTTTGAAAAATTATAAATATTGATTTAAGAAAACTATAATAATTTTAAAAATAAATCAATTTTAAAAAAAAACTGTGAATTTATAACAATTTAAAAAATAAATTAACATAATCATAGGAAAAAATATTACTCAAAAAATAACATGGTAATATTTTAAAATTATCTTCTAAGGGATTCAAGGTCCTAAAATATGGTAAATTCTTACTTGATTAAAATTCATTTTTCAATTAAAAATGTTTAGAAAAGTTCATAGCATGAAAAGAACAAAAATAATCGAATTAAAAATTTATTCTGTTTAAAATTTAATACATGTGTAAAAATATATTTTATATATTATATTATAATACTATAATATTTTTTAAACCTATTTTTGAATAAGGTTTTGAAGGAAAAAATATTTCTAACAGAAGAGAGAGCTAAATCTAGACACTCATAATAAAAAATTCCTGATCATCATTGCTTCCAAAGAGTTGAATAAATGGTAACATTAATAGGATATAACACAAATTACAATAATATATGAAACATAATGAGATTTATTGATTTATTGTTCATAATATATAATAATTTGGATCATAATCTTAAACATCTCCCATAAACAACGATTTTGTAGCTGTAAACCACTTCCAATTTAGTAACATTGAATCAAAACATAATTGATATAATATAATTAAATGAATTTTATTATATAAAAACACTAATAAGATTCATGATATCAAATTTAAAATATAATATATAATATTCATGGAAAAATATATGTTCATGACATGGAATGTGTCTAATGAAGGAAAATGCATAAAACATTCCTTTACTGCTTTGGTAATGTTTCAAACATAAATTCCTTGAATGTAAGATGATAAAATGGATATATAATTACCAATAAATTTATTTAGAATAATCAGATAATACATTCATGTGAATTATACACATCACATGAAATACATGAGTGGCGAATAATGGAATGAATCTCATCAAAATAAAAATTGAGATGAAATTACCTACTCTAATTTATTGAATTTATTAAAACTCATACAAAACGAATGTATGGTGAATATATGTTTATTATAAATATTATTTAGAATAATATTATTATATATTATTAAAAATATGGTATGATTATTTAATTATATTATAGTTTTATTTAAAATTTCTAGTTTTGGTTTTGCTTCATGTAATATATCCCTTGTTTTTTTCATGTGTCTTATTTTTTTATATTACTAATCTCAATACATATATAATTATTTTCATTTTTTAAAACATGATATAAATATGATTAATATTCAGTATAAATTTAATAATATTATTTTATATAATATATAAATATGAAATTGAAGACATCATTCATAGAGAGGGTTGGCCATACAAAAGCATGAATGCTATTTTAATTTTTCATTGGAATATTGAATGAAAGAAATTAAATTACATATATGTATATATATAATATAATTTAATTAAGAATATAATTTCATTTATTTCATATAATTTCACTTATGCCATCCTTAAATAATTTCATGTTGTGTTTTAAGGAATCACATCGTATTGAGTAGGCGGTAGTCCACACATCCCTAAACGAAATTATCATATCTACATGAAATTGAAATCAAGATGGTTTGTTTTATATAGTAATTAATGAAGAAAACATACCTAATATATATCACATATATCACATAAAAAGATATTTTCCATCATAATTACCACCAATAAAATCTGTTGAAGGATAAAAACAACAACATCTCATGAGGTGAAGGTTCACCATACTAAACAAATGCGTGTTTGTTAGCCATTAGATGGATGTCTATGTAAATGTATTTCAAAAAATTATCATTGAATCATCTCAATATATTTATGATAATGAAGTTATTTTATATTAGTGGATTAATAATAATTGAGGTATTGGAGAAAGAAAATAATGGGATTATGATTTATAAAGGATATTACCCCTTCTTTGGGTAAGTCCATTTGGTTGTCAGTAAAGGGTATCCTTTGAAATATTTCTGCACAATGGTAGCCTTCAATGAGTAAGGGGTTGATTTTGGTTAGTTTATTTATCATATATATTGGAAATAATATGTTGTTTGAGAGGTTTTCTATTGGGGGAAATGTGATGACCTTTTTGTATATGACGGTGGGGACATAGAAATATTTTTTGAAAACAAGATATGTGTACTTAATTTGTTTCATAAAAAAAGTGATAAAAACAAATAAAATAATAAATATATTTTCTTTTGGTTGAAATATTTAATCTAATGGGTTTTGGAAAAGAGGATATGCATGTTGGGACCTTATTATCAAGGATTATTTGTTCGTTATGTTTAATTTGACCATAATATCTATATTTAGTTTAAATAACTCTCAATAATATTTTTTGTAAAATATTTAATTGGTGTTATTAATCTATAAATATCATACATATTACAACAATGAAAGTTTATATTTTCTAAATTCAATTCATAGATGCTGTAAAATTTGGTTTAAGTCTAATCTTACAGTCGTGGTGAGACATTACATTTAAATGTGAGAATGTTCAAAAGATCATTAAGGTTTTATATCTAAATTCAATATAAAATTGATTCCAATGAAATAAATTGGATTATTTTATGAATATATGATATATTTTTAATTTAAAAATGGGAAATATATTTTAAATAAATTAAAATTATTTTAAAAACTGTTTTGAATTAAATTTATCTTATTTTAACTATTCACAAAAAAGTGAAGTTTGTGGGAAAACTCCCAAAAACTGATTGTTAGCTAATATCGAAATAAAAAAAATTCATTTCTGTTTTATTAAATAAAATTAATAAAATTAATTAAATTCAATTTATATATTTTCCACAAAATATTATAAAAAACAGTTCTTATGAGAAAATATTATTTTTAAACAAATAAAAACATTAAAATAATTATTTTTTATCATCATAATTTTTTTATATAAAATTTATTAATATTATTAAAAATATGGTTATTGGTATTCATATAATTATATTATACTACAATGTTATAAATATAATGTTATATTAATCATAATTAAAATATATATTTATTGTAACATCGTGTTGAATGTAATCCAAGCCATGTCTATGTTGCATATAAAATAAGGTAGTTGCAACCTTCTTTCACTTGGTATTTTAATACACTAATGGATGAGAATTTGATAAATACCCCGAAAATGATATTTTCTATTCTAAAATTTTCAAAACATGTGTCTCGTTTTCCCTTTCTATCATTTTGATGGACAACTAGATCGATGGTTGAATATTATCAAATATCTGGGAAAAAGTTAAAATTGACCCTATAAAATGGGATGAGTTCAACAACATTTTGTTTCAATTACTACAAAAAAATATTTTTCATAAGAAAATGTAAAAATGAACTTCTTTATTTAATAAAAAACTATTATTAATATTTCAAAACTTATTAAGATCATCATAGAAGACTTATATTGTATGCATCTAGAATTAGAAACCATTTGAAAATTAATGTTCCTCAATTCATCTGTTTCATAAAACCATTTTAATGAAAGGAGTTATTCATATTATTCATCATCAAATATGATGAAATTTTTATTTATTCTCTTAAGGTGAAAATAGAAATTTGATATACCAACAATTCACATTGTTTTGGTAAGAAAAGAATGACTTAGTCTCATGGAAACATGAATGAAACAGATGGTTGAAAGAATGGAAACCATATACATGCCAAAATTTGGGTATAATCAATCAGGATTTTTATGTATAGAAATAGAAGGGTATATAAATGTAAAATGGTAGGTAATAAAGATCATGAATTTCGAAAAGTTATCGATAGTATGGTTCATGAAATGATGGAAAATATGATCCCAACAAATGAACCACCCATATATCAAGGAATCATGAGTAAGAAAAATGGGCATTATGCTAATTAGTTCCAAAATCCATAGGGTACTTATTTTAATTTACATTATTATCCTCTTAAATCGAAATTAAAAGGGAAATCTCATCAAATAAATATTTTTGATGGGGAACATGGCAATGAATTGGTGAAATGATTGAGTCTTTATGTCTTGGAATTCATAAATTATGTTATAGAAGCACATCCATGGTATTACAGAATAAATAAACATATAATGATTGAGAATATTTACTTTTTCCTTAAGTATTGGGGAAAATTTGTTGAATGGAACTGAAAACATGATAATTAACTAAGGTTGTGAGGTGATATTTTATGAAAACACGTGATTAATGGAAGGATAACCCTTAATATTTCCATGATATTGCAATTATGAAATAAATATTTGTTTTATTATTATATTATAAAAGGATATTATTTATGACATGGGTAATGATATGTTTAAAAGATGGCTTACAACATCTTGAATTTATTTTATTGAATTTCCTAATTTTTTATAAGGAAATATTTAATTTCTTAAAGCATTCATGTTTTCTCTATGATTGTATTATACTTCCAATAAATTTAATGTATTAATATAATACACGATGATGGTCTTCAAATTTTTGGTACGAGACAAAACAAAATTTTCTTCATAAATTTCATTTTTATTTTGAAATGTTTTTGACCTTATTTATACTATCTTTGATTTTAATCATAATTAAGGTTCATAAAGGGAACATTTTATGATAATGACTACATTGAAATTTCAATCAGTTTTTTTTATTTATGTTTCATAAAATTTACATTTATATATAATAGATAATATGTTCTTACCATTTTGTTGTGATTATAACTAGTGATATATTAAATGACTTATTATCCCATTGTGGAATTCATGATCCACTATGTCTTCATGAATCACATTTTTATCTTAATATATCTTGGGAGTAAGACAAAATGACAAAATTGACCAGGGAACAACCATAGACTGAGATTGTACTTAAGGGATGTAAATAATGTATATACTCTCAAAGAATTTTTAAATAAAATTCTATACTATAATCATAATCATTTATGATTTCAATGACCTTTAAGTTACCTATTTTGACTATGGTTATGATTACATAAATAGTATCATGAAAATTTTATCTGTATCTCCCTATCAGAAAATGATAAATTGTTTTCAAATATATTATTGGCTTCTAACAAGGAACATGTATTCCCCTATGTGTAAAGCTAATCATGAGCCACATTGGGTGAACATAATGATTCCAATTTATTCAAGGATGATTTTGTATTCTTTTTTATGATGTGGGTTTCTACAAATTTATCATTATTACATTAAAACATTCATCAATTTGATTAATTTGAGGGTGTTATTAATGTTATGATGGGTATAATGTAATACACCAGGATTTTTGGGAAATAAATTTTCAAATAATCGAATTTTAGTTTATATCATACAATTCATCATACACCAAAATATGATTATAATACATGAAACACTACCATAGCTTGCGTTACACAAAAAACATAGTTTCTATGAAACATTAAGTATCTACGAAACAGAATATTATTATATAAATTATTTAAATAGTACAATTATAACCTAACTAATATAATAGAGGGTATGAATAGTATTAACTGAATTATTAATGCATGGTTTACACATGTAAATCACTTTTGAAAGTGAAATGAAATCATTACTCTGAAAAATGAATTTTACAAGAACATGTTTGTTTTATACCAATAAAATAATAAAATCTATTTTTTGGAAAATATAAATAATATATATATATATATATATTATTCCATAAAATTTTTATCATTTTTACTATGTGTATTCTCAATTTGATGTAAAATAAATCAATTTTTATGCCTAAAAACTCTATTTCTATAAAAGATGTTTTAAAACCAATTATGGTGTATTTTTTTAAAACGAGTTTTTATTAGTTATATAAACTGTAATTGGAATAAAAATATTTGAACTGTGTACATCAAAATTTAAAATGGTTTAATTTCTGATATTTTTTTATTTGTTTAATTGTTCAATAAATATTTTAAATTGGTGAATTTTATTTGAAAAATGATTCTCATGTAATTCATTTATAGTGATAAATTATAATTAGTGTTGGATTTAAGTTATAATTATAATAATTATATATCTCTTACTATAATTTAATTTATTTTAATCAATTATACATTGAAGATAGATATAATATCAATCCAAAAAATTAGAATGTTTTTATTTTAAATACCCTTTGTTTCATGTCAGTTATCGGATTACATTTCAATTAATTTGTGAACATTTTTATGATTATAATTTGTTACAAATAAATTTTTTATTTGGGTTCATATTTCCAAAATTTATTAATAGTTCATTTTTTTTACAAATTCAATCGTAAAAATTGTAATTTTAATACAATGGTAAAGGAAATATTGGGTAATTTTATTTAAAAGATATTGTGATGAAGACTATAAAATGACCCTAACATAGTACAAAAGTGTATTGAATGATGTCAATTAACACCTTAAATCCTATATTTCATACATTTTTTATTTAATGGACACTTCTCCATGAAAATTATGTAAAAATTATTAAAATCAATGGGAGTAGAAAAATGTCACACTTTTGCTATTAATTAGTGTAACAATATAAATTTGGGATTAATTGGTGGATATGTTAGAATATATATATATTAAAATATAAGATAAAATCTGTTTCTACATCAAGTTATTTTATTTTTATTTTTAATTTTCATTGACAAAATAATTATCATAATTAATTCACAATAATGATGCAGTAATTATTCAATTCATGAAAAACATAGTTAAGTAATATTAAAACAAATAAAAGATATATTAGTTTAATAAATTAATGTTCTAAAAAGATTATCATTTATAATATGACATATTAGAGGCCTATTAAATGAATTGGTTTTATATTATCTTGTGTACCGGTTTATCATAAAGTCAATGTATTGAATAGTTTCTAAATTAAAAGTAATGATATTTTATGATAATAATCTTTTATTAAATTATTTTAAAAACAAGGAAAATACATAATAAGGATAAAGTTTAAACATTATGGTCTAAGATATCATAAATTTTCCTTTTTTGGTTAAATTGACACCTTATATGTAAAAATATCAACCGTTTAATAATAAAAATTATTGTAACATAGTAAATATTAAAATTGATTAACTAGAGGGTTGATAAATGAGATAATAATTAAAATTTTATGACAATTTGTATAAAATATTTTATTTTATGGGATTAACACCTGATCCCAAATTATATTACAATGTCTTTCCATTTGGTGGTATTTGTATTTTGGTTTAATTTATTACAAAATTTATCTTTTGGGGAATTTCAAAATGACTTGCACCTAAATTTTAACATATCCACTTCCCCTCATATAATTTTAACACTTCGTGTCTTCTATATAGACCAAAATATGAAAAATTATCTTCTATTATTTTCATGTCACATTATATAGGATATGGATTTCCCCAAAGACCAACTCTAATGTCTTTTTGGGGAGATCTAAAGGACTTATTATCATGAATATGTAATCGATCTAACAGATCGCTCTTTTTTTATACACTTATATTCCTCATAAAATAAATTTTATATATCAATGAATTATAACTTATGATTCCTAAATACTGTGAAATTACATTATGGTTATGAAAACTCATTATAATCCCCTTTCTCACAACCAAAACATGAAAGTATTTCTCAAGCATACATCCATCTAACCATCTCCACACTGTAATACAATTAATTTTAAATCACCTTATTTTATGAGTGGGAATAATGATGTTTATAATTGTTATAAATGATATTAACTAAATTATTATACTTTTATAATGATAATATCGTATCAACCTTTTTACCATGTAATCTTTTGAGTAATGATAATGGCACTCGTGCATATGTATGGCATATTATCTAAATGTAGTAATGCGATTCATTTTTCACCAATATATCACATGGATGATAATAATGATGTATATTAATATAATATAATAAATATATTTATATATATAACATAATAATTATTCTATATATGATAATTCTTGGATCAATGTGTGAGGACTGAAATTGTGGAAGCAAAATATTCCTGGAAAATGAAGCTAATATCACCTAGAATATGATTTAAATTATTAATAAAAAAGTGATATTTTGTTTCCAAAAAATCATACTTTCTATTATTTATATATTATTATTTATTATATTTATAATAAATACATATTTATTATACATTATTTTTTTATGTTAGCATGGAAATATAAGACATAAGGTAAGAGATTTTTGTCTCACTTTTATTTCTGTGAGACACATGCCTTACACATTTACTATATCTTTTTTGGTGTGTATACAACCCATTAATGTATTTATGATGTGTTATTTTGATTTTTTTTCATATCCATATTATTTTATATCATTCAATGGGGATTTTTGTCAACTGATTAAAATATAGTAAGGGTTAATTTCACAATCACATTTTTAATAGGGATTGTTTAACGCTAAGAATAATTTAACTAATACCTACATTACATGTCCATGTTTTTTAATTATATTTTTAAAAATATAGTTCCAATTATTAGACAAAATTTAATGTAATTTTTTCCCATTTTTAATCATTTTATAAAACTTTTAATGTAATCTATTTTCAGTCTCCAAATGTTGTATTTTATGACTTTTATTGAAAAGGAATGAGTGGATTTTTTTTAACAAATATGACTTTATTTTTTGAGCTTCTAGAATCCTTAATGCCTTAAAGCATACATTACAACATTTCATTGATATTTTAAAATAAATTGTTTTATTTTCTATTGTCTCATTCTAAATAAATAAAACTTTTCAAATAAGAAAGTATATTTTTATCAAGAAATATTTTCAAGCGATCATTCAAAATTACTTCCATATATGATAATGTTTGTTGATGTATTTATGCCTTATTGGGGTTATTGTTTTCATTGATACTCTGACTATAATTCATATGTTTGTATTATTGTAATTATGTAATGATATATTTGAAATCCATTTCATTTCAATGGGTTATGTTATGATTGTATGATCTTTATGAATTTCATTTAATTTAATGGGTGCCTAATAGGTTTTATGTTATGGAGGAAAATATATGAATGGTTCTCATTAACTGGTTGTTGATACTTGTATATCCATCCAATTCATTTTTAATGAATTATATCTCAAGATATTGGTTGGTGAAACATCACTATGAGCATGATCCATGGTAGAAATAGTTTGATGTGCTTGATCCATCATGGGATACAAGTCGATGTCCTTGATTGATTCTGTGAAACATGTTGATTTTCTTTATCCACGGGTGATATTAATTAACCTGAAAATATGAAATAGATTCTATTATTATTATGATTAACCACACATTTATTATATGAAATTATATTTAATTATGCAGTTTTGAAGAAGAATCATTAAAATGAGTAATATCTCTTGAAATGTTAGTGCTTCATCATATGAATCATCTTTTTTATCCATGAGAGGTAGTGTTTGAACCTTTTTAATGACAACATAACCATATTTATTTTTGGGTGCTTTCAAAATATAATAAATTGATAACATCCACATATACTGTTTTTGAGTATATAATCTTATCCTTTTTTTATGATTGTTTTCAACTGGTTATGAGTAAGGGATTTATATTGGGGTACTAAAGGGAAAGATCATTGTGGAAACATTAATGATCTTTCACTGTACTATATGTTTGTATTCCTTGATTCCCAAGGATGTTTATTATTACATACCTCAAGAATGTGTTTTATTAATGTAATAAATATTCATCTAAAAGATGATGTAATATCCATATATGAATAAACCTGATCATTATAGATATCATGGCTAGGAGAAAGAAAATTTATTTCAAAATTTTGTACTTTTATGCTAGAGGATGGTACTTCCCAATGAGTGGACTCTCCATATTATGTGGTTTAAGAGATGAGGAACATAAGTTAGAAAGGTATTATTCTTATGCATAGGTCAGGGAATAGTTTTCAACTAGTGGTGTAGATTATTCCATCCTTCTTATTTGTCTTGGATGATCATATAATATCATCCCAGATAGGCTGTCACGATAATAGAATGGGTACGGAAAACAGCTAAAGGATTCTGGGATACATCCATGTCACTCTTGAGAATTATGGAGTCCTTTTATTAGGGTGTCATAAATATATATATTGTATTTTTTGGAACAAGACCAAAGTATTGGGTCAAACCACAGCAGTTTTATCCACTATATGCTCGGCTTAAGTTCATAAAGACATCTATTCCATACGTAGGTACCTGGAACTCAAACTCTGTGGAAAATTAGTCATCAGTGAATGTTTATTTCATGTGTATCATGTTAAAAAAACATTATATGAGATCTTTATATGATGAGGTTTTCATATAGTGGGGTGGGGCCATATTTCAGATGTTGTAGATAAGAAATATACAAGTTTACGAGTTTGTGTCTAATATAAAAATGAATCTTTCTCGTGTACCACTTAATATATACAATTGTATCATTCAATTTTGGGATGAATATTCAATATATACTTGACAGGTTATCAGACCATTATGGGCCTGTGAAGATGTGCTCTCAGGGTATCATGATCTCGACCAACATTCACTAGAGTCATATTGTTTTCAAAAATTATATCACACCATATTCTATCTTCTTAAATTTATCCTTTTTTATTGGGAAACAGTTATGAAGGCCACCCACATCGGGGAGTCTTCCCGCATCAAAGGTCCCTAAAAATCATGGATTTGTGGTGTAACTTTTTTAGAAATTCATGTAATCAAGATGGTTGAGGATGTTGACTTGATTGGGCATCCATGATTTATGATGTATAAGAAAATATTATCTATGTATAAAAGGAAATAACATTGGACATGCTCATTTTGTAAGAAGTGTTTTTATTCATACGATCATCAAATATAGGGAGACCCAGATCAATTATTTATTTCTAATGAGGGAGATTTTTTTAGTATTTCTAATTTATAGAAATAATTGGTTGCATTTAGACCTACATAGTTACTTGATTGTAAACTATTGATTGTTTGACTGTAACAGTTTATGTATCAACCTTAATGATCCTGTTTTACTTATTATCAGGGATTGAATTGAGATATTGCTCATGTATGATTAATTGCATCTCCAAAAATTGAATTATTTCAGAAAAAAAATAATCCACTAAGAAATTTAATTGTTATAATATGAATATGAAACTCCTACAAAAACATGTTATTATAGATCTACATCAGTTACTCTAATGATATATGGAAGTAGATTAAATAATTCAATACATTCTATATGGATATAAATTCATACACACTCTCATTTTCTCATTTCATACTACGTGTATGGTCAACAATTTTCATTTTCAATATCATATATTAAAACTGGGAAAAGAATTGATGAAAAGGTATTTCCATCCTTGAACTCATCCTACTAGAAGACAGATGTACAGATCCAAGGGTATCCCAATCATATTTTTTACAAAAAAATTCATCAACATCACCTATAGTTGATCACGATGGCCCATCATCATACCACATTGAGAAATTATGTGCCTGAGATGTTATTATAGGTCTTCCATTACCTAAATGTAGAGATGGTTGGATTATTGTAATATGGTGGGGGTAATTTTTCATCCAACCATTCAAATATGGATTCATCTTTGGATTCACTACTTAATTTCTCCCATACATGTCTTCCATTCAACTATCTAGGGACTCGATGTTGTTGAGAAATTATGAAGGGACCGCTCCCTGATCTTCAATTTGTCTATACAGAGTATATGGGAATTTAAGAGGTGTCCCAATCTCAATATCTCATTATTTGGCACCTCATTCGATGACTGAATAATTTTTGTTTCTAAGGTAGTGGATTTCACCATAATGTCGGAACATCCCAAATATTATCAACAACCATATTTTTGTATAATGTGTACATATAGTAAGCCTTATAGATTCCACTTTTACTTGTGTATTGTCTATTTATAGATCTATTTGAAGGGTAATATTCACCTGTACCTATATATAATAACAAGTGGGAATGGTTCCCTGAAATTATAAACATAGGGTTGTCTAATCTTTTGTATCTCATTCTTATAATTTTCCAACTACTACTCTATGGATGTATATTTGTGTCTTCTAGGTTATTAGTGGGTAATTATAACATCTTACAAATTATCTTTAGTAGTGTTCCACTATAGAGGCTGAAACATGATATTTTGAGGTGTAAATATTTTTGAGCCTCTTCTGGTTACAAGCACATAAAGCCTTAGTGGGTTCACTAAGATACTCCTTTTAGGTTATCATTTCTAATTTCATACCTATACATTTTCATCGTGGTCCACATTATTTATTGTAATGATACATAAGAAATTCACATAGTAATATCATGAAATAGTGTTTTCCACATTATAGTCAATGTAACAAAATGGTATGACACATAATGTCTTAGTTTTGTTTCTCAAACGCTATTCATATTGGATGAATTTGGATTAAGTCTCAATAAGGTTTGATGGTAATCATCATATGTCCTTACCTTATTGTCTTATAAACTATGGCATTGAGGGAGCATTTTTATCTTTTTTGTTCAATTGGCCACATATAGCAGATGATAGTATTAGGTGGGGTAGAACGGATGTGATGAAAATGATTGATATTTTCAACCGATATTAGAGATGATAGATTCCCTCTATGTTGATGATGATGATGTAATGTCATGAAATCCTATCGACTGGGTACTATCTAGGTCCAGAATTTGTATATTTTGATTGTCATGTAAGTATTCACTGATTCATGAAGAGGATGTGATGACTCATAAACAAAGATTAAGATATAAATTCAAGTAGACATGTGGTGTGTGGTTTATTTGGTACTACACTAGAATTCTCCCAGACCATTTTGGGGGATGATATACATGTTTATGGATATTAAGAAAATAATGAAGCCAACCTTGTAGGATGTGGATTTTCTATAACATCTTCAAATATTTCTTATATCCTCCCTCAAATTAATGATCAGAGGGGTTGAGGTTGCCGTAAATATTTCCCCAAAACTAAAGGATGGGTTTTCTCTTAAATAAAAATAATGTAAGTTATTATTATTACATATTTGATGTATCATGATTTTGATTGTGTAAGGGCAAGTTTCAAGTGAAGTCCATGAAGAATGTCAGTTTCTATAGGAAGTTGTTCGATTGATTGCAAAATCATATTTATCTTCTGAAATATGTTCATCTTCAATTAAGGGGACAAAATTCAAATATCATCATATTTTCCATTCCCAAAATTATTGATCTCATGTTACTTATAATGATGGGGAATTTTTTTATACCACCCACCTATCTAAATCATTAACGAGTCCCCTTATTTTTCTGGAGTGTATAACACCACATTAAACCATATCTACGGAGTTATGTTTTTTGAGGGATGTGGTGAATTGTAACAATATATACCTTCCCCATACTTGAATATAGATGCATTATTGGGATTCAGTGATCTATTTTTGAATAGTTATAATGAAATGGAAGAAATACTGTAATAGATCTCGGTTGTGATTTTGGGATTTTTGAACCATTCTAGGTAGATATTATCCATGTCTAGATTAATATATTGTATCATAATGTTTTTAATGTCTAACATATATAATATATAAGGTAGGTTTATATCATTCAGTCAGTGGTTTCATTCCAACATTTTTTTCAGATATAAGGAAATATCCCTTATTCTAGCTCAGCTGGTATTATTTAGTTAGAAGTATAAATGGTCCAATAAATTGTTTATAGAATGTTTCATTTTTATGATTTCCTTATATCAACTTCATATTCTAGTCTATAATTCATACAAACCATTATTCTCTAAAATAGTAATTTTTTCTTCTTAGGGTTCCCTTCTAGCCAAACAGATGTGTTGTTGGAATTTTATCCTGAACTATATACAGTTGACCCCAGGGTTTTAGGAAACACCATATATTAAGTTATTTATGTTTTGAACATCACTTTTAATATGATTTAATTTTAAAGGGCGGGATTTCTTTTTATTTGAGATATCACAATTTTTGTCGGTAAACAAAGGTGGATTTTAGGTGTTGTGTCCCTACAATGAAACTCTATACTGACTATCATAGTAACGATCACCTTAAACTATGATTTAATATCTGACCGACCCATGAGGTTTTGATAATGTGCTATGAAAATCTCATGGAAACGCTAATTGATATGATTAGGGATATAATCCTCATTATAAATAATGGCCAAAATATTCCAAACATCCTTTTTGAATTCTGATGTGATATATGCTTATTGAATAATGGATGTTGGAATATATTGATAATCACATAGTCCAGGGTGAGTATGAGCGTTGTGCTAAGAAAATTTTGAATTATTCCAATGAGATTATTTAATATTGTTAGGAATATGAGGCTTCCCCACGGAATATTTTTCTCTCACATGGTGATCCTCAGTCAGAATGGGGATATGATCATGATACTAAGACATTGGAGTATTTTTCAGCTATTTATTATGGGAATATGTTCTTGTTTTGAGTCATGTGTTTCTCTAATGCAGTGAACCAAAGTTTTTCCATGATTATAGTCCCAATTTGAGTATGCATTCCCTATCAAAATATGTCGATGGACCTCCAAAATGGGAGAAGGGAAATGAGCCTCCTCATGTATGGCCTTATATGGATAAAGTGGAATTTTTTCATTTGGGGTTGAAATGATATGATCTTGTATTCCATCATCTAACTGAATATTTTAGATAATTTCATTGATTGGAATATGAACATGTCCTGAGGAATGTGCCTCTCTCACTTGGGGACCCCAAGATAGAATAGTGATATGAGCCTGATCATGGGATTTTGGGGAATGTTTTTAGTATTTTTAAATAAGAATATGATCCCATCCTAATGTATGTGGGACCCTCACATGGAAATCCTCTTATAGAACATGATTACGATCCCGATCCTTGGCTATTTCAATATTCCACTGGTCATTTTCGATAGGAATGTGTTCCATTACCCTGGAATGATCCAATCCAACATGGTGAACCCTAGTTAAAATGTAAAGACAATCCCATTATACTTCATTATTTTATACCATAATATGTTTATAATCATCTTATAATGGATTAATATTGTGTGATTTCACTGAAGAAATAGATTTATTATACAGATCAGAGTGTTATACTACCATTTATGTTGGGATTGTTATATTTTCATGTCAATCACTCTATACCATATATAAATGATTCATAAGGAGATCCTGATATGTATATTATATTTTTTGAAACATTTGAAAAGTGTGCACATGAAGGCAAGCCTAAAATTTTTGTATCCATCATATACTGGAAGATATAATTGATTGAATTATGTCTAAGACCCCACATATTTCTTCATTAATCCATTTGAATATTTCTGTGTGATTCATGCATGAGGGAGGAAATGTATTCCTCAAACAGATTTTTCTGTAATAATATACCTACATTAATTTTTAATTTGATTATGTATAGGAGCCTACACAAATGTAATTTCCTGAGTATGCAAGGAGACATTGTCAGTGGGAGTGGGGAAATGAGCCCACTAAAAATTATCTATAGCCTTTCACAAGGAGTGTCTCTTTCATGTTTCCCAAACATGGGCATAAAAGTTATTTTATCAGGTTGTTCCCTTAGAAGGAAATTGATGTGAATTAGTGGGATGGAACTAGTGACCACGGTTGATATGATTCATTATTGGTCGTACTTGATCAAAACATAGCCATAGTTGACTCCTTAGAACACCTTCATAAGATACTGATTGTTTAGAGTTTCACGCATCAAGGATATGACATAAAAGATATTATCGGTGGTGAAGAGTGTCACTAGATTTGTTATGTTTTTCATAAGATAAAGTTGAGTAATTTTTTTTACAAATTAGATATCATCACATGCTGAGTCAAGGGTCCTGAATTTATCTTGTCTTTGGTATTATCAGACTAGTTTTTTTCACCACATGGTACAGAAGATAGATAGTAAGGTCATGCCTTGACCGATATCACCTTTTTTCATAACTGATTTCCTAAAACATTCCTTAGAGGGAGACATTCCTTCAATAAAGGTAATTTTTGTGAGATTTTCATCTTAAGTCACAAATTCAATAAAATCACAAGTTCGTCGATCAGTTCCTCCTCATCGGATTGATGTTTCCTTAATCTGATATGAATGGGAAACACAATTTTCATTTTTTATTCATGATCAGATGATTAAGCTTGTATTGACACATCATGTTGAGGATAGACTTATTTATTGTGAACAATGACAACATATGGTAGATTCACATCAATATCATCAATTGTTTTGTTTATGACCTAAAAAATGGCTTGAAACATGGTAAACATGTAATTATTCTATAATAGATATTCTTGTTGGGCTCACCTTTTTTATTTTTCTAGAAAAAATAAAGAAGAGGTGTATTCATTGTTGTACTGATGATTCATTGGGTGGTTCAATGTCTTGTGCAATCAATCACATCAGACTCTCCATTATTGTTCTTAATAGTAACTACCAATGATTTATAAATCCATAACCTGGAGAAAACTTATGTTCCAATGAATTATGGTCTACTAGTGTTTAAGAAATCATTGAACTTGTCAATGCACATTGGTTATGATTATGGGTGGTTTGGCCCATCACACCCTTTTTGGGTGAATTTTTCCACACTCTAGGAAAATGTTATAGATTTGAGGAGCTTCATGAATCTATTCAAATTCAAAATATGGAACCGATCACCAAAACAAACTGATCATGTTTTTAATGCCGCGACATGTAAAGAAGATTCTATTAATTTGTCCATCAATTTTAATATGTGGTTATTCATACATTTACCCTTGATGGGTATCTTTTTATATGTTGAATCCACAAAACCTTTCGATCTGAATATTTCTATCATCTACAGATGATACAAGTATTTCAAGGTAGGGATTTAGTATTTATGGTCCATCTTACATATAATCAGTACAACATGAATCAAAATTCACAATGTTCACCATAACCATGAATTATAACATCTTGAGGAACATTCATATATAAGGGACCATTGGAACCCAGTATTTATATCAATCCATGGTGAGACTTTGTATGTATTTTGGTTATAAAAGGAATCTAATAAATCTTATATCGATCATTCAACTAGGACATACCCTGATGTGGAAAAATTTATATGGGTGTTGTCATATCATGTCACTAATTGGGACTTAGAACCTATAGATTCCGTTGATAGAGGATATTCATAATGGGACTGATATGAATATTACAACTCCATAATCCCGTGTGACCCATTATCAATGTGGGAATGAAAATATATTCGGTAATATGCCTCACTTCACATGGTTGTGGTTCATATGTGTTGGGGATTCACCTTCAGGATATAATATGGAGCTCATTGATTGAGAAGAATTCATGTTTATCAAATTTATTGTAGAAATAATATTTCTCATGGTTTAATTGGAGTCTCTATCTATTGATGGATGAGGAAAAATGATCAATACATGGATGATATTGTGTCCCGATTGTTGTAATATCAGAGACATGGGGGGATGTAAAATGATGTAGAAGCCCATTTTATCTTAGGCCATATAATAGATCCCTATGTATCCTAATTATTTAATGAATCATCATTTTCATAGTTCATATGATAAAGTAATACTCATGGTGGTTTCCCTTTGGATGTTTAATATGATGCTTAGGTATTATGAAGGTGTACTATGTGTTCTTGTTATAAAAAGAATAATAGTCCCCATAATTTAGTTTGGACATTGAAAACACAATGAGGATTTCCAATGTATTTTTAATTTTTATCGTCAGGTATATTTAGGAGTCCTACATATCATGGTTAGGAAATGATTCATTGTCCTTATAGTATAGTTTTGTAACACAATGATGTTTCCTGGATATGGTGGTATTCATGTCATGCCACTAATATAGACTTAAATTATAAGGGATCCCTTTTATAGGTCATATATTATTCAACTTATCATGGATTAAACATGGATTTTTTCTTTTCTAGGACATTGTACAATGTTCTCATATCCTAGTATTCCATATTGGATCATCTCAGTTGTCTTAATAGAATGCTTTATTTTCGGCCTAACAAGCCCTGATTGGATTCCTGACATGTTAGAGGTTTTTAGTAGTTGTCTATTTGTATCATGGACTCTGTTTTATTAAAAAAATGTTGATCTATTTAATTATATTGAATTAAATTTCATAATCTAGATGAAAAATATTGAGGTCATCGCATGATCAGGGATGACTTGTGTAGAGGACATCACAAGACCTAGCAACTTTTTTCAAATTAATCATTAGGAAATGTTCTTGTTGTATAGATATACCTTAATAAAATCACAGGTTTAGGTATGACATGAAAAGAAGATATCACATGAACAAAGATGAAATTATGGGATGACATCACATGATCTAGATGAATTTTATTTATTTCATCGTGAGACCTTATTGATACTTTTAGAGGGTATCAAAAAATATATCATTGTATTCCTAATAGAATTAATGTGACTTATAGGAATTATTTTGTTTACACGATATAATTTTCATGAAATATTTGGAGGAGGTCAAAATATTTGTATGGAGAACATAGATGGCTTCCTGAGACCCATGTTAAATACCAAGAGGGAATCGTGAAAATTGATTGAAATGATCATGTGATATCACATCATATAGATGATTAATGAGAAGCGCATCAGGTCAATGATTTTTTCTAATCAATATTCACTTTTATGTTACAATTTATTCTATTTTTAATGAATATCTTCTTTATATTAGTTTAGTGTTTACTTGTTTAGATTTCTCCTTATCCAACAGATATACATGACTTCCTTCCAAAAGCCATGTCGACACACCAAATGTCATTCGTGTGATCGATCAAGTGCTCACACGAAGGACCTATCAATTCCAAATTATCACTTACATTGATCCTTGTATTCAAACTGGTGGATGACCTTTAGGACCATGTGTTTGGTTGCACTGAAAATTCCACAATGGCTTGAGTGTGTGATTTCTCATGGATCCACAATGAGGGAAGGGATTTATATTCAATTTTTCCTAGAATATATGATGCATCATTCAGTCCATATCTCATTTATTTAGTCTAATAATTGCATGTAATTAGGTTTTTTATGATCATATCATGTATCATCCAGGGGAATCATAAAATATTTTTCAACCATAAGAGTATGTCATCTTTAAAAAAAATTCATTTTAGGAGGGTAAAAGGACGGGATTTAACTAGATCATGTGTTCATGTCAAGGGACATCTTCAAGGCTATAACTACATTTCTATGAGTTTTCACAATATTCAGACACTTATGGAAAGGCTCTTATCATTATCTAATATAAATTTTCAGGGGTGCTCTATGAAAACAGGATTAATTTTCATAGGTTATTCAAGATAGGATAGAAAATATATAGGAGTTATTCTTGAGATAGTGGAGGATTTTTTTAATATACCATATTATTTCATTCAATATATTTCTAAGGATATGGATGAATAAAATTTAAACTACTATTTTCTAAGAAAATCCCTCTAATTGTTGGTGATATGTTTCTTAACCAATAAAAAGGCCTACGGTGATGCATGATCACTATTATGGAAAACCTATCTATTTTTCTTTTGAGATAGTAGTTCCAACACATACTCAAATTGTACATTCTCTAGACACTTTTTGGGATAAAGGATTCTTGTCAGCAATACATTGTGTGGTATGGTGGACCTGATTCTAGGGCCTCCGTAGAGTCATGCAAACTATAATGGGTTATCGCATAACAATATAAACCAAAAAATCCTAAGTATTATTAATATATTTAATATTAATTTTTAAAAGGTTTGGGATGAAGTTCATGATTCTATTAATTGGCATGTTATGTGATGCACAGAAATTCTCTTGGAAAATGTTGTATGATTGGTGAATATATTCGACACCTTTTCATGAAGAAGATGATTTCACAAGGGGATTTGAGTGATATGAATAAGGTCTTGTGTTATTTAGGACCTATTTTCCTGAATAATTGGAGTTTAAGATATCATATATCATTTGGTGGTTTAAAAAATTTGTGCATTTTGGCTAATATCTCTTTATTTGCTTCGTGGAAGAAATAATAACCATGTTTCAGGTATTTCGTCCGATGTATATATTTTCTGATTCTCATTATAAGGGAATAAAAAAGAAAATTTAAATAAATATAATGACATTTTTAGAATTAATGACTCTATACAATTCATTTGAGGGAATCATCCTAGAAAAATATTTTAAAAGAAACATTGTACAAAAAATTAATTACTATAGAAACACTCAATTTCAGTTATATTTTATGATGATGAAGGATCATGAAGAAATAAAAAATAAAAGTTCAAAATATATGAGGATTATAGTGAAAATATAACAAAATAATTTGATTAATAACTAAAATCATCAGATTATAGGAAGGAAAACATTAATATAATATTCATAGTGCTTTCAATTAAGGTTAAAAACTTAGAAAAAAACCACGACTTCACATACAGATGAGATGTTTTTATCATAACAACTAAAATGGTGGATTTATATATTAAAATAATTATTGATAGTGGAGTTATCATTATACTAACATATAATTATTCACATATAGTATCCAATAAAATAAAGGTTTCATCCACCTTTAAATATAATATTTATTTTAATTTTTTTTCATGTGTGGTGCCGATTTCAAAGCTAGGTTTTTCCAAAAGTGGTTAAGGAAATATAATGTGGAACCCACCACTATATGAAAGGTTTATTGAATCATTTTTATAAATTGATATACCCAAAATTAATCACAAACACTTGATGAAAATAATAATAAAATAGTTATCTTACACTTTTTGAAAATTTGGATAACATGTTTTTCAATGAATAAATACATTGTTTTTGTGTATTGTTTTTGTTATTGTAACGTACTTGTGAATACAAATTTTGATTTTTGGGACATTACATAAATTAAATAAGGACAATTTAATAACTTTGAAGGGAAATCATGATGTATAAAATCTCCATCCATATATTATGAATACACATATCCTAAACTCAAATAAATTGGAAATGAATACAAATATATATTTTTCCTTCAATGTTCATGGACACATTAAGGAGAAAGTACGGATAAATAATTAAAACATGAAAACAAATATATGTCTAGATAAACCCATATGAGCTTAAAAATGATGAAAATAAGACTTATGAAAGGATCATGAGGATGCTATTGAAAAGAATTCCTATGAACTTTATAAATAAGGATGTTAAGCTATCCATGTGTTATAAGTAAAATATTCAACTTATTTTTACAAAAATCATATTAATTGAATTATTATTGTCATAAAAAATGGATATATTCAATTCTTTGTGAAAAAATATGACACATAATTGAATCTTTTATGAGAAACCCAAATGTGGTAGATAATATAAACTATAAGGAACAAAATGAATACCAGTCCAATTGGTAAATTAATTAGCTATATTTGTGTAAGAAGAATATTGACGTAAATTTGAAAAAAAACCTAAAAGGGAAATTATTTCATTAAGGTTTTTCTATATATATAGCCACATTAATTAGAGAATGAAAAATATTTGGAATCACATTATCCGAATAGACCCAAAAAGTAATGAAAATATTATACATATAAAAGAAATACAATTTCATGAGATATTATTGAAAAGCTATAAATAATTTATTCTGAGGATATTTATTTTTGGTTTTAGAAGGTAATACACAAATAAAATTATTGTGTGAAAATTAATCCAACTCAAGAATAATTCATGAAGAACCTAAATTTTTCACCAACTTTTTATTTTTCATGATAGATCCTTTTAAAAATAAATTCCCTCAATGAATATATTAACAAAACTCATTATTACCTTACAGAAATTGGATTTGGTTGATTATTTTCCATGAATGATGTGTTCATTTAGAAGTGGAGGTAAATTTTGAATGGAAAATTGGTTGAGAATAAATTATTAATCCAATTTAAAACGTTTATAAACAACATGGTCTGCCTAAAACCCATACTCATTTTTTCTATATATTTACTAACCATAATGAGAATTGAATTTGATACTATTATTCGAATATAGTTGTAATAAAATTAATCATGTTATAATTATTATTACATATCTTATGAATAACATATCATATAAATCCATGTAAAATGGTATTATAAATTCCATTTATTGAAAATAACAAAAATTGCAGATGAGAATATGATATCAGAATTTGATAGCAGATTGATGGGAGTACCCATAATTTTAAGAATTAATACATAATAACATGAAATTTATATAAACAAGTAGATCTACCCAAATAATAAAATTATCTATTTGAACCTATTTTTTTTATACAATGAACTGGATTCAAAAATATTACATGATAATTAGATCACTTCTTATGATTTAATAATGTTGTTTTACCACTATGACAGTGTTTTATAATCATCTTAGATCACCCATTTTATAATATTATTGAATTTATAGAAGGTTTGTCATATATTGTAATTGAACAAGTCTGTATACTCACACTCTCACCCATAATTTTCATGAATGTATTATAAATTTTAGTGGGTAAATTTATTTTAACCCATTGTAATAAAATGTTTAAATTTTATGATTTATATGGTAATTTAAAATCAATGCCTTCATATTTTTATTGAATGTTTTTAATCAATGAGTTAAATTTGTATAGTAAATTTATGATGAAATTCTATACGAATATTTTAAAATATTTCATCAATAAGGTGTATTATTCTGCATATTGGTGATCATCCCATATAGATGAAAATTGACAATGATAATAGTCGTTATCAATTTCAATTGATATATTGATTTAATTTTTTCTCTATTCATGTGATCATGTCCTATATATCAACCATGCATCATGTTTTCATAGATTAGAATAATTAATAGTACACTTCATTTGAATAATTTTATATAACATGATCTTGGGATTAATGTAAGTTTTTTCAATAAAGGAATGAAATGTAAATTAAAACATGAATTATTAATAGGGGAGATGAAAAAATCATATGTATAAATGGAATAAACATTTTTCATAAAATTATCTATTTGATATTTTCAATAAAAAATGAAATGACTATTGATCTCACATTATATTGTGATGTATTAAGATTTGATGTGATGTATCAATATTTAGGGTAAGGATATATTAGGAGGAATTATTTAGTTCACATGATTTTTGAGAAGGTATGTAAAGTCCTAGAAATTCAATGTAATTTTTTTAATTATGAGGGAATTTTAGGAGTCCAAGAAAATTGACGACGTGTGATTCTGAGGCCCGGTGTGCACGGAATAAATTTCTGAACATTTTTAGGTATGCTCTGTGAATGTGCGAGAGGGTTTTTATATATTTTGAACCAGTGCAGAAAATTGAAATCTGAGGGAACCATTGAACTCGCAATGCCAATATTCGTTTAAGGAGACTTTCTCCTCGACCGCAGTAGGTCGAGGGTAGAAGTTAGTTTTTCAGTTTTTCATGGAAGAAGAAAAATAAAATAATTAACATTTTATTATTCTTTTGAAACTTCTCTATTTGAGTTAAGGAGTTGGGGACCACGCAAACATGATAACCCCTAATATGAAATCAAATGTGCGGACCACCAGACCCATGAAATCCCTCTTTATTGGGAGATAACTCTTGGAGTTACTCTAATTTAATTGTTCCACCTTCCATTAATTAATTATTCCAAACTCAACTTAATTAATCACCCCATAAAATTTAATTAATAAAACTTAATTTATAAATTTGGTTATTCATTTTTTATGTAATTGGGGTAGTAATGTGGAAAAAATCAAGAGTGTAGGGTGATCTTTTTAGAAACTATTCCTCAAACAAAGAACAATCTCACCAATGAAGAACAAAGTTCAGAATCAAGAATGAGGACGATGCACTGGCCTGACTTCAGAAGCATTTTTTGGAAGCGACGATCATGGGAACCCTCATCTCTTTCACCGAATTTATCTTGTAACACTTCCAACGAGCAATCAACATAGGGTTTGTTGTTGTTTTTATACTCCCTTACCTCATTCTTTTCGTTCTTCATGATTCAAGAAAATTTATGCCACCTTCTACCATTCTAATGCAGAGGGTGTGGGCTAACCATACATGGCCCAACCATTCTACCACCTATGTGAATTTATGGTGGTATTGAAATGTGGGTGATGCCCTGAGGCGTGTGTGGAAATTTTTAGAATGCAGATCGGACCACGGGGAACACCTGGTGACCCAAATAACATCATTGGTGACCATGCCAGTGATCGACACCGATGGTCTCGGGAAAGGCGGTCCGCACTCCGGCATGCCGCGGTAAAGATAGCGGCACGAGCATGCCACCGGAGAAGGGTCGTGGCCCGCCGGCCGAGGCGGAGGATGGGGGCCGGACGACCACGGGAAGGGGTGGTGGGGGCCCTCTTCCATACCGCCGGACATGCTGGATATGTGACCCAGTGTTGCAGAGGTGAGGAGAGGGGGAGACAAGCTACCGATCACCGGTGATGGTGCGGCGCATGACCGCTCTGTGTAGAGAAGGATGGCCAACATGTCATCTGTGACCCCAGTGGGCCACCACAGCGCAGGCTTCCCCACGGGTAGGGCCTTCCCGTTGGGCCGGAGCTTTCCGGAATGTCGGGCCAGACCCAAAAGTCTAGTTCGGACCCAGTTCCTGACCCGGGTCGGGTCCGCCCAGGACGGGCCGGACCAGACCTCGACAAATTTTGACCCTTTTCGTTATTTCGGCCATATATTGAGCATCGACCGTCCGTTTGAAGAACCATCTATGGTATCAGAAACCATGTATTGATATGTTCCTTTTTTATACCCCACTTGAGTTGTGGATAATGGTGGATTACGACCGGGTTGGATCGAACACAAATCTAATCGGGCCCTCAGGACTAAAAGACCAATAACTTACAGACCGGGCCTCTAATTGATGCACCGTCTATTGCATTGATACCCATATCAGGTGGTGGTCCTTTGGTATTCATCTTAACGGGGATTTGTGGTAGATGGTGTATTGACCTGTGGCTTGTGGATCAGACCCTCTCATAATCAAGAGAGCTTAGTGCAGGAACCTTGTACCTGGCTATAACATTAGAAAAGTATCTTATGTGGGTCTGTGGTTTTGGATCCTATGTGCGTCTGCGCTTTGGGATCCTATGTGGGTCTGTGTTTAAGAGTATCACATGGATCTGCTCTTCTAATCAATGTGAGACTACTCTAGGATCCTACGTGGGTCTCCTATAATAGGATCTGGCATGGGTCTACTGTACAAGGATCCTATGTGGGTCTGATTATTTAGGATCCTACGTGGGTATTCCTCGTAATAGAGTAAGATGATCTTATAGTTATATCAAATCATCTTTGATTTCGTACCTATGTTATACCTGGTGTGAGCTGAGCCCTTACCTTCGTGGTGATACATTTGTGTTATTCTTCTGTGTAGCATACCATTGTGGTACTTACCATCATGGTGATACCCTTGTGATGTTCTTCTTTTTGGTGTACCTTTGTGGTACTTAACATCATGGCGATACCTTTATGGTATTCTTCTATGTGGCGTACCATTGAGGTACTTTCCTTCAAATTGATGCCTTTATTGAATTCTTCTGTGTGGTGTTACATTTGTTGTATATACCCTTGTGGTGTTACCTTCATGGAATTCTTTCCTACATGGAATAGTTGTACATTGGCTAAGAGTTGGGCCTTGTGTTTCCTCAAGAATGAGATGGGTTTACATGATAACTTAGGTATATGTATGGGAATATACCTAAGTAGGGTTGTCAGATGTTTTCATACTTTGTGGTTTATCCTTTTTGGGTTTGTGAGACCTTAGAGGATCTCGGGGTCCCTACTGCGTATCCTTATACTCACCCCTGCACAGGCTATGCCCATACCTTTTTTGTTTGGTGTAGATGAAGGACAATGTTGACTAAGGAAAATGGTACTAAGACTGGAATTATCTCATAGGAGGACATTAGATGATGTGTACTGTAGAGATGACCGTTCGAGAGCTGTACCTAAAATTCACGTTGGATCCTTGGCGGGAGTTCATAGTAGTTGTTCAGTTTACTTGTACATTTTAGATTTCATGTAATTTACAGTTGGGATTCTATTCTAGACCATTTTTGTTACTATACCCAATTTGTTTACTATATAGTTTACTTGTGTTTGTATCTTTCTGTGTGCTTGGTTGTGTGTTTTTACAGGTTATAAAGGGAATTCCTTCCTAGTTTTTAGGGAATACACATTTCGATGATAGTTGTCGGCCCCTGGCCTATGGAAGGTGGGATTATGGTAGTCACGGCATGGGCCCAGGGGGACGGTTCATGGAAAATTGGAATCAGAGGAGTCAGTTCTACCATAGAACATTGGACTCTGATATTTTTTAATGGAAATAGTGTTAAGTGTAGTGAGTGTGGTTATCAGTGTAGGGAATCATGTCTTGGTATGGCAGCAGACGTATCCATACACCGGGACCCTAACTTCTGATTTCTGAATCAGTTCATGAAAACACTGATTTCAGGTGTGTTTTGAATGGTTTTCTTTGTGATCATTTGGAATCAGCTCACTAGGATTAACTTATTAACCGTGGAACACCTGTTTCTTTTCAGGATGCCTCCAAGAAGACATCCAGCTAGGGTTCCGGGTGTATTATGAAATGATATCCCACCGAGTGACGAGGCCTCAGAGTAGGGCCCTTTTCAGTAGAGGAACCAATAGATGCTCCAGCAGTACCATTACCCATTGGGCCACCGATGCCACAAGCCCTAGCAGTGGAGTGTGCACGCTGCTTGAGAGCATTGCATGAGTTCCAGCACTAGAGGCCACCCATGTACAGGGGTGAGACTGAAACACATGCATCTGAGGATTGGATAGAGGTCATGGTGTGGGTCATCCGACTATTAGAGACACCAGCTGATCTCATGGTGATCCTTACAAACAATATTCTACAGGTAGCAGCAGGCAGATGGTGGAGTTTGATGCTCCAGGCTCATGATGAGGTGACACTAATCTGGGTTGACTTTGAGAGCATGTTTCAGGCAGAGTTTGTCCCACCGACCCTCCACGTGGTGCATATATATTAGCTTCATCCTTTGTAGTATGAAAGAATTACTGTTTCTCTGTACTCAGTGAGGTTCAAAAACCTCTCGCGCTACTCAACTGATATAGTGAGAGACCCATTATTCAATGCCCAGACCTTCGAGTAGGGACTGAGGTGGGAGATTAGGGTTTCAATGATTTCTCTCAGCATCCCGACACAGGAAGGGGTGTTAGAGAATGACCTTTAATTATATATTTTTCTTTCGGAGTAGTCACCAGTAGTGAGACCCACCACCAGGAATCATGTAGAAGAGTCGTCTGTAGCTTGCAGTAGAGGGATTTCACTAATGTCTAAGAGAACCATACCTACAGGTGGATGACTGCATGATTCAGGGTCAGTTGTGTGGGGAACTAGATATAGAGCAAGTCATGCAAGGAGAAGGCGTGTTACACATGCGACGGGTAGGGTCACATGGCTCGTGACTGTCCGACCCGCCATTCGGATGATCAAAAAATGGTCAATGAACCGCCCAGGCAGAGACAGAGGTTCGACTGAGGAGGTCCGCATAGAGCAGGGGGGACGTAGCAGAGGAGCTAGTCGTACAACTGGATGTGGGGAACGATTTGAGGTGTTACCACCCCCACCACCATGTGTTCCACCCAGACCACATGGATCAGGTGGACATGGGAGAGCTCATCTCAAGGCAGCTGAGGCCTGTGACCTCAACGATTCATAGATGATACGAGATTTGATCTGTGTCTAGTCCACATTATCTACAGTACTTATAGAAACTGGTGCTATTCATTATTTTATTTACACTACCCTCTTTTAGAGCATGGAGATTCCAATGGAGCCGTTGGATCGGTCATTATGGACAGAGACTCCTACGGGATAGGATTCGACGATTACGCACTGGTGCCGGCAGTGTCAGCTTACTCTAGGATGCGAGAGCTTCAACTGGGATCTCTTAATAGCAGTGTCAATTCCTTACGATGTCATCTTGTGTATGGACTGGTCATCTACATTCTATTATCATATTTACTTTATTAGGCACAAGGTGTATTGTGTCCGCACTGATGGGACATGGTATACCTTTACTGGTGAGAAGGGAGCCTTTGAAGCATTATATGGACTTACGCGAAGGAGAGTGCAGGTGATCACTCATTGGTTTTCTATCTATACCCTCATAGCTGTTGATGTGAAGAGTCTGAGTTATCCTATAGTGGTGGACCAGTACACAGATATCTTCCCTGAGGATGATTCAAGTCTACATCCTCATAGATAGGTGGACTTTTACTTTGACTATTACCCCAGGACCGCACCGATATCTACACTAGCGTATCGGATGGCTCTCGAAGAGCATCATGAGCAGCAGATATAGTTGGAGGACTTATAGGGGAAGATATTCATCTGGCCCAGTGTTTCTCCTTGGGTAGCCCCAGTTTTGATCGCCCAGAAGGTGGATGGGATTTTGAGACTTTATGTTGACTATCGGGGCTTGAACCAGGTTACGATGAAAAACAATTACCCACTCCTGGGGATTGAAAACCTCTTTGATCAGCTAAATAAACCACGATGATTCTCAAAGATAGATCTTAGGTTAAGCTATTACCACCTCAGAGTATGAGACAAGGATGTGCAGAAGACATCTTTTAGAAGTCAGTATGGCCACTACAATTTCATGGTTATGCAATTCGGTGTGACCAATGCTTCAGCTATGTTCATGGGACTCATGAACATGAACTTCCAGCCATACCTTAATCGATTTTTTTTTGTCTTTATCAATGACATTTTGATCTACTCAGCTACTGAGGAGGAGCATTCTTATCATTTGTAGATAGTTTTTGACACACCCCAAGAGCCCAAACTTTATGGTAAGCTCTCGAAGTGCCATTTCATAAAATGAGAGGTTCACATTCTGGGACATGTCATCTCAATGGATGGAGTTTTGGTGGATCCAGGGAAGATTTAGGAGGTATGTTATTGGGAGCTACCCAGGAGTGTGATGGAGGTACGAAGTTTACTGGTTTTGGATGGATACTACAAAAAGTTTGTTCCAGATATCTTAAGAGTTACATCACCTTTATTGGCATTGATGAAGAAGGGGAAACACATTGTGTGGTCGGAGATATTCCATCAGAGTTTGCAGGATCCAAGGTAGAGGATAACTAGTGCCCCCATCTTGAGGCTTCCAGAGGAGGGAATTGGATTCGTAGTCTACTGCGACACATCAGTTACCGGGCAAGGATGTGTCCTAATATAGGAGCGAGCAGTTATCGAATATGGTTCTTGACATATGAGAAAACATGAGTAGAACTACACTACCCATGAACTTGAGTTAGGATCAATGGTATTCACATTGAAGTTATGGAAACACTATCAGATGGGAGAGAGTTTTATGGTTTACTCTGATCACCAGAGCCTTAAGTATATCTTATTTCAGATGGACCAAATCCTGAGATATCGAAATTGGATTGAGTTCCACTCGGTCTATGACTTCGAGATAGTATATACTCCTAGGAAGTAGAACATTGTAGCAGATGCACTCAGCAGAAGATATGGTATACAGCTGCTCGGTGAGGCGATAGAGTAGCTGGACACTTTGAAAATATCATTTTTGTTTCTAGATGGAGAATATTTTCTTCATTATCTTATATTCACTCCCCCAATCCTTCAGCGAGTTAGGGAGAGCAGAGTGGGGACAAGGAATACGAGGCTTGTTGAGCTCAAATATCCACAGGACATGCACCTGTTGGATTTTCTGATGGTAGGGTACATGCCATCTTTTTCAGAGGACGTACCATGGTACTGGGGTTGCTTCAGGAAGAAGTTTCGAGGGAGTTCTACACATCCCCACTAGCGGCACATCCAGGAATGGGGAGGATGTACCAGGATCTCCGACGACAAAACTATTGTACGTGAATGAAGAAAGTAGTAGTAGAGTTTTTTTCTCAGAGACTCACATGCAAGCATTAGAAGGAGGAGCATCATGTACAAGCAGGATTAGTTCAGCCTTTAGAGGTCCTAGAGTGGATGTGTGATGGTATATCCATGGACTTTGTGATAGGACATACATGTACATCCAAGGGTCATGATTTTTTCTGGGTGATCGTCGAACGACACACCAAGTCGGCCAACTTCGTAACGATCAGAGAACAGGGTTCCGTAGAGATCTTGGGATGCCTCTACGTGCAGGAGACTGTGCGGCTACATGGAGTACCCTCAACGATTGTCTCTGATCATGAAACATGATTCACATCCCAATAATGGAAGGGGTTGAAATAGGATTTTAGGATGCAGCTTCGTTTGAGCACCGCCTTCCATCCCCAAACAGATGGCCAGATTGAGCGGATCATTCTAACCATCAAGGACATGTTGTGTGCTTGCGTCCTAGACTTGGGTCATAGCTTAGAGGATCACTTTCACTTGGCGTAGTTTTGATACAACAATAGCTACCACTCCACAATTGGGATGACACCTTTCTAGGCATTGTATGGCCAACCTTGTAGATCACCTTTTTACTAGACTGACCCAGGGGAGTCAGCACTCATGCGACCAGATATGGTACGAACAACAATGGAGATGGTGGAGATCATCCAGGAGTGGATGATGACTGCACATAGCATGCAGTAGTCTTATTTCGATAGGAGACGGAGACCTCTAGAGTTTGAGGATGGTGACCACGTCTTTCTTTGGGTCTCACCCCGACGAGGTTTTCAGAGACTTGGACGGGGCGACAAGTTATCTCCGAGGTTAATCAGAACAATTTAGATCCTCAGAAGAGTTGTTGGGGTGGCATACCACCTAGCACTTCCCACTCAGTTGCACCGGTTGCATGATGTCTTCCACATATCCCAGTCGATGATATACATGCATGACCTTTCACAAAATATTGACAGGGGTGAGTTGGACATCGATGATGGAGCGACGTTTACAGAGATTCCAGTGAAGATTGAGGATCATCATGAGTGGGTCCTTCATTGGTGGTCGATTCATTTGGTGCGCGTACGATGGCAACATGGGATCCTCTAGGAGAGAACCTAGGAGCGATAGGATCAGATTCATTCTTAGTACCCACAATTTTTTTCCTAGTTTTTGTAATATGGATTTTGGGGACACAAATCCCTATGTTGGGGTGAATGTAAAGACCTGGAAATTTCATGTAATTTTTCTAATTATATGAGAATTTATGATTCACTGAAAATTGATAGTGCATGGTTCCGAGGCCCGGTGTGCCCAGATTGAATTTCTGAACTTTTTTTAGGAACGTTCAGTAAACGTGCTAGCAGTTTTTTTAAATGTTGAATCGGTACTCAGAATTGAAATCCAAGGTCAGCTATAAAATCGCATCACCGATATTATCTTAAGAGACATTCACCTAGACCGTAGTAGGTCTGGGGTAGAAGTTAGTTTTTCATTTTTTCGTGGAAGAAGAAAAGTAAAATAACAAACATTTTATTTTTCTTATGAAACCTCTCTATTTGAGTTGTTGAGGTGGGGAAAACCCGAACTAGAAAACCCCCAATTTCAATTCAATGGTGGGGACCACCTAACCCCTGAACTCCCCATTTAATATGAGATATCTCTTAGAAATCCTCAACCTTAATTGTGCAACATTCCATTAATTAATTATGCCAAAATATACATAATTAATGGCCACCTCTAATAAAATTAATTACACTTAATTTAATAAGTTGTCTATTCATATTTTTTGGAATTGGGGAAGTGTTTGAAAAAGGAGGAGAGTTGGTAGAACTTTGGAGAAACTCTTCCACTAAAAAGAACACTCTCACCAATGAAGAACATATTTCAGAATCAAGAACAAGGACGACACGTGAGCCTGACATCGGATGCGTGTTACGGACTTGATGATCATTTCCACCCTCATCGCCTTCACCAAATTCATCTGCAAAACTTCCTATGAGAAATCTAGGTAGGCTTTATTATTTTATTTATACTCTCTTACCACATTCAAGACATTCATCAAGATTCATGAACATTTAAGTCTCTTTTTACCATTCTAACGTACAGGGTGCGGGCCACGAAATCATGACCCAACCTTTCCGAACACCATATGAATTTTTGGTGGGCATGAATTATTGGAAAAATCCTGAGGGGAGTGCCAAAATTTTATGAATGAAGATCGGGCAACTAGGGGACACCCAGTGACCCGAAGAACGTTGCTGGTGACTGTGCCGGTGACCAACACTGAAGGGCTCTGGAGCGGCGGTTGGCACTCTGGCCGGCCATGAAGAAGATGGTGGCATGACTGCACCACCTGAGAAGGGCTAAGACCCATCGCTCACGGAAAATCATGTGTGGAAGCTGACCATGCGGACGGGAGGCGGTGGCACACGTCGATGCCACTGGTCTTGTAGGATTCATGTCCTTATGACACTTCGGCAATGCGAGGGTGGTTTGTTCGCTACTGATCACCGGTGATGGCATGATGCATGACCACGCCGCATGGAGGAGGCTGGCCGACCAGCCAGCCGCAAGCATAGCGAGTCAGCGCACCACTAACCGTGTTGGACGCTGAGCCAGACTCAAGTAAAGGTGGGTCAACCTGAACCATAGAGGGTCGGCCTAGGTCGAGTCGGTTCGGGTTGGTCGGACCGGGTCGGACCAGACCCTTACCAACTTCGACCCTATTCGCTCATTCAGCTATATCATGATCTCTTGTGTCTATTTGATAAACCGTCTATAGTTCCAGAAACCTTGTATCATGACGATCATTTTGATATAACCCACATGAGTTTTGGATAATGTTGGGGGTATGGCCAGGTTGGATCGAACATGAATCCAATCGGGCCCTCGTGACTAAAAGGCTAATAATTTACAGACCGAGAATCTGATTGATGCATAGTCTCTTGTATTGAGACCACTATCACAAAGAATTCCTTTGGGATACATCTTCGTGGGACTTAATGGCAGATGGAGTATCGAACTGTGGCATGAAGAGAGGACCCTCTTGGAATCAAGCGAGCTTAATCCATGTTTCATGTATCTAGATGTAACATTAGAAAAGGATCTTATGTGTGTCTGTGCATTTAGATCCTATGTGGGCATATTCTTTGATATCCTTTGTGGGTCTCTATTTAAGATTCTCACTTGGATTTGCTCTAGGAATCCATGTGAGACTACTATAGAATACAATGTGGGTCTGAAATACTAGGATCCTATGTGTGTCTAATGTACTAGGATCCTACATGGGTCTGGTGATTAATGATCCTATGTGGATCTACCTCTTAACAAAGTAAGATGATTCCGTATTTACATATAATCATATTTTCTTCCGTACCTAAGTTATACCTTATGTGAGAAGAGTAATTTCCTTTGTGGTGATACCTTTGTGGTATTATTTTGTGTGGTGTACCATTGTGGTACTTACCATCGTGGTGATACCTTTGTGGTATTCTTCTGTGTGGTGTAATATTGTCGTACTTACCTTCGTGGTGAAACCTTTGTGGTATTCTTCTGTGTGATGTACCTTCGTTGTACTTACCTTTATGGTAATACCTTTATGATATTCTTTTATGTGGCATTACATTTGTGGTACCTACCCTTGTGGTGTTACCTTTGTTGGATTTTTTCCTACGTGGAACAGTTTTACTTTGGCAAAGAGTTAGGCCTTGTGTTTCCTCATTAATGAGATGGGTTTACTCAATAACATAGGTATATGTATGGGAATATACCCAGGTAGGGTTTTCAGATGTATTCATGGTTTTTTGTTTATCCTTTTTGGGTTTTGTGAGACCTTCGAGGGTCTTGGGGTCCCTACTGAGTATAGTTATACTCACCCCTGGGCTATTCCTGCAACATGTTGTGTTTGGTGAAGATGACAGACAACAGTAACTAGGGACGAGGGTACCAGGACTGGAAGTTTCTTGGAGGTGTACCTTAGACAAGGCGTACCACAGAGACACCCATTTAAGAGTTGTACCTACCCCTTATGTAGGGTCCTTGGTAGGTGTTCACAGGAGCTATTCAGTTTACATGCACTTTTAATATTTCTTGTACTTTCTAGTTGGGATTATATCCTGGCCCCTTTTTCTTACTGTACACACTCTTTTTACTATACAGTTTACTTATGTTCGTATCTTGTCTTGTGCTTGGTTTATAGTGTTTACATGTTATAAAGGCAATGCCTTCCTGGTTTTTAAGGAATATGCCTTTCGGTGCTAGTCGTCATCCCCTGGCCTATGGAATGTAAACTTGGGGAAGTCACGACACGGGCCTTGGGGGATGGGTCATGATAAGGTATATGAAGTTCCCATTTTATATTCCTTTTTGAGTAAAAATTTGATCATTTGATGAATATCAATGATAAAAAAACTGAAAATTATATGTTTTTCATATGTATATAAAAATTGAAAAATAGAAATTAACATTACTTAGATATCATTCATAAATTAATATTCTATTTTGTGGAATTATTATTATTTCTATTTAATTTATAAAAAATCATTCATGTGGTTGAAGGAATGGATGAAGAGTTCTATCATTGTGTGAGTGTTCATAAAAGCTAATCAAATTCATTATATGATCTCTTGGATTAATTACTAATGTTATTGGTGATGAATTGAGTTTAATTGGAGTAGTTTTTATGTCATTGGAAGTTACTAGAGGTAATTTCGAAAGGTATTGCAGTAATGTATGGGAAAAATAATTCATATATAGTGCATAAATGTTAATAATGGATTATTATATCCATGAAAAGATAATTTGATTCCAACCTATTGGAATTGAAAACCATTTTTGTCACATATAATGTTATAATATTCTATAATAAGTGTAATATACATTGAAAATGGTTATACCTAGTGGTGACCATTATATTACATATCAAATTAATGGAAATGAACCATGGGAACCTCCCAGGAATGTTGATTCACAACCCATAGTGATATTAACCATCATAACTTCTATAGTAAACAAATCAATTTACCATAGGGAAAATGACCATGAATGCAAAAATGGAATGATAATTGACTATTTTAAATAAATCATACATGAAGAAACCAAATGTTTAAATGGTTATATAAGATTATTTCGGTTTGAGAAGAATTGAATTGTGATATAGAGAACTACATTAGATGATTTTTATGGATAAAGGATATTACAATACACTGATCACTATGAGAATAAATATATAAGATAAAGAGGATTTGTATATAGACTCATGACATATTACAAATGGTAAATGCATGAAGTCATACAAATATCATATGATATTAAGTTCAAATATATTTCTATTTAAATACATATGATTGCTACATTTATTGAATGGGTTCCACTATTCATAGTATAATGTAAATATCATGTTGTAAATGAGATACGATTCATGTTGATATGTACATGGTGGTGGATAATATATTTGGAAGATATTACATTGTGTGGTACTTTTCCTTGAAGAGTGACCATGTCGTAGGGATTCTCAAAGACAGTATTAAACAAGAAATATGATTGAGAACATTTCATAAGAAAACATATAGTAATATTCATGGTTGAAAAATGTTAAGATTATTATCTCAATATCATTTGAATTATCATGATAATTAAATCCACTATAAAAATTAAAAAATATTCCGAAATATTTAATATCTCTTTGCATAAAACATAAGAACGTGTCTATTATTTAATGATGTAATTCCCAGGAGGTTGGAAATGATGATGTTTGTAATATTTCAATATTTTCTTGAGTTTTTAAATTTCACTCCACAAATTTTATAATAATATATTTTAAATAGAAATAATACCAATGATTGGTGATTTTTATATGTTTTTAAGGATATATTATGAGAAAAATAAAATATATTTTGTGTGTTATATTTAAAGGGGATTTCAATATTCAAGGATTTTGGTTTCATGTTATTCAATGAAGTTGAAAAATATTCATTTTCATTGTGTATATAAGTGTGAGTATAAGGAAGATAATATGTGGATCTCAACTATATGGGTATTCTATACACACTCTATAGATGAAAATGAAATATTACATGAGAAAACAAATACTACATCTGTTACAAACCTTAATGTATTGAGGATTGGTAATGTTTCAACCCGTGTGGAATGAAAAAGAAGCTATCTTTTCTACTTACTAAGATAAGATGAATTATACTATTTTTATTCCTATGAATTGAAGAATAATAATAAGTATCAGTAAATAGAATGTCTTTATCTGATACGAACAATCAGGTTCTAGGATTAGATGATGAGAGAGATAGCCTATAGTAATCTATTATAGATGACTGATAACTTATGAGGTAATGCATCTTACTAAGAAATGTGTTTGAAATGTAAATTCACACAGTTCTTGCGAGACTTGATCCATCAAATGTTATAATTTTACAAGGAGTATAATTATTATTCTTCTATATGATGAGATAGAATGTCCTCACTGTCATTGTACCTACCTACTTCCATGATATCATGTTCATGATCATAAATGTTTTTGATAATATTTTGATAACTATAAAGAATCTATCATGGTGGGATAATATAACTGTTTCACATTGGATGTAGTTATCCTTATGGATGTGAAACCTATTAATAAACCCTATTATTCACTTGGTTTCATTTAATACCTATATCTACGTATTGGAAAATGGTGTTATTAAGTGTGTGAGATTCAATTACTAAATAAATATTGAGATAATTAAGTGTTAAAACTGAAATCTGTTTAAAATTTACCCCACAATAAACTCTTAGTTTCACGTCTCACATGCCAATTTAATATCACTTGTACTAAGAACTATAAATAACATTACATTTATTTATAATAGAAAATATAATATAAATTATTGGGATATTATATTCCTTTATGTTCAAGGTGTTGTGAGTTATATACTCTATCAAATACAATGGTCCATCTTTTGATTTTCGATGTGTTACACCCTAAACCATATGAACCATGTGTAGGTGGGTTATTTATTACATGTTTATAAGAATATACAGAATATAATTCCTCAGATCAAGGATCAGTAATCCTCAGTAGAATAGATAGATAAAATTTACATTATATAATAAAAAATTATATCATTATTTATAAATCAATATTTTTTGTGATATACATATCACCAATAATGCATAGTATTCCACTTCACTAACTATGTAAATGCGAAAAAATTAAATGGGTGAGATAAAATGATATGAAATGATTATTCTACTTTTTAATATAACATATACAATGTAACAAAATATGACATTATAAAAAAAACTAATGCCAAATAACCTATTTTAAATATTGAAATGGGAATAATTGAGTAAATTATGACATATATATCAAAATATTAGAAATCTATATTTTCATAAATCATAAACATACCATCAATGTACTGATAAAATATATCATTCATAAAGGGTATGTAAGATCCCATCACTCGATCATAGTAATTTCATTATACAACCCCTTTCACTGAGTGGCTATATAAATTTAGACCCCAGCGATAAAAAAATAGTCCAACTCATTTAGTAGTACACTAAATGATTTTTTCATAATTCTAAAGAATAAACAATATAAGAATCAATTGAATAAATTAGCAATGAGGCTTATCTAAAAATATTTTTATGTATATAATTAATTATTATAGTTTTATGTATATGGTTTCCCCTATCAATGAATTAGTAATCATAATTAGGTGAATACACATTACTCATATAAAGACTAACTAGGGATTCATAAAGTTCAAATATGTTCCTAGATGAAGTGATGTGTATAGATTTTCACATATCATATACATTTTAAAAATTATTATTATTAATGTATTTTGGATGGTTAAAATATGTTTGAATATGTGGGAGAACAAATAATAATTGTTAAATCCCCAAATAAATATATTATTTTCATAATTCTAGTGGACAATGTGTATGTGAATCATCCTTAACATATCTATTATGGGAGTAAAATCATGTAGGATGCAAGGAAAATATGTTTATCTCTGAGTGAAGACCAATTTAATTGTAACAACCAATGTCTTTATAGAATAATAAATTTTCACATATATTGGTATTTTTTAATTAAATACAATTTTAGTTTAATTGGGAAATTATGTAAAATAGCATACCTAACACACAACAACAGTTTTCTCTAAAATCATATGTTTCACACAACATTGAGTTATACCGAAAAATATTACAATAATATTATTATTCATTTAAATAGTAGTCAACACCTAGCCATTGTATTGGATGTAATGAACATAATAAAATATATTATTATTTTACATAATTTTTAAATGTTTTTACAATTATCCATTGAATTGTTGATTCTTAAATTGATAATGATTCAAATTTTAAGCATAAAATACTCTAATATTTTTAAAATGTATTTTTAATGACTTTTGATGGAGAACCCTTTTAAAATATAGTTTTTGTTACTTTTATAAGTTTTATTTGAAAAAAACACTATATATAGAATCCATACATAAAACTTTACCTTTTTTATTTCATAATTTCTCAGATTAAATTCATATTTTTAGGAATAGTGAAAAATAATAAATTTTAATTCAAAAAAACCTTTTCATGTAATTTATTTAATATTTGGATTGTCCTTTAAATTGATTTTAAAGTGTAATTGGATTACTTTTTTATCATTTTATCCAATTTTGGTCATTGTAAGTAATATGAATTTTAAAATGGACATATACACATGTCAATATTTTCACAGATTTTATATCATCAAGACCTTCTTTCTGGTTTTGACAACATCAATTAATTTTAAATTAATTAATGAAACATTTGTGATTTGAATTTAAAAATTGGATTACATTTTTGGAATCTAATTGGGTGTCATAATGACATGTTATAAAAATTGGTTTATTGTAATGAGAAATATAACCTAAATATGTATTTTTTTACTAAAACAATTACATGGTGGGGTTATATAACTGATTTCAAAGACTATAAATAGTCTTTCGAAATATATTATGGTTTTAAATATAATATTAATTTATTTATAATTTTTATACATTATATAAATAAATTTATTTATGACACAATGATGATGTACTGACTGACTTATTAATGAAAGATTTAAATAATTTATATTATAAATATTAAAATAGATGTATTTTTTTCATTTTGAGGCCATCCCCAATTTTTTTGGAAGATTATGACATAATATATTTGACTGATTCTATAAATGGATGTGGTGTCCATGCAAGAGAATAACCAAATCAACCACAGAGGAACTAACTGTAGTAGAGCTTTTTATGAGGCAATGTCCTCCATAATTAAGTGAATCATCTGACTCAATTCTAGAGTAACAGTGGATTAAATCTGTAGAAAATATTTTCAATGTCATGGGGTGTTAGATAAATCAAAATTATAGTCTTGTTATATACTATTTCAATGGTGAAGCCGATTAGTGGTGGTCGATGGTTAAAAATATCAGGGGTAGTGAAGAGATTGATGCTCTTGATTGGGTTGAATTCAAAGGATTATTTTTTATAAATATTTTTCAAAGGTGGTTTGACTTATGATGAAAAAATAATTTATGTAATTGAGGATGGATAATGAATCATAGATACTTTTGAGGCCAAATTCACTTGACTGGAAAGGTATACTCAAAATTTTTTATGTGATTTGAATGTAAAATCAATTATTTTTAAAAATTATTAGGTAAAAATTATCAAATGTTATTAGCTTCTTATGAGTTAAAAAGTTATGAGAAATAATTTTTGATGTGTTGTAAATATAAAAATAGAGTTTTTCAATGATCAAGTGTTCTATGAATAAAATTTTAATATATGGTAAAGGTGTTAGATGAAAGGGAAGAACAATTCAAAAAAGTCGGATGATAAGAAACCTATGTTCATTGTTTTTCAAAATGATGGCAAAATGTACACCAGGGAGTTTCTTTTTCATTCTGATATGTTCTTAAAATGTGGTAAAATGGGTCATAAGGCTCGTAATTTCACTTAAAAGAATTGAAACAAGTGGTAAGAAAAAATATTATTTATAGTCTGTAAAAAGATTTATGTGAAATGATATGGTTCATTAGGAAATCGAGTATCTAATGAAGAACTAAAATTATTAAAGGCATCCAGAATAAAAGAAGAAAGGGGTGGTGAAATCCATTGTTACTAATTTAGAAAATGTTGGGCTATAAAATTAAGTACTATCCAATAATAGTAGAAAAGTATTTTTGAAATATTGACTTAAGGTTCGGGTACTATCCGTTGAAAGTAAAAGAAGGCTGACATTCCAAAGACCATGTTTTATTCTATATATGGCCATTACGAATTAATAGTTATGAATTTAGGGTTATCTGTTATAACTATTGTAGTCGTGGATATTATAAATATAATTTTTCTTAATCTCTTGGATATTTTTTGGTTGTTTTATTGATGATATTTTGGGATATTCTAAAAGTAAAGTGTAACATAAATGTCATTTATGTTTTTTCATGCAATCGTAAATAGCATTGAAATTATATACGTATTTTATGAAGTTTGTGTTTTGTTTATAAAAAAAATCATTCATTGGTATCATTTTTTCTTAATATGTCATAACTATTGAACCTACTTAAAGAAAATTTGTTGAAGAATTTCCATGTCCCACAAATATAACCGAGATTCTAATTTTTCATGGTTTGTCATGTTATTACATGAGGTGTTGTGAATATTTTTCATGGTTATGTAGCCCACTGACTTAGGTAATCTTTAAATGTGTTATGTTCATCAGGATAGAAAATATGATGAATGTTTTTAGTAATTTAATTGATGATTGGGGATTGCTCAAATTTTGGAACATCCTTCCAGAAGGTGTGAAATTTTTTACCTATAGTGAATCTTCTTTAAATGGATTTTTTTATGTCCAAATACATAATGATTAGGTAAACTCTTATTCTTCTCTTTATTTGAGTACTCATGAGTTTAATTACTCTACACATTATTTGGAATTTTTTTTTAAATTTAATCATTTGCAGGCATGATCATTATGTAGAAAAATGTGACATATATACTAACCATTAAATATTAAATTATATATTTACTCATAATTAATTGACAATTATAAAGAGAATATATATGAATTAATCAAGGATTATAATGTCACCATTATTAACATCCATGAAAATCATAAAAAGTGGTTGATGCTTTTAATCAGAAAATTAATGCTACCAATACCATGTTATGTTAGGAATGCGACCTTTTAATTAAGTATTTGATGAACAATGGCATGGAAGTTGTTTTCTAAGAAATTACAATATTTTGTTTCATGTTTTAGTCAAATTTTTTATATAATGTTGAATAAAACAAAAACCAAGGGAAGGAATTGAGTTTTTAAAAAAGGTAAAATTGGTTAAGAATGGTATTTTACCCAAATTTAACATTGATAAAGTCTGTGATATGAGGTTTGAAAAATGATTATCTCTTCCTTTTGATTCAATGTTGAAGAAATACATTCTATGTGAAGCTCTTAGTTCTTCCTTTTTAATTTATCCTAGCAGTAAAAATATGTACAATGATCATTTGGTGAATTACTAGTGCGATGGAATGACAAGAGGTATTTCAAAATTTACCCTGATATTAATGAGTTGTTAATAAATTAAAGCAGAGTGGCAGTTACCAAATGGAATGCTTCAATAATGTCTAGTTTCAAAGTAGAAATGGGAAAATATATTAATTGAACTCATTGTGGTATTACTGAGGATATCTTAAGGTAACAATGCAATATGGGTCATTTTAGATCATTTGACTAAACCAACTCATTTTTTCCCAATCGATATTATCAGTCTCTAGATAAAATTTCTCAATTGTATAAAAATAAGAACGTCATGTTACATCGAGTTCCCCTCTACATTGTATCTAATAATTATTCAAGGTTCACTTATATCATTTGGATATGAATGAAGTAGCCATTTGGTATGAAATTAAATTATAGTACAACTTTTCATTTGTAATCAAATGGGCATAGAAAATAAATAATTTAGATGTTTCATGATATGATACATACTTGTTCAATGGATTACTTGGGAACATGGAATTAACAACTTTATTGGGATTATTTTTCTTATAATAACAATTTATATTCTAGTATAAAGATGGAACCATTTGAGGCATTATATAGAAATTAAGGTCGAACTCTAGCTTTTTGGGATCAAGTAGGTGAAAACAAGTTGATTGGATGATAATTAGTAAAAGATACTGTAGAAAAATATCATTTGATTCAAAATAACACGAGGAAAAATAATAGAAAGCATGAATATAATGATGATAAGTGAAGGAAGGATATTTATTTTGAGTTAGGGGATCATGTCTTTCTCAATTATTCTCCATGGAGATGTTTTATTACATTTGGTAAGAAGAGAAAGATGAATATGGGTTTTGTTAGACCCTATAAAATCCTGGAGAAATTTGGATCAGTTTCCAATAGAGTTGCATTACGTTTCTGTTTATCTGAGGTAAAAAAATGTCATATTTTGATTTTAATAATGTATATTCTGGATCCATCTCATCTATTGAGTCTAGAGATAGTTCCATTGGAATAGATTCCTTCTTCTGAGAATCAACAAGTATAGATTATTGACTGTAAAGAGAATGTGTTTTGGAATAAGGTGATTACCCTAGAAATGTTTTTTTGGGAAATCTATATGGTTGAATTTTTATAATGTGGATTAGAAAATTATATGATGGATAAATACCCCCATTTATTTTATATGTGAATAAAATTGCGATAACATAATTTCTTAAAGGGGGTAAGGATGTGACATCCTATGTAATTATGGAATATTAAATTTTCCTATCTATTAATATGATTGAATTAATTATTAATTACATTTTTATAGAGACACAATGTAATTTAGAGTACCTATCATGCGACAAACTTGTTTCTCCAAAATCATATGTTGCACACAATACCAAATTATACTAAAAAATAATACAACAAAAATGTTTTTATTTTAAAAGGTAACTAATTCCAAGTCGTTTTATTTTTCAAAATAAATAGAATTTACAAAATTATAATCCTCTTTATGGTTTAATTGTTTTTAAATTTATACAATGAATTTTCTCAGCTTAAAATTAGTGTGAATCCAATTTTAAGCACAAAATATTCTAAAAATTTTAAAACATCATTTTACCAAATTTTAATGGAGTACCGTTTTTAAAAATATATACTTTACTTTTTATTTTCTATTTGAAAAAATAAACTTATTAATTATAATAATGAAATCATGATTTACATTGGATAATATTTTGGTATTTTTCTAATTAAAATTCATATTTTGTTGAATAGTGAAAAATAATTTAATTTAATTTAAAACTACCAATTAATCTAATTTATTTATATAGTTAGATTATACATTAAATTGGTTTTATTTTATAATTGAATATTTATTTTATCATTTAATCTAATTATTTTCATTTGAAATAATTTCATTTATAAATTGTATATAAACACATTTAAATAAGTTGATTGTTTTTACTTCTTAAAACCTCACTTTCTGGTTTTATCAACATTAATTTATTTTAAATTAATTAATTAATATTCTATTTATTGAATAATTAAAAATGGATTCCATATTTTGATTAATATGGTAAAAAATATGTAAATATGTACATTTTATTTTGGGATATTAGAAATAGTAACTTAAGAAAAAAAATCCAACCGTTAAAGGAAAAATCAGGTGAATAACGGTAAAAATAATATTATTATAATATAAAACTACCCTAACATGTGTCCTAATCATATTGGATGGGATACAGATATCCATGGACAACCATGGTTCTATTTTAGGACCCCATGGAGCCACAAGGGTTTGATGATGAAATATTTTAATAATTACTTCAATGTAAAGAGAAATATATTATAAACATGTATCTTTTTACTAAAACATTTTAATAGTGTGGTTATAAAACTGATATCTCTGACTCTAAATAGTAATTATAAATCTAATTTTTTTCTTAAATCATGGTATTTTTTTATACTTTTTATGTATTAAATAAATAATTTTATTTAGGACACAATGATAATGTAGTGGTTACCTTATTAATGAATGATTCAAATAATTGATATTATATATATTTAAATTAATTTAATTTCAACATTATAATTACATAAAATAATTTCATGGATGATTATTACATATTATATTTATCATAATTAATTTTATTCTAATTAATAATTTTTTTTCTTTATACAATTCAATTACTAAATAGTGTCAAAATTTATATAAATGAGTTTTTAAAACAAATACAATTTTATTATATGATATAACAGTCCTAAAAATATTATAATCTTCCAAATTAATTATATAATGATGAAAATTTAATTTATGATCCCCATGTTGTTCTATTGAAATATTATAGTTAATATTCTATCCATATTTATCAAAATTCAAGAAGACACAGTAGGAGTTAATGTTATTAACTAAGTGTTAGTTCTAAAAGATAAGTATAATTTTGTGCCCTAATATTTTCTATAACATATTGTTTGAGTTTATTTCGATAAATCCCCATCATATAATAGAATTATATCACTTTGGATCTATTATAATTCGAATATAAATTTCTGATAAAATAACATTTCTGCGCTTTCCTAAAATGCCCATCCTAAGTCTTAGAGAAGGCCACCAAATCAACCCACTTACTCACACCTCTCATGCCACATAATCATACAAATTATTCTAAAATAATCTCTCAATATAACTACATGAATCCAAGAATCCATTACCTCGGGACAGGGAAATTCAATTTTTTTTCTCAAGTCAAAAATATTTACCCGATTTATAGGTAACATCTTCTCCCAAACAACATTCATTTATTTTATTTCTATAATCCCTAACCGATATTTTATCCATTATTTTATAACAAAAACAATATTAAGAATACACTTTTATGTTTTTAGGCTAATTTTTAGAATTAAAATTACACACATCGTCATCTAATGGATATAAAACCTACTGTTTCTCTATACAGCGAACTATTATCTCACAAAGCAATGATTGTTCAATTTCAACCTACCATCTCCCCTAAGGACCATTATGATTGAATTGTTTTTATATATTATATATATATTATATTGAAATTTTATCTATTCTTATTTATATTTTATGTTCAACATACCTTTCTTCTTTCAATAAATTGTTATTACGATAATTTCATTTGAGGAAGTGTGGACTACTGCCCCCTCAAAGTGATATGAACCGTTCATTCCATTTGTGGAATGTATAATGGATGGAGTTAATGAAATTATGTAATATATATAAAATATATGTTGTACTAGAATTAAAATATACCTATGTACCATTTTTTTCATTATTTTAATATGACAAAGAAATAAATGTAGAGTTTATTCGTACATACGTCCTACCATCTCCATAAACGACGTGTTTCATTTTTTATCTCCAATTGTTTTGGACTAGAATAAATACATATAAATTGGCTATATATTATATTTAAATTATTAATATCATTTTAGAGATTTTTTACTTATGATAACATGGATAAATTGAATAAAGACAAGTTCATTTTCTATTCAAGTATTAAACATCGACAAAACATATGATATGAACTAAAATAATTAACTAATTTTATAACATGGTAATAAGTGATATTAAATGAATGATCAAATTTAAAAATGGTGAAAATAATATATAAATTACACTATGTTTATAATTCATGAAATCAATGAAAGAACGAGATATGTCTGACTCAATGTAAGGGAATTTCTAAACTCAATTTCCACTCATTTTGTTTTAGACATACTTCATTGGTTATATTATTAAAATATTATGTGTTGAATAACAGTTTATTTATTTATTCTGTAATTCACACTTCCCATTTGTGTGGATATAATTTTTCTACAAATTATCACCCAAGTTATAAATTGTTATGCAATTTATATGAACTTTGGGATGGAAATATGAACTCAATCTCATTTTATTGAGATAAACATCCATGTAATTTCTTTTGTTTTTCAAAGATTATTTTTTAATGACCTACACATATTTTAAACTAAATATTCACGTGTAATGTTTGTATTTAAATTTCTCACATAAAATTATGTCATGGATTTTCATTAATCTAAGGATACAATCTTTGAATTGGAATTGGTTTATTCCCATTTCATTGAGACATATTTTTATTTATATACAACCTTATTTTATATAGTACTTAATAAATACCTTTTACATTTAATATCTTTCAATGGATTTCAAAATGAATCATTTTTATGAAGTGTTTTTGTAAATTAAAAATGAATGTGTTTTTAACTAACACGGTGACAACAACCATTCTACCGTTGTGAACATTATATGAAATATGGATTCCTCTACATGTTGTAATGTTTTTAACAAGAAAAGTATATAAAAAAAATTATTTTTATGTCATTTCAAAATTTAAAATGGTCTTTAGAATGGATTGATTATGTTGATTATATCAATATCTTGAAATGATGTTTTCTGATTGTAATGTGGAAATGTTACTTTTCCTTTTTTTTGTTCATATGTTATGATTATGTTATGGTTCTTGGGTATTGGTTCTGTATACAAGTGGTTCCATGATAAACTGATGGCGGGTGATCCCATGATTACTCACTAATGCATTGGGTAACGTGGCCGAGGTAAACATTAATGTTAATCCTAAGAGAAATAGGGAAAATACTGTTATCGGTATTCCAAAAATTACCATAAAGGTTACTACATATGTGGATATTGAAGATATAATGTATGTTCTTGATTCCACAAAGTTACCATTTTTATTTATTATTTCTATGATTTATTCGTAAATCTTATGATTTCATGAGGTATGTTAAGGATCATTTGTTTTATCAGTGGAAAGTGTTATCTCATTTATTTGTATGTATTCATGTACTAATGTTTTCATTAACTATTTTATATCCCTCACTGATATTTTTATGATAATCCTCAGTTTTTAGATGTTTTTTCATAGGGTAGAAGGAAGGGTAAAATAATGGAAGAATTCAAGATGATTTTATAATGAAATGAATTTCTGAATTATTTAAGGAGTTTTATTAAGGTATAATTTCTTAAATTGTAATATTTTAGATTTAAGGTAATAGTTATGGCCTAATTCTTTAACACAATAATCCTGAAAAAATTCTATATGTTATTTAAAGTCAAATTTTTGAATTATCTCAAAATTGTGTAATGTTTTAAAGTTGGGGATTTATAGACGGCATCAATGGTCAGTTTAGATAAATATCTGGGTTAGTATATTGTAATTAGTATATCCCTAAATTATTCTTAACTTATGGTCTAATTGAAATATTGTTTGAGGAATACCATGTTTCTTAGTCAAATATTTGTCTGTCTAGAATGGTATTCAATAGTAAAAAAATATATGATTTGCTGGGAAAAAATCAAAAGAAAAACAACCATCCAAATTAGTAACCTGATATGGTGGGAGTTGGAACTGAATATAATTTTTTAGTGGTGGAATATTTTAATGGAGATATAAATAGAGGTGGTATCCATGTGTGATCTCATCTATATGAATCACATATGAACATGTCGGTAGTGGATAATTTTATGAGGCAACATCCCCCATCATTTAGAGGTTCATCTTACCTTATGTTTTCTAAATAGTGGATCAAATCCCTAGAAAATATATTTGATGTCATTGGGTGTTCATAAAATCAAAGGGATTGTCTTACTATTTACCATTTTTAAGGTGAATCTAATCAGTGGTGGTCGATGATTAAAAATAACAAGGATAGTGAAGAGGTTGATTCTTTTTATTAAGATGAATTAAAAGGTATGATTCTTGAGAAATATTTTCCTAAGGCGGTTCGACATATGATGGAATAATAATTCATGGAATTGAGTCTAGAGAATGACTTACTGGAAGTTTATGATTAAAAATCCACTTGACTAGTAAGTTATTCTCCAAATTTGATATAGGATCTTGATAGTAAATTAATCATTTTTACTTGGGATTTAATCCAAAGTATCGAAGGCTATTATCTTCTTTTGAGTTAAAAAGTTATAAAAAACATATTCGATGTGTGGAGAAGGTAAAAATGGAGTATTCTGAGGATCAATTGTTATTTGAAAAAAAATTGATTAGAGGTTGAGGTGGAATGTGAAAGGGAAGAACTCTTCAAAAAATTCTGAGGGTATGAATCTTTTCTTCACAATTTGTGAATCTTGGGGTAAAAAGAACATTAGGGAATGGATTTTTAGTTATGGTAAGTGCTTTCCATGAGGTATAATTTTACATAAGTCATATAATTGTAAAAAAAAAATATTTGGGTAGTGTTCTGAAAAAAAATCATACTAATAGCCAGTAAAATATTCTATGTGCAATCAGATGGGTCATTATGAATATGAGTGTCTGATATAGAACTCAAATGACTGAATGAAGTCATACTGCAAGTATAAAGGGGTGTCTAAATCCATTGCAACAGCTTCAGCAGATGTTGGCCATCAAATTATGTTGTAACATCTCTAGGAAGCGTTGTATTTTTCAAATATTAACATGAGTTTGGGGTACCATCAGTTGAATGTAATTGAACGAAACATTCTGTAAACCGCATATCGTACTTGATATGGCCATTATGAATATTTAGTTATAAATTTTTATGTTAATTAGTGCACCTTATCTGTTCATGTGGATTATGAATACTATTTTCTTTGACTTTTTAGATTATTTTTTGGTTCAAATTATTGATTAAATTTTGGTATATTATGAATGTAATGAAAAGAATGCTATTTAATTAAGGGCTTTTTGAAAAAAAGAATTGAATTTGTAAGGAAAATTCATCAACAATCAATTTTGGTTACAATAAATTTCATTCCTTGGTCACATTGTTTATAAATATGGAATAACTATTGATCCTCTTAAAAACGTTTTGGAAAAATGGGAAAGACCCAAAAATATAACAAATGATTCATAGTATTCTTGGTTTTTGAAGGTTGTTACTTAAGGTTTTTTAAATATTTTCCACTTTTATCTAGACCACAGACTATGTTAACTCATTAAGGTGTTAATTTCATCTGGAAAAAATAATGAAATGAATGTATTTAGGAATTGAATAGGATAATAGTGAATGATCTATTTTTTTTAACTGGCTTACAGAAGTGGTGAATTTTTTACCTACAGTGATGCTTCGTTTAAAGTATATGGCTATGACCTAATGTAAAATAATAAGGTAATTTATTATTATTCTCATCATTAAAATACTCATGAGTTAAATTACCCTTCACATGATTTGGAATTAGCTGTTGTTTTTTGTATAAAACATTTGTAGGCATAATCTGTAAAGAGTAAAATGTGAAATAAATACTACCCATAAAGGTTTGATGTATATATTTACTCTGAAAAAAGTTTAATATCATATAGAAAATATGGATGGAAGTAATCAAGTATTTTGATAGCATAATTCATTTCAATCATATAAAATCAATTAACGAGGATGATTTCTCTGAGTAATAAATATAATGTGACATTAACCACAACACCTTTGGAACGTGACCCATTTATTAATTATTTGAATAACATAGCCTAGAAGTTTTTGGTGTAATAAATTCCTCTATTTTTCATTTTTCAGTGTAATCATATCTAGAATATAGAATAATGACAACTCATATGGAATACAATGAGTTTCAGAAAAAGGTAGAATTGGTTCAAAAGGGTAAGTTACCTGATTTTAACATTGACACTGAATCTGTTTTGAGGGTTGGAAATAGATTATGTATTAAATTGGATCATATTTGATGAAAACATGTTATGTGAAGGTAATATATATTTTTTCTATTCATCTTGGCAATACTATGATGTACAAATAACTTAAGAGTGCTACTGGTGGGACAAAATGAAAAATGTTATTGAGGACTTTAACATGAGATGTTTGATTTGTCAACAGGTTGAAGAAGAATTAATGTTACCAAGAGGGTTACTTCAGATTTTTCTAGATTTATATTTTAAATGGGAAAATATATCCATGGACATCATTGGGGGATTACCGAAGACATCTCCAGATAATAATGCAATCTAGGTTATTGTTGATCGATTGACTAAATCATCTCACTTTCTTCCCATTTGAGATACTAAACATCTAAATCAAAATTCAAAATTGTATATTAAATAGATAGATAGATTACATGGATTTCCCCTCACCATTATCTAGGATCATGATCCCAGGTTCACATCTACATTTGGAAAGGCCTTCATAACATGTTGCGTAATTAATTGAATTTTAGGAAAGCCTTTCATCCAAAATCAGAGGGGCAAACAGAATGAACAGTTCATATATTGGAAAATATTCTATGTCCTTGTTCAATGGATTAACATGGATGTTGGGAAAAACATATTTCGTTGATTGAGTTTTCTTATAATAACGATATTTATTCGAGTACATAGATGATACCATTTGAGGAATTATATGGAAATATGTGTCGAACTACATCGTTTTTATAATGTAATAGGTTGAATGAAGTTTATAGGACAAGAATAGTTAGATAAGATGGAAAGAAAATGTTAAGTTGATTCAGAAGCACATGAGGACAACTCAGAGTTTGTTAAAAATTTATGTAGAAACTGAAGGATGGAACTTTCTTCTAACGTATGTGATCATGTCTTTCTCAATGATTCCCCATGGAAAAGTGTGATCTGTTTTAGTTTGAAGGAAATTTTGAGTCCATAGTTCATTGGAACCTATAAAATCCTGGAAAATGAAGGACCGGTTTACTATAGAGTGTATTTAACTCCATCTTTATCTTAGGAACACAATTGTTTCCCTGTTTCAATATTAATCGTGTATATTCCAGTTCCATTTCATGTTTTTAGTATAGAGGTAATTCAATTGGAATATAATCTTCCTTATAAGGAACAACTAGTATAGAATATTGACCATAGAGAAAGTGTTTCAAAATAAGGTGATTTAGTAAGTAATGGTTTCTTGGATGAAAAATATATGGTTTAAGATGAATCATGGGAATATAAATATTATATGAGGGATAAATACCCAAAATTTTTTGATATGCGAAGAAAATTGTGAGGAAACAATTTCCAAAAGTGGAGAAGGATGTGACGTTTAATGTACTTATAGAATAATAAATTTTCTTAATTATTAATACATTAGAATTAAATATTGATATTAATTTAATGGGGACACTATGTACGATAGTGTTCCATACAGGCAACAATGGGATTCTATGAAATCTTACATTTCACACAACAATGAGTTACACAAAAAAATAATACAATAATAATATTATTATATTAAATGGTAGTTAACACCAAGTCATTATATTGGTAGGAATTAATATAAATAACTATATTATGATTATATATATATTTAAAAAGTTCTTACATTTATCAAATTGATTTTAGTGGTTAAAATGGGAATTAATCCAGTTTTATGAATAAAATATGCTAATATTTTTAAATGGTTATTTTACATCCTTTTGTTGGAGAAAATTTTTTTAATCTAGTTATGTAACTTTAATATATTCTATTTGAATAAAAAAACATATTTTTTTAATAAAGACATCAAATTTTACCTTGGTTGAAATTGTTTTTTATATATTTAAGTTCTTATTTAAATGAAAAGTGAAAACTAATTCATTTTAATTCAATACTGAATATTCATTTAATTTATTTATATAAAACTATTAACCATTTAATCGGGTTTACTATGTTTTTGGGTTAATTTTTTATAATTTAATCCAATGTTTTTGATTGGATGTAATTTAACTTTTAAATTGGACATAAACCCATTTCATTCTCGTGATAGTTTATATTTCTTAAAACCCTAATTTTCGGTGTTGACATTGAGAATTATTTTTAAATTAATTAAGGTATATTCTATGTTGTGGACTTGAAAAAATGGATTCCAAATTTGGAATCAATTTTTTAAAATTATGTAAATTGGTGCTTTTTTTGGAACATTACGAATAGTTAAATTAGTAATTTTTTTATTTACCATAGATATAGGGTAAATCTTGTAAATATTAGTAAACAATAATATTATAATAATACAAAACTACCCTAACACATATCAAAATCCTAATTTATGAGATATGGCTGACCATTGAATCCATGGGTAGATTTTAGGATCTCATAGATCCAATTGTGTGTGATAATGACAATTTATAATAATTAAATTTATGTAATGTGAAATATAACATAAAAAAGTATCTTCTAAGAAAACATTTTTATGGTGGGGTTCTATAGCTGATCAATATGACTATAAATAGTCAGTAGAAAGATAAAAAATATTTCCTACAATATGGTATTTTATTTATAATTTTTATATATTAAATAAATAAATTTATATATCAAATAACAATGATGTAGTGATTACCTTATTGATGAACGGTCCAAATAATTGATATTATAAATATTAACATATATATATTTTGAACATTTTTATTCCATCCAAGTTTTTTATTGATTATTATGAATTATTATATTTTATTTAATTAATTTTTTTTGAGGGAATCATGTTTTTATGAATTTAATAAAATCAATTACTAAAAAGTGACAAAATTGACCCAAATGTGTTTTTTTAAATACTATTTTATTAAATTATATAACAGTTCTGAGAATCTAATTTATGGCCAAAATAGTTATATAATGTAAAAAAATTCAATATTGATCCACTTTTGGTTCTCTTGTAATTTTACAATAACTATAGTAGCCATATATTTTGAAAATTCATTAAGACATTGTAAGAGTTAATTTTTGTAACTAAGGGTTAATGATAAAATATAAGGTTAATTATGTGACCTATACATGTGTAAAACGTATTTTATTAGATTATTTAGAACCATATTAATATAGTCCCTTAATTATATGAATTTATAGATATTATAATTCAAAAATTACATTTTTAATAAAATAATATTTCTAGACATTCCTCTAAGTTCCCCTCCTCCCTCGTATAAAAGGACACCAACTCTACGAACATACTCACACATCTCAAGTCCCATGTATTGTCCAAATTCGTTTCAAATAAGCTCCCAACATACCTCCCTCCATCCTTTTATCTATAACTTGGGGATACATAAATTCAATAAATTATTTTTTTCAAAAATCAAAAAGTGTAAACCGGTTTAGAGGTAACATCTTCTCTAATGTTCATTTCCTTTATTTTCATTCTACATCCCCTAAACTCTATTTTTACATTAAATTATATAAAAAAGGTATTCCAAAATTTCCTGGAAGTTTTAAGGCTATGATTTATACCTACACATATATACACATCCATTTAATGGATATAAAACTTATTGTTTCAGTGTAAGACGAACTACAGCTTCATGAAGCGATGAATATTAAATTTTCTCCTACCATCTATCATGGTGGACATAATAATAAAACTTTATTTATAAATTAAGTATATTATATATATATTTTCTCTATTATTCTTTAAATTTTATTTACAAAATACATTTATTCTTTCCATAATGTGTAAATATGTCTATTTAATATGACAAATTGTGGTCTACTGCCCCTCAATGGGATATGACTCCTTCATGCCATTCATGGAATGTATAAATGATTATGTTAATGAACCTATGTAACATAATTTAACATATATACTAATATTTAATTAAAATATACCTATCTATAATTTATTTTTCATTATTTTAATATAAAAATGAAATGAATGTAGCGTTAATGCGTATGTATGACTTACCATCTTAATGAATGGTGATTTTAATTTCATTTCTCTAAATGATATGAAGTATTCTAGATATATATATACTTGATATATATCGTATTTAAATCATTAATGTAATTTTATATTATATGTAATTATGAAAACTATGATAATTTGCATCATGAAATGTTAATTTTTCACTCAAGTACCGAACATCGACAACACATCAGATTTAAACTAAAATAATTAATAATTTATTATAATATGATAATAAGAGATGTTAAATGAATAATAAAATTTCTAAATTTTTTAAAAATGTATAAATTAACCTAATTTTATTATTAATGAAATTAATGTTTTAATGCGATTAGTCAGACTCTATATAAGGGAATTTCTAGTCTCAATTTCCACATATTGGGTTTTACGCATACTTCGTTGGTTTTATTATTCCCAGACTATGTGTGGAATCACTATTTATGTATTGATGTGGTAATTTTCACATTACTTTGTGTTAATATACTATTTTTAAACATAATCATCCCATTTTAAAATTATAGCACCATTTATTTGAACATTTTATGGGAAATCATAACTCAATATCATTTCATTATGTTAAATATATATGTCATTGGTTTTTTTTAAATAATTTGTGTGAATTTCCTATGATTATTTTGACACTAAATATCCATTTTTATTTTTTTATAAATATTTTTTACACATAATTATTTCTTTGATTTATCCTAAATCTAAGGGTATGATCTTTATAAGGGACTTTGTCTACATATCCTTTTATAGAGGAATATTTTGATTATTACATGAACTCCATTTATAAAATATACAATACATACATTTTACATTTAATTTCCTTAAATTGTTTTAAATATTAATCTTTTTTAATGAAGAGGTTTACAAAATTTCAAAAGGAATGTTTTTAGATGTATGCGGATATAATAATAGTGTTTCCGCTATGAGAATTATTAGATATTTTTCATCGTATACAAGTTTTAATGGTTTTAAATACAAAAGTAAAGACCATATTCTTATTTTAGGTATTTTGGAATTGAAAATTTGTTTTATAATTGATTGATTATATTTATTATATCAATATCTTGAAATGATGTCTTATTATTACAATGTGGGAATTTTATTTTTTCTTTATGATTGTTAAAGTGTTATGAATATGTTATAGTTTTTGGGTATTGATTATGAATATGGGTGGTTAAGTGTTAAATTGAGGGCAGGTGAGCCAATAATAGTTGTACAATGCAATGGGAAATGTGATAGATATAGAAATTACTCTTTCTCCAAAGAGATTTAGGGAATATACTATGATGGTTATTCCAAACATAACATTTAATGATACTCCCTACGTGACTGTGAAAGCTAAAAATTAGGTGCATTATGGATTCCACAAGATAACATTATTACTTATGATTTTCAATGATTTATTCATAAATCAAATGATCTCTTGCGGTATATAATAGATTATGTTTTATGAGAGGAAAGTTTGATTTATTTGATTTGTATGCCTTCATGAACTAATGTTTTCCTACATTATTTCATAACCCTTACTAAGATTTTTATGATCATCCCATGTTTTTGAAATTATTTTCAAAGGGTATAATGAAGGGTAAGAGAAAAAAAATACTTCAAAAAGATTTTTATCAATAAAAATAATTATTGTTTCATTTAAGGAGTTTTATTATTATAGAAGTGCCTACATTGTAATATATGAGATATAATGTAATTTTTATGGCCTAATTCAGAAAAACAGTAAAATTAAAAAGATCCTCGATGTAAAATAAAGTAAAATTCTAGAGTTAACTCAAAATTATGTTTCTGTTTTACACTAGGGCCTTATATTAATACCTAAATATTTTTATCCCATGAAATATCCACTAAATGTATATTTTAGAGCCACATATACTTCTATATTTATATATAGGATTTTAAATGAAACTAAAACACTTCAAAAACATTACATTAAATATTTATAATTGGTTTACGGCTAATGAAAATTTGAAAAATTATAACTTCTTATGAATATATTGTAATGTGATTTATGTTTGTCCTATAATTCATTATATGAAATTTAATTTATTTATATTCTTCATAATAACCATTATCATTTAAATAATATGTATTTGTAAATAATAATTCAATTATGGAAATTTAATAGTTTAGCATCCTGCACCTAGAATTTTATCTTCTAAAAGATTGACATTAGAACTTACAACATGGGAAACTATATAAATGGACTACTAAGAGAGAAAATGGGATAAAATCATAATAAATAGATTTCGATCAATGATTAATGGGATAATGGTTTCATAGTTATAGTTAATGTGGGTGGGTTATTTATTAATTTTTTTATCAAATGTCTAGTATATTAATGTTTTGGAATAGGAATCATTATTATATTACCTATATATTTGGATCTTGATTGTTGAAACTTTATGCACAGTTTTGGATATATTTATATTATATCACCAACTATGTTATTTTATATTACCTTTTAACTAATAATAATGTTTTACCAGAAATCATTTTTCAAAACCTAATTTTACATTTTATACTTTGGAAATAAATTTATAGGTTCTTATAATTTATTTAATTAAATAAAATAAAATATATTCATAAATTATTGTATTTTACATAGATTAAATTAGCTTTATATTTAATAATATTCTACATCATAATATTTTTATAATTAATAGTGTTTATTTTTACTCTATTTTACCATTTTGAAATAAATATGATTTTCACAAACAAATAATAAAAATACACCATATAATAATTTTGATTCATCAGTTCCAAATATATATTATCATTTATCCAATTAATAATATAATTATATAAAATTTAAAATCAATATAAGGATAATCTATATTATAACATTTTTTTATCTATGTGATAACTTTTTCTTTTTAAATTAATTTTACACTTTTATTTCTACTAAAACTATATACACATAACCAAATTTCATTGTCCAATAATCACAAATATTGATGTGTGACATTGTTATACATTCATGGGATTCTTGACAAAAAATTTTATGGTTTTTATTTCCAATAACTTGAAATTCATCGACAAATAATTCTACTCCCTCCCCAATTTCGCATGTTATCATTGGTCATGGTCATCGGAAAACTCTGATGATGATATCTATATATTAACATCAAGTAAATATGAATCATAGGTGATTTATTACTCATCATGAAAATAATTCCATACTTATAATCCAATTCATTATCATTATTAACAATAGTATAAAATAATCAGATATGGTCATATTATAAATGTTGTATTCACTCTTACTTCCTATAAATTAATTAATGTCAATCAATTGAATCATACCTCAAATGTATAAATATATCAAAATATATATTTCATTTCCATTATTATTTCATAGTTGTAATATTTTTTATATATTGATGGTTTTTATTATAGAATATTCCCCCTATGATATTAACATTATACTGTTTTTTCTATAAACCATTTATTGTTTTAATTTCCCTCCTAAATTTATATCAATGCTTTGTAAATTTTTAAATTTTAATAAAATATTATTTTTAATTACAATAATTACTTTGGTACTACCCCCTTCCCACTAATTTTTTTATCAATATGATATATTGATGCAAATTAAATGAGGACAAGACAATACCATTGCAACTATAGGATCATCTTACATCTCTTCTAAAAGATGGATCATCTAAAGAAGCTTTAGTTGTAGAGCCATACAAATCTGGGCACATTCTATCTCATATAAAAAATTTAATGAAAAATTAACTATATAAATTGTTGATTTCTTACTAATCATAATCAACCATCATATGATGGGAATGTTCTATCTTATACAAATTTTGAAGTGACATATGGAAGACTTTATTCACGTGATTTAGGTTTGAAAGAATAACTAAATTATATTCCATACTTCTTACCCTCAAAAATATTTAAAACAACCCAATAAATCATCGTCATGTATCCCATAAATTTTTATATCTCAGGACCCCATTATGTGGAGATATCTTTAAAATGATATTTTTCCAATTAAGGTATTCTATATATTATATTCTAATGTAATTACATCTTTTATTTGTACTCTGAACTACTTAATGTACTATTTTATGGATATTATAATCTCTGAGGTCTCTTCCATATGTTTTGGACTGAAATTCATTTCTTTCAAACTTTTGACTAATAAGATAGAGTTTGAGAACATTTTCTATTCAAGGACACATATTTTTTCAAATATATATAATAGGAGTAATGTTTTTATACAAAAACTCCCATAGTATTAAATACCGATCCAAATTTTCATGGAATTAATGATTGAATAATCATATTGTATCCTTTAGTTTTTCATAGTAATTTGGATTGCTGATACATATTTTGGTGATAAGATCTTTTATAATGAAGCTATATATTCAAATTAGTTTGAAGAATCCTCCATGATTTTAAGGAAATTCATGGAAAATTATTAGTGACTATATATAAGTTTGTTTCATGAGTTCATGAAATATAATTTAAATATACCCTTTAATGATAGTTCATAGAGAAATCTTCCCAATTTTAAAAACAAATAACAGAACATTTTAAGATGATACACAGTAAACCACATAACAATATACACATTGTATTTCATTGGAATCAAGTTGAAAAAAATAGTTATATAATCACACTACTACTCTAATATTTGTAATAGATACATAACATCCTTTGGGTGTTTTCGCTCTGCCTTGACTTATTGGAATACAATGCATTGTATAGTATAGTTTTCGATCTCTCACATTATATTCTGCCAGTATAAGTGCTCTCAAATATACATGTACCAGTTATTTAAACTTATACGTATATAGAAATAAGAACAATTATATAAACATAAATAATTGTTTTTTAAATATAGTATTGGTGGAATATATAACCTCTTTACAAATGTTAAAACACCCTCATCCCCAATATTAATATGTTGAAATTTAAAATTATTCAAAAATACAATATTCTTATGTATGTACTCAAAATCATTTTTTGATTTATTAATCATATTTAATAATAATGTTTTTGTAATTTAATGTAATAATAATGTGTTTTCCCAACCATTATGATACTGATTTTCATTATTCCTAAATCCTTAAAAATTAGATCTTTCTCTACCCACATCATGTATTATATATAGTTTTATATTCATCTAATTAAATTACTGACCTTTTTTCATTTCAAATATGATAATGTATAGAATAATATTATTCTTTGAATTGTTCCATCCATATCCATTTCCACATATTTATATTTTTTTCAGTGATAATATGTATTTCAAATTCTAATAATAGGTATATACATCACATATATCTTCAAGAAGATAATTTCTACATATCATTAGTGAGATTTTGAGGACAATCGACTCCAACTCATACATTTGATACTTCACCTCATGGGTATTATTCAGTCTATTTGAAAAAGTCACCTCTCTACCTTTTTTCTGAAGAACTCATCTCTGATCATTCCATTATGCATCACCGAAAATATAAATCATTTATTCATATTAAATATCTCTCAATCAATATTATTCCAAATTATAGAAATAAATCCTCATATTCCTATTCCTCTATGAATTTGACCTTATTTGATAATATTCTTGGTCAATAGATTTTCAAATCAAGAGAGGATTATAAAAGCAACGGATAAAATACTACTAATACAAAGAAATTTATTTAGGTCATGAAAATTCAGTTAAAGATATTATTTTCTTTGGGAGAACATATTTACCATCTTTATGTATAAAATTTTCTATGAAATAGGTTTTTCGAATAAAAAATTTTCATCTTATAATATTCCCAAAAAATGAACTTTCCTTATATCCTCATTAACAAATACAAAATAAGTTTTAGGATACTAATAACTCATGGAGTATATAATAATATAATATATTAATACCACCACAAACATATAAACATAATCCTTGAATACACTATTCAAAAAGTCCATAAAAACATAGATTGCTTTGGTTCTCACAGAATGCATTAATGAGAACTCATAATGACCATATCTCTTACAAAATTGAATAATTGGGATATGCAAATTTTTATTCACTTATTGTGATAACCATAATGATGATAAATCTTTCATATGTATTTATCCATTTGAAACAGATAAAATAATTCAGATATGTAAGTCAACAGTTATTTTTCTTGTAGTAATTCCTTTTGTTTCCCTATAATCAATGTATAACATCATCGATCCCTCATTTATCATCTTGAGTCAAATTAGTCCACCAATAGGGAATAATTTGGATGATTGAAACCATTATCACATAACTCTTGAAATTACTGAGTCAACTAATTTTACTATGTTGGATCCATTCTATAGTGAGGATTATATATAAATTATCAATTGGATATAATAGAAATGTATAATTATACATCTTGTTTAGGAAAAAACTAGGTAATTCTTAAGAAAATACCTCAAAATAATCATTAAAAATGGGTGCACCATATATTCATAAAATATTATACCCATTGTAGGAATATTTTCAACCAAAACATCCTAGCTGATTTTGTTAAGCTATAAAAATGGGGGTGGTTACTGAAAAGATTATGTTCCTGTAATCTACATTTTAAAATTACAAATTTAATACATACATTACTAGTTCTAAAATCATTTTCCCTATATAAGATTATTTTTTTCATTAGTCAATATAAATTCCATCACATTCATTATATCAAAATTAACCATTGATATAAATACTAGACTAACAACTAGAAATCTCCCCTAAATTAAAATTGGAATTGTCAAATGTGTATTTTTTGTAATAATGGTATAAATTGGTCATATATATAATGTCTCGGGTGTTTCATGCATAAATATTTCATCATTAGAGATGATTATTAAATTTCATTCATAATTATATAACTTTCTAACTTATAGGATTAATGTATTTGTAGAGAGAAAACACAATCAATATATTTCGTAAAATATCTTAAATATAACCCAAAATGGTATTTCCACCTATTACTCTTCTTATACAAACCCAAATCAAAACCCTTCTTTCTAACCTTAGGAATGAGTAAAAAAGATAGTGTGGGATAATAATTTCATGAATGCTATACATGGTTTCTATCAATTGGTGCACAAATAAAAGTATTAGATGAGAATAAGTGAATGAGATCATTATTAAAAAATATAAGGTTTATAACCAAATTGTCTAACATCATAAATTTTTGTCAGGGAATAATTTTTTCCAATACATATGCTTGAATCATAAGTTTTATAAATCATTATAAATCCCTAACAAACAATAATCGCATGTAATAAAAGTGTGGAAAAATTATTTGAATATATATAATTTCAAATTTGAAGTTTTACTATCAAAACCATAAATGATAGTGGATCATGCCTCATAACTTGTTTACCACATTGTATCATGTTCATTTACTTGTCTCCAATAGTGGATCAAGAATATCAACTTTTTTTCTGTAGTGGACTATAAACATTTACTATCATCCCATATTTAACTAATGATTTGTACTGTTTTGTGAAATTAATTGACTATTATATAATTTTGGTCCCACCTTTGAAAAAATGAGAACTATACAGATATGGGCCCCAATTTCATAAAACATCCATCATATCATCACATAATAAATCATGTGGATAAAATGTGTTTCATAAATTATTAATTTTTTCCTCATATCATAACCCAAGAATAATAAATGTGTTTCCTGAACTTATTATCATCATTATCATAAAAGTAAAACCATATAGATAATTAATAAATATGGTGTAATTTTATATAATCCAATATAAATCTTATTTAACGTCATTGGTTGTTATCATAGATGAGAATTGTGTTTAAAAGATCAATGGATATTTCTTTTATGAAAATATACATTTAAAATTCTAATTTCATTTCCAGAACACATAAATATAACAAATGTTATGAAATATATATCATTTTAAAATAATCCTATGATATTTTAAAATTTTATTCAATGTATTGGGTAGTCCAGGTTCTGAAAAATATGATTCTTTTCATTAATGAAATTGATGTAATTATTTCTATAGTTATTCTAAAAATAAAAAAAATCATATTATTGGTAACATGAGAAGAAAGATAATTTTCGACCAATTTTTAAATATTTAATCTTCAGTTTAAAATTAATTTTTTAAATACTAGGTAAATATACAAATAATTTTAAAGATATTAATATGGAAACATGGATTTGAATGAAAAATTATTTTCGACCGATGAGATAAATGAAGTCGATTTTCCATAAAAAATTATTCTAATATATTTGGTACATAAATTGGGAAATAGAAAATGATAAAAAGTATTCAAAAATATATATCAGATAATAATTGTTACATAATTTTTGAGATAATTATCATATAATGTTTTCAGAGGATATTCAAGAATGAAAAATCCAAATTAAAATAGTACTTGAACATAAATCACATACCTCAATTATCATATTTCTTCTATATAATTCTTGCATCAAATATAAAACTTTATATTTATTTTACTTCTATAATATATTTATTTATATAAATTAAAATTGTATAGTATCACTTTATAAAAATTTCTTTATCCTTTAATCAATAAGCACCATTAATAATTTTCTTTATGGGTGTTAACTCTTTCGTTCTTCATTAACATATAGGATCGTTAGTTCTGGTACTTTTAAATTGATCATTACTACATTATAAACTAAATTTAATTTATTATGTAGATATAATATATATTAATAATATATATATATATTTATCTATAATTATTTATAAAATTTATATATGTAATAATTAATTACACCCTTCAGAAGAAAGTAGGTCATACGTACACAAGAAAACTATCTTCACATTTTGATGGATGGAATGAAAGAAAGGAGAGTAATAATTAATGATTATATAATCATTATTTTATCATATATATCTTATATATCGATAAAATATATACTTATTTACTTCCATGTCAAAAATATGTTTAAATAATAATATCGCTTTGTGGGGGTTGTAGTCCACATGTACGCATGAAAGAGAATATCAAGTTCTAAAAACATTTAATTCCAATTTTTTTTTATTTTATAAAAGAAAACATAATTATTTCATAACTAACATATATAAACATTAAACCCACCATAATTACCATCTATAAAATATTGTGATTCAAATAGATTTGTATCATATCATGGAAATGGTTGGTCATGCATATGATCGAGCAATATATTCACTTCACATTTCATGTAAATTAGATAGGATAGTGTGGTTAAAAATGATAAATAAATTTTAGTATATGGATGATACTAATTTTATTATTTCAGTATAAATAACCCCTATCTATATATGGAAAAGAATAAGTAATGATAAATTGATTACCTTGTATTGGAATAAAATCCTTTATATTAACCCTTATGGATTATATGGATGGCTATTTTGTAAGTAAATATGCAATAAAATATAGATAATTAATTATATATATGAAATTTCTAGTCATTGGTTGTGATAAGAGGATCTATTTGGTATGAACAAGACAAAGTAAATGATCTTTTTTACAAGTGTGGGTAGGGGAATATTTTAATTTCATAAAATAAGTAGTTATAGTAATATAAATCTCTATGAAAATGATTATAAATGTATAATTATTTGATTTTATGGTTGGATTTCATCTAAATCCCTTGACCCCATAAAATTTGAATAGGTTTATGTAGTGACTTTAACCAAATAATTTTTTGTTTAACACCTTACACAAATATTTTCTTTATTAGTGGTAACGTTATTTAAACATTAATACATTACAATTATGCATTTATATTGATGGTTTTATAAAAAATGTCATATGGACGTCATTTAAGGCATATATTACCCCTATTTACATAATTTAAATTTTTAATATTTTTTAATAATTTAATAATATAATATTTTCATAAAATAAAAATATCATCATTTTCTAAAATACTGATATTCTTTTTCAAATAATAAATACAAATCATATAAAATTTGATTCCAGTATCATAAAACAACCAAAATATTTTATATTTATCTAAAAAATTAATGGAACACTATAAAATCCTCAATTTTTGTTAACTTTTAATAATTTTAAAATCATTTATTTTATTTTACTATTAATTTAAAAAATATATCATGCCATTGTTATGTAAGTAGTTAATGTAATAAAATAATTACAAAAAAATACATAAAATTTCCATCATGAAAACAATTTCCTAACATTAATATAAATTAAAAATTAAAAATAAATATTGCCCAATGTTTCCATATATTTGATACATGGATGTTAATGTCAAAAATACACTAATTATATATGATAAATGAAAGCTTAAAATTAATTTTGGATCCTTATCTCCATGATTGAACCATATTTTATCAATTTTATGTATTACATGGTGACATAATATTACTATTTTGATTTTTCATATTCACTAAAAAGGGACAAGTTTACCAAATTATAACAACATAATTAAAAAATAAGTCAATTTTAAATTATTTAATATATATTATAGTTATAAATTCATTTAAAATACACCGTAAAAAACAAGATGATGATTTTTAAATACATTTTTAACAATAAAACAACATTTATCCTTTTTCCATGAATGAAAAATTACTACAGTAATATTATAAAATATCATTGAATAAATAATATTTATATTTAATTGAAATATTTATAAAAAGTTATTTATTTATTATATTAATATAAACACATATTTAGGACTGTAAATAAATTTTTCTAAAAAAATTACTCGTAATTTAAAATGATTTCATCATACATTCTAAACAATTCATACAAAAATAATTTATTTTATAAACGTATATGTCATATATTTTTCAGAATTTAGATAGACCAATTGAAACCAATATATCCAACTTCATTTATATAAAAATCTAGTTATATATTAATATTTTAACAGTGTGTCATAGTTCTTTGAAATTCATAGTTTCATGTAACACAAGATAATAAAGAAATAAAATTTTTATATATAGATAAATGTTCTAAATTCATCGAATGATACGTAAATAATGTAAAATGAATATATCCCTTTAAATTCATCAGATCAACAAAAATAATCGAGGATTCTTCTACATCATCACATCTTAATGTTCCCTAGTAGCTTTTTATAATTTAGGGGTTTCTTATAAAATATTGACCATGTAGGTGGTCATGTTTCAAATGACCTTCAATATATAATAAAATATATCCACCAATTTTTCATTATAATAATAGTTTTCATCAATTTTCATGACCTTTGATTTCATCATGTTAGAAGGATCAAGTTTTTAGTTCTGTTAGATAGATACATTGATCACATTGAAACCTTGATAATGATTTGATGGAAGCACCAACATATAAGCTTCCACACTACTATGATAAATAATTTTTAATGGAATGATATATAGGGATCAATATTACCTTCCACCCAAACCTTATAACCCTCTTCAAAGGATATATTCATATCAATACATTATCACCAACATCTAACTCCATATCTCATAGACGATTATTGTTATAAAAATACAATGTGCTTAAGATAATTTTATATGTAGTTGAATAGATATAAAATTCTTAGTCATTCCCTCAATTGGATATGGTCCCAATAGTTTTATTTCTCTAATATTGTGCATACACATTGTAGTTATTCAATTTTTGTCATATATAGACATATAAGGGTCCATATAAAGTAATTAGTGAATGATACTGTTATAAAAATAATATTCAAGATGAAGGTGTTGTTCCCAACCACTATATAATTCCATCGAATAACTTCTCAACATATCCATTAGGGTGTAAATGACCCTCTAATAGTGAACATATGTTTTAGGCTGATAAGGAGTGTTTAATTATCTCTATATATTGATCCTTCTAAAGACATATCTAGAACATCAATATAACCCTTAGATATCGATCACATATGATAGATTGTGGTACATCATGCAGTATTAACACGTCCATAATGTATAACCAAGAATGTTTATATTGGTAAGAATGTTCTCTATTGGAATTGATGTGTGCTAAATTCATAATATGGTTGTCAATAACCGTATTATAATTATAAAAATTAATGTTTTGGGAATTGAAATACTGAAATTCATTTTAATGTTTCCCCATTTTAATTTATATATCGGTAATGATTATATAATTCCATATATTTGAATCTATCAACCATAACATGATGACATATAAAGAACCAATAAAAATACTCTACAATATCTCAATTCATTTGGTCCCACAAAAAATATTCCATCATTTCTATTTACATCTTCTTGATTTTGTGAAGAACAAATAATAATGAAATTTGATCATCATATAATTTATCATTCTTCATATCTGGTATGGATTGGACAAATAAATGGTTCAAAAATCATATCATTCCATAAAAATCATAGTTATACTTAAGAACATTTATAACCATCTTCTATTGTTCCATATCTTTATTCTGTGGTTCATTTATTCTCCCTTGGATAGATGGTTGAACACACATTTGAAAAATAAACTAACATTATCATTCAATTAAAATTTTGATTTCCATTCTCTATAAATATTTAAATATTGGATCTTTTTTATCTTCATCATAGATATCCATGGTTGATCATTTTGACAAGATTATACAACTACTTTTTCTCTTTCCAGGGGTAGTAAATGTATTTAGCTATATTTATATTGGTTAAATTAAAATGATTTTATATGGAACACTTTAATCATTATCTATTTGATGATATAATTCATGATCTTATGATATATATATATCACACTTTTCACAGTAAAGAAATATCCTCGATATTCATAATGAAAAAACTAACACCTCTAGCATAAATTCATGATTTATGTAATTATAATATTTCACATTCATTTGGAATTAATAATATACTACCACAATAAAATTTTCATAATGAAACATACACGTTCAATATTCAATACGTCAATAAGGATCTCAAATCAATATCCACTACAAGATACTATACATAGTGATTCACAGACAATCCATCTCATCAACTCTTTGAAATTCACTTCACATTAAGTTTTTCAAAATAAAATAACCCCTATTGAGTTAACATGGTGAGTAGATTAGATAGTTGTGAAAAATGTATCTCAATAATCTTGTGGTATCCTTATAACCATAGAAAACTATTTATTTCATTTACTTTTGTTGTTCTAATATAATTATTAATAAAATCATTCTTAGATGGAACCATTGATATACACTACCATGAGTTCATATTATGAAATAATGAATCTTTTTTAGGAGTTAATTAACACATGGGAACTTTTTCATATAGAATTTCCATCATCATGGAATTCATCAGGATGATTAAATGATCTTTATGATCTTCCTTTCCCATTGAGTATATAAGAATATAATTTATAATGACTACCAATAACTAATAAAGGTAATATCTGAATACTCTACTCATTAAATCCATGATTATATCAGAGGAATTAGACATTTTTAATTTCATCATTATGGATTCATAATGTTGAAACATTGTAAGCAAGGATATATTATTTATATTATCCATATGTGCCCTCAATAGATGACATCGATAAATATGGTTAATCATGGAAAATAATTTATCTCCTCTGATCACACATACTATTGATTTATGGTAGAGTGTACATATTCATGATAGTGATCTGGTTATATTATTGAAAATGACTAAAAAGATGGATTGAGTAGTAATATATATTGAAAAATACAAGAGGTTCATCCCACAAGGATGCACTAGGGTGGATGAATCCCTTATCATTATACTTAATTATTTTCCTCTTCAAATCTTCAATCTCAATTGGATCTATTCTATAAGGATTATTTTAAATACTTATATAACCTACTACAATATCTATTGAAAAATGAACTTCATGATTTGGATGAATATTAAGAAACTATTTTGGAAAGAAATCACAGAACTCCTCTAAAATAGTCATATCTTCAATATTTCTTTTTAAACCCAACCATATGAGATTTATACAATTCATGGATACTAATTTTGTCCCATAAGTAAAATTTTATATCAGTTGGATGTTTTTATTCATTTTCACAATGATAAAAGATAATTTTTTTATTCCGAATATGAAATCGCACTTCCCGCTCTAAATAATTAATATGATATACATATTTAAGTGTTTTAATAAATTATTAAAATAAAAAAAATATTTAGATAAAGTCATAATTATATTATTTGTTGGATAAAATTTACTGTAATAATTAATCATATATGTCATATACATGATAAACATGACTGTCACAATCTTTTGAGTTTTTAAAGTTATAATGACATGTAATCATTGTGATGGAAATTCAAAACCATTTTCAAATTCCATAGATAGAAGTGGGATACTCTAGAATTAAATAACTTTTTATTTATTATAGAATGGATAATAATTTAACCATTCACCATGTAATTATCATAACCCACTTCTATAGTCCTGATCTCATGATATTTTCCATTGAATTTGGGATTAATAGGTTGTGGATGGTGGACATAAAAAATTCTCAAATTCATCCACAAGTTATCATATTTCCAATAATCCAACCTTTTGAATCCTTCGAAGTCTGTCATGTATTATTCAACACCTTTTTTCCTCAATTTAATTATCCATACAATTCATCTTATTTCGACATTAATTATAATTATCAATATCCATTTCATATTTTTGAAACCTCCTAGTTTAATTCTAGAAAATTACCATGATAATTATATTGTAATTTCATTGATGTCAATGGTTTAATATTCATTATAAAATTTATTTATTTTTTCATTCGGGATACATGATCTATTTTTTCTTATAAAAACTATTGGAATAGTTTGAATCTCCATTTTTCTTTTCATCATTGACTACACATCGAATTATATCATCATATATTCTATATTCACATATAACTTATTCATTTATGTGACTTGGTTTTTATTCACCAAATAATTGATAACATTTTATTTTATTGATAATTACCTAAACCGATGAATACTATGGTAATCTTTAATATTTTCTAAATACATAACAGTGGAATCATCATCCTATTACACAATCTCACATAATTTATTCTTATATCAATCTAAATAAAATATGGAGAATGTATATAATGTGAAATTTTCTCTTATACTCACCCCATTCAATCAATTTAATTTATTCCACTTTTCTCAAATACATTATAGTGGTCCACCATTAAATCTATTCACCTTCAAAATGATATATGGATATGATATAAATCCAAGTTATAAAATTTGTAGGATATAAAATATTTTGTAAATGTGGTTGATTCATCACTGAACCCCTAGTTAATTAGATGATCCACTAAAATAGGAGGATGTTTCCTCATAAAATACTAAAAAGTATGTTTTACAGTCCATTTATGAGTTTGAATATCAACATCAATCATAGTCTAGTAAATTTACATGAACATAGAAAAAAAATCCATATTCCTACTCTCATTGAAATTAGATCATCTAGTGGAATTTCATTTCATTTCCCATTACATTCAAACATAAAATAGTTCATTCGGGGTCTAGCCATTAACTAAAACCAATCATCATTCCATGAGAAAAAATAATCATATTATAAAATAACATAATAATGTAGAAGGACAAATTGCACATATAAATCATGTCACATTACATTCAATATATGAAACCTTACATTTAACCAATGTAATCCATAATAATTATCTATTTTTATATTTAATTTTGGTATATAAATAAATAGTGAAATAACTAAATAATGTCATATGGGAGTGTCAACCTAGGTGTGAAATATTGGCACAAAGTCGTTGGGTTTGATGAATGATGATCTCTAGAAACTTTTTATAGTTTGATTGAGATGTTGTTACAATGATGGATCGCTATGGTGAATTATGATGGTCAGTGAAAGGGTGTTGTGGGCATTCATCAATCATGATTCTCGGATGTGTGGTTCTTTTGAATTTGGAAATTTGAACTTTTTTGTAGTCTTTGGATTCCCTCATGGTATATAGGTTACCTCTATTCCATAACATCATCTTTTGAAAAATAAAATATAATATAATTTTTAGTAAGTATGGGTACACTAACCATGATTCATATAGATAGATGAGATATAATTGAACAAACCTTTTTTAGGGTATTTCACCTAGAATTATCTATTCCAAAACCACATCATCATATAGTATATTATTTTGGATCTATTTCTATATAATCATTATTTTATATTACTTACCAAAACATTGGGAATATATCATTTACATTGAATTATAATTACTGTTTCTGAAAATGTTTTCCAGGCCATATCTCAATAAATTAAATAAAAAATTATTCAAATATCAACTATTATGACCCACAATTTTCAACCATAAATATTTTGTCTTATTAGTTCAATAATTAAAATATTTCAGAATTGAATTCCTAAGGACAGAATATTTCCAATTTCACTATATACTAGACACAAAATATTCTTATTTCATGAATGACCGTTATCGTCTCCCTCAAATATTTTCCAACATAATAATCTTCATATAAATACACTGCATATAAACCATCTTCATAACCTAGAAAAAGGATACAAAACAGTGGGTGAGTTTAGATTCTTATTATGAATAAACAAAAAATATATAAATTGATGATCATTTGGAAAAATAATATATGAATAAGGGTTTGATATCATCATTACAACGTACAAAATCCTTACACAATATTTCATAGACCATAAACATGATTTATGGAAATAAACATTACCATTTTAAAATAATAAACACTTGGATTAATAAATCATATTAAAAACAACATAAACCATATGTTCATGTCATAAATCCATGGAACCATCACAAGTATTGATCTGATTTTATATGTCAAGGTAAACAATCAATACTATCACACATAGTGTAGTTGGCCCCATTTCCGATTTCTCATTATGGATAAAACAAATCATCATTCTTCCAATAGTTGGTCAAGGACATCAACTTGTTTTCAATACTGGATTAAGAACATCTATATGATTCTAAATAGAAATTCCAAAGGCATGAATAATTACCCAATTAATTATAGCGGTGTATGTTTATATTATAATCAATCGTATAATAAGATCCATACTTATTTGTGTCACACTAAAATAAAACATTCAACATATCATCACATCATAACTTGTGTAAATAAAAAATTTATCCTAAATTTTTTATCATTTAATCCTAGCATATCACATGGAAAAATATTGGGCATTATTAATATATCACAATAATAATAATTATTATAAAAAATATTGATAAATTATAAGGATATTATAATAAGATCACATTTTCCTAAAACATAAGTAAAATCACATTATCATATCAAGCATAGAAAGTTCCATTAAATGACCACATGAAAATTTCATGAGGAATATAACCTTTTAACCTTGAAATCAAATTTCTAATGTCTAAAATGATCACATATATTTACTATGTCATTTTATATTAAAATTGAAATTTAATATTTTAAAAAATATCAAATATATTGGGCAGTAATGATAATGATAAATTCCACTCATGTTGTGTATGGTAAAATAAAATATGGCTTTAATATTTTTTTTTCTAAACATACAAAAAATAAATCTTTTAAAAAATAAATACATTAATTTTAAAAAATATTTTTGAAAAAAAAATCTTGAGAGAAATTAAATTATATAAATCAAATGATAATATTAAAAAATTGAATAAATTATTAAAAAAATATGTATATTTGATAAAAATTATTTTGGATCGATGATAGAAATTATATTGGTATTCCTAAATTTAATAATTTAATATCTTGGGAGATTAAATTTAGAAAAAATGAAACCAAAAAAATTATTCCACAAAAAAAAGAGGAGAAAAAAATTTAGTGTATTTATCATATAATAATAAGAATATTTTTACCCATGATATTTAATCATTATCATCATGATAAAAATAATATTTAAGCATTAATATTGTACCAAAATCCCCATCATTCATTGACATTTCCCAACCAACCTATATAATAAATTTAAATTTATTATTATTATATAAAATAGTAATTTAATTATTTATAATATATTATATTATCATCTTATAATATTCTTGAACCATTGTATTAATAATCAAATTTTATAATATTTATTTTTTGTGTTAACCATGTAAATTTTAAAGAAAATTTATATTTCTCAGTTCTAATCATTATATTTTAATAATAATTTCATCATATCCATAATTAAATTCATGATAAAAATTTAATATATATTATTACTTTTTATATATAGTCATTCATAAAATATTGAGATAGAAAAATGAATAAGCCAATTCATGGAGGTGGTAGGTCATACGTTCGATCAGTGTTGTATTCACTTTTCGAAAAATGGAATAAAATAATAGAAAATAATAAGATGTCCTTAATATAATTAATTAATATATATATATATATATATATGTATATTTATATTATATATATTCCTTAAATATATCCATAATACTATCTATGTAAAATATGTATGAGAAAAAATCCCATTGTTTCATTGTGGTGGTAGTCCACACATACAGCCGAGTGACAATATCATATTCCAAAGAGATGTAAGGTAAGTTTTTATATGTGAATTCATAATTCCATAATCATATTTTCTCATAATATAATATAAAAACATTAAATCCATCATAATACCCATTAATAACATAGGGTGATGAAAAAATTATTATATTTCTATGTGTAGATGGTAAGCCATACGTATACATGAGTGATATATTAATTTTCTTTTTTGATGTGGGAATTTTTAGATAATTGTAATTTCATAATCATAATAACATTTTTGAATCATTATTATACTGAATTTATTATTTTAGTGTAAAATTAATAGAGTAATATGTGTTCGATGACAAAGAAAAAATATATTTATCAGATAAGGTGATTTCCTCTTAATGTAAAGAACTCATTTAAATATCCTATTAAGGATACTAGGGGATGAATTTTGGGAAGATAAGTAGTGTAATGTAGTGAATGGATAGATTCCATTTTATATGTTATGGGATATTAACTCATGGGATTTTTAAAGAGATGAAATTTTAATAAATACTTTATCGATAAAAATTATTTAAAATGGATATATATTCAATGATATGGAAATATATACTTCATATCCTGTCAAAAAATAAAATTGTGTCTTGTTTATGTGTTCTTTAAACACTTATCATTTATTTTAACCTCTTATTTAACATATTTTACCTATCAAAATGATAATTTATTTTTAATTCTTAAGGAATTATAATATTACATATATGGAGACAATTGGATAAAAATTTCCAAGGGATTAATTTTTTTCAAAGTCATATCAACCTATCCATCTTTCTTCTCAAATAAAAATTTAAAATTATTTAATAATAATTTATTTTCATAAAATTACTATAATGTCATTTTGAAACCATTCATTTAATTTTTCATTGAAAAAAATAGTGAAAATATTAAATTCTAAATCAATCCTTTAAAACCTGTGATATATTCCATAATTATAAAAAAACATCATTTAACACAATAAAACACTTAATTTAAATTACATATAATATGGTAAAATTCATTTATTTTATATTTATATTAATTAATGAAACATTATTTTAGTGCTGTAAATTTTTTTTAGGTAACTATATATTTGGTAAACATAATAAATAAGTTTTATTTATGAAAATAATTTAACAATTCTAAATAACATCATTAATATTAATTTATAACATGTATATCCTATGTGAAAAAATAATCTGTATTTAAATTATAGTGAAATAAATTTGGAGAATATCATTACAAAAATTATTAAAGAGGTGAAATATAATGAAATGTTTTACCAAGTCGCCGTATATTTTAGACATGGATGGAAATTTTTGAAATATATTCATTTAATAGGATGATGTCAACAACTAAATTATTTTAAACCCATACCTCATTTTTTAACTTTCATTTACACATTTTACCATTATTGAGTTGACAAAACATTACTATGGTTTCTATTCACATTGAACGAAAATAAAATGGACCTATTTATAAAATTTGAATCTCTTAATTATAAATGTTGAAAACATTATTCATGGTTTAAAATCTAAAATTGGCATAAATTAGTTTACAAGTAATAGGTAAAAACATGGTGATACATATTTTGTAGAAAAATTAATATTTTTAAAATTAAATTGTATTTATTATTTTCCTGTAGTTAAAAAAAATATTAGAGAAATGTTAAATAATTTTATTAAACCTGAAATATGTATATGACATTAAAATGATTAACCAAAATGGAATTATTTTATTTCTTAAGATAAAACGCATTTTTGTGCATGAAAATAGTTTCTCAGTAAATATATCAATCTTACATTGAAATGTCTATATTCTTATCTATAATTAATAGGAAACTGATGAATTTATTTTTTACATGTATAAACCATACATTTTACATTTTATTTTTATTCTTATTCATGTATTCTAATCCAATGATTATTTTAAAGATGCCACATTAGTTAATAATACTTAAAATCTATATAGTATCTCATTTAAACATAGTGTTTCTTTTCACATAAGATATCAATGAAGTAAAAATTATTTAGAAGTATAATATAATATATGAGGATGATAAATTCAATATCATTTTACACCCTTAACAACATTAGTGGTGAATCAACATTCTTTGTAATCAAACATGATATAAATTATAAACTTGATCCACAAATACCTATATTAAAAGTTTACTATTAGTTTATAAATAAACTACCTATTATTACAAATAATTTAGATTAAATATCAATATATTTTTATTTATAAATAAATGATATGTTATATATGAATCTTTTTGGGAATACAGCTTGGGATATTATAGAAAAAAATTGTGTACTTAATTATACCCCTGTAGTTGAGGAATTTCAAGTAAAATGTTTCCCTATTTCATTTTCACATATTATCTTCAATACTATTCTATAAACATTTATAGAATACTCCCAACCCCATTATTCATGTCCTTGGGTTGTTTCTTAATGTATTTAAAAAAAATTGGGAACCCCCTCTCTCTTTATTTGTTGTGAATTCTGATTGTTCTTCCTAATGTTAGTTCGACAACCTCATCATCTAAGGATTTCCATTACAAATGTATTATTTTTTAAACTCCTCTATATTTATATAAATTGTTATAAATTCCCCATATCATTAAAAATTGTAATGAATAATGAAATTTAATGAAATTTCTGGGAAAGATCATGGTAATAATAAATCATACATTCTATAATTTGTAGATAATTTACAACATACCTCACTATTATTATATTGTTTATCATGATACTCATCCATCATTTATTATTCCTTTTATCACAATGTTATTAATTTTCATTGTATCTCATTAATTTTCCCATGGGTAAATATTTTTCTAGAATACATACTTTAAATAACTTCTGCTCTCTATCTTCTATGTCCTCTCCCTTCTTAGTATTTATAATCGGGGACCAACATTGGTTATCAAAATTAATTATAAATGGACATAATAACATCTTACCATTTGATTACACCTCAAATCCAGAATAATATTTTATATTTCAACAATCCATTTATCTACCACCTTGTGATTGGTGGACACATTGAACTTCAGAGGTTGTCTCACCATATAATGATGTAAATGGGTTGATCCGTATCGAGGGGAAAATATTTTATCGACGCCTGATAATTTTTTCGGCATAATCAAATGTAAAGTTTAAAGTATATTAAGATATTTTTTATCACAGACATTAACTATTTTATCATGATTATCTAGAAGGGATAATCATTGTACATGATAATTGGATTGGTATCCATTTCTTCTAGACGATCTCATTATATATCAAATAATATAATTATAATTAATTCTATAAAATACAAATATATATCAAAAGTCTTATACGTGATTATTCCTTAAAATAAGGATACAAAAATATATTATCTATAAAACCCACTAATGAATAATATCAAAAAAATTCCAAAGGTATAATCAATGTCATACCCTTAAATTTTTTAAAATAGGCTCAATATATTTTTTTTGGAAAACCATTATATGAAACCAAATTAATTTCCCTCATTCCTAATCACCAATATTTTTTGGGATATTTTTAAATGGAAAATATAATTAATTATGTTAAATTCACAATATCAAGTAATAATAGTCATCAATATACTAGATACGTAAATGTTTAATAACATCATAAAAAAATAAAAACCTGAGTACAAATCATTATTCATGGTGTTTTCTATAGGACTGATCACATATAGTGTTCCACATTATTTTATAGAGAAATATAAGACACAGTAGTGGATAATATCAAATTCTAAATTGGGGACACTGTATTTTAGAATTTAATATTTAATATTTATTATAATTAGAACATATAAAAAACTTATAATTCATAGTACAATTGATTGATAGAAAATGATAGAATTGGGTAAATAATTACATAAAAAAGGAAATTTTATAAATGAATAATTTCTAAAGTCATAAAACATGTTATCAATGACCATTACAAGAATTCATACATACTGTGTCAAGACACTACCATTTCTCTATCGTAGTTGTCTTATTTGACCAAATGGTGCATTGAAGTGTTATATAATTCATGTACCGACCCTAATAGAATATTCTAATGCATTTTATAATATAATAATTGACAATTTTATAATTCTAATGAATGGGAAATAAAAGAATAGTTACATTAAATTTAAACTTTTGAATAACTGATTTGATTTTCCTAAAAAATAGCTTATTATATGATCATTATGTTTTTTTCAAGCATCAAAGAATTAGTAAGGATAACTTGGTGAATACCCATGATCATGTTGGGGATAACTAGGGATTCACATGAAATAATTACTACCCCAATCAAGAGAAAAATATGGATTTTTAGTTATTTGATAATTTATAATTTAAGTATTATAAATGTATTTTGGTACTATAGATAATGAAATTTAAATGGTGGGAGAATAAATAAAATTTGGATAAATCCCAATATCAATATAATTAAATACATATATATGGTTATAAAATTTAATATAAAGTATCTAAGGCGTATCACATGGGTGATCCAAAAAGATATAAAGCATTTCCCCTATACTTTTCATTTAGTGAACATTGGGTTAATATCTGACCATACAATTATAGAGTTTTCACTCCAAAGTGAATCTATTCAGAAGGTTCATCTACTTTTTGTATGTTGACGGGGATCCCATTTCTATGAAAACTATAAACACTTGTTTCCTTACATGTTTTTTGGATTCTTATATAACATTTGAAACCATGAGAATCATAACTCTATAAAAACAGATTATATTGAAATGTAATGGTGATATATCAAAAATTATAAAATATAAAATTCTTATAATATGGAATAACAACATTTTACATTGAAATGGAAAAAAATTAAAATAATATTTCAATTAATGAAAGATAATTGGTTAGTGACCATTAAAATGGATGGAAAATTATTAATAATTTATTTTTTATCCTTTGATACATGTAAAATCTATACAGTTTCTATTCAATGAAAAAAATGATAGTAACCTCATGATTAAATTATTTAGATTGATGATTAATTAGATAATTTTTTGAATATATAGATAACTGATGATTATATTTTTTTAATTATAATCATAGTCCACAAAAATATGTGTTGTTTAATTGTAAAAACATTCGATTGCATATGTTTTTAGATAATGCATTTTGATATTTAAGGAATGCTTTAAGAATTATTTTTGTTTATAAATAAACTATATTTATTTTATATAAATTTTGAATTATCAATATAATATTCCCAATCTTTTTTCCATCATAATATATTTTTTTGAATTTAAAATTTTTTAGAGGATTAGAAAAAGGTTTTCATGATATTAAATAAGTTTTATTAAGAAACTATTTTATTCATTATCACAGATTTATATATATTATGTTTAAATATTTTATATATCATATTAATGTCATAACATATATTTTATATTATTTATATGTTTTAAAATTTAGAAAAAACCTTATTATCCTAGAAAATAATGAAATTTTCCCAGATGATATTTTTGAAATCCTAATTGAAAATAATGGACGATTGGTTATTTCGCACTAACATAAACTTCTCCAACCAAGGAATATTATCTATCTTATTTCATTCATGTTTGGACTATACATTTTTAAGGGTGAACCCCATGGAAGATATATCATTCTCAAAATCAAATAAATGAAATTCGTGGGGAATGTTTCTTTGGGAATGGGCATAGTTCCATCCATCTGTGCTAATTAACTCTATAAATTAACCATAATATAAATTAATCTCAATTTTCAATCAACAAAAAAAATATTTACTCTTAATTATTATATATATATATATACTTCAATATATTCATTCATAATTTGGGACTTTAGTCCTTTTAAAATGATGATTTTTTAAACTATGTTGTTTTAATTTTCATTTTGTTTTATGTTATGTGTCTTCATGAGATTTTATGGATTCTAGTTAACTATAAATGTTTTTCAGGTAAGTAAAAAATCAATGTTATATCTGATTTATGTTTGATTTCTATAGTGACTATGGTTTTCTATAGGTTTAAATGTGTAGTTTGCAGGGAAGTAAGGAATGGTGCCTGAAATATAAGCTATAATGGATTTGATAGTTAACTCATAGTTACATACATGAATTTGATGTAGTTGTGAAGATTTATATAGGAGGATCATAGAGATGATGACATGGTTGTGATATTTTTCCATGGGTTACATGATGACTACTTAAATGTATTACAACCTAGGATTTTTTTTTCTGGGGGTGTTAGAGAGAAAAGCATATGTGATGGTAGATAGATAGGATCCTTATAATGAACATGATTTTCTAATATAATTATTTTCATTTATTTTAGTAATGTTGATTGTTTTATGGAAATAATACATTTGATTCCTTTGTGTTTAGATTATTATTATGATTATTTATTAGTATTTTTTATTCCTTCATAACATTATCATGGAAGGTTGATGGGTGGATTATTTTAACTACACCTCTATTCTCTACACACACATATATAAATATAAATTTTTAGGTACATATGGGATAACTGGTGTTAAAGGAATTAATTACTTGCATAGAGTGGTTCTTATTGATCTTTCGGAGTTCTATAGTCACAAACATGTATCTATTTTTGTATTTCTTTTCATTTTCCATTTTTATGAACATGCGTACATTTATTGGGATTTACATACATTTAAATATGGGATCTATGTGATTGGTGGATCTCATCCTATCTCTCTTAAATTTATATATAGACAGTAATGTCTTTATTTTTTAGGCATTAAATTCCATTATTTCTAGTTTCCAATCCATTGTCTATTTTAGGATGATTTTTGGAGTCATTCATGTCTTTACAAATTTTTTATGAGTTGTACTAGTGGATGGGGTCATGATAGTGTGGATTAATGAATATCATTCAGAGACAAGATATAGTTTGATGATTGGAATTTGTGAGTATTGGGTTGGTTGGTAGGGAAACAATATCATATAAACCTATAACATGATATAGTAATTTCATTAATGATATAATGTATGACTTTACAAAACCTAATGATTTAATATATGGACCATATGATTACTGAACATGCTATGTTAAGTGACGTTACATACAGGGAAATTCCCAAGAATAGGTTCATGTATCATTTTTTTAGGTTCTATTTTTTAGTTGGTTAGAAAATGGGAATTATTCATATCATTAAAAAATAAACTATAACTATCCCTTATTATGGGTTTATAGAGTCTCTAATAGTTAATGTTTTCCATATATGGTTCGATTTCAACATCCATAGTTGGTTTGGGCAACGATGTTAATACATATTCACTAGTATATCATCATAGTGTTGACTAAAATTATAATGATACCAAGGTAATAATTCCAGAAGATTATTTGTGTTAGGGATAATAAAAATATGAGGGATATTTTTCGTATTGAGAGACTAAGGATTTGGTTTATGGGGATTATATTTCAATCAGTTGAATCCATGCTCATATTTAGCAATGAGGATCTCTAGTTATTACTATAATGTATCTGGATTCTCAATAAGGGTGGTTCATATTCCTCAATTATTGTGAGAAGTTGACTATTTCATGGGATATTAAATGTAACAAGATTCACATTTATATTCATTCTTCTACCGCACATGAGGTATGTTTTCATTATATTATTATTATCACCTATGGGAGTTAATGTGCTAAGATATTAGATATATTGCATAAAAATAACTAATGTAACACATAAAACCATTTTCCATTTTATGAAGACAATCTAGGTAATTTTGAGGTAGCTTCATAACCAAATATTCAATGCAATGTCACCACATTCAAATTACATTCAAATATAATCATGTTGTAGAATGAATAATATATATTGATGGTTCCCAATAAGTGTATAAAATCCCAATATGTTATTTTTTGATACTCCTAATGGATTTTTTATATTTTTTGAATCTTTGATATTCTAGGTTATTATACAATTAAGACAATATTAAGACAATTTCGGCCATTTGAATATTATTTCACCAGGTCTAGGAATTCTGGGACTCATTCTAATTGACTGTGTAAGTTTTTTTCATGTATAGATAATGGGTATTATAAAATTTAGTACAAAAAAAATCCTAAAATGTCATTGGGAATATATTATCCCTCTTCAAGATCAACTATTATTGAAGTATATTTAAAGACAGATGTAGCAGGGTGCTCTAGCTTTTGATTTTCTAGGAGGGGTTGGAGTGGGTTGAAGATATCCATTTTGTGTCCCTCATCCTTTGGGTTATTGAGTTAAAATATAATATGGATGTTTTCATAATCATGTATATATGGTTAGTGGTGTATGCCATCTTTTGATGCACTCCTTAGTTTTTCTAGCACTATGTGGGAATGAGGTCATGGGAGTTATTATCTAATTATATTTTTCATGATTGTATGCCTTATTTGGTTTGTAAGATATTAATTCAATTTATTCTACATCCTTATTCAATATTATCTGACATGGGGTTGAGGAACCTCTTATGCAGTTGGTATTTAATACATTAATTAAAGTATGTGCAACTATATATCATGTGTGTAGAGATAATGAGTTGATGCATAGTTAACATAAACCAGGGAGATATATCAAAGAATATCATATAAATTGATGAAATATCATCATTGTTATGGAATAATCTTATTCACTATATGCTATTATGGATTTCAATAGGAAGTGGTTTATAATCTTTGATGTTGATGGAATTGACATTATGTTTCATGATGAGATGGCCCCTTAAATGGATCGAAGGTGTGGTGGGTTATTATATTGCATGATGGATGAGATGATTTTAATATCAATATAAGGAAATTCATTTGTTTTTTCCAAAGGTTTATAAACGTACCATGTTATAACTTTTTATCTGATTTTGGAACAACCACCTCAATGTGGGATCAACATTGGGATTGTGGTTCATCTGGGTGATGCATTAATATTCATTTCCTTATAAATAATATTATATTAAGAGTAAAATGACTGATAATTTCATATTTATGGTAAAATATAAATGTGAATCAGTAATCATATTAGCATTACTTGGGTTTCATTAGTGTTGTTTACGAATAAGTTAGATGGTAGTATGTGCTTGTGAATTGATTAATGCCTCTTGAATTATGTGAAAATAATAAACCTCAATCATCCTATGTCAATTGATTATTTATTTTATTCACCTCGTGTAACTAGGTATTATTAAAGATATTTATTATGATATCATCATATTCTATTTATGTATGTGGATATGATGAATAATACATTTAGATTTCATTGTGTTAATTTAGTGTTTTTATAAAAAATCATTGTTATAAACACTCAATTTATTTCCGTGGGATTCGTCAATGTTGTTTGATTTTTTATAATGATTCATGGTGACGTTTAATTTTGATATAATAGTGTTTTTTGGAATTTCGGGAGGAGTATTAAATGCATATATGAGTTGTTTTTGGAGGTCATTAACATCAACATCAATATAGAAAGCTATTATAGATTACATTTTATACCTACAAGGAACGTTTTTTGGTTTGTGTTTTGTCCCATTGTTGACAATACAGGGATTCATAAATATTATGTTTATTGTTTCAATTGTATACCACGTGTGTTTTAATGTGGGGTGAAGTTTCCTTGTTCTTGATGGTTATTATAGGATGTTCATATATGAATTATCTTCTATTGTGACTCCTATGATATCTATAAATCGAATTGATTCTAATTTCATGTGCATTTAATAGTGCCCAGATAAATAGATAATTTTATGTAGAATATTTTTAGTGATCTATTTCTCCATATTCCAATGGATGGTGTTGTTTACATGGTTTATTGTGATTATTCACATATTTGAGTTTGTTTGGTTGTCATGCATCATTGAGTGGTAAACTTTTTTAGGGCATAGATGTTATATAATCTAGAATATTACAACACCACCCACAATTTTATTCATCATATGGTTTCTTTTTTATCTAAAAATATAGTGGAATTAATTAAAAGAAGAGTATTATGTGGTCTTAATGTATCACAACTATTTCAGGAATACATTCTTGAATCCTGATCTAAATATGTCATAGTGAATGTAGAAATAATTCTTATAGGGTTATTAATTCAAGAATTCCAGTATGTTATGAAATTGAATATTGTGATTTGTGATTTGAGAAAGAATTCATGAGGATATCCATGGAATGATTCTTATTAAATTTTTATGATAATGAACGATCTATTTTTGAATCCCCTTGAAACGGTATCATGTGATAGTGAGTGATGAAATTATTGTATGATGGCTCAATTTTTTTTCAAATAGGATGATGTGTCCATGTTTGGAAATTATAGAGTGGGGTTATCAAAATATCACGGTTTTATGGTAATTAACCCATATAATTGTCTACGTATCATTCGGATTGGGTGTTATATCATGGCCAGAAAATAATTCCTTTAGTATCAATGGGTGTTGTTTTACAAAAGTTCTAATGTCCACCCTCATAGGAACGTCCTATTTCTTCTAATATGTATGCTGCTATGAAATTTTAGTATTTGTTTCCTGGGATGAAATAAACTTTTACACAATTTTTTTTCAAATGTTTGGGTTTCTAGAGGGTGAAGAATGAGCATTGTGTTCTAGGTGATCTATTCAACTACATAATGATCACTGGTGGATGTGGGAGGGAATACTAATGAAAAATTTAATTGGTTTTCCTCTAATGTGAGGATGGTGTGGTGATATATGGTAGATCAGAGACAACTTGATGATTCCATCTCATTTGATAATGATTAATTAATTCATTTGAATTTAGATTTTGTAATAAATGCAATTATTGTTTCTGTTGAGTATTCATGGGCTCTAATGAAAATTATATATTATCATGGTAATCATTTATCCTATATAGTTTTTAATATTCACCTGATTGAAATTTTTTGTAATGACATAATATCATTTTTACTATTATTATGATTATAAAATAGTGAGTACTTTCAAAACTATAGTGTGATGTTTTTAGTCCTGAATTATGATTTATTTATAATATAGTTAAGAATCTTCTCCATATATAATCATCTATAAAATAAAATTTTAAAATCGAATACTTTTGTGGATAAATTTAACGAATTTTAAAATTACCATTTCTAGTCTCCATTGTGTTCGAATGAGTTCTTTGTGTTTGTGATATTGGCACCAGAATTGGTGCAAGGCATGCTATAGAAAGTTTAGGTTATTCCATATATGATGAATCTAGTTTGGGAATTCCCAAATTACTATGATTATTATAAGAATATTCCTCTATAGTTTTACATTAGGGAATATATTTTCGTAAAAATATCTCCTTGATGGGGCATATGAAATTTCACTCAAGGGAGAAATCCATCTCTATAATGTTTTGTTCAATTTTGTGTGTCAATGCATATTGGAGCTATTGTGTATTGATTAACCCTTCCACATAAGAAAATATTGATTCATGATATCATTCAAAAGTATAAGAATAATCTATTACACATAATATTATTATGTAATTAACTATGTATAGACTTACATTGATGATTGTATGACCTTAAACGAACATCATATTGGGATTCAAGAATATTCAGCAATGGTTTTTCTAGTTAATGTTTTTCATTTGGTTCTTATCCAATGGAAACATAGTGTCTTAGAGGATATTAAGTAGGTGAGAAATATTTATATAGGCACCAAATACCATTATTTTTTTGATAATTTATCATTATTTAGATTTTTTGTTTTACATTTCTATGTTTATGACCATATAGTTGTTCATGATTCTAGTTTATGAACCCTTTTTTGATGTATTGGTTATATTCTTGTTATTGTGGGATAATTGAGAGGTATCACATAGGGGGGTTTTAATTTTCCCATTCACTTATTTTTTCATATTGGTATAAATTATCAAAAATGACATTTCTTTTATTGGAATCAGATGAAAAAGGTATTTTTTCACATTCCCTGCCTTGGTGAGTTTGGGTGTTTAAAGGTTTACATTAACGGAATGAGGAAATAATGTAGGTGTTTTATTTTAATGTTTACATTTAAACTAATATTCTTGCAATGTGATTTTACTTTTTGTTTCATTTTTTAGTGTTATGAGTTGGACATCAATCGATTCTGAGGTAGTTGTGGTCTTGGAATAGAATATTTCATACAGATCTTGGGGTTGATATGGATTCTGAAAATCAACATGGGTTCTTCTTCTATGGGGTATGATACACTATTGAACAAAAAGAATGTGGGTTTTCTCTAATTTTTTAGGAGTTAAGGGGCATATGTTTTCGAAGAACCATGGTGTTAACCATTGTTTATAGGATCAAAGGTGATCTTGAAACCCATGATTTTCATACACGTATACTAAATCATTTTTTATTAATATACATAACATTAAAAAAACACATGAAGACCATGATGGATTAGTACCTTTGAAAGGTTCGAAACATTATATTATATATTGGTGAAAGATTTACAATGTTCCACATATATATCTCTACCTTTATTACCCCTAATTAAATCTATTAATCCTAACCTATAGAAATGAATCATAAGAAAGGGTGAGCATAGATTCTCAGTAAGTGTAAATAAAGAAGGTACATAATCATAACATCAACATAAGGGTATGATAACAAGAGAATAACCTATAAGAACCATATTATACACATGAATGGTCGTAATCATTTTTCATGGTATAAATATTTTTAGTTCACAAGACATTAATCCAAATGGAATCAAAGAACTTGATCCATTATATAATATCATTTGAATTAGACATATAATTTTTTGGAATACATATATTCTTGGGAAATATTATTTCAAGGATACCTAAAAAGACATTAAAAACATGTTAGGATTGTGCTAGCCAACTATGTGACATTTTCAGGTGTGGGATGACAAGATGTGTAACCACTTTTATGGCCATGGGAAGACTAGTTGTGTTCTCTCTTAGATCAAATAACATTTATCATCACCCTATAAATTATAGGCTAAAATAGATCTACCCCATTGCATAATTAAATCTTCCATATGTGGGACATAAGGTCATAAAAATTTATCATATCATAACCAATAAAATTTATTGAGTATCGTAATCATTTCATCATATCATAAACTAAGTAAAATTGAGAGGTCTCATAATCATTTCAATCTATTTTATTCTCTGAAAAGATGTAGGTCTCATAAGCGTTTTGTCTGGTATAACACATTGTAGAAAAGGGGTATAAAACATGTAATCTTAATCATAAACCATTCAACAAAATAATAATAATGGTTTCCTAGGATCATAATCCTTATAAACCATATGATACATGAAATGATTTCATTTTATAAGGATAGGGATTTTGAAAAATGAGAGGGAGAATTTCGTTTAGAAAATACTCATTTTTTAAATTCACATTTGAAATAAAAAATCATTTTCAAATTAATATTCTTTGAAAACCACATAGAGAACATATATTTATGGTACAAAAATAATTATAAACATTTTATTAGTAGAATATCCAATACTAATTAAAATATTTTAACATAAAATATTATGGAATCTTTTTTCATTGAAAATAGCATTGAAAACCTATAATGGATGATTTGAAAATAACACGATTTAATCTTAATCTATATTTTAAATATTCAAATTTCAAATTTATCTAATATGATAAATTTTAAAAATTATATGAAAACATTCTTGGTAAACTGGTAATTAGTATTATTGTTTTTTAACTAAAGAGATAAATAAGGTCATATTTTGTTAAATCATTTTTTAATTATCCTAAGAAAAAATTGTTGAAAATAGGTAAAATTATATGAAAATATCAGGAATATGTAGATAAAATAAAAAATAATGGAAATTACTATGTGGTAGATCTAGATATTTTTATATTTGAGACATAGTCATAAATAATCACAATATGTGATGCCATTATAAAATAAAATCATTACCACTTTATTTCTATCGAACTATAATAACCATGAAGGAATAAAATTAAATTGTACATAAAATATAACGAGAATAAATAAATTTGATATATTCAGTTTTATAGGGACTATATATACAAATTATGAAAGAATATATGTGTATAAAATAACATATTTCTTAAAGTATGGAAATTAAGACCAATATCCATTTCATATTTGGTTACACTTTAATTGTAAACCCCTTTAATAGAAGATCCTAAAAAGGATTTTAAATTAAAATTAAATATTATTAAATGAATCATAATATACCTTCATTTCCACTATATACAACACATAGTAGAAATTGGTGGTGAATATGACATGTGTCTCACGAAAGTTTAATGTTAGATAAAATACTATTGGAGTTAATATTGACTCTCATCAAACACATTCAAACACCCAATATAATAAATATATTTTTATTATAAATTAATATATGAACCATATATATATATAAATAAATATATATTTTTTTATGACTATATATTATCTATTTACTAACAATTCCATGTTAATGTTCTATTTCAAGTAATAATTGCATTGTATTTTATACATTGTATGAATTTTTATTCATCTTCCTCTTACATAGATCATGATTTAAAAATATAAGTAATGATATCATTGATTTAAATATCAAATATATTCAATATATAAGAATTTATATTCTTCCCAAAAATTTCGTGATTGGAATGGTAATACAACATTTATGGATATGGTACATCACACATACGCATCATCACTACTACCATTTTATATCATATTTATAAATTGAAAAGTATAATATATATATATATGTATATATATATTAAACATAGTGTAAATTTTATTTAATATTTATAAAATATTTATATTAAACAAATCAATAATAAATTCCATTTAAATAATGATTGAATAACATTTCTTTATTCTAAAATAGTCCACCATACACACGAACGACGTTATCATATTACAAAAAATATGAAATCCTATATTTAGGAGTTATATTAGAATTAAAATTTCATATGCACACAAAAAATGTAATAAATAACATATTTATACATTATTTACTTCATTATTCACAACCATTAAAGTAGGTAATGGAAAAATGAACGATACTTGTTTTTAAGGTAGTTATCTTGCGTACATACGGGCACTGATTTCATATCAGATTTGATAGAAATGTGTTTTTTTAGTTCATAAACTAAAAGATAAAAACTTATCAACACATTAAATATACATTTGTTTTTATATAAGAAATATAAAAAATAATCAAATGGGTTTGGGTAAGAAATAAAATAAAAACTTTTGTTGATGAATGTTACAACATCTTCTGGGATCGTCTATTGGCTTCCAACAAAAGCATTACATGGTGGGATGTGTTCAAAAAGTATAGATTCTATAATGAGATGATGTATTTTTAGATTTATTTTTTCATGGTTTTGTGGATACAAATGTATTTATTGTCATGAATGGTGTTGGTATTGAGTTTTTTTATAATTTAGGTGGAGTGGAATTGTTGAAAAGAGTCAAATGAATTCACTAAAGGGGGATAACCTTTATATCGTCTAGGTAAAATATAGAATGATAACTGAGGGTAGGTTTCAATTTACTGATAAACACCTCCACCACATAAATATAAATGAATTTATATAATCATCTTCTTTAACATCTATGTTTTCTTATTTTTACCATTATGGGTTTTATAATGGTAAAAATAATTTACCCTGTTAATCTATCCATAAGGAATGATTTGATGTGATAATTATTAGGCAATTTTTTCACAGTAATTAATATAAATGGTATCTAATTTAAAAAATAAATATCAAATATGGGTTGGAAATTATGTTTATTATATGTAGTCATAATGCATAAAAATTGTTCATTAACCATAACTAGAGTAATGAATATTTCCCTAAATAGGGGACAATATGGTTATAATGAAAAATAAATTGATAATCTAAGGGAAATTTGATTATATATATTAAAATTTAAAAATATATTTACTGAAATAGGATTTTTAGACGTTTTAAATAATTTAATAAAATATCATTAAATATAGAATAAATTTATATTACATTACACCACAATTTATTTAAATTGAGTTTAAAAATATTAAAATCTAAAATTTGAATATATAAAATGAAAAAATTATTTTTTGGAAATATTCTACTGAAAAATTAATGTATTATAATAATCCATTCAATTTACCTCAGTTTTAATATTTCTTGTATCATTTATTTTTGTTTATTATTAACTATATAATAAATATATTTTAAATTCATAGGCATTTAATGTAAATGTTTAATCATTAAAAAACGAAAAAAAATATCATGATAAGAAAACTAATATAAATTTCCAAATAATATTTCTAACTAAAAAAATGATATTTTTTCATATCTAAAATATTTATATATATTAAGGGGAAGGTATATTCCTATTTTTTCCTCACATAACAAATTTTATTTGTCAATTTCAAAAGATAATATCCCAATAAATAATAAAAAATTAGTATGCGATGTGAATGGTGTAAATATTTCCATCCAATTAGTGGTTTAATATTTTGAATGTCATTTTGTAGATTATTATGTAGATATAACCATTATGTAATCCAATTTTTACCTTTATAATTGTAATTAAATTTTACTTTTTTCACTACTAACTTTGGGAAAAATTTATTTCGGATTAATTAGACCATACAAATAATAGTAATTGTAAATATGGAATAAATAATTCCAAATTCAATGAATACAAATTTTATATTTTAATTTAAAATGAACCCCATTGATATGATGAGAAAACATGTTTTTAAAACAAAATTTTTAAGGCCTTATATTTGTATTTATTTTTGGGTAATACTCTTTTTATGGCTTCAGTGGAAACCCTTACATAACCCTTGGTCCCATTGTAATATGGACTTTATAAAACCTAATTTCTTAGAGATAGAAGGCCCAACCAATGATTATTATGTCTAAAGATTGGACTGCAATTGGAACTTCCCCCCAACAACATCTATATCTTTGATGCTACCTAGATCCCCACCTCGCATAGATGATTGAATAGAATATAATTATTTATCGATTAATTTTTCATGTAACTAATGGAAATATTCAAACCCTCACATTCATCAAATGCAGTTAGATATTCTCTAGTAGATGTTACATGATTGAAATTTTCATCTAGGACGTCTCTTTTGTGTTCTCCCCGAGATGCTTCATTGTTATATTGTCTTACAGGACTATTGGCACCAAATATTATGGTTCCTTAAATTGTCTGAGCCCTAAATACCTTTTGTTGGATCTAAGGCCCTATGGCCTAAAGGAATCAGTGGAATGATGTCTAGGACTCCAATAGTTTCAAGCCTATGTATAGAAAGCCCAATTCCCATTTTCTGGGACCAATCTAATGGTCAACGTGATGAAGGATTCAAGAGATTTATTTTGTTGTCAAGTTTTGGTTTTTATGTAACGAAATCAAATCACTTATTTGGAAGAAAATTGTTTTGAGATTTTGGTTTTTAAAATAATTGATCTGCTTTATGAAGAATCGGTGTCATAGTAGAATGTATCATGTTGCAAGTGTATTGTAATCAATTTCATACTGGAACTGATGTAAAACATGTTATTCATTTGTGACGATGCTTTGATAATTTGTATTTCATATAAATCATGATATTTATTGAGATTTTGATTTAAGATTGATTGGAGGAAAGGGGAGTTAAAGAGATGCTTCCAATAAAAAAAGAATTGTATTCATATTGTTTTTCTAAATAATCATAAAAGTATCTTTTAAAATTTATCATATCTAGATGGAAGAGAGAAAGTAGTGGTTCTGATTGTTTTTCGGAGCAATTGGAAAACAATCATATTCAGATGGAAATAGTGGTGCCTATGAATAGAGGTGTGAATGAAAAGGGTTATTACGATGGGAATAGTGATGCTGATGGAAGGTGGTACTGATTGAAGTAGTGCTGATGGAAGTGGTGATGCCGATGGAAGATGAGACACCAATTTTTTTTCAGAACATTTGTATTCAGGTAAAAAATGAAAAGGGATAGTGGAGATTGAGAATGAGTAATATTCAGAATGTAATTGATCAGATATGGGTACAGGAGAATCAGTGACACTATTCCAAAAGGAATAATATTTAGAATTCATTGTATCGTATCTAGGAAGATTGTTGCTTTCAAATAATATTATATCCAAGAAAATAATCATTTTTAGATTTTATTTGATTGTACATGATAATTTTATCCTGAATGATTGTAATCAGAATGATCATACACTGTAATCCTAACATGATTGATTGTAATCAGAATGATCATACCCAACAATTTTAACAAGAATTATCGTCGCCATAATGATCATAACTTAAACCGTAACAAGAATTATTGTAATCAGAATGATAGTAACCAGCAATCGTAACTAGAATGACCATAATCAGATTGATCGTAACCATCAATTGTAACCAGAATGATCGTAACCATAAATGATCTTATCCAAAACGATTGTATGCAGGATGATCATATCTAGACCATTTGTATTAAAAAAGGATCATTATTGAGTTGAGATGAAAAAGAAGGAATCATGAATGAGTGTAAAGTTAAAATACATTAAAATTGAAATCAGGAAATTCTAAAGGTGCTCATCAATGAATTCAAAGTCATGATTTAAGAAATGATACAAGAAAAAGTTTTTAAATGAAGGTATTTACTGGAAATATTTGTTTACTCATGTGGGTAAAGATAAAATAATGTAAAATGATAATGGATAATGAATTTTCAAAGAGGAATTCTTTGATTTAATACAGTGATTTATGGATAAATACATTTCTTCATACATTTTTTTATGTGGTACATACCATTGTTTTGAAGAAATCAGCATGAGTTAATCAAACTCAAATTATCAGAACCATGTATTGGTCATCAATTGTTATTCTATTGACAATTGAAATGGGGGTCTAAATAAGAAGAGGTGAAGATTGTGGAAGTTTGGAGAAGAATTTAGAAGTGTCTACAAAGAATTAATTTCTCTAAAACTATAGGAGAAATTCAAATTTTTGTGAATTTATATTAGTGGGAATTTTTTTTTGGATTCCCTCAAAAACATGTTTTGGGTCACCTATAAATGGCCAAAAGTATGTTGTACTTCTAGGACATACACTATTCACATAATAAGTGATAGAAGCTATGGATTTCTAGAGAGAATAATATGTCAATTCTTTTCAGATTTAATATAGTTAAGGGTGGTGTCGATTAATTCATATTCTATTCGACTTGAAATTTGTTTTTCATAATTATAGCGGTGAGGATTTTTCTATATCATATTTTATTAGAAAATTAGTCATGGAGTTTTGTTTTGAATGAATCAGACTCTGAAGAATCAGACTCTAAAATTTTGGACTTAGAGGCCTCAGACTCAATACAATATTCATGTGGTTCTAACCATTTGTATGGTTATAGAATTGATGAATTCTATTAAAACTAGAATATATTCTTTTAATTGAATATAAGCGTTGGTAAAATGAGCTGTTATAAAATAAATTTATTACACTATTGTTCTAGGAGGTTTCACACGTACTAGTGGGATAGTTTCATAGTTATATAAGAGTGTAAATGTACTTCCCACTCTTTTTAATGAAATTATTTTTTTGATAGTGGATTCAATGGTATCATGTAATTTTCAAACCATACCAAGGATGTAGCTATTCTTATTGAATAGTGAACCTTTTATATCTTTGTATTCAAATGGTTGTGTGTTGAGATTGTTTTCAGCTGGTAATTGAAATATTTTATAGGAGGTGAAGGTTTTTTAATTAAAAATGAATATAAAAGAAAAATAGTGTCACTGATTCACCCATCCCCATCTCAGTGATACATTACTCTAACTGGGCACATTCAATTGGTAACAGAATAGGTTCCCTCTGTTATTCCTTACTGAATGAGAACATAAACTGTGTGAATGGTAACGGTATTCCAATACTTGATGGAAATAACTATCATATATGTAATATATATTGCTGTCATATATTATGTTTATCAGTTATGATGTTCTTGAAGCTGCAATAGTTGGGTTTCCTCCCATTGTAGATAGTTCATCACTTGCACCTGTTGAAAAAATGTTTCTTCATAATGATGTTATGTCCATGAATGTTATATTATCTTCACTTTTGGAAATTGAATTCAAAAGTGTAAAATTTGTTTCCACATCAAAATTTATATGGGATAAATTGAAATAAAATATGAAGGCAATACAAAAGTAAATAAATAAAGGATACAAATATGGATATTGGTGTATGAAGATTGAAATATGGGTGATCTTGAATTTGTTGTGTAATTCATTACCATGGAAAATAACATTGTGAGTACTATCAGATGTCCTAGTAAAACACTAAAATAATCAATAGTTGTTGATAATATCACAATAATCATACCTAATAAATTGAATGTAAAGGTTAATTCATTAGAATACATAGATCTTGAAATATTATCTCTTTATGATTTACATAGCACTCTTATAACTTATGAAATTTTAAAAAATAATGATATGAAGAGTGGAGAAAAAGTTGTTAGAGAAATGGATTTCAAATATGTGATGAAAGAAATGTAATGTAATATTTTTATTGAATATGAATCTGGTGATTCTAACTCTAAAAATGAAATATATAAAAATCTCAATGAAATTATATCCATTTTTCTAACAAATTGAAAAGAGGTACATGTAAATACAAAGGGATACGTCCCATCAAATGTTTTTAATTTGGATTTGTTGGTCACATTGTGGATAATTTTCCTCAATGAAATAAATAATTGGACAGTGATATTGATGAAATAAATACTATAATATCATGGATGGAAAAGGGAGTCAAAGGAAAATAAAATCAATTCATGAAATCAAAAAGTTGACAATTCTTGTCCAGAGATAATGAAAAAGAATAGAGTGTTGCTGAATCCATAGAATCCATTGATTATGGTAATGAAAATAAATTAATTGAAATAGTAAATGATGAAGCATTTGGAAGAAGTAGTTTAGAAGAATAATAAACTCAGCCTGAAATTATTTTTAAATAAGAGTTGAAAAAATGTATCGGAAAGATCAGAAGGCATGAAAAAAACACAAAAAATATGTCAATATATGCTCAAGAAGCCATGAATTTTTTACTGGTGAAAATGAAAAGATGGTTAAAGATATTGATGAATTAAATAAATTTTAGGAAAGATAAAATAATTGTAATGTGAATTAAGATATAACGCTACAAGTAAAAGAATATGAGTTGGAAATTATCCAAAAAAACACTCTAACACTAAATAGTAAATTATTTGTTTCTAAAACTCAATATCTAAAGTTGGTGAATGTTATCCTAATGAGAAACCTGATAAGGTTAACTAAAAGATACCTTCAAAGGGTGAGAAACTGAATGAATTTGTTTTTTCGAAGAAGAATGATGGATGTTATGAATTCTTATGGAAATGTAAATCCAAAAAAACATTAAAAAACATGGGTCTAGAAATGTTCCAAATAACTCTAATCCTATCAAGGATGAAAAGATGAATATGAATCCAATTGAAAGTGAAAAGAATATGCTTGAGAAATAATATTATAATTCTGATCAGTATGGAGGTTTCCATGGAAAATAATCTTTCATTGGGTATTGTTTGTATTGTGGGTAATATGGTCACACTACAATTATGTGTCGGTACAATAAAAATTTTTACTATTATCCCATAGGATATGAATGAAAGAGATTTAGGGGGATTCAATCCCCAGAACTAATAAAAAATGAGAAGGTGTAACACCCTAGGTAAATAAATAATATGAAAATTTTATATTTATCCATATTTTTGAATAAAATATTTATATTACTTTAAAGGGAACGCTATGATCGATGGCGTACCCAATACGCGACAATGAGTTCCTTTGAAATATTACATTGCACTGTAATAATAAAATAATATTATTTTAAATGGTATATAACGCCTAGCCAATGTGATAGTGGGAAATAACGTAACTAACTACAAAATGATTATATATGTTTGTCAAATATTTTTTCTTTCATCCAACAAATGTTAGAGGCATAAAATGAAAATGAATCCAATTTTAATCGTAAACACTATAATATTCTTTAAAAGGTCGATTAACCGCCTTTTGATGGAGAACCTCTTTTAAATCCACTTTTTGACAATTTTATGTGTTATATTTGACAAAATAAAATTCTTCTTTATAATCGGGACATCCAAATTTACTTTGTGTAAATTTTTGGTATTTTTCCGATAAATTTCATTTTTTAATGAATAGGGAAAAATGTTGTATTTTAATTCAAAACATCTTTTTAATATAATTTATTTATATGATTATATTATCTTTTGAATTGGTTTTAAAGTGAAATTAGAATATATTTTTACCATTTAATCTAATGGTGGTCATTGGAATTAATTTCACTTTCAAATTGGATTTAAACTAGTGTCAATATTTTGATATATATTGTTTCATAAAAACACGCTATTTGTTCTGACAGCGGGAATTAATTATTAAATTAATTATTGTAACTTATATGTTTTGAATTTTTTAAAATAGACATCATTTTTGAATTCGAAATATCAAATATATCTTAGAGGGAAGTTTTGGTATTTTTCTGAAAAACTTCAATTTTTAATGAATAGTCAAACCACTAAGTGGTACATAAAAAACTAATTTTTCATATAATGAAATTTTACCACCTCTGTGTTTTGAATATCAAAAATCCAACATACATGGTTTTCATTAGGAAGTAAAATGTGTTTCACTAGGATTAGAATAATTTTTTTGGGGAATAGTAACTTTTAAGTTTTTAATCATGATTAGAGGTAATTAGTGTAATTTAAGGTAAAAATAATGTTTTAATAATATGAAATGACCTAGAAACATGTCCTACCCTCATTTTATGTGTCATGACCGACCAAGACAATCCATGGGTCATCTTTGGGACCCCATGGAGCCTCTTTGGTAGGAAAATGACATAAATAAGTTTTTTATTTAAAGTTAAAATAAAAATGTCACAAACATGAGTTGTTTTACAAAAAAAATTACTTGGGAGTATAAAAGTAATATTTCTTACTATAAATATTCATTGAATGTCTAAAAGGATTTCCTATATCATATTTTTTTTTTAATTTTTAGACATTAAATAAATTAAATTATTTATGACATCATGATGATGTAGTGATTACCTCATTATTTAATGATTTAAATAAAATGAAAAGATAATGTAAAATCTAAGACCTACACATTTCAAAAACCTATCGGATGGGTGGATTGTGAACCCTTATCACCTTATCCTCTAAATATATTAATGTGGTACCTTTAAAATCCTGAACTCATTTGAAAATAATGTAACTTTTTTTGAATTTCCAATAGTGCCCCTCTTCTCCTCTTATAAAATGCCCCCACCTCTACCACCTTACCCACACCACTCAATCCTTTGGATCAGCCAACCCCTGCACATTTTGTCTCTCCACATCCCTATATTTCTCCTAGAATCCTCACTTTTGGAAGAAGTCTTCCCAAGGAAGTCTTTGACCTCTAATTAAAGAGAGTTACCCGATTTTAAGGTAATGTCTTCACTTGTGTTCTTTTGTTTTATTTTGCTTCTCCAACCCCCTAAAATCTTTTTATTCATTTCTTTTGTAATAACTACAGTATATTAAATATACTAGTATGTTTTTATAAGATTTATTCGAGCTACACATACACACACCTACATCTAATTGTTAAAGAATATACTGTTTCTGTGGATGGTGAATTTCTGCCTCACGAAACGATGATTGTTCAATATTCTTTTAACACCTTCAAAGGTGGCCATTAAGATGTCACTATATTTATATATTATATATAATATTTTTATTTTTTTCTTAAGCTTCTGTATTTTTCATTTATGGCATACCTTTATGGTTTCCATTATGGTTAAACGTGATATCTTCATTTTAGGAAGTGCGGACTACCGCCCCCTCAAAGTGATTTGAGTCATTAATACCAAATGTGGTACGTATAAAGGATATATTTACTGATATTATATATGATACCAAACTGTAATTATAATACTATTATTTATCATTATGTCTTAATTCCATTAAATAAGAAATATAAATGGAAGTAGCGTTCATGCGTACGTACGACTTACTGTCTCCATGAACGGTGCTTTTCATTTATTATCTCTAAATGTTATGTAATATTATAAATGCATGTATATAATGGATATATATGATATATATGATATCTCAATAATGAATATAATTCTGTATATAATATATATTTTACCACATGAACAACTTGTAATTATAAAGAGTTTATTTTTGACTCAAGTAGAAATGATCAACAAAACGACCATTATTAACGTAAATAATTACATAGTGTTCATAGCATGGTAATAAGTGATATAAAAGGAATAATGAACTTGGAAAAGGTTCTTAAGCATGTAGAAATTAACTCAAGTTTATTATTCAGGAGGTTAAAGAATGACCGAGTCAAGTCGGACCCGAGGTAAGGGATCCTACCTTTCTCTTCCTTTTTAAGTACTCTGTTTTATGTCATTTCTTTTAAGCTCATGTTTCTTATGTTTGGGGATGTTATTTTATATTCCTCATTATGTAATTTTTATGTTCATATTATGAGAGACCGTATTTGATCTCATATATCCATTTTTGTATGTTTTAATTGGCACCGTTAGGCTGCCGAAATTTCGTAAGGGGATTTTTATCTCACTTTGGGTTTTCATGAGATTCATGCTACATTTGCCAATATTTCCTTTTGAGTGATGTATGTACTGTCCATTATTCTACTATTTTTGTAACATAATTTCGTTTATGAGTATTTAAATAAATTTTTTATATTCCTTCTTTCATGGGGTATACGTTTCGAAAGTTACCCAAATCAATAATGGGACCTTTCACCCTCCTCTTTTTAAAAGACTTCTTTTGTTATGTCTTTTAATTTTGATCTTATTATGTGAGGATATGTTTTTATATATCCTTATTTCCGTAAATTTTATTCCCAAGTGATGATATACCCTTTATCTCTCTCATAAACTCTTTTTCTAAAATTTTATGTGATGTCATTAGGCTGTCAAGGGAACTTCTTAACCCAATTTCGATTTCTTTGGGTTCAACATGTAGTTATTGAATATGTCATCCTTTGAATATGTGTGAATTACCTTTGATTATTTTACACTTAATATCCATGTATATTGGGTGTATTTATATTTGTCACACATAATTATGAGATTGATTTATCCTTAATTTTGGGATACCATCTTTATAATGGATTTCATCTCATTTTACATTTCTATTGAGACTTCATTGTTGTTATGAACCAGTTCCCCCTTATATGGTGTATATACTGTCCTTTGGAATATTATATCAAGAATCCCTTTATTCTCAAGATATTATAAAGTTTTGATTAATTTTTATCCCTCAATTATTATATTCAAGTGTCTCTCATTTTGTTAAAAACCCTTTAACTAAAATATCATTTACAATGTTTTAATGATTTATTCTTATAAAAATTTCTCATTAATATCCTTGTTTTCAAAATGGTTTTATGGATTTATTTATATGGATATTAATGGTTTAAAATTTTAAAAGCTTCAATGTGGTATGGTACACTTTGATTTACAAATCTCTTTATTAAATGTTTTAAATGGTTTTGAAAATGGTTTTTAGAATGGATTCATTATTTCAATATCCTAAAATGTTATATTGTTATTTCAATGTGGGAATTTTATCTTTCCTTTATGCTTAAGTTATGTGCTATGATTAGGTTATGGTTCTTGGGCACTGTTCTGAAGACGGGTGGTTCTGTGATAAACTAAGGGCGGGTGAGCCCGATGTAGCTCTTCAATGCATTGGGTAACACGAATGAGTTAAACGTTAAGGTTTCTCCGAAGAGATTTAGGGAATATATTGTGATGGGTATTCCAAACGTAACCAAGAGGGTTACTCCCTACGTAAGAATGTTATGAATGCCTCAAGTTACTTTTTTGTCTTATGATTTCTATGATTTATTCATGATTTTATGAGGTATGTTAAAGTGCTTATGATTTATGGGTAAAGTATGATTTCATTCTTATGTATATATGTACTCATGGTTCCTTTCCATACTTTTTATAACCCTTACTAAGCTTTTTATGCTCATCTCAAGTTTTTGAAACGTTTTCACAGGACATAAAGTTGAATAGGGTCAAGGATGGGATCATGGAAATGTCAGGCTATCTAAACAAGGAACTAGACATGACTCTTTTGTTCAAGGGTTTTTATTTTGTGGAAAAGATGGAAGTTGTGTATATGTGTCTACTTTGTAATCTTTGATATGTAATAGTTATGTCCTAATTCTCTAAAACTCTAAACCTGAAAAGATCCTCAATGTGAATTATTCAATGTAATTCAATATTAAGTAATGTTATAAGGTCGGGGCCCTATAGTTGGTATCAAAGGTCGGTTTAGATAACTTTAGAGGTTAGAGTGTTGTTTAAGAAAAAGTTAAAAGATTTGTATAACCAAAATGGTTTGTATGTTAGATGGATTCATTGTTTTTTATAGTTATAATGAGTTTGAGATAACTTGGATAAGTATATCTTGGTGTTTATCTTCCTCTTTATTATTTGATGATTTTACGGATATACTCACACTGACCTTTCTGGTTTTAGTAAATGGTTGGATCTAGAAGGCACCAAAGTAACAGTGGATTTGAAGAAAACTGTGATGGTTTTATGAAAGAAAAAATGAATGATATGGGAGCTGCAATGATAACTCTTTTGGTTATCCTCAACCAACTATCTGTAGTCATGATTGACCACCAGAACCTTAGTGATTTTTATAAGGCATCGTATATGCGAGAAACAAATCCCTACGGATGTTCAGGTAATAATCATAAAGGTAAGTATGTTCAAAAGCCTATGTGTCAAATATGTGGAAAGAAACACATAGGAAAATGTTTCAAAGGGACAGAAAGATGCTATAGATGTGGAAATGAGGGTCATAAAGCAAGAACCTACCATGGAAAAAGGAAGCATCTAGTTGACTCTAAGAAATGGAAAGAAGTTCTTTCTGAAGGATCGATTAGATTTTTTAAATGTGGTGTGCATGGTCATTATGGAAACACATGTCATATGAAGAAGTTTCAGGAATGGGGACACCAAGATCGTACAAATATTCATTTACCAATACCTAATGCCATTCCGATTGAGGATGAAGAAACTGAAAATGAAGAATGAAAGGTATGGATTATTTCTTAACATATGTTTTCCTATTATTGGAATCATAGGATATGATTCATGATTTTGTTTGTAGGAAAGAATTATTTCAGAATAAGTTGAAAAGGAATGGCTAATGGATCATGAAGAATGTTGAATGAGTAAGAAGTCATCATATAAGGGATTCAAGAGTTATGGTAGATTTTAGGATGGTGAAATTCTTAGATGTATTAAGTCTCTTTTGATGATGGGGTTACATTAGAAGACTTTTTATAGAAACCCTGATGTTTAATATATGAAAATTTTATTCAAGGCATAATTATCCTTTCTTTTGTGGATATATTTATAAAGAAACATTTGGGTTTATTTGATCCTTGAATTTGAGGCAATTACTGGTTAATAGAGTTTGGGTTAAAAAATGGAAGTTATTAGATAACCTTTGTGGTTAAAATATGTTATGGTAATTTTGAAGATTGTATCTCTATTTGGGGGGATGTTTTAATAATTATATAGTTTTGGAAAAAGGACAACACGCAGACCATGTGACAACCCGTCGTGTCGAACGAAGCTGTGGGAATCAAACCCAAAACAAAATTGCAACTGGTATTTATCACCTACCACTAGACTACGTGAAGTCTCTGTTCAGTTTGACTAATTCTTTTTAGTTATATTATTTTAGAAATGAAGAGTAAGTTAATTTTGGGTTATCTATGGAAATGATTAACCTATTATGGAGGATATGTGATTAGGTTAATTACTTTTCAATATGGGACTTTAAGATAAACTAATGTTATTTGGAGATAAATGTTAATTTTTACCTTGGAAGACTATGTGATTAAATCCCTCAAATATTTGGGTTTCAATAATTTCATGGACAAATTTTTTTTGAATGGCCTTTTTTGAACTTTGGGTATTATTTGACAAATTTTGGAGATTAAGAATAGATTTTTTCTATATAAAGGATTGTCCTTTTCTGGTATTATCTGATCTGATACTAACCTTTTTTGTTTTAGTTTTGGTTAAGATCTAATGACATGGGAGGTATATAGTTCTCTTTTGTTGATTAGTTGATTCTCAAGAAGTTGATTATAGCTCTCTTAACTTAAACAAGTCATTCTAAATACTCATCTTTTGGAGAAAATTTGAGTTCGTATAAAAAATCTAGTAAAAGTTGAAAGTCAACATGACAAGTAAGTATGTTTCCTTATGTTTTAGTTAAGATTAAAATAATAATAAATTCCTTAATGAAAAGTAACTAAAAAAAATGTTGCCCGTTAACCTTTCCTACTGGGGAATCCAATACCGTTTAACCCATCACAAGTTTGTGATTCTCTTATAGTTAACTTTCTCCTAGACATGTTTACTATCACTCTCCATCAGAACATGACCCATTGTTTTTTCCTCCATATCCATGTTTTCATACATGGAATCCTTGTATGGGTTAACTCAGGTGACATTTGTACTTTCCTTTCTTTCTTTTAAAGTGATAGTTTAATTTACTCCTTTTTTAATGTGGGACTCTCAATGGAGTTTCCAAGACATATTTTGAAATTGTGAGGATGCAATTCTCAAAAGGGGAGAAGGATGTAACACCCTAGGTAAATAAAGAATATGACATTTTTATATTTATCCATATTTGTGAATAAAATATTAATATTACTTTAAAGGGAACTCTTTTCCGGATGGCATACCCAATACACGACAACGAGTTCCTTTGAAATCTTACGTTGCACTGTAATAATAAAATAATATTATTTTAAATGGTAGTTAATGCCTAGCCATTGTAATGCTGGGAAAGAACGTATCTAACTAAAAAATTATTATATATGTTTGTCAAATATTCTTACTTTCATCCAATAAATTTAAGTGCGTAAAATGAAAATGATTCCAATTTTAAGCGTAAACACTCTAATATTATTTAAAAGGTCGATTAACCACCTTTTGATGGAGAACCTCTTTTAAATACACTTTTTGAGAATTTTATGTGTTGTATTTTACAAAATAAAATTCTTCTTTAGAATCAGGACATCCAAATTTACTTTGTGTAAAGTTTAGTTATTTTTCCGATAAAGTACATTTTTTAATGAATAGGGAAAAATGTTGTATTTTAATTCAAAACCTCTTTTTAATCTAATTTATTTATATGATTAGATTATCTTTTGAATTGTTTTTAAAAGATAAATTAGAATATATTTTTACCATTTAATCCAATGGTGGTCATTGGAATTAATTTCACTTTGAAATTGGATTTAAACTAGTGTCAATATTTTGATATATATTGTTTCATAAAACCACGCTATTTGTTCTGATAGCGGGAATTAATTATTAAATTAATTATTTCAACTTATATGTTTTGAATTTTTTAAAATAGGAATCATTTTTGAATTCGGAATATCAAATATAGCATAGGGTGAAGTTTTTGTATTTTTATGAAAAACATCAATTTTTAATTAATAGTGAAACCACTAAGTGGAACTTAAAAAACTGATTTTTCGTTTAAATGAAATTTTACCACCTCTGTGTTTTGAATTTCAAAAATCCGACATACTTGTTTGTCATTAGGAAGTAAAATTTTTTTCAATGGGATTAAAATAATTTTTTGGTGAATAGTAACTTTTAGGTTTTTAATCGCGATTAGAGGTAATAAGTGTAATTTAAGGTAAAAATAATGTTTTAATAATATGAAATGACCTAGAAACATGTCCTACCCTCATTGGAATTTTCATGGACGACCAATACAATCCATGGGTCATCTTGGGGTCCCCATGGAGCCACTTTGGTAGGTAAATGACAAAAATAACGTTTTATTTAAAGTTAAAATAAAAATGACACAAACATGAGTTGTTTTACTAAAAAAACTTTACATGGGGTTATACAAGTCATAGTTTTGACTATAAATAGTCATTGGAAGGCTAAAAATATTTCCTACATCATATTATTTGTTTTATAATTTTTAGACATTAAATAAATTAAATTATTTATGACATCATGATGATTCAGCGATTACCTTATTATTTAACGATTTAAATAAAATGAAACGATAATGTAAAATCTAAGACCTACACATGTCAAAAACAGATTGTATGGGTTGATTTCGAACCCTTATCACCTTATCCTTGATATATATCAATGTGGGACCTTTAAAATCCGACACTCTTTTGAAAATAATGTAACTTTTTTTGACATTCCAAGAGTGCCCCTCTTCTCCTCTTATAAAAGGCCCCCACCTCTACCACCTTACCCACACCTCTCAAGCATTTTACTCGGCCAACCCCTGCTCATTTTTTCTCTCCACATCCCTATCTTACTCCTAGAATCCTCACTTTGGGCAGAAGTCTTCCCAAGGAAGCCTTTGATCTCAAATCAAAGAGAGTTACCAGATTTTAAGGTAATGTATTCACTTGTGTTCTTTGTTTTTATTTTTCTTCCCCAACCCCCTAAACTCTTTTTATTCATTTATTTTGTAACAAAAAAAGTATATTCAGTATACTAGGATGTTATTATAAGAATTATTCGAGCTACACTTACACACACCTACATATAATGGTTAAAGAACCAATCGTTTCTGTGGGTGGTGAATTTATGCCTCACGAAACGATGATTGTTCAATATTCATTTAACACATTCAAAGGTGGAAATTAAGATGTCACTATATTTATATATGATATATTATATGTTTATGTTTTACTTACGCTTCTGTAATTTTCATTTATGGAATACCTTTATGGTTTCTATTATGGTTAAATGTGATATCTTCATTTTAGGAAGTGCAGACTACCGCCCCCTCAAAGTGATTTGATTCGTTAATACCATCTGTGGTACGTATAATGGATATATTTAATTATATTATATATGATACCAAACTAGAATTATAATACTATTATGTATCATTATGTTTTAATTCAATCAAATAAGAAATAGAAATGGAAGTAGCGTTCATGCATACGTATGGCTTACCATCTCCATGAACGGTGCATTTCATTTCTTACCTCTAAATGTTATGTAATATTATAAATGCATGTATATAATGGATATATATGATATATATGATATCTAAATAATGAATATAATTCTGGATATAATATATATTTTACCACATGAACAACTTGTAATTATAAAGAGTTTATTTTTGACTCAAGTAGCAATGATCTACAAAACGACCATTATTAACATGAATAATTACATAGTGTTCATATCATGGTAATAAGTGATATAAAAGGAATAATGAACTTGAAAAAGGTTTTTAATCAAGTAGAAATTAACTCATGTTTATTATTCAGGAAGTTAAAGAATGGTCTAATCAAGTCGGACCCGAGGTAAGGGATCCTACCTCTCTCTTCCTTTTTATTTACTCTCTGTTATGTCATTTCTTTTAAGATAATCTTTATTATGTTTGGGGATGTTATTTTATATTTATAATTCTGTAATTTTTATGTTAATATTATTAGAGACCCTATTTGATCTCATAAATCCATTTTTGGATGTTTTAATTGGCACCGTTAGGAAGCCGAAATTTCGTAAGGGGATTTTTATCTCACTTTGTGTTTTCGTGAGATTCATGCTACATTTGCCAATATTTCCTTTTGAGTGGTGTATGTACTGTCCATTATTCTACTCTTTGTGTAAAATACTTTCGTTTATGAGTATTTACATCAATGTTGTATAGTCCTTCTTTCATGGGGTGTACGTTTCGAAAGTTACCCAAATCGGTAAGGGGACATTTAACCCTCCTCTTTTTAAAAGACTTCTTTTGTTATGTCTTTTAATTTTCATCTTATTATCTGAGGATATGTTATTATATATCTTTATTGCCATAAATTTTATGTCCAAGTGATGAGATACCCTTTATCTCTCTCATGAACTCTTTTTCTAAAATTTTATTTACGCCGTAAGGCTGTCAATGGAACTTCTTACCCCAATTTCGATTTCTTTGGGTTCAACATGTAGTTATTGAATATGTCATCCTTTGAATATGTGTGAATGACCATTGATTATTTTAAACTTCATATCCACGTATATTGGGTGTCTTTATATTTTTCATAGATAATTATGAGATTGATTTATCCTTAATTTTTAGGATACCTTCTTTATAATGGATTTCATCTCATTTTACTTTTCTATTGAGACTTCATTGTTGTTATGCACCATTTCACTCTTATATGGTGTATATACTATTGTTTGGAATATTATGTCATGAATCCATTTATTTTCATGATATTATAAAGTTTTGAATAAATGTTATCCGTCAATTATTGTATTCAAGTGTCTCTCATTTTGTTAAAAACCATTTAACTAAAATATCGTTTTAAATGTTTTAATGATTTATTCTTATAAATATTTCTCATTAATATCCATGTTTTCAAAATGTTTTTATGGATTTATTTATATGTATATTAATGGTTTAAAATGTTAAAAGATTCAATTTTGTATGGGACACTTTGATTTAAAAATCTCGTTATTAAATGTTTTAAATGGTTTTGAAAGTGGTTTTTAGAATGGATTCATTATTTCAATATCTTAAAATGTTATATTCTTATTGCAATGTGGGAATGTTATATTTCCTTTATGCTTATGTTATGTGATATGATTATGTTATGGTTCTTGGGTATTGTTATGAAGACGGGTGGTTCTGTGATAAACTAAGGGCGGGTGAGCCCGATATAGCTATCCAATGCATTGTGTAACGCGAAGGAGTTAAACGTTAAGGTTTCTCCGAAGAGATTTAGGGAATATACTGTGATGGGTATTCCAAACGTAACCAATAGGGTTACTCCCTACGTAAGAATGTTATGAATGCATCAAGTTACCTTTATTTCTTATGATTTCTATGATTTATTCATAATTTTATGAGGTATGTTAAAGTGCTTATGATTTATGGGTAAAGTATGATTTCATTATTATGTATATATGTACTAATGGTTCCTTTCCATACTTTTTATAACCCTTACATAGCTTTTTATGCTCATCCCAAGTTTTTGAAACGTTTTCAAAGGACATAAAGTTGAATAGGGTCAAGGATGGGATCAAGGAAATGTCAAGCTGTCTAAACAAGGAACTAGACATGACTCTTTAGTTCAAGAGTTATTATTTTACGAAAAAGATGGAAGTTGTGTAGATGTGTCTACTTTGTAATCTTTGAGATGTAATAGTTATGTCCAAATTCTCTAAAACTCTAAACCTGTAAAGATCCTCAATGTGAATTATTCAATGTAATTAAATATTAAGTAATGTTATAAGGTCGAGGCCTTATAGTAGGTTTTCTTGAAGAAATTTGAAAAGAATGAAGTAAAGATTGAAAATAGGTTCCAAACCATTGAAACTCTATGTTAATGACGTGATCAACCTAATAACCATGAATGTAATGTCTTATTTTGTAACTGTCTCTGCAAAAAGACTCTGAATTCTGAAATTCTAAAGGTGAAGAATGAGAAGAATGGAGAAAAGGTTCTTCTTGTTGAAACTGAATTAAAATACAAAAAATGAGAACGACCCTCGATACTTAATAGTGGGTGTTCTTCTCACATAACAGGATATATGAAATTTTGTAAGTATGTTAATTATTATAGTGAAGGCACAATGTCATTTGGAAATTATGAATCGTTGAAAATAAATGGTGTTGGGTCAGTCATTATTGGAAAAGAGAATATGAAATATAAGAAATAAATTTATATTAATGGGATGAAAACAAAACATGTTATATATCCCACAATTGTGTGAAGAGGGTAACAACGTTTTCTTCATTAAATATGGATTTTTTGTAATGATTGAATAAGGTGGAATGATTGTTATAAGTGTCCAATATAAGAAAAGAATTTTCTATAAGGTTGGTGATTCGCAAAACTCTTGTTACATGAGTATGGTTAAAGACAATCAGTTATGGCATAAAAGGCTTAGAAATATGTGTAAGAGAATCATGAGAAAGTTATCAAAAACTGAATGTGGTCGAGACACTCTTTATTTTCCTAGAATAATCGATTGGTGTTTCACTATCTACTAGAATGAAAAAATTATAAATGCTGTGCAACAGAAAAGTCATATTTTTTAAAAAAACAAAAGAGGTTGATCCATTCCGATATCTGTTGTCCAATGATAAAAAAACAACACATGGGGATAAGTAATTCATTACATTCATTAATGATTTTAATCTCATTACTTGTGTTATGTACATGAAATGAAAATCAGACTTACTGAAAATGTTTTTAAGTTTCAGAAGAATTGTTGAGAAAGAACATGAGTATTCCATGTAGAAGATGAGAACTGATAATGGTGGTGAATACCAAATAGAACAGTTTGAAGACTGTTTCAATAATCATGGAATTCAATATGATTATAACTCCCCAAACACTCCCCAACAAAATGGGGTTTCTGATAGATTGAATAGAAGCCTATTGGAAATGGGAGGAACCATGTTACTTGATCATGTCCTTTCTAATTTTTTTTCGAGTAAATCCATGAGTACTACTGTTTATATTCATAATTGTTGTTTTTATAGTTCTCAATAAAGTATGACTCTCTAAGATTTTATATGGAAAAAACTATGTTCGATGCACTTTAGACTTTTCAAGAGTCCTTGTGTAATGATGAATAATGGTGGAAACTATTGTTTGTTTGAGTAGAATGGTGAGGATATAATTCACTCCGGAATGAAGAGGATATAGATTTTTTAAATAAGAAATAGGAAGAATTGTTGATAAAATTGATGTAAAAGTTATTAAAATATTTGAGAACGATAATCATGTCCACTCAAACAAAGAAGATGAGGATGTTGTAAAAGATAGTTTTGATAAGGATACAAATGGTTGTAATCCAAATAAAGGTGAAGAATTAGACTTAGCTATTTACAGTGATTAGGAGGGAAATAAAATATCATATCTAAGGCAGATGAAACATGTGTAAGCATAGAATATAATTGGTGATCATAATTAGAAGGTTCAGACAAGAAGAGAATCCAATTTCATTACACATACATTTTCTTATTCAAAAGTGGAACCAAATGATGTAAAATGTGATTTTGAGCATCCAGAATGGGTTCATGATGTGATTAATGAATTGGATCAGATTGAAATGAATAATAAATGGGAACTCCTACCCAACCCCAAAAACAAAAATATCATTTTCAAAAAATGGTTATTCCATGTTGGATACATTCATATGAATGTTTAATATTAACAAAGTAATAGTGGATATCAATCTTTACATAAAAAAAAAGTGATGTGTATTCCCTCATTATAATTGTTTATGTTGATGATATTATCTTTTCTAGGGATGATAAATGAATATGATAAGGGTTTTCGGAATAAATGACGAATGATTTTGAAATGTCCATGCTGGGAGGAAATAAATACTTTCTTGGGTCACAAATACAGAAAAATAAAAAATACATTTTCATCTCCCAAGAAAATAATGCAAAATTAATTCTCCAGAGGTATTTCATAGAAAATAAAAAACCAATTTTCACATATATTTTAGTGGGAACCATTCTATGTAAAGATGGAGACGGAGAAGAAGTTGGTCAAAGAGATTATTGAATACTGATTAGAAGTCTATTATAATTGACTTCCTCAGGACATGATGTTTTTTTATGTTGTTACCTTATGTGTAAGATTTAAGAGTGATACAATATAATCACATTGTATTTCATGAAAAATGAATTCTCAGATTCATCAGAGGCATAGTAGAATTCGGAATCAGGTATTGTAGCTCAGATAGAATTGATTTATTTGGGTATTCTGATGTAGATTGGGAAGGAAATTTTGATGATATAAGATCCCCATCTGGTTGGGTATTTTTTTTCTAGGAAATAAATGTGTTAGTTCACATTAAAATAAACATAATTTAGTAACTATTTGTATGGAAAAAGATTAGTATATTTATACTACTCAAGACACTAGTCAACTTGTGTGGATGAAAGAACAATTGGATGAGTTATATATTTAATTGAAATTACCCTAGCTCCTAGTTTGTGACAATCAATGTACAATCAATCATTCTAGGAATACAGTGCATCATTATCATTAAAAATATATTGATATCAAATTTAATTTCATAAATGCACTTGTAAAGAATTATTAATTGAAGGTAGGTTAAATTTCAACATCAGAAAAAGTTACTGATATTTTCACAAAAACATTATCAAAGGAATCTTTCTAAAAAGTGAGGTTGAACATGGGTGTCCAAACTCATTCCCTTCAAGTTTGAGTTATCTGTATATGTCCCCTATGTCATATTACATTTAAATTTTTTTCAAGGGGGATAATTGTTTTATTCAAAAATCATATGCCCAAAAGAGATATTTGTGGGTAAGCTGTAAATTCAAAATTATTTTGTGTCAGAACTATTTTAACTATTTGTTGGAGTTGTTGTAGGAAATGAAATTGAATGGTTTTATATAGAGAATGAGGTAAATAAAGTGGTTTCCATGAAATTTTTTTTGATATAATTTGATTTTTATTAATGTTTCATGTTTCTTACAACGGTTTCTCCAACGTATGATTATAATTGATGATATGTAATGCATTTCTAGTGGTTACAATGATCAATGGTTTATGAAACATGGTTGAGAAAAAAAATCCAATGGAGGATATTGTTGAGACCAAGATAATGATCAAGGTGGTGAAGGTTTCAAGGGTTGTATTATTTTCAAGGATAGTTTTGATTAAAAGAAATCACATAACATGGTTTTCTATAAAATTGTATTGAGATTTTGTTATATAAAATTATTGATCGGTTTTAGGACGAATCAGTTTCGTAGGAAAATATATCACACTAAATGTCTATTGTTATCTATTTCACATTGGAACTGATGTGCAACATGTTTTAAATTTGTAATGATGAATTGTGGAATTTTATTTCATATAAATCATTAGTTGTATTGATAACAAGTGATGGAAGCTTCAATAGAGGAAATGTGAGTGAAATAGATGCTATCAGTCAGAAAAAAATCATATGCAGATTGTTTTTCTATACAATCATAAAATAATCTAATTCCTTTTTATCATATCCTAATGTAAGAGTTAAACAAGTGGTATCTATTTTTTCAAAAAAATTACAAAATTAATCGTATTGAGATGGAAATAGTGGTACGTAAGAAATGAGGTGCTGATGAAAAGGGTGAGGGTGATGGAAAGAGGAAAGGATATGCTAATGGAAAGTGGTATCTGACTAATTAGTGTTAATGTAATAGGTGATGTCGATGGAAGATGAAACACTGATTCTTTTTCAAAACAATCGTATTCAGGTAGAATAAATTGAAAGAGATTGTGTGTATTGAGAATGAATTAAATTTAGATTGCAATTGACTGAATATGGGTAAAAGATAAAATGTGATTCCATTTAAAAAGGAATCATATTCATAATTCATTGTATTTTATTTGTGCACATCATTGTTTTCATATTGATCATATCCTGACAAATCATCATTTTCATATTGAATTTCATCATATCCAAAAAAATATAACATGAATGATCATAATCAGAATGACCATACCCAACAATTGTTTCATGAATGATATTAATCAGAATGATCATACCTAGAAATCGTAACCATAATGATCGTAACATAAATGTTTGTACCCAAAAATCATAACCAAAATGACTATAATCAGAATGATCATCACCATCAAATGTGACCATAATTATAATAATCAAATTGATCATTACCAATAATCGTTACAAGAATGATCCTAATAAAAATGACCAGAACAAGAAATCATAACTAGAATGATAGTAAATAGAAAAGATCATTTACAGATTGATCTTATTAAAGATGATCATATCCAGTCAATTTTTATTATAAAATGAACATGATTGGATTGAGATGAAAAATAAAGAAGTCGGAATGAATGTAATGTGACCATACTTTCCAATTTAAATCACGCAATGCTAAATCTAATCCTTAATGAATTCCATGCCATGCATGATGTCATGATACATGTGTTTTTTGGGAATAATGTTAGCTTTTTTAGATGATGTTTTTTGTCATGTTGGTAAATAGAAGGTAAAAGAGAAAGAGGCTGTTTAATTAATTGTCAAATGGGGAATCTTTCATTAGAAATAGTTTTTTATGGAAGAATGGATTTGATCATGCATTTGTTTTCAAGTAAAACTGCCATTTTTTGAAGAAATAGTTATGAGAGAGTCGGACTCAGATGATCAGACCATTTCATTTTTTATCAATTATAATTGTATTTAAAATTGAAATTGAAGTCTGATAAATAAGATGTAAAGAATATTAATTTTTCTAGAAGAATCTAGAAGCATTAACAATGTCATAATTGCTTCGGTATTTCAAGGGAAATTTAGATATGGGTGATTTTAAGTGAGCGGGAAGGTGTTTATAGATTCCCAACTAAACATGTTATTGGTTACCTATAAATTTTGTGATATACAATCTAGTAATGGTAGTTTTAGTATTCACATCAAAAGAGAGAGGAGCTCTAGGTTTCTAGAGAGAAGATGAGGTCAATTCCAAACATACTGAATTTTTTTTGGTGTGCTGGTTCATTCATATACTACTGGGCATGAAAATTGTTTTCAAGAATTGAAGTGGTGCTGATTATTCTCTTTTATATAGTAAAAAAATCAGACTTGGAGTTTTGATTTGTAAGAATCAAACTCTGAAGAATTAGACTCTGAAGAATCAGAATCAGAGGAATTACACACAGAAAGGATCAGACCGAGTACAAATTCTAGGTGGTTCTTACATTTCATCTGGGTAAAGAATTAATTTATTTTATTACAATTTCAATACATTGGTTTAATGAAAAGAAGAGCAAGGAAAATGAGCTTTTAAAAAACAATTGTATTACCTAATCATTCTTAGAGGGTGAACACACAATAGTGTTATTATTAAATCATGATAAATGGGTGTAAGGGTACTCCCATTTCATTATAATCCAATTATTTTTTTCTTAGTGGATTGTATGGTATTGGGTCAATTCCAAACCATTCAAAGTTTATTGCAATTCTTATTGAATAGTGAACCTTGAAAATCATTGTGTTCATGTGAATGTGGGTTGAGTTTGTTTCTATTAGGTAATAGAAGACTCTAATAGGAGGAGAATGTTGGCTCAATTTAAATGAAAAATAAAAAAAATCGGATCACTGATTCACTCCCTCTCCCTCTTAGTGATACATTACATCGACTAGGCACATTATGGATGAATAGTTCGAGATAATTCAATACTCCACATTACTTGATACAGTACATCCTACATTACTACAACTGTAACCCAAAATCTCACCCCACCTTTATTTTATCTTCAGTCATTTGGATTCCAATCAGGTGGCTCTATTACTCGAGTACATGTTTGATGGGGAGATAGCGGGGTTCTGAAGATAAAAAATGGTTAGAAGATTACAATTTTTTTATATTAAATCTCAATATTAAACTAATTCTAAAGACCTAAATTATATATATATATATATATATATTATTTAAAATTCACAAAAAAAATCTGATATATGATTTAACATTATAAATAAATTATACCCAAAGGCATTTTTCAATTAATACTCCCTATTTTTCAATATTCAAAAAAATTATACATTTCAATAAAATACCAATAATTCACCTTATGATTATTTTGATATTTAATTTTTAAAATTTAGTTTTAATTTTTCAAATAAAAACAATTTTTTTTCAATTATATGATCTAATTATGATAAACATGTTTTTAGGAAAAGATATTTTCTTCAAATAAAATTCTATTTTCATTAAAATGTATCTTATTTTATTTATAATCAATAAATAACTAATAAAAATTTGAAAACTATATATTTTAATAAATTATTTATTCATATTAATTCCCGCCATTCCAATGTCTATGTTATAATTATTAAATTAAATATTAATATAAAAAGTATATTGTACTTTGGTAAAATTAGTATTGTGTGTAATGCCTTATATGGAAAAAACTCATTATTATTTGTAGCATAGTTCAATATTAGTGTTTCATGTACCAATAGATAATGTTAATGTTGTGTTTAATGCATTGTTAACTGGTATTTTCTTATAAAGTATGATTATCTTGGTGTAGAATGTATTCCAAGCCATCAACGAATATTAATTTAATCAGAAGAAATTATTTAATAGAACTAGAGATATTACATTTTAACCCCTTAATATGAGATTATACATTGAAATCCATCAGGGTAATTATATTATTAATACATGAAAGTATCATTCCTGGAAAACTACTTTGTAAATATGAATACAAAATCATCATTTAATGAAGTAAAATTTGTAAACATAATTGTTACCCAAAGTATCACATAACTAGTTTCCTATATAAAAAAAATGTTGGATGTGGAGATATAGAATTGGTTGAAAACTTTAATAATAATAGATACTGATAAATATTAATTATAAAAAGAAATTTAGTGATCCATAAAAAGTCTACAACCAAAAAAAATGAATCAATGATTAATTAAAGAAATAATTTATTCATCATAAATTAAGGATCAAGGGTAAAATTTTATATTTTATATTTCATTTCATAATGTTGAGCTGTTATCATGAAATAATATACTAACACTATTTCCTTCAATTTTATAAGACCACTATAATCTTTGTATTTTGAAAAATTTCTTCCTCTTCTCAAAAAATAATAAATAAAGTTAAATTTTTTGTTCCTAAGGTAATAATAGATAATAAAATTCCCAAATAGAATGAATAGGCATTCCTTAAATCATTAGTAATCATGATAAGAAAATATTATGAATAGGTTTTCAAATATGGGAAAATATTTATATGGTGAACTAATGGATTAATTTTAAAATCCTCATTCAATGATCATCATAAACCATTTTGTATATATTTAACCTTATAAACATTCTAAAATATTAAAATTCAATACTCTAGGAATAAATTCAATAAAATTCCAATTTGAAATTATCATAATACCCCATATTCAATAATGTGTATTCCTATTTTCTCATTAAAAATTAGTGAGTACATTTATCATGTATTTTATTAATAAAATTTAATAACATGAATTAATATAAAACATTATTTAAAAGAGTAATGGATCCTTATTCATGAAAAAACAATGATTATTTGATATATTCCTTAAATCAAAAAATGTTTTTATCTTCATTAATTATAGATTCATCCACTCTGTCAACAAATCAATAATTAGTAATATGGTAATTAGTACTATTAAATTTTCTTTACCCAAATAAATCATCTCATTTTCCCAATGTTGTTATAGAAACATCAGGACCATATTAAGGGTGATCGTTCCTTTAACCATTTTCCATAAAGTATTACATTTTCAATAAATCACTATTTATGTTCATAAGTACCATTCAATATACACATTTAAATATATAATGAAAAAATATACTTATCATCAGTGAATGTATATTTCATAAATACAATAACATAATAATATAATTTCAATAAATACTTCATTCATTCCACTTACTCCTCAAATCATTTTCTCAGATTTATCATCCTATTCCCTAATACCACCTTCATTTCACATGTCATCAACTTTCGCTTCATCATCAGTAATATAACCATTACATGTAAAAGATTACTAATTTTCTTTATGATATTTCTTCATAGGATATTGGTTTTATTAATTCGTATGATTTCTACATTTAAAACATTCATCCAATGATAATACATTTATGAGAACAAAAGTTTCGTCCATTAAATTATCTGAAGACTTCATTTTTTCAATTTGATTTACTTTGTTTCCTCTTTTTCCACCATCAAAAAATTTTCACATCCCTTTGTGAAATAGACATGGGAACGTCCATCCACATTCATCACATATATTATACTGAATCATCTTCTACAATCATTACTATCATCTGATCAATCTGTAAACCATTTCATTCTTTTATTTTGGTAGTCATAGAGTTGGATAAGTAACATGTTTTTAATCACGTTACATGAAAACTGATAAGGTATAATCACAATATATTTATCTCTAGTAATAACCCAGTTTGGTTTTACATAATCAATGAATCATTCATCAGATTCAATGTTACCATGATACATTATGGATCCATCAATTGTATAAAACCATGTTCAATGTTTTAGAAACACTAATCCTAATGGGGAAGCACATTATCATAAAAAACAACATATAATAAGTCAAAATAATGAAACATTATTTAGTAAATGATATATTTAGTCATACATTATCACAAATAATTTAAATTGATCATGAGGGATAATTAAGTCTCTTTGAATTTCATAATCATATCCACATGGTATGTCAAACATGGTGAGTAGAAAGGCTCATTTTTTCCCAATTCCGGATTGAGAAAATATCATTATGATCTTTTTAGGGATGTTATGTTAGAGTAAATATTATCCTCATCCGCATCTACTTGTAGTATTAGTACAGAGATGAATGCTAAGGAAACTGCCCATCATATCCTTTACAGAAATTCCATTTATTTTTCATATACATTTACCATCCTTAATCTTATCCTATGATACATCCCAATACATATCATTAGATTTACCCATTCGATCTCACTAAATTTTTTTCATCCTAGTTTCAAAGTTTAAATAAAACTATAATTTCATACCTTCTATAGTTACCTATGATTTTCATAAGTGTATATTAAATATAATTGATGAATATTAATTAAATTAGACAAACACATACTCGATTATGAAACTTTTTAGTGCCTTTCTGTCACTATCTAGCCTGTGTACCCTGGTAAGTATAAAATTGAGTTGATCCTAACATTTCCTGAAGATCATTCCCAAGCCCCCGAGGTTGGAGACTATAACCTATTATCCTAAAAAATGAATTTTGGAATGATTTTTCCATAATCATTGAAGATGAATGACACACATTTCAATATACATATAAAAGAGACACCATAGTGATAACTATACTAGATGTCAAATAGGTAAACAAACCTAATGTACTAATGAAATTTACAATTTATCTACATTAAAACCCATGTACAAGTGAAAGAAACACTCTATAACCAAGGACTAATAGCTACTATAAAATCTATGTGGGGATTTTCCCTTCCTAGAAATTAGAATACGATAATCTACAAGAACATGAATGCTCATGTTGGGTGTCATTTAAAACCCCATCGGGGACTCAACAAGAATTACATAATAAGATGACAATATTTATATGACCAAATACATCATACAATTTTAAATAAAAATCTTTTTATGTTCCAATTCATATTTAAATCAACTCTTTATATATATTTCAAATTATTTCAATAAATTAATCAAATAGATTTAATTTTTTTTATATACAATAGTGTATATAAATTCATAAGTTATGAAAATAGTTTACAAACCTTGAAATATATAAATTTAAATTTAAAATATCATGAGACGTTGTCATAGAAAATTGATATGATGGTTCTCGTATATGGTACTCCCACACAGTCAAATAGTTTTCTTAGTAATTTTTTTACACTTATCACTCTGGAACTAGTCAAAAAATACTAATCACCATCTCATCAGGGATATCACTATTGTAAGCAAACTTTAAGTGTTGTAAATCATATATTTATATCCTAATAAATTACTATATACTTATTTATTCATGTGATATCATAAAAATCAATGAATTTTTATTACAAAAATTACAATTCATCCAATTCTCCCATTTAAAATTTTCTGATTTTCCATTTGAAACCAAAATAGGATTTTATTAAAATCATGCATATCCAATATAAAAAAATGGTTGTCTATCAAAAAAAATATCATGAAATTTTTCAAATAAAAATTTGATGTTAATTCCATCACACCTATTTCATAATTTAAATTCAACAATTAATATTTCAAAATATTTCCTTAAATTTCAATAACATGCTTCAATTCAATGGAATTGGGTGTTTCATTAAAATTCATGTCAAATTCTATATCAAATATTCAATTCCAGGTAATTGGGTTTTTTCGTCATAAAATATAAAGAAATTTCATTTATATGATGAAATTTATTTTAAATAAAATAATTGAATCTAAATGTGGAAAATTAGGGATAATAAAAATTGGCCATCATAATTGAAAAACCTACCACGAGATCACAAGCTCTCAAAACACAAAGTCCAATGCAGAAAACACTAATATAGAATATTATGAATAAATTTATATGAAGCAAACCTTGATTTAGGTACCAAAATTTTGAGGAATATTTTATCTAAAAATTTAGATATCCAAAAAAAGCCTAGGGAGGAAATGAGAGAATGTGGGAGAAATATAATGGTTAGAGGAAACTTACTAGATTGAGATCCAATGCCTCCTCTATAATTGTTTCCACCTAAATAATGGTTTATAGGGTCCAAAATACCATCATAGGGTATCCCCTAGATGTAGAAATCATAATGGGGCAGTACATGTCTATCTTCTATCTAAATGAAGTGTTTTATGATTTTAAAAATAAATTTTCAGATTAAAAATTCATGTAATAATGGTTAGAATGAAATAGATTCATGGTTTGATAAACTATACACTCGAGTCATGCAACCATTTAAATAAGGTTTATTAGTTTGTCATAGTTGGTCTTATGGTTTTCCAAACCATGCTCTAACCATGGAAAACCTCATGAAGTCTATTTCACTAGCAAGGAACATGGTTTGGGAAAACTGTGTGCTAACCATGAAAGCCCCAAAAAGATTAAAAATTTCAAAGTATTCACAAAAAACCCAAATTAAAATAAAAGTTCCTAATTAATATGTGGTTTTTTGAATACCTGAAAAAAGTAAAAAAAAATGTTAAGAACTACCCACAACAGAAATGTTAGGTCCATGGATACCTGACTCATAAGATTCAATTCCAAAAAAAGGAGGCCACTTATAACTCGTCAAGGCCTCCCTCACCCACATTCCATTAGCATCAAAATTGTTATTCCATATCACTCAACACAAAGGTATAATATTCCCATTATGTACATTGATTTCCAAATCCACTATCCTGAGTGATTTCCAAGTAATTGACTAGTTAGGTTCAACCTCAAGGTCATTACATCTTAGAACATGATATAGATCATATGTATACTATTTTAGTTGAGATATTTTGAACATGTTTTGTATCGACATCATCTATGAAGTATGTGATAAACAATAATCCACTTTACCCACATTTTAAATAACCTCATAAGGTTTCCCAATATGGGGATCATAATTCCCTTATCTATCAAGATGTTGATGACCCAACCAACATGAAAATTTCAAGAACACATGGTTACTAAATGAAAATTATAATGTTCTGAGATGGTGATCAGAATATGTTTTATTCTGAATAGGTTCCATCATCATTCTCTGATTAATCATTTTAATCTTCTCTATAATCTCTTGAATCATGCTCTATCCAACGAAGGATATTTCACCAATCTGCAACCAAAATAAAAGACATCTTCATGTATGCCTATAAAACTCATCAAAAAGTGCTATTATGATCATGGAATAATAAATATTTTCATAAGAAAAATCAACCATCCCAGATGGTCATCCAAATATGAACTATATTTGAGAACACAACCACAGATCATATAGACATTAATATATATAGATTTTTTATTCTGTTCATCAGATTGCATAATGTATGTCATGATCAAATGGAAATGGCATCCCAATGCTTCTTTAAGGCATCTAGGAAATAATAAACATGATCAAGGAACATTAACAGAGACTAAATTAGTTTTAAGTTCATGAAAATGATTGATCTCTTTTACATAGATATTTCTAAAAACCTCTTGTTTGGATAAATTAACAATGGGTATAATGTTTGAAAATTTAGTTAGTCGATCGATCATATCCCATATTGTATTATTGTGTCTCTAGGTAGATGTAATCCCAACCCCAATGACCATTGAGATCTCATCACACTACCAATTTGGATCTAAATGTTTCTGAATCAAACCCAATGGTCTTTGGAGCTCAGACATTACCTATTTCCTTTTATAAAAACAATATAATCATTCAGAAACTCTTCATCTCATACCAAGAAACTAGAATCTAAATTTCTTTTCATATAACATCTTCTTATTTCATTGGTTCACTACCCACTGAGAATTTTTTCAATCCCCTATCATATTATCCATTTCCACTACTATCCGAAAAAGCTGATTTTAAGAGAATAAAATACCCTTAGTGGAGAATGGAAGGTCTTGGATGGTATACCCAACATAGGAAGAGTGTCTCATTCTATGAAATTATTCATCAAGCTATTATTCATGATGAATCATATTAAGAGGATCATATTTCATCTAAATAATAGAAAATTAAACCTCAACCCCTAACTCTAAAACTATAGTATGAAACTATGAAAAGATAGCCATAAAATTTCACTCTTTCAATGATTCTTCCACGACATGGGTCATATTATTTTTTTACCATATATTTTATGAAATTTCATTTCCCTTGGGTATAAGAAATGTTGATGTCTTACGATAGCATGAATTACACCCCATTCCTCTGCTGATGATTAAAATAACGTTTAGTAATGATATAACTAATGCTTTTGTGGACATAAAATAGGGTATATCTTTATCCAAAAAAATAATTCCCCAAATTCTAATGTGAATTATTCAAATCATTGAGTTGAATTTCATGGGTCATAGATTATTTATTATGAGTCATAAGAGGATGAGAACCATAATTAATTATGAGATAACCCTACATAAGAAATAATCCCTAACATGAACCCAATGCATCACATAAAACATTATAGTCTGGTGTATCCTCTTGAAGATAAAACATTGGCATAGAATAAAAGATATATTTTAGATCAAAAAATGATCAATGAGTCATTTAATCCTATGAAACCCGTACTTCCTTCCTTGTAAGAGAAGGCATTGATGGAAAAACCCTTTATATGTCCTTTCCAAACCAATGATAATACCCAGCCGGACTAAGGGTTCTCCTGTTATAGAAAACAATCTGTGGTTGTTACAAAGTCATTAAGACCATAAAATTATCTAGATAAACAATTATACTAGTTTATGAAACAAAATATTCCCAGATCATCACTTCTCAAAAGATGAAATCACATTTCCAAATCATGGAATAATCATTTAAATTACTAAAAAAATTACAAAACATCTCTCAATTGACAAACTTGATCTTCCATTAACATGGAGTAAACAGGGAATACATCCAAAGAGACTACTACATAAGCATCAAGGTATTAATTTAAAATAATTTTCATTATATCCATTAATATTGTATGATTATTGGATTGTTTTAAATGTATGAAAATGTATTAATAATGTATTTACCTTCTTTGAATTGTGGTTTACTAACCATCAAATTATTTTATAATCAAATCATGGTAACCTTATTGAATATCAATTATTGACAACCACATTTCCTCTTTAAAATGGGAAAAAATCATCAATCCATAGAATCAAATAATTATTCCTTACAATGACTCTAATGAGTTTTTTGTAATTAATAAAATGGGGAATTTACCTATTGCCTTTCCTAGGAATGAGAACCAATGCTACCCAAGATGACACACTCTGGAATATAAATTCATTCTCTACCAGATCATCCAACAGAGTCTTCCACTCTTTCATTTCAGTAAGTTCCATGAAATAAGATCTAATAGAACTGGGTTGAATTCTATGCATTAAATTTATAGAAAACTATACCCCCCATACCAATTGAATCTTGGAAAATAATGAAGAAAGAAAATCATGGTGTACTCGATGAAATGTGAAATGAGATCTTAATTCAAAATATTCTTACTCTAATTCAAATTAACAAACTAAAATTAATTTACCAAAATATAAATAAGATGGTGTAACTAAAATAGACATCTGGTCCCATTCATATTGAATTATTAAAAACACACTATCATGTGTAGTAAATAAATCACATTTATGATATTAATAAAATATATACATTGATGGAAATGATCTAATAAATAATGAATATGACACTAAGAGGTTTCAGGTCATGAACTAGAAAACTCCATGCAAGCTCGACACCTGATAGATACACAAAACATGAGGGGATTCTGTGACCCTGCTATCTCATATTCTAAGGGGTGCAGTAATATCCACCCATTAATAAATAATCAATATAGTATGATTTTCCATTTTTACAATATTTTTTAAAATAGGGAATAAATTTGAATATACCAAATAAATTAGTCACTAATGACAAAACTATAGGGATGGTACCACAAATAGTCACCAGACCTATATCTAATTCCTCCAGAAAAACCTACACTACATTAAGAATATGTGTTCCATATATATGTTGTTGAAAACACATTTTACATAATGCATATGATTAAACCACATGTTTATAAGGTGATTATGATAATGTTCCATTAATATGAGTGGAATAAATTTAGTATAACATCTATAAGCTTCCTAGGAATCTATAATTAGCCACATATATTGGGTTCCATAGTAAAACTGCTTTAGAATGCCTAGGCTATCCACATATTTATATAATCAATGGAAATATTATATAAACAATATGAGTGTAACAACTACCATTTTTAAATAATTTATTTTATTAATATCTTGGGAATCAGGTAGTTTAGGGTGAAGCCCGGTTAAAAACTTTTTGAGTTATTATTTAATGAAACACACGTTTTTTCCTTGACACGTGACCTCGTCGAAGCCGCGCGACCTTTCCCGACTCATCGGGGCTTGAAAACCTGCGACGCACGGGCAAAACATAATTTTGAAGCCATCCGACCTCGACCGGGATGCCGTGTGACCTACACGATGATCATATAATTAAATAAAATGATATAATAATAATGAATTAAAATTTAAAGAGTGGTAATATATATATATATAGATTATGTGTGTTAAAAATTTAATGAATTTCATTTTAATGATAATAATAATAATGATGTTATAAATTATTTTCATTATGATTGTTAATATTTTAATTAAAAATTTAATCATTTTAAGGGTGTAGCTTTTATTATGCTATTATTATTATTGTTGTGGATTTAGGTTAATTATATTATTATAATTATTATTATTATTGGTTTTTGTTTTTGGTTTTATTTAGGATTTATTTTCTTTTTTCATTATTTTTTTGTCCTCCTTCCAATTTCATCCCTCTACCTCCTCCCCTCCTATTCCCCTCGGATCCCTTTGGACTGTGCACTAAGCCCTAGCGCCAGCCTTAATGGAACCACTCTACACCAATCTGTAATGCATCCACCCTAGCCAGAGACTCCCTCTAGTGCTCATCTCATCCCCTAGCATGCACCGTCACGTCGTCACATGACCTCTCTTGAAAACCTATCGATGCACCGCGTGCTCCTTGGAAACCTGATGTCACAGCCCTGCACCCGGCCAATAGCCCTCCTTGTAGTCCCCTGTTGTGACACCTCGGATTTATTGATACTTCTCATGGCTCTATCCTAGTCATGACCCCCATAGGTAGTGCCCAACCATGTGGTGCGACAAACCTCATGTCGAGCACCCATCTGATGTGACCCTCCGTTCAGCGAGGCTCCTGGTCAGCGTGACCACCACTGGATTCTGTGTTGGTTGCCTAAGGTGCAGATGAAGATTCACACCAAACTCATGGGTTTTCTCTCCTCAAGGTAATTTCTTATGTGCCCTAACACCATTATAAGAATTTAAAATGATTATTTAAAGTTATTAATTTGTGCTTTGACATGATTTATGTGGTACGAATAGTTATTTTGTTTGGGAATAGTTAGTGTGTTTGTTAGTTAGCGGTGAAAATTTGGTTGAGTAAATGATAATGTTTGGTATTGTTTTGGTGCAATGTTTTCAAAATGGGTTTTTGGGAAAATTTTGGGGGTGTGAAATATGTTTTCAATGGTATTTAAGATGTGCATGTGTTAAAAAGTGGTTTTCCAATGAATAGATAATCATTTTGTATGTTTCATCTTTTTTTATCAACATTGTAGTAATTTATTAGATTTTGTTAATTATGTGAATTATATCATTGAAAGGTTATGTTTGGAGTTTTATTTTCAAGAACCATGTTTACATGAAATGGGGTGTGTTTTGATATAAAACCCCATTGAATCATTGGGTAGTGATTTATAGGTAGTGTGAAATGCATTTCCATGATCTTTGAGGTGTGTGTAATTAACTAGAGATTTTAAAAAGGAAAAATGAGGCCCCTTGGGCGTGTTTTCATGGTTGTGTACTTTTGAAATATAATTTTAAAATTATTTGATGAATGGAATCATGTTTTGATATGGGTACCTTGTGTATTCGGTATTAACATGACATCCCTATATGGAATCGAGTGTTTCTTTTTATTGAAAAGTATTCATAGTTTTTAGTGAAAATATTTAATTAATTTTTTAAATTATGTATTAATTTATTTATATGGTGAATGAGTGGTAATTTTGGAGAGTTGAATATTCATTTTTTTAAGTTGTATGTTTATATAAAGTGAGACATGTTTCTTGGTGTAAACGCTATTTTCATCACATGGTGGTTTTTTACTGTGTCATCCCATGTTGTGTTATTTAATATTGTTTTCTAAGTTGTGCAAATTGATTATTTATTTTGAGAGTATAAAGCTATGAGTTACTTTCGGCAAAGTGTTTCATAAGTTTTAATGATTTTTAGGAAATAATGTAAATGGAGTGAAGTATGTTTTGAAAACACGTCGAGATGGTTTTTACACCATATGTTCTTTTAGATCGACCTATGTCAGTGGTTATGGGTTTTTAGTTGTTGTGTGTTTGTTACCGCGCTTTGGCGAGGTAATTTTGTGAAACTGCGGTCGGTAGTTTGCATGTTCTTGTGAGTCTGTGCGATGCATGATGTGCCCTTGTGTTTGGACTATGAACTGAGGTAGGTCACCTGTAACACCCTAGGATTTCATAGTACATTATGTCTTCCAAGTAATTCAATAACTTGCACTACTCATAACAACGAGTTCAAGCGCACCAAGACATACCAAACTAGCCTTTGAAAAGCGGTTATGAATAATATTAACTGAATTTTGGACTATATACAATCCTTATAATTTTTTAATCCATATAATTAGTTTCTTAGTCATAATGTAATAACTAATTCATTTATTTTAAAAGAAGTATTTTTAAAAAAATACACTTTTACCACCTTTTAATGGTAAAACCTTTTTAAATCCATTATTTGAAACTTTTATATATTCAATTTGAAAAAATATACTTCTTAATTATAATTGGGAAATAATGATTTAGTTACTATAAATATTTGGTGTTATTATGATAACATTCATATTTGGGTGAATAATGAAAAATACTATATTTTAACTGAAAATAACTTTTTTAATCAAAATAATTTATATTGTAAAATTATAAAATTTAATGGCTTTTAAGTACAAATAGATTATATTTTTACCATTTAATCCAATTCTGGTCATTGTAAGTAATTTCACTTTGAAATTGGACATAAACAAGTGTCAGTTTTTTGGTAGTTATTTTTTCTTAGAAATAATCTTTTTCATTTTGAAAAACAAGAATTAATTTTAAATTAATAAATGAAAATTCTATGTTTTGAATTTGAAAAATATACTTCATTATTGAATTCGGAATATCAAAATTTACTTTACATAAATTTTTTGTATTTTTCTGAAAACGTTCAGTTTTTTTATGAATAGTCAAAAAACACTGAGTTATTGTTTAAAAGAAAATTTTTATTTAAATAATTATTTATTTTATTTAAATTTATTTTAGGTCAAAATAGATACATAATACTTATATATGTTCAATGTAGTTCATTGGAGTCATTTTATAATAAGATTAGATATATAAAAAATTTATCGATCTTTTTACCGTCTTTTACCCACCTCCTATATGAGCATTTGAAAATTTACATAAAACTTAATTTTACTGCTTCAATGAGTTGAATATCAAAAATATGAGAGACACTGTTAATATTAATGAATAAAATCTGGTTTAGTAAGATTAAAATAATTTTTGGTGAATAGTAACTTTTTACTTTTCTTTACCACAGTTAAAATTAAATAGGTTAATTAAGGGTAAAAAAGATATTAATATTACCCTAACACATGTCCTAATTCTACTGGATAAGTGTGTCTCGACCAAAAACAACTTTAGGAATAAAATATTATTATTTAGGTCCACTTGTATTAGATTTGGTCATTTATTATTATTTAATTCAAAGAAGATTTAAAAGAGATAAAATCAAAGTTTAATAACTAATTTTTTTTAATATAGGGTTATTAATAAGATAAATTCGATTATAAATATTAATTAGAAATATATAAAGATATACTACATCATGTAATTTTATTTAAAAAATTTAGACATTATATAAATAAATTTATTTATGACACGATGATGATGCAGTAATTACCTTATTCATGAAAGAATCAAATAAATGGTATTATAAATATTAGAATAATTATAATTTCAACGTTTTTATGACATCCACGAATTTTCTAAGTGAATATGACATGATAAGTATGATTCAATTTATCTGTTTCTATGTTATCAAGATTTCATGACTTTCACAAAAACAAAATACCAAATAGTGTCAAAACTGACACAAATTAATATTTAAAACAAATACTATATTATTGTTTGATATAATATTCCTAAAAATGTAAGGTTCATCCAATGTGCTTAAATAGTATTATATATGTCATTAATGAGACACTTGAGGTTCTCATGGATATTTAGGGTATGTTTAGTAACCATATAGAGTAAGAATACAAGAAGACATGGTAAAAGTTAAACTATTTAACTAAGACTTGAATCTAAATGTTTAAGTTAATATGGTTACCTAAACCTATCTAAAACCTATTGGTTGAGAGGTTTTCAACCCATCCCCACCTTATAATTTAAATAATGTATTTTTTAACCATTAATAACTAAAAATGAATATATTATAAAAACATATTCTAACTTTTTCCTAAGGTGCCCCTCACCCCTCTTATAAAAGGGCACACCCCCTTCACTCTAAATCACACTTTATATGCCATTTTCGTCAGCCAACCCATGCCCACATATCCTATAAACTTCCATAACTTCATTATAGAGGCCCTCATTTGGTCATAAAACCACTTTAAGGATCCCTTTTGATCAAATCAAAAGGAAGAACCCGAAGAAGAAGTAATGATTTCACCACCCTCTTTTAAGTTCTTTTATTCTTCCACTTACTATTTATTTGTTGTTTCCATTTTAAAATAATAACTCTAGTATCCTATATATACTGTGATATTATTATGAATATGTAACAACTATATTCATTATTCTATCCATCTTATGAATGATTATGTCACCATGTGTGTGTACGTACAACTTACTGTCTCCCCGTCGTGGTGTAATTTATTATTATACACTGTGTTATTTGGATGGATATAATGATGCATAATATGTATATAAAGAATTAAAATAACATTATAATAATATACCATCCAATTCCACCCCTTTTAGGAAATTATATGTTCGCTCGTGCGTATGTACAGATTACCGTCTCCACGACAATATGAGATTCATTTCCACGTTCACCATTCATCGACGATTATAAAAATATATATTACTAATATGTATGAAATATATGACATAATAATGATACTAGATATATATATATATATATATATATATATATTTATATACTTACATATATCATATTCACTTAATTCCATTCAATACAAAGGGAAAACCGAAACAACATTTTTGAGTACGTACGGACTACCGTCTCCATAAACTATGTTTAGCATTTCATATATATTTCTATTATACATATTTATATTCTAAAAATATGTGAAATATAAATCATATTTTATATTCTATAAGTATTAAAATCTTGATCTTGGTGATACAATCCAGAGTAACAAGATAAAACATGTATGGTAAAGATAGCGATTATTACTCGAAATGTTAATTTAACATTGAAATTATTATTAAAAAGGTAGTATACAGTAATAAAGTAATAATATATGATATCATAAATATTAATATGGTTCTGTTATATTTTAATAACATACTACAATCTTCATATAGGAGGTTAAATGTACCCTCGACTAAAGGAAAGTGCAAGGTAAGGGGTTTTCGTCTCACTCCTTATTCCCGTGAGATTCATGCCATATTGCCAGTGATACCTTTTGTGTGGTTTATGTACTGCCCATAATTGTATTCATTGTGTAATACACATTAATTTATTTCTTTTTACATATTCATTGTATGAAACCTCTTTCATGGGGTGTATGTTTTGTAAGGTACCAAATTAGTAAGGGTTAATTTATGAATCTTATTATTATCCAAGATTGTTTATGTGTAAGTATCTACTGGGACATTTTTATCATCTATATCCATTATTCATAAAAATTATTTCAAAATGAATATATTAAGGTTTTTTTAAAGGTACTCTTTTTCAAAATCATATTTTTAAATGTTTTAAAGATTTTTCTTTCTAAATCTTTTTAATTAATGTCCATGTTTTTAAAATGAATTTAAGGATTTATTTATATGGACATGAATTTTTTGAAATGATATTTCTTTTCAATAGTTTCAATGTTGTATGGGACACTTTGATTCAAAAATATATTTAAAATTACTTCATTTAGAAATGTGGGACTTTTCAATGATTTCATAAAAAAAATAGATATTTCTCTCAAATAGTGTTAATTTCATCTATGTCAACATCCTTTGATGGATTTTAAGCCTATTTGAAGTTGATTTTTTTTATACAAATATTTTGTATTGTATGGAAGGTTTTGTGATATGTTTGACTATGGATGTGTTATTTTTATACCATTCATGGTTTATGGACAGATTATTGACATTTCGTCTACCAGTTTTAATACGAATGTTTATGTTATGTTTAAACCTTTTCATATGAGGAATGCATTGGACTTAGTACTTGATGGGTGGAGCCCTCTGTAGCTCCTCGATGCATCGGTAGGTCTCATGAGACATCCTAGTGTCTTGGCATAAGGCCTTGAAAAAATCTTATTTTAATTCTTGGCACAAGGCATTGACTATGTGGTTATGATAGTCTGGAATTATGCATTCTATCATTATGAAAGTGGTTATTTATATTTCATGTTATTATTCGACTAGTATAATATCAACGTGAATAAGTAAATCGCATTATTTCATTTTATTTTTTCATTATTATGCTGAAGTTCATGTTTAAAAGAATTTTATTTTAGTTATACATTGCCTTAACTGTTTATGCTTATTTATGAAATTTTCCACTATATTTCTTACCCTTACAGAGCGTTTGAGATCTTCCCTTTCCATGTTTTATTTTTCCCATGATTCCAAGAAGTGTATTGTGATTGATATGCAGTGTTAAGCCAAGGGAATAATGGCGTTCATAAAGGATTATTTATGTTTTTTTTTGTGTTATAATGGGTAATGTAACATTTATGTATGTAATCTAATATCCAAGACTACTAAATTGATTGGTCCTTCGGGGCTTGATTACTTGTAATCATACAAATGTATTAAAATAATTCCCCAACTCTGGATAACTGGGGTTGGGTCATTACAGTTGTTATCAGAGGAAGTTTAGAAATAACCTTGGAATCTATATTTAGATAAACTCTAATTAGAGCACATAAACCTAAGATAGACTTTGAGGATTAGTATAGGAGGTCTTTTTATAATTTTGATAATGTAGAGATTTTGTGAGTTTTCCAAGAAAATACATCCTTGTCTGGATACGATCAGTTAGAGGTGGCTCTGGCACAGTTGAACATAGGGGTAAAACTCGAAAACACCGCTTTGAGCTAAACTCCAACGGGAACTGGTTCACAATAATGGGCCTTGCTGCACTCTTTGTTACAATACTCTCGGGGGATATGCTTAGCATAATTCTCATTTTCAAAAAAAATCATTATGAATGGTTTATGAGTATATACCTCCTCAAAGAAAACATTTTTTTATTATAGATTATATCCATAAACTATTCAATTTATGATAGGTATTTTACATGTTTGGAATTATGAATTGTGATTCATAAACTGACCTAGTGTATGCCATTGTTTAGAAATGGCGCCGAGTAGAATGAATGAGAACTCCAACAATATGTATTATCCAAAGAGTAAGAAGGGTAATATCATTTATGGTATTAATCAAACATTTAGAAAGTAAATAGTCTCCCATGTATTATCATCATATGAATAAATATTATCATAAGATTAGTGAAGAATTATCTGAATCCTATGGCTTTGATGGGAAGCAAGAGAAGAAAAGGATGGTATAATGAAATATGGATAAAGGGAATAAGGGAAAGAAGGAATTTCAATATGTGATAACTGTGGAATGAATCACCTTTGTAAATTCTTGATGGTAATAAGAGTTTATTATAAGTGTGGAGAAAAAGGACACCAAGTACATGATTGATAGGGTAAGAAAAAGGATTAAAATGTAAAATGATTCATCTGCAAGGCATTGATACACTACGCAAATAAATATCACATTCCTAAGAGTATACCACAAATGATGTTATTGGACAATAACCATGTTGTGATACTACCATAGATGAAGAAGAATGACTAGTGTTCTTATGTTTTTATTATATAATTATTTCATTTGAGTATTATATCAACAGTATACTGGTTACATGAATTATGGAGACAAATAAGTATTGTACTACAGTACTATTTTATTGAGGATTTGAGATTATATGGTTCTAAGAAAAATGTCTTAATAGTATGATACATGTTTTGGAAAATACATGGTTGATGGAAAGGTAATCCATAATATGGTCCTGATAATGAGGTAGTGATTTTCAAATAAGAGATGATTGATTTTGGTAATTCAGGATGATGCTGTGTTGTAAGAGAATACATGATGACGGTGTTGATATGTTATTACATGGAAAAATGGATCCTCATTTTGTTTAACATCCTTAAAAATTTTGGAATAGGAGCTTGGATATAAGTATTTTGGATAATTCTAAAGGCTGGAATGGATTATGTTTGAAATTGGATACTATTTCTAAGATTATTTTTGGATTCGCATAAAAAGGACAACCCTGAGGTCAGATGGCAAACTGTCACATCCGGTAAGGCTGCGAGACATGAACCCGCAACTGAAGGGAGACAAGGGTGTATCACCTATCACTAACCCACGTGATATACTAGATTGAATAATGTAGTTTTTTTAATGGTTCTGGTATATGAATTATTAATTCATTTTTTGAACCCTAAATGAATAAGATAAATATAATATTTTTTAAAGTTCTATTCTCTTTTAGAGTGAAATATTAGTTTGTGGTATAAATTAGTTAAAAGATGGAACTCTACATGTCAAGTTTATTTATATATATATTTCTTCTCTTATTCTATGAATAAATAAATTCATAAACATTAGGTAAGGCATCTTAAAACTAAAAATTTATTATCTTAATACCTTATGTTTTGTTGAACTGATAATATTTTAAATCATCATAGATTGATGGATTTGAGGCCCTCAATTCTACAATTCTTTCTGGCCGATGACCTCAATCACTCCCTATAAATATTTACTTTTTTCCTCTAATTATGTGTCTCTAATTGCCACTAATTTTCTCATAATTGATATCATAATTTGGTGGTGACTTTTTCATTCCCCATTTCCTATTATTAAGAGTAAATTTTATTAAACCAATTTTCGATGTGAGTTTTCCCACAAAGGTTTTTCTACTTTCAACATTTTATTTTCTAAGAACAATTTCAAATTGCGAGGATGAAATTTATTTAAGGAGGGTAGAATGTAACACCCCAGGATTTCATAGTACGTTATTTCTTCCAAATAAATAAATAACTTTCACTACTCGTTACACTGAGTTCAAATGCACCACCACATACAATACTAGTCTTTAAAAAGCAGTTATGAATATTATTAACTGAATTTAGGACTATATACAATCTTTATAATTTTAGAATCCATATTATGAGTTTCTTAGACATACTGTAAGAACTAAATCATTTTTTCAAATAAAAGAAGTATTTTTCAAAAAATACACTTTTACCGCCTTTTAATGGTGAACCCTTTTTAAATCCAATATTTGATACTTTTATATATTAAATTTGACAAAATAAACATCCACTTTAGAATTGGTAAATAATAATTTAGTTTTAATAAATGTTTGGTGTCATTCTGATAACTTTCATATTTGGGTGAATAGTGAAAAATACTATATTTTAACTGAAAAGAAATTTTTTAATCAAAATAATTTATAATGTTAAATTATACAATTTAATCTTTTCGAAGTGAAAATATATTACATTTTTTCCATTAAATCCAATTCTGGTCATTTTATGTCATTTCACTTTGAAATTAGACATAAACAAGTGTCAATCATTTGATCGTTATTATTTCTTAAAAATACGCCTTTTGGTTTTGACAACGGGAATTAATTTAAATTAATAAATGAAACTTCTATATTTTTAATTTGGTAAAATATAATTCATTATTGAATTCATAATATCAAAATTATCTTCCGGTAAAGTTTTGGTATTTCTCTGAAAACATTAAATTTTTGATGAATAGTGAAAAAACACTGAGTTATTGTTTAAAATCGAATTTTTATTTAAATAATTAATTATTTTATTTAAATTTATTTTATGTAAAAGTAGAAACATAATACCTATATATGTTTAATGTAATTCATTTCAGTCATTTTATAATAAGATTTGATATATAGAATTTTTATCGAACTTTTTACCGTCTTTTACCCACCTCCTAGGAGCATTTTCAAATTTACATAAAACAAAATTTTACCGCTTCTGCGAGTTTAATTTGGAAAATAAAAGAGACACGGTTAATATATAGGAGTAAAATGTGGTTCAACAAGATAAAAATAATTTTTGGTGAATAGAAACTTTTTTACTTTTATTTACAACGGTTAAAAGTAAATAGGAAAATTAAGGGTAAAATGATATTAATATTACCCTAACACATGTCCTAATTCATCTGTAGAAGTGTATCTCGACCAAAAACAACCAGAGGAATAAAATATTTTCATTTATGTCTACTTATATTAGATTAGGACATTTATTATTTTGTAATTTAAAGAAGAGTTAAAAGAATTAAAATCAATGTTTAATAACTATAACATTTTTCATATAGGGTTATTCATAAGATAAATTCGATTATAAATATTCATTAGAAAGATAAATATATTCCATACATCATGGTATTTTATTTATAATTTTTTGACATTAAATAAATAAATTTATTTATGACACAATGATGATGCAGTAATTATCTTATTCATGAAAGAATCAAATAAATGGTATTATAAATATTAAAATAAATATAAGTTCTATGTTTTTATGACATCCACGAATTTTACAGGTGAATATGACATGATAGGGATGATTAAATGTATCTTGTTCTATGTTATCAAGTTGTGATGACTTTCATAGAAACAAAATACCAAATAGTGTCAAACTTGACAGAAATTAATATTTAAAACAAATACTATATTATTGGTTGATATAATATTCCTAAAAATGTAAGGATCTTCCAATGTTATTAAATAATTTTATATATGTCATTAATGAGCCACATGAGGTTCTCTTGGATGATTAGAGTAAGTTTATTAACCATATAGTGTAAGAATACAATAAGACACGATAAAAGTTAAACTATTTAACTAAGAGTGAAATATAAACATTAAGGTTAATATGGTGACCTAAACCTGTATAAAACCTATTGGTTGAGAGGTTTTCAACCCATACCCTTCTTATCATTTAAATAATTCATTTTTAAGCCATTATAAAACGAAAATGAATTTATTATAAAATAATATTTTATGTTTTTTCTAAGGTGCCCCTCACCCCACTTATAAAAGGGCACTCCCCCTTAACTCTATTTCACATATTTTAAGCCTTTTGGCTTGGCCAACCCCTGCCCAAATATTTTCTAAACTTACCTTACTTCATCTTAGAGGCCCTCCTTTGGTCAGAAATCCAACTTAAGTATCCTTTTTGATCAAATCAAAAGAAAGAACCTGAAGAAGATGTAATGATTTCACCACCCTCTTTCTAGTTCTTTTATTCTTCCACTTCATATTTCTTTGTTTTTTACATTTTTAAATAATAACTCCAGTATATTTTATATATATTGATGTTATTATAAATATGGAATAACTATATTCATTATTCTATTCATATTATGAATGATAATGTCCCCATGGATGTGTACGTATGGCTTACCGTCTCCTCATTGTTGAGTAATTTGTTATTCAACACTATATTATTTGGATGGATATAATGATGAGTAATATGTGTATAAATAATTAAAATAACATTATAATGTCTCTGTAAAATTAATATACCATCCTATTCCACAACTTTAAGTAAATGATATTTTCTCTCGTGCCTACTTACGGATTACCGTCTCCACGATGCGATGTGATTCATTTCCAAAATACTAGAAATATAACCTTTCCAAATGCTTCTATACCAACGGTTTGTAAAAACTATTGTTATAGGTCCCCTTTACCAATGATATTTCCAAACTGTTGGGAAAGCCCACTTTGAGGTAACGTTTCCCAACGGTTTGGCCAAACCGTTGGGAAAGGGTGTACCTATCCCAATGGTTTTGCCAGACCATTGGGAAAGGTGGCCACAAATTCCAACATCATCCCCAAAAACAAAATACCTATGCCAACGGTTGTGACAACCATTGTCAAAGACCTATACGAATGGTTGTAAAAACCGTTGGTACAGGTCCTTTGATTTTTTATCAGATCTTCTAACCAAGAACAATATATAAATAAAAACTTAAAATAATTATGAGAATACATATATATATTTAAGAAATTATGTTCACAAAAGTTATGTTAGTTTAGTGGTTAGTTCATTCAATGATATACTAGGGTTCGTGGGATCAAATCCCAGAGAATATTTTTTTTAAAATACATATACCAATGGTTTTATTGAACCATTAGTATAGATTTTCATTTTACGTATACCAAAAGTTTTGAAAACCGTTGGTATAGATCTATACCAAACGTTTTCTCAAAACCATTGGTATATACCTATCCCAACGGCTTACTTCGCAACAGTTCTCCAAACCGTTGGTATAGGTTATACCAATGGTTAGGAAGCCTATACCAACAGTTCCAAACCATTGGTATTGGTTAGTTTTCTAGTAGTGCCATGTTCACCATTCATCGATGATTATAAAAATATATATTACTAATATGTATGTAATATATGACATAATAATGCTACTGGAAATATATATATATATATATATAAATATATGTATGTATTTATGTATGTATGTATGTATATACTTACATTTATCTTATTCACTTAATTCTGTTCAATACGATAGGAAAATTGAAACAATTTTTATGTGTGCGTACGGACTACCGTCTCCATAGATGGTGTTTTTCATTTCATATATATGTCTATTATACATATTTATATTCTAAATATATATGATATATAAATAATGTTTTATATTCTGGAAGTATTTAAATCTTGATCTAGGTGATACAATCCAGAGTAACAAGTTAAAACACGTATGATAAAGAAAGCAATTATTACTCGAAATGTTAATTTAACATTGAAATTATTATTAACTGTGTAGTATAATGTAATATATGAATCATTTATGACATCATAAATATTAATATGGTTCTGGTATACATTAATAACATACTATGATCATCATACAGGAGGTTTAACGTACCCTCGAATTAAGGAAAGTGCAAGGTAAGGGGTTTTCATCTCACTCCTTATTCTCGTGAGTTTCATGCCATAACCTTTTGTGTGGTGTATGTAATGCCCATAATTGTATTCTTTGTGTAATACACTTTAATTTATGTGTATTTTCATAATCATTGTATGATACCTCTTTCATGGGGTTTATGTTTCATAAGTTACCAAATTGGTAAGGGTTAATTCCTCAAACACATTATTATCCGAGAGTGTTTATGTGTAAGTATCTACATGGAAATTTTTATCATTCAAGTACATTTTTCATAAAAATGATTTCAAAATGAATATTTTAATGATTTTTGAATTGTATTCTTTATCAAGAACATAATTTTAAATGATTTAAATATTTATCTTTCTAAATCTTTTTAATTAATGTCCATTTTTTCAAAATGATTTTAAGGATTTATTTATATGGACATGAATGTTTTGAAATGATATTTCATATCAGTAGTTTCAAAGTGGTATGGGACACTTGGATTCAAAAATATCCTTTAAATTAATTCCTTTATAAATATGTGACTTTTCAATGATTTCAAAAAAAGAGATATTTCTCTCAAATAGTTTTGATTTCATCTATGTCAACATCTTTTGATGATTTTAAGCTTATTTGAAGTTGATTTATTATGATACAAATCTTTTGTATTGTATTGAAGGTTTTGTGATATGTTTGAATATGGATGTGTTATTTTTATACCATTCATGGTTTATGGGTAAATTATTGACATTTCGTATTCCAGTTTTAATACGAATGTTTATGTAATGTTTAAACCATTTCATATGAGGAATGCATTTGACTTAGTAAGTGACGAGTGGAGCCCACTATAGCTCCCTGATGCATCGGTAGGTCTCATGAGACAAACTAGTGTCCTGGCACAAGGACTTGACAAAATCGTATTTAGGTCTAGGCACAAGGCCTTGAATATGTGGTTATGATAGTCTGGCATTATGCATTCTGTCATTATGAAAGTGGTTATTGATATTGCATGTGATTACTCGATTAGTAGAATATACATGTGAATAAGTAAATGGAATTATTTCATTTTCTGTTTTCCATATTATGCGGAAGTTCAAGTTTAAAAGGCATTTGTTGTGTTTATACATTTCCTTAAATGTTTATGATTATTTAATTATGTTTCTTCTATATTTCTTACCCTTACTGAGTGTTTGAGCTCACCCCTTTCCATGTTTTATCTTTTCCAGCATTCCAAGAAGTGTCTTTTTATTGATATGCTGTGTTAAGCCAAGGGAATAACGGCTTTCATAAAGGATTATTTATGTTTTTTTGTATTTCATAATGTGTAATGTAACATTCATGTATGTAATCTATTATCCAAGACTGATAAAATGATCATTCCTTAGGGACTTTATTCCTTGTAATCATGAAAATGTATTAAGATAATGCACCGACCCTGGGTAGCTGGGGTCGGGGCGTTACATCACCATTGCACTTGCCTTTATATTTATATTTTATTAATTTTTTTATTTCTATAAATTTTAGATTAATGTTTAATAATATTAAATGATTAGTTTTAGAATAAATTATTATTGTGAAGGATAGTGGTTCTCTCTTGTTTTGAATTACATAAAAGTGTTTTCTATTAAATGTGCATCATTGGTGTTGATAAAATGCCTTGTTGGACTTTATAAGTAAATTGTGTTTCATTTAAATAATGGATTGGGTTGAAAATGTGTATGTATTTCTAAAATTGATTTCTTAAATGAGGTTTCGAAGTGTTTTGAGATTGAAAGTGGTGCTCCTTTGATTAATTGGAAATAATATGACATGTGTTGGTTCTTCAGAAAATTGATTGGTGTTGAGTGAAAGTTAAGGCCCATTTGGAACTTTAAAAAAAGAGATATTTTGAATACTCTCTTTGGGGGGACTTAGTGGTGGTCTTATTGTGTACCTTGATTTTGTGAGTTGCATGTGATGTTGCACATCTTGACTAGTTACTTGATTTACATTTTTTACTCACCCCTTTCCTTTTTATTATAAGTGTTGACATGGGAACCTATCAAAGAACCTGAATCTTCTGAGAATGATTATTTTCAAAAGTTTAGATTGTGCACTGGCTAGTGGCCCATATAAGAGAGGTGTTTTGTTATTATTACATTGGGATTGGGCCCCTCAACCATGCTAGTTAGGGAAACGGTCGTGGGATATGGTGTTATGACATCATCGTGAGTAGGCATGCCCTCAGGATGAGTCACATGTATAGTAAGTTTGGGATTGTTCATGAGCTCCTAGGATTGACCCATCTTTTTATTAGTGTTTATTTGTGTGTGGCAAATGATTGAGAGGTCAAGTACAGTTGTTGGCCTCTGTGTGCCACTTTTCCCATTTCCCTTATTATGTGTTGTGTGTTGTTTGTCGATTTCATTTTAACTAACAACAAGAATTTGGATTTCTATATTTTTTGCAAAAAAAATTAAATTGAAATTCCCCTATTTATCTCAAACATTAAACATGTTTTCAAATTAAAAAGTTCAATGGAACATTACATGTTTATGAAATTAATGTGTGTGGGGGACCATATTTTATATAATTTAGATCAAAACTTGAATTAGTAAATTATTTATTTAAAGGTAGTGTTTTCAGGATATATTATTTGGCACACCTACAATGTTTTGATAATCATCCCTATAGTGACTTCATGTTGTTAGTTTCTGTTGCAGTTTTGACTCGAGATTTCTCATCATGCAGGAGAGTTGGTTCTGATTTGGTGAAAAAATCTCGGGGTTGCGAGGAGTTTTGTTCATGGTCAGGTTAGTTTTTTGTTGTTGTTTGTTCTTCCTTTTCGTGTCCTTTATTATTTTTGCATAGTTCTATTTTCTTCCGGATGCTTTATTTATTTTTAATGGTAAAAATCATTACAATGTTTTTCTTTTTTTATGACTTCGCACTTTTCAATGGCCCATGAGGATCGGGAACACCTCTTGAGCCTTGATGCGGATCAACACGGGTGACCGGTTCAGGGTCAGCCTAGGATGGTTTGTGACCAAATGTTATCAGAGGCAGGTCTGGTCTCATAGGTCATGTTATTTTGGGAGATAGTCAGTGTGAACCAGAGTAAAGGTTTTCGGAACTCAATGTTCTGGCCACGAGTATGGTACCTGGCCAGCGCATCTCATGGTGGGACTCGAGTTACCAAAGTACATTAATTTTTGTCTAAATATTTGGTCCATGTGGTTGGTCTTGATTATGGGAAATGGAAAAGGAGTAGGGCCTGGGGTCCCAGTGTGCTCGTAGGGTCTGGAATTCTTTGTGAAGCTAGGGACGCTATCCAAGAATACTCCTTATGGCAGTGGTGTGATTGGCGTATGGCCACCAACAATATGTCTCAGTCACCCACAGACACTAGTATTCTCTTGCATCATCCCTCATCTCATTATTTTCAATTAGTGAAAATCTGGTTTTTATGTAAATATGAGTTGGTGTTTTAATAATATATGGTTGTGTGGTGTGTCCATGTATTTGGGAAATATTGGATGTGAAGCATTTCAAGCCGAGAATCATTTTTAATTGATTTTTGCCTTGATTTTGAATAATTATATTCAAGATGGTTTGAAAGTGTGTGGTTAGTGGTTCTTTTTGAAAAGTTCTTCATGAAGCCCTTATAGTGGTTCCCTTTACACGTTTAGTGTTCGCTTGCAGTATATCGTGACCACTAGACTAGTTTTATTTGGTCTGTAGTTTTATTTCTTGACTAGTATACACCCCAAATGTGTTTAGATATCATTGTAGTGAGGCCATGAAAAATTCACCATTGGTCTGTCCTTTAGTTTATCAAATCAAGGACTCTCCATTTTTAGTGATAGTGTTATACGTGTCCCTAACCCTTTTTGGATGGGTGGATCCTCATACAGAAGGATGACAAACATGAGGGGAGTTGATAGGAGTTTTGGTCTCACTGAGTTGTCTAAGTTTTTGGATATGATGATTGACATAGTTGTGTCTGAAGCCCCCCCCCCCCCCGTTGAAATGGTTAATGGAATTCCATCATGGAAGGTTGAAGTTGGTTTAGAGTTATCGGTGTTTACTGATGTCTTGAATGGATTTGTAGTAATTTCATCGGTTATAAGGGTCATGTTTGGTGATGTCGTGCAGTGTGAGTTCCCTTTGAATGGGAAATGGTGGATTACGTTGGATCCTTCCAGAATCCCTATTTTCATAGGAGTGTGTCCTCTCTGAGAGTTCTCAATTTTCTATTCAAATGGGAGTGTTTTTCATTCATCTTTAATTTTTAATTTTCTTGTTTAAGTTGAAGAGGTGATTCCTGCGCATCATCTAAACCTTTATCATGGTGGGTGTTCCGCGAGTGAGTTGTTGGATATTGTGGTGTGTTGGGTTTGTTGGTGTTGTCTCAGTTGCGGTGTGGTTGAATGTGGCACCAAAAAGATAAAATTAATTTGAAAGTCTTGAATTCCTAACTTTGAGTTTTGAGATGCTTCAAACATTAGGGCTCTAGTCATATGCCTCAGAGTGAAGCTTGTGTGTGATCACGAACCCTGAGAGTGTATTTGACCACAACCTTATTTCTATCATTGGTATTGAAGTTGAAGGAGGATTAAATTTTTTTTTCTATGGTTTCATTCCGAACGATTCGTTTGGGAGCGTGGGGTTTCTTGTGGCTATGTGGAGATGTGGTTGTCTTGTTACTGTAATGTACCGGGGGTGGCGTCTCACACAATTTAATTGCTATTAGTTGTGTTTATTGGGTCTATTTAGGTGAATTGGTCTCAAATTTGAATAGTACTCATCTAGGGATTTGGAGATGTTAGTTTTAATTTGGTCATGGTTTTGACACCCCAGTAGTTTGGCCCCGCCTCCACGCCCTTTTGGTGGGGTGTTTGGTCAGCATTGGAAAATTCCAATGTTTTTGAATCTTCTGTCAGCTCCAATGATGGGGAGACCCATTATAGGTCTCACATAAGTGTATCTAGAAAAAATTAGTTTTTTCTGTCTTTATAATGGTGGGGAGTCTTCTCGAGCTTCCCCATGTCAGTTTTCCAGTATCACCTTAGGCGTTGGTAGGTTCTTAAGGGTGGGTACCACCTTCAATATTCCCAATAAAGGCCTTTTGGTTTTATTCCTTTATATGATCAATCAACTTGAGGTGTTCTATCTCTTTGGTTTGGGCATGAGAAAGACTTTTTACAAGTTTATTGAGTTTTTCCTTTCAGAAACATTCTCTGAGCAAGGTGTGTTTGCTTGTTTTCACTTGTTTTTCATGGGAATCCTTTTTGTACCATATGGAGGTCGCTTTATAATTTTCAATCCAACCTTAGTTGTGGATTTCTGGGGACTGAAAGTGCTATGGTGGGGAAAATTGTAACCCCCAACATTTATAAATAAATTATTTTATTAATATTCTAGGAATCTGGTAGTTTGGGTTATAGCCTGATTTAAAACATTTTGAGTTATTATTTAAAGAAACACACATTTTTCCTTGACACGCTACCTCTCTGAATTTGCGCAACATCCCCTGGGCCACCGTGTGACTTTCTCGTTGATCAAATAATTATATAAAATGGGTTAATAATAATAATGTTTTATTAAATGAGTGGTAATATATATATATATATATTAAGTGTGTTAAAAATTTAATGAATTTAATTTTAATGAGAATAATAATAATGATATTATTAATTATAATAATTATCATTGTTCATAGTTTAATTAACAACATTATCATTTAAATGGTGTAGCTTTTATTATGCTATTGTTATTATTGTTCTGGTTTTAGTTTAATAATAATAATATTATTATTATAATTATTATTGTTTAGTTTAATTTTTTTATGGTTTCCTTTATATTTTATTTTTGTTTTTTCTCCTCCTTACCTTATCCTCCCTCTACCTTCTTCCCCCTATTCCCATCAGATCTCTTTAGCTTGCATGTTGAATCCTATCTCCACCCCTACTTGAGCCGCTCTACTCCAATCCACCACGCCTCCACCGTTGGCGGTGACTCCCTCCAGCACTCAACGCCTCCCCCTGATTGCACCATTGTGCCTTCATGCGACCTCCCCTAAAAACCTATCACTGCAACCCCTCCTCTCTATATAACCGACATCGCACCCCATCACCTAGTCAAGAGTCCTCTATCGTGACACCTTGGCCTGGTCGAGCCTTCTCTTGGTGCCATCCTAGTCGCGACCCCCACCTATAGTGTGCAAACCTATGGTGTGACAAACCCAAGGCTGAGTTCCCTTCTGGTGTGACCCCCAACTAGCGAGGATCCTGGTCAGCGCGAGCACCACCATATTCCATGTTGGTTGCTTTCTAGTGTGGTTTAATATTCACACCAAACACATGATTTTTCTCCTCTCGAGGTAAATCTTTCTATTCCCTAACAACATTAAGAGAATTTAATATGATTATTTGAATTGATTAAGTTGTTCTTTGACTTGATTTTGGTTGTGCAAATGATGTTTTTGTTTTGGAATGGTTAATGTGTTTGTTAGTTAGTGGTGAATTTTTTTTGAGGAAATGATAATGTTCTGTATTGTTTTGGTGCAACATTTTAAAAATGGCTTTTAGGGAACATTTGAATGGTTCAAATTTTGTTTTCAAGGGACATTGAGATGTGTATGTTTTAAAAAAAATTCCAATGATTATTAAATCATTTTTAATGTGTTGACATTTTTTTCAACTGTTTTGAAATTTATTAGATTATGTTAGTTATGTGAATTATATCGTGGAAATTATTTGATAGGCATTTGATTTTATAGAACCATGTTTACATGAAATGGGGTATGTTTTGATATAAACCCCCATTTCATCACTGGGTAGTACTCTATATATTATGAAAAATGTGTTTCCAAGGTCAATGAGTTGGGTGTAATTAACTGGATATTTTAAAAAGGAAAAATGTGGCACCTTGGGTGTGTTTTCCTAGTTGTGTACTTTTGAAACTAAATTTTAAAATTGTTTGAAGAATGGAAAACATGTTTTGATAAGGTTACCTTGTGTATTTGGTCTTAAGGTGACGTCTCTATGTGGAATCGAGAGTTTCTTTTTAGTGTAATGTCTTCTTAGTTTTTTAAAAAATGATTTAATAAATAGTTTAAATGATTTATTAATTTATTTAGATGGTGTGGGAGTGGTATTTTGAAAGAGTTGAATATGCATTTTTTTTAATTAGTAGGTTAATATAAAGGGAGATATGTATCTTTGTGTAAACCCTCTTTGGTCACTTGGTGGTGTTTTATTTTTTCGTCCCTTGTTGGGTTATTTAATATTGTTTTATATGTTGTGCAAATTGATTATTCCTTCTCAGTCTCTAAAGCTATGATATACTCTTTGAAAAGTGTTTCATAAATTTTAAAATGTTTCTGGAAATAATCTAAATGGTGAGAATAATTTTTTGAATACATGCCGAGGTGGTTTTTACACTGTTTTTTCTTTTGGATTGTATTAAGTTTGTAGTTATGGTTTTCTGTTTTTGTATGATTGTTGCAGTGAATTGGTGTGGTAATTTCATAAAACTATGGTCATAATCTTCTATGTAATTGTGTGTCTGTGCGAGGTGTGACGTGCCTCTGTGTTTGGACTGCGAGCTAAGTTTAGTTTCCTCTACACTTTCCTTTATATTTCGAATTTAGTAATATCTTGTAATTTCATTAAATTTTAGATTAATGATAAATAATATCAAATTATTAGTTTCAGAAAAAATGATCATTGTGAAGGATAGTGGTTTTATCTTCTTTTTAATTACTTGAAGGTGCTTTCTTTTACATGTCCATCATTAGTGTTTATAAAATGCATTGTTGGCCTTTATAAGTAAAGTGGGTTTGTTTCAAAGAGTTTCTTTGGTTGGAAATGTGTTCGACTTTCTAAAATGGATTTCTTATATGTGGTTTCAAATGGTTTTGATATTAGAAGTGGTGTTCCTTTGAATCATTGGAACTGAGTTGGCATGTTTTGGTTCTTCTGAAAATTGGTTGGTTATGAGAGGATATTTAAGGCCCATTTGGATCTTTTAAGAAATGAGATATTTTGAAAACTCTCTTTGGGGTGACTGGGGGGTGGTCTTATTGTGTAACTCAATTGTGTGAGTAGCATGTGATGTTGTGCATCGTGACTGGTTACTTGATTTCTATTGTTGAATCACCGCTTTCCTTATTTAATATACTTCTTGAAATGGGAACATGGTATAGTGAGTGAATCTTCTGATAAAGATTGTTGCACTAGTTTAAATTACACACTGGCTAGCGGCCCATAGTAGAGAGGTGTTTTGTTAATATTTCTCTAGGATTGGGCCACTCGAACATGCCAGGTATGGGGATAGTTATGTGTTAGGGAATTATGAAGTCATAGAGAGTAGGCATGCCTTCTAGATGAGTCACATGTATTGTGTGTTATAGATTATTCATGTTCTCCTAGGTTCGACCCATGTTTTCTTTAGTGTTTTTTTGTGTGTTTGTAGTGGACGATTGAGAGGTCTAGTTTAGTTTCTGTCCCATGTGTGCCATGTTTTTCATTTCCATTAGTGTGTGTTGTGTGTTTTGTATGGCTTTCCTTTTGACTAACTACTAAATTTTGGATTTCTAAATAGATCACAAAAAATGTTTTAAAATGAAATATACCTATTTCTCCCAAACCATTAACTTGTTTTTAAAATTAAAAAGGGAAATTGACTGTTACATGTTTTATAAATGAATGAATATATGTGGAAACCCATATTTTATATAATTTAGTTCAATCCTAGAATTAGTAAATTCGTTATTTAAATGTATTTTTTTGGTTATTTTGATGGGAACGCTAACCGAGTTTTATTTATCATGCCTATAGTGTAATCCTATTATTAGTTTTTGTTGTAGGTTTGACTCAAGAATTCTTGTTTTGGGAGAGTTTTGGTTGTGTTTTGGTGAGCGACTCTCGGGGGCGCGAGGAGTTTTGTCCGTGGTCAGGTTAGTTTTCTGTTGTTGGTTTTTATTCCTTTTCTTGACCTTTATTTTTTTTTTGATGTGCTATTTTCTTCCAACTGCAATATTTATTTTTATAGGGGTAACTGTTCCCATTTTGTTCTTTGTTGATGCCCTGGTTCTTATCACCAGCCTGGGAAGATCGGGAATGCCTCTCAGGCCTTTTCGCGGATCAGCTCGGGTGACCGGTTCTGGGTCAACCTAGGTTGGTTTGGGACAATAAGGTTTAGAAAAACCCTACCATCAAGAAACACAATGAGATTCATCACACATATTTTTTTCCATAGGTTAAATTACAAATCCATTAGGAGAAAATAAAACCGATGTCAAAATCAACATATCAGTAAGATCTATTTTCAACATCAGCACTCCAGCTAGTACATCAGTATTAGAAGGTAGCTTTAATAGTAAATTCAAATAGTGAATATTTGTTTGATGTCACAAATAGAAATATAGAGCCTTTATATTTACATATGATACTATCTCATGTATAAACTACACTATCTTAGAAAACGTTTTTAAATACACTTTTATGGTTGTGTATGTATGATCACATTTGAAATACTCTATAACATTTTCAAAGACCATCAACCTTGGATAAGAATTGTCAGTGAAAACATCCTTTTAGTCATTAAAATATAATCTATCATTCATATTCACCGTCACATTCATGTACACCATCTAATTATAGGTCCCTCTATCATGACAGTGTCACACATCACATTCATTTTATGAGACATCTCCAAGAACAAAAAATAAATCCATCAAGATCAATAAATCGTCATCCTCTTGATGATCATTGTTTCTTTTGAATTAATGTTACTTCAAGAAAATAAACTCCTATGAATGGTACTATAGAACGCATGTGGTTCTACAGATGAATCTTGAATGGGAACAATTTGTGGAGTATGTCCTAGATCCGGGACAATATACATGATCACCTCGTCCAAAATTAGGTCCAGGAGTGGAATTGCTTGTTGTAGTTCCTCAGAAAAAACTTCCTCGACCAGATTCACACATCTTCTTGGAGAAAATATGCTGAAACACATTATTGGTCAACTTATAAGACATAATACCAACACACACACTTACAAATAAGTGTAAATTCATCCCAATAGATATGAAAAAAATTAAATTTCTATATATCAAAATCAAAGGTAGGGAAAACAAAATAACTAATCTATATGTTGTTATTCCAAAACCAACCATGGTTACATAATGTTCATTGTGGTGAGAGAAATGTAAGAACTGAATCAAAAATACCTCATATACATTGAAATGATTACACAGTAAATCCACTAACCTCAAAATAAAATCTCATTATAAAGATCTGACATAACTTAGTCATAATCTATCACATGTTCCCTGCTATCTCAGTAAGAGAGCTTACCCTAAAATAGATCACAAATTTTGTTTGATACCCACTGGTTTATGAATAGCAGATAGAATCATAATAAATGAATGCGGGATTGAATTTTCAAAATATATTGTGGAAGATAGCTAAATAACTATACATAAAAAATAAAATATGTAGGGAGAACTTTACCAGATTAAAAACATGTATACAAACACTAAGAAATATAATTAAGTACCAGAAAATAGGATGAAATCGCATGTTCTACAGGATAGAACTTTCTAGTCCCATGGTTCAAATGTTATTACAACCTCTATGTGGTGCCTTTCCATTTCTATAACTAGGAATAAGATAATCTACAAATACCCAAAGGTAAATCCAGGGTGTGAGAAAAAAATCATGTAGGGTCACTCTGAAGATTCCATTGTATGAATACATCTTTTAATTATCCAAATGATGCATTCAATTTAATATAAATAGGTTTGTTGGTGAGAGATATTAATTAAAATAATTTATTCATTTTAGTTAAACTTATAAAATTACATTAAATAAATTGCTTCAAAAGTTTTTTATATAAAACATGTTATATTATTTCATAAGGCATGTAAAATGGTTTATGAAAATTGGAATGTATATATTTCCTATTCAAAAAATAAAGAATGATTGTCATATTGTAATGTTAGAAAAGACACAAGCTATGAGACTCCCCACATACACAAATAGTATACAGGTAATTATGTATACACACATCCATTTAGATGTTGTGCAATAGGATTTATCACCATCCAATCACAGATGTGACTAATACATATATATTGTTAATGTAGTACATCATAATGTGATGTCTGAATAACTCAGTAAATACATATGATTTATTTTTCACTAACCCAAGTCAATGATGAAAAATTTATAGAAAGAATTCTTAAAATACAATTCATCTCATTCTCCAATTTCAAATATTCTAATTTTCTATTTTAAATCCAAAATGGGCTTTTAATTAAATCATTACACATTATGATAATACCATAGAGTTTCTGTTAAAATAGTTTCAATACATTTTTTCAAAATTATTATTTGAATTAAATTCCATCAAATCAATTTCACATTATAAATTCATCAATTAAATTCTAGGAATATTCTCTCAATTTCACAATCACACCTCAAGTTAATGGAATTGTGGGTTTCAAAAAAATTCAATACAAATTCAATTTACAATCCCTTATTTAATATAATATTGTTTAAATTATAACAATAAATATAAATTTCATTTGTATCATGAAAATTAATTTAAATAAAATAATTGAATCCAAATAATGAAATTTAGGATTAATAAAAATTGTCCGTTGTAACAGAAACCTGTACATAGGGATCATGGGGTCCCAGAACACATAGTCGTAATTGGGAAGCTCCAAATAATAATGTCAGAAACAATTATCTAAGAACCAGAGCATGATTAAAATGTACAAAAAAGAATGTATTATATAATCGAATAATATATCAATCCCCTAGGGTTTAGTAGATCGATATATTTTTTTTTAATCAAAAAAATAATATATCGAACTACTAAACCCTAGGGGATACGGGAAGAAAAGAAAGAGTGGGAAGGTTAATAGGAAGAGAAAACCTTCTGGGTATAGATCGAATGTCATTCTCCAAACATTTTTACGATTTATAAAGGGTGTAGAGGGGCCAAATAAACTCTCAAGATCTACCCTAGAAGAATAAATAATAATGGGGTTTATATCGGTCTCGCAAAAATCTAAAAAGAGGGTTTTTGATAATATTAAAATTATTTTCACATTAAAAAATCCAACACACATGGATATCAAAGAACATACACAATATTATAAAAACTATTTTCTATGTCCATGTGCCCATTTTAGTAGGGATTCATGGTTTCTCCATGGTTGGTACATAGTTTTCAAAATTAGGTGCTAACAACGAAAAAACTCACTGCCTTAGTTTTGAAGGTTTTCTTTAGTAGGGTGCTTGGTTTTAGAAAAGCATGATCCATCCATTCACATCCAAGGGAAATTCATGATTTAAAATTTTCTGACCCAAACAACTCCAAAGGAATCCCTTCCAAAGGATGATTAAAATGGGGGTTATAGAATACCTAAATGTAGTAATATGATGTTACACTTTTGAGACATTAAATCATAATATTATAACATTTAAAAGGATCCATAATGTTTCACATAATGATGTTCCCCTTTTTTATTCCTACTAAAATCAGTTCTTCATAACCCTGTGAAAAAAAATAAATAAAAAAAGAGATTAAATTCCCATTAAACAAAAATAATAGAGATATATAAGAAAAACAATTATTAGAAGGGTTTGAGAACATAAACATAATATCAAAAAATCAAACCCGTCATGTAAAATAAATTAGCCATGAGTTATGGAATACATATTAAATGTTTATAAGACATAATTCATTGGAACAAAATTATGTGAATGATGATTGTATAACATTGGCATTAGACATAAAATTTCTAGCATACCCACGTGTATAAAAAATAATATGACAAGGATATACACCAAGACATTCATAACATGTCAGTATTGGGGTAACAAACCATGTACCTAAATAAATATTGGTCTTTACACCCCTATAAACACCATGATAGGATGTGGAATTCCACTTTTCTCACTTTGATACTGTAGATAATATAACATTAACCATTTCATTAGAGGGAAATATAGGTCCCACCCTCAAATATTAAAATTATAAATATGTGTTCCACGATATCATAAACATTCATTATATAATATCCCATGAAATAAAATGGGAATAACAAATATTTCCTCATAACATAACCAATATAAAATAGATATTTTTAAGAATAATTTCATCATAGAATTAATTGTTAAAAGTAGATGGGTTTTTAAGAGTATTGTCATGTTATAACCCATTGTGGAGAGTTGTGTTTTTCAATCAATTTTTCATGATAAACATAAATCATTGATTGAAATAATAAGAATGGTTTCATTGGATAATACCCTTAGTAAATAATAAACTATAGAAAATGAATTCTTATAACATGGTGAATGATTTTTAGTTATATCATGGAAAATTTATTAAGGTAAATAATAATTCTTTTAAAATCACTTTTTAAAAAATAAATCATTATTAAAAATATTTTAACTTAATACCAATTTGGAAAAAAATTTAATTATGCTTTAAAAATAATTTAATATATTTCTTGAGTAAAATATCCTATCCTCTTTGAAAATTTATTTTCATAACATTACTAATTTTTTAAAAAAATCATTGATAATATATTTGAAAACAAGTAATCGAATAACAAATATTAATTTAAAATATCTAGTACACATAATAGAATTTAAAATCATGTATCATTTAAAATTTAAATATAATATAATCTAAAAATATTTGATTTTTTTGGAAAACATATTTTTGGAATAAAATATATTTTAGACATTACATATGAACAAGATTAGATTCTCATAAAAACATTTTATTTAATATATTTAGTACCTATGAGTATACAATGGGACCATTAAATGAATATATCATGAATTACAAAGGTATAAAAAAATTAAGTAGATTTTATCAGAGGTAGATCATGAAAATTCATCATTGGATACTTATCCCTAAATAATTAAGATTAATGATTAGATTTTAATATAAAATCATTACCAATTTGGTAACATAATATCATTAGACCCTTATTGGAATTAAATAAAATGAAACATAAAATATCATTAAAGTAAATAAATTTATGATATTAAATTTTCAGTGGTATGTATATACACATCATGGAAGAGTATATGTGAGTAACATAACATACATCTCTTATACAGAAAATTGAGAGAAAAATCAATTATCAATTAAGAAATATTGTAAATATAAATTCCAACATTGAGATATCCTAAAATTGATATTCAAATCCCAATAATTATCTTAATACAACTCATAAAACACATTCATAGGATTTATATACACTATAAAAAATAAATAAGGGTTGTGTATGAAATGCATCTCATAGAAGTAAATAGAGTTCAAAAATCCCTTATCATAATTATTGACTCTTATTACACGAATTAAAATCTCATGTATTTTAAATACTTGTTTCTTACAAAATTATGACATAACCATATTCATATATAATACATTATACGATTTTACTGTTATATTTTTTTAATAGATTATTACAAATTCCATGTAAAATTATGTTTTAGGTATTTTTTTAATTATTTATTTCACTAGTTATTCTTTTTAATCATAATTAGATCATAATTTCATTATAGAAAAAATGAATAAATGATATAAATGAACTATATTTCAATTTTCTAGTCGTATTGAAAGAATGTAATTTAAATTATCTATAAATATTTTATCACTTTTCCCATACTTATTTATTATATATATTGAAAATTAATATTATATTCATATTTAATACATTCCATGTAACTCATGAACGAATCACTTTGTTTCATGAGGCAGTAGTCCACTATACACATGAACAACATTATTGTATTCCCACAAAGAGTAAATCATGAATTTATTTGTCATATAATAATTCCATAATAATAAAAACATCTTACGTATCATATATATGATATTTAAAATGTATTTATACCATTATTCCCATTTTATAATGGTGGTAATGGAAAAATTAATTCCATCAGTTCACTATATGTTACTCCACTGTACACACAAACAATGATTTCCTAACCCGTTTAATGTAAGGTTGTGTTATTTTCCTTCAGACTTTGAATATAATAAAACCCATCATGGAGAGGATGATGAGCTTATTATATAAAAATTATATATAAATAATTATAATGGTTTGAAGAAGAAATAGTACCAAAAAGTTCATTGATAAATATTACAAACTCTTAGGGTTTATAAATTTGGTTTTCAGAAAAAAAAAATGAATGGATGTATTTTTTTTCAAATTTAAGGCTTATAGGATGAGAGGATAAATGTTCAAATGTCATTTTGTTAGTGTTTTTTTAGAAATATTTCTTGCTATGTGATTAAGGTTGGGGAGTGAGTTTTTCTTTATAATTTTGGGGGAGTATCATTCTTATAAATACTGAAATGTATTAAATATTTGGAGGTCTCACACAATTCATGTGGATACAAATTTTAATAATAAGGTATTTTAGGTTTTATTTTGTTTATAAGAACCTCCACCACACAAAAATAAATATATTTTTTTAATTTTATTCCATAACAACTATGTTTCCAAATTTCTTTCGTTTTTGTTTTTATTAAGATTAATAATGTTTTTTCCTATGAAATTTTGTCCATTAATTCTAAATTACATTGGTATCCAATAAAATATTTAGACCCATTTATTTTATAATATGGTATCTAATTTATAAAATAAAAAACCAATAATTGTAGGAATTTAATTTTAATATAAGTGCATGTAACACACCAATATTGATCTAACCCTAACCATTATAATAATGTTTTTTCAATTTAGGTGTAAATATTTTCATTATAAAAGATACATTGTTCCACTAATGGAGAATATATTATATTTATAATGATTTTAAAATAACATGAAAAATATACATATGTATGAATTTTATAACATTTAATAAAATAACATTTATTATAATATAAGATTAATATCAATTTTAAATTTTTTTATTTAATTAGTATTAAAATATATAAATAAAAATATTTTATTTCAATATATTAGGAAAAATGTCACGAACCAGCCCGAGTCGACCCCGAACCGGTCACCCCGGCCAGCCCACGACAAGTCCCAAGAGGTGTTCCCGATCCTCCCAGGATGGTGAAAAGCACCAAGGGCATCAATAGAGTACACAATGGAACTATTTTGCCCATATATAAACAATCAAACAAACAGCGGAAATAAATGGACAACCCAAAATGAATTTATATAAAAATTAAACTAAATGTTATTTGTACAAGAAACTAAAAGTAGAAAAAAAACCAACAACTCAACTGAAAAATCCCGATGACCAACTAAATCCATGTGACACTTCTGGTAACTCTCCAAAACAATTATCAAATGTCTCCCAAGGTGATCGAACTAATGATGAAACCTGCACAAGGGCTAAAAAAAGACTATAGGCGTGAGTATTAAAACTCAGTAGGTTAGCCCGATATTCTATTACCAATGCACATTCCTTTAAAATAAAAGAAACATCAATTTATAGTTTTAAATTAAAGATATGAAAGTACGGTTTTAAAATGAGGTTCCATGCTATAATAATTATCAGACAAAAACATGCATGTTTAATAAACAAAAATGCAAGTAACAATTCTTTTCAAAGAGGTGCAACTTCAAAATGAAAATAGTTTTCAAGAGGGATACTTTAAAGAATTTTAACTTTTAAATAAATAACACATAATACTTAATTTACCAACCAAACACACCATATGGAGACAGTGAGTAAAAAATATCCAATGAGCACTAGTCACAGGAATACCCCTAGGCACTAGTTAGTTGTGAGCCCCAGGTACCTCGTATCTCGGTGAAAGTAACCATAATAAATATATTTTCTCGTGCACGAGCCACTAGTATTGAACATACCCATAACCTAGTGGTACCCAATCATCATCATCATCATATTTTAGTTAGTGTTGTCATCGTCAAACTTTCTACGTGAAACAGAGGCCAACCCCCACTGAATCACTAGCATACTAGTACACGTCCGCCCACCTAGATACCCGGGATTCCATTTAGTGCTCAATAAAGTTACACATATTATCAAATACACATTTCACATCCACATTCCATTCCAAAACCATAAAAACACAAACAGACCATAATCTTTCTTCACATTTCTTATACTAATCAACAAACTGCTAAATATTTTGGTAAAACAATTTCATGAACTGTATTGAGGCTTTTCACATAAAACTCATTCAAAAACACTCTTTCAATTATAAAAACACATAAAAACCAAACAAAATCATATTTGGCATCCCAATAAACATTTGATAAAATCATTTAATGGACCATAAAACAATCCCAATTGCACAACATGTTATATACAAGTAAAACACTCCTTCATTTCTAGGAAATTCCAAACGGGCCTTTATACATTTTCTCGAAACTAACATTTGATGAAGGTATGCATTTTAATTTTATTAAGGATCTGCATAAACACCATTGACAGTAGTAAACCACATTCATAAATCTCTTATAATACTCAGGTTACATATTCAAAACACAACCATTTTGATAAAGATGTGAAGCGGTCCATTTTTGGGCAACTCGGGCCAAAATATGTTGTAAATCAAAACCCACTTGTTTGTAAAAACAAATCCAAATTTGAAATCCATATAAGTACCCAAAAATAACATTTATCATTCTTTCAATTCCTTAATAAATCCAAATAAATTACTTTTAAATCACACATCACACATAAAAGCTAACCGGGCAATTTACCGAACACATGACATGCCCTTTTCAAACAAAACAATTTATTTTTAGTAAATGAAAAGGAATAAAACACCAATTGAATGCCATATTTTCATTCAAGATATTGTAACATGTTAAAAATACCATAAACAAGATTATAAACCTCACAAAATATTTTCAAAAGATAATGGAACATTTAAACAAACACTTGTTGAGCACTTTCATGAAAAAAACACTACCTTTCCCAAAACAGTGATTAAACAACCACTTTGGACACCAAGAAAATTATCCAAAGGCTTAAAAACAATAATTAACATTTATATCAGTTTAGGAAAATATTAAAATGATTAAAATTGAATAATAAAGTCATGTGCAAGGGATATCCTACCTCAAATCTTTGGCGTAATTGAAACGCACACCCGAAATCACCCGCCGCGGGTTTATAAACCATAAAACTATAATAACCGGACCTAAACAAACATAAACCCCATCAAAAAACATGGTATAACAAAACCCTAGGTCGATCAAAACTAGGGGATAAAATAAATCCACGAAATAATGAAAGGAGGGGGAAGAGGAAGGAGAAAGGGGAAGGAATCTCACCTTTCACCCTAGAAAACTCTTCGTCTTCCATTAGATCTGCAACCCTATAGAGAATGGAATGGCTTGAAACATCTTGGATACACTCCTAATGTCTTCACAAACCAGGGAAAGAATATTGGTGTCCCAAATAGTACGAATTGATTGATTTATAATTGATAAAACTTACCTTGTCAATTTTGGACGATTTGAGGTTTCCTGAGAATATTCGCCCCAATCTGCAACCCATATGAGCTCCAAAGAGGTAAAATCGACTATGAGGGTTGGTATAGGGTTATTGTCTTCGAGGGGGAGGTAGAAGAACCTAAAAATATTAAAAAATGAAAAAGATATAAATGAAACTAATTACATTATTAAAACAGGAAATGGGCCCATGGGCTGGCCCAATACCTAAATGAGTAACCCAAATTCACCATGCTTATGAACTTATAATGGGTCCAAAAGGATAAATATGTTTTAATATATCAGTATAGGAAAAGTGGGAAGTTGAATGGGTGAAAAATGATGAAAAAAATGAGTTATAAAAGAAACAACTTCAGTTTTTAAAACTGGGAATGGACTCACGGTTGGCCCAATTCATGAAGTAACCACCCTTTCTTTAAAAACTACTTATCAAACAATGTGGATCCCCAAATTAGGGTGGTTAGACATATATGAAACATTAAAACTCAGGATGCATCTCACCAAATACCCATGATAATTATCAGGATTTCTAATTGGCCGGATCAATACAAAGACAAAAAAAACTGTGTGTGACAATTCTCCCCACCATTAACGCTTTCCGCCCCCAGAAAGCCATAACACTTTCTGGATGAAAAAAAAAACACTGAAGGATTCCATAACAACATAATACAGCATCTAAAGATAATGAAATATCAATCACCAACAATTCAAATTTATACTCTGGCCCACACAAAACACAACTCACAACCACGTCTGGAAAATCAACGGAAAGATGAAGCCACCACCTCCACAACCAAGCCAAGAACCCGATTGTTGAGACTCCTCTCAATGAACCCAACCATCACTGAAACCAAAGAGAACTCACAAAAACCAAATAATCCAAGGGATTCCAGAATGGACTCCCCACCATTAAGAATCAACTAGCTCTAGAAATGTTCTTAGGATGAAAATCTAGGAGACCCATGGTGGGTCTCCCCACCATTAGAAACCAACTAGCAACGAACAGACAAGAATTCAACATGAGCTAGAATTGGGCCTCACTCACACAAGCCCAAAAAAACCCCTCCTAAAAAAACCTACTATACCAAGTTAATAGGGTTACAACATGAACATATTAACCACCCACTCCCGAACAGAGGGGACAAGAACTTGGCCAACACATTCAGCACAGTTCTGGACCCCCGCCACTTGGGGATGGGAGGGAAGGGGACCCAAAAATTTGGCCATTGAAACCACAAACGAAACAAAGAAACTACCCAAAAAATCTCCACCTATGAATAGGTAATACCAAGATTGCACCTTATTTTTACAAGCGGTCCACATAGGTACATTGATTCGAAACCCGCATCCATGAAGGAATAACCATAGACACTGTGTGAGGGATTAAGTCCACCACGCTTGTTGCGACAAAGGGAAATTCACAGAAATGAGGAACCAAAACATTGAAATAGATACTAACTTACCAAAACAGTGGAGTAAGGATCCTAATCAAGCACTCCACACCTCTGTCGATTTTTTTTTGACTGCGTGAAAAGTTTCACTCTGAGGCCTATGGCTAGAGCACTGATTCTTGAAGCATTTGATGCACCGCAGTCAGGTGATAAGGATCACACCACTAAAAAAACCTCACTTGATCACCAAACAAAAACCTTCATCTAAATATAAACTCATAGATACATATCAAAATTATATCTCACTTCAAACGAGGGGAATAATGGACAAGTAATACGATGAAACACATCAACATCACCGAACACAACTGCTCTGTCCAAAATAATTATCACGACCTAGAATCACATTTAATAGATCCCAAACAGCTCTCTATTCCAAAAAACAGGTTGAAGCATCATCAAAAGAGGTGGATTTAAAATTTGAAAGGAATCCATTGGTTTTATCAGCAGGAAAGATTTACAATGGAGAATTATCCATGGCCACATCACAACATCAAACACATCTTTAGAAACCCAAGGAAAATTACTCCAAAAATGAGCCACCAACAAGATCTCATCTCTAGATAGAACAAGAGTATGAATTCTAGATCAAATGGAAGCTAACCAAATAAAAAAATCTTCTCAGACATAGAAAAATCATGCCACATAACCATTGGATTTTAAAAAAGGCAACAATTTTTAGCTCAACACAATTTTGAAAAAACAAACTAACTTGGTGGGTTTCCACATTCACTAATGGTGTTTCATCAAGTATCACCCACATGCACATTTCCATGCCACCCCAGGAACCCAACCACCATACCATATAGGCCATCCTTCCAGATATAAATAAAACCATGAATGTGAGCACCCATGAAAACACCAATGGCTAAAACAAAACAACATCATTCCAAAAACAATTACCTTCATAAGGAACACCAACCACCAAGTCAAAAAAAACCTTTCCATATTTCACAAAAAAACCACAATTAATTAAGAATAATTTTCATAAAAACATTCCCCTTCTCAATTTTAAAAACTTTTTAAATAATCAAGCCACTCCAAACAACCCCTTCCAATTTTTTTTAAAATATTCAGCAATGTATATTTTCATAATCCGAGGTTCATTGAGACCAATACCGTTTCTAGTAAAACACCACCGATCAAAACCAATTTCCAAAAAAATTTATCCGATTCAAAAACTTTTTAACATTCCAAAATACCCCATTTAAAACAAAGATCCAGAATCACCATAAAATGATTCACAATTTCAAAAAATTTTATTTCAACAAACCACAAGTTTAGATTATGGATAATCTAATCCCTTTAAATAATTTCCACTTCCCTCCATTTTATTACAAAAACACAACCTTCCAAAACCATTCTTATATTTAATTGTTGAAAAACCGATTTTTTACTTTTCATAATCTAATCCTTACTTTAAAAATCATTTCCACATTTCTTAGACAAGGATTTTAAAAACAAAAATTCAGAATTCAAGAAAGGTTCAAGAGACCCAAAAAAAGGGAACTAATGTCGGTGGGTGACTTGACCATATAGTTGGCGGCCATATGCCAAACACAACACCAACACAGAGAGACTTATTAGGACCATTCCCCATCTCCAAATGGCTTTCCAGGCCCTACGAGCTCATAGAGGCCATTAGTCAGACTCCCCTTGTCATATCCCAACACCAAAAAATTAACCAGTACAAAGGACACTAATAAAACCGCACATCCCATGGAAACCTGAGGATTAGAACAAGAAAGAGTTCATGACGCTCTTCTTGCACATACCCATCAAGTCCCAAAAATCCTAATACATCTACCTTGATATCCCCAAAATAACAAGGGCACTCTAAAAATACAGGTCTGCTAAGAGACAACCTCCTTTGATACCATTTTGTCACGAACTAGCCCGAGTCGACCCGGAATCAGTCACCCAGGCCAACCCGCGACAAGTCCCAAGAGGCGTTCCTGATCCTCCCGGGATGGTGACAAGCACCAAGGGAATCAATAGAGTACACAAGGGAACTATTTCGCCCATATATAAACAATAAAACAAATAGTAGAAATAAACCGACAGCCCAAAATGGATTTATATAAAAATTGAACTAAATATTTTTTGTACAAGAAACTAAATGTAGAAAAAAACCAACAACTCAACTGAACAATCTTGATGACCAACTAAATCCATGTGACACTTCTGGTAACTCTCCAAAACATTTATCAAATGTCTCCCAAGGTGATCTAACTAATGATTAAACATGCACAAGGGCTAAAAAAAGAAGAAGACTATAGGCGTGAGTATATTAAAACTCAGTAGGTTAGCCCAATATTCTATTCCCAATGCACATTCCTTTAAAATAAAAGAAACATAAATTTATAGTTTTAAATTAATGATATGAAAGTATGGTTTTAAAATGAGGTTCCATGCTATAATAATTATCAGAACAAAAACATGCATGTTTAATAAACAAAAATGCAAGTAACAATTCTTTTAAAAGAGGTACAACATCAAAATGAAAATAGTTTTCAAGAGGGATTCTTTAAAGAATTTTAACTTTTAAATAAATAACACATAATACTGAATTTACCAACCAAACACACCATATGTCGATGGTGAGTAAAAATAGCTAATGAGCACTTGTCACGGGAATACCCCTAGGCACTAGTTAGTTGTGAGCCCCAGGTACCTCGTATCTCGGTGAAAGTAACCATAATAAATATCTGTTCTTGTGCACGAGCCACTAGTAGGGAACATACCCATAACCTAGTGGTCCCCAATCATCATCATCATCATAGTTTAGTTAGTGTTGTCATAGTCTAACTTGCTACGTGAAACAGAGGCCAAACCCCACAGAATCACTAGCATACTAGTACATGTCCGCCCACCTAGATACTCGAGATTCCCTTCAGTGCTCAATCAAGTTACACATATTATCAAATACAAATTTCACATCCACATTCCATTCCAAAACCATAAAAACACAAACAGACCATAATCTTTCTTCACATTTCTTATACTAATCAACAAACCGCTAAATATTTTGGTAAAACAATATCATGAAGAGTATTGAGGCTTTGCACATAAAACTCTTTCAAAAACACTCTTTAATTTATAAAAACACATAAATACCAAACCAAATCATATTTGGCATCCCAATAAACATTTAATAAAATCATTAAATGGAATATAAAACAATCCCAATTGCACAACTTGTTATATACAAGTAAAACACTCCTTCATTTCTAGGAAATTCCAAACGGGCCTTTAAACATTTTCTCAAAACTAACCTTTGATGAAGGTATGCATTTTAAGTTTATTAACGATCTGTATAAACACCATTTATAGCAGCAAACCACATTCATAAATCTCTTATAATACTCAGGTTACATATTCAAAACACAACCATTTTCATAAAGATGTGAAGCGGTCCATTTTTGGGCAACTCGGGCCAAAATATGTTGTAAATCAAAACCCACTTGTTTGTAAAAACAAATCCAAATTGGAAATCCATATATTACCCAAAAATACCATTTATCATTCTTACAATTCCTTTATAAATCCAAACAAATAACATTTAAATCACACATCACACATAAAATCCAACCGGGCAATTTTCCGAACACATGACATGCCATTTTCAAACAAAAGAAAATTATTTTAAGTAAATGAAAAGGAATAAAACACAAATTGAATGCCATATTTTCATTCAAGATACTTTAAAATGTTAAAAATACCATAAACCAGATTATAAACCTCACAAAATATTTTCAAAAGATAACAGAACATTTAAACAAACACTTATTGAGCACTTTCTTGACAAAAAAACACTACCTTTCAAAAAACAGTGATTAAACAACCACTTTGGACACCAAGAAAATTATCCAAAGGCTTAAAAACAATAATGAACATTTATATCAGTTTATGGAAATATTAAAATGATGAAATTTGAATGATAAAGTCATGTGCAAGGGATATCCTACCTCAAATCTTTGGCGTAATTGAAACTCACACCCGAAATCACCCGCCGCGGGTTTATAAACCATAAAACTATAAAGACCAGACCTAAAAAAACATAAACCCCATCAAAAAACATGGTATAACAAAACCCTAGGTCAATCAAAACTAGGGGATAAAATAAATCCACTATATAATGAAAGGAGGGGGAAGAGGAAGGAGAAAGGAGAAGGAATCTCACCTTTCACCCTAGAAAACCCATCGTCTTCCATTAGATCTGCAACCCTATAGATAATGGAATGGCTTGAAACTTCTTAGATACACGCCTAATGTCTGGAATAACCAGTTAAAGAATATTGGTGTCCCAAAGAGTACGAATTGATTGATTTATAATTGATAAAACTTACCTTGTCAATTCTGGACGATTTGAGGTTTCCTGAGAGTTTCCGCCCTAATTCGTGACCCATATGAGCTCCAAAGAGGTAAAATCTACTATGGGGGTTGGTATAGGGTTATTGGATTCGCGGGGGAGGTGGAATCACCTAGAAATATTAAAAAAAGAAAAAGATATAAATGAAATTAATTATTTTATTAAAACAGGAAATGGGCCCATGGCCTAGCCCAGTAACTAAATGAGTAACCCAAATTCACCATTCTTATGAATTTATAATGGGTCCAAAAGGATATATAAGTTTTAATATATCAGTATAGGACAAGTGGGAAGTTTAATGGGTGAAAAAGGATGAAAAACAAGAGTTATAAAAGAAACAAATTCAGTTTTTAAAACTGGGAATGGGCTCACGGTTGGCCCAATTCATGAAGTAACCACCCTTTCTTCAAAAACTACTTATCAAACAATGCGGATCCCAAAATTAGGGTGGTTAGAAATATATGAAACATTAACACTCAAGATTCATCTCACCAAATACCCATGATAATTAGGATTTCCAATGGCCCGGATCAATACAAAGACAAAAAAAACTCTGTGTGACAAAAAAACTATGTAAAATGATATATTCATCTAAAAAATAATTGTTTGACAATAATTAATTAAGTTTACATAACATTGAATATTTTATATTTCGTAAATTTTATTTAATTATTAACTAAATAATTCATTTTTTTTTGTTTTTTAAGAATATAAATTAGTAATATAATCTCTAAAAATGAAATATAATATCAGGATAAAAAATAATTTATCATTCTCAATAATTTTCAAAACATAGAATATTATTTTTTCCACATCTAACATATTTGTAGATATTAAAGGTAATGAATTTTCGTTTTATTTTGTTTTACCTTACTATACATATTAGATAGGTCAATATCATAGATTAGGGACCCAAAAATTATAAAAATCAATTCTTAGGTTTTAATAGTCAAATTATATCCATAAAAGTGGGTTTAGACTACTTTTTTTTCATTTTACATCATTATTCAATGTTTAACCACTATATAATATTTTTTATACCATAATCACGGTAAATAATTTTAATTAATATCACCTATCACATTGTAAATAACAAAATTTTGTTTTTTAATACATTAAAATTATTCAAACTGAAAATATTTAAAAAAAATAAAATCAAACTTAGTTAAACGGGAGAATTTCATTTTATATTTATTCTGCTAACGTGATAAAAAAGATGGTTTTTAAAGAGAAGAATTTATCCAAAAAATTGCATACTATTTATTTTCAAGTTCAATATGAAATTGATTCCAATTAACTATATTAGATTAATAAATATATATTTGAAATACTTATACATTAATACAAAATTAAAAAAATTTAAAGTAAAATATAAATTAAATTAATATGATGATTTATATTAAAACAAAGTATTTTTCATTATTCTGAAAAAATAAATATTCTTCAGAATGAAATTCTCTATTACAGAATTTTGATATCATCATTATAAATATATGTTTATTTATTCATATAATAGTTCTAATCATGGTAAAATACAATTTTAATTTTTCTGTTCCAATATAAAATAATTCATCTTTTATAAAAGATATTGTTTTTCAAAATTCATTTAATTATCTTTAATATTATTCTAATATAATTTTTTTTCAATAATAAAATAATAAACATATGGAAAATATTTTTTTTATAATTTAGTTTGTTATATTTTCTCCCAAAATTTTAATGGATCGATAATAAGTATCATATTAGGTAATAATATTAATAAAACATTATTGTCAAGTAAAATTCGTTCTTTCATGTAATTAATGATATTGAAGGAACTAGGTATTGTGTGTATCCCATACTATAAATGGTTTTACGTTTGCCACATGAAAAATGTTTCTTTTCATATAGATAAATCTTAACGTGGTGTTTCAAATAATTAAATTAGAACTTGTTGTAACATATAGCTCAACACATCCATGACGTTCAATTAATTCAATAAAAACTTTTTCAAAAATTTTTTTTATAGGGGATAAATTAGAGATTTAATGATAGATTCTAGAGGTTTTTTCGGTTAGGGACCAATGTACCATAACCATCAATGTAGTTTCATTATTTTTTTGAAAACCCTAGGGGTTGTGTTGTGGTTAAGATGGTTGAAATAGGGTATTTCGTTTTATCAATCCCATGTAAATTTTGAAAGTAAAACATATTTTTATTATTTACTTTTCTATTCAATAATTATTTAACTATTTACACATTTCTATTGATTTTAACAAATATCCACATTTCAATTTATTTCTTCTATCTTCTTGAAATCGTTTCTTAGTAACGTGAATACATTTTCATTTTCTCTAAGGGTTCTTTTCTCTCCCATTCTAATATTCCATGTAATGGTTGTTTGGATTTCTATATGTTTCAATTATTTCATTTAGATATTAATATTGAATTTATATATAAATTATATTAATAGCAATCATGTGTTTATTGTGGGAGAGTTGATAGAAAATCTATTCTTTATCTTCTTCTTTCGTTTTGATATCATTAAACATTCAAACTAATGGTAGTGGATGTGGTAAATGAACTTATTATATTCTTATATAGTTTCCTATTTTAATTATGTATATATAGTTAATATTTAAATTATCCTATCAAATATATTAATATTTAAATAAAAGGTTGAATGAAATATGAAACTAGATGAAAAAAATCAATTGATGTTTATTCATTGATATGACTCTTTATGGTATTGTCATTGTACTTTGATATGTTTTCTCATTGTTTTTATTCCATAAAAATTTCCTATATACATGAAAATAAATTAAAAATATATATGTTAAACTATGTATGTGGTAAAAGTGATGTGTAAATTTAATTATTGTTTATACATGAAATATATTGAACATTATAGTGTTGATTGAGCATGATTATTGGTAGCATTCCATATTTATGTACACTAAATAATTTATTTTGGTTCATGAAACCAATTAATAATGAATTGGTTAATTAAATATGTGGAGGTAAAATATTTTTATCTAAAATTAATGTGTTTGCAAATACTTTGATACCAAACATAATGATTTTTCATTTTTTTCTGTGATTGTGTTTTTTACGTAACTTCCTTGTTTTCCTATTTATCTTGTTGTTCTGAAAATATGTTTATATATATATATATTTATTAGGTTATTTTTAATATCTTATTTATAATAATTTTAAATTGTATGGTTGGTGTATTTTGTGGGGGACTGATGACAAATGATTAGATTGGGTATAGAATTTTTTCAAATTTATTGATATAAGGATGGTATTGCTCTCGATAGTCCATGTTTAGAGTTGCGTATGCTAATTCTGCATAATTTTATATTGGGTTATTCATATATTTCATATAAGTGGTTGATATTGGTTTTTACTAATGTTTTTGATGCTTGATGGATGATGGATTGATATTCTGTTGTGGTCATTTCTAGTAGCCTGATATAGATTCACTATGCACCATGATTGAAAACATCATATTGTAAATTATGTAGATTTCATGAATAAAAATTATTATCGAATTATTAATAAATTATAGTAACTCATGGGATGTGTGTTTTACCTAGTAATGTATTAGGGATTAATTTAGAGTCATGGGATTGTTGGTTTAGTACTCTATAATCATAGTAGTTTTAATTATTAAATTGTAGTAATAATTATAAATTCATGATGGATTTTACAAAAATGAGTTTATTAAATGATAATTTATAATTGTATTTAAACAAGAATAATAATTTTGAATCTTTTAATTGAATTTATTTATATTAATTTGGGTGATTACATGGTTGTATATTTTGTAGTTCCTTGTACTATTGTAGTGGAATATATTTATCAAACGATAAGACAATTGTGATGAGTATGAGTCCTGGTAGCTTCTTGTAGAATAGACAGGTGACATTCAATTCATAATAGTTTCTCATTTTATATGTTCCACCACACATGATGGGTGGGATTCTAATGACTGAATGTTTTGGGTCTTTGATGTATTCTTCAATATTAATGTTAGTGAGGAAAATGATTTCTGACTTCTCCCTCACACATGCACTCCATTAAAATCAAACAAAATGGTTTTGTTTGTATGGATTGTGATAGATTGGGAAATATATTATGAGCATATATGGGCATTTATGGCTCTCATTTTACCAATATTGTCTGTGTGGGTAGCAATGGTTCAACATTATATCACTTAAATGTATCTCGGTAGTTGTTACTGTAGTTACATATGGGTGTAAATGTGTGCGATGTTGTTACATAAGGTACAGTGCATGAGAGATGTGTTGTATTATAATTCAAGTATAATAGTCAATTTTGGACATAATGATGATGTGGTTGTGATGTGTTAATGGGTATGTGAGATAAGACCATGAAATAGTTCTGAAATTTTTGCATTGGGGAAGGATTACTTATGAATTGGGTTTTTGCATATATTTGTTTCCATTGAGGTGTGAGAGAGATAAACTAGTGGGGAAGTGTATGTGTGAAACCATTATTATATATATATATATAATGAATGTATTTAAAATTTTAAATGCTTCTTGTTTTATAATGATCAAGGATTATAGTTTTAGTAGTTCATGTAATTTGTTTAATTCATTCAATTATTTTACAGGATTTAGTGTACTTATTTCTCATTTTCAAGAGTGGGTTTGGGGAGGTTTATATTTATTATATATATATATATATATTCTTACCCCATATATATATATGAAGTCATTTTTTAACTCTATAGAAGATGTTTGGTGATCTAGAAGGGTGTTACTAGCTCAGAGTGTATTCACGAGCTTTTAGAATGTCATGGTCATTTCCTATTATTTTTTTGGTATCTTTAGTTTTTTTATAAAATTAAATTCATTTAACAAACCATACTGATTCATCCCTCTATTGTATACCTATGATAATTCATTATGAGGAATGGAGGGGATTCCTAACCCCCGCAAGCAAGAGATAAGTGCTAATGGAATTAAAAAATAATAATATAAAATTTTTTATCCCATGAAATTATATAAGAATCAATTTATTTTCACCATTTATATTTCACATGACCCCTCAATATGTTATATTCATGTTTAATAAAACAAATAATATAATATAATAGTTTCAAAAAATTAAATTGTGAAAACAAAAAATAAATATCAAACCACAACACTAACACATTAATAAGATAATAGAATAATTATTCACTATCTAAAATCCACAACCATAACCACCACCAATTTGAAATGAGAATAAAATAATGATTGATTTTTTTGTTGTTACAGGGAAACTAAAATAAAATAAAATAATAAACTAATATTCATGTTACTCTGTCTGTCACCATCTAGTCCTGTAACGATAAATTCTCAATGAGGGGTCATTAGTATATACAAAACCTAAAACTGATATATATAATATATTTGTGATCATTTAATTTCTTGTTTGTTTCATAACCCTCTTTTACAAATGATTTTATTTTAAAAATGTTCCATTGTAATGTTCGTTTTTAATACATTTACAATATAAATTTTCAATATTTTAAAAAAATAACAAGGATATTAAACATGGAATATATCATTTTGAACATCCAAAAAGGGAATAGAACTTAACTCTTTATTATGATAAAAAAATCATAAATAAATACTTTTAAAATAGAAATATAAAGAAAAAATATATAAAATGACACTAAATCATTAAAAACCATTAATTATTCTAAAATAAAATCTTAAAAATCATTTTAGGACTGTATTATAAAATTAATAGTGAAGAAAAAATATAATATCTATATATATGATTTCATCCATAATATTATTGGATAAATGAAATAATAATTGTATGATAGTTAAATTAATTATGTATGTTCACCTATGAAACTATTTTTGAAATCATGATCTATGATATAAAGACTACTGCGATCAACACCAAATATAGAAAACTCTACACTAACTCCCATTATATCCCTACATGTTCTAATTGATGGGCATAATCACGTAAGGATAATATAGTATATCATAGGTTCACTAGTCTGAGTGTCATTATAAATAGGTGTAATATGTTTACATTGAATTTATAAATAGTTGAAATAGGTTAATCAAGGAATATAAAGGGATGTATAGATTTAAAATATATTTAAATGCATATATCATCATAATAATATATATAAATAAATCATTCATTCTCATCATCAACCTTGACCCCCTCATCGATATGGCATGCCATTCATAAAAAATTTCTAAAGGTTTTAATATCCAGTAAATACAATATTCATAACAATATATTAATCCATACTTTATTATAATAACATTAAAGGGGCATGTTCTATGTGTTTTCACAATAAATGGACAATTGATACATATATTTACATAATTATATTTATATATAGAATCAACACTTACATTAATCTTTCTTTAAAATATCACCAGAAAACATGGTTTCAAATATAAAATTTATTCTTCTAATTCTCCCTTTATACGCATACACTACTATAGATAATCTTATAAATAGTTTTACCACACTATAAATATTTACACATATTTTTGAGAATAATTATAAAAATTATATATATATATATTTATTTATATTAATATAGTTACTAAGGGTAACATAAAATATCTATATCATCGATCATAAGTGAACACAATTTTTTATTTCAAACTATTTTACAATGTTGTATTTTGAAATTTGACAATTTGAATTTGAATATATCATTTAATTAAAAATAATCTCCTAATAAAATAATATAAAACCAATATAAATTTATTAATTTTAATATATATCATTCATACCCATTCAATAAATTACCTAAACTATTGGGATTCATAGTTTATGAAAATCAATTTTGGTCTAATATATAAAATAGAAACACACTTCAAATAATTTAAAAATCATCTGGAAATATATTTTTATAATTATAAATTCCATAAACATTCATAAAAATAAAATTATATAGGGAGAAAATAAATTTAAAAGAAATAATTTTAATGGTTCCAATATTAAAGGGTCATACATAGGGATATCCTACCTCAAATCATTGGTTAATTCTTCTGAACAAAAAATATTTCACTAATGAAGCTCTAAATATGAATCTAGTTCCATATAAATAATTATATCTCAAGGAAAATTGTCGATCCATACCTTATAATTTACCCAATATAGGGCCCTTGATAGTGGAAGAAGAAATATATGTGAAAATGAGGATATTGATATGATTTTAAAGAGTAGTAACTACCAAAAATATTTACCCACAAATTGTAATGAAATTAATCAGGATCACCATTGAGGACAGAGGTGAAAAAGGGGGAAGTATAAACTAAGAAGGATGACCGGTCATGTAATGACGACGGGTGCAAGGGGGGATAAATATATATTTTAGGTATTTAAAATTTTGTAGGTAAATTTTTAAATTTTATGAAAATTAAAACCATAGTGAATAATTGGGTAATTCCCCATGATTAATTAAAAGATGTGAAATCTATTTTCCACTTCACTAGACACTAAAGGAACCCACATGAGTTCGAAACATGGTCATAATACTATGAATGAAATGTGTGTTAAATGGCTCTTATTTATTGAAAAAACCATTCTCACATATGTGGTACGGTTATTACATTCCATGTTCTAAACATAACGCATGATTAATTTTTAAATATCAATGAGTTCCAAAAAAAATACTCAAACCTCAATAATAATAAAAAACGAAACCAATATATAAATAAAATAACCATAAAAATGGACATTGGGAAGTGATAATTTAAATATTTTTATGGTATATAAATTTACCTTTCTGCTGGTGTTAATTAGTTGACCTCGTCTTACCAATCATCCTTATGTTTATATATTTAGTGTTATTTATCCTTTTTGTATGAATTATATATAATTTGTGCTACTTTTCATCCTAAGGCCTATGGGTGGTAGGTATCATGGATCATTAACATATTCCCTACAAGAAATGGAATTTTATTAGTGGAGGGTGTAATGACACTAATAATATCAATATTTGGAGAATAACCCACATAAAAGTTATATACTCACATGAAAAGTACTGATATAAAGATCATAAATTAATTAAATTATTGATGTTATTGGTAATGATTATTTGTGATAGATATAATGTCCTTGTCTACTTGTATGTAGTATATGCTTTATACTCATGATCTAGTCAAATGGAATTTGTATTAATGATTGATCTAGGTCGAAATTTTGATAGAATAAAAAATATGAGGTCGAATATACTAGAATTGTAATTTTCCAAGTATATAGCTCATTCTATTAAAATGAAAATGAGAATATATACACATTCATATGGTTTATAAGACATATTTTTTAGTGGTCATGTTTATATATTGATATTAGTATGCCTTTTAGAGGTCAAATTGGACAACTTATTATCATGACTTTCACCAATACTTTTCTAGATTCCATGACATTAATACATTTTTCATATATGGAATTTATATTTTTTTTAGAGAAAATATCAACCACAAGGTCACCCAATTAGTTCATTGATATGGATTATTTTTTTAAAACAAATCAACAATTATGATATCATGAAAATATTGTATCCAAAATGAGTTTTTCATGGATTGAAAATGATTTGTGAGGTTTTCAACAATGTATATATGATGTTTTAGTGAAAGTATAACATTATATTTTGTGTTGTGAAATATTTTTGTGGTATATATTAACTCTATGGATATGTTTTTACCATCATTACATTAATAAGGATCTAGATATTACATTTGAGTAATTTTATTATGGCAATATGAATTGAATATTGAGACAAAATTTCACCCAATTCAGTGTAGTGTTGAAGCATGGAACTTCCACAACAACGATGAACTAGAACATTCCCTTCGACTGATATGGGTAACATTTCATTATTTAATGCTTTAACATTTATTTTAATCCATCAAATTGATTATATAAATTATTTATATAATTACCTTAGTGAGTTCAATGAATTACACATCAATTAGTTGTAATACATGATGATACTACTAAAACTTTTCATTAGTGAACTGCCTGAGGAACAACCTATATAATGGGGGAAAATCATTATTGTGTAGGAGGGATTGATCAATAGTGTTAATGAAGCTCTTGAAAATCATAAATTTCAAAATATTACTTCTTCAGCTATAAAAAACACATATAAACATTTTCCACAAATAAATAAGGTTATATTACCCCTTTATTATATTTTATTTTTCGTTAAATTGTTGTGGATCATTCAATAAATGGATTACCTATAAATATATGTAACTTTATTGACTACTATAGTTTTGGTCATTAAATAATGATCCATAATATATAAATATAGATGTCACTAAAGTGGGGTTATGAGATATATGTATATATTATTGGTTTTTATTCATTATATGTTTTTTTATATAAGGAAATATGTTGTTTTGGGGGGTTTTTCCCATTACCAGGGATCATGGCATGATCCCCTAACACCAATCATCCCTCTGTTAAGAATGTTAAACAAACCATAATCCATCCTGAAACCAAAACAATATAAAAGGATCATAATATAAACACATTAAAATAAAACTCTAAGACCCTCACAACAAAATCATTACAAGATATCATTTATCAACATTAAAACAAAACAATAAAAAATGAGATCTTATGATGTAATAGATTAGTACATATTCAACTATAATACACTCTATATATCATGTAAATATGTTAGTTACATTCTCATAATTCTCGATTACTTGATTATGTCATTTATAATTTAATGAATAAAACTCTAATTTTCAAAATTTAGGTTCTGCAGGTTCAATTGAAATAGCTGTAGATGTAGTGTCCCATCATCTAATGGTTGTATCTTTAGACTGTATCATCTGATATGTTCAAAACAAGGTTTATTTACACTAAATTGTTTTTCTATTGATGTATAATAAAATTTAATTATACACACTAGTCATTAAATATATTGTCATCCACAACATCAACATCCCCAATAAATTTAGACATAAATCCTAAATAAAAAATACTAAGATCTTTCAATACTAAGTATAGTAAGAATCATTGTCTTAATCTTAAAATTTTCTATATTTTTAAATTTATTATCCAAAAACGAATCAATGAAAAATCACAAAAAATATTTCTAATGTTATGAATATCAGTATCCCTCCTACAATATTTTCACAATGACACTAATTTTAAATTATCAATTTCCTACAAGGGCTTCATAAAATAAGATATTTATTTTTTTATTGACTTTTCATTTTATTTTAAATTAATAAATAATATTTCTATGATATTTGGAGAATATAATTCAATAGAGATAATTCCATAGGGTTCAATAGTATAATATTTCATTAAAAATATAATTACAAGAACTCTATTTGAACATAAAACTAAATTATCATTTTAAACTAAATTTTAAATTCAAATGAATTCCAAAACATTTAACCAAAATTAATTTAAGAATAAAAATATAACAAAAATTATTTAAAGCATTAGAAATATAGAATGAAAAAAATATAATTGGTAATATTTTAGAATATTTTTTAATAAAAAATATTTATATACATCCTATTTAATAATACCTAGATAAACATTGGTTTTATAAATTTCTAAAAAAATACTTTATTTATATTTTATAAATGATAATTTAACATATATTATTTATTTCAATATAATTTTATGAATTCAAAATATCTTTTTATGAAATTAAACTTAAAAAAATATATGTACATGTTTATTAGAATAACATATGTTTCATCTAAAAGAAAAAAATCACATCATTCATTAATAAAATGATAGAAAATTACTCTAAGACATAAAATATATTATTAATCAACATAGATTCATAAAATTAAAATAAATATCGATAAATAATAAACCATTTCAAAAATTAAATAACAATGGAATTAATAAATAAACTTTTGATTAAATTATTATTTTTTCATATGCAATAATTACTTTTTCTGGATAAATAAAAAAAAAGTGGAAAATATATATTAGAAAACCCACATAAATAATGGAAAATTTTTATGATGAAACATTTCTTTATAAATAATATTGATTAATATAATTTTTGAATGTTAATTTTTCATTCAAAAATAAATATTTCTAAGGAAAATTTTCTTAATGAATTATGAGGGTCTTATTATTAATGTTAGAGCTATAAAGGTGGAAATAATGAAATAGATCTCTATATATTAAATAATTAATTTGGGTATTTCAATATATGATTAATGAATAATTATATAATAATATATTAATGTAAGGGATACATTATAGTAATCTTAACATAACATTTATGGAAAAATTATTATCATTTTCATCAGCAATGTTTTTGAAAACATTTTTATAGGACTCAAAAGTATATATGAGAATAACTTTCATAACATAAGAATAGAATCATTGAGTTTTCTACTTTAGGTGGGGTGAAATATTTTTTGGTATTATAAGTTATTGAAAGAATTATATTTTTTTATATCTTAAGTTGAATAATATTAAAACATATTTATAAATAATATTATAGTAAAATACTCGGAAAATGTTTCTATATCCCCTATAAGATAGATTGAAATTTAATAGAAATTATTATTTTCATAGTGTAATTTAAAAGAAAGATGAAATTAATATTGAAATTATTTTTAACATTATTATATCTGGAATTGACATCAATTTTCATGTTATATTGTTTTCGAAATTATAAATTGATATAAATGAAACACACATAACATCCATAAAATTAAATATTATATATATCAATGTGACAATTATTTATGATTTTAATTGTGAATGCATTAATAAAATTGAATTACATGTCTTCAATATTTTAAAAGTAGTCATAAATAAGGATGGTTGGAAATCAATATTAGTAGTCATATCCAATTTATGAAAAATATTTGATCATATTTATTATAAGATAAATAATATTACAAAAATAAATTCAATAGAATATTTTTCTAGATATTTTATAAAAGAATTTACACAAATTCAATGCATAAATTTGTAGTTGAGTGATCGAAAGGTGAATGTGGATTTAACAATACGAATTGAAAGTGAAATTAATAATAATAATAATAAATCATACAATCCTATGAAAAATATTAGAATAAGAAACATTAATATTTTGTATATCTCATTCAATGATATTATTTATAGTGGATTATGATCCTACAAATGGTATATTTGATCAAATTTGTAAAAATGTATTAAAAAGGGAGTTGTTTCAACAATTTTTTCAGATCATAATGTGTACCCTTTTTCATATAAGAACATAGGTTTTGAAATATTATCCTATATCATCAATGACTCTATAGATTTTTATCATTGTGAAATAAATTATTAAAATATTATTAAAATTTATGAAGTAAAATATAATAATAAAAGGAATAGGGAAATGAATTTTTAATAACATAGATCTTACATCATTTATAAAATGAACAACATAAAAGTGACATAATCCAATATAAAATGGTTTATTATGTTAAGTAATTTAGGCACAAACATCACTTTCAAATAATAAAACTCAATATTTATTTATTTCTGTATCCTCTATCAGCTTACTTGACCTATAATTCTCCATAGTAAAAATAATAAATCAAAGATATACATCAAGGAAATGGGTGAGATAAAATATCTATACAATGAGATATAAAATGTGGTAAATAAATGAAATTAATTTAAAGTACATTATTGACCATAATCATATCATAAGAATAGGACAATAATAATAATTCCACGTTAAAGTTTTCTAACTATAATGGAATGTGGTGTATGTATCAAATGTAATATAATGTCTTAGTGGTCGAATACCATGCATTTTTGTGAGAAAATCTTGTATCATGTTCATGATTAACGTATGAGCCTTAATCATATAATCATCATTGGGAAAAGTTCTACCATCATTTACATGAATATTTCACATAATTGAATTGGATTCATCACATTACCCAATTCATTATAGTGGTACATAATTCTGTGCACCTCCGACTCATCATAAGTTCTCATAATCAAACATGCTACATAGAACATAAAAACCCTTATGTATGAATTAAAACTAAGGAAGATAATGAGGTTCATAAATATTTAATAGTGTATTATTTTAAGAATTAATTTTTTCACGAAATTAATATCGGAAATCATACATGGTAATATAACATCATTATTATTGATCAGATAAGAATCATTTCAAGAAGTGTAAAATAAGATTGTTTTTGGATATTAAGGTCACTTTGTAAAAATGTATTTTCATAGAAATAATATAGAAATTGGTAGAAGTTTTATATCCCACAAATAAATTGAAAAATATATTTGAATCAAATAATGTAAACATTCAAACTATATAATATAGGATTACATTAGGAAAGGAATAGGGATAGATAATCCCCTTACATTAAATCTTATATTATTTTTCATTATTCCACCTATTTTAATAATAAATTTATATTTATTAAAATATATTTCTAGAATTTAATTATTTTTCTATTTACACTATTTAAACATTATTATTATAGGATAATATTTTTTTTACATTTTTTGTTAAATGTGACAAGTTTTGATATCTTTTTTTCTTTAAATTTTTATTTTTTGTCTTGATTTTACAATTCCCATTCAAAGTCATTCTACATAAATATAAATTACACCACGATCATAGAATAAATTTAATTACCAGTTTCTATATTATATATAATTTTTAATTTTTATACATTTTGTTTATTATATGTATGGATTTGGAAATACCTTAATATGTGGTTAACCGACCTTAAACAGAACATTGTCAAAAGCACAAGAAAATTAATTTGGATATTTATATATATATATATATATAATATTATACATAAATTAGGTTAGAACAAATAATTTAATTTTAAAATAATTCCTATCAAATTTAATAAGTTTTTATGAATATGTTGAAAAAATATAAAAAAAGTCTAGAGTTAATCCAATATTACCTAATCCTCAATGTTGCATCTCTTCTACAAGAATAAAAATAATTTGATATTTATAGTTGTATTTCTCCATAAAATTTCTAAGGATTATTAGTTGCATGAGAGGATGTATTTTAGAATAGGTTTTGGTATTGGAATTTAGGGATGATTGCATTTCATTGTGTAGGGTGTGTTGTTGTTTATACTTGAATAGAGTAATATTTTCATAATATAAAATTGAATAAAATAATATTTCAAATGTAAAATTTAAAATATTTAATTTTAGACTACATAAATCATATATAAATATAATATAATGGTTTTTATTATAGTAAACCTCATTATAATCCAAAATAAGTATTTTATAAAAAATAAAATTTAAATAAAACTATATTTTGAGGGATAATTTTGACTTGAGATTTAGGAAACAATTTTTTTAGGATTACAATTCAATACTATAATATTTAAATTATCTATTTATGAAATAAGATATTTCATGTTTGAACATAATTTTATTGGAATTATTTGTACATTATCACATCATGAATTCTGTAATTTAGGACATACTTGTTAATTGAAAACCAATATTTTTACAATTCACTCGATCATTGACATATGTAAATAATTTATAAAAAATAACTCTTTGATGATTATGATGAACTAGTTTGAAAAATGATATTATTTTTATCAAATTAAATTGATAACATATATAATTTTAAATTTTTATACAATAAATATTATTTTTTTGAAATAATTTAAAATTCACATTATTAAAAAAATTTCTCCTTTTTCATTAAGTTTTGAAATATGTATATTAATTTAAGAAATTAATAATACTTATATTTATGTAAAATATAACATGATATTTATTATTTATATGACAATTTTTATCTTGATTTGAACATCCTATTCTAATTTGTTTACTATTCCAACTGGTTAGGTTAGAATTCCCAAAGGAATGACTACAATTCAAATGGTTACATTTCTAAGCCATCTCTAACATTACAACATATATATACTATATAATTTTTCAATAAATGTTGACTAATATCCCGGTTAGGGTTATATATTATCCTTTCCAACTATTTGGATTTATTTAATAATGTTTTTCTTTATTTATATTATGTTGGCCCTGGGGGTTATGATCCTATCAGTTTGGGAGGATACATATTTCCCCATTTTATATTTTATATTATATATTTTTTCACCAACTGTATTTTTTTTAATTTTAATTAGTTTTATAAAAAACTATTATAAAGATCTTATTAATGAGGTAAATTTTATGTTTGTTTATTGTAATGTTTATTTTTGTGATGTTATATAATTCAACATACAATTATTCTAGAAGAAAATATTACTAATATACACGGCTTCATTAAATTCTCCACCCTTTATATATTTCGCCCACGAAAATTAAAATCATAATTGTGACTGATAATAGATTTTGGAACTTCTATTTCATTGTTTCTTGTGGATCCCATCCACACCACATCATACTTAGGGTTCCACAACAACACTTTTATAAGGTGGAATGCATTTTTACACAGAAAATTATTTGTTACACCCATGTTCTTCATTAAATCGTATTTTATTTCTTATATTTTTATCCTAGAATCCCCCCTAAGCCCCCCCCCCCGAAGCCCCTAAACATTATGGTGTCATTTAGAGATGGTTTGAGGTGAAAAAATAGGGTCCACTATTTATATGATAATATCCTGATTCTTTATGTTATAGATTATGTGGATTTTCTAGAAATACATCCATGTCTAGAGAATATAACTATATGTGGCTCTTGTAGAGTTGTACCAATGTGTAATGAATTTTAAAAGGTTTTACTATTATTGACTTGATCATCATTACGTTCATGACAACAGCCCATGATTCCCACCTATTATTACACTCTTCGGAAATATTCAACAACTAATTCAATTTTTCATTAAAAAATTATAATGGATTATAATTTTTTTGTTTTGAAATAATTCCAATATAATAAATTTTATGATTATGAGATTAATTATGCACAATAATTTTAATATATATTAGTTTATTAACTAGTTTTGGGAGTGAAATTTATTTTTAATATATAAATGATCTAATCTATTTTATCACATTTTTGGTCAATGGATCCTAGTGGAAGGAATGAGAGACATGTCATTGAAAATAATATATATAGGGATATACCTTCAAATAATTATAATAATGATTCATATTTGATCTACAATAACATGTAAACAATTAAAAACTATATAGGTGTAATTTAATTCGATTATAAATAATATAACAACATATATGGATATGTATATTGTTCCACAACATAGTGTAGAAATCCTAGAAAAATTAATGCATCAAAAACCTCTCACATTCAATAGGAATATAGATCCATTTGTAGATGAGTAATGTATCTATTATTTAGAGGGGATATTTCACACTATGGTATGTAATTAAAGGGAGAAGTGTTTGAGGGATGATTATCTTCATTATAAAGATGTGGATCAATTATTGTGGCTGAATAAAAACAATAATGATCAAGATGAAATACAAAACAAATAATGAATGGTTTAAAATAAAATTGCATAGAAAAACATTTTGCATGTGAGGAATGATGAGATATATAGAGGCAATTCATTAGTCTGACTTAAAAGGATTATAAAATTGTTTCCATGTGTGATAATAACATTACATAGATTGCACGTCATGTCATGGTCTATTTATAAAATAAAAAAATAAAAATTGAATATTTATTTAACGGTATTCATCCTTTTATAAATGGTATGTTATCTCCCACATCTTCCTATCACATGAGGACATTTAATGATGTTTTATCATGAAATACAAACTGTTATATGTTTAATATGTCCTTGAAGGAACATAATACTAGAATAGTCCATATGGAAACTCTATAAAAGGACATATGAAAATATGTTATAAGTGGAAAATAAAATTTCTTGACGTTAGTAATGTGTAAATATATATCATTGAACATGCATTCTAGGGATGGGATTATATAATATGTGTACAGAGATATTACAAAAATCTCATTATTATAAGGGAAATATTGTATCTTCTAATGTGAAATGTATCCAATTTATATAAATGGGGGACCCGATAAATGTTTTCAAATGGAATGTAGGTAATATGGATTAAAAAACAAAGGGATCATGACCATGCTTTATAGATTACCAAAGTTAAGGTTTGTATTTTTAGTACATTGTATTAGATAAGATTATCATGTCTTTAAATTTTGATAATTATACATTTAATTTTAGATCTTCTCACTCCCTTATATTATCTAAATATTGGTAAAAAATTAGATATTTCCCTAGCACCATAATATAGGATTTATCAAGTAAGAATCAGTGTGGGAGGATCATTTTATCAAGGTTATGTTAGCCTATTCCCATTATGAAAAATAATTTTTCCCTATTTTCTACAATTATTAGTAATCCTATGGTATATTTTTTTATATTCATTATTATGGATATTTGTTTAAAAAATTTAAAAAAAAAATTATTTTTGATGGAGGAAAATTAATATTTCTGATGAATATTTTGGAATTCACAATATTTATAGGGGAGGATACATAATCTGTGATATTTCAAGATGAAACCTTGTTACACTTCTATCATATTCCCTTGGGATTAGGTGAGGAAACAATATATAGATGGAAAAATTATTCTTAAAATTTAGGATTTACATATTTTATGACTATACATTGATTTATTTTTTTGTCGAATTACCTAGTAATCGACTAGATCACGATGTTGGGTTTTATATTTCTTTAATCCCCAAAGATAGATATATATCAATATCTCCCTATATAATGACATGGGTGAATTTGGCGGTTATGTAAACAACAAAAAGTAATTATATTATAAGGTATTTATAAAAAATATTGTACCACATGGAGAGACCATAATATTTTAGTTTTTTAGAGACATTGATCATGATTTTTTTCATTTATTTTAGTGAAATCAATGTTATTATGGTCATGAAAATGTATTGTCTACCACTTTTTTAGGAATTATTCAATCAACATCAGAAAGATCAATATTTTTTTATGATTGAACATAGTTATTAGTACCATCAATTGTTATGAGATAACAAGTATATTTTATAGGGAAAAAATTTCATAAGAGATAACAACATTATGAATTCATAGTGATGGCAATTGGATTAACTAATACAACCTCTTTCTTTGTATATTTAATGACCATATTATTCTATGAAGATCTTGATAATTATTTTTGGTATTTTTGCGGATATAATTTGGTATTTTAATATCAATGTGGATCATGATATTCATTTAAAATCATCTGTGAGATTTCTGTTAACCCTGAAATTAGTTTCTTAATTCTCACACCCCAGTATATAATCAAATAATCGGCCTACACTCATCCTCTAATTATTCCTCATGATTATGGTGTCTCCTATACAATTTTCTGGGGATCTTGACCTTTATTATTTATGGTTAAAAGTTTGTAATGATGATATTCACCTTCCATATTATGTTAATCTCATCCTTATTGGTTTCTCATCTCATTTGTATTCTTCTCCCACCATTCTTAAGACGTTTATACTCAATTTGATCAAGATATAGATAATGGGTTGGTATGTTTTTATTCATTTGATCATAGATCTTGGTTTCAGATCTAGATTGTGCTCTTTGTCACATTAATGATTGATCCTCTTCAATTTTGGTATATTTTTGAAAATTATTATTATCAAAACATGATACATGTGGTCCAAATTCTAATCCAATATTGCTGTTAAAATTATATATAGGTAAATTTCAGAATTTCAATTTCCATTATTTGGAAGTTTCTTTGATCATTGATTTTTTTTTTGTTTAATTTTAAATTTTTAACAATTAAGGTTAATTAGGGAAATTGAGGTTTTGAATTGAAACAATTAATTTGTGAATTAATTAATGGGATTTTGTGGATTTTGGAATTGAATAAGAAATCATTTTTATTTATTATACAAATTATTAATGAGATATAGAAAAAAATGAATATTGTTTTGTTATTAAATGGATGAATTAATTAATGAGTTATTGAAATTATGAAATATGTTTGAACAAATAATTACTAATTAATTATTTGGAAATTGGGTTTTTAATTGGATTAATAAATTTTGGAATTTATTAATGGATATTTTCAGGGTTTGTTTAATTTATTGAAATGTACTAAATAATTATTGAATTAATTAATATATTATTTGAATGAGGAATTTAATTGAGGGTTGATGTTGATAATCATTGAATTATATGATATATGTGATATATTTAATTGATTTATAATGGGGTGTGGGAAATAGAATAATGATCCTAATACCCATTTGTGTTCTAAACATGGTTTTCTTGACACAACATTATGCATGAAAGTACTATTGTATGGGACAAGGACTGATGCTCAAAATAACCCTATGGTGTGGGATAGTGATTGTTTCTCTAAATACCCATGTTACTCTAGTCATGATGTTCTACTCCTATGATTTAGAATTTTACTATTGGCCTAATTGGGTGATGTATGGCTTGAATTGAAATGGATATTTAAATCCCAAGTGATATTTAATTTTACATGTTTTGTGATAAGGATTATAACATGACATAGGATAAAGCATGTATTACGGTTTAGGTTTCTATGGGATCCTGGTAGATTTATGTAGTTAATTTAGAAAATTAATAATGAGATAAATGTGTAATTGTGAATTTATCATTAATCTTTAAATAAATACATGAAATATATTTCCTATATATTATTTTTAGACATTATTGGTGGTGGTCTACTGGGTTATACTCACACCCAACTCAGGCGTCCTAATCAGTACCTGAATATATTTCATAGTTTCATGATATGATTTGGGAAAGTGACTTATTTTAGATGGTTGATATGGGATGGAGCGTGGATGAGGGAATCAGATGAGGTTCTAGATCTAATTGAGATTTATCAGTGTTTGTACAATTTTTTATTTTGACACATGGCAGACAAAACGGATACTGTTCATTTTAGTTTTGATGGTTTATTTCATGTTTTTTTGATCTTTTGATTCTAGTATTATTCGATTTATGTTACATAATACAAATTTTATTCAGTTATTTTTCTTTATTTTCCATAATTATATTACACTGATAAAGATGGTATATTCTCCCAGTAATCAATATCAAACCCTCACAACTTTTCAGGAGCCTCTATCATAAGGGTAGGCAGTCTATAGGTCATGTGTCCAACTAGCATGGGGAACCAGTGTGTTAAACCGGGGATAGGACATCACAACCTAACCATATTGGGTTTTCCTTATTTTTTCGTAGTATATTCTAAAATACACATACTCATACTATGAATCAAACCTTATCCCATTATTATGTTTCCTTTCTATAGTATTCTATGAATTTTATTACGATTGATATATAACTATACTATAGATGGAGAAATTGAGTCCTAAAAGAAGTTAATAAGATTCATTTTATGTTTTGAAATATATTTTGAAATTTATATATTTATCTATTTCTTAATTACTAATAAACTATTAGGTCCCTCATGATGTAATTTAATGTATCTATTTCCATGAAAAAATATAACCACAACCACTTTGAAAATAATGTCAGGGTCTTTACTTAACATTTTATCTATAAGGACATAAAATTTGAATAGTTAGATTCCAAATCGTACGTGATTCAATTTGAAGTTAATGAGAATTTTTATATGACCCCCCCCCCCCCCATAAGGTTATTCTTATCAATTTTATACAATCAATGTCTTTTTTTTTAAATACATCATTTTATGGTTTAAAAAAAACTGGTAGGAAATTGAATCATATGTTTGATTCTTCAATTTATAATAACTATTTATCTATGAGTCAATATGATTCTTTTTATTATTTCATGTCCATCAAAAATAATTTTTGATACCATTAATTGTTAATTGACTCCATGATAATTATATTAAATGACATGAATCTTATTATTTATCATCATTCAAAACAGAAATGTGTTTTTGTAAGGAAGGACATTTGGGTATAAATAGAGACACTTTGTAAAATAATTAGTTGAGATATTCATACTAAACTATAGTATCCCTCCCATTATGATTATATTATGGAAGTAATGAAAATATATATTTTTGAATATCTCAAAAATTTAAATGTACCATTTATAAAACATTTTGAAACTTCAATAAAATTGAAAACCACATTTTCTACTAATGTAGATTGAATAGATACAATACCCTATGAAAGAATTGTTGCCAACACCACGTACTATATGATAACATGTAGACATAATGTTTCTTTTCTAATATCCACCCTCATACTCTTTATGGGTATTTCATGGTAGCCAAATTGGTCATCACTTAACTGGGTCCCATGGTATCTATCATATACCCCTTATTTATCTTTTTGTTATAATAGAAATGATGACTTTATTGAAATGATTATTGGATAATAGATACATACTATATAGTTACAATTAACACCATAACGTCATTGAATGAATATTTTTAGCTACTTATAGAGTCCACCATACCTAGGAAATTTAATATAAAATCTATGGTGGATCTCTCAGTCACATAATCCAAATACCTGGTAGTGACTAATGAAAATATGGAAGCATTATGTGATAGTGGTTTTCCATCAAAACATAATCATTGTAATTCTTTTATTATTGTTTATAGTTAATGATAATATAATTAAATTTATTGAGTAATCTATCATTCTATTTTAACTGCAAACACATAGATTTTATATTAAACATTTTTTGTTATGTTTTTTAATATGGAATTTTACTTATTATCAATATAAATACTAGTGACAACCTATCAGATAATTTGGATAAACCATTGGTATTATTTAAATAATAAAAATTACATATTTATTTTCAATTTGGTTCTCATTCAATAACTGTTATTGAAAGAACATCACAAATCACAATTTAAATTGTTAATATTATGGAATTATGGTGTTTTTAAATTGTATTTACTTTTATAAATATTCTTTTATTTAAATAAATTCTCTTTATATTCATGTAAAGTGACTCAATTATTTTTCTATACATAGATATACATTCGTTTCCCCTAGGCATCCACTGGGATGTTGTCTTGTTTTTTGGGATACTAATTTGGTTCGTTTTTCTCAAGCATCATGAATGGTTTACACTCTCTCAATTCATCTCAATTAATCAATCAATAAGGGAATAATTTTTTAGGTAGTCCACTACTACTACCATTTTAATCCCAAACATCTACAAAATCTTAGGTTTTCAATGAATATTTTTTATAGATTTTCTACTACCTACATTTGGTGGATTTTGTTTATGTAGATTATTTCGAGGATTATAGGTGTGTGAGAAGACTAATGGCAACATAATTATTTAGATTCAATGATTAGGTCTCATTCAAGTTTACATATAGTTTTATATCTTATTTCCCTCTCTTGAAATCCTAAGTCTATAGCTTGATTCATGGTTGATGAAGCTCTAGTTCTATAATTTTCATCTCTCATTTGAACTGCTGGTGCACTTATCATTGGGGGGTATTGTGAAAATAATACTTCCTTATGAAAATTTGTGGATTTATAAAAATCAAAGTAGATTTGGAGAGTCAATATGTAATTAAAATAGTGCCAAAGATCATTTAATCCCCTTCATGGTCAGATGATCCGTTAAAGTGACAGATAAATGAGTAAGACGGTTAATAGATTTAATAATTTTCATGTTTTTTATGCCTTCATATCTAATTTTCTTACTATTAATGATTTTTAAGCCTTGTCTTCTTTTTTTCCATTTATGTTTTCTATAATTGCATATTTTTTATATGATTCTTCTATTGAGATTATTATAATGTGTGTGTGTGTGGTGTTGTTTCCATTCACATAGGTCCAAAAGAGAATGATGCATGTAGAATCACAATGGTTACGATGACTTCATTCTTATTATTTTTTACCACATGAATGTTTTTATTTTTAATAAATTAAATATATGAAATAAAATACCCAAATTTCTTTCCTGTTCATGTGGATTGTTCTATAATAGTACACCTTCACCAAAATTGATTGTTCCCAATAAAATATATCATTCATATTATTATGGATTCTTCATTAACTCTAAATATCCCCACAATTTCATTATTCCACTGTTAATATGAAATCATTCAATATAATACTAATTAAAATCATATACAATGTCCCCCCACTCATTCTAATAATTGTGTGTATGAAAAACACATTTCATCTCATAAATAAAATATATGATACATTAATACTCTTAATTAAAAATAATTAGAAAGATAAAGACATATTGTCACATCTATTATAAAATAATAGTTAATGTAAATGGATTAAAATTTCATTCTATCTTTATAATATCAAGAATGCATCATAGTATCAAATCCCTTCATATAATAGACGTCATAAAAACTAAATTCACAAAAACATAAAATTCAAACCTATAATGAGGTTTTCACGTAATCATATTGTGTTATTCTCAAATTATTGTATAATATATCACTATATATGAATTTTTTGGGTGATGTTTAATATAAAAAATCATTCATGGTGTCATATATATTGATTATAAATTTTTTATAAGGGGTTTTAAAATTTTGACTATGGGTTTTTTACATCAATACACTGTTTCATCACCTATATCATGGAATGAGTCCTCATGTATTTATAAGTTCACTCTCCAAAAACTATTCTCTGAAGATTATTCAATGTAAAGGATCCATGGTTATAATCTTATCTTGAAGATATTCCTACAACACATAGTGGGAATGGATCATGTGCCATTATATGTAGAATGTGTTTTATTATAATCTTCATGTTTTGGGGATACTCATATCCATGTAAAAATTCATGTAACATTCATCTGTTTCTTATTTGGTTATATCACTAATGTCCAATTTCATTTCTTGGTATACAATATGATCACTACGGGTGAAACATTGTATTTTCATATGTGGATGATGATCCCATAACTATATCACACCAAGAGGTTTAATACGATCAATACCATACAACCATATTTTTTTATGTAAATAGCCCAAAGATAAATTTAAAAAACCACATATCCTTATTTAATCATAATTCTCATCAAATTTCCAAACCAATATCAACATCCTTCTTCAAAACATTTATTTTATAATTCCAATCATCTTTCACAAAATTGATAATTCTCATATAATTATAATAATTTATTCACTAAATTAAATATTCTTAATTAATTTTAATAAATTTGTACATAGAAAGAAATAATATATTATTAAATCAATAAGAATTGTAAATCATACATTGTATTTGTCCTTCCATGAAAAAGTGAATGGTAATTATCTAGTAGTTCCAACAAACACTGAAAATATAGAATTGGTATAAATATTTTCATTAATTAAATGTATATAAAATATATTGGTAAATGAGGCATTTATGTTTAATAATATTTATATAAATGTGATTTTATAATGTATATTCATTTAAATATTTTAATGTCCACTATTTGATGTGCGCACATAACACCAGGTTTAATCAAGCGATGATACACCCTTAAAAAATTTTTATTTATATGTTACCATTATAAGATAGTTATTATGTAGAAAGGTATGAATAAGACTAACAAATTTATAATTAATGGAATTTTTAGGAATATATAAAATAATTTCTTTCATTGTCAATTAAATTTATGTGAAACTAAAAATAATTTGAAATTAAATGAATTTTTTTAAAAACGTATTTTCATTCAGAAAAAAGAGTTTTTGTATTAATGAATTATATTTACCACAATTTGTTAGTTATTGTAATGAAATATATATATTATATTCAAAATTAATTTATTGTATCATTCGTCTAATTTATTTTTTAGACATAGGAGAAGAATAATTCTACTATTATGCATAAAAACTAAATTTTCTAAAAAAAATTCATGATTTGTGAACTTTTGGAAATTAATTTTTACAACTTATAAATAATTTATTTTAAATAATTTTCATACTTTTTTAAATATTAATTTCATAATTATCCTTTAGTGAGTTCTGTAAATTTTTTTGAAAAGTAAAACTTTTTCATATATTGTGTTAAATACTAAATTTTATTAAGAATTTTATAGTTTTATTAAAGGATTCCAAAAGTTAATGATTCATTTTAAATGGTTCAAAAATTAACTTTTGTTTTGGAATATTATTATTGACTGACTTTATTTCCATTTCCCGAATCTTATGGTAAATCTTGATATAACAACTTACCATACTTATGAAATCTTATTCTTTGGAAATCCATACTTTACTTTGAATTGCATGTTTTATTTTTAATTACATTATTCTGATTCTTTGAGTTGAATTTTATAAAATGGTTACCAGAAAATAATTATTCTTATAAATATAATCTAGCAATTCCAACATAATTTTTTATGATTTTGAACAGTGAAAATTGTATAAATTAATTTTCATGATTAAGGTGATAAGGGTTTTAATTGGAGATAAAATAAGAATAAAATACACAAAATATTTTAAAACATTTTATATATATTATATTGATGTTTAGTCCTTATATAATATAAATTTCAGTAAATTTCCAATTTTCCCATTTCATATGAAAAATGTTTGATAATTTTTCAACTAAATTTTTGTAATTGTGTCCTCCTAGCCACATATAAAATGCCACACCAATCCTATATGATTTACACTTCCCAAAAAAATTTATTAGTAATGAAATGAAATATTACATAGTTACTTCCCTACCAATATTATATATTCCTTTTTTATCAAAAATTTAACCTAGGATGGATTTTAGAGAAAACATAAATTGGTTTTCCGAAAAATATATATTGATCTTAATTGAGCCTTGCAATTATATTTTTTCTTATATTACCTTAAAATATTATGAAACTGTGATTATATAATAACCATAGTATATTATAAATAATTATACATTATTAGGTTAATTATTGGATATATTTACATATTCTTATCTCTCTAATGGTAAATTAAACAGTCTATCATGTGTACGGTGGACTACCACATCACGAACCATTATAACTTGTTTTCCATAAAAACCTCTCAATGTATATTATTATGGATAATATATATATATATATAATTTGTAAAAAAATTATATTTCTATAGTTATTGTATCACAAATACCTTCTTGTATTCTATTTCACAGAGGATAATATATTTCAACTACAGTATATGATGGACCTTCTCCATCTGAAGTGAAGTGTTTCATATTTCACTGAAACATTTAGTGGAAGGTTATAATGACATATTCATTGAATATATCTGATATAAATTACATAATATTTGTTCCTTGATAATTATATCTAACATTACTTTTTTTGTAACATTCAATGAAGAATTGAAACAGTGTTCATGCATATGTTTGACCTACTAGCTCCATGAACAGTGGAAATTATTTTTCCATATATAACATATATGTAATATTTTGAACAATTACATAATTAATTATTAACATTTTATATATTATAGAACAATCATTTAGGTAAAATGAATGAAACTACCTAACCAAAACATCCTTGAATAATAAAGCATTAATTACCCTTGATGGGGATTTTGACAATGATTTGATAACCAACTAGTGATAAATGATTATAAATAAACCATATATGATATTATATATATGATTATGGTTATCTAATAAATTTATATTAATTATATATTTAATATTTTGGAGGTTTGGAAACGTATGAAGGACGATGTGTAAATGTTGTAAGGGTTTCTTAACTCACATTTACATCTATGAGACACATGTCATATTGACCACTTATTTCATTGTTTCATGTTTATACTACCATGTTGATATGTTATATCATGAATTAATTTATATTCAAGGAATTTATCTTTTCATTTAATGTAATTATTTCATGGTTATTATGATTCAAATATTTCCAAAGTGATACGGGTTTATTTCATAATCACATCATTATTCAAGATTAAAATTGTTCAAATATCAATTGGGAGAATAGTTTGATATTAATATATTAAATACTATATATTATATTAACCAATGGTTATTACTAGATAATAAATGATTTATATTTATTTTCTCAAAAAAACATTCCATGAGCCCTAAAATATGTTTTATGGTAAATTAACTTTATTTCTCTGTTCGATCAAAAATAATTTTTCTTCCATATCCATAATTTCCATTAATGTCATAAATTTTTTAAAATTCTCTTATAATTTGATAAATTGATATTTCATATGTTGTATTCTTCATAAAATTATTTTAAATTTATTCATTATATCATTTTATAAATGTATTACTTATTGAGTTTTAATAATATTGTCGAAAAATAATAATTTTTAACTTATACAGCATGTATGGAATTAACTTCCACGATGAACAATCGTTTAATTGAATCTTCTATTACAATATACAACTTCATTTTTAATGGAAAATTTCACTTTAATATTTTATATGTATTTAAACATAAAATAATGGATTTCATAATCGAAACTTGTTTTCCCTCAAGAATATTTTAATGATATTTTTATGGTATTTATATTCATTAATAAAAAATTACATTATCTTAATTATACTCTAGTAGGGAAATTTTATAATTATTTTGTCACGACCCGCCTTCGGGATCCGTGCCGTGACTACCCCAAGCCCGCCTTCCGTAGGCCAGGGGCTGGCGACTAGCACCAAGACGTAAAATCCCAGTAAACAGGGAAGGCATTGCCTTTATAAGTAACAACCACCACAGAGTCAGCAAGCGGAAAGTAACTACAAGTGCAGAAAAGTAAATGGGCCAGAATACAAACCCAAACTGAAAGTAAAGTACAACTCGAAAAGGGAAAAACAGCAACTGAAAAGTAAAGCCGCTACTCCGAGCTGTCCACTGGAAATCCCACCTGAAGGGTGAGTACAGATAGCTCCTCTGCTCCACGGGTCCGGTCGTCCGCTCCGTGCACGTCCCGCCCAGTGGTCCACCTCCGGGTACCGTTCCGCTCTGCAAGCCTCAGCTAAGGTCAACGCTGTCCGTCGTCTGCAACCAACACAATGTAGTGCGGGCAAAGCCCGTGCAGGGGTGAGTATAAGCTACTCAGTAGGGACCCCGAGACCCCTGAAGGTCTCTCAAATCCACAAAGGATAAACCACGAAGAAAAGTAACAATCACGAAGTAACAACTGACACTGCTTAGGTATATGCCCATACATATACCTAAGTCATCAATTTCCGTTTGGCTCCAACACCGAGCCCAAGAACAACCCAATCCACAAAGAAGAGTAAACAAGTTTATGAAATCAACGGATAACCATTACCCAGGTATATGCCCATACATATACCTAAGTTATCAAGTGACCCATCTCAATCATGAGGAATCACAAAGATCATTGACTCAGCTCAAACCAGGATTTTCATTATCGAAACCCTAACTGCTGAAGAGCTCCGTCTCTAGAGTGTACAGTAGTCCTGTCACGACTCCGAGGCCGCCGCTCACTAACCTAAGACTGCTGAGGTACTCCTCGTGTCGAGTACTGCGGGTTTGCGGCCAACTACCGGGCGCTCCGTCCGCTGAGGGTCTGTCGCCGAATACCGGGCGCTCACCCAAATAGCCTACTGAGGTACTCCTCCTGTCGAGTACCGCGGGTTTGCTGCCAACTACCAGGCGCTCCGTCCGCCGTGGGTCTGCCGCCAAATACCGGGCGCTCCGTCCACTGGGCTAGTCGACTCACTCCAAGTCGAGTCGGTCAAGCAGTCGTCAGGTCTCAGCCGGCTACACGGTCTCCGTACTCCGCACGCACGTCTCCACCGTCGCGGGTCCGTCGCTACAACCAAGCGCACACACTCCGTAGAGTATCGCGGGTCCGCCGCTACAACCAAGCGCTCCACCGCCAAGGGTCTGCTGCTGCATCCAAGCGCACCACCACTGTCAAGTACCACGGGTCCGCCGCTACACCAAAGCGCTCCACCGCTCTAGGTAAAAAGAAGATTCATCTCACACAGGTTCGGTAGCACTGTTCCACGTAGGATCACTGAGTGTTGTAGTCGTCGTCGTCGAAACCACACAGGATCTCTGTACTGTCGTTGTCGCAGTCACAGTAGCTATCGTAGCAGTAGTAGTAGCAGTCAGTCACAGCCAGCACTAGGGTTCCTGCACACAGCAAGCTCGTTCGGAGGGTCCGCTCCACGAGCCGAGAGGCTGATACATCAACTGTCACAAAGACCAGAGTTGATGTATCCAAAAGTTCCGTATCGTCAACAGGAACTCAACGCAAAAGACGGCGCGTCGATCGGACGCCCGGTCTGAGAGTTATTGTCATTTTCGTCTCCGGGGCCCGGTTGGTTTTTAAGGCAAAACCAACCCGATCGTACTCCACCTGCGTCCAAACCTCGGGCGGAGTATGCCAAAAGATCCGTCTCACTTAGAGGATTCCATCAAAGTCGACGACACGTCAATCAAACGTCCGGAACTCAAGATATGAGCGTTTCCGCTCCGAGGGCCCGGTTGGTTTCGTGAACGAACCAACCCGGCCGAACTCAAAGTAATCCGAAACCTTGAGTGCAATATACCGAAACGACCGTCTCGATCCAAGGATCGCGTTGCCGCTGACGGTTCGTCGATCGGAGGTCCGAGGCTCAAGTTATGGGCCAAAAACCAAATCTGGTTCGAAACGGGGGGTCCGGGTCCGGGCCGACCCGGCCCGACCCCCCCCCCCCCCCCCCCTCGGCGGCGCGGCGGGCCGCGGCGGCCTGGCGCCGCGAGGTGGCGGCACGCGGGGCTAAGCCCCGCGGTTCCTGGAAAAACGGTGCGGCAATTGCCGCGCCCTTGATTGAAACCGCCCCCACGTGGGGGCCGGTTTATTTAAGATAACCGGGGGGCCGGCTGCCCCCCCTTTTTCAAGAACTGCCCCCCTCTATAAGAGGGGGGTTTTTATTGAACCGGTCGGGGGATTTAATCCCCCGGTTTTCTGTCATCCGGCCGGCCAGCTGGCCGGCCGGTTTTCACCAACGGGACCGGAAATTCCGGTCCCGCCTTCGACTTCCGACGCCGGCGGCCCGGCCGCCGGTCTTCACATCCCGCCGCGGCCCGGAACCGGCCGCAGTCTCCTCGTCCCGCCGCGGCCCGGAACCGGCCGCGGCGTTCGTAATCCGGCACGGTGCGACGGCACCGCGCCCCTTCGCCGTGCTTGATAATCATTCAACGCGGCGCGACGGCGTCGCGTTCTTGTTGTTTCTTCCAAGGTGCGCGCGCGACGGCATCGCGTAAGTCAAACGTACAATTAACCGTGTGGTGAGACGGCACCACGCCACCTTGCTTCCGTCCGCAGATAATCAACATGAACGATGGAGGGGGTTCGGCCGTGTTCATGCGGTCCCCCCCCACCTCACGTTAAAATAATAATACAATTTTAAAGAATCAACATCCTCACGTTAGTCATACGAACCACGAGCAAGAATGAATTAATTAAATATTAAATCAACAACCCCTACCTCGGGTATAAGTTCGAGGATTTGACTATGTCCGCGGAAGACGGCGTCGCGGAGGTCGGGCGTCGCGGTAGTCGTTCGTCAAATCCGTTGACGAAGTGTTATGCCCGAAGAGATACGTCGTTGGCGAATCTTCGTTTGCCGACGAAGAAGGCCCGAGGAGGAAGCGGCGTTCCCTCTTGTTGACACCGAGGACGAAGAAGAGAGGCGTCGTTCTTCGCCGGAGTTTGAGCGTTCTTCTTTCTTCGTCAGAGCTTGAAGATGAAGAGGAAGCTCTCAAAAAGCTCTCAAGGGAATAAACAAACAACCCATAATCAAATAAGATTACATCTTATTTTATTAACACATAACACAAAAGAATTTCAAATGTTTGAAATTCAAAAGAGTTTAACTCCCAAAATTAATTAAGTAACTTAAGCCATTAAAGAGGGGGGTTAAGGGAATTGGGAGAATTTGAAAGGTTTAGGGGTTCGTGTGGGCCCCACCACACTTAATCCTCCCAAGGGAGGTTAAGTGGGTGTGGGTCCCACCCCCAACCTCCCTTGATAGGTTTTAACAAGTTTTAATAAAATTGTTCTACACAATTTTATTTAACTCAAACTAAAAACCCCAAAACTATCTTTCAACCCGCAACAAACGCAACTCCCGAAAAGGTCTCTTTAAGCGAATATCGGCTCTGCGAGTTCATCGGTGCCCTCGGATTTCAATTCCGAGCACCGGATCAAAAGTTAGGAATTCCCGCTCGTTCGTTCACTGAACGTACCCGAACCAAACTTCGGAAACTGATTCCGGGCACTCCGGGCCTCGGAATCAGGTGCCGTCTAAAACCGTGTTCTTGTAAAATTCTAAAGAAAATTAAGAAAAAATTTTCCTTAAATTTTACGGGTCTTTACATTACTCCCACCTCAGGGCTTTACGTCCCCGTAAAGCTACATCAAAAACTAGGGAAAACAAATGAGGGTACTGAGCACGCATCTGAGCCTCCCGCTCCCATGTGCTCTCCTGGAGATTCTCGTGTTGCCATCTGATGTGAACGAGAGTAATCGATCGCACACGCAGGACCCGCTCCTGTCGATCCTCTATCTCCACCGGGACCTCCGTAGAAGTCGCCCCATCGTCAACGTCAAGCTCCTCAGCTGGAATACGTGGAAGACGTCGTGCACCCGGTGCAACTGAGGTGGTAGAGCCAGGCGATAAGCCACCTCGCCAACCTTGCTGAGGACCTGGAAGGGTCCGATGAAGCGCGGAGATAGCTTGCCGCCTCGGCCAAATCTCAGAATACCACGTCGAGGTGAGACCCGCAAGAAGACGTGGTCGCCATCCTCGAACTCTAGTGGCCTCCGCCTCCTGTCAGCGAATGACTTTTGCCGGCTCTGAGCTGTCCTCATCCGCTCCTGGATGACCTGGACCTTCTCTGGTTCCACAAGAGCTGCAAGATTTCTTCTTTGCCGATAAGATAAATCTGGTCTCATCCCCTGGATGAACCACATTCTTTGCCTAAAACAGTCAATCCTAACATGGATGATACTAATCCATACCAAGGATGACGTCGTAAGGCCTCGACGCTACTACTAAGAGATTCAACCGTTACTCTCGCCTCCAAGGGTTGAGTCACACTGTCGGCATCAGTGTGTGGTAACTGGGTCTCCTCCAGTAGATGTCTCACAAGTGAGGGTCAAGTCAACAGCCAAAACTGGAACCTCTTAGTAAGATCATGAAAGAGGACAGGAACGAAAAAAAAATATCACAAAGGTATGCGTCTTTTATTATTGCAGCTCATAATACAAGATGCTACACAAAAGCAACAAAGAACCAGAAGTACAAAGGACGTATCCACTAGTTCTGCTCCTGTCCATCGGCTCCCAGAGCTCCATGATCGAAGGCCTCGGCTGCCTGAAGCTGAGCTCTCCCCTGTGGTCGGGGTGGACCTCCTGGTGGTGGTGGTGGAAGAGCCTCAAAGCGTCGCCCACCACCTGCTGCTCATCCAGCTCCTCTGCCTCGTCCGCCTCCTCCCTGCGGACCGCCATGGTCGAACCTCTGCCTCTGCCTGGGAGGTTCTTCACTTAACTGTTGATCATCAGCATGGCGGGTCGGACAGTCACGAGCCATGTGACCAATCCCGCCACAGGAGTAACACTGCCCACTCTCGGCACGCCTGGCTCTGACTCCACCCCGGCTTCCCCGTACAACTGAGCCTGAGTCGTGCAGTTGGCCACCGGTAGGTCTGGTCTGCCTGGAACCCTGAGACATCCGTCGGCTACCTGCTGCAGATGACTCTGCCATGTGCCGCCCTACGGTGAGTTGTTGTGGTAGTGTAGACTCAGCAAGGAAACTCTCGATCAGAAGTGCCCGCTCCAGTACTCCTGTCTGAGTCGGTATGCTGAGGGAGATCAGCGATGCCCTAATCTCGTGTCTCAAACCCTGCTCGAAGGTCCGGGATCGGAAGAAGGGGTCCCGTACCATGTCTGTCGAGTACCGAGAAAGGTCGGTGAACCTCGCCGCGTACTGAGCGACCGTCATGCTGCCCTGCCGCAGCTGTAGAAGCTCCTGGATACGCACCGCACGAAGGGTGGATGGGACGAACTCCGAGCGGAAGATGCTCTCAAAGTCCGTCCAAAGTAGAGATGCCTCATCGTGAACCTGGAGCATCAAGCTCCACCATCGTCCTGCTGCTGCGTGTAGTAGGCTCGCAGCGAGGATCACCATGAGGTCTGCTGGTGTCCTCACTAGCCTAAACACTCGAACCACTGCCTCCAGCCAATCCTCTGCTGCCTGGGGATCCGTCTCCCCGCGAAACCTGGGCGGTCACTGGCGCTGAAACTCATGCAGTGCGCTGAGGCGACGTGCATCGTCAGCGGCTGCTGCTGGAAGCATCGGGGAATCGGCGGGTAAAGCTACCGCCGGTGCCACTACTGGAAAAGGGCCCTACACCGAGGCCTCGTCGCTCGGTGGGCTGTCGTCTCGCTCGACTCTCGGAACCCTAGCTGGCTGCCGTCGTGGGGCCATCCTGAAAGGAAACAGGTGCGCCATGGTCAAACAGTATACCTGGTGAGCTGATATAAGTAATCACAAAGAAAACTTTGAAACACACACGCAATCAATGTTTTCGTGCATTAAGTCGGAAATCAGAAGTCAGGGTCCTAGTGTACGGATACGTCGGCCGCCGCACCAACACTGGACTCCCTGGACTGATATCCACACTCAATACGCTAAACATTATTGCTTCACATAGAAAAGATCAGAGTTCACGGTAGAACTGAACTCCTCTGATACCAATTTGTCACGACCCGCCTTCGGGATCCGTGCCGTGACTACCCCAAGCCCGCCTTCCATAGGCCAGGGGCTGGCGACTAGCACCAAGATGTAAAATCCCAGTAAACAGGGAAGGCATTGCCTTTATAAGTAACAACCACCACAGAGTCAGCAAGCGGAAAGTAACTACAAGTGCAGAAAAGTAAATGGGCCAGAATACAAACCCAAACTGAAAGTAAAGTACAACTCGAAAAGGGAAAAACAGCAACTGAAAAGTAAAGCCGCTACTCCGAGCTGTCCACTGGAAATCCCACCTGAAGGGTGAGTACAGATAGCTCCTCTGCTCCACGGGTCCGGTCGTCCGCTCCGTGCATGTCCCGCCCAGTGGTCTACCTCCGGGTACCGTTCCGCTCTGCAAGCCTCAGCTAAGGTCAACGCTGTCCGTCGTCTGCAACCAACACAACGTAGTGCGGGCAAAGCCCGTGCAGGGGTGAGTATAAGCTACTCAGTAGGGACCCCGAGACCCCTGAAGGTCTCTCAAATCCACAAAAGAAAAACCACGAAGAAAAGTAACAATCACGAAGTAACAACTGACACTGCTTAGGTATATGCCCATACATATACCTAAGTCATCAATTTCCGTTCGGCTCCAACACCGAGCCCAAGAACAACCCAATCCACAAAGAAGAGTAAACAAGTTTATGAAATAAACGGATAACCATTACCCAGGTATATGCCCATACATATACCTAAGTTATCAAGTGACCCATCACAATCATGAGGAATCACAAAGATCATTGACTCAGCTCAAACCAGGATTTTCATTATCGAAACCCTAACTGCTGAAGAGCTCCGTCTCTAGAGTGTACAGTAGTCCTGTCACGACTCCGAGGACGCCGCTCACTAACCTAAGACTGTTGAGGTACTCCTCCTGTCGAGTACTGCGGGTTTGCGGCCAACTACCGGGCGCTCCGTCCGCTGAGGGTCTGTCGCCAAATACCGGGCGCTCACCCAAATAGCCTACTGAGGTACTCCTCCTGTCGAGTACCGCGGGTTTGCTGCCAACTACCAGGCACTCCGTCCGCCGTGGGTCTGCCGCCAAATACCGGGCGCTCCGTCCACTGGGCTAGTCGACTCACTCCAAGTCGAGTCGGTCAAGCAGTCGTCAGGTCTCAGCCGGCTACACGGTCTCCGTACTCCGCACGCACGTCTCCACCGTCGCGGGTCCGTCGCTACAACCAAGCGCACACACTCCGTAGAGTATCGCGGGTCCGCCGCTACAACCAAGCGCTCCACCGCCAAGGGTCTGCTGCTGCATCCAAGCGCACCACCACTGTCAAGTACCACGGGTCCGCCGCTACACCAAAGCGCTCCACCGCTCTAGGTAAAAAGAAGATTCAGCTCACACAGGTTCGGTAGCACTGTTCCACGTAGGATCACTGAGTGCTGTAGTCGTCGTCGTCGAAACCACACAGGATCTCTGTACTGTCGTTGTCGCAGTCACAGTAGCTGTCGTAGCAGTAGTAGTAGCAGTCAGTCACAGCCAGCACTAGGGTTCCTGCACACAGCAAGCTCGTTCGGAGGGTCCGCTCCACGAGCCGAGAGGCTGATACATCAACTGTCACAAAGACCAGAGTTGATGTATCCAAAAGTTCCGTATCGTCAACAGGAACTCAACGCAAAAGAGGGCGCGTCGATCGGACGCCCGGTCTGAGAGTTATTGGCATTTTCGTCTCCGGGGCCCGGTTGGTTTTTAAGGCAAAACCAACCCGACCGTATTCCACCTGCGTCCAAACCTCGGGCGGAGTATGCCAAAAGATCCGTCTCACTTAGAGGATTCCATCAAAGTTGACGGCACGTCAATCGGACGTCCGGAACTCAAGATATGAGCGTTTCCGCTCCGAGGGCCCGGTTGGTTTCGTGAACGAACCAACCCGGCCAAACTCAAAGTAATCCGAAACCTTGAGTGCGATATACCGAAACGACCGTCTCGATCCAAGGATCTCGTTGCCGCTGACGGTTCGTCGATCGGAGGTCCGAGGCTCAAGTTATGGGCCAAAAACCAAATCTGGTTCGAAACGGGGGGTCTGGGTCCGGGCCGACCCGGGCCGACCCCCCCCCCCCCCCCTGGGCGGCGCGGCGGCCCGGCGCCACGAGGTGGCGGCACGCGGGGCTAACCCTCGTGATTCCTGGAAAAACGGCGCGGCAATTGCCGCGCCCTTGATTGAAACCGCCCCCACGTGGGGGCCGGTTTATTTAAGATAACCGGGGGGGGCAGCCCCCCCCCCCCCTCCTTCAAGAACCGCCCCCCTCTTTAAGAGGGGGGTTTTTATTGAACCGGTCGGGGGATTTAATCCCCCGGTTTTCTGTCATCCGGCCGGCCAGCTGGCCGGCCGGTTTACACCAACGGGACCGGAAATTCCGGTCCCGCCTTCGACTTCCGACGCCGGCGGCCCGGCCGCCGGTCTTCACATCCCGCCGCGGCCCGGAACCGGCCGCGGTCTCCTCGTCCCGCCGCGGCCCGGAACCGGCCGCGGCGTTCGTAATCCGGCACGGTGCGACGGCACCGCGCCCCTTCGCCGTGCTTGATAATCATTCAACGCGGCGCGACGGCGTCGCGTTCTTGTTGTTTCTTCCAAGGTGCGCGCGCGACCGCATCGCGTAAGTCAAACGTACAATTAACCGCGTGGTGCGACGGCACCACGCCACCTTGCTTCCGTCCGCAGATAAACAACATGAACGATGGAGGGGGTTCGGCCGTGTTCATGCGGTCCGCCCCCCCCCCCCCCCCTCACGTTAAAATAATAATACAACTTTAAAGAATCAACATCCTCACGTTAGTCATACGAACCACGAGCAAGAATGAATTAATTAAATATTAAATCAACAACCCCTACCTCGGGTATAAGTTCGAGGATTTGACTATGTCCGCGGAAGACGGCGTCGCGGAGGTCGGGCGTCGCGGTAGTCGTTCGTCAAATCCGTTGACGAAGTGTTATGCCCGAAGAGATAGGTCGTTGGCGAATCTTCGTTTGCCGACGAAGAAGGCCCGAGGAGGAAGCGGCGTTCCCTCTTGTTGACACCGAGGACGAAGAAGAGAGGCGTCGTTCTTCGCCGGAGTTTGAGCGTTCTTCGTTCTTCGTCAGAGCTTGAAGATGAAGAGGATGCTCTCAAAAAGCTCTCAAGGGAATAAACAAACAACCCATAATCAAATAAGATTACATCTTATTTTATTAACACATAACACAAAAGAATTTCAAATGTTTGAAATTCAAAAGAGTTTAACTCCCAAAATTAATTAAGTAACTTAAGCCATTAAAGAGGGGGGTTAAAGGAATTGGGAGAATTTGAAAGGTTTAGGGGTTCGTGTGGGCCCCACCACACTTAATCCTCCCAAGGGAGGTTAAGTGGGTGTGGGTCCCACTCCCAACCTCCCTTGATAGGTTTTAACAAGTTTTAATAAAATTGTTCTACACAATTTTATTTAACTCAAACTAAAAACCCCAAATCTATCTTTCAACCCGCAACAAACGCAACTCCCGAAAAGGTCTCTTTAAGCGAATATCGGCGCTGCGAGTTCATCGGTGCCCTCAGATTTCAATTCCGAGCACCGGATCAAAAGTTAGGAATTCCCGCTCGTTCGTTCACTGAACGTACCCGAGCCAAACTTCGGAAACTGATTCCGGGCACTCCGGGCCTCGGAATCAGGTGCCGTCTGAAACCGCGTTCTTGTAAAATTCTAAAGAAAATTAAGAAAAAATTTTCCTTGAATTTTACGGGTCTTTACATATTTCATCCTTATTCATTCTATGGATGGATTATGATCCGTTTGACTTGGAAATATCTTGGTATTAACTTCCTTGATTTATTTTTTGCACATTTAATTTCTCTTGACAAATTCAATTTCTTAATATCATTGGAAATTACATTTATCTAAAATATTTATATTCTCGATATCATGGATATTACTATTTCTTAAAATAAATATCATTTCAACATAGAGCATTTTAATTGAATGTTATTTTATTAACTCGGTAATTATTTGTAATCATTATTAAATATTCAATATCTGAATATACTAATAAGGAATAATATTATTAAATAAAATATACCTGTCAATATATGAGGTTGGAATTATACATTCAATGATTTTTTGTGTTTGGTTATAGATATCCCAACAATGAATCTAAATTAATGTAAGATATAGATCATTATGATGGAATTAAACATGTTTTTTTTGATAATTTTTAACTTTTCAAGTGAAAGACCTTAAAAGGATAGGTAATATGATCCCTGGGATCATGAAATCTAATATTAAGCATTAAATCCCCTAATAATTAAATTATTAATATAGTTATGATTATTACTATGAAATTATAAAAGGATTTATTATTATTCTTTGTTTACTTATTATGTGGAATGTGTTTTTTATTTACCTTACTATATTGATTATGCTAGATAAATTACTCAATATTACCCATGCTTAATTTATTCATGCTATATTTTTTTATATAAATCTGAATAAACATATAATATCACCCATTTCTTTTGTTTCTCTTACCATGTATTACAAGAATTTTATTATGATTTAATTATATTGAAATTATAATGAAAATAAATATGATCGCAATGAAAATACCACAATGTATTTTCAATTTTCAATGGTAACATTACAATTAAGTAAGAATTTAATTTATCAGAAATACAAATTTTTTTTGTTGGGATATAATATATTATATTTTGTTCCGTTGTAAAAAATTTACTACTGAATCTCGGCTACTTGGTTGGAGGTCATTACAATTTGTATCAGGGCATACTTAGTAGAAACTATAGGAATTAGATTTTTAATAAAATATTGTGTAACATAAACCTATGATTTAATTTCATGATAAAAGTATGTATAGGAAAAATCATAATGATTTGGAAAATTAGATATTATGTGTATATTTCATGATATTATATCCATGTCCTGATATTATAAGTTGGTGAAGCTCTATAAGAATTTTTACTATGGGTAAAACCTCTCTAAAGGATCCAATTATCATGACTTGATTATTTCCTAGTCCATTAAAATTGGCAGGCATTATGACCAATTTTGACATTCATTTTGATTTTTTCGATTAATTTACACCATATATATTAACTGTTATTAAGAAATTGAATAGATTGTGTTCATATATGACATAAAATGTAACATCACAAGTAAGTAAATAATAATATATTTTCATATCTATGTTTATTTATTAATTAGATAGTGTTTTAGAGGCTTAAAATGAGAATAAATCCATTTATAAGCATAGAATACTCTAATATTTTTAAATGATTTTTTTTCTGCCTTTTGATGGGAAACCATTTCTAAATAAAACTTCTGACAATTTTAGATGCTCTATATTTAAAAATAATCATATTATTTGTAATTGGGATATTGGAATTTACATTGGATAAATATTATGTATTTTTCTGACAATGTTCATTATTTAATGAATAGTGAAAAATACTACATTTTACTTCAAAACTGTTTTTTATCTAAATTAATTATATGGTTAGATTATATTTTTAATTGGTTTTAAAGTGTTATTATATTATATTTTTTCCATTTAATCAAATGGTGGTAATTATAATTAATTTCACATTGAAATTCTACATAAACAATTGTCAATCTTTTGATATATATTATTTCTTAAAAACACGTTATTTATTTTGACAGCGGGAATAAATTATAAAATTAATTAATGAAACATATTTATTTTTAATTTGGTAAAATGGACATCATTTTTGAATTTATAATAACAAAAATAGCTTAGGTTGAATATTTGGTATTTTTCTGAAAAACATCAATTTTTGATGAATAGTGAAACCACTAAGTGGTAGTTAAAAAACTGATTTTTTGTTTAAATGAAATTTTACCACTTATGTGAATTGAATTTCAAAAATACAACACACATGTTTGTAATTACTAAGTAAAAAGTGGCTCAATGAGATGAAAATAATTTTTAGTAAATAGTAACATTTGAGTTTTATTCACCGTGATTAGAGGTAATTAGGGTAATTTAAGGTAAAAATAATATTCTAAATATAAAAATTGCATGACACATGTCCTACCCTTATTGTATTATTTATATCCGACCAAGACAATCCATGGGTCAATTTGGGGACCCCATTGAGCCACTTGGGTAAGATAATGATATTAATAACTTTTTATTTTAAGGAAAAATAATAATGTCACAAACATATATTGTTTTTCTAAGAAAAATTTACCTGGGGTTATACAAGTCATATTTTTGACTAAAATATTCATTATAAATCTATAAATATTTCTTACATAATGATATTTTTTAATAATTTTCAGACATTAAATAAATTAATTTATTTATGACACCATGATGATGTAGTGATTACCTCATTAATGAACGATTAAATTAAAATGAAATGATAAGTTAAAATATAGGACTTATACTTTTCTAAAACCTATTCGATAGGTGTATTTTTAACCCTTATCACCTTATCCTAGAAATATATAATTGTGGAACCTTTAAAATATGAAAACCATTTTATAAGAAATTAACATTTCAAGACTTTCCAAAATTTACCATCCTCCCTCTTATAAAAGGCCTCCACCTTTACCTACTTACCCACACCTATCAAGCACTTGGCTCATCCAAACGCTTCTCATATTATCTCTCCACAACACTCCATTACTCCTAGAATCCTCACTTTGGGCTGAAGTCTTCCAAAGGAAGCCTTTGGCTCAAATAAAAAAGAGTTGCCCGATTTAGAGGTGATGTCTTCTCTCGAGTTTCTATATTTTGTTTTCATTCTTCACTCACCACTATATTCTTCTTATTTGATCCATTAATAACACAAGTATCCTCAATATACTATGATTTTTTTTGGAAAGTATTCTACCTACACATATGCACACATCCTTCAAATGGTTAAAAAACATATTATTTCTGTGGGTAGCGAATTACTGCCTCACGAAACGATGATTGTTCAATCTTCTTTTAACAACATTCATGGTGGACATTATGATGTCACTGTATTTATATATGATATATATTATTTATATGTCCTCTATATTATTCATTATTTTATATTCAAAATATACCTTTATGCTTTGCATGTTGTGCAAATGCGATAATTTCATCTGAGGAAGTGTGGACTACCTCCCCCTCAAGTCATGTGACTCATTCATGCCAAACATGGAATTTATAAATAATGTAAATAATTAACGTATGTTACCTATATAACATATATATAATACTGGAATGATAATATATATATTTCTCATTGAGTTTTAATTCCATTAATTTGAAAATGAAATGATTGTAGTGTTCATGCGTACGTACGGCCTACCATCTCCATGAATGGTGCATGTCATTTTTTATCTCCAAATTCAATGAAATAGTATAAAATAAATATATAATGGATATATATGATATTTAAATAATTAATACCATTCTGTAGATGATGTACTTATAACTACATGGGCAATTCTTTTCAAATAGTTTTCTTTTTGACTCTTGTACCGAGCATTGACAAAACGTATGATTTGAACTCACAAAATTAACTAATTATTATGACATGATAATATGTGATATGAACTTAATAATAAACATTAATTTAAGTCCCTATTCAATTATAAATTTACCTATTTTTATTATTCAGGAATATAAAGAACTAATGAGAACAAGTCTGACTTGAGGTAAGGGACTTTTCTCAATCTCCTTTCATTGAGGCATACTTCTATTTATATACGACCTTCTATTATTAGTCATATAATAAACCATTTTGACTTTTAATTTCATTAAAAATAAATCTTTTTACACGAATCGATTTACTAAATGACAAAAGGGAATTTTTTTGTCTTTCGTATGCGGCGACAACGACTTCTCTGCCGCGGTGACTATTATTTTAGTTTCAGCTTCCTCTACAGGCCATAGCATTTTTTAAATGAAAAATAAATACCTTGTTTTAATTTTATTTTATTTTGGTATTGAAAATGGTTTTGATAATTTTTAGATTATTTTAATGTGTTGTATTGATATCTTCAGATTAAAATGTGGAAATTTTATGTTTCCTTTATGCATGTTTTATGTTATACTATTATGTTATGGTTCATGGGAATAGTTTAGGAAATCAGGTGGTTCCATGATAAACTAGGGGCGGGTGAGCCCAAGATATCTCTCCAATGCATTGGGTAACGCGAAGGAGTAAAACGCTAAGGTTTCTCTAAAAATATTTAGGGAATATACTGTGATGGGTATTCCAAATGTAACCATGAGGGTTACTCCCTACATAAGAATGTTATGAATGCCTAAAGTTACCTTTATGTCATATTATTTCTATGAGTTCTTCATAAATATTATAATTTCATGAGGTATGTTAATGTTCTTATTTTGTATGAGTAAAGTATGATTTCTTTGATTCTTATGTATACATGGACTAATGTTTTATTTCCGTATTTTTATATCCCTTATTGACATTTTTTTGCTCATCCCAGGTTTTTGAAATGTTTTTCATAGGTCATGGTAAAATTAAATGATATGATGATAGTGTTGAGGAAGTTTCAATAAAGAAACCATGTTTTATTTTAAATATGTTTCCTTTGGTGGAAAAAAATCAATACTACCTTTGATGTAACCACCTTTTTTAATTTTGTAATGTAATGCAAGATTTATGATCTAATTCTCTAAAACTCTAAACCTGAAAAGATACTCAATGTGTATTCTTTAAATAACTAAAGATTAAGTAATGTTTGAGGCTGGGGCCTTAAAATTGTAATCAATGGAAGTTTTAGATAACTTTAGGAGTTAGAATTCTATTAAATGATTATAAAAGAATATTTTTTTACATTATGGTCAAATTGAAATGATATCGAATTTGAATATTGCCATCTTTCTTCTTCTAAGACATGTTTTTTAGAATGGTATTCCATAGAAGAAACATGGAAGAAGTGATAGGAAGGCATAAAGATGGAAATTACCTTCCAAATCAGCATCCTGAGATGGTTGGAATTGGAACTGAACTGTTTTTTGCAGTAGTGGTGCAGTTGACTCAAGAGATAAATGGTGGTGGTATCCATGCACGAGATCAGCCAGATCAACTTGAGAGGAACATGTTAGTGGTGGAACATTTCATAAGGAAACATCCCTAATCATTCAGAGGATCATATGACCCTGTGCTAGCTGAAGGGTGGATTAAATCACTGGAGAAGATTTTCGTTGTCATGGGGTGTTCAAACAATCAAAATGTTTGTTTTGATGTTTACCGATTGGAGGGTGAAGTAGATCAGCGGTGGTCGATGGTTAAAAATATCAAGGATTCATATGAGATTGATGCTCCTAATTGGGATGAATTCAGTGGTATGTTTCTTGAGAAATATTTTCCTATGTTTGTTCGATATAGGATGGAAAAACTATTCTTAGAATTTAGGTAAGAGGACAACTCAGTGGCTACTTATGAAGAAAAGTTCACTCAATTGGAACGGTATGCTCCAAATTATATCAGAGACCTTGATAGTAAAATAAATCATTTTTTACTCAGGATTAAAGCCAAAATATAAAAGGGAATTAGCTTCTTATGAGTTAAAAACTTATGAAAATCTTGTTCGATGTGCTGAGAAGGTAGAAACGGAGTTTCTGATTAGCAAGTGTTCTATGAAAACCAACAAAAGAAGAGACTGAGGTGGCAGTAGAAAGGTAAAAATCCTTCAAAATGGTTTTATGGTAAGGAAACTAAGTTTGTAGTTTGTGATAAATTTGGTAAGAAGACTGCTGGGGAATGTCTTTTGAATTTTGGAAAGTGCTTTCGATGTGGTAAGATGGGAGACAAGGCTTGAGATTTCATTGGAAAAGATCAGGTTAATGGTAAGACAAAATTTGTTTTACAGTTAGTGAAATTTTTCAAGTTAAATGAGATGGGTCATTATGAAAAAGAGTGTACAACAATGAGCGTGAATGATGGGAAGCTGTCAGACTATAAGAACAAAGGATTGGTGAAATCCTATGCGACTACTTCAGTAGATGTTGGGTCATCAAAGAATGTGGTATCAGGTACTTTGTTTGTTTTTTTAGATTATGCCAATGTGTTGTTTGATTCGAGGTATACACATTATTGAATCATTGAAAGCTTTTCTAGTAAATTGGGAATTACATCTCAATAAATGACTCTATAACTTGTGGTAAAAACACCTGGGGGAAATGTTGAGATAAAAATAATTTATAAGAATCTTTCCATACTTATCTGTGGAAAGAACCTACTTGAAAACCTTATTGTTTAACCACTAGTATAGTTTTGTGCTATCCTTTGTAAGGATTGGCTCTATGTTTACCATGCTATGATAGAATTGATAGATAAATAAGTTTCATTTCAGAAATACTTTCAGTTTGTGTACGAGAATGAACCCTTACTGTTGATAGCATATCAAGAGGATGTGGAACTTGTAAAAGCTGGAAATGAATGTTACCTTGTATATATTGTTGAGAATAAAGAAACCATTCAGATTAATGATGTGCCAGTGGTAAATGATTATCCTAATGTTTTTTCTACTGAGTTCCATGGAATAATACATGATCAGGGAAGTTTTATTTACTATTGACTTAGTTCCTGATGTTAAGCCAATCTCAAAACCCTCTTATCGAATGGCTCAAATTCAACTTTTAGAGTTGAAGGAGAAATTGCAAGATTAATTAGAGAAAGGTTTCATTTGACCATGAACATCACCATGGGGTGCCCCTATCATATTTGTTAAAAAGAAAGATGGTTCAATGATACTTTCCATTGATTATAGAGGCTTGGATAGCATCACTGTTAAGAACAAATATCCTTTGCCTCATATCGATGATTTGTTTGATCACCTCCCGGAAGCTCCGTATTTTTCAAAGAATGACTTGAGATTGGGGTACCATCAGTTAAAGGTAAAGGAATCAAATATTCTGAAGACCGCGTTTCATACAAGATATGACCATTATGAATTTATAGTTATGCCTTTTGGGTTAACTAATGCACTTGCTGTAATGATGGACCTTATGAATAGTATTTTCCATGAGTTCTTGGATAAGTTTGTTGTTGTTTTCATTGATGATATTTTGGTGTTTTCTAAAAGTAAATAGGAGAATGAAAGTCATTTATAGGTTATTTTACAATCCATAAAAGAAAATAAATTTTTCGGGAAATTCAGCTACTGTGAGTTTTGGTTGCAAAAAATATCTTTCCTTGGTCACATAGTTTCTAAAGATGGAATAACAGTTGATCCTAAGAAAACTATGGTAGTTGAAGAATGGACAAGACCCACAAATGAAACCGAGATTTGTAGTTTTCTTGGTTTATCAGGCTATTACCAAAACTTTGTTAAAAAATTTGCACGGTTGTCTAGCTCATTGTCTAAGCTAACTCGAAAGGGTGTTAAGTTTATCTGGGGAAAAGAATGTGATGATTGTTTTCAGGAATTAAAAAAAGAATGGTGAATGATCCAGTATAGGCACTACCTTTCCGTAATGGTGTGTTTTTTATCTACAGTGATGTTTCATTGAAAAGACTTTTTTGTGTCCTAATTTAGAATGATCAGGTAATTGTTTATGCCTCACGTTAGTTGAAAACTGATGAGATAAATTACCCACAACATGATTTGGAATTAGCTACTGTTTTTTTTGCCTTAAAAATTTTTAGGCGTCATTTGTATGGTGTAAAGTGTAAAATATATACAGATCACAAATGCTTAAAGTATATATTCACTAAGAAATAATTGAACATGAGACAGAGGAGATGGCTAGAATTAATCAAGTATTATGATTTCACGATTCACTACCACCCAGGAAAAGAAAATAATGTAGCAGATGCTTTGAGTCGAAAAAGTAATGCTTCATTAACCATGTTATATATGGAACATGATCCTTTGGTTAAGGATTTGATGAACATTGGAATATATGTTGTTGGTGTAGGAAGTTACTCTATTTTGTTTCAGTTATCAGTGAAATATTCTCTATCAGATAGAGTTAAGAAAGCAAAGAAGCAAGACAATGAGTTGCATCAAAATGTAGAGCTGGTTTAGAAAGGTATGTTAACTGAATTCAACATTGATAATGATTGTGTTTTGAGATTTGGGAAGATATTATGAGTGACTTGTGATTCATAGTTGAAGAGAGATTTTTTATGTGAAGCTCATAGTTCTCCTTTTTCAGTTCATCCAGGTCGTACTAGGATGTATAGAGATCTTCGGGAGTATTAATGTTGGGATAGAATGAAAAAAGATATTTGTTATTTTAATGTGAAGTTTTTTACTTTTCTATAGGTTAAAGAAGAGTAGTAGTTACTGAAAGGGATGCTTAAGCCTTTACCAGTGCCAGAGTGCAAATGGGATAATATATCCATGGACTTCGTTGTGGGATCACCAAAGACACCTCGAGGTAATAATGCAATCTGGGATATTATTGATCACTTGAATAAATATGCTCATTTCAATGATATACGAGATACTTTTTCCCTACATCATCTTTCCCAATTGTATCTTAAAAAGATAGTCAGGTTATACAGAGTTCCCCTCTCCATTGTATCTGATCGTGATCCCAGGTTCACTTCTAACTTTTGGAAAGGCCTTCAGAAGTTGTTGGGTTCTGAATTAAATTTTAGTACATCTTTTCATCCTCAATCTTATGGGAAGTCATAACGAACAATTCAGACTTTGGAACATATGCTATGTGATTGTTCAATGGATTATCAAGGAATTTAGGACCAACATCTTTCACTGGTTGAGTTTTCATATAATAACAGTTTTCATTCTTGTATATAGATGGCACCATTTGAGGCATTATATGTGAAGTGGTGTCCAACTCCAACTTTTTGGGATGAAGTGGGTGAAAGGATATTGATGGGATCAGAATTGGTTGATGATATGGCAAAAAAAGTTCTGTTGATACAGAAACACATGAGAACAGCTCAGAGCAGGCAGAAAATTTATGCGGACAATAGGAGGAAGGATCTCTCTTTTGAGGTAGGTGATCATGTCTTCCTCAAAGTTTCACAATGGAAAAGTGTGATTCGGTTTGGTAAGAAATGAAATATAAGTACAAGGTTCATTGGACCATATGAAATTATAGAGTGAGTTGGATCAGTTGTATACTGAGTAGCTTTACCTCTTAATTTATCTCAGATAAACAATTTTTTTCATGTTTCAATGTTAAGGAAGTACATTCCAGATCCATTTCACGTTTTGAGTCCAAAGGTAGTTCAGTTGGATGAGAATCCATCTTATGAGGAACAACTGATCCAAATTCTTGACCATAGGGAGCAAGTGTTGCGGAATAATGTGATTCATCAAGTAAAGGTTTTGTTGACAAACCAGATGATTGAAGAGGAAACATGGGAATCTGAAAATGCAATGAGGGATAAATACCCCCACTTATTCGATAAGTAAATAAATTTCGAGGACAAAATTTTCTAAAGGGGGGTAGGAAGTAACATCCCAAGTAAGTAAAGAATAATAGATTTTCATATATATGTCTATTTATTAATTAGATAATGTTTTGGAGGCTTAAAATGAGAATAAATCCAATCATAAGCATAGAATACTCTAATATTTTTAAAAGATTGTTTTACGGCCTTTAGTTGGAAAAACATTTTTAAATATAACTTTTGACAATTTTAAAAGCTTTATTATTCAAAATAAACTTATTATTTATAATTGAGACATTGAAATTTACTTTGGATAAATATTTGGTATTTTTCTGACAATGTAAATTTTTTAATGAATAGTTAAAAATACTGCATTTTAATTCAAAACTGTTTTTTATCTAATTTAATTATATGGTTATATTATATTTTTAATTGGTTTTAAAGTTTAATTAGAATAAAATTTTACCATTTAATCCAATGGTGGAAATTGGAATTAATTTCACTTTGAAATTGGACATAAATAATTGTCAATCTTTTGATAGATATTGTTTCCTAAAGACACATTAATTTTTTTGACTGGGGGAATTAATTATAAAATTAATTAATGAAACTTATATATTTTTAATTTGGTGAAATTGACATCATTTTTGAATTTAAAAATTCAAATATATCTTAGGGTGAATGTTTTGTATTTTTCTGAAAAACTTCAATTTTTGATGAATAGTGAAACCACTAAGTGGTAGTTAAAATTTTGATTTTTATTTTAAATGAAATTTTACCACTTATGTGAATTTAATTTATAAAATAAAACATACATGGTTTTCATTAGTATTTAAAATGTGGTTCAATAGGATGAAACAAATTTTTGGTGAATAGTAACTTTTGAGTTTTATTAACTGTGATTAGAGGTAATTATGGTAATTGAAGGTAAAAATATTATTATTAATATAAAAATACTTTGACACATTTCCTAGCCTTATTTGATGGGTCATGGCCGACCAAGGAAATCCATGGGTCAATTTTGGGACCCCATGGAGCCACTTGGTGCGATAATGACATTAAAACATTTTTATTTAATGTAAAAATAAAAATGTCACAAACATGTATTGTTTTACTAAAACAATTTTTACATGGGTTTATACAAATAATATTTTTGACTATAAATATTCATTAGAAAGTTAAAAAATTTCCTAAATCATGATCTTTTTTTTATAATTTTTAGACATTAAATAAAAAAAATTATATATGACACCATGATGATGCAGTGATTACCTCATTAATGAACAATTTAAATAAAATGAATAGATAAGGTAAAATATAAGACTTACACTTGTCTATAACCTATTTTATGGGTGTATTTATAACCCTTATAACCTTATCCTCGAAATATATAATTTTGGGACCTTTAAAATCCGAAAACCATTTTATAGTAAAGTAATATTTCCTGACATAACAAAAGTGACCATCCTCTCTCTTATAAAAGACCCTAACCTCTACCCCCATACCCACACCTCTCTAGCCCTTTTATCTTCCAAAATGTACTCATATTACATCTCCAAATCCCTCTCTTACTTCTAGAAGACTCACTTTGGGCAGAAGTCTTTCCAAGTAAGCCTTTGGCTCAAATCAAAAATAGTTACCTAATTTAGAGTTAATGTCTTCTCTCGAGTTTATTTCTTTTATTTTAATTCCTCACTCACCACTATCTTCTTATTATTTTATCCCATAATAACACCAATATCTTCAGTATACTAGGATTTTGTTATGATAAGGACTCTACCAACACATACACACACCTCCGTCTAATGGTTAAAGAACATTTTGTTTCGGTGGGTGGAAAATTACTGCCTCACAAAATGATTATTGTTCAATTTTATTTTAACACCTATATTGGTGGAAATTATGATGTCACTATATTTATATATGTTATATATTATATTTATGTCCTCTCTATGCATATTTATTTTATATTTAAAACATACCTTTATTCTTTTCTTGTTGTGCAAATGCGATAATTTCATCTGAAGAAGTGGGGACTACCGCCCCCTCAAGGGATGTGACTCATTCATGACAAACATGGAATTTATAAAGAATATCATTAATGGACATATGTTATATATATAACATATATATTATAATGAAATTATATTATATATTTGTCTCATTTAGTTTTTATTCCTATAATCTGACAAAGAAATGAATGTAGCATTCAGGCGTACGTATGGCCTACTGTCTCCAGGAACGGTGAATTTCATTTTTTATACCCAAATGCTATAGAATAGAATAAAATGAATATATACTAGATATATATGATATTTAAATCATTAATACCATTCTGGAGTTGATTTAATTATAACTAAATGGGATATTCTTTTCAAACAAGTTCATTTTTGACTCATGTACCGAACATTGACAAAACGTATGACATGAACTCACATAATTAACTAATTATTACAACATGATAATATGTGATATGAATTGAATAATAAACTTTAATGGAATTCAATAAGAAATTATAAATTGACCTAAGTTTATTTTTCATGAATATAAAGAATGAACGAGAACAAGTTGAACTTGAGGTAAGGGACTTCGTCTCAATCTTCTTTCGTTGAGGCCAACTTCTATTTATATAAGGCCTAATTTTATTAATTGTATAATAAACCCTTTTGAATTTTATTTTCATTCAAAATGAATATTTTTAAATGAATCATTTTACTAAATGAAAAAAGGGAATCTTTTTGTCTTACGTATGCAGCGACAACTTTTTCTGCCACCGTGAACATTATTTGAGTTTCGGCTTCCTCTACAAGACAAAACATTTTTTTTAAATGAAAATTAAGTACCATTTTTTAGTTTTATTTTATTTTGGTATTTAAAATGGTTTTGATAATATTTAGGTTATATCAATTTTTTTTATTTATATCTTGTGATTGAAATTTGGAAATGTTATGTTTCCTTTATGTATGTTTTATGTCATACAATTATATTATGGTTCTTGGGAATTGTTTATGAAATCGGGTGGTTCTATTATAAAATAAGGGTAGGTGAGCCCAAGATAGCTCTCCAATGCATTGGTTAATGCGAATGAGATAAAGTCTATGGTTCTTCAAAAGAGATTTAGGGAATATACTATGATGGGTATTCCAAACGTAACCATGAGGGTTACTCCCTTCCTAAGAATGTTATGAATTCTTCAAGTTACTTTTATGTATTATGATATCTATGAGTTATTCAAAAATATTTTTATTTTGTGAGTTATGTTAATGTGATTATGTTTTATGAGTAAATTATGATTTTATTGATTCTTATTTATACATGGACTAATGTTTTCTTTCTGTATTTTTATATCCCTTACTGTGCTTTTTATGCTCATCCAAAGTTTTTGAAATGTTTTTCACCGGTCAAGGGAAAATTAAATAATGTGATGATAGTGTCGAGGAAGTGTCAAGAAAGAAACCATGTTTTATTTTAAATATGTTTCCTTTGGTGGAAAAAAAAATGAATACTGCCTTTTATGTAACCACCGTGTTTAATTGTGGAATGTAATGCATGATTTATGATCTAAATCTCTAAAACTCTAAACCTGAAAAGATCCTCAATGTGTATTCTTGAAATAACTCAAGATTATGTAATGTTTAAAGATGGGGCCCTATATATAATAATCTTCATGTATATATTTTTTTAAGGAAGGATTCATAATTTAGAGTGCCTATGAAAAATTTTACATGAACTATCACTATGTTTAATATTTTCACAGTATAATACTTCATTTTAGAAAATGGATGGACGTAAAATGAAATATGTTAGAAAATAATGTGATGGACAACATGTTTTTGATAATCCAATTGGAATGATGCTTATAATAAAGTATATTTTGATTATTCTTATTTAGTTATGATTAGAAATAATTAACCACATTTACCTTATTATAATATCAAACTCACCATAAAAAATGAAGGATATAGCATGGAAAGATATTGATTGGTGGAGACCGTGGAGGAATAAAAGAGAAATTTCCTTCAATTTTTGGAAGAAAAAAAATAATTCTTATATAATTTATTAAAATAATTGAAAACTATTTATGTGCAGAAAAGAAGGGGATAATTTAATAAATTTTAGATGTAAAATGAATAGTATGATTGATGGAAATAAATCTCATTCTATAACCCCATATAGAGTTTATTAACTTTTTTGTGGTGATTAGAGAATTATCTAAGACAATTTCCTCATTTAATGGATGACAGATTGTGAATGGAACGACCTATGTTATACTAATAATTGTTGTGTAAGGATTGATGTTTTTATTTATTAGTATTTTGGAATAATTCACTATTTGAAATGTAGCCTCTACGCATGGTTTGAAACCATGTGAATAACTATCAAAATCATAGGTATAACCTATACACATGTTTTCAAGGAACCGTGGGTAACTGAGGAATCGGTATATCCTAGATCTATACGAACAATTTTAAATTCCTATTTACATAGATTTCAATCTGTGGGTAAATGTTCATTCAACCATGTCATTGACCCTATTCCCGTGGTTTTAAAAACAGGGGAATAGGCTTTAAAAAATTGACAATCATGCATTTTGATCCCAAGACCGCCTCAATATAGATTAGGTGGATAACCACTAAAACATCTTTACTTCATGATATATAAATATATATTTTATTAAATATTTTTTTTCTACATCTTGGATATATGTGTAAAATCATGTGTATAGGTGTTCCTGTGAATTTTTTCCCTGTAAAAATATTTATTTTCCCACTAGAATGTGCGAAATCTATATGAAATGTTTTCAAAAATCATGGTTATATGTCTTTAAGAAAACTTGTACCCATGGTTTGGAAAAACCATGGGTATATGGCCATTTTTGAGAAGTTATTTTATAAATGTGTATTATTAATTATATTATGATTGTAATATTAATTAATCTATTATGAATAATTCGACACGTAGTGTTTCTCAATTATTTTAATGAATATGTAGAATGGTAATGAATGAATAAAAAGTTATATAATAGAAATGTGGTTTTATTTTTAAGACACAAGATTACAAAATAAATAACCTTAGATAAATTATTTATTTGGTTTAACTAAATGTGTTTTTATATATCTATGTTTGATCATATTTTAAATAGTATATATGCCTATTTGAGGTTTTATGTTTACTATGAGATTTGGTAATCCATTTATGGATTATAGATATTTTGATTAGTATTTGTTTTAATGAAAACATTATTTGAGGAATAATTTATTTTATTCAATTTTTGACATATGATCACTGTGGTTTTAAACATTGTGGTCAATTAGTTCAATGATGTAAAGGTATTAACAGTTTCAGCACCCCAACCCCTAAAATCCTATTTTCAGTGACTACTACAAATTTATTGTCATGCGTTATATATAAATAGTATCCAAAAGGGAAGAAAAATTTAATAATATTGGAAAACATGATAAATACTTGATTTTTCAATAATAAATGAATAAAAAAATTAACACATTATTGTTCTTGGATTAAAACAGTATTCCTTATATTGTATCCTTGCATATCATTATTAGTTTACATTAGGGAATTTAAGGAGAGGGAAATAAAATAAGGGTGAGATAAAATGCATGGTATTGGTAATGTTTTAGTGGAATAAATAATAAATCAAGTGTAATAATAAATGTATAATGGTAAATAGAATATAATAAATGGAATATATTCAATAACTATGAAGTAAGTGTGTAAAAAATATATAAAGGTAAATAACTGAAATCTCATTCAATTTAAATAACTATATATGTCATAATAAATATGTAAATTTATCAAACTGAAAGCAGAAGCCATTTAATGAATAAACTAAAAATTACATTCATCCATATACTTAATCATAGTTTATACCTCAAGGATTATAAATATAGAGTAAAAAAGAATGCAATTATTAATTATTGGACATCATGTATGAGGCACATGAAAACCTATAACATCAATACCATTCATAATATTTGTTAAAAATAAATATAGTAACCTAATTAATTATTATAATTGACTTGCCTCTTAAGATCCCATCGATGCATTGAGGTGACATATAATGTCTGGTCCACACCCATTAATTTTTTTCTAGGGAATTCCACAATTCGGGTAAACAATATAATTAATATATAATATGAATTATCAAATACTTGTATTGAATAAAGAATATATATTTATAAAAATATCCTGTGAGAATACAATTGAGTTCAATGTAGGCACCATATTAAAAAATTATACATATATTTATAAATAAACATATCCATTATAAATTATATTGATAAATAGAAGAAATTGAATGTTCAATGATCATAGGCAATTTAATATATCATGGTGACATAAAAATAGAATAATGGTTGTGAATATAAATAATAACCTCGTAAAATAAAATCATAATAAATCCAAAGGAAGAATAATAGGGTAATAAATACAACATATCCCATTTGGAGAAAAATGATTGGTTTTTCATTGAAGAATGGAAATAAAAAAGAAAATTTTATATAGAATTATTCAAGAAAATATTCATTTTCAGTTGTTTTTTTTAAATATTTTTATTCGAAAATAAATTTTGAATTGAATTAATATAATAATTACCCTTTTGAACATATAAATGAGGCTTTAATGAATCAATGGTGGGTAATTACTTGCATGTTATATTAGTTATAACGAATATTTCTTTTGTATGGTAAAATGGTTAAAAAATAACCATGTATGGAAAGTAAAAAAATATTCATTAAAAAAACATTATAATCAAAAAATAGGTAACAATTTCTCTTATATATCATTTTTGGGTCAAATAATTTTTAAGACATTTTTAGAAAATATTGTTTTTAGAATATAATAGGTTCTTGGACATTAATAAATAAATGATTTTTGGTTTTCATAAAAACTTTTTTCTAAAACGTTTTGAGTACAAAATTGTGTAAAATGGAACTATTATCTAAAATATTTCCTGAATAAAAAATATAAAAGAAATGGAAATTAGTATTAAAAAATTGAATAATCATTTATTATAAGGTATATTCAAGTGTAAACAATCCCAAAAAAATAACAATTTGTAATAAACCCTTGAAAAAACCATAATTTTGATGAAGGATTAAATTAATAAATATATTAGTTGTGTAACGTCTCAGATCTGGGTGCCACTCAACGGGTGCCCCAAACTAGGTTCACCACATGACCTCAAACGCATTTTCCCAAACAGAAAAGGCTACCGACTAGCAGTGAGGGCCTAGGTCTGATAGTGGGGAAATTATGCCCTCATTTTTCAAAGTGTAGCATAACGAAATGAAATTAAAAATACAGCAACAACGGAAGCAGTTAACCATACACAGCTGAAATAAACAACTACAGTAGATAAAACCAACAAGTATATATAATGGTGTAACATGTCTCAAATTCTAAGAAAGAAGCCAGAACATGTTACACAACAATATAGTACAGTACAAGTACAAAAAAGAAAAACAGAACAAAACTACCGGTAGCATCGTGAACCTCAGCCCGGTCCCATGCTCCCCTACTCCTCATTAGCAATCAAGTACCTGTATAGGGACTCCTTCTCCTATCAACACCTGCAGCAATATAATCGGTTTTGGCCAAAAAAAATTACCCAAACAGGGTGTGAGAAATAATTCCCATTAAGCTCCCACCAATGGCACGTTCCCAACTGTGTGGAAGCATGCACCAACAGTGTGCAGTAAAAAATGCAATAAACTAAGCAGTACTCAAAATTAACTAAATTAAATATTTATATTGCCATTTTAATTATTCATTTAACCATTTAATACTCAAAAAACACCACAATGAATTTCTATGTAAGCAGTCAGCATCCTCAAACAAACAAAACCTTACCCTCAGGTAATCAGAATCCAACCCATATGTATTGCCCTCAAGCATAACAAAAATTGCCCTCAGGCATAGGAAGTGTCGCCCTTTGGCACAGAAGTCAAGGCCTCAGGCATGAAAGGTTTCCCTCATGTGAAATAGAACGTTTCCCTCAGGCTAATACAGTCATGCCCTCAGGCTATAGTAAAACACCACCCTCAGGCATAAGTAACCGATCCATTCCCAACATTTAAACATACAATTTAACTACAATTTCTCTCAAGGAAAAAGTAATGCATAATTTAAACATGGAATACCCTCGAGTATCCTGGCCAAACGTCTAAATAGAGGAACACACACCTGGGGTGGTCCTGGATCCAAGCACTGATCCCAAACAATTGTTTCACAATTCTATTTAATTTATTATAAAATTCTAGGTATTTAATGTATCCACGTCCTCAGACACACGACACCCCACATATGGGTTCATAGCTCAAAAACGCACAACATTTGGAGAATAAACACCAAGACGCCTACCTTTAACACCCCTGAACGATATAGGCAAATGACGATCCTTGATTCGTCCTAGAACGACGTAGATCTGCGGTGAACGAAAACCTCTTTCAGACTTAAATAACATCCCTATGGGGAAGAATTAGAAAGAACTACTCCAGGAGAAGGGAGTACTGACCCGTGTGGTTTCAGGGAGATCGACGGTGCAGAAAACGGATTCCCGACATGCGCTCGGTGGATCTTTAATGCTCTGGCCTCCCTCTTCCACTCCTTCTTACCGTTCTAAGCCTTCCCTGTGAACAGGGGAGGATACTACCCATTTTATGTGAAAAAACAAAGTACACAACGTGTATTTCCAAGTACACGGTGTGTGCTTCCAATTTTTTAACTATTCCTTTGGCGGTTTCCCACCAGCGTGGCACTGTTCATCTGCCGACATGACTACACGGCGTGTCTTCTTGAGTACACGGTGTGTTCTGTCGCACAATTGGCCACCGCCTTACTATTTGTCTACCGACAGACTACATGGCGTGTAAAGTACCACTACACAGTGTGTAGTCGATTTCTACACCCTTCATCGCCGACATGGCCACACGCCCCGTGTACTAATCCCACACAGCCAAAATTACATGGCGTGTGGAAAAGTACATGGCGTGCACTTCCAAAATTTAGGATTTTTCCCCATTTTCCTTATTTTCTGCAAAACACTTAAGGAAAAGATAAAATAAGAAACTCGTACCTCAAAACTAAGAACCGGTATCTTACAAGCATCCCTCCTTGAAGCAATTTGTCCCCAAATTTCCCTTCCAATGGTGGTGAAGATATAGCCATGAATAACTTGGGCCACTGAGCACGTACATCAGTCTCCCACTCCCAGGTTTGGTCTTGCACTCGGCCATGATGCCACAACACCCGTACGAGAGGAACTGACCGGCCTCGGAGAACCTTCATTCTGCTGTCAACGATATGGATTAGATCCTCCTCAAAGGATTCATCTTCCTCCAGCTCAACCTCCTCTGGTTGAAAGATGTGAGATGGGTCTAAATGATAGTGGCACAGCTGAGATACATGAAAGACGGCGTGCATGGATCCGTACCACTGTGGTAACTACAACCGATAGGTGACCAGCCCGACTCTCTCCAAAATCTCAAATGGACTCACATACCTTGGTGAAAGTTTACCCCATCTTCTGATCCGCCTGTGTCCCATCCTTGGCGAAACATGCAAGAAAACCTAATCCCCGGCCACGAACTCTAAGGGTTGTCTACAACTATCAGCATACAATTTCTGACGAGACTGTGTGATAGCCATCCACTTCTGAATCAATTGGACCTTCTCATAAGTTTCCTACAAGAGACCTGGTCCCAGTAAAGCTGCATCACCTACCTCTAACCAGCAAAATGTTGATCAGCATGACCTACCATATAAAGCCTCGTATGGTGCCATCTCAATAGTCTCCTAAAAAGTGTTATTATAGGAAAACAAGGATAGGGGTATATGCTTATCCCAGGATCACCCAAATTCTAGGACGCATGCACACAGTATTTCCTCAAACACCTCTATCGTACGCTCTGACTGGCCATTGGTTTGAGGGTGGTATGCTATGCTAAGAAGCACTTGTGTACCCAATGGCCTCTGAAAACTCTGCCAGAAACGAGATGTAAAACAGGAATCCCTATCTGAAATGATTGAACGAGGAACCCCACGAAGACGTACGATCTATCAGATATACAACCTTCTGATGTCGTCAACACTGAAGGTCTCTTTCATCAGAAAAAAGTGAGCTACCTTCATGAGTCTGTCCACAGCAACCCACATGGCATCATTGCCTCTAAGTGACCTCAGCAAAACAGTCATGAAATCCATCACGACATCGTCCCATTTCCACTCTGGGATGGGTAACTGCTATAATAATCTGGCTAGCCTCTGATGCTCTGCCTTCACCTGTTGACAGGTGGAACACCTCGTAACAAAACCAGCTACATCACTCTTCATACCCGGCCACCATTACTGACATCTCAAGTCTCGGTACATCTTGGTAACCCTGGGATGAACTGTCCAAGCTGAAGCATGAAACTCCTGCATCAGCTCCTCACGTATATCCCATGGAACCCATACTCGTCCATGGAAACGCAGAACCTCATCATCGCATATCGTCCAACCAGGAGGAGGGTCCTCGCTTCCCACAGACTCCCGTAGAACTAGGACTTCTGAATCAGATAGTTGTCTCATCCTCACTCTATCCGAGATGGTAGAAGTCATAGCTAAAGATGAAAGATAAGTTTTCCCCTTACTGTTGTGCACCTCCAAATGCATCTCAGAGAACAAAGCCATGATCTGCCACTCATCACTGGCCTCCTGCACAACCTATATCTGAGTCTTCTTGCTCAGTGCATCAGCTACTGCGTTACCCGTACCAGGTGTATAGGCAAGATCAATATTGAAGGACTGAAGGTATTCGACCCACCTCCGCTACATTAGATTCACGTCACAATGAGTAAAGATATACTTGAGACTTTTTTGGTCAGTGAAAACCACAAAATGTTCTCCCAACAGATAATTTCTCCAACAGCGCAACGCAGGAACAACTGCAGCTAACTCAAGATCATGTGTCAGTTAATTCCGCTCATGTGGACTCAACTTCCAAGAACCGTACGCAACAACTTGATCGCCGTGTATTAACACTACTCCCAAACCAATACATGATTCATCACAGTAAACTGTATATATCTTCCCCTACTCTGGGAGTATCAGGATCGGTGCTGATGTCAACCTTCCCTTCAGGTCATGAAAGGCTTCCTCGCAAGCTTCTGACCAAACGAACTTCACACCCTTCTTAGTGAAACCCGTCAATGGTGCAGCTAAGTGAGAGAAGTCCTGGATGAAGCATTTGTAGTAACCAGTCAGCCCCAAGAAACTTCGTATCTCAAACATGTTCTTAGGCTACTCCTAGGAAACTACTGCTCTCACCTTCTCTAGGCCTACTGCAACTCCTGCCTCTGAGATGATATGACCCAGGAAGTGAATCTGGTCTGTCCAAAAGTGGCACTTGGAGAGCCTAACATATATCTTTTTCTCTCTCAGTGTACTCAATAAGATCTCAAGATTGGTGGCATGGTCATGTCGAGTGTGATATTACACCAAGATGTCATCCACAAATACTACCACAGAAGAGTCCATATAAGGATGGAACACACGATTCATCAGAACCATAAAAATTGTTGGCGCATTTGGGAGTCTGAACGGCTAGAACATGTACTCGTACAGACCATATCTACTTTGAAAGGCTGTAAGTGGTATATCTGATGGTCTCACGTGTAGCTGATGATATTATGAAATCAGGTTAAACTTCGAGAACACTCGTGCTTGATGATGTTGATCAAAAAGATCATCTGTCCTCGGTAAGGGATATCAGTTATTAACCGTCAACTGGTTCAACATCCAATAATTCACATAGAGTCTGAGGGTACCATCCACCTTCCTCGCAAAAAGGACCGGAGAACCCCAAGGAGAAGTACTGGGTTGGATAAAACCCTTTGACTGTAACTCCTCTAACTTGCCTCTTGAGCTCTTGCAACTCAGGCGTGGCCATCCTCTAAGGAGGACTGGACACCGGTGCTGCTCGTGGAACCATCTCTATAGAGAAATCCACCTCATGTTCTGGAGGTAGACCTGAAAATTTGTCCAGGAATATATCCCTAAAACGATCAACCACTGGAGGGAAATCCATTTGAAAAGTCCCCTGATCATTCAGATATAAACTCACGATCTGGGATGTGACTCCACCTCACCCTTGATGCTCTGGTCCAGCTCGACACGCCTGAACATCCCATTCACCTTTGTATTGAAACTCTCTTCCCTCTGGTGACGTGAAACACACCCTGTGACGATAGTAGTCTATAATGGCTCGAAAGGTAACCAACCAATCCATCCCGATAATGACGTCATAGCTTTTCATCTCTAAGAAATAGAGGTCCCAAAGGAAGTGACACCCACTAACCTCAAGAGGTCACTTCTTACGCTAATTCACATCATCCATTCTAGTCCCCAACGGAGTGTCTAGCATCATGATATTAGAAGAAGAAGAAGAAAAATTGTTCCCAAGGCTCTCTACAATGGGTATGGATATGAAACTATGAGTAGAACCCATATCAAAAAGTAATGAATACATGACAGAAGCTAATATAATAGTACCTCTAACTGTAGAAGGTTCAGGATCCTCCTCCTGCTGGGTCTGTTGCACTGAATATGCATGCCCAGTGTCGCGGCCCTACGATGCAGTCTGGCTACCCTGAGCTGTCCCGCCCTGCTGCCTCTGGGATCCTAGTGTCTGGCTAACACAACCACGCCCTCCACCTCTAACTGCATGCCCTGACGTATTCTGGTTCCCTAACTGGTAAGAAGAGGCTGGTCCTACTCCCACATACGGAGTCTACACAGAACCCCCCTCACTATCCACGGGTGCAAACGCCCTACAAAAGCACTACAGATGCCCCATCTTGCTGCAATGTTGGCACTCCACTAGATCACGTCGACATTGTGGTCTATGGTGCACCTCCTTACCACACTGGTAGCACCTGATCGGGCCACCTGATGAAACTGCCTGGCTGGTACTTCCACCCTGAGAGAAGTCCATTTGTCTATTCCTCTTACCAGCAGAAATAGTACCAGTAACTGGTGCTAAACCTCCCTAGCCCACACCACTAGATTCCCGCTGGTTCCTCTCTGTAATCAGCGCCTGGTTAACAATATCATGTACTTAAGGTAACCTGAAAACAATCACCATTTCCTGAATGTCATAACGTAGACCATCCTCAAAATTTCTGGTTCTCAACATCTCATCACCCACCATTACAGGTACAAAATGCTGAAGCTCGGTAAAACGAGCAGAATAGTCCATTACCTACATAGCAACCTACTTTCGATTCATGAACTCTCATGCTCTGCCTGCCCGCAGCGTCTCTGGAAAGAAGAATTCATAGAAGACTGCCTGAAAATCATCCCACGCCATGTCTCTATGATGCTCTTCCTGGGTGGTAACATCCCACCACCTCTTGGTGGAATCACGCAGCATGTAATTCGCGGTCTTGACCCTCCACCCAGGAGGTGTCTCAAGATGCTCAAAAATAGTCCGCATTGTTCCTAGCCAAGACTCTACAGCCTGTGGTCCTCCATACCCTAAAAATGTAGGTGAATGCTGCTGCTGGAAGATACGAATCAGATCAACTATAGATGTGGCACCCGGCTGTTCTCCCTGAAAGGTCTGCATGAACCGCATAAAGCCTTCACAGAGATGCACATCTGCGCCTGTGTCCGGAATAATGGTTGGCGCCCCATCTGGCTCTACTGGAGGATCAACTGGTAGCCCACGGCCCACAATCTCTGGATTATAGTTGTCCCTGCTCTCCTGGAGAAAAATGTATGGTCGTCTCGGTGGAATGACACTACAAGGTCAAATTCACACCTTAGAATAAGATTAACAACGACCGAAAATGAAGAAACCCAAAAGGGAACAGGAGGAAGAAGGAATTCAAAATGTTAAAAACAAGACTACATGACGTGTATACTGACTACACAACATGTACTTGGCTTCCCTTCCCCTTCCCGGGTCCTTCTACATGGCTAATCCACACGGCTCCTGTTGAACAAACTACACGGAGTGTATATCATCTACACGGAATGTATTGTGTAATTTCAAACTGCCTATGTCATTTGTGACATGGCTGACTACTCGGCATGATACTACACGGCATGTGACACTCGAACACGGCATGTACACCACCCCATTTTCCTGCCACACGGCTATATCCACATGGTCTGTCCTGGGACAGGACTACACGGCGTGTCCCAAAGGTACACGGCGTGTACTAGACGAGCTCCATCGACCCGTGTTGTTAGTTACACGGACGGACACATGGATCACACTAAACAACATGTTCTATATTTACATGGTATGTATACGAGAGGATAACACCGAACCGTGTTTTTAGTTACACGGTCGGGTCCCTAGGTCAGACTACATGGTGTGTTCATCATCGACACGACGTGTACTAGGAAAGATTCCACCAACTCGTGTTTGTTAGTTACATGGCTGAACTCCGGGTCAACACTACACGGCGTGTACTTCTGGTAAACGGCGTGTTCGCCCCAAGAATTTCCCTTCCCCGTGTCGCCACCCACATGGTTTGTGACAAGGGAAGAGACTACCCAGCGTGTACTTCAGGTACACGGCGTGTACTTAAAAAGTTTTCTTTTTTTCCTGAATAGATGAACATACACAGCATGTGTAAGATACTACACAGCATGTATACTGCGTTTTCTAGACATTATTCCTTAGAAACTACTCCGGAGCCCAGAAAATACTGAAAACAACACCTAAGTGTCAAATTCTGATCTGTGAGGGCCCATACTCCCCACGAATCAAAGTTTGACATCTTATATGTGTTATAACAAAATAAACAGTCAATGATCAACCAAATTTAGGTAAATGGGGGCACATACACCCCAAAAACTAATTTTTGGTGTCCATTCTATCAACAACTTATTCAGATATACCCTATCACATTGTAGGTATTTATCAAGCAGCAATCACAACAGTATGTTTTTCATGAACAACGACTATCACAACAACATGCAATTTCTAATGCACCTACATGGAATGGAACTATGCATCGCATGTGATTTCTAGCATGTGCCTAATGATGCATGAGATGGCATACCCTCATCTCATCAGGTTGCAACTAAATAGAACCCATAGATCAGATATAAAAAACACAATAAAAGTGTGTCGCCCATCAGTGAAATCATATCAACTGTAAATTCCAAAATCAGTAAAATTGCAATACGATGTAAATTGGTATTTCCCTGTACACGGGTTAGCTATGCCTGGGTATAGCTTATTACCAACTACCGTTCCTGTCTTATCCCTGACTAAGGATCCAAATAGTATGTCAAAGAATAGAACCCCTCTGATACCACTTTGTAACGTCCCAGATCCGGGTGCCACTCAACGGGTTCCCCGAACCCGGTTTGCCACATGACCTCAAGAACATTTCCCCAAAATCCAGAGGCTGCCGACTAGTAGTGAAGGCCCAGGTCTGATAGTGGGGAAACTATTCCCTCATTTTTCAAAGTGTATCGCAACAAAATGAAATTAAACAAAAAGAAAAAACGAAAGCAATTAACCATACACATCTGAAATAAATAACTACAGTAGACATAACCAACCAGTATATATTAAGGTGTAACATGCCTCAAATTCTATGAAATAGTCCAGAACATGTTACACAACAATACAGTATAGTAAAAGTACAGAAAATAAAAACAGAACAAAACAGCCGGTAGCATCGCGAACCTCAGCCCAGTCCCATTCTCCCCTACTCCTTAGTAGCAATCAAGTTCCTGTATAGGGACTCTTGCCCCTTTCAAAACCTGTAGCAATATAATCTGTTTGGAACAAAAATCATGACCCAAACAGTGTGTGAGAAATAATTCCTAGTAGGCACCCACCAAAGGACCATGCCCAACTATGTGAAAACATGCAACAACAGTGTGCAGTAGTAAAAAGAAATAAACTAAGAAGTACTCAAAATTAACCTACTTAACCAGTTATATTGCCGTTTTTATTATTCATCTAACCATTTAATATTCAAAAAACACCACAGTGAATTTCTAAGTAAGAATTCAGCATCCTCAGACAAGAAAAACCTTACCCTCAGGTAATCAGAATCTAAACCGCAGGTATTGCCCTTAGGCGTAACAGAAATCTCCCTCAGGCGTAAGAAGTGTCGCCCTCAGGTACAGAATTCTATTCCTCAGGCACCAATGTTTGCCCTCATGAGAAATAGAACATTTCCCTCGGGCTAATATAGCCATGCACTCAAGTTATAGTAAAACACCGACCTCATGCATAAGTAATCAGACCATGCCCAACATATAAATATGAAATTTACATACAATTCTTCTCAAGGAAAAAAGTAATGCATAATTTAAACATGGTATACCCTCGGGTATCCGGGCCAAACAGCTAAACAGAGGAACACACCCCTGGGGTGGTCCTAGATCCAAGCACTAATCCCAAATAATAGTTTCACAATTATATTTAATTACCTATACAATTATAGGTATTTAATATAGCCACGTCCTCATCCACACGACACCCCACATATGGGTTCGTATCTCAAAAACTCACAAAACACACAATAGTTGGAGAATAAACACCAAGCCACCTACCTTTAACACCCATGAACGATATAAACGAACGAAGATCCTTGATTTTTCCTTGAACGACGTAGATCTGAGGTGAAAGGAATCCTCGTTCAGACTTAAATAACTTCCCTACGGGGAAGAATTGGTAATAACTACTCCAGGAGAAGGGAGAACTCACCTGTGCGGTTCCAGGGAGATCGACTGTGTAGAAAACGGATTCCCAACGTGCGCTTGGTAGATCTCCAAAGCTCGGGCCTCTCTCTTAAGCTCCTTCTTCCCGTTATAAGCCTTCCCTGTGAACAGGGGAGGCTACTTCCCATTTTAAGAAAAAAAACAAAGTATACACCATGTATTTCCAAGTACACGGTGTGTAATTCCCATTTTTTAACTATTCCTCTAGCGGTTTCCAACCAGCATGGCACTGTTCATCTGGTGACATGACTACACAGTGTGTCTTCTTGAGTACACAACGTGTTATATCACATAGCTGGCCACCGCCTTACTATTTTCCTACCGACTAACTACACAGCTTGTAAAGGACCACTACATGGCGTGTAGTCAGTTTCTACACCCTTCATCACCGACAAGGCCACATGCCCCATGTACTCATCCCACATAGCCAAAAGTACATGGCGTGTTGAAAAGCACACAACATGTACTTCTAAAATTTAGGATTTTCCCCCATTTTTCTTTTTTTCTGCAAAACACTTAAGGAAAAGAGAAAAGAAGAAATTCGTACCTCAAAACTAAGAACCGGGTTCTTACAAGTTGTGTAAATTTAAATATATATAAATAAAGATTAAAGAAAATAATATATTTCAAAAATTAGTTACATAAATAATATTAAAATATTAATGAATATGTGGAAGTAGTATAACCAAATGAATGAAAATAATTTATAAAATAAATTTCCACAAATTATGATTAATTAAAATCATATTAGATGAAATAATTGATATTGAAAATAAAAATATCATTAATAATTAATGAATCATGATATTATATTTTGGTAATTTATTATTAACCCTTATATTATAAATTATTTTCACATCAATTAAGTATGTATTAATTAATGGCAATTATGATGATGTCCCTTAGAGCTTGAAAAATATTGAATTATAATGTCCATGAAAAAATAAAATTCAAATAAAAGAATAAACACCATGATGATAAACGTATTGATGATATAAAATTCAGTAGTTATAGTACATATACCATAAAAAATAAATAAATGTTGAAAATAGTGTATTCCCTAAGGAAATAAAATCTGATACAAGAATCCCTTACATTGTGTCTCCTTTTCGGTGAACATCATTTAACATCATGTATAGGGGATTTTAAGAATTTATTAAATTGAAACCTAGAAATATTATTATTTATAATATCATATAATATTTTCTTATAAAATATAATCACAAATTTTCCATCAATCATTCATTATTTTCAATATTTCATGTGTTAATTGGTTAGTTTTTTGAGTATTTTTTGGCTTGTTACCTATTATTCATATTAATTAGAAAATTATTTCATCATATGAATAATTTAAACCATCATTTAAATTTTATATAAGTTTACTATATATTTATTTTTAATAGTCCATAATATTTCGATATAAGAAATTAAATTAACTCTTTATGGAGATGGTAGGTCATACGTGTGCATGACCGATACTTCAATTACAATGTCAAATTTAAAAGATTGAAAAGTAATGGATATTAAAGTAATTAAATATTATAATTATTGTATCATATTATTTTCATATATTCCATATATTTTTGTAAAAACCATCCCTTATATTTTCCATGTATAATTTGAAAGAGTCACATCGCTTCGAAGAGGCGGTAGTCCACATGTCAACAAATGATGTTATCTTGTTCCCATAAAATGGAAAGCATGAAGGTATGACTTAAATATTAATTATAGAATCATAAAGATATTTTAAATATAATATATACCTTATATTAAATAATAATCCATCATTATACCATCCTTGAAGGGTGTGAAGTGGAAGAATAAATGACATTGGTCCGAGAGGCGGTAGTTTGTCGTAGACAAGAATGATGATTACATAACTCATTTGATGGATGTCTAAAATTATATAGTGAAATTTTATAATAGAAAAATTATAGTATATTTATGATACTGAATTTAATATATATGATAAATAAGTATAAATTAATGGGTGGAAAATGAAATTAAATGAATGTTATTATAGAAGAATATTAACAATTATTATGGAAACCCATTTTCGATTATACCAAAATACTTATATGTTTTTATTTATTCACAAAGTGATAATTATAAAATGGGGGTAGGAGATGTGGGAAATTATTTGGGAAGATTTTTTATGATACTTAATGATTTATATTTGTGAATAAATTGGAGGGGTGTGTGATGTTTTTTAGTGGAGGTGGAGTGGCATTCTTGTAAATTTTTTAAAAAGGAGTTCCACCAAAATTTCTCGATTGAAAATTAGATCTAATATTGAATTAAAATATATTAAAGTTATGATATTTTCTAAATATTTCCCTCGAATATTCTTTTTTCAGTTATACTGGTCCTTTGGACTTTTGGTGTATGGTTTAGTCCTTTGTTAACTAGTTTTTCGTTTAATAGATTTAAATAATTTTAATCACATTCACACTTATTTATTGTATAAAAATCTATTGAAATTATTATAAAAAATTAATTTTTGTGATTCTAAAAATGGAATTCATTTTCATGATTCCAATAATATATGTGGTATAAATTAACGTAAATTTAGTCTCCCAGATGGGAATATAATTTGAGATTTAATGTATATTTTTTCAAAAGATTGCATTGTTTTTTAAATACAACATTAATGGGATATTGATCCCAATTAAATAAATTGTGTTAATTAATATAAAATTTATTTAATTTATTTTGAAAATAAATTTAAAATTTAGTTTATCTTTATATTTACATTATATGTAAAAGTAATTTTAAATCAAAATTCTGTATTTTTCACTATTCTTCAAAAAATTAAATATTTTAGAAAAATACAAAAAACACATACAATGTTAATTTTGATGTTTTTATTTCTAAAAAAGATATTTATTTTTTCATAAAAAATTTATAAAACATCAAATAATAGGATTTAAAATAGGTTCTTCATTAAAAAGTAGCAAAATACCCTTAATAAAAATATAGCATTTTATTCATAATAATGAGTTTATTATTATCTTTTGAAAATAAAATATATTGGATGAGTGTCAAAATATTTGATTGTATATATAATATAAATACTCTCATATGTTATTTAATACTATTCATAATTGTTAAATGAATGGCTAGGTTATTTCAAATTACATTAAGTAATAATATATTAATAATATATTGGTGTTCAGTATAACTAAATCATGTGTGTAATTCTAGTCTTCGAAGAAAGTCATTCATCCATGTGATGAAAAATAAATCAGTAATTAATGAATTTAATGATAATTAATATATTGATTTTAGTCAATATATTAAATATACCATGATGTATTTAGACGCTATATTCCATATTATGTTTGGTGTCGTGTTTCATAAATTAATTCGAATAAAAAGGTATAGTTTTCAAATTTTTGAAGTGTTACATGCTCCCCACATAAAATAAATTGTGTCCTCTCAGTTAAAACTAAATCTTGGTAATTGATATTTTGATATTTTAAAATTGCATTATTGAAATCCAACATCATGTAAAGGTTTTTTTAAAAATTATGTATAAAAAATTGAATGATATTTAATGAAGTTCACATGGATGAATATATAAAAAGGTTTATACATTGTAAAATATTATAGGAAAGTGAATATATATACTTGAAATAAAAGCATAAATATTTATTATTATTTATTGATGTAATTATTCACAAACAATTGAATGATCAATGGAATGTTTAGGCCCTCAAATCCATAAATTTATGTTGACTTAAATTTCCATCGGTTTAAAAAATATTGAATTATGTTTACAATATTTTTATGATATTTATAATGATAATTAATTCTTTTACATTCTAATAACATATGGAAATATATTGACTTGTCTTATTTCTCTAAAAACAATTTTAACCATTTTTTATTTTATCCATTTCAAATTCATAAATTACTTCTTCAAAAGGATAGGAAAAAATTAAATTTAATGTCAAAAGAACTAAAATGCACTTTTAAATAGATTGTGAGGCCCATAAATAGTGACAAGTATTTTCATTTCTCTACAAATTTTCCACAAACCCAATAAGTTCAATAAATTAACCACTAAACTAAAAAATTAAATAATACAGGTTAGTCATTATAATATGTTCATCATGTTTTTAAACCATAATATTGGCAGATTCATTATGGAATTATGTATGTTAATTGTTCTTTTATACCCTTATCATCTTTAGATCATAGGTTCTAGTCCCTTTGAATTTACATATATGATGGTTTGTCACTCAGAATTTATGTTTTCATTTTTTAAATCCACATTAATATAATTTCCAATATAAATATTATTGGCATCCTATAAATATGATAAATCACTAAATAAAATTATAACTACTGTTATCAATAAAACATCAATACATAAATAAATCATAAATTTATTTCCACATAGGTACATCTTGGTTATAGATTTTATCAATTAGAAGAGGGAATTTCATGAAACCAGAAACCATAGTGTTGGAATAACTTGTCACTTTAGAAAAACTATATAATCATTTTTAGGGAGTCAAACTGCTGAAAAATTATTTTAAATTTTAAAAACCAAAATTAACTCTAAGTTCTTCATTTTGAACATATATTCAAATATATTATAATATTTTTTATGGAAAATGAGATGTACTCATAGAATATCCCACAAGAGTATCAAAATGGGTGAGCAGTAAGGATCAGTTTTGTCTACCTATGTATAGGTGAGTTAGGCATGGCATATTTTTTGTTTTGTTACCCCTAGGTACATCTACACTAGAACCACATCCATTTGTCGTCTCTACAAAAAGATGTATTTCCAATAACACAATATCTATTTTACCAAAACATTAGGATGTTCTTATATACTTATACTGAAAAAGTACTTTATTAGTATATTCTCTAGTTATGATTCCTTTAATCTATTTCCCATGGTATCAAATAAACATTATTTGATTCAATCTATAGCACCCAAACCCTGCCATGCCCAAATCCAGTGTCATGCTACCATTACATTTGCATAGATAAATGTAACTCACATCCCAAATGACCAAATAGATTAGTATTCATAGTAAACTGGACACAAACATGTTTCTTCTATCATAAATAAATAAAAAAATAAGAATAATTTTTATGATGATTAAAATATGAATTATATCAATCATATACATTCATATATTTCTTAAAACTCTTCATGGGAGCCATTGGAAGGGAAATAAAATAAGGGTGTACTCCATTTCTCAATAAGGATAATTTTTAGCTGAAGTAATAGTGAATCAATAATAATATTCAATATTATAAGGTAAATAACTAAAAACACTTGTCAATAAATAAATAAATGAGAAGTAAGAGATTAAAAAATATTAAAATTTATATAAATAAAAGACACATTCCATTTAAATAACTAGATAAGGTATAATCAATATGGAAATGTAAGAAATAAAAAACACATTCCATTTAGTTAGTGATCTGAAAATAAAATGAATGAATATAAATAGACGTAGATTACATGTCAATAAAAAATAATACTCTTCCAAAATGAAGGTGATTCATAATTATTAGATGTCATGTCCAAGTCACATTAAAAACTATAACATCAAGACCATTCACTATATAGATTAAATCAATATATAAATACCAATTTAATTTATGATTTAAATTTGGTTGATGATAAATTATTGAGGCATCTTGGAGATATATAATTTTTCGGAATCACTCATCACTACACGTCCAATGAATTCCTCAAATTGAATAATTATATAATTAATAATCAAAATTGTTCATCAAATAATTCTATTTAATAAATAATATGGATTTATTTATATTTCCCAAGATAAACATTTAACCATAAATGTGTTCACCATATGTAATGATGATATATCATATAGGTAATAAAATTATCTATGATAAATGATATGGAAAATTTGGGGAAACATACTGTTTCATGATCAAAGGTAGTTTAATAATTCAGGGGGACCTAAAAAAGTAATCATGTAAGTGAATGTAATTACTATCCTTGGAAAAATCAGTCACAATTAATCTGGATAAATATTAAAGCAAGTATCAATACAACATATACCAAGTGGACTATAGTAAAGGGATTAGTCTTTAATAAATGAAAATAAACAAGGATCTTCAAAAAAATTATTGTTGTAAATATTGTAATTCCTGTAGTTGATTTTTCATAAAGATATTTTCCAAAATGATTTTGAGTACCAAAGGGTAGAAAATGGTACTATTACCTAAATTATTCATCAATAACTAGTGGAATATAAATTTAATTATTTTTTTAAATAATGATAAAAATAATATCATCGAATGTTAATTCGAGTGTAAACAATCCCGAAAAAAGTGATATTCTGAAATAAACCCGAGGAAATACCAAAATAATGATGCAACAATAAATCGATTAATAGATTATTTTTTCAAAATTTAAAACCACATTGACATATATAATAAAAAAATATATTAAAATTTTATTACACACATGTTCATAGAATACTATCAATAATAAATATATAATATAACATAAATAATGATATTTTGTTATGAAATACTTTTCCACATGGCAATGATTTATTCAAATCTACATAGTCAAAATAATTAGAATTTAAACAAAAAATATAATTAATAATGATTGAAAAATTTTATTATATGTCAATGTGGTATTATATAAACTAGATATAATAAATTAGGTTCAAAATAAAAAAAGTATGTCTTTATGAAAACAGTTTGAGAACTAGTCCCTTACAACGTGGTAAATTTTTACATATAATCTCAATGAAGTAAATAACATCAAATGAATAAATAAATACCATGAAGAAAATTTTATTCATGATTTAAAATAAAATAGGATAATTATCTACTCCATAAGAAATAAATAAGTAGTGAAAATGTCATATGCCTTAGGAAAAGAAAAAGTGAGACAAGATTTACTTTCCATGCATTTCCTTTTGAGTGAATGTACTTTAAACTCTAGTATTAGGGTTTAAAACAGGAAAATATATTATAACATAACCATATTAGTATTTATAATATCGTATAATATATTCTTACAATATATTATAACCCATTTGTCCACAATTTTTCATTATTAATACTATTTTGTATGTTAATATATCAATATTTCTAGAATGTCTTGACTGGCTACATGATGATGATATCAATTAGATCAGGATTTCATTATATTCATAATTTAAACAATTATTTAAATATAAACTATATTAATTATGTATTTACTTATTATAATCCATAATATTCGTATATAGGAAATTTAATGCACTATTAATGGAGACGGTAGGTCGTATGTATGCATGAACACTATATCCATTTCCTTATCATATTTAATAGAACAAACTACAAATGATATATATGTATATTTATATTATAATTATAGTATCATATTAAGGTCACATATCTAAAATAGTCTTATAAAAACCATCCTTTATACATTCCATTTATAGTGTGAATGAGTGATGTCACTTGGAATAGGCGGTAGTCCACACATCACAAATGTTTTTGTAATATTCCCGTGAAATAGAAAGCATGAAGTTATGAGTTATATATAAGAAATAAATAAAAATATACATATCATAAATATCACATATAACATATAGAATATATAAAACCATCATTACTCCTTGCGAGAATGTTGTTAAATTGAAGAACTGGTGACATCTGTTCGCGTGGCGGTAATATGAAGTACAGACGAACAAAGATAGCAAATCATATTTGATGGATGTGTGTTAAATAAAAGATTTAAATATTATAATTAAAAAATTATAGTAAATTTATTATAATAATATTATTAAATGGTAAATATATATAAATATATTAAGGTGTGGATATAGAAATCAAATGAAACTGATCATTCAAGAGTGTTACCTCTTTATTGTGTAACTTTTTTTGGTTTATATCAAAATAAATAAATTATTTTAATAATAATAAAAAGTTATTCTTCTAGGAATATAATATGGATTTTGGGAGGTTATTTAGTGAGGTTTTGGATGATAAAAATAGATTGATATGTGTTAATTAGTGGGAGGGGTGACTGTATTTTTATAGTGAAGGAGGAGTGGAATTCATGTAAATTATTAAAAAGGGAATTCAAACCATTTTTTTACAATGAACTGTTTCTCTAATAATAGTAAGAATATAATAAAATGTATTCTAAGTTATAAATATGATCATAAAATATCTTTTTAACATGTATATAGGTCATTTATCAACACACATATATAGATTATTTATTTATTAAGGTGATTTTTTCCTAATCATTTCAATTTATTATAATCACTTTCACATATATTTTTTAAAAAAAATAATGTTTACCTAATAAAAATTTATAAATTATTGTTATTATTAAAATTATTCCATTTTCTCTTATAACAATCACATGCATGGCATAGATTAATTTAAATTTAATCATGTGGATGGGACGATATAGAAAGCTTTTACAGTAAAAATGCCCAAATGAGTGCTATGTTTTTATATCCAATTACAAGTATAAATTGATAAAATTGCCAAAATAGGATAAATGTTTAAAAAAATAATCTAATTAAAAATAAAATATAATTAAATATATAATCTAATATTATAAATAAATTGAAGGAAAAACATTTTTGAATCCAAAATTATTATTTATAACTCTTCCTCAAAAGTTGAGATATTTTAAAAAAACACAAAAAAAATGACCCTAAGAAAATTGTGAAGTTATTACTTCAAAATGGAATCCTATTTTGACTTATAAAATTTATAATGTTTTCAAAAATTGGATTTAAGATAATTTTTCCACTAAAATGTGGCATAACTGCCTTTATAAAAATATTCCACTTTACTAATAATATTTTGTTTGTTCTTATCTTTTGAATTCAAAGTATATTAGTTGAATTTAAAAATATTTTATTGGATATATAATTAATATATTATCATATGTTATCTAATAATATTCATAACTTTTAATTTAATGTACATGTTATGTATCATTATTTTAATATTATATTATTATTTGGTAATACTCGATCATGCATTTAAAAAAAGTCATCAATGAATCTCATTGGTACATTAGATTAATGTGAACATAGTTGTACATGATTTTCATTATAAATAATATTTTTAATTGTTTTGATATAATAAATAAACAATAATTTTTAGGTGGATACATATTGTCCTCTTCAAAAATCATATTATTATTAATTAAAAAATAAATATGATGGAAAACCATGAATTAAATATTATCACTAAATATCATTTAAACTAATGTATTCAATTTTTACTCAATGCATAAATACATTATCCATTTATTTCCACATAAGAACTTCCTTGGTCTAGAGTTTTTATTAGTATAGAGTATTTTCCAAAATGAAAAACCATAGATTGAGCAACAATTATCAAATTGGAAAACCATACATAATAATTTTTAGGATCTCTAAATCATGGATAATTATTTTCATTCAATGAAACATCAATATTAATTTATGTTTTTTATTTTCATTATATATTAAAATCATACATTATAGTTTTGTAAAGAAAATGTTAATTATCCAAATAATATCCCTATGAAGTGATAAATGATGTGCCCAATAATGGTTGTTATTGTCTACTAATATATTCTCAACATAGGACTGACACAAATTTTTTGAGTTTTCACATCTAGTTAAATCTTTTCCATAACCACATCCACTTGTATTATTGAGATATGTATGTATTCATAGTAAACCCACATAATCACTGCCAAACTAAACCTCTATAATATTATTCTATTCTTATCCTGAAATTCTACCACTTGATTATGTATTGTAATATATGTTTCCCTAAATCTATTTTTTTACGGTTTCATCTAAGCTAGACCAGATACCAACAGTACCACCCGTTTCACATCTATGGTCTCTTTTATATTTTTTATTCTATTTTATGCTGTTATATCTTTTTTCATTGGGTTTTCATTGAAATTTTTCATGAAAACCGATGTTATGGGTGGGTAGAACCATGTGCATGGTTGGTACACAATTAGTGGTTACCATGTGACCACCTAAGAAACTGTGCGGCCAGACACAGAAACTACCACATAGCTTCTGTGCCATCATTTTCCCTGGCATAGGTAACCATGTGGTGTTATTTTTTCGGATAGAATGGTCATCACTGTTACCCCACGATTTCCCAAAAAGCAAGGACAAATCGTGAGGTTCTTCCAACACATTAATGTTTCCCTCACCTCTCGGGTTTAACCTCTAAACCTCCATTTTTATCATCCTTCAGGTTATCATCTCCTAGACGCACCGCTCACTCCTTTTAACAGCATTGGATTTTCATTTTTGTTCTGGTTATAGTGTAGATCTTCAAAAAACGATCGCGTTGGTGCCTTCATCTCTCAATTCCTTCTTTAATATAAGTTTTCTCTATTCTTTTTGGGTGTTTCATCTTCTCTTGTCCAAGGTATTTTTAGGGTTATTATTTGGTATTCATTGGTCAATATCATGATTTTGGGCTCAATATTGTTTCCCCTAGTTATTTTGAGGTGAAAGTAGAGTTAAAAACTAGATATTGGGGTTTTGAATACCAACAACAGGTGGTTCCATGATTAAATGTTCTTTGACGAGTTAAATTCTTTCATGTGTATTTTTACATGTTATTTGAATATTTTGTGTGGCACTAATGTGGATTGTAATTATTCTTGATATATTTCGAGTGTTAAAATGGGGTTGTCATGGTTATTTGTGTGTGATTTATGTGTAGACTCTTGGAAGGTAATTTGTTAGCATTTTATAAATTATTTGGATGGTTTATTGAATTTGCATGACGTGTAAACCAAGTTTTTTAAAGGTTTTGGTGTATGTTGAATTATTAAAACAGGATTTTTGTGGGAAAACGGTGTTTTTAGGATTCTATTGCAATGGTTTTTTGTTTGATTGAATGTCGTGGATTTTATGGCCTAAAAAATATGATTGATCACATAATAGGATTCCTAGATAGCTATGAGGGTGGACTAGGACAAGGGTTCTAGTGATTAGAAAGTTGAAATGGACCGGTTTAATTTACCAATATTGTTGATGAAAACACTTATTAAAACATATTGATGATGATCTAAGAATGATAGTATATTTTATGCTTCTACTCTCTAGTGTCTCATACAAGATAAATTGTATAGTTATGGTTCCTATACCACCTCACACAAAGACACGATGTTCTGTGGTCCCTGTAGCTAGCTAACTCCCAAAGGTCCTCTACCTTATTTGGTGCTCTTTGATTTTGATGTGCTCATAGTCAGCTTACTCTATGATGTTTGAGTTATATCAATATTGAATGTGTTTTGTTCAAATTTACATTTCCATGGAAGCCTTCTAATTAAAGTTTGTTTCTTTAAATTTTTTTGGGCACATACATTATTTTATTTAAAAAAGAAATTTTATTTTTTATATAATGTTGTGAGAAAGGAATCTCTTTTGGGTTGAATACTACTAGAAAATGGATCCCACCCATCTTACACCTTTGGGTCTAATCAAACATGGTTATGTTTGACACATGCAAGCGTAAATTTCTTTGTAATGGTGGTCTGGGGTTCAAGTGATATTCTTTAATGGTGTTGTGAAGATGGATTATGAGGACTACACATAATTCTTATTAGTTGTCTCCAGATAGTTTTTGATCCCCTTACTATTATATCCCTATTTTGATTTTGAAGAAACATGTCGACTTAAATTTGAATCCTTATAAAGTCTTGATTGGTGGTGATTTTCTAGATTTGTATTATTATATGTTGTTGGTTATTTTATGTTTGTGAATTCAGATAAAATCATTCTCATGTGTGGAAAATGATACATTGTCACTTGTACCGGCCTGTAGGGATCTGGAACTCTCTTCATTTCTTTTGGCGAATCGATTTGAGTGCCAAATCAGATGGAAATATGGCATGGTTCATGATAAAAATGTATCAAAGCATTGCTAAGATCATTGAGTAATACTATTTCAGATGAATCTTGATAGACCAGAGCTATGGATTACTCGTCTTTGAGTTTCAATTAAGAGTAGGGTGCCTTCCTAGCCAACCCAGTGACAGACCTTGAGTCGCCATGGGATGTTACAATGCTTGTTTGCCTTCTTCCCAAGGTGGGATGAGCATGCTTCAAACTGTATGTCAAAACTGGATGGAGTTGAGGTGGTTTGGTCATAGTTCTTCCTTGAAAATTTTTATTTATTGTTTATATGTTACTTCTATGATAATTTAGAATTGATGTATTGATGACTTTTATTTTGTGATTTTTACTTCTTGTATGAAAATTACTCTCTAGAAAGATCCCCTGCACCTTAGGGAAGGACCCATATAGATTTATTCCTCACCACTTGATCCAAAGCTGTTTGATGCTACTGTTCGAGTTATTCAGGCTCTGGTACAGGGATCAGGTTATGGTCCTCTGGTCATGGATATTGATTTTGGTTCGTGGAATGATAAATCCCACAATTTAATGAAGAAAAACTACCTTATTTATTAGGAAGTTCATTCCTTCAATAAGGTGATGAATTATCTTGAATATTGAGTGTTGGTTTGAGATCCTAGACACCCTTGAATAAGATAGGGTAAAGTGTGATTTTTTTCTATAGGAAGGTCCCACTCGATGTTGGTTGTAATCTGTGCTTCAGGTTGGGAAGTAAGAGTAAGTGTGCTTGAAGAACATCAAGGTGGTCTTCAATGATCAATAATACCCTGAGGTCATGTCGTATGCAAGATCCTGAGAGTTCATGGACCTTGTTTAGGGGATATATCTGTGATGGTGTATACTAACCATTTCACTAAGAAGGTTCAGTACACCCCCCAAATAGTCTCCAATGAGAAAATGAAGGATCAAAGGAATGAGAATGGTTTAGGCCCGAGATCTAATCCCATGTTTTCTTATTCATGATTACGATCTATGATGAAGTTTTTGATCAATAATGAATTATGGGAATTCATAGTTCAGGAAGGTAAGGTGTTTTTAGGGACATGTTGGAAATGGGTAGTGGTAGTTCATCAGAAAAGAAGAAAAAGCGTGAGGAGAAAAGGAATATGGGAGTTGATATCTCAGGCCATCCTTCGAGGCATCCCCATCAATGGATTTTGATGATGGGTCCATAATGTTCAATGCTTTAATTTTGGACACACTCAAAATATTTATATATATCCTACCAAAACCTATCATCAATGTGATGCATTTGGGACCATACATAGATTATATCGAGATACATGTTCTTATAAGGTTAGTGCTGGATTAGTGGATTCTTGGGGAATGATGGCTCAAATAGATCATTCTAGGAAGATGGGATTCCAATTTAGTGGTCAAGGTAGTAGGACGGGATCATCTTCTAGTCAGAGTTAGATTTAGATAGATCCTCAATCTAGTAGTCATGGTCAGACTCGGGAAGATACCAAACAACTTAATGTAAAGGAATAGGAACTAGTGGGACTGGATGTAGGCCCCTCGACTGTTGGAGGTATAATTCAGATTGAAACTTCTATAGTTATAGTTTTATTTGAACATGGTGTGTCTGTGAAATTTGTATCTCCATATCAAGTGGACTTATTTAATTTTCCAACTGATTTATTTTCAGTTTTGATATAGTTTGTGACACCGTTGGGAAAGTAGAAAGAGCAGGGACTCAAGTATTATCATTTGTGATTTACATGTTAGTGGTTGAGATGGAATTGTATTTCATAATCCTAGATATGGACCTATTTTATGTGATCATTGGCATGGAATGGATGGTGAGTTTCCAAGTGCACATTTATTTATATCGACAACGTGTTATTTTCATAGAACCTGATGGAAGTGCTCATGAATTTCACAGAGAACGAGATCCTCGATCATGTCATATAGGGCCTCAACTCCTAGAATTGTTTAATATTTCTCTACAATTATCATCACTCATGTTGGAGGATGGTGGTTGTTCTCATAAGGGAGTATTTCCACATGTGGTGGGTGAGTTCCCGGAGGTATTTCTGAATGATTTTTCTAGGTTACCCCTAGAGTATGTTGTAGAGTTTTCAATCAATTTAACTATAAGAACACATTCTATATATCTTCCCTCATATCGTATGGCCCCCATAGTTTTGGGGAAATAAATATATAGCTATGTGATTTTTAATCCAAATGGTTCATTTTCTCGAGTGTCTCTCCTTGGGCCACTCCTGATATCATTAAAAATAAGTATGACAGATCTATCTGGTTGTGTGTCCACTACAAGAATATTATCATGGTTACCATTAAGAAAAAATATTATTTTACTCTGATTGATGATTTTTTTCAGAATATAAAAGGAAAAGGTGGTTATCTAAGATTTACATGTGTTCTAGTTAGCACTAGGTTAGGGGAAAAGGGGCGGATATCCAGAAAATGGCTTCCGGAAGTAGGGACGAAAATATCAAGTAATTGGTCAGGCCATTCCGTTTGAAAAACACTCCAGAACCCATTATGGAACTCATGAATATGACTTTATTATAGTAACATGATTCATTAGTGGTGGTAATAGTTTAAGACATCCATATATATTCTGGATCTAAAATAGAGTATGACCACCATTTTCGGGTTATGTTGGTCGCCTTCTAAGATCATCATCTATATACGAAATTTGCATAATGCACTTTCTGGACTATGGAGGTAATGTTTCTGGTCTATATAATTTGTGATAAAGTGTAATTGGTGGACCCTATGATGTTCATTAGGGTCATTCCATGGTAAATGGTGAGAAATTTGGTCTATATTAGAAGTTTCCCTAGAATGGTGGTGTATTACAAGAGGTTCATTCGGGAATTCTCATGACTAGTTTCTTCTATGACTGCACTAACCCGAAAATGGGTGAAGTCTGAATGTATCCCAGATTGTTAGGTGCCTTTTGAGAATCTGAAGATGTTGTTGACCACAACACCCATGTTGGTTTTTCTAGAATTAGGAAAGTGGTGTGTGGATTATTGGGACTCTTCAGGTAAGAGTCCCATGTTTCTTCTTATGCATGATTACCATGCAGTGGTGTATGGCTCTCTCCATCTCTGACCACATGAGAAAAATAACCAAACCCATTACATGGATTTAGAAGTAGTGATTCATTATTTGATGACATGTTTCTACTACCTCTTTGGGGATATATTTTTGGTTTACATAGATCCTAAGATTTTTTCGTACTTCTTCTCTCAGAAGGATCTCAATATGAGGCAGTATTGTCAGATCGAATCAATGCAGCAGTTTGACTACAATATTGTTTATTCCTCAAGAAAGGGATATGTGGTTGCTAACTCCCGAGGAAGAAAATTGTGAGTTCAGTCCTTGAGGAAGTCCAGTGATGGGGGGGCATTGATTTTTCTATTTTACAAGATGCACATGGAGGTGATGAAGCGTAGTGGAGGTGCCTTCCTAGAAAGTGTGAAGTTGGCTCCGTCCCTTCTGCTGATGTTTTAGGAAGAGCATCCTAGTGTTGATGTATGTTAGTGGTATGGGTAGTTTTCTCATAATAGGGATATTTCATCTAATTAATCATTGTATCCCAAAGAAAATATGATTTTCTAGGACTGGTTTGTGGTATCATTGTCTTTCTGGAAGGTGGTGTTGTAGGATATCCATTAGTATTAGTGGGTCGTCCATCCTGGTGTTTCCAAAATGTATTAACATGTTCACCGATTGTTCTCGTTGGTAGGTATGAGACGTGACATAACTGATTTTGTTTCAAGGTGTTATTCATGTAATTAAGTAAAACAATATAATCATAGGCCCACTAATATGATCTAGGCATTAATCATTCCTCCCTAGAAGTGGGACGAGCTCTCCATGGTCTTCATTAATTGCTTGCCACATAGACCTCTAGGAAGGAATGATATTTGGGTAGTTATTTACTATTTGACCAGATTAACCCACTTCATTATGATAAATAATTTCCCCAATGTGAATGTTTTAGGGATTTTGTATGTTCAAGATGTAGTTAGACTCCATGGTGTGCTGTTAGTGATTATTTATAATAGAGACCCACACATTACCTCTTGATTCTCAGAAGGACTTCAAAGGGATTTGTGGTCATAGATTATGATGATCATGGCATACCATCCTCAATGGGATGGTAAAATGGATCGAGAAATTTAGATTCTCTAAGACATGATCTGTGAATTTGTTTTGGACTTTGTAGTTTCTTGGGTTATCCCTTTGGTATTGGTTTAATTTTCTTATAAACATATTTACCTATCCTCTATCCAAATGGTTCCCCATGAGGAACTATATAGTCAGCCTTTTTTTGTCTCCATTGTGTTGGAATGAGGTTGGTGAGACTGCACTTTGGGGACAGAGTGTGGTGGAGGAGATGTCTGATAATGTCAAACTAATCAGGTAGTGGTTATTGACAACTCAGAGTCACAAGATATATTATTCCAATCAGAGGATCCAAGATATTGACTTCTCGATGGGTGATTGGGTATTTCTGAAATTGGCCCCAAGTTTAGTTTTTCTTTATTTGGGAATGAAAATTAATCTAATGATGAGGTATGTCAACCCCCTTGAAATCACCGAGAGGATACACATGGTAACATACTGATTAGATTTTCATTCCAAGTTGACATCGATTCACGTCATGTTTCATGTATCCTAATTGAAAAATTAAAATCCAGAACTATCTCATCTGCTAAATTAGGATGAATTAGAGGTAAAGCATCAGTTATCAGTATTTGAACAGCCAATATGAATAGTGTATTCCCATTAGAGGGTGCTTCACAGGATATCTATTCTGTTGGTCTGTGTCCTTTACCAGCATGGGAATGATATAGGTGAGACTTGAGAGACAATTTCTTTGGTTGAGAAAGAGTACCAGATTGGTATTTGGATCATCATTCAGGTTGACTCTATGAGGGTTACATGTTTTTATGGTTGGGAGAATTGTCACATAGTTGTTCTTTTTTTAAGGTATTCTTCTAATTTATTTTTTTATCTTTTCTCCTTTGTTTTCCTTTAAATTGTTTATACAGAATAGAAGTTTTTTAGTGGTTTGAGCCCTGCACACGATTAGTGCACATTTATGGGTAAACTTCCACCCACCCAGGAAACCATGTGGCATATGCTGGAACCTACCAAATAGATTCTTCATGGTATTCCACGATGGCATAGGTAAGCATGTCGGTTTCTCTGTTAAGAAACAATGGTCCACGCGTAACTGCAGGGTTTCCTAGATGATGTGGTCCAACCATGGGGGTCTTCTAGTATAATAAAATTTCTATACCCTCTTGGGTTAAATCCATAAAACAATATATTTCAATCCCCCATTTTGTTTTCATATGCTAGGTGTGCCCCTACCAACATATACCTCCCTTGGAGATTCATTTTTGGGGCCAGATTTGTTGTGTATCTTCCACGAATCAGCATGTATATGCCTCCCTCTCTCGATTCCTCCATTAATCTACAGTTTTCTCTATTCCTTTTGTAATTATCATCTTCTCAAACCATTGGGTTGTGGTTTTAGGGATATTTTTTGTTATTCATGGGTCAATATCATGATTTAGTAGATGAAATTAATATCACATGGTGTAGTTGAGGTGAATGTGGAGTTACGCATAGGATTTTTTGGTTTTCACCACCAACGATAGGTGATTTCATGATCAAACATTCATTGATGAATTAAAATGAATTTTTGTGTATCTTTACTTGTTTTTAAGATTATTTTTAGTGATAAAAATTCATTTTGTAATGTGTTTTTATATTCTCTTACTTTTAAAATGTGGTTCTCACTGGTATTTGGGTGTGATTAATGTTGAGGCTCAATCTAGGTAATTTATTATAATTTTTTAAATTATGTGGGTGTTTTGTAGAAATGTTGATGAGGTGAGAACCATGTTTTGGAATATTTTGGGTTGTTTTATTAGGGAATAATGATTTTTGAGTTTAAAAGGTTGTTTTGGGGGTTTGGTTCCATGGTTGGTTGTGTGTTTTTATGTGGTTGATTTTGTGGGAAATAAAATATGATTGAGAATATAATAGGAATCCTAGGTAGATAAGAGGGTGGACACTGAATAGTGTGATAGTGAGTCGATTATGGCTATCGGATGGATTTAAATTGCGAGATTGATGATGAAAACACTAAATAAACATATTTATGATGATTAGAGACCACTATAAAATTGTTTGCTTCTCCTCTCTAGTGTCTCGTACACAAGAATGTGGATAGTCATGGTTCTTATATCAAATTACACTAAGAGGAAGGGTTCAAGGGTCCGTTTATCAAGAAAACACGCATATAGCCTCTCCCATGTTTGGTCCCCTTTGACTATGATGCATGCACTTTTTGCATACATTTTTAAGATTGAGTTACTTCAAACATGAAAATTTATTTTTTAAAAATATCATTTCATTGAAATACATTAATTTGAATTTGTTTCCTTCAAATTGTTTTTTTCACATCCTTTCTTTTATCTGGACACCCATATTTATTTTTAATAGAATTTTTATAGAATTTAATCTCTTATGGGTGTAATCCTATTTGGAAATAGCTCACACCATTATTACACCTTCGGATGTATGAAGACTTGGTTATATTTGACATAGACAAGGGTTAATCTTTTGGTTGTGATAGTGCTTTGGGGTGCTACTGATCAAGTATTATGATTTTGTGAAGATGGATTGTGGGGGTTACACCTTATTCCTAGAAGTTGTTTCCAGAGTGTTTTTGGTACCCTTTTTATGGAAGACCTCTATTGATTTATTGAATACTTGTAGACTTGAATTTGAAACCCTATATAGGATTGTTTGGTTGTGGTTTTCCATATATGGTTTAGTATATATTTTTGGTTGGTTAATGTTCATAAATTTAGGTAAAATCTCTTATATGGGTTTATAATAATACCCGTGATCTTTTTCCAACCCATGGGGATCAGGATCACCCTTTATGAAATTTCATGCACCGGGTCGTGCGTATGATCAGTTGATGACCCAGATTTGTTTGTGACATCCCTAACAACATCTTGATCAGAAAAATTGTCATTCAACCATTACAATGTAATAATATACAAGTAAATATCATCCTAAATGATCAAATTGTTTATTCTTCTTAGTAAACTAGATACATTCATAACTATTTTTATTAAAAATTAATACACAATTTATAACATATATTCGTAAATGTTTTAAAAAAAATATTTCATCTTGCATATACTTACATATATTTCTTTGTATAATTCATGCAATATTTTGGATGGAAAATAAATTTAGGGTGAACTGAAATTATTATTTAGGGTGATGTACAATAGAATAATTAATGAGTCAATGAGAATAATCAATATGGATTGGAAAATTACCAGGAACACATTCCATGTAATCAATAACACATAAGAAAGTGAGTAAATTATATATAAATGTAAATAACTGGAATCAAATTCTTCTAAATAATTGAATGAGTAATAATAAATAATGAATTGTAAAAAACTGGAAACCATGACATTTAGTCTATTAATTAATAATGAAATACATCTATTTACTTTTTCTATAGTGAAAACACTATATATATAAATAGTGAATCCAAATAGAGGTAATGTTTAATTATTGGATGTCATGTATGAAGAACATGATATCACATACCATGAAGACCTTTCACAATACGGTCTAATACTATAGGTATAAAGTAGTTAAATTTGTGCTACTAATTTTTCTTAGGAGAATACGTTGAACCATAGAGGGGATAAAAATTTCAAGGCCCCACCTATTAATTATTGTACATATAATTCTTCATATCGATTAATTTATTTAATTACTAAACAATATTCCTTATCACGTATTTTTACAGAATAAAAAATACATATTTTTCATTATTTCCCCAAATAAACAAATAACCATCAATGATTACATTGTATGTGCAAATTTTATACAGTTTATAAAACCAAAAAATCCTTGATAATTGATATAAACAATTTTTTAATGTTCCATGTTCAAAGATCATAATAAATTTAATATTTAAAGGGACATAATAAATGAGTGATGGAATTGAATAAAGATAATATACTTGGAAAAATAAATCATAAACCATCCAGTTGATGTATTTAGATTGTATCAATACAACATTTCCTTTGTTGAGTAAATCAAAGGTTTCATTTAGATGATTAATTCAAACAAAAATGATATTCTAAAACCATTATTGAGGGAAAAAACTCTTTAATTTAAATAAATTGTTAATAAATTTATTTGAAAATAACATTTTTAAAAAATATTCAAAATTAAATATTTATAATTTCAAAATAATCTTCAATGAAACAATGGTTGTTATTTCTGTAAATCCCATACAATGAAATAATAACGTTCCATTGGATAGGAAAAAATTGTTAGTATATTTCCCTCCCTAGAAATAAATAACAATATTAACAAAAAACATTTTTCACGAATGAAACTATAAAAATTTCATTAATGATTCCTTTTTAAAGGGTTATATTTTTTTAAACCTTATTAGAAAATAGTGTTTTTATAAGAATAATTTTTCTCCAAATAAAGATATAAATGATGTCAGTTTTTTATAAAAACATTATTCAAAAACATTTTGAGTACTAAAGAGAATAAAAAATGTACTATTTGTTGAAATAGGACTTTAATAAATAGAGGATAAGAAATAAAAGGATTTATTAAATAATGATAAAATAATTTCCTATAACAAGAATTCAACTGTAAATAATCTCGGCCAAAATGAGATTCCAAAATAAACCCTTGAAAAGATCATAAAGTTGTTGTGAGAATAAATAAATAAAAATATTATGTTTTCCAAATTTATATCCACATGGAAAAAATGGAAATAAAAAAATATATAGTAAAAAGTTATTAAATAATTAATCATATAATAATAATGATAACAAGGAAGTAATATAACACAAAGAATAAAATTTGGTAATGAAATTCTTTTCAACATTGTAAATAATAATTCAAATACCATCAGATGAATTAATTCAAATTAAACTATTAATATCCTAAATTATTATTAAATTATTATATTATATGATAGAGTGGATGTTTAAACACCATATATGGGAAATAATATTCAATTAAATAAATTTTGTTATAAATAATGGAAATTGAGATAAAGTACCTTAGAACATGGTATATTTTGAAATATTATACAATTTAAAACAATAACATCAAAGTAAACACTAAATACCATGAATATAAAATTATTAAGAATATGAATTAAAATAAGGTTATTATATAAACTACACATAAGAAGTAACTGTGGAAAATGGTGTTTGCCTCATAGATAGGAAAATGGAGACTGTAATCTCTTACCTGCAGTCATTTTTGAGTGAAAGTCCTTTATCCTCCAACATAGGGGTATATAAAATGTTAATAACTTATAACATAATAATATTAATATTTATAATATCATGTAATATCATTATAATATATATTATTTCCTATTTGTTAATAATTGTTCATTATTTTGACTATTTTTTGGGTTAATTGGATTACATTTCGAGTTTTTTTATGAAATATTACGTCTTCATCATATTAATTAGCTAATAATTTCATAATCCCCAGATTCTAAAACCTGATTTAAATATAATATATATTCATTATATATTTATTTAGGATAATCCATAACATTTGGATGTGGGAAATTAAATACAGTGTCTGAGGAGTCGCTAGGCCGTATATATGCATGAATGATACTTCAATTTTCTTATTGTATTTCAATGAATGAAATTTAAGATATATTTATGTAAATGTATATTAAAATTAAAATATCAAATTATTTTGATATATTTCACATAGGATTTTTACTCACATCCTTTATACATTCCATGTATAGTGATAATGTGTCGCATTGCTTTGAGGAGGTGGTAGTCCACATGTCCACAAAAAATGTTATCGTATTCTCAAAAAATAGAATACCTGAAGGTATAGAGAATATTTAAATTAAAAAAGCATGAATTCATTATAAATATCTCATATATTATATATAAAATATAAATTAATCATTCTTCCGATCATGAATTATTGTGTATGTTAGAACGGACAACATCATTTCACAAGGTTGTAATCCACTTTTTACAAGAACATTGATTTTGTATCCCATTTGATGGAAGTGTGTGAAAATTTATATTGAAATTGAATCATAAAAAAATTACAGCCTACTTATTATATTAAGGCTATCATTTACAAATTATAAAATAAGAAATTAATGTGTGGATATTGAAATGAAAGGAAATTTATTGTTGAAGAACATTACATCTTATTCATTTAACTTCTTTTTGATTATATTGGAATTATTAAATGGTTTTCATTAGGCATAACTTTAGTATTCTAGGTTTTTGGGATGGATTTTTAGAACATATTTGGGAGATGTTTTTTAGCCAAAGGGATTGAGTTGTTTGAATATGTCATAGGGATGAGTTCATTTTTATAGTGGAGGATGAGTGGCATTCTTGTAAATCGTTGAAAGGATAATTCTTCACATTTAATTACTATGGAAATTTGATCTAATAATGGTAAAAATAATATATAAAATTTTGGATAGTGTCAAAATGTATCCATCAAAGTTGTTTTTTACAAGTTTCTAGGTCATTTTTCGTTATGTTTATTGTTTTGTCCCTTTTTAGATAATTTTTCTCTTAATCACTGGAATTAATTTTAATCAAATTAACATTTTTTGTAATTAAATAAGTTAAAATGTTATAAATTAGATATTGTTATCTTTCAAAAATATTAAATAAATTTTTTTAAATTAAAATAACCAATTTGAATGAAATTAATTTAAATTTAATATCATTGTGTGTATGACAAATCTGGGTTTCAAAGAAAAAATGGTCTAATTTTTTATATATCTTTTTTATAAAATTTTCATCTGAAATTGATTCCAATGACCCGAATTGGTTAAAAGGATTAAAAATATATCTATTTGAACATTGGAACAATTTTAAATATAATTTAATATTTTTAAATTCTTTAGTAGAAAATTCCAATTTAAATAAAAATTCAGTGTTTTTCATTATTTTTCAAAAAAATAATTAAATCACAAAAATACCAAAAAATATAACTAATATAAATTATGTAAGATCCCAATATTTTTTGGAGTTATCTCAGGAAAATATTCAGGCATTGTTTTGTTAGTAACTTTGATAGGAGTTATGACTAGGGGTGTATTTTTATGGAGTTTGTAGAAAAAATTACCGGAATGGGGTTATGCATAGTTGGTGCATGGTTAGAGTATACTTTGCATCCAAACCCAGGTAACTTTGCAACCCTAGATAGTTAAGGATTCATGGTTGGAATATAGTTTTCTTAACCTTGCACCGAACCTAGAAAAATGAGCTCACAGTTCTTAATTACTTAAACTTTTAATTTAAAATCCCCAGAACCCCTGAAACACCTCCTATTCAACATTGGATTACGAATAATAGTTTTTCGAAACTCCAATCCTGTCTGAAGGGGATTAAATGCCATTTAACCTCTGTTATTCAAAATTCAAAGCCCAGATCAATTATCATATCATCTCTCTGTATGTGGATCTCATCGCAATGTTTATCCCGATAATTCTTATCCCTTTACATGATCTTTTGGTTGGATTCTTTATATATTTAGATGTAAACATTTTTGGTGATTTCTAGATCTTAAATAATATATATAGATCTTTATTTATAAGATCATTATATCCTTGTATTTTATTTTCGGATTCAGATCTTGAACTCAAGTCTATGATGGTTTTTGGCTCAAATTTTGGGTATTTTAGTTGCATGAATGTCTGCCAACAAATTAAGGTTGTTGGTTTGTGATTGAATTACCATATTCATAGATTTGATGTGTGTATGAATGATTAAATAATTAATATAATTTTTTAGTAATAGAATAACTTTATCATGTAATTTGGTTGACTAATAGATCTATTAATGTTTTTTTGAATTAAATTATTGATCGAGGACTTAATCATGAGACTAAGGGGATGATGTATTGGTTAATTAATTTTTTTGAACATATTTATTCTCTTTGGGGGTTTTGATATGAAAAATAAATCAAGTGACTAATAATGATATATTTATTTTATAGACTATGTAAAATAATTTTGAATTTATTATGTGCCTTGATATTATGATATTGATAATTAATTGTGGGATTAGTTTTGAAGAGTTGAAATTTATAATGAGATAATTAATTATTAAAAAATAATTAGAAGATATGAATTTTATTGTTAATTAATCAAATGATGATTTAATTAATTGGATTGTAATACTTAATAAATTGGGTAGTTAATTAAGGATATTTATGAATTTAGCTAATCATTGACTTAGTAATGGAATTAATGTGGAAAATTAATTATGAGTTAATTAAGTAGGTAATGGACTAGGAACATGGTCATTCATTTGAGAATTATTAATGGTTACACGGTCATTATACTCATGAGTAAATAATTAGTAACATGTTTATTCAATCAAAAAGTATAAATGGTAACACTATAATAGTATTTATGAGTAAACAAATGGGAACATGGTCATTCTATTGATAAATATGAATGGTAACATGGTCATCATACACAATAATTTTTTATTAGTAACTTTGGAATTTATGTATGAATTTAATGAATGGTAATAATGTTACTTTTTGATATAGCCTCACAAGATAATACTTCAAACTCCAACATAAGTCAAATGTGATATAGATATATTATATCACCTTTGAATACATACAGCTTGGACATGAGTTGAAGAAGGTATTAAGATATAATATTACCTAGATAACACTTCAGTGCTCCAGTACGAGATGATGTTAGTATTGAGGTACGGGAATCCCCGGGAAGTGTGGAGTTAATATGAATAAATAAATAATAATTGATAATATAAGAATTATTTATTTATTCATTGTATTTTTTCTTTATATAACTTCTTATAATATATATTGAGTTTAATTTTTTTAGAGACCATTAATGGTGGCCTACTGAGATGTAATCACACCATACACGAGATTCATAACAGGTACATGAATAGGCATTACTATTATATGATTGGATAAGGTAATGAGCACTCAGTAAAATTGAAGATTGATGATGGAGTGGTGATAAATGAACTAGAAATGGTTCAGTACCCTCATAGGAGTCTTTACTATCATTATTTGTATTTGTGTTTATAGGAACATTGACAATTATGATGGCATAGAATGTATTCCCTTTCAGTTGAATATTTTTTGGTTGTTCTATTTATCATAGTACATTGTTACTATTTATGATTAAATATGATTCCACTACTACTTAATTACTTACACTTCTATTTTAATCTGATAAAATAATCTATATAATCTCAATTACAAACTTACTAGACCCTAGTTACAAATCAAAAACCTCTATCATACATGGATGCATGCCTGAGGTCCTGTGACTTACTAGATCGGGGCCCTATTATGTGAAGCCTGATTTGGGATGTTAAAAATTGGTATCATAGGACAATTTTTCAGTCTTATTGTTTCTTCCTTCAATTTTGCAACGGTTGAAATTATACTAGGATTTTTCAGTGATTGGTAACGAGCTCACTCAAGGGATTTACGAACCCATGTATGATGGAAAACCTGAGTACTCAAGGTGATATCTTTGATATTGAAGTTTTTTGTAATTGTTGATTATAATATCACATTGGAAGAAATGTTTATTGTGTGATGTGATTATTGTTTATGAGTATTTTGGATTATTTATTCATGGATCAGTATGGAATGAGATTTGAGCCTTCATGTATAATTCTCAGTACTCACAGTTATTATGACAGGCATCATTTTAGCCATGCATTGGAAAATAGATTATTGTTAAGTTATTGATAATGAACTATATTTTTAGATTAAGATGAAAAATAGGTGACTAAAATGTATTTAGAATGAATAAAAAATGATAAAAAAATGAGAATAATTGTGTGTCTAAATGAGAAACTTGTTTATCATAGTGTGTTTACCCTTGTTCACTCATACCTAGGAGTAGGATTGTTATGGGTAGTGGTAGTGCCTCCGCTCTAACCATGTGTCGAATGGTGGTGAAAATTAATTTTGTGGCATATTGTGATTATTTATCTTATATAAGTTTCTTAAGGATATCTTATGAGACCTAATATGTCTGTTTAAATGTTAGATAGTATGCCTCTATGATTATAGTGGAGGATAAGTCCAATAGGCATGGTGGGGGAATGGTCTTCAATTAGGGAACATGAGGCATCGATGTTACCAACTGAAGATGAAGGGGAGAAGTTATAGGATAATGATGATCATTTCATGAAATTAATTGAAATAGGCCCATGGTTGGTTGGGAAAATCAGGTCAGAATAGACAACTGATTTTTTGTTTCCTCACACTACAACTGTAACTCAAGAGCTTGGGCATGAGGAAGCTAAATTCTGGGATGATTCCATTGAGACAATACTTGACCATTTGGAGACTCCACTTATGAGGAGTTCATTATTGATGTTTATATGCATCATGGATTATTGAATCGTTGGTTGGACATTCATGTGCAAACTAGGAAACTAACATTATGTAATAGAACAACATCATAGAGAGTATCATGGATCACTTCTATTCTGAGATGCTAAGAAAAGATAAATCATCTTAATCCATGTATATAACTGAGGGTATCATCTTTGTGAAGGATTATTATAGATTATACATAGATCTGAAACACTTTTCTATAGTGTTAGAAAGAGATGAAGAATTTATGAAGAAAAACTTTTAGGATGGACATAATTGGTTTAATATGTCCAAAGTCAATATTATTCGATTAACAAATTTTTATAAAGATGTGGATTAGGATCTCATTGATAAAGGGAAACTATGGAAGATTCTAGTTCTAGACATGTAGTTTTTACTGGATGATCTGAATGCCTCACTTCTAAGAGTATGAATCATTGTTTTGACATGTTTATCCAGGATAGTATGAATCATAATACATAAACAAAGGGGTCAGTTGGGCATGACCTTACTCGGAAATCTCTCAACAGTGTGGTAGGACAAGAAACTATCATTGGAACGGTTCCCAACTACTAGTAGTTTTTTTGTCTTCTGGTTATATGGGACACCTATAAGATGTTCGACATGTCACATTAATAGACTAGATTTGAAGGAGAATTTGGGTAGAGTTAGAGTGTGATAATGGGATCTTCTAAACCATAATGGTATGGTAGCGTGAGATCTACTGGCCGAGGAAGAATAATTAGTGGAAATAGTGATACAAGGCTAGAGCACCCATATTCGAAGAGTTGTGCTACTCATGGGAGTTAGAAAATGTCATAGGGAATAGTAAGAGGACAGTTACATGTAGTGTATCATAGGCCATTGGAGAGTGAGGTTGGGCCATCAAAAATTATAGGAACTATTCCTGAAAATTATTGTTCTGGTACATCCTTATATGATATTGGTCCCTCTAATTCATTAAAATATTTGAAACATGTTAATGGTTTGATCCAGGTGGTGTGGTTTTTGAGAATCCAAATGGAAAAAGATATACCATTTTGAGTATGGTCTAGAGACAACTGTTTGTACATAGGATGTCCTCCTGAGATTAGGGAGTATCGTTTTCTATGGGTTCTCTATACTCTTTATATGTCATCATTTGACATTATTTTGTTTATGGATTTTCTATTTTCATACTATTCCCATATTGATTATTACCAAATGAGAGTGACATTTACATCTCCTATGGGTCATAGTTACATTAAAATTGGATAGTGGGATATCGGGGTAGGCTGAGAAGCTCTATTTACTCAGCAATAGGGAGAGAACTTTACCCCTTGATGCTAGTCTAGTACTAGATGATGGGGGTGTTATGAAAGGTTTCCCTTCATAAATAGTATAACTATATGATTATGGCTTTCCAAATTACAACTTATGCACACCACCATAGAGATATATTCAATTTAATATTAATCTCATCATGGGTGTTGAGCTAGTATCCATTAAACCATATACAATGACACCGACTAAGATTCAAGAGCTTAAGACTAAATTGGAGGAGTTGAAGGATAAAGTATTTATCCATCATATTAAGTCACCATGGGGATTACCAGTTTTTTCCTCATAGAAAGACAAGAATAATTTACATTTCTGTGTCGATTACTGATAGATGAATATTATTACTATCTAGATTGGATATCCTCTACCATATATTGATAAACTTTTTGATCTGTTAATTTGGACATGTTTGTTCTGAAAGATTGGTTTGAGATCAGGGTATCATCAGTTGAGTGTTTGGACTTCTAATATTCCAACAACATCTATTATGATATGGTATGGCCATATTTATATTATCGCATGGACTTTTGGGTTGATGACTCTTCTATAATTCTTTTTTGAATTGATGAACGTGATATTTCCACCAAACCTAGGTTAGTTTTTTGTAGTATTATTTAATGATATCATGGTATACTCCATGACTCAGGAGGATTATTCCCAATATCTTGGCATAATTTTGAGTGCACATGGATGGAATCAACTACATGTCGAGATATCGATGTTTCAGTTTTCAAATTAATCAGGTATACTTCTTGGATAACATCATCATGGAAGAAGGTGTTGCAGTTGAACTAGTTATGTCTAAAGTAGTGGTTTCTTGGTATAATCCCATGAATTATTTTGATATCCAATGATTTTTTTGATTAATAGGATATTATAGAAAATTTATTCGATACTTTTCTTGTTTGGCTTAACAACATTTAGGCATGACCAAGAAGGGGATTATTTTTGAGTGGATGAAACAATTTGAGAATTATTTTAAAATGATTATGAAGTGTTTGATGAAAAGACCAATTTATCCTACCAAATTTAGGTGAGGGTTACTAAGTTTATTTTGATTTTTCTTGGATAGGAATCTGATATGTTCTGATACTAGTGGATAGATTCATGGAGTATGGGTCATGTTAGTTGAGAACACAGGTCCAGAACTAACCTATGCACGAACTCATGTTGGAAATAGTTTCTTCTGATCATATGTTTTGGTTTTACTACCCTTGGTAATAAAAGATTAAGGTTTATATCGATCACAAGAGCTTGATTTATATATTTGCATAGTGTGAATCGAGTCTTCGTCTGTGGATATTGGTAGATTATATTCAATCATTTCATTTTGAACTAGTATATACGCTCGGAAGAGGAAATAGTATGGATGATTCCTTGGGTGGGAAAACTCGGACATATGTGGTTTTGGAGTCATGTGAAGTTGGAAAGATGATGACTATGCTAGTCTAAATTCATGTGGCGGTTCAGAATGGTATATATAAGATAACTCTGGTTTTAGGGGTAGTGGAATCCATGATTTGGAGATGAATTAGGGATATACATTATGATGATCTGCAGTGCTTAGCTTTTAGGGAAATCATTGAGGCTAGGTAGATAGCTTTGGAATGGTTTATAGATGTGGGTGATATCATCTATGATAATAATTGATTTTTTTACCAACGAGTATACAGGAGGATCCCATGTGAGAATTTCATGACTCAGAGTGTTCATTTCATCGAGGTGTGAAAAAAATGTACTATGACCTAAGAAGATAGTTTGTGTGACCTGGATTTAAAAAAAGTGATTTCTAGGTTTTTGACAAGATGCTTCACTGGTCAATAGTTAAAGGTAGAGAATAAAAGACCGAGTGGTTTACTAAAGACATTTCATATTCCCAAATGGATGTAGGAAGATGTGATAATGAACTTTTGGGTAGGTCTTCCAAATATTCTTATTAAGAATTAATCTATTTGGTTCATTTTAGATTGAATAAAAAATTAGTACATTTCATGCATATAAGGGAAATCTTTATTTAATAGAATATGATAGAACTGTATGTTTAAGAGATTTCCATTATACCAGGGTTGAGATATACTATAGTTTAGATAAGTATTCATGATTTACTTCACGATTCTAGAAGGGATTTCATGATTTTATTGTTACATAGGTCATATTGTTTACGACATTCCACCCACAGACAAATGTGCAATCACAACGTACTATATAGGTTCTTGGGGATTTCTTGTGGGTACGTGTGCTTGACTTTGGTGGGTCTTAGGAGGATCACTTAGATTTAGTTGAGTATACCTATAATTATAGTTATAAGGAAACTATAAATGAAACACCATACAAGGCTCTTTATTGAAGTCCTTGTAGGTCACTACTACGATGGATGGATGTAGGTGAGTTAGAGTTGTTAGGACCATGCCTCATGTAGAATAAATCAAAGCCGGGGCAGTTCATTCAAAATCAGTGGCTATAAATTAAATTTGGTAGAAGTTATAGATGATAGATGAATATCACCCTTATAGTTTATAGAGGTTTATCGTCTATTTCTTAGGGTGTCATCAAGGTTGGGTCACCATAGGATATTGAGTTAGGGTATGTGGCCTTCCATGTTTATGGGATTTTTTGAGGTAGAGGGTAGAATCGGTCTTGTTCCATACCAATTGTCCTATCCATAAAAATAATGCATCGTGCATGATGTCTTCCTTGTTCCACATCTATCGTCGTATCACCACTACCCATATCAAGTTATTGATGTGGATTAGGTTATCCTTTAGATAGATGAGTCCATCAAGAAGCATCCAATATGCGTGTAGGATCATGGTGACAAAGTGTTGTGGGGAAGGATCGTGCCAAAAGATCATGTGTTATTGAAGTATGGATGTTTGCAAGAGGAAACATGGGAAAAGGAATGAAACATGATAGATCAATGGACTGGCCTTTTTTCCACAGAATTATAGGATATAATAGAAGCATATCTAGAGGTTGATCTATTATATAGTGGGGGATATTATAAGATCATGGCATTTCTTGGGTTATATGGGGGAAAATTGCTTGTACTTTTTGTTTTTTTATGTACCTCGGATAAGAGTTATGACTTGGGGTGCGTTAAGGTGGTGTTTTGGGAAAACAATGGGGAAAGGGGGTAGTTAATGGTTGGAACTTGGTTAGAGTAAACCAAGCACCTAAACCTAGGTAATCGTGCATCCTTGCATAGTAAGGGCCACATAGGTGGTGAAAGGATCATCTAACTATGCACCGGTTCCTAGAAAACCATGCAAAATGTTTCTAATTACCTCAAAAATTAATTTAAAATCTCTCAATACCTCAAAACACCTTCTATTCAAACTTGTCTCATGAAAAATATTTTATAGAATTTCCAGTATTTTCTGAAGGGGTTACAAGGTCATACAACTACCATTTATCACGATTCAAACACATAATTTAAGTTCCACTCTTCTCTCGATTTGTCAATATCATCCTAATTCATATCTAGATCATTTATCCCCCATTCCTTGATCATTTAGATGGATTAATCCTCTATTAATTTATATTTAAACCTTTTTAATTGGATTAAGATCCAGTATTTTCGATCTAGATATATATTTATAAGATCATAAAATTATTGAATTTGATTTGGGGATTTTGATTTAGAACACACATCTATGAAATTTTGCTACTCTGATTTTTGGAATTTTTTATGAAGAAACATCTATCAATGAATTTATCTGGGTACCCAATGATATAATTCCCAAATCCATTGATTAGATGAATGTATGCTTGATTATAGAATTTATAATAATATTTATCAATTGAATTCCTATGTTAGGTTAATTTGATTGAATAATTGATCAATTGAGAATTTTTTGAATTAAATGATTTACCAAGGAATTAATCATGAGAATATGGGGATGACCTATTGGATAATTAATTCAGTGGAATTTAATAATGAGAGTTGGGGGTTTTGATCTTGATAATTAACCAATGTTTTTTTCTGATTTTGAAATTTCTAGAATAAGAAAATTAATTATCAATTATTTTTGTTCTATAATATTATGATCTTGATGATTAATTGGGGTATTAATTCTTATTATATGAAATTTAGAGATAGATAACTAATTGTTCAAAATTAATTATGATATACGAATCATGTTATTAATTAATTGGGGTATTATTTAATGGGATCCACATACTTAATTCATTTGGAGTTAATTAAGGATATTGATGTATTTAGTAATTATTGAATTAGAAATGGAATTAATGTGGATAATTAATTATTAATTAATTATGTGAGTAATAGTTTGAAAAAAATGGTTATTCATTTGATAAGTATTAATGGTAACATGGTCATTTTACTTTTGAGTAAATTAATGGAAACATAGTAATTCAAATGGGAAGTATAAATGGTAACATGGTCATTTTACTGAAGAGTAAAAGATTGAAAAAATGGTCATTCTATTGATAAGTAAGAATGGTAACATGGTCATCTTATTTTTTAATGTGTTATTGGTAAATTTTTAATTTATGTGTGAATTTAAAGAATGGTAATATAGGAACTTTTAGATATGGACTCGCATGATCATAAATCAAACTTTGGTATGTGTCAAATCTTGTTCTAATATACCACATCACTATTGAATACCTTGAGCTATGGTACCAGTTGAAAGAGGTTTTATGTTATTATTTTACGTAGGTAATTTTTTAGTATTTGGAATGAGGTGATGTTATAATTGAGTTATGGGTATCCCTAGGATCCCAAGAGTTAATATTATTAAATAAATAATAAATGATAACGTCATAACTATTTATTTTTTCATTGTACTATTTTCATTATAGAACTGAATGGACTATATATTGATTGTAATTATTGTAAACATCATTGTGTATGGCCTACTTTTTAATAAACACACATATAAATCATGAATCATGATCAATACCCAAATATACATTACTTTTGAATGATAGGATAATGTTAAGGGCCTTGAGATAGATTGCTGATTGGGGATGGAGAAAGGATGAGGGAATCAGATGTGGTTACAGACCCACTTGTGATTCATTAGTGTCATTATTTAAAATTGTTTTTTTAGGTACATTGACACTTTTATTGGCATAGAATTTTTTCGCTTCCAATTAAATATTTTTATTGAATTTTTTGGTTGTCTTATGACATTGGTACATTTTATGATTACATATGGTTAGTCTATTGATTAATTTTCCTTTATAGAATTAAACTCTGATAAAATAGGGTATAGTCTCCCCCCGAGTGACATAATAGACCCTCACTACTAGTCGACAGCCTCTGGAATAAGTGGATGCATACCTAAAGTCATGTGACCGATCGGATTGAGGCATAGTTGCATGGCACCTCGGTTGGGAAGTTTCAATATTCATGTAACTCTTTTATAAATTTAGCTTATTTTGATATATAATATTTTAAAAAATACCAAAAATTGTTTTTAAATAAGTTCATCCAATAATGGGAATAAAAAAATTAAAAGTATAACATTCTATTCTTAATATTTGGTAGGTACATAACTTATTATTATAAAATATTTTATATGAATGTAAAAGAATTTTATTCTACATAACATATATATATTCTCCTAAGTAAGTTAATAATGTTAATAACGAATATTTAACATTATGTTTATATACTATTATATTAAATAATAATAATTTAATTATATATAATTAAATTGTAAAACTCAGTCATGTATGTAATGCAAGTCATCGAATAAAGTATTTTTTCATGTGTTGCATGATAACAGCGTATTGTATTCAATGGAAACTAAATGATATATTAATTTTTTTCAAAATTTTAAATATACCATAATGTATCAAGAGGTTCTATTACATTCTATTTTTTTAGTTTTGTTTCATTCACACTATCGAATAAAGAGTCCTCAAATTAGAAATGTTGTTGTGTTACAATAATCAGTGGTGATTATTTAATTTTGTAACAAATTATTTAATTTTAATCACTATAGGAAACAATAGTGGTTAAATTTAAATTGATAAATATTTTTTTATAATTTAAGTCATATTTTTAAGATCATTACAGAAATTATATTAATATATTTTTAGAAAATGTGACAACCTTTAGGATGGGAGACAACCCACCATATCTGGAAAATCCAAGGGTCATGAACCCATAATAAATGGTTGTTAAGGGTTCTATTCATACCACTAGAATACATGATATCCTAGTCATTATGAAATTAATAATTCTTAAAAGATTTAATCGATAAATTTAATTTTTATTTTTTAAGAATTTAATTTTGGATGACATATTTTTATGTTTAGTGATTTTGATTTGATTGATGACATTTCAATAGGCATTTTATATAACCATTACATATAACATAAATTTATATTTGGGAAGAATGAAATTATTTTTTTTGTGGTGTAAGAAAATTTGTAAGAGATAATTTTTTCAGTAAAAACATTCATTAATTTTTAATCTATTATTTATATTTATCAAAAATATATTTTATTTTAAACTGATCTATATTAAACAACTAGTTTTCTTTTTCAATTTTAGTGACAATTTATTTGTATTTGATAAACTATGATAATTATATTTTTAAATATATATAATCACATTTTGAGTATATCATTATCCATTTATGCATTATATTATCTATCAAAATTTAATTTTTGTGCATTAGAATTGAGAAAATCATCCTGAATAATCATCATTTGGGAAAATATATGATATTTTGGCAAAATTGTTTAATGGATGAAATTATAATTTTCATGTAAGTATAATTCATTATTTTCAAATACAATTTGGTAATTTATATTTTCATCTTTAACAAATGGGTCTTGAAAATATGTTATCATATTATCAACATATCTAATGAATTAATGGTATTCTATCCCATTATATACTTATGGTTTGGTTCTTGTTATCTTTCAAATAGTGATGTTCATTATCAATATATGTATGCCCTTGGGTATTATTTTTAACCTTCATGACCATATTTGAACTAAAAAATATTGTTATACAATTTTGAAAGCTAGTATTTCATGACCATCGTATGTCTCTTTCCCCTATTTTTATGTCAAATCTTTATAAATCACCTTATGCTATGGGTTTTTCACAATGAAATTTTCATATTTAAAATTTTAGAGATGCAATGTAATGATTGGAGTGAGAATTTTATTCCCTATTAATTTATACTATAAATAAATCTAAACAATTTCATTTCATTGATATATTTTAATGCCCACAAAATGGGTTTAAATTATCGATGAAACTCTAATAAAATATTATCATTTAAAAACTAATATTATATCCATGCATTATATTGGATGTTATAAATTAGAATAAATAAATTATTTAAAATATAATGTATAAATATGTATAAAATGAAATATTATTTATTAATTAATTAAACTTTTAAATAAAAACTAGTGAAAATTAATAGAAACAGTTTATCAAAAAAACTATTTTTATTCTCAAATTACATTTTTATCTCAATAAATAAAATTATTACATACTAGAGAATTATTTAAAAAATATTATATATTATATACTCATAAAAATATCAAATAGTTCATCTAATAGATTTTCAATTAATGGGATAAGAATAAAACATTTTTTATTGAATTAAACTCTATTTTTCTAAAATGGCGTTCTATCCGGGTTTTAAAAATTATTAAACTTAGTTTTTTCCACAATGAGAAACATTATTCCATGAAATGAATTTAATTTTTAAATCTATATTTAAAATTTATTTTAGAGAGCATATTTATATTTTTTACAAAAGAATGGTTTTCTGATTAATAGTGTAAAATGCTTATTAATATAATGATTTTCCATTTGGTTTAATTATTTTTATTGTATCTAATTTGTTCTAAAATTGGTTCAATAGTAAAACATGTTCAATGATATTATTTTTTATCCTATTTAACTCATTTTAATCGATCATATTATCCATTTTGATATAAAAATTTCAATATTTATGAAAAAGTCTTGTTTAGAAAGCATTATCTATTAGGCTTGTGGGTTTTATTTAAAATTAAAATATCCCAATTCTATTATTATAGTTAGATAAAATGTATTATATATTGGGAATATTTATAATAAATATCTTCTAATAAATTGAATAAATTTTTTAACTATAATCAATGATAAAAAAATTAAATGTATTTTCCATGATTAAGTTAAATATGGATTTATCAAGGGGACAATCATAGAAAAAAAGGTTAAGAATGAATTACAACATCAATAATTTATATTTATATACATATATCAACATTATGACATCGATGGTTTGAAAGTGTTCTTCTTTGATTCATTTTTCTTATTTAAAAAAACAAGGGTTTAATCTATTCTTTTAAAAAATTCAATGTTTGTCCTCTCATCTACTTACAAAATGTCATCCCCTTATTTCTCTAAGTTGAACATAAACATAAATTTATATATAAAAATTCCTCTTAAAATATTTTCAAAACATAACTCCAAACATCATAGAGTACATTTTTGGAATAGAGAGACAACCTAGGAATCCTTTTGTGAAAACCTAAAATCATTTTCTGAAAAAGGCTAATCATTATTGACTAAGGAATTTTTTTTCTCCACCATCCGTAAAATAGTACAAAACAATGATTAAATGAAATCCTAATTATAATAAATTTAATTATATTTTATTATTTTTCATTAATGACATATATCTATATTTTCCTCCAAAAAATGGGTAAAAAAGCCATCGATCATTTGTAAAACACTCTACTACCTCAAAAACTATGTTAACATGGTTTCCAAAAATACCGATAATTGTTTGATATAATAATTTATTTAATATATATATATATGAATTTTTTTCAAAATTAAACTTCTCCAATTATAGTATCCTATATACAATCTTACATTCCATTTTATGTAGGAGGGGATAAAGTCACTTGTGTGTATGGTAGACTACCATCTAATAATGTGATGTGATTCATTTTTTTTGATGGAATACATGGTCCTTATTAAGGATATATTTAAAAAATATTTATAATATATATTACATAACAATTTATTTATAAATTAAAAATTATATAATATTATTTGATTTTTTTTACTTTGGAAAATGAAATCATTATTCATTTGTTGGTACGGCTTACCATCTAAAAAAAGATTATAACTCATTTTTTATCTCAGAGGCTCATAGAAAATTATAAATAAATATATTTTGAAATTATTTTTTTATATCATGGATAAAATTATGGTGATTATATAACCATGATCAATGATCATGGACCCAAAATACTGAATAAACATTTTTTAAAAACATAGAATTTACTACTCAAAAAATTAATTTTGATAAAGGGTTATTAGTAAAAGGGTCATAAAAGAATATTATTAAATAATATTTTTTTTGATATAGATGACTATGATTTGTGAATAAATTTATAATGAGTCTATATTTTTTATTCATGAAGATATAATATTTTTTGAGAACGTTTTACCAAAGTTATAAATATTTATTATAAAGATTATACTTATGTGAGACATATTCCTTATTCACATCATATTTTATTTGGATGGTGTACTTAAATCAAATTATATATTTTAAATCATGGATATATTTATATTTTTGGTATATTTTTTTAAATTGGATGTAATTCATTCATGGGAATTACAATTCAAAAGGTACCAACGTGTTATGCCTCTATTTCACAATCTCAATATTATTCCTGATTGATCATGTTTATGTCTCCATTGGGGGATTTATTACATATTTTTAACAAAAACACAATATATTATATTATCCCTTTTTAACTTATTTAAAATTAATATTTTCTGGTAATTTTTATCACCTTATGTACTCATGAGACAAATAATTTGTTTTAAGGATAATTCAAATTTTTTTCTCTCTTCTGTCAAAAACAAATTTTCTTACATATAAATGATTTATAAAAATGTTTATAATTACTTTTTATATTTTCAATTTATTTTCCAAATTAATTATTACCCATGTCATACATTTTTCAAAATTATTTTTAATGTAACATTCTTATTGTTTTTTGGCTGCGGTGGTTGCTTTATTTTTAAAATAGTGTGGACAGACTGTTTTTTTTAATATATATATTGTATGGAATTAAACCCCATCATAACCGGTAATTTATTTGAAGATTCATTTAAAACTTTACAAGGATATTTTAATTAAAAATATTTTCTTTAATATTTCTGAATTATTTTCAACTTTAAATCTGTTGTTTCATATTGAAAAATATATTTTCCTCAAAGATTTATTTAATAATCATTATATGGTGTTTATGTAAATGAGTTAGAACATCTATTTCATTTAATTATACTTCATTTGAGATATTCTGTAATGATATCATATTTATTCATTAAAAATATTTGTTATGATTCAATTTTTCCCCTAATTTTATTGACATTCATTCGTTGATTTTTTTTATGTTCTCTTGAAACATGCAGACTCATGAGATCATTAAAAATTAAATTTCCATTAAACATAAATATTAATTGAATCTGTCATATAGATATTTATTGTAAAATATATGATTTTTTATATGGTGTTTTACATGGAATTTTATTTTATGAACATGTGAATTTTGATAATATATATTCTATATTATATATGAAAATTTATTTACAAGGAATATATTAGTAAACTAGAATTTATTTTGGATTTCCCCATATGTTATAATTGTCCATGGAAAATGCCTTGATAGTAGTCGTATCTTGATGAAATCATTAAGAATTACATTAAATGAAAATAAATTTATTATTATCCATGTCATTATTACATTGAAATTATCAATGGATTCATTTTGATGATCATGTAATTGATTTATTGGAATATACTTTTAGTCATTTACCTTCTATATTGATTGTTACAAATTTAATAGGACTAATTGATTATTATTTATTAATTCATGAATGATTCTGTATTATTTAACTCTTACTATGAAATTGAACTCGCCGTATTGTTTCCCTTTTCCATAGGATTATATGAAGCATAAAATGATTGATTTATATAGACATATTAATGAGAATAAAAATTTCCTTATTAAAAATACTATGTTGTGTTTTATGTTTATAGATGTAATGTGGAATTTATATACTTATCAAGATTTCAAAAACTAAAAATCAATATGGTCCTTTGGGATATGAGCACTTATATTTAGTTACTATGTAATAATTTGATTACTGACTATAGGGTACTAAGGTTGGTGAATTTATTGAATAAGATACTATATTTTTATAATGGGATGAATATACACATTGTGGGGGGGGGAATGGATAATAAAATATATTATTGTTATAATTATTGATAAGTATGAAAAGCTGAATGGTGGGATGAAAAATATCAATATTAATCTAGTTGTGTTAAGTTATCGTTAGATTAATATTTTTAACCATTAATACTATTGATATATATTCCAGTTATAATATCCATAAGATGAATTAATTTTAATTGTGGATTATCATACAGACCATGTAGTATTGAAATATAAATGATTCACTGTTGAATGATGCATATTTTAAGTGTTTAGACACCCCTTTATTTTTATTCTACATTGAGTCCTTATTATATTGAATAAAAAAATTTATCAACTTCAAATTTGGTTTTAATTTTAATAGAATTAATTGATTTTAATTATAATAAATAACACAAAGTTTATGTTATATTTAGTTGGGGTGATGTTTAAAGAAGCTATTTGGTGAAATAATGTCAAAAATGTAAATGTTGTTTTCATATGTTATTTTATTTAAATTTTAAAACCATATTTGATGGTCAAAAAAATGAACATACCCTATAATTGGTTATTTATTGAGTATGATTTTTAGGGTAAATAAATCATTCCAAAAAGAAATAAAAAAATTAAAACCCAGCAATTTTTAGTAGGAATCCCCCACCCTCCTCATTTCTTATCACTTTCGACGTGAAGACACTCCCTTATACTTCCATTAAATATACCTTCATATTGGGTCTATAAGATCTTAAATATTTACCCTTTTCATATGAATCAGAAGTTTTTTTTCTCAATTAATTATTTTATTCTCATTTTTCTCATATTCTAAATCAGTGAATTTAGTATGTTGACGTCTTTAAATCATGAAGAAACCCTCAAAATAAAATTTAGTTTTTAAATAATTTAAAAATAAGTATTTTATGACGGGTTTTCATGTTGTTTGTTGTAAATTAGACATAACACAATTTATTAATGATTTTTTAATTGAGTTATGTTTATTTTATAGATTTTATAGATTTTATAGATTTTTCATTGATATATTTTTGTAGTACTAGTATTTTAGGTGACACATGATAGTGTTATGAACAAATATTGTTTTGTATGGAATCAGGGAAACATAATGTGTTAGGTAGATTATCTATTGATGGGTTTTTTATAAATGTGTTATGATTCAAATGTTTTTGTGATTTTGAATTATTATTTGAAATATTATGTTTTTCTCTTAACTATATTTCTTGTTTGGAATCTCAGTAACAAATATTGGGTCTAATATATATTTATAGGTTATATATAATGAGACATGGAAAGGATCAATTTAAAATTCACCACAACACTATGTTTAATTGTAAAAAAGATCTTTTGGTAGTGATTTAATTTTTTTTGTGTGTCAGTCCACGTTACGGTGTAATTCTTATTATGGTACGAATTAAAATTTTAAGGTTGGGTTGAAAATGTTTCAAAATTTTATCATTGGTATAATTCATTTTAAAGGTTCATTTTATAATAATTTCATAAATATAAGTATTTTTGTGTATTAAAAATTTATTTAAGGGGTTTGGGGGTTTTTGAAAGATGATCATTTTGATTTTTATAATTTCAAAGGAATGGTGATTTAAAATTTGGTTTTTTGTTATGGTAGTAAGTTTTGATTCAAATAATATTTTTGTACTTAATAAAGATTTTTCGTGTGTAATTAATAAATATTTTATAATTATATTGTTAAAAAAGAAAACTTATTTTTGTTTGGGTTTATTTGATCATGGATAATTATGAACTTCATGATTTATCCATTCATTTTAACAAATTTTTATATTGAGTTTGGTTTAGGTACTAATTTTTTTTCACTTTTTAGCGATTTTTTCAATTAAAATGTTAATTATTGCGATATTAGTTTTTTTTCAGAAATTTAGTCCAATAGTTTAGTGAAATCTATCTTGGAATTTGTGAGGATGATCTTTTTGATATAAATAATGAATTATGAACTGATAGAAAGGGATATGGTTTAAAATATGGTGACTCCTGGGGTCTCTTAGTTGTATTCAAATATTGTTAGAGTTTTTATTATTTTAGGTGGTTTATTTATTAAGATTTTACTGATGGTCCCTATATCAAGTGTGGTAATATTTACAGTTTTTCAAATAAGTTATTTCAATTTTTTGGTAAACCATAAATGGAAGTGAACAAAATATTCTATTTTTTCATGGTTTATTACATTTATTATGATTTATAAACCAATCTATGAAACCCATATTTTATATTTTTTTATTTTTAAACTATTTAATAATGGTTTAGGTCCTCCTTAGTGGTTTGAGATGATTCTATAGGTTTTCAAAAATATTTCTTAATTATATTATCCTTTAGAAGTTAAGGGTCATCTTGTGTGATAAAATGTATTTCTATTTTTTTGTGAGTTTCTCCTTGTAAGACTAAAATGATTTTATATTTATATTTTTTAGGTAGTAATTAACTCATTGATAGAATCAGTTATTCAAGTATATTGTTTGGAGAAATTTGGGTTATAATGATCTTGAGTATGATTTGACTATTTTTGTCAATAGTTATTTTTTTATTATTTCTAATTCATTTGGATATTGATTTTTATGACTAGTGCATCAAATTTATAATGGTTTTCTAATACAACATAATAGGTGAAGAGTTCCACTTTCTGTACTGTAATTACCTGAGATATTATGACATAATTTCTTATTAATATTATATCTTTTATTTCCTTCTGTAACAGACAAATACAATCTTAGCTTGAGTTAAATTCAACCCTGAGTTTTTATAAAACATCAATTTATTATTATAATTATCAAAACATGATAATTATAACATAGCCATTTGAATGACAGGTATGAACATGGTAAAATAAATTATGAAATAATGATTTAAAAATGTATATATAATTCTTTCTCATATTTATTATAAAAAATAAATCCCTTTTTAAAATATAAGGAAATGTTTTTATATTTTTTTTTCAAATATGCACAAGTGTGTTTTATACCAATAAATAATCAAATTACTCTTTTTGGATTATTTTAAATATATATATATATATATAATATATTCCATATAAATTTCTAAATTCATCTTATGTGTTTTCTATATATTCTATAAGAACAAATGAAATTTTACACATAAAAAACTATTTTTCTAAAATGGTAGTCTTACTGCCTTTTGAAGAAGTACATATTTCTAAACCAAAAATTTAGAAATTAATACATTATATTTTTAAAAAATAAAATTTTATTTGAATTCAGGATATTAATATTTATTTTGGTTGAATTTTTGGTATTTTTAGATAAGTTTCTTGTTTTTATGAATAGTACAAAATATTTATTTTTAATTGAGAACAGATTTTTCATCTAAATAATTTAGAGTGATAAAGTAATTTTTTTTAATTAATTTATTAATTAGTTGAATTTTATATCAATTAATACATTATATTTAATTTTAATCAATTTTCCATTGAAATTAGATATAAAAATATTCCACACTTTTCAAAAAATTTACATTGAAAACAAATTGTTTCGTCCAATCAGTGGGATTATATTTTAATTAATTTCGGAAAATTATATGAGTTTAAATGTTTTTAATGTATTCAATATATATAATTAATATAAAAAAGTTTAATAAATATATAGGTTTTATATTTTGATAATATTAATAGTAACTTCTGAAATTTTTGTTACCACTATTCAGGGAAAATCATGTAATTGCGGGTAAAAATAAAATTTGAAATATTAGAAAACAAAATGAAGACTCGAACAAATGTAATTGGATGAAAAAAATTAGTCCCCTAGAAAATATGAATCAAAATTTAATAACATAATGGACACATGTTCTTGAAAATTACTTTGATATTATTAAAATTAAAGCGAGGGAAATAAGATCAAACTTGTACTTTTAATACATATATTATTATTAAGGTGCATAAACAACACATATGATAAATTATTAATGTTAATATGTTTGGTAGAATATTTTTATACATCATGGAGTATAATATTTTAATTTTCGGGTATATATAATTATCATAAATAATTATACAATGATGATACAGTAATTATTAATGTAAGGAAAAACTCATATAAGTGAAATAAAATTTTTAAAATTACTATAATATTTTTTACATAAGGTTCCAGAATAAATTCTATTAGTTTATAGGTAATATTACCGATGAATTAAATTAATTTATATGAATTTATATTGATTTATTAATTTTCCTAATGTCAATTTAATGAATAGTTTCAAAATTTTCACTAATGATATTTTATAAAAACAATATTTTATTACATATTTTAAAAATCATAAATAACACAAATAAAGAAAAAATGGATAATATATGGTCAAAATATCTTAAAATTTTCAATTATAGTTTAATGTAAACCGTAATGTAATAAATGTACACCTTTTAATTTTGAAAAATATATAACCAAATTTAAAAATAAAATAGGTTAACTAGGTGTTATAAAAAAATATAATGCATGAAATTACACCCAAACATGTTCAAAATTTATTTTCTGATGTGGTTACCACCCTATCCCACGTTATATTCTAATATCCATCCATTTGGAGGTTTTTAATTGATATTTCGATTATTATAAATTATTCTTTCTAGAAATTCCAAAAGTGCCACTCCCATATCTCATAAATGTAAACAATATCTTCAATTTTTGTCCCATATCAAAAAATATATTATTCTAAAAAATATGTAAAAATATCCTCCAAAATTAACAAACATAACCATATAGTCATTAACTTTGTATTAAATCCAACCCATGGAGTCCTTTTTTAAAATCTAAAGGTAATACCTAAAGAAGAGGTAATGTTCATCAACAAACATTTTTATTTTATTTAAAACTAAAAAACATTTATTTTTTTATTTAATTTTTATATAATGTCAAAATAATCAAAAATATAATTGTTTTTCTTTATATTGAGGATTATACATAAACTTACTCACATTTCGATCAAATTGAATACACAATCATCGTTCGTTGGTACAAAGTACTACCGACTCCCAAACCGATGACATTTGTTCATTCATTTATAGCTTCAAAGGTTGGTAAAAATTATTTAATTTTTATTTTTATATAACATATATGATATATATTTTTTATTTTTTATTTCTGAATTATTTTATAACACATTATTTCAGGAATTCCATTTTTTGTAAATATGAAAACATTATTTGTTGACATGTGGGCCACTTCATCCTTAAAGAATTGTGATTCGTTCATAATTTAGATTGAATGTATAAATTTTTTAGTGATATTATATTATATATATGTGACATAATAAATCTATAGGAGTATTATTATATATAAAAATGTATCATTTACCTACTTTCTTTCAATACGACGTGACAATGGAAATTATGTTCTTGTGTACGTACGAAAAACTATCTAGATGAACAGTGTATTTTATTTTCAAATTATACATTAAATATATTATTAAAAATAAAAATATACCTTATTAATATTATAGTTATTTCATTTCTATCATTATTTATATAATTAAATCAGTATATATGTAACATGACCTGAAATATCACAAATAACACATGAATTGAACAAAGTAGATATTACCCGATGCGTAATAATAACATAGAATTGTTAACAAATGGACAATATAAAGTAATATTGAAATAATATATGGTATTATCTAAAATAATATGGTTATATTATATATTTAGAATAAAATTATATTTATTATACATGATATTTTTATGAGAACAATGAGAGTCAACTCATAAGGTAATAAATTGTTGTCACACTTTCATTTTTGTGGGACACATTCCCCATACAGTACTTGTTTATTTTCTGTGGTGTATATAATATCATTGTATGATATTTATCAGAGTTATTATAAAAATATATTTTTATTTACATATCCATTTCATGATCTCTTTTTATGTGTTTTACTCTTCATATTTTTCTAAATAGGTAAGGGAATTTGTCTCAATTTTCAATCATTGATAGACATGTTATGTTATGGAAAAATACTCATTTACATGGTCTATCTAAAACCCTTTTAGATTATTTTTCATAAATATCCATCTTTTAATAATATTATAAGAACCATGTATGTCACGACCCGTCCTCGGGGCCCGTGTCGTGACTACCCCAAGCCCGCCTTCCATAGGCCAGGAGCAGGCGACTAGCACCAAAGGCGTAAATCTCAATAACTGGGAAGGCATTGCCTTTATAAAATAAAACAAGCACCACGGAGTAAGAAAGCGGAAAAAGTAAACACTAATTACAAGAGAAGTGCTGAAAAGTAAATGGGCCAGAATAGAAACCCAAAAGAAAGTACAACTACAACTGAATAAGTACAACAGAAAAGATAACAGCTGGAAGGACGGAAGCGGCTCCTGGGTCGTCCTCCTCGGATCCTACCTGAAGGGTAGGTATAAATGGCGGAGCTCTTGGTCGTCCACCACGGATCCTACCTGAAGGGTAGGTACAGATAGCCTCCTCCACGCTCTCGCCCATCAACCTCCTATGTGTGTCATCTCATCGTGTAGTCCACCTCCGGGTACTGACTCATCGTTTAGTCCACCTCCGGGTACTGAATCGTCGTGTAGTCCACCTCCAGGTACCATCCAGTCCTCGAACACTTAGCCTCCGTCAGCACTGCCCGTCGTCTGCAACCAACACAACGAGGTGCGGGCATAGCCCGTTCAGGGGTGAGTATAACGATACTCAGTAGGGACCCTGAGACCCTCAAGGTCTCACTAAACCAACAAGGATAACCACAAAGAAGATCTCAACAGATAACCTCTACTTAGGTATATGCCCATACATATACCTAAGTTATCAAGTAACCCATCTCAATCATGAGGAAACACAAGGATTGTGAAATCAACAGATAACCACTACCTCGGGTATATGCCCATACATATACTTAAGTTAGCAAGTGACCCATCTCAATCATGAGGTAAACACAAGTTTAAAAGTCTCAGCTCAAACCAGGATTTTCATTATCGAAACCGTAACTGCTGAAGAGCTCCGTCTCTGGAGTGTACAGTGGTCCTGTCACGACTCTGAGGTACTGCTCACTAACCTAATACTGCTGAGGTACTCCTCCTGTCGTGTACTGCGGGTCTACGGCCAACTACCGGGCACTCCGTCCGCATAGGGTCTATTGCCAAATACCGGGCGATCTCCCTAATAGCATACAGAGGTACTCCTCTGGTCGAGTACCGCGGGTCTGCGGCCAACTACCAGGCGCTCATTCCGTCGTGGGTCTGCCGCCAAATACCGGGCGCTCCGTCCACTGGGCTAGTCGACTCACTCCAAGTCGAGTCGGTCAAGCAGTCGTCAGGTCTTAGTCATCTACACGGTCTCCGTACTCCACTCGCTCGTCTCTGGGAGGGTCTGCTCCATGAGCTATAGGTTGATACTCCAAGTATCTCAAATTCCCATGAAGAAGTATCTCAAGGGACCGCCTCGTCATAGGGGTCTCAACGCAATAGACGGCGCATCAATCGGACGCCTGGTCTGTGAGCTTCTAGCCTTTTCATCCCAGGGGCCCGGTTGGTTTTGTGAGCGAACCAATCCAGACCGTATCTCAATTGTACCCTGAACTCTCATAGGGTATACTCTTTGGGACTGTTTCTCAACTTGATCACCAACGCCACCGACGGTTCATCAAACGGACGTCCAGTCTGAAAGATATCAGCTTTTCCGTTCCAAGGTCCCAGTTGGATTTCGGGTGCGATCCAACCTGGCCACTATCCAACTGTATCCAAAACACAGGCAAAGTATTCCAAAAGTTCCGTCTCATCAATAGGAATTCAACGGAATAGACGGCGCGACTATCGAACGCCCGGTCTGTGAGTTATTGGCTTTTTCTTTCCAGGGGCCCGGTTGGTTTCGTGAGCGAACCAACCCGACCGCACTCTGAGAACATCCAAACATCAAGTGGAGTAAGCCAAAATATCCGTCTCACTTAGAGGAATCCATCAAAATCGACGGCACGTCAATCGGACGTCCGGAACTCAAGTTACGAGCATTTCCGCTCTGAGGGCCCGGTTGTTTCCGTATCCGAACCGACCCGGCCGATCCCAAATTAATCTGAAACATTGAGTGCGATATACCGAAAAGACCGTCTCGATCCAAGGATTGTGTTTCCACTGACGGCGAGTCGTTTGGAGGCCCATAGCTCAAGTTACGGGATTTTAACTGAAAGTGGTCCGAAAACGGGGGTCTGGGCCCGGGCCGACCCGGCCAGACCCCACCTGGGTCGGCTGAACCGGGTCCGACCCGACCCGGGTCCAACCCCACTGGGCTCGGTCTGGCTCGTCCAGCGTGGCCGAGCTGAAACGCATAGCGGGGTGTCCCTCGCCCGCCGCTAATTGAGGCCGGCGGCGAACCGCCGACCGCCTCACTTCCGGCGGCGCGCCGCCGCTGCCGCCTCCTTCCGCGGACCACCGGACGCGCTCCGGTGGTCCGTTTCTCCTGTCATCTTCTCCTATGGTCCTCCCGGGACCCAACCTTCACTGCGGAGGCCTCAAAATTACCTTTCGGCCTTGTTTGTCATCACCCGTCAATACGCACGTCAAAAACGAAACGCGCCATCTTCGTGGTTCTCCGGCGCGGCGTGTTGGCGCTGCACCCCTTCGACACGGCCCGACTCCATCCGCGGATGTCTTCCGTTTTCTTCGACGCGGTGCGACGGCGTCGCGTCCTTGAATTTCTTTCCACGGCGCGGTGCGATGGCGCCGCACATATCTACCGCATGAAAACGCATGGTGCGATGTCAACACGCTTCCTCTTACCAACCACAAAGAAAAAAAGGAGGAGGGTCGGCCGTGTTCGTGCGGTCCCCCCCCCCCTCACGTTATTTGTTATCATTTGGTTTCTAACCACAAAGTTAAAATTCGATAACAAATGGTTTTTAACCACGAAGATCATCAAGTCTGAAATCTCAAACAAATATAAATAAATGAATACAAACCCCTACCTTGGGTATAAGCCGATCAGAAGGAGGTGTCGTCGTTCGAGGATCGTCGCGGAATGGCGTTGCGAGGATGACGACGTCGAAGGGGGCGTCGGCGCTCGTCCGACCCGAGGGAAGGAGAAGCCGTCGTCGCTTGCTACCGGATTCCGCTTCCGAGCTTGTTCGTCGATCCGTTGACGGTGAAGGGGAAGAAGAAGATCCGTTGAAGAGTCTCGCCGCGGAAGGGGAGAAATTCCGTGGAAGGAAAACGAGCGTTCTTCGTCAGAGGTGGCATGTTCTTCGTTCGTGAAGATAAGAATCTTCCCAAGTGTTGGGCGTCGCGGTATTTTACCAGTGCTCCGTCTCTTGGTGAAGCCGTCCCCAAACCCTCTCCCAAGATCCCTATATATAGGAGAGGGGGAGAGGTATGTAACCATTGTGGTTACATAACTTTTTTTAAAAAAAAGGGTCGGGTGAAATAAATTTCTTTGACGCTATTTATGAGGTCCGTTGGCACCACTTAAGATAAGAGGGTGCCAAGGAGTTTCTCCCCATTTAATGGGGAGATGAGGAATTAAAAGGCTCTCCCTCATTAATGAGGGAGAGTTGATAGGTTTCCTCTCCTCCATTTAATAGGGGGTTAAGCCCCGTGTGGTCCCTACCATAATAAACTACCCATGGGAGGTTTAGTTCGGGTGAGCCTCACCACCATAACCTCTCAAGGGAGGTTACGGTGTGGTGACCCCACCTCCATCCTCCATGAGGAGGTTTCAACCACCACACTCCCAATGGTGGATGAAATAAAATAAAGTTCATGACACGTTATTTTATTATTACTCTTATTTAAAGAAAACCCAAAAACTAACTTCCGCTCTCGATTAAACGCAACTGCATCAAAAGTCTCTTTAAGAAAATACCGGCGTTGTGACTTCATTGGTGCCCTCGGAATTCGATTCCGAGCACCGGTTCAAAAGTTAGAATAACCTTCTCGTTCGTTCACTGAACGTACCCGAGCCAAACTTCGGAAATTGATTCCGGGCACACCGGTCCTCGGAATCAGGCGCTGTCAGAAACTGCGTCCTTGAAAAATTCCAAAGAAAATTTAGGAAAAAAAATTTCCCTTGAAATTTCTGGGTCTTTACATTACTCCCACCTCAGGTATTTACGTCCTCGTAAAGCTTTAACATAAACTAGGGATACAAAAATGGTACTGAGAACGCATCTGAGCCTTCCGCTCCCGTGTGCTCACCCGGAGGTTCCTGTACTGCCCGTGAAAGCGCACCCGAGGAATAGGCCATCCTCGAAGGATCTACTCCTGTTGATCCTCGATCCTCATTGGAACCTCCGTGAAAGACACTCCATCGCCATCGTCCAGCTCCTCATGGTCGATGATATGCGAAGGGTCGAGCACGTATCTCCTCAGTAGAGATACGTGGAAGTCTTAGTGCACCTAGTGCAACTAAGGTGGATGGTTCAAGTGGTAAACCACCCCACCTACCCAGTTGAGGACCTAGAAAGTTCTGTTGAACCTCGGAGACAACTTTCCGCCTTGGCCACATCTTCGTAAACCTCGTCGAGGTGAGACCCGTATAAGGACGTGATCATCATCCTCGAACTCCAGAGGTCTCCATTTTCTGTTAGAACTGAAACTCAAAAGACTGCTGCCATGAGAGTATGGTTGACTGACTCAAGAGTGATCAGTCTCACCCTCCTGTGAAAGAGTTTATCCCGCTTCCTGGCGTTTCCTTTTCGCCGACCAAGGAAAACCCATCCCGACGTTTGCCTAAAACCGTCAATTTGATTATGAATAGTTATTTCCCATTCCATACTCAAACTAACGTCGTAAGGCCTCGACACTGCCACCAAGATATTCCAACCGGAACCCTCGCCTAGAGGGTCTGACCACACCGTCAGCGTAAGTGTGATTGTCGAGTCTCCTCCCAAGGTATCTCCAGACGTGAGTGTCAAGTCCACGGCTTACCGGAAACTCTAGGTCTGGGACAAGATTTGTGAAAGCGATGAATGATTCATATCAACTTCTGTTACTACAACATCTAGTAGTGGACACAGACTGTCCCTTGAAAAAAATTTAGATACATTGGGTCACACTCCTTGATCGCATGCAGCCGCACTCTTCCTCTGACCTCCAACTCCCTGAGCCTTGTAGGGATAACTAAGGCGGGTGGTTGTAGCATGTTAAGATTTACACCACCTCATACTGCTCTCCTAGCTCTGCCTCCATGTCTGCTGCGTCACAGACTCATCTAACCTTAAAGCTTCCACTTCTTGAAACATTTAACACGCCCGAGTCTCTAAGACTGGCACCGGTTTATTTTTTCTTACTGCACTGTGTAGTCTTCATCTTCTCTTGGATGACATGTACCTTCTTTAGTCTCACAAGAGATGCTATGATTTATTCTTTGACGATAAGAGAAATCTGGTCTCATACCCTGGATTAACCACATTCGTTGCCTAATACAGTCAATCCAATCATGAATGATGCATTCATTCCACGGATGACGACGTAAGGCCTCGACGTAACTACCAAGATATCCAACTGTCACTCTCGCCTCCAAGGGTCGAGTCACACTGTCAGCATTAGTGTGAGGTCACTGGGTCTCCTACAGTATAAATCTCAAAAGTGAGGGTCAAGTCAACAGTTTTAACCGTGACCACTCAGTATCAACCAAAAAAAAGGACAGGAAAGAAAACAAAGATAAGTGTCTTTTTATTATTGCAGTTCATAATACAAAGACACAAATACAACAACAACATGGAACTAGAAGTACAAAGGACGTATCCACTAGTTCCTCTCATGTCCACATGCTCCCGGAGCTCTACTGCCTTGTCCACTGCTCGGCTGTTCCTCAAGCACTCGTCACTGTTTCTGCCTCGGTGGCTCCTCCAACGCCTGCGGATCAACTGTACGAGGAGTCGGACAGTCACGTGCCAGGTGACCCTTTCTACCGCAGGAGTAACACAACCTGTTTCTGGCACGCCTGGCTCTGACCCCACCCCGGGTGCCCCACACCACCTGTCCTAAAACCCGAGATCGGCCAACTACTGCTCTGGTCCTCCTGGACCTCTGCATCATCTGTCTACTACCCACAGATGACTCAGCTACTGATCAATAATCCTGCAGCAAAGGCAGAAGTTTTGTACACGCTCAAGGTGTAGAGCTACTGGCGCAAACTCCACCCTGAAGAAGGTCTCGAAGTTTTCCCATGTGAAGGCCATCCCGTCACAAGACTGGAACAAGTGGCTCCACCACCTGCCTACTACTGCCTGAAGAAGGCTGGAAGCAAAGATCACCATGAGGTCTGCCGGCGTCCCCACTAGCCTGAAGACTCTCACCACAGTCTCCAGCCAATCCTCAACCGCCTGCGGGTCCGTCTCTCCCCGGAACCTGGGTGGCCTCTGGCGCTGGAACTCGTGCAGCGCACTCAAGTGGCGTGCATTGCCTACTACTGGGACTGGTGGCATCGGTGGCCCAACGTATGGTAGTACCGCTGGTGCCTCTGATGGTTCCTCAACTGCAAGAGTTCCCTATACCGAAGCCTCGTTGCTCAGCAAGCTATCAGTACGCACGTCCCTCTGGGCTCTAGCTGGTCGTCCGAGGAAAGGCATCCTGAAAGAAACAACGTGACACGGTCAAACAATTATACCTGGTGAGCTGACCTGGTTCGAGCTATTTTAAGGGAAAAACCTTTGAAAACACACACGCAATCATTGTTTTCATGCACAAAGCTGGAAATCAGTTGTTAGGGTCCTGGTGTATGGATATGTCGGCCGCCCGCACCAACACTGGACTCCCTGAACTGAAAACCACACTCGGTACCCTTAACACTATTGCTTCACAGAAAGAAAAAGTCAGAGTTATAAGTTCTGCGGTAGAACCGAATCCACTGATACCAATTTGTCACGACCTGTCCTCGGGGCCCATGTCGTGACTACCCCAAGCCCGCCTTCCATAGGCCAGGGGCTGGCAACTAGCACCAAAGGCATAAATCCCGATAACTGGGAAGGCATTGCCTTTATAAAAGAAAAAAAACACCACAGAGTAAGCAAGCGGAAAAATTAAACACTATGTACAAGAGAAGTGATGAAAAGTAAATGGGCCAGAATACAAACCCAAAAGAAAGTAAAACTACAACTGAACAAGTACAACAGAAAAGATAACAGCTGGAAGGACGGAAGCGGCTCCTGGGTCGTCCTCCTCGGATCCTACCTGAAGGGTAGGTACAGATGGTGTAGCTCCTGGTCATCCACCACGGATCCTACCTGAAGGGTAGGTATAGATAGCCTCCTCCACGCTCTCACCCGTCAACCTCCTCTGTGTGTCTTCTCGTCGTGTAGTCCACCTCCGGGTACTGACTCATCGTGTAGTCCACCTCTGGGTACTGACTCGTCGTGTAGTCCACCTCCGGGTACCGTCCAGTCCTCGAACACTCGGCCTCCGTCAGCACTGCCCGTCGTCTGCAACCAACACAACGAGGTACGAGCATAGCCCGCGCAGGGGTGAGTATAACGATACTCAGTAAGGACCCCGAGACCCTCAAGGTCTCACTAAACCAACAAGGATAACCACAAAGTAGATCTCAACAGATAACCTCTACTTATGTATATTCCCATACATATACCTATGTTATCAAGTAACCCATCTCAATCATGAGGAAACCCAAGGATTGTGAAATCAACAGATAACCACTACTCCGGGTATATTCCCATACATATACCTAAGTTATCAAGTGACCCATCTCAATCATGAGGTAAACACGAGGTCAAAAGTCTCAGCTCAAACCAGGATTTTCATTATCGAAACCGTGACTGCTCAAGAGCTCCGTCTCTAGAGTGTATAGTGGTCCTGTCACGACTCTGAGGTACTGCTCACTAACCTAAGACTGCTGAGGTACTCCTCCTGTCGAGTACTGCAGGTCTGCGGCCAACTACCGGGCACTCCGTCCACTGAGGGTCTGTCGCCAAATACGGGGCGCTCTCCCTAATAGCCTACAGAGGTACTCCTCTGGTCGAGTACCACGGGTCTGCGGCCAACTACCAGGCGCTCCGTCCGTCGTGGGTCTACCGCCAAATACCGGGTGCTCCGTCCACTGGGCTAGTCGACTCACTCCAAGTCGAGTCGGTCAAGCAGTCGTCAGGTCTCAGTCGTCTACACGGTCTCCGTACTCCGATCGCTCGTCTCTGGGAGGGTCTGCTCCACGAGCTACAGGTCAATACTCCCAGTATCTTAAAGTCTCACAAAGAAGTATCTCAAGGGACCTCCTCGTCATAGGGGTCTCAACGCAACAGACGGCGCGTCAATCGGACGCCCGGTCTGTGAGCTTCTAGCGTTTTCATCCCAGGGGCCCAGTTGGTTTCGTGAGTGAACCAATCCTGACCATATCTCAACTGTACCCCTAACTCTCATAGGGTATACTCATAGTTACTGTTTCTCAACGTGATCACCAAAGCCTCCGACGGTTCATCAAACGGACGTCCAGTCTGAAAGATATCAGCTTTTCCGTTCCAAGGACCCTGTTGGATTTCGGGTGCGATCCAACCCGGCCACTATCCAATTGTATCCAAAACTCAGGCGAAGTATGCCAAAAGTTCTGTCTCATTAAGAGGAATTCAATGGAACAGACGGCGCAACTATCGGACGCCCGGTCTGTGAGTTATTGGATTTTTCGTTCTAGGGGCCAGGTTGGTTTCGTTAGCGAACCAACCCGACCGTACTCCGACGGAATCCAAACCTCGAGCGGAGTAAGCCAAAAGATCGGTCTCAGTTAGAGGAATCCATCAAAATCGACGGAACATCAATCAGATGTCCGGAACTAAAGTTACGAGCGTTTCCGCTCCGAGGGACCGGTTGGTTTCGTATCCGATCCAACCCGGCCGAACCCAAAGTAATCTGAAACCTTGAGTGCGATATACCGAAACGACCGTCTCGATCCAAGGATCGCGTTTCCGCTGAAAGTGAGTCGTTTGGAGGCATGTATCTCAATTTACGGGCTTTTGACCGAAAGTGGTCTGAAAACGGGGGTCTAGGCCCGGGCCGACCCGGCCCGACCCCCCCTGGGTCGGCCGAACCGGGTCGACCCGACCCGGGTCCTACCCGGCTGGGCTCGGTCTGGCTTGGTCCAGTCCGACCGGCCGGCAGTGGCTCGGCCAGCATGGCCGAGCCGAAACGCGGAGCGGGGTGTCCCCCGCCCGCCGCTAATTGAGGCCGACGGCGAACCGCCGGTCGCCGGCGCCACCGCGCAGGCGTGGCGCACCCCCGCCGCCTTTCGCGGACCACTGGACGCGTTCCAGTGGTCTGTTTCTCCTGTCGTCTTCGCCTATGGTCCTCCCGGGACCCAACCTTCACTGCGGAGGCCTCAAAATTACCTTGTGTCCTCGTTTGTCGTCGCCCGTCAATCCGCACGTCAAAAACGAAACGCGCCGTCTTCGTGGTTCTCCGGTGCGGCGCGTTAGCGCCGTGCCCCTTCGACGCGGCCTGACTCCATCCGTAGATGTCTTCGGTTTTCTCTAACGCGGCGCGACGGCGTCGCGTCCTTGAATTTCTTTCCACGGCACGGCGCGACGGCACTGCGCATATCTACCTCATGAAACCGCGTGGTGCAACGGCACCACGCTTCCTCATACCAACCACAAAGAAAAAAAGGAGGAGGTTCGGCCGTGTTCGTGCGGTCCCCCCCCCCCTCACGTTATTAGTTATCATTGGGTTTGAAACCAAAAAGTTCAAATTCGATAACAAATGGTTTTTAACCACGAAGATCATCAAGTCGGAAATCTCGAACAAATATAAATAAATGAATACAAACCCCTACCTTGGGTATAAGCCGATTGGAAGGAGGCGTCGTCGTTCGAGGTTTGTCGTGGTATGTCGTCGCGAGGATGACAACGTCGAAGGGGGACGTCGGCGTTCGTCCGAATCGAGGGAAGGCGAAGCCGTCGTCGATTGCTACCCGATTCTGCTTCCGAGCTTGTTCGTCAATCCATTGACAATGAAGGGTAAGAAGAAGATCTGTTGAAGAGTCTCGCCGCGGAAGGGGAGAAATTCTGTGGAAGTAAAACGAGCGTTCTTCGTTAGAGGTGGGGCATTCATTGTTCGCGAAGATAAGCTTCTTCCCAAGTGTTGGGCGTCGCGGTATTTTACTAGCGCTCCGTCGCTTGGTGAAGCCATCCCCAAACCCTCTCCCAAGATCCCTATATATTGGAGAGGGGGAGAGGTATGTAACCATTGTGGTTACATAAATTTTTTAAAAAAAGGGGTCGGGTGAAATAAATTGATTTGACGCAATTTATGAGGTCCGTTGGCACCACTTAAGAGGGGAGGGTGCCACGGAGTTTCTCCCCATTTAATGGGGAGTTGAGGAATTAAGAGGCTCTCCCTCATTAATGAGGGAGAGTTGAGAGGTTTCCACTCCTCCCATTAATAGTGGGTTAAGCCCCGTGTGGTCCCTACCATAATAAACCACCCACGGGAGGTTTAGTTCGGGTGGGCCCCACCACCATAACCTCTCAAGGGAGGTTATGGTGTGGTGGCCCTACCTCCAACCTCCATGAGGAGGTTTCATCCACCACACTCCCAATGGCGGCTGAAATAAAATAAAGTGCATGACACGTTATTTTCTTATTACTCTTATTTAAAGAAAACCCAAAAACTAACTCCCGCTCTCGATTAAACGCAACTGTGGAAAAAGTCTCTTTAAGAAAATACCAGTATTGCGAGTTCATCGGTGCCCTCGGAATTCGATTCCAAACACTGGTTCAAAAGTTAGAAAAACCCGCTCGTTCGTTCACTGAACGTACCCGAGCCAAACTTCGGAAATTGATTCCGGGAACACCGGGCCTCGGAATCTGGTGCCGTCAGAAACTTTGTTCTTGAGAAATTCCAAATAAATTTTAGGAAAAAAAATTTCCCTTGAAATTTCTGGGTCTTTACAATGTAATTGTATTCTCTATTCAGTCAGAAATATTTTCCTCTTTAAAATAATGTATTCTAAAAATGTTTTAATAGTGTTTTCAATGTCCTTTTTGGAATATTCCTGTAAAAAAGTCTAAAGTTTTAAAAATGGTTTTAAAGGATTAATTTACATGTTTCACAAGGTGTTTTTAAATAAATAATGATTCTAAAAATATTATGATTTAAATATTGTTCAGTTTCAAAAATAGAAATTTTATTTTCCACATGATTTATTTCAATAAGTCTCTTAAAATTATTTTTACATACTATATAATATTATTTGATTTTACTTTTGGTTTATAGATAATAATATCCAATTTCATTTGCCTTATAATTTTGTGGTTATTTTATATTTATATTTATGAATCCCATTTCTTTTCCATTGGTTATGCTATGTTGAAATTTTTTGAAACATATTTTTTTATAGGTTCTCATATGATTAATGATATTTATTCTTGTTGCAATTTTTTTGGTTTATAATTATTTTATGGGTGGGACCTTTATCTCCCTTCATTGTTTTGGGTATATATTTATATCTCATAATATAATTATGGAATATATCTTGAAGGGCTGAATCTAATAAGGGAATATGGGGAAACCTGATACACTATGTAATTACGGTGAAACCCAATCCATTATGGGAATATGGAGAAACCTAATCCCTTAAAAGTAATGGATTGTTACTGGGGATGGTGGGGTGTCTCACTCAGTAGTGGTATTCCCCATGTTTTCCCAGATATGTTTTTTCAATTCACCTTTACTTATAGATAATGATATTACATCTTTATGTATCTATAGAAATACCATGCGCTATTACTATATTATTCATTCATGAAATATTATCTTGATTCCCTATTGATTAATATCTTATTACCAATTTTTCGTGAATTAAATAACTCATTTTATTGATATTTTATGTTTTTGTCTTTTTTTTAAATAATATCATCATGTTTTCAGAATATTATGCTCATGATATTCACTAATATATTCATTGTTTACGCTTACTGACCATCTGTGCTCACCCCGTTCTTCAATTTTACTTTCCACAAGTCAAACATAATTGTATGACATAGGGGTGAAAAAGGAGAATTTCTTTTTGGGAAACTTTTAATACCATTGACCATAATATATTTTTTCATTTCATATTTCCAATGTCAATAACAAATTACAGAAATTATACGTGTCAGTGTGGATTCTGAAAAAAATGTAATATCTACTGAAAATAATCCTAGATCATTATAGATTGTTATAGTGAAAATGTTCAGTAAACCATTGAAAACATAGTTGAGAAATATTTAGTTAGATTCTTAGGGATATATCTATAGTTATTCTATGGTATGTCACTATAGATAAGCATAATGTGTCATGTATTAAACAGTGAGTCATTATTTAAACATTCTATATGTGATGTGTCGTATTTAGGTAGTTTTCTACTATATTATGTGATTATCATGATATTACTTATGGTTTTAGTCAACAGTGATAACAATGAGTAAATGGATTAACATTTAACTTGATGGCCAATTTTCTGATGAGTAGTCAAATGGGAATATCACTTAAGTGAAGGAAGTTGTGATCATAACTAATCAGTTTACATAGATCTTGATTAACAATGTGTACATTAACAAACTCTCAGACTCACCCTAGGAAAGAAAGAAAGGGATTTATATGTATTGTATTAATGCATAAAATGGAGTAAATAAAATCCAGTTTCCTTTAATCCAATATTTTGGAGAAAATGTACCAATGTATGTCTTAAAAGAAAAAATGAGTTGTTTTCAATATGAAAAGATAATTACACAATGAAAGTAATTGAAAATGGAAAATAAAAAGTTCAGATAAAGAAATTCATGGGAATATTGGCCACCCTAAGGTGCTATAAATTAATTATTTCATTAAATGTGAAAATAATTGGAATTATGAAAATCGATGTCCTAAGTGGAATGCTCATGAGCATAATCAATACACTTGTACAAGTTCGGGATTATTGTTGTTGATGATGGTACTACTGGTGAAATGTGAAAGGAAATAAGTATTAAGTAATTGGATGAGGTAGCCTTGTTAATGGATTATGGATGAAGTGAAATAATTTATGTTTTTATGAATTTAGAATCAAGAATTATGTTATATATATTTTGAAGTGTAGAGAAATTATTAAGGCTATTTTTTTCCTCATGTATTCACATGAAAAATATGAATGAATCTAATGGATTAAGAATTTTATTGGATGGGAAGATGATATTGAAGGGTAACATAAGATTCAAGGAAATACAACCCTTAATAAGTTCCTAATGTTAATATATTAGTGTTTGGATAATGAAAATTGAATGATAATGAATACCTTGGGACAAATTAAATATAAATAATATTATACTATCATTGATGAAGTTTGCAACATTTTTTTATCTATTGTGTATATCCAATAACTTATTGAGGAATCATGAATTTTTTAAATTAATATTTTTTGTAATTCAGGTTATTACCATGATTCAATATAGTACATGATGAATTATTTTACATGTTTGGAATGAGAAAAATAGGATATACATTATGATATATGGAAGATCATTATTAATCTATTTTTGAAAAATTTAGTCACATTTTTCTAAAGATTTGGAAATTCAACATTTATAATGTATACAATGATAAGAAATTATGAAATAGTTTATCATAATCATTGAATGGCATGTTACTAATTAAACAATAATCTTCCCATATAAGGGTTTATGAATATTCAATCACATATCATATCCATTTGTATGGGATAAATACTAATGTTTGGACATATCATTAAATTTATAGATCTCATAGTTTTTTAATACGCCTAGAATTAAAAATTCACCTACAAAGTGATGTAGTGGAAATTGTTCAAGGTGCAAAAAATGGTGATATTGTGATGAAATAAAATAATTTTATCATCTCATGATATTTTTTCATATTTGGGAAAAGGATCTTCAAATAAAATAGAGTCACATTATAATCAATTTTTATTATATCACGGTCCATTTTATTTCCTCATGGGTTATGGTTTTTTTTAGATTAATTTTATCTTGAAGATGACCTCTATCACTCTACATCATATCATAATAGTTAACTTTCACTTTTATGAATTTGTTTTCAGATTCCACTTATGTTTGCGTATATGGAAACCTTGTTTTTAGTAACATTGGGTAATTCTTATGTTCCCAAATTTCTTTTTTAAAGGAAGGTTTAGAATTTATTTTTACGTAGTTGTTTTTTATGAATGTTACTTTCATGTAATAAATCATTGATGGATCTAATAAATTTCCATGTTGAAATTAAGTTTATCGGGGATGAATGTAATACCTCAATATTTTCGGAAATATTTTTTTCATTACATGAATTCTTTGATGACATCCATTACACAAAATACCAACAAAACATGTGTTAGAATAAAAATTGAGTTTCTATGAAAAATAATTTTATTATTATAATGATTCAAACAACACTACTATAACATAGAAATTAGAGTGGAGGTATGAATATCAAAACTAATTTTTGAAATTATATTTTACACATGTATATATAATTCATTGACTTGTTACTTTTAAAATTAAAATCCATTTTTTAAAAATAGAAATGTTTATCAAGAAAAAACAATTCAAATCTACAGAAGTGTGTCTTCTCAAAATAAATAATAATAAAATATTTTTGGTTTAAATTAATGATATATATATAATATATTCAATAATTTTTTTCACTTCAATCATATTTCTTTCCTATACATTCAAAAGAAAACAAATCCAATTTTACACATTAAATATGTTTTTTTCTAAATAAAATGATTTCCTGCCATTTGATGGAACACATTGTTTAATTATATAATTTAAATGTTTTTAAAATTTTATATGAAAGAATAAACATATTCATTAAATTTTGGATATCAAAATTTACTTCGGATGATTTTTTTTGAATTTTTCTTATAAGTTTCCTTGTTTGATGAACTATAGAACAACTAAATTTTAAATTAAAAAAATTCATCAAAATAATTTATATTATTATATTATATTCTCTACTTGTTTCAAAGAATAATTATATGAATTTAATATTATTTAATCCAATTAGGGTTATTATAATCAATTTCGAATCGAAATTATAAAAAAACATTCCAACCCATTAGACATTTTCATTTATAAAACTCGTGGTTTAGTCCCTTCCCTAGGAATAATTTTTAATTTATTTATTAAAATTATGTGAATTTATTTATTAAGAATGGATTTAAAATTTTGAATAATCGGGTTCAAATATAATATATAGGTCCCTTTAATTTTGGGAATATTTTAATATTAGCTTTATTAATTTGTATTCCCATGTTTAGGGTAAATTAGGTAATTAAGTGTAAAAATAATTTTATAAATTTAATAAAACTACAAAAAAACATTCCCATATTTGATTAGATTAATTTTAATATTCTATTAAATTATAATTATTTAAATTTCCAAATTCAATGGACACGTTTCACGAAAAATTGATTGGATAATATTAAAATTAAAGAGTGTCAAAAAATGTGACACTCTCTACTCTTAATAAGTATAATATTTTTTATATGATATTTAAAGTAATATATTCTTGAATTTTTATATTATTAGAAAATATAACTGTTTTCTACATAATGTTATTTTATTTTTTTAGTTTTTTTGAAGTAATAATCATCATAGATAATTATATAATGGTGATGTAGTAGTTATTCAATTAATGAAAATAACATTGATCTGATATTAAAAATATTGAAATAAATATAATTTGAATTACTAAATGTGATATATGAGTTTTATAGGTTAATATAACATATTATTTTCATATATAATGATGTATTAAATTTTATCTTGATGTATTAGGTTTTTTAAGGTCAATGTAATGAAAAGTGTCAAAATTGGCACTAATGATATTTTACGGAAATAATATATTATTAAATTTTTTAATATCATAAAAATCATTTTTATAGAAAATGGGTCAATTTTGGTCAACAATATCATCAATTGTCAATTTATGGTTCATTTTACACATTATAAGTAAAAATATCTACCATTAAATAACAAAAATGTTGTTACCATAGTTGCAATTAAAAGAGGTTCATTAATGTGTAATAAAAAATATAGGCTTTAAAATTAGAGTAAAATATATCTAAAATATAGTGGATGATGGTATTATCACCATATACCACATTATCATCTATGAAATATCCTTTTTTCATATTTTTTTTATATTTAGTGTATAATAAATTATTCTTTTGGTAAATTCAAAAAGTGCCCATCCCCTCACTTATATAAAGACACCTCTTATTCTCTTTTATTCACAATTGATAACCTTTTTGGATAATCCAAAATCAATCAAAATATACTCCCAACACAACACATTAATTATAAAATCCTTTATTTTGTTGTAAATTCAACCAAAATTTACTTTTTTTAAAATAAAATGGAGATACCCAAAGAACAGAAAACATTCATCAAAAAATGTTTTTTCTATGTCTTTCATAAACCCATTTAGGGATTTTTATTTTTGATATATATAATAACCTCAATATCCTAAATATTTGTTTTATGTTAAGGCCTAAATCTTTAATAAAACTCATTTTCATCAAATGGGATATCAAAACATCATTCATGTGTATGGAAGACTACAACCTCACAAACCAATGTCATTTATTCTTTCATTGTTTCCTTAAATTGTTTTGAATAATGATGGAAAATATTATATATATATATATATGTGTGTGTGTGTGTATATTATTTATTTATTTATTTATTTTTATATAATATTTAAATAACTTATACCATCATTCATTCTATTTTGGGTTAATATTATTACATCATTTATGGATGGGAGTACTACCGCTTCCTCAAAGGGCTATAATACTTTCACACGTTCCAAGGAACATATTAAGGCATTGTTTATTAGATTTATAGGATATATACGAACAAATAATTCTAATTTAATGATTATATATATATATATCATTTACCTTATTTTTTATCTTGATAATAAAATAGAAACAATGATTATGGGTATGTGTGGCCTATCATCTCCATGATTGGTCTATTTACAATTCTAATTAAATAATTTATATATTATTCATGACCCATCCTACATCGACGGGGAACCATTCTCCCAAATTGATTTGTTTCAAGGCCTTATAGGCATTCTTGATCCTCTCGGGCGGTTGATAAGCTCTAAGGGAATCAATAGAGATAGAGGGAATAGTTTCTCCCAATAAATATTAAAAAATAAACGAAATAAAGGGATAACAACCAAAATAAACATGGATGACAAGTATATTTAAATAATTCATATTTCAATAAATAATAATTGATTTCTGGTTTGATTTACAAACTATAAATATATAGCTTTCTAAAATTTTCATTTTAATGTAAAAAATTATAATCATAATCTATTTCCATCATGTTTAAAATAAGACTAAAGAGGTGGAGGAAATAGAAATATACTGAAAGTGGTCATTCATGTTTCGTTAATGATCAAAAGGAAAGAGTTCTTGTTCTTTAAAAAAATCATGGAAAACACTTTAGAAAAGCACACATTTAAAATTTTATATGAAGACACCCAAACTAGGTATAACATATATCACTTCACATAATAAATGAAATATTTGTAACTATACTAGTTGCTAGAGATACATAGGAAAACCTAAGAAATTATAGGGGAACTAGAACATACTAATACATGAGACCCCAACCATGATATCATGCCACACATAATGAAATCTAAAATCCAAAACACTCTGGCCACCCTAACCCAGTACAGAACAGGGGGCCAACCCCATAGAAATAAACCCAAATATATCCACATACTATAGACCACTGGTTAGTACGTCAACTACCAATGTAGAAATTGTTCCCAATACTCCCCGTTGATTTTCTAGATTCCCATGTTGAGTATGTAATGGGGTGTTCCATACCATATCAAGAAACATTCCATATATACCATCACACATTGCACACACAAGTTGAAACCACCCCACCCACCTCAAAGTGTATCCCCTTGCATTAAAAACATTGTCACTCATGGGTGATCCAATTCATAGGGCACTCCCATTTCATGGTCCACTAAAAATTCATGCCACTCACCCCTCAAATGGTTCTCCAAATAACCATATCAAATATTACTTCTATTTTTCCCTTAATTTCCACCCTTCATACATTTTATGAATAACCACACGTAATCAATTTTCATTTCAAAAACAATTTTGAAGCTTATTTTAATAAACCACATCATGAAGTGAAATCCAATTACAAAACACGACATTCATCAAATAAAATTTTAAAATTAAAATTGAAAAAATTCACATCATTTTCAACATGTCACATATTTCATATCCCTTTAAAATATCATTATAAATTCATTTTCACCTTATATGATCATAAAACAATGTTTTCACCTTTCAATCAATTTATAAATAGTTTTTGTTAAAAATAATTTTTAAAAAACCCACAAAAAATATAAATAATTTCTTGTGAGACCACATTAGAAATCCAATTTATGAATCACTAATCACCAGTTAAGTCTAGAAATTTTTTCAAAGGACAAGAGAATTTGGATTCTAAAACATATATATATATAACAAAAACTCCATTTAAAAATACAATATGAACCATATATTCAAACATAACATTTTATCCAACACACTTGTTATAAATTAATTTATTCATATGAAAAGAATCATTTTAAAAGCTACCTTTAACATGTTCTCTAAATATAAATACACTATAACCAACTAATTAATGGTATTTTTAATATGTGCATAATTTTTAAAAATTCATTGTGACAATTCAAGTTTTAATAAATCGATTCTTAAAATTTCATACAACATGCAATATCCAAACATGAATTTTATCGAACATTGGGTGTGCAAAATTTAGTAAAATAGGTCAAATTATTACCAAAAAATGTCTTATGCCATCATTCTCACACAAAATAATTAGATAAAAAGGATGAGAAACAATATTTATCAGATGTATATGATGTAAAAAGATTGAATCCAAAGTTTAATAAATTTAAAAAGGCATGTTCTCTGAAACCATACATCAATCTACAAAGAAAATCCCAGATCCTGTGTGAAACCTCAATTGCACCTCAAACAAACCCTCTAGGAGATTAAATGAATCATTTACACCAATATTGAACCCAAATTTGTGGAATCAACCCTTAATATTTAACCCAAACTTCTTGTGATTTTTCAAACACAAATCTCAACAATGTAGAACACTAATCCAATAAGTTGGAAGAATAATATGGTAGGGGGAAGCCTCATTGGAAGGAGGGTGGTCGACGGATGGGATCCCACCAAAAAAAGGGATGCACAACTGAAGGATGGTCAGGTAGGGGCCACGTGCACCAGTGATGAGTTGGCGAGAGTCCACAGGTGATGGTTCAAGCGATCTCACCGGAGACTATACCATAAGAGGGAGGAGGAATCACTGGATTCCACATGAGTATGGATAGGATGTGGGGTTAAATTCTACACCAATAGGGAGAGTAGGTAGTGATGGAGGTGGTGAACCCAGGTAGGGTGTGTCGATGGGGGTGAACTAATCCTAGGAAAGAGAAGCGTGGAGGGGTTGTGTGTAAAATTGGATGGGGGAGTGGGTCAATTGGAAACCCTAACTAATAATAATAAAGTTAATAGTATCATTAATAATAATAATCATCATCATAATATTTATATTAATAATAATACACTATTATGATTAAGAATACCATTCAATTAATTTTATATTTTTTTACTAATTTTTTTTAATAATAATAGTTTTAACAACAACAATAATAATAATTTAACCATAATGAAAACACTTTTAATAATAACATTGATTATAATTATTTTAATAACAAAAATAATCGCTATATTAAAATTCAATAATAAAAAATATATATACATTATTTTATTTTTATGTCATTTTTATTAATTTTTTACTCATTTGAATACCCTAACCTTAAAATCCATGAATAGATGATGCGATCATGTGTGGATTGAGCATTATCTTCTCTCCAATCCATAAGCAGCTCCCGAGGTTCCCATGCTGACTGCATGGCTTCTGCAAAGAATTTGGTGGCCTCACAGCATACCCACTTCAGCCCATCCTCTGTCCCTGGTAGTGTCCAGGCTCCACTAGTCTCCAAGATCCCTATGTCTCCTCTGATTCCCTCCGCTCATGCCCCTCCCCTACCTCATGCACCCACTTTTCCTCCCTCAGCTTTGTGGCTCAACTTCAGAGATGCCATGTGTTGTCAACCGCTCCCTCCTCCCTATTTTGACATCCATGATGTCTGTGTGATGCCCATGAATGATTTTAGGGATGATACAAGTATCTCATTAGAATTCACATCAGCTGCCTTTGAGGTGGTGTAGGCATTCTCGGAGTGGAAGCTGGTGGCCTAGTTCGGGACGGATAAAACTCCACTCAAGGATTTCCAAATGATCTTCATCTCCCGGGGCCTTTGTTCATCAGTGTTAATATCAGAAGTCTATAATAACTCATTATTCCTTATCCTGTCCATCAAAGGAGGATTTTATCGATGCATAGTTCAAGGCCCACCGCTCCTTCAACTGATGGATATTCGTCCCCACTTGGTTGTCTTTGGACGTTCATCGGGTAATAGTGAGCCCCATGAATGTGGTGTGGATCAATCTCCATGGTCTCCCTCTCTTGTTTCAGAAAGACATATTATTGAAAGCTATTGGTGACACCCTTGGATGTTTTCTCAACTCAGATGCTCAGATCAGGAGTTGCGATTTTATGTTGGGGGCCCGCATTTTCATGGAGCCTGGCCTCTCCCTACCCATGTCGGAGTAGATATTCCTCTTATTGCACGAATTATTCTATTGTAGTCAACATATCTCTTACCATGTATTCCCAATATTCTTCTCTTACTACCTTATCCATAGCCACTCCATTCATGTTTATAGAGGGAGTCATTTGGGAGCCAATCCTCGTTCCAAAGGCTCAGTTCCCAGCTCAAGCTAGGGGACCCCTCCCGGAGTTCCTCCCCCTGAAGATGCTCTATTTCCCACACTAGTTTCTCCCAAGTCTCTTGTGGAGACTATTCTAGTCTCCCCAGTTCAGGCCCTCGTCCGGATTCCTTCTCCCCAATTGGAAACCACCTTGGTATCCCAATCGATCCTCCTCCTTCCCATCCAAAGGAGCTTGACCATGTATCCTTTCGGCTTATCCATTCCCATCCTTCTCAGCTCATTTTTTCCCCATGCTTTTTCCTTTAGGGGAACCTACACTCCCTCCCTTCATCCTCTGCAATTCCTTTGACACTTCCCTCTACCCCACTTGTCCAGTATGGCTCTCTTGATGATGTATAAGTATTCCCCCAAGTTGATCCACCACCCCTTCAGAGCGTCTCTCCTTATGGGTGCCAGCCTCCCGCCAATTTTATCATCTGTGCCTTTTCTCTCCACCTCCTCCACTACACCCATACCAAACTCCCCAGGCTCTAGCCCCATCCTTCATGGAGTAGAGGGGAAGAAGCATATCTCTTCCCTCTTCTTCTCTATCTCCCCCTATCCCAAGATATCTCCTAACTCGGAGGGAGTGTGTACCTTCTTAAATTCTAGGAGGCTGAGGAAGTGTTTGTCCTCCCATTCCATGATAGCCTCTCATTCTGAAGCTAGTGAAAAAAACCTTCCCTCACAATGTCTCCAATTATAATATGGAATGCACATGGACTCAGGGCCCCGTACAAGGTTGATTTCCTCTTCGAAGAGATCTGAAAACAAAAGATTGAGATCATGGCTATCCTTGAGCACAAACATAACTTCTCCTTCCTTATATAATATGTATAAAATTTCACAATGAAAGGATACATTCATGCCGACCCCACTAACCGCCACATTTGGATCTTCTGGCATTGCAGTGTCTCTATTACCCAAGTACAGGCTGGGATCCAGTACATCACATCTAAGGTAACCAAGGGGAATATCATCTCCTCCTCACTATTTTTTATGGAATTTTAAATCAACACAAAAAATAGAAATATTGATTTTTCATAATGCTTTCCACCCTTAAAACAATCCATTGATCATTGGGGTTGATTTTAATGTTATTTCCAACCTATAGGAAAGGAAAGGCAGGGGGCCTTCTAGGGGAAAGATAGTATGGAGTTCTCCTAATTTTAGGATGGGAATGTAATGATTGATCTGGGGTCTTCTGTAGAATGCTTCACCTGGAGAAATAACCAAATGGGTAATCATCGCTCATGTATCCTCTTAGATAGATGTCTTGCCAAACTCCAAACCTCGACCTTGTTCTCCAACATGAAATTGGGCCACCTAGTATAGAGACACTCAGACCATTCCCCTCTATTGGTTGCCCTCTACTATAGACAAGACAACATTGAACGACACTCGGTCTTACAATAGTTCACCTCCTCCACAAAATACCTTTCTCTTATTAATGATGTTTGGAATGAACCATCCCAGGTTCATTTGTGGGTTTCCATACCTAAAAAGCTCTACCGGATAAAGTCACACCAACAAGGATGATGGAAGGGATTCCTCCTTAGTAACCTTGAGTTTGATCGTACCATGGAATAAGTTAAAAGGCTGTAGGGGAAGCTGGATGAGTTTTGGGATGATCAGGCATTCGTGGTCCTCTCAAATAAGAAAAAGATCCTAGCAGGGATGCTCTTGAAATAGGAATGTTGGTCAATAGATAAACTGTGCGTAATGTGGATAAAAGAGGGTGAAAAAAACTCTTCATTTTTTAATGCATGTATCAATGGGAAGAAGAGGCCTATAAATCCCAACTTACATCTCAATGATGGATCCTTTTCTGATGATAGGGATGTGCTGGATGATCTTAATCTATCGTTCTTACAGGAACATCTGAAAGACCCCAACCCTCATATTCCCAATGGATACACGGGCATCGAAACTAGTTTCTTTGGATTTATTCCCATAAGTATTATCTGCTCATGAAATTTAGGGAATCAGTGCGAAGCCTGAGGAAAAATATATTCATGATGCTATGTTGAGTCTGAAATCAGACAGTGCCCCGGTACTCGATGGATTCAAGGGAACTTTCTAAGGGCCCAATGGGATGTGGTGAAGGATTAAATTATCTCAGCCATCCATGATTTCTTTGATTGGGGTAGCCATCCAAGGGCTGCCTCTGCCACCTCTCTTGTACTAATTCTAAAAATAAGGAACCCAACCTCTGTTCGACATTATAGGTGGGTGATCCTTTGAAACATCTCGTACAAGATCCGTGATAGCGTGATCAACTCTCGTCTATCTGTAAACCTCCCATAGTGTGTCTCTTTAGAGAAAAATAGATTTTTGAATGTTCTTTTGATCCAAGGCTCTCTCACCCTTTCCCATGAGATGATCAATGAAATAATCCTCCAAACCCATGTTTCCAATGATGCCTTCATACTTGATATGAATAAAGAATATGACCGAGTGGACTTGATCATCTTTAAAAAAACACTTTCTTTCATAGTCCTCGACTTTGGGAATGATGACCTCCTTTTTTTTGTTTCATATCTTCGTGGCATGCCCAGAATTTCATTGAGAAGTCTAATGGTTTCATTAATTCCACTTCAGGGCTCACACAGGGATACCCAATGTTTCCATGCCTCTTCTTTCACTCTTAGTACTCCCTTAGTCATCACATCAACAGAAACGCTAACAATGGGGTGATGATTCCTTTTAAAATGAGCATGTGAGCCAAGACAGTATCCCATGTCATTTTTGAAGATAACATACTCATATTTATGAAATGGTCATGTGATCAATAATTTGAAAATAACATTCTATAACTCTAATAACATCAATCCTAAAAAGATTTTTGCAGTTCAGCAGTCCCTTTACTTGAGAAGAAGAATTTCTCCTATAAAATATCTTAGAGCCCCTATTTCTCCTAGGATAATTCACATAGAAGATTTATATTTTCAATCATTTATGATATTAGACTATATTCTTAAATGGAAAAACAAATAACATTCCTTTGATGGTCGCATTGCGCTCATTAATTGTGTTCTTCTGGAAAACCATGTTCATGTTATATCATCAATCAAGGCCCCGAAAGAGGTGATCTGTAATTTTAACAGGATCATGGAAAGATTCATTTTGGATCCTAACATGGAAAGGAAATTCCCCTGGTCCCCCTGTAATGAGGTTTGTCATCCATTCAGAGAAGGAGGAATCAATGTTCACTCCCTCTAAGACACAATGCACTACATGCAAGAGAAACTCACCTGGAAAAATATGGAACAACATACACTCTGGGGTAAAACCACGTATTCCTCTCATTTCCACAGCTCCATAAGGTAAGTTAGTCAAGGATCTCCAATATGGCATGACATATATCCCCTTATTGATAGTCTCCAATCATTCTCCCAATGGATCAAGGGGATAGGTGTTATCTGTTTCTGAAACAGAAAATCGGTTAGAGAGGTCATAGGCTTTCCAAGATGTCTATCACCCAATATTTCCTTCATAAAAGCCATGTGCTACCAAACATTCACTAATGCGCTATTGGACGATAATCAATAGGTCACATTCACGCTCATTGACTTCTCCCTAGAACTTGACAGTTGTATTTTAACTCCATCCTCCATGGGCACATTTTCCTCAACGGACATCCGTAACATCCTGACATCTCCAGAAATCCTGTTCCCTTGGATAGAAACCCTTTGGGCTGTGTCACTCACCTATAAATTCAATGTCCTTTCATGGAACATCCAAAATAGAACTATTCCTATGGAAGATAACATTAAGCGCTGCAACATTCTAGTGGTCCGTCTTTATCCCTGTTAATGGAATAGTAATGAGTAAAAGTAGAGCACCTTTTCCTTCAGGGTGACTGGGTGTGTGTTGTACAGATCTCCTTCAGTTATTTCACGTCCCTTTAAAATTCCATCATGGTTGAGGAATTATTCTTGAATGATGGTTTCATGGTTCGGGTAACCGAGGTCCAGAGAGGGAGGCATGTACCACTATTATACATACAGGAATCTGGGATGTCTGGAAAGTGAGAAACAAGGTGAGTAATGATGGGACCCCCTCCTCTTGTGGAACCATCATCATCGTAACCAAAAACTGTCGGCTGGGATTGGCATGTCTCTTCAATCACTGGTGGGTGGCTCCGTCCCTCTATTTTCCCTAAAGGAATTTCAACGACCCTTAGCTAGTGCCAAGCTCTTCCAGAGGCAATTGGGTTCGATGGAAAACCCCCACCAGGGTTTTTAAACCAAATTTAGATGGATCATTCTATATAGGGGTCCTCCATGATAGAGGAATCATTTGCGATGTTAAGTGGTCAAGGATCCTAGCTTTCTCCTCCCTTCTTGGCTAAAACTCTTCCCTACATGTGGAGGTAAAATCCATGATCCAAGGCATTATCCTTTTCCAACAGAAGTGTATTGACCTCTCGGGGGATGAAACTGTCTCCAAGATACTGCATAATGACTTGGTCTACCTTGGCCCTTCCCCATGGTCTATTAAGTACATCATGAGAAGGTACAAATGCGTTTTCCAGAACAATACCAAATTATAGAAATTATGGCACGAGGGAAATCATGTAGTGAACCACCTTGCATCCCTTGATGTCACAGGCTCTAACACCCTTTTCCTTCACAATGTGAGGTCCTTCAAACCCTATGAATTCAACATGATTAGAAGGGATAACTTCATGCAACACTATTTCAGACCTTCATGAGCCTCGACCTCTTGTATCGCTCGATATTTTTCTTTTAATAAAAAATTATTCAATGATAATAATTATAAAAATAATAGTAATAATTATATTAAATTTATTTTAATAATAAAATTTTAATAATATTATTCTCAATATTAATAATGATAATAATAATAATAATATTCTAATTGAAAATATTATCCATTACATTAATTCAATTTTACGTTTTAATATTTTATTTTAACCCTCATTTTATTATTCGTTTAATTGTTATTTTATTTTTCCAAGATTGGCATGGCGTGCGGTTACCAGGGTAAAGCACATAGTTTCTCCACTATACTATTCCCATGATCCTTATTCTACCCAACATAAACACTCATTTTTCAAAAAAAAACTAATAAATTTAATCATAAACTCACTAGAACCCCAATCTGAGCCAGATCAAACCCAATATTAGTACTTGGGTGTGACAATTCCCCCCACCATACTGATTTCTACACCCAAAAATACATAACAAGGTCAAACCCCCAAAATAGAAATTGAAACTCCTTTACAGTTCAAGGATATTTCCAATGTTCTTTAAATAATTAGATCAAGGAACCCCACCAATGAGAGAAAGGCTATCAAGATCGACTCAAGAGATAGAAACAGACTCCCCGCTAAGCACCACCCACCAGCAAAAGATTAAACACCCCAAGTTGATCAGTACAAAAGACAGAGAACATTCACAATTCCCAAATCATCCATAAAACATGAAGACATTAAAACATCTTCCAATGAAACTCAAATGATCCACCCAAAAAACTGAACTAATTTCAGACCCCTTATCCGTAAAACCATTAGAACCTTACATCAATGAAACCACTGAAACACTCACATCCAAACACCTACTCAAAAGAATCCCCTAGAATTAGGTCGATATATATAATACCATGCAACACCAAACTAATACAAGGAATTTAGCTAGGATTCATACACAGGGAGACCCAAACAGACTCCCCACCATAAGAAATATGGTAACTCTAAATTCAATGAGACTCATGATGGGTCTCCCCTCAATAAGAATTATTGAGGTTAAATGAACATGAAAACCATTCTTCACCAACCAAACCCCCCCCCCCCCCCATCATAATGGGAGGGAGGGTAGGGTCCAACTAATTGAGTAGACACCATAACCGACACATCCCAAAAACATAACACCTTCAGAATAACACAATCCAAGACACACTCTATTCATATAAATAGGCCACACAATAACCCTTTAATAAAGTTCTACTCATGGAGGCTTAACTGTCTCCCTCTCCCATGTTAGGAATAGGATTCGAACCAAATAATTCCCACAATGCTAGTGTTCTCCAGACAACATGCCATCATCACTCTAAGACCTATGTCTAGAGCTCAAATGTTTGATGCTTCTCCTACCTCGTAGTCAGGTTTTAGAAACCCCTCAATAAAACATCTCCTTCTAGTGCCATAAGATACCACACAACATTCAAAGCCAAACCAATTGTCCCAAATACACCCAATGTATCACCCTGAGATTTTATGAGATATATTCTTTTTTTAAAATTTCTTTCATATATTCTGTTGTACGCTACACCAAGATTATCTTGCGCTATACACAACACCTTATTAGCTTGCATTATACACAACCTTTACTTGTCTTGCATTACATGCAATCGTGACCTTCCTCGATAGCGTGTGTTGTACGCAATACCGGGTTTCACTAAACAACGATATATCGTTATAATATTATTATGAACTAGCCGCTATGAATAGTATTAACTACATTTTTAATGTTATAACATTATCATTTCATCTTACACATTTTCTAGAACATGTTATGTGAACAAAATAATATTTTTGGGTAAAATGAGTATTTTTGAAAAAATGCTGTTTTGCCGCCTTTTAATGGAGCACCCACATTAAATCTAGTTTTTGAAAAGTTTCTAAGTTAAATTTGACAAAATAAAATTCATCTTTGGAATCAGGATATAAAAATATACTTTGAATAAATTTGTGATATTTTTCTGATAACTTTCATATTTTAATGAATAGTAAAAACACGCTATATTTTAATTAGAAACAACTTTTTTCATCGTAATAATTTATATGGTTAAATTATAATTTTTAATGGTTTTAAAGTATTAATAGAATATATTTTTACCATTTAATATAATTTATTTCATTAGCATTGATTTTACATTGAATTCTTGGGTTAAATCAATTCAATCTTTTGCAATGTTTTAAACAAAAACCCGTTTTCTTTCGACAACAGGATTAATTTTAATTTAATTTCAGAAAATTCTATGTATTTAATTTGGAAAAATGGATTCCATATTTGGAATCATTGGGTCAAAATTATATTAATAGACTACTTTTTATTTTTGGAATTATGAATAGTAACTACGGTAAATTTTATTTACCATAGTAAAAGGTAAATTGGGTAATTAAGGGTAACTATAATATTATACAATTACCCTAACACTTATCTTAATACAATTGGATAATTATATTTCATCCTAAGTCATATTTAGGTCAATATGGAATCCATTAGAACCCGCTTTGAGGTGATTAAGACAATTAGTTTATTTTATTTAATGGAAAGTGAAATATGTCTCACTCAAACATTAATAATTAAAGTATTTTTAATATAAGGTTATACAGAATATAAATTAGGTTAAAAATACTAACTTGAAAGATAAAATGTTTTTCTTTATCATGGTAATTTATTTGTAATTTTTAAGAGTTATTTAATTACCTTATTAGCTTATACTTTAATTATCCAGAAATTATTTATTTAGTAAAAAATTGATAATATTTTTTTTATTTAAATATTAATACATATTAAAAGACCCAACAACCTGACCAAAACTTATTGGTAGTGTATATATACACCATAATCATCCAATGACCGAATATATGACCGTTTTGAGTCTTATAAAAGTGATTAAGACACTTATATTATTTTATTTTATATGATGTCAAAGTTGTCACCTTCATAATTTAATAAATATAAAATTTTAAAATTTGTTTGTATTAGATGATAAATCCATATAAATGTATTATTATGAAAGATATAAGATTTATCTTCATCATAGTATTTTATTTTTAATTATTATGCAAAAAATAAGTATATTTAATAATTATACAAAAATGTTGTAGAAATTATTTTATTAAGAGAAGTATCAAATAAATGGTTTTAAAAATAGTAAAATAAATATTATATGAACTATTTAATGTGCTCCACTAATTTTCTAGATTAATATGAAATGTTAGAAACCTATTAAATATTTTATTTCTAATATCTCCACTGTGTGGGGTTTATTTAAATTCAAATAAATAAAAATTTTCAAAATTGACACTATTGTTATTTTATAAAAATAACATATTGTTAAATTGTTTAAAAATCCCAAAAATAATAAAATTATAAATTGAAATTTATATAGTCTAAAATGTCATAAATTATCTAATTATGGAAAATTAATAACACATAAGTGATTATTTATAACCATTTAAAATATAGCATTTTATTACCATAAATAAAATTAAATAAATTAAATATGGATAAATCAAAATGATAAGGTTTAAAATAAGACCAAAACATGTCTAAATTTGATTTTATTATCAGAATTACAACCCTATATCATCTAATATTCAAATTGAGTCATTTTTTGGAGGTTTTTATGTGGGTTTTGAATTTATATTAAACTAATATTTTTGAGGATTCCAAAGGTGCCCCTCTCCTCCCTTATAAAAGGGAACCTCCTTCCTCTCCTCTTTACACAATTTAGAGCCTTCATGCTCGGAAAACCCCTGCCCATTTCCCTTCTCAACCTCCTTAGAAACATACTAGAGGTCTCGGTCTTCTTCAAAGACCAATTTTAGTGCCCTAAGAGGGGGTTTCAAAGAAACATGTCGAAGAAGAGGTAATATCCGTTACCGATTCTTTCAAATTTATTTATTCTTCTACCTCCTATTATTTAGTTGTTTCATTAAATTTTAATAACATCAGAATCTCTAATATACTTATATGTTATTATAAATATGAAACAACCCCATTTCACCTTCTATCCATCCTAAGGAAAACAAAATCACTGCGCGTGCGTACGTACGAAATAAAGTCTCCACGTTGTGGTGTAATCTATTTTTCCACCACCACCTTACATGGATGGGTATAATGATGTAAAGAATAACTACATATGATTATTATAAAATAATACAGATTCTAAGATATTATATCATTCACTTCAATTCCATTCATTTAATATGGGAATGATATCATCGCTCGTGCGTACGTACGGATTACCATCTCCACGACGCGATGAGATTCATTTTCCATGTTAACAATTCAAGAATGATTATAAAGTATATATAATAAGTAATCATGAAATATATGACATAATAATGCTACTGTATTTATGTATATATATATGTATTTAATCTACTTAAATCAATTCAATTCAATAAGGAAACGAAAACAGCGTTTATGCGTATGTACGACCTACCGTCTCCATGAACGATGTATTTCTTTCCATTTATAGATCTATTATATATATGTATATTCTGAATATATATTATATATAAATCATGTTTTATATTCTGGAATTAAGTAACCATGAACTATGTCATCATATGAATAATTACAAATCAAAACACGGATGACAAATGAAACGATTTTACCCAAAACGCTCTTTAACAAGGAATTTACAAAAGAATGGGTAATATAAAGTCATTAGTGAACCATATATGATATCATAACAATGAATATGATTTTGTAATAATTCAATGACATTATTTAAATCATTATACATGTGGTTCGGATACGTACGAAGCATATAAGGCCGAAGGTAAGGGATAATGTTCCAATCTCAGTTATTTTTTATCCGAGATTGCTTATATCTAAGTATTTACTGGGGTTATATTTATCATCAATTCCATGTTTTATAAAAAATTTCCCATGTATTTTTAATGTCCTTTTTACCCAATTTTTACTTTGACTACATGGTTTGTAAGGAATCTTTTTTTTACCATACGAGGTACTTTTTGACTTTTCTGGAAAAAGTACGAGACGAATGTATTTTTAACATATACGGCATGAACAGATTTTTACGGTTTCATAATGCCTTATTTTCATGAAGATTACTCTACAAGATTTTATGACTATTTTCAAGAAAAACATTTTTTTTAAAATTTCATGGCATTTTGTGAAAATAAAATGATTTTGAAGAAGAAATGATATTTTCTTCAAGAATTCATTTCAAGTGTTTTATCAAAAACCATTTTCCATCTAAGATGACATTATTTCATATGTTTATGTTTCAAGTATAATTTCTCTATGATTTTCATGGTTTGACTTTTCTTATGATGAAATATCCATTTGTTTTATATGGATTATGTGATGATGGAATGATGTTTATGAAGCCCATTTTATTCTTTGGGTTATGACGAATGTTTTAAGTTTATTTTGCGGCACAAGAAAGAATGATTTCATTATGAGATGGGTGGGACATATATCTCCCTCTAATGCATTGGGTAAAGATTTATATCTCATGAGATAGACATGGCTGAAACGGTAAGTTAATCTGGTTCAGTGATACAGGACTGGAACGAGGAGTGAACTCGATTTAGAAAGGGAATTTGTCCACTAAGATGGTCATGGCAGCAATGCCTTGGCTACTATGGAAATCATATCATGTGCTTAATGTTTTTCCACAATTAAATGTTTTATTCCCATGTTATTTTATCATTATTGATGTTCCTTTATGATCTATGCATTACTTACTACCAAGATTTATTTCACAACTGACGATTTTGATGTTCAAACTTTATGTTCATGTTTTGAAGTTAAAATGTATATGGTTTGTTTTATTTTTTTCCATGCTTACCATTACTGAGCATTTGAGCCCACCCTTTATATTTTTTTCTTTTCCCCATGATATAAAGAAAAGTTTTAGGTATAAAAAAAAGGAAGATCTTTATGGAAGATGTTGAAGATCTTTCCCCAAGATTAGAAGATTATGTTCCATGTTTCCAAAGACACTATACTATTACGGTACTTTGGTGTTTGTTTTTGTTATGTGTTAGTTATTCTACTAGAGTAATGTAATGTCTATGTACGTTAATCTTTGGGCCTCTACAGTTGGTATCAAAGGAAAGGTTTACTCTACCTTGGGAAACTAGGATGTGAGAACTTTGGTGAGATCCCTAGAGATATTTCTATGGTATGTCTAGGGATGTCCCTAATGTTAAGTATAAGTATAGGTTATAGTCCTAGAATTATGGTAACCATATTAGAATTAAACCTAGGATGTTATATATGAATGGTACTCCTCATTTATTATGTTTTTTTCCATATCATGATGTTTTCCCCACGGTATTCGTTTTGGGTTTTAGACAATGGCTGGAACCCAATGGAACCGTGTTGATCAATGTAATGGATGATGCAATGATTGTTCTCATAAACAAACCAGTGTTATGGGAGATTGAGTGCACAATTTTATCTCTACACTTACACAAGGTATGAATCATTCTGTACTTCCAAATGATCAAAGAAAGGAGGAACATTCTATTGAATCCTTTATGAGGCAACGTCCACCTTCATTCATCGGGTCTTCTGATCCATTAGTGGATGAACAATGGATCAGTACCACTGAACAGATATTTTCAGTTCTACAATTTTCTGAGCTTGATAAATTCATCTTAGCAGTATATCATTTGGAAGGTGATGCTGATCAATGGTGGAATATTATCAATAATACGAGGCGAAGATATGAAATTGAGTCCATGGAATGGGACGAGTTCAAGAACTTATTTTTCAATAAGTAATTCCCTCATATTCTTTGAACAAAGATGGAGAAGGAGTTTCTTGAACTTAAGAAAAAGGATGATGAATCTGTTGGTATGTATGAGGAAAATTTTACAAGGCTTGGATGGTATGCATCTGGATTTATCATTCAACCTGAAAGTAAAGTTGATTGATTCATCAGTGGATTAAAACCAAGTCTTCGAAGGGAATTAGCTATAAGAGACTTCCGTAGCTATGAAGAAATTGTGTGTTGTGCTATCAAGGTAGAACTAGAAATTTGTGTTACATATCTGTCTCATAGTTTTTACAAGAAAAGAAAGATGGAGTTCATGGAAAAATCTCAGAACAATGGTGAAAAGAAGATTAATGTTAATTTATGCTCAAAGTTTGGAAAGAAGCATTGTGGAGATTGTCTAAAAGGTAATAGAAAATGTTTCAAGTGTGGAAAAAAAGGCCATCGAGTAGTGGAGTATCTATGTAATGGAAAAATGGTTGCTAATGATATGACTGTAGAGAACGCACCACTAGCACTTCAATGCTTCAAGTGCAAGGAAATGGGGCATTATGCTAATCAATGCCCTAATCCAATGGTTAATGATAATCAACGTGAGCAACCAAATAAGGAAAAGGATAAAGGGAATTCACATGTAATTACTATTGGTAATGTTGAGAATGATAACGATGTAGTGGAATGATTTTGTGTTTATGTAAGGAGATTCCAAAATAATGTTATGGAATCTAATTTATAGTACTGTGGAATATTGGAATATCTATGTATTGGTTTATTATGGTTTTCAATAATTATATGGTATCAGTAACCATGAAAAGTGATTCAAATAATTTGGAAAGTATATGATATGTGCATAATAAAGGGGTAAGGAGAAAATAAATTGTTTTATAGTCTTCATGAGCTCATGATTGATATATGGACTATGTTATATCATGGTTTGAGTATATACAATTTTTGGGATTTTGGTATGTGGAAAGATTTTACTTTTGACAGCACTCATGTTTTCACTAAGGTTGTACGGTAATTCACATTTCAAAAGAATAAAGGTTTAGGTATTCACATGTTTTGAATGTGACCAACAAGATATAACTTATGATATGTGGGAGATAAATGATGGTATTCACATGCTCAGTAGATGACATTTCTCATAATTATTTTCATTGTACTATGAGCATGGAAATAAGTATTTTGGATAAGACTAAAGATTGGAATGGATTATAATGGACTTAAATTATTATTGTCTAAGGATAGAACTTTTTTTCAATATTATTGATGGGTTGTTATAATAATGTAGTTTTATAAAAAGGACAACCTGCAGGATGGGCGACAACCCATCGCGTCGGACTAGGTTGTGAGAATCAAAGCCACAACCGAAGTGTGACAGGCCTTTATTACCTACCACTTGCCTACAGAAAGTCCCTGGTTAGTAGAACTAGTTTTATTTTATTAAGTGGTATGATAGATGAAGTATAAGTCCATTTTTGGAATGATATACGATAGATGGACTTATGTATATAACTATTGTTAACCTTTTTTTTGAGACAGATGGAATGACCCATCGTTCTATCACATGATCTGCTAACACTTCAAGAATGACAAATTCAACTTCATTTCTTTAAGATATGAAGTGGAAATTTTTCAAGGCATGAACAACGGTGAGATTATATCGAAATAAAGTAAGTATTTCTTCTAATTCAAATTCTTCAATTTTAGGGAAATGGTCTTGAAAACCAAAAATGTTGTCCTAGTGCCCTTATATCTGATGAATTAGATGCTACCTTAGATCATCACAAATTTATGGCTTTATGATTGTTGGATTTTTCATATCCATGTTCTCTACCACTCTCCATAAGAACTTGATGGTTAGATTTCTCTTCCATATCCATATTTTCACCTATGTTCTTCAATGTGGAAACCCAGTGATGAGTTAATTTGGGTAACCGTTATGTTTCATACTTCACTTTTTAAAATTATGTTTTAGTATTCCTTATACGATGTGGGTTTTTACGAACAAAAAATTCAAGTGGTAAAAAATTTATAACCCTGATGAATTTTGAGGGAGAAATTCATTTTAAGGGGGGTAGAATGTAACCCCCCGAGATTTTATGAGATATATTCTTTTTTTTAAATTCCATTCATATCTTCTGTTGTATGCTACAACAAGATTATCTTGCACTATAATCAACATCGTATTAGCTTGCAGTATATGCAACCCTGACTTGGCTTTCATTACATGCAATCGCGACCTTCCACAATAGCGTGTGTTGTACGCAATACCGGGTTTCACTAAAAAACGATATATGGTGTAATATTATTATGAAATAGCTGCTATGAATAATATTAACTAAATTTTTAATGTTATAACATTATAATTTCATTTTACATATTTTCTAGAACATGTTATGAGAACAAAATAATTTTTTCAGGTAAAATGAGTATTTTTTAAAAAATGTTGTTTTGCCGCCTGTTGATGGAACACCCACATTAAATCTATATTTTGACAAGTTTATAAGTTCAATTTTACAAAATAAAATTCATATTTAGAATCAGGATATAAAAATTTACTTTGAATAAATTTTTGATATTTTTCTGATAATTTTCATATTTTAATGAATAGTAAAAACATGCTATATTTTAATTAAAAACAACTTTTTTCATCGTAATAATTTATATGGTTAAATTATAATTTTTAATGTTTTTAAAGTATAAATAGTATATTTTTACCATTTAATATAATTTATGTCATTATCATTGATTTTACATTGAATTAGTGGGTTAAATCAATTCAATCTTTTGCAATGTTTTAAACAAAAACATGTTTTATTTCGACAACGGGATTAATTTTAATTTAATTTCTTCAACTTCTGTGTATTGAATTTAGAAAAATGGATTCCATATTTGTAATCAGTGGGTCCAAATTATATTAATATACTACTTTTTATTTTTGGGCATTATGAATAGTAACTACGGTAAATTTTATTTACCATAGTAAAAGGTAAATCAGGTAATTAAGGGTAAATATAATATTATAAAATTACCCTAACACTTGTCTTAATACAATTGGATAATTATATTTCGTCCTCAGTCATATTTGGGTCGAAATGGAATTCATTAGAACCCACTTGGAGGTGATTAAGACCTTTAGTTTATTTTATTTAAAGGAAAGTGAAATATGTCTCACTCAAACTTTAATAATTAAAGTATTCTTAATATAATGTTATACAGAATATAAATTAGTTTATAAATAATCATTTTAAATCTAAAATGTTTTTCTTTATCATGGTAATTTATTTGTAATTTTTAAGAGTTATTTAATTACCTTATTAGCTTATACTTTAATGATGTAGAAATTATTAGTTTAGTAAACAAATCAATAATATTGTTTTTATTGAAATATTAATACATATTAAAGGACTCAAAAACCTGACCAAAACTTATTTTTAGTGTATATATACATCATAAGAATCCAATGACCATATATATTACCGTTTTGGAGTCTTATAAAAGTGATTATGACACTTATAATATTTTATTTTATATGTTGTCGAAGTTGTCACCTTCATAACTTAATAAATATAACATTTAAAAATTTGTTTGTATTAAAAATATAAATCCAAATAAATGTATTCTTATGAAATATATAAGATTTATCTTCATCCTAGTATTTTATTTTTAATTTTTATGCAACAAATAAGTATATTTAATAATTATACAAAAATGTTGTAGAAATTATTTTATTAAGAGAAGTATCAAATAAATGGTTTTACAAATAGTAAAATAAATATTATATGAACTATTTAATGTGATAAACTAAGTTTTTAGATGAATATGACATGTTAGGAACCTGTTAAATATTTTATTTTGAATATATACATGGTGTGGATTTTATTTAAATTCAAATAAATGAATACTGTCAAAATTGACATTATTGTTATTTTATTAAAATAACATATTATTAAATTGTTTAAAAATCACAAAAAATTTTATAAATTAGAAATTTAAATTTATATAATCTAAAATGTCATAAATTATCCAATTATGGAAAATTAACAACACATAAGTGATTATTTATAACCATTTAAAATTTAGAATTTTATTACCACAAATAATATTAAATAGATTAAATAAGGGTAAATCAAAATGATAAGGTTTAAAATAAGATAAAATCATGTCTAATTTTGATTGGTTGATGATATTACAACCTTATATCATCTAATATTTGAATTGAGTCATTTTTGGAGGTTTTTATGTGGGGTTTGAATTTATAATAAACTAATATTTTGAAGATTCCAAAGGTGCCCCTCTCCTCCCTTATAAAAGGGCACCTCCTCCCTCTCATCTTTACACAATTTAGAGCCTTCATGCTCGGAAAAACCCTGACCATTTCCATTATCAACCTCATTAGAAACATTTTAGAGGTTGTGGTCTTCTTCAAAGACCAATTTTAGTGCCCTATGAAGAGGTTTCAAAGAGACCTATCGAAGAAGAGGTAATATCCGTTACTGATTCTTTCAAATTTATTTACTCTTCTACCTCATCTTCTTTAGTTGTTTCATTATATTTTAATAACATCAGTATCACTAATATACTGATATTTATTATAAATATGAAACAACCTCATTTCACCTTATATCCATCCTAAGGAAAACGAAATCACCGGGCGTGCATACGTACGAAATATCATCTCCACGTCGTGGTGTAATCTGTTTTTCCACAACTACCTTACTTGGATGGGTATAATGGTGTAAATAATAACTACATATGATTATTATAACATAATACTGATTCTAAGATATTATATCATTCACGCCAATTCCATTCAATAAATATGGGAATGATATCATTGCTCGTGCGTGCGTACGGATTACCGTCTCCACGACGTGATGAGATACATTTTCCATGTTAACAATTCAAGAATGATTATAAAGTATATATAATAAGTAATCATGAAATATATGACATAATAATGCTACTTGATTTATGTGTATATATATATGTATGTCATCTACTTAATTCCATTCAATTCAATAAGGAAACGAAAACAACGTTCATGCGTACGTACGGCCTACCGTCTCCATGAACAGTGTGTTTCATTCCATTTATCGATCTATTATATATATGTATATTCTGAATATATATTATATATAAATCATGTTTTATATTCTGGAATTAATTAATCATGATCTATGTAATCATATGAGTAATTACAAGTCAAAACACGGACGACAAATGAAAAGATTTTATCCAAAATGCTTTTTAACAAGGAATTTACAAAAGAACGGGTAATATAAAGTCATAAGTGAACCATATATGATATCATAAAAACAAATATGATTCTGTAATCAGTCAATGACATTATTCAAATCATTATACAGGAGGTTTGGATACGTACGAAGCATATCAGACCTATGGTAAGGGATAATGTTTCAATCTCAGTTGTTTTCTATCCGAGATTGCTTATATGTAAGTATTTACTGAGATTCTATTTATCATCCATTTTCAAGTTTTATAAAAATGTTTCCATGTATGTTTAAAGTCCTTTTTACCCATTTTTGACTTTGACTATATGGTATGTAAGGAATCTTTTTCTTACCATACAAGGTTCTTTTTGACTTTTCCAGCAAAAGTACGAGAAGAATGTTTTTTATCTTTTACGGCATGAACAGATTTTTACGGTTTCATAATGCCTTATTTTCATGAAGCTTACTCTACAACATTTGATGAATATTTTCAACAAAATCATTTTCTTTTAAAATTTCATGTCATTTTGTTAAAAGAAAATGATTTTGAAGAAGAAAGGATATTTTCCTCAAGAATTCATTTCAAGTGTTTTATCAAAACCATTTTCCATCTAAGATGACATTATTTCATATATGTATGTTTCAAGTATAATTTCTCTATTATTTTCCTGGTTTCACTTTTCTTATGATGAAATATCCATTTGTTTTATATGGATTATGTGATGATGGGATAATTTTTATGAAACCCATTTTATTCTTTGAGTTATGATGAATGTTTTAAGTTTATTTTGTGGAACAAGAAAGAATGATTTCATTATGAGATGGGTGGGACCTATATATCCATCCCATGCATTGGGTAAAGATTTATATCTCATGAGATAGACATGGCTGAAATGGTAAGTTAATCCGGTTCAGTGATACAAGACTAGAACAAGGAGTGAACTCGATTCAGAAAGTGATTTTGTCTACTAAGATAGTCATGGCAGCAATGCCTTGGCTACTATGGAAATCATATCATGTGCTTAATTTTTTGACACAATTAAATGTTTTATTCACATGTTATTTTATCATGATTGATGTTCCTTTATGATCTATGCCTGACTTACTGCCAAAATTTATTTCACAACTGAAGATTTTGATGTCTAAACATTATGTTCAAGTTTTGAAGTTCAAATGTATATGGTTTGTTTTATTTTTTTTCATGATTACCCTTACTAAGAATTTGATCTCACCCTTTATATTTTTTCTTTTCCCCAGGATATAAAGAAAGGTTTTATGTAAGAAAAAAAGGGAATATCTTTATGGGAGATGTTGAAGATCTTTCACCACGATTAGAATATTATGTTCCAAGTTTCCAAAGACACTAAACTATTACAGTCCTTCGGTGTTTGTTTTTGTTATGTATTAGATATTCTTCAAGAGTAATTTAATGTCTATGTACGTCATGCTTTGGGCCTCTACACCCCAGTACTCACTCTACCTCAACATATCACTCTATTATGATAGAAACATAGAATATTCACATGCATCATTATCTTCACCTTGAATAGGCTACAATAACATAAAGTATACATAGAGAAACACTTTCATCTAAAATAGATATGTTCATAATTCTCGACAGAATGATACACTATTCTCACAATATATGTCCCATAATGGATCCACAATATCTATGTTTTCATTTAGAAGATAACATAACACTTCTAGAATCCACTAAACATTACCAATGAAACTGAGGGATATTTCACAAGGAGATAGATAATAACATAGGTCCTAACATACACATGATTCTTTCAAGAGGCTATAAGAACCAATTACAACCAAAATCACCAAATTTATGGCCTAGAATATAACTATATATGATAAAATGATGAATGGTCCAGATATCATTTTGAGGACAACAAATATCACTAACATCTTTAGGTTATGTGTCCACACTTCATAACTGGAACATTCCCTACACTGCTCCTAGATTAAAACTTCGAACATAACAGTGTAAAATTCTACCCTCAATGACTTAGGCCAATAGAGAACCTAAATCTTCATTCAACCAGTCTCATATCTTCCATCCATCAGTGATAGGATTCGCTCAACCGATAAATTAAATATGTATATTATAGTTTCAACTAACAAGAAGGAACTCTTTTAATTGATCATCTGGAGGGTTTACCACTAGGGAGGTCACTCATTACCAAATTCTAAACATACATTCATTCTCTATGGGGGGGTCACTCTAAGAAACAAGGAAACAAGGAACTTGATCGAAAAAATTTCATTACCATTTTGTATTAAATTTTATACAATTGTTCACAAAAAACCATCGAAACCAAATTTGAGAGATAAGGTATATACAAAAAATTCACAGGGGTTAACTAGTGTTTGTGGGTGATAGAGACATTTGGATGGAAGTCATATGCATGTAACTCCACCGCGATGTGGAGCATTCTACGGAAATAATCATGGATCCACATGGAATTCATAGACCTAGAATATCAAGGAGGCCACTTTCCTAACATCCATTTCACTTCCAAATACCATAAAATCCATGAGAGCTAAAGGACACCAACAATCCAGACATCATATGGTTCCTCGAGGTTCAGAATGAGTGAGGGTTCATTGCATTATTCCTGCTCCTAAACCTAGAATCCCCATAATCCTACACCTTCAAACATTACATTCCCATTTAATAATATGTTCTTTAAAAAAAGTTCCTCAAATGACATGACCTTCTCTAATACCATTTTTTCACCAACCAAACATTGTTGACCCTAAACTGTTAAGCCGATATGATCTACAATATGACCCAAGAGGTGTTCCCCATCCTCCTTGGCTAGTGAAAAGTGCCAAGGGAATCAATAGAGATAGAGGGAATAATTAGTCCCAATAAAAATAAAAAAACATTCAAATAAAGGGATAAAAACTAAAATAAACACTACTACTAAATATTTTTACATCATTCATATTTCAAATGAAATTAAACACAGTGACTGAATGAGGTAATACACAACAGAACCCAAATAGAACATGACAAAATTGATGTCTCCTTGTGACCTCAAGGGACCCTCTCTAATCTGATTCCAACATCACCCAAGGAGATCAATCCTAATATAAACTTGAAATATGACCTAAAAACAAGGAAAAAGAAATACGAATGAGTATTAAAACATAGTAGGTTAGGCTAGATAATTCAATTCACAATTCACATTCATTATATAATGAAGCATTTATTTCTGGTTTGAAATATAATCTATAAATATATAATATTCCACACTTTTAATTTTAATGTAAACAAATCACAATCATAATTCATTTTCCTCGTGTTTTAAATAATAATCATGAAGAGGTGGAATGAAAAGGATGCTGAAAATGGGATTGCTCATTTTTCAAAAACGTTCCAAAATAAAAAGTGCATGTTTATTAAAAAAACATATCTGTAAAACCACTTTAAAAAACCACGCATTTACAATTTTACAAGAAAACACAAAAATGATGTATAAGGGATATCAGTTTATATAATGAGGGAAACCGAACTAATTGTACTTGTAATTAGAGAATCATTGGAAGACCTTCGAACATAGAGGAGACCAGAACAAACTAATACATGAGAAAATTTCCCCAGTATCATTCCACACACAATGAATTGAAAATATCCAAATTTCCAACTATCTTAACACATGAAAAACTGATGGGCCCAATCCGATAGGGATAAACCCAAATATATCCACATAATATGGGTCACTAGTTAGTACATAAACTACTAGTTTAGATATCGTTCTTAGTAATCTTCGTAGTTATTATAGGTTACCATGCTGAGTTTGTAAAGATATATTTCAAAACATATCATAAAAAAGCCCTATATACCCCCATACAAAACTCACATAAACTGGAACCACCCCGACCCCCTCAAGGAGTATCCATGACATGAACCGAATATGGTTACCACTAATACTGGCACAAAATCTAGACCATGATAAGACCCTAAGGGAGTTACCTATTCTCATGGGCTGGCCCAAGTTCCTGAGTATCAATAAACTATGTTTGGGAGTGATTTACCCAAGTATGAAAGAATAAAACCTTAAAACCAATCTATAATTTGAATCTTAAATTTTCTAACCAAACAAGCCTAAATATTAACCAGATCCAAATACAGGGAACTAAATAAAGTACAACAGGTAAAAACATAAATAAAAATAGAAAACAATTATCCACAAATACGCCACACGACAAGGGGTCGACCCCCCCCCCCCCTCGAGTCGTCTCCAAAACATTATACTATATGAAAAGACTAACAACCCGAACCGGCATCACACGAGACTTTTCCTTTACCAGAGTCAATCATAATCATGTATAGTAATACCCAAGGGGGGTAATTATGGTGTGATCATAATAATAATGGTATACCACCATGATATTCAATATATTTAACAATACATGATAAACATCGTGATATTTTTTATAAATAAGAAGTGGTGGAAATAATTTCTAAAAACCGAAACATTTAAATATATGCAGTTTTCAAAGGGATATTTCCATGAGTGAGAAAATTCAATTAAAACAAGTAAGATATGGAATCTTCCATAAAAACAACCATATTCCAAATTTAAGTACACAATAGTCAGTGATCACCAATCTCAAGAACACCCCGAGGCACTAGGTTGTCTCGGGCCCCATGTGCCTAACACCTCAGTGTAAAGTAACAATATAAAAATGTGTTCTTGTTCATGGTCCACCAGTAGGGAAAATTCCCATAAAATAGAGGTCCCCAATAATTATCAATATTTTTTTGTGTTTTTTATCCATTTTTCTCCATTAAATAGGGAAGATATCCATCCAGATCACTGGCGTACTTGTACATATCAGCATTCATAGGTACATGGGCTTCCCCCTTTGTGATAAAACCATTATCTCATGATACCAAAATCCAATATCACATAAAAACATTGGTTATGGTCATAATAAACATAAAAATGTATCTACACATGTTTCTCACCACTTACACCACTCAATAAAATCATTATAATTTCAAGAAAAAAATTCACAAAATTTAACAATGATTTACACATAAAATTGATTTAAAAATAATACTATGAACACCATGGTCAATTCCATATTCACCAAAAAAAGAATTTTCAGCACCCAAAACCTTTCTATAATCCCATTACATGAGTTATAAATCAACCCAATTTTTCATCACATATGATTGACATGAATAACACCCAATTTGACACCAAATTGGTACCTAAAAATCATTTCTCAACAAATACCACCAAAACCATATTTTTCAGCACCTATAATAGATGATAAGTGTGATAAAATAGAAATGAATAAAATCTAACTCATCTTGCATTGATTATCAATAGAATCACCTAATAAAATAATGAAAACCCTTGATTCTTTGTGTGAAAATACAACTACACCTCCTCTGAACCGCAAAGTACATTGACCAACCCTAAAGCAAAAAGAAAAGGCTATGAAATCAATGATCAATACATTGTTTGGAATCCCCACTTTCTAATCATCATAAAAATCAAGAATAATTGGAAGAAAACTAATGAAAAAGGAAAAGACCCAAAGAAAATGGGTGGAAGAATGAAGGAGACACATTTATATGAGGGATCTTGAAGAAATCATCCCAAATACACCCATAGATGAATTTCCAAATAGCAAAAAATGAATGTGAGGATTGAATAATTTTGAGAATGTCATGTGAGAACTGAAATGGGGGGAAGAGATTAATTATTGAAGGAGTTATGAAGAAAAGACGTTACATCTTCAAATCTGGATGATTTGAGAAACTCTATGAATTTCTTCCCGAGTTCAGGATTCACAATATCTCAAAAGATGGGGGAAAGAGAATTGGAGTGTTCCTGTGTTTAGTGGGATCAGGGATAGACTTGGAATCACTGATAAATCATAAAAAATTTTATAAGATATTGAATAATTTTTTTTAAATTGGAAATGGACTTCCAGGTTGGCCCAATTTTTTAAATTAAGCCCCTATTCCACCATTATTGTTGATTTATATAGGGTATAAATTGATAAGGTTGTGTTAACAGGTCAGGGAAGGATATTTTGGAAGTAGAATAGGTCCATAATTTTGAAAAGTTAAAGAGCTATAAAAGAAACAAAATTTATTTTAAAATTCGAAAATGGGCTCACGGTTTGGCCCAAATTTTATGAAACCCACCATTCCAACAAAAATGCATGAGAAAAAACTAAACCATGAAAAATTTGAAATTGAATGAAAAATACCATTAAAATAATTCATGTATATGACAATTCTCATTTCCAGGATTACTTTTCGTCGTAGAAATTCAACCTTATGCTTGATTGGAAAATAAGAAAGAGTATATTTTTCTTCAGCCTAAGGCTTTCACTTGAGAATTTGTTTCTAGATGTTTTCCTTAATAAAGATGTGATACTTTCCACACAAAATATGATAGATATGTCTTCCATTTCATTTTTTTTGGAATTATAATAAAATATACATGATTCATATCAACTTTTTAAGGGAAATTCTTCCCATTGATAGATTACACAAAATATATTTCACAACTGATTATAATAATTAAGGACTAAGTGAATGCTTTCACGTATTAAGAAAAAAAATAAAGCACTAAAGGATCATATAATCTATAATATATTAAATTTTTTTAAGATATCTGTAAAATTAATTAAGAATAATATAATATTTTAATTAATGTTATTAGGATTTCTTGTGAAGACATGCTACTTAAATCCAAAAAACATCAATAATTACGGCCATTAGAATAATGAAAACATTAATCATAAAATTATAATACTAGTTGTTCAACATATATTATTTTATACTTTATCTAAAAATTCCCAAATCCTAAATACTAATTATACTGAAAAATCCTTAATCAATCAATGACAAAAATAGGTATAACTAAAATGTCTTAAACTATTGAATATATATTTTTATTAAAATAATTTTCCCTATATATAATAATTTAAAAAAAATTCCATATTAGTGTCTATATTAAAAATTATACCCTCATAGTGTCGTGAGATTATTTTATATCCATTAGAACTATTTGATAGTGTGTATAACTGGAATCAAATAAACCATGTCATCATGATTAATGATCCTTCTATCTTAACACAGGGGATTTAAACTTATTAGATAGTAATTTAATAATCATTTCCTTAATCCATTTTCGTATTATAAGGTAAATTCTTTTGATTCATGGATATATAATTTTTATTGTTTTAAATATGAATATAGTTTAATTGCCATAAATTGATGGAATCCTTCTTATTATTTTTTCCACTCACATAATGGTCTTTCACTATACAAATGAATCAAATTAATAGTACCTTTAACCAAGTACAGTGTTCTTTAATTCAAAAATTATTGCATGTGGTCTGTTTAATCATTCCCATATTTTTTAATGCCCCATTTATTAACCCCATTATAGATTTGGCCAATTCGAATTTATAAATTATGTAAATATTCCGCATCATAACATCATATTATTTTATATTTCACCTTATACATAACAAAACATTCAACTTCCATCTATATTACAGTGATGAATTTTCTTTCAATGGATGTTCATTTGATATAAGGAAAATATTTTTCAAATATTTTCTCTATTAAAGACCTAAATTAATATCACTATATCTCTTCATCTTCCAATTTTTGTTTCAATCAATGGTCAACATTGACAAATATCATTATTTAAACACTAGTAGAAAATGTTTCTCTTATAACTAAATCTCAAATAATTAAGGGAATTTATCCTCTATTCTGTGATTAATAGAATATTATTTCCATTAAAGGATTTTGGATAATATTTCATTATTTTTTAAAATGAAAATGAATCATGTTATGATGTAATAGGTTTCCACATTTTATGTTTATTTTTTATAACTTGACTAAAATCTCCAAATATAGTCATAATATTCTTATCTATGAAACCTTCCATGTTGACTTGTTCAATGGGGTAATCCCTAAATTTATTATGGGTGTTGAAACATTTTCCATTCATTATATTATGAAAAATTACTAAATAATGGAATACACTATATTAGATTATAAAAATATGAATCATAGTTTATAATTCCAAAAATTTGTTTAATACCTATCAAAAACTAATAATTTTTACATATCCTATCTAAGAGACCAATATATATTTTGAATATATTCATATCATAAAAACATTTTTATATCCATCATAATGGTTCATAAAGTTATTGGGAATCAACCAAAGAATATCCTCATGGATTTTTCATCCACGTCTTTATCCTTGGGCCCAATCATCATGTATTTGTAAGGATCATGTTAAAACCCAACATTCCTATTTTAGAGTTCATACCCTTACATAAATATTTTCCATATCCATAAACAATATCTAGTGTCCATAGAATGATATAATTTATAGAAAACAACATATTCTATACCTCACATAATATTTGTGATATTAATATAATCATTGACTCATACATATATTATTTCATGAGGTTGTGTTATCTAATCTATTTCTTCAAAAATCTAGGTCCTAAACATTATTTATTACCTTCTATAACATCTTGACACCAGTAACCTAGAGTTAGTTGTTAATTAACAAAATTTTAATAACAAACTAGTAATTAAATAAAGAAAGGTAAAAAAATTAGTCTCAGGATACAATATGCATACATGATTAAAATATTAGACATGAAAAAATTCAATAACACCTATAATTTTTATGGAAACATAAATTTTTCTTACAGTATATCCAAAAAATCATTTATAGTTATCATATTATATACTAAGAAATGGAAAATATATATTAAATTATGATATTGGATTACTAGTAAGGGAAAAACTAAGAGAGAAGTTATCATAGATTAAATGATGCATGAATAATATAGTGGATATAAAATATAATAAAATATTCCAGATAACAAATATCAAAATTAGTAATTAAATCAATTGATGACGAAACAACAAAGATATTCACATGGATAATAAAAAAATTATATTGATATAATTCATTACTTCAAACATCTAAATAATTAAACAAAGGATTAATGACATGAAATCATAGATTAATATGAAGTCAATACACAAAATAACCAAAATAGTTTGTCTCGTGAGACTTATTGATTCATAATGTGGCTATTCCATTACCTAAACTTCACATACTATGTATTATTAATTTTTTATATAAATTAATTGAATAATAATTTAATACATAATCAAGATAATAATTCATTTTGAAAATCAAAGATACTAAATATTAATCTTTCCCCAGTCAATAAATAGAACAACATGTTAATAATACATAAATGGAAATAATATATGTGATATCATTAATTTATATCATTATTAAATGATAAGATTCATAAAAATATGATTACCTTGATGAAAATATATCTTAAATATTAATATAATAATTAATTAAAAAATAGCCTTTTAATTTTAAAATTTCATATTAAATTGTAAAAATTCCAAAATACTAGGAAAAAAATTCATTAAAAAGAAACAATTAAAATTTTAAAGTAAATATTAATGAATGAAATTTTTATTAAGGTGGAAAAATTCTCACACATGTTAAACATAAAAATAATGATTTTCTTTTCTATTTTGTAAAAAGTTATTCATTTAGAAAACAATTGTAATATTCTATTAAATTCATTCAATAGAATGTTTATGATGGAAACAAACTAAAATTAATCGATCATGGTAAATTATTAAAAACATTCTTAATAACAATTTGATGAAAATATGAACATAGAAGAAAATAATTTCCAAATGAACAAACAATAATATTTGATTATCCCTGCAAATAATAACTTGTAATTTTGAGTACATCATGACATGAAAAATAATGAAAAAAATAATAACATTTCAAATTTATTTGAGTTGAATAAAATTTATGGTTTTTATTATAAAATAATCATATAATATTCTCTCTGTAAACATAAATGAAGAAAATCCTAAATTTTTTTGAGATATTTAAAGGAACGATTACTTAAATTCTAATTTTTTTGTAACGGATTTTAACTTCCAATATAATATATTTAAATTATTAATAATTAAAAGCTAGAATTGAATCTATAATAATAATACCATCTAGTATTTTCTTATAACAATATATCAGCTATTAATTATTAATCATTCATTTTCATCATCATTTTGAGTGTGAATTGCATCATTTTTTATGTGTGATTCGATTTAATAGTTATTTTTCATGAATATTGAACACGGATCCATCATCTTCATAATATTAAGAATAATATATATTGTATATTCTCATAAAAAACATAATTATATCATTCAGTTAATTTTTATTATATAGTAATTAATTACACTAATCATAGAGACAATAGGTTGTATGTACTAATAAATGATGTTTTCATTTAATAAATATAAATAAATAATGTTAAAATATTATATCATTATAAAATAATAATTATATCATAAATTTGATTTATATTTATCATATTTATCATTATAATCATAAATGTGTGATAATTATTGAATATTAATCATACTAATATGTGGTGGCAGTAGCAAACTCATATGTATGAGAAATAATTTTATTTTCCATTTGATGAAAATTAGTCATAAAATGGATTTCCATGAATTGTAACAAAAAATAATGATATTTATTATTCAATATTAATTATATTATGATGGATATAATATATTTCAATGAATTATAGGAATAAATAAACTATGAATGAATTATTTAAGATGATTTTCTCTTCTCTGAGAGACCCCTTTAGTGTACAATGAAAAAAAAACATTTACATTTTTTAATCAGTTCAAATTAATATCTAATATAATATATAATTATTGAAAATTTAAATTCAGTTTTAAACAACTAAATTTGAAAAAAATAGAAATTACTATTAATATAATTGTATAAAAGACAACACAAAATATTTGTAGAAGAAAATTTATTTTAAGGATTAAAATGAATAAATGAAACTCAATGTACAAAAGTTTATTCCAATGTAATTAATTTTATTAAGGTAAATCAAAAGGGAATTTTTTGTAATAAAAAAACCAATACCAAAAGAAGAATTGTAAATACTTAATTGAGATAAAATAACAAAAAAACTATATTTGAATATAAACAACATATATATTTAAAACATGTTTATAATATATATATATATGATTAAAATTATTTTTTATATTAATTATTTTAATTATTATGTATATTTTTATTACAAAAATGATTTTATTTATATTCATGGTATTTTTATATCAGTATAAATTCATAAAATTGGTAGATTATGTAAAATCATTATTTTTCATTATTCACCAAAAAATATAATATTTCTAAAAAATTACAAAAATAAATTCTAATATAATATTTATCATGGTAGATTCATCAAATATGTTAAAATTTCCAAATTAAATTTATAAAATTGCTAGAAATTAATTCAAATTATTCTCATATAAAACACCTAAAACCACTTATATTTTGTGTGAATTCATATGGAATTAAATGATAATTTTGTATACATTTAATAAAAAAATTAAATAAAGAAATGATTGATTTTATTATTTTAATTGAGGATATATATTATATATATATTATAAATTTATTGAAATTATTCTTACCCACCAAAGCTACAAATAGGGAATAATGATCATATATAAATATTAATACTTCTACGGAATATCCCAACTTTCTTAATCTATATTTTTTGTTTAACAACCTAGGTAATTAACAAATAAATGGTTTATTTATATTCTTAATTCGTATAGTAATTCATAAAATTAATAATTTATTATGTGGTCAATTAGATTAATGCATTGAATTATCTTTTCTAGAATTATTATTTGAAAAACTAATACCATTTTTTAATTCATAATATTTAAATTATCATGATATAAATTATTCAAAATTTTCTGAAAAAGTTTATTTTTTGTATAATAGTAACAAATAGATTTTTTTATAATATGACACTTCTTTGTTAAATCATGAACATGTAATTGAGATATAAAAATTATTACATTTATTGAATAATTAAATAATGATATTATAATAATAATATTATATAAAAATATATTATAACTTGAAAATTATATACTAATCGTGATAAGTATACAAATTATTATAAGTATACATGGAGTGCCTGTGCAGCATTTGTATGTTAAATTTGGTTCCTTTTAAATAATAATTGAGTGCAAAATATTATTTCCAAAACCAATTTATTAATTTTATTTCATTATTGTTGATTTTTGGTTGTTAATACCTAATTTAATAGTCATATAACATTAATCTCATCGAAATGGAAGTGTAATGCTTGCGTAGGGTAAGAAAAGTAAAAATAATAAATTTAACATGTTATATTGACATGTATGGGAGTGAATAAAAAAATGAACCTATATAAAATTTTATTTTTCTTAATTAACTCATTTATTTATAGTAATTTATATTTAATTTTTATATGTGATATAACTATAATTTACTCATGTGAAATAAAGATGCACTAATTGTGCAGGAATAAGAGAAATAAATAATATGTTTTTATTAAAAATAAAATAACATATAAATGACGTTAATTTTGGATAAATTTTTTTATATAAACATGATTCTAAAAATAAAATATTTAGATTTGAAATTGGTACATTTTGGACCCACATGGATCACATTAGACCGTTAAATTTTATTATTAAAAAGAAAATACATTTCTTTACTCTATAATGTTAAATAAATTTAATATTCCAATATGAAGTTTTCTAGAAGTACTTTTTAAATAATAATAGTCTTTATAAATCTAATAAAATTCTCTTTTTATATATTTTTATATGTAGTCTTTCTGTAATAAATTATTATCTAAATTGATTCAATAATAATGATGTAGTAAGTATTTAGTTAATGAATAAATCAAATAAATAATTTTAAACAATATTAAAAATATATAAGTTAGTTATTTGTAGGTTAAATCACAATTTATATAGTTAATTATAATATGAAAATGTTATAATAAAAAATTTAATTTAGATTGAAGAATTTTTTATGTGTTTTAAGTCATAATTGTGAATAGTATTTTATTTGAAAAAATTATATTTCCATTAATAAAATTTCGTATTAATTTTTTTAATAAATCGTGAAAAGGTAAAAAATGAAAATAATCCATATTAAAAATAATCTCCTATCATTTTGAGTCCTTTTGGAAGTCTTAAAACATATAATATATTTGTTATTATTATTTTAATTTTATTAATTCTAATATTACCCCTCACCTCATTTATAAATAGCGGATCCTTCCTAAACAATTAATAACCATGAGCATTCTTATATAGAAAATCTCTAGAAAATTAAAACCTACTAATCACGTCTCAGATTATTAATCAAATTTTCTAACAATATGTCCATTTTATGGGCCTTAAATTGGTTCTCAAAGATAATTTTTCAAGATCTAAATTCAATTTTCCTCTTTTAAATTCATACTAACTTATACCTTATCCCCACCACTTTTTCCAATGTTTCATGAAAACTAAAGTGTCACTTATATGATGGAATCTGTTTCTGTTATATGCATCATAAAATCTCACATTTTATTCTTTTATTCTTAAATAAGAAAAACGATTTCTATGGTGTGTCAATTCATCACCATCATGGTGGATTATTTTCCGTTCCCTTTGACAACATCATTAAAAGTATTAATTCACATGTAATTGTTTAAAATGGCATATATATATATATGTGCGTGTGTTTATATATTATGACATGTATGTTATTATTTCATTCATTCATAGAAGAACAAAAGTGAATTGACCTTAGAAACAATGATATAAACGCACATGAAATGATGAAAATAAAAAATCATATTACTAATAAATGGAGGAAAATGGTAAAAAAAGGTAATGTATGGAATTATAATCATGATTTTATTTATTTAATATGTTAATAAAGCTGTTAAAACAACTATACAGGTGTTGTGAACACATTTGAAGGATGTCAATCCCGAGGTAAAGGACATTCCTTTCAAAATAATTTTTAATGTCTCTTTAAGGACACTAAAAGATATTTTTTTTTTGGTAGGATATTTTTATCCAATTTTCATGAATCATTATTACTATTATGATTACTTTTCAGGATTTCATATTTATTTTTTATTTATATTATATCATTATGATGTATTTTTTTATTATTTTATTAAAAAAATATTTTTATGATAATTGGTATTTTAATATGTGAATGTGTTTTCCTCATGTTTATAAATGATTAATAAATATTTTTATTCATGAAATGATGAATCAAAAATTTATATGATGGTATGAGCCTATTATATCATAAAATATTATGGGTTTATCACAATTATAGCTCCATATATGTTGGGTTAAGCCCATTATAACTCCAGATATGATAGGTGAACCTTGTTATAGCACTCAAATGAATTGGGTAAATCAAAAACGGAAGTTTATGGAATGGTTATTACATCTGTAAGGGTAAATATAAGTGTGATATGGAAAATATGTCCCAATGAAACTAATTGATGTTTCTATTCATTCTAATGAGTTTTTATGAAATGGGATTCAATGGATTTTATGTTATCAGTTGACTAACAATTTCGTTATTTATTTCTGATATTATGATTTTTGTGGTCATTCAGGGATTTTAAAATATTTTTCAAGTTTTAAAAGGATGGGTATAAAATATAAGGTATTTCTAATAACTGTTCTGAATATTTTTCATATAAATAATTTTTTATTTTAAATGTTTTTTACTTTGGAATAAATTTATACTATTTTGTAGTATCAACTATTTATGAACGCATAATATTATAGATGTATTATGTACTAATTATCTATTACACTATACATGAAAAGATTCTAAATGTGATAGAAAGTATGTTCTTGGCCAAAATTAAAGATATGAAATATTTTAAGATTGGGACATAATAGTTGGTATCAAAGGTTGGTTTAGATATCCATTGGGGTTAGGATGATGTTAACAGTATACCAAAATTGATTTATGGTTAATTAAAAATGGTATAGAATTTTAATATAACCATGTTTCTTGGTCTCTAATATTCCTATTCAAAATGTTTTTCAATAGATTAAATGGAGATGATGATGAAGAATGGAACTGAGAGGCTGATATCATTTGCAATACAAAGCCAGGAATGGTGGGTATTGGAACTGTGTAGTTTGTGACAATAATGGATATGTTAACTCAGGTGATAAATGGTGGTGTTATCCATGCTCAAGAGGAACATGGCAAACCACAATAAAACATGTATTTTTTGGGTAATTTTATGATCCAATATCTTCTACCATTTAGTGGGATCTCATATCTAGTGGTTACTGAAGGATTGATCAATTTGGTAGAAATTATATTTTATGTCATCATTTGTTCAGAACAATAAAAGGAAAAACTATCCATTTCACATTTTTAAGGTGAATCCAATCAATAGTGGTATCTGGTAATGAATACAAGAGTCATATATAATCTTAGCAATTTGTATTGAGATTATTTTAAGAGTCTATTTCTAGAATAAAAATTACCAAATATATTTAACTCTGAATGGAGAAAAAGTTATTGGAATTTAGGCATAATGATGATGAATATGTGGCTATGTGTGAAAGAAATTTATGAGACTGGCTGGGTAAACACTGAATTTTATTCAACACTTTGATAGTAAAACTAATATATTTTACTATATTTTTAAACCATTTTTCTTATGATCATTGGTATTAAGATAGTTTAAAATCAATGAGAAATTTTTTTATTATTTTAAAAAAGAAGATATGGAGTATAGTGACACCTATTTGTTTCAAGATGAAAAGAATTAGAAGTGGCTATTTTTTAGGCTTTGGGTAATAATCCCTCAATGAAATAAGTTGGTAAAAAAATTAGTTTTCCTTCTTATCAAAAATTTCATAAAAATAATCACAGGTAATGTTTTCAAAATTCTATGATTTTCTGAAAATATGGAATGTTTGAGAACATGTCTCATGAGGGAAAGGAAAATGATCAAAAAATTCATGAGAGTCCTATGGTGAGAAGATACAACTATAATGAATTTGGTCATTTTGTTAATGTGTGTCCAATATTTTTCACCCAAGGGGGATGTCAATATGATTGGAAGAAAAATAGTTTGAAATAATATTTGGCAAATATATAATATGATAATGAGCCATCATATAAATTTATATCCAGTAAATTTCTAATTCTTATTGATTTTTCCAATCATTTGTTTGATTTAGTGTCTATGAATTTCTTTATTTCAAAGAAATTTTCTGTTAAATTTGAATTCCAGCTCATGAAATGATGCCAAAACACATGGTAAAATAACCTAGATGAAATTTTAAGATAAATGAAATTATATAAATCTGTATATATTTTTCTATAGAATGATTTTAATTTAAAACCTTATTATATTTCCTCTATTATTGTATTATGTTTATATAGGAATGGATATGTAATATTTTATCTTCCAAATATTGATTTTAGATCTAATGATGTAGTTTTTCATAAAGATATTTAGTTTTAATAGATGAATTTTTTCATAAAAATAATAACATATCAAGATGATAAGATAATGTTAAAATATGTAAATGAGTGTTGTCTTCCACCCGTTTTATAAAAAAAAGGGATAATTGAGATTAATTATATTCTTGGGGTATATTATTATCTTGATGTATTTCTTGTTGATTTTCCTTGTGTTATTATTGGTCGAGATGTTGACTTTCATATTTATTTAGTTTTGGATGCTAAGAAAATTTCTAAACCCCCATATTGAATGAATCAAATGTAAATAATAAAATTTAAAAGGATGATTTAATATTTTTTAGATTAAGGATTCATAAAACCTAGAACTTCCCCATGTGGTGCTCATATCATGTTTGTTAAAATGAAATATGAATCAATGATACTTTTTATTGATTATGGAGCCTTTAATAATATCATTTTTATGAACATGTATCCATTTCATCCCCAAAAATATTTTTTTGATCAACTCTAGGGAGCTTAGTATTTTCTAAAGGTTGACCTAATTTCAGGGTATCAACGGATTAATGTAAATGATGTAGACATTCAGAAAACTATGTTTCATTCTAGATATGGGAATTATGAATTTATTATTATGTCGTTTGGGTTAACTAATTCCCATTTGTATTAATGGATATTATGAATATAATAAATCATGAGATTTTTTATATGTTTTTGGTAGTGTTCATTGATGATATTTTTTTATATAATAAATTTAATGAAAAGCATTAAAGTAATTTAAGTGTTGTTTTTCAAAAATCGAAAAAAAATAAACTGTATGGAATACTCAGAAAGTGTTAATTTTGTTTTTCACAAATTTTATTCCATGGCCAAATGTTTTCTATATATAGATTAAATATTGATCCAATAAAAACATAAGTTATAAAATAATACTGAAGACCCAAAAATTAACTAATATTCGTTGTTTCCTTAGTTTGGAAGGATATTATTAGTGGGTTTTTAATAACATTTCATGGTTATCTATCCTACATACTAATTTAACTAAAAATGGTTTTATATTAATGAGGAAATAAAATATTATGGTTTTTAGTAATTTAAAAGAAGGTTGGTGAATGCTCTGGTTCTAACCATGGTTTTCAGAAATTGCTAATTTTTTCTAAAATGATGCTTTGTTGAATGGAATTGGTTGTTTCTTAAAGAAGAATGGCCAGGTATTCTCATATTCTTCACTTCTGTAGAAACCTCATAGTTAAACAACCCTACACATGATTTAGAAATATCCACTGTTTTTTTAATTAATAAATTATAGGAATAATTCGTATAGATTAAAAAGTAAAATATAAAATTACAATAAACTATTGAAGTGTATATTTACTTATTATAAATGGAACATGAGATATGGAAGATGGTTGGGACTCATAATCGATCATTATTGCATGAGGTATTACCATATAGGAAAACACAATATAGTGGATGATGCATTGATTCATACAACTAATGCTCCATTAACCATGATATGTTTAGAATGTGACCTTCTGGTTATTGATTTGAGGAATTCTAGATTCAAAGTTGTTAGTGTAGGAAATTCCAAAATTATGTTCTCTGTGTTAGTGTAGTCGACTCAAACATATAGAATAAGGAATCCTCAAAAGGATAACCGCGAGTTTCATAAAAATGTAGAATTGGTTCAAAATGGTGTGTTTACTATGTTTAACATTGCAAAAGAAATTTTTTTTGGATTGTGAATAGATTATGTGTTCTTTGTGATTCTTATCTAAATAAAGATTTATAATGGGAATCTCATTGTTCTCTAATTTTAGATAATCGCAGAAGCAAAAATATATACATACATATGTGAGAGTATTTCTGGCGGGTTGGAATGAAGACATATTTTTGATTTTTACATGAAATGTTTAACATGTGAAAATGTTAAAGTAGAATGATAGTTGTCGAAGTGGATACATTGGAATTTTCTAGTGCATGATTTGAAATGTGAAAATATATCTGTATAATTTTTGGTGAGAATAAAAAATAAATCTCGAGGTAAGAATTCAATCTAGGATATAGGTTATTAGTTAATAAATCTACTCAATTCTCTCCTATTTGGGGGATTATATCTCTAAATCAACATTCTCAACTATGCCTCAAAAAAATCTACAGGTTTCATGGAGTTCCTCTCTCTATTGTATCACATCTTGATCATAGGTTCACAACAAATTTTTTGAAATGAATTCATATGTCATAGGGAACAGGTTTAAATTTAAAATTAGTTTGTCATCCACAATATGATGCGATTTCAGAAAGAAAAATTTAGAAATTAGATAACATGATATTAGAATCGTCAATTCATTACTAGGGAATATGTAATGAGAATATTCCTTTAGTTATGTTTTCTAATAATAATATTTTTCATTCACGTATATAGATGAACACATTTGAATTATTATATGGAAATTGGTTTCTTACTCCATCATTTTGGTATGATGTTAGGGAAAGGAAGCTGATGGGACAATAAATAATTTTGGAAATGGAATAAATATTTCAGATGATTTAGCAACACATGAAGAAATATCACAGGATGCATAAAAGTAATACATATAATAGGAGGAAAGACCACTCATTTTTTGTAGGTGATAATATTTTCCATAAAATCATTAAATGGAATATTATTTTGTGGTTTGGTAAAAACTCAATGTTATGTCCATTGTTCCTTGGAAATTAAGAAATCGTGGCGAAATATGGACCAGTTTCCTACTGAGTATCTTTTCCATTATGTTTAACTTAGGTATACAATATTTTTCATGTATTCATGTTAATAATGTGTATTCCAGATCCATATCATGTTTTAATCCCAGAAGTTGTTCATCTGAAAGTGGAAATTTATTATGAATAGAAAACATATCAGATTCTTGATAACATAGAGCATGTTTTTTGAAACAAACTAATTAACCATGATACAGTTTTGTGAAGAAACCACGTGGTAGAAAAGGCAACATGGGAATCTAAAAATACTATGATAGAAAAGTATCATCATTTTTTTTAAAAAATAATTAAATTTTGATTCTATAATTTCAAAAGATGGGTTACAATGTAAAAACCTTGGTATTAAATAAATTATATGTTTATTAGTATTCTTGATTTGAAAAGTAATTCAAAAAATATTATTATAGGGTAACATATTTTAATGAAATGATTTTTCAACTATATAATATTTGTTTGAAAAAATTAATTTCATTTTTAAATTAAAAATGATAAAATTAACTTACTTTTAATTATGTATAATTTTATTAAAAAGTTTAATTTTTTTTGAATTGTAATAAATATTGTTTATTTAACATACAGTAATTTTTTATGTCATCACGAAGACATAATTTTATTTATAAAATTTTTTTTATTTATTTATTTATTAAATAAAAAAATTATAATAGGAATATAGTGAATAAAAAACATATAAAAAGAAAATTATATTATATTTATGATAAATATAAAAATTATTGTCAGTATCATTCTGTTGCCTACGTATCACTGGTAATGTCAAATTTTGTTCATTTTAATTAATAAATTAGTTCTCAAATTTACATTCAACAAAACAAATATTAATTATTATGTATTATTAATGTTTTTTATGTTAATTTCAAATTTTATACTGATAGAAACATAATATTATCCAAATTTCTATATAATGCATGTGTAGGATAATAAAAGAAAAAAATAACAATTTTAAGAAGTTATATTGACATAAATCTGAGTGATTAAAAATATTTGGTGAATATAGATTTATATTTTAAATTTAATTAACAATGTTTATGTTGTTAAGTTATTTTTAATTTTTATATATAAAATAATAGATATTAATAAATTTTAAATGCTGATGTAGTGATTATAGAATCATAAGAAAAATAAATAAAATTCTATTATTTAAAATATAAGAATTATTAGATGAACTAAATTGGTGCTAAAACATTCAATATGAGCACGTGTCAACCAATATAATGTTTATATTCGAATTTGGGATATTTTGGACACATATGTTGCATATTAACCCCTATATAATATTTTATTTAAAAGAACGACAACTTGTTCTCTCTATAATGTTCAACAAGCATAATACATTAATATTAGTTTTTATATAATAATTTTAAAAAATTAAAACTCATTATCAATCTCATAAAAAAAAAATTAGAAGTTAATTATTAAATTTTAGGTAATAAATTATTACCTTAATGGATTTACATATAATGATAGAGTAAATCTTTAATTTATCAATAAATAAATTTAATTATTTTATAAATATAGTAAAAAATATATATTTTTATATTTTTATCTTTATAAATATATATATATATAATATAAATTAGATATAATAAAAATTTATAATTCTAATTGGAAGCTTTGTTTTGATGTGTTTAAAGTTAGGGTTGTGAATAGTTTTTATTTCACAAAATTATTATTCAATGAATAAAATATTATATTATATTATTAAAAAATAAAAAATTCATAATTAATGAAAAATGATAATATTCCATCAAAAATCAAATATCATATTATTTTTAGGACTTTTTTTCTCAATCCATATAAGAAATTTAATATTATTTTAATAGTTTGTGTAATTCCTATGTTACCCCTTACATCAAATATAAAAAAGGGATCCTTCCTTCAAAAATTTCAAATATATAAGATTTATCATTCGGCCATCCTTTTCTAAATTCCCTCCACGTTATCCCTTAAAACCTTATATATCTTCTGTTCTCACAAAAATACTACTTCTAAGAACCATAAATAGGTTCTCAGTTTTTCATTTTCAATAGGTAAATTTTTTCCCAATTTCAATTTTCTCACTTAAACCTTATCCACGCATATTAACCCACATTTCATGAGAACTATAGTATAACACATATATGTACTATTTTTGTTTTTATGGTATATTCATCATAAAATCTATAATATTCTTTTTTTATTCTAAAATAACAAAATCATTATATATGGTTTGTCAATTTACTCCCTTCATGGACAATGATTTTTCTATTCCCACATAATTAAATCTTTTCATGTTTAAAATCAATATTAATTTTTTAAAATTATGAAAATATATATAGTCTATCACTTCTAAATTATTATTTGATTTTGACAAGAAAAACAATAATTGAATTGTCCATCGAAACACTGAAAAGAACTCACATAAAACAATGAAAATACAAATATACTGTTAATAAATTTATGAAAAATGTTATGAGAAGATATTGTATGGAATTATAAACATGATTTTATTTCTGTAATATATTAATAACCCTATTTAAACTACTATATTTTAGGTTTTAACATATTTGAATGAAGTCAAACCCTAGGTAAGTGACATTCCTTAAAAATCCTTGAAAATGACACTTTTTCAAAATTGAAAAAAGGTTGTTTTTATAAAATATGAGCAGTTTATACCACTTCCAAAAATGATTATTACTTTTTGAATTTATTTTCAATTTTTTATTGTTTTTTATACGTATAAAATTTCATTAATATCTGTGTAGATTTTATATTTTTAAAAATATTATTTTTATTAAAAAAATTAATGCAAAATTGTTTTTATCATGGGTTCAAATGAGTTATGATGATTTTTATTCATGGTATATTCCATAAAAAATAGGTTGTTTTGAGGATAATAAATCTCATGATATGATTTTTTATGAATCTATAATTGCTCTAGATATGTTTTGGTGAGCCCATTATAGCTCAAGATTTGATTGGTGAGGCCTATTATAGCTCTACAACAAATTGGGTAATCTGGATATTGATGTTTACCAAATTATTATTCAATTTGTAAAAGTTAATTTATGAGATATGTGGTAAATATGTCCTATTTAATTAACATGATGTTTCTATACACGCTAATGAGTTTTTATGAAATGGGTTTTATTGGTTTTTATGTTATCACTTCATTAATGATTTCGTTCTTCATATTCTTTAAAGAGATTTTTTGGGTTTATCCAATGATTTGAAAAAAAAAATCACATGTTATATGGATTATTAAGAGAAATATGGAATTCATGATGAATTTTATTAATGTTTAATGTTATGTATGTATTATATCCAAATTATATAAAAATATTAATCAAAATAGATCCTTAATGTGAAATAATGTATATGTTTTTACTGAAATTCAAGGTAATTTAATTTATCAATGCTTAGTCATTACATCTTGTCTGTCAGGATAATTTTTTACATAAAACTAATAAAATAAAATAATTGGATGTTCTATAATAAGGGGACCCCTTAGAATTTAACGGTGCTCATACACCTTCTCTATAAATAAAAATGATGAAATTCTTATAGAAGAGATAACTTTTTCTTTGGATTGATGGAGTCATCACCCATACCAATAGAGGGTTATAATCCTTGAATAAACACCATTAATTCATTTGATATTGGGAAACATTAGATACCAATTTTTGGTAAATATAATACAATATCATGAAAAAGTCTCTTTGTATTGTTTAGATAAATTAATATTTCAAGAATTATAAAATGTTTTTCTTGTCATACATGATTCCTTCCAATTATTAATATCTGATGATAAATTTATTTAAAAGATAAATAATTAATGATGGACCTACTATCTCATATAATATAAATAATATAAAAATATATATACAACATATTTCATTTTATTTATTTAATGTTACAAACACACTAAATCCTATTATATGAATCATATTCATATCATTTTTCATATTATATGGATGATTCAACGAATAAAATTCAACCTTTTTATTCATATCCATTAATATACCCATTTCACTATAATACCATAAGTTTTTTATAAAAGTAATTTCAACTCTTTTTTACTCCATAAATCTAATATACATATGGTTTACAAGACTCACATCACTTAAGAAAAAAATTGTTTTCAAATTTAACGATTATTATTAAGAAGACCCATGTGTCCTTCTGGACCTTTTTAGCATTTAAAGAACATAAGATCTATCTAATTTAGAGATTTATGTATACAATATCGTATATTAAAAAACTATTATTACCCAATTAATAAATAGTGTTTTTGTTATATCAATCAAATATACTATTATATCCATATGAACATTTCTACTATAATATATATCTTATACATCACATTCTTTTTTCTGTAGTCCATTTTTCATGAAATTGAGTTCTTAATGGGCATAGAATATGATATCATAGTAAATGAAAAGTCATAAATTATAAATTTAATTGATATACTGATACAATAGAATGATTGCATAAAATTTTATTCATTCTATAATATAAGGACATCACATGGCAGCGATCTATGAATTACCATGCATTCAATCAACTACTCCACTGATGGACTAAATTTATTTTCATGCCATACATATAGCTAAATACTACATTAATTGGATTAAAAAGTTGATATGATAGGAAAATAACCCAACCAATCCTAACAGCTCAGACATATAGATAGTGTTTGAAAGGTAACATTTTATTAAAGTTCACATATTACGAAATTTCAAACATTGGCTAATGAGAATTCCTAAAAATTACACATACCTTTGTATATAAAATAACATATCATATTTTGTGTGATTTATATATTCAATGGTGTTTCCTAAAAGTATTTTATGTTTTTCAAAATAAAAATTGTACTTTGATTGAAAAATACCGTTCCATAGTTGATGTTAAAAAAAAAACAAACATGAATGATAAATGGAGATAATTTTTTTATAAAACCATGATACACTTTATAACTATTATTACCAATCACTCATATATCTAATACCATTATATTCAATATTTTCCTCATTATTTTTATGAATTAATGGTTTTTTCAATTGATCTTCTATATAATTAAATATAGGCACCCAAAAGTGATTTACATTTCCCCTCTCAATAGTCTCTTGAATGGGATAATATTTTCAGTTGATGGGTTTTGTTAATTTGTGACACTAGGGTACCTTGGATAGAAAAATAGATCAATTATTCCTTTGTAAATCTAAATTTCATCCATAAATATAAGATCGACCCCAATTTTAATGATGAACATCTATATCAAACTATTTTACTTTTAAGGATCAAATGTAGTTATTTATTTCACTTGTATTATTGATATTTTCATGATAGCTTAATGGGAACTCATCCAATTGATATCTTTACTATTAAAAAATCATGATACTAAATAGAGATCTCATATCATCTCTCGTAGATTCTGAACTGCGTTCAATATAACCCCTTATAATGAACTCATTATAACCTATTATAATCAATAACATATCCTAACTTCTTATTAAGAACATAAGGGTGTACAAGAGAAAAGTCTAGTGACTCTCAAATAAATTGGATTATTATCGATGTTTCATGGTGCAATAATATGCGAAATCAATTTGTGTACAAAACATGACATACATGGAAGATCATATAAAGGACACATAAGGTATTTTATCCATCATTTATAACACTTTAGAAAGATATTAAAATGTACTGATATTTTAACTATGCAATATTATTAAAGAAACTTCTAAGTGTTCCATATGATCAAGATCATTAGCTGTTTTGTAATAAACATGGTTTGACTCAGTCTAATAATCCTTGTCAATCTATTTATATTGATATTCTTACCAAGTAAATTGTTTGATTCACCCTTTCCTTTCATCAAGAATCACATACCTAACATCATCCTTACAGAATTTAAATTTTGGATATCATTTATGTTAATTAAAACATTATCGACATGAAATATCTTAAATAAAATAACAGTCATAATAAAACATTATTATATAAAAATAAAATATACATTCTTGATGAAAATAAAATCTATATTGCATAATAAAATCATTCATTCAAACAATATGAATATTAATTCAATCCCTAAATGGACCAGTAAACATGAATAAATTTGCATACTCATTTGGTAGTTTAAAACAATTAGGATATACCATATACACATCCTTCAATAAATTATTATTTTGAAATGTTATTTTTACATCCATTTGTTTTATCTCAAAATCATAATGATCTACCATGGAATGAAATATATGTATCTATTTTATTATTTCAATTATTCAAAATAAATCTTCATGTAAAATAATATGAATTTTTTACAACCCATTTCTAGTCAGATGGATTTATTTCTCGTCACTCTACCATCCATGTCTATTGTATATGAAAACACAAAATTAAACATATGGGTTTATCCTATTAATTAAATGCACAATCATCTAAATTTTTCTAGTGTGCGTGGATTTCACCATGGACTTCATGGAATCCAACTAATTCCATGAATTATAAAATCAATGGCCACTCGGTTGGTAGTACCTTTATAATTTCATAATAATATATCATCCACCTTTTCTATAAAAAAATATCTCTCAAGAACCTGGAATATCCTACCCAACCTTCAGGGTTCTTGTATAACATTATTTGGCTGTTCTATGAAAACTCTTTATGTAACCAACTCAACGTTCATATCATTTCTTTTTTTCGTAATTAAATTCTATAAGATCAAAATTACTGTTATTTACTCATTTGATAATTTAATTTTTATCAAGGAAAAACAATACATCGTTTCAAAAACACTAGGTGTTTTTTATTATTAAAAAACTAATACCCCAAATAATATATTTGGAAACTATTTAAAATGAATTTATCTAATTTGGATGCAATCTTATCATAATCCAAATATTCATTTATATTAATAGAAAATAAAAATCATTATAAAATAAAAAACTCAATACATTAAAATATATATTTCATGTGGTGTATTTTTTACTTCCTTAGAAGAAATAAAATTTAATACTAAATATATTAGATAAATATTATATTGTAAAAATTTTATAGGAATATCAGAACAACACAGCATTGAATGATCCAGGTCTATTTTGGTACAATTCATCATCTTAGTAACACCATTATTTTTTGGTTTTCAAATATTATTATGTTTTGAAATAAATTATAGCTGAATTATTCAAAATCTTATTATATTTTAGAATCTTAATTCTTTCTCCAAACTATTTTTATACTTTTTTATGAAACTATATGAACATTTAAAATGATCCAGACTTGTATCTTATCAAAATCATAAAAACAAACTTATAAAAATCATTAATAAATGTTACAATGTGCATATTTCAACTTGATACTAGAGTATTCAATAACTATAATACATTTCTATGTATGAGATCCAATATTCATATATCTAAACCACTTATTCCCCTAAAAGGTTATTTGGTCATTTGTAATATTCCAGACAAGAGTAGCTCAAAAATGGTGGTTACATTGTGTCATTAGAGTAATATATGAGGAATCACATCTTCAATAAATTAATTAATAAGTTTTCATGGTAAACTAAATACATCATAGAAATTAAAATTATATATGGAAACTTGAAAAAAACAAAATACAATCATTTATAATGACATTATTCCTCATAGCATATCCTTGTATATCAATCAGAAAATACTTTCCGGTGTATTAGGAAAAAAAAACAAAAAAAGGAGTGATAATATATTCTATGTATGTGAATGTGTATAATATAACATATCATTAATATATAATACATAATCAATATATATTTGTGAATAACTAAAACAGAACTCATTAAATAAATAAACTATGAATTTAATGCATCCAAAAAAATTATCATCAGGAAGATATTATAGATAAACATAAAAATTATATTTACTAAAATGGAATTCATAATTATGGACATATAAACCATCATATAAATACCATTGACAACATAGTTTAAATCTATTGGTAGAACCATATTTAAATTTTCTAACAGATTTATCTCATTAGACATGTCGATTCATCAAGGTTCCATGTTAGTCTGGTCCCCACCCATCACATAATAGTTCAAATACCTTCCTCATAAGAATGGGGAGAATAATAATAAACATAATAATTTCAAATGTAAAACTAATATACTATATATATATTAATAATTACCGCAATCATAAAACATAATGATAAACCATCCAGATTAATAAGTTGAATCGTATCATAATTGAACATCTGCAGTTATGATGAAATTAAATTATATAAATAAAGAATATGTGTGATATAAATGAAAATATATCTATTGAATCATAAGTAAAAAAAATTAATGTTTTTTATGAATATAAAAATCATAGACATCATTAAAAACATTCATGAGGAAAATATTCTTTTCACATTGAAAATCATATCAAAATATATGCACCAAACATTTTAAAATTTATTTTCTTCAAAAATATCCATTACCACTGTAACATCCCAGGTGAATGAAGAATAAGAGATTTTCATAATTATTAATATTTTTTAATTTAATATTAATTTCACTTTAAAAGGGTTTTTATGTTCGATAGCGTACCTGATAGGCAGCACCGAGTTTCTTTAAAATCTTACGTTGCATACTAATAGTATAATATTATTCTATTCAATGGAAGTTAACTCTTAGCCACTGTATTGTCAGAAATGAATAAAACAAACTAAATTATGATTATACATGTTGGTTAAATTTATTTACTTTTATCTAATAGTAGTTAGTGGCTCAAAATGTGAATGAATCAAATTTTAAGCATAATTTACATTAAAAGGTCGATTTACGAAATTCTAAGGGAGAAGCCTCTCTAAATAAATTTTTTGTCACATTAATACATTTTATTTGTCAAAATAAAATTCTTCCTTAGATTTTGGAGATAAAATTTTACTTTTTGTAAATTTTTGGTATTTTTCCAATAAAGTTCATTTTTTAATAAATGAGGGAAAATACTGTATTTTAATTCAACAGTTCCTTTTAATATAATTTATTTATATCATTATATTGTATTTTTAATTAGTTTTAAAGTTGAATTAGAATATATTTTTACCAATTAATCCAATATTGTTTATTGGAATTAATTTCACTTTGAAATTGGACATAAACTAGAATCAATCTTTTGACAGTTATTGTTTCTTAAAAAAATGCTAATTATTTTAACAACGAGAATTAATTTTAAATTAATTAATTCCACTTCTATGTTATGAATTTATAAAAATAGAAATAATTTTTGAATTCGTAATATCAAATATATCTTAGGCTGAATTTTTGGAATTTTTCTGAAAAACGTCAATTTTTTATGAATAGTGAAACCACTTAGTAGTAGTTAAAAACTGAATTTTTCATTTAAAGGATAATTTACCACTTCTGTGAATTGAATTTCAAAAATATGACATACATGGTGGTATTTAGTAGGTAAACTGTGGATCAATAAGATGAAAATTATTTTATGTGAATAGTAACTTTTGACATTTATTTACCACGGTTAAAGGTAAATAGGGTAATTCAAGGTAAAAATGATATCATAAAATTTCAAAAAAAATTAACACTTGTTCTAACCTTATTGGATGAGTAATTCCCGACCAATGGCATCCTTGGATCGATTTTGGGACCCCATGGAGCCACTTATGAATGATAATGGCACATTATATTAATTAAAATAATGTACATGCAAAATTGACACAAACAAAAAACTTTTAGTAATTAATTTATATATGGTGTTATATAAGTAAGATTTTGACTATAAATATTCATTGTAAATTTAAAAATATTTCCTACAACATGGTTTTTTTTATAATTTTTATACATCGAATAAATTGAATTATTTTTGACACAATAATGATACAGTATTTACCTCATTAATAAATGATTTAAATAAATAAGATTATAAATATATAAATAATATCCAAATCCTGTCCAATTATTATTGGCTGATTTTATTTCGACCATGAGTCTACTTATCTTTGACTCTAATGATTTTTTGGACCTTTAGAATCCAAATATCATTATATAATAAAATAATATTTTCACACTTTCCAAAAGAGCCCCTCCTCCCCCTTATAAAGAAGACAACTTATAACCAATTCCTCACACATCTAAAGCCTTTAAGATGGTCCAAACTCTGCCCAATTAAGCTCCCTATATCCCTATACTCCTCTTAGAATCCTTACCTTCGGTAGAAGGCACTTCAAGAAATCCTTTTTTTTTCAATCCAAAGGAAGTTACCCAAATTAAAGGTAATTGTTTCTCTTAACATCTTTTCTTTTATTTTAATTATCTAACCCCTAAACACTTTTTATTTACTTCTGTATATCAACAACAGTATCCTCATTATACTAGGATGTTTTATTGAGAATTATTCTAGCTACATTTACACACACCTCCATCTAATGGGTGAAGAACACAATGTTTCTATGGATGGAAAACTAACACCTCGCGAAATGATGATTGTTTAATTACCTCCTACCACCTCTCATGGTGGCCATTATGATGGAACTATATTTATATATGATATATATTAAGTTTATCTTTTCTTTATTCTTCTCTATTTTCCATTTATATCATACCTTTATGGTTTCCATTATGGGTAAATGAGATAATTTACTTTGAGGAAGTGTGGACTACCGCCCCTTCAAAGTGATATGACTCTTTAATTCCATATGTGGGATGTATAAAAGATGTAGTTAATGATATTATTTATTATATTATACTATAATTATAAAATAACTATGTATCATTTAGTTTTAATTCCATTAAAATATGAAATATAAATGAAAGTAGTGTTAATGCTTACAGAAGGCTTACCGTCTCCATGAACGGAGAATTTCATTTCTTACCCCAAAATGATATGTACTTTTTTAAATACATTTATATAATGGATATATAAGATATATATGATATCAAAATCATGAATATCATTCTGGATATAATTAACTTTTTACCATGTGAACAGCTTGTATCTATAAGGTGTTCATTTTTGTCTTAATTGCTAAATATCAACAAGATGAATGTTATTAACTTAAATGATAACATAATGTTAATAACATTGTAATAAGTGAAATAAAAGGAATAATAAATGTGAAAAAATTTCTTACAAAAGTAAAAATTAACTTTAATTTTTTATTCAGGATATTAATAAACGAACGGGTCAAGTCGGACATAAGGTAAGGGACTTCGTCTCAATCTCCTTTCATTGAGGCATATTTTGTTTTAATACATCATTTTCTTTTATACCATGTATAAGCACCTATTAATTTTCATTTCATTTGATGGTAATATTTTTCTATGAAGCGTTTTACTAAATGAAAAAAAATAGAATGTTTCTTTATAACGTAAGCGGTGACAATGAACTTTCCGCCGCCGTGAGTATTATTTGATCTTTTGGCTTCTTTTACTAGCCGTAATTTTTTTAAAAAGGAAACTAAATACCATATACTATTTTTAATAATTTTGGTATTGAAAATGTTTTTAATAATGGATTTTTTATGTCAATATATTTAAATGATATATTTTTATTGCAATGTTGGAATTTTATCTTTCTTTTATGCTTATATTATGTGTTATGATTATTTTATGGTTCGTGGACATTATTTACGTATTCGGGTGGTTCAGTTATAAACCTAGGGCAGGTGAGCCCGATATAGCCCTCCAATGCATTGGGTAATGTGACTGAGGTAAAATGTGAATGTTTCTCCAAAGAGATTTAAGAATTATATTGTGATGGGTATTCTAATGTAACTCCCTATGTAGATGTGATAGCTACAATGTAAGTATGTTATAGATGCCAAAAGTTACCTTTATGATTTATGATTTTTATGTGTTATTAATAAATCTTTTGATTTCATGAGGTAAGTAAAAGTTTACATGTTTTGAATTTATTTATGAATAAGTGATTTCTTTCTTTGTTTTATAATCCTTACTGAGCCTTTTATGCTCATCCCTTGTTTTGAAATGTTTTCACAGGACTTAATGATAAATAGGGTCAAGGATGGGATCGAGGAAAAGTCATGTTGTCTAAAACCTGGAACAAGACATGAATAATTTTTTCAGAAGATTATATTTTATTAAAAAAAATTGAAACTATGTAGAAGTGTTTTCTTTCTAACCTTTTTAGATGTAATTGTTATGTCCTAATTCTCTAAAACTCTAAACCTAAAAATTTACTCAATGTGAAATATTAACTGAATACAATATTATATAATGATTGAGGCTATGTCCTTATAGATGGTATCAGAGGTCGCTTTAGATAACTTTAGCGGTTAGGGTATTGTGAAATTAATATCCACAATGTAATTTATGTTAATATTGAAATCATATTGCATTTATAGATTTCCATGTTGCTTCACCTAAGATATTTTTGTGTTCAAAATGGTTTTCTGCAGAGGAAAAATTGTAGCTATGTTAGGACGACATCAGGAGGAAGCCGACCTTCCAAATCAGCAACCTGAGATGGTCAGAATCGGAACTGAACAGTTTGTTGCAGTGATGTAACAGTTGACTTAGGCAATAAATGGTGGTGGTATCAATGTTTGAGATCATCCAAATCAACCACAGAGGAACATGTGAATAGTAGAGCATTTCATGAGGCAACATCCCCCATCATTTAGAGGATCATCTAACTTGGTGCTAGAAGAAGGGTAGATTAAGCACTGGATAATATTTTCGATGTCATGGGTTGTTCAGAACATCAAAACTTTAGTCTCGCTATTTACTTTTTTGAAGGTGAAGTTGATCAGTAGTGGTCGATGTTGAAATATATCAGGGATAATGAGGATATTGATGCTCTTGATTCGGTTGAATTTAAAGTTAGGTTTCTTGAGAAATATTTTCCTAAGGTGGTTCGTCTTAGAATGGAAAAACAATTCCTGGAATTGAGGCTGGAGGATGCCTCAGTGGCTGCTTAAAAAGAAAAATTCACTCGACTGGCAAGGTATGATCCAAATTTCCTACGAGATCTTGATAGTAAAATCAACCGTTTTTACTTAGGATTAAAGCCAGAGTATCTAAGGGATTTAGCTTCATGTTTGTTCAAAAGTTATGAAAAACTTTTTAATTGTATGGATAAGGTGGAATTGGAGTTTGGTTATGATCAGGTATTCATTGAAAAATAACAGAATAAGTGGTCGAGGAGGAAGGAAAAAGGGAATAACTCTTCAAAAAAGATTTTTGGTAAGAAACATAAGTTTAAATTTTGTGAAAATTATGGTAAAAAGAATGCTGGTGAATGTATTTTGAATTCTGGTAAGTACTACTGATGTTGTGAAATGGGAAATAAGGCTCGTAATTGCACTGAAAAACATCAGGGTAATGGTAAGACAAAATCTGATTTACATTTAGTAAAATGTTTTAATTGAAATGAAATGGGTCATTATGGAAATGAGTTCCCTACAAAGAACTAAACCGATAGAAATCATCCATAATACAAGAAGAAAGGGGTGGTGAAATCCATTGCAACTACTTTAGAAGATGTTGTTACATCAAACGATGTTGTATGAGGTACACACTTTGTTTGTTCAGATTATGCCAATGTTTTGTTTGATTCATTGTCTACACACTCATTCATTTCTAATAAGTTTTCTAGTAAATTGGAAATTCCATCTCCAGATATGAATACATAACTTATGGCAAAAACACCTGTAGGAAATGTTGAGACAAAAATAAAACATAAGAACATTCCTATCCTTGGGAGAAAAAAGAATATACCTGCAAACATTATAGTTTTGTCTCTAGTAGAGTTTTATGTTATTTTGAGTATAGATTGTCTTTTTTTTATCATGAAAATATTGAATTTAGAGTTGAAGGGGTTTCCTTTTAGAAATATTTAATGTTTTTTGTAAAAGAGTGAACCCTTTTGTTTGATAACATATCAGGAAGCTGAGAAACTAGTAAAATATGCAAATGAATGTATCGTTGCACAAATTATTTAAAACAAAGGAATGGATCAGATTCATGGTGTGCCAGTGGTAAATGAGTATCTTGATGTTTTTCTTGATGAGTTCCTGGTATTATACCTGACCAAGATATTGAATTTACTGTAGACTTAGTACTTGATGCTAATCCAATTTCAAAACCCCCTTATCGAATGGATCTAATTGAACTTTTAGAGTTAAAGAAGAAATTGCCTGAGTCTTTAGATAAATGTTTCATTCGACCTAGCACATCACCATGGGGTGCTACTATATTGTTTTTTAAATCTAAATATGGTTCAATGAGACCTAGAACTGATTATAGAGCATTGAATAACATCACTATTAAGAATCAGTATCCTTTTCCTCATATCGATGATTTTTTTTATCAGCTCTAGGGAGCTCAATATTTTTCAAATATTGATTTGAGGTCAGGGTACAATTAGTTGAAATTAAAGGAAGTAGACATTCTGAAGACTGCATTTCGTACTAGATATGGTCATTATGAATTTTTAGTTATGCCTTTTGGTTTAACCAATTCACCTGCTGTATTCATGTATCTTATGAATAGAATTTTCCATTAGTTTTTGGATAAGTCTGTGGTTGTGTTCATTGATGATATTTTGGTTTATTCCAAAAGTAAATAGGAACATGAATTTCATTTAAGGGTTATCTTGAAAACCATAAAATAAAAGAAACTTTATGGGAAATTCAGAAAGTGTGAGTTTTGGTTACAACAAATTTCATTCCATCGTCACATTCTTTCAAAAAATGGAATAACTGTTGATCCTGCTAAAACAAAAGTTGTTGATGAATGGCCGACACCCAAAAATATAATCGAGACCCATAGTTTTCATGGTTTGAATGGTTATTACTATATAATTTTTGAAATGTTTGAACGGTTATCTAGTCCAATGACTATGTTAACTTAAAAAGGCGGTAAGTTCATCTGGACAAAATAATTTGATTACTGTTTTCAAGAATTGAAAAGAATATTGGTGAGTGATCTAGTTTTGGAACTACCTTCTAGAAATGGTGAGTTTGTTATTTACAGTGATGCTTTATTGAAGGGACTTGGATGTTTCCTTATGCATAATGATCAGGTAATTGCTTATGCATCACGTCAGTTGAAATCTCATGAGTTAATTTACCCTACACATGATATGGAGTTAGCTGATGTTGTTTTTTCCTTAAAAATTTGGCGGCATCATTTGAATGGAGTAAAATGTAAAATATATACTTACCACAAAGGTTTAAAGTATATATTCACTCAAAAATAATTTAACATGATATAGAAGAGATGGCTGGAATTAATTAAGTATTATGATTGCACGATCCATTACCATCCGAGAAAAGCAAATAAAGTGCATGATGCTTTGAGTCAAAAAATTAATGCTTCATTAACTATGATACATATGGAACAAGATCCTTTGGTTTATTATTTGATAAACATTAGCATAGAAGTTGGTGGTGTAGAAAATTTTCCTGTTTTGAATCAGGTGTCAGTGAGATCATCTCTATCAGATAGAATTAAGCATGAACAGAAGGAAAACATTGAGTTACAGAAAAAGGTAGATTTTGTTCAGAAGGGTATGTTTCCTTAATTTAAAATTGATAATGATTGTGTTTTAAGATTTTTAAAGAGATTATGTGTGCCTTGTGATTCATAGTTGAAGAATGAGTTATTGTGTGAAGCTTATAGTTCCCCATTTTCAGTTCATCTTGGTAGTACTAAGATGTATAGAGATCTTCGTGAGTATTACTGGTGGGATGGAATGAATAGAGATATTTCTGATTTTACTATGAAGTGTTTGACTTGTCTGCAGGTTAAAGCATAGCGGCAGTTACTAAAAGGGATGCTTCATCCTTTACTATTGCTAGAGTAGAAATGGGAAAATATATCCATAGACATTGTTGTGGGATTACCAAAGACATCTCGAGGTAATAATGCAATCTTGGTTATTGTTGATCGATTTACTAAATCTGCTCATTACTTTTCTATTTGAGATAATTTATCTCTAGATCAACTTTCTTGGTTGTATGTTAAAGATATTGTCAGGTTGCATGGAGTTATCCTTTCCATTGTATCTGATCATGATCACATGTTTACCTCTATCTTTTGGAAAGGCCTTCAGAAGACATTGGGTACTTAATTAAATTTTAGTACATCTTTTCATCCTCAATCAGATGGGAAATTGGAAACAAACAATTCAGACATCAGAGGATATTTTATGTGCATGTTCGATGGATTATCTTGAAAGTTGGGATGGACATATTTCTTTGGTTGAATTTTCATATAATAAAAGTTTTCATTCCAGTATACAGAAGGCTCCATTTTAGGCATTATATGGAAATCGTTATCGAACTCCATCTTTTTGGGATGAAGTAGGTGAAAGGAAGCTGATGGGACCAGAATTGGTAGAAGAGGTGGAAGAGAAATTTCTGTTGATTCCAAAGCACGTGAGAACGGCTCAGAGCGTACAGAAAAATTATGTGGATAACTGGAGGAAGGATTTTTCTTTTGAGGTAGGTTATTGTGTCTTTCTCAATGTTTATCCATGGAAATGTGTGATTCATTTTGGTATGAAGGGAAAGTTGAGATAGAGGTTTATTGGACCATATGAAATTTTGGAGAAAGTAGGATCAGTTGTGTACAGAGTGGTTATACCTACAAGTTTATCCCGGGTACAAAATGTTTTTCATGTTTCGATGTTGAGAAAGTATATGCCAGATGAATCTCATATATTGAGCCCATAGGTAGTTCAGTTGGAAGAGAATCTCTCTTATGAAGAACAACCAGTTCAGATTCTTGACCAAAGAGAGAAAATGTTGTGGAATGAGATAATTCATCAGGTAAAGTTTTTGTGTAAAAACCATATATTTGAAGGGGCAATGTGGAAATATGAAAAAATCTATGAGGAAAAAATACACCCACTTATTTTGATAAGTGAATAAAAATTGCTAGGATGTAATTTCTAAAAGGGGGAAGGATGTAAAATCCCAGGTAAATGAAGAATAATAGATTTTCATAATTATTAATATTTGTGAATTAAATATTAATTTTACTTTAAAAGGGTTTCTATGTTCGATAGCGTACCCGATATGCAATAACGTGTTTGTTTTAAATCTTATGTTGCACACTAATAATGTAATATTATTATTTTAAATGGATGTTAACTCCTAGACATTGTATTGCTGGGAATGAAAAAAACTAGCTGAAATATTATTATACATGATTGTCAAATGTATTTACATATATTCAATAAAATTTAGAGTCTTAAATTGTGAATGAATCTAATTTTAAGCGAAATTTACATTAAAATTTCAATTTACCACTTTTTAATGGTGAGGACTCTTTAAATATAGTTTTGGTCACCTTAATACATTATAGTTTTGGTCACCTTAAATTTGTATAAATTTTTGGATTTTTTCCGATAAAGTGCATTTTTTAATGAATAGTGAAAATAGTGTATTTTAATTCAAATGTGCCTTTTAATAAAATTTATTTATATGGTTAGATTATGTTTTTTATTTATTTTAAAGTGTAATTAGAATATATTTTTACCATTTAATCCAATTTTTTTATTGTATTTAATTTCACTTTGAAATAGGGCACAAACAAGTATCAATGTTTTGATAGTTATTGTTTCTTAAAAACACGCTAATTGTTTAAACAACAGGAATTAATTTTAAATTAATTAATTCCACTTCTATGTTTTGAATTTAGAAAAATAGAAATCTTTTTTGAAATCTGAATATCATATATATCTTAGGCATAATTTTAGGAATTTTTTTGAAAAACTTCAATTTTTGATGAATAGTGAAACCACTTTGTAGTAGTTAAAAAACTGATATTTTCATTTAAAAGATATTTTACCACATTTTTTAAATGAATTTTGAAAATATGACATAAATGGTTGTTTTTATTAAGTAAAATTTGGTTCAATAAGAAAAAAATAATTTTTGGTGAATAGTAACATTTGACTTTTATTTACCGCAGATAAAGGTAAATTGGGTAATTCAAGGTAAAAAGGATATTATAATAATTCAAACATACCTTAAAACTTATGCTAACCATATTGGATGAGTAATTTCCGACCAATTTCATCCTTGGGTCGATTTTGGGACCTAATGGAGCCACTTATTAATGATAATGACACATTAGATTAATTAATTTAAAGTACAGGCAAAACTGACATAAACAAAAATATTTTAGTAATTAATATTTATATGGTGTTATATAATTAATATCTTTGTCTATAAATATTCATTGCAAAGATAATAATATTTCCTATATACTGGTTTTTTTTATAATTTTTAGACATCAAATAAACTAAATTATTTTTGACACAATAATGATGCAGTATTTACCTAATTAAAAAATGATTTAGATAAATAAGATTATAAATATTAAAATAATATAAAAAATCTTTCTAATTCTTATTGGATATTTTTATTTAGACCATGATTCCTCTTATCTTAGACTCTAATTATTTTTTGGACCTTTAGAAACCAAATATCATTGTATAATTAAATAATATTTTCACACTTTCCTAAAGAGCCCCTCCTCCCCCTTATAAAAGGAGACCACTTCTAACCAATTACACACACCTATAAAGACTTTAGCCTCGTCCAAACTCTACCTAATTAAGCTCATTACATTTATATATTCATTCTAGAAGCCTTGCCATAGGAAGAAGGCACATCCAGAAGTCCTTTTGGTTCAAACCAAAGGATGTTACCCAAATAAAAGGTAACGGTTTCTCTTAACTTCCTTTTTTTATTTTACTTCTCCAACGCCTAAACTATTTTTATTCCTTTCTTTTCTAACAACACCAGAATCCTCAATATACTATTCTGTTTTTATGAGAAGTATTATAACTACACGTACACATACCTCCATCTAATGCATGAAAAACACAATGTTTCTGTGGATGGAAAACTAACGCCTCACGAAATGATGATAGTTCAATTACCTCCAACCACCTCTCATGATGGCCATTATGATGGAACTATATTTATATATGATATATATTAGGTTTATGATTTCATTAATCTTCTGTATTTTCTATTTGTATCATACATTTATGGTTTCCATTATGAGTAAATGCGATAATTTCATTTGAGGAAGTGCAGACTACCGCGCCCTGAAAGTGATATGACTGGTTTATTCCATATGTGGGATATATAAAGGATGGAGTTAATGATATTATATATGATATTATACTAGAAATATAATATACCTATTGACGCACGCCTGCCGTGGGGCATGGAAAAACAATATTTTATTTACCTAAGTATAGTATAGCAGTTGATTCTAGGTAGTCTCCCGAAGAGGAGTGCACACAAAACAAGGTTGTCACATTTTGTTGGTTTTCATGAAAATATTGGTTTTAATTAATTTGAATGATTATGAGAGAAACAAACAACAGAAATTGATTGATTTTAACAAATGATAAAGACGGTGATCAGATTGGGTTCGGCTAGATTTAGTGTTGTGCTATCATGGTTTCCAAATTTTATCTCTTCTTCTTCCTTAAACTGGTAAGAGAGAGATTTATCTACCGAGTCCTCTCTCTCCCTTAGTCAGATAAATGTGATGAGAATTTTCCTTTCTAAAACCTTAGATTGGTCTATCCTCCTTCCAATGTGTTTAGTGTTGTATATGGTCTCTTGATTAATTAGAGCAATCCCAGACCTGGAATTGTTGTTCCCTAATAAACCAAGATTTCAACATACAATCCTCCACACGTGCTTGACAACCATCGAGCAATCACCACCCAACCCTAATCATGTTCCACCGTATATAGATTAGAATTGGGTGGAGGGAGATGTGATCTTCTACCAAAGAAATTTATAATTTCAGAATCAAAACCTTAACACAACCACATTCGGAATTTAATACTAAATTATGAAGTGAACTGGAAGAACAAAGAAGAACAAATTTTATTCATTTCAAGCACAAAACTCAAGCACAACACATACGTCCAGCCTCCCCTCTTTCCGATCAGTCAAATGAAACTACCCCTCCATGGATGGGGTAATCGAGATAATGCGGGAGAGGAGAGACATTTTAAAATAAAATAAATAAAATAAAAATCAGAGAAGTTCTTCTCCTTGGTGCCCTAGAAGGAATGGGGTGGAGAATGGGATGGATTGAGGGGGAGGAGCTCTCCTCCTTTTATAGGTAGAATTCGACCCCCAAAATATGGAGCGTTTTAGCCCCCATTAATGACCTCTTCACGCGTTCCTCCCTTCATTAATGTTGTGTAAAATTGTCTTGTACGTGTCCCCTCAAAATATCAGCGGATTTGGACAGGTATTCCGAGAGTTATGGCCAATTTCCTCTGACAATTTATTCTGTCCAGTCAGAATCATCAAACCGAAAAACACCTTTTTGTACTGAATTAATGTCCCTGAACACGGACATTTATGGCATGGCCTTCTCAATGAAACTTGTTCCAAATCTTCTTATCCGTCTATCCAAAAAATACCAGCTCCATTAAAGTCGTTTTGAGCGAGTTATGGATATTTCACTGAACCTTCTTTTTTCTGGATGAAATTTCTAGGAAGCTTCCTTGGTGTTCCTGAATAATCTTCAACTTCATTGAATTGTTTGGACCTCAAGATGGTCGAATCCGATCCTGGTCCAGACGACAAAGTTGAAGAAAATTAAATTAGGATTCTAAAAAAATTATAATTATAAAATTTGGTTTTATATATTTTGTAAATGACCAAAATACCCCTGTAGTGAAAATCTGTCCAAAATGCAGAATTTGGTCATTTTTGCATTTAATCTTAAAATACTTCTTAAATCCAAAATTGTTACATATAAGCTCAAAATGGTATCTTGGGATGTTTAAAACAATAGAAATGCATTAAAAAAATGTGCAAATTATAAGCCTTGTCAATTCCCCCACACTTAAACCATGCTTGTCCTCAAGCATAAAATCTCAACATGGAATTCAAAGGGCACTAATGTCACCAATATTTAAATTTCAAATGAAATAAAATCAAATGATTTTCAATGTCCAATCAAATTTTCCAGTTCCACAAAAATACCAATTTAATTTCCCATTTTTCAAAGAAACAATCAATTCATGCATTTTACTTTTCCCCTTTGAAAAATAATGAAGCTTCTCCTTTCATTCATTCAAGATTCTCAATTTATTATTATTAAACATTCCAAATCATGACCTACCTCACTTTTGAATATTTTCTCTCATCACTCATGATACAATTAATAGTGGAGTTATACTCATATCATGAAAACATGCTCCTTACCCATAGGCTTGTAAAGTAACTACTTTCTCCACTTTGTAAAGACAAAACACACATAAAATCATGAGGACTTGCAATAAAGGTTCAAATGACTCTGTGGATTAGGGTTGGTGGATAAATAATTGAAATAATTTAAGGCCAGAAGTAGGAGGTTTTACTCTTAAGTACAATGCATGATTAATCAAGTGAAAACACAAGATGAACCTCACTCAAATCCCCTTGAAATGTGAATCACAACACCACTCCCCTTTCAATGACATGGGTCATGAGTCAATAAATGATTATAAAGAATGATATCATCCAAATTCACTCTATTTTTTGTAAAGCTCCAGAAAGTCACAGCTTTATTTTATTTTTTTGTAAAGCTCCAGAAAGGCACAACTTTATTTTGAATTTTTTTTCTTTTTTTTCTTTTTTTTTATGGAGAACCGAATGAAATGAAAGAAGCATAATGAAATGATGACTCATGCCCAATTTTATAATAATACATTGCCCAAAATGATGACACACACATTACACCACCCAAAAATGATACATATCCCAAGGAACGCACACGAAAGGCCCTTCCCCCACACTCAAACTTGAAATAACCATGCAAAAATACTAAAAGTGTAGGTAGGTAAGGAAAAATTGGATTGTAATGTGGCTTAAACCTATAAGGAAATTCATGGCATCTAAGGGCTTACGAAGGATAAATTTAAAGGTGGGTCTTAGGATAAAATGTGGCTAGCCAAAGAGATGCCTCAATCATTTTAAATGTGGTTTTGTACAGTCATAGCTTTGACAAGTTTAAATACAAGTTCTAGCAGGTGGCACGTCCCAAGATCACTCAAGAAATATGCTCAAGATAAAATAGGAAATATTTGGTCTAGAAATCCTCTCAGGAATGAGAATATGATATTGGACAATCACTTATGGCATGATTAATAATAACAAATTAATTCACATGAATTTCAGAAATTCAAAGAATGAAAAATGGAAGGGAATTTTCATTTACATGAATCAATTAATTCCCTTAAATCATGAGTCCTTATTTCAATATCCTTGCTTCACTTTAATCATCCAATTATCCATTTTAATCATTCAATCTCATTAACATTGAAATCTAAAACATGGAATCACAAGATTCCTAAGAAACTCATGTCTCCTAGATAAGTTGAGTACATCATTAATTCAAGTGTGGGTATGAAATTCTTATCATTAATGCTTAAAACATGTTTTGGCCAAAAAATTTAAGGAGTTTAAAATTTAAAATTTAAAAATGAACTCCCTTTTGAAATAAATATTCAGTCCCCTTTAACAAATTTTTGGGGCTTCCTTCTGCCATCATGATCCTACAAAAGAAAATTTCAAAATTAAGAACAAGTATCATGTCATTAAAGCTCAAAATGATAAGGGGGAAAGGGATGAATGCTGAACTACTTCTAAGAAATGAAATTGAAATCTAAATTCGTATAAAGTAAGGGATAAGTCTTGGTATGATCCTCCAAGTGGGCCCTGAATTTTTACTGCCTCCAGTGGGCAGTACCAGCTGTTATCCAAAGTCTGATGGTGGATGTAGATTCTTTGATTTGAACCACCACATGTGGCTTTTCCCAGCTTGTGCTTTATTATCCTTGTTGAGGAGGATTCCATGTATAGAGTACCCCAGATCCACCCCCTTTGCGATGTGGTATATCTTGCATGGCGGGGGTAGGATGAAGTATGGATCCTCCTCCACTTCGGTTTCTACTTGTGCAAAGTGTTCTTCAAAATCCAGTGGTTTCTCAAGATGTGCTGCTTGAAAAGAATAATCAAAGGGAGATTCAACAGTTAAATATGAAATATTAATTTCAAAATCTTCCCTTTTAAGGTAGGAAGCTTTTAGATTTGGTTCTTCATGCATAGCCACTTGTATCTCTTCATGGACTTCCTCAAGTAGATGATCAATGTCTTTAGGGAGCTCCAGGTGTTCCTCAACAGGTGCATATTCTTTTTCATCTTCTCCTAAGGCAATTTAAGGATTGACCAAATCTGAAAATTCAAAATTATAAGGGGTGATGCTCAAATCAGATTGAATGAAATCAGAAAAGGTAGAGTTCATGGAAGGATCATCTCCTTGAGTTGGGTCTGGTTCAATCACTTCTTTATTTGAATGTGCCTCTTGTATTTGATTATCACTGGATGGAGGGAGGTAGTCGGGCTCCTCCATCTTGACTTTAAATTCCACCAACTGGGTGGTTTCTTCCTTCCGTGGTGTTGGCTCTTCTTGTTTTCAAGGCTTGGGAAGATCAATAAGTTCCTCACATTCATTCCAAAATTCATCAAGTTCTTGCTGATCTCCCACATGTAGCTCAGTAGGGAATTCATCTTCTTTTTCATCAATATCGGGTAAAATTGGTTGAGTTATGATGAATGAGTCTTCAGGTACCTCAGCATTTACCTCCTATAGTTCTTCAATGATGACTGGTGAAATTTCTTCCACCATTATCTCAGGTTCTTGCTCCGGCTCAGGGTCGGGTTGCTCCATCATTGCACGAACATTGTCCAATGCCCATTCCATTTTGCGACCCAAATCATCCAAATTATTACTAATCCTTTTAACCTGATCATTGAGGTCACAATAATCAATTTCTTGTTCTTGATATTGCACCTGCGAGTAATCTTCCCATGCATAAAAATTTGAATTTGAATACATCATGGAAAAAAGAATTTTTTTTAAAAAAAATTATTTTTAAATTTGAAAAAGTCAAATATTTACAAATAGTTTGTGGCACTTCCTCCCCGGAAACGGCGCCAAGTTTGACGCATGCCTGTCGTGGGGAATGGAAAAACTATATTTTATTTACCTAAGTATAGTATAGAAGTTGATCCTAGGTAGTCTCCCGATGATGAGTGCACACAAAACAAGGTTTTCACATTTTGTTGGTTTTCATAAAAATATTGGTTTTAATTAATTTGAATGATTATGAGAGAAACAAACAACAAAAATTGATTGATTTTAACAAATGATAAAGATGGTGATCAGATTGGGTTCGGCTAGATTTAGTGTTGTGCTATCATGGTTTCCAAATTTTATCTCTTCTTCTTCCTTAAACTGGTAAGAGAGAGATTTATCTACCAAGTCCTCTCTCTCCCTTAGTCAGATAAATGTGATGAGAATTTTCCTTTCTAAAACCTTAGATTGGTCTATCCTCCTTCCAATGTGTTTAGGGTTGTATATGGTCTCTTGATTAATTAGAGCAATCCCAGACCTGGAATTGTTGTTCCCTAATAAGCGAAGATTTCAACATACAATCCTACACACGTGCTTGACAACCGTCGAGCAATCACCACCCAACCCTAATCATGTTCCACTGTATACAGATTAGAATTGGGTGGAGGGAGATGTGATCATCGACCAAAGAAATTTATAATTTTAGAATCAAAACCTTAACACAACCGCATTCGGAATTTAATACTGAATTATGAATTGAAACCGGAAGAAAAAAAGAAGAACAAATTTTATTCATTTTAAGCACAAAACTCAAGCACAACACATACGTCCAGCCTCCCCTCTTTCCGATCAGTCAAATGAAACTACCCCTCCATGGATGGGGTAAGCGAGATAATGCGGGAGAGGAGAGAAATTTTAAAATAAAATAAATAAAAGAAAAATCAGATAAGTTCTTCTCCTTGGTGCCCCAGAAGGAATGGGGTGGAGAATGAGATGGATTGAGGGGGAGGAGCTCTCCTCCTTTTATAGGTAGAATTCGACCCCCGAAAGATGGAGCGTTTTATCCCCCATTAATGACCTCTTCACGCGTTACTCTTTTCATGAATGTTGTGCACAATTTTCTTGTACGTGTCCCCTAAAAATCTCAGTGGATTGGGACAGGTATTCTGAGAGTTATGGCCAATTTCCTCTGACAATTTATTCTGTCCAGTCAGAATCATCAAACCGAAAAACACCATTTTGTACTGAATTAATGTCCCTGAAAACGGACATTTAAGGCGTGGCCTCCTCAATGAAACCGGTTCCAAATCTTCTTATCCGTCTATCCACAAAATATCAGCTCTATTAAAGTCGTTTTGAGCGAGTTATGAATATTTCACTGAACCTTCTTTTTTCTGGATGAAATTTCTAGGAAGCTTCCTTGGTGTTCCTGAATAATCTTCAACTTCATTGAATTGTTTGGACCTCAAGATGGTCGAATCCGATCATGGTCCAAAATACAAAGTTGAAGAAAATTAAATTAGGATTCTAAAAAAATTATAATCATAAAATTTGGATTTATATTTTTTTTGTAAATGACCAAAATACCCCTGTAGTGAAAATCTGTCCAAATTGCAGAATTTGGTCATTTTTGCATTTAAACTTAAAATACTTCTTAAATCCAAAATTTTTACATATAAGCTCAAAATGGTATCTTGGGATGTTTAAAACAATAGAAATGAATTAAAAAAATTTGCAAATTATAATCCTTGTCACCTATGCATAATAATTTTTTAATTCCCTTAAAATAAGAAATGTAAATAAAAGTACCGTTTATGCGTTTGTACGCTTACCATCTCCATGAATGGTGAATTTCATTTCTTACCCCCAAAATGATATGTACTGTTATAAATACATATATATAATGGATGTATATGATATATATGATATCTGAATCATGAATATCATTCTATATATAATGAAAGTTTGACGATGTGAACTACTTACAACTATAAGGTGTTCATTTTTGACTGAAGTGCCAAATATTGACAAAACAAATGTTATTAACATAAATGATTACATAATGTTTATAGCATGGTAATAAGTGATATAAAATGAATAATAAACTTGTAAAAGGTTCTTAAGCAAGTATAATTAACTTTATTTTATTATTCATGATATTAATGAACGAATGGGTCAAGTCGGACACGAGGTAAGGGACTTCGTCTCAATATCCATTCATTGAGGCATATTTTGTTTCAAAAAAATATTTTCTTTTATTCATTGTATAAAAACCTTTGAATTTTAATTTCATTCAAATGGAATCTTTTTCTATGAATATTTTTACTAAATGGAAAAAAATAATGTTTCTTTATAACGTATGTGGTAACAACGACCTTTCCGCCGCCGCGAGTATTATTTGATCTTTTGGATTCCTTAACAAGTCGTAATGTATTTAAAATGGAAAAGAAATACCATATACTGTTTTTAAGTATTTTGGTGTTGAAAATGGTTATGATAATGGAGTTGTAATGTCAATATATTTAAATGATATATTGGTATTGCAATGTTGTAATTTTATCTTTCCTTTGTGCTTATGTTATGTGTTATGATTATGTCATGGTTCTTGGGCATTGTTTACATATACAGGTGGCTCTGTTATAAATCTAGGGTGGGTGAGCTCGAGATAGCTCTCCTATGAAATTTTTAATGTGAAGGAGGTAAAACGTGAATGTGTCTCCTAATATATTTACGGAATATACAATAATGGGAATTCAAAAGTAACTTCATATATAGTTGTGATAGCTACAATGTAAGTATTTTATAGATGCCATAAGTTACTTTTATGATTTATGATTTCTATGTGTTATTAATAAATCTTATGATTTCATTAGGTAATTAAAAGAGTTCATGTTTTGAATGTATTTATTAACAAATTTTTTCTTTCTTTGTTTTATAACCCTTAATGATCTTTTTATGCTAATCCAAAGTTTTGAAATGGTTTCACAAGATATAAAGATGAAGAGGGTTAAGGATGGGATCAAAGAAAGTTTAGGTTCTATAAAACCTGGAACTAGCCATGACACTTTTTTTCAAGTGTTTTTATTTTATGAAAAAAGTGGAAACTGTGTAGAAGTTTTTTCTTTGAAATCTTTTGAGATGTAAGAGTTATGTCCTAATTCTCTAAAACTATAATCCTGAAAATATCCTCAATGGGAACTATTAAATTAATTAAATAATATGTAATGATTAATTCAAGGTCCTTATAACCATATTTAAATGTTTATTTAAAATAGTGTTTGGTAATGAATTCAGTAAATTCAAAACATTTCAATTTTTAAAACTAAATAATCCTTTCATCATTTCAGTAAAAGATAAATGAGTGTCATTTTGAAAATAAAATAATTATTATTATAAATTATGTAATAAAAATTTAAAATGGTTATATTAATCCTTAATAAATATTTAGTAAATGGTCAAAAAACTAATATAATATTTGAAAACATGGATTTTAATGAAATGTTATTTTCATGGGAAAAAGGAATAATTATTTATTTTCATAAAAAAGATTTCCAATTCTGTCTAACTATCAAATAGGGTAAAAATGTTAATTTTCATTGAAAAATATAATAAATAATACTATTATGAGAAAATTATATTAATAATAAAATATAAATATTATACAATTCCTCCATAAGAGATAAAAACAAAAAAAATCACATATAAAGATGGGATTGTGAAATAAAATCATACCACATTCGTTACATCTATATTGTAATTCCTAGATAAGAAATAACATCAAATGAAACAATAAACAACATAAATATAAATATAATCATTAAATAACATATCCACAGGTGTATTATATACACCACAAAATGGAAAAAAGTTGTGACAATGCTTTATGTCTCACTGAAGTAAAAGAGTGATGAGAAACTCTCAATTTAGCATCTAATTCCATTTTATATGTTCAAAAATCATGTTTAATTAATATAGAATAATTTTTAATGTATTAATAAACATAAACATATACATTATTCCATATATGATTTAATTTGTGGCTTTTATAAACATTTTTCAAAAAATACCTTCTGAAAATAATCACTTCATGTTATAATTGCTTTGTTATTCATATATGTTTTATTTCACTAATAGTGGTCCTTTTTTATTGATAATCATTACAATAATATCATGAATTTTTACCATAATATAAAAACCCTCTATAATATTTATATATTTGTTTATAGTCAAATATAAATATATGAGATGGAATATTGGTTGTACCGTTATTGGAGACAATAGTTCATACTTGTGTAGGAATACTATTTCCATTATTATTTATGGATGGAACAAAGAAAAAAATTAATTCTATTTTAAATATTAGTATTATTTCATATATAGAATCAAAATTTTTAAAATACATCCTTATTATAGTCCATGACAAAATAAAAATGGGAAATCACATTCCATTAGTTTTTGAGGTGGTGGTTCACCATACAAATTAGTGATGTTATTATTTTCCAACGGGGTGGATGGTGTGAAGTATTATAGAAAATTATAACTCAGAATTATTCCATGATAATAGAAATCACATCTATTTTTTTACTTTATCCATACAACATTCCATTTAAATAAAATGTGAATGTCAAATCCCATCACTTCGTAATGTCGAACACCTCTATACACATGAGCAATGTTATCATTTCCCCCATGGAATGGGAAGAAAGAATGTATATGTGCTTTTATAATTCCAAAAGTAGAATAATTCCATAAATAAAAAATACACATTTTAATTCATCATTATTTCCATCATATAATTTTGATTATGGAAAATGAATTACATCGTTTCCAGTAGTGTTAGTCCTTCAAACACCTGATTGATGGTTTCATTTCCCATTAGATGGATATAGAGATGACTATGGGTTATTACTCTTACCTAATATATCTCAAATTTTTGGATATAATTCTTTTATATTATCACTTTTTTAGATTCTTATAAATAAGTAGAAGAAAAAATAAAACAAATACACATATTTAAGAATTCTACACCTTCTCAATGTTTCCTTTTAAGGATTATACAATAAACCATCGTTGGATGGTTTAATAATAAAAATAAGGCCTCTAAGATATGTGAAGGGAAGTTAGTAAGAGATATTTTATGTTAATGGAAAATCTAATGGGTTATGTAAGTGTGGTGTGGGGAAAATATGTGGCGGTGTTTTATAATTCTGAGGGAGGAGAGGGTTGGTATTTTTGAAATGAATCAACTACATCCATGATTATATAATTAATATATCCTCATATTTTTGTAATTATATAAAAATTTCGGTTAAAAGTTTTATATATATCCATGAAATTCTTTTTTTATATGTTTTATGTTCTTTTTATTCCTCACCTTTTTCCATTTGATGCCAAATAAACCCGTTTATACCATAATCAGGGTAAATAATTTTAATTCATTTTAGTACTAAATTTGGTAAAAAAATATTATAAAAATATTATATTATATAAAATATTTTTATACCAATTAATGGAACTTTTTTATATTTTCAATCCGCATATGGGGAAGACTTCAATTTAAAATTAACCTCTAGATTTCTAAATGAGCATTTTCCAAGGGGAATATTCTCATAAGTATAGAATGTTCAAATACAAAAATTCAATATGAAAATGATTTCAAGGACCAAAATCGTAAATTTTAAAAATATTATAATTTTTTTACATTAAAAAAAATAAAAATAAAATTTAACCCTTTAATGTATTCAAACGAAAAGGTATATTTCAATAAAAATCTTTATTCGTAATAATTCATTGAAAAATTAACAATTTAAGAAAAATACATAAAATTAATTTTAATATAATATTGATAGGATATTTTAAAAAATTTCAATCATTTTATGATAAAAAATATTAAAAAGTGATGAAAATTAATTTTGAATAATATGTGAATGGTGTGACTAATCCGCCTTTATGAAAAACAGTTATTTTTCAGGAAATTTTTTATTTCTCTCTCAAATGGTTCTTATTTTAATTATAATAAATTTACAAAAAATAGAATTTATTTCAATAATTTTTAATCTATATAAATTTCATAATTTCGTAATTACTATTCAAATCCTCAATCATAATGGCGAGGTTATAGTGGACATGATTAAATAATAATATATTAATATAGTGAAATGATTCATTCAAACCATGTGTTTAAAGGATTTGATTTAGTAGAATAGATTGAATTCATCAAAAAATAAATAAATCATATAGTTTGGGGGTGATACATTCTTCTACATTATTTGTGATTAATGTCACAAACACTATCGAATATGATGTTTCTCTTTTAGAATCTCATTTTGTTATATTATCCACACACAAATAAATATCATCATTCCAATTTAAATATGATCTCAATAATAAAGGGACTAAAATTTTAAAATATATTTCTTTTAAATCCACATCATAAAATGTTTAATAAAATATCCTCTTTATTTGAGAGAAATTGAAGTAAAAATGTCACAAAAATTCGGTTGGTGAATAGGAGAATATTGGTGGAAAGTGAGCTTATTAACATATAACAAATGCATAAATAATTATAGAGGGGAACATGAATCCTTTCGGAAAATAATTTTATTGATATATAGAATATAAAGGACCTAAAAATATTATGTAATAATGTTTTTGAAATACCATCAGTACATAAAATGTGAATGGACTTGAATAACACTTTTTTTAATGTTCTTCTCCTTGAAATGATGTATTACATTACAATATTTACAATGGTAAAAATAAAATATACTAACTTGAAAATTATGCATTAATCAATTTCCACCAAAATTTCATCTTTTAATCCAAATTTTTGTTTTTAAGGTGATTTTTCATGCCAAAACAACTAAAATTACTTTTAAATGTATCATAAGTTCCATAATACGAAAAATTGGTTCCCACTATCATTTTGGAAACAAAAAAGTGTTACTTAATGTTATTAAATATGATACAAAAAAATGTAATATAAAAAAATAACCCTAATGATCAACATAATACATTCTATATATATTTAATCTTATGTCTTGTCCAAAATATGTCTAACAAATTAAAGATTCAAAAAAAATCAGAATAAGGTCATTAAATCAATAATATTTTCCCCCCAAGAAATAATGTGGATATTAATTTCATAATATAAATATATGAATAACATGATCACTATAAAAACATAATGAAAACATGTATTCTAAAAGAAAAATATCATGTTTTCAAATATATTCTATAAATCCAATCATGTAGTAAACTACATCAAATATATCTCAAAGCATGAATTTATAACAAAATTGAAGGTCACCAGTAATATCCCATAATTTTCTTCTTTCATTATTATCACATCAAATATCATATATAAATGGTTACCATCCCTCGATAAGTTTTCTCCATGATGTTGAAATTTTGGCTGAATCACTTTTCCTAGTTATCAATATTATCCAACCTATGCTCTCAAATCCTTAATGAAATATTATAATAGTAAAATCCTTATACATTTCATAACAATTATATCCAATATAAAACTGATAAGCTAAACCTAGAATAAAATTATCTTGTCCATATAAACATTTACATTAACCATTCCACATCGATCATATTAATTGTGTTAGCTTGACCTTGATCTCTTTTCTTCTTATGAGGAATATTTGGTTGATTCTTGGGGAATTAATTATCATAGTGTCATGTATCTTTCAAATTGAAACTATAAACAAAATAGTTTTTTATTACCCCTTTATTCATGCTCAAAATGGACTTCATATACACACAATAAGAAAAATCCATTTCACTTTAAGAAAGTATTAAGGTGTTTCTTTCTACAATTTTCACATATTGGAAAACATGGCATTCCCTACTTACTCATATATATGTTTTCCCTTTCCAATATATACTTATTTTAATTCCATTATTATGAATAATAAATAGTGATTTCATTCACTTTTTTATAGAAAAGTATATTATGTCTGCATATGATAATAAATTTTAGGATACTAGATCCTTTTTAATGACTTTCCTAAGCCCATCGAATAAACTGTAGAAACTATGATTTATAGTTATTAACCCGTCATTTATTTATTTTAACAATATAATGTAATGTAGTTTTCATTAGGGATGTTTGTTTGGTGCATTGTAATGTTTTTGGTGATTTTCTTGGTGATCAAAATTTAATAATGGTTATTAGAACTGTCCAACACCTCCTAGGAAACTTTGCAACTGAAACAGTGGTAACTGGATAGATCTATAGTTAGTCACAATGTTATGAATAATAGAAAAAACACTGAAAAGTGACCTTGACATGTTAAACAAATTGGTTTATCATAGTTTTCACATGAATTTTCTAATCATGCGACCCAAAAATGTGATGGGTGTATTTAGACAATGGATAGAAAATACATAGTGCATGGTTTACCTAACTATTCACCTTAACCATTCAATATGAAAAACAACATCCAAAACATGTGGTTATCACATTGATTTCAAATTTATTCAATTTTTCCCTATAATCCATATAAAACATTATTTACATTTCTTACAATGGTTGGAGGGAATCTTCTCTTGAACTGAGAGTACTCAATTAGTGATTTTAAGTGCGTTTGAGGCCCAAATTCATTGTAATGTTCTCATTATTGTTTGTCTTCCTTTGGTTTAATATTATAACCAATTATGAATTCATGTATACATTTCTTTTTGGGAAATATTCGTTTGTTATAAAACAAATCAGTTCATGATTTTGTTATTTTAGTATAAGGTAACAAGATCTATGTTCGAATATTAGAGATCTAAGGAAGTATGGGTGGATGAAGAATGTTGACACCTATTGAAAAAGTTTGAAACTCTATTTTTGGGAAAAATAATATTAGGAATACAAAATTTCCATGGTATTAATATGACTTATGATCATATAAATGGAATAGTGAATCTTTCACTAAATTGGGAGAGTAGTCCAAGAGTTTTTCAAGGACGTTTATTTGATCAAATGAAGTCGGATTGAACAGAACCACCTATATAATGTCATAATTGAAACTAAATTGGACATATTTATTCCTAGATTCATAGTTCATCAGGGTTGTATTCTCAATACATATCTCAATATTCACATATGTCCTATGCCTCAACTGGATGAGGGATGTAGTATAATTCACATCGGTCGGACTGAGAAAGACATGATGATTCTAGGAATTCCATGAATCCTCAACAATTGCATTGTCAGTAGAGTAATGACGAACACGGTGCAACGAGAAAGGTAAGAAAGTGATGATGGAAAATCAGTATAGACCATTGACGATGAGATTTATGATTCATTAGAATTATACCAGTACGTCATCTATTTTTGATATCAGTGAATCATATTTCACTTTATTTCATTAAGTGTTGTTGATCTTCTATGTATTCATGTAGGGATAATTTTATTTTATTTTGAAGAATCTAACTCATATTCATCAAAAAGATTTTTAAGACTCTACATGAAAAATATTTTCTATAAGTATTGAGGGGAATGAATTGATATGGGATATTTTCGTGCTTGAGATAGATGCCTATTAAATAATCTAGGGTATGGTTTGGATTAAAATATTAAGATCCCATATTGACTGTTATTCTAGAAGGGGTTTTTTTAAAAGGGGATGGTGTCAAGCTTCTCTTATTAGGTGAACATAATGTAAAGTTTGGTGAATCAAGATTTTTTTTACTAGTAGTAGGAACTATCCTGAACAAATTGGTTGCATTGACATTGGCATCGGTGGATGAGGTCAAAAATAGCGGTATTCTAGAATTTACGATTCAGTTTCAAGATTATTCTATAAAAAAATCTCATCAATTTCACCCACAAGATAAAAAGATTTTATTATTTATATATTACTAGGGACCATAATTATCTCCAATAAATCATATCATATTTCAAATGTATATTTTATGTTAATAAAAATCCCATTTTGTTAAGTCTTAATGTATAGGGTTCATTCAGCCTTATATGTCTCTAAGGGAAGAACATGTTTTGTTTGTGGAAAATAAACCTGAAACAATTTTGTTTCTCATAGATTATAGTAATTTCAACAATTTTATGATTAATAAACCAGAAAATTTTCATTAATTAATGATCAATTGAATAAAATAATGGGATCCAAGTGGTTCCCTGAAATTGACATACATTTGGGATATCGCCAATTATTGGTTAGGAAGGAGGATAATTCATAGGATGATTTCATGAGAGGATATGGACAATACATGAATTTTGTTATTACTTTATATCTTAAAAATTTCCATATATCACTACGTAATTGATGAAGATGACATTATAAAGGTATCTAGATTTTTTATGGTTGGATTAGTTTATGAAACATTGGTCAATTCAAGTGAAAATGGAGGTTAGGAGAAACACATTAGGATTGTGTTGTGAATTTTTAAGGATCGTCATTTTTTAAAACATTCTAAATGTGATCTCTAGATACAATAGGTACATTTACTCCCCAATGAAATCTTTGAAAAAATGATCTTTAAGGGATCTCGAAATGATATAGACTCTGATCTATTAGAAACTGCTAAATAATTTCATTAATATTATCTATTTTCATGGATTAATAATGTTATTATCGATGTTTTTTGGTTAACTTTTATCTATTACTTTCCCCAATTCCACCATTATAAAATAAAATAGATTCATTTCATCAAAATGTTTAATGTTATATGTTTTTCCAAGAGCATAATGTTCACCATATGTCAGCATAAATCATGATATTTAAAAAATAAAGACCTGGATATGTGGTTTATTTTAATGCATTATGACCTGGGTTGGGGTGTGTTCCCATCTAAGAAGATTAAATTGTTTTTTATGCATCATGGAAGTTACAGATTCATGAGAAGACCTACCCACACCCGATTTGAATTAGCTATCATATCCGAAGCATTAAAGACCTGGAATCATTACCTAATTGTAGATAAATTTAATGTGTTAATTGATCAAACGAGAATAAAAAAAATTTCACACTATGATATTTGAACATAAAATAAATAATATGGACAATTTATGTTCATATGATTGACATTGAATTGATGTATACATCGAGTAAATAAAATAAAATGCATATGCATTAGGAAGAATTCATATAGGCCACTAGAAAAGAATCTTTAGATTAGTGGAACTTGATTTCAGTGTTAACCAACATACAACTAGATTATGATGACTGAGGTAGAACTACAGTTTTATTTCTAACTTCTTTTGTTCTAGATGTGGATTAGAATGATAAAGAGGCACTTGTAGATAATTCCAAATTTTTCTTACGATTTAAAAACTCAAGTATGCAGAAACCATTAAGGGATTGAGTCTTGTCATACGATTATTGTTTCGTTTTATAGATCATTTGGTTTTATATAATGATTTTTAGAAAACAAATTCTTCATTATTATGACCATTCAAGATGTTATATTAATTTTTCATACAAAATATGTATACGGAAATGCATGAACATGTTTGCTGGGATGGAATTCACAAGGATGTGGTTTAGTTTTTCTTGATTTTCCTCACTAAACTGTAGGTAAAGGAAGGGAACAAGTGTCTAATGTGTATGTTTCAATCATTACCTATTATTTTTTGGAGATAGTAACAAAAATCTATAGATTATTTAATTCTTATACAATTGATGGTTCAGTAACATAATTCCATATTGGTTATCAGATCATCTTTTTGGCCCATTTCATCTATATTCATTAATCTCATATGGAATAATACTAGTAATAAATCTATATCTGGGAGGTGGTAAAGAGGCATGGTGTACCAGTTTCAATAGTATTGTATAAATACCCATTTTATAAGACTCATTCATTAAATCCTTATAGAAAACAATTGAGGCTAAATTGACTATGGGAATGGTGCATCTTCCATAAATGGATTGATTATATGAAAGGATGGTAAATGTGATGGAATATATGACTAGTTCTTTTTTAATGGATGTTTGTGGCTCATGGGAGGTACACAAGTTATTACTACAGTTCTCATATGAAAATAGATTTTACACCTTGATAAATATGTCTCTTTTTTATTCATTTTATGGGTTTTCTTTCCATTCTCCCTTTTATTGGGGTGAAACCTATGAGACATTGTTGGTTGGACTGAGCCCTATATAAGATGAAACATAGAAGATTCAATTGATTAGTAAAAATAGTGATTTCCCAATGTCATCATAAAGAATATGTGGAAAATCATCAATAGCCATTTTCTTTCTATGTGAGTGGTCAAGTGTTCTTGATAATCTCTCCAAGTCTTAGGAATCATCATTTTGGGATGTATGGAAAGTTATCCCCTCAATACATAATTGTTTTGGAGATAGATGAATCGGTTGGTGAGGTGGGATATTGGTTGGATTTACCAATGATGTTATGTTCAGTGAAAATTGTTTTTCATGTACCACAACAATATAAGTATCAACTTGGTCATGAACATGTGATTATATGTGGTGACATTAACATATATCTCAATACAATGTTGGTTTATGTTCCATTATGAATTTCATAAAGGAAATAGAAACCCTTGTGTTGGAAAAATATTGGTATAGTATGTGTTTTATGGGTACACAGTCATATTTAAGAAGAAATAATGGTGCAGGACAATAAGATTGGAGAATAATTTCCCAGACTCTTTAATTCCATTGGCCAATTTAATCATTCGGGGATGCAAAGTCCAATGGTGGGGAAACTTTATTACCCAAAATTTTATGAAATTTACTAATTATTTATTAATTTCTGAAATATAATGTAATTGTATTGTTTTTAAGGAGGTTTTGATAATTTTATGAATTTTTTTGTGGCCTTACTATAGGTTCATAATTTGAGCACATTGAGTAGAAACCATTTAACACCTCTTATAAAACCATGTAACTAAAACTGTGGGCACCAGGTAGGCACATAGTTTGGATTATCCATGTGTCCCCCAATACAAACCGTTTAATATTCCACTAATATTTTTTCCACATTTGGCACACATTTTTTCTAACTATGTGGTCCAAACACTTGAAAGGTGTTTAGAGGTTGTGGTTAGAATGTTGTTTGGGCATAGTTTAATGATTCATGTGACAGAAAAATGAACAACTAAAAACATGATCCAAATTTTTTTGATATCAGCTGGAATACTGAATTATTATAAACATTTTTCCTTAGTATCTCATTAAAATGATTCCACTTCTTTTATGCACTATTGATACACATCCTCTTGATCATCCAGCAATATTGTAATTGGTTATAAATGTGTCGGAGGCATGGATTTCATATTATGTTCAAGTTCATGGTTGTATTCCATATTTTTCTTCTTCTTTCCACACTTTGATTCATGTATGTAATACATTTATGATAGATTAATGTTTATTAATGCCATTAATTTTTTTTATGTTGTTATTGTTTTTGAAGGTATAAATATTTAATGAAAAATTCTGACGATATAATACACATTGTTTTAAATATTATGGGTCATTATATGGTTTCTTTAGTGATTATGAGGTAGGTAGATCCAATTTAGACTCCTCTCCATTTTAAATTGATCTCCCAAAATCATATTTAATGAATTACATGGATTGTGTTGTGAAATTAGTGGGAAATTATTGATGAAAATACTCTTTAGTGATGGTTTTTGAAATTGGAGGAATGGATTGACTGTGGAATATCCAATTGGTTTTATGTTTTCAAACTGAATATTTTAAAATTGAGATTTGGTTTTTATGGATTTAATTATTATTTGATGAATGTTTTAAATAAAATTAATTTTTTATTAATATGGTTTTGCTAAATTTTTTTGGCATTGAATTTGGAATAAATGGTTATCGTGTGTTCATTTATGTTTAGGTGACTCTGTTTAAGGGTCAAGTCCCATTCGGGAACATAATATTTGGTTACCTTGTGACAACCTGGTAGACCAAAGAGATACAACTCATGAATGTAAAACAATCACTTGGGAATGAATGTGTGGTTATGTTGAATCTAATGGGGTATTCCAATTATATATTAGAAATTATTCTCAATATTTGCTTGGTTTCATTCTTGGAAGCATTATTAGATTGGAAAACACTTTTGGGATTCATATAAACTTCTTTAAATTAATGAAAAGTGGTACATATAAATTAGATATCATGTTCAATCAAAGTTCTGTGTGTTGGGATGTCATTGGTAAAATCCAAATAAGTTTTATAATCACCCACTTCTTGGGAACATTGGTTCCTTTTATGAAGTGATTTATTGAGACATTGGTAAAGGGATGGTATCATAGGTCATTAGTGGAGCAACATGATTTCATGTAAATGAATGATTCAGTAGTAGTGTGGATAATATGTTGCATATTTTTCATGATGAAATGGTTTTCTTATAGTGGTAGTATTTTTCCTTTTTTTACTTCATTATAGTTCACAGTTCTTGTTTGGTTTTTTTGTTAGTAAATCATGCATGAGTTTAATTCCATTTTACTCATGCATCACATTGATTTTTTAATCTACTTATGTTTTTTAGAAATATTATTATTAAATTCAACCCCCCAACTGATTTTTAAAAACCCGTGGAATTTATGGATAGCATTTAGTGTCTTTGGGAGGCCACCTAAGGCATACTAATCTTCCACCAACTTCCCAAGCTATTGAGGAGAAATATATTTAATATAAACAATCATTAATATTCATTGGTTTAGAATAATTGATATGGTCCCCATTCTCTATATTAGTTTCCACTTATTTACAATTGAATACAAAAAATTATTTCATAACATTATGTACCAAAAATGTATAATCCCAAAAATATTTAAGACCTTAATGTTAATTGAATAACATATACATTGACAATATCATAATCATAAATATAATTTAGTTGGGAATTTTTTTAAATCATAAAAATATTTTCAAATCCTTCATAATGTGTTTTCAAAAAAATGTGAATTATTAATCTTATATCTCTCAAAAATTCCATAATACGTGTTATATAAGGCTTATTGTCGTGCACGAGGTAATGATCATGCCATGCCTGACGAACCTATTCATAGTTATTACAAATAGTAAAATATATGCCAAAACCACATCCACCTGTAGTATCATGATAGTGATGTAATGAAAGGAAATCGTACATATTCCCTACCCTATCATAACATGACGATGTGTTTTTTTACCCATACTCAATGTCTTTCGTTTGTTTATATTCGCTAATCTACATGTTCCGAAATCTAGTTCCATGGGTTTCAAAAAACGTTATTTATCAAAATCTATAAATACCCTAGAACCAATATCCTAGAGCATGTGGTTACCTTATTACATTGGAATATGAAACAAGGAATCACATATCAAGTGACTAAATCTTATAGTTGTCTTGGTAAAATAAATCAATTTTTGAAATTCATAATATAATTGAAAACAAAATTCACAAAATATTTTATTTAGGAACACTTCTATCCCTCATAACGTGTCCCAGAAAGTCTATCACAAAATAAATTCTTGTATCCTGGTAAATTAAAACATTTGAACAGTTTTATCAGAGTTTCTTAGTTAGGGTATGCAAAAAATATAATGTAAAATGAATAAATAATACATTATCAATATATATATATATATATGAGAATAAATGAAAAGAATGTCATAAAATTAATAAACTGAAAATTAAATGAATCTAGATATAAATCATTAGGAAAATATCATTGTCAATAATTATAACTATATTCTTAATGAGTTAATTTTTAATTCTATACAACTGGAATACAATTTAGTTTAGTAAACTAATTTGTCACATGAGACATGTCGATGAATCAAGGGACTTTATAATATTGGGAAAAACCCATCACATTATTATTACCATTACATACTCATATAAATTGGATGAAAATTTATAATATTAGATAAATTTATTGAAAAAATATGATAATTTCTTTAATAATTACGCTAATCAATAAACATAATCAATACCATTCAAAATCATATTTAAAATGGAATAAATATTATACATCCACATTAAATCTGATCTTAAACCCTCAAAAAAGGAAGAAAAATTATATCGAGACAGCATATCAAAAGATTATTATAAGAACAATGATGGTTTGATTTCATTGATGAATAGAAATTCCATAAAAATTTCTTTAAAACATTTTACGGGAAAATTATAATTTTTCAATGAAATATATTTTAAAACTAAAAGTTAAAAAATATATTGGAAATGATTCAATTTTAAAGTAAACAATGAATATTATAAAATATGTTATCAAATATTGAATGATCACTGTGGTAGGAAACTATGTTCATGACAAGTGCATTAAAACAAATATTCGTTTCTTATTTTCAGAACAATCAAAAGCTATAATACTTTTAAGAGAGCTTGAATATTCCTTCCATAAATATTTTTAAAAATTAAAACATTGGTAAATGTTTATTTAATAAACTATTTGGAGTTAGTTTAAAAAAAATGGGGATCATTTTTAAAAAACATATATTTTGAGGGGAAATAATTTTGAATGAAGGAAGAAATAAAGTTATATTTTCTTAAACACAATATCTTACTCATTTTAAGTACCAAAGAATAATAAGTGTACTATTACGTAGAAAATTCATTAATATAAATTGGATAATAAATTTATTGTTTTGAGGATGTAAATATCCAATATTTATCCCATATTAGTCTTAAACAGAAACAATCTTGAATAATAATGGGACTGTCAAATAAAATGTTACCACTTTCAAAAATTAGGAATCGTAATCCCCATAAAATAAATAACATAAAATGAATTGTTAAATAAAATTATGACATATATATTGATGATATTTCATATCATATTTATTAGTATATAAACCATAAAGATGAATTAGTGGGGAATAAGACATATGTCACTCTAAAGTAAATGTGATACGAGAAAACCTTACCTCATGTGTGACATATTTTGTATGTATTTCAACCTATATTATAATATATATAATATTATTATACATATATTAAAAACCATAATAATATATTTAGTTCCATATATGAATTACTTATAGTATTTCTTCTTTTATTTATTAAAACAAATCATTGTTATAATAACTATATCAGGTAATAATGGATTCATTATTTCTCATATGTTTTTGTTTGGTAATTATGGGGTATTTATATTGATCATGGTTATATAATTTATCAAATTTTATAAGATATATGAATATCATATATATTAATTAAAAATTTATTTAAAATAATATAACAAATTAGATATAGAAAATGGTTACACTGTTCATGGACACGGTTGGTCATACGTATGCATTAACGATGTTTCAATTTATCAAAACGAAAGGCATGAAATGAATATAAATATGTTTTCACCATTAAAGAGAAATTCGTACTTCAAATATATCATTTTTATTAATCAAATACATCCTTATTACCATCTATGTAAAATGAAAATGGGAAAAACAAATCACAATTGTCTGTTATAGTGTAGTCAATCATACACACGAGCAACGTTATTATTTTCCAATGGGTTAGAGGGTAAGATGTTAGATTTTATATTAAGATTATAGAATTATTATTATTTCATAAATTTCCCAGATATTTATTAAAATTACCATTACTGTGTTCTATGAAAAGTGTAAGTGAGAGATGAATCACATCGCTAGATGATGCAATAGTCCACCATACAAATGAGAACAAATTCCATATCTCATATAGGATGGGAAATAATAAGGTCTATGTGAAATATTTTTAATTATATTTTATTAATGTCATAAATGTTATATAAATAATTTTAATCCATCATTTTATTCACCCTTCAATAGCTATAATGGAATGAAATTATATCAGTTCGTGAGGCGGTAATCTGCTGTATGCATTATTGACAATTTAATTTCTCAATTGATGGAAGTGAATATTGATATGGGATATGAAATTACCATAATAAAATACTAGAATATGTGAGAGTTTCATTATATTATATTATCATATTTTAATATGGTTTGGATGAGTTTGAAAATAAATAAATAATATTATTTAAGTATTTGACCACTTCTTTAGAGAGACTCTTATCGTTAATAAGTAAATCTTATTTAGGAGAGATTAATATTAAAAAATCCAATAATAAAAAGGGTATTTTAGTGAATAATTTTTTTTATTATATGAATAAAATTTATAGGGATGTGTGCGATGTTAGGAGAGTGTCTGGATGTTTATATGTGGGGGAGAAGACATAATTGGTAGTTTGGAATTTAATTAATTACACTAGTATTTTAATCATGTACAAAGGAACTAAATCTATCATAATAGAAAAATAGAGGTTATAAAAATGTAATATGTCCATTACATCTTTTTTGGAATTTTTTTAGGTATTTTAACCCTAATTATTGTTCTTTTATCCCCTAGTAAACTCGTTGTGACATTAACCATGGTAAATAATTTCTACTCATTTTTCTATTCATTAGGGTGAAAATTATGTTGAAAATATTTTATAATATAAGTTTTTATGATAAAAAATAATAAATCTCATTTTAAAAATTCAATTCATATAATTAATTATATTAAATTTAAAATTTAACTATAGACGAGGGAAAATAGTGGTTTTAAAAAGAGAAAATGTTTTTAAGTATAGATTTTTTTATTATCAAATTTCAATATGTAATTGATTGAAGTGTCAGATATTCTCTAATTAGTAATTAAATTTCACTAATTTTACATTAAAACCTCATTCAGATATAATTTAACCTTGTAAAATATTTAAATAAAAATTCATTTTTTTAATAAAAATCATTATTTTCCATTATTCATCAAAAAATAAAAATTTCAGAAAAATCTACAAAAATTTATGTTCATATAATAATAATATAATTATTTAAAAAATAAGGTTCATTTTATCATTTTGAATTTCTGAAAGTGGTAAAAATATATTGAAATTATTTTTTCAAGGTGCAGCAAATAATTTTCTCAGAAAAAAACATTTAATTAAAAAAAAATTATTTTATTTTAAATGATTCATATATTATTTAAAATAATTATATAAGAACATAATTTATTTTATAGATTTGAAAACCAAATAATTTTCTTATTTTATTTATTTCAATTCATACCCACCATATTAATTTTATGATATAAATTTGATATTAGAAGAATAATATTTTAAAAGTGTGTCATATTTTATTCAAATCCAATATTGTGTGCATTGAAAACTATCGAATAGATTGTATTTATTTAAAAATTACGATATCATAAATTCTCATGGTGTCATATTCTATTCTATTTTTTGTGTTTTTCATATATTCTATTAAATGTGTTGTTCCACTTTTATAATCTCAAGGTATTTCAATGTTTTTCCTAATAAATAAGATCCCCATGTTCGAAGTGTATCATAATTGAATGATTCTAATAATCTATATCCATTTATTAATTGAATGCATTCCTCATTTATATGTCTATATATATAATACCAAACATGAACGCTGTTAAAATCAATTATGGCCTTATTATTCTATATATTATATATCAAACTAACATATTGAGAATATATAATCCATTCATATTTTAACCAATTCCATAAAAATTTAATCCATGTATATAGAAAAACTATTAATCTTAATAATAAATTAAAACCCAATATTTTGAAACAAAAAATATACACGTAAATTTTTTTTATAAAATCAATAGATTAATTATTTTTGAATTCCATAATTAGCCCACATAGTATAAGAATATTATATATATTAATCCAAATAAAAAACTCATTCCATATTTCAAACACATATATTTACATAACCATTTATTAATTCTAACAAACTTACATGTTTTTTATCTAATATAATTTAATATGAAAAAAACATATTTAATAAAAAAGTGTCAAAATTATTTTAATTAATATCTATGACATTCAAATTCACAATTTCTCTATCATTTTCATTGAAATAAATTCTAAACCTTACTTACCTTTAAATAATTATTTTATTTGACATAACTATAAGAGATATCAAAATATTAAACTAGATTATTATTATAAATTATAATAGAAATATCTAGTTTTTGAATTATCTTTTATATAATTTCATAAATTATGTTAAATAAATTAACTTTAATTAAAAATGATGACCCCATAAATCATATACATTTATTTATCCAGGATACATATTTCTTTCAAAATTATCCTAGTAATTCTCATAAGAGAATCATCTAGAACATCACCCATGAAAAAAGTGTAATATTACTCAATTTTCCTTTAACACAAGTCCATACACGCTCATTAAAAAAACTCACTTAATTCAATATAAAACATCATTGAGGAAAATAACTAGAAATGAGAAACCAATATAATGGATATTAAAATCAAGAATGAAAAAATAAAAACTGATTAGAATATCATGAAATGGAAATTAATCACAAATATCTAATAGAGATAGTATATATTGAATTTTTTTACGCTAAATATCTCTAACGACACACAATAATATCTTATATCTATATTATTTTTTTTGTATGAGACCAATTTCAATAAAGTAAAAGTGAAAATTATAAAAAGAAGAAATTGAATATTTTATCAAATGTATATAAAGAAACCAGATTTGATTACTTAATATAATTTACCTTGTTAAAAATGATTTTAGTAGACCTATTTTTTCACATGTTCACTCAATATTAAAATATAAGTCACTAATTATAATCTAACAACTATGTTAACATTAACCCTTTTTCACATAAAATACATTGAAATATGATTCAATGATAAAAATAGATAGTTTAACAAGTTTTTTTATTTAAATAATGGTATCCTAAAATATATTAAAAAATGAATCTATAAAATAATTTCAAAGGATGAGAAATAATGAAGTTGAATTTGAGGTTAAGGTATTTATGAGATCTGTTAGTCAAAAATAGGTTATCAATATATACTAAAGCATGAATTGTTTATGGAATTTATGTTTTTCATTTTAGAAATGCAATATTAGTAAATAATGACAAATCTAGTTGGGTTGAATTTAATACATGAAAAACATAAATTTCAATTTAAAAATGTATAGTATACATAAGTAATAATCATGTCCAGACTACATGGTGAATGAAAATAAGGATGAATTCCTATGATAGACATTATTTAGAAAAATGAACCATTATAATCATTATATTTTAAAAATAACTAATTTTATGTATAGTTCAAACCATTTAATACATTATATACATATTTATGTTCAAAACAATGTAATATACTAATAAGATTTCAGAATGAAGAAAATGTAATAATATTATAAGTTGTATGAAAAAAAGAAAAATAAATTCCTATTGTAGTAATATTTTTTAGATAATTTTATACTGAATAAATAATATAGTATTTATATTGATGCTTTAGATATACACATTGTGAAACAACAAACATATAAATTATGTCATTGAAATTGGATAGTTAATATTCATTTTACAGTGTAAAAAAATGTTTAAAAGATATTAAATTTTCCTAATTATATTCATCATCATTAAAATATTGATAAAAATAAATGAAGAAGTTTTATAGAATAATTATTGATCAGTTAATATAAATATATTGATATAGAAATTGGAAATATATATTTACCTACGATGAATTCAATGAAAATATCTTAAGAATATCCAATACTTATTAATATATAATGATAAAAAATGTAATATTATAAGAATGATTTTAGGATAATGTCTATCAATTTAATTTTTAGTGATTTCTCTTTAACTATGAAAATGGTATGGTTTTACTTAAATGACAAATCTTATACGATAAAAATTAGTATTTCTTAAATATCGATATTACAATTGAAACATATAATGAAAATTTGAGGGAATTTAATATAGTCATAAATTCCACCTAACAATTTTCTCATAATAATAAAAACATTATAATGGGAATAAATTTAATCCAAATATTTAGAGAATAAAAAATAAAAAAAACATGTATGGAAAATGAGAAAGAAAATATCCATCAAAGTTAATTCAATCATTACAATCGATAATGCATGAAAAAAAATTATGAAAACACTGAGGAAGGTTGTAGTGGTCATTAATAGATGACACTAATGAATGTTATGGTATCATCACATTGAACTAAAAGGCATATGAAATAAATCAGGTATATTAAATAATGAAAGAAATGGTATTGAAATATAAATCATGATGAATGAATATAACATAAAGGGTACCCCTATACCAAGAATATATGAAATTTATTAAGAGATATAGAACTAAATACTAATTTCATTTATGTGGATTATAACATAATTCTCATATTCCAAATGTTAGCGTATAATCTGTCAGAAAATCAGTGAAAACCTTGTAATTCATTCTACTAAACAGTTAAAAATGGACTATGACTAGAAAGGAATGCATTTCAATATCAATAAATTTAATGTGATATAAAGGTCATGAATATTTTTTTGGAATATATTATATAAATTATGATTTTATAGATAATAGTTTTGACCATTCTGTAGAAGTGTGAATAATATTTACTTACAATATATCATTAAATATTTAATAATAAATTGAATTTGGATTCATTATTTCTATATTTACATTGAATAAATAGATACCCACAAAACATAGATAATAAATTTTTCGCACCTATAACATTCAACACCACAATAAAGTTAGGATTATAATAATAAAACAAAGAATCAAAATATAATCATGATTAAAACATTATAGTTACATAAGAGGAATAAACATCGAACATAGATTAATATTTAAATTATGGACATAAAATAATAATTTTATCATTTGATTCATAATTTAAGGGAACCAGAAAAGAAACATATAAACAATGTGTAAACTACCATAAAAGGAAGAAGAAAAATATAATTTAGTATATATGTATTTGAGGATAAAATATATCTAATGAGTTGTATAAGGTTTATATGGACGAGGTTCAAAAATCAATGTAGAAAATAATGAATAAAATATTAGAGCAATCATTCCTCATTTTAGGTCATCTAGTATGGAAAATTACACTAGAAAATTGTTTAATGATATCATTCAGTTAAGAATTTCAATATTAACTCCATATTACCACAGATAAATCGAATCAAAAACATGAGTGACCTCAAAGAGGGAGTAAAACGCCATGATGAAGAAAAAAAATTTAAAATATATTACTCTCTATTAAACCATTAATTGAATATAACCCAATTACATACACTGAGATGTGTGGATTCCGAGACTCCAATGTGAGGAGGTGTTAATGAGGAGTTTAGAAGATGGGGGTGGAAGTTGGGAGGAGAAGGGGGTCAAGGAGGGTGTTGGGGAGGGAGGGAGTCATTTTGGGGGGTGGATGTTAAGAGGTAAGTTAATGGGGGAGATGTAATGGATTATTGAATAGGGTTAATTAAGTATTACTGAAAAATGTGAATCAAATCATTAGATGTGACTAAGACATGTGTAATCTGGAGTAAAAAAATTAGTTGATATAGTAGAAAAATATATCTAGTATAAAATAATCTCAATTTAATCACCTTTTACACTTGAATAGTTGAGTGTAAAATTCCTCATCTTCATCCATCATATGGATTTAATCAAATGTATTACTCATCCATCCTATTTTTTTGGTTCCCAGTTCTGTGTAACCCTAATATTAGATCATATATAGTCACATAATGGATAGCTTCAAGTGTAATATACTCTCCTTACCTAATATATAACACAGTAACCTAATAGTTAGGGTCACCCATAATAAATTTTTAAGGACTTTATATATGTTTTCTTTGTAAAGAATAACATACATAGTATTTTAAGGGGTTTCATTATAATCATCGCATTTATATATATAACATACAAAATAAAATGATAATCTATAAAATGTATTTAATTATTGTTATCTACTAGTATATTACTTAATATAATCATGATTCTGATATGTTTTCATCAATAATACCTATTAAAAACACAAAATTAGTATTTTCATCCCATATTAATATGTAATTATTTCATAGATCATTTTTGTTGTTACTCACCTAAAAACATAATAAAAACAAAATACACATGTATAAATTAATCTAAAAATGATTTACATAAAATGAATTCATGTAAGTACTTGAATTATATGAAATACATATTCTCCACAATAGTAAGTATATTTGGAGTGCCATAAAACCCGCACATTATTGGACAACAAGTAAGAACCCAGACGAGTGAGAATATGACACAATTTACGATTAAATAAGATTATTTACTCAAGAATATAATAATTTGATTGTAAATATAAAAAAATATTTATAAACTATAATAATCCCCAATATTCCTTTAATAACTGCATAAGACATTGACATGAATGTAGATGAATATTCAAGAATATGTGGTTTTATAATAAACTTCAATCATAACATAGAAGTTTCATAAGAAGAAATTTATTACATAAATTAAAGAATATATTTTATTCACATAATTTAAAAGGTATAAATATAATAATATTGTACTAATAATGAAATTGATAAACATTCTTCTTATTTTTATATCTTGACATATTAATATGGGTATTTCATATAATATTTCTAAAAAAATAGTTTAATTTTTCCTAAAACATATATTTGTATACAATTTATAAAATATAATAGTTTTATTGAAAATAATAATTTTTCCATAATAATAATATTTAATATTTTATAATAGATTGTGTGACACTATCATGTCACTTTGTTTAATTGTTTAATATTGTTTTGGATACAATTTAATATGTAGATTTTTTAATTTTTAAATTTAATTATTTTTGATATTTTACTTCCAATAAATTTTTGGTACATTGTATATTAATTTATTCCACATTTCATATAAAATCATGTAAGATAGTGATGATGAACTACAATAGAGAATTTCGTATAACTTTTATGATGGTATTGGAAATAATGTTTAATAGATTGGTGTTCATTGGTGACTCAAATGGATATCCGACAATTTTTCAAAACAAGGTTTCCAAACATTGTGGATTCTTATAACTGATTTATGAAAAATCAAAAGGATTCCAAATTTTTTCCCTAATGATGTGGCAAAATGATGAGACATAACTAGTTTCCTAAAAATGTAAAATCTTGTATCCACCCCTCTCTGAATTTATCAGTCATACCCTCACGTCTCATCCTATTGACATTAAAAACATTTATGCATGTACTCATTTCATTCCTACTATATAACATTTATATTCCCATCTATTTATAACATGTTTGAGACTTATCCCTCATGGAATTACCCATATATATCTATTACTCTCCCTTTCATGACCTATTATTTTCATGTGATCATCCCTCTCAAACCCAATGGGTCTTGATGGTTGGATTTAGGGTCCAGAATGAAAAAAATTATATGTATTTTAATTTCTATGTTTTCTAGATATCATATTCATATAATTTGGGATTATTACATTTAACATAACTATTCATACATTGGATAAGTAATGTTATTCTATGAAATTCTTTTACTGAACATTTCTATAAATTATTGATGTAATATTCTATCATGAAGAACATGAAGGATGTATATGTGGGGATGTTACGATGTTTAATTAGAACATGTTTTTTTGGATAGTGTTAGATCAACGTGAATATAATTAGTTGTGACTACCTTGGTAGAGTGAAATTATTTCTATCCAATATGATATTACATGAACACCATGATTCTAGGTGATGTACAGTTTCTGGACTATGCACTCTTTGATCAGTGTAGTGTTTGGTTTGGAATAATAATTATAATGTGTTATGAGTGAAACTCGATATGAGTCCATGTGAAAAATTGGAAGTTAGTGTGTTTTTCATGGGTAATGATAGTGGCATTCTATGGAAATATAAATGATCCAATGGGTGTCATCATTTGATTTATATCTTATATTGTATGTGTTACTAAATGAATAAGAATACAATATAATTAATGTTTTTAAAAATATATTATAAGAGTTAATTATATTAATAATGACATGAGGGTATTTTTTGATTTATTTTTATCAGGATTTCATGGATTCCATGGGTAAAGGGTGTCTAGTTTTGTAGGACTTTAAAGGAAAACGTATTTTTAAGGAAAAATCATTCGGTTAAGTGATGAGTTATAAAAAAGGTTTTGTATTATCGTTTATATAAAATTTATTATTGATATTCTGATCATGTAATGGTTTTGGATTGTGATATTTTAGGAAAAATGTTGAAAATTGGTTATTTGAAATTGGATTGCATGGGTATTTACAAATTTACATTCAAAATGGATGGGGAAAATGATATCATTTTACATGAAGTGAGAAATAAGGTATAGAATTCTGGTGAATCAATTTTTAATGATAATCCATTATATGTAATGAGTGATTTTGAATTTTTTTCAGTGGAGGAAAAAAAATATTTAAATATGTTCACACACAAACTATCAACAACATGGAGTGATTTTATTATACTTTTAGATTTACCATATGAGAATTAGAGGCTTTTTTCTTTTATTTTCCTCTATGATATGGTTGGTTGGATACTTCTACGTAAATATTTTCGGTGTATTTTGATTGATTTGTGTGATATTTAGTGCATCAATTATCTCATTTGTAGGATAGTTTGTCAGATTCCTTAGTGATTGACTAAGAGTTTCCCATGTTGTTGATACATGAGTTTGATTGTTGTTCGACATTTTATTTGAGAGAACCATGTCTTCATATTTCCTAGATTAGATATAAATATACATATCATGTAGACATATATAAGATGATAGGATCAAGGTTTGGACAACTAGATTTGTAGAGTGATGATTTTGTATGTTAAAACATTTTATTTGTGTTATTTTTTTGTAACTCCTATATGTAAGAGTACCATTAGTATAAATATCTTCATTCAGTTGAGTCATATGGTTGGAATAATTATAATCTCATGATATATCAGTTATCAATACATTTTTCTATTGATATGGTGTGGTTGGAATTATATTTGTGTTTGATTAATTAGTGATTCGTGTTGACACTCAAGTATAAGTGGTGTGATCATTCCAATTCATTTCACTCAATAATATATAAGACTTAGGTTGTTGTGATATGTTATACTTTTTTGGCGAGCCAAAAATGAGAACACTCTTATACCTGGGATCATCTTATAAGTTTCCAATTTATGATTCTTATTGTTGATTGGTTGAGGGTTCAATAGAACGATTCAGTTGAAGGTTGTGACAATAGATGGATTCCATTGAGTATACAGACCTAGGTTTGGGAATTAAGGTTAAATGATTGAAAAATCTCATGTGTTGGTGATGAACTCGGGTTGGTTGTACAGAGATCTTGTGGTGAATTAGATTGTGGGAGTGTCGTAGCTTATAGGTACAACACTAAAGTTCTGTGGGTCTGATGGGGATCCAATAATGTGATTAAAATTGGGGACCTGATCAGCATGAAGTGAGTCTTTTTGGATGGTTTTGAGATACTATTGAGGGTAAAGGCTTCGTGGAAGAATTCTCTTGTGATTATTTGGTGGGTGATGCTTATAATTTTCTATGGAGTTTATTTAGAAATTTATTGACTGGTTTAATTTAATGGAAAATGATATAGTGATGTATAAGATATACCAGGAGCATCATTTAGGACATTGTAGAGGTTGATTTTAGACCATACATGGCATTTTTTTGAATCTATCGAATCCCTGTGTAGTGGTTAGATATTCATAGTGGAAGCATCTTTTTATTTTTTTGGTTAAAATGTGATAATTTGAATGTTAATTGATGAATGAGATAGGTTTTGAATTTCATTTAAATATCATTGAGCATTCATAGGGATAATAAGTTCTATAATTGGGAGGTTTTAACAACCCATATCTATAGGAGCTAACAATTTTTATGAAAAGTTAAAAAAAATTCTTAAGGCTATGATATCATGAAAAATAGGACTCAAAAGTAATTTTTGGGAGATTTAACATCTTGAGGTGAATTTCCAAGATGTGTATTGAGTCTCAATATGTTATTCATGTTTTAGGTATATTATGATTTGATATTTCGATGACATATAACTATTTAATATGTAGTTTCTCTTCTTAGGGGGCACCAAGGAAATTAAATTGTTGTGGTATAGTGAGAAAGTCACTGAGAGGATGTAAATTCCATAGGGGATAGGTTTGGTGTGTTGGGATTGAAAACTATCAAAAATAAGTATAATTAACCATTTCATAGTGTAACAATGTAGAATATTTCATCATGAAAGGAGGGGTGTTGCGACTATCCAAAATTTCATGGATGCACCATGTTGGGTTGTAATGTCAATAACCTTATTGCTAGCCTGAAAAAACAATACCTCAAGAAGTTCCAGGTCAATCATGCCATAGTGAGTCGCTATTTTATTTAAACATGTGTTGTTCACCCTTTTGTAGACTGATCCTAATATTTTTTATGTCTTCTTGAATAGGGTGCATTAATTATATGGGTCTCCCCTACTATTCCTATCTTGTTTTTTCAGTTAATCAAGTGTTGATTGTGGAGTGATTTTGATAGTGATTATGGGTTTCATATATTCTGTTCTCTCTTATTATTCCTCTACTTATTTTTTATTATAATTTGATCATTTTTGTAGGATTTTTGGAGAAGATTTCACCTAGGGTGGTGGAATCATCTCAATTTAATGGGGACTTGCTGTGTCTTGGAAATTATATGTTCCAAAAGGATTATTGGTTGTTGTTTCACAATATTCCAATAATGATAGGTTAGTCATTTTAATTTTAGTGAAATTTTATTTTAAAAAAAGTAACTTTTTAAATGAGGTTTATTTGACGTGACTTTTTATGAGAATTTTTATGATTGTTAACATGATGTTACTTAGTGGTTAGATTCTAGTTTGATGTGACAAGGTCTCAAGGTTAGTTATTATAATATTAAACATAATTTTATTAAATTGACTAATTAATTGTGTATTTGTATTAATTATTTATATAGAAATAAATTTTATTAAAAAAAATTATATTTAATTAGTTAAGAATTATTTCTATACTTATAACATTTTTTGTTGTGGTAATGGCTGGTAGGACATGGATGTTCTTACATGTGGTTTATCTGACTATAATTAAAATGAAAAATTTGCATTCAAGGTAGGATAAATTTATATTATATTAGTATATTTCTCATTATTTATAATTACTATATATAATTTTATAATATACTAATTGTGTGATTCTATAATGCACTTGGAAGAAGTAACATCGAAGTAATAGTCCAAATGGACTGTATAACATTCAAATGGGTTTGATGGTGGAGCCTTGTTTTAATTACTAGAGATGGAAATATATATATATTTTGTGGAATATATTTTATTTCTAAAGTAAAAATTATATTATTCATTAAAATATCATTTTTATAAGTAATTTTACTTGAAATTTAATATTAATCTGAAATATGTGCTTCTGTAATTGGATTCTTAAATAGAATTTCAGAATAGAAATTGGGTTTTTAGAGGAATGATATAATGATTATGATCAAAGGTTATAGATGATGTAATACATCATGTCATTACTTTTTTATAATGGTTTAAATTGAGGATCATGATTTGATTTGTAAGGGGAGGTGGAACTAGTTGTTTGAATTGTGTTAGTCCATTTAACCCCATATGGGTGATCCCCTTTTTTCTATAAAATGATTTATTTTATAATTTCTTCTTACTACAATTTTAATGTCTGATACATGCTAAATGATGATACATTTTATTCATGATACCTGATTGGTGTTACATTTGGTTCCTAGGTGATGGGATAATCTATGTGTATTTGACAAATCCCTCGGTGGTTAGATATGGGTATAGAGTAACCTAATTGATATTTATTGATATAATGATCAGAATATCAATTTGGTAATGAGATATAAAAAATGGATCAATAATCCCATATATGGTATTTTTGTTATGATGTGGCTCAGGCGACCTTGATTGGTGACCCATTATTATGTTTACTATAAACACAGTGCATGTTGGAATGTTTTGTGATGATTGTGGGTGTTAGAATAGAACCTGAATCATTGATAAAATCATGATATGTATGTCATTGTAATAATGTGTCATGGAATTGAGGTGAAAATTTGGATTAAGTGTGAAGGATAAGGGTTGAGTGTTAAACAAATTTATTTATTATTTTTGGGACGATCTGAGTCGAATGAATTTGTAAGATCCTAAATATTCTAGTGGTGAATCATACTCATTTTCATGTATACATTTACCATTTATTTGATCATATGTTTTATGGGTATTTCTATTTGGATGTTTCGGGTAAATTTATAGAAATATTGATACCAATGTGGCTATGCATAGTGGGAACATGATTAGGGAAAACCATGTAGTTTTCCATGGAAACTATGAACACCATTTTCGTTTATAGGAAGAGGTACCTAGTTTTTTAACCCGTGTGGCATCCATCCAAAAAATGGTGAACCCATTAATAAAGTGTATAAAGATGTTCTAATCATGGTTTGAAAATATTTTCCACACCTGGGAATAATCAAGGACCACATAGAGTTGGGGGATCAATTATGGTGAATGGTTTAAAAAACCATAACCCCTTCCCAGGAACCCAGAAGTGCATGTTTTTAAATGATAAAAATAAAACTAAAATATCCAAACCCCTAGTTTGAATCCCTATTCCTTTTTATCTTGTTTTTAATTGTATTTAAATTATTTGGAAGTCTCCCATGTTTATTTCCAATGAACATATAATCCCTTCAATGCAAATGAATGATTAATTACAAGGATCAAAATTTCGTTTTCTATATAATCTCATCTCATTTAGTTTCCTTTTTATCTTTAATTTATTCCCAATTAGAGAGAGATTAATTTCCTTCCATTTTTGATGGTTTAGATCTAATTTTTTGTGGATCTTATTTCATTGGGTATTTTCCATATGTTTTTGTTCTTATATCACCTCCACCACTGTGAATTTTACAGATCTTCCTGAAAGTAAGGGTTTTGGTTTGGAGATAATTCATAATTGATCATCATGCAGGTGGAGTAATTTATAATTCCAATAGTATTACTTATTCCCGTGATTATTTAATTATGTTTTTATGTTTCAACATTCTTATATTTCATTTATAAATTAAAATGGATAATTGAATTATTTAAAATTGGAAACCCTACATGAATCTTGTTATAATCATTTGAGTTTATTAGACCATATTTGATAAAAACCCATGTGGGTTGTCAACATCTTTAAATGATGTTTTTTGGAATTATAAAAGATGAATAATGGTTATTTAAAATATAATTAAATCATTTTTTCATATTGATAATGGGAATTGAAGGGTTGGTTAGCCTAACCATAAAGGGTTATATGTTGTGTGGTTTAACATTCCAAAATGGATTAGTTGGGAAACTTCAAATCTTATTCCTTGTGATTAATGTTTGGATCTATGGTTTTTATTTTTAAAATAAAGGGTGGACTATAGTGTGGATGATTCATAATAAGTTCAGTGATTTTGAACCAATATATATACATATCTGATAACTGTGATTCATTCATAAATAAGTTTCAGGTCAGGGATTGAAGAACAAAATACCCATGGGGCGCATTGATTTTTCGCAAGGCCCCTGATTAATTCATGTGAACAATAATTTGTGGGATAATTGCTGAAGAAAAAATTACCAATGGGGTTCTAGAGTGATTCCTTATTCCCAAAATATATTTTCATTGGACTGATGTTCCAAGTGCCCTAGACATTGGTACATGGATGGATGCTATAATATATTTTAAATAATATTTTAATTAATTAAATAATTGAATAACATGAGATAATTAAATGTTCAATTACATTGATGTATGGTTCAGAGTCTGGTATAAGCTAAAGAAGGTTTGATTGGTTCGGGTGTCACCATGAACCCGGTGGGCCAATTTTGTTCATTAAAGAATAATATAATGTGTATCATGTTATTTTTTTCATAGAGAATTTTCCAATATACAATGGCATTCTCTGTTATAGAATCAATTTTTCTTTAGACTCCATTAGTGGTGGACTACTAAGTTTTACTGACACCATACTCCAGCATCATGATTAGTACCTATATTGACATTATCTGGGAAAGGATAAGGGAATGAACCCTACGATAGATGGAAATGTTTGGATTTTGGATGCAGCTTCGATGGGGGAACCATATATTATAACATTACTCTCTTGGGAGGTGTTAGTGTGTCCTTAATTTATGTTTTTATTTCACACCCGACACAACTAATCAATTACATATTTTATGATTTTGTTAATTTTCATTTTCCATGTTTTTCATTCATCGTGAGTTGTAGATATTTATTGATTGCAAAATTATCATGGTTATTAAATTTTTGTATATTACTTTTTTATATATTTATAGTATTGTGATAATTTTATTAATAGGTTATAGTTCTGAAAATCTATTTATTATCCCCTTTCAACTAGACCAAATCCTTTAGAGTATAGAGAATCACATCTCATGTCATGTATCAAACCCTCTTGATAAAATGGTATGTGGAACTCAGGTTTAGATGTTATAATGTGATATCATTGGTTGTTTTATTTTATTTTCGTTTGTCTTATTTTTTGGGAATAGAATACATGATTCTAGGATTAGTCAAACATGGTCATAATATTATGTATGAGAGTATATAACCCATTTGTAGTGGAAAACCCAAGAACCAATGGTGATATTAATTTCAATGATGATATCTATTATAGTTGATTTTTAATTTCAACTTTGGTGACACAACTGTTGGGTGTTGTTATTATATTCTACTATTTTTCATTATGGCTCAGTATTTGCAGGAGTGTCTTGTATGCATGAATCATTCAAGGAATTCACAATTTTATCTAAGATGAATCATATAAGTTATTAATGGATTATCAGGTTTTTTGCATGTTTTTTATAAAAATATATTTTCTCTATCTGAGAAATTTAAAATGTAATGATGACTATAAAGAACTGATCATTGTAAATTATGATACATTTTTTATTTTCAATTAATAAAATGGGTTTCAAATGAAAACATTGAATTATGAAATTGTCTTTCCATGTTTTTTCCATTACCCTAATAGGGGATGGATAATGGCAGTAATATTATCTTGGTTATGACCATGTGGTGTATTAGTGGGTGAATTTACATCGGCTTATGTGAATACATATTTTTTATATATTGTATGATTTTTATGTGTCCTATGACATCTATTTTTCAATGTCGAAACATGCCTCTATTATGATGTTTCTCAATTAGATGATTTGAGGAAATGGATAGAGATGTTCTTGTATTACCAAGTAAAGATGCCTCGATAGTCACAGGAGAAGGATCATGAGAGAAGTTTCATGAGAACTTCTATTTCTTTATTCAGTTCCTATATAGCGACCTAGGGAAGACATTATAGAATATGTATGATCTAAAAAAAGATTTCTTGATGTATCACCCTTCGACAATAACTATAGAGGGTATACATACGGGAGTTTTTTTTTTGATTAAATCAGTCATGATGATTCATGATCATATAAAGACTCATTCAGAAAATAGATTCATGTTGGATTCTCGTATGTTTCATAAATTACAGAATAAATGTTCATATATCTAGGCTTGTGATAATAATATGGATAACATATTACAAGGATTTCATGGAGATGTTCTAAGATATGATGTATCTAGATATGATCAGGATATAGAGGATGGTAGAGTATATATTGTTTACCCATGCAAGAAATTTATTGATTTACTATGTTGGTTTCATCACTAATATAAAGATCATTTGCAAGAACTGGCATGGGATGAAGGAATTGTGTAGATAAACTTTTATGATGGACTTAAATGTGAGATTGAATCCCAAGTAAATATTAACAAGTTGAAAATGTGTATAAGGTAGTGAATCATGATGACATTTCTGAGGTAAACATAATGGATGTTTCAACATAAGGATGTTTTATTTCTTATTGATGGCCTGGAGGTACATCTTTTCCAAATTTGAAGATTCATTATTAGAATTCTAAAAATTATAGTGGAATGTAGAGTGTTAGGGGGAATAAACAATTACATAGGTGAATACTTGAGTTCTTTTCCATCGGTATAGTAGGTTAGGTCACTATCTTATCTACTGTTATCATCCACTAGTAGAGTGTTTAACCTACTAAATTATGGGTCATATATAATGGTTCTATTGGAACCCCTGAAAAAAGTGTATTTAAGGGGGATTTCATGAACTAAATTAAGGGAAGTGGGTCTTTTATAACATAATAGTATAGGATTTTTTATATTATAAGTCATGTTGATCATTGTGGAAGACATGGAACATCAAGGAAATACTAAATGTATCGACATATTAGTGTAGCATAGGGAACATATACAAGAGCATGGGGTATATGTACATGATAGTTCCATGTAGTTCGATATACAATTATGCATAGTGATCATGGATCATGTATAGTCATAGGTACTACTCTATTAGCTGATTCACATTATCGCACTTTATATGATAAATTAGACTCACATTGTTTTTTTACTCCTCAACTAATGAATGGGATTAATCTAAAAATATTTTTTTTGTTTGAGTATAGGATGATTCCAAAACCACTAGTAGTATGTTCAAGGGTAAATTTAATAAGTAGTCGATGTGATATCAATGATTTGAAGTCTCAATTCTATTGGGATCTTTATATTCATTAAATTAATGGTTTTCAATTGATTTTTACTATTTACTATTGAGAAGCATTCCAAACCATCATTTATTGTTACCATAGGAAAAAATCCTTTTGGTCCTAAGAGGGTAACCATTTTTTTCATCATGGATAATGGAAGATCCATCAAGCCATGTTGGGAATGTTGCCCAGCTACTTGGGGAGAACACCACGCAGGGCTCGAGTATATTTCTGGATGATGAGGGTGTAAATCATGATATCATTACACTAGTAATAAAACAACTTTAGTATGAGCTTCTCAAGATCTATGCATGGATACCACCTCTGAGATATGTTCAGTTTAAAATTTATCTCATGTCGGGAGCTGAATGAGTATCTATTCTACCTTAATGAATGGATCCATAATTACTTAAATAGTTTATTATATAACTGTAATAATTGATTGATAGAGGATCAATCATTTATTTAATGTCTCCTTAAGGCTCTCAATTTTATTTTTATAATAATTTTGAAGATACATTATTATTTTTTCAATTATAGAATATTCAACCATATTACCATTAAAATATGATATACTCATCCGTGTTACAGTTATATATTTGAAATGTTTAGAGGATATTTTGTATTCTATAATATTGATTCCATATTAGGATACCATTAGTTGACTGTTATTCCTTCAAATATATCATGGACTACTCTAAAAAAATTATAGACTATATGAGCACATTATAATGTAGTTTGGGATCCTGAATACAATGGCTTGGATTATGGACTTGGTTGACTGAATCTTTCATCCGTAACTAAATCATTTTGGGGTTCGTTCGGTGTAGTTCCCAGTTAGGATACATGTATCACTGAGAGGGGTAGGGTGTGAATTAGTGATATCAATTTTTTTATGATTCCTTCTTTTTGAAACAAACTTCACCACCATTTAAAGAGTTTATTCACTACTAAACAGACACCACAAAAGGAACACAAGATTTTAATGGTTCACTACTCAATAAGAGATGTCACATCCTTGTACTGGTAAGAAAACAATCTAGTACCACACAATCCACTAGGAAACAATAATTTTATGTGGAATAAAATTATTTGGATATGACCTTACACTCATGTAGAACATTGAAAACAATATAATAGTGTGTGTGTCCCCTCTTAGCCCAAATAAAGTAATGTAATGATTTTGTGATTACTAATGAACATTAATAATAAAATATTTCAAAAATATATATCTTCACATTCCTACGTAGAATCTAGTAAGAACATCCTGGTGAAAAAATCTTGTGTGCCACTCTCAGAATGCGTGCCACTCAGCATGGGCATATCCCTACTTGCACACCTCTGCATGTGCACCAACCTGCTTGTTCGCCTTCCTACTTCAGCGCCAAAAACTACTTGTGCGACACTATTGTGCACAGCTTAATACTTGTGTGCCACCTTTGGCTTATACACAACATACTTTATGAACACAAATCCCTACATGAATGCCTCTTTCAACTTGTGCGCCACTTCTACCTGCGTGCCACTCTTCTTTCACGCCACTCAACTTGTGTGCTATATAAATAGCTCCTGACGTGCTCAACACTTCACCTTGTGATCCACCTAATACTACTTGCATGATCTAATCTAAAATTTTCTCTTCATTGTTGTGCATAGAAAAATGAGGAGGCTAGTCATATATTTATTGGCATTTTGATAACTTGCATGCCACATACACATGCATGGCATTCCTAGTTCCAGGCCTCTTTATCACTTGCATTCCACTCCTTCACATGTGCGCCGCTCCATAACATGTGCACCACATTAATTAATTTTTCATATTTTGATGTGATGATGTTGAAATATGACTTGGGCACAACATACAGTTGTGTGCCACTTATACATGTGCACCACAATTTTGAGCCACTCATTGAATTATGCACCGATTTCTTTCTTTGGTCATATTTTTCTGTGAGGAAGTTGAAATATGACTTGCGTGCAACATACACTTGTGTTCCTTTCCATCACATGCTTGCTTCTCCATCACTTGTGCACCGTTCAATCACATTCGTTCCCCTTTCATTATATTTTCATATTGTGAAGTGATGACATTAAAATATGACTTGCACACTACATACACTTGTGTGCCACTTATACATGCGTTCCATACTTGCGTAGCTCACAACATTCATTCCTTTTTCATATTTTGATGTGTTTATCTTAAAATATTACTTGCATTCAACATACACTTGTGCACCAAAAATTATTGCATTCCACACTTGTGCACCACTCTTTAACTTTGAAAACATTCTTTACCTTTTCAAAACACTAATTTACTCCCCTATCCTTCATAAGGCTTGCATCATAAGTTCTCTAAAATTATGATATTTTTGAAATAAAAGTCAAAAAATCATCTTCATAGTTTTCCACATCTTTTACAATGTGATCTTATTTATCCTATTTGACAACTAAAGAAAACACTCTGCAAAATAAAACTCTTCAATATTCCTTCTCCATCCAATTTGTTCTAAACAATCTACCCCTTTGGATTGTGTTGTCAACCAGGATTCAAAAATCACGGAACATTTTATCCCCATGAAATGGATTACTTATCAACATTTCTAAGCCTACGTGAGCTTACTAATTATAGGAAACAAAAATTATTTACATCCAAAACCATGCTGTCTAAAAACAGTGACAATGAAATTTCATGATCCCATCTTCTCATCCTTCTTCAAAACATCTTCAAAGCCTCAAACTCAGCATTCATCATTTATTCAATTTTATCGGAATACAAGAAAATTGTTTCCTACAACCAATTAAACAAACAGTTAGAATTTTTCACACACATACATAATGGACTAACAGCTTACACGCAACTCCCCCTTTATACATGCTTCTATAAGGATAGATTTATGAAACAATTATCCCCCTTGTAAACACATTTAAATGAAAATATAAGAGTGGGGACATACGCACATACCTTAACCTTGATGAAAAGGACGTTGGAAACCCATGTTCAACCTCAAATTAGAAAATGGTTTGTTTGGTAATGGTTTTATAAATATGTTGTTCTAATGTAGGAACGTACTCCAGCTTCAATTCATTCTTCTCCACCTGGTCTATGATAATGTGGTACTTTAGGTCATGTGTTTTGAACAAAAATATTGTACCTAGTTCCTTAAAAGATTTATTGAACTCTGATTATCACATCCCAAGAGTATGGGTAGTTTAAATTCAACAAGTAGATCTTTCCACTGAGTCTTCATCCACATAAGTTGGGTAACTGCTTGAGTGGTAGCAACATACTCAACCTCAGTCATTCTAAGAGTCACCGAATTCTGTTTCTTTGTATTCCAACTAACAAAACATTTCCCTAGAACTAAAACTCCCCCAGATGTGGATCTTCTATAATAAACAATTTCTTCCCAATTAGCATCTAAAAACCCAAATAAGTCAAAATTTTCTACATCATCATTCCTAATTCAAAAAAATTTCTCATTACTTTGATATATTTGAGAATCCTCCTTATAGTAATTAAATGTGATTTTTTAGGATCACTCTGAAACCTTTCACATAAGGTAACAACAAATAAAATTTCAGATCTTGATGAAGTTATTTATAATAAACATTCAATCAACTTTTTAAACGCTTTATGACCAGCTTCCTTTCCTTCTCCATCTTTATATAACTTTGTTCCCAATAATATTTGTGTGGAAAGGGGTGTCGAGTTCTCCATGAAAAAATTCTTCAGATGTTCCTTTGCATACTTCTCTATAGAAATAGAATTGTGGTTCATCTTCTGAAAAATTTGTAACCCATGAAAGTATTTCATTTCTCCCCACATAGAAATCTCAAACAACCTCTTCATCTCTTAAAAAAATCATCCAACAGATCTTTCAACATTTCCATTAATGATAATGTTATCAACATAAACAATTACATATGTGAGATGACTCCAAATAATCCTTGATGTAATGATTATTGTCAACTCTTCCTTCCATGAAACTCATATTCCTTAAACATGTATCCATTTTTGAATACCATTCCCTTAGATATAGTTTTAGCCCATATAAGGATTTCATTAGCATGCACACATATCTTTCATCATTCTCAACATAACATCCACAAGGTTTTTCAATGTAAACTTCTTCACTATTATTTACATTTACAAATGATGACTTCACATACATTTGAAAACTTTTATAAACTCATAGTGAAGAAATAGGAAAGAAATATTATAATTGTTTCCAATCTATCCACTGGAGAAAGAGCCTCATTAAAATCAATAACTTCAATTTGTGAGTAACCTACGCACACTAGTCTTGCCTTGTTCCTTATCACTTCGCCTTCTTCATTTAGATTGTTCTAGAAAAACCATTTTTTAGTAATAACATCTTTTGTAATATAGTTTGGTAATGAGATCCCATGTATCACTCTTTTCTATCTAATCATGTTATTTATTCGTATCCTAAATCTATTTTGGATGCTCAAAAGCTTAATTTGCGTTATTTGGCTCCACTTTTGAATAAAAGAAGTATGGGAAACAACATTTTTTGTCTTCTTGTTTGAACCCTCTGGTGTTGATCACCAATATTGTGCTAAGACTCCACTTACTTCCTCAACCTTGGATGAGATGCTAGAATTTCATCCTTACCACTTGAAATTGTTTTTTCTGATTTTTATTTTTTTTGTAGGATTTCTATTGTTGTATGGATTATCAGAATCATTAACCAGACTTTCCTTCTCCCGCTCAACATCTATATTGGAAAAGGGTGCTTTTCCTTCTCAAAATTATCAATAAAATTTTGATTGAATGAATCTAAAATTCTTTCAGTTTCATTGTTTAAACATCTATATCCTTTTTCACCTAGAGCATAGCCAAGTAAAATTCCATCATCTCCTCTTTTTTCAAACATTCTATGGATTACACCATTTTTCATTATGATGCTTAGACTGCTTAAAAAAAATTAATAGTTTCAAACAAGGAGTTTTAAAAAAAACATTTCATAGAGTCATATCAGAATATGGCCTATAGAAACATTAGTTATGAATATACACTTCAGTACTCAAGGCTTGCCTCCTATAATAATGAGAGAGACCATGTTCAAGTAGCCAAGTTCACCCCATTTCAACTGGACTTCTATTCTTCATTTCAGCAACCCCATTTTTTTGAGGTGTGTATGGTGAACTAAACTCATTCGAAATTCCATGTTTCTCGATGGAACATTCAAACTATTCACTCTTATACTCTCCACACCAATCAGTTCTAAACCTCTTCACTGAATACTCACATTCTTTTTCTTCTTTCCTTTTAAAACTATTAAACAATATTAGAGCATCCGACTTATGTCTCATGTACATAGCACAAGTAATGCGAGTAATGTCATCAATGATAGTAATTAAGTACGTATCTATTTTTTTTTATTTCTTGATCATTGGTCCACATATATAACAATATATAAGTTCAACGGTTATTTTTGAACGAATTTCAACTCTCTTATGCATTGAGTTTGTAATATTCTATTTTTCACAAATAGTGTAGTACCAATCTCTTATTCTTGATAAATCAAGAATATCTCAGACATTTTCTTTTGTTGATAACATGCAATTGTTTCTCTAATACATATGTCCAAGTATTTTATATGATAACTGATTTATATCCACCATGACCATATAAAAGAGTTTTGTATTTCACAAACATTGAACAAGTTCCCTTTTGTACATTGTCCTCTTGTAAATACCTTTCCATCATTTTCACTTATCATAAAAAATCCATATTTTCTAAAGATAACTTTATTTCCCTCATCACAGACCTGTGAAACACTCAGAAAATTATGTTTTAACCCATCAACATATATTCTTTTAATAGATTTTATTTTTTCTTTCCTAATGATGAAAGATCCAACATCTTTTATCCTTATAGATTAATTATTTCCTAATGTAACTATTCATTCATTGAAGTCTTTCACATTCTTCATCAACGTTAAGTCTCTTGTGATATGAGAATAGCACCCACTATCAAGAATCCATGGTTTTTCTCCTTCTTTAGATATCCTGGTAGTTTCAACAATAATAAATTTTTTTCATCCTTTTCATTCTTCACCTCCAGCTTCTCAGATTTGTTATGATCCTTTTATAGTGCTGGAAACAAAACAAGAAATCCCTTAGAATTATTTCTAGGTTGTTCATATCTTTTTCCAAAAAAATTCAAAGGTTGGAAACAATTTTCAACTTTCACACAAGCCTTCTCATATTTCTTATGATCTTCCTTATCGTACATCCCACTTTGAAAGGATTGAATCTCCCTCAAACCATGTCTTCCAAATCATTTGGAATATTAGTAATGTTTTTTATTAAACCAACACATGTTTTCAGTGTGTCTGAATCAACCACAATACTATCAGTAAACATATAATGAATATTTCTCTTTGAAACTTCTATACGGCACGAAGTTGTAAACATGATTGTAAAAAACCTTCTTAACAAAAATATGTTGACCATCAACCATCTTGTTTTAAATCATAGCTTAATTCTTTAGCCCAAATTTCTAGTCATACTTATTAGCTCCATAAGTATTAGAAATTATTTTAGACTAAGGATTTTTATGTACTTCTGATTTTTCATCATTGCTAACGTTGGCCACATATATTTTCTTTCCATCTTTGTTATTATCAGAACCAGTTTTTTCTTTACTCTCAACCATTGATGGTAACTTTTTTGGATCATTATTTGGATCATTTTTACTATAACATTCACCAACTTCTGAGATAGATTGTTTAAAACTGATAATTTTTTCATCATCTTTAGAAAGTTTCTATTGGAAATGTTCCAACTCGTCTTTTTTTTATCAATTATTATTTAAAATGATCATTACGATTCGTTGCCTTCTCAAGGAAATTCCTCAGATCATAAATATCCTTTTTCCATTGGTTTTTATCATTTGGAAAACCTTATTAATTTTTAAATGTGGAATTTTCATTTATCAACTTCTTGATTTCCTTCTCATGCTTTCTGATCTTCCTCAAACATTCTTTAAAATCTTTATTCAGATGATATTCAGGTTGAGTTTCTTCTTCATTAGAACTATTTCTCCCGTAATCTTTATTATTCACTACTGTAATGAAGATATTATCTCTAGTTTTTTATGAAAATGATTTCTCAGATTCATCATCACTATATTCTTCATCATCATCATTAGATAAAAGGCTTAATCTTTTTTATTTAAAGAACATTTTATCCTTCCCCTTTGAAAATTATAAATTTTGTCATATTTTTCTCTCATGACTTTCTTGGACATATGTCATCATCATCATTGTATTCTACATTGTTCTTTTATGTATAATTAGACACAACGTGACCAATGGATCCACACTCAATACATTTCATGGTATTTTTACCCATGTATTTCTCTTTAACTCTTATCACATTCATAGAGAACTACGATAAAATTTCATTAAATTTTTTACATACCTCATCATCAGAATCAGATTCACCAGCATCATCTTCAATAAGTATCTTTTTTGAAATCTCACTCTTTGTAGCCCTGAATGACTTTTCTCTATCAATTTTTTTTCCTTCATAGTATTCTCCCTTATCATTTCATAAGTAATGAGAGTTCCATGAAATTCATCTTGATATAATTTTTCAGGGTCTCTATCTTCTAATGAATACACATTAACATCAATCTTGTCAGGCCTAATTCTCAAGATCATTTTAACAACTGTAGATTACTCCAAAATTTTAGCAAGACATTTGATTGTACTAACAATGTCATTTATCCTAGTAAAAAATCCCCAAAAAATCATATTCTCACATTTTCAAGTCTTCATACTTCTGCCTCCAAACTTTTACTTTTGACTACTACACTTTTTCATTCCTTTCATAGATGTTCTTTAACTTATCACAGATTCCTTTAGCTATAAGGACATCTTTAACTCTTAAAAACACACTCTTAGAAAGAGATGAGAGTAATTCTTTATTACCTCTTCCATCATTCTCTAGATTAATCTTATTGGAAGGTGTAAGAGGAACATTGTAATCAATATGAGGAAATCCATCAATTTTAGTTTCAATAACTTCATTCCTAATAGGAATAAGATAAAGAATCATTATATCTTTCCAAATATGATAATTCATTCTATAAAATATTGAAATACCCTTACTATTCATGCAATTCAGATTTTCCATCACAACTTCCCTTGAAAATGTCATCAAATAATAAAGGAAGGTAACCTCCCTTTGATATCAATTGTAGTTCTCGATCAGGATCCATGTATCTCTTATAGGGGGAGGAGTGAATCAGGGATATCAATTTCATTTTATGTTTCATTTCTTATGAAACATCCTTCACCTCCTGTTAAAGAGTTTCTTCCCTGCTAAACAGACACCACCATAGGAACACAAGATTTACAAGGTTCACTACTCAACAAGAGTAGTTACGTCCTTGGTATGGTACAAAAACAGTCCATAACAACACAATCAACTAGAAAACAATCCTTTGATGTGGAATACAATGAGTAAGATATTCCCTTCCACTCATGTAGCACTTTGAAAACAATCTAATAGTGTGTGTGCTCCCTCTTAGAACAAATAGGGTAAGGTAATGATTATGTGATTCTTAATAAACTTTCACCAATCAAATATTTCATAACAATTCTTCACTTACCTACCTAGAAGCTAGTATGAACCACCTAGTGAAAACAGCTTGTGTGTCACTCCCTCCTTACGCTCCTACCTGCTAGCATGCCACTCTTCCTACAAGCCACCTTGCATGCACGCCTCTACTTTTACACTGCTCTTCTTGCACGCCTTCCAACTTGCACACCAAAAACTACTCGCCACCTACTTTTGTGTATATCTCACAACTTGCATTCCACCTTTGACTTATACATAGGACACTTATTCAACAAAAATACCTACATGTGTGCCTTTTACGACCTGTACACCACTTATTCTTTTGTTCCACTCTTCTTGCATGCCACTCACCTTGTGCGCCTTATAATTAACTCTTCACTTGCGTGACACATAATATTTCACACGACATTCTACTACATGCGTGATCAGAGCACAAATTTTCTCCTAAGTGTTAATATTATAAAAATGTGGAGTCTAGTCATCTATTTAAAGGCATTTTGGTGACTTGTGTGTCACATAAATGTATGCACCATTACTTCTTGTGTGCCGCACTATCACTTACACACCTCTCCTTCACTTGCGTGTCACTCCTTAATTGTGTTCCACTTTCATTCCTTTTACCTATTTTAATGTGATGTTGTTGAAATATGACTTGCACGCAACATACACTTGTGTTCAACTTATACTTTAACACCATATTTGCGCACCACTCATTGAATTGTGTGAAAATATCATTTCATTGTCGTATTTTGATGTGATTATGTTGAAATATGACATGCGTGGATCACACAATTTTGTGCCGCTCCATCACCTATGCATTGCTCCATCACATGCATTCCCCATTCTTTCGTTTGTCATATTGTGAATTGATGATCTTGAAATATGACTTTCTTGCAACATACACTTTCACGAAACTTATACTTGCACACCACATTTTCACCCTAATTATTAACTTGTGATCCAATTTCATTACATTGTCATATTTTAATGTTTTCATCTTGAAATATGACTTGCGTACAATATACGCTTGCATGTCACATATTATTGCATGCCACTCTCTGACTCACAAGACACTTTCTTTCCTTATCCAAAAATCACTTATTTATTCCCCCTATCCTTCATAAGTCTTATATCAGAAGTTCTCTAAACATATGATATTTGTGAAATAAAAATCATCAATGCATCATCATATTCTTCCAAGTATTTTACAATGTGAATTGATTTATCCTATTTGTAAACAAAATAAAACACTCTAAAAAATAAAACTATTCAAACTTCATTGTTAATCCAACTTAGTCCCAACATTTTGTGGAAGTAGTCTTGGTGTACTCTATTAAAAATGGAATTCACTTCCAAAAACATCAAATCTTCCTTATTAAATTGAGGGAGCACTGTCTAAATGATGAGCTATGATGGTGAAAATTATTGACCAGAATGGTATATTTATTTGGTCATATCATCTATAAGGAATGATTTTTAATAGACCCTAGGAATTGTCTGGAAATAGTTTCATTAGTGAACCATAATAAATATTTTAATGATTATAGATTTCAGGAATTGGTGGGTTATTATATAATGTTTATCATAGGCTTTTCACAATTGGAAGCACTAATTTTTATCCTAGATAGTAATGGGTTCATGTTTGAATAGTGTAATTTGTGTGATTATTATTTCCTATGGATAATGAATTGCTTTAATATTATACTAAATTTGATCATAACATGTCTAGGATAGTAGAATACTATGTTTTGTGACGAATCTTAATTCACACATAGAGGTGTGTTAATGTAGAGAATCGATTCCTAGCTTATAGATTAGGACAATTGATGCCACCAAAACAAAATTATCTTATGTGAAATCTTGAGTTACACATGTGGCTCATTTTTGTTATGTTGTATACAATACCATCTATAGGAATTGTTTAATGTTTACAGACAAAAAAAACTCATAATGTATATATTTTCACAGTTATAGGATCCTCTTACATCGGAGAAGGAATGAGTATATGTAGTTGTTGGATTTTGAACAAGAGTATACACCAGCATTGGCGAAAACCATTGCTAAAATGATGTCTAAGATGATGTATAATTGAAAACATTCGGAGTACATATTTGATTGGAATATGATTCCCTTACTAGATAAGAAGAATGTTGAGTTTTAGGATGGGTAGCATCATATACACCTTATATCTTTATGGGGATATTCCACAGTTTTGAGCCAAATCAGGGGTGTCAGTATGAGGATCCAGAGTGTATGTCCTTAAGGGAAATCCATGAATCTAGGGATTCAACTTTTAATAGTACAATAAATGAGTATGTTATCATCTATTTCTAGGTTCATGTATTTTTTCTTACATGTATGTGTTAGGATTTGATTCATGAGTTTATTTCTATGATGTTTTAGGTGTATCATCTTATGACAAAAAATGACCCATGACATATGTTTAAAATATTGGTCATCAATCATGAAAAATTAGATTTAATGCTTCATGAAATGATGTTACACCTTTCCGTAAGGGAAGACAAAGACTCAATGACATTGTGGTTTTCTATAGTAGTTTCTCAATCCATAAGGGAATTGGGACAATGATACCATGGTATTTGGTGTAGGCCTATCAAGGAACCCATTAAAGAATGATTTCATATGGGTGATTATAAATTGTGGCAGATGTATCCGATTTCACTCATATTCAATAATCATTCACAATTGATCAGATGAGGGAAATGTATGTTTGGGGGATAGTCTATTTTCAAGGGGTACCACAAATAACTATTTCATATATAGATTTTATCTTTACAATACACATTTAGAAATGACATAAATATGGATCTGCGTACATAGGTGTTTTTGTGTATGGTATTTCAGTCATAGATAGATTGGAAAATAAATAAAACTATCCATGTATCCATTTAAATACTGATAGCATGAATCCTATATTTTAATGGTTATAGGGAGACAAAAATAGAGATCATTGTGCTATAATGTTAAAATTTTTATCATGAGACAATTCAGATCGCAAAAAATCTGATACTTCACGGAAGCCCATGAAAATCACATTTGTATTGGATGGAGGTGGGAGAGTCAATGTTTTAGGAATAGAGTCTCGGTTAGGATACATTGGAACATGGTCAGTTGATTTGGAAACATATGTATATGGCTCAGAATAGGAAAAACCATTCTGATGATCGATGTAGTAAACCCCTTGAGAATAAAGTGGGTGATCCTATGTTACTCCTAGGGACTCTAAGAGTGGGCCATAATAGGATTCCAATGTTGGCCAAGTTAAAGGGAGGGTTTTTTTAAATATTTGAGATTATGGTTTGGATAGGAGTGGTGGTGTACTGATTTCCCCTTACATAGTGGTATTTTTCAAGGAATTATGTAATTCATGTGTCGTATTTTCATCAGAATAACCTCAATCCTTCACTTATTATTGATCATGATTCTAATAATCATGATGATGATTCCCCCAAGAACAACATTTTATTCATGTTACGAATCATTGTGGGAATGTGGTGTACAGAATCATTTTTTCAATTTTATAATTATCCTGGTAGCATGGATATATTTATGAGGAAACATGATTGGGGAATATAGATATATTGGTTGTTATAATCCCACTTTTACATCTAAAGCATGGTGGTACTTTGTAGTACAACTCTAGGATGAGTCGTTGTAATGTGGGGAAATTGTAAGCTCTCGACCATTCAATAGTTTTCCCATACACTTTTATATTTACACTTTTAAATTTTTTTATCATATGTATTTTGGGTAATTCCTTGGGCATGTTTATGTGAATGGGGAGAAATTTTTAATCACATTAGAATATTCATGGTCGGTGAAAAGTTTGGAAAACCATGCATTTTACCCAAGGAAACTATACACCCCATTTTGGTCCTCTAGAAGTGGACGAATGGTTTAATCATACCATATGGGAACCCTCCTAAAATAGTGGGGCTTGGATGGGGGATATTTATGGATCACACATGTTTTGGAAAAATATTCCTCCTAGACAATAGTGTCACATGGTTAGGGTGCATTGCTGGGAAAACCATGCTCCTAGCCAAGGAAAATTTGAATGTTGGTATTCAATCCACTGAATATTAGATTAAAAATTCCCACACCCAGTGTTAATTTCCCTATTCATCCTCTATTTTCCTAATGCATGTCTCCTTGGGTATTTTGCTTCCAAGAGGATACCATGCTTCCATGAATCTCTTCTGTTGAGAAATGATGATCTAGTGGAAGATGGACCGCTCTAACATTATGTGATCTATCATTTCTTATTTTTCTCTCTCTCTCCCATGTTGCTTCCCCTTTTGGGGGATATAAGATTTTTCTTCCATTATTGATGGTCTAGATCTAGGTGGTGTAGGATTTATTTAAATTGGATATTTTTTCATGGTTTTGATCATCGATCTCCCCCTCAACTGTGAATTCAACAGATCTACATAGAAATGAGTCTTGTGGTTTCATGATAAGTTGTAAATAGTCTTAAGGTTGGTGGTAAAATTGATAATTCTCATATTCTTTATTCTGATTATGTGTATTTAATTTTTCTTTTGGTTTCCACGTTATGAAATTCCATTTTTGATTTATTAATATGAATTTAATTCATTAAAATTGCGCACTCTCGTAGATTCCATTAGAAGCATTTGAGTTCATGAGACTAGATTTTGTTGACACCCATGGGGTGTGAAAATAAAATTTAATTACTGATTATCATAATATAAAAAGGAGAATAATGGGTTTTTGGAACTAAATAAAACACTTGTTGCATATTGAGATTGGAAATTCAAGGGTTGGTTGGCCTAACCTTGATGGTTGATTTAGATTCATAGTTAAATGTTAATAAATTAACTAATTTAGAAATTGAACATGAAATTACTCATGATTAATGTAATGAACAATGTTTTTTTATTCTTCATTGAAATATTTCACTATAATGTTGATGATTTATATTAATTTTAATGATATTTATCCATGATATGAATATATGTGATAATTTTATTGACCCATAAATGAGGTGTTGGTAGATTAATGATCCAAATAACCCTCAGGTTGATAGAGTGATGCTCTAGTCCCCCAATACATGCATATGAACAATAATTTTTGGTATAGGAACTAGTTATCCAAATAGCCATGGTATTATAGATTGATTATCTAGTCCCATGAGGTATTTTCATTGTGAAGATGTTCCATATTCAAAAGATATTGGTAACTTTATTGATTCCCCAAGGTATAATATATTTAATAGTAAAATAATGTATAATGAAATCCAATTAATTAATGATTTTTAATATTATTATGATGTATAGTTCAGACTCTAGAATGGTCCAAAGAAATTATGATTGGTTGGGGTTTCACTATGAAGTCGAGGGGCCTATGTGGTTGATTGAATAATAATAAAAAAGTTAATGCAATTTTATTTTTTCACTGTTATTTATCTTCTATACAACATTATACACTATTATAGACAAGATATTTATTTAATACTCATTGGTGGTGGCATACTAAGTTATAATAACACCCTAATCGGGAAACATAATTAGTACATGAAAATACTTAATTTTATCCGGATATGATAAGGGAAATTTATCAATTTATAATGATGAGTTAGTATTTAGGATAGAACATGGAGGATGTAACATGACATGATTTTTGAACATACTTGGGTGGTAAAAGTGTGTCTCTATTTTATATTTTTAGGCAACACATAGCTCATTTATGGAAGTTCATACTTATATATTTATTTTATGGTCTTTCTTCCCTATTTTGGAATGATGATGCGTTGTTTCTCTTTATTAATTATGTTACTATCTATTTTATTGTTTATATTTGATTTTTTATTTACACTTTTATTCATTGATAAAGTGGTTATACTACCCCCAAGTTAAATTTTATAGCCTCCCTTCTAGTGATTAGCTTCTGGCATATTAGGTGGGGCACCTCAGGTTTCCAAATGAACTGGTCGGAAACTAGTATCTGGGACCTGAGTCAAGATGATATTTTATTTCCCCTAATGATTTATATAGATACATGTGACTCCATATAACTAATCCATGGATCCATCATTCAGGCCTGATACGGATTTTGAATACCATTGACATGATCCATAGCATTAGATGTGTTATTGGTTCAGAATTTTTGAATCTATTCCCAAGATTTGATTAGGTTATCAGTTTGGAATTCCATGGAAAAAACCTTGGATTAGAATTTTCTACCAATTGGGAGGCCTAATACATGATCCTATGATCTATACCTTTTTATACATGTTTAATGCAGATAATATATCTAATTAAATTTCCATGGTTATAATACTGGTTGGTCTCATATGTCAGATTCTTATAAGTATTCCAAAATATTCTGAATCATATAAAATATATAAGTTTTATTTATTGTAATGTATTTCATTCCCAAAATTTGTTGGTGTTACTGGATTAGAGATAATCTATCACTAACCAATGTAGATATGGTATGGTTTTGAGGTTTTTTGAAAGATATATAATGACCTAACACGAATGATAAATGTGTATTGTGAGTTATGTTTATAGGTGGGTGTGTTGAATGGTCATTACCACAATTTTTCTATATGGATTACATGAATATACCCTTGATCACTATAAAACTCATTATAGATTATATATTTGGGATTTTTACATGGTTATTGGACCCAACCTAATAAGGATGCATGGAATGTGCTTTGATGTATGTGGGTAAAATATCAATATTTCTATCATGAGACATGTCATTTTTTAAATGGGTGCATTTTACTAGTTAGGAAGTTTATTGTCATTAAGGATTTTGTAGGAAAGTAATTTGGATTGGGTTTGGTAAGGTGAACTTTAAGTTATTCCTCGTCTTTTAGTAGATAGTGTGCCATTATATATTTATACTATTTGTCCATGGTTTTCATCTTTTGGTGCACTATTTTTTGATACATTAAAAAAATAGATTAATTTCATTGTATTTACAATGTTTTACAAGAATATTAGTGGATTATTTTCTCATTTAAGAATATATAGTTCCTTTTCAAATAGTATAAAAACAAAGAAAAATACACACTATGATGCTTAATGATTAATCAATACAACTAAAGGGGAAAAAACAATAATATCATAGAATTACTAAAAAATAAAAACATGAAGTCTCAATAAAAAACAAATCATTCGTTATTGTAGAAACAATGATATAGAATTACTCCAATAACTCCATGAGAGAAACTATAAGTTTCAAATATCCATATCAAGGATGTATCATCATTATACTCCAATGATGAAATAATGGTCATTTTTAAACCTTGTTCATGAATAATAACTTATGAAAATGAAACAACATGAATACGAATGGGGTGGGTAATCATACTAATAAGGATTTACCCAAGAGACTACGCAACACACCCCACAAGGACTAGAAATATGTTACCTTCATAATTATTCAAAATACCTGGTGAGAATATCAAATCAATGTAACTTAAAAATTATAGATTAAGTAAAACAATCGATCTAAATAACCATGTTTATTATTTCCTTTCACATGGTATACACACACCATTTTTTACCTAAACACACACATGAATGAAAAATAAAAAATATATAATCATTATTGGTTTATTATCCTTCACAAATTCATCACAATGTGATAAATCCCTAGTTGACATATCCTCTAAAATTTACTACCATGTCAATCCCAACATTTCATCATACAAGGTAATATGATCGCATGCTTAAATTCATGCCAATTCCATATTACATAAATAATTTTATCAAAATTAAAATACTTATTGTTTTTTTTAAAAAGAAATAAAATTTTAATTCCATTCACAAAAATTAATATTAGGGTTCCACATGGTTGAACATAATTTCATTGAAACACAAGCGATTTCTCAAAAACAATAAATAATATATAAAGACAATTAACCTAATATTTTCAAAGAAAAAAATATAATAAGTTTTTATTGAAAATAATTGAAAGATAATTTGAAAACAAATTCCTTAAAATTAAAAAAATAACGGAATAGTTGAGAAGCTACCTATAGTGACCCAAAATTTTCATAAATATATATTACTTGTTTTAAATTAATATGCATTCCATTACAAAAAAACTCTCATGGGGACCATAATAGTTTAGTTCCTTTGGAAACATGGAAAAAATATATTTTTTGGTGAAATGTCTCAAATGTTTCCCCTAAAGATCATCTCATTTTATACTCAACTTGTACATTCCCTACATAAATTTTTTCTTTATTACCATGGTAATGATATCACTATAAATGGTGCATGTATATGCTCAGTAAGTGTAAACAAGGGTCTCACATAATCATAAAATGATCATAAGGATAAAAGAACTTGACCATAACATTTTGAAATAGTACTGTTTAGAAAAAATAACATAATATATGGTCATGGAATAAATTTTGGATTCTCATGAAACATGTATAATAATATATTCATAGAACATGATCTATGAGAGCATACAATAAGAATAATACAATGAATTATGGAATACAAGTAAGAATATAAAATCTTATGTCAAGGATGCCCACCAAGATATTCATAATATGTTAGTCTTAGGATAACCCCTAGTGTACCTACTTTGGTCTTAGAATGTCCTCCGGTGTAGCCTCTTTTGGTCTTGGGATAAAATCACATATACATCTTGATCTCATATATCATTCATTATTACTCAATGTATTTGATGGATATATAGGTCCCACCAATCACATAATGAAAATCATAAATATGTGTTCTATAAGATAATTACATCCAAGACATAATAATCCCTGAAATGGGATTTTTTTAATAAAAATTACATCATATCCGGCCTAGTGTAAAAGATATTGATTTCATAGTCATTTTATCATAGAACTACCCATGAAAAGGAATGAGTATCCTTATAATTTTATCATGGTATAACCTATTGGAAATGAAAAAATTTCATAAGAATAATTCTATTTAAATTTAAAATATTCATAAAATTAACATATGAGTGTTATACATAAATAATATCCCTAGATATATTAATGCAATTATGAATGATTTCATCATATATGGTTTTTTTAAAATTTCGTTTAAAACATTTCAAAAAGAAAAATATACTCTCCGCTTTGAATAAATATTTTTAAAACATAAAAATTTTTGGAAAACTAATTCATTGAAAATAAATATTAAAACATATAATGAATGATTCAAAACAATTACTGTACTACACAAAAAAAATATTTTTCATAATATACTTGTTTAAATGATCATTGGTTTCAAAATTTCAATAAAATACCAATGTTAATTATTTGGAAAAGACCTTAATATTCAATTAAAAAAATTAAAACACTAATATCATGTTTAAATGGTCTTTTAAAATTTATTATAAAATATTATCATATTTTTTAAAACATTTTTGTAAAACATGGTTTTTGAATAAAGAATATTTCAGACCAAATGGAGAAATATGGTATGATTTTCTTAATCTAATTTTAATAATATTTTTATATATTTTTATATGTAAAGAAAGTACCCTTACATGAATATATAATGAATAAATTGAGTATAATGATATTTATGTTGATATGGGTGGTATTAGTTTATCATCCTACACATATTCCTATACAATCCCATTACATGATGAGATAGTAACATGATGTATTTTCAACTTTGGTAAAATGGAAACATAAGACCCATGAAGTAAAAAAAATATTAAAAATAATATAATTATGATTATTAAATTAATGATATTACATGTACAATTGGATTTATATAAACCTTGTTAGTGAATATATGTGCATAGAAAAATGTACGCCTCAATGATGGAAAATAGACACAAAACCCTTTACTCTTCTGGTAAAATTTCAACTGTAAACCCCGTGAAAGTGAAATAATAAAAAGGAGATGTAAGTACCAATAATTTTAATTATAGTTATTATAAAATAAATTATTATTATGTATATACAGTGTATAGATGAAAGAGATGGAGAAAGTATAATGTCTCTCACATAAGATGAAAAGTGAGATGGAAACTGCTTACTTTACAATATCTTTTGAATCAAAATCCTCATGATAGAATATAATAAATAGAATTTTTTAAAATGAAACGATAAATAATTATTATATAACATGTAACCTGATAGTATATACACGACATAGAATAAATGAGCACTGATTGTGGAATAAGTTTATTAAAAATAATAATGGGAATCGAAATTCCATTACCTTAATTGAGGAAATAGAGTATACTCATTCAAACCTCCTTTATATTAAATATAATTTTTTGTAAACAAATTAATAAAAAATTCATATAGTTCAAACCATATAAAATTTGATTAAGACCATTTATTACCTTTTTCAAAATCATTTCATATAAATGTTAAGTTTAAGGTAAGAACTGCTTTGTTTTTCATTAGTGATTTGATTTTTTTTAATTTTGGTAACACATAGTAAATCATGGTTAAATAACTTATAAAATAATAAAAATTATCTATTTATCATATAATTTAAGTAAATAATTATTTTTTAATCCATATAATTAGTGATAAAAAATTATTCTACACTATTGATGCATATTATAGGTCATGTGTAATCTTTAATGATATTTAATAAATCTTATTGGAAGGAGGGAATGAATATTAAATAACAAATATTTTAATTATAGAATAATTATTGTGTAATTTATATCATATAGTTTCATTAAACACATCCATTGTATATTCTAGTTAAAGTAGGAATGAATCACTTCGCTTCGCAAGGCAGTAGTTCGTCAGAGACATGAATGACATTATCTTATTTCCATAAAATGGAATGCATGAAGGTTTGTGTCATATAATAATGACATAATAGTAATAAACTATTGATAATAATATATTTAATATAGAAAATCTAAATCGAACATTATTCCAAACCTATCATGTTGGTAATGAATTAAAAAATACTTTAGTTTCTGAGGTGGTAGATATTAATACTCATAAACAATGATTTCATAACCTATTAGATTTTTTCATGTTAAATTTTATTTCATTAACATAAAATTACATCATATAAATATTTTTATTATACTGAGGTTAATGTATAATTTTTTTATAATAATAATTCTAGGGGTGTATAATGAAATAAAATGAAAATGCTCATTGATGAACATTATATCTTCATCATGTATCCCATTTAATATTTAACTAAATCCATGCATGATTAGAATTATGTCCAAAATAAAGATTTATGGAATATGGGGGGGGATATTGATGTTATTTCAGTAGATAATCATCGATCCAAATGGATTGATTGGTGTTAAGAAGTTGGGATATTGAGTTCACATTTATAGTTGAGAAGGTGTCGTATTCTTGTAAATACTAAAATTTATTCTCTATTGGGAGGTCAATATTACCACATGTTTCTCCAAATATTATAATAAAAAATTTTATGGATTGTTGGTTTTATCCAAACCTCCCACACACACTAAAAAATATGTTTTAAGTATTTTATAATTTCACTTCTCTATATCGCAATTTTTACCATTTTGGGGTTTCACTATGGTAACAAGTATTACATCCTTGGTGATTTACCATTATAAACTCAATTAGAGTGAGATTTATATGATAGTTTCTACCACAATTAATAAATATTATATATATTTTATATAATAAATATCTTCTGTTTTTTTTAAAAATAATTTTACCATAAACGCATGTAACGTGCAAACACTCCTCTTTAATCTTACCTATGTTAACCATGTTATTACTATTTAATGATCAATATAGTTATTATGATAGAGAAGTTGGTCCATTATTATACAATAGCTATTATTTATTAATATAAATAAATAAATTTACTAAAGATATGATTATTTGTAAATTTATGTCTCTTAATAAAATATTAGTTATTATAAAATAACAATAATGCCTATTTTGACATTATTTATTAAATTTCAATTTTAAAAATATCATTGAAATGGATAAATTACATTATATTGTTTTGACACATGTTTATCATGATATATTAATCTGAATATATTATTTGGATTAATAATTCAATCAACTTACTTCACTGGGAATATTTTTCTATATCTAATTTTATGTAAATATTAACTACATTATTGTTATGTTAGCATTTCTTATGGATTTCAATATAATATTTTATATCAAAAAAATTAAAAATAAATTTTCCTAATATAAAGACTCATCTATATTAAAAATGATTTATAATAGAAAATATGTTGTTTTTTCTTATCCCAATGCTTTATAGATGACAAATGTAAAAAATATCCTTTTTAAATTTTAATTAATTGGTCTATGATGTAAGAAATATTCAAAAAAAATTGGAATTAATTTTCTTTATTTTTTACAATTTGATAAATATTATTGAAATTAAATAATTAAATGATATTTAGATTATATTTATGTTATTTTCAATCTAATATTTTTTATTTAACCCACCGGTAAAAAAATTATATTATCGATGATAATTAATTTGTACTAAATAAAATATTAATAATTTAAATGAAATAAGTTGAAATTATTATCCATTAAAAATTACTCTAATTCCAAATATGGAATAATTATTTTAAATTTAAATTTACATAAGTTGAAAAAATTAATTTAAAATAAATCTCTCTCAAGCTATGAGAATACAGGCTCTTAAAGAGAACATGTTCATATGTTTGAAGTATAATTTTTCCAAATTCAATATAAAATTCATTACATTGACCTAAATTGGATAAATAGATATAATTTAACAAATTATTTTATCAAAATTTTTAAAATATATTTTAAATTTATAAAAAATTAGAAGAATATAAAGACATCAATTGAAATTCATTGCTTTTCACTATTCATAAAAAGCTAAATCTTTTTAGAAGAAATACCAAAAATTATACCATATCTATGTTTTACATTTATATTTAAAAATTTAATTTTTTTTATCTAAATAATTTTATAAATTTGTCAAAAATCAATTTCATTATCATGAATAAAATATACTAAAACATTGTTTCGAGAAAATAGTTTTTTCGCAACCTAGAAGAATGTTACTGAAAACAATTATATTATCATTTTGTTTTTAGTATATAAAGACATTGTTTTTAAAAATATATATTACATTTGATTTCACTCTATTTTATTTATAGGTTATAATGGATGAATATAAATAATAGAATTAATAATTTATCATGTATTTTATAAATCTCAATGTGGAATAGTGCATGAAAACCTAGGGTCCCCTGTAACGTAAGCATTAATTGGTGTTTTTTATCATTCAAATTAAAAATAATTATAATTGAATTTGAAATAAATATTTACCTAATTCTTGGATAGTTTCATTCAACCCTCATCCCTCCAAAATGAATTTCTCCCTTAAAAATAATCTCCATAATTAATGGTTTGAAATTTCACAATTCCTTTATATAATCCCTCCATATAAAAAATGAATTAATATTGTTCAATTTAAAATGGAATGATGGAAACATAATAGTTTCCCAATATTACTCATAACAATAATTCCCAATAAAATAACATAAGTGGGGATAAATTATTTAGATTTTGAATAAAACCATAAATAATTATATAGAGTGAAAAAGATCCCAAATCACAAGAAATGGGTGATCCCTAGATTGTCAACATCCACAAAACCGTAAACTAAATATGAATTAAAATGGTTACTAAAATCATCAAAATGTATAATAACATGATTGAATGTTTTTGCAATATCATTTTCTTAATTTTGGGGAATTCTTTTTCCTTATTTACTGAAAACATGTGAAAATTTACCTACATGATATGATTCTACTTCATACACACAATCTCACTCTTTGGTTGTTACTTGATAAATATCAACTTCACCTCTTATTCCATGAAATGATTATGAATTATTTATTACTAAAACACTACCATATCATAATATCCATAAATAAGATGATAATTCATTTCATGTGTATTTAGTAATCATAATAACATGATGGTTTGCACAATATTTCTAACATGGATTACTCTCCATATAATGAAGTATTAGATTAATATATAAATTCACATATATAGATCACATAAACCATTCCATAAATGGTTATCCTTATGATCCTTCCAAAATATTAAAATTAAAAACATTATAAATAAGTAACAATATTTCCAAAGTCATTTTATCATTAAACACCCAAACACAATAATGCGGATCATTTTTTTCACATTACGAACCTGTGGAAACCTTCATAATGTATTATATTGGATCACCATAATAACCTGAATAACTATAAAAACATATGAAAATTATATTTTCATACTTACTCCATAAATAAAATGACTTATTATTATATTTATTCCATGGATGAAATGATTTTGTAACCTTCATCAAAGATAACATAACCCACATAGACAATAAATCATTTATCAGCCAAGGTGGAATCAATACTATCCAACATACTCTTTCTCTACCAATCATCTCATTATCCAAACTAAATACCATTTTCTCAACATCTAGAACATATTAAGGTGTACCTTACCATAAAAGTTTATAAAATTAACATTTAATCACTTTTCCAGTCTATCAGCTTCCATCAAAATATTATTTTAAATCTATAAAAACATTATATAGAACTACACTTATTTATTTCAATAACTATGTGAAATAATCATTGAATTCTCATAAATAAATACTTAATTCACCTCAAATACATTTAAAACCATTAAATATTAAAAATAGACTTATTACATAATACCTATTTCATTTCATATATCAATTTTAGTCAATTCGTTATCACAAATATATCCATTAGTTTTACATCCTCTCCCATTTTTTCATGAGGTTTTCATTTAGGACATGTGTTTTCATAATTTCCAAAATTCCAATATTTCAATGATTAAACTGTTGTTGATATATTAGGGAGACCAATATTCCCATCCATTTAATAAATTTACTTTTTTATTTTCCCTTTGTAGTTACATTCTTTTTCTCATTCATTTACACATTCAAAACATCTTCCAATTCCTCTAATACATTCAATCGGGTTCTTCTTTCTACATTCTCAACTTATAGAGAACTATTCTGTCTTTCTTTTTCGGTCACTATCACAATAAATCTTGGAAAAATATTTCATCTTTGTTAATTCTATGTCTGAGAGTTTTTTGAGGTAAACAATGTTGATCATGTTCTATGTAAATTCATTAGGAAAAATAAAATCATCATTTACTCTATTGATTATTTCATTTGGATGCACATCAAAGAATAGTCTATCACATTAAATGTTAATTAAATTCATTTTTATTCATGTAATTGACTTATACTAGAACAAATAGGCTGATAAACACTAATGAAAGTTGAAAATTACTTACTCAGAAAAGTAATTTTGTAGGTATAAATCATTAAAAAATATTTTTAATCATCCCCACCATATGTTTATCCTAGTTCATTCATAGTCAATGTTTATTTGAATCAATTATAATGTTTTATAAGGGTTTTAGAATTTATAAAGCATATCCCCTTGAGTATAAAACAAGTTATGCATTTGGGATAATTATCATACACCATTTCTCTATTGATAATACCTCAATAAAGGTTTTTTGAGGTTGTTTCTCTTAAGTACATTTATTCCAGATTTATATAAACATGTCGAATCTAGAAAAGAATGTATTTATAAGAGTCCACTAACTATTATTTAGAAAAGTTATAATAAATTTTCTTATACATTAACTAATATTAAAAACAAATATTTAGGGACGTCCCTCTACTTACCCTTAGAATTATCCTTAAGGGTATAACAATGTTTTCCTCATAAAAGTTTCAACTGTTTGACTAACCCATTCCTTGTATACCATATATACAAACCATTTCTCTTAAAAAATGGAAACCACATATTTTAGATGAATATTAATTCTATTACACTGGAAAATGTTCCCCAAGACCATGATAGTTTAGTTTATTTGAAAATATGGAACACAGTATCTTAATCCAGTAAATGATCATTATTGTTCCCCACTAAGATCATATCATTTAATACTCATCATAGACAAACCCAATATAAAAACATTTTTCATACATAGGGGAAAGGAATCATATGAAAAGGTGAGAAAAGATTCTATGTAAGTTTAAAAGATGGATATATATAAGAACAACATAACATAATAGTTTGTGAACATGAGAAAAATATTTTAAAAACATTCAATACCTAACAAAGATAAAAATAATTAGTCATGGAATAATGATAGGATGTTCATAAAACATGTATCATAACATAATAAAAAAACATGATCCATGAGAGTATATAATTGGAATAATACATTGAATTTTGGCATATAAATAGGTTCATAAAATATTGTTTCAAGACTACCCACCAAGTCATTCATAACATGATTAAAATGGGTTAAAATCTCATGTACCTGATTTGGGAATAGGATGACCTATTGTTCACCCTTTTCCTGGCTAGGTAATCCTCGCATGTACCATTTGGCCACATATTACATGAGATTATACCCTAAACATTGGAATGAGATATAAGTCCCACCAATCACATAATTTATATCATACATATTTTATACACAATATAATAAAATCCATCACATCATAACCACTTAAATGAGAAAGGTTTCTTTTAAATTACATCATATCATTACCTATTAAAAATAGTTAGGTTTTATAATCAGTTCATCATAGCATAAGCCACGAATAAAGAATGTAATTCATAATAATATTATCAAAGTACGACCTAATGGAAATGAATGTTTTTCACAAAAAATATACCATAAAATCATAAACCATTAATATAAATATATTAACGGTATTCGTGGATCATGTCCCTAGTAAGAAATGAAAAACCCCAAAGGATGTCATCTTAGAAGGAAAATAATTTTGAAAGGATCATTTAAAACATGACTTGAGGATAATACCTATTCCTCATAGATTTTTTTAAAAAAACATGAGACATTTTAAAATGGTATTTACTTGAAAATTAAATATAGAATTTATAATGGATTATTTGAAAAAATTATTTGTCTTGACATCAAGAGACTCTTTTAATGTTTAACACATTAAAAAATATAACAGTCACATTTTTTTAAAAAACATGGCTTTTTTGGAATGTTATATTGATTTCACATTAAAAAAATAAAAAAAAATAAAATGGGTAAAAAATATACATAAAATTATTATTATATTAATAAAATATTTTTGGAACGCAATTATAAATGTGTTTTTGGAATAAATCATATTTCCAAACAAAGAATGGAATAAAGAAAAAATATAAATGAATTTTTTAACACATTTTATACTAATAAGTTGAAAAATAGTATCATTAAATGAATATATTCGGAATAAAAAACTATAACAATATTAATAAAAATTTTGAGATATTTATCATAAGATATTATCATCGGAAACATTTTCATAATCATTTACAATAAATGATGAGATTGTATCGTGAAAACTTTATAACTTTGGTAACAATAATTCGTAATTACCCTAATGGAATAACATAAAATAACACAAGGATGAATAAACTCATGATATATCATATAAAATTGGTTTTATATACATCTCGTGAAGGAATGTTGTTGCATAACATACATCTCAATGAAGGAAATTTGAGACAATACCTCTTGTCGTTTTGGAATCTTTTGAACCGTAAACCTAATGAACAAAAGATCCGAAAAAGGATATTTAAATAGATCTAATTTTTAAAAAAATAATAAAAAACCTTCATTGTAATTATATATTCCATATAAAATAATGTTTTTGTGCATATCAAATTTGACTCATTGATGTCAAAACTGGGTTGGAAATCCCTTATTTCTTGACAAAATTTTTAATGATAATCACCATGAATTAATTACATAAAAGTTTCAGTTAATTATTAGTAAAGTATTTATAATTATGATATATCATTTCATAGTGTAGTATTTTCCACACAAAAAATGAAGTGAGTGGTGAATATGGAAAATGTCTCTCAAAAAGATGCGTAAGACTAGAAATCCACTTACCTTAACTCATGACATCCATCATAATAATTAAATCCTTAAAAATATATATGTTTATTAAAAATCTATTGTAAAACAATATTCATATATATAATACAATATATTTTTTTCTTATTACCTATTTTTACTCATTTATTATCGATTTTATTATAAAGTAGACTTTTGGGTAATAACTACTTTTTCATGTGTTTTGATTTGTTACATTATGTCATTTGACTTAGATAATTGTTCCATAATTTCTAAAATAATAACAAAAATATAAATATAATATTTTTTTAGTTGTTTATTTATTTATATTAATTTATATCATTTATTTATAGAAAATAAAATACATCATTCATGGAGATGGTATGGTGTACATATGCAAGAATATTGTTTCCAAATTTTAGTTTTATTAATATAAAGGATTGTAAATGATATATGTTATTATTAAAAAAATAATGGGTCTATCATATATATCACAAATTTTAATTAAACACATCATTAATAAATTCCATTATATGCATAAATGAATAACATCGTTTTTTGATGTAGTTGTCCATCGTACACACAAATGACTGTATCAAATTGTAACAAAATTGAAAGCATGATTTTATATGTGATATGATAATTATTAAATAATAATTAAAAGATAATTATCAGATATAAAATATATAAATTATACATTATACATTAATCATATCCTTGAAAAGTGGTCATGAAAAAATGAATGACATCGATTCACATGATAGCAGTCTATCACACACATGAACAATGATGTTATAACACCATTAATGCATGTGTGTGTGGTTGTAGGTATTAATCATAACATTTATAATTAAATATATATAATATCATTTGGATATTATATAATTGTAGAAAAATAATAATATAATGGGGTGGAGGAAGATATAATCCAAAAATTATGTTGATGAATGTCACCTTTCCTTTAGATATCATCATTATGTTCATAATATATCTTTACATGGTTATATTTATGTCAAAAATATTTTTTATAAGATTATATGAGGGAATATAAGAAATTATTTTGGATGATAATGGTCATCCAAAATTGATTTAGAGGTCTCATGATGTTGGGAGAGTGAGATTCATTTTATAGTTTAGGATGAGTGACATTATTATAAATACTCATAGGTATTAACTATTGGGAGGTTGATATTATGTCAGGTGGATAAAAATATGATAATTAAAGGATTTAAGGGATTCCATAGATTATCAATGAAACTCTCACACAATAAAACACATTTTATATACATTTTATTATATAACAACTAGTATCATTATTTTCACTATTTTTTATTTTCACTATGGTTTATAGTATTCTATACTTTGTAATTTATCCATGAAAACAAAATTATAGTGACAATTATTTTTTAATTTGAAACAAAATTTTCTAAATATGACATATTATTTATAATATATTAATCCTATATTTTACGAATGTTAATTTTATCATAATCACGTGTAATGTGTAGAAACACCCCATTAACCTTAACCGTGATAACTGAGTTTTTACACTTTGATGGCCAATATAGTCAATATAATAGTAAAATTCTTCCATGAATGGAACATAGTTTATTTTGTTAATAATTTAATAAATAACATGGAAGTGGATAGTAGTTTTTATTACAATAACATCATTTAATAAAAGATAATTTTTATAAAATAACATCGAAGTCATTTTTCACATTATTGATTTAATTTAAATTTTAAAAATTTCAAGACAATGGTGGAATTAAAAAATATTTATTTGAAACCTTTGTATTATGATATATTCATCTATAAAAATTTAACACAATAACTCCTTCAATTTACATATCTTTTCATATTTTTATTATCATTCATTTTTTTAATGCAGAATTCAATAATTAAGGTATTTGCATCTCTTAAGCCTTTAATGTAATTATTTCATCTAATAAAATTAATACATGTGATAATATTATAAAAATAATTTCTATTACAAAATAATATATATAAATGAACATACGTTTTTCCCATAACCCACGGCTATGTAGATATTAAAATTTAGAAAAGTATACATTGTTCTCTTTTTACTGAGCTTATTATATGGGTCATATTCAATAGATAGTGTAAATAAATTTAAATATTTAAAATATTTTGAATACAATGATTGATATAAATTTATTTAAAAAATACATATAATATTTTAGAACATTTTCACTCATATCCGTATAGTTTACCCCATAGTAGTATCATTTTATGTTTAACAACACTATTTATGTTTTACACCATTCAATATTAATTTTGTTAGAAAATTATGTTCACCATATTAAAAATTATAAATTAGTCTGACAATAAATACGGAATCCTCTTTTCATAATTAATTGCATAAAAGTAACAAAAATTATAAAAAATTAATCTCGTAATAATTATAAATAATGATGGTTTATAAAGAGAAAAAGTTAAAATTTCTAAAATTTATTTATATAAAAATTAAATATAAGAATTATTCTAACAGATGTATAACTTAATGAATTTTATTTTATATCTAATTTAAAATTAATTTTACCTTTATAAGAAAAATAAATGAAGGTGCATTTTTCAATTAAAACATAGTGTTTTAAAAAAATAAAAAATAAATTATGTAACACCCCAAGCTTCCAATGTACGTTTCCCTTCGAATAATGCAATAACGTGTGTTGTACGCAACCTCGAGCTCTAACACACACCACAACTAACTAAACTAGCCGTTGTGAATAGTAATACCTACTTTTAGAAATTTTAGAAATTTTATTTATCAAAATAGACTTCATCTTTGGATTTGGAATATCGAAATTAGCCTATGTTGAATTTTTGGTATTTTTCTGAGAACTTCTAATGTTTTATGAATAGTGAAAAATACTTAAAAACAACTTTTTAAATCAAAATAATTTATAGTGAAAAATTATACTATTTAGTGGTTTTAAATTATAATTAGAATATAATTTTACCATTTTATCCAATGGTGGTCATTAGAATTAATTTAACATTGAAATCAGACATAAACAATTGTCAATCTTTTGATATAAATTGTTTCTTAGAAACACGCCATTTTTTTTGTAACAGCGGGAATTAATTATAAAATTAATTAATGCAACTTATATGTTTGGAATTTTGTAAAATAGATATCATTTTTGAATTCGGAATATCAATTATAGCTTAGGGAGAAATTTTGGCTTTGTTCTGAAAAACTTCAATTTTTGATGAATAGTGAAACCACTAAGTGGTAGTTAAATAACTGATTTTTCATTTAAATGAAATATCACCACTTCTGCGATTTGATTTTCAAAAATCCAACATACATGGTTGTCATTAAGAAGTAAAATGTGGTTCAATGAGATTAAAATAAATTTTTGGTGAATAGTAACTTTTAATTTCTTAATCGCGATTAGAAGTAATTAGTGTAGTTTAAGGTACAAATAATGTTTTTATAATATGGGATGAGCATGACACTTGTCCTACTCCTATTGGATGAGTCATGGCCGACCAAGACAACCCATGGGTCAAATTGGGGACCCCATAGATCCACTTTAGTTAGAAAATGACATAAACACCTTTTATTTAATGTTAAAGTAAAAAATGACACAAACATAAAATGTTTTACTAAAACAATTTTTACGTGGGGTTACACAAGTCCAAATTATGATTATAAATATTCATTAGAAATCTAAAAAGATTTCCTACATCATAGTATTTTTTTATAATTTTTAGACATTAAATAAATTAAATTATTTATGACATCATTATGATGTGGCGATGACCTCATTATTTAACGATTTAAATAAAATGAGAAGATAATGCAAAATCCAAAGCCTACACTTGTCCAAAGCCTATTGTATGAAGATATTTTGAACCCTTATCACCTTATCCACGAATTATATAAGTGTGGGACCTTTAGAATCCGAAAATCATTGTATAATAATGTAACATTTCAATCTTTCCAAAAGAGCCCCTCCTCTCCTCTTATAAAAGGCCCCCACCTCTACCACCTTATTCACACTTTCAAGCCTTTTGGTTCGGCCAACCTCTGCCCAAATACTCTCCCAACTTCTCTCCCTTCATCCTAGAAGCTTTACTTTAGTCAGAAAGCCATCCTAAGGAGTCCTTTTGATCAAATCAAAAGGAAGAACCCGAAGAAGAGGTAACATTTTCATCACCCTCTTTCAAGTTTCTTTCTTCTTCCACTCCCTCTTTGTTTATTGTTTCAATTATAAAATTATAACTTCAGTATCTTCTATATACTGTGATGTTATTATAAATATTTAACAACCATATTCAGTATTCTACCCATCATTTGAATGACATGTCACCATACGTGCGTACGTACGGCTTACCGTCTCCACGTCGTGGTGTAATTGTTATTAAATATATTATTATTTAGATGGGTATAATAATGATATGTAATTCATGTAAATAATAAATATAACATGATAATGATTCTGTATATATGATACACTATCCAATTATTTATTATTTTAATATCAAAATAATGATATTGTCGCTCGTGCGTACGTACAGACTACCGTCTCCACGAACGCGATGAGATTCATTCTCCGTCGTATCCATTCAAGTATAATTATCATTTGATGATTTAAAAATAATGTTTAAGGACATGATATCATTCTGGATATGAATAATATACAACATATCCATGAAAAACATGACTTACGTAACAAAACATATAAAAGAAAACGAGTAAGTTAACACCCGAAACAACGATAAATCTAAGATATTGTTAACAAAGCAATGTTAAAAGATCATATATGATATCATATGAATGTATATGATTCTTGTATAATTTAATAACAATTATTTCACCATTATACAGGAGGTTAACCTACCCCAACCAAGTAAAAGTACAAGGTAAGGGTTTACTTCACAACCTCTTCATTATCCAAGGTTGTTTATACATAATTATCTACTGGGACCTCATTATCATCCACATCCATGTTTCTTCAAAATATATTTCAAAACATTTTTATTATTTACAATAATATTGGTTAAATTCATTTATACCCTTTTTGACTTTTTATAAGAGGAATCTTTCCGTCGTTTTCAAAACAAGGTCCTTTTTAACCTTTTCGACAAAATTGAGGTAAGAATGTCTTTTTTTAACTTATACGGCGGGTGCGGTTATTTTCCGCCATTATAAAATCTTCAAAGCTTTACTTACAAGATTATAAGAATATTTTCAAGAAAATGTTTTGTTTTATATGGCTCTTAAAGGATTTCAAAAATAGAAAGAGATATTTCTCTAAAAAGTGTTTTGATTTCATCTATGTCAACATCCTTCGATGGATTTTACGCTTATTTGAAGTTGATTTATTTTAATACAAAACTTCTATATTGTATTGAAGGTTTTGTGATATGTTCGACTGTGGATGTGCTATTTTATACCATTCATAGTTTGTGGTGAAATTATTGACATTTCGTATGCTAGTTTTAATACGAATGTTTATGTTATGTTTAAACCTTTTCATATGGGAATGCATTGGACTTAATATGTGACGGGTGGAGCCCGCTATAGCTCCTCGATGCATCGGTAGGTCTCATGAGACAAACTAGTGTCTTGGCACAAGGCCTTGACAAAATCTTATTTGTGGTCTTGGCACGAGGCCTTGACTACGTGGTTATGATAGTCTGGCATTATGCATTCCAACATTATGAAAGTAGTTATTGATATTTCATGTGATTATTCGTCTAGTAGAATATCCATGTGAGTAAGTAATGGAATTATTTTATTTTACTTTTTCCATATTATGCTGAAGTTAAAGTTCAATAAGGCTTTTGTTTTAGTTATACATTGCCTTAAATGCTTATTTTTTCTTATAAAAGCTTCCTCAATATTGTTATCCTTACTGAGCATCTGAGCTCACCCCTTTCAATGTTTTAAATATTTTACAGGATGTGAAGAAGTGTATTATGACTGACTTGCGAGAATAGTCAGTGAAGATATGAGTGTGGACTATGAAGACCATGTTATTGTAGTTTTTTTACTTTTGATGTAATGAAAGACTTATGAATGTATCTAGTGTTTCCAAGGCTACTAAACTAATCGGTCTTTTGAGACTTGATCTTTTGTGATCATGCCAATGTTACAAAGTAATGCACCGACTCTGGGAAGCTGGGGTCGGGGCGTTACAAATTATACTTTTCAAAAACATTCTCAAATATTCACTCTATGTTAATTTTGAAAATTAAATTTCAAAAATGAATTTTATTTTAGGACATTGATTTTATAAAAGTTTCCAAAAATAATATTATTATTTCTTATAGAACACATGAAACATTTTTTTTGAGAAAATAGTATTTTGGTAACATATAAATAATTTAACTAAAATTATATATTTTATTATAAATAGGTTTTTTATATAAATCCATTATAATGAATATTTAGTTATTACTATTCTTATGCCTATGTTTACGGTAATTTTATAATAGGATCATTTATATAACTATATTAGTAATATATATTTTTTAAAACACAGTGTTGTGTAGTGCATTATAACACTTAGTTTCATGGAATGGATGTTCAAATGAAATTATGTTGATTTAAAGAATACAAAATATTAAAATTATTTGTAAAACATTTATTTCGTGATATATTAGTGTGTTACATGACCTAAAAAACTAAAAAAATCTCAATATGAGAGAGGGGAAGAGACTAGAAAATAGTGATTTGCCTTCCAAAAAACTCTAAAATCAACTAGTGGGTAGTTATCATATATTCTCTTAAAATTTTTAGATCTGGATTTACCAGGAAATAGAGGAAATTGAATTATATAATAGGGGAATTATGGTAAAAAATAAACTAAAACCCTATAAATATGGTCACATGTGGATCCATAACCCCACCCTTAATCAGGAATCAATCGATTAAAAATATGCTTGATTCTCACTACATCTTAGTGGATTTCACCATGGAGGAAAGCCGTTAAATGCTAGAAATTTTGGAGATAAAAAACAACTAGCAACCATGTCCTATAACCAAAATAAGAGTCTTTTATTGCCAAAAATTTCTTACACAATAGTATTATGAGGCCTCTATAGTCATGTTGAGAATTGTGTATCTTGTGACACCACATCCTTGACCCCAAACAGTGACTAGCCCTTTGGAATCCACATACAATTCAAGGATACACCAAACCCAACATATCCTACCCCACAACAGGTTGTCTCTTATGTTGTACTATGAATATAAAAACTTCTCCCAAACACTTTTTGAATAAAAAATTTCATAAACCCAAAAACCCATAAAAAGGATTCAAACTTCAACAGAAATTGGAAAATGTTTGAAATAGAGGGTGTTATATTGTGCATAGTTCTAAGATTTGTTTACTCAATAAAAAAATTAGAATTTATTTGGGTGGTATTGTGCCTTTTTTTATAACATAAATTCCCCCCATTCTCATGTCTCTTCATGAGTCATATCATTCTTCCCTAAATATCACCCTATATAGATACAATTTCCATGTAACCTTTTTTATTGAATTTATAGAATTATTATCAAACCTTGTAGAAAATTATAATCAGGCGGATGATTAAGGTGGACTCCTCCAATCAAAAGGTATGATTCATGTTGTTATTTCATCAATTGAGATACATGAGATATATTGTGTATGTACTATAAATATAATATAAAATCCAACATATTTGAAACATAACTAATATATTCAATTATTTATTAAGGGGTGATATATTGAGGATACAATTTGTGTTTCTCCAAAAAAATTTATGCTCTATCCTTGGAGGGGATTTCTGGAAGACATAATCTCCCAAATAAAATTAAAATTAAGGATGATTATTATATGTATAAGATTTCTAAAAATATTGAGTTATAGCCATCATTTTCCTAGTCATCTATATTTTCAAACACAACATCCAAAAAATGATATTTCCCAACATTGATGTTTCTCTAGTCTATATCTATCAAAAGGGATACCAAAAAAAGATACCCATATAATGCTTCAAATGTATCCATATGTATTGATGCATTTTAGCTATCATTGCAAAATAACTCCACTAGGAGTATATGAACCTCCAATAATACTTCTAAATACATATGAAAACTCAAATCATTTATTCTAAAATTACGGAATATTTCATTTTACAAACTAAGTATTTTTGGATGGTATGTCACCCTCATAGCCAACTAGGTACTAAAAGTGTGATGTGATTATCACAACATCTACGATTTAATGTGATTATTATTATTAGGGATGATCAAAACAATTATTCAAAGATATGTTATGAGATACTGATTATATGTATTTTTCATTTCATCTACCATAATGGATTCATGAATAAGGATGAATTCATCCAACATTTGAGTCAATCCACAGTCACTAATATTTTATCATGTTTCCAATAAATTTATATTATACATGAGAAACAATTTATACATATGTGATCCCATTTCAAGAGATAGATAGGTAAAATTTCAAAAATAAAAGTTGGTTATTGGTTCTTATCCTAGATAAACATAGAAGTGGGAAATATCATGAATTAATCTATATATATTCCTTTAAATCCTACCCACTATAAATGTGTTCACAATGTCAAGTACATCTTATAAATTTTAGGATGAAATTCAAATTATGAACTCTTGTATAATAAAGAATGTTAATAATGAAAATAATTTGAATCCAATATATAATAATGAACATGAAACTAGGGTTTCCTAATCTTTTTCTATCTATCAATGTCTTAACTGCAATATAAATTTGAAATATTGGTAAGGAAATCAGGATATGTTAATTGAAAATCCATAACTTAATCTACCAAAATATGTATTATAGTCACTATATGGAAATCCTTGTCAACATTTTTGATACTAAAATCATGAAATACAATAGTTATCATATCTATCAATTTACAGTAATCATGATCATACCTACATAATTGATCATATGACATATTATTAAATGAAGTATCCATATAATACCATTTTCTATGTTTATAAACCAATTTAAATTTTAATATCTTAATATATTAGGCATATCTTCTTTTTCTAAGTTTTAAATATGATTGTTAAAATATATATTTCTTGCTTATATGGTTCTTGAATATAGTTACTTTCTCCCTAAATTGATAATGATGCCATTTTTTCAATGTATAAACAACCACATACAATTATATGTCACGGTTTTGATAATTCATCTTATGAATTAACATCATCCATGGTCCAATAATTACCTTCTGATATCCTTGAAAAATAAAAACTGAAACTCTAGAAATAAATGATTTATAATAGATAAGATAATAATTCTTAAGATTTGAAAATACATGAATTGTGGTGGGAGTCAAATATTTATTAATCTCCATATAGTATTGGTGATAATAATAATTCTAGTGGAATGAAGTTTAATTTCCCACATGTGATATAAATAATGATAATTGTGATGATAAATCATGAAAAAATTAATAATAATTTCATGTTAGGCCCAAAAATCTATATATCTCAAATATATTCTTCATTATAGGCCTAGATAAAATATATTCTGTATTTTTTATAAAAATTGATACAACATTCTTATAAATAGAAATGCCAATGATGAAAAATTCTTGTATCCCAAAATCAATTTTAGTGAATTTTTCACATAACATGTACTACTACATAATTGTCAATACAATATCTAAAAATTCCTCATGTTCTATATTATTTATAAAAAACATTTTAATGTAATACATAAATAACCTAATGAAAGATTATAGGTACCCTAGAGTTACACAATTCAACAATTCAAGGGAAACTACTATTATAATAGTATTACCATTATAAATGACTGAATATTCCAAAAGACTATAATGAATCCTATAATATATAAAGGGTATACACAACTCATTATCCTGGATCTAGTGATACCATGATCATAATTCAATTTAAAAAAAACTATTGATCTCTCATCAATTGATCAATAACCTCACAAATCTAGCTTAGTAGAAATACATTATATATCATAAACTAATTTGTCTTATGATATTCAATATAGATTTTTAATTTACCATCTATAATCTTCAAAATAATAACTTTTGAATCCCAATGTGATGTAATAGGTATTAGAAATCTAGTATATTCAAATTTTTCCAATTGGAATATTATTTCAACAAATTCCATTGGTTCTATTCAATATGATGGATGAAAAGTAAGATTTCTCTCCAGAAATAAATAAATAGAAAATTCTATTTCTATTTTTAGTGGAAAACTAATTAAATATTCAGAAAACTGGTCAGGATAGCATAACATGATGATATAAAAATTTCTAGACATAGTTATATAATTCCCCCAAAATTGAATAAAATTTTTTAGTGGAAAATTATTTCAACCACAGATTCTAAAGTTCATAATATTCCATACATTAAATCACAATCTTCTATAAGGAGAGGAATCATTCTAAAATGATATGTAAATATTACGGATATCCTAATAAAATATCTATGGGCCGTGAATAAAACTAAAATATCCATTATCATGATCCAGTTAAACGCATCATTGTAAAAACTGAAAAGTACCAATCAAACTAGACTACATAAATTTATATAGAACACAATGCATATTCAAAACTCATACACTCTCATATGGTGATATGATTCTAGAAACTCATCTTCTGTGAAAAATATCTCGATATTAATCCCATTTGATAAATGAAATGTTAAACAAAATTAGGTTGGTTTTCAAAAGTTTGAAAAATAGGTATGAATGTTGAGTTGAGAAGAATATTATCTCGTACATTTCAACATGGTAATTGGTCTTCAATGATTATTTTATATGCTTCATAAAACTATTTAATCAATATACCTTATTCCATGATTCCCAATGGTGGTCCAAGTTTTTGAGGAGTCAGTGTTGTATTTGATTTACTTTAATTTTCTTTGTGTTGAGAATGAGAACAATTATATTGTGATCATCCAGTGGAAGTATAACATGTCTAATAGATTTAAGATGTATTTCTAGAAACATTATTTGTATAATTATGAATATAAACTATGAAAAGTCCCATTTTATTACAATTGAGAAAATTACTATATAGTTTAAAAAAAATCTCACATAATATAATTGAGTAAATCGTATATAATAATTGCATTCTTGTTACTGGATATTAATTTAATGGTAAAATATCAAGCAGTTTGATTTAGTGATTCTTCATTATCTATAAATTTTGTGTCCCTCTTCTATTAAATTCTAGTATTAGTGTTCCCAAATGTTCCCCTATATAAAAATGAACATACTCCTATAGGATTACCAGTAATAACATTTTCCTCCATCACATCTATGTTTATCATCTATTAATAATCAGTAATACATAGCACCTCTATCTTAGATAAAACAATTAATAAAAGTATAGACTAAATTATAAAGTATTTTTTTGAAACATTATCATCAACTTATAGGGTAAAATACAATTTTTCCATAAACATAACAATATATTCCAACAATAATTTATTTTCATTATTAACCATAATAAATCCATCAGTCAAGTTATCATGAAGATGTAAATATATTTTTTTAATAATTCATAAAATACATCCAACATGTAGTGTCTTAAAACTTTAGGTTGGATAGTTAAATCCAACTATTTTCATGCAAGATTAACTTGTATAATAACAATTATAATGACCTTCAAATCAGACTGTGATCTGTGGAAATTAAAAAAAAAATCATTCTATTAAGCCACACTTCATCATTTTGATGTTCTGAATCTGTTTATGAGAATAGTAGATTATATTTCTAAACTATAACTAATTATCCTCTTGTAATGGTTTTTCATTTTCAAATTAATTATTAGAACTATTAAAAGCTACAATGATTCATGACATAAGTTGGTGGTAAACTTTACTATTTATGTTAAACCATGTTCTTTGATTACTCCATCAGTTGGCTTCTAGGTCACCTAATTAGTTCCATTAAACTATAAATATAAAAAACACACTTCTTCATCACTCACATGAAAATAAATTTTTATAATATTACAAATCATCAAATGAATGCATCATTAAAACAATTTTCCACTATTCATCATGCATTACATGAGGAATGGAGTCCTAGTTGGATGTCTCTTTATTAATGCATCATATGATACCCACATATTCTAAAGAGATGATGATGATATGGAAAATTTCATATAGGTATATAAATATATATTTTTCACTAAAACCACCATGTTTACATAATATTCAGCATAACGTGGTTAGATAGGTATTTATATACTATACATGATATGTTATGACATTGCCTATATCCTTGATTCCATCCCAAGATGGAGGATCCACCATGATATATAAAATTTGTAATATCAAATTTCAAAACATTTCCTTGTTTCAGGTCATAGGTTATTTTGACCTTATGTCATTTCACTAAGTCACCAATGGATGGAAATAAAGTACAAGATATATCCCAAACATTGGGGGATAATTTTTCCATATAAAAGCTACAAAACCTTCCAATACATAAGAAAACTAAATAAATAACTGATGTTTGAGGTATAAAAAATAAAAAAAATAGAAAAAAAATATTATTATAGTATCTTTAATGATTAAAAATACTAATAAAGAAAATATCGATGTGTTGACATAAAAACCCTAATATGGAATTACACTAACCACTATAATAGAAAAATAAAATATCTAAATATTCAATGAATGGATATTACATAATTATTTTACAATAGATAAATATGTGAAATTCCATATATATTTTTCATGGAGAACAACATAGGAATATTCACAAATGAAAAAATGTTGGGGTGGTTAATAATAACTTTGTAGGCCTTCCCCGGGAGACTTATCAACACATTTCATAATAACAAGAAACAAGTTATCCAATAGCATAATCAAAAAAATATATTTGAAAATATCATATTAGTTTTCCATACTAAATACATTTAAAAAACAATAGTACATAATCCCCTTGTTAATTAATTACTACCACATTGCATACTCATCCCATGTTTCACACACACAAGAAAAATGGAGATTTCCCTTTTCTATACCTACAACAATATAATCTGTTTGGGCCCAAAAGAATGACCTAAACAAGGTGTGAGAAAAAATCCTAGTAGCCAACCACCAAGAGATCGGTGCCTAATAGTCTGTGAATATATAAGGTGGGAAGTAAGCAAAAGAACTAGTAATCAAGGAAGTACTCAATAGTAAACAATTCCATATATTCAAAGCATCCAGTTCCACATAGATAGTAAGAAGATAATCACAAATAGGTAACCCTATGGGATGTACTCACAACCTAATCCCCTATGGTTATACCTAGCAAACGTAGACAACCCTCTGGAAAACACACATAGTCTATCCCCTCTGGTTCATCTTTTGTATGGACTCATTCCAAGAGTAAAAATTTTATTCAGAGAAGAAAGAAAAAGGGTACAGCACAATACCAAGCAACGTCGGGGGGGAAAAAATAGTGGAGACCTAACACGTAATTTTTAACAAAAAGTTTGCACTCATTAGGAAGAGATCCCAAGCTAGAGAAGAGAGTCAATGATTCTCCAGGCCCACCTTGTCTTGCGAGTGAGTCCACTGCGAAGTTCCCTTCACGCCAAGTGTGGGAGACACAAACATTGTGATTAATAAGAATTCTGCAGTACCAGACAGAATATACCAGATTCCAGGGGACATCAACATTCTGTTGGAGAAAATTGACCAGCACCGCCGAATCAGATTCCACTTCCGAGATTGACATGTTGTATCACCTGTACAATGAAAGGCCTAAGGCCATAGCAGTGGTCTAGGAACCCAGGGAATTACCAGAACCAAAGGAGGCGTTGAAGACCAAATTCATGGAACCTATGTCTTCCCTGATCAGGCAGCCTCCCCTCATGCTCCTGTCGACACAAGATCCATCGACATTGAGTTTCAGGCTAGTGCGAGGTGGCCTCCATTTGACCCATCGATGGTGGTTGGAAGAGCTGGCAGAAGAAGCTTTGTAGACACCTGGAAGAAAACTCCAGAAAGTAGCAGAATTCTAAGCCTCTTTAAGGAGGCCACTGAATTCAGCATCAGCAATTTTGATTCAAATTTAAAGGTTGTGCAATGACTGGGGCACCCCAAGGCATGAGTTGTTACTTGCTTCCCAGAGATACCAACAAACAGTCGTGAATATCATGCCTCAGACATTAGATTCCAAACCACTAACACCCATGAACCAGGATTCTATGAAGAGTTGAAAAGACTCACTGGAAAAATGGTTATTCATACCCAGCTGCAGAAAATTACAGACTCTCGTAGCCCATTCACTATGGAGGAAGAGATGGTTTGTTGTCTCCTGTTGGGGTCTAGAGCAGCAGTAACATCTAGAAACCATGGAGACACATTTTTTTCGACATTATCATATGTAGGTATATCATGATTTCTAATATGCCAGACTAAGAAATTAAGCTTACCTAGAATTTCCTTACACCACAGTTTTGCAGCCCAAGCATCTGTGACACTAGATGAGTGAAGAGTATTCCTGAAGTCCCGACAAGAGAATCTTCCTGAACTGGATCCCATGAAGAAACATCTATCCAGCTCATCAGACAGCATTATAATATCATAGATGATCTTCTGATCCTGATTTAAGATTGCATCCAGGAAGGTTGGGTAAAGACTGGCCTCGTTGAAGGAAATTGCAGGGACTGGGAAGCCTGGAAAATGGAGCAGTAAACCCGACCAGTTTGACATCCAGAGGTTGATGTCACCACGACCAACGATCCAGCGATGATGATACTCCATATCCTCCAGGTGTTTAAGCTTGCAGTGATCGAGTCCTGACAATCTTTGGGGTTGAGAGCTCTGGTTTTTCCCATCGTCGTATCATTAATAATAAATTTGGCCCAGAGGGAGGTCCCTTCAAGAATATCCCAAGCCATATTTTCTTGCATTGATCACATGTGATCTTCCACATCTTGTAGGCCGATACCCCCTTCCTCGACAGGTTTTTCCATCCGTTGCCAAGAGGCCCAGTGACAATGCCCGGTTTGTTTGGAATCCCAAAGGAAATCAGTCATGACCTTTTCCAGTCTCCTAAGAGTGCTTTTCGGGGATTTGATGATGGATAGGACATGCATCGGGATAGAAGTGAGGACACTATTGATAAGGGTGATATGCCCTCTAAACAAGAGAAATTTATTCTAGAGAACCACTAACGTCTCATTCCTCCAATGTCCAACGTCGAGGAACTACAAACACTCTGAGGAAGCACTTATGTCAATTCCCGTTATGATCTCGCATCGTAACAAAAGATAACGGACACTCTGGAGAAGCCCTTAGGTCTATTCTCTCAATGGTCCACTACACCATGTTATCATGGCCCTATGTATGTCAAACAAGCATAGAAATGAAAATCAGCCAAATTAAACCTCAAAAAACTTCTTGGCTAACTAGTATACAACACAACAGCATGTCAGATAAGAATCACTCCATCCTATAATACAAGGCATGGGAATCAAAAAGGTATCCTAATAGGTTAAGAAATATTAAAAATGTCATAAACATCTATTCATGGGAAAAGACTTCCAAACCATATCAATTTATCATGTTCTAATTCAATTAACCTTTACTCAATCATACAAGCATAGCAGGAAATTAACATGGCTAAATCCATAGACACGCAATACCTCAATCATAGGTATTGGAAAAAATTTCATATATAACTCAAAGAAAATCAATGGAAAGTCACACACCACCTACCTCCGTGTTTTAGGATCGTTATACGTGAACCTCAAGCATTGAATCGCCCAAGAACACTGTAGATCTACAAAAAAATCTAAAACATTCAACCAAAGATAACTCTTGAAAGATGAGGAATCAAAAAACGAAGATCTATAAGAAAGAAGAGAAAACCGAGGAAATTACAATGTAATCGATGGTGGTTGAATCAGATAATGGATTCTTGGTTTGGGGCTCGAGGAAGAATCGGCATCGTAGGAACGCTCTTGGATGATTCAGATGAAGAATGGCGAGTTTCTGCCTATTAGACATGACCCCTGTCCGTTTACTGAAAAAAGAACACGGCGTGTACTTTATAAGTACACGATGTGTACATGCCTTCACCGGCCCCCACATTAAGTAGTCTCCATGTCACCACACCCGACCGTATGCAAGGATGTTACACGGCCCGCACCTGGATACCCGCGGTAACTGAGTACACGATGTGTAATTAAGAAATTTCCAGAAATTCCACTTTTTCTCAAAAACACAAGAAAAAGGAAAACATACCTGAAAATAAGATATGGGTTCTTATAATGGACAAAAACACCCCTATTTGATTTTTTAAAAATGGAATGGAAAACACCTTTTTATTATTATGAACTACATATATAACCAATCCATTTCGTCTTCTTCCACTTACGCTACCAAATATACAAAACACTCAATTCTTTTCTTAAATGTTCTTACCATTTCTATTCTCCACTTTAACAGTGAATACAACCTGCACTTTTTCATCCTTATCATGAATCAATAAATTTAGGATGATTATAATTGTATTTGATCCTCTTCTTATCATTAGAAAAGTATCTCTCATATAAATTTTCTCAGCTATAGTGACACTAACCCCAGTGACCAAAATCAGATATCAACATTAATAAATTGGACTAAAATATAAAGAATATCATCTTTATGGACTTATTAGTTTATTATTCATAGAGAACTAGGTATATACATTGTACCCATTTTATAATTTGAATAATACATTATACATCGAATGATTACATTATTAAAACACTTTAAACACATTCAAATATATATTCGTTATATCCTAAAGAAAGGAAATAAAAAAAGGTTTAGATTATATGACCAGTAACAGTTACATATATCATTCTATACCATGATTGGATAATGAATAATAAATATGGAAATTTAAATAACTATTAAGAGATAACGTTTAAAAATAACTTGATTTGATAATGAATAATAAGTATGACTTGTTAAATAACTAAAAATTCATGTCATTTAAATGAAATTAGAATAAAATTCATCAATGGAAAATATAAATACAACTATTTAATTAGTGATAATATTAACTAAATTCCCAAGGATGGTTTCTAATCATATTGGAAACCATTATCTCAGGAATCATGATACCTCTACTATCAAGACAATTCACATGAATGTTTATATACTATATGTAAAAACCAAATTAATGTGTCCAACTAAAATTTCTCAAGAGACTGATCAATGCATCAAGGGGATATGTAATTCGAGTATAAAACCTTATTTAATGATTCAAATCACTCCCCATATATCAAAATATTGAATTAATTAATGTATAAATATGTCTTATCAATAAATATATATTGATTAAAGGATACATATTTGGTAATATTTCTCTAGTTAATTAAATAACATTCAATGTAACCACCATATGTCAAAATTTTATTTTCTTGTTGAAATAATCACATCCGTCATATATGAATATTCATATATAAGAGTAATGTAACTGTTGGCGCCAAAATATGGAACGGAATGAAGGGGAGAAAAAGAAGCCCCGCACGCTGCCTCACGAAGCTCCGACGTGAATCTCCCCCGAGCATCGCGGCCCCGCGAAGAACAAAAAGCGGTAACGCTCTGCGAACAGTGTGACGTTCGTGAGCCCGCCGCGAAGCACAGGAGGCGGTAACACTCCGCGAATGGCCTGACATTCGTGAGCCCACCGTGAAGCACAAGAGGTGTTAACACTCCGCGAACGGCCTGAATTTCGCGAGCTTTCCGCGAAGCATAGGAGGCAGTAACACTCCGCGAACGGCCTCACATTCATGAGCCCACCGCGAAGCACATGCAACCCCTTCGTGCCGCGTCAGTTCTGCTTCGCGGCGCCCCTTGCCTATAAATACTGGCCTCCCCCTTAGTCCAAAAGACGGAGAATCCGACCTTTCGGCTTCTGAACTCCCGAATCGCGAAGCACCCTTCGCCCCAGTAATCATGAGCTCCGCGAGGTATTTTTACTCCATGAGATGCCTTCGCCTTGTCTCTTTTTGAGCCCCTCTTCCGAGAGGGATTCCCTTTGTGAATCCCAAGGGAATTCGTGAAGGAGTGGGATTCCCAAGAGAATATGGGCAGCCGTGGAGCATTTATTCATCGCGAAACACCCATCATGTACTAGTGATCCCCATGCCAAGACAGGGTCGCTGTGTATCGCGAAGCACACTGATTTGCAGCACCTTGCTTTGTGAGGCACCTCTTCTTCGCGAGGCAGTGCTCTGCGAATACTATTCCACTTCGCGAAGCACCCCCATTCACACCTCTTCCTCATGATAAGGCTAACGCACTCCACTTCTTGAAGCACACTCCTTGTCTTGGCAATTCCTCTTCCCGTGCGACCCTCCAGGTTTGCACGATGTGATTTCAAAGTCCCGTGGACAACACCACTCATAGCATTGCTTCACCTAATTCTTCTTGGCATAGGCATGCGAACGGCTATTGCTTCTTCGCATAGCCATGCTAACGTGGACCCCTCGATGGTTCACTCTGCGACCTCCCTTGACCACGACCTTAATGGTACCTTCCCTCCCCCAAGGAGCAGAGGGTTCCAGTCATGTAAGTCCTAGGGGTGCAGAGTGAACCCGCCTCGTCCGAGTTACAAGACGTTAAGCTACCAAGCACCTCGTCCTCAACACAAGACGTTAAACAGTGACCCGAACTCGTGCCTCACACGCAGGGTCCCCCCAGCTCGGACATTCTATACGCCACTCGTCTCCACGGGAATGGGATCACCATCTCCATAGGGGATTATACCCTCCTTATCAGAGCAGCGTATGTCCACGGGAGAAGGGAAACCACCTTGGTGTAAGCCCCCTTGCCCCTCTTGCGGAAGGTAGCACCCATGCACCTCCATACTTCCCCACTGCCAAGGATAGTGGAGGGCGTGATAGGGAACGAGGCACCTTCCATCTTTGGTCCCAAATCCCTCTCCCGCTGCACTTTTCCGCACTTCGAGACTCCATCCTGGAGTAAGTCCCAGCACCATGGGCCGCCTAACGCGTAAGCCCTTCTTCGTTTCTCACGGACGCACCCTTTGCGACGTGATCGTCAGGTCTCTACTCCCTCTTGTTTCTCACACAGAGCACGACTCACGTGGGCTTATAGTAAGCATTGTCCATGACAACACCTCATCCAGCATGACGTTAAACTGTGTGCCCTCATCCAGCATGACGTTAAACTGTATGTCGTCCAGCATGATGTTAAACTGTATGCCCTCGTCCACTATGACGTTAAACTGTATGTCGTCCAGCATGATGTTAAACTGTATGCCCTCGTCCAGCATGACGTCAAACTGCACATCCATTTGAACTACGAGGCCTTTGATCCATGTCAAGGCATGGTACGTAGGAATCCCCCACGAGATTCATGCCCACCACCCATCATTTCTTCATGTCAGGTTCCACCGTCGTCCATCATGATGTTAAACTGCATTCCAGTCTGACGGCAAGCTGTTGTGACCAACTCGAACTACGAGGACTTTGATCCACATCAAGTCATGGTACGTAGGAAGCCTCCCTGAGGTTCAAGCCAAACTCCCACCGGACCAAGGTCCTTTCTTCACGTTGGTTCGCCGACACCCACCATTATTCCCAAACTACGTGGACATTGATCAATGTCAAGGCATGGTACGTAGGAAGCCTCACGAGGCTCAAGCCCACCGCTAGTGGACCCCCGGGTTAACCTTCATGTCGGTTCTCCAACGAAGCCCATTTTAACTACAAGGTCTTTGATCCATGTCACGGCATGGTACATAGGAAGACTCCCAGATGTTCAAGCCCACCACCCATTGGTCACTCCGTCCCTCTTCGTGTCGGTTCATCAATACCCGGGCAGCCTAGTGTGTAAGCCCCACATCATCTGGACCAAGGTCCTTGCCCGTGTCGGTTCACTGACACACCATTATGAACTAAGAGGTCTTTGATCCATGTCAAGGCATGGTACGTAGGAAGCCTCAAAGAGGTTCAAACCCATCACCCGGTCATCCCGACCCCATGCACGTCAGTTCGCTGACGATGCCCATCGGACCAAAGTCCACCTTCACGTCGGTTGGCTGACGACACCCATCGGACAAAGGTCCACATTCACGTCGGTCCTCCGGCAAACCCACCCGAACTATGCGGACTTTGATTCCCTGCCACGGGGATATGTAGGAGGTCTTTTCGAGGCTCAAGCCCAACTTTACTATCGCCCTTACGATGGTCCCATTTCATTCCCCCTCCACTTCATTCATCCATCCATCATCCACCCTGATTCTTAGCTGGACCACCATATCCTGGCGAGATCATGCCATTCCGCTCCTCGTCACAGCATTCGAGAAGCCGTCCATGGGCAGGCCCCTATATCGGCATCCCTTCAAGGGAAATTCCCCAATCCGATCTATTCCAGCCCATTCTCTGATCGGGCTAATCCATCTCCGTTGGACGTTAAACCCGCGGCATACCCTTTGTTAATCATAGGAAGCTGAGGAAAACCTCAGATATATGCATGTGGCATATAATTCCCCGTGCTCGATGTGGGATGCCTCGGGCTTCCACGCCCTCGAGAAGCCCTGTGACAAGGGACAAAAGACAGACACGCCAGTTCCCCAATGTTCAGACATGATACTGATGCCTCGATGTGACTACTCCCCCGAATGAAGGTTGTTTCCCTGACTGGACCCTTTGGAATGTCCTGACAGAAGCAGTGTAATTAACCGGCATCCATGGAAACATGGCATTGGGAAGAGTTTCATGAACAACATATTAAATCTATGAGGGAGACCTGTACTAGGTGACGAGTTCCGAGGAGGAATCCACAGGAGGAAGAAATGACATCCAATCATCCTGGTTTCGATCAAGGAGCAGACATCCCTGAATAAGAAGCGAATGTGGCCCGCCTTTGGAAAGCGGGAATACATGGCAACAGTCACGCGTCCCCCATAGACGGATGCGTGCACCCCGGCCAAAGCGTCGGAAACAGAAATGGTGAACCCGATGTGAAATTCTTCTCCTCAATATGGAGATTAGTAGCGTTCGAGACACCAGTAGATTGACATGTCACCGGATCCAAATATCCGGCGTCGGGTCTTGCTAATCAAATAGAGGGCCTAGCGTGAAACTCACCTGAAGTTGGGGCAGTAGAACGTGGGGAATTCCGTTCGGCAAGGTGTTGGCGTGGATCCCTCTTCCCGGCGTGGAGGATTGAATGACGATGGGGCAATGGCTGTCAATCCTTTTCCTCGCAGTGCTAATGAGTTGATCTCTCTGTTTCCCAGGAACCAGGTTGTTGTTGTGGAGACATGATCACCGCCCGCTCGCCTACGCAGGGGTAGGGGAAATACCAGCACAACCACCCTGTATGGCTCCTCTGCCGCCACGATGGCCTCTGCATCCGTGAATACGGGGCGCCCACATCCCCTCTCCCCGTCAGAGATCATCCAGCGAAGGGTGATCAACAACCTTATACGTAGGTACGAGGAGGAAGGGGTCATCCCAACTCGGGATATGGACCTCCTGAACCTAGAGGCATCCAGGCCCCACCGTCAACGCTGCCCTCAAAGGCCGCACAGGGAGCCCTTGTTCCCCACCCCAACGTTCAATCATTTCGGGAGCCTGTCCCTAGAACGCCTCGACGACTCCTCGCCTTACGCTGATGAGGCGGGTGATGTCCAGCTCGGCCCGCTCAGAGTCCCAATCCAAGGGCTCCAGGCAAGGGATCCCATCCTGCCGTGTTAGCGCCGCCATTCGGCTTCGCAAGAAGAGCAGGTAGGCTATGCCCATGCACCACCCGCGCCAGCTCATCTGACCCGACGCCAGCGCCGGGCCCGAGATGAGGATGCTCATCAAGGTGCGTCGACGTCAATATCTACTGTGGCCCGAGCCACTGCCGATGTGCATCATGGAGTCCCTGCATACACTGATAAGGGGCACTCCTTCACCCGACCAGGATCGAGGCGTCAGCCGCCCCATGGGCAGGCTGGGTTGACTCTCAGGGTTTCATGCCCGAGCAATGATTGCCGCGAACCAATCCATGGTAACGTCACACCATAAAGAGGTCCTCCCCTAACCACCATTCCACAGAGTGTGGGCCTTCCCCACTCCAAAGCTCTTCACAGAGGTATGCCTTGTGATACCCCCATCCTGAAGGAAGACCTTCCCCACGGCAGTGACGCTCGGCGCGGAAACCTCTCTCACACCCACCATACAGGGTATGGAGTCCCTCCTCCTACCTCCGACCTTCGATGTGAAGGCACTACCAATCTGGTCCCTCTCCAATGTGGGGGTCCTCCCTACGTCCTCTCTGCAACTGGCGAAGGTCTTCCTCACCCCGGTAACTCGAGGAGTGAAGGTCAGTCTCGCTCCGCCCGCACCGACCATGGAGGTCCTCCCCATGCTCCTACCAGTTCCAATAGAGGTTCCGCCCACATGGGTGCTATACATGGAGGTCCTCCCCATGTACCCTTCGACATTTTACTTGGTTCCCCTCGCACCCCAGCTATCTCAAGCGGGGGCCCTCTCCGCCATGGTGCCATCGCCGCCCCGAGACTACATGTTGAGAATCAACCTTGTCCCTAAGAGCCACCCAGGGGGAGGAGAGTGGGTCGTCGCCACCACAAGAAGAGTCCTGGGGGGCCTGGGTGGAGATTAAACTAGCCCATTTCTAGGATTCTGAAGCAGAATGTGACTTAGTGATGGAACCTTCTCCCCTCTCCTTCACGTCAAGGACTGGGTCAGGAACCACAAGCGTCAGCCTCATTCTCCCCGAATGCGAGGTCCATCGGATTCCCGCCTCTCTCTGCAGGTACATCCAGGAGAAATAAATTGTGGAAATTCCACAGGTCCAGATCATGCAATCACCATCGTCGTCACCAGAAGCGCCCTCTATGTAGAGACCCATATCTTGACGTACATGGACATTACATTACATTTGCGGAATACTTAGTACATAACAAAAACACACACTAAAGGATCGTAATAGTTTAGTGTCTTTGGAAACTCGGAACGTAATCTTCAAATCGTGGTGAAAGTTCTTCAATATCTCCCATAAAGGTCATCCCTTTTTTCTACCTAAAACTTTTCTTTATATCCTGGGGAAAAGAAAACATAAAAGGGTGAGCTCAAATGCTCAGTAAGGGTAAACAAAGGAAATATCAATCACATAATTTTCATAAGAACATAACATTTTTGGAAATCTTAACCTGCAAAAGAGAGCATAATTTCATAACATGGGATAAATCATAGTAGTGAAATGAAATCATAACTTAAAACATTACTCATTGTGGCATACACACATAATCATAGAGAATCATTTCTTGTTAGTCAAGACTCATTTCCAAGACTATCTTAGTGGACAAAGTCCCTTTCTGAATCGAGTAATCCTCGTTTCAGTCCTGTTTCACTGAACCGGTATAACCTACCATTCCGGCCATGTCTATCTCATGAGATATAAAATCTTTACCCAATGCATTGGAGGGAGATATAGGTCCCACCCATCTCTTAATGAATCCTTTCTTATGTGTGCCACAAAATCATAAATCATACATCATTTCATAACCCATGTAATAAAAATGGGATTCTTAAACAACATGACATCATAAAACCATTCATATAAGATAAAGGAATTCATAAACATAATTCCATCACAACATAGTCAAATAAATGTAAAAATATGGATAGAAACAGAACTCTTTATTATCTTAGATGGAAAATAATTTTGATAAAACACTTGAATTGAATTCTTGAGAAAAATATCCTTTCTTCTTCAAAATCAATTTCTTTTCACAAAACATCATGCAACTTTAAAAGAAAGAGATTTTATTGAAAATAGTCATGAAATCTTTTAGAGGAAGCTTCATGAAAATAAGGCTTTATAAAACAGTAGAAATCCGTTCGTGCCGTATAAGTTAAAAAAAAACATTCTTCGTACTTTTGTCGGAAAAGTCAAAAAGTACCTCGTACGACAAAAGATTCCTTTCATACATATTACTAAAAACTCACCGAAGGGTAAAAATGGATTTAAACAATTGTAGGTGGATGGAAATAATATTACATTTTGATGAAACATGGATGTGGATGATAAAATACACCCCAGTAAATACTTACGAATAAACAATCTCAGATAAAAATGAGATTGTGATATTTCCCTTACCTTAGGTCCAATTTGCTTCGTATGTGTCCGAACCTCCTCTTCTTTGAAGTGCCTCTTTGAGACCTCCTCTTAGGGCACTAGAATTGGTCTTTGAGGAAGACCAGAACCTCTAGGATGTTTCTAGGGAAGTGTAGAAGGGATTTTGGCAGGGGTTGGCCGAGCTTGAGTGCTCAAATTGGTGTGAGGAGGAGGGGGAGGAGGTGTCCTTTTATAAGGGAGGAGAGGGGCACCTTAGGAATTCTTAAAAATATTAATTTATAATAAATATAACCCCACTTAAAAACCTCCAAAAATGACTCATATTCGAAGCTTAGATGAGATAGGGTTGTAATCTCATCAACCAATCAAATTTATACATGTTTGGATCTTATTTTAAACCTTATCAATTAGATTTAACTCTAAGTTAAATAATTTAACTTTTACCGTGTCTTTTTGATTTCTTTCACTATATGGTTAATACACTTACTATAACATGCCAAACGAACCCCAAATTGTATATTATTAATACATATATCCTTATCTAAGTCATTTGGCCGAACCTTAGATTTTTAGGAATAAAATAACAATTAATAATATAAAAACTATTTTGTGTCAATTTTGACACTATTTGATATATGATTTTTTTTTGAAAGTCATAACAGAATTATATATTCGAACCAAGTTGATTAAATCAACACTAATATATCATAGTAACCTAGAAAATTAGTGGAATTCATAAAAAGTCTTAAATTACATTTATTTTGGTATTTATATTATCAATTATGTCAATATTTCATTAATAAGATAATTACTGCATCATCTTTGTGTCATAAATAAATTATATTATATGCTGTCTAAAAATTACAAATAAAATACCATCATGTAGGAAAGCTTTTTAGCTTTCTAATGAATATTTATAGTCGAATTTAGCTTATGTATAACCCCATATTAAAAATGATTTACTTATTAAACTTTGATTTTAACTATTTTAACCCTTCTTTAAATAAATTAATAATAAATGTCCTAATCTAATCCAAGTGGGCCTAAATGGTCATATTTTATTCCTAAGTTTGTTTTTGGTCGAATTACACTTGTCCAATAGAATTAGGACATGTGTTAGGGTAATATTAATATCATATTTACCCTTAGTTACCCTATTTACTATTAACCGTGGTAAAAAAAGTAAAAAGTTACTATTCACCAAAAAATTATTTTCATCTCATTGAACCACATTTTAGTCCTTGATATTAACCGTGTCTCTCGGATTTTCGAAATTCCATTCACAGAAGCGGTAAAATTAAGTTTTATGCAAAATTCCGTTTTTAACCTACCACTTAGTGGTTTCACTATTCATCAAAAATTGAAAGTTTTCAGAAAAATGCCAAAATTTCATCCTAATCTATATTTCATATTCCGAATTCAAAAATGAAGTCTATTTTACCAAATTCATAACATAGAAGTTGCATTAATTAATTTTATAATTAAATTCCGCTGTTAAAACAAATAGCGTGTTTTTTAAGAAACAAAATCTATCAAAAGATTGACACTTGATTATGTCTGGTTTAAATGTGAAATTACAAACAATGACCAACATTGTATTAAATTGTAAAAATATATTCTAAATATACTTTAAAACCACTCAAATTAATAATTTATCACTATTAATTATTTCGATTAAAAAAGTTGTTTTTAATTATAATTTAGTAATTTTCACTATTTATTAGAATATGAAAGTTATCCGAAAAGTACCAAAATTTCACCTTAGGCTAAATTCGGTACTCCGAATCCAAAAATGAATTCCATTTTGAAAAATAAAATTTACAAAATTTCCAAAAAGTGGTTATTACTATTCATAACGGCTAGTTTTAATAATATTTTAATAGCATATCGTTGTTTCATGAAACTCAGTATTGCGTACTACACACGCTATCGAGGAAGGTCGCGATTGCGTGTAACGGAAGGAAAGTCAAGGATGCGTATTGTGAAAGCTTCTTTTGTTGTAGCGTATAACACAAGACATTAATGAAATTAAAAAGAATATTTTTCATAAAATCTTGGGGCGTTACACTCTACCTCTACTAGAGATCAGGGAGAGCTATTTTGGGGACCAATGGAGATACAGCAACGATATGACCTATCACCGAAAATCGCAATTCCTATGCCAGAAGCCGTGTCTAACAGCCCATCATATCGTGATATCGTGGTTAGGTCACCTCACTCTTTAGAGGATGGCCTGGAATTCGGCGGCTAGTCAGCTCGTTCTCCTTATTATCTGCCGCCATGTTTACTGTCCCAGTGGTCTGCCTAGTTACCGCTACCAATCCCTCAGCTGCCTCCGGTTGAAGAGTGGGGAAATACGAGGCCAGACCCCAAGTCCGAGTCTAGGATCTTCTGGAGCATTCTCACAGAGGATCACTTCCCATAGAAGTTCTAGCCGACGGTAGCGCCAAACTTTTGCGCACCAGATTCCCTTACCCCAGAGGAAGTGGGGTGCTTCTACCGAACCCTATGGGAGACACACTCCACCTTCGTTATGAGTGGGTTATATACCCCAGGAGTCAAGAGCACTTTGAAGAAATCGGCGTGCAATGCTGCTTGATCGATTTGGCCGCACTCCCTATGGCCCAGCACCCAAAGTCACCAGGCCTTCGGAGCACCCTTCAATGGAAATGCGTTCAGAGTTTCAAAGTACTCTGCAGAATCATCAGGGAAGCTACCCCCATGTGCAAGTCCATGGTTGGGGACACTATGCCTCTCTTTAATTCAGCCCTATCTGACGGCATCCCGATTCGTTATGCGACATTGCGGACATGCCCTCGAGAGGGGTCCTGGTCCACATGGCTGATGTAGTGGAAAAGGAAGACGAGCTTTAATTTCTCGATGGAGACTTACCACCTGAGTGTGTACCGCCACTACTGGATCCATCAGGGAGGGATACCCGTCAGCAGAAGAACCTTCTAGGCCTCCCTGTACCCACTGAGTCACTGGTACTCAGTCAAAATGACGGTAAGGGTAAACAGCATGTCAGAACTGTCAAGCACTCCGACCCTTCCGCCTCTGTACAGAAGACGGACGAAGATCCTGAAAAGGCCGCGTTGTGCCAGTAGCTTGTTGAATAGAAGAGGTTGGTTGAAGAACTCCTTGCCGAGCGTGATGTAGAACGGCGACCCGACTACGGTATTCCCAAGCCGGGGAAACAGGGGCCGGAAAAATTTCTCCCCAGCGAGATGCCTCCAGGCAACCCTGATCATGTTGCTTCCGCAGACAGGGAAGAAGACGGAGACCACGGAAAGAGGGTGTGATACATCTTGCCAAACCCTCCTGAACGACGGGGAAATCTGAGGAATCTAGCCCGGGTTCCCCCAGTGGCCCCACAGGTCGTTCCGCCAGTCGCCCCATGAGCTTCTAAAGCCATCTACTATGTCGAAGAACATGGCAACACACTTGTGATTAGGGATCCCCGTCAAGACAAGGACCCCCACCTGGATTATCTTATAGCAGCACTCATCGCCTGCCTCGAAGCATTGGAAACATGGCAGGTGGCAGTCCCACCGGATGGAAATCCATATCCCGCGTGGGTGGATGATATGCCCACACCCCCAGGGGTTGGGAACCCCACTTTCTCTCCCTTTAATGGTACAGGGGACCCGCCGCAGCACTTGGCCCATTTTTCTTCCAGGTGTGGCCCCATGCTAGCGGCTCCGGCCCAGCAAGAAGCCGCCAAGATCTAATGTTTCGTGCAGACATTGGAGAGCCCCGCATTAGTCTAGTACAGCCAGCTCCCTATCGGATCGGTGACCGGTTGGGAGGATCTCTGCCGGAAGTTCCTATACCAGTTCAGCTCCACCATGCAAAATACCAGCATTGCAGACCTCTTCAAGTGCAAGAAAAGTCCTGATGAGAGAGTCGCAGACTTCATCTCCTGGTGGAAGGGGCTTACATACTCCCTCGACATGTCACTGACTCTGGAGAAATTATTGAAAATGTGTGTAGGGAATGTTAAAACGGAGCCGGTACCTTCCCTGATCACCCAGAACTACCTTGGAGGGTTACGGGATTTCTTAGATAAGGCTCAGCGCCTTGAGGAGGCTCTACAACAGGCTAGTCAGGCACGTTCGCTGCCCCCTGTGATCCCATCCAGGAGGGCTGCCAGAGCCGAACCCGCCGCGGTGGCCCAAATAAAAGCCCCCAAGTAGCTGGAATTACTTCCAGTGGCACCGGCCCCGCAACCCCACAGAGTTCCTCCACCTCAATCGTAGGCTCCTGCCCAGCAGCGGCCACCTCAGAATTGACAGGCTCCCCCGTTCAATGCGCCACCACCACCTAGGCGAGACAATCAGGCGCCACCTCCTCGGTAGGCCCCTCCGGTCCCTCATCAGGGCCAGGCCCCCCTATCCGGAAAGAAGGCACCAGACTTATTCGTTCAACGAGAATCAGGTCCCTGGATACTTTTGAAGTGCTCTAGAGTAAGGGATTGTGAACCTACCTAAGTGCAGAAGGCCGGCGGAGGCGAATCTCACCAATCACCCCAACTGCTGTCCTTATCATCAGATTCTGGGGCACACCCTCAAGAAATGATATGTGTTTAATGACTGGCTTCAAGACCAGGTCGACAACAACATAGTAAGGTTGGCCCGGCACCAACACATGTATTGGGTGTCTTTATAGTGTCAGAGATTGGTAGCGACAGCAAAGGCGAGTGGCAGAAGGTTCCCAGCCAGGGGTCCCAAAAATACGACAACTGGATGGCTCGAAAAACTGTCGCCCGCGCCCATGGTATCCTCCGGGCACCCCTAAATCAGCCAGAGCCTTCGAAGGAAGTAGCTGGTACCTCTGCATCACCTTCATAGCCGACCTCTTCCCAAAAGGGCAAGAAACGACGACGCAATAAGAAGCAACTCGCTCCACCACTGCCTTCACAATCCCACACTCTTGGTGACTTTATTCCCCCTGAAATGGGGATCCCTACCAGAATCTGCTCGGTGGTGGATGAATCGTCGAGTGACATCCAAGGGTACGCTTCGGTTAATACTGTGGAGTTGGTAAAGCCCTATATGACTCCCGACGAGGGGAACTGTCAGGAGAACCTCCCCAACGTTTCCAGCCAATGTCGACGTCAGCGGAACTGCAACCATGCCAGTCGTCAAGGCACGTCAGCGGGCACATTCAGTCCAGCCGTGCACGCTACTGAAACCAGACAGCAGGCTCGGCGCAGAGCTCAACAAGAACAACCTCATCTGATGCCCTCATCTCTACCTCCACCACCGTTTGTCCTACTAGATCAGGCAGAGCTGCCTCATCCGTATCACAGTCAGTCTTGACCAGCTATAGGCCAATCTCCGCTGTCCGATCCTAGTCCAGTGACGACCCTCCAGGCTTCAACTAGTAGGCAACGGGATGTACGTGGCACTAGCCAACCACCGGTTCAACCGGCAGGACCCGCTATGCCTCCAACTGCAGAACAAAATCCTGTAAGCAGAGGCTCGCGCTTGGCATGAAAGTATGATGTCCTGAATCACCTGTCCGGCATTCCAGCAAGGCTTTCTATCCTCGAGGCCCTTCGCCTATCGTCTGAAATGTGTGAAGCACTTGCCAAGGCCCTAAGGACCCCCCTTCAGTTTGGGACGGAGGTAGCATCTGCGTAAGCCTTCAACGCTGAGGCAATTGAGAATGTCGAATGCCAGGCAGTTATCTTGTTCTCCGGTGAAGATGAAGACCCTCCCATATAGGGGCATATTCGCCCACTATACATCACTGGCCACTTCAATGGCATGGAAGTTCACTGCTGCCTCGTTGACATGGGTTCCAGGATCAACCTAATTCCGACTCGGAGACTATGAAAGCTGGGTCTGTATGAAGATGATTTAACTCCCTCCAACCTCAGAATCCAGGGATACGACAGGATAGATCAATCCCCAGTCGGCAAGATTTTCCTGAAGACCTAGTTTGGTGGCCCAATTTCCAGCACCGAGTTCATGGTTGTCTCCCAGGACACCGCCTACAACGCATTGATGGGTAGGCCATGGCTCCAGATGCATGCAGAATCCCCTTCATCGTATCACCAGTGCCTCAAATACTCCCTCAATGGTTGAGTAGGCATGCTCCAAGGAGATGCATCTCCTTTCACCTCTTGTGAAGCCCGCTATCTGGATGCTGATTATTACAAGAGCAAGGACAAGCAAATCCTATTAAGTGAGGATGAACCCGCCCCGGTCAGAAGTGATCCATGGGCAGGCCTAGATGACACCTACATCTTCCCGATCCATCGATTGGAGGCCACGACCCCGGACATGGGATAGTGTTTCGTTGTTTCGGGTACTCAAGGAAGTCGTATTCCCATGTCCAAGAGACGACGGAAAATCACCTCGTACACCTACCCCAACCATGCTCAGGTGATCTCGGAGCCTCCTACCCCTGTGCGGTACTGGGATGTCAAGATTATGACAACGACAGTATGTCATACGTGTCTCTTTCGCCGGGATTGAATCACCTGACTCAGGCCGACGTGTCACCACTACTTTGATGTCATCAAACGTGGCCCCTTAGGCCGAAGGCCATATGCGATAGGATCGACTGCCTTCATTGTTATTGTCTCAGTAGCGAGTGGGTCTCCTAATATGATGACCACTACTTCCCAAGCCGGAACCAGATTCCCATCAGGGTTTGATAGCTCAGAAGTACCTCCCTTTGCGGGAAACCCCTCCACGGGTGTAGAGGAAAATCTAGAGGATGCTCCCCCGCCTTTGAGGAAGGCATCACTAACACGGTTGATGAACTGGTACAGGTGAACCTTGGTAGCGAGGAAGATCTGAAACCCACATTGATTAGTGCAGCCATGTCCCTCGAGGAGTAGCAGCGGTACATAGACTTTCTCAAGCAACATCGTGATGTGTTTTCCTGGAGTTACAATGAGATTCCTGGACTAGATCCCCAGGTAGCCATTCACCACCTCGGCCTCCTGTCAAACCATCGTGGGTTTAAGAAGCCTCCCAGGAAGATGCGCCCTTCTCACAGTGTTATGGTTGAGGCCGAAGTTGACAAGATTATCAGAGCCAACTTCATCAAGGATGTCCAGTACCCCAAGTGGCTTGCCAACATTGTGCCAGTCAGGAAGAAGAATGGACAGATCAGGGTCTGCATCGACTTCCGCGACCTCAATCGCCACTGCCCAAAGGATGACTTCCCCCTCCCGGTGACTGAGTTATTGATTGATGCCATGGCCGGGTTCCAAGATCTCTCCTTCATGGATGGGTATTTCGGGCATAACCAGATCCAGTTGGCCCCTGAGGACAAGGAATCCACTGCCTTCAGGGCTCTCCAAGGTACCTTTTGCTATCAGTTTTTTCCCTTCGGCCTGAAAAATTCAGGTGCCACTTATCAGAGGGCCATGCATCGCATATTCACGCCGATTCTCGGGACCCTGGTGGAATGCTACGTGGATGACCTAGTGGTCAAATTGCGCCAGCGCCAGGACCGTCACAAAGACCTTGATAAAGTTTTTGGTTCCCTCTGTTCCCACCACCTGAAGATGATCCCACTGAAGTGTTCCTTCGGGGTCACCTCAGGGAAGTTTCTTGGATTTGTTGTTAGATACCGGGGCATTGAGATCGATCCAGAGAAGGTCAAGGCCATCGGCCAAATTCCTCCCACGAGCAATATTCGGGAACTTTGAGGTCTCCAAGGCCACTTAGCCTATATACACTGATTCATCACGAATCTGAGCAGCAAGTATATTCCCTTTTCCCATCTCATGAAGAAGGGTGCCGCCTATGAATGGGATGAAGAGTGTCGGACCGCCTTCTAGGAAATCAAGCATTACCTGCTCCAACCTCTGGTTTTGATGCCACCTGTCTCTGGAAAGCCATTGGTCCTTTCTGTGACCTCCCTGGAACATTTCTTCGTCACACTTCTCACCCAGAAGAATAACGAGGGTACGGAAAACAATCTCTACTATCTTAGTTGCATGCTTCTCGATACGGAGATCAGATAATCCCCTATCGAAAAGAGCTGCCTTGCACTCATTTTTTCCGTACAGAAGTTGCGGCATTACTTGCAGCACCATGAGGTACAATTGGTCTCTCGGGTAGACCCACTAAAGTACATCTTGAACTGCCCCATGTAGACTGGCCGACTAGCGCAGTGGGTAGTGATCCTTGAGTAGTTTGACATCAGGTTCGTGCCTTAGAAGACCATTAAGGGACAGGCATTGGTAGAAATTTTAGCTACCCATCCAACCTCCGAGGATCAGTCCTTGGACCTGGATTTTCCTGATGAGTCGATCCTCTCAGTCGACCATGTCGTCTCATGTAGGAAAATGCACTTCGACGGTGCCTCCCGGAGCCCCACCGATAGGAGGCTCAACGATCCCATGCTCAACAGAGTGGGTCTCGGTATCATCTTCATTACCCCGACGCAAGCCATCCTGCCATACTCATTCCTATTGTCAGAAGGTTGTACCAACAACAAGGCAGAGTATCAGGCTCTCATCACCGGCCTCGAGTTGGCCCTCGAGATCTTTGTGCCCCATCTACATGTGAAAGGAGATTCTGAGCAGGTAATCAAACAGGTCAATGGAGACTATGTCGTCAGGAAGCCGGAGCTTGTACCATTGCTGGAGTGCACCATCCGTCTAATGGCCCAATTCTCTTCCTGACCAGAGGTTACCCATGTCCCTCAGTCACAGAACGGTCGAGCAGAATCCTTGGTTGGCTTAGCTGCGTCGCTCGCAGAACTTGAGAAAGATGATTTGATTATACATGTGGCACACCAGAGAGTCATTTCTCCCCTCATCCAAGAGGGCAATGACGGCCTACGGGTAAGTCATCTCACTGTCAGACCTTCAACGTCAGGGGTCCCGGGTCTGTCAGAAACAGTGGCCGAGGATGCTCCCGACCAGAGGGCACCTTTTGTTGAGTATCTCCAAAATGGTCACCTCCCGGATGACCGAGCCAAGCGCGAGCGAATCCGACGCCTCGCGCTACAATTCACCCTCCAGAGCGGTCCTAGTCTTGAGAAGATCCTTTATAAGCAGAGCTTCGATGGAATCCCCCTTCGTTGCATTCAAGGAGTAGAGATTTCTCATGTTATTCAAGAGGTTCAGGTCGGTTCCTGTGGTGCCCATCAAGCTTGGCCAAAGCTGTCCCATCAAATCTGGAGGTTGGGGTACTTTTGTCCCTCTATGATCCATGATTGTATCGGGTATGCCAAGAGATGCCACGCGTTCCAAGTTCATGCCAACTTCCTGCATCGGCCGCCGGAGCCCCTCCACCCCACCAAGTACTCATGGCCATTTGTAGTGTGGGGACTTGATGTAGTGGGACCATATCCACCGGCGATAGCTCGCTAGTGTAGGTTCATCCTAACTGCTACATATTTCTTCTCCAAGTGGGTAGAGGCAGTTCCACTCAAAGAGGTTAAGTCTCGTTCCATCTTCGACTTTGTCAGCTCCAACATCATCCACCGGTTTGGGGTCCCTCACACTGTCCTCACCGATAATGGCACCAACATCCGAGCAGCCGAGCTGAAGAAATTGTACACCAAGTACAATATCCATTCGAACCATACCTCCCGCTATCACGCACAGGAAAACGGATATGACCAGCAGGCACCAGATGAGGTGGCCAAAATCCGTTTAACTGAATTGGAATCACTGGAAGAGAACAGGCTTCATGCCCAACAGAATCTGGAAAGGAATCAGAATAAGATAGCGAGAGCCTTCAACAAGAAGGTTTGCCTTCATTCTTTTCTACAGGGTGACCTAGTGTTGGCCCTTCGAGTGTCAATGATCCCCAGTAGGAAACCCCCCAAGCTATAACCCAAATGGGAAGGGCCTTATATGATCCATAAGGTTTACCCCAATGGAGCATACTCCTTGGAGACCATGAATGGGGAGCGCATAACTCCTCCCACCAATGCCAAGTTCTTCAAGCAGTACTTTGCTTAAGCTTCACCTGGTCCTGCATGACCTTAAACTGCACCGTCGTCCTGCAAGACGATAAACTGCAAAATGGTCCGAGCTCTATGACCTTATATTAAGATCTCCCCCTGTCCTTACTATAAGACATTAAACTAAAAGCCAGTCAGGCCGTCCTGACCGAGGCTTAGCCTCAGGCCCCTTGGCCTCTTCGGGCCCCTAGCCTTCGTCCTTACTGTAGGACGTTAAACTACAAGTCGATCAGGTCTCCATGACTGCGGCTCGGCCTCAGGCCCCTTGGCCTTCGTCGACTCAGGATCTATTATGGGATTTTACAGTGTGGTGTGGGATACACCCTCATTCGCGTCGGATTCCCCACCGTACCATACATATCCCCGAATGAGATGCATCTCTTGCCCAGCACGACATTAAACTGCTCTTCAAGAACTACGGGTGGCTTGATTCCCATTCCAATGGGATACGTAGGAATGCTTAGACGCCTCGTCTTGAGCCCAGCCCCAACCTCTTCCCTTCATCTTCCCCCTGGGTATAGTTTCCTTGGAGTATCCTTGCGTGACGAGGAGTAGGATTTCATAGCCTCACTCGTACAAGGATTATATGGGTTTCACCATGTTCCCACTCTCGTTCTTCTATCCTCCCACATCCTTACCGCATGACGTTAAACTGAATGGCCTTCAATAACTATGCATGGCTTGATTCCCATCCTAATAGGATACGTAAGAACACCCGGACATTTCGTCTGTTGGCCCAGCCCAAAAGCCAAAATCTTCCCCTTGGGTCAAGACATATGGCGGGGTGTTCCCTTTCACCCCAACTCACTTTGATCAAGCCTCAACCCGGCTGCACGTCCCCCCTGGAGATGTTCGCCTCTTTCGTGGATGGATACAGCTATGCTTCACCCACTCCTTGACAGGGATTCCATCATCCTTCACACCAGGAGGGACCCCCAAGAATGGCCTGGATACAACGCCCAAGGGCTCTCCTACCGACACGGGCCGACGCCCCTAATTTTTTCCGAGAAACAAGCCAATAAAAGTCCCGCATTGAAATTTTTGTCAACGGTCGACGCCCATTTGTTGCTCCCGTATTAGGTCACCATAGGAACGCTATGTTTCGAACATGGTCAATAGTGTCCTGGATCTTCGGGTCCTCCCTGATATGTCCCAAACATCGAGTGCATTGATTCATTCTACCCCATCCTGAAGTGAAAAACTTCGCTCCAGGTGGTGCCAACGGTCGAGCCCACGACCCCGATTCTCTTATAAGGGATGTACGACGTGATGTAGAATTACGTCCTTTTTCATATCGGGTTACTTGCCTTGCTGTACACCTCCCCGGATCAGATACAGTTATCTCTTTACCCCATCCTCATTGTAAGATGTTAAACTGAAAACTGGAGAGGCCTCCCTGACCAATGCCTAACCTCAAGCCCCTTGGCCTCTCCGGGCCCCCGACCCTCGTCCTCAGTGCAAGACGTTAAACTGCAAACTGGTCAGGCCTCCCTGACCAATGCCTAACCTCAGGTCCCTTGGCCTCTCCAAGCCCCCGACCCTCATCTTCACTGTAAGATGTTAAACTGTAATCCAGTCAGGCCTTCCTGACTGATGCCAACCCTCAGGCCCCTTTGCCTTTTCGGGCCCCTTGGCCCAGTTTCTTTCCTATAGAGCTGTGCGGTATGGTGTGGCGTTATGTTCTCATTACCCGATGCGCCGTACATATCCTTGTTAGGATATTCTTCTCTCCTGGGTATCCCTTCAGAACTACGTATGGCTTGATTCCCATCCTTATGGGATATTTAGGACCACCCGAATATCTAAGCTTCGGGTCTAGCCCCATCTCTTGGGAATCTCTATCCCACCTCGGTTCCTCGGCCTACTCTTCCTCCACAAGGGGATTATATGGTGTGGTGTGGGATTATGCCCTTATTCACGTCAGTCTTTTAATGACCACACCATGTACCTCTCATTATCGAGCTGTTTCGTCGACCCTTTATGAAGGTTCACCAATGTGCCTAAGGGTACTCCCGTTTATTACCTGGAATGTCAGACTTTACTCGGACATGTCCCCACCTGCTTTCCAGGATTTTTGTATCCCATCATCAGCGCTTCCATCATCTTTCACACCCGGAGGGACCCCCAAGAACTGCCTGGATACCACACCCAAGGGCTCTCCTACCATTACGGGCCAACGCCCTGATGGTTTCGGACAACAAATCGATAAAAATCCCGTGTTGCGAATATGGTCAGCGGTTCATGCTCGTTTGTTGTTCCCACCTCAGGCTAACACGATATGGGGACTGTTTTCAACCATGGTTAACGGTTATCCTCTATCTCCACACCAACCCCATTAAGCCCAAATTGTCGGTTACACGATTCACGTCCTTCTCCATTCTCATCACATCCAAGTGAAGTTTTGAAATTCTTGGCACTATTCCTCAGTGTACGTCTGCACGTTGGGGGAACAAAGTTGTGTCAAAGGTGTCCTTCAAGGCTCTTCACCAACTTCCCCTCGGTGGATGTTTCGGGTATTGCGATAGGGATCTTCCCCCCTTGTTTCCCACACCGAGTTTAACTCACGTGGGCATAGGGATAGGGTCGAGGTCTGCACTTACCTGGAAATTTTTCATCCACCCCTGGTCCGAGCTCTAAAACCATAAACTAAGATCTCCTTGGAACTATGTTCAGCTTGATTCCCATCCTCATGGGATACGTAGGGCCACCTGAATGCCTAGTTTTCGGGTCCAACTCATTTGGGAGCTAGTCTCTCCCTCGTTACCTTTCACCTCTATGTGGGCCCCTCGGCCTGAGGTTCCTATCTTGGGACTGCGTATGGTATTATGTGGGATTATGTCCCCATTCACATCGGTTATGCCGCACAACACCATACACATTCCCTGCCTAGCATCGTCTCTGCTATGTCTGCGCTGCATATTGTTAAAATGCATGCTTGGTCTTATCACACGACCCTAAATTGTGACATTATCGTCCTGGCCGCACGACGAAAAACGGCACTTCATTGTGATGACCTCGTTGTAGAGGACATCACGTTGGGTATTGGTCACGTGTCATGCCATTTGTCAGCACCTATCAAGGATTGATTCTTGTGGCGACACTAGGGCCTGCTACCCTAGGCATGTCGCTTCACAAAAAAACCAATCACCTTAAAGGACAGACAAGATTTATCAAATTCCGCTTCTTTTAGTGCAAGGTCCATTCCCACACTCCCCTTTTTCCCCATCACTGGTACCTTACCGTGCCACCTTTCAGAACTACGTATGGCTTGATTCTCATCCTCATGGGATAATTAAGAGCGCCTGGGCACTTCCTCGCGGGCCCAGCCTAACCTTCATGTTCGATCCCTCGGCTCGAGCATTTCCCCAGAGAACACATGGTATGTAGGGCCTAGGTCCTCATTCACATCATGTTTTGTAACCGCCTTTCCATGTGTCCCCTGCTCCCCTTTCCCATTCATGGTCCGAGTTCTAAGACCATAAACTAAGGATCTCTCAAGAACTACGTGCAACTTGATCCCCATCCTCATGGGGTACGTAGGAATGCATTTGAATTTTTCTTTGGGCCCAGCTCAACTCTCGTTTATGGTCCCTTGACCTAAAATTTTCCGAGAAACACATGGTGGTCAGAACCCCCAGTTCCCATTCACGTCTGCTGTCTGAGATACCCCACCGTGTGCCTCCCATGTTTCATCCCGCCCTTTGGTCCGAATTCTACGACCCTAAACTAAGATATCCCTATGGGAAAAGACTATGCTCCCTCTATCTGATACATCTCATTGTCGTATTCAGATGTGTTTTGACAAAGAGACCGAAATGTGGGACTTTCATGGGGGCATTTCCCTCGTCCCATGACCAAGCTTTGTGAGCTCGCTATTGGGATCCTCATCCTCTTCCACATCCAAAAGGACCCTCGGATGACATGGATGCTAGGCTTAAGGGTTCTCCATGGAATTTGGGCCTAAGGGATCCCCTATCGTTTTGGTCCAACGTCCCTATGGATCTCTGCCAACATTTGTGACATGGTCCCGTGTTTCGAACATGGACAATGGTAGACCCTCATTTGTATGCCCCCATTCTAGGATAATGCGATATAGATACTAAGTTTCTGCCTCGGTTAATAGTTATCATCTATCATCACGATGCCATCATTATGATCCAAATCTCAAGCATCATGATTCACACATTTCCACTTCCTCGTGTTTAGGTGGAATTCCAACATGCTCGACTCTATCTCTTCGCGCATCTAGGTGTGCCACATAGTTGTGTTAGTGTTTTTGGTCCAGTATTCACCGAGCATCCCCTCACCCTAACCCGCCCCTTTATGTGTCAGGAAAGTCCCACCACTACTTCTTGTTTCCCACACTGAGCAGGACTCACGTGGGCTTAGTAGTTTTGGTAGGATGTGTAACAACACGGCCAGGCTTCTCATCGTCCCACGTCACATTAAACTACACTTTTAGAACTACGTATGGATTGATTCCCATCCTCATGGGGTACGTAGGAACACCCAACCGCTCTGCTTCGGGTCGAGCCTAATCCTCACTCTTGGTCCCTCGACCTGTAGAGTTTCCTTCGGGGGTACGTGGTTTGATTTGGACTCCAAGTCCTCATTCACGTCGGTTTCATAACTACCACACCATATTCTCCCTAGGCTCTTCTCTTTCACTCCACGTCCTATCATATGATGTTAAACTACAAGATTCCATATGTCCTCAACGCATGACACTAAAATGCAGTTCAACCCTGAACAATTTCAGGATGCCCTGTGTTAACCATGGGATGCACCAGAGCCTCTTCTAGAGAGGATTTCACCTGCCAATGTTGGTCTATGACTACACTGTGCTTTCAGAACTACGTGTGGCTTGATTCCCATACTCATGGGATACGTAGAGACACCCTGGTATTTTTCCTAGGGTCCAGACCATAGTAATCATTAATCTTGTCCTTCCCCTTTCCGGCCCCCTGGCCGGACCCCTCACCGGAGAGGCCATGTCCCAAAGAAGGAATGATCCATGATCAAAATAATGCGCCCATCTGGCGTACTCACACCACGGTGGTATAATTACATGAGTTTTGGATTTTGTTCAGACAAACCATCACTCCATGTTCCACGCTTTGCGTGCCCCTTATTTGGACCTTTGTCCCCTTTCATATCTGAAGGGACCCCCTAACGGCCTGGTCCCATGCCGCATCGGCTCACCTACCGTCCTGGGCCAACGTTCCGGAAGACTGGTCATGTTTGGAAGGACCCCCTAACAGTATGGATGCTCGGCCTAGGGTCCGCCTACTGTCCTGGGCCAACGTCCCGAAGGATTGATCGACAACATTTGTGACCTGGTCCCGTATTTCGAACATGGTCAGCGGTCGACCCTCATTTTTTGTCCCCATTTCAGGCTAACGTAGTAAGGATATCGTTTCTCCGCCACAGTTAAGGGTTGTCTTTTATTGTCATGCCTCCCCCACAGTGTTCCGAATCTTGGGTATCGTGATTCAAATTTCCCATTTCCATCTGTTTGGACCGATTTCAGTGCCCCTGGCGTTGCACCGTTCGTGCATGAGAGCATGCTGAAGAAACGGTAATTCGGATTTTTTGAGAACTTCCTTCTCTGGCCAGGCCTTTCCCATCTTTCGGAAATTCGGACTGGTTATCCAAACCTTGGATGCCCGAAGCTTGGTTTCCACTCCTATGTTGGGTGGGACGAGGAGGCAACTATCTCCTATTTCTCATATTGGGCTTGACCCACGTGAGCCTGGGTAATTATCGCCGAACGTCCCGCAAACATTGTAGGTATGTAATGAACCGATGCACAAAGTGTAAATAGTGCATTCTACGACATTCAAAACAAAAAAAAGAGAAAAAAATTGAAGCACAAAAGTACCATTAAAAGGTTTGTAATTTGTTACAGTACCCAGGGGTCGACTCTCCCCATGGACGGGTTGACCTCATCAAAGGAGAATTGCAGCTCTACCACCCTTCAGCTTGTGGCATCCAAGAATTGCAGCTGCTGACTCAGCTCCCGCTCCTCCTCACCAGCGTTGGGCCACAATTCGTCATCCTTGGCCCTGGCCCTCTCTATGCGAGCTTGAATGGCAGCCATCTTTCTAGAGGCCTGCCTCATATGCTCTTTTTCCTCTGCTAGCTGATCCTTTAACCATCAGATCAGCTCAGATTGTGTATTAAGAGAGGCTGAGTGCTCATCCGCTCGGGCCTGCAGCTGTTGGACCTCACTTTCAGCTCCTGGAGCTTCTTGATGTTTGTCGCCTTCCTCCGCTGCCAGCCCACGCGGAGCCCGCGATCATACTCCCGGATCTTCTCGGCCATGAGATCTCGGATGAGCGCATGAGGACATTGGGCATCCACTCCCCCAGCGCATAGTTCGCGCAGCCGCGAGTGAAGTCTGTCCATTTCGTTCAGCCATAGAACTTGGGGTGTCCTTGATGAAGCGCGTGATTAGCTTCCACGATCGACGGCAGACTATGCTGTTGTCTTCCACGTCGGAGGCCGTTTCGTCCCAGTCTACACGATTGGGAGGCACATACGCAGGACACACCCACAGGAAGTCCTCGGCAGGATTTGCATCTAGTGTTGAATCTGGCATGGCATCTGGCGGAGGAGAAGGCTTGACGGGACTTGGGTCGGCCGATTGATCCTCGTCATCAGACTCCACCTCAATAACCTCAGGCACGACCCTACTGGTGGTCTTGCCGATGATAGTGTGTGTTGCAGCTCGGGGAGATGGGGGGACTATCTCCACCATCACCAGCATGCCCCTAGGAGGGATGCCTCCAGACATCCCGACCAGCCTTGCCGCAGCAGCCCACGCCAGTCGAAGAACTGTACGACAGAGAAGGACACAAACATTAGTTGGCACCATCTACATATGACAACAATGAATCCGGTAGAGGAAACTTATGGTGATCGATCTCCTGGTGCTTCTCTTGAGTCTATACTGACGGGACCCCGAGGCATGTCCCTCCGTATACTGTTGGAAGGACTGGAGATTCCGGAGGAGACCCCTCTGGTGCTCTAGCCCCACCAGACGTAGAACTGGATGCAGTTGTAGGTGCGGGTTCTGAAGGTCCTACATCATTACCCGCCATGGAGCGAGAGCGAGGCCTACGTACAAGTTCCTCCTGCATAGTTCAAACATCTGTAAGAAATCCATGATAGCCTGAGAACGGACCATGAGGAAAGAGGCATGGGATGCTACCTCGAGAACCTCTGCGAAATTATTAGAATCTGAGTCTTGGTCTCCAACTTCACCCTCCTCCAACGGGCTCCCTCCGCCAGCCTCATCCTCCCGAGAGGAGTCCTCTGATTCTTCCAGCAGGTGGAAGCGGTCCATCAGGTCGGTGGCTGACAGCTGTGGTGGAATCGTTCGATCCAACAGTACCCTCACCCGATCTGTCATTGGGTGTGGGACACCACTGGAGTGAACGTAGTCCTCCAGCTCGACCAAATATTTCTCTGCCTCCGCCAAAGATGCTGCAAAACTGGCCCGGACTGGGCCTATGCCTGGCAGAACCATCCTGCGACGGTTCAAAAGTTCCCTCACCTTGGGAAGATTGAGGTGTTGCTGGTTGATACCCCAAATATCCCAATCCTCCGGGACGACGGCATCCTCTGGAATGTCAATATGACGTAGCTGCTTCCCTGGAGCCTGAGCAGATATCCTGCGGAATCCCCTCAACGGATTCCCCTCCGGATGGCCCTACTTTTCTGGAATCACCGGGTCCGCCGCTGCTACCACACCCCCGGCCGGTGCGGGTCTCGCCGCCACGGCAGCACCGCCACCACGAGAGGCCCTTACTTCCCTCCAACCCCAACCTTGGGATATAGGAGGCCCACTATCACCAACCCGAATAGTTAGATGCTTCAACATCTCCCCCGGATAAGCATCCTCCCAGCTAATGGCATACTCCCTCACCAATCCGAATGTGGTGGTGGATGGAGGCAGTGCAATTCGCATCTTCCTGTCTTCTCGCATGAACATGAGCCATAGCTGCCTCATCACACACGGGTGCTCCTCATGACTCACCTCCCAGAAGACATGCGGGGTCAGCCACTGGAGGCACCGGAACTACCTCGCAAACCGATGTGGGGTGTACGGTTCACAGAGCGGATCACAATCAACTCGTGCCACCAAAAAACCGCCTCTAAAGGCCAGGAGATAAGCTCGGTGCTCTTCCGTTCCCTGCCCGTCGTCAGTAAGTATCCCCGTCGGCAATGGGAATGGGTGGAAGTTAAACTCATCTACCCTCCACACCCAGTTCAGCACCATCGGCACGGTTACTTTGAATGTGAAGCTCCTGACCGCATTCAGAATGGATGGGTAGAAGTTTGATCCCTGTGGTGAGATAGGGTTGGGATACTCATAAATCCCCCTGATGTGCGCCGCAATCCAGCCATAAAGAAGGTGGAAGGGCCCACATATCCTTGGCGGATTCTTTCTCTCGCTAACGTGTCGTTGCATCCTGTACAACTTGGTGAGCATTGGAATCCCTAGATTGACCCGCTGCCCCATGGCCAGCATGGACTCCATGATAAACGAGCTAGGCCGCACCCCCATGCTGGTATCCCTCACCGGTAGGATCCAACCGTAGATAAGGGTTGTGATGAGTGCCGCCAGCCTGACTATCGGCTATTGTTCAGTGCTAACACTAAAACCCCAAGTCTTCCATTGGCTGTCCTCTAAGACCCACCAATATGAGTGCTCCTTACCACATTGATCCGCCTTCAGACAAGTTCTAGGCCTAGGAGGGAACTCTCGATTTTCCGGGAAATTCAAGAACTGCTTGAACCACTTCTTAAAGTGGAAATCTCTCACCGCTTTCTTATCCTCTCCAAGGACCAGTTCCATCAGTGTCGACGCCAGTCGCGGCATCTACTCCGTATCCTCCCACGCGCTCATGGCGGGGAGGAACTCATCATTCATGGACCCCAAGATCGGGACCCCCGAAATCTGATGAACATCCCACAGACTGATGCCCACCTCCCCATGGTGCAGGTGAAAAGTATTGGTCCTAGACGACCATCTGCGCAGCAGCTTCGGCATCAGCTGTTTCAGTTGGTAAATGTGGAATTGGGAGGCCCATGCCGCCTCATACAAACCCAATCTCCTCAACTCTGACCCAAACTCCTCACATGAGGCGCCTACCCAGTAGGCCCATGCCCAGTCATTGGTGAAGTTGTCGCCCTAGTGCAGGTCCCACTCATCGGACCACCCCTTCTTCGAAACCTGAAAATCCTCCTTCAGCATGGTACGGTAGAGAGGAGGGGACGTCTCCGGTTGCAGTGGCTTCCCATCAATATTATTCACATGGTTGTAGAGACAGTATACAGTGAAGGGTGTGAAGTCCTCCCATGCATGACCATCGGCCTCCCTGAACCACTGGTGCTGAAATGGCGTGCTCCTAAACTAGCAAGCCGGTTCGTCCCTACTCGCCTCAGGGATGAAGACATCATCCCTCAACCCGAATCCATACAAGGGCAGCTTATTGCACTATGGATAGTTCTTATGACCCTCTGATAGTAGTTCTTTCAAAGAAGTATGGTCCGAGTGGCTTCGGACCATCTCCCCAAGGCCCAGATAGTTGGCCATCTCATCCCTCCGGGCGGCGTCCACAAGCACCCCCAATACAGCTTCTCGATGGGCCATTTTGGTTTCGGCACTAGGAAAAGAATTTTTTCGGGCTAGATCACGAAGTTAGCTCGCGAAGATCTCTCGCAAAGCTCCGGTGAAAAACCAAGCCGTGGATTCTGGCCTAGGCCGGCAAACAGAAGTTCTCTTGGCGCGGTCGCGGAGTCGGAGACTCGCGGTTCACCGTGAAGCTCGATTCGCAGAGAGCAGACGCGGAGTACGCGGAGCTTCGCGATGTTGAGAGCGCAAAAGGACAAAAGTCTCTAGAGGAAAAAAGAGAGGTCAGCCCCCATATTTATAGGCGGTGACCCCGGAGCTTCAAGGTGTGCCCTGCCCGTAGTGAGTATCGCGATGCGTCCAGACCGCGGGGCCGCTTTTAGCACCGTGGGCCCCTTCGCGAGGCCGCATCATGAACCGCCGATAATTTTGGCAATTTTCCCTTAGACATCGACCCTTCATCCCTCCGCGGCTCCAAGTCTGAGGGGGGGAATTTGTTGGCGCAAAAATATGGATCGGAAAGAAGGGGTGAAAAATAATCCCCGCACGCTGCCTCACGAAGCTCCAACGCGGAGCTCCCCCTAGCATCGCGGCCCCGTGAAGCACAGGAGGCGGTAATGCTCCGCGAACGGCCTGACGTTCACGAGCCCATCGCGAAGCACAGGAGGCGGTAACGCTCCACGAATGAACTGACGTTCGCGACCCCACCGCGAAGCACAAGAGGTGGAAACGCTCCGCGAACGGCCTCACGTTCGCGAGCCCGCCGTGAAGCACAGGAGGCGGTAATGCTCTGCGTACAGCCTCAAGTTCACGAGCTCTCCACGAAGCACCTGCTGCCCCTTCGCGCCGCGTGAGTTCTGCATCACGATGCCCCTTGCCTATAAATATTGGGCTACCCCTATGTCCAAAATATGGACAATACAACCTTTCGGCTTCTCAACTCCTGAATCGTGAAGCACCCTTCACCCCGGGAATCATGAGCTCTGCGAGGTATTTTTTACTTCACGAGATGCCTTCACCTTGTCTCATTTTGAGTCCCTCTTCTAAGAGGGATTCCCTTCGTGAAGTACAATGGAATTTGAAAAGGAGGGGGATTCCCAAGTGAATTCGGGCAGCCACAGAGCGTTTATTCTTCGCGAAACACCCATCCTGTACTAGTGATCCCCATGCCAAGGTAGGGTCGCTACGTATCGTGAAGCACATTTCTTCGCAGAACCTTGCTTCGCGAGGCACCTCTACTTCGCGAGGCAGTGCTCCGCGAATACTATTCCACTTCGCAAAGCACACCCCATTCACACCTCTACCCCATGCTAAGGCCAAGACACTCCACTTCGCGAAGCACACTCCTTTGCTTGGAAATTCCTCTTCCCGTGCGACCCTCCAGGTTTGCACGATGTGATTTCGAAGTCCCGTGGACAACACCACTCGTAGAATTTCTTCGCCAAATGCTTCTTCGCATAGGCATGCTAACGGATATTGCTTCTTTGCATAGCCACGATAACGTAGACCCCTTGATGGTTCTCTCTACGACCTCCCTTGACCACGGCCTTACTGGTACCTTCCCTCCCCCAAGGAGCAGAGGGTGCCGGTCATGTAAGTCCTAGGGGTGCAGAGTGAACCCACCTAATCCGAGCTACAGGATGTTAAACTGCCCAGAACCTCGTCCTTAACACATGACATTAAACTGGGACCCGACCCCGTGCCTCACACGTAGGGTCTCCCCAGCTCAGACATTCTTTACGCCACTCGTCTCCACGGGAATGGGATCACCCCTTCATAGGGGATGATAACCTCTTTATCGGAGCAGTGTATGTCCACAGGAGAAGGGCAACCACCTTTGTGTAAGCCCCCTTGCCCCTCTTGTGGAAGGTATCACCCATGCACCTCCGTACATCCCCACTGCCAAGGCTAGCGGAGGGCATGATAGGGAACGAGGCACCTTCAATCTTTGGTCCCAAATCCCACTCCCGCTGCGCTTTTCCGCACTTCGGGCTCCATCCTGGAGTAAGTCCCAGCACCATGGGCCGCCTAATGCATAATCCCCTCTTCGTTTCTCACGGATGCACCCTTCATGACATGATCGTCAGGTCTCTACTTCCTCTTGTTTCTCACACCGAGCATGACTCACATTGGCTTAGAGTAAGCATTGGCCATGATAACACCTCGTCCAGCATGACGTTAAACTGTATGCCCTCATCCAGCATGACGTTAAACTCTATGTCGTCCAACATGATGTTAAACTGTATGCCCTCGTCCGGCATGACGTTAAACTGTATGTCATTTAGCATGACGTTAAACTGTATGCCCCCGTCCAGCATGACGTCAAACTGCACATCCATTTGAACTACGAGGTCTTTGATCCATGTCAAGGCATGGTACGTAGGAATCCCCCATGAGGTTCAAGCCCACCACCGATCATTTCTTCATGTCAGGTTCCACCCTCGTCCAGCATGACGTTAAATTGCATTCCATTTCGACGGCAAGTCGTTTTGACCAACCTGAACTACGAGGACTTTGATCCATGTCAAGGCATGGTACGTAGGAAGCCTCCCTGAGGTTCAAGCCCAACTCCCACTGGACCAAGGTCCTTTCTTCACGTCGGTTCTCTGACACCCACCATTATTCCCAAACTATGAGGACTTTGATCCTTGTCAAGGCAGGGTACGTAGGAAGCCTCATGAGGCTCAAGCCCACCGCTAGTGGACCCCTGGGTTCACCTTCACGTCGGTTCGCCGATGAAGCCCCTTTGAACTACGAGGTCTTTGATCCATGTCACGGAATGGTATATAGGAATCCTCCCAGAGGTTCAATCCCACCACCCATTGGTCACTCCGACCCTCTTCGCATCGGTTCATCAAGACCCGGGCAGCCTAGTGTGTAAGCTCGACATCATCTAGACCATGGTCCTTGCCCGCGTCAGTTCGCCGACACACCATTATGAACTACACGTTCTTTCATCCATGTCAAGGCATGGTGCATAGGAAGCCTCACAGAGGTTCAAACCCATCACCCGGTCATCCTGAACCCTTTCATGTCAGCTCACTGACGATGCCCATCGGACCAAGGTCCACCTTAACGTCGGTTCGCTGACGACACCCATCGGACCAAGGTCGACATTCACGTCGGTCCACCAGCGCACCCACCCGAACTACTCGGACTTTGATTCCCTACCACGGGGATACGTAGGAGGTATTTTCGAGGCTCAAGCTCAACTTTACTATCGCCCTTGCGATGGTCTCGTTTCATTCCCCCTCCACTTCATTCATCCATCCATCATCCAGCCTGATTCATTCCTGGACCGCCATATCCCGGTGAGATCATGCCATTCCGCTCCTCTTCACAGCATTCTGGAAGTAGCCCATGGGCTGGCCCCGATATCGGCATCCCTTCAATGGAAATTCCACAATCCAATCTATTCCAGCCAATGCTCTGATCGGGCCGATCCATCTTCATTGGACGTTAAACCTGTGGCATACCCTGTGTTAAACATAGGAAGCTGAGGAAAACCTCAGATATATGCATGTGGCATATAATTCCGCGCGCTCGATGTGGGATGCCTCGGGCTTCCACGCCCTCGAGAATCTCTATGACAAGGGACAAAAGACAGACATGCCAGTTCCCCAGTGATCAGACACGCTACTGATGCCTCGACATGACTACTCCCCCGACTGAAGGTTGCTGCCCTGACCGGACCCTTTGGAATGTCCTGACAGAAGCAGTGTAATTAACTGGCATCCATGGAAACCTGGCACTGAGAAGAGTTTCATGAACAACATATTAAATCTATGAGGGAGACCCGGACTAGGTGATGAGTTCTGAGGAAGAATCCATGGGAGGAAGAACCGACATCCCATCATCCCGGTTTAGATCAAGGAGTAGACATCACTGAAAAAGGAGCGAATGTCGCCCACCTTTGGAAAGCGGGAATGCGGGGCAACAGCCGTGCGTCCCCCACAGAAGGATGTGGATGCCCCGGAGAAAGCATCGGAAATAGTAACATCTAATAAAAATTGATCTAACGTAACTGATTATTTCCAGAGATATTAAATTTTCTTACAAGAAGATGATATTGTACAATAATTTTTAGTGCTGTGTAATTTTGTAAATTGTAATGAATTGAATTATAAACCTAAAATGAATTAATAATAATCATGAATAATTATATATTCATGTTACATACAAAAAAAAATAATTATATAAGCCACATAAAATTTAATTGGTTCAAATTAACAAATATGTCTCAATGAAATGAAAACTGAGATAATGTGCCTTACCACTTCGTGAATTTGATATAAGATCCACGTGGATGAAATAATACAAATTGAAACATAATATACAATTAATAATAAATGATTCATGATATTTCATGCTAAATGATTATTTTTTCCACCATATATAATAAATTAGGTGCACAATAATAAAATATGCCTCATTAAATGGAAATTGAGAGGATTTCCCGTATAGTGATCAAACCATTGAAGTGAGGATTAATCAATGGGTGGATTATTTCTATAAAATTTACAACAAAATAAAAGCAGTATTAAATACAATACTGATAAAATAAATAATTTAATGACATAATCTAATAATATTAATTCCGTTGGATAATTAATAAAACTAAATGAAAGGAAATTGGGTTATGAACTTCCTTACCACTTGGTAACTTTCATGTCAAAATCACATGGATAAAATAATATATATTAAAACTAATATTTTCCTAATATATAAATTATTAATGGAATAATAGGTTAAATGGGAAGTCTTTGCACTATATATCATAAATTAGGTGCACAATAATAATATATTACTTAATAAAGGGAAATTGAGATGATGTTTCTTATCTCATGGATTCTTTTAGTTAAATGTTATTTAACATCTTATATTGAAGTTTTTATCATTTTATTATTTTTTATAAGAACCATAATCATATTTTTAATATCATATATTAATCATTTGTAACATTTTAGCCACCAATTATTAATAATATTTCATTATTTTTGTTGTTTTAGGTGCTAATTGCCTAACATTATCATGTTTGTTTTTCAAGGAATATTTTGGTTGTTGTGTGTAATGTCTATAAATAAATCAACTAAAAATAATTCTAATGTTATAAATATCATATATAATAATTTTATATATTTATATTATCACTCTTGGAGGTTGGATATGGAAAATAAATCTCATCGCATCATATAGTTGGTAGGCCATACGTACGAACGAGAGAGGATCTCAATCCATTAATGAGGGAAAGTAAAATAAAGTGTGAGACATTATAATATTACAAAATAAATAAAATTATATATATATATATATCATATATTCATCAAATTTTTGTATATATTTTCCATTTTATTCATATTTGAAAAACAAGTTGTGTCACTTCACGAGGTTGTAGTCCAACAAACACTTGAGCGACATTATTATATTTTAAACAGCAAAGAATGTAAGAAGATATATTTGATATTTTGATTATATGAATATAATAAAATCATATTATATATATATATATATTTATCCTATAATTATTTAAAATCATGTGATTTTTTGATGTAAAATGAGTTAATTTAGTTTGTGAGGCAGTTGTCAACTGTACACATGATCAATGAATTTGTTATCTAATTGATGGAAGTGGAGACGAGTAAATATTATTTCATTAACATAGTATGATCTCAAAATATTTTATATAATTATTTTATTGTATTTTATTTTTTTAATACATAATTTAAGGTGGAAATGTAGAAACAAAATGAATGATATTCAATAAGATATTCACCTTATCTTAGGAAAACATCCTTTGGATCACCGATTTTGGACCCTAGGGTGGGACTTTAGGGATGAAAAGAACCTATGTAATTTATAGAAGAATTTTTGGGGGGAGTTATTTTAGTAGGATTTCGTTAATAAAAAGGTATTTAGAGTTTTGAATAAGAGAAGAAAATGTTACCCATTTTTAAGTGGGGAAATGGTATATTTTCTGAAATTACATGGAAATTACCAAAAAGAATCAATATTAATAAAGACCTCACCATGAAAAAATTCATAAATAAGAAATTATATTCTATCTATGGGTAGGATAAGGACTATATTTTTATATAATATGGTTTTTTATTTTTTATCTAAATATGACCCATATATTTTTAGTTTAACTGCAAAGTAAACATTTATTACCCATAACCATTGTAATAACTTTTTACTATTTTAAATATTAATTATGGAAAAATTTATGTTGATCCTATTAGATAAAAATAATTATTCTAATTCAAATTAATTAATTTATTTCTTCAAACTCAATTTAAATAATTCAAAAATTATAATATAAAATAAACCAACATTTCTGGTCGAAAAGTGTTTTTCCATGAAATCCATATTTCAAGCATAAAATGATCTTAAAATAACTATATGAATAGTAATCCGAATTATATAGATTAAAAATGATATATTTAAATGTAATATATCAGTTTTAATTAAATAAGTAATTGTTATTCATTATTTTGATGAATTTAAATGGGCATTAGGTTCTCCTTTTAAATAGTGTTTTCTGGAAAATAATTACTATTTTGAAAAATGTACCAATTACCACTAAATGTTAGTATACTTATTTATATAAAAATTTTAAATAATAATTTTTTAATAAAACATATTTATCATAATAATCTGTAAAAATGGGTAAATATTGATATACTGCAGTTTTTATTTTTCATAAATGATTATTTCAAATGGAAACATTAAATAATTCATTATACAATTATTTTGATCTTATAGGTTAGAAGTTGTTATTCATCCTATAAAATAATTATTTTTATGCCCTGATATTTTTAAATTGTTTATGTCATTATTGTTTTATTAAAAGTTTATTTTTTACTTATTAATATTGAATTTTCTAGTTCCTTGTATCGTAAAAATAGAACAAATTACATTTATTCTAAAATATTTATATCTTGTAGTAGTGGGGTGTAACATTATTCCCTCTTATAAAAAATTATCCTTAGAAATTACAATGATATTTACAATTCATAAAAATTAGTATGGTTTTTATTCATAAAATCCTCTATTTTTTAAATTTCTTCCTTGATTTTATGATTTAATCAAAGTACCTTTACAAGTTGAGTCTTCATTTTCATTAACACATTATATCTAGTATCAAATATCTTGGTTGGATCTTCATAGTATTATATATTTTTTTCCATTTCTATTTCAACATTGGTGACCACATGTGTTGTGTCTAGATTTTACTTCTATAATAGTGATATAAAAATCAAATCATGACTTATGTAAATATTGGAGGCATATAAAAAGAATAATATATAACTATAATTCCATAAAAATTGAAAAGAGTATTATATACTAAAGGTTCAGTTGACCCTTCTTTTCAAATATCATAACACCGATCAATGATGTTATATTAAATAAAATGTAATCACCATTTTGAAATTCCAAGTCATTCATCATGTTATCAGTATTAGTTTTTTCTACATTGAGGTGGATTAATATGAGAGAAAATAGACTTTTAAATTTATTTTTTCTATGTATAATTTTTATGGCCTACAAGTATCCATTCAATATTTTCATCCCAAAATTCAAGGATATGGAATCGTTTTCTTTCAATTATTCATATGGAATAATTTTAAAACATAAATGAAAACTATTTTTATATGATAACTCTACAATTATAAATAATGATCTTATATACCTTGAAAGTCAATATATATGGACAAGACCATATCTTATAATTTTTGAATAGTTCTTTTATACTATCTATATGTTTTAGGATTTTAAGAATTCATCAAATAAAGCTAGATTTCCTAAGGATTTTGAAGAAAAATCAATATTTTTTAAATAAATCATTGGTCATAATCAATAATAATTAATGGAGGTTCTCCAATATATCTTGAAACATCATTTATAGAGTTAATTTCAAGCTACTCATGAGATAAATCATCTGTTATATGGGATATATGTACAGATTTGATTAATGTATTGATAATAACATATAATTGATCATTCGTTAGGGGGAATATTTAGTAATCCTATTATTAATCCAATAATAATTTCTTCCCATTTACTCACAGTAATAAGAAGAGGATGCATGACTCCTTTAGGATGTTGTCCCATAACACTCACCTATTGACAGACCAAACATCCTAATACATAATTATAAATTTACCTCTTATTGTTAGCCCACAAAGAATGTTCCTTAAAATATATATATAAATTGTAAATACCATGTTTTATAAATATATTTTATCTATGATCATCATCAAAATATTCTGTCATATATCAGGTTTGGATGAAACACATAATATATTTCAAATTTTCATAATATCATCTTCACAAAAAAATTCCAATTTTCCATCATCCATAGATTTATTTTTTTTCTATAAATATTGCATCAGTATATTGAGATCATTTTTCCTTCAATAATAACAATGGTTATGAAATTATTTGAAAATTGACTAATGTATCCACTTCCTTAAAATTTTTCATGTCCTTTTATTAGATCCATGAACATAAGATCTCTCTCAATAACCATTAACTCATATTTCCATGATCTTTCATTGTAAATTCATACCATACATCATTTTCATCCATAATATGGTAGTTTATTCCGAAATCTTAATCCATGAGTATCTCAATCCATTACCATTGACTCATATAGAGATATTTCTTAGAAATTGATACATTTTAGCCTCTTATGTTGTGTGTGTGTGTTTGTGTATATATTAAATATTTCTTCATATATATAATGTCCCAATCTCTTCATATAAAATATCATAACTACCAACTTAGTATAACGGGTTAGATTGATCTATTCCTAAGACTCAACAACCTAGATGCATATGCAGTAAACATACCTTTTTCATAAAGAACATAAACATTTCTTTCGTGATTGAATCACGATCTATCAAAAACCCATCATTTCATGATGATATAATCCAAAATAAGAGAATTATAAAATATCCACTTTAATTAATTAAAACAATCTTCACATTCCATTTTCCATAAAAACATGACTCCTTTATGTACAATATTGGGTAAAGGGTAATACAATCAAGAAAATAATGAAAAATCACTGATATTAACCTTCCAGACCAATAAAACTACTACCTTAATTATGTTAATTTGTATAGTCAATTACATGAAGTCCATTTTCTTTGAAGGATCAATAGGGATTCCATCCACTGTAAAATAATATTCAATAAATAAATGTTTATGATATAATAAATCAAATTTATAAAATTTAAAATACAACTCATTCCCACTAGGAGTCTCAAGAATGAACCATATATGATTCTCTCGGTTCTCATAGATTTTATAACTCATCATGATATATTAAATGAATATTAAATAAATGTTATCCAAATATTCAATTTAGAATCTATACATTATATCCATAATGGGAGTGGGTTAATAATTCAATACAAATGGAATTGATATAAACATGTAATGTCCAAACCTCATTCAATTTTTTTATTTGGAATAACATACTTCATTAATCACAATTTTTAAAAAAATTAATCCATTTCAATCATTGAAATATTTTGATATTTTCTAATTTGATCAATGTTTTCATTAATGCATGGCACGTGGTACATTTTATATATCCTAATTCAATTTATTTCTTTATAATTAATGCACCAGATCATGGATATATATTTATTCTAAATGAAGAGAATAGGGGATCCCATGGTGAAACACCAGGAGGAATAAATATACATGTTAAAAATATTCTATTTTTTTCTTCAACTCCACTAATTAACAGTGGCCACTCAATAGAGAATATTTCATTCTAGTCTTGTATCAAGGATTGGAACAATGGAATGGTAAAATTTTTGTTACTATTAATTTCATTGTAATTTCTTAGGTAATAAATTAATGCATTTAAATATAATAAGAACATCCACATTTTCAATATTACCTTTTCTTTTATAGATTCTTTTTCTTTTTCTTATCTATGAATCTAATTCAGAATATCTACTAGGGGTGGATCATGACATGGATCATATGATTAATTAACTACTTCAATGATAAATAATTTATTTATCCTCGCTAGGAATCATAACCTATATCTCTTTTCAATAAATTTTTTTGAGAATATTTTTAATGATAGTCTATGAAAATGATTATATAACAATCCACTATGTGTATGATAATAATTTCACCAAATATGGAATGTTCATGTGTCATAATAGGTATATCATGAAACATTAGTTTTTAATGAGACTTCCACTTTGATATTTGATTGAATAATCACTTATTATGGTTCTAGAGAAATATATTAATATCTCATAAAACATTGAAGTTATATTTGAGTGAAATTATCTAAAATGAAACAATGAATCAATTATATTTGAGTTAATTGTTATTTTACCTTCCAAAATATCATTGGTTACCTCCAATTTATAAGTATTGAACAAATAAGAATGGATTTATCTACTTGAAATCTTCAATAGTATGTTCCCCTTACTCTTTGGGAATTGGTGTGAATAATTCCCCATTTCTTTATAGCTAAATAAATAGGAAATATTTATTTTTTTCTACCCCTTACATTCATAAGCTATATTCCACATAACAGCACAATTGTATCAAAATTTAAATCACATAATGCACTTCCCATGATGTTTTTTCGATAATTTTTAATGATATATATTTCATCATCCTCTTTTTATTCTTTGATGTATTCCCTTTTTTGTGATATTAATATGACTTCATCATTTCTTATTTCCCCTTGAATATTTAGAGCTAGACAATTTATTCTCTATTTTTATGGTGTTTAAACCCAGTTCCACATCTGGTGATATTCTTTAAGAATAAATAGCATGTCAATGAAATAGATTAATCCAATAAAAGATAAGACTAATCCTATATTCCATATTGTGAATATAATCAATGTAATACATGTATACTATTATAAAAGATACTTTAATATCTCAAATATTTTAGGTATTTTTTGGGATATTATATGGATTATTTTTTTGACTAGGCACTAAGATGTATTGTGATTCCAAGGCCCAGAGTTCCTAGAATAAATGTTTGAAATTTATAAAATATATTAAATAGATCATGCACATTTATTTTATAAAAGGTGTATTAACTTCCAGATAGATGTCTGGATTATAAATATTTGGGCACAATTGAGTTTAGAGAGTATGTTTTATATAAGACTCAACATAATTTTTTTCTGCCTGAAACATTTAAGGAAAATATATCATGGGCATAAAAATGATGAAAATAATTTAAAGAAATTATTTTATTTCATGTTTGTTAATGAAGTTACATGTTATTCTTTAAAAATACTATTATTTAGTGAATCTAGGGCTTATAGAATAACCCTGGAGACATTAGGTAATGCTTGGGTAGACTATTGGATAATTATCTCAGCCGATCCGGAATGAATCATGGATCGACAATTGATGCACATGAAATTAGATGGATCTCACAAGTGATCACTGTAGAACCACATTCTATGTAATTAGTCGATCCAAATTGAGTTTGGTTAAATTTCGTGATTTGATTATTCTGCATTCTAGATTTCCTTGATGAATGTGAATCAATCAACAAACATATTTTCCTATGGTTAGATCATTATGTGGGGTGGTTTTTTATTGTGGGGATTTATGGGATAATTTCATTGTGATTTGATTTATTTTTATTTTTTTATAATGAAAATGAAACAATATTGACACAAACATTGATCAAGGTGTGTTCCTCTTAGATGTTCTTGTGATTTTCTCCCCTGACTCTACATTTGTGGAAGGGGTTATTCATTTAGCAGGCGACATAATATGTCGAGATCAATTGATCATTGAAAACCCAATTAATGGTTTAATGATCTAGAATAATAGATCTGAGATTGGAATGATGTGAAAGATGTGGTATGATAGAGTTGGAGTGATTCAGATGATGATGGAACCATAATTTTGTGTTATTCATCATTCTTCAACGCACAACAATGAATTCCTATTTGATCCATTTTCCAGGAATATCTGATGTTGGAATGTGTTCTTCATCGATGAAAGGGCATGACTGATTTGGGATCATTGAACTCGTGAAAAAACTCTCACTAGATCAAAGGGTTGAGAAACTAGATCATAAACCAAATTAGATCATGGATTTTGCGAAATCCCTATCAGCACGGAATGTAATCTAGATATTCATTCCATGTGGGGCCCCATTCCAGTGGATGGGTATTTGGAGGAAATTTATATATCCCATGGTGTGATCCCTCTATCAAATAGTTTTTTGTCCCTCCTTGGTGCCTCAACTAGATCTTTTGGAATTACACGATCACAAGGTGGATAATACGGGTTAGATCAAATCATATAATATCCCACATGTACATGCACTAGACTTAGTACATAGGCTAACCTATTTTTTGAAATAATGGAACATGTGAACGGTCTTGAGAAGTTAACAAAAACATGTGTATTCTAAATGTTGTGTAGTAATACATGGATAAGGCTTGATGACATTGGTTATTTACACGGTCATGAGACCGGGTCAAGGGACATGGTGTGTAACACCTACTACCCATCATGTACTATTAAATACATGGCTTGAGACTCATTTTCTCTATATTATGGACTTGTTTTTCCTGGGTATGTTCCCTTTATCCATTCCACCACGGATTTTATGGAATCATCTCCTACTCGCTGGACTATGATCCATTTTAGCATCAATTCATTGATAGAGTTGTTGGAATCCCTCTAAGGCTCTGGGAGTGAGATCCTCTATTCATGCTCATGACCTAGGTGGAGTTCTTTGTATCATTGTGACCAGAACTATGAATGTTTCCATCCTATACATAGTATGTTAGTCTAAATAGATTTATTGATATATCCCCATGGATTTGGTAATCATCATCATCTATGTATAATATTACCTTTAGACTTCCATTATGTTTTTCTTATTAAGAGACCCAATGAGAACTACCACCCATAAGTTTATCATTAGTTCTATCAGACCCATTAGTGTGAACTCCCAGATTCATTCATTGTGGAAAATTCAAACTAGAATCCTAGGATGGTGAATAATGGTTGAGACATATCTCAAGACTATGGGTTCAAGTTGAGTGTCTCTGAATATTATTATTATATATGATGTAGTAATATTTCTACATAGGTCTGACTATATATCCTTTTTTTATGCATTATGGTTTCACAATGTCTTACTAAGTATTTTATTAATCACACTTGCATGGTCATTCCCAGGAAATGTTATTTCATGTACCGATGATCGAATTTTTAGAGAGACCTAGGTGGACTAGGAAAAAATGGTATTTAAAGAGGAAAGATAGACTGAGGTGTTTTCCTAAAGCCTTTTAACTGTAGTCCTAGTACATACATTCAGGTTGGGATTTTGTTTCAGACACATTTTTTTAGTCTTGATTTCAACATGTTTACATTACTTTACATATTATTGTACTCTGGTTGTAAGATTTAAATGTATGAATGCATGTATATTCACTTTTTTTTTAATTTCATCAATGTATGTCAATGGATATGTGTGCATGTGTATATTTAAAATTACTAAGGCCATCCATATTATTGATATACCTAAATGGATATAATCTCCATCCCTAAAAAATTAGAGGAATGATTGGAGAGTCATATAATTATCCACACTATGTTAGATCATGACATTACCATATTACAGTGGTCAATTATACATTACGACTCGGAGATTGTGATATTGGTTTTAGGAAACATTGTTAAGTGTTTTGAGTTCATCATTCAATACATGGACTCCATTTTTGGCACGACGACCAATATATCCATACACTAAGACTATGATAACATAATTGTCGACTCGGTATATGATAATATTGTTTTCATGGAGCACTATTATACATTCATCATTTAGTAATGGGTTTTTGTTTCAATTTCCTTCGTGATTCCTTTATTTAGATATAATCATTTTCCATCGTACATCATTTTTGTTTCATGATACATGAAAAATTTATGAAAAACTAGATTCTGTAGTATACTCATGAAAATGATATCGTTAGTGATGAGGTTTCAATTCAGGGACTAGATCCCAATATGTTACCTCTAGGTGGTCCACCATCCAAACCACCAAAAATAGATCAGAACACAGAAATCACATAACAAATAGATGTGTTATGATAGTTGAATGCACATTATGATTTCCCACATAAGATAAACATCATGTTCTGAGGTGAGATGACCAACTGGTGTCTGAGTACTAGCTTGAGGCATTAATAAAAAAAATAATTTCATGACACAAGAAGATCTTATGGTGGTCCTTGTGGTGAACCTTCCACACGACATAGAAACACGATGGTCGGGATTAGTTACCTGGTTGTATAAATAAGAAACTCTTTAATGGAAATATGCCAAAATATTTTTCAAATAGAAGTTCTAACCAGTTACACTGAGTTTTCTACATACCAATTATCTTTTATAGCTCTAGAAAGACAGTGTAACAGTTGTTGAGTATTCATCAAGGTTTACCAACTTATCTAAGAACTCAATAGACGTGGTTCATGTGGTATGGGTATTGAAATACAAGACATTGGTATCCATCTGTGCATTCCAAACTATACTTGGGTGCTAGAGGGAGATTGGTTGGTAGAGTGTTTCATGGATGAGAAGATACAGATTTTGGTTTTTTGAAGTGAGCATGCAGGAGTATGGACCTTGGTATAAGAGAGTCAACATCTAGCTGAACTACATGGATAGGTGAAAACATTTAGGAGGAGGTCCTATGATAGAGTATCTTTGGTGCATGGCTCATAGGGTGGTTCAATATTGAAAAGGGACTAGAAGTTTTACTCATGTGACAAAAGGGGACATCTCACCCAGGAATGTCTAATCTTCCATAAAAATGACAAAGAGGCCATGTATGGCCCCCAATGTTAAAGATAGTAGTTGGATTAGAAAATATTATTTGGTAGAAGATGTGGCCAAGGATATGGGATAGTAGCTGAATGTAGTCAGCATTTTTATGTGCTACTAAAACCACCCAAATTTGGCCCATGCTAGGCTCATGGATCTGGAGGATAGGGGCAGGGATATTAGTTTCCTGTCAAAGATTAAGATCCAAAGGCTCCATGAATTATTTGAGGAACAATCTATATCCTTATTAACATTACCTACAGTACAGATAGACACAATCAATAGTCATTTCATTCTTTTCACATACCTTGTACAAGACTTAGAGATTTATGTTGAACCATTAGATCGACCCATATTCTTAGAGACTCCTACTATAGAAGAATCGATGATTAGGAGGATATGCCTATTGTATGATCAAACACATAGAGATGATAGATTTTGATGAAATTTCATGGTAGCAGCAACAAATCATTATGATTTCATTCATGTTATGGAATGGTTATTTACAGTTCATGGAAAGATTTTCTATTTTAAGAGAAGGGTTTCGTGTTTTGATAGTGATTGAACCTAGTTCCCTAGTTTGTGAAATGTAATACCATGAATTGTACTATGGACATTGGAATTGGAGGGTGCATCTAATTACACATTAATGGGATAGGATAACCCTTGGTGTAGTGGATTTTATGAGTTCCAAGTTTCCAGCTGTGGTGGTAGCATATAATGATGTCATCCCTGAAGATGTTCCAGGTGTACATCCCCACTGATATAAATACATATACATTGTTATACAGCCTAGTAGAAAACTGATATCTCATCCATAGTATTTTATTCCTCCTATATAGCATCGTGAGTTAAGGTTATTCATGGAGGACATACATTTGAAGGGATTTTGTTTACCAAGTGTTTCATCGTAGGAAGACTTAGTTTTGTTTTCGAAGAAGGCCAAAATGACCTTAAGGTTTGTTTGGATTACTAGAACATGAACCTGATTGGGAAGAAAAAATACCAACTACCAAGAATCAACGACCTCTTTGATTTGTATAGAGGGGCATGATGGTTACCTAATGGTGACCTTAGGTCAACAAATCAAAAATTGTGACTATGAGATAAAGATATAACAAAGACAGAATTCAAAGGCCTCTATGATCACTATGAGTACATGGTGATACCATTTATCATGAATAATTATCTAACAGAGTTCACGGGACTAATGAATTAGATCCTTCTTCCTTACATAGACTGAGTCACGGAAGTCTTCATCGATGATATACTTGTGTACTATGTGTCTGAGGAGGATCACACAAGAAAATTTAGGATTCTTCTAGATGTACTATGAGATAACTATCATTACATAATTTTCACTATGTGTTGGATCAATATTCCATAGGCTAGCTTTTTGGGGAATTTCATCTCAACAGATGGAGTTGCATTGGACCAGGTCAAGGGCGAGGATGTGTTAGCATGGAAGCCCCAGAAGACAGTGATAGAGGTGTGAATCATCCATGGCATGGATGGATATTATCAAATTTTAGTTTCTAATTTATCTTCGATATCAGTGAAAATGAAAGCATTGAATTGAAAGGAACAACTATTAGTGTGGAAAGAGAGGTACCAGCTGACATTTAGGCAATAGAGGTAGATTTTGACGAGTGCTCCCATCATGAGATCATTGAAGGAAGGTTTCATGTGCCTAGTGTTATGAGAATCATCAGGAACTAGGCTTCATTTTGTTCTGATGCAGAGGCATGAGAGGATTTTCAATGGTTAATTTCAGTGGAGACCACATGACCAGAACTACAAAACCCATGATGTGGAGTTAAAAATTATAGTCTTCCCTTTGATGATATGGCGACACTACATAAGGGGAAAGTTGTTTATACACTATGATAAAAAGAGTATAAAGTAAATATTCTCTTAAAAGGATCTCATCATGATAGAGTGGAAATGGATAGATTTACTCTGTGATTATATAATCAAAATTTTCTATACTCCTTGGAATGGGAAAATGGTATCAAGCTCTCTCAACAGAATATCTTTCTCATAGTTATTGAATGAGGCACCATAATAGTTAACCTCATTGCATATGTCCTTTGTATATAGAGATAGAGAAACCTTCCTCCATTCAATAGTTGTCACCCCACTACACTTGTAGGGAGTCTGAGAGCCACATCATTGACATACCAATTGTGAGACCCTACATACTATGATATTTATTAGGCATGCCCCTGATGGATTTTTTAAATTATGAGAGAACAATATTATTTTCAAAGGATTCAGGATGATACACATTAAATTACTAGTGATGGTTTGGAGATGGTTTTATATGTCTCCATTGGTGGTACATCTAGGTTTTGAATAGTTGCAATAGGAAATTTGATGTTAGTTTTGGTGGAATAGGACAATAAATGGAGTTTCGTAATTTATCGCAAAATGTCTTTCATGTTAGCTAGTTAATACTAAGAAACATGTTCTACCAGTTATTCTTCATATTTAGGAGGTTCCTTAATATAAGTTTTGTGAGATATCGTTGGCCATCATGGTGAGAATACCATGTATGTTCTAGGGACATGATACCATCTAGGTGAACATAGACTGGAAAACCATGTCAGCCCAAATATTATATGTATGAGACTAGAGATAAGTAAAGAGATTGGGACTCTTTAATATTTAAGAGATAGTATTACTCCATGTAGTACTATATAAGATTTTTTATCATCATGATGGTTGAATTACATCCTGATTGTTGAAGGGATTCAATGAGGAGTTTGTGATCTAGTTATAATAGAGCCTAGTCATGCACCCCCCAAGATGACGGTCAAACTAAGCGGACCATTTATGATCTGTAGGACATGTTGTGAGCCTACATGTAAGAATATATCTGTTGTTTATAAGACCACCTACCACATGTGGATTTTTTTTTCAACAACAACTATTATTCCACCATTAGTATGGCACCATTCGATTCGTTGTATGGGTGACCCTATGGGTCACCACCTTGCAGGACAGACCAAGGTGAGTCTTCACTACTGGGATGAGAGTTGGTGTATTATAAAATAGAGATGGTTCATATAGTCCATAGTGTGTGGATATTACAAAAATCCATTATAAGACTTGTGCTAATAGGTTAAAGTGGTTGTTGGGGTTCAAGGAAGGAGACCATGTGTTCTTATGGTATTCACCTCGATTTAGATTTCAGAGATATAGATGGAGTGGATATCTATCTTCAAGGATCATAGAACCTTTAAAAATAATGTTTAGAGTTGTATAGGAGTCAAACTCAAGGATTACCTCCATAGTTGGACCAGGTAAAATACGTCTACCACTTGTCGTAGATGAGGGGGTACGTTCATGAACCATTACACATTATCGATTGTGGTGAGTTTAAAATCAATGATGGATCTTCCTTTGTTGAGTACTTGAAATAGTTTGGGGATAGGAATTAGTGGATCCTTAATGGGTGATCTATTCTTTTAGTGTGTGTTTAGTGGAATAAAGGATATCCTTAGGAGATAACATGGGGGTGTTAGGATCAAATTCATGTTTAGTAACCGTATCATTTTGAGTGTAACATATTTTGGATTTTGGGGGATATAAATCACCATGATTGGGGGAACATAATGTCTTGAAATATCCATTTAATTCCTTTTGATATTATATATATTATTATCAAGATACTGCCCTAAGATGTATTGAAATTTCGAGGCATGGTGTTCCAAAAAAAATATTGTAAATATATTATATATATAAAACCGAAAGCACAAACATTTTTCCTTACCATGTGTAATAACATCTAAATCGAGACCCGAAAAAGTTATTTTAGGTAACAATTCAGTTCAAAATGCATGTTTTTCTATAGGAATTACATTACATTAGCTAACATGGTCTATTTGAGGAAATGTCATCGTGGGTACAAAAATGAATATACAAATTTAATTAAAATATTTTATTTCATGTTTTGTTGACGCATTGACTGGTTAGTCTTTTAAAATTACTATTATATAAAGATTCTAGGGTTGTCTGCATAACTATGGATATGTTGGAGAAACTGTAGAGTGATTGTTGGATAATAATATTAGGAGATTTTCAAGAGATCATGGATCAATGATAGAAAAACATTAGATTCAAATGATCTCATCAACTGTCATGGTATAACCCTGTTCTTCATTATAAATCAACCAGAATTAAGGTGGGGTTTCTTATTTTAATTTAGTTTTCTTTGTTCTTCATTTCTAAGAAGAAAGAGAATCAATATATGGAATTATTGATCTATGATATGATTGTTATGTGAGATGGGTATATTTTTTTGGGTTTTATGAGATAATTTCTATATGATTTGATCTATTTTTATTTCCATTCTAATAGTATCAAATTTTGATTGGAAAAAACATCGATCAAGCTCCATTCCTCTTTTTTGTTTTGTTTTATTCCTTGATTCTTCATTCATCATGGGGTTTCTTTTTTTGGACCATGACATGAAAATCATGATCATTTGATTGTTTGGCACCCATTTCAAGGCCCAATAATATGAAATAATTGAATTGTGATCAGTACCACATGAAGGAGGTGCGATAAAAAAGATAGAGTGATTTCAATGATAGTGGGATACAAATTTTTTGTTTTTATTTATTATATGGAGAATAAAAAATAACATATATTTAAAAAATATTACAAGTTGATATGACGGTGGAACACGATCTTACCTGAATGTGAGGCTTATATGAGTTGGGATATTTGATCGCATAGGGAAACTATCACAAGATCGAAGGACATAATTTCTATATCAATCATAGAATGAAATCTAGAATTACGTAAAATCTCAAACAACACATTGTGTAATCCAGGTCTACAATTCTGGTGGGCCCCCTTTCAGATGGATGGGGTTTCATGAGATTGTTATGTAAAACATGGGGTGTGACCCCTGTCAAATGGTCTGTGGTATCTCATGATTGACTAGGCATGTTCTTTAGGAAGTAAAATAACAAGTGGTATACTACATCGGTTGTATAATGCCACATATAGAACCACATGTCCATATATGGGACCAAATACATTGAATAATCCATGTACTTGTACATGGGATCATATTCACGGGCTGAAGTAATTTACTAACACACAGGTACACTACCTAGGAAACCAACAATCCATGTAGTAGTAAACAAACATAACTTTATGATATGATGTATTTAAAAGTGAAGGACCATGGGTAATGGGACATGGTGTGTAATCCCTATTACACCATGTGAACTCTTTTATACATGGACTAGAGCCCTTATCCTCCCTATCATAGAAATGTTTTATTAGGGTATGATCCCCTTATCAATTCCATAATAGTTGGTATGCAATCATCTCATAATCCTATGAAAACGAACCTATCAGTAGGATTTCATGGAAATGGACCTTTCAAATCCCTCTGAGGTGCTCATAGTGAGATCTTATACTCATAATTGTACCCTATGTGGGGTTCATGGTATTGTTGTGACCAACACTACTTGGTTTTCAATCCCCTACTTAGTAGGTTTATATTTGAAGAGTTCTTGGTTTCACCCAATAGACTTTGATATGATTCTCATATATATATCATTTTCTCATCAAACTATCAATATATTAAATGAAATGATGAGACCCAATAAATAGTACCACTCAGACACACATCATCGGTGCTATCATGCATAGAAGTCTACTCTACAGGATGATTTTTTTTATTTAATAAACTGGAAGCATAGAATGTTATACAGAGATTGTGCCTTACCTCTATATTATGTGTCTTTGTTGAGTGTATCCAGATATTCTTATTATATATGATGTAGAAATAAACCTATGTATTGTTGAATGTATTTCCCTTGATGAATTATTTTTCATTTCAGGGTTTCTTAATGATTATTTGCATACACACCCCTACATTGGATTTAAATCACTTGTCATGTCATGTGTTGACGATGGACCTTTTAACAAATTCACTGTTAGGCCTGGGGAAAATGGTGAATAGTGAGAGAGGACAAACTGTAATCTATTCCTACAGAATTCTAACTACAATCAAAGTACTTACATTTATTTTTTACTTTTTTTGCAGAATCATTGTAGTGGGTTTTAATTTGATCCTTTTATTTTCCTTCACTTACAATCAAAATCTAATTATGGGATTTATATGTATTCATTCATTGTTGTTCACTTGTTTTTAATTTTCATAACTATATGGGATTGTATATGTGTCAGTGTGTATAAGTAATTAAGATAAGGCCTCCCATGTATGTGATATGCCTACTCAGTGATATCTTCCTACCCATGTCCTAATAGAGGTGGTTTTGGGGATTCATTGCCTGGGCCCCACTGGGATGTATCATTAATGATTTTTTATACTCTTTAACACCTTCTTCATCATTTTTTAAATGATAAGGACCATTATATTAATTGTAGTCTATTTCTCATGAGGGAAGTATTTGATGATGCATTCCACCATAAAATATCTCTATTCCACCTGTTCTATAACTTTATCCTCCCTAATTTTCTATATCAATGACCACCATCGACTAGCATCACCCTTAAGATTATATATTATCAGTATAACCATTTCTCCCCTCACATCTTAATGACAAAAAATATTTTCATGTGAATCAACCCATTTATTTTCAACTACCACATTTGTTTCACCACAAAATTATGGTGGATTCTATCATATAAAGATATCCAACATTAGAAAATCGCATTAAGGAACATAGGTTTCTCCATTCAAGAAAAGTTGTTTTTAATAACTACATTAATATTTTATAATATTTACATGATATACTTTGTCCCAATACCATTTTATAAGATACCACTATATAGAAATATCTATATTTACCATGAGTATTGTAACCCTAATTTCATCTACCTTCCAATTCAATACAATTTCAAATACTTGATAAGATCGTAAAATTATGAATTTTAAATCATAATTTAAAACACCAAATATGGTGTATCAATTGAAAAAATGGAATATTTATGTATTAATAATCTCATAATCATAATTATGGTGTCCTTAAGTTATCATTATTTTCCAATCCATAATAATTCATTACAAACAGTAGATATTTTTCGTAAGCATATCCCTTATGTATGGAAAAATGACTTCAAATTAAAGTCTATTGGAATGTTCCAATAAATTCTTGAGTTAACACCACGTGACTTTTTAGAGTTATTACAACTATGTATATCTATGATAGAACCTATTCCAATTGTACTATCCCAAATGGAATGTATTAATATGAAACAACATATAATATTTTCCCCACCAAAACATTAGTATGTTCTTATATACTTAACTTAAAACAATATCTAAGTGTATTGTTCAGTAATCTATGTTTTCAATAATCTATTTCTCATTCTTTCTTCTAAACATTCTTTTATAAACATTGTAGAAACCCCAAACCTGAGTAAACCGAATCTGTTGTCCAAATAATTATATTTTCATTATATAAAAATGAACTCATCCTGATGGAATTACCAGTTTAGTTGTTTTGGATAACCAGATACATATGTTATAAATAATTTACATTTGGAATAAAACATAATACTTTAAAATTTTAATGATGTAAATCCATTACATATATAAAATGAAATATTCTTCACAGAATATTGAATGTAAAAAAATAAGGGTTAGCTAAAATGATCACTAAGGGTTACATACAGTGGAAGCTACCGCGAGTAGATAAACCATAATGAATATGAAAATGTAAATATCTTTATATATATAATTTAATCAATACCATGAGTATATAATGAATAAAAAATGCAAATATAAATAAATAAAAATTAATTTCATTTAAATATCATTGAAATCAAATGCATCCACAAATAATATTAATACAATATTCTAATGATAAATAAAAAACATAATTCTGAATGAAATAAGTTTTTAATATTATATTACATGATCACATACATCATGATATATCTACATTGATGACATTTCAATGAAATTTTAAATACTATGAGTAAACCATATTAAATTTGGAAAATTTATTTGTCTCATGAGACCAATAAATACATCGAGAGGTTATATATTTCTGAGACCCACCCATAACAACATTTCCAAATCATTCCAAATTTATTGACTAACTTATTTAATTCATGAATCAATATCCCTTATCAAAAAAATATCAAAATTCTTTAATGGATTTATATTTATTAATAAATCTCAAGATAGTAAATTAAAATTTAAACTAAACACCATGCATAAAAAGTAAAAAATAATTACAAAAAAATAATATAAAACATACAAGAATATGGTTATTTTAGTTACAATTAATATTCAATGAAAAATAATCACATGAATGATATTATTTCAATAGGAAGTATACAATCTCTAAAGAAGGTGAGATTTTACAATAATTTTTATATCTTTAAAAATTGTTAAATATTAACACCATATAGAATAAACATGAAATGGATCATTAATAATCGTGAATAAATAGGTATTCATGTTACATACATCAACTGGGAAGTATATACCCAACATAAATGTGATTAACTTCATATGAAAAAATATGTCTCAATTAAATAAAAATTGATACCAAATCCCATACCACTCGGAAAATTTCAAGGTAAATATCCATGAGTTAAATAATTAAAATTGAAACATAAAATTCAATCATGTATGAATGATTCATGATATTTCTAATAAAATGGGTCTTTTCTAGAGTATATATAAGATAATAGGATCACAATAGTAAAATATGTCTCAATTTAGGAAAATTGAGATGAGGTCTGTTAATATGATAATACCATTATAGTGAGGATTAATCAACGGATTGATTATGTGTTCCATATATAAATCCATATAAAAATTGGAAATACGATGTAAAATTACAATAAGACATTGAAAACATAATATTAAAATAATAAAGAAAACGTAAACATAATATTACCCAATAAAATGAAATTGTTTTATGAAATTCCTCACCACCTAGTAAAATTCATATCAAAACCCCTTGGATTAAATAATTAAAATTGAAAACAAAATTAACATAAAATATTAAGGATAAATTATATTACATGTAATAGTGGTAGTATGTACACCATATATAAAAAATATTGTGCACCATATTAAAATATGCATCAATAGAGGGAAATTGAGACGATGTACCTTATATAGGATATCTATTAGTTAAACAGTATTTAACCTCATTTATACTTGTTTTAGGAATTTTAATTTTTTATAAAATAATAATAACCATATTAAAAATATCATATATGATCTGATAATAAAATTTACTACACATTTTTTAATAATACTTCATTATTTTCATTGTTTTGGGTTTAAATTTACTCGTTTTCTTTAGATTTTTGTACCATGAAATGTTTTGTTTCTTGTGTAAAGGATATAGATACAATTCCTAAAATTTTTATTAATTATATAAATGTAATATTTAATCATTATTTAAATTTTTAGAATCATTATTAATGGTTATACATGGAAAATGAATCACATCACATTGTGGCGATGGTAGGTCAAATGTACGAATGACGGACAACATCAATCCATTAATGATTTAAAGGGTAAAAAATTGGTTAATATGATAATATAAAAGAATAAATATCATTTAATATATATCAAATATATTAATTCTATTTATCTTTATTACTTTTCATGTAATGTGTAACTAAAAAATGAATCACATCGCTTCATGTGGCAGTAGTCTGTTGTACACATGAGGACGTTATCATATTGTAAATGACATAGAAATTAAGAAAGAGTATATGATATTATAATTCAAGATGTATAATAATATCTGAAATAATATATGTATATATATTACATCATTATTTACAATCGTAATTTGTGTTGATGAAACATTATTTACATCAGTTCATGAGGTGATAGTCTGTTGTAAAAATGATTGATGAATTTGTTTCCCATTTATTGGGGGATATAACATCCGAGAACATTAAATACCTTATCATGATATTTAATCTATATGTTTATATTCCTATGTTTAATATAATAATTTCCACCCAAATTCGTTATCTAAACACTAAAACATCTGTATTAAAACATGAATCACTTACATAATGGAGTATATTTTTGGACTAAAGGCTTCAATAATTAGTAAAACTCTTAAATAAAATATTCACATGGAATTAAGTAAATATTTATCCTATATAACTAATATTTTCCATTTCACATTAATGAATATTCATCATCCATAAGAAATACCTTCTAGATAAAACTTCTTCAAAAAAATTCATTAAATCCGAGGGAAAAAGAAATATAATAAACATGAACTTAGATTCCAAGTGAGGGTAAAAAAAATAACGTTTGAATGTCATAGTGGACAAGGGTAGTATTACATCCCAAATGTGCATGAGAGAGTCATATATAATTCATGCCACAAAATATCTAAATAATCGTGTCTGTAGACATGGAAATTCCATGAGTCATTAGAATCAATAAAAAACCCATAAATAAAGTGTAAAAAACATAAAATACATTCTTGGATAGTATATATTAAACACACAAAAATTATGAATATGGAATATATCTCACTGAAATAAAAGTGAGAGAATACAGATACATAAAACTATCGTATCATATGTGTTAGAATAATTCAATTAAATAATTATATAAGAAAAAAATAATTCTGAAAAATAAAATTTTAATTAAATATTAGTATAATCATAGATATTTCACACATATTATATTAATGACATAACTAATGACCTATATGTTTAAACTAATAAAGGAAAATTGAGTGAATAAATCCCTTACCTTGAGTCTACATTTTCATGGTTATCTTCTATCTTCGAGAATAATAAGCTTATTATTATTATTTAATTACTTAATATCCATTTCCATGTTTATTATTAGTTTTATTTAACTTATAAACAAATTATAAAAAATTTATTAATTAATAATATTTACGTCGAATGTTTTTACTACATTCGTCTTTTGTGTGAAAATTGAATTTGATAGGTTGATAATAGTTAATGTGTTCATTGTTTAAACATCACCCAAATAATAAAATTCAAATAATTATAATTTTTTCACATAAATTTGAATTTTAAAATCATAGATGAAATATGGTTATGAAAAATGATCCAATGTTATGAATTTGGAGACAGTATGTTGTATATACACATGAGTAACGTTCCATTTTTAAATGATCATTATGAAATGAAGTTAAGTAACATGTTTCATTAAAATATTACTATTATATCATCATTAAAAAATTATTTAATTATGTATACATATATATCATACTTTTATGTGGTTATGAGAATGAAATAATCGCATCCCTTCGAGGAGGTGGTAGTGTGCACGTCCATTCACAAAATTATCACATTTTCAGTGTGTGAAACATAAAAATTGATATGGTTTATGTTCAGATACATAATTATTTAATTAATATAAAAAATATAACATTTATAAAAAAAATTATTAAATTATTCCTTAAAACATGCCATGTAATGAGTTAACCAATCACATCGCTTTGAGGAGACAATAATCCACACATCCAAAAATGATGTTATCATATTCCAAAAATGGAAATAATTACTGTATGTGTTATTAAAAATGAAATAATCATTATAAAAAAATATATATAATAATTAACATTTATTCCCTTAATATTCCAATCCTTCAGCACTGGTAAAGGAAAATAAACTTCATCGGTTTGCAAGGTAGTAGTCCACCGAAAACATGAATGATGATTTTGTCTCCCATTTTTGGAAGTTTTTGAATATAAAGGTATAACTAATAACATAAAAATATAGTAAATTACGAATAAAAAAGGATATTATATATTAATATAATAACGATAATTTAATTTGATTGAGAAATAAATAAAACATAAGTTATCATTGATGAATTTTAAGATTTTTTTGGTAACACTTTTTAGTGTGCACCATATGACAAATTAGATATCTTAATTCCAAAGGTGAGGCTTATATAATTTGAGTGGGGATATTAGATATTATTTTTGAATGTTTGGGATGAGTTAATGGGGTTGATAGTTTTCAAGAAGTGTGCAGTTTGGGTTACATTTATTGTGGTGAGGGTGATGTAATGTTGTAAATATAAAAATGTAAACACTATTATAAGGTCTACCTTACCTAATTTTCCACCAATATTTAATTTTATTTCATAAAATTGTTGATATGGATAAATAATTGAAATAAAATGGGATTTTAACTTCCTTCTAGGTCATTATTCTACTTAATATTAATGATTAACCACTATGTAAACACATTTTATTCCTTAATCATTATTCTAAATTTTATATTATTTCACTATTGTTTCTAGTAATAAATTAATTCTACCATAATAGATATTCAAAATATTATTATTCCAAATATTTAATCCATTTTTTCCATTTTAAATCATAGAGTTTTATAAAATTAATTTCAAATTATTCATGTAGACCGGACGAGATAGATCATTTTTTAAAAGTGAAAAGTTCAAAAGTCTAAATTGTTATAAATTCCAATTAAAATGTGAAATTGAGTAAACTAACCTAAAATATATTAAATTATATAAAATATACCTGATTATAAACAAAAAACAATCATAAATATAATTTAACAGTATAAATTAATTATGATAAAATGAATTTTTCAATTAAAATTCGGTGACCATCATTGTTCATCAAAATATGAAATTTCTCAGAAATAAACAATAAAATCACCCATACATAAATTTTGATAATAGAATTTCAATAATTTTTTTTTATTTTTTATAATGAAAATTTTAAATGTGTCAAAAATTATATTTAAATTAGGTGTTCCATTATATGGTGGTAAAAATACACCTTAAAAATAAATAAAAAATACTGTATAAAATTGTTTTTATTTTTATAATAACTCTATAAATATTATAAGATTAATTTAAATAAATTTAATTATATATATGACAATTTAATTTCATTAATATCTTTCACTAATATTTATTACTTCAATTAATTCTGATAAAACACGATTCTAGTAATAAAAATAGTTTTTTTTATAAAAACACATTTTTTTTAAAAAATTAGACATTATATTCATTTATAATTATTTGGTAACCAATGAATTAATTTTCTAAAAATGGTTAAATATAGTTTTCATATTTTATTTAATCGCCTTAATTCTGGAAATTCCCACTACTAGGTGATAACTAGCATTATAATATTAATAGTATATTATTGCCCAATAAGACTTAGGAAAGTGTTTAACATATGTAATCAATGTGACTTGTTGTTACATGAAATTAAAGTTGAACATGGTATTTATTGTGATGTAAAGTAAAAAAAATTCTATGTAATTATATATAATAAATATTTTAATTTAATTTTAAAGGACCTAATTCATAAATTATTTATATTTAACATCACACCAGCTTAAAATTATTATCTCCCTCAAAAATGTTCATGGTTATCAGAACAGTAATATTTATAGAATTCCATAGTCCAAACCCACATCATAATAATTATATAAATAAAACTCATGAAATATTCAAATTAAAATAAACAGTGGTCACCTGATATTATGAAAAACTAGGGTTCCTCATAAAAAAACATGGGTGGGAAATGAAAAGTTTGATTTGGATGGAAAATCTATTACCCATTGACTATTAGAGATTGATGAAGAATGTGCTCAACAATAATTCTATGAAAACAAAACCAAAACCCAAATTTGTGTGGAAAATCTCATTAATATCATTATTTGTGATGGTAATATGATAATATTTTATTTCTATATCCTTTGTTTTCATAAAGTTGATGGATTTATTTAACCATAAGAAATGTAAAAATTAATAAATATACTTAAATCGCTAAAACCATCAAATGATGAGAATTCAAGATGATTTTTTTGTACATAAATCACTAAAACCATATTTTAAAGACAATATAACCATAAATCAGATAATCATGTTATTCAACTAGTATTAATATGGTATTCATTAAAAAAAATTTCAAAACATAGTATAGTCATTCCAAAAAAATTTAAACCATAAACTGATGATCTAATTTTAGAAGTTAAAATGAAATACCTAAAGATAAAACTATGTTTTTCAATAAATAACTATATTTGTAAGTCATTAAAAATTGTGGAATATGTTTAAAAATGATTAGAAGGTTTTGATCTTATATTCATCCAAGATAAATGTACCATTTTTCATAAAATATAATCATATTTTATTATTAGAAAATCATTATCTATAATAAAATTTCATATAATCCTGAACCTCATTTTGTCTAGTGGTAGTGCAAGAAACACTTATCAGGCTTTGGTCATGGGTGCTAGCCCCATATTCGATCTAGATGCCGTAGGTTTTCTCGAAGAATATGGGCTTCCTTTTTTTATTTAAACATGAAAATTAAATCCTCAGATAAAAACTGGATTTTGATATTAGGGGTTAAAAATAACTCATCCTAAAAAGACATCTCCAAAAAACTGTTTAATATCTTATTTAATAAAACCGCAATGGGGAGACTAATAATTCGAACATATGATTATCATTATGATTATAGAGCCTTGAATGTATCTAAGAATCTTAAGATGAATTTATATTAAGAAATTCTAATATCCAAATTTATCTAAACCAACCTACAATACCAAATATAATACCAATGAACAAACACTCTTGGATGTTGTTTGATTTCCACAAAATTACATTATTAGAATTTATGATGATAATTATGATGAAAATAATTCTTTTAAACTCTAAAAAATCAAAAGTGAAACATGAATCAGTTTCTTACTAGAGTAATATTTATGTTTAATGTTATATATAATCAGAAAAAACTTCTAGATAAGAAAATTAAATGACATAAAATGAGAATTTATCCCTCCTAACCCACCTTTTCATTTTCATGTCAATTAATCATCCTCATCCATATGAAATCCATTAGTGATATAACTTATTTAACAACATTTTATAATAATCATTGAAATGGAAACATAATAAGTTTAATCTCATATGTTTATTATTGGTAGACAAATGCATTAACAATTTTATTTCATTAATGATAATAAGGGTGAATAAGTGTATGATGAAAAAATCAAAATGTATAAGTGAGTCAAAAAAGAATCCAAACCCGTCAATTCCCAAATCAATAAATATCAAAACCTCAAAAAGGAAAGATTCATCAGAATATATTGTCAAAAACCATGACATATCAATCTAAATCAATAGAATAATTATAAACTCATATCATTCAATTAAACCTCTTTTTTCTAAACATAGAAAATAAAATTCACAAATTCATTTCCAATACCATTCAAAAAACATTCAATTTGAATATTTTTATGTCGTATATCCATAATTATCATTATCCAATGCATTAGATATCTATAATGGTGATCTACCATCATATAAGCCTTATTTATTGAGTTATTAACGACCATGGGCATCTTTGGGTCGATTTTGGGACCCCCATTGAGCCACTTGGGAGTGAAAACGACAATCTAGATTAATTAATATATTGTGAAGAAAAAATTTACATTAACAAAAATATTTTAGTAATTAATTATTATATGGTGTTATATAAGTCATATTTTCGACTACAAATATTATTTAAAAAGATAAAATTATATCCTACATCATGATATTTTTTTATAATTTTTAGACATCAAATAAATTAAATTATATATGACACAATAATGATGCAGTATTTACCTCATTAATAAATCATTTATATAAATAAGATTATAATGATTAAAATATTATCCTAAACTTATCCAATTCCTATTGGTTGAATATATTTCGACCATGAGTCATATTATCTTAAACTATAAAGATATATGGACCATTAGAAACCGAATTTCATTATATTATAAAATAATATTTTCACTCTTTCCTAAAGAGCCCCTCCTCTCCCTGATAAAAGGAGACACTTCTAATCAATTAATCACGCATATCAAGCCATTTGGCACGTCCAAACACTTCCCAATTAATCTCACTACATCCCTCTACTCCTCCTATAATCCTTACCTTAGTAAAAAGGTACTTAAGAAGTCCTTTGGTTCAAACCAAAGTGAGTTACACAAATTAAAGGTAACAGTTTCTCATAAATTGTTTTTTTATTTTTCTTCTCCAACAACTAAACTCTTTTTATTTCCTTTCTTTTGTCACAACACCAGTATCCTCAATATACTAGTATGTTTTTATGAGATGTATTCATACTACACTTACATACACCTCTATCTAATGGATGAAGAACATAATGTTTCTGTGGATGGAAAACTAATGCCTCACGAAACAATGATTGTTCAATTACATCTTACCACCTCTCATGGTGGCCATTATGATGGAACTATATATATATATGATATATATTATGTTTATGATTTCTTTATTCTTCTATTTTTCCCAATTATATCAATCCTTTATGGTTTCCATAGTGGGTAAATATGATAATCTCATTAGAGGAATTGTGGACTGCCGCCCCCTCAAAGTGATGTGATTCGTTAATGCATTATGTGGGATATATAAAGGATGGATTTAATGATATTATATATGATATTATAATGGAATTATAATATACCTATGTATCATAATGTTTTAATACCCTTAAAATAACAAATAGAAATAAATGTAGCGTTCATGCGTACGTACGGCTTACTATTTCCATGAACGGTGCATTTCATTTCTTACCTCTAAATGTTATGTACTATATATAAAAACATGTATATGCTGGATATATATGATATATATGATATTAAAATCATGAATATCATTCTAGATATAATGAAACTTTGACCACATGAACAACATGTAATTATAATAAGTCTATTTTTGACTCAAGTGTCAAATATCAAGAAAACAAACTTTATTAACAAAAATAATTTCATAATGTTTATAACATAGTAATAAGTGATATAAATGGAATAATAAACGTGAAAAAGGTTCTTAGGAAAGTAGAAATTAACTTTAGTTTATTATTCAGGATATTAAGGAACGATCTAGTCATGTCGGAAACGAGGTAAGGGACTTCATCTCAATCTCCATTCATTGAGGCATATTTTGTTTTAATGCACGACTTTCTTGTATATGCTGTATAAACACCCTTGAATTCTAAAAGGGAATATTTTTCTATGAAGCATTTGCCTAAACGAAAAAAGGAATGTTTCTTCCAATATAAGCGGTGAAAACGACCTTTCTACCGCCATGAGTATTATTTGATCTCTGGCTTCCTCAACAAGCCATAATGTTTATTAAAAATAAAATAAATACCATATACTCTTTTACGTATTTTTGGTATTGAAAATGGTTTATAAAATGTATTTTCTATTTCAATATATTTAAGTGATATATTATGATTGAAATGTGGAAATTTTTTCTTTCCTTTATATTTGTTTCATGTCTTATGATTTTATAATGGTACTTGGACATCTGATGGGTGGTTACATGATAAAGCAAATGATGGGTGGTGATGTGAATAATAGGAAGGGTGGTTAGGTTATAACCTCCAATGCATTGCATATGGAAGTCAGACGTATGGCTATTCCATGTAGTGATATGTGTGGAAGTTGACCGTATGGTTATTCCAATTAAGTATGTTTATTTCCCAAGTTAACTTTATATGTTATGTGTTCTTCATATGGGTTTTATGATAATATTTTGGTTACAAATGGGTAAGTAATGATTTTTTTTAGTGAAGAGTATTTACTTATTCAAAAAAAAAGTGAAAAGTATTACTTATGATTAAGTATTCATGGTTTATTTATTGTTTTGAAAATATAATAGTTTTCCTTCTTTGTGTATCCCTTACTGAGCTTTATATGCTCATCCCATGTTTTGAAATGTTTTTCATAGGACATAAAGTGGAATAGGGTCAAGGAATGGATCAAGGAAAAGTCATGTAGTCTAAAACATCGAACTAGACATGACACTTTTTTTGAGAGTTCTTGTTTTTTTTAAAAATGGAAACTGAGTAGAAGTGTCTATTTTTTAATATTTTTAAATTTAATAGTTATGGCATAACTCTCTAAAACTCTAAACCTGAAAAGATTCTCTACGTGAATTATTCATTTAATTCAATATTATGTAAGGTATAAGGCTAGGTCCTTATAGTTGGTATCAAAGGTCGGTTTAGATAACTTTAGGAGTTAGGGTATTGATAAATTAATATCCATAAATTAATTTATGTTAATATTGATATCATATAACATTTAAAGATTACCATGTTGATTCTCCTAAGATAATTCTGTGTTCAGAATGGTTTTCCGCAAAGGAAACAGGGCAGCTATGTTGGGACAACATCAGGAGGAAGAAAACCTTCCAAATTAGCAACCTGAGATGGTCGGAATGGGAACTGAACAGTTTTTTGCAGTGATGGAACAGTTGACTCAGGTGATAAATGGTGGTGGTATCCATGCACAAGATCATCCAGATCAACCACAGAGGAACATGTCAGTAGTGGAACATTTCAGGAGGCAACATCCCCCATCATTCAGAGGATCATCTGATCTGGTGCTAGATAAAGGGTGGATTAAAGCACTGGAGAAGATTTTTGATGTCATGGGTTGTTCAAAACATCAAAAGGTTAGTCTCGATGTTTAGATTTTTGAAGGTGAAGCTGATCAGTGGTGGTTGATGGTGAAAAATATCAGGGATAGTGAGGAGATTGATGCTCTTGATTGGGATGAATTCAGAGGTATATTTCTTGAAAAATATTTTCCTAAGGTGGTTCATCTTATGATGGAAAAACAATTCCTAGAATTAAGGCAGGAGGATGACTTAGTGGATGCTTATGAAGTAAAGTTCACTCGACTGGAAAGTTATGCACCAAATTTCATCTGAGATCTTGATATTAAGATAAATTGATTTTACTGTGGTCTGAAGCCACGATATCAAAGAGCGTTACCCTCTCGTGAGTTAAAAAGTTATGAAAAACTTGTTCGATGTGAGGATAAGGTGTAAATGGAGTTTGTCTATGATCAAGTGTTCTTTGAAAAACAACAGAATAAGAGGTCCAGTTGGCAAGAAAAGGGGAAGAATGTATCAAAGAAGCCTGGAGATAAGAAAAATAAATATCCAACTTGTGAGAAGTGTGGTAAAAAGAATTCTGTAGAATGTTTATCAAAGACTGGAAAGTGCTTCTGGTGTGGTAAGTCTGGTCATATTGCTCGTAAATGTAAGGAAGATGAACAAGAATGCAATGAAAATCCATCAGTAAGATGTTTTAAGTGTAATGAAATGGGTCATTATGCAAATGAGTGTCCAGTGAAGAACTCAACTGAGGGAAAACAGTCAGAAAACAAGATAAAAGGGGTGGTGAAATCCTTCGCAACAACTTTTGCAGATGTTGGGCCATCAAATGAAGTAGTATCAGGTACACTGTTTGTTTGTTCAGATTATGGTAATGTGTTTTTTGATTCATGTTCTACACACTCTTTCATTTATGAGAAGTTTTCTAGTAAATTGGGAATTCCATCTCATGATATGAATATTTCACTTATGGTAAAAACACCTAGAAAAAATATTGAGACAAAAAGAAAACCTAAGAACGTTCATGTCCTTGTGTGCGGAAAGAATCTACCTACAAACCTTACTGTTTTTCCTCTAGTAGAGTTTGATGTTATTTTAGGGATGGATTCAATTTCTGTTTATCATGCTAAGATTGACTGCAGATCTAAAGAGGTTTCTTTTCAGAAAGATTTACAGTTTTTGTACAAGAATGAACCCTTGCTTTTGATAACATATCAGGAAGCTGAGAAACTAGTAAAAATAGAAATGAATGTTACCTTGCACATATTGTTGAAAATAAAGGAAATGTTCAGATTAATGATGTGCTTGTGATAAATGAGTACCTTGATGTTTTTTCAGATGAGTTTCCTGGAATTATACATGATTTGGAAGTTGAATTTATTGTTGACTTAGTCCCTGATGCTAATCCAATTTCCAAAACCCCCTTATCGAATGGCTCAAATTAAACTTTTAGAGTTAAAGAAGCAATTGCATGAGTTATTAGATAAAGGTTTTATTTGACCTAGCACATCACTATAGGGTTCTCCTGTATTGTTTATTAAAAAGAAGGGTGGTTCAATGAGACTTTCCATTGATTATAGAGCATTGAATAACATCACTATTAAGAATAAGTATCATTTTCCTCATATCGATGATTTGTTTGATCAACTCCAGGGAGCTCAGTATTTTTCGAAGATTGACTTGAGGTCGGGGTACCATCAGTTGAAAGTAAAAGAAGCAGAAATTCCAAAGACCGTGTTTTGTACTAGATATGTCCACTATGAATTTGAAGTTATGGCTTTTGGCTTAACCAATGCACCTATTGTATTCATGAAACTTGTGAATAGAATTTTCGGTGAGTTCTTGGATAAGTTTGTGGTTTTGTTTATTGATGATATTTTGGTTTATTCCAAAAGTAGGGAGGAACATGAAAGTCATTTAAGGGTTGTCTTGCAAACTTTAAAAGAAAATAAAATTTATGGGAGATTCAGTAAGTGTGAGTTTTAATTACAAAAAATTTCATTCCTTGGTCACAATTTTTCAAAAAGTGGCATAACTGTTGATCCTTCTAAAACAAAGGTTGTTGAAGAATGGCCAAGACCGACAAATATAATCGAGATTCATAGTTTTCTTGGTTTGGCAGGTTATTACATAAGGTTTGTTAAAAAATTTGCATGGTTATCTATTCCAATAACAAAGTTAACTTGAAAAGGTGTTAAGTTCATCTGGACAAAAGAATGTGATGATTGTTTTCAAAAATTGAAAAGAAGATTGGTGTATGCACCAATTTTGGCACTACCTTCCAGAAATGGTAGGTTTTTTATCTACAGTGATTCTTCATTGAATGAACTTGGATGTGTACTTATGCATAATGATATGGTGATTATATATGCTTCACATTAGTTGAAACCACATGAGTTAAATTACCCTACAAATGATTTGGAATTAGCCGTTGTTGTTTTTTCATTAAAAATTTGGAGTCATCATTTGTCTAGAGTAAAATGTGAAATATATACTAACCACAAAAGTTTAAAGTATATATTCACTCAAAAAAAATTGTACATGAGATAGAGGAGATGGATAGAATTAATCAAGTATTATGATTTCACAATCCATTACCATATGGGAAAAACAAATAAAGTGGTCGATGCTTTGAGTCAGAAAATTAATGTCTCATTAGCTATGCTACGTTTGGAACAAGATCCTTTGGTTTTTGATTTGATGAAATTTGGCATAGAAGTTGTTGGTGCAGGAAATTCTTCTGTTTTGTTTCAGGTGTTAGTGAGATCATCTCTATCAGATAGAATAAAGAAAGCACAGAAGGAAGACAGTGAGTTGTAGAAAAAGGTAGAGTTGGTTCAGAAGGCTAAGTTGCCTGAATTTAACATTGATAATGACTGTGTTTTGAGGTTTGGAAAGAGATTATGTGTTCCTTGTGATTCACGGTTGAAGATTGAGTTGTTATGTGAAGCTCATAGTTCTCTATTTTCAGTTTATCCTAGCAGTACTAAGATGTACAGAGACCATCAGGAGTATTACTGGTGGGATGGAATGAAAGGAGGTATTTCTAATTTTACTGTGAAGTGTTTGACTTGTCAACAAGTCAAATCAGAGCGACAGTTACTGAAAAGAATGTTTCAGCCTTTACCGGTGCCAGAATGGAAATGGGAAAATATATCCATGGACTTCTTTGTGATATTACCAAAGACATATCGAGGTAATAATGAAATCTGGGTTATAGATGATCAATTGACTAAATCTTCTCATTTCCTTCATATTAGAGATACTTTGTCTCTAGATCAACTTTCTCGGTTGTTTGTTAAAGAGATAGTCAGGTTACATGGTGTTCCCCTCTCCATTGTATATGATCGTGATCCCAGGCTTACTTCTAAATTTTGGAAAGGCCTTCAGAATTCGTTGGGTATTGAATTAAATTTTAGTACATCTTTTCACCCTCAATCAGATGGGAAATCAAAACGAACAATTCAGACACTAGAGGATATGTTACGTGCTTGCTCTATGGATTATCAAGGAAGTTGGGACCCATATCTTTCTTTGGTTTAATTTTCATATAATAACAGTTTTCATTACTGTATACAGATGGCTCCATTTGAGGCATTATATGGAAAGCATTGTCGAACTCTAGATTTTTGGGATGAAGTAGGTGAAAAGAATTTTATGGGACCTGAATTGGTAGAAGAGATGGCAGAGAAAGTTCAGTTTATTCAGAAGCACATGAGAACAGCACAGAGTAGACAGAAAAGTTATGCAGATAACCCGAGGAAGGATCTTTCTTTTGAGGTAGGTGACCATGTCTTTATCAAAGTTTATCCATGGAAAAGTGTGATGTGTTTTGGTAAGAAGGGAAGGTTGTGTCTGAGGTTCATTGGACCGTATTAAATTCTGGAGAAAGTTGGATCAGTTGCATAAAGAGTGGCTTTACCTCCAATTTTATCCTAGGCACACAATGTTTTTCATGTTTCGATGTTGAGAAAGTATATCTCAGATCCACCTCATGTTTTGAGCCCAGAGGTAGTTCAGTTGGAAGAGAATCTCTCTTATAAAGAACAACCAGTCCAAATTATTGACCATAGAGAGCAAGTGTTATAGAATAACGTAATTCCCCAGGTAAAGGTTTTGTGGAAAAACCATATGGTAGAAGAGGAAACGTGGGAATCTGAAAATTCTATGAGGGATAAATTCCCCCATTTATTTGATAAGTGAATAAAATTTAGAGGACGCAATTTAAAAAAGGGGGAAGGATGTATCATCCTAGGTAAATGAATAATAAGATAGTTTTATATTTGTGAATGAAATATTAATTTTACTTTAAAGGGGTTTCTATGTTCGATAGCGTACCTGATATGCAACAACGAGTTTCTTTGGGATCTTACGTTGCACACTAATAATATAATATTATTATTTTAAATGGTTGTTAACTCCTAGTCGTTGTATTGGTGGGAATGAACGAAACTAAATACAATATGATTATACATGATTGTTAAATGTATTTACATTTATCCAATAAAAAGTTAGAGGCTTAAAATATAAATGAATCTAATTTTGAGCATAATTTACATTAAAAGGAAGATTTATCACCTTTTAATGGAAAACCCTTTTTAAATATAGTTTTGGACAATTTAATACATTCTATATGACCAAATAAAATCCTTCTTTAGAATGGGGACAACCAATTTTACATTGGGTAATTTTTTGATATTTTTCTGATAAAGTACATTTTTTATGAATAGTGAAAATATTGTATTTTAATTCAAAACTATGTTTTAATATAATTTATTTATATGGTTAGATTATCTTTTAATTGGTTTTAAAGTTTAATAATAATATATTTTTACCATTTAATCCAATTTTGGTCATTGGAGTTAATTTCTCTTTGAAATTGGTCTTAAACTAGTGTCAATCTTTTGATAGTTGTTGTTTCTGAAAAACACGCTATCTGTTTTCATAACGAGAATTAATTTTAAAATTAATTAATTCCACTTCTATGTTTTGAATTTGTAAAAATATTAATCATTTTTGAATTCGGAATATCAAATATATCTTAGGTTTAATTTTTGATATTTTTCTGAAAAACATCAATTTTTGATGAATAGTGAAACCACTTAGTGGTAGTTAAAAAAGCTGACTTTTTCATTTAAATGAAATTTTACCACTTCTATGAATTTAATTTCAAAAATTCCACATACATGGTTGTTATCAAGAAGTAAAATATGGTTCAATAAGATGAAAATAATTTTTGGTGAATCGTAACTTTTAACTTTTATTTACCGTGATTAAAGGTAAATAGAGTAATTTAAGGTAAACAGAATATTATAATAATTCAAAATTACCTTAACACTTGTCCAAAATTTATTTTTTGAGTCATTAATGACCATGGGCATCTTTTGGTCGATTTTGGGACCCCATTGATCCACTTGGGAGTGACAATGACAATCTAGATTAATTAATTTAATGTGAATACAAAATTGACATTAACAAAATTATTTTAGTAATTAATTTTTATATGGTGTTATATAAGTCCTATTTTCGACTAAAAATATTATTTGGAAATATAAAATGATATCCTACATCATGGTAGTTTTTTATAATTTTTAGACATCAAATAAATTAAATTATATGTGACACAATAATGATGTTGTATTTACCTTATTAATAAATTATTTAAATAAATAAGATTATAATGATTAAAATATTATCCAAAACATGTCCCATTCCTATTGGTAGAATATATTTCGACCATGATACATACTATATTCTACTATAATTATTTTTGGACCATTATAAACCGAATATCATTATATTATAAAATAATATTTTCACTCTTTCCTAAAGAGCCCCTCCTCTCCCGTATAAAAGGAGACCACTTCTAACCAATTCCTCACACCTATCAAGCCATTTTTCTCATCCAAACTCTGCCCAATTAATCTCCCTACATCCCTCTCCTCCTCCTAAAAGCCTTACCTTTGGCATAATGAACATAATTAGTCTTTTGATTCAAACCAAAGTGAGTTACCCAAATTAAAGGTAAGAGTTTCTCTTAAATTGTTTTCTTTTATTTTGCTTCTCCAACCCCTAAACTCTTTTTATTTCCTTTATTTTGTAATAACACCAGTATACTCAATATAATATGATGTTTTTATGAGAATTATTCTAACTACATGTACACACACCTCCATCTAATGGATGAAGAACATAATGTTTCTGTGGAAGGAAAACTAACGCCTCACAAAACGATGATTGTTCAATTACATCTTACCGCCTCTAATGGTGGCCATTATGATGGAACTTTATTTATATATGATATATATTATTTTTATGATTTCCTTATGCTTATGTATATCCCAATTATATCAAGACTTTATGGTTTCCATAGTGGGTAAATACGATAATCTCATTAGAGGAAGTGCGGACTACCGCCCCCTCAAAGTGATGTGATTCGTTAATGGATTATGTGGGATGTATAAAGGATGGAGTTAATGATAATATATATGATATAACACTGGAATTATAATATACCTATGTATCATTATGTTTTAATACCATTAAAATAAGAAATAGAAATAAAAGTAGCGTTCATGCGTACGTACGGCATACCGTCTCCATGAATGGTGCATTTCATTTCTTACCTCTAAATGTTATGTACTATTATAAAAACATGTATATGATGGATATATATGATATATATGATAACCAAATCATGAATATAATTCTGGATATAATGAAACTTTTACCACATGAACAACATGTAATTATAAAAAGTCCATTTTTGACTCAAGTACCAAATATCAACAAAACAAACGTTATTAACTTAAATGATTGGATAATGTTTATAACATGCTAATAAGTGATAAAAATGAATAATAAACTTAAAAAGGGTTCTCAAGAAAGTAGAAATTAACTTTACTTTATTATTCAGTAGATTAAAGAATGATCGAGTCAAGTCGGATATGAGGTAAGGGACTTCGTCTCAATCTCCTTTCATTGAGGCATATTTTGTTTTAATACACGACTTTCTTGTATACACTATTTAAACACCATTGACTTTTAAAAGGGAATATTTTTGTACGAAGTGTTTTACTAAACGACAAAAAGTAATGTTTCTTTCAACGTAATCCGTGACAACAACCTTTCTGCTGCCATGAGTATTATTTGATCTCTGGGTTCCTCAACAAGCCATAATGTTTATTTAAAAAAAGAAAATAAATACCATATACTCTTTTACGTATTTATGGTATTGAAAATGGGTTTTAAAATGGATTTTCTATATCAATATATTTAAGTGATATATTGTGATTGAAATGTGGAAATATTTTCTTTCCTCTATATTTGTTTCATGTCTTATGATTTTATAATGGTACTTGGACATTTGAGGGGTGGTTACGTGATAAACCAAATGACGGGTGGTGCCGTGAATACCAGGATGGGTGGTTACATTATAACCTCCATTGCATTGGGTATGGAAGTCAGCCATATGGATATTCCATCTAGTGATATGTGTGGAATTCGACCGTATGGTTATTCCATTTAAGTATGTTTACGTCCCAACTTACCTTTATATGTTATGTGTTCTCCATATGGGTTTTATGATAATCCTTTGGTGACAAAAGGCTAAGTAATGATTTTTTTCAGTGAAGAGTATTTACTTCTTCAAAAAAAAGTGAAAATTATTACATATGATTAAGTATTCATGGTTTATTTGTAGTTTTGAAAATATAACAGTTGTCCTTCTTTTTGTATCCCTTACAAAGATTTATATGCTCATCCCAAGTTTTGAAATGTTTTTCACAGTACATAAAGTGGAATAGGGTCAAGGAATGGATCAAGGAAAATTCATGCCATCTAAAACATGGAACTAGACATGACTCTATTTTTTGAGTGTTCATGTTTTGTAAAAAAATGGAAACTGATTAAAAGTGTCTATTTTGTAATATTTTGAAATGTAATAGTTATGGCCTAACTATCTAAAACTCTAAACCTGAAAAGATTATCTACGTGAATTATTCATTTACTTCAATATTATGTAAGGTATAATGTCGGGTCCTCATATTCATACCCATCATATTCTACATGTAGCGTATCTCCAGATATATATCTAATCATAAAAAACCCATTATATAAAACATTCTACATCACCCAATCACTTTAAATGGTCGTTTAATGCATTCATATCAACCATGAAATCTAGGATAAGTAATAAAATTTCAATTTTTTATACTCAAACAAAACCCTAGTAAATAAATGGTGACTATAACCAAAAATATACTAGTAACTTGTAAAGTTAGAAAATAAAACTCATTTTTATGATGAAAAATAATTTTATAGGTTTTACTACAATATTTATGGGATAAATTTCCCTTTACATCTCCATAATTTCTCAATTTACTTATTTTATTTATTTTTCATTGTTTTAGAGGGATGATATCATCCATGGGGATGCTGAAAGTAGTAGAAACCATATAAATTTATACTATAGTTGCAGATTATCTGAAAGAGGTCACTAATGAAATTGAGAATCAAATTGATTATGAGGCCAAAAACCAACTAAATAGTTGAAAAAATATATACATTACATCAAATCCTAATGATTTTCATACATATCCTCTTTTAATTGAGATGATTACTAATGTGATTTTGAAATAGCGGAATTGGATTTGATCAATCTATATAATTATAACCAATTTTATTGAGATAAATCACAAATATATTACTCCAAATTTGAAGAATTGATTAGAACTTCAGCTGGAGAATCCTATCATTGAAATAAAGATCATGATGTTAAAGGAATCTTTCATGTAATTAAATATGGTTTCCAAGACAAAATCGTTTAGGTTAGAAAATCTGAAAAATTGAAAATTTCAATATAACACCAATAAAATATAATTTAAGTTAATATCAAATACAAAAGACATGTTGGATAAAATATATAATACTACACCGAAGCCAAAAGAATAACTGAAAATTGCAAAGAAAAATTAGAATCTTCAAATGGTGGTTGTACAATTAAATCATATAGACTTTGATTTAGATTTGATTGTCTACGAGGTGTAGTTTATTTTCGTCACTAAAAATCCAATGAAGGTTATGAATACATCAATGACGAATACATAGAAAAATAAAGGACCTCTATTAGAGAAACATACCATTAACAATAAAATGTTGGTAATAAAATCTTGTGTCAATCCCAATATCATGATGTTAGATGTAGCTAGGAATTATTTAGTGATATGATAAAAAAATATTATTTAATGTATCATTATAAAACCATTTGGTCTCAGTAGCCATTTTTCTAGATATTTTTGCTTCTAAAATAGCCTCTATTATATTTAGCAGAATTAATTTAATCCACATCATAATATATTTTCAAATATAACTTAGTGGTATTTTTATAGGTTAGAAGTCGTTTATATATATAGTTATATATATTTATTTATTTACTGGTGATTTTTTAATCAATTGGTGTTGTATTTATTTGAAAAACAATAGAATCTAAAATGGGGAAAATTAATGTAACCACCACTAGTTTACTTATTAATTGTTAATATACAAGGGGTAAAAAATAACGAACATTAATTGAACTAACACTAACAAATTAGTGTTAATGTGGTTTAGTGGAAGTTATAATGAAATTCAACTAAACAATTAATATAATATTTCTATATACTATTTAATTTAAAATAAAAATCTAACAACAATCAAATCATGAAATCAACTCAACTATAAAGACAAAATATACTCAGTAACCCATGTACATTTATATATACACAAACATAAAATAGTCCATATAATCCATAACCATATATGTATAGTAAAATATTTCTATCATCCATTATCAACTAATTAATTATATGCCCATCTCAAAAACTTTATTGCATCCAACCATCTCCATATCTAATGGTTTCATAGACGTTACCATACACAGCACATTATCAACTATAATAATAAGAAGAAGAAGATAAAAATTATAATTGAACATATTTAATAATAATTGGAGTTGAATAATTGGTAATTTTTATCCACATAAAAATAATAATAATACAACATGACATACTTTAGAAGAGTATCAAGGATTAGAATGGTCAACCTCCTTCTTACTATAAAAATCTATCACCTATATTACAAACAAGAATGTTTATGGAAATAAATTTAAAACAAAATAAGAAAAAAATATTATTTTTTATTCTTAAAATAAAATTATTTATTTTGTTAATCATATTGAATAAATTCTAACATAAAATATAATGTATCATACAGAACACATTCAAAACATAAATATTCAGTTTAATTTGTGATTCATCACTTCGAACTCAAAATGCATAAGTATAAAAAATATATACTCAATATTTAAACTAACATGTGGTGTTTAGGGAATTAAAGAAAAATAATAATAAATACAATTATTTGAAACCATTTCCTATAATTTATTAAAATCGATAATGGTTGGAAAACAATTTCACATAAATCTAGCCTTATTTTAAATTTTTTGACCATTACTCACTTGTTTTTGTGTTTTAAAACACTAAAAATTTTATCAATTGATTCTCATGAAAATAGTAATTAAAATATATATTGATTCAATTCATATATTTCAAAAATAAATATATGGTCATTTTCTAATGATTTTGTGGCCTGCTGATATATTTTTCATGGTTTTGAGCCTTGAATGGGCATTTTTATTTCCTTTAGCATCATTTGTAACTAATTGATGATGAATTCTGAGAACATTTTTTACTAATGGTCATTTTTTCTTCTCATAAAAGTTATAATTAATTAAATTATTATTATATCATGATTTTATGTCAATATGATGTCATTTTTTATGGTTTTGACCATTACAAACACATTTTACTATTTTAAAATAGTAAAGAAATATTTCTCAGCATCGTTAGAAAACCATAATGTGTATTGACATGGAGTTGATTCATACATATCAAAAGTCAATATAATTTCATTATATTATTATTTCAAAACACTTTGGTGTATTTTTATTGGTTTTCCCCTTAGTGAACATTTTAGAAGAATTTGATATCTTTTAAAACATATTATTGAGTCATTCCAAGAGAACTGTATGTCAGAAAGAAATGAGTCATACATGTACATGTCACAAACAATACAATGATATTTTTACTATTATTAAACATAAATTTGAACTCATTTTCTATATTTTTGAGAGTTAAAATATTGTTTAGTGTATTAAAACAAAAAAACACATTTGTGAGGATCCATTCAAAACCACAACTCGTATTTAGGTGGAATTTGTTACTATGTTTAAAAAAAGAATATAAAATTATTTTTCTTTGATTTCATGGCCTTGTAACATTTTTTGTTGGGTTTTTACCCCCAATGAAACTTTTAAATTACTTTGATATATTTTAAGTACCCTTATTAAGTCATTTTGATCACACCACATGTTCTATGGACATATATTCTAATCATACATGTCATAAATATTCCAACTGTTATATTACCATGATTTCACGTAAATTTTAGATCATTTTATTTTGTATTGACCATTACACACATGATTTTGTTCATTAAAATGCAAAAAATTCTATTAAGATCATCACGGGGTAAAAACATGGATTTATAGTGGGTCATTTCATATATTTAATAAATAAATATTGAATAATTTTTTGATTATTTCATGACAATCCAATTTCTTTTCACACCATGAAGCACATTCTTTAATGACATTCATATCTTTTAAAACTTTTTATTGGGTTATTTTGAGCACACCACCCCTCTAATGGATGTGTTGTCTACAAATATTCATAAAAATAATTCAAGAATTGTTGTACAATGAGTTCTCATCAATCTGAGGTCATTAGCTAAGGTCTTTTCCCTTACACACATATTTTTGTGTTTAAAAACATTAAAAGTGAATTTAAGGTTTTCTTAGGAAAACTATATCTTAGATATTCATGTATTAAGTTCCTACATTATAAAACAAAGTCAATAGTTTTATTCATATTATTCCACGTCACCTTGATCCTATTTTTTGGGTTTTTACCCCGTAAAACACATTTTTTAAGACATTGATGTCTTTTTAAACCGCTTATTGATTGATTTGGAGTACACCACATGTCTAATGGATTTCTTTCCTCATACAAATCATAAATATTTCATCAATTGTTTCCCTTAATTTTAAACAAATATGAGTCTTTTATGGTTTTTATCATTACACACATGTTGAAGTGTTTTAAAACACTAAAATTATCATTATAGGAATCATTGAAAAAAGAAACAAAGATTGATAAAGAGTAAGTTACTATATTTCATAAATAAATATGTGGTAATTGTCGTATGATTTCACAACCCATTGGAAAAATTTATTTTGATTTTACAGCTCGATCCAAATTTTAAATGTCCTTAATATCTTATAAAATTTATTATTGAGTCATTTCAAGAAAACTACATATCTGATGGATGATTTTCTAACTTGTAAATTTTATAAATAATTACACCATATTTTTCAAATGTTTTCACATCAATCTGAGGGTGTATCTTATTGTTTTGATAATTGAACATGTGTTTTCGTGTTTTAAAACACTATAAATGTATTTATAGGCATCGTTGGAAATTTGTAACTATGAGTATTGTGTAATTAGTTCCCACATGTAAATGATAAATCTATAGTAATTTTTTTATTCTTTCACAACCCTCTTATATAATTTTATTTTTTTTACATTCAAAAAAAAACATTTTGAAGACATCGATATCTTTTAAAAATGTGTATTGATCCCAACATAGAGATCCTCATTTCATATGGACATTTATTTTTCTAAAACATGTAAAAAATAATATATCCAAAGTTTTTCATTAATTTAGTTTCATTATGAGGTCAATTTATATCATTTTGGCCATTTTACGCACATTGTTGTGTTATAAAACCCAAAAATGCATTATGAGACAACCCGATAAAACTATAACTTAGATTAATGTGGAATTAGTTTTAACCTTTCAAAAATTAATTTGTAGTCATTTCATTGTGATTTTATAGAACTCAAACATAGTTTTATGTTTTTGATCTCAGGTGGATGTTTTTAAAGACATTAATATCTTTTAAAATTGATTTTTGAGTCAATATGACTACATTGCATGTTAGATTGAATTATTTTCTTCTTTTACAAATCCAAAATAATTTAATGGGGTTTTTTCCATGATTTAAGGTAAATCTAATGTCTTATCTATAGTTTTGACTGTCACATACATGTTATAGTTTTTTAAAACACAAAAAAATACCTTTATGGGAATAACATATATCACAGAACTCAGATTGATGTGGTCTAGTTCTAATATTGCATAAAATAAATATATGGGTTTTTATTATTATTTTTAATCCCTTTTATGTTTCTTTATTTTTTTCTCCTTTGATAATTTTTTTAAAGACGTTAATATCTTGTAAACATTTTATTGATTTATTATCATAAAAAATCATGTAATATTGACATTTTTCTACTCATACAAATCACAAATAATTAAACAATAATTTTCCGATGATTTTATGTTATTTTTATATTGATTTCTATTTATTATTCAATAAAAGAATATTTTTGTGTTATAAAAAGTTAAAAATTCATTTACATTTATGCTGGAAAAAAATAAAACTCATATTTATTTGAATATGTTTTTACATTTTGAAAATATATTTGTGGTAATAGTCTTATGATTTAAAGACCCTATAACTTCATTTTTTACATTGTGATCCATGTTTTTAACGTCTGGGATTTCTATTAGACCTGATTATAAAATTTATTCTTAGAACATTTCACATAGGATAGAAAATTTGTCCACACATTCATGTCATAAAAGGTTAAACCTTGTTTTTTCTAGGATTTCACATAATCCCCGGGATATCTGCTATGTTTTTTACCATTACAGATGCATTTTAGTATTTTTTAAACACTAAAAATGAATTTATGCCATCCATACCAAACCATAACATAAATTTATGTCATGTTGGTTCAGACATTTCACACATTAATCTACAGTCATTTTACTATGATTTCATAGCCCTCCGACATATTTTGATTGGTTTAGACCCCTTGATGCATGTTTTTTTAAAGAATTTAATGTCTTTCAATACTATTTATTGTATAATTCCAAAAACACTCTACATCAGATGGATTTATTATATACTTAAATCCATTAAAAAATATTCATACATATTTATCCCATTATTTCATGGGAATATAAGTCTATTTTCAGTGGTTTTGACTATTTCATGCATGGTTTAGTGTTTTAAAACACTAAAAATGTGTCTATTATAATCCCGATAATATTAAAACTCATATTATTATAATGTTAGTTTATAAATATCAAAATGAATATATCATTATTATCCTATTATTTTGTGGTCCTTTAACTTCATTTTTTATGTTTTGCCCCCTAACATGTGTTTTTGAAAACATTGAGATCTTTAAAAACTTATTATTGTGTCATGTATTGAGTTTTTAATTTACCTCAATAGGATAATCTATAAGACTGAAACATTCCTCACGTATTATGACTGTTATACTATGAAATCCTAAAACAAAGGAATTTTTCATTATTAACCACCCCTTATCCTATGGTTTCCTACAAGAGTCATGTTCTTGGACATTTTCTTTCATCATTTAAATTTCTATTTTTGATTCTAGATTAAAAGCACTACTCGAACCACAACTAGGTGTAGTATTAAATAGTAATGATGCCCTTTAAAATAAAGATGATAGAGTAGGCCCAGAACCCATCCAATGTGTATACCCATTATTCTCCTTCCCCAATATTATTTCAATTTCATCGTTCAAGTTGTATATACCACAAACCCAATATCCCTAAACCATTGGATACATTATTAATTTATAATAAGAAAAAAATCATCGCAAATAATTCATTAGTTTAGTATTCATAATAAATATGAAACCTACTTACATATAACATTACATTTATAATAATATAATACATAACATAGTGAGAGTAGATATAGGGAATCTATTACCTCATTAAAAGATCCCTTCTTTATATAATGGTGATATTAATTAAAATTAAGGTGATCTCAAATTCTCAGAAAAGTGGAATGTATAGTTGAATCTATTATAGCTAAATAAATCACAATAAATAAAGAATAATCTACATGGAATGAAAAATGAGTCAAAACATAATCCATTTTATAACTAATTTTATTCTGAAATGAATACAAACAAATAGAAATGTAATAGTCTCTTGGAAATAATAATTAAATAATTAACAATGAAGAGAATTATTAGTATTTGACATTAGGTTTTAGATATAATGATTTCTATATACTCAATTCCTTATTCTAAGATAGTTTAATTGATAGGTATGTCCACACCATAAACCAATTTAAATTGGCCATCCAACTGATTAATCTCATACTAATATTGATGCATAAAGTGGAAATCTATTACTGCTCCACAGTTATCACTACATGTCCAATTAATTCTTCGTATATTGAATAATTAATTTAATTTAAGAACAATATGTATTATCGACAAATTTACATACTAAATAAAGGAGATGGAATATCAATATTTCCCTATTAAGTCCCTTAACATTCACCATGTGTAAAAAATGTATATATGTTTAGAAAAACGTATATCAATGATTCAAAGAATTTTGATATTTAATAGATGTTTAATTTCTAATGAAAAATTATCATAATAATGTATATATTTCAAGAGAAGGTTAAAAACTACAAAATTAATCAAGAAACTAAATTTCATTACATTCCTTGGTCAAGCAGGCCATACACAATTGAATAAAAAATAGGGATGGTATTATTAAAATATATCCCAAAAAGAGTATAAGAAAAATATAAGTTTGTTGTCATTGATGAATAGGATAACTATAATAATACCATTAAATACATTCTTAAGAAAAAAAATACCATTTTCAAATTGAAATTCAAATTTTCAAACTGATTTTTCCATAACATTATGAAATTTATTTTCTATGAAAATAAAATTATAATCATATAAATAAAAATTCAATTTAATTAGTTTTCATTGTGAAGGAAAATTTTGTTCCTTATTTTTTCATTAAATTTAAAATTTCTTTAATACTTTTATTAAAAAAAATAATATATTCATTAAGAAATAAACTAGAATATTCCTTTTAAAAAACATTTTAAAAGTCGATAAAGGGTACAAATGTCTTTAATATGTCAATAGAGATTATTTAAAAAATCATTAAAAGGTTTTATGAAAAATATAGATATTTAATAATAGCATTTTTGACCAAAAAGATTAATAATGTTGGATTTCCTTAAAAAAATTATCAATCGTTTTAATTTCTTAAGAGGGAACAATAGTTTAATTAAATTAAAATTTAATGAATAACCAGATAAAAAGAAAATAAATATGGGTTTATTAGACAATGATAAAATAACATACATCAATGTAAATTCAAGTGTATACTTTACCAATTAATATAATATTGATTCATAAGCACTTACCATATTTGTATCTTTATAATCAACACGAAAATGAATTAAATAAAATCCAATTAAAAAATAAACACCATGAAAAAAATAGATTCATGATATAACACATCAAATGGGAAGTGGATACACATCATAAAAATAAATATTATTATAATAACAAATATGTACAAATGACATTGAGATGAAATGTCGTACAGATATCATACCATTTAACATGGGATTAATCAATGAATTTATTATTTTTTTCAAATTTAAAACCATATAATAGTAGTTAAGATAAATAATAAAAAAATAAAAGTTTAATAAAAATATTGTTTTAATATAAAAGATAACAAATATATAATATAACCCAATAAAGAAAAAACGAGTTATGAAATCTCTTAAAACGTTGTTAATTTTATATAAAATCCACTTTAATGAAATAATTTACATTAAAACATAAAAAACCCAATGTAATGAGGGATTTATGAATTTCCATTTTAATGGTATGTGTATACACTATATAAAGTAAATTGGTTACATAACATTAAAATATATCTCAATGAAGGGAGATTGGGATGAATTCCCTTACCTCGTGTTTCAATTTAGTTAAACATGACTTCTACTAGTATATAGTAGTTTTTATCATGTTATTAATATATAAAAAACCGTATTCATTTTTATAATATCATATGTGATCCTATTGATATTTCTTACCATACATTCTTTAATAATATTTCATTGTTACCCATCTTTTGGATGTCAACTCCTTCATCTTATCTTGCATGTTTTGTTGTGTAATTTCTATTTATTGATCCTATGATATAATTACATAATATATAGAGTTATATTAATGTTATAAGTTTCATATTTATTAATTCTACACCTTTTTTGGAACATTCATGAAATTTATACAAATAAAATTAATCACATGACTTTGTGGGGATGAAAAGTCGTACAAAAGCATGAGTGACAGTGTCATTTTCTAAATGAGTGAAATGGTATGGAAGTAGATGGTATAATAATTTAAAAAAATCAATATTATTTTATAATTATAATTTTTATTGATTATTTCAGTCATTATCATAATCTATGTGTGTTGATTATGGAAATAAACTATCATTGGTTTGTAGGGAAATAGTCAGACGTACACAAGAGCGATTGTTTGTGTCCCATTTGATTGAGAAGGAAATTGATAAATATTATGTGATCAACATAACATAACAGCAGTATATATTGTATATTGGTGTTATTATACTTATTTATTAACACATATTCTATGTTTTTAAATGATGAAATAAAAAATGTTCTTATTGAATATGATTACCATTGTTTAGAGAAACCACTTTTGGATCTCTTATTAAGGATCCTATGGTTTTTATTTTGGTAAGAAAAAAATATCTAGAATGTGTATAATTATTTTTTAGTTATATCATAATCATGTCCTAGTAGATCTAAATATCAAGATAGGCTTGAATTTTTGAGGGGAGGGTTCCCTATTATAATTAAGGAGGGGTGTAATTTTTCTAATTACCCAAAAATATTCAATAATGGGAAGTCACTCTCAACCCATGATTCTCAAAAATTGAAAAATAATTTATTGGACAAGGGATAAATTAAATCCACACCTACACCACTAAACTAAGTCATCTTTTAAACATTTTATTCCCTTTACATTAAATATTATACACTTTCATTTTTTTAGGTTTTCACCAGGGAAACGAGTTTTTTCAATAATGGTAATTTATCATTTAAGCCTCAACTAAAATGATAAGTGTTAGATAATTTGGGACCCATTATTATAAAAAGTATGACAAAAATTTTCATATAAAAATTCTATGTGTGTGGATAATTAATTTTAATATAATTACATGTTACGTGTAGAACCCAGTTTTGACCTTAAACATAGTAATTAATTTTTTATGTTCTTTCAATTTATTATGATAAAAAAATAAAATTCATTTTACGACTAAAATTAATTTTTCTCATTTCAAATATTAAATCCATTTTTTAAAATTTTATACACATAGTAGGAAATTTTTATTTCGAAATTAAACTAGTAATCATGGTGAAATGATTTTTTTTCAAGAAATGAATTTCTCAAGAAAAATATGATATTGTATTAACTATAAGAACATCAATCATCATATTATGGATTTAAATTCAACTAGATAAATATATAATAAATAATTTTAATTTATTATATTCTTAATTATGGGTAATGTTAATTAATTAAAATAGAGAAATAATTATTACCTAAAAACACATCTTAGAAAAAATGTTTTTGTAAGCCTAAAAAACCTATACCTAAATCTGGTATAAACCACATTAAAATGTAATTAATTATATTAAATTGAAAAAAAAATATTTTGTTAATTTTAAATCAAATTTGAATCATATTGGAACATTTAAATTTTATAATTTATTAAAAATTATTTTTTACAAAAAGCCGCATTTTCATTATTCACAGATAATGTAATCTTTTAAGAAAAATACCAAAATTCAGCCTATGTTGATTTTATAGTAAAAAAATTATAAATAAATATAATTTTTTAAAATATAATTTAAAAAATTGGATTAAATTAATTAAATTATTTTATTAAAATAAATAATTTTTTAGGAAAACAATTTTTTGGATTCATGTTGAAATTACTAAAAATTGGGTCATTATTTAACAATATATTTTCTTCATATAAAATAAGAATACATAATTTAAAAAAATTATTTCCATTTTATTCCACTAATGTTATTGGTTTTTCAAAAATGGGAATATTTCAATAGTTTATTATACTTTGGGAAGGCACAGTGTTGCATGTCGTATATTCTATTGAACATATTATTAGTTTTAAAAACATGGGGTGTTTTAGTGGGATCCGAATGATGATTTATATGGGTTGACATATGAGTCATCATGAACACTAACCAATTAATGTAAAAATTTTAACGGTTCATTTTTAAATTATCTTAACATAATAATATTATCTAATTAATATATTTTTCATCAAAATTTATGTTCATTTAATTTTAATATTAATATATTATAAAAATATATTATAAAAAAACAAGTCGTAAAACCATTTAATTGGGGAGAACGAAAATCACCATCTGAGGCAGATATAAATAATTAGAATCGTTTTATCCTTTAATTGGATCCCATTAAATAGGTTTTATTATTATATCTTATTTTTTAGGATTTTTATTTTATAGTGATAAAATTACTTTTAATTTAAAAAAATTACTTACTCCAACATATCTAGTGGTTTTATTCAAAAAAACATCCATTAGAATTCAGATTAAATTTAACCAACATTAATATCAAAAATCCAGGAGGCCTAATCTAAAAGACATTATAATAAATTATATAACTTGGAAAAATAATAGTTATAAACAAAAAATATAAATAATAATTAATAAAATATTAAAATGATTGATAATTTTCTATATAAACACTACAGCCAAATGATTGGTGGATTGACTTTTTTTTAAAATTCATTTTGTTTTTTAGACAATTCCATTAAAAATATAAATTTTATAAAAATTATAATTTAATTTTTTTCATGTATTAAGATATTGTAAAATATGATATTACCTCAGGAGATGCATCAATATTAATATCTATAATTATATTCCACTTCTTAGGAGAAACACCTTCAGGCACATTCACATAAATAGATTGAATTCTCAATGATTTTTCATAAAATTTGATTCATAATCACCATTTAAATTATCTCCATTTCAAACTCAAATATTTCATGCTCCATGGGCATGTAAAAATGTGTGGGAAATAAAAATGAAATAAAACATGAAATAAAAAAATAACATTTTATAAGTATATTAATATTTTTTCCTCAAGCCATTTAAATTTGTTTTTAATTAATATTAAATTAATATTACCTTTACTTAGTTTTCAAACACATCAATTTATTTATCAATGGTAATATACCTCAAATCATTATATTTAATGTGAAATTTCACTATTACATAAGAAAGCTTCCCAATAATCTATTAGTATATTCAAACAACATCACCATTAGGCAAAAAAATCTTAAAATGGAATGATAATTTTTATGTCTTTCAAGTTCCATACATCTTATGTGTCCATATTTATATCTCTTCTCTATTTATATTTCAATGTTTGAAAAATTCATTAAAAAATCAATAAATATGTAGTTTTTTAATAATGGAATACATACCAGTAATGGATACTCACCAATATCCAGAAGATATATGGGTGAACAACTACTCTTTCCCTATAAGAGAATTGGGAAATGGGATACTAGTAACATCTCAGGATGATGCTTTATTAAAAAAAGTATCTAGAATTATAGAATCACTGTGATCCACAGATTTTTATTATAGTGGTGGTGTGATCCAAAATTTTGATCGATAATAATCTCTAAAAGGGGTTTGGAATTTATGTAATTCAAATGATTTAAAATATATTCAATTATCAACAAATTACTAGAATATTTTTTAAATAAAAAATAAATATAAAGTTAAATAATTTGTATATGTATAAAATATCTATAAATAATAAATTTAAATATAGTTTCGTTGCTGATTTATAATAACAATTATATTCATCTACATTTTCATCATTATTATCAACCTCCATTGTGAAGAGTAATTTATTTTCACCCTCTCTTGCAAAATTTATTCTTTCAATATTGTCAGGAAAAACTATTGAGTATTTTTTTGGATGATGAGGTTTACTATCACAATGTACCAATTGACTTCATCACCTACATAGTAAAAAAATATCAATTTTAGGTTTAAAATAACTCTCCAAAATTCATGAATTTCATCATCCATATAATAAGCTATCTCCACTTGTGAATAAAATTTAAATTGATCATGATCCTCATTCTCATGGGTATGGATCATGTGATAAAAGTTTAAGTAAGTAATATTCAATGAATATCTCATTATACCACTATCAATGTTGACAAACATGCTTTTTAATAAGACAACTGGAAATAGAGCATGATATCTTAATTTTTTTACATCAATCATATTTCAAAATTATCCCACCTATATAATTGTAAATAATCCTATATTATTTATTTTCAATCCTTTACTACAATAAATTTTATAAATCATAAAACTATGAATATTTTTGGCATCAAATTTCATAGAATGTCTTAGTAGACCCCAACCCATAAACATGAAATTATTTGATACATCATCTCTATTATCTTTGTTAATTATATTTACAAAAAATTGTAATATATTAAAATATTTATAAACAAAATAAGTACATTTTAAAGAAATTATTTTTGGTATATACTTACATGATGGGTGAACAATTCCACAATCTCCTTATTAAAATTTTTTCTTAATTTTATCCCATTATATTATTTACCCCTTAGTTTTCTATTTATGTAAAATATGAACTCTTAAAGATTAGAATATTAGATACCACATATATATATACATATGGAATTTTATTTACTCTAATTAATTCAGTGTATATTTTTTCCCCTATCAATTTGGTATTTAGAAAGATGGAAATACTGATGACTATTTTTCCTATATAATAATTATTGGAGTTTTTGTCAAAAGGCCCAACACTATTAAATCATGTTTTAGTACCATCAAAATAACTCGAAAATATGGACAAGAACTCATTGTCTTTGTATCATTGTGTAACAGTTCCATATGGTTTAGCTTTATTCCTTGCATATTATTTTCAATAACCTAAGTACATGATAATAAAACAAGTAACGTATTACAATATATCACAAAATAATTTTATAAATTTTAATTCATCAACGAAAAAATATTAATATTCCTATCAATTTGATGAAACCATCAATAGTGTACCAGTCCACCAAGATTAACTTCTTTATACAAATGAATATTCAAATTAATCATTGTAACAACCTTTAATCCAATAACCTCGACCTTCGGGTTATTTTATTAAGTTTACATATATACAAGGGAATACATTTCCAAGAATTGATCTGTTTAATAGCCTTGAAAAACAGGATACATACGTGTTTCCTATTTCACATTGGAAATAAATCATAAAACATTAAAAAAGTAATTTTTTTATCCTTTAATATCATTTAAATAATTATTCTTCATATCATGGGGAAATGAAACAAAAAAAGGGTGAGAAAAAAATGATCATCAAGGGTTATATACTGTGATAGATAAAAAAAACAAGGAATAATAAATATGGAAAGGTGAATAACTAAAAATGGATTCGATTTAATTAATAATATTAATCGGAAACACATCCATGGATAATATCATTGTGAAAATATATTGATTAATAATACTATCTGAATTCTTAATGATGTAAATGCATGATAGTGATCATCATTATCTATGGAAACGTGATACATCTCTTTCAATACCATTATCATTGATAGTTTCAATCTATTGATGGAGTACAATTTTATTTTTTCAATAGATTTGTATCATGAGAAATTTTGATGCACTAATAGGATATCAATTATTGGGCCCCACCCATCACTACATATCTAACGAATTCATAATATAGTAAATGATTAATAAAATTTATAACAAATATTTCATATATATAACTATACATATTTAGTAAAAATAATTATTTTTCATGATTTTCTAAGTTTATCAAAAAAATCATATTAAAACATCACATGTGAAAATTATTTACATTTTAGGAAATCATTAGATTCATGATACAAAAAATATGCATATTTAAGAGAGTAAAACACCATTTTAAGACAAGGAATTTGGTTTAATTATTTATCATAAACATGATACAAATAATATTTTTATGTAATAAAAATTTAATTTCCAATGATATAGAGAAATTGAATGTTATATATTAAATTAAATAACCTCAAATTAAATGGAAGGCGAATTTCAATTCAGTAGAATTACATGTTTTGTGGTAAAATAAATTCTTTTGGAAAATGGAACCAAAATATTAAAATAATATTTCATTTTATTTTATTTACTTTGGAAACAATTGAAAATATTTTGAAAATTATAAATACTGTAAAATGGTTACAGTAGTGGGTGTTTTTTAACATAGTATATGTTAAAAAACAATCATTTTGACTTTTGTAAAATGATCTGAAAATCATATTTTTATAAAAAAAACATAAATATTCCCTTATTAACTTTTAAAATGTCTTGTATTGTTTAAATTTTCCTCAAATAACAATTTTAGAAAATATTAAGGTTATTTTTAAGACTATTTTCAAAATTATGGACATGGAAGAAAATTTACCTAATTAAAAAGAGGAATAACTCTTTTTTAATTTTAAACAAGTATATTGGGAGGGTAAATTAAATTGAATAATTAACAATAATTAATAAATATATATTCATGATAAATAAAAAAATGGGTAGTAGATAGATCTTGTAAAAAAAATTAGGTTCATAACATCCAAATATGTCTCAATGAAATGAAATTGAGAAGAATCCCTCTACATTGAATTTCTTTTTAGTTTAATTCTCATAATAAATAATGTATATAAGTTCTAAAAATGTTAATAATTTATACTAGAACAATATTAATATTTATATATCATATACTATCCTATCATAACAACTTATTACCCATTTTTTAAAAATGTTTCTTTATAACCCTTGTTTCGGGTGTCAACTAGCTAGTTTTCTCTGGCATGTGTTGTTACAAATGCTCTAGTTCTCAAGAATAATATAAATTTCCATCATCACAATAAATATATTAATGTTATTAATATAATATTATATCATTAGATACATTTCTTGAATCATCATTTATTGTTGTATATATAATTACTAAATACATTATTTATGGAGATGGAAGGATGTATGTGTTTATGAAAATTATTTCTATTTTTCAATGTACAGAATGAAATAAAGGAAAATAATAATTAACAAATAAATAATTATTATTATTAATATATATCTCATATATTCATTAAATTTATTTTAATTACCTCCAATGTGAATTTTATGTAGAGAAAAAATCACATCGCTTCATGAGGTGATAAGTAGTCGTACAAATTAGTGACATCATTATATCCCCTGCATAATGGAAAGTAAAGAAGGAATATATAGAAAAATAACTCTATATTTATAAATAAATTAAAATTTTAATATATATATATATATACACTAAGTCCATAATTATATTCAAATATGATAGGAGATGATGGAAAAAAGAGTTATATGAGTTCACATAGTGGAAGTCATTCGTACACATGATCAACAGATTAGTTTCCCATTTGAGAGAGTATGAGATAGATATAGGTCATTACCATATAATTATATAATATATTTATATTTAATATATTTTGTTTTATAAATTCTTGTTTTAAATATATTTTTAGGATTTTGAAGAATAAATAAAACTGAAACACTCGGTTAATAACTATACATCTTCGGAGAACCTTGTTTGGATTACAGTAGAACCTTCCTAGGGTTCCTTTATGATCAATCCATGGACACTAGTATATTAGGATAGTATAAAAAAAGGTATTTATGTATTTATTTTATTTCCCAATGGTCTTTGTATGTTTTTATAGGATAGGAGTGGGGGTGTCCATTTATATGTTGTGGTAGGAAATAATTTGAATTTATAAAAAGAATGAAGTATGCCGACACTTTTAACATTACAATATAATCCAAAATGGATCATTCATGAACCTTAGATTACATAATGTCTAAATGTTTCTATAAAATTTATATTTACAATATTTTATGTCATATTTAACTCATATGTTCTTAGTTTGACTCTTGGAAAACCTGTATTAACCTTCACAGTGATAATTAAATTTTAATGTTCTCACAAAAAATTATTGTGAAAAATTAGTTTAAACATATTAGATGATATTAAATATTATTATTAAAAAAATGGAATCTTTTTCATCAAATTCAATTCACATAAGTGGTATAATTTAATTTAAAAAAATCTTGTGATCATGACAAAACTACATTTTAAAAAAATTACATTTTTTAGAATAAAAATATAATTATTCATATCGAATGATTAGAGAAGATATAATATAAATTTTAAAACTTTTTTTAAAATACTATATATATATCAATAAAATAATCCTTTAATAGTGATCAATATAATTTATTAGGATAAAAACTCATTTTTCTCAAAGAAATAGTTTTCTAAGAAAAATATTGTTTCACATAAAATGATTTTATTTTGAATTATAAAAAATAGATACATAATGAATTCATTGTATAAATGGGTAGACCAGATTAATTTCTTAATTTAGTTTTTCCTATTCAAACCCTAAATTATATTATCTTGATTATAATGTCCACATTTAAATAAAAATATTTTAATAGATTATCACCCACCATTTTAACATGATTTTTCATGCAACGTAAGATATATAAGAAATTGAACTATGAATAAATATATTTTTAATCTCAAGGTGTTACTTTCCGACACATTTAATAAATTTAATTTATAAAATTTTAGATAGCACTCAAAAATTCAAGGGTTTGACATTTGAAAAGTCTATTATGAAAAAATCCATATTGTAGGAGGATTAATAAAACATTATCTTGTTATAAGGGAAGAGAAATATTAAGGTTATCATAAAAGTATGTTTAAAAATGTATAAAATTACTAGAAAGTGAAAAGTTTGATATGGAAGAGAAAATTAACAAATAAGAATTCATAGAGAGTGATGGAGGACATGGTCCTAAAAAAGATAAGCACTAAATAATTATAACTCGTTAATGATAGAAAAGACCATTAAATCCCAATAAATAAAGGTAATATGATATATGTTTTTTCAATATAATTTTCATATATTTAAGGAACCATTTTTTATATATACTTAAACATATGAAAATATATATACCAAAAAATAATAATTTCATCCATTAATCAATTCCTACAAAAATATTATATGTTTCTACAAATGATGAGTGTTCAAGATGAATTTTTCCTACCTAAATAGATAAAATTAAATTTAAATGGATAAAGTAATCCTAAAAAATATTAAAACATATTCTTCATATATTAATATATTAACCAAAAACATTAATTATAATAATTTATCCAATTTTAGTAAATCTTCTGTAAATTTCTTTAGTAAAATAATTCATTTAACATGGATCAAACCATGAAATATTATGAGGAACACATAAGTCCATGTGATGCACTGACATTGGTATCGAGTAAGTTTTTTTGATTGAGGAGTTAAAAACTAGTATAAAAACATTAATATTTCTTGGATTGATTTGATGTGACATGAATATGATATATCAATACATAGAAGGTAATATTAATCCTTTTTTATCCAATAAAAATATCATTGAGAAGAAATATATCATGATATACTATCATGTTAAGATTATCAAATATTCGTCCTGGTGATGATTTGGTATGGAAAACCCAATGTGGAATGGAAAAAGACTCATCAATTCAACCTATGGTTTGAAAAGAACCAATTTTTATTGGTTTCTTATCAAGTCACCCTCCCTTTAATATTATCCCTCCTATGAAATAAATGTTAAAAGGGAAATATTGAACCCTAAGTCTTAAATCTAGTATCCATCAGGTCAGAAACTTGCACCATGTGTATGAAAATATCATATATAGGTGGAATTTTCCTCAGTAATTTAAATAGGATATGATGATAGGATAGAAATTTCATTAAAATATAGTATATAATATTAATTCAGAAAATAAAACCATCAAACAATATAATTATAGGATAAATAATAAAATAAATTCAAAATAATGTACCACAAATAAAGATAAGGGAGCGACATGAAAACAAATAAAAGGTTTGAGCAAGTAATGTCTAGCATGATAGACATATTCCTCATATAATCCTAACTTATGTTTATATACATAGGGTGAGAATAAATGTATACTCATTAGGATAAGTGATGCCTCTTTGAAAGTACAAAAAGGGAATACTAATAAACCTATAATAAAATAAAATAACCAATATCACTTAAATAGTTAAACTAACCAATCCCTTTCTGTACGATGTCATGCCAACCAAATAACTCATCCATGTATAAGAAATAAAAAAATAATCTCGATGATAGGGTTCCACACTATTTTATCCAACTAGGAAGCCACAATAAAACCCAAATATTATATAAATAGACCCTTCCATCACATCCGCACCAAAACTACACCAAACCACCCCACATCATGGTCACACTACAACACATTAAATCACATGAAATCCATAAAAAGTCAGGACATGACATCTCATTTCATGTCACATGAATAAACATGGGAGATCACATCATATACCACCTAAAGAAACATGGGCTATCACGTCAGAACTCACTCGATGACCCTTCGGCTATCTCATAACAAAAGTAGTAGGGTATCATTAATGAATAAGACATAAACTCGGTGTCCTCCTCCTACAACGCATGACGACAACATAATCAATATCATCATCTCAATAGATAACTTTTTAATTTCTTCCATCATTTCTCATGCATATCATTAATGGAATAATGGAGATCCTGAATTAGAAAGTAGTGGTCCCTCCATTATCATCACTTGTATGTTGGTAAAAATATCCCACATTAACATATATGGTTGTTGGAACAAGGTTCTCGATGTAGGTGTCATGTGTTATGAAAATAAAAAGGAACGAAAATAGAATATAAATATTTCCACACATACCCCAACCTATGGGTTCACAAAATAGGTTTCGACCAACTCACAACACAACCACTTTCACTACAACCTTTAAATTAACAACACCACACAACATGACATAAACCTTATTTCCCATTTAATCTTCCTCCCCAACTCATTCCATTTTTGCAAAATTTCACATTATCATCAAAAAATAATTTCTAGACCATTAATTTTATTATTCAAAAAATATTTAACTACACGACCAATTTCAAAATAATGAGTTCATTATTCAATACCAATCCATATCATTTCATCCAAATCCATTTCATATTCTATATTGTCATTTCAATTCCAATACTAACAAAAAAATATGACAATATAACACCATAACAATAACAAAAAATCATAATACATATATTGAACAATTATTAACATATATAGAAATTACATAACTTTTTGATAATACATAAATCGTTATACAAACAGATGCAAAAATACCATGTTATTATAGTGCCTTTGGAAACATGGAATTGTAAAAACTGGTACATGAGTAAGCTATTTTATCTTCCACTTGGTTCTCTAAGAGTATCAACACTCTTAGAAAAAAAATATAAATCTGTAAGCTCAGATTCTCTGTAATAGTGAACAATGGACACATGTTTGAATAAACATGAGAATATGGGTATGAGAACATAACATTAAAATATAACACCCTACATATGAATGATCATAAACATGAATCATGGAATAAAGTATGGAAGTTACTTAGACAATAATAAAAAGGAAATAAATAACATAATCTATGAAAGAATAAAATAGTAAAAAGACATTGAATTGTAGAAGAAACATAGTAATAAGAATATTAAATTATTTCTATATTAGTCAAGTAATTACATCTGAGTCCATATTAGTTTCATGGGTTCACTCTCCATGTCATCTTTGTAGTCATGGTTCACTCACTTTTACATATTAGTAGCATCATTTCACACATAATACCATTTTTTAGTCATTTTACACTCCCATGGAAAAATTAGTAGTCAAGGATCAATTCCATGACTATGATACTCTATCTCGTGAGATACAAATCATTACCTAATGTATAGTGATATATAGGTCGATCACATATCATAATTAAATCATTCATAAATGTTACAAAAGATCATAAAACTTCATATCATAACCCATGATATTAAATGTTTATCCTAAATATGTTATCATATCATAACTAATGGAAAAATATACAGGTTTCATTATCATTTCATCAAATTCATATCCAGTTAAATAAAACAGGTTTCAATAGAATATAACCAGTGAAAAAAAAATTATTTCATAAATATCATTCCATAAACACATTAACCAGTCCAAGATATATTGTGGATGGAAACATTGAATAATTTTCCAATAAATGTATCATTAAAACCAACAGATTTCATCTTATATGGGTAATAGTATTGCAAGTTCTTTTAAAAATATTCTTGAGAAAAATATCCATTATTTGGAAAATTATTTTGAAAACATATGACTTTTAAAATCCATTTTTATGAAAATAAACATGAAACTATATAAAATCATATTTGAAAAAATTTTGAAAACCATTTATATTGAAAAAATATAATTAAATCATGAAAACATAATTAAAAACATTTCATTGAAAATAATTTTATAACTTATAAATAAATCATGAATCAATTTTGAAAACCAATTCATTTAAAATACATTGAAAACATATTTCAAAATATTAAAAATGTTTTAAACCCCATTTAATTGAAAATAAATTTAAAACTTATAAATAAATCATGAATTTTTTTGATATGATTTTAATTGAAAATAAATAGAAAAATTATAAGAAATCTTGAAAACATTTGGGTAAAAATTTACTTCAAACATAAGAAAGAATCTTAAAAACATTTTTAATCTCATTCTCTTGAAAAAAAATTAAAACAATGAATTTTTAAAATATTCAGAAATTTTTTTTAGAAAAATAAAACTTTAATCTTGTAATGATCTCATTAATTAAAGGACTATCATGGCATCAGGTTTAATCTACACATGTTGAACATTCCTTTTACACCATAAACATTTTAAAAGGTACCTCAGTTTGAAAATAAAAAAAAATTTGTATCCCTATTATAAATTAAATAATTTGTAAAACATTAATTTATTGTTTATAGGATACTAGTATAATATTTTTTGAATCCTTTTATTACATATGGTTTTGAAGGTACATAGATTTCTGAACAAAGAGAGTGGTAAAGACAGACATTCTTAAAAATACTTTCTTGATCATATTATGTACAAAAGAGAGGTAAATGGTAATATTTCTTGTCTATAACATGTATAAATAGTGTAAAACAATTCATGAGTGTTCTTGATAAGTTGATCATAATATTTCATCCATTAAAGCATCATCATAAAAAACCCCATTAAATTATGATATTATTTCAAAAAACTCCTACCACTTGGTAGTATTGAATCATCTTCACCATGTTGTAAAATGAAATTTAGTGAAGCATTAAATATCATTAAAATAATTAGATTCATCATATAACAATTTAAATGGAATTATATACACCATGAAAAATAATTTCGGTGCATAAAAAATCATGTGTCACATAGATGAAAAATTGAGACAAATTGTATTACCGATATCATAACTTTTGAAACATTAACCCCATGAAAAAAAAGTTCATATAATGGATATGTAAATACCCATATATTGAATAATAATATTCAAGTAATACATTAATTTTCACTATACACAAAACACTAATAAAATGGTTGGTGAATAAGGCATGAATCTTTTGAAAATGAAAATTGATGATGAAATCCCCATACCTTGTGTTTGGACTCTCGTAAAACTCGTAAGAACATAATTTATAATAAATATAAGTTTACTTTACATATATAAAATAATTATATTATTATATATAATAACTTATATGTTTTTATAATGAACTTATTTACCCTCTTGTTAACAATTTTATGATAAGGTTTCACTTTGGTTAATATCTTCTTTGTTCATCACATGTTTCAAAATTAGTTATACCCTTTGTACATATTAATATATCATGATTTATTGAATTAAAACCATGATATTTGTATTATTTATATTCATTATATTTTTGTTATAATAATATATATAATATTGATGTTTGACATAGAATACACCGTTCAAGGAGACGGTAGGTCGTACTAACGCATGAACGTCATTTCTGTTTCCAATATTGTATTAAACAAAATAATTAAAATAATATATATATATATATGTGTGTGTGTGTGTGTGTGTGTGTGTGTGTGTCTGTATAATATGATTAAATTATAACAATCATGTTATATTTTTTATATATGTTCACTAAATACATTCTATGTTGGCTGTGAATAAATCACATCTCTTTGAGGGGGCCGTAGACCACACTTCCTCAAATGAAATTATTGTATTTAAATAAAATTTTATGTATAAATATATGTGTTTCAAAATAAATAAATAAAAATAATTAAATAATAAATATAATATATATGACATGTAAACAGATTTTCAGTAATAATTCCCACCATGAGAGATGATAAAAGAAAAAAACAATCATCATTTTATGAGGTTGTAGTTCCCCGTAGACATAAATAGTATGCATATTACCAATTATATGGGAGTATGTGTATGTGTAGGTATAAAAAATTTAATAAAAACAACCCAATATATTTTAGATAATTTATTTAAGGAATTATAAATGAATATGGAGATTTTAGGCAGTGGATAATGAAAATAATTTATAGAAGCTTGAGGAGGGATGTTACATCTTCATTAGGTAGCTCCTTTTAGTTTTTGCCAAAGGGATTCCATAAATTTATATCCTCCCAAAAGGTGGATTCAAGTTGGAAGTAATGGATTTTAGAAAATAATTTTTAATATATTTTATGAACCTATGTGGTTTTATAAGTGTGAAGAAGTGGGAGGAGAGGAGTCCTTCTATAGAAGAGAAGTGACACTCATCAAAATTTATGGAAAAGGAATTCCGACCCTATTATTCCCATTTCATGTGGATCCAATAATTCTAAAAATGATATAAAATTGAGTATAGGGTTTATATATTTCCATAAATGGACTTTTTTAATGATTTAAGATCATTTTGGCCCTTAAGATTAATGTTTAGTCCTTAGTTTTGTTTTATTTTACAATAATAACTATAATTATTTTTAATTACTTTCACTAATAATTTTGGTAAAAAAACTCATTTGGACGTTTAAAATTTATAAATTAATATGATTAAAAATATGGAATCTATTTTTCCAAATTTAGATTATATAATTTTTTTAAATTCATTTAAATTTAATCTCACAAACGGAATGACAATGAGGGTTTTTAAAGTAAAATGTTCAAAGGATTGGTTTGTTTTTAAATTCAATATTATTGGAAAATTGATTTTGATGACCTAAATTTGTTATTTTATGAAATACTAATCTAATTATACATTAACTCCAATTAAAAATATAATTCAACCATATAAATAATTTAGATGAAAAATCCCTTTTTAATTAAAATTAATTATTTTTCGTTATTCATCAAAATAGAAAACATCACATAAATATACCAAAAATTTAACATATCCTGATTTTAATTTTTCTCTTCAAAATATGAAGTATATTTTTAAATATTATATTTATAAAACACAAAATAATTCTTTAAAATATATTATCCATTAAAATACTATTAAAGTGACTTAATAAAAATATGGGTTTTTAGGTGTGAAATTGGGTTTCTTCTTATCTTATGTTTACCAAGTCTATTGGATGAATATAAAAAAAATTGATAAAATATAATATATATATATATATATATATTAAATTAATATAAATCACTAATTGTTTATAATTTTATTTATTTGGATAAAATATCTTTTTGAATATAAAAACAGTTTTTTATAAAAACATTCCCTTTATATTCAATTGGTTGTTATATTCATGTTTAATTGATTTTGAAATAATAATTAAAAAAATATATTTTCAAAATTGATTCAATACTATTAAAAAACCAAATTAATATAAATGTAATATATTAATATATTAAATATAATTATTTTTAATAATATATTATTGTTAAGTAACACTCTTCCTTGCATGTTACGCAAGTCATTGATGAAAGTTAGTCATGTGTGTAACATAATATAACCACACTATTACATGTAAAGATATATAAAAATTATGTTGTGTTTATTGAAAAATTAACTTAGTTGTTCAAATTACATAAGCCATAAATTGTGCGTTAATATAAAATTAAATTTTTTCTGTTTTGCGTGAAATCCAAAAAATAAAAAAAAAATTATATCCCCAAAAAAAATCCAAAAATATTTATGTGTTAAATTATGCCACCCCCCCCATAAAATTAATTTATCCCTCTAAATTAATATAGATAATAAATGGTTTTATAGGTTAATGTTATTTTCATAGAAACCCAAATCATAAAAATGATTCCAAAAATAGACTTTAAAAATGTAAGGTTGGAAATATAACGGTTAACCAAAGTAATATATAACTATATTTCCACATAAGAAAACCGAGGTTGAAAGTGAAAATATAAACTTTGAAGAAAACTGTAAATTCTAATTTTGAGTGATTGAGGTCATAAATAAAGAACAATTGAATGATAAATGAAATGTTTAGGGACACCATGTCATGAATCTGTGATGATATATAACGGAATCACTTCAATTAAAATTATGGTATTAGGAAAACATTATTTTTTCAATATTTTACTATCATTGAGTAACTATTTCATTGATTAATATTATAATTAAATAAAATTAAATTATTTGGTTTCACTTTTAACCATTTCTAATTGATCCACTACTTCATTAAATGGATGTTTAAAAATAAAATTTGATTTCTGACATATGAAATTATACTTTTTTGAAGACCACATGGCATATAAATGAATTAAAAGTATAACTATTTTCTCTAAATATTATTCAAATCAATATGGTTAATAAATTAATCTATAAGCAAAAAATCCAACACTAATGGGTCATCATTAATATTTTTTTATCAAATATAATTACACTTTAATGAGGACATCACATATGCCAGTGGTTGGTGTGAAACCCTTATCATCCTTCAGTCAGGGGTTCAAGACCCGCATCCTTTCTAGACTTGATTGGTTTTCATCCAACATAGATAGTTTCATTTTCTAAAACAAGACTTATATAATTTAGAAAATAAGTATTTTTAAAATACATGGAATAAGGTTATTCACTAAATATCCTTTTATCCTAGTTTTTCAATACAATATTAACACATAAATATATACTCAGATGTTTAACATAAACATTTCATGAATGGATAACCATATAAAACATATAAATCGTGAAAATTATAAAAACATGAAAAAAATGTCAGGAAATAATCATAACATCGACCCCCTGTATATCATAAAGTATCTCTCAGTTGTTAAATTCCAGACATGTGAATACCTTCATCATTAATTCCCTTGAAACATTTTAACGACTTCAATTACTATAAAAAGTTGTAGAAAATTTGAAAGATTTCATATTCTAATGTATATTGGATCTATTCATTTAGTTCAAAAATATTGTAAACAACATTCATGATGGCATAAAACAACTGTCAACATGTCCTTGCATAGATCTATGGTAATTAGTACCATATAATTTGCATATTAATATCCTATATATATTTATCCAAAAAAATAAAAACATTATGTACATATTAATAGTTATATTACATTAGTAAACATATCACATTTTCAATGAATAACAGTAACAATCCATTAGAATCATTTGACATAAACATGTAAATACCAATCGAACAACATAAGTAGAACAATCTATCTATATTTCAACATCCATATAACATATTTTGTTAATTTAAATGCATAAAAGCTTCTATTATTCCACTTCATCTATAATCCATAAGAAGGCCACCTCATCCTATTTTTTAATACCTCTTTCATTTCGTATTTTATTTATAGTCTCATCATCATTTGCAATATTGTAACACCCCAGGTAAATAAAGAATATGACATTTTTATATTTATCCTTATTTGTGAATAAAATAATAATATTACTTTAATGAGGACGCTATGCTCGATGGCGTACCCAATACACAACAACGAGTTTCTTGGGAATCTTACGTTGCACTCTAATAATAAAATAATATTATTTTAAATGGTAGTTAATTCCTAGCCGTTGTAATGGTGGGAATGAACAGAACTAACTAAAAAATGATTATATATTTTTTTTAAATATTTTTACTCTTTACAATAAATGTTAGAGGATTAAAAATGCGAATGAATCCAATTTTTAAACATAAACATTCTAATATTCATTAAAAGGTTGATTAACCGCCTTTCGATGGCGAACCTCTTTTAAATCCAATTTTTACCAATTTTATGTGTTATATTTGAAAAAATAAAATTCTTCTTTAGAATCGAGACATCAAAATTTACTCTGTGTAAATTTTTGGTATTTTTCCGATAAAGTTCATTTTTTTTGAATAGTGAAAAATGTTGTATTTTAATTCAAAACCACCTTTTAATATAATTTATTTATATTATTATATTATATTTTGAATTGGTTTTAAATTTAAATTAGAATATATTTTTACCATTTAATCCAATTGTGGTCATTATAATTAATTTCACTTTGAAATCGGACTTAAACTAGAGTCAATCTTTTGATACTTATTGTTTCATAAAAACGTGCTATTTGCTCTGACAGCGAGAATTAATTATTAAATTAATTAATGCAACTTATTTTTTTTATTTTTTAAAATAGACTTCATTTTTGAATTTGGAATATCAAATATATCTTAGGGTGATGTTTTGGTATTTTTCTGAAGAACTTCAATTTTTGATGAATAGTGAAACCACTAAGTGGTACTTATAAAAACTGATTTTTTGTTTAAATGAAATTTTACCACCTCTGGGTTTTGAATTTCAAAAATGCATCATACATGGTTGTCATTTAGAAGTAAAATGTGGTTCAATGGAATTAAAATAATTTTTTGGTGAATAGTAACTTTTAAGTTTTTAATCGCGATTAGAGGTAATTAGTGTAGTTTAAGGTAAAAATAATGTTTTAATAATATGAGATGAGCTTGACATATGTACTACCCTTATTGGATGTGTCATGACCGACCAAGACAATCCATGGGTCAACTTGGGTACCCCATCGAGCCACATTGGAAAGAAAATGACATTATTATCTTTTTATTTAATGGAAAAGTAAAAATGACACAAACATGAGTTGTTTTACTGAAAAAAAATTAAATTAAGTTATACGAGTCATATGTTTGACTATAAATAGTCATTTGAAAGCTAAAACGATTTCCTACATCATAGTATTTTTTATAATTTTTAGACATTAAATAAATTAAATTATTTATGACATCATGATGATGCAGTGATTACCTCATTATTTAACGATTTAAAAAAAATAAAAAGATAATGTAAAATATAAGACCTACGCTTGTCAAAAACCTATTGGTTGAGTATATTTAGAAACCTTATCACCTTATCCTCTAATTATATCAATGTGGGACCTTTTAAATCCGAAACTCATTTTCAAATAAAGTAACATTTCTTTACTTTCCAAGAGTGCCCCACCTCTCCTCTTATAAAAGGCCCCCACCTCTTCCTCTTTACCCACACTTCCAAAGCCTTTGGATCGGCAAACCCCTGACCATTTTGTCTCTCCACATCCCTATATTACTCCTTGAAGCCTAAATGTGGGACAAAGTCCTCCCAAGGAAGCTTTTGAGCTCAAACCAAAGGGAGTTACCCGATTTTAAGGTAATGTCTTCACTTGTGTTCTTTTGTTTTATTTTGCTTCTCCAACCCCCTAAACTCTTTTTATTCATTTCTTTTGTAACAAATCCAGTATCGTAAATATACTAGGATGTTTTTATAAGAAAAATTCGAGCTAAACCTACACACACCTACATCTAATGGTTAAAGAACATACTGTTTCTGTGGATGGCGAATTTCTGCCTCACGAAACGATGATTGTTCAACACTCATATAACACCTTCAAAGGTGGTCATTAAGATGTCACTATATTTATATATGATATATAATATTTTTATGTTTTACTTAAGCTTCTGTATTTTTCTTTTGTGGCATAACTTTATGGTTTCCAATGTGGGTAAACACGATAATTTCATTTCAGGACGTGCGGACTACCGCCCCCTCAAAGTGATTTGATTCGTTAATTCCATATGTGGGATGTATAAAAGATGGATTTAAAGTTATTATATATGATTTGTGTTACATATAAATGAGGAATATAATTCTGGAATTGAAATATACGTACCTCCCATTTGGTTTTAATTCCATTAATATGACATAGAAATGAAAGTAGTGTCCATGCGTACGTACGGCTTACCGTCTCCATGAACGGTGCATTTCATTTCTTACCTCTAAATGATTATGTAATATTATAAATACATGTATATTCTGGATATATATGATATATATGATATACAAATCATGAATATCATTCTGGATATAATGAAATTTTGACCACACAAACAACATGTAATTGTAAGAAGTCCACTTTCGACTTAAGAACCAAATATCGACAAAAAAAAATTATTTACTTAAATGATTACATAATGTTTATAACATGGCAATAAGTGATATAAAAGGAATAATGAACTTAAAAAAGGTTCTTAATAAAGTGGAAATTAACTCAAGTTTATTATTCAGGACGTTAAAGACTGATCGAGTCAAGTCGGACCCGAGGTAAGGGATCCTACTCCTCTCTTTCTTTTTAAGTACACTCTTTTATGTCATTCCTTTTAAGATCATCTTTCTTGTGATTGGGATGTTCTTTTATATTACTCTTACTGTAATTTTTATGTTCATATGATGAGAGACCCTATTCTCTCTCATCAATCCATTTTGGAAGTTTTGAGTGGTGTCGTTAGGCTGCCGAATTTTCGTAAGAGATCTAACCTCTCTCTGTCTTTTTAAGTACTCTCCTTTATGTAACTTCTTTTAATATCCTATTTGTTATGTTGGGGGATGTTATTTTATATTCCACTTTCTTTAAAATTTATGTTAATATGATGAGATACCCTATTTGATCTCATCAATCCATTTCTGTAAGTTTTATGTGGTGTCGTTAGGCTGCCGAGTTTTTGTAAGGGATTTTTCATCTCACTTTTATTCCTGTGAGATTTATGCTACTTTTGCCACAATTTCCATTGAGTGGTGTATGTACTGCCCAGTATTTTACTCATTGTGTAATATACTTTCATTTATGAGTATTTACATCAATGTTGTATTTTCCTTCTTTCACGGGGTGTATGTTTTGAAACATACCCAAGTCGGTAAGGGAACCTTTCACCCTCCTCTTTTTAAAAGACTTATTTTGTTATGTCTTTTAATTCACATAACATTATGTTGGGATATGTTCTTCTATATCCTTAGTGATTTAAATTTTATGTCCAAGTGATGAGATACCCTTTTATCTCTCATCAACTCTTTTTCTGAATTTTTAAGTGACGTCGTTAGGCTGTCATATTTTTGCAAGGGAACTTCTTAACCCAATTTTTTTTCTTCGGTATAAACTTTTACTCCTTGAATATGTCGTTATATGAATATGTGTGAATGTCCTCTGATTTTTTTGCACTTAATATCCACCTATATTTGGTGTATTCGTTTGTCACACATAATTATGTAATTGATTTATCCTTAATCCAAGGATATCGTCTTTGTATGGGACTTCGTCACAATCTCCTTTCATTGAGGCATATTGTGTTTTATACACAACCTATGTTTATACGGTGTATAAAACCCTTTGACTTTTATGTTTATCGAAAAGGAATATTTTTATACGAAGTGTTTTAATAAACGACAAAAGGGAATGTTTTTGTCGTACGTATGCGGTGACAATGACTTCTCCGCCGCCATGACCATTATTTGAGTTTCGGCTTCCTCTACAAGCCATACCTTTTTTTATGAAAAATAAATACCATGTTTTACTTTTATTTTATTTTGGTATTGAAAATGGTTTTCATAATGCGTTTATATCAATGTGTTGTATTGATAGCTTGTGATTGAAAAGTGGAAATGTTATGTTTCCTTTATACATGTTTTATGTGATACGATTATGTTATGGTTCTTGGGAATTATTATTAATATGGGTGGTTCCATGATAAACTAAGGGCGGGTGAGCCCGATATAGCTCTCCAATTCATTGGGTAATGCGAAGGAGTGAAACGTTAAGGTTTCTCCAAAGAGATTTAGGGGATATACTATGATGGGTATTCCAAACGTAACCAAGAGGGTTACTCCCTACGTAAGAATGTTATGAATGCCTCATGTTACCATTATGTCTTATGATTTCTATGTTTCATTCATGATTTGATGAGGTCTGTTAAAGTGCTTATGTTTTATGAGTAAAGTATGATTTCATTGATTTATATGTATACATGTACTCATGTTTCCTTTCCATATTTTTATATCCCTTACTGAGCTTTTTATGCTCATCCCATGTTTTTGAAATGTTTTTCACAGGTCAAGGGAAGGGTACATGATATGATGATAGTGTCAAGGAAGTGTCAAGAAAGAATCCATGTTTTATTTTAAATATGTTTCCGTTGATGGGGAAAATGAATACTATCTTTTATGTAACCACTTTTATTAAATGTGGAATGTAATGCAAGTTTTATAATCTAATTATCTAAAACTATAAACCTGAAAAGATCCTCAATGTGTAATCTTATAATAACTCAAGATTAAGTAAGGTTTAAGGCTAGGGCCTTATAGTTGGTATCAAAGTTCGGTTTAGATAACTTTAGAGTTTATGGTATTCTTTAAGCATAAGTGGCATTACCATAATGGATACTATTTCAGAAAGAGTCATAGTTTTTAGATAAAATTAATGAGTAAGTATATCTTAGTGTTTATCTTCCTCATTAGTACTTAATTATTTTGTTGATATACGTACACTGACATTTCTGTTTTTAGTAAATGGATGGATCAAGCAGGCACCAAAGTGACAATGGGTTTTATGGAAACTGGGGTGGTTCTCTGATTAAGAGACTGGAGGAAATGGGGGATTCAGTGAGGAATCTCGTGGTTGTGCTAAACCAACTATCATGGATTCATGATCAACCACTTGAACCATGGTGAGTTCTGTAATGCATCATGTACGAGATGGCCAACTCGATGTGGAAGTTCAGGTAATAATTATAAAGGTAACCATTATGGTTTATATGATCCTCACTTTTCAGGTAATTATGGGTTACTCTATGATATGATGGAAAATGAAAGCCATGAGATAAACTTGAAGTTAAAATATGTTATGATCATTTTTGAATATTTTATCTCATTTTGGGAAATGTTTTAAGAATTATGTAGTTTTTGAAAAAGTGACAACATGTAGACCGTGTGACAACCCGTCGCGTCGGACAAAGCTGTGGGAATCGAACCTACAACCAAAGAGCATCTGGTATTTATCGCCTACCACTAGACTACGTGAAGTCCCTGGTTAGTTTGACTAATTCTTTTTAGTTAGATGATTTTAGGAATCAATAGTAAGTTTATTTTGGGTTATCTATGGAAATGATTAACCAATCGTGGAGGATATGTGATTAGGTTAATTACTTTTCAATGTGAGAATTTAAGAGCATCTGATGTTATTTGGAGATAAAAGTTAATTTGTACCTTGGAAGACTATGTGATTAAATACTTCAAATATTTGGGTTTCAATCTTATTTTGGTTTACTTTGAAGAATTTTATGGACAATTGTTTATTGAATGATCTTCGTTGAACTTTGGGTTTTGTTGGAAATATTTTGAAGATTAAGAATAGATTTTCTTTTTTATAAAGGATTATCCATTTGTGGATTATCTGATCTTATAGTAACCTTTTTGGTTTTGGTTATGGTTAAAGTCTAAAGACATGGGAAATATATAGTTTTCTTTTGTGTATTAGGTGATTCTATAGAAGTTGATTATAGCTCTCTTAATATTAGCAAGTCATCCTAAATACTCATCTTTTGGAGAAAATATGAGTTTGTGTAAGAAATCTAGTAGTAGATGAGAGTCTACATGATAAGTAAGTATGTTTCCTTAAGATCAAAAATAAATTCCTCAATTAAAATTAACTTAAAACAAAAAAATTTCCTATTAACTTTTCCTACTGGGGAATCGAATACCGTTTAACCCACCACAAGTTTGTGATTTTCTTATGGTTAACTTTCTCCATAACATGTTTACTATCACTCTCCCTCAGAACACGACCCTTGTGTTTTTTCTTCCATGTCCATGTTTTCTTACATGGAATCCTAGTATGGGTTAACTCGAGTGACCTTTGTAATTATCTTTATTTATTTTAAAGTGTTTGATTTACCGACTCTTTTTCTGATGTGGGACTTTCAATGGAGTTTCCAAGCCCAATTTTGAAATTGCGAGGATGCAATTCCCAAATGTGGGGAAGGATGTAACACCCCAGGTAAATAAAGAATACGAAATTTTTATATTTATCCCTATTTGTGAATAAAATATTAATATCAATTTAAAGGGGACTCTATGCTCGATGGCGTACCCAATCACAACAACGAGTTTCTTGGAAATCTGACGTTGCACTCTAATAATAAAATAATATTATTTTAAATGGTAGTTAACGCCTAGTCGTTGTAATGGCAGGAATGAACAGAACTAACTAAAAAATTATTATATATGTTTGTCAAATATTTTTACTCTTTACAATAAATGTTAGAGGACTAAAAATGCGAATGAACCCAATTTTTAAGCATAAACATTCTAATATTCTTTAAAAGGTTGATTAACCGCCTTCTGATGGAGAACCTTTTTTAAATCCACTTTTTAACAATTTTATGTGTTATATTTGACAAAATAAAATTCTTCTTTAGAATCGGGACATAAAAATTTACTTTGTGTAAATTTTTGGTATTTTTCCGATAAAGTTCATTTTTTTTAATAGGGAAAAATGTTGTATTTTAATTCAAAACCACCTTTTACTCTAATTTATTTATATGATTATATTATATTTTTAATTGGTTTTAAAGTTCAATTAGAATATATTTTTACCATTTAATCCAATTGTGGTCATTGGAATTAATTTCACTTTGAAATCGGACTTAAACTAGTGACAATCTTTTGATACTAATTGTTTCATAAAAACACGCTATTTGCTCTGACAGTGGGAATTAATTATTAAATTTATTAATTCAACTTATATGTTTTGAATTTTCTAAAATAGACTTCATTTTTAAATTTGGAATATCAAATATAGCTTAGGGTGAAGTTTTGTTATTTTTCTGAAGAACTTCAATTTTTGATGAATAGTGAAACCACTAAGTGATACTTATAAAAACTGATTTTCCGTTTAAAGGAAGTTTTACCACCTCTGTGTTTTGAATTTCAAAAATACGACATACATGGTTGTCATTAATAATTATAATGTGGTTCAATGGAATTAAAATAATTTTTTGGTGAATAGTAACTTTTAAGTTTTTAATCGTGATTAGAGGTAACTAGTGTAGTTTAAGGTAAAAATAATGTTTTAATAATATGAGATGAGCTTGACACATGTCCTACCATTATTGGATGTGTCATGGCCGACCAAGAGAATCCATGTGTCAACTTGGGGACCCCATGGATCCACTTTGGAAGGAAAATGACATTATTATCTTTTTATTTAATGTAAAAGTAAAAATGACACAAACATTAGTTGTTTTACTAAAAAAAATTAAATGGGGTTATAGAAGTCATATGTTTTACTATTAATAGTCATTGGAAAAATAAAAATATTTCCTACATGATAGTATTTTTTTTATAATTTTTAGACATTAAATAAATTAAATTATTTATGTCATCATGATAATGCAGCGATTACCTCATTATTTAACGATTTAAAAAAATAAAAAGATAATGTAAAATCTAAGATCTACACTTGTAAAAAACCTATTGGTTGTGTATATTTAGAAACCTTATCACCTTATCCTCAAATTATATCAATGTGGGACCATTTAAATCCGAAATGCATTTTTAAATAAAGTAACATTTCATTACTTTCCAAGAGTGCCCCTCCTCTCCTCTTATAAAAGGCCCACACCTCTACCTTTATACCCACACTTCCAAAGCCTTTGGATCGGCCAAACCCTATCCATTTTGTCTCTACACATCCCTCTCTTACTCCTTGAATCCTCACTTTGGGCAGAAGTCGTCCCAAGGAAGCCTTTGAGATCAAACCAAAGGGAGTTACCCGATTTTAAGGTAATGTCTTCACTTGTGTTCTTTTGTTTTATTTTTCTTCTCCAACCCCCTAAACTCTTTTTATTAATTTCTTTTGTAACAACTCCATTATCCTAAATATACTAGGATGTTGTTATAAGATGAATCCGATCTACACCTACACACACCTACATCTAATGGTTAAAGAACATACTGTTTCTGTGGATGGTAAATTTCTGCCTCACAAAACGATGATTGTTCAACACTCATATAACACCTTCAAAGGTGGCCATTAATATGTCACTATATTTATATATGATATATAATATGTTTATGTTTTACTTAATCTTCTGTATTTTTCTTTTGTGTCATACCTTTATTGTTTCCATTGTGGGTAAACACGATAATTTCATTTTAGGAAGTGCGGACTACCGCCCCCTCAAAGTGATTTGATTCGTTAGTGCCATATGTGGGATGTATAAATGATGGATTTAAAGTTAATATATATGATGTATGTTACATATAAATGATGAATATAATTCTGGAATTAAAATATACATACCTATCATTTGGTTTTTATTCCATTAATATGACATAGAAATGAAAGTAGCGTTCATACGTACGTACGGCTTACCGTCTCCATGAACGGTGCATTTCATTTCTTACCTCTAAATGATTATGTAATATTATAAATCCATGTATATTCTGGATATATATTATATATATGATATCCAAATCATGAATATCATTCGGTATATAATGAACCTTTGACCACACGAACAACATGTAATTCTAAGAAGTCCACTTTTGACTTAAGAACCAAATCTCGACAAAACAAACATTATTAACATAAATGATTACATAATGTTAATAAAATGGAAATAAGTGATATAAAAGGAATAATGAACTTGAAAAAGGTTATTAATAAAGTGTAAATTAACTCAATTTTATTATTTAGGATGTTAAAGAATGATCGAGTCAAGTCGGACCCGAGGTAAGGGATCCTACTCCTCTCTTTCTTTTTAAGTACACTATTTTGTGTCATTCCTTTTAAGCTCATCTTTATTGTGATTGGGATGTTCTTTTATATTACTCTTACTGTAATGTTTATGTTCATATGATGAGATACCATATTCTCTCTCATCAATCCATTTTGTAAGTTTTGAGTGGCGCCGTTAGGCTGCTGAATTTTCGTAAGAGATCTAACCTCTCTCTTTCTCTTTAAGTACTCTCCTTTATGTCACTTCTTTTAAGATCATCTTTGTTATGTTGGGGGATGTTATTTTATATTCCTCTTGCTTTAAAATTTATTTTAATATGATGGGAGACCCTATTTGATCTCATCAATCCATTTTTGTAAGTTTTAAGTGGCGACGTTAGGCTGGCGAGTTTTCGTAAGGGATTTTTCATCTCACTTTTATTCCCGTGACATTTATGATACATTTGCCACAATTTCCATTGAGTGGTGTATGTACTGCCCAATATTTTACTCATTGTGTAATATAATTTCATTTATGATTATTCACATCAATGTTGTATTGTCCTTCTATCACAGGGTGTATGTTTCGAAAGATACCCAAGTCGGTAAGGGAACCTTTCACCCTCCTCTTTTTAAAAGACATCTTTTGTTATGTCTTTTAATTCACATAACATTATGTTGGGATATATAACCTTATTGATTTAAATTTTATGTCCAAGTGATGAGATACCCTTTTTATCTCTCATCAACTCTTTTTCTGAATTTTTATGTGACGCCGTTAGGCTGTCGTATTTTTTCAAGGGAACTTCTTAACCCAATTTTTATTCTTTGGGATAAACATGTACTCCTTGAATATGTCGTTCTATGAATTTGTGTGAATGTCCTCTTATTTGTTTGCACTTAATATCCACTTATATTTGGTTTATTTGTTTGTCACACATAATTATGCAATTGATTTATCCTTAATCCAAGGATACCGTCTTTGTATGGGACTTTGTCTCAATCTCCTTTCATCGAGGCATATTTTGTTTTATACACAACCTACATTTATACAGTGTATAAACCCCTTTGACTTTTACGTTTATCAAAAAGGAATCTTTTTATACAAAGAGTTTTAATAAACGACAAAAGGGAATTTTTTTGTCGTACGTATGCGGCGACAACGACTTCTCCGCCGCCATGACCATCATTTGAGTTTCGGCTTCCTCTAAAAGCCATACCTTTTTTATGAAAAATAAATACCATGTTTTACTTTTATTTTATTTTGATATTGAAAATGGTTTTCATAATGTTTTTATATCAATGTTTTGTATTGATATCTTGTGATTGAAAAGTGTAAATGTTATGTTTCCTTTATGCATGTTTTATGTGATACGATTATGTTATGGTTCTTGGGCATTATTATGAAGACGGGTGGTTCCATGATAAACTAAGGGCGGGTGAGCCCTCTATAGCTCTCCAATGCATTGGGTAACGTGAAGGAGTGAAACATTAAGGTTTCTCCAAAGAGATTTAGGGGATATACTATGATTGGTATTCCAAACGTAACCAAGAGGGTTACTCCCTACGTAAGAATGTTATGAATGCCTCAAGTTACCATTATGTCTTATGATTTCTATGTTTTATTCATGATTTGATGAGGTATGTTAAAGTGCTTATGTTTTATGATTAAAGTATGATTTCATTGATTCTTATGTATACATGTACTCATGTTTCCTTTCCATATTTTTATATCCCTTACTGAGCTTTTTATGCTCATCCCAAGTGTTTGAAATGTTTTTAATAGGTCAAGGGAAGGGTACATGATATGATGATAGTGTCAAGGAAGTGTCAAGAAAGAATCCATGTTTCATTTTAAATATGTTTCTGTTGATGGTAAAAATGAATACTATCTTTTATGTAACCACTTTGTTTAAATGTGGAATGTAATTCATGTTTTATGATCTAATTCTCTAAAACTCTAAACCTGAAAAGATCCTCAATGTGTAATATTGTAATAACTCAAGATTAAGTAAGGTTTAAGGCTGGGGCCTTATAAATATAACCATTACTCACACAAACTTTATGATTCTATAAGGGTAATTTCCCCTTAGGACATAGATTTTCATAATGATCATTCATTCCAAACAAAAATAATTTTACCTTTTAAGATTTTTTATGAAGTCCAATATTCCCATCCATTTTTTAAACTAAAACCAGGGATTTTCCTTTTCAATTACTTTATTTTTGTCCTTATTTCCCACTATCACACCACCATCGTCTTATTATAATACATCCACATAAGTGTTTAATTCCAGTTTCTTGTCACAATGGAAACTGAATCATTTTTTTTCTATGATCTCTATTACCCAAACTATTAGATAACTCTCTTTTTCTCTTCCTTAGTGAATCTAAGTGTTGGTTAAGGTACACGTTGTTGATCATGTTCCTTCAAAATTGATATGGCATGATTACAATATCCATCACTCAATTGATAAACCCATTTGACATTCCATCGAAATATTTTCTATCATATTCAACATTAATATAGTTCCTTTTAATTCACTCCATTTATTAAAAATCAGAATAATTGAGTAAGAAATGATTGTCTTAGTGATAAATCTCATAGTCATAAAAATAACTTATATGATGTATAAATTATGGATCCTTTTTTAACTATAACACCTTAGTATTAACCAAGGATATTCATATTCAACTTCCATTTACATCCATCATGATGGTTTTTGGAGATTTTGTGAATTTCTAATACATATACCTTGGGTGTGTCAACCTAGGTGTGTATTAAGTCTTGTTTTCGTGTACCAAGTTATTCTGATTCTGGCCAGACACACATTGTTAGAGTTGTTACACCTATGTATATCTGGTCCAGAATCACATCCACATATAGTATCATGATAGGGATGTATTTCTAGAAAACCATTATCTCTATCCTTTTCCAAAATTCTAGGATTTTTTCCCAAATGTTAACTTATCCTTATACTTATCATTGGATACATCCCTATCCTCAGAAATATAACTAGGGATCTCACTAAAATTTTATAATCCTAGTTTCCAATTAGTGACTAACCATTCACTCTAATTCCAACTATAAAACCAAATATTAATGTAAATAAACATTAAAAAACATTGTAATCATACATAAAACCCTATAAAAATAGACACCTAATATATTTTTTAGTTTATTTCCTTTGGAAACATAAAAATGTAAACACTAGTACATTAGAGATATATATTATCCTTGATTAGGATCTCCAAGACTAGTACCCCTCATAGAAATGTCATACAATAAATTTAGCTTCATAACCTATGAAAGCTAGCATAAAAAGGGTTGTGTTCAGATACTCAGTATGGGTAAATAAGGGATACATGAATGCATAAAAATGAATATTAGGGTATGAGAACTAGAACATAACATTAGAATACCACACCCTGCATATCAAAAATCATAAACTTGAATCCTAGAATAATTATTTTCATTCATAAGACATGAATCACAAGGAAATAAATAACCTAATCCATAAAACTATAACATCAAAATAAGACAAGAAATAATGGAAGACACATAAGATTATAAAATGATTTCCATAGTAGTTAAGGTATTGTTTCCCTACCTATCTTAGATGCATGCGTTCCCTCCACATACCATATTGGTAGTCATAATTCTCTCCACTAGCCATATTAGTAGCATGAATTCACTCCTCATACCATCCTGGTTGTTGTGGTTCACCAACATGGCCAGCATAGATTTCATGGTTTACTCTGTAATGACCAAAACTATTATTAATGAAAATTCCTATTAATATAATTAAATATCATATTATGTAAAATAGTTATATAAAACATATGAAGTTATTTGGTTTTTTGTTTTTGTATTTTAAAATTCCGTTAATAATTTTTGTTGTCCCTGTTATAGTCATTGAACGATGATTACATGATTTGTATAAATATAGGGAATTAACCAATCAAATTCACTCTCACGAAGATAGTGATGGCACAATACAATAGAATTACTCCATACAAATCCCATTTTTTATAGATTGAAAAGGTATTAGTGTCACCGAGCTTCTATCTTGACCAATCCCAGGTAGAGCTTCACCAAGTTAAGCTTGAACAGAACCACCTACAGGAGATGTGGAAGTTAATAGAGATTACCACTCATGCAATGTTATCTGAGCCACCCTAAGAGCCTCTCAATATCACAGACAGTACACATAGGTTATATATAGGTGTTTTAAGGGGTTATGTACCAAGTCCCTAACACTATGATTGTGTGCATTATTTTTGTATAAATAACTTACATTCATTTTATTATTATCACTCTGTAACTGGTTTTTAAAGCACAAATAGTATTTTTAATTAATATTCAATTAAGAAATATATTTTGATGAATTATGGGATTTTTGAATTAAATAATATTTTAATAAAATATTAATACTAAATTAATTTTTATTATATGTAAATTATCGTGCAATTTTTATACAATTGTAATTTTGATTAATGTTTGGAAGTTGTTTCCGTCAAAAGCAATTAATTTTCAATAGATGTCGGTTTTTATTTTAAAAGGAAAAAATTAATATACTTATAAAATTATTTTGATAAAATGAATATTATTTTTTGATTTAGGATGTTGAAATTATCTAACAGTGATTTTTTTGTAATTTTCTAAGACAGTTTAATTTTGGGGAAAAAATTAAATACTGTTTAAATATATAATGTGTTTTATGTCGTCATAATGATCCAATATTGATGTAATAAAATACTATAAAATATATATTTGTGCAAAATATGTTTTACCATTTATATAATGTGATTTTATATTTGTTTAATTAATTTTTATGATTCCTTAGAGGACCCTCTAAGACTTTTAATATATTTTTACTTTTTAAAATGATATCTTTGAGAGTATGACTCACCTCCACATAAGAAAGACTTGTATTTTAATAAGTTCGGACACTGGCCATATAGATTAATTTTTTTCATTCCCATTTGACAAAAAAAATGGTAAAATCCATGGTTTGGTTTGTGGTTTGGAATATTTATTTATATATATATTCTAAAACCTATGTTTGAGAAATATTAAATAATTCCCACTATTTTCCTGTGTAACCCCACCCAATATCCCACTTATCATCACAAAATTCCTTAAGATAACATCCCAATTCTTTTCCCCCTTCTCTAAAATCCTCCCAAGGTTCCCCAAGCTATCAATAATCCCCTCCTCAAGCTCAGTAAATCACACACTTCAATGTAAGGGATCCTAAATTTCCTCCCCTATTTTAAAATTCAAGCATCTTATTTGAAAGTAGTTCTTGTAATTACGACTGTTTATAATGTGTCTATTTTATAATAATTCTATCAATATCCAATTAATGTAATTTTAATGATTTATTATTTATACTCCATCATTTTAACCATTACCTAAGTCGTAACTATGCCAAAAATTCGTAAGGGATTTGACTCTTCCCATTTCCATTCAAGCTACTCTTTTACATTATTCTTCTTAATTTCAATATTTATATGTTGATTAATAATTTTCAATAACCCCAATACATTACATTTAATTTATATATGAGAAGGATTCCTTTCACTCTCATCAAGACCCCAATGATCCTTTAAGAACACCCTTTACCATGCATAATTTTCGTAACAGATATCTTCATTTACCATATTTCTCCAAGTTTCACTATATTGTCATACCATTTTATTTTGAATTAAACATGTTGGGGGTTGTAAAGACCCGAAAATTTCAAAGAATTTTTTGCTTAATTTTCTTGGGAATTTTACAAGAATGCAGTTTTTGACGGCACCTGATTCTGAGGCCCGGTGTGCCCGAAATCTTTTTCCGAAGTTTAGCTCAGGTACGTTCAGTGAACAAATGAGGGGGTTTTTCTAACTTTTGAACCGGTGCTCAGAATCAATGTCTGAGGGCACCAATGGAATTGCAGCACCATTAATTGGTTAGAAACACTTTTTCTGGAGTTGTGTTTGCTCGGGTGTGGTTTTTAATTTTTGAGGTTATGTTAAGAAATAAAATAAAGTGGTGCGACAATTTATTTTATTTTACTTAAAGCGGCTTAACCAAGTTAAAAAGGATAAGGTGGAACCCACAATATCCTACCCACATGGTAGGATATTTGTGAGGTGGGGCACACACAAGCCCCACCGTTTATTTCCTTCTAAGTAACACACTTGCACCCCCCTTTTTAATGAGGTCAACCGTGCGTATATTCTGGTTAAGAAACGCCTCATTAATTTGGGTGGTTTAATCGTTACAATTAATTCATTGAATTAATTGTTCGTTTCTTTTCTTTTGAATTTCAAATGCTTAGGTTATGATAATAAAATAAGTGTTGAACTTATTTTATTTCGTTGGATTCTGGTTGTGGAAGCCTTTGGGAGAAAAAGAGAGTCTTCAGGATTCTTCGTTCTTCGACGAAGAATGCGAAGAAGGCACCACCGCTGATGAAGAACGCCGACCTCCGACGGTGGACGACGGTGAGAGACGCCTTCCTTGGAGATCACCTAACTTCAATGACATTCCTTCCATGACGCTTTCTTCCGTAGCGATCCTCTTCTTCCACGACGATCCTCTTCTTCCGCGATGGTTAATTCCGTGACGAACTCTCGTTCGATGACAACGCTGAGGTAGGGGTTTATTTTGTGATTTATTCCGTTGCCATCTTCCTTTATTTTGAGGAACCTGATATCGCAATAATGGGAGGAGGTCGGACCACATGAACATGGTCGACCCTCCTCCCCCTTGTTGGTTTGATTTTGACTGTGGCACAAGAAAGGCAACACGGTGCCGAAGCACCGCGCAGAAAATATTAAAGAAGGGAAGAAGTGCAGCGCCGTCGCGTTGCGCCGTTGAAAAAGAACCAAAGATGTGGTGCCGTCGCGCCGCACCGGAGAACTACAAAAGCACCGCGGATGGATCGGGGCCCCGGTGGAGGGGAGAGGTGCCGCTGCGCCGCGCCGGACGAATGAATGCCACGACAGAGTAGGGGAACTGGCGGCCTGTTCTGGGCCGCCGCCATCGGAGCAGGGGGACCGGCCTTGCCGGTCCTGTGGCGGCCGAAGCCGGCCGGCCGGAGCGGGCCGGCCGGACCGTGGAAGAACCAGGGGTTCGAAACCCTCCGCTGGAAAGACGTGAGTGGCCCCATTAAGGGGTCTCGGTTACTACATGCGGGGGCAGCGCCCCCCGCATCCGAACAGCTCGGTCGTTCGGCCGAGCCCTTGGCCAGTGCGCCAGCGCTCCATGCGCTGGGCTAGTTGCCCTGGCCGGTCCGTCAGACTGGGCTGCCAGGTCGGGCCGTGCCCAGGCCGCACCCAATCGGGCTGGACACGGACCCGGTTCGGGCCGACCCTGGGTGTATCGGGCTGGGTTGGACCGGGCCTGAACCCCTTAATACCGAACCTCTTTCGGTCTGTTGCACATAACATGAGATACGGGCCTCCGATCGACACACCATCAATTGAGATGCGATCCTTGAATCGAGAAGGTCGTTTCTGTATATCATACTCATGGTTTCTGAGAACTTTGGGTTCGGCCAGGTTGGTTCGTACACGAAACCAACAGGGCCCTCGGTGCAGAAACACTTATTACTTGACTTCCGGACGTCCGATTGATGTTCCATAAACTTTGCTGGATTCCTCTAAGTGATATGGACCTTTTGGATTACTCCGCTCGAGGTTTGGATGCAGTTGGAGTACGGTCGGGTTGGTTTTGAATTAAAACCCAACTGTGCCCCTAGGACGAAAATGCAAATAACTCTCAGACCGGGCGTCCGATTGACGCGCCGTCTGTGACGTTGAGTTCCTGTTGATGATACAAAACTTTTTAATACATAAACTCCGGACTATGTGTCAGTTGATGTATCAGCCCTCGGCTCGTTGAGCGGACCCTCCCGAATGAGCTTGTTGTGTGCGGGAACCCTAGAGCTGGCTGCGACTACAACGACGACAAAGACTGTACAGAGATCCTCAGTGGATTCGACGGAGACAACTACAGCACTCAACGATCCTACGTGGATCAGTGCTACCGATCCTATGTGGGTCTGATCCTATGTGGGTCAGCACTCAGTGGTCCTGTGTGGGCCAGCGCCTACATATCCTGTGTGGGTCTGATCCTGTGTGGGTCATTGTGGGGGTGAGTTACCTATCGATCCTGTGTGGGTTAGATCCTTTGTGGGTCATTGCGGGTGTTATTTACCTATCGATCCTATGTGGTTCAGATCCTTTGTGGGTCATTGCGGGGGTTAGTTACCTATCGATCCTATGTGGGTCAGATCCTTTGTGGGTCATTACGGGGGTTAGTACCTATCGATCCTTTGTGGGTACGACGACTTAGATGAATCAGTGGCTATATCTGATCATCTCTATCATCATACGAAAAAGTCTACCTATGTGAGATGAATCTGATTTGATTTCTTATGTGGATTGTGTTTTGTTATCCTATGTGGATTACGTTTTTCTTCCTGTGTGGACTGGGTTGTACTTGAGCTCGGATGTTGGAGCCGAACTGGAATTGATGACTTAGGTATATGTATGGGCATATACCTAAGTAGAGTCGGATGTTACTTTGTGATTGTATCTTTCCTTTGTGGATTATCCTTTGTGGATTTTGGGAGACCTTCGGGGGTCTCGGGGTACCTACTGAGTAGCTTATACTCACCCCTTCACGGGATATGCCCGCACTACATTGTGTAACTTGCAGACGATGGACAGAGCTGATCGTGGTTGAGGCTTGCGGAGGAGGATGGTACCTGGAGGTGGACCACTGGGCGGGACATACTCGGAGTGGACGGCTGGACCCGAGGAGCTGTGGAGGATATCTATACCCACCCTTCAGGTGGGAGTTGTAGTGGATGGATTGATGTTGCGGCTTTACTTTCAGTTGATGTTTTTCCAATCCAGTTGTACTTTACTTTCAGTTTGGGTTTGTATTCTGTCCCACTTACTTTTTCCGCACTTACTGTTGTACCCAGTTTTTACCTAGTGTTTACTTCTACTGCTTTATTTCTCTGTGGTATTTTTTTACTTTACAAAGGAAATGCCTTCCCTTTTTACTGGGAATTACGCCTTAGTTCTAGTCGCCAGCCCCTGGCCTATGGAAGGCGGGCTAGGGGTAGTCACGGAACGGGCCCCGAGGACGGGTCGTGACAAATTGGTATCAGAGGAGTTCGATTCTACAGCAAAACATAGGACTCTGATCTTTTACTATGTGAAGAAGTAGTGTTAAGAGTATTGAGTGTGGTTATTAGTCCAGGGAGTCCAGTGTTGGTGCGGTGGCCGATGTATCCGTACACTAGGACCCTAACTTCTGATTTCTGACTTAATGCATGAAAACATTGATTGTATGTGTGTTTCAAGTTTTCTTTGTGATTACTTTGTATCAGCTCACTAGATATACTGTTTTACTGTGGCACACCTGTTTCTTTTCAGGATGACCCCATGACGGTAGCCAGCTAGGGTTCCGAGAGTTGTGCGTGATGACAGCCCACCGAGCGACGAGGCCTCAGTACAGGGCCCTTTGACAGCTGAGGCACCGGCGGTACCTCTACCTGCCGAGCCACTGATGCTTCCAGCCCCAGCCACTGATGATGCACGTCGCCTTAGTGCACTGCACGAGTTTCAGCGCCAGTGACCACACAGGTTCCGCGGGGAGACGGACCGTTAGGCAGCCGAGGATTGGCTGGAGGCAGCGGTATGAGTTTTCAGGTTAGTGAGGACACCAGCAGACCTCATGGTGATCCTTGCAGCGAGCCTCCTACACGCGGTAGTAGGAAGATTATGGATCTTGATTCTCTAGGTGCACGATGAGGCTTCTCTCCTCTGGACAGTCTTTGAGAGACTCTTCTACTCAGAGTTCATCCCAGCCACCCTCCGTGCGGTGCGCATCTAGGAGCTTCTATAGCTACGGCAGGGTAGCTTGACGGTCGCCCAGTACTCAGTGAGATTTATCTATCTCTCGCACTACTCAACAGACATGGTACATGACCCATTCTTCCAGGCCCAGACCTTTGAGCAGGGATTGAGGCATGAGATCAGGGCATCGCTGATCTCCCTCAGCATTCCGACTCAGGCAGGAGTACTGGAGTGAGCTCTTCTAATCGAGAGCTTTCTTGCTGAGTCTACATCAGCAGTGAGACCTACCACAGGGTGGCAGGTAGCAAAGTCTTCCACAGTAGGCATTCGATGTATGAATCTTGGGTCCTGGTAGACCAGACCCTTAGGCAAATGACCTCAGCACACTGGCTCAGCAGTGCGGGGCACACAGCACGGAGCCAGTCTTTCGAGAGGCAGATAGTGCTACACATGCGGCGGGCAGGGCCACATGGCTCGTGACTACCCGACCCGCTGTGCCTAAGAGCAGCAGACGGTTGAGGGGCCACCCAGGCAGAGGCAGATGGTCGACTGTGGCGGTCCGCATGGAGCAATCAGACGAGACAGAGGAGCTGGCCGAGCAGCAGGTGGTGGGCGACACTTTGAGGCTCTCCCACCACCACCACCAGGAGGTCCACCCCGACCATAGGGAGCTGGCAGGCATAGACAATCACAGCGCCAGGCAGAGGAGGCCTACAACCACGGCGCATCCGAGATGATTCGAGGTACTATATATGTCTATTCCACCCTTGCTGCAGTTCTTATAGACACATGAGATAGTCATTCTTTCATAGACACTGCCCTTGTTCGGAGCTCAGAGATTCCGACAGATTCGTTGGCTCGATCCTTACGGCTAGAGACTCCTACAGGAGCAGACTCGGTGATTACGCACTGGTGCCAGTAGTGTGAGATTACTCTAGGAGGCTAAACCTTTGGCTGGGATCTTCTTGTAGCGGCGTCGAGGCCTTACGATGTAATCTTGGGCATGGATTGGTTATCTACAGTCCATGCACAGATCGACTATATTAGGCGCAAGGTGCGATGTGTACGCACCGATGGGAGTAGGTTCACCTTCACTGGCGAGAAGGAAGCCTTCGCAGAATAGCATGGACTCCCACAGAGGAGAGGACATCCCATCACTCATTAGTTGGCTAGCCTCATCCTAGGAGCAGTTGACGTACGGAGTCATAGTTTTCCTGCAGTGGTGGATCAGTATGTGGACGTTTTCCCCGATGACATTTCAGGACTACCTCCTCGCAGAGAGGTATACTTTTATATTGATCTATACCCCGGGACAGCCTCGATATCCACTCCAGCATATCGGATGGCCCCCGCTGAGCTTCGAGAGCTATAGGTACAATTGGAGGACTTGCAGGGCAAGGGATTCATCCGACCCAGTTTTTCACCCTGATCTTCCCCGATATTGTTCGCCAAGAAGGCAGACGGGATCTTGAGACTTTGTGTCGACTATCGTCGCTTGAACCAGGTGACAGTGAGGAACAAGTATCCGCTACCGAGGATTGACGACCTCTTCGATCGGCTCAAGGGAGCACGGTGGTTCTTGAAGATAGACCTCAGGTCAGGCTATCATCAGCTCAGGGTTCGGGATGAGGACGTGCAGAAGACGACCTTTAGATGTCGGTATGGCCACTATGAGTTCTTGGTTATGCCATTCGGTGTAACCAATGCTCTAGCAGTGTTCATGGACCTCATGAATAGGATCTTTCAGCCATACCTCAATTGATTTGTTGTGGTCTTCATCGACGACATTTTTATATACTCGACGACTGAGGAGGATCACGCCTACCACTTGCGGGTTGTACTTGACACACTTCAAGAGAACCAGCTTTATGGAAATCTCTCAAAGTGTCAGTTCTAGATACGTGTGGTCCACTTCTTGGGACACGTCATCTCTGAGGCGGGAGTTGTGGTGGATCCTGCGAAGATTGAGGCAGTGCTAGCTTGGGAGTCACCTAGGAGAATGACTGAGGTGCGGAGTTTCTTGGGACTAGCTAGATACTATTAGAGATTTATTCCATACTTCTCCAGATTTGTGGAACCACTCTCAGCTTTGAAGAAGAAGGGGAAACCCTTTGTGTGGTCAGAAAGATTTCAACAGAGCTTCTAGGAGCTGAGAAAGAGATTGACCAGCGCACCTATCTTGAGCTTTCCAGAGGAGGGAGTAGGTTACGTAGTCTACTACGATGCATCAGGGACCGGACTCGGGTGTGTCCTAATGCAGGAGCGGGCAGTCATCACCTATGGATCACGTCAGTTGAGGCCACATGAGAAGAACTACGCTACCCATGACCAGGAGTTAGCAGCAGTGGTCTTCACTCTGAAGACATGGTGACACTATCTAATGGATGAGCGCTTTTTAGTCTATTCTGACCACCAGAGTCTCAGGTACATCTTCTCGCAGAAGGACCTGAACCTGAGACATCAGCGATGGCTCGAGTTCCACCAGGACTATGACTTTGAGATAGTCTATACTCCTGAGAAGGGGAATGTAGTAGCCGATGCTCTCAGCATGAGGAAAGAAATTCAGCTACTTGGGGAGGCGACAGAGCATCTAGCCACTTTGCAGATATCCTTCGTGGATAGAGAATGAGCAGCCTTACTTCAGTCACTCATAATCACTCCTCCACTACTGCAGCGGGTCAGAGAGGCATAGTGTGGGGATGCCGACTGTGAGACGCGGTGTGCACAGATATCCTTAGGATAGGAACCTGATGGATTCTCTGTGGGAGGAGATCACGACGTCCTTTTCAGAGGACGTACCTTGGTACCAATTGCTTTACGGGAGGAGGTGTTGAGAGAGTTTCACACTTCTCCTTTGGAGGTACATCCTGGACTGGAAAAGATGTACCAGGATCTCAGATGACAGTACTGGTGGACGGGCATGAAGAAGGTTGTGGCAGAGTTCGATTCTCGATGCCTCACCTACCAGCAGTTGAAGGCAGAGCATCAGGTACCAGCAGGCTTGGTACAGACCTTGGAGGTCCTGGAGTCGAAGTGGGACGGGATATCTATGGACTTCATGACTGGACTCCCACGCACTTCCAGAGGTCACGACTCCATTTGAGTGATTGTCAACCGACTCACCAAGTCGGCTCACTTCTTACCCATCAGAGAGAAGGGCTTAGTGGAGAGCTTGGGACGTCTCTACGTTCAGGAGATTGTACGGCTTCACGGTGTGCCATCATCTATCGTCTCCAATCGAGATGCTCGCTTTACTTCCTGTCTTTGGAAGGGGTTGCAGGAGGCATTCGGGATGCAGCTACGTCTGAGTACCACCTTTCACCCTCAAACAGATGGTCAGACGAAGAGGACCATTCAGACTCTTGTGCTCCACGCATGTGTCCTCGACTTTGGTCGCAGCTTGGAGGACCACCTACCCTTGGTGGAGTTCGCGTACAACAACAGCTACCACTCCACCATTGGGATGGCACCATACGAGGCATTTTACGGCCGACCTTGTAGATCTCCTTTGTGTAGGAGAGACCCTAGGGAGTCAGCACTTGTGGGACCGGAGATGGTCCAGGCCATGACAGAGAAGGTCCAGGTCATCCAGGAGTGGATGAGGATAGCTCAGATATGACAGAAGTCTTATGCTGACAGGAGGGGGAGGCCACTAGAGTTCGAGGATGGTGACCAAGTCTTCTTGCGGGTCTCACCTCGACGTGGATTATGGAGATTTGGCTGAGGTTGCAAGTTGTCTCCACACTTCATCGGACCATTCCAGGTCCTCAGCAGGATTGGCGTGGTGGCTTATCGCCTGGCTCTACCACCTCAGTTGCACCGGGTGCATGACGTCTTCCACGTATCCCAGCTGAGGAGATATGTGCACGACCCGATGCATATCATTGACCATGGGGAGCTGGACGTTGATGATGGGGCGTCTTTTGGGAGGTCCCGGTGGAGATTGAGGATCGACAGGAGCGGTTCCTACATGGATGGTTGATTCCTCTAGTGCGCATCAGATGGTAGCACGAGAACCTCTAGGAGAGCACTTGGGAGCGGGAGGCTCAGATGCGTGCTCAGTACCCACTTTTGTTTCCATAGTTTTTGATGTATCTTTACGGGGACGTAAAGCCCTGAGATGGGAGTGATGTAAAGACCCAAAAAATTCAAGGAAATTTTTTTCTTAATTTTCTTGGGAATTTTACAAGAACGCAGTTTCTGACGGCACCTGATTCCAAGGCCCGGTGTGCCCATAATCTTTTTCCGAAGTTTAGCTCAGGTATGTTCAGTGAACGAAAGAGCGGGTTTTTCTAACATTTGAACCGGTGCTCGGAACTAAATTCCGAGGGCACTAATGGAATCGTAGCGCCGGTAATTTCTTAGAAACACCTTTTCCGAATTTTCGTTTTATCAGGTGTGGTTTTTAATTTTTGAGGTTAAGATAAGAAATAAAATAAAGTGGTGTGACAATTTATTTTATTTTACTTAAAGCTGCTTAACCAAGTTAAGCGGATAAGGTGGAACCCATAATATCCTACCCACTTGGTAGGATATTGGTGAGGTGGGGCCCACACGAGCCCCACCGTTTCTTTCCATCTAAGTAATGCACCTGCACCTCCCTTTTTAATGAGGTCAACCATGTGTTTATTCTGGTTATGAAACGCCTCATTAATTTGGGTTGTTTAATCATTACAATTAATTCATTGAATTAATTGTTCTTTTCTTTTCTTTTGAATTTCAAAATCTTAGGTTATGATAATAAAATAATTGTTGAACTTATTTTATTTCTTTGGATTCTGGTTTTGTAATCCTTTGGGAGAAAAAGAGAGTCTTGAGGATTTTTTGTTCTTCGAGGAAAAATGCGAAGAACGCACCACCGCCGACGAAGAACGCCGACCTCCGACGGCGGACGACGGCGAGAGACACCTTCCTCGGAGATCACCTAATGCCAACGACGTTCCTTCCATGACGCTTTCTTTCGTGGCGATCCTCTTCTTCTGCGACGATCCTCTTCTTCCGTGACGGTTAATTCCGCGACGAACTCTCGTTCGACGACAACGCTGAGGTAGGGGTTTATTTTGCGATTTCTTCAGTCGCCATCTTCCTTTATTTTGAGCCGCCTGATATCGCAATAATGGGAGGAGGTCGGACCACACGAACGCGGCCGACCCTCCTCCCCCCTGTTGGTTTGATTTTGATTGTAGCACGAGCAAGGCAACGTGGTGCCGAAGCACTGTATGAAAAATATTAAAGATGGGAAGAAGCGCAGCACCGTCGCGCCGTGCCGTTGAAAACGAACAAAATATGCAGCACCGTCGCGCCACACAGGATAACTATGAAAGCACCACGGCCAGAGCGGGGCCGCGGTGGAGGGGCGCGGCGCCGTCGCGCTATGCCATATGGATGAAGGTCATGGCCGGTTCCGGGCCGCCGGCATCGGAGCAGGGGGACCGGCCTTGCCGGTCCCGTGGTGGCAGAAGCCGGCCGGCCGGACCGTGGAAGAACCGGGGGTTCTAAACCCCCGACTAGCTGGACGTGATCAGCCCCATTAAGGGTCCGCGGTTACTACACGCGGGGGCAGCACCTTCCGTATCCAAACGGCTCGGTCGTTCGGCCGAGCCCTTGGCCAGCGCGTCGCGCGCCAGGCCGGCTGCCCTTGCTGGTCCGCCAAACCGGGCCTCCTGGCCGGGCCGCACCAGCTGGGCCGGGCCACACCCAAGTGGTCCGGACCCGGACCCGTTTCGGGTTGACCCGGTTCGGGCCGACCCTGGGGGTATCGGGTCGGGTCGGACCGGGCCCGAACCCCTTAATAGAGAACCTCTTTCGGTCCATTGCACATAACTTGAGCTACGGGCCTCCGATCGATGCACCATCATTTGTGATGCAATCCTTGGATCGAGGCGGTCGTTTCAGTATATCATACACAAGGTTTTATAGAACATTGGGTTCGGCCGGGTTGGTTCGTACACGAAACCAACAGGTCCCTCAGAGCGGAAACGCTTATAACTTGAGTTCCGGACGTCCGATTGACATGCCGTCGACTTTGTTGGATTCCTCTAAGTGAGACAAACCTTTTGGCTTACTCTGCTCTAGGTTTGGACCTTTTTGGAGTGTGGTTTGGTTGGTTTTGACTTAAAAATCAACCGGGCCCCTGGGACGAAAAGGCCAATAACTCTCAGACCGGGCGTCCGATTGACACGCTGTCTATGACGTTGAGTTCCTGTTGATGATATGGAACTTTTGAATACATCAACTCCAGACAATGTGTCAGTTGATGTATCAGCCCTCGGCTCATGGAGCAGACCCTCCCGAACGAGCTTGCTGTGTGCGGGAACCCTAGAGTTTGTTGCGTCTGCAACAATGACAACGATTGTATTGAGATCCTCAGTGGATTCGACGACGATGACTACAACACTCAGCGATCCTATGTGGATCAGTGCTACCGATCTTGTGTGGGTCCGATCCTATGTGGGTCAGCGCTCAGCGGTCCTGTGTGGGCCATCACCAACAGATCCTGTGTGGGTCCGATCCTGTGTGGGTCATTACGGGGGTTAGTTACCTATCGATCATGTGTGGGTCAGATCCTTTATGGGTCATTGCCGGGGTTAGTTACCTATCGATCTTGTGTGGGTCAGATCCTTTGTGGGTCATTGCGGGGGTTAGTTACCTATCGATCTTGTGTGGGTCAGATCCTTGTGGGTCATTGCGAGGGTTAGTACCTATCGATCCTTTGTGGGTCTGACGACTTAGATGAATCAGTGGCTATATCTGATCATCTCTATATTCATACGAAGAAGTATACCTGTGTGAGCTGAATCATGTTTGCTTTCCTATGTGTATTGTGTTGTGTTATCCTGTATGGATTACGTTTTGCTTCCTATGTGTACTGGGTTGAACTTGAGCTCGGATGTTGGAGCCGAACTGGAATTGATGACTTGGGTATATGTATGGGGATATACCTAAGTAGAGTCGGATGTTACTTTTTGATTGTATCTTTCCTTTGTGGATTGTCCTTTGTGTATTCTGGGAGACCTTCGGGGGTGTCGGGGTCCATACTGAGTAGCTTATACTCACCCCTTCATGGGATATGCCCGCACTACATTGTGTTGGTTGCAGACGACGGGCAGCGCTGATCGTGGTTGAGGATTGCGGAGCAGGACGGTACCTGGAGGTGGACCACTTGGCGGGACGTACTCGGAGCGGACAGCTGGACTCAAGGAGCTGTGGTGGCTATTTGTACCCACCCTTCAGGTGGGATTTCCAGTGGACGGCTCGACATTGCGGCTTTACTTTCAGTTGTTGTTTTCCCTATCCAGTTGTACTTTACTTTCAGTTTGGGTTTGTATTCTGGCACACATACTTTTTCTGCACTTACTATTGTACCCAGTTTTTACCTAGTGTTTACTTCTACTTCTTGCTTGCTATATAGTGTTTGTTTACTTTACAAATTCAATGTCTTCCCTTTTTACCGGGAATTGCGCCTTGGTGCTAGTCGCCAGCCCCTGGCCTATGGAAGGCGGGCTTGGGGTAGTCACGGCACGGGCCCCGAGGACGGGTCGTGACAGGGGTATTATTTACCACCTCCCCCATACTTCCCTATTTATGTTTGAATTACATGATAGCTCTTTATTCCTCATTAAAACCTCTCATGTACACCTTTCACCATGCCGAAATTTCTTAAGAGTTACTACCTTTCTCCTCTTTCTTAATGTTTCTTTATTATCTTACGCCTTCTATTTCAAAATTTCATTGATTGGTAAATGAATCTATATGACCCCCAATACTATCCAATTCATGTAAATATTATGATATATCCCTTTCTCTCTCATCAACCATTTTTATTACTTATTATTTGACACTGATATGCTGCTGAAATTGCACAACCATTTTTCCAAGCCAAAATCGTCGTATAGTGAATATCATGCCCATTTCTCTCTCACGAGTATTCATTTTTATGCACATATACTTTTTGTTTGTATAGTTTCATTCTTTTATTTTTAAATCGTTTATTGTGGAATAAATGATGATGTAGAATGATTCCATCTTATATGATCCATGTGGCACAAATATGCATAAAATGAAAGGTTTATAAATGGTTCACCCTGGTATGACTCAAATGCATTGGGTAAAGAATATTATCATGGTAAATAATTTGAAATGAGTGTTTACTCATGTTAATTCACGTGAAATGAGGGTTTACTCATTCTAATTCATGATCAAATAGTGTGTACTCATGCTCTATGTGCAATTAGACATGGATCATACTAATATCATGTTAAATTGTTTTTCCACATTATTATGTTATAATAATGATTCTCTATCATGTCTTTATGTCAATGTTTCTCTTATGATTCCTTTGATATGCCTATTTTCTAACATGTTTTTTATTCTACATTTAATTGATTGTTACCCCCTTTCTGGGATTTATACCTCACACTTTTCTTATGTATGTCCTCAAGTTATCCCATGAAATTCTAAGTATGAAGGAATGTTGTAGTCAATTAAAACAAGTTTTCAATAAAGATGTTGTAATTAATGTCTTAGTTTTTCATGTAATTTTCCTAATTTTCCCATTCACTAGACCTCATGATCCTTAAAGTTGTCTTGAAAAAATGTTTTTTTAATGAATAATGTTAATATGTGTAATAAAGAGCAGGGTTATTATAGTTGGTATCAAAGGATAGGTTTAGTTAATTTTGGGATTAGAATTATAAAACCCTAGTGAAATACATAGGGATAAGACTAAGAATAATAAAATTATCACTTAATTATAGTGAGTATAGAGTAAATGGTTAATCAATAAAATACAACATTGTCCGGATATGAACAAGTAGAGGTGGAGTATGCACAAATGTATATAGGGTTAAAACCCAAAACACCACTTTGAGCTAGACTAGAACGGGAACCAGTGCACGAAAATTTACCTTGCTTCACTCTTGGTTCGACACTACTAGGGTATATGTTTTGCTAAATTCATAACCTGAGTATAAAAAAAATTTATGCGCACAAAAAAAATCCCATAATATTATATTTTATAAAATAGATCATGGATAACCAATATTGAAACATTATTTATCATAAGTTCAGATATATTATAAAATTTTAGCTTTCTATATCCAATTTTTTATTTATTATTTATTATTATCTAAGTATTAAAACACCCTAATTGTTTTTCCTTTTTCTCAGATGAAGCATGGTAGGAGAAAGATCATGAATAACTCTTCTCGCTCTTCCTAGAGAAATAATTAGAGAGATTATCCTGAAGGCATGCTCAGATGACTTTGAATATTTTTCAAATATCAAAGTTACATGCAAAAATATTTATGAGATATCCAATACCTCTAAAATTGCATGATTATTTTAGGGATCAGGCACAGTCTATTGAAGAATCTTTCACTCCCAATTATCTTACCTTGATAACCATGGGAGGTACCATTAGGGTCTTTTCAAATTCTTCTCTTTATTTCAAATTGATGAATAACTAAATGATTTTCAAGATGCTGTAAAAGAGGGAGTCCTTCAAGAAGCCTATATGTATCAAATTATATATTTCTAACACTGTGGAAACAAAAAAATTGATATACTAAAACCCTATATAGAAATATTTGAAGACAAATCATTAATAATGTTTTATAAAAAACAAGTTCAAGAAGATATTTCAAAATTATATAGAATAAATACCTTTTTAATGACTTATCAGTGCTTCCATTATTTAATCCAAGATGCTTGAGGTTTTTTTGTGTAAAGGAAGTTGAGGATTTTATAAATATACTGAGGTACCATTTTTATGCATGAACCCCTTATACTTAATATAAATGTTATTTGGAAAGACTAAAGACCTCACTCAAAAGATGAAGGAGAAGTACCCTCACCTATTTTCTCCTTCGTATGTAAAAACAATTTCAAGGGAGAAATATCATATGAGGAAAACTGTAATGACCCAAATATTTATTAATGAAATTTCCTATTGATTTAATTAAATGAATTGTTATGAAAAAAGGTTTTATAAAACATATGAACTTCGTTGGTTTTATGTATTTAGATTTTAAAATATCGTTATTAATTTTTAATGTTGCTATTATAGTCATAGAACGGTGTTCAAATGATTAGTATAAATATAGGGATTTAACAAATCCAAGTTATTCAGACAAAGGAAATTACGATCTCATCTAGTATAATTCCTCCCTATAAAGCCCAGTTGTCAAAGCTCAGAAATGAGCTAGCGTCATTGTGCTTCACTCTTGATCAAGCCCAAGCTGAGCTCCAATACGTTAATCTTGAACAGAACCTCTTATGGGAGAGTTGGATGTTAATAGAGATTACCAACCAAGTGGTACTATCTGAGCCACCCCACTAGTCGGTCAACATCACACACCTTACCCTTAGTATGTATGCAAGTGTTATTAGGGGTTATGTAAAAATACTATATCCCTATGATTATGTGTGTTTTTTTTAATAAATAATATACATTAATTTTATTATTGTGACATTTTAAATGGTTTCTAAATCACATATATTTTTTATTTAATATTAAATTACGAAATATATTTTGATTAATTAATGTATTTTCTAATTAAATAACATTTCAATAAAATATTTTTACTAAATTAGTTTTTATTAAATATAAATAATCGTACAATTTTTATACAATTGTAATTTTTATTATGGTTTAATAACTGTTTTTTCAAAACCCATGAATTTTCAATAAATGACACTTTTTATGTTAAAAGTATAAAATTCACATATTTAAAAAATTATTTCGATAATATGAATATTATTTTTTATTTAGGATGTTGAAATAATGTAACTGTGAACTTTTCATAATTTGTTTTGAGATAGATGAATTTTGGATTAAAAATTAAATACTGTTTAAATATATAATGTGATTTATGTCATTATAATGAACCAATAGTGATATAATAAATTACTACAAAACTTATATTCTTATAAAATATTTTTAAAATTTCTAATAATTTGATTTTATATTTTATTGATTAATTTTAATGATTCATTAGTAGACCCTCCAAGACTTGTAAAATATTTTAACATTTTAAAATGATTTCCTAGAGAGTGTGACTCACCTCCACATAAGATATCCAAATATTTTAATAATTTAGTCCATTCCTTTATAAAAATATGTTTTCCAATCCCCTTTTAAAAAAATATGGTCAAAAACCATGGTTTGTTTTGTGGTTTGGAATATTTAATTATATAGATTCCCAAACCTATGTTTGTGAAATATTAAAGAACTCTCCTCCAATGTACTATATAAACCCAGCCATTCTCTAAATTATATTCACTAAAAACCCATGTATCACATCCCTACTCTTACATAATCTCTCTAGAATCATCCCAAAGCACCGCAATCTCTTAATAATCCCCTCCTCATGCTCTTGAAGTGTAACGCCCCGGCCCTAGTTACCTAGAGTTGGTGCATTATTACATATCATTTGCTTGATCACAAAAGATCAAGTCTCGAAAGACCGATTAGTTTATTATAATTGAAAATAAAAGATACTTTATTATGGTTTACATTAGATCATAAAATGGAAAACTACAACAACATTATTTCCATAGACAACATAGAGATCCCATAGACTATCCCTGCAGGTCAGTCATAATATACTTATTCGTATACTGGGAAAAATAAAACATAGAAAGGGGTGACATCATATGCTCAGTGAAGATACAAATATAGGGAAAACATTCATAAATAAGCATAAACATTTAAGGAAATCTATAATAACAAAACAAAAGCCATTAAAACTTAAACATCAACATAATATAGAAAAGATACAATAAAATAATTCCATTTACTTATTCACATGGATATTCTACTAGTCTAATAATCACATACAATATCAATATCTACTTTTATAATGATTGAATGCATAATTCTAGAGTTCATAACCATATAGTCAAGGCCTTGTGCCAAGACTAAAAATAAGATTTTGTCATAGACTTGTTCCAAGACACTAGTTTGTCTCATGAGACCTACCGATGCACCGAGGAGCTATAGTAGGCTCCACCCATCACATACTAAGTCCAATGCATTCCTCATATGAAAAGGTTTTAACATAACATAAACATTAGTATTAAAAATAGCATAGTAAATGTCTATATTTTATCCATAAACCATGAATGGTATAAAAATAACACATCCACAGTCAAACATATCACAAAACCTTCAATACAGTATGGAAGATTTGTAACATAATAAATCAACTTCAAACAAGTTCAAAATCTATCAAGGGGTGTTGATATAGATTAAAATGATTTGTAAAAATATCTGAGATAAATATCCCTTTTTCATAAAAACATTTAAAAGTCACATAATTTTGAAAGGAAGATATTTAATGACATTTTTTAATCAAAGTTTCCTATACAACTTTGAAACTTTTGAAAGGAATTAACATTTTAAAAACATTGATGTCCGTATAAATAAATCTTTAAAACCTATTTTTAAAACATGGACATTAATGAGAATGAATTAGAAGAATAAATTTTTTAAACATTTAAAATGATTTTTTATTAAAAAAGTGTCTTGGAAATAATCCCTTTGAAAACTCTTTTATGAAACATGGACATGGATAATAAATATGTCCCAGTAGATACTTACACATAAACAATCTCGGATAATAATGAGATTGAGGAATTAACCCTTACCTTGTACTTTTCTATGGTAGAGGGTAGGTTAAACTCCTGTATAATGGTTAAATAATTGTTATTAAATTACAAAATAATCATATACATTAATATGATATCATATATGATCTTTTAACATTGCTTTGTTAATAATATATTAGTACTATCGTCATTTCGGGTGTTAACTGATTCGTTTTCCTTTATATTATTTGTCTTGTAAGTAATGATTGTTATGGATAGGATGTATCTTATTCATATTCAGAATGATATTAAGCCTTTAAACATTATTTTTAATCATATAATGAAAATTAGTCTTGAATGGATACGATGGAGAATGAATCTCATCGTGTTCGTGGAGACGGTAATCTATACGTACACACGAGATACAATATCATTCTTTTGAAAAAAAATTAACATATAATTGTATGGTATATAATTTATAAAGAATCATTATCTAGTTATATTTATTATTTAAATCAATTACACATCATTATTATACCCGTCCAAATAATAATGTATTGAATAACAATTTCACCACGACATGGAGACGGTAAGTCGTACGTATGCACATAAGGTGACATGTCATTCAAAGGATGGATAGAATAATCAATATGGTTGTAACATATTTATAATAACATAACAGTGAGTTATTATTTTAGAATGGAAACAACAAAGAAAAGGAAGTGGAAGAAGAAAGAAACTTGAAAGATGTGATGAAATATTTACCTCTTCTTCGGGTTCTTCTTTTTATTTGATCAAAATGGCTCCTTAGGTTGTATTTATGACTAAAAGAAGGCATCTAGGATAAATAAATGATAGTTGAGAGGGTATTTTGGCAGGTTATGGCTGATCAAAAAGGCTTTGAATGTGTGAATTAGAGAGAAGGTAGAGTGCCCTTTTATAAGAGGGGTGAGAGGCACCTTAGGAAAAGCCAGAAATATTATTTTATAAGAATAAAAGTTTTGCATTCTAATGGATCCAAAATTAATTATTTAAAGTATAAGGTTGGGATGTGTCTAAAACCACTCAACCAATAGGTTTTAGAGAGTTTTGGGTCACTATATTAACCTTATCTGTTAGATGTAACTCTTAGTTAAATAGATTGACATTTACCATGTCTCATTCTATTTTTATATTTTATGGTTGATAAACATACTATATACTTCCAAGAGAACCCCGCGTGATTCATTAATGATACAAATATCATCATATAAGTCTTTTGGCCGAACCTTAGATTTTTAGGAAAGGAATATCAATTAATAATATAATATTTGTTATAAAAACTCTTTTATGTCAATTTTGACACTATTTGGTATTTTGTTTTTTATAAATTCATAACAACATTATTACTTCAAAAACAATTGATTAAATCAACCCTAACATGTCATATTAACCTATAAAATTAGTTTAATTCATCAAAAGTCTCAAATTACATTTATTTGGGTATTTATAATATCAATTATTTTAATCTTTTATTAATAAGGAATTACTGCATCATCATTGTGTCATAAATAAATTTAATTATTTAATGTCTAAAAATTATAAATAAAATATAATTATGTAGGTAATAATTTTATATTTCTAATGAATCTTTATAGTATAATTTAGCTTATGTATAACCCTAAATTAAAAAAAATTGTTTTGAAAACTTGAATTTAACACTTTTAGCTCTACTTTAAATTAAATAATAATAAATGTCCCAATCTAATCCAAGGGGACCTAAAGTATCTTATATTATTTCTAAGGTTGTTTTTGGTCTAATTATACTTATACTATAGAATTGTCACATGTTTTAGGGTAATAATAATATCATTTTTACCCTTAATTACCCTATTTACTTTTAATCATGGTAAATAAAAGTAAAAAGTTATTTTTCACCAAAAATTATTTTCATCTTATTGAACCACATTTTACTTACTGATACCAACTGTTTCTCCCAGATTTTTAAAATTCAACTCATAGAAGCGGTAAAATTATGTTTTATGTAAATTTGAAAATGCTCCTAGGAGGTGGGTAAAAGACGGTAAAAAGTTCATTAAAATTTTTACATATAAAAAATTATTATAAAATGAATCCAATGAATTAAATTGAACTTATATAATTATTATGTATCTATTTTGACCTCAAATAAATTTAAATATAATAAATAATAATTTAAATAAAAATTTGGTTTTAAACTATAAGTCAACGTTTTTCATTATTCATCAAAAATTGAATGTTTTCAGAAAAATACCAAAAATTCACCATAAGAAAATTTTGATATTACGAATTCAAAAATAAAATCTATTTTACCAAATTCAAAACATATATGTTTCATTTATTATTTTAAAATTAATTCTCGTTGTCAAAACCAAAAGCTGTATTTTTAATAAATAAAAACTATCCAAATATTGACACTTGTTTTTGTCCAAATTCAAAGTAAAATTACTTAAAATGACCATAATTGGATTAAATGGTAAAAATACAATACATTTAAACTTAAAAACCATTAAAATTTATAATTTAACACTATAAATTATTTTGATTAAAAAAGTTTTTTTGTGTTAAAATATAGTATTTTTCACATTTTATCCCAAAAATGAAAGTTATCAGAAAAACAACAAAAATTTATTGAAACTAAATTATTATGTCCATATTATAAATAAGAAGTTTATTTTTTGAAGTTGAATAAATAAAATTTTCATATATTGGATTTGAAAAAGGGTTCTCCATTAAAAGGCGGAAAAATTTCAGTTTTTTAAAAAAATACTTCGTTTATCTAAAAAAATGATTTTTTTCATTATGTCTAGGAAACTCATATTATGGATTCTAAAATTGTATAAATTAAATAAAGATCAAATTTTAGTTAATACTATTCATAACCTCTTTTGAACAGCAAGTTTGGTAACTCGTGGTGCGCTTGAACTCGGTGTTGTGTGTGTGCAAGTTATTGAATTACTTTGAAGAAATGACGTACTATGAAATCTTGGGGTGTTACATTCATCCCTCCTTAAATAAATTGTGTCCTCACAATTTAAAATTGTTCTTCGCAATTAAAAGGTTTAAAATAGAGAATACCTTTGTGGGAAAACCCACATCGTAAATGTGGTTAATAAAATTTAGTCTTAATAAGACGAAAAGGGGAATGAAAAAGTCATCACCAAATTATTATCTTGATTAGTAGAACATTGGTGGAAATTATAGACACATCATTGGTGGAAAAATGTAAATATTTATAGGGAGTTATTGAGGTCATTATTCACAAACAATAAAATAATTCAGGCCTCAAAGCCATCAATCTATAAGGATTTAAAATATCATCGATTCAACAAAACATAATGTATTAGGATAACACATTTTTTGTTTTAAGATCCCTTACCTAATGTTTAAGAATTAATTTCTTCATATAATAAGAGAAGTAAAAAATATATAACTGACATGTAGAGTTCCATCTTTTAACTAATTTCTACAACTAACTCATCTTTCACTCTAAAAGATAATAGAACTTAAAAAATTCTATTTATCCAATTAATATAGGGTTCTAAAAAATGAATTTATAATTTATATACCAGACCTTTCAAAAAAACTACATTATTCAATCCAGGACATCACGTGGGCCAGTGGTAGGTGGTACAGCCCTGTCGCCCTTCGGTTTCGGGTTCATGTCTCGGGGCCTTTCCGGAAGTGACGGGTTGTCACCCGACCTCTGGGTTGTCCTTTTTATGGAAATCCAAAAATAATCTCAAACATGAATTATCCAAAATACTTCTTTCCAAACTCACTGTCCAAAATTTATAAGGAATGTAAACACAATGAATATCCTTTTTTCATGTAATAACGTGCAAACACCTTCATCATGTATTCTTTTAAAACACTGCAACATCATGACTTACCATAAAACCTTACTGATTATATTCATGCTCCCTTATTCATTATAGAATACTGGATATAATCCTTCTATCCAAAAAAAATTTAAACTCCAACAATGATGGAATATACTAATCATTAATCAGTTTCAAGGTAGTCAAGAATATTCAATATAATTTATCAAAATCAATCATCTCTTATTCCAAAATCAATACCTCGTTATTTGGACCATATTAAAGTTTTCTCTTTCCTTCAACCATGTATTTTCCAAGAAGATTAACTTGTCATTGAGTCACTTCTCTTAGTTCAACTAATCTCAAGTCCTTAATGAAATATTACTGCAGTACAATCCTTATATACTCTATAATTCTTATAACATGTACATCATTAATACAATACTCAAATGAAACAATACTTTAATAACAATATAAGAAATCTTAATCATTCCTCTTTATCTTCGGTAGTATCATAACTTGATTATTATCAAATAGCATCATTTGGGGAATACTCTGATGATTTGGACATTGATTCGCGTAGTGTCCCAACTCCTTGCAGATGAGGAATTGTACATTTGAAACATTTTTATCACCCTTTCAATCACGTACTTGGTGTCCTTTTTCACCACACATATAACAAACTCTCATTCCCTTCAACAATTTACCAAGATGATTCTTTCCATAGTTATCACATATGGGAAATTCCTTATTTCCCTTATTCCCGTTATCCATCATTCTCTCTACTATCATTTTCTTCTATGGCTTCCCTTCAAAGCCATAGGACATAGAAAATTCATTACTTATCTTATTAATAAATGATATTATTTCTTCATATGTTGAGAATACATGGGTGACTATTTCTCTTAAAAATGTTGGCTTAATACCGTGAAAGATACGATCCTTCTTACTCTTTGGATCATACGTATTGCTGGAGTTCACATTCCTTATACTGGGCACCATTTATATACAATGGCATACCCTAGGTCATTTTATGAATTCAAATGAATAATTCCAAAATTGTAAAATACCTAACATTAAGTGAATAGTTTGTGGATATAATCCATAATCATAAAAAATATTACCTTTGAGGATGTATATACTCGTAAACACTTCATAATGTTTTGTAAAAAAAATGAGAATTATCCTAAGCATATCCCTTGGAAGTTTCGTAAGCAAGAGTGCAGCAAGGCCCGTTGTCGTGCACCAGATCCCATTCAAGTCTATCTCAAAGTGGTGTTTTCAGGTTTTACCCCTAGGTACATCTGTGCCATAACCGCCTTTACCTACTCGTATCCAGACAGGGATGTATTGTTTATAAAACTCACAAAATCTCTACAACACCAGAATTGTAGGAAGTTTTTCTATACTAATCCTCAAAGTCTATCTTTGGGCTATGTGATCTAATCAGATTATATCTAAATCTAGTTTCTATGGTTTTTACTAAACTTCATTTGTTACCAACTATAACGCCCCAACCCCAGTTACCCAAAGTCGGTTCATTATTACATATCATTAGCATGATAACAAAAGATCAAGTCTCGAATGACCGATTAGTTTATTAGCCTTGGGAATATTAGATACATTCATAAGGTTTACAGTACATCATAAAATGGAAAACTACAACAAAATTGTTTCAATAGAAAAAACTGAGATCCCATAAACTATCCCTGCAGTTCAGTCATAATATACTTCTTCTCATCCTGGAAAAAAAATAAAGCATAGAAAGGAGTGAGCTCAGATGCTCAGTAAGGATAATAATATAGCAGAATCTTTTATGAATAAGCATAAACATTTAAGACAATTTATATGACTAAAAAGTGCCTTTGAAACATAAACTTCAGCATAATATAGAAAAGATACTATAAAATAATTCCATTTACTTATTCGCATGGATATTCTACTAGTAGAATAATCATATGCAATATCAATAGCCACTTTCATAATGATGGGATGAATAATGCCAGACTTCATAACCACATAGTAAAAGCCTTGTTCCAAGAATACAAATAAGATTTTGTCAAGGCCTTGTTCCAAGACACTAGTTTGTCTCAGGAGACCTACTGATGCATTGAGGAGGTATAGCGGGATCCACCCTTCACTTACTAAGTCCAATGCATTCCTTATATGAAAAGGTTTAAACATAACATAAACATTCAAATTAAAACTAGAATACGAAATGTCAATACATTATCCATAAACCATGAATGGTATAAAAATAACACATCTACAGTCAAACATATCACAAAACCTTCAACACAATATGGAATACTTGTATCATAATAAATCAACTTCAAACAAGTTTAAAATCCATCAAGGGATGTTGATATAGATTAAAATGATATGTAAAAATATTTGAGAGAAATATCCCTTTTTCATAAAAACCTTTAAAAGTCCAACAATTTTTAAAGATATTTAATGAAATTTTTTAATCAAATTTTCCCATACCACTTTAAAACTTTTGAAAGGAATTAACATTTTAAAAGCATTCATGTCCATATAAATAAATCCTTAAAAACCATTTGGAAAACATAGAAATTAATGAAAATTATTTTGAAGAATAAATTTTGAAAATATTTAATATGTTGTTTTAGTAAAAATTTCAATTAAAAAGAATCCATTTGAAAACTCTTTTTATGAAACATGTACGTGGATAATAAATATGTCCCAGTAGATACATACACATAAACAATCTCGGATAATAATGAGATTAAGGAATTAACCCTTACCTTGTACTTTTCCTTGGTCAAGGGTAGGTTAACCTTCTGTATAATGGTTAAATAATTTTTATTAAATTATACAATAATCATATACATTAATTTGATTTCATATATGATCTTTTAGCATTTCTTTGTTAATAATATCATAGTATTATCGTCATTTCGGGTGTTAAGTGATTCAATTTCCTTTATATGATTTGTTACACAAGTAATGATTGTTATGGATAGGATGTATCTTACTCATATTCAGAATGATATTAAGTCTTTAAAAAATATTTTAAATCATCTAATGAAAATTATTCTTGAATGGATACAATGGGGAATAAATCTCATCGCGTTCGTGGAGACAGTAATCCGTACGTATGCACGAGCAACAATATCATTCTTTTGATATTAAATTAATATATATTTTGATGTTATATCATATATACAGAATAATTATCATGTTATATTTATTATTTACATCAATTACACATCAATATTATAGCCATCCAAAAAATAATGTATTGAATAACAATTACACCACGATGAGGAGATGGTAAGTCGTTCGTACGCATGTATAGTGACATGTCATTCAAAGGATGGATAGAATAATGAATATGGTTGTACCATATTTATAATAACATTAGATTATATAGAATATACTAGAGTTTTTATTTTATAATGGAAATAACAAATAAAAAAGATGTGGAAGAAGAAAGGAACTTCAAAGAGGTGATGAAATATTTACCTCTTCTTCTGGTTCTTCCATTTGATTTGATCAAAAGGGCTCCTTATTTTGGATTTATGACTAAAGTAAGGCTTCTAAGATGAAGTGAGGATATTTTTGTGGGTATTTGGGTAGAGGTTGGAAAATCCAAAAGGCTTTGAATGTGTGAATTAGAGGGAAGGGGGAGTTCCCATTTATAAGAGGGGTGAGGGGAACCTTAGGAAAAGCTAGAAATATTATTCTATAATAAAATCATTTTTGGTTTCTGATGGATCTAAAATGAATTATTAAAAGGATAATGTTGGTATGGGTTGAAAACCACTCAACCAATAGGTTTTTTATGGGTTTGGGTCACTATATTAACCTTATCTTTTAGATATAACTCTTAGTTAAATAGTTTTACATTTACCATGTCTCTTTGTATTTTTATATTATATGGTTAATAAACATACTATATACTTCCGAGAGAACCCCAAGTGGTTCATTAATGATACAACTATCATTATATAATCCTTCTAGCCAATCCTTGGATTTTAGGAATAGAATATCAATTAATAATATAATATTTGTTTTAGAAACTCTTTTATGTAAATTTAACGCTATTTGGTATATTGTTTTTTCTAAATTCATAACGGCATTATTACTTATAAAAAAATTTATTAAATCAACCCTAATGTGTCATATAAACCTATAAAATTAGATTAATTCATCAGAAGTCTCAAATTACATTTATTTGGATATTTATAATATCACTTATTTTAATCTTTTATTAATAAAGTAATTACTGCATCATCATTGTGTCATAAATAAATTTACTTATTTAATGTCTAAAAATTATAAATAAAATACCATTATATAGGAAATTATTTTATCTTTCTAATGAATATATATGGTCTAATTTATCTTGTGTATAACCCTATATTAATAATTGTTTTATTTTTGAAAACACGAATTTAACACTTTTAACTCTTCTTTAAATTAAATAATAATAAATGTCATAATCTAATCCATGTGGACCTAAAGGATCACATTTTATTCCTAAGGTTGTTTTTGGTCGAATTATACTTACCCAATAGAATTAAGATATGTTTTAGGGTAATAATAATATGATTGTTACCCTTAATTACCCTATTAACTTTTAATCGGGGTAAATAAAAGTAAAAAAGTTACTATTCACCAAAATTTATTTTTATCATATTGAACCACATTTTACTTACAGATATCAATCGCATCTCTTGGATTTTTGAAATTCAACTCACAGACGCGGTAAAATTAAGTTTTACGTAAATTTGAAAATTCTCCTAGGAGGTGGGTAAAAGACGGTAAAAAATCATTAATATTTTTATATATCTAAAATTATTATAAACTATCTCCAATGAATTACATTGAACTTATATAGGTATTATGTATCTATTTTGACCTAAAATAAATTTAAAAAAAAATATGAAGCACCCAAAGCTTCCATGGTACGTTTCCCTTTAAATAATGCAATAGCTTGCATTGTACCCAACATTAAGAATCTAACACATGTAAGAAAGCCCTGAAATTATTAAAACTGTACAGAATTATTACTTATTAAACCACATTTTTCAGAAATCCCTGGATAATGAGCTTTGTTTGAGCACTAACTACCACCCTCAAACTGATGGACACTTAGAACAGACTTAGAAGATATGTTGAGATCTTACTCACGTGACTTTCAACGTATGTGGGATCAATATTTACCTATGGTAGAATTCTACTATAATAATATCTTCCATTCAAGTATTTAGATGGCACCATATGAAGTATTATATGGAATGATATGTCGCACACCAACTTGTTGGGATGATGTTAGCGAATGAAAACTCATAGGCCCAGAACTTGTGGAGGAAAAGATGGAAAAGGTACAGGTAATAAAAAACCACGTCAAAGCACCTCAAAGTAGGAAGAAGAGCTATGTTGATAACCGAAGGAAGGATTTGAAATTTTAGGTAGGAGATCATGTTTTCTTGAAGGTATCTCTATGTAAGCGTGTTATAATTTTCTGTAAAAAGGGAAAACTAAGTCCCAGGTATATCGGACCTTTCGAAATTTTAGAAAGAATTGTGGGTGTAGCTTACCATTTGGAAATGCCACCATGTCTCTCCAAAGTTCACAATGTGTTCCATGTATCACTATTGAGAAAATACATGCCTGACCTAACGCATGTACTCACCTATGAGGAATTCGAACTGGAACCCAATCTATCTTATTGCGAAGAGCCTGTCAAGATTTTTGATACAAGAGAACAAGTGCTGAGAAAACCTGACGACTCATCTGGGAAAAGTTCTATGGAGAAATCGTAAGATGGAAGAGGCAAAATGGGAACACGAGGAACTTATAGTGAAGAACCACTCGAGTCTTTTCATGCAGTAGTATTCTTGAAATATTGAGAACCAAATTATTTGAAGGAGGAGAGAATGTAACACCCCAAGCTTCCACGGTATGTTTCCCTTTGAATAATTCAATAGCTTGCATTGTACGCAACTTCGTGATTCTAACACACCGCAACCAATCAAAGTAGCCATTATGAATAGTAATACCTGCTTTTTAAAATTTTATAAATATTAAATTTCAAAATGGTATTCATTTTTGAATTCGGAATATCTAAATTAGCTTACGGTGAATTATTGGTATTTTTCTGAAAACTTTCAATTTTTAATGAATAGTGAAAAACACTAAGTTATAGTTTAAAACCAAATTTTTATTTAAATAATTATTTATTTGATTTAAATTTATTTTAGGTTAAAATAGATACATAATAAATAATAATTTCAATGTAATTCCTTGATTTCAGTTTATATTAATTTTAGATATATAAAAATTTTATTGAACTTTTCACCGTCTTTTACCCACCTCCTAGGAGAATTTTCAAAATTCACATAAAACATAATTGTACCACTTATGTGAGTGGAATTTTAAAAAATACAAGAGACACGGTTGATATTAGTAAGAAAAATGTGGTTCAATAAAATGAAAATAATTTTTGGTGAATAGAAACTTCTTACTTTTATTTACCACGGTTAAAAGTAAATAGGGTAATTAAGGGTCAAAATGATATTATTATTACCCTAACACATGTTCTAATTATATTGGATAAGTATAATTCAACCAAATAAAACCTTAATAATAAAATATGAACCTATTTGGTCCACTTGGATTAGATTAGGACACTTAATATTATTATATTTAAAGAAGAGTTAAAAGAGATAAAATCAAAGTTTAATAACAAAAATATTTTTAATATAGGGTTATACATAAGATAAATTCGACTATAAATATTAATTAGAAATATAATAATACTTCCTACATAATGGTATTTTATTTATATATTTTTTTTACATTACATAATTTAATTTATTTAAGACACAATGATGATGCAGTAATTACCTAATTAATAAAATATTAAAATAATTTATATTATAAATATCCAAATAAATGTAATTTGAGAATTTTTATGAATTAAACTAATTTTAGAGGTTAATATGACATGTTAGGGTTGGTTAGATGAATTTTTTTCTAATTAATAATGCTGTTATGAATTTAGGAAAAAGAAAATACCAAATAGTGTCAAAATTGACATAAAAGAGTTTTTAAAACAAATATTATATTATTAATTGATATTCAATTCATAAAAATCTATGGTTTGGAAAAAGAAATTATATAATGATCGATGTGTCATTAATAAACCACTTGAGGTTCTCTTGGAAGTATATAGTAAGTTTATTAACCATATCATATAAAATTACAAAGAGACATGGTAAATGTCAGACTATTTAACCAATAGTTAAATCTAAAAGATAATGTTAATATAATGACTCAACCCTATCTAAAACCTATTGGTTGAGTGGTTTTCGACCCATCCCCACCTTATACTTTAAATAATCCGTTTTAGAGCAATTAGAAACTGAAAATGATTTTATTTTAGAATAATATTTCTAGCTTTTCCTAAGTTTCCCCTCACCCCTCTTATAAAAAGGGCACTCCCCCTTCTCTCTAATTCACAACTTCAAAGCCATTTTATCGGTCAAACCATGCCCAAATACCCTATAAACTGTCCTCCATTCATCTTAGAGTCCCACCTTTAGTCAAAAAGCCAACCTAAGGAGCCATTTTGATCAAATCAAAAGGAAGAACCCGAAGAAGAGGTAAATACTTCATCACCTCTTTCAAGTTCCTTTCTTCTTCAACTTCCTTTTTCTTTGTTGTTTCCATTCTAAAATAATAAATCCAGTATATTCTATATACTTTGATGTTATTCTGAATATTTTACAACCATATTCATTATTCTATCCATCCTTTGAATGACATGTCACCATATGTGTGTACGTACGGATTACCGTCTCCACGTCGTGGTGTAATTGTTATTCAAAACATTATTTTTTGGATGGGTATAATAATGATGTGTAATTGATTTAAATAATAAATATAACATGATAATGATTCTGTATATATGATATATCATCCAATTATATATTATTTTAATATAAAAATAATGATATTGTTGCTCATGCGTACGTATGGATTACCGTCTCCACGAACGCGATGAGGTTCCTTCCCCATCGTATCCATTCAAGACTGATTTTCATCAGATGATTAAAAATAATGTTTAAGGAATTAATATAATTCTGAATATGAATGAGATTCATCCTATCTATAATAAACATTACTTATGTAACAAATCATATAAAGGAAAACAAATCAGTTAACACCCGAAACGACGATAATACTAAGATATTATTAAAAAATCAATATTAAAAGATCATATATGATATCATATTAATATATATGATTCTTGTATAATTTAATAACAATTATTTCACCATTATATAGGAGTTTATCCTACCCTCGACCTAGGAAAAGCACAAGGTTAGGTTTAATTTCACAATATCTTTATTTTCTAAGGTAGTTTATACATAATTATATTCTGGGACCTCTTTATCATCCACATCCATGTTTCTTAAAAATGTATTTCAAAACATTCTTACTATTTTATTGATTGTGGGTTAAATTAATTTATACCCTTGTTGGAATTTTATAAGTTTTTATAAAGGAATATTTCTGTCTTTTTCCAAACAAGGTACTTTATGACCTTTTCATAAAAATTAAGGTAAGAATGTTTTTTAACTTATACGGTGAGTGTGGCTATATTAAGTTGTTATAACATCGTCAATGCTTCCCTTACGAGCTTATAAAAATATTTTCAAAATAAATTTTTTCTTTAAAATAATGTGACCCATAAATGATTTCAAAATATAAGGATATATTTCTCTAAAAAAAGGTTTTGATTTCATCTATGTCAATATCCTTTGATGGATTTTTAATTTTATTTGAAGTTGATTTATTATGACACAAAACTTCCATATTGTATGGATGGTTTTTTGATATGTTTGACTGTAGATGTGATATTTGTATACAATTTATGGTTTATGGTTAAAGTATTGACATTTCTTATGTTAGTTTTAATACGAATGTTTATGTTATATTTCACCCTTTTCATATGAGGAATTTATTAGACTTAGTAATTGATGGGTGGAGCCCGCTATATCTCCTCAATGGATCATTGGGTATCATGAAACAACTAGAAGTGGAATTGGTCGAGGCCTTTCCCAATCTGATATGTGGTTTCGGCTGAGGCCTTAATCATTTTTAGATGTCTTGGTTGAGGCCATGACAAAATGTTTCAGAATGTCTCGCATTATACATTCCATCATTATGAAAATAATATTGATGGTTCATATGGTCATTTGACTAGTATAATACCCATTATTATGTTTTATTATGTAATTATTTACTCATCTCATATTCCTTCCATAAAATTATTCATGTTTATTATTGGTAAAGGCCTGTGGTTTCAATTATTCACCATGCTTAATATTTATGTTATCCTCCGCTGTATTGCTTACCCTTACTGAGCGTTTGAGCTCCCCCCTTTCTTATGTTTCATTTTCCCAGGATATGAAGAAGTTAGTTATGAGTGACTTACTGGCATAGTCTAGGAGGCTTGGATGTTTCTAATGGAATATATTTGTGTTGTATTTTTTCCAAGATATAAAGTTGAACTTATGTGTGAATCTTGTTTCCAATAATACTAAACTGATCGGTCTTTTGAGACATGATTTCCTTGTGATCATGCCAATGTTATATAATAATGTACTGAATCTTTGTTTCTAGGGTTGGGGCGTTACAGTTGGTATCATAGGAAATTTAGTGCAAACCTATGAAACTGGATTTAGATAAACTCTGATTAGAGAACATTACCCTAAGATATACTTTGAGGATTAGTATATAGAAGAACATCTTATAATTTTGGTACTGTATAGATTTTGTGAGTTTTCCCAGCAATTCATTCTTGTCTGGATACGAGTAGGTAGAGGCTGCTCTGGCACAGATGTACCTTGGGTTAAAACATGAAAACACCGCTTTGAGCTAGACTCGAACGGAAACTGGTGCACGAAAACGGGCCTTGATGTACTCTCGGTTACGAAACTCCCAGAGGATATTCTTAGGATACTTCTCATTTTCATTACAAACCATTATGAATGGTTTATGAGTATATATTTCCTAAGGAAAACATTCTTAGGATTATGAATTATATCCATAAAATGTTCAATTTATGTTAAGTGTTTTACAAGTTTTGATTTAGGTGTTGTGATTCATAAACTAATCTAGTGTATTCCATTGTTTATAAATGGTTCCTAGTGGAAGGAATTGAAATCATATCAATGCACACACTCCATGTAGGGATTTCCATCCTGTTCAAGATATTTATAGTAGAGCTGGTGATACAACTAGTGTTGATCAGCTTATCACCATACTGGGACAACTCACATAGGTTATGAATGATAACCTTACCCATATAGAGCACCCTGATTTACATCACGGAGGATCAATGTTAGACCACTTCATGAGGTAACAACCACCAAAATTAAATGGGGGTAAAAATCCATTAGTAGCTGAGCAATGGAAAAATTCCTTAGAGAAAATATTCCATGCCTTGGAGAGTAGCGAAAGGGAAAAAGTTTTCATGCCAGTTTACCACCTCACTGGAGATGCTGATAAATGGTGGTCATTGATTCAAAAAACAAAGGAAGAAGATAAAGTATCAAATAAGGAATGGAGGGATTTTAATGAAACGTTCTTAGAAATATACTTTCCTCATGACCATCGAGCAGATATGGAAAGACAATTTCTAAGTCTATGTCAAAAGGAAGATGAGAATGTCACAAAGTATGAAGTTAACTTTACAAGGATAGCGAGGCATGCTGCAGATTATATATGTAACCAAGAAGTAATATTGACAGTTTCATTGATGGGTTAAAACCATTTCTCCGTTGAGCATTAGTATCACAATACTTCTCATCTTACGAATATATTCTCTCGTGTGCTATCAAGAGAAAAAAGGAATTCTATAATTCTTATGACATTAAAGCAAAGAAATAGAAGAAGAGATATGTTGAACACTCTGGGAAAGGAAAAAAGGAAATAGGGAAGAAGGGAAGAATTTAATTTCCACCCTGTGATAATTGTAAAAGGAAGCCCCATGGTGCTTGTCTAAAAGGAAAAAGAGTATGCTTCAAATGTGGACAGAAAGTCCATCTTTCTTGTGATTGTAAGGGAAATAAATATTCTATCAATGTTCAATTCTACAATTGTAGAGATATGGGACATTAAGAAAATTCATTTCCTAAGCATCAGGGAAACATACCTCATAAATTTCCAAGGGATCAAATCCAATCTTATGTGATCACTACTACTGAGTTTGAAGCCCAGAAAGATATAGTGGTAGGTAATTTAATGGTTTCCTTAAGTTTAGCCAATACTTTATTTGATTTTGGATCATCATATTGTTTCATATCTTCTCAGTTTTATAAGAAAATTAGATATTTCCAATTTGATTTTACAAGGGAGTTGTCAGTCAAAACTCCTAAGGGAAGTATCATTGCAAAAAAGGTTGGTGAATCAGTCCCCATTAGGGCATAAAAATGTTCTTTATCTGCTAATCTCATCAACATACCCATGATTGAATTTGATATAATCCATGGTATGGATGGGATTTCGAACCATCAGGTAAAAATTTATTGTAATAATAATGAGGTTACTATTTTTGATGATGGTGATAAAGAAAACCTTATCTTTAGAGCAGAATCGTCAGCACCTAATTATTATTTAGATACACCCCCAGTAGCTCAACTAAATTCAATTATTGGGGAGGAAGAGAATGAATGAATTGTTGGTGAGGAAATTATTGTTCAAATATAGGATGTAAATATTGTGAAAGAATAAGTTGATGTGTTTCTAGATGATTTACCAGGTCATTATCAAGAACGTGAAATTGAGTTTTCCATTGATTTAATTCCTGGTTCAAGGACCATATCAAAGACCCCTTATAGAATGGCCACTGGGGAATTAGTGGTACTAAATAAACAACTAGAGGAATTGAGTAATAAGGGATTTATTTGCCCTCGTGTTTCTCTATGTGAAGCCCATTTTCTTTTTGTTAAGAAGAAAAATGGATATATGTGGTTGTATATTGACTACAGGGATATCAATGCTATAACAATAATGAAAAAATATCTCATACCTTGAATTGATGATTTATTCGACCAACTTCATGGAGATCAATACTTTTCAATGATTGGACTTCCATCTGGATATCATCAGTTGTGTGTGAATAAGAAATACATTCCGAAAACAGAATTTCAAACCAGGTACAGGCATTATGAGTTTACAGTAATGCCTTTTGGATTGACTAATGCACCCTCTGTCTTCATGGATCTAGTGAATAGTGTTTTCAAGGAATATCTTGATGAATTTGTAGTGGTATTTATTGATGATATCTTGGTATACTCCAAAATCTACGAAGATCATGAGAATCACTTGTGCATTTTCCTGAAGACTCCGAGAAGACATGAATTATATGGGATGTTTACCAAGTGTGAATTTGGGCTTCAGGAGAGTTCTTTTCTTGTCCATATTTTCTCCAAGGAATGAATCTATGTTGATCCTTCTAAGACCAAGGCAATCCAATAATGGCCATCACCGACGAGTATAACTGATGTACGCAGTTTTATTGTTTCAGTAGGTTATTATCGATGTTATGTCCAGAATTTTTCCCGGTTGGCTAACCCATTAACAAATCACACATGAAAAGGGGTTAAATTTGTTTGGACAGAAGAGTGTGAAGAATGTTTTGATGAAATGAAGAGAAGATTAGTCAATGCTCATATCTTGACTCTACCATCGGGGAATGATGGGTTTCTTTTTTATAGTGATGCACCGAAGAAAGGACTCGGTTGTTTCCTTATGCAGAATGATAGAGTTATTGCCTATGCATCATGATAGTTGAAAATCAAAAGAAAAACTATCCTACTCATGATCTTGAGTTAACAGCTATAATCATTTCTTTGGAGACTTGGAGACACTATCTCTATGGTGAAAATGTGAGATTTATACTGATCACAAGAGTTTTGATGTATATTTTCTCATAGAAAGAACTCAACGTGAGGCAAAGAAGATAGCTTGAACTACTCAAGGATTATGATTGCACGATACAATACCACCTGGGGAAGGAAAATAAGGTGATAGATGCTTTGAGCAGAAAAGATCAGGGAGTTTTGAACCATATGAGAGTTGAAAAGGATCTTATATACATTGATCTAGTAAATATGGATATGGGAATCACCATGGAAGGGGAAAAATCAATACGTTTTCAAATGGTTTCAAAACCATCTTTACTTGAAAGGATAAAGAGTTCTCATACCAATGATGAAGTGTTTCAAAAGAAGATTAAAGATGTGAATGATGGGAGATTGAGTGACTTTGTGTATGAAGATGGAAATTTGAAATTTGGGAAGAGACTTTGTGTTCCCGATATACCTGATCTAAAAAGAGAATTGTTGGATGATGCTCGTATTTCCAATTTCTCTATACACCCTGGTAGCACCAAAATGTATAGATATTTTAAAGAACATTTTTGCTGGGAAAACAAGAAGAGAGATATTATTGATTTTGTGTCATGATGTATGGTTTGTCAAAAAGTGAAAGCAGGAAGGCAACAGCCTGGAAGAGTCTTGCAACCTCTTCCCATAACTGAGTGGAAATGGGATAAAATTACAACCGACTTTTTCATGGGACTACCAATGACTATTATGAAGAACAATGCAAAATGGGTCATTGTTGATTGTCTTACCAAGTCGACACCTTTTCTTGCTATAAGGGAAGATTTTCCACTTGAACGTCTAACAAAACTATATATTAATGAAGTTGTGAGACTTCATGGAGTACCCCTATCGATTATTTCTGATTGTGATCCACATTTTACAAGAAGATTCTGGAAAATACTTCAGAAAGCCCTGGATAATGAGATTTTTTTGAGCATTGCCTACCACCCTCAATCTGATGGACAATTAGAACGGACTTAGAAGATATGTTGAGATCTTACTCACTTGACTTTCAAGGTATGTGGGATCAATATTTACCTATGGTATAATTCTCCTATAATAATATCTTCCATTCAAGTATTTAGATGGAACCATATGAAGTATTATATGGAAAGAGATGTCGCACACCAACTTGTTGGGAAGATGTTAGTGAATGAAAACTCGTATGCCCAGAACTTGTGGAGGAAATGATGGAAAAGGTAAAGGTAATCAAAAACCACGTCAAAGCACCTCAAAGTAGGTAGAAGAGCTATGTTGATAACCAAAGGAAGGATTTGGAATTTTAGATAGGAGATCATGTTTTCTTGAAGGTATCTCCATGGAAGGGTGTTATACTTTTTGGTAAAAAGAGAAAATTAAGTCCCAGGTACATCGGACCTTTCGAAATTTTAGAAATAATTGGGGGTGTAGCATACCATTTGTAAATGCAGCCATGTCCTTCCAAAGTTCACGATGTGTTTCACGTATCACTGTTGAGGAAATACATGCCTGACCCAACGCATGTACTCACCTATGAGGAATTAGAACTGGAACTCGATCTGTCTTATTGCGAAGAGCCTGTCAAGATTCTTGATACAAGAGAACAAGTGCTGAGAAAACCTGACGACTTTTCTGGTAAAAGTTCTATGGAGAAACCATAAGATGGAAGAGGCAACAAGGGAACCTGAGGAACTTATGGTGAAGAACCACCCGAGTCTTTTCATGAAGTAGTATTCTAGAAATGTTGAGAACAAAATTATTTGAAGGAGGAGATAATGTAACACCCCAGGATTCCACGGTATGTTTCCCTTTTAATAATTCAATAGCTTTCATTGTATGCAACTTCGTGATTCTAAAACACCGCAACCAATCAAAGTAGCCATTATGAATAGTAATACCCACTTTTTAAAATTTTATAAATTTTAACATTAAAACTAGACTTCATTTTTGGATTAAGGATGTCAAAATTAGCTTACGGTGAATTATTGGTATTTTTCTGAAAACTTTCAATTTTTAATGAATAGTGAAAAACACTGAGTTATAGTTTAAAACCAAATTTTTTTTTAAATAATTATTTATTTGATTTAAATTTATTTTAGGTTAAAATAGATACATAATACCTATATAAGTTCAATTTAATTCATTGATGTCAGTTTATATTAATTTTAGATATATAAAAATTTTATTGAACTTTTCATCGCCTTTTACCCACCTCCGAGGAGAATTTTCAAATTCACATAAAACATAATTGTACTGATTATGTGAGTGGAATTTCAAAAATCCAAGAGACATAGTTGATATCAGTAAGTAAAATTTGGTTTAATAAGATGAAAATAATTCATGGTGAAAAGTAATTTTTACTTTTATTTACCACAGTTAAAAGTAAAGAGGGTAATTAAGGGTAAAAATAATATTATTATTACCCTAACACATGTCATAATTCTATTGGATAAGTATACTTCGACAAAAAACAACCTTAGGAATAAAATATGAACCTATTTGGTCCACTTCTATTAGATTAGGACACTTATTATTATTTTATTTAAAGAATAGTCAAACGAGTTAAAATCAAAGTTTAATAACTAATACATTTTTAATATAGGCTTATACACAATCTAAATTCGGATATAAATATTCATTATAAATTTAAAAAATTTTCCTACATAATGGTATTTTTTTTTACACATTAAATAATTTAATTTTTTAAGACAAAATGATGATGCAGTAATTACCTAATAAATGAATTATTAACATAATTGATATTATAAATATTCAAATATTTGTAATTTGAGATGATTTATGAATTCAAATAATTTTCTACTTTTATATGACATGTTAGGGTTTGTTAGATGAATTTTTTAGTAATGATGCTGGTATGAATTTAGAAAAAACAAAATACCAAATAGTGTCAAAACTGGCATAAAAGAGTTTTTAAAACAAATATTATATTATTAATTGATATTCTATTACTAAAAATCTAAGGATTGGACAAAGGAATTATATAAGGATAAGTTTATCATTAATTAACCACTTGAGGTTTTCTTGGAAGTATATAGTATATTTATTATACATATAATATAAAAATACAAAGAGACATGGTAAATGTCAAACTATTTAACTAAGAGTTAAATCTAAAATATAAAGTTAATATAATGACTCAAACCTCTCTAAAACCTATTGGTTGAGTGGTTTTTTACCCATCCCTATCGAAGCCTTTAAATAATCCATTTTGGAGCCATTAGAAACCAAAACTGATTTTATTATAAAATAATATTTCTAGATTTTCCGAAGGTGCCCCTCACCCCTCTTATAAAATGGGCACTCCCCCTTCTCTCTAATTCACACCATAAATGCCATTTGGCTCTACCAAACCCTACCAAATACCCTATAAACTATCCTCCCTTCATCTTAAAGTTTCTAATTTAGTCAAAAATCCATCAGAAGGAGCTCTTTTGATCAAATCAAAAGCAAGAACCTGAAAAAGTGGTAAATATTTCATCACCTCTTTCATGTTCCTTTCTTCTTCCACATCCTCTTTATTTGTTGATTCCATTATAAAATAACAACTTCAGTATATTATATATACTTTGATGTTATTTTGAATATTTTACAACCACATTCATTATTCTATCCATCCTTTGAATGACATGTCAACATACATGCGTACGTACGGATTGTCGTCTCCACATCGTGGTGTAATTGTTATTCAATACATTATTATTTGGATGGGTATGATCATGATGTGTAATTGATGTAAATAATAAATATAACATGATAATTATTCTGTATATATGATATACTAGACAATTATATATTATTTTAATATCAAAATAATGATATTGTCCCTCGTGCGTACGTACGGATTACAGTCTCCACAGACGCGATGAGATTCATTCCCCATCGTATCCATTCAAGAATAATTTTCATTATATGATTAAAAATAATGTTTAAATACTTAATATAATTCTTAATATGAAAAAGATATATACTATCCATAAAAAACATTACTTATGTAACAAATCATATAAAGGAAAATGAATTAGTTAACACCAAAAATGACGATAATACTAAGATATTATTAACAAAGAAATATTAAACGATCATATATGATATCATATTAATGAATATAATTCTTTTATAATTTAATAACAATTATTTCACTATTATACAAGAGTTTAACCTACCCTCGACCAAGGAATAGTACTAGGTAATGGTTAATTTCACAATATCTTTATTATCAGAGATTTTTTATACATAATTATCTACTGGGACATCTTTATCATCCACATCCATGTTTCTTAAAAACGTATTTCAAAACATTCATAATATTTTTTAGACTATGGGTTACAGTCATTTATACCCTTTTTTGACTTTTATAAGATGTTTATAGAGGAATCTTTTCATTGTTTTCCAAACAAGGTACTTTATGACCTTTTCAAAAAAATATGGTAAGAATGTTTTTTTAACTTATACGGTGGGTGCGGCTTTATTACGTCGTTATGACATCATCAAATATTCCCTTACAAGATTATAACAATATTTTCAAAATAAATGTTTTCTTTTTAATTATGTGACTCTGAAATGATTTCAAAATAGAAAGAGATATTTCTCTAAAAAAGTTTTTGATTTCATCTATGTCAACACCCTTTGATAGATTTTAAGTTTATTTGAAGTTGATTTATTATGATACAAAACATCCATATTGTATTGAATGTTTTGTGATATGTTTGACTGTGGATGTGATATTTGTATACCATTCATGGTTTAAGGTTAAAGTATTGACATTTCATATGCTAGTTTTAATATGAATGTTTATATTATATTTCACCTTTTTCATATGAGGAATGTATTGGACATATTAAGTGATGGGTGGAGCCCGCAATAGCTCCTAAATGCATCGTTAGGTCTCATGAAACAACTAGACCTGGAATTCGCCAAGGCCTTTCCCAATTTGATATATGGTTTTGGCCAAGGGATTAATCATTTTTAGATTTCTTAGTCGAGGCCTTGACAAAATGATTTAGAATGTATGGCATTATACATTCCCTCATTTTGAAAATAATATTGATGGTTTATGTGGTCATTAGACTAGTAGAATACCCATGATTTTGTTTTATTATGGAATTTTTTACTCATCTCATATTCCTTCCATGAAATTATTCATGTTTATTATTGGTATAGGCATGTGGTTTCAATTATTCACCATGCTTAATATTTATGTTATCTTCCGCTGTATTGCATACCCTTACTAAGCGTTTTAGCTCACCCATTTTTTATGTTTCATTTTCCCAGGATATGAAGAAGATTTTTATGAGTGACTTTCTGGCAGAATCTTGGAGTCTTGGATGTTTCTAATGGAATATATTCGTGTTGTACTGCTTTTCAAGCTGTAAATTTGAACTTATGTATGAATCTTGTTTCCAATAATACTAAACTGATCGGTCATTCAAGACAAGAATTCCTTGTGATCATGCCAATTTTATGTAATAATACACCAACTCTGGGTAACTAGGTTCAGGGAATTACAAAATATATAATTATTTAAATAAAAATTCAGTTTTAAACTATAACTTAGCGTTTTTCACTATTCATCAAAAATTGAATATTTTTAGAAAAATACAAAAAATTAACCCTAAGATAAATTTTATATTTTGAATTAAAAAATGAATTCTATTTTACCAAATTAAAAACATAGATTTTGCATTTATTAATTTAAAATTAATTTCTGTTGTCAAAACCAAAAGCAGTATTTTTAAAAAATAATAACTATCAAACGATTGACACTTGTTTATGTCCAATTTCGATGTTAAATTACATACAATGAACAAAATTGGATTAAATGGTAAAAATACAATATATTTATACTTCCAAACCATTAAAATGTGTAATTTAACACTATAAATTATTTTTATTAAGAAATTTGTTTTCAGTTAAAATATAGTATTTTTCACTATTCACCCAAATTTAAAGTTATTTTAAAAACACCAAAAATTTATTGAAACTAAATTCCTATGTCCAGATTCTAGAGAATAAGTTAATTTTGTCAAATTGAATATATAAAAGTTTCAAATATTGGATTTAAAAAATAGGTCTCCAATAAAAGGTGTAAAATTTTCATTTTCTAAGAAAATACTTATTTTATCTTAAAAAAATGAATTTTCTTTTTCCATTATATCTAAGAAACTCATAATATGGATACTTAAATTATAAAGATTATATAAAGTTCAAAGTTTAGCTAATACTATTCATAAACGCTTTTGAACAGTTAATTTGGTAAGTCGTGGTGCGCTTGAACTCGGTGTTTTGGGTAGTGAAAGTTATTGAATTACATTGAAGAAATAGTGTACTATGAAATATTGTAGTGTTACATGAAGTCTCACACTTCCAGGTAATGGATCCACACTTTCCTCTCCTCCTTTGAAATTCAAGTATCTTATTTGAATGTAGTTTATGTAATTTTTAATGGTTATAATGTGATTATTTTATAATAATTATGTTACTGTGAATTTTACGATATTGTAATGATTTATTATTTATCCTCCATCATTTTGACCCTTACCTTAGCCATTACTATGCCAAAATATTATAAGTGGTTTCACTCTTCTCAGTTCCAATCAAGCTACTCTTTTACATTTTGCTTCTAATTTACATGTTTATATGTTTTTTATGATGTTACAAGACTAGAATACATTCCATTTGATGTATATATGATTATTTCTTCCTTTCACTCTCATAAATCCCCCCTATGATCCTTTTAGCACACCTATTACCATTCTGAATTTCGGTAAGGGATTTCTTCCTTTCTCATTTTTTATAAGTTTCTTTATTTGTTATAACCATTTTTTTTCAATTAAAATTGTTGGGTTATGATTTTAAACCTCCCCCGTACATCCCTCCTAATGTTTTAATGATTAATGACCTATTTATATATCCTTAATCCCTCCCATGTACACCTGTTACCTTGCCGAAATTTCTCAAGAGTTATTCTCTTTCTCCTCTTTCTTCATGTTTCTTTATTACGTTACGCCTTCTATTTCCAAAATTCATGTGTTGGGGCATGTATCTATATGACCCAAATTACTATCTATTTCATGTAAATGTGATAAGATATCCCTTTATCTCTCATCAAAAAATTTTATGAATTATTATGTCATGGCGTTATGCTACTGAAGTTGCACTGAGATTTTCAATTCTAAAATCATTGTGTAGTGAATACCATGCCCATTTCTCTATCAAGTGTATTAACCATTGTTAATATATACTTATTGATTATATTGTTTATGTATGTAATAAAAATTTCTTTATCATATAATAATTGAAGATATTGAATGATTCTATGTTATATGATCCATGTGTCACACTTATGTATGAAATAAAATGTTTACAAAGGGTGAACCCTAACATAGATCCAATGAATTAGGTAAATAATGATATCATGATATCTCATTTAAAATGAGCGTTGACTCATGAAAATTCATGTGAAATTAGGGTTTACTCAGGCTAATTTAGGTGCAATGAGGGTTTACTCATGCTTCATGTGCATTGATCCTTGGCTCATGAAAATATCATGTTAAATGTTTTTTCCACATCTCTATGTTATGATAATAATGCTATATTATTCATTTATGTTCAAGTTTATCTTATGCTTCATTGATATTCTTATTTCCTAACATGTATTTTATTCTTCATGTTATTCCTCTTTTACTCCCTTAATGGGCTTCATAACTCACTCGTTTCTTATATATATCATCAGGTTATCTCATGCAATGGTAAGTACAAAATAATTTTATGGTCATATAAAAGAATATTTCCATAAAAATTTTGTATTTTATGTCTTATGTTGTCATGTAATGTTCTTAATATCCTAATACACTAGACCTATTGATCCTTATATATGTCTTAAGTGTATGTTTATTTAATGAATGATGTTAATGTTTGTAATAAAGATCAGGGTTGTTATATACTCCCAATATCATCTTAGTTTAATTAATGATATATACATAATTACTCAATTCATTGGAGAGATATATAGGTTTCATTCATCTAGTAATGAAATCATACATAAATATGTGATAATATCATAAATATTCATTTCATAACCAATGAAATGTAATGGGAATCATAAACATGTAATCAGATCATAACCTATAGAAAAATATGCATGATTTATAAACATTTCATTAAAATAATAAACTATTAAATGAAGATGGGTTCAAAAGAAAATAACCTGTGAAATATAAATGGGTTTTAAAAACATCATTTCATCAAAAAAAAATACCATTCCGGGAAGGAATAAGGATGGAAACATTTAATTGTTACCCAAGAATAGAATGAGTAACAAAAATAGATGTCATCATACATGGTAAATAAAACATAAATATCTATTAAAAACATTTCATGAGGAAAATTTCATTTTTTCTGAAAATTCTTTTTAAGATATAAAAACTTTTGAAAACAATTTTCATGAAAATAAACATGAATAATTATAAAGAAATATTTTTAAACATATAGAAGTTATCTTCATTTGAAAACTTAATAAAATATTATAATGAAAGATTGAAATTTTTTTGATAACCATTTCATTAAAAATAATATGAAAACTTTTAAATAAATATTGAAACTCATTTAAAAAACATTTCATTTAAAATAAGTTGAAAACATGTAAAGAATGATTGTAGAAATTTTCATTACCATTTCATTGAAAATAATTCAATAACATATAAATAATCATTGAAAACTTTTTTGTAACCTTTTTCTTTGAAAATACTTCAAAACATGTAAATAATGATTGAAAACATTTTTGAAAACATTTTTTACTTTAAACATTATGATAAAATCTCGAAAATATTTAAAACTTATATTCTTGAAGAATAATTTACAATAATAAATTTATATATATTATGAAAAAAAATTCTATAAAATAATATGTTTTTAATATTTTAAGGGATGTGTCTAAGGAATAATGGTCATGGTAGCTTGTTAAATCCCTTTATGTTGAACATTACTTTTTCACCATATAATGATTAGAAAAGTTCCTCATTACGAAAATGACAAACATATTCTTTACATTTAACCCTTTTTAAAGGTAATAATGGTGTAAAAATTTGCTTTAATGATTATAAATTTATATTAGAATATTTTTGGAATCATTTTATAAAATATGGTTTTGAAGGAACACAGCTTTCCGACCAAATATATAGTTAATGTCATTTTTTCATAAACACATGTTCTTGATCATATTATGTACTAAAAATTGGGAAAATGGTAACATTACTTGGATATAACATCAATAACCATATGTTAAAAAAATCATGATTGTTCTTGAGATTTTTATCCTAATATTTACTCAATGAAATCATAATCATAAATAATCTTGATAAATGATGATATTGTTTCAATAAACTCATACCACATGATAACTTTGAATCAGACACCCCATGTAAGAAAATGAAATTACTTGAGGATTAAAATATCACTAAAATAAGAATATTAATTATATAACATGACCATTATAATTATATATGCCTCAAAAGATAATGTTGGTGCATAACAAAACGGGTGTCTCAAAGAAGAAAAAATGAGACAAAATTTTCTTACCAATTTGGTATCTTTTGAAACATTAACACCATTAATTAAAGATAATAAAATGGATTTTAAATACCCATATTTTTAATAATAATATTCATAAAATATTTTCATGGGAATTATAAAAACCACAAAAATGATATGAGAAATGAATAAAGAATGAATATCATGAAAATAAAAAGTGAGATGAAATTCTCTTACCTTCTGTCTTGAATCTCATCGTACTCATAAAAAATACCTGAATAATAAATATAATATTATTTTAAATATATCATATAACAATTTTATTATATCTAATACCATATATGATTTGATTATGAATTTATATTACCTTCTTATTAACAATTCTTAGTTAATGTTTCACTTCGGGTAATATCTTTTTTGTTTTTCGCTTGTGTCTTAATTTGTTACATCTTCCATCCATAGATGTATATCATTATTTAAATAATAATAAACTAGATATAAATATAATTTTTATTTATTTTATTTATTTTATTTATTTTATAATAATCTATATGATATAGATTTTGGAAATGGAATATTTCTTTCATTAAGACGATAGGTCCTACATATGCATGATCGTTGTTTCCATTTCTATTATCATATTGAAAAAAGAATGAAAATTAAATATATGTATATATGTATATAATATAATTATAGTGTCATTATAATGTTATATATATCATATATTTTCACTAAACCAGTCCTTAATACATCCCTTGTATTGTGTGAATGAATCACATTGCTTTGAGGGGTGGTCGTCCTCAATTCCTCAAACAAAAATATCATATTTAAAAAAATGGAATGTACAAATATATGTGTTGTAAAATAATTAATCAAGATGAAATAAATTATAAATATAATATAAATTATATAAAATCCTATTTTCTATCATATTTCGCACCGTGGGAGGTGGTAAATGAAAAACTACACATCATCATATTGTGAGGTGGTATTTCATAAAATAGTTAAATAGTTTATTTTTTTCACATTAGATGGATGGGTGTGTAAGTGTAGGTAAAACATTATAAAAATATAATTATATTTAGTATACTATTATTGTATTATAATAAAGGAATAAGTAGTGGGGATGGGGTGGAGTATTAAAATAATATAAAGGGTCACGAGGATGGATGTTACCACTTTATTGGGTAACTCCATTTATATTTCACCAAAGGGATTACTCGGATTTCATTCATAAAAAATGAAAGATTAACGGAGGAAGGGGGTATTTTTTGAAATTATTATTCCATTTCATGGTTGAACCTATATGGTTTGTGTGGGGTGAAGAATTGGGAGTAGAGGATGCCTTTTTATAGTGGAGGAGTGACACTCTTGTAAAAAAATTGAAATGTAATTACACCAACAGTTTTTCCATTTTATGTGGATAAAATAATGGCACAATTTTTATCCATGTGATGATATGGTATAAATATTTCAATCTAATAGATTTTGGACAAGTTTCTCGATCAATTAGGACCTTAAGTTTATGGTTTAGTCCTTAGTTAAACTTATTCATTCCTTAATCATTGTAATTAATTTTAATTAGTTTCTCTAATTACATTCGTAAAAAACTAAGTTGAAATTATTAGAAATTATAAATTCTTAAGATTCCAAATATGGCATCCATTTTTTCCAATTCCTATCATAGAGGTATCAAAAATTAATTTAAATTTAATCTTATAGACGGGATGATGGAGCAGGGTTTTAAAGTAAAAATGTTCTATATTTTGTAATGTTTTTATATTAAATTTCAATGTGAAATTTATTCCAATGACCTAAATTATATTATTTGATAAAAATTTAATTTAATTAATCAATAAATATAATTACAATTATAATTTAACCAAATAAATAAATTAGATGAAAAAGAAGTTTTGATTTAAAATTCGGCATTTTTCATTATTCATAAAAATATGAAACTTCACAAAAAAATTACCCTAACATAATGTTTGTTATTTTTAATTTAAAGATGAATTTAATTTCCACATATTATATTTATAAAAGATTGAAATTTTGGAGTTAAAATTTGTTCACCATTAAAATGCAGTAAAACTGACTTAATAAAAATATAGGTTTTTATGTGTGAAATTTTGGTTGATCCTATATTATATTTATAGAATCTATTACTTTTATAAAAAAATATTTTATTGTATTTGGAATATATATTTACCATAATATAACTCAATATCTTTAATTAATTTTATTTATTAGAATAAAATAACTTTGTGAGCATATAAATAGTTTTATATTAAACGATTCACTTCATATTCAATTAGTTATTATATTCATTTTAAAAAAATAAATATAATGAATTAACCCATTTATTTTCATATGTTAGTTAATCCTATACATAATCATTAACATAATGGAAATATTATATCTTATTAGATTAAATAGTATTATTTTTAATGATATATTATTTTTTTGTAACACGCATTCTTGTGTTTTACCCATGAAATCTTGGAAAGTCAATCTTTAATGTAATGTAAGCTAACCTCAGTGTCTAGTGTAAAAAAAGTTAAAATTTATGTTGTGTGTAGTGAAATGTTAACATAGAATTTCATGTAACCTAATTTAAACAAGGTTCTTTAATATAAATAAACAATTTTTAGTGTTGTGGGAAATTAAAAATATCAACAAGAATAAATTAATTTGAAAAAAAATATTTAACAAATTCTCATGGTGTTAAAATCATTGTCCAGACAACAAGACCTACAAATACATCAAACATACAAAACCACATACTCCATAAAATAACTATATCACAACCCAAAAAAATTATCACATTCCAATACAACATACTTTCACAACACCACCCCATTGTATGGTCAAACCCCAAACACAACACAACCAATCATTACTGCCCCACATCACTGTAATGACCCAAACCAATAATACAAAACACAAATCCTCTTTCAATAAACACATTATACATTAAGATCTTTGGAAACTAGGATTTATAAAAGGGTATTTTTTACCACATCCACTTATTCATTTTAGGGGAATTGTCACAAAATCTACATCATTAATGTCCATCCAATTATTTAGCATAAAATAATTAATTATTGTTTTAAATAATGGTGATAAAAAATAAAAACATGCACCAAATGGTTCCAAAAAATACATAAGAGCACAATAGATTACCCCAAAGCCTTTATTTTCACCGTTTAAAATATCCCATACAATTAACAATTTCAAAATTATTAAATGGTTTTAAAAACATCCAATTTGACCCCATTTCCATCAGTTTAATTAAACCAATTTTTTTATATTTATTAATATGGATTCAACTATATCTGGATATAAAAATATGAGAAGACCCCTCCAATATGATACCCAGTATTATAAATTAAATAATCCTACCTCAAATGGAGTTTCCTGATCCCTGTATAACTTTAGATCAAATGGAAATATACAACCAACCACCACAATGAAGGAAAACATCTTGGATCATCCTGTGAAAACACCCCACAAAACCTCATCATCAAAACAAAACCAAACTTTCAGTTTTCCCCCTGAAAGTGCCCTTATTAAATGATTTAATAAGATTGGAAATATAGGAAAAAGAAAGACACACATCATAACCACCATGGATTAATTTTTCAATGTCAGAATCTATGTAAACATATTGGTGCGTGAATGTTCACCTTAGGATGCACTTTGGTCACTCAATAAGTGAGAGGAAAAAAATAGTGAGGGGGTTTGAAATATTTTTATACATTATACACAAAATACCAAGATGGGATTTTTTATTATAGGAGGACCAAGAAATAGCCATGATGATCACACTATAGTTTTTCTAGTCAATATTGACCTCTATGTTTTGATTCTACATGCACATTGTAGAACCTATACAAGGAGAGTATACCACAACACAACCATGAGTGCTATGATGCATTACCTCAAATCCTCAAAGGGGATACACTGTAGACCATGTTCCATAAAAATATTGGAAATGGCCTTGCATGTAGACCACCTGAACTCCATGATGAATTCATGGTCTCTATGTTGTATCCACTCTAAACCGAACATACCTCTACACCATATCAACTTCCCCACATTGAAATCCTTTCCCAAATGGTAGAAGCCCCAAAAATCCACCTACAGACTACTATACTATAATTACCACCTAGATAGATGAACAAAATAGAATCCCAAGGCTACATCCTACTCACTTATTGTGTTGAAACATGTACTACACCATATTTCATCCTTAAACTGGGTTTTCTAGATCCAACACCTCTCTTCCACCCCAAACTCTTCAGAACTCCCCTAGACACCTCCTTCGCAAAATATCATGTAATGTAATTTCTTATAAGGTCTATTTTATTACATAATTAACACTTCAAACTATTATTTCCCTCGATAATCAAAATAATCCTCAAAACAAAATAAAAGGGAAAAGTTATTACAAAACAATCAAATGATATAACTCCTAAGGTTCTCATTATAAATGAAACATTCCACTGACCAAACACACCAAACGAGACCAAAATTTCCAAAAACACCTCGAATAATCACTCTCATCACCCTCTAAACCTCTATCTGGAATATACATACATGTTTAATTATAATATTAACACTAATACATCTTATATAAGCCTTAGAAAAAATATTTCTATAACCATCACAAATCAATTTCCCAAGCACACATATAGAATAATCAAATATCTTATTTTAAGATGTTATCATCTTTGGCTGGAACAAACTCATTCATATGGTTCCAATCATGTCAAAATATTAGTCATACTGATTGGGGATCATTTTTTCCTTCTTCATTAGATGAAATAATTAATCACACATCACATCAAAGAAACAAAAATCCCATAAAATAGTAATATCTAAACAAAAAATAAAGGGAAATAGGTTATGAAAAAACTAAAATCAATATCAAAATAACCCAGTATATGGAGCACACATTTTGGTCTCTTGTTCCAATGTTCTCTCCACTAGGACTACATGCATACACAATAATTGACCAAAATGAATGTTCCATCCATGTAGCACATTCTCTCGATGATCAAAGGTCTTTACTAGTCACTCCATGCACGTTGCATCATCCTCAATATCCAAATCTCCCTATCCAAGGACATGGTAGTCATCATGAACATATGTTGGATCGAATAGTAGTAGAATACATTTTGGATCCTATAAAATTGGTGTGATGTGATAATTGATAAACCACCATACCAATGTGTCCCAATACTTGAATGATCCCAAAACTATTGGTGATATATTACTCCACCTTCAAATCCTTCATTGTCCATGTCGAGGGGACACTATTAAGAACACATGGTATCCAACATAAAACTCTAATAACCTCATCCAATGATCAGAAAAGACTTATTATGGTATCACACTACCTATTTCCTCTGATTAAAAACCTGAAATTTTATTATCATGGTCTCCACCACATTATAATTGAGAACCAATGAATCCCTAACTTCATCCCATCACAATGGGGAAAAACATGGTTTCTTATGATAAGAATTAAATGGGGTTGTGTTGATGGTTGACTAATAACTATTGTTATAAGAAAACCGAATAGGGGAATTACTCTTCTCATGATCCAACAAATTCTATGATACACACCCTCACAATTTTCCCACAATATCTAGATAGTTTACAGTATTTAATCATCTTTAGGGAGGCGCGAATTTGTGTTGGGGAACAACTGAGTGCCAAAAAAATAATGAAATCCCCAGGATACATGAGAGTTAAAATTTGAGTCTTGATATAATACATTGGACAATGAAAAAAATCTATACCACACCACCTCATCTTCGAAACACATTTCCAAAACATCTGTGTTGATAGAATCCTTGATAGCAAATAAGTGGTACGGATTCCTTAATTGTCCCATGATTAACCAGAGAAAATCACAACCTTCTTGACCTTTAGACAAAACTTTGGCGAAGTCTAGTGAAATTTCATCCTAGTTTCACTTAGGAATATCTAATGGACTCAAAAAACCACAAGTTACATGGTTCTTATCCTTTACCTACTAGAAAATTAGACACTAAGATACAATCCATACCACCACCTGTTTCATCCAGGGCCAGTGAAACTATATCCTCAATCCATGGTACATCACGAAAACTCATGGGTATACCCATATAAGTAATATATGAATCTCAATAATGACTCCACCATACATATTCATAAGATTAAACAATAAACCCCTAAAATATAATATAGTTCTGTCCCTTCTCAGACCATCCCTCTGATTCATCATCATGGAAACAAAGATTGTGCATCACCTATTCTTATGAGTACCTCATGACACTAATCCACTTTATGAATCATTGAGGACTATATTATCATTTAAAATAGTAAACAACCTTCATTAACTACCCACGCCTGTAGGTAAATGGGTGAAAAATATTTCATCCTTTTCCAAGAATACCTAGATTCTAAAAAAACTTAATTTTTTGGATTCTTACTCAAATCATCATCCACAAAATTTAAATTTCTTAAGGGGTGGGAGATTTAAAAATCCAAATATAATGAAAATCCATCCAAATCCACAACTGTAGAATAGGAATTCATATGGAAAACATATTCATCATGCTCTTATGATAAGTGAAGACCACAAATCAATCCTCGATGAGGAAATATCATCATAGCTTAAATGAAAATTGAACTATTTTTTTATCCAGATCATGTGTGGAATTTTTATGATACTATGGGATTTGATTCCTAGAACCATAAGATATCACATCTTTCTTACACACCATGAAACATACTAGTCCCATATTTAAAGCATTGGAAATTTATTCAATCAAAAATCTCTCTCCTAGATACTGAAAAATTTAGGAATGACAAATCTATCCTTCAAATAGTCGAATTCTTCTTGACATTGACTACTATAGATATGAATCTAGTCCTTCGTGGTCAGGACTATCAATGTGACCATAATCCATGAGAAATCAGATATGATCCTTTAGTAATATCATATAAGTCGAATGAAACTCTGAGCCACTGTCCCATTTTTTTGTTCTTCCCAAGAAAAATATTCGTAATCCTTCAGCATGTCAATGGTAATTCCCTACAAAAATACCATATGATTAAGGAAAACCACCTCCCAATTGATGAACTTACACGTGGATAAATTTTCCATAGTTCTAGTGGTGTTGGAGATCCAATATGAAAGCTCTAAGATGATCAACATGATCCTCCTTTGACATCATGTTGAACATTACATCATTAATGCAAACAAATATAAATATTTCCCTGAATTCATATAATAGGGAATTCGTGATCACTATAAAAATACTGGAGTGTTCCTGACACTTAATGGAATGATTATAAATTTCATGTTCCTATTCTAACATCTGAAGTTGGTATTCGGGATAACATAATATTTTTTCATCAAATAGTAATACTTATACAATAGATTGTCCGTGAAGAACAAACTAGATCATAATAACTAGTGAAAAATATCATTCATCCACAGAAAAAAGTTATTGATTCCTAACTATCACATGATTCAACCTATTGTAGTCTATACACACCCTCATACAACTCTCATATTTCTTGGAATGTAACTCTAGATCACCCCATGGAAACACACTATGCTAGATGTAACCTCGTTAAATTTTTTCATCAATATGAAACCTCAACTCCCAAAATTAAAAGGGTTTAATCTGATAAGGATCCATTGATTTTTTAGAATCATTGATCTGTAAGTCTATCACAAAATCGATATCATGTCGAGGTAGTAATGTTAAATCTACATTAGGAAAACATATATAAAATACTTGAAAACACTCAGAATCACTAACATCTTATCATATACTAATTCCATAGACATTTTTTATATCATGGAATGATGGGGATCTACACATCCACTACCCAAATGATGACCTCTCTCAAAAATGAAAACATTACGCCAGTAATTCACATGTAAAAACACAACTCTCGTCTAGAAGAAATCCATAAAAGCTTTTTACGAAATATAAATAATCGACGATGAGGATGAAATTGTATGGATATATCTAAATTAATTATATACCCACACATGAATGATGTTTCCCCATCATTAGTATACACCCTCAGAATACATTAAAAAAAATTTCACCTCTAACTGGTATAGTCAATACATGGGGCACTGAAAGCATATCTATATCTAGTCCCACAGAATGGGATTTGGTAGGTGAAAAAGAGGAGTGAAAAGACCCTGAATCAAGGAATAGAAAAAGGTGGTACTAGAAAAACTTATGACACCATTAATTCTCTCTATATCATTTGGTACTACCTCCTCGAATTCGTGAAATGGGTGACACTAAGCTCCTTTTCCACTTTATTGGTGCCCACCTCCATAGCCACACTCATGTCGGGGACCCTGATGATGAGGAACATATGGATATCCCCTTATTCCTACATCGTCACATCTTAGTGGATAATAAAACTTATTCTTTGTATTCTCTAATTTCCACATAGACCTCTACTAGTGAGGATGATGTTGATAATAACCTCCTCTGTCAAACCGAGCTCAAAGAACCACTGAGCATGGGTTATGATAATTTCCATGAACCCCACATATAATTTAATTTAAACCAATGAAATAAGAAGAATCACTGACTAAAATTTGACCTGAATGGGAAAGAAAAAATGTGTCGAGGTGGACTCCCTAGTAGTCAAAATCTCAAAGTCCATAGTTGTTGAACCCTATGGAAGAAATCATTTCCTCTCGAGAAATCCAAATAGTTCCTCTATTATAGTAAACCTCCTCATGTTTTCATCCAATTTATCATCTAAATATTCTTTTAAATATCAAAATATTTATACACTATAAAAAGAGTACTTATATACTTGATATAAAGAATAAAATCCTCCTCAATACATCGAGCATGGGAATCATCATCAAGAAAATGGTCAAGCATTAAAGACATGAAATTGATGAAAATGATCACATCATCTCATAGAGACATTATAACCATTTCAATAGAGGTTTTCTCTTACCTATTCACTTCATTCATGGTCCATAATGAAAACTATGGAAGAAAATCCCTCTTGAATTATGACAACACCAAATTTCCCTTCTTTCAGTCACCAAGATACTGTGTCCACTACTGATGTGCGACTCCCTGTATCTGAATAACTCCCCAAAAGACATAATATGTATCTCTAACCCATATCTAACCAAAATATATCTCCAAAAAATTCAATAAGTACTATGTCTCTTGATCAGATATGATTCCCTCGTACTTTGACAAATCCTAACACTGAAAATCACACAATGTTATAAGCCACGAACCATGCACCTTAACTTGATCTACCATTCAATGAAAAACCAGTTTGTCCTACTGAACCTCCACTACCTATGGACTTTCATAATATGACCATGTAACATAACTGAAATAGAAAATAAGGATTTCCTATTCCCATAAATATGGATATTTATTAATATTAATTTTAGTCATTCATTTTATCTTCTGAAATCCACCCAATTCAAATATGAACACAAGTTAATCAGGACCCATTTACCTTTCTTAGTTATATAAAATATATGTTTCACCACATATCATGGTTATTTGGTACACATATGTTCTTTTTATTGGATCACGAAGGGATGTTAAATCCCATTTCTTAGCTGGTCTTCCCTTGCTTATTCCATAACCCATGTTCAAGTAACTCTATTTCATTACCTACCCATGAAATCCTCAATGTTCCTAACTCTAAACTCCATCTTATCTCTTAACCACCACCACAGAAAAAGAAATTCATGATCCCCTCCCACCAAAGATACCCATCTGTGGTCATTAATGAAGAAAAGGTGATAATGACCCAAGAGACCTACCACTAGTAGGTCATGCATTAGAAAATAGTATAGAGGGAATAAAAATTCCATGCCTATGAGGTATTTTACTCAAAAATATAAATAAGATCAGAATATCAGATATCATAAATAAATAAAATAAAAGAAATAATATAAAATATGAATCTCAAACCACCCAATACCGAATGTATAAGGTGAATACTATATGAGTCTCCAATTAACCATCCAAAAATAATGTTAAGGTAGTAACACGACAATAGTCCAATGGTTAGAGATTGTAATGTTAGAATTAGTATATGTTTTCATCATATAAACCAAAAATTTAATTTATATATGTAGACTGAACATATAAGTATTCTTAATATGATGACCAAATTATCTTTTGAAAATATTATAAAATAATACTAATGTACCCATGAATGAATATAAAAAGGTCAACTAATGAATCCCCACCCAAAAAATAGCACACTCACCAAATAACACATCAATACATAATAATAAAAATAAAAATCATATTGATCGTAGGGTGCCCCACACTGCTTCCCAACAAGTAATACACTCTCACACCCTAGTTTTGTATATCCTAGAGATTCTTTATCTTCTACATCTCAATATCACCTCATCGCCTAACAACATTGTCACACTATAACACATCACATCACATCATACCCATAGAAACCTCGGACATCACATCAAATTACATATTTCTCAAAGAAACCTGGGTCATCACATCACATCTCATCTCACCCAAAGACACATATTTCTTCACATCACAACTCACCTGACAAAACATGTACCATCACATATCTCAAGTAGTAGGGTAGAATGAAAATGTTTGAAATCAACCTTTATCCTCCTCTTTAAGTGAATGACTCAACCTATAAGTGATATCATTATATAGACAGTTCAATTTGGGTTTTTTTCCATCACAGAATGTGTATTTTATCAATTCTATGAAGAAAGAGATGAAATTATTGGGTATCCACCCATCTATCCATTATTATCACTAATATAGTGGGGAAAGAACCCCCATATACATTCATGGGTGTCAGAACATGGTTATCGATGTTGGAGGGTCACTTATAGAAAATCATAAGGAATGTAGAAGTCATATAGATATATCCACACACAGCCACAACCTATGGGTTAGAATTAATGGTACCAACAAACTCACAGCACCACCAATTTTACTACCACCTAAAAATGGACAACACCACTCAAAAATCCACAAATCATATTTCACATTTGACCATGTATCTAAACTCAATAATTTTTTAACTATTTCAAAATATCTTCCAAAACATTTATCCATTCCATAAATGTTTTCATTAGTAAACATTTTAACCACACATCCAATTTCATAAAAAATAGTTTTAAATAATCATTATCATTCCATTCCATTTCCACCAATTCCATTTCACTTTCAACATTAGTATTTAAATTCCATTACTACCCTATCAACTATCACAACATAGCAAAAAAATGAAACTAGAAACCCATCATACTTATAACATTTTTCTTCCCCATATCACCATTATCAACAACCTCTTCCTACACACCACAATAATATCACCACCCCACATCACACTAACATATCAATACAACAAAATTGCATAACACTACCACATAGCACGGTCACTCCCCTAACATAAAAAATGCTCATCACTACCCCGAGGCATGGTCACACCCCAAGAACAATATAATAAAAAACATACCCACTTTCCACCAATACATTCCACAATTACCACACAATAATTTTTATATTTGGAAAACATTTTTTTCATCACTTTGACTTCATTATTTTAGGGGAATCCTTATAGAGGCTAATATTTCCATGTCCAGCCAATTTATTTGACAAATATAAGTAATTATAATTTTAAAAAATGGAGAAAAAACAATAAACAAACCACATGGTTCAATAAATAAAATAAACAGAGTAAGTAAAGACCCCCAATATCCTTGGTTTTCAATGGGGATTTTTTTCTATAAAATTCACTATATCAATAATATCAAAAAAAATTAAAACCTGAAATTCTGAAATGCCTTAACCTAAATTCAATTAAATAATTTTTTATCCTTTTTAATATGGTTGAAACCATATCCTTGTGGATAGAAATGAGAAAACCCATCTTTCATGATACATAATGTGAGAAATGATGGAATCTTATATCCAATGGAGTTTCCTCATTAGATGGGAATCTTTGGATCGAAATTAAAACCACCACCAAATAAGATAACAAGGAGAAAAACATGAATAAACCAAACACAAAACCCCGTGACATTGTCTCATAAAAAAGATCCAATCATTCAGTTCTCCCCTTGAAAACACATTTCACAAAAGAAGATACATCATGAAAAATACAAGCAAACAAGTGCGAGAATAAGAATAACCCCCAAGGATTTATTTAAAATTTTTGGAGAAAAATAAAAAAAAATAGGTAATAAAGTTGATCCATGTGACACACTTGGGTAGATTTAAGATGAAATAGGAATTAATGAAGCATTCGGGGATTCACAAGGCTTTTATAATTTATTTACAAAAGACAAAGGTGAAGCCCTAGGGACCACACCAAAAAATGTCTAAAAACGAGGTGTATTATGGTGTAGCTATGATTAAAGTTCTATATATTGGTTATTAAAAGTATTTCATGGGGTTTTCTTTCCACTTTCACACCATGTATCCAATAAAAGGGTGAGGAGACCATGGTGCGGGCATGATCGCTACAATACAAGACCCATAATCCCCAAAGGGGTTTGTTGTAGCTCAAGGTCCATGTTATAGCCATAAAAAATTGAATTGATACTAAAAATAGACCTTAGTAATCCACACCATAGTTGTCATCTCCATGTTATATCCACTATATATTGTAATTACCTCTTCACCATAGCTGATTCTCTACGCCGCAACCTAGATCTAAATGTCTTAAGCACTAAAACTCAAACTCAAGACTACACCACATCTAGAACATTCACATATTCATCACACAACATTCCTTCTTCATTACCATACCTCATCACTATCTCCTTCACACTTATCATTCATCCAAATGATCGTTGATTCATAGAATTATTCATCTACATTTTCCTACTACAACTCCTTCCTTCCCCCTCCAAACTCCTTGGGAATCTTCTCGACACCTCCACCAATAGTTTTCTAATAAATAAATGGGATAGAAGGTATGATCCAGTAAATTTATCATGTATAATTATAATTTAATGGTATTTTCATGTAAAAGGAAATATTTTCAAAAGATATTTTTATATGTTATATTCCTTAATTTATTTACCTAAATGTTAAAAATATGATATATTTCAATCTAAAATTATATGAACCAATAATATTTATTAATTAAATATTTTATGATATTATAAATATTTTTCAATTTAATACATATGAATTCATGTAATTCAAAAGGTTACCAAAACCAAATTTAAGGGAACAAATAATTATATGATCATATTTTTATTCCAATAATATATAACATTATATATAAAGGATAAATACAGTCAAAAAAATTAAAATAGGAATATGGGTCTATGACATTACTAAATAAAATAACAAAAACATAAGATCCTAGTGCGTCATGGTCTCCTAAAATTGTAACATAAATGAATAAAAATATAAAAATAATAGACATATTTTAAAATAAAGTTTTAATTTTGTAAAAAAATGGGAATTTAACATTGAGTTAATAATTACTGAAGATGAATTTTAGGAAAATATGATATTAATAAAATATATAAAAGTTATATGTCTATTGTAAATATAACCATTATAATAGTAATTTGGATGTTAGAATACAAAAAATTAAATTATGGTAAATTGTGAATTAAGATTTTTAAAAAAGTTAACCATAATTTGAAGAATTGAATATAATTATTAAAATACAATGAAAAACATAATCAATCAATTTTAAAAAATGTAATTATTTGTGGAAATGTTTAGAAAAAATTTCATTCCATCTAAATCCATATTTTTTTCTTTTATGGATATTATGTTTCAAGATAAGTTTGAATGAAAAAAACCCAAGGAGAAAGAATTAAAACAGAAATACACATAAACAAAAACCTACCATCCAAAAATAGTTTTAAAATTATAAATTTCAAAAAATAGATAATCGTCCCCCATTTCATCGTTATACCAAATCCAACAATAAATAAATAATCCAAAAATTCAAAATTTAAATTAATATGTTCCTCAACATGAAAACCTCAGGCCCCAAGAAACAAATATTCAATAAGTCTTGAACTATTCCCTGATATGGAAAATCTCACCATTGACATCCCTATATTGATGAGGTTATCCCTCTGAAATCTAAACTTCATCATCAAATGGGAAAATTCTCTAAATATACCAAATCCATAATGAAAACTACAAGTGGAATGTAAATGGGTAAACAATGGGGGTAATCTAACACCATTCATGCCTCTTTGAAGACATGTGGTTGCTCGGTCAACACAACCGAGTGTATCCAACATGTCCATCATAATAGACCAGCTAGTAAGGGAGCATCAGACTAGGAATTAAAAGAAGATTTAAGAAGAAGAAAACCCATTAACAGTGATCTACTCCTTGAGAATATTATCGACCCTATCGTTTAAAACACCTATAAGAAAAAAATGGCTGACATGAATACAATTATTGTTTTGAGTCTTGTGATACCAATTATGACTCATACATCAATTCCCAAAATACCTCACAATAACATTTCTCCAAACCGAAAATGGTGTCAAAAACAAGATGAGATGTTGTATGAGTATAGGAGAAACTGAGTAAGGGCATCAATGAATTGTCATAACTATAATGGAACAAAACCCGGGAATAACCACATCCAAAGCAATGGAGTCCAAAAATATTTTTTGAGAATGAAGGGAATCAGAGGATAGTTAGTGAAATAGGAAAATGATAAAACACTGAGGATAATAGAACATCTATATATTCATAGAATGGAAAATATAGTGAAAAACCCAACATAAAATGTACAAGAGGGGTTCCATGAGAGAGGATATTGGAGAAGTAATGAGAGGAAGCCTAGAAGAGCACTGATGAATCACCAAAGTCTCAATGGTGGATATAATGAACCAACATGGGTGTCCCTGAAACCTGGCACCTGACCCAATCCGTCGCATACCTGATGGGTATTCCCGATCCCAATAGGCTAGAGACAATCACTCGGGCCTCGAACGATAAAATTGGGGGACCGATTTTACCCAAACAAAACAAACACATGTCATACATATAGAACAAATAAGAGACAAAAAAATACTAACAAGTATATATTCCATAATTGAAAGGAAAATATAGAGAATAGAATAATGTAAATATTAAATAAAAACACCAAGATACAAGTCTGACTACAAGGGACTCAAAACCAAATAGCTACTCCAATTATGGAATGGGAAAACTCTAACCATCTCACCACCAGCTACCCATCCCAGCTGACATGAACCTCGCCACCTCACTATGGCACCTTTCCTTTCCCTGCATTGGAAGACAAACAAATTTATATGCACCACCAATGCAGTGCGTAGGGTGTAAGCTAATAGGATCAGTAGGATCCCACATAGGTGTTCCATTACAAGTCCCTCTATCACAAATCCTATATTCAAAATATTAATAAAAACATGGCAGGATAATAAGTAATGATATTTTACAGAAAACATGGTAAACATTTCCTTTTCCATAGTTCTAAACAAAAGAAGGTATAACAGTTTGAAAGCACATTTTCCAAATCTTTTTCCATAAGCATAAACATGTATATCAAGGATAAATCCTAAATCCAAGAAATACCCAACAGAAGAATAGGCATCACATCACCAAAGAATAATACAAGTCAAGGTAGCGGACAAGACATACCAAAATAATCATGTGCACAAAACTGATCCTAGAACAATGGTCCTAGGAAGAAGAGGAAAATCCCAAGATTAATACCCCCATAATGTCAATATCAGTCTCCTATAACAACAGGCCTTGGGAACAGCGGAATACCCCAAGGAAAAACTCCTTGACAATAAAAAATGGATGATGGCATCAAGCCAAACCTTCCTACTAAGTACCCAAGTTTACACATGTGCTCAATTTCACAAAAGCATTTCAATGATTTGAAAACCATTCAAAACCATTTCACATTCAATTTCTCAAAATCCAGGGAAAAACCAATTTTCATTAAAAATCATTTTTTCTACAAAAAAAAATTCTAATTTCATACATGAATATATAAATCAATAGAAACCAGGCCCATTATCATAGGCTAGAGATGGAAATACCTACCTCAAAGTTTGGGTCGCACACACACGCAATGGAATCCAAACCCATGAAAAAACCCCAAAAGCACCAATAGAGACCAAAGAATTTAATCCATGAAAATATTGATTCAAATATAAATGCAAATTTTTGGAGGAAGAGAGTAGAACCACATATCTCAAAGAACAACGCCCGCTGCACCACAACCAATGAAGGAAATGGGATTCTAAAATTATATATCACAACGGATCTAGAATAATATGACAAGGATCCACCAACATAGATCAGAAGCTATGATAATGAAAGGTTGGGGTTCAACTGTGATCAAATAAAGGAAGAATATGGAAAGAAAACATATGCGTTGAGATGCACCATAAACTCAATGAAGATACAACATCGATCGGATTGATCCAAAAGGTATTGAGTCTCTCAAAAATGCACCAGAACTATCGTAGATGGAGAATTACAATTTTTGGAGAGAAAACGACCGAGAAAAATTCCAAATCATGTGACAAAAACTAGGGTGTGGGTCATGTCACGATATGTACCCCTTGGTCAAAAAGTGTAGGCTACGCTAGATAAGTATCCTGAAAACCCTGTCTCCTTAGGTTAAAAATTTGATATTCAACCCCTACATTAGGTATAATTTAGGTACACGGTGTGTACCAGCCTATGACATGACCTCCCTATTCAAGACCTAAAATGAGCACCAAGAAAACGACATGTAGTTCCTGTACACGGCATGTACCCATTCTGTAGTCAGTAGAAAACCCGGAAAAATCAAATAAAAGGATTTCAAAACCATAAATGAACATAAAAAATGGAAAACATACCTTGACCAAGGTAACATGATGTTACAAACTCCCCACTATATGGACAATCCATCCCTGGGAAGTCATGATGAAGATGTATCCTCTAGAGAGAGATGAGGCCACTGCTCCCTCATTAACTAATCACATTCACATGTCTCATGAGAATCAGATCCTTTTTCCATAGAATTATGACCAAAATAATTGACATCCCACACAAGCATTTTGTTTGAGAGTCAACGATATGAACTGGTTTCTCCCAAACAGATGCATATGGCTCTAACTCAATTTATTCCCCACTCAAAACATGAGAAGGATTAGGGGGATAATTTCTGAGATTTGATATGTGGAAAACATCATGAATTCCCAACAACTGATCTGGAAATGATAACTGATGAGCAACCTACCCAAGATGTTTAGTGATCTCAAATGGCCCACCATATCTTCAATCCATCTTTCCTTGTTTTTCAAGTTGATGGTGACCCAACCGAGGAGAAACATTCCATAAAACCCATTCAACAACAGAAAACTCCAAAGGATGACATCTCTAATCAACATACTATTTTTTATAGACTCTAGGCTCCAACTATACGTTGTCACACTTCTTGGATCATTTATGACATCTCCGAAAACAAACATGGTCCAACCAAAGCTACTTCACCAACCTCTTCCCAACAAAGAGGTGAAATGAACGGGGGACCATACATTTCCTCCAAAAAATCAATTCTAATCGACGAATGGTGACTGATATTGTAACAAAACTCAACTATTCCCAGATGGCTATGCCACTATCCACTAAAATCCAAGACATAGGCACAAATAATATTCGCGAGGATCTGAATTACACTCTCCTTCTTTCCATATATCTTTGGATGGTAAGTTTTTATCAACCTGACCTGAGTTCACATTGCCTAATGAAGACACCTACATAAACATGAGGTAAACCTAAGATCTCTATATAAAACAACAATAAAAGGATTCCCATGTAACTTCATGATCACTTGCACATAAAGCTTACCTAGATCGTCAAATTAACGGTGTCTTTAATCAGCATGAAATGAGCAGACTTCATTAACTGATCCAAAACCACCCAGATAGTATTCTTCCCTTGGGGAATCTATGGAAACATAACAATAAAATCCATCGACAATTCATCCCACTTCTAAACCGGCACTCGAAGAGGCTGAAGAAATTCATAATGTTTTAAGTACTCTACCTATATCCATTGGTAGGTTTAACATTGGGACACATAATATGAAATGTCACGATTCATACCCGACCACCAGAAACATCTTCTCATGGAATAATACATATTTGAAGAGCCTGGATGAATGGCCCATGAGGAGATATGACAGTCAAACAAAACATAACTTCTCATAGATTTTTGGACGACAACTCTGTTTCCAATGTGAAGTATGACATCTGAAGAAACACACAAACCAGGAACTATCTCCCCACCATAAAGGTTTCCGTGAATCTTTTGAAACCCTTCATCCTACTACTGGATTTTGAAAGACATACTCTAGGAGAGATGATGATAACTGAACACATTTCAAAACCATCTCTAAACTATCATCCAGAGCATCCAAGTGACACTGAGCAAATATTCCCATAAGATTCCACTCCTACTTCGATTCTAGAATAGCATATGATGTTGCATTCTTAATTAGAGAATCTACAACAACATTGTTTTTCACAGGGGTGTATGTGATGTCAAAGTCAAATGTCTAATGGTATTTTATACATTTCCTCTATTTTAGATTACGTCATTTTTTGAAAACATGTAGATCACACTCTAATGATCAGAGAAGATGGCGAACATCCCCCCAAATAGATGGTTCCTCTAAGAGTTAAGCCCATGAATCACCACCGAAAGCACTAAATCAGGAGTGTGGTAGTTATTCTCATGCGTTCAGAGAAAAAGAGATACATAAGCTACCATGTGATCATTATACATAAGAACATATCACAAACTAGTACCTAATGCATTACATAACCCATGTACCCCTTACTAGGGTAAGGTAAGATCAGAATAGGTGTTGATGATAGAATTAGTTTTAGTTCATCAAAAGAGGATTGGCACTTCGCATCCCATGAGAATTTCACCGCTTTCCTGTTAATAGAAATCAAAGGTGATACCTGGTTAGATAAAACCTTGAAGAACCATTGGTAGTATCTAGTAAGACCAAAAAATATTTGTATCTCAAAGTCATTCTCTGGGTCCTCCCCTGACAAAACCACTTTTACCTTCACTAGATCAACTAAAAAGCAATGCTCAGAAATTCTATGCCCCATTAACATCAGTTATCAAATCTAAAAACAACATTTTGAAGCTTTTCATACTATTGGTGATTCCTCAGAATCTCTAAAACCAAACTTATATGGTTCTTGTGCAAATGTTCAAACATCTAATAAACTAGAATATCATCCATGAACACTACCAAAAAAGTTTGATGATATTGTTGTAATATATGATTCATCAAGTCCATAAAAACTGTAGGAGCATTATTTAGACTAAAAAATCACAAGATATTTGTAGTGGACATACCTTCTCCTAAAGGTGATCTTTGGTATATTAGACCCTCAAAATAAAAGGTGATGATAACCCGACTAAAGATCAATATTTGAAAACCACTTTTATCCCATAAACTGATCAAAAAAATCATCCACATGAGGAAAATGATATTTTTTCTTAACCATTACACATTTTAACTCCCGATAGTCCACACATAATCAAAGTGAACCATACAATTTCTTTTCAAAGAGCATAGGGAATGATTGAGGAGAAACATTGTGGTGAATGAAACCATTCTCTAGCAGTTTTACCAACTTAATCATGAACTCTTTCAACGATTTTGGTGCCATACTGTAAGAAGGAATAAATATTGGATATGTACCTGGCACGAGGTCAATCGTTAACTCTACATCTCTCTCTCTAGAGGAAGACCAAATAAGTCATCTGGAAAAAAGTTAGGAAATTCTAAAATAACAATAGGAAGATCCTCAACCTAAGAAACATCCTTGGTCTCACATGAAACAACCACCAATAAATTCCTAAGCTCTAGGTGGGATGGTCCAGCGTGACCTGAACTCAGGTCCCACTCTCTATGAAACAATTGATTTCTTCCCTCAGTAGAATGAAATTAAACATGCTGATGATAATAAAATCGTCCTCATCATGATGAGTTACAATCCAATCCATATCGATGATGATGTCAAATAGATCCAGATGAAGAATGAGAAAATCCCATACCAACTCTCTATCAGCTATCGAGAACAAACTAGAAGGACACCAGAACCCATACTCTTTCCTCTTTCCAAGGGTTTTTTCTAACTCCAAAGCAATGGGAATAATTTCCTTGGGAAATATTATCATATCAACAAAACGTCAAAATATAAATGGGTGGGAGGAACCAATATCAAATAAATAAGTAGCTACTGAAGCCTTAATAAAGAGTGTACCTCTCACGGTTGTCGGACATGCATCAACTTCTATTTGACACTCGTCAAATGCTTGTAAATACTTTAATCCTATGTCTTGTAGCTAGAACCCTATAGTCTTTGAGGCATCGGACTGCACCGCAGTAGCCTTTGGTGCTGAAAAACCCTAACCATAATGAGGTATTTTCATATCCATTCAGAAACATTGTAGATAACCAGAACATCCATATCTATTTCATGCCTTAATGGGTATAGGACTAGAACATCTGGTGTGACCCCCTGTCCTCACTTGTAGAAGGTCATAAGTACACATCCAACTGTAATAGATGGTGTGGAGAAGGCTTCCTGATGATACCCACCTCCACCACTACTACAATGGTCCTTCCACTTCCATGTATTCCCATGTATGCCAATGAATCTATCACTAGTTGTAAGATAAGAGGCGGTAAATCCGACCTTACCTGCCATATCTATATCTTCCACCATTTCCCTATTTACTGTCTCTGCATAGTTAGAAAGATTCAACATGAACACCTATGATCTAATTTGTCGTTTCCAACTTAGTAAGTACTTTTATGCCTTTAGTTGGTCATTCCTTACCACATTCGGAGAAAAACTGTCATTTATAGAAACCTGGTTGGTGTAGCTAACACAGAACACTCTCCCTAATACAACAATAGGAACTCTAGATATTTTTCCAACATTAGAGACTCTAAACAAAAATGATGAATGAACCGGGTTTTTAAACCCTTCCAATCTAAGCCCATGTGTCTGTCTTCATGGACCATATATTCCCACCAATGCTTTCCAAAAACCTTGAGACTGAATGTTATACACTTATCCCCTGATATTCTCATGTGTATCTAGGAAGTAAAATAATTGATCGATCCTTTACATCCAACCCTCTGACTCTTGAGGTCCATTCATCTCTTTTAAGGATGGTGGCTTCTCACACAAGAACTCTCACAATCGATCTCTTTCTCATCCAACAGATGGTCATAATTCAACCACTTTATCTTGAACTCAAGGAACATCCTGATCGACAGCACATACTTCCCGTATGATATTATTGATGAGATTTTGATCCATAGATGGATTCCCTTAAGGAGCATCTGCAACACCATCCCGAGGAACCTATGGAAGATGTCTAAGAGGCATGATGCTGCACACAAAAACAAAAGAATGATTAGACACAAAACAATTCTCAGTACAAACTAGATACCCCATAAACAAAAATTGAGATTTTAAAATACAAAAGAAAAATTAGAATGACATATCCCAACATCCATTGGAATGTTGAGTCTTGTTACAAAAAGTTTTTTCAAGGAACTCATCACAACTTACCTCTCAAGTCCCAAAAGACATATCTCCAGTCTAACTAAAGTCCCAGGAAAAAGATTATTAACGATAGACCTTCCCCTAATAGTAAACTGTAACAAACCGACCAAGGTTTCCTTGAAACCCAGCACACGACCTAATCTGTCACATACCCAAAGGGCATTCCTAATCACCTTAGGCTGGCGACAAGAACGCTAGTATCGAACGACAAAATTGAGGGGTGATTTCTCTCAAACTAAACAACTATATCGCATACATACAAAAGAAACAAGAAACAGTGAAATACTAACAACAATATATGTAAATATGTAATGAAAATAGTAGAAATAGAACAATAGAAAAAGTAGTTAAAAACTCTGAAAGACATGTCAGACTGCAAGGGACTCGAAACCAAACAGCTACTATAATGATGGCGTGGATGAACTCCAACAATCTCAACACAAGCTTCCCATCCTACCTAACAAGAACCCTATCTCCTCATTGTGGAAAATTTCATTTCCCTGCACTTGATCTCAAATAATGGTCTATGAACCACCATTTTAGTGCACAAGGTGTGAGTTAACATGCTCAGTAGGATCACACACAGGTTTTCTATAACAATTCTATGTATTAAAAAAATTATATGCTCATTTTTAAAATTAAACATGGAATGAAAAGAAGTAAATAGGTTTTTTTTAAACATGGTAAATGTTATTTTTTCTACAGTTCTAAACAAAAGAAATTATAACAGTTTCAAAGAACATTTCCATATCATTGTCCACAACCATAAACATGTATATCAAGGCTAACTCAAAAATCCAATAAATAAAAAAAATAATCAAAGATATCACATCACCAAGGAATAATATATGTCTAGGAAAAAGATTACTCATACCATTAAAATCATGTGCACAAAATAGATCCAAGAACAAAGGGCCTAGAAAGAAGAAGAAAACCCTAAGGGTAATCTACCAAAAATTTCAATATCGGTCTCCTAGAACAATAGGCTGGGGAAAAAAGGAAATCCCCAATACAAAACTCCTGGATAACAATAAAAATGGATGATTGACTCAATTTAAACCTTCTACCTAAGTACCCAAGGTAACCCATGTGCTCAATTTCACAAACCAATTTCAATGATTTAAAAACCGTTCAAAACCATTTCACAATATATTTATCAAAAACTAGGGAAAACTCATTTTTATTTCAAAACCCATTTTAAGAACACACAAAAAATCATGCCAATTTCATAGATAAATCTATATAGAAATAGAAATCGAGATCAAAATCATAGTCTTGATACGGAACCACTGACCTCATTGTTCGGGTCGCACATGCCTGCAACAGATTCGAAATCCAAGAATGAAACCCCACAGCACCAACATAGACCCTAAAATATAATCCATGACAAGATTGATTAAAATTTAAACACAAAAGGTCTGTGAAAGATATAATATCCACATACCTCAAATAATAAAACCCTCTACACCACAACTGATAAATGAAAAGTGATTCTAGAACAAGATCTCATAACTGATCTAGGAGAAGATCACAAGGATCAACCAACTTAGATCAGTGGATCTAATAATGCATGGTTGGGGCCCTACCATGGCCAAATAAAGTAGTAGCTAAAAATAAAACATACACAGTGAGATGCATTGTAAATGCAATGAAGATCCAACACCAATTGGATCGATCTGGAAGGTGTTGAGTCTCTCAAAAATGAACTAGAACTGCATTAAGTCGAGAGACACAATGGTTGGAGTGAAAAGGATAGAGACAAACTCCCGAACACGTGACTTTAACTTGGGCACAGGTCATGTCATGATGTGTACCCCTTAGTCACAACATGTTGGCCATACTAGATAAGTATGCTAAAAACCCTATCACCTCAAGTTAAAAATACAATATTTATCCCATACGCGGTGTGTACTTTAGGTACACGGTTTGTACTAGCTCAATACATGACAAGCCCATTCATGGACTAAAACCAACACCATGTACATGGTGTTCACTTCATGTATACGGCATGTACTTATGCTGTAGTCTTCGGTGAACCCCTAAAATTCACATAAAGGGTTTTAAAATGAAAAAGGAACTTAGAAAAAGGAAAAATATACCTGATCAACGTAACGGGATATAATAGTGCATTTAATAAAACAATACTTTTTATATGATAATTTAGTAAACTACTTAATTAATAAATGAATCTCATAAAATTTTGGTTCTCATTTTTTTCAGTCAGAACGTCAAATTTGGTAAGGGTGTGGTTTTTGAAATGTTTATAAATAGTGTAAAATGAAGGTGATGATTAAAATATAATATTTATAATATAAGATAGATACATGATTAATAGAAAACTAGATTATCTATGAACAATGATCTTAGACCCACAAGCATAAATTACTATACAAAATCACAGAAATCATTTTTATTCATATACATGAGAGAAAATAATCAATTAATTAGTATTTTATTATAAACACAAATCCTCCCATTAGTATTTCCACCCCTCAAATCACCAATTATCCTAATACTTGTGATTCTTAAATTACCTAATACATAAAAAATAAAATATCCGTGTTTTAGAATTCTTTTTTTCCACAAAATTCCATTACTTAAATCCCATGTTACATATTAATAGAGGACTTCCAAAGGAAGAGGTAAATTATTAATATTCAAATATTATGAGTTATATTCTTCATTATTCCTCCTTTATATATATTCTATTTATTTTTATGTAATAATTTAAGTATCATAGGAATACAAAAATATTTTAATGTTATTTGAATACACAATTTCTTACCCACTCACATTTGTTCAAAAATTAAAACATCACCCATATTTTGGTAAGCTCACCACATCCAAGAAGAATGTATTTAATTTTTCATCACCACATCCATGAATTCTTTTAATATTTAATTATGTAAATATATGTTACAAAATAAAAAATTTATTTTTTGTAATTTTAAATTAAAAAAATTATATTTGTATTACAAAAATAACAAGTAAGCTATCGTGGTTGGTTTTACAGCATAAATAAACATGAAACAAAACCATGTTTAATATAATTTCCAAACAAAATCCATGATAAAAATATTCAATTTCTAAAATATTATAAAATTAATTTCATAATCATACTTATGATTAATAAATCATGTCATAAATAATTATTACATTTGAAACTATAATAATCTAATAGAAAAAAACATTAAACAAATATATTAAAATAATCAAACAAAACACCAAAATATTTTTTTCTTAATGAATAAGTTTAAAATAAAGATAACAACATTAATGATAGAGAGAATGATTATGAAACTAGTAAATAATGACTTTATAAAATATATTTTGCTGTTTATATTTTTTAACTCGACTAAAAAACACTCAAGCCATGACAGATTTATACATGCTATGTGAATGATGATGTTTTACATTAGAACAATTTTATTTTGATTATTAAAAAAGGTTTTCATGTATTATTATAATATTAATAATCAAATAATTTCTTATTTAGAATTAACATATGATAAAATTGAAATAATAATACTGATTTTTGAAATTGACCTTAATAGATAACTTTATAATTGAAAAACAATTATACCAAGGCATGTTTCTTATAATTAAAACATTTCAGACTATTTATTCATCATGGATATTATAAAACAATATAATTATATAAATATTAGTACCTTGAAATTCGTAAATCTAATAGAACCACGGAAAAAAATATTGTTGGTCAATAACATTATAGTGAAGTGGATTTGGAACTATTAAAGAAACAACCAAAATAATCATCATGAGAAAAATAAAACTAATCAATTAATCACATATGATTTAAAATTTATTCACAAATATGAAATGAAAGTTATTGTGGATTTTTAGAATTCAAGTTACACATTTAATTTAAATATTTACAATGTTAAGAGATATTTAAAGTGATCGGGGACTTTAGTTATGTGGGTTTCTCTTCCAAGACATCTTTCTTTTCATATATTATTTAATTTTGATATATATTCCATTTTACTGATTCTCTACAAAATATGAAATTTTAAATTACTAATTTCTATTTACTTTTGAGGTATATCTTCTCTCCCTGCCTCTAATCTGTATTAAATGTTTACACCTTGTATTGTTCATTAGTTTATTTCTGGTTATTTTTCATTCTTGTATTAATTATATCTATCATCCAATATCTATCTCTTATACTGTTTATAGAATTCAAGACTTACTCTCTCATGATTATTTCATAAACAATTAATTTTCATTTTTTTCATTAGTGGTAAATATGATCCAAGATTTTTAACATTTTATAATCATAATCTAAAATATAAGAATTGATTCACCTATATTCTGGAGAATATTTTTGGGTATTGACTTTTATTTTATTAGAAAATTAAAATAGAAATAATTAATCTTGTTAAAATTTTAAATAATCCTTAAAGTGAATACATAATTTTTTATGTATCATTTCTCATTATAATATTGTCTTCATAATTTCTTCTAGTCATTGTTAAGCAATAATTTTTTTCCTGAAATATCATGGTGAGCATAAAATTTTTTAGTAAGGGTTTTAAAATATACCTCTTTTAGAATAATAGAAAACACCATGAAAAAATATATATTAAAACAAATCAAATTAAAAATTAAAAAAAATACCATAATATTCACCATTTTCATTAAAATACATGGATATTAAAAAATACCTTATTATAGACCTGAATAAGTCAAAATTTTCATTCCATAGTTTTTGAAAATATTATAAGAAAATTTTCAATTTAAAATATTTGATATTTATAAATTCAGGAACACAAAAAAAATTTCCATGATATTATGTTTGATAATAATTTTCAAAATATTCCCCTATAAAATAAAACAAGTTATTATTCTTAAAAATCATTTAATAATCATAGAAAACAAAACAATATGGAATCTTGTAACATGGGAAGCTATATAAGGCCCGCCAATAACATGGTGGAAATTGGATCTTGACATATTGAGTTCACACCATATTCCTCATCAGTTTATAATTCCCAAGTTCTATATTTAAAATCATTTATCTTTCCCAGTTTATACACAGAAAATTTATTAAAATAAGACTTTCCAAAACATTAACATATGATGTATTTATATAAATATAAAGAGAGAGAAACAAAAATAAAATGAAATTAAAAGTTATGATAATAAATTATTAGACACTGATTTCATTTTAAAAACATGCATTTATTCCCAATTAGAATAAAATAGCATATGGCCGTAAAATAATTTAGACAATAGAAATATTAATATTGATAAGATAAAATTATTAGAATATAAGATGATTTTTTTCTTAAACAACATAAATACTAAAAATAAATTCATTTTTCATAATTAAGTTGATAGTGGAATTTTTTTAAAAACAAAATAGATTGATTCTCCATAAATAAAAATAAAATTTAGAAATGTTTTCTCTTATTGAGGTGTTTTTTTAAAAGTAGAAACTTTTTTAAAATATCCCCATACATAATAAAAAAATAATTATTAATCATAAAATAAACTTTTAAATAATAATATTTTTTAATTCAAAATTCCCTAAAGTGGTATTTTGTAAACAAAAATTTAAAAAAATATTTTCACATGAAATGATAATTTTTAATGAGTATTATCCATTCCTTGTTTTTCTAATTGGAACATAGTAATAGTAAATCCAATAAAAATATGTCTTTACTATCATCTCAACTCTAGAAACCTACCTAGAGACACATATTTTTATTTGTTGAATTATCGTGGACAATGAGATATTTTTATATGCCCAGATCCATTGAAAATAATTTAATAGTCTATTTTGGTGATGGGGGAGTTAGCATGAAATAACATTCAAATAGAACATATTTTTTACAATTACATTGGTCTATAGTAATTCATTAAAATACTTCCACCACTAAAAATACTTATGCACCAATTTGTTTCCAAAGGTTTTCTATGTTCCACCTAAATTACATGATATATATATATTTATCTACGTACTCTTCATTCTCTTAGCTACAAAAAAGACATTTAACCTCATCTGATTCATCTTTTCATTTGTAACCTAAAATTACTAAGAGATACTATTTTCACATATATATATATATAACCTATAAAAAAATAATATTCCAATGTTATCAATTCAAATATCATACTTAGATAATTATCCTCTTTTATGTTTCCGATGCTCGATCATATTTAGGCGGATACTAGTCTCAGATGGTGATCTTGTGGTGATGGTTGATTTCGACATATATAATCTTGAAAAATCAAATTAATGCAGAGATCAGGTCATTAATATTCCATTTCACCTTCCTGATAATAAATTCTTCTGAACCCATCTTCTTCAGATATCTAAAATCTCCACAACCTTAGGTTTGAAAATCATATCATGTTGAAGACGAAGAAGATGACACATCTAATTACCTTGATTTTTATTATTATTAATTTAACAATATATTATTATAATAGGTTTTTCTATATATTTATATTTATTTATTTTTTGTTTAGTGTTGAATTATTCTATACCAAAATAATTAATAAATTATGATAAGACTTATAAATATCATGAAATACACCCATTACCAAAAAATACACAACCTTTTTAACATCCCTATTTTCATTTTGAATATTAATTTTAAATTAATATTAATATATGTATTATTTTTTCCCTAATTATTATTTATGGGTAAATATAATTCTATTTATATTTATATTATTTTAATTTTCATTCAATAGATAAATTAATTTTCAGACCAAGCTTTTTTTTCTCTAGTTGTAACACCTTGAATTTTTTTATGAGATAGTGTTTTTAATAATTTATTTTATGTCTTGTGTAGTACGATGCACTAAGATAAACTTGCAACCCCAGTTTCACATTGGTATATCAAACAATATTGTTGGATTGTGTTATAAACAATTACTTGTTCTTTTTATATAAATCTTTTCATACAAGACTGAGTATATGTGAAAAAATAATATTATTATGCTACCTTATAAAATAGTCATTATAATGTTGGGTATGAATAATATTCAATTTCTTCTAAAAAACTATTTAAATGAAAATAAGTGAGTTTTTAAAATAATCTATCTGGAATGATTTTATTAATGAAATATATTTTTAATCTATTTAATAAAATGTTTAAATATAGTCCTATATGGATTATATACATTATATAAGAACAAATTCATTTTTTAGATAAAAGAATTATTTTTGATAAAAATGAAGTTTTTCTACCTTTTGATGGCACACTCATTTAAAATATATATTTTTACACAATTTCATATTATATTTTACAAAATGAACTTTTTATTTGAATGTAAAGTGTCAATATTTACTTTGGTAAAATTTTAGGTATTTTTCTAATAAGTTATATTTTTATTTTGATAAATAGTTAAATAGAGATTATTATAAACAAATGTGTATTCTATTAAGGAATATACAAGGTCAAATTATGTTAAAGATTATTTTTAAATTTTATTTAGTTCATTTTTATCCAATTACGGTTTTTTAAATGGATTTTATACACTAATTTATTATAAAATCATAATCTGTTTTAAAAGAACAATTTTCCAAAAAATAATTTTCCATGACAATGTAACCAGCTTTATTTCATATATAATTGTTAAACTTATATGTAAATAATTTTTAATAATCGATGTAAAATTTGGATTTAGTAAGTCTTAATTTGGAAACTATGTACCTTTTTTTAATTTGAATAGTAAAATTAGTAAAAAAAATTACCATGGTAAAGGGTAAATTAGGTAATTTAGATTAAAAATAAAAAATAAAAAATCTATAAAATGATCCACAAAAGTAAAAATTTTATTTTGTTAATAAAACATGACCCTTAAAAATTTAAGTTTGATATTATGTCATTTAGTGGACACTTTTCCATGAAAATGGCTTAAATAATATTTAAATCATAGAAAGACACAAAGTTTCATTTTCATTGTCTTTAATATCTATTAGGTTTCCACATGGTAAAAAATTATATTATGAAAAAATATAAATTAAAAATATTAATTTAGGAGACATGTATTCATATTAAAATTTTATTTTTGACATTTTGGACAACTTCTGTGGAATTATGATGTTTATATTTTTTATTTATTAAAATTTAAAATATGTCTCGTTCATGTTTTAATAAATATATAATTTCCAATATATGGTTATAGAGAAGAAAAATTATACTATAAATAATCATTATAAAAAAAATATCATGAAAATTTATTTTTAATTTTTAGGAAATAAATAATTACAGTAATGGCTTAGACATTGATGATACAGAAATTATTCAATTGATAAAAATCAATAAATTATATTTATGAAAATGATAATAAATATTAAAAACCAAAACACTTTACCCAATATTATTGGCCGCGTATATATAGACCATACTCATACAAGGTTATTATTATTGACCATTTTGAGCAACGTAGAATAGATTATGACATTTATACTATTTTATCTAAGGTAATGTTAAAGTTTTTATATTCATGTTTTAATAAATATATCATTTTTAATGTCAGATTTTTTAGAAGATATATTCTATTATATGTATTGTTATATAATCTGGTATATTAATATTTATCATATTGTCTTATTTATAATTTTTACCCATCAAATAATTATCTTAAATAATTACACAAAACTGATGTAGTAATAATTTGATTAATAGAATTATCATAATAATGTTTCTAATTATATTAAAATAAATATAATATGTTATAACTAATATATCCAATTAATTTTATATAATTCCTTAACCCCATAATAATATAATATAATATTTTTTGGAGATAAAATCTTATCTTGATATTTTTAAAAATCTAGGAACTAAATAGTGTCAATATTGAAACTATGGATTGTTTATGAAAATTACCGTTTAGTAAATTAATTAGAAATCATAAAAATTTTCTAAAAAATATATAATAATTATTATATTATTTTAAATGTTCTAATTTATTAATTTATGGTGTAATTTAAATCAATTATGTATAAATTATAGTATTTTGATATTAAAAAATTTGTTACCTTAGTTAAAATTACAATAGAATAACTAATGGTTAATTAAAATTATAAGGATTAAATTGAAATAAAAACATGCATAAAAATAAATTTTTTTATGATATTAAAACATTATATCTTCTCATCTTAGAAAATGATACATTTTTGTGGGTTTTTAAGGGTTTTTATTTTATTATAAATTCATATTTTTTGAGATTCCAAATGTGCCCCTCACCTCAATTAACAAAGGGAACCTCCTTCCTCATTTATTAACAACTCATTAAGCCTAAACTATCATCAATCACATGACCATTTTCCTTATCAAATTTATTATTCACATTTTATAGGTTCTGGTCTTCCCAAAAGACTATCTATAGTGCCTTTAAGAGGAGATCTAGGGGCAGTTCATCGAAGAAGGGGTAATATCCTCCACCGATTCTTTCAAATTATATCTTTTCTACTTCATCTATGTGATTTTTTTGAATGGTAAATTAAAAACTCTAGTAACTCTAATATACATATATGTTATTATGATTATCAAAAAACAATATTCCAATTTCAATCCATCCTACAAAAAATTAAATCTCTATGTGTGTGTACGTACAACTTACCATCTCCACACCGTGGTGTATTCTATTTTCCAGTACTGTGTGATATGGATGGGTATAATGATGGAAATAATTACTATATATTATTATTATTATAATTTTTAAGTATTAAAACAATATATATACCATTCAGTTCAATAACATTTCATAATTAAAGGAATGATATCATCACTCTTGCGTGTGTACGACCTACCATCTCCCCGATGCGATGTGATTCATTCTACATGATATCCATTAAATCATGATCATATAAATGTAAAGAATAAATAAATATGATATATATTATTATTTTTTAATGATATAACTATTCTCTATGATGAAGAACAAGAACTTATTCGACAAAACATTCATGATAAAATGAAGCAGTTAATACCCAAATAACGAGTTATAATGAAATATTATTTCCAAATGGATGATAATATGATCATATATGATATCATAAAAACTAAGATTCTAGAATAAATCAAATAAATTTTTTAAATCATTATACAGGAGGTTTATATACGTACAAAGGATATAGGACCTAAGGTATAGGATAATTTCACAATCTCATTTTTATCTAACATTTTATATACGCAAGTATTTACGGGGGTATATTTATCATCCATGTCCATGTTTTTTACATATGTATTATAAAATATTCCTCATATCCTTCAAATATTTCTTATAGTGAGTTTTACCCATTGGTTATTTTTTATGAAATGGAATGAAAGAAATCTTTTTTCGCTTTTGTTGCGTAGTATTTTTTGACTTTCCGACAAAAGTATGAGAAGAATGTTTTCTTTGATCTTTTATGGAATGAATAGATTTTTAAAATTTCACAACACTATACATCCATGAATATTATTTTAAAAGTATTCACATTTATTTTTGATGAAATTATTTTCTTTTAAAATTTCACGGTGTCTTAAGAAAAGAAATATTTTTTTAAGAATAAGTGATATTTTCCTCAAGATTTATTTTCATGTTTTTTATAAAATTTATTATCCATAAAAAATTAAGGATATATTAAAATTATACCATCTCTATTATTCTTATTTTTGATTACTTTTATGATGGAATTATATTTATTAAATTAATTTTTTTTACATGTATAGTTTTATGAAAGAATGATGATTAAAAACCCCCCATTTTATTCCTTCTATTATATTATGATGAATGATTTATGTTTTTATTGAACACATATGTATGGTTTTAATTATTTGATTGGCGGGACCTATATACCCATCTAATTAAATGGATAACAATCAATATTTCATGATATTGATATGACTGGAATGGAATATAAATATGGTTCAGAAATACAGGGCCAGAATGGGGAGTGAACTCTATTTAGTAATAGACTTTGTCTGCAATGATGGTCCTGTAAATGAGCCATGGAAAATATGGAAATGATTTTCAATGATTATGTATTCTCTATAATTTCATGTTTTATATCAATTATATTTTATCTTGTTTAATGTTCCCTTATGATTTATGACTTATGGGCTCTAATATTTTCTTTCATGACTCATGATTTTGAAATTCAAAATTTATGTCCATGTTATTATATTCTTATGTTTGTGTTTTGTTTGAGGTTCTCCACGTTTAACCTTATTGAGGATTTAAGATCACCTTTTTTATATTTTCTTTTCTGAAAGATATATATATTGGTATTACATAGGAATAATAATGGGGGATATCATTATGGTATATTTTAAATACCTTTCACCTAGTTAGTAGAATGTGTTCCTAGTTTCCAAAGACACTAAAGTAATACGGTCTTTGGGAATATTTCAATGTAATGTATTTTTTATTCTGAAAAAGTAAAGTAATATACATGTATGTCATTATTGGGTATCTATAGTTAGTATTCGTGTAAAGGTTTAGTCATAATTTGGAAACTAGGATGTGAAAAAAATAGTGGGATCCCAAGATATAATTCTAATGTATGTCTAGGTATGTTCTAAGGATAAATATAATTGTAGGGTATAGTCTAAGAATTATGTAAACGATCTTTAATAACCAAGGATTAAACCGATGATATTAGAGATTGAAAATACTTTTCCTTGATTAATTTTTTTTAGTATGATTATTATTATTGACAATTATCTTTTGGGGTTTTAGAAAATGGCTAGAAACGTGAGGATTCTTGTTAAGGGAGAAAAGGATGGACAATAGAATGTTATTCCTCTTGGGAAACCTAATGAAATGGGAACTAGAAGGAAAAAAAATTTATTATTCGTAATCATAAATCTCATAATATTATCATTAATATAATCTTTGTTGAGTTCACTTATCAAACTAATTAGATAAAGATGGATTTTCATGGTGACCTTAGAGGAAAGAAGTTTCAATTTTCCTACTATAAATAATGTTGAAAGAGGCATCAAGGAGAGTGTTTCAAATGAACTAGACGATGATTTGGGTGTGGAAAATAAATACACCATTCCAATAATTGAAAATAAAATGGTTTAATTTTGGATTATGGTATTACTAAGGCATCAACGATGGATAAATGTTTTACATTTGTAATGTATGGGCATTATGAAAATCGATGCCCTATAGGAAAATATCATTAAGAGAATCAGCATGGTCATATGAGTTATATTTTTGTTGCTATGATAAGGAGACTAAGAATGACATATGTGATTAAATAAGTGGTGATGAATAAAATTATGAAGTTTAGTCAATGGTTTGAGAATATTGTGGAATGAATGCATGATTATCAAGAATAATGTTGTATATGTAATTTTATAGCGTTATAGAATAAAGAAACCTCTATGGATTTTTACACTATTTTTTACTTATGTATTTGAAAGTATATGTTGAATGGAACTAGTAACCATGAATGTTTTTCGGGGGTAATAAGTTAAAAAAATACATGATTAAGGGAAGAAAAACCCTTAATATGAACATGACGATGAGATAATGACATGTTTGTTATGAATAAGTAAATTTGATGGAAATTATTTCATTATAACTGGTTAAGGAATTGTTGAAATGTGGTTTATTCTATCATTGATTAATTTTATATCTTTTGTAATTAAAAATAAGGAAACATGAATGTTTTAAATTTGAATATATGGTAATTCAGGTTATTATTAAGACAGTAAATGATTAAGGTGTTCACAAGTTTGGAATGTAACCAACAAGAGATACATTATGATATATGGAAGATAAATTTTATGCTGGTTTGGTTCACCTCTTTCTACAGTTTTGGATTTTCAACTATAAGAAAGATTATTGGGTTATCAAGTTATAGAAATAATATGTTAAACATTGGATGATGTTTTTTATAATAATGTACAATCTCACCATAGGTGGACATATGAATATTTGATTACATTTTATATCTATTTTCTTGGGATAAAGTCATATAGAATAACCTATCATTATATTTATGTATCACATGTTCTGCTAAAACATCTAGAAGGGAAAATTCAACTTTATTTCATTGAATAAGAGATATAGTGGAAATTGTATAAGGCATGAAAAATGGTGAGATTGTAGTGAAATAATGTAAGAATTTCTCACAATGATCTTATACATTATGGAAAGGATCTAGAAAATAAAACATGTTATCCTACTAACTTCGTATTTAATGAATTAGATGGCCCATTAAATCATCGATCATTTATGGATTTATGATTGTTAACTTTATCCTAACCTTCTTCTCTATAAATATCCATCAGAATATGATGGTTAGATATTAATTGCATGTCCATTTTTTTCTTCCCACCAATGTTCATATATATGGAATCTCAGTGAGGGGTTACATTGGACAACTTTTATTTTTATAACTTTCCATTTTCAAAAACAAAGTTTTAGTATTCCTTTTTACGATGTGGGTTTCTAAGAAAGAAACTTTCAAGTACTAATTATTTATAACCACAATGAATTTTAAGGGAAACATTAATTTCAATTGGGGTATAATGTAACTCCCTGATTTTATTTATGATATAGAGTTTTTTTATTTTTTTATGTCTTCTATTGTACGCTACAAGAAGATAATCTTACAATATTGGCTTAGCTTTTTGTATGCATAACCCTATTCTAATATTGTGTTACCCCAAATTTCGAGTTCTTTTGATATAATTCATTTAACAGAAGAGTGAGTATAAGTAAATAACTAAATATTATTATGATATATTATAACCTGATTATTATAATGGTGGGTATTAATAGCATTAACATTCTTATGAATAATGAAATGATTCAATTGAAAATAAGTGAGTTTATAAAATAACCGTTGTTGATGGATTTTATTAATTATACATGAATTGAATATGTTTTATATAATTTTTATAATTCATCTTATATGTATTCTAGACCTGATATATGAACCAATTCAAATTTTTGGATAAAAGAATTATTTTTCAAAAAAAATGTTGTTTTTGCTGCAATTTTATGGCTCTCCCACTTTAAATCTAGATTTTGACAAAATTTTAATTATATTTTACAAAATATAATTATTATTTGAAATAAAAGTTTCAAAACAAAAATTAATTTTAGTTATTTTTCTGATAAGTTTAATTTTTTTTCTTAAATAGTGAAATATAGATTATTATTAAAACTTGTATTACCTATTAAGGTATGTAAAATATCAAATTATTTAATGGATTAGTTTTAAATTTAAATTATTTTATTTTTATCCATTTATGGTTTTTTAAATGGATTTTATACCTGAATTTATTATAAAATCATTTCTTGTTATAAAATGGAAATTTTATGAAATATAATTTTTCATAGCATATTAAATGTTTTATTTTAAATTTAATTTTGAAACTTCTAAGAATTGTATTTAGAAAATTAGATGAAAATTTTTATTTAGGAGGTATAAATTTTTTAAGTAGGTTCCTTTTATTTTTTCCCAAAATGAATAGTAACCATGGTAAATTTTTCTACCATGGTAAAGTGAAAATTAATTAATTTGGGTTAAAAATAAAATTCAAAAGTGTATAAAATGGCCCTAACAGATGGTAATTTTTTTATACAAAAAACTTGATCCTTAACAATTAAAAATTGATTGTATTTCATTTAATGGACACTTTTTTATGAAAATGACTTAAATAGTATTTAAATCAAATAAAGACACAAAGTGTCATTTTATTTGTCTTTAATATCTATTATGTGTCATAAAAAGGAAAAATATTAATTGTAAATTAATATAAATACCAATATTTAACAAAATAAACATATCATCAAGATAAAAAAATTATTTTTTATGTTTTGGGTCACATAGGTAGAATTATGTAGTTTATATTGTTTTATTTCATAAAATTTTAAAGATGTCACATTCAAATTTTAAAAAACATATAATATTCTATATGTGGTTATTCTTAAGATAAATTGGACTATAAATACTAATTATAAAACTAAAATGATTTTATTTATCATGACAATTTATTTATAATTTTTAAGAAATAAATAATTAGAGTAATGACTTATACATTGATGATGATGAAATAATTTAATTGAGAAATATAAATAAAATGATTTTTATTAAAAGGATAATGAATATTAAAATACAAAATAACTTTACCAAATATTATTTTTTGACTATATATTAGCCATAATCATCAAAGTGTAAAATTATTGACCATTTTGAGCCACAAAGAATAGATTATTGCATTTTTAATATTTTATCTAATGCAATGTTAAATTTTTCATATTCATCTATTAATAAATATAACATATTTAATCTAAGATTTTACAAAATATCTATTCTTCTATATGAATTATTAAGAAATATAATCGAATTGTCTTCCTCATGGTATTTTATTTTAAAATTTTACCAAACAAATAGGCATCTTAAATTATTAAACAATACTAATGTAGTAATTGTTTTACTTATAGAAATATCAAATAAATGTTACAAAAAATATTAAAATAAACATAATTTTGAAAAATTTATATATCCAACGAATTTTATATAATTCCTCGACCCTATATGTATATAATAAAAATCTTTTTGTGATAAAACCGTATCTTGATATTTTTAAAAACCCACAAATTAAAAAGTGTCAAAATTGACACTATTGATTATTTATTAAAATAAATATTTTGTAAATTATTTGAAAATCATAAAAAATTTCTCAATATATATAATAATTACTATATGATTTAAAATTTTCTTAGGTATTCATTTCTGGTCTAATTGATATCACATAAGTAGAAATTACACTATTTTAATATTGAATAATTTGTTACCTTAGTAAATATTATGATATAATAACTAAGGGTAAATTCACATGAAACGGTTTAAATTAACATAAAAACATTACTTAAAATAATTGGTTTGTGATATTACACATTAACTTAAATAATATTCAAAACTAAGATATTTTTTATGTTTTTTTATGGGTTTTTATTTTCTTATAAATTAATATTTTTGGAGATTCCAAATGGGCCCCTAACCTCAATTATAAAAGGGAACATCCTCCATCATTTCATGAAATTTATTTATTCTTTAAAGTTCATCCATACACTTATATTTTCCCTTTTAAAATTTATTATCCAAATTAAATAGGTTTTGGTCTTTTAAAAATACCATCTCTAGTGCATTTTAGAAAAGATCGAAAGGGATCTTCTTGAAGAAGAGATAATCTCTTGTACTGATTCTTTCAAATTATTTCTTCTTCTACTTACTCTTTATGAGTGGTTACCATTATAAATTAATAAATCAAGTAGAAATTATATACTTCTATGTCATTAATATTATTTAACAACCATCTTCCACCTTCTATCCATCTTAATAAAAATGAAATCACCACGCGTGTGTACATACGGCTTACCGTCTCGACACTGTTGTGTAATATTATTTCACCACAAGAAGACTTGGATGTGTATAATTATGGAAATAGTAACTCTATATTATTATTATAAATAGATATTTATTATAGAACAATATATATACCATCCGAATTTGATATCATTTCTTAATTAACGGAATTATAGCATCACTCAAATGTACGTACGGCCTACCATCTCTACTATGCGATGCAATTCATTATAGATGATATCCATTAAATAATGATTTTATAAATTTATAGAATAAATAAATATGTTTCAAATTATGATTTGTTTAATGATATAATTATGATCTAAGAAGGTGAATTGGAACTTATTGGAAAAAACATGCATGATAAAAGGATGAATTATTACCCGAATAACGAGTAATAATGAAATATTATTACCAAACATATGATAATATGATCATATATGATATCATATGAATAAATATGATTCTGGAATAAGTAAATGAAATTATTTAAAAACTATATAGGTTGATAATATACATACAAAGTATTTTGGGCCTATGGTATTGGATAATTTTACAATCTTATTTTGATCATATATTATTTATATGTAAGTATTTACTGGGAAATATTTATCATCCATGTCCATGTTTTCCACATATGTATTATAAAATTTTCCTCATATCCTTTTACTATTTATTTTAGTGAGTTATACCAATTAGTGATTTTTTTATGAAATTTTAAGAAGGAAATGTTATGTTGCTTTCGTTATGAGGTACTTTTTGACTTTATGAAAAAAGTAGGAGAAATATGTTTTCTTTTAAATATATAGCATGAAAGAGTTTTTACCCTTTTATAACAGCTTATTTTCATGAATCTTATCTAACAAGTTTTCAATGTTATTTTAAATTAAATTATTTTCATTTAATTGCATGGTGTTTTAAGAAAAGAAATTGATTTTCAACAAGAAATGAAATTTTCCTCAAGAAATAATATCATGTGTTTTTTTAAAATTATTTTCCGTATAATTTTAAAGAAACGTTTCACGTATACCATCCATTTTATAATTATGTTTCATTATGTTTTGGATGGAATTATATTTATAAAATACAAATTTTTACATAGATTATCTAATTAAGAATTTTGTTTTTAAACCCTATTTTATTCCATGGGTTATATTATGATCAATGAATTATGTTTTTGTGGAACGCATATGTATAGTTTTAATTATATGATGGTTTGGACCTGTATCTCCCTAAAATGTATTAGGTAATGATTTATATATCATGATATAGACATAAATGGAAGGGAAAGTAAATCTTGTTTAGTAATACCAGGTTGGAATGAGGAGTGAACTCTATTCAATAATATACGTTTTCTTCTATTATGGTATTGGAAATGATACATGGATAATATTTTAATGATTTTATATGCTTATGTGTTTTCCATAATTCAATATTTTCTTCCAATGGTAATTTATCATGGTTCATGTTCCTTTATTATTTATTCCTTACTAACTACCAAGATTTATTTCATGACTCGATATTTTTATCTTCATAATTTATGTTCATGTTTTTACATTATTATGTTTATGTTCTGTTTGATGTTATCCATGTTTACCTTTACATAGAATTTGAGCTCACCGATTTTAGGATTCCTTTTCCCTAGGATATGAATAACGGTTTTATTTATGAAAACTAATGGGGTAGATATTTATGGGAGATATTGAGTATATTTCATCATGTCAGTAAAATGAATTATTAGTTTCCAAAGACACTAAAATAATGAAGTATTTGGGAAAATTGTTATGTAATATATTAAGTATACCTCACAATTATTATAATATCCATGTACATCAAGAATTTTTCTATAAACAAGTTCATGATGTTATCTATGTAATTGATATCATGGTTCTTGGTTTGGATAACTTCTTTGATCTGGATGTTTTTTCTCTCTAATCTGACATTGAATCATGTTGATGATGCCTCAAAAAGTGTTGTTGATCATATATTTTAGGATCCTTGAGGCCTCCAATTACCTCATCGTTCTGAGATATTATTCAATTACCATAACTTAGGGAGGATTGAAATGATAAGGTATGATAAATATAGTTTCTAATGAAGTGGTGAAAAGGAATAAGTCTTCATGTGTGAAAAATTCTACTATTATTCGGTTCACTTATAACCCATGTGTAGATACTATAGCAACAAGTAATTGAATCATGACGAATGGATACATGGATATTATTGAAGGAAATAAAAATATACTTGAGGATTGTATCAAAGAGTTTCATCCATTAATCATCACCTGTGATATTAATATCCCAGGGAAGGGTACATGAAATATTAAAGACCCTAGGAACTAGCTAGTCTAGGTTTAGGGATTTGATTCATAGAGGATATCCTTGGTCGGTAAGGGAATATTCCATATTTATTTCCCATATAGGTATTTAATGATAAAATCTTGGAGATTTTTCTCAATCTCTCTAAATATTATAAATATTTGAAGATTGAAATGGGACCAACTTTGTGATCTAGTATAAGTGGAAAACTAGGCTAAAAAGGCCAAGATTCCAATCAGCGGTATAATTTGGTTCTTCTAGAAACCAAAAATCTTACGTTACATTGACTATACATTGGGGATTCCCATCTATTTTAACAAGGAAATTAAGTGTTACCATTATGGCCATTTTCTAGGGCCCTAGTTATGGTTTATCTATTTTCCACGCCATTGAAACTGTATTCTTCGTTACTTATGACGTTTGTATTGAGATTATAGATGAATTTGAAGGGATAACTAATTTTTAGAGAACATTTAATTGTATTAGATAATAAATTTGAAAATAATTAATAAATTATATTTATACAGATTGTAGGATGTAAAAAAATATTATTGAGATTTGTAAATTTAAAATTCATATTTACTAGGATATAGCTGAAAATATTTTTATGGTTATCAAAGGATACCCTTCAGTAATGACCAACACTGGTAGATGTCCTATAACTATTCAAAGATATTACACTAATGAGTGAATGAATTCCCTCAATGATTTTCCTTCAATCAATATAGTGAAAATAACTAAGAATTATTTTTAAATGTAATTTTATATACTTTTTAATTTGTAGTAATGAATGGATAGAATGAATCTAAGGTAAAGGGAAGAACTGTGAAAATTATTTTGTAGAGGGAAATTTGGTACAACAATAACACTGGTATTTCCTTATACTCAAAAATAATGGCTCCTAATAAGATTGGGAAAAATTATATTTAAATTATTCTAGCATATTTTATTCTTTTTCACCAACACGATATTACATATAATGTTCTGCAAGATTGTAGTATGGATAAAGATGACTCTCCTAGTTAATATCTTTATCTTGTGGACTAGTAGGGAAATTGTTTTACAAAAGTAAAAAATAATATAAATAATTCAACCTTTCCCAATTGAAGTTACAAGATAAAAAATAAAGGGTGTTAAGAAGATGATTGTTAAAAGGAATTGATGACCTCCAAGAGATCCCCAGAAATGGAGGTTAGGAAGTTATAATGGGTTTTGACTCCATGAGTATTGAGGCACCAACTCTCGGCCTAAGAGATTGAATGTCAATGGATACTCCCATCCTAATGAAGTTTGATAGTGGGGTGTCATCTCCTATTATAGGCTCTATTAGGGTGATACATGATGGTTACCCTTCTTAGTAATCTCGGTAGTATACAAAGATTTTCCATAAGTCTATATAGGCTAATGAACACAATAAATTGGATTAAGATGATGGAAAGGCCAATAGACAACCCTCTCTCACCACCCTTGGTGATGAGTCTATGCAAATGGGTATCACAAAAACTTTTATTTTTTATTCTATCACTGGATATATAGTGCATAACCCCTCTACTATTTTTTAACAATGACTATAATTCTAAAAATGTTTTCTAGGTCCTCTTAAATTTTCATATTGTCATAGAAGTTAATGATCATGCTAGAAAAATGGAAAAAAGAGGGTGCTTCCACACCAAATTTAATTATTATTCTATAATCCAACAATAATACATAATTTTGTGAATTGTATCTTAATTTTTTTATGGGAAATGTATCATCAAAAATAAGGGTAAAGGGAGGATACCCACATCATGTAACAAACATTTATTTTAATGCATATCTCTAATTATTGAATGTGCATGCTTAGACTGAGGATATCCAGGTTTAATCAACATATCATCAAGGGGATACCTTTATTTTTGGAAATAAACCCACTCAAAACTTGAATGCAGATACATAAATTTCAAATGAGGCCTTACCTATGTTTTTTACTATAGAAAATGGCATAATTGATTATGTCGATCTAGAATTTCATGTTTTGGTTCCAAATTATAAAATGTATTGAGGTCAAGAAATTTGATCTAATTATGATAAGGAAGACTCATTTGGCATATATGACTGAGTATCTACATGGAATGTTCTAAAAGAATGTGGAGAGGTAGACACCCTAAAGGTTATCATGCAACAAGGGGAAGGGGTTGTATACATTAAAAAATCCATTGTACTGAAATGTTACACATGTGTTTTATAGTATCCCCATGTGTGCTACTTTTAATCTTGTAACTCCATTTTCTTTAAGTATATTTACTCTTCTTTCCAAAAAAAATTGGACAAAGGGTTCTAAATCCATAACATCTATAATTTTATGAATTTTTTATACATTATATATGTGTATTTTTATATTAATGTATTATGATAAATGCTATATTACTATCTATAATATAAACATAATCAATTAAAATTTAATATAGTTCTATATTTAAAAAAATATTTATATTTATCATTTAACATTTTTTATATTCCATTTTGAAATGTTAAATATAATTATCATTATATCACTAATGTACTTATATAATTTATTACCTAACATCTAATTAATATGAATATATTTAAAACACTAATTTGTAATGAAATATAAATAAATATAATCCTGAATTTATATTATTTCAAAATTATTTAGAGTAAATATCATATTAAAATCCAAAAATATTATGGAATATATATATTATAAACCTAAGTCATTTTGTTCTGCCACAATAAATAAATTTAATCCTTAGAATTTTAATTATCTAAGATAAATTTTTACTTCCTAATTAAGAAAATAATCTATATATATACATATATATTAATAAATATAACATAGGGTTGGAAATAAATAATTTCCCTAGGAATTTTATAAGAAATTACTAAATGAAGAATTATTCCTTTTGATGGTCACAGTAATGATTCTTAAATCTGAGAAATGGAAGGCCTAGAAAGCCCAAATGATTCTCCTTTAGATCACAATGTCCCTTTTAGTATTAAACAAGTAAAATAAAATCTCATTAAACCTAAAAATTATTTTCTAATTCTTAATTATCCTTATCAAATTGAAACATAATTTCTAAAAAAAAATTATATCATTCCTCTCATACCAACTACAACATCCAATACCTATGATCTAGAGAATGGTTCCTAAATATAAACATTTTCATTCTTTAGTATCAAAGAAGTAGCTCAACATTTAACATTTTATAATCACTGTATCAAATAAAATTTTCATTTCCTTGACATCATAGATAATCTTCTTAGGTATATAGTTTTAGGGAATTATGAACATATAATACAAAAAAAAATACTCATGTTAATCCTTTAAATAATTATTAACACAATAATTTTATTTTTACTAAAATGTCTCTCAATATAATAATTTCATCATAATTACCCCTAATCGTTGATAATCCATTTTAAAAACATTTTTTGAAAACATGAGTGAGCACAAAATTGATCATTAATGGTTTTTAAGGAAATCATTTTTAAAAAAACTGGAAACTCCTCAAAAATATTTACTTCAAAACTGAACACATTAAATATAGTAAAAAAAATTCAAAATAAATTTTATTTTATTCATTTAAAAAAGGATTTTAAAAAGAACTATAAACTTGAATAAGTAAAAAACATTTCATTATAATGTTACTAAAATACATAAAACAATATTTTATTAAAATCTATTGATATTTATAAATTTCAGAAATCCATTTTGAAATAAAAAAATTACATTTGAATATAATATTAACAATATTACATTACCTATAAATCCAATGATTCTTTAAAAAATTCAGAAGATTACAACGGAAATATTTTCAGGAATCTAGAACGTTGAACTCTATATACATCCTACCCTTCACATGGTTGAAAATTTTCCAGGAGGTTTTAGGTTCACTCCTCATTCCCTAAATGTTTACAACACCCATGTTCTATATTTTTCCAAAAAAAATTGAATCATACATCATTTCTTGTAATGAAACTTTTATCAAAACGTAAATTTTATAAACATTAACAAATAATATATTTTTATAAAACTATGCATATATATATATATAATAAGCTAAGTTTCATGATAATTAATTTTTGACAAAAGTATTATTTTGAAAACAGTCATGGGATTTCAATGTGAATAAAGTCTTGTAGAAACATACAATAATTAAGGCATAAACAGAATTTTTGTTTCAAATTTAAAATATTTATAAATTATAATTATAATTCGATTAAATTCCTTAAAAACTAAAAGAAAATTTTATTTCCAAAATAAACATGATAATGAGAATTGTTTTAAAAAAATAGAAATATTTTTTGAAATTGAAATACTAAAATTTAGAAGCATTTTCTCCTATAGTGAGAGTTTTTAAAACAAAATACTTATTAATAATTATAATTATAAATGAAATTATAATTTAAACTTCCTAAACTCAAATTTAAAATCATAATATGTATACAAATAATTTTTTTATGATGAATTTTTATATTATATTTTCATATTAGATATATTTTAAAACAATTTTTTATAAGAAATAATAATTTTGAAAGTCTATTCCCCTTCCCTGGTGTTACTAATTTAAACATCAATATAGTAACTCTTAAAAATAGATCCCCTTACTCACTATTTATATTAGTGGGAAAAAATCAAGAAGTACGATCGTATTTTATTCATTGAATTTTTATGAGAAGCAGAAAATTTTATAAATCCTGATCCATTGAGATTCATTTAACATTGTATTTAGTGATGGGGTATATGGTGTGAAACAAATTTCAAACAATACCCATTTTGTTTCATTTTCATTTTTCCATATTACCTCAATAAATTATGTCTCCCTAATAGAACTACTTATGAACCTATTTTTTCACAAATTTATCTGTGTGAATCCTACATTACACCACATACATATTTGTATTCATATTCCTGATGAACTCTCATCATTAAAAAGATGACATTATTTTTCTGGTTCATCCAATAATTTGAATAAAAATATTACATGGAGATCCTTTTGTTATATATATGAATAGATATTCATGTTTTTCTATATATAACTTGAACAATATAATAAAATAGAGGTTTAAATTTGAATCTCTTATACAATTAATTATAAGCATCGATAGTGGCAAAACACGATCATCATTTTTGGGCTAATGGACGCAGATACAGATCTTGTGGCGTGGTCATGTTTGACTTCTCTTATAATAGACGATCAACTCCAAACTCAAATTGTCTCATAGGTTTTGAATTTCAACTTCCTAAAAACAACATAATCCAAACCCATCTTCTTCAAAAATCTAAAAAACCCCTAACCTCAAGTTCAACATCAATGTTGAGTGAAAGAGGATGATTGTGATATGACTAGTTCCATGAATTTTTTTATTACTATTTTTACATTATATTATTATATTAATTTTCAAATATATTTAAATTTATATATAAATTATTTTAATTATCATGATATTTTTTATACCACAATAATTAATACATTACTATAATATTATAACTACCATCAAATACAATTATTTATAACAATTATACACCATTTTAAAAAATAACATATTTTTTTTAAATTATTAATCCATTTATATTTGTATAAAAATAATAATTATTTTCTATTAATTATTATTTATAGGATCACATATTTTTTATAATTATATTACAGAGTATTTTGATAATATTTTATATTAATGTATAATAATAATTGTTACTTTACTATTATTAATTTAATTGTATTCAGTTAAAATTAATATAATAATTTATTTAATCTAATATCTATATTTCATAGTAAATTTTGTTTCACAAATTAAATTCTAAATTTTTCAGTTATTACCGTTAATTAAGGAATTCAAAATTTAAAATTAATTTTTTCCTTAAGTATGTATATTATAACTAATAATTTTGTATCTTATTTTTTCATCATTTTATTATTAAAAATATTAATTAGTATGATCAAATAAATATATTTATTTTTATAATTTTATTATTCATAAGTTTTTTATAATTATCATAATATCCATGAATTTTATAAATAATTAATTTCCAAATATCAAACAAATACCGCATTGTCTAAAAAAAAATTTATAAAACAATATTTTTAAATAAAATCCCTTTATTATATTATTTTAAAATTATTCATAGTAAATATAATAATAAATTTCAAAGCTATTATTGAATATATATATATATATTAAAATCCTAGGTTGGTATATTTTACCCCTATAAATAAGTTGTATCTTATAATTGTTAATTATATATGATAATTTTGTTCTTCCTGATTAAGCATACATCAAATTTTTCAATGTATATATATACACGTTATGATTACCTAGGGTTTGATAGAAATAATCTTAATATGAAATTTATAACAAGTTTCTCTATGAAAATTATCCTTTCAGAAGAAAACTCTGTAGATTCTTAAATCTAAAATACTCAAAGCCAATAAATATCACAGGATTATCCACTCTATTACAACGTATCTTTTCTCAAGAATCAACAAAAACCTTAAAATAAATATGTAAGTCTTAATTTTCCCTAAATAATAAAATGTTAATCTCTAATGTTTTCTTGAACTTTCATCTGATACCAACTGTAGAATCCTAGACTTGTGCTCCTATTTATGTTTCCAAAATATGAATTTATTTTATTAGTTTTAAAAAAGTGATTCAAATTTTAAAAGTTAATAATAACAATATGAAATCCAATTATCAAGACACTTACATCATAGAAAATAATTATACTCATATATTTTAAGAGAATTCGGAACATTTAATACAAACTAATACTCACACGAAACATTTAAAAAATCAACAGCATAACTTTTTAATTATTACGATAGTGTTTTTCAAGATTATAATTTCTTAATAGTTTCTCATAATTTTTGGTAAACCCTACGATAACATTTTCAGAAATTTTGGGGTAAGAATGAAATTCTCTGGTAAGGGTATTTAGTATAGATCTCTTAAAATAATTAAAAACTCCTTGAAAATATTTTCATCAAACCTGAAAACATTAAATATAATAAAACATTTGGTTAGTATAAAATTCACCTTATTATTTAAAAGCCTTGTATTTTCTGAGAAACATTTTATAAACTATAATAAGTTGAAGGTTTTTTTGTGGTATTTTTCCCATTTTTAAAAACAATTGCAACCATTTTATGTTCATAAAGTCAATAAATCCATATTTATTTCCAAATTTTTACTTTTGAATTTTTTTTTTAAAATATTCTATCAAAGAATAAATTCAATAATCATTGATAAAAATGTTTAATAATCATATAAAATAGTACCATGGGGAAAGCTGAAAGATATAATCTTATATGTGAACTACCCATTGCATCGTAGAAAAAATCCATTGGGGTTTTGGGTTCAAAACTCTATTCCTCATATTTTTACAATTCCCAAGTGTCATATTTCCATGAAAATTTTAGCTTACCCTATATTTCTATATTAGAATTTTTATCAAAACATAATTTTTTCAAACACATAAAAGGACATATTTATATAAAAATACTCACAATCATATATATATATATATATCTAAATATATGGAAATAAATAAAATTCCTGATAATAAATCTTTAGATGATGACATAATTTAAAAAACACACATGCTATTCCCATTAAAATAAAATATTTTATGGTAATACAGTAATACATAAATATAAATACTCATGTGATAAGATTAAATTTTTAGAACATAAAATCATAATTTTTTAAACTATACAAATTCTAAAAAATATATTTCTTTCAAAATTCCATTGTAAATGAAAATTATTCTAAAACAAAATATAAATATACTTTGAAACAGAAGAAATAAATATATAGAATAATTTTTACCTTTGATGAGGGATTGGTTTCAAAGAATGAAATTATAAAACCTTTCATCTTAAACAGAAAAATATAATTCAAACTTCTTAAAATCAACTTCAAAATCATAATATTTTTTAAACATAATTCCCCTAAGAGGGAGTTTTATTTTATTTTAAAAAATATCTATTTTAAAAATATAACATGAAATGAGAATTCTCAATGAGTATTCACTTACATAGGAATGTTAATTAAAACATCCAAATATTAACCCATAAAATTGAAATCCTTCCACGTTATCTCTCGTAGTTAAAATATCCAGAACATGAAAAAACATTATATTTTTGGAGTTGTTAAAGAGAATGGAATATTTTTATATTCCCATATCCATTGATTTTTAATATTCATTAATTTTACATCTCTTTTATGTTTAATAGTGTGTTTCTTGGGTTTTGAGGGAATTGGGGTCTTTTTAGGACTTCTAAAACTGTTGGGTTGGGTGTTGTCTAAAGCACAAGTTCCCATAATGAATGGTTTTCATGAAGTTAATATTATTCTTAACATAAGTTATAAATACCTTCTAGTGTAGGAAAATTTTATAAGCATTGATTCATGCTCAAGTAATGAAAAATTGGTCTTTGTTTCTTTAATTTGGTGAGATTCATTTTCTTATATACATGGAACTCATCAGATTCAGAAAAAAAAAATTGGGGATTCACGATGTAAATAGTTCAAGACCAGTGGGTTTTATCATGAGAAACACATGATTCATTATCCAATCATTAATAATCTATCCTATTTATAACCCTAGGATATTCTATGTGATTTGGGGTTTCTCCACTCTTTTTGAATTTCTTCATTTGGTTCTTGACCTCCCAGACGGTTTCACATGTCACTACTCGCTAGTAATAATCTTTTATTCTTATTCATTTCTATTAGTCACATTTGTGTTGATGTGTTATTTTTACACATTTTTCAAACATTTGGAAAATATTTTTTGATCCTTTAACGATTGGTTTTTTGATCTTCCCCCTGAGTCCAACCTTGTTTTGGTTTTATTGTGGCATGTGATTTTCCTAGAAGTTTGTTTCAATCTATCATATCCACCTATTTTTAATTATGGAATTTACACTCATATGTTATGTTTGATACTAGAGCCTCCATCAATAATTTATTTTTTCATTCCAATGGTTGGAAATCACATTAAATTGGTGCACGAAACATGTTTAACATAGGTGGTTCAATCTCTTTCTTATGAAGAATATATTTTATTTCTTCAGTTCTATAATTTGATATATTAATTGTATGGAATGATTTTTTTCTATGTTTAAATATATTTTTGGTAAAATATGTTTTTTACCTATATTTTGGAAAAAGAGATGGTATTTTTAATTCATTTTAAATGGTTTTTGAAATTGGTTTTATGCATGATGTCGTGGATTAAAGGGTTTTGGAATATTTTTGTAAATATGAAACTCTTTGAAATGATTTGAGATATGCAACACATGAGAATCCTTGGGTATATTGGTGGAAGATTTAGCATAAGTTCATAATCGATATTTATTATCGTGAGGTTTTTTGTGGGTATTTTTTCTATTCCACAGGTCTGTTGATCTAGGTTTTTTTGTTGACATTGTTGGTGGTTCACTCATTAGGTGTTCCTATGCTCCTTCAGTCTATTATCTAAGGACATCTTTTCAATAGTCATTGATTGTGACGTGAGTAGTCAGATAACCAAGATTTATATGATCATTTGTCCCTTAACCATTATGTTTGTATATTTACTATTTTTTCATTAATATACATTCTTTGGATACTACATAAATGGTATAAAAATTATTATTTTAGAGAATTTAACTTTCCATTGTTTTAGATTTGTTGAAAAAGGGAAATATTTACCAAAATTTTGATATAAACTATTTTATTATATATCATGAAATGTTTTCTTAAAAAATTATAATATATGTGTATATCATAAAGAATAATGGTATAAAAAATTAGTTGGGATCTTACTGAGCCTCTTTAGTTCACACCATGAATACCCCTTTGGTAGTGTGTTGAACTTGTTATATCAATAGATGTCGGTAAAGTAAAGGCATCGTAGTGAGTAAATGGGGTTTATATTAGGTGGGTATGGTAGATGTTTGAGAGATGGTGGGATATTTTTCACATTATCATGGATTTTGTTTTGTTTCTGTTGATTTTTTATGTTTTAAGACATGTAACTTTGGTTTTGTCTAGTTTGAGTTGTATTTCTACTAGTGATTTCTCTTAGTTGTGGAATGTATATATAATTTCATTTCATGCACTATTTTTTTATTTTATATATATATATATGCCTTTTAATTTTCTATAGGTTTTGTGAAATTATTACCTCTAGTTGTTGTTGCTGACCAGGTCCTAGTCAACATCCCATGGGGTTATATAAATCCCTTTTTCTATGTGGAAGATCAGGTAGGATTCCATTTTGTGAGGGTATCTAATGTAGATTCATTAAAAAATTTATTAAACATTGTATGTCTTCAAGACTACCTATCTTGGGAAATTTGGTATATAGGGTATAGGATTTTCAGAACATGAGAGGGAGGTTTTAGTGAGTGTCTAGCCTGCTCTTACCATGATGCGACTCGAGTTATTGGGGGAATATTGGTATGTTTGTCTCCTATGTTTTGTTATTGAACATAATATCATATTTTTCCTATGATATTATGGTTTGATCTGATATTTTATTAATTATGAATCATTTATTTAATTTTTAGTATCCATCAATCTACCTATCATACATCTCTCATGGGTTTAATATGAGGGTGTGTCGAATTCTACTCAGTGGAATTTATGTCTGGATCATAATATTATAGATGGTATCATACAATAATTTTTTCCATAGGAATTTTTTTTTTGAAAAAATCAAAATGTAATTTTTATGGTATATCCAAGAGATATAGTTGTTAGTGATTGATCATGAGAGTTTCTAGGTGAGAATACCATGTCTTTTAAGGGTATGAATGGGCCCCAAGAGGCATATTACTGGTCCGAAATGGTCAATCAATTCATTGAATTTTGGGATACACTGGAGATCATCAAGGTGATGTGTGCATCATTGAGGCTTGAGGATCCCCTCAAATTAAGGTTGGATATTATGGAATAGGTGGGTAAACAAGTGGGATTTGTTTGGATGGATTTCAATACACTCTTCTAACATATTTTCTACCTAGAGTCACTTGTAATGGAGAATATTATATTTCAAATCATTGTAGTATGAATATTATTCAATGTTGGTGTACACCATTTGGTGTGTTGATCTAGAAAATGTTTATCAAGAAATGGTAAAAAATGAGAAAATTACGGCTCAATATTTTCTACAACATTTGTGACTGTATATTATATCCTACATATTTATAGTGATGTTTTCTACCTACACAAAGATATTTGAATGATCTATGACGAATGAGATGGACTCTGCATGCAAGATTTATTATTATTCTCTTTATCTTCCACCCAAAAGATGATTTAGTGGAGCGTAGGGGAAAAAGAGGAAGTGGTATGATCATTACAATAGTGGTGGAGTTTAATTTCTTTAGTAAGCCTCCCATAAACCATCATTAACAAATAGCAGTGTTCCCATGAATTTCTATTAGGATGGAATGTTCGCAGACTCATTATGTTTTTTTATTGTATTTGATGTTGTGGAATGGTTGTAGTCATTACATCCATTTATAGATGTTCTTATAGGATTTTTCAATTCCTCACAGTTGTCATGGTTTATTTTCCATAAAGGCCGTTGTGGAATAGTTATAATATTTAATGTACACAGGAATATAACTATAGGCTACCGGAGTGATGCACCATTAGGCTATTGATGAGTCACCAATGGAGGTTTTTGTGTGTCTGTTTATAGAGAAGGGTGAAATATTTGTTGTATATTATGTTGTGACTTATTTGTTTGATATAGGTGCCTCTTACTCATTTATATCTTTATATTCTATTATTGTTTTGAAACATCCAAAGGAGATATTTTTATTTTTATAGAGTTTAGGAAAACTATTGTAAATTGTAAAGCACAAGGCATTCAATTTTATTCTTGTTCTCTATAGTAAGATGATGTATAGTTAGTCTAGGATTTTCACATTCTCAGTCTAGATCTGTTTGACATTGTTATTTATATGGATTAAATTATTTCTAATTGAGATAATATTTTTTTCTAATATCGGTGTGTATCATTATAAAGTGTTGAATAGTGCTATCAAGTGTTTTGGGGAGAGTGGGATCCAAGGTCTGGTCATGTAGGGTCTTCCTACCTAGGGTTCAATAGTTTCATGTTTATTTTTGTGTGTGATCCTAATTTCATTTCTTCAACTTTTTATCTTTCCACAATTCATCAAAAATTTCATGGTGTTTTCATTGAAGAATTATCATGTCTTATTCTAGAGGGAGAGCATGATTTTTTTTGGAATTAGTTTTGATTACATAGACAATTATGACACTATCTTATCGAATTTCACCAAAAGAGATTAATGTTATCAAAATTCAATTGGATGATCTGATAGAGGAAGGATTTTTTTCACCAAGAGTGTATTATTATGAATATCTATAGTTCCTATTTCCTAGAAGGTAGATGATTCACTTCAATTAAGTGTTTAAAATCAAAAGATGAACTGGGTCATAATTATGAATTAGTATCATTTACCCCATGTGTTGTACATATTTGTTTAGTTAAAAGTGGAAAGTTGTTTTTGAGGTTTGACATTCGGTTGGGTTATCATTATCTCATAGTTCAGGAGTATATTATTATGAAAAATATTTCCAGAGAAGGTATATTCATTATGAATTTCCTATTATTTATTTTATATTTAATAATTCTCCATCAGTTTTTATGGTTTTGATTAATAGATTATTCCATAAGTATCTCAAAACCATCATTTTGGTGTTCGTATAAGCTATCATGGTTTAGTCGAGATATGAGCATGACCAATAGAACCATCCGAGTTTATTATTTGGAATCCTAAGGAGTCTCTATCTATATATAATGCATTAAAAATGAATTTTCTAGATCTAGGATTAATATTATATGGACCATGTAATTTCACATCAAGGATTATCATTGGATCTTATGAAGTTAAATGATGTCTTTTCATCAGAAGAATCATATATTGTCTCTGAGATATGGATCTTCCTTGGACTTACTAGATACTATAGGTGGTTTTTCTATGATTTATCAATATTTACATCCCATATTACTACACATACCATGAAGGGAATAAATTCATATGGGATGTTAAATTCCCTTCTTCATTTGATGAGTCAAAATGAATTCTGAAATCATTTAATATTCTGATCTTACATGATCCTAGTAAGTGGTATGTGGTGTATTACAACACTTTTGGAATTTTTCTAAGTTGTTTTCATATATAAGATTGACATTTTGTGGCATATTGTTATCATCAAATTTGGAATAATGAGAAGAATTAACCCACTCTTAATTTGGATCTTATTATTTTTATGTAAGTTCTTATGTGTTGGTGGTACAATCTGTTTTAGGGAGAGTCTCAAAGAATCTTTTTAATATAAGAGTATAAGTTATATTTTTTATCAAAAAGGAATTGAAACAAATATGGAGATTATGGATTGAATACCATTTGGAATTCGATTTTTATATCACTTACACCCTGGGAAATGAAATTTCAATAGAGGTGCTCTTAACAAGAAATCACCATCACATGTTACTTTGAAATCAAGGGAGGTTTGAAAAATTATGGGGATATTTGACTAGTTTCATTTAGATGTATGAGGAGATGATTTTGGTATGGTTTTAACTAGTGTTAATTTATCATCATATATTCTTTAGTCTATTATGCTAAGTCAGTAGGGGGTAAGGAGTTTAGTGGATTTAGAGAAACCCATTATGATGGGGAGACCATTTCCATATGGTCTCTCCCATTTCGTGGTGTTATACTCTTTGTGGATCATTCTATCATCCCAACATATGTGAGGGGTTCATTTATATTTTAATGTCATAGTTCCCCATGGGTCACTAACCCTAGAAGTAATAATATGTATTACGACATGAGACTGTGATTTTAGTGGCCATGTACAAAGTGTGACAGTCCAAATTACGTGTCTATAGTTACACCAATGATTAGATAAAGAAAGTGAATATAAAACCATTTGGTATTATCTGGCATCTCTCAGTGCCAATTTGTATATGGGATAGCTATCGAGGGACTTTTTTATTAGATTATCATAGACACCCTGAGGGATGATTGTTATATGAGTGGTTATGGATTGGTTAATAAAAGATTCTCATTTTATTCTAATTTGGAATTCCACTAATGTTGATGATCTGGGTAAGATATATACAAAGGAAATTTTTAAGATTCATGGGGTTATTTATTTCATTGTCTTAGATAGGGATTCAAATTTTACCTATCAGGTCTGGAAGAGTATCTAAGAGGCGTTGGGGACTAAAATATGGTTGATCATAACTTACCATCCAGAGATGGATAGCCAAATCGGGAAAGCTATTAAGATTTTATTGAATATAAACGATGCTTTTCTATTGGATTTTGGTGGATAATATAAAATCCATCTGATACTACTCATGTTCTCCAATAACAATTGTTAAATTTCAATGATTAGAATGGCTCTATTCGAGGCTTTGTATGGTCACCCATATTGATCACCTCATTGTTGGAAAGACATGGAAAAGGCCTCTCTTATGGGATCGACTCTATTTAAGAAGATTTTGGTGAGAATTCAAGATATAATTCAATATCTGGATAGTATGTAGAATCGATGTAAATATTATACTCATCACTGACGTCTTCCATTAACGTTTTCTATTAGTGACCAAGTTTTCATGACATTTTATCCTTGATCGGGTCATATTTAGTGTGAGAAAATGGGAAGTCCATCTCTGATATATGTTAGATCATTTGTGATCTATGAGTGGCTTGGGTATGTTTCTTATCAGTTAGGTTTTATAGATCAATTAATGGTTATTCATGATGTTCTACACATATCATATCTTAGAAGATAGTATCCTAATCCCTCTAACATTCTTATTTGGGAGGAGATCGATTTGGAACTAAATATATTAGTTATAATGAAATAGCAGAGATCATAGATTATCATGTGAATGACTTTTGTGGACATTATATCCAATTGGTTAGAGTTTTAGGAAGACAATGATAGGATTCTCATAAGATAGGGTTTTTTTAGTCATTACTGAAGGAGTAGTGGCCTCACCTCTTTCTAGAGCACCCTTCTACCACTTGAATTCCTATTGATAGAAAGTCATGTGGTGGGAGGATTGTAACATCCAAGTTAACTGTACATTTCTTTTAATGATTAAATTCATTTAATTTTGGTTTTGAGGGTGTCAAATAATTTTTGGGATTTCTATAGTTGTTGGGCAGTATTATACCTATTGAATCATCTCCATAAAGAATGGTATTCTTATTGTTAATATGTTTCTTGACATACATCGTGATTAACATTCAATGTTTAAAAACATACAATCTATAAAACATTTTTAGGTAATTAAAACATTTAACTGTATATTTTAACCAAAGGAAAAATTATTTTAGTATGCATATTGTTCATCGAATTCTATTTGTGAATAGGGTATTCCTGACATGAATCATTCAAGACCAACATTTTTAATCATATAAAACACATGATTCCTTCTCAATTTGATTCTCACCTCTCCTCAATTAAAACATAGAGTCTTCTTTGACATTTTTGGTGTATCCACTCCTTATAGATCACATTTTCTATTCTTGATACATGTTTTTGTTGCATGCATCACATCTCTCTAGTAATCAGCTTTCAGATTCATCATTTAAAATAGTGGTAATATTGGTTTCATAGTATATTTTGGGATTTTCCAATATTGTATTGATAATTTCTTGACCATTTATAGATCCATTTTGTGGTCTTCTCCTAGATATTGGTCCTTATTTTGTTTTTAATGTACTATGTGTGGTTCATTAAGGTTTTTGTAGTGTTTGTACTTCATTGATGTGTGTGTTAATCTATCCTCTTATCATGTCATTTTCATTTTCTATTATGAGATGTTATTATCGATGTTAGGGCCTCCTTCATTTGTATTTACTTTATTTCTGATGGATGGGTATCTCATCACTTTGGTGCGTAGACTCATTTTGTGGTTGGTGGTTCTATCTCTAGCCTATGTTGGATGAACTATATTTCCCCAGTTTTATAAATTGATTTATAAATAGATTATAATGATTTTTTTGAATGCATAAACTGATTTATGGAATAAATATAGTTCTTACATTTGTTTTTGTAAAAGATAGCTTATTCTAAATTCATTTTAAATGGTTTTTGGAAAGCTTTTTTAGGCATGTTTTTTTGGAATAATGATTTTAAGAATTATTTGTGAAATGTGAAACCCTTTGAAATGATTTTAGATATTAAACATTTGGGATAACTTGTGTAGTTAGAGAGATGGAGTATCTTATTCTCATCATCCATTTTTTTGAGGCATTCTCATGGGGCTTTCCTCTACTCCCAAACATTTTTTTCATGGGTATTATTATTAACATTAGTGGGGATCACTCATGGTGTTTTCCTCTACTCCTTGGTCATGTGATCTAAGTACTTGTTGTGTACTAGTCATTGATAGTGGAATGACTAGTATGTTAAACTGACTTGATGTGATTCTTTTCCCAATTTACAATTTCTCTTAGATTTTTTTTGAGTTTATAAACATGATTTAGAATTTTGATAAATGATATATAAATTATTCTTTGAAACTATTTACATTCGTTTTATAATTATGAAAAGTAAATTATTTACCATTATTTTTTATAAACTATTTTACTACTTATCATTTCAGGTTTTCCTTAAAATGAGAATATATGGGATTATCATACAGAGACATGATATGAATCACCTAGGTAGGATATTACTAATCTAGTATTGTTCATACCCTAATGACCCCTTTGATGGTATGTAGACCTGGTAATGTACATTGATATAGGAAAAGGTAGGGACCCATAGTGAGTTTTTGAGGTTTATATCAGCTGGGTATGGGTAGCTGGTGGAGAGTTGGTGGTATTTTTTCCATGTCATCAATGAGTTATTGGTTTCTATTATCTTTTTGGTTTTATAGACGTGTATCTTTTTTTATCTGGTATGAGTTCTATCACTAGAAATGTTTTCTATCAATTTTATCATGTGTTTCTTACGGTTTTTCTTCAGATCATTATTTCCTCTATATATATATGTGTTATGTTGGCTAATTTAGGTTGGGAAAAAATTTCCTCAATTTTTTTATGTCAAGGTTCTTGTTACCAACATGGGGGGATCAGCAACACTCTTTAGGTTTGTGGAGGATTCAGTCGGGTTCTTACTTTTTAGGGTCTCATGGTTCGTTCATTGCGATTGAAAACCCAGTTAATAACTTATTTGTTAATGATGGAAATATCATGCAATGACCTTTAGAAACTACACATTATTTCAAATTCTTTGGTCCATATTACATCATAAAATTATTTCCCCAAGAAAAATTTCTTATGCTATTATTTTTTACCAAAATTATCTATATTGTTTCCGTATTGCAACACATATATATTTGTATCTACATACCATATAATATCTCATTAGCAGATAGAGAGATAAATTCTAATCTGTACTATCTTTTCATTTGTGTCAAAATATTACTTGTGTATCATAATGCAATATATATATAAATTAATGAATTTCTTATATATATACTACAAATAATATTAATCCAATGCGCTCGATTTAGATCTCTAACTTGAATCATCATTGGATCCTATGTTAGTGAAACTCAATCATCTTAAGTGGGACACAAGACTCAAATATGTCACTTATAGTGATATCAAAGCTCAAATTCTCTAACTTAGATAAGCATCTCCATTATCAAATTAGGTCATTAGTATTCGATTTCATTTTCTGAATAATAACTTCCTCTGAACCTATATTCTTTGAAAAACTAAAACCCCATGATCTTTAGTTTGATAATAATATTGAGTGGAAATAGATGAAGACGACATGGCTAGTTTCAATAATTTTTTAATTATTTACATGTTATTATTATATTATGTTTTCCAACACATTTATATATAAATATAAATTATAATAATTATTGTTTTATTATTTTATCCCAAATTAATTAATGTATTACTATAAGAATTATAAATTCCGTCATGGATACCCTTTCCTAATTAATATTCACCCTTTTAATAAATATTTTATTCATTTAGAGTAAATATAATATTTAAATTAATATAAAAAGAATTATTATTTCGAATAATATTTTTTTTATGTTAATATATTTTTTTAACTATCATTTAAAATATAAATACACACTTTTTGATCAATTAATTATATTTAATTTTATATCACCATTATTAATTTATGTTTTTTAAATTCAAATTGAAAAAATATTTTATTTACCATTGTATCGATATTTCTCAATAAATATTTTTTACATATCAAAATCTACATCTATTAATTGCTACTATTAATCATGGAATTACAAATTTTTAATTAACCTTCTTCTTATGTGTGTTCTTTTTCAACAATTACACATAATAATATTATTACATACTATTTCATTTTTTTATTGAAAAATCCTAATTACTATTATAAAATATATATTTATATATACACGTCATTTCACATATATTATTCAAAAGTACATTATAGTTGTCATTATATCTATTAAGATACCACATAATCAATTACCTAATATCTACTAAAAACCAAAAAAATAGTCTTATTTTAATAATATAATCCTCTTAATATATTATTTTTAAATTATTCATTATAAATATAATGTTAATATTCATATTAATTACTAAATATATATTTTAAAAACATGTTTTGTTACACTTACTCCCTCTTTGTAACATGATTCCAATATTTTTGTTCTTCCTTATCTATTTTTTTTAAATGATAAGTATTCCATCATGGTTTCCATTATTTGATTACATGATGTTAAAACCATCAAAGTTTATAAGGGAATATTTTTCAATAAATATCTAATTCTATAGGGTTCTTCAACATTAACTCAATTTCATTTAATTGTCCCATTATAAGGGATTTTTATTATTAACATTATGCTTTTGATCCTCCTTATCACTATTTTAATATTATTATTTAATGTGATTTATCTTTCTATTTTTATTACAACATCGCCGATCATTTTGATACTTCTTCATTTTTTATTGATTTTGATAATCAACCTTCTAAGGGGTGAGGTGGAACCCTTACAAGGCTCGTAGGTGTAAGTATTACATGACCTATAGGCCATAGAGGAATTCATTACTCATAGGCTTCAGACATTATATACAACCTAGACTAATAAGTTGGAATTGCTCCTCCCCAATATCTTCATCATGAAATCAGCTCTCCACCTTCGCATGGCTGTTTGGCTATGCTATCTTGTGCATGCACGGGCTTGTCCCAAACATTTTGAGATTATTTACATTATTTATCTTTAATATTCTTCTATATTATTACCAATATTATTTTTTATATTATATTTAAATTGTGTTTATGAATCATTATTATTATTTAATAAATTTCAACTCGTTTTAAAAATTTGTAAATTAATGTCCTTACACAAAATAAAAATTTCAATAATTATTAAAAAAGATCATAAAAAATAATAATTTCTTTTATTTAACTCTATCAATTTATTAGCTTCCTATGAAATATTATTCATTTATCCTAACACTCCTTTATATTCTTCATATTTAAATATTTCTTATGTTTTATTCCATTGATTGGTATCATTCTCATAAAAGAATATTACTAAAAAATCCACTGATTCTTTATACCCATTCAAATTTATATGTAATGTGGTGGAAATGAAATATATATAAGTTAAATTACTCATCACTGAAATTTTCATACTATATCATCATCTTTTAATAATTATAATAACGCTAAAAATTACTTTCCTTTATGAATGCATAATAATTCTATCATTTGACTGAATGTTGTTCTCCTAATTATCAATATATATGATTGACTAGGAAAATTATTTACTAGAAATATATCTTTTAATCTATATGATGTGAATACTATAATATTCATTATCTTGATCATGAGTTTTTTACCGAGGTTTGTTCCCCATCTCCTTATATGAATATTTTATTTCCAAAGGTAAATAATTCTATGATTTTGATGGATATACTATTTTTTCAAACTCTTGTGACATTCATATGTATGATCTGTTATAATGTGATGAGTGGGCCCAAAATTATAAATCCTTGAAATTTTTTATGTGATGCTCAAATATCATAGGATAAATTATAAGGAGTATGATAATGGATCCTATAGTATTATATAATTTATTTTCTAGGTGATCCATGACTTGTGTTTGTGATTACATGCCTTATGTTTGTGCCATATTTTTATGTTATGAGGAAAGGGTTTCCCCTATGGATGATGGTAAGATTCCTACTCAATATGTTTAGTCTCCCATGTAATGATCTGATATGTTTATTCAATGATTTAAATATTAAAATTTTATATATTTTCTATTAGGATATATAATTATTCTAATGTAATTAATTTTTAGTTCATCTAATTTCGTAATATTTTTCATTTAATTGTTTCATTTCTCACATAATCATGTTTCTCATATTTCTAATATTTATTTACAAATCATATTTTTTCATGTATTATTTCTTACCCCTTATTGAGTGTTTAATATCACTCATTTCTTATGATTCACCACTTTTCTAGTAAATTGTAATTGTTAAATATATTGTGATCAATTTATAAGTTCTCTTAGACAAATTAAGTGATTTAATTATAGTACATAACTATAAGATGATGAGGTAATATTTACCAAGCTCATAAATACACTAATATGTTGACCTTGGTAGTTGGTTTTAATTATTTTATGCATGATAATTATTTTTCCATAGCACCAGATCAAAGATTATGCTTCTAGGGGACTCTCAATTATTATCTGAGAAAAACAATTCTGAAATTAGGGTAGTGAAAAATTAGTTATATATCCATATATAGATAACTATTTTTTCTTGAGTACTAGGTTAGGTGTGTCTTGTATGAATGTATTTATTTAGTAAAATTAATGTATCTATAATAATCCATTTTTTTAATTTAACAAAGATTAATTTTATTGTTTCATTTGGTTTTAGTAATGTTACTTTTGAAAAGTGGTAAAAAGTTTGGTATATTTTTTAATGAGTAATAATTGTAAATACAATGATTACTTAATGTGTTAAAATATACATTCCCATAATTTCAATGATTATTTTTATATGTTCTATTCCTTAAATTAAATATTTAATGGTGAAATAAATTTCATTTCATTGTTTTAAATTATATGAACCTATAATATTTAAAAATTCATTGTTTTTAGAAATTATTTAATATATGACAATTTGATATATATTAATTCATGTTGATAAAAATATTAACATAAATAAATTGAAGGTAACCCAAAAAAGTTACAGTAACAATTTAATTTCATTAATATAGAAATTCACATATTAAGGATACATACATCCATAAAATTAAAAATGTAATCATTAGACAATTCAGATAAGTAAATAATAAGACTTCAGTATAAAATGATAACTTATTTAAATGACCTATAATTTTCATAGATGATAAAAACAATTAAAAAGAAACAAAAAATTATAATTTTTTTTGAAATTATATAAATAAGATATAGAGAAATTTAATATAATAATTACAAAATTATGAATAACTTTAAATTAAGGCATCCATCTGATTTATAAATGTTATGCAACCATTTGATATGTGACTCTAATAATAGTAAACATACTGTTATAATAATTACATGATAATTTGAATAGTAAAATATCAATTAAGAAAACATATGAGTCATCCTTCCTGAAAATATTTACCATAAATTTAAAATTTTAATATAAGTGACCATATTCCATGAATTGATTATTAAATCAATTTAGTAAAATGTAAGTATATGTTTTAAATTTTAGTAAAACATACTTTAAATTATTTAATGAAATGATAATTTTAATAAAAGAATTAAATATTGAAATTAAATATTCAAGAAAAATATTTCTTTTGAATTGATTTAATTTTTTTAATCATTAAATAAAATGTATGTAATAGTGATGTTTTTTCACTTTCATATAAACTGTAATATAGAGATGAATTTTTAAATACAATAAAATATGTTAATTATAATATATTTTAAATTCTAAATTTATTGAATACAAGAAGATATAATAAACCATAATCATAGCCTCACATTAATAAATTACTTTACATAGTCAAAACAATCAATACAATTCATAATCCTGAGAAAAATAATAAATTATTTAATATTTTATTCTAAAATAAATCTCTCATCCACATATTAATACTACCCCTCAACACCCCACTTCCCCACACACCAGAATCGTATTTTATATCTAAATATGTACCCACATAATTTCTAAAACTTTCATATCCATATTTTTGAGGTTATGATCTTCACAAAAGTCCATTCCTCAAAATAAATGTTATATATCAAATAAAGACATATAAAGGAAGAGATTAATCATCGAACCCCAACTCTTTTGAGTATTTATTCTTCTTATACCCCTTTCAAACCTCCTCTATATGTCAATATGTAATGGAATTACTTTCATAAGTGTGATAAAATTTTATTAAGTTAACGTGATATACATTGTCCTACCCCCTCTCATTTATTATAAAATGAAAAGACTACAGATTCGTAATGAACCCTTTTTGTTACACTTTTATTCATAATTAATTGGTTTTATTCCATAAATTTTCATATTTTTTGGGTAAAAATAACATTTTTGATAAATTAATTTCTTTCAATTTTTTTCAAAAAATTGATTAAGTTTATATTTCTTGTATTTTATTATTATCCTATATTTTACTGTTAATGTCCATGATTTTGATAATATATTATGGTGTTTTTTAGAAACATTAGTTAATATTATGACCCTATATAGAAGTAACTTGTATAGGATTATATGCGATTATAATTTGTGAATGAATGCCTACATAAGGTGATCTGGCTAGAATGAGGCATGTGTGAGAATCGTTTTCCTGTAATCTGTCTAAATAAGAATTAATGGATCATGATGGAGTTCGTATAAGAATAAATATAATGATATGGTGGATTAATTCTCCAATTCCAGTCTCATGGAATATTAAATCATGTTAATCCACTATCAAATAATATTAATCCCAAGGAAAAATAGGCTAATTTATCATAAAAACACAAATATGAATGCTTAAAACAGATTAATTGAAATCTCATGTTAAAATAATTTGTCCACTAAACTATCAATGTATAATCAAATTATTGAATTTCAAACATCATATATGAATAACAATAGATTCTATGGAGGATTAACCAAGTTATAGACACATGTTTTGTGAGATTTAACCACTGTGGCTTAGTCAAACCTTAAATTAAATAAAGGATCCACTAGCTCACATAAAAATAACTAATAGTAATATTCCATTTCCATAAAACTATATTGAGTTTCCAAAATTCCAATTGATGTTTATTATAACATTTATTTTATCCCGATACACCCTAAAATCCTATTTTAATCATTTATCAAGGATTGTGATTATTTATTTATATTTTCTACAAAATGTATAGTCCATAATTTTAACATGTGGGGGAGTTTCAATGATAATGTTTTTGAAAATTATAAATATATTTTTCTTTTCCAAAACATATTTAAACTTATTTTGATAACCACGTGATACTAATCAAAATAATAATAATTAAACAAGATAATTTAGATTTAAAAAACAATCCGAACAATAAGGAAACATATAATGGAATTAAAATCCAAATAAAATTATTATGTGGAATAATTATATTGTGAAAACCATTACCGTATGAAACTATCCCAATAAAAGTGTTGAATCCCACTGAATCTAATTCCAACCTATAAAAATTATTATACCCTCTAATGGAGTTTTTTATATTTTAATATTTGGTCAGTTTTGAATTTTATATTAGGTTTTATTTTTTTTATTTTAATTTTTGAATTATTTTTAACAATTTATAGACTTCTCACTCTTTATCTATATCATATATAATCTTCTTATGTTCTCCCTTTGTGATGCTTCCAAACTCCATGATTCTAGAGTACTAACATTATTCATGGCCTCATAGATTTTTTTATTGATTTTCCCAAATCATTATTTCAATTTCAAAATTTTTATTTTATATTTCTAATAAATATATTGGTGTGTTGAGGGTTTTATTGGAATTTTTTCATCTTTATGATAAATTATGCATATTTTGTGACATTCTCAACCTAAAATAAATTCCATATCTTGTATTAGGTATCCTTTTATATGATAAATCATGGTTTTTAAAGGTATGAAATAGAATATTATAGAGATAGTTTTATAATGATATAACATACTCGATTAAGATGTGATTATTATTAATTACTATTATAGTAGATTAGATTTGGTGGGATAAATATATCTCTTATGAATGATAATTTTGAATAAAATATATGGGAATGGTAGTTCAAATGAAATGGGATGAGTTATCGAATGTAATTTATATTAGATAAAGATATTTTAAATAATCCCGAGTAGATGAACCAAGGAGTGACTCCATTCTTTTTAAAACATGGGTTTTATTTTCATTCCTAGCTTTTTTAAATTTCATTAACATGTATATATCAAATACCTGTTACATTTTTCCCTTTTATATAATTAAAATCATAAAATTGTAATTAGTTATTTGGAGAATGTTTGATTAAAAATATGGACCTTTAAGAGACATCCCTAATGGTATCTGTTATGATTCACTCTTCAACAAAATATAAATATTATTTTGTACCACCACATCATAGGTGTTTATAAAATATTCACTATTTATAGGGATCTCACTCAATCACCCTTTCAAATTTTAAAAAAAATAATTATTTCTTTTTTAGAAAAAATATGGGAACTATTATCTAATCACCGTCTCTCATGGGTAAAATTGTTTTATTTCATAACATACACATGAAGAGATTTTATAAGAAAACTGACAACTGAAGAGTTTTTATATTACTTCAAGGATACTAAAGATGACCTTAAATACCCTATTCTGAAATTATTATCATGATAACAATCTTACTTATTCTCCCACCCTCCAATTATCTATTGACATGTGTTTGAGGAAACCAAAGGGTGTCTATTATTCCTCCCATATTTCAAGAATACATTAAAGAGTATAAAAATACCCTATAAAATCCTTTTTTACATCATAAAGAATATTTCCACTCAATAACCTTACATGAAGATCACATACATCCATCATATCAAATAAATTCCAAGAACCTAAACATTCATTATACTATTTTGGATTTTACATTATTTATTAAGCTAGTTTATTACCTTTGTTTGAATTATTCAAAATCATCACCTTTTGATAGCACAATAGAGTGGATAATAAGAAAAATAATAAACCACCATTAAAGAGTTGATAGTGTTGTAAATTATAAATGAATATTTCCCGATGGCTTTTCATTAAGTAATAAAATTACAAATATATGGGATTGAAAGGGTAAATATTGATTTAAATGTTTGTTGTTTTTATTTTATTCAAATTGAATTATTTTTTGGATTTACCATTGATGATACTTTTGATCAATCTATTATAAATCAGTCCCTATATATGGAAGAATAATCCATCATAGTAGTGGAAATAGTGGGGAGACTTATCTACATCCACCCATATCATCCAAATTATTTTTCACTACAAAGGGGTAGAAACCACAAAAATCTATTCAATGGAACCTCTATATCATATGAATTTGGATGAGCAAGAGAAGAATAAATATTTTATAGTAACCATACAAGAAACCATATCATTTTTTTATTGGGGATAGCCATGATACTATCTAGTTTTAGAAAATATAAACACAGAACTTCCTAGGAAATAACAACAGATTTTATTAAATTTTATATATTTTAATATATTTTTTAAATTATAAATAATCAGTTACTCTATTTTTTCATTTATAGGTTTTGGAATGTTGAATTTTGGATCTCAATTCATTCCACAAGATACAAAATAAAATTATGGTCATAATTTTCTATCTTTTTATGTTTATAGTCTAAATTCATATAATTATCACTTCTTGGATGGGTAGTAACATTTATGTATGGTGGAGTGTCAAACAATTTTAGGATTTTATTCTTATTTATTTTTCATTTTTCATTTTTCTGAAGATTGAGCATAAATGAATCTCCACTATCATTTTTCAATATTGAATTTATTTTGATCAATTATAAATGATTTATGGGAAATTCATTTTTCAATTATTTTTGATATGTTTAATTTTAAATGAATTTGATTTTTAAAATATTTATATGATTTTGACCAATTTTTGAATTCCATGCCAATAAAATAAAGATATAAGTAAATATTTACATAATGAGAGGCACTCTAAACTATTTTAACATAATATTGTAGATACCCTCATTTTCATGATAGAAACTTGTATCTTATATGGAAATAATAAATAGTTATTCTTTATTTTTTAATGATTTTAATTTCATGAAATATTTTTAATGTGATTTATGGTTATTAATGGCTACCAAAAAAAATTTCTCAAGACCCACATTTTGAAATAATCCTTGTTTATCTCATAGAAACCATTAATTTACTTAAATATTTAAGACACTTTAAAAGATTATTAACCCTTACCTATGTTATTTTTTAATATTCTTTCATGATTATTTCATGTTTGAGTGTGGGGTATGGGCATTACATGTGTATAATCTTTGGGAAGCATTTTATTGTTGGGTGATATGGGGGTATGTGCCATTAATCAAAAAAATTGAAGAGAGAAATGATCTTGAGTTGTTATTTATATCATATTTCATTTTTATCATACTATTCACAAAAGAGAAAAAAATTATGAAGAAAATTAGATTAGATTAAATTAATTATCATTTTACTTATTTGACTCATTATGAAAATCAATAAATGGGAAAGAATCATAAATCATTACATTCTTATTTCATCTCATCCAATATAGAATAAAATAGTGTGGAATAATGACAAAGTCATTTTTTATGATTCTTATTCATGACTCATAGCCTAATTATCCATAAATATGGAGGGGAGTGTAAAATTTTGAGGGGAATTGAGTGTGTAAATTTCTATAATTTATCTTGAATATTTATTCATTTTATTTAAGAGTTTATCATTATCTTTTCAACCTTTTAATATTAAATAATTTACCCCCCCCCCCAACCCTTATCCAATAAATTCACCTTTAAGAAATAAATCCCAATTGAAGGACCATTTATGTCTCCCAATGTGAGAAAATGAGAATTTACTCAAGCATATGGTGATGGATTTATTTTCCATATATTACAATTAAGATAAAATAAATTACATTAATTAAAGAGTGGTGTGATATATTATGTGAGGAATGGTTTGATTGTACGGTGATGGGTTTTTTAGGTATAAAAAAAATAAATATAAGATATGAAAATGAATGGGATTTTTCAATAAATGATATATGATAAACTCTCTGTTGGAGAAATATTTAAAAAATATATTTTTATTAAATTTTAACCATATTTCATAAGAATGTATCATTTTTTATCAGAGTAAAATGATTCGTGTTAGGGAGTGATAAAGCACATATTTTTTATATATGTTTTACATAATTCAATAATTTAATTCAATGATATTTTCAATATTTTGGAGCAAAAAAATTATTAATATATTAGTTTCATTTCTGGTTTATCATTAAAATAGCCTATGTATTGATGTTTAGTGATTTAATTATTAATATGGATTAAAATGTTAATCCATATGTTTTTAAAAATTTATTTGGTGCCCTTATAGAAAAGGGATTAAATCTTACATCCATACATAAGGGTAATTCGGTTGGGCATGAATGTTATTAAAATATAGAAAATAGCACATGTACATGGTAAATTGGATGAAATTGGTGTGTTAGAAAAAATTTTATAGATGTTTCCAATGCCCTAATCAATGGGACACACTGTAGCTAATATAAAAATAATTTTAAAACTATTGAATATTAATTATTCAATTCAATTTAAATAGAAAATTATCTCATTTATATGCACATTCAATTAAGAGTAATATTATGAAAAGAGAGGACATTAAAGTATTAAAATGGGAAGTTGAAATCTTCTATAAGATTATTTAATATCCATGTTAGAATCTTTTAACCATTAAAATCTATTTATCATATTAAAGAAGCTAAATATAAACCTCATGTTAGAATAACAATGGAACATGCACAAGATTAATCCTACCAAAAGCATGAGTTTCATGATATTTGACAACTTTTTCCAAGAATCATGTTAGATTAAATGAAGAATCCATTGGCTCATGTATGAATAACTAGAAACAATATTCCATAATTGTTTCCCTCTAATGAACATCCCAAATTAAAATAACTATTGATACCAACATGAATTTGAGTTCAGAAAACCATAAAACCTTTTCGAATCACATTTCAATGCTTGGAAATAGTCATGATGATTATTTTGAAGTTATAGGATCCCTTATCTACACACATGGAATAGTTCAAATAATACATTTATATAAATTATATCCTTACATTATTCACATATAAAAATATTTTTTCAAATATTTATTTTACCATGTTATTTTTATTAAATTAATAAGAAGTTAACAAGGTCATAGATTTTTAAAAAAAAATTATCCAAAGATCATGGTAAGATTTTAATCAAGATAAATCTAGAGACTATTCCAATGAATAATCCTACTGTAAAAACTTTTTCAATTTAAAACCATCCTCATTAACTCCTCAAATCCTGATGAATCATAAAAATTTATATAAAAAAGTATTATCCATTTTCTTATAATGTGATTTAGTTTTGTATTTGGTGTATGTATTATTTTAGATTAGGTTTTGATACCTGTATTTTTTATTATGAATTATTTTCTATGAACACTAGTGTTTTCCCTCTATCTCTCTCTTCCTTCTTTTTCTTATATTATCCCAATGTACCTCTTCTAAACTCAATGATATTAGAGTAATAAAATGTGTTTTGGTTGGAGTTCACTTAGAGCTCCAAAATTCATATTTCTATTTCTAAATATATTTCTTATATTCATAAATAGTGGATTAGTCAAGGATTGGCGTAGTGATTGTCCAACTTTATTAAGAATTATGAATTTTTTTTCATCTATTATTTTCTAAAAAATAATTCACTAAATTATACTAGGATTACCTTATTATGATAAATTTTTGTTGGTCATGGGATGAATAAAATAGGATGGATCCTAATATTTATATATAGAATATTTTCTATTAATATTTTATTATTATTCTTTACGATTAGAGGTGGTGAGATTAATGTGCCGAAGAGAGATATTAGGAATGTTAAATTTCACTTTTAAATTATGGGATAATAGTTCTTGTATGATGGGATGGGTTATAAATGGGAATTTAGAAAAAAAATGGATAAATAAGGAACTCATCTATCCATTCCAAGATCTGAGAAATTTATTTCCAACACTTGTTTTTTATTTTCATTCCTTGATTTATTTTAAATGAATTTTTATTCATATATCAAAAATCCATTCTATTTTGTCATTTTAAAATATTAAAAACAAGATAATTTAATAACATCTTGGGATATAGGTTTGTTGAAAAAAATATTAGAGAGATTACCATTAATTTCAAAACTATTCTACACTCTTAGAAGAAATATAATTATTATTTTTTTCTACACTACGATTGGTGTGTCATCCATATTTTAGTCATTTTACTAACTCCATGGATGGTGGATTTTATTTTAAAAAACAACCTATATGGTTGGCTTTAAAATTATAAAATTATATAATTTAATAAATAGATTTTTAATATTTATAATTATAATATAAATAAGGTATGAATAAAAATATCAATAAACTATTATGGTAGTTTTTATGGACTAATAAGAAAATTAAAAATTAATTTAAAATATATTTCATAAACCCAACCCATGAAAATAGTTACTATTTATAGAATATTATAAACTCAATATCATATATATAATTTATTTTATTAATTCATGAGATAGCAACAAGTAATTATGACGTGGTAATAACCTAGAATCATAACCCATTAAACAAATATGGTAATAATTGACACAAAAAACATAAGACAAATAAGTTCGTAACAAATTGATTTAAAATGAAAATAACATGTGAAATAAACCTAAATATGTTTTTATAACTAGTAAATAATGAATTTATAAAATCTATTTATTTATTAGTTTTTCCCTTTTTGATTCATAAAAAACCACTCCCATTATGCATGATTTTTCTCCCCTATGTGAGTGGTGATTTTTTTCTTTAATAATTTTAAATTTTAATTTTAAAATTTATTTTAGTTTATAAATATAATGATGATAATAAAATAATTTTATGTTTATGATTTTAAAATGTTTCATATTTTATAATATTATTGACATTAAATATAAAAAAAGTAGTTATTTTAATATTTTAAAAAAATATGAACAACAAATATTTATTAAATATTTAAAAAAAATTATATCTGTTAAACAAAGAAGTTAGAGACAAGTAGAGTGAAATAAAGGCTTGTACGATATCATTTATTGATCTTATGGAGCCATGGAGAAAATATCATGGATGCATACCATTGTACAGAAGAGGATTTGGTAATCTAGAGTAAACAACCCGAAATGAACAACATTAGTGAAAATAAAATAATAAGTAAATAATATATATTAATAAATGGATTATAAAAAATTAAATAAACACTATTTAAAATTTGGATCATTCAATTAGAATATTTACTTTAACAATTTAAGAGGTCAATGGAAATCTGATGTGAGGTTTGCCTCGAGGTATGGGGTTTTCTCCTTTGAGAAATTTTTTTCATATATTTTGTCTCTATATTCTATCCTCATTGTTTTATATTTACTATTGAGGTATTAACATTATCCTTACCTATAATATGTATTCAAAGTTCATACATTGCATTTTTTAAGGGTTTTTTCCTATTATTTTTCATTGTCATGGCCATTATATCTATCATACCCTATCTCACTCTCTTTCTTTTACCCTATTTCTAATATTATTTATATATATTAATTATGATTAATTATCCATTTTTTAGGGGATGTACGTGAATTCGTGTTTCATTTAATTTAATTTATTTAATTCAAAACCTTTATAGTTAATAATTTAGTATTTTAAAATATATATTTTTTCTATATGTTTCTTCTAATTTCACTCTATTCCATTTAGAAGTTCACCTATTGAAGAAATTTATTATTAAAATAATTGTTTAAGAATAATTTTTTCAAATTTGGAAAATTATTCTTAAAATTTGAATTATTTTTCTTTTTTTATGGTACTAAAATCAAACATTATGAATGACATTTTTGTGATTTATCTTGTATTTATGACTATATTCTTACCAAGATTCTTTTTAAAATCTTTATTCATATTATATATATTAAAAATTATTAATTTTTTAGAATTATAATATCTTTTAAAATAGTCATACATTTATATCCTTTCATAAAAATAGAATTTCCATTATATATTTTTCTTTTCTTAAAAACATATTATTTTTTATTAAAACCAATTCAGTTTATTTATATTTTTACTTAATACTTTTAATTTATACTAATACCATTTTAAATTCCACCCATTTTAATTTTTTTATATTTCATTCTATTGAGTGGTATCATCCTCACAAATGAATATTATAATGACATAATACTATAATTATTTATCTGACATAATTTATATGTTGTATGTCATGAAAATGAAATATATATAATATAAATGATGAATTATTGCCATTTTCTTAATTCATCATCAACAATGAATAATAGTAATCTTACTCCCAATTCTATTACTTTTTGAATAACCTATATGTTCTTCTTTTAATTGAACGGTCTTCACCTAGATAATAGTACATTTGATTGACTGGGAACATTTCTTAATTGACCATACACCCTTTATTCTACAAGGTGTGAATATTCTTGTATTGATTATCTTAATCGAAGGGTATTTACCAAGATTTCAACTTTATTCCTTTAAATGGGCGATTTTTTCCATAGGTTAATCATGGTAGGAATTTTGATGGATTTATGATTGATTTATCATTTAATTGGAATATATTTGTATAATGTATTATGATTTAATTGGTGGGAATATAATTATATACCACCATAATATATTTTTAATTGGATACATTTCATATGATGTTATGCATAGTGCATGGATAATGAACATGACACATTATATAATATTTTCTAAATAGTGACCCTTGACTTATATATATGACCAAGTTACTTTTTTTATATCTCATTACTATATCATGAGGATAGGTTTTCTTTTCTACATGGTGGTAGGTATCCCACATATGAGTTTTATCCACCCATGTAATGTTCGGATAGTTATATTCCATTATTTTAATATCTTTCTTTTAAAAACATTATGATGTGATATTTGACTATGCTATCATGAGTCATTTAAAATACATATTATTTCATTATATTATTTCATTAATCAATAAATTTATCCCCTAATCATGTATATCATCTGTTTATGATTCAATAATAACAAAATATGTCACATTGATTAGGTTTTACACTAACTAGGAATCAGAAGACACTCTTTTACTATATTCCCTATTTCCCTGGGTAATCATAGATGTTGAAGTGATTATAATCACTATATATAAGGTCTTTGATAGAGTATTTGATTTAATTATATGTTTTAATTATGTCTTGTTGATATAATATGGACTTATTGATCGGAGACATTAAACATTTTATCTTTAAATGTGGTTGTAATTCTTATAATGTGTGAACATTATTTATGATTCACACTTGATCAAGAGGATTGCTGTTGTGGAAATATCATTTAGTATAAAAATAATGTTTCATTTTTTAAGGATTTTTACTATAAAAAACAATTTATATATCCCTGGAGAGATAACTATTTTTTATAGTGGATTGGGATATGTATATATAGAATGGCCACATGGCCATTACATCACAAATTAATTTATACTAAGTCATTTTGTGACCTTACTATATATAAAATTTAATTTAAAATTTGTTTTTAGTAACAATGTTTTTTGAATAAGGAAAACATTGATAACTATTTATAAACCAATAAAAACTAGGGGTTTCAATTCCATTACGGGAGATAAAATTTAACATTTAAAATTTTAAATTAATATTTTTTTTAAGTTTAATTCCTTAAATTATATAAGTAAATGATGAGATTATTTTATTTATTTTAGTATTAATAATATGAACTTATAGTCTTTAATGATAAATAATTTTTATGGAATTATTAAAAAGATATTTATTTAATAGATATTAAATCTTGTAAATAAAACATATTTCTATAAATAAATTGAAGGCAACACCTTAGGTGACGAACAATATTTTATTTCATGAATTTAAAACTTATATATGATGAAAAAAACACTCCATAAAATTAAAAAATTGATAATAGGATAATAAACACAAGTAAATAATAACACTAAACTTTTAAAACCAAAATAAATGTTGTTTCATAAAATTTATTACAGTTGAAAATAACACTGTAAAAAAGAAACAAATCATTAGAAATTTGAATATAATTTTGTCGAAAAATGATAGATTATCTTGAAAAAAAATAATTTTCTGATTCAACAATGATGGAAATAGATGGAATTTAAAGGATATATAATGTTTATATGAAAATTTGAAATATTAGAGTTAGTATAGTAACATGACCGTTGAAACAGTAAAATTACCATTAGTGTAAAAGATAAATTACCCTTATAAAATATGTCCACAATAATTTTAAAAATTAAATATAGTTATCAAAATTTCATTAAGAGTTTACCCATTCAATGAAAAAATGGTAATTATATGTGTTCACTTTTAGTAAATCAAATTTTGTGGTTTTTAATAAAATAATAATTTTTATCCTATCATTTAATATTAAAATTACCTAATTTATAAATTTTATTCATATTTTTTTTTAATCAACATGTCAAAATTTGTAAAGGGTGGTTTTTTTTTAATTTTCAGACTGTGATATAGAGGTGAATAGTAAACCACAATAAAATTATTTTTTTAAAAATACTAGTTAATTAGATGAATATTTTCATACTAAATTATGAATGAAAAATTATATCATAATCAATCATATAAATTAATTTTTATTAAAATTATAGTCAATTATATTCATAATCTATAGAAACTATAATAAATTAATTATTATTTTATTTTCAAACACTCATATCCTCTTCATATTAATACCACCACTCAAAACCCTCAATCATATGAAAACCATATGTTTATTATATTTATAAAACCCTAAAAATAAATTCTTAAACTCCCCTGCCCATGTTTTAGAGGTTTCATTTTTCATAAAGGATCATTTTATAAAGCCCGAGTAGTATATCCAAGGATGAATTCAAAATCAATAGGTAAATTATCCCAATCCAAATATGTTGTGTTTTATTCATATAATACATCTTTAAAGTCTCTCCATTAAATCATTTTATAATTAATCCAATACACTTGGTATATTAAAACATTATTATATCGATGGAATATCTCTTATAATGTATCCCCTCATCTATCCTAGAATAGAAACCTTTCCTATATTAGAGTTGGTTCACTCTCCCTATATATAATGTATACTATTGTTTATAACCACCTCCATCCTTGGTTATAATATGTTATTAATGTATAATTATGTTAAAAATCAATAAATTAAACTATGTTTTATTTTTTAAATGATAAAATAAATATTCTATAAAAAACATTAGCAATAAATTATAATGGTTGATTGTACCACCTATTAAAACAAGTTAGAAACCCATGTTTAATATACTTTCTAAACCTAACTAATATTGAAAACTATTAATTTGTGGAACATTAATAATACTATATCATTAATCTAGGGGATTTTATGAAATTATATTTCAAATAATAAGGACATTTTACATAATTATAACACATCATCACAAACCATTAAATAAACATACTGATATAATTGACATAAAAAACATCAATCTAATAAATTCATAATGAATTTTATGAAAAGTAAAATTAAAAGATTAATAATAATGAAGAATGTTATGAGAATAGTAAATAATTTATTTCAGAAATTAATTTATTAATTATTTTTATTCTTTTAAGGATCACATTAAAACACCTCTCACACCATGGTAGATTTATACAATGAATGTGATAAATGATGTTATTCATCACAAATTTTTATTTATTTGATTAAAAATGGTTTACATGTAATATTATATTATTAATAATTAATAATTTATTATTTTTAAATGATAAAATTGGAATAATATTATGGATATTAGAAAGAAACAATAATAGTTGATATAATCACTTAAAAATAATCTTACGGAGACATGTTTCTCAAACATGATTCATTTTTGAATATCTATTGAAAATTTAAATTATAAAATACTGAAATGAATTTATTAAAAATAAATTGACACATTATAAAAATATATGACCATAAAAAATACCGTTTACCGATACCAATATTCCAAAGTTGCTTTATAATTATGGACAAAACAACACCAAATGATCTTCACAAGTAACATAAAACTAAAACATGAGTTTCATATGTTAATAAATGGATTTTAAAGGATAAAATAAACATTATTAACGGTATATATATTTTTTGAAACATATTTAATTAATAAATTTTGGTGGTCGTAGGATATCTATCGTAACCAAGGACTTGATGGTATGGGGTTTCTTTTATGTATCCTTTTTAGTATCATATTTTATTCCTCTAGAGTTTTTATTATTTATTTTAAATTATTTCCAAAATATTTCAAGTATACCTTAAAATATTCCATTTAAATTTAAGGTATTAATTGTATCCTTAACTCCCATAAATATTCAAAGATCATATAATTCATTATTTATAATTTATCTTTCTCGAAAATTATGGTTCTTATGGTTATGCGCTTTATCATACTATAATTATCTATTTCTCTTTATTTATCACTCATTATAATGTTATTATGTTATATTTTTCATTTTCCCTTGTCAATTTTTTTAATTTTCATGAATTGATGCTACCCTTATTTTTATTTGTCTAATTGAAAACCTATATTGTAAAGAAAGGAATAATTTTCAATTTATATCTTCCTCCACATGATTCCTCGAGGTTAAATTTATTATTTTTCTGTTATATTATTAGGGAATTATATTTTTAAAACAATTTTTTAAAATATTTTTTTATCATATTTGATTATAAAATCTTTAAAGTGACATATTTCTATATTTTTATGATAATTTCACAAAATGATTTGAAAATTATTTTCATTATTTATCTTATATTCACCTATAAGGAATTAAATAAAAAAATTTCAAAAACATTATCTATAATACATGTGTTAATTATAATTTATTAAATGTAATTTCATTCTAAAAAATAATATATTTCTTTCCTTGCATAAAAATTTCATTTTCATTATTTATTTAAAATTATCATAAAAAAAATAAATTATTTTCATAAAACATCCTTAATTTATTTTAATTCAATGGTAATATTATACATATATTCATCTTATATTTTATTTGACAACAATATTTTCATATATTATGTTTTATTCTATTGAATGATATCTTTTTCATCAAAAAATATTACATAAAAACTATGATTTATTATCCATGTTATTATGTATATGAGGTGTGGGGATAATGAAATCTATTGGAGAGAAATGATATGTCACTACCTTTCTCTTTCTTCATAAAAAAACTATGAATAATAATAATATAGAAAATTCTTCTCCTATTTTATTACCCTATAATAAATTCTTCTAATTAAAGGTTATTTACCTAGATATTCATACATTAGATTGAGTGTGGAAGTAAATGACCTGAACATTTTACTCTTTTTTCTATAAAGAATAATTAATCTAATATTAATTATCGTGATATTTTGGTTTTTACCTAGATTTATACATTATTTCCTTTGATTCCAATTTTATTTCTATGTGCTATTCATGAAATGATTTCGATATTTTTTTCATTTTATATTAATGTGGTATACATGTTCTTGATGTATTAAGATATGATGAGTGTGACCTGAATTATATATCTGCTTAATTGATTATGTAATTCATACATATTATGAGATACTATGTATATTTTTTCTGAGCAGTGATAAAAGAACATTATGATATGTTTCCTAGGAAGTGTTTCTAGACTTTTAAGTATGCTTACATGTCATATATTTGTACCACATTCCAATTATAGGAGGAAATGGATACCCCTAAGAATGTTGGTATGAGGCATACACAGAATATTATACATCCATAGAATGATCTGATAAGTATATTCCATTATTTTAAGATAATTGCCTTATGGAATTTTTTTCATGATATATGATTATAATGTCAGGGTTCATCTCTAATTATTATGATTTCATAATATTATTTAGTTAATAATTCTGTTTATTCCATCACCATATATTTCATTTATCTATGATTATTTATAACACCTTTACGTTTCATTTATTTTTTTACCCTTGCTTAGAGTTTGAGGTCACTCATTACCTATCAGTACCCATTTCCCCATATGATTATAGGTGTTAAATGTATTTTTATTTTTTAATATGTTGCCTTTAAATAAGTCTTTTATTTAATTATATTGTATAAATATTTCTAGTTGATGTAATATAAATATATTTTTTTAAGGATATTGAAATTTTAAACATGTGATTTGGTTTTAGTAATTGTTATGTTTGAAAAGTATTTATTTCTTATAACAATTTCTGAAAGATCATGTAAGGGGAGTTTCAATGAATTTTTTGTTGTATTAATATCCACAATAATTGTTGTTTTACTAATATAAGAAATGGATTTTTCTAATATAAAAATAATGTTTTTTTATTACTGATCATAAAATCCTATTAAAACTCAATGAATTGATGATATTTATATTTTATAGAGTAATAATATTTTCATAATAAATATAAACAAATTAAAATTTGTATGAGTTATATTTTAATGGTTATGAACATTTGGGGGTACAAAATCAGCGTGGTAAATGTTTTTTTAATAATTTTTTCTATATACATTGTATTTTAAATATCAATAAAAGGGAAAAAATATTTTTTTTATGGATGATGGTTTTTTATATTTTACGTTTTTGGAAAACCTTAATGTTTTTTAGTTTTAACTTTTAAAGGATAAATAAAATAATTAAAATTGGTTTGAGTTATGGAAATCATCTGAGATGTTTATTTTTCCCATGATATCCAAGATTGTAGTTTTTTTTCAAAACCTCCCAATTTTAGTTTTGGGATGCATTCATGTTTTTTGAAAATGAATTTAAAATTAATGATGAGTACTGATTTCAAATTAAGGACTCTTGTTTGATTGTATGTGATGATTTAAAAAACTATTTAAGGGTTTTAGAAATGATTTTTGACTTATATTATATAAATTTTTTTCATTTAGTATCCTGAAAAAGAAAAGGGGGAAATATTTTATTGTGGATTTCTTTGAACTTGGATATGTTATGCCATTTTGGTTACAACATTCCTTTTAATGTATGGTTTTTGAATAGTGTGGTTTTCATAGTCATTTAATGTGGGTACGCATTCTATTTTCTGTTAATAGTAGAATTGATAGGATGTTTATTGTTTTTCTTATATTGTAGATAAATATTTTAGTGTGATTTAGAACACTTTTAAAGAGGCTGATTTTTTGGAAATTGAATGAAGTGATATAACTAGTTGGGTAATTTTAGGCTTGTTAAAAATGATTCCTTATCTATTTTTGGTTTATTAAACTATGGGAAGAGTATTTGAGGATTATTAGAGACTAGTTTTCAAATTTTGGAATTAAATAATCATTTTTAACATTTTTCATGGTATATTGTGGTGTCACATAGTTTATAATATAGTTAGAAAAAAAATATAAGGAAAGGGAAAATGGTTAGTGGGTCTATAATATTTACTTTTTAATATATAGTAACAACCATATTAGTCCATGTAATATTATATTCATTTTACTTGATTCTTGTAATCCTAGAGAATTTTTTATGATCTTATTAGGTTATTGATAAGATGTTTATCGGTTCTTGGAGATCATGGTTTAATGAGAGACTCTGAAAAAGGAAGGAAAAATGTACAAGTTACACTAGTAGGTTTTCTACTTGACTTATTTTGAATGTTTTTCATGTTTCAGGGATTTATTGGAATATGAAGGCTTATGATAGAAATGACCACTATTTTTCCTCTAAAATTATAGTGGTTTGTTAAGAAATCTATTTTATGTTATGGATATAGAGATGAATGATTTAATTTTGGTTAGTTTATTTACTTACAGATTGGGATTGTATTTTTCTCATCGATTATCATGGATAGTGGATCCTCTTTAAATATGGTCTATATATGATATATCATGTAAGGGATTTGACTAAGATAAATGTATTATTATATTAGTATATTTGTATGTATTTGTTATATAAGTCATAAAAATATTTATCTATTAGGGGATTCATCAAGTATGTACAATAACTTGAATTACTAATATGATTCAGGGTATTTGGAATAGATTGTGACTTTTTAGTGGAAGCTAATCTATCATATATGCTTTGATAATAGAAAATTTTGTGTTATGTATAATTTTATGGGTAGTGTTCTTATAAACATTGGATGATTTTTTATGGTGTTTTTTTCATGGATCAATAGGTTTTAAATTTAATTATTAAGGATAATTACTTTTTTATTTTGGAATTAGTATCATTAATTTTTTTTTTGGTTTAGACCATGAGGATTCACTCATTGGGTGTTTATATTTTGTTTCAGAATAATTATTCATATCATTTTTTCTAGTAGAACTTGCATGTCTCCTTTGAGGTTATTTTATATTCCTGTGGTGGTGTATGAGTTATTATAGTGTAATGATATAGTATGTGTTCTTATAAAAATTACTATTAGTTTTTGACATATCATATATAAATATGTTTTAATATCCATACACAAATATTTCACAGGCATATATGATTATCACATTTACCTCAGAGAGTGTAGGGAAATAAGGGAATCATATTGTATAAATAGATTAAACTCTACGCATTAACATGGTATGGGTTTTTAGTTAATGGGATAAAATTTTCTTTTAGTATAGGTATATCTTACTATAATAATATAGATATCATGGATGGAGTTGAGTGTTTTCATTAAGGATGAGGTATCAATAAGTGGTGGTGTAAGATGGGATAAAGGCTATTATTTTAATTTTGTTATTTGTAATATCTAAGGTTATCTATATTTATTTCTTCCCCAATTAACAATTATTCACATATGTAACAATTCAAGATTATTTCATATTCATAGTTTTTATGTTTAATACTAGATGTATGGTTTCAAATTAAGGTACCCAGATTTATTTTTCAACTAATATTTATCTATAAAAATATTGGTTACATTATTAATATATTATTTATAAAAGGAGTTATGATCTAGTTTGTATTGTGAAAAACCACATTATTGTTTTGGGTATTCATTTGGGTGAGTGAGTGGACCTTGGGACTCATGTTGGATATGGGTTTTAATCATAATAATAAATCCTGGATATTTAATATACAAGGCCATATATTTTAAATGTATACTTACCAAAATTTATTTGTTATCAAAAAAATATTTTTCAAGTTCATCATCACCCGAACAACATTCACACCCAAACTGGAAGAAGATCACATTTCAAAAACTCCTATAATCTTTTCAAAACAAACGTGAATAGGATTATTGAGTAAAAAGTATAATAATAACAAGACTGTAGTATAGTCAACACTTACGCAATAATCAATAATTGTCAGTGATATTCTAAGTGACTATTTGAGGGAATAATAACTTCAATACTCATGGACCTAGATAATCAAAGTGAGTTAGGGCTCCTAATAGTATGAAACAATGATAAAAATATCATCTCAAGATCATTTAATAAGTAGAAGATGAAATTAATCTAAAACTAGAACTTCTCACTATATATCTTCACCGAATCACCCCAAACATGAAGAACCAACAAATGATTATGAACTGAGCCGTTAGATCGGTGAATGGGAGGGTGGAATCGGGAAAAAAAGAAATATCTCAAAAGGAGTTTACTAAAATATTTTTTTTACATAAGGAAAATCATCAAGAAAATAATTAGCAAAAATATTAATCCTCAAAGAATATGAACCGACTAATTAAAATATGAGTATAACTAATATAAAAATCATTTAAGACATCCATTATATTCATGTGAATTTCTCCAATTTTAATTATTCAATACCCAAGAAGAAACACATCCATTTTTATAATTTTAAATATATCCTCACCATTTCCATTCCCTCCACCAATGAATTAATATGTTCATTGTGTCCATGAATTCATCATCCAAAAACAGCATCCACCAGGGTGTTTTTCCCACACTCGGAGAATGTTTCTCTCACTATGACCTCCAAAACAGATTAAAAATCTATTTTCCAAATCATATATTATAAATAATCACACCATATCTAAAAAGGTTTCCAATTTGGGTTGATCATGGATTTTGTTAACCAAAAATCTCCAAAAAACTTTTAAGCATCTAATAACAACTATTAAATTCCAAAACAAAACCAAATCATCACAAGGATCAAACACATCACCTAATATTTATTGGAACATACATTAACACAACCATAAATAATAAGGGTGTTAGAATACTCCCTCTCTAAAGACTTCTCATCTATGATTAGTATCTCTAGTTTCAACCTCAAATAACATAGGCCATTGTTCCCAAACATCATACTACGAAATCCAATTCTTCTCCTATACTCTTTTGTTCCTCCATAAGATCTATTAAAGTAGTACTATCTTTACTTATAAAACATTCTCACTCCAATTTATGATACAAACAAGGAACTCCATAAAATATCCATTTAGTTCAAACTTAGTATCCTTATAGTCTATAAAATTGACATGATAGGTCATGTACATCTAAAGCGGAGATGTGTGGAAAATGTAAATCATACCTTGGTAATTCTATAAAAGACTCAAATGGTAATCCACCATCTGTATACACCTGATGACTATAATTGGTCTAAAAACTCATAGAGATAGATTTACATTCTTCTAAGGATATCAATTCAAAAACTGTAGAGTCACCCATATGAAAATGGAGTCACCCGGAGTGAACACCAAGTATACCCTCCTATGGCCATCTTATAATCTCAATATCCTCTCAGTTAGGACCCACCACCTCAACCTATTTTGAAATATATCTAAAGTTTCCTACTTATAGATTGACGCCAACAATGTTATTCCACTCAACTCATTCAATCATATAAGTGAGGTATAGGGTCAACTATAGAGTACCTCATAGGGTTTTATATGGATAAAATATTGATAACTATTATTATAAGAAAAATACACCCTTGATAAATTCACAATCCATGTTCCTCTATATTCTCATACCCAAGATTAAATAATATCCTCAAAAATTACAATATCCTTATTATATTTCCCATCAATCTGTGGGTGACATATCATACTAAATATCTGCAGAGTCTAATGATATTTCTATAAGCCATACCAGAATCATGACATAAAAAGTGTGTCTCTTCTTGATAAAATTTTCAATGTAATTCTATGAAGATATAAAATATCATGGATATATATCTTTTATAACTCATCCAAATTAGTATCCTCTCAAATTAGAAAGAAATGAACCTCTTTAGTCATATAATCCATTATCACCCATAAAAACAAAAATTTATTTATGTCCTTGGAAACCCTGTTAAAAAAATCCATTATTACATATTCTCACTTTTATGTGTGCATTGGTAGTGGATGGGGTAAACCACCAGGATTATGATGCTCAAATTTTACTCTCTAGAAAGTAAGACACCCTGAAGAAAAAAAAGTGACATCACTATTCATGCATGGCCACCAAAACTATTTCTTGATGTCCGGAAACATCTTCTTTGTCCAGGGATGTATCATACCTTGTGAGGCATGGGAGTCTCCCATAGGTTCTTCCCGGATGCAAGTAGGAACTAAAACCATCCCATGTAAAAAAACTGCACCATCACTATCTAAGGACATACCTTGTATAAGATTATCTCTTCCAAAACATCTCATATTACGACACTCTATGAATCTAACACCTTAATAGACCTCACCTAGACCGCCATAGAAGACATAACAAAAAAATGTGTACATGCCACTACCCCTTACCCCTATGTTGCATAAATCATCTAGTCAACCAACAAACACATCATATTCACTTCTTCCTTTAATGTCCACCCTCAATGATCCTATGAATAATTCATTTTTCTATAGGGAGCTTATGTAATAATATTAACCTTTTATAGTTTACAAAACATATCAATGTAAAACTTCTACATATATTCTCCCTAGAGCCTCTGCCTCAAATTTAGGTCTCACCGTGTAAAGATATAATGAAGGATATTATGATTTTTCAAAACAAAAACCTATATCTAGTCAGTTTTTTTTCAACAATTTAATGTCTAGACTATAGATACCAATTCAAAGTCATGTGTAGGGTAATTTAACTTATGGTTTAACCGATGCGGATACCCATAAGCTATAACCTAATATTCCTACAGCCCCATCAATCCAAATCCTACTTATTAAGAATCACCATAGACTGCATATCCTATACTAGGTTCTAGAAATTTCATCACTGCAGACAGCATCAACCTTCTCTTCATCTCATGAAATGCTCCCTCGCATAGATCCAACCACTGGAACTTTACCCCGTTCATGGTAAGAGTTACCATGTGTGATTTTAAACATGAGAATATTTGGATAAAATTTATGTAGTATCCTAATAATCTAATGAGACTCCTAATCTAAATTAAATTTTGTGGGGAGTCCACAACATCACTATCTCCACCATCATTGAGTATAAATAAATTACATCCTTGACACTATATTTCCCTAAAAATGAACCTCATTGATCATAATGTTACAATTTGACATCTGGGTATATATTTTATGCATACATAGTATACCGAATACAATATCTAGATTCATGAAATTCTTGTATAAGGTCCATGAATATATACGGATATCATCATTGAACACCATGAAGAACAAGTCAAGATAATGGTGAATGTTCTTTTTCATGGGAAGCATGAAATATTTTAGTGAATTCATCAAACCTAAAATTATGCCCAAGAACACACATATCCCATTAATTCACCTAACATACATATTCAACATGACTTCCACCCTTAAAAAACATAATGGTAGAAAGACTGTAGGTTGGTCTTTGAAAACCAAAAACTCCTCACAACTGATTGAACATATCATCCATCCTATGTAAATGATAGCATTTATTTACCATCACCTAATTTTACATTAAGAAATCCACATAGAGTTGAATATTATTTTTCTCCTTCTTTGAAAACAATTTGGTAGAACCCAGGGGAAAAGTAATCAGTCTAATAAATCCCAATATTTACATCATCATGTGAAATTTTTTGTTCCATCAACATGGATGATGCCATAAAATAATATATAATCAACATAGGTTAAGAACCTAAAAAGAGTTCAATTTGAAACTCAATTACTCTATCAATAGTTACACCTAATTATTCTTCTATAAATACATCATGATAAGAATATACAACTTGGGGGGGAAAGATAATGTGCTCAATATTATCCTAAAAAAATATACATGCCTACAACAAGCACCATAAGAGCTCCAATATGACTCAAATATGTGACCACCATCTCGGCTCCCAACTTCCATTAAATAGTCATAAAAAATATTTCCCCATTGAGAATGTTAAAGGATACCCATCTCTAATAGCAGTTGGTGTATCCATGATAACCCATAATTCATTCCATCATAAAGATCACTTCAATTTTAGTCATCTCAAGTATCATTAAATTCCACAAATTCCCATAGCTATCAACCACTATATTACATTCTAGATAACTATGACAACCATAAACTTTAGTTAATAAGGGAGTGTCAAGACAAAGAATCTATAAAGACATTCTAACTGATAATTCATCGCCAAATTTCACTTTAATAGAGATAAAGGAATGGGAATCGCCATAATAAAAAAGTGGTAAATAGTATATATGTGATCATGAATGTACCTCAAAATGTAGATGATACCTTACTATCATCATATATATATTTATACGTAGTAAAAACTCATCCAACCTTAGATCTATGACCTTTCCCCTTAATTATTGATGTCTAGGGAGATTGTATACAATGCTGGGGTCATCCACCTCTAGTTAACCCTAATCTCGTAAAAACATTTTTAGAATTCCTCGGAAAAAAACACTATAGATGATCATTCTTACCATATTAGAATCACTCCATAAGAATATTCCTTTATTAATTGATCAAATACCCTATTTTCCCAAAATTTAATCACCTGTTATAATCACATATATATATATATGACACCAATGAAGTCTTACTCTAACCCATATGCCTACTTTTATATTAATCCAAATAATATTTAATCTTAATGTTACTAGAAAATGCTCTTGTATTAGTGAGAGAAATGTCATTTATTGATTATTTTGGAACATGAAGTAATTGTACTACCTTGTCCTCCCCTAGACTATTCTCTATGGTCAGGTTCTGTGTGCCACACCTCCATATTTTATGACAATTCAAATATCCTCGCCCACCCTTTGATCCAAGGATAGAGGACTATATTAAAATTTTGTTCCTATAAGAATCTCTTTAAACCAAATGTGTTTTCAATCCTAGAATCTTTGGGAAATGTGAACAATACATAGAGATAGATATAAATATATACTATAACTCCATGATTTCTTGGACATATTCCAACTTTATCATGTTAAGATAATACTTCTTGAGGATGTTCTCCATAAAGATTGTCTGTGTAGGACCATCTTGTATTCTATCTGTATTTATTTTTTTCCAATATCTCCTAGAACAACTCTTGAACATTAAGGTAATTGTACCACTCTCCCATCCACAAGAGTTGATACATGATCGAAAATTTTATTTTTGATATAAATATTGTCCTCTATATTCAATGCGCCTACAGTAATCTGTATGTTTTGTAGATACTCAAGTTGGATGACTCAGTTGTGATTGATGACTAGAAGGTCCTGTTACAACACCATCAGTAGATATTTTATACCTTTCGTATCCATAAACATAAGAAAAAATATTATCACCAATAATCACTATGGAATAAATAAAGAAATTATATAATGAATAAAATTTTATGTACCTTAAATAAAAAATAATAATCCAGAAACCCCAAGGTTTCATGTTAAACAAGAGTATGAGAAAAATGGTAGTTAAATAAAACACACTGGCAACCCTCTAGAGTCTTTACCGATACTACCTATGATCTTTGTGCTCCATCTCCAAACTCCCTATCATAGGGCCTTTTCTATTCTCAGGTTCCCATATCATGAATTATGCATTCCCCTCAAGACTCAAATGTTGGATGTGAGAATAAACTCAGTATGACACCACTAATTCAACATTATCATAAGTGTAATATATATATATATATATAATTGTGAATTTCATGATATTAAATAAATCAATCATAAATATATACCCAAACATTTATAGTGTCATTTTTTCTTAAATAAACTTCCATAAACCCTAGCCCCACTTCTTTCGGCATGATTATGGTAAATATATCAATGCCTTCCAATACATGTCAGAATACATGATACAATTTCCATCATTGGTTAGAAATCTATGGCTTCTAGTACTAATTCCATTTTTTATTTTAATAAAATGATGCACAACCCAACCTTATGGTGTTAATTATAATAAGAACTTCATTGCACAATCTTAATAGTGGTTATTATCCCTAGATGATGGTATGTCCCACAAAACATGTTTGATGTAATTGAATAACACATAACTCATACATTGAACTATCTCACTTAACCCTATAGGCGATGTATTCCTTATTCCAATTCATGGCCTACTCCCACATTAATTGAAATATCTATGATCTACCCCATACAATGAAATGATCTATATTATTTATCCATTATCACGTTATCATGATACCCTTGTAAGGGGTAATCTAACAAAAAATGGTCAACCTGATCATCTAGATACCTATAGTAAGGACCCACATGGTATAAAACATAAAAATTAATATGTATCATAGAATGGAACATTGATTCATATTAATAACAATTATCACGGTTATTTGTATAAATCATATTATTTCATATCAAATAAGAATCTCAAAGGCCACTCAATCACCTGTAAAAATACATAATAAGGATAGTATTTAGGAATAATAGTAAATCATAACAATATCATATACAAGGACCTCTTGAACAGGAACTTGATACCTCATGCTAGTTGATGTCAATGACCAATGTTTTCAATAGCATTATCACCCAGACCATTTTCTCACACCAACCTGAGCTATATCTCATTCCAATGACTCCTATAACCTATTACAATCCAACATGATAAGGGATCTTGAGTAAGGTAGAGTAGATGGAAAATATAGTGGTATAATAAACACTTACTCCACATTAAATTACCATAAATGGTAATAATATAGTCTGATTTAAGTAATAATAACATTATATCTCCCAGAAAATGGAAAGAGTAAATATTCTAGGGTATAATGAGTTTAAGTAAATGAGAAAAAACACAAACCATGATCTTTAAAAAAGAAAGGAAAATATAGTTCAAGAAAAGAAAGACACGCTTGAGATTATCACTAAATATCCCTAAACCAAAATCACCAAAAAATGATGATCAGCCAAGGCCTCAGTTCAACTAAAGGGGGGAAAATAAATCCAAAAAATTAATTTATCCGTATAAGAAAAATAAAAAAAAGAATTTTTATGTGTCTAGAAAATAATATTGAAAATAATCAAAAATATATAGGAATATTCTAGGAGGATAAACTGATCTATTAATCGAGGAATAGACTAAAATAAAAATGTTATTAAGATCTCTATTAATATCCATTTTTTCCTTTGATTTATATATTATCCTAAATGAAATCAAGTTGTTTTAATTATTTCCATGTTATCTTGACTATTATCATGCCATCCACTATGTCCTACCCTTGGTCATGGTGTTATTAATCATCTCAACCTAAAATATCATCCATCATGGTGTGTTTTCTTATCTTAGGGTGTTTTTATATCCTATTAGTCTCCAAAATTAATTAATAGTGTTTTCCCCTTTTGGTTTTTGATAGGATTACACTATATCCAAAACAAATTTCACTAGGGTGTGGTATTTGTCTTCTTGAACCAAAAAACACTAAAAACTATTTTTATGATTAAAAAATCATCAAATATGTTCTAAATCCAAAAATAAAAAAAAACGTTTTAAAAATATCACTCAATGAATTTCATAACAAAGATTAACATTAACACATAAAATGTGGTTTTTATAAAATTCCCCCCTCTTTCAAAACAGTTCTTTCCCATGACTAATATCCTCTTCCTTTACTCACTTTTATTAGATAATACTTTAATCATGATTGTCCTTCATCAATTATTTGGTACAAGTCATAAATTGGGAGTAAATATTTATATATCTCTTATATTCCTCTTTCTCTTCCTTATATTTTATTTTGGTGAACAATTTATAAAGATTAAAAATATTTTTAAGGGTTTATTTAGTTATCTTTCATTGTTCTGATGTTCACCAAAATATTTTTTGTTCTTTAATAAATTATGGTATAAATTAAAAATATTTGTTTTTGTTGGGTATCATAATTATCATCACTTGTTTCAGGTATGTTTGGTTGTCTATTTGTTAATAGAGATATTTCAAATTAGGTTTTTTTATTTAGTGTCTCTTGAATTTAGAAAACCCCCCTTCAACCAAATTATTTCAGTTTAAGTGTGTAGGATTTTAGCTTCTAAAAATATTATAATTTCTAATTTTTTATTCAAAAACATTTGTATACAAATATTTCAATACATGATATAAAAAGAAAAATTCCATGAGGGATGACTATTTATTATTATTTTTATATATTTCTACAATATATGACGTGATGAGGGTTATAAATTGATTATTTATAAATTTACATTGAGTTATAGAATAATTTATGAAGAAACATATTGATTTTATTAATTTGATATATTTTGATTCGTTATAATTATATCTGGAAAACTTTGTGGGAAAATTTTTATTAATGTATCTCACATTTTAACAAGGTATTAATATTGAATTCATCACGTGTAAATGGTATGTCTGGGTTATAACATTTTGGTTTTTTAAGGATATGGGAGATCCCTCTCATAGTTGGTATTTTTTGCAATGGGTGATCTCAAAATATGATGAATTTCCCCCAAGTAGGATGACATAAGGGGGTTGTGTAATGTTTCCTAGGATAGAGTGTTGTAATAGAAGTTTCCATGTTAGCTTAAATACATCATGTTACATAGAGAAAAGTTTGGAATCACATTGGACATGATTCTCAATATGAGTTGGTTTTTTTCAATACATAGTGATTTGATTGGAATTATTAACATCTCTATAGATAGTTAACCTATTGATGTTACTACATTAAAAATAGAGAATAATTATTCAATATTCTTCTAGTATATAATTCTCAAATGGTTTTCAAGATGGTTATCTTAACCCATGTATTGACTTATGGTTATTTATATATACAAATCATATATGAGATGTTAAGTGGTACTTGGTGTTATTCAAGGGTCCTTGAAATATATATTAATTAATTTTAATTTAGGTAACATGTTGACATCATAAGACTCTTGGGGGTGGTACCATTTCACATTCAAGAAGCTCCATAAAATATGATGGTACCATTGTTATTTTATTATGTGTTTTTTCCTACATATTACAAAAATAACTTATATGGATTATTAATGAATCAAACATGAATTAACTATCATTTATAGATATATGTTAAGATTATAATCCATGATAATAATACTTCACAATATGGATATGATAAGTAAGGATCATGGGGACTCCCTTATATATAAATGACATTAGTAGTGAACATTCTGATGAAAACAGACCCAATAGAAAGATGAATCATTTTGATTAAATTAATAAATATATAAGATACACATATTTTATTAATTTATAAATAAATAAAATTTTTTTTGGAATCTATGTGATTTTATAAGGTGGGTGATAATTTCATGTGATATTATAAAATCCCAAAGCATTGTTATAGATACTATAATATCATTATATGTAGTGAATACAAATTCAATAAGACTTGGATTAATGTTAACTAAAATTTAATATGAAACCTATTTAATGTTGATGTAATATAAAACGGGTAAATTTAATCATGACAAGGATACAAATCTATGTGATATTAAATATTTGAAAGAGTGACTCACTCTTTGTGAGAAAATTAAAATCACAAAATATGATCTCTCCTAAATAGATAGATTGGATTACATAGATTATATTATGTACTAATCATGTTGTATGACCAAAATACAGAATATGGTAATGAGCTATAAAATTATTAAATGTTATAATAATTAATTAAACATTTTTATTTATAAATTATGAGATGGTGGATGTCATGATTCACACATAAAAATAACTTATCTAGTGAGAAAAACACATCCTATACAACACATCAATTTATTTTTTATAGTAATCATATTTTATTACAAAACATTGTGTTTTAATTAATATTTTTATATGATAACCACATATTATCCCATTTTTTTATAATGAGTTTATGGGATGAATCTCTTTAATGAAATACGGCATCACACAACTATTGAAGCACAAAATTTGAAACATAATCAGTTGGTTCTCGAGAATAGAACATGTTAGTCTTATATATTATATTCAAATTTAAATTGACCAGAGAGGTGTGTAGAATATATTATAATTTTAACTAATAGATTATATATTTTTTGAAATGTTGAAAACACATCAGTTCGCAATAAAATTGTGTAAAAAATATTCTCTCATAATTTTAGAATCATTGAATATGTGGGTATGTGATATATTTATTATTTATTTTGTATAAAAATAGTCTATAAATTTTTATAATACGTATCTAGTTTTTAATTAATATTTTAGTGTAAGAAAATTAATTCATATCAATTTTATCATCAAAAAAGTAGTTTATTGTCTATATAGAACAAATGATTTGAGAGTATAGAAAATCATTGTGTATGAATATTCTATTTATGTTTTAAAAATAAATTTTTTTACAATTTTTAAATGAAATAAATATAATCATTAATGAAGAAATCGTCTTAATTAAAAAATCATAAGAACACATATTTAAGACATATAACAATAACTAATAAAACAAAACATTTATCTAAAAAACATTTAACTGTTCGACACATTATATTTTATCTATTCACTAGCTATAGTAAGGAAAGATATGAATTTTTTTATTATTTAATTATATATAATAAAAAAGTTTTTTATCTTCCATTTTTAGATCTTTATAAATTAATTATAGTTTCATGAAAATATTTTTTTCAAATTTACAATTTTGATGGAGCATTAGTTATTTAAACTGAAATTGTTATATGTATAATCTTAATAACATTTACATATTGATAATGATAATTTATATCAAAATTATCCAACGGGATTCCCTTTGTATGCACTACTTTTTAGCCTTTACATTGTTTCTCATTTTTTACCTTTTCTTCTATATGAATGAAATATTTTATTATGAGTTAGATAAAGAGAATTTATATATTTTTAATGAACAAGTTACTCAGGTTTTGGTCTTTTAATCTAATTTTATCCTATGATAAAACAATTTAAAGAATGCACAAAAAAATATTTTTTCATATTAATTAGATGATAAAAAATGCGTTTTTGAATGATAGTGTTATTACCTATGCTTCATTAATACATTATAATACATTTATATATATATATATATATATTAGAGATTTATGTGATTATATGAGTAGTTTCAAGTGGATAAAAATTTTATAATTGTTGATTGTTGTTTAGAAATCATTTTATTTTCCCTGAAGACATAATGTAGAACAAAAAATATTTAAGAGTACCTAAATTATTCAAATCCTGAGTCAAATGAAGTGATATAAACTAATATATGTAACATAAAAAATATGTAATGGAGGCACACAAAACAAATTAAATGGAATGAAAACAATTTTATGTACAAAACAATATATGTTTCATAAACCAAATAGATTTTTATAACCAAAAAAAGATGAGAATGGATAATTTATATTTAAGGGTTAAAATAATTTTCTTATTTATTTGAAGATTTCATGGTGAATATTTTGATAAAAATTAGAGTTTAATGAACTATTATGTATTTAAATATATTTTGGATAATTTAAGGAACTTAATTATAATATTTCATTAGACAATAATATAGATTTAAATTGACATTTTAATTATATAGTCAGATTAAATGGATCGATATATTTTTCATATAAAGTATTAAATTTGGAAGAGTTAAATTAATAATAGATACATTAAATATCTTCCATTATTTGATTTAAAATTGATCCTTTTTTAGAGAAATTGAATTCTTAATTGATAATTACCTTTTAGTTACATCATAGAATAATAAGTGAAAAAATAGTAATAGGTCGTTGAATATTTTATTAAATCCATTCATATATGTGGATTTAATATTGAGAGAAAATATTTTCATTTTTAAATATATAAAAAGGGAAATTTAAAATACATTTATAGAAATTTATTTGAATACTTCAATTCATTGAATTAGATGAAGCATAATTGAGTAACTAGATTTAGATAATATAACAACCATAAATTATTTATGTCTCTACGTTCTAAAAAATAATTGAAAATAATAATTTTATGTAATATTTATGATGATGAAAAATTAATAATAAGAATAATAATCACATGATATGAAAAGGAGTCAAATATTTTCTCAACTTCCCTTAATAACATTAATCAGTTTATAAACTCTTTGAGAACCATGAGAATAGAATAATACATTCATTTGACCATATGTTACATTGAATTATTCTTTTAAAACATTATATATTGATTAAAATAATAACAATCAATGAATCCATATTTCTTATTATGAAGTGGTTCATGATTTATTTTGAAAAATATATAAGGAGGATACTTTGTAGGATTACTATCTAATTATATTGATACCACTGTCTATAAAATTTAATTTAATTAAAATTAAATTATATAATATTTTAACAAATTGGGGCCTTCAAAATTTCCATTTTAATTATTTATTTACAATTTCAAAAAATTACATTTCATAGATGTCCCCATTCACGACATAGATGTTCCTTCCAAACTGGTAGTAAACATTGTAAAAAGTCTCATTATTGATGTGCGATTTATTTATTCAATATATAATGGTGGGGGTAAGTAGAAAGATAAGGAAATAGGTATTCACTTTAAAACTGATAGTGGTGTAATGGTTTGATAATTTTGAGAATTTGAAAAAATGGTTTTAAAGGAGATGGAAAATTTTGTGAAAAAAATCCACCATCCTCTCTGTGTTCATCATACCTCGACTAGGAACTATAAGAGGTACCAGAACAATTATTTAACTTGAATTATCTCTTGATTTTATATCCATATATTGATTCTTGTATATTTATCATTAATTTGTATTATTAATAATAATGAGTTTATTTTTTGAAATATTTTTTAAAAATATATATTCAAATTTATCAAATAAACTTTATAATATAAATTTATTTCCATGAGTTTTAATAAAGTTAAGTTAAATAACATATATGTGTATAAATGTTTTATTTATATATTATTGGGTTATATTTTATAATATTTAAGAAGATAATTAAATGGTAATTCTTAAAAATAATGAAATTATGAACACAATCTAGAATTTATTGAATATGAATCTTTATAAGGATAATATAAATACGTTGAGAAATAAATATTATAATGATACCTTTGGGGCCTATTAAATAATAAAAATCAACATTGAAATTTTTTAATTGAGTTCAGATGGTAATAGAAATTCAAATGACTTATATCATAAAGAAAGAAACTCAAGTGAAATATTTATTGAGTATTGGTAAAATAAGTATGATCCATATATATCTTGGAATATTCCTAGAGATGATATTAAATAATCCTCATGTAAAAAAATGGTGAGATTATTTATCATGATTTAGTGGTTATTTTTTGATAATTTTTATATTTCTAAATTCATTAAAACAATGTTGTTCATAAAAATATCATGCATAATATCTCATTAAATTATAAAAAAAATTAATGATTTTATTATATAATCTTTGGAAACATTAACATGGAAAATATTAACATGTTTTATGAATAAAATATAAATTTATTAATTGATGTTCAAATATTTTGGGAATGATTATTTTCTAATAAAAAACTAAATGTTTAACTTTTTTTAAGTTGATAATTAATATCTACTTTTGAATATTTATAACTTCAATTCCACGGTATCTAAACAAGTAGTATTGAATCAAAATTTCACTGGGAAATTATATGTTGAGAAGAAATAAATTTTATAATGGTGAGAAAAAAATTAAGAGGTAAAATTAAATTTTAGAGGAATAAAATATATCTTTAATACCACAATTAAAAATTTTATTTTCTTCTAATAAATAAATTATTATAAATACATTATAAATGAAAAAGTATTAATTTAAATAATATTGAAAAAATATTAAATAAATTTTATAAACAAAATCAATTTATTTATTTTAAAAAATATATCATGTCATATTGTATTCATTGAGTTTTTAATTCTTTAGGAAAAGGTGCCCTATAAGGTAAAAAAGCCTTTATATCTTTTCATGATCATGAACATAGGTTCTATGAAGATAGTTTCTACTGGTAATAAATGTTTGATAAAAATTATTTTTCTTTTTTAAAGGGTATATGATTATTTTTATTTCTTAAATATAGATATTTAAGTAAATTTCATATTATCATAAAGTTAAGGTTTTTGAGAAAATATCACAACAGGAATATTTTTAAAAACATTAAAACATATTTGAATTATTTAACAAAGGGGGGTATTTTTTTCTTTTTAAAATTCTTGTGTTTTTTCAAATAGGGGTATATTTTTCAATTTGTATATCCTTGGATTCATTTTTTATGAAAATCATAATAAATTTTATGTAAACATTGTTTACCTTTATCATTTTTATGGGTTGTTAGGGTGCATAAAAAATTTATGTAAACCATATTTACAATGGATATTATCTTTAAAATACATATATCTATTATTATGTTCTATACTACATTATCTATTTTCTAAAAAAATTAAGCAATTTATGACAGACTTTATCAGAATATAACAACACACACTGAGTTCATGGAAAGATGATGAAGCTGAATCTGATGTTGTTACAAGTTAATTTTAATAATGTATATTTCGAGTGTTATAGTTTTTTATAATAGATCCTATATATTAAAAAATTTAGTTATAAGTGAGAAGAATGGAAGAAGTTTACATCAATAATTGTATAAGTAATTTATTTTATGAAGTATGCAATTGCCTATTACTATGAGAGCTTCTGGTTAGTGCAAAGATTTATTTTAGAATATTTTTCTAATGGTTTGTTTATGAGGATTTAATTATAAATATATTAATATTTCAATTGTAATCAATGTGTTTCTAATACTTCTTGATCAAGGTCTTATGTATGGATAATATAGCAATGTGTAGTCCTTTAGATTATGGGCTTTATGGATGTTGAATATGATCTACTTCAAATCATATGGATTGAGGGATTTTAGGTTTGGAAGATATGGTTTCATGGATTAGGAAACCTATACCTTTTTATAGTTTTAAATTTTAGTTCTTCCAATAAAAATAATGATAGACCATTTCATGAGTTTAATGTTTAGGATACATATAACCATGTTTACAAATACTTCTTCCACATTGTGTAGAAGTAAGGTTTTATAATACCATTAAAGGGGTTCATTTTTTTAATTATAAATCCATGTATTGTTAATCATATTTTATTAATAAGTTTATTAATATTTATATTTACCTTATAATTTTACATTTTTTATATGTTAATAAATTTCAGAAAATTTAATTTTCTATATGCATATATGTTTTCACTCTGATTATTATGAATTGATTGGGAGGTCATATCTTATTTTAGATTCACACTAGAGGAGTTGAAAATTTATATTTCAATTTTTAAGGTACATTTAACACCTTTAGTAATTTACCTACCTTTTAAATCAAGGAAAACATTGATCTGATACAAAGTAAATACTTATTCAGCAACTCTAACCATAACTCTATGATTCAAGCTATAAATATATATCTCAATCTCCAAAATCACCTTAATAACCTAAATATCAATTCATATATATATATGGTTGACAATAACATATATAATTAGTATAGTAATAATTAATAACTCTTCTAATAATTTAGATGTATTATAATACTATATTAAACAAACAGTAGAACCAATAAGAACCTTCACATGACAACTAACACCCATCCTCACCAAGGATCACTCAACAGTATCGCATCAAATTGTAATAATAAAATATTAATTATATATAAAAATAGGAACCATATAACCAAATCTCTAATATGTTTCAACTCTAACGCTTAGACATCAAATGTAATGAGTACAATACCATCTATAAATAAATATATTTTAGGTGGGTCGGTCATGACCCTACCTACCCCAACCTATTAATGTTACAATATCCAATATTAGCCATAATAAATTTCCACACCACAACATCCATATCCACAAACTCATATCCATAACCCATTAGAACATCACTTTCTATAATAGTAATGTATCATGAATATGAAACATATCATCCTTGTGCCCTACTATAATCATGCACATCCCATAATACACATACCGCTCCATCATCGCATCCATATCAACCATAATAGTATATCAATAACATTATGAAAATAAACCTCATACCCTCCTACTATGAATGATTCCCACCATGCATCAAAACCACCATATACTACACCATAAGGTAGACTGGGGAAGAGGGGGCATCCATCCATCTTTCATCAACAACCTATATATTTTGGAAAACACATAGAAACAAAAAATTTGGGCATTGGAAAGGATATCAGAATCCTATAGAGTGTAAAAAACAAGAAACTTCCTCAAATGCATAAATATATAGAATATCCCCTCTTAAGGGACTACACTCATACAATACCTCCATAACATATCTATATCACCACAGTATCATCGCGACACACTTCCATTGCTACAAACTATAACACAACTTGCTAGGATATTTTCCAACATAGAACAAAAAAAATGAATATAAAAATTACCAAATAATCATACCATTAATTATTTTTCATATTTACTATTACCCACCATATTATACACATTATTTAATTTAATTCCATTTTTTATGAAAACACATTTCATGCTAATACCCACATTACTTCCCTTTATTACCCATTTATTCCCAACATTATTATTTCATTTAACTCTGTGATTCAATTTAATTCTTTCCAATCCCATTTACTACTTCATCATCTAAAGATGAAATATTCCACCACTACTAAGAAGCTACAAAACATCCCCACACTCATCAAAACCATCAAAAATGACAATTTCATCATCCCATGAAAATCACCACATTAACTCTTGTCAACCAATGAAAAGTTATTGAACCCTACTAAACATCTTTAATTAACATCCAAATCCCCATTATATATCTACCACAAAAATATCCTATGACATATCTTATGCTAACTGATCACAACATCAATTCCAAATACACACAAACTAATATATCCCAACTTCCTAAATCATGAAAACCAACACATCAAAACTAGGCCATATAATTCAACTCAAAAAATTCCACATTAACCAAACAATCAAAGTTCTATCAATAAGAAATTCAATCAACACAAAAAAAATCCACATCCAACACTTTTCAATTCATAGAATTTCATAAAATAAATTCATTTATTCTACACAACTAGTTAATTATCATATTTAAGTTATTAAACCTTTTGTGATGAATTTTCTCATCATTAAATAACAACATGTTTTATAAATCAAAAAGAAAAAAATATTTTTCACTAATAAAAAAAATATGTATAAATTCCAAAAAAAATATATCGTGACAAATAGATAAGTGCTTATAGAACACCCACTATCATCATGTTCACCATTCCTAGTTAATTATCATTATTAGACTAATTTATACTCCTCCCTTAAATAAAATAGAACAACAAAACCACCCAAATTCACACATTAGAGATATGAGATATCAAATACCTTGTCTTAACTAGTGCTTCAATGATCACTTTGTAAGAACAATATAGAGAATAAATGATTCAGAGGTTAGAATCACATGAAAATGGCCTCAAAAAATAGTAAAATATATATAACCATTAATTACTCACAACAATATCACCCAAATGTATTACCTTGAAAACCAAAACCTTCTCTGAGTAAAGATAAGATGAAAATGAAATGGTAAAGTGGATGAACTTGCCTCATATTGAAGGATTCTCGATCATAATAATCCAAGGAAAAAAATTCAGAAAAAGGTAACGGGTTCTACAAAAACAATCATCATGCCACTTTTAGTTCAAGGGGAAACAAATGTATCTAAGTAAAATTGAGGGGACTCACACATTTATACGTAGACAGAAAAACCCCTGGTTATGGATTGATAAGAAATCTTCATGCCAAAACCATCCAAAAAATATTCATTAGGGGTGTGAAAAATTATGGTCATGTCATGATATAAAGCATCCCTACCCCACACCCCTAGATTTAGTGACCAAAACCATTCTTTAGCCACCAGATTTAATACAACGTGTAATTACCAAAGTTACACATAACATTATGTGACATCATTTTCATAAGGTAAACATTACATCTCACAAATAATCACACAATATTAATAATGTAATTTTTAGTTTCGTTTAATATTACCTACAAAATAAAAATATATTATGATACATATGTCTTGAGTCAATAAGTTTTTCCATTTTGAATTTTCCATTCCTTCATGTTTGGGATGATTGTTGAGTCAATAAAGTTTCCTTATGACTTTACCATTCCTTCTTATTTTGAAAATCACAAACACCTTATCTTAAGGAATATTACATTTTACACTATGCTTTTCTTTCATAAGAAAACTTTTCTTCTCCAAGTAAATTCAACCTTACCTTGTTTTTCATTGTTCATTATCTTGTCTAAGTTTAAAATTTGGTTTCATTTCTAAAACGTCAGAATTATATATTACTTAGATATAGAGAATTTTGTTTTCAGAATCTAAATTCTGACTCCGAGTTCTCAGATTTTAGACTTTTAACTCTTCTGAGTTCTAACTCTGAGTTCTATGAATCTAGACTCTGAACTCTTATGAGTTCTAACTCCAAGTTCTTTGAATTTAGACTCCAAAATCTTATGAGTTCTGACTTTGAGTTCTCTGAATTCAGACACTGAACTCTTCTAAGTTCTGACTCCGAATTATCTGAATTCAGACTCCAAACTCTCATGAGTTCTGACTCCAAATTCTTCTGAATTTTATCTCCAAACATTGTAAGTTTAGACTCCTAATTCTAATTAATTCTGACTCTGAACATTGGATGTTCAGCTTCTAAATTCTTGAGAATCTAGATTCTAAATTTCCGTGAAATTTAGACTCTGGAATTCAATAGATTTCATGTTCTGAATTCCTTATAAAATAGAATCTGAATATCCCTGTATTGTAGACATCGAATGTCTTTTTGGTTAGACTTTGAACTTTTATTTTCTTACATTCCAAATATTTGATTTTGGTTATGAAACCATATTTTTTCTTACACTTGTTTTTGTTATAAAACGATGTTGTACATTTAGTTACTAACTAACCGTTGATTTAGTGACACATGTAAAGGTTCCTCTGAAATTCAAGGGAAAATATGACAGTTAGAGGAGGGAGTCGACTATTGGTGATGTGCCTATAAATAGGAGTCCATTTGAAATAGCTCAAAATAAGTTGATCAATCTAAATATTACATGTTGTTAAAGTGATTTCTAGAGAGAGAGACTTTATTGCTTTGTGCGTACTGAACTTCTTATTCAGATTTGCTTTGTGTGACTCCAATTGTTGTTGTGTACAATCGAGGGCTTTTGGGGATAGGAAGACAAAGGTGACAACTACCGTGAAGTTGATGGCTTCCTTGCTGAGGAAGACAGAGGTGCCGACTACCTTGAAGTTGAGGGCTTGTATGGATAGCAAGACAGAATCCGATCCTCGTATCAAGGGCATACCCTGGTGTGGGAAGACAGACTTTCTTGAATGAATAAATCAAGGGATCTTTATCCAAGGTTGTTTTATACCCTTCTCTTTGGGTTAAAATATTTATAACTTGTTACTTGTTTGTTTCAAGTTTTCCGCTGCATTTTGATTTTTGAGGAATGTATAACTATCTTATACATCCTTATAGTTGTATTCTCTGGTTTAGTAAGATTTTATACGCTTTAAGGTAGAATATATATCTTTGTAAACATTCATTAAGTTTCTTTTTCTGGAACCATCTTTTTCGAAATCACTTTCTCGGAATCATATTTCTAGAATCTAGTAAGTGTGTAGAACTAGAGGTTTTGTGAATTACTTTGTTTAATCTTGTTAAAGATAGTTTTGGTTAAGGTTAAAAACGAAATTTTTTATACCAACATTAAAAGTTCCAAAATAATTTTTTAAAGTGTACAATTCACCCCCCCCCCCCTCTTGTATTTTGGGCATCATTAGTATCTTCATTCATTATTTCAATCCTACAATTGGTATCAGAGGTTGGTGACCTTGTACCCTATACCTATCCTACAATTGGTATCAGAGCTTGGTGACCTCATACCCTATACCAATCCTACAATTGGTATCAGAGGAGGTATCTGAAATATTTATATTCACATATAAGTTTTATTTGCTCAAGTTTTCATTGTTCTATTTTCCCTGCTAAGGAATATTTTCCTTCAATCCGAACATTTTCTATTAACATGTTTTTGTGGAATGATTTTTCTTTAGGATGACAGGAATGAATGTTGGTTCTATAGAAAATATCAATAAAACTAGACCACCTATCATAGATAGAAATAATTATGAATATTAGAGGGATCGTATAAAGACTTTTGTTATCAACACTGGCGTTGATAATTTTATCATGCTTACTGGTGGTTATAAAATCCTTGACAAGGAAGTTAGTATCGTCATTAATCTAGAAAATAATTAGTATCAACTAAATTATAAGGTACATAATACATTGCTTTGTTCTATGACTATAAATATATATATCCAAATTTATCTTGTGAAGCAGAAAATTGTATTTGGAAGAAACTTGAAGTTACTCACTTTAAAACTTCTATTGTTATTGAAACTAGAAGAGCCATGCTCAGAGCTAAATATCATGGTTTTTTCGTTCCTTATAGAGAACCCATATTTAAGTTGAAACATAGATTAATGACTATTGTGAATAGTATAAAATAAATGGGTGATGAAGGATTAGATGATTAAGCTCTTGTTGATAAGATCATAGACATCATTCTAAATGATTGGGAATCCAATAGAACTGCTATTAATGGGAATAGAAAGGTTACTCATATTTCGCTTGATGAACTTTTTGGAACTCTTCTACAACACGAGACTAGAATGAAGATAGATGCTAATAATGTAAAGAATAATAACGGAAATGGTAGTGTTGCTTTTACTACAACATCAAATCATATGAAAGCCAAGACTCCTGAGAGAGTTACTAGATCTAAATCTAAGAAGATTGTTATCCAATCTAAATCTAGTGGAAATGAATCTTCATAAAATGAATTATCAAATATTGCTCGAAGGATGAACAAGATTTTTTGACAGAAGAACTTTCTATCCAGATACAAAAAGAAAGAAAGGAAAGATAAGAATGATTTTGAAGTCACTTGTTATGAATGCAAGAGAGTTGGACACATAAGGCCTGATTGTCCTATGCTAAAGAGAAATGAAAGAAAGGAAAATCATTGTGAGAGAAATAGAAATAAGTACTAAAATGCTAAATATATGAAAGTCTTGAAAGCAAATGACACCTGGAGTGCCTGTGGTGGTGACTCGTCAGATTAGTCATCAGATTGCGAATATTCTGGACAGAAGAATCTTGGTCTAATAGTCAGACTACCTATTGAGAATCATTACTTAATGGATAAGTTACACAATGCTGAATCAATGACCTGTGTTTCTTTAAATGAAAATTACAATAATGATAAAATTTATGAATCTTCGGATGAAGAATCTTATTCTGATACAGATAATACTTTACCTACCTATTAAGAAGTTTCTAGGTTTGCTAAGCTCCTTGAGAATGAGAATTCAAATGTCAATAAAAATCTTGATAAGGTAAATTCAAGAAATACTATTCTCACTAAGAAAATATAAAATCTCTCTAATGATCTTGATAAGAATGTTTTTTATTTAGAATGTATTTCAAAAAATCTTGAGGAAGTAAATTCTGAGAAGGATAAACTTTCTAAGGATCTAGAAAAGGTAACTTCTAAGAAAAATGTTTTCGAGCCTAACTCTAGTTCTAAATCAAATGTTTTTAAAGATAAGAACTTTGTTATCAAACTAAAATCCGAAATATTTTCCTTTAGGAAGTGTTTGTCAAACTTTACTTTAGGTAAGGAAAATTTTGATAAGATGTATCCTCAAATCCGAACTCTAAGGAATAGTTCTGGTTTTGGTTATACTAGTTCTAAACCAATTTTTAGTAATAATTATTTTGTTCCTCAAATTGCTCCTTTCTGCACTAAGTGTCAGTGTGGTGGACACTGGTCAAGAAATTGTTCTCTACACAAAACTTACTCTTTAGGCTTTCATGAAGCCTATTTTTCTAAGAAAATGTGGGTGCTGGAAATTTTTATTTCTGAAATTTTTGGATCCAAGAATGTTTGGGTTCTGAATGTCTAACTATTTTTTTCAGGAAAATAAAGAAAGTACCAACAGCAATACATGGTACATGGATACTAGATGTTCCCAGCATATGACTGTTAACAAAAACTACTTTGAAAAGATTATCAAGACGAAAGGAGGAAAAGTAACTTTTGGAGATAATTCTCAGGGAGAAAATATTGGTATAGGTTACATCGTTCTTCTTGGAAAAAAATTTATTTCAAATATTTTTTTTTGTTAAGTGTCTCAAGAACAACCTCATTAGCATAATTCAATTATGTGATGAAGGTTACCTTGTGAATTTTATGAATGACAAGTGCTTAGTACACAATTCCAAGGAAGAGTTTATTCTCTATACCAATAGGCTAGAGAATGTTTACACACTAAACTTAGAAGACCATAGAATCCAAGATCTGTATTGCTTTAGTGAAATGGAAGTTCATTCCTTTTTGTGGAATAGAAGGTTAGGTAACTGTAACCTTAGGAACCTATTAAAACTTTCTAAGAAGATACTAGTTAAGGATCTACTGGAGCTTAGATTTGATTTTTCAAAAGTTTTTTATCCTTGTTAATATGTAAAGCTACATAAATCATGTTTTAAATCAGTCAGTGAAGTCTCAACTACTAATACATTACAGTTGGTGTATATGGATCTTTTTGGACCAACACAAACTGGAAGCATTGGAGGCAATTATTATGTATTTGTCTTAGTTGATGATTACACTAGATTTATGTGGGTCTATTTTCTAGCCAAGAATTCCAAAGATTTTTCTTATTTCAAAAGTTTTAGAACCCAAGTTAAATATGGGAAAAACCTTCCTTTGATAACTACTCATAGTGATCATGGAGGAGAATTTCAGAATTATGATTTTGAAACTTTTCGTAGTAGAAAAAGGCATTACTCATAACTTCTCATCACCTAGAACACCTCAACAAAATAGTGTTGTTGAAAGAATAAATAGAATCCTTCATGAGATAACAAGAACAATGTTGAGTGATTATTCTGTAGCCAAACATTTTGGGACTGAAGCTGTAAGTAATGCTTGTTATACTATAAATCAAGTTTTGAATAGACCTTTTCTTAACAAAACTTTTTATGAGTTATGGAATGGTAGAAAACAAAGACTTTTCTACTTCAAGGTTTTTGGTTGTAAGGTATTAATTCTTAATAATAAAGATAATCTACCCAAATTCGCACCAAAATCTGATGAAAGAATTTTCCTAGGCTACTCCGCATCTTCTAAGGCTTATAGAGTTTTCAATAAAAATACTTGTACTGTTGAAGAGACAATACATGATAAATTTGATGAAATTGATTTTTTTGTTTTTAAACAACCCCAACTTATATCTTCGGATGTGTTTTCAAAAACATATAATCAACCTTTATTAGAATATCATTCTGATAAGGAAAATTCCCAAGAAAATGTTTCTGAAGCATTTACCCCCGAATATTTCTTACCCTATGTTGATGAACATGTTTTACAAAACCCAAATCAATTGTTTCTAATGAATGATCCTAGTGATAGTATCAATGGTGATGTGAATAAACCTGTAAGGAATATAAGTTCCTTAAGAAATGAAGTATAACATCTAGCATTTCTTTCCCAATTAGATCCAAAAATCACAGATGAAGCTTTAGGTGATGATGATTGGATAAAAGCTATGCAATATGAACTAAATGAATTCAAAAGGAATAAAGTATAGAGCTTGGTTGAAAGACCTAAGGAAACTTCTGTCATTGGTGTAAAATGGGTCTTCAGAAATAAGTGTGATGAAAATGGAATCCTAGTAAGAAATAAATCTAGATTAGTTGCTAAAGGCTATAGTCAACAAAAAGTAATAGACTATGAAGAAACCTATGCTCCACTATCTATACTTGAATATATTCATATTTTACATGGATTTACATCATTCTTCAATTTCAAACTTTTTCAAATGGATGTGAAATGTGATTTCTTTAATAGTTATGTTCAAGAGGAATATTTTTTTAAACAACCTCCTGGTTTTGAAGACACAAAACATCTTGAATATGTTTTTAAGTTTACCAAAGCTTTGTATGGACTTAATCAAGCCTCTCGAGCTTGGTATGATAGACTTACAGGATTTTTGCTTCGAAATAATTACGTTAAGGGAAATGAAGATCCAACCTTTTTTATAAAGAAAGATAAATAAAATTTTTTTAATGTTCAAATTTATGTTGATGATATTATATTTAGTTCAACTCAGCAATATTTCACTAATTCCTTTGCGGATCTAATGAAATCTGAGTCAGAAATGGGTATGATGGGTGAGTTAACATTTTTCCTTAGTTTTCAAATTTCTCAAAAACCAGAAGGAATCTATATATCACAAACATATGTATATTAAATATCCTCTTCAAAAGTATTGATATGACAACACTAAGAGTATTAGTACTCTAATTGGAACCTCAAACACACTTGATCATGATGAAGCTGGGAAACCAGTAGATCAAATATCTTTTAGAGGTATGAGAGGAAGTTTACTTTACTTGACAACTAGTCGTCTAGACTTCATGTTTTCCGTATGCTTATGTGTAAGATATCAATCTAATCCTATGTAATATCATTTAAAGGAAGTGAAAATAATTTTTTGCTGCTTAACGGGAACCATGGATTTAGGACTCTTTTATACTTTTGGAAATTATTTTTTTTTAAAGTTTTTCAGATGATGAATTTGGTGGGTGTAGAATGAATAGAAAAAGTACATCTGAAACTTGTCATTTATTAGGAGATTCATTAGTTTCTTGGTCATAGAACAAGAAACACTCAGTAGCACTTTCCACTACTGAAGATGAATATATAGCAGCTAGAAGTAGTTGTGCTCAAGTGTTGGGGATGAAACACACACTCACAGACTATGGTATGAGTTTTACCAAAACACAAATTTTGTTTGATAATACTAGTTCCATTGCTTAAAAAAACCCATAACATTACTCTCGTTCAAAACACATAAATATTAGGCATCACTTTCTTAGGGATCACACACACAAAAGGAGATATCATTCTTCAATTTATCATAATGCAAGATCAACTTGATGATATTTTCATAAAATATTTACCCTCCGATAGATTTGAATACATTAAATAGAAGGAATGATAACTGTAAGGTAATCCTCCTTGTTAACTTTCTATTGAGACCAATCTCCTTATATTAATAAACTCTTTTTCATATGGGGAGTACATTTTCTTGTTAGTTTATTTTCAAGTTTTTGTAATAAAGTTTTTCATGTTTTTCGTAATGATGTTTTTCAAATTTTTCATAAAAAAAGTTTTTCATGTATTTTGTAATGAAGTTTTTTCATGTTTTTGTAATAATGTTTTTCAGATTTTTCGTAATAATGATTTTCAAATTTTTTGTAAAAAAGTTTTTCAACATTTTCGTAATAAATATTTTCAAGTTTTTCATAATGAAGTTTTCTTCAAAAAAAATTTACTTAGATTTTTGAAATCTTTCATAATGAAAATGTTCATAGTCTAAAATTTTCATAATCAAAATTTTCGTAATGAAGATTTTCGTAATGAAGACGTTCGTAATCCAAATTTTTTGAATCTAAATTTCTTCAAGAATAGATTTTTCTCAATATGAATAATCATCCTGGAAATCTGAAATGTATATTTCCTTTCTTAAGTTTTCATAATTATCATTAACTTTCTGGTATTTTCATTGGTTTTTAAAATTTTTCAGATTCTCTTTTCCTTAAATCCGAATGTTTTTCTTAAAAAACCTCAAAACATCAGATTATATTGAGTTTTCCTTGTGGTTATGTTATCAACCATCAGATCTGATCAAAAGGATTTTCAGCCATTGGATTGAGTTTGAAATATGAATCATCACTTCTAACACCTATATAAAGGACCCTCGAAGGGTTTCCCCACATCCATCTCAAGATATTATGTGATAAAGTTCTGAACTTCTACTTAATCCCATTCCAAACTTCTTAGAGTTTTCTCAATTCCAAATTTCTACAAAAGAATCCTCTTAGAAAGATATGTCTATTGTCAGGCCAATTCTAGAGTGGCAGGTGTATAGAGAAAGGTTGCTACATCCGAACTTCTTTAGAAAGTATGATTCTATCTTTTCATATAACATCAAATTTAATGGATGAGAGAGTGTTTTCATATCGAAGCCAGGGGCTCAAGATCTGGTGTATCTAGATTTGATTATTTAGTTTTATGAATTAGTCAGTTTCTTTAAGGAAGATGGAAAAGAGAAGTTTTCATTCAAAATATATGGAAAGACCTATGCTCTACCATATACTAAGGCTTCTAGATTAGTTGGTAATCCATATGAAGGGGAAGTTGAATTCTGTTCCCACAAGTTTTTGGATGTCAAAGGAAGCTATGTAAATGTGAAAGAAATGGAGAGCCTCAGTCCTACTGATGTTAAGACTCCAAATATTTCCCACCTCTCTACAAATAATCGGATCCTTGAATTATGGATTCAAGGATTTGACATTCCGAGAAAAGGTGACAAGGACACCTTGAAGAAGAGTGATATGTTTATTCTAGATTTTCTGGTGAATCTAAGGAAGTTCAATTTAGTCAGGCATATTTTGATTACTATCGAGAATATCAAAAATGGAAATCTAAAGGATGAGAAATCATGTACCCATCCATTCTTTCTAAGTTGATTATTCGGTGTCTAGAGTCTTCCAAAATTCCTTGCAATTCGAAGCCATGGAAATGAAAAGTCATACTGATTAGTGATGATAACTTGAAAGGGATGAAAGTCAGTTTTTTCAAAGACTCTGGAGATTTTTATGACTTACCAGAGGAAGTGGATGAAGCTATTCCAAAGGAACAAGAAGTTCCTGAACTATTTAAAAAGGTTGGAAGGAAGAGGAAGTTGAAAGAAGTAGTAGTTGAAGGTAAAACCCTAGAGGCTAAAGTAACCCAATCCACACCTCCAAATCCAAAGAAGCAGAAAGCTTATTCGGATGAGGTTGTAGATAAATAGAGGGAAGAAAAAAAGAATAGGAAAGTAGGAGAGCCAAGTTTTGGTTTGGATCCTGCTGAGGACAAGGATTTAAAAGAAAAGGCCACTGACGAGATTGAGAAGAAAGCTAAAGAAAAGAAGAAAAAGAAGAAAATGATTGAATTTGAGTTAGTACAATCTCTTTTGAAGGCTACTGAAATAGTATCCAAGAATATTCTGGTACCTCAATCCTTCATGGTAGAAGCATTACCTAAAACTCTGGGTAAGAAATTTCTCACTCCAAAAAAGGTCTATGAAAATCTTGGAGAAGAAAAATAAGTAGAAAAAGTTGTGGAAGAAGTGAAATAAGAAAATATCAATGATGAAACCACATATTTGATTAAGTAAGTTGATGACTTTCATTATAAGAAAATCTCATCCGAAAAATTGTCAATCTGAACCTCTCAAGATAAATATTCAAAGCATGCTACTCCTGGGATAGATGAAAAGGCTGAATATGAATTGTAAAATATGTCAGAAGAAGAGAGTTATAATCATCATTTCATTCATCTAGAAGATGCTAAGGTAGGAGATGAGAAGGAGGAGATAGACAAAGATAGAATTGTTCAGCTGTTTGACAGTGAACATGAATCTCCGGATGAAGAAGTCGTTACGAGAACTGATATAGGAAAATAGGTTTTTGTTGATACACCTACTAAATCTATTATGAAGAAGAAGGAAGTTGGGGTATCTTCAAAGAGGAAAACTACCGAGCTAGAGAAATAAGCCTCACCTAGAAAACTCTCTGATTTGGAATCATCCACTCTAGGACACAATTTTGTTGTCCATGCATTGAAGAAGCTGGTTGGAACCATTCTAATTTTCCCAAGCATAGACTCTAAGTTTTAGATTCTTCAACACACACTAAATCCGAAGTCAGATTCAGTATCCATGGTGATGAACAAGTGTGTAAATTTTGTGGCTAATTTACAGAATTTATTCATTTACTATGATCCCCAAAAAAGGTCCTATAAGAAAATGGTAGGTTTTTCTAAAAAGATAGTATAAGATTTGGTAGAACTTGATGAATTCCAAGATCGTGTCAAGGAGGTATTTGATATTGAAGATGCTATGATCAAAGATCCTTCAACCAGTTTTGATGAAAATCTAACTCTTGAGAAGAATACTCGGATTCAAGAAGTAAATGATTTGAATGGGAAATTGTATTCTATTGGCCAAAGCTGGAAGAGAGAAAGAGATCTTCGTATTGAGATAGAAGAAACGCTTTTCAAGAAGGAAGAAGTCCTGAAGGCTCATCCAGAGACTCTTAAGTCTCAGGAAGAAAGGATCGATGCTTTAAAGAAGAAAGCAGAGGATCAGGATCAGCTTCTTAAGCGAGCAGAGGAAGATCATAAGGAGCTCAAAAAGCTGAACACTATAGTCGAGAAGTTGATGCTGAAGGAAAAGGAAGGATAACATTGTTGTAATCTGATCTTTTGTTGTACTTTTCATCCTTGTACAGATTATTTCTAATCATAATGAATTTTTGGGTTACTTTTCTTTTGGATGTGTTGCATTAATCATTCAGGTACCATAATTTCTTTTCCATTACCTCAAAATCTTTATGAAAATCACAAAGGGGGAGAAAGTAGAAAAGAATACTAATTATAGAATAAATATCCCTAAGTAAGGGGACTTTATCTATGGGGGAGTTTTCATTACAGAAATTTTCGTACTCAAGATAATGAAAAATATCATTCTAGAAATCTTGAATATGATCATTATTCTTCCAAAGCCTAAGGGGGGGTTAGTAGTATTCATCTTTTCACATATGATAAGGGAGATAAGTTTTATTTTCTAAGACTAGAAAAATATTTTCTAAGTACTCTTATGTTTTTTTAAGGATGTTTTTTCTTTCCAAAAAAGGGGGAGATTGTTGATTCGATAATTTTTTCCTTATGAAATTTCCATTCCTTCATGTTTGGGAATATTTTTGATTCAATAAGGTTTCCTTATGACATTACCATTCCTTCTTGTTTTGAAAATCACAAACACCTTATCTTAAAGAAAAATTTCATTTTACCATATGATTTTCTTTCATAAGGAATATCTCCTTCCCCAAGGAAATTCACCCTTACCATGTTTTTAATTGTTCATTATCTTGTATAAGTGTAAAATTTGGTTTCATATATAAAACCTTGGAATTATATAATACTTAGATATAGAGCATTATGTTTTCAGAATCTGAATTCTGAATCCGAGTTCACAGAATTTAGAATCTGAACTATTTTGAGTTCTGACTCTGAGTTCTCTAAATTCAGACTCCAAACTCTAATGAGTTATAACTCGGAGTTATTTGAATTCAGACTCAAAACTGTTATGAGTTCTGACTCCGAGTTCTCTGAATTCAGACACCAAACTCTTCTGAGTTTTGACTCTGAGTTCTCTGAATTCAGACTCCGAACTCTTATGAGTTCTGACTCCGAATTCTCATGAATTCTAACTCTAAACTTTTTACGTTCAGACTCTGAATTCTCATTCATTTTTACTCCAAACTTTGGAAGTTTAGTTCCAAATTCTTGTGAATCCAGATTCTAAATTTTCTGGAAATTTTGAATCTGGAATTCTATAGAGTTCAGGTTCTGAATTCCTTATAAATCAGAATCTGAATATCCATGTATTGTAGACACCGAATGTTTTTTGGGTTAGACTCCGAACTTTTATTTTCTTACATTCTGAATATTTGATTTTGGTTATGTAACCATATTTTTTCTTACACTTGTTTTTGTTATAAAACGATGTTGGTCATTCAGTTACTAACTAACCCTAGTTTGAGTGACACGTGTACAAGTCCCTCCTAAATTCAAGAAAAAATATGATTGTTGGAGGATGGATCCAACAATTGGTGTTGTTCCTATAAATAGGAGTCAATTTGATAGAGATCAAAATAAGTTGATCAATCTATAGATTAAATGCTGCTAAAGTGATTTCTAGAGAGAGACACATTATTTCTTTGTGTGTACTGAACTTCTTGTTCATATTTTCTTTTTGCGACTATGATTGTTACTGTGTACAATCGAGGGCTTTTGGGGATAGGAAGACAGAGGTGCCGACTACCTTTAAGTTGAGGGCTTCCTTGCTGAAGAAGACAGAGGTACCGACTACCTTGAAGTTGAGGTATTGTAGGGATAGCAAGACAGACTTTTATCTTCATATCGAGGGCTTACCCTGTTGTGGGTAAAACTGACTTTCTTGAAAGTATAAATCAAGGGACCTTTATCCATGGTTGTTGGATAACCTTCTCTTTGGGTTAAAAATGTATTACTTGATACTTGTTTGTTTCATGTTTTCAGCTGCATTTTTATTATTGAGGAAAGTATAACTATATCATACATCCTTATACTTTTATAATCTGATTAAGTAAGATTCTATACGCTTTAAGATAGAATCTTTATCCTTATAAACTTTCATTATGTTTCATTTTCCGGAACCATAATTTCTGGAATCACTTTCTCGGAATTATATTTCCAGAATCTAGTAAGTATGTTGAACTAGAGGTTTTGTGAATTAATTTTTTTAACCTTGTTAAACATAGTTTTGGTTAAGGTTAAAAATGAAAGTTTTTCTACCAACTTTAAAAGTTACAAAAGAATTTTTTTAAAAGTGTACAATTAACACCCCCCCCCCCTCTTGTATTTTGAGCATCATTAGTATCTTCATTATTATTTCGATCCAACAATATGAACATTTATTCATAATCAAAACACACTATACCCCCATTCAAAATTCTTATATGTTACACTCATATTCAAAACATAGGTAATGGAAAAATCAGAACGGGGTGATATCAATTTTTATCTAAGGGAAAACATATACACAAATTATCAAGGGTTATATCATAATTATATGATGAAACATAATCAAGGGAGAAATACCTTATTATGATAAAATTAACATGGAAAAATAAGTATTTTCCAAATATCATGATAGCAAGATATGCAATAACAAGTGAAAAAAAATCCTATAAAAACGTGTGTGAGATAATATACATGATCCATGTATAGTAATCATATAATATTTTAATTTCATTGAAATATATCATTACACATAATTATAAATGTATCATAATCATAGAAAAACATTACATAGTGGTTTAGGTATTAAAACATAGTGACCCATTACATGGTACCTTGGGCATTACTTTCTATGATCCATTCCTGGATTGATCATCAAAACTCATATCTTCTTATTTACTTGGGTATTACAATTATTATTCCATTATTTACTCAAATATCATGACTCACATTTTATTATTTACTCTTATATCATAACTCACAGTCCATTACTAACTTGAGTATCATAACTCCTGATTCATTTTTATATAAGGAGATATAAAACCTTCACTAATTAATTGGTGGGATATAGAGGACACTTCCCATTAAAATCATGAATAACCTACATAGTTTTTTCTGAAATATCAATAAAAAATAATAAATTTATCATAGCTTAATTAATGAATAGTAATGAAACTGATTCCATGAAATAATCCTACAAACATTATCATCATAATAAATAAAGAGAGAGGGTGGATTATACCATAAGAACATATACCAAGTGAAACATAAGTAACATAAAAAGATGTTGAAATTGTAAAAAAAATACCCTTGTAAGATTATTGGATTAATCTCTCTGAAAAACAATAAAAAATATACTTTTTGAAATTTTTGAAAAATCTTTAAAATGTTTTCTTTAATAAATTTATATTCAGAATGAAAATAAATTTAAAAACAAAATTCTTATATAAAATAAAAAATATTTTTCAAGAAAATTATAAAAGAAGGATGGTTTAAAAATCATTCTTTGAGATGACATATGAGACACTAGATTATTATTTCATAGAAACATACTTTTCATCATTTTTAAAATTAATAATTTCTTCAAATCAATATTTTAATTTTAAAAAATATAATATTATTTAATTTTATATTCAAAATATTTAAAAATAATAATAATTTACAAAACCCTTTTAAAACACTTAAAATAATATTAATAAATAATAATTCACATAACTATGATAAAAACCATAAAAGTGTTTTTTAAAAAGGTTTTTACCTTAATCAAAAAATATTTAGTTATGAGTCACATTCAAAAGAAATTTAAATAAAGGTAAACTAACAAATTTTGGAATATATTATTTTTAAAATTAATCGTAAATAATGGTTCCTTGAAAATAAATAATTCGTTTAAGAAGAAATATGAATTTCAATATGTTATATAAAATCCCTAAAGGAAAAGACCCCTTTTAAAAGTTTTAAGAATATATTTATTGAAACTGACATCGTAAATAGTGTGATAAATATTTCATTTGAAAAGAGGAAAAGAAAAATTTTATGAAAAATAATAATAATTTATTTTTGTTTAAAAATAATAATAATTAATTTTTGTTGAAAAATAATAATAATGGACATTGAAGAATAGAGGGAATAAGGATATAGAAGAGAAAGAGAACATTTGTAGATGATTATAATCATTATTGACATTATCAGAATTTATGAAGAACAAAATCAATTGAAGATAATATATTTGATTTGAAAATTTTATACATAATAAAATAATGTGGAAAGGAAATATAATATCATCATAGTACATAATAAAAAAAATTTAAAACCATATTCAAGGGGGAATAGTTATTACTCAAAAAAATATGTTAAGTCAAGAAAATCCCTTTCAAATACATTATATTTAAAAATGAAAACACATGATTGGGAGAAAAAAATGATATATAAATACAATTAATTTAATGATATATAATAAAAATAAATATTGTTTTATTATATAAACCACAAAAATAATATAAGATGTGAATACAAAGCATATCTCAGTTAATAAAAATCTGCTTAGTGAACCCTTATAAAATTCTTAACCATTGAACCAAAAGTACATGGAAGGTAATGATCTATATGGATATATAATCTCTTTTATTCACATTCAAACTATATGTAAAATAATTCTATAGTTGTTTTATACACAATAAAAAATAAAAAAAAATAGTATAAGATATGTCATAAATGTAATGGAATAAAAATGAGATGATAAATCCGTTACCTTGTTTTCTTATTATATTTAATATGATCTAACATCATATAGAAAGAAAATAACTATTTTAATCACTTATTATAGAACCTAATTAGTATATAATAAATTTTATATGCTAAAATTATAATTATTTTTATACATTTACTAGTTTTTAGTGTGTTGTTTTCATCTTGGGATATTTGTTATTTTAATTGTTTTTTAAATGATTTGTAATGCTAATGTCGATCCATATTATATTGAAATAAGTCAATAATTTCCAATATTATTCAAGGTAATTTAATATATTTTTTAATTATTTTTATATTGCTTTAAATTACACCCATGATAGTTTTAGTTATAATAAATACAGTTAATATTTATAATAATATTGTTTCCACAATTTTTTACAAACCAGTGATCAAATATTAAAAATGAGTTTAATACCAATATAAATATTCCAAAAAAATATTTATTTTCTAATTATTTTTTAATAATATTTTTATTTATAATTCTATTTTAATCTATGATATAAATTTGTAGTAATATTAATATAGGTGGTTAAACTGACCCAAATAAGAGCATGTTATAATTAACGGGTGAGTATGGTTAAGAGAGTGATTCCATTAGAATTATATAATTACTGAAGAAGAATAATAATATTATTTAAGAAAATAAGTCATTTAATTATATTATTAATTTTTCATATAATGAATGAAACTAGATGAAAATACAATTTTCCTTGTTGAGGTTGTTGTTTGTGCCTCCATACAAAAGATATATTCTTTTTCCATGGAGTGGGAGGAAGGTGGGATATGGTTTATCACTTATATAATCCTAATATATTAAAAAATCTATATTAATTCATTAAATACCTTTTTAACTCTCTATTTTTAGAGTTTATGTAAAATGGAACACGTCTCTTTGTTGAGACGGTAGTCTCCACGTATGCACAAACGAAATTTTTGTTCTTCTTAGAGAAAAATGAAATGAATGATAATGTATTTTAAATAAACATAAATATATATTAGTATATAAATAATACTGTCTTAATCATTTTTAAATTGGTAATATAGTTTTTTAGGATAATGATAGACAAGGTAAGAGATTACAGTGTGTTTTTACTTTTGTTGAGAATTTAAATATTCTCTTAAAGCACTTCATTTAAATGAAGGACATTGGGAAACATGTTATGGCCAGAGTCTTAGAGAAGTTGAATATTATTATAGGGTAAGTAAAATGGTAATAACTTTAGGAAACTTTGTCTCTTTTGAGTGAATTTTTAGGGGTGGTGGAAGTCCGATTTTATAAGTGAATGGAATGGAATATTTGAAAATAAAACCTCTTAATATAAAAGGGACACATGTTTCACATGAAAATTGGATTCTGAAGTGAAAAATAATGTATATTAGATAATAATAATTAAATAAAAACCTAAAAAAATCATGTGGAGAAATTTTTTAACATGTTTTATATATTTTATAATTGGATAAACTCTTTTTACCATAATTTACCTTTACCATGGTGACTATATTTTTAACCATGATGACTAATTATTTTGAATAATAAATTGAAATAACCATTCAAGTAATTTATGAATTGTTATTGGAAATATGGAACCAATTTTCCTAAATAATATTTCTATGTTTGAGGAAAATTTATTTTAATATTACCACAAATTAACCTTAAAAACCACTTTTATAAATACTGTATTTTTAAGCATAAAAATATATTTTGGAAAAAGATTATAAATATTGTTATATTCCATGATTAATTGGTATATTAATAACCAAATATTATTTTTTGTCCTTAAAAGAAAGGAGAACCTGAATTCCATCTTTAGAAAACATATTTATTAAACTAACCAACAATTTTTTTTATAAAATTCATATTATTTATGTTTCAAAATGATGAGAATGTTTTTTATTAATTTAAAATAGTATTTTTTTCTGTTAAATTAATAATATTAAACATTACATATTATCTAGATAATATTTTAAAATTGATAAATTTAATTTTTTAGTTAAAATACACTTCATTTTAAAAATTATTTCATTGAAAAATATTCCTTTTTAAAATTTTATAGTTTTAATCGAATTTCATTAATTATTTATCTAATGTTCCATAAATTTAACAAATTCATATAAAAATTAAAAAAAATAATATATTTCTATGTAAATTAAATCTATATTTTTATAATAATTTATTTTATTATATTTTTATTTAATTGAGGATTTATTATTATTATAACTTTCTTATATATGTTTCAAATCATATTTTATTATTAGAATATGGTGTGTTAGAAATCTTATTAGTTTTGTCTTCCTTTTGAAATAAGTTATTAACTATTTTATTTTGTTATATAAATATTATTATATATTTAAATCTTTATTAATTAAGTTATTTCTACTAAATAAGTTAAGTTTCAAAAATTTTAATTATTGTCCCCTAATGAAATAAGGTAAGCGGTTTTCTAAAAATTGAAGATATTTTTTCTACTGAGATATCTACCTTTGAATCTCAATTACTAGGAGATTCATCATTTCCCACATAATTGGAATGTGTTGTGATTTTTCATTTATCTTGAAAACATGTGCTAGATATGATTCCATTCACGGTTATAGGGTTTTCAAAGGAAAAACATGTCACTTCATCATTTTCATGATCCAATTTCCAAAAAAAATACTAAATACTATATAGTTATTAATATATCCACTAAAATTAGAGTATATGATCATATGGATATTAAAAATAAATATTGAGATTTCATCTCCAACGATACCTTCATTTCAACGCATGATAATTTATTTTGATCTAAAATATAATTGGATTAAAATATCACTCATTTAATTTAACAATGATTCTCCAATATTATTTCACAATTAAGTTTTCTAAAATAATTCATTATAATTTATATCATCAAATTCCATTTAAATCATTTATAATGGCCTATAAAGTATTTGAGAATCACCAAATCATACCCCCTAGGGATGTTAAAAGAATTTTGTAGCTATTACTATTTTTTGTGCACTAAGAAAATATAGAGTTAATACTTAATGATTATTTTAGTGTTAATACAACTAGGTATATTTTTTCCAGAGCCCAAACCCACTAATTTGTTTCCATAAATGGGTCTGATTTTGTGAAAATAACATGTTCTATACCTTAACAATTCTTACTGGTATTTTCCTATACATAGATTTATCACTATGGTTTAATATAATGTTAAATTGTCATATTCCCCCAAAATAACTAATATAATCAAAAAAATAATCAAACTCTGCCCTAATTCCAAATAAGGATCCCCATATTGATACTCATAGGTCTAGTGCAAAAAAAATTCCTTAAAACATTGATTTGATACAAATTGAGATGAACCATTCTATATATATATTTAGTTTACATTATTTCTATAAGTTAAACATTGAATCCCACAAATAATCACATAAATACAATAATAAAATGTTATGTTTCTCTGAGGATAAAATGCATAAAAACATATATTGTGATACTTCAGAACATTTCCCCATAATTAGACTATACTTGAATCCATTTTACACTTCTCATAATCTTCACTCACCTTCATAACCTCATGAAAGGAAACATAAGAAAAAGGGTGTGGGAAAAGATTCAGTTAGAGAAAACTTATGAGCGTGTAATCAAGAGTTAGATCATAAGAATTTGAGAAAATATTAAAATTAAAAAACAACATGGGACAATAACATTTTTCCATTATTCCTGATAGGAGGATATATAATCTCAAATGAATTATCTTGTACCATGATATAAGAGTGTGAGATAATCAACAATATCCATTGATCATAATCATATGAAAATAAAAATTATTTGAAAAATATAATAATAAACATAGAATCACAAATGAAATCATAATAAAACAATAGAGTGGATCTATTTTCAAAATCATACAACCCATTACATTGTGTCTTAGGCATTACTTATAGAAACCCATTACGGAAAAAATAATAATTACTCAAAACCCATTATTGACAAGAGTATCATAACTTATTGTCTAATATTGAATCAAGTATCAAATATTGATTTCCAGTATTTCCTCAAGTATTACAACTCATGTTCAGTTATTTATTCAAATATCACAACTCACTGATCATTTTTATCTCATTATATATAAAACCAGCACAAATGATTTAAAGGTATATATAAGACCCCACCAATTAATTACATTAAAACAATATGAAATTATTCCAAAATATCATTGAAAATTTATCATTTCATTATATCTAAATTATCTTATGTGAAAGTAATGGTTATCATGAAAACTATTTAAAAACATTGTAATTATAAGCCATCCAAAGAGAGAGGGGGGTTGTTGGCATCATGAAAATGATTATAATGCTAATAAAAGAAACAAAAATCATATTAAGGGATATTTTAGAATAGGAATTTATTATTATTGGATAAATCACTTTGAAAAAAATTAAATACTATTTTTTATAGTGTGAAAACTAATTAGAAATTTTTTCATTAAAAAAATACGTTTAGGTTAATAAAAATTATGAAAAATACACCCTTTAAAATGAAGAAAGGGTTTTCAAAAAAAATATTAAACAAATTTCTTCAAAATATTTCTTTTAAAAGATATAAAAACACTGAACCCTTATTTAATAATAAAACAAGCCTTCGAAATCTTTTTCCCGAAATTAATTATTTTTTGAGATAAATATTTATAATTTCAAAAGTTTAAAAATATTTAATACTATTTTTAGATTCATTAAAAATAAAAATTATTTGGAAAAAAAATTAAAAACATGGATTGTAAAATTCATAATCAATAATTCTCAAAATGGTGAAATAAATCAAAAAAGGTATTTTTTTAGATAACAAAATTACCAAAATCATAAAATAAAATTTTATAGGTAACATTCAGAAGTCATTTCAAAAAAGGTGAAGTGAAAAATTTTAAAATATTTCTATTCTTAAATTTATATTCAATAATTGAACCTTAAAATAAATAAAATGTTTTTTCAAATGAAATGTGTATTTGGATATAAAATATATGAATTAGATAGTAAATATATGTTCAACATCTTAAAAATACCTTTATTAAAACCCACATCATATAGAGTGTGATAAATAATTCATTTGAAAATATGAAAAGATAAATTTTATTGTCACAAAAAAACATACTTATAATTAAAAATTATAAATTAAAACATTTTATGTAATATTGAACATGGAAATGGAAGTGAAGGATCACATTTTTATAGGCTGAGAATTATTCTTAACACCATCAAATCCTATGAAGAACTAAATACATAAAAGATGAAATATTTGATATGAAAATGGAATAAAAAAATATAATTATTTTAAATAATAAAATTTCATAATAATAAAAAATAAATTAGTAAGGTAAAACCATAGTCAATTCGGACAAATAAGGACTCAAGAAAAGACATTCAGTCCTGAAATACGCAAAAAAAATCATTTTCTTTCAAATTAAAAAATTATGAAAGTTATAACATAAGATGTATATTTAAATCCCTTGAATTCATTGATAATTATATTTAAAATACATAAATGGTTTTTATATACACTAAAAAATGAAAATTAGTGGTGAATACAAATCATATCTCAATGATGGAGATTGAGATAAAGAAACCCTTATAGCTTCATTAACCCATGAAAAAATTGTATTTGAGATATAATAATTTATATAAATATATAATAATAGTTTAATACTCATAAAATTTATGATAATAATAAATAATTCTATATTATATACACTATAAAAAATAAAACAAGTGGTGGATATGGTATATATGTCAAAGAACAAAAAATGAGATGAGAAACTCATTACCCTGTATTCTCGTTTAGTGTAATGTTCTTTAACCCCCTATAGATAAAATATAAAAATTTTAATCACACATTTAAGATCCTAATTCTTATTTATTACCTTTTATAATCTGAAATTATAATTATTTATTATAAATTTAATGGTTAGATTTAGTTTATCTTATCATCAGATTACTGTAATTTTAATTATTTTCACATTGATTGTAATTTTAATGTCGATCATTATTCTTTTGGTATAATTTCATAACAACCAAGAATATTCATGATAATATAATATTTTTTCCTGATTATTTATGGAGTATTAAATTCATCCCATGATAAATTTAGTTATAACATGTAAATCTAAAATTTATAACAATCTTGTTTAAGAAATTTTTTACATAAAAGGGTGGAATATTAATAATTATTAAAATACCACTATAAAATTTCTTGAAAAAAATGAAAATCATAATAGATAATTAATTAATAATGAAACCACCAATTAGTTTTCTAAATTTATCTATTATATAGTTTAATATCGTTCATTATATATGTGGTCAAACGAACTCAAATTAGAACATTCTATAATCAATGTGTGAGTACGGATAAGAAATTGATTCATTTGGGAATATATGATTATTAATAAATTATAATGATATTATTAATATATTTTAATGTTATTAATCTTATTTTAAAGGAGTTTGATAAATAAAAAAATTAGATGAAGAAAATATGTTACATTGTGGAGGCGGTATCTTACAGGTACACATGGAAAATATATTCATTTTTCATAGAAATAGATGAGGTTAAGAAATGGATTTTTTAATATGAAAGTTAATAATTTAATAAATACCATTTTAGTTAATTGAATACCAATTTTTAATAGTATTTTTAAGGAGATTAAGGAAAATGAAACACAACATTTCATGGATTTGGTAGTCTACAGGTTCGCATGGAAGAAATTTTTTTAATAGAAAAGGGAAAAGAAGGATAATGGTTATTCTATTAAAATAATATAATATAAATAATATTGATTTTATATTTTTTTAAACGTGTAATATATGTTTTAAGGTGAGATATAGATAATTAAATAGATTAGATAATGAATAGTGCATAGGTCGAGAATTTAAACTTTTTCTTGAACACTAAATAAGAAATGAAGGAAATAATCAAATTTATTATGAATAAAGGCTTAATGGAGTTGAAGAGAAATAAATGGGAAGTTAAATATAAATATTTTCAAGGAATCATAATTTTTTTTGACTTATATTGAAGGGGTGATGGAAGTCCCCTTTAATAATTTATGGGAATGAAATTTTGGATAATATGGCATCTTAATATAAAAGGAACACAGGTTTCACATAAAAATTGGAATCAAAAGTTGAAAATAATAGTGTTCAGATATTTTTGGTTGATAAAAATCTAAATAAATATTTTTGATACATATTTTTACAATGCCCCTGATCTACAATACTTTGTTATAGTCTTTTTTCCTTAAATTATCTTTCCAGGGATAACTATATTTTTAACCTCGGAAACTAATTTTTATGGCCCTAAAATAAAAATTAACATATTAATTAATTTGAAAAGTATGATTTCAAATAAGTAAAAAATTTATAATAATATTTATTTCTGTTAGAGAAATAATTTTAATATTAACAAACATTATGCTTGAAGAAAAATTTTAAAAAATTCCCAAAAACTATATTTTGGCTACAATTATCAATGTTGTGGACTTTCATTACATGAATTAGTTTATTATTACACTAATATGATTTTTGGTCCATCAAATCATTTCAAAATATAATTCTACCATTAGAAAATGTAATCAAAAGAAACAAATCAAAAATAGTTTTTTATTAACAAAAATATTACTTAATTATTAAAATGATAAAAATGGATTTTTTAAGTTCAACATATTACTTTTTAAATGAATGATTTTCCCCTTAAATAATTTTTCACTTAAGAAAAAAAAATTATATTTTTTATGATTATACATTGTTCAAATTATTTTCATAAATGCTATGAGGTTTCTAAAAATAGAATTTTGAACTATTCACCTAAAAATCAATCTTTACAAAAAAAATATCAAAGAATTACCCTACATATATTATTGTAGTATAAATTAAAAAATTATATTCATTTATCCAAAATAAATTTCTATAGTTTGAATATTTAGCTTTTAAATAAATATAAAACAAATAATGAAAAAAATATTTTTATAAATAAATTAATTTTTAGACAGTAAAAGTTGTTAATCTTATGCAATGTTAATTTATAATTAAATGATAAATAATATATTACTTCTAAATATTACATATTCATAAAATCATATTTTAAATGTGATAGATGTAATTTATTGTATATACATAAAATCACATTAAAAATTAGTTATTTGAAAAATATAATTTTCTAAAATATAATAGTTTTAATCATATTTCATTAATTATTTAACTTATTACCCATATATTTATTTGATAAATAAATTATTCCTTAGAAATAATAAAATTATAAAAATAATGTAAATATTTTTATAATAAATCAGTTTAATATCTTGTTATTTACATGCATATTTATTATTATCTTAACATTATAACTGATGATTCACATCATATTGCTTTATTTAAATAGATTTTTTATTGTTCAATTTTTCAGTGATGTTTATGAATAAATTTATTTATTAAAAAATATAATTATATGAAAATATGTATACTAAAATCTCAATTCAGTCCATGATAGATTAATCTCTACAAAATTTTCAAAATTCACGCCTCAAATTCCCCAAATATATCTCGTTCAAAATAAAGTCAAATAATATGATCTATTTCATCTAGAGAAGGTATAATAAGTGACCCATAACATTATAATGTGACATCTTTAATGATAAGTTCACATAGATACCAGCCTCAACGATTTCATGCCATGGCACAAAAGACTGCTGCATGACCCACTTTAGGTAGAACCATGGACATCCAAACTAAAAATCCAAGCTATGACAAGATGTTATATCATTAGAGACAATCACCTATATATTCATCATCAATTATAGACAAATAAGACACTCTATTACCCAAATTTCCATATAATGACCTACCCCTCTTAGTTGAGATTTAATCTCCAATGATACCATTCTTCCTCCAAACTCCCCTCAACACCTATAATTCCAAAAACTCACAAAATAATGGCATAATATTGTCTAGAAAATAAAAATAGATACGTCCAAAATTATTATTATACTCAATAATCAAAAGAAAAACTACAAAAAAATGAATATTCACCATTAATAAAGAACTCCCTAGTAAATACATATGAAATAGTGGATCCTCAACCACCAAGTATGAATAGAAATCGCAAAAAGAAAATCCCAATCATAAAAACATGGGATAAATAACTTTAATATCAAATCACCCTAGGATAATAACCTCATAAACAAAACCACCTTGATAAAATCCTCCCCCAAAATGACTAACACCACCTAATAGACTAATATAATATCTAAAGGAGTCTACCTTCTAAAATTTTGTAATGACCACACCCAAATGTAAGCATATATTAATCAATAAACATCCTAGACTCACCAACATTAAAAAACCTATGATCTAAATATGATTGAAAATACCTTTAAAATAAAAATTACATGATATGATAATAAAGTAGCATGATAACTAGGGAAAGATCAATGATCCAAACATAGTTTTAACAAGAAAACTTCTAGAAATATCAAAATCAGTGGGATCAATGATTTAATAGAAACATATATTCCATAGATAACTCTATATAGTATGATAAAATATCACAAACCACTCTATTATATTTCAAAACCTCCCTTTAAAAAACCATAATTCATTTCAATAATGTCATAAAAATATTATCAAATATAGTTTATTGATAAACTCATTCCCATAATCATGACTTTTGGTTTTCAAAAATATTCATACATTTAAGTAAAAGAAAAATATTATTCCTCCTTTATTTATGATATCATGTTTCTAAAACTATTTCTTCTTCTTAAATGTTAATTTTAAAATTACTATTAACATTTAGAAATAAACTATTATAATTTATATAGTAACCTGGAAAAACACTTCTTCATTTATTTAATGAAAATAAAAGTATGGATTTTCAAAACCAATTTGGATGGATAAAGCATGAACTAGACAAAAACATTTAAATAAAAATTATAAATATAATTTATTATTCTTATGAAAAAACAAATAAATTCATTTACTAAAATCAAGCTTACTCTTAAACTCTTAAACCAATTCAACCCATATTAACAGAATGTTGACTAAAATATATCTACATCATCAAATAGATCAACCATTTTTCTTAAATACATGAGAACAATGAACCATAGATCACTAAAACTATCAATTCCCACACTATTATAAAGGGAAAAGGTCAACATACCCATCGAAAAATGCCTTAATCTCTTAAAATGCAAGGATTGATACTCTATCTGAACCTTGAATTACCTCTTCACATTTTTCCTCCACCTCCCACGTGATCTAAAAATCAGGGAAACATCGTTATCATTCATAAAACTTATATTATACCTTTCTCCATAACCTTATCATTATTTTTCAAATCCATCCATAATATCAACTGAAGTCTCACCACCCTCTGTCTAATCTCTAACCATAATGTTGACTCAAGATTCAATGATTACAACTCTTAATCAAAAAATTTTATCAAAACTGGAAAATCAAAAAATAATATTGTATCAAAATTTTAAAGTATTAGATACCCCTTTTTGGAATTCCTAGATCTCCTTCATAATCTCATCCTTCTACACTTGGAGAACAAACTACACCCTATACAAGGCGAAGAACTCATCCCTTAGAACCCCTTCCATTATACCACAACTCACCTTTCATCATGCTCAAGCCACCACAAAAATTTATTACACAACAAAGTAAACTCAAAATTTACTCAAATTCATGATTAACTAAAATTTCACCTTGGCCTATTTTATCCTCTCCTAACTTTGATGATAAACACCACATCATGGAACAACAGCACCTCCTACTATTTATATCTATATAGAACCTTATCCCATGAATCATTCTTCTAATTTTGAATCATAACACAATGAAATAGATCTATCATCATGTCTCCAAACCAAAAATAAAAATTAATAAAGTAACGCTAAACAAAAATAAAAGAATATAATTAGAATAAGGAAAACTCAAGCACACTATAGGAATCATATTCTTTTATATACACCAAATCACTAACCTAATTCACCATTCAGGGAATAATTCCTCTATCTCACCCAACCATCATCCCACATTCATTTAACAACACATTTCTTCACCAATTATCCCAAGATTTCTCATCATAAATTCAAACAATCCATCAATTAAAAAATCAAATAGTCCCCTATTTCACAATCTCACCAACCACATATCTGTATATATACCATAAAATTTTTAATTTTAATATGTTCTTCACAACACCAATCAACGAATCAATAATTCACCCTGGAGAAATTTTAATAACTTTATAAAAGTGTGAAGGATCCTGAAATGATAAAATTCAATGAAATTGTGAAAACGCTTCTATAAAACCCACATATTGAAAATAGTAAACTAATAAAAAAATTTGATTTTTTAATTTATTACCTTTCAGATAATAAATCTTTTTTGGAACTAAATAACAACCCATTTATTAAGACTGCTTCTAAATATAATTAAATAAATATTAAAAGGAAACCTACCACTTATTTTGGAAAATATTTCTAACTGTCACATTTCCATTTTTAAAAGTTAGGAAAATAAAATTGATAAAAACATCACATATCACTAAAGGACACAAAATAAACTCTTAAAATTTGAATTTTTTTATTTAATTAATTTTTCAAGAAACATCTAATTGACGATTTGGTTAAACATGATTCCAAAAATTTTCATCCAAGTCAACTAGTCATGCATAATGTGTTATTGATATTTCAACCAGTACTACATTAAAACATTAAAATACCTTTCATTAATCCAATAGATACACATATGGAATTTAAATTGTAATAAACCTGATTAACAACACAATAATATGACCCCTATCATGATTATTTTCAAATCAATAATGACTTTCTTAAGTCTAAAAATATGAAATCCATATTAACAGATAACATATTTTAAAAAAGGTGGTGTTTTTACAATTCATTTTAAATAGTATATTGGTTATATAAGTTATTATAATATTAGTAATTATCAATAATACCCTAAGGTAAACGACCAAGTTTACAAAAGATTTATGGTTGGTTTCAATATAGGAAACAATTCCATTTAACCCTTATCTCATATAATAGTTATTATTTATTAGGGTCCTAAATTAATAAAAAAATGTTTCATTAAATAATAAAGGAACATAAAATCATTGAAATATCAACATTTTTAAATCCACATGTACAAATCAATGAAAAAAGAACCAAATGACATAATAAGATATAACGAAACTAAAAAAACCTCAATAGAAACAACAATAATAAGGGCCATAACAACACTTCATTCACATCCTTAAAACCATAAAATAGATTAAAAATATTGGAAATCAATTAATAATTGATGAATTAAATTTTATTTAATAATATTAATATAATTAGAATCATTAAATTTTGATAAAAAATCCCCAAATCAAATACAATCATAATCAAGAATTTTGTATCTCTCATAGGACTCCACACTGAAGGTATTACTTCTCATGAGGATTCTTGGAAAAATTTGGGCATATCATTTAGATCATGGGAGACCCCAAAACAGCATATCTTATCTAGTATCTCTTAACTCCATCACACACAAGTTCAATTGGTACATGTTCCCTATAAACCCTTGAAATCGGCACCAATGGTTAACTCTATTCTCCACCATAACTTTTAATAAAATCTAGGAAAGTACATGGTATTGAACTAACTAAATTAGGAACCCCTCATATTCCTATATTGAAGACAATAATGACACCTCAGGACCTTAAAATTTCTTTGGGTTGGTGATCGACACTGATGGAATAAACCTTACAAATCTGAGTCATTAACCTCATATATCTGACAAATAGATAAAAAATAATCAATCAATATAGTAACATAAGTAAACTAAGATATAAAATAACCCCACAATGATTTAGTATTCCAACACATTACAAATCTCAAAAGTCAAAAAATCAACTCTTAAGAAGAAGTTACAACCACATAATTTTTCTATGAGGTAGAACAGTTCAGTAAGATCACTAAACACACCCTAGAAACATGAAAAATTACATTTATATATATATTTTTAGAGTAAATTATATAATTAGTATGATCAAACTAAAGACTTATCTTGAAATTTAAGAATAGGAATACTAATTCTTAGTGAACTAGAAACAAAGCTGACCAACACCTACATAGGCCATCTAACACACATCCCCTATAAGTTCGACACACCAAGTATCATATCCTTGAGTAACAACATAATATGAAGAGTACATAAAAAAGAAACCTTATAACTAATTCCCCACATATTTTTCACTATCCTACCCCAAAATAGAACATTTTAATCTTAATATATTTTATAAATATAAATATGATGTGGTTCAAGTCTCTACCCAACTATAACACCTAGATATTTTAAAAGAGCACTTTGTTCTATAGAATATACAACACACATCACTGAGATTAAATGAATGACGTAAAATTATTATTTAAATATGAATGATATAACTAAGACGTTAAATTTATAGATATGAATATGAGTATCCAAAATGTAGAATTTTTATATAATGGTTCTACTATATACAAATTTATTTAATAATTATTAGGAAATAACCAATTAATTTTTAGTAAAGTCATTTTAGTCATTAAAAATAAATTTTCATCGAAATAAAATTCATTGTTTTTTGTGAGAATATATCATAATTAATTTGTTATAATTTTGGAAATTTTATTTGATAAAAATGATATCATTTTTAAAAATCATTCTGTCAAATTTACCTTGTGTTGAATTTGTGATATTTTTTGGAATATTGTTTTTGTGAATAATGAGAAATGCCATTTTTTGTAAAACTTTCATTTATTTCCATTAAAAAGTATCATTATGATTCGTAATTGAACTAATATTAACATGGTTATTTTTAGATTCTATATAATATAATTAATTTCATATAAATATTCTTTATACCATGTTAATGACCACTATCGCCAATGTAAGGATTCCCAAAATATCATATCTATCATACATAACTTGTAAGTCATAATGAAATCACTACACTAATGAGTTAAAATTTTAACATTTAGTACCAATGATAAAATAACCAAAAAGGGGAGGGTACTAACTAGATGAACAAAACCACCTTCTGACATGTGTCTAGACTACCACTATGCCACCACTATCAATACCTTCCAAGAAGAAACAGCTTGAAAGAGTAACCACTATCAACTCCATGGAAGTCCTTTCCTTTACCTGAGTCTGAAAAAAAATACTTCATACACCCAAGGGTGTATGTTGGGTGTGAGATCATAGTATCAATAGGATCCCCCCAAATTAGTAATTGAATAGACAATATATGATAAATAAAAATTCTACTTTTTAATATAAATAAAACTTTTTAATTAAAAACATGTTTCATTATAAGAGAAAGTAAAGAAAGAAATGACAAGTGGAAATAGGTAAACACACCATATGCACCATGTTCATTCTCTAAATAAATAATGTTATTGGAGCCTAGGATCCTCATGGTAACATCCTAGGTTTTCATATATGAATCATTCATTTTATTATTACCATTAGTATCTTGAATTAGGAATTAATTTAATATTAGTAATAATAATATTATGAAAAAAAATAGTAATTTATAATAATTTATAAAGAAACAATGTAAATAAATAAAAACATTATAATGAATATTTATTAATAACACTTCATTTTTAGAAAACCTATTTTATCCTTATAAAATGAAAATGATTTTATTTCACTCTTTGAGAAGATAAATATAATTAATATTGACACTTAAAGAAAATTTATTTGAAAACTGAAATTAAATTTCAAATTAATCATTTAAAAATTATCTTTGGATAATTTTTTTGGAATTTTGAAAAAGTTTTAAATTTTATTGAATAGTAAAAAATATTTTTTACATTAAAATATGTATTTTGATTAAAAATTATTTCCAAAGAAAAATTATATTCTAGATTAATTTATAATTTTCATTAGTTCACTTATATTAAAAATTATCTAATTATTTTCATTTAAATTAATTTTATTCATAAATTTATCGTAGAAACATTTTATACATAAAGTGGAATTTTTCTGAAAAATTTGTTTTCATTGCATTTTTCATGATTAAAATTTAAATAAATTATACCACTTCATTGTTTTGAATTTTGAAAAATGGGTTCCATATTTTGAATCATGAGGTCCAAATTTATTAAATATAAACTTTTTATTTTTTTTCAATATGAATAATATCATTAGTAATTTTCTTACGGTCATTAAGATAAAATAATGTAATTTAAGGTAAAAAATATGATAAGGATTAGAAAATGAATATAAAATTGACTCAATTATATTTTATGAGTAATATTCCACCATAATAATCTATGGGTCGAATATATGACTTTTAAAAGCCACATAGTGGAAATTATGTCCTTTCTAGTATTTTATATAATCAATAGTAAAACATTTCACACTATTGTTTTTAATAAGCATATATTATTTAATATGTAGTAATTGAGAGGATAGTTCTTTCCATAAAAATTATTTTGAAATATAAAATTTTTATATTCATCATGGTAATTTTTTTATATTTTGGGATTAAATAATTACATTAAATTCTTACGGAACAATGATGCAGTAATTATTTAATTAATGGAAAAATAAAATAAATGATATTAAAAATCTCAAAATAATTTAAAATTGAAATATTTTATGTGATTAATGAATTCTATAGATGATCATGACATTCTTGGGATAAAAATAAATGTTTGTTTTGAATTATACTAACATAAAGCAGGCCAGATACCCTGGTACCCTGATAGCCATGCCGACACTGACATAGCTTGAAGGGTATTCCTAATACCCATGGGATGGAGACCTATACCTGGAATCATGAAATAAAAAAATACAGAACAAATTTTATAAACAAAAAGAGTAAGATAAAAAACATATCAATATTCTCAAAACACTTATGGGTGATGGTACTAGAAGAAAAATATGTATATCAAAAACCTCAACAATGCATCATCAACATACTAGAATCAAACAAGATAAACTAACACATGAAAAAGTTATCAACACCTCAAGCTTAGAGGGGACATAATATCAACCAAATCTATGAGGATCTTTCTATTTAAATGAACCTTATAGAAAAACATCTTCAAACTCCCAAAGGAAAAGGTATGGTGTGAGTTAATAGGCCAGTACGGTCTCACAAAGTGTTCCATAACAATATGGCATCAAAAGAAACCAAAACATTCTTTCAGCATTAAAATAAAATAGGTATGTATATGATATCATATTTAAAACAAAACACTATTTACATTTTAAATGAAGGAATTATTTCGAACAATGGATTATGTAAATATATTATATAAAAGCTTTTATATAAATCATTAGACATGAGTAAATCATATTCATAATCAATGGAATTTAAAATAAAAACACCCACAATTAGAACCATTATAATATTCCCAATGGAATGATAGTTAATAGTTATAGGATCCCCACACTCTCATATCAGTGATCATGGAATTTATGTAAATATGTCCCTCAAGATAAGACTGAATATGACTCATCAATGTTCCTTCAAGAATATGATCCACCTAACTAGAGGTGGTAAGAGTTGTCATCATCAATCTGTTACTAGTAAATTACCATCCAGTCATGCCTATCCCAAATAACTCAATAACTAACACGGCTCAAATGCGCTCAATTAATCAATTAGTAATTGGAAGAACATTTCAAATCAATTAAAAATAAAATTTCCCCATTTCCAATTTCTATACGCCAATTTCAATCCATCAAAAAATAAAGGTTTTTTCAACAATTACATCCTTTTCAAAATGAAATTAATCATAGATTATTATAAAAGCAATTTATGTAATTTTTCTCAAAAACTAAATTGAATAATTAACTCAAAAAATTCCAACAATTTCTAATCACACCCTAGATTCTAATTTGATTGTAATTTGGGGTTTTTATAAATTCCCCACCAAATCTATTTAAAATTTCTAAATTGCATATTTTTTTTCATAATTCAATTGAAATAAATTTAAAACATCACAAATTTCAAGGTTAAATCCATTATCCTATATTAGATAGTACAACCTATAATTATCATAGACATCGCATAACACAACACCCGCAATGTGATTTTATAATGACAAACGATGGAAATGGATATCTCAGAAACAAACTTGAATCATGATCCAAATAAATGGGGTTTATAATCATTTAACACATGACGATCTAAAAAACCCATGGAGTAAATAATGAGATATCATAGGATAAGTATTGGGAGAATAATCCTTTCATGGAGAGTGATAAAACATGATCCATCATATTTCGATCTGTCTAGAAATGGGATTGGAGGGTCAAAAAAGGTTAATGAGAACCACCAAGAACTAGGATTTCATGTTATGGGGAATTGAGGTCGATTGAGTGGTAAAAGGATGGTTTGTAAATATTGAAAAAATAAGAAATAATAATTACAATGTGCATGGTTATCTAGGAAAAACCACACAATTAGACAAAGATTACATGATAACTATCGACCCCTCTATTAGGATGTATGGTTTCCACTAGGTAGTTGAATAATTTAACAAATAGTTCAAAAATAGTTGAAATGTAAACTTTCTAGGGTTGTACCTTTTTCAATAGGTGGGTCCAGAGTTTCAAAAACATTTCACGAACCATGCACAACCTTTAATTTTCCAGAATTTTCAACTTTACAGCCAAAAAAATTGAGACAAACCCCAAACATATCATGATCACAAGGGATGGTCTTGTAGTACCTAGAAATCAGTAATAGGACGTTACAACCTCCCAACCATATAATCGTTATATCCCTAGAATTGATGTCTTAATGTTTCCATATCTAAAAGATAAGGTTATTACTCTCTCATCAGTGCCTCACTCTCCCATGTGTCATGTGCATCAAAACTATGTTTCCATATAACATGAACTTAATTTATCATCATCCAATGAAATACATTTTTCCTAGAATCAATTATTCAAAATGGATTCTTAGTCATGGTTAAATCAATCTCAACATCATGATTACTCTTGTTCAAAAAATGAGTTGTATCACAAATATATTTCCATAGATGTGATACCTAAACCATGTTTTGTATCAATATAAACTATGTAAGAGGTGCTAAATAGTATTCCAAATTCCCCACATATTCAAAGACCTCAAAATGTATTTCAAATGACGAGAATGTTTCCCTTGTCTCCAAATCCATCAATGACCTAAATGATGTAAAACTTACAAGAACACCTAGTCACCAATAGATAATTTCAACCGTCTATTTTGGTGATAATAATAATATATATATTTTATCTATTCTTTCAACATTCTATGATGAATAATTTGAATCTTTGATATCATCTCCTAAATCAAGCTCGGTCCAACTAAGGAACATTCACCGATCTCCAACCAACAAAAAAGATATTTACAAGTCTGACCATACAAGGCCTCAAACGAATTCATTCTAATATAGGAATGGTAACTATTATTATGTGAAAACTCAACCATTCCAAAATAGTAATCCATAGATCCACCAAAATCAAGGACATAGGCACGAAGCATATCCTCTATAATTTTTATAGATCTCTCTGTTTTTCAATTTTTTGTGGATGGCATATCGTACTCAAATGAACATGATTTCCCATTGTCTCTAAAGTAGTATCTAAAAGAAAGAAGTAAAATGGAGATCTCTATCAGAGACTATGTTATATGGAACTCCATAAAAATAATTACTGTATCTCACATATATATTTCACATCTACTAAATATGGGTTGTATCTTTGATCGGTATTAAGTGTGTTTATTTAGTCATTCTAATAGTCAAATCCCGTATCACATTATTATTTCTCTGGGTACAAGGAAACCCAACTAATAAGTCCATAGATATTTTATCCAACATTCAATTTGGTAATGGATGTGAATTAAGAAAACATGAATCAATTTTATTCCTATATTTAACTTATTGTCAAGTATAATAATGACATACAAAATCGAAAATTTATTATCTCACACATGGCCACTATAATTGAAACCACATATCATAAAACATATGTTTGGTTCTTTGGTGAACTTTCCACTAGGAATTATATAAATACCCCATAATAGATTTTCACATGGGCCACAACACAACAATAAAATTGGGAAAACATAGAATACCCTCCATGGAGAATGGCCACTCAATAATGGTCTCCCCGTCATAAAGATAGTCTATAGTGACAATAAATTAATCGTCAAGTTTTTTTCCTGATGAATCATCTTTAGAAGATAGAAGGTCTACTGAAAACTGGCTAATGAAACATTATCCCCATTTTACCGAACACCTATATGAAACTATGAAAAAAATATCAATGAAGTTACACTCTTCTGTTGAATCTTACATATCTTGGTTCAAAGGTTTCTAGATCAAAGCTTTATCAATGAAATTTCCTTTCCCCATGGTATAGGAAATATCAAATTAAAAGTATTTTAGGTACACCACCAATGACTTTGGTAGAGAAGCAACCGTTTTTATAGAAAATATTTAACTCAAGATCTTATGCTTAAATTATATGGTAAATTTTTTCCTTAAATGTTAATAATACCATCTCTTAAAAAATGAATCATGGATGTGAGTTAAAATTCATGGGTCAGATAATTATTCTTTTGATTCATATGATTTCGAGATCCATAAGCAAAGACGTGATCACCTTGTATAATAACATAACCCATACCTAAAATAAATTCATCACAGAATACAACATAGCCAATCCTGGCCTCTAGAAGATTCAACATTAGTGTAGAATTAAAAATACAATTCATTTCATCAAAAGAATTCTTACATTTCACATCCCAAAAAACTCCACCCCCTTCATAGATCAAGTGGTCATCAGAGAAGATAATTTAGAGATATCATTTACAAACCGGTGATAATATACTATTAAACCCAAAAAGCTATAAATTTTGAAAACTATACATGGTTTCTCCTTTGTCGTAATTGTTTTCACCTTCTTAGGATCAATAGAGATACCATGATCTATGATCACATGACCTAATAAATTCACTTCTTATATCAATAAATTGCAATTATATAGCTTAGAATAAAGTTTGTGATTTTTCAATATTTCTAGAACTTCTCTATGAATATTCACATGATCCTCCTAGGACATTGAGTAAACTAGAATTATATCCATATGAGGAACAATGAAATTATCATGATACTCATGGAATATATATTTCATCAAATATATATAGATTTTTGAACATTGGTTAAAAGAAATATCTTAACATGGTACTCATAATGGTTATACATTATCCAAAAGGTAGGTTTTCTGATTTTTAGTTTCTTTGATTCTCAACCATTGATAACCATATCAAAGATATGTTTTCAAGGACCACTTTTCCCCCATTCATGTGGTCAATAATATCATAAATCGATGTAATATAAAGATTCTATTTACCATAACTTGATTTATATTCATGTAGTCAACACATAGTTGAAGTTACACATCAAATTTCTTAGAAAGGATAATAGGAACAACCCAAGGATTCACACTCGGGTATAAAAAAGAATTATCTAAAATATCATCCAACTAAGTCTTGAACTCTTTCATTTCAACAAGTTCTATATGGAAATATTAAATCGACATTAGTTTAGTACCAACCATATAAATAAAAGAAAACTCCACATCCCTTACATATGGAAAACCATAGAATTATAAGAAATAATTTTCAAAAACTCAATGATAATTATAGGGAGATCATCACTCAAACATTCCAACTCCAAATAAAGATCAGACACTGATATTACCTTCCCCAAATCTGTATAAAAATTTTATGATTTATCTGAACAAGAGACTCAATCTCCCTAAAATATATAGAAAACCCCATTGGGTATAGTAAAGGAGACCCATCAAATATAATAGTAAATTCTTGATTTATTATCATTGAGCTAGTCTATCTCAAAAATAACATTAGGAGGTTTTGAATTAATACCCAAAAATACCAATAAATATCAAACTATAATAAAGAGAATGCATGGGAATTACAATGGAGACCATTTTCTCTCATCATTATGATGGATATAGTAATATCCCACACATTAGATAAAATATTCATAGGAAGATGAAGTATGTACATAATGGGAGTTGATATAAATGAATAGGATACACCATCATTAAATACAGAAGTCACTAAAGGTGATGTTATAGTGATGGTACCTCTCACTATCATTGGACATGTAGCTTCATCCTCTGGAGACTCTTCAACTATGTGAATAATATTTATTCTAGATGCATGTGTCTAGAACACCTTAGATCTTGAAACATCATATTTCTACTAATAAATTTTCGGTTTTGATGAGCTTTTGCCTCTATGTGGAGTAGAGAAGTTATAATAGAACTTTTAAAAGTGTCTTGAATATCTATAGGAGATAAAAATCATGGGTTGCTCAGTGAAAACCAATTTTAAATTCCCAGGCATTCCATTATGAAATAAAGTCACAGGGTATCTACAAGGTAGTACATGAGGACTAGAAGGTCCCTGATATTAAGAAACACTATGAGACTAATCACTATTTCTATTCCCTTTATGGGAACTCATTAGAATGTGACAGGGTTAAAAAAATCTATTCATAACTTTCTTATTAGTCATATCTTGTTCGTCCATCAACACAATATCCATCACGTCAGTATAATAAATGAGATTTACCAATAAAACATGAGAAAGGGTATCAAATCAATAACCCATCACAAACCATCATGTATTCATATTTTCATTTGATAAAATTTTATGTGTGAATTATAGATATCGATAAATTAGTTCACATATTTCGTCATTGTCTAGTCAGCATGCACAAGTATTAAAAACAATATTGTCTTAGAAAACACCCTAGACTGTAGATAGAAGTGGTATGTGAAAATAACCTTGGATTCCTTTAACTCTAAACCCGCATTATTCGTCACAATATCGATTGAGTATCATCATCTTATGCATGGTCTTTCTATCATGAAGGTGTCACGTTTCACTATGATTAAATCTGGAATTTCCATGAACTCAAGAAGAATCGCTATCTTCCTCAATAAATCCTCATCGAGTTGGGGATCATTAGAACCTTAGAACTCTTGTGGGTTTTGGTGAAGGAAGTCCTATGAATGACTTCAAAATTCATTCCACTAAGGTTCCATAGATGGATCCTGAATAGGAATGGATGCAGGTGCCTGTCCAAGGGCTTGGATAGGATTCACAAAAACCATAGTTAGATTCTCTTTCACATGTGGATTTTCTTATTGTGGTCCAACAACATCTTCCTACTAGATCATATTCACACATCTTTCAGGATTCCGGATTCTAAACGATAACAGTAAATTACATTGACGACATCATAAGGATACATAGATCCACACTCAAACAACAATAGTAGAGAAAATTAATCTTATCAGATAAGACATCATCATTTTGATATTAACCTACCAAAACATAAATATGTTAAAATACAAGGATTATTCCTCATTATTCCCTTCTTAAAATACAAATATAGGCTTAAGTCTCATTACGATGAGATCATTCCATGAACTAACTCAAAACTACCTATTATGTCCCGATAAGAATTAAAATTTCATACAAACATCAACAAATGATGCTCCCCCTAAACCTTTGATACCACTTTTTCATAAACCATCCTAGATACCCTAGTACCATGATATTCCATCTAGAATAAACATAGACCAATGGGAATTCCTTATCAATATGGGTTGTAAACTATCACATGTTTTCTACAATATAAAAGAGGGAATAATTTTTTTACAAACATAGTAGAAGATAAAAAAACATCTCAGTGTGCTCAAAAATACAAAGGGAGACCATACCAGCAACCAAACATGTATATCAAAAACTAAAATAGTACATCATCAATATACAGGAATTAGATATAAAAAAATGAAACATTATGAAGGTATAAAATCTCCAAGAACAATTGGTACATTGAATCTACCTCCTCCAAGAGGTGATTTCCCTTTACTTGAACCTGACTATAGAAAATAAAAAAATTCCCAAAGGCAAGTTTGGGTGTGAGATTAAAGAATAGTAGGGTATCACCATGTGTTCCATTATAAGACTCCATAAAAATAAACCAAAAATTGCTTTCAAATTTAAAATAAATTGGGCATGTATATGATTTCAATTTAAATAAAAACATGTCATTAATTTAAAATATAGGAATCATTTCAAATAAAGGTTCCAGTAATCATTTTATATAAAATAGTATATATAAATTACTAGGCATTAGTAAAGTAATTTCATAGTCAATGTAATTTATAATTCAAAAAGTTAAAAGGGGAACCATGGTCAGCTTCCATGTTGTTTGATAGTTCATAGTTATAGTATCGTCACACTCTTATATTTGTGATCATGGAATATTTTAATACATGCCACTTACGGTTAGGCCTAATAGGACTCATCAACATTCCATTGAGAATATGAACTACCAAACTAGATTTTGTTAGAGATATTATCGTTTATGTATTTCTAGAAAATTACTGTCCAATCATGAATATTCCAAATAACCCACTACATAAAGAGTCTCTGTTGTTCTCAATCAATCAAATAGTAATGGAAAATCATTAAAAATCAGTTTAAAATGAAATTTCTTCATTTACTGTTTCTATATTACAATTTCATTCCAAAAATAAAACATAGGTTTTTTATAAATTCATTCCTTTTGAATATAAAACCAGTAATATGTTCATATAAATTAAATTTAATCCTTATTTCTCAAAAAATAAATTTAAATATTAATTCCCAAAATTACATCAATTTCATATCTCACCCACAATTACAATTCAAATGGAATTGAGGGTTTTCCCAAAAATTCCATACCAACCCAATTTTAATAAAATTGGGTTTTTTATAATTCAATTGAAATAAATTTAAAACATAAATCAATTCGATGTTAAGTCAATTGTCTAATCATAGATGAAACCACCAACCTTTATCACAGAGATCACGTAGCACAACACTCGCAATAGGATTTTCCAACAACAAATGACAGTAATGGGGATCTCTAAAAATAATAGAATCATGATCAAATCAATGCATTTTAGATCCATCAAACACATGATGGTATAGAAATCTCTATAAAGAAGAAAATAGATAGTATTAGAGAAGAAATGGGAGAACAATAACTTGCCATAGAGGGATCAATGATACCTTTTACGATTAAATCCACTAAGGAATGGGTTTGGAGAATACAAAATGGGTTCTTTGGGACCTCCAAGATCTAAAATATTGAGTTATGAGGATTTTTGGTTGGTTAGGATATAAAAAGTGGGTTCTTATATTTTTTAGAAGTATTTCAGAAAAACAATTGACCACGTGCTTGATTAGATTGGAAGTGACGCATGGTTAAACAAACATTGCACCCAAATCATGATCCCTTATAATGGGGTACACAATTCTTACTAAGTGAGTTTATGATTATTCAAACCATGCATAAGCCATTAAAACCGCCGTTATCCAAGTTTTCATGGTTTTCACTGTCTGGGATCACAATTGGAAAAAACATGAGTGAATCGTATAGATCCAAGAGTTTTCTAAAATATAATGTTTTCCTCCTGAAGCAACTTGAGACAAAACCAAACACATCATGATAAATAAGAATGTTCATAGGGTACCTAAAAATCTATAAAAGAATGTTACATTGACTTATTATTTTTATGTTTTTAATTTCAATGTATTGAATAGTGTAAAAAGTGACAATAATGATATTCCATGAATATAATATATTATTAAATTACTTATGAATAATAAAAATATTATATAATCACATAGTGGAAAATATATAGTATAAATTTTCTTCCCCTATTATTTATATTCCCTTTAGAGGATTTGGATCTTGAATAGTCTTTTATATTTTTATATTTTTATAAATTTGAAAGGCACCCCTCTCATCTCCTTACAAACTGCACCCATCACCACACCATCTCATCAAACATTCCTTGATGATTTCCAAATATATACCAAACACAATCCTACCCACTCTCCCCACATTAAAGTTTTTCTAGCCTCACCAAAAAAATAATTCCACGTTCCCAAATGGGTCCTTCAAGGAGGTGATATTATAGAGGAGACATTCTCAAACTACCCCTTTTATTTTCTTTTCTTCTTCCACATTCTCACCAACTATTTCATCTGTCAAATAATAAAAACTATTGTATCTTGTATATACTGAGATTTTATATTTATATTGGAATACTTTCTTGTCCATTCCTTTTTCTCATCTCCTCTTATTTAATGAAAGGAAATGATTATCCAAAATATTGTGGTTAAATATATCCTTGGATAATGAGTTTTATTTTTTAATTACCTCAATTAAGGATGGTCATAAAAATATAATTATGCTTTAATGGGATTATAATTAGTATATTCTAAATTATTTCATATTTGGGAACTAATATATGGAGATAATATTTAAAAAAATAAACCTATTTTTTATGGTGGAAAACCCTCCAAAATAAAGTAAACATTTATCTTTAACATTTTATCAAATTAATCATATTCACATCATAAAATCATATATGGGACCATTAAAAGTTTTCTAAGTGTATGAATGTAATTTTATTTCAATTTTAAAATATTATTAACATTTGAAAAGAACATCTTTAATTATATGAAAGTGAACCTACCATGAAACCATGAAAGAAACATCCATGTGACGACAAGATTTCACCTTATAAATCATCAAAATGGTTATCAATGAATATGATAAAATTATATTAAATTAAATAAATGGGAGAGAATTTAATAATTAATAAATTAATTAATATAATTTTACTATCCATGACATTAACTGTATGTACATAATGCACTCAAACATAAGGTAATGGATCTCTCGAAACCTCTATATTTCTTTTAGGTTCTGCTTTCTCTCTATTTATCCTTAAATTATCTCTTAATAATTATTATATAATTATCCAATATTATATTTATATGTACCAAACCTATATATGTATCTAAATTCATATTTCTTTATTGGGAAATTATATGTTTCTAAAATTTTCCCATCTCAATTCATCTCGATAAGAAAACTCCTATAATGGGAACGTCTCTGTTCCTTACCCATTTTCAAGTATACTCGCCAAAAAAATTTAATCCTCCATTATTTTTATAAAATCAATCAATTTATCATGAAAAACAATATTAGTTAATTTTTTTATTGAAAAAATATGCATGTATCCCCTTTAATGTATATTTATTCCTTCCCCTAAAACTATGCTTAAGGAGAACATTTCTAATGTTACCTCGACAGTATTTTTCTGATTTTTAGTTAAATTGGACACCATTATTCATTATTTACTATTATTTTTACTTTTATAATGACCAATAATGATTTATATCCCTTCATTCATGGTTACTATTGTTTTATGCCCTTTGGTTATGTCATATGACATGATTATGATACCCGTTTTGTTCCTTGAACAACCGTTATTTTTTCCCTTTTTTTATTTTTTATGTCTAACACATATGCCTGATCATATTATGATTAGCGTGCCCAGATAGGGATAAAATGAGTTGGTTAATGTTTTAGTCGCATGATATGTTATTTATCGGATAAAGGATAAAACCTAATCCATTAAGTGACACTATCTACTACGTGATCTATTCTTGGTCGTTAGCCTTGCCTCGTGTTTTTTTATGTCATATGTTACATCCACATTCCTTTTTTAAATGATCATATGATTCTATGTTCAATATTTTATGGTTCCTTTTATTTATTCATCATATATTACTTTTATTTTGTCAGGTTATTCCTTCTAAATAATATGTTATTCTTCAATCCCATGTAAATTCCCTTAAGTGGATTTTTTATCTCATCTTTTTTGTCTATAAATTCCCCATGTTATCCTATGATGTTTTATGTTCTAAATGTGAATTAGGGTCTTATTATAGGTTTTAATAAAATGATGTTTTCTTAATTTTCATTATTTATATTTATGTACCAAATCATCCAAATTCACATAACATTTTGATAATTGGATTGTGCTTAATGGATAATTATGCCAAAATAATGTAATAATACATGTAACATGATTGGGTTACAACAGTTAGTATTAGAGGAAAAATATAGACAACTTTGGGGGTTATTTTTTTCAATTGAGGAAATATTTAAGAGATATTATTTTATATTGATCATCTGGGTAATTAAGTACTCGTAAGAGTATAAATATTCAAAACTTCTAGTATTTCCTAATTATAATTATGTAAATTCATAATTTTCATAATTATGATTATTGAATTGTGATTATTTAGTTTATTTTAGGGGGAGAAGGTAAAATCCTGATCTTTCCTATACGAATAATTTCTTTTATTATTTTCTTTGATATCATGAATTAAACATTAATTAAATATAAGTAATACTAATATAAATAAAATATTATTTTAAATAATAAAATATTTCAAAAATATAATTTAAATAAATAAATAAATAAATAAATAAATTATTTTTTTATAACACTTAATTTTTAGTAATGATATTTTATTCCTAAAAAAATAATGTTTTCTTCAAAAAACGATTGCATTTCACTCTTTGTGAAAATAAATATAATTAGTTTTGTTACTTTTGGAATGTTTATCTAGAAAAATAAACTTTATTTTTTAAATAATCATTTAATAATTATCTTAGGATGAATTTTTTATAATTTTCTAGAAAGTTTAAAATTTTGATAAATAGTGAAATGTACTAATTTACATTGAAATTTTTATTTTCATTAAAACAGATTTACAAACTAAAATTATATTTTAAAGTAGTTTCAAACATTCATTAGTCCAATTTCGATTATAAATCATCTTCTTTTTTTCTTTTATGTTAATTTTGTAGAATAATTCAATACAATCATATTTTATACTTAAAATGGTATTTTGTCAGAAAAATTATTTTTCTTTGTGTTTTTCTAGTTAAATATTAAAATAAATTATTCCACATTCATTTTTTTAATTATTAAAAATCTATTCCAAATTTTGAATATAAATTTCTAAATTTATTAAATATATAGATTTTTTTTGCCAATGTGAATAGTAACCTTAGTAATTTTTGTTATCATGGTTAAGGGTAAATCAGATAAAAAATAGTAAAAATAATATTATATGGATTAGAAAATGACTCTAAAACATGATTAAATTCTATTTAATGAGTATATATCACGCATAATAATATATGGGTAGAATTTATTATATTTTGGACCAATTTTTTTATCATTAAGTCCCATTTAAAAGTTAATTAAAAAAACTCAATCATGTCGTGTTAATATTTTTAATATGTATAACATTCTTAATTCGTAGTTATCCAAGAGATATATTCTACAGTAAATGTAATTTTTTAATATAAAATATATATTTTCATCATTGATGTTTTTTTTATTTTCTAGTGAATAAATAATTATATTATCTTTTTATACAATGATGATACAGTAATTATTAAATTAATGGAAAAATCAAATAAATGGTACTATAAAAATAAAATACATTCCAATTTAGTTCTTTTAGGGGATCAAAAATTATTTTAATGAACATAAATTTTTTATAATATAATTTTGTTGTTTTTTATAATTTCACTTCATTTTTTATGTTTTGAAAGTTACTATAATGAATATTTACCAAATGGATAGTAATGATATTTCATGAATATAATATTTTATTAAATTTTTTAAAAACTGTAAAAATATTATATATTCATAAAGGTGGTAATATATGATGTATAATTTCATCCACTATACATTTATAAGACATTTTTTAGACTTTAGATTCAGAATAATTTTATAATATTTTAATATTTGGAGAAATTCCAAAAACACCCCTCTCTTTCCCTTATAAATATCGCCCCTCACAACCAATTCTCCTCACACATTCCAAGACTTCAATGTTTACAAATATATTTCAAATATACTCCTCCATAGTCTCTCCACTGATAACTTTTTTTTGTATCCCTAAAATTATAATGATATGTTCCTCAAGGGGTCCTCCAAGGAGGTGATATTCAAGAGGTTGCATTCTAAAACAACCTATTTTAAATTATATTATATTTCAAACTTATCCTCACCTATTTCAACCATATGATCAAAATAATTCATTTATAATTTATATAATCTAATATTATATTTATAATAGAATATATATCCTTCCATTTTTCTCATCTCCTCTTATTCAAAGAGAGGAAACCATTGTCCAAATTAAGGTGGTTAACCGTGTTTATGGGTAATGGGTTTTCGTTTACCATTATAGACATCAAGGATGGATATAAAACTATTATTATGGAAAAATATTATTTTAATAAGTATATTATATCATATTTCATATTCTAGAACTAATATATTGATATAATATTAAATAAAATTAAACTAATGCATGATGGTTGGAAAAACTGCCAAAATAAACTAAAAATTTATCATTTACATTTTTTAAATGAATAATATTTATGCCAGAAAAAAAATGATATTTGGGAACATTTAATATTATATAAGTTTATTTATACCATTTAATTTCACTTCTAAAATAGTAATTTCATTCGATAATAACGTCCATAATTATATACAAGTGAACCAACCATGAAACCATTAAACCAACACACCCAGAATGTTGAAATTACACCTTATAACTTGTATAAAAGTCCCTAAATAAAAAAATAAAATAAAAATAAAAAATTTAATTTTTAATGTATTTTTAATAAATAAATTAATGAAACTAATTTTACTATCTAGGATATTATGTTCAACTATAGAATACAATCGGATGTAAGGTAAGAGATCACTTTGAAACTCCATATTTCCCTTAGGTTACACTTTCATTCTATTATACTTGATATATATCTTTGTAATTATTTCATAATTCACTTATATTTGGTGTATATAAATCACAAATATGTATTTATCTGAACTAGGATTTATTTTATGGGGAATATAATTTTTTTTAAATGTTCACTTCTTAATTACTCTCGATAATAAAACTCGATTAAAGGTAACTTCTTTGTTTCTTGACCATTTTCTAGTAAATTCTTTATGCTATTATAAGCAACTAATTTTTATCTAAATTAACTCAATTTATCATTAAGATAAATTCTATTTCATTTCTTTTTTTTTATGTAAAAATTTATACCTTTTTCCTCTCAAAAGTATCTTTATTCTATCTAATAAAACTTTACTTAAGTGGAACATTTCTAAAGTTACCAAGCCACTATCTTTATTATTTCCAATTTAGTTAGACATTATTATTCATGGTCTATTCTTATTTTTCCTTAATGAATGATCAATAATGATTTAAAATATTTATTTTATAGAAAAAATTATTATACATCCTTTGTTTATGTCTTATGACATGATTATGATACCCATTTCTCTCCATGGGTAACCCTAATTTTTATTCCCTATATTTGATTCTTATTATGGAACACATATATGCAAGAACATTTTTTATGGTTGGTCCCATATAGTGATCCATGATGTTTACTAATTATGTATACACATGAAATGTTATGTATTGGATTTTGGAGTAGACTTAATCAATTATAAAACTCTTCCCACCTTGTAATATAGTCTTGAATGTTAGTTCTGACTCGTTTTTATGTCATGTTATAATTTACTACCACATACCAATGTTTCCATGAGCATACAATTCCATGTTCTATATGTTATACTATCATGTGTTTATTCATGTTAAATACCTTTTATGATATTATGTTATTCCTTCTAAATCATGTTCTACACTTCAATCCTAGGTTTATTCCCTTACTGGGATTATTTAGCTACTCGTCCCTTTTTTCAATCTATTAACTATGTTATCCTATACAGTTGTAGGAGCTCAAACTGAGTTAATAGATCATGATAGAGATTAATAAAATATTATAATCTCTAGTTTTGTGATTTCTATTTATATTCATATTCATCCATGTAAAATGGATTTTTCAATCCTTTTTTGTTTTTAATTTATAATTATTGATAAATCATATAATAATATATGGATATATTTTGGTTCATTATACTTATACTCTCGGTGATCAAAAATGGATGTGAATTTTCATCTCCAACTTAAGCCAAACAATCCCAATAGTAAATTTTTATTTACTATTGTATCGTGAACCATCTTGGTGGTGAGGTTCATGCTTATGGTACTTATCCAAGCTTTCACAATTAGATACCATGTATTCCCATGTTCTTTTCCACTTTTTAAACCATGAATTGAATCTCCCTCACAGGCCAAGACATCACATAATCAAACATTCCATTAACAATTGGGGTTAAGCCTTTTCAAAAACCATACACAAACCAATAATTCAAAATCAACAAAATTTCATACAAATAAGAAATTTTTAAAACATTTTAGAGGGATGAAATAAAAATTAAATCAATAAACAATAGCTAAAAATGGAACCACAAACTTATTCCCATTGAAATCACCCAAATTCGGATAGAAACCATAAGCTTCATCAAGAGGAGACGCTGTGCAAGAAAAAAAAAAGAAAACCTAACAATATTAAACCAAAATAAATGATATCAACCCTATTATAGATCAATAAAACCATTTGACAATAGATATCCCAATAAGGGAGAATAAACAAAAATGAAAGGAGAAGGGTGGGGATGGGGAACTTAATTGATGGAATTTTGAAGGACCAGGATTGAATCACCCTATAAATTGACCAAGGATTAGTGGAGGAGTATAGGGACTTCTTCCCAAGGATGGGGATCCAAATTGGGTGAGGTATAGGGGTTATAGGGTTAAAATTGGGGTGATTTATAATTAGATTTCTAGAATTTTTAAAAATCATGAAGGCTGCATGGTTTGGCTACACTATGTACCAGACCATGTTCTAAACATGAACCCCCTATTTCCTAGAGAAGTGGTAGGAAAAATTGTTTAGATAGTGGGGAACATTCCCATGACCCTACCTGTGTTTCCAAGATAGATCCATATTATAGGTTACATGGTTATTTTGGGAGGGTTTCACGCTTGTACACCTAGCTATCTAGCTAAAATAGGGCCACCATATGGGCCACATGGGATGGATTGGGCTGGCACACAATTTCCCCTAACTATTCCCCAATTGTGAACCTCCTTCTATATTCCATAAAATAGCCATTTTTCTTGGAAACCACAATTAAAATCTATATAATAAATGAAAAAACAAAAATAAAAGAGAAAATACCTCGAAAAAAAATCATAGATTTTAAAATTCTCCCCACCATAAAAACATCCCCATCATAATGTCAAACACTAGTATAATTAGATAATAAATGATGATATTGATCCTCCACTCAAAAATTATGTCCCAATGTCTTCTTCTCATTAGTTTTTATGTTTTAAAAGGACCTAAAATAGAATAATATATATCACCCAATACACCATTACATGGAAATCCAAAATTTTCACTGGTTTCTCAGTCATAGAAAAATATGGTTCCAAAACAAATTCCACCCAGATAAGTACATGTGAGGGATATTAAATATACTTATTCAATTATAATACATGGATCATATAGAGAATCAATGTCAACTAGGAAGGTAAATCCAGGTGATATTCAACCTTAATGATCCTTTTGGTAATTTCAAATAGTTTAACATACCGTGGAATAATCTTCCCCCACATACAAAGATATTGGGGACCTAGGGGGTATAATGTTTAGAAACTACCATCCACCCACTAATAATTACATGGCTTAACTTTTTTTATGATCATTATAGGACTTTTAATGACTCTAGTATGTTGACAACCACTATTGGATCATTATAACCTTACGAGATGTCTCCTACACAATGTTTGGACCGAGTAAAGAAGTATCACCCACTTTTTTCAACAAAAGTGGTAAATTTAATGAGAAACCATAATGTTATTGTTAGTAATCCATTTTTATTGATGATTGATAACTATTATTTTAAGAAAATTCCATTCACCCAATATGTTAATCCCATGAGCATCCAAAATCCAATACCCATGTATGGAGATTGTCTTCCAGAATTTGGTTTGCCCATTCATTGTGACTATCCATTTGAGGATTGTACATTTTTATAATCTTGAACAATGACCCCACTGCCGTCTAATGGACTTCTAATAATTGAGAGGTAAAATGAGGGTCCATATTTGAAATAATAGTTAAGGGAACACCATCAATCCTGACAATTTCTTAGAGATGCAACCTTCTTAATCCATATACCATGGTTGAATACTTAATTGAAGTGAAATGGGATGAATTAGTTTGAAATTAGATAACAATATAGTTAGAATTCCTCCCCTGTTGTGTATAATGTATCCCTATGATGATTTTCAGGGAGACCTTATTCCACTTCAATGTTAGAATGGGTAGTGATATTTACATGTTTGAGGGTCTTTGAGGTTCATTATAAATTTTATTATATATATAGAATATAGAAACAATTGTATATATATATTATTCCTCATACCTATAAAACTGAACAATCTACACACATCATAAAACATCATCGAGGTTCCGGTAAGAATGGCGTGTGGATATTATGGTTATCCTACATCACCACCCTTCAAAAAAATAATAAAACCATAAATTTACCTCGATTAAAAGGATCCTCTAAAAATATATTAGACCCTCATTAATCATTTTTCCTCTATTTTGAAATTTTATTTATTGTTTAAATATCACATATTTAAGTTTTTCATCTCAGAATTGATCAACAACGGATGTAGTCTACTGAATGATAGTGAGGAACCAACATACACTATACACATTGGACTCTAGCTTCTTCTGAGTGAAAATTTTCATCACAGACAAAAAATCACTATAATCCTCTAAAACCTACACTGGCATCTACCTAATTAAGGAATCATCCACCAAATTTCTTTTAACCAAGGTATAGAAAATGTCAACATAAAATCCCTAAGGCTAATTATCTAATTAAATTATTCCCCATAATTGTATCCTTCATAGAGAAAATATAGGTCAAAATTTTATTATCTTATTAGAATGTGAATTTCTCCCCAATTTTGTAGTGATGCCCAATTTTTAATGTGGGAATCACTATCATCAGCTTAAGGAAATGGTTTAGGTAATTCTTTTCTTATGGTTAGAGTTGGTGAGATCTATACCCCACCACATGGTCACCCTATATCATCATGCATCCTAGACCCATACCCAAAGCATCATAATAAATAATGTACCCCTTCCCAACTTCTAGTAAAATCTAAATGGGGGTAGTGGTAAACTGATTCATTATATCCTCAAATGATTCCTGATATTTTAGAATGAAATAAAACTTCACCTATTTTTGGGTGAGAGCTATTGTTTGTGTGAAAATCCAAAAAATATCCTTGATGAACCATCTATTATATATTGCAAGGCCCAAGAAGATCCTTATCTCAAATTCATTCCTCAATTTTTCTAATGAAATCACTAATCTATTTTTTTTAGGTCAACTAAAACTCTATGCTCTAAAAATATTTGGAAAATAAACATGACTACCGAGATCTAGAAAATACACATTAAGATCATGGAATAAGGATGGTGATCCTAATGTTTACTTCAAATAATCTCCAAAAACTTACAATGCTCCTCTTTCTTCGTAGTGTAAATGAGAATTACATCCAAACATACCAAATTGAATAATATTTTGTTTTTATAAAACACTGGATTTTTATGGGCTATAAAAATATCTATAGCATTTTCCATCCCATATGGAATGGCAAGATATTCCATGTGGAAATACCTACTTTGTAAATCTTCCATGGGATCATCAGCTTCTCTAATATTGGCTTAATGATACTAAAAGGTTATGTTAATCATGGAAAAATAATGTTCCCCTTTACTAGAAGAAAGAGTTCATCAAAATGGTGAAATTAGAATTTATTTTTTATTTTGGCCCTATTCAACATCCAATAATAGATGCACAATTAGAGAGATCCATTATCATTTTTGAAAATATATTTGGAGAATCCCAAGATGAGATATTCAAGTAAATGAATCCTTTGGATTCAAAATTTTCTAGTTGAATATTTTTTACTTCAATTTTTTGGAACTCATGTGCTAAGAGATAAGATATATCGAATTATTTCCAAGTGACAATTCAATGATGAACTACACATCCCATTCCATAGGATACCCAGATAAATCAACTAAAAATAACATAGTGAACATTCCAATTACTATTGGAAACTGAACCTTAATAAGTTCCTCATTATCCTCTAGTATGCAAGAAAATACCAGTCAAGAGATCATGCCCAACTCCAGAAGTGGAGGTCCAAGTCATCCTGACCATGGACCCCACTCACCTTGGAAAACATTAGTGCACCCATTAGGTTTCATGAAATTCACCTACCGGTGATAGAAATCCTCATGTTATTTTAAGAACACCATCCAGTCAATTCCTCATATCATATCATAGAGGTTCATTTCCAAAATAAGGACCTCTCGCATCAACTCGAAATCATAGAATGATATGGAACAAGATGGACATATAATACCTTTTATTTTCTATATCAAAGAGGTGTTACCATATACATGTCATAGGGAATAAGGGAATTTTTTAGTTTAAAAAAAAATCCATAAGCTTAGTAGAGATAAAATAATTAGAATAACCAGTATCAAATTAAACAATTGCTAGTGATGATGTAATATGTATTGTACTATAACAATTGAAGGACCTACATCTGACTCAACTAGTGTCATATCCCTAGCATAAAGATGCATCATTTTTTATAATTATTGTGGTAAAATACTGGAATGTGGCCTTATCTTGACCTGACTCAATCCATAGGAAGATCCAACCATGCCATGTTGCCTAAAAGATAGATAACACATATACCTTGATGCACCCAACTAATATTCCAATTCAATGTGCATTATGGAAGTGGCACCACTCTGGGTATATGGTCCACTCTTCAAAAATATTTTCAAGTGACCGAAGTTCCCAAACATGTGGAATATTTATGTACAACTAGACACATAGACTTCATATTCCCAAATCTCCCACACTAATGCCACAAAATAGATCAACCACCCAAATCTACTAAATAAGGTAGTTTGGAGTGGTATCTAGAACTTCCAGCATTATTCATTACTTTATCCTCATGATTACTCTTTTTTATATGTACCACCAACACCCTATCCTAAATATTGATATTTACTTAAGAAAATAAGCTTTCCATCCTTGTCAATTTCTTCCATCATGGCCCGATCAACCACCTAATCATATGTCTTCCACATGAACAAGAATGCATGGGATCAAATATATAACTACTACCCTATATCAATAAATTGGTCCATAAACTATTCATTGTAGATCTCCTTGGGATAAGAATAGTCTATTTCTACAAAATGGTAAGAATATTCCCACACTGAACATTCACCCTCATGGATATCCAAAATATTTCTAATCATATAAAGGAATAAGGCCTCAGGATAATACTTATTATTGAAAGAATTTTGGATGTCCTTCTAGCCTATCTGATCGTGTTTCCTAGATTAGACCACTAAGTCTCACCACCTATTACTATGGCCTTACAACATGAATGAATCACATTTTACTGTTACAACCACTAGTGTCCCGATGAACCTAATGACCAACTCAGTCTTTTCTGTCATGTATTACGATTCATAGGGATCTATAATACCCAAAAAAGAGGGTCTATTCATGAGATACTCTTGATATGTATCCCTTTTTGGATTTTTTTTAGCTTCTTTATCCTATAAAGGACCAGTGATCACTCTCAGAATCATGGCTTAGATATTCAAAACTATTGCTTCTAACAAATTCTGATCAATTGGTGAGGGAGAATTTTCTCTGCCATCCTCTTATTGATATATGGGAAGCCATGAGGTAGTCATGGTCATAGAAAATTAGAAATTTAAAAATAACACATCAATATACCACATAGAAGGAATCATCAATAACATAATTTAAACATCTACATGAATCCAAGATAATCCCACAACAATCACAAGAAATAGATTAAACCACTCCACCCTAACTAAGTGTACATGTGCAGTCTATAACCTATGTATCAGACCATGATGGGGAGTCAACCTTAATCCCAAACATCCTATGGGAATCCAAGTCCTATCATGAGTTGTGATAGACAGACCCCACCATCCCAACCATGACCTCAAGACTTGATAATTCTATCTCTTTTCCATCAATACATTCACAAATAACATAAACCAGAATAAGGGAAAACCAGATCTGATTCCATTTTTTATTGAACCATCCTAGGCTTCCACACAGCCTGACATTCAACCCTTCTCATGACATGTCATGAAGGGAATTTCTGATCTCCAAGGGATGGTAGAAAGTTCCTTAGTATCTAGTAGCACATTTCTATATAATCTCATCTATCTAAAAGACAACTCTCTTCAATACCATAATTCATATAAAATTATATCCAATACACATAACCTATTTAACGAAATTAAATCACTAAAAGAATGAGCTAAACATTTAAAAATTTATATACAGAAACAAAATAACAAAAAAAGGGAGGGGACTGACTAGATGAAAATACCTCCTTGAAACATGTGGCTCAACTCCCGCCATTCCAACAACATCAACACATACCAATAATAACCCACTCTCCAGAGTATCCAATATCACCTCCATAGAAGGCCTTTACATTACCTGATTTAAATTGAACAAATTCCATATACACCTAAAGGTGTATGTGGGTTGTGAACTCACTTTCCCAGTAAGATCACACTAGATGATTACATGAATATACATTATAAGACTAATAAGCATAATTTTTTTCAAAATAGATAATAAAATTTAATTTAAAGAATGCTTTATTTTGAAAGAAAGTAAATAATGTTAATATATGTGTAAATTGGTTAACACACCATAATATCCATTGAAAATCCCTTTGTATCATGGTTTTGTAGGAACCAAGGATCCCTAAACTCCCAGTGACCAAACATGGATCCAAAGGTCCAACTACTATTGGAGAAAACAAATCACCATTATAAATATTTAGTTAGTTTTATATATTGAGCCTCATAATTAGGTTAGGTCATTCTTAGTTTACACTTACTAGTATTCCCACCAAGATTGACAATATTTTGATATTATTTCCATCTTTTATTCCATGAAATATTTCTCTTTCATAGTCCAATCAATCACATACTGAAACATACCATTACCAAGGGGGTTTAACCTTTTCCAAAATAATATACACACCAATTATTCCAAAACCATGCATTTTAACACCCACAAAACTATTATAGGTAAGTTAAGATTAATGTAAGAGTATCTAAGTGATAAAACAATATCAAGACACATAACCACCAACCTTTTCCTATTGAAATGACCCTAATTCGATTGGAAACCAAAATACGCACTATGAGAATACCATATAGATGAAATCACACACCAATTCCAGAATTATTCGACCAATATAAATTTTATCAAAACTATTTTAGGTCAACCTAACCACTTGAGAATAGAGAACCCATGAAGTTAGATGGAAAAATCCAAATAGAGATGAGAAAAGAGGATTAAGAGAACATACTTGAAGGAATCAATAAGGAACAATCATGAATAAACCATTAAATTATCCCATGGAAGATTTTATGAGGATAGGTAGATGTGACCTGGTATGGGGAGATTAATGGGGTTAGGGGAAAGGATTAGGGGGTTATGATTTGGGATGGGTGTGAGTGGAATTCTCAGATGTTTATGAATCTCAATGGCCGCAAGTTTTGGCCACAAGGTCTATCAGAAAGTGTTCCAACAGTGTGTATCCTCTATCCAAGAGTTGGCGTATGCCACACATTTTACCTAGAGAGTGAGCATGCCCATACTTTTAGATATACTGCTCGAACCATGCCCCTATTGATGCTTCTAGGTTATATGTTGGGGTTGTAGGCCTATGAGCCTTATTCATTTACAATGGGAACCTCTATTATCTAGGCCGCATGGTTTGTACTATGCTAGTGCATGATTTCCCATAACCGTACACCAACCATTATCCTCCTTCTTTCAACCCCAAAAAATAACTATTTTTTCTCGGAAACCCTCCATAAAATCCACAGAATAAAATTATGACAAAAAATAATAGATAAAATATATTGAAAAAATACTTCATATTTGATAGTTTTTCATAAATATTAATGTTTATTTTTATTATAATGAAAGTATATTTATTATGGTAAATTGTTTTTAATTTTTCATGATAAAATAATCACCTTAAGTTCTTATGAAATACATCATATTTATTGTGAATGGAGTCAAAAAAATAAAGTAAATTATTTTTAAAACTATAAAAGAAATATTTAATGGGAGTTATAGTGTCCCAAACATTTTATGGAAATATATATCATATATAGGATGTGTTAAAATTATATATTTTAATTATATTATTATCATGATGACTTTAAATTTAAATTTAATGTATAATTTAAAAAAAGAAATAATTTATATTTTTTAATACAATATGTTATGAAATGAATTAAAATTAATAAAAAATAATTTATTTTCCAAATGAATGATATATTGTTTAAAATTACAATCATGGAACATTTTTTGGTCACATATTATTTGATAATAACTTCAATGACCCCTAAAGTGTAAAAACATTGATATCATGGTAATCTTTAAAATGGTTGATGGGGGTTAAAAGAAAATGATGTGGAAAAACAATGCCTAATCTTCTCAAAAAATTGGATGATAGGATATAGACTCATATTCATACTATTTTCTAAATATATCATTTTAATGTTACATTTACATGAAGATTAATTTATATTAATTTAATGATTTAAGAAATTCTAAGAGTTCTCATCCCCTATGCTATAAAAGGGAATCACCTCTTATATCTTCCTTGCACATTTTAATCACTACAGTTCATCCAATACCCTCTCAAATCAATTTAAAGCATAGATTATCATATCTTAGTGTTATTATATTTCATATTATATGATCCATATAGGGATTATGGTATAAAGAAAAGAAGGTTTCCCAAAGTAGTGGTATCACTTTAATGTGAATTTTTTAGTTATATTTCTTCTTCTACCCCATTCAGAACGCATATAACCATTGTGATATAATAACATAAGTATATAACATGTATTTATATGTTATTGTGTTAATTTATTAATGATAATCCACCTCCTTATTCTATATAATGGGAAAGGAAACCATCGTTCTTATGTCCTCCGTACATCCGCTTCCTTAATGAATATAGTTTTTTTCCATCACCACATCTCATGGATGGATATATTGATATATTTATTATATATATATGGTATTCATAAGATAATTATTATTATTGAAATATAATATATCATCTATTTTTTACATTTCCATCCATTGAAAAATGGTAACGTTGTTCATGGGTATCTTTGGATTACCACCTCCATAAAGTGATGTGATTTTATTTTCTCTACCACATCACATGGATAGTATATATAAAGTATTTAGATAGTTAATATGATTTTTATGATATAATAATAATTATTTAATGATAAAATGATACTTAAATATTTTTTAGGTTCATTGAAAAATAAAAATGTTACTCATGCATACGTGTGACCTTACATCTTCATGATTGTAATGTAATACATTTTTCCAAAATATCATTTAATGTTGTTAAAAGAATAATTAATGTATAAAAATGATAATTATTTCTTTATTATTATTATTTAGATGATGTAATAATTTCATCTTTGACCACATTTATCTTACCAATGTTTTTTTGGGATTATTAACCAAATGTTTGACACCAAAGTAACTGATATGGTAACTAAATAATGAATGGAGATGAATCATATAAAATGTATAATGATAATGGAATAAAATTTAAAAAATAATAATTAATCAATTAAATAATTAACTTATGATTTTTATTAAGGAAGATAAATAACATAAAAGATGAGTTAGACTCAAGGTAAGGGATTTCTTTTAAAAATCATATTTTAAGGTTTCACTTCCAACTCTTTTTCATCCATGTCCATGATCTATTAAATTTTTAGATAAAACTATTTTTTTTACTTAAATGTTTTATAATAGTAATTTTTTACCATATTTTAATTTCATTAAAATGTTTTAAAAATGAATATTTTTAGTATTTTCTATACTTGTAACTTTCACTCATTTTAATATAGTATAAAAGAATGTTTCAAAATAAATGTCATAGATTGAGTTTTCCATCGTCCTAAATTATAATTTACATGAATATTACCATAAATTTTTTCATAATTAATTGGAAATTAAATAATTTACATAATAGTTTTGTGAATTTTTATATTTTGAATAGTTTTTAAATGAATTGTATATTTATCCTTTTTTTATTAAAAAAGGGAAAGTGTTTTTGTTATGGGTTCAAAAAAATAAAGGGATTTATATTGAAATAGAGAGAGATTAAAAATAATTGTTTATGATATGGTTCATTATAATTAGTGATTGTCACTTGTGAGATCGATATATATTATACGAATGGGTGAGCCTAATACAGCTTATATGAATGGGTGAGCCTAATACAGCGCATAGAAATTGGGAAGCACAATTCTAGTCATATGGTGGGTAAGAACAATATAGCTCTCCAATTCATTGTGTAATGTCCATTTTCATCAAAGGTAATAAGGAGTTAGCTTACTAGGTAGGATTATCATATGTTTTTAACTAAGTTATAATTATTTCTATCATGAGTGAACATGGTTTATGAATATGATTCTCTATGTTTCCTACAATGGTTTATATTTTATTACTTTTTTGTTTTAATGTTTCCTTGAGAAAAAATTGTGTTTTATGTTGATATGATTTATTTTATATGCTCAACTAATTATATGAAAATGGTAAACATTTTATTATTTTTCATTTTTTTCACAACACTACCATATTTCTCAAATTTATATCCCTTAATGATATTTTTACGCTTATCACATGATTTTAATAGTTTTCATTGGGTTTATGGTTTTTTATGAACATATAAGAAGTCAAGAATAAAATCATGAATATTTTTCAGGAATGGAACATGTGTTTCATTTTAAAATATTTACTTTATTATAAAAATTAATTCTTAGTAGAATTGTCCAATTTATAATATATGGGTTTATAATTTAAGAGTTATGACCTAATTATTTAAAAACCCTATAATGATCATCCAAATGTAAGAAAGTAAATTCTTGAATAAAATAAAAATATTATGTAATATGTTATGTTTCAGTCTATATAGTTGGTATCAAATAAAATATTTAGATAAAATTGGAGATTATGATGTTTTCATTTGAGTTTAACTTAAGATTTATGGATTCTATCATGGGTTGGTAATTTTAAGGTTCTTTATAACTTCAGAGGATTAGACACCCAATTTTAGGTTTTAAGTGATGGGATTTTGGGGAGATTAATGAAATTTTAGCAAATATTTTACTAAGTAAAGGAATATTTAACCCTTATGTTTAATTTGAATGATTATTTCAAAAGAATACTTTTACATTTTTGGGGATGTAAGATGAGTGGAATGAGATAACCTTTTTGGGTAAAACATTCTTTAATGTTGTAGTAATTATGGTTATTTATATTACCTAGTTATTTATTTAGGTAATGATCTGTGTGGAAACTATGGTGTTGTTCTAATATTTTAGAGATTAATTTATCATTTCTTTATAAGATGGTTTATTAATTTTTGGTATTATATTAGCATGTTTTAACCATTTTGGTTTATTAATGATATGAAGAATTTATTTTCATCATTTTATAAATATCATGTTTAATCATAAGTTGGTTATAGTCTCTTAGGAATTAAATGTTCATAATCATCATTTTGAGTAAAATATGAGATAAATGTGGATGATTTTTTGAAACATGTAACCAGATGATGAAATTTCATTTATGAATTTGAAGAAAAACAAGTAGGATTCCTTATGTTTTTATTATAGATGGTAAAATAATTCCTCAAATTTATGACAATTAAGTTGAAAAGGAAATTTTATCCTATTACATAAATTTTTAATCAATTGATAGGGTTTTTATAGGTCATTGATATATGGATTTTTGGTCCTTTAATTTCTCATGATCATTAATTTTCTTGGGATAAATGTTCTCTATAACTCCATATCACTATTTGTAAATTAAATTTTCATCCATGATTATATTTTCATTTCCCAAAAATATTATCCTTATTTATTAGCCCAATTATGTGTTATTTTAGGTAACCATTATGTTTCCGACTTCAAATTTTCAAACATAGAATTACTAGCCTTTTGTAATAATGTAGGTTTTTGAAAAAATTAAATTTAAATTTAAATCCCTTTGTTACTAAGATAAGTTTTAAATTTTAATGATATAATTAATTAAATGGGGTATAATTTAATAACCTGATATATTATAAGAACACTATGTTTGATAGTGTATACAATACGCAATACCAATCTTAAACAATCCATTAAATATTATTTTTTTAAATATGAATGACATAACCTATCCATTAAAATGGTGGATATGAATAGTAGTTACAAAATTCAAAAAAATATATATAAGGGTCTTAATCAATGCAATTTTTTTATTAATAATTAAAAAATTAGCAGTGAGTTTTTTAAGTAAACTCATTTTATGATTTAAAAAATAATTCATAAAAAGACTTGTGTATTTTTGTGGGAAAGTATTATAAATAATTTCTACCAATTTTATCAAATTTATTTTATAAAACATTTACCATTTTAGATATTATAAAATTAATATTTCTGTAGGGGATACTTTTTGGATTTTTTAAAGGAGTTATTTTTCAATTAATAATGAAAATATAAATTTATTTAAAACATTCATTTACAATCATTAAAAAGTATCATTATGATTTTAATTTTTTTTCCAAATTCACTTAAATATTATTTATTTATATATAATCTAATTAATTACACTTTAATCAACATTTTACCTGATTTCAGAATAAGTTCAATTTTTAGTGTAAAACTCATTTTTATAAAAAGTGATTTTCATCGGGTTTTATGAATTTATATTAAAATTTATTTTAACCACTCATAAAAATCTATTCATTATAAAAATGTCCCATGTTTTTAACCAGGATGTTCAATTTTTGTAAATAATTATGTTTTCCTTTTTCCATTATGAATAGTTACAATATAGAATATTTGTCACCTTGATAGCGTAAATCGGTAAATTAATATAAAAATATATATCATAAAGACTGAAAAACTCTAAAAAATTAATTTAATATGATTTATGAGTTTGTATTAATCATCATTATACAATATGGAAATTTAGAGCAATTTAGTTCTTTTTTAAAATGACTTATATTATTTTATGTAAAGAATAATAGAAAAGTGCCACCTTCTTGGTTTTATATTTATTTTAAATCATAACATAGTAAAAAATAAATATTTATTGAATATTAAAGGTCTTTTTTAGAATAATAAACTTATATTTATGGTGGAAATTAAGTTTTATTTTTTAGTGATAAAATAATTTCCTTAAATGCATATACAATTACTACATAGTACCTGTGTTTGTAGTAGAAAAATCAACTAAATAATTATTAACACTATAAAAGTAATTTTTTGGATGATTTATAGTGTTACATTATTTTTATATATAAATATAATATTTTAGTGATGTTTTAAAAGTTTATTTTCATCTTCCACTATTATCATTATGACTTTGAAATTATTATAAATCAGTACTTCCAAAAATGAAATTTATGATATTTTAAAATACAAGAAATTTTTTTTGAATGATTTAAAATTAAAAAGAAATTATCATTGAAAATATTAATGAAATATGGTTAAAAATATAATATATGGAAAATTTATGGACTATTTATCCTTTTATAACAACTCTCTTAGCCCCAAAATGGTAAAATACTTTTTTGTCACACTAATCGTGAAAAGGGTTAATGGGTGTTAAAACAATGTGACAAGGATAAAACCATCACATTAACTTTTAAAAATATTATTTAGTGAGATATTTTATAATCCTAATCATCATATGTTCAATAAATTTCTATTTTAAACCACTTTTACATAAAATTTAATTTTTATTCAATTAATACTTTAGGAAATTCAATGAGTTCCCCTCCCTCAACATATAAATGGAAAACTATTATCCTCTATTACTCACACCTCTTGATAACTCTATTTCATCCAATAATTATCTTAATCCCTTATTGAAATAATTTTTCACATCCTAGTTCTATTTTTTTCTAAATTTCAATCTTATATGGCTTAAGTTATAAAGTAATGGAGGTTTTCTGCAAAAGATATATACATTTTAACTGAATGTTTTTGTTTTATTTCTTATTAAACCTCCTCCAAAACTCATCTAAAAAATGATATTTAATAAAAAAAATATATATAATTTACTTATATTTTATTATGTTCATTTATAATCCTAAATCTATCACCTTCTTCTTTTAAATGGGAATATAACCATTATTCTTGTGTATGGAAGACTACCACCTCGCGTACTAATGTAATTTGTCTTCTATCACCACCTCTCGTGACTAGTTATAATGATGGATTTAATGTTTATTTATGATATTAATTAAATATTTATCATTATTTAAAGATAATATATCCTATATTTTTTTACCTTTACATCAATTTAAAAATTATAACGGTGTTCGTGTGTATGTATTGTTTAACACCCCCTGGAATTGATGTTATTTATTTTCCAACACCACATCACATCACTAGTATATATAGAGTTTTTAACAAGTTAATACGATATAAATTATATAATAATAATTATGGAATGGTAAAATAATAATTACCTTCTTTTTATCGTGTTCATTGAAAAATGGAAACCTAACTGATGTGTACGTATGACTTAACATCTCCATGGTTTTAATGTATTTAATTTTTCATAACCATCTTTCACGGTTGGTTTTAAAAGAATAATTACTGTATAAAAATTATAATTATTACATAATTATTATTATGGATATTATGTAATAAGGACCATGATTACCATGTTCAACTTACCAAAGTAGTTTTGGGACTATGAACAAAACATCCTCAAAACATTCAATGTAAACTTAACAGATGAAGTAACTAAGTAAAATATAGTTATAAATTATATAATGATAATAATGATAAGGTAATGAAAAAGAAAAATGTTCTTAATAAATTTCATAATTAAAATAATATTTTTATTTTTTTGATAATGAATGTGTGTCATGGTTCAGACTTGAAGAAGGGGACTTTTTTTAAAAATCCTTTGTTATAGATTTCCATCCAAAAATTTTACTTCCTTTTCAATTTTCATTAAAATGATTAAATAGAATTATTATTTATGACTCAATGGATTATAATAGTCATTTTTCCATATTTTTATTTCATTATAGTGTTTTAAAAAGGAATATTTGTTACGTCTTCCAGAAGGTTCACTTTTTTATCTTTTTACTAAAGTGTAAAAGAATGATTATTCGATATATACAGCATGAACAGAATTTTATTCTATCTTTAATTATTATTAAAATAAATATTAATTTTTCATTTTTCATTTTTCATTTTTATTTAGAATTAAAATAATTTCTAAAATATTTTTTTAATTTTTCATTTTATCTGGTTTTATAAAGAAAGGGATATTTCTACCTTTTTTATGAGAAATAGAAAGTTTTTTTTATTAGTTCAAAATAATTCTTCATGGTATTTGTGATGATAAGGTTAAAGTTTAAAAAAATTAAGAAATATTATATAATCATTATAAATAATGACTGGTAATCCCAATTTATCAAAAAAAAATATGTGAGGTCGATATAGATTTTACGAACAGATGAGCCCGATAAAACTTATATGAAAAGGTGATCATGATATATCTTATACAGCAACTGATCCCGATAGAGGTATCTAATCCATTAGGTAATGTTACTTATATAATAAGAAAAGAAAGAGGTAGTCAATCAGGCTGGTTTCAATTATGTATTTAACTAAGCTATAACTATTTCTCTAATGAGTAAACATGGGTTTTGAATATGATTCTATAATTTTCCTAAAAGGGTTTCTATTTTTTGTTGTGGGTTTTAAAGGATTTATTAAAAAATGATTCTTTTGATTGATATGATTTATTTTATACACATAAATAATAACATGAAAATGGTAAACATTTTATAGGTTTTTATAATTTCTAACATACTAATTTATTTTATACATTTATATCAGGTATAGATATTTTTATTCTCATCCAATGCCATTAAATGAATTTTATAGGGTTTAAGAATGAATAAAAACAAATAATAATTAAAGTTAACATTCATGATGATTTTTCCTAAGAAGAAAACATGTTTCATTTTAAAAAAGTTATATTTTTTGGAAAATAGATACTCAGTATAAGTATCCACTTTGTAATATATGGGTTTGTTATGTTGGAGTTATGACTATAAAATTATATACCATGATGATATTTGAAATGTAAGAAACCAGATACTTTACCAAAAACTCTTTATTATGTAAATTTTTAAGGAGGTTTATTATACCTACCAACCCCAACCTACGCATGGTCCATCAACTTGTATTGAAATCAATCAACTAACATAATCACCACATCTATAACAAAAACCACAAATCCATATCCCATCCACACATCACTTATCATATTAGTATATTATCTTGAACAAGACGGATATAAACTTTCTATCATCCTCCTACCATGAACAAACCCCACTATACATACCACCTCATCATTTGATTTGTATCCATCATAGTAGGTTATTATGAATGTGAATGATATAAACCTCATTACCCCATATATACATGTATGAACCCAACCATATATCAACACCATCATATAAACCACCTGAAGGGACAATTGGGAGGTGGGGGTAGACAACCATTCATGATCACTGACTTCTATTTTGGGGAAAACACCTAGAAACCAAATTATTCAGGCATCGATAAGGTTATTTGTCATTGACTGAGAATTTAAATAGATCAATAAAAAATAATACACAAAAACTGACACACACAGAAATATATTTCCACACACTAGACTTATAATAGGGTTCACATTATTAAAAAAAATCTATGGAATATGAAAATCACCACATTATCATCTCCAAAAACCGCCACTGCTTCCAACAACAAAACAAAAAACCCAAACCTCTATATCACATAAAAAATATACACCAAGAATAACTAAAATCCCTATTAAAAATACTGTTAATTCATTTCTATATTTACTATTGAAAATCATGTCACATTCATTAAATCATTTAATTCTATATTTAATGACATTCCAATGACATCAAATTCCCATGTTATTTTCATTCATTACCGCTTAATTATATAATTTATTTTTTTTATTTATCTATATGATTCAATTAAATTCTTTCCAAACCCATTTACCATTTCATTCTCTACAGTTAATATATTCCACTACTATTAAGAAAATAAAAAACAACTAAATCCTAAAAAATTAAAAAATATGTACAATATCACTATCCCATTACTCTATATAAATTTTTTCTAACCAACTGAGGCAACGATATCATAACCCTAATATACAATCCATACTGCCATTGCATCCAAATTTTTTTGACCATCATAAAACTAGATCACAACACATCTCATGTTATCAAATCATAGTCCTTATTCCAACACAAAAAAAATATAGACCCACAACCCCACCCATGTTATCCAATGTATCCAAAACCAACTATAAAAATCAGCTTATAACATTTCCCATAATAATTACATAATCAGGACCACAACAAAAAAAATTTAAATCAACTCACTAATATAAATTTAAACATCCCAAACATTATATTTTATGTAATGTCATAAAATAATTTTTTTTCTTTACACACATCTATTTCATACCATTTATTGTGTTTTTTGATTTACGATGAAGGGTTTTTCAATCATTCAATCAGAATATTGTTCCATAAATCACAATGGAAACAAAAAAATTCAATAATAGAAGCAAAAATTATCGATTTCAATTTTAAATTGAGGAAAAAAGGAATACAGAATACCCATTACCATTAATTAAAATACATAAGGTTAATTATGATTAATATTCCAATCCATAATACACACAAAAATAAATAAAAATCATGAAACCCCAAAAATTTACACACAATATAAGAGAGATCTCAAATCCACCGCCTCAAGAGTTACTTTGATGATTGTTGTAAAATCACAACATATAGAGGAGATTATCTCAATACTTGACTAAAAATAATTAAAACTCAATAATCTTTAACATGGTTATAACCAAAAACATATCACCATAATATCACCCAAACAATCTCTCCCCATAGCCACATCTATCTCTGAGAGAAGGAAAATAAAAAAACTGAAAGTGAATGTCAAAAATTCACTCATATGTTAGAATTTTAATCTAATGAATCCAGTGATTAAAATTCATCTAACGGGGATCAAAAGTAAATAAAATTTAAATATTTTCATCAATAAATTGAGAATGAAAGATTTATTTTAATATAAAATGAGAGGAATTCTAGTTTGTTACTTGGATAAAAAAATTATGCCATGGTGTTATATAATATCTCTACATAATGATCATCCTAGAAATTAACGGCTATAGTAATAAAAATTATGTTCATTCCTTGATAGTCCAATCTATACCTAAGATCCAAAATTTACACAAAAAATCTCATAACTTCTAAACCTATCCAAATCATATAATCTAGTTCAACTAGAGAATGGTCACACGATGACTATACCATCATATCGCAATATTATTTGATAAAGAGGTGCCCTTAAACTAGCCTCTAAGTATTCATGCACTAACACACAATACCAAACCATGAGACACGCCTGGAATAGGCCTACCCCCCCCCCCCCACACACACACACACCCCTAGAGACAACATAACATTATAGTAAGGGTCATGTTGTAACCAATCACTTTCTAATTCATCCTTTACCATAGCCATTCCACTCACACCACTCCCCCAATAACTAAAATAGAAACTACCCCTATTAGATGAACTTTATTCTCCAATAATTATCTTCTTATTAAAAAAAATTCCAAAAACCTTCAATGACTAAAATTTATAAATTAACCGGCCTTGAATATCTAGAACATTAGAGTCATTATATATTCTTTTAACTGTTTATTGTACAATGATTTTCATACCCAATAATTAATGGGTATGAAACATTCAACCTCATTCACTCATTTTTTGAGTTAATCTATTTCTTTTATTTTATTTTTGTGATGCTGCAACATATTTAGCATTGATTTTACTTATGGTGGTAGATTTTTTCTTCTTAGAGTTCTATATAATGAATCTTCCTTTAATAATGACTAAACCTATATAAGACTAATTTTGACAAGAAATGACACCTACCTAATATACATCAAAATATAAATAAATCTAAAATTATGTGTATTTTTTATAATATAATCCATAATTAAGAGTTCAATTGAAATAGTACAATATCCATTTCAATAGTAAAATAATTGGCTCGTTTGGATATCCTTGAAATCATACAAAAAGTTTAACCACCGACATGATATCAAGTGCTGACACCATATAGTATATTAGGGTACCAATAATCTTATATAACATTGACTGGTCAACAAAAATTCCTTATTTATCTAATGAAAATGTATTCCCATTATTTATATGAGGGGATACATCTCAAGATTCTTATATTTATTGATTCGTCTTCTTTTTACAAGAATATTCTTGTTGTGATACAACGGTAAAATTCTTGTGTCTGTGGATAGAAATGGTAAAAAAATCATATCTTTAATTATTGACATCTACAATTTTCTACTCATTTTAGTAGATAAGTCCTCACATGTTTTTTTCTTATTATATGAAAAAAATAATATCATCAAATAAAAAATCATAGTGGGTAGGTTTGTATTATATACTTTGACATAATAGTCATTCTTTTCCTTGACATTCATGACTTAGATCAACTTTAATATTATATCCATATTTGAATATCATGCTTAGGTTCTTGTTTTAGCTAATAAAAAAAATTCTTCAAATTTTCTTATTTTGAACCATCTCCCCTAAAAATAAATCATTTATATTATTCTATATAATTTACTTCTTCACATTATTCATTATGAATGGGATAATTCATATTCATTTGGAATTAATTATAATTATTTTTAGAATATATTTCATTAAATATTTGAATCATTAATATCCAAATAATTGGATGTTTTTGTCTCATTAAAATATATACCCGCAATTTAAGAGTATACCTTCCAAAAAAGATGAATTTTTTCCAGACTACTGATCAATAATCATTAATATTTTTTTGAAATTATCCATCATCACTGTCACTTTTTATCTTTGATACATGAAAATAATTTCCATGTTTAATTATTATCAATTTGATTCATCTCTTCTTCCATAATTATAATCTAATCCTCATGTTTCAATTCCACTTCAAAGACAATTGGTTCAATTTGAAAGTGAAATTCATTGTGATTTTAAATTGATAAAATCTTATAGGCTAGAACACTTATAGTTATCTATATAAGAATGTGATTAGGATCAACATGTTTTTTGAGACTTGTGAACAAATATCCTACTTACTCTGAGACTTCATTGTCACTGGATATTTTATAAATCAGTAAGTCAGATTTAAAAATCTATATCCACATTTAGTTACTTCCCATTAAATCAAACACTTTCTCTTTTTAAAAATTATATCTCATAATCAAATAGAAATAATCATTTTAGGGATATTTCGTTTTCTAAAATAGTAACATTATAACTTTTAATGTATTCCTAATTTTTTTAACAAGACTGATAAACACTTCTAATGGGATTATATCTAAGGAATATCACCTCATCATTCCTTTTAAAGAAGTTTTCCAAATTTATTCCTCTAGTTTTATTGTTATATTGGATGATGAATACCTATGGAATTTTCATGTTATATTTTTGAAAGGTTCCAAAAGAATTGAATCCTTAATAGTTTACATTGGGTAGATTTATAATATATTTATATTATTAGATATTTTCCTTATTATTTTAACCTAAATGAGACATTCTAATTTTTCAACTCTTTTATATCATCATTACATTCATGAAAAAACTTTTTTAATTATTGGAAATGTGGAATAAATTTACAGTTTTATTGTCCTTTTATAATGTTAGTTCAATCTTTCTACATCCTAAGGACAGTTTCATTCATATAATAGATAAAATCATTACAATTTTATAATTTTTAGAACCCTAGAAATATTATTCCTCGTCCTATCAAAAAAAATATCATGGTTTGATAATTGTTTCTTATCATTAATTTGGGAACATAAAACTCCATTTATATTAAGTGGTTAATCATTTTTAAATATAGAAACTCTTTTACCATACCTTTTAATATCATTCAATATATTCATTTTGTTCGTTGTATATGATTAGAAACTATAATCAAGAATCCATTAATTCCCAAATTTCATTTATTTCTAAACCACATAAACCTCTAATTTTTTCTCATTATCCCTCCTATTATTAATAAAATTGGAGTTCTCATTATAATTAATTTTTTAATATATTATAGTATGACACATAAATTTATTATTTAATGTTTGGATCACACCCCTCAAATTTTTCCTTAATTGAATCAATTGTATCTTATAATTTTACCTTTTCATTTAGATGTAAGAATATTTTAACTTTAGAGTTAATACTAGTTTATTAATAACCTCTTTTAAATAAATGGAGTGTAAAATAATACTAGAAAGCATTGGATTTATGTCTATAAACTTTCCAACAAAAAAAATTCCTTCAAAGGGAAATTTCTCGGTTAGAGATATGGTTTATCAAAACCAACTCATTAACCTTCCTACTAATTTGATATTACATGATTCATTTCAACTTCATTATGTTTAGAAACATCTCAATTTTATTTTATTTTACCTTTAGACTTAGGCATATCTCATTTCTTCTTCCACATCCCAATAGATTGTGAAATTTAAGCATCACGATTGAGAATAATCATGGGTGTTTTCTCCTTTTTAATTTAATTTAAAACCATATTTTCTTTAATTTATATAATACCAATATTTTACTTATAATATAGAGTATGAAATAAAAAAAATATTACAATAGTATAATATTAAATTTTCATGGAAGCTTCGAAAACATTCTCAAAAATCTAGAATTTTCACTAACATATTTAATGGAATTTTAATAATTAAAGTGAGTGTTTTCAATTACTTCTGAAATTCAAAAAACATTTACTTAAGAGTAATCATCTCATAATTATTATAAATGAAATTCACTATTGTAATTTCAAAAAAAACCTCTTACTTTAATGATATCACTAAGATCACCTAACATATATATAAACCCCACTTTATTATCATCAATATTTTTGAAATTTGAAATATGTAGGGATTTATTTATAGATCCATTGTAATTCTTCAATGATAAATTATCTTTTTATATTTTATTAATTTTATTGAAGTCTTATAAATTCTAAATCCTTAATTGGAATTCATTTGGTGTCAATTTATCTTATGTTTCCACGTCCCCAATCCCTTATTCACTAATCCATTATTCTTCATTAGAGGGTACTTCTGAATTTTTTGTTTGACCATGAATGCTTTAAGACCTTACTACTTAGAATATTATTTCTATTTTTCACCTTCCTTGTCAAAAGATGTGTCATCTTATTTTAAATGAAATTTCCTTTTCTTTAAATAATTGTTCATTCCATTTCCTTTGAGGATCATTGCACTTTCACTGTAACTTTCAATATTATTTAACAGTGATGATCATTCATATTTCAAATCCTCTTTATATTCATTATTCTTATTATGGAAACTACTTTAAAATGTCTGATGTTTCCACATTTGAGAAACATAAACGGATTTTTACCATTGTATTTACCTTTTCTCACTACATGACATTTGAAAATGATTATAAGAAGTCATTAAAATTTATGTCATTTTCCTAAGTATCAATTTTCTCTTTAAGGGATTTGTTAGTCTGAGGATGTTCCATACATGTTGAGGCTTGGAATTCAATCTCCTTATTAAATTTTTATTTTCTTATTAAGTATTGGCATATCCTCATCTCATAGGATATAAATAAATTATTAATATTATCATTGGTACACTCATTAAAATATTATTCATAAATGATATAAATCATTATGTAATCCTTATCTAAGAGGATTTAAAATTATATTTTTTCCATCACGGAAACCTTAAGAAATTCTCAATATATCTAAATTGAGATTATAATATAATTTAAGTAAAAAATAATACAACAATAAACTCCTCTTATCATATTCAAATAAATTAATGTTTTTATTAAAATTTCTTTTAATTATGAATTTGATTCCAGATTTCCCCCATCATGGATATCATGGAGTTTCTTCCAAATTCCATTCATTGTATTTTAACTCATTATTTATTTCAAGTCCTTTTATGGTATATATGAGTGTAACACATTTCACACACTCCCATTATGTTCAATATTCTTCTTAGTTAGTAAATTATAGACTATCCAAAATTTAGAAATATATATCATTTTATGTGATTTAAAGAACAAATAATCTAGGTGAAAGATAATATGGAATGATCATATTTTTCCCTTGATAAAATGAATTCCCATTAAACATGTAAAATACTTTTTGGTTTATGGTGTTCATTATTTTAATTGATATTAATGATAAAAATATATGACAAATAAATAAATAATATAATTAATTGATGAATGTTCCAATAACTAGTTTATGAATGCTCATATACCAAGTGTTAGGCCCATGTGAGAGTGAAAGACCATTGATAATAGGTTGAATTAGTGTATATTGAAACAAAAACTCTCAAAATATTTTTCAAATTAATTTTTAGTGTGAATGATATTGAAATAAATGATGTGATGAAGTTAGATATAGTCATAAATAATACTCATAAAAAAGGGTTTCTATAAGTTTCACCTGTTATTTTTATCTAGTTTATAATACTTTGTGTAAAATGGTGGATATATTATAATATAAATTCCTAAAATATTCTTAATATGAACTTTTAATGGAGTAGTAATATGTTAATGAACTCCACATAAAATAAATATTTATAGAAGTGTTCACAATTTGATCAGTATTTGTTACATTCCCAAGTTCCTTAGTAATTTTTATCAAAGTTTCTTCCATCGTTATCAACCTTAATTATAGCCAAGACATTTTTGGAATTCCCCCAAAAATATGAGGTCATATATATCAATTTTTATCTCATATTTGTCTAGGTGACTCGTCTAATTTTTATATACCATTGACACATCTTGATGTGACACCCTTGGTGATAGTGTGAGATTTATATAAAATATTCTCATCCAATATCACTCTAAATTTCCATAAAATTTTCATCCTAATTGTGGAATGTAACATGAAATTATGGAATGATATTTATATAATCTCATTTCTTTGGTAGTTTAGTTTCAATGTGGACCCATACACTTGCAATGTGAGTAATGTCTTCCCAAATAGAATTAAATTAAAATCTCATAACAGAATATATTTTCGAGTGAACTCATCTTTGCTGGTGTGGTACATAAAATTAATGCATGGCTGCATTTGGATCCACAAAAATTCCTACAATGTCCTATAATGGGAAAATATCATAGTGAAAATTCTAACTTCATGATTCCTTATAATTATCTTATCATTATAATTCAAGTAAAAAATGGTTTAGTTTCTTGTATAAAAGTATAATGCTCTACAATTAAACAAATCAGATCATAATGAACCCATTCATGTTGGGAATTCCTCTAATATAGGATATATTAATTCCATTACAACTTCATAAATCCAATTGAATTCTGAATCATCAATAAGAAAGTGATGGGGTGTAATGAAACCATTTTCCCTCAGGGGTCTCTCTCATCAATTATCACCTACTAGGGTTTTATGTCATTTCTCAAAAGATATTGGTGATAAAGTACCACATACCTACTCATTTGTATCCCATATTATTTAATATATATATATATATATCACTATATATCAGTTTTACCACTCTTGTGGTCATTTATATGTTCCTTTATTTCATCTCCTTTGACCTAAATGGTCGCTAAGTTAGCTTTGTAATGTCATCCCCAAACATTATATCTTATTTACTATTGAACTATTTATATTTCATCCTATAGTGTCACTTTAAAATAAAACCACCATTTTCCCCCTCTTTGATGATGTTTCATAGTTTCTTTATTTGGTACATCCATCCCAATTTGGCATTGAATTTTTTCTATTTTCTATGTGGAATAAAAATCATCTAAAGTAACTTTTGTATGGTGATGTGGTTGAATTTTTAATGTTTAAGTGGGGGATTCAATTTTTCATAGTTGTGAGGTTGATATTTAGTGTTATATAATTATTATTGGGGTTTCTCACTTTTATTTTTCCTATTTTTCTTCTTATGGTATTTTGGTAATGTTGTTTATATTTTTTTTGGTTGTCTTTTAATCCACGTGGTGGTCTCCTTGCCTTATGGTGGGGGATAACGGTACATTAGAAATATATCACAAAATTGATTAGTCATATCTTATTGATTTACTTTAATGGTATATTTTAAGAATATTTAACTGAATTTTTCTTCTTTAGTAAATTTTTCTTAATTCTCATAATGTAGACCATATAATGGTATGATGTTGTTTGGTGGGTTTTTTTCATGGTAACTCTTTGATGGATGATGATAGTGTGTTAGGAAATTTTGATATCCAAATTGAGGTGATTTGATTTCGTTGGTGTCATAATGATTTATTTGTACTATTTATTACAGTATTTTTATAATGAGGATATTCTTTTTACTGGTGTTGTGGTTTCAATCATCATTTATTCACAGTCTCTTTTGAAAATTATGGGACCTTAGTAAGTAATTGGCTGAATGAATTATTGACTATGGATATTTCACATCATATAATGTTATGAAGAGATATGGAGTGATATTCTAAGGTATATTTCATCACTCTCTCTACTAGTTATTCTTTTAGGTGGATTGATTAGGAAAACATGCCAGTCACAAATGGGTTCCATGCATATTTACATACTATAGTGATCTTTTTTGGTTGAATAATTTTTTTGGTATTTGGAATATATTGAGGTGATTTTAATTGTTCCCAATAAAGACATTAAATTTTGTTATCAATAAAATAGAGTGAGAAAAATATAACATGAAAACAGCTTCAAGACACGTGATTTAATTTTCATAATAAATAATTTATAACATGCTCCAACCGCATGGATCCCAATAATTTTTAAATATTGACAATAATTATAGAAATCATCAGATAAGTGTTAAGAATGAGTATATGTTAAAGATATCATTATTTAAAAGGTTTGGGAACAATGAATATATTGTGATTCCATTTTTTCCTACTTATTCTCCTACAATATTCATGGATTTAATGAACAGATTCTTTATAGAATAACTTTATTAGTTTTATAAAGTATTTATAAATGATATTTTCAAATATTCAAATACAAATTAAGATAAAGAAAATTAGTTTAGAATTGAACTGAAGACCCTATTTAAGGAGAAACTATATGAAAATATTATAAAGTGATCATTTTGGACACAAAATATTTCATTTTTGGGTCATATAATCTCATTGGAAGGAATATTAGTGGATCATTCAAAGATGGATGGTATTTAAAATTGGTCCAGACCAACCATGTTGATTGAGTTCCACAGTTTTATTGGTTTGGATGGATATTATTTAATTTTTTTTGGAACATTATCATGAATATCTAATCCAATCAACAAGATTACATTATAGGGATCCAAGTTCATTGGATATATGAATGTAAAGAACATTTTATGGAACTGAATATAAGACTATTTAGTACACATATGCTGACATTACCCTACTATGAAGGATGTTTTGTAATCATTAGTGATGCATCCAATAGTGCATTATATTGTTTTCTCATGTAGAACCAAATTCTTATAGTGCATAGATCATGAAAATTGATATTTAAAATAATAAATTACCCAACTAATGGTTTGAAGTTAGATATGGTAATCTATGCATTAAAGCTATGGATGAATTATATTTATGGAGAAATGTGTGATATATATACTGATAAAAATATAAAGTATATATTCCCATATAGGGAGTTGATTGTGATCCATCAAATATAATTGGAGGAGATTAATGATTATGACAGATCAATTCATAACCACCCTGGGAAAGAAAAAAGGTGAAAGATTATTTCATTCTAAAGGTTCATACTGGATTATATATGATTAGGACCATAGAATATCCAATATTTATGGATGTACATAGTATAGATCTTGAAATCCTGAAAGAATGGGTGTGATATTATATTTTTCAATTAAGTTTTCAATTATATATCCATGTGAGCTTAAAAGTGGAACAGAATAATGATATTGACATACAAAAGAATGTGATAAATGTTTCTATGTTTAACCTTGATCATGATAGAATTATAAGGTTCTAGAACTATGTATGTGTTCCATCCATACCAGATTTATAGGAGGATCTAATAGAAGTGGTTCAGTGTTCTTAATTTTATATTAATCTTAGAAATATGAAGATGTATCAATATTTTAAAGATTAAATATTCTAGAATTACATGAAGAGAGATATTGAAGAGTTTTTATCTTGTTTATTGGTATGTCAGCAAGTTAGGGCTAACAGAATAAAATTATAATGTTATTTTACAACCATTACACATACTAGAACTGAAATGGGAAAACATATCCATGTATTTTGTCATAGGACTCCCCAAAACATCTAAATAGAATCATTATATATGGGTTATAGATGATCTTCTTACAAATTCATCAAAAATCATATCTATTAGACAATATTTCTCCATAGATTAGCTTTCAAATATATACGTTAAATAAGTGGTAACATTTCATGGATTACCACAATCTATTATATCTGATCGGTATCTATGTTTTACCTATATTTTTATAGAATTATTCAGCAATATCTTGATACAATGTTGAGTTTTCATACTGCATATCTTCCTTAGATATATTGTCATTCTGATAGAACATTTCAAACCATAGAGGATATGTTGAGATCTTTTTATTTGGATATCAAAGGTGGTTGAGGTCAACACCTTCCTCTAGTTGATTTCTCATACAAAAATATCATTCACTTGCGTAATCAGATGGATCCTTTTTAATCCCTCTATAGAAAGTAGTGTATAACTCTGATGAGTTTGGATGAAATTGGAAAAATAAATCTATTGAGACCAAAATAGGTTGATGAAATGGTATAGAATATTATAACTATTCAGAATCAAATAAGGGTAGTACAAAGATGATAGAAAAGTTATTCTAATAAAAATTGATGTGATTAGGTAATTAAAATTGGTGAGAGGGTGTTTCTATGAATTTATCTATTAACGAATGTTATAAGATTTTAAAATAAAGTGAATCTGACACCTCAGTTTATTAGACCTTTTTAAATTATTGATAATATCGGGATAGTATCTTACAGTTTTTCCCTTCCACCAAGTCTCTCTCAAGTCCACGATGTGTTCCATCTATCTCTCCTGAGAAATTACATGACCGATCCATCACAATTACTAAACATAGAAGTTTTACCACTATTGTAAGATCGATAATATGAGAATAAGTCAATGGATAATCTATATTATAGATAGAAACTTTTGCGAAACAAGACCACTCACCTAGTCAATGATTTATGGAAAAACCACCAACTTTATAAAGCAACATGGGAACGTTAGGATGTTATGAGGTATAAGTATCCCTAAATGTTTCTATTAGAGTGATGTAATTTTGAGTTCGAAATTAATTTTAAGTGGGTATAATGAAACACCCTTATATTTTAGAATATTTTTAAATAAATTTAATTTTTTTGATAGCTTTTTCTATTTACCATAAAAAGATTCATCAAAGCTTGTGTTACATGCAACACCTAGTGTTAACGAATAGTAATAAACAATATTGATATTTATACTCAACCATTATAACCTAATCATGAAATGTTGATGTATGAATAGTAATAAGAATAGTTCTAAAATTGTGTATAATGTGTTATATAAATAAAACATATTTATAAAAAAGTACATAAATTTTACCAAATCCATTACTGCTCTGAAAATAAAATTTCACAAAAACAATTATTCCATTTTGTGAGAAAATAATAAATTTATTTTGGACACCATTATAATTTTTTTAAAAAAAATTAAAAATTATTTTTGGAATCAATATATCAATATTTAGTCAGAGTTAAATTTTTCTAATTGTATAAAAAATTTAGTTCTTTAAGGTATAGTGAAAATTTATATTTTTTATTACAAAATTTCCTTTTCATTTTAATAATTTATATTTCTAAAATTTGTTTTAAAAAAATTGAAATTAAATTTAGTTTAGTTATATATTTATTAATAAAATTTAGGTCATTTTGATCAATTCCCAAATAAATTTTTATATTAAAATATTCAATACTTATGAAATTTTCCTCTTTGGAAAAACCATTTTTTATTACATTAACATATTATATTTTTAAGATAAATTTTGACACTTCTAGGAATAATGTTTTTCAAAATAAAATATGTATTTATAATTTTAATAGTTTCTATTATCTAATAATGAAAACTTAATTTTCCGCTGTAATGAATAATGTAAACAATAAAAAAATTATTGTGGTTAAGGTTAAAATTGGTTTATTGAGGAATAATATAATAAAATGGGTAGAATGAAAAATAAAATACTAAAAAAAACATATTCAGGTTATATTTTTACTTTATTACTTCTAATTTTCTATAATGGTCTATTTTAGATCCTTATGGAATGAGACAAATGTAAGTGCACCTTTTTCTTTTAAAAATTCAAAGTGTTCCCTCTCCCCCACTTATAGAAGTCCACCCCCTTTCCTCTCCACTTTAGACATCCAAAAACCATTAGTGAGAAAAATATCTTAAAAAATTAGTTCTTTAATTTCCTAACCATTTTATATAAACCTTATTTTTATTAAAAATCCATCCTAGGAGGTAATTTGTGGTAAATCTAAAGAGGATACCTGAGGAATTGATGAGCATTTTTTTATTTCATCATCCACCAGCTTTAAATATTATTTAACCATTATGATATAAAAACCTAGTTTTTTTCAATATATTGTATGTTTTTCTATTAAGGTTATGACATATATCTATCACCTATTCCCAAAAATGGGAAACAATAATTCCAATCATGTGTGTAGCGGACTACTACCTCGCAAACCAATGTGACTCATTTTACAGAAACACCTTTCACATTTTGGTGTGATGATTGATATAACATATATACATGATATTTTTCATATTATTATACTTCTGTAAATATAATGTCACATATTCCTTTTTATGTTACATTTTATGTGAGTTATGATAATTCCATTCGTATGTATATTAGATTACGGCCTCACGACGCGATTGGCTCATTTATTACTTAGGATTTACATAGAATGTCATAATGATAAATGAAATGTATATATGTGATACATATGACATAATAATTAATATTAAATTTCTAATTATCCTTTACCTTTATTTTTTACTATCTTTCAAAAAATGGAAACAACATTCATGCATACGTACGTTCTACCATCTCCATGAATTGTGTAATCAACTTTTATATCTCTACTTCTATGGGTGACTATAAATATGTATAATATATATATATATATGTGATATTTATATCATGGTTAAAATTATGAATATTATGGAACCATTATCAAATTCAAATTACCAAAAATCATTGTATGATAACAACTATAGAAAATAAAGCAATTATTTCCCAAAACTGCGATTTTAACAAAGAATTTTAAATAAAAGGGTCATAAAAGTGTATAAGTAAATCATATATGTTATGATTAATAATATTATGGTTCTCTAATAGAGGTATAATAGTCCTATAATTTTTATATATGATTTTATAACATTTATTAATGAAGTTTCGACTTATGATAAGAAATTACTTTGTCTCAAATTGTCTCCTTTAGGATATAAGTTATGTTGTGCACCTATCTTCCTTTCTGAGGTGTATATAATTCCACATTGACATTTTATCTCATGAATACAATTATTTTATTGATATTTAAAAAGTTTTATTTTATGATATTCTTTATTTATTAGGGATTACAATTCAAAAGATACCCAAATTGGTAACAGTTTTATAGTAAAATCTCATCATTAAACTGGATTGTTTACGATTAAGTTTCTGATTTTGAAATATTATCACCTAAATCTCAACAATTCTAATTAATTTTCTTATACTCTAGTTATTCATTGAGAAAAAAAATACTTAATTTTTTCCTCAAATATGTACTCACCAAACCAAAAGATTATTTTTTAGAAAAAACAACCTTTATTTCTCTCTTCTGTCAGAAATGATTTTCTCTCCCAAATCCATGTTTCAAAAAATGTTTCAAAAAATTAATTTAAAATTATATCATGTTTTTTTAATATATTTTTTACAAAAATCAAAAAAATTTCCAAAATGTTTTAAATGAATTCTACTAATCCTTTTCTGAATAAGGAACTTTTGTATTTATATCAAAACTATGAAAAGGATCATTGTTTTAACATGTACTATTTGAAAGGAATTATCTAATATCATGAACAATCATTATGTTGAAGCTTCAACTATAATATTATATGTTAATTTTCAAAAAACAATATTTTTAAAAAAATTTATGATTAAAAAAGTTGTTTTCAATGTAAAATGGATATTTTTCACAACAATCGTTTCAAATGATATTTAAAAAAACTCCATCTAAGATGTCTTACATTGATGTTACCTATTATTTACTAAGATATGATTCAATAATACCATTATTATTCTTAATATGAGTGGTCTACATATAAAGGAGATGATTTTTATGAAACCTAATTTGATTCCATAGGTTATAGTAGGATGAAATGCTTATGAAACATGATTCTTTTCAAGGGTTATTCTACGATTAAATGATGAAATGATAAAGAAACTTGTATCTTTTCCATAATTTATGGTAAAATGGAATATTTATTGAAACCATTTTTTATTATGGGTTTTGATATATGAATGTTTTATGATCTTTTGGAACACATTTGTATGATTTTCATTATGTGATGGTTGGAAGAAAAATCTCCCTCCAATGCATTGGGTAATTATTGATATCTCAAGGGATATACAGGACTGGAATACGGAGTAAACCCTATTCAGAAAGATAATTTTGTCCCTATGATGCTATTGTTAGTGAATATTAACTACTATAATGGCTTATGGTGTGAACCCATTATACCAATACAGTCTTCATAGTTATACATGACAACTATGGATGTTTTTTTTCTATACTTATGTGTATGCCAAAAATCCATGACTTATTCCAAAGTTATTCTCTTATAGCTGTTGGTCTTTTTTTATTTTTGATTAATCTCTTATTAAGTGCCAATATTTATGTCATGACACGATATTATGATCTTTGATGTACAAGGTATATTTTTCAAATGTTTTGATCATGTTCTCATACCCTTATTCTCATACTATTCTTATGTGATCATAAATATCCCTCTTACTTTCCCTTACAAAAAATCTGAGACACCCCTTTATTATATATTCTTTCTCTAGGTTATATAAAATGATATTATGTATGATATGTCTAATAAGGTTCCTAGTGATGAAGAACTTTATAGGATATGATTTAGTTCAGTTATGAACCAGTTTTTTATGTATCCATGTTTCCATATACACTAAAGTATATGATATGTGGGCATGTATTTTTGTAATTTTATGAATATTCATCTATTAAGATATAATTTCAATGTATGAGAATCTAGGGTTACCACATATATTGACCTAGATAATAGAAATTATACTTATATTGGGTTGATTTCATCTTAGAATAAATATAAATATTATGTGGTAGTTTAATGAGGCCTTTTCCATATGAATATTTAACTTCCATTATCCGATACAAATTCAATAGATCCTAACAATTTTTTAATATGTCTATAAAATATAAAATACACACACTTATACAAAAAAATATGGTAAGAATTTTGTTTAGTTCAGAATAGAAATTAAATCACAAAGTAAAATTAAACCCACGGGTTTCTGATAATAAACGATTGTTAAAATAATTTCATTGTATTGAGTTCTTAACATTAACATTCAACACAAAATTTGTTGGATTTAACACAGTGTAGTATTCCCATGTAAAATAAATCTACTCTAGTATATTCTAATATCTTCAACATAGTGTAAGATAATCCATTAAGAATATTACATATAAAATTACAATATAAAAATAAAATTTCCCTAGCATGAGAAATTAAACTAAAAATATTTTATTTATAAAAACAATTATTGTATCACATATCAAAAAATATTTCCCTTATTGAAAATGACAAAAAAAATTTCTAACGAATAACAAAAAGATTAAAAAAAATAGTAAAATAATATAATTATATCAGATAAGTAAAATAAAGAGAAGTAATTAAAATAAAACACTTCTATTAATGCACTTATAATGTGAGTTACCTTCTCTAAAAACATATTCTTTAAATTTATACTTTTCAAAAAAATATAAATATATGAGACAATTAATGAAAAAATGGACTTCATTTAATATTTTCTAATAAACATTATTATAATAAAATGAAAAATAGTTAAAAACTCAAAACATGAATTAGTGGAAATAAAATCAGATTTTACATTCATGTCCTCAGTTCCCTAAGATTATTCATTATTTTCCTTATCTCTCTCGATAACTATCGTTATAGTATATTCTAATAATTTTATTAACTTATCTCCCCCTATTAGTTCATACTAAGCATCAACTATTGGTAGAATATCCTATAGTTTCTTTTCATCTATCTTCTCTTAATGTCTCATAACTGGTATATATTTCTCTAAAATATTTAAAACTAATATGGATTAAAACTGAACTGGCACATACAATTGTAATTGAAATTTTAAAAGTTATTTTCATAATTATCTAATTGGATTGTTGAATATATTCTAATTATAATATCTTAGGATATCTAATTTAAAATGAGGACACTACATATAGTCTAATAACTAGTAAGGTACACATAATATCTTTATCTGAAGTCTGAGAAGAATAAATTATGTATATAATTATTTAAATACTTTAATCTATGATGTGTTGAGTTTTTTTAACATCCTCCTCATCTTCACTATTTCGAACAAGAGAAATTGTTTAAATATTCTTTCTCATATAAAATTAAACTCATGATTCTATCCATTTTCTCATATAACCCTTATCAAATTGATATGTTTTCTTAGTTTCCTTCTCCATTGAGACCTTTTAAATTTTGAGATTCTATATTTAAACCATCTCCTTTATTTATTCTCCAGCATGCTTCACTTATTTAACAAAATATAAATCATTATAATTTTTATATTGAGATTTTTATGGTGACTAACCCTTTTGAGATATAAAATCTTTTTTATGAGACTCTTACTTTTTCCATGTTTCCTTGAGTTTTTTTTTGTGATGATATCTGAAATTTTGGGCCCTAAGATTTATTTCTTCCTAGTTTCCTCTATGTGACCCATTAAAATTCCTAATAATATAACTAATGGTTGATATTACTTATCATTCATCGCCTAATTAATGATATTAGGAAAAAAACATTTATTTTACTAAATTTATGCAAATAATTGATAAAAATACCTATATGAGTCACTTTATAGTTCAATTGAGTAAATTATTTGAATCGAGCTTATAAATTCAATCCAATTATATTCAAAGTGGCATTAAAATTCTCTTTTTATTTATTTCATTATATTACCAAAGATAATGATATTCTTATAATTATCATCATAAAATTGAATATTCTTATCATTCACATCATTAATTATGTTACCAAAATTATCATTTGAGAAGAAATTGTCTTGTATATAAGTTTTAATGTTTTTCTTCATTTTCTCTAAGCCATTATGATGAATAATAGGTAATGATTACAACACTATCTTGTGAGAAATATCAAGAGGAATAAATTAAGTATCCCCTCCATTTTTACTTCAAGGTCCTATATAGGGTTTTATTCCTTGAATAACCCCAAAAATTCATCTTTACAAATCTTAGATCACTGGTCCGATGACATATGAATGTCTCTAGGAATACCATCACCAATGTAGTCCATTATTTTGTTATATTTTTATTTGAATTGATTACTTAAATATTTATTTTACATTTTAATCTATATATTCATATGTGATAAATTTGGTCTTTATTTACTTTACCCATCTCTGAAGTAATTGAATTTCTCATCATTGACATCATTATAATCAAATAAAATGGTTTTCCTTGGAATTCATGAATTTAAGAAGGAAAATATATTTTCAACTTATCATGATTACAGTCTCTAAGACATATATTAATTTAATCACAATTATACATCTCAAAAAATATATTTTCATCATTAAAATTGAAAATTATTGATCTATCAAAGCAAGATTTACCAACCAGTCTTTTCTGTATTTATTTTAGTGAGTGATATTCTTATTTAACAAAATATTTTTTGTTAATGGTAATGTTCCCAATCTTCCCTAATTCAAAAAGTTCTATAATAACAATAGATAATACATTTACATCTACTCAATTCACTCATATAATGACTAGATAAAAATCTGATTTTCCCATCAATGTTAAATTTTTATTGAATTATCACCCCTCTATATCAAATCCCATATCATTATCTATGCATCTAAAATTTTATTTCCATTTATAAATTGGAATTTCATCTGATAAATCATGTATTGAATTCTTAAGTTATCTAATGTATATAATTCATTAATACATATTAATTTTCTTATATATTATTTCTTGAAAATCATCATAAACTAAAGAAAACTTATTTGGATATTTTGAAGGAAAAACCTTCCAAGTTGATCTCTTAGTTTTTAGTAAAACCACTTCAATGATTTTCATTTTCTTTTTCAATAAGACATATAAGTAACTACTACTTAAAAAATCTATGGTGGGTTCTCGGACCATCAATTATTTTTCTTCCCTCTTTCTCATGTAATAACAAAATTTGTAATCAAAAAAGGAATAATAGAATTCTAAGATATTATAATGAATATAGATGAATAAAAACTGAGAAAGAAAACTAAGATGATAAAATATTTCTAAAATAAATTTCATTTTTAAATAAGTATATTTAAAATATTTATAGTGAGTCAAATTAAATTTGAAAATAAATCTAACATATATTTGAATTGGTGATCTCTAAAGAAATTGGAATAAACAATGCATTACCTTTTAATTTTACCTTTAGGATATGTTACAATAGTAACATAACATGCATTGTAAACTTCAAAATTGTCATTAATGTGAAGTTCTCTCATATTTCATCTTAAAATATCATTTAGAGACTAGTGTAAAATTGATGGATTCTAGAGATAGAATTAATAGATGGAATAACCACACGTTATGTCTTTAAATATCATCATTTTGATGATGTATTCATGCACTTTATTTTAAGAAAATGTCTCCGTACTAACATAATGCACTAAAAATATTAATATATCATTTGATGAAATGTGTTTCATGTATGTAAATCCCTAGATAAAATAACCCAAATAGAATGAAATCTAGTGAAATATAAGAACTTAGTATCACCTCCCCATATGAAAAAGGCATCTAATTAGTGAAGAGAGTTCGTAACCAACATGGAGATACTATATTCTCAGTTTCATCATATATAATAACATATAAATAACTCAATCAAAAAAATAATCATAATGTATTAGAATTATAGAATAAGGATAAGGATTAATAATGTATAAATATCAGCATGAAATAAAAAATATAACCAATGCTAAGAATAAAAACATATATCAGAAGGATCACCCAAAATAGAAATCAATTTTAAATAAACCAAGAAAAATAATAAAAAATGAGATATTTCAAACAACCCAAGTCCCTCGTTAGTAAAATCTCTAAACAATCACCCACTTGCACAATTGTTTCCTCTTGTAAAAAATTTCACCTAAAATCTAGTCATACGAACTACATGTTTATTAGATTTCCATTATAGGGTTTGATAAATACATATTAGTAGGTAACCACTAGTTGGGTTCCCCTGATATACCATAATATAAATTACATATATTCATTGAAAAATAAATGGGAAAAACAACATTGTAGAAGCCATCACATAAATTCATCATGTGAAAACTATTCTACCATGATGCCTAACCACACCTTTTATCAATTCCAAAAATGATATATAATTATCCATATAAATAGGATTCACATTGAGGGAGATACGTAAAAATTCCATACCCATACACATTTAGTAACTATGACTCATATAAAATGGATTTTTCCATAAATATATAATTATTAATTCCTCAGAGATGTGATATTCACACATTAATCCCTATGTTCAATGTCAATCCCCATATATAAACTCTCTTAATACCTCTAGAACACTATATAAGAAACACATAATGGGAAAGGAATAATAGTTACATACCTATATAACATAGTATATAGGGATTATCTCATCGTCCTGTGACCCACCCAGAATTCGAGAATCATGAACACATCAGTTATAAAGTCTCCACACCCCAAATACTAGGCCCTATGAAAAAATATGTCTAATAATATAAAATATGAACACATGGGTGATGTAACCTCTACACCGTAAATCCTATGACTCATCCCATTCTCATCTCAAGGAAACATCCACATGGATTTCTTGGTTATGGTAACCTTGCCCCCCAATTCATAGGTATCATGAATCAACATAATCAAAATATTTAGAACAAGTGAGAATATATATTCAAGAAAGGAATATATAACGTATCCTATTTCTTAGACGGTTATAACTCATATTTGGATACACTATATATTGAATCATTAAATAGAACAAAAATAACCATTCTTTATTATCCCCTATATATAGGCTCAACTCACCCATCTACATTAGCTAAACATTATAACCAAATGATCCCAAGGCCCTCAAGATATAACTCATAAATCCTGGTGAACTCGGTAGTCATACATTACCACACTCATCTATTATCCAAAATCATCAATAACAATAAGACACATCAACTCACCATGCCACTCGAGGAATTTTTTTATCCCATAGGGTCTCAAGATACACACAACATCACATATCATACTACTAGTACACAATAGTTACTAACGAACACCCAAGTGAGTAACAATACCATCATTCCTCATTTCAAAACATTCCATAAACTAATCACATTAGGTTTCTAAGAGTATGAAATACATTTACATTGCCCAAAGTAATCACACCTAGAGACTATCCTAGAAAATACAAGTAATATTTATCCTTTAGGCATTAAATAAATCCAAGGATTTTTCCATCCATGAACCAACTCATAGATCATACCATTACTGATACCCACTATGTCATACAAAAACTATACCATACCTAAAAAAAAGTAAGGACTGCACCTCATAATAAACAAAAACTCTCATGGATAAAGTTATTTATCTACTAAATCCATATACCCATCATTTTACCATAGTAATGGGGTTATATAGTTCCAATGACATTATAATACAAATCCCATGCAATTTCCATAACTTATCACCCACAGGGACTTCCACCCACGATCATCATCACATAAGAAACCATAAATCATCTCATATAGCTTTACCCTAGTCTTAAAAATCACGTACATTTACCCAAGACATAAATAGGTCAATTGAACTTATTATAGTTCATTCCTCATGAAATTTTAGTTGTCAAGCTACACTAAAATCACCCAACCGTAGATGTAAAACATACTTCGTTCCTTATAGTATTTTCCCTAGACTATCATACCAACCTCACTTTCCCAACCATATATATAATTATAGAATCCAAAACCCATGGGATTCACATACAAATAACATAAAAATATAATAAATAGGGTTAAATATGAAATTAATGACCTACATCGATAACATGAGAGTTAGTTTATCTAATATAAAGTCTTGGTTGAACCTCATTCTCCGGAAATATGGAAATTAGACTAATATAAACTAAAATGGGGATTGTATCAATTCAATGACAATAAGAAAGGCCTTATGGGTTACATTAAACTTTTTTTGTAAATTGTCTTACTTTATACGTCTTATCGATACATTAAGATATATACGTTTGGGAGTGCCTCAAATGGAATAGGGGGGGATAAAATGAGAAAGATGGGGAAAGTGGGATGGGTTAAATAATTACTCAAAGGGGAGACATCACACATAAAAATTATAAATTTTTAAAACACACTTGGTTGTGATTAGGTACTTATTTAAATTTCACTGGGTACCTATTATCCTTCCAAGGGATCAAAGAATCATGAGGTCTCACTAGGAACCTAGTGTACCCTAACGGGGTACCCAATGGGTTTTAGGCTTGTTGAAGTAGGATTTATACCACTAAAACAATTTCCTAACGTTATTGGACCAAAAATGACCACCCAAACAGATATAAATACACCCCTAAGGATTCTCTTATTTTACATTACAAAATTAAATTCTAATTCTCTAAATACCCCAAACTCAATGAATCAAAATTAAAATCCACCTATAATTATTAAACTCATAACAATGTCAGTCATTAATAATTGAACACCATGGGTCTTATCATCCCCAACAAGCATCCAAGCTAAAACCCTAATATAAGATCTAATCCTACTTCTATTTCTCATTTCCAATTTTTTACTAGATTCCACCTAACTATCCCCCAAACTGATTTTCTCGCATCATAATTTTGGAAAAAAACTCTCAATACAACTATAATCATTCATGTGATATATACTAAATGTCACATATGGTTTTAAACCCATATCACCATCCTAAATTAAATCAAAATCACCAATATTCTATCTCTTGCCTTGACTTTACTCAAACAACATAGTCGACCATGAAACTAACTTGTATACTAAACATGATACCTCAACCTAAGAAACATAGTGTGACAATAAAAGTTCCACAAGTTCCATTTATCAAGGAATCGAGTAAAAAAGTTATTTTTGGTTCATATGCACTAATCCTGAAACAACCCATTCTAAGATTCTGAGCACAATCCCAACTCCTGATCAACTCCCTGATTAGTTCCAAGGTTTCTAGTAACAACATCATACTCTCTAACAAGTACTAAAATATTGATACCTATCTCAAGAACCTATTTATAATACTCATTAGTTGTTATATGTAATTATAGAACCAACCACAATTGATGAATCTTTGGATCTGGAATAATGGTTGAATGTGAAATAACTCATCAAACCATACCCAAATATGCTCTGAACCCAAATTCTTATCCAACTAGATTGTTAACAGTTAACCACCAACACTATCCACTACCCTAATAGCATTGGTTTTACTATATAACTGATATTATAAATTTTCCTCTCTATATTATTATACGCAACATCATCCCACTGATTCAATCTTTTATAGGTATTGAAAATCAATATGAACATCCCCAAATAATCCTTTCTCATAAAAATATTATAATCATGGCCCATGAGCTCTATTCATGAGTACTACGAGGTCAATATATACACAAAATAATTCTCCTGATCTAGTATACCCTCTATCAGCACTAAAAATCATCAACATGATTCATCCACTTATGGAATTTCAATTTCACCTTCAGAACATATCTGGCCTTATTTAAGTATCCCACTACCACTTTTTGACATTTCCCAACCATGCTCAGTGATATACCAAAATTTATCAAAAATATATCCTAATAAGATATTCCAAAATATCCTCTCACACCATTGATACATCCCTTTCCCACTATGATTTATGATACATCACCTCAAGGAATTCCCTTTACCATTTCAAACTAGGGAAAAAATTTGGTAGAACCAATTTTCTTAACCACAAAACAACACACCTAACCTTCATGAACAGCACATAATCCTTAAATAATTGGTATGATTTACATGGGATCCAAAATAATTCCCCCCATTCTTCCCAAAAATAAATTTCTATTAATTGATTTAAATATTTACAACATTCCCACTCTCAAGGTAGGTTAACCATATACAACCCATCAGAGATGTTCCCTACCTTTAATGGGGGTTCTCATATAATATTCCCATAGAACATGACTTATATTCACCAAAATGATCCCTTTATATTGATACATTTATCACTCATCCATACCCTCGAGTTTCACTAAACCCTTTTATCTAAAATTATTAAGGAATTAAAAATGTACCTACCTAGTATATTACATCACCTTTCTCCTCAAACCACAATGCCTCACATGGATTACTACAAATATGGGTCAAAAAAATTATATTGAACCAATTTTAAGGATAATATTTTTTTCTGAATATGATTCCTCAAGATAGAAACTTCACCATAACCCTTCCAAAAATTTCGTCACATCCCCAAAAAAGCATCAATAGTGATTTCAATCTATAGTAACTACAAAAATACCAAACCAATCCAAGCACTCAATCTTGTAATTACCAAACACTACTCCACACCCAAATTATTTACCCATGATTTTTTCACCTTGAGCATCATTCTCCTATACAACCAACACAATAATAAATCTCCACTTATAGGCTCTATGGAAATGTGGAACAAAAAAATTATATTCCTTTATGACATGTGAGGAAGATTTATCTCACTTCCAAAACCCACCACTAACTCGAATCTAACACCCAGAGTCATATCTCAACATCCTATGGTTATATAATGGAATAACCAACCTTATTCTTAGGTCACTACCTAAAACACCAACCAGTTAGATATGCCACTATTGGGTTCATATAAACCTATTCATAACCCTTAAAACCAATCACTTATTAGGATAACACATAGTCACACCTCAAAAATAATAATCATCCTCCTAACTAAAATTAATATCATGACCAACTACTTGAAATGCATAAAAAGTTACTTCTTAATGAGTAATCTCTCCCCACTCACTCTATAGAGAGTCTCATTTCCATCTGAAGGTGAGATCACTTACTACCACAACCCCTTTAAGGATATATCATCAAAAAAACATCCTAGTGTAAATGTTTTCATCCTTGAAACACTCATCTAATTCCATCCATAGCATGACATCTACTACTTGAACCAATAAACTGTGAGAAAATTAGCTATTAGGAGCACTACCATACATTAAATAAACCAATAAAAATAATCAAAATTAGTGTTATGGTTTTATATAATTAATTATTCAAGGATAATTACTTTGGTGAAAAACATAATAAGTCATTTTTTATATTTTAATTAATTTAAACCAACTTATTAACCATTTCTAAAAAATATATTTACTGAAGTTGATTATGAAAAATCCTTTTAATATCTTAAAAACTATTTCTCATTGAAAATTATTCACTCAAATTTCCATGTATACCTATGTTCCTAAAATGATGAATTAAATCACACTCTCTTTCCACTCTAGGCCATGATTAAAGTAGAAAACAAAAATATACTCAGAACAACTTATTTGTATATTCATCTTAATAATAATGACACATTGACATAAAAATAATCATATATCCTTGGTGACATGAATTTTCCACTATGAAAGGTGTTCATGATGTGTAATTCTAGTGCTTGATCCTAGTTCCAGTACATTACCACCTTTATAAACCATTTCCATAATATTAAGAAAACTGAAACATCATTTTGATACCATTTTGTAATTATCCAACCAAAATTTCTCAAAAATATAACACCCCAACTTCAGTAGCCCGAAGTCGATGGTTATTTTACAAAATAGGAAATAAATACAAGGAATTACATACTGAAAGATCATATATTTTAATAGTTTTTTAATACTATATTCATACATAATTCTCAAATTAAATATAAAAATATTAAATTCAATAGAACAGTTCTTATGATAAATTTATTATTTCTTCTAATAAATACTTAAATTTACTCTTATATCCCTTCTTATTTTCAATAGAAATTGAATCATAATAAAGGGTGAGATAGAATTATAATTGAGGGAAATAATATAGTGGAAGATATCATAAAATAAATAAAATATGAATAATATATTGGAGATAATCAATAATCACATATTTCATATATTTAATACAATAAAAAGGGTTCAAAATCCTTTGATAACATACTAATATAAATAATCACATCGATAAAAATAACTAAATTCAAAATGATGGAATGTGTAATTTCATACTTCATAATATTATTTTCAAGGTCTTGTTCCATGAAAAAATACACAAATGGGTAAGGAATATGTCATATACCCAAATTATCCAATCTCACAAGTCCAACTGATTCACAGAGGGGCCATAGTAGGACAATATTATCACATACTATATCTAAAGCATTCATTGAATAAAAATAGTGAATAAAATACCAATACATAATCAATATATGCATTCATATTCAAAATATATCATATTATATGTTAATATTTTCTCCAATAAAACTGATTAAAAACCATCCCGAGAAAGAAGAATGATAGTATCATTACAACATATCCCCATTGGAATATAATAAAAAAATTACTTCTTTCATCAGTGAAAATAAAATATTATAAAAATATTATCAAAAACATTCTTGATTAAAATACTATTTTCACATTATAAATCATGTTAAAATAAATAAATTATTGATTAATAAGAATACAATTTCCTTGAAATAAGGCTTGGGAAAAATTCAAGGTTTAAATAATTTAGTGGTCATTAGGGTAGGAAATTTTGTTCCTGCCATAATTATTCAAATAATTATTCCCTTCAAATTAATGATAATAGAAAAAATTAAATCATTTGGAAAATGACCAGATGAATATTTTTAAACCATTTTTTTTAAAATAAATCATGGGTAAAAATGAATGTAAACAATCATAGGATAATATTAAAAATATTTCTTGAAAACATGGATATAGAAGAAAAATTATTTTTATCCAAAGACAGAAATAAATTCGACTTTCCATAAAAATATTATTTCAGTGTCTTATGTACTTATAGATAGAAAAATGAGAAAAAAACTTTTAGATTCATGAAATAACTTTAAGATAATAAAATTTATTGTTTTAAGATAGAAATATCGAATAATTCCACCAATGGAGACTTAAATATAAACAATCCTGAATAATGATGAGATTATGAAATAAACTATTACCTCATGTCAATCATGCTTTTTAAGTGATTTGTGCCTCCAATGTAATAAATTAAAATTTATTATGATTATACAAAAAAACATATACATACTTATAATATTATATGTCATCCATTGATAACATTTCAATACCCTTTTATTAGTAATTATTAATTCAAATTGTATTTTGGGAAAGTTAACTATTCCATTTTTCATGTTTGTTTCTATCTAGTAGTTTTTTTACTTAAATATTTATTATAATTCAATCACATACATAATGTTAAGTATGCTATAAAAACATGATTATTCATTATTAACATATTTAGAATCATCTTTTAATTTAATAACAAACAAAAAAATCTCATTTCTTCCTAGAGGTAGTAGTCTAGACATACGCATAACCGACATTATCATTTTTTAATGAGTTTAAGGGTAAAAATGAAAATATGTTATTATTATTATGAAAGAATAATTATTTCATACATATCATATAAAATTATTAGTTACAACTTCATAACCAACCAAGTAATTTGGGGATGAAAAATGAATTGCACTACTATGTGGACACAGTAACCTATACGTTTGCATGATAAAAGTATTAAAAATTCAAAGGATGGAAAAGATATAGGAAATGGTCATACAGTTATAATAATAGAATAAAAGTATATTTATAACACTATATTTATTATTTTTGGATGGTTATAATATATTTATAGTAAGTTGAATAAGAATTAACTTTTACAGAGTTGGTAAAAAAATTACCTCATTTTTTAAATAATTCATTTTGATATTATCTTAAGTGACCATGGGATAGACTTTTATGAAGGAAAAAAATAGATAAATATGTTGATAAGCTATTTTCTCATGATTGTTTCAAGATAATAGGTTCCATGTGTTTTATATATGAGAGGACATGTGGTTCATTTTAAAGGAAATGAAAGGGAACCCATGGTGTTAATAAAAATATTTAAATATAGTAAATTCATTTCCATGTTAAACTAGCACAATGTGGCCATAATTTATAATTTAAAATATTTTATGGTTTAAATAAGTTTTACCAATAAAATTTTTTTAGGTCTATGTGGTATTTTAAACCTTTTCTTGTTTAACCACTTAGTGAACCTATTTTAAACTTAACTATGGTAACACCTTGTTCACTCTTAAAGGGTTATATGTTTACTTGTAAAATCAAAATTTTCACATAAAAGTACAAGGTATGAATTTTACCAGAATATATTATCCCTTTTTATTCATTCAATAGTTTTATGATTTTTAAATAATTTAATAAAATAATATTTTAATAAAATATCATTAAGGTAATTTTTTAAAATATTCATTTATTTTTACATTAAATACCTCAAGAGAATTTTATAATTAGAATTCATTATTTCAAACCATATCTAATATTTCATATACATCAATTGAATTCTTCTTAAACACTAAATTACTCAAAAATATTAATTCTTGAGTTATTAAAATAAAATATTTCCTTTTTCTAATAATTTGAAAAATACTAGATCGGCAATGCGTAATAGTTTAAAGAAATTTATTAATCATGAAAAATTAGGATTAAGTTATCATGATAAAAAAATATTTTCTTTTTAAAATAATAATTTATAACTATACTTGTTGTATTTTATCCTTTAAATAAAATTTATTGTCATGGAATTCAAAGGAGTGAAATTTTGTAACTATTCTTTTCTTAAAATAATATAAACATCCTAATCAAAGAAATACAAAACTAAGTGGCCATATATTTGGGTCATGGATGGTTGTTTCTAAATTAAACCCATAAAATAGGATAATTTCATGTTTTATGGTCATCTTTTAGTCCTTATCAGATTATTTTTAACCTTAATTACCAGATTTACCCTTACTCGGGTGAGTATTACTTATAATGGTTACTATTCGTAATCACCAAAAAATAATATTAACATATTTACCCAATTTTTAACTTCTAATATAAAATATGGAGTATAATTCGGAATAATATAATTATATAAGTGGAAAAAATTAAATTAAAATGAAAACGTAAAATGCAATGAATATAGATTTTTAGAAAAATGTTTTTCTATAGTTAATGCTTGAGTTTTACAAAATGACACCCTTTAAAGATCACTATAAGTCCTAGAGAATGATTACTCATATTCCATAGGTTTTTGACTAGTAGTGGGAGTTTTAAAAAAAATGAGGAGGGTACACTCTTAGAACCATCACATATAATAATATCTTAATAAAAATATCAAATTCAAAATTTGAGCACGAATAGTTAATTATAGAATAAGGCCAACCATTTACTCTATATAAATATCAAAATGATATAAATAATGTAAATAATTTAGGTATATTAATATTCATCATAATGATATCCCATAAGGTTGATGAAGTAAAAAATAAATCGTGAATAAAAATATAGAAGTTGGTGAGTTTAACTACCCCAGTTACTTTATAGTCCAATCTCTCAATCGTAACCCAACTACTCTTGTTAGATCCGCTCTAAAACTAGTCTACTAAAATCATGGCACTATTACTTAATGTGCACCAAGGTTCCCATGTAGGGTGTGATAAATACATCTTATCAGGTAAGCACTAATTATGATCATTCGATATACTATAATATGTAGTTCATGAATGCAAAGGAAAATAAAAATGGAAAAAAATTGAAACAATCACATTAGGTAATCGTGTTCTAAACATGAGACTATGAAACCTATGCCCAAATTCTTCAAACAATTCCATAAATTTTATATTATTATCCCCAGGAATATAAATCCAATTTAGGGGGTATAAAAATGAAAGACATTGACATTGAGAGATTTGGGGAATCATCTCACATTGATTCTTCTAACACTCAGGAATGAAAAACTCCTATGAAATGTGATCTACACACCCTGATCCCTAGGTACCATGTTATTATTTATTTTATACCTATCTCAGTACCTATAGAAAAACATATGAGAAATGAATCATGTGAAATTAAATATTTTATATAACCATGTAACATAGTAGTTGGGAATCATCTCATGGTCTAAAAATCCACAAAAAACATAGGCATAATGAATATTTGTGTGATGAATTATCCAAATTTCTGATCCTAGACCTCATTACTAACCCTATTTAAAAATCAGTATGATGATCACCTAGGAAACATAACCTTCACACTCCATGTTTTAGGCCATATACCATTCTTTTCACCACACCATCTCAACATAGATCTCCTAGGTTGTTTAACCCTATACCTTGATTCCAAGGTATCAAGCCTTAGACTACTCAACATCCTCATGAAAAAGGTTATAATACTTATTTATTCAAGATATAAATATATCATCCATTATCTCAACTAGTTATCACCCATAAATATCACACCATTATGGGGTATCACCGAAAAACTCAAAGAAACTAGTCTTGAACAGCCCCCCTCTAGAAGTTCATATAACCCATTTCCATCAATTAAAAATCATACCAAGGTGACACTAGGACCTTGTCCCATAACCCATAAATTATTTCCATTTCACCAGTCATACCAAATCACACACATCCAATATACCATATCATCAGTCAAATTAAGGCACATCAACATACTATTCCACTTAAGTAAATGTTCCATCCCATAAGGTCTTAAGAGAGACATTATTTCTCATCTCATAATATATATAACCACTAGTTCCCAACCAATACCCCAAGGTATAATGAAAATTTTACAACATATCTTGTTTACAAGGATACAAAGCCTGTTATGGTCGAATATGGTTTTAAATTTATGGAAATAAAACCTTGTCCCCACAAAGGTAAGTCCTCACTACCCAATTTAGTCTCTTCAAAATACCTTTGTACAACTAGGTTAGTGGTTGTTCATAGTGATAAAGACCAAATGTTTTTTATTTTCAAAGTCCCTATTTTGGTTAATATGAGAAAGTGTGTCTTAACTAGTGATGTTTTTTACCACATGAATTGTGTCGGTTCTAAATTAGAAGTGGAACAAGTTAATGAGTAACTTAGACCTCTTTTGTGTGATCTCAACATTAATACATCTACTAACCTTTCTTCTCCCTCATGGGATAGTCAAGGAAGATAAAATAAGTTATGTATATCTATCGGTAGATCTCTCTGAAATGTATGCGATGTTTTGGTGTCCATGGTGTGGTAATTGTTTATGTCTATATTTTTTGTTATTGTATTTTCTTAATGATTTCTATTTAGGTAATAATTTTTAATGTTCCCACTGAACCCATTAAAGTTAATTTTGTTTCTAAAAAATAAAATAAAAAATCATTTATTGTGTTTATAATGGGGTATCTTATTTCTATAGATCTAACATTCACAATACCTATTAGTTATTTAAGACAATCCAATCACTCTCCTTTATTTAAGAAAATAATGAAACCACAATCATATCCCACACATTAAGTGATCCACATGTTATACTATTACCAGAACACACCATTGAGTTCCAAAACTATACCACACAAGCTAACACACAAAGGCTCAAGACTTATAATAACTAACTACCATAATAGATCAAAGTCTCTATCTAAAAAATCTATATAACCATCATTCCACACATATCAAGGGATTACTTGGGTCCAAGGGCACACTGAAACCTTTCCCGAAAAATTCTTAAGTATTATCACTCATTGAGATTCTTACATAGGTATCTCACCACACAAGGGGCCATAAAAACTTTTATATGGACTCAACCCAGGATATTAACATTTAATTACATGAATTCAAGCCTTTTCAGGCTCATTGAACTAAAATAGAGATTGAGCCTCTTAGTGGTATGGCCGCTAGGCCACACTAAAATAGCACATCCATCAATGTCAATATTTTTTCAATTATTAGAGGCTTTAACCTATACTATCACACCTATTGGGACACAATCAAACCATTTATATAATTCTCAAACCCGGAACCTAAGAAATATGAATTAACATCACATAAAAACACATGACATATAGTGAAATATGAAATGAAACTTCTACCTCAAGCTAATATGACATATCTCAATAAATATCACTAGTCGATTCAAAATCATAAAATTGAAATAGAAAAATATAATAAATATTCCCTATAATGGGGATAATGATGTAATATTGGTGATAAGATATAGATAATTAGAGAGACATATGTTCTTACTTTTTACTCATCGGGGAAAATATCCTGATTCCAACAGCTCATTGATCCTTGAATAGATAGCCTTCTAAGAGATCCTTGAATATATTAGGGAGAGGGGAGGACATGAGGGATTTTGTTAAATGAGTCCAGGCATGACAAGTAAGAAAATGTGTATGGATCCCACCTAAAATAAAAAAACATAAAAAAAACAAAATTAAAAAATTGTATTCATTGGCTACTACCAGGTACACAGTAGCTCTATAAGGAAACTCTGCTTCTATGGGTCTCATTGAGTAATTAATGTACCCCAATCAGGTTCTTGGTGGGTCTACTACTTAAATAAGTACATATAAATCACTAAAAATTTCATCAATCCCTTGGATTCCCACCCAACCACCCAATAATGTGTGAAAATAGCCCCTGAATGATGATTCTAATCTCAAATTTAAAATAAGAATCCCAATTCTCAAAACATCCCATGTTCCAAGACTGTAAATATAAATCCATTTTAAATATTATGTCCAGTAACAGAATGGTTCATTACAACATAATTGAAGCAAATTAAATTGGAATAGTTGATGTATAATTAAATAATATCTTATCCAACATTGGATTCCATGTGAACTTAAGTGATAATGCAGACAATATTCTGTAAATAATATACTTATATGGTGAAATAAAAACAAGATTGTATGATCTATTCCTAAAAACATATAAAACTATGGAAAACATTAAAATAGATAATATTATTCAAATTGAAAAAATATACTATATCTTTATCATACCACGATTAATTTTGATACACATAAACATAGAAGTTTCATATAGGTTGGTAATGATGTCTTACAACTTATATTCCATAGGAATGAATTCTCATGTAATATATCCCTCCTATAAATGATACTAAATAATGTGATATCAAACTTCGATATTTATTTTCCTCAAGTATCGAAGTGAATTATTTTGAAAAGGTAAAATCTAATGATATATCATACTAAATAAGAATTTAGTCATTATTGATACATAAAATAAATTGAGTTTGTCTTATACACAAGGATTATGAACCACATCTAGCTACCTATAAATACACATCATTATTTTTTTTATCGGTAATTTAAATGATTCTTTTTAGAACTCAGTGATATAATACTCTTACCAAAAAGTTACATATTCCTTATTTGATCTTCGTACCAATTTAATAAGGATCATAAATTAAAACAATGTCTTTTATAAAAAAATAATTAAAGATTCATAGTAACTTTCATATATTTGATAGTCCTATTCACTGAATTTGTATGAATTTCCTTAATATCTACCTGAGAAATTTCACAAATGCACACACTTTACATGATATTAGGCATACATGCTGTTAAATATCATAAAATACTAATCATTTATCTGAAGTTTTTTTGATAAACTAAATTTCTAGATGAATTCGCATCAATTTTGTGTGATTTATTTATTACTTTACATTAATCCAATCTAAACCTTTTTAGTAATTCCTTTGAATATTAAATAATATTTATAAAAGTTCTATAATCATTATATTAAATATAAAATACTTTAATGAATTTATTATCTTTTATAAGGTTCACTGGATATTAATTTTAAAAACTCGTTACCTAGAGACTCAACTAAATAATCGAATATAATGTCTGATACATAAATATGAACAATCAGAATATAAATAAAATGTGTATGTTCCACATTTATTTTATCAAAACCATTATTCAAAATAAACTATGAAAAACACTAATACCTTTATTTATGTTCTTATTTTAATCCATATAAATATTTCATATTCTTAAGCACTCAATTTATATTTTTCTCATGCTCAAAAATAGGGTTCTCTCATTAACACAAATTCATCAAAATAAACCCATTCATAAAATCACTCTTAACATCAATCTAATATAGTTTAAATATACTATGAGATTCATATGAAGAAATAATATTAATAGCTTCCAACATTACTACTAGTGAAAAATTATCACCAGAGTCTATACCTTCCACCTGTTTATAATGATGATCAGTCAAACTTTTTTAATTCCTATCAATCTGACCAGATTCATCAAGATCATTTATAAAGATATGTTTTTTTTTCAATAAAATATTTTTCTTTAAGTGGATTATGTTTCTATAAATACATATTAATTATAAACTAGGGTTATTGGATACTATTATGCATTATGGTGAATCCCTCCTCCACTCGTATTTCATCATTATTCTTAGTTTTTTTCATGACACTTATATTGTTTTCATTAAGTGATCTTCATCATTTTTTATTCTTATTCTTTTTTCATTCAATAATAGTTATAGAATCCTATGATTGTCTTCTTCTAAGGATTATTGGTAAATATTTCATCACTGTTACTACTCCCTTCTCCTATAAAAATAGTGATTCATGGTTGTAGACTTATAAAATTATAAAATGTAATTCAATGTATCTAGGGATGAATCTAAGTTCCAAATTTTATTTTTTATTTCATGATTATTAGTTCAATTCTATAAATTTAAAACAATAATCCTAGTTGTTACTCATATGGGAGGATCGTTCATGCATTACTCATGTTTTCAACTATGTATATTTGGGTTTGGATGGATTTTGGTGATGGAATGAGTTTGGGTCCATGAGTATCAGTTTGGAAGTCATTTATATTGTGTTTAAAGTAGATCTTGTGGGTTATCTAGTTCTCCCCTCTTCTTTATAGATAGGGTGTGGAAGGCTAGTAATTTAGATACAATATGGTTCATAAACCCCTTTTACATCTTATTTATAAGACTCGCCTCATATTGGTTTTGGATGTGGGTTATTCTAGATTTATTGGTTTGGGATAGCAATGGTTTTCCCTCTACATCATTTAAAGTGTTATTATATATTGTTGGTTCATTGAACATATTTTTTTCTCCAATGGGTAATACTATAGGATAATATTACTCATTTATCTCCTTTGACATAGATTATTTTTTGGAGAAATTTTGGTTCGTTTTGGAAATCTCATTCAAATCTGAATCGAGTAATGATTTAGAGTCCACCCATTAGGAATTAAGAGTTGTACATCCTGAATAAGAAAATAAATTATGTTTTGTGAGGGTTCAATAGATATTTAGTGGGATATTTTTATTTGGGATCTAGTTCATTGTTCTTGAAATTGATTTTCATGTCCATTTTTGTTCACACTAATTCCATTCAGATTCAATATAGGATATAGAGGGTGGAGATAATTGCATAGCATGATGAAGTATTTTCTTAGGTAAATATTAGAGATCTAGGTAGAAGCCATAAGGGTTTTTTCTTTATGACTTTTTGTGTTTGGATCAATGTTTCATTTGGTGATGTGTGTTTTTAGCTTCATTCAGCTATGTATTGAGTGGTTTAGTATTTTTTGTGGCTAGTTGTTTTCTTGTCTAGAGATATTTGAAATGGTGATGGTTTAAGTTGATTGATGTAAAAAATGATGAAATTTAATGGTAGTTAATTCAATGATGGTTGAGTGTCTTTTTTATGTAAGGGGTTTCATGGATGTTCTTTAAAATTTAGTGGTAGTTTTTTTGAGGAATTATTCTTGGGCCTACCCATTTATCTTACCTTTTATTATTGTTTTCTTAATGAAAATGGTGTTTTTGGGGTCTTTGTTCTCTTTCTCATTCATGAAATAAATTTTTTCATTTGGAAATGTGCATATGCTCATTATGTATGTGGTTAAGTCCCCTTAGGTTGGTTAGATTTAGTATAATTTAGAGTGTGTGACTTCTTTCATTTGTCCTTTTTTCTAAGTTTGGGAGCACATACCTTGACTCTTTTTCTATTTCATTGGTCTTTTAATTTTTTATCACACATTGAATACATTTTAATTTTTTCCACATTCTAATAAAATACCTTATTTTTTACCTTTATTTATTTTAAAAAACATTTGGAATAATTTTTGAATTTAAAGTAAGATATTCATAGAGATTCTTTAATAAATTATTTATTTTTTATAATGAATCCACATTTCCAATCACACTCCCAATGTAATGATATCAATGTGTCTTATATATATTGGTTTTAAATGTTTTTCATATCTGTTAAAAGGTTCATTATATTCATGAATGTAATTTTTAATTGGAGTAAAATATCCTAGTTTAAGATCTAGATAGTCTTCTCCAGTCTAATTCATTTTTTTATTTCTATAATGGATCATTCTCATCGAACCTGACTCAAAAATATTCCAATCTTATCTTGATTTTTTTTAAACATTGTGAAATATATTATTTTAAAAAAAAACTTATATATATACCTTCATTATATTTCTCATTGAAATTATTCAAATCATCCTTAATTTTAATGATGAATACCTTACCAGCACCCATTTGAATGGAATTGTTGTTATTTATCTACATACATGTTTGGGGTTCAAAGACACTTTTTTCCAATTTCAATGATTTATTTAGGGGGTAATAATTAAGTTTTTTCATAATTTAATTCCTATATTGAATGTTAGAGGCACCATGTGGGTAGGGGGAAACATTTTTATATGGTGATAATGATATCCCAATAAGAATAAGGGTCATTGAAACTCGTAGAAGGGTTGGAATATGTCTATTTGGTGTAGTATTGATGAATGAAAACCATAGAATGTCATGGGTGTGTCATGGGTAGATAATGAAGTGAGGTAGGTTTTGTGACTGGTAATATAATGGGTGGATCTCTGACAACCATAAGGGGGAAAGTGGGATTTCGGATGGGGATGACATAGAGGGATCCTTCTGGTGGTGTGAGCACGTAGAGATTATGACATGGGTAATGTATCAATTGGCGGTATCCTCCAATGGTTTTTTCATGGGTAAGGGATGTTGTGGGCCACTCATAGGGAATTATGATGTAATTTCATGTCCACTAGGACATCAATCAACTCTTAGGGCCTTCAAAAATTAAAATTCTAGGAATATGGGACATGAGTCCTTTTTAACATGTTAAATACTCCCCTTTACCATGTATTTCATAGGAAAATATGCATATAGTTATACAATTCATGTATTAGGTTTCCTCTAAACCAAGTTAAATTGAGGTTTCTTTCTATATTGAAAAGGGGTTGGTCCCTGACCTATATCAATCAACATTACATCTAATCACTATGTACTATCATGCCTCTCTAAATTTTATATGATGTATTCTTTAGAATATTTCATGGATGTATCATGTTTGAAACATAAAAAAAATTTAATATATTCTTTCTAATAATACTTTTGAAAAAAATAAATTGTTAGTGATACATTTCAATCTATATATTTTTACTTTTTCCTCTCTCATAACTCCATTGTTATATTATGTCCCTTGTACTGAAATAATTTGATAATATCAACTATATTCATATAATTTCTCAAACTTTAATTCTAGAATTCACCTCCACAATCCACTCAGATTGAGTTGGCCTATAACCATTCTTATTTTTTTCAATATTATAGTATGTAAAATATGTTCAAATAGTTTCACTCTTATGAACTATAAATTATACCCAGATTAATATTTTGAGGTTATCCATAATGAAATACTTTTAATTCCTCCATCCAATACTAGAAATAAAATTTCATCTAAATATGTCATGATGAATTAATAGGTTTTTTATATAGTTTACTTAATTTATTGTCTTAAAATACTCTTTGTGCTACTTTATCTTTATACATCGATTCGAAAAAAATATTTCATTTACACATTATGTTCCTAAATCTATATAACTTTTTTATGTTTGTAGATTTTTTTTATTATTCTAAAATTAACATTACAAATCCTCTAATGGAAAAAACTACCTTACTCTGTAGAATTTTATCGATTTACATATTACACTATTAGTTTACTAAGGTTAATGTAATGATATTTATCCTCGCAATTTGTATAAATTTATATATATTTATTCATAATGATAAATAATGTATCATAAATTCCATTGTTACTTAATTGAGATATGATAATATATGTTTTAATCCGTAAACATATAGGCTTTATAAATAATAACATTATCTAAAAAACAATCCTCACTATATAAAATTAACATTTCCTTTATAATTGTCTCTAAAAGTGACAATATAACCATTACATCCATTAAAAGTTTAAAATTTTAATAAATATCCATTAATATTCCCTGTAAAACTAGTTTACATGTACCATACCTTTTCATTGAGACACTCAATGATATTTTGTTAGAAAAATCAAATGAAATATATTTAAAGTAGTCATGTCAGTTTCGATCCAATTGTATTTGTCCTACAACCCTTAATTATTAATACAAATTTCAATTAAGTATTAATATGGGATATTCTAGAATAATATATATATATATATATATATATATATATTCGTTGGTGTTTACCAAATACTATGGATGTATAAAGTAATATTTACTAATATAGTGATATTTCATTCTATGCCAAAAAAAGTAACATATCCAACACTATATATCAATATCTTCGTAAATAAGTTCTTGTACAACTCTAGAACATTGCCTTTGTAACCAATAAAGGCGATAATCTTAGTCATCTGTTGTAATGGAATAATTTTATAATAGTCTCCTCTCCTAATGGTGAATTTTTACAGGGCCTAATTAAACTTCCCAAGATCACTCTGTATCTTCTCAATATAATTTTAATCATAAATTCTATTTTTTGAAGTGATATTCCTTAATTTATCAACATATTGAGAAATAATATTGTTTTTGCCAAAAATCTTCTTGTTATTTTCCATGGATATGTTATCTAAAAAAGATATTTAGGATGTCATTTTTTAATCTATAAACCATTAAATTTAATAAATCAAAACTAGGATTATCAAATATAGAATCATAATTAGATTCTTATCTAGAATTGTGCCCATAGTCACTAACATTAATCAAAATTTAGATTAGTAAAGAAAATTCATGCTCCTTATCTATTCCAGAAGCATCAATTTATGTATCCCTTCTACATATCCTTACTATGCCAATTTTCTATTTCTCACTTTTCTTAAATTAATTCTTTTATTTTATTATTTATCCTTGTGTATTTTGATTTTTTATTCCCTTCATTCCTGTATTAAAAACATGTAACAATTTTAATATTAAAACTTGAACTATAATTACCTTTCATGTTTCCTTTGTGATCATCCCCCTGATATATTTTTTTAGTAACTTTACCCTCATTTTCTATTCATGACTTTATATAAACTCTTCATTATTTATTCTAGACTATCATTCTCACTTTCTTGTGTCTCACATTCATAAAATTCAATATAAATAATTTTAGAATATATTATAGTAACACATTTCTTTGTGGTCATCTATTATACAATTTTATTCAATAATATAATGTATCATAGATAATATCAAATAATATCTTACAATGTGTAGTAATTGGTGTTCCTAAATTCATCTATTAATACCTTCTTGGAATTACACTACTTTATAAGAGATTTTAGAACACTTTCTACTATAAATGTATTATCAATTATTTCTCCCAATTTACTCATCCCATTAATAATGACAATGAATCGCTTGAGAATTTGATTAACATGCTCATTTTCTCCAATCGTTAAATTTGGTCACTCATAATAAAGTATCTTGATCTTAGATATCTTTATCATGTTAGTACCATAATGAGTTACTAGTATAATTTTCCACATATCACAAGATTTTTACAAGGAGAAACATGACTAAAAAAATATAGCTAATTACAAAATAGATGATTTTAATGATTTTATAGTTAATAGTATACATAGATGAATAATTTCAAGTGGGTTTATAAATATCTACCAAAAACATCTTGTATGGTTTTACTATTAAGGTCTAGTGTTCAATGCATAGTATTTTTAAATATGCCTCAATTATAGTTTTCTAGTAATAATATTTTTTCCATAAAAAAGGTGTCTTTTGTAGAGTTTTTAAATAATTTTTTCCTTTTTAATATATAATATAGGGTCTTTATGTTTGACTATTAATATTCTAAGATATTGTTAATCACAAAAAATATAAATCCAATAGTGTTAAATCATTGATAAAAATTGTTTTCCAATATAATTTATTGACAAGTGGACAAGAAGTGGGTAAATGGTTGATTGGTAGAATTATAAATTAACTATACAAATTATTTAATGGATAACAGATATATTTTTATAGTAATTCATATATATAAATCATATGTCTAATATTCACAAACATTATACATCACATGAGGCATGTATCACAATATAAGCTGGCTTTAACATTGTAGTCATAACCCAATTACAACCCACATTTTCTAATAGAGTCACAACTGGTACAACTCCTACCTTTTGGTTAGGTGGTATAAACAAATATATAGAATATCTTTTAGAGTGGTATAATAATTAAAACAATGTTCTTTTATAAGGAAAATCATAAATAAAAATATAGGTAAACATAGATTCCCTCACTTTTCAAACATTAACATTGTATCAATTTTTCAGAATACTTAATTCATTACACAACATACACAAAAATAATGTATTAGTATAGTGCCTTTGGAAACACAAAAATGTAAAAACATGTATATAAGTGAGATAAATTATCTCCCACTAAGTTATTTATGACTACCACCCTTCTTAGACACATCACACATAACTCATATCTTCATAACCAAGTGAATGGAAACATACAAATGGGTGATCACCGATTCTCAGTTTGTTAAAACAACGGAGATATATAAGAATAAATATGAGTATAAGGGCATGAGAACGTGATCATGGAATTAGAAAATCATACCCTACATATTAAAGATCATAAACATGAATCATGGCACAATGATCAGAAATCCATATGCCATGAATCGTAACGGAATCAAGAGAATAATTCATGATATCATAACATAGGAATTTAATAGTGATGGACACATAAACATGTAATATAATTCCATAGAATTCAAGGTGAATTTATATAACTTATTTGGGAACCTCATGGGGGATACACCTATTGGTTGGGACACACCACGATCCTCATCCATTTTCCATTCCTTGAAAGGAATCATGTTTACCCATATTACCATAGTATATTGGGTTCCCCATCATCCCATATTGTATTGAGTTTCCCCATCAACCCATAGTGGATCAGGTCTCCCCTTCTTCCCATAGTAGATCAATCATGTCTTTTTTATTCATTTCATTATCTCATGAGATATGAATCATTATTCAATGCATTGGATGGACATATAGGTCCCACCCATCTCATAATGAAATCATACATATATGTTCCAAAAATTCATAAACAATCATATCATAACCCATGAAATAAATTAGGTTTCTTGAAAAAGTAATCATAACTCATGAAAATAATTTGTTTTCATTATCATATAACCCATGAATGAGAAATTTTTTTCATAGAAATCGTTCCATCAAGACATAAACCATTCTAATAATGAATATGAATGGAACTTTGGGATCATATTCCCATAAAGTCTTGAGTAATAACAATGGATGTTATCATGGATGGAAAATAATTTGAAATGTTATTTTTGAAACATTTCATGAGGAAAATATAATTTATTATTTTAAAATAATAATTTTAAAACATAAATCCTTTCAAAAAAATTTAATTTTAAAATAAATAATTGATGCATGAAAACATTTTGAAAACCATTTCATGGTAAAGGAAGCTTGAAAATATTTTTCAAAACCATTTCATTGAATATAGATTTGAAAACATGTAAAGGAAGCAAGGAAACTATAAAAAATTAAAATCATTTTCCTTGAAAATGAGATTAAAATATTATATATGATAACATTTTTGAAAACATGGTTTTTGAAGTTCATGGCATGTGCCTCAGAGAAGTAAAATTGAGACAAAACAACTATACAGATTTTGTAACTTCTGAAACATAAAACACATGAAAGAAATACCATAAAATGGATTTGAAAATACCCATAAATTAAAGGATAAAAATTATATAATATATTCATGGTTACTATATACACCACCCAATATAAATGAGTGGTGAATAATGTGTAAATATCCTAGAAACAAAAGTGATTCCTGAAATCCACTTACCTTATGTATTGACTCTCATCATACTCTTTCAAAAAAATTCAATAATAAATATATTTTTATTATAAATCTATCAAAAAACCATATTATATTTTATATAACATTATATTACCCTCTTATTAACACTTCCATGTTAAGGTAACATTTCAAGTAATATCTAGTTGATTTTTTTAATGTGTCTTAATTTGATATATTTTTCATCCTTAGAGTTATATCATGATTTCAATAGTGTCATAAATGATATAAATATCATGTATATTAATTATATATTTATTTATAATATTATATTAAACATATAAATATGAAATGGAATACACTGTTCATGGAGACGGTAGGCCCTTATATACGCATGAACACTGTTTTCGTTTAATTATCATACTGAAAGAAATAATATAAACGAAATATATTTGTACATATATTTAATAATTAAATTAAAACTATTATTTCATATATATCATATAAATTTAATGAACTCATCCATAATACATTCCATGTAGAGTGTGAATGAATCACATTGCTTTGAGGAGGCGGTACTTCACACTTCCCTAAACAAAATTATCGTATTAACAAAAAATTGAAAGCATGAAGGTATTTATTATATAATAATTAAATAAATAAAATTAAATCCTATATATCATATATATAATATAAAAATTTAGTTTCCATAATAATTCCCAACCATTAGAGATGGTGAATGAAAAACAAACAACATCGTTTCATGAGACAATAGTTCACTGTACACAAGAATAGTAAGTAAGTTACCGATTATATAGGATTGTATGTATGTTTAGGTTGAACCCTTATAATAAAAAAATATCAGTATGTAGAGGATATTTATTTTATTATATAATCCAAGAATATTAAGATTTTAGGGGGGTGGATAATGAAAATAAAATAAAATATCTTGAGGAAGGATGCTACCTCTTCTGTGGGTAACTCTTTTGGGTTTGTACCCAAGGGATTCCTTTGATGGCTTCAATAACAGAGGTATTATTCTAGGATTAATTTAATAATATTAATTGGATATATAGGTATTATTTTGAGAAAAATCATATGATAGTTATTAATAAGTGGGAGGAGTGAATTCCATTTTATAGTGGACGAGGACTGGAATTTATGTAACTTTTTGAAAAGAGAATTTCACCAACATTGTTCCTATATAATGTGGATCCAATAGTAGTAACAATAAAATAAAATATATTATATGAGAAAATATGGCCATAAAATGGATTTTTAAAAAGACTCTAGGTCATTTTGGGATTTAGGATTAGGGTTTAGTCCTTTGTTAAGATTGTTTTATTAATCGTTATAAATAAATTTAATCACTCTCACTAATCAATTTTATAAAAAAACTAGTTGAACATATTATAAATTATAAATTTTTCTAATTCAAAATATTGAATCCATTTTTCCAAAAATCCAATTACATAAGTTTTGGAAATTAATTAAAAATTAATCATGCAGACATGTGGTGAACGTTGGTTTTTTAAGAAAAAATGTGTAAATGTTTTGAATGATTTTATATAAAATTTCAATTTACAATAAGTTAAAATTACCTAAATGGAATTATTTTTTATAAAATTATTCTAATTTAACATTAATAAAAAATTAATTATATAATTAACTACATAAATAAATTACATGAAAAGAAGTTTTGAAATAAAATTCAATATTTTTCACTATTCTTCCCAAAATGAAGTTTTCCAGAAAAATCCCTAAAATTTACCCTAAGTAGATTTTGAAATATTAAATTATAATTTTAAGTTTATTTTATCAAATTGAATTTAAAAATTGTCTAAAATTAATTTTATTATTACTCCTAGAAGAACATAAAAATTAGTTCATTTTAGAAAATAGTATTTTCCATCATATACAGACTTTAAAAAATTTATATGTTTTATTTTCAATATTTTAAATTTATATGAAAAAATTATAAATAATATTCAAAAAATAGCTATTAATATTGAAATTAACATGTTTAATGGATATGTTATTACTATTTATTATAAATAATTATAATAATAAAACGTTGTTTTGTAGAAAATCAGAGTTATGTGTAATGCAAGCTAAGTCGGTGTTACATGTAGAAAAAGGTTAACATGATGTAATTTATAAAGGTAGTTTGAATTAGAGTATTGTTAATTGAAAAAAAAATCATGGAAAAATTAATTTATTTAAAAAAATATGTTTATAAAAAATTAGGGTGTCAAATTCTACCCCCATAAAATGAATCTCTCCCTTAAATTCATCAATATGATAAAAAAGGATAATTATGCCTTGTATTATCCACACTTTCCCATCTAGATTCCTCTAATTTATTGTTTGTCCAAAAAACATTGACCATGTGATTGGACTTATATTATAGAACATTCTATGTATGATATATAATTTCAACTGGTTATTCCTTCTATGAAATTTCCTTCTCCAACAGTATGACCTCTATGTTCATTACATGTGTAGAGTTAGGTATGTACTTTCTTAAGAGAGATACATGGAACACATTGTGTACTTGATAGAGATTTGGAGGATGTTACAATAGGTAGGATACCATCCTAATACAATCAATAATCTCAAATGGATAGATATACCTAGCGAATAGTATCCCTTTATTCCGGAACCACATAACCTTATTCTAAAAAGAAAATCTTAGAAACACCTTTTCAATGACTTAAAATTAGGTCACACTGATTGTTATCAAGATAAATTTTATACCAACTTTGAGATTCCTTAATATGTTGTTGAATGTTTGTAACCTTCTCTTCTATTTCATTAACTATCCTAGGTCTCAATATCTTTCTTTCTCCAACTTAATCCCAATTAGTTAGAGCTCTATATTAATTCTCATAGAGGTCTTCATAAGGCACCATCTAAATTCTTGAGTGAATGTTGTTGTTTTTAGAAAACTAAAATATAGGAAGGTGTTGATCCCAACCACTTATGAAATTTATTGAACAAGATATCACCATATCCTTTAGGATTTGAATTGTTATTTCAAAATGAACATCCATATTAGGATGATATAAAGGGATGAAACTCTATTCTGTATCAATTTCTTACGGAATTCTTAACAAAAATGTTGAGGTAAACCTTGGATCCAAATTAGATAAAATGTAAATTGGTACTCCATATACCCTAACCAATTCCTTAACATATATCATACTAATTTGATCCAAAGTTAAGTATTCTCTAATAGAAAATAAATGAGCATGACATCTTGGATAGACGTCGTTAGTGTTATTTGACTCATGGAGTGCGTTCTTCTGGATGAGTGCTATGTGTAATATTTGAGTAAGAATCCTAGGATGACATTACAATTGTGATTCTACCTAGAGATTTTTATTCTATGTTGAGTGTATCTATATATTCTTATTAGATGTGTTGTTGACATATACCTGATATGAGCTGACTATTGTTCTTAATCTTATATGCTTAGTGATTTCAGGGTGTCCTATTGGGTATTGTTATACTCACCCCTACATGGGATTTTCCCACATGTGTCATGTCTTATGAAAATGATTGGTCTTTTAACAGAGTACTAGAGGGACTAAGAATAGGTTAATTTCAATGAGTCGGATATGCTGAGGTGTGTTCCTGTTATTGTATTGAAAGAAGTCCTCACCCACTTTACAGGTTAGACTTGTTTTCAGTTCCTTTTTTGTGGGATTTTATTTGGACCTTTTGATTTCCAGTACTTGATATCATATTCTAATGGTGGGATTTTAGATTATGTATGCATGATTATCAATTTTTTTAAAATTTTATCATTGTACGGGCTTGGAGATGTTTGTGTTTTTAAAGGTACATTAGGAAAATATTCCCATATGTATGATATGCCTACTTGGTTCTAGTATTTATCCCCCGGCCTATTGGATGTAGGCTTGGGGTAGTCACGGCACAAGCCCCATTGGGATGGGTCATGATAGAGTGGTATCAAAGAAGTTGGTTCTACCTTAGTACCTAAGTTTGTGTGATTGGTTTGGGGAAAAAGTATCCAGTGTTTCGAGTTCAACTTTTAGGACATGGACTCCAGTGTTGGTGCAGCGATCGAAGTATCCATTCACCAGGACTCTGACAACCCATTTTTCAACTTCATACATGTAGACACTGGTTGCAGGGAAAACATTGGTACATGAATCATATAGGATTGAGTTGTGATTTCCATGTCCTTGAGTCATCTCTCCTAATATACTCATTGAACATGGTGCATCTTGTCTATTTTAGGATGATTCCATGATGTTTTCTAGCTAGGATTCAACATCAGGTTCATGATGATGATCCCCTAATTGATGAAGCTACAATAAAAGGACATATTCGGGATGTGTTACCTCTAGGTGGTGTGCCAGTTATACCACCACCCATCAAGCAACAGATCACACTTGCAGTAGCAGCAGATGAGGTGTGAAGGATGAGTGCACTTTATTCGTTTCAGTAATTGTGGCCCCTCAGGTTCTGAGGTGAGTCGACCCACAGTTGGATGAAGACTGGATGGTGACAATGACACAAGTTTTTAGTCTTATCAGGACACCGATAAATCATATGGTAGTCCTGGAGGTGAGCCTTTTCCATGGCTCTGCAAGACGATGGTGGGGCTTAGTGACTCAGTAATATAATGTGGCGACTCTTTCATGGTTAGAGTTTGAGAACCTTTTCATAGAAGAGTTCTCTCTAGCTGTGTTGAGGGTTGTGTGCACTCTGAAGCTTCTACAACTTTAGCAGGGTAGTATAATTGTGGCTAAGTATTCATCTAGCTTCACCGACCTCTCTTATTACTTAATGAATATGGTGTGTGATCAGTTCTTTCAGGATCAAAACTTAGAGAAAGGACATAGAAGAATATGAGATATCATGACACCTTTATGAATTCCTACCTATGTTGGGGGTGATAGTGCATGCCTTGGTAGTCAAGAGTTTCTTGGATGAGCTAACATAGACATTTTGGTGCCGATAACAAGCACACAAGAGAAGAGAATTCGGTGGTAGATGGCCAAAGGTAGTCGTAGGGTCCTAGACATATAATACATTTCCAGAGTTGATCATAGGATAAAGGGTCTACAGTTCAAGGCTCACGTAATGGATCTAGTCAGCTTAGGGAGATGCGGTGCTACCCTTGTGATATTAAAGGATACCTTGTACAGGATTTTCTGACCCGTCATATGACTAACAGAGAGATGTGGATGCACCACCTAGACATAGGCAGCAGTAAGAGCAGGTAGGTCCCTAGAGTGACAAACGTGGAAGAGGAGATGGGAAATCAGAGGGAGGTGGAAAACACTATGTCTTGTTTCCACCACCACCCCTAGGTGGCCCACACCAGGCTTAGGGATCTAGAAGATAAGGGAGAGAGCAGCTTCAGGTAGTCAAGACTTATGACCCAAAGGCTCCAGGGATGATACAAGGTTTGATATATGTTTTTTATACCTTATTTATGGTACTGATAGAAAAAGGTCCAAGTAATTCCTTTATTTCTACTTATTTGGTTCAAGAGTTAGACCCTTGGCTTGACCCATATGCTTGGAAACTCCTACCAAAGGTGAATCAGTAATCACACACTTGTGTCGATGGTGTGACCTAACTCTTAGAGGTGAGAGATTCTTTTGGGATCTCTTTGTAGTATAGATGAGTCCTTGTGATGTCATCTTAGGTATGGACTGATTATCTATAGTTCATTTCCAGATGGATTGTTTCAGTTGGAGGATGTGGTGTGTCTACAGTGATGGGATGATGTTTTACTTTGTGGGTAAAAAGGAAACTCATGAAGAGCAGGATGGACTCATGCATAGAAGGATGTAGTCGATCACTCATCAGTTGGCTAGAATGACCCTTGATTCAATAGATTCTATGAGTTTTCAGTTTTCTGTAGTGGTGGTGGAGTATGAAGATGTCTTTTTTAAGGATGTGGTAGGATTACCTCCCCACTTAGAGACATACTTTTATATTGATCTACACCTTAGGAAAACCACGATATATGTGCCAACATATCGGATGGATCCCATAGAGCTTCATGAGCTTATGGTGAAGCTCGAGGACTTGTAGAGGAATGGATTTTTTAGGCCCAGTGTTTCACCCTAGGCATCCCTAGTATTGTTCACCAAGAATTCGGACGAGAGCTTGAGGTTGTGTGTGGATTATCATCACCTAAACCATGTGACCATAAAGGACAAGTATTCACTACCCAGGATTGCTGACCTCTTTGATCAATTGAGAGAGGCACTATAGTTATTGAAGATTGACCTCAGATCAGGCTATCACCAGTTGTGAGTACAAGATGAGGATATACTAAAGATAAAATTTAGGTGTTTCTATGGTCACTATGAGTACTTGGTTATTTCATTCAGCATGATGAATTCCCTAGTAGTTTTCTTGAGACTCATGAACTGGATCATTTAGCCTTTCTTAGACTTGTTTTTGGTATTCTTTATCAATGATATCCTTGTGTACTCGGTGTCTTAGGAGGAGCAAGAAAGATACTTGAGGATTGTTCTGGACATACTTCAAGTGCACCAGTTTTACGGGAAGCTCTCAAAGTGACTATTATGGATTCATGACGTCCAATTTTTGGGAAATGTTATCTTAGTAGATGGTGTAGCAGTGGACCTGAAAGAGGTCAAGGTAATGTTAGATTGGGATCCACCAAGAGAATGATGGAGGTCTGGAGCTTCCTTGGGTTGACATACTGCTATCGGAGATTCGTGCCATATTTCTACAAGATATCAAGTCCCTTGGTAGTGTTGACCTAAAAGGGGAATCCTTTCATGTGGTAATATAGGTTCCATCAGGATTTCTAGGATTTTAGGGAAAATTGACAAGTGATCCCATTTTGAGATTGCTAGAGGAGAGTGTTGAGTGTGTAGTTTTCTATGATATATCAGAGATCGGGCTTGGTTGTGTTCTGATTCATAGGAAGGTGTTGATTTCCTATGGTTCATGTCAGTTGATATCATATGAGCAGAACTACATGACCCATGACCTTGATCTAGTAGAAGTATTCTTCGAATGAGAGAAGTGGTGACACTACCTTATGAGTGAGAGGTTTATCATCTATTATAACCACAAGAGTCTAAAATATATTTTCTTTTAGAAGGATCTTAACTTGATATATAGGTGATGGATAAAGTTCCTCTACAATTAGAACTTTGAGATTATCGATACTCTTGGGAAGGGAAACATTGTATCAGATGCTCTCAGCATAAGATATTGTTCATAGTTGTTGAGTGGCATATCAGATCAATTGACCTCATTACAATTATCCCTTGTGGAAGGGTATGAAGCAACTTACCTATAGTTGATGGTTCTTAACCCTCCTCTTTTACAATGAGTTATAGAGACACATATTGGGGATACCGACTATGAGACCCTACGTACTCAGATATCTACTAGACATACTCTTGATGGATTTTCTGAAGGTGGAGATTATGTCTTACTTTTTAGAGGATGAAAGATGGTACTAGTAATGTTGTGGGATAAGGTTATAAGGAAATTTCATACATATCCCTTAGCGGTACAATCAGAAGTGGTGAAGACCCATCAGGACCTATGATGTTAGTTTTTGTGGCTAGATATGAAGAAGGGAGTTGCAGAGTTTGTCTCTTGACACCTTACTTGTTAAGGAGTGAAGTTTGAGCACCAGGTTTCAATTGGTTTAACTCAACCGCTTGAGGTGCCATAGTGGAAGTGCGATAAGATATATAATGACTTCATGATGGGGTTACTATGTATATACAGAGTAGATTATGTGATATGGGTGACCATAGAATAATGATAGGGGTGTAGCACCCCAAACATTTTATGGTATGTTTCTCTTAAATACACTCTATTCATTAGGTAGCCAATATTTCATGAATCACTGAGCCCCAATAGAACAATACAAGGTTACTTATAAGAGATATCCATAACTTAGCCACTAAACATAAATTTACCAGCTCTGTGATTTGAATTTTGAAAATCTGACATACATAGTTGTGTTCATGGTGATATTTAGAGTCTAATAGAATTAACTTAATTTTTAGTGAATAGTAGCTGACCCTTATGAATAGTAACATACCCTTATGAATAGTAACTTAACCTTATGAATGCAAATATGACTCTTAATAATCGTATCAATACCCTTGAACGTATAAATGAATTTAGACACCTTAAAAAAGATGAATATTTTAAGTGTTTATATATTTCAATTAAATAATGATTTAATTAAATATTTAATTAATCATATTTAGAAAATTATTTTCTAAAAATGGACATCATTTTTGGATTCTACACGTTAAAAAATGGTTAGGGTGAATTTTTGGGATTTTTCTGAAATACTTGAATTTTTTATGAATAGTAAAATCCGATAATTCACAATAAATGCTAAATAATGGATTAATTGAGTCATTTATGATGATATGCTGATGTAAACCCAATTGGTTCAAATTCACATGCATATATTACTATTCTTGGTCATGGAATACTCACTATTGGTTGTCTTGAGAGGAAATAATAAATTAATGAGTTTTATATTAAGAAATCCCCTCTCTCCTCCACTATAAAACCCCCCTCTCACCCCCTCTTTCATTCACTCCTCTCAAGCCTTCTTCCTTCTCAAAATTCTGTCTAGATACCTTCCCAACCTCCTCCCCCATTTCCAGGAAGCTTTTTTCTCATAAAAAGACCAAAACCTCTCCCCTTAAGAGGTTCTCAAAAGAGGAAGTCTCTAGAGGTAAATCCCTCTTTCAAATCCCTTCTTTTCTTTTAAGTTCTTTTATTTTTGTTTCTTTTCTCACCTCCCTTAACCAAAATAGTATGATAAATCCAGTAACATACATTAACTGGAATGTTTTTATTCTAATGGTATATATTCCATTATCTTCTCTCCTTTCCCCACTTTTATTTGAAAGAAATGAAAGCATCGTTTGAGATGTGTTAATTTAGCACATTCAAGGAAAACGGTTTATCAATTTCTATTATAATCTTTAATTCTTGTAAAGAAACCATTTGTGTTATGTTTGAACCAGATTATTATGTAATATATCCTATTTTTAGTTCTGTAATACTTTTGTACACATGGTATTAAGTTATAAGGAAAAAAATGTTCATCGGGATCAAACCCACCGATTAACCAAAACAGTTATCACTAGGGTTATATATATATAAATTTGACTTCAATCTAAGTAACCCAAATTAAATTTAAAACCATGTAATATCCTGTATGTTCACTAATAGTGTATAAATTCATTTCTGTACAACCACATCCATATTATATATTTATCCCAACTTGAATATAACTGAACCAATCATTTAAAACCAAGTAAACAAAGGAGCCCGAATAATGAAATTGAACCTTATAACCAATCAAAAGGGCCTATAATTAACTAAAAAGGATTATAATAAATCATTTACATATAAAAGAGGTTCTGTACTTATGAATTAATAATCCTAATTTTTTTATTCAGGTCTTTAATAACAAGTCAAGAACACCATCAAACATAAGGTAAGGGGTCCTCTCTCTCACTTTTATTCAAGAATCCACCATGTCTTCTATGCTTTTTTTTTAATTTAAAATGATGGGGAATGTTTTATCCACTCCCCCATACTGCCATTTTGACATATAAATAATGGGATACCCTTTTACCTCTCATTAATACCTTGTAATAACACTCGTTATCGTGCCAAAATGTATGTAAGAGGTTTTCTCATCTCACCTTCAATTCTGTGGGATTTTCATTGCTCGCCTCTTATTTATTATTTGTGGTATAGGTGAACTGTCATTTGACATATTTTATAATTTTTATCATTATATTAATTGTATTCTGTGTCTCTTTTGGTGGTTATTAACTTTTTTCATATGACTCAATTGAATACAACACGGTAACAAGCTTTGTCTCAATTTTTACTTCATTATGACTTGCTTAGTAATTGTGCACCTACTCTTTCTTATGTAGTGTACCTACTGCTCATTTGAGAAAACTTTTCAATTGAAATTATATTCCATTTAAATATCCATATTCTCATATTATGGATATTATTATTTTCTACGCCGTATACCATTTTACATATGGTATTTATTTTGAAGTATGTTTTGACTGTGGAAATGTTGATGAATCTGTATCCTCTATTCTATACGGATAATTTGAATACATATTGCTCTTTTATTGAATCTATTTATAAATAATTCTTGGATGTAGAGTTGGGTGGGGCCCACTATAGCCCCTCGATGCATCGGTAGGTCTCATGAGACAAAACAGTTTGGTGACAGACCCTTCGATTTTGTTTCCAAAAATCAGACGGGTTTCTAGCCATAGAACTAAACCGTTTTTACAGTATTATGGTTCATATACTAGATACATGACGTCCAATTAATAAGAATCCTCTTTATTCATTATCAGATATTATTATTATCCATGAGGTTTTCACTATGACAAAATCTATGGTTGCAGTTTCATTCTCAATTTATTAATGGAATTAGTTGTTCATTTATTCACTATGCCATATTGATTATGTCAGATTGATTGTGATTCACTTATTATTATAGTCATGCTTCTGATATTTGTAACTCTTACTGAGCATTTGAGCTCACCCCTTTCATTGTCTACTTTTAACAGGTGATTAAGAGAAGATATTTTATTGAGTTCCTGGGGATTCTGTTTTCAGTTTTTCTTATGTATTGTATCTTGTAACATTATCCAATGTAATTTATATTAAATCAATGTATCTAGTTTATTCAATACTACTAAACTGATCATTACTTCGGGATTTTCATTCCTTCTAACCATTCCAATATCACAAGTAATTCATCGGCTCCATCCTAGAGGGTTTGGGGTGTTACAGTTGGTATCAGAGGAATTTTAGTAGAACACTTGGAAACTAGACTAGGAAATTTATAGTAGGGAACAAAGCCCTAAGGTAGTATTTGAGGATAAATGTACAAGAATATCCTGGTATTTTGGTAAGTAATAGATTATGTGGATATTTTAAGCAATACGTCCCTGTCTAGATACGAGCAGGTAGAGGCGGCTCTGGCATAGTTGTATCTAGGGGTAAAACCTGAAAACACCGCTTTGAGCTAGACTCGAACGGGAACTGGTGCACGACAACGGGCCTTGCTGCACTCTTGGTTACGACACTCCCTGGGGATATGCTTAGGATAATTCATGTTTTCTTTACAATCCATTATGAAGGAGTTAATGTAAATTTTTCCTTAGAGGAACCATGTTTATGCATAGAATTTCAATCTATGTTGAGTGCTTATCTATTTTAGATTCATAAACTAATCTAGTGTATCACATTATTTAGAAATTGCATCTAATGGAAGAAGGGGAATAAATACTCGTGGGCAATGTAGGTATCTCCCTACTGCTCAAGTCAATACAGTCAATGTTGGAGCAGATCAGATCATGACTATATTGGGACAACTTACTCAAGTTGTAACGAATAACCATTCCACACCTGTGTTGGATCGTTTCATGCAGCAGAAGCCCCCATATTTCAGTGGGGCTACTAATCCAGTGGTAGCTGAGCAGTGGATCAAGTCACTTGAGAAGATATTCATGGCATTAAGATGCAATGAGAATGAGAAGGCAGTACTGGTAGTATATTGTCTCAAGGGTGATGTTGAACAATGGTGGTCCCAGATTTAGAACACCATGGAGGAAGAAGAAATAGAAGATATGGAGTGGAGGACTTTTAAGGAAATATTCTTTGAGAAATATTTTCATCGTGAGCAATGAACTGAAATGAATCGGAAATTCCTTAGCTTGAAACAAATGGAAGAGGATAGTGTTTCAGAGTATGAGGATACTTTTACAAGGCTGACCAGGTATTCCGTAGATTACGTACGTGACTCGGCAGAGAAGATTGATCATTTCTTTTAAGGTCTTAAGCCAAGTCTTCGGAGGGAACTGGCTTCTCAATCATTTTCATCATATGATGGAATTGTATCAAGTGTCGTCAATACAGAGAGGGAATTTTCTAGATCGAATCTTTTCAAAGTAAACCAAGATAAGAAGTGGTACTCAGATAACAAAGGAAAAGGAGAATCACCAAAGAAGAGAAACAGAATGAATAGTTTCCCATTATGCGATTACTATAGAAAGAATCATCTCGGGAAATTCTTGAAAGGCATGGGAGTCTTCTATAATTGTAGAGAAAAGGGTTATCGATCCGATGAATGCAAGGGGAAGAAAAAATTCAATGATGTTCAATGTTACAATTACAGAGAGATGGGGAACTGTGCAAATGAGTGTCCAAAATGCCCAAGAAACTTGACTCAGAAAAGGCCAAGAGATCAAGGGAGAGCTTATGCGATTACAACTGTGCAGGTCGAAGTCCCTAATGATGTGGTGGCAGGTACTTTAATTGTTTCCTCAAAATTATCCAACACCTTATTTGATTCTGGATCATCACATTCATTTATATCTTCTAAGTTTGCCAGGAAAATTAGATATGTCCAATTTGATTTAATAAAGTATTTGTTAGTCAAAACTCCTGGGGGATGTATCATTGCAACAAAGGCATGTCGACTAGTTCCCCTCCAGTCACCAAAACGTGCTTTAGTTGCTAACCTTGTTATCATACGAATGACTGAATTTGATATAATTCTCAGCATGGATTAGCTGTCAAATTTTGATGTGAAGATTTATTGTAAGAATAAGGAAGTTACAATTTTTGAAAATGGTGTAGAATCCCTTGTCTTTAGGGAAAAAACATCGCCACCTGATTCTTATCAAGAACCACCCCTAGTAGATCTAATAAATGCAATAATTGGAGAGGAAGATAAAACAACATCTATGGGAGTGGAAATAAATATTAAAATTGAATATGTGAACATAGTGCAAGAGTACATTGATGTATTTCCAGAGGATTTACCTGGATATCCTCTAGTGAGGGAATTTGAGTTCTCTATTGATTTAACTCCTGATGCAAGAACTATATTAAAGACTCCCTATAGAATGGCCACTGTAGAATTGGTAGATCTAAATAAACAACTAGAGTATTTGAGTGAAAAAGGATTTATTCGACCTAGTGTTTCTCCATAGGGAGCCCCGGTCCTGTTTGTCAAGAAGAAAGATGGATCCATGAGGCCATGCATTGATTATAGTGAAATCAATGCTATTACAATAAATAATAAGTATCCTCTGCCTCGGATTGATGATTTATTTGATCAACTCCATGGATCCCAATACTTTTTGAAGATTTACCTTTGGTCCAGATATCATCAGCTGCATGTGAGGAAGTAATATATTCCTAAGACAGCATTTCGAACCAGGTTTGGGAATTACGAGTTTAAGGTGATGCCATTTGGACTGACTAATGCACCCTATGTTTTCATGGATTTAATGAATAGAGTTTTCAAGGAATATCTTGATAACATTGTTGTGGTGTTCATCGATGATATCCTGGTATATTCAAAAATCTATTAAGACCATGAGAATCACTTGCGTATTATTCTGGAAAATCTTAGAAGAAATCAATTATATGGGAAGTTTAGTAAGTGCGAATTATGGCTTCAATTATTTTCTTTTCTAGGCCATATTATCTCTAAGGATGGTATCCTAGTTGTTCCTACAAAGACAAAGGAAATCCAAGAATGGCCCATGCCAACAAACATAACTGAGGTATGCAGTTTTATTGGCTTAGTAGGTTATTATTGACATTTCGTTCAGAATTTTGCCCGACTGGCTAACCCTCTAACCAAGATCACACGTAAAGGAGTTAAGTTTGTATGGACAAAAGAGTGTACATAATGCTTTGAAGAATTGAAAAGAATATTGGTCAATGCTCCAATTTTGACTCTTCCATCTGTAAGTGATGGATTTGTGATATGCAGCGATGCATCGAAGAATGGACTGGGTTGCATCCTTATGCAAAATGATAAAGTTATTGCTTATGCATCAAGACAGTTGAAGAATCATGATAAAAATTATCTAACTCATGATCTTGAGTTAGCAGCCGTAATCTTTTCTCTAAAAATATGGATGCATTATCTCTACGGTGAGTGATATGAGATCTATACGGACCACAAGAGTTTGAAATGCATTTTCGCACAAAAAGAACTCAACATGAGGCAAGAAGATGTCTTGAGTTACTAAAAGATTACGATTGTTCAATACACTACCACCTAGGAAAGGCAAATAAGGTGGCAGATGCATTAAGCAAGATAGATCATGGACTTCTGACTCAAATGAGGATTGAAAGAGATCCTATATTCATGGATCTACTAAAGATAGATAAGGGAATTGTTAAGGAAGGGGAAACATCTTTTCTATTTCAAATGATTGTTAAACCATCTTTATTAGAGAAAATAAAAAGGTCTCAATCTGATGATGATAATCTACACAAGAAAATTAATTCTGTCAAGGATGGAAGACTGGCTGACTTCGTGTATGAAGATTGAGTTCAAAAATTTGGGAAGAGGTTATGTGTTCCAGCAAAACCTGAGCTAAAAAGGGAACTATTAGATGATGCCCATAGGTCAAATTTCTCTATACACCCGGGTAGCACCAATATGTACAGAGATTTGAAGGAATATTTCTGGTGGGATAATATGAAGCAGGAAATTGCTAACTACGTGTCAAGGTGTCTAGTTTTTTAACAAGTGAAGGTAGAGAGAAAACATCAGAAGTGATGAAACCTCTACCTATTCCTATGTGGAAGTGGCATAACATTATGATGGATTTTATCACCGGACTACCGAGGACATCTAGAAGGAACGATGCAATATGGGTAATTGTTGATCATTTCACAAAATCAGCACATTTCCTTCCTATATGAGAGGATTTTCTACTCGAGCACCAGGAAAGACTGTATATTAATGAAGTTTTAAGACTTAATGGTTCACCTCTATCAATTGTATCAGATCAAGATCCCCAAATTACATCAAAGTTCGGGAAAAGTCTCCAGAAAGATTTGAATACTGATCTTTGTATGAGTACATCTTATCACCCCCAAACCGATGGACAGTCTGAAAGAACTATACAAACTCTAGAAGATATGCTGAGGTCATGCTCTTTTGACTTCTAAGGTTTGTGGGATCAATACTTACCTTTTGTGGAATTTTCCTACAACAATAGTTTCCATTCTAGCATTAAAATGGCTCAGTATGAAGCATTATATGGAAAGAGGTGTCAAACTCCAACTTGTTGGGACGAAGTTTGTGAGAGAAACCTTATAGGGCCAGAACTTATTGAAGAGACCACAGCAAAGGTGAAGACAATCCAAGCCCATATTAAGGAAGCCCAAAGTAGGCAGAATAGTTATGCTAACAATAGAAGAAAGGATTTAGAATTCCAGGTGGGAGATCATGTCTTTCTGAAAGTATCTCCATGGAAGGGTGTCCTAAGGTTCGGTAAGAAAGGGAAACTAAGCCCCAGGTACATCAGGCCATTTGAAATTTTGGAAAGAATTGGAGCTGTAGCTTACCGTCTAGCGATGCCGCCAAATCTCTCCAGAGTTCATGATGTGTTCCAAGTGTCATTGTTAAAGAAATACATGCCAGACCCAATGCCTGTTTTCACATATGAAGAAATTGAACTGGAACCTGATTTGTTATATTATGAAAAACCTATTGGGATTCTTGACACAAGGGAACAGGTATTGAGAAATTAGACAACTCGCCTTGTGAGGGTTCTTTGGAGAAACCAGAATATGGAAGACGCAACATGGAAATCGGAGGATGTTATGAAAAATAATCACCCACATATTTTTGGTGGGATTTATACATAAAAATTTCGAGGATGAAATTTCTGAAGGAGGGATTAATGTAGCACCCCAAACATTTTATGGTATGTTTCTCTTAAATACACTCTATTCATTAGGTAGACTATATTTCATGAATCACTGAGCCCCTATGGAACAATACATGGTTACTTATAGGAGATATCCATAACTTAGCAACTAAACTTAAATTTACCAGTTCAGTTATTTGAATTTTGAAAATCTAACATACATAGTTGTGTTCAGGGTGATATTTAGAGTCTGATAGAATTAACTTAATTTTTGGTGAATAGTAACTGACCCTTATTAATAGTAACCTACCCTTATGAATAGTAAATTACCCTTATGAATGGAAATATGACTCTTAAGAATGGTATCAATACCCTTGAACGTATAAATGAATTTAGACACCTTAAAAATGAAGATGAATATTTTAAGTGTTTATATATTTCAATTAAATAATGATTTAATTAAATATTTAATTATTAATATTTAGAAAAAAAAATTGAAAAATGGACTTCATTTTTGGATTCTACACATCAAAAAATGGTTAGGGTGAATTTTTGGTTTTTTTCTGAAATACTTGAATTTTTATGAATAGTAAAATCCGATAATTCAGAATAAATGCTAAATAATGGATTAATTGAGTCATTTATGATGATCTTATGATGTAATAACAATTGGTTCTAAGTCACATGAATATATTACTTTTCTTTGTCATGGAATACTCACTATTGGTTGTCTTGAGAGGAAATAATAAATTATTGAGTTTTATATTATGAAATCCCCTCTCTCCTCCACTATAAAAACCCCCTCTCACCCCCTCTTTCATTCACTCCTCTAAAGCCTTGTGCCTTCTCAAAATTTTGTCCAAATACCTTCCCAACCTCCTCCCCCACGTCCAGAAATATTTGGTCTCTTAAAAAGACCAAAACCTCTTCCCTTAAGAGGTTCTCAAAGGAGAAAGTCTCAAGAGGTAAATCCCTCTTTCAAATCCCTTCTTTTCTTTTAAGTTCTTTTATTTTTGTTTCTTTTCTCACATCCCTTAACCAAAATAGTATGATAAATCTAGTAAAATACATGTACTATAATGTTTTCATGCTAATGGTATATATATCATTATCTTCTCTCCTTTCCCCACTTTTATTTGAAAGAAATGAAAGCACCATTTGAGATGTGCTAATTTAGCACATTCAATGACAAAAGTTTATCGATTTCTATTATAATCTTTAATTCTGGTGAGGAAACAATTTGTATTATGGTTGAAACATATTATTATGTAATATATCCTATTTTTAGTTCTTAAATACTTTTGTAAACATGGTATTTCATTATAAAGAAAAAAAATGTTCATCGTGATCAAACCCACCGATTAACCAAAACAGTTATCACTAAGGTTATATATATATATATTCGACTTTAATCTAAGTAACCCAAATTAAATTTAAAACCATGTAATCTCCTGTATGTTCACTAATAGTGTATAACTTCATTTCTGGACAACCACATCCATCTTATCTATTTATCCAAACTTCAATATAAGTGAACCAATCATTTAAAACCAAGTAAACAAACGAGCCCGAACAATGAAATTGAACCTTATAACCAATCAAAAAGGCCTAGAATGAAATAAAAAGGATTATAATAAATCATTTACATATAAAATAAGTTCTAGAATTATAAATTAATAATCCTAATTTGTTTATTCATGCCTTTAATAACATGTCAAGAACACCTTCAAGCATAAGGTAAGGGGTCCTCTCTCTCACTTTTATTCAAGAATCCACCCTATCTTCTATGCTTTTGTTTTAATTTATAATGATGGGGAATGTTTTCTACACTCCCCCATACTGCCCTTTTGACATATAAATAATGGTATACCCTTTTACCTCTCATTAATACCTTTCAATAACACTCGTTACCGTGCCAAAATGTTTGTAAGAGGTTTTCTCATCTCACCTTCAATTCTGTGGGATTTTCCTTGTTCGCATCTTATTTATTATATGTTGTATAGGTGTACTGAAATTTGACATATTTTATCATGGTTATCATTATATTAATTTTATTTTGTGTCTCTTTTGGTGTTTATTAACTTTTGTCATATGACTCAATTGAATACAACATGGTAACAAGCTTTGTCTCAATTTTTACTTCATTGTGACTTGCTTAGTAATTTTACACCTACTCTTTCTTATACGGTGTACCTACTACCCATTTGAGACCACTTTTCAGTTGAAATTATATTCCATTTAAATATCCATATTCTCATATCATCGATATTATTATTGTCTAAGCCGTATACCATTTTACAAATGGTATTTATTTTGAATGATGTTTTGACTGTGGAAATGTTCATGAATCTGTATCCTCTATTCTATACAGATAATGTGAATACATATTGCTCTTGTATTAAATCTATTTATAAATAATTCTTGGATTTAGAGTTGGTTGGGGCCCACTACATCCCCTCGATGCATTAGTAGGTCTCATAAGACAAAACAGTTTGGTGACAGACCCTTTGAGTTTGTTTCCAAAAATCAGGAGGGTTTCTAACCATAGAACTAAACCGTTTTTATGGTATTATGGTTCATGTGCCAGATACATGACTTCCAATTAATAAGAATTATCTTTATTCATTATCAAATATTATTATTATCCAAGAGTTTTTTACTATGAAAAAATCTATGGATGCAGTTTCATTCTCAGTTTATTAATGGCATTAGTTGTTCATTTATTCACTATGCCATTTTGATTATGTCAGATTGATTGTGATTCACTTATTATTGTAATCATGCTTCCTCTATTTGTAACCCTTAATGAGAATTTGAGATCACCACTTTCATTGTCTACTTTCAACATGTGATGAAAAGAAGATATTTTATTGAGTTCCTGGGGATTCTGTTTTTAGTTTTTGTTATGTATTGTATCTTTTAACCTTATCCAATGTAATTTATGTTAAATCAATGTATCTTGTTTCTTCAATACTACTAAACTAGTCATTCCTTTGGGATTTTTATTCCTTCTAACCATTCCAATATCATAAGTAATGCACCGGCTCCAGCCTAGAGGGGTCGGGGTGTTACAAGGGGTTTATTAGTTTTACCCTTGTTAATATTTTATTTACCTAAGAGTGAAATATAGAGTGCATGCCAGAGTTGATCTCTCAAGGAGGCCGCTCACACACACTATTTTCCTATTATCACTTTTATATTCTAATTAATATAACACTAATAAACTAATATAGATTGAGAGGATTTAAAATTCAAAAAATATAAAATTCTATATATTTATAAATGCAATGTAATCAAAAAATAAAGTTAGTAAGAAAGAAAGTAGGAAAACATTCTTAGGAGTTCATGGTTTTGAAATCATTATTTAAAATGAATCTCAATATTCAACTCAATGGGGTGATAAAAACCTATCACGCCTCAACATCTCATTTTAATTTTGATTACCCCATACTTAATCCTTTTCATATAGGGTAATACTCTTTAGAACAACATCTAGGAGACCTCTTTGCAGACCATCACTAAACAATCCATACTCCACCGTATGCACAACTTAGTGAAGGAACGGATGATTGATAAATGAGAAGAAAAATTCAGATGATAGAAAAAATGGGGTGACCACTCACCATAATCAATTTAACCATTCCAAAAACTCTTAGAATTGAATAAAGAGATTAGAAATGAAACATAATAAAACTCAATAAAATCACCATTCCCCCCTCCTAACACCATTTTTCTTTTTTCTTTTTTTCTCTTTTTTTCTTTTTTTATCTTTGTTTTTCTCATTTTTTTATTTTTTTATTTTTTTACTTTTTTCCTTTTTAAAAAAACTTTTTTATTTTATTATTTTTTCTTTTTTCCTTATTTTCTTATTTTTTTCTATTTTTTTATTTTTTCTTTTTTTTATTTTTATTTTTATTTTTATTTTTTTCTTATTTTTTTATTTTTCTTTTTCAAATTGGTGATAGGGATTTAGTCATTTTACCCTAGTCAATATTTTATTTACCTAAGAGTGAAATATAGAGTGCACAAAAGGGTCTTTCTCTTGAGGAGACCGCTCACATGCACTGTTTTTCTATCATCACTATTATATTCTAACTAATATAATACTACTAAACTAATATAGATAGGGAGGTTTTTAAATGAATAATATATAAAATACTATATATTTATAAATTCAATGCAATCACAAAATGAGGTTAATAAGAATGAAAGTAGGAAAATATTAGTTAGGAGTTTATAGTGTTGAAATCATTGTTCAAAATGGATCTCAATATTCAAATCAATGAGGTAATCAAAACCTATCACACCTCAACTTCTCATTTTTATTGTGATTACCCCATATAGAGACCTCTACATACAAGGCCATCTACTTTAGAATGTCTGCTATGTGACCTCTTCATTGATCATCACTACCCAATCTATACTCCACTGTATGTAGGACATAGATAGTCAAGGGAAGAATGATTGATAAACGAGAAACAGAATTTAGATGACAGAGAAAACAGGGTGACCTCTCACCGTAATATATTTAATCATTACCCAAAATATCAGAATTGAATAAAGAGATTATAAATTAATCACAATTAAACTCAATCAAATCACCATTCTCTCTCTCAAACAAGAACCGAGGTTAGTTCTCCATTTTTAGTGGAGTTGAGAAGTGAACAACGATGGGAGAACACATAAAATAAAAAAAATGGAAGAAGTATATAAATGAAGAATAATTCTAAAATACTATATATTCAAAATAAAAAGATCTATGACAACATCAAAACTTCACTTTATCCTCTTGAAATGGATATCCTTTGGTATAGTAGGTGAGACACATATTTATAGGCAAGAATGATAAATTTTCGCTCCACAATTAGATATCTAAAATTATGTGCATGGATGGACCACTAAATAGACAAATATCGGAATTTATCCTTCATTAAAGTTGTTACATTTTATCTCATGTGTATAACCTCAAAATTTTAGATTCATTGGACCTATAATGAAGGAATTATAGATGTTCTTCTCGTCACATTTAATCTATCAAGGTGACTGTTCATATTCCAATGCTTCAACTTACCATGAATTAATGACCTTTAATAAGGTAGAATCATGCCTATACACAGTTATAAAATTTTTTCCCCATATTAATATATATCTCTTTGTTTAATTTCATCTATTTTGGGGCTTCCCAATTCAAGATATAATCTCATCTTTAAAATACTCTAGATTTGTGCACAGATTTTGAGGCTAACTTGTGAAGTGATTTTGGGCCTATATATGATGGATTGAGCTTTGGGTACAAAAAGATTAAATGAGGCCCAAAATGACAGAAAACCTAAAAAAAGGTAATTTTACAATTTAATTTGGTTTAGAAATAGTTGTGTTTGAAATATAGAATAATAAGAAAATAGTTGAATTCCAAAATTAGGTCGTTTTTGCAATTAAGAAAAATATACCACTAAAACCTAAAATATGAAAATTTCCGATAAAATAACACAATGGTGGGATTATAAATATTTAATTAATTTATAATTTTTTTGAAAATTTTAGCTTCATCCCTCCCCTTCACTTAATCATTTCACTCCCGATTAATCGTCATATATTCAAATCAAAATCCAAAAAACAATCAAAAATGAGAAAACATACATGTTTTTATCAAAAATAGAATTTTATCATGTATCCTCTATAAAAAAAATCCCCTATAATTTTCATTATTCACATTTAAATTTATTTGACCTCATAAATCCATTCATGACCCAATCACAACCTACCTCACTTTGATTTTGTTTGTCACTCCTCGCTCATGAGAAATTGAATCTAGAGTTATGCTCATACTTAGAAATTTCATGTCATATCACCATAGTCTTGTAACAATTATCATTTCTTCATAGCGTAAAACATGAAAATATTTTCAATCATGTGTTTTTTTTTCAAGGTGAATTTTGTGTCTTAGGATTGGTGGGTAAAATGATTGGAAAATTTAAGGGTAGAAAGAGGTGGTTTGACTCTTAAGTACAATGCATGAATAATCAAGTGAAAACATAGGATGAAACTTACTCAAATCCCCTTGAACAAGTGAAACACAATACTAGACCCTTTTTGGATGACATGGTACATGGGCCATGAAATGATTAAAATTAATGATATCATTCAAATTCTCCCGCTTTTTTTCTTTTTTTCCTTTTTTTAAAGCTCTAGAAAGGCACAAATTTATTTAATTTTTATTTTTTCCATAGAGGATGAGCTGACAGTTGAATAAAATAAATGAATAACCATCATGACCCTGATTTTAAAGAGTTGAATGAGTCATAAAATACAGTGCAATTATAAATTCAATCTCATATCCATTTTTTATTTTTTTTTATTTTTTTTTTCTTTTTTTTTCAATTTTATTTTCATTTTTTTAAGGAGAACTGAATGAGAAAAATAATGTACAATTAAACTTTGAATCAAGACTAATATTCACTTTATCCACTACCCAAAATGTTAACACACACCTGACACCACCCAAAAATGAAACAAATCTCAAAGAACATACACGAAAGGCCCTTTCCCCACACTCAAACTTGAAATATCCATACAAAAATACCAATATTGTGGGTAGGTAATGAAAAATCAGCTTGTAATGTGGTTTATACCTATAAGGTAATTCATGGAATCTAAGGGATAACAAAGGATAAATGTAAGGGTCAGTATCAAGTTAAAATATAGCTAGCCAAATAAGTGCCTCAATCATGTTAAAAACATTCCATGAAGTCTAAAGCTTCAAAAGAAAAAAATAAAAAAATTATGGTTCTCACGCAAAATCCAAGTTTTTCTAAAGAAAGTGTGGGTATTAGAAAGAATATATCAAAGTGGCTCAGAATACCTTACTGTATTGAAAAAATATTTTATGTTAGTTATTAATGGGAATGGATTTCAAAAATCCTTCAAACTCATAAAAATGATTGAAAATACAAATCAAAAAAAAATCAAATCAACAATCATTTAAAATCCATTTTTTCAAAAATCTTTTCAATTTTATCAAAATAAATTTCTATGTAAAAAATAATAAGGATATTCATTGAAGCTCAAGGATCCCAAAAAAATAAAAAAAAAAGAAGGGAAAATCACACACAAAAACAACTAGCGGGTTGAAACCCCCCCCCCCCACACACTTAAAATTTACTAACCCTCGTTTTAGCTCAATTAAAAAAATAAGGGTAGAAAAATTAATGAGAAGGAAATATACAACCAGAATTTATTTTCTAGTAAAAATTTTTAGTTAAGCTCCTAGATACTTCCACTAAACCTATAAATAATGAAATAAATAAAAACATAATAATAAGAAATAATAATAAAGAGGAAGGTAAAAGACAATAGATCATGGTTTATACCCCTATGTCGGTGCTGGGTTTTTACTGCCCTTAGTTAGGCGGTTGCAGTGGTTTAACTCGAATTCGAATGTGGATGAGGTTTCTTGATTATAAACCACAAAATTTTATTTTTCACAACATCAAGAACTATATTATAGGATTGAGAACCCCCAATGAAAATTAAAATATCTCTAACCCCTATAATAGATGAAATAATGATTTTGATGTGTATAGGGGGAGGGGAAATAATGTAGGGGTGTTCCTTGTTTAGCTCAGCTGGAAGAGTGGCGTCCATTGCTGATGAAGGTATTAAAATAGAATTCAGATTGTCTTCTGGTTTGGGTTCATAAAATGATTCCAAAATTATTTACTATTTTGTCTCATCATCCTCATTTGTACCAGTGCACCACTTGACTAGCTCCTCCATTCTCTCCTCAACACAAGTAACTCTTCATCTTATTCAACCAGGACCTGCAGAAGTAGTGATGAATATACAAAATAAGAATAAGGGAGATTAATTTTCAATTCAGAATCAATGAAATTTATATAAAAATAATGCTCATAAATTTTATCTCCCTCAACATTTTTAGTTTTAGCCTCTTTTTTCTTAAGCAAGACACCTGAGAATGCATTTATTGGAGAGGGAAGTGGATCTTAAAGTGTGGATTAAACCTCAACCATTTCTTTTATAAATATATGTGGAATAGATACTTAATTATACATATATTTTCCTTGTTTCCATTCCATCAAAAGTAATTTTACTTCTTCAACTTCAGTGGCCAGTGACACAAGTATCTTGGTTAATTTTTTGAGAACTTTGAAATTATCTTGAAGAATCAAGGTATTTTGTTCCATCTGCAACACCATTGAATCTTCTCTACTAGGCTCATCATCAATGTTTTGATCAGGAAAATAATTATATTAATCACCATAAAAATCCATCTTGGTCAAAGAAACAAAATATATGTAATGAAGCTTTTTTTATGAGAAAAAGTGTGTGAAATCACTTGGCCTCTCTAGAAAAGGCTCCAAATTGATTATAGGTATTTATTAATTTTACCCTATTAAATAATTTATTTACTTGGGAGTGAAATATAGAGTGCACACTAAGGTCGATCTCTCGAGGAAGCTGCTCATATGCACTGTTTTTATGTTATTAATATCATATTCTAACTAATATAATAATATTAAACTAATATAGATGGGAATTATTTTAAATTCATAAAATATAAAAAAAAATATTTATAAATTCAAAATAATCACAAAATGAAGTTAGTAAGAAATAAAGTAGGAAAATGTTCCTAGGAGCTCATGGTGTTGAAATCATTATTCAAAATGGATCTCAATATTCAACTCAATGAAGTGATCAAAACCTAACACACCCCACCATATCATTTTAATTATGATTACCCCATACTGATACCTCTTCATATGGGGAAATACTCTTCATAATGTCATATAGTTTGTTGACCATCACTTCCCAATCCATGCCCCACCGTATGCATGACTTAGATAGTGGAGGGAAGGATGATTGGTAAACAAGAAGTAGAATTTAGATGATAGAGAAAACAGGGTGAATGCTCACCATAATCAATTTAAACATTTCCAAAACTCTCAAAATTTAATAAAGATATTAGAAATTAAGCACAATAAAACTCAATCAAATCATCATTCCCTCTCTCAAATAAGTGCCTGTATGGACCCGAACTTATTACATTACATAATCTTTAATTTAGTCAATAAAACACTTCATATAACATTGAGGATATTTTAATGTTTATAGATTTAGGGAAAAGAGAAATAACACATTCATAAAATTACACATTAATACAGAGTAGATACCATAAAAACAGTATTCAATTCTTGAAAAATATAAAACTTTTCACATAAAACATGATTTCTTTGAAAAAACTTCAAACATTTAACTTGGATTCCCTATTTTCCTTACACATACTTATAACCTATGAAAATAATTTAAAAAAACTTGGGATGAGCACAAAAATCTCAGTAAGGGATATAAAAATAAGTAAAGAACACATTAGTCTATGAACACATGTAACGTTTGAAATCGTTTTCAAAAGACATTCTTGTCACACATATATACTTACATTGTGAAACATTAGATTTAAAAAATATCAACAAAAAACATAGGAACATAAATATAACCATAATGGAATATTTTTGTATTACTTAAATAATATTGTAACCCTCTCAACTACTTTATAATTTGTAACCCTCACGGCTACCTTACAATTTGTGTAACCGTCACAGTTACACTTGGAGTAACCATACTGCCAACCTCAAACTTACACATACCCAATTAATTGGAGGGAAATATAGGTCCCAACCTAAATCATAAACAATTCCCAAGAACCATAACACAATCATCCAAAATTAATAATTTCATAAAAACATTGCTTTTGAATTTTTAAAAACAGAATTTTAAAAGGGGATTTTAAAAGAAAATCCCCTAACATAAATCATATAATTGAAATGAGACTTAATAAAGTGTATGAAATATGTAAATAAATTATAAATACACATAAATAATAATAATAGAAACAATTTTCATCACACAAACCATTTTAATACCACAAAAATAATGAAGTAGAAGGTTAACCCAAAGAATGGAAATTGGGTTAAGAATTCCCTTACCTCAGGTTTATATTACTCCCAACTCATTTAAACCTCATGTGTAATGGATAAAAGAGTTTTATTAATATCTTAAATAAACATATACATCTTTATATTACCTTATATGATTATTTCATTACATCATTTCACCCTTTAATTGTTAGTATTTTGTTCCTTACACTATTTTGGGTGAATTATTTACATGATTTTCATGATTGGTTTATGATGGATTGTTCTTGTCGATTGGAAGTGAAAATATAGAATTGGAATAGAGTAGTATTTACATATTTCCAGAACCATAAATTATACCATTTATCATTTTTAATTCTTACATGAGGATGACTCATAAGTTAAAACATTAATGATGTCTGTTTAGATCATTTTAGTGGTTCTTTGATAATAACGACCTCATTTTGTTTTATAAATTAAAACCTTGTGTACAAAAGAATTCTAGAACCAATTATGGGAAATAATAAATATATTATAACATGTTTCAACCATAAAAATGGTTTCATGTCCAGAATTTAAGGAATTAAAGAAGATTGAAATCACATCGTCCACGATGTCGGTAATTCGACACCTCACAGACAATGTTATTAATTCCTTGAATAAGTGGGGGAGGAGAAGAATATTTATGGGGAATTTTCCATGAACATGAGAAAATCCGGAATATAAAAAATTATGGAGCTTTCATTCCTCTTGGATAAGAGGAGGTGATGAAAGAAGAAGAAAAGAAAGGAACTCAAAATAAAAAATAAAATTTGAGAAATCCCTTACGAATATTCGGCAGCCTAACGGCGTCGCTTAAAATTTCATAAAATAATTTGATGGAAGAAAAGGGGTATCTCATAATTATTACATAATATGGTCAGTAAGGTGGATAATGAATGAAATATCCCAACATAATCCAAAGGGAAATAAAAATAATAACATAAAATGAACGAAAAGAAAGAAAATAAAAGATGATGTTTACCTCTTGATCTCTTCTCCTTAAGATCCTTCTAAAGGCCTTTGGTTTTGGCATTTTCGTGAGACCAGTAGCTCTAGGACGTGGGGAAGAGCCTTGGTAGGAGTGTTGGGAAGAACTTTGGTAAGGCTCAAGGCTTGAGAGGTGTGGGAGGAAGAGGGGAATGAGGGTGATATTTATAGTGGAGGAGAGGGGATATTTTTTATTATTTTAATGATTATTATATTTTTTTTTCTCAAGACTATGAATAAACCAAATTCATGTGACCTAAAATAGTAATAATGGAATTTTATTTCGAACTAAGTCATCTTACATCACTTATGAGGTCATAATATTGTATGTTACTGATAATTTGAATATACTGTATTTTAACGTATTTCACTATTCATCGAAAATTCAAGAATTTCAGAAAAATCCCAAAAAATCACCCTTACCATTTCTCAATGTGTAGAATTCAAAAATGAACTCCATTTTTTGAAAATAATTTTCTAAATATAATTAATTTAATTTTTAAATAAAATCATACTTAATTCAAAAATTAACAATTTTAAAACTATAACTGCTTGTATATCACATTGAAAAATTAACAAAAATGTCATTATCTTCAATCCTTAAGAAAGTAAAATAATAGTACAATTTACTATTCATTAGGGTCATATTACTATTCATATTACTATTCATAAGGGTATGCTACTATTCACCAAAAAACATGTTGGTTCTGTTAGGCTCTAAATAATTTACTAAACAAAATTGTAGATGACCGTTTTTCAAAATTCAAAAAATAAAAGTGGCAAAATTATTTTTAAAGGCTAGTTATAAATATCTACGTAAAACAAATTTTCATGCATTTCCATTTATTTAAAAAAAACCCTTCGGGTGTTACATTCTCCCCGCTATCTGAAAATTGTGTCCTCACAATTTTATTTACTTATTAAACAAGTGAGGGTAACTTTCTATCATAGCATTTTCAGAATCCCATGTTGATTCTTATACCATGTGGTTTCTCCATAAAACCTTTAACTGGTGGATTAAATTATTCCAAAATACATATTCCCTTTGATCAAGGATCTGAACTGGTTTCTCTTCATAAGAAAGGTTCTCTTCCAGTTGAACTACTTCTGGGATCAAGACATGCGATGAATCTCGCACATACTTCCACAACATCAAAATATGAAAAACATTATGTACCTGAAATAATAATGGAGGCAAAGATACTCGGTAAGAAACTAGTCCAACCTTTTCTAAGATTTCAAATGGACCGATGAACTGTGGACTTAGCTTTCCTTTCTTACCAAAACACATCACACTTTTCCAGGTAGATATTTTTAAGGAAAGCAAGGTCACCTACCTCGAAAGAGAAATATTTCCTTTGATTATATTCATAAAATTTCTATCTTCTCTAAGCTGTCCTCATGTGAGGATGGATTATCTTCACCTTCTCACCCACTTCCTCTACTAAATCTGGTCCCATTAACTTCTTTTCACCAACTTCATCCCAAAACGCTAGTGTCTGACACCGCTTTCCATACAATGCCTCAAAAGGTGAAATCTATATACTGGAATGAAAACTATTATTATAAGAAAACTTAACTAAAGAAATATAATGACCCTAACTTCCCTGATAGTCCATTGAACAATCTTGAAGCATATCATCCAATGTCTAAATCATTCACTCTGACTACCCATCTAATTGAGGATGAAAAGTTGTACTGAAATTTAATTATGTTCCCAACGACTTCTGAAGTCCCTTACAAAAGTTAGAAGTGGACATGGGATTCCAGTTAGATACAATGGAAGGTGGAACTCTATTTAAGCTGAAAATCTCCTTGAGGTACAGTCGAGAAAGCCGATCCAAATACATTGTATCTTGAATAGAAACAAAAATGTGAAGATTTTTTCAGTCGATCAACAATAACCCAAATTGAATTGTTACCTCGAGATATCTTAGGTAGTCCCACCACAAAGTCCATGGATACATTCTCCCACTTCCACTCTCGCACTGGAAATGGCTGAAGCATCCCCTTAGGTAATTGTTTCTCTACTTTAACCTATTGAAATTTCAAACATTTCATGGTAAAATCAACAATATCTTTTTTCATTCCATCCCACCAATAATACCCCTAAAGGTCTCTGTACATCTTAGTACTTCTAGGATGAACTAAAAATGAAGAACTATGAGATTCACACAACAATTATTTCTTCAACTAGGAATCACAAGGCACACACAACCTTTTACCAAATCTTAAAACACAATTTTTATCAAGGTTAAATTCTGGAAACTTACAAATTTTAACCAATTAATACTTTTTCTATAGCTCATGATCTTCCTTCTGTGCTTTCTTAATTATCTCTGACAATGATGACTGCACTGAAACCTGAGAAAAAAGATAGGTATTTCTTGTACCAACAACTTCTAATCCAAAATTCATCAAATCATTAATCAAGGGATCAAGTTCCAAATGTAACATGGTTAATGATGCATGATGTTTTAGACTCAAGGAATTTTCCACTTTGTTTGATTTTCTGAGATGGAAATTAATCGTGAAATCATAATCCTTTATCAGTTCAAGCCATCTTCTCTGCCTCATGTTTAATTCCTTCTAAGTGAATATGTACTTCAAACTTTTATGGTCTATATATATTTAACATTTGGCTTAGTATAAATGATGCCTCCAAATTTTCAAAGCAAAATCCACAACTGCCAATTCCAAATCATGTGTGGGATAATTTAACTCATGAGTTTTTAGTTGTATTAAATAATAAGCAATTACCTGATCCTTCTACATCAAAACACAACCAAGTCCCTTCAAAGAAGAATCATTGTAGATTACAAACTCATAATTTCGGGAAGGCAAGGACAAAACTAGACCATTCACCAATCTCTTCTTTAGTTTCTGAAAACAAACATAAAATTCTTCTGTCCAAAAAAATTTAACCCCTTTTTAGGTTAACTTAGTTATTGGGTTAGATTACCATGCAATGTTCTTAAAAACCCATCAGTAATAACCTACTAATCCAAGAAAACTATGAATATCTGTAACATTTTTAGGTCTTGGCCATTCATCAACTACTTTTGTTTTGGTAGGATCAACTGTTATTCCATCCTTATTTATAATGGGCCCAAGAAAAGAAATCTATTTCAACCAAAAATCACACTTTCTAAATTTTTCATATAGTTTAGTTTCCTTTAAGGTTTTTAAAACAACCCTTAGATGTTTTTCATGCTCTTTATTTTTAAGAAATACCAGAATTTCATCAGTAAACACAACCACAAATTTATCCAAGAACTTGTTAAATATTCTATTCATAAGATTCATGAATATAGTAGGTGCATTAGTTACCCCAAATGGAATAACAACAAATTCATAATGCTCATATCTAGTATGAAAGGTTGTTTTCAAGATGTTATCCTCCTTCACCTTCAACTAGTGGTATCCAGATCTCAAGTCAATCTTGGAAAAGTATTGATCTCCCTAGATCTGATCAAACAAGTCATAGATATGAGGTAAATGATACTTGTTTTTAACAGTGATGTTATTCAATGATCTATAATCAATACAAAGTCTCATGGAACCATCTTTCTTTTTAACAAACAAAACAGAAGCACCCCACGGTGAAGTTCTAGGATGAATGAAGCCTCTATCAAGCAAATCCTGCAACTGATTTTTCAATTCAATAAGTTACATTTGAGTCATTCTATATGGGGGTTTTGAAATTGGATTAGCCTCAATAACTAAGTCAATTGTGAAGTCGACTTCCTGATTAGGTATGAAACTAGGTAAATCATCAGGGAACATCAAGGTATTCATTTACCACTGGAACATCATTAATCTGAACAGTTCCCTTTTTTCAACAATATGAGCAAGATAACTTTCATTTCCATCCTTCTATAGTTTCTCATCTTCTTGATATGTTATCAATTTTAAGGGTTCGTTCTTGTATACAAACTGAAAATCTTTCTAAAAAACAACTTCGTTATCTCTACAATCAATCTTAGCATGATAAATAGAAAGCCAATCCATTCCTAGAATAACATCAAACTCGACTAAGGGAAAATCAACATGGTTAATAGGTAAAGTTTTTCCACACACCACAATAAAAATATTCTTATAATTCCTTTTTTCTATAATATTTCCCCTAGTTTTTTAACAACATGTTCTGGTCTCATTGGTTGAGGTGATATTTCCAATTTACCATAAAATTTCTTAGAGATGAAGGAATGTGTAGACCCCATATCGAACAAAACATTAGAAAAACTGGAGTAAACAAAAAAAGTACCTGATATAAGTTCATTGGATGGATAGACGTCTACTGACATGGTCACAAAAAAAATATCACTACACCTTTATACTTGTATTCTGACTTCTTTGCATCATTTGGATCTCTCTTTGGGAAGACATCTACATAATGACACATCTCTCCACATTTAAAACATGTTAAAGTTTTCTTATTAGGATTAGTTTTAGGATCAATTTCATTACAATCTTAGGCCATATGTCTAAACTTACCACATTTAAAATACTTCCCAGTTTTGCTAATACATTCCCCAGGTTTCTTCTTGCCATAGTTTTCACAAACTAGAAACTGTATTTTCTTACCCTCAAATTTATTTGGTTGATTCTTACCCATCGCTTTCCACCTATACCTCTTCTTATTATTATTTCCAAAATTCACATGATCATCAGAAAACTCCATCTATACCCTCTTAGTACATTGGACAAGTTTCTCACATATTTTGAATTCACGGGAGTCCAACACCCTTCGATACCTTGGATTTAGTCCTGAGTAAAAGTGGTTGATTTTTCTATCAAGATCCAGAATAAGATTTGGAGCATACCTCTCCAGTCAGGTGAAGTTTGCTTCATACACGGCCACTAAATCCTCCTCCTTTTATTTTAATTCAAGGAATTTCTACTTCATCCCAAGTCTCACCACCTTAGGAAAATATTTTTCAAGGAAAATACTTTTAAATTCACCCCATTATAAGGCATAAAAATCCTCTCTATCCCTGATATTCCTTACCATTGACCACCACTGATCAGATTCACCTTCAAAACGATAAATGGAAAGACTTTCGTTTTTATTGTTTGAACATCACATAACATCGAATATGTTTTCAAGGTATTTAATCCATCCTTCAGCCACTATTGGGTCCGAAGATCCATTGAAAGCAGGAGGCTGTTGTCTCATAAAATGTTCCACTATTGTCATTTTCTATTGTGTTACCACTAGTTTTTCTCTTGTATGGATGCTACCAAAATTTATTTCTTGCATTATCTAAGCCATTACTATCACAAACTGCTCGGTTCCAATCCATACCATTCGGGGCTGCAGATTCGAAAGGATGTCATTCTGTCGGTGCCTCTCCTCTTCAGTTTCCCTGTTCCATTTGCGGACAACCATTCTGAACAAACATATATTAGTCAAAGAAACATAGTAATCTTTTAATGATATATCATTTAAAATTGACCCTATAGTAAGAAGACATTTATGGTAATATATTAACATCATCCTACCCCTAAATTTATCTAAACCATCCTCTAATACAAACTATAAAGACCCATCCTTATTACATTACATAATCTTGAATTTAGTCAAGAAAACACTTAATTTCACTTTTAGTATCTTTTAATGTTTATAGATTTAGGGAAAAGGGACATAACACATTCATAAAATTACACATTAATACAGAGTGGATACTATAAAAATAGTATTCAATTCTTGCAAAATATAAAACTTTTCACATAAAACATGATTTCTTTGACATATCTTTAAAAATTTAAATTGTCTTACCTCTTAGTCTTACACATCCTTATAACCTATGAAAATAATTTATAAAAAATTAGGATGATCACAAAAAGCTCAGTAATGAATATAAAAATAAGGAAATAACACATTAGTCCATGAACACATGTAATGTATGAAATCATTTTCAAAAGGCATACTTGTCACCCATATATACTTACTTTGTGAAACATTATATTTATAAAAGATCCAAAAAAAACATAAGAACATAAATATAACCATAAAGATATATTGGTTCATTACTTACATAATCTTGTAACCTTCTCGGATACCTTATAATTTTTAACCCTCACGGCTACCTTACATTTTCTGTAACCATCGCAGTTACACTTGGAGTAACCATATGACCGACCTCTAACATACACATACCCAATGAATTGGAGGGAAGTATAGGTCCTAAAATTCATCATAAACAATTCCAAATAACCATAACACAATCATACAACATGAATAATTGTATAAAACATTGCTTTTGAATTTTGAAAAGCAGAATTTTAAAAGAGGATTTTAAAAGAAAATCCCCTTACATAAATCATATATTTGAAGTGAGACTTAATAGAGTGTATGTAATATGTAAATAAAATATAAATACACATAAATACATATAATATAAACAATTTTCATCACACAAATCATTTTAATAGCACATAAATAATGAAGTAGAAGGTTAACCTAAAGAATGGAAATCGGGTTAAGATTTCCCTTATCTCGGGTTTGTCTTACTTACAAATCATTTAAAACTCCGGTATAATGGTTAAAAGAGTGTTATTAATATCTTAAAGAAAAATATACATATTTATAATACCTTATATGATCATTTTATTACATAATTTCATTCTTTAATTGTTAGTATTTTGTTCCTTGCACTGTTTTGGGTGAGTTCTTTACCTAATTTTCATGATCGGTTCATGATGGATTGTTCTTGTCGATTGGAAGTGTAACTCCAGAATTGGAATGGATTAGTATTTAAATATTTACATAACCATAAATTATACCATTTATCATTTTTAATTCATACATGATGATTATTCATAAGTTAAAACATTAATGATGTTCATTTAGATCATTTTAGTGGTTCTTTGATAATAATGACCTCATTTTGTTTTATAAATTAAAATCATGTGTACAAAAGAATTACATAACCATGGATGATAAATAATACATATAATATATCCTAGTTCAACCATAAAAATGGTTTTATGACCTACCTTGAAATAATTAAAGCATATTGAAATCACATCGTCCACGATGTCGGTAATTCAACACATCACGAACAATGTTTTTACTTCCATGAATTAGTGGGGTAGGAGGAGAAGATTGACGAGGAATTTTCCATGAACATGAGAACATAAAAAATATATAAGATTCTATATCTTTCATTCCTCTTGTATAAGAGTAGGTGAGGAAAGAAGAAGAAAAGAAATGATCTTAAAATAAAAGAAAATTTGAGAAATCCCTTACGAAAATTCTGGTGATTTGGGTTTGATGTTGTTAGTTTTTGAAATTTGAATTTGAAATATTGAGGTTTTTGATGGATTATGGTTCTAATTGGTTTAATGTCTGTAATGGGTACCGGAAACCTTTAAATCGGCTTTCTGAAAATGGAAAAAAATGGTTTGCAGACCCTTATTAAAATTCAGCAACCTAATGGTGTCGCTTAAAATTTCATAAAATAATTTGATGAGAGAAAAGGGGTCTCTCATAATTATTAAATAATATGGGAATTAAGGGGGGTATTTAATGAAATATCCAAACATAGTCCAAATTTAAAGAAAAATAATAACATAAAATGAAAGAAAAGAAAGAAAATAAAAGAGGATGTTTACCTCATGATCTCTTCTCCTTGAGATACTTCTTAAGGCCTTTGGTTTTGGCCTTTTTGTGAGACCAGTAGCTCTAGAACGTGGGAAAGAGACTTGGTAGGAGTTTTCGGAAGAACTTAGGTAAGGCTCAAGGATTGAGAGGTGTGGGAGGAAGAGGGTAATGAGGGAGGTATTTATAGTCGAGGAGAGGGGATATTTTTCATTATTTTAATCATTATTATAATATTTTTGCTCAAGACTATGAATAATATTAATTTATATGACTCCAAATAGTAATAATGGCATATTATTTCGAACAAAGTGGGATCAAATCACTTATGAGGTCAGAAATAGTGTATGTTACTGATAATTTGAATAAACGGTGTTTTACTGTATTTCACTATTCATCAAAAATTCAAGAATTTCAGAAAAATCCCAAAAATTCACTATTACCATTTCTCAACTTGTAGAATTAAAAAAGGAACTTCATATTTTGAAAATAATTTTCTAAATCTTATTAATTTAATTTTTAAATAAAATCGTACATGATTCAAAAATTAACAATTTTAAAACTGTACCTGCTTTTATATCACATTGAAAAATTAACCAAAATTTCTTTATCTTCAAGCCTTAATAAAATAAAATGTAGAAAATTTACTATTCATTAGGATCATATTACTATTCATATTACTATTCATAAGGGTATGTTACTATTCACCAATAAACAATTTGGTTTCATTGGGCTCTAAATAACTTAATGAACTCAATTATAGATGACTATTTTTCAAAATTCAAAAAATAAAAGTGGAAAAATTATTTTTAAAGTGTAGTTATAAATATATACATAAAACAAAGTTTCATGAATTTCCATTTATTTTAAAAAAAACTTTGGGGTGTTACAGTGTCGATGTTAGTTCTCTATTTTTAGTGGAGTTGAGAAGAGAACAATGGTGGGAGAATACATAAAATAACAAAAATGGAAGAAAGAGATGAATAAAGAAGAATAAACTAATATATATTTTAAATAAAAAGAACTATTAAAATATAAAATATCCACCTTAGTCTCTTGAAATGGTTATCCTTTGGTATGAGATGTGAGACACATATTTTTAAGAGAAAAATAAGAAATGTTTGCTCCACAATTCAACCTCCAAAATAATGCACATTGATGACCCATTAAATGGACTAATATCAGAAACCATCATTCATGAAAGTTGTTCCATTTTATCTCCCACATCCTACCTACAAATTTAAGCTTCATTTTATACATTATGGAGTAGTTATAACTATTTTACTCAACACATTTAATCTGTCAAGTCGATTGTTTATATTCCAATGCTCTTACTTCTCAGGCATTAATGAACTTGAATATGGATGAATCATGTATGGCCACGGTTATGAAATTCTCCCCCCCCCAAAGCTAAATATCTATCTCTTTGTTGAATTTCATCTCTTCTGGGACACCCACTTCGAGATATAAGATCATCTTTAAAAGAGTCAATATCTTTGCACAGATTTCGAGACTAGACTTGTGAGCTGATTTTGGGCCTTCATATGATGAATTGAGCTTTGGGTAAAAAATAATGATGTGAGGCTCAAGGTTTCATGAAACCTAGAAAAAATAATTTTACAATTTAATTCATTTTATAAATATTTATAGATTAAATACACAATAAAAATAAAATAGTTAAATTCTTAAATTATGCCATTTTGCAATTAAGGTCAAAATACCACTAAAACCAAAAAATGTGAAAATTTTTCATAAAATAATACCATGGTTTATAAAAATTGAATTACAGTATAAAATGTTTGAAAATATTATCTTCATCTTATAATGACTCACCAAGTGAGTCCACTTCAAATCTATTCGAGACCAGAATTCAGTGGAGAGATTGAGATGCCTCTATGTGTTGGAGATAGTCTGACTCTATGGAGTTCCCTCAATGATTATTTACAAATCTAATGCTTTCTTCAAATATCAGTTATAGAAGGGATTACTGGATTCCTTTGAGACTTATTTGTGTTTGATCACATTCTTTCACCCCCAAACTGATATCCAAACTGATCAAACCATTTAGGTGCTAGAGGATATGCTGCAGGCGTGCATGTTAGTCTTTGGACATAGCTGGGAGGATCACCTACCATTAGTGGAGTTTTCATAAAACAACATTTTTCATTCCACCATCGATATGACACTATTTTAGGTCTTGTATGGGTGACCCTATAGGTCACCACTATATTAGACTAACCCATGAGAGTCAGCATTTATGAGCCCAAAGTTGATGCAAGCCACTATTGAGAAGGTACATATCATCTAGGAGTGGACGAGGACTACACAGATCCATCATAAGTCATATGCAGACTGACGATAGAGTTTTTTATAGCTCAAAGAGGAATAACATGTGTTCTTTAGGGTCTCACCTCAATGTGGATTGTGAAGATTTGTTTGGGGTGGAAAGTTATCTCCAAGATTCATTTTACCTTTCCAGATACTATGTAGATTTGGGGAGGTGGCATGTCACTTAGCTCTACTACCACATTTTGACCAAGTACATGAAATATTACATGTATCGTAGCTGAGGAGGTATGTGCACAACCCATCACACGTTATCAACTAGGATGATCTAGACATCGAGGATGGAGCTAACTTTGCTGATTACCTGGAAGAGATCAAGGATAAACAATAGAGGATTTTTTATAGGTGAACGATTCCCCTAGTGCATGTCCTATAACACAATGAGAATCTTTAGGAGAGCACCTAGGAATGAGAGACCCATATGCATTCTCAATATTGACATCTCTTTGTGTAATATTTTTTTTTCTTTTAGGGATGTAAACCCCTAATCTAGTGAGATTGTAACATCAATATTTTTTTCATGTAAATTATTCAAATATAACTTGTAATATTTTCAAGATCAGACACTGAGATGATGTATGATTCCAAGGCTCGACGATCCTAAAATTAATGTTTTAGATATATTAAATATATTAATCACACATATGCATAATTTTCCTAAAAAAGTGGCATAACTCTTAAATAGGGACTTGGATCAGAAATCCAATGCCTTTGTTGAGTTTAAATCATGGAATTTACCCTAGACATGACCTAACCATGGATCACATCAGATGTTTGGGTTGGGAGTGGTCATGGGAAAACATTTAAATAAATTAAGTGATTAAATTAATTTATTTATTTAAAACTCAATTACCTTATTATGCCTATAAGTATATATTTATCATGGAATCTCAGGGTTATCTGCATAAACATCGAGCCATTAGAGAGAGAGTTGTAAGAGATTCCATAAGAAAATGATGATCGAATCATGGATCATCGATCGGTGTGTGGAAGAACATGAGGATACCACCGATGAAAATGACATAGATTCGTTCATCACTAGAGATCGATCCACCTTGAGGTATGACATTGTTTTATGTGGATTTATTCCTTTTGATTTATTCCTCTGATGAATGTGAATCATTAAACTATTGAACTGATTCATATATCATGCGTATTGTAGGTATGGGATAAATATTATTTGTTTTTGGAAATTTCATTGTTGAATATGTTATATTTCTTCATTCGTCGATCTAATGGTAATGAATTGAGGTCAACTTGGAAATTGGCTGAGTTCCCTTCCTCATGTTTTTTTTGTTGTGATTTTCCCTCCCCATTCTTAGTTCATCATGGGAAATTCCTTTGGACCAGGGTTAGAAAAAAAACCAGATAAACAATTTTTATCCACTCATTTCTTGGTGTAATGGATTCTTATCGCAGATCTAGGTTCGAATTAATGATGGGATTGAGCTGCGATGATGGTGATGATAGATTAGAATCATATCAAAGTTTCTAAAGGGACTTTTGATGTATGATGACTATGTGACATGACGGTGGTTTTAACATGTGATTTAGTGGCTAGATTTTAGTGATCAGTGATGATGAGGCTCATCCAAACCAGATATATATTCTCTAGTGTGGTTCATAGCTAGATCAGGGGTCAGAGGAGCGGACGATGATGCATGATGAAGATCCACGACCTTCCAAAAAATCCAGGTTATAAAATGTGTAATCCGAGATCACACTCATGTGAGACTCCCTGTGTGGTGTTAGGTTTTTGCAGAGAATAAAATTATCACATTCCACGTGATATGTGTCACATTCCATATAAACCTTTCCTGGATCCTTAGTGTGTACCCGAGAAGGTACACGAACACAGACATGACTAATCGGACATGGGCACGGTTAGTTGGACATGAACAAGGTCAGGATTACACTAGATCATACACGTTGTGTACTCAGGCATGGACACAGACATAAGAATAGGTTGTGATAAATGGGTAGGACCTAATTCCAAAGGGATACACTGTGTACTACTAGTATATGTCATGTGCTTCCTCAAATAAGGCTTAGATCCCTTTTCCTCTTCAGATTAGATGAGTTTTATTATGGTGTGTTCCCTTGATCCATTCTCTGAGGGTTTAGTATGGAATCACGTCCTATATATCGGATGGTGATCCCTTTAAAGGGACTTCATTCTTGGATATATTTGTTGCAATTATTCCATGAGGGCTAGAGTGAGGTCCTCTATCATCATCATTTCCCTAAGGGGTCTTCTTGGAATCATTGTGTCCAACACTACACGAGTGTCGATCCCTTAGCAGGTTAATCCGGATTGTGTTTTTAGTATACACCATAGCCTTGGGTGTGATTCCCATCTGTGTATCAATATCTTCAAGCTTCCAGCATGTAATTCTTATGGCGAGACCTGATGATCATGGAATATTGGATGGACGTCATCAGTTCTATTTGATTTGTGGAGTGTGTTCTTCCATATGAGTGTTATACAGAACCTTTGAGTGGGAATCCTAGACTGGTATTACAGTTGTGACTTTCCCTTGAGACTGTGTGTCTATGTTGAGTATATCTGGATATTCTTATAATATGTGTTGTTGGCATATACCTGTGATGATATGACTATTGTTCTTGATGTTATATGCTTAGTGAATTCTGGGTGTCTTGCTAAGTATTGTTATACTCACCCTTTCATGGGATTTTACCACACGTGTCATGTCTTATACAGACAACCTACCTTTTGACTAATTCCTAGAGAGACCTGGACTGGGAGGAGATTAGTGAACTGTAAAGACTAAGGTGTTTTCCTATGGTTTCATTAAATGCAGTCATCACCCACTTTATAGGTTTCTCTTGTTTTCAATTTCTCTGTTGTGGGCTTGTATTTGGACCTTTTTCTTTCTAATACTTATTGTCATACTTTGATGGTGGGATTTTAGATATATTAATGCATTTTTTTAAAGTAGGCATTAAAGCCTCAATTAAAAAAAACAAATTACAAGAGTCTAAAAGAGGGAATTTTACATTTATCTCTATTAATAATACTAAGAAAATCCTCAGTAAAAGTGGTCAAATATGCACCAGAGGCTTCAGAAATACCTTGATTTGAAAATCAATCAGCAAGAGATTTGGCTTCATGGTAAACATGTGTGATGATAAAGCTCTTTGAGGCAAGAGTGTCAAGACATTTGATCCACTTCAAAGTAAGATTCCAGTAAAGATGGATATGATTCTTTCTAACAACATGTACAATAGTATAGGAATCACTTTCAAACCAGAGATTATTCCAATTTCTTTGATGAAATAGCTCCACTTCTTTTATTAATGTCATAATATCAGCTTTAAGGGCAGTGTCATGACCACAAGAGCCATAAAATCCATCAAGAAAGTCACTATTGTGGTCACAGAAAACAATACCATATCCTACTAGTCCAGGGTTTCCCTTTGAGGGATCATCAAGGTTGCATTTGATCCAACCTGCAAAGGGGGGAGTCCAGAAAATTTCCATAGTGCCCATAGGTTTGGGAAAATTACCTGACATACGAAGCTTTCTCAAGACTGAAAAGTCTTTGATAGAGTTGTGACATTGTTCAGTGTGAAACTGATTTGCACTTTGAGTTATTTCAAGAATATTTGAAATGGAAACATTTTGATTGAAAGTGGCATTGTCATGCCTACTTTTTTTCTGCTTCTCAATAGAGTGTGAAAAGTTTTAGCACAAGCGACAAGGAAGATAATATAAATCTGCTTGGAAAATTGTTCTGCTGAAATTAAGTGCAGAAAATCTGCAATGTTGTTGACATGAGGTATCAAGATGCCAAAGAGGTTAAAAATAATGATCTAGAGTGAAGTAGTGGTTTTAAAAGAAAGGAATAAATGGTCCAGGTCATCTCTATGTTGGTGGCACAAATCACATCTTTAGTATAGAGAGATACCAACTTTTTGAAGGTTGTTGTCCACTGGCATTTTTTGCAGGTGAATTCTCTATAGAAGAGTGAACCAAGAGGGTTGTACCCATATTCTGAATTGCTTGATAGAATTGGAATGAGTGCCCTGTATTAAATGGTTGTAAAAGAATTTAGAGTCGAGCATGACATTTTCACTTGTTTCCCAAACCATGATATCATTAGAATTTATGAAGTCATATGAATTAACAATTTTAACAATGTGGGTAGGGATATTGTTGTTCAGCTCGAGATGATCACAAATGGAGGCATCTAAATCAACATCCATAGTTTCAGAATTTATGCTATCAATTAATGGAGTCCCTGTCCAGTTATCCCTCTAGAATTTCATCTTGGAGGAGTCATTCACCAACCAGTGGGAGTGACTAGTGATCTTTTGAAAAATCTTTTTTAACCCAGGCCAAACAGAGGATTGCATATATGTTAACTTTCCAGAAATCAATCTAGTAAGGATTCTAGATCTAAGAAAATATCGAGATCTTGATTTTACATTAATAAGCCTCCAAATAAATTGATCTTGAAGGGAATGATTAAAGAGCTCAATATTCTTAATCCCAAGTCCCCCCATAGTGAGAGGTAAACAACATTTAGTCCATGGAGCAGTGATAATTTTCTTTTCAAGAATGCTGCCACTCCAAACAAAATTCCTCATAAGGGAATTGAGAATATTAATTGTAGAAGAAGGCTATGAGTACACCATAAAAGAGTAAACAATTTTGGAAATGATCACATGTTTGACTTAGAAAATTCTTCCTTCCATATAGAGAGCTTTTACTTCCCAATTGAGGAGAGTTCTCCTGACCTAACTAACCACATCAGTAAAGAAGGTGGAGCATGGTCTTCTAAAGAACATTGGGACTCCAAGATATGTGAAAGGAAGGTAACCTTCTCTGATGCCCAGACTCTGAATCATACAATGCTTCCTAGATTCTGAAATGTTTTTCCCAAAGAATATGAAAGATTTTTTTTAGCTTACCTCCTTTCCAGAGACAAGATCATAGTGATGGAGGATAGATTTGAGATTATGAATGTTTATTTTTCCTCCCTAAGTAAAAATGATAATGTCATCTGCAAAGAGAATATATGAGGGGGCATAGGTACCTCTGTTTTCTTTAAGAACATTCATATTCCCTTTGTCAACATTGTGAGTTATCAGTCGGCTGAGATAATCTTCTGCTATGGAAAAGATAGTGGCAGAAAAGGGGTCTCCTTGCCTTACTCCTCTAGAGCACTTAAAATAGCCTTTAGGTGATCCATTGATAAGGATGGAGATATAGGCGGAGCTAATCAAAGTATAAGACCACTGTATGAAGGTCGGGTGAAACCCAAACTCTTGCATAATGTTACCAATGAAGTCCCAATCAATGGTGTCAAATGCCTTTATGATGTCCAATTTGAGGGCAATACTCCCTCCTCATGTAGTTTTTTGAAGAAGGTTCACACATTCAAATGCATTGAAGAGACAGTCTTGAATTATTCTACATTTAACATACCAAAACTGATTCCAAGAAATGATTTTATCAGAGATGTAGGAAAGCCTATTAGCCAAGATTTTAGTGAGGATTTTATGTATAATATTGATCAGGGAAACGGTCCTGAATTGACTAATATCACTAGAATTTTCTACCTTTGTAATTAAGGCAATGAATTATGCATTGATTCCATGAATTTTTGATCCATTAGTAAAGAAATACTTGACCATCCTGCAAACATATTCCTGGATAATATCCCAGTAAAATTGGAAGAAGTTATTGGTGAATCCATCAGGCCCAGGAGAGCTATCTTTTTTAAGCCCGAGGACAGCATTCCTTATTTCAATATCAGAGGGTACTCTAATCAGAATTGAGTTGTCATCATCACTAACAAGGGCGGGTATGATGTCATCCAAGAGTTCTCCATTTTGTTTGGGGCCATTGAAGAGGTTCATATAGAAAGAGACAATGTGATTCGAGAGAATTTGATTGTCATCAAGAATAATATCCCCATCTTTGCGAAGAGAGAGTGTCCAACTAGCCTTTTTACTCCTTTGTATGGCATTAAAGTACTTAGTATTTCTATAACCATCTGTAAGCCACTTAACTTTATACACTTCCTTTTGAATATTGTCTATAAGTGTAATAATATTTTTCATGTCTGAGGAGATATTATATTCTTGTCCTCCATGTATGAAAAATCAGTATTGGTCATTGATTGTTGAATTCCATGTAATGTGTTCTCGAGAGAATCAATTTCCTGGTCAAGGAGGCTGAATCTGGCTAAACTCCAATGCTTCATCTTAATATTGAGAGATCGAATTTTGAAAACACAAGATAAAGGTTGATTTTTTTCCCCAATTCTCCAAGTATCTTTGACCAATGTGGAACATTCAGGAAGAGTAGTCCAAGCAATGTTGAACCTAAAGGGGAGAGGTCATATCTCACTTTTTCCAATAAATTTAGACATGATTGGGTGATGGTCAAAATTATGTTTGGCAGGAGTCACACAAGATATTTTCCTCCAAGTATCCATCACTTTATCATTAACAAAGGAACGATCAATTATACTAGCTCTCATTCCATTAAGATGCTTTATATACTAGGTGTACTTGGATCCAAGTAGATTGACCTCAAGCAGATTTTATTTTTCAACACATAGTCGAAAGTCATCCATAGTAGAAATAGTAAGAGAATGTCCAAGCCTTTCATCAGTCTGGAGAATAGCATTAAAATCCCCTATAATCAGCAAAGAATCATCAATGTTGTGTGACATATTAGAGATGTATTTCCATAAGTCCCTTCTAACCATATAATTATTAGAAGCATAAACCATCGAGCAGAATAAATTTTGAGCCTGGATAGTGAATTTGCAGGTAATAATTTGATCATGAACAGATACAAGAGTGATATTAACAACCCTGCTATGCACCAAGATCCATATCTGATCATGATGACCATCATGTACATAGTTGAATAGTGTGTAACTGAGTTTATCAAGAAGAGAGACAGAACTAGTATCCCTTGTCTTGGTTCAGCAAGTCCAATGACATTAGGTTTATGTTTAGTCACAAGAATATGAAGGGAACTCATAGTGCTAGAGTTGGCTATGCCCTGGAAGTTCCAGAAGAGAATCCCCATTACATACTTTGAGTGGGGTTGAACCCCTTTTTTTGCAGGTTTTCACCAACCTTAATTCTTTGAGATCTTCTTAGGTCAATGATTTTGGGGGCTTCTGTAGAAGCGGACTTTTATGGAGTGATTTCTGCATGATTGATAGCTATATTAAGTATATATCCTCTGGGGTTTGAATCCAGATGCATTTTTGTACATATCTGAGAGTCATCCTGCTTAGAATTCTTCTTGGACAGAAATGAGACATCATCATCCTGTTTGAAATTCTACTCAGACAGAAGTGAGAAACCTTGCTTTCTTAAAATATGTTCCTTTGGAGATGTGCCCTTGTTAGCTTGATTAGATCTAATTTTTGTCAGGAAAGTGTCACGAATTTGGTCATAGGATAGTGAAATATTATCAAGCTCAGATTGTCAAGTATCCAGCACTTCAAAGATTCTTGAGTTGATCAAATCCATAGTAAGATCCTCATATTGAAGGTTAAGAACAGTGTTAAAAATGTCATTCGAGAACTCTAGTTGTTCTAGCTGGTCGTTGTTGTCATCTTGTAATTGAATAGAGTCTCCAGGAGCCGGTCTCTTTGCCAGGGAATTAGGTGGTCTTCCTCTTCATCCATGTTATCCCAGGCCTTTATGGATCCTGCAATCTATTCAGGTTCAACATGCATGACATTGTTAGAGTCTTTTTTAACATATTTTTTAGCAGGAACAGGTTTCTTTCTAGGAGCATCTTTCCAGACATTATTTCCTGATGCTGGATTTGTAGTCCTTTGAACAATACGACATTGATCAATGAAATGAAAAACCTTCCTGCAATTCTCCCGATACTTAGGTAGTTTTTCAAATTCTAAGTAGATGTCAATAAAATGTTCATTAACATCCAGTAAAACAAGTTCAGGAGGCAGAGACTTCATATCAATTTCAATCAGAACTCTGGCAAAGAAGCCAAGATCTCCATTGATAGTTCTTTGATCAATCATCAAAGGAGTACCAATTCTTGAAGCAATGTCATTCAGGATTTTTGGGTGCCAATAAATCCATGGAAGTCCATAGATCTTTTTCCAAACCTGGGAAATAGACTGCTTCTGTGTGAATGGGTTAAAATGTGGATCTCATTCAGAGAGATAAAAGAATCATAGTTTCAAATTGAGGGATCCAAAACACCAAGCTTGATTCAAGTCATCTTATTTCTATAGAATAATATGGAATAAACCTTTTCTAATTGGAATTAATTACCGGAAAGATAAATTCCAACAAGTTGAAATTCTCTATTTGAGATCAGAGTAAGACCAAGGCTTAGTGCTCTTCTCATAAGAAATGTGTCCAAGTATAGAAAATTTGCAAACCTCCAAGCGCTGCTTGATAGCTTCAGGATCTGCAGTGATCATAATTGCACCCTCTCCAGTCCTTTTAACCATTGGCATCTTGACCTGAGTTTTCTCAGGATGAGAAGACCCCGCAAGGGCTTCTGCAAAATAAATTCCCTTATTTGTATGAGCCTTCATACCTGAGGCATTCTCACTCTTTTTGTGTGGAAGAAGAGGTCTCTCCCATTCATGATTAAATGATTCCATTGAGCAGGATCTAAACTAGAACACGATTTGATGTCCATCTGAGAAGGCTAGAATCGAATCGGTCTTCGCGTGTGCTCCCATAGTCCGTCTTAAAAGTACACTGGGTTTTCAAGCCCAATGGGATATATGGTATGTGTGTGTGTGTGTGTGTTTACTTTAGGCTCACACCTCCCATATATGTGATATTCCTACTCAGCGTTGGTCACCATCCCTTAGCCTATTGGAGGCAGGGTTGGGGTAGTCATGGAACGGGGCCCATTGGGATGGTTCGTGACAACCACTTTTAGAAATTATAAATTTAACATATTTTTTGAAATAATTATATCAAAATTAACTTAATGTGAAAATTTGATATCTTTCTGAAATGATTGATTTTTTAGTGAATAGTGAAAAATACTGATTTTTCAAATATTGTCATTTATTTTCAATAAATAAATTAATTTAAATTTCACAATATATTTTTTATTTTTTCAAATTATGTCATTTAGTTTATAATAATCTAATTAATTCCATCAAAAAAATCATTATTTTAAAAACACATTTTTCAAAAAAATAGTTTTTTCTTGCATTTTATGAATTTATATTAAAATTGATTTCTTACACTTATAGATATTGAATATTAAAAAATAGATATCATATTTTGAATCAATATTTTCAAATTTTCTAAATATTTCACTTATATTTTTTGTCATTATGAATAGTAATCATGGTAAATACTTGTCACCTCAATAAGGCTAAAATGGGTAAAACATGGTTAAAACTATGAGATAAGGTCTCAAATTTAACCCAAAACTTGACTTTATTTAATTATATGAGTTTAATTCAACCATATAAATCCTAAATTCTAATATATTTCCTTTTTATGACATTTTCCTTTGATAATGACATTTATATTATTTTAAGTAAAGAAAACTCCAAAATGTCACTCTATTTATTTTACTTTCTTTTATATGTTCACATAGGGATAAGGATATGTTATGAATAAATATGAAATTAATTTTGAACATGAATAATTTATTTTTGATTTTTAGTAATGGTATAATTACCTTAAATGTTTCACAACGCTGACACGGTGCTTGTGCAAGAAGTAAAAAATCAAAGTAAATGATTTTAAAAGCATCAGAGGTAATATTTTTTGGGATGACTTATGATGTGACATGAATTTTATTAATGATAATAATATATAATTTATGGTAAAAGAGATTATATTCAAATTCCATAACTATATTCATGTCTTTAAAGTAAAATAAAATAAATAGTGTCAAAAATGAAATTAATGATATTTTATGAAAAATAATACTTTATTAAATTATTTAAAAATCATAAAAATATTTAAATATAAAAATTAGGATTATAAATGGTCTATAATTTCATTACTTGGACATTTATGTGTCAATTTTTACCTTATAATAAAATTTATAACACTTGAATATTGTAAAAGTCGTTACCACGGTTAAGGTTAAAAATGGTTAACGAATGGGTTAATCCAAAACATAAGGTTTAAAATGATATATAAATCTATATATATTTGAATGTATGAATATATTAATACCATTTAATCTTTATCTTGAAATACATGACATTTTTAAACCACTTTTCCATGAATGTGACTTTATTTTATTTCAATATTTTGAAAAATTAAATAGGTGTCCCTTTTTTCTCTTATAGAAGGACACCCCTTATCTCTTTTATTTAAATCTTCTTGAGAAACCTTGATCAACAAAACACGACATAATTCCCTTATAAAATTTTATATATATTAATTATAGGTTTTTTTATTCTTAAAAAACAATTCCAAGGGTCCTTAAGAAAGGATCTAAAGGAGGCCAACCAAAGAAGTGATAATCATCCTATCTGACCTCTTTCAATTTATTTCCTCTTATACCTCTGATAATTTTGTTTTATTTATCATAAAATAATAAATTAATAATTATAAATATACTTAAATACTATTATTATTATATAACCATCATTATTCACCATCTTTTCCATCAAATGTTAAGCGGATGTATCGCTTGTGCGTACGTGTGTACCACCGCCTCTACATAGCGTAAAAATTTATTTTCCATAACCATATATAATGGATGGTTATTTTGAGGGATTTAATTTTTATAAATTATATTTATGACATAATTGTACTTCTGTAATTATAGTATCATATTTACCTTATTATTTTCCCATCTATTGGAAAATGATAATGTTGCTCGTGCGTACGTATTGACTATCACCTCCATGATTAGATATTATTTATTTTTCATTTTTGTTTTACATGGATATTAATAAGGTGGATTTAATTAATATATAATATATATATGATATTTTAATTATTTTTAAGGATAAATTATTATTTACCTTTCTTTCACTCCATCCATCAAAAATGAAAACAATGTTCATGCGTAAGTACGACCTACCATCACTATGAACAATGTAATTCATTTTTCTATCTATAACTTTTATATATGAATATAAATATATATATAGTGAATATATATGATATTTATATCATTATTAATATCTTCATATTATGGAACCATGATCAACATAAAAATACCGGAATTACCAAACTAAAATTCTAATGAAAAATGAAACGGTTAACACCTTGAAATAATGATTTTAATAAAAAATTAATAAATGGGTGTTGAAATTTTATAATTATGCAATATAGGATATTATAAATATTTAAATAAATCTAATATATAATTATAATAAATTTAAATATATTATACAGGAGGTTAGAGATCTTTTTAAGCAAGATTAATTTGAGGTAAGGGTTTTCTCATCCCACTTTTATTTCTGTGAGACATGTGTCATGTTCGCCACTTATTTCTTTTGTGTGGTGTATATACCAAACATGAATGTATTTTATGATGTTTTTCATGAATATTTTTTTATATAAAAATATAACTAAGGTTCTCTCTTTCCTAAGGATTTTGATTCATAGATTACCAAAACAGTAAGGGTTAAACATATCAAATTTTTTTCTTTGGGACATTTGTTATGTTACGCATGTATATTATTTTATGAAGTGTATATAAATAACCTTTGACATGTTATATAACTAATCTAATTATGTTCATGATATTTAAAATTTCATTTTAAGTTATTCATTTATTGGGATTACGATTCAAAAGCTATCAAATCAGTAATGGGTTTCTGTTACAATTTCATTGTTTATCAGGGTTGTTTGTGATTAAGTTTTCAATGATGAAATTTTATAACCTATCTCTCAATAATCACATGAATTTTCTTATACACAAGTTATTTATATATATTACATGTTTTACTTTAATTTTTCTCTCTTTAATAACTCAAGAGATTAAAATAATGTTTTTAAGGAAAACTAACATTATTTCTATCTTCGATCAAAAATAATTTTCCTTTCATATCCATTTTTTCTAAAAACAAATTCAAAAATGTTTTTAATATTTTACTATGATTATTTAAATTCATTTTTACCCATTATTTAATTTTTTAAAAAAATTTTAAAATGGATCTTCTTTTCATTTTTCGAATGAGGAACTTTTAACTTTTACTAAAAATGTGAAAGAAATATTTATTTTAATATACATAGAACGAGTGGAATTTATCATCATCATGATCACTAAATTTTTTGAATATTCCTTTAAAAGTTTCCAAGTATATTTTAAAATAATTTTTTTCTGTAATATTTTGTTTTTTTTATAATTTTAATAAGTGCTTACAAAATGAAAATAATATTTTCCTCAATCAATGTTCTAGTGATTTTTTAAAGAAATTTTTCATCTATAATAACATCCTTTGATGTTACTTATGATTTAATGTGGATATGATCCAATGATACCATACACTTTAATTATTTGGATTAATTGTGATAATGTTGATTTAAGATTGATTCTATAAAACTCATTTCTTTCCCACAGGTTAATTAAGTTATGATGAAACCTTTATGAAACTTATTTCATTTATATGATTTATGCTATGATGTAATGATGAGATGTTTATAAAACTTTATTTCTTTCTAAAATTCATTTTATGATGAATTTTTTATGATCTTATGGAACACATATGTATTATTTTCATTATATTATGGGTGAGATCAGAATTATATAGCTCTCTAATGCATTGGGTAAAGATAGATATCTAATGAGATAACAAGGACTGGAATGGGGAGTGAACACAATTTAGTAAGGGACTTTTCCCACTATGATACTCTTGATTGTGAACCTTGACTAAATATAAGATGGAATGGGGAGTGAATCCAATCCACTATGATATTTTTTTAAGTGATCCTTGACTAAGTAAATAATTTTCTATACTTATGTGCATGCCAGAAACATATCTATTATGCCAATGTTATGCTCTCATGGCTCATGTTCTTTGATTCCATTATGATCCATGTCTTACAAACTAACAATATTTGTGTATCGACTCAAGATTATGATATATGATATGTTGGGTATAGTTTTTAAATTTTAATCTCATGTTATAATACCCTTATACTCATTTTATGTTTAAGTGATCATCGATATCTCCCTTATTTTCCCTTACTAAGCATAAAAGTTTACAATTTCATATTTATCCTTTCTCTGGGTTATAGAGAAAAATTTTATGTATGATATGTCTATGAAGTGTGATAATTATGAATAACTTAGTGGGAAATTATGCATATCTCAAATTAAAAGGTTTTTTATGTATCAAAGATTTAAAATAAATTAATTCTATACAATTATGGCATGCATTGTCATGTTATGTAATTAATATTCAACTAATAATATTTAATATCTATTTATGAAAAGTATGGGTCACTATAGTTATTATCAGAGTATATTTTAGTTAATATTTTTAGATTAGGATTATAGAAAATTGGTGAAGACCATAAGAATTATCCTAAGTATAGGATAAAATCCTAAAGTTTTGGTAAGGTATTGATTATGTGGTTTTCCTAGCAATGAAACCCTATCAAAACATTATAAGTGGATGTGGTTTTAGAATAGATGTATCTATGGGTAATAAACCTGAAAATAGTTGGTTGAGTATATCCTATCCATCATTCTAGTTCATGGTGAGTGTTCTCTTATTGTATACCTGGTTTGATGCTCCTTGTAGATATGCTTGGATTAATTCACATTTTATTTATAAACCATTATAAATAATTTTAATAGATGGTGATCATGGGTAACCTAGGTTAAGCCTAAAGTGTCATAGATTTAAAATAAGGTGTTAATATTTCGACATACTATGAATTATTTTTCATGATTTCTCACTATAATTTTTGTTTCTCACATTATGTTTTTTGGTTTTAGTCAATGGATGGAGCTGGAAGGAATTGTGTTAACATTGGATGTGACAGATAATGGAATAATTTTCCTCATGAGTAATCAAGTGAAATAGAAGTTAGAATTTGAGACCTTGTGAATATGTCTAATCATCTATCACAATATATGATTAACAACATAAACTTTGATGTGTTTCCTAACTTTTAAAATAAGATGAAGACAAACTTTTATGGAAGTTCTGTGGTAATGGCCAAAGTGTAAAGAAATTATAATTTTCTTCATGTCAAGAATGTGGGACGAAGTCCTCAAGGGAATGTATCAAGTGAATAGTAAGACGTTTTCTATGTGTAAGTGATGGGAATTGAGTAATGAATTTCCAAGTAATTCAATGTCTTATATGTGGGGAACATGAGAATTATCTGACTCATTTTCCTATTCCAATGTCTAACTCCTAGACCAAGAAAGTTATCATGATATTCCAATCATTGAAGTGGAATGATTGAAGTGTTTATGTATTGGAATTTGGAATTATTTTTTAGAAGTGTTTTATCAATGATGTTCTAGTTAAAATAATATTGAAACTCATGTTGAATAGTACCGATAATATAGAAAAGTGATTTAATAGTAAGGAAATATATTATAGAAAACACGTGATTGATAGAAATATAACCCTTATTATGTTATTGATGTTAATATAATAATGTTTAGTTGAGATAAATATATGATTGATATTGATAAAATAAATGGAATAGTATTGATGTCCTTGGAACTCATTAGTGGTTTTATGAAAAAGTGGTTCATGTTATCTTTGATTAAGTTTACTAAATTTTTAGATTTATGGAATATATTTGATAATTTTTTATTTTATTTAAGGAATAAGGAGGGGGATAATTTTTTTAATTATGTATATTTTCATTGAGGATTTATAGAGATTTAGGTTATTACCACGTTTTAAGAGAATATATTATCAAAGTGTTCATATATTTGGTATGTGACATTAAGAACTACTTTATATTGTTATGGGGATTAATATTAAGTTTATTTTGGAAATTTAGACACCTTATTTCTAAATTTTTGGATTTTTAATTTGGTAAAACATATTTTGTAAGGGTTTTAAGGTTAACTATTTATGAAATTATTTTAGTTGAACTTCTGAAAAGGTTTTAGAGATTAATGTATTATTTCATTCTATAAAGATTTATCCATATTGGATAAATTTTTCTAACCATTTTGGTTTTTGTGATAAATATATATAAAACTAATGAATTTTAATTCATTTATGGATCTTATGATTTGTTAAAAGCTAATATTAGTGTTTTATGCATGAAAAAATCATCATGAATATTAATTTCTTGGAATAAGAGTTGAAGTGGAAATTAATCGAAGCACAACCAAAAGGATGAAATTATGTTTAATAAATGGAAATAAAGTAAGTATATTTAACACCTTGATATTTTTATGAAATATTTATCTTTAAATAACTTTATTTCTTCGATAGTCTGTGTTACACGCAACAACGAGTTTAGACGAACCGTGTAACATTATTAAAATATTATGTGTCCATTATCACATAGGCATTGGATTTACAGGTATGAATAGTAGGACTAAATTATAAAACAATATAAAATTTACACATTTATAAAATGAATTAATTAGTTATCAAATGATTATAATTAAAAAAATTATTTGAAAATAAAAGTGATGTTTTTTTCTGAAAAATTGTTTTTTATGCGTGCAATGTATTTTTATATTAATTAATTAAATTATTCACTATTGGTGAAATATTTTAATGAAATTTATATATTATATATTCAATAAAATTTATTATCATTCATTTGATATATTTTTTATTAAGCATAGGATAATAATAAATCTAGTTGTATGTTTAAAAATGTTTTTTTCTAAAAAAAATTGTCACATTTCACGCGCTTACATTAAAATTAATTTCTATAATTTATAGGTATTAAATTAAATAAAATTAATTAAATATTTATAATAAGTATGTTTAAATTTTTTAAATATATTCCTTTTATTTTTGGTTAATATTAATAGTAACTGTGGTAAAATTTATCACCTCAGTAAATAGCAAATCAGGTTAATCAAGTTTAAAACTAAGTAGTAAGGCCATAATTATCCATCCTAATTCTTATTCAATAAATTTAATTCGACACTTATCACATTAGTCTCTAAATTTATTAGTTTAATGTATAATTTTTAAGAAAATAACTTATATATTATTTAAATCAAGAAAGAAACAAAATGTCACTCTCTTTGTTTTAAATATCCTTTATGTGTTCACATTGGGAAAAAATTAGTTACAAATGAATAGTAATATTAATTTTGTGAATAATTAAATTATATTAATTATGGTAATTTATTTATAATATTTAGGTATTATATAATAACCTTAAATGCTTACACAATGTCAAAATAATATTTATTCAATTACTGGGAAAATAAAATAAATGATATTAAAAATATTAAAAGTGGTATAATTTAAGTAATTTATAGTGTTATGTGAGTTTTATTGATGAATATTAAATATTAGTGTTGTGTTAAAAGATTATATTTAAATCCAAACTTTTTATTTATGTATTTTTAGTAAAATTAAATTAATAATGTCCAAATTAATAATAATGATATTTTATCAAAATAATATTTTATAAAATTGTTTAAAAATAATAAAAAACTTTAAATAAAATAATTTAGATATGATATGGTCTAAAATTTCATAAATTTTCTATTTATGATATAATTTTTACCTTAAAAGTAAAAAAATACAACCCGTTGATATGAAAAAAGTTGTTACCATGGTTAAAATTAAAATTGGTTAACTAAGAGCTTATCAAAATGATAAAGTTTAAAATGAAACCAAAAATTGTTTAAATTATATTTTTTTAATTGTATTAAAACTATATCAGGCCTTATATTTAAATCCAAATCCATTTGGAGGCATTTGTCTTGATAATAAATTTATTCTAATTTAATAATTTGGAAAATCTCAAAAGTTCCCCTCACCTCAATTATAAAAGGTCACATCCTCCCTCACTTATTTTCACAACTTTGATCCTTCTATATATTCCAACCTATAAAAATTTATCTTATACAATTTCCTATTCACATAGTAGAGGTTTTGTTCCTCCAAAAAGACAATCCCTAGATCCCTTTATAGGAGATCTAAATGAGTCGTTTCAAATAAGCGGTAATCGTCTTTAATGACTCTTTCAAGATTATTTTTTCTTCTACTTCCTCTTCATGTGTTATATCCATAAGAAAATAATAAATCAAGTATCATAAATATACTAATATTTTTTTATTATTATTATTATGTTACAACCATATTTCATCTCTGTTTCATCCTATGAAAAGAAAAAAAATCACTCATGCATACGTACGACTTACCGTCTCCATGTAATGGTATAATTCAATTTTCATCACCACTTTACTTATATTGTTATAAAAATATAACTAATGAGTATATATGATATTTATGACATAAATTTTATTTTTTAATGATGAATTATTATTCATATTTATTTTTTTCATTTGTCGAAAAGTGAAAACAATGTTCAAGCGTACGTACGACCTACTATCTCCATAAACGGTGTAATTAATTTTCCTATCCCAAAAAATTATGGATGAATATAAATTTATATATAATGAATATATATTATATTTATAAAATTAATAAAATTATGTAGATGATGGATCCAAAATAAAAGTACAAGGACTAAAACTACTAAACCAAAACTTACCTGAAAAATGAAGCAATTATCACCCAAAAGAGTGATTTAATAAATAATTCTTAATAAATGGGTGATAAAAGGTTATAAGTAAATCATATATGGTTTTATATATATGATTATGGTTATATAATAATATTTTTAATAAACCTATATTCATTATATATGAGGTTCCAAAACATATGAAGGAAATCAAACATGAGGTAAAGGGTTTTATGATTACAATCTCATTGTTTGTCGAGTTTGTTTATGAGTAAGTTTGAAATGATGAAATATTATAATATACATATTTTATAAAATAATTTAAAGAAGGTTTTTTACATAATCCTATGATATTTTGAAGTATATTTTTACCCAGTTTTTACTTTTTTAAAAATCAGTTGAAAGGAATCTTTTTTTCATTTTCTGAACAAGTTACTTTATGAATTTTCTGAGAAAAGCATGGAAGGAATGTTTTTTAACTTATACAGCATGAATGAAATTTCCATCTAGAATTATACCTAAATAATTCAAATATTACTTTAAAATTTGATAAGATTATTTTTAAATAAAATTGGTTTTTAATATGTGTGTAGTTTTTAGATTATAAAAAGTGTTTTTCAAAGTTGAAAGGTTATTTTCCTCAAGAATGTTTTAATGATATTTTGATTTATAAACAAAGAAAACATTCAATGTTGCTTATGGTTTAATAGTAATATGATCCAAGTATACCATCCTTTTTCTTTCTCTATATGTTTTATATTTATTATGACAAGATGTTTATGAGTCTTGTTCCTTTCCTATGGGTTATGCTATGATGAAATTTTTATGAAACTATGTATTACTTTGATTATGTTATAGGTGGTACCTATATGTCCCTCCAATTAATTGGGTAAATATTGATATCTCATGAGATAAGCATGATTGTAATGGGGATTGAACCCAGTTCAGTAATGTACTTTGTCTACTATGATAGTCTTGGGAGTGAACCATGACTAATATGATGGTTTGAGGAGTCAAACCATTCCACTATGATAGTCTTTTCAAAGAGTATTTACTACTAAAGAAATTATTTTCAATGATTATGTGTATTCCATAATTCCATGTCATATTCCTATATTATAATCTCATGAATCATGTTCTCTGATTCCTTTATGATTCATTTCTTATAAACTACCAAGATTTATTCCAAGACTCATAGTTATGATCTATGATATGAAGAGTGTAATGACCCATAATTTTATCAATAATATTTACCTTCTTATAATTATGTTATATGATATAAAATATATAAATAACATACAGAACCAAATAAAAACATTATTCTCATAAATGAATAATATAATAAGTGGTGTTTATATAAATTGATGAACATATACCGATGGAATAGCAAGCTAACCATTGGAATGGTAATATAACCATTTAGAATATTAATCCAAACAATAGAATAATAACATAATTTATTAAAGTATAATAAAAATTAGGTATCTTATAAATGAAAAAATGATATAATTAAATCATGGTATAAGTAAATAAATGTTTTAAAAATGATAAATTAAGTGATGGTATTTTTGTAAGACGTAAATGATTATTTACAATTTTATAATTAATATAATTATTTAAAAGAAAATTTATTTTCATAAAATAGATTCATAAATTAATATTATTTTGTATCATAATTATAAAATAATTTTATGAGTCCTTAATTAATTTTTCAAAGGGTCATAAAATCGATTATAATATTAAAATCGATATTTTTTTAATAAATGATGATTTTATTTAAAAATTAAATTTATCCTATTTATAAAATTATTTTTATAAAATGGATTTCATTTCTGAAATATACATATTGATAAATGGTTTGGGTGAATTTTTGGGATTTTTCTAAAATTGTTGGGTTTTGGTGAATAATGAAATATGATATAAGCTAAATATATGAATTTTTGAGTCATGGATGATGTATGATTGATGTAACCATCATTATATAAAACTATACTTCCCTAGTTACTGTATTTAGTCATATTAATAAATACTATTGATAGTCTTGATCCAAAATTGTAACATCCCAAGTAAGTAATGAATAATAGATATTTTTATCTATGTCTACTAATGAATTAGATAGTGTTTTAGAGGCTTAAAATGAGAATAAATCCAATCTTAAGCATGGAATACACTAATATTTTTAAAAGATTGTTTTACTGCCTTTTGATGGAAAACCATTTTTAAATAAACCTTTTGACAATTTTATAAGCTCTATTTTTCAAAATAAACTTATTATTTATGATTAGGACATTGAAATTTACATTGGATAATTTTTTGGCATTTTTCTGACAATGTTCATTTTTTTAATGAATAGTGAAAAATACTGCATTTTACATCAAAACTGCTTTTTCATCTAATTCAATTATATGGTTAGATTATCTTTTTAATTGTTTTTAAAGTTCAATTAGAATATATTTTTACCATTTAATCCAATAGTGTTCGTTGGAGTTAATTTCACTATGAAATTGGATTTAAACTAGTGTCAATCTTTTGATACTTATTGTTTCATAAAAATACGCTATTTGCTCTGACAGCGGGAATTAATTATTAAATTAATTAATGTAACTTATATGTTTTGAATTTTTTAAGATAGACATCATTTTTGAATTAAAAATATCAAATATAGCTTAGGGTGAAGTTTTGGTATTTTTCTGAAAAACATCAATTTTTGATGAATAGTGAAACCACTGAGTGGTACTTAAAAAACTGATTTTTCGTTTAAATGAAATTTTACCACCTCTGTGTTTTGAATTTCAAAAATCCGACATACATGGTTGTCATTAAGAAGTAAAATTTGGTTCAATGGGATTAAAATAATTTTTTGGTGAATAGTAACTTTTAAGTTTTTAATCGCGATTAGAGGTAATTAGTGTAATTTAAGGTAAAAATAATGTTTTAATAAAATGAAATGACCTAGAAACATGTCCTACCCTTATTGGATGTGTCATGGACGACCAAGAAAACCCAAGGGTAGATATTTGGGACCCCATGGAGCCACTTGGGTAAGATAAAGACATTAATGCTTTTTATTTAATGTTAAAGTAAAAATGTCACAAACATGAGTTGTTTTACTAAAACAATTTTAAAATGGGGTTATACAGGTCATATTTTTTACACTAAATATTCATTAGAAAGATAAAACGATTTCCTACATCATGATATATTTTTTATAATTTTTAGACATTAAGTAAATTAAATTATTTATGACACCATGATGATGTAGTGATGACCTCATTATTTAACGATTTAAATAAAACGAAAAGATAATGTAAAATCTAATACCTACACATGTCAAAAACCTATTGGATGGGTGTATTTAGAACTATTATCACTTTATCCTAGAAATATATAATTTGGGGACCTTTTAAATCCGAAAATCATTTTTTAATAAAGTATCCTTTTATACCTTTCCAAGAGTGCCCCTCCCCTCCTCTTATAAAAGGCCCCCACCTCTACCTCCTTACCCACACTTCCAATGCCTTTGGCTCAGACAACACCTACCCATTCTGTCTCTCCACATCCCTATATAACTCCTAGAGGCCTCACTTTGGGCATAAGTCTTCCCAATGAAGCCTTTGAGCTCAAATCAAAAATAGTTGCCCAATTTAAAGGTAGTGTCTTCTATTGTGTTCTTATGTTTTATTTTGCTTCTCCAACACCCTAAACACTATTTATTAATTTCTTTTGTAACAACACCAGTATATTCCATATAATAGGATGTTTTTATAAGAAGTATTCTAGCTACACTTACACACACCTACATCTAATGGTTAAAAAACATATTGTTTCCGTGGATGGCGAATTTCTGCCTCACGAAACGATGATTTTTTAATATTCTTTTAACACCTTCAAAGGTGGCCATTAAGATGTCACTATATTTAAATATTATATATAATATGTTTATGATTTACTTAAGCTTCTGTATTTTTCATTTATGTCATACCTTTATGGTTACCATTATGGGTAAACGCGATATCTTCATTTTAGGAAGTGCGGACTACCGCCCCCTCAAAGTGATTTGATTCGTTAATGCCATATGTGGGATGTATAAAGGATTTAATTAATGATATTATGTATGATATTATACTGGAATTATAATATACCTTTATATCATTATTATTCCATTCCATAAAATACAAAATAGAAATGAAAGTAGCGTTCATGCGTACGTACGGCTTACCATCTCCATAAATGGCGCATTTCATTTCTTACCTATAAATGATTATGTACTATTATAAATGAATGTATATACTGGATATATATGATATATATGATATCTATATCATGAATATAATTCTTGATATAATGGATATTTTACCACATGAACAACTTGTAATTATAAAGAGTTTATTTTTGACTCAATTACCAATGATCGTTAAAACGACCGTTATTAACTTAAATAATTACATAGTGTTCATGACACGAAAATAAGTGATATAAAAGTAATAATGAACTTGAAAAAGGTTCTTAAACAAGTAGAAATTAACTCAAGTTTATTATTCATGAGATTAAAGAACGATCAAGTCAAGTCGGATACTAGGTATGGGACTTCGTCTCAATCTCCTTTCATTAAGGCATATTTTGTTTTATACACAACCTTATTTTATATGGTGTATAAACCCATTTGACTTTTACATTTATCCAAAAGGAATCTTTTTATACAAAGCGTTTTACTAAGCAACAAAATGGAATGTTTTTATCGTACGTATGCGGCGATAATGGCTTCTCCGCCCCCGTGACCATTATTTGAGTTTCGGCTTCCTCTACAAGCCATACCTTTTTTTAAAATGAAAAATAAATACCATGTTTTACTTTTCTTTTATTTTGGTATTGAAAATGGTTTTCATAATGTTTTTATTATATCAATGTGTTTTATTGATATCTTGTGATTGAAATATGGAAATGTTATGTTTCCTTTATGCATGTTTTATGTGATACGATTATATTATGGTTCATGGGAATTGTTATGAAGATGGGTGGCTCCGTGATAAACTAATGGTGGGTGAGCCCGATATAGCTCTCCAATTCATTGGGTAACGCGAAGGAGATAAGCGTTAAGGTTTCTCCGAAGAGATTTAGGGAATATACTGTGATGGGTATTCCAAACGTAACCAAGAGGGTTACTCCCTACGTAAGAATGTTATGAATGTATCAAGTTACATTTATGTCTGATGATTTCTATGATTTATTCATGATTTGATGATGTGTGTTAAAGTGATTATGTTTTATGAGTAGAGTGTGATTTCATTGATTCTTATGTATACATGTACTCATGTTTCCTTTCCATATTTTTATATCCCTTACTGAGCTTTTTATGCTCATCCCAAGTTTTTTAAATGTTTTCACAGGTCAAGGGAAGGGTACATGATATGATGATAGTGTCAAGGAAGTGTCAAGAAAGAATCCATGTTTTATTTTAAATATGTTTCCGTTGATGGGAAAAAATGAATACTATCTTTTATTGTAACCACTTTGTTTAAATGTGGGATGTAATGCATGTTTTATGATATAATTCTTTAAAACTCTAAACCTGAAAATATACTCAACGTATAATCTTGTAATAACCTTAGATTAAGTAAGGTTTAAGGTTGGGGCCTTATAGTTGGTATCAGAGGTCGGTTTAGATAACTTTAGGAGTTAGAATTCTATTAAATGATTATCCAAAAATATTTTTTTTATGGTCAAATTGAAATGATATAGCATTTGAATATTACCATGTTGCTTCATCTAAGACATGTTTGTTCAGAATGGTTTTCCGTAGAGGGAACAGGGAACCAGTGCTAGGAAGGCATAAAGAAGGAAATAACCTTCTGAATCAACATCTTGAGATGGTCGGAATTGGAACTGAACAGTTTGTTGCAGTAATGGTGCAGTTGACTCAAGCGATAAATGGTGGTGGTATCCATACACGAGATTATCCATATCAACCACAGAGGAACATGTCAGTGGTGGAACATTTCATGAGGCAACATCCCCCATCATTCAGAGGATCATCTGACCCTGTGCTAGCTGAAGGGTAGATTAAAACACAGGAGAAGATTTTCGATGTCAGGCAGTGTTCAGACAATCAAAAGGTTAGTCTTGTTATTTACCGTTTGGAGGGTGAAGCAGATCAGTGGTGGTCGATGGTTAAAAATATCAGGGATGCTGATGAGATTGATGCTCTCGACTGGGATGAATTTAAAGGTATGTTTCTTGAGAAGTATTTTCCTAAGGCTGTTCGACTTAGGATGGAAAAACAATTCTTGGAATTGAGGCAAGAGGAAGACTCAGTGGCTTCTTATGAAGAGAGGTTCCTCGATTGGCAAGTTATGCTACAAATTTTATCTGAGACCTTGATAGTAAAATCAATCGTTTTTACTCAGGATTAAATCCAAAATATCGAAGGGTTTTAGCTTCTCGTGAGTTCAAAAGTTATGAAAAACTTGTTCGATATGCTGAGAAGGTGGAAATGAAGTTTTTTGATGATCAAGTGTTCTATAACAACCAACAGAAGAAGAGGCCGAGGTGGTAGGAGAAAGGGAATAATTCTTCAAAAAGGTCTGATGGTAAGAAAACTAAGTTTCCAGTTTGTGATAAATGTGTGAAAAGGCATCCTGGGGAATGTCTTCTGAATTCTGGAAAGTGCTACCGATGTGGTAAGATGGGACATAAGGCTCATTATTTCACTGAAAAAGATCAAGGTGATGGTAAGTCCAAATTTTATTTGCAGTTAGTGAAATGTTTTAAGTGCAATGAGATGGTTCACTATGCAAACGAGTGTCCAACAAAGAGCTCGAGTGATGGGAAGCAGTTAGACTACAAGCAGAAAGGGGTGGTGAAATCCTTTATAACTACTTTAGCAGATGTCAGGCCATCAAATGAAGTTGTATCAGGTACTTTGTTTTTTCATATTATGCCAGTGTGTTGTTTGATTCGGGGTCTACACATTCTTTCATCTCTGAAACCTTTTCTAGTAAAATGGGAATACCATCTCAAGAAATGACTCCTGAACTTGTGGTAAAAACACCTTGGGGAAATGTTGAGGAAAAAAGAATTTATAAGAATCTTCCTATCCTTATCTGTGGAAAGAACCTACTTGAAAACCTTATTGTTTTACCTCTAGTAGAGTTTGATATTATCCTGGGTATGGATTGGCTCTTTATTTACCATGCTAAGATTGAGAGTAGAGCTAAAGAAGTTTCTTTTCAGAAAGACTTTCAGTTTTTGTACAAGAATGAACCCTTACTGTTGATAACATATCAAGAGGCTGAGAAACTTGTAAAAGATGGAAATGAATGTTACCTTGCACACATCGTTGAAAATAAAGGAACTGTTCAGATTAATGATGTACCAGTGGTAAATGAGTATCCTTATGTTTTTCCTGATGAGTTGCCTAGAATAATACTAGATTGGGAAGTTGAATTTACTGTTGACTTAGATCCTGATGCTATACCAATTTCAAAACCCCCTTATCGAATGGCTCAAATTGAACTTTTAGAGTTGAAGGAGAAATTGCAAGATTTATTAAAGAAAGGTTTCATTCGACCTAGCACATCACCATGGGGTGATCCTGTTTTATTTGTTAAAAAGAAAGATGGTTCTATGAGACTTTGCATTGATTATAGAGCCTTGAATAACATCACTGTTAAGAACAAATATCCTTTGCCTCATATCGATGATTTGTTTGATCAGATCCAGGGAGCTCAGTATTTTTCAAAGATTGACCTGAGATCGGGGTACCATCAGTTGAATGTAAAGGAAGAAGATATTCCGAAGACTGAGTTTTGTACAAGATATGGCCATTTTGAATTTGTAGCAATGCCTTTTGGGATAACCAATGCACCTACTGTATTCATGGACTTAATGAATAGAATTTTCCATGAGTTCTTGGATAAGTTTGTGGTGGTTTTCATTGATGATATTTTGGTGTTTTCTAAAAGTAAAGAGGAGCATGAAAGAAATTTAAGGGTTATTTTTCAAAACTTAAAAGAAAATAAATTGTATGTGAAATTCAGCAAGTGTGATTTTTGGTTGCAATAAATTTCTTTCCTTGGTCACATTGTTTCCAAAGATGGGATAACTATTGATCCTGTAAAAACAAAGGTTGTTGAAGAATGGCCAAGACCCACAAATGTAACTGAGATTCGTAGTTTCCTTGGTTTGGCAGGCTATTACCGAAGGTTTGTTAGAAATTTTTCCCGGTTATCTAGTCCAATGACTAAGCTAACTCGGAAGGGTGTTAAGTTTATCTGGACAAAAGAATGTGATGATTGTTTTTAGGAGTTGAAAAGAAGATTGGTGAATGCTCCAGTTTTGGCACTACCTTCCAGAAATGGGGAGTTTGTTATCTACAGCGATGCTTCATTGAAAGGACTTGGTTGTGTCCTAATGCAGAATGATCAAGTAATTGCTTATGCTTCACGTCATTTGAAAACTCATGAGGTAAATTATCCTACACATGATTTGGAATTAGCTATTATTGTTTTCGCTTTAAAAATTTGGAGGCATCATTTGTATGGAGTAAAGTGTGAAATATATATCGATCACAAAAGTTTAAAGTATATATTCACTCAGAAATAATTGAACATGAGACAGAGGAGATGGCTATAATTAATCAAGGATTATGATTGTACAATTCATTACCATCTGGGAAAAGAAAATAAAGTGGCTGATGCTTTGAGTCGAAAAAGTAATGCTTCATTAACAATGTTGTGTTTGGAACGTGATCCTTTGGTTAAGGATTTGATGAACTTTGGCATAGAAGTTGTTGGTGCAGGATGTCCTTCTGTTTTGTTTCAGGTATCAGTGAAATCTTCTCTATCAGACAGAATCAAGCAAGCACAGAAGCAAGACAGTGAGTTGCAGAAAAGGGTAGAGATGGTTCAGAAAGGTAAGTTGCCTGAATTCAACATTGATAATGATTGGGTTTTGAGATTTGGTAAGAGATTGTGTGTGCCTTGTGATTCACATTTGAAGAGAGAGTTGTTATGAGAAGCTCATAGTTCTCCGTTTTCAGTTCATCCTGGCAGTACTAAGATGTACAGAGATCTGCGGAAGTATTACTGGTGGGATGGAATGAAAAGAGATATTGCTGATTTTACTGTGAAGTGTTTTACATGTCAATAGGTTAAAGCAGAGTGGCAGTTACCGAAAGGGATGCTTTAGCCTTTACTAGTGCCAGAGTGGAAATGGGAGAATATATCCATGGACTTTGTTGTGGGATTACCAAAGACATCTCAAGGTAATAATGCAATCTGGGTTATTGTTGATCGCTTGACTAAATCTGTTCATTTCCTTTCTATACGAGATACTTTTTTTCCTAGATCAACTTTCCTGTTTGAACCTTAAAGAGATAGTCAGGTTTCATGGAGTTCCTCTCTCCATTGTATCTGACCGTGATCCCAGGTTCACTTCTAACTTTTGGAAAGGCCTTCAGAAGTCGTTGGGTACTGAATTAAATTTTAGTACAGCTTTTCATCCACAATCAGATGGGCAGTCAGAACAAACAATTCAGACTTTGGAAGATATGCTACGTGCTTATTCGATGGATTATCAGGGAAGTTGTGACCAACATCTTTCTTTGGTTGAATTTTCATATAATAACAGTTTTCATTCCAGTATACAGATGGAACTATTTGAGGCGTTATATGGGAAGTGGTGTCGAACTCCAACTTTCTAGGATGAAGTGGGTGAAAGGAAGCTAATGGGACCAGAATTGGTAGAAGAGTTGGCAGAAAAAGTTCAGCTGATACAGAAACACATGAGAACAGCTCAGAGCAGGCAGAAGAGTTATGCAGACAATAGGAGGAAGGATCTCTCTTTTAAGGTAGGTGATCATGTTTTTCTCAAAGAATCACCATGGAAAAGTGTGATGCAATTTGGTAAGAAAGGAAAGCTGAGTCCAAGGTTCATTGGACCATATGAAATTCTGGAGAGAGTTGGATCAGTTGCATACCGAGTGGCTTTACCTCCGAGTTTATCTCAGGTACACAATGTTTTTCATGTTTCGATGTTGAGAAAGTATATGCTAGATCCATCTCATGTTTTGAGTCCAGAGGTAGTTCAGCTGGAAGAGAACCTATCTTATGAGGAACAACCGATCCAGATTCTTGACCACATGGAGAAAGTGTTACGGAATAAGGTGATTCATCAGGTGAAGGTTTTTTGGAAAAACCACATTGTTGAAGAGGCAACATGGGAATCTGAAAATGCAATGAGGGATAAATACCCCCACTTATTCAATAAGTAAATAAATTGCGGGGACGCAATTTTCTAAAGGGGGGAAGGATGTAACATCCCATGTAAGTAATGAATAATAGATATTTTTAACTATGTCTACTAATGAATTAGATAGTGTTTTAGTGGCTTAAAATGAGAATAAAACCAATCTTAAGAATGAAATACACTAATATTTTTAAAAGATTGTTTTACTGCCTTTTGATGGCAAACCATTTTTAAATCAAACTATTGACAATTTTATAAGCTCTATTTGTCAAAATAAACTTATTATTTATTATTGGGACATTGAAATTTACATTGGATAATTTTTTGGTATTTTTTTGACAATGTTCATTTTTTAATGAATAGTGAAAAATACTGCATTTTACATCAAAACTGCTTTTTCATCTAATTTAATTATATAGTTAGATTATCTTTTGAATTGGTTTTAAAGTTCAATTAGAATATATTTTTACCATTTAATCTAATAGTGGTCGTTGGAGTTAATTTCACTTTGAAATTGGACTTAAACTAGTGTCAATCTTTTGATACTTATTGTTTCATAAAAATACGCTATTTGCTCTGACAGCGGGAATTAATTATTAAATTAATTAATTTAACTTATATGTTTTTAATTTTGTAAGATAGACATCATTTTTGAATTCAGAATATAAAATATAGCTTAGGGTGAAGTTTTGGTATTTTTCTGAAAAACATCAATTTTTGATGAATAGTGAAACCACTAAGTGGTACTTAAAAAACTGATTTTTTGTTTAAATGAAATTTTACCACCTCTGTATTTTGAATTTCAAAAATCTGACATACATTGTTGTCATTAAGAAGTAGAATGTGGTTCAATGGGATTAAAATAATTTTTTGGTGAATAGTAACTTTTAAGTTTTTAATCGCGATTAGAGGTAATTAGTGTAATTTAAGGTAAAAATAATGTTTTAATAAAATGAAATGACCTAGACATACGTCCTACCCTTATTGGATGTATCATGACCGACCAATACAACCCATGGGTCGATTTTTGGGACCCCATGGAGCCACTTGGGTAAGATAAAGACATTAATTCTTTTTATTTAACGTTAAAGTAAAAATGTCACAAACATGAGTTCTTTTACTAAAACAATTTTTAAATGGGGTTATACAAGTCATATTTTTGACTATAAATATTAATTAGAAATATAAAAATATTTATTACATTATGATATATTTTTTATAATTTTTAGACATTAAATAAATTAAATTATTTATGACACCATGATGATGCAGCGATGACCTCATTATTTAATGATTTAAATAAAACGAAAAGATAATGTAAAATCTAAGACCTACACATGTCAAAAACATATTGGATGGGTTTATTTAGAACTATTATCACCTTATCCTAGAAATATATAATTTTGGGACCTTTTAAATCCGAAAATCATTTTATAATAAAGTATCCTTTTATACCTTTCCAAGAGTGCCCCTCCTCTCCTCTTATAAAAGGCCCCCACCTCTACCTCCTTACCCACACTTACAAAGCCTTTGGCTTGGCCAACCCCTGCCCATTATGTCTCTCCACATCCCTTTATAACTCCTATAAGCCTAACTTTTGTCATAAGTCTTCCCAAGGAAGCCTTTGAGCTCAAATCAAAAAGAGTTACCCGATTTAAAGGTAGTGTCTTCTATTGTGTTCTTATGTTTTATTTTGCTTCTCCAACCCCCTAAACTCTTTTTATTCGTTTATTTTGTAAAAACATCAGTATATTACATATAATAGGATTTTTTTATAAGAATTATTCGAGCTACACTTACACACACCTACATCTAATGGTTAAAGAACATACTGTTTCCATGGATGGTGAATTTCTGCCTCACGAAACGATGATTGTTCAATATTCTTTTAACACCTTAAAATGTGGCCATTAAGATGTAACTATATTTATATATTATATATAATATGTTTATGTTTTACTTATGCTTCTGTATTTTTCATTTATGGCATACCTTTATGGTTACCATTATGGGTAAACGCGATATCTTCATTTTAGGAAGTGCGGACTACCGCCCCCTCAAAGTGATTTGATTCGTTAATGCCATATATGGGATGTATAAAGGATTTAATTAATGATATTATGTATGATATTATACTGGAATTATAATATACCTTTATATCATTATAATTCCATTCCATAAAATACGAAATAGAAATGAAAGTAGCGTTCATGCATACGTACAGTTTACCGTCTCCATGAACGGTGCATTTCATTTCTTACCTCTAAATGATTATGTAATATTATAAATGAATGTATATACTGGATATATGTGATATATATGATATCTACGTAATTAATATAATTCTTGATATAATGGATATTTTACCACATGAATAACTTGTAATTATAAAGAGTTTATTTTTGACTCAAGTACCAATGATCGTTAAAACGACAGTTATTAACTTAAATAATTACAGAGTGTTAATGGCATGGAAATAAGTGATATAAAAGGAATAATGAACTTGAAAATGGTTCTTAAACAAGTAGAAATTAACTAAAGTTTATTATTAAGGATATTAAAGAATGATCAAGTCAAGTCGGATACGAGGTATGGGACTTCGTCTCAATCTCCTTTCATTGAGGCATATTTTGTTTTATACACAACCTTATTTTATACGGTGTATAATCCCCTTTGACTTTTACATTTATCCAAAAGGAATCTTTTTATACGAAGCATTTTACTAAATGACAAAAAGGAATGTTTTTGTCGTACGTATGCGGTGACAATGACTTCTCCGCCGCCGTGACCATTATTTGAGTTTTGGCTTCCTCTACAAGTCATTCCTTTTTTTTAAATGAAAAATTAATACCATGCTTTACTTTTCTTTTATTTTGGTATTGAAAATGGTTTTAATAATGTTTTTATTATATCAATGTGTTGTATTGATATCTTGTGATTGAAATATGGAAATTTTATGTTTCCTTTATGCATGTTTTATGTGATACGATTATGTTATGGTTCTTGGGAATTGTTATGAAGACGGGTGGTTCCGTGATAAACTAAGGGTAGGTGAGCCCGATATATCTCTCCAATGCATTGGTTAATGCGAAGGAGATAAACATTAAGGTTTATCCAAAGAGATTTAGGGAATATACTGTGATGGGTATTCCAAACGTAACCAAGAGGGTTACTCCCTACGTAAGAATATTATGAATGTCTCAAGTTACCTTTATGTCTTATGATTTCTATGATTTATTCGTGATTTTATGAGGTATGTTAAAGTTCTTATGTTTTATGAGTAGAGTATGATTTCATTGATTCTTATGTATACATGTACTCATGTTTCCTTTCCATATTTTTATATCCCTTACTGAGCTTTTTATGCTCGTCCCAAGTTTTTGAAATGTTTTCATAGGTCAAGGGAAGGGTACATGATATGATGATAGTGTCGAGGAAGTGTCAAGAAAGAATCCATGTTTTATTTTAAATATGCTTCCGTTGATGGGAAAAAATGAATACTATCTTTTATTGTAACCACTTTGTTTAAATGTGTGATGTAATGCATGTTTTATGATCTAATTCTCTAAAACACTAAACCTAAAAAGATCCTCAATGTGTAATCTTGTAATAACCTAAGATTAAGTAAGGTTTAAGGCTAGGGCCTTATAAAAATAATAAACAAATGAATAAAATAATAAAAAAATACCTCTCTCCTCCCCTATAAAAATAACCCCACACTACCTCTTATCCTCACACATTACAAGACTTTTATATTGTCTAAATTATTCCAATTCACTTATGTAATACCCCAAGATTTCATAGTACATTATTTCTTCAAAGTAATTCAATAACTTACACTACACGCAATATCAAGTTCAAGTGCACCACAACTTCCCAAACTAGCCGTTCAAAAGCAGTTATGAATAGTATTAATATAATTTTAAACTTTATATAACCATTATAATTTTAGAATCCATATTATGAGTTTCTTAGACATAATGTAAGGACAAATTCATTTTTTTCAGATAAAAGAAGTATTTCTTTCAAAAAATGCAATTTTACCACCTTTTAATGGAGAACCCTTTTTAAATACAATATTTGAAACTTTTATATATTCAATTTGACAAAATAAACTTCTTCTTTGGGATAGGGACATAAGAATTTAGTTTTAATAAATTTTTTGTGTTTTTCTGATAACTTTCATATTTGGGTGAATAGTGAAAAATAATATATTTTAACTGAAAACAAATTTTTTAATCAAAATAATTTATAGTGTTAAACTATAAATATGAATAGTTTGTATGTATAATTAGATTATATTTTGACCATTTAATCAAATTTTGGTCATTGGAAGTAATTTCACTTTGAAATTGGATATAAACAAATGTCAATCTTTTGGTAGTTATTATTTCATAAAAATACGCTTTTTGGTTTTGATAATGGGAATTAATTTTAAACTAATAAATACAATTTATATGTTTTTAATTTGGTAAAATAGACTTCATTTTTGAATTCATAATATCAAAATTATCTTACGGTGAATTTTTGGTATGTTTCTGAAAACTTTTAATTTTTGATGAATAGTCAAAAACACTGAGTTATAGTTTAAAACCGAATTTTTATTTAAATAGTTATTTATTTTATTTAAATTTATTTTAGGTAAAAATATATATATATATATATAATACATATATAAGTTCAATTTAGTTCATTGGAGTCAGTTTATAATAATTTTAGATATATAAAAATTTTATTGAACTTTTCACCGTCTTTTACCCACCTCCTAGGAGAATTTGAAAATTCACATAAAACTTAATTTTACTGCTTCTGTGAGTTGATTTTTGAAAATATGAGAGACACAGTTAATATCAAGGAGTAAAATGTGGTTCAATAAGATAAAAATATTTTTTGGTGAATAGTAACTTTTTACTTTTATTTACCCCGGCTAAAAGTAAATAGGTTAATTAAGGGTAAAAATGATATTATTATTACCCTAACACATGTCCTAATTCTTTTGGATAAGTATAATTCAACAAAAAACAACCTTAGGAATAAAATATGAACCTCTTTGGTCCACTTGGATTAGATTAGGACACTTATTAGTATTTAATTCAAAGAAGAGTTAAAATCAAAGTTTAATAACTAAAACATTTTTAATATAGGGTTATACATAAGATAAATTAGACTATAAATATTCCTTAGAAAGATAAAAAATTCCTACATAATGGTATTTTATTTATATTTTTTAGACATTAAATAATTTAATTTATGTATGACACGATTATGATGCAGTAATTACCTAATTAATGAAATATTAAAATAATTAATATTATAAATATCCAAATAAATGTAATTTGAGACTTTTTATGAATTCCACTAATTTTATATATTAATATTACATATTAGGGTTGGTTGGATTAATTTTTTTCGAAGCAATAATGCTGTTATTAATTTAGAAAAAACAAAATATCAAATAGTGTCAAAATTGACATAAAAGAGTTTTTAATACAAATATTATATTATTAATTGATATTCTATCCCTAAAAATATAAGGTTTGTCCAAAAGACTTATATAATTATATGTGTATCATTAATGAACCACTTGGGGTTCTATTGGAAGTATATAGTAAGTTTATTAACCATATAATATAAAAATACAAAGAGACATGGTAAATGTAAAACTATTTAACTAAGAGTTAAATCTAAACGATAAAGTTAATATAGTGACCCAAAACTGTATAAAACCTATTGGTTGAGTGATTTTAGACCCATACCCTTCTTAAGCTTTAAATAATCCCTTTTGTATCCATTAGAAACCGAAATTTATTTTATTATAAAATAATATTTCTAGTTTTCCTAAGGTGCCCCTCACCCCTCTTATAAAAGGGAACTCCCCCTTACCTCAAATTCACACCTTCAAAGCAATTTTTATCGGAAAATATCTGCCAAAATACCCTCTAAAATTTCCTCCCTTCATCCTAGAGTCCTTCCTTTAGTCATAAATTCAACCTAAAGAGCCCTTTTTATCAAATCAAAAGGAAGAACCCGAAGAAGAGGTAAATATCTCACCACCTCTTTCAAGTTCCTTTCTTCTTCCACTTCCTTATTCCTTGTTGTTTCAATTCTAAAATAATAACTTCAGTATATTCTATATGATTTGATATTATTATGAATATGTTACAACCAAATTCATTATTCTATCCATCCTTTGAATGACATGTCATCATACGTGCGTGCGTACGGCTTACCGTCTCCATGTCGTGGTGTAATTGTTATTCAATACATTATTATTTGGATGGGTATAATAATGATGTGTAATTCATGTAAATATTAAATATAACATTATAATTATTGTTTATATATGATATACCAACCAATTATATATTATTTTAATATCAAAATAATGATATTGTCGCTTGTGCGTACGTACGGATTACCGTTTCCATAAACGCAATGAGATTCATTCCACATCGTATCCATTCAAGAATAAATTTCATTTGATGATTAAAAATAATGTTTAGAGACATTATGTCATTATGGATATGAATAATATACATCTCATCCATAACAAATATGACTCACATAACAAATAATATAAAGGGAAATGAATCTGTTAACACCCAAAACAACGATAATACTAAGAAATAATTAACAAAGCAATGTTAAAAGATCATATATGATATCATATTAATGTATATGATTATTTTATAATTTAATAACAATTATTTAACCATTATACATGAGTTTAACCTACCCTCGACCAAGGAAAAAGTGCAAAGTAAGGGGTTTCTTATCTCACTTTTAATTACGTGAGATTTCCATTGTTCGCCGCTTATTTAATAAATGTGGTGTATTGTGTACTATCATTTGATATATATATATATATATTATGATGATTATTTTTATATTCATGGTATTTTGTGATTAATTTGGTTATTCTTAACTTTTTTTCATACGACTCGATTGATTACAACGAAGGGTTTCCATCTCACTTCCTATTTCCGTGAGATTCAAGCCATACTGCCACTATTTCCTTTTGTGTGGTGTATGTACTGCCCAATTATTGTATTCTTTGTGTAATATACTTTAATTTATGAGTAATTACATCTTCATTTTATGATCCTTCTTTCATGGGTGTATGTTTTTTAAGTTACCAAATTGATAAGGGAATTTGAAATTTCAATTTCCACTCATTCGGCTTTACGCATACTTCATTGATTATTTTACTCTAAGATTATGTGTGGAATCACTATTCATTTTATTATGTCATAATTTCCACTCACCTTTATTTATATATACTTTTGATACTCATAATCACTCCATTGATAAATTCCCAAGTCATCGATATGAACTTGATAAGAGTAATTTTAACTCAATCTCCATTTGTTTTGTTAAATATCCAATTCATTGGTGTTGTTTTTACAAGAATATGTGTGAATGTCCTCTGATTTATTTACACTGAATATCCAATCATATTGAGTGTTTTTATATTTTTCACACATAATTATGTCTTTGATTTATCATTAACTTAAGGGTACGGTCTTTATAAGAGATTTCATCTCAATTTACATTCCATTGAGACTTCTTTGTTGTTATACACCAAATCACTTTTATATGGTGTATATAATGTACTTTGACATAGTATATCATGAATCCATTTATTCTCATGATATTAAAAAGTTTTTATTACCTCAGTTATTTGTATTCAAGTGTCTCTCTTTTGGTTAGGAACTCTAACTAAAAAATTATTTTTAAAATGTTTTAAAGATTTATTATTCTAAATTTTTCTCATTAATATCCATGTTTTAAAAATGGTTTTAAGGTTTTATTTATATGGACATTAATGTTTTAAAATTTAAATTCATTTTAAAAGTTTCAAAGTGGTATAGGACACTTTGATTAAAAAATATATTTTAAACAGCTTCTTGATAAATAGTGAGACTTTTAAATGTTTTAAAGAAAAAGGGGGATATTTCTCTAAAATAGTTTTGATGATTATTTCCATCTATGTCAATATCCTTCATTATCCTCGATTGAGGTTAATCTGTTATAATAAAATCTTCCATATTGTATTGAATTATTTATGTTTGACTGTGGATGTGCTATTTTTATACCATTCATGGTTTGTTGATAAAGAATTGACATTTCGTATGCTAGTTTTAATACGAATATTTATGTTATGTTTCAAACTTTTCATATGATGAATGCAGTAGACTTAGTAAGTGACGGGTGGAGCCCTTTATAGCTCCTAGATGCATCGGTAGGTCTCATGAGACAAACTAGTGTCTTGGCACAAGGCCTTGAAAAAATCTTATTTGTAGTATTGTCACAAGGCCTTGACTATGTGGTTATGATAGTCTGGAATTATGTATTCCATCATTATGAAAGTGGATATTGATTTTGCATGTGATTATTATACTAGTAGAATATCCATGTGAATAAGTAAATGGAATTATTTGATTTTATCTTTTCCATATTATGCTGAAGTTCAAGTTTAAAAGGCTTTTGTTATAGTATTATACACTACCTTAAATTTTTATTCTTGTTTATTAAAGTTTCCACTATAATGTTATCCTTACTGAGCATCTAAACTCACCCCTTTCTATGTTTTATTTCTCCCAGGATGCAAAGAAGTATATTATGAATGACCTCCAGGGATAGTCTATGGGATCTCAGTGTTGTATATGGAAACAATGTTGTTGTAGTTTTCTATTTTATGATGTAATGTAATCCTTATGAATGTATCTAGAACTTCCAAGGCTACTAAACTAATCGGCCTTTTGAGACTTGATATTTTATGATCATTCCAATGATACATAATAATGCACCGACTCTTGGCTTCTGGGGTCGGGGCGTTACAACTTACCAAGCCTCTTACCCATGTCAAAGAGTTTCTGGTATCAATAAAAGTCCAAACCCAAGTTCCTTAAGAAGGTTCTCAAGGAGAAGATATTCAAGAGGTAAAATCCTCCTTCTTTCTCTTTTAATTTATTTTCTTTTCTAATTATCTCCTAACCACCCCTATAAAAAGTGTAATGATAAATAAATTATCATATATATACTATAATTTTATTTTTCTAATGGAATATCCATCATCGAATCTCTTCTCTCCTCCTTTTATTCTAAATAAAATGAAAACATCATTTGTGATGTGTCGATTCACCACCTTCGCAGGCGGCGAGTTTTAATTTTCCATTACCACCTTCAAGGATGGTCATAAAACCATTATTATGATTAAAACATATTTTAATATTAATATTATAACATTTTTAATGTTTTTTAAATAATTTATAAACAAACTATTTAATAAAATGAAATTATTTTGTGATGGATGGAAAAACTACCCAAATAAACTTAAAATTTGTCATTAATGTTTTGTCAACTGAATCATATTCATAACATAAAACCAAATGATATATGATATGAATTAAAATTATTGAATTGAATTAATATAATATAATTTTAATTCTGTAGAATTATTACCATTTAACAATAATCTCTATAATTATATATAAGAAAACTGACCATGAAACCTTGCAAATGTACTCTCTCGAAATGATGAGATTAAAATCTATAACTCATCAAAATGAACATAATTGATCTTAATAAAATTATAATAAATCAAATACATGTATAATAGGTTATTAATTAAGTAATTAATTAATCTAATTTGATTATCTTTAATACTAAATGCATGTGAAAAAGGAATTCAAACATATAGTAAGGGGATTCTCGAAGCCAACTCCCTTTATTTGGGTTATTCCTCTTTCATGCCAAATTTTAATGAGGATATTATTTTAATATTACTAAAATATAATTTCATTATTTTTCCCATTTATTTTCAGTGATATACATGTTTCCAATATAATTTTATGAAAAATAAAAAGATTCTCTAAAATAACTCTACTTTCCAAAACACATATTGACCCCTCTTGAGTTATTTTTTCTTTTCTCAAAAATGATGATTCTTATACCAAATAAGTTATTTTACATTTTCAATTTGGGGAAAAAATTTATTCATGAAATCATGATTGGTGAAATCCTAATTAATCACATTCCTTTATATGGGTTATTTCTTGACTTTGATTGATATATGTTCTATGTGGCATGTATGATTATGTAGATTTTATGATGTGATAGGTGGGACTAAAATTATATAGTCCTACAATGCATTGGGTAATGTAATATATCTCATGAGATGATGTGTTACATGTGTGAACATGATGCTAGATTTTTTCACAATGATGATGTTGTGATTATGTATATATGTTATGCATGAACATAATTCTAGCTTTTTTCACAACAATGTGTGTTATTTGACCACTAAGAAATGATGTTTCATTTTTATGCATTGCCAAATTCCATGAATTTATCCAATGTTTCCCTCATGATGTTTATAATGATCCCATGTTTATTTTTTGATGATGAAGATGATTATGTTCACTCATGTTATATTGATTCATTCCCTTTACTCTTATTCTTATCGGGCTATTAACTCACCCCTTTCTTTGATGTATATCCTCAAGTGACTACATGTACTATAGAAAATGTGATATTTAAAAGAATAAAGAAGATATTTTTAAATAAATGTTTATGTTTTGTTATATAAAGGTTATGTATGGTTCTAATTTAACCAATACACTAGACCTTTGGATCCTAGTTTTTTAACGCTAATATGTTGTTTATCTTTAAAATTATGTAATATTCATGTATGAAAAAGTAGGGTCTCTACAGTTGTTATTAGAACACTATTTAGTTAATTTAGGAATTAGTATTAGAGAACGTTATTGAAAACCCTGAGTATAAGACTAAGTATATGTAAACATCCAAGAATATTTGATTTGTAAAAATTATAAACATAGTTATCCCATAAGATATTCCTTTAGAGTTAATTACATAAAGGAATAAATAAATTAATCATGCTTTATTAACTTATGTTTTGTTCAAACCTTTTATATTTTAGAAAATGGTGGGAACCATAAGAAACTTGGCCAATAAACCTTGTGAAGGACAATGTAATGATTTCTTGAATGACATCCTCAATTCCATGGGAGGTGGAGTTAAAAACTTTATGTCTATGCTTACCCAAATGTCTTAGGATATGAATAATAACATAAACCAGGTGAAACATCCACCTTCACTTAAGAGGGATAAACTGGCTATCGAATCTTTTATATGGAAATGACCACTGACATTTAATGTATCTTCTGATCCACTTAATAAAAAATAGTGGGTTAATGAAATGTAGAATATATTTTCTATGATCTATTATTCTATGAGGGAGAAGGTAACTCTAGCCATATATCATTTAGATAGAGAGGTCGATCAATGGTGGGAATTGATTAATAACCCTAAGCCAGAGGATGAAATAGAAGATATGTGGTCGGAAGACTTTAAGAAAATATTTCTCAACAAGTATTTTCCTCTAAATATTCAGAAAAAGTTGGATATAGAATTCATAGAGATAAAGAAAAAAAGATGGTGAATGTTTTATGTCTTACAATGCAAATTTCACAAGGCTTCTAAGGTATGCCTCGGGTTTTGTTATCAAAAATGATAGTAAAATTAATAGATTATTTAGTGGTTTAAAACCACACCTTTGAAAGGATATACCTATTAGACACTTTGGGAGTTATGAAGAAGTGGTATGATGTTCTCTAAAATTACAGATGGAGTTTGGAGAATGGTTGCATGGTTATGGAGATAAGAAAAGAAGAATGGAGTTTCATGATGGTGGGTCAAATGAAAAAGGAAGAAAGAGGACCAAACCACCCATGTGTCAAAAATTTGGGAAGAAACATCATGGGGATTTCCTTAAAGGTATGGGTAAATGATTTAAGTTTAGGAGATAAGGCCACCAAACTCATGATTGCTGGAGAGACAAGAAGAAACCGTCCAACCTGATGGAGGAAAGGAGGTAACCTCCTAATTCACCACCTATAGTTCAATGATTCAACTATAGGGAGTAAGTGAACTATGAAAACTAGCACACTAAACCTAGATTCCTTAAGTTTAATCAATTTCATCATCCCCCACATCCAAAGGATCAAGGTAAATATTATGTCATCACTACTATTGAAGTGGAGCAAGAAAACAATTTCATACAAGTTACACATCTGATTCACTCAAGAATGGAAAAAATCTTATTTGATTATGGTTCTACTCATTCCTTTATATCCTGAAAGTTTTCTAGAAATATTGAATTGAGTCCCCTATAAGTTGAAGTAGAAATATATGTAAAAACGCCTAGTGGTGTGATCATTGCAACCCAAGTTATGGACTCTTCTCTTATTGGCGTATGTGTGAAGATTATTCCAATGAATCTCATGATACTTCCCTTCATGGAATTTGATGCAATACTAGGCATGGATTAGATCTAGTTATATAGAGCACACATCAACTATTGGGAAAAGGAAGTATCTTTTCATATTCCAAACCATCCCATACTCCTCTAAAAAATCAAGGAAGATCAAAAATATCCTTTGGAAAATTCTTCAATGGTGTAGGTATCGATGCCCTGTAAAGAAGTATACCTATCCCAAATTTTTGCGTCAAAGGAAAGAATAAAACTTGAAGAAAATCCTATTGTGAGGGAATAAATTGACGTATTTAATGAAGAGTTACCCATACTTCCCCTATATCATGAGGTATAGTTCTTAATAGATCTCATACCTAGAGCCACTCCTATCTCAAAATTCCCCTAAAAGATGGCCCTGATCAAACTGGAAGAGTTAAATAATCAACTGCAAGAGAATTTAGACAAATGGATCATATTCCCTAATGCATCACCTTGGGGTGCGTCAATACTCTTTGTAAAGAAAAAGGATGGATCAATATGGATGTGTATCAATTATCAGAAGCTCAATAAAATTGCCATAAATAAAAAGTATCCTTTTTCAAGGATTGATGAATTGTTTGATCAACTATGAGGATCCTGGTACTTCTCAAAGGTCGATCTTCATTCTATATATCATCAAATGAAGGTTAATAAGGAGTATATTTAGAATAATTATTTCCATGCAAGGTAAGGGCACTATGAGTTCATATTGATTCCCTTCAAACTTATTAATCCCCCTGCAATTTTCATGTATTTTATGAATAGAGTCTTTAGAGAATACCTCAAAAAATTTGTGGTAGTGTTTATCGATGATATTCTCATTTAATATAATATAAAGGAGGAACATAAATAACATATAAGGGTTGTTATAGAGACATTAAGGAAGGATAAATTGTATCCAAGTTTAGAAACTATGAATTTTGGATGCATAAAGTATCATTCTTAGGTCATGTGATCACAAGTGATGGAATTTCTATGAACCCTTACAAAACAAAGGTAATTAAGGAATAGAACAGACCCATTAGTTTCATAAAACTCCATTGTTTTCTTGGCTTAGCTAGGTACTACTAATAGTTTGTGATGAATTTCTCACAATTTTCTAACCTACTAACTAAGTTAACACGGAAAGGGATAAAGTGTGTCTGGATGGAAGAATGTGAGGAATGATTTAAGGAGGTTAAGAAGAGGCTAATGAGTTCACCTGTACTGACACTACCAACTTGTGGATAATTTTTTTTGATATATAGTGATGATTTAAAGAAATAATTTAGTTTTTTACTCCTGAAGAATGACAAAGTGATAGAATAAATGTCCTGATAGTTGAAGATCCATGAGAAGAAATACCAAATACATGATCTCAAGCTAGTAGCTGTGATTTTTTCCTTGAAAAATTGGTGGTACTACCTCTATGGTGAGAAGTATAACATATATATTGATCAAAATATCATAAAGTATATATTCACATAGAAGGAGATCAATATGCATCAATAGAGATGGTTAGATCTAATCAAGGACTATTATTTCTCTATTAACTATCATCCTAGGAAGGCAAACAATGTAGGTGACGCTTTAAGAAGAAAAGAACCTGTTACTTTATCCATGATGTGGATTGAGAAAGACTCAATCTTTATGAAAATGCAAAGGATGGATCTAGAAATCATAATGTCATGGAATACATCCTACATTTCCCAAATGATTTCCCAACCATCTAACCAAGAAAACATCAATGAGGAATAAAGGGGTAATCTAGAGATACAAAGGAAGGTGAAAGTAGTAATGGAAGGGAAGCTATATGATTTTCACCTCAATGATGATGGTGTGATTTGGTTTGGAACTAGGATTTGTGTGCCTTCATCATATAAAATAAAGAAGGACCTATTGGATAATACACATATCTCATCTTTCTCCATCCATCCTAGAAGTACCAAGAGTTATCGTGATATTTGAGAACACATCTGGTGGGACAACATGAAGAAGGATATTACGGATTATATCTCAAGGTGTTTGGTATGTTATCAAGTTAAATCATAAAGACATACATCCTAATGGATGATTCTACCATTGCCTATACTCACATGAAAATGAGATAATGTCACTATGTACTTTGTCATTAGTCCTTTGAAAGCATCAAAAGTAAATAATATAATATGGGTTGTGGAGGATCGACTCACCAACACTGACCACTTCATTGCTATTCAGAAATATTTCCCACTTAAACAACTTTCCAAGATATATGTGAAGGAATTGGTGAGGCTGCATGGGGTTCCACTATCAATCATTTCTGATTGTGATCCAAGGTTCACATCTAAATTCTAGAGAAGTATTCAACATTCTTTGAGTACTGAATTTAATTTCATCATGGCCTATCACCCCCAAACCGATGGTCAATCTGAAAAATTATTCATATGATTGAGTATATGATAAAAACCTACTCAATGGAATTCAAAGGTGGATGGGATCAACATATCCCATTATTTGAATTCTCACATACCAATATCTTCCACCCAAGAATTCAAATGGTTCCATATGAAGCTCTATATGGGAATCCATGTAGAACTCCATATTTTTTGGATGAAGTTGGTGACCGAAAGCTACTTGGACCTGATCTTGTGCAAGATATGATATAGAATTTTCAAGACATCCAAAAACATATCAAATCTTCTCAGAGTAGGAAAAAGAACTATGCTGACAATCATCGAAGGGACTTGAAGTTTTATGTTGGATACAAAGTATTCTTTTGAATATCACCACAGAAGGGAGTCATGTGGTTTGTAAAGAAAGGAAAGATTAGCCCAAGGTACATTGGCCCCTTTGAGATCCTTCATCGCAAAGAAGCAGTGGCCTATCAGCTTTCCCTTCCACCAAATATGGATCAAGTTCATGATGTGTTCTATGTATCCATCCTAAGGAAGTAAATACCCGACCCCTTATAAGTACTGAATCCGGAGATGGTACAACTACAAAATGACCTCCCGTATGAAGAGAAGATGATAAAGATCTTGGACCACAGAGAAAACGTCTTACACAACAAGATGAATCACCATGTAAAAATGTTACAGAAGAACTATAAGCATAAAGAGATGAAATGGGAACCAGAGAAAGTGGTGAAGGAGAAACACCCTAACTTGTTTTCACCTTATCATGTAAAAGGAAATTATGTGGGTAAAATTTTAAAATGAGGAGAGAATGTAACGAACCATAATTTTATCAATGAAATTTCCCTTATTATATTTATGTTATATGGTATAAAACACAAACATAACATATAGAACCTAATAAAAACGTTATTCTTATAATTAAATAATGAAATAAGTGGTATTTATAGAAATTAAAGAACTTATACCAATAGAATAGTAACCTCGCCATTAGAATACTAATATGACCATTCAAAATAGCAATCTGGACAATATAATAGTAACATCGCCTATAAAAGTATAAATAAAATTTAGGTATCTTATAAATAAAAATATGATATAATTAAATCATGGTATATGTAAATAAATGTTTGAAAAATGATAAATTAAGTGTTGGTATTTTTGTAAAACATAAATGATTATTTTGAAACTTTATAATTAATGTAATGTTTTAAAAGAAAATTTATCTTCATAAAAAAGATTCATAAATTAATATTATTTTGTATCATAATTATAAGATAATTTTATGAGACCTTAATTAATTTTTCAATGGGTCTTAAAATAGATTATAATATTAAAATTATTTTTTTTTAATAAATGGTTATTTTATTTAAAAATTAAAATCTCATATTAATAAATTTATTTCATAAAATTTATTTCATTTTTAAAATCTACACATCAAAAAATGGTTAGGGTTAATTTTTGGGATTTTTCTAAAATAGTTGAATTTTTGGGGAATGGTGAAATATGATATAAGTTAAATACATGAATTTTTTGCGTAATGGTTAATGTATGGATGATGTAAGAACCATTATATTGAAATATCCTTCCCTAGTTACTATATTTAGTCATGGGGATAAATAATATTGATATACTTGAGCCAAAATAATAAGTAAATGAATAAAATAATCAAAAAACACCCCTCTACTCCCCTATAAATACCACCCCTCACTACCTCTTCTTATCACACCTTCGAAGCCTTGTAGCTTGTCTAAATTATTCCCAATTATCTCCCCAATCATGTTACCCACGTTCAATATCTATTTATCTCAACAAAATACTGAATATAAGTTCCTTAAAGAGGTTCTCAAGGAGAAGATATTCAAGAGGTAAAATCCTCATTCTTTCTCTTTTAATTTATTTTATTTTCTTATTCTATCCTCACCTCCCCAATCCAAAGTGGAATAATAACTCAAATATCATATATATATATATATTGTAATTTTATTTTTATAATGTAATATACATCATCAAGTCTCTTCTCTTTTTCTTTTATTCTAAAAAAATGAAAACATCATTTGTGATGTGTCGATTCACCAGCTTTGTGGATGACAAGTTTTCATTTTCCCTTACTACTTTTAAAGATGGTAATAAATCAATTTTATGGTTAAAAAATATTTTAATATGTATATTATAACTTTATTAATGTTATATAACTAATTTATAAACATAATATTTAATAAAATGAAATTTTTTCGTGATGGATGGAAAAACTGCCAAAATAAAATAAAAAAAATTATTCTTAATGTTTTATCAAATGAATCATCCTCATACCAGAAAACCTAATGATATATGAGACCAATTACACTTATGTAAATTCATTAATATCATATATTTTCACTTATGTATAATTGTTTCCATTTAATAAAAATCTCCAAAATTATACACAAGAAAACCGACCATGAAATGATGAAAACATATGCTCCCAAAATGATGAGATTAAACTCTATAAGTCTTAAAAATGGACATAAATGATATTAATAAAATTATAATAAATAAAATACATGTTGAAGGTATTCTGAATTAATTAATTAATTAATCTAATTTGATTATCCAAGATATTAATTGCAAGTTCATAAGGCATTCAGACATAAGGTAAGGGGATTCTCAAACCCAACTCCCTTCCTTTGGGTTATTCCACTTTCATTCCAAATTTCAATGAGGATATTATTTTAATATTCCTAAAATATAATTTATTTGTTCTTAACTTTTATTTTGAGGGATATACTTGTTTCCAATATTATTTTATGAAAAATAAAAAGATTTTCCAAAAGATCTCTTCTTTCCAAAAACATATCTTGGCTCATCTTGAGTTATTTTTTCTTCACTCAAAAATAATAATCCTTATACCAAATATGTTATTTTCCATTTTTCATTTTGGGAAAAAAATTTATTCATAAAATCATGATTTATTAAATACTTATGAAACCCATTCCTTTACAAGGGTTACTTTATGACTTTGATTGATATATGTTCTATATGACATGCATGATTATATAAATATTATGTTGTGACTAGTGGGCCTTGAATTATATAACCCTCTAATGCATAGGGTAATGTGATGTATCACATGATATGATGTATAATATTCATGAGAATGATGATATCTTTGTTCAAAATGATGATGTTATAATTATGCACATATTTTATGCATGAACATGATGATAGCTTTGTTCACAACTATCTGTGGTATTTGAACACTAAGACATGATGTTACATTTTTATGCATTGCCACATTCCATGCCTTTAACAAATGTTTCCATCATGATGTTGATAATGATCCCATGTTTATTTTGTGATGATTATGATGATTATGTTCACTCATTTTTTATTGATTCATGACTCTTATTCTTCCTCTTACTAGGCTTTCATCACACCCCTTTCTTTGATGTATATCCTTAGGTGACTACATGTACTATAGAGAACATGAGTTTTAGAATGATAAAGAAGGTGTTTTTAAAAAAAATTATTTTATTATGTAAAATTTATGTATAGTCCAAATTTTCCCAAGACACTAGACCTTTGGATCCTAGTTTTGTAACGCTAATATGTTTTTTATCTTTAAAATTATGTAATAGTCATGTAAGAAAAACCAGGGTCACTATACATGTTATGGTTTTCAAATGTTAAGTTCATGTTCTCATACACATTTTCTCATGTTATACTTATATGATCATTGATATATCACATGTTTACCCTTACTGAGCAACACAGATCACCCTTTCTTATGTTTCCTTTCCCAGGTTATGAAGAAAGGTTTTATGTATTATATTCCTAAGAAGGGTTGTAGTTATAAAGATCTAAGTGGGAGATAAAATAGATTTATTATGAACCAATTTTTTTATATTTCCAAGTTTCCAAAGATATTAGACCTGTACAATTCTAGAATGTATCATTATGTTATGTAAAGAATATTCATCTACTTAGATATAATATCTATGTATGAAAATTTTGGGATACTATAGTTGGTATCAGAGTAATGTTTAATTATCCTATGTAAACTAGGTTGAGAAAGTTTTAGTAAGAACCCTAGGGATAATTATAAGTATAGGATAGAATTATAATGTTATGATAACAATAATTAATGTCCTAGGTTAAACCTAAGGTTTCATAAAATATTTTTTCATGATTTATACATCCTATAAATGATTTGTTAGGATTATGTGGTGTTCCACTAAGATTATTGTTTCTCACACAATGATTTTTGGTTTCAGTAAATTACTGGAACCTGAAGGAATCATGTTAATGTTCAATATTATGGTAATGTAATGATTTTCCTCCTAAGAAACCAAATTTTATAGAAGTTGGAATGAAAAATATCATTGTTATGCTCACTCAAATTTCTCAAGCTATGAATCAGCTAAGCTTCCAAACAATAAAAGGTAGGAAAAATGGTCCATTGAGTTCTTTAGGAGGAAAGTTCCACCTTATTTTAGTGGGTCCACTAATCTATTAGTTTCTAAGAAATGGATTAGTACCGCTTAAAATATATTTTCCATTATTCATGGTTCAGAACATGAAAAAGTTATTCTAGTTGTTAATAATTTGAAATTCAAAGCAGATCAGTGGTGAACTCTTATCAAGAACATAATAGAGAAAAGAATAAATTGAATCTATGTAGTGGGATGAATTTAAAATATTATTTTTCAATAATTACTTTCCTCGTATTATTCATACAAAAATGGATAAATAATTCCTTAAGTAAAAGTAGAAGGATGATGAATCTGTTAGTACCTATGAGGAAAATTTTACAAGACTTCCATGGTATGCTTATGGTATTTTCATCCATCATTAAAGTAATGTTGATCGATTCTTCAGTGGATTGAAACCAAGTCTCTAAATGATTTTATCTAGAAGGGTCTTCAGCAGTTATGAACAAATCATTCGATGTGCTATCAAGGTGGACATAAAGATTGGAGTTACTCAATAACCTCATCATTTTGACAAGAAAAGAAAAATTGAATTCAAATGAAATTCTAAAAACCATGGAGATAAGAAGATAAGATTTCCTTTATTCTCAAAATTTAGAAGGAAACATGGGGAAATTGTCTTAAGGGAACTAATAAATGTTTCAAGTGTGGAAAGTAAGGTCATCAGGCAGTCAAATGCTGAAGTGATGGGAAGAAGTTAGATAATGATAAAAATTGAGATAAATCTCCACATAATGCACCACCCACAATCCAATATTTTAAATGAAAGGAGTGTGGTCAATATAGTAACCAGTACCCAAATTTGAAGTTTAATGGCGATTATTGGTTCCAAAAACCTCTTAATCCAAGATACAAAGGGAGATCTCATGAAATCACTATTTCCAATGATGGGTGTAATAACAACATGGTGAAAGGTACACTTACCATACACTCTAGAATTGTTAATATCTTATTTGATTCTGGATCTACCCACTCTTTTATATCTAATTTATTTCTAATGGTATCACAATACAACCTCAATAATTAGATGTTGAGTTATCGGTAAAACCCCCTAATGGTATGATGATTTCATCCCAAGTTTATAATTCTTATCTGGTTGAAATTTTTGGGAATGTATTTCATACAAATATTATCATTATTCTTCTAGTTCAATTAAATGTTATTTTGGGAATTAATTTTCTTTATTTACATAAATCCCACATCAATTTCCAAGGAAGGGAAGTTATGTTTGATATTCCAAACCAACTTATGATCTTAAATAAGTGTGATACCATAAATGAGCTTATGATGGAAATTAAATCCATTATATGGGTTGTTATTCTTATTAAAAGGGGTGTTTATCTTAGATGATTGGGGAAAAACTCAATATCAAAGAAATTCCAATTTTGTAGGAGTTTATTGATGTCTTTTAGGAATAATTGTTTGGTCTTCCACTGAATCGTGAAGTTGAGTTTTCAAAATAACTCATAACTTATGTTGTGCCTATTTCCAAGATGTCATATAAAATGGCCTAGATTGAGTTTCAAGAATTGAAGAAGAAACTTTCAGAGAATCTTAACAAAGAGTTCATTCTTCCAAGTGTGTCACCTTAGGGTGAACATGTTTTATTTGTTAATAAGAATGATGGATAATGTGACTCTTCATTGATTAATAAGAACTTAACAAGATAAATATCAAGAAAATTTATATTCTAGCCCATATTGAAGACTTGTTTGATTAATTGTCCAGAGGTAAATAATTTTTCAAGATTGATTTTTGTTCTACATATCATCATTTGAGAGTCAAGAAGGAGGATATATCCAAGACAACATTTTGTACAAGGTATGGACACTATGAATTTTTAGTTATTCCATTTGAACTTACTAATACCCCTATTATCTTCATGGATTTAATAAATAGAGTCTTTAGATATTACCTTGATCAATTTTTGGTAGTATTTATATATGATATTCATATATTTTTAAATTGTAAAGAAGATCATGAAGATCACTTGAGGATTGTGTTCAAGACCCTCGAGAAGATAATATTTATGAAAAATTTACCATGTGTAGATTTTAGCTTTATAAAGTTTCATTCTTGGGTTATATAATATCAATTGAGGGTATATAATTGGACCTTTCAAAGACATAGGTTATTGAACATTAGTCCAAACCAACCACTATGATGAAGATACATAGTTTTCTTAGTTTGCATAGATATTATTAGTGCTTTGTGGAGAATTTTTATTGGTTATCAAATCCACTCACCAAGTTAACTTTGAAGGTAGAAAAGTTCTTTTGGATGAATGAATGTGATGAATATTATAAGTAATTGAAGAGAAGACCAGTCAGTGCACTTGTTCTTACACTACCTGTCCTGAATGGCCCAAAGGCCTTCATTTTTATTGATTTTTGATAACCCCCCTTTAAATGGATGAGGGGGAACCCTTACAAGGCCCGTAGGCTTAGAGATTACATGGCCTTTAGGCTTAGGAGATTACATGACCCGAATGTCGTAGGGAATTCAACCAGACTATCTACAAGGAACTGCCCCTACCCAGTATCTGTGTACTGATAGTAGCTCTCCACCTTTTCATGACCGTATAGCTAGGATTCTTGTGCAATCACAGGCTGGTACCAATGGCATAGTCATACCCTATCATTCTGACAATCCATTTGGCTCTGCTTTGGTGAGTGCACCTACTCTGAATCCTCTTCTGGGGCTGCTCCTTTTTTGTAGTGTGTCTGGGGCCTGCATACATGTGGCTCGAAGGCCTTGGGGTGGCCCTAAAGCCTTAAGGTGGCCCGAAGGCCTTGAGAATCAACTGGCCCAAAGGCCTTGGGTGGACCGAAAGCCTTACAGGACCCGAGGACCAAACCGGTGGCCTGAAATCCCAGATGGATGAATAGTTCCGGCTAATATAGTATCGAACAGTGCCTCCTACAGTACTGCTACAGTACCCCCAGAAATATGCCTCTACCCAGATTTGATCTCGGGTCTCTTGGATGCACCTAGCGAGTCCTCACCAATTGGGCTGAGGCTCTTGTGCTTCTTACACTACCCTATAGTGGAGAATGGTTTGTAATCTATAGTGATGAATCAGATAAGGGACTAGGTTATATCCTCATGTATAGTGATATGGTTATTTCTTTGTATCATGATAATTGAAGGTCCATGGGAAAAATTACCCCAACTCATGATTTGGAGTTAGCTATGGTAATTTTTTCACTAAAAATATAGATGAATTATCTCTATAGATAAAGGTGTTATATATATATTGATCACAAAATTTTAAAGTATATTTTCACTCAGAAAGAGTTTAACATGCACCAAAGAAGATGTTTGGATCTGATTAACGATTATGAGTGCTCAATATATAACCACCCTAGGAAAGAGAACAAGGTGGAAGATACTCTAAGTTGAAAGGATCATTCTAGATTATTTATGATGAGGATAAAAAAAGATCAAATATTTATATACTTTAAAATTATGGATCTTGAAATCCTAAAATAAGGGTATAAATGTTATCTTTCTCAAATGAGTATTCATCCATATATCCAAGTGAAGATTAAAGAGGAATAGAAGGAAGATGTAGAGATGAAAAAGAATGTGAGAAATGTTCCTGGGTTCAACCTTGATTGTGATGGAATAATAAGTTTTAAGAACCACATATGTTTCCCTTGATACTAGATTTAAATAAGGAGTTATTGGATGAATCTCACAGTTCTCCATTCTCTATTCATCCTGGATGTATGAAGATGTATAGAGATTTGAAAGATTATTTCTAGTGATATGGAATAAAGAGAGATATTTCAGAGTATATTTCTTAGTTACTAGTATGTCAACAAGTTAAGGCTGAGAGACATAATTCTAAGGGGTCTTTACCACCATTACCCATACCATAATAGAAATGGGAAAACATCACCATGGATTTTTTCACCAGACTTCCCAAAACATCAAAAGGGAATAATTTTGTTTGCGTTGTATTCAAAAACCTTATGAAGTCAGCATGATTCATTTCCATTAAATAAGATTTCTCTATTGATCAACTTATTCGGATATATATTAATTAATTGGTAAGATTTCATGGTTTACCACTATCAATTGTATCTGTTCAAGATTCAAGGTTTACCTTGAAGTTTTTGGAGAATTATTTAACAGGATCTAGATACAGAGTTAAATTTTATCACTACTTATCATCCTCAGATAAATGGTATGAATGAGAGAACCATTCAAACTCTAGAAGACATGTTGAAATATTTCTCTATGAACTTCAAAGGTGGTTAGGATCAACACCTTTCTTTGGTGGAATTTTCTTATAATAATAACTTTCACTCCAATATTCAGACAGATCCTTATGAATAACTCTATGGTAGGAAGTGAAGAATTAAAATGTTATGAAATAAATTTGGAGAAAGAAAGATATTAGAACCTGATATATCTAATGAAATGACAAAGAAGGTTAGATCTATTCAGTATCACATAAGAGTAGCTTAGAGTCAACAAAAATGTTATGCTGACAATCACTGAAAAGATATAGAGTTTGAAGTTGGTGATAAGGTGTTCCTATGAATATCTCCCTCAAAGAGGGTGATTTTATTTGAAAATAAGGGTAAGTTAATTCCTAGGTATATCATTCCTTTTGAAATTATTGATTTCATTATGATGGTAGCTTATCGATTGGTGCTTCCATAAAATCTCTCTCAAGTGCATGATGTATTACATGTTTATCTTTCTAGGAAGTACATACCTAATCCTTCACATATACTAAACTCATAGATCATACCAATAGAGAAAGATATTTCTTATTAATAATAACTGGTAGAAATTTTGGATCATAGAGATAAAGTCCTATGAAATATGACCACTCATCTAGTCAAAAAATTTTGTTGAAACCACCAATTCGAGGAAGTGATATGGGAACTTGAGGATGCGAAGGGGAAGAATTATCCTCATATATTTATATAAAATAGATGAATTTTGAAGGAAAATTCATTATAAGGGGGGTAGAATGTAACACCTTGATATTTTTATGAAATATTTATCTTTAAATAAGTTTATTTCTTTAATATCTTGTGTTACAAACAACTATGAGTTTCGATGAACCACATAACACTATTAAAATATCATGTGTTTGTTATTACATAGATGTTGGATTAGAAGATATGAATAATAATAACTAAATTATAAAAAAAAATACTATCTACACATTTATAAAATTAATTCATTACTTATCAAATGATTATAATTAATAACAAAAATTATTTGAAAATTAAAGTGATGTTTTTTCTGAAACATTATTTTAATGCATGTAATGTATTTTTATATTAATAAATTAAATTAATCACTATTGGTGAATAATTTTAATTAATTTTATATATTATATATTAAATAAAGTTTTTTAATATTCAACTAATTTTTAATTTTTTATTATTCATAGGATAATAATAAATCTAGTTTTATGCTTAAAAATGTTTCTTTCTAAAAAGCAGTTTTTGTCCTATTTTGTGCACATAAATTAAAATTAATTTCTACCATTTGTAGGTATTTAATTATATAAAATTAATTAAATGTTTATAATTAATAGGTTCAATTTTTTTTAAATAACCTCCTTTTATTTTTTGATCAATATGAATAGTAATCTTTATAAAAGTTATCACATCGGTAAATGATAAATCTAGTTAATCCAGTTTAAATAGAAATGGTAATGCCATAATTTTTCATCATGATTATTATTAAACAATTTTAATTCTAAAATTATCACCTTAGTCTCTAAATTTATTAGTTTAATTGATACTTTTTAATGAAAATGACTTATATATTATTTAAATCAAAGAAAGTTGCAAAATGTCATTCTCTTTGTTTAAAATATCCTTTATGTGTTCACATAGAGAAAAATATTAGTTATAAATGAATATTAATATTAATTTTGTGAATAATGAAATTATATTTTTGATGGTAATTTATTTATAATTTTTAGGTATTATATAATAACCTTAAATGCTCACACAATTCCAAAACAATATTTATTCAATTAATGGAAAAATAAAATAGATGATATTAAAAACATTAAAAGTGATATAATTTGAGTAATTTATAGTATTAAATGAATTATATATACATATATATGGAATATTAGTGTTTTGTTAAAATATAATATTTGAATTAAAACTCTTTCTTTATGTCTTTTAAGTCAAATTAAATGAATAGTGTCTAAATTGACAATAATAATATTTTATCAAAATAATATTCTATTAAATTATTTATAAATTATAAAAATATTAAAATAATAAAATTTGGATATAATATGATCTAAAATTTCATAAATTATCTATTTATTGTCCAATTTTTACCTTATAATTAAAAAATTACAACCCTTTAATATTTAAAAAGTTATTATTATAGTTAATATTAAAATTGGTTAACTAAGGGTTAATCAAAATGAAAAGGTTTAAAATGACACCAAAAATTGTGTAAATTCTATAGGTTTATAGTATTAAAACTCTATCCTACCTTATATCCAAATACATATCCATTTGGAGTAATTTTTATTGATAATACATTTATTATAATTTTATCATTTGAGAAATTCCAAAAGTTTCCCCCACCTCGATTATAAAAGGGAACCTCCACCCTCACTAATTTACACAATTTATAGCCTTATATATCAATAAAAATCTAAAAATTTCTCTTATAAACTTCCCTATCGACATACTATAAGTTTTTTTCCTCCTAGAAGACCAAACCAAGATCCATTTATAGGAAATCTAAAGGAGTCATTTCAAAGAAGAGGTAATCATCTTTACCGACTCTTTCAAGTTTATTTCTTCTTAAAATTATTCTTCATGTTTTGTAACCATACTAAAATAATAAATAAAATATCATAAATATACTAATATTTTATTATTATTATAGTACAACCATATTCCATATTTTTTACATCCTACAAAATGAAAAAACATTGCTCATGCGTGCATATAACTTACTATCTCTACATAGCAGTGTAATTCATTTTTCATCACCGCTTTACTTGGATGATTATAAACAATGAAATAATGAGTATATATGATATTTATGACATAAATATTATTATTTAAAGATTAATTATTATTCACCTTTCTTCTTTCCATCCATCTAAAAGTAAAAATAACATTCATGTGTGCATACATCATACCTTCTCCATGAACGGTGTAATTAATTTTTATATCCCTAACTTTTATGGATGACTATAAATTTATATATAATGAATATATATGATAATTATACCATGAATAAAATTCTGTATATATTTAAATAAAAATAAAATTATAAGGACCAAAACTACCAAACCAAAACTTACATGAAAAATGAAGCAATTATCACCTGAAACAATTATTTAATGAAAAATTATTAATAAATAGGTGATAAAAGGTTATAATTAAATAATATATATTTTGATATATATTATTATGGTTTTGGAATAATATTTATAAAAATATTATATTTATTATACAAGAAATTTGAAGATTTACGAAGGAATTTTGACCTAAGGTAAGGGGTTTTATGATTAAAATCTCATCTTTTACCAAGATTATTTACAATTAAGTTTCCAATGATGAAATATTATGATATATATCTCTATAAAATAATTAATTCTCTAATACTATGGTTAATTTCTATAAAATACATGTTTTCATTTAATTTTCCTCACCTTATGTATTCAAGATACTGAAAATATGTTTTTAAGGAAAATCGACTACATTTCTTTCTTCAGTCGAAAGAACTTTTTCTTCTATATCCATGTCTTCAAAAAATGTTTTAAAGAATTTTTTTAATATTATTCTATGAATTTTTAAAGTTATTTTTAACCATATTTTACTTTTTACAAAGTGGTTTTAAAGGAATATGTTTTTCATTTTCTAAACATGGTACTTTATTACTTTTCTCACAAAATTATGGAAGGATTGTTTTTTAACTTATACAACATGAACAGAATTTCCCATTTTCATGACACTTCAATTATTTTAAGATTAATTTATATTTTTACAAGATTATTTTTAAGTAAAATTGTTTTCTTTAATATATATAAAGTTTTATATTTTCAAAAGTGATTTTCAAAGTTGAAAGGTTATTTTCCTCAAGAATGGTTTAATGATTTTTTGATTCATCAAGGATAAAAAACTTCAATCTTTCTTATAATTTACTTAGGATTTGATCCAAGGATAAAATATTTATTATTTATCTAGATGGTTTATGTTTATGATGGCATGATGTTTATAAAACTTGTTCCTTTCTTATAGGATATGCTATGATGAAAAGATTATGAAACCCATTTCTTTTCACAAGTTCTGATATTATGAATGGTTTATGATCTTGTGGAACATATATGTTTGATTTTCATTATGTAATAGGTTTTACCTATATCTATATCTAATTAATTGGGTAAATATTGATATCTCATGAGATAAATAGGGCTGTAATGGGGAGTGAACCCCAGTTAGTAAGGCACTTTGTCCATTATAATAGTCTTGGGAGTGAACCTTAACTATTATGATGGTTTGGGGGTAAACACATTCCACTATGATAGTATTGTAAAATATCCTTGAATACTAAGTAAATGATTTTTTATGCTTATGTGTATACCAAAATTCCATGTCTTATTCCTAGATTATGATCTCAGGGATCATTTTCTTTGATTATTTTATGATTCATATCTTATAAAAATCCAAGATTTATATCATAACTCATGATTATGATATATGGTATGGTTTTTAAATGTTAATTTCATGTTATAATACCCTTTTTTACATGTTATACTTATATGATCATTGATATATCACTTGTTACCCTTATTGAGCATCAGAGCTCACCCTTTCTTATGTTTTCTTTCCAAGGAATAAAGATAGGTTTTATGTATGGTATGTATAAGAAGGTTGATAGTTATAAAACTATAAGTGAGAGATGATGAAGAACTATTATAAACCAGTTTTTTATATTTCCAAGTTTCCAAAGATACTAAACTTATATGATTTTGGTGCGGATTATTATGTTATGTAAATAATATTCATCTACTTAAAAGTAATATATGTGTATGAAAAGTTTAGGTTGCTATAGTATATTTTTTCATGTTCACTATCTTGATAGTAAAATAATCTCTAAAATATAGTATAAGTATATTGAAATAAAAATGATATACCTTTTCCTTCATTTAAAATGAATCAAGGATCTTTTCTCCCATCACGGATTTAGGGTTTTGTGGTCATTAACTTTCTCATGTCCATGTTATATATCACTCTCTATTAGTACTTGGATTCTAGTTTTCTCTTATATGTATAAATTTTAACTTTAAAAAATGATATAATTATTTTGGAATATGATTATGTGTTATTTTATGTGACATTTTTTTCCACTTTACCTTTTTAAAGGAATCTTTATTATCCCTTTGTATGATGTGGGTTTCAATAAAGGTATTTTCAAATATTTAACCTTTAATGACCAAGATAAAATTAAGAGGGTGAAATTAATTTAATTAGGAGGATATAACACCCTAAAAATTTAGAATAAAATAATAATAATATTGATAACTTTCTTAACACATAACATCGAGCTATAAGCAAATTGAGATATATTATAAAAATATTATTATTTAAATGTGACTATTATAACCTAGACATTGAATTTAAGGGTATGAGTATGAGTAAAAACATTATGAAATAAATTTATAATTTTCATGATCAATAAAAATTTATTTATTAATTCTTAGGAAATAATCACACAATCTTTAGAGAAGTCATTTTATGCTTTAAAAATGCATTTTCTTCAAAAATTATTTTTATTGCGTTTTGTTCCCAAAAATTATAATTAATTTCTTCCAATTTTAGAAATTTAAAATTGAAAATTATTTTCTGAAATTATAATATCATAATTAACTTAAGATGAAATTTTTTGATTTATTTTAAATGAATTATTTTACAGTAAATTGTTAAAAATACTGATTTTTCAAATAATGTCATTTATTTTCATTGAATAAAGTAATTTAAATGTCAAATTATATTTTTTAATTAGTCTTAAATTTATATATGATCCATTTTATTTAGAATAATCTAATTAATTACATCATAAATTTTATGATTTTGATAAAAGTTAATTTTTAATCTTAAAAACACAATTTTATAAAAATTATTTTTCATTGCATTTTATGAATTTATATTAAAATTGGTTTACTCCAATTATATAGATTGATTATTGAAAAAATTATACCATATTTAGAATCATTAGGTTCAAATTTGGTAAATATGTCCCTTTTATTTTTGTTCATTGTGAATAGTAATTGTGGTAAATATTTGTCAAATCAGTAATGGTAAAATGGGTAAAATGTGGTTAAAACTATGAGAAAATGTCTTAAAATTAACCCAAAACTTTACTTTATTTAATTGGATGAAATTAATTCTAAAATATCCATAATAATTTATAATATATTTCAAATGGGTTCTATTTTCCTTTTATAATGACATTTATATTATTTTAAGTAAAGAAAACTACAAAATGTCACTATCTTGATTTTAATTTATTTTATATGTTTAAATTTGGATAAGAATATATTATGAATGAATATAAAAGTTTATTTTGAACATTATTAATTTATTTTTAATGTTTAGTAATGGTATAATAACTTTAAATTCTTACACAACACCGACATAGTGATTGTGCAAGTTATAGAAAAAGCAAAGTAAATTGTTTTAAAAACCTAAAAAAGTAATGTTTTTTAGATGAATAATGATGAAACATGAATTTTATGGTTAATAATAATGCATTATTTATGTAAAAAGGGTTTATATTATAATTTATTTCTTGTCTTCATGTCTTTAAAGTCAAATTAAATGAATAGTGTCAAAAATGGCATTAATGATATTTTTATGTGAAATAATATTTTATTAAATTATTTAAAATCATAAAAATATTACAAGAATTAAAGTAGGATTATAAATGGTCTGAAATTTCATCCCTTTTCTATTTATGTTCCAATTTTTACCTTATAATTAAATTTATAACACTTTAAGATTAAAAAGGTTGTTACCACGGTTAAGGTTAAAAATGGTTAATGAAGGGGTAAATCCAAAAGATAATGTCACACCCTGAACTATCGTTTATATTATTTTATAATTTTTTTTAGACTTTAAAAATTTTTTGGGGGTTCGGGTTGAGTCCCGGACAAAAAAAATTGAGTTATGTTAAAAAGATGCGCGTTTTTCATTTGACGTTGTTGGGCGCAAGGGTAGAGTGCATCTTGGAAATGTCGCATGGCTTCTCCCAGAAAATTTTGTGATCTTCCTGCCTTCGAATAATTAAAATAAATGAATTTTTTAATTTATTTCATATTTTAAAAAAATTATTGTTATTAAGAAATTCTATTATTTTTATTTTGGGTGAAGGATTAAAATTTTAAATTTTATGATTATGATTATTATTATTATTATTTTAATTGAGGTATTATTATTATTATTATTATTATCTTTTTTGTATTTTATTTTTATGTGTATTATTATAAGTATTATTATAACTTCTAATAAAATTATTATTGGGAAAATAATTTGAATTTACTTCTTTTTATTTTTCTTTTTTTTTATTTTTTTATGGAGAGGAGCTTAGGGTTCAGCGCATCAATCCCCCTCCCCCGTTCTTTTTTTCTTCCTTCTTTCCGTAGCCCTGTGCGCCGCCCCCTATTTCCCACTCACCGCATCGCCGAAGCGCCCCCCCTGGAGCCTCCTTCTCCCTTCAGCGCACCAACACCTCGTCGCCCTCGGCCTCGCATCGACTTCCCAGCGGATTCCCCATGTCCCGGACGTGCCTCCTCCTCCTTCAGCACCTCCCTTCAAGCGGCTCCCTTTTTCTAGCGTGTTGCACCCCTGCTCTGCCTCCGGCCAGAAGCCCCGCACAACGCCCCCTTCTCTGCATCACCACCTTAACCCGCAGACGGCCTCCCTTCTCTAGTGATCTCTACTACCAGTGTCTCCTCCTATTACAGCACCAAGCAGCCACCCCGACTCACAACTGGCACCCCTCCAGGGTGCAGCGCTCCCTTCTCCGACAACCAGTAGGGTGACCCCCCTATCTGGTTATTTTTTTCCCTCTTCGGCTACCCCCGACACAACTCGCAACCCCCGGTGTCCCCTGTTCAGTGCGCACCGCCCCGATCCATGGACTCTAGAGAGCTGCCCCTTGCCAGTGTCTCCCCTTCGCCGACATTTCTTTTTTGAAAACATCCTCTCCCTCCAGTGATTCCCTACCCTTTCGGTAATGGGTTCTTGGTTGTTTGTTCCTTGATTAGAGTTTATTTATTTTTTCTAAAACCCTATGTATTGGGGTTCAATCTTTGTTGCGTAGGGTTTAATTAAAATTTTTAAGTGTGTGTTTAAGGTGTGAATGGTGTTTCATTCCATTTTTTGGGTGTTCTTCATCAATTGAGGTGATTTTACCCTTTGCACAAATCTTCTTTATTTAATATTCACTTGTTTCATGTATTTCACATTGTTTATGATAATTAATTGGTGGATTACGATGTTATTAATTTTTTTTTATAAACTTTTAACTGGTCAATTAAATATTATATGTGGTGTACATTATGTTTTGGGAATATTTTGAGGTGCACATGATTTCAAAAGAAGACTTTTATATTACAGTTTTTAAAGCGGTGTGTGAATGGTTTTGGAATGGGTTTTTGTCATGTGGTGTTTTTTTATTTTGTTATGCAATTAGTTTATTTTAACGGTTCAAGTGGTGTGTTTTCTGCTCTAGAATGTTGAGGACGTGCAGTTGATCTTAAAATAGGTTTTTGAAGGGGTTTTTGTTTGAGTGAGTAAAGCTATGAGATACCTTTTGAAAATTATTTTATAAATTTTAAAGTGGTATATTAAATAGTGCATATGGTGTGCACTGTGTTTTGAAAACAGGCCGAGGTGGTTCTTTTGTGCTGGTTGTTCGTTTGGGTTGTTTTAGGTTTGTTTTCATGTATTTTATTTATCATTGTGGTTGCATCACGTTGACAAAGTTTTTCACAGTCCTATGATCGCCAGCTTGTGTGTTCTTGCGTGCCCGTGTGGGGCATGTCGCGTCGTCGTGACTGGTCTGCGAGTCGAGGTAGGTCCCCTACTACAATTAACTTTAGATTTATAATTTATTAATTGCTTGTTGTTTTATTAATTTTTTAATAAATGAGAAATAATATGAGATGATTAATTTCTAAATAATTATTTGGTTTAAAAGATCCATTTATTTTATACATGACACTTGAAACATTTTCCTGACGAGCGGACACCCAGTATTGAAAAAATTCTTGTTTGGACTTTAAACATAATTCACGGAATTTCAAATGTAGTTCTAGTTTTAAAGATAAATGTTTTCTTTTTAACACGTGTTTTGGGTTTTCTCGAGAAATGATGTCTTTCTTTAAAATTGGTGAAGGCCCGTTTGGCACTTTAATAAAATAGATTATTTTGGAAAACCCACTCAGGGGTGATCTTTGGTGTGCGTTGATTTCGTGATCTGTATGTGATGTTTGTGCATCATGACTGATTAATTAATATTGTGGACGCATCCCCTTTTTATTGCTTGTGTTGACATGGGAATCTGGCATAGTGAGTGAATCTTCTTAGAACGATTGTTGCACTAGTTTAGATTATGCACTGGCTAGTAGCCCCATAGCAGGGGAATACTGAGTTATTGTTCCTATGGGGATTGGGCCCCTCGGTTAAGCCATGTAGGGCTATACCAGGCGTTAGGGAGTTATGACGTCATCGAGTTAGAGCATGCTTTCGGGATGAGTCAGATGTATGGTATGTTCTAGATTGTACATGATCTCTTAGGTTCGACTCATGTTTCTTTTAGTGTTTATTTGTATGTGGCGAATGATTGAAATGTCTAGTTCGGTTGCTGGCCCCGTGTGACACTTTTTTTCCATTTCCCTTAGTGTGTGTTGTGTGTTGTGTGTGGTTTTCCATTTGACCAACAACTAAAATTTGGATTTCTAAATTTTTCGCAAAAGTGTTTTAAAATGCAATGCATCTGTTTTTTCCAAACACGAAACTTGTTCTTAAATTAAAAATGGGCAATGGACTGTTACTCGTTTTAGAAATGAAAGTGTGTGTGGAAACCAATATTTTATATAATTTAGTTCAAACTTGGAATTGATAAATTCTTTAATTAATGGTATGTGCATTGGTAATATAATTAGTCGGGCCTACCTACTGAGTTTTAATACTCACGCCTATAGTGTTTTCCTGTTTTTAGTTTCTGTTGCAGGTTTGACTTGATCTTGCTCGTCGTGGGTGAGAGTTGGTTGTGGTTTTTTGAGCGACTCTAGAGATCACAAGGGGTTTTAGTTCTGGTTAGGTTAGTTTGTTCTTGTTGGTCGTTCTTCCTTTTCGTATTGTTTATTTACTTTGTGTTGTTCTATTTTCCTTCTGTTGCTTTATTTATTTTCATTGGGAGAAATCATTCCCTCCTGCTTTCTTTTGATGCCCTGGTGCTTTTCACCAGCCCGGGAGTATCGGGAACTCCTCTCAAGCCATGTCGTTGACTGGCTCGGGTGACCGGTTCAAGGTCGACCTGGGTTGGTTCGTGACAAAATGGTATCAAAGGAGGTCGGCTCTTGAGCGGACCTTGTTTTTCAGAGCGCCCATTATAATTTGGGGTTGTCATGGTATAAGGATTAGAAGTGTCGGGACTCAAGGAGTATGGACGAGAAGTACGTCATGAACCCTTGCACATTCAGAACATCAGGTTACCATGGGATGTTCGGGTTGTTAGTGTCTTTTGGTTTTTCTTATGGTTTGTTTGTTATTGGGAAATGAAATGGGAGCCGAGCAGGTGACCTCAGTGAGATCGCATGGTGTGGAAATCCATATGGAGCTGGGTACTTTGCCCTAGAATTCTCTTAGTGATGATGGTGTGATTAGCTTATGGCCGCTAACCATATGTCTGAGTCTCCCATCATCACTAGTTTCCCCCTAGTGAATCGTTTGATTTTTTCGTTCATTCTGAAAAAAAAATTGTAATGTTTTATTTTGGAGATTGTTAAAAGTTGAATTTGAAATGTCAATGACCATGTCTTGATTGTGTTCCTTGTTTCCTTGTTCCTTAATATTCACCCCCATGACGGTTTGATGGATTCCCAAGGTGCAGCTTCAGGTGGTGCGCCCCTAGTGAATCCTCCAGTTGATCAGCCCATAAACTATGTTCTGGAGTTTCGGAAGTTGAACCCTCCTCTCTTCTATGGACAAGAAGATCCACTTGAGGTGGAGGAGTGGTTGCAGAAGATTGAGAGGAAGTTCGGTTTCGTTGGGTTTCTTGAGTCGTTAAAAGGGAAGTTAGAAACTTTTGTGCTTGAAGGCCCAACCTGGAAATGGTGGAAGTCTGTGTCTCGAAATAATTATCGGGAAGATCTAACATGGGAGTTTTTCAATTCATCGTTTATCCAACAACACATCTCTGAGTTGACAAAGCTGAGGAAGAGGATAGATTTGTGTTGTCTTCTGTAGGGAATTGAATCGGTATTGGAATTCAATCGACGTTTCATAGACCTAGTTCCATATGATCAGTGGTTTGTTGTGAATGATCTCGGGAAGGCTCGACAATTTGAGTATGGACTCCAACCTGAGCTATGATCAAAAGTAGAAGATCTCAACCTAACCACCTTCTCAGATGTTGTGAGGCAAGCCTTTTTGGATAAAGTTGGGTTAGCAGGAGGACTTGAGGTGGTGAATCCTCCATCTTTGGGAAGTAGTGCAGAGGATGGTGATAAGAAGAATGAGAAGCGACCTAATGCTAGTGGTGTTGGTGTTGGTAGAGGAATCAAGAGGCCTTCAGACCACCAATCTTCTTATCCACAATGCAATGCAGTGATCTCTCACCGGTGTGGTAGGTAGGGTCACAAGAGGCTGACGTGTCCGAGTGCTCCGAGATCCAACCACACCTATGGACGTTGGGGTCACTTGTAGCGATTATATCGCGGTGTTTCTAAGAAGCGCGCTGAAGTTAGTTTTGTCTCGTTGAAGGTCACCTCATCCCGTCAGCGAGAGTAGGGCGATGTTTGGGGATCAGTTCTAGGTTTCCTCTTTGTAGTGTTTCTTGGATGTGGTAATCATCTTTTGTATCATTTTACAGTGTTTCTTTTCCTTTAGTTGTAAGAATGGTTATGGTTGAACCTCTTTGAAACTTTTATTTTATCAGAAGTGTGTTTGGTGAATTTCTGGTTTGTGAGTTGTGTTCGGTAATTTCTGAAGCCTGACTGCGAGGCAGGAGATTCTTTAATCATCGGTGCTCCAGCCATAGGCCTCGGAGTGAAGCTAGCGCGTAGTCAGGAGGAACCTAGTAGTAGAGAAGGGCCTTGGGTCAATCTTCATCCTTAGTGTGGCATGGTATGTCTGTTTCCGAGGGTGCGACATTGTTGATGGGGAGACAACAATAGCTTTGATTCTCTATTAGTCGGGCCCTTCCCTTCTCCCCCCTTATGGTGGGGGTTTCTGTTCCATGTGGAAAGTTATTAAGTTTGTTTAATATCATCTATTATTATGGTGGGGAGACCCACAGTGGGTCTCGCAGAGTTACACCAAAATTAATTTAGAGTTAGCCTGATCCTTATGGTGGGGAGTCTGATCCAGCCTCCCCATGTCAGTATCAGAGTTTCTTTTCATGTATCTTTGGGTGGTAGGTGGTCTCGTGCAGAACCACCTAATCTTGAGTTCGTCCTCTCAAGTAAACGTTGAGATAGGAGTACACCCAATGGTTTCATTAGACTAAGATTATAGGGATGAGTCTTGGAGGCGATTTAAGTTTATTCGTTCCTTGGTTGAAATAGATGTTTTGGGTTCTGCTTGGGGACAATTAAGGTGATCATGTTGTAAGGATAAGTTTTGTGTCTTGGGTTTTTGGTGTTTTTCTGGATCGATCAAATGGAGGCGCTTAAACTTTTGTAGGTCGGTGACACTTGATAAGTTTTATCTTTGGGTCTAGATCAGGTTGTGGTTTTCCAAGGGAAGAGTGCGTCTTGGAAATGTCATGTGGCTTCACACAGACAATTTTTTGATCTTTCTATCTTCGAATAATTAAAGTGAATGAATTTTGTAATTTATTGCATATTTTAAAATTTTTATTGTTATTAAGAAATTTTATTTTTTTTATTTTGGGTGAAGGATTAAAATTGTAAATTTTATGATTATGATTATTATTAATATTATTTTAATTGAGGCATTATTATTGTTATTGTTATTATTATTGTTTTTTATTTTATTTTTATGTTTATTATAATAAGTATTATTATAACTTCTAATATAATTATTATTGGGAAAATAATTTAACTTAACTTATTTTTCTTTTTCTTTTTTTTATTTTTTTTATGGAGATGAGCTTAGGGTTCGGTGCATCAATCCCCCTCCCCCGTTCTTTTTTTCTTTCTTCTTTCCGTAGCCCTGTGTGCTGCCCCCTATTTCCCACTCCTCGCATCACTGGAGCGCCCCCCCCCCCCCGGATCCTCCTTCTCCCTTCAGCGCGCCATCACCCTGTCACCCTCTGCCTTGCATCGACTTCCCAGCGGATTCCCCCTGTCCCGGACACGCCTCCTCCTCCTTCGGCACCTCCCTTCACGTGGCTCCCTTTTTTTAGCACGCCTCACCCCTACTCTGCCTCATCCCAAAAGCCCCACACAATTCCCCCTTCTCCGCATCACCCCCTTAACCCACATACAACCTCCCTTCTCCAGCGATCTCCACTACCGGCGTCGCCTCCTGTTACAGCGCCTAGTAGCCACCCCAACTCACAGCCGACACCCCTCCAGGGTGCAGCGCTCCCTTCTCCAGCAACCAGCAGGGTAACCCCCCTATCTGGTCATTTTTCCCCTCTTCGGCCACCCCCGACATAACTCGCAACCCCCGGCGTCCCTTGTTCAGTGCACACCGGCTCGATCCATGGACTCTGGCGAGCTGCCCCTCACCAACGTCGCCCCCTCACCAGCGTTGCTCCCTTGACAGCGTCCTCTCCCTCTTGAGATTCCCTACCCTTTCGGTAATGGGTTCTTGGTTGTGTGTTCCTTGATGAGAGTTTATTTATTTTTACTAAAACCCTATGTATTGGGGTTCAATCTTTGTTGCACAGGGTTTAATTAAAATTTTTAAGTGTGTGTTTGAGGTGCGAATGGTGTTTAGTTCTATTTTTGGGGTGTTCTTCATCAATTGAGGTGAGTTTCCCCTTCGCACGAATATTATTTATTTAATATTCACCTATTTCATGTATTTCACATTGTTTTTTATAATGAATTGGTGGATTATGATGTTATTAATTTTTTTTATAAACATTTAACTGGTTAATTAAATATTATATGTGGTGCACATTATGTTTTGGGAATATTTTGAGGTGAACATGATTTCAAAATTAGACTTTTAGATTACAGTTTTTAAAGCGGTGTGTGCATGGTTTCCAAATGGGTTTTTGTCGTGTGGTGTATTTTTATTTTTTTATGAAATTAGTTTATTTTAATAGTGAAAGTGGTGTGTTTTCTACTCTAGAATGTCTAGGACGTGTGGTTGATCTTAAAAGAGTTTTTTAAAGGGGTTTTTGTTTGGGTGTGTAAAGCTGTGAGATAACTTTTGAAAATTGTTTTATAAATTTTAAAGTGGTTTATTAAATAGTGCAGATGGTGCGCACTATGTTTTGAAAACAGGTCGAGGTGGTTATTTTGTGTTGGTTGTTTGTTTGGGTTGTTTTAGGTCTGTGTTCATGTATTTTATTTATCATTGCGGTTGTAGCGCGTTGACAAGGTTTTCCACGGTCCTGTGATCGTCAACTTGTGTGTTCTTTAATGCTCGTACGGGGTGTGTCGCGTCATCGTGACTAGTCTGCGAGTCGAGGTAGGTCCCCTACTTCACTTACCTTTAGATTTAAAATTTATTAATTGCTTGTTGTTTTATTAATTTTTTAATAAATGAGAAATAATATAAGATGATTAATTTATAAATGATTATTTGGTGTAAAAGAGCCGTTTATTTTATACATGACACTTGAAACATTTTCCTGACGAGCGGACACCCAATATTGAAAGAATGCCTATTTGGCCTTTAAACTTAACTCACGGAATTTCAAATTCAATTCTAGTTTTAAAGATAAATGTTTTATTTTGAACACATTTTTTGGGTTTTCTCGAGAAATGGGGTCTTTCTTTAAAATTGGTGAAGGACCATTTGGCACTTTAATAAAATAGATTATTTTGGAAAAAACAACTCGAGGGTGATCTTCGGTGTGTGTTGATTGCGTGAGCTGTATGTGATTTTTGTGCATCGTGACTGATTAATTTATATTGTGGACGCACCCCCTTTTTATTACTTGTGTTGACATGGGAATCTGGCATAGTGAGTGAATCTTCTAAGAACGATTGCCACACTAGTTTAGATTACGCACTTGCTAGTGGCCCCATAGCAGGGGAATACTGAGTTATTGTTGCTATGGGGATTGGGCCCCTCGTTTAGGCCATGTAGGGATATACCGGGCGTTAGGGCGTTATGACGTCATCGAGTTAGAGCATTCTTTCAGGATGAGTCACATGTATGGTATGTTCTGGATTGTTCACGATCTCCTAGGTTTGACCCATGTTTCTTTTAGTGTTTATTTGTATGTGGTGGACGATTGAGAGGTCTAGTTCGGTTTCTAGCCCTGTGTGCCACTTTTTTTCCATTGCCCTTAGTGTGTGTTGTGTGTTGTGTGTGGTTTTCCATTTGACCAACAACTAAAATTTGGATTTCTAAATTGTTCGCAAAAGTGTTTTAAAATGAAATACATCTGTTTCTTCCAAACACTAAACTTGTTCTTAAATTAAAAAGGGCAATGGACTGTTACTTGTTTTAGAAATGAAAGTGTGTGTGGAAACCAATATTTTATATAATCTAGTTCAAACCTGGAATTGATAAATTCTTTATTTAATGGTATTTGCATTGGGAATAGAATTAGTCGGGCCTACCTACTGATTTTAATACTCATGCCTATAGTGTTTTCCTGTTTTTAGTTTCTGTTGTAGGTTTGACTTGAGCTTTCTCGCCGTGGGCGAGAGTTGGTTATGGTTTTTTGAGCGACTCTCGAGATCGCAAGGGGTTTTAGTTCTGGTCAGGTTAGTTTGTTGTTCTTGGTCGTTCTTTCTTTTCGTATTGTTTATTTACTTTGTGTTGTTCTATTTTTCTTTCGTTGATTTATTTATTTTCATTGGGAAAAATCATTCCCTCCTACTTTGTTTTGATGCCCTGGCACTTGTCGCCAGCCTGGGAGGATCGGGAACGCCTCTCGGGCCATGCCGCTGACCGGCTCGGGTGACCGGTTCAGGGTCGACCTGGGTTGGTTTGTGACAGATAAGGTTTAAAATGATATAAAAATATGTGAATATATTAAGACCATATCCTCCTTATATTCTAATATATTAAATTTTTTAACCACTTGTCCACGAAAGTGACTTTATTATATGTTAATATGTTGAAAATTTATAAGAGTGTCCCTCCCTTAACTTATAAAAGAACACCCTTATCTCTTTTCTTTAATCCTTATTGAGAAACATAGATCAACCAAAAACTATCCAATTATATTCTAAAATTCCCTATACATTAATTATAGGTTTTGGTATTCTTAAAATACAATTCCAAGGGTCCATAAGAAAGGATCAAAAGGATGCCAACTAAAGAAGAGGTAATCATGCTTCCCGACATATTTCAATTTATTTTTTCTTATAAATCCTATAATTTTATGGTATTAATTGTAAAATAATAAATAAAATTTCCTCAATATAATTAAATTTTATTTATTTGACTACCATTAATCACCTTATTTTCTATTAAATGGTAAGCGAAAGTATTGTTCATGCGTACGTGTGGACTACCGCCTCCACATAGCGATAAAATTTATTTTTCATCACCATATTTCATGGATGGTTATTATGATGGTTTTAATTTTTATACATGAAATTTATGACATAATTATTCTTATGGAATTATAATATCATATCTAACTTATTATCTTTAACTTTTTTGGAAAATGTTAACGTCGCTTGTGTGTGCGTGTGGACTGCCACCTCCATGAAGCGATATGATTTGTTTTTCATTTCCCTTTTAGTTGGATGGTAGTAAGGATAGATTTAATAAATATATATCATATATATGATATAATAATTATTATTTAAGGTTTAATTATTATTTACATCTATTTTTTTCATCTATCAAAAATTGAAAACAACATTCATGCATACATACGACATGTCGTCTCCATGAAAGGTGTAAATCATTTTTCAATATATATATATATATATATATATTATAGATGACTATAAATATATATATATATATATATAATTAATATATATGATATTTATATAATGATTAACATTATGTTGATGATTTAACCATGGTAAAACTACAAATATTGGAATTCTTAAATTGAGATTTTCATGAAAAATGAAACAGTTAACACCGGAAAACGATAATTTTAAGAAGGAATTATTAAGAAATGGGTGTTTAAATATTATATATGGATAATATATGATTTTATAAATATTTACATGACTTTGTTATAGACTTATAATAAGTTTAAATTTATTACACTGTATGTTATAGAGCTTTCAAATCAATTCGAACTTGAGGTAAGGTTTTTCTCGTCTTACTTTTATTTCTGTGAGACATATGTCATATTCACCGCTTTTTTATTTTGTGTGGCATATATACTTCACATGAAAATATTTTATGATGTTTTTAATGAAAATTATGGTTATTTAATAATAAATATAAGGTTTCATCTTTCCTAATGTTTTAATTCGGAGATTACCAACACGATAAGGGTTTATCATCTTGAATTTTCTTCGTTGGGACATATGTTATGTTATGAACATATCTTCTTTTATGAGGTGTATATAAATCATAGTTTACATGTTATATCATGAATATACTTATTTTAATGATATTTAATGTTTCATTTGAATTTATTATTTCATGGGGATTATGATTCAAAAGTTATCAAAACGGTAATGGATTTATGTTACAACCTCTTTGTTTATCGGGATTGTTTATGATTAAGTTTTTTATGATAAAATTTTAGGAATTAACACTCAATAATCCAATAAATTTTCTTATCCTATATTTATTTATATAGATTAAAAAAATTTCTTTTATTTTCCTCTCTTTAATAACTCAATAGACTAGAATAATTTTATTAAGGAAAACCAAATTTATTTCTCTCTTGGGACAAAAAACATTTTTCTTCCATATCTGTGTTTACTAAAAATCTTTTCAATAATGATTTAAAATTACCCTATGATTTTTTAAATTCATTTTTACCCATGATTTAGTTTTTTTAAAAATGGTTTAAAATGAATCTTTTTTCATTTTCTAAATGATACACTTTTTACTTTTACCGAAAAGGTAAAAATAATATTTATTTTCTCATAAAAAATAGGAATGGAATTTCCCACTATAATAAACACTCAATGTTTTGAATCTTCCTTCATAATTTTGCAAGGTTATTTTAAAAAAAATGTTTTCCATAATTTTTTTTAAAATTTTTATATTTTAAATAAGTGATTTCAAAATGAAAAGGTTATTTTTATTAGGAAACATTCTGGTAATTTTTTAAAATAATTTTTCATATACAATAATTTACTTTTATGTTACTTATAATTTACTGGGGATATGATAAAATAATATTATCCACTTTCATTCCTTATATGTCTTATAATAATGATGATTTAATATTTATTCTGAGAAACATTTTTCTTTCCCATTGGTTAATTAAGTTATGATGAAACCATTATTAAGCCAATTTCTTTTCAACGGGTTATGCTATGATAGAATGATGAGATGTTTATGAAACTCATTTTATTTCCACAGGTTATGTTATGATGGATGTTTTATGATATTTTGGCACACATGTGTATGATTTTAATTATGTGATGTGTGGGACCAGAATTATATAGCCCTCCAATGCATTGGGTAAAGATTAATTTCTCATGATATAATAAGAATCGGAATGGGGAGTGAACCCAATTAAATAAGGAACATCTTCTACTATTATATCCTTGGTAGTGAACCTTGAATAAGGATAAGATATAATGGGGAGTGAAACCAATCCACTATGATAGTATTTTCAGTGGACATCTAATAAGGAAATAATTTTCTATGCTTATGTTTTTGCTACAAACTTCTGTATTATGTCAATGTTATAATCTCATAGATCATGTTCTTTGATTACTTTATGATTCATGTATTATTAACTACCATGATTTTTTACATGAATCAAGATTATGATCTATGGTATTCTTGGTATGGTTTTCCAATTTTAATCTCATATTCATATACCCTTATACTCATGTTTTGTTTATGTGATTATTTATATCTCCCTTTTTAAACCTTATTGGGCATATAAGATCACCCTTTCTTGTATTTCCTCTCCTAGGGTTATGAAGAAAAATTTTATGTACGATAAGTATATGACGAGTTCTGATTATGAATAACTTAGTAGGAGATGATGTAGATCTCATATAAATAAGTTATTTATGTATCAAAGTTTACAAATACATTGAACCTATAAGATTATATCATGGATTATAGTGTCATGTAATTAATATTTATATAATAATATGTAATATCTATGTATGAAAATTATGGGTAACTATAATATCCCCAATACTAATTTTCATACAAGGTACAGGCACTAAGGGTTCGTAATGATTCTATTTTGACTCATTAATGCTCCAACTATCTTCATGGACTTAATGAATAGATTCTTTAGGGGTTACCTTGATAAATTTTTTATGGTATTTATAGATGATATTCTTATCTAGTCCAAAATTATGGAGGAACATAAGGATTATTTGAATTTTTTACTAAATACCTTGTGAAAGGAAAAGTTATATGTGAAGTACAGGTAAATGTGAGTTTTGGATAGAGAAAGTAACATTCATGAGGCATGTTATCACCAGTAAAGGGATATTTGTGGATCCTTTGAAAACAATGGAAATTTAAGGATGGAATATACCAACATATATGAGGGAGATACATTGTTTCCTGGTATTATTAGGGTATTATCATTGTTTTTTGAGAAAATTAGCATAATTTTCCATCTCACTAACTGATATAACTCAGAAGGGAATGATGTTTTTCTAGACTGATGAATACAAGGAGAGATTTAAAGAGTTAAATAATAGGTTAATAACTAAACATAGCCTCACATCACCAACCAATGGATAAGGATTTATGATCTATAATGATGTTTCCAAAAATGGCTTCAGTTGTGTACTCATGAAAGATGAAAAAGTGATATCCTATGCCTCTCACCAATTAAATATACATGAGAAAAAATACCCAACCCATGATCTATAATTAGATGTAGTGGTATTTCAATTAAATATTTAGAAGCATTATCTCTACAAGGACATAAAATGAGCTCAATATGAACCAACAAATGTAGTTATATATAATAAACAGTTATTATTGTTTAATTTATTACCATACAATGAAGGTGAAGAAAGTGGCAGATTATCTAAGTAGAAAGGATCCTCCAACCCTATATTTGATGAGATTTTAAAGGGATCTAATATTCTTGGAAATTTAAAGGATGCACATGAGAATAATAAAAGGATCATTATCCTACCTTTCTCAAATAACTATTCAACCATCAATTTTTTAGAAGATCAAGGAGGATGAAAAATATGACGAGCTGATACAGAAAAAGATTGCAAATATTCTTGATTTCAACTTTTTTAAATATGAAGTTATAAGGTTTGGAACCCAGATATATGTCCCATAAAAATCAGAATTGAAGAGGGAACTCCTGGATGACGTGAATAGCCCATCCTTCTCTATTCATCTAAGAAGCACTAAGATGTATAGAGATTTGAATCAAAACTTCTAGTGGGATAACATAAAGAGGGATATTTTAGAATTTTTATCTCGATTCTTGGTGTGATAATAAGTCAAGGTTAAATGATATAAGTCTATGGGTTGATGAAATTATTTCCCTTACCATTATGGAAATGGGAAAACATAACCATAGATCTTGTCATAGGACTCTCTAAGACATCTAATGGTAGTAAAACCATTTGGGTGGTAGTAATTCTACTTATAATGTTATCACATTTCATTGATATCAAGAAATATTTCTCTCTTGACCAACTCACCAAGATATACATAAGAGAAGTGGTAAAACTACATAGAGTTCCACTCTACATTGTATATGATTAACATCTAAGGTTTATCTCAAAGTCCTGAAGAATACTTAAGTAAGTGTTAGATATTGAGATGAGTTTCCATAATTCTTATCACCCTCAGATAGATGATCAATCTGAGAGAACCATTCAAACTCTAGAGGATATGCTGAGATATTGTTCAAAGTATTTCCAAGGATATTGGGATCATCACCCTCCCCTAGTGGAGTTCTCATATAACAAGACTTTCTATTCTAGTATTCAAATGGAACCTTATGAGGCTCAGTATGGTAATATGCATTAGACTCTAACATGCAGAGATGAATTTGGATAGTGGAAGCTTATAAGAATTGATCTTATATAAGAGATAATAGAGAATTTTCAAACCATTCAATATCATATGAAATCCCCGTAGATTGAATATAAAAGTAAAGAAAACAATAATCTATGAGACCTATAATTTGAGTTCAGAGATAAAGTGTTCCTTCATATATTGATATGGAATAAATTCATGAGGTTTGGGAAGAAGGGAAATCTTAGTCCTAGATACATTATCCCCTTTGAGATCCTTGATCGCATTAGAGTTTTGGCCTATCAACAAACACTCCCACTTAACCTATCTCATGTACATTATGTGTTCCATGTATCCCTCTTAAGGAAGCACATACCAAACCCCTCACATGTACAAAATCCAAAGGTGGTTCCCTTGGAGAAAACTCTTTCATATGAAGAGAATCCATTGAAGATCTTATATTATAGATACAAAGTTCTAAAAAACAATACAACTCACCTAGTCAAAGTACTATGGTAAAACCAAAAGTTTAAGGAAGCAACTTGGGAATTGGAGTATAAAATTAAAAAAAGTACCCTCATATTTTTTAGTGTATGAAGTAAAATTTCAAGGGAGAAATTTATAAATTGGTTAAGAATCTAACAACCCAAACTTTTATAAATGAAATTCCCTTTTAATGTATAAATGCCTTATTAAGTAATGTAGTTATAGAAAACACATGCACTAATTTAGTTATTTTGGGTTTTTATAGACTGTCATATTTAAAATACCATTAAGAATAATAATTGTTGTTAATATAGTAGTTGTAAAGTGAATATTAATTTTAGTATATTAAGGGTTATGAGAAAGTATAAATGATGCATATTGAATAAGTGATGGCCTTGACCAATAGGATTGTTCCCTACGAATCAAATTTATTGAAGCTTCTACGGGAGATAGAATCATTGGTTTTTACCCATAACTAATTCCAATCCAAGATTCAACAAATAAAACACAATCAAAACCATTTACGGGAGAAGTTCAAGCTTATCTATAACACAACTGAAACCATATTCCTTGAACCACCCCAAGAAAGTGCCACCATCACACACCTTACCCTTAGAGAGTACGTTGGTGTAATAAGGAGTTATGTATATAGATCCGGACAGTATGAATTTGTATACATTATTATAAATAAAATAATTATTATATTTATCCCTTTTTATTATTAATATATATAGATTATAGAATAATGTGTTTGAAAATATTTATATTTTGATATGAAGAAACTAAAATTGTATTTTTTTTCAAAAATATATATAGTTTCGATTAAAACACTTTTTTTGAAAAATTTAATCATTTTAAAATAATTTTATTTCCATGAAATATTATTATTAAATAATATTTATTTCAATATGAATGGTAATATAATTTAATGAATTCCAATATAATTTTTATAAGGGTTACTAAGTTGTTAGTGTGATAAAAACTAGTATTTTCTATATATAAAGATTTTTATTTAAAATTAGAAATTATAATATTTAGAAAATTATGTTGGTAAAAATTTTCATTTTTGAAATCATCATGTTTAAATTATCCAATGGTGAATTTTTCATAATTTTTTGAGACATAAGAATTTTTGAGTAAAAATTAAATACGATATAAATATATGGTATATATTATGACATCATAATAGCCCAAAAATGATGTAATAAATACAATAAATGCATCCATGAACAAATATAGATTTTCCATTTAAAATAATGTGTTTTTTAAGTTATTTTATTGATTTTATAATCCTTTAATAAATCCTCCAAAACCTATATTATATTTTCATGTTTTAAAATCAAGTCTTTATGAACATGAGTGGATTTCACATAATTAATGGTATTATTTTAATTATTTTGATTATTATCCTTATAAAAATTATAAAATCACTCCTATTTGTTAGAAACCATGGGAAAAATCATGGTAAGGTTGGTGTTTTTTGTTAATTTATTATATAGAGTCCAAAACCTAAATCTAGTAATTAATAAAGAATTATCCTATTTTGCAATAAATATCCACCCAACCTCCCACTCCTCTTCACTCAAAACCCATTGATCATGATTATACTCTCCATATACCTCTCTAAAACCCTCTTAAGGTGTTTCTATTCTCTTAATAAGATCCTCCCAAGCTTTTAAGAGTGCCCTCTTAAGGTAAGGGATTCTATCCTCCTCTTTTTTATTCAAGAACATTATTTTTACTATTCCATATGATTTACAATTGTACACATTGTAATATGTTTTTACACATATATTTTACTTTCCTTATGATATCCAAGTAATTATAGACTGCCTTTCACTATCATTAATCCCTTCTATGAATATTTATATACACATGTTACGCTGCAGAAATTATCCTCTCATTTAACTTGCTAAAAAAATATTAATTAAATACCCATACCCATTTACACTAAAGGTTATTTATCTAGATTAACATATCCTTAATTAATTTTAAACTTACATTTATGTAACCCAGACTCCTTATTTTTTTGATTAAAAGTGATTAAAGATATTCTTGTGTTGTATGATCTATGTGGCACACAAATACATGTACATGATACGAATGTGATGGGTGGGCCCAGAATTATATAGCCCTATAATATATTGGATAATGTTTATATCTCATGATATTCCATGTATGGTTTATGAGAGTTTATCCTAAGAACACTATGTTATGATTTCTTAGCGTTTAGTCTTGACTTATGCTTATGATGTCATGTTTTATGTTATTACCATTCTCCCATGTTTCCATGATGTTATAATCTTATATCATGTTTAGATATTCATTTTTATGACTCTCACCCCTTATATTTCATCTTATTATACCTCTTAACACAAATTTATTACTTTCATCATGTTATGTTTTGATTGTTCCATTATTGGGCTTTATATCTCACATCATTCTTATATACATCCCTAGGTTATCCCATGTAGTTTTAGAAGAGTGATGGAATTTTATAAGTATGTTAAAGAGTTTTAAATAATGTCATAATACCCCCATTTTAAGTTATTATTCTTTGTATCTAATTTCCTAAATAAAATATGCCTATCAATATTATGGGATTGTTTTAAGTGTGACTTTATGTAATAAATATTGAATTAAAGTTTATTAACAACAAGGGTTGTCAAAAAATAAAAATCAGTAGAGTGTTTCAATTGAATTTTAGGGGAGAAAATATTTAGTTAAATTCTAATTAAATAATATTAAAGATATTTCAAGTTAAAACAATTATCCTTAATATTATCAACATTTATTTTCATTTTATTAAACCAATATTTGGAGGAATCATTAGTGATAGGGTAAGGAAGTGTGATTTCATCAATTAAATTCTCCTCAAAAATAACTCCCTCAACCTTATCATAAATACTAATTAAAAAGGTGTTAGGTTATTAGTTTTAAAATTATAAATATAGAATTGAAATTAAACTTCAAATTTACTAAAAAATAGTGATTTCAAGTTTATTCTTTTCATCCAAAACGTCCCTAACTTCAAGCCCCAGTTCATTACTCAAAATTTTAGAAAAACATATTTAAGAATTTTTATCATTAATATTCTCATTATCAAATTTATCCTCATCCCAATCTGTAATTAGTTTAAAAATATTGAAATTTACAAGTTTAGGTGACATTAAAACAATTGGATATTGATATTATTCCTCTTACACCTTTGATACTTTTTTAAGGTATTGGTATACTATTTTTTTGAATATTTTATCTTTTTTAGGTTAAATTCCATTGGTTTAGTCATATTACACTCTTTCCAAAACATTCTCATTCTCAGGTTTAAATAGTTTATTTTCTTCATAAATTATTTCAATTTATTCTAGGTTTTTTCCATTGATTTTTACCTGAAATTTGACTTTTTGTTTATCATAAAAGTCTACCAACTCATATTCTTCACCTCTCAATTCCCATTTTTCTAATTTTTTTCTTTTATCTTGAAATTACCATGTTTCAGTTTGTGATTTTTGAATTATAAATTATTCATCAAATTTATCAAATCTAGAAAGCAATGTAAAAAATAATTATTTCACTTATGATTGTTCTTTGGGTTTAGGTTCATAATAGTTTTGGTTTTTTTCAAATTGGAAAGGTTGTTGTGGTTTATTGTAGGAACACTACCAAGAATTGTGCCCATAATAGCCACATAATGGAAAAAATATTTCATTTTTTCATCATAAACTAGAGATTAATCCCTTTTTATACAACTTAACTCAAACAATACCAAAATATCCTCAAACTATAGTAGAAATGATAATAAGTGTAATCCCAAAAATAAATCCAAACTGATTAAAAATTGATAAGAAAATGTTCATAGAATGTTAAAATTAGGCTATAATATAAACACAAATAATAAGAATAAAAAATTTAATTTTCATCCCCTAATAGCAAAAAAGATAAAAATAATTTTTTCTTATCTGATTTTTTATTTGATTTTTTAACCACATGAAAATCATCACACACTTTTCCTAGAAATGATGCCAAATTTTTTATAGTTTTTTGTTTGTACTATCAAAATAAAATTTATATTATAATATTCACAATAGTGTAGTGGAAAGTAGGGTTGAACCCAAGGGAAGTTGAGTGAGAATCAAAGGGTATATTAAGAACCCAACCTACTGAAAATTGTGAATAAAGTTTTGAATGAAAGAAAAAGTGTTAAATTATAATTTAGATGAGTGGGAAGTGTTAGTAAATTCAAATACTAATCTAAAAGTTATAGGAAAAATATATATGAGAGACTATTGATTGGAAAATTCAATTAAAGAATCATGTTGAAAGAATAATATCCTTGAAATGGGATTAAAACTATGAGTCATTTAAAGATTTAATTGTCATTAAATTTTTAATGCTCATCCTTAAAATTCAATCATTTAATCTACAAATTAAAAGAAATGGACTCAATATTAGAAAAATTATTGAGATGGAGTTTCATTAGTAAATTTATTATTCCAAAGAATAAACAAACTCAAATCTAATATGGCCAAGAATAAAGAATCAAAACATTGAAGAAAGAATAAAATAACATGAAGAAAAGAAAGAGACATTAACCGAATTCCCTTTATGAATTTCAGTTGCAATACATGGTCAAAGAATATAAAACATAAAAAAATGATAAAAATTCATTAGTAAATGAAATAATTGTAATGGGAATATTCTCTATCATAATTTAATCCTCATCAACCATACCTATCTACAGCCTTCACCTTCCTTGAATCACGTTTCATGCATCTAGATTGTGTCCCTAAGATCAATGTGTTAGTTGAATCCCTAGTATTTTTTATTTCAAGAATTAGTTGATCTATCAATTCCTCCGAAATAAATTTCACTTCCCCTTGTAAGTATTTTTTCCCATTACCTTCAATACACTAACTTATATTCAAAATTCTCCACCTCGATTGGAGGAAATTTCCAAAATTTCCATAGCATGTGACATTTTTTAATTAACTTTATAATAAAATTATCCTGTACATAACCTTGTTCCACATGTCTAATTTCTAATCATTAAACCAGCTCAGAAAAAATATATAAATATCCCCAAAAACTCATTCAACCACCTATAATATCTCTTTTCATGGTTAATACTCATTCCCCAATTCAACCTTTCCAACTAGATTCAATCCTATTTGTTACCTTAAATATTTTTACACACACCTAGGTGGTGCGGCATAAAAAAAATAACATGGTAAACTTTGGTCTCCCAAGAATATCTATATCCCATATTATCATAAATTAACCAATCACACTAAGACTCACCTTGGGAAACTCATGATCACCTTGATAGTGCATCACACAGATGATCTTAATCTACACAATCCTTGACTAGAGTTTCATGTGGCATTGCTAACCTTGACCAAATTACATGGTTATAATTTTAGTTTATGATTTTTAAGGCTCATTTCACCAAACACCTAACATACTAAAATTATTAAACATAAATTTTCAAGATTTGGGAGTTTTAGGCCCCATCATCTTTATCAAACATACCTGCACAAGGGTCAACCAATGATTAAACAAAAATATTTATATATCTGCCTCGCCCTACTTTCGTGATGATCATTCATGGCTCTTACCCTAATGGAATATTTTCCTTCTTAATATGAGCTCACGTATAGGTATACTCGATCCCTCTTTTAATGAAATTTTGAACACTGACTCCCCCTTATTCTATATTTCCAGTTGTGTTTGTTCTTTATCAATTTAAATTGTATCATGCATTTGATCCATGAAGTTATTCAGAGTTCTATTGCTTAGGTTTTCCATTCATTAAATCACTAGTTCCAATCAATCATGGTTTTTGGGTCCATTTTTTTATAATAATTACTTTTTAGTTTCAGGTAGGCTTCATTATCTCTTTGCATATTATTTCATCCTCCACATCATCTAAATTGAATTCAATTCTTTAATCATGGCCTGACCTTGATCTTAGTCAATCGATCTTAGTTTCAACAATATTTCCTTACAAGTCAAGAGTGGAACAATTATTCCTCCATGTCATGTTTATCATCATTTATTGATCAAAATATATTAGATCATGTGTGGTGGGATTTACTTCTCTCTTGCGGTCACTACTCTCATGTTGTAAGTATAGTCTTACAGTTAGTTAGTCCCTTCATACAATCACTTGACTGGAACAATCAATTAAGTTGTTGCACCATCATTTTTTTTCAATAAAAAATGAATATTAATCATTTTGAATTAAAAAATTATCAACCAAAAAAGTATTAAACTAGATAAATTTTATAATTTAAAGTTATAATTTAAGAAAAATTTACTCCAAAAATTATATTCAATAAAAAGATTATAATATTAAAACAACTATTCCCAATATAAAACCCATTACAAAATTATTTTAAAATAATATTTTAATTAAATTTCACTCAAGAACAAAATATTTTCTCATAAAATAATTATGAAAATTAATCCAAGATCCTTTAACCAATTATCACCCAAAACCTCAATTTCAATAAAAATATTGAAATAATTGTAATTTTTAACAAAAAATATGAGGATAAGAAATACTGAAAAATTAATCACATTTTTTCATCAAAAGATTAATAGTTTCATGAGAATGATGTGGTAGACATGTATCCAAATTAAGTCACATTAAGGACCCACTATTGACCATAACTATATGTGTTTTCTCATAGGTTCCCCTACCTCAACCACCAATTACTGGTGAACTAATAAAGTTATTATTATTTATCAAACTAATGAATTATTTTGTATTACTTAGATAAATTCACCATGAATATTTAAATATAATCATCAATTACCCTTAAATTTTTCATAAATTACTATCATTAATCACCTCCTCCAGAACTTAAGTGCGATATCTAGAACTTCCCTACTGAAAACAGAACTCCATCCTCTAGAATTTTACTACTCCCAAGTGCATATGTCTGGATGTACCTTTGTTATCATCCCCACATCCGGTTATGGTTGATGTGTAATATTACCACTAAAAAAATCACTAAATAGATTTCTCTCTAATGATTACCCTAAACTACTTCTGTTGAGCTAATTTCTCTCAACTTCTTTCATTTCCTTGAAACTGAATATCTATAGTAATGGTGATCTTGTCTCCATCTAGTTTTTCTAAGTGTAACTTCTGGGAATATAACTACTAAAACCTTCCAACACTTAACTATAAAACATGTTCTCTCACTTTAACCTAACAATATCTCACTTAAGAACTATTTTCATATGTTAATTCCAACATACACAATATATCATACATGATAGATCCTATGGTTGACGCATAATAAATTTTATACATCATGTATATCTCTCTAGGAAGATCTTGAATCTTCTTAAGATTTGTTCCATGAAACACTGGTAAATACCCTTTATTGGATTTATACATGCTAAACCACTTTATCAATTTACTAATATATATTCTGACTTAGTCCAAACATCCTCTTAGATCAATATATATATATATATATATATATATCACCATACCTAGTAGGTAGGATACTTCACTCATGTCTTTCATAAAGAAGAATTTTTTCAACCACATTTTTATAGAGTGTAAATTCAGGACATTATTTATAATAAATAGTATGTTATCCACATACAATATTATAAATACTACCATATTCCCACTAATATACTTGTTTACATAAGAATCATCCATATTATTGATGAAACCAAACTCTTAAAATGCATTATCAAACTAGACATTTCAACTCTGACAATCTTTCTCCAATCCATGAATAGACCATTGCAACTTATAAATCATAGAAAACTCATTTGGAAATTTAAGACCTCTACAACATATTATATACATGTCCGTGAATAAATTACCATTAAAGAAAGTAGTTTTTAAATCCATTTGATATATCTCATGATCATTGTATGTTGTTATGGAAAATAAAATCTGAATGGACTTTATCATCCCAACTTGTGAAAAGTTCCATTCATAGTAAAACCATTAATTTGTCTGCAACCATTTTACACAAATAATTTTTTATAGGTAGACACTCTACCATCCATGATAGATTTATTATGGAAAACACACTCTCAACCTATAGGTCTAACCCCTTCAAGTGTATTCACCAAGTTCCAAATGTGGTTAGTGAACATTTATCCTATTAAATATTCAATGGATTTTAGTCAACTCTCATAATTATAACTCCCAATGGTCTCTCATTATGTAATAGGATCATCACCTATGAACATTAATTCATAATAATATTCCATAAGAAATCCATATCTATTGAAATCTTGATGAATCCTAACAGACCTTAGAGGTTCATGTGTAACCTAAGTTAGTTGTTCTTGTAATTCCTTGTGCCCATATGGGCTCTTGAAATCCAAGATAAATTTGAATTTTCAATTATTTCATGTGATGAGTTCTGAATCAGAATTGGTAAATTAATTTTGGGAGTTTAAATACCTAAAATGAGTGTAATTAGACATGAAATGGAGATCAAAATCTAAGCTGGTGGTTTGGGGAAGTGTCGGGAGAAGGACGAGGTGGATAGGCTACATAGTGGTTACAGCTTGCAACCACTGGTTGTCATTCTTGTGAGTTGGCATGTGTTCAAGATTACTATTTGGAATCACTGGCTAGACGGTGACCCAATATCATCTATATAGTGTCACTTTAAAATAATTAAATAACATTTCTACCCCATCATGTTTTTGAGGTGGAATTCCCCTCTCGTCCCCTTGTTTCTCTCTCATAGTAGGGGGTATAAAACCACTTATTCACCTTCATCCACCCTTGTTTGGGAAGAGATTTTGATGTATTTCCATGGTGATTTAAGGTAATCTTCTCCCTTTCGTGATCTCTGATTATATCCCCCTTTACACATTTCTAATTTTTATATCTATAGTAAGGGTTTTTAATTATAATTCCACTATATCATTATGGCATCCCACATTTTTATTACATAACTCTTCATTGCATTTAATAAACAGAGGATCTTTAAAGTATAGTGTTTTTGAAATCAGGAACAATATACAAGAAAACATAAAACATTATTCTAATCCACTTGTAAGGATTCATCATAGGTCCATCCAAAGTAAAATTACTTCATCTCATAACCTAGATACATACGTCAAAGGAAAGGGTGAGCAGAAGGCCCAGTGAGGGTAAACAAGAGAATCAGTTTACTTGTGATATCCATAAGGACTTGATAAAAAACATAAAGACATGATCAATAGAAGAAAAGGAATATCATAATAAAAATAGAATGAATCATAAATTGAATATGTGGATACAACATTTAATTTATACATTCATGAACATATCACCAAGGTTCATCCCCATGGTGTTATAAAAATTACCAATGTTATTCACCAAGCTGTCATGAAACTTGTCATCTATAGAGATTAAATTATTTACCCAATGCATTGGAGAACTATCAGGGCACACCCTTAATATGTATTTATTTTCATGTGATACACATATATCATAATCATACATTTCATAAATAACCCAAATAGAATAAAAGAAATGGGTTTCATATCAAAATCATGACATTTTAAAAAGTGCTTAAAAACAAGATCATGATGTCATTTATAACCCATGGAAAGAGAATAAGGGTTTTATGTATGCCAATTATAGAATAAAATATATAATTTTTATGTCTTTATGAACACCCTTATAAACTAAATACATCTTGGTATTTACATAAAATAAATAAGAGAATTTCTTGAGAGAAAGAGAGAGAAATTTTGAGACGAAATTTCTGCAGCATAACGACTATATAACATGTTTTTAGAAAATAATAAAAAGATAGGGTACAAGGTTCTACCACCCATAAATTAATAATTTTATAGTATAGGGATATATTAAAATAGAAATAAGATCATGGTGTGGATATTTGAATAGAATACCACATGAAAAGTAAACATGAAAGAAAAGAGAAAATGCGATTTCTTTTACAAAAATTCGGCAGCCTAATGACATCACTTAAAAATTCAGAAAATAAAATGATGAGAGAGGAAAGGATCTATAATAATTTGGAGATAAAATGTAAATTAATAATTATATATAATAAAATACCCCCACATAATAAAATGGAAACTATAAGACATAACATAAAGGAAGTCATGACTAAAAGAGGAGGGTGAAAGATTCCCTTACCTTGAAGAGTAACTTCAAAAGCTCAAAGGTTGGGAACTTAGGGGGATTTATGGAACCTTGGAAGGAATCCTTGGGACGTAAAAAGACCATAGCTTCGATGAGGAGGAATTTGGAATAGAAGGAATGAAGGAATGGGTTTCTATTTATAGCAAAAATGAGGGAATATTTTATTAATTTCAAAGGGATGCCTCATTAGTGGTATTTGCAAAACTGTCATGACCCGACCCAACAGGGATCGAGCTATGACTCCCCAAGCCCGCCTCCAATAGGCTAGGGGCTGGCATCCAACATCGATTAAGCTATCACACACATGGGAGGCATTAGCATAAGGTACCTGTACACACACACCCACATACACCTCCATGAAACAGTGGAGAGATGTATATAAAAACTGGAAAGAAAATGCATGCATACATCTATCCCAAACCAGAGTACAACAAAAGTAAAAAAGGGAAAAATAGGGCCCACCAAAAGAAAAGTGAAAAGGCATCCAAACTGCTCAGGAGGAGAGGATCACTGTCAAAAGGACCTGCCGGTAAGCTCCTCGGCACAGCTCTGATAAGACTCCATAGTCGGACCTGATCACTCAAATCCTCCTCCTCTAGGTCCTCCTGGGACTCCATCGAAAGGCATGTGGTCTGCACAAGACACAAACATGTGCGGGAAAATCCCATGCAGGGGTGAGTATAAAAATACTCAGTAGGCACCCCAAAACCCAAAACAAAAGAAAGAAACTAAAAGGCAACAGTCCGCTCATCCCAGCCAGAGGGAACACAGATGAGAGGGAAACTCCATATTGTGACCATCCTCGAATAAAAACAACTAGTCATCTCAATCCACGAGTATTCCCATACATACACCTTGAACATCCAGATATACTCAACTCACGCCCCAAGCCACATGAGGTACCGACCTCATCACCAACAACGATTCACAACCAGGAGAGCAAACTCCATGATCACGGTCATCCCATATGACACTCGTCCAAGAGATACACTCCATCGGGTCCCACACAAACATCTCTGATGCTCACCTGAGAGATCACGCTCGACAGATATCATCACTAAGAAAACCATGCTGAAACAGCAAGAACAACAAACTCCTTGGATAGGGGATCACTCCTAGGGTCCTCTAAAGGATTCTTGAACCAACACTGGTATATGAAGATCTCACAGATAGGGGATCACTCCCAAGGTCTTTTGGGGGATACCACAACCCGATCTGGCAATTATAGTGCTCATAGATAGGGGATCACTCCCAAGATCCATTGGGGGATACCACAACCCGATCTGGCTCTTGACAGAAACACGTCACTTAGATAGAGGATCTTCACCCATTTCATGATGGTCACGATGATACCGTAACCCTATCTAGTATATCTCGCATTATAGGGGATCGAACTGATGATGTCGCAACCCTACTCACACCACGCGCTGAGTAGGGGAACATATAACCAATGATACCACAACCCTACTATAATCCTCATGCTGGGTAGGGGATCGTATACCCGACGACACCATAACTCTAATGAGAACGACCCACTTTGTAGGGGATAATATTACCGATCATGCCACAAACCCTACGGAGTTAACCTGCTAGATAGGGGATTGCCGCCCATGGATAAGCGGTCATAGCGATACCAAGAACCTGATCTAGGGAAACGATGCTAGAGGATCCCACTCTGGACCCACCAGAGGGATGCCACAACTCTAACAAATTAAACATCTCATTGATAGGATCACAAACCTATACTATGGTTGTGATTCCACACAAACCCTCGTAGGAACGAACCAAGGGAGTACCATGTCGCTAACCTGAGTGACCCACCACAATGCCACACCGCGCACCTCCAAGGTCGATACTAAGGCCACCATCACGATCCACGCGGAAAAACACATAGGATAGGTTATCTAATCACCCGAAACAAACAACTGGTCAAAAAGGCACTATTCACCGTAGCTAGCCCATGTGGGGCCCACACTACGATCCCAAAAATCATCAAGCGGATCATAAAAATGCAATCCCCTCAGAAAAATATGCAGGATCAACTACTCGATCGTCCCAAACAAACACCTGCTGAAAAAGGTATTATTCACCGAAGCCAGCTCGTGTGGGGCCCACACTACGATCCTGAAACTCCTCAAGTGGATCACACCATTGCGATCCCCTCAGAAAAACACACGGGATCGACTACTCGATCGTCCAAAACAGACACCCGATGAAAAGGTCACGTTTCTCCGTAAACGCCGGAACCTGGCCTCGTGGGGCCCACACCATGTTCTCAGTCCCAACACCCGGAAACTATCTTGAAAAGTCTTCTGTACCATCAAGGTCTCAACGCCACTGACGGCATGTCATTTGGACACTTCGTGCAGGAGTTATGTTGGGTCGAAGCTGAATAATAATAAAATATTATTATTATTTCAACATTTCGTAGCCCCGGGCCACAAACCCGACTCATAAAATTCCCAAATTAAACCCAAAAGTTCTTTCTCGATGCAAGGAATGTGTCACCACAAATGGATCGTGATTTGGACTCCCGACATTCATTTTGCGGGGGTTTAAAGAGCTCCCGGAATATTTCGGTCGGACCACCGCTGGCTCGCCGGAAAACTGATCGGACCGTCATGTCCACCATGTCGGACCACCGCGCTGCCTGCTGGATTCCACCGCACCACTGCTGCCCTTGCCGGATTCCTCCATGTCCGCCGTCGGAATATGGGTTTTCCACCGGAAAACTTCCGGGAACCCCCGGGAGCACCCCGGTGCTCCAAAATCAAATCTGAAACATGTTTTGGAAACCTCGGAACCCAAACTATACAACCCTTATGAAAATTTGAAGAAAAAACAACACATAAACAGGTTCTGGGATTTTAAAACTCAAACCACCTACCTGTTGGTGGATCGCCGAAGCTTTGAGGGCAGAACGACACCTGTGACGCGCTGGAGCTAGATCTGCTGATGATCGCGCTGAAAACGGATGCACGGGGCTTCATCTGGCAAAGAATAGAGGGAGAGGGGAGGGGTTGTGTCGCCTGCGTACAAGAGGAAATGGGGGGGATGATTGATTTTCCTTTTTTTTAAATAAAAACATCATTTAACTCCCCGCCAACACGCCTCCGACCCGGCACCTAGTGCCGACTAATGTTATGTCGCACCTAGGGTAAACACGGCATTCTGAACACAATGGTGGACTCAGATTTTCGATCCGAGACTCTGTTCAGAAGTTATTCGAGCTGACACTCGTAGATAAAATTTTCCATTTATTTACGAAAATTCCCCTAGTGGCTTTTCTCATAGAAGGCTCGTGCCCACAAAGTTTATACCCCGCCTAGGGTAAATGGCATGCTTCAGACGCAACCATGCCCTCCGATTATCATTTTGAGCTATAGTTTAGGAGATAACACACCCCCACCACATGCATATTATAAAAAATACTTAATATTTTTATAAAATTAATTTCGGGCACACCCGGCCTCAGAATCGCATGTCGTCTTCGCGCCTAGCTATGGAATTATTCATAGGAATATTCCAAGGTCTAACAAAGCCAAAACCCGAGTCGCTACATCCTCCCCACCTTAGAACTTTTCATCCCTGAAAATACATAAGCATAAGGAAAGCAACTAAACTCTCAACTGGGTCTCCCACGCCAGTGAGTTCACCAACAAGCACCCCTTCCCAAACACATAATTTAGAGTGACTCATACACCACACCTCAACACTATCTGCTTTGGGCGGAACTTTCTTGACCACATGGTTTTAATCGCATCAGAAAAACATGTCTCGGTGGGGGAAGGATCCCTCTTCCTCATGCATTCGAAGAACATCGAACTGCACCCACGCAGGGCCTTACAACTGCCCTGAATAAAAACTTGAGCAATAAATGAAGAGGAAGGGTACCTCTAAACAGTGTCTATCAAACTACTGCAGAAAGTAGAAAGGACACAAGATGTACCTCTATCCATCCGCAAAGCCTCTAGGTCAACAGCCTCTAGGGCATGCAGCTGTCCACGCCCTTGTCCCCCAGCTCCCTAGGCTTGGCGTGGACCACATGGGGGTGGGGTGGTGGCAACTGATACCGCCTACCACCTCCTGCTGCTACACTAGCTTCGTCACCACATCAGTCGCCCTGTGGATATCCTTACTCGAGACGCTGCCTCTGCCAAGGTGGTCTGTCGACCGGCTCCCTCTCCGAAGAACGATGGGTCGGAAAATCTCTAGCAAGATGTCCTCATCCGTCGCAAGAAAAACACCGCATCTCTGACGGCTGACCAAAACTGGCATGTGAGCCCTGTGAGGCCTGAGCCTCAGATCCTCCATCCGGGGGTCGCCTCCTGAAACGTCAGCCATGTCCAGAACCTTGTGCCTTCCGCCAGCTACCAGATTCCGATCTGACTGAAGAAGTCTCATCTCTCACATGCCCAGCACTAATAGGCGAGATCTTCTCATCCAGAAATCTCTCCACCACCAACGCTCGTTCTAGCACTCCAGCATAGGTGGGCAGACACAAAGAAACCACACCTGCCCGGATGTCTCTACGTAGGCCCAGGTTGAAGGTCCGAGCCCAAAATAACAGGTCTCAAACCATATCCAGGGAGTAGCGCGACAAGTCTGTAAACCTCGCGGAGTAATACGACACGGTCATTCCCTCCTACCGAAGCTGCAAAAGCTCCTGGATCCGCACTGACCTCAGCGTCATTGGATAGAACTCTTCCCTGAAGAGCCGCTCAAACTATGCCCACGTGAGCATCTCCTCATCGTGGGACTGCGTCACCAAACTCCACCATCTCCCAGCATAACCATGTAGAAGGCTCGCCGCTAGGACCACCATATAATCTAGGGGTGTCCTCACCAGCTGGAAAACACGGGTGACTGCTTCGATCCATTCATCAGCTGCCTGAGGATCTGGATCACCCTGAAACCTCAGAGGTCGCTGCCTCTGGAACTCGTGCAGTGCACTCAGCTTGCGCACAACCTCATCCTACACTATCGGCACAACCAGCTTCTCGACAGGTGGCGGCTCAACTGGCAGACCACCTGGAGGTCCAGCCTCAGAACTTGCACCCTGGACTACAACCTCTAGACGGGGCGGATCATCACCACAATCCCGCTGCGGAACACTTAGAGGCTATATTTGTGGAGGAATCTTGAAATACAATCAAGACGCACCATAGTCAAAGATTATATATGGAGAGATTACTCAATAAGAATAAGGGAAACCCAAAAACCCAGTCTTATATGATGCATGCACCATTATGTCCCTAAAACTAGTGTCCATACTTCCCGAGTCGAAAGGAAGGTTATTAGAGTCCTAGTGAATGGATACGTCGGCCGCCGCACCAACACTGGAGTCCCTGGCCTGAAATCCGAACTCGAAACATCATAACACTGCCGCGATTCAACCCAAACCAAACTCACAGCTAGACCAGCTACACTCTGAGATCCCAAAGGTGGAACCTCCTCTGATAAAAATTTGTCATGACCCGACCCAACGAGGCTCGAGCTGTGACTTCCCAATACCTCCTCTAGTAGGCCAAGGGCTGGCATCCAGTGCCGAGTAGGCTATCACACACATGGGAGGCATTAGCCTAAGGTACCTGTACACACACACCCACATACACCTCCATGCAACAGTGGAGAGATGTATATAAAAACTGGAAAGATAATTCATGCATACATCTATCCCAAACCAGAGTACAGCAAAAGTACAAAAGGGAAAAACAGGGTCCACTAAAAGAAAACTGTAAAAGCGTCCAACCTGCTCAGGAGGAGAGGATCGCTATCAAAAGGACCCATCGGTAAGCTCCTCGGAACAGCTCCAGTAAGACTCCACGATCAAACCCGCTCACTCAACTCCACCTATTCTAGGTCCTCCTGGGACTCCATCGAAAGGCATGTGGTCTGCACAAGACACAAACACGTGCGAGAAAATCCCATGTAGGGTGAGTATAAAAATACTCAGTAGGCACCCAAAAAACCCAAAACAAAAGAGAGAAACTGAAAGGCAACAATCCACTCATCTCAGCCAGAGGGAACCTAGACAAGAGAGAAACTCCATCTCGTGACCATCCTCGGCTAAACACAACTAGTCAGCTCAATCCAAGAGTATGCTCGTACATACACCTTGAACATCCAGATATACTCAACTCACACCCCAAGACACATGAGGTACCAACCTCATCACCAGCAACGATTCACAACCAGGACAGCACACTCCATGATCACGGTCATCCCAAATGACACTCATCCGAGAGATACACTCCATCGGGTCCCACATAAACATCTCCGACGCTCACCCGAGAGATCACGCTTGACGGATATCATCACTGAGAAAACCATGCTGAAACAGTAAGAACAACAAACTCCTTGGATAGGGGATCACTCCTAGGGTCCTCTAGGGGATACCTGAACCCACACCGGTATACGAAGATCTCACAGATAGGGGATCACTCCCAGGGTCCGCTGTGGGATACCATAACTCGATCTTGCATTCATAGAGCTCATAGATAGGGGATCACTCTCAGGATTTGGTGGGGGATAAAACAACCTGATCAGGCACTCGACAGAAACACGTCACTCAGATAGAGGATCGTCACCCGTGTCACGATGGTCACAACAATACCATAACTCTATCTGGTACATCTCGCACTGTAGGGGATCGAACTGACGATGCCACAACCCTACTCACACCACACACTGAGTAGGGGATTGTATAACCAATGATACTGCAACCCTACTATAATCCTCATGCTGAGTAGGGGATCATATACCTGACGACGCCACAACCCTACTGAGCACGGCCCACTGCGTAGGGGATTATATTCCCGGTGATGCCAAAAACCCTACGGAGTTAACCTTCTAGATAATGGATCTCCACCCGTGGATAAGCGGTCAAATCGATACCAAGAACCCGATCTAGGGAAATGATGCTAGAGGATCCCACTCTGGGCCCACTGAAGGGATACGACAACTCTAACAGATTAAACATCCCATCGAGAGGATCATAAACCTATACTAAGGTTGTGATTCCACTGATTAGTCACTGAAAGTGGCTAATATTCATTGTTAATATCTTAAAATTAATTTTATTCAAAGTTCATAAACATCAATTTTAGTCCAATTCATAAATTGAACTTCATTTCCCATCATTGTACAATTCATCCTTAAAATGTCAATTTGGGCCCACTCAATAAATTTCTTGTAAAAAATACATTGTTCATCATTTTAATTTGATATTTTGGTATATGATTCATCACTTTATTTTTAACATTTTATCTTTTAGGTTTGATGGATGAATCCCAAGAGAATATGGATATTTTTGCGCCTGAATGCAGAAATTTTCTGGAAAAAGCATAATGGGCCTAAGGCCCATAAAAAAATTTGGGGCCCACAAAACAAGCCCAATGAAGCTCAAATTTGTATAGTAGAAGGATACAAATATGAGGATCATTTTATTCAACTGTGTCCAGAGCTAATTCTTAAGTTTACATGATGATAAAGGGATCTAAATTTGAGATTTAAATGGTGGGCCCGACATGAATGCACGTAAATTCGTCCCACCATTTCGACCATAACTTCCAAAAAGCTATGCCAAATTTCTTGAACTGTTTACAGATCATAGAGGACATATGGAAGAACATATTTCTAATCTATAACCCCTCCATATTCGGCCTTCTTAAATTACAAATTCACACGTCAAAATGGTGGATGAATCTGGCTGGTTTTGTGGTCAACTTTGTAACGTCAATTTCCTTTTGATTATTCACCCTCCTTTTGACTCTCTTAATTATTGGGGGGTGAATTGATTTTTGGGGTGTGGACCTAAGTCTCCTAATATTTCTATATAAGGAGCTTGTCGTAAAGGGAATAATCATCTCATATTTTTCTTATCATCTTTGGGAGCTTTTTTTCATTGTAATGTTGTTATGCCAAATTGTCTTTGTAATGTTCTTCTTTCACATGTAAGTTGTTTGAATCACCTTAGTTTTCAATATAAGTTATTATTATTCTATTTTTCTATTCTTCTTCTTTTCACATTAATACCATTGCCCCAAGGTGTGATCTTATTCACACCATAACTTATGAATTTATTCACACAACAGTGGAGTGATCGTTTCATTGTTTTATTTTTCTTCTTCAATCCCGCTTCTTTAAGTCGACTTCCCGCTTCCATTTATTGAATAGCATAAATGGAGGGCTAACCCCTTATGGGTTGATCATATGGAGTTCCATGGGATGGATTGGATGTTATTTAATATGCTTAAATTCATAATCATTTCATTATTTTAAGATTTCCATTTGATGATTTATTTTCTTCCTCGTCTTCGCCAACTTTAACAATGACACATTTCGAGTGCTAGTGCGATCCAATTCCTTGGAGTGATCTTTAAATTGATCCTACAATTGCATTGGTGATTAGACTTGGAATTGTGTAGGGATTAAATTGGTGAATCATGTTGAGGAATTATATAATTTTTTCAATGCGTCTTGAATTAGTGAACTGAAACGTTATAAGAAAATAAATACATCTAATCTAACCCTAATAACAACTTAGGATCAACTCATCTCCATTAATTGTTTTAGACTAAGTAATTGTATGTTTTAATTTATTTTCTTTAAATTAAATCAGTAGTTATTCAAATAAAATCAATCAAAAAAACACTCTATAGCCAAATCCTTCCAAAATCAGAGTGTCTCTAGGTTTCTTCTTCGGTCCCTGTGGATTCGACCCCTACCTGTACTACAACAACCACATACCTGTTGGGTAAATTTGGGCGCAACCGGCCACACAAACCCTCATAGGAATGAACCAAGGGATTACCCTATCACTAACCTGAGTGACCCACCACAACGCCACACCGCGCACCTCCAAGGCTGATACTGAGGTCGCCATCGTGATCCACGTGAAAAAACACGCAGGATAGGTTGTCTACTCGCCCGAAATGGACAACCAGTGAAAAGGGACTATTCACCATATCTAGCACATGTGGAGCCTACACTACGATCCCGAAACTCATCAAGCAGATCATACCACTGCGATCCCCTCAAAAAAACACACGGGATCAACTACTCAATTGTCTCAAACGGACACCCGGTGAAAAAGATATTATTCACTGAATCCATCTCGTGTGGGGCCCACACTACGATCCCGAAACTCCTCAAGCGGATCACACCATTGCGATCCCCTCGGAAAAACATAGAGGATCGACTACTCGATCGTCCAAAATGGACACCCGGTGAAAAATTCACGTTTCTCCGTAAATGTCGGAACCCGGCCTCATGGGGCCCACACCCTGTTCTCAGTCCCAACACCCAGAAACTATCTTGAAATGTTCGATGTACCATCAGGGTCTCAACACCACTGACAGCACATCATTTGGACACTCCGTGCAGGAGTTATGGTGTGTCGAAGCTGAATAATAATAAATTATTATTATTATTTCAACGTTTCGTAGCCCCAGGCCACAAACCCAACTCATAAAATTCCCAAATTAAACCCAAAAGTTCTATCTCAACGCAAGGAATTCGTTTCCACAAACGGATCGCGATTTGTACTCCCGACATGCATTTTACAGGGGTTTAAAAAGCTCCCAGAATATTCTGGCCGGACCACCGCTGGCTCGCCGGAAAACTGATCAGACCATCGCGCCGACCTTGTCGGACCGCCGTGCCGCCTATCGGATTCCGCCGTGCCGCTGCCGCGCCACCGCCACCCTCACCGGATTCCACCATGGCCGCTGCTGGAATCTGGGTTTTTCGCCGGAAAACTTCCAGGAACCGCCGGGAGCACCCCGATGCTCCAAAATCAGATCTGAAACATGTTTCGGAAACCTCGGGACCCGAAATATACAACCCTTATGACAATTTGAACAAAAAACACATAAATGGGGTCCAGGATTTTAAAACTCAAACTACCTACCTGTTGAAGGATCGCCGAAGCTTCGGGTGCAGAACGACGCCTGCGACGCGCTGGAGCTCGATCTGCTGACGATCGGCGCTGAAAACAGATGCCCGGGGCTCGGTCCGGTGAAGGATGGAGGGAGAGGGGAGGGGTTGCGTCACCTGCGTACAATAAGAAATGGGGGGGTGATTGATTTTCATTTTTTTAAAATAAAAACATCATTTAACTCCCTGCCCACACGCCTCAAACCCGGCACCCGGCGCCAACTAAAGTTATGTCGCGCCTAGGTTAAACAGGGCATTCTGAACGCAACAGCGGACTCATATTTTAGATCCGAGACTCCATTCAGAAATTATTCGAGCCAACGCTCATAAATAAACTTTTCCATTTATTTACAAAAATTCCCCTGGTGGCTTTTCTCACAGAAGGCCCGCGCCCGCAAAGTTTATACCCCGCCTAGGGTAAACGGCACGCTCCGGACGCAATTGTGCCCTCAGATTCCCGTTCCGAGCTACCATTTAGGAGATAGCACACCCTATCCACGTGAATAGTATAAAAATACTTAATGTTTTTATAAAATTAATTACGGGCACACCTGGCCTCGGAATCGCATGTCGTCTTCGCGCCTAGCTCTGAAATTATTCATAGGAATATTCCAAGATCTGACAAAGCCAAAACCCAAGTCGCTATAAAAAACCATGAGCTTTCCCATGGTATTTTCCCATGGTATTGGCCACTTGGGACACCTCATAACATATATTACTTTAAAAAAGTTGACCAGAATTATTACATCATGATTACATCATTAATGATTTCATTAAACACACCGAAACTCAAAACTGTATTTTTACTATTCACTGAATATTCAACTCTTTCAAAAAAATCCCAAAACTTCACCCTAACCATTTTTCAATGTGTAGAATCCAAAAATGAACTCCATTTTATAAAAATTCATTTCATTTTAAATTAAATAAAATAAATAAAATATTAATACTTGACTAATAATTTCTAAAACATTTATTTTACTTATACTATGATATAATTATATTACATTACCACTTAAGATGACTAAAACATATTTATACCTCCTTATGTGATTATACTATGCCATTGGTAAAATTACCATTCATAAGGTAAAATTACTACTCCAAAGGGTAAAGTTACTATTCACTAAAAAATATTTTGATCTTATTGAACAACATTTTTCACCTGGATTACAACTATGTATGTTCGATTTTTGAAAATCATTTCATAGAAAAAGTTATTTAATAAAAAAAAATTAGACTATTCATCTAAAAAACACTATTCATCAAATACAATTCATAAAAACACTATTTATAAAACACTATTCATCAAATTGAAACTTCTTATAAAATTTATAAAAAATCAGCCTATGTTAATTTTGACATTTGAAATTCAAAAATGATATTTATTTTACCATAATAATTCTCTATGTATGAGAAATCTTTGAAAAGTACAATTTTTACTTCTAAAATCAATTTATCAAATTTGTCTTAATTAAACATATCCTCTATCAAGAAAGGCTATTCCAAAAATAGGAATGATGAAATAATAATTTTATTTATACCAAGGGATTACACATAGTATCTAAGGCCTCGTTACATAGCCCCTTATAACACCTGCATAAGACCTAAGTGTAAGGTGTGCTATGGTGATAGAATCTTGGGGAGGCTCAGACAACATTTCTCGAGTGGTGATTTCTATCAGCTTGAACTTCTCCCATAGGAAATTTTATTCAAGCTTCACATGTTGAAGCTCAGCTTGAGCTTGGTCCGGAGAAAAGCCTAGTAACACAACCTCTTTCCCAAGCTCTGACAGATGAGCTTTGTATGGCCTGAGTCTACTAGATGAGGCCATCAACTCCCCTTTCTGTATTAATTAACCATGATCATTTGTATTTATAAACAATAATCATAACATTGAGAGTATAGTTTCCAACATTCATATAACATTAGAAACCCAACTGTCTCATTTTAATTATACTCACTTCATTAATTAGATGATATAGTTTTGTTGAGTATAAAAATAAAATAACACAAAAATTCAAGAAACAAATATTATTCAAGAGTTCGTGTCGTTACATTCTTCCCTCTTTAAGAAATTGTGTCCCCAAAATTTCAACTTGTACCCTGTGAAGAGAAAAGGTGTGGGTACTTCTGCCTTATAGACTCCTCTAGTTCCCACGTGGCTTCTTCACATTTCTGGTTCCTCCACAACACCTTAACGAGGTGGGTAATCTTGTTGCATAAAACCTTGTCTCTACAATTCCAGAACTCCACCGGTTTCTCCTCATAAGAGAGTTCATGTTCCAATTGTACCACCTATGGATTTAGTACATGTGAATGGTTAGGTATGTACTTTCTTAAGAGGGATATGTGGAAGACATCATGAACTTATGCTAGATTTGGAGGAAGTGCAAGATGATAGGCCACTACTCCCACGTGATCAAGGATTTCATAGGGGCTAATGTACCTAGGGTTGAGCTTCCCTTTCTTCCCAAACCTCATGAATCTCTTCCAAGGTGAAATTTAAAGAGAGACTTTGTCTCCAACATCAAAATCCAATTCCCTTAGACGGTTGTCAACATAGCTCTTTTGCCGACTCTGAGCAGCCTTAATGTGTTGTTGGATGGCATGGACCTTTTCAATCATCTCTTGAACAAAATCAGGCCCAAAAATATTTCTCTCACAAACTTCATCCCAACAAGTATGATTTCTACATCACTTCTCATATAGAGATTCATAGGGTTCCATTTGAATGCTCAAGTGGAATCTATTGTTATAAGAGAACTCAACTAATGGAAGATGTTGATATCATCCACCTTTAAATTATATTGAGCATGTTCTCAGCATGTCCTCAAGAGTTTGAATAGTCCTTTTAGATTGGACATCAGTTTGGGGGTGATAGGTCATAATGAAATTCAATTCGGTACTTAGATAATGTTGAAGACTTCTCTAAACTTTTTATGTGAAACTTAGATCACTATCAGATATGATAGAAATTGTAACTCCATACAGCCTTACCACTTCCTTCACGTAAATCTTGGTAAGTTGATCAAGAGATAAATCTTCCCAAATAGAGATAAAATGGGCATTCATGGTGAGACGGTCCACAATAACCCATATCACATTGTTTCCTTTGGAAGTTATTAGGTGACTAGTGATAAAGTCCATAGTGATATTGTCCCACTTCCATGCTGGTATGGGTATTGGTTGTAATACCCCTTTAGGAAGTTGTCACTATACCTTCACTTTTTGACATACTAGGCACCTTAAAGTGTAGTCAGCAATCTCCCTTTTTATATTATCCCACCAATAATGATCATGAAGGTCTCTATACATTTTTTTTACTTCCAGGATGTATAGAGAACATAGAGCTATGAGATTCATCCATCAGCTCCATATTTCTAGAATATATAAAACACATAGTCTCGTATGAAATTTTAGTACACCTTCTTGATCAATATTGAACTCAGGAAACTTTCAATCCTTTATAGCCTCAAACTTCTTCTGTAACAAATGATCTTCTTTGTTATGTTTCTTGATCTTCTATAGTAATGACAGTTGAAAAATAATTTGGGTTAGGGTTGATGTTTTCCCTTCCCTTATAATTACCATATCCAGCTTTACTAGGTCATTGATCAAAATATCTCTTTGAATCCTCATCATGGACAAGAAAAAATGGGTCTTTCCTGCTTAATGTGTCAGGGACTTTGTTTGATCTTCCAGGATGATAGTGAATTAAACAATCATAGTCTTTAAGAACTTCTAACCATCTCCTTTGTCTTATGTTCAATTCTTTTTGTGTGAAAATATACTTCAAACATTGATGTTCTGTGAATATATCACATTTCTCCCCATAAATATACTGCCTTCATATATTCAGAGCAAAAAATATTGCATCCAGCTCCAAATCATGCATAGGATAGTTTTGTTCACGAGTCTTCAACTGTAGAGATGCATAAGCAATGAACTTTTCATTTTTCATGAGAACTCACCCAAGCCCTTTCAGAGATACATCGCTAAAAATAACGAATCATTCTCTACTTGAGGGTAAAGTTAGCACGGGTGTAGTAACCAATCTCTTATTTATCTCTTGGAAACTTTCCTCACACTCCTTTTTCTATATTAACTTGGCCCATTTTCAAGTTAATTTTGTTAATGGATTAGATAGTCATGAAATTTTTTTCACAAACCTCCTATAATATCCCACTAATCCAAGGAAACTACGAATCTTAGTTATTGTTGTAGGATGAGGTCACTTCTTTACAACCTTTTTCTTGGTAGGGTCAACAGTGATTCCTTCATTGGTTACAATGTTCCCCAAGAAATCAACTTTTTGTAACCAAAATTCACATTTTACGAACTTTCCAAAAATACACTCCTTCTGTAGAGTTTTCAAAATAACCCTTATATGATCCTCATGATCCTTAAGACTTTTGGAATTTATCAGAATATCATAAATAAAAACTACCACAAAATTATCAAGGTAGTCCTTAAAAACCGTTTTCATTAAATCCATAAAAATAGTTGGTGCATTAGTCAGTCCTAAGGGCATAACAAAAAACTCATAATTCGCATATCTTGATCATAAGGAATTTTTTGGAATATCTTCTTTATTCACCCCCAATTGATGATAATCAGATCGAAGATCAATCTTAAAGAAGAATTGTTACCCATGAAGTTGTTCAAATAAGTCATCAATTCTTGGAAGAGGTTATTTTTTCTTCACTATGATCTCGTTCATTTCTCTATAATCAATGCATAGACGCATTGATTGATCCTTCTTCTTCACAAATAGAATAGGTGCTCCACAAGGAGACACACTCAGTCGGATAAACCCCTTCTCCAAAAGATCTTGGAGTTTATTTTTTAATTCCTCCAACACCACATTTACCATCCTATGTGGGGTATTTTAAATCAGACGATATCCAGGTACAAGTTCAATGGATAAATCTACCTCTCTTTCTAGGGGAGGTCCGGGTAACTCCTTAGTAAATATGTCAATGTATTCTTGGACTATGGGGACATTTTCTATCCTTATACTCTCATTTCCTTCTTCTTCTTCACCGATAAACTCCATAAAGAAGGATATAGGAGGTTCTTCTAGACAAAGATCTGGTTGAGATATCTCTCCTTGGAAGATAACTGTAGGTTTTCTATCCAAGACTACTGATATTTCCTTGATTCTGCATTTTATCTTATCATTATACTTTGAGAGTCAGTACATCCCTAGTATAATGTCGAATTAAAACATGGGAATGACTACTAGATTTGTGATAAGATTGTTCTTATTGAAGTAAATACTAGAGTTTCTAAACACTTATGATGCTTGGATAATCCCTCTAGGAGTCTTCATTGATAACTATAATTTTAGAAATTCAGGGGCTAATTCTAAATTATTTGCAAATTTTAAGGAAATAAAGGAATGTGGATGACCATAATCAAACAAAGTACTTCCTATATTTGAGAGAACAACAAGAGTACCTTCCATCACATCATTCGGAGCTTCAACATCAGTTGTCATGATAGAAAAATCACTACATTTTTTCCTTGGCCTTTGCTGAGATTGATGATGGTTCCCCTCCACTGCCCTCAAATTTGGATAGTGATTATAAAATTGCCCAAGTTTTCCACACTTATAGCATTGGACATCAAGTAGGGCCTGCATCATCTTCCCCTTATTTTTAGTGTTTGGATGTTGAGGCTTCACCTCACTATGATAGTTCTGCTCAATATGGTCATCTCTTCCACACTTGTAGCACTTCCCGCTCCCGAGCAGGCAGTTCCCTGAATGCTTTTTCCTACATTTATTACATATAGGACGTTGCACTTTCTTGCCTCCTCTTCCCTGATCAAAGGTCCTCCCTAAGCTGGGCTCCATTGATATTGTCTTGTCATTGGATTTACGAGACCACTGATTATCACCAAACTCCAGTTCAACTTTCATTGCACTTTGTTTGATCTCCTCATAGATGTTATAGTCTCGATTGGATAGATTCTTCTGTATATGAGGTCTTATTCCACCAAAGAATCTATCAACCTTCCCATTTGGATCCATGAAAAATATATAGGTGTAATGTGAAATCCTTGTGAAGTTCATCTCATAGCTTCCCACAGATTCATTCTCCTTCTACTTTAGCTTGAGAAACTCATTCTTCATTTTTGTTCTCATAGAACGAGGGAAATACTTATTAAATAAGATCCCGATAAACTCTTCCCACTCCATATATTCAACCTCCACTCTTGTCCTCGTGTTTTTAACTATCTCCCACCACTGATCAGATTCTCCCTCTAAGTGGTAAACAATCAGGGTGACCTTTTCTTGTTCTGAATAGTGGATCACAGAAAAGATCTTCTCAATAGAGCTTATACACTGTTCAACAATCAATGGGTCGGTCGATCCACTGAATTTTGGTGGTCTTTGACGCATAAAGGACTCAACATAATGTTTTTCCATTCGTGGTGAGATCATTCTCTCAAATTGATTCAATTTATTTCCCATAACTTGAGTCAGTTGGTTCATCATTCTCGTGAAAGTTTCCATTCCAGCTTCCATCGGAGGGTCTTCAGCGCATGGTCCATTATGGTCACCATTTGAACGGTTCCTTCTATTTCCCACCATTTTATAAAAGAATAAAACCTTAGTTATAATATTATTTCATTTATTAATATTTAAACCATAAATTATTTTATGTCTTAAAAATTCATTCTTAAACAATTACATTTCTCTATAAATCCTTCATAATGATTCATAAAAAGCTTATGATTAACCAAACATATCCCTCGAGAGTGTCAAACTGGGAGTGAAGCAAGGCCCGTTTTCGTGTACCAGGATACCCCAGGTCAAGCCCGAAACTCCTTGTCGTATTTTTCACTTCTAGGTACATCTGTGCCAGATCCGCATCCACTTTTTCGTATCCAGACAGGGATTTATTTGTTTGGAAACCACTTACTTAATATTTCACCAAAATTCCAGGATGTTTTTCAATATTTAAACTTTTTTATAGGATTATTCCTAATGTTTTAATTGCCCAATTTTTAAAAATAACTAAAATCTTCTTTGATACCAACTATGGAATCCCGCCTCTTTATTACATAACTTTTCATTACATTTTACAAACAGATGATCTTTAAAGTCTAGTGTCTTGGAAATCAGGAACAACATACAAGAAAACATAAAACATTATTCTAATAACTTATAAGGATTCATAATATATTAATCCTAAGTAAAATTACTTCATCTCATAACCTGGATACATACATCAAAGGAAAGGGTGAGCATAAGGCCTAGTAAGGGTAAACAATGGAATCAGTTTACTTGTGATATCAATAAGGACTTGATGAAAAACATAAAGGCATGAGAAATGGAAGAGGAGGAATATCATAATAAAAATAACATGAATCATAAATTGAATATGTGTCTACAACATTTAATTTATAAATTCATGAACATATCATCAAGGTTCATCCCAAAGGTGTCATAAAAATTACCAATGTTATTCACCAAGGTATTGTGAACCTTCTCATATCTGAAGATTAAATTCTTTACTCAATGAATTGAAGTGATATCAGGGTTCACCCTTAATATGTATTTATTTTACTATGAGACACATAGATCATAATCATACATTTCATAAATAACCCAAAGATAATAAAAGAAATGGTTTTCATATCAAAATTGTGACGTTTTAAAAAGTGCTTAAAAACAAGATCATGATGTCATTTATAACCCATGGAAAGAGAATAAGGGTTTTATGTATGTAAATTACAGAATAAAATATATCATTTTTATGTCTTTATGAGCACCCATAGAAACTAAATAGTTCAGGGTATTCACATAAATAAAATAAGAGAATTTCTTGAGAGAAAGAGAGAGAAATTTTGAGATGAAATTTCTACAGCATAACGGCTATATAACATGTTTTTAGAAAACAATAAAAAGAGAAGGAAAAGGGTATCCCATCCATAAATGAATAATTTTAAAGTATAGGGAAAAAATAAAATATAAATAATATCATGTTGTGTATATTTTAATGACATACCACATGAAAAGGAAACTTGAAATAAAAGAGAAAATGCAATTTCTTTTACAAAAATTCGAGAACCTTACAACATCACTTAAAAATTCAGAAAATCAATTGATGAGAGAGGAAAGGTTCTATAATCATTTGGACATAAAATGGAAAGTAATAAGGATATATAATAACATACCCCCATATAATAAAATAGAAACTAGAATACATAACATAAAGGAATTCATGACTAAAATAGGAGGGTGAAAGGTTCCCTTACCTTGAAGAGTAACTTCAAAAGCCCGAAGGTAGGGACCTTGGGGGGCTTGAGGGAACCTTGGGAGGACTAATTGGGAGGTAAAAAGACTATAGATTTGATGAGAAGGAATTTGGAATGGAATTAATGAAGGAATTAGTTGGTATTTATAGCAAAAATGAGGGAATATTTTATTAATTTCCAAGGGACACCTCATTTATGGTATTTGCAAAACCATGGGTTTGCCCATGGTATTTTCCCATAGTATTGGACACTTGGGACACCTCATAACATATATTAGTATAAAAAAATCTACCATAATTATTACATCATTATTACATCATGAATGATGTCATTAAACACATCGAAACTCAAAATTGTACTTTTACTATTCACTAAAAATTCAACAGTTTCAGAAAAATCCCAAAAATTCACCCTAACCATTTTTCAATGTGTAGAATCCAAAATTGAACTCCATTTTATAAAAATTAATTTAATTTTAAATTAAATAAAATAAATAAAATACTAATACTTAACTAATAATTTCTAAAACATTTATTTACTTATATTATGATATAATTATACCACATTACCACTTAAGATGACTAAAACATATTTACACCTCTTTAGGTGATTATAATATCCCATCGGTAAAATTACCATTAATTAGGGTAAAATTACTATTCCAAAGGGTAAATTTATTATTCACCAAAAATTATTTTGATCTTATTGAACCACATTTTTCTCCTAGATTACAACCATGTATGTCCGATTTTTGAAAATCATTTCACAGAAAAAGTTATTTAATAATAAAAAGTTTTATACTATTCATTAGAAAAAACAATTCATCAAATACTATTCATTAAAAAAACACTATTCATCAAATTGAAACTTCTTATAAAATTTCTAAAAATTCAGCCTAAGTTAATTTTGACATTTGAAATTCAAAAATGATGTTTATTTTACCATAATAATTCTCTATGTATGAGAAATTTTTGAAAAGTACAATTCTTACTTCTAAAATAAATTTATCAAATTTGTCTTAATTAAACATATACTCTATTAATAAAAACTATTCCAAAAATAGGAATGATGAAATAAAAAAATTATACCGATTGATTACACAAAGTATCTAAGGCCTCATTACATATCCCATTATAAAACCTACATAGGACCTAAGTGTAAGGTGTTCTATGGTGATAGAATCTTGGGGTGGCTCAAACAACATTGCCTAAGTGGTGATTTATATTATCTTGAACTTATCTTGTAGGTGATTTTGTTCAAGCTTCACATGTTGAAGCTCAGATTGGGCTTGGTCCAAAGCAAAGCCTAGTAATGCAACCTCCTTCCAAAGATCTGACATATGGGCTTCGTATGGCCCGAGTCTACTGGATGAGTCCATCAAATCCTCTTTCTATATTAATTAACCATGATCATTTGTATTTATAAACAATAATAATAACATTAAGAGTATAGTTTCCAACGATCATATAACATTCAAAACCCAACGGTCTCATTTTAATTATACTCACTTCATTAATTAGAGGATATAGTTTTGTTGAGTATAAAAATAAAATAACACACAAATTCAAGAAACAAATATTATTCAAGAGTTTGGGTTTTTACAATCATGGTGGAATTAGATCGTGATTATGGGGATTTTTCTCTACCTAGGAAGAGTTCATCTGAAGATAATATACGAGTTTTATCATTCTTCATTTTGTCAATGGTGTGTCACCATGTGAATTTTTCAAGTGTTTTCTTTTTTAAATTAAATTAATCTTTCAATTGATTTGGCATTTCTTATTGAGGATTTCTCTTAGTGTTGGGATGGGGATATGAGATGAACCCATGAGGTGTCATTAGATGTGGTTTCTATACGGCACCAGTGTTCAGTTCATAGGATCACAGGTGGTGAATGATGGAGTAAATATGATATTGGATGAGGTCAGGAATCAAGTTATTTGGTGGTGTAAAAAATAGAAAAAGGTATTCAAATGAGGTATGGGTTCAAGTACTAACCCTATGGATTTATGGTTTTGATTTATGTTTCATGTGTTGTATGAGCTCACCACTTTAGGTGATGATTTCTTTGATTAATGATCTTATGTAATTTAATTTAGATTAAATGTTTAAATTGAATTGGTTGATGGATTTAATGCCATAAAATAAGTAAGTATGTGTATATTCCATGTTTTTATTAGGGTGTCGACTTAACTCCTCATCCACCAATGGTTGGGGCCTTGAATTGAGAATTTCTATGTGATGGATAATCCCCTCCTAAGGGGTGTGACCTAATGAGATAAATAAGTGGAACCAAATTTAGTGTCCCTTTCTTAGTATCCTTAAACACCACTAGTAGGGGTGTATAATAACTTGTCCCTACATAGCCCTTTAGGGACTTAGTTATTTATTTTGTTTCCACACAGTCGTTGCTCTCATAGTCTTTACATATGGTGAGTCACCCTCCCCTATTGATGTGATCAGGCCTGAGTAGATTTACCCTAGGTAGACCGAGATTGGGTTGGGTGAGTAAACTGACCTAGTGGGACCTCATCAACCAATATGGGTTGGGATCTATCCCTCTAGAAGATTATTGATGTGTCATAACCTAGGTTGTGTTTAAGGCCTTCTTTTCTATGAAATTATTGAGGAACATTATTCCCTTAATGATTTGGGTGATGACCCAAGTCTTGATCAAGACTGAGGACCCCAAGTGGGGTGCCCCTAATTTTTTTGTGACCTAGGGAACCCCAGTGGGTGGCACAAAAATATTGACCCTAGAGGTAGGTTTTGTTTGGGTATAGAAAATGATGGATGGTTTATGAGTGGTGTCATCCCTTGTTCTTTCCTTATTTTATGATGGTTATTGTATACGCCCTACTGGAAATTTTTGGTTATAATGTGGAAAACTACCTTTAGGGGTTTTCTTTATTTTTGTATGGAAAACTCCCAAGGGGTAGTTTTTATGTATGTATATGTGTGTGTGTGTGGTACTCTTGGCTAAGAAAACTCTCGTAGGGGAGGTCCATGATACATGTGGGTTATGCCCTTGGCTAAGAAAACTCGTGAAGGGGAGGTCTGTGATACTATTTTTAATATACCTGACCTAGAACTCCCCCATGTAACTGATCTGGTTGGATACTAGTCCTCAAACATACCTCCACATATGCCAAAGGTTTTTGACTATCAGCGAAGGTGTAAGAGATATAATGGGAAGACTATACCCTTTGGTACAAAGTTGTAATAACAATGGAAAACAACAATAGAGTAGAAAAAAACTATATAAAAATCCAAAAAGGTGAATCGATATGAATAAGGAACAAGATAAAGAATCCAAATAAAAATAGAATCATGTAATTTTAGGATAAAATGTAACTAAATGACATGATGAAAGTCATAAAAATAAAAGAAAAAACTAAAAAGATAAAAGACACCAAAATCCCCGATCCTAAGCCCCGTTTTGATCTCATCTCTAACCTCCAACCCATCCAACTAGCAACATTTAACAACAGAGACTCTTTCCCTTTTCCATACTTGTATCCATGAAATCTTCTTGGGCACAAAATGGTGTCCTGAATTGGGTGTGAGTAAAAATCAATAGGCCACCACCAATAGTGTTTAATCAAATCCAATATAAATATATAGTGCATGAAATAAAGTGATAAATAGGGTATTAATTTAATAAATTACAACTACACATGAAATAAATCCACCAACCCATGATCTTTGGGTTGACACCCAGGGTCATCCAAACCTACTTTAGCACCATGCTGTGTATCTATGTCTAAGATTAGATCCTACTACATCGGGATGTATCACCAAGTTGGTGGTATATTCTTATATCGAGGAGGAATCGCACATGACGTAACATTAATAAGTCATATTTGACATCAGGACAACAAGAATCTATCCCTCATGCATCCAGTGAGTGTGAAACTTTCCCTCAGAATATTTGTATCCCATGCATCTTACCCCCAGGTGATGTAAAACACCATGCATATTACCCTCAGGAAGAAACGTAATGATGAACCTTATCTGCAGAAATCACTTATGGTTCTCCCAAGCACTAAACACAAGCATAATTTATAATAATTCAAAATCTCAACAAGTTATGTAACATCCCACACTCATGAATCAATCACAATAGTTTTATATCAAAACATACTACTAATTAATAAAAACACAAAACAAGTGTCAAGAATATTAAACATTTCATCATAAACCATAATGTCTAATTTACCCAATTTAGATTTATCTAGTCATTTACAATCCAATAAGCCAAATTCCAAATTATTATATCAATTACAACACTTTCCATTACATTCGACATTTTATCCAAAAGGTATTAACATGACAATATATATATATATATCCATATCTCATCATGTCAACATTCCAAACCAATTATATAGCAATATAACCATTTTAGTCCATGTGATTCTATTTCTATAAATCACCCAAATTCACATGTTATTCTAATTCATAATAATAAGACAATAAAAACTCATATTGTCAATCCAAAATCCCTATTATTGAAATAGATGATTCATTAAGATTTTGAGGGTATGCTCACCTCATGGGTGGTCGTAAGACTAGTCTCAATACTAATGTAAATAACAGAATCAAATGGTAGGTCTATGTAACATGATTATCATCATTTCTGAATTATTAAATTATATGGTTCATGGTAACAACTTTTTAGTGGGGTCATAATTATTTCACTTACTAGAAGGATTGAAAATAGACATTTTGGGAGTTTTCTAGACCACCTACCTCAAAAAGAGATTCAACATTGAAAAAAGAATCAATGTCCAATATAGTGATTTGATTATCCTTCCTTCAATATCTAGGATTGGAATATCAAGATCCAATGAATCTTGATTCTGGTTCAAGGATGGTGCTTAGAGGTTTCCACTAGAAATCTTGGATTACCAAGGATTAATCCCTATAATGTGGGGGTCCAATCCTGTAATGTTCTAAAAATTACATATAATTTTTTTTAAATTATATGGAATTATTTCGAGACCAAGCACTGAGACGACATGCGATTCCGAGTCCTGGAGTGCCAGGAATGATCTATCGAGAAATGTTAAGTTTTAAATATAATGCATTAGCGGTTTTCCAAAAAAAGTAGAATAAATCTTAAACGGGTGCTCAGATCGGAAATATGAGGACACTGTTGCGTTCAGGATGGTAGGTTTACCCTAGGTGAGACTTAAGTTTAGTCAGCGTAGGCCTCTAGTGAGAAAACTTGAAAATGAAATAATCGGAAAAAAAATTATTTTATTTTTCAAATTCTTATAACTCATGAACGGTGACTCAGATTGAAAATATGAGACCACTGTTGAGCTCGTAAGGGTATTCTTTCCTTAGGAAGATCCTAACATTGGCCGGAGCAGGTCAACGATGGAATGTAGTTTTTTGGCCGTAAATAAAATAATTGAATAAAGTTATTTTATTTTTAAAATCCTTATAACTTATAAAAGGTAACTCGGATTGAAAATACAATAGTAACATTGAGTTCATGAGGGCATGTCTCCCTTAGGCGGAGCCTAACATTGGCCGGTGCGGGCCGGCTGTAAAAGTTAGTTTTTGGGGCATGACTGTAAATAAAATAATTTAAATAAAAGTAATTTTATTTCTGAATCTTCATAACTCACAAACAATAAATTAGATTACAAAGTTGATACCACTATTTATTTTTTAATGAAATGTTCTCCTGAAGTAGGATTTAACCTCAACCAGCATGGGTCGAGGGTGAAAGATAGTTTTTGAGATTTTTTTAAGCGAATTAAAATGGAGTGCATGTGCAGTTTTGGAAACAGGTGCCTGAATTGAAAATCTAAGGGCACTGTAGAACTCAAAACAACGATATTCACCTATAATGGACCTAAATTCAACCGGAAAGGATCAACTGGAAAAGTTAATTTTTTTACTTTTTGGAAAAAATAAAATAACTTAAAAAGTTATTTTATTTGTTTTTTCCAACCATTGGGTGGTGGCATAGAGACAACGCAATGTAGTGACAAAGTGATGATGAGTTCCATTAAATGAAGCTCATAAATGGATCATAAATGTGTAGGGTAATGATGCAATGATGAAGCATAACAAAAATGTTGTGAGGTGTTTTATTTTAATGGGTTAACGCATTCGAGAAATCATGATCAAAGGGTGGAATTTATTTGATGAACCTATGCCAAGAATTCTCTCTAACGACGAACGAAAAATGTCAGTGGATAGCCAACAACATCGATTCACTTTGAAGAATGGGATCGGAGAGCATCGAACACCAATGGAACTTGAATCCACTACAGATGGATCGCTTCAACGATGAACTCCAAAGAGTTAGGGGTTTATTTTTTTTCAAGTTTTCCCCATCTTTTTTATGAAATGACGAATGCAGATCAACCCACGAACAGGTTGATCCACGGATCACTCATTCTTACAGGAGGGTGTCTTTATTAGGTTTTCTATACCAAGAATAATTATTTTTTGATAGAACCACAATCCCAAACCCCCCCCCCCCCCATGTTTAAAACTCTAACACAGAGGGCGCAAGCCGACACGAACAAGGATCGAGCCCCTCTACCTTATGTGTTATTCTTGTTCAAACCTTTGAATTTGTGACAAGAAATTTTTGAGTCCTTGGTAGGGAAATAAAAACCCCACGAAGGACAGGGGTGTAGATGGTGTGAAGAATAGACCACTATAGTGGACTCGGTGGTCCGCAGAATAACCCACTAACGCACCGGAGGTAGCAGTCACGGACGAATCGGCCACGGCGAGGTAGTAGGAGCCACAGGAAATAGCCAGTAGATGGTGGTGGATAACACGGCCACCCAACTACTTTGAGGAAGCGGCCCGCACCTACGGGCCGTGGCCCCTTGCAGGCACGCGGTCCAACGACCGCATACGGGACCCAAATCCTGACTGGCATAGCCAGCCACGACGCACCAAACCGGATGCCCTTAGGCATCCCAGATAGAGGAAGAACCAGGCCGTGCTCATGGGTTGGGAAGAGGGGACTGGTCCGGAAGGTGGTCCGGACCGGGGCACATAAGATGGGCCGGCAAAATAACACAGGGCCGTTAATCGGCCTAGGCTAGGAACAATCCGGCCCACCGGTTCTAAGCCGAGCAACCCGGTTGGCTGGACCCCTGGCCAAACTTGGCTGGGCCAGGCCTGATCGGGCCGACCCAAACCCGAATTAGGTTGGGTCGGGTCAGTTGAAGTAAATCGGGGCATGTGGGGCCCCCGGGTTGGGTTGGTCGGGTTGGACCGGGCCCACACAAAACCATCCCCTATTTACTAAAACGCCAATATCTTTCAAATCGGGCGTTCGAATGACGATATGTTTGTGGTATTGGAGCCCTCATGAAAAGGTGGATCTTTTGTAATACTCTGTGGAGGATTTCATGGAAGTTGAAATACAATGAATGGCTTGAGGAGAGGTTCTCCCGGAATCAAGCGCACTACATGCGGAAACCCTATGGTTTGCTGAGACTTGAAGACTGCTGACAAGCGACCCTGTGTAGATCAGCTATGATGACCTAGTGGTAAGTGTCTCTATGTGACCTGGTAGGCCCATGGTGGGGATTGGATCTGTGTGACCTGACAGAACCATGGTATTTAACAGGAGGAGTACCTCAATATGGCCATGGTGGGAAGCGACTCTGTGTGATCTGGCATTCCCACGGTGAGGAGCGTCTCTGTGTGACCCAGCATACCCACGGTACTTATCGGGGACAAGTACCACAGTTGTCCAAGATTAGTGGGAAGTGTCTCTATGTCACCTATTAGGCCCACTATACACATTTAGGAGGAGTTCTCCAGTATCCCAAGGTGTTCAATTATATGATTGATGGTTTCACTTTCCATACTCTAGATAATACTTGGTGTGATCTATCTTGATTCATGATCATGCTTCATGGTTTGCATCATGGATTGCTTGGTGGCCTTTCCTTGTTGGTTTTGTGGTCCATACTGAGTATTGTATTACTCACCCCTACACAGGCTTTGCCTGCACATGTTGTGTTTGGTGCAGAAGATTGTTGCCTTGATGGATGACTCGGTGGCCCAGGACCTGGTGGTGCCCAGTGAGACCAGGCAGGTGGGGCATACTTCTACACCTTCCAGCAGCAACTCTACACTTACCCATCAGGTGGGGTTTTTAGCGGACAACTTTCCATCGATCTTGTACTTTCTCTTGTTGTAGTTGTCTTTTGTTGGGTTTGTATTCTAGTTTATTTACTTTAAGTTGTACCTTTACACTTAGTGGTTTTTTAGTAGCATGCATGTTCTCTTTTCTAGTTTTCTTGGTATGTGGTTGTATGTTCTTGTGTACAGGTACTCAGGAAAATGCCTCCTACTTGTAGGTTGATGCCTTCGGCACTAGTCGCCAACCCCTGGCCTTCGGGATGTGGGTTTTGGGGAGTCACGGCATGGGCCCTGAGGGGTGGGTCATGATAAAGTGGTATCAGAGGTGGTCGGTTCTACCTCAAAGACCAGGAGTCTATTGTTTTGTTTTTGGGAAATAGTGTTAAATGTTTTGAGTTTGACTTTCAGATTTGGGGAGTCTATTGTTGGTGTGGCAGCGGACGTATCTATACACTAGGACCTTAAATTCTACTTTTCGGATTTATACATAAAAATTCTAGTTTCATGCATCATATAGGAATTGGTTGTTTCCTCATGTTCTTGTTGAAAGAGATTCATCTCACCAGGTATAATCTATTGATCATGGTACATCTTGTTTTGTTTCAAGATTCTTCCATGAAATCCAACCAAGATTCCACCGAATGATCATAAGGATGATCTATTGGTTGAAGAAATGGGTATAGTGTTGTGTACCATAGATAGCACCAATGGGTGGTGTACCAGTTATACCACCACCTGTGGAGTAGAACATAGTACTCATAGTACCAGAAGATGAGATGCACAGGCAGAGGACACTTTATGAGTTTCAGCAACCAAGACCACTCAGGTTCTGAGGTGAGCCCAACTCATAGGTGACAAAGGACTGGCTTGAGGTGGTGACTGAGTTTTCCACCCATTCAGGACACCATTAGATCAGATGGTGGTCCTAGCAGTGAGCCTTCTATGAGGCTCAGCAGGGTGATAGTGGGGTTTATATTACCCGATATTCTGATGAGGTGACTCTTTTGTGGTAATATCTTGATAAACTTTCCCAGAGAAAGGGATATTTCCATGAAATCTAAGGGTTATGCACGCCTAAGAGATTTTATAGCTTCAGCAGGATGACATGATGGTAATTGAGTATTCATCGAGGCGTACCGACTTTTCTAGGTACTTGATGAATATGATATGACTAGTGCTTTGGGGATTGGACCCCCCGAGCAAGGTGAGTTTAGGGACATTTGAGCCAATTCTATTCCTCTGTGCATTCCTACTAATTTTATGGTTCTAAAGAGAACCCTTGTGGTTGGAAGTCCTTTGGATGAGTTGATACATCTAGTGGATGTCAACAGTGGTCAAGAAGGTAACTAATGTCAGTCTCAAATACTTGGACATGTGCGACATTCTAAGAAGAGGTCCCAAGGTGGGGGATCTACAACTCAGGGCTCATGGGGTGAGTCCAGTCAGCCTCGGAAGAGGAAATTATTTTCAAATGATGGAAAGGGACATCTCTCAATAGATTTTCTATCCTGTCATGCTGATAGTGAAATGGTGGATGGGTTTCCAAGGCAAAGGAAGTGAAAGGAACAGATGAATATTTAGGGAGGCAGACATGGTAAAGGAGCTGGGAGAGCAGTAGGAGGTGGTATACATTTCAACATGTTACAACCACCGCCCCAACATGGTCCAAACCAGGCTCAGGGAGCTGGAGGACAGGGGAAAGGAGTATCTTTATGCAGGCAAGGAGTATGAACCAAGGGATCCATGAATGATTCGAGGTATGGTGTGTGACTATTATTAGCTACCATATTAATAGACATAGGTGATACTCATTCCTTATTGTCACGAATCTTGTTCAAGACCTAGAGTTTCTGGTTAAACTGTTAACTTGATCCTTACATCTAGAGATACATGTGGGAGGAGACTCGATAATCACACTTATGTTGATGGTGTGATCTGACCCTTGAGGTGAGAGTTTTGATTGGAACCTCTTGGTGGCAGCATCAAGGCCTTACGATATTAGTTTGGTTATGGACTGGTCATCCACAGTTCATGCTCAGATTGACTATTTTAGGAAAAAGGATGCAGTATATCCACATCGTTGGGATGGGTTTTTCCTTGGTCAGAGAAAAAGGAAACCCAAGAAGCATGGGATAAACTCATTCATAGGAGGGTTTAACCGATCCCTCTTGAGTAGGAAAGCCTTACCCTTATGGCAGTGGATGTTTTGAGTTTTCAATTCCCAACAGTAGTGGTGGAGTGCAAGAACGTCCTTTCAAAAGATGTTCCCAGGATTACCTCCCCATAGGGAGATGGGATTCTGTATCATTCTACACCCCAATATGGCACTAATATCAGAATCAGTATATCAGATGGATTTTGTAGAGATTCGCGAGAAGGGGGGTAGGTGGGGGACTTATAGATGAAGTAATTAGTAAGACCCAGTGTTCAAGGTTATGTGTGGATTACCGGAACTTTAACCAAGTTTCCATATAGAACGATTACCCACTACCAAAGGGTTGATGGTCATATCAATCGGTTAAAAAGAGGTAGCCTTTTGTGTGGATGGAAAGGTACCTATAGGATTTTCAGCGGTTCAGACAGAGATGATGGCTGGAATTCCTCCAGGACTATGACTTCAAATTATTCCATAATCTTGTCAAGGGAAACGTGGTAGAGGGATTGGGATGCCTCTATGTCCAAGAGATAGTGTGGATTCACGGGGTTCCCTCGAAGATCATCTCAGAATGTGATACTCACTTCACATACTGACTATGGAAGGGATTGCAGGAGGCATTCGAGACTTAGCTACCCTTGATCATAGCCTTTCACCCTCATACAGATGTTCAGACGGATAAGGAAAACACATAGAAGTCCGAAATATTATGCTGATAGGAGACGGAGACCCTTAGAGTTTGAGGATGGAGACCATGTGTTTCTTTGGGTCTCACCCTAATGGGGATTGTGTATATTTGGATGGGGTGTAAAGTTATCTCTGAGGTTCATCAGACCATTCCAGATTCTTAGCAGAGTTAGCAAGGTGGTGTACCTCCTAGATCTCCCCCCACAGATGCACCAAGTGCATGATGTTTTTTCACATGTCGCAACTGGGGAGGTACATTCATGATCCATCACATGTCATCGACTAGGGTGAGCTAAACATTGACGATGGGGTGAAGTTCACAGAGTTCCCAGTAGAGATAGAGGATCAATAGGAGTGGGTCCTTTATGGGTGGTTGATTCCTCTAGTGTGCATTCAGTGGCAGCACGAGAATCTTCATGAGATCACATGGGAGCAAGAGCCTCAGATTTGTTCTTAGTATCCCCATTTGTTTGTTTATCCTTGTTTTGGCTTACGAGGAAGTGAATCCCAAAAAGGGGGGAGTAATTTAATGTCCCAAAAATTCCATGTAATTTTTTTTAAATTATATGGAATTATTTTGAGACTAGGTTTTGAGACAGTGCACGATTCTGAGGCCCAGAGTTCTCGGAATTATCCGTCGAAAATGTTAAGTTTTAAATATCACGCATGAGCAGTTTTCCTGAAAAGGTGGAATAACTCTTAAACAGGTTCTCGGATCAGAAATCTGAGGGCACTTTTGCGTTCAAGATGGCGGGTTTACCTTAGGAATGACTTGATTTTATTCGGCGCAGACCTCCAATGAGAAAACATGAAAATGGAATAACTGTAAATAAAATTATTAAATAAAATTATTTTATTTTTCAAATGATTATAACTCACAAACGGTGACTCTGATTAAAAATTTGATACCACCATTGAGCTCAGGAGGGTATTCTTTCTTTAGGTAGAGCCTGACATTGGACGGCACAGGTCCACAGTGGAAAGTAGTTTTTGGCCGTAAATAAAACAATTGAGTAAAGTCGTTTTATTTTTCAAATCATTATAACTCATAAATGGTAACTCAAATTGGAAATCCTAGAGTTCCATTGAGTTTTTAATGTAATGACTCCCTTAGGCGGAGCCTAACATCGATCGGCATGGGCTGACTGTGAAATTTGGCTTTTGGAATGTGGTCGTAAATAAAATAATTTAAATAAAAGTTGTTTTATTTTCAAATCGTCATAAATCACAAATGGTAACTCAGATTAAAAATTTGAGACCACCGTTGAGTTCATAATAAAATTTTCACCTAAAGTAGGACATAACATTGACCGGTGCGGTTTGAGGGTGAAATATAGTTTTTCAGATTTTTTTAAGCGAATTAAAATGGAGCACATGCACGATTTTAGAAACTTCTAAAAAGGTGACCGGATTGAAAATATGAGGGAATCGTTGAAATTAGAATGGAAGGATTCACCTATAATGGACCAAAATTTGACTGGCAAGGGTCAACTAGAAAAGTTAATTTTTAGACTTTTCGGGAAAAAAAACATAAAAAAGTTATTTTTTCCCAAACCGTTGGGTGGTGGAACGTCAGTGTTGCATTACATCGGCAAAGTGATGAAGAGTCATATTAAATGAAGCTCATAAATGGATCATAAACGTGTAGCATAACAATGAATTAAATGAAGTGTAACAGATATGATGTTTCATAAATGAAACAATATAACGATGCGACGATGCAACGTAACAGAAACGTCGCGACGTGTTTTTTTAATGGCTTAACACGTTAGAGAAATCAGGATTAAAGGGTGGAATTTATCTAATGAAACTATGGTGAGAATTATATACAATGATGAATGATGAATGTTGGAGGATCACCAGTGACATCAATTCACTTCAAAGAACGAGATCAGAGAGTGTCAAATTCCAATGGAACTTGAATCCACCACGAGCATATCACTTCAACGAAAAACTCCAAAGAGGTAGGGGTTTATTTTTTTTCAATTTTTTCCCATCCTTTTTCAGAAATGATAAACGTGGATCAACCCATGAACTGGTTAATCCGCGGATCACTCGTTCTTTCAAAAGGGTGTCTTTCTTGGGTTTTCTATACCGGGATTGATTATTTGTTGATAGAACCTCAACCCCAAACCTCTCCATGTTTAAAACTCTAACACAGAGGGAACGATCCAACATGAACAGTGACTGATCCCCTCTACCTTGTTCATTCTTCATGTACAAACCTTGAAATTTGTGGCAAGAAGGTTTTGAGGCCTTGGCAGGGAAGGCAGCACCCCACAGAGGTTGGGGGCGCAGAAAGTGCGAAGAATGGACCATTGGAGAAAACTCAGTGGTCCGTGGAATAACCTACTGGCACACTGGAGGCAGCATCCATGGTCAAATCTGGCCATGGTGAGGTAGAAGGAGCCGCTGGCAATGGCTGGTGGTTGGCGGTGTCAGACACGACCACCCGACTGTGTCGACAAAGCGACCTGCACCTGTGGGTTGTGGTCCCTCACTGGAATGCAATCCAATGACCGTTTGCGAGACCCAAAGCGCAACCGGCTTAGTCGGCCACAGCACACTGAACCGTATTCCCTTAGTAATCTAGGCTAGAGGAACAACCAGCTCGTGCTCGCGGGTCAGGCAAAGGGTACCGATCCGGAAGCAGGCCGAACCGGGGTACAGAAGGTGGGCCACTACACGGCCCGGACTGAAATCAAAGTCGGCCTGCTTCTACGAGCTGGGCCTATGAAATAAAACTAGCCTTCCAAGTAGCTCGGGCTAGGAACAAACCGTCCCACCATTTGCGGGTTGGGCCGGATGAGACCGGGTCGCCGGGTGACCCAGCGGGTTGAACCCCCGGTGAACCGGGCTATTTCCAGCAAGGCCCAATGGTCATTTCCCATTGGCTAGGTTGGATCATGACAAACCAGACCCAAATTGGGTTAGGTCGGGTCATTTGAACTAAACCAGGGAATATAGGGCCCCTCGGGCCGGGTTGGTCAGGTCGATCTGACCGGGTCGGACCGGGGCCAGATACAACCGACCCCTCTTTATTAAGACGCCAATATCTTTCAAACCAGGCATCTGATTGATGAGTTTTTTGTGGTGTTGGAACCCTCCTGATGAGTAATATATTTTTTCATACTCTGTGGATAATTTCATGGGTGTTGTGATGAATGTCTTGAGGATAGGTTCTCCTAGAATCAAGAACACTACATTTGAAAACCCTATGGTTGGATGAGACTTGAAGATTGCTAACAAGAAACCCTGTGTGGATCAACTATGATGGCCCAGTGAGAAGTGGTTCTATTTGAACTGGTAGGCCCATAGTGGGGAGTGGCTCTGTGTGACCCAGCATACCCATGGTAGTTATCATGGATGAGTACCACAGTAGTCCAAGATTACTGGGAATAAGCTCTATGGGACCCAGAAGGCCCATTGTACTCATTGAGGAGGAGTTCTCTAGAAACCCAAGGTGTTCAATGATATGACTGATGGTTCTAATTTCCATACTCTAGATTATACTTGGTGTGAGCTATCTTGCTTCATGATCATGTTTCATGGTTTTCATAATGGATTGATTTGTGGTATTTCCTTGTTGGTTTCGGGGTCCCTACTGTGTTACTCACCCCTACATGGGCTTTGCCCACACGTGTTGTGTTTGGTGCAGACGATTGTCGCCTTGATAGAGGACTTGGTGGCATAGGACCCAGTGGTAACCAGTGAGACCAGGTAGGTGGGGAATACTTCTACGACTTCCAATTACTACTCTACACTTACCCATCAGGTGGGGTTTCTAGTGGAATGATTTCCATCAATCTTTTTATTTTTCTTATTATAGTTGTCTTTTGTTGGGTTTGTATTCTGGATCATTTACCTTTAGTTGTACCTTTACTCTATATGGTTGTTTAGTAGCATGCATGTTCTCTTTTATAGTTTTCTTAGAACATGGTTGTATGTACATGTGCACAAGTACTCAGGAAAATTCCTCCCACTTGTAGGTTGATTCCTTTGGCGCTAGTCTCCAACCCCTGGCCTTTATTAGGTAGGTTTGGGGGAGTCACAGCATGGGCTCTGTAGGACAGGTCGTGAAAAATCCAATCGAAAAGGGATTCAAAATCCTTCACAAGGCTCTCTGAGGTTCCTATGGTTCGAGTGGTAAATATGGGATCAAAAGAGTCCAGAGTGGGTTTGGAGTATTTATAAACACTTTGAGAAAAATAATACCATGGTGTTTCCCCTTGAACCACTATATGGAAAAGGTAGATACGGGGGAAACTATGGTGCAATGTGAGGGACCGTGATGCAACCTCCCTGATCAAGGCTTATTCTAAGAGCCACATTGGCTCCCATACCACAAATCATATAAACCTAGTGATAGGCTATGGTGCAACCTAATACACCACACTCAACACCTAGAAATCTGAATAAATCCTATGTTGTAGCTAAGCTCCATGCCACATGAGTTCTAGATTTGGTAGAACCGACCAAATTCTACCCCAAGGATCTTATGCCACAACCTTCTTCTCCATGCCACAGCCACTCACCTACTATTATACAACCTTCCTCCACATTGTATCCATTCCAAAATTGGAAGTAGCTCATATTTTTATCCTCCTAGGACCTTATGTCATAGCTTGGAGCTCTACACCATAGCGATGAGGCTTATGATATAACCCAGATCTCCATGGAGTAGAATCCTCTATAGCTTCATTCTTTCTACTTCCTCCCAGAGCAACTCAACCAGACTAAGGCTTAACAAAAAAGTTTAAAACCAAAAACAACCAACTAAAAAATGGTTTACCAAAACTTTTAATATGGACATACCTGGAAAAAGAAAGGATCTTACAACCTACCCACCATATAACAGCTTATCCCTAAGCTTCTCTAAATATCATTATGGGGTATTGAAGAAAAATCATGTACACTGTGTCCACATATCAGACTCCCTCCCTTAGGTCTCCTCCTATACATGCTCATGTTGCCACTATAATCACACTAGAGTTATGGTCTTCCCCCAATGATTCTTCTCACTACAGTCCATGATACTAATCGGATTCTACTTAAAGGACACATCAATATCCATCTCTATGTCTATAACATCTATCACATGGGAAGGGTTGGGATGATATCTCTGAATCTATGACATGTGAAACACATAATTCATGGCATTGTAGCACTGTGGAAGGTCCATATGGTATTCCATAGGACCAAACCTTTCCACTATCTGAAACAACCCAAAAAACATAGGCTCTAGCTTCCCTTATTTCCTGATATAGTGTTTCCCTAGCCTAGGAAACACCTAAATAAAGACATGATGACTAGCCTCAAACTCCCTAGGTCATCTCCAATAGTCAGCATACAATTTCTGTCAGCTCTGCGTAGTCACCAACCTCTTTTTGGTCAATTATACCTTCTCATATGTCTCCTACATGATATTAGGTCTAATGAGTTCCAACTCACTTGCCTCTAACAATTAAAGAGGTGAATGACACGACCTTCCATATATGGCCTCAAAATGTTCCATTTAAATTAATTACTAGAATATATTACTATAATAAAAGTCCATGACTATTAGATTTTCATCCCAAGATACATCTAAATTCATAAAATAGGCTCGTAAAATATCCTCCAGAATATGATTCATCTGCTTAGATTGGTCAACATTCTGAGGATGATAGGTTGTACTCAAAATAATTTGCAATCCCAGAGCCTTATAAAGTCCCTTCTAGAATCAAGATGTTAAATAAGGATCTATATATGAAATAATACTCTATTGAACACTGTTAAATTGAACTATATCTATGCAGATCATTTATGGTGAAGGTCTCCCTAATAGGAAAGAAGTGGGATAACTTCATCAGTCGATCCATGATCACCCATAATGCATCATTCTTGTGAGGTGTTCTAGGTAATCATATCAAAAAGTCTATAGTGACATCATCCCACTTCCATTATAGAATGGTTATAGGTTGTAACAACCCTACATGCCTTTAGTTCTCATCCTTCACATGTTGGAAGGTGAAACATATCACTAAGAATCCCATTATCTCCTTTTTCATCCATGGACACTAGTATTGTATATGGAGGTCACAATACATCTTTTTCATACTCAAATATACCACCCATCCAGAGGCATGAAACTCTCTCAACATCTCCTCACACAAGAACATAGGAACCCATACAAAGATATGGATAAGAAGAATGTATCCACTTTCGAGTGACTGTCCTAAGGGTGTCTCCCCACTATACAATTTTTCCCTCATATATAATCCCTCCGAATCATATAATTTCTCTATATTGATCTAGAATAGGATTACAAGTATAATAGATGTAAAAGTTAGGGATACTCATCCCTGGGACTCTTGAACATAAAGATTCATATCTACAAAGAGATCCATCAGTCACTACTTATCACAAGACTCTTGTAATGCCTTTGTTTATTTCTTCTAACTCAAGGCATCTACAACAATGTTTCCCTGACATGGTGTATAATCCATCTTGAATTCAAAATACCATAGATACTCAACCCACCTCCTCTTTTTAAGGTTCAGTTATCACTAAGAAAAGATGTACCTGAGGATCTCATGGTCGGTAAACACCACAAAACTCTCACCCAGAAGAATGTGATGATAACATCTAAGGGTGTGTACCACCACAACCAATTAAAAATCATGATTAAGGTAATTACTTTCATGTGGTATCAGTTTTATGGAGCCATAATCAACCACTTGATCCTCATGTATCTGAACTAATCTAATTCCAACTCTAGATGTGTCATCATACATGGTGTAATATTTTCTTGACTTTGGAAAATTGTGGATCAATTTTGAGGTTAACCTACTCTTTATCTCCAAAAAAGCTATTTCACAATCATCTGACCAAAAAAACTTCACCCATTTTTTGGTCATCCCAAACATTGGTGCTAAGATAGGAGAAGTCTGGGATGAAATGATGATAATAATATTCTAGACCAAGAAAATTAAAAGTCTATAATACATTATTGGGTTTTTTCCAAGATACCATGGCTGTTACCATCTCTAGGTCCACTTCTACTCTAGCCTATGAGATAACATGTCCCAAGAAGTGTAATCTATCTATAAAAAAGATTTATTTAGATAGATTAGTGTAAAGATGATGTTATCTCAATTTACTTAGGATAATGTCAATGTATAGTGCATGACCATCTACAGAATGGGAGTACACTAAGATTTCATCGAAAAAACTACCACAAACTGATCCAAAAAAGAATGGAAAATGTAGTTCATTAAGGCCATGAATATAGGTGGTGTGTTCGTTGGACCGAACAACATTACCATGAACTCATAAAATCCATAACTACTCCTAAAAGTATTCTGAGATATGTCAAATAGTCTCACCCTCAACTAATAGTACCCTAACCTCAAGTCAATATTAGAGAAAATTCAGGAACCTCTTAGTTGGTCGAAGAGATCATTGATGTATAGAAGGGGATACTAGTTCTTGACTATCATCTGGTTTACCCTAAAATAATACACACATAAGTGCAAGGTCCCATCAACCTTGTTAGTGAAAATTGTAGAATAACCACAAGGTAAAGTACTAGATCATATGAATCTAAGGGTGTGTTCTACGGCAACCAATTTCATGTCATGAGTATAGTAATTCTTCTCATGTGGTCTTAGTTATCTAGATCCATATTCAACCACTCGATCCTCCTATATTAGAACTTCCCTGAGTCCAACTCTAGATGCGTCATAGTAAATGGTATAATATTTTCCCAGTATAGGAAAAGTGATGATCAGGGATAAGTTCATTCTACTATTCATCTCCTAAAGATATATCTTACAAGCATCTGACCAAACAAACTTTACCCCTTTCTTGGTTATCCTAGACAGTAGTGTTTCCAAATAGGATAATTCATGGATGAAACACTGATAATAACCTAATTGGCCAAGAAAACTCTACATCTTGAAGATATTCTTAGGTTTTTTCCATGATACCAAGGTTTCTACCATCTATATTTCCATTATCACTCCATCCTATAAGATAACATGGCCCAAGAAGTGTACTCTATCAATCCAGAAGTTGTATTTAGATAGCTTGGTGTAAATCCAATTCTCTCTCAGTGTACTTAAGATAATTTCAAGATGTCGGGATGATCATCTACATAATGGGAATACACTAATATTTCATCAACAAAAACCACCACAAACTGATCTATAAAATAATGGAAATTCTAGTTTATTAAGTCCAAGAATACATTTTGTACATTCATTAGACCGGATGACATTACCACAAACTCGTACAATCCATACCTTATCCTAAAACTAGTCTGAGACATGTCTGATGGTATCAATCTCCACTAATAGTACTCTAACCTCAAGTCAGTATTAAAGAAAATTTGGGCACCTCTTAGCTGATCAAAGAGACCATCGATGTGTGGAAGGGGATACGAGTTATTTACTATCATCTAGTTCAACCTTTTATAATCCACACATAATTTCAAGGCCCCATCAATATTCTTGGTGAAAATCATAGAATAGCCCAAGGTAAATTACTAGATCATATGAATCTAAGGGAATGTACCACTAAAACCAATTCTTGATCATGAGTAGGGTAATTCCTATCATCTGGTATCCATTTTATGGATCCATAATAAATAAATCAATCCTATGGTATCAGAACTACTCTAATTCCAACTATAGATGTGTCACAATACACAGTATAATCTTTTCCCAACATAGGAAAAGTGAGGATCACTGTTGAGGTAAGCCTACTCTTCAACTCCTAAAAATCCTTATCAAAAGCATCTGACCAGAAAAACTTCACCACTTTTTTAGTCATCCTGGACATCGGTGATGCCAAATAGGAGAATACCTAGATGAAATAAAAATAATAACATGATAGACCAAGAAAACCCTAAATCTTGAAGACATTCTAGGGTTGTTCCCAATATACCACAAAAACTACCTTCTCTGGGTCCACTTTCACTCCATCCTCTGAGATAACATGCCCATGAAGTGTACTCTATCAATCCAAAAGTTAAATTTAGATATATTAGTGTAAAGACAATTCTCTCTCAGTGTACTTAAGAAAATATCAAGATATTGGGCATGATCATCTGCAGAATGGGAGTTTACTAATATTTCATCAAAAACCACCAAAAATTGATCTAGAAAAGTATGGTTAATTTAGTTCATTAAGGACATGAATACCATATATGTGTTTATTAGACTGAATGACATTAATAAGAACTCATACAAGCCATACCTTATCCTAAAAGTAGTCTGAGATATGTCTGATGGTCTCACCCTCAACTGATGGTACCCTAAACTAAAGTCATACTTAGAGAAATTTTATTCTCATCATAGATGATCGAAGAGATCATAAATGTGAATAAGGGGATATCATTTCTTGACCATCATATGGTTCAAACTTTGATAATCCACACATATACAAAAGTTCCCATCAAATTTCTTGGTGAAAATCATAAAAGAATCCCATGGTAAAGTATAGGATCATATGAATATATTTTCTTATAAATATTCCAACTGAACTTTCAACTCATGAAGCTCTACTGGTATCATTCTATAAGGTGGGATAGAAAATCCCTTAACTCTTTTCACTAACTCGATCATGAACTCGATCTCCCACTCATGCGGTAATCTAAATAGATTTTTAATAAACACATCATGAAAATAGTCCATAACTGGAGAAAAAGTATCTTGGTTCATTTCTCCATCATCTAGAAAATGGGTTGATATCTAAGTCATGATACAATATGATCTACATTGAATTAGTCCTACACAAATAGCTCTAAGATCCCACTCACCCTAGGTATTATAGCTACCCCTTTATTGAGATATAAAGGTATCTCTTCTACAATGATAGTCGATATAAGCCTTGTATAGAACTAGTCAATCCATACCAAGGATTGGATTGAAACCTTTCATTTCCTGTAAAAAAAGTTCCCAAAGGAAATGATAGTCACCAGTTTCAAGAGAACACTCCTTGCAACATCTGATATCATGTGATCTCACCCACAACGGTGTGTCGATGGTCATAACTCCATACAAGCACCACAAAACTAGACCCAAAAAAATTTCAAATTAACCATATAAAAAGGAATGTGATTTCCATATATAAAAAAACACAAGTAGGGGTGGATGATATAATAATTTTACCTCTGATAGTAGAAGTTCAAGAATTCAAGCTAGATTGTGTAGACTACATTTTATGAAGCTGACTAACCCCTCCACCTTGGGCTTCAGTTTGACTCCCTTATGTTTTTTACTCTTCCTAGAACTTCCACTCCTATACTAGGTTACCAAATACCCTAACTCATCCTAAAAACCTAGTGGAACTCCAACTACTAATATACTGAGAGGTAGCTGAGTCTTTTCCAGACTCAGGTGTCTATCCCAATCCCCAATCATTGCTCTGCTATGGAAAGATCCTATAGAACTTCTATAAATTAAACAACCTACCATAAGAATGACACTATACTATAGGTTGTAGATACTGAGGGTTATTGTGGCTATCCTTTCCACACTGAAAGTACTACAGCAGACAATAATTTTGAGATGGTTATCCATTTCCCTGGCTTCCCTTCTCATTATTTCCCTATTAATAACCATCTTAGTGGCACTTCTTGTCACTAGAGAAATATATCTTGGATCACACTACTGAAAATATCTGGCTACTAATGAAGGTATCTCACATATTCCATTTCATGATGAGAGTATAATTCATCATATTTGTGAATCTAATCAAGTGAAAGATATTCACATGTGACCTTATGTCACAGCGAAGCCCATCATAGAAACATCTCTCCCTGGTGATCTCATCAGCTACTAAGAAATGAGAAAAACATTGTAGGTTGGTGAATCATATGGAATATTCCATCACTAACATTCCATCCTATTTCAAGTGTATGAAGTCATTATCCATCTCATATATCAATGTATCTAAATAGAAGTTTATCATAAAATTAACCTCAAAGTTCTTCTAGGATTACTCCTCTTATTTTCTGGTTTTCTCTAGAATTCCCCACCAATTCTTAGTTGGTCCTCATAAAATATTTTTAGTGAGATTCACTATTCTATACACATATTTCTATAGGTTCTTAAATATATTCTATATTGAATCAATCTAGAAATCATTTTCTTAGGGACCTCCCACCCTAGTGAGTGTGGGTGGATGTTATAGCTAGAATCCCTCATCAGATCATACATCAATGGTGTAGTTTGAACAGTCTCTCTTTCTATAGATTGTATGACCCTTAGTAATTTTTCATGATTGTGGTCATATATCTGATTATCTAGAGCCACAGGAAGTTTTGACTCAACTTCATTATGTGCATGATGATTTCCACTCTCCACACTTGATTCGAAGTCGAAAAGGAGGCGTTTTCTCTACATGGTTTAACGTACACCTTAGAATACAAGTTACACAATAGGGTCAACATAAACAGGTGAAAACAGTATATAACTACCGGCTCAAGGTTCCTATTTACTTGTATTAACAAAAAATTGTCATAAAATAACAGTTCATTTATTTCTTTTTATCAAATATATTAAGGGGTTTCATTCCACAGTTCATATGGGAAGATATATCACATGAAATAAGTATGTACCTAACATGAACAATACATGTAAACATATATCCCTATGTTCCAACCATGATGCAAGTATAGTATTATCATTCCATACCAACCCATGAGTAAAAATATAAATAAATAGTTACATCACACAAAAAGTGAATCAACCAAGGGGAAATAACATCAAAATTATAACAAGTAAACAATATGAAAAATAATCATATCTCTAGGAAGTCGGGTTTTCCCCCACACATGGGTTAGCTACTCCCATGAATAAGTTCATTACCAATCCCCAACACATCCTAGTCTTCAATCTAACTTTCCCAAATAGTAAAGAAATAAAAAAGAAACCAAATTACTATAATACCACTTTATAATGTCCCCAACCTAGTACACCCTCACACGACTATGCTGGTTGGATACTGGACCTCAGGTACGCCTCCCCATACACCAGAGGCTACCGACTTGCAGTGATGGTGTAAGATATATAGTGGGGAGACTATAACCTCTATTAAAGAGTTTCAAAAATAGTGTAAAACAACAACAGAATAGTAGAAACTATGTAAATATCTGAATAGGAAACTCGATTTGAATATGGAACAAGATGAACAATCCAAATAAAAATAGAATCATGTAATGTCAGGTTAAAATGTAGCTAAATGACATACTAAAATTTATAAAAATAAAAGACAAAAGTGAAAAGATAAAAGACTCCAAAAGCCTTGGTCCTGAGCCCCTTGTTTCTCCCATATCCAACCTCCAACCCATCCAACAAGCAACAATCAAAAATAGGGTATTTTTCCTTTTTTAATACTTGCATCTACGAAATCTACATGGGTACCAAAAGGTGACCCAAATAGGGTGTGAGTACTAACTAGTAGGTCGCCACCAACGATGAATAAAAAATATAGTCTGAATATATAGTGCATGAAATAAATCAATAAACAAGATATTAATTGAATAAATTAACATTTCATGCACTACAAAAAAAGTGACTTGTACCAACAAAACTTTAGTGACAGATAAAAAAATTGTTGGTAAAATTGAGTAATTACAACAGATATTAACTTTTGTCAGTGATAATTATACATACCAACAATTATTTTTTCAAGAAAATACATCTGTTGGTATTAATTGCTTAATACCAACAGATAATTTACTAACAATTAAATATGTGGTTATATCATAACTATACAAACAATTTTTTTTCTAACAAATAAATCCATTGTAATTAATTATTATTTCTAATAAATCCTTATCATCAAAAAATGAATTAAAATAAATTATTCAATAGTTGAAAATAATTTATCAATGATTATTTATATATTTATTAATTATTTAGTATTAACAAATCATTTTACAATAAAAATAGATGCATATATTTCTAGTTAAAGTAATAATAATTCAATAATATTTAATGAAATGATTATGAATAGTATAAAATAAATATAATTGATCTATATTTTGATATTATATCTAAAGTTCTTATAAATATTGCATTTTTATTACGTATAAAATTATATTATGTTTATTAATCCTATTACGGGTCAAAAAACAAAAAAAAAACAAAAAAACATAAGAAAAAAAAAACCCACACCCTCACCCCTCCCCAATCCCACTATGCCCTAGCCCTCCCATTCGCAGTGCCACTCCCCTACCTTTCCACCGCCACTCCCCTGATCCACCACCGACTCACTGTCGCTGCCTTGCCATCGCCACCACCCTCGACCTTGTTGCTCCCCTCGACTTCGTAGCACCATGCCACCATCTCCCCCCAACTCCATCATTGATCCTCCTGACCTCACTATCATCGCACCCCCAACCCCTTTATCACCATTGTTCCCTTCGATAACTCCATTGCCACTAATCCATCAACCCCAACATCCATGCCTCTCCGAGATCCTACCTATGGCATCATGTCTTCACTAGACTACCTCTAGGGTCACACCTTGGCCTCCTTCCAAAGGTATTTTAGTGCATCACATTTTTTTGTTTCATTTACTTAATCTCTACTATAGGAAATACGGTAGATTTTATTCATAATTTCATGTAGTAGTAGTTTGTTAATTTAAATTTATAGCATACAGATTTAAATTTGTTGTTTTTTCTCTAAACCACTATTTGTGTTTTTGGCTATGGTCTTTTTGGGCTAATTCCAATCTTCTCATGGGAATGAATCAAGGGTTTCATTCTCACTTCACCATTGTGATTAAGTTTCATTTATTTGGTTGTATTTTTTTATCCCCTTGATGTTTTGGTCTTTACATTTTTAGAAGATTATGTTTTATTACTGGTCTTATCACTTTTAGAACTGATATAATTTTCAATTAGGCTTCCTAGACTGAATAACTAGTTATAATAGATATATCTTCAGATGGTATTGTTGGAAAACACTTTGAAATTTATTATAGCACTATTGATTTTAATGAATACTTTATCTTAATATAGTTCATTGAAACTTCAGTACCTCAACTCATGTTACATGAGCCAATCATATTTCCTCAATTGAAGCACTATCAGTACATTCAAGTGTAGCCTACAAGGTAATGGGCTGTAGACTACCTGTAAATGCATAGATGTAGCTACACTATGGTTGGATTATTTAATTATAAAATGAGGCTTCTTAATCTTATGTTATATTGGAAACTCGTAGTGGCCCTTGAGGTTAGAGTACAGTTGAAATGCTTTGATGCTTCAATTTTTGTGCCTCAATCATTCCCCAACGAACTCTATATGAATCCATAATCAAATCTAGCAACAAAAAAAGTCCCTAAATTGATTTATATATAACATTATATATAGTAGTTGTAATTTTTTTGATTAAGTGATATCAAACGAAGGCCCATGTATTGTATATTTTTTTTTACCTTGAATAATAACGTTATACTCTTCCTTGGTTATATTTTCCTTGTTGTAATTATTGTATTTGTGCGTAAGAGAAGACGAATATAAACACTAATGAGTTGATTGTCTTCTCAGGGATCCAAACCACTTACTCACTGATTTTTAGTATTGCTTCTTACAACCATTTGTGCATACCTCATGAAATACTTATGCTTATTTCATATTTTCATTTTTATATGTTTTTTTGTTCATATTGGGCTTTGTATATAAAATATTGATATTGTGTGTTTCATTTTGATTATTAATTGAAATTTTATGGTAATTCAAGTGTTATATTCTCATTTAATTCTAGAATTTACTTGATCACATGTTTTCTAATCTTATGTAATTGAAAACTATGTATAAAACTTATTATTATGATAAGTATTTATGATTCTCAACTCATATTTCATGTTTATAAAGGTTTTTTGAAAGGAAGGTGGGTCCAGGTGAGTTAGAATCCTCAAAATGAATTGGAATCCAAGAGATTAATCCTTGGTTTTCCACAGTTCTTCAAATTCGCATAGTGGCATTTTTAGGAGCTGCTGAAATACAGACCACTGGTGTTTTGGTGGCTCTTGTCACCATCGGAGTTATTGCTGCTTATATTTATTCTTCAATGAAATATAAAGGCTTCTTGAATCCTGAAAACTCTAAATACTTTAAATTTTCCTAGCACAGACAACTGAGCTATAATGCAACGAAGTTTATATTTCTACTTCCAACTCCTACTTCAGTTTTAGGTCTTCCAATTGGGAAACTTATAAGATGTAGAGGCAAAGATAGCAAGGGTGAAGAGGTTATCAGACCGTATACTCCCGCTACTTTGGATTTAGATGTTGGGTATTTTGAACTTTTTATAAAGATGTATCTACATAGAAGAATGTCTAACCTTTTTGAAGAGATGTAGGTGAGCAATAGTCTATCTGTAAAGGGACCCAAGGGGCACTTTGAGTACCATCATGTCCAAGTTAAAGCCTTTGGTATGCATGTTGGTGGCTCTAGGATTACCCCAATGTTTCAGTTTGGGAGGGAAATATTAGAAAACTCGAATGAAAAAACCAATGTGCATCTTATATATTCCAATGTCACATATGTGGATATCCTTTTAAAGGAAGAGCTGGATGGTCTTTCTAAGAACTATCATGCTAGGTTCAACATCTTTTATGTTCTGAATCATCCCCTAGATGATTATAATGGCTGGGTGGGGTTTTTATCAAAGAAGATGATCCAGGACCATTTCCCCACTCTTGCGCCTGATATCCAGATATTGAGTTGTGGTCCGCCACCCATGAACAAGGCCATGGCTTCCCACATTGATGACCTTAGCCATTCCCATGCAATGCAGTTTCAGTTTTGATTCTCTATTCCTATACAAAGAATATTGAGATAAATTATTGGGTACATGATCTTATTTTCTGATCCTCAAGTTTCCATCATTTGTTGGGTATGTGTTAAAGGGAAAATTATGGATTTCATTGTCATCCTTTGTGATTTTAGATTTTTCATTAATAATAATAAAAATGGATTCTTTGCATGTGGATAAAGATTTTTTATATGATTATTAAATATATGCTGGGAATTTCGATTGGTAGTGGATTTGAATCTGCATATGTTTCTTCATGTTATTTTTTCGAAATGGAAAAACACTTTTTTAAAATGATCGGGTCTGTATAATCAATTTGGAGGGTGAAGATGGTTGGATTATCAACAAAATCATTTCAAAAGTCCATAATTCATCTTGATAACTCAGGTATTGGTATGTAATATGACTTTAAATTGGTCAATTATTGATATTCATGTATATAGAATGTGTTCAATTCAAAGTAGTTACCTTTTAGATAATAGTCCATTTTATTTTATTCAGGAAAATCCTTAATTCTTATGAATTTTTATGTTGTATGTGAACTAATATTTTAGTTCAATTGTTTTATATAATTTTTATATTCTTTATATTACAATATTTAGCACATATCATGAGTGAAGATATGTTTGTTTTTCACTTTTAGTTTTGAATGGGTTTTGAGTACATCGATCCTGGTGTTATTTTTTATTCTATGTTTGATTTATCTGTGTGAAGTTAAGGAATATTGTATTGATGCAGCTACAAATCATTACTTCCAAATATGTTAGACAACATAAACTCCCCCTCTTGCTTTAAATCGTGTTGGCTTTATATAGAATCAGACATCTACACGAGGCTTCTATCTTGTAATTCCACTAATTCTAAATTAAACAAGAGGCCATATCTAAGTCAGTCCTTTCCTAAAATACTCTTGTCTTAACATTTGGTGGTTTTCAGCTATCTATTCTCGATTTTTGGGTTTGGTTTTCTTGTTGTTTGTGTTTCTCTTTTCTCTTATCATGCTGCAGTGATCTGAATTGCATGGTTTGAGTGTTGTTTCATGGTTTATGTTCCAATTTCATTCTCTTGAAGGTGGTGGATCTGTTATAGGGGTTGCAATCCATTTCTAGGGTTGATCTGACCTACGACTAGCTCGGGTCTAGAACTTTCCTCTACTGTTGTAAATTTGTGTTACTATCTCTCATTTTTCTATTGGTTTAATTCTCTATTTTCCATATTTTTTTCTAGAGGATGTGTTAAGTGGTGATATTCTAGTCTCAACTTGTTGTAGGCAGACTATTTTTCCACGCTAGGTTAGGGAACATCGACAACAGTCTGTTAAATGGGTGGCCTTGTTCTACTACTGGCTTGCACTAGTTTTGGTCTGCTGCATCTTCAGGGTTACTGCTGCTTGCGATGCTACAAGAAACATGGATTTGGTTGTTCCAACTTGTGTGGTGTTGGGTTTCATGGCGGTTGATTTGGTCCATTATTGGGGGAGATTTTGTGGTTATGTATCTTTTTTGTGACAGTCTATTGACGGTTCTTTTGTGTGGGGTTGGTTCATGTGATTTTTTAATAATGGAGTTGTTTGAACGTGATTTTGTAATAATGGATTTTTTCTTTTTATGTTATGTTTTTAAATGATGTTTGAACATGTTTTTTTAAATAATCCCTCAGTTTTTTTGAGTTTCATATAAGTTAATTTTATTATTATTATATAATAAATATATTATATATAATTAGATTAATATATATAATATGCGATTTTAATGAAAAATAATATTATAGATGAAAATATAAATGTTGATAATAATATTACCTATAGATAAATTTGTGTAGCTAAAAATTATAACCAACATATATATTATCTATTGGTGTTATTGTAATAGCAACAGAACTATTTTATCTGTCGCAATAACATTTAGCAACAGAGTTTTTACCAACAGTTTAGTGACGGATACATATATGTTGGTAAAACGTTTTACCAACAGAAAATTTGCTTTTACCAACAGATATGTCCCTGTTGGAAAATGTAAAATATTTTGTAGTGATGTGAAATAAATCCACCAACCCTCAAGCTATGTGTTAAAACCTAGGGTCAACCAAAACTATTTCAGAACCATGTCAGATATCTCTATCTAGAAGTGGAACCTGCTATATTAGGACAGATCAACCAAGTTGATGGAAGATTTTCATATAGAGGATGGACTGCACATAGCATATCATGAACAAGTGTATATTCCCTCAGGATAACAAGAATATCACCCCCAGGTATCCAGTTACTATGGAACATACCCTCAGGTAGTTCGTATCCCATGAATTTTACCCTCAGGTGGTTCAAACACCATGAATCTTTCCCTTAGGAAGAAACATAACCATTAACCTTACCCTCGGGCATCACTTCTGGTACTCCCAAGCACCAAACACAAGCATAAGTCATAAAAATACAAAATCTTAATAATTTATGTAACATACCACCCTCAAGAATAAATCATAATAGTGTTGTATCAAAACAAAATTCTAAGTAAGAAAAAAACCAATTTCCCAACATATCAAACATTTCATCATAAACCATAATGGACAATTTACCTAGTTACCATTTATGTAGTGATTTAAAATCTAATAAATCATGTTCCTAATTATCATGTCAATTACAAAACTTTTAATCCCATACAATATTTTATCCCAAAATTCTTAACATGTCAATATATATATCCATATCTCATCATATCTACATTCTAAACCAATTATATACCAATATATCTAATTTATTCTATGTGATTCTATTTCAATAAATCACAAAAATTCACTTGTTATACCAATTCATACTAATAGTCCAACAACAACTCTCATTGTTAATCCAAAATCCATATTATCATAACACCTGATTCATTAAAATTTCCAGGTTAGGCTCACCTCATGGGTTATTGAAAGCCTGGTCTCAATGCTAATGGACCCAAAGGAATTTAATGGGAGGTCTATGTAATGTGATTATCATCATCTATGACTTATATAATTATAAAGGTCATTTGTAAAAATTTCTGACATGATCACAATTATTTAACATACTAGAAGGATTTGAAATAGACTTCAGATATTTGTTCTAGACCACCTACCTCAAAAGTAAATACTATATTGATAAAAACCTCAACGTCCACTGCAGAACTCAGATTCTCCTTCACTTAATCTATAATCCTAAAACACTAAGATCATATGAATCTTTTTCTGGTTCGAGGAGGATGCTTAGAGGTTGTCACTGGAAGGATTGTATCACCAAGCATTCATCCCCATAAGGTAGGGGTCCAATCCAATGAGAAAGGGATTGAAAATCCTTTGAAGGGATCTATGGGGATCCTACGGTTTGAGTGGAAAGTATGGGATCAAAAGAGTTCAAAGGGGGTTTGAGGTATTTATAGACACTTTGAGAAAAATAATATCATGACTCATCCCCTTAGATAATGTTGTAGAAAAGGATGATATAGAGGAAACTATAGTGCAACACAAGGGACCATGCCATAGCCTCCCTAGTCAAGGTTTATTCATAGATCCATGGTGGATTACACACCACATATCCTATAAAACTAGTAATAGGATACATTTTATCCTAAGACACCACACCAAAACACCCAAAAATACAAATGGAGACTATATTGAAGCCAAGATCCATGTTGCAGGGGTGTTATATTTGGATGAACCAACCAAATTCTACCCTGAGTCTCTTATGTCACAGCCTTATTCTCCATATTACATCTACTTGTCTGCTACGCTGCAGCCCTACTCCATGTTTTAGCCATTCCAAAATTAGAAAAAGATTAAATTCCCCTTCTCCCAATACCCTACACCATATCCTAGAGCTCCATTCCATAACTATCAGCCTTATGTCACAACCTAGAGTACCACAATGCATAATCCTCTGCAGTTTCATTCTTCTTACTTCCTCCTAGAGAAAATCAATCAGAATAAGGCTCAATAACTAAGGTTCAATCTAAAAAATTCTTATCAAGAAGGGTTTACTAAAACTTTAAATAGGGATATACCTGGAAAATGATACGATCTTAAACTATTGGGGGGGATAGCATGGATATGTTGTTGGGGTTGATCTAGTATATTGGGGTGTAGCTTTATATAAGAATTCCTTGGGTCTTTATTACTTACAAGTTATGCCTGCATTGAGAAAACTCATATAGGGGAGGTTGGTGTTACTTGATATGTATACCGAGGAGACCCAAAACTATTATATTGAGGAATGGTTATTGCATTGTATTCAAAGACATCCCGATACTTTCCAAAGTAGGTATGGTCGATTAGGGTCATGTACACTAGGATCTATAATGATATGGTCTAGTTCATGGGTTGTCACAGTCTATGCAACATGCTCAAATATATTCTGGAATCAAGCTGAAGAAAGTAATGTTGGATTATTTTATTTACTATTCATTGGTTTATTTATTTATATCGAGAAAGTCATTTGAACATATCACTTCATTTTCAGTTAGTACGAAACCGCATTGGTGATTCCCTACTAAGTTTTTTACTCACACCTTGCTCATTTTTTCATTTCACATGGATTCCTAAGAATCTCTCACATGGTTATTGTAGGAATAGGTTTCACTAAGACCCAGACTTAGAATGGCTGAGTTGGATGGATTGGATGGGACTGAAGTTTGGGATGTGATATGGCTCAGTGTCATAGTAGATCCTGGTTGTGTTTTTTTATCCATTTTATTTTGTATAAGTAACCATCCTAGTGGGCAAAAAGCTGTATAAATGGAATGTTTGTTTTGGACTTTACTGTATTTCATTTATTACAACCATGTTTTATTGATCTACTTTAAATTTTAGTTTATTTACTATTATGGATGATGTTTTTTCTATTTTTTCTATGATTGTGAAATTTTATACTCGAATTATAGCCTCCCCATGGTATCTCCTTAGACCCCCATTTTCATTTGGAAGCATCTGGTGCTTGGTGAGGCACTCCTAAGGTTACATGATGAACCGGTCCAATTACTGTTCCTAGATTGATTTGAGCTAGGATGTTACAAGGTGATATCAGAGCATTGTTTTCTTATGTCTTATTATTTGGGAGTTGGTAGACCAAAGACATAGTAACATGTTAGGGCTTGTTATGGAACCCATACTGGTTCTTCACGAATACCTTTTTTAGTGGAATTCCAAGTTACCATGGGTATGATATTGATGTTCTTAGTTTTTGTTGTTATAGTTGTTTGTGTTTTGGCTTGGGTGACACAAATGATATATGAGATTTATGGTATATATTTTATAGACTCTATCTATTGGATCATTGGAAAGATTCTAGTTATTGGATTTTTTTACTATTGGCTTGTAAAGGTAAGAGGTGTCTCATACATGGCGATGTGAAATGGGTCACAAGCTTGCAGACCAAGAAAACTTGGGGTGGGTTTAGGGAAGGGTGGGTTTATTAAAGAATCCCACATTTAAAATGGGTTTATATGGATAACCCATATGAGTATCAGACTTGTGCGATTTTATCTTCATGGATACAGGCTGGACCACATACCATTTTAAATTTTATTTTAAAAAACTCAACCTCCTGCATGTCTGTTTTTCACCCATTGTGATCCAAGTGATGATGTTTTACATGCGACCTCCTCCACCCCTACTGCCAAAAACTACCAATATTCTCAAGTTCTTATCCTTTAATTATATATATAATTTATTTATTACCTTCTTGCCTCTCCACTACCTCTCACTTGTATTGCATGTACACCAGATGAACACAAACCCATACACAAATTGATCAGCTTCATCAGTCATTTGCAGCACATGACTTTCCCTTTTTCATCTTCCCTTTCCTCCCACATCTGCTAGTGGACACATTTGTTTAATCCTCATCCTCAGATGCACCATCCTCAATGTTTTCATTGATGGCAGGTCATCACCTACATCCCTTGAGCCCCGTACCTCCCTCATTGATATTGTTTTCATTTCCAACGTCCCTCCTCCCCCATCATCCTTTTATCTCTATACCTCCCTAGCCAAACGGCCCTAAAAACCCTTGGAAATTTTGTTTCCCAAGACCAGGAGAAAAAATGTTTCCCCATCCAAATTACTACAGTGCTTATATAATACATGTTCAGTAGAAATCTCATTGGTTTCCCTAGCCCAGGGGCCTACTGGGTTTTCCGTAGGGTCGTCTTTGGCTTCCATGGTTGTTAAGTATTAACTTTATTTTGGTAACAGTGAATTATTGAGCTTAATTAGATAATTATTATACAGATAAATCATAATTTTCATAATCAAATAATTAAATTAACACCCAAATAAATAATTACATTATATAATCAAATTATATAATTATCATACACCATACTTATGAAACTATAACAAATTATCTTTTCAATATTATTAATATTATCATGTTAACGGGTTTGAATAATTATAATCTCATCTAATTTACCCAAATAATTCATTTTTTCAAATTAGATAAATTATATTATTGAAATTAGGAATAATTATATGTGATCCAAAAAATCTGAATATTCAAATTTTTTAACTAATCACATTATATTTTAAATAAAGTTTCAAATTAGTTAATGAATGAATAATTACATAATTAAAAAAAATATTTTGACATGATATAATTATTATATAATTATTTAAATTGATTGTTAAAAATGATAAAATTCATTTTTAACATGATAAAATTAATTTAAAAAATCATTGTTTCATCTTGTTTTAATAAAATCTTTTATTTTTCATATTTAAATTAGATAATTATTCAAATTCATTAATATTTTAAAAAATTATTAATTATAATTTTTCATTATTTCATTGAAAATGTAACTCATCTTTTTTAATTTATTATTTTATAATATTTAATTAGATATTCAAGTCTTATAATTGATTTATTTTAATTTTTAATTTTTAATTTTTAATTTTTAGTAATCAATATTTGTGATTGTACAACTATAACTGATTTAATGTTTAGTATTTTTTTCTTTTTTGGGTTTTGATACACTATTAATTATATTAAACAAATTCTATATAAATGTAAGTGTTCCTAATAATTAACAAGGATCCATTACATATATTTAAATATTTTTACAATTTTTTTATCAATTTAAATATATCAATTAATTTATTTATTATTAAATTTTGTATTGCATATTTAATTTTAAATTTATTTTTAAATTGTGTTTTGATGTAGTATATGGAGGAAGCATCAAAGACAAAAAAGGTGCACATGATTTTATATAATAAACATGAGAAATTGATCAAACTCATTCTCTATTTGTTAATGAGTGTTGTATGATTAATTTATATTTTTAACTTTGAGTTTCGAAAATTAAACATTTTATATATAAATTTTGGATGATTTTAAAATTTGGTGGAATTTTAAATGGGTATATCTTAATCATTTTTATATTATTTTTTATATTTTTTTAAGATCATTCATGGACTTTGAAACCATTGAGGGATGGATCGAGACTATTAAAAATTGTTAAATTGTAAAAACTATAAGGAATGTGGGGATTGCATGAATACATTATGGGTAGGGTTGGATTAATTCACCCATTTTACATATGGTCTATTGTGGGCCTATTAAAAATTATAAAAATTATAAAAAAAATAAAGAATATGGGATACACGTGGGCTTTTCCTCATTCGTTGTATGGTGGCATGGGCCTGATAAATTGGTGCACTTTAAATGGGGGCTTTTAAGGGTTCTAGACAACATGGTATAGAGCCCACATAGGTTTGGCCCACCCCACCCCACCTCGCCCATTACACATTTCTAATCATGAATCATATTAGACACATAGGATTCATATGATATAGGTATGCTAGTGCGATTGTTTTCACTCGCAATTAAGGACCCTCTATTTAAAGTGTCATCAACTGATCATATATCATTTTACCGTATAAGTACTTGGTGGAATTCTACTCAGTTGGGTTGACTTGTCTATATATTTTATCCTAGTGGTAGATCTTATAGATCCTATGGTGAGATGGTTGATTATGATAGTGGTTACATGTTTCCTTTAGTAAGTGATGAGTAGAGACCCTAAGAGGTCAGTAAGGGAATTTAATGATTTATAAACAACCCCCTTGGGGTGATTAATTTATAGGTTTGGTTATTTAAAGTACCAGTAATAACCTATATGGAATTTCCCCATGTAGCTTGGAATGATATTCTACTTAATTGAGATAGTGACTATGTTTTGTTGGATGCAGGTAATCTAGGATGACATCATTGGTAGTGGAAGTAATGGTTGGTGAGTTGTGATTCTCCGAGGGCAGTCCCAAATATGGATTCTCAAGAGAATAGGTTCCCTTGTTGGAATATGGTTTGGCATGTAAAGAATATTTTTATGTGGGACCCTAGAATGGGTTTTTGGGTAGATGTTTTTTTTGTGGGATTTTTATATAGGAGTTTGTATGATGTTCCATCATATATAACCTTAGTGAGAAGCTTAATCTATGGTCTAGTTGGTCAAACCTAATGACCTTGATGTGAGACCTGACTGATTGGGATAGGTGGGTGGACCTATAGACCTTTGGGTATGACTCAATGTGTAGTGAGTTGGTGAGTTGTGCTTGATGTGAGGGAAAACCATGAGAGGGGTTGGCCTAAGTTTTTGGGTTCCTTTAAGGAAGGAAGCATGGTAGAGTGCTTTGGGTTATTCAATTGATATATGGTTTTGTAATCGAATGTATTATATAGGCATAAATATGTCTTATATTTCTTGGGTAATGCACCTATAATGCTAGTGCTACTGGGCATGGTGGTAGAACGAGTAAACGTTCATGACTTAGAACAATGATGGATAGTGGCTAAACGTGTGGCTGGCCTTAACATGGGTGGGATGTTAGGAAATTGGATGGGAGAATCTAGGATGCTCTTATCTTGATGTTATGGGTTTATATATTGATATGATGGAGCATGTTGGAACCTGAAGTGCTAGTGTTCAGGATGTGAGGAACCTAGAGTGACAGGGTTAGGCTTTGAACCTAGATGTGAGGAACCTAGAGTGACAGGGTTAGGCTTTGAGGCTAGCTTTAAAGAGTATGACCGTTTGGGTTCCTAGCCCAGTTGTTAAGAATGTTTTACATTCTTGGGAGCATGGTTAGATACTTGGAATCCTGAATAATGTCTGGGGATAGAGGATCATGTGATAGAACTTGGCATGAGTGAATTGACTGATTTTGAAGAGGAGTTCCAAGGGAGCTCCTAGTCTGACGTGTTGACATATTTTAAAGCATGGTTAACCTAATTTGATGACATATGACTCACGGGATCATGATTTGGGTGATTGGTTAGGTGTTTGGAGATTTTAAACTTGTGTAATAGGATGATATGAGAATGGTATGCGTCATTTGTGCATGGTACCCATCTAAATTTTGAACCAGTGAGTGGTTGGGTGTGAGCTAAGGACTAATGGAGTTAATGAAACACTTATGATAATTTTTGACTAGGATTTGAGGGAAATTATGACTGCCCCTTTGGTATGGGTTATTGTGGAAATGAATTGGATTTCAAAGATAATTTGACCCAAGGGAGGACCTTGACACTCATTTTTAGAAAGACGTGGTGTCCAGGGTTGGTAGTTGATGGGTATAGCTTGGGAGGAGCGATACACGTGTGTAATTGGAAGTTATTGAGGTTACACTAAAGGAGCGATGTAAGTGAATTCATATAGTAGGGATTACACTAGTGGTTATTTGAGGTAGGTGGAGCTATTTATGAATTTAATTTTTCAAGAGTCATGGATGACATTCCCTAGACTAGGGAATAGGTGATGATTTGGTGTTTTGGTATGGCACTTAGGTTTGATCAAGTTTAGTCGCAACCTATAAAGACCTAACCTTTAACAATCCATAAAATTTAATCTTTATACAATAATTCATTTTATTACATTCCCAAATATCTTTTAGGTTTATATTTTAAGAGAACTAGGTTATCACTCTTAAAAAATAAAATATTACAACACAAAGTGGGCACTTCCACTCAATATTTGTTTTCCCCACAATACAAAACTTTCAAGATATAACAAGTTTTATTTTCATGAAATATCTTCACAATTTTCATCATGACCTATTCTTTGTCCCTAATAATCCTTAAAACTCTGTAAAAAAACATTTGAAAATATAGGATGAGCACAAAAATCTTGGTGAGGGTCATATAAAAAGAAATAAAGAAACATTTTAGTCTATTAATACTCATTATTAAAATTTCCCTTTTTAGTAATAAACATTAAACTCAAAAGAAATATTTTCTTACCCATAAAATGAACTTTGATATCCAAATATTTTTATAAAACATTTCATAAGAAATATTAATTTAAAAATAAAACTCATAAATGTTACATTGAAATCATGGAAAACTCATGAAAACTTTTTAAAGTTATACATTTCACCCTTAAAAAGTAGCATAAACTTCACTTTAAACTCAATATCATTAGATTACCTTGTGAAATAATATAATTTACATAAAGAAACATGTAAAATATAGTTAATAAATTTGGTAACTTGGGACACCATTTTAATATCACTCTTACAACCTCTCTTACACATGGAATATCCAGCTTAGTAAATTCCAATAATCTCTTAAGAGAAACCTATAACTGGTTAACTCTATCATTTTACCCAATGCATTGGAATGAAATATCAGGATCACTTGTTATCATGATATATATTAGGCTCAATTATCATCATAAGAAAATTTCAAGAAACATAACATAATCATAACACGTGAAATATTATATTTCCATCATTATACTCATAAAAATATTATTTTCACCCATAAAAAGACATTTTCAGATATCTAAATATCCATTACATTTAAAACCCTTTTTGAAAATACCTAGAAAAAATGGAAGAAAGGTTTTTTGTAAGAAAACATGAAATATTTTAAAGGAATCCAAATAGAAAATAATTGTGATGTCTCAGCCCAGGTGCCACACACCGGTGCCCCGAGCCGGTTGGTCACGTGACATCAAGCATGCCTCCCCATACACCATAGGTTGTCAACTAGTAGCAAGGGTCTGATATATCGATCACGGGGAGAATATACCCTATTTTATTAGATTAATAAACTAGAAGAAATAAATAAACAACAGAATAATGAAATATAACCATAAACAGAATAGTACCAGTATCACAAGATGACCAAAACTGGAAATACAGTATCAAAACTAAAGTAGTAAACATGCCATGCTAAAGTATGTGTCCAGTGTCAAATAAAAAAATCAAAATAAGGACACTGACTACTCCCAAGAAGGACCCAAACCACATATAGTTCCCTAATCTATGCTCCACCCCGACTCATCCATCTAACACTAGGCCTTTTCCCTTAACATGTCATGTATCTATAAAATCTTTTTGGGTATCGACCAGGAAGCTTGATTAGGGTGTGAGTATAACTCAGTAGGCCACCACCAATGGTGTCTAAAAAATATCCATTCAATAAAAAGTGTATGTAGTTGTATAAATAAATAATTACAATGCATAATTAAAAAATTATTACATTATTGATTAATATTTATTTAACCACATAAACCAATAGGTTCCCATGGACACTCGAACCTCAATACTTGCTTCAGAACGTGCCTAAGTCTGAAATATCCTCATGGGATATCATATATCTGAATTTCATTGTTACCATTAATTATCACAATTCATATCTTAATAAAATTCATAAAACAAATAAATCAGTATCTCATGAGTAAGACTAAATGAAGCATAAAATATTTCTAGTCAAAGGGGAAAGCTCTCAAAATATTATCCATAGTCTAACTCCAAAAGATTTCATGGTATCTTGGAAATAAAAATAGAATCGCTCATGGTCTTCTACCTCAAAGGCTCTCATGGTCCTTCGAAAATCAATATAGAAGATCTCAGGGTCTTCTACCCTGAAGGATGTCACGGTCCTTCAGAAATCAATATAGAATATTTCATGGTCTTCTACCTCAAAGTCTCTCACGGTCCTTCAGAAATCACAATGGAATCTCTCATGGTCTTACTTAGTTAGTCCCTCGCTCACACCTCAGTTAACTCATGAGTTAATCCATGCCAACTGAATCACAACCAAGTGAAATAAAACCAATATCCATTTCACTAATGATCCCATTAATTAATTCCACAATTAATTAATTATATCCATTTACATTAATTAACCCAATGATTAATTAATCACATTAATATCATTAATTAATTCTACAATTAATTAATCACTATAATTTCTTTAATTAATTCAACAATTAATTAACCATATCTATCCCATTAATTAATTCACTAATTAATTAATCACATCTCTTCTGTCAATTAATTATATAATTAATTAACCATATAAATTCCATTAATTAATTCAATAATTAATTAATCATTTCACAATATCACCCTCAAATAATTAATTCACCAATTAAATATTCTCAATTTACAATTCAATAATTGACTCATTGATTAATTATCCCCAATTTCCAAATTCAATACTTTGATAATTAGTTCATCAACTAATTATCCCAAATCCACACTTCCCATTATTCAATCAAATCCTTGATTCCTCAATTAATTAATTGACCACATTAAATAATTTAATCTAGGAAATAAAATTTCTATAAGAACCCTAGGAATTATTCAATCACATTCACATAAATGATATCAATACTATGGTATTTGAATAATAGAACACCTACCTCGATTCATTGATGAGCGATCACCTAACAGAAATCCCCAAAATTCAGTGGATTAATGGCATAAAATGAGATCCAGGTCTATAACCTAAATCAAGATTGAACAATTCAATATCTCTTAAAACTATATATAAATCTAAAATCCTAGATCTAGATCCAAAAAATAGGTATATATCTATCCAAAAATAAGAATAATAACCACCAAAATAATAGGAGAATGAAGGATAGAATAATTAGAAAGAAAACGGGATAGGATCTACTTACCAGGAGGGGAAAATATCTTTGATCCATGCTTCAAATAATTAAGAACATAGATCGGTAAGGCTTTAAATTCTTCTGGGGAGCTCCAAAATCCTGAAAGAGAGCCTAGGGTTGAATGGGGTTCGATTTGGTATTAAAATGGGGGTTCATGAAATTATTAAAGTAGTTTTTAGGTTAAATTAATTCATGCACACTATTTTCTAGGTAGGTTCGCATGATTTTTCCTAACCATGCACCTAAACCATATGATTATTTTATAGGATACATAGTTACTCATAATAGGGTGAATGGTTTAACAAACTATGTGCCAACCATGCAATTCCCTTCTATCTAGGGTTGCACGGTTAGCTTAGTTGGGGCACATGATTTTACCTAACTGTGTACCAACCATGAACAACCCTCTTTTCTTCCATTTTTCTCAAATTTTCAACCAAAAAATCCCAAGGTAAAACCCAAACAAAAAGTACTCAACACTAAACAAAAGAGTACCACAAATGAGCCTGAGAAAACCTCAGAAAAGGTAGAGATATTTCAATCTCCCCACCTTATAATATCTCATCCCCAAGCTTCACTCCCAAGCATATCTAATATTCCAAGTCAAAAAGATTTTTCCATTAAGATCATATATCTACTCCCCTTTCCCATATTTCCTCCTTAACATGCCCATATTTCCACAATACATAAACTATCGTCATGGTATTACCCTGAAACACTTTCTCACTTTGATCCAATACATGTATCAGAATCTCCTCAAAGGACACATCTATCTCAAGATCAACATCATCCACATCGATCACATGAGAAAAGTTAGGGTGATACCATTGTAGTTGTGAAACATAAAAAATGTCATGCATAGCATTGTATTTATATGAAAGATCTAATCAGTACGCCACTGGCATGGTTCTTTCCACAACCTCAAATGGTCCAACAAACCTGGCCGCTAACTTTCCCTACCTCCATATCCTATGGTTACCCAATCTAGGTGAAACTTGAAAGAAAACACGATCACCCTCCGTAAAATCTAGAGGTCATTGATGTCTATCAACATATGAATTTTGTCTACTATGAGCCATAACCATACGTTTCTAAATTAGTTGTATATGCTCTAAGGTCTACTACACAAGACTTAGTACCAACAGCTCAAACTCACCTACCTCCATCCAGCATGGAGTTGATCTTCATGGTATACCATAAAGTGCCTCATATGGTGCCATATGTATCATTTCTTGAAAACCATTTTTATAGTTAAAATCTGCTAAAGCTAAATTCTTCTCCCAAGACCCACCAAAGTCAAGAACACATGCTCATAGCATATCCTCAAGCACCTGTATAGTATTCTCAGACTACCCATCTGTATGTAGGTGGAAATCCATACTCAATAAAATGTGTGTACCAAGTTCCTTCTATAATACCTTATATAATCATAAAGTAAATCCATATTCTTGGTCTGAAACTATAGTTTGTGGCAACTCGAGGAGATAGACTATGTCTTGAACACACAAATCTTCTAGCTACTCCACTAAGAAAGTCTCTCATATAAGAAAGAAATGATCTACCTTTGTCAGTCTCTCCACAAAAACACAAATAGCATCATTATTTTAAGGTTACCTTAGGATACCCACCACAAATTCCATATTCACATCATCCTACATCCATTTTGGAATGGTCAATGGCTGTAGAAAACCTCTAGGTCATTGATGCTCGACCTTAACCTACTGAAAATTATAGCATCATTTCATGAACCATGCTATTTCCTTTTTCATGAACATCCACGAAAACTATCATCTTAGGTCAAGGTACATTTTGGTCACACTTGGATTTACTACCCACTTCAAGTAATTAAATTCCCACATTAACTCCTCCCACATAATTGAATGCACTACAACCTGATTCCTGACATGGATGATCTTATCATCATCTATCAAACAGTATAAAGGTGTCACCCCACCTTCAAAGATTTCCCTCAAATATAAAAATTCAAAATCCTCATAGTGTATATCTCTAACCTATCTCAAAATAGTATACTCCACTAAAACTGGTATGAGAGTCATCTACTCCTGATTATCCTAAGCCACCACCTGCATTTTAGATAGTAGTGTCGTCATCTTCCACTTAGCACTAGACTCCTGAACCACCTGAGTCTGTGTCTTCCTACTTAGAGCATCATCAACACTATTCCCCTCTCCAAGTGTATATGATAACTCAAAATAGAAATAATGCATATACTCAAACCATCTTCATTTTTGTAGATTCAATTCTCATTTTGAGAACATATAATTTAAACTATTATGATTTGTAAGCACTTTAAACTTCTCACCCAACAGATATCACCGCCAACACTTCAAATCATAAACAACAACTACCAATTCAAGGTCATGCGTAGGGTATTTTCATTCATGAGGCCCTAACTACAGAGACCCATACACCAAAAATTGATCTCCTTGCATCAACACTTCTACAAATACAATCCCAGAAGTGTTACAATACACTGTATACTCCTCACCTTGTTTGGGTAGGGTCAAGATTGGTGCCAATTTCAAGTGCTTTAGCTCCTGGCAGACATCCTCATAAGCTTCTGACCATTAAAACTTTATCCCCTTATTATTCAATCTCAAAAGCAGTGCTACTAAATAGTAAAACTCTTGTATGAACCTCCTGTAATAACCAACTAACGCCAAAAAGCTACAGATATTAAAAATGTTCTTGGGATACTCCCAAGAAACCACTGCATGAACCTTCCCTAGGTCCATAGACACAACTGACTCCAAGATGATGTGACCAAGAAGTGTACCTGATCGATCAAAAACTGGAAATTAAATAGCCTAACATATAGTTGATAATCTCTCACTGTACTCAGGATGATGTGAAGGTGTTGGGAATGATCATCTTGAGTCTTAGAGTACGCCAATATTTCATCTACAAACACTACCACAAACTTATCCAGGTATGGGTGGAAGATTTTGTCCATCAATTCCATATATATTTTTGGTGTGTTCATCAACCCAAAAGGCATTACGAAAAACTCATAAAGGCTATACTTGCTCCTGAAAGCAGTCCTTGGTAAATTAGAAGTTCGAACCCTCAGCTAATGAGACCCTGATCTCAATTCAATCTTTGAGAATACACAAGATCCTATCAATTATTCAAATAGATCGTCGATACACGAAAGTGGATACTGGTTATTTACAGTAATCTGGTTCAATTTCTAGTAATCAACACACGAGCATAGAGTCTCATTGATACATGATGTAAGACCCACTAGGAAGTGTCCTAGGAACCTTGAACAATGTTCATGCTTTGAGAACCTGGATCACCACAATAAAACAAGAAGTGATGTGCAGATAGTGGAAATGATAAGGAAGAGGGAAATGGTCAAGGTAGAACCCAAAGAGAACTTGTCTCTAAGAACTCTAGCCACAAGAAGCCACAAATTAGGAACAAACCTTTGATAAGTCAAGAATTAATCAAGAACACAAAGGTTTCAAAAAAACTCACTATAATAACATTTCCTTCATTCATGATGTCTCAAGAGTACAAGGGGTGGCTATTTATAGCCAAAGAAACTTGAAATTCGAATTACACATGGGGTGGATCTTTACATTAGTTTAAGGGATAGTTTTACATAGTCACAAAGTCTATAGGATGCTTTTGACAACTTTGGCACTTGACCAAGGCTTTATAAGACAAGTAGTGCACCTTTTTGGAAAAGTAAATACAAGTAGCCCATCAGGGATCCAAACCACTTACTCACTGATTTTTAGTATTGCTTCTTACAACCATTTGTGCATACCTCATGAAATACTTATGCTTATTTCATATTTTCATTTTTATATGTTTTTTTGTTCATATTGGGCTTTGTATATAAAATATTGATATTGTGTGTTTCATTTTGATTATTAATTGAAATTTTATGGTAATTCAAGTGTTATATTCTCATTTAATTCTAGAATTTAATTGATCACATGTTTTCTAATCTTATGTAATTGAAAACTATGTATAAAACTTATTATTATGATAAGTATTTATGATTCTCAACTCATATTTAATGTTTATAAAGGTTTTTTGAAAGGAAGGTGGGTCCAGGTGAGTTGGAATCCTCAAAATGCATTGGAATCCAAGAGATTAATCCTTGGTTTTCCACAGTTCTTCAAATTCGCATAGTGGCATTTTTAGGAGCTGCTGAAATACAGACCACTGGTGTTTTGGTGGCTCTTGTCACCATCGAAGCTATTGCTGCTTATATTTATTCTTCAATGAAATATAAAGGCTTCTTGAATCCTGAAAACTCTAAATACTTTAAATTTTCCTAGCACAGACAACTGAGCTATAATGCAACGAAGTTTATATTTCTACTTCCAACTCCTACTTCAGTTTTAGGTCTTCCAATTGGGAAACTTATAAGATGTAGAGGCAAAGATAGCAAGGGTGAAGAGGTTATCAGACCTTATACTCCCGCTACTTTGGATTTAGATGTTGGGTATTTTGAACTTTTTATAAAGATGTATCTACATAGAAGAATGTCTAACCTTTTTGAAGAGATGCAGGTGAGCAATAGTCTATCTGTAAAGGGACCCAAGGGGCACTTTGAGTACCATCCTGGCCAAGTTAAAGCCTTTGGTATGCATGTTGGTGGCTCTAGGATTACCCCAATGTTTCAGTTTGGGAGGGAAATATTAGAAAACTCGAATGAAAAAACCAATGTGCATCTTATATATTCCAATGTCACATATGTGGATATCCTTTTAAAGGAAGAGCTGGATGGTCTTTCTAAGAACTATCATGCTAGGTTCAACATCTTTTATGTTCTGAATCATCCCCTAGATGATTATAATGGCTGGGTGGGGTTTTTATCAAAGAAGATGATCCAGGACCATTTCCCCACTCTTGCGCCTGATATCCAGATATTGAGTTGTGGTCCGCCACCCATGAACAAGGCCATGGCTTCCCACATTGATGACCTTAGCCATTCCCATGCAATGCAGTTTCAGTTTTGATTCTCTATTCCTATACAAAGAATATTGAGATAAATTATTGGGTACATGATCTTATTTTCTGATCCTCAAGTTTCCATCATTTGTTGGGTATGTGTTAAAGGGAAAATTATGGATTTCATTGTCATCCTTTGTGATTTTAGATTTTTCATTAATAATAATAAAAATGGATTCTTTGCATGTGGATAAAGATTTTTTATATGATTATTAAATATATGCTGGGAATTTCGATTGGTAGTGGATTTGAATCTGCATATGTTTCTTCATGTTATTTTTTCGAAATGGAAAAACACTTTTTTAAAATGATCGGGTCTGTATAATCAATTTGGAGGGTGAAGATGGTTGGATTATCAACAAAATCATTTCAAAAGTCCATAATTCATCTTGATAACTCAGGTATTGGTATGTAATATGACTTTAAATTGGTCAATTATTGATATTCATGTATATAGAATGTGTTCAATTCAAAGTAGTTACCTTTTAGATAATAGTCCATTTTATTTTATTCAGGAAAATACTTAATTCTTATGATTTTTTATGTTGTATGTGAACTAATATTTTAGTTCACTTGTTTTATATAATTTTTATATTCTTTATATTACAATATTTAGCACATATCATGAGTGAAGATATGTTTGTTTTTCACTTTTAATTTTGAATGGGTTTTGAGTACATCGATCCTGGTGTTATTTTTTATTCTATGTTTGATTTATCTGTGTGAAGTTAAGGAATATTGTATTGATGCAGCTACAAATCATTACTTCCAAATATGTTAGACAACATAAACTCCCCCTCTTGCTTTAAATCATGTTGGCTTTATATAGAATCAGACATCTACACGAGGCTTCTATCTTGTAATTCCACTAATTCTAAATTAAACAAGAGGCCATATCTAAGTCAGTCCTTTCCTAAAAGACTCTTGTCTTAACATTTGGTGGTTTTCAGCTATCTATTCTCGATTTTTGGGTTTGGTTTTCTTGTTGTTTGTGTTTCTCTTTTCTCCTATCATGCTGCAGTGATCTGAATTGCATGGTTTGAGTGTTGTTTCATGGTTTATGTTCCAATTTCATTCTCTTGAAGGTGGTGGATCTGTTATAGGGGTTGAAATCCATTTCTAGGGTTGATCTGACCTACGACTAGCTCGGGTCTAGAACTTTCCTCTACTGTTGTAAATTTGTGTTACTATCTCTCATTTTTCTATTGGTTTAATTCTCTATTTTCCATATTTTGTTCTAGAGGATGTGTTAAGTGGTGATATTCTAGTCTCAACTTGTTGTAGGCAGACTATTTTTCCACGCTAGGTTAGGGAACATCGACAACAGTCTGTTAAATGGGTGGCCTTGTTCTACTACTGGCTTGCACTAGTTTTGGTCTGCTGCATCTTCAGGGTTACTGCTGCTTGCGATGCTACAAGAAACATGGATTTGGTTGTTCCAACTTGTGTGGTGTTGGGTTTCATGGCGGTTGATTTGGTCCATTATTGGGGGAGATTTTGTGGTTATGTATCTTTTTTGTGACAGTCTATTGACGGTTCTTTTGTGTGGGGTTGGTTCATGTGATTTTTTAATAATGGAGTTGTTTGAACGTGATTTTGTAATAATGGATTTTTTCTTTTTATGTTATGTTTTTAAATGATGTTTGAACATGTTTTTTTAAATAATCCCTCAGTTTTTTTGAGTTTCATATAAGTTAATTTTATTATTATTATATAATAAATATATTATATATAATTAGATTAATATATATAATATGCGATTTTAATGAAAAATAATATTATAGATGAAAATATAAATGTTGATAATAATATTACCTATAGATAAATTTGTGTAGCTAAAAATTATAACCAACATATATATTATCTATTGGTGTTATTGTAATAGCAACAGAACTATTTTATCTGTCGCAATAACATTTAGCAACAGAGTTTTTACCAACAGTTTAGTGACGGATACATATATGTTGGTAAAACGTTTTACCAACAGAAAATTTGCTTTTACCAACAGATATGTCCCTGTTGGAAAATGTAAAATATTTTGTAGTGATGTGAAATAAATCCACCAACCCTCAAGCTATGTGTTAAAACCTAGGGTCAACCAAAACTATTTCAGAACCATGTCAGATATCTCTATCTAGAAGTGGAACCTGCTATATTAGGACAGATCAACCAAGTCGATGGAAGATTTTCATATAGAGGATGGACCGCACATAGCATATCATGAACAAGTGTATATTCCCTCATGATAACAAGAATATCACCCCCAGGTATCCAGTTACTATGGAACATACCCTCAGGTAGTTCGTATCCCATGAATTTTACCCTCAGGTGGTTCAAACACCATGAATCTTTCCCTTAGGAAGAAACATAACCATTAACCTTACCCTCGAGCATCACTTCTGGTACTCCCAAGCACCAAACACAAGCATAAGTCATAAAAATACAAAATCTTAATAATTTATGTAACATACCACCCTCAAGAATAAATCATAATAGTGTTGTATCAAAACAAAATTCTAAGTAAGAAAAAAACCAATTTCCCAACATATCAAACATTTCATCATAAACCATAATGGACAATTTACCTAGTTACCATTTATGTAGTGATTTAAAATCTAATAAATCATGTTCCTAATTATCATGTCAATTACAAAACTTTTAATCCCATACAATATTTTATCCCAAAATTCTTGACATGTCAATATATATATCCATATCTCATCATATCTACATTCCAAACCAATTATATACCAATATATCTAATTTATTCTATGTGATTATATTTCAATAAATCACAAAAATTCACTTGTTATACCAATTCATACTAATAGTCCAACAACAACTCTCATTGTTAATCCAAAATCCATATTATCATAACACCTGATTCATTAAAATTTCCAGGTTAGGCTCACCTCATGGGTTATTGAAAGCCTGGTCTCAATGCTAATGGACCCAAAGGAATTTAATGGGAGGTCTATTTAATGTGATTATCATCATCTATGACTTATATAATTATAAAGGTCATTTGTAAAAATTTCTGACATGATCACAATTATTTAACATACTAGAAGGATTTGAAATAGACTTCAGATATTTGTTCTAGACCACCTACCTCAAAAGTAAATACTATATTGATAAAAACCTCAACGTCCACTGCAGAACTCAGATTCTCCTTCACTTAATCTATAATCCTAAAACACTAAGATCATATGAATCTTTTTCTGGTTCGAGGAGGATGCTTAGAGGTTGTCACTGGAAGGATTGTATCACCAAGCATTCATCCCCATAAGGTAGGGGTCCAATCCAATGAGAAAGGGATTGAAAATCCTTTGAAGGGATCTATGGGGATCCTATGGTTTGAGTGGAAAGTATGGGATCAAAAGAGTTCAAAGGGGGTTTGAGGTATTTATAGACACTTTGAGAAAAATAATATCATGACTCATCCCCTTATATAATGTTGTAGAAAAGGATGATATAGAGGAAACTATAGTGCAACACAAGGGACCATGCCATAGCCTCCCTAGTCAAGGTTTATTCATAGATCCATGGTGTATTACACACCACATATCCTATAAAACTAGTAATAGGATACATTTTATCCTAAGACACCACACCAAAACACCCAAAAATACAAATGGAGACTATATTGAAGCCAAGATCCATGTTGCAGGGGTGTTATATTTGGATGAACCAACCAAATTCTACCCTGAGTCTCTTATGTCACAGCCTTATTCTCCATATTACATCTACTTGTCTGCTACGCTGCAGCCCTACTCCATGTTTTAGCCATTCCAAAATTAGAAAAAGATTAAATTCCCCTTCTCCCAATACCCTACACCATATCCTAGAGCTCCATTCCATAACTATCAGCCTTATGTCACAACCTAGAGTACCACAATGCATAATCCTTTGCAGTTTCATTCTTCTTACTTCCTCCTAGAGAAAATCAATCAGAATAAGGCTCAATAACTAAGGTTCAATCTAAAAAATTCTTATCAAGAAGGGTTTACTAAAACTTTAAATAGGGATATACCTGGAAAATGATACGATCTTAAACTATTGGGGGGGATAGCATGGATATGTTGTTGGGGTTGATCTAGTATATTGGGATGTAGCTTTCTATAAGAATTCCTTGGGTCTTTATTACTTACAAGTTATGCCTGCATTGAGAAAACACATATAGGGGAGGTTGGTGTTACTTGATATGTATACCGAGGAGACCCAAAACTATTATATTGAGGAATGGTTATTGCATTGTATTCAAAGACATCCCGATACTTTCCAAAGTAGGTATGGTCGATTAGGGTCATGTACACTAGGATCTATAATGATATGGTCTAGTTTATGGGTTGTCACAGTCTATGCAACATGCTCAAATATATTCTGGAATCAAGCTGAAGAAAGTAATGTTGGATTATTTTATTTACTATTCATTGGTTTATTTATTTATATCGAGAAAGTCATTTGAACATATCACTTCATTTTCAGTTAGTACGAAACCGCATTGGTGATTCCCTACTAAGTTTTTTACTCACACCTTGCTCATTTTTTCATTTCACATGGATTCCTAAGAATCTCTCACATGGTTATTGTAGGAATAGGTTTCACTAAGACCCAGACTTAGAATGGCTGAGTTGGATGGATTGGATGGGACTGAAGTTTGGGATGTGATATGGCTCAGTGTCATAGTAGATCCTGGTTGTGTTTTTTTATCCATTTTATTTTGTATAAGTAACCATCCTAGTGGGAAAAAAGCTGTATAAATGGAATGTTTGTTTTGGACTTTACTGTATTTCATTTATTACAACCATGTTTTATTGATCTACTTTAAATTTTAGTTTATTTACTATTATGGATGATGTTTTTTCTATTTTTTCTATGATTGTGAAATTTTATACTCGAATTATAGCCTCCCCATGGTATCTCCTTAGACCCCCATTTTCATTTGGAAGCGTCTGGTGCTTGGTGAGGCACTCCTAAGGTTACATGATGAACCGGTCCAATTACTGTTCCTAGATTGATTTGAGCTAGGATGTTACAAGGTGATATCAGAGCATTGTTTTCTTATGTCTTATTATTTGGGAGTTGGTAGACCAAAGACATAGTAACATGTTAGGGCTTGTTATGGAACCCATACTGGTTCTTCACGAATACCTTTTTTAGTGGAATTCCAAGTTACCATGGGTATGATATTGATGTTCTTAGTTTTTTTTGTTATAGTTGTTTGTGTTTTGGCTTGGGTGACACAAATTATATATGAGATTTATGGTATATATTTTATAGACTCTATCTATTGGATCATTGGAAAGATTCTAGTTATTGGATTTTTTTACTATTGGCTTGTAAAGGTAAGAGGTGTCTCATACATGGCGATGTGAAATGGGTCACAAGCTTGCAGACCAAGAAAACTTGGGGTGGGTTTAGGGAAGGGTGGGTTTATTAAAGAATACCACATTTAAAATGGGTTTATATAGATAACCCATATGAGTATCAGACTTGTGCGATTTTATCTTCATGGATACAGGCTGGACCACATACCATTTTAAATTTTATTTTAAAAAACTCAACCTCCTGCATGTCTGTTTTCACCCATTGTGATCCAAGTGATGATGTTTTACATGCGACCTCCTCCACCCCTACTGCCAAAAACTACCCATATTCTCAAGTTCTTATCCTTTAATTATATATATAATTTATTTATTACCTTCTTGCCTCTCCACTACCTCTCACTTGTATTGCATGTACACCAGATGAACACAAACCCATACACAAATTGATCAGCTTCATCAGTCATTTGCAGCACATGACTTTCCCTTTTTCATTTTCCCTTTCCTCCCACATCTGCTAGTGGACACATTTGTTTAATCCCCATCCTCAGATGCACCATCCTCAATGTTTTCATCGATGGCAGGTCATCACCTACATCCCTTGAGCCCCGTACCTCCCTCATTGATATTGTTTTCATTTCCAACGTCCCTCCTCCCCCATCATCCTTTTATCTCTATACCTCCCTAGCCAAATGGCCCTAAAAACCCTTGGAAATTTTGTTTCCCAAGACCAGGAGAAAAAATGTTTCCCCATCCAAATTACTACAGTGCTTATACAATACATGTTCAGTAGAAATCTCATTGGTTTCCCTAGCCCAGGGGCCTACTGGGTTTTCCGTAGGGTCGTCTTTGGCTTCCATGGTTGTTAAGTATTAACTTTATTTTGGTAACAGTGAATTATTGAGCTTAATTAGATAATTATTATACAGATAAATCATAATTTTCATAATCAAATAATTAAATTAACACCCAAATAAATAATTACATTATATAATCAAATTATATAATTATCATACACCATACTTATGAAACTATAACAAATTATCTTTTCAATATTATTAATATTATCATGTTAACAGGTTTGAATAATTATAATCTCATCTAATTTACCCAAATAATTCATTATTTCAAATTAGATAAATTATATTATTGAAATTAGGAATAATTATATGTGATCCAAAAAATCTGAATATTCAAATTTTTTAACTAATCACATTATATTTTAAATAAAGTTTCAAATTAGTTAATGAATGAATAATTACATAATTAAAAAAAATATTTTGACATGATATAATTATTATATAATTATTTAAATTGATTGTTAAAAATGATAAACTTCATTTTTAACATGATAAAATTAATTTAAAAAATCATTGTTTCATCTTGTTTTAATAAAATCTTTTATTTTTCATATTTAAATTAGATAATTATTCAAATTCATTAATATTTTAAAAAATTATTAATTATAATTTTTCATTATTTCATTGAAAATGTAACTCATCTTTTTTAATTTATTATTTTATAATATTTAATTAGATATTCAAGTCTTATAATTGATTTATTTTAATTTTTAATTTTTAATTTTTAATTTTTAGTAATCAATATTTGTGATTGTACAACTATAACTGATTTAATGTTTAGTATTTTTTTCTTTTTTGGGTTTTGATACACTATTAATTATATTAAACAAATTCTATATAAATGTAAGTGTTCCTAATAATTAACAAGGATCCATTACATATATTTAAATATATCAATTAATTTATTTATTATTAAATTTTGTATTGTATATTTAATTTTAAATTTATTTTTAAATTGTGTTTTGATGTAGTATATGGAGGAAGAATCAAAGACAAAAAAGGTGCACATGATTTTATATAATAAACATGAGAAATTGATCAAACTCATTCTCTATTTGTTAATGAGTGTTGTATGATTAATTTATATTTTTAACTTTGAGTTTCGAAAATTAAACATTTTATATATAAATTTTGGATGATTTTAAAATTTGGTGGAATTTTAAATGGGTATATCTTAATCATTTTTATATTATTTTTTATATTTTTTTAAGATCATTCATGGACTTTGAAACCATTGAGGGATGGATCGAGACTATTAAAAATTGTTAAATTGTAAAAACTATAAGGAATGTGGGGATTGCATGAATACATTATGGGTAGGGTTGGATTAATTCACCCATTTTACATATGGTCTATTGTGGGCCTATTAAAAATTATAAAAATTATAAAAAAAATAAAGAATATGGGATACACGTGGGCTTTTCCTCATTCGTTGTATGGTGGCATGGGCCTGATAAATTGGTGCACTTTAAATGGGGGCTTTTAAGGGTTCTAGACAACATGGTATAGAGCCCACATAGGTTTGGCCCACCCCACCCCACCTCGCCCATTACACATTTCTAATCATGAGTCATATTAGACACATAGGATTCATATGATATAGGTATGCTAGTGCGATTGTTTTCACTCGCAATTAAGGACCCTCTATTTAAAGTGTCATCAACTGATCATATATCATTTTACCGTATAAGTACTTGGTGGAATTCTACTCAGTTGGGTTGACTTGTCTATATATTTTATCCTAGTGGTAGATCTTATAGATCCTATGGTGAGATGGTTGATTATGATAGTGGTTACATGTTTCCTTTAGTAAGTGATGAGTAGAGACCCTAAGAGGTCAGTAAGGGAATTTAATGATTTATAAACAACCCCCTTGGGGTGATTAATTTATAGGTTTGGTTATTTAAAGTACCAGTAATAACCTATATGGAATTTCCCCATGTAGCTTGGAATGATATTCTACTTAATTGAGATAGTGACTATGTTTTGTTGGATGCAGGTAATCTAGGATGACATCATTGGTAGTGGAAGTAATGGTTGGTGAGTTGTGATTCTCCGAGGGCAGTCCCAAATATGGATTCTCAAGAGAATAGGTTCCCTTGTTCGAATATGGTTTGGCATGTAAAGAATATTTTTATGTGGGACCCTAGAATGGGTTTTTGGGTAGATGTTTTTTTTGTGGGATTTTTATATAGGAGTCTGTATGATGTTCCATCATATATAACCTTAGTGAGAAGATTAATCTATGGTCTAGTTGGTCAAACCTAATGACCTTGATGTGAGACCTGACTGATTGGGATAGGTGGGTGGACCTATAGACCTTTGGGTATGACTCAATGTGTAGTGAGTTGGTGAGTTGTTCTTGATGTGAGGGAAAACCATGAGAGGGGTTGGCCTAAGTTTTTGGGTTCCTTTAAGGAAGGAAGCATGGTAGAGTGCTTTGGGTTATTCAATTGATATATGGTTTTGTAATCGAATGTATTATATAGGCATAAAGATGTCTTATATTTCTTGGGTAATGCACCTATAATGCTAGTGCTATGGAAGTGCTACTGGGCATGGTGGTAGAACGAGTAAACGTTCATGACTTAGAACAATGATGGATAGTGGCTAAACGTGTGGCTGGCCTTAACATGGGTGGGATGTTAGGAAATTGGATGGGAGAATCTAGGATGCTCTTATCATGATGTTATGGGTTTATATATTGATATGATGGAGCATGTTGGAACCTGAAGTGCTAGTGTTCAGGATGTGAGGAACCTAGAGTGACAGGGTTAGGCTTTGAACCTAGATGTGAGGAACCTAGAGTGACAGGGTTAGGCTTTGAGGCTAGCTTTAAAGAGTATGACCGTTTGGGTTCCTAGCCCAGTTGTTAAGAATGTTTTACATTCTTGGGAGCATGGTTAGATACTTGGAATCCTGAATAATGTCTGGGGATAGAGGATCATGTGATAGAACTTGGCATGAGTGAATTGACTGATTTTGAAGAGGAGTTCCAAGGGAGCTCCTAGTCTGACGTGTTGACATATTTTAAAGCATGGTTAACCCAATTTGATGACATATGACTCACGGGATCATGATTTGGGTGATGGGTTAGGTGTTTGGAGATTTTAAACTTGTGTAATAGGATGATATGAGAATGGTATGCGTCATTTGTGCATGGTACCCATCTAAATTTTGAACCAGTGAGTGGTTGGGTGTGAGCTAAGGACAAATGGAGTTAATGAAACACTTATGATAATTTTTTACTAGGATTTGAGGGAAATTATGACTGCCCCTTTGGTATGGGTTATTGTGGAAATGAATTGGATTTCAAAGATAATTTGACCCAAGGGAGGACCTTGACACTCATTTTTAGCAAGACGTGGTGTCCAGGGTTGGTAGTTGATGGGTATAGCTTGGGAGGAGCGATACACGTGTGTAATTGGAAGTTATTGAGGTTACACTAAAGGAGCGGTGTAAGTGAATTCATATAGTAGGGATTACACTAGTGGTTATTTGAGGGAGGTGGAGCTAGTTATGAATTTAATTTTTCAAGTGTCATGGATGACATTCCCTAGACTAGGGAATAGGTGATGATTTGGTGTTTTGGTATGGCACTTAGGTTTGATCAAGTTTAGTCGCAACCTATAAAGACCTAACCTTTAACAATCCATAAAATTTAATCTTTATACAATAATTCATTTTATTACATTCCCAAATATATTTTAGGTTTATATTTTAAGAGAACTAGGTTATCACTCTTAAAAAATAAAATATTACAACACAAAGTGGGCACTTCCACTCAATATTTGTTTTCCCCACAATACAAAACTTTCAAGATATAACAAGTTTTATTTTCATGAAATAGCTTCACAATTTTCATCATGACCTATTCTTTGTCCCTAATAATCCTTAAAACTCTGTGAAAAAACATTTGAAAATATAGGATGAGCACAAAAATCTTGGTGAGGGTCATATAAAAAGAAATAAAGAAACATTTTAGTCTATGAATACTCATTATTAAAATTTCCCTTTTTAGTAATAAACATTAAACTCAAAAGAAATATTTTCTTACCCATAAAATGAACTTTGATATCCATATATTTTTATAAAACATTTCATAAGAAATATTAATTTAAAAATAAAACTCATAAATGTTACATTGAAATCATGGAAAACTCATGAAAACTTTTTAAAGTTATACATTTCACCCTTAAAAAGTAGCATAAACTTCACTTTAAACTCAATATCATTAGATTACCTTGTGAAATAATATAATTTACATAAAGAAACATGTAAAATATAGTTAATAAATTTGGTAACTTGGGACACCATTTTAATATCACTCTTACAACCTCTCTTACACATGGAATATCCAGCTTAGTAAATTCCAATAATCTCTTAAGAGAAACCTATAACTGGTTAACTCTATCATTTTACCCAATGCATTGGAATGAAATATCAGGATCACTTGTTATCATGATATATATTAGGCTCAATTATCATCATAAGAAAATTTCAAGAAACATAACATAATCATAACACGTGAAATATTATATTTCCATCATTATACTCATAAAAATATTATTTTCACCCATAAAAAGACATTTTCAGATATCTAAATATCCATTACATTTAAAACCCTTTTTGAAAATACCTAGAAAAAATGGAAGAAAGGTTTTTTGTAAGAAAACATGAAATATTTTAAAGGAATCCAAATAGAAAATAATTGTGATGTCTCAGCCCAGGTGCCACACACCGGTGCCCCGAGCCGGTTGGTCACGTGACATCAAGCACGCCTCCCCATACACCATAGGTTGTCAACTAGTAGCAAGGGTCTGATATATCGATCACGGGGAGACTATACCCTATTTTATTAGATTAATAAACTAGAAGAAATAAATAAACAACAGAATAATGAAATATAACCATAAACAGAATAGTACCAGTATCACAAGATGACCAAACAGGAAATACAGTATCAAAACTAAAGCAGTAAACATGCCATGCTAAATTATGTGTCCAGCGTCAAATAAAAAAATCAAAATAATGACACTGACTACTCCCAAGAAGGACCCAAACCACATATAGTTCCCTAATCTATGCTCCACCCCGACTCATCCATCTAACACTAGGCCTTTTCCCTTAACATGTCATGTATCTATAAAATCTATTTGGGTATCGACCAGGAAGCTTGATTAGGGTGTGAGTATAACTCAGTAGTCCACCACCAATGGTGTCTAAAAAATATCCATTCAATAAAAAGTGTATGTAGTTGTATAAATAAATAATTACAATGCATAAGTAAAAAATTATTACATTATTGATTAATATTTATTTAACCACATAAACCAATAGGTTCCCATGGACACTCGAACCTCAATACTTGCTTCAGAACGTGCCTAAGTCTGAAATATCCGCATGGGATATCATATATCTGAATGTCATTGTTACCATTAATTATCACAATTCATATCTTAATAAAATTCATAAAACAAATAAATCAGTATCTCATGAGTAAGACTAAATGAAGCATAAAATATTTCTAGTCAAAGGGGAAAGCTCTCAAAATATTATCCATAGTCTAACTCCAAAAGATTTCATGGTATCTTGGAAATAAAAATAGAATCGCTCATGGTCTTCTACCTCAAAGGCTCTCATGGTCCTTCGAAAATCAATATAGAAGATCTCAGGGTCTTCTACCCTGAAGGATGTCACGGTCCTTCAGAAATCAATATAGAATATTTCATGGTCTTCTACCTCAAAGTCTCTCACGGTCCTTCAGAAATCACAATGGAATCTCTCATGGTCTTACTTAGTTAGTCCCTCGCTCACACCTCAGTTAACTCATGAGTTAATCCATGCCAACTGAATCACAACCAAGTGAAATAAAACCAATATCCATTTCACTAATGATCCCATTAATTAATTCCACAATTAATTAATTATATCCATTTACATTAATTAACCCAATGATTAATTAATCACATTAATATCATTAATTAATTCTACAATTAATTAATCACTATAATTTCTTTAATTAATTCAACAATTAATTAACCATATCTATCCCATTAATTAATTCACTAATTAATTAATCACATCTCTTCTGTCAATTAATTATATAATTAATTAACCATATAAATTCCATTAATTAATTCAATAATTAATTAATCATTTCACAATATCACCCTCAAATAATTAATTCACCAATTAAATATTCTCAATTTACAATTCAATAATTGACTCATTGATTAATTATCCCCAATTTCCAAATTCAATACTTTGATAATTAGTTCATCAACTAATTATCCCAAATCCACACTTCCCATTATTCAATCAAATCCTTGATTCCTCAATTAATTAATTGACCACATTAAATAATTTAATCTAGGAATTAAAATTTCTATAAGAACCCTAGGAATTATTCAATCACATTCACATAAATGATATCAATACTATGGTATTTGAATAATAGAACACCTACCTCGATTCATTGATGAGCGATCACCTAACAGAAATCCCCAAAATTCAGTGGATTAATGGCATAAAATGAGATCCAGGTCTATAACCTAAATCAAGATTGAACAATTCAATATCTCTTAAAACTATATCTAAATCTAAAATCCTAGATCTAGATCCAAAAAATAGGTATATATCTATCCAAAAATAGGAATAATAACCACCAAAATAATAGGAGAATGAAGGATAGAATAATTAGAAAGAAAACGGGATAGGATCTACTTACCAGGAGGGGAAAATATCTTTGATCCATGCTTCAAATAATTAAGAACATAGATCGGTAAGGCTTTAAATTCTTCTGGGGAGCTCCAAAATCCTGAAAGAGAGCCTAGGGTTGAATGGGGTTCGATTTGGTATTAAAATGGGGGTTCATGAAATTATTAAAGTAGTTTTTAGGTTAAATTAATTCATGCACACTATTTTCTAGGTAGGTTCGCATGATTTTTCCTAACCATGCACCTAAACCATATGATTCTTTTATAGGATACATAGTTACTCCTAATAGGGTGAATGGTTTAACAAACTATGTGCCAACCATGCAATTCCCTTCTATCTAGGGTTGCACGGTTAGCTTAGTTGGGGCACATGATTTTCCCTAACTGTGTACCAACCATGAACAACCCTCTTTTCTTCCATTTTTCTCAAATTTTCAACCAAAAAATCCCAAGGTAAAACCCAAACAAAAAGTACTCAACACTAAACAAAAGAGTACCACAAATGAGCCTGAGAAAACCTCAGAAAAGGTAGAGATATTTCAATCTCCCCACCTTATAATATCTCATCCCCAAGCTTCACTCCCAAGCATATCTAATATTCCAAGTCAAAAAGATTTTTCCATTAAGATCATATATCTACTCCCCTTTCCCATATTTCCTCCTTAACATGCCCATATTTCCACAATACATAAACTATCGTCATGGTATTACCCTGAAACACTTTCTCACTTTGATCCAATACATGTATCAGAATCTCCTCAAAGGACACATCTATCTCAAGATCAACATCATCCACATCGATCACATGAGAAAAGTTAGGGTGATACCATTGTAGTTGTGAAACATAAAAAATGTCATGCATAGCATTGTATTTATATGAAAGATCTAATCAGTACGCCACTGGCATGGTTCTTTCCACAACCTCAAATGGTCCAACAAACCTGGCCGCTAACTTTCCCTACCTCCATATCCTATGGTTACCCAATCTAGGTGAAACTTGAAAGAAAACACGATCACCCTCCGTAAAATCTAGAGGTCATTGATGTCTATCAACATATGAATTTTGTCTACTATGAGCCATAACCATACGTTTCTAAATTAGTTGTATATGCTCTAAGGTCTACTACACAAGACTTAGTACCAACAGCTCAAACTCACCTACCTCTATCCAACATGGAGTTGATCTTCATGGTATACCATAAAGTGCCTCATATGGTGCCATATGTATCATTTCTTGAAAACCATTTTTATAGTTAAAATCTGCTAAAGCTAAATTCTTCTCCCAAGACCCACCAAAGTCAAGAACACATGCTCATAGCATATCCTCAAGCACCTATATAGTATTCTCAGACTACCCATCTGTATGTAGGTGGAAATCCATACTCAATTAAATGTGTGTACCAAGTTCCTTCTATAATACCTTATATAATCATAAAGTAACTCCATATTATTGGTCTGAAACTATAGTTTGTGGCAACTCGAGGAGATAGACTATGTCTTGAACACACAAATCTTCTAGCTACTCCACTAAGAAAGTCTCTCATATAAGAAAGAAATGATCTACCTTTGTCAGTCTCTCCACAAAAACACAAATAGCATCATTATTTTAAGGTTACCTTAGGATACCCACCACAAATTCCATATTCACATCATCCTACATCCATTTTGGAATGGTCAATGGCTGTAGAAAACCTCTAGGTCATTAATGCTCGACCTTAACCTACTGAAAATTATAGCATCATTTCACGAACCATGCTATTTCCTTTTTCATGAACATCCACGAAAACTATCATCTTAGGTCAAGGTACATTTTGGTCACACTTGTATTTACTACCCACTTCAAGTAATTAAATTCCCACATTAACTCCTCCCACATAATTGAATGCACTACAACCTGATTCCTGACATGGATGATCTTATCATCATCTATCAAACAGTATAAAGGTGTCACCCCACCTTCAAAGATTTCCCTCAAATATAAAAATTCCAAATCCTCATAGTGTATATCTCTAACCTATCTCAAAATAGTATACTCCACTAAAACTGATATGAGAGTCATCTACTCCTGATTATCCTAAGCCACCACCTGCATTTCAGATAGTAGTGTCGTCATCTTCCACTTAGCACTAGACTCCTGAACCACCTGAGTCTGTGTCTTCCTACTTAGAGCATCATCAACACTATTCCCCTCTCCAAGTGTATATGCTAACTCAAAATCGAAATAATGCATATACTCAAACCATCTTCATTTCTGTAGATTCAATTCTCATTTTGAGAACATATAATTTAAACTATTATGATTTGTAAGCACTTTAAACTTCTCACCCAACAGATATCACCGCCAACACTTCAAATCATAAACAACAACTACCAATTCAAGGTCATGCGTAGGGTATTTTCATTCATGAGGCCCTAACTACAGAGACCCATACACCACAACTTGATCTCCTTGCATCAACACTTCTCTAAATACAATCCCAGAAGTGTTGCAATACACTGTATACTCCTCACCTTGTTTGGGTAGGGTCAAGATTGGTGCCAATTTCAAGTGCTTTAGCTCCTGGCAGACATCCTCATAAGCTTCTGACCATTAAAACTTTATCCCCTTATTATTCAATCTCAAAAGCAGTGCTACTAAATAGTAAAACTCTTGTATGAACCTCCTGTAATAACCAACTAACTCCAAAAAGCTACAGATATTAAAAATGTTCTTGGGATACTCCCAAGAAACCACTGCATGAACCTTCCCTAGGTCCATAGACACAACTGACTCCAAGATGATGTGACCAAGAAGTGTACCTGATCGATCAAAAACTGGAAATTAAATAGCCTAACATATAGTTGATAATCTCTCACTGTACTCAGGATGATGTGAAGGTGTTGGGAATGATCATCTTGAGTCTTAGAGTATGCCAATATTTCATCTACAAACACTACCACAAACTTATCCAGGTATGGGTGGAAGATTTTGTCCATCAATTCCATATATATTTTTGGTGTGTTCATCAACCCAAAAGGCATTACAAAAAACTCATAAAGGCTATACTTGCTCCTGAAAGCAGTCCTTGGTAAATTAGAAGTTCGAACCCTCAGCTGATGAGACCCTGATCTCAATTCAATCTTTGAGAATACACAAGATCCTATCAATTATTCAAATAGATCGTCGATACATGAAAGTGGATACTGGTTCTTTACAGTAATCTGGTTCAATTTCTAGTAATCAACACACGAGCATAGAGTCTCATTGATACATGATGTAAGACCCACTAGGAAGTTTCCTAGGAACCTTGAACAATGTTCATGCTTTGAGCACCTGGATCACCACAATAAAACAAGAAGTGATGTGCGGATAGTGGAAATGATAAGGAAGAGGGAAATGGTCAAGGTAGAACCCAAAGAGAACTTGTCTCTAAGAACTCTAGCCACAAGAAGCCACAAATTAGGAACAAACCTTTGATAAGTCAAGAATTAATCAAGAACACAAAGGTTTCAAAAAAACTCACTATAATAACATTTCCTTCATTCATGATGTCTCAAGAGTACAAGGGGTGGCTATTTATAGCCAAAGAAACTTGAAATTCGAATTACACATGGGGTGGATCTTTACATTAGTTTAAGGGATAGTTTTACATAGTCACAAAGTCTATAGGATGCTTTTGACAACTTTGGAACTTGACCAAGGCTTTATAAGACAAGTAGCGCACCCTTTTGGAAAAGTAAATACAAGTAGCCCATCACCTTTTGACTTTGAATATTCCATGGTGGGGTAGGCTTGAAAATTCGTAGCATCACTTAGGTTGGATTTTTAAAAGCATGTTTGGTCCTTAATTAATGTAATTATAGGATCAGATTCTTCCCCCAATCAAGGGTTTTGGTACTCCTCTTGGAATTCCATGATTAACCCATTTAAGGCCTCCTTCATTCTCTTGGTTCTCTCCCTTATCATTGGGCCTCTAATTCCACACAATGGGTCTTGTTCACTTGTTTGCATTCTTCCTCCTCATCAAGTCCACCTCCAACCATGTGATTCCTATGTGTGCCATGATCCTCATCATCTCCTCCCTCCTCAAAAGGATTTGTCCTCAAATCTGAAAATTCAAAGGGAGAAAGATCATCAACATTAAAGGTGTCACTAACATTCCCATACCTGTCAGGTAACTCAATCTTGTATACATTATCATTGATTGTCTCTAAGACTTGGAAAGGACCATCTCCTCATGGATGAAGTTTTGATTTTCGTTTCTCCGAAAACCTATCCTTCCTCAAGTGTACCCACATGCAATCTCCAGGTTGAAACACCATTTTCCATTGACCTTTTTTGGCGTGCTTCGCTACTTGTTCATTATTTTTCTTAGTGTTGGACTTTAACTTTACATGAAACTCCTGCAAAAAAATTTCCTTATTTTCACCTTCAATATTAGAAAATTGATTATTAGGCAAAGGTAAAATATCGAGTGGATTGAATGGGTTAAAACCATACACAACTTCAAATGGTAAAGCATTAGTAGTGGAGTGAACCACTCAATTATAAGAAAACTCAATGTGAGGAAGGCATCTTTCCCAATGTTTCATATTTTTTATAAGGATGGAACACAACAATGTGGAAAGTGTTATATTGACCACCTCAATTTGACCATCTGTTTGTGGTTGTGTAGTGGTGGAGAACAAAAATTTAGCTTCCAAGTTTGTTCCATAATGTCCTCCAAAAGTGACTAAGGAATTTGACATCCCTATCACTCATAATGATCTTGGGTAAGCCATGCAACCTAACAATTTCCCTGAAAAAGAATTAGAAATAAGAGTTTCATCATTGGTTTTAGAACAAGCAATAAAATGATCCATTTTACTAAACCTATCCACCACCACAAAGATGTTATCCTTACCTAATTGTGATCTTGGAAATCCAAGCACAAAATCCATTGAAATTTCAACCCAAGTATGAGAAGAAATAGGAAAATGGGTGTATAAGACATGTGGAAGCACTTTTGACTTTTCATGTTTACACACATTATAATTTACACAAACACTAACCACATATCTATGCTTGTGAGGCCAATAAAAATTTTCACTCAATAAGAACAAAGTTTTCTCAACACAAAAATGCCTCATTAATCCACCACCATGAGTTTCTATAATAAGAAATTCATGCATGGAACAATATAGAACACACAGTTTATTTTTCCAAAAAATAAATCCATCATGTTTGTAAAAATCACGTTTCCCATTTTTTTCACACAACTTCCAAATTTCAGAAAAATCCACATCACTCTCATACATTCTTGTCAATATTTCAAAACCAAGTATTTTATCATGCATAAAAGTGATAAGGGAGTATCTCCTAGACAAAGCATCAGTGACAACATTTTCTTTTCCTTGTTTATTATTAATGTTGTAAGGAAATGTTTCAATGAATTCAAGCCATCTTTCATGCTGCCTATTCAACTTTACTTGAAAATTAAGAAATTTTAGGCTTTCATGATTTGAATGAATCACAAATTCCCTTGGCCACAAGTAATGTTGCCAATTTTATAAAGTTCTTTTGAGGGCATACAATTCATTTTCATAGGTAGAGTAGTTCAATGAAGCCCCATTAATATTCTTGCTAAAGTAGGCAATATTCTTAGAGTCTTTCATTAAAATATCCCCAATTCTTATTCCAGAGGCATCACACTCAACCTCAAAAACTTTAGAAAAGTCAGGTAGAATTAAGAGAGGTGAATTGCTCAACTTACCTTTGAGTGTGGATAATGAATCTTCTTGAGCTTTTCCCCACGTGAAGATCACCCCTTTCTTGAACAACTCATTAAATGGCGCGACAATGGTTGAAAATTCCCTCAATAACCTTTTGTAAAAACTCGCAAGTCCACGGAAGCTCCTTACCTCGTAGACATTCTTTGGTGTTGGCTAGTCCCAAATCGCCTTCACCTTCTCTTCATCAACCTTCATTCCATCATCTCCTACCACAAAACCAAGGAAAAAAACTTAATTTAAACAAAATGTACATTTTTTCAAGTCTTCAAACAACCTATTTTTCCTAAGAGTCTCAAAAACATGTTTTAAATGTTCATCAAGGCTATTAGAATAAACAAGAATGTCATCAAAATACAAAACCACAAATTTCCAAATGAATGGATAGAAAACATGATTAATTAAGTTCATGAATGTACTAGGTGTATTAGTTAGTCCAAAAGGCATAACTATCCATTCATACAATACAAACTTAGTTTTAAATGCAGTTTTCCATTCATCTCTCTCTTTCATTGTAATTTGATGGTATCCACTCCTTAGTTCAATTTTAGTAAACAAGCATGCACCATGGAGTTCATCAATCATATCATCCAAATGTAGTGTAGGATAGAAATACTTTACCATGATTTTGTTGAGAGCGCGACAATCAAAACACATTCTCCACTTACCGTCTTTTTTTGGGACAAGAATTATTGGTACCACACACAGCCTCAAGCTCTCTCAAACAAATCCCTTCCTTAGCAATTATTCTAATTGTCATTAGATTTTTCAGGTCTCCTATGGGTTATCCCAATAAGCCAGTCGATTGGGAAGTGTTTCCCCTGGGAGGAAGTCGATGTGGTGATCAATACCCCACATGGGAGGTAATCCATCAGGAATTTCCTCTGGAAAAACGTCACCAAATTCCTACAAAATAGATATAACACTATAAGGCATTGAAGTGTTAGTAGAGTTAGTGGTAAAACATTCTCACTTGCATAGAAGCACGAGATTTTCATCCCCCTATAAATCTCTCTCTATATCTCTTTTTAATAAAAATAAGCTCACGTTTCCCTCAACACTTGTTTTTACTCTTATTTTTACTCTTGTTTTCAACTCTTTTATTTCCCTCATTTGTTTTGCTTTCACTCAACACTCCTTTTTCACTCTTTATTTTTCCACTCTTCTCATTCTATCTATTTTTTCTCTCTTTTATTTTTCTCTATTTTTTTCTCTCTTTTATTTTTCTCTCTTCTCAAAATCTCTCTCAATCCTCACTTGATCTTCATAAGATTGAAAAGGCCTCAATGGTTTAAGAATAAACATCCTCCCATTTTACTCAAAAGAATATTAGTTGGTGTATCCATCATGTGTGACCCTCATATAAAATTGCCAAGGTCTTCCCAACAAAATGTGACTAGCATGCATCGGAACAACATCACGCATCACCTTATCTTCATACTTACTAATAGAAAATAGAACTTGTTCTTGATTTTTCACTTTGACATCCCCACTATTATTTAACCATTTCAATCTATAAGGCATGGGATGTATAGTCATATACAATACCAATTTATCAACCATCAATTCACTTGATACATTTGTACAAATACCCCCATCTATAATCATACTACATACCTTATCTTTGATAAGGCATCTAGTATGAATAATGTGATACCTTTTCTCTTGATCATGTTCTCCTTCAGGTTGATCACTCAAAGCATGCCTTGCCACAATAATTTCTCCATGTACGGGGCTTTCTACTTCCACATCTGAATCATTCTCAAGTGATGGCATTTCATCTTCACTTGAGCTAGCACTAAGAACATCTCCATCATCCAAAATGATCATTTTCCTATTGTTTTGTCATTGTGAGGAAATATATCCAAATCCTTGACATTTAAAACATTTGATATCTTGTTATTTGGAAGCAACCTTACCCTCCATTTTACCTTTGGATTCCAGAAAGAATGGTTTTTGTTTGGGAAACTCCTTTGAATTGGTTTTGTATTCCCTTACATGCTATTGTGTTTTAGAATCCTTAAACTTAAAAGAAGGTCTAGAATCCTTACCATAAGATGTAGGTTGCATCCTTATTTCCTTTACTTGCCTCTTCTCTTTGGTAGCCATGTGAAGTAGATCCCCCATGTTCAAGTAGTTGTGCATGTCCACTATGTCCCAAATGTCATGGTTGATGTCATTCACAAACCTTGCCATGGTGGCCTCTCTCTCCTCATCAATATTCACCCTAATTATTATGATCTTCATCTCTTTGTGATACTCCTCAACACTCATGGAACCTTGTTTCAAACCATACAAATTGAGGAACAAATCATGATAATAGTGGATAGAAATGAACCTCTTACGCATTACCACTTTCATCTCCTCCCAAGTGTGGATGGTTCTTTCTCCACTTCATCGTCGACTCACTTGTAGTTGGTCCCACTAAATACTAGCATAGTCGGTTAATTCCACAACTGCCAACTTCACTTTGTTTTCCTCAAAATAGGTGTGACAACCAAAAACATGTTCTACATTTCTTTCCCATTCCAAGTAAGTTTCAGGATCATTCTTACCTTGGAATGAAGGGATCCTCAACTTTAATCCTCCAAGATTATTGGCTTGCCTATAAGGTGGTTGATTTCTTCGAATTGGTGACTCATGAAAATCAGATAACTCCTCTTATTCTTCAACAACCTTCCTCCTTGGTGGTGCTTTAGAATTGTAAGGGGTTTGAAGTTCATCCATCCTCGCATTCAACCTTTGTAATTTTTCTTGTACAGCCCTCATGAACAACTTAATGTCCACTGCATTGGTGTTACTCGACTCCTCCATTTTGGAATCCTGTAAAAAAATGAAGAGAAATTAAAATGGACCTCACACACTCCCTCACATTTTTACACACAAAAATAATATGTTCACTCGTGTTTCACTCAATTTTGGCTTTTATCAAAATGTAACACTCTTGCCTTTTACCACTCAACTTTTTTCCAATAGCACTCTTACCCAATTTCAACAAATTGAAATGATCGTTGCAATGTGAAAATCCTGAACTAGAATTCAAAGATAAAATTCAAAGTGGATTAAATATGAAAAATGTGGTAAGGGGAAGAAAATTGATGAAGAAGAATGAAAATGGGACATAGAATTCAAAATGTTGCAATTTTTTTTGAGCCTTTAATTTTTTTTATTTTTTTGGGCACTTTTTTTTGAGTAAATGAAGCAGAAAGAAGATGAATTTTTCAATATTTAAATACAAGAGAAGAAATAATTTTTAACATCAAATGGAATCAATGTGAGATTTGCGTGGTTTTAAAATTGCAGAATTTTTCGCAAAATTTGAACTCGCTATATCTCGCTATGTATAGCTTTGATTTTGATGATTTCAAATGGATAAGAAATATGAGCTTCTAAAGTGAAAGAATTATATAATTTACATCCAAAAAGATTAATAAATGACATCCATATGTGAAGAATAAAATGGACCATAATTGATGTTTTCCCGATTCGAAGGGAAATGAAAATGGAAGAAAGGATAAGAAAGAAAGAACCTGATTTCTTGCAAAAGGGCTCTGATACCAAATGATATGCGATGAAATACCCACTAGGAAGTGTCCTAGGAACCTAGAACAATGTTCTCTCTTTGAGTACCTGGATCTCCGCAAGAAAACAAGTAAAGTGATGTGTGGATAGTGAAAATGACAAGGAAGAGGGAAATGGTCAAGGTAGAACCCAAATAGAACTTGTCTCTAAGAACTCTAGACACAAGACGCCACAAAGGAGGATCAATCCTTTGATAAGTCAAGAATTAATCAAGAACACAAAGGTTGCAATCAAAAATCACCATAATAACATTACCTTCATTCATGATGTCTCAAGAGTATAAGGGGTGGCTATTTATAGCCAAAGAAACTTGAAATTCGAATTACGCATGGGGTGGCTCTTTAAATTAGTTTAATGGATAGTTTTCCATAGTAAAAAACCTATAGGATGCTTTTGAAAACTTTTGAACTTGATCAAGACTATTGGATACAAGTAGCACACCCTTTTGGAAAATTAAAGACAAGTAGCCCATCACCTTTTGACTTTGAAGATTCTATGGTGGGGTGGGATTGAAAATTCGTAGCACCACATGGGTTGGATTTTTAAAAGCATTTTTGGGTCTTAATTAATATAATTATAGGCCTGGATACTTCCTCCAATAAAAGGTGTTGGTCCTCCTCTTGGAATTCCATGAATAAACCATTTAAGGCCTCCTTCATTATCTTAGTCCGCTCCCTTGTCATTGGGCCTCTAATTCCATGAAATGGGTCTTGTCCACTTGTGTGCATTTCTCCATCCTCATCAAGTCCACCTCAAACCACGCGATTCCCATGTGTTCCATGATCCTCATCACCCATCATCCTTCTTTGTAAACAACACTGGTGAACCCCAAGGTGACGTACTTGGATGGATAAATCCATTATTCTCTAACTACTCTAGCCGAGTCTTGAGATCTTGTAATTTTATCGGTTCCATTCTGTATGGTGTAATTGAAACTAACTTAGCCCCAAAAAATGAGCTCAATATTGAATTCCACATCTCTCTCAGGTGGAAACCCTAAAAAGTATTCAGAAAACATGTCCTAAAACCTATCCACTATGGGTGAAAAAACATCATGTTTCATATTCCCATCATCCATAAATAATCTTGCAACTTGGTTTATGATCTCTTTTAGTTTTTGAGTAATTGGCCCTACTCAACCTGCCTATATATCCCACTCTCCATGATGAATATAGTTATCACCCTTAGAAGAAATAAAATTCACTCTCCTATAGAAACAATCAATGTGGTCTTGGTATGTGACTATCCAGTTCACACCCATAATTAGATCGAAACATGTCATGTCAAAAATATAAAGATCCCACAAAAAATAAAATTTCCCGATCTCAAGAAAACATATCTTACATAGACAGATGTCTCTAAATCATACTCCCAACAATGTATCTATCATCATTTTCCCACTCACAAACTCCACCACCAAGCTCATACCATTAATTTTTTTTGTAGTTATAATGTAATGAGAGGAACCAATATCAAATAATGCACTAGCTAATGTAGAAGCTACAATAATATTACCTCTCACTATTGATGGTCTAGCCTCGCTATCCAGAAGTGTATACTGAATTACATGTAACTATCCTACCCCTCTTCCCTATGATTCAGTATGACTCCCCTGAGATGTGCCACTCTACTAATATAGACGCTCTTTCCCAAAAGAACCACATCCACTTCCTCTACCACCTTGGCTAGTATAACTCCATCTCCCAGACTGATATGGTGTAGAAGACCCCCTTCCCGTACTCTAGTTCTGTCTAGCTCCTCCATCATTAACCATCTGTCTTGGGTTCCTATAGAACCTTTGTACATGTCATATCTTACCGAAGCCATGTCACTCCACTTGTGGTCAAAAATAATGTTTCTAAAAGTGTCAATCCCTAGTACACTGATGGAAAATCACTTGGGTAAGATCCTATGTAACTGACCCTCCCCCTAGCTATTTTTATTTATACTACTCTAAGATAAATTCTTTTAACGACGTTTACTACTTTCCGAAGTTGCACCTCCTGACCGTCCAGCAGAAACCACATGCCCACCACTGGAAGGCTTCTTCAGGTTCCCCTCAAAAATGAGAGTTTGATTCACTAATTCTTAAAACTTCTTCATCTTGAAGATATTCACCTGGTAATTAATTTCACACTTTAGTCCATCCTGAAACCATTTTCCTAAAGTAGTCTCATCTACCACCAATGATGAAGAAAAGCACTGAAAATATGGGAATCATCCATCATAGTCCATTACAGACATTCCCCCCAGATTCAATTTCATGAACTCAACTGCTTTATCCTACCTGAGTGTATCTGGATAAAATTTCTCCAAGAAATTCTCTTAAAATTACTTCCACTTCACAGTTTTCATTTTTCCATTTTGAGTCTGGATTCCCCATCATCACTTCACCTGAACACCTAACATATAAGAAGCCAACTTGACTCTATTCTCGGTAGGATTCTCAAAGTGTTCAAGTATATTTTGGATAGACTCGATCTAGAACTCATCTCCCTTAACTCTACCCACTCCAGTAAAAGTCGAAGGGTGATGCAACTGAAACTCCCTTGTCAAATCAGACATGCTTTTTACAACCTGACTTGCATATCTTTCCATGAATTTCATGAAGTGAGTAAAGTTACATAAAAAATAATCCCCTACTTCCTCAACCTATACTATCAATACCTTAGGTTCCATCACCAGTGGAGAATCTCCAGCCATATCCTCCTATTATCCCCTCAGCAGGCATCATCATAGAGGTATATTTATACAATGCCAAAAATTCACCTTAGGATACAGTTCAAATAATTAACACATTTACATAAGATGAAAATCATAAAAATTCACAACAATTGTTTTCCCCAAACCTCTCCACATGGTCAAAACCAAGGCGTTATCACTAACCTTAACCATCATACACCTAGGTCCTAGTTAACGAGGGTAACCACATCTCATTGTTCAATTTTTTCACATTATGCACCCATTTGTTCACATCTTGCATCATTTTTTTTCAATTCTTAATTTCATATTAGGCACCTTTTTTATTTTAAATTACCAAGTAAAGAAAAAATTCAAGTTCAATAACTTACCCATAACCCATTTTTCATTCATTCCTAAAAATAATACAAGTCGTAAAATAATCTTGAGTACTTAGAATGATGGATGCATACTAAACTCCATGACATAACAATCCATGAGTCATCTCTCAAAAAAAAATTAGAAATAACAGTCACATCACACAATAATTGTGTCACTCAAGGTGAAATAATATTTAATTGTAAAAACAAACAACAATAACAACAATCCCACCCTAGGTACTTGGGTTTTCCTTGGTACATGGGTTTAAAAATCCCATGAAAAATCTCATGAACAAGGCCTGAATCTTTCTATTCTTTTGTATACCTTTCCCAAATAGTAAGAAAAAATAAAATGAAAAGAAAATTGGGCTCTGATGCCACTTTGTGACATCTCGACTCGGGTGCCATGCACTGGTTCCCAGAGCCAGTCAGTCACATGACCTCAAGCATGCCTCCCCTTATGCCAGAGTCGCCAACTAGTATCAAGGGTCTAATATATCAATCATGAGGATACAATACCCTCTTTTATCATAGTAATACACTAGTGAAAATAAATAAACAATAGTGTAATAACATATAACCATAAACAGAATAGTACCAATATCACAAGATGACCAAAAATGGAAATAAAATATTGATTATGGAAATCCCACATAGAAGTATGAGGATCATGAATCACCCCTTAATAAGGTGTTGTGGATACCACTCCCATCATGAGGCCTTTTCCTAGGGGATTCCTAGGTGCTAGAGCTCAGGGAAAGCAAAACCATGTGAGCTAGGCCCAAAGTGGACAATATCATGATCATGGGTTAGACTGGTCCATTACAAATGGTATCAGATCTAGTGTCCATTAGATATTCTAGAGAGGATGTTGGTTCCTTATGGGGGTATTATATAAATCCCACATCAAAGGAGGAGGATCACAAATAACCCTTTTATATGGTGGTGTGGATGCCTCTCCCGTTATGAGGAATTTTCCTGGGGGATTCCTGGAGGTCAGAGCCTAGGGGAAGCAAAACCATGCAGTATAGTCCCAAAGAAGACAATATCATGAATGTGGGATATACTGTTCCATAATACTAATGGTTATGGAAGTGAAAAATATCATTGATGTCATATATGTTAAAATAGAACATTCCTTTTGTTTTTTTTTCAAAAAAATTTGTACAAAATGTGTAAAATGATTACTTTTGTAAAACTATGAAATAAAGTCAAAATAGATATAATTTTTTTTTATAATTCATTTATATCCATATAAATATATCCATAAAATAATTTTAATAGCTTGTACATTTAATAAAAACATTTATACAATAAATTTTTAAAACATTTCAAATGAGGTTTTAAGATAAAGTTCCCCTTACCTTGAGTCTAACTTATCACGTACATTATTTACCTTCTTAAATAATAAAATTATGTTAATTATTTACTTGATTAATAACCTTTTTAAATTTAATTATTCTTCTTATTTCACTTATATCCATGTTATACTTAATTACTTAATTGATTAAGTTTACTTCGAATATTTTGAGGATATTTGGTTCATAAGTCTAAAATGACTTCGGTGGGTTGAATTTGGTCAAATGGATAATGAATATATCATTTAAAAAATCATAAAAATGTTATAATTATCATATTTATACATTAATTATACTTTTATAATTAATTATGTAAGATGGTTATGAAAAATTAATTATGTTACAATCATGGAGATGGTAGGTTGTACGTATGCATGAGTAAAGTTTCCGTTTTTCAATGAACATGAGAAAAAAAATTAAGTACCATTTTATGATTAAATAATGATTATTATATAATAAATATCATATTATCTCTTTAAATAAATGTATATATACCATCTATGTGAGGTGGTGATGAAAAATGAATCACATTGATTCGTGGAGGTGGAAATCCACACCTACGCACGAACGACGTTATCATTTTTCAATGCATGGAATGATAATAAAATAGATGATATATAATCTTTATAAAATAATAATAATTTCATTAATATAATATATATACTTTAAATCCATAATTATAACCAGATATTAGAGATTATTATGGAAAACAAATTAAATTGGTTCGTGAGACGGTCGTTTGTCATACACACAAACAATGGTTTTGTTTCCCATTAGATGAAGAAGAAAATTTATTAAAATTAATCCATAAAAATAATAACATCTTATTATATGGGAGATAATTATGATATTATATTTTAATGGTTAAGTTAGTTTTTAATGAGATAAAAGAATATATAAAATATAAACACTTAGTTAAGTGTTTTACCTCTTCTTTAGATAACCTCATTAGGTTTACACATTTAGCCTTCTAAGGTGAGTATTCTAATAAAAACAGGGACTCTAGGATGTGTGTATAGATTTTAGGAAAGTATTTGGGAATTTATTTTATGAACTAGAGTGTAAAAAATGTGCGAGGAGGAGAGGATGTTCCCTTTCATATGTGAGAAAAATTACATAGTTGTAATATATAAAAAATTAAACAATATATATTTCATAATCATGAAAAGTGGCATCAAGGAACCCCATATTTGATGTTTAAGTATGATAGGGTCAAAATAAACTCAACCAATCATGTTTAGATAAGTTTTGAATACATTTTAATCCTTATCTCATGATTAAACCCATTTTAACCTTAATAATGACAACTAAAATTTTTACCATGATAACTTAATTATATGAAAAAAATAAAAGGGTTATTCTAAAAACAATTAGACATTATGATTAAAAAATTTGAATCTGTTTTATTAGTTTACATTTATTTAGGTGGAAGAAATTACTTTTAATATAAGAACATGAAACACATGAAAACCAATTTTTTTAAAAATACATAATTCAAACATAAAATTTATTTACCTTGAAATAAAGTAATAAATTAGTTTCCATGAATTTTTTTGTTAAATAATAAAAAAATGAATGTTTTAGAATTTTTTATAAATCCAAAACCAAATTAAATCTTTCAACCATACCATTAAATTCAAAGACTCAAAAATATATTTTTATTTGAATAAAATATAACTTATCTTTACAAAAGTCAAGCTTGGGTTACCAAATTCAAAATAATGTATTAAAATACATTATTTAACAAATTAAAAAGTATTTGGTCTAAAAACACTCATTAAATAGGTTAAAGGAATGTGTTAGAGATATTTTAAATATTTACCCCATATTTTTAACCTAGTTTTACCTATTTTACCAAAGTGACAAATATTTATTATTGTTACTATTCATAATGAAAAAAATTAAGTTTAACCTATTGTATAATATTAAATATTATTATTCCAAATATGGAATCCATTTTATCAAATTTATTCATATTATTGGTAGAATTTAATTAAAAATTATACCTACAAAATGTGATGAAAACTTGTTTTCTAGGAAAAAAATGTCTTCTTAAGTATAAAAATTTTCTATACCAAAATAAAGCACAAAATTGATTAAAATGAACTTAATTGGATTATAAATAATATAAATGAAATAATTTTACTTTTAAACCATTTTAAAACAAAATAAAATGTCTTAAATTCTTGAAATGAAAAGATTGTTTTCAATTAGTATTTTTCAATATTCGTTAAAAAAATCAAAATTTTCAGAAAATATTCAAAAAATCATCCTAATATAATTTTAAAATTAAGAATTAAAAAATTATATCCTTTCTTTAAACTCAAATTCTAAAATTTATAAATTATATTTTTAAATAAAACCATATAATACATGAAATCCCAATTTGGTTAGAACTAAATCATTTTCCATTTCACTAAAAAATTACCTAATATACTTATATTAGAAATAACTATATAAAATATAATTTATGGGTATTAATAAGGTATGAAAATGATTTATTTTAACATTAATTGGGTTGTCACATGCTCGTCTGTGGTGATCAGTGACGAGCAAGAGTTGGGTCGTGAAGATCAGGAATTTGACTTAGTGACATGATGACAAGGACACCCCTATGGTAGTGATCATGACATCGATCATGGTGATACAAACCTCACATTATATGGTTATTAATTAATTAAACAAACCATTATATGTTCATTATGTAATTTTAATGTTGATGTAGAGATGAACCCAAATTCAACTAAATTCCATGAAAAATGCCGGGTAAGAATTCGGGCATGATATCAAATGGAGTTCAAGTGTTAGCATCAGGCCTGGGGTGAAATTGAGATGGTATGAGTTTGATTTTAATTGAGAGTAAATTGGTTCTCATGACACAACATGATGATGTTTTTTTTGGTTGAGGATCAAACAATTTAATTACATCGGAATTCAGGCTTAGACTTCGATGATTGTGATCGGAAAATCATGGGATGCCTATGAGGTTAAAGGTATAATAATCAAGGGTTCAATACCAAATCATTAGGTGTGATCAAGTGTTTTTAGATGGGTTGGACTAAGGAGGTTATAATTCAGTTCCTACACATGATTAGATGCATTATTCCAGGAACCATGTCAAATGTATCATTTTGAACATGATGGGTTTATATCGCACATTGGTTGGATCTTTTCAAGGAGAAGACTACATGTCTTAGATTTTGATTAGACATAAAGTATACATACATTATACCTCATGGTCGGGAATAAGGAATGGTTCTGGTTTTGTATTACTATTTTCACTCATGTTTTGGTGTGGGTTTTAGAAAATTCATCAAGGGTTACATCGGTATTAGGTTTTGATGGACAATTCCAATAGTGGAGGGTACTATGGCTTATAATTAACCTTTATAGGCTAGAGCTTATAGTGGGGAGAACCATGGGCCAAATGGATATTTTTATAATGAAACCATTGGTGTTTCTATATGGACAGGCTCAATCAATAATCATCCTAGTGTATCAGTAATGGTAATGAGCAGTGTCTCATGGTTTGGCGGCGTAAGCACCTTAATTTTGAGGTTATGCTTTATAATCACATTTGGTGATTCAAGATGGGACTCAACTAGTTTTGATAAGTTAATAAACTATGTAGGTCAAGTTTTATAATTAGATTATCATTAGGAATTCTTGGGGATGATAATCTTTATAATGGGGAGTTTGTAATTCCCTGTGTCAATATGGGATCTTGAAATCCAAGAGAAATTTGAATTTTCAATTAGTGTAAGGGGTAAATTTTTCACCAAAATTTAGAATTTAATTCTAGGAGTTTTAATACCTCAAAATGTTGTAATTGGATATGGAATTGAGCTCAGAAGCTAAGCTAGGAGGTTTGGGAATCTCCAAGAGAAGGATGGGGTGGCTAGGCTATATAGTGGTTATAGCATGTAACTGCCAAATAGCCTTTGGCTAGCCACCATCTCGTTGGTGGGATGGAATGTGGAAAGCTTGTTCTTGGACTCACCATCTAGTTAGTACCCCATTACTAGCTAGCTGGTGTACCTTTAAAATGGGTAAATTATATTTTTACCCCATCAAGTTTATAAGGTGGGCCACCCCCTCTCCTCTCCCGTGTTTCTCTTACACGATAAGGGGTTTGAAACCCCTTCTCCACCTTCATCCCCCCTTATTTGTTATGGTATGTTGTGGTGTTCATTTTAGTGATTTTAGGTAATCTTGTCACTATGGTGATATTATCTTGTTTCCTCCTTCCCTAATTTCCAATTATGAGATCTCTGGTTAGGTTTTTTTATTCTGATTCCTAGAATCAAACGTTAATGATGGGGCTTTCACTATGCCTTGGAATATATCACCATGTGATGATTTTTGTGTGTTTCAGATCTTCATTTCATTAATGGTGAATCACCATGTGAAATTTTCAAGGGTTTTACTTTTAAATTAAATTAAATTTCCAATTTATTTGGTGTTTCTTATTGATTATTTCACTTGACTTAGGGTTGGGGATGTGAGATGGACCCTTGAGGTGTTGTTGGATGTGGATCTAGCATGGAGATGATGTTTAGTGCCTGGGATCATGGTGGTGATCGATGGATCCAAGTAAATATTCAACGAGGTTGGGTAAAAAGTTTTTGGGTGGTGTAAAAAATAGAAAAATGGATTCAAATAAGGTATGTTGTTCCAGTACTAGCCTTATGGATTTATGCTTTTGATTTATATGTAATGTATTGTGTAGGTTCACCACTTTAGGTGATTCCATCTTTAGTTAAAGGGATTATTTAATTTAATTTTGATAAAATTTTAACATTTAAATGGTCAATGGATTGAACTCATTGAACTAAGTGAGTAAGCGTCTGGGCCACATTGGTCCTAGAGTGTCAGCTTGTTACCTTGATCACTGATGGTCAAGAACTTAACTTGATTGTTTCATGGTGTGACCTGATGATAAAAATAAGTGTAACCAAGCTGTTTTTCCTTGATTAGGAGCCTTGGACACCCCTAATAGGGTTGTATAGTGAACTAGACTTACACAACCCTTTTGGGACTCAGTGGTCTCTTTTGTTGCTACAGATTCATTGCGCTCGTAGTGTTGACCTAGAGCGAGTGAACCTTCCCTTTTTATGTGACCAGACCTAGGATAATTGACCCTAGGTAGACCAGGATTAGGTTGGGTGAGTAGACCGACCTAGAGGGGCCTCATTGACTGATATGGGATAGGATCCATCTTAAAAGACCATTGAGGTGACCTATGAGGCAATCTTTGTTATGAAATTACTGAGGAGCATGATTCCATTAGTGAGGCAGGTGATGACTTGAGTCTTGATCAATACCAAGGACCCCAAGTGTGGTTCCCCCACATTTTTGGTGACCTACAGGACCCCAGTGGGTGCCCCAAAGATATTGACCTTGGATAGATGGTGTGTTTGGGTATGGAAAATGATAATTATTTAGCCATGTGACCATCCATTATTATTTATTTATGTTATAATGGTTATGGTATACTCTATATGGGTGGGTTTTGGTTATAAATAGGAAAATTCCCTTTAGGTGTGATATTTATTTTTGTATAGAAAATTCCCAAGGGTGGGTTTTATATATATGTGTGTGTGTGTGTGTGATACTTATGTATGAGAGAAATTCTACAGGGGAGGTCCTTGATACATGCTGGTTATTCCTTTTTCTGAGAAAACTATAATAAGGGAGATCTTTAATACTATTAATGGGGATTCCATGGATATGGAGCCTCGGTTGATTTAGTATACTATAATGGGTCTTTCTAAGAGAATTACCCATGTTTGTATTACTTAAAGTTTATGCCTGAGATGAAAAAAATCTCATAGGGGGTGTCCATGTAACTTGATATGTATATTAGGGAGAAAAAGGTCTATTATATAGAGGCACGATCATCAGGGTGTGCTCAAAGACACCTCAAAAATGGTCAAAGAAGGTATGGTCAATCGGGTTCATGAATATAAGAATTAAAAATGATATGGTTTGGTTCATGGGTTGGAATAGTCTGCATGACATGCTCAGAGGCATTTCGACATTGGGTTTAAGAAGGTATTGTTTGTTTGTTTTGTTTATTATTCAAAAGTATATTTATTTATACTAATCATGTCAAGTTCACATATCCCAGCATTTTTTTTACTATGGGATAGTGTTGGTGGTTCCCTGAATTTTTTTTACTCACACCCTACTTAGACCACCATTGTACATGGGTACCCAAGTAGCTATCACATGATTGTTGCAGAAATAGGTTGGTCCAAGACCCAAACTTATCATGGTTGAGTAGGAAATCTTGGATGGGACTGGATTTTGGGATGTAGTATGGATTGGTGGAAAAGTGGGGTATGGTTATGTTTATTTTTATTATTTCTATTTTTTATATGTAACTGACCCATTGATAAGATAGTTGTATGCATAGCATGGTTTTTTGGGCCTTTACTGAATTAAATTTATTATAGCCTTTTATATTTATCTTCTTCCACTTTAATTTTTTATACCGTTATATATGATGTTTGGTCTATTTTATTTGTGATTGTGCACTATGATACTAGGGGTATAGCCACCCCACAGTACCTCCTTAGACCCCTAATATTTTTTGATAGCCTCTGGAATTGGGGGAGGCATGCCTGAGGTCATGTGGAAAATCAATCCAGTTACTATTCGTAGTGTGATCCAGGTATGGACATTACAAAGTCATTTTTATATAAAAATCCCCATGATAGTTAGCCAAAACCATAATACAGACCAATAACAATGGTTTTCATGGGTTGAGTCCCCTATGTCCACCCTACTTCCGCATGGTAGGTGTTGTCCCCACCCTATGGGGTTTTTAATTTGACCTCCCCCGCAACTCAAAACCAATAGGGATAATAGCCAATCGGGAATTATTACAAGTAGAACTGGGTTGTAGCTCAATGTCACTCATAATGATTATCTATTTTCTATTCACCATGTGTTCATAGGTTCAGGTTTTAGGGGAAGTGGAATTAAAAACTTTGTAGGGAGGGGACAGTACCTACCACATGGAGGTGGGGTGGATGTAAAGGCCACAACCCATAGTGATCATAATTAGTGGTTGGTCTTGTAGTATCATCTAGGTCTACTTGGGATCATTATATAAAAAAATAATACAAGACCAAACCATGATACCAGCCACTAACAATGGTTGTTGTGGGTTAAGTACCTTACATCCACCCCACCACCATGTTGTAGGTACCATCCCCTCCCCGTGGGGTTTTTAATTTCACCTCCACCACAACTCTAATATGTGAACACATAGATAATATCCAACCAGGAAGAGCTATGAGTACCATTGGTCCATACCCAATGGTACTTATAATTCTTTTCGGTTGGCTATTATCCCTATGATCATGGGTTTGAGTTGCGGGGGAGGTGAAATTAAAAACCCCATAGGGAGGGAATGGTACCTTCCACATAGTGGTAGGGTGGATATAAGGACCTCATCCCATGATAACATCGTTAGTTTCTAGTTTCATGTTTTGGGCTAGTCCCACCGAGAATCATTTCACTTTTTTCACAACTCTATGTGGTAATGTCTCAACTTCCATATTAGTAACACTTCCTATTTATTGGTATTGAACTTCTCCAAGTTAAAATTTCCTCACATAGAATCGTCTATTAGTATATTCCTTATCAATGATTATAATAAATTAGGTTACAAACACTTCATGCTCAGTTAGACTATAGAAATAATATACCTAATTTTCCTTCGGATAACCAATAAATAAGAACTTTTCATAATTAAGGTCAAGTTATTTAGAATCAAAATGTTTTATGAGTACTTCATAATCCCAAATATTTATAAAATACATATTAGGATGTTTTTGATTCTATATATCATATGGTGTCTTTATGATTTCTTTATATAGATCACAGTTAAGTGGTAATGCGGTAGTCTTAAGAGAATATACCTAGAATGAAATAGGAATGTCACACTAAATCATCATCGATTGAAACATATCTAATCATGTATGGTTCCTCCTCTTAAAAACACCATTCCACTTTGGTATTCTGAAAAAAAAAATCCATAATATCTCAGTTTTTTAGTTAATTCCTGGCTTAATTATTCACCACCCCAATCTGATTAGAGAAACTTGAAACTTTTTCCCATTTGATTTTTCACTTATTTCTATAAATATTTGAACTTTTAAAAAAAATTATTACTTGTTTTAAATTTGAAACACAATGAAACAACTCTTTCCCAATTGCAAACATGTAGATCTAGTTCACCCTTTATCAATTCCCTCCTATCTTCGAGTCTATGTTTATTAGTACAAATGTGTGATGCACACACAGTATCTAATATTCATGAGTCATAGTTACATAAATTGATCTATATAAAATTAATATTAATGTTCTCAAAATGATTCTATTTGAGAAAAATTCTGAACCTTAGATACTAATATAGAATTATTATATAGTTCATATTTATAAGAGACCTCAAGTTGATAACATGATGCATTCCATAATCTAAAACAAAGTTGTATATATGAGTGAGTGTAATTTTTGTATCTTTTATTCAGGGACATTTAATGAAATTTCTCTTACTAAAATGATTACCCCATACATCATTACCTATAGTGATCCAAGATTCAAATTTTACTAAGTAATGAGGCTGTTATGGAATTCCCCACACCACTTTGTTATTTATATAGAAAAATTTTCAATCATATCATATTTGACTCTTTTATAATTTATTGGACAACTCTTTTCCCAAATCCATCATTTATATTAACTAAACTCTATTAATCTATTATCATAACTCTTAGGTTTTCCCAACTAAGTTCCAACCAAAAATCACAAAGGGGCTTGGTTACCTAACTCTTAGTGTTATCCATTTTCACTATACCTTACATAATATAATCCATGGGCACCCTTCTTTGGAAAAACCTTCCTAGTTGGATGATCGAGGTGTTTACATGTGTTTTATTTAAAAGTAATCTCACACTTAGTATTTAATAGGTTTTATTTTAAAGTATTTACAATTTAATATACATCACATGCATATTAAATTTATAACTATTGAATCACATGTAATACTTATTATCTCATATTTTATTACTTTATGTATTCATGATTATAACAATTTAGTTTTTAAATCCATATTCAACCTACAAAATTAACATGTTAAAACCATATTAATTTGTAACTCTTTAAAAAACCCATATTTTGTGTTAGTCACTAAAAAATAGAATCCAAAAATATTCATAAATATCCAAATTAATCCTATGAATAATGTCTATGAACTTTTCATATAAAGGTTTAGAATTATATGAAGTTTATAACCCCCACATGAGTAATCCTAGAGACATAGGTAGCCAATCCCCATCTTTTTAGAACAAGGCATAAGATTCCAGGATAATTGGAAGTCTAAATCAAAGTCCCTCTACCCATGAATACTTTACTCAAGAGAGAATATAATTAATCACATTAATATCTCAAGTTATGACTCAGAAGATATCTTACTATATGATATTCATATTTTAGTTCATTTCCAACATTATATGCATTCTAACTATGTGGAACACCAAAATCACTAAATCAATCCAGTCCTCAGCCACCTAAGGATCAAGATCACCTTAAAACCTAGGTGGTCTCTATCACTAGAACTCATGAAGTTCACTCATTATACAAGAATACCTATCATGTCCCACAATAATGATATGTTTCCTGGTAGGTGGAGGAACATCTACTTACACTATATGAATTGGGTCTTCTCATTTTACTATGGTAAAAGGTACTTCTCCCTGCACACTTGATGGAGGCAACTCATGATCTGACCCATAAATAGAATACTTGTTTCTATACTAGGAAATCATAGGAGGATCATCACTGAAATAGAAACATCATGACCCTACCTCAGGACTCTATATGGTTGTCTGTGTTGTGGTGTCTTGTAGTTGAAAAGATAAACCATAGTCATTAAATCATATTTGTGGAGATAAATCAAGAAGGATATAGAAATAAAGGAACCATTACTAAATGATGTACATACCATTTACTTATTCCCTGTAACCGGTGCCTTAGATATCTAAGTTAAAAAGTAGGTCATCAAAGTCCTGGTGAATGAATATGCCATTCATTGCACCAACATTAGATTCCCTTGCCTAAAATTCAAAATCAAGACCCCTTTACACCATTTCCCTAAGTTCCCAAACCAATCCTCATCTAACACCTAACTCCAAAATATGTGCCTAAGGTAGACATACTTTAATACTACACTAACATCTGACCCACTGAAACCTCACCTGGGCTAGCAGTTAGTCATAGGTTCCACCCCAAGCCCACCTCCAATAGACCAGGTGTTGGTGACTAGCACCAAGTTTTCATACCACACGTAATGAGGTACTTAGCCTAATGAACCTATACTTAACATAAATTACCAAATATGACATAATAATTCATGAAATACATATAAAATCAATTTCAATATATAATTCATGTGAAAAGAACTGATATCCATAGATAAACTACTACTGTATAAACTATAAAGTAAAGTGGGGTAATATATTCCTAATGAACCCAAAGGGAAACCAACCTAAGAAACTAAATTGAAGAGACCCCCACAATGAACCAGATCTATACATGAGCATTTTATACTACTATTACCCTTAGGCACCACTAATCTCCACCAATACTATGACCATTAAGGTTTCTTCAAAACTATCCATCATCTGCATAATACATGAAATGTATAATAGAAACTCTCATATAGGTGTGAATATATACATACCTAGTCGGATTCCCTAAAAACTAAAAAATATTTAATAGAAATACTAGTCATATAAACCATAAAATAAATAATAAATATAGAGAACCCAGATATACTTAAAAGGATATAACCCGAGACATAGAAGAGGGACCCGCTCAGCATAACTCGTCTATAGAAGAATCAACCTAGTAAGCATTCCAATAGCCCAAATCACCTAGTTTTTAACCCACACCACATATCAAAAATTGTATTATGGGAGACATGCCTCACCAAATGGTAAATATCAGCCAAGAGAGTAACCAACCCTAGTGGAGGACCCCCACCCCATCGATTAAGCTCATTATATGAGGGATTTCCTAACTTTATGGATAGATAATTGACACCCCATGAGTGGGGTAGTTCCTAACTCTATCGATTGTGTAGGTGATCGATTCCCTATTATAACCAAATTCCTTTGATACCAAAGAGGAGTGTATCATCACACTATATATATAAGAATGATCAAGATGGGCTACTTGCATGCCCAAATCCAAGTTTTGGGGAAAGTGATACAAAAAATCACTAAGGATGGAAAAGTACACAACAAGTACCATAAGGGTACATGGTGTGTGGCCCCTCATGGGAAGTCTGGTCATGTGATACTCTTCAAATACTGTGTGAGGGTCTACGAACATAGTTTATAGACTGAAGTACATGATGTGTGGACTAGTGGGGTACCAATCATGTATCTTATTAAATTGTTTCATGTAGGTCTTAGATATGTGGCATATCCCATGAAGGGTACATGAAATATATCTCTAGATAGCTCACTTGGAGTGTACTATTGGGGTGGTTAAGTCATGTATGGATAAGGGGGGCATGATATATGATATTGAACCACATGTCATGTAATTCCAAATAACCATCTTGGTGTGTACTCCCCATACACACCAATCTAGTTAGATTTAGGGGTGCACAACATACATTCCAAGCATACACTCCATGTGATACTTAGACCACTCGAAAACTCTATCTTCCACTATAGGGGGATACATGATGTGTGTTCAACCAACTACACATCATGTGATCATGGAAACACATCTAGAAACTATATAACACTTGGAATCACCTCATTGTCACCATTATCTGACCATACCACACCTAAAACTCTAATAAACCCGTTGTTCTTCCCTACCACACCTTAAGTGGTTGTTGTCTAACCATCCCTTTCTAGAAAATTCTCAAGAACGGGTTTACACATGACCAAAAATCCCTGAAAAAAACTCTATACTTTAGGAATCCACATTTTCATTCCTTTTAATGACCCATAATCACTTTAGGATCCTTCATCACACCATGATATTCACTAACATACCCGAATCATTGACCCATGAAAATGGATATGAATCGTTCATCGATTCAGATCACGATTTGTAAAATCACCAACCATGGAAAATTTTGATGATGAAAATGAAAATAAAAAGGGGGGAATTGAAGAACAATCATAAATGGGAATATGTTGGTAGTCGGTGTGTGACTTAATCATGTTCCTTGGGTATGGATCTTCCAATTGTGAAGAATACGGAGTGAGGAGTCAATATTAGATAATAAATATGCATAAGATCATAAGGGAATGTGATTTTTGATCATAAAAATCAATAATAAATATCTATAAGCTTTAAATAACAAAAAAATATAAAAAATTCAGAATTTATGAGCTCTAACTTGAAAACGGATAGATCATTGATAAAAACCACATATGCATTGACTTCATCGATGTTCTCCAATGAATAATCTAGTCATAAGCTCCCTGGATCTCATGTCTTAAATGATATCCCTCTCCCATATCTCTCTAAATATAGGTTTTATGGTGTATTATCCTAGATATAGTGTTTATAGATGAATAAATAAATTTAATTAGAGTTTTTAGTAGATATAACCATTTAATGAATTAATTAATTAATTCCACTTGTGTTGGTCTGATCCCAGGGGCCTCAGGTTAAAATAAAAATTATACTTCTCCTAAGATAAACCCCTATCTCAGATTCAACTGTGGCCTTAGATTTCCTATATCATGCTCCATTTAAGAGGAAATTGTACTTTCCCATGATCATTCAAGCACATTATAAAGATACCATATTATTTTTAATATATCATTATCTAGGATCCCCAATGTTTATTTAACAAAAATGGATCTGTGACCCATCCATAAAATATTATTTAAAATATTATAAGTGTTGTAGAAAATTCCCTTGAAGTAATTTTAAGGTTTTTTTCATTGACAAGGTTGTATAAGGACCCTCCACGATAGCTTAAAAAGTTATAAAGAGCTTGTGACTTAAAGGATGGAGGAAGTTTTAAATAGTTATAAAGTATTTTGGTGTTGAGTGGGACTGGGTCTATGAATTTGGAAAAATCTCATACATAAGGATAACCAAAACCCTATACATAAAGTTAATCAATTATTGTAAAATTTTAGAAATTTATCAAACTATTGAACATTCACATTGATGCGTAAAGGTAGCCCAAGACAATATATAAAATTAATCTGTATAAAAAAATGAAAAATTATTTCATAACAATATGATATGTAAAGGTAGTTGATATAATATGTAAAATTAATTTTTACAACAAAGGGGGAATACATAAGGGTCATTTCTACGATATAGTAAATATGTAAGGGTCATTTCTGTGACAATGGTTCAATAAATAAGGGTTATTTATGTGATAAAGGGTTATATATAAGTCATTTCTATGATAAAAGGAAACATTAAAGTATCATTAAATTTTCTATTTGAGGTGAATATTTGGTTATTCATGGATTATGATATGCATTTACAATCAAAAAATATGATTGATAACTTATCCAACTATTATGGAGAAGTTCATTTTGTGATTAAAGGAGGACCACACTGTGATATTCCAATAATTTAAATACGAGATATAGTCAAAGGATATGGATTTGGTTATATCCAAAATAACAGGTCAGTTCAGTTAGAATTTAATATAGGGAAAATAATCTTTGATAGGTCAAAATGAAGATTGAATATTATGAGGAGTTGAAGGATAAAATTATTTTGTTTAATTTATGGATTTTTTATATTTGAATGTGAAAAACATCTCACATGATTCTTTGGTGAATAAAAATTGAAGGAGAAATAAACAAGAGGGTGAATATGGAAATTCTCTTAAAATCAATGAGATATCTTTCTCTTCAAAGAAAGAAAGGTGCAAGATACTTGATAGATAAATAAATAGAGTTTAGAAAAATATCAGAAGAGATATTTCATACCTACAAAGGAAATATGAGAAGAAAAAGAAAGGAGAGGTCTAGGGGGATATCTTACTAGAATTTTGTGGTGGTTATCAAGTGTATGAAGGTGCGTCTTATTGATACATCATTACTAGTATAAATACACTTTTAGTTTATGGATATAAATTCAATAACACTTGGAGTAGTTATCTTTCCATGTGGTTAAGAATAGTGAGTTATTTATTTTTTAAAGGTTATAAACCTAAATGTTCAGTGCAGGTGCTCTAATTTATAAGAAACAATTAGTGCACTTAGTGACTCAACTTTATCAACACATTATCATTACATTATCCTTGAATTAGACCAGTTTGGATGAATCAAGTAAAATTGATTATGTATCACTTTTATTTTCTTTATCACTTCATATATTATATGATGGAGATTATAATTATACTAGTGGTGGAATAATATCATTGGTGGGGGTAATTTATATAAGATCAACATACCATAATTCCACCCCCCCCCCATAGGTTATTTACCTTGTGTGGAAATAGCAAGTGGTATCAAAGAAGAAGGTTCTTAGTGGAGTTTTTTATCTTTAAAAAAATAGGAGTAGTCAACAACCATAAATGAATTTCAAAATTTGATAAAAATAATTTCTAGTTATTAAATAATTAAATGAAACACTATTTCTTATTTTTTGTATTGAATTTCTATACTGTTTCCATTCTTGGGATCTTAGTTAGCATAGAGAGTGAAGCATTATCATCAAAAAAACTGAATATAGATTGATATCGACGTCAAATGAGTAAACACGTTGGGATAATATTTATAAAATGCAATATACATGAAGGTGATGTTGTTTAAATACTCATATTTTATGTGGGAAAACTTCTCAACATCTAGGAATATGATTCTAAGTTTTGTGAAGATACATTTTTGAGTCTATAGAGCCGGTACAAGGACTTGAAGATGCACCCAAATGATATTGTTGAAGAATTATTTGATTGAGTGAACATTATTGTGGAGAACATGCATGGAATCATAGAAACCCTCAATAATATCAAAATATTTAAGAGGATCCTAAGAATATCACCACTATATTTCAATGAAATGTTTTTGGTTCTTGAAAATAAGGACCCAAAGGCAGTAAAGTTGGATAGTCTTAACAACACTCTTATTGTATACAAGATGAATAATAGTGTCAAAAAGTTCTTGGAAATGAGAATTATCAGAAATTGGAATTCAAGATAGTGAAGAAACTCACTTTATAATATGGTCTTGAATATATATAAGTTTATGAGGTTATGTTTTTATTTTCCTCAAACTACAAGCGGGGGAAAAGTAAAACTCAAAGTAAAGCTTCATATTGCTTATTTTTAGTGTGACAATGTTGGAAATCTAACTGGAATATATCCAAAGAATAACTAATATGGTGATGAAGATTAAAAACCCATGAAGAAATCATCCAAGGGTGTGAAATTCAAGATGGGTTCACAACATAAATTATTTAAATGAAATAACTTTATTTTATAAGAAGATATTAGCTTAGGATAAAAAATAATAAAATTATGAGGGCTATAAGGACCTCAATGAGGAAGTCCTTTTAGTTATCATAGGCAAACCAGAATCGAATGAAATTAACAATTAAAATGTCAAATTTGATGGAAGAGTATATCTCAAGGATGAACTATAACCCACTCTTAAAGAAATTTATTTTTTTAGGGAAAAATTGAAGAAATAAAATGCAGTGTTATGTGATTATAAATTTTATATGCATCTAAAACAAGAATAAAATCTGAGTTAAAATATGAAATTTAATAACTCCGCATGTAAATTCTTGAAACTTAGAGAAGTAAATTCATATCAAGTTCAAAATCAAAGTGTGGGATCGAATTATCAATGTCTTGATTGATTATATGATAAATCATGTCAAAAGGATTGAAGATCTTGAATACAACATCATGAGAATTTGATGAAATATTTATGATCAAGAGATACATATAACTTCCTAAATGGCAAATAGAAGTTGGAGTGAACATTCTACCAAGGGAGTTAAGGAGGGACATAGGGATTCAATGAAAAATTTAGACAATTTCCCAAAAGTATAGAATTTAATAGATAAATTTAAATCTATTTATTGGATTGATTATAAGAAAATAGTGGTAGAAATTGATGAGAAACCACAAGCACCCACACCCCAGAGGAAGGTTGACCAACATGAATCACAAAAGATATGAAAGACTACAAATTAAGAAAAAATGCATACAATAATACACCACGAATATGGTGTTATTATTGTTGAAATATGGGGAATAAACATAGAAAAAATAAATTATGTTGGATCTCTTAAGGACATACTCAACCCTGAGAGGAGGATTGAATCAATGTTGGTGTATTTTTATCCAATTTAATATTTTTATCCCTTTTATTTTTTATCTCTTTCACTTATTAAGGTGAATGGTTCTCTTGTTCTCTATTCTCACCTTTTTTCTTCCAATAAATAGATCTTAAAACACCCAAAAAAGAGCCATAAAATATTTAAATAGTTTATCTTTCAACAATATAAGAGAATCCATGGTTCAAATGAGAAAAAACCATGATCACATAACCCACTAGTAATAAACTTGTGAACTAGTGAGTAGGTTTTATCCTTAAAACTCATGTTTTTATATCTCTCAATAGTTATTCAGTTTATCCCACACATAATTTCATCCCATACTTTATAATTATATCAAATAGGTAACAATTGAAGAGTGATTCGCCACTTTTAACTGAAATCAATTTGTTGATGTATGGCCTCTTATTCTTCTTCTTCTTACATAGTATCATAAAATCAATACCTTAATTATATTTTGTATGCATGGTAGTTAACACACACACACACACACACACATCTTCCTCTTCATAGTAGAAAACCCAAATAGTTTATCCTTAGTTTCTTAAGCAATTGAAAAATTATTCTTCTAGGTGAATTTGTATGCATAGAATTATATTCCCATGCCTCCTCCTCTTCTTCTTCTTTATTTATTAAAATAGGACTACACTAATATTTCTCCTCCTCTCTTCTTCTTCTATATTTTAACTTAATAAAATATGAAGTGGTGTTGAAGTGGAATTATCTTTAGTATGATACCAAAGTATTTCAATATTTTAGAAATAATATTAGTTATTTAACATTTTTTTGTCAACCTACACATTATATATATGTGTATAGAATATTTTTTCATAGGAAAGATCACCCGCGTGGTGGGAAAATGGTCTAACTAGAACTATGAAGTCTATCCTATTCAACCTATGAAGGAGATGTCATAGTTAACTAATTTCATGTCAATTTCATCATTTTTGTTTCATTAAAATATGTGGATGATAGTTTATCTTGATGGTTGATTGTGGGGGGTTCAATGTCTTGTATAATCATTTTCATTAGGTTTTACATTATTTAATCTTCCATTGAAACTCCCAATGGTTCCCACATCCATAACTGAGTGTGGACCTCCTTTCCAACAGTAAGTGGTCAATTGGGGTTTTAGACCCAATGGAACTTAGGAACTCACATTGGTCAACAGGATGGGAGTTCAGACTCATCACACTTTTTTGGGGAGAATTGTTGCCTACTTCGGGACTCACTTATAGATTTAAGATATGTTCGTGAATCTCTTCCTAATCTCGATACAGGACTTGTTACCCTAATAAAATGATCAAGTGTTTAACCCTTATATGTGTAAAATGGTGTTTATTGATGAGTCCATCTATATGTATCTGAAGTTATTCATCCATTTCCCATTGATGAGTAGATTCTTATATTTTGGAGCCATATCACTAGGTACTCTGTATTTTACTTCCATCCAGGGAGGTGATTAATATCTCAATTATGGGATTAAAACTTTATGAGGCTCCCTATATATCCTATTTATAAAAAGAATCAAAACTCATATAGTTTTTTGGACCCATGCAGTTTAAGGTCATGTGGAAAGGACATATATGATGGAATTTAGGCACCGATTGTTGATCTTGATCCTTAGGGAGGCTTCCTAAATATCTGGGTTATGGAGGGAATCAGAGTTCTCATAGTTTAGTCATTCCCCTAAGACTTCCCCTGAGGTGGATGTCCTTGTATGGAGGTTGTCGTATCATACCACTAAATGGGGTGTACACATAGAGGTTTCCCTTATTGGGGATTCGTATTGAAAATGATATGATCATTGAAAATCCTTAAGCCCATGTGATCCATTCTTGGTGTAGGAAACAAGGGATAGAAAGTAATTACTCTTAATGTATATGGATGAGGGAATTATTCACTAGGTATTCCCTTGGGATGTTTAATATGGACATATCTCGGTTATAGAAAGAATAAGAGTTCTCATAGTTTAGTTTCCTTCTCAATCTGTCGATGGATGAGGAAGAATGGTCATCCCACGGGAGAGATTGGTTCCCGTTGGTTGGAATGTTGGAGACATGGGGGGATTACACTGAGGTAGATTCTCATTTGATCTTAGGAATTAATAAGGAATCCTATATATCCTAGTTATAGAAATAATCACAGTTCTCATAGTTGAGTTTGATTGGGGCTTACACATTAAGGTTTACCTTATATATCTACTATAAAAAGTTATCATGTCCCAAGATGTCTGTTTAAAATGGATTGATTGTTTTCACATCATGTCAGATTGTATTCCTGACATATTTAAGGATGTCAGGACATGTCTTGTTTTCATATTGAACATGTACAAATACAATCGCATGATTCATTTGACTTTTCTGAAGGGCATTTTATAATCCGAACAACATGTCTGGAGGCTATCACATGATCAAGGCTGACATGCCTGGAGGGTTTCATAATACTTGGATGGATTGTCTAGAGGACATCGTAAGACCTAGATAACATGTCATGGTTATCTTCCAAATAGGTCTGAGAATGTATGGACATGTATAAAGATAATCCCATGATCCAGGATGACGTGTACAGAGGGTGTCTTATGATCTTGTTGGCTTATCTGGAAGACATCGCAAGACCTATATGACCTATCCTATTTGTTTTCCTAACATGTTTGAGGATGTTTGGACATGTCTAGAAACAATCAAATTATCCAGACCAACATGTTAGAAGAGTGTCTCATGACCTGGATGACTTGTCCTAGTGACATCACGAGACTTAGCTTTCATTCCCTAGTGTTGCCGAATAACTTGGGCGACATGCCTGGAGGCCATCAGAAGATTTAGCTAGCAATCCCATAGAACTTCACAAGACTTGGGTGGAAATACCGGAGGGCATTGTGTGACTCTCTTGATATGTTTGAGGGACATTGCATGATCCAAATAGAATGTTAAGGGAGTGTCACATGACTAGAGTGACATGTCTCAACATTGTCGCATGATCTGGGTGGGTCATTAAAAGTGTGTGAAGATCATAGAATCCATCTTCGCATAAGTCTCTTATATTTTTTAGTATTTTATTCCCTCCTTAATTTCATATGTGCCTTAGGTTTTTTTATTATTAGATTATTTTAGGTTTCGTGTGACCAAACTGATATGCAGAACCTCCTTCACATAATTCAGCTGACACACCATAAGTCCTTTGCGTGATCTATAGAATGATCACATGAAGAAATTATGCATGTCACATGATCCATTAAGTCATCCCTTGTACTTTACCTGGCAGAAGACCTTTGTGATCACGTGAATAGTCACTCTGAGAAGTCCTCTCCTGCACTCATATGTGTTATCAATGTATTTTTTGTGATGAGGGGGGGGGGGTTATAGGCTTCACCGCCCTAGTTATATAACTCCTTGTGCGACATGTATCTCACTAATATGATCTGAAGTCAATTGAGGGATTTTAGTTTCATTTTCTTTGAGAGATATTGTTGTAGGTAATCCGTGGGGCATTGCATGATAAAAAGAAACCATAATAATGTCCCTTAATCACCTTGTTTATTGGGATTTGACCGATCAAATGGATTTTTATTAACCATGTGGTCATGTCAAGGAGATTTTATAAGGTCAGGATGTCATGTTTAGGTGTTGTTGTGAGATCAGGATGCTTATGGGAAATATTTCATGTGATCGAAGATGACTCATCTTGGGTTCTCTATGAGACAAAGGAAACTTGTCAAGGGGGACCTCTGTGAGATTCGGCTGACATATATAAATTCCCTCGCAAGATCATTTTGACTTATCGAGGGGGGATTTGTGAGATCAATGGTGATCACTTGGGGTGTATTACCATGTCTGAATAAAAATCGATGTATATTCCCCTCACAAGAATCTCTAATCTTTTCATTTTTTATTTCTTTTTTTATTCTATAAGGATAGGATACCTCACATGGTCATGTAAATGTTAATGAAGAAAACTACCCTCCTTATATGTGATGCTTCACATGACCAATAATGGGTCTTATGAGGATGAAAAAACATTATCATGAAAAAACCCTTTTGTTTGTCTATGGAGCCGAAGGGGCAATGTAGAATCAATAGGAAATGTCTGAAACCCTTCTCATAATGAGGGTGACATGTCAAAAGGTTCTTGCATGACAAGGTAGAAATGTTGTCAGGGGCTTCATGAGGTCATGTGAACCTCCTAATCTTGTCACATAAAATTCAATGACTTCATAAGATCTCCTCCTTTTTCATATTTTCATATTTTATTTTACAAGTAGTTTTGGATGATTGTCAAATGCATGTCATGTAGAGACTTAGTTTATGAAATTTAAGTCTTTTCAATATATATATATATATATTCAAATCTAGGTGCTAAGATAGTGTGTGATTTCGAGACCTAGTGTGCCCAGAATTAATTTTATAAAAATATTAAATATATTTTAAATTATGTACGTGTAGTTATTAAATAAAATAGGATAATTTTTAAAAAAAAAATCATATCAGAAATATGAGACTATGTTTGAGTCCAAAACACAATTTTTACCCTAGGCAGGACCTAAAATAGGTTGTCGCAGTATGTTCTGACACCTCACTCATTGGCAATATGTTCAGTGGATTAATTAATTATTTAATTCATTCATTCATTCATTTTAACCTAAACAAAAATTATATAAGAATAATGTCATGTATATATTCCCAAGGTTAGCCTCATAATCCTTGGATCTTTCAAGAGCTTCTTTTATCTTCTTACGTTGGTAAATCAAATCGGTCGACGATGAAATGTCAGATCGGAGTAGATCAGAGCACAATGAATGAAATTACATCCTTCAATCATTGGTGAGTGCATTATTTGATGAAGAATTATCCAATATTTAGGTAGAACTATTCATTTTTTTTGCACCATTTTTTATTAAATTGATTGATCATATTGATCCCTTTCTTGTATCTACACCAATTGTGGCCAATTGCATGTGCCCGTGTAGTGAAATTTAATTTTTTATTTAGTTTTCTCACCCGGATTATCCCCATTCTTGATTTTTGGCCAAGAAAAATTGGCCAATTTTGGTTAAAACTCTATTCTTATTCCTTTATCCCTAAATTTCTTCATGTTATTTATTGGTTGGACCCTGAGGTCCCGGTTCGACGTTTTCAGGTGGTACTGAGCCTGATCAGACCCCCAGAATCATGATGGATTCACAAGAGAGGGAAGGATCAATGAATTAGGCATAGATCTAGGATGTTTGTATGTTTTGTAGGATATTTTGGATGATTAGATATTAAATCCTTGGTTACAAAAGGTTCATGGGTGTGAGTTACATGTGATATACCATCAATGATCGATGAAATCAGATTTCCATCCACCGGATGGTCAGAAACAATAAGAAATGCCAGATTTACTATTTTCGGGTGGATTCAAGGCTAAATATAAAGGAAGAATACAAAATCAGGTGCATGGATTGTCGATCTAAGATTCTGTGAAAAACTTGACTACATGTCTATACTATGATGAACACATGACGTTTAGCCCCCTAGATGTGGCAGCTAGGGTTTTAGAAGATTATAAAAATGGAACGGCATGTAGCCCTCCTACACGCTATGTACCTCATCCTCATATGGACAAGACATGTAGTAAATAACATGTTTAGGACCTATGTGGGAGTACACGGCTAGACACGTGACCGTGTACCAAATTATATGGACACGAGGTCAAGTACACGGACGTGGATAGAAGGGAATGACCCGATCCCATATAGTTTAGACACGTTGTGTAGTACACCTTCATGGAATGTACTTATACAAGGATTGAGAGAAATGTGTCACCCAGAGACATGAACAAGAGGTGGATTGGGACTACACATAATGTGGGTCCCCTCACACGCTATGTACTACTTGGTTCCTTCTGAAGAAACTTCAAGGTTCTGTATCTCCTTTTTTTGGGTTTAGATTTTGGACCATAAGTATTCTATCCTGAGTATTTTTTCGCATAAAACATGATGGTTCCCTCAGTTTTGGATTTTTGTATATTATGTGTAATTTTCTAGGCATAAATCTTGGTTAGGTGATGCTCGGTGATGGTAGTGATCACACAGGATCACCAGTGGCTCCTAGAGTGGAACCCTCCTATCAACACAGGGAATGGGTCCTCTACGAGAATTTAGATTGGAAACCTCTAGTCGATCTAGGCATGGATCCTATACTAACTCCTAGAGTGGAACCCTCAAGTCATCATATTTCATGGGTCCTCTACATACTTCCCAAGTGGAACCCTCTAGTCGAGCTAGGCATGGGTCCTCAATAACTAGAGTGGGACCCTCATGTCAGCACGGGGCATGGGTACTCTATAGGCTTCTCGAGTGGAACCCTCAAGTCAATCCGGGCATGTTTACTAGATTGATTCCCAAGTGTAACCCTCCAATATAGTTGTTCATGGGTGTTAAACAATTTCTAGAGTAGAACCCTCCAGCTAGGTTGGGCATGTGTCCTCTACCACTAGAGTGAAACCCTCCTATTGGGCAGGGCATGGGTCTTTCATAAACTATTAGAGAGGAACCCTTCTATTGTACCTTGGAATGGGTCATATACCTAGTGACTTTGGCCCCTCTACTATGTGGTACAGTGACAAGGTGTGGCTTGACTTGGATAGTTACTTATGGATAGACGCCTAAGATGTTGGGCATCGTTAATGGAATTTTGGAACTTTTGGAGACTCTTATTCATGGGATGAGCTATGAGATGGAGATCCCCTTTATATCTTTATTGAGATTATTTTTACTAAGAATATATATATATTCATCTATATCTATACCTTTGGATTTGGTTACTCTCCTTCCATGGGTTGTGAAGACACGCATGGTATACCACGTGCTTTCCATGTTTATCTTCTCATGATTGGATGAGTATAATCTCCTATTATAGGTGGAAAAGACTCAATATTTAGTTCATTTGCACACTATATTTATCCCCTTGTGTTTGGATGAGGTTACTCTCACTTGTTTTGGGTTGAGATGTTCTCTTTCACTATATATTGCATCATGTGTATTGTTTACTATCTTTCTATTCTTGTTGTATCTATTACTTCTCCCCCTTCATATTTTGGGGCATCCTACTAGATATGTATATACTCACCTCTACATGGTATTTTACCACACATTTCATGTATTATTCCGATAATGGACAAGTTATAATTGACTTTATAAGAGCATAAGGATACCTGGTACTTTGGACCGCATACGGTGGTCGCGGCTTGGAGATCAGGATTTGGGATCTCTCAGCAGTTTACTTTTCCAATTTTTTCAGGTTGGGACTCATTTCTGGTTGGGTATGTATTTTTCCCCTTTACTTTCTAATTTTCACTATCATACTCTTTTACACCCTAGAGATTTTTGCTAGCTTGGTTTAATTTCTAGTTGTTTCATCTTTTTATTATTATTCCTTTTCACTTCTACATTGATATGGTCGTGTGTGTGTGTTTTTATAGGTAATTAGGGAAAGGCCTCTTATTTATGATATGTATTTTGGTTATTTTCTCCACCCCCTAGACTATGGAGGTGGTCTTGGGGTAGTTGTAGCTCAAGCACCAGTTAGTTTCGGGTCATGACATATTGGTATCAGAGCAGTTCATTCCTTTGGACGTTGTTTGCAGTAGTCCCCATACAAAGATTTGGTTGGGATCTATGGAAAAATTTCAAAATTGTTACAAGTATATATATAATATAAGAGAATCCAGTTATAGTGTGGGTGGCCGACATATCTATTCACCAGGATGGTGACTACCTACTTGTCGACTCGGCATACTGAGACATTGGTTGTAGGGATCATCGGTACATGAATCATATAGGATTGATTCTCTGACTATCCTTATTGATTAATCTCCCCATTATTATATATATATATATATATATATATATATGATCATATGACCATGGTACATCTTGATAACATTCAGGATGCCTCTACGATGATATCCAGTCAGAATACTGGTTCTAGATCATAATTATGATCTGATGAGTGATGAGGCCTCAGTTTATGGTTTATCCCATCAGATTCTTCTTCCAGGTGGGTAGGTAGAAGCACCTTCACCTATCGAGTAGGATATTCTCCCTATAGAGTAGGATGAGGATTCATGTAGGCTTAGCATGCTCAATAAGTTCCAACGCTAGAGACTACTGAGGTTCCATAGTGAGCCAGATCCTCATGCAGCAGCGGATTGGCTAGATTTAGTGGTTCGTATCTTTAGTCTTATTTATACCCTGAAAAATTAGGTGGTTGTGGTATCAAATATCCTTTTCCATGGATTATCTAGTAATTGGTGGATTCTTGTTACTCAGATGCACGATGAGTCAACACTCTCATGGCCAAACTTCCAATAGTCATTCTATGAAAAGTACTACCCCTCCTATTGCGCTTGGTTCAGATTTAGTAGTTTATAGAGATACAGTAGAGAGAGATTATGGTGGATGAGTATGCAGTGAGGTTCGCATACCTTATTCAATACTCCCTCAACATGATCTGTGATGGCTACTTCGAGAATAGAAGTTTTATCAGGGACTTTGCAAAGAGATCTATGCTAGTTTAGTGCCCTTTTGCATCCCCACCTATATTGAGGTATTGGTTCAAGAACTAGTGAAAGAGATATTTATGTCATAGAGATGCTAGATAGCTGGATCTAGAAGTGGGCATCACTGAGTTGAGTCGTCTGGAGTAGCTATTAGACACCCATTGGTGGGATCTCAACGCAAAAGATCCTTTCATGATCAAACTAGGGTGCATGGTCATGCAGTATAGGGACAAAATAGAGCACCAAGGAAGAACGAAGAGGGGTGGTTCTATTCTTATGATGGTTGAGGTTACATAGATCATGATTTCTCAACTAGACGAACTACGGATCATATGAAGATAGCTGATGGAATGCCATGGTAGAGGCAGCGCTATGATTAGGGATCTCCTATGTGATGTTAGGGTGGTCCCTAGGTATGTGGAGCTAGTATAGGAGTAGGAAGTGTTATAGGTGGTGGAAGAAACTATGAGAACCTTCCACCACCACCCTCAGGTATCCCACATCAGGCTCAGGGAGTTGGCAGTCAGGGCCGCAAATATCTGCAAGATCTGAAGACTTATAACCTCACAGTGTATGATATGATTAGAGGTATGATATGTACTTATTCTACTCTTGATTCAGTATTATTATACATATGTTCCATTCATTCCTTCATCTCTATACTCTCTGTGCAAGATCTAGATCTCCCAGTTGAGTCTCTAGTCGAGAAACTTCGCCTTGAGGTTCCTATAGGGAACACTTCTTCTTTATCTTTTATTTATCATTAGTGTGAGCTATAACTTGGTAGATAGAGGTTCAAGTTAACCTTTTGGTCATCATGATGGAACCCTATAACATCATCTTTGGTATGGATTGGTTTTCAATGGTTTGAGACTATATTGATTATCACCGCAAAAAATTCATATTCCTACGCAATGATGGGATGAGATTATTCTTTTCTAGTGAGAGAGATATATATCATAGTGGGATGAGTGGGTTATGTGAGCGAGAGGCTGTATCTAATCACCCATATGTGGGTGAGTATATCCCTGGGTGTAGCTGGCTCCTTAGGCATCTAGATTCCTTTATTTTTGGAGGATTACATCAAATTCTTCCCCAAGGATGTTCTGGGACTACCTCTGAGGTGAGAGATGGAATTATGAATCGAATTACATCCTAACCCCACTCTGATATCTTCTGTGGCATATCAAATGGCCCCTACCAAGATATGGGATCTGTGGTTGTAGTTAGAGGACCTTTGAGAGAAGGTTTTCATCAGACCCAATGTGTCTCCCTGGGAATCTCTAGTGTTGTTCAGGAAAAAGGTGGATGGGTGCTTGTGGATCTACATGGATTATCGTCACCTGAACCAGGCCATGATAAAGAACAAGTACCCCTTTCCAAGGTTTGATAATCTCTTTTACCATTTTTGAGGCATGAGATAGTTATAGAAGATTGATATTCAGTCCATCTTCCACCAGTTGAAGATTTGTGGGGCTGATATTACAAATATAGCATTCAGATGTCACTACAGACACTATGAGTTCCTAGTGATGCTTTTTGGTGTAATGAATTCCCTTGCCATGTTTATGGATTTGATGAACCGGATCTTCTATACATACATGGACCATTTTTTTCATCTTTATCAATGACATACTCATCTACTCTGAATCATAGGATTAACATGTAGATCACTTGAGGATGGTTCTAGACTTTCTTCGAGTCCATCGCCTTTATGGAAAACTCTCAAAGTGCTAGTTCTAGATTAATGAGGTTCACTTTTTGGGGAATTTAATTTGTGAACATGGTTTAGTTGTGGACCCAGTGAACATCGATGCAGTTATTACTAAAGCGCCACCCAAGACCATGTTGGAGGTGCAAAGATTTATTGGCTTAGTATGGTATTATAGGAGGTTTGTGGTGGAATTCTCCAGAATCGCAGCCCCTTTGACTGCCCTAACATAGAAAGGGAAGCCATTTACCTAGACTGATCAGTTCCAAAGGTCCTTCAATGATTTTAGGTTAAGTATGATAAGTGATCCTATGTTGATACTACCATAGGGGGGTGTAGATCATGTAGTGTATTTAGATTCCTCAGGATATGGGCTTGGCTACATGTTGATGCAGTGATAGGCAGTTATTGCATATGGGTCGAGGTAGTTGAGACCCCACAAACAGAACTAAATGACTCATGAACTAGAGATAGCAGTGGTAGTATTCTCCTTGAGGATATAGAGGCACTACTATCTAGGGGAGTGCTTTTTGGTTTACTCAGACCATCATAGTCTTAGGTACATCTTCATGTAGCTAGACTTGAACCTGAGACAGTGGCACTTATTGGAGTTCCTATAGGTTTATGAATTCAAGATATTCTATACTCTAGGTAAGGGAAACATAGTAGCATATTCCCTTAGAAGGAAGTCATAGGCTCACTTAGTATAGGAGGCTTTGAAGAAGTTGGATTCCTTACAACAAAACTTGGTGGATAAGGAGGGTACAACCTTTCTAGATTCAATGGTGTTGAATCCTACACTTATCAAGTGTAAGAGAGATTCCTAGTTGGGAGACCTTGATTTTGAGGTCTTACTTTATCATATATCCATAGGTGACTCACTAAATGGATATTATGAAGGAGGTAATCACATCATCTTTTTCAGGGATGGATGATGGTTCCAATAAAAATGTGGGAGGAGGTGATGCGGGAGTTACACACTTCTCCCTTAACTATAAATACCAGTGTAGGGAAGATATACAGACACCTTCAGTGAAATATTTGGTGGTTTTTCATGAGATAGAGTATAGTTGATTGTGTCTCTTAGTGCCTCACCTGTCAGTAGGTGAAGGCTAAGCACCAAGTTCTGGCTGGGTTTTTTCATCCCATTGATATCCCAGAGTGGAAGTGGGATGGCATGTCCATGGACTTTGTTTAGGTATTCCACATAAAATGAAGTTCCATGACACCATCTAGGTGATATTTGACTGAATCATGAATTCGGCACACTTCCTTGCTATTAGGGAGCATAGTTTGGTGGAGAGTTTGGGGTAGTTGTATGTATAGAAGATCTTTCAGCTTCATGGGGTGCCCTTGATGATTGTCTCTGATCATAATGAATGATTTATGTCACGATTTTAGAGAGGCCTACAGGAGGTATTTGATAACCAAATGAGGATGAGTATAACCTTTTACCCCTAGTCTGATGGGAATACCAAGCGCACTATCTAGGTGTTGGAGGATATGCTGATAGATTGGGTGTTAAACTTTATCCAGAGCTAGGAGGATCATTTTTCCTTGGTAGAGTTTGCATGAATGAACAAATACCACTATAACATCAGTATGGAACCTTTTGAGTCCCTGTATAGGAGACCCTCAAGGTCACCCTTGTGTTGGATAGATATTGGAGAGATATCTCTTGTAGGCCTAGAGATGGTATAGGTGATGAAGGAGAAGGTCCAGGTCATCCATGTGTAGATTAGGATGGCCCAGAGAAGAAGAAAATATTATACTGGTCATCATCATAGGCCCTTGGAGTTTGAGCAGGGAGACCATGTTTTCCTAAGAACCTCATCGTGGTGAGGACTGTAGAGGTTTGTATGGGGGGAAAAGATATCCCTGAGGTTCATCGGTCTTTTTGAGATTTTGTAGAGGTTTGGTGAGGTTTCTTACCACCTCATACTATCCCCATAATTGGCATGGGTGCACAACATCTTCCATGTCTCGTGACTAAGAAGATACTTACATGGCCCCATGCACATCATCAACTGGGGAGATCTAGAAATCATGGATGGATCCACCATTATGAAGCACCTATTGGTGATCTAGGATTGATAGTAGAGGAAACATTATGGATAGACCATCCCTTTGGATCATGTTTTTTGGAAGCACAAGAACATGTATGAGAGTTCATGGGAGTGGGAGAGCTATATGTGGGATCAATATTCTATGTTGTTTGTTTAGTTTTGATTTGGGGGGTGATATTAGAGGATAGAATGATGTAGAGATACATTTTCTACCTTGTAAGTCTTTGAAATATTTTTATATATATTTCCATAGCTAGGTACTGATACGATATGTGATTCCAAGGTCTGGTGTTCCCGGAATTAATTTTATAAAAATATTAAATATATTTTATATTATGCACATGTAGTTACTAAATAAAACAATATAACTTTTAAACTAAATATTCGATCATAAATATGAGACCACAGTTAATTCTGGAATGCAATGTTAACCCTAGGTATGAACTAAAATAGGTCAGCACAGGGTGTTCGAACACCTTGCTCATTGGTGGTACATTTAGTGGATTAATTAAGTATTTGATTAATTAGTTAATTCATTTTAACCTAAATAAAAATACTCTAAGAATGTAGTCATGGAGATATTCCTAGGGTTTATCACATAATCCTAGGATCTGCTGATAGATTCTCTTTTCTCCTTCCATTGGTGAATCAAAATAGTCAATGACGAAACATTATATCAGAGCATATCGACATGCAGAGAATGAAATGATGTCATTTAATCATTGGAGAGTACATTATTCAATGAAAAATGATCCAACCTTCATGTAGGAATCTTCAATTTTTATTTTACATCCTTTTTATTTAAATTTATTTAGTAGATCGATCATTTTATTGTATATGTTCTGATTGTGGCCAATTGCATGCACCTATGTATTTTAATTTAATTGTTCATTTAGTTTTCTCACCCAGATTATTCTCATTCTTGATCATTGGCCAAGAAATATTGGCCAATGATGGTTAAACCTTTGTTATTATGACTTTATCCCTCAATTTCTTCACGTTCTTCATTGTTTGTACCTCACAGTCCTGGTTCGATGTTGTCAGGCAGTACCAAGCCCGATCAGACACCCGGAATCATGATGGATTCACGAGTGAGGGACTTATCGATGAATCAGGAAAAATTATAGGATTATTGTGGGTTTTGGAGGATTGTTTTCATGATCATAGGTCAAATATGTGGTGATTAAAGGTTTGGGGGTGTGTGTTACGTGCGACGAACCGTCAATGATTGACGAAATCATATTTCTACCTACCAAATGTCCAAAAATGATCAATGATGCTAGATCCTCTATTTTTAGACAGATTCAAGCCTGAATCTAAATATGGAAGCCCATATTATGAATTAGGATCATAGATCTGATATTTTTTGAAAAACCCGACTACACATTGTGTACTACGTTGAACACATAGCGTGTAGCCCCTCGCTGCAGCGACTAGGGTTTTAGAGGATTATAAAAATGGCATGGCATGTAGAATTCCTACACATAGTGTACCTCATAATTGGATGGATGATTCATGTAGTGAATCACATGGGAAAGACCCATTTGTAAGTACATGGATAGGCACATGGCCATGTACCAAAGTACATGGACACGGGGTCAAGTACATGGACACAGCCAAAAGGACACGGCCCGATCCCGAATAGTTTGGAAATGTTATGTAGTATATATAAATAGCATGTACTTATATATGGATTGGAATTTGTGTGTTGTATGGAGACATGGTTAGGTAGTTTAACAGGACCAAATTTTGTGTGGGTCCCCTTACACACCATGTACTACTTGGTTCCTTTTGAGGAAACTTCAAGGTTTTGTATCTCCTTCATTTGTACTCATATTTTGGCCTGAGAGTAACTTATCCTGAGTGTTTATCCATGTAAAATGTGTTGGTTCCCTTGGTTTTGGATTTTTGTGATGTTATGTGAAATTTTCCAAGCACGGTGCTTGGTTAGGTGACACTCCATGATGGCAGTGATTTCACAGGATCACCAGTGGCTCAAAAAGTGGAACCCTCCTATCATTATAGGGCATGGATCCTCTATAAATTTTAGAGTGGAACCCTCCAGTTAAGATGGGAATGGGTCCTCTAAAAACTCCTAGATTAGAACCATCCTATCAGCACAAGGCATGGGTCCTCTACTGATTTCCTGAGTGCAACCCTCCAAACCAGTTGTGCATGGGTCCTCGATGACTAGAGTAGAACCCTTCTATAAGCATAGGTCATGGGTCCTATATAGAATTCCCAAGTGGAACCCTTCAGTCAAGCTGGGAATGGTTCCTCAATGTATTCCTAAGTGGAACCCTCTAGTCAAGTTGGGCATGGGTCCTTGATTACTTCTAGAGTGAAACCCTCCTCCTGGGATGGGCATGGGTCCTCTACCACTATATTGAACCCTCCTTCTAGGCACGGCATGGTTCCTTAATTGAATATCAAATTTGAACTTTCCTATTGTACTGAGGGATGGTTCCTCTACCTAGATACTATGGCCCCTCAAATGTGCGATCAATGATGAGGCATGGCTTGATTTGGATGGTTACTTTTCGGCAGACGTGTGAGATGTTGGGCATCGTTGATAGAATTTTGGAACTGTTGGTGACTCTTCTCCATGAGATGAAATTTGAGATGAATATACCATTTATCTATCAATTGGGATTATTTTAACTGAGCATATATATATTCATATGTATCCATACTTTTGGATTTTTTTACTCTCCTTCCATGGGTTGCAAATATGTGTGGGGTATGCCAAGTACTTTCCCTATTTATCTTTTCATGATCAGATGAGTCTACTCTCTCGATATAGGTGGAAAAGACTCAATATGTATTTCATCTACACATTGTGTTGATACCCTTGTGTTTGGATGAGGTTAATCTCTCTTAGTTTGAGTTGATATGATCTCTTTTACTGTATCTTGCATCCTGTGTACTATCTGTTGTCTTTATATTCATGTTGCATCTATTAATTATTCCCCTTTAAATTTTGGGAATCTTAATGGGTATTTATATACACACCCATTCATGGGATTATACCACAAGAGTAGTGTCTTATAAAGATGAAGGATAGGTTAGGGTGACTTCATAGGAACTTAGGGATACCAGATACTTTGGACCATGTACATTGGTCGTATCTTAGAGATCAGAAGTTGGACTCTATCAATAGTTTAATTTTCTAGTTTTGTTAGGTTGGGACATATTTCTAGTTGTTCATGTATTTTGACCCTTTACTTTCCAGTTTTCACTATCATACTCTTGTACACCCTAGAAGGTATGCATGCTTGGTTTACTTTCTACCAGTTGCATCTTTTTATTATTATTCCTCTACACTTCTACATTGAGATGGTTGGGTGTGTGCATATAGGTACATAGGAAAAGGAATACTATTTATGATATGACTTTAAGAACTTATCATCACCCCTAGCCTGTGAAGGTGGGCTTGAGGTAGTTACAGTTTGAGCCCCGATTAGGGTCAGGTTGTGAGATATTGGTTGACAAGTAACATGATTAGAAGTTCTTTTCTAGAAGACTTCGTATGATCATTAGCAGTTTCTTGGGTTCCTTCAAAAGAATAGGTGGGATTTTCAAATAGGATCTACATGATCAAATCTAATCATATGTTATGTATTATCCTTTTACATGAACTTCTAAGGGTTATGTGATTGTGTGTCCTTTTTTAGTTTACACAATCTGTGTGAGTTTTGGCCACCTTCTCTTCTTTTGGTTTTCAAAAAAAATACCCATTCTTCGAGTATTTATTCCCTTGTATATTTTTCAATGCTCATTTGGCGGGCATAAAAAATTTCCCCCTCTCAGGAGCAGCATCTTCAGGGAAAAAGACTCACTTCTAAGGAAAGTAAATGCCCACCTGAGTCTTTGGGGATGTCTCCAATCAGTTTCTTGGGAAATGTTTGGTTTTTTGGGTGACTGTTGGTATTCCACGGTGGACCCTATAAATAGGGGGAAAGGAGAGGCTTGTTCCACTGACTACATCAAATCTATAGATCTCTTGTTATCTAATTTCATCATATTATCCCTTTGCAAGACCTCATCATGAGATGTTGTACTCAATACCCCTCTACAAGAACTGATTGTGAGACATGTCTACAAGACTGATTCATGAGAACTATTTTGCATGATCTACTTTACTTCGGAACATTCTAAACAAACCACAAACTAATTCTTTAGTGATTTTCCTGAGCCTTAACCTCGATATTTAGTCCTATGGATATATTTCTAGGATTTTCAGGATCTTCTGGTTCGGTCACATGATTTATTGATCATTATGCAGTTCATGTGACTGTCTCAAGGTCACACGATCACAAGTCTTATAACAGATTTCACAATGGAGAGATTTTTTTTGTTCATGTAGCCTATGAGATCTCCATGGGTTATGAGGTTTGTGAGACCTGTATTAGTTCATGTGGTCATGAGTCCCCACATGGTTCATGTGATGGGTATGATGTTTTAGGAGTTATGCATCTCTATTTGACTATATTTTTTTTCATGTATTTATATATACTTTCTTCTTTTATGTAGATGGATTCCATCTCCCATACATCTTCAAGGAAAGAGGCTAAATTAGTGATGAATCATCAAAATGATATTATTGAGAGTTTATACTCTAACTATCATTGTATTGTTTAATCATCATAAATGAGTTTGATGAACTTGATGGGAGTGAACCTTAAGGAATATCCTCTTTCAAAATTTATTCCACTCTATGGGTTTTTTCTTACCAATGATGCTCCCATCCTTTCACTAGAGTCATTAATCTTGCATCCCTCTTGGATTTTGGAAACCCATAATACCTTCCGAGAAAATATCTCACATGTAGGTCGCTTCATTACTGAGGGGGAATGCACAGACGGGCATCTGCTAAAATTTATTCCCATAGAATTTGATAGGAATCATCATGAACCTTATTCAGATATCCATATGTATCATTTGATAATGTAGAAATACACTACAAACTAGAGTTTTGGGTGGTTTACCAACTGGGATTTTTGATCAGGGGGTTTTTGGAATGGGTTGGGGTTGGCCCTTCTGGGTCAATATATTACTTCTGAATTTTCCATTGATCTGAAATAGATTAAGATGTACAAGGATGTTTGGATATTGAAAATTTTTTCTTGTTTTCACAAGGTATTGATGGTGGAATTTTTTAGTCACTAGAGTCCAGATACAAACATGTTTCGCCTGACGCATGGCAAGGTGGGTATTAATCTCTAGGACATTGAGAAAATTTGTGGTGCACCCATATTGGGAGGGATGTATGATGAGTTCCCCCCCCCCACCATCTATATAGGATAATGTGGAGAGGACCCCTTCTCTTTCCTTGTAGTTGATCAGTCTGGCTGAAAAACCCCTTAAGAAGGACCCGCCTCCTAGTGTAGATATCTCGTTCAAGAAATGGGAGAAATTATTCATTAAGAAAGGTTTTACTAATATGAAATCCAAGAATCCAAATGTTCTCCCTATGAAAGAATATCATAGTGCTAAGGGAACCTATTGTCCTATAGTTGAAGAATAGAAATTTAACAATTGGGGTTGGAAGGATATCTCTAATATTAACCAGACTATTCAGGTGGTCGGTTTCTTTACTATGTACCTGAGTGGGTACTTACTCCCAATAAAGGAAAAGGGTGGTGCTACGGTCTCCACTTTCATGATGGTGACCTCTATGGTGGGAGGTTAGTGTATTGGGTTGTACAACCCTATTTTTTCAAAATTATATCACCTCATGTGACATATTTATAGGGGAAGAGGACCACATAGAATATTTTCCCCCTTTTAGGTGTTATGGGGTTGGATGGGGGATAATTTAGGAGGTTATGAGTACCTAAGTATTCATAACATCCCCAAAATTCATTTCAATCCATTTTTAAAGTGAATTAGTTGGGTAAGTCCCATTACACTAAAGTATTAGGAGGTCAGGTCCTTCTTAAGACATTATGACCGCATCTCCTTAAAACCCTATGGATCAGTTCCCACTAGTAATATGGTTGATAATAGTGGGGGTAGCCTTGAGGCTCAATCCTACATGCTGTCACTTCATGAGGGTGTCCTCTCTGTCTACATAAATGGGGGTCTCCTCAATGAATGGTTCTCACCTTGTTGCTTTTTTTGTCAGTTTTAGTGTGTTCAGTTGAGATGTCCTCCCTCTATTCACATTTGATCTGAGAATCATCTAGTGGTGGCATGCTAGTTTTGGATCATGTTCACCAGGGATGAGACTTGGGCCAAGATATACTTCCCTCCCCCTGATGTAGAGATTTGTTTTTCCTGAAATTATGATTAAATTTGGATCTGATCATATCCTAAGGAGAAGTTATCCACATCATTATAGAGGTTTCAATATTACCACTTACTTTCAAGAAATATCTGAGTCTTGGAAAGCAGCAAGTTCTGAGAGACCAATAGCCCTAAAAGTTCCTCATAAATAGGTGAGTAATTTACCATTACCCTCACTACCGGTAGAATTTCCAACCAGTATGGGCATATTGAGTGTGATGCTGATGAGTGAATCCATGCCAATGCTATTATTTCCTGTTGCATTTTAGTAGTGGGTGACTAAGAGAATAGTGAACTCATAGGTTGAGCTATGGGGAATAATATGACATGAAGAGTTATCTTTAGATGGATTTTCTCATGTTACCACTCCCCTAGGAATTACATTCAATGACCAACCTATGGAGTTTAAGGCTTTCCTTCAAGACCTTGATGTAATGTTAGAAAGCGTGAAGTGTCGAGTCTACTATTTACCTCTAGTGTACTGAATAGTGGTTCGAGGAATACTCGAGGTTGTCATGGATGAATAGGGTTATCCCATTATTGAAACAGTGGTAAAAATGATCTTAATGTTGTATTCAAATGTTTTTGGTGCTATCACAACTGTACTGATGTATTTTTTGTTTTTGTTGATATAGTAGGAAATCGCAAAACACTACCCTCTCCCAATATCGCCAGTGTATTCTCCTGGGGGTACGGATAGCATATATGAATTGAGTGGTGACCAAGGGACCAATGATGAGGGCTCCCTAGATCAACTAGCTCTGATGAGGGTGGCAGTTACCATCCCTATAGTGATGCCCTCAACACCAGCACCTTATAGAGATCCTGCCTCGGAGGGGTAAGGGAAAAGGAAGTGCTCTGAATGGTCAAATCTCTCTCCCATAAAATCCTCTAAAGTATGTATGGAATTTCACTATTTTATTATTTTATATTATTCTAGTAAAACAACTTAATTTGTCAAAAATGTGTAGGTCCCCGCCGATCCCTCTTAGAGGAGCATATATATGCCCCTGAGGATGCGTGTGAGCATTCTTTTTGTTTAGAAAAACCTTCACTATTGGGATTAGCCAATAAAGAAGTGGATATGAATGATGTTCCGACTTAGTTAGGCCTGATTCCTATGATATATGTTATATCAATCATTCTATTTGATCTAGAACTAGCGAATTCACTTTTAGAATAGACTGATACAAGTATATATTCTACTATTGAATTAGATTTTATGGAGGCATGTTTCAAAGAAGGTGTAAAATTATTTAGAAATTGGACACATGGTTTGATTTATGTCATGTCGCCTAACATTTATTTTTTTTTACATCCCTAAAGGGTGGTGAGAAAATAATATATTCAGAGAAATCACTGGTGGTTCTACTAAGCAACTCATCATAAGAGGGTGTTTCCTCATTGTTAGAGGATGGGGTTAGGGCAACAAACACTGCCAGCGATGCAAATGAGAAATCTATGTTTCTAACATTAGTTATATATATTGATTATATAATGAAATAATTTAATTTATCCTCTTAGTTATAAACCCTGATTCCCCTTATTGTAGTGTATTCTCCTCAGATCTCGGAGGTTCGAATCCATGCTTCCTTGGGGATTCCTTCGACTGAGTCAACCAACATAGAGGTTGGATCCCTACCTACTTCATTAAAGACCGTGAGCATGAGTCCATCACTTAGCTACTTAGTCCCAAAATATGTTTCTATTTCTAGGATGGTCTTGGTTCAAGGTATGGAGTCTTCATCACTTTACCAGTCGATGCAGCAATAAGTATGGAAGGAGATTTGGACTTTAAATTTAGAGGGCCCTTTTTAAGGGCATAAGGATTGGCTAGGTAATCTTTGGTTTATGTTCAATACCCTTGGTTAAAATTTTTTGATTATACCTCCCTTTATTCTTGGGTGAAGGAGGTGATCTCTTTGAGGGAGAAAAAGATGCCTCCTTGAATTAAGGGTGGTAGTATATGAGGCTTCCTCTTTAGTAAAGCAAAGTTGGGATGTAACAATTGGGCCTCGTTGATAGCATAGACACCCCACCTTAACATGGGCATCAGGTCATGGCCTACCAGGCACCACCAATTTCCCTATAAACATGTGGTCCCCTACTCAGGACCCACCTACATGCCCGAACGGGTCATCAGACTAATGATTTTTCCCAAAAGCCAACACATGTTGTAACACCCTTAAGGTTTTCTAAAAATAAATCAAAATGCATGAAACCTTTTTTTAAGAATATATTTATAACTATCCTTTAAACATAATTTTTCCACTTCTATGTTTTGAATTTTAAAAAACTGTCATCTACAACTATGTTCAGTATATTATTTGGATCCTATGGAACCAACTTGTTTTTTTGGTAAATAGTAACATACCCTTATGAATAGTAATATGACTCTAATGAATAGTAAATTGTATTATTATTTAATTTTCTTAAGGCTCTAAGATAATGACATCTTGATTAATTTTTCATTGTGATATAAAAGCAGTTATATTTTTTAAATTATAAATTTTTGAATTAAGTATGATTTTATTTAAAAATTAAATTAATAATATTTAGAAAATTATTTTCAAAAAATGAATTTCATTTTTGAATTATACACGTCAAAAAATGGTTAGGGTAAATTTTTGGGATTTTTCTGAAATTCTTGAATTTTTGATGAATAGTGAAATACGGTAAAATACCATATATTCAAATTATCAGTAAATTACACTATTTATGACATCATAAGAGATTTAAGGGCACTTTGTTAGAACTAACATGCCATTATTACTATTTTGGGTCACATTAATTAATACTATTCATAGTCTTGATAAAAATATTATAATAATGATTAAAATAATGTAAAATACCTCCCCTCCTCCACTATAAATACCACCGTCATTCCCCTATTCCTCTCACACCTCTCAAGCCTTGATAATTGTCTAATTTATGCCAAAATACCTCCCCAATATTGTTCCCCACGTCCTATATCTATTGTTCTCACCAAAAGACCAAAACCAAAACCCATAAGAAGGATCTCAAGGAGAAGAGATCAAGAGGTAAACATCCTCTTTTGTTTTCTTTCTTTTCTTTCATTTTATATTATTATTTTTAATTTTATTTGGATTATGTTGGGATATTTCATTCCATTTACCCCCTTACTTCCCATATTATGTAATAATTATGATATACCCTATTTCTCTCATCAAAATATTTTATGAAATTTTAAGCGACGCCGTTAGGCTGCCGAATTTTCATAAGAGATTTCTCAACTCTTCTTTTATTTTGAGTTCCTTTATTTTATTCTTCTCTATATTCACTTAATCTTATCCAATAGGCATGAAATCTCCAGAAATATTTTATATTATTTATTTTCTCGTGTTCATGGAAAATTAATCATCAATCTTCCTCTCTTCACCCATTTATTCAAGGAATAAAAACATTGTCTGTGATGTGTCGAATTTCCGACATCATGGATGATGTGATTTCAATTTTATTTAATTCTTTAAAGTATGGCCATGAAACCATTTTTATGTTTGAACAATGTTATAATATATGTATTATTTCTTAACCATGGTTCTTTAATTCTTTTTTACACGTGTTTTTAATTTATAAAACAAAATGAGGTCGTTATATCAAAGAACCACTAAAATGACCTAAACAAACATCATTAATGTTTTAACTTATGAATCATCCTCATTTCAGAATTAAAAATGATAAATGGTATAATTTATGGTTCTATAAATATTTAACTACCATTCCATTCTAATTCTGGTGTTTCACTTCCAATCGACAAGAGAATCCATCATGAACCGACCATGGAAAACATGTAAAGAAAGCACCCAAAACAATGAAAGGAACAAAATACTAATAATTAAAGGGTGAAATGATGTTATGAAATGATTATATAAGGTGTTATAAACATGAATATGTTTCTTTTAGATATTAATAACACTCTTTTAACCATTATACAGGAGGTTTAAACACATTTTAAGTAAGAAGAACCTGAGTTAAGGAAATTCTTAACCCAATTTCCATTCTTTGGGTTAACCTTATTCTTTATTCATTATGTGGTATTAAGAATATTGGTGTGATGAATTTTTTATTATATTATTTTTATATGTGTGTTTATATTGTATAAAAATATCTATTTCATTTTATTAATTCTCACTCCATTTATATTTTAAGGTACTTTCCTTTAAAAATCCTTTTAAAACTCTCTTTAATAAATTTCAAAAGGATTGTTTTTTTATGTGTATGGCATGAGAGGTTTATCCGGATTTCAAGATACTTTATTGCAATGATATGTTCCTTGAACATTATTTATGATTATTTGATCCCATTATAGCTCAATATATGTTGGATTTATCCCGTTATAGCTCAAGATATGTTGGGTTGAGCCCGTTATAGCTCAAGATATGATGGGTGAGCCCCATTATAGCTCTCCAGTGCATTGGGTACTCTGAAGATAGAATTTGACCAAAATATTATTCCATGTGCAAGGGTGAATTTAATAGTTATATGGTAAATATGTCCCAAAGAAACTACATGATGTTTCTATGCATATGAGTTTTTATGATTATGAGTTTTATCGGTTTTTATGTTATCACTTGACTAACGCTTTCTTTATTTATATCCCTTACTGAGTTTTATACTCATACCAAGTTTTTATAATGTTTTCCATAGGATATAACGATGGGTAAGATAAATAAGGGAGTTTTGATGTTTGATATGGAGTGTTGTTAAATAAATCATGTTTTAAGTTTTAATGTTTTATATTTTGAAAAAAAATGGATACTGTTTTATTCATATCCTCTTGTATGAATGTGGTATGTCATGTATATAAGATATCCTAATTATTTAAAACTCTAATCCAGAAAATATCCTCAATGTTTAATAATGTTTGGTCTTGTGTAAAATTCAATATTAAGTAGCGTTTTAGGTCCAGGTCCTTATAGTTGGTGTCAGAGGATGGTTTTGATAACTTTAGATGTTAGGATGATATTTAAAATATACCATAACTGATTTTTACTCTATGATTAATTTTAAATGTTATAGAATTTAAAGATCACCATGTTTCTTAGACTAAGATATGTTTGTTTAGAATGTTTTTCCACAGAAGAAATAGGGAATCTGAAGTAGGAAGGCACCAAGAGGCTGATTTTTGTTCGAATCTGAAGCCCGATATGGTGGGAATTGGAACCGAGCAGTTTGTGATAGAAATGGATCAGTTGACCCAAGAAATAAATGGGGGTGGTATCCATGCTAGAGAGGAACATGATCCACTATGAAGAAACATGTCTTTTGTGGAGCATTTTATGAGGAACATCCTCCAGCATTCAGTGGAACTGTAGATCTAGTGATATCTGAAGGATGGATCAATGCTCTAGAAAATATATTTTATGTCATGGGATGTTTAGAACTTAAAAAGTTAATACTATATATTTATCATTTGGAAGTTGAATCCGATCAATGGTGGTCTCTGGTTAAGAATATGAGAGAAATAAATGATCTTGACAGTCTGGAATGGGATGATTTTAAGAGTCTTTTTCTGGAAAAATATTTTCCCAAAACTGTTCAACTCAAAATAGAGAAAAAAATCTTGGAACTGAAGCAGAAATATGATGATTTTGTGGAAGCATATGAATCCAATTTTACAAGATTGGCCAGGTATGTACCAGATTTTACTTGGGATTTTGAAAGTAAAATTAATATATTTTACTCTGGTTTGAAACTGTTTTTGTGAAGATCTTTGGCCTCACAAGAGTTTAAAAGCTATGAGAAGCTTGTTTATTGTGCTGAAAAAGTTGAGATGGAGTTTTCTAAAACATATGTGCCTCTTGATGACAAGAATAAGAAGCAGTCATATTGGCAGGAAATGGGGAAGAACATGTCAAATAAGTCTAGAGGTAAGAAAATGAATTTCCCTTCTTATGAAAAGTGTGGTAAAAGGAATCCTGTTGAATGTCTTGTAAATTCTGGGAAATGCTACCAATGTGGGAAATTTGGAAACATGTCTCATGAGTCCAAGTAAAATGATCTAAAATCTAATGAGAAGTTGATGGTGAGATGCTTTAACTGTAAGTAATTAGGTCATTTTTCTAATGTTTGTCTGAATCTAGTTACTCAAGTAGGGAATCAGGTAGATTGAAATAAAAAGGGTTTAGTAAAATATTTTGCAACCACTTCATCATATGTTGAGCTATCAAATGAGGTGGTATCAGGTACATTTCTTATTTTTACAGATTTTGAAAATGTGTTGTTTGATTCAGGGTCTACCCATTCCTTCATTTCTAAGAATTTTTTGGAAAAAATGGGAATTAAACCTCATGAAATGAAATCAGATATCATGGTAAAAACACCTGGAGGAAATATTGTGTCAAAAAGAAATTATAAGAATCTACTTATCCTTGTTTGTGGAAAGAGTTTACCTGCAATCCGTGTTGTTTTGCCTCTAATAGAGTTTGATGTTATTCTGGGTATGGACTTGCTTTTATTTTATCATGATAAGATAGATTTCAGAGAAAAAGAAGTTGTTTTTCAAAAAGAATTTATGTTTGTGTACAAGAATGAACCCATACCATTAATAACATATCAGGAATCTAAGAAACTAATAATTGATAGAAATGAAAGTTATATTGCTCGTATTTTTTAAGATAAGGTAATTATCCAGATTAATGATGTACTAGTAGTAAATGAATACTTGGATGTTTTTTCTGATGATTTTCTTGGTGTTATTCCTAATTGAGAGGTTGAGTTTACTATTGAATTAGTTCCTGAAGCTAAGCCAATTTCAAAACCTCTTTATCGAATGTCCCAAATGGAACTTCTGGAATTAAAAAAACAGTTGCAAGAATTATTAGATAAAGGCTTCATCCGACCTAGCACTTCACCATGGGACGCTCCTGTCTTGTTTATTAAGAAAAAAGATGGTTCAATGAGACTTTGCATCAATTATTGAGCCTTAAATAACATTACTGTTAAAAAAAGGTATCTTTTGTCTAATATCTATGATTTTTTTGATCAGCACCATGGAGCACAGTATTTTTCGAAGGTTGACCTAAGGTCGGGGTACCATCAGTTGAAAGTAAAGGATAAAGACATCCAGAATACTGCTTTTTATACTAGATATGGTCATTATTAATTTGTAGTTATGCCTTTTGGGTTAACTAATGCACCTACTGTATTCATAGATCTTATGAATAGAATATTTCATGAATTATTGGATAAGTTTTTGGTTGTCTTTATTGATGACATTCTGGTATATTCTAGAAGTAAAGAGGAGTATGAAAAACATCTAAGGGTTATTTTGAAAACATTAAAAGAATAAAAAATTATGGAAAATTCAGCAAGTGTGATTTTTGGATGCAAAAGATTTCTTTTTTTAAGAACATTGTAAATAAGGATGGAATAATAGTTGAACCTACCAAAACAAAAGTGGTTGATGAATGTCCAAGTCCTACAAATGTTACAGATATTTGTAGTTTTCTTGTATTAGCAGGTTACTACTGACAGTTTGTTAAAAACTTTGCATGGTAATCTAGACCGCTAACTAAGTTAACACAAAAATAGATTAAATTTGTTTGGACAGAAGAATGTGATGTTTTTTTAGGAACTGAAGATGAGACTGGTGAATTCTCCAGTTTTGGCCTTACCTTCCCAAAATGGTGAGTTTCTCATCTACAATGATGCTTCATTGAAGAGACTTGGTTGTGTTCTAATGCAGAATGATTAGGTAATTGATTATACTTCAAGACAACTAAAACCTTATGAGTTAAATTATCCCACACATGATTTGGAGTTGGAAGCTGTGGTTTTTTCTTTGAAAATTTTGAGGCACCATTTATACGGAGCCAAATGTCAAATATATACTGACCATAAAAGTCTGAAATATATATTCACTCGGAAGAAATTAAACATGAGGCAGATAAGATGGATTGAACTAATAAAGTATTATGATTGCACGATCAATTACCATCTAGGAAAAGAAAACAAAGTGGTAGATTCCTTGAGTTGAAAACATCATGCATCATTAACCATGTTACATTTGGAACATGATCCCTTGATTAATTACTTGATGAATTTTTTCTTAGAAGTTGTTGGTGTGGGGAATACATCTATTTTGTTTTAGGTATTAGTACAGTCATCTTTATCCGACAGAATTAAGAAAGTGTAGAGGGAAGACTGTGATCTATATAAAAAGGTATAATTTCTTAAAATAGGTAAGTTTCCATAATTTAACTTTGATAAATATTGTGTTTTAAGATTTGGAAAATGGTTGTGTGTGCCTTGTGATTCCCAGTTGAAGAAATAATTGTTGTGTGAAGCTATTAGTTCTCCATTTTCAGTTCATCCTGGCAGTACTAAGATGTACAGAGACCTTCGGGAGTATTACTTTTGTGATGTAATGAAAAGGGATATTTCAAAGTTTACTATGAAATGTTTGACATGTCAACAGGTTAAATCAAAGTGGAAATTACCGAAGGGTATGCTTCAGCCTTTTCTAGTTCCAGAGTGGAAATGGGAGAATATATCCATGGACTTCGTTCACTACTATAAATGGTGGTTTTCCCAATGGATATATACCAATGGTTTGAAGAAACCATCAGTATACTGTAAAAAAATCCACATTTTCCAATGGTTTGCTCAAACTATTGGAAAATGTGTTAATATAGTAAAGATTTACCAACGATTTGAAAAAAGCATTGGGAAATCTTTAGTTCCTCTAACATATACCAACAGTTTTACTAAACTGTTGGTAAATAGAGGATTTACCAATGGTTTTTAAAAACCATTTGGAAATTTTTCCCCAAATACCTAGCACCCATCAGCCCGGTTGCAAACCGTTTAGACCCCAATCCAAATCTCCTCTAGAAGTTTTCTCAGCCGCGAAACTCCTTCCAATCATAGATCCATCTTTAATCAATCAATTTTCTATTTATACAATTCAAATTAGTAAGTTTTACCTTATTTTTAATGTTCTACCACTATTTTTGTTGTTTTCTATTTTGATTTGGTCTAAATTTGAGTTCCTGCGATATGTGGCATACTGAACCCTTTGATTTGTTTTCTATTTTTTGTTCTACACTTCAAACATGGTAAAGGGTTTCTTTAGTGGGGTGATATGGTATTTTCTATGGACTTTAGTTTAGTTGAAAATTGGATTTTTATTTTGTATTTATAGTTTTTGTTCAAGGAATAATGGGAATGGTATTGATATTGAGGATGGATTGGATGTTGGTTGGGTGATGGATTGGAATTGTGATGTTGGCTGGATTTGTTCTAGGTAATTTTTAAGGTATTATATGGGTATTTCCACCCCTGAACACCCCCCACCCCCACCCCCCTGTACAGCCTCCCCACCATCCCCCTGGACACCCTCCCCCCATTGGACAACCCCCCACCCCCCTGCACCCCCACCCCCCTGGACACCCCCACCCCTTGGACAGCCCCCTCCCCCACCCCCTGGACACCCCCACCCCCTTGGACACCCCCACCCCCACCCTCCCTGGACACCCTCACCCCCACCCTCCCTGGACACCCCTCACCCCCCCCCCCATGGACACCCCCACCCCACCCCTTGGACACCCCCACCCCCTTGGACACCCCCACCCTTTGGACAGCCCCCTCTTCCCACCCCCCTGGACACCCCCACCCCCCACCCTCCCTGGACACCCCTCATCCCCAATGGATACCCCCCCCCCAGACACCCCCACCCCCTTGGACACCCCCCCCCCCACCACCCCCACCCACCTAGACACCCCCCTGGACCACCATCCACCCCCTTGGACAGCCCCCCCCCACCCCCTTAGATAAACCCCCCCCCCCTGGACACCACCACACCTCCTAGACACCACCGAACCTCCTAAGTTCTTGGACCAATTTTTAAATTTGAATTAACAATGTAGTTGATTTCCCCTTTCCCCAATGACATTTCCTAAGTGACCCATAGAGCCTTATAAATTAAATTTTTCATGTTTTGATAAATTGAATTTTTCATGTTTTGATAAATTGAATGGGTTGTTTGAATGAATGGCTAATGCATGATGGTTTTCATTTCTTAATGAATAAAATGATTTTAATTAAAAATACCTTAAGGGGGATACAAGAGAGGTAGGCGGGCTGTCCAGATGTGGGAAGTTGTCCAGGCGGGGGTGGGGTGTCCAGGGGGTGGGGGATGGGGGGTGGGGGTTCAGGGGGGGCTACAGGGGTGTGGGGAAGGGGGGTATGAGCTGACCAAGGAGGGGTGTGGGCTATCCAGGGGGGTCAGGGTGGGGGGTCCAGGTCGGGGAGGGGGTGTGGGCAGTTCTGAGGGTGGGCTGTCCAAGGGGTGGGGTTGGGATGTCCATGTGGGGGAGGGGGTGTGGGCTGTCCAAGGGGTGGGTTGTCTAGGGGGTGGGGGTGGGTTGTCCAAGTGGGGGAGGGGAGTGGGTTGTCTAGGGGGTGGGATGTCCAGGGGGTGGGGTGGGGGCTATCCAGGTGGGGGGGTGGGGGCTGTCCAGGTGGAGGGGGATGTCCCGGGGGGTCAGTGGGTGGGGGGTAGGCTATAGGGGAGGGGGTGTGGGATGTCTAGGGAGGGGGGTGGGATGTCCAAGGGGTGGTTTGGTCGGCAGGCTATCTAGGTGGGGGGGGTATGGGTTGTCCAAGGAGGGGTAGGGGTGGGGGGTGTCTAGTGTGTGGCGGGGGCATGGGCTATCCAGGTGGGGGTGGGGGGTTGTCCAAGGGTGTTGTAGGGGGGTAGGGGGCTGTAGGGGAGGGGTGTAGGCTTTTCTAGGGAGGGGGTGGGTTGTCTAGGAGATGGGTGGGTGGGCTATCCGGGTGGGGGAGGGGGTGTGGGTGGGCTATCCAGGTGGGCTATCCAGGGGGTGGGTGGGTGGGCTACCCCCTTGGACAGGCCCCCACCCCCAAGGGACAGCCCACCCACTACCATGGACAGCCCTCCCACCCCCTGGACACCCCTACCCCCTGGAAAGCCCCCCCCCCCCACACCCTCATGGAGAGACCACCCCCCCCCCCCCCCCCTAGACACCTCGTAACCCCCTAGAGAGCCCTTCACACCCCCTTGGACACCTCATACCCCCTAGATATCCCCCCACCACCGTGAATAGCCCACCACCCCCTGGACAGCCCCGCCACCCCTATGGACAACCCGCCCACCCCCCTGGATAGCCTCTCCCCCTCATGGATAGCCCCCCACCCCCATGGATAGTCCGTCCACCCCCCTGGACACCCCCTACCCCCATGGACACCCCCCCCCCCATGGATAGCCCGCCCACCCCCTAGACACCCCCACCCCTCGTGGACAGCCCACCCACCACCATAGATAGACCACCCACCCCCTTGGACACCCCCTACCCCCTAGAGATCCCTCCTACCCCCGTGGAGAGCCCACCCACCCCCCTGGACACCCCGTACCCCCCCTGGATATACCCTCTCACCCCCCCCCCCCGGACACACTGTATCCCCCTGGATAGCCCCTACCCCGGTGAACAGCCCACCACCCCCAGGATAGCCCCGCCACACCCGTGGACAGCCTGCCCACCCCCCTGGACAGCCTCTCCCCCCATGGACAGCTCCCCCACCCCCATGGACAGCCCTTCCACCCCCCTGGACACACCCTACTCCCGTGGATAGCCCCCTCCCCCCCCCACCACCTTGGATAGCCCCTCCCACTCCCCTAGACACCCTGTACCCCCTGGACAGCCCCTGCACCCCCGTGGACAGCCCACCCACCCCCTGGATAGTCATGTCATCCCTGTGGATAGCCTTCCCACTCCCCTGGACAACCCCCCCCCCTATGGATACCCCCCCCCATGGACAACCCGCCCACCCCATTGGACACCCCCAACCCCCTTGGATTTCCCCGCCACCCCTGTGGATTGCCCGTCCACCCCCCTGGACACCCCCTACCCCCGTGGACAGCCCCCCACCCCCTGTACAGCCCTGCCACCCCCGTGGACATCCCGCCCTCCCCCTGGATAGCCCCCACCCCCGTGGACACCCCCCCACACACACACACCAACCCCCGTGGATAGCCCTCTCACCCCCCTGGACACCCCCTACCACCATGGATAGCCCGCCCAACTCCCCTAGACACCCCTACCCCCATGCACATCCCCTCCACCCTCGTGGGCAACCATCCCACCCCCCTGGACACCCCCTACCCCCATCGATATCCCCTACCCTCGTGGACAGCCCGCCCACCCCCCTGGACACCCATCCCCCCATGGACACCCCCCCCCCCCCCCACCCCCATGGACAGCCCGCCCACCCCCGTGGACACCATGTACCCCCTGGAAATCCCCGCCCACCCCCTAGACATCCCCTCCACACCCGTGGATAGCCCGTCTACCCCTGGACATCCCCTACCCACGTGGACATCCCCCTACCCCATGCACAGCCTCGCCACCCCCGTGCACAGCCCCGCCACCCCCGTGGACAGCCCGCTCGCCCCCCTAGACAGCCCCCACCCCCGTGGACAGCCCCCCACCCCCATCCCACCCCCGTGGATAGCCCTCCCACCCCCTTAGACACCCCGTACCCCCTGGACAGCCCCCTCACCCCCGTGGATAGCCCACCCACTCCTATAAACAGTCTGGTCACCCCCGTGGACAGACTTCCCACCCCCCTCGACAACCTCTCCCCTTGTGGACAGCCCCCCCCCCCCCAACCCCGTGGATAGCCCGCCCACCCCCTGGAAAACCCCTACCCCCGTGGACAGCACCTCGAGTCCCATGGATAGACTACCCACCCCCCTGGACACCCCCTACCCCCTAGACAGCCCTGCCACCCCTGTGGACAGCCCGCCCATCCCACTGAACACCCCTACCCCCCTCGACAGCCCCGACCACCCCCCTGGACACCCCGTACCCCCTGGAAATCCCCCCACCCACATGGAAAGCCCGCCCACCCACGTGGACAGCCCACCCACCCCCTTAGACACTATGTATCTCCCTGGATAGCCCTTCCACCCTCGTGGACAGCCAACCCACCCCCTAGACACCCTCTACCCCCATGGACCGCCCCGCCACCCTTGTAGATAGCCCGCCCACCCCCTGGAAATCCCCTACCCCCGTGGATAGCCCCCCACCACCTTGCACAGCCCCTCCACCCCCGTAGATATCCCACCCACCCCCTGGACTGCCCCCACCCCCATGGACAGCCCCCACCCCCATGGACAGCCCGCCCACCCCCTTGGACACCCCCTACCCCCATGGACAGTCCATCCACCCCCCACCTAGACACCCCCTCACCCCCGTGGATAGTCTGTCCACCCCCTAGGCACCCCCTACCACCCTCAACAGCCCCACCACCCCGGTAAATAGCCCGCCCACCCCCTGGACACCACCTCCCCCCGTGGACAGCCCTCCCCCCCCCCTCCCCTATGGACAGCCCTCCCCCCCCCCTCCCCTATGGACAGCCTTCCCACCCCCCCCCCCCCCCATGGATACCCCCTACCCCCTGGACAGCCCCGCCACCCCCATGGACAGCCCACCCACCCCCCTAGACACCCCCATACCCCCTGGACACCCCCCCCCCCCCTCCATCCTCATGGACAGACCACCCACCCCCCTCGACACCCCCTACCCCCTAGACAGCCCGGTCACCCCCGTTAACAGCTTTTCCACCCCCTGGACACCCTGTACACCCCTGGCTAGCCCCGTCACCCCCCTGGACACACCTTACCCCCTAGATAGCCCCCCCCCCCCCCCCACACCACCACCACCACCACCATGGACTGTACACCCACCCCCTGGACACCCCTACCCCCCTGGACAGCCCCACCACCCATGTGGACAGCCCACCCACCCCCATGAACACCCCTACCCCCCTGGACAGGCCCCCATCCCCGTGGACAGCCAACACACCCCCCTCAACAACCCTACCCCGCTAGAGAGCCCTGCCACCCCCGTGGACAGCCCGCCCACCCCCCTAGACACCCCTACCCCTATGGACACCCCAACCCCTATAGATAGACCACCCACCCCCCCCCCCCAGACACCCCCATCCCCTAGACACCCCCTACCCCCTAGATAGCCCCTCCACCCCTATGGATAGCTTTCTCACCCCCTAGACACCCTATACCCCCTTGAACAGCCCCACCACCCACACGGACAGCCTGCCCACCCCCTGGACACCTCATACCCCCTGGATAGCCACCCAAACCCATAGACAGCCTTCCCACCCCCATAGAAACCCCTACCCCCTGGACAGGCCCCCACCCCCGTGGACAGCTCTCCCACCCCCCTCGACACCCCCTACCCCCTGGATAGCCCCGCCACCCCCGTGGACAGCCCGCCCACCCCCTGGACACCCCGTACCCCCTGGACATCCCCCACCCCTGTAGAAAGCCCTCTCACCCCACTGGACACACCCTACCCCTCTAGACAACCCCACCCTCGTGGATAGACCACCCACCCCCCTAGACACCCCACCCCCTAGACACCCCTACCCTCACTGGATAGCCCTACCACCCCCATGGATAGCTCTCCCACCCCCTAGACACCTCGTACCCCCCTGGACAGCCCCTCCACCCATGTATACATCCCACCCACCCCCATGACACCTCATACCCCCTGGACATCCCCCCACCCTCGTAGATAGCCCACCCACCTACCCTGGACACCCCCCCCCCCGGACAGCCCTGTGACCCCCATGGATATCCCTCACACCCCCTTGGACACCCCATACCCCCCTAGATAGTCTCCCCACCCTTGTGGAGAGACCGCCCACCCCCTAGACATCCCTACCTCCTGGACATCCCAACACCCCCCATGGACAGCTCGCCCACCCCCCAGACACCCCTAACCCTAGGGACATCCCCCCCTACCCCCCCCCCCCTTGGACGGCCCCCAACCCCCTGGATGACCCACCCTCCCCCCCCCCCCACCCCCTGGACACCATCCCACCACCTAGACACCCCCACCCCCTAGACACCCACCACCCCCATGGATAGCCCCCACCCCCTTGGACAGCCCCCACCCCCTTGGACAACCCCCACCCCCTAGACACCACCCCACCACCTGGACACCCCCCAACCCCCTAGACCCCTCCCCCCACCCCCTGGACTGCCCCCACAATGGATAGACCCCCCACCCACCCACCCAACCCCCTTGATGGCCCCCCACCCCCTAGACACCACCCCACCCACTAGACACCCCCTACCCCTTCGACATCCCCCTACCCCCTGGACACCCCCACACCCTGGACACCCCCACCCCCCTAGACCCCCCCTGGACACCTTCTACCCACTTGGACACCCACCCCAACCCACTGGACACCTCCAAGTCCTGTGGACATCCCGCCTACCCCCTGGTCACCCCTACCCCTTTGGAAACCCCCCACCCCTGTGGACAGCCCTCCAACCCCCCAGACACCCCTACCCACAGGGGCAGCCCCCCATACCCCACAGATTCCCCCCCCCCAAACCCCCTGGATGACCCCCCCCCCCCACCCCCACCCCATGGACACCCCCTAACCACCGGAACACCCCCCCCACCCCCTGTACACCCCCCACCCCCATGGACACCCCCACCCCCATGGATAGCCCCCTACCCCCTTGGACGGCCCCCACCCCCCTGGACACCACCCCACAACCTGGACACCCCCCCCCCAACCCCCTAGATCCCCCCCCCACCCCCTACCCCCTTGGACACCAACCCTAACCCCCTGGACAGCCCCCCACGCCCCCTAGACAGCCCCACACTCCCCTGGACATCCCCTACCCCCTTAGACAACACCCCCAACCCCCCCCCCCCCAAATCAATAGATTATTTCACTCCTCAACACTATATAATGCCAAAATCATTGATAAAAAATACAATCCAATCCATAAGAACATTAATGTCCCCCTTTTTATTTGTTTTACAATAACAACAAACAACTCTTATACCAATATGTTTGTATATTTTTCCACAATATCGATAATAAATACAAAGGATATCTTGGGATCTTCTCATTTCATTTAACTTCTCTAAAAGATGCCATCTTATCCCTGTTTTACTCATAATTACATCCTGCATCACCTTTTGAGAGAATTAAAGTTTCACTGACAACTTACCGAAGAGACTTTGGTTAATCTACTTTATATCTATATAAGATAGCATAGAAAATAAGAGAGAATTAACCAAGACATAAAGGTTGTACATTAATAAACTCAACATGTGATACCATTTTGAAATAACTCAAATTAGGGGTTGTATAATAGACCCCTCATAAAGATATAGTCTATAGTCAACTCAATACATAGATTATAAATTTCAAGCATAAGACATAATATGATATTTTATGATTTTGAATGGGGGAGATCATTATAATCCTCAAGTGAATTTATAGACCAGTGGTATAGAATGATAGGCATTATATATTGTGAACTCTATGTTATTATGCAGGTAAATGCATAGGGAAGCTGCTTTCTTCTAGAAAAATTGTAGGCATAGGGAAGCTGCTTGCTTATGGACAAATTGCAAGCTCTATACCAACAGTTTCTAAAACCATTGGTATAGAATTGAATAACCCACTCTTTACCAATAGTTTAAACCATTGGTAAATGTATTTATTCAACCTTTACCAATGGTTTCTGAAACCATTGGTAAAGGCCTAGTATTCTCAATCTTTACCAACGGTTTTCAAAAACTGTTGGTAAAGATCTATTACAACGGTTTTGAAACTGTTGGGAAAGATAATACAATTTTTGGTGGATTTTCCCAAAGGTTATTTGATAACTCGTTGGTATAAGGATATCCCCATGGCTTGATTGCCAATGGTTGGCTAAACCATTGGTATAAGCTTTACCAAATGTTATACAGGCTTTACCAACGGTTTAAAACCGTTGGTATATACTAAATTTCTAGTAGTGGTGGTGGGAATACCTATGACTTCTCGAAGTCATAATGCGATTTGGGTTATTGTTGATCGGCTGAAAAAATCTACACATTTTCTTTATATTCAAGATACAATTTCATTGGATCATATTTCTTGAGTGTACCTCAAAGATATTGTCAGGTTACATGAAGTTCTTCTTTCCATTGTGTCTGACCGAGATCCCAGGTTCACTTCTAACTTTTTGAAGGGCCTTTAGAAGTCGTTGGGCACATAATTAAATTTCAGTACATCTTTTCATCCTCAATCAGATGAGCAGTCAGAACTAAAAATTCATACCCTGGAGGATATTCTGTGATCTTATTCAATGAACTACTATGGAAGTTGGAAACATCTATCTTTATTTTAGTTTTCTTATAATAATAGTTTTCATTCCAGTATACATATGGAACCTTTTGAAGAATTTTATGGGAAGCGGTGTCGAACTCCAGCTTTTGGGGATAAAGTTGGGGAAAGGAAGTTGATGGTACCATAGTTAATAGAGGAAGTGGATGATAAAGTTATGACATCCCGCCTTTCTAATACGTAACTTTTTATTACATTTTACAAACAAATGATCTTTAAAGTCTAGTGTCTTGGAAATAATGAACATAATACATGAAAGAAACATAAAACATTATTCTAAACCACTTGTAGGGCTTCATCATAGGTTCATACTATGTACATTTACTACATCTCATATCCTGGAGACAGACATCAAAGGAAAGGGTGAGCAGAAGGCCCAGTAAGGGTAAACAAGGGAATCAATGTACTTGTGATATCAATAAGCTTAAGAACTTGAATAAAAACATAAAGACATGAGAAATGGAAGAATAGGAATATCATAAAGAAAAGAACTTGGAACATAACTTGAATATTTGGCTACAACATTTCATTTAGACATTCAGAAACATGTCACCAAGGTTCATCCCCAAGGTGTCATAAAAATTACCAAGGTTATTCACCAAGGTATCGTAAAACTTGTCATCTCTAGAGATTAATTCTTTACCCAATGCATTAGAGTGGTATCATGGATCACCCTTAATATGTATTTACTTTCATTAAGACACATATATCATAATCAAACATTTCATAAATAACCCAAATGGAATCAAAGAAATGGGTTTCATGTCAAAATCGTGACGTTTAAAAAGAGCTAAAAATAAGATCATTATGTCATTTATAACCCATGGAAAGGGAGTTAGGGTTATATGTATGTCAATTATAGAATCAAATATATCATCATTATATATTTATGAACACCCATGGAAACGAAATAAGTCTGGTTATTCATAAAAATAAACAATAGAATTTCTTGAGAGAAAGAGATAGAAATTTTGAGATGAAATTTCTACAGCATAACGGCTATATAACATGGTTTTAGAAAACATTTAAAAGAGAGGGGACAAGGGTCAACCACTCATAAATAACTCATAATACAGTATGGTTACTGAATAAGATCGTGGTATGGATATTTGAATGACATACCACATGAAAAGGAGACATGAAAGAAAAGAGAAGATGCGATTTCTTTTACGAAAAAATCAGCAGCCTAACGGCGTCACTTAAAAATTCAGAAAATAAATTGATGAGAGAGAAAAGGGGTATCTCAACAATTAGACATAAAATGGACAGAAATGAGAACATATAAGAACATACCCTCAACATAAATATATGGAAATTAGAAGACACAACATAAAGAAAGTCATGACTTAAAAGAGGAGGGTGAAAGGATCCCTTACCTTGAAGAGTAACTTCGAAAGCTTGAAGGTTAAGACCTTGGGAGGATTGAAGGAACCTTGGGAGGACTCCTTTGGAGGTAAAGAGACCAGAACTTCATTGGGAAGGATTTGGAAATGAAATGAATGAGGGAAAGGCTTGGTATTTATAGGAGAAGTGAGGGGACAAAGCATTAATTGCCAAGGGACACCTCATCGGTGGTATTGGAAAAACCATGCGCTTGCCCATGGTATTGGCCACTTTAGACACCTCATACCTTATCTTACTATTCATAAGTCAACCAGAATTATTTCATAATTATTACATCCTTAATGATGTCATTGAACACCCGAAACTCAAAAACGGTATTTTCACTATTCACTGAAAATTCAACTTTCTCAAAAAAATCCCAAAATTTTACCTTAACCAAATATCAATGCTATGATTTCAAAAATGAACTCAATTTTATGAAAATAATTTTCTAAATATTTTTAATTTAAATTTTATATAAAAACACTATTCACTGAAAATTCAACTGTTTCATAAAAATCCCAAAAATTCACCTTAACCAAATATCGATGCTCTGATTTCAGAAATGAACTCCATTTTATGAAAATAATTTTCTAAATATTTTTAATTTAATTTTTAAATAAAAACATTATTCTCCTAAAAAAACTAATACATAACCAATAATTTATGAAACAGTTATTTACCTATTTTATTGAATCACATTACTTAATCAAGGTGCCTAAATTATATTAATACTTTCTTAAGAGAAGTTACTTAATCCATTTGGTCACATTACTTATCATAAGCATAAAATCACTATTCATAATTTATTATTCACCAAAAATTAAGTTGATCTTATTAGACTCTAAATTTCATACTAAACACAGCTATAGAAGACCATTTTTTGAAAATCATTACACATTATTAATTATTTAAGGTTTACATAAATATTTTAAAATATCATTTTGCTAGAATTCATTAATAATATGCATACTATATTTATCCGAACATTTGAAAATTCACAAACTTCACCATAAGAAGAAATCACAATTTTTATTTAAATAAAAGGATTACACAGGGCAGTTACGGTCTCATTACATAACCCCTTATAACACCAGCATAGGACCTAAGAGTAAGGTGTGCTAGGGTGATAGAATATTAGGGCAGCTTGACCAACATTGCCTGAGTAGTGATTTCTATCAGCCTGAACTTCTCATGAAGGCAATTCCGTTCTAGCTTCACATGATGAAGTTCAGCTTGGGTTTGGTCCAGAACAAAGCCCAAAGGTGCTACCTCTTTCCCAAGTTCCTTCAGATGGGCTTCGATCGGCCCGAGACTACTAGATGGGGCCATCGAATCTTCTTTCTATATTAATTAATCAAGATCACTAGTATTTATAGACAATAATCACAACATTTAGTTTCCAATGGTTATATTGACCAATGGTCATATAACAGTCGAAACTCAACGGTCTTATTTTAATTATACTCATTGTATTAAATGAAATAGTTTTGTTGAGTATAAAATAAAATAACACACAAAGTTAGGAAAAAAAATATTCAAAATTTTGGGTCGTTACAATCTCCCCCCCTTAAGAAATTGCGTCCTCGCAGTTTTAAAATTGGGCTTGGAAATTTCGTTAAAAGTCCCACATCGTAAAAAGAGTCAGTAAAACTATTAATTTAAAAGAAAAAAAGGGAAGTACAAAGGTCACCCGAGTTAACCCATACTAGGATTCCATGTAGGAAAACATGGATATGGAATTGAAAACAAAGGGTCAAGTTCTGATGGAGAGTGATAGAAAACATTATTAGGAGAAAACTAACCACAAGAAGATCACAAACTTAAGATGTGTTAAACGGTCATTGATTACCCAGTAGGAAACGTAAACCAACAACGTTTTTGTTTTACGTTCCTTTTCATGATTTTGAGGAATTCATTTACTACATAGAATAAAAACATAAGGAAATATACTTACCTTAAAGTAGATTTTCATCCCTTAATAGGTTTCCACCAAGACTAGTCTTTTCTCTAAACAATGAGCATTCAAAAATACTTGGTCTCATCCAAAGTAAAAGAATCATCTTCTAAAGAATCACATAATCCACAAAAGAATAACTATATTTTTTCATTGTCTTTAGTCATCAACTAAAACTAAAAAGGTTAGTATGAGATCATATAATCCCCAAAATGGATAATATTTTATAAAAAGAAATAAGATTATTAATCTCCAAAATTCAACAAAAGTACCCAAAGTTCCAGAAAGACCATTCAATACACAATCATCCTTAAAATTCTTCATAATAATCCAAACTAAGATTGGAACCCAAAACTCAGAAGGATTTAATCACATAGTCTTCCCCAATAAATATTAACATTTATCTCCAAATAGCATTGACTACTATTAAAGTCTCATACTAAAGTGTAATTAACCTATTCACATATTCTCTATTCTAGGTTCATGATTTTACAGAAATAACCCAAATCATTATATGTCCACAATAAATACATAAATTCTTACAAAAAAAATTCAACCATTCCTCCTCAATTTAAATCCTACAGTATTTTATTTCCCTTAGGCATATAGTACTCCAAAATAGAAAACATCGTCCAAAATTACCTTTATCATTTAATCACTAAATAATTTTCCTATAAAAAGGATACCCATTTGATAAAACATAAGTTTCCAAAATCAACTTATTCTTGATCCATAAAAATAGCAAGTGCATTAGTCAGTCCGGAGGGCATAACAAAAAACTCATAATGCTAATATCTTGATTAGAAGGAAGTTTTTGGAATATCATAATTCTTCACCCTAAATTTATGATAACCAGAACAAAGATCAATCTTAGAGAAGAATTGAGCCCCACGAAGTTGGTCAAATAAGTTATAAATTCTTGTAATAGAGTATTTGTTCTTCACTTTGATCCCATTCAGTTCTCTATAATCAATGCATAGTTGCATCAATCCATCCTTCTTCTTCACAAAGAGAACTGGTGCTCCCCAAGGAGACACACTTGGTCGGATAAACCCATTCTCCAAAAGATCTTGTAGTTGTTTCTTTAATTCCTCTAGCTCCACGTTTTCCATCCTATAGGGGGTCTTTGACATCAGATGAGATCTAGGTACGAGTTCAATGGAGAACTCTACCTCTATTTCTGGGGGAGGTCTGGGTAAATCCTCAGGAAATACATCAATGTATTCCTAGATGATGGGTACATTTTCTAAAAGAATAAATCATTTATGAGAAACTTATTTTATTTATGAATCTTTTAACTAAAAAGGATTTTATGTCTTAAAAATTCATTCTTATACAATTACATTTTTCTATAATTCCTTCATAATGATTCATAAAAATCTTGCAATTAACCAAACATATCCCCTGGGAGTGTCGTAACCAAGAGTGCAGCAAGGATCATTGTTGTTTACTAGTTCTCATTCGAGTCTAGATCAAAGTGGTGTTTTCGGGTTTTACCCCTATGTACATCTGTGCCAGAGCCACCTTTACATGCTCGTATCCAGACAGGGATGTATTTTCTTGATAAACCACTTACTCAATACTCACCAAAATACCAGGAATATTTCCTATATTTAAACTTTTCTATAGGGTTATTCCTAAATTTTCTACAGCCTAATTTCCATAAATAACTAAACTATCCTTTGATGCCAAATATGGAATCCCTCCTTTTTAATACATAACTTTTCATTACATTTTACAAACAGAGGATCTTTAAAGTCTAGTGTCTTGGAAATCGGGAACATAATACAATAAAACAACATAAAACATTCTTCTAAACCACTTGTAAGGCTTCATCATAGGTTCATCCTATGTACATTTACTGCATCTCATATCCTGGAGACAGACATCAAAGGAAAGGGTGAGCAGAAGACCCAGTAAGGGTAACACTACTAAAAAATTGGGCAATAGCGACTGCCATTAGCGGTCGCTATAGGCCTCTAGATACCACCAAGCGACCGCCATTGGCAGTCGCTTTAGCTTCATCACAATAGGCCAACAGCGACCGCCAATGGTGGTCGCTCTAGGTGGCCGAAATTCCAGCCTACAGCGACCTCCTGGCGGTCGCTCAAGGCGGCCTGCCTAGTCACCATTAGAGACCGCCAATGGCGGTCGCTGTAGGTGACCGAAATTCCATCCAACAGCGACCGCCTTTGGCGGTCGCTAATGTCGCCCGGCAGGCAGCCTATAGCGACCGCCAAAGGCGGTCACTAGTCTGGGAAAAAAAATTTTAAAAAATTCCTAGTGAAAGAAATATATATATATATATATATATATTAAATAAAAAATATATATATATATTAAATAAAAAATATATATATATATATTAAAGAAAATATTTATATATATAATATTAAATAAAATATTTTAAATATATATATATATAATATGTTTTAAATATTTTAATATATATAATATTATATATATATATATATTAAAGAAATATATATATAATATTAAATAAAATATTTTTCTTATTCATCCAATAGGTTTGTTAAGCATATGGTAATAATAAATCAAATTTTATGCTTAAAATTTGTATTTCTCTAAAAAGGTAATTTTACTACCTCTTAAGGGAGAGCCTATTTTAAATATAAATTCTAGCACATTTATAAATTTTTTATTTCAATATAAAATTATCTTTTGGAAAACTTAATATAAAAATGTGTTAGGGTTAATTTGTGGTATTTTTTGTGGATTTTCCTTTTTTTAATGAAATGTACGAATTGTGTTTTTTTTTAATTCATGGTGCAAAATCAGAGATAAAACAAGGTAAAAATCATAAAAAATGGAAAACAATTCCAAACAGCATAAACATCAATATCGTCATAAACAATAAATGATAAAGGTGCTTCAACGATCCGAGCAGGTCCATCCATTTCAATCTTCTGCTTCAATAAACCTACAATAAGACAAAAAAACAACAAAACAAAACAAATGTAAATTAGATATAATTATTCAGTTATTATATACATATAAAAAAATTAAATCTGACATCAAATCATGGTGCTATAATAATTTAAAACCCCCAATTTAAGAAATGCTATCATTTCAGGTCATTCGGAGCATGTTTGCTCCGAATTCGACCGTCTCACGCTGTTCTGGTGTTTTATGACACCGAAAACGCGTTTCCGGTCACCGTAGTCAAAAAACACCTTCGATTGACGTGCCTTCTGCCCGACCATTTCACAATTCACACAACGGTTGTTGTCTAACGGTTTCATGGCATTCTGAGGTCGTTTGGGTGGTTTTGACCCCCCAACGCGCCATTTTAGCACGTGCTGAGCTGCTGAAAACGACACAATCGGTCGTACCGCATGCACCGCATGTCTGATGGGCGTGTTGTCTCCTCCAACATGTCACAAATAATATTTCTAATCTTTTCGTGTGGTTTCAGGTCATTCGGAGCACGTTTGCTCCGAATTCGACCGCCTCACGCCGTTCTGGTGTTTTATGACACCAGAAACACATTTTCGGTCACCGCGGTCAAATGACACCTCCGATTGACATTTTTTCTTCCCGAAAATTTAAAAATTCACACAACGGCTATTTTCGTACGGTTTCATGGCATTCCGAGGTCGGTCGGGTGATTTTGACCCCCTAACGCGCCATTTTAGCGCGCGCTGAGCTGCTGAAAACGACACAATCGGTCGTACCGCAAGCACGACATATCCGATGGGTGTTTCATCTCATCCCACATGTCACGAATAATATTCCTAATGTTTTCGTGTGGTTTCAGGTTATTCAGAGCACGTTTTCTCCGAATTCGACCGTCTCACGCCGTTCTGGATTTTTATGACTCCAAAAACACGTTTCTGGTCACCACGGTCAAACGACACCTCCGATTGACGTGTTGTCTACCCGACCATTTTACAATTCACACAAAGGCTATTCTCGTACGATTTCATGGCATTCTGAGGTCTTTCGGGTGGTTTTAACCCCCCAACGCGCCATTTTAGCACGCGCTGAGCTGCTGAAAACGACATAATCAGTCGTACCGCGCGCACCGCACGTCCGATGGGCGTGTCGTCTCCTCCTACACATCACGAATAATATTACTAATGTTTTCGTGTGGTTTCAGGTCATTCGGAGCATGTTTTCTTTAAATTCGGTCGTCTCACGCCGTTCTGGTGTTTTATTACACCGGAAACGCGTTTCCGGTCACTGCGGTCAAATGACACCTCTGATTGATGTGTCGTCTACCTGAACATTTTAAAATTCACACAAAGGCTATTGTCGTACGGTTTAATGGAATTTCAAGATCGTTCGGGTGGTTTTGACCCCCCAACGCGCCATTTTAGCGCGCGTCGATCTGCTGAAAATGACACAATCGGTCGTATCATGCGCACCGCACGTCCGATGGGTGTTCCATCTCCTCCTACACATCATGAATAATATTCCTAATGTTTTTGTGTGGTTTCAGGTCATTCGGAGCACGTTTGCTCCAAATTCGACCGTCTCACGCCGTTCTGGTGTTTTATGACCCCGGAAACGCGTTTCCAGTCACCGTAGTCAAACGACACCTCTGATTGATGTGTTTTCTGCTCGACCATTTCACAATTCACAAAACGGCTGTTGTCGTACGGTCTCATGGCATTCCGAGGTCGTTCGGGTGGTTTTGACCCCCCAACGTGCCATTTTAGCGAGCGTCGAGCTACTGAAAATGACACAATCGGTCGTACCACATGCACCACATGTCTGATGGGTGTGTTGTCTCCTCCTACATGTCACGAATAATATTCATAATGTTTTCATGTGGTTTCAGACCATTCGGAGCACTTTTGCTCCGAATTCGACCGTCTCACACCGTTCTAGTGTTTTATGACACCGGAAACGCATTTCTGGTCACCGCGGTCAAACGACACCTCCTATTGACGTTCCGTCTGCTCGACCATTTCAAAATTCACACAACAGCTGTTTCGTACAGTTTCATGGCATTCTGAGGTCGTTCGGGTGGTTTTGACCCCCCAATGCGCCATTTTAGCGCGCGCCGAGCTGCTGAAAACGACACAATCGGTCGTACCGCACGCACCTCACGTTCGATGAGCGTGTCGTCTCCTCCTACATGTCACGAATAATATTCCTAATGTTTTTGTGTGGTTTCAAGTCATTTGGAGCACGTTTTCTCTGAATTAGACTGTCTCACGCCGTTCTGGTGTTTTATGACTCTGGAAACGTGTTTTCGGTCACCGCGGTCAAACGATACCTCCAATTGATGTGTCGTCTGCCCGATCATTTTACAATTCACACAACGGCTATTGTGGTTCGGTTTCATGGCATTCCAAGGTCGTTCAGGTGGTTTTGACCCCCCAACGCATCATTTTAGCGCGCGCCGAGCTGCTAAAAACGACACAATCGGTCGTACCACGCGCACCGCACGTCCGATGGGCGTGTCATCTCCTCCAACACATCACGAATAATATTCCTAATGTTTTCATGTGGTTTTAGGTCATTAGGAGCACATTTTCTCCGAATTCGACCGTCTCACGCCGTTCTGGTGTTTTATGACTCCGGAAACGCGTTTCCGGTCACCACGGTCAAACGACACCTCCGATTGACCTGCCGTCTACCCGACCATTTTAAAATTAACACAACGGCTGTTGTCGTACGGTTTCATGGAATTCAGAGCTTGTTCGGGTGGTTTTGACCCCCCAACGCGCCATTTTAGTGCGCGCTGAGCTGCTGAAAACGACACAATCGGTCGTACCGCATGCACCGCATGTCCGATGGGTGTTATGTCTCCTCCTACACATCGCGAATAATATTCCTAATGTTTTTGTGTGGTTTCAGGTCATTCGGAGCATGTTTTCTCTGAATTCGACCGTCTCATGCCGTTCTGGTGTTTTATGACACTGAAAATGCGTTTCTGGTCGCCGTGGTCAAACAACCACTCTGATTGACGTTCCATCTACCTGAACATTTCAAAATTCACAAAATGGATATTTTCGTACGGTTTCATGGCATTCTGAGGTTGTTCGGGTGGTTTTGACCCCCCAACGCTCCATTTTAGCGCGCGCTGAGCTGCTGAAAATGACACAATCGGTCGTATCGCACGTCCGATGGGCGTTTCGTCTCCTCCTACACGTCAAAAATAATATTCCTAATGTTTTCGTGTGGTTTCAGGTAATCTGGAGCATGTTTTCTCTGAATTCGATCGTCTCACGCCGTTTTGGTGTTTTATGACTCCGGAAACGCGTTTCCGATCATCATGGTCAAAAGACACCTCCGATTGATGTTTCGTCTGCCATACCATTTCACAATTCACACAAATGTTGTTTTCGTATGGTTTCATGGCATTCTGAGGTCGTTGTGGTGGTTTTGACCCCCCAAAGCGCCATTTTAGCACGCGTCGAGCTGCTGAAAACGACACAATCGGTCGTACCGTGTTCACCGCACATCTGATGGGCGTTCCTTGTCCTCCTACACATCAAGAATAATATTCCTAATGTTTTCGTGTGGTTTCAGGTCATTCGGAACACGTTTGCTCTGAATTCAACCGTCTCACGCCGTTATGGTGTTTTATGACACCGGAAATGCATTTCTGGTCACCGCGGTCAAACGACACCTGCGATTGACGTTTCGTCTACCCAACCATTTCACAATTCACACAACGGATGTTTTCGTACAGTTTCATTTCATTCCGAGGTCGTTCAGCTGGTTTTGACCCCCCAACGCGTCATTTTAGCGCGCGCCGAGCTGCTGAAAATGACATAATCGGTCGTACCGCGCGCACTGCATGTCCGATGGGTGTGTCGTCTCCTCCTACATGTCACGAATAATATTCCTAATGTTTTCGTGTGGTTTCAGATCATTCGGAGCACGTTTTCTCCAAATTTGACCGTCTCACGCCATTCTGGTGTTTTATGACTCCAGAAATGCGTTTTCGGTCACCGCGGTCAAACGACACCTCTGATTGACGTGTCGTCTACCCGACCATTTTACAATTCACACAATGGCTATTGTCGTACGGTTTCATGGCATTCTGAGGTCATTCGGGTGGTTTTGACCCCCCAACGTGCCATTTTAGCGCACGCCGAGCTGCTGAAAACGAAAAAATCGGTCGTACCATGCGTACCGCACGTCCGATGGGTCTGTCGTCTCCTCCTAAATGTCAATAATAATATTCCTAATGTTTTCGTGTGGTTTCAGGTCATTCAGAGCATGTTTTCCCTGAATTTGACCATCTCATGCCGTTCTGGTGTTTTATGACACTGGAAACGCGTTTCTGGTCACCGTGGTCAAACGACACCTCTGATTGACGTGTCGTCTACCCGACCATTTCACAATTCATACAACAGCTATTTTCGTATGGTTTCATGGAATTTCGAGGTCATTCGGGTGGTTTTGACCCCCCAACGCACCATTTTAGCGTGCGTCGAGCTGCTGAAAACGACACAATCGGTCGTACAGCGTGCACCGCATGTCCGATGGGTGTGTCGTCTCCTCCTAAATGTCACAAATAATATTCCTAATGTTTTTGTGTGGTTTTAGGTCATTCGGAGCACATTTTCTCTGAATTCGACCATCTCACGCCGTTCTGGTATTTTATAACACCGGAAACGCGTTTCCGGTCACCGCGGTCAAACGACACCTCCGATTGATGTTCCGTCTACCCAACCATTTTAAAATTCACAAAATGGCTGTTGTCGTACGGGTTCATGGAATTCTGAGGTCGTTCGGGTGTTTTTGACCCCCCAACGCGCCATTTTAGCGCGCGCCGAGCTGCTGAAAATAACACAATCAGTCGTACCGCGCGCACCGCATGTTCGATGGGCTTTTCGTCTCCTCCTATACATCAAGAATAATATTACTAATTTTTTGTGTGGTTTCAGGTCATTCGGAGCACGTTTGCTCCGAATTCGACCGTATCACGCCATTCTTGTGTTTTATGACTCCGGAAACGCATTTCCGGTCACCGCGGTCAAACAACACCTCTGATTGATGTTCCGTCTGCCCAACCATTTCAAAATTCACACAAAGGCTATTTTAGTACGGTTTCATGGCATTCCGAGGTCGTTCATGTGGTTTTGACCCCCCAACGCGTCATTTTAGCTTGAGTCGAGCTGCTGAAAAGGACACAATCGGTCGTACCGTGTGCACCGCATGTCTGATGGGTGTGTTGTCTCCTCCTACACATCAAGAATAATATTCCTAACGTTTTCGTGTGGTTTCAGGTCATTCGGAGCACGTTTTCTCCGAATTCGACCGTCTCACGCCGTTCTGGTGTTTTGTGACAACGGAAATGCGTTTCTGGTCACTGTGGTCAAACAACACCTCTGATTGATGTGTCGTCTACCTGACCATTTTACAATTCACACAAAGTCTGTTGTCGTACGGTTTCATGGCATTCCGAGGTCGTTCGGGTGGTTTTGACCCCCCAACGCGTCATTTTAGCGTGCGCCGAGCTGCTGAAAACGACACAATCGGTCATACCGCGTGCACCGCACATCTGATGGGCGTGTCATCTCCTCATAAATGTCACTAATAATATTCTTAATTTTTTTTTGTGTGGTTTCAGGTCATTCAGAGCACGTTTGATCTGAATTCGACCGTCTCACGCCGTTCTGGTGTTTTATGACTCCGGAAATGCGTTTCCGGTCACCGCGGTCAAACGACAGCTCCGATTGACGTGACGTCTACCTGCCCATTTCAAAATTCACACAATGGATGTTTTCATACGGTTTCATGGAATTCTGAAGTCGTTCGGGTGGTTTTGACCCCCCAACGCGCCATTTTAGCGCAAGCCGAGCTGTTGAAAACGACAGAATCGGTCGTACCACGCGCACCACACGTCCTATGGTCATTCTGTCTCCTCCTACATGTCAATAATAATATTCCTAATGTTTTCGTGTGGTTTTAGGTCATTCGGAGCATGTTTGCTCCGAATTTGACTGTCTCACGCCGTTTTTTGGTGTTTTATGACTCTGGAAACGCGTTTCCAGTCACCACGGACAAACAACACCTCCGATTGATGTTTTGTCTACCCAACCATTTCACAATTTACATAACGGCTGTTGTCATATGGTTTCATGGCATTCTGAGGTCGTTCGTGTGGTTTTGACCCCCCAACGTGCCATTTTAGCGCGCGCCGAGCTGCTGAAAACGACACAATCGGTTGTACTCCGTGCACCGCATGTCCGATGGGCATGTCGTCTCCTCCTACACATCACGAATAATATTTATAATGTTTTCGTGTGGTTTCTAGTCATTCGGATCATGTTTTCTCCAAATTCGACCGTCTCACGCCGTTCTGGTGTTTTATGACTCTGGAAACGCGTTTCTGGTCACCGTGGTCAAATGACACCTCTGATTGACTTGTCGTCTACCTGACCATTTCACAATTCATACAACGGCTGTTTTTGTACGGTTTCATGGCATTTCGAGGTTTTTCGGGTGGTTTTGACCCCCCCAACGCGCCATTTTAGCGCGCGCTGAGCTGCTGAAAACGACACAATCAATCGTACCGCACGCACTGCACATCCGATGGATGTTTCGTCTCCTCTTACACATCATGAATAATATTCCTAATGTTTTCGTGTGGTTTCAGGTCATTTAGAGCACGTTTTCTCCAAATTTGACCGTCTCATGCCGTTCTGCTGTTTTATGACTCTAGAAAAGCGTTTCCCGTCACCGCGGTCAAATGACACCTCCAATTAACGTTCCTTCTACCTGACCATTTCACAATTCACACAACGGCTATTTTCGTACGGTTTCATGGAATTATGAGGTCGTTTGAGTGGTTTTGACCCCCCCCCCCAACGCGGGATTTTTGCGCGCACCGAGCTGCTGAAAACAACATAATCGGTCGTACCGCGCACACCGCACATCCGATGAGCGTTTCGTCTCCTCCTACACATCACGAATAATTTTCCTACTATTTTCGTGTGGTTTCAGGTCATTCGGAGCACGTTTGCTCTGAATTCGACCGTCTCACGCTGTTTTTGGTGTTTTATGACTCCGAAAATGCATTTCCGGTCACCGCAGTCAAACAACACCTCCGATTGATGTTCTATCTGCCCGAACATTTCACAATTCACACAACGGTTGTTGTCGTACGGTTTCATGGCATTCTGAGGTCGTTCTGGTGGTTTTGACCCCCCAACGCGCCATTTTAGCGCGCACCGAGCTGCTGAAAATGACACAATCGGTCGTACCGTGTGCACCGCACATCCGATGGGCATTCCTTATCCTCCTACACATCATGAATAATATTCCTAATGTTTTCGTGTGGTTTCAGGTCATTCGGAGCACGTTTTCTCCAAATTCGACCGTCTCACGCTATTCTGGTGTTTTATGACTCCGGAAACGTGTTTCCGGTCACCGCGGTCAAACGACACCTCCGATTGATGTACCGTCTCACCGAGAATTTCACAATTCACAAAACGGCTGTTTTCGTACGGTTTCATGGCATTCTGAGGTCATTCGGGTGGTTTTGACCCCCCAACGCACCATTTTAGCGCGCGCTGAGCTGCTGAAAACGACACAATCGGTCATACCGCGCGCACCGCACTTCCGATGGGTGTTCCTTCTCCTCCTACATGTCATGAATAATATTCCTAATGTTTTTGTGTGTTTTCAGGTCATTCGGAGCACGTTTTCTCTGAATTCAACCGTGTCACGCCGTTTTTGGTGTTTTATGACTCTGGAAACGTGTTTCCGGTCACCGCGGTCAAAGGACACATCCAATTGATGTGCCGTATTCCCAACCATTTCAAAATTCACACAACGGCTGTTTTCATACGGTTTCATGGCATTCTGAGGTCGTTCGGGTGGTTTTGACCCCCCAACGCGCCATTTTAGCGCGCGCCGAGCTGCTGAAAACAACACAATCAGTCGTACCGCGCGCACCGCACATCCGATGGGTGTGCCGTCTCCACCTACATGTCACGAATAATATTTCTAATTTTTTCATGTGGTTTCAGGTCATTTGGAGCACGTTTGCTTCGAATTCGACCGTCTCACGCCGTTTTTGGTGTTTTTTGACTCCGGAAATGCGTTTCCGGTCACCGCGGTCAAACGACACCTCCGATTGACGTGTCGTCTGCCCAACCATTTCACAATTCACACAACGGCTGTTTTTGTATGGTTTCATGGAATTCTGAGGTCGTTCGGGTGGTTTTGACCCCCCAACGCGCCATTTTAGCGCGTGCCGAGCTGCTGAAAATGACACAATCGGTCGTACCATGCGCACCGCACGTCCGATGGGCGTGTCGTCTCCTCCTAAACATCAAGAATAATATTCCTAATGTTTTCGTGTAGTTTCAGGTCATTCAGAGCATTTTTGCTCCGAATTTGACCGTCTCACGCCGTTCTGGTGTTTTATGACTCCGGAAACGCGTTTCCAGTCACCGCGGTCAAACGAAACCTCCGATTGACGTGTTGTCTACCCAGGGTGCGGGGAGGGACTGTCCGGGGGTGGGGAGGGCTTTCCAGGGTGAGGGAGGGCTATTCGAAGTGCGGGGGGCCTGTCCGGGGTGAGAGAAGGCATGTCCGGCGTGCGGGGAGGGCTGTCCGGGGGGCGGGGGGGCTGTCCAGGGTGCGGGGAGGGCTGTTCGGAGTGCGGGGAGGGCTGTCCGGAGTGCGGGGAGGGCTGTCCGGGGTGCGGGGAGGGGCTGTCTGGGGTGCGGGGGGTTGTCCGGGGTGCGGGGGGGCCTATTCGGGGTGCGGGGAGGGCTGTCCGGAGTGCGGGGAGGGCTGTCCGGGGTGCGGGGAGGGGCTATCCAGGGTGCAGGGAGGGCTGTCTGGGGTGCAGGGGGGCTGTCCGGGGTGCGGGGAGGGCTGTTCGGAGTGCGGGGAGGGTTGTCCGTGGTGCGGGGGGGGTGTCCGGGGGGCGGGGAGGGCTGTCTAGAGTGCGGGGAGGGCTATCCGGGGGGCGGGGGGCTGTCCGGGGTGCGGGGAGGGTTGTCTGGGGTGCGGGGAGGTCTATCCAGGGGGCGGGGGGGCTGTCCGGAGTGTGGAGGGCCTATCCGGAGTGCGGGGAGGGTTGTCCGAGGTGCGGGGAGGCCTGTCCAGGGTGCGGGGGGGGGGGGGCTGTCTGGGGTGCGGGGGGCCGGTCCGGGGTGCGGGGAGGCCTGTCTGGAGTGCGGGGAGGGCTGTCCGGGGGGCGGGGGGCTGTCCGGGGTGCGGGGAGGGCTGTCCGGAGTGCGGGGAGGGTTGTCCGGGGTGGTCCGGGGACTAAAAATAGTGAACTCAGCTCATTCATCAAAAACAAGTTTAATGGTTTATATTAATAATCAATGTTTTTTTCAAAAATATTACAGAACATGCAATTGAAAACATTAAAGAATTAAATGAACAAAAAATATCCAAATCATTAATCAGTTTCATGGTTACTTCTCAATTCGTGCACACAAACATTGCATTTAACCAAAACACACATGATACCCCCAAATCACAAAAGGCCTCACTAGAAACCCAACATAAATATCAATAACAACCCCACCATTAAAAATAGAAACACACCTCGTGAATATGATGCATAATGCGTGGTCATGACTACTACCTCCATCAGGTGGGTCAGGGGCCTACAACAAAAAAATATTATGAATATTTTCATAACAAAAATAATATAAATTAATTAAATAAATATATTATAAACCTGCGTCGTCTGATCCCCTGCACCATCACCTGGATGCACATATTGTCGCAGTGCTCTAACCTCAGCGATTAATTGTGCATTTACCTTCTCGGAAGCGCATAGCTGTGCCTCGAAATCTGATAACCGTTGTGTCATCTGAGCAACAACAGGACCGAAAACCACAGCGCGTGACACTACAGAATGAGGAATCCCTGTTCCATAGGTCAAACTATATCCATGCCCATCCTGACCAATAATGCGATGAAAGATCTCATCCCTTCGCATGGGAAGTTGTCACTGGTCCTCTGGTAGATGTTCTAACTCAGCTTCAAATTGAGCCTGTGAAATATTTAAATTATATACATATATTAATATTCATATTTTATATAAGTATTGGTAATGAGTACAAGCACTTACTATTAATGTTGCAGCCTCTGGATCATTGTGATCATGAGTCCTCATCCACACTGACATTTTATCAGTCGGTGCACGTTGCTCCCGCAACTGTATATGAATAGAATATAAACACAAAACCGTATTAATTAAAAAATTAAAAAATGAATAATAAATACCTCATGTCGGATCTGAGACATGTGATGAGTCCCGAGCCTGTGAGGTGATCCCTGCAATGCTCGATTCTCAGAATGGCGTGTTGACACCTCCTACATTCAATTCATTCAAATTTCAAACAAATCACACATTCTTGAAAATATATATACCAAAATAAATATACAAACCGCAACACCCTCAGTATACCAATATTCAACTAAATCACGCCACTGAGCTGGGAGGACACCTCTCGAGACTTTTTCCAGATTGTCCGGGGCACCCACATTTGGTACCCAGTGGTCCCTCTTGACTTTGCCTTTATAGTCTTTCCACATCTTACATCATTTTCTCATACACACTGGCCGAAACTCATCGGGACATACTTTCAAATTTTTCTATTAAAGAAAAAAATAACATATGTTATTATTTTTTATACATAGGGAATAAAGTAAAATGGTCTTCTTACCTGAACCTCCCTCCAAAGACGATCTAATGTGTCCTGAGGGATAGAAGCCCATTCACGCGTGGTCAATGGAAATCGATGTGGGTCACGTATGATATGACCCATCTGACGAATAAATGCAGGGGCATTCCATCCCACAGGATGAAATACCTCATCAAATGAAACATCAAAAGTCGTGTCGGAATTCCATGATAATATGCCACGACCAGGGCCTCTCCTGCGAGAGGAAGAAGCAGTCGAGTTTGATCCTGTTGAAAATAATTTTATATATAAATTGATAGATGTTATAAATATATATATATATATATATATGTGTGTGTGTGTGTGTGTGTGTGTTTATCAATTACATAAAAAATAGAGACAATGACATTCAAACATACCTCGACCCTGAGACGTAGATGCCTCAGATGGATGATGTGGATCTTCTGCCTCTTCCCCTTACATGCCTGCAGTCATGGAAAACATTAGTAAGGGGACTATAAAAAGTGTCTAAATGATAAATTGGATTGTTTTTAAAAAAAATCAAACTTGTACAGTTGTTAATCAAACAAAAAGGGATTGAATAATTAGTTGTGAATGAATTTTAAAAAATCAGAAAGTTAACAAAACAGATATACAAATTATGTACAAAACCAATCAATGCATAGCCAAATTTCAAATTGAATTAATAAAAATTCAAGCAGCACATGAAACAAATGAAGAATACCTCAATGGGAAGATACACCAACAATAACATCAATATAACATGATTTAAATCACCCTAAATATTTATAACTGAATAAACTTCCAAAAGTGAGGATTAAAACTTATAAGGATTTATAAAATGGTTAGATAATTTATGATATCCTAGGATGAATAGCAGGAAAACAATTATAGCTTTCATTAAGAATGCAAATCGACTGTTTCTCCTTCAATAGCCGCTCTGACCCAATAAATATCTTCTTCACATTGAACTATGGTATGTTGATCAAGATGTTGGGAAACAAAAGGAACAGTCTCGGGTTCATCTTTTTCAAATACAAACACTCCTCGCCGAGACATTTTGATAATAAGTTGCCAACTTGGATTCAAAAGAAAAGTAACAAAGAATACTTGTTCCACTTGTGATGTCAAAATGAAAGGTTCATTATCAACTCATTCATTTCTGTATAACATATAGTTAAAATTCACCAATGAAAACTGATATTGATCGACTTTACATACACGCACTAGATCAACCCAATTACACTTTAACAATATGTACTTCAACCCGTGTGTGTATACAACTTCAATGATGTCTATCAATTGACCATAGTAATAACCAGAATCGACAAATGGGCAATCGATGCCACTGTTTTGTGTTTCTCGTTTGTCGTCAGCATCTTTAATGCGAAATCTAAAACCATTAGCATCTATATATTTATAACGAAGAGCCGTTATAGATGGAACCTCATCCAGTTGGATAAATTATTCAGTTAGCATGGGGTCCCCTAACTCCCTCATCTTATGAACCTACATAATTCATATAATTCCATAATGATATATGCAGAAAGAAATTAGTATAATACTTCACTCATAATTAAAATAAATTTATACGTACATAATCCTTGAACCAATCATGAAATAATGCATAATGAGACTGTTGAATTTGCAACTCAGTTGCACGATACATCTCTTTTTTTATCTCATTAATGTGTTTCCTGCAAATGATAACGTGATGTTTAAATGATAAACTTATTCAAACAAAATATATAAAAGTTAAACAATAAAATTGATAAGATACTTACTGCATTAATGGTGCAACTGATGGAGTATTGAACAAGATATATCGATGCGCTTGTATCCACTCGATGTTGTCCATATCATATGTGGTTCCTTCTCCAACTGGACCATCATGAATCTGAGAGGTCTTATCTAATTTTGTTTCAACATCCATAAGATATTCTCTACAAAAAGTATTACACTCATCCATCAAATAACCATTGGCTATTGATGCCTCCGAACGAGCTATTTTGCATACAAATCGTTTCAATGTACTCAAATACCGCTCAATAGGATACATCCACCTGAATTGCACTGGACCAGCAGTCATTACTTCATCAGTTAGGTGCACTGTCAAGTGGACTATAACATCGAAAAATTAGGGGGGGAAATAGTTTCTCAAAGTGACAAAGCGTAAGTACAATTCGGTCCTGTAAACTTTTTAAATCACTCATTAGTTTATTTATTAAACAAAGCTGTCTAAAAAATTACTCATCTCAATCAACGGATGAACAACATTGGGTGATAAACAATCACAAATTGTGATTTGAATCAACTGTTGAAGTAGTATGTGATTGTCATGACTTTTCAACCCTTGCAATGTCTTGCTCATCAGATTCACACACTTTGAAATATTAGAAGAGTAACCATCATGCACCTTGATAATATTCAAAATGGAAAGAAATGTCTCTTTCTCCTTTGTAGTCATCGTATACTGTGCAGTAAGCATATATGCCTTGTTTCCCTCAGCTAACTGTAAATGTAACTATTTCCTTAAACCCATTTCTTCCAAATCACGTCGTACATTAACATGGTCCTTTGATTTTCCATTGACACCTAAAATGGTCCACAATATGTTATCATAGACATTTTTTTCAATGTGAATGACATCCAAATTATGTCTCATCATGTTAGTTTTCCAATACGGAAGACTATAAAAAATACTTTTCTTTTTCCAATTGTGACTGTGCTGCCTACCCGCAGCTCGAATATTACGTACCGGAGGAGCCACCAAATCCTGAATTTCATATACCGTGCGGATGTTTTCTTCCTCAATCTATGATAACATTTCGACTCCTGTCATGATCTTTGGTGCTGGGCTGAACTCTCTAGAACCATCAAATGCCACTCTGTCCTTTCTGAACCTGTGTTGAGGGGGGAGAAAATGTTCGTGACCCATGTATGCCCATTTTTTGGAATGCTTAATGCATACAAATTTTTTACGTTTGTTGCAACAAGGGAAAGAAAATTCCCCTTTCATACTTCAGCCTAATAAATTTGCATAAGTTGGGAAGTCATTGATAGTCCACAATAAATCAGCCTGAAGTTTGAACATTTCATTCGTTTCACATTCATAAGTCACCACACCATCACCCCAAAATTCATTCAACTCATCAATCAATGGCTAAAGGTAAACATCAATCTTATCCCTCGGACTTTTAGGTTCATCAATAAGAGTGGAAAGTAATATAAATTGTTGCTTCATACAAATCCACAGAGGAAGATTATACGGAACCAACACCACGGGCCATGTGCTATGAGTTGCACCAACCATAGACTTGAATGGATTGAAACCATCTGCTGCTAATCCCAATCAGACATTACGAACATCTTTGGAAAAGTCAGGATGTCTCTTATAAAAATCCTTTCAGGCATGAGAGTCTACCGGGTGGGTTAACATATCACTTTCATGAACTCTTTCTACATGCCATCTCATTAAATTAGAAACTTTAGATGAAATAAAAAATCTTTTCAACCTCAGTTTAAGGGGAAAGTAACACATTTTCTTTATGGCAATCGGTTTCCCCTGTATCACAATCTGACTTTGATGAGTCTGATTTCCCATGTTCTCTTTTCACATGGAAGCACCACAAACCGTACAAATATCCAAATGGGCAGTTTCCTTTCTAAACAACATATAGTTGTTTGCACATGCATCTATGGTCTCATATGTAAAACCTAAGTTCTCTGTCAGCTTACGAGCATGGTAATACGACTTGGGAATCTTAGCGTCGATAGGAAGAACCTTTTTCAATAATACCAACAGCATGTCGAATGATGTGTCTGACCAATGATTCAAAGTCTTCAAATGCAACAACTCCACGATAAATGACAATTTATTGTAAGAAGTAAATCCAGGATATAATTCTGTTTTTACATCATCAATTGCTTCATAAAACCTCCTCGAATCACGATCTGCACCAGAGCAAAGATTTATCTCACTAGTCTCAAGATTCTGGATGTCAATTCCTTCGGGATCCAACCCACGTACCATTTCAGTAAGAATTTCATGCATTGGATCATTCATCCTTGCATCAACATCCATCTGAACTGCATCCGTAATTTGACAATGAACATATTCTTCTCCATGACGAGTCCAACTCTTATAATTTTTCAGAAATCCATTAAAGAATAGGTGCTCCCTCACAGTATCTCGTGTGAATTGATATCTGTTAGCACATTTTCTACATGGAAAACTAATATTGTCACTTTTAAATCCTTTGGTGAAGTCAATAAACTGCATAATGCCATTGAAATATTCTCTAGACGTTCTATTTGGAAGATCAATCCAACTCTTATCCATAATAAGATCCCTATAACAAACATTTACACAAGACTTATTACATTTAGATTTTTCATATCAAATATATTTAAAATAAAAACTAATTAATTGTTTGTGAACCATTTATAAAATAATAATGTAAGTGAAATCCCTTGTCATACCTGATTGCGCTAAAAACCTGGAAGGGGGGGAGCTGAAGGCGGTGCTACGAGGGAGAGGAGAGGCAGCGGAGGGGAGCCGGAGCTAGAGGTGGTGCGGTGAGGGAGGGGACAGGTGGCGGTGGCGACGGGGAGCCGGAGGAGAGGAGGTGGTGAGGTGGCGATGGTGCAGCGAGGGTGGGAGGACGAGGGAGGGGACCGAGGATAGGGGGAGCCGGAGTGGACGGGCGACAGCAGCGAGGGGACGAGTAGCGGTCGTGCGAGGAGGGAGGGGACTGGGCAGCGGCGGTGCGGAAAGGGAGAGGAAGGTGAAGGAGGGGATGGGCGGTGGTGGTGCGGTGAGGGAGGGGATGAAGACGGAGGGGACGGGGGTTGGCGGGGTGTGGGGAGGTGTTCAGGGTGTGGGGGGGAGGGCCGAGGGGGCGGAGGGCTGAGGGCGGAGGCCGGAGGGCAGAGGGGTCAGAGGCCGGAGGGGCAGGAGGCCGAAGGCGGGAGGCCAGAGGCCAGAGGGAGGCTGGAGGGCGGCCGGAGGGCCACCGAAGGTCTTCAGGAGGGCTGCCGGAGGCGGGTGGCGGGAGGCCCGAGGGAAAAGGGAGGCCAGAGGGTGGCCGCAGAGTAGAGGGCGGCCGGAGCCAGAGGGCAGAGGCGGAGGAAGTCCAGAGGAGATGGAGGGCAGGGCGGAGGGCGGAGGGCGGGGCGGCGGAGGGCGGTCGATGGAGGGCGGAGACCAAAAGGGCGATGAGGGACGGCAGTGAGGGAGGGTGTGCGGCGGCGGGGCAGGGTGCACGGCGAGGCTGGGCGGAGGAGGGTTCGGGGGGGGGGGGGGGGGCGCTTCGCGAGAGGAGGGAGGAGGGTTTGGGGGGGCGCTGAAGCCCCGTTTTGTTTTGGGAAACCTAGAGAGCTCCATTGGAGGTCGCTATAGGTAAACGGGCTCAAAAGCCCAGATTTCTAGTAGTGTAAAGAAGGGAATCAATGTACTTGTGATATCAATAAGAACTTGAATAAAAACATAAATACATGAGCAATGGAAGAATAGGCATATCATAAAGAAAATAACTTGGAACATAACTTGAATATGTGGCTACAATATTTCATTTAGACATTCATGAACATATCACCAAGGTCCATCCCCAAGGTGTCATAAAAATTACCAAGGTTATTCCCCAAGGTATCGTAAAACTTGTCATCTCTAGAGATTAATTCTTTACCTAATGCATTGAAGCGCTATCAGGGCACACCCTTAATATGTCTTTAATTTCATGTGATCCACATAGATCATAATCAAACATTTCATAAATAACCTAAATGGAATCAAAGAAATGGGTTTCATGTCAAAATCATGATGTTTAAAAAGAGCTTAAAAATAAGATCATTATGTCATTTATAACCCATGGAAAGGGAGTCAGGGTTATATGTATGTCAATTATAGAATAAAATATATCATATTTATATATTTATGAAAACCCATGTAAATGAAATAAGTATGGGTATTCACATAAATAAACAATAGAATTTCTTGAGAGAAAGAGATAGAAATTTTGAGACGAAATTTCTGCAGCATAACGGCTATATAACATAGTTTTAGAAAACATTTAAAAGATAGGGGACAAGGGTCACCCACTCATAAATAAATCATAATATAGTATGGGTACTGAATAAGATCATGGTATGGATATTTGAATGACATACCATATGAAAAGGAGACATGAAAGAAAAGAGAAGATGCGATTTCTTTTACGAAAAATTTGGCAGCCTAACGGCGTCACTTAAAAATTCATAAAATAAATTGATGAGAGCGGAAAGGGTCTCTCAACAATTAGACATGAAATGTATAGAAATAAAAACATATAATAACATACCCTCAACATAAATATATGGAAATTAGAAGACAAAACATAAAGGAAGTCGTGACTTAAAAGAGGAGGGTGAAAGGATCCCTTACCTTGAAGAGTAACTTTGAAAGCTTGAAGTTCGGGACCTTGGGAGGCTTGAGGGAACCTTGGGAGGACTCCTTGGGAGGTAAAGAGACCATAACTTTGTTGGGGAGGATTTGGAAATGAAATGAATGAGGTAAAGGCTTGGTATTTATAGGAGAAGTGAGGGGACAGAGCATTAATTGCCAAGGGACACCTCATCAGTGGTATTGGAAAAACCATGGGCTTGCCCATGGTATTGGCCACTTGGGACACCTCATACCTTATCTTACTATTCATAAGTAGACCATAATTATTACATAATTATTACATTCTTAATGATTTCATTGAACACCCAAAACTCAAAAACTGTATTGTCACTATTCACCGAAAATTCCACTTTCTCAAAAAAATCCCAAAAAATTACCTTAACCAAATATCGATGCTCTGATTTCAAAAATGAACTCCATTTTATGAAGATAATTTTCTAAATATTTTTAATTTAATTTTTAAATAAAAACACTATTCACTGAAAATTCAACTGTTTCAGAAAAATCCCAAAAATTCACCTTAACCAAATATCAATGCTCTGATTTCAAAAATGAACTCCATTTTATGAAAATAATTATCTAAATATTTTTAATTTAATTTTTAAATAAAAAACACTATTCATCCGAAAAAACTAATACTTAACTAATAATTTATGAAACAGTTATTAACCTATTTTATTGAATCACATTACTTAATCAAGGTGCCTAAATTATATTAATACTTTCTTAAGTGAAGTTACTTAATCCATTTAGTCACATTACTAATCATAAGCATAAAATCACTATTCATAATTTACTATTCACCAAAAAATAATTTGATCTTATTAGACTCTAAATTTCATACTGAACATGACTGTAGAAGACCATTTTTTTAAAATCATTACACATTATTAATTATTTAAGGTTTACATAAATATTTTAAAATATCCTTTTTCTAGAATTCATCAATAATATTCATACTATATTTATCCGTACATTTGAAAATTCACAAACTTCACCATAAGAAGACATCACATTTTTATTTAAATAAAAGGATTACAAAAGTTAGTTACGGTCTCGTTACATATCCCCTTATAACACCAGCATAGGACCTAAGAGTAAGGTGTGCTAGGGTGATAGAATCTTGGGGTGGATCGGCCAACATTGTCCGAGTAGTGATTTCTATCAGCTTGAACTTCTCGTGATGGCGATTCCGTTCTAGCTTCACACGATGAATTTCGGCTTGGGTTTGGTCCAAAGTGAAGCCCAAAGGTGCTACCTCCTTCCTGAGTTCTGTCAGATGGGCTTCGATCGGCCCGAGACTAATGGATGGGGCCATCAAATCTTTATTCTATATTAATTAATCAAGATCAATTGTATTTATAGACAATAATCGCAACATTTAGTTTCCAACGGTCATATTGACCAACGGTCATATAACAGTCGAATCCCAACGGTATTATTTTAATTATACTCATTTTATTAAATGAAATAGTTTTTTTGAGTATAAAATAAAATAACACACAAAGTTAGGAAACAAAATTTATTCAAAATTTCGGGTCGTTACAAAAGTGAAGATGATTCAGCAGCACATGAGGGCATCTCAGAGCAGGCAGAAAATTTTTGCAGATAATAGAAGGAAAGACTTCTCTTTCGAGGTAGGTGACCATGTTTTCCTTAAAATCTCTCCTTGGAAAAGTGTTATGCATTTTTGTAAGAAAGGTGAGATAAGACCTTGATTCATTAGTCCTTTTGAAATCCTGGAGAAAGTTGGACCATTTTCATATCGAGTAGATTTTCCTCTGAGCTTGTCTCAGGTACACAATGTTTTTCATGTTTCTATGTTGAGAAATTATGTGCCAGATTCATCACATGTTTTAAGCCCAAAAGCAGTTCAGCTAGAAGAGAACCTTTCTTATGAAGAGAAACCAGTTCATATTCTTGATTAAAGGGAATAGGTATTGAGGAATAAGGTAATCCACCAGGTAAAGGTTTTGTGTAGAAACCACATGATTGAAGAAGCAACATGGGAGTCTGAAAATTCTATGAGGGAAAGTTACCCTCACTTGTTTAATAAGTAAATAAAATTGTGAGGACACAATTTACAGAAGGTGGGGATAATGTAACACCCCAAGGTTTTCTAAAAATAAATTGAAATGAATGAAACTTTGTTTTAAGAATATATTTATAACTATCCTTTAAACATAATTTTTTCACTTCTATGTTTTAAATTTCGAAAAATGGTTATCTATAACTATGTTCAGTATGTTATTTAAAGTCTAATGGAACCAACTTGTTTTTTTGGTGAATAGTAACATACCCTTATGAATAGTAATATGACCCTAATGAATATTAAATTGTATTATTATTTTATTTTCTTAAGGTTCTAAGCTAATGACATCTTGATTAATTTTTCGATGTGATATAAAAGCAGTTATAGTTTTTAAATTATAAATTTTTTAATTAAGTATGATTTTATTTAAAAATTAAATTAATAATATTTAGAAAATTATTTTCAAAAAATGGAGTTCATTTTTGAATTCTACACTTTGAAAAATGGTTAGGGTGAATTATTTGGATTTTTCTGAAATTCATGAATTTTTTATGAATAGTGAAATACGGTAAAATATCGTATATTCAAATTATCAGTAAATTACATTATTTATGACAACATAAGTGATGTAAGGCCACTTGGTTCGAACTCACATGCCATTATTACTATTTTTGGTCACATTAATTAAGACTATTCATAGTCTTGAGCAAAATATTATAATAATGATTAAAATCATGTAAAATACCTCCTCTCCTCCACTATAAATACCACCCCCATTCCCCTATTCCTCCCACACCTCTAAAGCCTTTATAATTGTATAATTTATGCCAAAATACCTCTCCAGTATTCTTTCCCAAGTTCTAGAGCTACTGGTCTCACCAAAAGATCAAAACCAAAACCCTTAAGAAGGATCTCAAGGAGAAGAGATCAAGAGGTAAACATCCTATTTTGTTTTCTTTATTTTCTTTCATTTTATGTTATTATTTTTAATTTTATTTAGATTATGTTGGAATATTTCATTCCATATACCCCCTTACTGCCCATATTATGTAAGAATGATTAGATACCCCTTTTCTCTCATCAAAATATTTTATGAAATTTTAAGCGACACTGTTAGGCTGCCGAATTTTCATAAGGGATTTCTCAACTCTTCTTTTATTTTGAGTTCCCTTATTTTCTTATTCTATGTCTTCCTCTGATCTTATACAATAGGTATGAAATCTCAAGAAATATTTTATATTTTTTATGTTTTCATGTTCATGGAAAATTACTCATCAATCTTCTTCTCCTCTCCCACTTATTCAAGGAATAAAAACATTGTTCGTGATGTGTCGAATTTCCGACATCGTGGATGATGTGATTTCAATTTGCTTTAATTATTTCAAGTCTGGTCATGAAAACATTTTTATGGTTGAACCAGGTTATAATATATGTATTATTTCTCAAACATGGTTCTGTAATTCTTTTTTATACATGGTTTTAATTTATAATATAAAATGAGGTTGTTATTATCAAAGAACCACTAAAATGACCTAAACGAACATCATTAATGTTTTAACTTATGAATAATCCTTATTTAAGAATTAAAAATGATAAATGGTATAATTTATGGTTCTATAAATATGTAATTATCATTCCATTCTAATTCTGGTGTTTCACTTCCAATCGACAAGAGCATCCATCATGAATCAATCATGGAAAACATGTAAAGAAAGCACCCAAAACAATGGAAGGAACAAAATACTAATAATTAAAGGATGAAATTATGTTATTAAATGATCATATAAGGTGTTATAAGCATGAATATGTTTCTATAAGATATTAATAACACTACTTTAACCATTATACAGGATGTTTAAACACATTTGAAGTAAGAAGAACCCAGGGTAAGGAAATTCTTAACCCAATTTCCATTCTTTGGGTTAACCTTATTCTTTATTAATTATGTGGTATTAATATTATTGGTGTGATGAATTTTTTATTATATTATTTTGTTATATATGTATTTATAGTGTATAAAAATATCCATTTAATTCTATTAATTCTCACTCCATTTGTATTTTAATGGACTTTCCTTTAAAAACATTTTAAAACTCTCTTTAAGAAATCTCAAAAGGATTTTTTTATGTGTATGGTATGAGAGGTTTATCCTGATTTCAAGATACCTTATTACCATGATATGTTCCTTAGACATTATTTATGATGGTTTTATCCCATTATATCTCAATATATGTTGATTTGAGCCCATTATAACTCAAGATATGTTGTGTTGAGCCCATTATAGCTCAAGATATGATGGGTGAGCCCCATTATAGCTCTCCAATGAATTGGGTACTCTGGAGATGGAAGTTGAAAAAAAGGTTATTCCATGTGAAAGGGTTAATGTAAGATTGATATGTTAAATATGTCTCAAGTCAACTACATGATGTTTCTATGCATATGAGTTTTTATGATTATGAGTTTTATTGGTTTTTATGTTATCACTTGACTAACGCTTTCTTTCTTTATATCCCTTACTGAGTTTTATAATCATCCCAAGTTTTTAAAATGTTTTCCATAGGATATAAGTATGGGTAAGAGAAATATGGTATTTGTGATGTTTTATATGGAGTTTTGTTAAAGAAATCATGTTTTAAGTTTTAATGTTTTATATTTCAAAAAAATGGATATTGTTTTAGTCATATCCTCTTGTGTGAATGTGGTATGTCATGTATGTAAGATATACTAATTAGTTAAAAATATAAACCTAAAAAGATCCTCAATGTGTAATAAATGTTTGGTCTTGTGTAAAATTCAAGATTAAGTAACGTTTTAGGGTTGGGTCCTTATACATGTTCTTTTTAATGTACTTTTTACTCACTTGCACACACCCTAAGAAACTTCCCAAAAGTTCATCCATACTAATCACTACTCTAGGCCAAGCATGCTTAACTATGTAGTTCTAATAAGGTAGGTTACCAAAAAATAAAGTTGCACCTTATTGACCTAAGTCATGTCATTTATTCATTTAACCATTTATCATTGTAGAGTGTTATATGGTATGAGGACTTTAAAAAGTATTCCAGTATGCAGGGGAGGTAGAAACTCACTAGGACATGGTCAGTGTAGGGAACATTGAAATTGACTATCTCCAATCTCAAATTAGTCATATTTAGAATGATTATCCATATTTCATTATGCACTTAAAATATCATAGAAAAATTTATTGGAGAAATAAGGGATCTTTGACATGGAAAAAAATTCCATGCTTGATGCTGTTATCGAGGAGGAGAAATTATAGTGGATTGCGGAGACAAAAACTGAGTTCGTTGATCAATTATGCCAATCCATTACCTCCATGGAGAAAAATTATGTAGATATAAAGTACTCATCTGAATGAATTTTGTGACAGGTTTATAATTTTGTGACTTTTCCATTACTTTTATATTCATAGTAGAGACTCTGGTATGTGGAGATTCCTGCTTTTTCATGCTATCAATGAACAGATCTTCCAGACTTTATATTTCATTTTCCAATTTTATTTCATTCATGATGTGCATGACATTTTTTTGATATGATTCTTCGTAGATTATTAATGATACCCATCCTTTTCATAATATCAAGTAAACCTAACTTCCAATATTAGAATGCCGAAATCACAACAAATTTTCTTTGATAAATGATCATGAATTCTTACCAACATGAGATTCCTTATTAGAGTATCTACTAGAGTTTTTTGGAGATTACCTAATTCAAAAAAGGATATTTTGGGTAAAATATATGTCCTAGAGGGAGAATGATCTATCTTTGGATGAAGTTTATGGACTTAGAGAACATAAATTAATTTTTTCTAAGGCCATATGGTGGGCCCCACAAGTTTAATATCTTTTTGTTCATATTTACATAATTATTTATTAAGATTTATATAAGGGAAGACTTAGCGGGTGTCAACTTAGATTTTTCTTAGGCCTACCTCTTATGGGTTTCCAACCTAATAAGTTTTGTGCCTTTTCTATTTGTCTATTTTAAGGTCCTGTAAACTAGACCATTGTTGTGTTATAGTTTAGGGCTTTTATCTCGGTCATTCTATCATTGTATTTTAGTTTTTTTTAGCTCAACATTCTATTTTTTGTAGTTTAGGTTGTTTTATCTTGGACCTTGAGATTCCATGAAGTTTAATTCTTACTGTTAGGACTTCAAATACTGTGCATTTTAAAGTCTTGCTGTTAAGACTTCAAATACTATGCAGTTTAAAGTCTTGCTTCCATGACTTGATTTATGAATATGGAATGGGTCATACATTCCAAGGATCACCCAAAACACCCTAAGGTGATGAGTTCTATCGTGGTATTTCTAGTGATCATTAGTATCATAGTTCCTCTCCTACAAGGAGGATATGACTCTGGTTGGTAGGTCAAATCCCTTATGTGTCGACAGCATGGTCAAATAGAGGTGTCCCCACTCTTTTCTGAGGGTTATAAAATATTTATGAGGATATCATTGGATGAAGGTAAAATATTAGGGAAGTCAAGTCCGCCTTGGTAGTTAGAATATGGGCGGTGTAATTCATATCCCAAAAGTTTTAATCGATGAATATGAAATGGGGCAGACAAACTAGGGATGACCCAAAACACCCTAAGTTGCTGAGTTCTATTGTGGTGTTACCAGAGCTCATGAGGATCGGGGTTCCTTTCCTGTAAGGAGGAGATGAATTTAGTTGGTAGGTCAAATTCCTTATGCCTGAGACCATAGGGATTACATGAATGGTCAATCAAATATTACCCCCACTATTTTCCTAGAGCAATGATAGATTTGTGAAGACTCAAACATATAGGTGATGAAGTTAGATATGGATCAGAAGATATCTAGGAAAGTTTTTGGAACCCTATATATTTTTGGTTTCAAGTCACATGGTGTAGTCCATCAAAAGGTTTGGTAATGGAGTGTCACAATCTTTCTTTGAGAATGGGTACAAAACACAATGATGTAACATCTATGATTTCAAATCCACTTGAATAGTTTGGTTACAGGGACTATAAATCATGGTCCAAAGTTCCTTGGTCATGAATAGTGATATGGGACAATCATGCTAGGGATGAACAAAAACACTTTGAGGTATTGAGTTCCACCATGGTTATTTTAAGGCTCACAAGGATCACAAATCCCTTTTTGAAAGTTATGTAACATTTTGTTGATGATCATAGGTTTATATGAATGAGCCATAGGCATACATGCATAGTCAAACAAAGGGTCTCTTGAAGTTGGGTATCCTCTTCCAAGGGCCATGGAAAGTTTTGAGGATCTAAGGTGCTCAAATTGTGAAGTGTGATTTGTGGAAAACATAATATTCAAGAAGGTTTCGAGCAACCTAAAATTTTTGTTGCATCCTATTGAACACATTATCATGGAAAGGATATGTGACAACCCATTACTCTAACTTTTTCCTAGACCAGGGGTTCCAGGGAGTATGTATGGAATTTTAATAGGTACTCCAAATGGGCCCTATGAGATTTATTCCTTATTTATATGTGATCTAAATTTTTCCTAGACTCTGGAGATGAAGATTTTAGCAAGAATAGACTTTAAATTTTTTCAAGACACCCTTTATGGGTTTTCAACATGATAAGTTTTATGTCTCTTTCACTAGCAGTTTAGGGTATTGTGATCTAGACCATCAAAGGCTAGAGTTTAAGGTTTCACAACTTTGACCAAATTATATGTAGTTTAAGGTCATGATGCACATGGACCTAATATGATGGGAATTTTGTACAATGTCCTAATTAGGACATACACGGTCAAGATTACTCCAACATCATTTTGAGCAAGAGATGAAGATGTTGTAAATAGTGGATTGGGATTCTCAAGCCATGAGTAATGATATGGGGAAATCGTATTGGGGATGACCCAAAACACTCTAAGGTGATGAGTTATTCATTGATGATGTAAGGTCTCACAAGGATCAAAAATCCCTTTTTCATGTTATGATGCATTTGGTAGAAAACCATAGGTGCATATACAGGATCCATAGTCATACATGAATAATCCAACAAAGGATATCCAAAAGGTGGGATTCATTTTACAAGGGTCATGGAAGTTTTGTGGAAACCTAAGGTGCTCGATAAATTAAGTGTGACTTATAGACTGAGGGGATTAGAAGACTATAGAATCATCATGTACTCTAGTAAACCATGTTCAATCTCTTGTGGTCACTTGATAAGGAATGATAATGGGTGACGTCCTGCACATGTCAACATCATGTAGTGGGGAATTTTTTTTCTGAAGTGTGCCTCCAACACATTGTCCAAATCGAGTTTCCAGGTTCCCTAATCTCATTTGATAAATGCTCATCATAAGAAAAAAGGGATGAATGGGTAGTCAGTTAAACTACATGAGAGCAGGTATTGGATGGCTTGCTACATAGTTTTGGCCCATATGTATTTGGGGGTGTATTTTTATCATCTCATATATTGCATTTGAACCTAGGATCTAAGATCTAGGTGACCTTATGTAATCTATGATGGTAGGAATAAATATGTACATAGTTCTTATATAAAATATCCTTGGTTAGGTCTAACCCATGCACATGGAGGAGGTATTTTCATGTTGATTGTTATAGCTGGACTTAGGATTGGAGATATAGGCATCACTACATATCATGTGATAAAAATAATCAAGCCACGCATAGTTATTGAATGGGAAACTCTATACACAGGTCTAACCCATATGAAAAGTGGGGAATTGTTCCCATTGATTATTGTAGTTGGACCCGGGATTGGAGATTTGGGCGTCACTATGTATCATGTGATGACGTGAATCAAGACACACATATTTCTTGAATGGGAAACTCTCTATGTAGGTTTGATCCATACGTAAAGGGGGGGATTATTTCCATTGATTTTTTTATATTCACCCAGAATTGGGGATTCATGCGTCACTATGTATCATGTGATGAAAAGAATCAAGACACACATTGTTCTTTAATGAGAAACTCTCTACATAGGTATGACCCATACATAGAGGGGGAATTATTCTTGTTTATTTTTATATTTGGACCCAGTATTGGAGATCCAGGTGTCACTGCATATCCTGTGATGAAAATAATCAAGATACACATAGCTCTTGAATGGGAAACTCTCTACATATGTCTAACCCATATGTAGAGGGATTCATTGTTCCTATTGATTATTGTAGCTAGACATAGGATTGGAGATCTGGGCATCACTACATATCTTGTGATTATAGGAATAAAGACACATATTGTTCTTAAATGAGAAACTCTCTACATAGGTCTGAACCATATGTAGATGGGGGGATTTTTCTCGTTGATTATTGTAGATGGACCCAGTATTGGAGATCTGGATGTCACTACATATCCTGTGATGACAGGAATCAAGCGACATATAGTTCTTGAATGGGAAACTCTCTATGTAGGTATAACCCATACATAGAGGGGGGAATTATTCCTATTGATTATTGTATCCAAACCTAGGATTTGAGATCTGGGTGTCACTATATATCCTATGATGATATGAATTAATTCACACATAGTTCTTGAGAAACCATGTTGTGGGATGTAAGTGACTCGATGTGAAAAGGGAATGTTTTTGTTGGACCCATTACTGAGATCTAAGTATCACTACATATCTTTTAATGGTGTTAATCAATCCACACATAGTTTTTGAATAGAGGTTTGGTGGGAGACCAACACCGACGATAATTTTCCTCTTGGGTGAGGTCCATGGTAATGTGTAGCTTTATGCCATACAAGGTACATAAACCATGCAGTTTGATGTCATGCGACAAGGAATAATGGTGTTCCTTTTGAAGTATTTAATCCAGGACCATGTTAACCACATCATGCACTAACATGTATCAATCATAGGAGGAAGCTTCCACCAAAATTACTAATCCCACATGAGCTATGCATGGTGTGAGAAACAAGGAATAGAAAAGGGTTCTCTCACCACACAGATATGGTTAAAATAATGTTCATGGGAATTTTGTATCATATGGTGTTTGGGACAAGATATAGGATCTAGGTTCCCCTACATATCTTATTGGAGTGAGAATCAAGTCATACGTATCTCTAGAAAAGACTATGCAGTTTAATGTCATGCAGTGAGTACATCAGCTATGTAGTTTAATGTCCTACGGTAAGGATGAGGGTGTGGAATTACCTATGTGGATATGATTCACACATAGGGATGGGGTAACTTTACATTTATTTTACATAGATCCACCTCATGTGCGGTAAATTAGTAGTCAAGAAATGCTTCCTGTGCAGTTCAATGTCATGTGATAAGGACATGTTCCACATGGTTTAATGTCATTTGGTCAGGACCTCTTCTCTACAGTTTAACATCATGTGGTTAGGACCTATTTAATACAGTTTAACATCATTTAGTTAGGTCCTATTCCATATAGTTTAATTTCATGTTGTTGGGATGAGTTTTTTTAGTTTAACGCCATGTGACCAAGACAATGATAATGATTGATGGCAACCACACAAAGTATTTCTTAAGAAACCTCGCATTGGTGGGGGGATTAACGTGTTCCCCATCCATTGTGGAAAATAAGAAAGCTCCATTATGATAGACCTTATTCCTGATATATGGTCCTTCCCATTTGGGTTCCATCTTAGGAGGTTTTTTTCCTAGTATCATTGGGGTTATAAGAGCCAATACCAGTTCTCATTAAAGGAACGAGCAAAGGTAAACCCTTTTAATAAAGGCTCATGTGATCCGATTTTGATGGAATTCAAGGTTGTTCAATGTATGAAACCTTTTCTCATTGATTCTATCTAATTAATTTGATGGTTTTTTGATTTCTCATCATTTGAGAGTTTTCCATAGACAACTATTCAAAGTGAGGGAAACTGGACTTATATAGGTAACACTGCCTTGTTTCTGTACACCAATGAATATGGATTTGCTTGTTTTGTAGTGAGTATGGTGGTACAGTATCCCCATAAAGCATGGAGGAGCTTGTCTAACTAGTAATTCTTATCCTTATTCACCATCTTCTAGATTATATTATACATAGTCCTATTTAAGGCCTCAATTTGTCCATTTTCTAATGCATGATAGTGGGATGAATAGTTAGACTTGATGTTGTACTCCTGATACAATTTATTTAACTCATTAGCAAAGAAATTAATGCCATTGTCTGTCAATATTATGTGAGGGACTCTAGATATATTAATGATATTATAATTCATGAATTTTATGATATTATTCATTTTGACTTTCTTGAGGGGTATTTCCTCAGCCCATATGGAAAAGAATTCAGTAATAGTAAGGATGTACTTAGTCTACTTAGTTGTGGTTGGGGGATATGACCCCAAAACATCCATTCCCCACACAACAAACAACCAGGAATATTTATCTATATGTATCAATTTTGGGGGTTGATGGATAAAGTTTTCATGAATCCGAAATGCATGAAATTTCCTGAAGAATTCCACAATGACTTGTATCATTATTTTTGAATGGTAACCAAGCCTCCTAATTTGATGCGAGAGCCTGGTCCCATACTAATGAGTGTCATAGGATCCTATATGTAATTCCTCTATTATAGTAGGAATACCTCTTTTTGTTATTCATCTAAGTAGGACCCCATCAAAGACTTGTTTCAATAGGTATTTTTTCTCATTGGGCCCATCCTAGAGGGTAAAGTTCACTACTCGATACCGAATTTTTTCCCTTTAATCTTGGTCTCTTGGGATGATCCCATTTTGGAGATAATCAATTATGGGATCCATCTATCCCTAGGTGGATATCAGTTCATCATGATCTATAGTAGAATTGATCTAATTAATATCCTCTATGTTACGGATGATGACTGATGAGACCATCCTTTGGTGCATGATGTGAAAGATTACTTCCTCCTGATCAGGGTCGACCATAACTATGGATGCATTATCCATTTCATTAGCATGAGCATTTTGTTACCTAGATACATGATTTAATTTGGATTCAAAAGGTAACTTTCCATTAGCCCCCTAACATATCTGGTGATAGGGGACAATTATTCCTTTTTGATGGCATATTCTCCATTGATTTTATTTATCACTAACTCTGAATCCCCTTTGATGTTCATATAGGCTATCTGTAGCTATAAGGATAGTTCCAATCTAGTGATGAGGGCTTGGTATTCGGCTTCATTATTTGTGAAACCTTTGTATAGTGAGAAATATTAGGGAAAATTTTCTCTTTCTAGAGAAACAAACACAATCCCTAGACCAACCCGGTTTGGTTTTGGATTTTTTAGTATCTTATCGATGGGACTTCATGAGGCACTATAAAAATATATTTCCCATGTTCGGGGAGTTTCGTGGTCATAGAAAACCTCCTCATCTAGAACTGTGGTTTCCACTAGTGTACTTTTCAAGGTGCGATGTTCCATGATAAAATCATCTGGGGACTACCCTTTTCTAAATTTTGTGACATGTACTAGATTTCATACTATTGTAGATTAACTTCCCATCAGGATAATCACTTAGTCAATATAGTATGGCCAAGGATGTACTTGATTGGGTCAATAATAGATACTAAGTGTACTTCATGGTTCTATAAGTAATGCCTTAGCTTTTTCACTACAAATATGAGTGTGAGGAAATTCTTCTCAACATCAGAATATCGAGTCTTGGTTTCTAGAATTATTTGGTTGAGGCATTAAAGATTGTTCTAATTACCTACATCATTTTTCTATATGAGGAGAGTGTCAAGTGATTGTTCCATAGTGGCCACATATAAGATGAGTGGCTTGCCTTCCACCAGTGGCATTAAGACCGGTGGGTACAATAGGTATTTCTTGAGACTCTCAAAGGATACTTGGTAGTCCTCACCCCATCGATAGGTGACTCCCTTCTTCATTATCATGGTAAAGGGGAGGGATTTTCTGGCCAAATTGGCTATGAAACACCAAATATAGGAAAGTTTCCCTTGAATACCCATCAGTTATTTGAGATTTTAAGGGGGTGACATTTCCATTATTACACTAGTCTTTTTTGGGTTGACCTCGACGTCACAGTGGCATACTATAAATCCAAGTAATTTCCCTAATGTTACCCTAAAAGTGATTTTTAGTGGATTTATCTTCATACTATGCTATTGCAACTTATCAAAGACTATTTGAAGGTCTGTGAAGTGATCACATCACTATAGATATTTTACCACTAGGTTTTCAACATAACATTTTTCTATTCTTCCCAAGAAGGGTTTAAATATATGATGCATGGCTCATTGGTAAGTAACATCAGTATTCTTTAATCTGAAGGGAATGACTTGATATTAGAAGATCCCTTGGGGTTCTATAAAGACATTGTCTTCCTCATCCTTAGGGTTCATCTTTATCTAATTGTATCCTGAGCACCCATCAATGAAGGAAAGGTCTTGGAAGCTAGCAGTTTCATTGATCAAAAGTTATATGATCAGAAATGGGAAATCATCCTTTGGGAAGTTCCCATTAAGGTCTCTGAAATCGATATAGACCCTAATTTTCCCATTCTTATTCTTAACAAGGATGATTTTAGTGATCCATATTGGGTATTTTACCTCCCTAATGAATTTGTATTCGATCAGTTTTTCAACTTCCAATTCTACATTAGTAGCATGAGAGGGGTGCATCCTCCCAGCTACCTACTAAAAACCTCAATGGTCATTAGGTAAGCCTAAGTGGTGTGTCACTACATCGGGGTTTGGTTCAGTAATTTCTGTACAATTATAGGAAAACACATATCCGTTTTTCTTTAGAAAAATGATATACATATCTTTCTCCATAAGAGGAATAGAGGCACTAATCAGTATAAGTCATGGGTTTTCTTTTTTCCCAGATTTATATTCCAGAGATCATCGATGGTGGTGGATAAACCTTCCTCAAATGCGGGAGGGTAATTCCTTAGGTTGTTATATTCTTCTTACATATCTGAGTCTATGGAGTTATTTTCAGATTAGGTAGGAAATCTAAGGGCATGTCTGTCATTTTTTAGATGAAAGAGGTCATGGGAAGAGACATTGACATCCCATACTACCAGAGTTATTGCGGAGATATTTCGGGGCTAATTTTTCTTCATGATATCACTAGGGATGGAAGGAGTTTGGACATATGGGATTAAGTCTACTACCTTAATCCAATTTATGGGTAGAACATAATCCATGTCAAGCATACTCTATGGATTATCAAGGGAGGTCCCCAATTCATTAGGGGTTACAACCTACATATTTTCATTGATCATTGGTTTTTTTCCCTACCATTTATAAAAACCTACCTCAGCATATGTGGATTCATGAGAATCAAAGGGGTCACTATCACCATGAAGTGTGCTGACCTTCCTATCGATGTGGAATTTCAAGCATTGATATAATGTTGAAGGTACTGCCAGGTGGTTGTGAATCCAAGGCCTTATGAGGAGAATATTATATGCAGTTTCATGCTAGATAATAATGAAATTAGCATTAGATGTCAGATCCCTAAACTGATCCTTGATCTTTATATTTTTTAGAGTTCATTGATCACTCTTATCATACCCTTGAATGGTCATATTTATAGGAGATAAATATCCCTTGCTATATCCCAAACATTGAAGGGTATAGATTGGGATGAGGTTTATCCCAGAACCATTTTCAATCAAGTACCTTCATATGTTTACATTTTCAAGCTTTCTAGAAACATATAGGGGTCTAATGTGTCACTGGATAACCTCTTCCTGATCCAACTTTATGAATAATGTGGAAACATGGCATTTTGATGGAATAGTCTCCACTCGATAAACCTCAACTGCAATGACTTATTTCTTGAACTCCTATAGGATCTGGGAAGCTTCAAAAAGTGTCTCTCTAAGTTATTTTGAAATATATAGCATATCCAGGATTAAGAGTTTTACTAGGACAACAACCAACTATTTTGGAATGTCGTACTTTTATACTAGAGGTTGGTGCTTCCCAAGGTGGGGTTTCTTATTATTATGTGGTCCAAGATCTGATGCATTTGAGGTAGATAGGTTTGGTAATTTTATATATTTTGAGTGATTATCCACCACTATAGGTTGCTTTATCCTTCTTCGTTGTCTAGGATGATCAGACAATTGAATCCCTACAATACGGTCGTGTATGATGATTGGGATAAGGAAACTACTAGAGGAATCTAAGGCACCTTCATGTCTCTATTAACCTTACTAGAGTGCTTTCCCATAGGTCTCAACTGCATATATATCCTCTATGGGGACATTACTAAAATATTGGGTTCAACCATGCTTGCATTGTCCCTTGTATCCTTAGATCCCGCACCTTCAGCCTTCGGCTCCCCGGTCAAATATAGGTAACTCATACTCGAAGGCATATTCCTCATTGGATAAGGGTTCTTCCAAGTGTATTACATTAATAGAACTAAATCTTGGAGGAAGTATTTGAAGATGAATAAATCTTGGATGGTATGTACCATCCTCCTATGAAAAGGGTGGTAGTTTGGGTGATCAGTGAGGTTGACCTCATCAGGTTTCCTGGGCTGCGATATCTTGAGTAGGTTATTCCCCATGGATATAAGGAAATAACTATGGACCTACACATTTCATAATAAGTATGATTTATTCATCTGTTCCTCAAATCATAAGTGGCCCTGGTCTATTTTTTCTTATGGACGAAGACGATTATGATATTTTTGTCACTCAATAGGGGCACTAGGAAGTTTAGGACCTACCTAGGTTCTTGAATAGGAATTGTTACTGGTTTTAGAGTAACATTGATAGTATCTACCTTTTCAATCCTTTTACCTTTTAATGAGGGAATGAGTTGAGACTTATCTTGGGTCCACTGAATGGAATCTTCCAGACGTTGTTCCATTTCTAAAAACTCATGGAATATGCCTGGATACTTCATAAAGATCAGAGGTGTCTGCAAATCATCCTGGATATTTTCAGAAAAAAGTTATAGCAATTTCTCCTGCAAGAGATGGATTTTGAGTTAATAAGTTATAACCTTCCATCTAGTAATGAATTCATAAACCCTCTCATTTTCACATTGCTTGCAGTTCATCATTTAGATAATTGTATTTTTCCTCAATGTAGAGATGAACTGATAAAATAATTGATATGAAGGTCTTACCCTCCTATAATAGATCCTGCTGGGAGGATGTTGTACCAAATGAAGGATAGCCCTACCAGAGTCTGTACAGAACTCCCCAGCTTGGTTACCACCTGCTAATCTTGAGGGCCATCATTGAGCTGCATTGGGACATAAAATGTGTGAGATGTTGTTCTGAATCTTCCATGTTGTCAAAGGTTGAGAAGGTTGGATTTTCAAAGTTAGTTGGGGGTAAATTTTCATCCATCCATTCAGGATATGGCTTCTTCTCAGGCTACCCAAGTGAATGTTTCCCTTCCATGGATTCCATTCAAGCATCCAGGGAATCAATGACTTTGAGTAGTTCTAAAGGTTCTGCTTTCTAAGTCACCTCCCATCTAAATGGAGCGGACATGGATAAATGAGGTAGCCTTATTCTAATTTTATATTGATTTTTTATCCATGCTAAGACTGAGTGATTTCCCTAGAGAGAGATAGGATATATTCGTAATGGAGGTAATTCATGATCATCTTCATCTTTCTTATTGATATGGACTGACTGACTGGATTTTGATTCAGCCAGATGTGCATATACCACTCTTGCAGGTGGATCTTCTCTTTATTGATATGTGGGGGGATAGATATTCACCTCTATCTAGAGACATTACCTAGTGGTAATGTTTCCCCTAGGTAGCTCCTTATTGGGTTTTCTGTGGTTTTGAATCTCATTATCATATTGTGTCAATCATTCCTCCATGGAAAGAATTTTGTCTCTTTTGGGAAATGATCTGAATGTAGCCACATCTTTCCCTTTATCTTTAGAAGTGTTCCATTGTATAAGTGGAAAATCAATATTCAAGGGTTCCATGTTTTGAATTATCCTCTAGTTTTGTGTATGTGTGGCCTCATTTGGTGCATCCAAATCACCTTCCTATCGAGGTATATTTTTCATATTGTGCCCCTCTACATTTGTGTATTAATCCATATTATCTATTATGTTTATAGTGATGAAATTCACAGAGGTATATCAGGTAATGGTGGTTTTCCCATTTTTGTCAACACAATAGGATAATTCTGTACTACTTTCATCATGTTTTTTTTCGAACCCTTGGCCATATTAAGCCTTTTGGTCTTACAAACCCTATAGGATTTGATTTCATTCACCATATGTTCCTCCCATATTGACCTATGATTAATGACCTTGAGGGATTTTCTGGTCATGATTACCAAATGGGACTTAAATAGCATATATTTGTCTTACGGTGGTAGGAACTAATGGGATGTCAACCATTGATATTTACCCCCAACCTGGAGAAGACTTGTTCTCTATATGATGATGATAATGATAAAAAATCCTACATCCCTATGGTTTGGGGCTATTTGGGGCCACAATTGGAATTATTTTATCCTATTGTTAAGGATATGATGATTCCAGACTAGGATTTGATGACTCTTGAGACAGGTATTGAGATATAAATCCCCCCATCCCAGTACTCTAGGGTTGACCTGGAACCATTCTTGATTTCTCTATGACCCTTTTAGGGTGTGATGAACCTGGTTATGGAGATTGAGTATAAATTTCATCACCCCTACAGGATGGGTTGTTTTGAAACTGCTGCTAATACATCATGTATCCTCTTAGGGATTGATAATCCAAGGGGTAGAGGTAGTGGTAGATATTACCCTAGCCTAGAGGGACAGATTCCCTCCTGGATGACTACTATGGTATCTACTATCATGAAATTTTTAATGTTTGCAGAGTTTTCCTTGAGTATGAGCTAGGTGTAATGGCATACCATGATGGGAGTCATTTTCTATGAGAATTTTTCTAATTGGTCTCAACTTCAACTTATCTATCTGAAATGTTTTCCTATTACTTTGAGGGGACCAGTTTAAAGATATTTCAGTAATACTATCCCTTCGTTCGTGATGTATTGGCATCATTAAAGTAGGGTAATTCCATTATAGTGACCAAATGGATCGCATGTTACTTATTCCCTTGATCTTTTCATAGGCTATGACATTACAGAATACCACATTTGGGGATTTCTTCTATTTTGAGGGTGTGGTGAAGTGTAATGCTCTATAATTTCCCCATACTCATATATAGATACATGATGTGGGTTTAGTGATCAGCTACCAAAGAATTTTTATGTAATAATAGAAAGTGTGTTATATATTTTCCCTATGATTTTTCAGTTTTAGGTCCTAATCCATGTAGATAGTAGTTGGTTATGGCTGAAAATAGATTATTTTGATGGTCTGAAGGTGACCCTCGTATCCTAGATAAGGGAGATATCTATCCTTCAATCACTATTTAGTTTCCCAAATATTTTGGAATAGATAAGGCACACACTACTTTTCTAGCTCATATGGGATATCATAGTCATAAGTGGAAAGGGGGGAGAACATGGTGGGGAGAATGTTTCTAGATGACTATCTTCATATGTCAATGTTGGATTCCACTTTATCAAACTTATATGCTTCCACCTAGTCAGACCATAAAGGTCGTCTCCCTGGGTCTCCTGCTAACCATAGTGAAGGGTTGCTGGTAGTTTATGGGGAATTATATACTATTGACCTCAGTGTTTCAAGAACCACTCTATAAAAAGGTGTCTAAGTTTTGAGAACCACTTTGTATGGTGGTGTCTGGGAAAGTTTGGTTTTCCTTGTTCGGTGAGATATCATTGTGGGGAGGTTGAACATGGAATATTTTAGGAGTAGAGTCTTTGTGATCCTTCTTCACACCACCATGAGGAGGAATATTGGGGTAATTATTGTCTTCTGCTTTAGCTGAAAAGTCAAAGAACCCTTGAAGTGTTTAGAATGTGTCTCAACCCGCCTTAAGGACACTAGCATTGAGTGGATTAGAGAAATGAGTATCATTCTGCATCTTATCTAGAATATGTCATCTTTCCTTTTGGGTTTGTGTAGGGATATGTGCCTATTGTATGAAAACTGATAGAATATGTTGATAACTATCTGGTTCTTTGAGAGTATTATCCCACTGTTGAGAAGCTGCTGGAGTATGCCAATGAGCTTCTTCATTGTCAGTAGAAATATGAGCCTACCTATGGGTGGTTTCCAGAATATTTTGATCAACCCTTTCTGAAGTGGGAATATGAGCCCAGGTCAAATATGTATTCTCTTACAGAATATATAGATGATCCTTTATAATGGGAGAAGAAATATGATCTTCCTCTTGTATAGTCGTTGAAGGATGTTGGTGTAGTTTTTTATCAGTAGAAGTAGGGATATGAATCTGAATTTTGTGATCTACTGAAATATTCCAAGTAGCTTCATTGACAAGAATATGATCTTTTCCCTAGGTGTGTGATTCTATTACCTAGTGATCCCTGGTTAGAGTGGTGATATGAGCCTAGTATAGTGCCTTTGGAGTATGTCATCAGTCTTTTTTTATAGTGTTATAATCCTATCCCAAGGCATGTGTCACTCTCATTTGGTGATCCCTAGTCATAATGAGGATATGAGCCCAATCCTAATACTTTAGAGTATACCGCTGGACTTTTTTGATAGTAATGTGCACATATCCCGAGGTATGTGTCACTCTCACTTGGTGATCCCCAATTAGAATGAGAACATGAGCCTACTCTAATGCCTCATCCTTTAACAAAGTTTTTTTATTTTTTGAAAACTAATATTTTGTAAAATAATGTTTTCAAAAAATAGGTGAAAGTTGATGAATGTTAAAACCCAACCACAAAAGGGGAGAAAAGTTTTGTTATTAAGGAAGTTGTTTTTCTGAACAGGGAGGATCAGACTGAGTAGCACCAAACATAGAGTATCGGACTGAGAAGTATCAGTGGTATAAGTTTTCAAAAATATGAATTGTTGATCAGAAACACCATCAGTCTTAGATTCATCAGTATGAAGATCAATTTTCATTTGACTCAATTTTTTTTAGAAAGTCAGATGTTTGTGAGAAAGAAAGTCAAAATGTTGCTGAAAAGGTTGAATAAAGACAGTGAAGTTAGGAGTTAGAAATTTTTTAAACTTTCTAACATTAAGTCATTTGATGCTTTTACAATATTGAAGTTCATATAAATCCTAAAAACTCTCATGATAAAATATTTTGAAGAAATGTGTGAATCATAAATATTATATTGGTTCTAGGAATCAATACCATGTTTTCATCAGATCTAGAATTACCAGACATAGAATTTATCATAAGTATGAATGAGTTATAACTGATGAGGTTTGAAGAAATTAAAAGTTTTAGAGTGGAGTTTCCATCATAATGATAATTTCATTGAAATGATAATTCCATAATTATGAAGTTTCATTGGACTAACCCTGAGGAGGAAAGTTAATTGCACTAACTCTAAGAAGGAAAGTTAACCAGACTGACTCTGATAAGGAAAGTTAATCGAACTAACTCTGAGGAGGAATGTTAATCAAACTAACTTTGAGGATGAAATTTAATTGGAATGACTATGATATGGTAAGTTAACCGGACTAAATCTGAGGAGGAAATTTAATCATATTAACTCTAAGAAGGAAATTTAATCTAAATAACTCTAATGAGGAAAGTCAATTTTAAATTAGATGAGGAAGTTCCATCATAATGAGCTGAGGTGGTTATATTGGACTGAAGAAAAGTTAATAAGTCTGAGGAGGATAATTATAGAGATGAATCAAGAAGATTCTAGAATATTTTTGAAGATTTTAAGTGGTCAAATATGAAATTAAAAATATGTGTAAATCTTAGAGTTTTTAAATTTGAGTAAGTGGGAAATGTTTTTCAGTTTCCTTACTTTGTCGTTTTGGGTTACCTATAAATAGTTGCAGAGTACATTCATAACTTGGATCTTTTTGACATGATTGGAAAAGGTGGAACACTATAGAGTTTATTTAGAGTTATTTTCAGATAGAGATCTCATTAGAATATCATACAACCGAAATTTTTCTTATAGTACTGAGGAATATCAAACGGAGTATTTTATCATAGTTTGAGTTTTATATATTGAGAATGGATTCATCAAATTAATTCCATTAGACCAGCCCCATCGGATTGAGAGAATCATACCTAGCCACATCAGATTGAGGATTCTGATTTGTGGATCAATTTGAACTAAGTTTTTATTTTTTATTTTGTCTCAATTATTTTTAAGTAACTTTGTAAACTTATAGGAGTTATTATAATTATTATTATTAGAAAATATAATGTGTATAATGGGATTTGGCATAAGTTTTATTGACTTATTCATAATAATGAATTTACATAGACCCACAGGAGTGGCTATGGTAAGGATGTAGGTTCTCACACTAAGGTCGAACCTTGTAAATCTTGTGTGATTTACTTGCTTTCTTACTTTTTCATGCATGATTATTTACTAAAATATGATAAGGATATAAACTTTAATAGGTTTCAGGGGTTAAAGTTTTTTAAATTATTGAAACTTAAAAAATTGAACAACTAATTCACCCCCCCCCCCTTCTTGGTTGTTATTCAATCATTTGGAACTTAAATTGGTATCAAAGTGAGGTTCCCTTGTTTAATCCTTATCATGGATAATATTGATTCTATCAACAGTAAAGTAATTCTTACATTTGATGGAAAAAATTATTATGGTTTGAAAAATAGGATGATTCCTTATCTCCTATGTCTTAACTTGGAAGTTATTGATGCTTCTATAATTAGTTTTCCACCTATTGAGAAAGATGATCCTATAACGATTGATAACAAAATAAATATTAGATCAGATTTAAAGGCTAGAAATGTTATCCTTATTTCCCTACAGAAAATTTTTATATGAAGGTGATGGGTCTTAAAACTTCAAAGAGTGTGTGGGAAAAGCTGCAAAGTATTTTTAAAGGGAATAATAAAGTGGAGGAATCAAATATAGAAATATGGAATAGTAAGTTTGAAGAAATAATAATGAGAGATGAAGAAACTATTGATGAATACTTCACCAAGGTAAATGAAATGTTTTGCAACATCATAGGATTTGGAGAAGTTCTGGAAGATTCAACAATATTGAAGAAACTTATGATAAACTTTCCAGATAGGTTTGATTCTAAAATTTCCTATTTAAAATATAATGATGATTTGTCTCTCGATGAATTGAATAAATTTATTGTTTCTTATGAAATGGTAAAATTTCTAATGTTCAAAAAGAATATGAAAGATGAAGTTTATTTTGAATCTATGAGAAAGATGAAAATCCAAGATGTTAAAGATACTAATCCTTGTAGTTTTGAGGATAAATAGGATGATGAGTTGAATGATAAAATCATGTCTCTTATCTCCAAGAACTATTGTAGGGGAAAAGGAAGGTATGGTGGTAAACTTCCTATCAAATGTTTTGAGTGTGTTGAAATTGGTAACTTTGCTATGAATTATCCTAATAAGAATGTTGGAGAATAATGAGATTATTCTAATTAAAAAACTTAATGTAAGAAGTGGAACAAAAGTTCTAAATAATAAAATTCATCCCACAAATCTAAAAACAAGTTTACTGGAAACAAGAGAAGTATGTTGAGTAAGAAATTTGAATTGGAATCAACTAAAAACAATTCTTCAGAAGATGAAAGTTCATGAAATGTTAGAACATTCATTGAAAAAGTTTAGAAAATTGAAGACTCCTCAAATAGTGAAGAAGAAGGAGGTGAAGAATCTTTTAGAGAGTATCAGCTCAAAATATAACTTGTTTCATGTCTTGAGAAAAACAAATCTCTCAATAAATAAATCAGAATGATAAAGAAATATGGTAGAAAATTTTTTAAAGGTAAAAAATATGTTTTCAAACAATAAGAAGAATACATGCAGGAGATAATAAGTTACAAACTTAGAATTATTGAACAAGGAAAGATGGTTGAAGATCTCAATAAGAAGCTAGTAGATATGGAAGAACAAGTTAACAAGTTTCAATCAAAACTTCTTGAGTCTGAAAGCACCTTATGTAATATGAATAAAAACTTCAAAAAATATTCGGAAGAAAAGGCTAAGACTTCTAAAGTTTCTGAGAAAGTTCAAATCAAGAATTATGTGAAATTTTCACCCACCAAAAATAACGTTTCATCTAGTTTTTATAATATTTCATGTGAGAATAAAAGTTTTGGGAAAGTTTTTATAAATAAAGGATGTGAGAAACCTATCATATCTAAAAAAGTTAAAAACTCACTTAGAAGGAAAGATGGTCCATTCCCATAGTATGTTGATGCTAGAATAAATTATCAACCTCAAAAAAGTTTCTACAAATAAAGATCTTACTTCAATAGAAAATAAATATTTTATGGTTTTTGTTGGTGTTGTGGAATCTATGGGTATAGGGCTTATAATTATTAGCATAACTTATCACTTATTAGAATAATGTTTAAACAAAGAGAAAGCAATGGTGAAATAGGAATGTGTATCCTTCTTAACCCACAGTAAGTTAGAAAATAAAAATCTCAATATGTGAGAAAATTTCCAAAAAAATAACTTTTAATGTCTTGAAGAAGTTTTTAGAAGATGTGATCAGGCTATTCATCATGTTGAAAGTTGTATGACACTCCTTCCAAAATAAGTTTCGTATGGTATAATATAAAATGAAGTTGGAAATAATAAAGTTGAGGAAAGAGATTTTTTTGTTAACGCATCCTTGAAAGCAAGTAAAATGAATAAACCATGGATACTTGATAGTGGTTGTTCTTCACACATTAAAGGTGATATAAAGATCTTGAAACATCTTGAAAAACATGATGGTGGGATGGTTAATTTTGGAAATGATAGTTCTTCATGAATTAGAGGAATAGGAACTACTGAGATAGAACCTCAAAAACTAAAAACTAAATAAGTTTTATTTTTTCATGGACTCAAACATAACTTACTAAGTGTGAGTCAACTTTGTGATTATGGAAAAGAAGTTGTTTTCAGAAAAGACTCTTATATTAATAGAAGTATTATAGATGGAAATGTTTTTACCAGGGGAGAAAGAACTAGTGGAAATATTTTTCAGATTAGAGAACTTAACAATTAATGTTATCTGGGTTCTGAATATGAGAATCAGTTGTGGCACCAGAGACTTGGACACATTGGGAAGAAAAGTATGAAAAAACTCTCTAGAGTTGATTCTGTACAAAATTTTCCAGAATTTAAAATAATATAAGAAGATGTTTTTATAACTTGTGGGAAAGGAAAGATGACTAATAAAAGTCATAAGAAAGTTGAGATTCAGTCTATGAGACCTCTTGAACTTATTCATTCCAACTTATGTAATGTGATGAGACATCAATCAACAAAAGGTGATTTATACTTTATCACATTCATTTATTATTTCACTCTAATGACTAACATCGTTTTTATGAAGCACAAGTCATAGGCTATTGAAATGTTTATATTCTTCAGAAAAGATGTTGAGAAAGAAATGGGGGTTTATATAAAGAAGTTGAGAATGGATAATGGTATAGAATTCACATGAAATACATTTTAAACTTATCTAATAAAGCATAGAATCAAAAATTAGTATATTTCTCCATATACCCCACAAAAAATGAAGTATCAAAAATGAATAATATAAGTTTGGTGGAAATGGGAAGAAGCATGTTAGGAAAAAATAAAATTTCAATGTTCTATTAGAGAGAAGTTGTTAGTATTGTTGTAAATGTTCATAACATATGTTTTTTTAGGATAAAATTCAACATGACTCCCTATGAAATGTGTTATAACAAAAAAAACCTTCATTTAAATAATTCAAGGTTTTTATAAGTCCAAGTTTTCTAAAAAATAAAAATCCGGATCTTGGAAAGTTTTATAAGAAAGTTGAAGAAGGAATATTTATGGGTTATTCACCTAATGGAAGAAGTTACAAATATTGGAAAAGACATTTACAAAATTTGGTGGATTCATATGATGTGAATGTTATTGAAAATCCAAAAAAAAATTATAAGAATGTTGATAAGGATAAACTGAAGGTTTCCAATGAAAGTGAGAATGATACAAAATAGACTTATCAAGATTCTGAAGAATCTTATGATGAGGAAAGTGAAGATGGAAAAGAAACTTTTAAATTTAATACTTTACAAAATCATGTTGAGACTGAAAAAATCATTGGGAATTAGAAGGCTCCAGTTTAGACTAGAAGAACGTTGAGATTAGAGAATCAGACTTCACTTATATCAAAAGTTGAACCAGAATTAGTTTCATAAGCTATTAAACACAAAGAAAAGGCGGATTTTATGAATAAATATTTGGATTATATTGAGAAAAGATAAAAATGGGAACTTATATCATGTTTGAAAGATAAAAATGTTATTGAAACAAAATGGGTTTACATAAACAAATTTAATTAACATCGATAAGTTTCAAGAAACAAATAAAGGAATGTTTATAAAGGCTATTCATAGGTGGAAGGTGTGGATTTTGAAGAAACGTTTTCCCCATTTTGAATATTAGAAACTATTAGAATGTTTCAATTAGTGTCTACACAATGAAATTAAACAAATTCTCAGATGGATATAAAGTCAACTTTCTTAAATGGAGAGATTTAGGAAGAAGTTTACATTAAACAACCTAGTGGTTTTCTTCTTGATCATGATGATAACATGGATTATAGATTTAAGATCCTTATATGGTTTGAAACAAACCCCACATGTATGTTATTCAAAACTTGATAGTTGTTTGAGAATTTTGAACTAAAGAAAAATTTTATAGTAACTTGTATATAAAGGAATTTAACTCCATCTCACAAATTTTTATTGTGTATGTAGATGATATAGTTTTTGTTGAGGATTAATAAAAAGTTTATAAATAATTTTCTATAGAAATGAAGAAGAATTTTAAAATGTCAATGTTGGGATAATTAAATTTCTTCCATGGTTTACAAGTTAAACAAAAATGAAAATACTTTTTCTTATCTCAAGAAAAGTGTGCTTGTGAATTGTTAAAAGAATGGAAGAATATGAATAATTTTCTACTCCTATTTTAGTAAGAAAAAAGTTGAGTAAATATGGATCTAGAAAAAGTGTAAATCAGAAATAATTTCAAAATCTAATAGGAAGTTTTCTTTATCTCACAGCCTCAAGACCTGATATTGTTTATGATGTAACTTTGTGTGCTAGGTATCATAGTAATTTGAAAAAATATCATGTATTGGCATTAAAGAGAATTATAAGATATGTCAAAGGAACAAATTCATATGGGATTTTATACAAAATAAATCATGGAATAATCTTTCGTGGTTATGTTGATGCTGATTGGGATGAATATTGTAATGATAGAAAATCAACTTCTATAGGAACATTCTTCTTGGGAGAATGTTGTGTGAGTTGACATAGTAAGAACAAAGTTTAGTAACTTTAATAATAGCAGAATCAGAATATGTTTCATCTACTTAGGCTTGTACTCAAATGTTTTGGATGAATGTTCATTTAGAAGACTTGAAAGTGGAAGTTTCTAAACCATTGAATATTATTTGTGATAATTAGAGTGCAATTGATCTTTCTAAAAATTATGTTCAACATTGAAGATCAAAACATGTTAATATAAAGTTTCACTTTATAAAAAATAAAGTTATTGTCGGAGATTTTTTGTTGGAATATATCTCAATGAAGCACCAAATTGATGATATCTTCACAAAAGAAATGCCAAAAGAAATATTTTCATATTTGAGGTTGCAACATCATGTTAATCCTCCTCTAATTACTTCCTAAAACACATAAGGAAGACCCCCACTGTGAATTGGATTATGTTGACAAAGGGGGAGAAAAAGTAACAACTTTAAACTCTATAAGAAGTTTTTAATTATATTTATTTTATTAATATGAGTTATGGTTATTAGATAATGGGGGATAGGAAAAGAAAAGTGAGATAAAAATAAAAGTGATAAAAGATAAAAATGAGGGGGTTCTCTTAACATGGACACCAAATTTTCTTATCACTGAGGGATGGAGTTCCTTCAAAAAAAATACTTTATCCAGTATTTTGGTGTCAAGACACTCTCTTTTGAGAAAAATTTTGTTTTGATAAAATTCATAAAACTTTATTTTTTTACAAATAGTGAGTTGTAAAATGTGTTAAGGAAAGTTTTAAAACAAATCCAAAGGGGGGATTAAAGAACCTTTGGGATATTTTTTTAATAAAGTTTTTGTATTTATTGACAACTAATATTTTGTAAAATAAATTTTTTGAAAAACAAGTGAAAGTTTCTGAATTATCAAACTCAAACACAAAAGGGGAGAATAGTTTTGTTATTGAGGAAGTTTTTTTTTGGATGTAGAGGATCAGACTGAGCAGCACCGAACACAAAGTATCAGACGGAGTAGCATCAATTAGAGAAGTTGTCAAAAAGATGAATTATTGATCAGGCACACCATTGGTCTTGGATTCATAATTATGAAGATCAAGTTTCATCAGACTCTGTGTTTTTTAGAAAATTTGAATTTTGTGAGAAATAAAGTCATAATTTTATTGAAGAGGTTGAATAAAGATAGTGAAGTCAAGAGTTATAAAGTTCTTAAAATTTATAACCTTAAGTCAGACATTGCTTTTACAATATTGAAGTTATCATAAATCATGAAAACTCTCACGATAAAATATTTTGAAGAAATGGAGGAATCATAAATATTGTATTGGTTCTATGAATCAAGAAAAAGTTTTCATCGGATCCAGAAGTACCGAACATAGAAGTTTTTAGAAGTCTGAATGAGTTATAACTGATGAGGTTTGAAGAAATTTATAGTTATATAGTATAGTTTCCATCATAATGAGAATTTAATTGTAATGAGAATTTAATCATAATGAGAATTTCATTATTATGAAGTTCCATCGAACTAACTTTGAGAAGTAAATTTAATCAAATAGACTCTGAGAAGGAAATTTAATCAGACTGACTCTAAGAAGGAAAGTTAATCAGACTAACTCTAGGAAGGAAAGTTAATTGGATTGACTCTAAGAAGGAAAGTTAATCAGAATCACTCTGAGGAGGAAATTCAATCGGACTGAATCTGAGAAGGAAAGTTAATCAAACTAACTCTGATGAGGAAATTCAATTCTAAATGAGCTAAGGAAGTTCCTTCATAATGATTTAAAAAGGTTCCATCATACTGAAGGAAGGTTAATAAGTTTGATATAGCTGATTATGGAGATGAATCAAGAATATTCTAGAATATTTATGAAGATTTGAAGCTGTCAAACTTGAAATTAAAATATGCGTAGATCTTAGAGTTTTTTAATTTGAGTAAGTGGGAAAAAAAATTCAGTTTACCGCCTTTTTCATTATAGGATTCCTATAAATAGTTGCATAGTACATTCATACTTTGCATATTTTTGACATGAGTGGAAAATTTGGAGCAATACAGAGTTGATTCAAAGTTCTTTCTGTATAGAGATCTCATTATAATATCATACAGTTGAAAGTTTTCTTATCCGACTAAGGAAGATCGAACAAAGAATTTGAGAAGAGTTTGAGTTTTTTAGTTTGAAAATGGATTCATTGGACTAATTCCATCAGACCCAGACCCATCGGACTGAGTGAATCAGACCCATCCACATCAGATTTAGGATTCCAGACAAATCATTTGTGGATTAGTTTTAATAAAGTAATTATTCATTTATATTGGATCAATTGTTTGTAATCAAACTTTGTAAACTGACAGGAGTCGGTATAATCATTCATATTGTAAGATAGAAGGTGTCTAATGGGATTTGGCATAATTTTATTCAGTTATTCATAATATTGAATTTCCATATACCCACAGGTGTATTCATGGAAAGGATGTATGTTCTCACACTGAGGTCGAACCATGTAAATCTCATGTTCTTTACTTTCTTTACAAATTTTTCATGCATAGGTATTTATTAAAAGATGAAAAGGATATAAAATTTAATAGGTTTTAGGGGTTAAGTTTTTTTAAATTATTGAAACTTAAAAAAGTGAACAACTAATTCAACACCCCCCCCCCCTTCTCAGTTGTTATTCAATCCTTTGTAACATCAATGTCGATAATCCTCCTAGACGGGAGCAAGAGTGTGCACTTGCTCTGGAGAAACCACTTGTTTATATAGACTAGAGTGTTGTGATGCCCTGGATATAAGGATAAGAATATGTTTTTTCCTTGTATCTATACCAATACTAGAATATTCCAAAATAGTTCTTCAATCATTGGTAAGATGTAATGTAACTTTATAAAATTGTGCACATGAATTTAATCCTACACATTTTATGTCTCCAATATGTACTGGATAATGTATTTGATTGAAGTTTAGATATGATCCCACTCTTATACTCCTTATTCCATCGGAATATGATGTTGTTCTTCATTCATGGTGGTAGGGATATGCTCCTCCCCAATGCTTCCTGTAGGAATATGCCTGTAAAATTTCACCAAGTGAGCAGGGATATGAGCCTACTTACTGTATACTGCCTGAATATTTTGATATTATTCATTAGTGGAAGAGGTTATATGATCCCACTCCTAGTTATCCATAGATTTCCATGCCCGATGTGTCTTCCTTGGTGCCCGTTCATGAGCATAAGAGGTAGAAATGTGTCAGGATATTCCCTCAACAGGAGACTGAGGGGAACCGATGAGATAGAATTGGTGACAGTGGTTTACAGGAGCCCTCCTTGATGGATCCTGAACTAGAATGGATTTTTAGATGACTCCTTGATCCACCTTCATCAGATACTAGAGGTGGTAATTGTCATGCTCTAAGGATAATCTTATAAAGTGATTTAAAGTGGGAAAAAGTTCCACTAGTTTTTCTACACCTTTATTTAGATGATGCATACTCATTAGTTTTAGTATTTGGATACCCTTGTGTACAGCCTCAAGGGTTGGGATTTTATCATGTCATTGTTATTCCTGGACTATTGTATTTTCCACCCGATACTGAAGATTTCTGGTGGGTGAGGTCATTATGAAACTGATGGTGGTTTCATCCATATCTGATTCTATATAATGGTCACTAGATCAATACATGATCTCAAGTTGGATGTTTTTTTGGACAAAAACAGTGATGGAGGACGATAGCGTTCTTGTTTGGTGTTTTGGACGTCGATGGCGTCGATGGCTATGGTGATGACGACAAAATGGAAGTGGTGTTGTGTGATGATTGTGGTGATGGACGGCGATGATGATGGTTGATGGCTAGAAATCTTTTTTGGTTTGGCACTGGTTCATTGGGGAATAAAGATGAGGTGGTGAGATGGTTTTCGGTGGCTTCGACGGGCTCCGACGTTCTTCGATGGTGCGTTGGTTGAACGATGACGTCGACAGTGACAATGGATGGTGACGATGACAGGGGTACTCATGATTTGGGCGGCAGGCGACTTGACTTCGGCAGATGTGGATGAATCTATTCATGATCTTCTCGGTTGTAGTGAAATGTTTTGAATTTTGAACCTTTTGTTCCATTTCCCGCTCACCCATAAAGCGGTTTTGGAAAATCAAATAAAAATAGATTTTGTGGAGAGCGGTATCTATAGTCATGAAGATGATCGCATAGTGATTTACTACTCATTTTCACCCTTACACCACTGTTTTAAATTGGTTTTGTATTGAAAATTAGAAATATAATAAAAAAATTACATCATGTTTGATTCAATAATTTAATTTTTATTGTTATTAAAAGGGTAATTTCACTTGTTTTGATGGTTTAATTTTAGGTGGAGGTGATTTGGAGAGTCCATGGTTGAATTCAAGAAAAACAGGTTAAACTGCACAAGAGGCCAAGTACACATGTGGACTTAAATATTTAATGTGGATAATAAGTGCATCTAATTGGTCTAAAAATGGGTAGATAAATGAAAAACTATGTGTGATACATTTCTCTAGAAGACCATGGATCCTGATTTATCAATCTTGGGGCCCAAAAGAGGCCCACAATGTGAATAAATTATGGGAGAGAAATATTGGAACACCCTTATGTATTTGGACCATAAATTGGGACTCAAACCTTGAATTGAGATAATTCAAACTCAATTATATAGATAAATATAATTAACACATCTACACAAAATTTTAATACATTTTTTATCATTTTTTATTAGTCAAAAATCTTGATAAATGAGGAAAAAGTATGTCATTAATAGTCACTTAGTCCCTTAGGTACTTGACTTATTTTATAAAAAATTTGATATATTTGCTCATAAAACTACCCATCACACTTATTATCTGATGTTTCTAGACTAGATGGTAATATTGGATTCTTGGGAAGTGCTTCATCAAGGTCATTGGATTCCTCCCCTTATATGGAGTTCTAAACTCCTTATGATCACCCAGGGAGGAACGTGATGTAAATACCAAGCTTCGTGTTTGTATTAATTGAATGATCTATTAAATTATAGGTTTTTGTGTTATTTTTATTCCTAATTTCTTATTATTTAATTTATTTATGTACTAGTATGTCATTTTTAAACTCATATTATCATGTTTGGGGGTACCCATTCATGTGATGTTTCACACATCGTTCACCACTTTGTCTTCCCTCTTTTAATTATTGTGTTTATGTGGTTCATATTGGTAAATTGAATTTACATAAACACTATAAGGACCAAGTACATTTATTTCATGTTATCAAACTGAAATAATAGAAAAACCTGGACAACATGTAGAGTTCTTCATGTGTTGTCACAAAGAGTTTTGGTTATGAAGTTAGACACAAATCACTCTATCATCGGCGGTAACTGGTGAGTCATTTTATGTTTTCGAATGAACCCTAGGAGTTATCCTAGTATAAACTTAGTAAAATTATGGTTATAGGTGTTAAAAACTAAGGATTAAAAGATATAAAACCTATCATTTTAAGAGATGAAGGATAATCATCATGATATTTCCCTGGGTTGATCACACTTAATAAATATATTAATTTATGCTTTATTTTATTATTTGTTTATTTATGATTACCTCTTAAATAAAAAACCCAATCTTTCTAAAATATCATTCCCATTTTCTTAATAAAAACCTTATTTTAAAATTAATTATCTAAGGCTCCTTCGAGAGACGACCTAGGGTTCCAGCTATACTGTAGAAATGCTAGTAAAAAACTAAACATGTAATTTAACGCGCTCAACAATGAGATAAAATTTTGGAACTATTTTCTGGGATCTAGGATCATTTTTTTCCTTTTATTTATTTTTTTCTTTTTTATTTCTTACTTTTTTCAATATTTATCCCCTTCCCTTTTGATTTTTTTTGTTTTTTTTTGTGTGTTTCTTCTCTCTCTCTATTCTTCTTATTCTCTCTCTCTATAATTATGTAATATAAAATTCTATTTTCTTTTCTTCATTAATTATTCTTGAGTATTTTTATTTTATTAATATTCCATTAAAAAAGAAAAAACTATAGGAGATAATTAAAATGAACAAACTGAACATTATTGTTGCATGATAAGTTCTAGAAAAGAAATATTAACTGAATTTGACCCATAAATTGAAAAACAATTCACTCACAAATTAGGTAATATAGATTAGGATAGACAAGTAACACTAATTAATACCTTATTGAACCTCAATTGGTCCTAAACCAATCTAACAGTGAACCAAATCAAACCCCAGAAAACATAGTTAGAAACAACCAGACCTTACAAGAACTGACCACCCCAAATGTGGAGTGATTAACCACTGAATGCGGCTAATATTCATTGTTAATATATATATAATATTCATGTTATTTATTATTCATAAACACTATTTTATTTTATTTTACACTTTGAACAACATTTCTCATTATGATTGTAAGTCCTTAAAATGCACTATTACATGGTACATTTTTGAAAACCACCTAAAATAAAAAATTGTATTGATTTTTTTTCAGGTCTCCCATTTTATAAGTAACAATTCATTATTTTGTATCACTTGAATATTCACATTAGATGACCACTAAAGTTGGCCTTGAACCAACAACATTCTGGGAAATGTAAACTGAATATTAGCCCAATAAAGAGACTATAGCGGTCAAGATACAAGCCCAATAATTAAGAAAAATGAACTGAAGATATAGGAAATAAATTGGAAAATTTCATCCAATAGTGGAAAGATATAATTATTAGTTTTAAATGAAGTTTAATGCATCCTAATTTGGAGATAAAATTCTGGGCCAGATTCTGCTGCCCAGAAAAAAATCCCACCAATTTAATCATATCTCAGAAACCACAAATTATTTTGGGCTGACATTTTACAGAGTTAGTAGACGTATTGATATTAATTTTTTTATTATATTTCCCACTCCAATTCGGCCATATAGAAGGTCATTTGGGAGAATCTATTTTTTGGATGCAAGATGAATGCCACCTCGGGTCAAGAGTGGAAAAGTCTAAGTTTCACAAGATTTCCACCACCCTAAGCCTACCATACTCAAGTGGGATGATTTTCACTATTGGAGGCTCGACCAAAGGCTCCAAAAATGCCTATTTAAGGAAGATTTGTTGGAGTATTTAATCATCTATGGTTCTTTGTTTAATTTTAATGTTATGCTGTGATTTTTTTGCCTTAATTTTGTCTTTCTCATGTAAGTTGTTCAATTCACCATAGTTTCTTAATAAAAATTCTTCTTATACTATTATTTTGTTCTTATTCATATCACATTGATACCTTTAGTTCAAGGTGTGAATTTATTGACACCAAACCTTGTGAAATTATCACACAATGGTGGAGTGATCGTTATTTCATTGTCTTTTTTTTTACTTCTCCAATTCCTCCCTCATGAGTCAACTTTTCTCTTCCATTGAAACCATAGAATCAATGGAGGGCTAACCCACTTATGGGTTGATCCAAGGGATTAGAAAGGGTCTGTACTGGATGTTATTTCTCACTCCATTAATTTTTAATCACTTATTTTAATTTAGAATTTTTTTTGAATATCTTTAAACTCCTTCGTCCTTGTTGAATTTAAGGCCACACACTTCAAGTGCTAATAAAAACCTTTAACTTGAAGTGATCAAAACTTTGATAACCTAGGATCAAATAATTATTTTAAATTGAATTCACTTAAGTATATTAATTTTCACTTAAACCCATATAATATCAACCTAAGTTGGCCACTTAATAGCCAAAAACAATCCATAGAATGTACATGTATGTAGGTTACTTCTCAGGTCTCTGAGGATTCGACGACCCAAGATAAACTATAAGAGACCGATTAACCCTAAAATCTTGGGTAAATTTGTACGAGACCAAATTTTGGTGCCATTTCTGGGGACCTAAGTAAGTTATCTTAGACACTAGCATCTTTTTTTTCATCCCACTTCTCTATTCTCACACCCTCACTCCTATAGAAGGAAATTTTGAACAAATCCAAACATGGAGAACCTATACCTACTTTGATCACCCAACCCCATATGTGATGTAAAATGACCATCATAATTTCTACTAGTGGGATCATCAAAAACCTAATGAACCAAAATATTTTAACTCTTATGATCCACAAAACATTCCAACATATAACGAGTTTCAATCCCCACAAATCAAATCTGAACACCCTCCTATGAAATTCCAAAAACTTAATTATCCACCTGGAATAGACCATTTGGATCAAACATTTATCCATCCTGATCCACATCCATTACTTGAAAAACTGTGTCAACAAATGGAGATAATGAATTTTGAGGTTTCATCATTGATATTAGAACTACAAAACTTTGATATGATTATAGAACCCATTCCCAGTCATGTTATCCCTTCTTCATCATTGATAGAAGACTATTTTCTCCCACAAACCTATCATAAATTTATTGAAGAAACATCCTTTGGATTTGGGATAGAGGAATAATATAAAAAAATTGTTGAAGGGTCTTTAAATCAAGAGGAAATTGATTTTTTGGATTCAAAAGAGGATAATTTGACATCATGGATTGAGTCTCCTAAGTATAACTCCATTGATGATTTTTCAAAAACAGAAATCACTGAACCATTGAGAGAAATCACAAAAATTGAGTTCATATCCATTCCTAACACTAATCTTTCCAATTTTTTGGTTTAATCTTCTGTTCAAAAGGAACCGATTTTGTTGAGAAATTTGGAAAATGAAACTGAGTTGGATTCAAAATCTCAAGCTGTGTTTTAATTCCCTATCCAAAATGATCTCAAAATTATTATCCTTCCTTACCCACTCAAGTATATCTTCATATTTTATAACCATGAACTTTCAGTTGTAATTAATTCTTCTATTAAAACCAAAAAAGTTTGAATGATCATTGATGTCTTAGGCAAGACTATAGAGGAAACCAGATCAACCATTTATGATATTCCTTATATTTTCCCACTCATTATAGAACATAGGTATTCACATGAAAAAAATTATAAACAAAGATTAATCTCAATCTAGTAGATTTTTAGAAATATGGGGTCCTTAAAATGTTGAAAATTGGTATTGGGTAAGTTAGGGGGTTCAAGTTGAGCTAAATACGTTAAACAAAAGGGATGCACGGGAGGAAACCCATGGTTTTCATGTTTCCAATCTTTATGAATAACCCTTATTTTTCAAATAGGATTAATGAATCATTTTGATATTTAAAAATAATAATAATAATAAATTATACTATAGACATGTTCTTATATTATGAGTATGGATGGGTATGAAAGTGGAGCACCATATTCATCTATGTCACGTGGTGTGATCCTTGAGTAATACCTTACCCATAAATTTAAAAAGAAGACAATGTATCATCAGTTCATTTTATTTTTATGTGTTTGTAGGTTAAAATAAAAATAATAGTAATAATAATTATAGAAATAAAATTAAAAGGACACATCGTAGGTCGTGGGGTAAACCCCGTCACAACCGGCGAAGCCGCGGGGACTCAAACCCGGGACCAAAAGGAGACAGGGGCAGGCACTTACCACTGAACTACGTCTTATAGTGCTTCTTTATTCTATAATTTTTGTATATATATTTATATTTTACTTTTTTAATTATATACATATATACATATATATTGTTTTTTTTTTGTTTTTTTTTTGTTTTTCCTTTTTCCCCTAGGGAACTCTGCAAGTGACATGGATATCAAAGGACTAAATTGGAGCAGCAAGAACTTCAATTTCAACCACCAAGTGAATTTATTACATGATCCCCATTTTTAATTTCCTTTTTGAACTCCCCTTCTCTACCTATACCACCTTCTAAATTTTCTTTTCTTCAAACATTAGGATAGTGTTATTTTAAGTTGGGGGGATGAAATAAAAAAATTGCTTTTGTGTGAAAAAAAGATTTGAAAAAAAGTGTGCGTTAATGGAAAGAAAAGTTACTTTAAAATTGAACATGATAATACACATTTCACACATTGAAATTTAATATCAAATAATTTTTCATTCCTTTATTTTGATTTTAATGCAATTTTAAGTTCATGTGCATGGATTTTGGAAAGTGCAGTTGTCCGATGTGATTTTTCACCATTTATATTTTCATCCATCAAATAAAAAAAATCACAATGCACATCCTCTGGATTGTGGGGTATTAGTTGAGTTCATGGGGTCCCCCAAATAAATAGCATGGGTTTGGTGATCATTTTAGTTTTAATATGAGTATTCAATAAAAAAATATAAAAAAACAATAAATTTTCACGTAGAGCAATGAAATGACCTAATGCGTGGATTTCGGCACTTGGGGATCGTGACTCCATAGTTATTAGGCCCATAGTTAGTAATTTTATCTCTAATTGTGGTAATTAGACTTTTTTTTTGACTGAGTTAAGTCGAGGTAATTCCCAAGTATGTGGGCTTCACTTGGTGCCCTAAGGTCTTTGAGCTTGGGAGTCATCAGCAAAGTCTCGCTACATGGGTTGACTCTATTGAGTGAAATTTCAATTACCATGGAAAAATTTAAAAACAAAAACAAAATTAATTAATTAATTAATATTAATCTTAATGTTGAAATGTTATTCCACCTAGAACTTCCATCATTTCCCCCTTTAATAAAGATGAACCCCCATGTCTATTGTGATACTCAACACTTCATCATGCTTAATTGAAATTATATGAAATGTGGCGATGAATTTAAACAAAGGAATGGGATTGGGCTTGGGATATTCCTTTGAACTTAGCTTGTTTTAAATTATTTTTATGGGTTTCATAATTGTTTTGTATGAGGTCTTTTTGTGAGCAATGTGTATTAAAAAGTTTTTTGGAAAAGGGAATTCGAATTTCATGTTTTTGAGATACATTTTGCTCAGGACTATCAAAACTCAAGTTGGGGGTGTGATTAGACACTAAATGAGGATAATAGTAATTGTTAATATATATAATATTCATGTGATTTAATATTATTAAACACCATTTTAGTGCATTTTACACTTTGAACATCATTTCACATTATGATTGTAAGTCCTTAAAATTCCCTATTACATGGTACATTTTTGAAAACCTTAAAAAATAAAAAAATGGTCTTGATTTTATTTTTATATTTTATTTTTAGGCCACCCATGTTATAAGGAACAATTCATGATTTTGTATCACTTGAAGATTCACATTAGAAGACCACCAAAGTTGGACTTGAACCAACAACATTCTGGGAAATGTAAACTGAACATCATCCCAATAAAGAGACTGTAGCGGCCAATATCCATGCCCAATAATTCTGAAAATTGAACTAAAGATATTGTACATAAATGGGAACATTTCATACAATAGTTAAAAGAGATAATTCATAGTTTTAAAGGAAGTTTTATGTAACCCAATTTGGAGATAAAATCCTGGGCCAGATTCTGCGGCCCAGAAAAACATCCCACCAATTTAATCATATCTCGGGAAAAACAAATTATTTTGGGATGAAATTTTACATAGAGTTAGTATACGTACGGATCTTAATTTTATTCTTCTATTTCCCAGTCTAATTAGGCCATATAGAATGTCATTTGGGTGACTCTTTTTGTTGGATGCAAGCCGGATGCCACCTCGGGTCAAGAGTGGAAAAGTCTAAGTTTCACAAGATTTACACCACCATAAGCCTACCATAATCAAGTGGGATTACTTTAAATATTGGAGGCTTGACCAAAGGCTTCCAAAATTCCTATTTAAGGTAGTGGTGTTGGGGGATATAATCATCATTTTTTCTTTGTTTAATTGTAATGTTATGCTGCAATTTTGTTGCCTTGAGTTTGTCTTTCTCATGTAAGTTGTTCAATTCACCTTAGTTTCTTAATAAAATTTCTTATTCTAATCTTATTTTTTTATTATTAATATCACGTTGATACCATTGGTTCAAGGTGTGAATTTATTCACACCAAACCTTGTGAAATTATCACACAACGGTGGAGTGATCATTATTTCATTGTCTTTTTTTTACTTCTCCAATTCCTCCCTCATGAGTCTACTTTCCACTTCTATTGAAATGATAGAATCAATAGAGGGATAACCCACTTGTGGGTTGATACAATGGAGTATCAAGGGTCTGTATTGGATGTTATTTATAACTCAATTAATTTCTAATCACTTCTTTTAATTGATAATTTTGTTTGAAAATCTTTAAACTCCTTCGTCCTTGTTGAATTTAATGCCACACACTTCAAGTGCTAATACGAACCTTTACCTTTAAGTGCTCAAAATTTTGATCCTTCAAGTGTATAGGTGATTAGTATTAAATTTTATAGGTATTAAACCAGTAAGTGATTATTTTTTTTGATCTTCTTAAATGAACCCATCTCAAATATAAGAAATTGAAATAGTTGAAAAAGGAATGCATTTAATCCACCCCAAGTGATAACCTAGGATCAACTCATTCTTTTAAATTGAATTCACTTAATTATATTATAATTCACTTAAACCAATCTAATATAAACCCAATTTTTCCACTTCATAGCTAAAAACAATCCATATAATGTATGTGTATGTAGGTTACTTCTTAGGTCTCTGAGAATTCGACAACCCAAGCTAAACTACAAGTGACTACTTAACCCTAAAATATTGGGTAAATTTGGGTGAGACCATTGATTACCAACATATGTACATAAAATACCTTGAGTAAGTATCCAACTTTGAACTGATATCAGTCCCCATCCATACCCTTCCTAAATTCTATGGTCTTTATGGTGAGGTCCCTCACAAACATCTCAAGTAGTTTCACATAGTGTTCTCCACCATAAAACCCCAAAATATGTCTGAGGACCTCATAAGGTTTAAGGACTTCCCTTTCTCCCTTAATGGTGTAGCCAAATACTAGATATAATATCTACCTACCACAATTGGGGGATGTAATAACCTAAAATGAATCTTTCTAGAGAAGTTCCTCCCTACCTCCTGAACTGCATCAATTAGAAAATAAATCTATGTCATTAGACAATCATAAGAAGAGACCCTTTATGGATATTGGGAAAGATTCAAAATAATTGGTTCAAGTTTCTACCACCACCAAATTAGTGAATTTTTTTTAATTCAATAATTATATGAGGGAATTTTACCCATGGATCGTGGCATGATAGATGTTGTAGTTGGTGGTGCCCTAGTTAATAAAACCCCTATCATCTCTCATGAATTAATAGAAAACATGGATCAAAATACACAACAGTTTGGTACACAAGAAATTTCACCAACCCAAGGAGTTCATGAGGTAATCCATTCATCCCTAGAAAAAAAAGGTGGATAATAAACTTTATGAGATGCATACCCTTCTAAGACAATTAGCTCAATATCAAGGTAATTCACACTCTCCACCCTTTCCATTGCATGGTGGTATTTGTTCTGATAACACTCATTTTTCTAACCAATTACCATAACTTCAATATTAATCTAAGTCTTTTGTAATAATATTTCTTGGGTATCCATTATAACAAGAACCACCCTTCAATAAATAACCATTCATGACAAATCCAAAACCCAAGTGGAAAGCACAACCACATTAAGGACAATGAGGCAACTCAATCTACCCTAATAGAATTGTTATCAACAAGACCAAGGTATGCAAACTTCTTCTCCTTAACCTTCTCATAATAACCCACCTACTACCAAATATGAACCAAGACATAAGGTCATAGTGAATCAAATGGCATCTCGGAACCTATGGTTATGAGAGACCATGCAATTGATTATTCAAGACCTACAAACTCAAGTGGGATAATTGGAAAACAACATCAGTAAGATAAAGATGAAAAGTTCTAGACAAATACCATACCAAAATTTTCTAATTCAAAATATAAAGGTAATTTATGTGAAATCATACATTATAGTGGTAAAGAAGTTTCTTCTTCAACGAATTCTACACAATAGGTAAGTCCCCCACTTGAAAACTATCTTTCTCTACTGTCAAATATTCTAATGAATAAAAACAAAACAAAAAGGGTAAAAGGGTTATTATTGAGTATTACCCTAAACAATCCATTCCTATTACTTTCCCCCAAATAATATCTAAATCTAAGAAAACTTTTTATAATGATATTGATAAATAAATAATGGATACATTTAAAAAGGTACAAGTTAGTATTCTTTTATTGGATGTAGTTAAAAATAATAATCACTATGCTAAATTTCTTAAATAACTTTACACCCATGGACAAATACTAAAGGGTAATTACAGATTCAACCTTGTAAGGAATGTATCATCTTTGATACAACCAGCAATGCCAACCAAATGCAAGGATTCGAACACTTTCACAATACCTTGTACCATATGGGATATATTATTTTCTGATTCAATTCTTGATATAGGTGCTTAAATTAATGTAACGCCTCACTCTTTATATACTTATCTATAGGTTGGAGAGATTCAACCAATGTGCATCACCGTGAAACTTTCCAACCGGAGCACAATACGCCCATCAAGAGTGATCAAGGATGTCTTTATAAGAGTAAATAATATCATCTTCCCTGTGGAATTATATATTCTTATTATGGAAGATACTTGAGCCCAAGGACATAGTCCTATCATACTTGGAATTCCATTCCTTAAAATAGCAAAGATGATTATAAACTTTCATAATGGTATGTTTTCCATGTATTTTGGTGGAGAAAAGGTAAGTTTCAATATCCTTGATGCTATGAAACACCCCATTGAAGAGAACTTAACTCTTCCTATCTATTTGATAGAAGTGATCTCTAAGGAAAAACACACACAAAATTATCTCCTAAATTCATACTCTAATTCATTTTCCTATGCTCACTCTTGGATGATTTAAATTTTGATTCATGTTTTGAGTGGTTTTTGGGTTTGGAAAAATGTAAATTTTGTGATTTAATTGATGAGTGTGTTCATTATGAGGTTCTAATGATCGTTGATGATTCTGAAAATATAATTTCCATTCATTATATTTCTTTAGAGAATAAACATGAGCATATAGATAGTTTCATAGACCTCGCTCACCCTAAATCCCATTCCTTAATCAAAAAACCATTGGTTTTGGAATTAAAACCACTTCCATATAATTTAAAATATGTATATCTTGAGGGTATTGACCAATTTCCCATAATTATTTCCAATAACCTCTCTCTACATAAAAAAATCAAGACTGCTAGTCATTTTAAGAGAGTGTAAAAAAGGAAATAAGATAGACATTGGATGATATTCCTATGATTAGCTCATCTATTTTTATACACCATATACTTTTAAATTATAGGGCTAAAACTATAAGGAAATCTTAATTCCATTTAAATCTTACCCTCCTTAAAGTTATAAAATTATAAGTTAGTAAAATGCTTAATGTTGGGATCATCTATCCCATATTAGATAGTAAATAGCTTAGCTCAGTGAAAATTGTGCCTAAAAACTGTAATAATAGTAGTGTCACATGACAGGAATGAATTGGATCCCCAACACATGTGAAAAACTATTGGTGAGTCTATATAGACTATTGTCGACTAAATCAACCACACGAAAGGGACACTTTCCCCTACCTTTCATTGACCATATGTTATAAAGGTTGACTGTTAAGTCTCATTATTGTTTCCTTAATGACTATTTGGGTTATTTTAAAATCCATATATCCCCTGAGGATCAAGAAAAGACAACATTTACCTATCTATTTGGCATATTTTCATACAGGAGGATGCCTTTTGGTCTCTATAATTCCCCTGATACTTTTCAGTGATGTATGTTGAGTATATTTTTTGAGTACCTTGAGAATTGTATGGAAGTTTTTATGGATTATTTCATGGTTTATGGATATTACTTTGATGACTCTTTGGAACACCTAGGTTCTTACCTCCATCATTTCATTGAATAAGATCACATATTAAATTATTAGAAATGACATTTCATGTTTGAGTGAGGTATAGTTCTTGGGAATGTCATTTAAAATGAGGGAATTCAAGTTGATAAATTAAAAATTGAATTAATTTCATCCCTTTTGTATCCAAAATTTTTTCATGAGGAATGATGTTTCTTAGGTCATGCTATTTTTTACCACTAATTCATTAAAGACTTTAGTAAGACCACACTTCCCTTGTCTTGGTTATTACAAAAATATCATGAGTTTATTTTTGATAAAAATTGTGAGGATATATTCAATTCACTTAAAAGGAGTCTCACATCACCTCCCATCATCAAAAAACCAAGGTTGGATCTCCCCTTAGAACTTATGTGTGATGCCTCTAACTTTGTAGTTGGGGAAGTCTTATCACAAAGGTTTGAGAATTTTCCTCATGTCATTGTGTATGTCTCACGTAACATTGACCCTTCCAAGTAAAACTACACAAAAAAATGAAAAGGAAATTATTTATATTGTATTTTCCTTGGAAAAATTCCATTAATATCTTCTTGGGTCAAAAATCATTATGTTTTTTGATCATGTTACCCTTTATTTTATCCTTAAGAAACCTAAATCTAAACCCCACCTCATTCGGTGTATATCTCTCCTCTAGGAGTTTTACCATGGGATTTGAGATAAAAGGGGAGTGGTAAATGTGGTATCTGACCACATTAATAGGATTTACCCACCATTAGACCATTATGTTGACTCACCCCTCCCTATTAGAGAATTATTCCCTCGTGAGAACCTTTTTGATGTTGTGTACCTTACCCCCTGGTATGCAGACATTATAAATTTTCTAGCAGCATCTAGGGTACCCACTAATTTTAGAACTTCACAATCCCGGATAATTAAGCATGATTCATGATGGTACATCTAGGATGACCCATACCTATAGAGAATTTGTAGTGACCAAGTTGTTCATCAGTGTCTTTGCTGACCATGATTTCACCTTTATTTTGAGTTTCTATCACACTTTGGCTTGTGGGTGACAGTTTGGCTCTCAACATACAGCTCAAAATGTTCTTGACTCTGGAATTTATTGGAAAACATTGTATAAATATTCCCATTAGTTTTTTAAGTCATGAAAATGATGTTAATTCATAGGGAATATCTCTAATAGTAATGAAATTCCCCAATAACACATGTTATTTTGTGAAATATTTGATGCATGGGGCATTGACTTCATAGGGACTTTTCCTAATTCATTTGTCTTTGTGTAAATATTACTATCTATTTATTATGTCTCAAAATGGGTGGAAGAAAAGGCTACCAGAACCAATGAATCTTGAGTGGTTGTTGATTTTGTGAGATCACGGATTTTTAGCTCATTTGGTTTTCAAAGATTCATCATTAGTGATCAGGGTTCACATTTTTTCAATCGTAACATGAAAATTTTGTTATATAAGTATGGGGTTGTTTATAAATTTTCCTCTTCATATCACCCCAAAAATAATAGAAAGAAGAAATCTCAAATCGAGTAGTTAATAAAATTTTGGAAAAAATGGTACAGCCTAATAGGAAAGATTGGAGTTTGCGCTTAGATGATACACTTTGGGCATACTGTACAAATTTTAAAACCCTGATCAGTATGTCACCGTATAGGATTGTGTTTGGAAAGGCTTTTCAACTCCTGGTGGAGGTATATAACCATACATATTAGGTTGTTAAAAAATGTAATATGAATCTTTTAGTTACATGTGAGCATAGAAATTTTTGGATTCAGGAGTTGGAATAAATTCAGCATGATGCATATGAAAACTACCAAATCTATAAAGTGAAGAAAAATTCTATCCATGATGAGATGATTGATCAGTAGAAGATTCATAATGGTTACAAGGTTCTCATGTATAATTAAAATCTAAAACTCCACCCATGTAATATTCATTCTTGATGGATCAGTCCTTACATTGTTACTAATGTTTACCATTTTGGTGTAGTGTATGTTTTTCATGAGAAGAGTGGCTGAAGTACTACCATCAATTGGAAGAAACTTAAAATCTTTTATGTGGAATTTCCAAAGACTCCAGTGGAGGAAATCCACTTTCAATAAGAAATATACCAATGAAACCCACTAGGTTTTATCCTTCATTCCCACATTCTCTTTTATTATAGTGAGGACACTGCACACTCTAGGTGTGGGGGTTACATTACTAGGTTTATTAGGATTTTCATTGTCTTTCTTCATTCTTATATTTTTCACTTGATGCATAATATATTTACTTTTCCCACCTTTTTTAGTTCATTAGGATTTTCACTGTATTTCTTCTTTCTTCTCTTTTTTTCTTACTGTATAGTATTTTTACCTTTCCCCCCTCTTATACTCATCAAATCTGGGAAATTATTGAAAATTCATGTTGAAATTCTTGATTCCGTGTTGTTTTGACATTTAGTGAAATTTTATCTCAATTATGGAATGTGAATTTTAGTATGAATTACACATTGGGGTGTGATTTTTAGTAAATTAGTTTTTTATTGATGATATAAATGGTTTTATCTCTATGAAACCTTTAAGATGAATGATACCCTTTGTGCGAGTAGTTTATGGTAAAATTGTGTCACTTAATATCTCCACACATCTTTTTACCAAACCATGAAGTGTGAATATTTCTTAATTAATATAAGGTAAATATAAGTCAGGTTAATATTTATCATATTTATACAATGATTTTTTTATAAGTTCATTCCTTATCTGATTTGTTTCATTAATATACTGGATTGACCTGTGTGTGTGTGTGTATGTTATTTGATTGTTGTACACCCTCAAAAAAATCATCAAAACCCCAAAATAATAATAAAAATAATAATTAGGGGAGTAATTAAATGTATAGCATATGGGGATTTCAAGATTGGGATCTTAAGTTTTGACTTCTAGTAATTATTAAGTGAGTGGGTCTTGAAATTTGATTGTAAATGATGTAGGGTAGGTTCGGTGGAAAGAATTAGGTAAGCATAAAATTTTTAAAATAACCTATATTTACCAGATAAAAAGTTGAAAGAATAACATGAAATAGTTTTCACACACACACACGTGGAGAGTTAGTGGCATGGTTGACTTTTGAATTCCTTTCTCATATTAGTATCATATATCTACTTGGATTTTGTGCTGATACAATTTATGAGACATCTTTTTCCAATATCACTAGGAATAACTCCTTGGTGTGGTTTTTTCTTTGATCACATTGCAATAATGAATTAAAATTTCAAAAAATGTTAAATCATCATGAAGTTGGGAATATCTACATGCATAATTTTTTGGGAAATGTGACTTTTCCTAGGAGTGAAAATGTTTAGGTGTGGGGGTGTGATCACGTAATAATTCATTATTCATTTCCACCCTTACACCATTGTTTTAAACTGGTTTTGTATTGAAAATTACCGATATGAAAACAAATTTCACTTCATATTTTATTTAATAATTTAATGTTTATCACTGTTAAAAAGGGTAATTTCACTTATTTTGATGGTTTCATTGTAGTTGTAGGTTATTTAAAGCACCCATGATTGAATTCAAGAAAAACCAGCCAAACTACATAAGATCTCAAGAACACATGTAGACTTAAATATTTAATGTAGATAATCATTGCATCAAATTGGACTGAAATGGGTGGAAAAATGAAAAACTATGTGTTATAAATTTATATATAAGATCATGGATCCCAATTCATCCATTTTGAGGCCTAAAAGAGGCCCACAATGTGAAGAAATTCTGGGTGAGATGGATTGGACCACCCTTATGTATTTGGGCCATAACTTGGGCCTCAGACCTCCAATTGGGATTATTCAACCTCCATTGGACATATAAATCTAGTTCCCACCACTACACCTAATTTAAATCCATTTTCACACATTTTTATTATTCAAAAATCCAGATAAAGAAGGAATAAAAAGTCTTCCATGAATAGCCACCTAGTCCCTTAGACACTTGACTGCTTTTGTGAAAATGTTGATGTATTTTCCCATAAAACCAATACTAATCCCCCATTATATGATTTTTATTTAAAATAGGGTAATATTTTATGCTTTTAAGTTCTTATTCAACATTTATGGCTTCCTCCCCTTCCATGGAGTTCTAAAGTCCTTGTGATTACCTTGGGAGAAATGTGATGTAAATCTCGAGCTTCATGTTTGTATTAATTGAATGATATTTTAAATTCTAGGTTTGTGTGTTGTTTTTATTAATCATTTATTATTATTTAATTTATTTATGTAATGGTATTTCATGGTCAAACTCATATGAACATGTTTGGGGGTACCCATCCATGTGATGTTTTACACAAAGTTTAATGCTCTTTCCCCTTTCAATTGTAGTGTTTTTGTGGTTTATATTGGTAAATTTAGTTTACATAAAAAATTTCATGCAAAAATAAATTTATGTAATGGTATTACACTGAAATAAAATACAAAATTGGACAACATGTTTAGTTCTTCTTGTGTTTCCTCGGTGAGTTTTGGTTATGAAGTTGGACACAAATCACCATATCATCGAAGGTAGATGTTGAATCATTTTGTGTTTCTGACTGAACCCTAGGAGTTATCCTAGTACAAACTTAGTAAAATTTTGGTTCTAGGTGTTAAAAACTAGGTATTAAAATATATAAACTCTATCTATTAAAGTGATGAAGGATGATCATCATGATATTTCCCCCAGTTTAATCACGCTTAATCAAATCTATTAATTTCTGCTTTCTTTTATTGCTTGTTTATTTATGCTTGCCTCTTAAATAAAAAACCCCAATATTTATAAAATATAATTCCCATATTCCTAATCAAAACCTTATTTTTAAACTAATTATCTAATTCACCATCGATATATGACCTAGGGTTCCAGTTATACTACTGAAATTCTAGTAAAAAACTAAACATCTAATTTGACACGCTCGACAACATGATCATAAGACAACAAGGAACAAGGTCACCAATTAATTCATTATTATAGGCATGATACATGATCAATCAGATATGAAAAGGTAACGCAATTTTCCTTTCTTATTATCGTTTTTTCCATTCTACTTGTGTGGACATGTCATGGTGAGTATAGACTTATCACAGTGATGATGGAATTATTTCATGATAACCCAATTACATTTGGTCAACTAATCACTTTTATTATTTGAGAGTTTCATGTTGGGTTCACCATTTTTTATTTCATGGGAAATATCACTTGCATGGTGTGAACAAAATGGTCCAACTAGAGCTGGATAGTCCATCATATTCAACCTATAAAGGAGAGAATGTAGTTAACTGATTTCATGTCGTGTTCACCATTTTTATTTTGTGAAAATATGTGATAGGAAGTTTATCCCAATGGATAATTTTGGTGGGTTCAATGTCTTTTACAATAATTTTCTTTGTTTTTTCAATTTTTTAATCTTTTATTGAAACTCCCAATAGTTCCTACATCCATGAATGAGTACGGACCTACTTTCCAAAGGCAGGCGGTCAATTTGGGTTTCAAACCCAATGGAACTTAGGAAGTCACATTGGTCGATAGAATGGAAGGTCGGTCTCATCATACCCTTTTAGGGGGGAATTTTTTCCTACTCTAGAGCTATCTTATAGATTTAAGATATTTTTTTGAATCTATTACTAATCCTGGTATGGGGTCGGTTTCCCTAATAAAATGATCAAGTGTTGAACCCTTATATGTATAATAGGGGTTCTATTAATGAGTCCATATGCATGTATTTGAGTCTCTTCATAAATTTCCCATTTATTTGTATCTAATTATATTTTTAATCTATATAACCATTCATTGTGGAGTTTACTACCATCCAGGGAGGCGATTAATATCTTGAGTATGGGATTGAACCTTTATAAGGCATCCTATGTGTCCTTTTTATAAGAGGAATCAAAACCCATGTAGTTAATTATACCTGTGTGGTTTAAAGTCATTCATAAAGGACATATATGAGGTAACTTAGGAACTGGTTGTTGAGATCTAGCCTCAGGGAGGCATCCTACATATCTTGATTATAGCATGAATCAAAGTTCGCATAGTTTAGTAGAGCCCACATGACTTGCCCTAAGGTGGATGTCCTTGTATGGGGGTAGTCATATCATGTCATTGAATGAGGTTTTCACACTAAGGTTTCCCTTTCTAAATATTCATAATTCAAATGATATGATAATTTCAAATCCCTAATCCCACATGATCCATGCTTGGTGTGGGAAATAAGGGATATCAAGTGATCAATCTCACTGCATATGGATGCGGGAATTACGAACTAGGGAAAACCTTAGGATGTTTAATATGGAGCTTAGTCCTTAAGAAGGTGTCCTATATGTTCTAGTTATAGAAAGAATTAGAGTTCTCATAGTATAGTTTTCTTCTCAATCTATTGGTGGATGAGGAAGAATGATCAGCCCATGGGAGAGACTGGGTTTTTATGGTTGGAATGTCAAGGACATGGGGGGATTACACTAAGGTGGATTCCCATTTGAGAACAGGCCTTAGCAATACATCTTACACATCCTAATTATAGTAGAAATCATATTTCTTATAGTTCATTTTAATAAGGGATTACACACTAAGTTTACCCTTATATATCCACTGGAAAAAGTTATCATGTCCCGGGATGTCTGCTTGACATGGCCTAATTGTCTACCTAACATGTATGATTGTATGCTTGACATGTTTGGGGATGTCTGGACATGACTTGTTTTTATAGTGGACATTTAAAAAGACAATCACATGAATTAATTGACTTGTCTGAAGGATGTATTATAATCTGAATGGCATGTTTGGAAACCATCGTAAGACCTAACTCACTTGTTTCGATTGTCTACCTAACATTTTTGAGGATGTCTAGACATTTCTGAAGATAATCGCATGATCCAGGATGACAAGTATGGAATGTGTCACATGACCTCGCTGGCTTATATGGAGGACATCGTAAGACCTGGATGACATGTCCTGGTTATTTTCCGGACATGTATGAGGATGTCTAGACATGTTTGAAGATAATCACATGATCCAAATTGACATTTTTGGAGGGTGTTGCATGACCTAGCTAACTTGTCCTGGAAAAATCGCAACACCCAGCTATCATTCCTTGGTGTCGCTGCCTGGATGCCATCGTAATATTTGGCTGTAAATCCTAGAGTACTTTTCATTACTTGGGAGTAATTCCCAAAGGGCATCATGTATCTTTCTTTATATGACTAAGGGACATCGCATGATCCAAATTGCATGTCAAGAGAGTGTCGTATGACTTGAGAAACATGACCTGGTGTTGTCGCATGATTTTGGTGGGTCATTCGAAGTGCATAAAGATCAGTGAATCCATCTTCACATAAGTCTCCCATATTTTTCAGTCTTTTATTCTAGAATTTATTTCATACATGCCTCAATTTTGTCTAGTATTATGTTATTTTATGTTTTATGTGACCCAGCTGACATGTGGGACCTTCTTTTCATAATCTAGATAACACACTAGAAGTATTTTTCATGATCTATAGAATGATCATGAAAAGCACCTATTCATGTCACGCTTTATACTTTAAGTCATTCCCCAAACTATACCTAGTGTAAGACCTTTGAGATCACATGACTAGTCACTCTGATAAGTCCGATTCTATGATATTGTGTGTGATCGATGTTTTTTTGGTGCTAAGTGGGAGGGATTTATAGGCCTTTCCACCCCAATTATATGTCTCCTTAGGCAGCGTGTATCTCACTAATATGAGCTGGAGTCAATGGAGTGATTTTTGTTTCATGTTCTTTGTGATATTATATTATAGTTCATCCGGGGGTGTCGCATGATAAACAGTGACCACAAGAATATCCTATCATATCCCCATTTATTAGACTTTTTCTGATCAAAGGGATCTTATATAACCATGTGGACATATCAAGGATATTTTATAAGGTTGTTCTAGAATATATATGAGTCTTCACGAGATCAAGATGCCTTTGGTAAGAATTTTTCATGGTCGAAGATGGATAATCTAGGGTTCTCCATGAGACCAAGGTGACTTGTTAAGGTGGGACTCCATGGGATTATCCTGACATTTCTAAAGGACCTCATGAGATCATGATGGATTTTCGAGGGGGGCTTCACGAGATCAATGATAATCACCCGAGGTGTATGACCCTATTCACATGAAAATCGATGTATCTTCCCTTTGCAATAAACTCCCATAATTTCCCTTTTTATTTTCTTATTTATTCTATAAGGATGGGAGATCTCATGCAGCCATGTGAATGTTGTCGAATAAAACTGCCATCCATGTCTATGATGTGTAGAATAACCCATAATGGATCTTTTGATGATGTAAGAGTATTGTTCGGACAACCCTTCTATTTTTCAATGGATCCTAATGGGCAGCACAGAATCAATTGGACATGTTCGAAACCCTTTTCATAAGGAGGGTGACATGTCAATGGGTTCTTGCGTGAAAAGGTGGACATATCACCAGGGGATTCGCGAGGTCTTATGAACCGCCTAAGCTTGTCGCATTAAAATAAATGAACACATAAGATCTCTTAAATTTTTATATTTTCATCCTTTATTTTACAAGGATTTTTGGATTATTATCAATCCCCTGCCATTTTACAAGTAACGTGATGGGAATAGCTTATCTATCTTCCTTCGCATGATCATCAGTGGTCATCTAGATGCCTTCAAAAGAATAGAGAGGATTTTCAAAGAGGCTCCATGTGATCAAATATGATCATGAATGGTTTATGATTCTTTCACATGACCTTCTAGGGATCATGTAATAGCATTTAATTTTGTGTGTTACGCAATCTACATGAGTTTTGGACACCTTATCTTCCATTGTTTTGTGCATAAAATAATACCCATGCTTTGGGTATTTATTCCCTTATCAATTTATCGATGCTCATTTGGAAGGCATCAATAAAGATCATTATTTTTCCCTTCTTCATTCTTCTCCAAGTATTCATTGTACTATGGGAATACTAAGTTTTTAATTACTATTATTTTTGGTAATTCAAACCCATTTCAAATCTTTCATTAAGACTCGGAATATTTCCTTCACAGTTTGGAAACATCGTGGATTTATTTTTCATCTACAAAACCTGTCACACTTTTTATTCATTAAACTTATACAAAATATGATTATTATTTTCTTCATGATTATACCAAAAAAACTACTTATTTACAAACATTTCATGTATGTATGAAGATTCATTCAAATCATAGTTGTGGCTCGATCCTTACTTTATAGCACAAATCATGCAGATCTCCTTCTTCATTATCCGTCATTAGTAAGAATCAAGATAAAACATATCATGAAATTTCTTTCATTTAAGATCATATTACCTTTCATCAAATAGTTTTAAGTTTATTTCTTTCTTCATAATTTTATCTCACTATATTCTTCCTCCAAATTCAAAACTTCATAGAAACCAGTAAAGTTTTTATACCTTTTGTGTACATATTTAACCTTACAAGAAGCATGTTCATCCTGATATAAACCTCTCACACTGGGTGTACCTTCTAAATTCATATCATCATCTAAATATATACAAGTTAATATTATTTGATTCATAAACCTTCTCAAAAAAACCATCTAATGAATCTTACCTTCTGAGATCTTGGAAAATTTATGAAGTCTCAAAAACTTTATAATGAATGGGAATATAATGAAGTTCATGAACCTTATAAAAACTTTAAACTTATAATCCTCCTTTAGAATCATTATGAAGAACAACTCAAATCTTACAAACCCCTTTTTCTTTGAGTTCTAACTTATTATTATATTCTCATGATCTCACATGGACTTCTTGTGATCCTTGAGAAGTCCCATATGAACTGTGGTGTTGCACCTCAAATTATCTAAAACATTAAGTGGTGGAACATGGCCCATAAAAATAGACCCGGTGTGAATTTTGTGGTTTAAGGTAGATGACATGATACATGGTTTTATTTTTACCAATGCAGTGTATGTTTTAAGTGAATAAACAGAATAGCACTATTATGAGTACCATATTAAAGAATCTTCAAGCACGTCATTTCCTTATTAATCATCACACTCTTCACATAACTCAACCAAATACCTTAAGCCTTGAATGCCTGAAGGGTCTATCATCTTTCCCTACACATTTTTTCTTCCTTCACCAAATTCCAATATGAATTGGGTTCACTCTTCTCAGTCCAGTTCCAACTCACACAGTCCTTCACACATGCCACCTCTAATGCCACTCAAGACTGTGCATATTTTTTATCTTAACTATTTGGAATTAATTTTCTAAAAAACAAATATAAATAGCATATAAAGATATTAATTAGCCTATAATACCAAAATAATCAAACCAAATTCCACCCTTAAAATATTATTCTATTCTTATTTTATCTTCAAAAGCTTCATGCAACACATATGGATAATACTCCAGCACTTTCTTCATAGACATAAAGAAATTATCATTATAAAATCTCTATGGAACTTCAAATATTCAAACACCTTTTGACTTTAATATAAATATATCTATCAATGTCCCAAGGTAAGTAATTCAAAATTAACTTCCAAGATATGTCTCTAAGATTTATTCACTTAATATAAAATAATAACACGCTTGGGATCACTTGTTCACATAATTCTTGGGTTAATGTAATCAACTTATAATCACTCCTTCATCACTCCACCTTCAACATATTGATTTCAATGTTCATTTGTACTTTATGTACATTGACACCATTCATAACAAATACACCACACACAAAGTAGGATCATCACATTTCAAAGCTCAATATCAACCAAAAAATATGAGTAAAAATTCCTACACTCGGTGTGTTTTTAATGGATATTGTTTTTTGTGTGATGTTTTGGACACAAATACATGAATTTCTCATCAAGGGTGAACAAAAATTTGACAAATGAGACTTAGAAAAGGATATCTCAGTATCTGGAAGCATTATAAAGTGATTCAAAATATCATAATCAATTAACATACTTACAAGATGAGGATGAGTCAATGGAGTGAGTGTGGAACAATCTTGTTCACCCTCAAAGGAATAAAATCAGTGAGAATGGATTAAGAAATAAAAATATGAGAAGGATAATATCGTAAACATTTATTTGAAAACAATAGATTAAGATTTAGTGTAGATCCTTGATAGTGTATTCACTTCCCATATGATTAGAAATAAGTATCTTATCATGGGGATCAAGTATGACAACAAAAGGTGTAGTTTTCTTCAACAATGATGAAGGTTTAGTGATTATTATCACTAAAAAATCCAAAATAAAAGGAAAAGACTTGAAGTGCATGTATATATTAATGGTTGAAGTTTTTTGCCACAATTTAATAAGTATAAGTTAATTATGTGACTCAAGGCATGTAGTAAACTTCAACAAGAAGTATTACATTATCAAAGGAATATATGGTTCAATTATCATGCAAAGAAAGCATGCAAAGGGGAATATTTCTCTCATTGGTGGAGAAAAAGATAAGTTTTTTATAACCATGGGAGATTATAACAAGTTATGGTATAAAAGTATTATCCACTTAAGATAAAATTACTTGGAAGAATTTGTAGATAATGAAGGAGATCATGAAATTATAAAACTTTCATGTGATCACAATCACACATGTGATACTTTTCAAAAAATGGAAAATTATTCAGAAGACTTATAAGTTGAAGGGAAATAATTTTAAAATATTGCATGAGTTGGTGCATATTGATGTGTGTGGCCCAACATCACCCAAATACATGAATGGAGAGAGGTATTATGTTCTATTTATTGATGGTTTCAATGGGATAACATGGATGGCGGTGATCTCTCACAAATATGAAGTGTTCAATTTTATTAAACAATATTAGAGATGGGTGTAGAAGATTATCAGGCTGAAAATTTCAAAATTATATATTGATAATGGTATAAAATTCACTAATAATTATGTGGAAGGATATCTTAAGAAGCATGGTATGAGGCACCAAGTTTCAGTGGTGATGACTCTTCAACAAAATAGTGAGTTGAGAGGATGAATAAAATTATTAATAACATGGCCTAGATAGTTCTTTTTGATAAATATCTAACATAAATATATTGGAAGGAATAAGTGTTTACATTAATCTATAACTTTAATTAGGATTTGTTATATCCATGTGAAGAGAGGTCACCCTGTGAGATATGATACGGGAATAATCCAACATCGAAATACTTTTAAATTTTTAGAATTATTTTATTTTAAACAAAGAGATGAATTGGAAGTTTAAATATCATATGGATGAAGGTATTTTTCTTAGATACTTATAAAAAAGAAAGGCATAAAAATTCTATAACAAAATCTTGGGAAAATCATTAAAAGTAAAGATGTCATTATTGTGGAAAATGAGTATAATTATCAATAAATCAAGAAATTTTCATAGAAAAATAGTGGTAAATTTTTCAAGGAAAGTGATGTTGAAGTGAGAAGTCTAGGGGGAGATAATAAGACTAAAGTATGTTTAGAAGAAGTCACTAGTGAGGAGTAAATCAAAGTAGGTTTAGTAGTTTAAAAGAAGGTAAATAGTAGGGATGAAATCAATGAATAAAACATCATTGGTGATCAGATAGATCCATTTAAAGCATAAAGGATGAAGACTCTATAAAAAAACTTCTCTCTTTTCACAACTAGAGACTAAGTGTTTTTAATAGGCTATAAAAGATGTCAATTTAGTCAAATATATACATAAATAGCTTGGATAAATTGATAAGAACAAAACATGGTAATTTGTTTTGAGGAAATAATACAAATACTTCATTGAAACTAAGTGATAATTCCATAATGAACTTAATGAAAATAAAAAAGGTGACTTTGAACAAGGCATGACTAGTGTGAAGGGGGTATTATCAAATTGAATGTATTGATGTTGATGAAACATTTTCCCCTATAGATTGATTAGAAACTATTTGGTTATTCTTAGTTATGTTAGTAAAAAGAAAGTACAAGGTTTTCCAAATGGATGCCAAATTATCCTTCCTTAATAGAGTACTTGAGGAGGAGGTGTACATCAAATAACCATATGGTTCTCTTATAGATGAAGATGAGAGAAAATTATGTCAGTTGAGGAAGGAATTATATGGATTGAAGCATGTGTTAAGAGAATGGTATTCCCAACTTGATCAATGCCTAACAAAGCTTATATTACAATGAGGTGGAGTTGATCACAATCTCTATATTAATAAAGAGATTTATCAAAGGATTTTGGTGTCATTTAAGTGGATGACATAATTTTTAAAGGATAAGATGAAGAACAATACAAGATGTTTACAAAATATATGAGGTGCAAGTTTGAGATTTTTAAGATTAGAGAGTCAATGTTTTTCATTGGTTTATAGGTGACTCAATAAAATAATGGAATGTTCATTTATTAATAAAAATATGAAAAATAAGTACCCAAGAGGTTTGGATTGGAAGATTATAGTCCATTGAAAACTCTGGTAGCTGCCCAGATGAAATTTTCAATAGATAATAATAAAAATAAGGTCAATGTAACATAATATAGGCAAATCATTGGAATAATATTACACTTAACAACAACATGACATGAAATTATATTTTCCACTTATCAAGTTACATAACCCTAAATCTGTCTCAAGGAAATCCACCTGCTAAAAATTAAGATGATCCTTCATTATATAAACATCGCTATGATTTTGGACTATTTTATCATGAAACACTGCATCTAGAGTTATTGGGATACATAGATACAAATTGGGTTGGTTCAGTATATGATCACAAGTTGACATTGGGAAGTGAATTTTATCTTGAAGGTTTTTGCATTTCTTGGTTGAGTAAGAAGAAATACCGCATTACACTTAGCATTTTAGAAGATGAGTATATTTTGGATACTCAAGAATGTACTCAATTGTTGTGGATAAAGTAATAAATTGAAAATGTTAGAGTTAATGTGATGTATCTTATTATAATCAGTTGTGATAACTCGAGTGTTGTCAATATTAGTAAAAATATTTTTCATCGCTAAAGGAAAAAAATCACAATGATAAAAAGTATCATTTCATCAAGGAGAATGTTGAAAAAGGGCCAATGAATTTGGAGTACTTATCAATAAAAAATCAAATTGTGAACATCATGATAAAGGAATTACCCAAGGATGATTTTAAAAGGTATAAGTTGGTTCTTGGATTCCAACTACCTCTATCCACCTAGATGGTTTGGAGAAGGTACCCCCACTCACCTATGGAATTTGTTATTTGTAGCAAGATAAGTACTCTTTGGGTTTTTTGATTAAGGGGGATAAGTTTTCCATGAGTTTATTTGGAGAGGTTTTACTTGATTAGATATGAAGATGGATGAGAGTGTTCTTTATTGTTGATAGATGTGGAGCTATCCCATATTGATGTTTTGGAAAGGGGGAGATTATTTTAATATTTATTTAGGGGGAGAAACTTGGAGGAGGAGTATTGAAGAGCATAAAGATCAAGGAAGTGTTTTTATAAGGAGAATGGATATAAAGGAAGTGTTTTCATGAGGAAATTTTTATTTAACTCTTGTTTCTCACATCTATATTAACTCATTTGGGATTAGACTAAATGATTAGTGAATTATTAAGGAATTATCTAAAGAAAGGAGTCTCAAACTATGTTATTGGTCAGTTTTGAATTTTTAGGATAAAGATGTGTTGAATCTATTTTGGAAAATTTGTTAATAAACCCAAATGGGATATTGTTATAAAAAAACACTTTGAGTGCTTTTTGGGTGTTTTTATTGATAATTTTACTGAAAAACCCTTCCAAGGTTTCTTAAAAGTTAATGAATAGCACGTGAATTGAAGGATAGAGGAGTTTTGGAAGAATTTTAGATGAGTTTGATGTTGAGAAAATCTAGGTCTATGGATTTGGTGAATTCCCATGCATAAGGGTAATCAAAACCCTATATATAAATATAACCAATGTTGAGAAGATTTAATAAATTTGGAAAATTATTAAGCACACATATTGATACATAAAGGTAACCCAACTTGATACCTAAATGTAATCTAGACAATAAAATAGAAAAGTTTTTAACATCACTGTGATATATAAAGGTAATAAATCCAATACATAAGAGTCATTTCTACAACAAAGGGGGATATGTTGGGGTAATTTTTATGATAGAGGTAATACATTAGGGTTATTTTTCAACATCCATCCAACATATGGTCATTTCTATAGAAAAGGGTGATACATAAGAGTCATTTCATCAAAAGAAGGTAATACGTAAGGGTTATTCCCTTCTCTAGTTGAGGTGAAGAGTTAGATAGTCATGGATTATGATATGCATTATCAATCATAAAATACAAATAATATCTTGGACGTCCATTTTGGAGAAGACCACTCTATTATTAAAGGAGGATCACACCATGATATTATAGTGGTTTAAATATGATATGTGGTTGAAGGATGTGGATCAGGTTATTTATAAAAAAGTAGGTAGGTTTGGTTAGCATTTAAAATTAGGAAAATTATCTTTGACATGATGGAATGAAGAGAAAATATTATGAGGATCTAAAAGATAAAAGTATGTTACTAACTCTATGAAGTTTCTATATTTGAATATAGAAAACGTATCACATTATTTTTAAATGAATAAAAGTATAAATAAAAAAAGGAAGAATGTAGAAATTCTCTTGAGATTATAGTGATCTTTCTCTTCAAATAAATAAAAGAGCATGATGCTAGAAAGATTGAGAAATTGAGTTTAGAGAAAGAGTATAAGTTTGATTCTCAACCTATGCTAGAAAGTTAAGAAGAAAAATAAAGGAGAGATTTGGGAGTCTATATCACCGGAAGTTCATGTATTTAATCAAGTGGATGAAGTTAGTGTAGACTGATACATCACTACTGGTGTAAACTCATTTTTGGTTCATGGAGATCAATTCAATAGCACTTGGAGGAGTAGTGATATTTTTAAGTGGTTGAGAGTGGTGAGTTATTTATTATGTAGATATTATAAACCTATAGGGTCAATGTGACCACTCTAATTTATAGGAAACAAGAAGTGCACTTAGTACTTTGGGTGAATCAACATATCATTGTTGCATACTCATTAGATTATCCTAGTTTGGGTGAACCATGTAAAATTGTTTATGTACCTCTTTTTTTTCTTTATCACTTAATATTTACTTTGAGGGAAAGAGTGTTCCTACTAATTGTGGAACAAGATCATTAGTGAGGGTTGTTTGGAGAAGATTGACATATCTCGATTCATCCCCCACAAGGTACATTATGTTTTATATTTGTATTTATTCTAATTAATTTTAGTGGTGTATACTTATTTTGGGTATTAGAGGCGGGTCATAATAAATTTTTTGGAGAATTGTTTAGGATTGGAACAAGAATTATATTATAGGCATGCATTTTTGGTGTGACACAAGGGGTTTTGGCATAGCCACTAAGGAAGGTGAAGTTCTATGGTGAAACCATGAGGATTACACCATGGGGATCTGTGGGATGTATTCCATGCAGTGTGGCCCTTATGGATATGCCTGTAACATCCTGGATCTTTATAAAGGTATGAACCATTTATTTCTTTTTAATTCCTAAAAATTTCTCTAAATATGATGCCTAAGAAAGTCAAAGATATCTAAAGAGAATCTGTGGATCGTTCGGATCCTAAAAACCCAAAAAGGGGAGAGCAGACTAGGTCGTATGATTTTTCTGCAATAGTTTGACCCAAGGTGCATGGCCGTGTGAGCCATCTTCAATCCATGGAAGATATATTTTTCACATTTTGTGCATGTTTAGTCAAACTATGTGGAAAACTGTGCAATGTTCCCTAAGTAGAAATGACCGGCACACGATTTGACCAAACCTTGCACGGTGTAAAAATGGGTTAATTTACCAAAATACCCCTCTTTAATGAATTAAATTGACCCTTTCTTTCATCCCCTATCATTTCCAGTGTGTTATCCTCCCTCCAGGTGCATGGATCTCCTCCCTTACTCTACCTAGGGATCCAAGTAACTCCTCCATCACTCATCCATTTCTCTCACTTTCGGAAGCATCAGATCCATAGAGGTGAGCTCCTCCTTCCCCATGCCTCTATTTCAAAGTTTCTCCTTTATCCGTTGTGCTATTTTGGTGCAACAGCTTTTTCCCTATTTTTTGGTTGTTTGAAGGTTTCATTGATTTCTTCCAATCTATGTCGAATCAAACATTTATACTAGATGATGGAATCTCTATGAGACTAAGGTAGGTGGTCATTCCCATTTTCTGTCATTTCTTTGCTTTTTGTAAATAGTGATGTTGTGTCGCAAGCTAGGATTTTCCGATTTCACCTCTAATATATTAAATTAAATGAAATTAAATACCATACCTAACCTTTGGAAACCTGAGAAAATAGAGAATCAACCCTTTGGATTGATTTCCTTGATTTTTTTCATCCAAATGGGTGTTCCATACCTTTTTTACCTAATTTTATATTTTTCCTTGAATTATGAGCACTCCAAATGGGCCTTACTTGATATTGAATGCCTTGAGCTATGTTTCGAATTTATAAGGGTGTTGAACCTAGTGTCTAGCCTTCCCCCATGCCACTTTTCATGGTTGAACTTTAATGGAACTGACCAAATGCTTATTCCTTGGGGCTTGTGGTTTAAATGCATTATGACCAATGACATGCTTTGACCAATAAGGAAAATATGAACAAATGGATCAATTTAAAATAAAATGACCTCTTATTGGACATTCTATATAAGAATACCATACATGTTAAAAAATTTTGTCATAGTTTCATGGGTGATGCAAGGGGTTTCGACTTAAGGACCCCTTGGATGGACTCTTGTTTCTTTTATTAGATTTTGTAAATTTTTTGTAAATGAAATGAGGATGATATTTGATATATCTAATATGGTCTTGTCATGCATTGTTTTTTTACCTTCATATGAGTGTTACTAGATCCCTATGAGATACCCCTTGGATGGTCTCGATGGTATGATTGGTTATACCGTGCCATGAGAGAGACTCAGACCCCTACGTGTGATACTAGGTTCAGACTCATATGTTAGTTTGTGCTATTTTCACACCATGTTAGAGTGATACTTGGGACTTCATACTTGGGTCACCTTGGACGGACTCTGTGTCATTGGTCTTTTATCAACTCCTTCGATCGATACTTGTCAAGTCTCTACAGATTACCAAGGACGGGCTCTAGGTGTCTCGACTTGTTTTATAAATAAATGATTAAAATGTTTTTAAAGCTAAATAAATTTTTTCAAATTATAATTGGTCATTTGGTTTGGAAAATTTAGGTAAATTTCCTCCAAGACCAATCATAAGCTTGGGGATAGTCAAGCCTATGACATTTTATCATACTCACTTTACCATTTCAAGATCTTTGAGGCCAGACACACCGACTTAGGCCAAAGCATGTAGATTAGGCAAGTCTCCAAGTGTAACCCATTACAATTTAATTATTTATTTATTATATATTGAATTTTAAATTAAATATGACACACTGCATATTTAATTTGAATGAAATGGAAATTTCTTGACACTGTTGGTCTCATACTACTAAGATTGTAACTCACACCCTGCTCGGGCGCCTTTGGTACCCGAGTAGACATTATGATCACAAGTATAGATAAAGAGAAGCACCCAAATTCCATGGCTTGATTAAAATTTCTAGGATGGATTTGGGAGTAGAGGACTGAGCCTATGCTCGAGATTCTAGCTATAGTAGTTTTCTAGATTTTCTTTTAGTACTATTTTTTCAGCATGTTGTATATGCTTGTATCCCATGCCCCTGCTTGATCATTTTTTTACAATACATGAAATACCATAATCATCAGTTTCTTCTACTTTTTAATTTATATTTCTCACTTATTTCATTACCTTTCATGTTTATTATTTTGGTTTCCACTGCTATCTGGATGTTGTCATTATTCTGATGTTTCTTATATATATATTACTATGCTCTAATCTGATCAATGATGGAATATTCTCCCCACAGACTTACCCAAGGCCCTCACTACTAGTCAGTAACCTCTGGAATTTGTGGAGATATGCTTGAGGTCTTATGGCTAACCATCTCGGGGCACTGTTGAATGGCACTCGGGGTGGGACGATACAAAGTGGTATCAGATCCCATTTTCCTTTTGACTTACTGTTTGGGTAGAGATAGGATATTAGGATATATAAATTTGGTTGTGAGCCTATGCTTGGGAATAGTTACCCTATGTATAGGGGAAACCAAAATTTTCTAGGTTGTGTGAATGTTTTTATTGCTTTCGCTTATTATAGTTTCATTTTATTTCACCATTGGGTGAATCACTTGATTTATTATATTATTCATATTGATATTAGTTGATTGGGTTTTTTATCCTAGGGCCAATGAAATGAGGGATCCTTAAAATCATGCATAATACTAGGAATAATAGGACTTTAATTTTTATGCACCTTTATATGCCATATTTACTTTTCTGCATGCATTGTTGGTATTTCATGTTATTTTTGTTGTGACTTTTTAGTTATGTCTTGTAGTGTGTTTTTATCCTTAATGATGAAATAATTGGTTTAATTGACCAATAATGTCAAAGAAGTAGTTTTATTGGTGAGTTTCAATGGTACCTCATTTGATTAAACCACAACCACGACCTATTACACCTTTTGTTTTTTGTAAAGGTTAGGATGAAGTTAGTTGATGCGCTGATTGAAATTTATAAGGTGTATGGGCCCTTATGAATTGGAATTGGTGATTTAATTAATTGGGTCATGATGTTGATAACCCATTAAGTAATAATGAATCTAAAAAGGTTGAAATGAAATTGATGTTTTAAAATAAAATGGTTACCTTATATGTGATACCTTAGCCTGACCCAACCATGTAGTGGGTTGTAGGTTGTGTCTCCTATGTTCTTTTTGTTTCTCGTTCTTCTCACCCAAAACTAGAGGGGTGTGCTTATTTAGTAGGATAACCTTGTATTTTTTCTCTATTTATCACTTTCCCTATCTGTTATAAATATTTTCTAAGGATTTTTCATGGAATTTGTAGAGTTATGCCTCTGCGATGACCTCATGTTATATGTCGAGAAAGTGGCGATGAGCATACTCCGGAGGTGGTGGGCCCTGAGCCACCCGTTATACCTCTAGTATTGCCACCTGAATCCCCTATTATAGATATTATATTGGTTGTTGACTCCCAGTTTCAAAAAAACTTTTTTTGATTTATGAAAATAGTTCAGGGTGCACCTCAACCTTCCCCTTCTATGGTGGAGCTAACTCGCGAGTTCTAGAATCATCATCCTCCCACCTTCTCGGGGGATGGAGAGCCTTGGGATGTTGAATCTTGGTTAGAGTCTATGGCATTTATATTTGATCATATATAGATGCCTTCATAGGGAAGGTTCAAGCTTACAGCCTATATGTTGCATGATTCTGCCAAACTTTGGTGGGATGTCCTAATTCAGGCTGGTCGACACCAGGGTATGGTGTGGGTAGATTTCCAAGTAGCATTTTTTTACTAATTCTTCTCTCATACTCTGATAATTGATTGTATCTATTAATTCATTCACCTTGAGAAAGGTGACATGTCAGTGATGGAATACTCAACTCGCTTCACTGAATTATAGTGTTTCACGCAGACCTTGACTAGTGATGATCTGACTATTGTGAGGCACTTTGAGGATGGGACTACTTATTTCATATGCTCACAGGTAAATTTCTTTCGACTAACCATTGTTACCAATATTGTGAACTAGGTTCTTATCACTAAGTAGAACCTGGTGGATTCAGGTGACATGAATCAAGGAAACTTAGCTTCCAAGCATACTAGTAGTGGTTTATGCAGTGGAAAGAAGCAATGCTTCAAGGTCACGTGAAGGGGAAGTACCAACCATGTGGCATGCATCGAAAGCCTTGTGGTGTGTTACCAACACAGCGGGAAAGGTCACAAAAATACTCAATATATGAGGAACCCGATCGAGTGTCGGGAATGTGGCGGGATGGATCAACTCCAATGTTTTTTTTCAATCATTTCCTTCAGTTATAAGTGAGAGGGGTTTTATGATAGCACCACCTTCAAGTACAGGGTTAGTGACACCTCAATAGGTAGGAAACTGGTCTTCTACAGGCTGTTCAGGCCAAGCAGTTGGTTGTGGCCGAAGCAGTTAGGCTTTAGAGTTCCATCATCAGCAAAGTGGACCTGCTCAAGGTACACAGGCAGCATCTTAGGTCCAGGGTTCAATCTGTATCTATGTTGTATATCCTATGTTTGAGGAGAAGAGTCCAGGACCATCTATAGTTAGTGGTACTATTTTGGTAGCCTCTACTCTAATTTCAACCTTATTTGATACAAGTGCATCGAACTTCTTTCTATTTTCTACAACTATGGGAAGTATGGGCCTAGTAATAGAACACTCCAGTGATTTTATGACCCTTTATATTCCATTAGAAGTTTGAGAATAGGTTATATTATAGTTCAAGGAATTCCCCCTTAAAATAGGTGGGGACCATTTTTTGTGGAGTTTCTTCATCCTCGAGATAACTGGTTCAACGTCATTCTTAGTATGGACTAGATTGTTCTTTATAGAGCCCAGGTGGATTTCAATCACTATTGGTTGACATTCACATCACCTAAGGGCATCTTTTATATCCATAAGGGTGAGTAGGATATCTAGGTAGATCGATCTAGAACCAATAAAATGGGGCTAGGTAGGATGACATCCTAGCTGCCTAGTCTCATTATGAGTGATCAGGGGATGTAGTTAGCAGAATTACCTCCTATCATGGATCATTTTAGGGACATATTCCTTAAATATTTCTCCAAATTACCTCCTGAAAGAGAATTTGAGTTCACCATCAAGCTCATTCCAAGTGCGGAACTAGTTTCTATTCCTCAATATAGGATGGAACCTACAGAGATCCAAGAACTCAAGAGGTGACTTAAAGACTTAGAGGATAAGGGTTTTATCAGACATATCACACCACCATGGGGTTAACCCATCCTTTTCACCAAGAATGTGTATGGTTCTCTGATATTTTTCATGGATTAATTCCTCTTAAACCAACTCATGGTGAAGAACCAGTATCCATTTCCTTAGATAGATGGCCTCTTCGACTAGTTCTGAGGAGAGACCATATTCTCCAAAAATCAATTTGAGTTCAAACTTCCATCAGGTTCATGTGATACCAATAGACATACCACATATAACATTCCAGATCAGGTATGTCTTGTACGAGTATTTGGTGATGTAGTTTGGTCTGCTAAACGTGCTGGCAGTCTTCATGGCATTTATGAATTGGGTTTTCCACCCATATTTTTATATCCTCATGGTGGTCTTTATATATGATATCTTAGTGTGCTCATACACTAGAAATGAACATTCCAATCATCTTATTATCATGTTGATTACGTTGAGAAAGAACCAGCTATATGTGAAGCTCAGTAAATTCCACTTTTGGATTAGCAAGGTTCACTTATTGGTTCAAATCATATTAGAGGTTGTTGTATCAGTTGGCCTAGAGAAGGTGAGTTCTGTGGTTTCCTAGGAGAATCCCAAGAATGTGTTTGATATATGCATATTCTTAGGTATGGATAGCTATCATAGGAAATTCATTCAGTACTTCTCATTCCTGGCATCACTACTTTCGAGCTTGACCAGGAAGGGTGTGAAATTCAACTGTACTGAAGCTTGTGAGACAACTTTCCAAGAGTTAAAGGGGAGACTCACATAAATGCTAATCCTGATTCTTATTGAGCTGGGAAGAAGTTAAACTATTTACTATAATTCTTTAGGTATTGGTATTGTGCAGTTCTGATGTAGGGTAATCGAGTCGTGGCATATGGGTCCTACTAGCTGAGGCTACATGAGCAGAATTAACCTACGCATGACCTCGAGATAAAAATTGTGGTTCATGATCTTCACTATTTGAGGCACTATTTTTTGGGTGAGTGATTCATTGTTTACATAGATCACAAAATCCTTAAATTCATATTCACATAGAGAGACTTGAACTTGAGGTAGCGCAAATGGGTAGAATACCTACAGTCATTCAACTTTAAGCTGACTTATATGCCTGATAAGGGAAATGAAATTCTTGATTCCTTGAGATAGAATACTCAAATGAAATCCATCAAGGAGGCTAGTAATGAATGGAAGTTGATTGCATCATTTTCTTAGATGCACCTAGAGCTTCATGAATAGCACGAGCAACCAGTTTTAATAGCTTTAGCAGTGGCATCCTCTCTTTTGGATCGATTCTGGATGTAAAAAATATCATATTATTAGGGACTCATTTTGAGGGAGAGTGTCATGGGAGAGAACCCACCTTCTAGTTGGGTTGTGGATGAAGGTGATACCTTACTCTTTAGTGGATTATTTTGGGTACCTTATGATATATAGGAAGAGCTGATGAGGGAATCACATGCCTCGGTATGGTCAACTTATCCTAGGCTTAACAATATGTACCGAGACATGTGTTTTTAGTACTGGTGTCTAGGTATGAAGAGGTAGATAGCGGGATTCATCACTTGGTTCCCCACCTATCAGAAGGTGAATGCATAGAACCAACGACCTATTGGACTTCTATATCCTGTATCCATATCTAATTGGAAATAGAATGACAACGCCATAGATTTCATGATAGGCTTATTGAGATCCCCTAAAGGTAGTGATGTGGTATGGGTGATTATTAACAGGCTGACCAAGGTTGTGCACTTCTTGCTGATCTGAGAGACCTTCTATGTTGATGAGTTAGGAAGTTCGTACCTCTGGGAGATAGTGAGACTACATGGTTTACCCCATTTTATCATTTTAGATCAATATTCCCAATTCACATCATGGTTTTAGAAAGGGTTGTATAAGGAACTAATTTTATAGGTTCTCTTGAGTACTGCATATCCCCCTCATACCGACGGGTAGTTCGAGCAGACTATACAGGTGCTATAGGATATTCTATGGGCCCGTATCCTTGATTTTGGAGATTCTTGGGAGAATTATATTCCCCTAGTTGAGTTTTCCTAAAATAACAGCTTTTAGGAAACAATTCATATGGCTTCGTATGATTCCCACTATGGTAGACTATGTCGTTGTTGGATTGAGATAGGTGAGGCAGCTCTATTGGGTCCTCATCTTATTCAAGAGTCTTCGAAGCAGGTATAGGTGATTTAGAAGTGTATGGATACAGATCAGTCTAGGAATAAGTCTTATACCGATCATCACCATTGACCTCTAGAGTTTTAGGTGGGACATCGGGTCTTTATGAGGGTATCGCCCAGGTTGGATCACAGAAAAATCAGGAGATGGGTGAATTTATTGCCTCAATATGTCAAGCCTTTTGAGATAGTGGGGATAGTTGGTCTAGTATCCTATCGGTTTCTATTACCTTAGAGGTACCATTCCATGCATGATGTCTTCCAAGTATCTTAACTTCAACATTATCACTCAAACCTATCTCATTCATTCGACCCTGATGACATTGAGCTAGAAGAAGATGCTTCTTTCAAGGAGATTCTAATTCATATTGTTTATCAAAGCATGAAGGCTCTTTAAGGCAGGTCAGTTACTCTGTTCTAGGTACTTTGGAATCAATTACACATACAAGACGAGATTTGTGAGTGGGATACTGATGTGTGTACGCAGTGTCTAGAACTCTTCTCAGATGACGTTACACTACCCTTAGAAGGAAAACTTGTTAGGTCAAAATAATACAAAGATACACAAGAGAGGGGTGAATTGTGTCTTTTCAATAATCTTGACAGATTCTAGAAGTTAACTCTCTTTTCAGTTTATATATATATATATATAGCGTTCTATTATGTAGGAAATATGAACATAAAATAAATAGTAAATAAGAACACAACAATTTTTATAGTGGTTTGGGGCACAAAGATCCACAATCCACTCTACCAACTCTCTCTCTACTAGCTTGGTGATTTTCACTATAAAAGGTTCTCTAATTATAAGACCTCAAATCCATAACTAAGTGAACACAGTTGAAACCTTAAAAGACTTTACAAATCCTTCTTGTTCTTTTATAGGGAACCATAAATCCACAGCTTAGTAAAAGAAGCTAACACTTAATCCACAACTGAATACGAGCAGTTGAAACTCCAATAAATAAAAAGAGTTTGATTTTTTGAGGGTATGGGTTGATCTTCATAGTTGTATTAGAAACTAATAGAATAAAAATCATCTTCTTTAAATATGAAATATCCTCAAGAAATAATCGCTCTGAAGAGATCCTAGTTACAAATGATCTTCAATATGAATAGTAACAAATAATCAATAGTAGTTCTATAGAGAAGATATTCATAAGAAAAATATAGTTGTATATTGTATGTATCATGTTTCAATAGCAAAAATATTCTGATCATATATTTAGATTTCTTTTGGTTGAGAAGATCTAATAAAGTTGCCTGATAGACCACTGATATTCAAATTTAAATCATTCATGAGAGTTGTAACTTTCATTAGGAGTATGAGTAATTTACTCCTTTGAATCAAACATAATGAGCCTTTAAATTAGTCATAAAATATTTTTTAATAGATATTTACTTTTTTCAAAACCGTTACATAAATATCGAATAAAATCACAGATTTAAATCTCCATCGTTGAATAGTCAAACGTAGGGTTCAACTGTGTAACGTAGAGTTCCTTTGTGTAACGTAGAGTTCCTTTACATAGCATAGGGTATGAATGGTTATTATAGTCTTCAATGTTGGATTTTTATTCCATAAGTTTATTCAAATATAGGGTTTTCAATCCATACATTTATTGTTCAGTATAGGGATGTTGATCTATACGTTCATTCACTAAATGTAAGGTATGAACAGTGTTTACAAAACACATCCCATGGATTTGTATTCCATCAAATAGATACATATAGTCATAATATATATATTACTAAAAATACTTAAAACAAATTTATTAGAAAAAAAACAAGGGTATTTGTGAGCATCAAAATCAAAATATATTATAGAGTATTGTTGAGACAATACATGCCCAACAAAACTTAGGGATGAGTTGTCTTAAGGAGGAGAGTTTGTAATGTCCCGAATATTCATAAAGGTATGGAATATTTATTTTTGGTTTTAATTCCTTCAAATGGCCCTAAATATGATGCCTAAGAAAGTTGATGAGATCTCAAGAGAATATGGGGCTCGTTCAGAGCCCAAAAACCCAAAAAGGTGAAAACACTCTTGGCCACATGGTTTGTCTGCAACCATGTGACCTAGGGTGCATGGTCGTACGAGCCATCTTCAATTTGTGGTAGAGATCCTTTTCATGGTTTGTGTGTGGTTAGTCAAACTGCGCGAAAAAACATGCAATGTACCCTAAGTAGTAGTGAATGGCGCACGGTTTGGCCAAACCCTGTGGCCAAACCCTGCACAGTTCAAAAATGGGTGAATTTACCAAAATACCCATCTTTAATGAATTAAATCAACCCTTTGTTTCCTAACCTATCATTTATAGTGGGATCTCCTCCCTCCAGGTTCATAGAGATCCTCCCTTCCTTTACCTAGGGATCCAAGTAGCTCATCTGTCTCTTGTCTTTTTCTCTCATCATCGAAAGCATAAAAACCATAATAGTGGGATCCTCCTTCCCCGTGCCTCTATTTCAAAGTTTTTTCTTTATCCATTTCACTATTTTGGTGTAATATATTTTGATCTATTTTTGGTTTATTTGAGGATTTTTTCAATTTTTTCTAATCTAGGTCGAATCAAATGTTGATACTAGATGAGGGAAGCTCTATGTGGCTAAGGTAGGTAGTCATGACATTTTTCCATCGTTTCATCACTTTTCATAAATAGTTTTGTTGTTTTGTTATCCAGTCCTTTTAGATTCACTCCTAATATGTTAAATTAAATGGAATTGAATTCCATACCTATCCTGTGGTGACCCAAGCAAGTGGAAAATCAACCCTTTGGATTGATCGTCGTAAGTTTTTTCATCCAAATGGTTGTGTCATACCTTTGTTGCCTAATTGTACATTTTTCCTTGAATTGTGAGCACTCTAAATGGGCCTTACTTGATATTGAATGCCTTGAGATATGTTTTGAATTGCTAAGTTTGGTGAACCTAGTGTATAGCCTTTCCCCCATGCCACTTTTGATGGTTGGACTTTAATGTAATTGACCAAATGCTTATGCATTAGCCCTTGTGGTTTAAATGCATTATATCCAATGACATGATTTGACCAATAAGCCAAATATGAACAAATTTCTTGGTTTAAAATGAAATGGAATCTTATTAGACATGATATATATTCATGCCATTCTTGTTAAATTTTTTTTGACATAGTATCATGGGTGATACGAGGGGTTATGACTTATGGACCCCTTAGATGGACTCTTGTGCCTTTTGTTAGATTATATAAATTTCATGTAAAAGAACCAGGGTTGATATCAGTTATACCTGATATCGTACTATCGTGGATTTTCTGTTTACCTCTTGATGATTGTTACTAGTTCCCTAGGGGAGACCCCTTAGATGGTCTCAGTGGTACAATTAGTTATACCATGCCATGAGAGAGACTCAAACCCCTACGTGCGATACTAGGTTCAAATTTAGAGGTTGGTTTGTGATATTTTCACACCATGCTAGAGTGATACTTAGGAATTAATACTTGGGTCACCTTAGATAGACTCGGTGGCATTGGTGTTTTACTGATCCCTTCGAGTAATACTTAGAAAGTCTCTCCATATTTCCAAGGATGGGCTCCACGTGTCTCGACTTGTTTTATAAAGAAATGATTAAAAAAATTCAAAGCTAAATAAATGTTTTCAAATTACAATTGGTCAATTGGTTTGTAAAATGTAAGGACATGTCCTCTAAGTCCAATAATAAACTTGGGGATAGTTCAGCCTATGGAATTTTACCATACTCACTTTACCATTTCAGGATCTCTCAGTTCAAACACACCAGATTAGGCCAAAGCAGGTAGATTGGGTGGGTCTCCAAGTGGAACCCAGTCTAATGTAATTATTTATTTATTTTATATTTTATTTTAAATTAAATATGACACACTACTTATTTACTTTTCATGAAATGGAAAGGTCTTGATACTGTGGGTTCCAGCCTACTGAGATTGTATCTCACACCCTACTTAGGTGAATTTGGTACCTGAGTAGACTTTATGATTATAGGTATAGATAAAGGAAATTATCTATCTTCCATGGATTGATTAACATTTCTAGGATAGAGTTGGGAGCATAGGATCAAGCCTATGCTCAAGATGCTAGCTGTAGTAGTTTTTTGGATTTTCGTTTAGTATTATTTTGTTAGCATGTTTTCTATGATTTTATCCCCTACCCTTGCTTGCTCATTTTTGTATAAAACATGAAATACCATAATCATCAGTTTCTTATTATTATTTATTCATCTTCCACATTTATTTCATTACCTTTCATGTTTATGCTTTTGGTTTCTATTGTTATCTGGATGTTGTCATTGTTCTGTTATTTCTTATACATATGTTACTATGCTCTACTTTGATCAATGAAGGAATAGCCACCCCACGAACTTACCCAAGGCCATCTTTACTATTAGGAATCCACTAGAGTTTGAGTAGATGCGTTTGAGGCCTTGTGTTCGACCATCTCAGGGTACCGTTGAGTGGAACTCGGGGTGGGATGCTACAATTCCGCACATAAAATTGGTAGGGGATGAACCCCTATCAATTTTGGGGTACCTGTGCCATGGTTTGGGGACCATACCATAGTGCTTCCTGGTGAGGAGGCTCTATGACATAGCCCCTATGATTGTGTCATGGCCCACATGACCCACTTGTTGGGTGGTTTTCTTAATGGTTTAATCTATAATTTCACTCAGAACCCCTTATTTACTCCCCCTTTTTCTCCCTTTACCCCCACTCAATTTGGATGGGTGAGAAGGCCTCTATTGGTTAGTTTTGGATCCCTCCATATCATCTCTTAGCCATTTGAAGATTTGTTTGTTTCAAAGGTTATCTCTCAGTAAGACTAAGCCTGTATAATACCTAATTACCTTATTTCCCATATATCTATTGGTTTCTCTTATCAATGCCCTAAATTTAGTAATTTGGTGAATATCTTAGGTTTTTGTAAGTTCAATCTTGAATCGGGAAGTGTGGATTGGTGAGTATACACTGTTTGACAAGAGGTAAGAAGTTTTTACCGTGTTATAGATTTCATATGAAGTTGTATGTCTCAAATTGCATGTGGGTGCATGTGTAGCCATATAATAACTCTGTTTTTTTATATCAAAGTGACCAGGTAAGTTCATATAAGTGTGGTTGGACCCTTAGAGAGGGAGTGGAATATTATGGTTTGGTTAAGGTGGAGATCTCAATATGATCCATCATAAAAATAAGGTTGTCCACCTAGGAAGTTAGACCTTGAGGGAGTCATTTGAGATAGATTAAGGATAAAATAGCTTAGTAATTTGGTATGGGGTTTGGGTGATGATTCCCCTTGATTCTAGTGTTATTTGATGCATTTTGTTTCTTTTTTTTTTGTTTCCAGATTGATGGTATCTAGTTCAACCTTAAGTAATAAGGTTCAACTTGATATGTGATATATGGTATTCCATGAGTGATAAGGCATGGCTAGGATTATTAGTGTCTAGGTCTGCCTTGATTGATAAGGTGCATCTTGAGATGTGGATGTAACCTCCCTTAAGTGATAAGGGTTATGTTGGGTGCAGGAAAGGATGTTGCATCATCAGTGATAAGGTGCATACCATGTTTTGTTTTACATATGAGGTTTCAATAGACAATTCCTTCCAGCATGGGGACAAAGCATGTATACTGTTGGATCTTGAATATACAGATTATACACAAAAGGGGGTTGAATTGTGTCTTTAAGATTTTTCGTTAACTATTTGATTGAATGAGTTATGTCCTCTTTGCTTTATCAGATTTGGTCATATAGTGGAAATAAACAAAATCAGGAACACAAAGATGTATAGTGGTTCGGGGAATAGAATTCCCTAGTCCACTCCACCAATGCTCAACTCCATGAGATTGGTGATTTTTACTATCTGTTCCTCTTTTCAACAGACCCTCCAACAACTGAAAAACAGGCAGTTGACACCTTTACAGTTTTCAGGCTAACAAAGCCTTTTGGTTCAAACATGAACCTACTCAGCTTAGTACGAGAAGCTGGTTACTCAAGATAAAAAGAATTTTAGAAAGAATCTTTTCCAGATGATATTCACAATTACAACAGAATGAAATTGACAACAGATGGATCTTCATCTCTATAAATATTGATTTTCAAGTCGAAGCAGTTCTGAGTCGATCCGGTTGCAATAGATATAAAGATATAGTTCACAGCTTTAGCAGCAGTAGATCCACAGTAGATATTCGATGTAGAACAAGTGAATCTTCTATCGAGTTCCTTCTTCTTAAAAATAAATAGAGCTTTTACGCTCTTTTTGAATCATCAAAACTGAGCGCTTTTAAGCAGTCTCTTTTTTCCACCTTTTTGAATAAAATATTGATCACCACTCTCTTGTGCCTTGTTTTTTTCAGAGAAAACATATATAATAAAGCTGAGCATATCTCCTGCACATTTAGATCCATAAAATTCGCCTTCTGATTCGCGATATTCAAAAATTTGAAATTACAGAGTAGTCGTAACATCCCTGAAGACTCGGCATAAAAAAATCATTTTAATTCGATCTTTAATCTATTGATAAAACAGCTTTGAATCGGTCAAATTCGTATTTTAAAAATGACTTTAAATCTAGCTTGAAATCCGCCCAATAATCAGCCTGTTGACCGTTGCATAAAAATATCGTCTTTTAAACTTTCTGACGCCAAATGTAAGGTGGATGACGTGACCTCCAAATGTAGGGTTGATAACGTAAGGTTGAACATGGCCTCCAAATGTAGGGTTGATAACGTAAGGTTGAACATGGCCTCCAAACGTAGGGTTGATAATCCATACTTTTTCTTTAACTCTCAAACGTATGATAAATGATCCATACTTTTACTTAATCCATACTTTTCCAAGAACATATGGTTGTTCACAAAAGTAAGGTTGATGAACCATACTTTTGAGAAACAAACGTAACATTTAGTACTTACGTATGGTTCTCCTTCCATACTTTGCTGAAAACCAAAATGTAAGGTTCCTTCCTAACGTAAGGTTCTTCTTCCATACTTTGCAGATAACGTATGGTTGTTTAACCATACTTTTCTCTTATCTCAAAAAGTATACATGCTTTTCATCCTTACGCTACATTTATCCACATAGGGTATGAACAGTGATTCCAGAATGTGCTAAAATAGATTCCGAAAAAGTAAGGTATGAACAGTGATTCCAGGACACGCTAAAGCAGTTCCCAAATGAATAATAAATTCTCGTTATTTCAAGAGTAAAAATAAATTAATAAATTCCTGCAAAATACTAAATAAAATCATTATAAAATAATTAAGGGTATTTGTGAGCATCAAAATTATCATAAAGAGACAGAGTATTATTTTCAATAATCTCCCCCTTTAAATAACATTATTATGTATTGTTGAAAACAATACTTTGCTCAACAATCTCCTCCTTTTTGATGATCACAAAACCCATAAGATAATAAAACAAATTAAATGAAATTAACTCTCAAAATTAGTTACATAAAGTTTTAGAATTTTGAGAGAATAAAATAATATTTTAATTTTAACAAAATAAATAAAAATTTCAATAAATAAAAATTTCTCCCCCTAAAAATAAAATAATTTTTCTTTAGAAATAAAAGTTTCTAGTTTTATCCAAATTTCTCCCTCTGAATAAATAAGTGTTTTTAACTAAGGTTTTTTAAAATATAAGGGTTTTTTAAAATAAAATGTTGTGTTTATCCAAATTTCTCCCCCTTTTTGTGATATCAAAAAGAATAATAAATTATGGATTTGAACACATTTAATGTTTCATTGAACTGTAGGTAAATGATATTATTAACTATTTATCAATAATTAAATCTGGAGTACTAGCATATCAAAAATAAAGATAGTAAAACAAATAGAAAGAAAGAAACAGATTTTCATTAAAAATGAAAAATAGATACAAGTATGATAAACATAGGAATCAAGGTTTAGGAAAGATAGGCAATAGGTTTTATCTCCTCTGGACTACAGACTTGATTTCTGTGAACTGTTCTCTGAGTCTCTTCATCATCCCATCTCCAATTTTGATAATGAGATCTATGTTCTCTTGAGACATATGAATATCTTCTATTAAATTGACTCTGAAAAACTCATGCATTCTTTCCTCTTTTTCTATAAACACGGACAGCTTCTCTGACATCTGATTTAATAGATTTCTGATTAATGGCTCACTAGATGTTAGTTGATCCACTAAAAATTTCTGATTTTCCAACAACGCTGATAATGGAGCACTGTTACATTGAAGATCTTGAAACCGGTCATTCATGTTGCTCATTGCTGTTGTGATAGCTTTAAACCTTATGATTAAATCAGGTGAAGTACCTGATCCACTAACAGCACTATTGGAAACTGATGCAAATTGGTTCTCCATAAAAAATTTCAGATCTGATAAATCTAACTTCATAACCATCTCAAATTTCAACTGGACAACTGCATTCAGCATATCCTCTTTAAACATTTCAACTTCTTTCCTTGAGATTGTACTCTCTTTCAGCTTTTGAAATCTCAATTGTTCGAAGCATAAGGAATTTCTCAGAGAGATATTCTCAAATTCCAACTGAGACACCTTTTAATACAGTTCCTCAACTTCATTATTCCTTGAATCAGAGGCATCCTGTGCTTGATTCACATTCTCAGGCTCTGGATGATGCAGTAGTACCAAAGGTAATGATTCAACATCAGGTTTTTCTTTCTCTTTGTCCTGAGTGGGTTGGTCCACAAATTTTTTTTAGAGTCCTCAAACTCTTCCATAGAAAAATCCTCTTGAAGTACCTCTGTTGGAGCATCAGGGAGAGTTTCATCACAAACATCAGCATCTTGGTTTTCCACTGTATTTTCGAGAAAAAATATTTTTAGGAGTTTCCTGAGGTCTGGTCACTTCCTCACCAGGCACTGCCTCCTTATCTTGTTCCTGTTGAAGTGTAAATTCAACATCAGCTACAACCTGTTCCTGAGTCTCCCTTTGAGCTTCTTCTTGAACTTCTAATCCCTCTACTGGTGTTGTCCTTTCACTAACAACTTCCATGGTCTTATCAATAACAGCTTCTCTTACAAAATAATAAGAAAATAAAGCTTATGTTGTTTCCAATGCAGGGGAAGTAATTTCCTCATTAACAGCTCGAGTTCTTCGAGATTGAAGTCCCTCCTGACTTATTTCTTCTTCAGCATCTTCCACGTCAAATCGGATCCTTCTTGCTACATTTCTGACTCTTGATTCAGCTTGTCCCTCCTTGGACTTAGCAGGTTGAGCCTGAGCACTCTCTGAGTCTTCCTCATCTCCTACTGGCAAGAGTTTTCCTTTAATAGTTCTCCAGAAGTATCCAATATTCCTTAAAGTTCCAGCATTAAACACATTGATGTGATGATAGTGTACTCGGGCATCCACTAATCTCACCATGTCTTTCTTAAGTAACAGTTTAGAAATAAATCGACCGAAAGGGTAAAAGTTCATCTGAGCTTCACTTTGACAGTAGTAATTGAGGTACCCGACCATGTATTTTAGGAAGTTTAACTTGATATCACTTAACAGAAGATACATTATGTACATATCAGGGTAAAAAATCTTTTCCATTTCTACCATTATGGGAGCTATTCCAGTCTGAACAAATTTGACCAAAATTTTCTGATCAGGCTCCAAGTCCTTGATAAACATTTTATTTATAGTCTTAATACCAAAAAGAAAAGACATTATGTCCTCGTATTTATGCACATAATCTCCAATATTTTTCAAATCAAAATGAAAAACTCCCTCACGAGGGTAGTTGAGAATCTGACCAATTTCTACTGACGATATTGAGAAATCCCTATCCTCTATCTTATCCATCATACTATCCTCGGTATCTCCCATACTAAACTGTACAGATTTGAAGAAGTATCTAAGTTCTACCTCATACAGAAATTCCATATTTTCACTGTTGAACATCTGTTCAAGGTTCTGAAATGACAGCGCTTGTTTCAACAGTAGGTTTGTCTGAAATAACCAGTCGAGATTGATTACCTTGCCCTGTAAGATTTTTCTTCCTTCAGAGCGTTTTCTCTTAGAATTTCTTGTCTCAGATTCACTGTCTCTTTTAGTCCTTACCATCTTTGCGAGAATCTCTGAAGTTTTGAAGGTTAGGGTTTCAGAGGTTCGAAGATTAGGGTTCACGAGTAGAGGTGCGGTTTGCAGGTTCGAAAGGGTTTCGATAAAAGTGAAACGGTTCAGAAGTCGAAAGGGTTTCTGACAACCTTGATTCCTTTGTTTTTAATAATCATTACATATATTTAAAATAAATAAAATAGATTACGCGGATAAAAGAAACATATTCTTTTTGAAAAACAAAATAGAAAAATTATTTTAAGCAGAGAAAATAAATAAATAAAGAACTAGCATTGTAAAATAAAATTTTATTTAAAATCAAATAAACCTAGCTCCCCCTTAATAAAATCAAACCTTGCAGTGGGAAGTGGTTTAGTAAAAATATCAGCTAATTGAATTTCAATATTTATAAATTCTAAAAATATATCCTTTTTAAGAACATGATCTCTTAAAAAGTGATGTTTGATATCAATATGCTTAGTTCTAGAATGACTAATAGGATTTTTTTTAAATATTAATTGCACTTGTATTATCACATAAAATAGGTTTATTATTAAAATTCAATCCAAATTCCATAAGAGTGTTTTTCATCCACAACACTTGTGCACAGCAACTGCCAGCAAAAACATATTCTTCCTCAGCTGTTGACAGGACAACTGAATGTTGTTTCTTACTAGACCATGACACTAAAGACTTTCCTAAAAAGTGACATGTTCCTGATGTGCTTTTTCTATCTAACCTACAACTTCCAAAGTCAGCATCTGAATATGAAATCAAATTGAAATCAGAAGTTTTAGGATAAAGAAGATATTGAAAAACAGTTCCTTTTAAATATCTAAAAATTCTTTTAACAATAGTTAGATGAGATTCTTTAGGATTTGATTGAAATCTAGCACAAAGACATACTGAATACATTATATCTGTCCTACTAGCAGTAAGATATAATAAACTACCAATCATCTATATAACTTTTTGTCAACTAATTTTCCAGTTTCATCCAAATCAAGTTTTATATTAGTATACATAGGAGTTGTATATGTCTTGTTGTTTTCAAGTCCAAATTTCTTCAACAAATCAGTAATGTATTTTCTTTGATTCAAAACATTTCCAAAATCTTTTTGATAAATTTGAAGTCCTAAGAAGAGATTTATTTCTCCCATCATACTCATTTCAAATTCTTTTTTCATTAACTTTGAAAACTCATGACAAAGGGTTTTATTAGTTGATCCAAAAATTACATCATCAATATAAATTTGAACCAATAAAATATTGTTTTTCACAGTTTTCTTAAAAAGTGTTGGGTCTTCCATTCCAATAGTAAAATCATTTTTCAAAGGAAAAGAACTTAATATTTCATACCAAGCTCTAGGTGCTTCTTTAAGTCCATAAAGAGATTTAGTAAGTTTAAAAACAGAATCTGGTTTTTGAGAATTTTCAAATCCAGGAGGTTGCTCAACATAAAATTCCTCCATTAAATAACCATTTAAAAAGGAAGATTTAACATCCATCTGAAATAATTTAAAATTCATATAAGATGTATAGACTAAAAGGATTCTAATGGATTATAACCTATCTACAGGTGAAAAAGTCTCATCATAATCTATTCCTTATTCTTGATTATATCCTTTAGCTACTAATCTTGATTTATTTCTAGTTATTGTGTCTTGGTCATCCTATTTATTTCTAAAGACCCATTTGGTTCCTATTACTGGATAATTTTTAGGTCTTTCCACTAATTCCTAGACTTCATTTCTTTTAAACTAGTTTAATTCATCTTGCATTTCTATTACCCAACTTTCATCATCTAAAGCTTCTTCTATAGTCTTGGGTTCTTATTGGGATAGGAAGGTAGATAATTCCACTAGGTTTCCTAAGTTTCTTCTAGTTTGAATACCAGTTTCTAAGTCACCTATCACAGTTTCTAAAGGGTGATTCTTTAGGGTTCTAGACTGTCTAGGCAAATCATTTAAAGGTTCTTTAGTATCATGTTCCTCTGGACTAGACTGAATTTCTTTTATATCATTTTCAAAATCATTCTTTAAGTTATCAAGTCTCATGTTATCATTAGAGTCAAGTTCATCCATTTGATCTGTACTTTTCTCAAAGGGATCAGATTCATCAAATTTCACATGAACTGATTCTTCAACAATCCTTGACTTCTTATTATAGATTCTATAAGCTTTGGAGGTAGCAGAATATCCTAATAAAATACCTTCATTAGATTTTGGATCGAACTTACCAAGATTATCTTTGGTGTTCAAGATATAAACCTTGCATCCAAAAACTTTAAAGCAGTTAACTTTAGGTTTTCTGTTATTCTAAAGTTCATAGGGTGTCTTTTTCAAAAGGGGTCTAATTAAAACTCTATTCATTATATAGCAGGTTGTGCTTACAGCTTCTTCCCAGAATTAGTTAGGAAGACTATATTCATTTAGCATAGTCCTAGCCATTTCCTGAATATCCCTATTTCTTCTTTCAACAATTCCATTTTATTGAGGTGTTCTAGGTGCAAAAAAGGTTTGTTTAATACCCATATTTGAGAAGAAGGAATTAAATTCATAACTCTCAAATTCTCCACCATGATCACTTCTTAATGAAATTATTTTAAAACCTTTTTCATTTTGAACAGCTTTACAAAAACTTTCAAATAAATTAAAAGCTTCATTTTTAAATTTCAAAAAGAAAATCCATATAAATCTAGAATAGTCATCAACTAAAACATATACATATAATTTACCATTCAAGCTTGCTACTCTTGAGGGTCCAAACAAATCCATATGAATAAGTTCTAGAGGTTTAGATGTAGAAATTTTGTTAACAGATTTGAAGGATGATTTGTGTTGCTTTCCAAGTTGACATGCATCACAAAATCGGTCACTTTAAAATTTGAGACTAGGTAAATCAGAAACTAAATGTTTCTTAGATAACTTATTTAAAATATATATATTACAATTTCCAAGTCTCCTATGCCAGATCCAAGATTCACTTACTTTAGCAGTCAGTCAGTTTACTTGTTGTTTACACAAGGAATTTAAATCCAAAGTATAGACATTATCAGTTCTTGGTGCTTTAAACTTAAATAGTTTATCTTTAGAAACAGTACAACAATTGTTAGTAAAATAAACAATATATCCATCATCACAAAGTTGAGATATACTTACCAGGTTATGTTTTAATCCTTGTACATAAAGTACTTTGTTGATTGAGGCTGTTTTTGGATCTCCAACAGTTCCAATGCCAATGATTTTTCCTTTGGCATTGTCACCAAATGTGACAAGTCATCCTTCCTTTTGAGTGAGTGAAGAAAAATTCAATGAGTTTAAACTCATATGTCTTGAGCAGCCACTGTCCATGTACCATATATCTTTTCTACACTTGTGGCCTTCTACCTACAAAGACATTCAAACAAATTGCTTTGGTACCCATATTCTGTTGGGTCCAGGGGTGTTAGATAGCAATGATCTGGGTATCCATATTTTCTTTGTTCTTTTGAAATAATCTGAATCATACAGGTCTTTTGAAATATAGGTTTTCTTAATACCACAAATTTGAGTTTGTCTTAAGAAACAGTTTTTATCTATATGTCCCTTTGTCCCACAAAAATTACAATTAACCTTTTTAGAGCTAGGAACAAAATAATTTTTATATAGCTTAGGTTTTTCTCCTTCACTGCCAATTCCAAATCTGTCCTTTTTAATGACAGTTTTTCCAAGAATTTTATTTAATGAATTCTCTCCTTTTGTAAAAACCAATGCAGCCTGTTTGTAAGATTCTACTTCATCCTGCAGTGTTTTTATTCTTGATTCAAAATTAATATAGTTAGTGTTAATAGAATTGTATTTATCAGTTAATTCCTTATGTTGTTTCAGCATTGTATCTCTTTCATCATAAATAGATTTATGTTTGTTCTTTAGTGACTTTTGTTTCTTAAATAGTGAGTCGTATTTTTCTTCAAGCATATTGCAGTAGGCTGCAAGTTTTTCATTTTTGTAACTTGATTCATAATTTGATTCATTATTTGAGTCAGAGGAGTAATACGAGTGTACCTCATCGGTTTCTGCCATGAAACACATGTTTGCTTTTAGATTGACTTCTTCTTTCTCTGAGATTGATTCAGGAGAGCTACTGGAGTCTTCAGATACACTTCAAGTGGCTTTCATAGCTTTCTTGTCTTTCTGCTCATAGTCATTTCTTTTGAATAATTTCTTCTTCTTTGCATCCTTCAATTGTGGGTAATCTGGTCTAATATGCCCCATATTCTTGCATTCATAGCATCTTAATTCTTTATCATCTCTCTTAAAAGATTTTTTGAAGCCTCTTTTCTTGTTGTAGAACTTTCTAAATTTCCTGGCTAGTTGAGCCAGCTCTTCATCTGAGTTTGATGAGTCAGAGCTCTCTGATTTAGTTTTGAATTCTCTGTTCTTCAGCTTTCTATTCTTTTGTTGTGAAGTTACTTTCAAGGCAGTATCTTCTCTTTTGATAATCACTTTATGTTCATTAGCCTCATCTTACATTTCAACTTCATACATCATCAGTGTACCAATCATCTCTCTCGTATTTAAATTTTTGAAAGGAGTTGATTGTCTGATTGCAGCAGAGATACCATTCCATCGAGTAGGAATTACCCTTAGTACTTTTAATGCTTGATCAGCCTGCTTGATAGGATCTCATAGAGTTGTTATATTATTGACAATTTCTGTCAATATTTTATTCATTTGGGTAATGCTTTCTCCTTCATACATTCTGAAAGTATCAAATTTCAATTTGGCAATTGCATATCTCATTTTTCTCACATTATCTGTTCCTTCATATACCACAGCTATTGTTTGCCACATCTCATATGCTGTCAGGCACTAAGATACTCTGTTAAATTCATCTGGTCTTAGACCGCAGATGATTTCATTCATAGCCTTTGAATTCATATCATACTCTGCCTCTGTAGCAGCACTCCATGTCTCAGGATTTTCAGAAATTTCATAAGGAGTCAGAATCTTTGAATAGATTTTATATCCTAGGTTTTTCAGATATATTATCATGCGTGATTTCCAGCAGCCATAGTTGTCTCCATTAAAATATGGCGCTCTGACCATTGACATCCCTTCTCTTGTATCATTTATGATGCTCTGTTTTTATAATCTTTAAATGCTTCTAGCTTGATAAGGCTCTATCAGAATCTCCTGCTCTGATACCAATTGTTGGATCTTGAATATACAAATTATACACAAGAGGGGGGTGAATTATGTCTTTAATATTTTTCGTTAACTCTTTGATTGAACTAGTTATTTCCTCTTTTCTTTATCATATTTGGTGATACAGCAGAAATAAACAAAAGAAGGGACACAAAGATGTATAGTGGTTCGGGGAACAGAATGCCCCTAGTCTACTCCACCAACGCTCAACTCCACGAGCTTGGTGATTTTCACTATCTGGTCCTCTTTTCAACAGACCCTCCAACAACTGAAAAACAGGCAGTTGACACCTTTACAGTTTTCAGGCTAACAAAGCCTTCTGGTTCAAACACGAACCTACTCAGCTTAGTACGAGAAGCTGGTTACTCAAGATAAAAATAATTTTAGAAAGAATCTTTTCCAGATGATCTTCACAATTGAAACAGAATTCAATTGACAGCAGATGGATCGTTGTCTCTAGAAATATTGATTTTCAAGTCGAAGTAGTTCTGAGTCGATTTGGTTACAATATATATAAAGATATAGTTCACAACTTCAGCAGCAGTAGATACATAGTAGATATTCTATATAGAACAAGTGAATCTTCTATCGAGTTCCTTCTTCTTAAAAATAAACAAAGCTTTGACGCTCTTTTTGAATCAGCAGAACTGAGCGCTTTTAAGCAGTCTCTATTTTCCAACTTTTTGAATAAAAGATTCATCACCACTCTCCTATGCCTTGTGTTTTTCAAAGAAAACATATATAATAAAGCTGATCATATCTCCTGTACATTTAGATCCATAAAATTCGCCTTCTGATTTGCGATATTCAAAAATTTGAACTTACAGAGTAGTCGTAACTTCCCTAAAGACTTGGCATAAAAAGATCCTTTTAATTAGATCTTTAATCTATTGATAAAATGGCTTTGAATCAGTCAAAGTCATATTTTAAAAACGACTTTAAATCCGACTTGAAATCCTCCCAATAATCAGCCTGCTGACCGTTGCATAAAAATATCGTCTTTCAAACTTTCCAACGCCAAACATAAGGTTGATGACGTGACCTCCAAACGTAGGGTTGATAACGTAAGGTTGAACATGGCCTCCAAACATAGGGTTGATAACGTAAGGTTGAACATGGCCTCCAAACGTAGGGTTGATAATCCATACTTTTTCTTTAACTCTCAAACGTATGATAAATGATCCATACTTTTACTTAATCCATACTTTTCCAAGAACGTATGGTTGTTCACAAAAGTAAGGTTTATGAACCAAAATTTTGAGAAAAAAACGTAACGTTTAGTACTTACGTACGGTTCTTCTTCCATACTTTTCTGAAAACCAAAACGTAAGGTTCCTTCCTAACGTAAGGTTCTTCTTCTATACTTTGCTGATAACGTATGGTTGTTTAACCATACTTTTCTCTTATCTCAAAAATTATACATTCTTTTCATCCTTATGCTACGCTTATCCACGTAGGGTATGAACAGTGATTCCAGGATGTGTTAAAGCAGTTCCTGAACGAATAATAAATTCTTGTTATTTCAAGAGTAAAAATAAATTAATAAATTCCTACAAAATACTAAATAAAATCATTAGAAAATAATTAAGGGTATTTGTGAGCATCAAAATTATCATAAAGAGACAGAGTATTATTTTCAATATAAACTTGTGCCCTACTAAGTTTATACCCATGCCCTACATGGGAATCTTGATTAATGTGAAAAATTTATAGTCAGGGATCCAACCAAGGGAAAGGGACCTATGATAGACTGCTGAGTAGGTGGTGGTGGATTATATTGAGGTGATACTGAGACATACCCTATGATATTTTGTAGGATGCCTCAATTATCTTTTTTTTCTTTTATACATTGAATATATTGATCTTCTATATGTGGGAATCCCTTTTGTCTTGATGTACTGTTTATTATATTCCATTCTGAAATCACATGGGATGATGTTATTATTTCTTTTGTTGTGTCTATTATACTACTTATACTCATTTATTACTTCCTATTTGGTTATTATTTTTTATTATTTTTGTATTATATTATATGTGTTTACTCTGATGGTTATTTGATACTAAAAGAATAATCTTCCTATGGTGACATTCTGACCTTCGCCACTAGTCGACAGCCTCTTACATATAGGGAAGCACACATGAGATCACATGGCCCACTATCTCAAACCTGATGATTTGGGTTGAGGCATCACAAAATGGTATAAGAGCCCATTTTTCTCTAAATTACTATTTAGGGCTCAGTAGAATGGATACGGGGTGGTTGGAACTTAGATAAGAAGTTAAGGGTTTCGAATGATACTATTAACACTTATTAGATCAAACAAAGGTGATTAAAACCCTTTTATTATGATCTCCCATGAAAGATGAATGAAAATGAAACAAAACCAGAAATAAATAAATATTGTAAACATGTTTACCTTACATCGAATATCTACTATTTTTTCTTCTCCTCCTTTGAACACCTTTGAATGTGATTGATAAAGATCACTATAAGAGTATCCAAAAAACATCCTCTCTCCTTGGGTATCCATGGGTCAATAGAATAATCCAAAATTTGTATGGGATGCATTTTATCTCCATAGCATGTAATTTCCCTAAACACATAGGAGAATAATGAAGAGAGATTCTGGTGATATAAAGTTTCACCCATGCGTCGTGTGATCATCCACACATGCCACGACCATCAATTGATAATGATATATAAAGATTAAAAATATTTATCAAGATATTACATTTACTCATGCATTTATAACACATGAGTTAATGTTTCTTTGTCCAACTCAATCATCATATGCATGAATATATAAAAATACCACATGATTCATGTTATTAAATGGTTTCTTTAAATGACATATTACATGGGATGAAAAATAAATGATAACATTTTATTATTTTGTTGCAAGTTTCATGGAGTGAGATATACCATGAATGCAAATCATAATTTTCATGAAATGTGAAATTTAATTTATATATATCATATATATATATATATATATATAAGGATTTAAGGAATATCTCCTTCAATATCCCACTTTCACTAAAGCCTAATAGACTTTGTTCTATTTCACCTTATATTGTATCGTATATAATAACTTATGAAATTATATACAAAAATATTTGGGATATATTCCAAAACACTTTTGTAAAGTTATCATTAACTTCAAATTGTGTCAAATCATATATAATACCTTGTAAACACCTTTCCAAAACACTTTTGGATTAACTCTAAAATAATTTTTAGAGAAGTTATCTGAGTCAAACTCAATCCCCATACTATCAACCACAAAGTGTGATCCTGCAAGCCTTTATAACATTGATAGAAAATATGTATCTTTATATTCATATATGTAATCAAATAGTATCCTCTAGAAAAACATCAATGCTACTCAAGCTATAAAGGGATATGGTGTGTTCTCCATTAAACACATGTATCACTATATATGTGTCCACCAGTCTCTATCATATGTAAATGTATATTCTCATATTTTCTCTTTGTCTAAGACATAGAGTGACCATGGGACATGGATTATGTCAATCCCATATATCTAACTCATTTGTTCAAGATTCTCATAGTATAGACTGATCTGATCAATTAATATATCATATGTATTAATCCTTTTATATAAGCGCATCACATGTATTAATACCTATAGATAAGTGCATCACATGACCCTTATCCAGATGGATATACTATATCTAGGTCTTTCATCACACTCCCACAATCTACCTCAATTGAGGGAATAGATATCATACTTGTCATACAAGAGAAAAAACCCCATCTTGATTAAGATTTAACTGACGACATGATCAGAAACATACCCAATCACTCAAATATTATCTAAGTCAATATATATACTTATGTAATTAGGTTATAAAATTATAAAGGTTATCATGCTATACATCTCTACAACCATGGGTAATGGGGACTCAAATATTATCCATTCACCCCTATTATACCAAATACACCTTTATGACAAACCATGTGGTATACCCAATGGGACATCCATCATACATAAAGAATTTTATTCTTTGTTTTTTTCCTCATGATCATATTCTATATTTATATATGGAAATCCTACTCATGATAACCTTAATATCTCGCCATAACCTATAATACTGCATGTATAACATCAGTTAGGGATGAATTCAATGTCATTATTTAAGAGGTTAATTATCATTGCAATTAACTAAATTTATATCTATATATAAATTTATGTATATAATGTGAAATAATCATATCTTTAATTGTTCAATTACTTGAACATATTCAAACCTCTTAACTTCACAACATTAAATGTTATAATGTCAACTTTTTTTGTCTACTTAGAACCTTTTTAAGTTCATCATCATCATCCTTAGAACTCTATTCCATCAAAATTTTCCTTGAAATAATTTAACTACTCACATTATTATTTACTAATATATCCTAAATTATTTTAGGATATTAAGAAAAAATCACTTTAAACTCAGACTGGTATGATCTTTTAACTTTGAACTATATAATGTCTGAAAATACTCCCACTAGCATCTTAGATACTATATTCCTTTTATAAAATCTTGTTAAGATACATAAATCCTTGTATTATTTATAAATAGGACTTATTTCCTTATGATGGGAATATTTCACTAATGGGTGGCAGGAAAACATTCCCTCTTATTTTAAAAAATATTTGAATAAACTTTTTATCCTCGATAAAAAGTTTTTATCCATGTCTTCTTATCAAAAAATGTTATATAAATTTATCAATCATAAAACATGTGTATACATTTAATCATCTCATACTTTCCCATAACAACTCTTTGTTATCAAACATCTCCTCTTATCACATAAGAGAAATGAGATGAAGATGCACATATTTTACTTAGATTCATTTGAGCTTATTAAAATCCTTCATATTTAAACCCTTGATGTAGTGACTATTTAATTTATCTCATGAATATAAGTTATAACACTTGTATATTAAAATACTTTATATTTTAACACTTGTATATTTATAATACTTTTTAAAATATACATTTGGTATCACATACCTTTGAAAATCAAAGAATTAATTTCTATAACAATTATACCTAACATGGAAATTCCATGAAGTTTCACAAAATCATTCAGGTATATCTTGGATAATCTAATCATATTGAATTATTAATCTTTCTTATTTACAACCCTAGGTTTCAATGACCTTTATTATCTTCTTGAAGAAACATTTTTTAACTTTACAAATAACTTTTCTTCTTCCTGTTTAAACTTTTACCTACTTTTATTGTATATATAGTACTTTAGAACCTAGAAATCATATGCTTAGTTTATATACATTCCCAACACTTTAAGAATATCGGGTAAATATTCTTTGGATTCAATCATATTGTCATAAAATTTCCAAAGATAACAATAGGATAAATTACTTAAATAAAAAAATTCATTTTTAGTCTCCCTTTAAAGTATGTTATAAAATTGAACAAATCATAAACAATGTGTATTATAACTCCCATATAATTTTATTTAACAAAAAAAATTACATGATATTATTATGAGAAAAATGAGATAAAAATACACATCTTATGACAAGTTTATCCAATATTGAAGCATTTAAGTTATCAATATAGTAAATCCTTTTCTCCATTACTTGAAAATAGCCATCAAGCTCTAACCTTTTAATTATTACTAATTTTATATTCTTTTTTTATATTTAAAACTTTTAAAAAACATAAAATTAATATCATATATCTATCAGAATGATAGAATTGAATTCTATAAAAAATTTAAGGAAACCTTTATTCTCATCAAGTCATCAACATAATTAATCATATTAAATATCATTTGGTATACCCAATCATATTGAGTATATGTGATTGTAATTCCTTAAATTATTTATGTACCCAATCATACTGAGTATATGATTTAAGACTAAGATCCCTTCATTCATTTTGCATCTAATATTTTTGAAACCTTAAATGGACCACTCTATGCTTTCATAAGCATCTAGATTCAATTAGTGAACAATTTCAGCACTTGGTTACTGAGGAAGGAACTATTCTAGAACATATAATTTTACTTAATAATTTTTATTAAATCTCCAATATTTCTTGATAACTTTTCTTAAGTTACCAATCTTAGTATTATCTTAAATTAAGTTTCTATTATTCAAGGATTAATCCCAAAATTTAGTTCGATGATTATGAGGATATTATTCTATAATAGACTCTTTTATCAAATGAGTATCATGTTTTGTAACCATTAAATAAGGACTTTTATTTAATGGAATCTCACTAAAATTATGATCCCTTTTTAAATTCATCATATCCATTAGTGGGCCATGATCCATATTTTAACATGGCTTACACCGAGTATCACATAAATAATCCATGACTATATCTGGTAGACAATAATTTTCAATCGTGTCATATATGACTCTTAGATATTTGAGTGTAGAACTATTTTTCCAATTTATCATATAGATATACTAAACTCTATCCCTCTAGTGTCCTAACTATTAAGGCGTCCTAGCTAGTGAAACCCAAAGAAAACACTAAGAATAAAATGGTAAAGGACAGTCAAGGGATACTCATGCTTTGGTGATACTATCAAGAACCGAAGAACATTAGGTTTAAATCCCAACTTAGGGTTCATCCAAGAGAAAAAAAATAAAAGAAGAATGAAAATATGGAAATAAAGAAGAGAAGATGAATAAAAGGAATTACCTCGAGAGAGAACTGCTTAAAATCGAAGAAGAGACTCCAAGAATGGATGAGGGAGATAAGGAGGGTCGCCCTCGTGGAACCCCTGGTGTTCCCCAATCAAGTGAGGAGGAGGGGAGGATGTTTAGGGGTTGAAAACATTGGAGGGTAGTTTAGGAAAATCAATTTTTAATGAAATCGAGTAAGTCACGCGGTTTGGCTACATAGTTTACCAAACTATGCACTAAATGTGCACCCCTCACTAGAATCACCAAGACACCCACATTATTTGGAGAACCGTGCACTAACCATGTGAAACACCTCTGATAAAAAATACAAGACTTTTCATGGTTTTTCCCGTGGTTAGTACTAAATGTTTGCTAATCACGCGTATATGCTACAACTTCAAAAATTTACATTTTTTGCACCGATTCAGTCCAAAACTCAATAATAAAACCAAATACCAATAAATAAATAAAATAATAAAGAAATAAGAAGTTGGGGTGTGGCATTTACTCTTAGGAAGTTAGAAATTGAGGGAGACATTTGGGTTTGGTTGAGGTAAGAATAGATTAGTAAAGTGGTATAGGGGTTTGGGTGATGAGACACATTGCTTATGGTGGAATTTGATACATGTTTTTGCTTATTTCTTATTGCCCGGTTGTTGGTGTCTAGGTACACCTTGAGTGATAAAGTGAGACTTGGGATGTGATATGTATCCTTCCTTGAGTGATAAGGAATGGTAGGGATTACTAGTTTCTAATTATACCTTGATTGATAAGGTGAAACTTGAGATGTGGATGTGACCTCCCTCGAGTGAAAATTGTTGGATCAGGTGTTGTAAAGGAGGTTGTGTCTTGAGTGATAAGGAAAAGTGAAGTTCCAAAGGATCAAAAAATAATTGAGAAGGGGGGTGAATCAATTGTTCACTTTTTATGAGTTTCAATACTTTTAGAAACTTAACCCCTGATGTCACAACCCGACCCCCAAAGGTCCGACCCATGACTACCCCAAGCCCGCCTCCAATAGGCCAGGGGCTGGCGACTAGCATCGAGTAGGAATATCCCACAAATGGGAGGCATTATACTAAATTACTTGTACACATACACACATATCCAATCCCACACAATTATGAAATGTAAAACAATTGAAAGAATGCATGCATACATCTAAGATCCCACAACATAGTATGACACCAAAGTGATGAAAATAGAAAAGGGGCCAAAAACAAGCCCAACCAAAACTGTAAAGAGTCCAACCTACTCCAAGGGCAAGGACTAAGTCAAAAGTACACTCCCAGTAAACACCTTGGTCTGTCAAGCTTCAGCTACACTCCACCCACTCCTGTCCTCTCAGAACACCGTCAAGAGGGCCACCGTCTACATAAGACACGACACACATAGGCAAAGCCCGTGCAGGGGTGAGTATAACAATACTCAGTAGGACACCCCAAAAACACTAAACATGAAGAACCAAGTATATCCATATCAATAAAAGATATAAAAATCAATGTATAAAAGAAACACCCAAATATACTCAGGAAAGACACCACACCATCAAGCGGTCATAACCAACTATCAACCATAGGATTATTCTTGAAGCAACACTCGTTCTGAGATAACTCACTCCATGATCCATGATATCATCAGATACACTAGATTAATAGGTCTATATCATTAGGGTCCACCCAAATAGAACGCACTAGTCTAAGAAGACTTTGATACACAAATATGGGGTCACACCCAGAACTGCTGGGGGATACCACAAACCCAATATGGATTAACCCGCTATGAAGGGGATCGTACATCAATGATTCCACCAACCCTATTGATTCGGCCTACTAGATAGATGATAAAAACTCTTCTCGAAGTGGTTACAATGATTCCACAAACTCCAACTAGGAAACTAAGGATGATAAAGGATTGCACTCTAGTCTCACGGAGGGACACCACAACTATATCTGAGACTCGACCTCTAGAGGGGATCACAATGTAGTGATGTGGATCTAATTTCATATTTTACCCTTGAGGTAAAGGATCAAGGGAATTCCCTCAACCTATAATCATCCAAACTAAGAAAAAAAAGAGCCTCAAGCACACTTGAATGGATTACGTGGCGTGTCCCAAGGGGTACATGGTGTGTCCATCTATCCCAAATTCTACCCGTGTGGAAGAGCCTCACATGAAATGTATTCTACATATACACAATGTGTAGACTGGTATACATGGCATGTAGAGACACATGGTATCCTACCCATGTCTACAAGTCATTTCTGTGTGCTGAATGTGTGTTGTGTACCGGTCTGTGTATGCCAAGCCATATTCGTGTACAAGTACATGACGTGCAATCTGGCCGTGTACTTTTTCCTATGTCTATGTACTTCCAAAATTATATACTGAGTCACATGAAGGGGTTTTCACACCATGTTATAGTGGTCACATTCTATGTGATCCTTATCTTCATTTCGAAACCCTATCCACCACTAAAGGGGCCCTACATGTTGTGTAATCCAAGATTACACATCGTGTTTATTAGGATTTTCTAGAAACCCTAGTTCTTCCTCCTGCTCGCACTCACACCACTATCACTTGAAAATATGGATCTAATCATCCCCAAACTGATGTATTTACTCTATCTGAACCCTTCCATGACCATTCACCAAAATCCAAGGTTTGAATCTATTTTTAAAAATGGATTTCATTCATCTAAATCATCTTCCATGCACCTAGCTCAAAAATTGGCAGTTTCCAAACCATTCTGATCTGTTGGTCGCCACTGTCATTGCACCTCCATTGTGTTATATTGAGTTTGGATCTATAATCTCAGATTTTTGTGCCAAGAATCACATGTTTAATGATAAATCCATTGATAGGGAATCGAACCACAGACCAAGGGGTCACCCATAATGAATGATAAGGGAGGGAGAAAAGAAAAAAGAACATCTATGAGGAACAAACCTCAAATGATGTTCGTATCATCCTCGATTCATTTCTATTATAATGATAAATAATGAGGAATTGAACAATCATAAGAAATCTCCCAAATAAACCCCACAATTGTAACCCATCTTGTAAGGTGATCAATCCTCAAATCAATCCGTTCATCGATTGATTTTAATTCATCATAGAAATAAAGAATGAGGAATAAACAAATTGAAACACATGTCCTACCTCTATTTGGTTTGATTGCTAATGAATAAAAATTATCACATCACATTTTTTGGCAAGATCAGTCGAATCCAAGGTGCATCGATCCAGATCTGTCATCGTCTTCCAATGAGGTCTCCTACAACACTCCATTGGCACTCATCGAATTAATAGGGTTATGTGGCTAACCTTGTGAATTTTCCATAAGGGTATATTTATCGAGACGACTAGGTCATTGTGTTGTAAAATAATTTTATTAAATAATTTTATTAATTTTATGTCTGCAACAACTTTTCTACAAAAAACATGTGCTGACTAATGTTAATTCTCTCCTAGGGTAAAACTTCCATTTTAAAATCAACGGTTCCCTCATATTTTTTATCTGAGAACCCATTTAGAAATTATTCCACTTTTTTAGGAAAATCGCATGCGTGTTCTATTTAATATATTTAATATATTTAAAACATTTATTCTAGGAACACAGGGCCTCATAATTGCATGTCATCTCAACACCTGGTCTTGAAAATAATCCATATAATATCCAAAAATAATACACAGAAAATCTAAGATGTTAAATTCTACCCAACTTGGGGCTTTACATCCTCAAAAGGCCAAAACAAGGGATAATCAAAAAGATGTGGGTACTAAGCATGAATAAGAGTCTCCCACTCCCATGTGCTTTCCTATAGATTCCCATGTTGCCACTAGACATGAACTAAAGGAATCAATCACCCATGAAAGATCATCTCTTGTCAATCCTCGATCTCTACTGGGTACTCAGCAAAGGTCGCTCCATACTCGATGTTTAGATCACCCCAGTTAATAATGTGAGATTGATCGTGCATGTACCTCCTCAGTTGCGACACATGGAAGACATCATGTACCTGGTCTAACTACAGAGTTAGAGCTAAGTGGTATGTCACCTCTCCAACTCTATAGTAGTATCTGGAAAGGGTTGATGAACCTTGGATATATCTTCCTACCTCGGTCAAATATCTGTAATCCATATTGAGGTGAAACCCATAAAAACACATGGTCTCCTTCCTTGAACTCCAAAGGCCTCTATAGCCTGTCAGTGTAGGACTTTTTATAGCTCTTTTTAGTCTTCATATACTCTTGGATGACCTTCACCTTCTCTATTGTAGCTTACACCAACTCCAGGCCCATGAGTGCTAACTCTCCTAGGTCAATCTAGTAAAGTGGTGACTTATAGGGTCACCTGTAAAAATAATATAATGGTGTCATACCAATGGTGGAATGGTAGTTGTTATTGTATGTAAACTACACCAATGGTAGGTGATCCTCCCAACTACGGCCAAAGTCTAACATGCAATATCACATCATGTCCTCCAAAACCTAAATGGTTCACTCTGTCTGGCCATTAGTTTGTGGTTGAAATGATACTTTCAAGTATAAAAAGGTCCCAAATTCCTTCTGTAATCCCTTCCACAACCAAGATGTAAATAAAGCATCACTATCAGAAAAAATCATCGATGGAACTCCATGGAGTTGAACTATCACCTACACATAGAGGCGTCTCAAGATCTCTACTAAACTTTGTTCTTGGATAGCTGGGAGATGGGATGACTTGGTGATTCAATCTATGATCACCCATATGGAATCATATACCCTGGAAATACATGGTAATCCCATTATGAAATCCATAGTTACCCTATCCCACTTCCACTCTAGTACCTCAAGGGGTTGATCTAAACCCACTGGAACTTGGTGATCAACCTTCACTTGCTGACAAGTAAGGCATCAACAGATGAACTCTACAACTCCTTTCTTCACCCCTAACCACCAAAACTAACATCAGGGGTTTTGGTACATCTTATCCACACCTAGATGTACCACTAAGGTAGATGTATGAAAATCCTTCATAACCTCCTCCCACAACATCACTGGTACCATCGTTCATCCTTTGAAAATAATGGCATGCTCCCCATCTTTATAAAATACATAAGAAGCATACCCTATGGATATCTGAGCACGTTGGGTATTGCATTTGGTATCCCCAAGTTATTCATCCCTGACTCATTGTAAGAGGGGAGGGGTGAAAACCATTGACTGGAGGTAAGATTCTCCATCTCCATCCACAAAGGTTAACTGCTATGATGCCCCATTCAGTAATTGTAAATAAGATCTCCTACTTAGAGTATTTTCTAACCCATTCCCCTTACTAGAAGTATAGATAATCTCAAATTCATAGTTCTGAAGGAACTCTATCCATCACCTCTATCTCAGAGTACATGATAAATTTCTTTCCCATCAGGTAGTGTCACCGCATATTTAATGTGAATACCACTACTAAAAACTCAAGGTCATGGGTCACATAGTTCTTCTCATGTGTTCTCAATCTATGTGAAACATAGGCAATAACTACTTTCCTCTACATCAGAACACAACCAAGTTCAGTCCCTGATGCATCGCAAAACACTACGTACTCAACACCCTCCTCTAGTAACTTCATGATGGGAATGATCGTCAACCTCTACCTCAGTTCCTGAAAGCACTGCTGACACTTTTCCTTTCACACGAAAGTTTTTCCTTTCCTGGTCAAGGATGTTAAGGAATCTACCACTCTAGAGAATTCTAGTAAAAACCTCTAATAGTACCTATCCAATCCAAGGAAACTTCATACCTCATTAAAACTCTTGGGTGGCTCCTAAGCAAGCACTACCTCAGCCTTCACTAGATCCACTGCAACTCCAACCTCTAAGATGATGTGTCCTAGAAAATAGACCTATCGAATCCAAAACTGACACTTTGAGAGATTCCCATAAAGTTAGTGATATGAGAGTGTGTCCAAGACCATCCTCAAGTGTCTTGAATGCTCTTCCTCGAATGTCGAATACACTAGGATATCATTGATAAAGACTACCATGAACCAGTCTAAGAAAGTTTAAAAGATATGGTTCATGAGTCCCATGAACACTGATGGGGCATTTTTCATGCCAAACGACATCACCAAGTACTCATATTGACTGTAACGACATAGAAGGTCATATTTGGTATATCCTCATCCTATACTCACAATTGGTGATAGCCTAATCTGAGGTAAACCTTTGAGAACCATTTCACCCCTCTCAATTGATCGAAGAGGTTGTCGATTCTTGGTATTGGATACTTTTTTTTCATGATCACTTGGTTCAAGAACTGTTAATCTACACATAACCCTAAACTATTGTTCGCCTTCTTAGCAAACAACATTGGGGTTGCCTAGGGAAAATGTTGGGCCTCACAAATCCCTTATCCTTCAAATACTCTAACTACATCATCAGCTCTCAAAGCTCTATGGGATCTATAGATATGCTGATGCGGATATTGGTGTCACCCCGAGATGAAAGTCGATGCAGAAATCTACCTCTTGAAGGGGAGGTAAACCTGGTAAGTCCTCCAAAAAGACGTCCTTATACTCCACTTCCACAGTAGGAAACTGATAGACCAAATAATATGCTGCCCCCAAAGTCATTTTGGACAACTGGTGAGTAATTTCTTGTACTCTCATACATTTAATCTTGTCCTTCTCTACCAATGTTTCATTTTCACCCACAAAGGAAAACCTTGTTTTGTTACTACGGACACATTGCATCCTTCACCTAAAATAGTCAATTTGGGAATGATCTATAGATAGGAATTCCATACTTAAGATGATTTTGTAAGGCCTCATTGCTGAAATAAAGATATCCCATACAAAACTCTCACCTCCAAGAATCAGGTCACACTATCAACACAAGTACAAAATCGTCAATTCGACGCCCTTCAGAGTCTCCAACCGCAAGGGTTGATTCAAAATCTCAACCAGAATCTCTAAGTATTTAACCATAAAAGTGTCAAGGTGGGAATGGATATCACCTGTTTCTATCAATACTATAGATAAAGTAGAAAAGACACTGATTGTAGCTCATATCATCCCTGGTGCCTCGGGGTCAAAGGCCTCCATAGCTTGTAGTTGGCCTCATCCCTATCCACAAGCTCCCTGAGCTTGGCATAGACCACCTGGGGGTAGTGGTGGAAATAGGTTATGCCTCTGACCACCTCCTACTTCCATTACAATCCCTCTACCACATCCACCACTCTATTGACCACCCTACTCCTACCTTTGTCTCTATCTCAGCGTTCCCTCGACCATATCTCAAACAGTTGTACGACGGGTCAGGAAATATCATGCCAGATGTCCCTAGCCATTATAAGAGAAACACTACCTATACCTTGGTTGATTCAAGCTACCCTGAGATCCTTGCACCACTGAACCTAATTCCTGGGGTCACCTCCTGAAGCGTTTGACCCATTTGGATCTCTATAACTGTCATTGGATACCTGCTTTGAGGTATTAGCTACTGGGTTCCCACTGTTATCTCCTACTACTGGTATCTGATCTTCCAGAAAACTTTCTACCAACAAGGCTTGATCAAGCACTCCAGCATAGGTAGAAATGCTAAGATATATCACTGATGCCCTGATGTCCCGATGTAATCCCTATTCAAAGGTTTGATCACTGAATAATGGGTCATATACCATATCCAAGGAGTAATGTGATAGATCAGTAAACCTCACTTAATACTCTTCCATGGTCATACTGCCTTACTACAGATGCAAAATCTCTTGTATGCATACTGATCGCAACATGTCCAGATAGAACTTCTCTATAAAGAGATGCTTGAATTATGTCTATGTGAGCGTTTTCTCATCATGTGACTAAGTCACCAAGATCCATAATCACCCTATAGATCCCTGAAAAATACCCACTGAAATGACTATCATTTGATCGGTAGACATCCTCACAAGGTGAAAAACATGAGTGACTGCTTCTATCTAGTCCTTAACCACCTGGGGGTCTGAATCACCCCGAAACCCAGAAGGTCACTACCTATAAAAATCATGCAACTCACTCAACCTATGTGAATCCTAGTCTAGTAGTTTTGGTGCTAGATTCTACTCAATGGGTGGTGGTATAGCTAGTAAATTACCCTAAGGTGATATCTCCAGTACAAGCCCCTATACTGATGCCTCATCCCTAGGTGGATCATCCTCGTGATCACAAGGTGGAATCTTGGTTGGCTATCTACATAGAGGCATCCTGAAATAAAATAAGATGTACCATGGTCAATGAGTATATATGTGAATTTGACATAATAAGTAAATGAAAACCAAAAACCATTCCTATGTGATGCATGTGCCATTATTTTCTCTACAACCGGTGTTCTCATGTACCGAGTCGAAAATTAGGTGATCAGAGTCCTGGTGTATGGATACGTCGGACGCTGCACCAACACTAGAGTCCCTAGCCTGAAATCTGAACTCAAGACACTTAAAATTATTTTCCAAAACCAATATCATAGACTCCAAGTACTAAATTAGAACTATATTGTCTATGATACCACTCTTTCACAACCCTACCTGCTGAGTTCCAACCCGTGACTACCCCAATCCCACCTCTAATAGGCCAGGGGATGGAGACCAATGCCGAGTAGGTATATCCCACAAATGGGAGGCATTACCCTAAAGTACTTGTACACACGCATATATCTCTAATCCCACACAATGCTAAAATGTAAAACAACTAAAATAATGTATGAAAACATCTAAGATCCCACAATAGAGTACGACGGAAAAGTACTGAAAATAGAAAAGGGGCTAAAAACAAGACCAACCAAAACTATAAAGAGTCTAACCTACTCTAAGGGTGATGACTAAGTCAAAAGTATGCTACTGGTAAACAAATTGGTCTATCAATCTCTAACTATGCTCCAAACACTCCTTGTCCTCTCATAATATCTTTAAGAGGTTCTTCGTCTGCACAAGACACAACATGTGCGGGAAAAGCCTGTGCAGGGGTGAGTATAACAATACTCAGTAGGACGCCGCAAAAACACTAAACATGAATCACCAAGTATATTCATCTCAATAAAAGATATAATAATAAATGTATAAAAGAAACATGTAGATATACTCAAGAAAGACACCACACCATCAGGCGGACATAACCAACTGTCAGCCCCAAGATTTTTCTCGAAGAAATGCTCATTTTGGGAGAACTCGCTTCACGAGTCATGCTATCATCGAAGAAACTAGATGAAGAGGTATAGCTCATTGGTCCCCACCAAAATATAATGCATTGGTCTAAGAAGACTTTGATACACAGATAGGGGGTCACACCCAGAACCGCTGGGGGATACCACAAACCCAATCTGGATCAACCCGCTGCATAGGGTGGTCGTACGTCAATGATTCCACCAAGACTACTGTTGTGGACTACTAGATGGAGTATCAATGCTCTACTTGGGTATGTTACTTTGATTCCAAAAAATCCAATTAGGTAACTGAGGATGATATAGGATCTCACTCCAGTCTCACAGAGGGACACCAAAACTCTATCTAAGACTCGTCCTCTGTAGGGGATCACAATCCAGTGGTGTGGATGTAATGATGTATTGTACCCATAAGGGAAAGGACCAAGAGAACACACTCAACCTATAATGGTCCAAAATAAGAAAATAAAGAGCCTCAATCACTCTTCATGGGATTACATGGCGTGTCCTAAGGGGTACACAGCGTATCCATCTATCCCAAATCATGACAACATGGAAGAGCCTCACATGGAATGTAGTCTTCAAATACACAGCGTGTAGACTAGTATACAAGATGTGTAGAGACACACGGTATCCTACCCGTGTTTTCTGGTTGTTTCCATGAACCGAATTTATGTCTGTGTACCGGTTTGTGTATGCCAAGCCATATTTGTGTACAAGTACACACCATGCCATCTGGTCATGTACTTTTTCCTGTGTTAATGTACTTACTGAAGTACACGCCAAGTTACATGAAGGGGGTCACATATCATGTGATAGTGGTCACACATTGTGTGATCCTTATCTTCATTCTAAAAGCCTAGTCACCACTGAAGGGGCCCCACATTCCATGTAATCCCAGATTACATGCCTTGTGTATCGGGATTTTCTATAAACCTTGGTTCTTCCTCCTATTCGTGCCCACACCATCATCGCCTGAAAATATGGATCTAATTGTACCGAAACTCATGCATCTACTCAGGTAGAATCCTTCCATGAATGTTTGCTAGAATCCAGGGTTAAAATCCATTTAGAAAATGGATTCCATTCATCTGAATCATCTTCCACACACATAACTCAAAAATCAGGGGTTTCCAAACTGATTTGATCCATTCATCACCACTTCTGTCATACATTCATTGCGTCATACCAAGTTTGGATCTATAATCTCATATTATTTTTATAAGAATCACATGTAAAATGATTGATCCATCAGTAGGTCATCGAACCACAGACCAAGGGGTCACTCATGATGAATGAGAAGGGAGGGAGAAAAGCGCAAAGAACATCTATGAGGAATGAACCTTAGCCAATAATCATGTCAGCCTAGATTCGTTTCTGTTAGAATGATAAATAAAGAGGAATAAAATAATCATAATAAATCTCCGAAATAAACCCCACAATTATAACCCATCCTATAAGGTGATCGATCCATAAATCAATTCGTTCGTCGATTGATTTGAATTATTCACAAAAATCAAGAATATGGACTAAACAAATTGAAACACACATCCTACCTCATTTTGGTTCAATCACTGATGAAGAAAAATTATCATGCCATGTTCATTGGAAAGATCCATTGAATCCAAGGTGCATTGATCGATCGATCCAGGATCCGTTGTCGTCTGCCAGCGGGGTCTCCTCCAATGCTCCAATGGAACTCGTCAAATTCACAGGATTATGTAGTTAACCCTATGAATTTTTCATAAGAATATATTTATAGAGACAACTAGGTATTTGTGTCGTAAAATAATTTTATTAAATAATTTTATTTGTTTTACACCCATGACAACTTTTCTACAAACGAACTATGCCGAAAAATGTTAAGTCGTGCCTTGGGTAAAATAGTTGTTCTGAACTCAATAGTGCCCTAAAATTTCTAATCCAAACACCCATTTAGAAGTTATTACAATTTTTTAGGGAAACTATTCGCGTGATATTTTATATATTTAATATATTTCAAACATTTATTCTGAGCACATTGGAACTCAAAATTTCATGTCATCTCAACACTTAGTCTTGAAAATAATCCACATAATATCCAAAAATAATACACAAAAAATCTGAGACGTTACACCTACAACCTATTAAGATTCATTTCCTTGTCATCTTTTAGTAAATAATTATGCATGAAAAATTAGGAAAGCAAGTAAGGAACAAAATATTTACAAGGTCCGACCTTAGTGTGAGAACCTACATACTTTCCATAGCCACTCCCATGGGTCTATAGAAATTAACTAATAAGTATAAGTGAATACAACTTGTGATAACTCCCATTATATACCTTCTATCTCTCGATAGGAATGATTATACTAACCTCTATAATTTTACAAAGTTTATTACAAAAAAAATGATCCAAAACAAAAGAATAAATACTTTTTTCAATTTGATCTAGAATGATCAATATAGATCCTCATTTGATTTGATTGGGTCTGATTCTCTCAGTCCGATGAGGATAGGTCTGATGGACTCAGTTCTATGAATTCAGTCTGATGGACTCAATATGTTGAACCCATTCATAATATAAATTACTCAAACTTGTCTCAAATACTCAGTGAAATCTTCCTCAGTCCGATCTTCTCAGTCTAGTCAACTCAATATGATGTTGCTCAGTCTGGTAAAAAAACAATTGATGTCGAGCCTTCTAATGATATTTCTATCCAGAAATAGCTCTGATTCAAATTTTGACTCAACCTTTTCAGCACTCCATCTTTTCTGCACAAGAAAAAAAGATACAAAAAATGAATAATGTGTGCTTATATATTTAGGAAAATTAGAAAATAAAAAGTGTGAAACTGAAAAATGTTTTCCGTTTACCCAAATTTCAAAACTCTAAAAATCACTCGCATTTAAACTTAAACTTTGACTTCTTCAAACCTTCTCAAGATTTCTTCAAGATCATCCTTCTCAAAAAAAACTAAATTTTTTTAGTCTGATTATCTTGCTCAACTTCAATCTGATTATTTTGCTTAGCTTCAGTATGATTTTCTTTCTCATTATGATATGACTTTCTTCCTCTACTCATTACAATAAACTTTATCATCTCATTATGATGAACTGAATTTCCTTCTCATAGTTAGTTCGATAGAAAACTCATAATGTTGGAATTCCCATTATGATGGAATTATCATTATGATGGAATTTTCTTTATGATGGAAACTCCACTCTACAACTTCGAAAATATTCAAACTTCATCAGCTTTACACACTCTAACTTTTGAAAAAAAATTATATTTGGTAATTTTGGATCTGATATTCTATTTCTGTGTTTCTAGAATTGATAAATACATTATTATTCCTATATTTATTCAAAATCTTTTATCATGATAGTTTTATGATTTGTGAGAACTACATGACAAGAAAATCATCGTCTGATTTAGTATAGAAGTATAAAAAAATTCTAACTCCTGACTTCACTATCTTCTTTAAAAAACTCTTCAGCAACAATACGAATTCTTCACTCAATAACTTCTCACTTTCTAACAAACTCCAAGGCTGATGGATCTTGAACTTCATACCTATGTACTTGAGACCTATGGTGCATCCAATCAACCACTTCATCTTTCTGAACACCTCTACGTCTGGTGCTTCTAGGTACGATACTCTGAGTCTGGTGCTTCTCAGTGTGATCCTATGAGTCTAGTGTTTCTAAGTCTAATCCTTTGAGTTTGGAAAACATCATTATTAAAAAAACTTTTCTCCCCCTTTATGTTAAGGTTCAAACTTTTAGAAACTTTAAAATTTCTTATAAAACTCATTATGAAGGACTGTGTCCTATCCTAAATAATAAAAACATTATTTTATAAAAAAGTTAGTTGTTAATAAATGAAAAGAATTTGTTAACAAAAAAAATCATAAAAGTTCTTCAATCTCCCTCTTTGGATTTGTTGAAAACCCTCATTAACAACTTTTTTCAACTCTCATAAATTTTTCACAACTCAACTTTTGTAAACAAATAAAGTTTTTTGACTTTTACCAAAACATAACCTTTCTCAAAAGAGAGTGACATGATACTACACTACTGGATAATGTAATGGTTTTTAAGGAATTTCATCCCTCAATGACAAGAAATATTTTTAGTCATGTAAAGATAAACTTTCCACACTTCCTCACTTTTCTTTTTCTCTCCCCCATTTTATTATGACCATAGATTAATATTCATAAAAGAATGATAATAAAAAACTTTGTACAAAGTAAAAAAGTTGTTAATTTCTATCCCACTTTGTCAACATAATCCAAAGTATAATGGGGGTACTTCCTTATGAGATTTAGGAAGTCATTGGAGGAGGATGAACATGAAGTTTCATCCTCAACTCAAAAAACCCTTCTTTTAGTATTGCCTTTGTGAAGATATCAACAATTTGATACTTTGTTGAGATATATTACTGTAAAACATCTCCAACATCAACTTTATATTTTATAAAGTGAAGAATTATATTAATATGTTTTGATATTGAATGTTGTAAAGATTTTGAGAAATGTAAATTAGAATTTTATTATCATAAATTATCTTCAATGGTTTAAAAAAATTTACTTTCAAATCTTCCAGCTGAAATTTCATCCAAAATGTTTGCATACAAGAATGATTAGCCGCAACATATTCTGATTCCATTTTGATCAAAGTTACTGAACATTGTTTCTTACTATGCCAACTCACACAACATTCACCCAAGAAAAATGTTCCTCCCAAGGTTGATTTTATATCATTACAATCTCCAGCCCAATCAGAATTAGTATAACCATGAAACTTCATCTCACAATTTATTTTGTATAACAACCCATGTGAAGTTGTTCCTTTGACATACCTCAAAAATCTCTTTGCTTCCAACATATGTGATTCTTTTGGATTAATTTGATACCTACCACACAAATTCACAACATAAATAATATCAGGACTTGTGGCTATAAGGTAGATTATAATTCCTATAAACTTTTGAAAGTCTTTCTGATTCACAAATATTTACTCAACTTTGTGCTCGCAGATATGGGAGTAGAAACTTCTTTGGATTATTTCATCCCAAAATTCTTTAACAAATCCCTGGAATACTTTTCTTGATATAAGAAAATGAACTTTTATTTTTTTTCACTTTTAATCCAAAGAAGAAATTTAATTCTCCCAACATTGAAATTTCAAAATTATTCTTCATTTCCTCATAAAACTCTTTAAAAAATTTCTATTCCTCTCCAATAAAAATTATATCATCCACATAAACAATTACAATTAGAGATCTAGAGTCAACATCTTTCACATATAAGTTTATATCAACTTTTCCTTTATAAAATTTCAACATTCTCAAAAAATTGTCAATTTTTGAATACTAAGAACATGGATCTTGTTTCAGTCCATACAAATATTTATTAAGTTTATAAACTTTGTTTTCATCCTCATAAAGTTGAAAATCATAAGGTTGTTCAATGTAAACTTCTTCCTCAATATCTCCATTTAAGAAATATAACTTTACATCAATATAATAAACTTTTTAATTTTTATGTGTAGACACTAATAGAAACATTCAAATAGTTTCTAATCTTTAAATTGGGGTAAAATTCTTCAAAATCCACACCTTCCACCTATGCATAGCCTTTAAAAAAATCTTGATTTGTTTCTTAAAACTTCTCCATTATCATTCAATTTTTTTTTGTAAACCCAATTTGTTTCAATAAAAATTTTATTTTCTAGCCATGGAACAAGTTTCCATGTTTAATTTTTCTTAATATGATCCAACTCTTCATTTATAGAATTCACCTATTATTTGTGTTTAATAGCTTCTGTAACTGATTCTGTTTTAACTTTTGAGATTAGTGAAATCTAATTTTCTAATCTCTATATTCTTCTAGTATGAACTAGATCCTTCTAATTTTCAATATTTTTTTTATACTCAACATGTTTTTGTAAGGTAGGAAATTTCAAAGTTTCTCTTCCAGCTGAACTTTCCTCATCACATGATTCTTCTGAATCTTGGTAAGGATGTTTTGATTAACCGTCATTTGAAATCTCCAGTTTATCCTCCTCAACATTCTCAATGACTTTTTTTAAGTAATTTTTATTTTCAATTACTTTCACATCATATGAGTCCACCAACCTTTGTAAACATTTATTCTAACATTTGTAACTTATTTCATTGGGTGAATAACACATAAAAGTTCTTACCTCATATTTCTCATCAAACTTTCCTAGATTCAGATTTTTTATTTTAAGTAAACGTGGACTTCCAAAAACATTGAAGTACTTAAATGAAAGTTTTTTGTTATACCATATTTCATAAGAAGTTATATTGGATTTTGGTCTCAACAAACACCTATTCTGAATATGTATAGTAGTAATAATAACTTCTCTCTAGTAGAACTTTGAAAGTTTGTATTCTGTTAACATACTTCATCCCATTTCCACAAAACTTCTATTCTTTCTTTCTGATACTCCATTTTGTTATAGAGTATAGGGATCACTATACTGATGTTTGATACCGTGATTTCTTAGATAAGTTTCAAAAGTATTTCTTGTGAATTCGGTACTATTATCTGTTCTCAACTTCTTTATATAATCCCTCATTTCTTTCTCAACTTCTTTTCTGAAAAACTTGAACATTTCCACAGCCTCTACTTGTGTTTCATAAACATGATGTTTTTCATCTGATTTAAATCATCAATAAAAGTGATAAAGTACAAATATCCTTTTCTTTATTAATGTCTCATCAGCCTATATAAATCAGAATGAATAAGTTCAAGAGTTCTGGTAGACTGAATCTCAACTCTCTTATGAATTTTTTTAGTCATCTTCCCTTTTTGAAAAGTAACATGAACATCTTCATTTATTCTTTTCATTTATGGAAAATAACTGACAAAAACAAATTTAGAAATTTTGTTCATGTTTTTCTGATCAAGGTGGCCAAGTATTTAGTTCCATAATTTGTTTTCATCTTCAGCACTCAAGTAACAGGAATCATTAAACTCTCAAATTTGAAAAATATTACCACTATTTCTTTATCCTTTTGTGATAAATTTTCCATCTTCCACACTTCTGATGATATAAGAATATTTTTTGAAAAAAATATTTTCCATCATCAAAAATTTTGACTTATACTAAGTAAGTTGTGTTTTATCCCATCAACAAGTAAAATTTCCTTAGATTTTAACTTTTCCGCTTCAATCTCAGTAGTTCTGATTCCTCTTATTTTTAAGGAACTATTATTACCAAAGGTAAATGCTCCTCCATCATGAATTTCAACATGTTTCAAAAAAATTATATCACCTATCATATGTGAAGAACAACCACTATCAAGTATACATGGTTTTTTCCTTTTACTTACTTTCAAATATGTCTCAACAATAAAATCTATTTCTTAAACTTTCTTCTTTTCAACTTCCTTATATTTTCTACCATAAGAAACTTGTTCTAGAAGGAGTGTTATACATATTTTTAAATGATGACTAGGTTGATCAAATCTTCCACATACTTCTTCCAGACATTCAAATTGATTTTTTATTGGAAATTTTCTAACATCTTGATTTTTCTTTTTCTAACTTTTTTTGGGTTAAGAGAGTTACTCAACCTTCTTCTACCATAGCTTTCTATTTTTTCAAACCTTCTTCTAGTAAGTGAAAAGTTATTAAAACAATTAAAATCCTTGTGCCCATATATTCCACAACACCAGTGATAGCCATAAAATCTTTATTTTCTATTGAAGTAATATTTTTCTCTATAGAAACTTTGTTGGGGTTGATAACTTCTTTCTACTTTAATAGTCTTTGGATGTGGATCATATTTCCTCTTGGGTGGGTTTTCATATTTTTTGGATGAAATAGGTTTCTCACATACTTTTTTCACCCATTATTTCCCAATACTTTTTCCAAAACCTAAAATGTTAGAAAAATCAGATGAAACATTATTTTTTTTTGTGATGATTTCACATGATTCTTGATTTGAGCTTTCTTAGCAACTTTAGAATTCTCATATTTTACTTCTGAATCTTTGTTAAAGTTTTCATTCATCTTTATTAAGGTATTTTTATACTTAAGAAGTATTAATTAAAACTTTTTAACTTATTCTTCCTTAGATTTTAGCTTCTTACTGAGATCTTCAACTATCTTTCCATGTTCATCAATTATAATTTTGTAACTTAAGATCTTCTAAATTTATTCTTCATCCTAATTGATGACATCTTTTATTCCTTCAGAAACTTCTTCAAAATCTTTCTTCATAACTCTGATTTCTTTCTTGAGAGTTATGTTTTTCTCAAGACATGCAACAAGTTCTGTTTTGAGTTGATACTCTCTATATTATTCTTAACCAATGTCTTCAATATACAAAGATTCTTTTATTTTCTCAACTTTTGTAATAAAGGTTATGAATTTTTCTGAACTTTCATCTTCCAAAGAATTGTTTTCAGTTGAGTCTGATTCATCTTTCTTACCCAAAATACTCCTTTTATCTCTAGTGAAATTATTTTTATATTTTTTGGATGACTTTTCTTCTTTAGAACTTTTGTTCCACTTCTTTCATTGAGGTTTTACAATAGATTCATTGTGATATTCTCCAACTTTCTTCTTGGTATAATTAATAGATAAGTGTTTGATTCCACCACACTCAAAAAAATTGAGGGTAATTCTACCTCCATACTTTCCTCTTCCTCTTCTATATTTATTAGATATAAGAAACATGATTTTTTTCATTCATCTCATCATCCTCTTTATCTTCAAAGTCACAAGGATCACATCTTCAACATCGTATATTTTTACTTTTCTCATGGAATCAAAATCCATTTCATCTTTCATCTTCTTTTTGAACATTGTAGATTTACTCATTTCATAAGCAATAAGAAATTTATGCAATTAATTAAGAGATAAATCATAATTATCTTCTAAATAAAAAATTTTAGAATCAAACATGTCCAGAAATTTTCTCATAAGTTTTTTCACAATTGTAGAATCTTCCAGGACATCTCTGAATCCTCTGATGTTGCAAACAATTTCATTTACTCTGGTGAAGTATTCATCAATAGTTTCTTTATCTATCATTATGATGTATTCATACTTACTAGTCCATATTTGTATCTTTGATTCCTTCACTTTATTATTCCCTTCAAAAATACTTTTCAGCATGTCCCACACACTCGTTTAAGTTTTGAGACCCATCACCTTCATATAAAAATTTTCTGATAAGTACATAAGGATATAATTTCTAGCTTTTCCATCAACTTAAATATTTCTCTTATTAAAAAAAGTCATCAGGGAATCCTTCTCAATAGGTAGAAAACCAATTGTGGAAGCATCATCAACTTCTAACCAAGAGATAGAAGATAAGGAATCATCCTATTTTTCCATCCATAAAATTTTTTTCCATCAAATGTAGTAATTCCTCTACTATTAACTATAAGGCCCCAGCCTTAAATCTTACTTAATCTTGAGTTATTGCAAGATTACACATTGAGGATCTTTTCGGGTTTAGAGTTTTAGAGAATTAGATCATAAAACTTGCATTACATTCCACATATAAACAAAGTGGTTACATAAAGATAGTATTCTTCATTCCCATCAATGGAAACACATTTAAAAATAAAACATGGATTATTTCTTGACACATCCTTGACTCTATCATCTTATCATGTACCTTTCCCTCGACCTGTGAAAAACATTTCAAAAACTTGGGATGAGCATAAAAACTCAGTATGGGTTATAAAAAAAACATGGAAAGGAAACATGAGTTCATACATACATAAGAATGAAATCATACTTTACCCATAAAACATAGGCACTTTAACATACCTCATAAAATCATGAATAAATCATAGAAATCATAAGACATAAAGGTAACTTGAGGCATTCATAACATTCTTACGTAGGGAGTAACCCTCTTGGTTACGTTTGGAATACCCATCACAGTATATTCCCTAAAAATCTCTTCGGAGAAACCTTAACGTTTCACTCCTTCGCGTTACCCAATGCATTGGAGATCTATAACGGGCTCACCCACCCTTAGTTTATCACGGAACCACCCGTCTTCATAATAATGCCCAAGAACCATAACATAATCATATCACATAAAACATGCATAAAGGAAACATAAAATTTCTACATTTCAATCACGATATATCAATACAAAACATTGATATAAAAACATTATGAAAACCATTTTCAATACTAAAATAAAAGAAAAGTAAAACATGGTATTTATTTTTCTTTTAAAAAGAAGGTATGGCTTGTAGAGGAAGCCAAAACTCAAATAACGGTCATGACGGCGGAGAAGTCGTTGTCGCCGCATACGTACGACAAAAACATTCCCTTTTGTCGTTTAGTAAACGCTTCGTATAAAAAATATTCCTTTTGAATAAACTTAAAAGTCAAAGGGGTTTATACACCATATAAAATAAAGTTGTGTATAAAATAAAATATGCCTCAACGAAAGGAGATTGAGACGAAGTCCCATACCTCGTATCCGACTTGACCCGACCGTTCTTTAATCTCCTGAATAATAAACTTGAGTTAATCTCTACTTACTTATGAATCTTTTTCAAGTTCATTATTCCTTTTATACCATGTTGTGAACATCATGTAATCAGTTAAGTTAATAATGTTCATTTTGTCGGTATTTGGTTCTTAAGTCAAAAATAGACTTCTTACACTTACATGTTGTTAATTTGGTCAAAGGTTCATTATATCCAGAATGGTATTCATGATGTAGATATCATATATGTCATATATATCCAGTACATTCATGCATTTATAATATTACATCACATTTAGAGGTAAGAAATGAAATGCACCGTTCATGGAGACGGTAAGTCGTACGTACGCATGAACGCTACTTCCATTTCTATTTCATATTTTATGGAATAGAATCATAATGATATAAGAGTATATTATAATTCCAGTATAATAACATATATAATATCATTAACTTTATCCTTTACACATCCCACATATGGTATTAACGAATCAAATCACTTTTAGGGGGCGGTAGTCCGCACTTCCTAAAATGAAGATATCGTGTTTTACCCATAATGGAGACCATAAAGGTATGCCCAAAATGAAAAAAACAGAAGCTTAAGGAAAACATAAACATATTATATATCATATATAAAAATAGTTACATCATAATGGCCACCTTTGAAGGTGTTAAATGAGTGTTGAACAATCATCGTTTCGGGAGGCAGAATTTCGCCATCCACGGAAACCGTATGTTCTTTAACCATTTGATGTAGTTGTGTGAGAGTGTAGCTAAAATAAATCTTATAACAACATCCTAGTATATTTAAGATACTGGTGTTGTTACAAAAGAATTAAATAAAAAGAGTTTAGAGGGTTGGAGAAGCAAAATAAAACAAATGAACATGAGAGAATGAATTACCTTAAAAAGTGTAACTCCTTTTGATTTGAGCCTAAAGGCTTCCTTTGAAAGGATTCTGCACAAAGGGAATCCTCTAGGATGAGTAGAGGGATGTGGAGAGAGTAAATGGGCAGGGGTTGGCCGAGCCAAAGGCTTTAGGAGTGTTTGAAATGAGGTAGAGGTGGGGGCCTTTTATAAGAGGAGAGGAGGGGCACTTTTGGAAAGTAAAGAAATATTACTTTATTTGAAAATGTGTTTCGGTTTTAAAAGGTCCCACATTGATATAATTAGTGTATAAGGTGATAAGGGTTCTAAATCCACTCATCCAATTGTTTTTGGACATGTGTAGTTCATAGATTTTACATTATCTTTCCATTTTATTTAAATCGTCAAATAATGATGTCATCGCTGCATCATTATTATGTCATAAATAATTAAATTTATTTAATGTCTAAAAATTATAAAAAAAAATACTATGATGTAGGAAATCTTTTTATCTTTCCAATGACTATTTATAATCAAAATTTTACTTGTATAACCCCACTTAAAAATTGTTTTCGTAAAACATCTCTTGTTTGTGTCATTTTTACTTTAACATTTAATAAAAAGTAATTTATGTCATTTCCCAACAAAAGTGGATCAATGGGGTCCCAAAGTTGACCCATGGCATGTAATGGTCGGCCATGACACAACCAATGAGGTTGGGACATGTGTCTAGGTCATTTCATTTTATTAAAGCATTATTTATACCTTAAACTACACTAATTATCACTAATCGCGATTAAAAACTTAATAAGTTACTATTCACCAAAAATTATTTTAATCTCATTGAACCACATTTTACTTATTAATGACAACCATGTATGTCGGATTTTCAAAATTCAATACACATTAGTGGAAAACTTTCATTTAACTGAAAAATCAGTTTGCTTGATTACCACTTAGTGGTTTCACTATTCATCAAAAATTGAAGTTTTTCAGAAAATTACCAAAAAATCACCCTAAGCTATATTTGATATTTCGAATTCAAAAGTGAAGTATATTTTACAAAATTAAAATCATATAAGTCACATTAATTAATTTAATAATTAATTCCCGCTGCTAGAGCAAATAGCGTGTTTTTACAAAACAATAAGTATCAAAAGATTGACACCAGTTTAAGTTTAATTTCAAAGTGAAATTGATTACAATGACCACCATTGGATAAAATGGTAAAAATATATTCTAATTTCACTTCAAAACCAATTCAAAACATAATCTAATCATATAAATAAATTAGATTAAAAAGCAGTTTTGATGTAAAATGCAGTATTTTTCACTATTCATTAAAAAAATGAACATTGTCAGAAAAATACCAAAAATTCACACAAGGTAAATTTTGATGTCCCAATCATAAAGGATAAGTTTATTTTGACAAACATAGTTTATAAAATTTTCAAAATATAGATTCAAAAATGGTTTGCCATCAAAAGGCAGTAAAACAATCTTTTAAGAATATTAGTGTATTCCATGCATAAGATTGTGTTTATTTTCATTTTAAGCCTCTATAACACTATATTAATCATTAATAGACATAGATAAAAATATCTATTATTCATTACTTACTTGGGATGTTACATCCTTCCCCCCTTTAGAAAATTGCATCCCCACAATTTATTTACTTATTGAATAAATTGGGGTACTTATCCCTCATTGCATTTTCAGATTCCCATGTTGCCTCTTCAATCATGTGGTTTTTCCACAAAACCTTTACCTGGTGAATCTCTTTATTCCGTAACACTTGCTCCCTGTGGTCAAGAATCTGGACCGGTTGTTCCTCATAAGATAGGTTCTCTTCCAACTGAACTACCTCTGGACTCAAAACATGAGATGGATCTGGCATATACTTTCTCAACATCGAAACGTGAAAAACATTGTGTACCTGAGATAAACTCGGAGGTAAAGCCACTCGGTATGCAACTGATCCAACTCTCTCCAGAATTTCGTATGGTCCAATGAACCTTGGACTCAACTTCCCTTTCTTACCAAATCTCATCACACTTTTCCAAGGAGAAACCTTGAGAAAAACATGATCACCTACCTCGAAAGATAGATCCTTCCTCCGGTTATCCGCATAACTCTTCTGCCTGCTCTGAGCTGTTCTCATGTGTTTCTGAATCAGCTGAACTTTTTCTGCCATCTCTTCTACCAATTCTGGTCCCATCAACTTCCTTTCACCCACTTCATCCCAGAAAGCTGGAGTTCGACACCGCTTCCCATATAATGCCTGAAATGGTGCCATCTGTATACTGGAATGAAAACTGTTATTATATGAAAATTCAACTAAAGAAAGATGTTGGTCCCAACTTCCCTGATAATCCATAGAACAAGCTCGTAGCATATCCTCCAATGTCTGAATTGTTCGTTCTGACTGCCCATCTGATTGAGGATGAAAATCTGTACTAAAATTTAATTCAGTACCCAACGAATTCTGAAGGCCTTTCCAAAAGTTAGAAGTAAACCTGGGATCACGATCTGATACAATGGAGAGAGGAAATCCATGTAACCTGACTATCTCTTTAAGATACAAACGGGAAAGTTTATCAAGAGAGAAAGTATCTCGTATAGCAAGGAAATGAGCAGATTTGGTCAAGCGATCAACAATAACCCAGATTGCATTATTACCTCGAGATGTCTTCGGTAATCCAACAACAAAGTCCATGGATATATTCTCCCATTTCCACTCTGGCACTGGTAAAGGCTGAAGCATCCCTTTCGGTAACTGCCGCTCTGCTTTAACCTGCTGACAAGTCAAACACTTCACAGTAAAATCAGCAATATCTCTTTTCATTCCATCCCACCAGTAATACTCCCGCAGATCTCTATACATCTTAGTACTGCCTGGATGAACTGAAAACGGAGAACTATGAGCTTCACATAACAACTCTCTCTTCAACTGTGAATCACAAGGCACACACAATCTCTTCCCAAATCTCAAAACACAATCATTATCAATGTTGAATTCAGGCAACTTACCTTTCTGAACCAGCTCTACCCTTTTCTGCAACTCACTGTCTTGCTTCTGTGCTTGCTTGATTCTATCTGATAGAGATGATCTCACTGATACCTAAAACAAAACAGAAGGAATTCCTGCACCAACAACTTCTATGCCAAAGTTCATCAAATCCTTAACCAAAGGATCACGTTCCAAACGCAACATTGTTAATGAAGCATTACTTTTTCGACTCAAAGCATCAACCACTTTATTTGCTTTTCCCGGATGGTAATGAATTGTACAATCATAATCCTTGATTAATTCAAGCCATCTCCTTTGTCTCATGTTTAACTCTTTCTGAGTGAATATATACTTTAAACTTTTGTGATCGGTATATATTTCACACTTTACTCCATACAAATGATGCCTCCAAATTTTTAAAGCAAAAACAACAGCAGCTAATTCCAAATCATGTGTAGGGTAATTTACCTCATGAGTTTTCAACTGTCGTGAAGCATAAACAATTACCTGATCATTCTGCATTAGAACGCAACCAAGTCCTTTCAATGAAGCATCACTGTATATAACAAACTCACCATTCCTGGAAGGTAGTGCCAAAACTGGAGCATTCACCAATCTTCTTTTCAATTCCTGAAAACAATCATCACATTCTTTTGTCCAGATAAACTTAACACCCTTCCGAGTTAGCTTAGTCATTGGACTAGATAACCGTGAAAAATTTCTAACAAACCTTCGGTAATAGCCCGCCAAACCAAGGAAGCTACGAATCTTGGTTACATTTGTGGGTCTTGGCTATTCTTCCACAACTTTTGTTTTTGCAGGATCAACAGTTATTCCATCTTTAGAAACAATGTGACCAAGGAAAGAAATTTGTTGCAACCAAAACTCACACTTGCTGAATTTCCCATACAGTTTCTTTTCTTTTAAGGTTTGCAAGATAACCCTTAAATGTCTTTCATGCTCTTCTTTACTTTTAGAAAACACCAAAATATCATCAATGAAAACCACCACAAACTTATCCAAGAACTCATGGAAAATTCTATTCATTAAGTCCATGAATACAGCAGGTGCATTAGTTAGCCCAAAAGGCATTACTACAAATTCATAATGGCCATATCTCGTACGGAACGCGGTCTTCGGAATATCTGCCTCCTTTACCTTCAGCTGATGGTACCCCGATCTCAAGTCAATCTTTGAAAAAAACTAAGCTCCCTGGAGCTGATCAAACAAATCATCGATATGAGGCAAAGGATATTTGTTCTTAACAGTGATATTATTCAAGGCTCTATAATCAATGCAAAGTCTCATAGAACCATCTTTCTTTTTAACAAATAAAACAGGAGCACCCCATGACATCAAAAATCTTCTCCAGTGCTTTAATCCACCCTTCAGCTAGCACAGGGTCAGATGATCCTCTGAATGATGGTGGATGTTGCCTCATGAAATGTTCCACCACTGACATGTTCCTCTGCGGTTAATCTGGCTGTTCTCGTGCATGGATACCACCACCATTTATCGCTTGAGTCAACTGCACCATTACTGCAACAAACTGTTCAGTTCCAATTCCGACCATTTCTGGATGCTGATTCGGAAGGTTATTTCCATCTGTATGCCTTCCTAGCACTGCTTCCTTGTTTCCTCTGCGGAAAACCATTCTGAACAAACATGTCTTAGATGAAGCAACATGGTAATCTTTAAATGCTATATCATTTCGAAAAAAAAATTATTTTTGGATAATCATTTAATAGAATTCTAACTCCTAAAGTTATCTAAACCGACCTCTGATACCAACTATAAGGCCCCAGCCTTAAACCTTACTTAATCTTGAGTTATTACAAGATTACACATTGAGGATCTTTTCGGGTTTAGAGTTTTAGATAATTAGATCATAAAACTTGCATTACATTCCACATATAAACAAAGTGGTTACATAAAGATAGTATTCTTCATTCCCATCAATGGAAACACATTTAAAAATAAAACATGGATTATTTCTTGACACATCCTTGACTCTATCATCTTATCATGTACCTTTCCCTCGACCTGTGAAAAACATTTCAAAAACTTGGGATGAGCATAAAAACTCAGTATGGGTTATAAAAAAAACATGGAAAGGAAACATGAGTTCATACATACATAAGAATGAAATCATACTTTACCCATAAAACATAGGCACTTTAACATACCTCATAAAATCATGAATAAATCATAGAAATCATAAGACATAAAGGTAACTTGAGTCATTCATAACATTCTTACGTAGGGAGTAACCCTCTTGGTTACGTTTGGAATACCCATCACAGTATATTCCCTAAAAATCTCTTCGGAGAAACCTTAACGTTTCACTCCTTCGCGTTACCCAATGCATTGGAGATCTATAACGGGCTCACCCGCCCTTAGTTTATCACGGAACCACCCGTCTTCATAATAATGCCCAAGAACCATAACATAATCATATCACATAAAACATGCATAAAGGAAACATAAAATTTCTACATTTCAATCACGAGATATCAATACAACACATTGATATAAAAACATTATGAAAACCATTTTCAATACTAAAATAAAATAAAAGTAAAACATGGTATTTATTTTTCTTTTAAAAAGAAGGTATGGCTTGTAGAGGAAGCCAAAACTCAAATAACGGTCATGACGGTGGAGAAGTCGTTGTCGCCGCATACGTACGACAAAAACATTCCCTTTTGTCGTTTAGTAAACGCTTCATATAAAAAAGATTCCTTTTGAATAAACTTAAAAGTCAAAGGGGTTTATACACCATATAAAATAAAGTTGTGTATAAAATAAAATATGCCTCAACGAAAGGAGATTGAGACGAAGTCCCATACCTCGTATCCGACTTGACCCGACCGTTCTTTAATCTCCTGAATAATAAACTTGAGTTAATATCTACTTACTTATGAATCTTTTTCAAGTTCATTATTCCTTTTATACCATGTTGTGAACATCATGTAATCAGTTAAGTTAATAATGTTCATTTTGTCGGTATTTGGTTCTTAAGTCAAAAATAGACTTCTTACACTTACATGTTGTTAATTTGGTCAAAGGTTCATTATATACAGAATGGTATTCATGATGTAGATATCATATATGTCATATATATCCAGTAAATTCATGCATTTATAATATTACATCACATTTAGAGGTAAGAAATGAAATGCGCCGTTCATGGAGACGGTAAGCCATACGTACGCATGAACGCTACTTCCATTTCTATTTCATATTTTCTGGAATGGAATCATAATGATATAAGAGTATATTATAATTCCAGTATAATAACATATATAATATCATTAACTTTATCCTTTACACATCCCACATATGGTATTAACGAATCAAATCACTTTTAGGGGGCGGTAGTCCGCACTTCCTAAAATGAAGATATCGTGTTTTACCCATAATGGAAACCATAAAGGTATTCCCAAAATGAAAAAAACAGAAGCTTAAGGAAAACATAAACATATTATATATCATATATAAAAATAGTGACATCATAATGGCCACCTTTGAAGGTGTTAAATGAGTTTTTAACAATCATCGTTTCGGGAGGCAGAATTTCGCCATCCACAGAAACCGTATGTTCTTTAACCATTTGATGTAGTTGTGTGAGAATGTACCTAAAATAAATCTTATAACAACATCCTAGTATATTGAAGATACTGTTGTTGTTACAAAAGAAGTAAATAAAAAGAGTTTAGAGGGTTGGAGAAGCAAAATAAAACAAATGAACATGAGAGAATGAATTACCTTAAAAAGTGTAACTCCTTTTGATTTGAGCCTAAAGGCTTCCTTTGAAAGGATTATGCCCAAAGGGAATCCTCTAGGATGAGGAGAGGGATGTGGAGAGAGTAAATGGGCAGGGTTTGGCCGAGCCAAAGGCTTGAGGAGTGTGTGAAATGAGGTAGAGGTGGGGGCCTTTTATAAGAGGAGAGGAGGGGCACTTTTGGAAAGTAAAGAAATATTACTTTATTTGAAAATGTGTTTCGGTTTTAAAAGGTCCCACATTGATATAATTAGTGGATAAGGTGATAAGGGTTTGAAATACACTCATCCAATTGTTTTTGGACATGTGTAGTTCATATATTTTACATTATCTTTCCATTTTATTTAAATCGTCAAATAATGATGTCATCGCTTCATCATTATTATGTCATAAATAATTAAATTTATTAAATGTTTAAAAATTATAAAAAAAATACTATGATTTAGGAAATCTTTTTATCTTTCCAATGACTATTTATAATCAAAATTTGGACTTGTATAACCCCACTTAAAAATTGTTTTCGTAAAACATCTCTTGTTTGTGTCATTTTTACTTTAACATTTAATAAAAAGTAATTTATGTCATTTCCCAACAAAAGTGGATCCATGGGGTCCCCAAGTTGACCCATGGCATTTAATGGTCGGCCATGACACAACCAATGAGGTTGAGACATGTGTCTAGGTCATTTCATTTTATTAAAGCATTATTTATACCTTAAACTACACTAATTATCACTAATCGCGATTAAAAACTTAATAAGTTACTATTCACCAAAAATTATTTTAATCTCATTGAACCACATTTTACTTCTTAATTACAACCATGTATGTCGGATTTTCAAAATTCAATACACATTAGTGGAAAACTTTCATTTAACTGAAAAATCAGTTTGCTTGATTACCACTTAGTGGTTTCACTATTCATCAAAAATTGAAGTTTTTCAGAAAATTACCAAAAATTCACCCTAAGCTATATTTGATATTCCGAATTCAAAAGTGAAGTCTATTTTACAAAATTAAAATCATATAAGTCACATTAATTAATTTAATAATTAATTCCCGCTGCTAGAGCAAATAGCGTGTTTTTACAAAACAATAAGTATCAAAAGATTGACACCAGTTTAAGTCTAATTTCAAAGTGAAATTGATTCCAATGACCACCATTGGATAAAATGGTAAAAATATATTCTAATTTCACTTCAAAACCAATTCAAAACATAATCTAATCATATAAATAAATTAGATTAAAAAGCAGTTTTGATGTAAAATGCAGTATTTTTCACTATTCATTAAAAAAATGAACATTGTCAGAAAAATACCAAAAATTCACACAAGGTAAATTTTGATGTCCCAATCATAAAGGATAAGTTTATTTTGACAAACATAGTTTATAAAATTTTCAAAATATAGATTCAAAAATGGTTTGCCATCAAAAGGCAGTAAAACAATCTTTTAAGAATATTAGTGTATTCCATGCATAAGATTGTGTTTATTTTCATTTTAAGCCTCTATAACACTATCTTAATCATTAATAGACATAGATAAAAATATCTATTATTCATTACTTACTTGGGATGTTACATTAACAGAATTGAGATTATACATGATAAGGATTCAACAAGGGACCCTTGGCTCTTATAATAATTAAATTTCCAAAGGATTGAAAAACAACTAAGAAGGGGGTTGAGTCGGTTGTTCACTTTTTATGAGTTTCAAGATTTTTAGAAACTTAACCCCTGCAACCTATTAAGTTTCATTTCCTTATAATCTTTTAGAAAATACCTATGCATTAAAATGTGGGAAAGCAATAAAAGTACATAATATTTACAAGGTTCTCCCTTAGTGTGAGAACCTACATCCTTGACATATCCACTCATGTGGGTCTATAGAAATTCACTAATAAGAAGAAGTGAATAAAACTTGTACCAACTCCCATTAGACACCTTTTATCTCCTGATAGGAATTATTATACTAACTTCAATCAATTTAAAAATTTTCTTACAAAATAATTGAGAAAAAAACAAAAGAATAAATACTTTAAGAAATTTTCTCTAGAAATGCTCAGTTCGGATCCTCAGTTTGATTTGGCTAGGTTCAATTATCTTATTCCAATTAGGCTAGGTCTAATGGACTCGTACGATGAATTTGATCTAATGGACCCAGTATGATGAACCCATTCACAATATGCATTACTCAAACTCATCTCAAATACTCAATATGATCTTCCTCAGTCTGATATGCTTAGTTCGGTTGACTTAATACGATGTTGCTTAGTCTGGTAAACAAAACAACTAATGTCTGACCTTCTAATGAGATCTATGTCTGGAAAGAACTTTGATTCAAATTTTGACTCAAACTTTTCATCACTCCACCACTTCTGCACAAGAAAAAAGATACAAAAAAAAATTCAGTGTGTTTCTATTTATAGGTGACTCGTAAAAGCAAAAGCGGGAAACTAAAAAACTTTTCTCGCTTACCCAAATTTAAAAACTCCAAAAATCACTCACATTTAAACTTTAAATTTGAATCCTTAAAACCTTCTCAATATTTCTTCAAGATCATCCCTATCAAACAAACTAATTTTTCTTTAGTCCTATTATCTTTCTCAACTTCAATCCGATTATCTTTCTTAGCTTCACTATGATTATCTTACTTGTTACGATCTGAATTTCTTCCTATTATTATTACAATGAACTTCCTCTGATCGTTATGATGAACTGACTTTCCTTCTCAGAGGAAGTTTGATGAAATACTCATTATAATAGAATTTCCATTGTGATGTAATTCTCATTATGATGGAAAATCCGCTCTATAAACTTCATCAGCTTTACACATTCTGACTTCTGAAAACTTCTGTGTCTGGTATTTCTAGATACGATCTTTTGTGTCTGTGTTTCTAGAACTGATACATACATTACAATTCCTCTATTTATTCAAAATATTTTATCATGATAGTCTTCATGATTTGTAATAAATTCATGACCATAAAAGTATCATTCGATTTAGTTTAGAAAGTATGAAAACTTTTTAACTCTTGACTTCACTATCTCCTTTCAAAAACTCTTCAGCAACAATACGAATTCTTCACTTAGCAACTTCTAACTTTCTAGAAAATTCCCAATCTGATGGATCTTTAACTTCTTACTGATATAATTGAGATTGATGGTACATCTGATCAATAACTTCATATTCTTGACCACTTTTGTGTCTAGTGATTCTAGGTTTATACTCTGATTCTAGTGCTTCTTTCGTCAATATTCTGAGTCCGCTTCTTCTCAATTTGATCCCCTAAGTTCAAAAAATATCTTTCTTAAAAACAAAACATTTATCCCCCTTTATTTTTGGGTTATAACTTTTAGAAACTTTCAAATTTCTTAAAAATTTCATTACTATGGACCATGTCCAATCTTGAATAACAAAAACATTATTTTACAAAAAATTTAGTTTTCAACAAATACAAAAAAACTTTTTTGACAAAAAAACACCACAAAGGTTCTTAAAAAAATTCGTGTTCTGATTGAATCTAAGGTTATAACATATGCTTCCTTTAAGAATTGGTTCGAAGTAGGTATGTCTGGTAACTCATGGAAACCTAGCTAGAACACGGTAAATGAGCAATCATTGTATGTTTGTTTTTTTATTCAATTCTATTGATGCATCCACCTTTATAAAACTCTTCCACTTATGTTAATATCCCATTAGTGGTGCCCTGCTGGGTTTATACACACACCCTACATGATCATCTTGATGAATTTATAGACTTTATGGTTATAAATCTAGCTAAGGCCAAGGGCCCTATGAGAGACTATTGAGCAGGTGGTGGTGGACGAGATTGAGGTGATATCGGTACATACTTTGGGATCCTTTGTAGTGATGCTTCAATTATCTTTTTGTTATTTTTCACATTGTATATATTGATCCACCATATGTGGGGATCCCTGTTGACTCGATGTACTGGTTATTGTATTCCATTCTGATATTACATGGGATAATTGTATTATTGCTTCTATTTAGTATCTTCTATTACTTATACTCTTTTATTTTCTCTACCTTGTTTATCTTTGTTGATAATTTTTTGATTCTATTATATGTTTTTACTTTGATGGTTATCTGATGTTGAGTTCATAGTCTCCCCACAGTGTCATTTTGGCCCTTGACACTATTCAAAAACCTCTTTCATGAAGAGAGGTGCGCATGTGATCATATGACCCACTAGTTCAGACTCAGTGATCTAGGTTGGAGCATCACAACTTAGAGGATTAGTGATATTTCTAAGTGGTTAAGAACTATAAGTTTTTTATTATGTTAATATTGTAAACCTTAAGGATTGGTGTAACCACTCTAATTTATAAGAAACAAGTAGTGCACTTGGTGCTTTAGGTGCGTCAGCACATCACCACTGCATGATACTTAGATTATCCCAGTTTGGATGAACCTTGTAAAATTACTTATATCCCTCTTTTTTTATTTTACTAATTCATATTTACTGTGAGGTATAGAATGTTCCTACTAGAAGTGGGACAGGATCATTAATGAGGGTCATTTGGTGAATATCAACAAATCTTGATTCACCCCCCTCCCGGGGTATTGACCTTGAATGAGACCAACACTAAGGGTTGAAACTAGAAAAAATCAGGGTCACTATAGGATTTCTCTCTTACCTTTTTATTGATTTAAATTCATTTTTTTTATGTCAACATCTTTGACCGAGCCCCTGATATTATGGTATTATAAACCATGGAATTTTTATAAACTCATTTCCTTTTTTCTTAAATTCCTATACATTACTAATAATAATAAATTCACTCAGAGATCCATTTATTAACTATTACACATTGAATATAAAACATACCTTTATTTGATCAACCTCAAAGTGTCCTTAATCTCCATTATTTATGCCACCATTCCTCTCATATACAACATTTTTTCAAATAACAATTGTTTTTTTATATCAATAATTAACAAATTAAATAAACACGCAATGAGAATAAATAATTTCAATCAACCTACCCTCAAATACACCAGTGAAAACCCTGAGGATAAACTCAATAAAATATCTTTTTGAGGTTGTAGAATGACACTATGCACAAACAATATATATCCTCTAGCAACAACTCAAAGAAATGGGTGTGGGGTCCTCGATTTGGGAAATATAGGAGTAGATGGTAGGATTATGGTTGAGATTAGATAATAATATGAGGATATCAATCGAGTAAGTATGACAATAGGAGGGGGTGCGGGGAGAACAATGATGATGATATTTCATTTGCAAGAGAGGATCCAACAACAGGATGAGGGAGATTCTAGAAGTAGGTCAATTGTGGGATAATAATGAGAACTAAAGGAGATTATGATAAGAAACCATTCGCATGAGAAGAGAGCGATAATGGGAGGAGCGTGAAAGAGGAGGAGGATGAACTAGGGTTCAATCAATCATTTTTTTGGGATTTATATTGGAAGAACCATATTTTGAGGGAGGGTATACAAGTCATATTCTCTCAACCATTAATAAAGAGGGACCTCTGATGGTATTTCCCCAATTTTTGGTATTAAATTGAAATTAAGAGGATTATTTAGTCAGGAAATACCATTCTCCCTTTTATTATTATTTTTTTATTTTTTTATTATTTTATTATTTTTTATTTTAGAACTAAGGATATTTCACTCATAACTTACTTCTAGTGTGTTGTCCTACATCCCATAACACAACAAGTCGTGATAGCTTCTATTTCAATCTTGTGATTTCCTCAAGGGAAAAAAACCTATAGGGAGCCTTATCTCAAGGTATTCCTCTATTATCATCTCTTGATATTCTATTTTATTTATTTTCAATGTTTTCCTCAAATTTTTACTTTTTTTCATTTCAATCATTCAACTAATCTTTCATCCAACATCTTTATTATTTTATTACAATTTTCTTTCCCAAGACTCCCATTACTCCTTAAAAATATCTTTTGATATTTTTTCATGTTTAATTCTTCCAAAACCCTTTCATGGTTGTTTTTTTTTGCGTTTCCATTAGAGATTTGTGCATGTAGGGTTTTTAGTGTTTATGACATTCTTCTTTCACTATTACTACACTTGATTTTAATGAATTTCCTTTAATGACTTACATTAATTGTTCTTTAATTGAAGAAAATGATTCATTGTGTTTTTTAATCCATTTAGAAGATTAAGAGTGTTTTGATAACAAAAATACTAGCAGAATCCATAGAATCATATTATTTGGTGATTGGAATTTTTATTTTGGTCACCCCTTTTGTGTTATTAATTAAATGCTAATTTAATATTCTTGGTTTCTTGGTTTTATTCATCCCTTGGTATTTATTTTGAACCTTTAATCATTTGGTTTTACCCCTATTTAAGTCTCCACCTCTTTTTCTTTACCCTTACATGAGGATCTCTTGAACCTTATGTGGGCTTTGGTGGTTTTGGATTACCCTTATGTGAGGTACCCTAACCATTACATATCTCTTTTTTACCCATATAGAAGTCTTATTTTACCCTTAAGTAAGTTCTTGGATACCCTTACATAGGATTTATCTCTTCAGGTCTACCCTTACGTGAGGTAGTATGTACTCTTATGCAACTCGGGTGTGACTCTTACGCAGTAGGCACTGCCCTTATGCATGGGGTGTTACCCATATACGAGGTCATGTATACCCTTACATGAGAGTTGTGTACCCTCATGTAGGGGGGTATTTACCCTTATAAAGTGGGTTTAATTTCCCTTACATGGTGTTATTACCCTTATGTTGTTGGTTTTCTAACCCTTATATGGGATCCCTACGGACCCTTATATGAGGGAGTTTATACCCTTACGCAGTGCCCTTACACCGCAGCTGGTTCCTTTATATAGAGACTTTTTTTACCCTTATTCATTGGTTTTTATTATCTTTAAGTGTGGTTTTGATTTTTTTTTCATGGTTTTATCAGGTTTTTAGGGCTCTCTTGTTCTCATCCTTTCCTTCCTATTAGTCTATTGTGTCGTTGTAACAACCTTCGGTTTTCAAGGGAATATCTTCCTTCCTTCTTTCAAATCAGAGTAGATGTATAAATAGGCCTCAAGGAGATTGAGGCTTCTCATCTATGTCGAGAGATAGAGAGATAGATATATTAGTGAGATAGAATAGGTCTAACGACCCTTATTATTGGCTCATCGGAGGAGAAGAATCCAAATGTTGACTTGTTGGAGTTCTTCATTGGATTATGGAGTTGTTGTGACCCCTTGGTGGCTCGTGGTGTATGATCTTGGATGGAGATTGTACTTGGATGGCTACTACAATGCTGTAATTCCTCAATCATGAGGATGTCGCATAGAGAGGATGTGACAATTATGAATTCAATTCTTACGACATGTTTTTTCCTTGATAAAGGTTTGACTAAAGCCCGATAAGGGGTTTTCGATCCTCTTTGGGTTTTTCTTTGTCAATTTATGGAAGCTTTTTTTTCATCATGTGGTGATCATCCTATTTTCTTTTTTCTTGTGTTTTTTTCTCTTTATATCCTTATACTCCTTTTCTTTTGCATAATGAAAACCCCTAATGATCTTTCCCTATGAATGTTGGTCAATTGACTGAAGCATGTAAATCCTTATGTCCTTTTACTACATTCCATTTTTGTTTCGTTGACCTATAATGGTTAAATATTTACTACTTCATGAATTAAGTTCAAATCTAGTTGTGAATATAATGGTTTAATAGAATCTATTTGAGCCTTTTTTCCTCAATTTTATCTTTTTGTCGTTGCTTATTATTGTTGAACCTTTTATGGTTTGCTTTTATTTCTAGAATGAGGTTATATATTTGTTTGAATCTACTTTTAGGTTTTAGAAAGCATATTTGTGAATTTTTATTTGTTATTCTCATTGTTTAAATTCTATTTGGATAAATAAAAAGGTATAAAATTTTGTTTTCTATTTTATGAGAATTTTTGAAATCTTGGTTTATATATTAGCCATTGTTGGTGTGTTATGCTCACTCTTGGAATCATTTTTATTTTCTTGATGTTTATAATTACAAAGAGAACATGTGTTTTTTGTTTATTATTTTATATGTTATTAATTTAAAATAAAAAACTATATTGTCATTTTTGGATTTTTTGAACCAAAATAACCCAAATTTGATCCTCCTCCGCTACATGAAAATTACCTTGAGTGGCGTAGACCGAAAAAAATTGGTATCATATCCTTAATTAGGATTAATTTTTCATCATTAAAATTTGGAATTTCTTTTTCATTGCTTTAAATTATTTTTTAGTGGATTTTACTTTACACCATGCTTTGATGTTTTGTTTATTTAGGTCGGTTACTCTCTTTGGATGTAATATACAATATGTTTGTAATGCCCCTTTACCTTTATGTCAGGTATGTTTTGATATATTTTTTTTGTTTTCCCTTTTTTAATTGGGAAAGAATATTTGAACCTAAATTAGGAGGATACCTGTAATGGTGAAGTCATGAATTTGTTGGATTTTCAATTTTTCCCTGGGATTTTCTACAGTTCTCTAGGCAATTACACAACATGTAGTAGGGTTTCATGATGTGTAATTCTAGCCAGACTCATCCCATGAGTTGAATTCAACACATTATTTTTTACATGTTGTGTAAGGGTTACACATTATATGATGTGAAATATGGTTTTTAATTAAAAAGGTTACATGTTTTTTAGCGTAACTCAAAATTAAAGGGATTCACAACGTGTAAGAGATTACACGCCATGTAATTCCCCAAGTTCCAGTTTTTAGGGTGTTGTGTGGGTGTTTGAGGGATTATTTATTTTTTCAACCCCCTCTACTCAGCCAGATATCTAAACCTAGGAAATTTTGGGTGTCTTCCATCCATCTGGATTTATTTGTTCAGTGATTGATTAGCAGGGTTTGGCTCTTTATCTTTTCAGGTAAGCCTTCTTATTGGTTTCTCTCACATTGGTGGTTGCATCATCATTTTTTGTAGGAGTTATTTATTGGATGGTGTTTTCTATAAATCTTTTTTAGTATTTTGTCATTCCTTGTCTTACAAAGGAAGATCTTATGGTTTCCAATCCCCGTTTTCAAATGTAGTTAGGTTTTCTATGATCTTGAGGTAGGTGGATATGTTCAATTGTTCTAATTTCATAAATTTATTATAGTTATTATTGATTTCCTTGAGATATGAAATGGAATTTCATGTGTTGAAATTGAAATGGTAATAGGTTCATGTTTTAAAGGGGTGTTTCCTTGAAAACATAATTTCCTTGATTTGAAATGGAAAATGGATTTTTAAACCCTGAAGCAGGTTGGATTGGATTTGAAATTGTTTTATAAAAATGTGAGTGTGGTTTTTAAAAATAGAAATTGACAATCATTTCATAGTGGGAACCTTGGGTAGGTCGAGATAGAGACATTGGTATCCTTAGTTTGTGTGACACTACTAGTAGGTAACCACTTATATGTCGATAGTTTATGGAAGGCCTTGATGTTAGTTTAGATCCAACTTTATGCCTTGTTTGGGATTATGAGTGTCTAGTACATATTATCCCATAGTCTAGAGATCAGCTGGTAGGTGAATTGTTGTTTATGGTTGTTTATTACATGATAGTTTATTCCATGGATATTACCTCACATGTATATTTACTTTTCAGTATCTTTACCTGATTTGTTTCTGGCTTTGGTAGATTTATCATGCAATTTGTGAAAAACCCAAATATTGTTTGAAAAAGGACTTGTGCATTCTTTTCATTAGAATGTGTATAGATTCTTTTGGTGGTATCCTATTGGACCTTGTTTCTCACACACTACTTCTGCCTGTGGGTGGATATAGACTTTTTTTTGAAGAATTCAGGTAAAGTAAAGTGCATACAGTAGTGATACAGGTTTTCTCTTTACGTTATTGTTTGTTTCAGGATAGTTTGGAGGTAACGGTTGGTCACATGGAGACTTGTTGTCTAGACTTGTCATGTTTTTATAGTTTAGCCGGTTTGGATCAATTGTATCTTTCATTTGCTTCTATATAGTGCTATGGTTGTTTGACTTGTTTTTCTTATATACAAGACTTGTATCATTATCTTTGTTTTACCCCATCCTATAATGGGTTGTCTTGGATGAATCGTCTGATTGGCCTGGGTTGGTCTATTATAATTTGGTATCAAAGGGGTTAATCATCCTAAAGTGTGTTCGCACTGCCTAAGTTGTTTTAGTGTCTTGGGTAGATGGGAGTAGGATTTTTAGAATTCATATAGTAGGTATGGAAATGGGGCCTGGCCAGCTCACTCCCATTACTGAATTTTAGTTACCATGGGTGGTCGAGAAAATATTTAGTAAGTACAAGACTGAGTATTTAGGTTCATTTGAATAAATTGTATTGGAAGTTTATTTAAATTAACCTATCTATAATTTTTGAGGACTTTGTGTGTTTAATATCGTTTGAATAAAATAAGTGGGGAGTTTATTTTAATGGACCAGTTCCTTTGAAAAGGGTGTTTCCCTTTTTTGATAAGATTTATAATTTCTTTAAATTCTTACTTTTTTAAAGCATGGTTTTGTATTCTTGTTTTTACTCTAATGGATTGTAATTTTCTCATGGATGATTGGTTGTTTCACTACTAAAAAAACAGGCAAGGGAAGCGTTGCCCTTTTATCAGCGCTAAAAAAAAGCGCTGATAAAGGGGGCCTTTATCAGTGCTAAAAAAAGCGCTGATAAATGGGGGCCTTTAACAGCACTAAAAAAAGCGCTGTTAAAAGTGACCCTTTATTAGTGCTTTTTTTTAGCACTAATAAAGCCCCCCCCCCCTTTATCAGTGCTTTTTTTAGCGCTGTTAAAGGGGACCCCTTTATCAGCGCTTTTTTTAGTAGCGCTGATAAAGAGGGGATTTATTAGCGCTGATAAATTTTATGTTTCAAAAAAATAATTTTTCATGAAAAATAATATATTGTTATATAAGTATATTTATATTGATATAAATATAATATATATATTTTAAATATACTTATAAATAGAATATTACATTTAATATATAAGAAATTTAGTGAAAATAGCTTAAAAATATTTTAAAAAATATTATTAATTAATAATTTGAGAATTATCATCGATTAATAATTATTTAATACCAATTTGACGACACAAAAAATCAAAAAATAATAATAAGAGATCTAAAATAAGTTGAAAATGTAACTCAAACTTCAAACAGTCATAAATTTTGATCCGGGTGTCCGTTTGAGCTCTACAGCATATCAAATTGAAGTTTGTGACGAGCTCTACGGGCTTGTGACTGAATCAAAGATTCTTTCACATTTTTAGAGGCCAAAAAATGCCTAGAAGGCCTCCAAAACTGAGTTTTTAGTCAGGATACCCCGATTTATAAACATTAAAACAAGTATAACTTCTGATACGGATGTTTGTTAGCATTGTACCACATATCATATTGAAGATTGTTTCATTTTCTTTGATTTGACTGGTTGTGGAGTTGAAACGGGCTTCTGGATTATAAATTATGATCGTTTTAACATTCTATGGCTTTTCAAATACACATATATATGTATTTATTCGTAAATATGTGTGTGTGTGTGTGTTGTATATATGTATTTATTTATTTATTTATTTAATTATAAACACACATAGAAAACATATTTCATAAATGTATTTAAAACTAATATTATAAGTATATATTAATATACAAATAAATATACGGATAAAAATTGTAACTACAAATATATATATAAATATATATAAATATATATTAATATACGAATGAATATATATATATACTAATATATGAATAAACATATATGTATTAATATAACTAAATATATTTATATTAATATGAATCTATATTAATATAAAAATAAATATAACTATATATATAAATAAATAAATGTATCATTAAATAGAAAAAAAATGAAATGGCTTAGTGGTAAAGGTGCAGGCGCATGAGGGGGAGGTCGTGGGTTCGAGTTCGGGTGAAAGCAAGGAATTGCGTGCGCATGTGTGGGAGGCGCGGGCAAGGGCAGCGTGCAGGAGTGGGAGGGGCCGCCTAGCGTCGATAGTGGGGTCAAGCGCTGTTAAAATCCCCCCTGAATATAAATTATTTTTTTTATTTTTTAATTATTTTTTTTTATTTTTTTACTTTTATTGGTGATTTTTAAAAGCGTCGATAAAACACCCCTTTTATCAGCGCTTTTTTTTAGTGCCGATAAAAGGGGTCTTTTATCAGCGCTTTTTTTAGCACTGATAAAAGGGGTCTTTATCAGCGCTTTTCTGAGCACTGATAAAAGGGACTCCCCCCCTATCTTCGCCTCGATTAACAATGCTTGTTTTAGCACTGTTAATGCACTTTTCTAGCGCTGATAAAATCCATATTTGTAGTAGTTTTTTCTTCTGTTTAAAATACAATTTTTCCTAGAAGATATCTTCTAAATACAAGAGGAGAAGTCGTGAGGTAGGTTCCTCAGTAGGATCCTCTAGTGGACCTTTCTTTGGTTGAAGTAGTGATTTGTACAATTCAGACTCTAGGGTCAGTGGGCATTGTGAACCCGGGATGGGTAGTGAATCATGGTTCGAAATTTACCAAGCAGCATCCACCTATCTTTCATGGTGACAAATAACCATAAGATTCATAGGAGTGGCTTGAAAAAATTGAGAGGATCTTTAACTTTTTTGAAGATTCTTGAAGATTCTCAAGTGGGTTTTGCCATGTATATGCTCAAAGGACTATAAAGAAGATGGTGGGACTCAATAGTGCAAGTTAAGTTGCATGAAGGTCTTACCTGGGATTCTTTTAAGAAGATCTTCAATCAGTAATTTTATCTTGAGACTTTATGTGTGGAAAAGACCTGAGAGTTTCTGATGTTGGAGTTGGGGGAGCGTATTGTTCTGAAGTACTCCACCCACTTCACTAGTTAGTGCATCTGGCACTAGTGCTTGTCACCAATGACTACCTAAAGGCCCGGAGGTTTGAGATGGGGCTAAGGGATGATGTTCAGTTGATTTTTTATCTTTTGTGCCTTCCAATCTTTATGGAGGTAGTAGATAAATCATATTTGGCTGAGGCAAACATAGCTGGGAGGACAGGCTTGGGCGGAGCTTTAATGAGTGCAGCAGTTAGCCAGGGTGCTTCTTCTACTCAGAAAAGAAAGTGCAAGAGTAGAAAATTTTCTACAAGACTGGTTTTAGGGACTTATAAAGGGAAGAAATAGGTTATTTTCTACTAGTATGGGAGGTGTGGTCATACCAGGCCTCATTGTATGGAGGCTCCTAGAACTTTTCATCATTGTGGGTGATCAGGCCACTTGAAGTGTTTTTGTGATAATATGTCCCAAGGTAGTAAGGCATGATCCACTTTCACCAAGGGGTCATAGGTTCAGGTTAGTACTTCCATGGGTGGTGGGTCTCATTCTTAGGACAAGGGGATGTCTAGGTGGCTAAGTCTATATGACTTTATGTAGTTAAGTGTGTGCTTAAGGAATCTAAAGTAGGGTCATCTACTATTAGAGGTACGGTGTGTGTTTCATCTTCTATGGTGATAACTTTTTTTGATATAGGTGCTACTCATTCCTTTATATCATCAATGTTGGTTAACATTTTGGGTTTGTGTTTGGAGCTTATGTCATTATTGTTGGATCTTTCCATGTATTTGGGAAAGAGGTCTGAACAAGGTTTCAAATGTCCCATGTTTTGAGTGGTGATCGATGACTTTGAGGTGGTTTGGGAATTATTAGTGCTTGATCTTGATATCTTTGACTTGATCATCAGTATTTACTAGATGATTAGTGTAAAGGAACATATATATTTTTATCTCTTTCAGGTACATTACTTATTTACCGATGGGGGCACTCATGTTTTTCAGGGTGAGTGTGACTCTAGATCGAGAAGGGTGGGGTTGGTTGTTCCTTATATCGGATTAATCTCATGATAGTTGTTAGAAATTTTTCTTGATGTAGTTGACCCATGCTTGGGTAGTCAAATACCTATTTTTGTGTGTGCGTACCCTTAGGTCATTTCGGATAATTTTTATGGCTTACCACCACAGAGAGAGGTTGAGTTTACTATTGACCCGTAACCTGGAACGATACTTATTTCTATGTCATCCTATCTAATGGAACCTACTGAGTTGGTAGAACTTAAATTCTAGCTTAAGGACCTATAGGTGAAAGGATTTATTCACCCTATCCTACCACCATGGGCTTCATCTGTGATCTTTTCTAAGAAGGTAGATGAAAGTCTTCGACTATGTATTCACTATCGAATGTTGAATCAGGTGACCGTTAAGAACAAGTATCCTTTACCGAAAATTGATGATATCTTTGATAAGTTGAAGGGGTGTAGTTGGTTTTATAAGATTTAATTACATTCAGGGTACCACCATTTAAGATTTCGAGAAGATCATATACCTAGGACAATGTTTTGGAGTCGATATAAGCATTTAGAGTTTCGGGTTATGCCATTTAGACTCACTAACGCTCAAGCGGTGTTCATGGAATTGATGAAAAAAATATTTCATTGGTTCTTTGACTCTTTTGTTGTTGTTTTCATAGATGATTTCTTGGTGTAATCTAAGAAATAGGAGGAGCACATATACCATTTGAATATAATTCTTATAACTTTGAGGGAACATCATTTGTATGGTAAGCTTTCCAAGTGTGAGTTTTGGATTCGGGGAGTGATGTTTTTTGGAAATGTGATTTTTGAGAGGGGTTTCTCAGTTGATCATGAAAAGGTGCAGGTAGTTATTTCTTAGGAGTAACCCAGAAACATGTTTGAGATCTGAAGCTTCTTGGGTTTGGAAGGTTACTATAGACGGTTTGTTTGGTAATTCTCTAAGATTTCATCTTTTATGAAAACTTTAACCCATAAGGGTGTAAAGTTTGAATGTAAAAACAAGTGTTAGATATCTTTTGAGGTTCTAAAAATGAGTTTGACTTCAGCGCCAGTTTTGATTCTTCTAAAACCAGGTTTGGGTTATGATGTTTTCTATGATGCTTCTGGTACGGGTTTGGGATGAGTCTTGGTGTAGGGGAAATAGGTTGTGGCTTATAAATCACACCAGTTATTCCCTCATGATAATAACTACCCTAACCATGATCTTTATTTGGCAGTTGTTATGCATGTTCTCAAAGCATGGCATCGCTATCTCTTTGGAGAATAGTTTATGGTATATTCTGATCACAAAAGCCCGAAGTATATCTTCACTCAGAGAGATCTGAACTTATGACAAAGATGTTGGGTTGAGTATCATCAGACCTTTGATTTTGATATCGTATATACCCCCAGGAAAGGTAATCTATTGGTCGATGTGTTGAGAAGAAAATTACTAACGCGGGCTATGAAGGAATCATTTGAGAAGTGGTCTCTTATGAGTTTATTTGTTGAGATATCTTGGGATAAAAAGATGTTGGTGGATAGGTGTTCTTGGATTTGATAAAATTTTACTCCTTTTTTATGAGAATGTTCGACTTGAGTAAATGACAAACATTGAGAGTTGACTCTTAGGTTAAATCCTAAATGGTATAGAGACCACATGTGAGTTGTCTCAGTCTCCTAGTGGAGCTTTGTGCTTCTGTAACAGGTTGGTTGTTATGTTTCCCTTGAGGAAGGAGTTTCTAGATAGTGGACACTGGTCTTGTTAGTCTTTTCACCCTAGGGCTATAAAGATGTACCGTGATTTGAGACTTTGGTATTGGTGGTCGAGGATGAGGCAGTCAGCTATAGATTTTTTATTGTGGTGTCTCACTTTTTGAAGAGTTGAGGTAGAGCACAAGAGACCTATAGGTTTGTTGCATCCTTTACCCATTTTTTGTATGGAAATGGGATGATATTTCCATGGATTTTTTCATTGGGTTACCATGGACTCCTAGTGGGAAGGATGTGATTTGGGTGATTGTTGACAGACTTATTAAATCAGCACATTTATTGCTAATAAAGGAGACGATGAAAGTGTAATAGCTTGGGGACTTGTACATCCAATAGATTTTGAAGCTTTATGGGGTTCCCTCTACAGTTTCTTATAACAGGGACTCAAGGTTCACATTCAGATTCTGGAAAGTTTTGTAGGATACAATGGGTTCCAAGTTGAAATTGATCATGGATTATCATCCATAGATAGATGGACAAATAGAGAGGGCTATCCAAGTTCTTGAGGATATGTTTCGGGCTTGTGTGCTTTATTTCAAAAGATCTTTGGATAGACATTTGTCTTTGGTTTAGTTTGCCTATAACAATAATTATCAGGCTTCGATTAGGATGGCGCCCTTTGAGGCTTTTTATGGGTGACCATGTCGATATCCCTTATGCTAGGAATAGTTGGGAGAGTGGACCTTGGTTGGGACAAGTGTTATTCAGGAGACGATAAAGGTAGTGTGGTTGATCCAGAGGCATTTTATCATGGAAAAAATCATCTTAAATCTTATGCAGACTGCCATCATCAGGTGCTAGAGTTTAAGGTTGGTGATCAGGTCTTTCTCAGAGTTTAACCTCACTTGATACATCATCAGTTGGGTAAGCAGGGTAAGTTAGCACTGATATTTGTGGGACTTTTCGAGATCGTTGAGCAACTAGAGAGGGTGGCCTATCAGTTTTATTACCATCTGTCTTGGCTTATATACACGACGTGTTTCATGTTTCCCATTTGAGGAGGTATGTACCAGATCCTTCCCATGTGATTAGTTGGGAGGATGTTGTTCTTAAGCCTGATACCACATTGGTTGAGTAGCCAATTCAGTTTATGGATCGCCAGGATAAGGTAATGTGCGGTAAAATGATTCCCCTAGTTCAGGTACTATGGCGGTGTAGATAGGATTACCATGAGATGTGGGAGTGTGAGTCATTGATGAGGTAGTAATAGACTACTCTTTTGCGGATCCAAGATCTTGAGATCTTTCTGGGGACAAAAATCTTTTATGGGGGGATATTTGAATGCCTTGTTACCTTTCTATAAGGTATGTTCTAATCTTTGTTTTTTGTTTCCCTTTTTTCATTGGATGAGAATCTTTGACCCAGAATTGGGAGGATACCTATAATGGTGAAGTCACAGATTTGTTGGATTTTCATCTTTTCCCTAGGCTTTCTACTATTCACTAGGCAATTACACAACATGTAGTAGGATTTCACGACATGTAATGTTGTCCAGACTCATCCCATGAGTTAAATTCACCATGTGATTTTTTACACATCGTGTAAGGGTTACATGCCCTGTAATGTGATATCCATTTTTTAATTAAAAAGGCGATGCGTTTTTCAACATAACTTAAAATTAAAGGGATTCACAACGTGTAAAAGATTACAGGTCATGTAATTTCCCAAGTTTTAGTTTTTAGGGTATCGTGCGGGTTTTTAAGGGATAATTTGTTTTTTCATCCCCCTCCACTCATCGAGAGCTCTTACCCTAGGTGATTTTGGGTGTCTTCCTTCCATCTAGATCGATTTGTTCAATGATTGATCAACAGGGTTAGGCACTTCATCTTTTGGGGTAATCCTTCTTCTTAGTTTCTCTCTCACTATTGGTTTCAACACCATTTTTTGTAGGTTTTGTTGATTTTATGGTGTTTTCTATCAATCCTTTTCAGTCTTTGGTCATGCCTTGTCTTCCAAAGGTAGATCTTGTGGTTTTCAATCCCCATTATCAAAGGTGGTTAGATTTTTCTATGCTCTTTAGATAGGTGGATCTATTCAATTGTTCTAATTTTTTGAAATGCTTATAGTTATTATTGACTTCCTTTAGATTTGAAATGGAATTTCATGTGCTGAAATTGAAAGTGGCATGGGTTCATGTTTTAAAGGGGTTTTCCCTTGAAAATGGAATTCCCTTGATTTGAAATGGAAAATGGATTTTCGAAACCTAAAGCAGATTGACTTGTATTTGAAATTGTTTTATAAAAATGTGAGCATGGTTTTTAAAATTAGAAATTGGAGAACATTGCACAACTGGAACCTTGGGTATGTCAAGATAGAGACATGGGTATCCTTAGTGTGTGTGACACCACTAGGAGGTAACCTCTTATATATCAATGGTCAATGTAAGGCCTCAGTGTTAGTTTGGATCTAACTTTATAACTTGGTTGGGATTGTGAGTGTCTAGTATGTATTGTCCCATAGACTAGAGACTGTATGGTAGGTGCGTTGTTGTTTCCGGTTGTTTATTACATGATGGTTTATTTCATGGATATTGGCTCACATGTATATTTACTTTTCGGTATCTTTACCTAATTTGTTTCTGGATTTGGTAGATTTAGTATGCAATTTGTGAAAAAACCCAAGGTTTGTTTGAAAAGGGATTTCAAATTGATTTTTTGATAAAACTACTTGTAAAACTATTTTTGTTTTAAATCTTAGATTTGTGTATTATTATTATTAGAACTTGTATTGATTCTTTTGGTGTTATCCTATTGGGACTTATTAATCACACTCTACTTTTCCTTGTGGACGGCTGTAAACTTTTTTTATAGGATTCAAGTAAAGTGAATACAATAGTGATGTGGGTTTTATCTTTACGTCGTTGTTCGTTTTGGGATAGTTTAGAGGTGACAATTGGTCACATAGAGACTTATTGTCTATACTTTTCATGTTTTTCTGGTTTAGCTGGTTTGTATAAGTTGTATATTTCATTTGTTTTTGTATAATACTTTGGTTGTTTGACTTACTTTTCTTATATACAAGACTTGTTTCATTATCTATATTTTACCCCACCCCATAATGGGATGGCTCAGTTGATTGGTCTGGTTGGCCCGGGTTGGTCTGTTACAATGTTGTTGATTTTTATTTCCTTGCTAGTTTTTCCCCTGATTGTCTACCTGTTTGATCCTATAGATACCTTTGGTAGGTGCTTCTTGGTTGTGTCTCTGGTCTTGTGGTTGGGAGGGGTTTGTGTGTGGTTGTCCTAGGTGAGAGTGTCTTGGTTAGCAGTGAGGTGTGTGGCATGGTTATTAAGTTTCATTTGGTCTCCTGGTTCTGACTTTTGACTTAGGATAGTGAGCTGGTAATTAGCTCAATTTTGTTCTTATGGTTTGTGTCCTGGATACGACCAGTGTCTCTAGGTTGTGACCTATTGCAAGTGGTGATTTGACCTAGGTAGTGTTAAGAGTGGTAGTGTCATGTGAATAGGACAGGTGACAACTAGACTTCATGGAGGTTTTTATAGGTTCTAGGCACAGTAAAAGCAAGCGATGGGTAGTGCACAATTTTGATTTTTTACCATAATCAATTATCAATATGAGATCTATGCAATGATGAGTGTCATGATCAACAGAATTGAATCAAAGAAATAGACAAAGGGATAGAACTCTGGAACCAAGAGAGAAGAGATCAACACATATTGTTTATAATTAATTTAATTAGATAAAGAATTAGCTCAAAGGAATTCTTTCTTCATTGATGGATTTGGTGACAGATTTGTGGTGCACTGTCATTGCATTGTAGAAACCAAGTGTAGATTTCCTCTAGCAGTGATCCACACGTGTTCTAGAAATCTCCAAATGTCACCTAAGGAGTCTTCAGGTGCTATCACGGAAGATCCTCGCACTAGCGCAGTCTACCTTGATTGCCTTTATAATCACTTCCAAATTATTCTCCTTGATCCGGTGGAGGAGGATTGCTCACTATTCTTGGAAGCGTTCTTGAAGAAGGGAGCTCTCTAGTCTTGAGAGGATTCTCTAAGATTTGTTGTGCACAACTGAATTGACTAATGATAAAAATAATATAATTGGGTATTTATATTACTAGGGTTAAAATAAAATAATTTCACAAGTGCCCTTGATTATTTTATTTAATCCTAGAAAAACCCCAAGTCAAATAATAATATTATTATTATTTATCAGCATGCGATTAACTTGCGAATTATAATTAAATATTATTTAATTAAATAATATTTGATATTTGATATTTCTCATCAGACCATTAAACTAGGTATGTCATTCCTCCATAATATTTATCATGCCTTGAATAATGTCTATTTATTTATTAAATAAATATCACTACATTATTCATCAATAAACAAATAATTATTATATTTACTAAATAATAAATAAATATTTATTAAATATTACGCTCACAATATATTCTCTCGAATAACTAGTAACAGAATAAATTTGATCAAGAATACATGAATAATTATTAAACCGCATGTGGGAATAATATTTATTCAACCTATTAAATAATAATATATTATTTAACTAAGATTCTGGATACACTTAGTGTGTAACCCTCTAGTCCTATTTCTCATTGGCATTAGGCGAAATAGACTAAAGTTCAAGGTTAGCATCTAACAACATGATAAGGAACCCATAGAGAAATAAGTTAATGTTACAACAACATGTCATATTATATGGACACTTACTATGTAATATAATCTCTTTAACACAATATCTTTAATCGAGCAAGTTGCATGTTGGTGCCATCAACCTATGTGTTTGATATCTCTTTCTTTGACTTTCCAGAAATAGAACTTTCCTATAGAACACCATGGTCATGGATTTATTTAGGCTATATTATTTTCATCAAATATCATGAGATATTAACTTCAGTTAATGAATATAAGGGATAAATCCTTTATCACATTATTCATTAATGTGATATTACTCATGATGCACCCAATGTATCCTACATCACCGTGAACGACTGTCATCATGGTTTTCATCAATACATCAAAGCACACGACTCATAATACTCGTTAATAATAATCTTAAAGTCTAAGGATCAATACACATGTTCGCATATAGGAACATCCAATGACACTTATAAATGTGTATTTCCTACTGGCGGGTCTCATTCTCATAATATCCTACTGGATATTACCAAGGGCGTACATTATGAGAATGTTCCTCAAAGTACTATGAGCCTCTACCCCTGATAGCTTGTATCATTTTTATCCCTCAAATGATATCATCTGGATATAGAACATATATTCAAGAATAGTGTCATAGCACATTTGGGTTCTCATCATGGCGGGGAACTACTGCGACCTTTTAGTGCGACAACTACTCTTAGGACATTGTCACATACTATGTCACATAGAAGAAAAATCATGATGTGATAAATAGTTTATTAATATTCAAAACAATGAATACATGTTATCATAAAGTATACAAAAGTTGGTTCTAGGGTACCAACTCCAACAGACTTCCACTTTCACTAGAGCCAACTGCTAATGACCTTTAGTCTGCAAACTCTCACATGATACGGGAAAAAAGGGCATTTGCGACGGGGTTATTTGCGACGGGATTTATTCCCGTCGCAAATAGTCCCGTGAAAAACTTATTTGCGACGGGGTTATTTGCCCGTCGCAAATAAGTAGCCTTTTGCGACGGGATATCTTTCCCCGTCGCAAAAGGACTGGCGCGGTTTGCGCGCCAAATCGCGGGAAACTTATTTGCGACGGGGGAATATTCCCGTCGCAAATAACCGGCGGCGGTAAAAGGTATTTGCGACGGGAATATTCCCCCGTCGCAAATAGTATGTCAGCAGGTGGTTATTTGCGACGGGACCCGTCGCAAATAACTATTTACCCGTAGACCGTAATAAATGTTGGCTAAGGTATTTGCGACGGGTACCGTCGCAAATACTACTATTTGTGACGGGTATCCCGTCGCAAATAATCTAACCTATAAATACCCCCATCCGTTTTTTTCATTTCATTCTCATTCTCTATCTTCTCCTCTCAAAATTATATTTCTAGAGTTCAGTTTTTCTCCAGTTTAATTTTTTTCTCCGGAGCTGATATTAAAGTTTTGAAGAACGATCAGAGCAGATCAATTTTTAAGGTATTTATGTTCATCTTAATTTAATATTTATTTTTAATTTTTTATTAGTTTCAATTATTCTTAATTAGTTGTAATTTAATTATGTTTACATTGTTTTCTTACTTAATAAATTTAAATTATTAGTATTGTTCATAGTTAATGGTAATTAGGAATAATTAGTAATAATTTTTAATAATTAAGAATAAATATTAATAATTAGTAATAAATACCAATAATTAGGAATAATAACATTATTACATTATTAGTCTATTTTATTATTAATATTAAAATAATATAATTTTTTATATATATACAATTCTCTTTTCATCTGTGTGTTTGCTGTCTTCACATGTATTATTTGTATGTGGAGATAGAAAACGCACAGATGAAAGGAGAATTGTATATAAATTAGAAAATTATATTATTTTAATATTAATAATAAAATATATTAATAATGTTATTATTTGTAATTATTGGTAATTATTTCTAATTATTGATAATTATTCATTTAATTACTAATAATTAGGAACAATTATCAATAATTATCAATAATTAAGAATAATTAGTAATAATTAGTAATAATTACCAATAATTAGTAATAATTAGTAATAATTATCAATAATTAGTAATAATTACCAATAATTAGTAATAATTACCAATAAGTAGTAATAATTACCAATAATTAGTAATACTTACAAATAATTTGGAATAATTACTAATAATTAACAATAATTAGTAATAATTAGTAATAATTACCAATAATTACCAATAATTACCAATAATTAGTAATAATTAGTAATAATTACCAATAATTACCAATAATTACCAATAATTAGTAATAATTAGTAATAATTACCAATAATTACCAATAATTAGTAATAATTAGTAATAATTAGAAATAATTAGTAATAATTAGGAATAATTAGTAATAATTAGGAATAATTAGTAATAATTAGGAATAATTAGGAATAATTAGGAATAATTAGTAATAATTAGTAATAAGTAGTAATAATTAGTAATAATTAGTAATAATTAGTAATAATTAGTAATAATTAGTAATAATTAGTAATAATTAGGAATAATTAGGAATAATTAGGAATAATTACCAATAATTACCAATAATTACCAATAATTACCAATAATTACCAATAATTACCAATAATTACCAATAATTAGCAATAATTACCAATAATTACCAATAATTAGCAAAAATTAGGAAAAATTAGGAAAAATTAGGAAAAATTACCAATAATTAGTAATAATTATTAATAATTAGTATTAATTACCAATAATTAGTAATAATTAGTATTAATTACCAATAATTAGTATTAATTACCAATAATTAGTATTAATTACCAATAATTAGTAATAATTAGGAATAATTAACAATAATTAGTAATAATTACCAATAATTAGTAATAATTACCAATAATTAGTAATAATTAGGAATAATTACCAATAATTAGTAATAATTACCAATAATTAGTAATAATTAACAATAATTAGTAATAATTAGTAATAATTAGTAATAATTAGCAATAATTAGTAATAATTACCAATAATTACCAATAATTAGTAATAATTAACAATAATTGCCAATAATTACCAATAATTACCAATAATTGGTAATAATTGTCAATAATTGGTAATAATTGCCAATAATTACCAATAATTAGTATTAATTACCAATAATTAGTATTAATTACCAATAATTAGTAATAATTACCAATAATTAGTAATAATTAACAATATTTACCAATAATTACCAATAATTACCAATAATTACCAATAATTACCAATAATTACCAATAATTACCAATAATTGGTATTAATTACCAATAATTGGTAATAATTAGTAATAATTACCAATAATTAGTAATAATTAGTAATAATTACCAATAATTAGTATTAATTACCAATAATTAGTATTAATTACCAATAATTAGTATTAATTACCAATAATTAGTATTAATTACCAATAATTAGTAATAATTACCAATAATTAGTAATAATTAGGAATAATTAACAATAATTAGTAATAATTACCAATAATTGGTAATAATTAGTAATAATTACCAATAATTAGTAATAATTAGTAATAATTACCAATAATTAGTAATAATTACCAATAATTAGTAATAATTAGTATTAATTACCAATAATTAGTATTAATTACCAATAATTAGTATTAATTACCAATAATTAGTATTAATTACCAATAATTAGTAATAATTACCAATAATTAGTAATAATTAGGAATAATTAACAATAATTAGTAATAATTACCAATAATTAGTAATAATTAGTAATAATTACCAATAATTAGTAATAATTACCAATAATTAACAATAATTAGTAATAATTAACAATAATTAACAATAATTAGTAATAATTAACAATAATTAGTAATAATTAACAATAATTAGTAATAATTACCAATAATTACCAATAATTAGTAATAATTAACAATACTTACCAATAATTAGTATTAATTACCAATAATTAGTATTAATTACCAATAATTAGTAATAATTACCAATAATTAGTAATAATTAACAATATTTACCAATAATTAGTATTAATTACCAATAATTAGTATTAATTACCAATAATTAGTAATAATTACCAATAATTAGTAATAATTAACAATATTTACCAATAATTACCAATAATTACCGATAATTAGTAATAATTACCAATAATTACCAATAATTGGTAATAATTAGTAATAATTACCAATAATTACCAATAATTGGTAATAATTAGTAATAATTAGTAATAATTACCAATAATTAGTAATAATTACCAATAATTAGCAATAATTACCAATAATTAGTAATAATTACCAATAATTAGTAATAATTACCAATAATTAGTAATAATTACCAATAATTAGTAATAATTACCAATAATTAGTAATAATTACCAATAATTAGTAATAATTACCAATAATTAGTAATAATTAACAATAATTAGTAATAATTACCAATAATTAGTAATAATTACCAATAATTAGTAATAATTACCAATAATTAGTAATAATTGGCAATAATTAGTCATAATTACCAATAATTACCAATAGTTACCAATAATTACCAATAGTTACCAATATTTACCAATAATTACCAATATTTACCAATATTTACCAATATTTACCAATATTTACCAATATTTACCAATAATTAGAAATAATTACCAATAATTAGAAATAATTACCAATAATTAGAAATAATTACCAATAATTTGGAATAATTACCAATATTTACGAATAATAACATTAGTACATTATTTGTATATTTTATTATTAATATTAAAATAATATAATTTTCTATATTATATACAATTCTCTTTTCATCTGTGTGTTTTCTGTCTCCACATGTAATATTCGTATTCTTTTTCAAAATTATCAACCTACTCGCCAATGGAGAGGTGAAAGTGAATGCAAATATTACATGTGGAGACAAAATGTTAAACACACAGATGAAAGGAGAATTGTATATAATATAAAAAATTATGTTATTTTAATATTAATAATAAAATATATTAATAATGTAATAATGTTATTATTATATAATTAATGTTTATGAAAAAATTATATTAGTATTATTAAAATAATAAAAAATCAATATAATATTAAAATTATCAATATTTGTAACATGTTTTGCTTTATTCTCAATATATTCAATCTTTACTTGAGTGTTTTTTCTAACAAATTATTCAAAACCAGTAATGCTTTTATATTTTATAGAGAAATATGGAACAACGAGGTCGTAGAAAATCATTATTAGGTGACCGCATATGGATAAATCAACGTAGAAATCCAAACGGTTCTGGTTTAAATCTAGTATATGTTGAGGGTGTGGAGACTTTTTTATCATTTGCGACATCAAATTCAGAATTTGTTTCAGAAGGCAAAATAAAATGCCCTTGCAGAAAATGTGCATTGAGAACTTTTGACACGTTTGACAAAGTGGGAGAACATCTCTTGCATTTTGGTTTTCAACCAGATTATGTTTTTTGGTATCAACACGGTGAACGCAGTTCCAGAGCAGGTGATACCAACTTGATTCCGGATCCATCCCGGTTTCAAGATTTAGTACATGATGTTGCAGGTTCATCTGTTCAATATACAGAAACTCCGGCTGATATAGCTTCAAATCCTGAGTTGGCACCGTCTGAATTTTATGAGTTATTGAAATCTGCTGAGGATGCATTATATCCTGGCTGCAAGATGAGCAAATTAGAAGCAGTTGCAAAATTTATGGCTATCAAATCAGATAACGGAATGTCAAACACCTGTTTTGACCAGATATTTTCTTTGCTGAAAACACTGTTACCCGAAGGAAATGTTTTACCTGCAAATTACTATGAGAGTAAGAGGCTGGTTCGAAATTTGGGACTTACTTGTCAGAAGATTCATGCATGTTCAAATGACTGCATTTTATATTCTGGGGAAAATGAGTCGTTGGATAGTTGTCCTACATGTGGGCAACTAAGATATAAAGAAGGACAACACGGGAAGTCTGGTTTGATTCCTGTAAAACAGTTGAGATATTTTCCGCTTACATCCAGACTTCAGCGTTTATTCATGTCTAAGAATACAGCAACAATGATGTCATGGCATAAAGAGAATATTTCAACCGATAAAAGCTTGAATCATCCAGCCGATGGTGATTCATGGAAACATTTTTATAGAGTGCATCCATCCTTTGCTTTAGAAGCTAGAAATGTTCGACTGGGCCTTTCCACTGATGGTTTCTGTCCGTTTGGATCTTATGGTAGTCAATATTCATGTTGGCCTTTTTTTTTAACTCCGTACAATTTACCTCCATGGATGTTGATGAAGGAGCCATATATCTTTTTGACTTTACTAATTCCAGGACATCCAAAGAAAAATATTGATGTTTATTTGAATCCATTGATTGATGAATTAAATTTATTGTGGAGTACTGGTGTCATTACATATGATGTTGCAACGAAATAGAATTTCATACTGAGAGCAGCATTGATGTGGACAATAAGTGACTTCCCGGCTTATGGGATGTTATCTGGCTGGAGTACACATGGTCAGAAATCATGTCCTTACTATATGGGAGAGAACAAAGCATTTATGCTCATTCATGGAAAGAAACCTTGTTATTTTGACTGTCATCGCATATTTCTTCCAGCTGATCATCCTTTTCGCAGAAACAGATCTCATTTCAGAAAAGGAACAGTTGAAAGGGATGGACCTCCAAAAATGCTATCAGGTTCGGAGTTAAAATCAGTTGTATTTTCATTACCTCCCATCACTTTTGGTCCCACAATAAATCAACAGAAAATTTCTGGTTTTGGGAAAGAACACAATTGGATTAAACCTAGCATATTTTGGGATTTTCCATATTGGTCTGATCTGTTGGTCCGACACATGTTAGATGTCATGCATATTGAGAAGAACTGTTTTGATAATTTGTTTCATACAGTTTTGGATACGCCAGGAAAGAGCAAAGACAATGTAAATGCACGTTTAGATCTTACCCAAATTTGCAGGCGTCCAGAATTGGAACTATTTGAGAATGTCAGAACAGAAAGGTTACTGAAACCAAAAGCAGCTTATACACTATCTAAAGAAAACCGTTTATTATTTTGTCAGTGGATTGCATATTTGAGACTTCCAGATGGCTGTGCTTCTAATTTGGGTAGATGTGTAAAGAATGGTCATATTACTGGATTAAAAAGTCATGATTGTCATGTTATAATGGAGAGACTTCTACCCATTGGATTAAGAGGTCTGTTGAATTCTGTGATTTGGGATTCCATAACAGACATGTCTCATTTTTTTCGGGAAATTTGTGCGGCTACGGCAGATTATGATGCTCTAGGAAAACTTGAAAAAGATGTTGTTGTAATTATATGTAAACTGGAAAAAATATTTCCGCCGTCTTTCTTCGACTCAATGAAAAATTTGATGTTACATTTGCCATATGAAGCCAAATGTGGAGGTCCGGTACAGTTTCGATGGATGTACCCATTTGAAAGATGCATGCAAAAATTGAAAAGAAAAGTACGTAACAAAGCATCTGTTGAAGGATCTATTGCAGAAGCTTATTTGCAAGAGGAAATATCTTTTTTCTGCTCCCATTATTTTGAATCTGAGTATCCTTCAAAACACAACCGAATGGGATGGAACGAGAGGAATATTGATGAAATCGACAATCAATTATCTATTTTCAACCAGTCAGATCTTGGTTTTGGTGGAGTTTATGAACGCTGGCTTTCAGATGATGAACATCAGAGAGCTCATACGTATGTTCTGCTCAACTGTGAAGAGATGACATCAGTTGTACTGTAAGTGTTTATATCACTTATTCTATCATTTATGTTATAGTAAATAACTTTGGTTTTTATAGGTTGTATGATAATCATATCAAGAAACAAATTCCACAAATTACAGCAGCTGCTCTCGAAGAACGTCGACTGAAAAATTTCTCTCAGTGGTTTCAAAAACTGGTAACATAAATTCTTTATCTTTTAGCAACTCATTCAATGTATAGTTTACTATATTGATAATTATTTCACAAATTTTCAGGTGTCTCGACATGCTGATAAAATTGACAAATGGCTGTGTGTATTGAGTAACCCACCTTCCAAACTTGTTAAAACTTATAATGCATATGTGGTGAATGGATTTCGATTCCACACACATGCATATGGGGAATCGAAAAAAACAATGAACAGTGGAGTTAGCTTGAGAGGATCTCATCATCGAGAAAATGAAGTTGACTTTTATGGCATACTTGATGAAATCATTGAACTCTGTTATCTTGGACAACATTACATAACCATGTTCAAATGTCGGTGGTTGGATACAGAGAGAGGCGTGCGTGTTCATCCGACTCATGGAATCATCGATATTAAATGTAAAAGTGTTCTCGCAGTAAATGAACCATTCTTATTGGCTCAACAGGCATATCAAGTTTATTATGCAAAGTATTGTGCAACATCAAGAGACTTGACTGATTGGTGGAGTATAATAAAAATCAAAATTCAAGACAATCAGTTTAGTCAAAGTGAATGTGCTTTCACTGATGTGCAAAGAATTGAAGTTTTTCAAGAGAGTACTCAAAATCAATCTCTTTTACAAAGAGACGTGAGTATTGATGACGACACCCCACATTTAAGAGTCGGTGATGACGATGATGTTAATGATGTCGCATATGAATTTGAAATGGTAAGAGATGAAGCAACTGTAACTCGAATGGATATCGATGATGTTGAGGAGGAATATGAAGATGACATTGACATATATGAAGATGATGATGAAGATGAACACTAATAGCATTCCATGGTATTTATATACAATCATAATATGTATATATGTATATATGTATATATAATAGTAATTATCAATTATTTGCTAACATTAACATTTTCTGTTTCAGATGGACGAGGCCACATTTCATGAGTTGGCGGATGCTGACCTGACTTTCGATGAGGATGCGTTGCTAACAGATGACCCTCAGCCTGCAGGCGCTCCAGGGAGTACGCGGAGGGGGCGCGGTCTTGCACGATTGATGATTCCTGACCCTGTCCCCGAGCGACGTCCACGTCTTGGGTTTGATCCACGCACACGGAGGTGTGATAACCTGTGTGATAACCTGTGGATTTGACTAAGATTTCATTAATCTATTCACATAATAAATGTTTATTATTTTTTCAGTTTTCCGCATATAGCAGTCGGACAGGGCAGCGCTATTTTGCGCAACTATTTCTCTCAGCCGTGGACCACATGGGAGCAGATTCCCATTGATGTGCAGCAGGCCATGTTCGGCCATTGGTTGGTACGTACGTAAATAAATAATTTTTATTTTGAAAATTATTTCATTTCTAACTTGATATTTTGATTTATTTGTAGGGTTTATGGTATCCGATCGAGGATACCATGCGTGACGCCATCCACGAGGCATGGGAGGTGGCCATGCGTGATCGCCTTCGTCAGTTTTTGCACAATTTAAGAAAAGCTGCGATGAAGAAAGCAGGAGTGTCAGATTTTGAGGAGTCATGTAGAGCACACTGACCAGAGTATATTTCATCCCATGTATGGGATGGATTATGTGCGCACTGGTTGAATGGTGCCTTTCAGAGGAGATCATCGGTGGGAAGGCAGAATCGGGGGAGACAGGAGGTGACTCATCGAGCTGGAAGTCGTTCTTTCAGTACTCATAGACAGCATCTGGTACGTACATTATTTATAAATATTTTATATAACTATAAATATTAACAGTTTATTTTTTATTCTTATAGGCTGTCGAGCACCCCGATATTACAGAGTACGACGTATATCGGAGGATGTATAGTGATCCTGCTACTGGGGAGCTAAGAGGTGATCGTCAGCATCACATCGTGGTCAGTATTATTTGTTTTCAAGTTTAAAAATTAACTGCATATAATATATTCACAATTTTAATTTTAAATTGCAACTATAGGAGTCATATGAGGCCACAGCGTCACAGGCCCGGCCTGAGAGTCAGGCCGAGTCATCAGATCAGACCACTGCCCGTCAGTTTGATGAGGTGGCATGAATGCAGGACACCCAGTATGCCTTCGAGAAGGGTCGGGTAGTTGGTATCGGCTCTCGACTGACTCCCGGAGATTATTATGGCAGTGCTGCGATGTCGGCGTCCAGCTCGAGAGGAGATCGTGCATCTTCTTCTACTACACAGTATGAGGATCAGTTGCGATCTCAGACTGCACAGATAGAGAGTCTCCGACAGGAGCAGGAGCAGATGCGTCAGCAGCATGAGGAGGAGCGTCGACACCAGCAGCAGTTGTACGAGGAGCAGACGAGTCGGTGGCAGCAGCAGCATCAGGAGCAGATGGAGTACATGCGCCGACTCACTCATGCTTTAGGGATGGAGTTTCCTCCACCACCATCTGCAGATCCCCCACCTCCCCCCCCCTCCTTCAGATTAGAGTTTGTATTTATGTTATAAAATTTGGGAAATCAATTTTTTTTTCCTATCCTTAGTTTTTGTCTCATTATAAAATATTAATAATATTATATTTTTAAATAACAATATTAATATGAATAATAATATTATTTATATTTTATAATATTAAAATATATATATATATTAAAATTTTATAATATTATAATTTAATTATATTTTTTGTAATACTTGAATTATTTTAATATTTGAATGTAAAATAATTCTATTATTTTTATATTAATTAAAATAACTTATTAATATTTTTTTTATTTATGAATTATAATTCTAATATTATTATATTAATTAAATCATTTATTAATATTCTATTATTTTTTATTTTTGAATTATAATTCTATTATTATTATATTAATTAAAATAATTAATTATTTTTATTTGTGAATTATAATTCTATTATTATATTAATTAAAATAATTTATTAATAATTTATTTTTTTTTATTTTTTTTATATTATTTGCGACGGGATACTATGCCCGTCGCAAATACTACTATTATTAATAGTTTTTTATTTTTTTTAAAAAATAGTTTTTGCGACGGGATACTATGCCCATCGCAAATACTAGTATTATTAATAGTTTTTTTTTAAAAAAAAATAGTTTTTGCGACGGGTCCCGTCGCAAAAACTATTTTAAAAGTTTTTTACAAAAATACGGAATACTATTTGCGACGGGGAGAATGACCGTCGCAACAAAAGGCTTTAACGACGGGCCCGTCGCAAATAAGTGTTGTTGCGACGCCGTTTTCAGCAACGGGCTATTTGTGACGGGCCCCCGTCGCAAATACCTGTTTTTCTAGTAGTGAAATATCACTACATTATTCATCAATAAACAAATAATTATTATATTTACTAAATAATAAATAAATATTTATTAAATATTACGCTCACAATATATTCTCTCGAATAACTAGTAACAGAATAAATTTGATCAAGAATACATGAATAATTATTAAACCGCATGTGGGAATAATATTTATTCAACCTATTAAATAATAATATATTATTTAACTAAGATTCTGGATACACTTAGTGTGCAACCCTCTAGTCCTATTTCTCATTGGCATTAGGCGAAATAGACTAAAGTTCAAGGTTAGCATCTAACAACATGATAAGGAACCCATAGAGAAATAAGTTAATGTTACAACAACATGTCATATTATATGGACACTTACTATGTAATATAATCCCTTTAACACAATATCTTTAATCGAGCAAGTTGCATGTTGGTGCCATCAACCTATGTGTTTGATATCTCTTTCTTTGACTTTCCAGAAATAGAACTTTCCTATAGAACACCATGGTCATGGATTTATTTAGGCTATATTATTTTCATTAAATATCATGAGATATTAACTTCAGTTAATGAATATAAGGGATAAATCCTTTATCACATTATTCATTAATGTGATATTACTCATGATGCACCCAATGTATCCTACATCACCGTGAACGACTGTCATCATGGTTTTCATCAATACATCAAAGCACACGACTCATAATACTCATTAATAATAATCTTAAAGTCTAAGGATCAATACACATGTTCGCATATAGGAACATCCAATGACACTTATAAATGTGTATTTCCTACTGGCGGGTCTCATTCTCATAATATCCTACTGGATATTACCAAGGGCGTACATTATGAGAATGTTCCTCAAAGTACTATGAGCCTCTACCCCTGATAGCTTGTATCATTTTTATCCCTCAAATGATATCATCTGGATATAGAACATATATTCAAGAATAGTGTCATAGCACATTTGGGTTCTCATCATGGCGGGGAACTACTGCGACCTTTTAGTGCGACAACTACTCTTAGGACATTGTCACATAATATGTCACATAGAAGAAAAATCATGATGTGATAAATAGTTTATTAATATTCAAAACAATGAATACATGTTATCATAAAGTATACAAAAGTTGGTTCTAGGGTATCAACTCCAACAGACTTCCACTTTCACTAGAGCCAACTGCTAATGACCTTTAGTCTGCAAACTCTCACATGATACTCATGCTTCTGCTAAGATAGGCCTTTAGTCAAGGGGGTTGCCACATTCTCTTCCATGAGTACTCTTATCACTGTAACTTCACCCCTTTTATAAAAATTCCTTAAGAGGTGATACTTCTAGAGTATATGCTTTTTTCGTTGGTGTGACCTTGTCTCTTTTGCAAGAGTCACCACTGTAGTCATGGTAAGCTGCAACTTTAGTCAAGGGGGCTGCCACATTCTCTTCCATGAGTACTCTTCTCACTGTAACTTCACCCCTTTTATAAAAATTCCTTAAGAGGTGATACTTCTAGAGTATATGCTTTTTTCGTTGGTGTAACCTTGTCTCTTTTGCAAGAGTCACCACTGTAGTCATGGTAAGATGCAACTTTCATCGTAGTCAATTCCTTTATGTTGTTTAAACCCTTTAGCCACTATCCTTTCTTTATAGGTACTTATTTTACCTTCCATGTCCAATTTCCTCTTGAATACCCATTTGAATTCAATAGGATTTACATCAACTGATGCATCGACCAAAACCCAAAATTAGTTTTAATACATGGAATCCATCTCAGAATTCATAGATTCTAACCATCTTGTAGCTTCTGAGCTCTCTACCACCTCTTTGTAGGAGAGAGGTTCATCATTTTCAACCAATAACGAGTCACCGTCCTTAGTGACCAGAAAATCATATCTCTCTGGTTCTATTACCTCTTTTACACTCCTACACAGTACTTGTGTTTTAGAAACTACTTCTTTTATGGGGACCTATAGAATCTATTCCTATACCAAATCATATGTATCTTGAGCATCAACTTCGTCGAAGTCAATATTTCTCCCACTATCCTTTTTGAGAATGTGATCCCTCTCAAGAAATATGTCTTGTTTGGCGACAATCGCTTTCTTATCTGAGGGGTTGTATAGGTTGTATAACTTTATTTCCTTAGTATGCCTTATAAAGATACACTTTGTGCCCTAGGGTGCTAGTTTGTTGCCCGAGAAAGCCTTAAAAACACCTCGCATCCCCATACACGTGTATGCAACAAAATGGGTTTCTTTCCACTCTGTAACTTGAAGGGAATTTTATTTTACACTTTATTTGGTACTCAATTTAATGTGTATGCCGCAATTTTTAATACATATCCCCAAAATGATAATGAAAGATCTACATGACTCATCATCGAACTTACCATGTCTAACAAGGTACGGTTCCTCTTTTTTCTAACACAATTCCATTGTGGTGTGTAAGGTGGGGTGAGTTGATATAGAATCCAAAACTCTCATATAAAGTTGATGAACTCTTGTTTAAGATATTCACCACCTCAATCAAATCACAGCTTCTTTATCTTCTTACCAAGATGATTCTCTACTTCACTCTTGAATTCCTTGAATTTCTTAAAGTACTTGGACTTATACCTCATTAATTAGATGTATCCATATATAATCAAGTCATCAGTAAAAGTTATGAAGTAATAATATCCACCTCTAGCTTCTACTGGAATTGGTCCACACACATCAGTGTGTACTAATCCTAGAAGATTTGCGGCCATTTCACCCTGTCCAACGAATGGTGGTTTGGTCATTTTTCCTTACAAACAAGTGTGACATATTTCAAGTGGTTTTATCTCAGAAGAGTCTAAATAACCATCTTGACAGAGCTTTGTCAAACGCTTCTCGTTTACATGAATAAGACAGTGATGCCACAATTGGGTGTTATTTGAGTCGTGTGAACATGATTCATTATCAATTTTCAACACTTGATTTTCATAATTTAATACATAAAGACCGTTATTTAAATGTGTCATACCATAACATATGTTGTCCTTATAAAAAAACAACTTTTATTTCCAAATTTGAAAATAAATCTATTTGTATCTAAACATGGCATAGAAATTATGTTCTTGGTAACTGTAGGTACATAATAAAAATTCTTTAAAACCAAAATCACGTATGTTGGAAATGGAAGGTATTAATTACCAATGGCTAGGGAAGCCAACCTCTCTCCATTGGTAGCTCTCAGATCCACCTCTCCTCTAGTAATATTTCAAAATCTACCTGGTTCCTGCATTTAGATATTGATGTGAGCTCCACAAGCTGTACTTAATACCCAATGTGTAGATAATTAAAGATTAAACTCTATAAAAAATGTCCATTTAGCTTCCCCTTCCTTTTGGGTATAGTTTCTCTTCTAGTGGCCTGACTTTCCACATGCTAAACGTACCACCCCATTTTCCTTACCCTGCCTCTAGATCTTCTTCTTCTTGGAAGGAAAATGTAGAGACCCTAAGCCTGGCGTACAAGGACATTACATTACTTTTGCGGAATACTTAGTACATAACAAAAACACACACACACAAGGATCGTATAGGTTTAGTGTCTTTGGAAACTCGGAATATAATCTTCTAATCGTGGTGAAAGATATTCAACATCTCCCATAAAGATCTTCCTTTTTTTTACCTAAATCCTTTCTTTATATCCTGGGGAAAATAAAACATAAAAGGGTGAGCTCAAATGCTCAGTAAGGGTAATCAAAAGAAATATCAATCACATCATATACATAATCACATAACTTTTGGAAATCTTAACCTGCAAAAGAGATCATAATTTCATAACATGGGATAAATCATGGAAGTGAAATGTAATCACAATAATCATAACTTAAAACATGAAACTTTGTGGCATACACACATAATCATAGAGAATCATTTCTTGTTAGTCAAGACTCATTTCCAAGACTATCTTAGTGGACAAAGTCCCTTTCTGAACCGAGTCACCCTCGTTTCAGTCCTGTTTCACTGAACCGGTATAACCTACCATTCCAGCCATGTCTATCTCATGAGATATAAAATCTTTACCCAATGCATTGGAGGGAGATATAGGTCCCACCCATCTCATAATGATACCATTCTTATGTGTGCCACAAAATCATAAATCATACATCATCTCATAACCCATGTAATAAAAATGGGAATCTTAAACATCGTGACATCATAAAACAATTCATATAAGATAAAGGAATTCATAAAAATATAATTCCATCACAACATAATCAAATCAATGTAATAATAGGGATAAAAACAGAACCCTTTATTATCTTATATGGAAAATAATTTTGATAAAATAATTAAACTCTATTCTTGAGGAAAATATCCTTTCAAATTCAAAAATATTTTCCTTTCTTAACATGTCATACAATTTTAAACTAAAAGAAGTTGATTAAAAATAAACTTGAAAACTTGTAAAGGAAGCTTCTTGGAAATAATGTTTTAAAAAATCCATTCATGCCGTATAAGTTAAAAAAACATTCTTCTCGTACTTTTGTCGGAAAAGTCAAAAAAGTACCTCGTACGAAAAACGACAAAAGATTCCTTTCATATATTTTACTAAAAACTCACCGAAGGGTAAAATAGGATTTAAAAAATTGTAGGTGGATGGAAATAATATTACATATTGAGGAAACATGGATGTGGATGATAAAATACACCCCAGTAAATACTAAAGTATAAACAATCTCGGATAAAAATGAGATTGTGATATTTCCCTTACCTTATGTCCGATATGCTTTGTACGTATCCGAACCTACTGTATAATGATTTAAATAATGTCATTAACTTATTACAGAATCATATTCATTGTTATGATATCATATATGGTTCACTTATGACTTTATATTACCCGTTCTTTTGTAAATTCCATGTTAAAGAAGCGTTTTGGGTAAAATCGTTTCATTTATCGTAGGTGTTTGGACTTGTTGTTCTTGACATTATTATTACTTATATCATGATTTACTTACTTCCAGAATATAAAACATGATTTATATATCATATATATTCAGTATATATATATATATAATAGATAGATAAATGAAATGAAACACACCGTTCATGGAGACGGTAGTCCGTACGTACGCATGAACGTTGTTTTCCTTTCATTATTGTCTTGAATGGAAGTAAGTAGATGACATACATATATACATAAATCTAGTAGATTTATAATTTCATATATTTCATTATTATTGCTTATATATACTTTATAATCATTCTTAAATGGTTAACATGGAGAATGAATCTCATCGCGTCATGGAGACGGTAGTCCGTACGTACGCACGAGCGATGATATCGTTCTCATGTTCGTGAACTTGTGTTGAAGTGTATGTATACTATTTCAGTATCAATATCACTTTATAATAATAATATATAGTTATTATTTACACCATTATACCCATCCAAGTAAGGTGGTGGTGGAAAATAGATTTCACCACGGCGTGGAGACGGTATTCCGTACGTACGCACGCGCGGTGATTTCGTTTTCCGTAGGATGGATAGATGGTGAAATAGGATTGTTTCATACTTATAATAACATATCAGTATATGAGTGATACTGATGTTATTACTTCATAATGAAACAACCTAATAATAATAAGTGGAATAAGAAATAAAGGTGAAAGAATCGGTAACGGAAATTACCTCTTCTTTGAAGCGCCTCTTTGAGACCTCCTCTTAGGAAACTAAAATTGGTCTTTGAGGAAGACCAGAACCTCTAGGATGTTTCTAGGGAAGTGTAGAAGAGAATTTGGCATGGGTTGGCCGAGCTTGAAGGCTCAAAGTTGTGTGAGGAAGAGAGGGAGGAGGTGCCCTTTTATAAGGGAGGAGAGGGGTACCTTTGGAATAACTAAAAATATTATTTTATTATAAGGTCAAGTTCGGTTTTAAATAGCTCAAAATTGATTTATTTCGAGGATAAGGTGGGGATGGGTCGAAATCCTCTCATCCAATAGAATTTAGACAAGTTTAGGTTCCTATTTTAACCTTATCATTTAGATTTAACATAATGTCTTCTTGTGTTCTTACACTATAAGGTTAATAAACTTACTATAAGAAGCCAAACGAACCCCAAATTGTTTATTATAAATATATATAACCTTATCTAAGTCATTTTTCCTAACCTTAGATTTTTAGGAATAAAATAACAATTAATAATATAATATTTGTTTTAAAAACTATTTTATGTCAATTTTGACACTATTTAGTAATTGATTTTTGTGAAAATCATAATAGAATGATAAGTTCAAACAAAGTTAATTAAATCAATATTAACATGTCATATTAACCTAGAAAATTAGTGTAATTCATAAAAAGTCTCAAATTATATTTATTTGGGTATTTATAACATCAATTATGTCAATATTTCATTAATAAGATAATTACTGCATCATCGTTGTGTCATAAATAAATTAAATTATTTAATGTTTAAAAATTACAAATAAAATACCATTATGTAGGAAATCTTTTTATCTTTCTAATTAATATTTATAGTCGAATTTATCTTATGTATAACCCCATATTAAAAATGTTTTAGTAAATAAACTTTGATTTTAACTCTTTTTACCCTTCTTTAAATAAATTAATAATAAATGTCCTAATCTAATCCAAGTGGGTCTAAATGGTAATATTTTATTCCTAATCTTGTTTTTGGTCGAATTAAACTTATCCAATAGAATTTGGACATGTGTTAGGATAATAATAATATCATTTTTACCCTTAATTACCCTATTTACTTTTAACCGTGGTAAAAAAAAACGTAAAAAGTTACTATTCACCAAAAAATTATTTTCATCTCATTGAACCACATTTTACTTACTGACATCAACTGTGTCTCTCGAATTTTTGAAACTCCACTCATAGAAGCGGTAAAATTAAGTTTTATGAAAAATTCAGTTTTTTTTTAACTACCACTTAGTGGTTTCACTATTCATCAAAAATTGAAAGTTTTCAGAAAAATACCAAAAATTAGGCCTAAGCTATATTTGATATTATGAACTCAAAAATGATTTCTATTTTATCAAATTCAAAACATATCAGTTGCATTAATAAATTTAAAAATTAATTCTCGTCGTCAAAACAAAAGGCGTGTTTTTAAGAGATAATAACTATCAAAAGATTGACACTTGTTTATAACTGGTTTAAATGTGAAATTACATCCAATGACCAAAATTGTATTAAATTGTAAAAATATATTCTAAATATACTTTAAAACCACTCAAATTAATAATTTATCACTATTAATTATTTCGATTGAAAAAGTTGTTTTTAATTAAAATTTAGTAATTTCCACTATTCATCAAAATATGAAAGTTATCCGAAAATTACCAAAATTTCACCCTAAGCTAATTTCGATATTCCGAATCCAAAAATGAAGTCCATTTTAAAAAATAAAATTTAAAAAATTTAAAAAAGTGGTTATTACTATTCATAACGGCTAGTTTTAATAATATTTTAATAGCATATCGTTGTTTAGTGAAACTCGGTATTGCGTACTACACACGCTATCAAGGAAGGTCGCGATTGCGTGTAATGAAAGGCAAGTCAAGGATGCGTGTTGTGAAAGCTCCTTTTGGTGTAGCGTACAACACATGACATTAATGAAATTAAAAAGAATATTTTTCATAAAATCTCGGGGTGTTACATTCTACCCCCCTTAAAATGAATTTCGCCCTCGAAATTCGTCGGGGTTATAAATGGTTTACTATTCGAAAGTTTTTTTAATAGAAACCCACATCTTAAAAAGGAATACCAAAACCAATCTTTAAAAACAAAAGTATGAAACGTAATGGTTACCCAAATAAACTAATCACTGGGTTTCCACATAGGTGAAAATATGGATATGGAAGAGAAATCTAACCATCATGTTCTGATGGAGAGTGGTAGAGAACATGGCTATGGAAAAGACAACAATCACAAATCCATAAATTTGTGACGATCTAAGGTACCATCTGATTAATCAGATATAAGAGCACTAGGAAAACATTTTTGGTTTTCGAGATCGTTTCCCTAAAGTTGAAGAATTTGAATTAGAATAAATACTTACTTTATTTTGGTACAATCTCACTATTTTTCATGCCTTGAACAATTTCCACTTCATCTCTTAAATAAAGGAAGTTGAATTTGTTATTCGTGAAGTGTTAGTAGATCATGTGATAGAATGACGGGTCATTCCATCTGTCTCAAACAAAAGGTTAGCAAAAGTTATTAAATATAAGTCATTCTATAGTGAGATTAATCATATATGGTTCCTAAAATGGACTTATACTTCATATATCATACTGCTTAATATAATAAAACTAGTTTCTACTAAACAGGGACTTCCTGTAGGCCAGTGGTAGGAGATAAAGGCCAGTCGCACTTCGGTTGTGGGTTCGATTCTCACAGCCTTGTCCGACGCGATGGGTTGTCGCCCGTCCTGCAGGTTGTCCTTTTTCTAAAACTATATTACTATAACATCCCATCAATAATATTGAAAAACAAACAATACTAACTTATTTCCAACATAATCCATTCCAATCTTTAGGCTTATCCATAATACTGCAGTCCACTCTTAGAGATTTAATACCATCGTTGATCCCCACATATCATAAGATATATCTTGTTTGTCACATTCCAAACATTCAAAGGCCTTAATCTTGTACTCTCTTGAATACCCATTGAACCTTATTGAAAACATGAGTGTTGTTAAAAGTTAACTCTTTCCGCATACCAAAATCCTCAAAATTCTATATACTCAAACCATGATATCAATTAGTCCTTATATCAATCATGAGCTCATGAATACTATCAAACATATTAGATTCTCTCTATCCTTTCATTATGTGCATATCATCTGCTTTTCGAAAATATTTCAATCACTTTTCATGGTTATCGATGCCATATTATTATAGAAAACCACAATGGACCAATAAATAGATATTCCAATATACCATAAAAGTACCTCAATAACATTATTCTTGAATACCAATACATAAACACTTTAAACCATCATCTTCAATGATTGTCCTGGAATAAGTCCTTCCTTAATTAGAAGTAACTTTTTAGGTCAGGGCATTGAGTTGGGTAATGCCCATGTTCTACACAAATAAGACATTGAACTCCATAACAGTCTGTCACTCTATGATCCTTTTCTCCACACAGATAACATTTGTCCCTCCATTTGAGGTATTCCTCGAGGTTCTTCTTCCCTTCTTTAGAAATCTCAATCTTTCTTTCTTTATGCTCCTCAACATGCGAACATGCATAAAAGTCTATCTTCCTCTTATTTGATGAATTAGGCATACCACTAAATTTCACCTTGTTAATCATATATCGTGATGACTGATTTGGCATAATCACAATATATTTCTCTCTAGGCATTACACAATTTTGTTTCTCATAGTCACCAATTTTTCTATTGAATTCAATGCTAACCGAATTCTTTCTGGTTCCCTCCATTGACTAAAACACAAAAAGAATTCTGTGAGAGCCAAAAATCATACAAGGAAAATAACATAATCAAGGGGGAGTATCCTCAATATCTAACATCTTAGGTTAAATTCTATGATCGTTACCGTAGTTCTAGGACTGTATCATATACGTATACTTATCCTTAGGGACATCCCTAGACATACCTTAGAAATATCTCTAGGGATCTCACTAACGTTTTCGCATCCTAGTTTCCAAAGGTTGACTAAACCTTTCCTCTGATACCAACTGTAGAGACCCTAAACCTGACGTACAAGGACATTACATTACTTTTGCGGAATACTTAGTACATAACAAAAACACACACACACAAGGATTGTATAGGTTTAGTGTCTTTGGAAACTCGGAATATAATCTTCTAATCGTGGTGAAAGATCTTCAACATCTCCCATAAAGATCTTCCTTTTTTTTTACCTAAATCCTTTATTTATATCCTGGGGAAAAGAAAACATAAAAGGGTGAGCTCAAATGCTCAGTAAGGGTAATCAAAAGAAATATCAATCACAACATATACATAATCACATAACTTTTGGAAATCTTAACCTGCAAAAGAGATCATAATTTCATAACATGGGATAAATCATGGCAGTGAAATGTAATCACAATAATCATAACTTAAAACATGAAACTTTGTGGCATACACACATAATCATAGAGAATCATTTCTTGTTAGTCAAGACTCATTTCCAAGACTATCTTAGTGGACAAAGTCCCTTTCTGAACCGAGTCACCCTCGTTTCAGTCCTGTTTCACTGAACCGGTATAACCTACCATTCCAGCCATGTCTATCTCATGAGATATAAAATCTTTACCCAATGCATTGGAGGGAGATATAGGTCCCACCCATCTCATAATGATACCATTCTTATGTGTGCCACAAAATCATAAATCATACATCATCTCATAACCCATGTAATAAAAATGGGAATCTTAAACATCGTGACATCATAAAACAATTCATATAAGATAAAGGAATTCATAAAAATATAATTCCATCACAACATAATCAAATAAATGTAATAATAGGGATAAAAACAGAACCCTTTATTATCTTAGATGGAAAATAATTTTGATAAAACAATTGAACTCCATTCTTGAGGAAAATATCCTTTCAAATTCAAAAACATTTTCCTTTCTTAACATGTCATACAATTTTAAACTAAAAGAAGTTGATTAAAAATAAACTTGAAAACTTGTAAAGTAAGCTTCTTGGAAATAATGTTTTAAAAAATCCATTCATGCCGTATAAGTTAAAAAAACATTCTTCTCGTACTTTTGTCGGAAAAGTCAAAAAAGTACCTCGTACGAAAAACGACAAAAGATTCCTTTCATATCTTTTACTAAAAACTCACCGAAGGGTAAAATAGGATTTAAAAAATTGTAGTTGGATGGAAATAATATTACATATTGATGAAACATGGATGTGGATGATAAAATACACCCCAGTAAATACTAAAGTATAAACAATCTCGGATAAAAATGAGATTCTGATATTTCCATTACCTTATGTCCAATATGCTTTGTACGTATCCGAACCTCCTGTATAATGATTTAAATAATGTCATTAACTTATTACAGAATCATATTCATTGTTATGATATCATATATGGTTCACTTATGACTTTATATTACATGTTCTTTTGTAAATTCCATGTTAAAGAAGCGTTTTGGGTAAAATCGTTTCATTTATCGTAGGTGTTTGAACTTGTTGTTCTTGACATTATTATTACTTATATCATGATTTACTTACTTCCAGAATATAAAACATGATTTATATATCATATATATTCAGTATATATATATATATATAATAGATAGATAAATGAAATGAAACACACCGTTCATGGAGACGGTAGTCCGTACGTACGCATGAATGCTGTTTTCCTTTCATTATTGTCTTGAATGGAAGTAAGTAGATGACATACATATATACATAAATACAGTAGCTTTATAATGTCATATATTTCATTATTATTTCTTATATATACTTTATAATCATTCTTAAATGGTTAACATGGAGAATGAATCTCATCGCGTCGTGGAGACGGTAGTCCGTACGTACGCACGAGCGATGATATCGTTCTCATGTTCGTGAACTTGTGTTTAAGTGTATGTATACTATTTCAGTATCAATATCACTTTATAATAATCATATATAGTTATTATTTACACCATTATACCTATCCAAGTAAGGTGGTGGTGGAAAATAGATTTCACCACGGCGTGGAGACGGTATTCCGTACGTACGCACGCGCGGTGATTTCATTTTCCATAGGATGGATAGATGGTGAAATAGGATTGTTTCATACTTATAATAACATATCAGTATATGAGTGATACTGATGTTATTACTTCATAATGAAACAACCTAAGAATAAGAAGTGGAATAAGAAATAAAGGTGAAAGAATCGGTAACGGAAATTACCTCTTCTTTGAAGCGCCTCTTTGAGACCTCCTATTAGGGCACTAAAATTGGTCTTTTAGGAAGACCAGAACCTCTAGGATGTTTCTAGGGAAGTGGAGAAGATAATTTGGCAGGGTTTGGCTGAGCTTGAAGGCTCAAAGTTGTGTGAGGAAGAGAGGGAGGAGGTTCCCTTTTATAAGGGAGGAGAGGGGTACCTTTGGAATAACTAAAAATATTATTTTATTATAAGGTCAAGTTCGGTTTTAAATAGCTCAAAATTGATTTATTTCGAGTCTAAGGTGGGGATGGGTCGAAATCCTCTCATCCAATAGAATTTAGACAAGTTTAGGTTCCTATTTTAACCTTATCATTTAGATTTAACATAATGTCTTCTTGTGTTCTTACACTATAAGGTTAATAAACTTACTATAAGAAGCCAAACGAACCCCAAATTGTTTATTATTAATATATATAACCTTATCTATGTCATTTGGCCGAACCTTATATTTTTAGGAATAAAATAACAATTAATAATATAATATTTGTTTTAAAAACTATTTTATTTCAATTTTGAGACTATTTAGTAATTGATTTTTATGAAAATCATAATAGAATGATAAGTTCGAACAAAGTTAATTAAATCAATACTAACATGTCATATTAACCTATAAAATTAGTATAATTTATAAAAAGTCTCAAATTATATTTATTTGGGTATTTATAACATCAATTATGTCAATATTTCATTAATAAGATAATTGTTGCATCATCGTTGTGTCATAAATAAATTAAATTATTTAATGTCTAAAAATTACAAATAAAATACCATTATGTAGGAAATCTTTTTATCTTTCTAATGAATATTTATAGTCGAATTTATATTATGTATAACCCCATATTAAAATGTTTTAGTAAATAAACTTTGATTTTAACTCTTTTAACCCTTCTTTAAATAAATTAATAATAAATGTCCTAATCTAATCCAAGTAGGCCTAAATGGTCATATTTTATTCCTAAGCTTGTTTTTGGTTGAATTACACTTATCCAATATAATTTGGACATGTGTTAGGGTAATAATAATATCATTTTTACCCTTAATTACCCTATTTACTTTTAACCGTGGTAAAAAAAACGTAAAAAGTTACTATTCACCAAAAAATTATTTTCATCTCATTGAACCACATTTTACTTACTGACATCAACCGTGTCTCTCGGATTTTTGAAATTCCACTCACAGAAGCGGTAAAATTATGTTTTATGAAAAATTCAGTTTTTTTTTAACTACCACTTAGTGGTTTCACTATTCATCAAAAATTGAAAGTTTTCAGAAAAATACCAAAAATTAGGCCTAAGCTATATTTGATATTATGAACTCAAAAATGATTTCTATTTTAACAAATTCAAAACATATCAGTTGCATTAATAAATTTAAAAATTAATTCTCGTCGTCAAAACAAAAGGCGTGTTTTTAAGAGATAATAACTATCAAAAGATTGACACTTGTTTATAACTGGTTTAAATGTGAAATTACATCCAATGACCAAAATTGTATTAAATTGTAAAAATATATTCTAAATATACTTTAAAACCACTCAAATTAATAATTTATCACTATTAATTATTTCGATTGAAAAAGTTGTTTTTAATTAAAATTTAGTAATTTCCACTATTCATCAAAATATGAAAGTTATCCGAAAATTACCAAAATTTCACCCTAAGCTAATTTTGATATTCCGAATCCAAAAATGAATTCCATTTTGAAAAATAAAATTTAAAAATTTTAAAAAAGTGGTTATTACTATTCATAACGGCTAGTTTTAATAATATTTTAATAGCATATCGTTGTTTAGTGAAACTCGGTATTGCGTACTACACACGCTATCAAGGAAGATCACGATTGCATGTAATGAAAGGCAAGTCAATGATGCGTGTTGTGCAAGCTCCTTTTGGTGTAGCGTACAACACAAGACATTAATGAAATTAAAAAGAATATTTTTCATAAAATCTCGGGGTGTTACAGAAAATGCTCAAGAGCTTTAGACTATTTATAGTTCTTGGGTCCCTTTGTCTTGTCCTTACTTTTATTATTCACCATAAGTACTGTAGGTTTTTCACACCTCATGTCATTATCCACTTGGTGAATTAAAGTAAGAAGTTTTATAATACTCTTCTCACTATTACTCATATTGTAATTAACAATAAAGTTGGAGAAGGTCTTGGGCAGTGATGAAAGTATGAGGTTTGTATGCAACTCATCTGATAATTTAATCCTTAAGATGTTCGGTCATTCAATGTAGCTGATAAGCTTGACTATATGAGGCCTATCTAGTGCAAACTCTCCAATCTTAGTTGTGAACAAATCATTAGAGATCTCATACCTCTCTTGTCTTGCCTTCTCTTGATAGAGATCCCGAAGGTGAGACATCATGCTATAGGCATCCATACCCTCGTTTTTCTTTAAAAGATCATTGTATATGGATGATAGCATAAAGCATTGAACATATGTAGCATCATTCATATGTTTCTCATAGAGAGATAGCTCTTCATCACTTATCTCATTATCAGGTACAACTAGTAAAGGTTCTTCGAGCACATATAATTTCCTTTCATAGTGAAGGATGACACATATGATCCTTTTCCACTCTTAAAAATTTGTGCCGGTGAGAAGGTTTTCCTTCTCGAGTATGGATCACAATGATATGTTTGATGTCATTTTATTGTTGTTTCTACAAATAAGATAAGCAGAATTTTAGTGCTTTATCTAATAAAATTTAGACAGATAAATAAATATTATATTTAATAGTCTCCCACTATTTTATCGAAACCCAATATCCCTCACCATTGGCTTCAGAATATCCTGTTTCTTGGACATTCTAGTGGCAAGAATCCATATTTCCCTTCTCATTACCCCAAATTTGGTTGGTCAAGCAACTCGAATGGTTTTAAGTAGGCATTGCAAATACCAACTACATTAATTCACAGTTCCTTGATCTGTTTAGTGGACTCCCCAATCCTAAAATCATAAATTTAGATTTCCTCAACCATTGTCTCTCAGTTACACCAAGTCCTACTTTAGTAGTCAACCCTTAATGTGAATCGAGTTAAGTCAACCCAAAACCTCATGTTAGAATTATCTAATAATTGAAAGCACCCCAACTTTGGTTGGTCAAGCACTTTGAACTATGGTTCGATTCTAACCGAAGTAGTGGAAGGCTATACCAACTTAATATTTTATTGAGGGATTTTATCTTTTTATGCATAAATTTCCAATTATTGTCTTTATCACATGCTTTGTTAATATTAAGTGGGATTCTTTAAGTGATTAACCATGTCTTAGATAATATTTATGCATAAGATGGTTTATTTTAGTTCTATCTTGCATGCTCGTTAATTTATTAATTATGTGATCGTGACAAGAAATCCATAATAAAATAACCATAAAACTGACAGAAATAAAATAAAGGGTATGATCATGAGATTATACTAATGGTCAGTTTATTTAGCAGCTGATAAACTAACCGTTGACCTAGGGGAGAAACACCTTGAACCAATTGAGGTTCATGTTTATAGCTTTCCACCTATCCACATTTGTATCTCCTTGGATTGGTTTTGTCTCGGCTCCAAACTTGAACCGCCTCTACTAGGTTGGGAGATCCATCCATTACATATGTATTTTACTCACATGTATGTGAGGGGGAAAGGGGTTTACATAAAAGAAACCATGGGTATGCAAGCCCTACATAATAATGCAGAGAGAAGGAATGCATGTCAATAATTTAATTTAATAATAAATTAAATGAAACCAATCGCATATAAAAGGTCTAGTCTAGCTTATGATCATCCACATACATGCAAAAAATTACGCATTTAATAAAAATAGCATTCAATTCTTAATCGTTATTATTTAAGATAAATCATGCTCGAATAGATTAATTATTATCTTTAATTAATCAATCCTTTTATCTTAATCATTATTTAATTTTCCTTGAGATTCTCATCCATTATAATTTTAAACAAATTAAATAAATTCATTTAAAATTAACCTTGTAAATAAATATACCTTGGAGGAAACACGGGGAATACATATCTAATTCCGCCCAACATGTATTATACTCGTATACTGTTTAACTCTTGTGACATATTACATACACGACTTATCATGTACTTTCACAACATGTACTTCACATATGATTACACGAATTACATGATTTTTCAGTCACGTGTTATGCTTAAATGCACATAGAGTAACAACTCATAAATTAACTCATACATGATATGCAAATCTTAACATTACACAGTTATTAATTAAACATTTAAATATTTATGTATATCAAAACATGTCACATGGCGAGTCATATCTTTACAACCACACGCAAGTACATGTCTCAAGGTTTACACAGTAAAATAAATAAATTTTAAATTTGTGTAACTTGGTATAAGTACACGGTGTGTAGATCTGATCTACACGGCATGTACATCTCTCACCTTCTATCTAAGGTATAAGACTAGGGACTTAGCGTGTGAATCATACCTCAGAAAATTTGGAGTACACAACATGTCCAATGGGCCACACACTGTGTGAACTCTGAGTTACACAGTCACTAGTCAAGTAGGTCATGTATGGAATACACATCACATCTATGACTCAAAGGGGCTATACACTATGTACGTGGGCTACACAGTGTGTAGTCCGACTGACCATGCGCCATTAAATTATGGTCAACATACGGTGCAATTTAACGTGTGTGTTCAATGTATATGACTGGAATTAATTTCCGAACTAATTCCTGATGCATTGAACATGACTACACGGTGTGTAACACTGATTACACAATGTATAGTCTTGTGTTGTCTGACTAGAAACCTTAGCACCTCTGGATGAGTTCCTTGATTTTATTTTAATCATAAAATTAAACATCTCGATTAGATATATGAGAAATGTAAGAGGAAGAACCAAATCTCACAATTCAGATTAAAATAATGATTAAACTTTAATTGAAAAACTAAATTAAAAATTCATAAATCACCAATGATTTTTAAATAATTATAAATAATTATGTGCCTTCTTTGATACCACTTTTAGGTTTCGGGCACAACGGAAGCGCACGATGGGTGATGCTCAACTTTGATTTTTTTCCATAATTGATGATCAATTTGAGATCTATATGAAGATGAATGTCGTGATCAACAAAATTGAATCAAAGAAATAGATAAAGGGATAGAATGCTGAAACCCATAGAGAGAGGAGATCAACACATATTATTTGTAATTAATTTAATTAGATAAAGAATTACCTTTAAGGAATTCTTTCTTTGTTGATGGATCCAGCAACAGATCTACGATGCATCGTCGTTGCATTGTAGAAACCAAGTCTATATTTCCTCTAGCGGTGATCCACATATGTTCTAGGAATCTTTAGATGTCACTAAAGGAGTCTCTGAGTGCTAGAACAGAAGATCATTGCACTTGCATCATCTGCCTTGAACGCCTGGAGAATTGCTTCCAAAGCATTCTCCTTTATCTGGTGGAGGAGTATTGTTCACCATTCTTGGGAGCATTCTTAGAGAAGGGAGCTCTCTAGGCTTGAGAGGATTCTCCAAGATTCATTGTTCACAACTGAATTGGCTAATGAGAAAAATAACACAATTGGGTATTTATATTGTTAGGGTTAATAAAATAATTGCACAAGTACCCTTGATTATTTTATTTAATCCTAGAAAAAACCCATGTCAAATAATAATATTATTATTATTTCTCTTCATTCCCTTAACTTGCGAATTATAATTAAATAATATTCAATATTTAATATTTCTCACAAAACCATTAAACTCAGTCTGTCATTCCTCCATAATATTTATTAGGCCTTGAATAATGTCTATTTATTTATTAAATAAATATCATTAAAATATTCACCAATAAATAAATAAATATAATATTCATTAAATAACAATTAAATATTTATTAAATATTTTTCTCGCAATATATCCTCTTAAATAATTAGTGACGAAATAAATGCGATCAAGAATACATGAATAAGTATTAAACCATGTGCAGGAATAATATTCATTCAACCTGTTAAATAGTAATATATTAATTAACTGATATTCGGGATACACTTAGTGTGTAACCCTCTAGACCTATTTCTCAGTGGCATTATGAGAAGTAGCCTAAAGTCCAAGGTTAGCATCTAGCAACACACTAAGGCACTCATAGAGAAAGAAGTTAATGTCATAATGACATGTCACCTCATACGGACACTTACTGTGTAATATAATCCCTTAACACAATATCTCTAATCGAGTAGGTTGCATGTCATTATCATAAACCTATGTGCTCGATGTCTCTTTCTTTAATTTTCTGAAAATAGATTGTTGGTGTCGCCCAAATTTACCCAAGTTCTAAGGGTTAAGCGGTCACTTGCAGTATAGCTTGGGTTGTCGAATCCTCAGAGACCTAAGAAGAACCTTTAGACACTCAATAAAAAGAGATGGATTTTTGGCTATGAAGTGGCCAACTTGGGTTGATTTTAGATGGTTTTAAAAGAGCACTAAAAGATCTGTGTGAATTCAAATTATGAGGAAATGAGTTGATCCTAGGTTATTGCTCGGGGTGGATTGGATGAATTATCTTTTTCTTTTACAATTTCAATTTCATTAACTCGAGAAGAATTCATGAAATGAATTCAAACTACCCTCATCACTTACTGATTAAACACCACCACAAATATATACTAATAACCTATACACTTGTAGGATCATTTTCATGAGCACTCCAAGGTAAAGAATCTAATTAACACATAAAAGTGGGGCGAATAAATTCAATAAGGAAGAGGAAGAGAGAAAATCATTTAATGAAAGAAACTCAAATAAAAGAAATTAATAACATTTAGAGAGTGATAAATAACATACAATCCAGGCTCTTTATACTCCCTTAGATCAACCCATAAAATATCTAGCCCTCTATTGATGATAAGTTCTCAACGGAAGCAGAAATTAGACTCATAGGGGCGGAATTGAAGAAGCAAAAACAACAACAAAAATGATCACTCCACCGTTGTGTGATAAATCACAAGGTTTGGTGTGAAAAAGTTCACAACTTGAGGCAACGATATCAAGGTGATATTAATAATAACATAACAAGAGAAGAAGAAGAACTTTTATTGAAAACTAAGGTGATTCGAATAACTTACATGAGAAGGAAAAATGTTACAAAGTCAATTTGGCATAATAACATTACAATCAAAACAAAGCTCCAAGATCCTTCAAATACTCCACCACTAATGCCTTAAATAGGCATTTTTTGAAGTCTTTGGATGAGACCCCATCATCCCATGTTCCTTTAATTAATTGTGTTGGGGGAAGGTGGGTGGACAATTAATGGAGATGTAACTTTTCAATTCTTGTCCTGAAGTGGCATCCAGCTTGCATCCACCGGAAAGACGCACCAAAAGGACCTTCTAAAAAGCCGAATTGGAGCGGGCCATAGAATACGTAAATGAATCCCCGTATGTCCCTAACATCCTGTAAAATGTCAGCCCAAAATAATGTGCCGTTCGCGAGATATGAGTTAAATAGTGGGCTGTTTTTCTGGGCCGCAGAATCTGGCCCAGAATTGCATCTTCAACTTGGGCCGCCTTAATCACCACCATTTAGGACAAATTAGCACTGTTTACAGAAGAATTATTTCTTCCTTTATATTTCTTCTAGCCTCCCATTAAATTTGGGATTCATTGGGCCTGTATTGTGGGCCCCACATTCTCATCAGTGGAATGATATCCAATCTGCCTTCTCCAGAATTGTTTCCTTTCATCGCCAAATATCTCCATCATCCTTTATGAATCCTCAATTGATCCCTAAATAAAAAATGTTCATATTTAATTGTATATCCATTTCCCAAATATCAAATTAAAATATGGATAATTACATTCTTTAAAATCAGATGAAACATTGGGCCTAAATTGGTGCACATTAGGCATGAAGTGCACAAATGATGAGAATGGATGTTCAAAATTAAAATCCGCTAACTCAGGCCCATAAGATAAAAAATGAACATTTAATACCATTAAAATTTAATCAACATATGTGTTTTTATTGGCTAATCACACCCCCCAACTTGAGTTTTGCTAGTCCCAAGCAAAATATATCTCACAAAAATGAAATTCAAATGACCTTTTTCAAAAACATTTTAATACACATTGCTCACCCAAAGACCTCATACCAAAAAATTATGAAACCAATCAAAATCATTTAAAACAAGATAAGTCCAGAGGAATAACCTAAGCCCAATCCCACTCCTTTGTTCAAGTTCATCGCCATATTTCATCCAATTTCAATTAAGCATGACGAAGTGTTGTGCATCACAATAGACATGGGGGTTCATTTTCATTCAAAAGGAGAAAAGATGGAAGTGCTGGGAGGAATGATATTTTAATATTAAGATGAGTATTCAAAATATTTTTGTTTTTTGTTTTTTTTTTTTTGCAATTTTGTTTTTTTTTTTTGTTTTTTTTTTACAATTTTGTCATGGTAATTGAAATTGAACTCAATCAAGTAAACTCATGTAGCAAGACTTTGCTGATGAATCCCAGGCTCAAAGACCTTAGGGAACCAAGTGAATCTCATATACTCGGGCATCATCTTGAGTTCACTCAATCAAAACCAAATTCAAATTACCACAAATAGAGATAAAATGCCCAACTCCGGGCCAGACAACTATGGAGTCGCGATCCCCAAGTGCCGAAAGCCACGCATTAGGTCATTTCATTGCTCTATGCACAAATTGATTTTTTTTAATACTCAAATTAAAACTAAAATGGTCACCAAACCTATGCTATTTATTATGGGTCCCCAAGAACTCAAACTAAAACCCCACAATCTAGAGGACGTGCATTGTGTTTTTTTTATTAAATAGATAAAAATATAACGGTGAAAAATCATATCTAACAACCGCGCATTCTAAAATCTATGCACATGAACCTAAAATTTCATTAAAATCAGAATCAAGTCATGAAAAATTCTTTGATATCCAATTTCAGAGTTTTCAATGTGTGTTATCATGTTTAAGGTTAATGAAATTTTTCCTTCCACATTTTTTTTTTGCACACAAGATCAATTTTTTTTATTTAATATCCCCCCAACATAGAATAACACTGTCCCCAGTGTTTAAAGAAATGAAAAGTTATAAAGGGGGTAGGAGATGAGTTCAAAGAGGAAATTGAAAATGTTAAACATGGAACAAATTCACCTGGTTTTTGAAGTTGAAGTTCATGATGCTCCAGATTACTCCTTTGATCTCTTGGGGGATGTAGGCACCTCCTTGATTGAACATGTATCACCCAAAATAGTTCTTGAACCATACAAAGAAGAACAAAGCAGACAAAACAAACAACACAACAATTTATTTAATACCAAGTATCAAAATTTTTATGGTTTTCCTTGTTTTTTTTAATTTTAAAAAATCAAACTGATGATACATTGTCTTCTTTAAATTTTCTGGGTAAGGTATTACTCAGGGATCACACCGCGTGACATGGGTGAATACGGTGCTCCCCTTTCATACCCATCCTTACTCATAAAAGAAGAACAGGTCAACAATCTATTTTTTTAAATACCTACAAAAACATAAAATAAAATAAAATAAATTAATGATACATTATCTACTTTAAATTTTTTGGGTAAGGTATTACTCAAGGATCACACCACGTGACATGGATGAATACGGTGCTCCTCTTTTATACCCATCCTTACTCATAAAAGAAGAAAAGGTCAACAATCTAAAGTACTAATTAAATAAAATAAAACATGAAAATCACGGGTTGCCTCCCGTGCAGCACTTTTGTTTAACATCGCTAGCTCGACATGGACCCCTAACTTACCCAATACCAACTTTCAACATTTTAAGGACCCCATATTTCTTCACTTCAACATGATTGAGAATGATTCTCCCTTGTGATTGGTAAGAAGGTTTTGAATTTGATTCATGAACAATCCTATTTTCTAAAATGAATGGGAGAATGCAAGGAGTATCAGAAATGGTTGACCTTTTTTCTTCTACAGTATTTCATAATAAATCAAAGATAAACCCCCCTTTTTGGGTTTCATGAGATGAATGAATGAAAACCCCAAGATCTTGACTATCACAAATGATGGGATACTCGAGTGGGGAAGGGAGGACAATGATTTTGAGTTCAGGTTGATTGAAATTTTCTAAAGAAGATTGACAATTTGAATGAAAATCAGTTTCTTCTCTAAAAACTTTAGAATGAATTGGTTACTTATAAAAATATGTTTTATCTACAAAAGTTTCCATTTGAATTATAGGAGTAGGTATGGGCTCAATTTTTGGGATTTCTCCCAATTGTTCAGTGATCGATGGTCCTAAAAATTCACTAATGGAGCCATGTTCAGGAAACTAAATCCATGATGTCAAGTTATTATCTTTTGAATTCAAAAAATCAATTTCATCCTAATTTAAATACTATTCAGCTTGACTTTCAACATTACTTGACCAATTCACTTCATTATCTACCTCTTATTTCCCAGACTCTAAAGTTGGTTCTTCACATGTTTTAATGTTTTGTAGTTCTAACCTCAAAGATGAAACCTCAAAATTAATTATCTCTATTTGATTACACAATTGTTCAAGAAATGATTGAGTAACAAATAGGATGGGAGGTTGAACATTATGGACTTCACTAAGATTGGACTCTCCAATCATCCTTGAGAGGGTAGGAAATTGATCATTTAAGCATTCATTATCTCATTGATTGTACGTCTCATCGGGTGTGGGGTAATTAATCAAGGGTTGATCGAAGAAATTTTCTAATTTATGGAATTATTGATATTGATTTTCCATTTGATTACATCATGAGTTTGTGACATGGTAATTTGGAAGATACTCCATTGGAGAAGATAGAAAGTTGGATTCTAGATTCTCAGGACACACACAAACAGAAAGGGGTAAAGATAAGATAGATGGGGGTGAGAATAGAGAACGTGGGGTGAGAAAAGGATGATGTGTGTCAAGGTACATACTTGGGTCCCAGAAAAAGGCTCCAAAATTTGATTCACGCTCAAATTTACCCAAGAGATGAAGGTAGAATGGTCCTTGCAGTGTATCTTGGGTTGTCGAATCCTCAGAGACCTAAGAAGAACCTTTAGACACTCAATAAAAAGAGATGGATTTTTGGCTATGAAGTGGCCAACTTGGGTTGATTTTATATGGTTTTAAAAGAGCACTAAAAAATCTATGTGAATTCAAATTATGAGAAAATGAGTTTGTAACAACCCAAGAAAACCATGTTTTGTTTTGATTTTGACAAGTTCTCTTTTCAATATCACCCGCTAAGTGAACCAACAAACAATTAATAAGGTAATGATAATAAAATGCATCAAATGGATAAAAAATTCCTTTTATTCAAATAAGCAACCTTTCAGCTACAACATCCACTGACCAAACAAGAAGTTAAACTAACCGAAAATCCCAACTAAGAACCCGATTACAATAATGGGAAGACTACTTAAAACCACTAAGAGCCCGAGAATGTGGTAGGGGTTTCGAGCATCCATCATAAGGAACATGAGGATGGCTGAAGCCACCGCGACCGTGCTTAGCACCAAGGGGATCACGTGAACCATCTTTCCTTTTCTCCTTTGGTCGTTTGGAGTAAGGGACACCCCGAAACTAGAACCTTTTTATAAGCACCTTAATCCGACCGTTGAACCTCAAACGGCCACTAATTCGACCGTTGGTTTCCCAAAGAATCTTATGTTTTATTTTGACCGTTGGGTCTTCTTATCCTCTATGTTTTATTTTGACCGTTGGAATAAAATCGGAATGATAATTGTGTATTTTGCTTTAATGTTTTAAAGTGTCATCAATGTTAATTTAGTTTTCCCAAAATTTTAATTCTATTTTATGTTTCTAAACGGAAAAAATTAATATTATTGTTTTCTTCCATTATACATATTAATTTGAACAATTGAACTTTTATTTTCTATTTATATCAAACTGGATGAATTTTTATGAGTTATATATATATTGCATCAAATTAGATATATTATTTCTCTTATAATTTGACCTTTATTAATTATTTTGGAAACTATATTAAATTATGGTTTTATTTACGAATTTCACATCTTTAAGCTTACACAAATACTTTTAAGCAACCTATTTCTTTTTCTTTTCTTAAAGGAGTGTATCCAAATGTTTGCATGAAATTATAAATTAATGTAATTATTATGTAATTCAGAAAAGGAAAAATAAATAAATTAATAAAAAAATAAATATATATTATGATGAATAAATCGATACTTTCTTTAATTGGTTAAATGAACCTTTAATTTTCCAAAATATAATAATGGTTTAAAAATAATAAGGCCAATAAAAATTATTGGTATTTTAAAATAGAATATATATATATATACATATGTTTATATAATAAGATGTTTTGATTAAATCAATTTATAATTTTTATTTGACAAATGATTTTTATAATAAAAGTGGTTTAATAATTGAATTCATTAATAATAATAAAAGAAGAAATCAATCAATGATTTAATAAATTAAAAAGAATGTTAATAAAGTTTTTTTTTACACTGTTGAAGACCCGCATTTTTTTCTTCTCTTTTGCACCGTGTCGCACCCAGGCCGTCCGATCCTCTCCTCCCCTTGATCGCGATCGTTCCCCTCTTTTAAAGCTGCCTCGCTTCTGGGTCGTCTGATCATCCCAGTGTAATCCTGGTCGTCCTCTGATTTCCGGCTTTCTTCCTCCTCGCGCCGCGTTTTCTTCTTCTTCTTCGCCGCGTAGCTGAACCAGTAGGGTTTAGGATATCTTCTTCCTCTCGTAGGCCGGCCAGTAGACCTCGTTTTTTCCCTCTTTTCCACAGGTTGACACTGACCTTTCCTCGGGCTGAAGACTCCCCCGAAGTCCTCTTCTTATTCTTTTTTTTAAATCCCCTGTTGCACCAAAGGCCGAAGGGCTTGCACCGATCTCCTTGACCTCTCCGACCTCCAAACGCCATCGCTGCTCCATTCTCCTCCTCCTCCTCGTCGAGCTAAGGTAAGGGTCGTGTTTTCTTTTTTTCTTTTTTTTTCTATGTTTTGTTTAAACGTCGGGTTTTATATATAGTTGTATATACGTACATACATGTTATACATATGCGTATAACTTCTGCGTTTAACCTTCTTGTTCCTCTTGCCTCATCTTTTCCTCCTCTCCAATAAAGGTAATATGCAAGTTTTAATTTGGTGAGGTTTTGACAAGTTTCGGCTTATATACACGTTTATATATATAAACATTATATATATATATATATATACATATTTTTGGGTGTGTGTGAAACTGTTACAAACCAAGGCCTTGAAATCTCCCTCTCGGCTTAGGGAATTGGTTGGGAGCTAGGGGGAAGAACCTCTTCATTGTTTCCTACCTATTTATAAGTTTTATTTAGTTATATACACTTGTTGTATAAAAACATACAAGACCATATAAACCTATTTTACCTATTCCTAGAACTGATCTTGACAACCTCTTTGTGAAACCATAAAATTTGGGGTAAAGGTCCGAAGGTTCTGTTTTAATTTTGGGTGCAGGTTCTTACTTTTCACACCTTATGTTTATATATGTGTATATATATATATACATATATATACACATATTTATAAGATGATAAATGTACGTATACAACCGTTCCTCTATGTTTATACCCCTGATTTTCTTTTTCGCCTATAAAAATGGAGATTTTGAGTAATCAAATAAATAGGTAAAATTATGAAAGTAAATGATGTATATTGTTGTTGTATATACATACACGTATGTGTATATACATTAATATGAACTTAGTGTCCATGTTTGAAATTATTACAATAAAGCATGATGAAGTTTATGGGTTGGTTGGATTTCAAAATCATTCTTGAAACTGAGAATTTTCATTTATCACTACTTTGGATAATCAGGATTTTTTTTAAAATGGATAGTATAGACTCCTTGAACTTTTATAAATGCATACATGTATTCATAGGTATGTACTCATGTTTATTTAAAGTGCTAATGGAAGAGTTTACACAATTATATATATGATTTCCCAAGATGGACTTGATTATGCACATTGTAACCTCAACTGCCTGTATTAAATGCATATGACATCCATTTATCATCATATGTGTAAGTTATGAACAACCCTGCTTTAATTGGGTATTAAGATGTTATGTAATGTTAAGTGTTATGTTCATTTTCTTTAAAACCCATGTTTTTCAAATGTTAAGATAACTGGTTATGTGCACGGAGTTTTAGCATGCATGTCATCACGTTTTTATTGATAGAACTGTTTTCATGTTATGAATACGTATGTGCAAATGGGGTTTAAATAAGAATGCATGAAACCCTATGAATAATGACCATGTCAAGATATGTGAGGGATGTATAGGACTTACATGTGACGGGTGCGCCTAGAATTATATAGCGTAACAAGAATGATGTGACGGGTGCGTCCGGAATTATACAGCGCTCCAATGCATTGGGTAAAGCAGGAGTCTCATGAGACGAACATGTGCGACGGTCTTGGCAGTTAACCTTGACTTGTGCTAAGGAAACAGGGTGGGCAGTGAGCCTTGACCTGTTAAGTATGTTATACAGTCTTGATGAAAAGTCTTGACAAAGTCCAGGATTATACATTCCCTCTGCATGTAATGATAAAGGTTAACCAGGGGTTTGTTCAAATAACAGGACAACCCCTAGTTGAAAGCTCCCAAGATCATGAAGATGTACTTTATGTAACAAGAACTGTTTTCATATGGTAAACTGTTAGATGAACTGCACTTTACTCATGAACCATGATATGCATGTTTTCCCTGCTTAGCCATAGAATTCTTTTAGAATTAAAGTAACCTTGTTTTAACATTATGCATTGTTTATTCTTTTTATATTGCGCACTCTGATCATGTTTACATTAAAGCTCATTTCAAGTACGTGCTTCTTTGTGCAAGTGGTTTTCAAAGAAAGATGGATTTCATGTTTTAAGAAAAGATAATGTTTTGTTTTAGCAAAGTGTTTTATTCTCTTCGAAAGAACTTCTTTGAGAAAGGATTTTCTAAAAATGTTTTAAAACCCCTTGCTGGGCATTTTTTCTCACCCTACGTTTTGTTAAAAATTTTCAGGCATGGTTGATACCTATGAAGTTATTCGGAAGCAGCTGGTTTCCCAGAATCCTGAGCCTCGCGATCTTCTGTTGTAATGAGACATGATATTTAATTTGTAATGATGTAATGTTAAGTATATTATGTCTCATTAAGCACCCTGGGTTTGGGGGTCGCTACAGTTGGTATCAGTGGATGGGTTCAGGAAACTCTGGAAAACCAGGTGATATAAATATATTGCTAAGACTAACTAAGTAAAAATGTTATAACTTTCAGATGGCTGATGTACCTACCGACCTTTTGTCACTTCCCACTGAGGCTCTAGAGAACATTATATCTCTAGCTAGTCGCGAGAACTTTCTAAACTATGCCCAAATTTGCATGATGTGTAAGCACCTGTACGATGTGTCAAACTCATCTAGGGTGCTTAGTATCCACCGGGGATTGGGGATGGATTATCTTCTAATGATGATGACCCAATTTCCCTCTTATGCATGACGGGGAAGGTATCACGAAGGACTCTTCCGAGTGTTTACAACTGGCGAGGAATTTGGCACAATGCTTGATAACCCTTTTCAAGAAGCTGCTGCTGCTGGAGACCTCCGAGCGGCTTATCTATGCCAGGTCCTGCACTACGGCTTCTGGGGCCAGTTAATGGACTTTGAAGTGTTGGAAAATGAGACCACCCGTGTGTCTCTTAGGCAAGAAGTGTACACTGATGTTTCCCAACTCCACACCCCTCACGCTAAACTCAAGAGGCATTATAAATGTTCCCATGAGTTTAGTCTTGTATGTTCATCATGTGTGTGGTTTGAAGAGTTAGGAAGTTTTGCCGCTCTTTGTGGCGTACGCCTTGTAAACTCAGACTTTATCGTGTAAACTTTTTCAGAAATGGAAGTTTCTTGTTTCCTTTCAGGTCTTCACCGTATCTATGTTATTAAGAGTTTCCCTTCGATGTTTGCTTTCAGATGGCTGGTCAAACGAACTTCTCATCCCTACCCGATGAGCTAGTAGAAGTCATCTTGATCAAGGCATGCATGGTGGATTACCCGTCCTTTCTCCACCTACGAGGGTCCTGCCAGCGTTTGCTCAATCTAGAAAACGGTCCAGAGATTCTTCGGCTATGTCAAGAGAATGATCGCGTCTTTCACCTCATCATTGCTGCTCAACTCCCCTGCTATAGGCAAAGGGGAATGTACTTTGAGGGTCTATTCCATTGTTTCACTATGGCACAAAACTTTTCTACCAGAGCGTGTTTCCTTGTGGCCGCCCAGGATGGCCAGCTCAGTGCAGCTTACATGTTCCAAGTCTTGAACCTCAGTCTCCTCAACCTCATCATCCCTCTCGACTACCTCGAGCATGATGTGGCCAGAAGAGTCATCAGGGAGTTTATCTACTCGGACGTTTCCGAGCTTTGCATCGCACGAGCCTCCCTTTGGAAGCCCGTGTGTAGTACACACGAACAGAAGTTCAAGGAGCACTGTTCGAGGTGCATCTGGACTAGGTAAACGGAAGAGTTGTGTGCCAACTTTGGTGTCCCGTTAACCGAGCCAGACCCGCTGTTTTGGTAGAGTTGTACGTATGGGGTTTTCTGTTTTTCTTCTTTTTATGATAGAATTGTGAGGGCACAATTCTTTGAAGGGGGAAGTAATGTAACAACCCAAGAAAACCATGTTTTGTTTTGATTTTGACAAGTTCTATTTTCAATATCACCCGCTAAGTGAACCAACAAACAATTAATAAGGTAATGATAATAAAATGCATCAAATGGATAAAAAATTCCTTTTATTCAAATAAGAAACCTTTCGGCTACAACATCCATTGACCAAACAAGAAGGTAAACTAACCGAAAATCCCAACTAAGAACCCGATTACAATAATGGGAAGACTACTTAAAACCACTAAGAGCCCGAGAATGCAGTAGGGGTTTCGAGCATCCATCATAAGGAACATGAGGATGGATGAATCCACCGCGACCGTGCTTAGCACCAAGGGGATCACGTGAACCATCTTTCCTTTTCTCCTTTGGTCGTTTGGAGTAAGGGACACCCCGAAACTAGACCCTTTTTATAAGCACCTTAATCCGACTGTTGAACCTCAAACGACCACTAATTAGACCGTCAGTTTCCCAAAGAATCTTATGTTTTATTTTGACCGTTGGGTCTTTTTATCCTCTATGTTTTATTTTGACCATTAGAATAAAATCGGAATGATAATTGTGTATTTTGATTTAATGTTTTAAAGTGTTATCAATGTTAATTTAGTTTTCCCAAAATGTTAATTCTATTTTATGTTTCTAAATGGCGAAAATTAATATTATTGTTTTCTTCCATTATACATATTAATTTGAACAATTGAACTTTTATTTTCTATTTATATCAAACTGGATGAATTTTTATGAGTTATATATATATTGCATCAAATTAGATATATTATTTCTCTTATAATTCGACCTTTATTAATTATTTTGGAAACTATATTAAATTATGGTTTTATTTACGAATTTCACATCTTTAAGCTTACACAAATACTTTTAAGCAACCTATTTCTTTTTCTTTTCTTAAAGGAGTGTATCCAAATGTTTGCATGAAATTATAAATTAATGTAATTATTATGTAATTCAGCAAAGGAAAAATAAATAAATTAATAAACAAATAAATATATATTATGATGAATAAATCGATACTTTCTTTAATTGGTTAAATGAACCTTTAATTTTCCAAAATATAATAATGGTTTAAAAATAATAAGGCCAATAAAAATTATTGGTATTTTAAAATAGAATATATATATATATATACATATGTTTATATAATAAGATGTTTTGATTAAATCAATTTATAATTTTTATTTGACCAATGATTTTTATAATAAAAGTGGTTTAATAATTGAATTCATTAATAATAATAAAAGAAGAAATCAATCAATGATTTAATAAATTAAAAAGAATGTTAATAAAGTTTTTTTTTACACTATTGAAGACCCGCATTTTTTTTTCTTCTCTTTTGCACCGCGTCACACCCGGGTCGTCCGATCCTCTCCTCCCCTTGATCGCGATCGTTCCCCTCTTTTAAAGCTGCCTTGCTTCTGGGCCGTCTGATCATCCCAGTGTAATCCCGACCGTCCTCTGATTTCCGGCTTTCTTCCTCCTCGCACCGCGTTTTCTTCTTCTTCTTCGCCGCGCAGCTGGACCAGTAGGGTGTAGGATATCTTCTTCCTCTCATAGGCCAGCCAGTAGACCTCGTTTTTTCCCTCTTTTCCACAGGTTGACACCGACCTTTCCTCGGGACGAAGACTCCCCCGAAGTCCTCTTCTACTTCTTTTTTTTAAATCCCCTGTTGCACCAAAGGCCGAAGGGCTTGCACCGATCTCCTTGACCTCTCCGACCTCCAGACGTCGTCGCTGCTCCATTCTCCTCCTCCTCCTCATCGAGCTAAGGTAAGGGTCGTGTTTTCTTTTTTTTTCTTTTTTTTTCTATGTTTTGGTTAAACGTCGGGTTTTATATATAGTTTTATATACATACATACATGTTATACATATGCGTATAACTTCTGCGTTTAACCTTCTTGTTCCTCTTGCCTCATCTTTTCCTCCTCTCCAAGCAAGGTAAGATGCAAGTTTTAATTTGGTGAGGTTTTGACAAGTTTCGGCTTATATACACGTTTATATATATAAACATGATATATATATATACATATTTTCGGGTGTGTGTGAAACTATTACAAACCAAGGCCTTGAAATCTCCCTCTCGACTTAGGGAATCGGTTGGGAGCTAGGGGGAAGAACCTCTTCATTGTTTCCTACCTCTTTATAAGTTTTATTTAGTTATATACACTTGTTGTATAAAAACATACAAGACCATATAAACCTGTTTTACCTATTCCTAGAACTGATCTTGACAACCTCTTTGTGAAACCATAAAATTTGGGGTAAAGGTCCGAAGGTTCTGTTTTAATTTTGGGTGCAGGTTCTTACTTTTCACACCTTATGTTTATATATGTGTATATATATATATACATATATATACACATATGTATAAGATGATAAATGTACGTATACAACTGTTCCTCTATGTTTATACCCCTGATTTTCTTTTTCGCCTATAAAAAATGGAGATTTTGAGTAAGCAAATAAATAGGTAAAATTATGCAAGTAAATGATGTATATTGTTGTTGTATATACATACACGTATGTGTATATACATTAATATGAACTTAGTGTCCATGTTTTCAATTATTACAATAAAGCATGATGAAGTTTATGGGTTGGTTGGATTTCAAAATCATTCTTGAAACTGAGAATTTTCATTTATCACTACTTTGGATAATCAGGATTTTTCTTAAAATGGATAGTATGGACTCCTTGAACTTTTATAAATGCATACATGTATTCATAGGTATGTACTCATGTTTATTTAAAGTGCTAATGGAAGAGTTTACACAATTATATATATGATTTCCCAAGATGGACTTGATTATGCACATTGTAACCTCAACTGCCTGAATTAAATGCCTATGACATCCATTTATCATCATATGTGTAAGTTATGAACAACCCTGCTTTAATTGGGTATTAAGATGTTATGTAATGTTAAGTGTTATGTTCATTTTCTTGAAAACCCATGTTTTTCAAATGTTAAGATAACTGGTTATGTGCACGGAGTTTTATCATGCATGTCATCACATTTTTAATGATAGAACTGTTTTCATGTTATGAATACGTATGTGCAAATGGGGTTTAAATAAGAATGCATGAAACCCTATGAATAATGACCATGTCAAGATATGTGAGGGATGTATAGGACTTACATGTGACGGGTGCGCCCGGAATTATATAGCGCAACAAGAATGATGTGACGGGTGCGCCCGGAATTATACAGCGCTCCAATGCATTGGGTAAAGCAGGAGTCTCATGAGACGAACATGTGCGACGGTCTTGGTAGTTAGCCTTGACTTGTGCTAAGGAAACAGGGTGGGCAGTGAGCCTTGACCTGTTAAGTATGTTATACGGTCTTGATGAAAAGTCTTGACAAAGTCTAGGATTATATATTCCCTCTGCATGTAATGATAAAGGTTAACCAGGGGTTTGTTCAACTAACAGGACAACCCCTAGTTGAAAGCTCCCAAGATCATGAAGATGTATTTTATGTAACAAGAACTGTTTTTCATATGGTAAACTGTTAGATGAACTGCACTTTACTCATGAACCATGATATGCATGTTTTTCCTGCTTAGCCATAGAATTATTTTAGAATTAAAGTCACCTTGTTTTAACATTATGCATTGTTTATTCTTTTTATATTGCGCACTCTGATCATGTTTACATTAAATCTCATTTCAAGTACGTGCTTCTTTGTTCAAGTGGTTTTCAAAGAAAGATGGATTTCATGTTTTAAGAAAAGATAATGTTTTGTTTTAGCAAAGTGTTTTATTCTCTTCGAAAGAACTTATTTGAGAAAGGATTTTCTAAAAATGTTTTAAAATCCCGTACTGGGAATTTTTGCTCACCCTACGTTTTGTTAAAAAATTTCAGGCATGGTTGATACCTATGAAGTTATTCGGAAGCAGCTGGTTTCCCAGAATCCTGAGCCTCGCGATCTTCTGTTGTAATGAGACATGATATTTAATTTGTAATGATGTAATTTTAAGTATATCATGTCTCATTAAGTACCCTGGGTTTGGGGGTCGCTACAGAGTTGATCCTAGGTTATTTCTCGGGGTGGATTGGATGAATTATCTTTTTCTTTTACAATTTCAATTTCATTAACTCGAGAAGAATTCATGAAATGAATTCAAACTACCCTCATCACTTACTGATTAAACACCACCAAAAACACATAATAATCACCTATACACTTATAGGATCATTTTCATGAGCACTCCAAGGTAAAGAATCTAATTAGCACATAAAAGTGGGGCGAATAAATTCAATAAGGAAGAGGAAGAGAGAAAATCATTTAATAAAAGAAACTCAAATAAAAGAAATTAATAACATTTAGAGAGTGATAAATAACATTAAATCAAGGCCCTTCCTACTCTCTTGGATCAACCCATAAAAGATCTAGCCCTCAATTGATGACAAGTTCTCAATGGAAGCGGAAAGTAGACTCATAGAGGCAGAATTGAAGAAGTAAAAACAACAACAAAAATGATCACTTCACCATTGTGTGATAAATCACAAGGTTTGGTGTGAAAAAGTTCACACCTTGAGGCAAAGATATCAAGTTGATATGAATAATAATAGAACAAGATAATAAGAAGAACTTTTATTGGAAACTAAGGTGATTCGAACAACTTACATGAGAAGGAAAAATGCTACAAAGTCAATTTGGCATAATAACATTACAATCAAAACAAAGCTCCAAGATCCTTCAAATACTCCACAAATACTACCTTAAATAGGAATTTTGGAAGTATTTGGCCGATCTCACATCATCCCATATGCCTTTAATTAATTGTGTTGGGGAAAGGTGGGTGGACAATTAATGGAGATGTGACTTTTCAATTCTTGTCCCGAAGTGGCATCCAGCTTGCATCCACTGGAAAGACGTGCCTAAAGGACCTTCTATAAAGCCGAATTAGAGGGGACCATAGAAGACGTAAATGAAGACCCGGATGTCACCTAACATCCTATAAAATTTCATCCCAAAATAATATTCCGTTCGCGAGATATGAGTTAAATGGTGGGCTGTTTTTCTGGGCCGCAAAATCTGGCCTAGAATTGCATCTTCAACTTGGGCCGCCTTAATAACCACCATTTAGAACTAATTAGCACTGATTCTAGAATAATTATTTCTTCCTATATATGTCTTCTATCCTCCCATTAAATTTGGGATTCATTGGGCTTGTATTGTGGGCCCCAAGTTCTAATCAGTGGGATGATATCCAATCTGCCTTCTCCGGAATTGTTTCCTTTCATCGCCAAATATTTTCATCATCCTTTATGAATCATCCATTGATCCCTAAATGAAAAATGTTCATATTTAAGTGTATATAAATTTCTCAGATATCAAATTAAAATATAGATAATTACATTCTTTAAAATCAGATGAAACATTGGGCCTAAATTGGTGCACATTAGGCATGAAGTGCACAAATGATGAGAATGGATGTTCAAAATTAAAATCCACTAACTCAGGCCCATAAGATCAAAAATAAACATTTAATACCATTAAAATGTAATCAACATATGTGTTTTTATTGGATAATCACTTGCCTATGGAACACCATGACCATGAATTTATTTAGGCTATATCATTTCCATAAAAGGGTCTGAGATATTAACTTTCATTTATGAATATAAATGATAAATCCTTTCTCACATTATTCATTAATGCAATATTACTCATGATGCACCCAACGTATCCTACCTCGCCATAAACATTATTAATCATGATTTTCATCAATACATCAAATCACATGACTCATAATACTCATTAATAATAATCTTAAAGTCTAAGGACTAATACACATGTCCGTAGATAGGAACATCCAATTACACTTATTAATGTGGATTTCCTACTAGCGGGCCTCATTCTCATAATATCCTACTAGATATTACCAAAGACGTATACCATGAGAATATGTTTCAAAGTCCTATGAGTCTCCACCCTTGATAGCCTGTATCATTTTTGTTCCTCGAATGATATCATACAACCGTATAACATATATTCAAGAATAGTGTCATAGCACTTTCGAGTTCTCATCATAGTAGGAAACTGCTATGATCTTTTAGTGAAACAACTACTCTTAGGATTTTATCACATGCTATGTTACGCAGAAGAACAAACATGATGTAATAAGTAGTTTATTAATATTCAAAACAATGAATACATGTTATCATAAAGTATACAAAAGTCGGTTCTAGGGCACCAACTCCAACAGTTCTGTGGGATCTCTCTAGTGGATTGGTATAGGTACCTTGAGAATTAAGAACCTTGTGTTTCTAGGAAGTTAGATTGGAATGTTTTTTTCTTGGTTAATAGCTTACCACCCTTTGGATCACCCGTGTTTATCATGGTTCTAGAGTTTTCCCTTAGGAGCTTAGGGATGCGTGGAATTTGTAGTGGTGCCCAGTTGTTGAGGAACTTCTCCTGCTGGTTGGGTTCTAGGAATTTTCTTCCCTTTAGGTGGAGAGTTTTCTAATTCCATGATAGATTCAGGTGGAGACTGGTTTTTCTTTTTCTATGCTCACTTTCTCTATGATTTTTTTTTGCTAGCTGCATGATTGCACTATTGTTTCTGAGTTGTATTCTTTGTGAATTCTCTGAGCTTTGTTTTTTCTTTTTGTTTTGTTTGAGGATGGATATTGTCGTGTTTATTTGTGTTCTCTAAGCACTGGTGAGCTATTCTCATGATCTCTATTATCATGTGATTTTTTTGTCTTGACTTCTTTGTTGGCATAATCCTAGAGTGCGACTCAGGTAAGTGAAAATACAACTTTTATCATGCAGGATGTCTAGAATTGTTTAAATTCTAAGCATGTTTAACATCTTTAGAATATCATTTAATTATAGGAAACATGTTTCACATTGATGTATGGATGTGGGACTATTTGGGTTGTACTCTGTAGGTGTTTCCTGATTAGGATAATATTTCCAAGTTGATGATAGGTTGAGTGGTGCAGAATTATCATGTAGTTTAGGGTTTTTAATTTGCAAGGTGGAGATGTGTAATGATGTTGCATATTAAATCCCTTATGTATTCAATTTTCAAGGTGAAGGTTTATTGTTTTAGTTTCCCCTTTTGTATTTTTAATTAAATATCGATTTAATATACTTGGTTTCCTTGTTTTCTTCATCCCTTGGTCTTTATTTTGACCCATATGTCAGTTGGTTTTATCCCTACACGAGTCACCGCCTCTTTGCCTTTACCCTTACGTGAGGCTCTCTTGACCCTTACGCAGGCTTTGGTAGTTTTGGATTACCTTTACGTAAGGTCCCCTGACCTTTTAAGTATCTCTCATGTACCCTTATGTAAGTCTTAGTTTACCCTTATGTAAGTTTTTGAGTACCCTTAAGTGGATTTTGACTCTTCGGGTCTACCTTTATGCGATGTAGTATGTACTCTTACGCAACTTGGGTGTGACTCTTACGGAGTAGGTGCTACCCTTACCCGAGGTCGTATCTACCCTTACATGAGAGTTGTGTACCCTTATATAGGGGGTTGTGTACCCTTACATAACAAGGTTAATTACCCTTACATAGTGTTGGCACCCCTACGTTGCGGGTTTTCTTACCCTTATGCAGGTGCCTTGTTGACCCTTATGCGAGGGAGTTTGTACCCTTACATGACCCTTATGCCGCAAATGGTTCCCTTACACAATGGCTTTGTTGACCCTTACGCATTAGTTTTTATTACCTTTACACATGGTTTTAATTCTATTTCGTGGTTTTATTAGGCTGTTAAGGCTCGCTGGTTCTCAGTCTTTCCTTCCTCTCAGTTCGTTGTGTTGTAAAAAACCTTTGATTCTCGAGGGTATATCTTCCCTTCTTCCTTATTGGAGTGGATGTAGAAATCAGTCTTGAGGAGATTGAGGCTTCTCGGCTACACCTAGAAAGAGAGCGCGATGAGATGGAAGTGGTCCAACGTTCCTTGTTCTTGGCTCGTCGGAGGAGAAGAGGCAGAATTTTGGCTTGTTGGAGTTCTTTGTTCGATCCCAAAGTTGCTACGACCCCTTGGTGGCTCGTGGCGTATGATCTTAGACGACGACGATCCTTGGATGGCTGATGCGAACCCGAACTTCCTCAATCTTGAGGATGTCGCGCATAGAGGATGCGGCGATGACGACTTTAGCTCCCAAAACACGCTTCTTCTATAACGACCCATACTTTACATACATTGTTAATACTTCAAAATTGAAGCACACTTATTACAACATATGACAAAACCACAAAGGACCGTATAGGTATAGTGTCTTTAGAAACTGGGAAACATAAACAACTGGTTCATAAATCTTCTACAGTGTCTCCCATTTATTTCATCATATCTAGGGTCCCTTTTAGCATATTCTACTTAATATCCATCTTCTTGACCTGGGGAAAAGAAAACATAAAAGGGTGAGCTTAAATGCTCAGCAAGGGCAAATAAAGGAAATAAAAATCATATCATATCTTTTTGAAAATCAAAACCTGCAAAAGAGATCATAATATCTTATCATGGAATAAATCATAGAAGTGAAAATGAGATCCCCATAATCATAACATAAAACTTGAAACTTTGTGGCATGCACACATAATCATGGAAAATCATTTCTTGTTAGTCATGACTCATTGCCAAGACTATCTTAGTGGACAAAGTCCCTTTCTGAACCGAGTCACCCTCGTTCCAGTCCTGTTTCACTGAACCGGTATAACCTACCGTTCCAGCCATGTCTATCTCATGAGATATAAAATCATTACCCAATGCATTGGAGGGAGATATAGGTCCCACCCATCTTATAATGAATCCTTTCTTATGTGTGCCACATAATCATAAATCATACATCATCGCATAACCCATGTAATAAAAATGAGATTCTTAAACAACATGACATCATAAAACAATTCATATAAGATAATGGAATTCATAAAAATGTTTCCATCACAACATAATCAAATCCATGTAATAATAGGGATAAAAACAGAACCCTTTTATTATCTTAGATGGAAAATAATTTTGATAAAATACTTGAACTTCATTCTTGAGGAAAATATCCTTTCTACTTCCAAAAACATTTTTCCTTTCATAACATGTCATACAACTTTAAAATAAAAGAAGTTGATTAAAAATAAACTTGAAAACTTGTAAAGGAAGCTTCTTGGAAATAATGTTTTAAAAATTCATTCATGCCGTATAAGTTAAAAAAACATTCTTCGTACTTTTGTCGGAAAAGTCAAAAAGTACCTCGTACGAAAAACGACAAAAGATTCCTTTCATATATATTACTAAAACTCACCGAAGGGTAAAAATGGATTTAAACAATTGTAGGTGGATGGAAATAATATTACATATTGATGAAACATGGATGTGGATGATAAAATACACCCCAGTAAATACTTATGAATAAACAATCTCGGATAAAAATGAGATTGTGATATTTCCCTTACCTTAGGTCCAATTTGCTTTGTACGTGTCCGAAGCTCCTGTATAATGGTTTAAATAATGTTATTGACTTATTCCAGAATCATACATATTGATATGATATCATATATGGTCATATTCTTAGCTTCTTGTTAGTAATATTTCATTGTTACTTGTTACTCGGGTCTTTATTGCCTTTTGTTCTTATGCGTGTTTTGCCGAATACATTCTTATTCTTCTTTTAAGGTTATAGATACCTTATATCCATAATGGTATTAGTGTAACATATATCATATTTATTCATTCAATTCATTTATATAATTACTATGTAATGATGATCATGTAGAACGAGTCGCATCACATCGTGGAGACGGTATTCCGTACGTACGCACGAGTGATGATATCGTTCCTATGATCGTGGAACTGTATTGGAGTATATATATATTATTTCAGTATCAATATTACTTTATAATAATCATAAATAGTTACTCATTACACCATTATACCCATCCTTGTAAAGTGATGGTGGAAAAATAGATTACACCACGGCGTGGAGACGGTATTTCGTACGTACGCACGCGCGGTGATTTCATTTTTCCGTAGGATGGATAGAAGGTGAATTAGGGTTGTTTCATATTTATAATAACATATCAGTATGTAAGTAATACTGATGTTATTACTTTATCATGAAACAACTAAAGAGAAAGAAATTGAAAAGATCGGTAATGGATATTACATCTTCTTTGGAACGCTTCTTTGAATCCTCTACTTAGGGAACTAAGATTGGTCTTTGAAGAAGACCAGGACCTCTAGGATTATTCTAGGGAAGTGGAGAGGATAAAATGGCAGGGGTTGACCGAGCTTGAGTGCTCAAATTGGTGTGAGGAGGAGGGGGAGGAGGTGCCCTTTTATAAGGGAGGAGAGGGGCACCTTAGGAATATCTCAAAATATTATTTTATATTAAAGTCAAAATCGGTTTATAATGGTTCCAAAGGGTCTTATTTCGAAGCTAAAGTGGGGAAGGGTCGAAATCCTATCAACCAATAGGATTTAGACAAGTTTAGGGTATTATTTTAACCTTATCAATTAGATTTAACTCTAAGTTAAATAATTTAACTTTTACCGTGTCTTTTTGTTTTCTTTCACTATATGGTTAATACACTTACTATAACATGCCAAACGAACCCCAAGTTGTTTATTATTAATATATATATCCTTATCTATGTCATTTGGCCGAACCTTAGATTTTTAGGAATAAAATAACAATTAATAATATAATATTTGATTTAAAAACTATTTTGTGTCAATTTTGACACTATTTGATATATGATTTTTGTGAAAGTCATAACAGAATTATATGTTCGAATCAAGTTGATTAAATCAACATTAATATATAATAGTAACCTAGAAAATTAGTGGAATTCATAAAAAGTCTCAAATTACATTTATTTTGGTGTTTATAACATCAATTATGTCAATATTTCATTAATAAGATAATTACTGCATCATCATTGTGTCATAAATAAATTAAATTATTTAATGTCTAAAAATTACAAATAAAATACCATTATGTAGGAAATATTTTTAGCTTTCTAATGAATATTTACAATCGAATTTATCTTATGTATAACCCCATATTAAAAATGATTTACTTATTAAACTTTGATTTTAACTATTTTAACCCTTCTTTAAATAAATTAATAATAAATGTCCTAATTTAATCCAAGTGGGCCTAAATGGTCATATTTTATTCCTAAGTTTGTTTTTGGTCGAATTACACTTGTCCAATAGAATTAGGACATGTGTTAGGGTAATATTAATATCATATTTACCCTTAGTTACCCTATTTACTGCGGTAAAAATAGTAAAAAGTTACTATTCACCAAAAATTTATTTTTATCTCATTGAACCACATTTTACTTACTGATATCAACCGTGTCTGTCGGATTTTTGAAATTCCATTCACAGAAGCGGTAAAATTAAGTTTTATGCAAAATTCAGTTTTTAACCTACCACTTAGTGGTTTCACTATTCATAAAAAATTGAAAGTTTTCAGAAAAATACCAAAATTTCACCCTAGGCTAATTTCGATATTCCGAATCCAAAAATGAAGTCCATTTTGAAAAATAAAATTTATAAAATTTCAAAAAGTGGTTATTACTATTCGTAACGGCTAGTTTTAATATTGTTGTTTAGTGAAACTCGATATTGCGTACGACGCAAGCTATCGAGGAAGGTCGCGATTGCGTGTAAAGCAAGCCAAGCAAGTGTTGTGTAGAAAAAGATTCCTTTGATGATTTATATAACATAAAAGTCTCGGGTGTTACATCTTCCTTGACGAAGGTTTGACCGAACCCTGGCAATGAGGTTTCAGACCTCTTTGTCGATTATTTTGAAGCTTGTTTGTTGTCGTGTGATGCTCCTCCTGTTTGATTTGTTCGTGTGTTGTTGTTGTTTTTTATCTCATTGTACTCGTTTTCCTTTGAATAGTGAAACCCCTGATGATTCTGCCCCATACACGTAGATCAATCGGCCGAAACACATAAATCCCTGTGTCCTTTTATCGCTTTCTATTTATGTTTCATTGACCAATAATGGTTGAATGCTCACTGCTTCTTGAATTAAGTTCAAATCTGGATTTGACTGTAATGGATTAATAGAAGCTGTTTGAGCCACTTGTTTTGGTCAATTTTATCTCTACATTGTTGCCGCTTGATGTCAAACCTTATATGGTTTGCTTTCATTTCTAAAATGAAGTTCTCTATGTTTAAATCTAATTTTAGGTTCTAAAAAGCATATTTGTGAATCAGTTTTTGTCATTCACATTGTTTTGATTACGTTTGGACAAATCAACATGTACAAAATCCTATTTTCTGTTTTACGAGAATCTATGCAAGTTTGGTATATGCATTAGCCATTGTTAGTGTGTTGCATATCCCATTTTTGCACAGAATAGTTATGAAAATCCACGAGAATCAACTGGTCGTATAGTATGTGCCAATTGCCATTTAGCTAATAAACCTGTTGATATTGTCGATATCGATGACTCATTCTTTCGATGAATCATTTCTTCGGACAGAAGATTATGTAAACACTGACTCGAAATCTCACTTATCAGATTCCGTTGTGGAAGACACAATTTTTTCTGAAGAATCATTCGCCATGATATATCTGATCCATGAATCATATCATGAAAAATGGATACAAATTGTTGACTGCTACTTCGTATCGGCAATAGGTCTGAAAAAGGATTTTTGGAATTATTTGTATTTTCATGATATTTAAGATTGCAACCAGAACATGTGTTTTTTGTTTATTATTTTATATGTTATAAATTGAAAATAACACTAATCGAATAGTGAAGATGTGTTTTTTGTATTTTCATGTGTTTTTTTTTTGTGTTTTTCGATTAGTGTTTTTTGTTTACTATTTTCATGTGTTTTTTAGTGTTTCTGCAACCAGATTTGATTCTCTTCTGTCCTCCGCACCTTCACTCTTTCCGTCTCCTTTGGACTGTTCCTCCGAGCCCCTTTCAGTGTTCTGCTCTTTAAAACACTAATCGAATTTCTCTCCTATTCTCCCCGCAGAGGTATGTTGTTGCATCCATTAGTGCACGCTCTTGTTTGTTCAATGTCAGTCGATTTATTGTGCACATTTTAAACCATTTTTTGATTTCTGGTACTTGCATATTGCTGCATCCGGATTCTCTGCACATCCCAAAGGAGTTGCACCACCAAACCCTAAAAAACGTAACCCGCCTCATCATATTTACATTTTCTTTGAAGATCGAGTGCATCTCTTCTCGATGCGCAGAGGATCTGGGTTTACATTTTTGTTTCCCTTCAACGAGATAGAACATTCCCGACACTCGTCTTTTGCTATGTATTGGGACTTTTTTTTAGGGAGGGGGGTGATTGCGTGTCTTGCATCCAACTATGATTAATGATTAATTTATTTGATACGGAATGTTTGCTTAACATCATAACCCGATTGTGTTAGGCCCAGAAGTGGTTGAAATTATGCCCGGATCCGCACAATCGTTTTGTTCCTGGGCATGGTTTTGCCTTTTTTGACTCATTTGTCGTAGTTTGTTTTCGGATGTGCAAATCTCTAAACCATGCCCCCCCAAATAAACAAGTCATGCAATCAAATATCATAAAGCATAGAAAAAAGCCATTCAGTACAGTCCATACCTAAGTGAACTAAAAGTTTTCATGAGACTCGAGAACGACTTGCCTTGTTTCCCTGTCACATGAAAATGAAAATAAAAAACGTTGTGTGAGTTACTTTGAGCTCAATAGGGGCATTCACACAATCTAGAGAGAGTAACTGTCAAAAAACAATTATGCTCAAGAAAATACAGAAAGATGATTCCTCGTGCCTCAAGTAGGTGCTCCTGTGACTTATGTCTCCATCTTGATCTCATTCTATCAGTTCATGCTAGTCTCAGGAACAATAATGTTTGTTTGCAGGGTAACTTAGTAACCTACCATTCTCAGGACCCAAGCTTTCCACGCCTCGTTTTTCTCCTATCTGATTTACCCATCAATTTGCATATCAGTCCATTGGGCGATGTCACTCAACCTCAACCTAGCTAAAAATGTCATGACTCGACCCACCAGGGCCCACCTGACCGGTGGTAAGTTGAGAGTGACACCTCAAGCCCACCCAATAGGTCAAATGTTGGTGACTAGTGCCGAGTTGACATATCACACACACGAGAGGCCTTAGCCTAAAGTACCTGTACACACACACAAATCTTCAATCATCGATATAATGTAGAAAGGTAAATAACTGATATTGTAAATGCATGCATAATATCTAACCCCACACCAGAGTACGATGAAAGAGTACGGAAAGATAAAAAGGGCCAAATACAAGCCCACAAAAAACTGTAAAGGAGTCTGACCTGCGAACAAAAGGAAACTGCTACCAAACATTCAACTCTGGAATCCGTCCGAGTCAGTCTTTCCCAACTAAGCAACACCCGCTCTTGGTCCACCTAGGACTCTGTCGAAAGGTGCATAAGACATGACATGCACAGATAGAGTCCATGCAGAGGTGCGTATAAACATACCCAGTAAGACACCCTGAAATCATCAAACACAAAGCATCAAAGAGGGTGTCTTAACTCTAAATCGTAAAAACAAAGGGGATAAACAAGATAAACCCAAATATGCTTAGGGTGAGGTCTGTCCTCACTGCCAACCTAGCGATTCTGCTTGAGGTTCCAATGTAACACTCGTCCGAGACAACTCACTCCTCAGATCTTGTTATCGATGGTGCTCATTAGACAAAGATACATAGGTAGGGGATAACGTCCGGGGCCTATGGGGGATGCCTGACCCCATCCAAAATAACTCACTAGGAAGGGGATCACACGCCCTGGATTTCGGTTACGGGATACCTGACCCAACTTAGGGAAGAATGAGATAGAGGATTACATCCCGGGCCACATAGAGGGATATCTTTTATCTAGAACTAGCCCACAAAGGGGATTATGCGTCCTCTATCTAGGACGAGATGCCTCACTGTACCCTCATGGGAACAAAATCGAGGGAACGAACCCACTAGATCGATTTGAGGGAACACACCCACTCTAATACCGAAATCGGCCTAGGAGTCACACAACATGTAGACAAAGTACACAACCGTGTGATATTTTTCTCAGCTCAAAAAGCTAGCCGTCGCAAGGAGGGGTTCACACGACGTGTGTTCTTCCGAACCGCACATCGTGTAGCTTGGAATTTCCCGGAAACTTTAGATATTTCACGCATCTCCACCCGCGCCGCTGTCTCCTCAGCTTCCGCCGCGAGTCTTGCCTGAAATGCTCGCGGATTATGTGGTATGTGCCAGAGTCATCGCTGGTGGCCAAATTTCGACCACCCTTTGCTCTGAAATTGCTCGTCGTTGCACCTCGAAAAAAACACCCGAACGATCTGGCTCACAAAACCACCGTCACCTGCACCACCATCGGATTTCCGTCTCCACCGTCTTCCTCACATCTTCGATCCCGACACCGAACCAACATAAACAATCTGCAAAAACGTCAAATCAAATGTCTGTGAATCGGGTTCTACGATATAGTCGAATCATTGGCTAATCGAATGCCGACGACGAACGGAGAACAAAGATAAAAAGGCATGAAACACAAAGGTGAGCATCCAATGAGGGTCATGTTCGGTTGGTCATCGTTGATGGAATCTGAAAACTGAGAAGGATAAACAAATCACCAAAATCAAATAAAATATACAATTCTCAAACTAGAAAGCAAAGACTTTGGTTTGTCCGAACATTGATTCAACGTGATGAGCTGATCCCCGCTCAATCTAGAATTAAGAGAAACTCAATCTAGAATTAAGAGAAACAGGGAAAGATCCAACAACAACAAAGTCCTGCCTCGGATTGGATCGATCATTGGAGGAAAAAATGCCCGTAAGCGTTGAAGGACTTTTGCGCTTGTTGCTGGCTCCAAGGATCAATTTCGTTCGTCGTTGATCAACAGGAACAAGCCTTCATCTCCCTAGCTTCGATCTTCCAGCTAGGTTGGATGAGCCTCCTTCGGCAACGACAAGAAAAGAGAAACCTCGTTCTCACCCAGGTTCGTCCGGAGCGTTTGAAAATCGCCAAGATCAGACGAATTTCCAAGTGGAAGAGGGTATATCAATTGATAGGGGGAAAGAAAGACTTAAAAACGCAGTAAACGCCCTGCAATGAAGGCCTAATGCGTCTCCATTGGAGACTCGTAACTTTGTAAGACCAGCGTCCGGATCGGTCGTTACGAATTCCAGATCTACCGTCACTAAAGCCTCCACCACGGCTTCCACCACGGCTTCCACCACGACCGTGGTGACGTTGAACACATCGAGCCATGCCACCTGATGTGGTGAGCCACCACGGGTGTGGGCCAAAAGGTTGACTGTTTTCCCTCACCACGACCTCCACTACGGACGCTGTGAGGTCGCTTGGGCCGTGGTTCACAGGAGCTCCTCCAGTTCCCCACGTCCAAGACCAGGCCCTGGCCTGGCTGTTTTGCCTTGCCCGTGGCCCACAGGGGCTCACCAGGGACTAACACGACTTGCTATAGGGCGTGATGTTGGCCATGTTGAACCAAAAAGTCCCAAAACACTGCTTAAGCCATTGAAAACCTTCACAGGGCTCGAAATCTCGCGTTGACTCCACTCCTTACCCTGAAAATAATATTCACCATTTTCCAAAGTGTCGAACAAAAATTTCAGAGTCGTTACAAAAAACTGTTTAGCATTCATATCTAGTCCAAGTTGTATCCAGGTAGGAGTAATCATTCGGTGTGAGCTCGAACACTCTAATCCCTAGTCTGGCAATAATTAGGTTGTTGACTACATATTGTTTCTCTTTGTCTATTAGTTTAACATGTTGGATGATTCCCTAGTCATTTTTATGAGTCTAAGTAACTCTTTGTTCACTAATATGGTGACACTTTGGTCGTAGGAGAATAATGTCCTCTTTAGTGCATAGCCTTAAACGTCAATACACACATATCCAACCTGCGTAACCACGTACCTACTTCAATAATACAACAACCTAAACTTTAATACACATGTGCCCACCATATGTAAACCTCTTACCTTTAAACCTCAATAATACATCAACATTATAAGCAAATCTCAACTTTAACATGCATAAATGTGTCACCTTTAGATGTTTTCGTAAAAGTCTTATCAACCTTAGATGGTCATTTTCAACTTGGCTCCTCGATTTGAAAGACCCAAACCTAGAAATACCTAGGCATGAAAGAAAATAGTTTCTCCTTTCTCTAAGAATCCAAAGAGACTTCTTATGGGGAGATTCTTCGATTAATACCACGAGAGAAGAAAATAATGATCGTTACTTACCCAAGAAAGGCGTTAACTTGAAAATTTGGTGGTTTGCTAAAACCTGAGAATATAAAACTCATGAAGTGTTCTTCTTTCTTCTCTTTCTCTCGTAATGTTTTGGGTTGTGATCTTTGATTCAAGGTAGGGTTAGGGTTTAGCAAGATTAATTTATATTAGAGAGATCGGATTATAGAACACCTAAAAAAGATTGTGGTTTATGTGTGATGATAGTGTAGGTTCTGGGCGCAGCGGAAGCGTGCGATGAGTCGTGTCTAATTTTGTTTTTTGTCACGATTGATGATCAATTTGAGATATACACAACGATAAACGTCGTGATCTACAAAATTGAATCAAGGAAAACAGACAAAGGATAGAACGTCGGAACTAGAGAGAGAATCATCACATATTATTTATAATTAATTTAATTAATTAAAGAATTATCTTGATGAAATTCTTTCTTCGTTGATGAATCTGACAACAAATCTGCGTTGTACGGTCGTTGCATTGTAGGAATCAAAGCAGATTCCCTCTAGCGGTGATCCACACGTGTTCCACAAATCTCTGAACGTCGCCGTAGGGATCTCCGGGCGCTAGCACGACAAATTCTATTGCTTGCATCGTCCGCCTTTGATCACCCCGAGGACCGCTTTCAAAGCATTCTTCTTGATCTCTTTTGATTGAGAGTGAGAGGTGGAGGAAGACCGCTCTCTGTTCTTGGGAGCGTTCTTGGAGAAGAAAGCTCTTTAGGGTTTGAGAGAATTCTCTAAATTCGTTGTGCACAACCTAAACAAATGAATTGGCTCTCGGAAAAAATAATATAATTGGGTTTATATATTGCTAGAGTTAAAATAAAATAATTACACAAGTGCCTTATTATTTATTTAATCTCCGCGCAATCCCATATCAAATAATAATAATAATAATATTATTTCTCGGCATGCGCTTAACTTACGAATTAAATAAAATATTATTTAATCAAATAATATTCAATATTTATTATTTCTCACCGGACCATTAAACTCGGTCCGTCTTCACAATATTTATCGAGCATTGAATAATGACTATTTATTTATTAAATAAATATCATTGCATTATTCGCCAATAAATAAATAAATATTATTTTCACTAAATAACAAATAAATATTTATTAAATATTCCACTCACATTATATTTTTTCGAATAATTGGTGAAGGAATATATGCGATCAAACATGAATAATTATTAAACCACGTCCGAGAATAATATTTATTCAACTTGTTAAATAATAAATAATAATATATTAATTAACTGAGATTATGAATACACTTAGTGCGTGACCCTTTAGGTCTCTTTTTCAGTGGCATTAGGCGAAACAGCCTAAAGTCCAAGGTTAGTGTCTAACAACACGCCAAGACACTCTTAGAGAAAGAAGTTAGTGCCACACGACATGGTACTTCATACGAATGCGTGCTGTGTAATATAATCTCTTTATCACAATATCTTGAATCAAGCAGGTTGCATGTTGGTGTCATCAACCTATGTGCTCGATGTATCTTTTTTTAACTTTTCGGAATATGAGCATGCTGGAGATATCAACTTCCGTTAAAGAATAGAAGGGAAAAATCCTTTTTCGCATTATTCATTAATGCAATATTACTCGTGATGCACCCAACGCATCCTACCTCGTCGCGAACATCTGTTGTCACGGTTTTCGTCAATACATCAAAGTACGCGACTCATTATTAATAATAATCTTAAAGTCTAAGGATCAATACACATCTCCGCAGATAGGAACATCTAATGACACATATGAATATGATTTTTTTACCGGCGGGTCTCGTTTTTATAATATCTTACTGGATATTATTAAGGGCGTACACCATGAGAAGGTGCCTCAAAGTCTTATGAGTTTCCACCCCTGATGACTTGTATTATTTGTGTCCGTCAAATGATATCATTCGGCCATAAAACACATATTTAAGAATAGTATCGTAGCACTTCCGGGTTATTATCATAGCGGGGGACTGCTATGACCTTTTAGTGCGACAACTACTTTTAGGACATTATCATATACTATGTTACGTAAAAGAACAATCATGATGTGATAAGAAGTTTATTAATATTCAAAACTATGAATAAAGATCATCATAAAGTACACAAAAGTTGGTTCTAGAGCACCAACTCCAATAGACTCTCACTTGCACTAACAACCTTTAGTTCGCTAGCTCTCACATGATATTCACGCTTCTGCTGAAATAGACATTTAGTCAAGGGGTTCACGACGTTCTTTTCTGTGGGTACTCTGCTTACCGCAACTTCACCCCTTTGATAAGAATCTCTCAAGAGATGATACTTTCGGAGTATATGCTTTGTCCGTTGGTGCGACCTTGACTCTTTTGCAAGAGCCACCGCTGCAGTATTATCACAGTACAATGTGATGTGGTCTTTACTGCTAGGTACCACATCAAGCCCTTGGACAAAGTTCCGAATCCAAACGGCTTCCTTGGATGCATCAGAAGCTGCTATATACTCGGACTCCGCTGTAGAATCAGGGACAACAACTCTTTCAGCTCACTAACTCTTCCGTTGAGATATAAAACATATCCCGATCTATCTGAAAACTAGCATATGTATAATCTCTGATGACCAACTCCTCATCTCCTCCATACACCAGGAACATATCTTTAATTCTTCTCAAATACTTATGGATAGCCTTAACATCAGACCAATGCTGTTCTCCTGGATCTGCTTGATGTCTACAATGCCTAATGCATATGCAACATCAAGTCTAGTACATAGCATGACATATATGATTGATCCTATCACTGAAGCGTATGGGATCTTGCTCATTCTCTCTTTGTTTAACCAGTCCTTAACAGATTGTAAGATTGATATGTCGTTTTCAATAAATAACATGTCATCAACATATACTATTAGGATAACGACCGCATTCCCACTAGATCTCTTGTAAACACACGGTCACATTCGTTCTTAATGAAACCATTTTTTTTATAGATTCATTTAATCGAATGTTCCTTGACCTAGATGTTTGCTTCAATCCATAAATGGATCTTCGCAACTTGAAAATCTTTTTGGCATCACCTGGAGTTGCAAATCCTTCTAGTTGTGTCATATAGACTCCTTCTTGAAGGTTCCCATTAAGGAATGCGGTTTTGACATCCATCTGCCAAATCTCATAGTCATGGTAAACAACTATAACAAGTAGAATTCTGATGGATTTAAACATGACCACTGGTGAAAACGTTTCATCGTAATTAATTCCTTGACGCTGTTTAAACCCTTTAGCCGCCTTGCTTTATAGGTATTTACTTTACCTTCGATGTCCAGTTTCCTCTTGAATACCCATTTGCATCCAACAGGCTTTATATCAATTGACGCATCGACCAGATCCCAAACTTGCTTCTGATGCATGAAATCCATTTCTGAATTCATGGCTTCTTGCCATTTTGCAGCTTTTGAGCTCTCCACTGCCTCTTTGTAGGAGAGAGGTTCATCATTGTCAACCAATAATGATTCGTCATATTCGGTGATTAGAAAACCATCTCTTTAGTTTTTTTACATCTCTTGCGCTCTTACGCTGTACTTGTATTTCATGAACTACTTCCACGGGGACCTGTGGAATCTGTTACCGTGCCAATTTTTGCGTATCTTGAGTATCAACTTCATCAAAGTCAATTTTGCTCCCACTATTCCTTTTGAGGATTTGCTCCCTCACAAGAAAGACGACTTGTCTAGTGGCAGTCACTTTCTTTTCCAAGGGGTTGTATAGGTAGTATTCCTTTGTTTCCTTGAGATACCTTATAAAGATACACTTTGTGCCCCTGGGTGTTAGTTTGTTGTCTGAGAAGGCCTTAACAAACGCCTCGCAACCCCATACACGTGTATGCGACAAAACGAGTTTCTTTCCACTCCATAACTTGAAGAGAATTTCATTTCCTGCTTTAGTTGGTACTCGGTTTAATGTGTATGCCGCAATTTGTAATGCATATCCCCAAAAGCATAATGGAAGATCTGGATGACTTATCATCAACCTTACCATGTCTAACAAGGTACAATTCCTCCTTTCACTAACACCATTCTATCGTGGTGTGTGTAAGATGGAGTGAGTTGAGATAAAATCCCAAACTCCCGTAAAAATACCTCGATCCGATCAAAGCTTTATTATTTTCTTTCCAAGTTGATTTTCTATTTCATTCTTGAATTCCTTGAATTTCTCAAAGACCTTAGACTTATATCTTATCAAGTAGACATAGTCACATCTCCTCAAGTCATCAGTAAAAGTTATGAAGTAAGAATATTCACCTCTAGCTTTTATTGGAAATGGTCCACACACATCAGTGTGTACCAATCCTAGAAGCTTTGCGACCCTTTTACCTTGTCCATTGAATGATGGTCTAGTCGTTTTTCTTTGTAAACAAGCATGACATCCTTCAAGTAGTTTTAGCTCAAACGAGTCTAAATAACCATCTTGACAGAGCTTTGTTAAACACTTCTCGTTTACATGACCAAGACGGTGATGTCATAGTTGGGTGTTATATGAGTCGTGTGAACATGATTCGTTATCAATTGTCAATACTTGGTTTTCGTAATTTAATACATAAAAACCGTTATTTAAACGTGCCATACCATAACATACGTTGTTCTTATAAAAAAAATGACTTTTATTTCAAAACTTGAAAATAAACTCATCTGCATCTAGGTATGATACAAAAATTATGTTCTTGGTAACTGTTTGTCCATAATAACAATTTTTTAAAACCAAAATCATTCCTGTTGGCAATGAAAGGTGGTAGTCGCCAATGGCTAGAGCAGCCAGCCTCGCTCCATTAACAGCTCTCAGATCCACCTCTCTAGCAATCTTTCAAAATCTACTTGGTTCCTGCATCTGGATACATATGTGAGCACCACAAGCTGTATCTAATACCCAATGTGTAGATATTGAAAGATTACACTCGATAGTGAATGTACCTTTAGCTTCCCCTTGCTTCCGGGTGCAGTTCCTATTTTAGTGGCCTGAAATTTCGGGTGTAGTTCCTATTTCAGTGGCCTGAATTGACACATGCAAAACATACTGCCCCCTTTTCCTTGCCCTACCTTAAGATCTTCCTTTTCTTGGAAGAACGGTGCTCGGGAGCTTTAGACTTGTTATAGGTCTTGTGCCCCTTTGCCTTGTTCTCCTTTTTCTTATCCATCATAAGGACCACGGGCTTATCATGCCCCATGTTCTTATCCACTTGGCGAATCAAAGTAAGAAGTTTCGAATGACTCTTCTCATTATTGCTCATATTGTAATTAACAATAAAACTGAAAGAAGATCTTGGGCAGTGATGAAAGTATGAGATCTTTACGCAACTCATCCGTAAATTTAATCCCTAAGATGTCTAAGTGTTCAATGTAGCCAATAAGCTTGACTACATAAGACCCAACTGACGTAGATTCTCCAAGCTTAGTTGTAAGCAAAGCACTGGTGATCTCGTACCTCTCTTGTCCCGCCTTCTCTTGATAGAGATCCCAAAGGTGAGACATCATGCTATACGCATCCATGACTTCATGTTGTTTCAAAAGCTCATTGGTTATGGATGATAGAATGAAACACTGAACATCTGTGGAATCGTTCACATATTTCTCATAGAGCGATAACTCTTCATTACTTGCCTCATTACTAGGCGCATCAGGAATAAGTCCTTCCAACACATATAATTTCCTTTCATGGCGAAGGATAACGTGTAAGCGCCTTCGCCACTTTTGGAAATTTGTGTCGGTGTGAAGCTTATCCTTCTCAATTATGGATCACAGTGATATGTTTGATGTTATTTTTAATGCTGTTTTTACAAATAAGATGAGCATAATTTTAGTACTTTATCTGATAAAATTTAGATAAATAAATAAATATTATATTTATTAATCTCTCACTATTTTATCGAATCCCAATATCCCTCACCATTGACTTCGAAATATCTTGTTGCTTGGACATTCTAGTTGCAATGATCCATATTTCCCTTCTCATTGCCCCAACTTTGGTTGGTCAAGCAACTTGAATGTTTTGGTTAATAAACTAACCGCTGACCTAGGGGAAAAAATACCTTGAACCAATAAAGGTTCGTGTTACAACTTTCCACCTGTCCACCTATATATCTCTCTTGGATTGGTTTCGCCTCGGCTCCAAACTTAAACCGCCTCCACTAGCTTGGAAGCCCTGTCCACCTATATATCTCTCTTGGATTGGTTTCGCCTCGGCTCCAAACTTAAACCGCCTCCACTAGCTTGGAAGCTCCATCCATTACATATGTTTTTACTCACATGCTAGTGAGGAGAAAAGGGTTTACATAAAAAGAAACCATGGGCACACAGACCCTTACATAGTAAGAGGAGAGAAGCACGCAGACCAACAATTTAATTTAATAATAAATTAAATGAAACCAATCACATACAAAGGTCTGGTCTCTGCTCATGATCATCCACACGCATATGAATTACGCATTTAATAAAACTAACATTCAATTCTTAATTGTTCTTATTTAAGATAAATCGCGCTCGAATCAATTAATTATCTTATTTAATTAATCAATTTTTTTATCTTAATTCTTATCCGAATTTCCTTGAGATTCTCATCCATCATAATTTTAAACAAATTAAATAAATTTATTTAAAATTAACTGTGTACATAAATGTACCTTGGAGGCAACACGGTGAATATCCGTCCGATTCGACCTAACATGTATTATACTCGTTTACTATTTACTCTTGTGACATATGACATGCACGACTTATCATGTACTTTCATGATGTGTACTATCAATTTAATGATTACACGAATTATATGATTTTTCGGTCACGTGTTATGCTTTAATGTATGTAGAGTAACAACTGTAATACGACTCTTACATGATATGCAGATCTGAACATTACTTAAACATTTATATATATATATATATATATATAAATATATATATATATATATACACATATATATTAAAACCCCATCACATGGCGTGTCCTATCAACTTAATGACCACACACAAACATATGTTGATAAGGTTTACACAATATAAAAATAAATTTTAAATTTGCGTAATTTGGTATAAGTACACGACGTGCACCTAGAGCTACACGACATGTATGTCTCATCGTTTATTTGAGGCACACGCCTTGAGACTCGGTGTGTAAACCGTGCTTCGAAAAAATTGGAGGACATGACGTGTATAAGCGACTACACGGCGTGTGGTCTCCGAGTTACACGGTCACCAATCTGGTAGGCCGTGTAGGGTAATACACGACCCGTCTGTGACTCAAAGGGACTACACTCTGAGTACGTGGGCTAACGACGTGTACTTCGGCGGACCTTATGCCACCCCAGCCTGATCAACACGCGGTGTAAGAATTAAATACACGTGTGTCATCAATGCACACGCTTTGAATTAATTGCCGAATTAATTTCTGATGCATTGAACACAAGTACATGACGTGTAACTCCGGTTATACGGTGTGCACTCCTGTGTTGTCCGACCATAATCCATGGCACTTCCAGATGAGTTCTTCTATTTTATTTCGTTCATAAAATTAACTGTATTGATTAGATCTACGAGAAGCGGAGGAAGAAGCAGATCTCGCATTTCGGATTAAAAGGATGATTAAACTTGAATTAAAAACTAAATCCCAAATGCGTAAATCAATCAATGATATTTAAATAATTATAAATAATTATGTGACTGCTCTGATAACTTGTATGTTTCGGGCGCAGCGGAAGCGTGCGATGGGTCGTGCTCAACTTTGCTTTTTGACATGATCGACAATCCGATATTTACACAACGATAAACGCTGTGATCTATGAAATTGAATCAAAGAAAACAGACAAGGGATAGAACGCCAGAACTAAAGAGAGGATCATCACATATTATTTATAATTAATTTCATCAATTAAAGAATCACCTTGATGAAATTCTTTTTTTGTTGATGAATCTGACAACAGATTTACGTTGTACGGTCGTTGAGAATCAAAGCAGATTCTCTCTAGCGGTGATTCACACCTGTTCCACAAATCTCTGAACGTCGCCGTAGGAATCTTCGGGTGCTAGCACGACAGATCCTATCACTTGCGTCGTCCGCCTTTGATCGTCTCGAGAACCGCTTTCAAAGCGTTCTTTATTTCTGTTGACTTGAGAGTGAGTGGTGGAGGAAGATTGCTCTCCGTTCTTGAGAGCTTTCTTGGAGAAAGGAGCTCTAGGGTTTGAGATAATTCTCCAAATCCGTTGTGTACAACCAAAACAAATGAATTAGCTGTCAAAGAAAATAATATAATTGAGTTTAAATATTACTAAGGTTCAAATAAAATAATTGCTCAAGTGCCTTTTATTATTTATTTAATCTCTACGGAACCCCATGTCAAATAATAATAATAATAATATTATTTCTCGACATGCGCTTAACTTACGAATTAAATTTAATATTATTTAATCAAATAATATTCAATATTTATTATTTCTCACCAGACCATTAAACTCGGTCCGCTATCCCTCCACAATATTTATCGAAGCTTGAATAATGATTATTTATTTATTAAATAAATATCACCGCATTATTCGTCAATAAATAAATAATTATTATATTCACTAAATAGGAAATAAATATTTATTAAATATTTCATTCACATTATATTCTCTCGAATAACTGGTGACGGAATATATGCAATCAAGCATAATGAATAATTATTAAACCACGTCCGAGAATAATATTTATTCTAACTTGTTAAATAATAAATAATAATATATTATTTAATTGAGATTCTGGATACACTTAATATGTGACCCTCTAGGTCTCTTTCTCAATGACATTATGCGAAACATTCTAAAGTCCAATGCTAGCGTATAGCAACACGTCAAGACACCCTTAGAGAAAGGAGTTATTGTCACAACGACATGATACCTCATACGGACGCTTACTGTGTAATATAATCCCTTTATCACGATATCCCAAATCAAGCAGGTTGTATGTTGGTGTCATCAACCTATATGCTCGATGTCTCTTTCTTTGCCTTCTCGGAATATGAACTTGCCTATAACATACCATGGTCATGGATTTATTTAGGTTGTATCATTTCCATCAAAGGACCAGATATATCAACTTCCGTTAAAGAACAGAAGGGGAAAATCCTTTCTCGCATTATTCATTAATACAATATTTCTCGTGACGCACCCAACACATCCTACCTCGCCGCGAACATCTGTCGTCACGATTTTCGTCACGATTTTCGTCACGATTTTCGTCACGATTTTCGTCACGATTTTCGTCAATACATCAAAGTACGCGACTCATAATACTTATTAATAATAATCTTAAAGTCTAAGGATCAATACACACGTTCTCAGATAGGAACATCCAATGATACATATAAATGTGGATTTCCTACAGGCGGGTTTCGTTCTTATAATATCCCACTGGATATTACCAAGGACGTACACCATGAGAAGGTGACTCAAAGTCCTATGAGTCTCCACTCCTGATAGCCTGTATCATTTGTGTTCGTCAAATGATATCATCCGGCTATAGAACATATATTTAAGAATAGTGTCGTAGCACTTTTGGGTTCTCATCATAACGGAAAACTGTAATGACCTTTTAGTACGACAACTACTTTTAGGACATTATCACATACTATGTTACGCAGAAGAACAATCATGATGTGATAAGAAATTTATTAATATTCAAAATTATGAATATAGGTTATCATAAAGGACATAGAAGTTGGTTTTAGGACACCAACTCCAACAAATAGTTGGGTGTATCTAAATTTGATGGATTTTAGTTGTCCGATAGCCTCTCCATTAATCATTTGATATTCGTCTTTCTTTGTAAAGTGGCCACATTTCATGACATTTTGACATCCGATAACTTTTCCATCGCTCATATGAAATTTCCATTGGCTCTCTTGAAATTGATGTTAGCATCTCCAATGAGCGACACCTCCAAATCATTCATCTAATACTTTGCAACCTAAAGGGACGGTGTTTACAATGGGTATTGGTCGTGCGAAAACCCCTATATTTCTCATTCGATTCTGGATTCCGCCTCTAAAAGATTGAACTTAAACCAAACTTACCTCTGTCAAAATGTGTCTTGTTCGACAGAGCAACTATCATTCTTATTGTTAGTCCGATAGATAATCTTACTATTGGGCGTCCTATAGTTATCTTTTCCCAATTTTTTTAAAGTCCATCTCTAAATTAAAGTAAATGTTCTTTTTCTATTTTTTTTTATAAATAAACCTCAATGAAAATATCTTGGGATCTCACATCATTTATGAGCCTTTGCTTTGGACATGCTTCTTATAGTTGTATAACCGTTAATAATTTTCAAAGAGTTATAAATTGCTTCTGAAAGTAGGGTTTGAGGAGATTTTTTTTGGCAGATAGTGAAGTCAAAGCATCTTTATTTATACTGCTAATAAATAATCAATGTCTCCAAAAGGCTAGGTTCTGTCTATTGCTTGGTATAAAGCAGGAACTTCCCAACCAAGCGAATATTTGGACATGGAAGCATGTGTTATAGATTAATGGCCGCGGGGATGTGCTATGTCACCAATCCATATCCCATCTATTGTGTCATTGGGATCCTCATACATTCGCGTTGTTCTATGCATTGCCTTTCCATTGCCAATGAAAAGATCCATTCCCACAAGCAAGTGTTTTAAAGCTTAATATTATTATTATTGTTGGAGTCTGCATCCCACATCGGACTTGAGGTCCGGCGTGATCTTAATTATTTGTTATAAAAGAACCTCAAGGGCTCCTTTAGAGAGTACACCTTGGGGGTTCGGTTTCTCCTATTTTATCATTCTACATGGTATTAGAGAGAAATTAATTCTGAACCCTCCTCCCGTTTTTATTTCTTTTTTCCCGTCGGCCTCTAGGGTTTCTCCCGGTTGGGGGGCGGCGACCTCCATGGCAAGCAAGCCATAGGTATCTCCCGCCGCCCCCCTTGTCGGCTATCCCTCCGATTCGGCGGAATCCCCGCCTCTTGTGCGGACTTGCAGCCCCGCCTCCCTCCCTCCCGACGGATCTCCCCTCCTGCCGGCATCTCCTTCCGCGGCATCCTAACAGCCAGCCCTATGCGGCACCCTTCTTGGCTCCCGGCCTCCCGATCTCGCCTCCTGCGGCTCTTCCTGGCAGCCCGCCTCCTGCGGCTTTTCCCAACGGCCCGCCTCTCGTGGCTCCTGACTGCGCGGATCCCCTCCCGCGCGACGACGTCGGAATCCCCCCTCCGGGCTCTTCCCAGGCGGCGGATCTCCCCCCTGTCGGCGCCTGATTTCCTTCCCCCCAACTTTCAGCGCGACGCGTCCCGTCGCCCTCCTCCCGCTGTCCGCTCCCGTCTGCCATGCACCGCTCCTGCGCGACGACCCTCCTGTGCCGATCCCGGCCAGCAGAACCTCTCCCGCCCGCGGCCCCTCTGGCGTCTCCTCCCATGCGCGAGACCCGACACTCCCTATCCTGTCGCGCCTACTTCCTCGGCGCCCCTCCCTTGTGGCGGACCTCCATCCGCCTGAGCGGATCCATCCCAGGCCTCTGCTTTCCAGGCGACCTCCTTCGCCTCCCGCTCTCGACCCAGGCGCGACCTTCGAGTCAGCCACCTCTGAGCGCGCCGGCCAGGCCCCCCTGTGCTCTCCCGGCTCTGCCTTCGCGCGATTCTCCCGGCCCTCTGCCTTCGAAGCGGCACCGTACCGGCCCGCTGCTCCACCTGTGCCAGACTCCCGACAGACCAGGTTCCCCGTCCGCTGCTCCCTCCTTGCCGGCCTCCTCCTGCAAGGCAACCCTCCCTCCGGCCGAATTCATCTGCTCCACTCCGGTGAATCTCATCATCCGGCACTTCCATGCCGGCCTCCTCGCAGCGGCTGCCCTGCTTCCAGATCCGGATCTCCGGCTCCTCTTGCGGAATCCCCGCCTCCCGTCGTCGGCATCCTCCCGGCAGCCGCCTCCCTATCCACCGGCACGCCTTCGCAATGAAGGTTCCGGGTGCAGCTGAAGCGCATTGGTGGGTTTGCCCAACTTTAATTTTAACGCTAAGCAACGTTCAATCCGAAATCCGTCACGATTTAAAACGCTGAATCTTCAGAATAGAACGAAAAAAAAACATAAGAGGGAATCCCGGAACCATAGAAACAGGATCATCATATGTTGGTTATAATTAATTTAATTAATTCACAAGAATTACCTTGGTGGAATTCTTTCTTCGCTGATGTCTCCGGTCACAATTCTGTGAACCGTCGTTGCGTCGTAGAATCCAAGTGTAAGATTCCTCTAGCGGTGATCCACACGTGTGCCACGTATCTCCGGACGTCGCCGAAGGGATCTCCGGGTGCTAGTGCGGAAGAACCTTCGCTTGCGATGTCCGCCTTCGATCGCCTTGGTCTCTCGGTCTTGAGAGCGTTCTTGGAGGAAGGAGTTCTTTCGGTCTTGAAAGAATTCTCCAGAATTGTTGTGCACAACGATTCTCTGAAAAGTGTTGGGGTTGTGAGGATATTTATAATCGTGTTTGAGGTTATAGAGTTATGATAATAAATAAACGCGTTACGCGTTTTATTTATTTCATTAACTCTTATTGAAAACCCCATGTTGAATGATTAATTCCTTGACATGCGCCCACGCTGATTATAATTAATATCACAATAATGATATTATTTCTTCAAAATCCCGACTAGAAAAACTACACGCCGTGTAATCATTAATACACGACATGTATATTAAATATACACGGCGTGTACTTTTATTTTCCACTTTTCTTTATCCCCTTCACATTTATTAGACCTTGAGTAATGACTATTTATTTCTTAAATAAATGTAACTGCATTACTCGCTAATAAATATATTATTTCACCCATAATATATTCTCTCAAATAACTAGTGTCGAAATAAATGCGATCAGACATCCTTAAATAATTATTAAACCACAGTCGGGAATAATCTTTATTTAACTTGTTAAATTAATATTTAACTGAGATACATGGACACACTTAGTGTGTGATCCTCTAGGCCTCTTTCTCAGTGGCATTAGGTGGAGCCTGCCTAAAGTCCAAGGTTAGCGTCTAGTAACACGCTAAGGCACCCATAGAGAAAGAAGTTAACGCCGCAATGTCGTGTCACCTCATACGAACGCTTACCGTGTAATATAATCCCTTTGTCACGATATCTCGAATCAAGCGGGTTGCATGCTAGTGTCATTAACCCACGTGCTCGGTTATTCTTTTTTTGACTTTATGGAATTGAACTCGCCCATACCTTACCATGACCATGGATTTATTTAGGCTATATCAATTCCATCAAAGGGCCTGAGATATCTACTTCCGTTATGGAACAGAAAGGACAAATTCTTTCTCGCATTATCTATTAATGCGGTATTACTCGTGACGCACCCAACGTATCCTACCTCGCTGCGAACAGTGTGTCGTCACAGTTTTCGTCAATACATCTAAGTGCGCGAGTTGTAATACCCATTAATAATAATCTTAAAGTTTAAGGACCAATACACACGTCCGCAGATAGGAACATCCAATGATACTATGAAATGTGGATTTCCTATTGGCGGGTCTCGTTCTCATAATATCCTCCTGAATATTACCAAGAGCGCACACCATGAGAAAGTGTCAAAGTTTTATGAGTTCTCACCCCTAATGACCTGTATTATTTGTGTCCCTCAAATAACATCATCCGACCATAGAACATATATTCAAGAACAGTGTTATGGCATTTCCGGGTTCTCATCATAGCAGGGATCCGCTATGACCCATTAATGCAACAGCTGTCCTTAGGACATTATCACATGCATTGTCACGCAGAAGAACAATCAAGATGTGATAAGACATTTATTAATGAATAAAGTACAAAGTAGTTGGTTCTAGGCCACCAACTCCAACACGCAATTCCTCTACCGTGGCACAACAGCTCGACCACATTGGATTCGGGCCCTTTGGTGCCGCCAGATCCCGCAACAATTCTGCGGAATCCCCGCCTCCCGTCGCCGGCCTCGCAAGTGCGGTTTTCCCGGTGCTAGTGTGGTTTTCTTGGCGTATCATCGACCGGCCCCACTAGTGTGGCATTCCTGGTGCTCCGTCAACCGGCCCGGTCTATGTGGTTTCTTCTACTGCGCCCGCGACATCATCAATCCATCATCTTGAGGGGGAGCTGCGATCGCGAGGGGGGCTGCGATCGTGCAACTTTATCTTTTTTTACTGCTTTGTCTTGTTTTGTCGTCAAGCTGGGTATGTCCAGCTTGAGAGTGAGTGTTTGCAGTCTGTTGATTGCTTTGTCTTCATTGGTTTGGGTTGTTTTTTCTTTATGTGTCCAAGCTAGGCTCACCTAGCTTGAGAGGGAGTGTTGGAGTCTGCATCCCACATCGGACTTGAGGTCCGGTGTGGTCTTAATTATTTGTTATAAAAGAACCTCAAGGGCTTCATTAGAGAGTACATCTTGGGGGTTCGGTTTCTCCTATTTTATCATTCTACAATTATCATTTAATTATTTATTTTCTTTAAGTATCTCTTTTCTCGCCTATCTGATTACATGATATAGTTATTTGTTCCCTTTAAGCTTCTTATTTTACCCGGAAAATGATGGACGCTTGCAACTCATATTTATTTCTCACTGGTGTTTTCATGGATATTTTTCTGCTTTTTTTTTTTTGCAGGTTCAATGGACAGCAGTTCCAATGAGGACTCAGATATCAGTGATTCAGAGATTAAAGACTATGCAGAGAAACCATATGAACAATTGAAGACAGGAAATTTAAAAGTGAAGTTTCCAAATGGCACCTTAAGATGCCCTTTTTGTGCAGGGAAGAAGAAACAGGATTATCGATATAAAGACCTCCTTCAACATGCCTCAGGTGTTAGCAAGGGATCTGCTAATAGAAGTGCGAAACAGAAGGCAACTCACCTTGCCTTGACAATGTACCTCAAAAATGACCTTGCAGATGAATCAGAGCAAACACAGCGCCCTGTTGAACCACCATTGGTCTCTAAAGCTTCCAATGAAGATGATTTATTTGTCTGGACTTGGATGGGAATTATTCTCAACATAGTTGATGCAACGAAAGATGGATTGCCTGTCAGTGATGGCGAATATTGGCTGCAAAGATACTCAAAATTTAAACCCGTTGAGGCCTTTTCCTTTTGGAATGATCACTCACAAACTACAGAAGTTGTTTTGAAATTTTGTGATGATTGGACAGGTTTTCGTTGTGCAATAGAATTTGAAAAATCTTTTGAGGTTTCTCATAATGGTAAAAAGCAATGGATTGCACGCAAACACCATCTTGGTTCAAATATCTATGGATGGCTGGCACGCAAGAATGATTATGATAGTGAGGGGCCAATTGGGGATTTCCTTCGCAAGAATGGGCAGTTAAAGACAGTTTCTGATATTGTCCATGAAGAACAGCAAGATAGGAATAATGTTGTAGCTAACTTGGCCATTAAACTAGATACCACAAATGAAAATTTAGATGAATTAAAGATTAAATACAATGAGAAGAGCATGTCCTTGAGTAGGATGCTTGATGATAAGGACATAATGCATAAAGCTTTTGTTGAAGGTCCCCCCCCACCCCCCATCCTTTTGTTTTTATGCATATTTGCTCTCCTATACTAGTGGCTTGTATTTTTTCATGCAATGAAAATCAGACAGATTGCTGTATGTTTTATTTGAGTGAGCTTCTTTTTGTCTGTCACATTTATCAATAAATATTTGGTTATTCTTGATCCACCAACCCTGCAGCTGTATTCCTTTTTTCTTTAATTAATTCGCACATTGTAACATCCCAATTACCTTCTTGGGCAATCATAGGCATGTTATAACATCTTGACCGTCTCTCTAGCTAACTGTTTGTTAATACCCTTTCAAACTACTAATTAAATCCATGACTGATCCTACAGGTCAACATCTGTCCTTTGTGTTTTATCCTTATTCACTTATTTCTTGTTAAAATAGCTTAGGAGGCCAATCGTCTTAAGGCTGTTTCAACATACTTAACTAGAAGGTTCTTATAGAAAAAACTCAAGACGGAAAACTATACCTTATTGATGTGAATGTCAAAATTTTTATTTCATTCAGCCATGGGGATTTTTGGGGACCTTTATTTGTATCTGTTAGAATATTTAGAATATTTAGATATTTAGATTTGGGTTTGACTCCGTCAATGGGCTGACTGAGTCTATGGTCAATGGTTTGAATTGAATTTATGTTCCAACCTGTATCTTTATCTTCTTCATCTATAAATAATAGCAACCTGACCTCAATTCGAGGTACGGACTGAGTATTCTATTTCCACAGTATCTCTGCCAAGTTTTATGTGTCAATAAGCTTTTTGGGATTTTCAAGGTCCTTTATTTTAAATTAAGTCGGGGAGCTTCACTAGCCAATAATCATATCATCTCGTTGATGTACATTTTTTTTGGTTAAAAGTTTCATCGTTAGTTGATGATTTTGACACAACTGATTGCATTTCCCACCAGAACGAAAGAAAATGCAACGCTTGGCAAGTAATCACATTCAAATGGTTTTAAAAGAACAACAAAGGATGAATTATGAAATTGATTTCAAGAGAAGAGAGCTTGATGCCCGAAAGAAGGAATTGAATAAAAGTGAAGACCTAACTGAACGTGAGAGGCAGAGACTTGACGAGGAGAAGAAAAGGGTAATAACTCTAGCTCTTAATGGGCTTCCACTATTTGAATGCTTAAATGCTCCTTGAATTGTTTGTCTTTTTCTGGTATGGTTAACCTTGAGTTCAGTTTTTCAAATGTCATAAACTAGAGTTAATAAACCAACACTTTGTGATTGGTCCTGGTCGTTTTTTCTTTCTGTGGTATAATATCTTGAAGTACAATTCTTTGTTTGAAAGCTTTTGGATGAAAACTGATAGCGCGTGTTTGTATTTTAGAATGAGATGATAAACAATTCGCTCGAGAGGGCGTCAATGGAACAAAAAGCTTCCGATGTGAATGTGTTGAGGCTGGTAGAAGAGCAGAAGGTGCACAACTTTGTGTCGAGCTTTAATCAGATGCATACCTTGCAAAATTTAGAGTTTCTCATTTGGTAACTTTTGATTTTCCTTTTATCTTTATTGCAGAAGGAAAGACAGGAGGCTCTGAACAAGATACTGAAGTTGCAAAAGGAGCTAGATGCAAAACAGATGTTGGAGATGGAAATTGAAGAGTTGAAAGGGAAATTGATGGTGATGAAGCATATGGGCGATGATGATGAAGGGAAAAAGAAAAAAATGATGGAGTTAAATAATGATTTGAGTGAAAAAGTCGGAGACTTTGAGGCCGTGGAGTCTCTTAATCAAACTCTTTTAATGAAAGAGCGGCAGAGCAATGACGAGCTACAAGAAGCTCGAAAAGAATTCATCGAGGTACCACTCCCGCTTTCTTGTTATTCCTTTTATTTGGTACATTGCCCTGAATAGTGCTCATAAACAGTGTGAGTTATAGTAACTACTACAATACCCCGGGATCTGAATCCCACCTCTTTAGTAATATATGCCTGGTTATGGAAGTCCGCCTTTAGTATAAATTTAATGTGTTGTCTGTGGCATAGATGACCTATTTTGTTATATTTATCAGGGATAATAACTTGTTTTATTTTTTTATAGTAATTGCGACTTTCTTTTTTTTTTACCTTAAATGAGTATTTTTTTTGGGTATAGCTAATTATTCAGTTTATTTGTTTTTAGGGCTTGTCAGAGATTCTTAAAGTCGGTGGCACTAACATTGGGATAAAAAGAATGGGAGAAATTGATGAGAAGCCATTTATCAAGATATGCAAGGAAAGATTTCCTCGCCAGGAAGCAGGAGAAAAAGCATTCATGGAATGCTCCCTGTGGCAGGAAAACTTGAAGGACCCAAGTTGGCATCCTTTTAAAGTTGTGTCTTTTGATGATGGTCCTCAGGAAATCGTGAATGAAGAAGATGAGAAGCTGAAAGGTCTCAAAGAGGAATGGGGCGATGAAGTATACGGCGCTGTTCTTACAGCCTTCAAGGAGATGAATGAGTATAATCCAAGCGGGCGATACGTGGTTTCTGAACTCTGGAACTTCAAAGAAAAAAGAAAAGCCACGTTGAAGGAAGCCATTGCTTATGCGCTGAAGAACATCAAACAACCAAAGCGCAAGAGAACTTGAGGTATGCTCCTGTTTTCCAATTATGTTGTTCAGTTTTTCCTTGGTGTTTGAAGTCATAATTGCTGCATTATTTTGATATTCTTGGTGTGCAGTTTTTATATTTTCCATCACCTCCAGTTCTCAGTGGATTGAGATTTAAAAAAAAACAAAGTTATGTTAGCTTTTCCCTTGGCTTAGAATCAGAGGATGAATCTTTGGTCACCTCACTTGCCACTAGAAGATCTTGAATAACAAATACTTTAGATGTTTGGACCTTTGATCGAGTGAGGATAAAGAAATGCATGACCATGGTTAGATAAATGACATGTAATGTGCTTATTATCTATTTTAGTCATTCTATTCAATGAATCGAGGTTTGATGGTTTAGGTTATAAAAAATTTGGCTTATTTCATGTTCCATGGCTAAACTAGATGTCATGAACAAAGAGATTGTAACAGCTCGGATTGGAGGAGGGCCTCATTTCGGAACTGGACTGCCATTGATCTGTGACACATTTCCCTGATTATCGAAGACCAGCAATAAGCGCTGAAGTTTGATGTAATTTCCAGGGGCTACAAGTTTCTTTTAACATCATATGGTGTGTCACGACTTGACCCCGATAACCTGTTAAACGAGAACCCGAACTTGACACGACCTGAAGGGCGTTTCCGATCTCCATGGGCTGATGACTAGCGCATGGGCATCAAAAACAAACAAGAGTGAACGATTTCACGACAAGAATAACCCAACAAGGCAAAAGCAGCGGGAAGAATTCATAAACAGTTGGTATGCCAAAGAGTCGATAAGAGAAAATTACCACGAAAGGGCAAGTGTAAAACCTGAGACGGATCCTCAAAACAAAACATCACATAAACCAAAGACGACATCACCACCTGTCACCACCAAGTCCCAAGGTCCCGCTAACACGAACACCCACTGCCACTAAGAGGTGTTTTCTCTTTTCTTGGTCCTGGCAACAGAAAGGTTACAAACGCCCAAAGACAAAAGTAGAGTGTGCAATACTAGTGCAGTAGGAAGCAATCTATATCAAATAAACCAGATATGTTTAATTTAAGATAAAACATGACATGATAGTTTTTTTTACAATTAATAATAAATCATGCTTTCCAAATCATTTCGATGGCAAGTATAAAACAAGTACAAATAAGCAATTCCATCATAATAGGCATGGATGAATCAATTTATAAACATTGGCACGTTTAAATATCATTTCAATCATATCATCATGGTTATAAGCCTTGAGGTTAGATCAAGGCTCAATGATACTCACACATCTCAGTGAAATACGACTCTAGGTGTGCACACATCTAGATCTTACGCCTAAGGGGAATAGAAGTCCACTCCAACGAATGAACTCTTTGTCCTCATCATAGTTTAGTTAGCATTGTCATCGTCAATCCATTGTTAGGTTGAGTTAATACATGTCTAGCGTGCTTGTCCTGGACTACCCACCTAACTACTGAGACTCTCACGTGCTTCAAGGAAATCAATCATACAAGGGGCTATCATTCATTTCAATTAGCCTCAAATCATTCCAATCAATCATTCCAATCAATCATTCCAATTGGCCCAAGTTCAAGTTTTCAACATTCCATTTCATTTCAAAACCAACATCAATGATTTCATCAAAACTCATGCCTTTCAGAACTATTCATTTCATTCAAAATCCATAAAACATTTCATGCCTTCATTTCTCAAGAATCACCACCAAAATCATTCTTCAAATAATTCATTTCAATTCAACATCATTTTTCGGAAATCAACACTTTATTTCAAAAGCCATTATCAAGGAGGTTTCATCATACACACACCATGGCATTTCAAAAACATTTATGAGAAGACTCAAGTCATGCTTTAGAAATCAATTGGAAATCCATTTCAAATAACAGCGGTTTCAATTGATAGGAATTACATTACGAAACCACCCACCTCAGGAACAAAGAAGACCTCACAGCCACATGGTCTGACCATGGCCTGGTGCAAAGATCCAGGCTGTTTTGGCCCACCACCATGCCCACCACCACGCCCACCACCACGACGTGATCATACAGGCCGTGGTGGACAGGGGGACTCCCAACGTGGTCCACCTTAGGCCATGCCTGTTTTGGTCCTGGCCGTTCCACACAGGAGGCTCCAAGCTTGACCATGGCCTCCACCACGGCGGTGGTTCTTGCCGTTCGACATCATAATGACCAAAAACCCAACTTTAAGCCACCATACCCCTCCAACACTTCTGAAACCGAAGACAGCCAACTTAAGGTTAAAAAAAAAAAAAATCAAAGAAAACCAAAGTTTGTACCTGAAATCAAGAGTTGGGATGTTACATGCTGTGTTCTAGTTCGCTCAACTTGACAGAAAGTCATTCTCAAACCAATCATTAGACACAAGTGATTAAACACACAAATACAGCATGTGATCCACAACCTGTACGTATTGTATGAACAGTAGCAACTGCTACATACTCTCTAAATCAAGAATCTCTTTCGCAATCATTCATGGAAAGATACATGTATACAAAGTGCAATCTATCTCACAATATGTAAAAACTAGAGAATAACATGGTATGAGAAATAGAAATAGTGAGTTGCAGATCTAGTCTCTTGAGCAGAGGCTTCAGATCATGAGTGATGTGGATCCTCCTTGGAAGCTCACAATGAATCTATCTTGATGGTTCAACATATATATAATTAATATTTTCTTCTCATATATATAAGTGCTCCTTTTGTATTATTTGTTAAAGAATAATCATCACTTTTCTTCCTTGGATTTTCACAGGTAAGGCGCCTCACACGGAGCTCGAGGCGCATACAGATCTGCGCCTAAGGCCCCGTGACCCATGTTTACTCCACCGGCTTGGGCTTGAGCTGGTCTTTGGACCGACCCGGTCCAATTGTGTTGTTTAGTGTTTTTGTGGTGGTCTGTCAGTGTTTTCTGGGTGAATTTTGGTTGTATGCGTGGCCTGTCAGTTTACTTGTTCTCACTTAAACTTAAAAGTGGTCATTTGAAAATGCAAAAAAAAAAAAAAAAAAAAAAAGATTAGACTGAAAGTAATTCCCCTCAGCTAAAGATGGTGAAACAAAATTCTAGTAGTGTATAGAGTAATTCTAGCAGTGTGCATGCTTATCGGGGCATATATTTGAAAAACCCAACTCATATAAATAAGAAATAATACGAGTATTGGAGTAACATATTTAGCAATAATTAGATACGATTGTATCTATCCCCCCTTGTAAGCATAAAAATGTTGTCCGATTTATACAAGGCAACACAAAGGTGAGAAACATCAAGGTTGATAATAATTAATAGTCATATCAATAAATAAAAAACATTAAAAAACAAGTAACCGTGTTAACTGTTTGGAAGTGTAAAACAATATACACCACAAAAAATAATTTCACTGTATCATAGCTTAGTCTCACAAAGATAGGGTTATATGAACAAAACATAATAGTTTTAGAATATCATGACATATTAAGAGAATATTAAGCAATTATCTTGATTCATAGAAAGAATAACTAATAGAGATCAAGAGAATGTATGTGATAAAGAGTAAATAAAATTACCGCAAGCTTAAAGAAAATGATTTTCTCTTTGTTAACGAAATTATCAAATGACACTTTAAATAAATAATGTACATCAATAAAACAAAAAGGGCCGTCATGATGTCTATCTAGAGTAATGATGATCCCAAAAGACTTGGTAGCTTATGCCCCATCGTACAATAACAATGTTCAAGTTGGCATTACGTCCAATATGTTCGAGTGTATCCACACCCAAGGGGAAGCAAACCCCACTTGACGTTCTCATCAATTTCAGGGGGTGCTACATCCCACCTCATATACATAACCAGTCTCAGGGAGTAGTACATCCCACCTTGCATACACCACCAACCACATGGGGGAAATACAATCCACGTCGTAGGGGGTAGTATATCACACCTCACATACAACATCAATCGTAAGGGGCGGTACATCCCACCTTGGCACACACTGTCAATCATAGGGGCATCACATTTTACTATGCATACACCATCAATCACAAGGCACAATACATCCCAAGGGCAACCCGTCCCACCGAAAATATCCCTCAGGGGCAGTACATTTGGTCTTACATATCCATCACATAACTAAGTCTTAGGGAAGAACATCCCCCGCCACCACATCAGGTCTCACAACAGTACATTCCCATAGCATATGTGGTCATAGGGGGAAATACATCCCACTGGGACAGGGACCACATACACCTTTGATTGGAATAACGTCCAATCCAAGGCGTCATACATCACCACATCATAAAAAAGGTGAATGGTGTACCACCTACAACATGACACAAATAAGGGTGTATAACAATCACCTAATCCCATAACCTCACCAAACATAACCATATATCCATGGTAAATAGTCCATCACCCTAGGTTCATTCGAACCCAACCTTTTTACCAGGTGACCCACACCCACAACATAATATTCCTAGCATCCATACGCTAAGACCTTCCTTACCTTGGCATAGATCTAGATCCCATACGACATACCCATATTCTGAAGGTTATAACACCATAGTACTCGTCATATCAAAGTCTCACCACATAGTTTCTCCTACCGTAAACCATATAAGGTTGCCTCACAAGCCTTAACACCCAAACTAGGGACAACAAATCCCCTCATGGTTCCATTCCCAAAGCACCTCAACACTTTCCAAAGATAACATAGCCATTGATGACCACAAGTTAATTACATATAGTCTAAGGGGCCAACCATGATCTAGATATTCCGAACCCACTGCTCAAGTAGTAAGAGAAACCGTATTTGGATATATCCCAGATCATTCTCGCATGCCCGCTCATGCTTACATACCATACAACCAACTCAACTATCCATAGGTTCGCCCTTACACATCGCCCCAAGTGAGATTCAAATACTCAAAATGAGACCTCTTTAGGTCAAAGAAGCCTTAACCCCATGATGGAAACCCTCTTTGGGTTCCAATTCCCCATTAGTCTAGCCTCTCATATATGGAACATTGTCATCGATGAATATGTAGTATCCACACGACACTTGAGAACTTGCTAAGAGTCTAACAAAACTCACCGGCCTTGCCTCACACAAAGAAAACCACTCACAGTCCCAATTCAGGTAATCCAAACATGTTTACCCATGCTTACCATCCATACAATATATGCAACACATATAATATAGTAATATCAGGCACCACCTACCTCACACATGGAGTTACCCCCTTTGGAAGTGATTGTCACTTCACTTTATCTAAGTCCGACCTCAACGTCCAAGCTTGCATTCAACATCCTTATGCCATGAGGATCAGGTGACATAATTATGTCGAACCCTCATCCCATCGAGTGTGATCCACTCCTAGGGAATCCTAGAGTCCACGACAGCGAAACAACTCGCAACCGTGGGCAATCATCCTCCCTTGTGTAACGACCTACATATTTTAGTGTTGGTAAGCTAGGCGGCGAGTCGAATTTTATGTCATTTGATGGATGAGTGTATAAGGTCCCGACCATAAACATTACATAATCTTGAGTTTTAGTCAAGAATTTACTTTTTTTCACTTTGATGATATTTTTAGGTTTAGAGTTTTAGAGAATTAGGTCATAACTCATACATTACAAAACCATATAATAAAAAGTGGACACTTCCATACAATATCCATTTTTCCCACCATATAAAACTTTGAAAACAAAACATGATTTCTATTCATGAAAACACTATGATTTTCAATTTGACTTCATCCTTTCCCTTACCCATCTTGTGAAAAACATTTAAAAACATGGGATGAGCACAAAAAACTCATTAAAGAACATAAAAATAAAGGGAACCATTAGTCCAGTGAGAACATAAAAACTCATATAACATTTACCTTTACCATCAAAGTTCTTTGAGCATATGAAATAAACAATTTTCACTTGAAAAACACACATTTTTTTCTCGAATAAAATCATTAAAACCCATAACAAGAAATTAAAACCCCCTTTTGGTGACTTAGAGCATCATATTCATAAAACCCATTCATAACCCTTTTAATTAGAATAACCATATGACCGACTTCCAATATAATCATTATCCAATGAATTGGAGTGCTATCTGAGAGCACCCATCATTTAAGACATAATAGGACCACTCAACACTATTTGGGCCACCCCATCATATAAGCTATAGTAGGCTCACCCGACGCTATCTGGGCTGCCCCATCGTATAAAATGTAATGGGATTGCCTGCCGTTATCTAGGTCGCTCCATCGTATAAGCTGTAACGGGCTCACCCGACGCTATCTGGGTGCACCCATTTCTTATGTATAATGCTCAAGTACCATAACATTGTTGGATATCAATATGAGTTATATTGATATCAATATCGAATAATTTATTCTTGATGACTCTATTACAAGAGGGGGGGGGGGTGAATTGTAGATTTAAAAAACTTTAGTTTAAAATGATTTAAACTAAAAAAAATCAAAAAACCTCTTTATGTAAATGGACCAGATTCGGTCTTGGATCAGTCTAATTATCAAGGTATCGTACTCAAAGTGATTTCAATATACCAGAGTGAAACAATTACAATCATGAAGAATATGAATATATCATACTCAGAGTGGATACAATTATACCAGAGTAGAAAATGTAATCATAAAGTATATGATTAAATAATAGTAAACAAATCGCATTCAAGGTAGATACGATTAGAATAGTATGACTCAGATTCACAGAAGATCTGATTAGTAGTATAGATTGAATTTATCGTATTTAGTATTGTTATGATAAAACTATTACATACTTGCACAATAGAATTAAAAGACTTGTATAAAACAAGTAATAGAATAACAATAATGTAAGAATGGCTTACAATTTCTTAAAATGAAAAAGATCCCTTTTAACCTTAAGAGTAAGGTAGCCAAAAACCTTGGATAAAGGTATCCCTTGTTTTATACTTACAAGAAAGCCTGTCTTTCCTTAGTAATAAAATTCCTCGATACAAAGATCGGCTGATCTTTCTTCCTATCCCTAGCAGCCCTCGATCTGATAGATCAACTCTGTCTTGCTATCCCTACAAACCTTCAATCGATACGATGATCAGATTCTCTCTCTTTTTAGCCTCAGAATACCTCGATCGTATTCACACAATCAAACGTACAAAGAAATTACAAAAGAATTCTTAAAAAAGACAACATGACAAGGTTTTTTTAATAAATACCCTCTCTAAAGAAATAAAAGAGACTAATAACATGTTGTTCACACTTTTTATACTTTAGAAGAATTGAGAGAGAAATGGAATCATCAAATTTAAACTCTTCAAATGATTGGGTAATTATATGGCATCCTTCCCAATGGAATATTTTTCCCAACTGTCATATTTCTTCGAGTTTGTTGCAACGACTTGGACACCTGACACTTCAACAGCTCTTTTATAACTAATTGTTTGACGTCGTATTGATTTACACCATTACAGTGTAAAAGAAATTACCTTAAAAATCAGTTTTACATATTCAAAATTAAACTAAGCCAGTCTAATAGACTTTCTTACAAATGTCATTATGATGATCTTAATAAGTATGATCCCAATGTTAATTGGTTCCGATATCAGACTGATTATAAGGAATTTTTCAGCATGAAAACCAATACAAAAAGTCTTATATATGATTTTATAAAGGTGAATATGATATTTATCATATCTATACCCATTACGATAATCATAATAAAGAAATTTAGTTTATATTCATGAATACTTTAGAACTAATTCTAAGTATGGTAAAAGTTTATGTTTTATGCAAAAACATTCTAAAACTCTCTAGACATAAAAAGTTAGTAAAGTAAGTATAAAGAAAGTGTTTTTGATTTCTAAAAAAATAATAATAGAAAAGTTACAATTAAAACTTCTGACTCAACAATATCCCCCTTTTTGGAAAGTATAAACCCTAAATCTTAAAAGGAATATTTTTTTTAAAAAATTAGTCCTTGACTTCTAATAAACTTCGTATTCAGAAATAAAACTTGATTTTACCCCCCAAGTTTATAAGTTTTCTGGATATGATAGTGAGAATAATGAATATGATAGAATTCATTTAGAGTATTATTTCCCCTTAAGAAATAAATTCTCACCCTTTGTAGAATATACCCCCTTTACTATAAGAATTCTCCCTTTATAAAATATGCCCCCTTTACGATTTTCAAAAAGAGATGGGGACTAAGTATGAATTTCCTGAAATATTAGTGAATATAAAATTTTACGAAACAATATGATGAATTAACTAGTTATCTATAGAAAATATGTGAGAACATTCAACCAATCATATTGGATAAAAATTCAGATAATTGTATTTGGATAGAAAAGTAATTCATACTTGAGCAACAATATTACAAAATTCCATCAAAATGAAAATTACAACAAGATTTCTTAAAAAATTTGTCTTTCTTCATGAGGGTTTTTACAAAAGACTTGATCTTCTTGAAATTATTGAGGTATTTATTTATAGTATATTTCAGAATATGATTCTTCGCCTTCAACTTCTTAACTTCTTCAACAAGGTTCTTGTTATCATCTTTTAGAAGAGCAACATCGTCTTCACAAAAACATACTCTGGACATTTGCAATTTCAAATCTCAGAATTTGAATTTGAAAGCTTACACTTATTCAGTCTGATCATTGGTTTGGTCTTTAAACTGTTCAAGAAATCTCACACTTTTAGCCATGTATTTTTCTAATTGAGAAAAGGAACCAGCGGATTCCACCATCAACTTCTTAATTTCTTGAATCTGATCATCGTGAGACCAAACTTCAGAATCAACTCCATGATACCATTTCACCATTGAATTACAAGATTTTTTGTGGGTAATAGAACTTTCTTGAAACATTTTTAGATCAGACTTAATACGAATAATTGAATCAGTCAAAATTTTTATAGAGTCTATTTTTTGAGAGAGGCTATCCTAAACCAACTGACCTCTAGCTTCTAATCTCATAAAATAAGGAATAACTGCTTCCAATATTTTCAAGGAATGAACTATGTAATCAAAACCCTTATGAGAAATTGTTTCTACTAAATCTGATAATTCCGAATTGGGTTGAGGAAGCTTTGAATGACTTGTACCAATGATTTCAATTTTCATTTTGTTCTTATTAACTTTTGAAATTTGATTTTCAGCCTTATTAACTTTTTCGGGAGAAGTTTTTTCATCAGAAACTTCCAATATATCAACATCATCAATGTTTGGATTTTTAGAAAGTTTTGTTTTTGAAACTTGATCATCCTCATCCTTATTAGGAGAGGACTCTGCTTCTTCTTCTGATGAGGATTCCTCTTTTGAGATTTATAATTCTTTAACATATGGTTTTGAGGGTAAATATGATTAGGATGATGCTGATGAGGCTGAATCTAATGATTTTTCAGATTGGGTTTCTTCCTCACCACTCTATTCTTTTTCTCTTGATCCTCACCTTTTTTAATATCCTATTCACTTTATTCCTTTTCAACATATTCAAGACCTTCATCTTCCTGACCACCTTCTTTTATTTCTTGACCTTATTTGTCATCTTTCTGAGTATCATCTTTTTCTACTAACACATTCTCATCATTCTTTTATGAAACTTCCTTTTGGTTTCCTTCAACGAAATCACTAACTTCTTTGTCGAGTTCTTCTTCAAGCTGACAATCTGTTCTGAAAACTTGTTTTCCCAAGGAAACTGGTACCAATTCTTTTTCTATTGAATGAGGATTCGATTGTTTTTCCAGTGTCTCTATTGGAAGTAAATCTTGACCAACAAATTTTTATTTTCCATTGTCTTTGATTGAGGGAGGATTATAATGAACGAATGAGGATTCTTGAACTACTAAACCTGCATCTGGGTCTGGTTGATCAGAAGGTAAAACAATCTTTTCCAATGTATTTTCTACATTTTTTAACAAATCTTCACACAAAATAGATTCTCAGAGTCTCTTCTTTTGTTTATTATTTTTGGATTCATTCTCAAACTCTTAAAAACCATGAATTCTAATAGACTTAGCCTCAGTAGGATTATATCCAATTTTAGGAAGACCGAAATTCTTATCGGCTTCGAGTCTCATCCATTCCTTAAAAACATCATTAGGAACCATATTTTCCTTCTTTTGTTTATTTTCTTCTATAAGAGGAGAGGATTCAACCTTTATTTTATTATTTTTCTTCTCAGACTTCTTTTAAGGTTCTGCCTTTGGCATAACAATTTCAGATTTATCAATAATTTTTTTTGACTTTTCATCAAACATAAACTTCATTATTTTTACCGTATCATCACTGATAAAAGAAATTTTTTCCCTCATTGCATGAGACATGTTTTCTACCTTGATAAAGTTCAAACATTCAACAATAATCTTGCTTAATAAATCTAAGAACATTATAATTTTTGACTTGATAGAATTTTTTTTTACATTCTAAACAGTCAAAAGAATAAACTTAACAAGGTCAATCTTTCTCATATTGACCAAATAGTTTAGTACGAATATGTCTGTTACTTTTAGGGTATCTCTGTCTCCTTTACCTGGGAATAAAAAACCTTTCATCCATAAGTCCATGAGATGATTGTTAGGAGAAAGATGAGAAACTTTTCTATATCCTTCTTCATGAAAAAAAAAAAGACTCTTCAACTCTACTTTTAACAAAAGTTACAAGAGCATCGAGAAATTTGTGTGATGGATAATGATCATCACCTCCAAATGGTACTCCAACCAATTCCGATAATTTCCTTGCTGACAATAAGTAAGTTTTTCCATACACACTAAAGGAATACTTATCTTCTTATTTGATGAAATTTAAAGAAGCATAAAATTCATGAACAAGTTCGAGATAATACTTATCAATTTTAAGGTATTATTTTCCCACATAAATAGATTCCCATCCTTGAAAAGTAATGGCCTTCTTAAGGTTTGAATTGTTTTTGACAAAGAAATCCCTTTTAGCTAACATTTCTTTAAAGAAAAACCAATTTTCATAATCATGTTTTTCAACCATCGAAGCAACACTAAATACAATCAACTGGATTAGAAGAAAACTTTCATACTATGTAGACTTTTAGGTAATAGCATTTTAGTGTAGAAAGACTCAAAAAACTGACGTGGAATAGTGGGGTACCTTCTTTATATAGGTGATTGAGATGACAATTTGACTTCTGAAATTGTTTCAATGGTTGAGATGATAAACATTTTGATATGATGGTTGAAAATACTCCAAAGAAAGATTTTAAAGTTTTTTTTGAACTCTTTAGGTTTTTAATAAATTTTATCATATTGGTTATGAATATGATTTTTTTTTGAAAAAAAGAACAAAGTTTTTTATAAAAACTTAAAAGAATAACATCAACAACAAACACAACTAAACACAATGAAATAGTGAAAAAAATTAAAAGATAAGAATACCTTTCGAAGTATAAAGTGTATTTGGTACGAATAACATGTTATTCTTGATTTTTTTAAACTAATAAAATTAAAATAATTTTCAAAATATTGAATACAATTGTTTTGGTAAAACAAAAATACAAAGAAGATAACACTGAGTGTTATTAAAATGAAATTTAGTTATAAAAACTAATTACAAATACTTTTAGAATCCAAAAATGTTTATAAAAACATGGGTATGAAAAATTTGTAATTTTTTTGAATTCGATGATCCTTTTTTAAGAATATTGACTCAAAAAATTTTATAAGGAAAATATGATTCTAGAAAAATCATTATGATATTTTTTTTAATAAAAATTAAAAAAAATTGATTTTTTTAATAGTTTTGAAATACAACAAACATATGTACCCCTATGAAAAGGAGTAACTTAATGTAAGGAGATGGGTAAAAAATAAGTAGATATGAACGATTACTTTACACTAATCATTCCTAAATTCTGTTTAATGTATTCAAATATATTGTAAGGTAAGGGTTTTGTAAAAATATCAGTAAATTGTTCTTGCATTTCGATGAACTGTAAAATGATATATCCTTTGAGTGTGTGATCCTTAAGAAAGTGATGCCTAATATCTATGTTTTTTGCATGAGAGTGATATGTAGGGTTCTTACTTAAAGTAATGGAACTAGTTTTATAAAAAAATATTTGAGTTTTTTTAAAACTCATGCCATAATCAGTGAGTGTGTGTTGCATCCACAACACTTGAGCACAAAAACTTCTAGCTGCTACATATTTAGCTTTAGCAGTGGAAAGTTCTACTGAGTGTTGTTTCTTACAAGACTAAGAAACTAGTGAATCTCTTAAAAAATGAAATGTTCATGAGGTACTTTTTCTATCCATTCTATAACCACGAAAGTCAGTATCTAATTTTTTTTAGTTCAAAAACATTTTCAAAAGAATAGAAAAGTTCTAAATCCATAGTTCCCTTAAGATAACAAAAAATTCATTTAACAGATTCAAGATGAGATTATTTTGGATTTGATTGATATCTTACTCGTAAGTATACTAAAAACATTAAATATAGATGACTTTCTAACAAGTAAAATAAACTTTTTATTATACCTCTAAAAATATTTTGATCAACTAGTTTCCCAACCTCATAAAGATCTAAAGTATTGGAGGTACCAATAAGAGTAATTATACTTTTAGTGTTATTGTATCAAAAAATTTTAAGAAGTTTTTATATATACTTATATTTAGATATAAAAGTTCCTTATGGTTTTTGAGGAATTTGAAAACTTAAAAAGTATGTTAACTCACCCATCATACTCATCTCAAACTCAGATTTCATAAGATTGCAAAGGAATATGTTAAATATTATTGAGTTGATCCAAATATAATGCCATCAACATAGATTTGAACCATCATAATGTTTTTATTAAATTTATTTATAAAAAGGGTTGGATCAATGGTTCCCTTAACACATTTTTTTATAACAAAAATTCTTTTAATCTATCATACAAACTCTAGGGGCTTATTTAAGTCTATATAAAGATTTGGTAAGTTTATAAACATATTCAAGATGTTTTGTATTTCAAAACTAGGAGGTCATTCAATAAAAAATTCCTCTTGAACATCACTGTTAAGAAAAACACACTTTACATCCATTTGAAAAAGTTTGAAATTAAAGAATGCTGCAAAGGATAGTAGAATACAAATAGATTCAAGTCTTGATACTAGAGCATACGTTTTTTCATAATCTATTCCCTATTGTTGATTATATAATTTAGCAAAAAGTCTTGATTTATTTCTAATAATCATTCTGTTGGACTCCTCATGTATTAATCATGTTTTAATGATCACAAATCCTATTCAGTCTATAAACCATGTTAATCCCATGTAATCTATCTCACATCAAATGTAAAATTGTTTAGTAAAGCTATCCAAAGATCTTAAGTGCTATACATTCAGTTTGATTACTGTACACTATATTTGATTTAATTTATAATGATTTATTTGACTAATGATTAAGTCTAATCCATTTTATGAATATCACTGCTTAAGTATGAATGCAAATATTTGGCTAAGTCTGAGACACTACGAGTCTGCCACCAGTTATGTTTTTCTGGAAAAGTACCCAGACACCGTGAACCAGACACCATGACCAGACACCGTGAACCAGACACCATGACCAGACACTGTGAATCAGACACCGTGAATCAGACACCGTGACCCAGACACTGTGAATCAGACACCGTGAACCAGACACCGTGAACCAGACATCGTGACCCAGACACTATGAACCAGACACCGTGAACCAGACACCGTGACCAGACACCATGAACCAGACACCGTGAACCAGACACCGTGACCCAGACACCGTGAACCAGAAACCGTGACCAGACACCATGACCATCCAGACACTGTGACCAATCCAGACACCATTTCAAGGAGACACTGGTTCATAGAGACACCGTTTACAGACAAACTATGACACCGTTTCTTAATCTGTTTTGTCGTTTTTCAATTTAATCTATAACGATCATATTTGAAGATTTTAAAACCACTGACATAATTATTGTTTCTTTTTAGACATGTCACCTGACAGTACAAGGTACGAGGTGCAGAATACATGCAACCTGTCAGCTCCAACACATGTGCTCTAAGATAAAAGAGTAGTGCGGCCCAAAAACAATATGTACATGAAAGTTGAGTAATGTAAAGCAAGTGTGTGAGCATGAAAATAAAGAAAACACTTAGAGAATTTTTTAAGAGAGAATTGTCACATACAACTAGACACTGCTGAAGAACACACGAAGCATACTCGAATCCCAGAGTGGACAACATATTCACCACGAAGAACACCCTCCAATCTAGCTGACTTGCGATACTCTGTTTTCTATACGAGGACTTAATTTCTACATCTTCTTCATTCTAGAAGTCCAGAGCTACATAGACAACCACTTAGAGCACTTATAAACTTATCTCATAATTTCTGTATCTGCTTTCGAGAAGTGTGGGTATTTTTATAACAACACACTCTGTCTCCTTCATTAAATTGAAGGATACAAGATATCATTTCTCAAACATCTTTTTACACTTGTGTATACCCACAGATAAGTGTGGAAGAGGTCCCTGTGTGGCCTGGTAGTTTATACCCATGTAGAACTTTGGAAGAGGTCGTGTGACCCGGACAGTCCTGTGTACTGTTGATTAACCCCGATTCAGGGTGTGGATCAAGTTTATTTATATAAACTGCTTGGTGACAGGTGATCACCAAGTGGAGTGGATTAGGTATCGGCTTGAGACTGAACCACTTGTTTTATATCTGCTGTGCTGTTTAAATTTAGTTTTCTCTGTTTTACTATTTAAATCATAATTCACTAAATTCAATTTGATAATTAATCTTGTAAAGAAGTTATAATTGTTTTTCCTTATTAGAATAGCTTCAAAAGTAATATTAATAACTACTATTAACATTACTGAGAATTAATCAATCTTCTAAGAAGTTATTTAAATAGTAAAACTTTCATAACCGTATTACTTTGATTAACTGGGCTGTATTTAAATTTATTGGTGAAACCTTATAGGAATATTTTTTAAACAGAAATTTTTATAGATACTAAATTCAACCCCCCTCTTGAGTGATCTACTCCGACCAATATTTGGTATCAAAGCCTGTTTATTAGGACTCTGTTTTTACCCTTATTTAACTGTGATTGTAATTATACATTAAAGATCTATAAATTTCTGTTAATTATAAATTTCTAGATATTTAAAAGTATTTATTTATTATGGATAATATATTGGAAGGTGCTGCAACCAAAAAACCACCATTATTTAATGGAACTAATTATGCTCAATGGAAAATTAAAATGAAAATGCATTTAAAAAGTATGGGTTTTGAAATTTGGTTTTCAATTATAGATGAATATAAAATTCCTACTACTGATAGAACCACTTGGGATGAACCTACCAAAACTGCCTATAATAAAAATTGAAAATATATGAATTATTTATATTACTCCTCAGGATATGAAGAATTTAATAGAATTTATGCTTGTAAAACTGCCCATGAAATTTGGGATACCTTATCTGTTTCACATGAAGGAACATATAGTGTAAAAGAAATGAGACTTAATACTTATACTATTAAATATGATAACTTTAAAATGAAACCTGATGAGCCTATTTCTGACATGTATCTTAGGTTCAATGAAATTGTTAACACAATGATTTCTCTTGGAAGAGAAGTCACTACCAAGGAACAGATCATGAGAATTATCAGATGTCTACCTGACAAATGGATAGGAACCTCCATCTCTATTAGAGAATCATGCGACATCAGCAAGATACCTGTAAAAGAACTCATTGGGAAACTGATGTTGTATGAAGAGAAGTTGAAATTCAACAAGGAAGAGGAGGACGAACCCAAAAGAAAATATATGGCATTCAATACCACCACCTCTAAAAACAAATAAAAAGGGAAATTGGAATCTTCTATAGAGAGTTATAGTAGTGAACAATCACCACATGACAGTGATTAGAAGATGGTTTAATTATCCAGAAGATTCAAAAGATTTTACAAGAAGAAGAAATTTTCCAGAAATCCTAACTTCAAGGGAAGATATAATCAAAAAGGAAGTTGGAAGAAAGATTGGAAAAGAAGTGACAATACTGATGAGATTTTATGCTATGAATGTAAGTGAAAAGGACATATCAAGGCTGACTGTCCAAATCTCAAGTACAAAAATAAATATGAGTAAAAATACATAAATTATAAAAAGGAAATGAAAACAACCTGGAGTGCTTCTGAGGACAGTTCAAGTGACTCAGAAACATCACACGATGAACAGGCTAACAAATCCAATATGCGTTTTATGAAAAACACATATGAGGTAACACTGGACTTTTCTGTACATAATTCATACTATTCTGGAAATGACAGTGACTCTGAAAATATTTATAATGAAGAAATGTTTGAATACTACAATATTCTTTAAGAAACATGCAATGAACTAAAAGATAAATATAAATATTTAAAGAAACAACATGCTCTTACTGTGACCGTTAAATCTGAACTCACAACTAAAAAAGAGAAAAATTCTCTACTACTCAAGGAGAAAAATGAATTAAAAATGTCTAATGAGCAATTGAAGAATGAATTATAAAAGTTTACTGATGGGAAAAATACCCTTACTCAAATTCTAGGTAAAAAAATTGCCCCTAAATACAATACTAGCATTGGTTATCAACCTGGAAAAAGAAATTTTGGTAGAATAAACTTTATTTCTAAATCTAGGACATACAGCTTTACTCCCAGTTCTGGAAACAAATCAATTAGTTTAGGTTATGATACACTTTATACTGTTTCAAGTTTTTTTGGACCCAATAGAGTTTATTTTTCAAATACTTTACATAATGCTTATAGGAAACCTATAAGGCAGATATGGGTTCTTAAAGCACTTATCACCAATGTTACTGGACCCAAACAAGTGTGGGAACTAAAATATGTTTTTGATTGATCATTTTGTAGGAAATATTCTTAAAGAGTTATTGTAAAATTTTATGGTACTTGGACAGTGGGTGTTCAAGACACATGATAGGAGACTACTCATGCTTCAAGAATCTAATAAAAATTGATGGAGAACATGTCACATTTGGTGACAATTCCAAAAGAAAAATCATTGGCCTTGGCTAAATCGATAACTCTAACTCAGTTTTGATTTCTAAAGTACCGTTTGTTGATGGATTGAAATATAATCTGCTTAGTATTTCATAATTATGTGATGATGGATTTCATTTTAGATTTGAAAATGATGCTTACAATGTTTTTAATTCAAAATAATAATTAGTTTTTTCTACATTAAGAAATTAAAATGTTTATTCTGTTAACTTATATTATTTAGTTTCTCAAAATACTTCATGTTTAAGTGTATTTCATAAATATTCTTGGCTTTGGAATAGGAGAATAAGACACTGTAATATTCAATCCCTTAGAAAGATAACTATAAAAGGCTTAGTCAAAGACCTACCAAAACTTGAGTTTCCAAATGATAAAGTGTGTAATCCCTGTTAAAAGGGAAAACAATACAAAATTTCCTTCAAACCAAAGAAAGAAGTGACAACTTATCAACCTCTCAAACTAGTTCACATGGTTTTTTTGGACCATCTAGAGTTTATAGTTTAAATGGGAAGTGCTATGTTTATGTTCTTGTAGATGACTTCTCTAGATATACTTGGACCTTCTTTCTGGCTCGTAAAAGTGAAGCCTGCTCTTACTTTACCAAATATTCCAAGTCTGTAGAAAATATTAGTGGACTTATAATTAAATCCTTGAGAAGTGATCATGGCCATGAGTTTGAAAATCAAGAGTTTGAATCCTTTTTCTCACAAAATGGCTGGAGTCACAATTTCTCTACCCCTAGAACACTTCAACCAAATGGAGTTGTAGAAATAAGAAATAGAACCCTGCAATAGATTTCTAGAACAATGCTTAGTGAATATGACCTACCTATTTATTTTTGAGTTGATGTTGTAAATACAACATGCTACATAATCAATAGAGTATTGACTAGACCTATTCTTAAAAGGACTCCTTATGAGTTATGGAACAATCAAAAATAAAAAAGTTAGCTACTTCAAAATTTTTGGTTGCAAAGTCTATATCCTTAACACTAGGGACAATCTTGACAAATTTGCATCCAAGAGTGATGAATGAATATTTTTAGGATATTCAATTTCCAGTAAATCCTATAGAGTGTTAAATAAAATAACTAAATGTGTGGAAGAATTTACCATGTCAAATTTGATAAAATAGATCCACATGAGCCTAAAACCATTCTAGAGAACCTGGAGGATGATGTATCAAATCTAGAAATTAATTCAAAATCCTAAAACAATCTTGTGAAGGAATCTATGAAAACTTCAAATTCTAGAAATTCCTTAGAATCAAGTTACAATGAACCTGAACCTGTTGATGAACCTGAAATCACTAGCCCTTCATTTTCTAGAGCTGTTAGAACTCTTAAGAACCATCACTTAGATGCTGTTGTAGGAGACTTAGACAAAGGAAATCAAACTAGAGCTTATCTTATAAATTAGGTTGAACATCAAGTCTTCTTGTCACAACTTGAACATAAAAACATTAATGATGCTATCAGTGATGAATTTTGGGTGATGGATATATAAGAAGAACTTAATCAGTTTTAAAGGAACAAAGTTTGGAAACTTGTTGAAAGACCCAAGGACACATTCACCATAGGAACTAAATGGGTGTTTAGAAATAAGGTAGATGAAATTGGTAACATAGTTAGAAACAAGGCTATATTGGTTTCACAAGGCTATAATCAAGAAAAAGTAATTGACTATGAAGAGACCTTTGCACCAGTAGCTAGACTTGAAGCTATCATAATTCTGCTTGCTTATGCTGTACATCAGAATTTAAACCTATATCAAATAGATGTTAAGAGTTAATTCCTAAATGGGTATATAGCTGAGGATGTCTTTGTTGAGAAACCTCCTGGTTTTACAAATCCTCATTTTCCAAATCATATTTTTAAATTATCAAAAGCTTTATATGGTTTAAAACAAGATCCAAGAGCTTGGTATGATAGGCTGAGTACTTTTCTTATTTCCAAAGGTTTTACAAAAGGAATAGTTGATCCTAACCTTTTTATAAAATGAATTTTCAGTGATGTTTTAGTAGTTAAAATTTATATAGATGACATTATCTTTGGATCTTCAAGAAATTCTTTATGTATTGATTTTTCTAAAATTATGAAAAACAAATTTGAAATGAGTTTAATGGGTGAAATGAAATTCTTTCTTGGATTTTAAATCTTTCAAAATAACAATGGTATTATCTTAAATCAAAGAAAATACAATAGATATATTCTAAAATGTTTTGGATTGGATAGCCCTAAAGGTAGTGACACTCTAATGAGTACCACTTGTAAGCTGGATCTTGATGAAGATGGAAAATCTGTTGATAAAACCACTTATAGAGGAATGATTGGAAGTTTACTCTAATTAACTACTAGTCGACCATACATTATGTTTAGTGTGTGTACATGTGCTCTATTTCAAGCAAATCCTAAGGAGTCTCATTTAAATTCTATAAAGAGAATATTTAAATACCTAAATCATACACCCTATATAGGATTGTTCTATCATAGAGGAAAATCATTTGAACTAGTTATTTATTCTGATTCTGAATTCGGTGGCTGTAAGTTAGATAGAAAAAGCACCTCTAAAACATGTCACTTTTTAGGAAAGTCACTAGTATCATGGTGTAGTAAGAAAAAAAAATTCTGTTGCATTATCTACTGCAGAAGCTGAATACAGCTCATGGTAGTTGTTGTGAACAAATTTTGTGGATGAAACACACATGACTAGATTATGGATATCAATTCAGTCATGTACGTATAAATTGTGACAACACAAGTGCTATTAATATCTTGAAAAATCCTGTTTCACACTCTAGGACAAAGCATATTGATGTAAGACATTACTTTTTGAGATATCATTATCAAAAGGGTGATATCACTTTTTAATTCATTAGAAATGAATATCATCTTGTTGATATATTCACCAAACCATTAAATTCTGAAAGAATAGACTACATCATACATGAATTAGGTATGATAAACCTTAAGTAAATATATTACTATTTCATATCTTACTGTTTCATATTTTACTATCTTAAGACTTACTGTTTCATGTTTATGGTCTCAAATTTAGTATTTCTTGGTTACTGTCTGACACTTACTATCTCTAACAATACCCCCACATGGTCTATAAATCACACTTGTTACAATTTCACTGTAAACACTTGTTACTATCTCACTGTGAACACCAGTTACTGTCTCACCATGAGAGTCAGTTACAGTCTCACCGTAAGATTTTTTTGTTATTTTATTTATAAATTAGAACCCGTATTGCGGTGATTACTTATTTTACCCTTTTTTTCTTTCCCAAACTTATGATTTTGTGACGATTGGTATTCCTAAATGATAAAATAAAAGAAGTTTCACTCGTTCTTTACTTGAGCACCCTTCTATTCTCTCAAACCGTAACCCTTCTTCAACCCTTCAACCCTTATCTCTCTAGAGCCTTCGGTGAATGCCCAGGATGAACATACTTTGTCATCGACTCTTGAGAAACGTAGTTCAAAGAAGAAGAAGATTGCAACTAAGTTAGCACCTGAGGGTCCTCTGAATCCAAATCTAGTGAACCGAATAGTAGTACCTGAGAAAGAGATATGCCCTAAGTGGATTCTGTCGAGTAAGTCTCTGGTTTTGAAAGTATTGAAAGATCAAGGTTGGTTAGATTAGTTTTCAAAGGAATATAGACCTATCTACCCAAATCTAGTTTCACAATTTTATCAGTATGTACAATTTTCATTTGATTTAGAAAGTGGCTATGTTGTAAGAAGTTGGATAAATGGTCAGATATGCATGTTTTCTTTGAGGTTATGGGTTTCATGTCTTAGGATACCTCATGAAGGTATTTGTGAATATTACCAGAGAGGTCCTCCACCACCAAGTGAATTCTTTGATTTGGAAGATGCCTTGAAAAGTTTAGCTGGAAATGAAACCAAGAGGAGAGACATCACTGTTGAACTGGATGGAGAATCTAAACTTCTATTTAAGTTTATTCCAAACTTGATTAGCCCCAGAAAAGGTGATTTTTCTATACTTAAATATCAGGATATATTTTTGATTCATCTCATGAAAAATGGACAAAAGATAAATCTTTGTAAGTATGTCATACACCATATTTGTGAATTGATCAAGACCACATACCAACCTACCTATTCTATTCTTGGCTTATCTTAACCATGCTACATGCCAAAGGATTAGTTAGACCAAATGAATAAGTTATCAATGATTATGAGTTCTATATTTCAAAAGTTATTATAAAGACGATGAAAATCAATTAGAATCCTTGGAAAAAATCATGGGTGGAAGACAATGATAGGATCTATGAAAAGTTCAATCCAGTGGAACATTCTTCAAGACCAAAAGGTATTTCTGATCTTGGTTTGGAACTAGATGAATTTGTTGAGTATTATGAAGAAGAAGAAGAAGAAGAGGCTGTTGTACCTCCCAGAGAAACTATTCTTGATGATGAAGACAATAAATTTACTCCTCAAGTAGTAATTGAGAAGGAAATACCTATTCCTAAAGATGTTATTGATTTGGAAGAACAACCCAATGTAGAGGAAGAATCTATTGCTATTGAAACATAAAAGGATGTTGTAGAAGAGAATAGAGGAGAAGATCTTATTGTTATGCAAGAAGATTCCCTCAAGGAACTCCCATAGGAACAAGCTATTCCTGAAGTCATTATTTCTACTAAAGAGAGATTGGAGCAAGCCTTTCAATTGGATCTAAAGGAAATGATTGAGTAAATAAGGGATGAATTCATGGAAATAAATCAAGTTCCTAAGTATTTTAGTCCTAAGAAGGATGCACCTATTGAGGGGGAGCATCTCCCCAATCTAGAATCAGTTATAGTGCCAAATACGATTAATCCAAGCCCAGTGGACACATGGTATAAATTCCCCAGTTATTTCGATGTGAATGACTCAAAGGAAGTTTCATTCAAAGGTATTGAAATTTCTACTATGTTTTAGTTGAAAATGGAATCTGATCATAAATATATCTCTTCCAAAGAACCTAAGCCTATCTGAGCTTCTATCTCTAAGCCTTCACCAGAACCTCTAACCTTGGTGAATAAAGATGACCTGAAAGAATTTGGAGAAACCCTTTTGGATGGGGTTAAAAAACTCCTGAATACCCAACCAGCCCCTATAACAAATCTAAGTGAGAGAGATGATTCACTGTTATTGGAAAAATTCATTTGGAAAATTCAACCCAAAATTATTCATGAGATTTTGGAAGTCGGATTTGAGAACAAACTACTTAGTGATGAAGTACAGACTCTAAGTGGTATGGTTGATGAAATTTAGAAAGTGCTGAATTCAAGATCAGAGCTTGTTTCTCATTCTATTGAGACTATTGTTCCTCAAACCCCACATGATATTTCCTATCTGATTCAACCTCATTTATCTTCATTAGATGAAAAGGTAGCTGAAAGAAATAAACAAATAATGAAAGATATGCGTGAGCTTGTTGTTGGTCTCAACAAGCTAATTGATGAGTATAAGGGGTGCCTTCAGAAAGTGTTAAATCAACTGAAATCGCTTACCTCAGCTGTCACTACTTATAATGCCTCTGGTAAATATTATAAACCTTCCTTAGATAGTGATCTGTTTCGAACAGTGGTCAAAGAGGAAATTCAGACTGTGCTTAGTTGTTTTAATAAATAATATCTATCTGAAGTTATCAAGAACAGTAACCGAGTTCTTGATTTGGTGCAAATCCATTCTAAGATTGGTAATGATTCTCAATAAGAAATTTCCAAGAAATTGGACTTCTATTTCAATCGGATCTTCTCTAAGACTGTTATGACCAATCATTTCAAGTACCTTGTGGAAAATCTGAGGATTCATCCTATTACTCAATCCTTCAAGACTCAAGTTCAAAAGCTCACAGAGTTCACTCGTCTGTTGGACAAGTTTATGGAGAACAAGGATGGATTTTAAAAATCCATGTAGTATGGTGAGGAGATCATTGCTGATTTTATCAAGCTTCTGAGGCCCTATCTTCATGTATAGAGTATTTCCATAGTTGCTTCTACGGTTTCCCCTTTGAGATCTAGTTTTCCTACCTTTACCTCTACCCAAGCTTCCACTTCTATGTCTGTCAGTCAGGCCCTGAGTCAGATCAGGCCTGTAATCCTTGATCAATAATTGCCCTAATTTTCTACTGCACCTATATTGTCCCCTTATATCTTTGAAGGTCTTCATTTACCTTCTCTATAAACCATCTCACTCCCTTATTCTACCTCAACCTCTGCTCCTATGGATTCTTCTTCTGATCCTGCTATTAAGGGAAAAGAGAAGACCAACCAGTGATGAAGAATAGTGACTACTCTCTTTTGATAGGAATGTTGTTTCATTTGTTTTTCTATCAACTGTTTTTACTAAAAATATTTTTCTCTAATACATTTTGAATTTTTCTTCTCTTATTCACTCTTTTTGATAATCCCCAAAAGGGAATAAATCTATATCTATTATATGCACATTGGGAATATATAGTTTGAAAAAATATTCACTCTAAATACACATGATTTTTGATCATCAAAAGGGGGATATTTTTGGACTCCTCATGTATTAATCACATTTTAATGATCACAGATACTATTCAGTCTATAAACCTTGTTAATCCCATGTAATATATCTCACATCAAATGTACAGTTGTTTAGTAAATATATCTAAAGATCTAAAGTTCTATAAATTCAGTTTGATTACTGTACACTATCTTTGATTTACTTTATAATGATTTCTTTGATAAATGATTAAGTCTAATAAATTTTATGAATATCACTACTTAAGTCTGAATATAGATATTTGGCTAAGTCTGAGACACCATGAGTCTACCACCAGTTATGTTTTTCTGGAAAAGGACCCAGACACCGTGAACCAGACACCGTGACCAGACACCGTGAACCAGACACTGTGACCAGACACTGTGAATCAGACACCATGACCCAGACACCATGAACCAGACACTGTGAACCAGACACCGTGAACCAGACACCATGAACCAGACACTGTGAACCAGACACCGTGACCAGACACCGTGAACCAGACACCGTGACCCAGACATCGTGAACCAGACACCGTGACCAGACACTGTGACCATCCAGACACCGTGACCATCCAGACACCGTAACCAATCCACACACCATTTCAAGGAGACACTGGTTCATAGAGACACCGTTTACAGACAAACCGTGACACCATTTCTTAATCTATTTTGTTGTTTTTCAATTTAATCTCTAACGGTCATATTTGAAGATTTTAAATGCAATGACATAATTTGTAAAGACCCGTAAAATTCAAGGAAATTTTTTTCTTAATTTTCTTTAGAATTTTACAAGAGCGCGGTTTCAGACGGCACCTGATTCCGAGGCCCGGAGTGCCCGGAATTAATTTCCGAAGTTTGGCTCGGGTACGTTCAGTGAATGAACGAGCGGGAATTCCTAACTTTTGATCCGGTGCTCAGAATTGAAATCCGAGGGCACCGATGAACTCGCAGCGCCGATATTCGCTTAAAGAGACCTTTTCGGGAGTTGCGTTTGTTTCGGGTTGAGAGTTAGTTTTTGGGAGATTAGAATAAGTTAAATAAAAATATGTAAACACAATTTTTATTTAAACTTAATAGTTAACTTCTCTCAAAGGAAGTTAGGTGTGGGACCCACACCCACTTAACCTCCCTTGAGAGGATTAAGTGTGGTGGGGCCCACACGAAACCTAACTTTACATCTTCCCTCAAACTCCCTTAACCCCTCTTTAATTAACATGACAATTTGTTAATTAATGTGGAGTTATCTCTTATTTGAATTTCAAACTTTTGAAATTCTAGTGTGTTATTGTGTTAATAAAATAAGATAGAGTCTTATTTTATTTTGGGTTTATTTTTGTCTCCTTGAGAGAGTTGGGAAGGTTCTTCTTGTTTCTTCATCTTCTTCAACCTCGACGAAGAACACGAAGAACGCCGTTCTTCAACGAAGAACTTCTTCGCCGAAGAACACGGTTCTTCCGCGACGCCATATCCGCGACGTGACGTTCTTCTTCTGCATCATCTCTTCCGCGATGGTTTTCCGCGACGAACGCCATCGACAACGACTCTTCCTCCGACGTCAAAGGAATCGACACCGATATTCCACGACTACGTCAACGTGCGACTATCGAGGTAGGGGTTCTTGAGTTCGTTGTTTTCTTTTTTATTTGACACTTGGGCTCGGAGGTTGGAGCGTATTTGAATTGATGACTTAGGTATATGTATGGGCATATATCTAAGCAGTGTCGGTTGTTACTTCGTGATTGTTATTTTCTTCGTGGTTTATCCTTTGTGGATTTTGAGAGACCTTCAGGGGTCTCGGGGTCCCTACTGAGTAGCTTATACTCACCCCTGCACGGGCTTTGCCCGCACTACGTTGTGTTGGTTGCAGACGACGGACAACGTTGACCTTAGCTGAGGCTTGCACAGCGGGACGGTACCTGGAGGTGGACCACTGGGCGGGACGTGCACGGAGCAGACGGCGGGACCCGTGGAGCAGAGGAGCTATCTGTACCCACCCTTCAGGTGGGATTTCCAGTGGACAGCTCGGAGTAGCGGCTTTTACTTTTCAGTTGCTGTTTTCCCTTTCGAGTTGTACTTTACTTTAAGTTTGGGTTTGTATACTGGCCCATTTACTTTTCCGCACTTTCAGTAGTACTCTGCTTTTGTTTAGTGTTTACTTTCTGCTTGCTTACTCTGTGGTGTTTGTTTACTTTTCAAAGGCAATGCCTTCCCTTTTTACTGGGATTTACGCCTTGGTGCTAGTCGCCAGCCCCTGGCCTATGGAAGGCGGGCTTGGGGTAGTCACGGCACGGACCCCGAGGGCGGGTCGTGACAAATTGGTATCAGAGGAGTTCGGTTCTACCGCGAACTCTGATCTTTTCTATGTGAAGCAATAATGTTTAGCGTATTGAGTGTGGTTATCAGTCCAGGGAGTCCAGTGTTGGTGCGGCGGCTGACGTATCCGTACACCAGGACCCTGACTTCTGATTTCCGACTTAATGCATGAAAACATTGATTGCGTGTGTGTTTCAAAGTTTTCTTTGTGATTTCTTTGTGTCAGCTCACCAGGTATACTGTTTGACCGTGGCGCACCTGTTTCCTTTCAGGATGGCCCCACGACGGCAGCCAGCTAGGGTTCTGAGAGTCGAGCGTGACGATAGCCCACCGAGCGACGAGGCCTCGGTGCAGGGCCCTTTGTCAGCAGTGGCACTGGCGGTAGCTCTACCCGCCGAGCCCCCGATGCTTCCAGCAGCAGCCGCTGACGATGCACGTCGCCTCAGCGCACTGCATGAGTTTCAGCGCCAGCGACCGCCCAGGTTTCGCGGGGAGACGGATCCCCAGGCTGCAGAGGACTGGCTGGAGGCAGTGGTACGACTGTTTAGGCTAGTGAGGACACCAGCAGACCTCATGGTGATCCTCTCTGCGAGCCTACTACACGCAGCAGCAGGACGATGGTGGAGCTTGATGCTCCAGGTGCACGATGAGGCATCTCTACTTTGGACGGACTTTGAGAGCCTCTTCCGCTCGGAGTTCGTCCCAGCCACCCTCCGTGCGGTGCGCATCCAGGAGCTTCTACAGCTGCGGCATGGTAACATGACAGTCGCTCAGTACTCGGCGAGATTTACCGATCTCTCGTGCTACTCGACCGACATGGTACGGGACCCATTCTTCCGGGCCCGGACCTTCGAGCAGGGTTTGAGACACGAGATCAGGGCATCGCTGATCTCCCTCAGTATACAGACTCAGACAGGAGTACTGGAGCGGTCCCTTCTGATCGAGAGCTTCCTTGCTGAGTCTAAACCAGCACAGAGACCCACCGCAGGGCGGCACGTAGCGGAGTCTTCGGTAGAAGGTAGCCGACAGATGACTCAGGGGTCCAGACAGACCAGACCTTCAGGCAGACGACCTCAGGGAACTGGCTCAGCAGTGCAGGGCACACAGCGCAGAGCCAGTCTTTTGAGTGGAAGACAGTGCTTTGCATGCGGCGGGGCAAGGCCACATGGCTTGTGACTGCCCGACCCGCCATGCGGAGGAGCAGCAGACGGTTGAGGAACCACCTAGGAAGAGGCAGAGGTTCGACCGTGGCAGTCTGCAGGGAGGAGGCGGACGAGGCAGAGGAGCTGGCCGAGCAGCAGGTGGTGGACGACACTTTGAGGCTCTACCACCACCACCACCAGGAGGTCCACCCCGACCGCAGGGGAGAGATCAGCTTCAGGCAGCCGAGGCCTTCGATCATGGAGCTCTGGGAGCCGATGGACAGGAGCAGAACTAGTGGATACATCCTTTGTACTTCTGGTTCCTTGTTGCTTTTGTGTAGCGTCTTGTATTATGAGCTGCAATAATAAAAGACACATACCTTTGTGATATTTCGTTCCTGTCCTCTTTCGTGATGTTACTAAGAGGTTCCAGTTTTGGCTGTTGACTTGACCCTCACTTGTGAGACATCTACTGGAGGAGACCCAGTTACCACACACTGATGCCGAAAGTGTGACTCAACCCTTGGAGGCGAGAGTAACGGTTGGATCTCTTAGTAGTAGCGTCGAGGCCTTACGACGTCATCCTTGGTATGGATTAGTATCATCCATGTTAAGATTGACTGTTTTAGGCAAAGAATGTGGTTCATCCAGGGGATGAGACCAGATTTCTCTTATCGGCAAAGAAAAAATCTTGCAGCTCTTGTGGGACCTGAGATGGTCCAGGTCATCCAGGGGTGGATGAGTGCAGCTCAGAGCCGGCAGAAACCTTATGCTGACAGGAGGCGGAGGCCACTGGAGTTCGAGGGTGGTGACCACGTCTTCTTGTGGGTCTCACCTCGACGTGGTATTAGGAGATTTGGCTAAGGCGGCAAGTTATCTCCGCGCTTCATCGGACCCTTCCAGGTCCTCAGCAGGTTTAGCATGGTGGCTTATCGCCTGGCTCTACCACCTTAGTTGCACCGGGTGCACGACGTCTTCCACGTGTCTCAGCTGAGGAGATACGTGCACGACCCGACACACATCATTGACCATGGGGAGCTTGACGTTGACGATGTGGCGACTTTTACGGAGGTCCCGGTGGAGATAGAGGATCGACAGGAGCGGGTCCTGCATGGGCGATCGATTCCTCTTGTGCGCATCAGATGGCAGCACGGGAATCTCCAGGAGAGCACATGGGAGCGGGAGGCTCAGATGCGTGCTCAGTACCCTCATTTGTTTCCCTAGTTTTTGATGTATCTTTACGGGGACGTAAAGCCCTGAGGTGGGAGTAATGTAAAGACCCGTAAAATTCAAGGAAATTTTTTTCTTAATTTTCTTTAGAATTTTACAAGAGCGCGGTTTCAGACGGCACCTGATTCCGAGGCCCGGAGTGCCCGGAATTAATTTCCGAAGTTTGGCTCGGGTACGTTCAGTGAATGAACGAGCGGGAATTCCTAACTTTTGATCCGGTGCTCAGAATTGAAATCCGAGGGCACCGATGAACTCGCAGCGCCGATATTCGCTTAAAGAGACCTTTTCGGGAGTTGCGTTTGTTTCGGGTTGAGAGTTAGTTTTTGGGAGATTAGAATAAGTTAAATAAAAATATGTAAACACAATTTTTATTTAAACTTAATAGTTAACTTCTCTCAAAGGAAGTTAGGTGTGGGACCCACACCCACTTAACCTCCCTTGAGAGGATTAAGTGTGGTGGGGCCCACACGAAACCTAACTTTACATCTTCCCTCAAACTCCCTTAACCCCTCTTTAATTAACATGACAATTTGTTAATTAATGTGGAGTTATCTCTTATTTGAATTTCAAACTTTTGAAATTCTAGTGTGTTATTGTGTTAATAAAATAAGATAGAGTCTTATTTTATTTTGGGTTTAGTTTTGTCTCCTTGAGAGAGTTGGGAAGGTTCTTATTGTTTCTTCATCTTCTTCAACCTCGACGAAGAACACGAAGAACGCCGTTCTTCAACGAAGAACTTCTTCGCCGAAGAACACGGTTCTTCCGCGACGCCATATCCGCGACGTGACGTTCTTCTTCCGCATCATCTCTTCCGCGACGGTTTTCCGCGACGAACGCCATCGACAACGACTCTTCCTCCGGCGTCAAAGGAATCGACACCGATATTCCATGACTACGTCAACGTGCGACTATCGAGGTAGGGGTTCTTGAGTTCGTTGTTTTCTTTTTATTTGACATTCCTCAAGACTTGACGAAGAACGCTCAATTTCCGACGAAGAACGCCGCTCCGCTCTTCTTCGTCTCCCGTGTCAACGAAAGAGAACACCGCTTCTTCCTCGAACAATCTTCGTCGGCGTACAAGTTTCGCCAACGACGTGTCTCTTCAAACGCATCCCTTCGTCATCGGATTTGACGAACGGCTTCCGCGACGCCCGACCTCCGCGACGTCGTATTCCGCGGAACGTTGACAAATCCTCGAACCTTATACCCGAGGTAGGGGTTGTTGATTTAATATTTATTTATTTCATTCTTTCTCGTGGTTCGTATGACTAACGTGAGGATGTTGATTATTTAAAGTTGAGTTATTATTTAACGTGAGGGGGGCCGGACCGCATGAACACGGCCGAACCCCCTCCATCGTTCATGTTGTTTATCTGCGGACGGAAGCAAGGTGGCGTGGTGCCGTCGCACCACGCGGATAATTGTACGTTAATCTTATATGACGCCGTCGCGCCACGCCGAGGAAGAATCTTCAAGAACGCGACGCCGTCGCGCCGCGTTGAAAGGAATAAAGACACGGCGAAGGGGCGCGGTGCCGTCGCACCGCGCCGGACGACGAACACCGCGGCCAGTTCCGGGCCGCGGCGGGACGAGGAGACCGCGGCCGGTTCCGGGCCGCGGCGGAAGAGAAGACCGGCGGCCGGGCCGCCGGCGTCGGAAGCCGAAGGGGGGGACCGGAAATTTCCGGTCCCGTTGGAGAAAACCGGCCGGCCAGCTGGCCGGCCGGAAGTCATTAAAACCGGGGGAATTAATCCCCCGGCCGTCATAATAAAACCCCCCTCTTTAAGAGGGGGGCGGTTCTTTGAAGGAGGGGGGCAGCCGGCCCCCTCGGTTCTGCACCAGCAGGCCCCCCACGTGGGGGGGGGGGGGGGCTTCTTAAATCAAAACGGCGCGGCTATGCCGCGCCGCCCCTTGAAGAAGCGGGGGCTTAGCCCCCCGCGTGCCACCCTCGTGCGGCGCCAGGCGCCAGCCGCCGCAGCCCGCCGCCGCGCAGCCGCGCCGCCGCGCCGCCGCCGCCGCGCCGCCACCACTGCCGCCGCCGGCCGCCGCGCCGCCCCAGGGGGGGGGGTCGGGCCGGGTCGGCCCGGACCCGGACCCCCCCGTTTCGAACCAGATTCGGTTTTTGGCCCATAACTTGAGCCTCGGACCTCCGAATGACGAACCGTCTGCGGCAACGCGATCCTTGGATCGAGACGGTCGTTTCGGTATATCGCACTCAAGGTTTCGGTTTACTTTGAGTTCGGCCGGGTTGGTTCGTTCACAAAACCAACCGGGCCTTCGGAGCGGAAACGCTCATATCTTGAGCTACGGACGTCCGATTGACGTGCCGTCAGTCGCGTAGTGTTCCTCTTAGTGAGACGGATCTTTTGGCATACTCCGCCCGAGGTTTGGACGCAGGTGGAGTACGGTCAGGTTGGTTTAGCCTTAAAAACCAACCGGGCCCCGGAGACGAAAATGCCAATAACTCTCAGACCGGGCGTCCGATCGACGCGCCGTCTGTTGCGTTGAGTTCCTGTTGACGATACGGAACTTTTGGATACATCAACTCTGGTCTTCGTGACAGTTGATGTATCAGCCTCTCGGCTCGTGGAGCGGACCCTCCGAACGAGCTTGCTATGTGCGGGAACCCTAGTGCTGGCTGCGACTATTCTACTGCTACTGTGACTGCGACGACGACAGTACAGAGATCCTGTGTGGATTCGACGACGACGACTTCAGCACTCAGCGATCCTACGTGGATCAGTGCTACAGGTCCTGTGTGGGCCCGATCCTGTGTGGGTCCTTGCGCTCAGCGGTTCTGTGTGAGCCAGCGCCTACAGGTCCTGTGTGGGCCCGATCCTGTGTGGGTCTTTGCGGGGGTTAGTTACCTATCGATCCTTCGTGGGTCCGACGACTTAGATGGATCAGTGATCATCTTTATCGTCCTTGAAGAAGTATACCTGTGTGAGCTGAATCCTATTGCTTTCCTGTGTGGATTGTGTTGTGCAATCCTGTGTGGATTACGTTTTGCTTTCCTGTGTGGAATACGTTTACTATCCTGTGTGGACTGAGTTGTACTTGGGCTCGGAGGTTGGAGCGTATTTGAATTGATGACTTAGGTATATGTATGAGCATATATCTAAGCAGTGTCGGTTGTTACTTCGTGATTGTTATTTTCTTCGTGGTTTATCCTTTGTGGATTTTGAGAGACCTTCAGGGGTCTCGGGGTCCCTACTGAGTAGCTTATACTCACCCCTGCACGGGCTTTGCCCGCACTACGTTGTGTTGGTTGCAGACGACGGACAGCGTTGACCTTAGCTGAGGCTTGCACAGCGGGACGGTACCTGGAGGTGGACCACTGGGCGGGACGTGCACAGAGCAGACGGCGGGACCCGTGGAGCAGAGGAGCTATCTGTACCCACCCTTCAGGTGGGATTTCCAGTGGACAACTCGGAGTAGCGGCTTTTACTTTTCAGTTGCTGTTTTCCCTTTCGAGTTGTACTTTACTTTAAGTTTGGGTTTGTATACTGGCCCATTTACTTTTCCGCACTTTCAGTAGTACTCTGCTTTTGTTTAGTGTTTACTTTCTGCTTGCTTACTCTGTGGTGTTTGTTTACTTTTCAAAGGCAATGCCTTCCCTTTTTACTGGGATTTACGCCTTGGTGCTAGTCGCCAGCCCCTGGCCTATGGAAGGCGGGCTTGGGGTAGTCACGACACGGACCCCGAGGGCGGGTCGTGACATAATTAATGTTTCTTTTTAGACATGTCACCTGATAGTAAAAGGTACGAGGTGAAGAATTCATGCAACCTATCAGCTCCAACACATGTGTTCCAAGATGAAAGAGTAGTGCGGCCCAGAAACAGTATGTACATGAAAGTGGAATAACGTGAAGCAAGTGTGTGAGCAAGACAATGAAGAAAACACTTAGATCATTTTTGAAGAGAGGATTCTCACATACAACTCGACACTGTTGAAGAACACACAAAGCATACTCAAATCCCAGAGTGGATGAAATCTTCACCATAAAGAACACTCACCAATCTAGCTGACTTGTGATACTTTGTTTTCTATACGAGGACTTGATTTCTACATATTCTTCATCTTAGAAGTCCAGATCTGCATAGAAAACCACTCAAAGTGATTATAAACTTATCTCACCATTTCTGCTTTATTGTGTATCATTTTATTAGCTTTCGAGTAGTGTGTGTATCTGTATAACAACACAATCTGTCTCCTTCATTAAACTTAATGATACAAGATATACTTTCTTAAACATCTTTTTACACTTGTGTATACCCACAAATAAGTGTTGAAGAGGTCCCTGTGTGACCTGGTAGTTTGCAACCACGTAGAACTATGGAAGAGGTCGTGTGACCTAGACAGTTCTGTGTACTATTGATTAACCCCAATCCAGGGTGTGGATCAAGTTTATTTATATAAACTTCTTGGTGGTAGGTGATCACCAAGTGGATTGGATTAAGTCTCGTCTTGAGACTAAACCACTTGTTTTATATCCACTGTGCTGTTTAAATTTAGTTTTCTCTATTTTACTGTTTAACTCAGAATTCACTAAATTCACTTTGATAGTTAATCTTGGAAAGAAGTTATAACTCTTTTTCCTTATTAGAATAGCTTCAAAAGTAATATTAATTACTACTATTAACATTAATAAGAATTAATCAATATTCTAAGAAGTTATTTAAATAGTCAAACTTTCATAACCGTATTACTTTGATTAACTGGGCTGTATTTAAATTTATTGGTGAAACCTTAGAGGAATATTTTTTAAATAGAAATTTTTATAGATACTCAATTCACCCCCTCTTGAGTGATCTACTCCAACCGAAAAATTCCATTTTCATCATAATTATTCCAAAAAACCCATTTTACTTCAATTACAGAAGTTTCTTTAGGTAGTTCAACCAGGGTCCAGAATTTATTCCTCTCGAATTCATTAAGTTCATCTTGCATTGCCTTAATCCAATCCTCACCACCTAAAGACTCATTAGGATTCTTAGGATAAAATTTATAAAGGAAGTATATATACTCAATTTCATTTCTTAAAGAAATTCTAGTCTTAAAAAGTTGATCCACATCACCAATGATATTATCAGTAGCATGATTCCTAAGAAACAACTAGTTTCTTGGGTTTTATAAACCATTTTCATCAACATAAGGTATAAAATATTTTGGATTAAATACTTCAAAAACTAATTCTTTTGTATTTTCCTTATAATAAGAGTTTTCTAACAAAGGTTGAGAATCGGTTTTTGAAAACACATCTGAGGAGGATGTTGGTTGAGGTTGTTTAAAAGAAAAAGGGTCAGTTTCATAAACTTTAACATACACTGTTTCCTCAACAATACAAGAATTTTTATTAAAAACTCTATAAGCCTTAGAAGTAGTGTAATAACCTAAAAATATTCCTTCATAGAATTTGGGTGTGAATTTATGTAAGTTATCTTTCGTATTCAGGATGAATAATTTGCATCCAAAAAATCTAAAGAAACTTTTGGTTTTTGACCATTACATAACTCATAAGGTGTTTTATTAAGAAAAAGTCTTATTAAAACTCGATTTATAGTATAACAACTAATACTAACAGATTCAACCCAAAAATTTCTAGAAATTGAGTATTCACTCAACATGGTTCTTGTTATTTCTTGAAGAATATGATTTCTTCTTTCAACAACAATATTTTACTAGGGAGTTATAGGATATGAAAAGTTATGTGTAATGCCTTTCTTACTATAAAAAATTTTAAAATAAGAATTTAAAAACTCTCCACACTGATAACTATGAATAATTATCAAGGGAATGCTTTTCTTATTTTTAACTTTGGCTACAAAAGTTTTGAAATAACAAAAGGATTCGAATTTATTTTCTAAAAAATAGACCCATGTATATCTATTGTAATCATTAAATAAAACAAATACATAATATTTTCCACCAATACTTCTAGTTTGAGTAGTTTCAAATAAATTTATGCACACTAACTGTAAAGAATCAGAAGCTGAGACTTCACTAATATATTTAAAACTAGACTTATGTTTCTTAGTATATTGACAAGGGTCACAAACTTTTGAAGAATCAAACCTAAGTTCCGGTAGATCCTTAACAAGTATTTTCTTAGTTAATTTACATAAGTTTCTAAGGTTAAAGTGTATTAATCTTCTATGCCACAACCAAGAGTGATCTTCTATTAAACTAAGCCAAGGTAAGTATTGGCTCCTAAGGTCTTCTAAGTTAAGAGTGTAAACATTCTCATGTTGATTGGTAGATAGAATTTATTCATACTTGGAATTATATACTACACATTTATCATTTCTAAAATTCACAAGGTAAACTTCATCACATAATTGAATTATGCTTATATGGTTTTTCTTAAGGCCTTTAAAAAATAAAACATTTGAAATTAAATATTTTCCAAGAAGAACAATATTACCTATACTGATAATCTCTTCTTGAGTGTTATCTCTGAAATTAAATTTTCCACCTTTCATCTTGATAATATTTTAAAATAAATCCTTGTGTCCAATCATATATCTAGAACACCCACTATCCATGTACTAAATATTTTTGTTGTTGGTACTATCTTTTTTTTCCTAAAAAAACAATTAGACTTTTGGAAGCCAAACCTTCTTAGGTTAAGTATTAGATTTTTTTGGGTAACCACATTTGTTTCAAAAAATAAGATTTATGAAATCCTAAGAATCTTATTTTATTTAAGGAACAATTTTTATTCCAGTGACCACCACTTTGACATTTTTTTCCAAAGGGTGCACTTTTTAGAATAAACTAATTGTTATTGAAAAGTTGTTTTTTATTAGAAAAACCAATTACAGTACTATCTTTATATGGATGTATTTGTTTATACATTTTATAAAATTTTTATTTACTAATGGTAAATTTTGATAAAAGTTTCTTGATAGATTTTTTTGTACTTTAGTTTAATAACTAAATCCTTATCCTTACTATCAATAGTCTTGGAATTCAATTTATTAAAACTAATTTATAAAGATTCCCTTTTCAGAATTTTTTTCTATATCTTTTAAAATAGATTGTTTTTCAGAAGTTTTCTTATCAAGATATTTAGAAAGATCTGATACTTATTTTTTTAAAAAAATTTATTCACGAATTTTCCTTATCAAATTTTTTTAATTAAATTTTTAATTTTCACTTTCTAATAATTTTGAAAAGTGAGAAAATTATTCATAAGAAAGTAAACTATTATCTTCATTATTTGATAAAGATTATTCATCCGAATATTTTGAGTGTTTCTTAATATCATATTCAAGATAATTTTCACTTAAAGATAAATTTGTAATGTTACCAGTAGTGCATACCTTTTCCATTAAACACATATTTTAATTGGGTAATCCAGTAAGACGAACAATGTTCCTCTTTCCAGAACACTCATCGTCAGAATTATTATCTAAGGAATATCATCCACTTGCACTCTAAGAATAATTTTCTTTAAGAAATTTATTTCCTTTTGATTTGTAATAATTTTTCTAATTTTTATCAGAATTTATGTCCTTTCTGTATTTCCCTTTCAACATAGGGCAATTAGGTTTGATGTGTCCAATTTTTTTACACTCGTAAAAAGTAACTTCAGAATCTTTCTTTTCATTCCTATCCTTGTTACTTTTCTTATATCGACATTGAAAATATTTCTTACCAACTATCTTGTTCATCCTATGAGAAATATTTACCAGTTCATTTTCAGACTGTTCATCACTACTAAAATTAGATTATATAGTAACCTTTTTCTCTCTTGAAGATTTAACAACTTTTTCTAGTGTTTTAATTTTAGTAGAAATTGTAGTAGTATTAAATAAAACACCTCCATTATTTTTCTTGTATTTTTTAATATCTCTCTTGATTCTATTTTCATACTGCACCAAGGTTCCAATAAGATCATCTAGAGTAAGAATACTAACCTTTTTGGTTTCATTAATAACAATTATTTTTTATTCCCATTCATTGGTCATGATATATATGATTCTATCAATAATAATTTCACCATATAAACCCTTTTTACCAATATATTTATTACTATTAATAATCATCATGAATCTATTATGCATATTTGAAACATATTCTCTAGGTAAAAATTCAAAATCTTGATAGTCGGCTCTTAACATATCTCTTCTAGTTTCAAAAACTTTTGAAGTTCTGAAATGAGTAACATTCAACTTTTTCTAAATACTATTTACTACTTCTGATGACAAAATCTGACTATAGATTCTCTTAGTCATTGATCATAACAAAGTATTTATGACTTTGTAATTAAGATGATATTATTGATTATATTTATTTTTAAAAGTATTGAATTACTTATTAGGAATTTTGTAATCACTAGTCATAATGAAAAAATTATTAACTCCTATTTTGATTAAAAAAGTATTCATTCTATCCCTCAAATATTCATAATCACCACCATAATTTTTTTTGGTCTATTAGGATTGATATTATCAATGGATCCAACATTAATTCCTACCATATTTCAAAAACAAATACAAAAATTCTTTTCCACAATACACATTAGTGTAACAAATATTTATAAGAAAAAGTTTATAATAAAATTTAAACAAACTTGAAATAATAAAGAAGATAAAAGATTAAAAAGTATTTGAGTAGTGGAATCCTACTCTGATACCAATTGTTTGATATCAATATGAGTTGTATTGATATTAGGATCGAAGAATTTATTCTATATGGATCTATTACAAGAGGGGGGGGGGGTTAATTGTAGATTTAAATAACTTTATTTTAAAAGGATTTAAACTAAAAAAATTTACAAAAACTATTTATGTAAATGGATCAGTTTCGATCTTGGATCAGTCTGATTATCAAGGTATCATAATTAGAGTTATTTTGATATATCAGAGTGAAACAATTATAGTCATAAAGAATATGAATATATTGTATTTATAGTAGATATTATTATATCAGAGTAGAAAACATAATCATAAAGTATATGATTAAATCAGAGTAAACAAATCATATTCAAGGTAGATACAATTAGAATAATATGTCTCAGATTCAAAATAGATATGATTACTAGTATATATTGAATTTATTATATTCAATATCATTGTGATAAAACTATTATATACATGCATAATGGAATTAAAAGACGTGTATAAAACAAGTAATAGAATAAAAAAAATTTAAGAATGACTTAATTTTTTTTAAAATGAAATATATCTATTTAACCTTAAGAGTAAGGTAGTCACAAACCTTGGATAAAGGTATCACTTGTTTTATACTTACAAGAAATTCCTTATTTCCTTATCAAGGAAATCCCTCAATACGAAGATCAGATTATCTATTTGCCTATCCTTGATAGCCCTCGATCTAATGAATCGACACTATCTTGCTATCCCCACAAGCCCTCAATCAATACAATGATCAGATTCTCTGTCTTCCAAGACTCGAAAGCCCTTGATTGTATTCACACAATCATACACACAAAGCAATTTCCAAAAAATTATTAAGAAGACAACCTAACAAGGTTTTATTAATAAAGACTCTCTATAAAGAAATACAGGATACTAAGAATAAGATGTTCACACTTTGTATACTTTAAAATAATTGCGAGTGAAATGGAATCATCAACTTCAAACTCTTCAAATGACTGAGTATTTATAGGCATCCTTCCCAATAGTCATATTTTTTCTAATGGTCATATTTCTATGAGTTTTTCGCAACTACTTGGACACCTGGAAATTCAATTAATATTTTATAACTAATTTTCCAACATCATATTAATTTACACCATTACAATGTAAAAAAAATTTCTTACTTTAGAAATCAGTTTTTTCGCATTCAGAATTAAACTAATTCAGTTGAATAGACTTTATTATAGATGTAATTATGATGATCTTAATAAGTATGAGGCCAATGTTAATTGGTTCCGATATCAATATGATTATAAGGACTTTGTTAGTATGAAAATCAAGACAAAAAGTTTTATATCTGATCTGATAAAGGTGAATACGATATTTATCGCATCCATACCCATTACAATAATTGTAATAAAGAAATTTAGTTTATATTCATGAATACTTAAAAACTAATTATAAGTATGGTAAACATTTATATTTTATGAAAAAATATTGTAAAATTCTTTAGACATAAAAATTTAGTAAAGTAAGTATAAAGAAAACGTTTGTAATTTCCAAAAAAAAAGTCAGAAGTAAAACTTCTGACTCAAAAAACATGAATAAAACATTTTTATACTTTCACTTTTGAAAAAATCTTTTAAAATCATAAATAGATCACTTTTGGATATCAAAATAATATTTTCCTTTAAAACCCATTTTCAATATCAAAATACCATTTTCCATTGAAAAACCATTTTCAATACCAAAATACCCAAAAAAAGGGGGAAATTTTTTTCTTCGAATAAAACATGAAAAATTTCAAAGGAAGTTAGAAATATAATAACGATCATGATGGAAAAAATTTCATTGTCACCATGTACACTAAGAATAGAACATCAATTTTTTCATTTTTCAAAATATTCAGTATAAAACACATAAAAATATTACTTCTTTAAAACCATTGAAAAAATGTACTTTATAAATATTTTATGTCCATATAAAAACTTTCATAAATTTGTTTTAAAGATATGTACATGGAAAAGGAATATTTGGAAGGAAAAAATTAAACTAGAGTTTTTTTAAAAAGCCCCTTATCATTTGGGAAACACTTGAATCATAAACCCCATTAATGAATAATACTAAGAAAAAATTTAAATATCATGAGAATAGAAAAATTCATGATACATAATTTCAAGGGGTATGTATAGAAACCTTAAAAAATAATATAGGTGTATAACATCAAAATATGTCTCAATGAAAGGAAATTGAGATGAAGTCCCTTACCTTGAGTCCGATTTGTCACGTGTGTCTTTATCTTCATGAATAAAAAACTTATGTTAATTATTTACATTCTTGAGAAACTTTTTCAATTTTATTATTACTTTTATTTCACTTATTATCAAGTTATATACAATTAATCAATCAATTAAGTTTAATTTGGATGTTTTGACCATATTCGGCTTATGTATCAAAAATGGATTTGGTAGGTTGACTATGGTAAACAAGGTCATTATTTAAACATCTCTAGAATAATAATCATGAAATAATTATCATATTTATATATAAATTATAATTTTAAAACTAATCATTAAATATGGTTATGAAAAATTAACTAACACTATGATCATGGAGACGGTAGGCCGTACGTACACATGAGTAACATTTCCATTTTTCAATGATCATTATAGAAAGAAGGTAAGTAACATTCATCTTTATAGTGTGATAAAAATATCATTAATACCATATTATTTAATTATATATACCTATATATATCATTCTTGTGATTTTTTAATGAAAAAAATAATCACATCGCTTTTAAGAGGTGATAGTCCACACATCCACAAACGATGCTATCATTTTTTTCCATGAGTGAAAAGGTAAAAAAATGATATATTATTTTTATAGAATGATAAATATCTCATTAATATAAAAAATATTTCATTTATATCACATATATTTATTATCTTTACTCTTATTACATTCCATGTAACACGTTACGGAAAACGAATCACATCACTTCGCAAGGCGGCAGTCCACCATACACACGAGCGATGTTATCGCATCCCTTGAATATTGAAATATAAAAGGGTATATCAGATATAATGACTCTAGAGATATAATTATGTGATAAATATAATATATAACATTTATATACATCATCATACCCAACTGTGAGAGGTGGTAATGGAAAAATGAATGACATCGTTTTGCGAGGTGGTAGTCCACTGTACACATGAATGATGATTTCACAACCCATTTGATAGAATTTTGTGTGGTTATAGGTCAAAAAATTAACATAAAAACATCTTAGTACATGGAATATAATTATTTTATTATATCATAATGGTATAATAATAATTTAAGGGGGGGGGGGTGGAGGAATAAATAAAACAAAAAAGCTCGTTGATGAACATTACCTCTTCTTCACGTATCTTCTTTTGGTTTGGACCAAAGGCCTTCCTTGGTTGAATCTCTGTACAAAAAAAAAGGATTATAGGATAATAGGATGGAATTTTAGAAGTTATTTAGTCTAGTTTTAGACAAACCAATTAGTTTTGAATGTGATAAGAGAGGAGGAGAGGGGGTGGACTTTTATAGGCAGGGTGAGTGGTACACTTGTAATTTTTTTGGAAGAGTTAATTCCAACCACATTTTTTTCATGTCCCTAAGCCCCAATAATCATTAATTATATATAATATAAGATATAAGTTCTAAATATATCAACCAATTGGTGTTGGATGAGTTTTGGGTCATTTGTTCACCTTATATTCTAAGTTTAACCACCAAGTAAACTCATTTTTTACCTTAATCACTGTAATTAATTTTAATTAATTCATTAATCATTTTGGTCAAAAATTAAGTTGAACTTATTAGAAATTAGAAATTATTATGATTTAAAATATGGAATGTATTTTTTTAAATTCAATTCAAATAAGTGAAAAAATTTAATTTAATATTAATCCCACAGACGCAGTGAGACAATGAGTTTTTAAGAAGAGTATTTTTGTAGAAAAAGATGATTCTATATCAACTCTAAGACTAAAGATAATCATTGTATGAAAATAAATTAATATTTAATGATATAATATATAAATTTAATTTAACAAATTTTCCCTTAATTATTATTTTAATTAACTAAAAATGGAAAAAATTATGTATTTTAAAACATTTTTTGGAAAAACCTGTTTTTAAACCAAAAAACAAACTTTTACTAAAAACCAATATAAAGTTGATTGAAAAGTAATTAGGTGGATTAAATATAAATAAATAATACTTAGCTTAATTAAAGATATATTCAAAACATATTTATACTTTTAAATTACTAAATTTATTAAAAAAACGACATTTTACAAAAATCAGTATTTTTCACTATTCATTAAAAAATCAATATTTTTTGAAAAATCCAAAAATTTCACCCAAAGTAAATTTTGATATTATGATTTAAAAAATTATATTCATTTTATAAAATTTAAACTCTAAAATTTAGAAATTAAAATTTTAAATAAAACCTTATAATAAATGTGTTTAATTGAAACAATTTCCTTTTTGATTAAAAAATTTACTTAATATTTTTATAACTAATATAACTATCTAATTCATATTAATAAATATAAAAATGATTTATTATATCATTACCTAGGTTTTTATATCCTTCCCCCTTTTGGAAATTGCTTCCTCACAATTTTATTTACTTATTAAACAAGTAGGGATATCTTTCCCTCATAGCATTTTCAGATTCCCATGTTGCCTCTTCAACCATATGATTTTTTCATAAAAAATTAACATAGTGAATCACCTTATTACTCATACTTTCTATATATGGTCAATAATATGAACTGGTTATTCCTCATAAGAAAGGTTCCCTTCCAACTGAACTGCTTCCAGGCTCAAAACATGAGATGAATCCGGAACATATCTCCTTAACATTAAAACATGATATAAATTGTGTACCCAAGATAAAATTAGAAGGAAATACACTCGATAGGAAACTAATCCAACTTTATCTAGGATTTCATATGGTCCAATGAATTTGGGACTCAACTTCCATTTCTTACTAAGTCACATAATAATTTTTCATAGAGAAACTTTGAGAAAGACATGATTACCTACCTCAAAAGAAAGATATCTCCTTCGGTTATCTGCATAACTTTTATACCTACTTTGAGATGACCTCATATATCACTGAATAAACTGCACCTTATCTACTATTTCCTCTACCAACTCTGGTCCCATCAACTTCCTTTCTCATACATCATACCAAAATGATGGTGTCTGACACCATTTTCTATATAATGCCTCAAATGGTGCCATCTTTATATTAGATTGAAAAATGTTATTATAAAAAATATAAATCAAAGAAATATGTCCATACCAACTTTCCTAGTAATCCATTAAACATGAATGAAGCATGTCTTCTATGTTTTGAATTGTCTGCTCAGAATTTCCATCAGATTGAGGATACAAATATGTATGAAAATTTAATTCAGTACCTAACGACTTCTGAATTCATTTAAAAAATTAGATGTTAACATGGATTATGGTTTGATATAATAGAGTGAGGAACTCCATGTAACTTTAAAATATCCCATATATACAATAGAGAAATATGATCTAAATACATTATATCTCAAATAATAAGTAAATATGTATATTTAGTTAATTGATCAACAATAACCTAAATCACATTATTATCTTCTCATGTCCTTGGAAATACCACCATAAAATCCATGGATATATTTTCCCATTTCCACTCTGACACTGGAAAAGGTTGAAGAATCCCCTATGGAAACTATCATTCTGCTTTAACCCAGTGGAAAGTCAAACACTTCATGGTGAAGTCAGTAATAACTATTTTCATTCCATCCCACTAATAATAGTATTTAAAGTCTCTTTACATAATGGTGCCATCCGAATGAACAGAAAATGGAGAACGATGAGCTTCACTCAACAACTCTCTCTTCAACTGGGAATCACAAGGCACACATAGTATTTTTAAAAATCATAAAACACCTTCTTCATCAATATTAAAATCATGAAACTTACCTTTCTTAACAAATTCTACCTTTTCCTGCAAATATTGATCCTCCTTCTGAGCTTGCTTAATTTTTTATAACAAATTAAACTACATTGAAACCTGAAACAAAATAGAGGATGTCCCTTCATCCACAACTTATAGGTTAAAATTTATTAAATCATTAACCAAAATATTACATTCCAAACATAACATGGTTAATATAGATTTTTTTTTGACTCAAAGCATCATCCACTTTGTTTTATTTTCTAGGATGGTAATGAATCATGAAATCATAATCATTGATCAGTTCCAACCATATTCTCTATCTCATTTTCAATTATTTCTGAGTTAATATATACTTCAAACTTTTGTGATTAGTATATATTTTACACTTTACTTTATTCAAAATATGCCTCCAAATTTTTAAAGAAAAACCAAAACATCTATTTCCAAATCATGGGTAGGGTAATTTAACTCATGAGGTTTCAACTGATGTGAAGTATAATCAATTACCTGATCATTTTAATTTGTAAATAACTAAGTGCTTTTAATAAAGCATCATTTTAGATGAAAAATTCACTATTTTTGGAAGGCAGGGCCAAAACCGGAGCATCCACCAATCTTCTTTTCAGTTCCTAAAAATAACCATCAAATTATTTTGTATAGATTAATTTAACTCATTTTAAAGTTAACTTAGTTAGTGGGATATATAATCGAGAATTTTTTTCAATAAACATCTAGTAATAACCCACTAATCTAAGAAAACTATGAATATCCATGACATTTTTTTGTCTTTTCCATTATTCAACAACTTTTGTTTTAGAAGGGTCGATAGTTATTCCATCTTTAGAAACAATATATCCAAGGAAAGAAATCTATTTCAACCAAAATTTACACTTTATAAATTTCCTTATTTTATTTGAAGGTTTTCAAAACAACTCTTAGGTGTCTTTAATGTTTCACTTGACTTTTATAATATACCAAAATAATATCAATAAAAACAAACACAAAATTGTCTAAGAACTCATGAAAAATTATATCCATAAGGTCCATAAATACAATAGGTGATTTAGATAACCCAAATGACATAACCACAAACTCATAATGCCCATATCTAGTCTAAAACACAGTCTTTGAAATATCTTCTTCCTTTACATTCAACTGATGGTACTCTGACCTCAGGTAAAACTTTGAAAAATACCAATCTCCCTAGAGTTGATCAAAAAAATCATCAATATGTTTCAAGGGAAAATTTTTCTTAACAGTGATATTATTTAAATATCTATAATCAATGAAAAGTCTCATTGAACTATCTTTATTTTTAATAAAAAAAAACAGGGGCACCCCATAGTGAAGAGCTAGGTTAGATGAAGACTTTATCCATTAAATCATGTAATTGTTTCTTAAATTCTAAAAGTTTCACATGATCTATTTGATAAGGAGATTTAGAAATAGGCTTAACATCAGGTACTAAGTCAATGCTAAACTCAACCTCATAATTAGGAAGAAAAATGGTAAAATCATCTAGAAATACATCCATGTATACATTTAGTATAGACACATCACTAATTTGAACAGTTTCTTTATTTTGAACAATATGAGCTAGGTAAGTTTCACTACCATATCTAATCAATTTATCAGCTTCTTGGTAAGTTATCAAAGGTATTAAATCACTGAAAAAAACTTTCTTAGCTCGACAATCTATCTTATCATGATAAAATTATAGACAATCCATACCAAGAATGATACCAAAATCTACTATGTCTATTTCAATAAGTTTTGAAGGAAACACTATCGCACTGATAATAATGGGAAATTCCTATAAATATTTGTTTCTTTAATACTTCCACCTAGAGTTTTCACCCAAAGTTCTATCTTACTTTCATGAGGTGATATTCCCAATTTACTTGAAAATTTCTTAGAAATGAAAGAATGTGAATATTCTTAGTCAAATAGGGTATTTTCATATTTTGAATACACAAGTAACATACCTATCACAAATTCATTTTATGGCCAACATCAACTATAATAGTAGAAAATGACTTTTCTACACCTTTTTTGTTTCCGATCATGATGATTTATATCCTCTACAACTAACTTTGGACACATATTAGCATAATTACCCAACTAATTGAAACAAAAGTACATTACCATTGGATGGATATCATTTACCACATTCTTTGGCTATTCAAGAATATTTTATTTATAGTCACAAGCCCTGTAACCAAAACAACCACACCAAAAACAAATCCCATATCTTGTCAAACATTCCCTAAAATGTCATTTTCCACACTTGGAACATTTTGGGGGCTTACCTTCAGACTTCTTATATGTTTTTTCTATGTTACCTGCCACATCAACCTTTTTTTACTATTTTCATCTTGATGAACATACATGAGAAAAATCTATCTCAACTTTATCCACACAATGAACCACTTTATCATAATTTTTAAATTCTCATGTAGAAAATTCTCTTTATAAACTTGGTTTCAAACCTGAGTGAATTCTATTAATTTTACTATCAGTGTCCTAGATAAAATACAACACACACCTATACAATCTTGTGAAGTTTTCTTCATATGAAACTACAAAATCATCATCTTTATGCCTCAATTCCAATAATTGTTTTCCATATGGAGCTGAACAATCTTAGGGAAATATTTCTCAAGGAAAATATCCTTGAATTTTTCCCATTACATGGAATCAAGATCATCTTTTCCCTAGTATTCTTAACCAGATACCACCATCGATCAACATCACATTCAAAAAGATAAATGGAAAGAGTTACCTTTTGAAATTATGAACATACAATGACTTTAAATATCTTTTACAGAGAATTGATCCATCCTTTGGCTACCATAGGGTCAAACGATCCACTAAATGATTGGAGATGTCGCCTCATGAAATTCTCTACAAAATACATGTTTCTTCATGGTAGACTGAGTTCCTCTCTAGAATGGATACCACCACTATTTATATCTTGTGTCAACTGATCCATCACTATAAGAAACTATTCTATTCTGATTCTAACCATCCTAGGATGATGATTTGGAAGGATATTTTTCTCTTAGTTCCTTCCCACTACAACTTTCCTATTTCCTTTGTAGAATACCATTCTAAACAAAAATAGTTTTGGTGAAGCAACACAGTAATATTTAAATGATATATCATTTAAATTAACCATAAGGTAAAATATTTCAAGGGAACGTTATTAACATTATCCTAAGTTCTAAATTTATCTAAACCTTTCCTTTGATACCAACTATAAAGACTTTACCTTAAAAATTACATAATATTGAATTTTAGTTAAGAATATATTTTCTTTAACTTTGAGGATATTTTTAGGTTTATAGTTTTAGATAATTTGGTCATAACTCATAAATTAAAAATCCATATAATACAAAGTGGACACTTCCATACAATATCTATTTTTCCACCATATAAAACTTTTAAAACAAAACATGATTTATTTTCATGTAAACTCTTCATGATTTTCAACTTGACTTCATCCTTTCCCTTACCCATCCCATGAAAAAAATTTAAAAACATGGGGTGAGAAAAAAATCTTAGTAAGGGATATAAAAAGAAAGGAAACTGTTAGTCCATTGAAAACATAAAATTTTATATAAAATTTACCTTTATCTTAAAATTTCTTTGAGCATATAAAAAAAACATTTTCACATGAAAACATACATAAATTTTTTCAAATAAAATTATTAAAACCCATAGAAAGTAATCAAAACCCCTTTTTGGTGACTTAGAGCATTATATTCATAAAAACCATTCAAAACCCTTTTAATTAGAATAACCATATAACCAACTTCCAATATAATAATTACCCAATTCACTTGATCACTATTTGGAAACACCCACCATTTAAGCTATAATGGGCTCACCAGATGCTATCTGGGTGACCCCATTGTATAGATGTAATGGGCTCACCCAACACTATCTAGGATACCCCATTGTATAAGTTGTAACGGGATCACCCAATGCTATCTAGGATTCCCCATAGTATAAGCTGTAATAGGATCACCCAATGATATCTGGGCATATCCATTTCTCTTATATAATTCTCAAGTACTATAACATAAATAAAACATTTTTATGCTTTCACTTTTGTAAAACTCTATTAAACTCATAAATAGATCACTTTTGGATATCAAAATACCATTTTCTTTTAAAACCCATTTTCTATACCAAAATATCCTTTTCTTTTGAAAAACCTTTTTAATACCAAAATACTAAGAAAAGGGGAAAAGGGTTTTATTTGAATAAAAAATAAAACCTTTCAAAGTAATATAGAAATAAAATAATGGTTACAAAGGTAAAAAATTCATTATCATTGTGTCCATTAAGAATAGAAAATTCCTTTTGTCATTTGTCAAAACATTCTATATAAAACACATAAAAAGATTCATTTTTGAAAACCATTGAAAAAATATACTTTATAAATATTTTATGTCCATATAAAAACTTTCATAAAATCATTTTAAATTAATGGAAATGGAAAGGGAAGAGCTAAAAGTAAAAAATTAAGAGATATTTTTTTTCAAAGAAAATTCCCTTATCACTCGGGAAACACTTGAATCCTAATACCTATTAAAGAATAACATTTAAAAAATAGCAAATATCATGATAATAGATAAATTCATGATATAACATGTCAAGGGGTATATATATACACCTTATAAAATAATATAGGTGTATAACATCAAAATATTCCTCAATGAAAGGAAATTGATACAAAGTCTATTACCTTGAGTCTGACTTGTCACGTGTGTATTTATCTTCCAAAATAATAAACATATGTTAATTATTTAATTGCTTCATTTTTTTTTCAATTTTATTATTACTTTTATTTTACTTATTACCAAGTTATATACAATTACTTAATCAATTAAGTTTAATTCATATGTTTTGACCATATTTGGCTTATGTGTTAAAAATGGATTTGGTAGGTTGAATATAGTCAAAGCGGTCATTATTTAAACATCTATAGAATAATAATAATGACATAATTATCATATTTTTACATAAATTATACTTTTAAAACCAATAATGAAATATGGTTATGAAAAATTAACTACCATTATGATCATAAAGATGATAAGCCATACGTACATGTGAGTAATGTTTCTATTTTTGAGTGATCATTATGAAAAGAAGGTAAGAAAAATTTATCTTTACATAGTGATCATAACATCATGAATACCATATTATTTAAAATCATTTCTTTAATAACATGAATCAATTCCACATAACTAAGGGAAATATTTTAATAAGTATGGACCTTGGCCTTATAAAATAATGAAAAAAATTCTATTTGGAAAAAACCATGGAAAAAAACCATGGGAAGTTTTGTGGTTTTGATTACTTTATTGTAGATTCCAAAACCTAAGTTTGGTAAATAATAAAGAAATACCCTCTCTTTTCCTATAGAAACCTACCCAATATACCATTATTCTTCACTAAAAAACCTTGGAGCACATCCTTAATCTTCCCTACCTTCTCTAGATTCCTCCCAAGGTTCCCCCAATCTCTCAATAAGCTCCTACCAAGATTTTGGTATCACCCTATCAAGGTAAGAGATATCCCTAATTTTTTTTCAAGCACCTATTTTATATTGTGACTCTTAATTTTAATTTCCTATTATTTGGGTATGTTTTTCTATATCCCTATTACTTAAATTTTATGTACATGTGATGAGAGACCCATTTTAGTCTCATTAATCACTCCTATGATCCTTTATATACACTTGTTATGCTGCTGAAATTATCCAATGATTTTCCATACCAAAAATGTGGGACCTCTCCCTCTTATTTTCAATTCAATCAAATTCTTTTTATTTAACCTTTTGAATCTCAATTTTTTATGTTTTTAATGACCTTATAATGATACCACTACTATCTGATTGATTTCCTAACAATGAGAGATCATTTATCTCCTCTCATTATAGTGTTTTACCCAAGTAGTTACTATGCTTAAATCCTATCTTTCTCCTTTATATTCAAGAAGATTCATTATCTTATGCATTTTATATCCAATTAATAATGTTTTTATATGTTATTACATACCCCCTTACTGACCTTGTAATTTTTAAATGATAATAAACCTCTTTCACTCTCATTAATCCCTCCCATGAACATTCACGTACCTCCGTATGCTACTGAAATTTCAATGCAATTTCCATGACAAACAATCTTGTAGTGAATACCCATACCTATTTATTATCAAGGGTTTTCAAATTTATGCACTTGTAATTATTTTATTAGGGAATTATATGTATGTAATCTATAATCCATTATCATGATATTAAATTTGATGAAATATGTTCTTATGTATATGATCTATGTGGAATACTTATGTATGTACATGATATGATTATGATGGGTGCACCTAGATAGCGCTCTAATGCATTGGGTGATGTTTTAGTATAATGAGATTCCATGTATGGTGTGTGAGAGGTTATCCTAAGCATATTATGTCTTGGTGGTTAACCTTAACTTATTCTTACGATGTAATTTTTTTAAGTTGTTTCCACATTCCCATGTTGCCTTTAAGTTATCATGATATATAATGAATCATCGATCATGTTTATGATTTTAATCCATTTTATGTACCATTGTAATGCCTATTTCCTAACATGTAATACTTTCTTCGTATTATTCCATGTTTATTCCCTTATTGGGATTTGTAGCTCACCCTTTTCTTATGTATGTCCCTAGGTTATCCCATGTAGTTTTAAGAATGATGGAATAATATGAGCATGTTAAGGAAGTTTTCAATAATGACAATATATCCCCTATTTTTAGTTGTTATGTAATGTACCTAATTCCCAAATACAATAGACTTCTCAATCTTATGGGTTGTATTATGTGTACCCTTATGTAATAAACCATTAAATAATGTGTAATAAAAAAAGGGTTGTTATAGTTGGTATCAAATGAAAGTTTAGTTATTTTTGGGATTAGTATTAGAAAACTCTAGAGAAAGCCTTAGGGATAATATTAAACATAATAAGACATACCTAAGTTTTGATAAAGTATAGAGTAAGTGGTTTTGAATAAAATAAATCCCTATCGGAATACTAAAAGTTGATGTGGCTCTGCTACAAATGTATCTAGGGGTAAAACCTGAAAACACCGCATTGAGTCAGAATCAATCGAGAATTGGTGCAAGAAAATGGGACTCAATGAACAACTGGTTTGACACTCATGGGGGATATTATTTGGTAAATTCACAAGTTCATTATGAACCATTATTAAGGGAACAAAAATTTCCATAAGAGTCTATGTTAGAAAATAGATCCTAGATAACATAGATTAAAGCCTACAAATTCATAAGTTAAGGAATAAATTTCATTTATTTATTGGATTACCTTCTATGTATTTAATACTTCAAAAATACTTTTCCCTAATTTTCCCTTTATTCTAGACAATGGCTGTAAATAGGAGGAACTGAGTAAACAACCAATATAAAGGGCAATGTGATGAATGCCCAAATGAGTTGCCCAACCCAATGGGAGAAGGAATCAATAACTTTATGATAATAATCTCTTATTTGAATTAGGTTTTGAATGAAAACATGAATTATGAGGAACACCCAAATCCCACTAAGAAATAATATGCTATAGCTGATACCTTTATGCGAAAAAGGCCTCTAACTTTCAATGGATCATCTGATCCCTTAATAAAAAAATAATGGATCGAATCTATTGAGAATATATTCTGCATCCTTCAATGTTATAATCAAGAGAAAGTTATACCAAATATTTATCATATGGAGGGATAAGTTTCTCAATGCTGTATATTGATCAAGAATATGAAGCATGAGGAAGATATGAAGCAATGGAGTGGAAGGAATTCTAGATTTTTTTTTTCAAAAAATATTTTTCTCACACTCTCCGACTTAAAATGGAAATGGATTTCATTATCCTCAAGAAAAATATAATGAATCCATTGGAACATATGAGGAAGACTTCACAATACTTTCATGACATGTCTCTGGATTTATCATTACCGCTGAATGAAATGTTGACTGCTTATTTAGTGGGTTAAAACCGAGCCTAAGAAATATATCATGAAAGTACTGCGAAGTCTTAGATATTATTGCCATACAAGCAAGAATATCTAGTTCAAATGATTGATTTTAATGAAAACATAATTCTTGAAGATGTGGCCATTGTGAGAGAATATGTGGACATGTTTCTCTAAGAATTTCCTAGTATTACTCCTAGTCGAGAGGTTAAATTTTCAATCAAGTTTATACTTGGGGCATTTTCATTATCCAAGAATCAGTATAGAATGGCTGTTGTGGAACTTGTGGATCTGAAGAAACAACTGTAGGAGAATATAGATAAAGGTTTCGTATGACCAAGTGATTCACCATAGGGTGAACCATTCCTCCTTTTCAAGAATAAGGATGGGTCAATACTCCCTTGCATTAATTATTGTGAGCTCAACAAGATCACGATAATGAACAACTATCCTCTTCCATGGATTGATGACTTGTTTGATCAGTTACATGAATCCTAATACTTTTCCAAGGTGGATATTTGGTTGATGTATTATTTAGTAAGGGTGAATAAGGATTATATCCCTAATATTTCTTTCCTTACAAGGTACGAGCACTACAAGTTCATAATAATTCCATTTAGACTCACTAATTATTTAACAATCTTTATGGACTTGATGAATAGAGTCTTTATATATTACCTTGACAATTTTTTGGTAGTATTTATAGATGATATTCTAATATACTTGAAAATCAAGGAGAATCATGAGTATCATATGAGAACTATGCTAAAGACCTTATTAAAGGAGAATATTTATGAAAATTACAACAAATATGAGTTATTATTGAAGTAATTCTCATTCTTGGGGAATATTTATGGACCCTTCAAAGATAGAGGCAATTTAAGGATAGCCAAGTACAACATCTATGATAGAAATATATAGTTTACTTGGGTTAACTGGGTATTATCATCGATTTTTGATAAATTTATCATGATTTCCAAACCCTATAATCAAGATAACTTGGAATGGATTCAAGTTTTTTTAGAATAATGAATGTGAATAGAGATTGAAGTAGTTGAAAAAGAAGCTTATCATTGCACCTGTACTTACGCTACCCAAAAATGGGAAACCTTTTGTGGTATAAAACGATGCTTTAAAGAAGGGATTAAGATGTGTACTAATGAAAAATGACAAAGTGATAGCTTACACATCAAGTAGATTAAAAGTTCATGAATATACATACCCAAATAATGATCTAGAGTTAGATGAAATTATCTTTGCATTGAAAATCTGGTGACATTATCTCTTTAGGGATAAGTATGAAATATATATGGATTATAATATCCTCAAGTATGTATTAAAAAAAGAGTTGAATATGCATCGATGAATATGGTTAGGGCTTATAAGGACTATGACTACTCAATCCACTACCATATTGGGAAAGAAAATAAAGTGGAAGATGCTCTATGTAGAAAGGATCTAACATTTTTATAATTGATGAGAATTGAAAAGGATCCGATCTTCTTAACTTAAAAGGATGGAAATGGAAATCATAAAGGAAGAAACATCATCAATCCTTTCACAAATTATTGCTCAAACATCACTTATAGAGAGGATAGAGTATACTCAAAGAGACTATTTGTAAATTTAGAAGAAAGTGGAAGCTATAAGAAAAGGTAAATCCTCATAGTTCAAAATTAATGAAGGAGTTGTAAGATTTGGGTTATAACTATATGTACCATCAAATTATGAGTTAAAGAAGGATCTTTTAGACAATTCAAATAGCTTGAACTTCTCCATCCATCCAAGGATCACAAATATGTATCAATATATTTGATAAAACTATTGGTGGGACAATATGAAGAAGGAGATCATGGAATATATATCAAGATGTCTTGTATGTCACCAAGTGAAGGAAGAATGGAAAAAATTCAATGGGATTATGAAACCGTTACTTATATATACATGGAAATGGTAAAACATAACCATGAAAATTTTCACTGGTATTTTGAATAAATCAATAGGAAATAATTCTATATGGGTTGTGGTGGATCATCTTATAAATACTGCTCACTTCATTACAGTTCAAGAGGACTTCTCACCCGATCAACTTGAAAGGATATACATTAGAGAAGTGGTGAGTTTACATGGAATACCACTATCGATTGTATCTGATCAAGATCAAAGTTTTACCTCAAAGTTCCAGAAGATTCTCCAATATGTTTTAAATAATGAGTTGAAATTCATCACGAATAATCACCCTCAAACTGATGGCCAATCTGAGTGGACTATCTAGACACTTGAATACATGTTTAGAGTATAATCAATCAACTTAAAAGGAGGATTGGATCAACATATCTCTTCATTTGAGTTCTCATACAATAATAGTTTCCACTCAAGCATCCAAATTTCATACTATGAATCTATTTATGGGAAATGGTGTAAAACACATTAATGCTAGGATGAAGTTGGTGAACACAAACTACCAGGTCCTTAAATGGTTGAGGAAATTGTGGAAAAGGTCAAGACCATTCAACATCACATTCGGGATGCTCAAATTCGATATAAGATCTATGATGATAATCATCAAGGAGACATAGAATTTGATATTGAAGATAAGGTATTCATTTACATATCTCTATCAAAGAAAGTAATGATATTTGGGAAGAAGGGAAATTTTAGTACAAGATACATCGATCCGTTTGAGAACCTTGATCGCATCATAATGGTAAACTATTGACTATAACTCCCACCCAAAATATATCAAGTACATGATATATTCCATGTATCCCTATTGAGGAAGTACATACCAAACCCCTCACATGTACTGAATCCATAGGTGGTACCATTGGAGAATGATCTTTCATATGAGGAGAAACTGGTAAAGATCTTAGATCATATAGAAAAATTTCTACAAAATAAGACAATGAACCTGGTAAAAGTGCTATGGAGAAACCAGATGTTTGAAGAAGTGATGTGGGAATTAGAGGCGGTAAAGAAAAAAAATTACCCTTATTCATTTTAGAGTGTGAAATGAAAATTTTGAGGGTGAAATTTATGAAGAGGGGAAGATTGTAAAGACCTAAACTTTTATAAATAAAATTCCCTTTGTGATTTAATAAAATTTACTATCATGTATTATGGTTATAGAAAGAACATTCAATTACTTGGTTTTATTATATCCTATAGTATTTAAAAGACTGTTAAACATCATAACCATCGATAATATAGTTTTTGAACAATGATCATATGATTATTATAAATATAGGTTTTTGATAAATCCAATTGACACAGACAAGGGAAGTGATGACCTCAACCAGTAGGGTTGTACCCTATGAATCCCATTTATCAGATATTCCAAGGGAGATAGCAGCACTGGGATTTTCTCTTAGCCAATACCAATTCAAGATCTAAAAACTAAAGCATGATGTAAACTATTTATGGGAGAAGTTCAAGCTCATTGAGATCATGGCCCAAACCATGTACGCCGAACCACCCTAAGAAAATATCACCATCATGCACCTTACCCTTAGGGTGTTTTATAGTGTAATAAAGGTCTATGTATCAAAAAACTAATAATATTAATATTTATATTTTATTTTCAATAGAATAATAATTATATTTACTTCTTATTGTTTTTACATTATAAATGATTTTTATTTTGATAAAATAAAACACAAATTTTATTTTTGGGTAATATGCAATTTCAAATAAGGAATTCCTTTTGATGAATTAATAAAATTTTAAAATAAATGATATTTTAATAAAATATTATTTTTAAATAATATTTGATAATATAATTTTAAAAAGTCGAAAAATAATTTTTTTGTAAGGGTTTGAAAACCGTTATTGTCAAAAAACCCAACATTTCTAAATAAATGTTGATTCTTATTTTAAAAGTAAAAATTAAAATATTTATAAAATTATTTGAATAAAATAAATATTATTTTTTGAATTATAATCTTGTACTTATTAAATGCTTATTTTTTCATAATTTTTTGAGACAATCAAATTTTTAGGTGAAAATTAAATATAGTATAAATATACTGTATATATCATGACATAATAATGACCCAAAAATGATGTAATAAATACTATAAAATGTATCCATGAAAAATAAAATATTTTTTAATTTAAATTAATTATCTTTTGAGGTTATTTTATTAATTTTATAAATCCTTTATGAACCCTCCAAAACCTATATTATATTTTAAGGTTTTAAAATCATTTCTTTAAGGACACGACTCACTTCCAAATAACCAAGGGTAATATTTTAATAATTTCAGAACTTTTACTTATAAAATAATTAAAACCACTTCTTTTTGGTAGAAACCATCGGTAAAAATCATGGTAAGGTTTGTGGTTTTTATTACTTTATTGTATAGATTTCAAAACCTATGTTTGGGAAATAATAAAGAACTACCCTCTCTTTTCCTATATAAAACCACCCAATATCTCATTCCATTTCACTAAAAAACCTTGGAGCATGTACTTAATATTACCTAACCTATCTATAGTCCTCCCAAGGTTCCTACAAGCTCTTAATAACCTCTTCAAAATCTTTTGGAATCACCCACTCAAGGTAAGGGATCTCCCTCTCTTCTTTTTTTCAAGCACCTATTTTATGTTATGCCTCTTGATTTTCATTTTTTCATGTTCTTTTGTGTCTTTATACATCCATATTACTTATATTTTTATTTAAATGTGATTATATACCCATTACACTCTCATTAATCCCTCCCATGATCCTTTATGTACACTCACTATGCAGTCGAAATTGTCCAGCGATTTTCCGTACCAAAAGTGAGGGGCCTCTCCCTCTTATTTCTAATTCAAGAACATTATTTATATTTAACCTTTTTAATATCAATTGGTTATGTTTTTAATGAACTTATAATTATACCTACAATATAAAATTTATTTCATAACAACTATATATCATTTATCCCCTCTCATTATAGCATTTTACCTAAGCTGTTACTATGCTGGAATCCTCTTCTTCTCCTCTTTACTCTAACATCTTCATTATCTTATGCCTTTTATCTCTAATTCATAATACTGGGATATATTTTGTCATATCCCTCTTAATACCCTTATTATTTATAAATTATTAGATACCCATTTAACTCTCATTAATCCTTTCAATGAACATTTATGTACCCCCATTATGTTGACGGAATTTCACCATGATTTTCCATGCCAAACAATTGTATAGTGAATACATGTAACCATTTCCTATCAATGGTGTCCAAATTTACACACTTATACTTATATTATTAGGTAATTACATATATGTAATCCACACTCAATTATTATGGGATTAAATGTGATGAAATATATTCTTATGTATATGATATATGTGACACACTTTTGCATGTACATGATATGATCATGATGAGTGCTTCCAGATTGAGCTCCAATGCATCGATTAATGTTTTAGTATCATGATATACCATTTATGGGGTTTGGGAGGTCATCCTAATCACATTATGTTATGTTGTATTGGTGTTTAACCTTGAATTATGTTTATGATGTCATGTTTTTGGGTTTTTTGCACATTCATAGGTTGCCTTTATGTTATCATGCTATATCATGCCTCATTGATCATGTTTATGATTCTCAACCCTTTTATGTCCCATTGAAATGTCTATTGTCTAACATGTAATACTTTCTTCATGTTATTACATGTTTATCCCCTTACTAGGATTTACATATCACCCTTTTTATGTATGTCCCCAGGTTATCCCATGTAGTTTTAAGAATGATGGAATAATATGATCATGTTAAGGAAGTTTTTAATATTGATTATGTATCCCCTATTTTAAGTTTTTATGTAATGTACCTAATTCCAAAAGATACTATATTTATTGATCTTATGGGTTGTATTATGTGTACTCTTATGCAATTAATCATGAACTAATGTGTAATAAAGAAAAGGGTTTTCATATTCCTCATATGAAAGGGGTGAAACATAATCAATATAAAAATTCTTATTGAAAAACTAGTATAAATTTTTTTAATACTTACCCCAATCAAATAAACATTATCATAAACCATCTAGAGTAATATGGTTAATGGTAATAAAATTTTACATCCTCAATCTAACTAATCATAAACTATCCAAAGAAATAATAAGGATGATTTTGATATAAAATATCCCCAGTGGAACATAAGTATAATAAAGGGTTGATATCATTGATGAATATAAATACCATAAAAATGTTATTAAAATTATTTTTGAGGAAAATATCCTTTGCACTTTAAAAATAAAATTTTAAAATAAAAAGTTCCAATTTTTTTTTGAAAATGATTTTATTTAAAAATAACCTTTTAAAACTTGTAAAATAAGATTTAAAACATCGAGTGGTCATGATGACATAAAATTAAATTCATGCCGTACATGTTAAAATAAATATTCCTCTTACATTTTTGGTAAAATCCAAATGAGAATTATTTTGAAAATGAAAAAAATTTCTTTAATTTTTTTTAAAAGACAAAATAGGTAAAAATATCTTTAATAAATCATTTTTAAAAGGTTAAAAACATTTTTGAAAACATTTTTTTGAAAACATGGATTTTGTTGAAAAAAGATTTTTGACCGAAGAGAGAAATAAAGTCAAATTTTCATAAAAATATTTCTCAATCATTTTAAGTACTAACAAGTGAAAAATGGTAATATTACTTGAAAATGTTCATGAATAAAAATATTATAAGAAAATATATTGATTTTAATATATAAATATCAAATAATTACTCCAAGGGATACTTAAACAAAAACAATTCCAAATAATGATGAGATTGTGAAATACACCCTTACCACTTTGGTAACTTCTAAATCATGAGCTCTATAAAAGAAATAATCATATAATAAAACATTAAATACCATAATTATAAATATATTCATGAAATAATTTATCAAAGGGGAATTATATAAACTATTAAAAGTAATAAGTGGTGAATATGGCATATGTATCACAGAAGTAAAAGTGAGACGAGAAACCCTTACCCCAGGTTCGACATCCTTCATATGTGTCCGAAACTCATGTATAATAAATATAGGTTTATTATAAATCTATTATATAACCATAATAATATATTTTATACCATATATTATTTACTTATATTATTTTATCACCCATTTATTAACAACTCTTTGTTAAAGTCACTATTTCGTGTGATAATTGCTTCATTTTTCGTGTATGTTTTAGTTCGGTAATTTTGGTTCTTTTAATTTTATCACAGTTAAATAATATCTATATTTTTAACCATGATATAAATATCATATATATTAATTATATATGTATTTATAGTATTCTATAAAATTTATATATATAATGGATTCCACCATTTATGAATACGGAAGGCCATACGTACGCATGAACACCGTTTTCATTTTTCTCAAAGGATGGAATAATAGGAAAATAAATATTAATTAATTTTTAAATAATAATTATTATGTTATATATATAATTTATATCAATAAAATTAATCATTATTACCATAAATGTAAAAATAAAATGAAAAACATTTCACATTTCTACGTGGAGGTGATAGTCCACATGTATGCACAAACGACGTTATTTTTTTCCAATGGATAAGAAGGTAAGAAGTTAGATGTGATATTACATTTAAATAAGTATGTTTATATATTAATAATTACACATATTTATTAAATTTTATCCTTACCACATTCCATGTAAATCATAAGTGAAAAATGAATCACATCTCTTCGAGAGGCATTAGTCCACCGTACACACGAGCAACATTATCATATCCCTCATGGAATGAAAATTAAGAAGTTATATGTGATATGATAATTAAATAAGTATAATAATATCATAAATATCATATAAATATGTTAAATCCATCATTACATCCATCATTGAAAGGCGGTGATGAGAAAAAACTACATCAGTTTGCGAGGTGGTAGTCTGCTATATACACGATCGATGGTTTCATTTTCCATTTAATGGAAGCAGAGATTGATATAGGTCATTAAATTAACATAATAAAATTTAATCATATATGATATACTGGTTTTATTATTTATAAATATTTGGAAAATATTATATGGAGTTAGAAGAAGAAGTAAAATTAAAATCATAGTTAAAAACTTTACCTCTTCTTCGAGAAACCTATTTAGGTTTAACCTAAAGCCCTAATAGATTAGATTAATGATCTAACCAAGGACTCTAGTATGTGGGGAGGTATGTAAGGAATATATCTGGGAAGTTATTTTCTGAAACAAATAGATTTGGGAGTGTTAATAGGTGAGGATAGGGGGTGGCCTTTTATAAGTGGGGGAGATGACACACTTGGTATTTTTGAAAAGAATCAATTACACCCATGTTTTTATCATGCCAAAATAATCCAAAATGGGTCATTATTATACCATATAAATGATAGGTTTGAAATATTTCCATAAAATGGGTGTTTTAAATTTTTTTAGGTCATTTAAACCCTTATATTTTTAGTTTAACCCCATGGTAAACTCATTTTTACCTTAATCAAGATAATTGATTTTTACATTTTTTACTATTCATAATGGTAAAAAATTAATTTATTATTATTATATAATATAAATTATTTTTATTAAAAATAAGAAATAAATTTTTCCAAATATGTAATTTATTTTTCCATACTCAATTTAAAAAAGTGGAAGAATCCAATTCAAAATTATACCCACAAAAGCGACGATAACACGAGTTTCCAGAGAGAAAATTCACATAAGTATAGAATGTTTAAATATAAAAATTAAATATGAAATTGATTAAAATGACATAAATTAGTTAAATTATAATATAATTTAACTATTTTTAATTTAAAAAAAATTTAAAATATAATTTATCTTTATAAATAATTTAAATGAAAAGGCAGTTTTCAATTAAAATTTAGTATTTTTCACTATTCATCAGAAAATTTAGATTTTTTGGAAGATTATCAAAAAATCACCCAAATATAATCCTGACATGTAGATTTAAAAAATTAATTTTATATTTTATAATAAATTTTCTAAAATTGGTAAAAATTAATTTTAAATTCTGTGTGAAAAGAGCGACTAATTCGCTATTCAAAAAAGTGCTGTTTTTCAGAAAAATATTCTTTCACTTTCAAATGGTTTTTATTTTATTTATAATAAAATAATTGAATTTATTTTATACGTGTATAAAATATATAATTTACACTATTTATTTATTCCTATTCATACCCACCAACTAAACGACTAAGTTATAATTTTCATGTTTAAAGGATAATATTTTAATAGAGTGCTGTGTTTTCTTTAAACCCAGTGTTGCGTGCATCAAAATCTATTGAAGTGATTGAATTTATTTAAAATAAATATTTTGTAAAGTCTTTTTGTGTTATATTTTCTTCTAATATTGGTGTTTCTAGTCATACATTTGATTGAACATGATGTTCCTATTTTAAAATCTCAGGGTGTTATATTCCACCCCCTTAAATAAATTGCATCCTCACAATTTTATCTTGATCTCAATAATCAAGGGTTTGAAATTTGAAAATTACCTTCTTTAAATCCCAAATTGTGAGAAGGGTTAATAAAAAATACTATTTATAAGAGATAATTGTAAGTATTAAGGTCATTTGGAATAATCACATAACTAGATTTCCATATAGGAGAACATAGGTTGGAAGTAAAGATATGGACATGGAAGAAAACCGTAATTCCAAAATAATGATGGATGGTTATAAAGTTCATTGATCATAAGAAGGTGAATGATCAAGATAAATTCAACAAACACAAAACCATAAATTTTTAATGACTTAATGGATCATTTGATTCATAAAAAATGAAGCTACTAGGATAATATTTTTGTTTCAAGATACTTTTCCTAGAGTTGAGTAATTTCTTTACTATATAAATCAAGAACATATTAAAATGTACTTAGTTGATATATTTATATTTTATAGGCATAATTTCATCATTTTTTTATACTTCAATTAATCCCACTTCATTTCTTACCCTAAAAAATGAATATCCAAAATGACTTTTTATGAACAAAGAACATTTGATAGATCACTAGAATACTAAGTCATTCATCCAGTCTCTATATATTTTATGAAATCAAAATGGTCAAAAAAAATTATCTAATAACACCCAAATTTCAACTTAATCCATTATATATATAGTTAACCTTAATAATCATCCAAAATATGTCTCTAAAAATTCAAATTCCAAATTTTTTGAAGAAAGTTCACTAAAAATATTATATTCTCTCAGTAATATAAAGTGTCTCTTAAATTCAATTTCCAAATATATGAATACCTTGATCACCATAAAACCTTAATAAAAACACAAATTATTCCAATTTTTTTTTTCAGGTTGTCGAATATATTCCATAGATAAAAAAATATAGTAAAATCCAATAAAGATAACATAAACCATCAAATTACTAACCAATTTCATGGTCACCAATACTATCCCATAAACATATCATTGTAATTATTATCTCAATATAGGTCACATATTAAGGTTTATCTTCTATTAATATTTGTTTTCTAAAAATATCAATTGTTATCTATATGAATTTTCTTGGTACCATTCAACACATGCTTTCAAAACCTTAAGGAAATACTAATGGAGTAAAATACTAATAAGTTTCATGATTATTATAATGATAATATAATCAATAAAATAATTTTTAAAAATATTTATTGTATCTAAATAAAAAATAACATTAATAATTCCACTTAAATTTTATCAATATCATAAGCTCTACCTTGATCCCTTAGCTTCATCTAAGGTAAATTCCATTGATGCTTGGGGAATTAGTTAGAATAGTGCCCCATCTTCTTATAGTTAAATAACTATACTTTTAGGGAGTCTCCTTTACACTTGAATTAATGAGAACGATATATTTTTTCTATACACTTTAAGCAAGATCCTTATCCATTTAGTCATGTACTAAGTTGCTTCTTTCTACAAGTATCACATGTGTGAAAATACTTCTTTCCCTTATCCCCTTTATTTTTTTATCTGGCATATTTTTCTTCTCCCACTTCCTTTTTAATCCATAATACTTTTAGAATTATTTCTATTTCTTGATAGCGTATGATACTATGTCCTTGTACAATGAGAAAGTTTGGGAGACTAGTTCCCTTCAAAGGATTGGATTAATACCATAAAATAAATGACCAATATTTCTCTTTGGATTACATATGTAGTCTGAAACATGTATTGATAACCTGTTAAAGTTGGTTCTATACTTAACAACATTTTCCTCTTATTTCTATTTTAGAATAAAGAACTATCTTTCCATATCTGCTCGTTTCTCATAATGAAAATATTTTTCCAAGAATATTATAATGAAATCATTCTATTCCATATTTTCTATTTCTTATTCATTATTAGTGTTTTGAATCAATGAACACCATTGATCCACATTTCATGAGAGATAATAAAATTACATCAAAAATTTCTCCCTTTCACTACTTCTTAGAGAGAGAAATATCTTCTCTAAGTAACTTATCCATTGCTCAGTTAAAAATGGATTTTTAGTCCCATTGAATGATAAATATTGATGACACATGAAGTGGTCCAAAATTATTATAATTCATGGTGTATCTAAAGTATTTTACATATGAGAAAGGTTATTACTCATAACCCGAGTAAGATTCCCCAATATGGCTATAATTTTATTAGTTCCATCTCAAACTCCAACACTAGATTTATTATCTTTTGTAGGAGAGAAATCCCTACATGGAGTATGTGAATTGATACAGTTCCCATTATTTTCATTACGTTCCATTAATAAACAATTTAATACACTAGATTAGATCACAACATTATGAAACATAAATTATAATCCCAAAACTAGTGAATTACTTAACATAAATTGAAAAATTTATGCACAACTAATCTCATAATCATAAACACGGTTTATTTGGGGATATCTTTATTTTAAAATTATTTATAGTGGTTTGTAAAGAAAATTTGAATTATCCTAAGAATATCCCCCGAGAGTTTCAAAACAGGTTGCATTAAGTCCTATTTTCACGCACCAGGTGATGATTGGGTCAATCCCAATGTTCCATTTTTAGAGTTATTTCCCCTAGGTAAATCTGTTCCAGAACCACATATACTTGTAGTATCCAGATAGGGATATATTTCTAAGAAAAAACACATAATCTCTTCCTTAAAAAAACTTTAGTCTATTCTTATATAATTATCCTCAAATCATATCATAGGTTTATGTTCCTTAATATATGTTTTCCTAAATCTAGTTCCCATGGTTTATACTAAACTTCCTTTGATACTAACTGTAGCGACCCCGAATCTAGTATCCCAAATCCAATGTCTAATTTATTACATTGTCACTAGATATAAGGTATCACATACTAAAGGAATTAATATTTTATTAGTCTTGGTAAACTAGATACATACATTAATTTCACATACATTTGAAAACATGAAATACAAAAAGTGTTTTATTTTAGAACACCATTATTTCTCATAGAATATCCCAACATATCACTCAAAAAAAAACTTATTGGTATCCTAGGGAGAATAAAACATAATAAAGTAGTGAGATTAGATGATAATTAAGGGTATGTATACTCTAGAAGATATCATGAATAAATATTCATAATAAATATAAAAAGGTAAATAACTGAAACACTTTCTATTTAATCTATAAACTGAGCATAATATGGAAAAAATAAATGATAAAAAAATAAATCCATATAATAATCACATAAGTTTGGAACTTATCCATGAATATTATAACTAATCAAATGAACACATGGGAATAATTTATCTCATAATGAGAAAATGTATAATGCTATACATTTGAAACTATCAATACCTTCCTCAAGATAGTTTAAATTTATGGGAAGAAACTCATCTAATTTGGAAAAATGATTTGTATCATGAGACCTGTAAATGCATTAAAAAGATATCTATAAATAAACCCACCCATCAGTTATTCAAATGCATTCCAGATATAAAAAGGGTGAAAGATAATCAACATCAAAATTTGTATTGAAAAACTAACATATAAAATGTTAATACTTACCCCAAATGAATAAAAACAATTATAAACCATCCAAATTAATATGGTGAAAGGTAATAAAATTTTACATCCTCAGTAAAATTTATTATAAAACATCCAAAGAAATAATAAGTACGATTTTAATATAATATATCCCTAGTGGATCATAAGTATAATAAAGGGTTGATGTAAGATATTAAAATTTTATGGAGTTGACACAAAAATTATTTCAAGTAGTCTTTTATCTTTATATGAGTATTTTTTATTGGGTTATGACTTGAGGTGTGTTTGGATGGAGTTTTGAGAAAAATTAAAGAAAAAGGGGTTATGCACGACTGGAACACAGTTAGGGAAAACCATGCACCCCATCCCAGCTAACCGTGAAAACCCATGTAGAGGGGATTCACACGACTGTCACATGGTTTGGAAAATTTTCTACCCCAACCCAGGAAATCATGCAACCCTGGACAGTGGGGGTTTTCATGGATGGTACATGGTTTTTCAAATCGTTTTCCCCAAAGAGACAGACTTTCTACCCCCAAAATAACTGGTGCATGGTTGGTGCACAGTTAGGAAAACTGTGCACCCTTGCCTAGGAAACCATGTGTGATAATTTTAATGGTCTGAAAATTAGTACCCAAACCCCTGAAACTTTCCCCATTCAACCCAAAATCAGACCAACATGACTTTTTATGATTTTAGAGATTTTTTGAGGTATTATAAGGCCGTACGACCTCCATTCTTTATGAATCGAAGCTCAGATCAAAGATATCCTCCTCTGGTAAGTGGTTCCTATCCCATTACTTTCTCATTCATCTCCCATACTCCTATCGTTATTTTCATGGGAAGTTATCTCTTATTTTTATAGATCTAGATATAGATTTGGTGAAGCTATATCTAGGATTATAGATCTCTATCTAGATTAGAGAGATATTTATTTTCTTAATCTTGATTAGGTTTTAGATCCAAAACCCATTCTACATCGTTATGTTACTCAATTTTGGGGATTTCCATTAGGAGATAATTCATCAATGAATCGAGGTAGGTGGTATAATCTCCAAATCCCATAGTCATGATTTTGATTAAGTATATGAAAGTTATAGAATTACTATAGTTGTTTAGAAATTAAAATCTCTAATTGAATTAATTAATGTGGTAAATTAATTAATTTAGACAACTATGAAATTGTGAGATTTATGGTTTTTTGAATAAGATAATTAATTGGAGAATTAATCATGATATCTCAATATTTGTGAATTTGATAATTAATTGTGAGAATTAATTATAAGAAAATTGAGATGGTTGAGTTGAGTAATTAAACGTGGAGTATAGATAATTAATTGGTGAATTAATTATCAAAGAGTTGATTGGGAAATTGGGGATAATTAATTGTTGAGTTAATTATCATTTTTTTGAATTGTAATAGAGAATAGTTAATTAGGGATTTAATTATTAGACGTTGAGGCTGTGAAATCATTAATTGATTATTGAATTGATTAATGGAAATTGATATAGTTAATTTATTTTCTAATTAATTAATAGACTTATATTAATTAATTTATGAATTATTTAATAGATATAGTGGCGATTAATTGTGATAATATGATTAATGTTGTTTAATCATAGTTGATAAATGGGGTGTTATACAAGATGATCTATGCCCATGATAATGATATAAATTCAAAGTTTATAAATGGGGTGGTAGACATAACGATCTATGCCCATGATAATGATATAAATTCATAGTTGATAAATGGAGTGTTAGACATGAGGATATATTCCAATGATGTATATGAATAATTGTTAAATGGGGTTCTAGACATGAAAATCTACACCAATGACAGATCTATATATATGGTTGATAAATGGGGTGTCAGACATGATGATCTACACCAATGATATATGCACATGATTGAGAAATGGGGTGTTATACATGATGATATACACCAATGATGTATATGAATTATTGAGAATGAGGGTGATATATATGATGTTCTATTCCCATTATATATATATACATGATCGAAAAACGGGGTGATATACATGGTCTTATATACACAAAACATCGACATTGGAAAATGGTTCCAAGTGTTTGTAATAATGAATTTAAAAAGAAATGGATAATGAAATCCTATTTGATGAAATGAATTATGAATTGAATATATAAAATTGTTTAGACTCAGTGTGGGTTGGAATAAGTATTGAGGTATGTGTGTCCTCAGGAACCCAATGGTCTATGCGGTTAATAAATATTAGTTGATAATGTGATAACTATTTACTTATGCATTGTAATTTTCTTTATACAACTTCTTACACTTGTTATTGAATGAATTTTTTTATACACCATTGGTGGTAGCCTAATGACTTGTAATCACACCCTACTTAGGCTACTTTATTGGTACCCAAATAGATTTCATGGATGCTGGATAGGTTAAGGGCAAGGGCCTTATGTTAGATGGATGAGTTGGGATAGAGAATGGTTGAGGGAACCGGACATGGTTTGAGACTTTCTTGGGAGTCTTTAGTGTCTTTATTTTGAGTTTCATTTTAGACACTTGACACATACATTAGCATGACATGTTTTCTACTTTAGTTGAATATTGTATTTCCTGTATTGATTATCTTGAAATATTGGTATTTCTTTTGGTTATATATGCTTCCACATTTGTTTATTTATTTATTTAGGTGTATTACTCTAATAAAATAGGGTATAGTCTCCCCATGGTCAACTTATCAGACCCTCACTATTATTAGATAACCTCTAATGTATCAGTAGGTGCACCTGAGGTCATGTGGCAGTCCATCTTGGAGAACCGGTGTAGGGAACTCGATCCAGGACATTACAAAGTGGTATCAAAGCCCAATTTTATTTTCTTATTATTTTTTATTACTATTTGGGAAAGGAATTTAGGATATTAGGAAGAGTCGAGGCTTGGTTATGAGATCATGAATGGGAGTAGCTACCCCGTGTATAGGGGAGAACCCAAGTGCCTAGGGTGGGATTGTTGTTATTGCTATTTTTTGTTACAGTTGAATGTTATTTTACCTTGGGTGACCAAATTTTTGTGTGATGTGATTATTGATTTTAAAATTTGTTGATAATTGAATTTTAGACTTGAATGACATGAGAGTTGAGTCTGCATGAATCATTATAGGCACTCAGGATTATTTTGTGACATGCATCATTTTAGGCATGCATGGGAAAATGAGTTTTGGGTAAGTTGTTGAACTTAAACTGTTTTCTTAGCTTATGGAATTGGATTGAAAAAATGTTCCTAATATGAAATTTGAAGTGGTAAAATGAAGAAATAATGTGAATAAATGGGTGTCTAAATTAGAAACTTGAACTATAAGAATGTGTTTACCCTTGTTAACCAGGAACTATGTGTATGCTGGTTAAGGGTAGTGTTAGCACCTCAGTTTTGACCACGTGACAAGTTTTGAGGAACAGAAAAGTTATGATTATTTACTCTTACTTAAATGTGTTAATGTTTTGAAATGTGTAATAAGGTGCATGTTTGGAATTATAGATTTGTTCCTCCATGAAGACACCTATTAAGAGTATGACATGAGGTTATGGATGGAGATAATTTAATAGTTGTGGAAATTGAGGCATCGATAGTTCCGGGTGAGGAAAAAGGGGGAAAGTTCCAAGAGAACTTTACTCAATTCTTGCAATTCATGAAAAGAGACCCAATGCAGGTTGTGAAGAGTATGTTTGACCCAATGAGGGAGTTTTAGTTGCAACACCCTCTGAATTTTACTAGATATGATGTACCTGAGGGAGATGAGTTTTGGGTTGAGTCAATCGAGATAATACTTGACCATTTAAAGATTTCTAATGAGAATAAGGTCAAGTTGACTACTTATATACTACGAGGATCAATGAAGCACTGGTGGGATGTTCAAGCATGAACATGACAGACTAATGGTATGCTATGGAAGGAATTTTTAGAGAAGTTACTTGAGTAATTTTACCCTTAGACTCTGAGATAGGAGAGTGTAGTAGAGTTTATGATATTGACTTAAGGAAGAATTTCTATCATGTACTATTCTAGACACTTAATAGATTTTTAGTTTTTTTCTCCAGCATTGGTAGCAGATGAGGAAAATTTAGGAAAACTATCTTTAGGATGGACTTAAGTGTGAAATTAAGTCCCAAGTGAATATCATGAGTATGAAAAAGTTTTCAGAAGTGGTGAATCATACTCTCATCTCAGAGGGGAACCTGAAAGAGGATTCTAGTAGAAAACATGTGGTTTATTTTGGAAGATCTGTAGGTAGGTCTTCTGAGAGAAGGAAGTTTCATTAAGAGAATTTTTTCTAGAGCAGTGGGAAGAAAAGTGTCTAGTTAGGGGGATAAGTTACTTAGGATCTTACCCAAGTGATTTTCCACCAGTGTGGTAGGCTGGGAAACTTTCATAAACATTTTACCCAACCACCAGTGTAGTGATGAGTCTACGGAAAGATGGGACATCTAAAGAGGTTAACCCAAGATAGATTGTTAGTGATGGAGGAGCTATATAGAACCTGGGTGATGGAAGGGAATCTTTTACACTATATCAGTATAGAATATAGAGTTTTACTAGATGAGGAGGTAGAGGCAGTGGAAGTGGAGCTTCTGGGAAATAGTTCCCATATCAACAGAGTGATGAAAATCAGGGTAGTCAGACAACATCACAAGGAAGAGGGGAAAGATAGTTTCATGTGGTGAAACCTACACTTATGGATAGATAGGTTGGGCCATCAATAGTGAGAGGTACTATTCTAGTAGATTCTACTTTATCTAGTGACTTATTTGATACCGGTGCCTCTCATTCCTTTATATCTACAAAACTTGTTAACACTTTGATCCTGGAGGTGGAGTTTAATAATAGGGCAATGACTATAGATACACCATTGGGAGTATGTTCTAGAGACATTTGTATTTTCAAGGGATGTTATCTTGAAGTTGGGGAGTATTGTTTTTTATGGGATATCCAGGCAGACCGAGCAGGGCCAATTACTTAGAAACTATGAGAGCTCACAACCCAAGTTTCTAGTTTATTTTTGGATGATAGGTGTGTTAAGAAAGATATATTTCCACTAGTAGTGGAATAGTTTTATGATGTTTTTCATAAAGACTTCTCAGGGATTCCACCTAAAAGAAATGTGGAATTTACTATTGAACTCATGCATAGGGATGATCTAGTTTCTATTCCACCATATAGAATGGCACCAATAGAGATTTAAGAGCTCAATAGTCAACTGGAGGAATTATAGGATAAGGGGTTTATCCGACCGAGTATGTTGCCTTGGGGTTCACCTATATTGTTTGTGAAGAAGGATGATGGGAGTTTGCGCTTGTGTGTCGATTACCAAAAGTTGAACAAGATGATAGTAAAAAACCAATATCCTCTTCCATATATAGAAGATATATTTGAACAATTGAGGGGAGATTGTGTGTTCTCAAAAATAATATTGAGATTGGGGTATCATCAGTTGAGAGTTCAGACTTCTGATATACCAAGAACTTCTTTCAGAAGAAGGTATGGCCCATATGAGTTTGTCGTAATGCCGTTTGGGTTGTTGAACACATCAATAGTATTTATGGACTTAATGAACATAATCTTCCATCCATACCTGGATCAGTTTGTGGTGGTCTTTGTGGACAATATCTTGGTGCACTCCAAGACTCATGATGATAATGCCCAATATCTTGACATCATCCTGAGTACACTAAGAAAGTATCGACTATATGTCAAGTTGTCCAAGTGTCAATTTTGGATTGATCAGGCACACTTATTGGGGAACATCATCTTAGAGGAAGGTGTGTTAGTGGACCTAGAGAAGGTTCATGTAGTGGGTTATTAAGAAAATTCCAATAACGTATTCGATATATAAATATTTTTGGGGTTCGATAGATATTATCGTAGGTTTATCCAGAAATTTTTCCATTTTACAGTGCCACTTTTCAGCTTGACCAAGAAGGGGGTAGAGTTTCAATGGTTAGAATCTTATGAGAATTCCTTACAAGAGTTAAAGAAGAATTTGAATTAGGCACCAATATTGATCCTACCTGAGTTAGGTGAGAAGTAAATGGTGTATTGTGATTATTTTGGGACTAGGCTCGAATCTGTGTTAATGTAGGGTGCTTGAGTTATGGTGTGTGGATCTTAGAAGCTGAGGGAACATGAACGAAACTACCCTACACATGACCTCAAGCTAGAAGAAGTGGTTTATGATATGAAATGTTGATAGAACTATCTATTGGGAGATAAGTTTATGATTTATATGGATAACAAGAGCTTAAGGTATATCTTATCGTAGTGATATTTTAATCTTTAGCAGAGGAGATGGGTTGAGTATATACAGTCATTTTATTTTGAGCTAGCATATATGCTTGGGAAAGGAAACAATATGGATGAAGACTTGAGTAGGAAAACTTAGACTTAAATGGTTTATGAATCTAGTACTTAGTGAAAGATAATGATCTTACTGGCTGAGATACATGTGGTGGTTTGGGAGAGTCAGGAACATATGACTTTGGGATTGTTTTCAGCGGAGTCGACACTTTTGAGATGGATCTAAGATAGGAAGTATGAGGATCCAGAGTGTATGACCTTGAGGGAAATCCTTTAAGGCAGGGATACAACTTTAGACTATTTTATAGATGAGGATGAGATTATCTATGTTAGGAATCAGGTTGTTGTTCCTACGAGCATGCGAGAGAAGATAATGCATGAATTTCATACCTCTAAGTGTGTGGTATATCTAGCTCGGAACAAAATTTAATGATACCTATGGTGAAATTTTTGGTTTCCAGACATGAAAAAGGAGATAGTGGGATTTGTGACACGATGACACACCTGTTAGTGGGTGAAGGCAGATCATCAATGAACTAGAGGTTTTCTACAGTTGTTTCCCATTCTGGAATAGAAGTGGGACAATGTGATAATGGATTTTTTGGTGGGTCTTCCAAAGAATACAAGTAAGAATGAATCTATTTGGGTTTTTGTAGATCAACTGATGAAAGTATCACATTTATAACCTATATAGGAAACCTTCTCAGTAGAGTAGATGAGAGAACTATATGTTTGAGAGATAGTCCATATACACGAGGTGCCACATACTATAGTTTTAGATCATGACTCACATTTCACTCCACTATTTTGGAAGGGATTTAAGAAGGTTCTCAGTACACATGTGTTATTGAGTATAACCTTCCACCCATAAAAAGATGTGTAGTTGGATCATACCATACAAGTGATTGATGATATGCTACGAGCATGTTTTCTTGACTTTGGTGGATCTTGGGAGAAGCACTTGGCCTTAGTTAAGTTTTCTTATAAAACAAGTTATCATGAAATAATACTAATGGAACCATATAAATATATTTATAGTAAACCATGTAGATAACCACCATGCTGGATGGAGACAGGTGAGTCAGAGTTGTTGGTACTGAGTCTCATACAGGAGACATCAAAATAATTGCATCTAATTCAGAAATGTATGACTAAATCTCAGATTAGATAGAATTAATATACTGATATATTTTGAAGACCCCTAGAGTTTACAAAGGGTGATCATGTATTCCTTTAGGTGTTTCCAAGGTTAGGTCACCACAAGATATGAAGATAAAAAAATTTGGCACCCAATTTTGTTGAACCCTTTAAGGTTTTAGAGAGAATAGAACTGGTGGCATACCAATTGGATCTTCTACATAAATAAAGTGCTCTGCATGATGTTTTCCATGTGTCACAACTATGGAAGTATCATCTATACCATTATTATGTGATCAATTTTGATGATATTAATCTTGATATAGATGTGTCCTTTGAGGAGCATCTAGTACGTGTGTTGGATCATAGTGAGAAAGTGTTGTGGGAAAAAAACATGCTGATAGTTTTTGTATTGTGGAAATATGGGAATGTGCAAGATGAAATTTGGTAAAGGGAAGTAGATGTGTAGGACCAATGGTCCAATCTTTTTGGCTCAAAATATTAGGGAAGATTGGGAGTGTAGCTCAAGGATAAGATGTTATAAGGTGGGGAGATTATAAGATCCCAACCTTTTCTAGAGTTAACTCAAACAAGATTTTAGGTACTATTTTATCTTTATATGATTAATTTTTTTTGGGTTATGACTTGTGGTGTGTTTGGGAAGAGTTTTGAGAAAAATGAAATAAATAAGGGGTTGTGCATGGTTGGATCATGGTTAGGGAAAACCGTGCACCCCAACCCAGCTAACCATGAAAACCCAGGCAGAGGGGATTCACACAACTAGAGAACAGTTTGGAAAACCATGTGAATCATCCTAGAAAACCCAGTATCTCTAGATAGTTGGGGTTTGCATGGATGGAACACAGTTTTTCAAACTGTGTGCCCCAAAAAGACAAACTGTGCAACCCAAAAATAACTAAAACACGGTTGGCGCATGGTTATGGAAAACTATAAAGTCAACATATCTCATTTGGGGGAATAACACCTACTCCAGAATCACATATCATATATTATATAGGGGAATAAATCCCACTTAGAAATCATATATCAAATAACTAGGGGGTGTGACACCCCCATGTCATGGTGTTGTTATTTTGGTGTTATTTGGTGAATTAGAGGCCCAATTTGAGTTTTCATTGAGTTTTGTCTCAGAACATGAATTTTTTGAGGGTTTTCCTTATGTTCATAGATAAGGTTCATGGTTAGAGGGATACTATTTAGTACCCCTTTGTGAGGATCATATTATGTTCATTTTGAACTATGCATAGTTTTTCAGCATGCGTTGTGCATGGTTAAGTTAAAACTATATAACCCCCAGGAGAAATTTTTAGGGGCACTTGGTGTGTCTGAGGTGTGGCACACAACTTGTGCCTAGTTTGGTAAACTATGTGGAAAGCGTGCGGTCAGTTATATAATTTTTTATAGAGTCATTTTCATGGTTTCCACATGATTTTTAAAACCATATGACACACCCCAGGAGGAAATTATAAGATTGAGGTAGTTTTAGAGTGAGGTACATAGTTTTTTCAAACCGTGCGGCCTCTCAGGTGTAACCATGCCACTTATAATTTTTGGTAGGCAGTGACCAATGCATGGTCAGAGCATGATTTAGAAAACTATGTGGACAAACCATGTGACCTATCTAGGTGTCTAAATTTTGGGTTTTCCAAAATTAACCCACTTTTATTTTAAGGTATTTTTACCCCCATTAACTCCCTCCTATGTTGTATGACCATAGGGAACTCAATAAGTTGTTTCAAACTCCCCCACCTTGGACTCTTAGACTCCCTTTGATGTTTTCCAAGAGACTTGAGGTGAGTTTTTATTCTCTTTCTCTCTTTCTTACTTCTCCCTACATTATCTATTGTATTTGGATTCCCACATGAACCCTAGTTATCATGTGGTTCTATTTTAGGGTTCCAGGTGGTTTTAATGATATTTATTTTGGTGTTTATGAGTTATAGACACTATTGCTTATCCTGTGGGTGTGGTCGCCGTTGAAGGCGACAAGTTACAAAGTGTTTCATCATGGTTTCATCTTCTTTGAGGTAGGTTTTACTATGAAATTGAGTCATTTTGGAATTATAAGTATTCTTTCACTTTTTAAATTCTCTTTTAATGAAATTAAGACTATATTTGATGGCCATGTGGTGTTTTGATACCATTTATTTATGTTTTGATCTATGAATAATTGTTTTTCATGAAAATTAAATGTTATAATGCTTTAATTGGAATGTTTAATCATGATAAATTTCTTATAAAGTTAATTATGGGTTTTTAAATGTTTTTCATGTTTTTCAATGATATTTGACCCAATTTTGGTTTTAAATGAGTAAAAAAATGGTTTTAAAAGGAATTTGGTTTTAAATTAATATTTTTACCTCTAAATGGTTTGTAAAGGGGAAATTTAATGTATTTAAAATAGTGATTTGAAATGTGTGTGTGTTTTACCCCTTGTAAAATATAGTGAACCATGCCTTTCAAACTTGGATATTACCTCTTTTTAGATTATTATTCATTACATTACAAAAACCCATGCCTAAGGACCATAATAGTTTTGTGATTTTGGAAACTTGGAACACATTCTTCTAATTTGGTAAAATATCACAAACTCTACCATACAGATCTTCCACTTTAGTAATCCTACTTAAAACATTTATTTACAACCTGAGGAAAGGAAACATAAGAAAGGGTGAGCTCAGATTCTTAGTAAGGCTAAACATAGAAGATATGTAAGCATAACATGAGCATAAGGGTATGAAAACACGATCATAACATTTAAAGATAAAACCCTTCATAAAAAAGATCATATACATGAGTCATGGTATAAATATTGGAAGTTCATAAGACATGAATCATAAGGGAGTCAAATAACACAATCCATGGGATTATAACATTTAAATAAGACATGAAAATGTGTCATACACATAAAATTGTAACTTTTTAAACATGTATAAATAGTGACAGGTTCACTTAATAAATTAAGGAAATGAAATAAGGCCCTTTCATAAACATATGGACATGAAAACCAGGTCCACACATAAAATTATGGACATGAAAACTAGGTCCATGCATAGAATTATAAACATGAAATCTGGTTCACACATAACATATATACCTCATGAGTTATCCATCTTTACCTAACAAATTAGAGGGAGATATAGGTCCCACCCATCACATAATGAAAACCATACATATGTGCACCATAAAATCACAAATCATTCATCATATCATAATCCATGGAATAAAATTTATTTCATAAAAATCATTCAATCATAATATAACCCATGAAAAGAAATGGGTTTTATAAATACCATTCTATCATAAAAATAAACCATTCTTAGAAATAATAAGAATGGTATCATTGAATAATATCCCTAGTAAAACATAAGTAAAATAAAATAATGTTATCTTAGATGGAAAATAATTTTGGGTGATTACTTGAAACTAAATATTTAGGAAAATAACCTTTCTTCTTTGAAAGAATTTTTTTTTGTTAAAATGCCACATGATTTTAAAAGAAAAAATTTTCTTTCAAAATAACCATATAATCTTGTAAAGGAATCTTCAAAATATTAAGGCATCATGATGGGGAAAAATTCTATTCATACCATATAATTCAAAAAATATTCCTTTCACACTTTTTCCAAAAAAGTCACAAAGTACCATGTTTGAAAAATGAAAAAAATATTCCTTTCAAACCATATAGTAAACAAGTCAAAAATAGGTAAAAATAACTTTAAACATTTATATGAGAATAGTAATTTTTTTTTGAATTTTTTTAGAAAACATGGATACAGAAGATAAATATTCCCCAATAGAGACTTAAATGAAACAATCCCAAATATTGATGAAATTGCAAAATAAATACACATCACTTTATAATCAGTATAATCGTATGCCCCATGAAATAAATAAAGTTATATGGATATAAAAAATATCATAATATTATAGATAATACTCACAAATTATATTCATGGGTAGTATATACAACATGTAGAATAAACAAGTAGTGTATAAGGCATGTGCCCCATAGAAATAAAAGTGAGTCAAAAATCCCTAACCTTATATCTCGACTCTGACCGTACTCATGAAAATCTTATGTATAATAAATATAATTTTATTATGAATATATAAAATATAAATATTAATATATTTAATACCATATATTATTTACTTATGACTTTATATTACCCTCTTATTAACAATTCTAAGTTTAAGTTATGTTTCTGGTAATAACCACTTTGTTTCTCGTACATGTTTTGACTTGTTATTATTGTTCCTCATACTTAGATAATAATTTAATTATCTATAGAATAATAAAAATGATATAAATATCATATATATTTATTATATATGTATTCATGGTTATCTATAAAATATATAAATGTTAAATTAAATACACTATTTATAGATATGGTAGACCATACGTACGTATGAACGCTGCTTCCATTTTATATCATATTGAAAAAAAGAAATTAAATGAAATATATGTATATATAATATAATTACAGTATAATTATTATGTCATATATATCATATAGTTTTACTAAAACCATCCTTAATACGTTCCATGTAAAGTGTGAATGAATCACTTCGCTTTGAGGAGGCGGTAATCCACACATCCACAAATAAAGTTATCCTATTTACAGAAAATGGAAATTATGAAGCTATATTTTATATAATAATTACATAAGAATAAAGATATCATAAATATCATATATATAATATAAAAATATAGTTTCCATTATAATTCCCAACCATGAGAGGTGGTAGAGGAAAGACGAACAACATCATTTCATGAGGCGGTAGTTCGCTGTACACAAGAATGGTAAGTTCATTACCCATTAGATGGAAGTGTGTGTAAGTGCAGGTTGAAAACTTATAATAAAAACATATAAGTATATTGAGTATACTAATGTTGTTATATAATAATCTAATAATAATAATAATTTATTAGTTTCAAGGAACAAATTATACTAAAACGTTCATTGATGAACGTTGCCACTTCTTTGGGAATCTCATTTTGATTTACACAAAAGGACTTCTTTGGTTGAATTTATGCCCAAATTAAGGATTCTCGGATGAAGGGATGAAATTTTGGAGGATATTTTGATATATTTTTTCTGAACCAAATATGTTTTGAAGTCTTTAGAAATGATAAGAATAGGTTCGCTCTTATAAGATAGGGGAGGGGAAATTTTGAAATTTCTCAAAAGATTAATTTATAATAAATTCAATCTCAATAAAAATAGCTAAAAAATTACATTTATTATAAGATAGGATATCATAAGGTTGTAATATCATTAAAAAATATATTTTAGACAAGTTTTGGTGTTATTTTAAACCTTATCATTTTGATTAACCCTTAGTTAATTCTTTTTAATTTAAACCATAGTAACAAAATTTTCAAAATTAAGAGGATGTAATTTTTACATATAAAGTTTAAATTGGAATATAAATGGAAAAAATAATATATTTTAGACCATATATAATCCCCTTGTCCTTATTTTATATTTTTATGTTTTTTAAATAATTTAATAATATATAATTTTCATAAAATATTGTAAGTGTTAATTTTGAAACTATTCATAACATTGACTTTAAGAAAATACGTGCAACAAGATGAATTCAAAAAAATTAATTTAATAAAACTAAAACATGTCATATTAACAAATAAAATTCTTTTAGAACCTTAATTAAGTCAAATTGTATTTATTTTAATATTTATAATATCATTTAATTGATTGTTTCATTAAATGAATAATTACTACATCATCATTGTGTAATTATTTATGAATATTATTTCTTCACTAAAATTTAAAAATAAAATACCATGATGTTTATTTTTTTTTAAATTTAATAATAATATACACAATCAATCATATCCTCTATTTATCCACATATTAAAAGTATTATACTTATTAAAAGTATGAGTGTGATATTTTGTCACTCCCTTTGATTTTAATAATATCTAATTCATTTTCATGGAAAAGTGTCCATTAAATAATTTAATTTTAAACCTTAGGAAATAAGGGTCAAATTGAGTTCATTCAATAACATATGGACTAGTATTAGGGTAGTTTTATATTATTTATAATATTATTTTTACCCTTAATTACCTGATTTAACATTAATCCTGGTAATAAAAATTATTAAAGTTACTATTCATATTGCACAAAAATAAAAGGGGCCTATTTACTAAATTTGTACCTTATGATTCCAAATATTTAATCCATTTTTCATAATCCAAAACATATAATTTTCTAAAATTAATTTAAAATTAATACCATTTACGGAATGACAAAACAAGTTTTTAAAGTGAAAATTTTCAAAAGATTGAAATGTTTTTATATCCAAATTCAATGTGAAATTGATTAAAATTAACTAAATTGGATTAAATGATAATTTTTTTATCATCTAATAACACTTTAAAACCAATAAAATATATAATTTAACACCATAAATTATTTCTATGAAAAAGATATTTTCAATTAAAATTCAATATTTTTCACTATTCATCAAAACACAAAACTTATCAAAAAAATAACAAAAATTCAACCAAATTAAATTTTTATATTCCAATTTTAAATAATAATTTTATTTTTTCATATAAAAATTATAAAAGTGTAAATTTTTTGATTAAAAATGGGTTCTCCATTAAAAGGATATAAAATTACTCTTTTTGGAAAAATACATCTTTTTATTCATAAAATTGGATTTATTCTTATCTTAGGATATCAAATATATTGGATAAGTGTCCAAAAATTTGATTGAATATGTAATATATAAATTTTATTAACAAAATTCACCAATATTGGCTTGTTTAATTTATTGATATAAAATGGTGTTTGTATATAGAAAATTAGTTTTCTTAGAAAAGGAATTTATTTATTTTCAAATAGTTATTACTTTAATTTATAGATAATTGATAACCCAAATGATTAATTTTATATACTTTTTTAAATCATTTTTCATAATTTATTTAATCTTATTTTTAATTTCCATTTCAACGACTATTTGGTAACTATAATAATATTTTAATTAAAATATTAATAGTATATTTTAGTTTGTTAAAACTCGGTATTTCATGTAATTAAAGCTATCAAAAGAACTCGACATTGTGTGTAACACAAGCCAAACATAGTGTTACATGTATCGTAAGATAATCTAAGTGTTGCGTGTAGTGAAACCTCGACTTAGTGATGTGTAAAAAGCAAGAATAACTTGGTTATTTTATATAACAAAATACATATTCAGTGTTGCATGTGAAAAAATATCTAGAAGGTTAAATTAATTCGAAAAAAATATTTGAAAAAATATCAGGGTGTTATATTAGACCCCACTTAAAATAAATTTCTCCCTTGAAAATTTTCTAGGTTATTAAAGGATTAATATTTAAAATTTCCTTTCATAGAAACCCACATCATAAAAACCAATACTAAAACTCACTTTAAAAAGGGATAGTTGGAAACATAATGGTTACCCAAATTAACTCATGACTATGTTTTCACATATAAGAACATTTATGGAAAGTGAAAACATAGACATGAAATAGAAATATAACTATCAAGTTCTAATAGAGAGTGATATAGAGCATGGTTAGGAGAAAGTTAGTAATCATAAAGACATAACCTAAAGAGGCTTGAAAAAGGTCATTGATATCATAAAAAATGATGATAACATGAAAATATTTTATTTCAAGACCCTTTTACCTAAAGTTAAATAATTTTCATGAGAAGATAGACTAACTTGATTTCAACACAATCTAACCCTTTATTGTACCTTGATAGATTTCCAATTTATTTCTTATTCTATGAAATGAAGATAAATTTGTCATTCCTAAATTATTAGTAGTTCATGAGATCCATAAATATAATAATAAGTCATTCCATCCATCCTTATCCCAAAAAAAAGGTTAGCACAAATTATCCAATATGTATATATCCTTATATGGTGATATAATACTTTAATATCTAAAACATCATATGAAGTTTAACATAAACCATTCTATCAATGTTAACCTTATAACCCTTTAAAAATATAAAAGTCAAAAAATTTAGAAATAAGGTCACTAAATTTCTCAAAACCATCTTAGCATTGATCTCATGTGTATCATAAAGTATCTCATGTTTTTCTCATACTAAACATGTGAATACCTTCATCATGTATTCTCTTGAAACATGATGATTACCATAAATAATTATTGAAAACATGCATTATTTCTTAATAAAAATATTATTGGATATATTTATTAAGTCTAAAAATTACATAAAATCTACCTATGATAGCATAAACCACTTTTAAAAAAAAATCCTTAATCAGTTCCAAGGTGATCAATACCTTCCAATTTACATATTCATATCCTACATATCTTTATACAAACATAATTATCTCAAAATTATGAACATATTAAGGGTTATATTTCCCTTAATAATGTGTTTCCCATGAATATCACCATACTACCTCAATCACATTTCATGGTTACCAATACTATTCATTATATTCTCTCAAATACATAAGGAAAAACTACAGTGGACCAATCATTAGATGTTCCCTTATTAAATAATACCATAAAATTAATTCTATAACTTTATTCTTGAATTCCATTACATAAACACTTCAATCAACCAAATTTATTCTTAAACCATTACCTAGGATTTATCATATTATTTATTAGTACCCCTTACTATAATATGAAATATAAATCATGTCTTAAGGTTCCTTAACCTCAAACTAATCATGTTTATTATTCTTAATGTAAAAAATACTATTAGAACATATCATACCTTTTATATTTCATTTGTGGTCTCTTTATCCTCTATAGTATAACCAATACTTATACCAAATTCCTGATTCTCTTCATGATATTTCAACTTTGGACATAAATTTTCATAATGTCTATACATTCCACATCTGAAAAATTCAATGTAAATCATGTTCCTTCAAGTTCCTACTATTGACTAAGACTAGAAAGCATAGTGTGAGAAACACTTATCACAGCATAAAAACACATAATCATGAAAAATTACTTATAGGATGCATAAATCATGAAACATACTTTTAAATATATGACACCTTAGGCTTATAATTATATATATCCTAAAAAAATTCCTTAGAAATATCTCTAGGTATCTTACTAAAGTTTTCTCATCCTAATTTCCAAAGTTTGACTAAACCTTTTATCTGATACCAACTATAATGACCCATAATTTTCATACTTGGAGATTACATCTTTTTAGATGAATATTCATTATATTACAAAAAACACAAGCCCTAGGACCATAATTATTTAGTGCATTTAGAAAATTGGAACACATTCTTATAATTTGGTGGAATATCTTCAATATCTCCTAGAAAGATATTCCACTTTAGCACTCCTACTAAAATATTTTCTTTATAACCCAAGGAATAGAAACATAAGGGTGAACTCATATACTCAGTAAGGGTAAACATGGAATATACGTAAGCATAACATGAGCATAAGGGTATGAAAACATGAGAATAACATTTGAAGATCAAACCCTACATAACAAAGATCATATACATGATTCATGGCATAAATATTTTCAGTTCATAAGACATGAATCATAATGGAATCAAAGAACATAATCCTTGTGATCATAGCATTGACATAAGACATGAAATTGTGTTATACAAATAAAATTGTAAATTTTTGAACATGTATAAATTGTAATAAGTTCACTCATTAAATTAAGGACAAGAAATTAGGCCCTTTCATAAACATATGGAAATGAAAACTAGGTCCACAAATAAAATTATGGACATGAAAACTAGGTCCAAATAGATAATTATGAACATTAAATCATGTTCATGCATAACATATATGCCTCATGAGTTATCCATATTTACCCAATTAATCAGAGGGAGATATAGGTCTCACCAATCACATAATAAAAACCATACATATGTGTGCCATAAGAACATAAATCATTCATCATATCAAAACCTATGGAATGAAATAGATTTCATAAACATCATTCAATCATAATATTACCCATGAAAAGAAATGGGTTTCATTAATATCATTCCATCATAAAAACAAACCATTATTATAAATAATAAGAAGGGTATAATTTAATAATATCCCTAGTAATACATAATTAACATAAAATAATTTTATCTTAGATGGAAAATAATTTTTATTGATCACTTGAAAATAATTCTTGAGGAAAATATCCTTTCTGTTTTGAAAAATGTTTTCTTTTCTTAAAATTACATAAAATTTAAAAAAAAATATATTTGAAAATAACATTGTAATGTTTTAAAGTAAGCTTAAAATAATTAAGGCTTTATGATGGTGTAAAATTCCATTCATTTCATATAAGTTAAAAAAAATATTCCTTTCGTATTTTTTCCAGAAAAATTCAAAAAGTACCTCATTTGGAAAGAGAAAAAGATTTATTTCAAACCATGTAGTAAAAAAGTAAAAAATGGGTAAAAATGAATTTAAAAATCCATCGAAGAATAATAATTTTTTTAGAAAACATGGACATGGAAGATAAATATTCACTAACAGAGACTTAAAAACAAAATAATCCCAAATATTGATGAGATTGTGAAATAAATACTCATCACTTTATAATCTGTAGAATCATATTCCCCATGAAAGAAATAAAATTATAAGGATATAAAAATACCATAATATTATATATAAGACTCATAAAATACATTCATGGGAAGTATATGCACCACGTAGAAGAAACAAGTAGTGTATAATGAATGTGTCCCATATAAATAGAAGTGAGACAAAAATCCCTTACCTTATATCACAACTCTCATCATAACCATGAAAAACTTCTTTATAATAAATATAAGTTTATTATACATCTATTAAATATCAACATTCATATATATATAATACCATATATGATTTAATTATGAATTTATATTACTTGATTATTAATACTTATAAGTTTAAGTTATGTTTTGGGTAATCACTACTTTGTTTCTCGTACATGTCTTGATTTGTTATTCATGGTCCTCATACATAGATCATGATTTAATTATATCAAGAATGATAAAAATGATATAAATATCATATAAATTCATTATATCTGTATATATTTCTATCTATAAAATATAGAAACAATAAATGAAATACACCATTTATAGAGACGATAGGCTGTACATACACATGAATGCTGCTTCCATTCTATGTCATATTGAAAGAAAGAAAGTAAATGATATATAAATAAATATAATATAATTACATTATAATTATTATTTCATATATATCATATAATTTCACTAATACCATCCTTAATACATTCCATGCAAAGTGTGAAAAGATCACATCGCTTTGAGGAGGCATTAGCCCACACATCCACAAACAAAGTTATCGTATTTAAAAAAAATGGAAATCATGAAGGTATGTTTTATATACCAATTAAATAAGAATAAATAAATCATAAATATCATATAAAAATAGAGTTTCCATCATAATTCCTGACCATGATAGGTGGTAGAGGAAAAATGAACAACGTCATTTCGTGAGGCAGTAGTTTTCCTTACACAAGAACGATAATTTCGTTACCCATTAGATATAAGTATGTGTAAGTGTAGGTTAAAACATTAGAATAAAAAATATCAATATATTTAGGATAATTTGGTTATTATATAATCATGTAATAATAATAACTAAGGGTTTTCAAGGAAGAAATAAAATGAAAATGTTTGTTTATGAACATTACCTCTTCTTTGGGTATCTCATTTTGATTTACACAAAAGGTTTTATTTGGTTGGATTTCTTCCCAAAGTAAGGGTTATAGTAATAAGGGAGTGAATTTGGGAGGATATTTGGACATATTTTTTCCAAACCAAGTAGGTTTTTATGTGTGTCAAAAAGATAAGAAGAGGTTCCCTTTAATAAGAGAGGGGATAAAAACTTTTGGAATTTATGAAAAGATTAATTTATAATTCAATATCAATCCAAATACCTAAAAAAGTACATTGATTTTAAGTTAAGATATGATAAGGTTATAATATCATCAACCAATATATTTTTAATTTTTTTTGTGTTATTATAAACCTTATCATTTTGATTAAACCTTAGTTAAGACATTTTAATTTAAACCATGGTAATAAATTTTTCAATATTAAGAGGATGTAATTTTTATATTTTTAGTGTAAATTGAACAATAAATAGAAAATTTATGATATTTTAGACCATATTTTATCTCCTTGTATTTATTTAATATTTTTATGATTTTTAAATAATTTAATAAAATATTATTTTCATAAAATATCATAAGTGTCAATTTTGACACCACTCATAACATTGAATTTAAGAAAATACATATAGAAAAAAACTTCAAACCAATTAATTTAATACAACCATAACATGTCATATTAACCTAGATTTTTTATGTCCTTAATTAAGTCACATTATGTTTATTTTAATATTTATAACATCATTTAATTGATTGTTTCATTAATTGAATAATTACTGCATCATCGTTGTGTAACTATTCATAAAAATTATTTCTTCACTAAAATTTTAAAATAAAATAATATGATGTATAGAAAAATTTTATATATCAAAATAATATATATAGGTAGTCATATATTCTATTTAATCACTTATTAAAAATATTATACTTATTAAAAGCAAGAGTGTTACATTTTGTCACTTTATTTTATTTTAATAATATCTAAGTCATTTTCATGGACATGTATCCATTAAATAATTAAAATTATAAAATTAGGTGGTAAAGTTAGAATTAAATTCATAAAATGAAATTTGGGAAAGTTTTAAGGTAGTTTTATAATATTTATATTATTATTTTTACCCTTAATTACCCAATTTACCCTTATTTGTGGTAATAAAAATTATAAAAGTTACTATTTATATTGTCAAAAAATAAAAGGGACATATTTTATAAATTTTTACCTTATGATTAAAAATATGGAATCCATTTTTCATAATTCAAAATATTGAATATTCTAAAATTAATTGAAAATTAAACCCATTGACGGAATGAGAAAATGAGTTTTTAAAGTGAAAATGATCAAAAGATTTAAATATTTTTATATACAAATTCCATGTGAAATTGATTAAAATGACCTAAATTGGATTAAATGATAAAAGTTTTATCTAATTTAACTTTTAAACCAATCAAATGTATACTTTAACACTATAAATTATTTTGATGAAAAAGATGTTTTCAATTAAAATTCAGTATTTTTCACTATTCATCAAAACATGAAACTTATCAGAAAAATACAAAAAATTTAAGAAAAGTAAGTTTTGATATTATAATTTAAAATAATAATTTTATTTTTTCATATAAAAATTATAAAAGTGAAAAAAATTATATTAAAAATGTAATCTCCATTAAAAGGTGGTAAAATTACCCTTTTTGAAAGATACATCTTTTTATTCATAAAATTGAATTTATTCTTATCTTATGACTATAAAATCTATTATATGAGTGTAAATTTTTTATTGAATATGTAATATATAAATTTTATTAAAAAAATTCACTAATAGTGGTTTTTTTAATTTATTGAGATAAAATGGTGTTTGTACATAAAAAAATAGTCTTCTTAGAAAATGAATTTATTTATTTTCAAATAGTTATTACTTTTATTTATAGATAATTGATAACCCAAATTATTCATTTTATATACTGGTTTAAATATTATTTTCCTAATTTAGTTAATATTATTTTTAATTTCCATTCTAATGGTTAGGTGGTAACTATAATAATATTTTAATAAAAATATTATTAGTATATTGTAGTTAGGTAAAACTCGGTATTACGTGTAATGAAAGCCATAAAAAGAACTTGGAATTGTGAATAACACAATCTAAACATAGTTTTGCATGTACTATAAGCTAATCTAAGTGTTTTTTGTAGCACATCTTTGACTTGGTGTTGCGTACAAAGTAAGAATAACTTGGTGCTTTTATATAACACAAGCTATATTCAATATTGCATGAAAAAAATATCAAAAAGATTAAATTAATTAGAAAAAAAATATTTCCCAAAACCTTGAGGTGTTACATGAAATGACTTTTTGACTTTATTTAATTGGTTTGGTGGAAATGATTGGCTATTTGGCCTTGTTTTGGTTTTCAAAGAGAAAGACCCTTATTGAAGGGTAGTTTTGAAACTTTTTAAAAGAAATGGGTGATTTCTTTAGACCTATTGAAAATTTTTAAATGACGTTTTATAAAAAAATGTTTTAAATAAAGGTCTTTGAGCATGTTTTTTGTTTTCAAAGAACATTCCTTTGATTAAGTGTGAATTTTAAATGTTTTAAATGTTTGTATGATTTCTATAAATTTCTAAATAGAATTTGAAAATTATTTCATGAAATATGAAAGGTATTGGACTTCTGAGTCATGTTTTATTATTATATGCCCATTTGATACTTTGGTTTTAAAAGGTGTATGTGGATATCACCCTTGATTTCCCCATGTTTGTTTTCCCCTTATGTGGGTTTGTGATCACTATGTGATTCTTGATTTATCCCCTTGTGTGAGAATGTTTTGTTATGACTTGAGTGCATGTTATGTGTATGGGGTTTTTTTTAATTTTGGTTGTTAAGGATGAGGGTAGTTTTGGTCATGATTGGTGAGTTATAATTTTATTGTTTTCACTATGCCACACTTTCTTTATTAGTTATGGAAAACTGAGAACTAAGTGTAATATATATTTTGTTACTATAGTTGTTTCACACACTACTAGTTTCCCACTAGTCATGATAGGCACAAGGAATAGGTGGGGATTTATCATCATAACGATTCTTCTATTGGATACTTGGATTATAGTTATGTACTCAGCATATATCAATATCTAGTTTGAGTGGTTATACCCATACATTTATATGCTTGGAATGTTAGTGACTTTGGGTAGGACTATGACACATTCGTTTTCTCAGTGAGTTATTGATTGAGGGTAGTTTTATATAGTTCTTGATTATATCATTTACCATGATTTATTTTTATGTAACCTTCCTTGATTATGTTTCATTTTTATATTACTTGTGATATATGTGTGGTTCCTTATTGTGACGTTTGACCCATGTGGGTGTTTGATTGCTTCTTTGTAAGTGAGTTTTCAAAGATGTTTGGGAAAATCTATTTTGAACTTTTAAATACTATTGAGTGAGTTATTTTAGATGGATCTAAAAATGGGTTTTGTTTTAAAGATGGATTCTTCTAGTGAAATTTTTAAAGAATCTATTTTCATTTAAATAAAACTTGAGAGTTTTTTTTGAGAAATAAAATGTTTACATTTATATTTTTAAAATGACTTAGGTTGATGGATTTTTTTGAAACATGTGTGTCCAATTTTTGAAAACAAAGTAAGATGTTTGAAAGTGGATCATGGAATTGTTTTATTTTCATAAATTTATATGTATGAAAATATTACATTATTGATTATTTTCAAACAAGTATTTATGAATTACCTTATAAAAAAAATTTCATATATATGGTGGGTTTTAGTGACCTACTGGGATTTTTAGCTCATGCCTACAAAATATCAGGTTCTAGGTTCTCAGTTAGATCCTTCATTGTTCATCCTGGATGAAGTGGGGTGAGTTGGGTAGTGGTGATCAACCTTAGGTTGCATGGAGATTTTTTAGGCCTGGATTGAGTTGGTTGGTTTTTTTAGGTTTTTTGTAGTTTCTTTTGGTTCTAATACCCTATAGTTCTCTTTATATATGGATGGTGATTATGTATATGAAAATGGGTTGGATAATCATTTTTGGTTATAACCTATTTGACATCCTGTTAATTTATTTTGGTTCTTTAAATCATTTTATTATATTTTTTTATCTATGATTTGGGAGAAATCATTCCCAAAGGAGTTTCTATGATGCCCAAGTTTTTATCACCAACCCGTGGAGATTATAAATTCCCTTCAGGACTTATGGTGAATTTGTTCAGGTTCTGGATTCAGTGGCAGCCCGGGATGGTTCATTATAAAATGGAATCAAATCTTTATGTTTTTCTTTAATAGGGACCTAAGCTTCATTATTATCCCTTTTTATTTGGGGATGTAATTATAGAAGAATATTAAGGTTGTTAGATCTTGAGAGCTAAGGGTGGTAAGAGTCCAGCTAGCTCTTACTCATTTTGAGCTTCAATCTACCATGGAAAGTTGCTTTTCAAATTAAGGATTTGAGTTGTTTTTGGTTTATTTAAATGGTTTTTGTGTGATGTAATTTATTTCTTGACCACCTATGAGTATTTATGTGATATTGGGGGTCTCTATTTGGTTTCGTGGTGAAGTGGAAAGGAACTCGAGTCACATGGATAGATCACACAACCTATAAAATCATATGGTGCTCATGTGGTTAAGTCAGACTTCTTTGCACAATTTCATAGTTGAAACCCATTTTCCCAAACCTTGGTGGTCAATGCATGCATAACACTGTGTCTCCCCGATTAACCTATTTGGACTCCTCTCAATTATTTATTTCTTTAAAATTGGTTTTTATTTTTTGGAGGTGGAATGAGGAGTGTTTTGTTTCACTTTTGGGATATAGTTTTTGTGATCCCTAATTAGATTCTTGTGTAGTTATTAGTTTCACTTAGTTTTTAAAACATTGTTTTAGAAAATAAATTGGTTTTGTGAAAACATTTTTTTTGAAATTGATTTGTAAATGGATCGAAAGGGTTAATTCCCATGATTTTATAGAATGTCTTATAGAGTGATGGTTTCCCTTTGGGTAATTAAACTATTTCAAATGGAATTTTATTTTTGAAACAATTTTGGAAAGTGTTTTTATAAAAGGGAAATTAGTTTTGAAAATAATTTTGGATGCATGTTTTTTAAAGTGAAATGAGGTTTTGAAATGGATTTCCTTATTTGGGGATTTTTTGTGTGTTCACCGAGGTGGTTTTATTTTAAAGGTAATGTCATATTGGTTTTCAAATAGACACCTTGGTGGAAGGATGTTTTAAAATTCCTTGGGGGAAACAGTGGTTTTCAAATAAATGTTTATTTGGGTGTGAATGTTTTATGCCTCTCTTGAGAGTTTTTTTTGTGGATTTGATTCTTTTATTATGAAGTAATCCCTTGGTTTTTGTTTTGTGACATGGATAGAGGTAGTTTATGTCCTTGATGTTGTTTTTCCCTAGAATGGTCAAAAAAATTCTCTAGTTTTGGTTCCTACCTAGACTCCAAGTAGAGTGGTGGACATAGAAACTTCATTGATATTGGTAGCAAAGAGATGGTTGGAAGAGATTGAGGTGGTAGTCAATTATCTTGTGACACCTAAAGCTTACCAAGTGAGATCTTTTTGTTCAGTTGTAGTTGAGTTGGTGGGAGTTATTGGTTTATCCTTTATGACATGAGGGTTTGTCTTAGAAGCTTTTGGGGTGGTGTTTTTCTATTAGTTATTTCCTAAGGTTGTGAATGGAAATAAAGTGCTTGATTTTCCTCAATTTTCCTCCATTTTTTCTTTTGGGTCATCTTAAAATGTTTTTTAAGATTGTTTATTTGGAAAATTTCTTAGTTTTGATCCTTTTGAGGATGGGTTGGTTTTTATAGGTACTGTTTCATTGGATTTGTGACCCTAGTTTCGTGATATTTGGCTATTATGGTTGGAGTTTGTGGATTTTCCCCTATTTTGGGGGGTTTCTTGTGGATAGTTTCCTTTTGGGATACTTTTATGGATATTTTGAATGATTTTTTGTGTCATGTTTTGTTACTTTGTGGAATATCCCCCCCTTTCCTGCCCTTTTTGGGTGCTGTCATGGTTCGACGTGAGTGCTGTTTCATCGATCCTTGTTATTTGGGAAAACCATTCTTGGTGATAGTTGGTTGTGCATTTTATTTTGGTTGAGACTAGTGGTGCTCATTATTTGGATGCGAAGAGGAATTATAGTGCACGATTAAGTAACTAGGGTGTGTGATACACTATTTGAATGTGGTATACTAACAATTTTATGACTATGGGCCTTTTTTGGAATGCATTATGTGGAGGTGATATAGTACTAACCCTAGGTTATTTATGCATGTCATGACCCAAGGTGAATGATCTTATCATTATTTGAGGATTTTTTTGGTTATTCTTCCTTCCATAAGTTTGGAAGCACTAATTTTTGGGGGTGTATTTCTCTCATGGTTTATCAGTTATTCGAGGTTACATTTCTTAGTAGATTTTTTTGTTCCATCATGTTATATAAAATCTAAATAGTGGGAAAACCATGTTATAGGTATTTTAAATGGTGGGGAGACCATGTCAAGTATCTCATGATTCATATGGATACTTGTTATAGGTTCTCATCTCATTTGTTCTTGGAGACACTGCGTGCTTTTTGGTTGATCAATTGATCATTTTGGGATTTTTGTTGTTATACTAGAGGTTGATCCATGTTAAGTGGTTCTTTTTGGTTATGTTCTTTTTATATCTTAATTTCCTCTGTCTTTTATTTTTATTGGGACTTCCTAGGGGAAGAAAGTGGCATGGTGGGGATCTTCTGACACCCCCATGTCATGAAGTTATTCTTTTGGTGTTCTATGGTGATGTGGACGCTATGTTTGAGTTTAAATGGAGTTACAACTCAGAACATTGGAAATTTTGAGGGTTTTTCTTCTATACATGATTAAGGTTCATGGTTAGAGGGAAACTATATGGTCTCCCTTCTTGAGGATCCTTTTTCAGTTCATTTTGAAACGTTCTTGGTTTGTCAACACAAGTTGTACATAGTTAATTTCAAACCATACAACCCCTAGAAGAAACAATGTGGGGTGTTTAATGTTTATAATGTATGGTACATGAATTGAACCTAGTTTGGTAAACTGGGATGAAAGTATGTGATTGTCTCTATAATTTTTCACAGAGCCATTTGTACAGCTTCTGAACAGATTGTTAAACCATATAGGGCACCCCGAGAGGCTGTGCGAGGCTTAATGTGGTTCGGGAGTGAGGAACATGGTTGTTTTCAAACTATGTGACCTATTAGGACTAATCATGTAGCTTAAAAATTATTATAGGTAGTGGATAATGCATGATTAGTGCACGATTAGGAAAACCATGTGTCCATACCATGCAACTTGTCTAGGTGTCTAATTTTTGGGTTTTCCAAAATAAAACCTCTTTAATTTTAAGGGGTTTTCACCCCCATTATCTTATTTCTATATCATCTGACCCTAGGGATATAAATAAGGAACTCCAAAATCCACCACCTTGGATTCTTATCCCCCATTTGATGTTTTTCAAGAGATTTGAGGTGATTTTATTTTTTATTTTTCTCTTTATTACTTATACGTCCCTTCTCTCTAGGATTTGGATTCCCCCATGATCCCTAGTTATAATGTGGTTTGATTTTAGAGTTTTGGGTGGCTCTAATGATAGGTATTTTATGTATTGGGGTTGTAGACACCATTTCCTATCTCGTGGGTATGTTCTCCATTGAAGGGAATGAGTTATGAAGCGTTTTAACGTGGTTTCCTATTATTTTAGGTAGGTGTCACTATAAAATTGTTTTATTTTACAATTATAAGTAATATTATACTTTTAAATTAATTTTTAATGAAATTATGACTATATGTGATAGCTATGTCGTGTTTTGAAACCATTTATTTATGTTTTGATCTTGACATAATTAGTTTCCATGAAAATTCCATGTTTTCATGCTTGAAATGAAATGTTTAATCATTATATGTTTCTTGTAAAATTAATTTTGGATTTTTGAAATGGTTTTCATGTTGGGTAATGTTATTTGGGCTGGTTTTGGTTTTTAATGAGTAAAAATAAGGTTTTAAATGGAATTTGGTTTTAAATTGATGTGTTTACCTTTAAATGGATTTTAAAGGGGTGTTTTAATATATTTTAAATGGTGATTTGAAATTTTCATGTAGTTTACACCTTGTTAAATTATTTATTGAATTTATTTACTTAGTTATATGGAAATGGTTGTCCTTTTGGCCTTATTTTGGTTTTCAAAGAGGAATACCATTGTTTAAGGGTAGATTTGAAACATTTTAAAAGAAATGGGTGATTTCTTTGGGCCTATTTAAATGTTTTAAGTGGTGTTTTATGAAAAGTGTGATGGAAATAGAGTCCTTAGGACATGTTTTGAATTTTCAAAGAAGATATCCCTTATGAATGGGTGAATTTGAAATATTTTAAATGTTTGGGTGTTTTATATCATTTTTCCAAATGAAATTTGGAATGTATTTTATGAAATTTTAAAGGGATTGGTATTTTGATCCATGTTTTGGTGTTATAGGCCCATTTGAAACTTTGGTTTTAAATGGTGTATGTGGATGTCATCCTTGACTTCCCCTTTCTTGTAAATCCCATATGTGGGTTTTTGATCACTATGTGATGCTTGATTTCTCCCATTATGTGAGAATATTCTTATTATTCCTTGAGTGCATGTTTTTTATATGAGGATTTTCATAATTGGGTGTTAGGGGTGAGGGAAGTTTTGGTTATTTTTGGTGTGTTAGAATTGGATCGTTTGCACTATGCCTCAATTACTTTATTAGTTATGGGAAATAGAGTACTAAGTAGAAGTTCTATCCTATTCCTCTAGTTGGTTCACACACTTCTAGTTTCCCACCAATCATGATAGGAACAAGAGATATATGGGGATTTGTAACTACTATGATTCTTTCACAGGATACTTGGATGATGATCATGGACTTATCATATTTTAGTATCTAGTTTGGGTGGATATATCTGTATAGTTAGATGTTTGGAACATTAGTGACTTTGTGTAGGACTATGATACACTCATTTTCTCTATGAGTTATTGATTTAGGGGAGTTTGATCTAGAAATTGATTGTATCATTTATCTTGATTTCTTTGTTATGGTTCCTTACATGCTTATGTTACATTTTTATATGCCTTGTGATATATGTTTAGTGCCTGCTTGTGATGTTTGAACTATGTGGGTGTTTAGTTGTTCCTTTGAAAGTGATTTTTCAAATATGTTTTTGAAATGCTATTTTGAAATTTTAAATACTCTTGTGTGATTGATTTGAGGTGGTTATCTAAATGGGTTTGGGTTTAAAGATGGCTTCAAATGGTGAAATGTTCAAAGAATCCATTTAAATTTATATAAAACATGAGATTTGTTTTTTTGAGAAATAAAATGTGTATGTGTGGATTTTCAAAATAGATTAGGCTAGTGTATTTGTTTTTGAAATGTGTGTGTGTGGTTTTGGAAGGCAATGTAAGATTTTTTGAAAGTGGATGATGGAATTTTATGATTTATATAAAGTAATATTCATGTAAAGATTACTTTATAAGATATTTTTAAACTATAAATTATGAATTTATTTATAAAATAAATTGAATTGTTTTGGTGGGTTGTGGTTACCTACTGGGATTTTTAGCTCACACCTAAAAAATTTCAGGTTCTAGGTTCTCAGTTGGATCCTTCATTATTCATCATGGCCAACATGGTGTGAGTTGGGTGGTGTTAAGAAACCAAAGATTTAATGGTGATGGTTTGGTCCTCACTTGAGTTGTTTTTTTGGTTTTTGTAGTTTCTTTTGGTTATACTACCCTATTGTTCTCCTTGTATATAGATACTATTTATGTATATAGAAATGGGTTGGATCATAATTGTTGGTTATGACCTGTTTGGCATGATATTCATTTATTTTTGATATTATATTTATTTTATTCAAATTTTGTATCACTTATTTGGGTGAAACTATCCTAAAAGAATTTTTTACGATACCTAAGCACCTGTCACCACCCCATGGGGATCAAAAATTCCTTTCAAGCCTTGTGGAGAATCAATTCAGGTGCTGGGTTTAGTAGAATCCCAGGTCTGTTCATTATAGGGGGAATAGTTCCTCTACCTACAAACAACTCATAAATCATCAGGGGGAATAACATACCTCCATAAAAACATGTATATATCATTAAGGTATAGTAATTACCCTCCATATAAACACTTTTCATAACATTAAGGAGAATAGTACCCCTTCTTGGAAATATATATCATATCATTTTGGGGGAATAGATCCCCTACCTGGAAACATATATCACATCATCAGGGGGAATAAAACTTTTATTTGGAAACATATCTCTTAAAATCAGGGATAATAATACCCCTCTCTTGAAAAATATTTCATATCATCAAGGGAGAATAATGATCTTCCCTGGAAACATATATAATATTATCAGGGGGAATAATGCCCCTCCCTGGAAACATATATCTTATCCTCAGGGGGAATAACCCCCTCCCTAGAAGCATATATCATATCATCACGGGGTAATATCACCTCACACTAGAATATCATATCTCATACACCTAGGGAATACTCTATCCTAAGATCCTCATACATCATACACCCAGAGGAATACCCTCTCCTTGAAACTTAAAACATTATAATCACATGGGTTGTCCACTAGACCAAACTGAAAACACATTAATTAGATTATAATTTTAATAAAACAACCTATTAACATCACAACACTCATACTAGACTAAAATTGTACTATCCATCATATAATAATTCTCCCAATACCCTACACAAAATCAAGGTACTCACCATGGTTCCCAAGGTCACATCAAGGTCTAGAGATCCTACTTGGGTTCCTTTTTCTCATTCCCAAATCTAGGGTGAAAATATATCAATCTAAGGGAATAAAGTCCCTCAAAATAACCATGATTACATCATGGAATAACCATCCACACTGGTGATACAACACGTAAATCTCACTAGATGGATGAAATAAAGTATATCTCACATCTAAAGTCATGATAGGTCGATCCTCTCACACTCAACGTATACTTGAATCCTTTATGTGGTATCCCTACTTAGATATTCTCACATATAAGTGTGGGATGAAACTTCACCCACCCCAACACATCTTGTAGGTAAGAGGATCTAAGATATCTCAAGTTCCCACATGGATCATCCTTAGGCTAATTAGTTCAAATCTATCACTCTTCACTAAATAGAGTGGACTAAGGGTACCTCTCAAGAAGTGCACTACATTTCACTTAGTTCAATTATACTTATCTTGGGTATTTATATAACATAACACACATTTATAGTCATTCCCTTGTCCATTAGTGATGAAGGTATCAAGAAAGTTTCCAAGGGTCCATCGAGGACCTATACACTTTCATTATTTTTATGGGGTTTTATAAAAAAATTCATTTTAAATTTAAATTCAACCATGCACAAGTGGATAGGCCACATATCACATGCTACATAAAAAAATTCATAATACAAAGGAAGGTATTTAGGGACCACCCACCTTATTTGGAGTTATTCCCTTTACAGTGAATCCCATACACCCTTGCCTAATATCATCTAAGCTCGATTAGATATCTATCATTAACATGAGGTATTAAATCCATAAATAATCATCCAAAATTATTATAATTCAATTATAATAAATTTATATATTTTACCAAAAATAGTTTTATAATTAAAAATATACGGTTTAATCAAGGAATCACTCCCCAAATGATATCCTATAGCTAAATCCTCAAGAAAAATGGTTGTGCATCACCTTCAATATCCGCTAGGACTTTTATCACACAAAGGACCCGATAAATTATTCCAACACATTCATTAATTTTACCCAAAACATTATAAATCCCTAAATAATTTATATTGGTGACATTACTTAATTAATTAACATGAATCCAATAAAGTTCATCCTCTCAGGATCCAGTCTAGAAAATAAGAATAAAAACCCCATCATATCAAGATGATTCTACCATGCTTCAGTGGAATCATTTTCAAAACCATAGTTTGGGTTGTAATGAATAGAAAAAAAATAAAACGGGGAGACTAAAAAATAATCAATAGAGAGTGATAGTTTTACCTTTATCTATCACCTAGAACAAAAAGAACATGAATCCCAAAAGAATTGATAAATATACCCTCAAATATGTTCAATATAATTTGAGTGGCATAAAACTCCATTTTATCTCATTTAATAAATTTATAAATATTTTTAAAAAATATGGGAAGTTTTATAAAATCAAAATTTGGAAAACTCTAGATCTTTTAAAATAATTTATGTATCACCCTAGGATAAGAAAAACCATACATAATCCTCATGTATCTTGTACATAGAATTTTACCTATCTATGAAATATATTTACCCTGAGTGTAAGGTTTTTCTATTGGGAAAAAAATCTCAATGTAATATATTAATATCTCTATAATGTTTTTATATTTGCATAAAATTCACAAATAAGATTCTTCCCCTATACATAATATAATATCCTTTTCCAAATTTTGATACGTAACAACTTTAACTGATACATAATATACTTTTCCAATCACAAGGTTTTTTCCATAGTTAAAAACCTGATACGTAATGTATTTCTTAATACATAATATTTTATTTCTATAAATAATATATTATTATTCATTTTTAAGATATTTAACTTAGTTTTAATTTTTCATATGTAATATTATTGTTCATATATATATTATATAATATATATCATAGGTAAGGTTTTTCCCTTATGAAAACAAACCATATGTAATATATATATCCTGTACATAATATTTTTATAATGATATTTAATATTTTTTCCTTTGAAGAAAAATCCCATGTAATATATTTTATTCCTGCATAACATTTCCCTTCCCATACGTAATATATATATATTTCCCCCCACAATGCATAAGGTTTATGACATATATTTTTTTTATGAAAAATCCACTAAAACTCCAAAATATCAAAAATCACACAAAAAATCCTCCATTTGATTTCAGCACATGCTATACCATCTCAGTACTTCAAAAATTTAAAAAATTATTAAAATATAACCTCGAGCCTGACCAACTCCTCATACTAGACTTTTAATCGATTTCCAACACCCCCAACACCTCCACAGGGTCCCAATACACATGGTCAACCCAATGCCTAACCAAAAAAATTATTCTTGAATACCCAAACATATAAAAAAACCAAAAAAAATTTAAATATATAAATTTTAGACAATAAATAAAAAAATATAGGATTTTAAATAAAAAATCATAATGGTTTATACCTTAAATCAGTCCATGGTGTTACAAAATCCCCACTAAAATGCTTCTCTTCCATGAGAAGTATTCTATTTCATCCTTTATGAATCATCCTAATAACCAAATCTTAAAGTATGATCCAAATAATATGTGTTTAGTTGGTTATGGTTATTTCACTAACACACCCAAAATGATTCCACTACTCAATTATACTAACCCATATATTTCAATGATGAGTATTTGCAGTAACTCCCTAATGATTCCTCACATTTAATGGTATTTTTAAATTCCAAATTTACCAACACCACACCACATTGGTCGATGTTACTGGTTTACACCCATATATTACTTTCTAGGTGTCACAACAAAGCATCAACTGACTATTATTATCAGAATAAAACCTCACTTCCAAGACTATATCCATAACATGAGACCCCACCTCATTGTTCACATTAATATACCAGTCCTGTGTACTAACATTCCATAGATCTAGTCACTCCACTAGCCGATTTTCTAGAAAACTCACATGATTTTACTACCCATCCATCATTCTATATCTAGAAACTATTAGTTTCCAAATACACTAGATTTTACTAATTATCATCAACCAAAATACATATCTAGGTATTCCCTATTCACCAAATATAACTTGACCACTTGCATCAAAATATTGTCACAATGCTGCAAACAAATTTGGTTGGGTTCACTAACACATTACTCCAAAAATTTACTAAACACTAGTAAAAAAGAACCATGTGATTAGGCAATCCATTATGTGATACCTACCATAGGATTTTCCCTATCACAACTCCTTAAGAAAAATTCCCAATAGGCTCCATCATCACACATGGATCGATCCTCCTAATCCACACTCTTTCCATCCATGAAAATCCTATTAAGGAACATGCTCGGATTGACCATATCGCAATACTCTAATCCATTTTTGAAGTCTCCTTTCATTGTAGAGGGAAAAATACATCCAATTCAAAAATATGGACCACAATGCCTGTAGTAATCTCATTGAATATATTGTTCCTCAACCCACTCATGGTCATTCATCAATACACATAACAAATGGGAAATGTGTATAACCATCACGTACTTTCCCTCACACAACATGGATATTCATAAAATCCATACCAATAATCACTCTTCTCTTACCAAGGAAAAGGAAACCTATAAAGAACCCTCACACTGGTCCTTACTCACTACTCAACTCTATGTCACTAGATCCCAATAGATGTTCACTCCCGTATAATCTGATTGCACACCCAAACTCATTCCCCAATATGTCATACACCATCAAACCCAGGATCATACATCTAAACAACTGAACATGATTCCAAAAATGTCAATACCAATTAGATGAGATAACCATTGGTGGTTTCCTTTTAATAGATGAGAGAATATCACCCATTTAATGGTTTTCCACATGATCACTCAGGTCATTCCTAGTAAATTGTAGAAAAACAATCCAACTCGACCCACACATGCACTAGTTTATTTTTCATTGAATCAGACCCAAACATGCCACATTAAAACCCAATTCCAAATACCCATTTTCCTCATATTTTATCAATACCATAGAACCTAAAAATATTTTAAAATAACTAGACCCATGATACATTTCAAGTGAAACTAACTTATAAAACCATTTTATTCCCACACTAGAAAGGTATCAAATACAACCATTTCACATTATTGTCCATTATTATGACCTCACCATAGGAGCCATGTTACTTACACAACTTAAACTACTTGCGATAACCACCATATCAATTTGGTGTTAAATTTTTATGATTTTGGAGGTCATTCCAAGATTCCATCATGTTTGAGTCTAAAACTTGAAAAAATTTGAAGTTTCCTTACTATATATTGTTTATATTCATAGTTTATAGGAAACTATGTTGGTGACTTTACTAAACTGGTTTGTTAGTTCAATTTTTTAGACACATGGTTTTTCATCATGTGTGGTGTATGGTTCAGTTAAAACCATGTGATTCCTAGGAGAAATCATATGTTTCCTTTGGTGAGTCTAGGTTATAGTTCATGACTTGGTAAACTATGCGGGAATCATGTAGACCAGCTCTAAAATATGTATGTTTCATTTGGAAGAGATGGAACATGGTTTTTCCAACCACATGGAATCCTATGGTAAACCATGTGAGTGAGTTTTTTTCTAGGATATAACTAGTGCATGGTTTGGAAAACTGTACGGCCCACCCAGATTCATTAAAAGTGAAAATTACACTTCTTCCCTTCTTCTATTTTAAGAAATAAACCCCTCATTTATACTAACTCATGCTATAATGGACCATAATCCTATAATGGAAGCTTCCTTCATTCCCCTTCTTCATTTTATGGCCTTCTACCTTGGATTCAAGTGGTTTTCTTCATGGTAAGTCCCTCTAACCCCCTATCTTCTATTTTTCAATTCCATTGATCTCTGGTTCCTCCCATGAACCCTAATTTCTATGTTGGATGATTTTATGGTTTGTGTTATTCTAAATCATGGGTATTTTCTCATGTAGAGTTTATATATGTAATTTCTTTTTTTGGGGGTGGTTCTCCATCATAGGTAATAACTTTCAGTATGATCTCTATTGAACCGAAGTAGGTTTTCCTTTATCATTGATTTCATGAATTTAAATTCTTGATGGTTTGAGAATGATTTTCATTTAAGTTATGATCATATTTATGACACATGAGTATCTAAATTTATTTAAAATATTATTTTAAACCTTTGGAATGGGATGAGACTCTATGCCAAGTTTTTGTAAAAATTCCTCAATTGATTTTAGATAATTATTTTGGTTTTAAAAGTGGTGGAGAGAACCATCTTGGGGTTTAAAAGAAAAATATTATATTAATTAAATTCAAACCAAGTGTTTTGATGTTTTTAAAGTGTTGAAATTATTTGAAATGGGTTATTTGTTTTAAAAAGGGGAGTTTTAACCCTTGTTTTCTTTATTTGAAACCTTTTTATAACCATAGTTTATCTTTATATAAAAGGTTAAAGTTTTTTGAAGTCATAAAAGTGGGTTAGTTTTTTTAAAAGGGTGATTTATACCATGTGTATTATTTTTTTAAACTCATTAGTGCATTTGAATTTTTTCAAAATCTATTTTAAGGGGAAGTGTGAGTTACCATTAAGTTTCAAAAGTGTATTAATAAAATTGGCTACAAGTGATGATTGAGATGAATTTTGTAAATAATAAATTATATCATAATTAAAAACATATTTTTAATGATATCTTAATATCCTGATATTTTTGTAAAAATATTTTTTAAATAAATTAAATTTCGATAGCTTGCGTTACACTCAACACTGAGTTTAAACGAACCACAATATACTATTAAAATATTACTATTTAAAGTGATAGTTATTTCCTAGTTGGATTTTTTGGTATAAATAGGACTATATAAATTTTGAAAAATTTATTGTTACATATGTATAAAATTAATTTATTTTTTATCAATTTATTATAAAGGAAAATAAAATATCATTTGAAAGAAATTTGTTTTTATGAAAAACTATTTTTATGCGTGTGATGTATTTTTATCTCAATAAATTAAACTAATCAATATTGGTGAATGATTAAAATAAAATTTATAAATTATATAATCAATAAATTTTTTTAATATTCATTTAATATTTATCTAATCATGGAACAAGAACAAACTAAGTTTTAGGCTTAAAAATTCATTTAAAAAAAAACAGTTTTGTCACGTGTTGTGTGCTTATATTATAATTAATTGCTGAAAATTTTATAAATTTAATTTAATAAAATAGATTCCATATTTGGAATTATAATCATATATTTTTTTTAAATAAACCCATTTTATTTTTGGTCAATATGAATAACAATTGTGGTAAAATTTATGACCTTGGTAAATGGTAAGTGTGATTAATCTTGGTTAAAAACAAGTTTTAAGGCCATAATTTTTTATCATAATTATTATTGGATGAATTAATGTCTACCCTAATCACCTTAGGATCAAAATTGAATTTTTAATAGAAATTTTCTATGAAAACGACCAATATAATATTTAAATCAAAGAAATTTAGAAAATGTCACTCTTAGAATTAAATATATCTTATGTGTCCATATAGAGACCAAAGAAATTTATGAATTAATATAAGTGTATATTCAAATATTAATGTATTTATTTTCATGATATAATTTTATTTATAATTTTTAGTAATTATATAATTACCTTAAATTCTTATGCAACACCAATGAAATATTTCTCGAATTAATAATTAAATGTAATAAATTAATTTAAAAATATTAAAAGTAATATAATTTGAGTGAGTTAATATATTAAAATAAATTTTTAGATGAATATGACATAATATTTTTATGTTATAGAATTATATTCAAAACCCCCTTTTTCTTGTGGCATTTAAAGTCAAATTAAAGAAATAATGTTAAAAATGATATTAATGATATTTTATAATAAATAATATTTTACTAAATGATATAGAATTAATAAAAATATTATATTATATCAAATTAATGATATATGGTTTTAAATATCAACCATTTTCTATTTAAGAGTATTTTGGAATTTTATTGTGACATTATTAACCCTTAAATTGTAGAAAACTTTAATATTCCAGTAATTGTTAGAAAGGTTAAAACAAAAATATAAGGGTAAAAATGTGATAAAAACTTATAAAAATTTTATTTTATAAGATTATTTAGACTAATAATTATATTATATTATAATATTATCTATTTGGATCCATTTGGACATAAAAATTAATTTATATTAATTTAATATTCTATGAAATTTCAAGAGTTCCTCTCCCCTCAATTATAAATGGGAACCCATCCTTTCTCTTATTCACACCACATTGATCCTTCTATATTTAAAAAACACTGAAAATTTATATAACAAACTTTCCTAGTCAAATTATAGAGGTTATAGTACCCCCAAAATACCAACCATAATATCGTTAAGAGAAGATCCAAAGGAGTTATTTCAAAGAAGAGGGAATCACCTTAACCGATCACTTTATTTTTAATTATTCCTTTACATACCCTAAATCTGTTATATTTTTAATAAAATAATAAATTAAATATAATAAATATACTAAAATTTTATTATGATTATGAAATCACCTTTATTCACCCTTTCCGATCAAATGAGAAGTGAAAGTATCACTTGTGCGCACGTACGACTTAAAATCTCCAATAGAGATACACTTTATTTCTCATCAACATATTTTATGGATGGGTATTATGATGAGTTCAATGTTTATATATTATATTTATGACATAATTATACATTTTTAATTATAATATAACACCTACCATCTTACCTTACAATCCATTTTAAAACGATAACGACGCTCATGCGTACTTGTAGACTACCACCTCCACAAAGAGATGTGATTTATTTTTCATTTATGTTTTACTTGGATGGTAATAATTATGAATTAAAATTACATCTATTATGTATATGATATAATAATTATTATAGAAAGTTGAATTATTATTTTCCTTTATTTTTTTTCAACCATTGAAAAATGAAATCAACGTTCATGCACACATAAAACCTATCATCTTCATGAATGATGTAATTCAATTTTCTATCCATAACTTTTATGGATAACTCATGAACACATACAACCTATCATCTTCATGAATGATGTAATTCAATTTTCTATCCATAAAATTTATGGATGACTATAATATATATATATATATATATATATATATATAACGAATATATATTATATTTATAACATGATTAACATTATAGATATTCTTTAACTATGATCAAAGTATAAGTACTAAAACTATCAAACCAAAACATACATGAAAAATGAAGCAATTATCACATGGAATGGTGATTTTAATAAATAATTGTTAATAAATCGGTGGTAAAAGTTTATAAGTAAATAATATATGGTTATATATATATATATATTAATATGGTTTTATAATAGATTTTTAATAAAACTATAATTATTAAACTGGAGGTTCAAACATATACGAAGGAAGTTAGAACTGAGGTAAGTTTTTTATGTTACAATCTCATTATTTATTAGGAATTTTTATGATTAAGTTTTCAATGAATAAATATTATGACATAACTTTAAAAAATATCATTAATTTTCTTCTCCTCTAGTTATTTATAGAGAATACATGCTTTCCTTTCATTTTACTCTCTTTAAGTACTCTAGATACTGAAAGAATGTTTTTATGGAAAATAAAGTTTATTTCTCTCTTTGGTCAAAAATCCTTTTTATTCCACATCCATGTATTCTAAAAATGTTTTAAATATGGTTTTTAATACTCTAAAATTATTTTTTAATGTAATTTTTACCCATGTTTTACTGTTTACAAAATGGTTCAAAAGGAATATTCTTGTCATTTTCTAAATGAGGTACTTTTTTTCTTTTTAAAAAAGTATAAAAGGAATGTTTTATTTTATCTCACACGACATGAAATTTTTTTATTGCTATAATAAATACTCAATGACTTCAATATTCCTTTAAAATTTTCCATGGTTATTTTTAAAGAAAATGTCTTCCATAATATTTTATAAGTTTTTAGATATTAAAGAAGTGATTTCAAAATAGAAAGGTTATTTTTAAAAGTACCCGACCTTATTACATTACATAATCCTGAATTTATTCAAGAAATCACTTAATTTCACATTGAGGATATTTTAAAATTTAGGTATTTATAGAATTGGTACATAATACATTCATAACATTATACATTATTACAGAGTGAATACTATAAAAATAGTATTCATTTATTGCAAAAAATAAAAATTTTCAAATAAAACATGATTTATTTGACCATTATTCAAATATTTAACTTGGATTCCTTATTTGTATTAAAAATCCTTATAACTTTTAAAAATCATTTAAATACTTGGAATGAGTACAAAAATCTCAGTAAGGGATATAAAAAGAAAAAAATAACACATTAGTCTATGAATACTTGTAACGTATGAAAACATTTTCAAAAGATGTACTTGTCACCCATATATACTTACTTTGTGAAACATGAGATTTAAAAAATATTACCACAAAGAATAATAACATAAATAGAACCATAAAGTTTTCTTGGTTCATTACTTTCATAATCTTGTAACCCTCTCAGCTACCTTATAATTTGTAACACTCACGACTACCTTACAATTTGTGTAACCATCGCAGTTACACTTAGAGTAACCATACAGACGACCTCCAGCTTACACATACCCAATTAATTAAATTTAAATATAGGTCCCAAAATTCATCATAAACAATTCTCAAGATCCATAATATAATCATACAACATGAATAATTTCATAAAAACATTGATTTTGAATTTTGTAAAACAGAATTTTAAAAGAGGATTTTAAAAGAAACGCCCGTTATAACTATCATATAATTTAAGTGATACTTAATAGAGTAGATAGAAATGTATATAAACTATAAATATACATAATTAAACATAATAGAAACAAAACCCATCATGAAAAAAATATAAATAATGAAGTAGAAGGCTAACCCAAAGAATAGAAGTCAGGTTAAGAATTCCATTACCTCAGGTTTGTCTTAGTTAAAAATCTTTTAAAACTCATGTATAATGGTTAAAAGAGTATTAATAATATATTATAGAAACATATCCATATTTATAATACCTTATAAGATCATTTAATTACATTATTTCACCCTTTAATTGTTAGTATTTTGTTCCTTGCATTGTTCTGGGTGTGTTCTTTACATGTTTTCCATGATCGGTTCATGATAGATGTTCTTGTCAATTGGAAGTGAAACTACAAAATTGTAATGGAGTGGTATTTTTATATTTATAGAAACATAAATTATACAATTTTTCATTTGTAATTCTTACATGAGGATGATTCATAAGTTAAAACATTATTGATATTTGTTTAGGTCATTTTGGCGATTCTTCATTCGTAAAGAACTCATTTGGTTTTATAAATTAATAAATTGTGTAAAAATGATTCTAGAACATTATATAAGATATATTAAATAAATTATGATCTAGTTAAATCATAAAAATGGTTTCATGACCAGTCTTAAAGAAATTAAATGAAATTGAAATCACATCGTCCACGATGTCGGTAAATCGAGACATCAGGGACGGTGTTTTAGTTTCTTGAATAAGTGGAAGAGGAGAAGAGGATTGATGGGGAATTTTCCATGAACATGATAAAATATAGAATATAAAATATTCTGGAGTTTTAATGCCTCTTGGATAATAGTAGGGGAAGATATTATAAGAAAAAAAAATAAATGAAAGGAAAACACATGAAAATGAAAAAAGATTCTTACCCCTTGATCTCTTCTCCTTGTGATCCTTCTTAAGGCCTTTGGTTTTGGCCTTTTGGTGGGACCAAAAGCTCTAGGAAGTAGGGAAGAGATTTTATAGGAATATTGGTCAGAAATTAGGTATGGATCAAGACTTGAGAGGTGTGGGAGGAAGATGGGAATGAGGGTGGTATTTATAGTGGAGGAGAGGGGGTATTTTTCGTTATTTTAATCATTATTATAATATTTTTCTCAAGAATATGAATAGTATTAATTAATGTGACACCAAATAGAAATAATTTAATATGAGTTCAAACCAAGTGGCCTTACATCACTTATTATGTTATAAATAGTGTATTTTACTGATAATTTGAATTTATGGTATTTTACCGTATTTCACTATTCATCGAAAATTCAAGAATTTTAGAAAAATACCAAAAATTAACCCTAAAATATTTTCAATGTGTAAAATTAAAAAATGATTTTTTTTGAAAATAATTTTCTAAATATTATTAATTTAAATTTTAAATAAAATCATACTTAATTCCAAAATCAACAATTTTAATTCTATAACTGCTTTTATATCACATTGAGAAATTAACCAATATTTAATTTTCTTAAATACTTAAGACAAAAAAATAATAATAAAATTTACTATTCATTAGGGTCATATTACTATTCATATTACTATTCATAAGGGTATGTTACTATTCACAAAAAAAACAAGTTAGTTCCATCAGACTTCAAATAACTTACTGAACATAATTGTAGATGACTGTTTTTCAAAATTCAAAACATAGAATCAAAAAAATTATGTTTAAAGGCTAGTTATAAATATCTACATAAAACAATGTTTCATTCATTTCAATTTATTTTTTTGAAAACCTTGGGATGTTACATTATTACCACCTTTTGGAAATTGCGTCCTCAAAATTTTATTTACTTATTAAACAAGTGAGGGTATTTTTATCTCAGAGCATTTTCAGACTCCCATGTTTCTTCTTCAGCCATGTGGTTTCTCCAAAAAACCTTTACCTAGTGGATTACCATATTCTGCAATACCTGTTCTCTTCGATCAAGAATATGAACTGGTTTATCTTCATAGAGAAGGTTCTCTTCCAGCTGAACTACTTCTAGGCTCAAGACATGTGATGAATCTAGCACATACTTTCTCAACATCGAAACATGAATGAAATTGTGTACCTGAGATAAACTCAGAGGAAAAGCTAATCGGTATAAAACTAGTCCAACTTTCTCTAGGATTTCAAAAGGACTGATGAACTGCAGACTTTGCTTCCCTTTTTTACCAAAATGCATCACACTTTTCCAAGGAGAGATTTTAAGGAGAACATGGTCACCATCCTTGAGAGAGAAGTGTTTCATTCTATTATCTGTATAACTTTTCTGCTTTCTCTGAGCTGTCCTCATGTGCTGCTGGATCATCTTTAATTTCTCATCCACTTCCTCTACTAATTCGAGCCCCATCAACTTTCTTTCACCGAATTCATCCCAAAAATATGGATTTCGACACCTATTTCTATACAATTCCTCAAAAGGTGACATCTGTATACTAGAATGAAAACTGTTATTATAAGAAAACTCAACTAAAGAAATATGTTGATCCCAACTTCCCTGGTAGTCCATTGAACAAGCTCAAAGCATATCCTCCAAAGTCTAAATTGATCGTTCTGACTGCTCATCTTATTGAGGATGAAAATATATACTAAAATTTAATTCTATGCCCAACGACTTCTGAAGACCCTTACAAAAGTTAGAAGTGAACCTAGGATCTCTGTCAGATACAATGGAAAGAGTAACTCCATGTAACCTAAAAATCTTCTTGAGGTATAGTCAAGAAAGCTGATCCAAAGACATTATATCTTGAATAGAAAGAAAATGTGTATATTTTGTCAATCGATCAACAAAAACCCAAATCACATTATTACCTCAAGATATATTAGGTAGTACCACCACAAAGTCCATGGATACATTCTCCCATTTCCAATCTGGTATTGGAAAAGGATGAAGCATTCCCTTTGGTAACTACCTCTCTTCTTAAACCTATTGACTTGTCAAACATTTCACAGTAAATTTTGCAATATCCTTTTTCATTCCATCCCACCAGTAATACTCCTGATGGTCTCTATACATCTTAGTACTTCTAGGATGAACTGAAAAAGGATAACTATGAGCTTCACATAACAAATCTTTCTTCAACTGAGTATCACAAGGAACACACAACCTTTTTCCAAATCTTAACACACAATATTTATCAAGATTAAATTCTAAAAACATACCCATTTTAACCAATTCTACCTTTTTCTGTAGATCATGGTCTTCCTTCCATTCTTGCTTAATTCTGGTTGACAATGATGACTGCATTGATACCTAAAACAAAACAAGGGTATTTCCTGCACCAACAACTTCTAAGCCAAAATTCATCAAATCATTAATCAAGGGATCATGTTCCAAACATAACATGGTTAATGATGCATGATGTTTTCAACTCAAGGAATCTAAAACTTTTTTTGATTTTTTGGATGGTAATTGATCGTGTAATCATAATAATTTATCAGTTCAATCCATCTTCTCAGCCTCATGTTCAATTCATTCTGAGTGAATATATACTTCAGATTTTTGTGGTCAATATATATTTGACATTTGGATCCGTATAAATGATGACTCCAAATTTTCAAAGCAAAAACCACAACTGCTAATTCCAAATCATATGTGGGATAATTTAAATCATGAGGTTTTAGTTGTCTTGAAGAATAATAAATTTTCTGATCATTCTGCATTAGAACACAACCAAGTACCTTTAATGAAGCATCACTGTAGATGAAAAACTCACCATTTCGGGAAGGCAAGGCCAAAACCAGAGCATTCACCAATATCTTCTTCAGTTCCTAAAAAAAATCACATTCTTATGTCCAAATAAATTTAACCCCTTTTCATGTTAACTTAGTTATCGGGCTAGACAACCATAAAAAGTTCTTAACAAACCATCAGTAATAACCTACTAATCCAAGAAACATATGAATCTCTATAACATTTTTAGGTCTTGGCCATTCATCAACCATTTTTGTTTTTCCAGGATCAACTATTATTCCATCCTTATTTACAATGTCCCCAAGATAATAAATATATTGCAACCAAAAAACACACTTTATGAATTTTCCATACAGTTTATTTTCCTTTAAGGTTTGTAAAACAAACCTTAGATGTTTTTTATGCTCCTATTTATTTTTAGAAAATACCAAAATATCATCAATAAACACAACTATAAACTTATCCAAGAACTCATGAAATACTATATTCATAATATTCATGAATAAAATAGGTACATTAGTTAACCCAAATGATATAACAACAAATTCATAATGTCCATATCTAGTAAAAAAAGTTTTTTTTGGGATGTCATCCTCTTTCACCTTTATATGATGGTATCCAGATCTCAATTCAATCTTGGAAAAGTACTAAGATCTCTGGCACTAATCAAACAAGTCATCGATGTGAGGTAAAGGATACTTGTTTTTAATAGTGATGTTATTCAAAGCTCTATAATCAATGAAAAGTCTCATGGAACCATCTTTCTTTTTAATGAACAAAACAAGATCACCCCATGGTGAATTTCTAGGATTAATGAAGCCTTTATTAAGAAAATCCTGAAACTGATTTTTCAATTCAAGAAGTTCTATTTGAGCCATATGATATGAGGGTTTTGAAATTGCCTTAGCATCAAGAACTAAGTCAATTGTGAATTCGACTTTCTAACCAGGTATGACACCAGGTAACTCATCAGGAAAAACATAAAGGTATTCATTTACCATTAGCACACCATTAATTTGAACAATTCCCTTGTTTTCAAAAATATGAGCAAGATAAATTTCATTTCCATATTTCAACAGTTTCTTAGCTTCCTGATATGTTATCAATTGCATGGGTTCATTCTTGTATATAAACTGAAACTATTTCGGAAAAAAACTTATTTATCTCTAAAATCAATATTAGCATGATAAATAGAAATCCAATCCATCCTAGAATAACATAAACTAAAATAAGGGAAAAACAACAAGGTTTAAAGGTAAAGTATTTCCACAGACCATAATAGAATGATTCTTATAATTCATTTTTGCTATAATATTTCCCCCTGGTGTTTTAACAATAAGTTCTAGTCTCATTTATTGAGGTGATATTTCCAATTTACCAGAAAATTTACTAGAAATTAAGGAATGTGTAGACCATGTATCGAACAAAACTTTATCAAAATCTGAGTAAACAAACAAAGTACCTAATACAACTTCATTGGATAGCCTGACGTCTGCTGATGTAGTCGTAAAGGATCTCACCACACTTTTTTGCTTATAGTATGGCTTCTTTGCTTTATTCAGATCTCTCTTTGGGAAGGAATTTGTATAATAACCCATCTCACCATATTTAAAACACTTTACAGTTTTCTTATCAGGATTAGTCTTAGGATCATTTTCATTACAATCTCAGGCCATATGTCCAAACTTACCACATCGAAAACACTTCCCAGTTTTGGTAAGGCATTACCTAGGGTGATTCTTGCCACACTTTTCACAAACTAGAAATTGGATTTTCTTACCATCATATTTCTTTGGTTGATTTTTACCTATCGATTTCCATCTGTACCTATTATTATCCTTATTGTTAAAGTGAACATGATCATCAACAAACTCCATCTCTACCCTCTCAACACATCGGAAAATTTTCTCATAACTTTTTAATTCACAAGAGGCCAACTCCCTTTGATACCTTGGATTCAATCCTGAGTAAAAGCGGTTGATTTTTCTATCAAGATCCAAAATAAGATTTGGAGAATACCTCACCAGTTGGGTGGAGTTTTCTTCATACACAACCACTGAATCCTCATACTTTTTTTTCAATTCAAGGAATTTCTTCTCCATCCTAAGTTGCACCACCTTAGGAAAATATTTTTCAAGGAAAATACTTTTAAATTCATCCCACTATAAGGCATCAATATCCTCTCTATCCCTAATATTACATACCATTTAACACCACTAATCATCTTCACCTTCAAAACAATAAATAGAAAGACATACCTTTTGATTATATGAACAACCGATTACATCAAATATCTTTTCAAGGGATTTAATCCATCCTTCAGCCGCTATTGGGTCAGAATATCCATTGAAAGCAGGAGGGTGTTATCTCAAATTTTTTTCCATTATTGTCATTATCTATTGTGATACCTCTAGTTGTTCTCTTTCATGGATTCCACCACTATTAATTTCCCATATTAGCTGATCCATTACCATCACAAACTACTTGGTTTTAATCCTTACCATTCCGGGCTACATATTCGGAAGGATGTCGTTCTGTCAGTTCTTCTCCACTTTAGATTCTCTATTTCTTCTATGGAAAAACATTCTAAAAAACATATCTTAGTCAAATAAACATGGTAATATTTAAATTATATAACATTTCAAATAATCCATATAGTAAAAAACATTTATGGTATTATATTAACATTATTCTAACCCCTAAAGTTATCTAAACCATCCTCTAATAACAACTATAAGGACCCAACCTTATTACATTACATAATATTGAATTTAGTCAAGAAATAACTTCCTTTCACATTGAGTATATTTTCAAGTTAATAGATTTATAGAATTGGAACATAATAAATTCATAACATTACACATTATTATAGAGTGGATACCATAAAAACAATATTCATTTCTTGCAAAAAATAAAACTTTTTAAATAAAAAATGATTTCTTTGACAATTATTCAAAAATTTAACTTGGCTTCCTTATTTGTCTTACACATCCTTATAACCTGTAAAAATTATTTAAATACTTGGTATGAGCACAAAAATCTCAGTAATGGATATAAAAATAAGTAAATAGCACATTGGTCCATGAATACTTGTAACCTATGAAAACATTTTCAAAAGACGTACTTATCACCCATATATATTTACTTTGTGAAACATGATATTTCCAAAAGATTCCCACGAAACATAAGAACATAAATATAACCATGAAGGTATCTTGGGTCATTAATTATATAATCCTGTAACCCTCTCGACCACCTTATAATTTGTAACCCTCATGACTACCTTACAATTTGTGTAACTATCGTAGTTACACTTGGAGTAACTATATGGACGACCTCCAACATACACATACCCAATGAATTGGAAGGAAATATAGGTCCCGAAATTAATCATAAACAATTCCATAGATTCATAATATAATCATACAACATTAATAATTGCATAAAAACATTGCTTTTGAATTTTGTAAAACAGAATTTTAAAAGAGGATTTTAAAAGAAAATCTAGTTATAACTATCATATAATTCAAGTGAGACTTAATAGAGTAGATGGAAATGAATATAAACTGTAAATACACATAATTAAACATAATATAAAAAAAACCCATCACACAAACAATATAAATAACGAAGTAGAAGGTTAACCCAAAGAATGGAAATCAGGTTAAGAATTCCCTTACCTCGGGTTTGTTTTACTTAAAAATCATTTAAATCTTCTGTATAATAGTTAAAATAGTGTTATTAATATCTTAAATAAACATATCCATATTTATAATACCTTATAAGGTCATTTAATTACATCATTTCACCCTTTAATTGTTATTATTTTGTCCCTTTCATTGTTTTGGGTGTGTTCTTTACATGTTTTCCATGATCAGTTCATGATGAATGTTCTTATCGATTGAAAGTGAAACTATAGAATTGTAATGGAGTGGTATTTTTATATTTAAAGAACTATAAATTATAACATTTATCATTTTCAATTATTATATAAGGATGATTCATATGTTAAAACATTATTGATATTTGTTTAGGTCATTTGGCAATTCTTCGATTGTAAAGAACTCCTTTGGTTTTATAAATTAATAACTTGTGTACTAAATGATTACAGAACCTTATATAAGATACATTACATAAATTATGATATGTTTCATCCATAAAAATTATTTAATGACTATTCTTGATGAAATTAAATGAAATTGAAATCACATTGTCCATGATGTCGGTAAATCGAGACATCATGGATGGTGTTTTAGTTTCTTGAATAAGTGGAGGAGGATAAGAGAATTGATGAGGAATTTTACATGAACATGAGAACATCCATAATATAAAATATTCTGGATCTTTCATTCCACTTGGATAAGAGGAGGGTAATAGATTATAAGAAAATAAAAGGAAATGAAAGGAAAACATGAAAATGAAAGAAGATTCTTACCCCTTGATCTCTTCTCATTGAGATCCTTCTTAAGGCCTTTGGTTTTGGCCTTTTGGTGGGATCAGAAGCTCTAGGATGTGGGGAAGATACTTGAGAGGATTATTGGGTAGAACTTAGGTAAGTATCAAGTCTTGAGATGTGTGGGAGGAAGAGGGAAATGAGGGTGGTATTTATAGTGGAGGAGAGGGGTATTTTTCATTATTTTAATCATTATTATAATATTTTTTCTCAAGAATATGAATAATATTAATTCACGTGACCACAAATATTAATAATGGAATGTGAGTTCAAACCAAGTGGCCTTAAATCACTTATTATGTCATAAATAGTGTATTTTACTGATAATTTGAATTTATGGTATTTTACTGTATTTCACTATTCATCAAAAATTCAAGAATTTTAGAAAAATCCCAAAAATTAACCCTAACAATTTTTCAATGTGTAGAATTAAAAAATGAACTCCATTTTTGAAAATAATTTTCTAAATATTATTAATTTAAATTTTAAATAAAATCATACTTAATTCCAAAATTAACGATTTTAATTCTATAACTGCTTTTATATCACATTGAAAAATTAACCAAGATGTCATTATCTTAAAGGCTTAAGAAAATACAATAATAATAAAATTTACTATTCATTAGGGACATATTACTATTCATATTACTATTGATAAGGGTATGATACTATTCACCAACAAAACAAGTTGGTTTCATCAGACTCCAAATAACTTATTGAACACAATTATAGATGACCATTTTTTGAAATTGAAAACATAGAAGCATAAAAATTATGTTTAAAGGATAGTTATAAATATCTACTTAAAATAATGTTTCATGCATTTCAATTTATTTTTTTGAAAACCATTGGATGTTACAATTTTTATCAAGAATGTTTTAATGATAATTTAATGGTATTTCTATTCATAAAATAAAATATCCCTTGATTTCACTAATGATTTACTTGGGATATGATCCTTGAATAAAATATTTATTCTTTCTTTGGATGGTTTATGTTTTTGATGGAAATATTTTTTTGAAACCTTTCTATTTTTCATGGGTTATTCTATGATGATATGATGAAATGATTATGAAACCCATTTCTTTTCCATGGTTTATGCTATGATAAATTTTTTATGAAATCTATTTATTTTCATGGGTTATGTAATGACCTAAACTGTTATAAATAAAATTCCTCTTTTTGTTTTAATTAAATATCTTATTAAGTAATATAGTTATAGAAAACACATGCACTTATTTTGTTTTATTATATTCAACTGGATTTAAAAGACCATTATGTTTTATTACCATTGATAATATAGACATTTAACAATGATCACCTGATTACTATAAATCTAGGGTTTTAACAAATCCAATTGACACAGAAAAAGGAAGTGATGACCTCAACCAGTAGGATCATACACTATGAATCGCATTTATCAGAGATTTTGAGAGAGATAGAATTTCTGGGATTTTTCCTTGACCAATCCCAAGATAATATCTAATAAATTAAGAATTAATGAAACCATTTATAGGATAAGATCAAGCTTATTGAGATCATGACCCAAACCATGTTCGTCGAACTACCCCATGAAAGTCCCACCACTTCACACCTTACTCTTAGGGCATTTTTTGGTGTATTAAAGGGATATGTAATAAGACCCTATAAATATGAGCATGTATATTATTTTTTATATAATAATGAATATATTTCTGTCCTATTATTTTTACTTTACAAATGTTTTTTTATTTTTAATTCAATAAAACACAAATAGTATTTTTGGTTAATATTAACATTCAATTAAGGAATCTATTTTGATGAATTAATGGATTTTCGAAATAAATAATATATTAATAAAATATTATTATTAAATTATTTTTATTAAATATAAATTATCATATAATTGTTTTATTAAGTTAAATAAAATTTTCATAAGGGTTTGAAAACTATTATTATAAAAACCCCAACATTTACAATAAATGTCAGTTATTATTTTAAAAGTAAAAATTAAAATAATTATAAAATTATTTAGATAAAATGAATATTATTTTTGGAATAAAAAATTAAAATTATCCAATGGTGATTTTTTCATAATTTTCTGAGATAGTCAAATTTTTGGGTAAAAATTAAAATCATATAAATATACATTGTGTTTTATGACATCTAATGACCCAAAAGTGATTTAATAATTACTATAAATGGGATCCACAACCAAATATATGTTTTCCTTTTAAAATAATGTGATTTTAATTTATTTTATTTATTTTTTAAATCTATTATGAATCCTCCAAGACTTACAATATATTTTAAGGTTTTAAAATCCTTTATTTAAGAGTGTGACTCACCTCCACATAAGTAAGGGAATTATTTTATTAATTTAAGACCTTGAACTTATAAAATAATATAAAACACTCCCATTTTATAGAAACCATGGGAAAAAACCATGGGTTGGTTTGCTGTTTTGGTTATTTTTTTTACGTAGAGTCCAAAACTAAAATAATAAAGAAATCCCCCTCTTTTTTCTATATAAACCCACACAAGATCTCATTTTTCTTCACTAAAACTCGTTGTATAACATAAATACTCTTCCTTAAACTCTCTATATTTCTCCCAATGTTCCCCCAAGCTCTCAAGAATCCCCTCCCAATCTTTTTAATTCACACACTCAAGTAAGGGATCCTCACCTTCTTGTCCTCCTTTTAAATTCAATCACCTTCTTTGAAATTAGTTCTTTTAATTTCAATTGGTTATCTGGTAATTCATTTATAATATTTAAAATACTATCCAATTTATGTTATTTTAATGAGGTATCATTTATCCTCCCTCGTTTGGACCCTTAATTAAGCCGTTATATGCTGAAATTTCGTATGGGATCCTCAGCTTCTCTTCTTGATTCAAGTTTCTTTATGAAATTATGAAATATATTTCCATTTCCTAAAGTTGGTACTTGTATTTAAATGCACCTATTACTGACCATTTTATTTCCAAATTATGAGATTAATATTTCTCTATCATCAAATTTTTTTATAAATTTTCAAGTAACACCGTTATGTTGCCAAAATTACACTACGATTTTCCATTCCAAAACAATTGTGTAGTGAATAACGTACCCATTTTTATATAAAGGGTATTCAACTTTATGAACATATAATTATTGATTTGGGAATTAAATTTATGTATTCCACATTCCTTTATCATGGAATAAATTATTATGATGAATTAATCCATGTTGTATGATTCATGTGGCACAATTAAGCATGAGAACAAAATGAATATGATGGGTGCACCCAGATAGTGCTCCAATGCATTAGATAATGTTTAATTATAATGATACATCATATTGGGATAAGGATTTAACTTTATTCCTTTATGGTAATTTTTCCACCATGAAGCCTTGATGGGTTTATCCTTGACCTATGTTTATGATTCAGTGTTTTATGTTGTTACCACATTTCCCATGTTATGATTATCATGCTTTATCATGTCTTATTATTCACGTTCCTTTTATTCCTCATTGATATGAATATTTTATAACAATTATCAATTATGAAATGTTTATTTCCTTACTGTTATTTATATATCACCCCTTTCTTATGTATGTCCCCAGGTTATCCCATGCAGTTTTATATTCGAAGGATTATTTTGAGCATGTTAAAGAAATTTTAAATAAATATGTTGTATTCCCTATTTTATGTTGTCATGTAATGCACATAATTATCAAATAAACTACAATTATAAATATTTGGGGTTGTATTAAATGTAATTTTATGTAATAAATCAAGTATTAATGTTTAATAGAGTAAGGTTGTCATATTTGGAAACAGACCAAAAGTTTAGTTATTTTTAGTATTAGGATTAGAAAAATATTGAGAAATCCTTATGAATAAGACTAAGTATAAGAAAAAATACTGAAATTTTGGTAAGTATATAGTAAGTGGTTTATTAAGAAAATACATCCCTATATGGATACTACAAGTGGATGTGGTTTCGGCACAAATGTACTTAGGAGTAACAACTCTGATAAGGTGTCTTAGGCCTGACTCAGGGTAACCTAGTATATGAAAACATGCCTTAATTCACACCTAGTTTGAAAATCCCAGGGTATATGATTTATTAAATTCATAAGATCATTATAAACCATTATTAAGTGAATAAAAATTCTCATAAGAATTTATGTTAGGAAATAGATCTTGGATAACATAGATTGAATCCTAGAAACTCATAAGTTAAGGAGATAAATGTAATTTATATGTTATCACTTTGATGTCATTGGATTCCCTTTCATGTGTTGAATTATTTAAAATAATCACCCCTAATTTTTCTTTTATTCCAGATAATGGTCTTAAATAGGAAAAATCAAGTAAACAATCAATGCGATTAGTAATGTAATGACTGTTCCAACGAGATTCCAAACCTGATAGGAGCAGGAATCGAGAAATTTATGAAGATAATCTCCCAACTAAATTAGGATCTGAATTGAAACCTAGATTAGAAAGAGCATCAAAACACCCGTAAGAGTGAACCAGATGTGATTGAGAGTTTTGTGTGAAAAATTCATCTGACTTTCAATGGATCATCTGATCCCTTAATCACAAAACAATGGATCAACACCATTGAGAAGATCTTCTCTATCCTTTAATGTTATGAGAAAGTGAAGGTTCAATTTACTATTTATCATATGGAGTGATAACATGATCAGTGGTAAACATTGATCAAGAATATAAAGCCCTAGGAAGAGATATAAGTGATGGAGTAGAAGGAATTCCAGAAAATGTATTTGATAAATATTTTCCCCATACTCCCTAAATTAAAATTGAAAGTTATTTCCTTCCCCTCAATCAAAAAGTCGACAAATATTTCTGGGCGTACGAGGAAAAATTCACACAACTTGAATGATATGCCTATGGCTTTTTCATTACCCCTGAATACAAGGTTGACTGTTCTTTGGTGGTCTAAATCCTAGTCTACAAAAAGCCTTGACAATCCATGACTTTGATATCTATGAGGAAATTGCCTGATGTTCCCTCAAATTCAAAATGGAGATCAGTGAATCTCAAGGGTATCATGGGGATAATAAGTGGAAAGTGGAGTTTATTTCTGGTAGTCTAATAGAGAAATATAACAGTGCTAAAAAATTTCAGTATCCCACTTGTCAAAGGTACTTAAAGAAGCACCTTGAAAATTGCATAAGGGGGGAAAATAAATGATTTAGGTGCAGGAAGAAAGAAAATATAGCTAATAATTTCTGACAGGAGATACTTACTAATGAAACAGAGTAAAGAAATTCTCAAGTCAAGTCTCAACACATTATTCATTACTTAAACTATAAGGAATTGAGGAAACTTTCAAACCAATGCCTTAATACAAGATTTTTCTAAGGCAACCAACAACCTCCAAGGTAGTAAGGGTGAGATTTTTCCATCACCACCATTGAAGTGAATCCCGATAATGAAGTGGTGACATGTACACTAGTTATTCATTCAAGAATAGCGAATGTATTTTTTGATTTTGGATCTACACATTCCTTCATATCATGAAAGTTTATTAGAATTATTCAAACACCACCACAAATCATGGAAGTATAAATGTCATTAAAAATTAAAAATGGGGAAATTATTTCATCCCATGTATATAACTCCCACCACATCACAATTTGTGGGATGAACTTATTAGAAAAACATGTCATACATACATTAGTGGAATTTAATTAAATTCTAAGCATGGATTGGATTTCCCTATATAGAGCCAACATACATTTCTATGAGAATAAAATCACTCTCTATATTGTGAATAAACCTCCAATTCTATAAAAAATCAAGAAGGAATATGAATATTATTTATCACAAACATCTCAAGCATGAATATTACTTCCACATGAGAATGCATATATAACTCAAATGATTGAGTCTAAAGAAAGAATCATCCTCTAAGACATTTCTGTCATGAGGGAATGCAATGATGAGTTTCCTGAGGAATTTCATGGCCTTCCTTCTAGATGAGTGGTTTAATTTTCAATCGAACTTATACTTGGGGCATTACCAATATCCAAGAATACGTATAGAATGGATGTTGTGGAACTTGAGGAGCTGAAGAAACAACTACAGGAGAATTTGGAAAAGGGGTTCATAAGCCCACGTTCTTCACTATGGGGTGCACCAATCCTCTTTGTTAAGAATAAATATGGGTCAATGCTCTTTTGTATTGATTATTACGAACTCAATAAGATCACAATAAAAAACAAGTATCCTATTCCTCATATTGATGAATTTTTCAATCAGATATGTTGAGCACAATACTTCTCCAAGGTAGATATTCAGTCAGGATAATATCAAGAAAGGGTGAAAAAGGAATATATCCCCAAGATCATTTTCAATATAAGGTAAAAACACTATGAGTTCATATTGATGTCTTTCAGGCTCACTAATGCCCCAATAATCTTCATGGCCTTAATGAATAGAGTCTTTAGAGATTACCTTGTAAAATTTTTGGTAGTATTTATAGATGATATTCTAATATACTTCAAAAGAAAAGAGAATAATGAGGAACATTTTATCACCATTCTAAATACCCTACAATGGGAGAATATTTATTCTAAGTACAACATATGTGAGTTCTGGTTGAAGTAAGTATCTTTCTTGGGGCATGTCATCACAAGAAATAGGATATCTATGGACTCTTAAATTTGGAAGAAATTGAAGGATATAAGAGGCAAGAATATGTAATATATATCCATAGTTTCCTTGGGTTATATGAGTATTATCATTTATTTTTGAGAAATTTCTCAAAAATTTTAAACCCTATTACCAAGATAACTCAGAAGGGAGTGAGGTTTTTTTGGATGAAAGAATGCAAGGAAAGATTTAAGGAGATAAAAAAGAAGCTTATCACTACACTAGTGCTCACAATACAGAAAATTGAGGAACTATTTGTGGTATATAGAGATATTTCAAAGAATGTATTAAGATATTTAATGATAAAAAATGATAAATTAATAAACTACACCACAAGGTAGTTGAAAATTTATGAGAAAATTGTCCCAAACATGATCTAGAGATAGAAGATATGATCTTTGAATTGAAAATATGGAAGCATTATATATTTGGGGAGAAGTGTGATATATATACTGATCACAAGATCCTAAAATATATATTCACACAGAAAGAGCTTAATATGTTCTAGTGAATATGGTTAGAGCTGATCAAGGACTATGACTACTCAATTCACTACCATACTGGGAAATAGAACAAAGTAGCAGATTCTCTAAGTAGAAAGGATCTAGAAATTATACCATTAATAAGAATTAAGATGGATCTAATCTTCTTATATTTGAAAAGGATATACATGGGAATTATGAAGGAAAGAACATCATCAATCCTTTCATAAATTATTTCTCATCCATATCTTTTGGAAATTCTGAAGGATTCACAAAGAAATGATGTGGGAATTCAAAAGAAAGTGGAAAGTATAAGGAAAGGGGAAGCCATAGAGTTAAATTTTAATGAAGAAGGAATTGTGAGATTTGGTCAAGAATATGTGTTCCATGCAATCCTAAGTTAAAGAAGGAGGTATTGGATGATTCACATAGTTTGAATTTCTCCATCCACCTAGGAAGCACAATGATGTATCAAGATCTCTAAGAGCACTATTGGTGAAAATATGAATAAGGAGATCGATGAATATAAATAAAAGTGCATATTATTCTAGAAAATGAAGGCTAAAAGGTAAAATTATAAGGAGATGATGAAACCATTACCCATAACAACATAGAAATGGGAAAACATCACCATTTAATTTTCCACTAAACTTTTGATGACATCCAGGGAAAACAATGCTATATGGGTTGTTGTGGATCATCTTACAAAGACAACAAACTTTATCAAAATTCAAGAGGACTTCTCACTAGATTAACTTACATGTATATACATTAGAGAAGTATTAAGGATTCATGGGGTACCACTATCAATTGTATTATATTGAGATCCAAGATTCACATCTAAGTTCTAGAAAAGTCTCCAACATGATCTAAACACTAATTTAAACTTTAGTATGACCTATCATACTCAAACTTATGACCAATATGAGTGGACTATTCAGACACTATAATACATGTTGCAATCATATTCTATAAACTTCAATGGAGGATGGGACCAACATCTTCCTCTGGTTGAGTTATCATACATCAACAGTTTCCACTCGAGCATCCAAATGACTCCCTATGAATCCATTTATAGGAAGAGGGGAAGAAAACATGTATATTGGGATGAGTTTGGGGAATAAAAACTACTAGTTTCTGAAATGATTAAGGAAATTGTGGAAAAGGTTAAGACCATTCAATAGCACATCAAGACTATTCAGAGTTAACAAAAGATCTATACTGATAGTTATAGATGAGACCTAGAGTTTGATGTTGGATACATGATATTCCTTTGAATATCTCCATGAAATAAAGTGATGAGATTTGGGAAGAAGTGAAATCTTAGTCCAATGTACATCTAACCTTTTTAGATCCTTGATCACATCAGAATGGCAGCCTATCGACTATAAATCCCACTGAACTTATCTCAAGAACATGATTTATTCCATATATCCCTCTTAAGGAAGTACATTAAAGATCCATCACATGTAATAAATCCATAGGTGGTACCATTGGAGAATGAAATTTCCTATGAAGTGAAGCTGATGAAAATATTAGATCGCAAAGAAAAAAGTTCAATGAAATAAGACAATGCACATTGTCAAAGTGTTGTAGAGAAACCACAAGTTTGAAGAAGCAATGTGGGAATGAGAGGAGGTGATGAAGAAAAGTTACCCTCATCTATTTTTGTGTAGGAAATGAGAATTTTGAGGGTGAAATTTCTTAACGGGGTAATATTTTAACAAACCAAACTATTATAAATGAAATTATCAATTTTTTAATTAAATGTCTTATTAAGTAATATGGTTATAGAAAAAACATGAAATTATTTTGTTTTATTATATCCAATTGGATTTAAAATACCATTATGTATCATTACTATTGATAATATAACTGTTGAACAATGATCATATGATTAGTATAAATATAGGGTTTTAACAAATCTAATTGACATAGATAAAGGAAGCGATGACCTCAACTAGTAGGATCATACCCTATAAAGACCATTTATCAGAACTTCCAAGGGAGATAGACTTTTTGGTATTTTCCCTTGACAAAGCCTAAGTTGAGATCTAATAACTTAATAATGAATGAAACTGTTCCCAAGAGAAGTTTAAGCTCATCGAGATCACGACCCAAACCATGTTCGCCGAACCACCCCATGAAAGTCCCACCATTACGAACCTTACTCTTAGGGTGTTTACTGGTGTACTAAAGGGATATGTAACAATACACTAGAAATATGTGTATGTATATTATTTTTTATAAAATAATTAATATATTCCCATCCTATTATTGTTACTTTATAAATGATTTTTTATTTTTGATTCAATAAAACACAAATAGTTTTTTTGTTAATATTCAATTACAATTAAGGAATATATTTTGATTAATTAATATACTTTTTAAATAAATAATATTTTAATAAAATATTATTATTAAATAGTTTTTATTAAATATAAATTATCATATAAAATTTTTCTGAAGTCAAATTTATTTTTTATAAGGGTTTAAAAATTGTTATTGTAAAAAACCCGTCATTTTCAATAAATGTAAGTTATTATTTTAAAAGTAAAAATTCGCATATTTATAAATTATTTTAGATAAAATGAATATTATTTTTGGAATCATAATTTATAAATTATCTAATGGCAAATTTTTCATAATTTTCCGAGATAATCAAATTTTTAGGTAAAAACTAAATATCCTATAAATATACATTGTGTTTTATGACATCATAATGACCCAAAAGTGATGTAATAAATAATATAAATGAGAGAAATTATCGAATATAAATTTTTTATTTTAAAATAATGTGATTTTATTTTTATTTGATTTATTTTTTAAAGCCATTATGAATCCTCCAAGACTTATAATATATTTTATGGTTTTAAAATCCTTTTTTAAGAGTGTAACTCACTACCACATAATAAAGGGAATAATTTTATTAAGTTTGGACCTTTACCTTATAAAATAATTTAAATATCTCCCATTTGGTAGAAAAAATGGGAAAAAACCATGGTATGGTTTGTGTTTTTGGTCATTTTATTATGTAGATTCCAAAACCAAAATAATAATGAAATCCCCCTCTTTTTCTATATAAACCCACACAAGATCCCATTTATGTTCACTAAAACTCCTTGTATCATATAAATAATATTCCCTCCAATATATAGGTTCCACAAGAGTCACCCCAAAACTCTTAATAATCCCCTCCCAATCTTTTGAAGTCACACACTTATGTAAGGGACCCTCACCTTCCTCTCCTCTCAAATTCAAGCACCTTCTTTGAATTTAGTTCTTTTAGTTTCAATTGTTTATATGTTCATTCATTTATAATAATTCCCTTACTATAAAATTGATGTTATTTTAATGAGGGATCATTTATTATCCCTCATTTGGACCCTTACCTAATCTTTTACTATGTCGAAATTTCGTAAGGGATCCTCACTTTCCCTTCTTGATTCAAGTTTATTTATAAATTTATGCAATATATTTCCATTTCATAAACTTAGAAAATATATTTCCATATCCCTATTAATTTACATTTTATATAAAAATTATTATATACCACCTTATCTATAATCAACCATTTTTATGAGTTTTCAAGTAACGTCGTTATGCTGTCAAAATTCCACCGCGATTTTCCATGCTAAAACAATTGTGTAGTTAATACCATAAAAATTTTTATATCAAAGGTATTCAAATTTATAAAAATATATTTATTAATGGGGGACTTAAATTTATTTATTCCATATCCATTAATCATGGAATAAATTATGATGATGAATGAATCCATGTTGTATGATCCATGTTGAACACTTAATCAGGAGAACAAAATGAATATGATGGGTGTGCCTAGATAACACTCCAATTAATTGGGTTATGTTTAACTATAATGATATTTTATTTTGGAATAGGGAGTGGACATGATTCATTCATGAGACTTTTTCCACCATAAAGTCTTGGCAGGTTTATCCTTGACCTATGTTTATGATTCAATATTTTAAGTTGTTGCCACATTTCCCATGTTATGATTATCATGATATATCATGCCTTATTATTCATGTTCCTTTTACTACTCATTGATATTCCTATTATATAACAGTATCACTTATTACATTTTTATTACCTTACTAGCTTTTATAGGTCACCCCATTCTTATGTATGTCCCCACGTCATCCCATGTAGTTTTATGTTTAAAGGAGTATTTTGAGCATGTTAAAGAAGTTTTTAATAAAGATATTATATTCCCTATTTTATTTTGTTATTTAATGTACATAATTACAAAATAAACTAAAATTATTGATATTTTGGGTTGTATTAAGTGTAATTTTATTTAATAAATCAAGTATTAATGTGTAATAGAGATAAGGGTTTTCATAGGTTATGATATGATGAATGATTTATGATATTGTGGCACACATATGTATGATTTTAATTCTATAATGAGTGGGAAATATATGTCCCTCTAATGTATTGGGTAAATATTGATATCTCATGAGATAAATAGGATTGTAATGGGGAGTGAACCCATCTCATTAAGGGTCTCTATCCACTATGATAGTCTTGAAAGTGAACTATTACTATTATAATGATTTGGGGAGTGTACCCAATCCACTATGATAGTCCTAGAGGTGATCATTGAATAATAAGAACATTATTTTATATGATTATGTATATTCCATAATTCCATGTCTTATGTCAATTTGATTCTCTCATAGATTAGGTTCTTTGATTCCCTTATTATTTATGTCTTATGAACTTCCAAGTTTTATGTTGTGACTCAATATTATGATCTATGAAATACAGGGTATGGATTAAAAATTTTAATCTCATGTTCTCAAACCCTTATGCTCATGTTAATCTTATGTGATAATTTATATCTTCTTTTTTTTACCCTTACTAAGAATTTAAGATCACCATTTATTATATTTCCTGTAACACCCGAGATTTTTATGTTATATAAATCATCAAAGGAATCTTTTTCTACACAACACTTGCTTGGCTTTATTTACACGCAATCGCGACCTTCCTCGATAGCTTGCGTCATACGCAATACCGAGTTTCACTAAACAATAATATGCTATTAAAACTAGCCGTTATGAATAGTAATAACCACTTTTTGAAATTTTATAAATTTTATTTTTAAAAATGGACTTCATTTTTGGATTCGGAATACTGAAATTAGCCTAGGGTGAAATTTTGGTATTTTTCTGAAAACTTTCAATTTTTGATGAATAGTGAAACCACTAAGTGGTAGGTTAAAAACTGAATTTTGCATAAAACTTAATTTTACCGCTTCTGTGAATGGAATTTCGAAAATCCGAGAGACACGGTTAATATCAAGGACTAAAATGTGGTTCAATGAGATGAAAATAATTTTTTGGTGAATAGTAACTTTTTACTTTTTTTACCGCGGTTAATAGTAAATAGGGTAACTAAGGGTAAATATGATATTACTATTACCCTAAAACATGTCCTAATTCTATTGGACAAGTGTAATTCGACCAAAAACAAACTTAGGAATAAAATATGACCATTTAGGCCCACTTGGATTAGATTAGGACATTTATTATTAATTTATTTAAAGAAGGGTTAAAATAGTTAAAATCAAAGTTTAATAAGTAAATCATTTTTAATATGGGGTTATACATAAGATAAATTCGACTATAAATATTCATTAAAAAGATAAAAAAATTTCCTACATAATCGTATTTTATTTGTAATTTTTAGAAATTAAATAATTTAATTTATTTATGACACAATGATGATGCAGTAATTATCTTATTAATGAAATATTGACATAATTGATGTTATAAACACCAACATAAATGTAATTTGAGACTTTTTATGAATTACACTAATTTTCTAGGTTACTATGATATATTAATGTTGATTTAATCAACTTTATTCGAACATATAATTCTGTTATGACTTTCACAAAAATCATATATCAAATAGTGTCAAAATTGACACAAAATAGTTTTTAAATCAAATATTATATTATTAATTGTTATTTTATTCCTAAAAATCTAAGGTTCGGCCAAATGACATAGATAAGGATATATATATTAATAATAAACAATTTGGGGTTCGTTTGGCATGTTATAGTAAGTGTATTAACCATATAGTGAAAGAAAAAAAAAGACACGGTAAAAGTTAAATTATTTAACTTAGAGTTAAATCTAATTGATAAGGTTAAAATAATACCCTAAACTTGTCTAAATCCTATTGGTTGATAGGAGTTCGACCCTTCCCCACTTTAGCTTCGAAATAAGACCCTTTGGAACCATTATAAACCGATTTTGACTTTAATATAAAATAATATTTTGAGATATTCCTAAGGTGCCCCTCTCCTCCCTTATAAAAGGGCACCTCCTCCCCCTCCCCCTCACACCAATTTGAGCACTCAAGCTCGGCCAACCCATGCCATTTTCTCCTCTACACTTCCCTAGAATAATCCTAGAGGTCCTGGTCTTCTTCAAAGACCAATCTTAGTTCCCTAAGTGGAGGATTCAAAGAAGCGTTCCAAAGAAGAGGTAATATCCATTACCGATCTTTTCAATTTCTTTCTTCTTCAACTTCTTCTTCTTTAGTTGTTTCATGATAAAGTAATAACATAAGTATTACTTAAATACTGATATGTTATTATAAATATTAAACAACCCTAATTCACCTTCTATCCATCCTACGGAAAAATGAAATCACCGCGCGTGCGTACGTACGGAATACCGTCTCCACGCCGTGGTGTAATCTATTTTCCACCATCACTTTACAAGGATGGGTATAATGGTGTAATGAGTAAATATTTATGATTATTATAAAGTAATATTGATACTGAAATAATATATATATACTCCAATACAGTTCCACGATCATAGGAACGATATCATCACTCGTGCGTACGTACGGAATACCGTCTCCACGATGTGATGCGACTCGTTCTACATGATCATCATTACATAGTAATTATATAAATTGAATGAATAAATATGATATATGTTAAACTAATACCATTCTGGATATAAGGTATCTATAACCTTAAAAGAAGAATAAGAATTTATTCGGAAAAACACGCATAAGAACAAAAGGCAATAAAGACCCGAGTAACAAGTAACAATGAAATATTACTATCAAGAAGCTAAGAATATGACCATATATTATATCATATAAATATGTATGATTCTGGAATAAGTCAATAACATTATTTAAACCATTATACAGGAGCTTCGGACATGTACAAAGCAAATTGGACCTAAGGTAAGGGAAATATCACAATCTTATTTTTATCCGAGATTGTTTATTCGTAAGTATTTACTGGGGTGTATTTTATCATCCACATCCATGTTTCATCAATATGTAATATTATTTCCATCCACATACAATTGTTTAAATCCATTTTTACCCTTCGGTGAGTTTTAGTAATATGTATGAAAGGAATCTTTTGTCGTTTTTCGTACGAGGTACTTTTTGACTTTTCCGACAAAAGTACGAAGAATGTTTTTTTTAACTTATACGGAATGAATGGATTTTTAAAACATTATTTCCAAGAATCTTCCTTTACAAGTTTTCAAGTTTATTTTTAATCAACTTCTTTTATTTTAAAGTTGTATGACATGTTATGAAAGGAAAAATGTTTTTGGAAGTAGAAAGGATATTTTCCTCAAGAATGAAGTTCAAGTATTTTATCAAAATTATTTTCCATCTAAGATAATAAAAGGGTTCTGTTTTTATCCCTATTATTACATGGATTTGATTATGTTGTGATGGAAACATTTTTATGAATTCCTTTATCTTATATGAATTGTTTTATGATGTCATGTTGTTTAAGAATCCCATTTTTATTACATGGGTTATGCGATGATGTATGATTTATGATTATGTGGCACACATAAGAAAGGATTCATTATAAGATGGGTGGGACCTATATCTCCCTCCAATGCATTGGGTAATGATTTTATATCTCATGAGATATACATGGCTGGAACGGTAGGTTATACCGGTTCAGTGAAACAGGACTGAAACGAGGGTGACTCGGTTCAGAAAGGGACTTTGTCCACTAAGATAGTCTTGGCAATGAGTCATGACTAACAAGAAATGATTTTACATGATTATGTGTGCATGCCACAAAGTTTCAAGTTTTATGTTATGATTATGGGGATCTCATTTTCACTTCTATGATTTATTCCATGATAAGATATTATGATCTCTTTTGCAGGTTTTGATTTTCAAAAAGATATGATATGATTTTTATTTCCTTTATTTGCCCTTGATGAGCATTTGAGCTCACCCTTTTATGTTTTCTTTTCCCCAGGTCAATAAGATGGATATTAAGTAGAATATGCTAAAAGAGACCCTAGATATGATGAAATAAATGGGAGACACTGTAGAAGATTTATGAACCAGTTGTTTATGTTTCCCAGTTTCTAAAGACACTATACCTATACGGTCCTTTGTGGTTTTGTCATATGTTGTAATAAGTGTGCTTCAATTTTGAAGTATTAACAATGTATGTAAAGTATGGGTCGTTATAGTTGGTATCAAAGGAAAGGTATAGTCAACCTTTGGAAACTAGGATGTGAAAGCCTTAGTAAGAACCCTAAGGATAAGTCTAAGAATAGAACAAAATCTTAGTGTTTTAGAAATGGCCATGAATAACCTAGGATAAGACCTTAAGCATAAAAATTTTATTCTTGAATTATGTGGTTTTCCTATTATAATTAGTGTTGCTCACACTATTCTTCTTGGTTTTAGTCAATGGCTGGAACCCGAAGGAACCTTGTTAATGCGGAATGCGATGGGCAATGCAATGATTGTCCCCCTGAGCAACCAAACGATATGGGAGCTGGAATGAAAAATCTTGTAGCCATGCTCACACAACTTTCTCAAGCTATGAATCATACAGGACTTCCAAACGAGCAAAGGAAGGAGCAACATTCTGTTGAATCCTTCATGAGGCAGCATCCACCTTCTTTCAGTGGGTCTACTGATTCATTAGTTACTGAACAATGGATTAGTACTACGGAAAAGATATTTTCAGTTCTTCAATGTTCTGAACATGATAAAGTCATCCTATCAGTGTATCGTTTGGAAGGAGATGCTGATCAATGGTGGAATCTTATTAAGAATACAAGGCAAAGGGATGAAATTGAGTCTATGGAATGGGACGAGTTCAAGAACTTATTTTTCAATAAGTACTTCCCTCGTATTCTCCGAACAAAGATGGAGAAAGAGTCCCTTGAACTTAAGAAAAGGGATGATGAATCTGTTAGTACCTATGAAGCAAATTTTACAAGACTTGCAAGGTACGCTTCTGGTATTATTATCCAACCTGAGAGTAAGATCGATCGATTCTTTAGTGGCTTAAAACCAAGTCTTCGAAGGGCGTTAGCCATAAGGGAATTCAATAGCTACGAGGAAATCGTTCGATGTGCTCTCAAAGTCGAGATGGAGATTGGAGTAACCCATCAGTCACTTGGGTTTGATAAGAAGAGGAAGATGGAATTCAAAGAAAAATCTAAAGAGCACACGGAAAAGAAGATGAGCTTTTCCTTATGCTCAAAGTGTGGAAAGAAACATGGAGGGAGTTGTCTTAAAGTTACAAGTAAATGTTTTAAATGTGGAAAAGAAGGTCATTGGGCATTTGAATGCCGTGATAATGGGAAGAATATGTCTAATGACGCAAACAAAGGAAGGGATACACAGAATGAACCTACTACACTTCAATGTTTCAAGTGCAAGGAGATGGGGCATTATGCCAATCAATGCCCAAATCCAAGGGTTGATGATGATGGTCGACGTCAAAAAAATCTTAAGGCTAAAGACAAAGGAAAGTCACATGCAATTTCTATCAGCGATGTGGAGTACGATAACGAAGTGGTGAAAGGTACACTTACCGTCCACTCTAAAGTAGAAAATGTTTTATTTGATTCTGGATCCACCCACTCTTTTATTTCTAAAGAATTTTCTAAGGGTATCACCGTATTACCTCAACAATTAGATGTTGAGTTAGCTGTGACAACACCTAATGGCACAACAGTCGCATCAAAAGTTTATAATTCTTCTCCAATCGAAGTTTGTGGGAAAGTGCTTCCTGCAAATCTTGTGATCCTTCCTTTAGTGGAATTTGATGTGATTCTTGGCATGGATTGGCTTTCTCTACATGGAGCTCATATCAATTTCCAAAGAAGGGAAGTCACATTTCATATTCCAGATCAATCTACGATCGTCTATCAATGCAAGGATGAACATAACCTTCCAGTGGAAATTCCTTCCATCTTATGGGTCTTGATTCCACTAAATGAAGGTTATTTATCTCAAATGGTTGGTGAGAAACTCATGATTAAGAATATGCCCATTGTACGAGAGTTTGATGATGTATTTCCGGAGGAATTACCGGGTCTTCCACCAAATCGTGAAGTTGAGTTTTCAATAGAACTCGTACCGGGTGCTTTGCCTATTTCAAAGACACCTTATAGAATGGCCCCAATTGAGTTGCAGGAATTGAAGAAGAAACTCCAAGAGAATCTTGATAAGGGATTCATACGCCCTAGTGAGTCACCTTGGGGAGCACCTGTTCTTTTTGTTAAGAAGAAAGATGGATCAATGAGACTCTGCATTGATTATCGAGAACTTAACAAGATCACTATCAAGAACAAATATCCTCTCCCACGCATTGATGACTTATTTGACCAACTACGCGGAGCTCAATACTTTTCCAAGATTGATCTTCGTTCAGGGTATCATCAATTAAGGGTCAAAAGGGAGGATATACCAAAGATGACTTTCCGTACAAGGTATGGACACTATGAATTTATAGTGATGCCATTTGGTCTTACTAATGCCCCTGCTATCTTCATGGATCTAATGAATAGAGTCTTTAGAGACTATCTTGATCAATTTGTGGTAGTCTTTATAGACGATATTCTTGTCTATTCAAAGAGCAAGGAAGAGCATGAAGATCACTTGAGAATTATATTGAAGACCCTGAGAAAGGAGAAGCTTTATGCCAAATTTACCAAGTGTGAATTTTGGATTCAAAAAGTTGCATTTTTGAGTCACATAATCTCAAAAGAGGGGATATCTGTGGATCCAGCAAAAACAGAGGTTATCGAAAGATGGTCGAGACCAACAACAGTAACTGAGATCCAAAGTTTTCTTGGTTTGGCTGGATATTATCGACGTTTTGTAAAGGATTTTTCACGATTATCTAATCCACTCACCAAGTTGACTCGGAAAGGAGTTAATTTTGTTTGGACAGAGGAATGTGAAGAGAATTTCAAGGAGTTGAAAAGAAGGTTATCCAGTGCACCTGTGCTCACACTGCCTTGTAGTGGAGAAAGGTTTGTGATATACAGTGATGCATCCAAGAAGGGATTGGGGTGTGTTCATATGCAAAATGATATGGTGATAGCTTATGCCTCACGACAGTTAAAAATCCATGAGCAAAATTACCCAACACATGATTTGGAGTTGGCTGCGGTAATCTTTGCATTAAAGATTTGGAGGCATTACCTTTATGGTGAAAGGTGTGATATTTATACTGATCATAAAAGTTTAAAGTATATTTTCACACAAAAGGAGCTGAATATGCATCAAAGAAGATGGTTGGAGCTGATTAAGGATTATGACTGCTCAATCCATTACCACCCTGGGAAAGCAAACAAGGTGGCAGATGCATTAAGTCGACAAGACCATGCTAGTTTATCCATGATGAGGATAACAAAAGATCCAATATTTATGGATTTACAAAGGATGGATCTTGGAATTATAATGGAAGGGGGAAAATCTTATCTTTCTCAAATGAATGTTCAACCATCTATACATGTGAAGATTAAAGAGGCACAGAAAGAAGATGTCGAGTTACAAAAGAAGGTGAGAAATGTTCCTGAATTCAACCTTGATTGTGATGGGATAATAAAGTTCAGGAATCGGGTTTGTGTTCCTTCCATCCCCGAATTAAAGAAGGAGCTGCTGGATGAGGCTCATAGTTCTTCATTCTCTATTCATCCTGGAAGCACGAAGATGTATAGGGACCTGAAAGAGTACTTTTGGTGGGATGGAATGAAAAGATATGTTTCTGAATATGTCTCTCGATGCTTGGTTTGTCAACAAGTTAAAGCTGAGAGACAAAAGTCTAAGGGGATGTTACAACCATTACCCATACCCGAATGGAAATGGGAAAACATCACTATGGACTTTGTCACAGGACTTCCTAAAACATCCAAAGGCAATAATGCTATTTGGGTCATAGTTGATCGTCTTACAAAGTCTGCACACTTCATTCCTATTAGAGAGGATTTCTCTCTAGATCAGCTTCCCAGGATATATGTAAAGGAAGTGGTAAGATTGCATGGAGTACCACTTTCTATTATATCTGATCGGGATCTGAGATTTACCTCGAAGTTCTGGCGAAGTCTTCAGCATACTCTCGATACAGAGTTGAGTTTCAGCACTGCTTATCATCCCCAGACAGACGGTCAGTCTGAGAGAACAATTCAAACCCTAGAAGATATGTTGAGAGCTTGCTCTATGGATTTAAAAGGAGGTTGGGATCAACACCTACCTTTGGTGGAATTTTCTTATAATAATAGCTTTCACTCCAGTATTCAGATGGCTCTTTATGAAGCTCTCTATGGAAAGAAATGCAGGACTCCAACTTACTGGGATGAAGTTGGGGAAAGAAAGCTATTAGGACCTGATCTCGTTGATGAAATGGTAGAAAAGGTCAGATCTATTCAACAACACATAAGAGCAGCTCAGAGTTGATAGAAAAGTTATGCCGACAACCGAAGAAAAGACCTAGAGTTTGAAGTGGGTGATAAAGTGTTCTTATGAATATCTCCCTGGAAAAGGGTTATGAGATTTGGAAAGAAGGGGAAGTTGAGCCCTAGATATATCGATCCTTTCGAAATACTGGATCGTGTTGGGAAGGTAGATTACCAATTGGCGCTTCCACCGAATCTCTCTCAAGTTCACGATGTGTTCCATGTATCTCTCCTGAGAAAGTACATACCAGATCCTTCACATGTACTCAGCTCAGAAGTTGTACCGCTGGAGCAAGATCTTTCTTATGAAGAACAACCGATAGAGATTCTGGATCGTAGAGAAAAAGTCCTACGAAACAAGACCACTCGCTTGGTGAAAGTTTTATGGAGGAACCAACAACTTGAAGAAGCTACATGGGAGCTTGAGGATATGATGAGGGAGAAGTATCCTCATCTGTTTGTTACAAAGTGACGAATTTCGAGGGCGAAATTCTTTTTAAGGGGGGTAGAATGTAACACCCGAGACTTTTATGTTATATAAATCATCAAAGGAATCTTTTTCTACACAACACTTTCTTGGCTTGCTTTACACGCAATCGCGACCTTCCTCGATAGCTTGCGTCGTACGCAATACCGAGTTTCACTAAACAACAATATGCTATTAAAACTAGCCGTTATGAATAGTAATAACCACTTTTTGAAATTTTATAAACTTTATTTTTCAAAATGGACTTCATTTTTGGATTCGGAATACCGAAATTAGCCTAGGGTGAAATTTTGGTATTTTTCTGAAAACTTTCAATTTTTGATGAATAGTGAAACCACTAAGTGGTAGGTTAAAAACTGAATTTTGCATAAAACTTAATTTTACCGCTTCTGTGAATGGAATTTCGAAAATCCAAGAGACACGGTTAATATCAAGGACTAAAATGTGGTTCAATGAGATGAAAATAATTTTTTGGTGAATAGTAACTTTTTACTTTTTTTACCACGGTTAATAGTAAATAGGGTAACTAAGGGTAAACATGATATTACTATTACCCTAACACATGTCTTAATTCTATTGGACAAGTGTAATTCGACCAAAAACAAACTTAGGAATAAAATATGACCATTTAGGCCCACTTGGATTAGATTAGGACATTTATTATTAATTTATTTAAAGAAGGGTTAAAATAGTTAAAATCAAAGTTTAATAAGTAAATCATTTTTAATATGGGGTTATACATACGATAAATTCGACTATAAATATTCATTAGAAATCTAAAAAGATTTACTACATAATGGTATTTTATTTGTAATTTTTAGACATTAAATAATTTAATTTATTTATGACACAATGATGATGCAGTAATTATCTTATTAATGAAATATTGACATAATTGATGTTATAAACACCAAAATAAATGTAATTTGAGACTTTTTATGAATTCCACTAATTTTCTAGGTTACTATGATATATTAATGTTGATTTAATCAACTTGATTCGAACATATAATTCTGTTATGACTTTCACAAAAATCATATATCAAATAGTGTCAAAATTGACACAAAATAGTTTTTAAATCAAATATTATATTATTAATTGTTATTTTATTCCTAAAAATCTAAGGTTCGGCCAAATGACATAGATAAGGATATATATATTAATAATAAACAATTTGGGGTTCGTTTGGCATGTTATAGTAAGTGTATTAACCATATAGTGAAAGAAAACAAAAAGACACGGTAAAAGTTAAATTATTTAACTTAGAGTTAAATCTAATTGATAAGGTTAAAATAATACCCTAAACTTGTCTAAATACTATTGGTTGATAGGATTTCGACCCTTCCCCACTTTAGCTTAGAAATAAGACCCTTTGGAACCATTATAAACCGATTTTGACTTTAATATAAAATAATATTTTGAGATATTCCTAAGGTGCCCCTCTCCTCCCTTATAAAAGGGAACCTTCTCCCCCTCCTCCTCACACCAATTTGAGCACTCAAGCTCGGACAACCCCTGCCATTTTCTCCTCTCCACTTCCCTAGAATAATCCTATAGGTCCTGGTCTTCTTCAAAGACCAATCTTAGTTCCCTAAGTGGAGGATTCAAAGAAGCGTTCCAAAGAAGAGGTAATATCCATTACCGATCTTTTCAATTTCTTTCTTCTTAAACTTCTTCTTATTTAGTTGTTTCATGATAAAGTAATAACATCAGTATTACGTACATACTGATATGTTATTATAAATATGAAACAACCCTAATTCACCTTCTATCCATCCTACGGAAAAATGAAATCACCGCGCGTGCGTACGTACGGAATACCGTCTCCACGCCGTGGTATAATCTATTTTCCACCATCACTTTACAAGGATGGGTATAATGGTGTAATGAGTAACTATTTATGATTATTATAAAGTAATATTGATACTTAAATAATATATATATATACTCCAATACAGTTCCACGATCATAGGAACGATATCATCACTCGTGCGTACGTACGGAATACCGTCTCCACGATGTGATGCGACTCGTTCTACATGATCATCATTAGATAGTAATTATATAAATTGAATGAATAAATATGATATATGTTACACTAATACCATTCTGGATATAAGGTATCTATAACCTTAAAAGAAGAATAAGAATGTATTCGGCAAAACACGCATAAGAACAAAAGGCAATAAAGACCCGAGTAACAAGTAACAATGAAATATTACTATCAAGAAGCTAAGAATATGACCATATATGATATCATATCAATATGTATGATTCTAGAATAAGTAAATAACATTATTTAAACCATTATACAGGAGCTTCGGACATGTACAAAGCAAATTGGACCTAAGGTAAGGGAAATATCACAATCTCATTTTTATCCGAGATTGTTTATTCGTAAGTATTTACTGGGGTGTATTTTATCATCCACATCCATGTTTCATCAATATGTAATATTATTTACATCCACCTAAAATTGTTTAAATCCATTTTTACCCTTCGGTGAGTTTTAGTAATATGTATGAAAGGAATCTTTTGTCGTTTTTCGTACGAAGTACTTTTTGACTTTTCCGACAAAAGTACGAAGAATGTTTTTTTAACTTATACGGCATGAATGGATTTTTAAAACATTATTTCCAAGAAGCTTCCTTTACAAGTTTTCAAGTTTATTTTTAATCAACTTCTTTTATTTTAAAGTTGTATGACATGTTATGAAAGGAAAAATGTTTTTGGAAGTAGAAAGGATATTTTCCTCAAGAATGAAGTTCAAGTATTTTATCAAAATTATTTTCCATCTAAGATAATAAAAGGGTTCTGTTTTTATCCCTATTATTACATGGATTTGATTATGTTGTGATGGAAACATTTTTATGAATTCCTTTATCTTATATGAATTGTTTTATGATGTCATGTTGTTTAAGAATCCCATTTTTATTACATGGGTTATGCGATGATGTATGATTTATGATTATGTGGCACACATAAGAAAGGATTCATTATAAGATGGGTGGGACCTATATCTCCCTCCAATGCATTGGGTAATGATTTTATATCTCATGAGATAGAAATGGCTGGAACGGTAGGTTATACCGGTTCAATGAAACAGGACTGGAATGAGGGTGACTCGGTTCAGAAAGGGACTTTGTCCACTAAGATAGTCTTGGCAATGAGTCATGACTAACAAGAAATGATTTTCCATGATTATGTGTGCATGCCACAAAGTTTCAAGTTTTATGTTATGATTATGGGGATATCATTTTCACTTCTATGATTTATTCCATGATAAGATATTATGATCTCTTTTGCAGGTTTTGATTTTCAAAAAGATATGATATGATTTTTATTTCCTTTATTTGCCCTTGCTGAGCATTTGAGCTCACCCTTTTATGTTTTATTTTCCCCAGGTCAATAAGATGGATATTAAGTAGAATATGCTAAAAGGGACCCTAGATATGATGAAATAAATGGGATACACTGTAGAATATTTATGAACCAGTTGTTTATGTTTCCCAGTTTCTAAAGACACTATACCTATACGGTCCTTTGTGGTTTTGTCATATGTTGTAATAAGTGTGCTTCAATTTTGAAGTATTAACAATGTATGTAAAGTATGGGTCATTATATTTACTTTCCCCAGGTTATGAGGAAATGTTTTAGGAATGATTTGTCTAAGATGGGTTTTATTTAGGAATAACTTAATGGGAGACTCTTATGAACTAGTTTTTCATATTTCCAAGTTTTTGAAGATACTGGACCTATAAAATTCTGGCATTTATCATTATGTTATGTAGATGGAAATTCATCCATTAAGATGTGGTATCTATGTATAAAAATTATGGGTAACTATATTTGGTATCCGAGTAAGGTTTAGTTAACCTTAAGAAACTTTGATGAGATAACTTTAGGAAGAACCTTGAGGATAAGTCTACATATACAATAAAATCCTAATTTTTTTAAAATGATCATAAAAAAACTATTTTAGAACTAAGGTGTCATAAAAGAAGGTTTAATGAGTTAGATATCCTATAAATGATTTTTAATGATTATGTGGTTTCCTACTATGATCATTGTTGCTCAAACCATGTTTTATAGTTTCATCAATGGCTCAAACCCAAAGGAATCATGTTAATACTGAATGCGACAAATAATGAAATTATTTCCCCTTGAGAAACCAAATTTTATGGGAGCTGGAATGTAAAATATCATTATTATGATCATATAACTTTATAAATATATGAATAACATCAAGCTTACAAATAAAAAAATTAGGTAATAATGTTCTATTGAATCATTTATGAGGAAACATCCGCCTTCTTTTAGTGGGTCCACTATTCCACTAGTCACTAAAAAATGGATTAGTACCATTGAAAAGATATTTTCTATTATCTAATGTTCGAAACATGAGAAATTTATTCTAGAAATTTATCTTTTATAAGAAGAATCAGATCAATAGCATAATCTTATAAAGAACACCAAAAATAGGAAGAAATTGACGTTATGGAGTGGGATTAGTTTAAGAACTTATTTTTCAATAAGTTATTTCCATATAATATCCATAAAAAATGGATAAGGAATTAATTGGGATGAAATAGAAGAATGATAAATCCATTGGTACATATGAGGTAAATTTTACAATACTTGAAAGGTATGCTTCTAGTATCATCATCCAACCTGAAAGTAAGGTAGATCAATTATTTAGTGTCATAAAACCAAGTATACAAAAGATGTTAGCCTTAAGGTAATTCAATATATATGAATAAATTGTATGATGTTCTTTCAAGGTGAAAATGGAGATTGGATATATCCATCAATCTCATGGTTTTGATAAGAAAAGAAATATGGAATTCAAATGGAATTCTAAAAACCATGGCGAGAAGAAGATGATATTTCCTTTATAATCAAATTGTGGAAGGAAAAAATGGAGAAAAATGTCTTAATTGAATTGATAAATGTTTCAAGTATATAAAGGAATCTCATAAGGTGATTGAATATAGAAATTATGGGAAAAAATTAGCTAATGATGCGAATAGAGAGAAAGATCCATTGAATTCACCAACCACACTCTAGTGTTTCAAATGCAAGGATTATATGAACTATTCCAAATTATAAGATTATGAACTTTTCTAGAGGTATATAAATATTTTATTCATGTATTATTTTTCCTTATTTTGAGTATATCTTGTTTGGGTTTTATATTGGGTGTGTTTGGGTGAAACTTGGAAGTATTTGGAGGGGTTTTGAGTAGTGCATGATTTTCCCAAACCATGCACCCTTCCCTAGAAAACCATGAAAACATAGATAAAGAGGGATTTCATGGTTTACACATAGTTTTTCAAACCATGTTACCTCTTATATTAACCATGTGGCCCCATGGAATGAGTCACACAATTAGGTAGACGATTATGGGAAACTGTGCGCCTCGAACAGGAAACCATGCATGCAGAAATTAAATCCCCTAAAAATTATTAAAAAAACTCTCAAAACCCCATTCTATATCCCTATACAATTAAAGTAGACCCTAAACCCTTTTAATTCATTTTTGGAGGTTCCCATATGAATTAAAATGCTTTAAAACCTCTGTTATTGATGAATCAAAGCCTGGATTGAAGATCTGCACCTCTTTCGGTAAGAGACTCTCATCCCGATTAGTTTCCTCCCTCTATCCCATCATTCTTTATTATATTGAATTAATGTTTTAATACATTGGTAGTGGATATAGTTATAGGTTTTTATAGATATAATCTATTTTATCTTGGATCTAGGTTTCAAATCTAGATCTTATTATTCTTTGTGTTCTTGACCATTCTACTTCAATTGGGGGTTACTGTTAGCCAGCGTTCATCATCAATTTTGAGGTAGGTGGTCTAAATTAAATTCCCAAAGTATTGAGTCCCAATAAAATTTATTTTCTATTAAATTTAAATTAGAACATTTAACAATTTAATCTTGAACTAAATTAATCAATTGATTATTTAATTTATGGAATCATGGAAATTGATTAATTGATTTACCATGTGATAACTGAATGGGTTAAATTTAGGGCAATTGGATTTGGTTGATTTGGATTGATTAATTGGTTTATTAATTAATGTAATGTTGTTATTATAGAATTTATGGGAAATTTAAATTGTTTAATATGCCAATTAATGCGTTTATGAATTAATTAACATTGGGAATTATGATATGGTTGATTAACCTTAATGGGTTAATGAGTTATATGATTTAAATAATTAAAAATGGATTAATGGAGAATTTTTGATATTATTCCATGTGACTAAATTGAAGAAACATGTTTTTTTAATAAATTAAAATGGTATATCATGATTTGAAATGTTGATAAAAAGGGTTAATGTTGATTAGACTTGATGATGTGATATGTGATATATGTGTGATTGTTTGGTACAAGAGTGTGGGATATAGACTGATGTTACAAATACCCATATGATATTGACTAATATATGAGTGTGGGACATGGATTGATTCTCCAAATACACATATGTGATTGAATAATAAATGAGGTGTGAGATAGGGAATTATGCTCCAAATATTCACAGGGTGCTGGACGTAGTGTTCTTGGACCATAATGTTGGCATTGGACTATGTATCCAATTGTTTGTGATATGATTTAAAATGAAATGATAAATTATAAACATGGTTTTGTGATATGGATTAGACTTTTTCATGGTTCTAAGTAGTTATTGAGGTTTCAAGTTTCCTCATTAAATCAGAAGTTTATGTGGTTATTAAAGAATATTAAAATGTGATAACTGATTTCTTATGTATTTTAATTTATTATTTATACAACTTCATACACTATTGTTGACTGGATATTTTTTTAGATTCCATTGGTAGTGACCTAATAAGTTTTTCTCACACCCTACTCAGGATTCCTGATCGGTACCTAAATACACTTCATGTTTATATGACAGGATAAGGGAAAGAGACCTATGTTAGATGGATGAGTTGGGATGTAGCATGGATGAGGGAACCATGCATGGTGTTAGGGCCCTATTGGAAGTTCTAGTGCATCTTTATTTGGTTTTTCATTTTGAAATTGGCATGTACTTATCATGAAATATCTACTATTTGGTTTGGATATTGTATTTCTATTTTAGTCATCATGCAAAACTTGTTTTTATAGTTTTTGGTTATATAAGTTGGTTGTTTTTTATTTATTATTTTATTATTTGAAAAATAGGGTATAGTCTCCCCAAGATTGATATTAGACCCTTGATACTATTTGGAAGCCTCTGGTGTACAGGGAGGCACACCTGGGGTCATGTGACTAACCAGCTTGGGGAACCGATGTGTGACACTCGGGTCAGGACGTTACAAAGTGGTATCAAAGGGGTTTTGTTTTATTTTATTTTGTCTTAATATTTGGTAAAGGTAGATAGTAGAATAGTATGAGTCAGGCCTTGTTTAAGAGATCATGTATGGGAGTAGTTAACCCATGTATGAGAGTAAAATACAAGTACCTAGGGTGGGATTGTTATTATTGGTTTTTTTGTTACATTTTGATGTTATTTCACCTCGAGTGATGCACTTGTTGTGTGATGTGATTCTTATTTCCAATATTTTTTGAGATTTGAGTCATGACCTGGTATTTTATGAGAGTTGAGTGTGCATGCATCATTCTAGGCACTCAAGAATTATTGTGACATGCATCATTTTTAGCCACACATAAAAAAATGGGTATTGGGATTTTTTTTTAAATTGAAATGTTTTTATTTTCTTGTGTAATTAAAATAAAAAGGTCCCTAATATGAATTGAAAGTTGTAAAATGATGAAAAATGTGAATAATTTGGGGTTTTAATGAGAAAATGGAAATGATAATAAGTTTACCCTTGGTTAACCATCAACTAGATGTAGATTGGTTAAGGGTAGTGATAGTGCCTTGGTTTTAATATTGTGTTAGGGTTTGGGGGAATGAATTATTATGGATTATTTTGAATCCCTCTTACATAAATATGTTGATGTTATATTATGTGTACTAAGATGTGTGTTTGGAATTGTAGTGATATACCTCCACGGTGATTATTTTTGAGAGGGAAAAAGGAGCATATGGCTGGAGATGATCCACTAGAGGTGGAACTCAAGGAACCAATAGTGCTAGGTGATGAAGTTAGAGAGTAGTTATGAGATAAATTTTCTTGGATCATGTAGTTCATGGAAAGAGACCCAAGGTGGGTTGTGAAGAGTTTGTCTGATATGACATGGGAGTTTTATTTGTATCACCCTATGACTTTTATTAGAGAGGAAAGACTTAAGGAAGATGAGTTCTGGATTGAGTATATACAAATGACACTTGAAAACTTAGAGACTCCTACTAAGAAGAGAGTCAAATTGGATGCTTATATGTTATGTCATCAAGTAAAGTGTTTGTGGGACATCCATACTCGGGGTGGATAGTTGGATAGTATGGAATGGAAGGAATTTTAAGAGAAGTTTCTAGATCAATTCTAACCCGAGACACTTAGGTAGGAGAGATAAGTTGAGTTTATGAGGTTGAATTATGGGAATAAGTGTGTGATAGACTATTATAGTAACTTTACATATTTTTAGTTATTTGTTTTAGTGTTGGTGGGAGATGAGGTGACCTTATAAAATAGGTTTTAGGATGTGATTAAATATGAAATTATATCCCAGTACAATATATTCATGATGAAGAAGTTTTCAGAGGTGGTGAATCAAGATCACAATTCTAAGGAGAACCTAAAGAAAGATTATACCATAGGACTGTTTTTCTACTGGATAGTCAACAGGTGCATAATCCGAGGGTAGGAAGTGTCGTTATGAGAATTGTGAATAGAGTTTGGGAAATAAGAGTGGCTAAGGGGAAGGATCCCTCACTCAGGATCTTACCAGAGTAATTTTAAACTAGTGTAATAGATTGGGACACTTCCATATACATTATTCCCAACCACCTGTAGAGTGTCAATATTGTGGAAGGATGGGACTTATATAAAGGTTCTGTAGAAACCCATAATAGACAAGTAGTAATGGAGAAACTAGACAAAACCAAAGTACAGGAAGGGGGATTAGACACCATACCAATATGGTAGTTATAATTATACTGTCCATGGTGGTCAAGGTAGTGGATGAGGTGGTTCTAGGAAAGATATCCCATATCTGTAGAGTTTTGAAGCTCAGGGGACTCAAACTACATCACATGGAAGAGAGGCAAGATAGTTTCATGCAGTTTAGCCTACACTGGTGGATAGAAAGGATTAACTATCAATGGTTAAAGGTACTATTCCTATAGATTATATGCTAGGTAGTGTATTATTTGATACCAGTGCCTCTCATTCTTTATATATGAAAAAATTGTAAATGGTTCGATCCTGGTGGTGGAATTTGTGAGTGGGGATATGAAAATTGATACACCTTTGGGAGTATGGTCAAGAGACATCTGTTTGTGCAAGGGGTGTTCTATTGAGGTTGGGGAGTATCATTTCATTTTGTATCTTTACATTCTTGACATGCCAAGATTTGAACTAATTATGGGTATGGAATGGTTAGTAGAATACTGAGGCCACATTGATTGTTACATAAGGAGAGTGACTTTACATCTCTTGAGGGTAAAAATTATGTTCACCATGGAGAGTGGGATACCTAGGTAGGCCATGAAGGTCCAATTCATCAACAACTGGGGGAGATTATCTCCTAAGTTTCTAGTATGTTATTGGATGAAAAAATTGTTAAGATTTATGTCTTTCCATCCATAGTGTATAGATTTGAGGATGTTTTTCTTAAAGACTTCTCCGGGATGCAACCTAAGAGAGATATGAAATTTACAATTATGCTTATGCTGGGGGATGAGCCAGTTTATATTCCACCAAAAATAATGAAACCAAAACAACTTCAAGAGATTAAGACTCAACTAGAAGAGTTAATAGATAAGGGGTTTATCTTTCTGAGTACATTTCCTTGGGGTTTACCAGTTTTGTTTACAAAGAACGCCGATGAGAGTTTTCACTTATGTGTTGATTATCGACAGTTGAACTGGATGATAGTGAAGAACCAATATTATATTCTATATATCAATGATCTATTTGTATAGTTGATATAAGATTGTATGTTATAAACCAACCTAGGTCAACCTTAAACCGGTCACCCAAACCGATCTGTGGAAAGGCCCGAAGGGCGTTACCGATCCCCACAAGCTGAAAAATAGTGCCAGGAATCAATAGAGTAAACAAAAGGAATGATTTTACCAATAATAAATTAGTTAAACTAGATAGTGTAATGATACATGAAATAGACCAATGTATACAAAACTATACAACTAAATATCTTTTACACAAATATATAAAATACAACAAACTATACAATAAAACCCAAACTAAAACCTGACAACACAACATCTCCATGTAACCCTGAGGGTCACTCTATGATACCAAGAACCTATATTTCCCAAATCAATTAAGACCAATCTGATACCTGTACCACAAGCTAAAAATAAGAAGAAACTGTAGGAATGAGTATTAAAACTCAGTAGGTGTTCCTGAACAATCTATTCCCAATGTACTTCCTTTAAAATAAATAAAACACCAACTTCAAGTGTGAAATAAAATATATAAAGGTAATATTTTACACACATTAACCATTTTAAATCCAAACACAATCCATTTCCCTTTATACCATTTAAAATAAAACTTTATTATCAAAAAGGAACCATACTCATTTTTTTAAAAGAGGATGATGTAATTACATTTATAAGCAAGAGAAGGAGTGAAAGACATTTTTAAAGCCTTTTTCCACAAACACTTGATTTTTTTTATAAATTTTAGAAAGAAACCATCATGCTCAAGGATACAATTACAAAAATAATACAATGATGGAAATGAAATTAAGCGCATAAGGATAACCAAGAAACATGTGTCAAAATCATTTTATACAGGCAACTAAGTGCCAATAGAAATGGGTGAACTTAGAATATTGGGAATGATCTAGAACATACTAATAAATAATTACTCATCTAAAAAAGCATGCCTCACTCAATGACGTCAAATCGCCTAATACAATCAGCCACACCCCACATGTCATAGACCAAGGGGCATAATCCCATAGAAATAAAACTCAATATATCCTCATGATATGTTCCACTAGCTAGTGCATAATCTAACTAGTGAAAAAATCATTCTCATAAAATTCTATCACTATGTTAGGTTTCCATGTCTCATGTATAAAGGGGGTGAGAAAACTAATGACAACTAAACATACAATCATAAGAATATATAATAATAATTCAACAAAAAGCATCATCCTAAGACACACTAAGGATTGATCTCATGACATAGAACAAATAGATCTCAAGGAGTCTATACCAAGGATCTCCAATTATCATAATGGATCACAAGGATTACACAGTGAGTAAATCCCATCCATTAAATATAAAAAAAGAATGATAATCATCCAACAAATGTTTTCATAACAAACACTTTCATTGTTTTCACAAAATTTACAAATGGGCCTTTAAAAATTCCCCACAAAACCATCACTATAAAAGAACCAAGTACATTTCTTAAAAAAGATACAAACAACCTTTTCATTTCATAACCATTTATAAAAAATTCCCTTAAAAGTACCCAAATTTCACTTTTAATCCAAAACCATTTTTATCAAAATTCTAAATGGTCCACTGATCGACAACTCATGCCAAACCACATTTGAAAACCAAAACACATTATTTTTAAATCCAAAACCCTTTGGGAACCACTTTAGAGAACCCTAAATCATAATTTAAAATACCATGAATTCATTAAAATTTCCAAAAAATGCTTTAAATATAAAAAACCACATAAGAAATCTAATGGTACATTTCATCAAACACTTGGTGTACACCTTTATAACAAAATAACACCATTTATCAAAAAAACAAGGCATAAACCACCACTTTGCACACCAAAAAATTTGTCCAAAGATCACACAAAAATATTTAACATATAAGAAAGTTTTGAAAAGAATGAAACCAATGAATATTAAATTATAATGTCATGTTTATGGGAAACATACCTCAAATTCATGGTGCATCAATGACACACACCCGAAAATGCACCATTAGGGTTTTAAGAGACAATATATATCAAATAGAACCCCAAACGAAAAAAAACCCATTTTTTCACCACTATAGATATTCAAATTAGCTAAACATGGCCACTTGGCTTAGAGGAGAAGTGTAAAATGGGAGAAAAGAAAAGGATAAGGAGAAGGGAGCCCTAAACTTTTGATCTGGATGAAGAATCACTAAGAAATCAGCTTTAATCCCACTTAGAGGGGCTTGAAGATACCAAAAACCACCATGGAAGGAATATAGGTAGGGGGAGTTTTAATGGGGTGTCCAAGGGAAAAAATAAATGTTAAAAAGATGAAGAAAATAAAAAAACACCCTTTCCTGAGTGGGTTGCATGGTTAGCTTTCATGGTTTAACAAACCTTGCAATTTCCCACTACCTAGCACCAAAAAGACTGCACACTTAGATTGTATGGTTAGTTAAACCATGTTCAAACAATGTGACCCATATACAATTACCTATATGATTAAACTAACCATGCACCATAATCGTGATACCTGAAAAAGTCCCCAAAAATCACCTTTTCACCCAAAATCCATTTAACTCAAGGGGATAAAACATCCAACAAACATACCCCATAAAAAAGGGCCAGTAGGTGTGTTACAAAGTCATTTTTCAATCCAAAGCCTCCTCATACCTTTCACTCTAACCAATAATAGGTCAAAAAACCAACAGAAACCTCAAAAACTTAAAATTTAAATATGGAACGCCCAAAACTTATGAGAAAAACCAAGATAAAAATATAAGCAAGAACAAAGAATAAAAAATAATTCATGTGTGAAAATTCTCCCCACCATAATGATTTCCTCCCTAGTAAAGCCACAACATTTTCTAGTTTATTGGTCAATGACTAAGGATTCTAAAAACCACAAAATACAACTTCTAAATCTAAAAACATCCCAACAAATTCAAACTGAACATATGACTCTTGCCTGAAACAAACCAAAAAACTGAAAACACTTACCAAGAATCAATGGTAAATTAGATCCAAAACCTTCACAACCATACTTCTAACATAATCATTGAGAGCACTCCAAAAAAACCAAACATTTACCCAAAATAAAAAGGAAACTTAGAAATCAAACAGCTTTAAAAGAAATCCACTTAAACTAAACTAACACCAAATCCAAACCAAAACAGATCAAAAATAGGGGGATGCCCAAATGGACTCCCCAAAATTTAAAGAAACCTAGAACTGATTTCTCATAGAATAAATTTCAACAAGACCCATGTTGGGTCTCCCCAATAATAAGAAACAATAGGCTTAAACAAACATGGAAACTTACCTACACAGACCAAAACCTCCTGCCACAAGGGGAGGGGAGGGGAGGCCCCCAATAAATGAAACTCTAATCCAAGAAAAAACTAACCCATGACTCATCACATTCAGATAACCACAAACCAAATCCACACCCAATTCAAACAGGCCATCCACACAAGGAGAACTCATCATAAACATTCGAATTGATAGAAAAACCACAATAGGAACATAGAAAATTATTCACCACAATGGTGGAAACAAAATATTATCCAAACTCCCCACACCCCCGATATTATTAACTATGCTCCAGATTCACTCTAAGGCCTTTGGTTGGAGTCTTGCTGTTTTAAGAACCTACTTCCTTATAGTTAGGAGATACTAATACCTAATCAGAACTCTTTCTTTTGGTACCACAAGTGGACACATGAAACTCCAAGAAAAAACAAAATATCAAGACACACCAAGAAACTAAATTACTCAAACAACACACCTTTACCCAAATAGGGACTTAGAAAATACACATGTCATTATTTCTCACTTCGAACAAGGAACAAAACGAACAAATCATCTAAAGAAACACACAAAACACCATCGATTACAATTTTTATAACCTATAGAAACACTACAACATGAAGGAACTTTAAGTCAAGACTAAATAGATATATACTATATAAAATGGGATGTGGTTTTTTTTAATAGGTGGTTTTAACTTTTGAAACTCGAGAATGAAATACTTAGGTTGATCAACTAGAAATCTTGATAATGGGAGACCACCTGTAGATGAAATCATGGAAATGAGAAAAACAAGTGCTCTATCAAAACAAGCTCATAAACCAAAACTCACATAGAACATACACCAACACAAAGGGAAACCAACTCAAATATTTACAAAACCTTTCTATAAACCTGCTAAACACTGGTTCAAAACCGAGTCACCGACAAGATTTCAACTTAGGACACAACATGAGCATAAATTCCAAATCATGAGAATGCATATCAATAACCAACAATTTATAAACATAGAACAATAATCCAAACAACCATTGGATTAAAAAACACCAAAATTTACAGCATAAAAACACTTTTGAGAAACAAAATAAACTTGGTGGATTGTCACACTCACCAATGGTATTATGTAGAGTCTCACTCACATGCACATTTCTATGCCAAGCCAGGCACATATCAACTCATTCCATACTAGGAACTCATCAACCATGCCAATCCTAGGCACTCTCCACTCACATCATCATATAACCACCTCCCACACATATCCATACATGTGAGCACTCTTGGAACACACCAAAGGTAAAAAAACATTCACATTTTCCAAAACAAATCATTCAAACCATTTCAAAAATTCATGAAACCTTCCAAAGGATCACTAACCACTAAGTCAAAAACCATTTTCATATTCCATTTATTAATCCATTTCAACATTCTAAAAAACAAAATACCATGAATTTCCATCCAAAAATTAAATTTGTTTCATTCAAAACATTTTATAGAAGCTCAACAAATCTCATTCCGTCAAAAACCATTTGATTAAAAAACCACTCCTTTTAATTTAAAATAAATTCCAAAACAAACATCCACCTTAAAAAAATATTTTACATAAACCCCATGTTTTTATTATAAAAGTAAAATCTTGTAAAATCCTTTCCATTTTACCACAAGAGGTTATTTTATAAAAAAAATCATTTTTATAAAGTCTTCCACAAGTTTAATTATAAATATCCTTTTTCCCACTTTCCAAAATCCAACCATTACCCCTAAAACCCCATTTTCAAAATTAAAACATAATGGTTTTCAATTTTTTTTAAAAATCAAAGAATACTCAAAGAAACTCCCAAAGGGGAAACTTGTTTTGATGGGTAACTTGGCTATATGGTTAGAGGCTATATTCCAAACATGAAACCATCATGAAGAGTCTTGTAGGATTATCCCCCCAACTCCACATGGATTTCCAGGCCTTGCAAGCTCATGGAGACCACTAGCCTAACTCCCTTTTCATATCCCAAACACCAAAAAATCCACAAAGAGCAAATAAACCAAAAATAACCAGACTTCCCATGGAAACTTGAGGATCAAAATGAGAAAGAGTCCATGAAGTCCTTCTCGTTACTACCCATAGAGTCCTAAAAATCCAACTTCATCTACCTGAAAATCCCCAAGTAAAAAAAGGGAAATATAAAAATAAAGGTCCTCTAAATAGATGACCTACTTTGATACCATTTTGTCATGAAACAACCTGGGTCAACCTTGAATCGATCACCCAATCCGATATATGAAATGGCCTGAAGGGAATTCCCAATCCCCACGGGCTGGAAAATAGTGTCGAGCATAAATAGAGTAAACCAAATGAATGATTTTTCCTAATAATAAATTAATTAAACTAGATAGTGTAATGATACATGAAACAATCCAATGTATACAACAATATCCAGCTGAACATCTTTTACACAAAGATGGAAAATATTAAAAACTACACAATAAAACCCAAACTGAAACCTGAAAAAAAACATCTCCAAGTTACCCCAAGGTTCACTCTCAGATATTAAGAACCACTATCTCCAACAATGATCAAGACCAATCTGAGACATGTACCACAATATAAAAATAAGTAGAAACTATTGGTGTGATAATTAAAACTCAGTAGGTGTGACAGAACAATCTATTCCCAATGAACTTCCTTTAAAATAAAAGAAACGCCAACTTCAAGTTTGAAATACAATATATAAAGGTAATATTTTCCACACATTAACCATTTTAAAGTCAAACACGGTCCATTTCCCTTTCAACCATTGAAAATAACACTTTATTATTAAGAAGGAACTATGACTATTTTTTTAATAGAGGATGATGGAATTTAATTTATAAGGGAGAGAAGGAGTGCAAGACATTTTCAAAACCATTTTCTATAATTAATTGAATTTTTTTATAAATTTTATAAAGAAACCATCATGCTCAAGGAGATAAGTACAAAAATAATAAAATGTGGGAAATGGAAGTAAGAACATAAGGATAACTAAGAAACACATGTCACAATCATTTTCTGCAAGAAATTAAGTGCCAATGGACATGGGTGGACCTAAGAAATCGTGAATAATCTAGAACATACTAATACATGATGAATCATCTTAAAAATAATTCAATACTTGATGATGTCAAATCTCCCAATACGCTCGAACACACCCCACATAGCACAGACCAAGGGGACCAATCCCATATCCATAAAACTTAATATATCCCCATGCTATGGGCCACTAGTTAGTACATAATCTAAAAAATGAAGTAATTGTTCTCAAAAATATTTCTCACTATGCCAGGTTACTATGTATCATGTATAAAGGGGGTGAGCCAACCGATTCCAACCGAGCATCCAATCACATGCATATATAATAATAATTCAACAATAGGAATCACCCCGAGCCACTCTAAGGATTGATCTCATTCCATATAACAAATAGTTCTCAAGGAGTTCATATCGAGGATATCCAATTATCATAATGGATAAAAATGATTCCAAAGTGAGGACATCCCATCCCTTAAACATAAAAAAGGCATGAGAATCATCCAATGGATGTTTTCATAATAAACACTTCCATTATTTACAAAAAATTTCCAAACGATCCTTTAAATATTTTCCACAAAACCATCACTTTAAAAGAACCAAGTAAATTTATTTAAAAATAAAAAACACCCTTTTTAATTTCACAACCATTTATAAAAAATTCATTCAAAGTAACCACATTTCAATTTTAATCTAAAACCATTTTTATCAAAATTCCAAATAGTCCACCAATCGACAACTCATGCAAACCACATTTGAAAACCAAAGCATATTCTTTTTAAATCCAAAACCCTTTGGGAACCAATTAAAATAACCCCAAATAATCATTTCAAATACCCTGAATTCATTCACATTGCCAAACCATTATTTAAATATCACAAACCACATGTAAAATCTAATGTGAAATTTCATAAAACACTTGGTTTTCGCCTTTATAACAAAATAACACAATTTAGCACAAAATAAGGCATAAACCACCACTTTGCACACTAGAAAATTTGTCCAAAGATCACACAACGATATTTAACTTATAATTAAGGTGTGAAAACCATGAAACCAATTAATCTTAAATTATAAAGGCAAGTTCATGGTAAACCTACTTCAAATCCATGGTGCATCAATGACACACACCCAAAAACACACCACTAGGGTTCCAAGAGTCAAGATCTATCAAGTAGAACCCTAAACTAACAAAACCCCCAATTTTTCACCACCCTAGGTATTCAAATCATCCAAATATGGACAATAGTTTTAGAGGATAAAGGGAAAATGGGTGAAAATAAAAGGAGAAGGAGAAGGGAGCCCTAACCTTTCAATCCGGGTGAAGAATCACCAATAATCACCTTGAATCCCACTTAGAGGGGATTAAAGATGTCAAAAACCCCCATTTAAGGTGTCTAGGTTAGGAGATTTTGAATGGGGTGTACAAGGGAAGAAAACCCTATTAGAAACAAGAAAAAAAGACCAAAATACCCTTTCCCAAGTGGGTTTCGCGGTTAGCTCGCATGATTTAACAAACTATGCAATTTACCACTGCCTAGCACTGAACGAGCTGCATACCTAGGAGTAATGGTTAGTTAAAACATGCGTAAACCATGAGACCCCCTAAAAACTTACTTTCATGATTAAAATAACTGCGCACCTTAACTGTGAGACCTGGAAAAATCCCACCAAAATCATCCTTTTCAGCCAAAAACCCATATAACTCAAGGGGATAAAACATCCAAAAAACACACCCCATAAATAGGGGCCACTAAGAGTGTTACAAAATCATTTTCCAAGCTACATCCTCCTCATACCTTTCACGCTAACCAATAATAGGTATAGAAACCACTAAAAACCTCAAAAACATAAAATTTAAATATATAACACCCAGAAATCAAGAGAAAAACCAAGATAAAAATGATAATCTAGTAAAAAGTATGAAAACAAAAATCCAGGTGTGAAATTATATTTTCTCCAAGATCAACTTGAGATTAGAGTATCATCAGTTGAGAGTTCGAACTTTTGATATACCGCAGACTTCTTTCAGAAGTAGGTATGGACTATATAAGTTTTTTGTGATGTCATTTGGGATAATGAATACTCTGACATTTTTATGTCCATGATGAATAGAAAATTCCATCCATACCTGGATCAGTTTGTGTTTGTGTTTTTGGGTGACATTTTGGTGTACTCCAAGAATCATGATGATAATTCCCAACATCTTGAAATTGTTCTGAGTACACTAAGAGAGCATCATCTATATGCCAATCTAACTAAGTCTCAATTTTGGTTTGATTAGGTAAGCTTATTGGGGAACATATTCTCAGAGGAAGGTGTGTTAATGGACCCATAGAAAGTTTAGAAAGTGGTTTCTTAGGAGCATCTGGGGAATTATTTTGATATCCATAGCTTTCTGAGATTAGAAGGTTCTTATTGGAGATTCATCCAAGACATTTATTGATTGAAAGCACCAATTTTGAATTTTATGAAGAAGGGGATAAAGTTTGAAGGATGGATGTATGTGAGGATTACTTCTAGGAGTTGAATAAGAATTTGACAATGACACCAATCTTGATCCTACCTGAGCCAAGTGAAGAGTATATAGTGTTCTGTAATGCTTATAGGATCAGGATTAGATCCATGTTGATGTAAGTAGACTGGGTTGTGGTGTATGAGTATCAGTAGTTGAGGTCACATGAATATAACTACCCTACACATGACCTTGATTTAGTTATAGTTGTATATTCTTTGAAGTGTTGGCATCCTTATTTGTTGGGTGAAAAGTTTACTATATATATAGATCATAATATATTAAATAATATATTTTCATAGAAATATTTTGAATCTCTGGTATAAGAGGTGGGTTGAGTACATTAATTTGTTTGATTTTGAACTAGAATATTTGCCTAGGAGGGGAAATAGTGTTGCTAACTCTTAAAAAAAAACTCATGATCAGGTAGTTCAAGAGTCTAGTTCTAAGTGGAAAATGATGACTTTTCTACCTGATATGCATGTTGCGGTTTAGGAGAGTCATGTGTACATGAATCTCATATCAGTTTTAGTGGATTCCAAACTTTTGAGTTAGATTAGGTAAAGGAAGTATGAGGATCTAGAATGTTTGGATCTGAGGGAAAGCCTTGATGGTGGGGAGTCACCTTCAAACTAGAGCATAGATGAGGATGAGATCATATATGTCAGAAATCATGTTGTTGTGCCTATGAGCATGCAGGAGGATCTGATGCATGAATTTTATGCCTCATAATGGGAGGTGCATCTGGTTTTGAACAAAATGTATTGCAACCTACACCAATAATATTGGTGGCTAAGCATAAAAACAAAGATAGAAGGGTTCGTGACATGATGCTACACCTGTAAATAGGTGAAGGGTGAGCATCAAATATCTAGTGGTTTACTACATAAATTTCCCATTCCAGAATATAAGTGGTACAACATTACAATAGACTTTTTGGTGGGTCTCCTGAGGGTACCTTAGAATAATGATGTTATTTGGGTGATTGTGGATCATTTGAAAAAGGAAGCACATTTATTACCTATATGGTAGAATTTATTAATAGATATTTTGGGAGACTTATACATTCAGGAGATAGTAAGTCTTCATGGGGTTCCATAAAGTATTATTTTAGACCATGACTCATTTTTTACTTTACACTTATAGTAGTGATTTTAGGAGGAACTTGGTACATATATTTTACTGATTATGACATTCCACCCATAGATAGATGGGCAGTCGAAACATAATATATAGGTTATTAAGGATACAATTTGAGTGTTTGTTCTAGAATTTGGTGGGTATTAGGAGAATCACCTATCATTTGTAGAGTTATACTATAAAAATATTTATCATGCAACTATATAGATTGAAACATATGAGTCAATTTATGGTAGGCCATGCAGATCACCTGTATGTTGGATGGAGGCTGGTGAGTCAGAGCTGTTGGGACCGAGTCTCAAGTAAGAGATGTCATAGTAGGTTTAGATGATTCAGAAGCATATACATATGGATAAAAGTATATAGAAGTCATATGATGGTAGATGTCAATGCCCCCTTAAGTTTACAGTTGGTGATCATGTGTTCCTTCAGGTGTCACCTATATTGGGTCACCGTAGGATTCTAAGATAGGTCAAGATGGAACCAAAGTTTGTCATAACATTTGAGGTTATGAAGATAATCGGGTTGGTGGCATGCTGATTGGACCTTACATAGAGGTGCAGTGACATGCATGATGATTTTCATGTGTCACAACATCAGCGACATCACCCCAACCCTTATCATGTGATCGATGTGTATGATGTTGAGATTGAGACCGATGTGTCCTTTGAGGAGAATATGATACATGTGTTGGATCATAGTGATAAAGTGTTATGGGAGGAGGACCATGTCAATAGTTTGTGTATTTTGACAACATGGCCATTTTCAGGAGGAAAATTGGGAGAGAGAAGTGGATATACAAGCTCAATGGATCGATCTTTTTACCTCAGAATATTAGATATGCTTGAGAGTGTTGGTCAAGGAAGAGCTATTATAAGGTGGGGAGATTGCAAGATCTTATACAGTTCTAGAGATGTCTTGATCTTATTTTCAGGTACAATTTTTCCTTGTTTTGATATATCTTTTTTGGGGTTTATCTTGGGTGCGTTTGGGTGAAACTTGGGAGTATTTGGAGGGGTTTTGGGTAGTGCATGGTTGGTGCATGATCGTACAACCATAGGAAGAGGAGGATTTCATAGTTAGCATAGGGTTTGTCAAACTGTGTTCTCTCTTAGAAGTAACCATGTGGCCCCCTAAGAGGAGGTGCATGAAAAGGTGCATAGTTAGGGGAAACCATGTGCCCTGATCATGAAACTATGTGTGCAAAAATAAATCCCTATAAAATTATTAAAAAAATTCCTAACCCCATCCTATATCCCAAAACCCATTAGCTCAACACTAAACCTTTTCCTATCATTTTTTTAGGTTCCCAGTTGAATTACAAGGATTTAAAACCTCCATTCTTGAGAAATTGTAGCCCGAATTAAAGATCTACACCTCTTTTGATAAGATATTCTCATCTCAATTGGTTTCCTCCCTCTCTCTTGTACTTCTCTCATCCATTGAAGGAATTTGTTTCAATTTCTATAATGTATCTAGATCTAGGTTATGATAGAACTAATCCATTTGATCTTATATCTTAGTTTCAATATTGTTCTTCATCGTGTTCTTGACCATTCCTCTTCAGTTGGGGATTAATGTTAGAAAGCATTCCTCATAAATTTTGAGGTAGGTGGTCTAAATTCAATTCCCATATTATTGAATCCAAATTACATGTATGAGTTGTGAAATTTAAATTGGAATGTTTGACAATTGAATATTGAACCAAATAAATCAATTAATTAATTAATTCATGGACTCATGTAAATTGATTTTCCATGTGATAATTTAATGGGATAAATTTGGGGAAATTGGATTTGGTTGATTTGGATCGATAAACTAGTTGATTAATTAATGGAATGTTGTGATTATGAAATTTATAGAAAATTGAAATTGTTTAATATTTCAATTAATTTGTTTATGAATTAATTGATAATGAGAATTATGAGATGGTTGACTTAACCTTAATGGGTTAATGGGTTATATGATTTAAATAATGGAAAATGGTTTAACGGTGAAATTTTCATATTATTACATGTGATTAAATTGAAGAACCATGTTTATTATGATAAATTGTAGTGGTATACCATGATGTGAAATGTTGATAAAAAGGGTTAATATTGATTAGCCTTGATGATGTGATATGTGATATATGTGTGATTTTTTGGTATATGAGTGTGGACCCATACTGATGCTCCAAATACCCATATGGTATTGACTGATATATGATTCTGGGACATGGATTGATGATCCAAACAACCATAGGTGATTGATTGATAAATGAGGTGTGAGACATGGGATGATGCTCCAAATACTCACAGGGTGCTGGACATAGCATTCTAGGACTATAATATTGGTATTAGACTATGGATATAATTAGACATGATATGATTTTAAATGAAATGATAAATTCTAACCAGGGTATTGTTATATGGTTCAGACTTTGACATGGTCTAAATTAGGTTTTGAGGGTTCAGGTGTCCTCAGGAACCCAAGTGTTTATATAGTTAATTAAAGAATATTGAAATGTGATAACTGTTTTCTAATGATTTTCAATTTATTCTTTATACAACTTCATAAAATATTATTTACTAGATATTGTTTTAGACTCTATTGGTGGTGGCCTATTGATTTGTACTCACACCCTACTTGGGCTTCCTGATTGATACCTAAATAGACTTCATGTTTATAGGACATGATAAGGGAAAGAGACCTATGTTCGATGGATGAGTCAGGATGGGGCATGGATTAGGTAACCATACATGGTTTTTGGGATCCTCTTTAAAGTTTTAACATGTATTTTTTTTTCATTTGACACTTATCATGACATATCTACTATTTGGTTTGAATATTGTTTTCCTATTTTAGTTATCACGCGATACTGGTTTTTTTGGTTTTTGGTTATATCAGTTTTTTGTTTTTTATTTATTCTTAGATGTTGTGCTGCTTTGATAAAGAGGTTATAGTCTCCCCATGATTGATATTAGACCCTCACTATTAATCAAAAACCTCTAGCGTACAAGAAGGTGCGCCTGAGGTCATGTGACCGACCAGCTCGGGGCACCGGTGTGTGGTGCCTGTATTGGTACGTTACAAAAATAGTACCCAAATATGAATGTTAATGATGATGATTGATGTTAAAAACATATTAAGCAAAAATAAAAAGGTAAATATCATGATATCACTATTTCTAATGAGGGGTATGATATTGACACGGTGAAAGGTACACTTACTATCGAGTCTAGAACTTTTAATGTCTTATTTGACTATGTATTTACCCACTCTTTTATATATAATGAGTTTTCTAAGGGTATCACAATATTACCTCAATTATTAGATGTTGAATTATCTATGAAAACCCTTAATGGTACAATGATATCATCTCAATTATATGATTATTCTATGATTAAAGTTTGTGGAAATGTTCTTCCTAAAAATCTTGTTATTATTTCTTCAGTTGATTTTGATGATATTTTATGAATGGACTAGATATCTATTCATAAATCCCACATCAATTTCTGAGGAAGGGAACTCACGTTTGATATTTAAAACCAACATATTATAGTCTATTAGTGTGATGATAAATATTAAATTCTGATGGAAATCACATCCATCGTATGGGTCATGATTCCTATTCAAAAGGAGAGTATATCCTATATGGTTGGAGAGACACTAAACATTAAAGATATTCCTATTATGAGAGAGTTTTTTTATGATTTTTTGATGAATTTCTTAGTCTTCCAAAAAATTATGAAGTTTATTTGTTAATAAAATTCATACCAGGTTCTACACCTATTTCAGAGACTCCATATAAAATGGACCTAATTGAGTTGTAGGAACTGAAGAAGCAACTAAAAGAGAATATTATCAATGAATTAATTCATACAAGTGCATCACCTTGGGGTTCACTAGTTCTTTTTTTAAGAATAAATATGGATCAATGTGACTTTTCATTGATTATCGATAACTTAACAAGATCTTTATCAAGAACAAGTATCCTCTACCATGTATTGGTGATTTTTTTTGATAAATTACATAGATATCAATACTTTTCTAAGATTGATATTTATTTTCGATATCATAAATTTATGATAAAAAAGAGGATATATCCAAGACAACATTCCATATAAGGTATAGTCATTATGATCTTATAATGATTCCATTTGGTCTTAATAATACCCCTATAATCTTTATGGATTTAATGAATAGAAACTTTAGAGATTACCTTGATTTTTTTGGCAGCCTTTATGGACAATATTTTTATTTATTCAAAGAAAAAGTAAGATAATGAAAATTATTTGAGAATTGTGATGAAGACCCCAAGGAAGAATAATATTTATGAAAAAAATTACCAAGTGTGAATTTTTTACTTTGGAAAGTTTCATTCATAGGTCATATAATCTCAAGTGTGGGTATATCAGTGGATCCATCAAAGAAGGAATTTATTAAACATTAGACTAGATTAACCACTATAACCAAGATCTGTAGTTTTCTTAGTTTGGATAGATACTATCATTGTTTTGGAGAATTTATCATAACCATCTAATCCACTAACCAAATTAGCTCGAAGGTAGAAAAGTTCTTTTGGACATATGAATGTGAATAAAATTTCAAGGAATTGAAATGAAGGTTAGTCAGTGCACCTATGCTTATTTTTTGCTTTAGTGGAGAAGGGTTTGTAATCTATAGTGATGAATCAAATAAGGGATTGAGTTGTTTTCTAATATAGAATGATATGGGGATAACTTATGCCTTGTGCCAATTGATGGTTCATTAGAAAAATTACCCAACTCATGATTTGGATTTAGCTATAGTAGTTTTTTTATTAAATATATGGAGGAATTATCTTTATGGATAAAAGTGTGACATATATATGAATCATAAAATCTTAAAGTATACATGCACACTAAAATAGTTGATTTTTTTCAGAGAAGATGGTTGGATCTGATTAAATATTATGACTGATCAATACATTACCACCCTGGGAAAGAGAATAGGGAGATCAATGCTATAATTTTAAAGGATCCTACTATATTATCTATGATTAGGATAAAAAAATATTCAATATTTCCAGATTTTCAAAGGATGGATATATAAATCTTTATGTAAGGGGAGAAATATAATATTTATCAAATGAATGTTTTACCATATATCCAAGTGAAGATTAAATAGGTACAGAAGGATGATGTAGAGATATTTTATAAGGTTAAAAATGTTCCTAAGTTTAACCTTTATTATGATAGAATGATAAGGTTTAAGAACCGTGTATATTCCATTTCCATACCATATTTAAAATATGATATATTGGATGAAGCACATATTTCTTCATTCTCTATTCATCCTAAAAAAATAAATATGTATAGATATATGAAAGTGTATATTTTTGGGATAGTATGAAGAGATATATTTTATAGCTTGTATCTTGGTTCTTGGTATGTTAGAAATTTAAGACTTAGAGAAAAAATATAAGGGGATGTTAAAACCATTACTCATACCATAATGGAAATGGGAAAACATTGCATTGGATTTTTTCATCAGACTCCATAAAACTTCTAAAGGGAATAATGTTATATGGTTTATATTAGATCACCTTAAGAAGTCATCACACATCATCTCTATGAGAGAATATTTCTCTCCAAATTATATTTCTAGGATATAAATTAAGTATGTAGTAAATTTTCATGGAGTAATACATTAATTTTTATCTGACTGGGATATGAGGTTTAGTTCATTGTTTTGGTGATGTCTTTAAAAAACTCTGGATATGGTGTTGTGTTTCACCATAACATATGATCCTTAGAAATATTTTTAGTCTGATATAACTATTAAAACTCTATAGTATATGTTTATATAATTTTCTATGGATTTAAAAGGTATTTGGGATCAAAACATTCCTTTAGTTGAGTTTTCTTACAACAATACCTTTCACTAGAGCATTTAGATGGCTCTTCATGAAGCCCTATATAGGAAGAAGTGAAAAACTCTAACATACTGGTACGAAATTGGAGAAATAAATCTATTGAAACCAAATATATATGAGGAAATGATAGATAAAGTTATATCCATTCAATAACACATCAAGGTAGCTTAGAGATGATAGAAAAGTTATGCTGACAATCATAAGTGTGACCTGAAATTTGAAGTTGGTGATAAATTTTTTCTAAAAATATCTCCATGAAATAAGGTTATGAGACTTTAAAAAATTGAAATATTATCCCTAGGTATATTTTACCTTTATAGATTCTTGATCTAGTGGGGATGATATTTTATCACTTGGCGCTTCCACCAAACCTCTTCTAAGATCACGATGTGTTCTATGTATCTCTCTTGAGAAAGTACATAACTGATCCATCACATGTAATAAAATCAAAGGTCATACCAAAATAATATGATATTTATTAAGAATAAAAATTGATATAAAAATTGGATCATAGAGATAAAGTAATATAAAATAGGACTACTCACCTGGTGGAAGTTCTCTGGAGAAATCACAAATTTGAATAAGCCATATAAGAATCCAAGAATGTAATGAAATAAAGATATCCTCATTTTTTGTATCAGAGTGATGAATTTTGTGGGTAAAATTCATTTTAAGTGGGGTATAATTTAACACCATGATATTTTATAAAATATTTTCCAAATATATTTAATTTTGATAGCTTGCATTACTCGTAATACCAAGTTTAAACGAACTGTGATATACAATTAAAATATTATTATTTAAAGTGATAGTAATCACATAGCTATTGGATTAGTGGGTATGAATAAGAATAAATAAATTATGAAAAATATATGTTTAAATATGTATAAAATTAATTCATTTGTTATCAATTGATTATAAATGAAAATAAAAAAAACCATTTTTCAAAAAAAGAAATATTTTTTCTGAAAAACTATTTTTATGCACGTAATGTATTTTAATATTAATAAATTAAATTAACCAGTATTGGTTAATTATTTTAATTAAATTTATAAATTATATATTCAATAAAATGTTTTAATATCCATTTAATATTTTTTATAATAACGGGGCAAGAATAATCCAATTTTTATGCTTAAAAATGTATTTTCATAAAAAACTGCTTTCGTCGCGTGTTTCATGTTTATTTTAAAATTTAATTCAGAAAATTTTAGAAAAATAATTTTATAAAATTGATTCCATATTTTGAATCAAAAGGTTAATTTTTTTTAAATATTTCCCTTTTATTTTTGGTTAATATGAATAGTAATAGTGGTAAAAGTTGTCACCACGGTAAAGGGTAGAGCATGTTAATCTTGGTTAAAACTAAGTGATAAGGATATAATTTTTAAATATAATTATTGTTTTATAAATTTAATTTTAATCTTATCACTTATTATTTAACTTTAATTTTTAATAGAAAATTGTCCATGAAAATGACCTATATAATATTAATATCATAGATAGTTACAGAATGTCACTCTATTTCAAATTTCTATTATGGTTTATTATAGGGAAAAAATTAATGAATGAATTTAAGTTTATATTTTGAGATTAATGAAATTATTTTCATGATAAAAATTATTTATAATTTTTATTAATTATATAATGATCTTAAATTCTTATGAAACATCGATGCAATATTTCACAAGTCAACAAAAAAAATGTAATAAATGATTTTAAAAATATTTATAGTAATATAATTTGAATGATTTAATGTGTTACACTAATTTTTAAATAAATATTAGATATTAGTGTTATGTTAAATAATTAGATTCAAAATACACCTTTTATTGATGTATTTAAAGTCAAATTAAATGAATAGTGTTAAAAATCCCAATAATGATATTTTATAATAAATAATATTTTATTAAATGATATAAAATGCATAAAAATCTTAGATTCATCCAAATGAATTGGATATGGTTTCAAACATAAACCTTTGTCTATTAATGGATATTTTTTTATTTATTGTAAAATTATTAAACCTTAAGGGGTAGAAAATCTTAATATTACTGTAATTGTTTGAAGGGTTAATGATTGTTAAAACAAAAAGATAAGGGTAAAAATGTAATCCAATATTGTAAAAATTTTATTTTATTAGATTATTTTAACTCATTTTAATATTATCTTTAAAATATTATAAATTTTGATCCATTTATACATCAAAATTAATTTATATTAATTTAATATTTTAAAAAATTCCAAGAGTGCCCCTCCCCTCAATTATAAAAGGGTACCCATCCTTTATCTTATTCACACCACATTGAGCCATATATATTTCAAAAAGATAAAAATTTATCTTATAAAAATCACTAGACAAATTTTATAGGTTATGGTATCCCAAAAATACCAACCCTAGCATCCTTAAGAGGAGATCCAAAGGAGTTGTTTCAAAGAAGAGGTAATCTCTTTAACCGATCAATTATTTTTTTAATTATTTCTTTACCTCCTATAAATATTTTATATTTTTTATAAAATAATAAATTAATTATACTAAATATATTGAAATGTTATTATGATTATGAAACCACCTTTATTCACCCTCTTTCCATCAAATGTGAAGTGAAATCATTTCTCGTGCGTATGTACGACTTACCTTCTCCACATAGTGATACAATTAATTTCTCATCACCAACTTTTATGGATGGTATTATGATGGATTTAATGTGTATATATTATAATTATGAAATAATTTCACCTTTTTAATTATAATTTTATATATACCTTATTACCATCCAATCATTTGGAAAATGATAACGTTGCTCGTGCGTACGTGTGTACTACCACCTCCAAGAAGCGATGTGATTTTTTTTCTATTTTACTTTTATGGTAATAAGGTTGAATTTAATTAACATATATTATATATATTATATAATAATTATTCTATAAAGGTTAATTATTATTTACCTTTATGTTTTTCCATTCTTTGAAAAATGAAAACAATATTCATGCATATGTACGACCTACCACCTCTATGAACAGTGTAATTCATTTTTCTATCAATAATTTTTATGGATGACTCTTTATATCTCTATATATAATGAATAAATATGATATTTATAACATTATTAAAATTATTCATATGATATAACTATTATCAAAGTATAAGTACCAAAACTATCAAACCAAAACATACATAAAAAATGAAGCAATTATCACTCAAAATAGTGATTTTAATAAATAATTGTTAATAAATAGGTGATAAAAGGTTATAATTAAATAATATATTGTTTGATATATATTAATATTATTATTTAATAGATTTATAATTATACTATATTTATTATCCATGAGATTCTAACATGTACGAAGGAAGTTGGACCTGAGGTAAGAGTTTTATCTTATAATCTCATTGTTTATCGAGATTGTTTATGATTAAGTTTTAAATAATGAAATATTATGATATAATTTTAAATAATATCATGAATTTTATTCTCTTATATTTAGTTTTTTATAATGCATTATTTCCTTTCATTATACTCTCTTTAAGTACTACAGAGACCGAAAGAATAAAATTGACTTTATTTCTCTCTTTAGTCAAAAACCATTTTTATTCCATATCCATGTTTTATAAAAATGTTTTAAAGAAGGTTTTTAATATTATAAAATTATTTTTTAAAGTCATTTTTACCCATTTTTTACTTTTTGTAAAATGGTTAAAAAGTAATATTCTTATCATTAACTGAATGAGACACTTTTTTGACTTTTTACAATAGTGTAAAAGGAATGTTTTTTAACTTATAAAACATGATTTTTTTTACCACTATCATGAACACTCAATTATTTGAATATTTAGTTAAAATTTTCCATGGTTACTTTCAAATAAAAATTTTCCATAATATTTTTAAAATATTTATATTTTAAATGATTTATTTTAAAATGAATAGTTAATTTTTTCAAGAATGTTTTAATCTTTATTTAATGTTATTTCTACTTATCAAAGAAAAAAACATTAATTTCACTTATGATTTATTGGGTATAATATCCAATGATACCATCATTATTATTTATCTATATGGTTTATTTTTATGATGATTATATTTTTGTGAAACCCATTTATTTTCCATGGGTTATGCTATGATGAAATTATGAAATGTTTATTAAACACATTTCTTTTCCATGCGTTATACTATGATAACATGTTTATGAAATCCATTTATATTCATGGGTTATAATATAATTAATTATTTATGATATTTTGACACATATATGTATGATGTTTTTTATGTGATGGGTGGGACCAATATCTCCCTCCAATGCATTGGGTAAACATTGATATCTATTGAGATAAACATGAATAGAATGGGGAGTGAATTTAGTTCAGTATGGGACTCTATCTACTATGATAGTATTGAGAGTGAACCTTGAATACTATGATATTTTTGGGAGTTGATTCATGCTCAAATTTACCTAAGAGATGAAGGTATAACGGTCCTTGTAGTCTAGCTTGGGTTATCGAATCCACTAAGACCTATGGGGATACCTAAGATACACAACATATGAGATTGATTTTTGGCTATGAAGTTGCCAACTTTGGGTTGATTTTAGATGGGTTTAAAGTACCACTAATAGATTTAAGTTAATTCAAATTAAGATAATGAGTTGATCCAAGGTTATCGCTCGGGGTGGATTGGATGAATTCCTTTTTTAAAGATTTCAATTTCATTAACTCGAGAAGTATTAATTCAATGAATTAAAAATAACCTCATCACCTACTAGTTAAAAACCTTCAAAACACATGATAATCACCTATACACTTGTATGATCATTGTAATGAGAACTTCAAGGTAAAGGATCTTATTAGCACATAAAAGTGGGGTGATTAAATTCAATATGGAAGAGGAAGAGATAAAATCATTGAATAAAAGAAACTCAAATAAAAGAAATTAATAAACATTTAGAGAATGATAAATAACATTAAATACAGCCCCTTTCTACTCCCTTGGATCAAACCATAAAATATTTATCCCTCCATTGATGACATGTCCTCAATGGACGCGGGAAGTATACTTATGAGGGTGGAATTGAAGAAGTAAAAACAACAACAAAAATAGATCACTCCAGCATTGTTTGATAAATCTCACAAAGTATGGTGTGAAGAAATTCAAAATTTTAGGAAACAATATCAACGAAATATTTAGAAGAACATAATAAGAGTAAAGGGATAACTTTTATTAAGAAACTAAGGTTAATTGAACAACTTACATGAGAAAGAAATGCGATTATAAACACAAAGTGGAAATATAAACTACAATGAAACCAAGAACCAAAGATGATTAAATCCTTCAACACCAATGCCTTAAATAGGAATTTTGGGAGCCTTGGGTCAATTATTGAATAGTAAAAATAATCCCACTTGATTATGGTAAGCCTAAGTTGGTGGAAAGTAAGGGAGAGTGGACTTCTTTATCCTTGACTTGAAGTGGAATCCATCTTGCATCTACCAAACAGACGCACCTAGATGGACTTCTAGATGAAAAAATTAGAGTGGTACATAGAATAAAAAAGTAAATATCCATATGTCTCCTACATCTCTATAAAATTTAAGCCCAAATTAATTTGTGGTTTCTGATATATTATTATATTGGTGGGCTATTTTTTTGGGCCTCAGAATCTGGCCCAAAATTTTATCTCTAACTTGGTCCGCCTTATTAACCACAATGAAGACTGAATTAGCACTGGATCTTTAATAATTATATGTTCCCACATATGTCTTATATTATACCACTATTTTTGGGATTCAATGGATCTGTATTTTAGGCCCCACATTCTCATCAGTGGGCTGGTGTCTAATCTTTCTTCTCCAGAATTATTTCCTTTCATCACCAAATATCCCCATCATAATTTATGAATCCTCCATATATTCCTGAATAAAAAATTTTCTTATTTAAGTTTATATACATTTATAAAAATACCAAATTAAAATATGGATAATAACATTCCTTAAAATAAGATGAATCATTGGGCCTAAATTGGTGTACATTAGGCATGAAGTGCACAAATGATGAGAATGGATGTTCAAAATTAAAATCCACTAACTCAGACCCATAAGATAAAAAATGGATATTTAATACAATTAAAATGTAATAGAAATATTTATTTTTATTTTCTAATTATACACCCCGACTTGAGATTTTCTAGTCCCAAGAAAAATGTATCTCAACAATATGAAGTTCAAATTCCCTTTTCCAAAAATATTTTAATACACAATGATCACCAAAAACCCTTATACCAAACAATCATGAAACCCATAAAAATATTTTAATACATGATTGTTTCATAAGAATATCCCAATCCCAATCCCATTACTTTGTTTAAATTTATCTCCATATTTCATCCAATATCAATTAAGAGTGATGATGTGTTGTGCATCACATTAGACATGGGGGTTCATCTTTATTCAAGAGGGAAATTATGGAAGTGCTAGGTGGAATCACATTTCAATATTAATATGAGTATTAAAATTTTTTATTGTATTTTTTTGTTTCTTTTTTCTTTTTGAAAATTTTCCATGGTAATTTAAATTCCACTCAAAAGAGTCAAACCCTATAGCGAGACTTTGATAATGACTCCCAGGCTCAAAGACCTTAGGGAACCAAGTGAATCCCATATACTCAAGCATCATCTCGAGTTAACTTAGTCAAAAAAATTCAAATTACCAAAAATAACGATAAAATTACTAACTCTGGGCCAGAATAATATGGAGTCATGATCCCCAAGTACTTAAAGGCACACATTAGGCCATTTCATTGCTCTACACACAAATTTATTGTTTTTTTTAATTTTTTTTATTGAATACTCATATTAAAACTAAAATGATCACCAAACCTATGCTATTTATTTGGGGGAACCCATGAACTAAAACTAATAACCCACTATCCAAAGGATGTGCGTTGTGATTATTTTTTTATTTGGATGAAAATATAAACAAAGAAATATCACATTAGACAGCTACACTTTCCAAAATCTATGCTCATAAAATATACATGGATTAAAATCAGAATCAGGGCATGCTAAATTATTTGATATTCAGTTTAAAATTTTACAATGTCTATTATCATTTTCAAGGTTAAAGAAATTTTTCCTTCCATTAATTCAAACTTTTTTTTTCAAATCATTCATTTTTTTGACACAAAAGCATTTTTTATATCCCCCCAACATAAAATAACACTGTACCCAATGTTTAAAGAAAATAAAATTTAGAAGGGGGTAGAGGTAGAGAATGGGAGGTCAAAAAGGAAATTGAAAATGAGGATCATGGAATGAAGTCACCTGGTGGTTGAAGTTGAAATTCTTGCTTCTCCATTTTAATCCTTTGATATCCATATCACTCTTAGAATTACCTAGTGGAAGAAGAAAAAAAAACAAAAAAAACTATATATATAGATATATATATATATATTTATTCATATAATAAAAAAAGTGAAATATAAGTATATATACAAAAATTATAGAATAAGGAAGCACCATAATCCGTAGGTTAGTGGTAAGCACATGCCCTTTTCTCCCTTCGGTCCCGGGTTTGAGTCCCCATGGCTTCGCCAGTTGTGACGGGGTTTTCCCCATGACCTATGATGTGGCCTTTTAATTTTGTTTATTATTATATTTTTTTATTTTAACCTGCAAACACATAAAAATAAAATGAACTAATGATAAATTGTCTTCTTTTTATATTTCTGGGTAAGCTATTACTCAAGGATTACACCACGTGACACAGATGAATATGACACTCCTCTTTCATACCCATCCATACTCATAATAGAAGAACAGATCAACAGTCTATTTTTTTTATTTTTAAATATCAAAATTATTCATTAATCCTATTTAAAATATAAAGTTGATTAAAAAAAATGATTGGAAACTTGAAAACCATGGGTTGCCTCCCATGCAACGCTTTGTTTAACATCGTTAGCTTGACTTGGACCACTAATTGATTAATTATTTTCGTCATATAAGGTAGGTTTACACAATTCTTCATCAAATTAATGTTTTTGGAATGGTTCTATGAATGGTTTGACTCTATGGCCATTAACTTTAAATGTTTGACCATTGGTGGGATCTTGAATGTCAACAGCCCTATGGGGGTACACCTTATGCACTATGTATGGACCTGAACATCTAGACCTCAACTTTCCCGGGTGTAAATAAATTTTAGAACTATAAAAAATAATAGGTTTACCCGGTACAATGTGTTTGGTTTTAATATTTCTAGATTGGTAGGCTTGTACTTTATCTTTATTGATCCTTGAATTTTCATAAGCCTCTATTTTAAGTTCCTCAAGTTCATTGAGATCTAATTTCCTTTTTGTTTCAGCCAATGATAGGTCATAATTCATTTTCTTAATTGCCCAAAAATCCTTATGTTCAATCTCCACTAGCAAATGGCATGATTTAACATAAACCAACCTATATGGGGACATTCCTAAAAAGGTTTTATATTTGGTTTGATAGGCCCAAAGAGAATCTAAGAGTTTTCTCGACCGATCTTTTCTAGATGGATTAACAATTTTCTCAATAATTTGTTTGATTTCTCAATTGGATAACTCAGCTTTACCATTGGTTTATGGGTGGTAAGCAGTGAAAAATTTGTGAGAAATTCCATACTTGTACATGAGTAATGATAATTGAAGATTGCAAAAATTAGTTCCATGATCACTAATGATAGTCCTTGTAATTCCAAATATAGAGAATATGTTTTCTTTTAGGAATATAATCATAATTTGTTGATCACTAGATTTTTTGGGAATGGCCTTAACCCATTTTGAGACATAATCAATAGCTAAGAGAATGTAAATATATCCCTTAGAGTTTGAGAAGGGACCCATGAAATCAATTACCCAACAGTCAAATATTTCAACCACTAATATGGGAGTGAGTGGCATTTGATTACTTTTTATGATGGACCCTACTTGTTGACACCTAGGATAGATTTGAAAAAATGTGTAGGATTCCCTTGAGAGGGTGGGCCAGAAGAGACCACACTGAAGAATCTTAGTAGATGTTTTCTTAGAGGAAAAGTGACCTCCACATGCCTCACTATGACAGAATTTAAGGATGGATTCTTGTTCAGATTCTAGGACACACCTCCTAATGACTTGGTCAGGGTATAACTTATAAAGGTACAGATCATCAAACACATAGTGCCTAACATTAGAAAGGATTTTACTTCGAGCTTGAGTCCCTAAGAGTTTTGGAATGATTCCTGTAACTAAGAAATTGGCTATTTTTACATACAAAGGGTAGTCACTCACAGAGTATAGGTGTTCATCAGAGAACGAATCAGACATAGAAAGGTTATTTGAGTTGTCTTTTAATTCCATCCTAGAGAGGTGATCAACTACAAAATTTTCAACACCCTTTTCATCCTTTATTGTGAGGTAAAATTCTTGTAAGATAAGGACCCACCTAATCAATCTAGCCTTATCATCTTGTTTTTGGAAGAGGCATTTTAGTGCAGAATGGTCAGTGAACACAGTGATGGGGGATTCTAAGAGGTAGGACCTAAACTTCTATAAGGAAAACATAATAGCAAGTAACTCTTTTTCAGGGGTTATGTAGTTTATTTGGGAATCATTTAAGGATTTTCTTGAATAAGAAATGACATAAGGAGTTTTATTACAACATTGTTCTAACAAATATCCTACAGAAAAGTCACTATCATCACACATAAGTTCGAAAGGAAGGTTCCAATTTGGAGATTTTATAATGGGAGTATAGGTGAGAGAGGATTTGAGGGTTGAGAATGAACCCTCATAGCTTTATATCAAAAAAATGGAGAATCCTTTACTAGGAGAGCACAAAGGGGATGGGAGATTGAACTAAAGTCCTTGATGAATCTTCTATAGAAACTAGCATGTCCTAAGAAAGACCTCACTTCCTTAATAGTTCTAGGTGATGAAAGTGACGAATGATGTCAAACTTTTATTTATCAACTTCAATCCCCCTACCCGAGACTATATGGCCAAGGACTAATCTTGGTTTAACCATGAAATATCATTTTTCCCAGTTTAGGACTAGATTCGTTTCTTCACATCTGAAAAAAACTCTCTCCACATTCCCAACACATCCCTCAAATGTATCCCCAAAGACAGAGAAGTCACCCATGAATACCTCAAGAAAATCCCCTACCATGTCTGAGAATATTCCCATCATGCACCTCTAGAAGGTTCCAGGGGCATTTCATAACCTGAAGGGCATGTGTTTGAAGAAAAGGTTTCAAATGGACATGTGAATGTAGTCTTCCCTTGATCCTCTAGGGAGACCTCAATTTGATTATACCCAGAGTACCCATATAAGAAATAGTAGAAGGCATGACCTGCCACTATCTCAAGGACTTGGTCAATGAATGGTAAGGGGAAATAGTCCTTCTTGGTGAATGAGTTTAGCTTCCTATAGTCGATACAGACTCTCCAGCCACTAGTCACCCTTGTTGGAAGAATCTATCCATCCTTATTGGTTATCACTGTGATTACTGCCTTCTTGGGAACCACTTGGATTAGGCTCACCCACTCGTTCTCAGTTATGGGATAGATGATACCAGGTTTTAATAATTTTAGAAGTTCCTTCCTTACTACCTCCATGAGATTAGGGTTGAGTCACCGTTGAGGTTGACGACATGGATTTGAATCAGATTCCAGAACAATCCTACAAGTCCTGATAAGTGGGCTAATCACAAGAATATCAAATAGGGTCCAACCAATGGATTTCTTATGTTTCATAAGGATATATAGAATCATCATCTCATGATTGGGTTAAAGAGAAGAATAAATGAAAATAGGATGTGTTTGATTGTCCCCTATGAAGGAATACTTGAGTGCAGTGGAAAGTTCCTTCAATTAAAGATCAAGTTGGTTCATAATTTCAGAAGAATATTGGGACATTAGATCAATATCAATTTTTTTTCCTAGAGTTTTAGATAGGATTTATTACCCACATGTAGAAGTTTCAGCTACTAGATTAGATTGATCAGATTTAGGGAATGAAGTTGGAGTGGTATCCATGAAAGTGGTTTCCTAAAAGGTTTCACTGATTGTTGGACCTAAGACTTCATCATAAGAGCAATTTGAAAATGATTCAATCCAAGGAGATGAACTTAATTCATGTGAACAAAGGAATTCAATCTCATCCTAACTTAAATATCCATCAAATATTCCTTGATGTTCTATGGATTCATTATCAATTCTTCCTATCATGTTTACTTTATGAATTTCTTCTTCATACCCTAATTGTGAACTTGAATTATAGATGTTCAAATCTAGAATCATGTTTCCAAAGGTTATGGTCATGTTCCCATTTCAGACTCAGATACCAGAGTTGATTGTTTCAAAGAAAGGACGACCAAGGATGATTGGGGTTTGTTCCTTATTGCTTAAGTTAGGATTTTTGTCAAGGATAATGAAGTCAACAGGGTATATGAGGTTTTGTACTTTTACTAGAACATACTTTAAAATACCCTTTGGAACACTAATGCTACGATCAACAAGTTGAAGTGTGACAGATGTGGGTTGGATCTCTTCTAGGCCTAACTGGCAGTACACAACATAGGGAATGAGATTGAAACTAGCACCTAGGTCACACAAGGCTTTGACAACTTTGTTCTCTCATAGTTCAACATTGATGTAAGGGAATCCTTGGTCTTTCATCTTTGGTGGAAGGGTTACTTAGATTGTTATGCTAACATTTGCTGCTATATGGACTTGGTTCTTATGTGAGAATTTTCTTTTAAAAGTGCACAAGTCTTTAAGGTAATTTGAGTAGGTAGGTATGGTTTGGATTTTATCTAGGAGTGGAATGTTCAACTTGACTTGTGAGAATATTTCTCTCAATGTTTCATTCAATTCAGGATTGGTTTCCCCCCTCATGCATTGAGGAAATGGTGCAGGTTGTGGGGTTGTTTGTTGAATAGTTGTTTCTTTCGCATTGTTATCAGTTTCCTCAGTTTGATATTGTGTTTCATTTGAATTTATATTAGAGTTTGAATCTTCACATGGTTTCTGAATTATTTGTTCAGGTTTCTCAATTGATTTCCCACTTCTTAAAACTGTCATAGAATTTAGTTGTTCATGAGTTGTTTGAGTGCAACTTGACTCCACCCTTAAATTTGAGGATGGTACCGCTTGAGTAGGAATGGGTGACTTTCCAGTTTTTATGGTTTTAAGTTCTTGTTTAAGGGAAGATACTTCCAAGTTCATCCTTTCCATTTGTTTTCATAGTTGTTCTAGTAGGCTTTGTGGAACAGTTTGGGTTGGTACTTGAGAATATTGGTTTATCCTAGGGGGATATTTTGGAGGTGGGATGGTTTGTTAAAAATGGACCTATGGCTGTTGGTATTGGATAGGTTGGGTTTGGAACTAGTTATGGGTTTGTTAGTTCTGATAGGGGTAAGGATTTTTTCCCTGTGGTTGGATAGGTTGTTGGTTATGTTTACAGCGGAAGACTGGGTGATCATTATACCTTGGGTTGAAGTTGTTTTGTTATTGAGGCTTTTGAAAGTTCAAAACATTTAATTCTGCTGGGGGTCCTCCTAAAATAACATCCATGATGGATAGAATGGTTGGGCAGTTGTCTGTTTTATGGTCATGTTTGTCACAAATTGTGAAAATAGGTTCTACAGTTTGGATTTCATGGACTTTCCTAAGGTCTATCTCTTCAACCTTCCTAGAGAGTTCTGTGAGTTTAGAACTATGGATTTCCTCCTCTATAAGTGTATGAATTACAGTAGTTCTTTGTGGATTTTTATAATAAGGTGAAGTTCCCCATGTTTGGTTTTGTTCAGTAAGGCTTTCCATATACTCGTAAGCATCATTTGGGGCTTTGTTTTTAAATGTTCCATTACACATCATGTTAATGAATTGTTTTTTTCCCTGGGCCCAACCCTTCATAAAAAATTCTCACTTGTTCAGGTATAGAAAAACCATGATGTGGAACCATGTTTAGGGTGTCTTTGAACCTCTCCCATTTTTCATAGAATCAATCTCCCTCTTTTTCAAAAAAGTTTTGGATGCTCTTTTTAAGTGAAATTGTTTTGTGGTGGGGAAATTATTTTTTGTAGAATTATCTTTGTAATTGGTTCTAAGAGTTGATGGATGATGGTCTCAAATTTATTAACCAATTTTTAGCTCAATACTTTAAAAAAAGGAGATAGACTCATCTTAGCTGATTCTAGTTGATGTGGGGGACACATGGTTTCTACAATGTCATTGAACTCCTTGACATGAAGGTAAGGTATATCAGACTCCATTCCATGGAATGTGGGAAGGTGGTTTAGGACTTGAAGTTTAAAGATGCAGTTGGAATATACTAAGGAATTGTGTCTAATTCATGAGGGGGCATTGGTTCAGGCAGGTGTGAGGTAGTCATTCATGGTTTGATCGACTGCATTCCCCAAGTTTGGGACTGCCTCATTTGGATTTCCATTTTGGTTCCCGCTGGGGTTTATGAGTTGGTTTATTTGAAGACCTTCCATTGAAATGGGCTCAATTTTTGAATCTGAAGTATTAGTAAGATTATGATCTAATGTAAAGAGTTCCCTTGGTTTACATGACTCCCCAACCCCAAGAATATCCAACCTAACTAGACGGTTTGATTGATCACGAGTGTAGGCGGAAATACGCCAAAAGAAAAAAAAGCGATAAAGGGAAAAGATAAGAGAATTGGGTGAGAATAGAAGAATTGGGGTGAGGAAAGAAGGTTTTGGTATAAGGTAATTTTTCCCCAACAATGGTGCCAAAATTTTATTCACTCTCAAATTTACCCAAGAGATAAAGGTAGAACGGTCCTTGTAGTCTATCTTGGGTTGTCGAATCCGCTGAGACCTAAGAAGATACATAAGATACAAACCTATGAATGGATTTTTGGCTATGAAGTTTCCAACTTTGGGTTTATTTTATATGGGTCTAAAGTATAACTAACATATTTAATTTAATTAAAATTAAGATAATGAGTTGACCTAGGTTATCGCTCGGGGTGGATTGGATGAATTCCTTTTTTAAAGATTTCAATTTCATTAACTCGAGAAGGATTCATTCAATGGATTCAAACTAACCTCATCACATACTGGTTAAACACATTCACAAACACATTATAATCACCTATATACTTGTAGGATAATTTTCATGATCACTCCAAGGTAAAGGATCTTATTATCACATAAAAGTGGGGTGATTAAATTCAATATGAAAGAGGAAGAGAGAAAATCATTGAATAAAAGAAACTCAAATAAAAGAAATTAATAAAAATTTAGAGAGTGATAAATAAAATTCAATACAACCCCTTTCTAATCCCTTAGATCAACCCATAAAATAGTTATCCCTCCATTGATGACATGTCCTCAACAGAAGAGGTAAGTAGACTTATGAGGGTGGAATTAAAGAAGTAAAAACAACAACAAAAATCGATCACTCCACCATTGTGTGATAAATATCACAAATTATGGTGTGAATAAATTCACAATTTTAGGCAACAGTATCAACGTGATATGTATAAGAACATAATATGAGTAAAAGAATAACTTTTATTAAGAAACTAAGGTGAATTGAACAACTTACATGAGAAATAAATGCGATTACAATCACAAAGAGGCATCATAACACTACAATGAAACCAAGAAAAAAATATGATTAAATAGTTCAACAAAACTACCTTAAATAGGGATTTTTGGAGCCTTGTTTTGAGAATACAACAGTAGAAAACATCCCACTTGATTATGGTAGGCCTAGGGTGGTGGAAAGTAAGGGAGAGTGGACTTCTTTATCTTTGATTTGAAGTGGTATCCAACTTTCATCCACTGAACAGATGTTCCTAGATGGCCTTATAGATGGAAGAATTGGAGTGGGCCATAGAAGACAAAATTTAATCTCTGGATGTATTCTAGATCTCTATAAAATTTCATCCTAAATGAATTTTTGGTGGCCGAGATATTATTAAATTGGTGGGATGTTTTTCTGTTCTTCAAAATCTGGACCAGAATTTTATCTCTAAATTGGGCCGCCTGAATAACCACAATAAAGACATAATTATCACTAGATCATAGATAATTATATGTTACCCCATATTTCTTCTACCATCCCACGAAATTTGGGATTCAGTGGGTCTATATTATGGGCCCCACATTCTCATCAGTGGGCTAGTGTCCAATCTGCCTTCTTCATAATTATTTCCTTTCATCGCCAAATATCCCATCATCATTTTTTAATCCTCTATTAATCCCTAAATAAAAAATGTTAATATTTAAGTTTATATCCATTTCTCAAAATACCAAATTAAAATATGGATAATAACATTCCTTAAAATCAGATGAATCATTGGGCCTAAATTGGTGTACATTAGGCATGAAGTGCACAAATGATGAGAATGGATATTCAAAATTAAAATCCACCAACTCAGGCCCCTAAGATATAAAATGGATATTTAATACCATTAAAATTTAATTAACATATGTATTTTTATTTTTTAATCAGGAGTGAACCCAAACTACTATGAGAGTCCTTGCAATGAACCATGACTATTAAGAAAATGATTTTCTATTCTTATATGTATACTAAAATTCAATGTGTTATGTCAATTTTATACTCTCATGGATCATGTTATTTTATTTGATTATGATCCATGTCTTATGAACTGCTAATATTTACATTGTGACTCAATATTATGATATATGAAATGTAGTGTATGGTTTTCAAATATTAATATCATGTTCTAATACCCTTATTCTCTTGTTTTTCTTATGTAATCATTGATATATAATCTTTTTTACCCTTACTGAGAATTTGAGGTCACCATTTCTTATGTTTCATTTTCCTAGGTTTTGAAGAAAGGTTTTATGAATGATATTTCTAATAATTTTGTTAGTTATAATGAACTTAATGGGAGAATATTATGAACCAAATTTTTATATTTCTAAGTTTCCAAATATATTATACCCCTAAAATTATAGCATGGATCTCTATGTTATATAAATTAATATTCATATATTAAGATGTGATATATTTTTATAAAGAGTATGGGTCACTATAGAGAGGTAAGGTTTTTTATTTTATGGTGAATGAGTTTTCATAAAAGGTGTGGGACCAATTTGAGTCTCTTGTGATTCTTATGTTCTGTGTTGGCTAGTGATCCTATGCAGGGATGTTTATTTTTGATGCATTCATAAGTGTTATTTATGTTTATTATATATTAGGATGCTTCTTATGATGGTTTTGGTGGTGAGTTTTTTGTAATATCAAATGTTTTATATTTGATCTATGTAATTATTTATTTCTCACCTCTTTTCATGACCCATCATGGGAGTCCTAGGAAGAGAGTATGTCACTTATGTGAGGGAAAACCCTAGTAGTGATAGTGGATTGACTAGGGATAATTGGTTGACTACTTCAATATGGTTAGAATAGAAGGATTATTAGTCCCTTATTCTTGTAATTTATTTTTATATAATCCCATGGATGAAGATGTTATAGGGACAATATCATCCTTAATCTTGTGAAGGAAGTAATTTCAGGGAAATTGTTTACTAAGTAGTTTGATGGGACTTTTGGGGATGTTTAAAGCTTCTGTAGTGACTACTTGGGTTACTTGTCAAAAATTTAGGTCATTTTATTACTAGATACTCGGTATGATTCCCATGATACTAGGATACTTTTTAGGATCATTTTTGGGGATTTATTTTTTTTTGTACTGATTATATATTCTACCTATCGAATTATTATTTGGAACCTATGATATTATTATTTACTTATCCTTATTGTATGACTTGAAACAATGGTGCCTGATGGTGTTATTACTCTCTTCTTTTGTGGTTTAATTTTAAAATTTTATGAAAAGGGTTTGAGAATAGTTTTAAAACAATTAAATGTAATGTGAAATTTTTAAAGTGATTTCAAACTATTTTTTAAATGGTTTTAAAAGATGTATTATTTAAAATATGAAACATTATTTTCCAAATATTTTTAGGATAGTTTTAATGTTAAATAATATTTGTTTTTTTGAAACTCCAAGTGTGTGTGAGTTTTGAAAACATGTTTTAGGCATTTTTTACTTGTTTTATGGAAGTCTTCGTTTTCAAAGAAGATTTGGAAAAATTTGTTAAAATTTTAAGCCTTTTTTAAGTGTTTAAAATTTTTATTCCTGAAAGAGGTGTTTATAACATTATTTTAAAGTTATAATTTAAAATGGTGTTTTGTAAAAGTGGTATTTTCCAGGGAATTTTTTTCAAAGTTATAATTTCCATTTAATGAAAATCTTGTAAAAATAGTTTTACCACTATTTTTATGTGTTGTTATTTATTTCGTAAAACCATATTATTTTTATTTTATTTTTTATTATACATAAAACTAGGATATTTAGGATTTATTTTGAAAAAAAATACTTATATTGAGTGGGTTGTGGTGACCTACTAAGTTTTTTATCTCACACATATATTTTACAGGTCGAGGTTCATTCCATATTTTTAACCTCTTGATCTTTTGGGGGAGATATGTGGTTGGATGGTGACCATGGGTTACACAGTAACTCCTTAGAGCAGGTTTGGGGTTTTTATTTAGCTTTGAGATTTTATATTAGTCATTTGGACCATTTTATTTTATGCTCTAGCTTGTGTATACCTGTTTCTGTTTTTCTTCTATTTACATATTACTTGTATCCTTTTTATTGGATGTTCAATTATGTTTATCTCCTATTATATGTTTATCAATTTTATTTTCACTACTTTATTATTTTCGTATGATGGGAAAATTATTCACGAGGTTCATTTTGTGATGAATATGCACTAGTTTCTAGCTTGTTGGGATTGGGAATGCCCCTTGGGCCTTATAGAGGACTGGGTTGGATGCCGGGTTAGATGAAAACCTAGGTTAATTCATTAAAAAGTGGTATTAAAGCCTTATTTCTTATGGGGACCTAGGCTTTTGAATTCCCTCTTGTTATTTTTGGTGTTGGTAGTTTAGAGATAAGTCCATCAAGACTCAAGAGGTAGGTATGTGGAGAGTTTTGTGATCTCTTTATCACCCTGACCCTTGAGTTTCCATGGAAAGTTATGATTTTTTCCTTGATTCTGGTTTTCCATTTGATGGAATTGTTGGATTATGGTTAGATTCATTTAGAATTAGTTCTTTGATCCTTAATGTCCCGACTTTATTTTCCTTGGGGGATCATGTTTGATGTTGGGATAAAGATAAAAAAAGGTAATTAAAGTACAAGGTTTAATTGTAGGGAATTAAAAACCATAGAACAACCAAAAACATGGTTCTCGATACATTATAGAGACCAATGCATGCTTATAATGTGGTCATAAACCATGTTTCTAATTTTAACACTATTTATCATATTAGTTGTTTTTCTATTTAGACCCATTGTCCCTTAGATTTCCAAGCATGTTAAGAAAAATGGAAAAGAGTCATGGTTGGCCTTGATATATGTTGGAATATTTGGATCTTATTTTTTATTGTCTCTTGTGTTATGACTTTGTTTGAGTGATTTTTCATGTGACATGAAATTAATTTTGTATTTATGAAAAATAATTTTATGAGAACATGTTTTTTATTTAAAAAAAGGTCATAGGTATTATTCATAAAATTATATTTTTCTCCTGAAAGGTTTTGAAATGGTTTAATTCATTTTAACATTTAGAAAAAAATTTACATGTGATTTTTTTCTAATCAAGTGTACAGAGTGTTTTAAAATATGATTTTTTTACTTTAAGTGAAACTAATAATTTTTAAAATTGGGTTTATGGTTTGTTTTTATTTTTACCCTTTGTGTGTTTTAAAAAGTGTAGGTTACTTGAAGTGGTTTTAAAATATGAGAGTGTGTTTTACCATGATACTCAAAATGGTGTTTTTAATTTAAAACTAGTTGATGTTGTTTTAAAATCATCTTTGGAAACATTCTAAATTAATCAATTCAAGAGAGGGCTTGGAGTTTGAAATTTTAAAATGGAATCTGTAGAGTTTTGAATAAAATAAGGCCCAATTTTAATGGTTCCTTAGTTCTCATAAAGATATTTTCGGGATGATTTTCATGTTCTAGAAACATGAACATGTAAGGTCCTTTGTTCCATGATATTTAATATAAGCCTACAATAAATTTATATTGAAAATTAGACAATTTTTCTTATAGGGTTTTCTTCCTTTCGATGTTAACACTACCTAAGCTCCAGATAGAGTGTCATGTATTATTTTCTCCTGGTAGGGTATCTATCACACTTAGGGATTTTAGTGTTCTATCTTAGAAGTGTGGATCTCCTTCCCTTGATCTCTTCGATTGAGGTTTCTCAAATCCTTATCTTTGCTGGGTGCTTCTCATCTTCATCCTTCATTTCCCATCACTTCCTTCCTACTCAAGCTCATTTTCTTAGATCTGGTTTCAAATCTAGGTTGCCCCAGTGTCGATCGGTGTTTTTTCTCTACAGTGGAGATCTGATTTTAAAGTGACAGTGGGCTGGTGTCTTTCTTGAGAAATGGATTCTGAAGATCTAGTGATGGAATGTTTCTTTGGATGCAAGTATTTGGTGGAGATTCCAGTCTTATATCAAGAAATAGTTGGGGGTCGTTTGAGATGTGCTATGGTGGACTCATTGGTGTCAATGTGGGGTGATTGTATATTGAAGCATGGGAAAATATCCAGTTGATGTTATTGGTTTCCCACTACTCGCAATGCCTCCCCTCTTGTCTTTATTTGGTTTCAGATCCGAACCTGACACATCTCGGTGTTATGTGGAGTTCATGGTTCATGGACCCTTCAAGAAGCGGTGTTGTATCGACCGAGGGTTGTGTGAGGAATGATATAACGAGGTTTAGGGCTATGATTGGAGGCTAACATGGAGGTCTTGTGAGGGTGTGTCATCATATTTATATAGTTGATTGTTCTAGTTTTTCTCTATCCATAACTATTCTATGGTTGGAGAATTTTTCATGTTTTTTGGATGATGTTCTTCTTTTAAGGCCTTTGGTATTATGGGAATGGTTGTTTTATTAAGGTTCAGGTGAAATTTTTAGTCTTGGATATGGTTTAATTTCATTTGGTGTGGTATTTCTTTTCACAGGTATTGCTAGGTGGGTGGTCTCATAGGAGGGATGAGTGTGTTGGCACTTATCATCATCCATCTGTTCTTTTTTTTGAACAGATGGGTACCCTAACTTGATTTTTCACAGTGTTCTTGGTTTTTATTTTCATTGCATTAGTTTTAATGGCTATGATTCTATCACAAGATTCATCAGGTTGGAAGATCAAAAGAGAGATAAGTGTTTTAGAATCTATCATCCGATTCTTCCTTCACTTATCAGTGTTGGAGGGTTTCTCTGCCTTGTTGTGCTACCACTATTGCACAATTTCTTGGAAGGGGTGATTATTATCTCTAACTAACTCCAATACTGCATTTTCTAGTTGGGGGGGGGGTGATCAAACCTACTCCATTTTCTTATCTTGTATTCTGTCACTTATTAAATGTACTGGCCCCTTTTACCTCTAGTTTGTTTTTTTTGTGGAATTTTTCCATGGTGATTGTAATGGGTTCCCTCTTCCCCCATTTTTAAAAAGAGGTTTTATTTGTTTTATTTATAATAAAGGGGGATTTACCCTCAAATTGTTTAAAAAAATAGAAAAAAACTTGTGGATCATTTATATACACTTTGGATCTAGTGGTTTAGATTCATGAACCTCAGCATGATGGTTGGATAAGTTAGGATCAGTTATTCTTAGAGACGTTTAAGGTTTGATGGATGAGTGACCATTATTTAGTATAACATTTAGTTGTTTGGTTTTTTATCTTTTGGATGATTGACCATTTTTGGATTCATTCTCATTGAGTTTAGAGTAGCTGTGTCTTGAGGAACCCTTTCCAAATGTTTTATTTGGTTTTTCATTATGAGCAGTGGGTTTTTGGGAATCATTTGTTCCTTGTTGTTTTTTACTTTCCTTTTTTGATGTAGTACATGGGCAGGTTTTTTTATTGCTCTGGACATGGGTAGAACCTAGAGTGCATACATGGATACTTAATGGTGGAATAATTTTGCTTCAAGTTGGTCCATGGATGTTTCCAATCCAGGCTTTCCATCAGAATCACCGTGGGATGGTATTTAATGGATTTGGATCTGAACACCCGCATATATTGGATATGATTATTAGGTTAGAGACATTTCATTTCATAATTAGACATGTCTTATGTTGTTTATATCCTTTTTGGGATACTGTAAATTGGTGTTTCTTTTTTGTAATACTTTGGGATGTTTGTTGGATTATTTATCTCTTGGTGGATTTGAAATTGTTACTTGTTGTTTGTAGTGGCCAGTGGAGTTTTGTAAATTCCTTTTAGATATTTTTGGAATGCGGTTTCTCCTTATTCCAACATTTTAGGTTAATTTTAAATGGTGGAGAGACCAATGCATGGTATATGTCTCTTTAGAGATTCTCTCGATCAATTATTGATCAGTTTAGATTAAGGAAATTCAGTGTTATTTGAGGATTTTTGTGGTTTTTTTAGGAATCATCTTTTCTCCTTAATGTTTAATTTTATAATCTTACTTTGGTTGTTTTATACTTGTACCTGATACTTTTTGGGGGTATAAAGTGGCATGGTGGGGATCATTGTGACACTCACCATGTCATTGCGATGTTGATTTTATTTTATTTTATGAGTTTGGATGTTGATCTAAGTTTCCATTGATCTTGGCCTAAACAATATAAATTTTGAACTTTTCTTTCTATGCATGGTTTATAGGAAACCATGCGGGTACCCCTACTTAAATGATTTTTTAATTCATTTCGTTTTGTGTTCATTTTTTTAGTATGGGTGGTGCATAGTTGAATTTAAACTATGCAAGTCCTATGGGAAACCGTGTGGGTCCTTTGGTGAGTCTGGGTTATTGTGAATGGATTGTGAACTATTAGGAAAACCATGTGAAAACAATTTCAATCATCTCTTCAAATTTTCAGTGCCATTGTGAAAGGTTAGATCATGGTTTTTCCAACCATGCGACATCCTAGGGTAAACTGTGAGAGTGAGTTTTTTTCTGTGTAGTGGTTGTCACCCAGTTTGGAAAACCATGTCTCCAAACCATACACACCACCCAATTTCATTAAAAGTGGAGATTAAACTTTTTATACTCTTCAATTTTAATCATAAAACCCTTCATTTTCCTCCCTCATGTTAAAATAGACCAGTAACCTCCAAGGGGATATTACTCCCTTTATATTATTCATTTTTTTGGCCTTATACATCAAATTCAAGTGGTTTTCTTCATGGTAAGTCTCTCTAACCCTTTTCTGCTCTTTTATTATTCAATTCCATTTATTTATAGTTCCTCCCATGAACCTTAATCTATATCTTGGAAAATTTTAGGGTTGGGTTTGGTCAAAATCAAGGTTCAATTATTATGTAGGAGATATAAAGGGTATATCTTAACTTAGGGGTGTGTTCACCATTTTAGGAAACAAATTCCTGCATGATCATTATTGAACTGAGGTATTTGCTTCTTTGTTGTTTATTTCAATTTCATGACATCAAATTCTTAAGGATTTGAGAATAATTTTCATTTAAATTATGATTATATATATGAACCATGAGAGGGAAAACTTATTTTAAAGATGATTTTAAAACTTGACATGGGATAAGATTCCATGATAAGTGGTGATCACCAAATTTAGGTTTTTAATAGTGTTCTTATATTAATTATATTTCAAAACAAGTGTTATGGTATTTTGAAAGTGTTGAAATTATTTAAAATGTGTTATTTGTTTTAAAAAGGGGTGTGTTAACCCTTGTTTTATTTATGTAAAAACTTTTTATAACCTTGGTTTATCTTTATATCAAAGGTTTGAGGAGTTTTATTATTTTTAAATGATAAAAGTGTGTTGGTTGTTTTAAAAAAGGCAATTTATCCAATATTGATTATGTTTTAAAACATGTTAGTGGATTTGAATTTTTTCAAAGGTGGATTTAATAGGAAATGTGAGTCCCCATTATGTTTCAAAAGGTTTTTCATAAAATTGGTCTCAAGAGTAGATTGGGATGGATTTTATAAATTGTGAATTAGATTGGCATTATAATCATGTTTTAAAAGAGATAACCCATTCAAAATTTTATGAAGAATGAGTTTTTATAAAAGGTGTGAGACCCACTTAAGCCCCTTTTGATTCTTGTGCACCCTATTGGCTTGTGATCCCATGAGGGGATGTTTATTTTTGATGCATTCATATATTCTATTTATGTTTGTTATATATGGGGATACCTCTTATGTGGGTGTTGAAGGTGAGGTGTGTGTAATATAAAATGTTTTATATTTGATCTATGTGATTCCTGATTTCTCACCCCCTTTCTTGACTCATCATGGGAGTTCTAGGTGGATAATAGGTGACCTATGTGAGGGAAAACTGTAGTAGAGACAATAGATTGACTAGGGAACATTTCCTGGATACTTAGAGATGGTTAAACTAGAATTATTAGTAAGTAACTTTTCTAGAAATGTCTTTTTATATGATTACATGGACAAAGGTGTTCTAGGGAAAACACTATCCTTTATCCCATGGATGAAGGATTTCTAGAGAATTTATTCCTAGGTAGTTCATTGATGATTATAAGGATATTAAGAGGTTCAGTAGTATTGAAATTGGTTTATTGTCACTATTTTTGGTCATTTTATTACTAAAGCCTAAGTATGAATCCCATGATTCTTATACCCCTTTGATATCATTCTGGGGGATTTATTTTGTGTGTGACAATTGTATCCCTACTTTTTGAATTATTATTTGGAAATTTTTTCTTATTTTTTATTTATCCTTGTTGTATGAATTGATATAATAGTTCTTGATTGTGTGATTCCTTACTTATTTTGTGGTTCACTTTTTAAAAGTTATCAAAAGAGTTTGAGAAAAGTTTTAAAAGAAATAAAGAGAATGTGTGATGTTAAATCACTTTCAAACAATTTTTGAAATGGATTTGAAAGATGTGTTCTTTAAAATGTGAAATTTTGTTTTCCAAATAGTTTTGGTTTGTTTTGAATGTAAAAGTGTATTTGGTTTTTGTTTTTAACTCAAAATGTGTGTGATTTTTGAAAATGGGTGTTAGACCATGGTGCCTAGTTTTATAGAAATCATGGATTTCAAAGATGTTTCGGAATACCATGTTAAAATATGGAACCTCTTTTAAGTCTTTGAAAGTTTTATTCTTAAAATAGGTGTTTATAAAATGATTATAAATTTATAATTGAAAATGAAAGTTTGACCAAGAGGTATTGGCTGAGGAATTTTTTTCCAAGATATATATTTTCTATTTAATTAAAATCTTGGAAAAATAGTTTTAACGCACTTTTGACGTGTTATTTTTTATTTCGTAAAACTATAAAAAAATGATTATTTTTATATTATATTTAAAACTAGATTATATAGGATATATTATTGAAGTAACTACTTAGATTTTGTGGGTTTTTTTGACCAACTAGGTTGTTTAGATCACCCCTATATTTTATAGGTCTATGTTCATTCTAGTTTGTTCACTTATTGATCTTATGTGGGAGACGTGTGGTTGGATGATGATTGTGGGTCACATGGAAGATCACTAGAGCTAGTTTAGGGGTTTTCTTATAATTTAAGTTTTTTTATTATCCATTTTGCCCACTATATGTTATGATCTGTCTTGATCATACTTGACTCTGTTGTTCTTCTGTTTGTGTATTAGTTGTATCCTTTTTATTGGATGTTCAGTTATATTTATCTCCTATTGTATGTTTATCACTTTTATTTACAATGCTTCATTATTGTTGTATGAGGGATAAATAATTACTAAATATCACTATATAATTCCAAGGAACTAGTTTCCAACAGGTGGGGATTGAAATTCCCTTTAGGAATTTTGGTAGACTAGATCAGGCACCGGGTTAGACAACACCCCGGGTTGGTTCATTACACTCCATTTTCTGGATATTTTTCCAAAAATCCACCCATAAGCATATCAACAATTTCACCAAGAAAAATTTATCATATAAAACACCAATATTACCTAACCAATACAATATTAGGTCACCCAATCTAACTAAAAAATTGGTTAAAAAGGTCCCACTTTATTTACCATGGGTAAGAGAGTATCTATAAAACCAATTCTCACAATAGTGCTCAACATCCTTTATTATCATGAAAAAGAATACCCAAGTAGGTTTACACCCCGATGCTACCTTAAAATTCCACTCAATTCATACCATAAAAAGTTATATCAAATTAATCTTGGGTTTTATAGCCTAATTATCTAGATGACCATGCCTCCCATGCACATCACACTCAGCACCACACAATCACTACTTATGATTTCACATTCACAATACCTAAGGAATCCCCATTCCTATATCAAATATGTGATAAAAACTCACGTGCATCAAGCTCAAACACAAATAATCCACCCATGATTACCATAAATCCTCTCTGAGGTTACCCTCAAATACCACAATTCATATAGGCAATAACAAGAGAGCTTCCTATTATTCCATTATAACACCCAACAAAAAAATACCCTGAGTTGAATATCACATCATTGAGATATCTCACCTAAACCATAAATCACATCCCACATAGGTCAAAAGTCACATAGCACCATACACATTCCCATCTTAGATATCACATGGAAACTCACATGGAAACACAACCAATCTAGGGTTCTCATATATGTATGAATACATCATGTATCTCATACTCAAGTCAAATACCCACTCTAAGGTACTAATTCTCATTGATCATTCATAAACCATACTACCCCCTCAAGGACCGAGGTTACATCCATGTGCACATAAAATACTTCTCCCTATGATGAATTATATCAAGTAGATCATAATCATGGTTCTATTGAATAAAATTTTATTAATAAGTTATAGAGGGAAACACTTTATAAGTTTCTATTGGTATTTTATTTAATTGATAATGTATGATAAACTGAATAATCAATGAAAAAAATAATAAATCATCTAGTTTGGTTAAATGGATTAACCCCATGAATCTATATGAGAAAACACCATATAGTTTATTATAGAAACTATAAGGAACTGAATCCTATTTTCTTTTTTTATAAAGAACTAATATCTCAATCACATACAAGCAAGAACATATCACATGATCCAGATATGATTCATGAATGAACACCTATTTCCACCATAGACCAAGAGAAAAACCAATAAATTAATAAATCTAAAACATAATTATTAATAAGAATCAACTATACTATAACATAATAAGAAAGAATACCAATCCCAACTCCCGGGTGACTTGGACTTATGTTCATGTAGTTACAGTCTAGACTTGTAGTATAATAGTCTTCTAAATCCCAAACAATCCTATATTCAATACCATATCCTAAATAGTAGAAAAATAAAATAAAAGTCTATAATACCACTTTGTAATGTCTTATCACCACTTTCTCTATAGTACATAGATCAGTTCATTACATGACCATATACATGCCTCCTCATACGCCAAATGCTACTGAATAGTAGAAAATACCTAAGGTGTTACTATGGAGAGACTATACCCTCCTATCATAGTGGAGAAAAAGTAGTAGAAATAATATAAAACTAGTCATCACAATACTAAAAGAATAAATATACATCATGACCAACACCACTAGAAATAAATGATATATCATATGTAATAAAAAATGAACTATTCTAATAATATTACATAATCTAGGAAGACATAACAAGATTACCCATGTGAAGATCATATAAAACTCATGCTAAATAAATATATAAAAAAATTACCACATGGTTCTAAGTCCCATACCTGGTACCATCTTCTAACTCTATCCAATATATCCAACTAAACCATCCAATACCAGGCATCTACCCTATATGTACCTACGATCATGAGGTCTTATTAGGTACTAAAGTGTCAGAGACACTCGATTATGGTGTGATTATAACTTAGCAGGCCACCATCAATGGTGAACCTAATATATCCAGTATATATAGTGTATTCACACTATGATATTCTCAGAATAATTAAATAGATGAACATAATAAAATAAATTATTGTTGATCCTTGGGTTTTAAGGTGTCAGTTCAGGTTGACCATACCTACTTCAATCAGCAATGGAAATCTATAATAAAGTCACATAACTATACCAAGGGTTAATTAATAATCCATCCATAAAATCATCACATCTCAATGGGAGGAATTATGCCTTCCTTGAAATAACGTCATATATTATCCAAGGAAATAACACCCACCCAAGAATAATATATCACATCATTAAATAGGGATAACACCCCTCCCTAGAAACAACTCATAAATCATTAAGGGGGAATAACAACACTCTCTGGAAACATATATATATCCTCAGGGTGGAATAGCTCCCCTCTATAGAAATAAATAATATATTATTAAGGGGGAATAATGACCCTCCCTAGAAAAATATTTCATATCATCATAGGGAATAACTACCCTCCTAAAAAACTTGTATCATATCATCTAAGGGAATAACAAACCTCTAGAAATATATATCATATTATCAAGGGTAATAATGACCCTCCCATAAAACATATATCGTATCATTAGGGGAATAAATTCCGTCCCTAGAAACATATCAGATGGAATAACAACCCTCAATAGAAACATATATTATATCATTAGGGTGGAATGGTCAAATTCCCTATAAAAATATATCATATCATCCAGGGGAATAACACCCCACCATGAAATATTATATCACATACACCTAGGAGATATTCTCTCCCCATAGCCTCATATATCATACACCTATGACCATACCCTCTCCCCAGAACTTCATATATCATAATGACATGGGTTGGAAACTTTTTTAAACCCAAATCATGTTACTTAGGATAACCTCTAATTTTTTTCACATCATGCTACTAATACTAGAGTAAAATAATTTTAGAACTCATTCACTAATTCTCCTCATGGATAACACAAAATAAGGGCACTCACCATGGTCCCCTTGGTCACATCATGGTCTAGATACCCTACATAGGTTCCTTTATCTCATTCCTAAACCTAGGGTCAAAAACCCCTCACTCAGAGGGAATAACATCCCTCATCATAACCATGATCACAACATGGCATAATCATCCACATTGGTGATTCAATATAGGAATCTCACTAAAGGGAAAAAATAAATCCAATCTAACATCTAAATTCATTCTAGGTTCGTCCTCTCATACCAAACTTATACATTAATACTTTCTATAATATCCACACACCAATCCATTTTTTATTTTATTGAAGTGACACTTTCAAGATAAGTGGGAACCTACATAAAAGCCAAAAAATTCACATTACAGGATTCAAAATTGAAAATATTAAAGTGAACTATCAACACCATGCTACGAACAAAAAAACACACCCTGATTCAGGATTCAAACAAGAACCATCATCACTTCCTCACTATGCGCACCTTGAAACATCACCTATTTCAAAATTTAAAAGATAGTAAAACATCACTTCTTTGAGACTACCGCCTTGTGATGCATACCCTAACACAAACCAACCATTATCGGAACCAGCACACTAGAAACCAAATCGTCGGAAACCATCATCGTCACCAAGAACCATGCACAACACCATCATGAATTCCAGCCAAAACCACAATAAATATCATTACACCCCAAAATTCACCACATAAAAACATCACCATAGACACATCATCACCACCTCCATAGATACACTATAACCAGACTTTACAGGAAAATTAAAACAATAAAATCACCAATTGAATCATCTTCATAGAAAACCTAAAGAACAAGCCTAGTGGGGACCCATGGATTGAGCCGAATCCACCATGAGAGTCACCTCCCATGATGCTATCGACCACTAAAACTGCACAACCCAATACACCTTAGAAACCATCACACGAGTCCAACTGGGAGAAGAGTGGTGCGATCCTAGATAAAGAGTGGAGAAAGAAGAGAACTAAGGCCTTGACAACACACTCTAAACATGGCCACCAAACATTTCCTTTGAAGAAACCAAAATAGGAACCTCAACTGAAGAGGATAAAACATAATACATACTAGGAAATAGGAAAAAGAAGCTCATAAAAATCCACCACCAACAAAATCCTAAATCACCACAGTTGCATAGAGTTAGAATAGGATGGGGTCTATTTAAAATGGTACCAAAAATAAGAGAGAAGTTCATAGTGAATGAGTGCTAGGAGGAGAGAGAAGGGGGATAAAGAGAGAAGAGGAGGAATGTAAGAGAAAGATCTCTCACTACAAGGGGGTGTTGAGAGGGAGGGAGTGGAAATACTGGGAAAACCCTAACATGAGGAGAGAGGGGAGAGCATATACCAGGAGACTTGGGATCCATTTTCTATAGAATAAACACTTTTAAAATTATCATATATTAGTGTAGGAGGAATACTCACCCCCACAAATCATCATCTATCCAATAGGATCTATGATATCTCATGTTCCCATATGGAAATTCCCTAGGCTAATAATTTCACATATATCACTCTACCTAATATAGATAGGACTAAGGGGACCTCTCCCAGGGTATACTACATTTCACTTAGTTAAATTATACCAATCTATGGTATTTATATCAAATGGTAAATATTTATAGTCATTTCCATGACCTTCGGTGATGGAGGCATCAATCTAGTGTCTAAGGGTCCATAGAGTCCCTAAAACCTTCCATTATTTGCATAGATTTTATAAGAACAATTCATTTTAAATTTAATATAAATCACATAGAAGTGGTGAGACCGAACATAACTTGATGCATAAACAAATGCAAAAAACTTAAGGAGATGTTTAGGTACTAATTACCTCATTTAAAGTTGTTCTATTTAAATAAATGCCTAACCACACTCACCTAATATCTTGAAAGATTTACATGGAATCACCCATCAACATGTGTCCCTAAATCCATTAAAAATCATCTATATCTATTATAACCAAATTATAATTAATTTTTATTTTTAAACAAAAATAGTTACATAATTAAAAAAACTAGTTCATAATTAATGAATCACTCATCGTAAGATCTCCAATGGATAAATATACAAGGAATATAGTGTACATGATCTACGGTATCCATTTAGACCTTTATCACACAAATATCTAATATCTTATTCCAACACATTCATTAATTTTACCCAAAATATAATAAATACCTAAATAATTTAAGGTGGTAACATACCTTAATAAATCAAAAAAAAACCTAGTGAGATCATTCTCCCAGTATCCCTTATAGCTAAGACCAAAAATCCCTATCATATAAATATAATTACACTATGATCTGGTGGAATAATCACTAAAACCATATCCCACGATGTACTAAATTAGTAGTGAATAAAAGAGATAAAAATTGACAAGTAATAAATATAGAGTGATAGATTTACCTTCAGTTATATCCTAGAATAAATGGACCTTGAAAACTGTAACAAATGATAAATAACCCCTTAGAGTCAAAGAGAGGGCTTAATGGAGGCTTACTTGTGTTCAATACCTTTGGAGTGGCCTAAATATTCTTTTTATATCATTTAATAATTTTATCAAAATTTTAGAAAAATATGAAAAATTTCATTAACTCAAAATTATGAAAACTCTGTAATTTATGAAAATAAACCTTACGTATCGCCTCAGGTGAAGAAAAAACTTATGTATTGTATTATAAAACATAATATGTCCCATACATAAAATTTTCATCTCTACATAATATAGTTAATCCATGCGTAAGGTTAATCCCTTGGGGAAAATCTATACATAATATATTTATCTCTATATAAGGTGTTTACTTCAGTATGAAATCCATACATAAGATTCTTCTTATGTATGTAATATTCTTTCATTTACCAAATTTGATATGTAAAATATTTTATTGATATGTAATATAATTTTCCAAGCATAATATTTTTTACCTTATCCAAAAACCTAATATATAATATCTCCCTTCATATGTAATATTTTATTTCCATACATAATATATTATTCTTTATATGTAAGATATTTCTGTTAGTTTAATTACTCATACATAATATGTATATCAAATATAAGGTTTTTTCTTAGGTGAAAAACTGATATGTAATATATATATCTCATACATAATATTTTTATAATGATACATATGGTTTTTCTATTTAAAAAAATCCAACATGATCATTTTTATTCATGCGTAACATTTTACGTCCTATAAATAATATAATCCCCCTCCTATATTGAGTAATTTTTATGACTTATATATTTTTCAGAAAATTTGATAAAATTATAAAATACTAAAAATCACTCCAAAATTATTCAATTTAGTCTTAGCACCCACTATCCCTTCATGAACCTACAACAACAAAAAATAGTAGTAAAATACATCCTCGATCTTAGATAATTATCAAGACTCTACTCCCAAACATTTTCCAATACCCTTGAAACTTCCACGGGGTCCCAATATAAATGGTCAACCCATGGTTTGACATAAACCACCATTCTTGAATACCAAAACAAATACAATAACCCAAAACATTTAAATATGTAGATTTTATGAAAAATTTAAATGGGTCCATATTTTAAATAGAAATTAAAACTAGTTCAAACCCTAACCTTGTATAGGGCGTTACAAGATTCCCACTGTAATGATTCAATTCCTAGAGAAGTATTCAAATGCATCATTCATGAACTATTCTGGTTACTAAATTATAATGTTTGAGATAAATTATATATCTTCCACTATTTATGGTCATGTCAACACAACATCCAAGCTAGTTCAACTGCTCAACCCCACCACCTTACACATCATGATGCTGACTATTTCCACCAAATCTATAGAGATTCCCCTATTTCAGTGGTATTTGTAAATTTCTAATTTACCAATGTCACACACCATCGGTTTATGTCAAAAACCAACCCAAATACCATAGTACACTGGTACCTGATCCAATATTAATATGACCCAAATGGTGTTCCAGATCCCCATAAGGTGGCGATTAGCACCTGTACATCAATAAAAGATAGAGGGAATAATTTTAGGTCATGTTAGTGCCCACTCGAGTATTGGTGTACCATGGTATTCGAGTTGGTTAGTGAAAAAAATGATATCATAGGAGTAGGTTGTGAAAATTTCAATTGATATTTGGTATACAGTCTTGGACATCCTAGAAAACAAGAGGTAGGATTTTCAAGACTTAAGTGGTAGTTTTGTATGAGTGTTTGGCTAGATCTCATTATAGAATTCCTTAAGTCACCATGGGTGTTTGGGAAAATCATATGGAGGAATAAATCAATTTGATTCTAGTATTTTTCTAAACATGATATAAGCTGTTTCAAATCCTATAAAAGTGAATTCCATCTATTGGAATCAATATTCATGTACCTCTTGATTGGGTTGATAATTTTAGTATCTTTTCTAATGTTTCAATGTTTCTTGTTGATGTTGTGTAGTTACACCCCCCCTAAGAAGAAATTTGAATATAATTTAGAAGGGGAATGACGATGAACCATGGAAGGAAAACCCTCTATTTTATTAGAACCTTGTTGAGATTGTGGTGCATGAAATCCAAGTTCTGTGGAAGGTTACCACACCAGTTCCCATTCAGGATCTGGAAATGGAACCTCGAAGGGATGAAACTAGAGATTGTGATCAAGATTTTATTTGATAAAAACCACCAGCTTTCCATGTATCAAATAATCCTTAATAGGTATAGAATTTATTGAAAAATATTGATATACTTTTATAGTTCTTGGAAAGTCTAGACTCCATAAAGGTGAAAAGTTCTACCTTCAAGTTTGAAGGGCCCAATATGAGGTGTTGGGATTTGATGGTTACAAAAAATAAACATGAGGTCTTGTACTGTAAATACTTATTATGTATTTTAATGTAATAGTTATATATATATATGATGGTTTTGTAAAATTCTATGGAGTTTCATAACCATCAACAAGGTGATATAACCGTGACTCAGTATGTGAAGCACTTTACTGAACTTGTTCAGTTTTATCTTGGAGTAGTAATGAATGAGAATTTGAAAACCATAAGATTCAAGATGGGACTTTTATTTTATATCCATTATCATGTTTTCATGTTGAATCTCACTATAAATAATTTATGGATAGAGCATTGATGGAAAAGATTTACATGTCTAGTATGTTAGGGTTTATGGGAGTTCCTATTACTCCTGATTATAGTTTTTTTGGTTCCTTTAAATTAAAGAGGAATCATGACAAGTCAAATGGAAGATATAAACATCATTCATCATTTATAACTTCAATGATGTCTTTAAGAGTCCCTTTTAATTACTTTCAATGTGACAATTATGGGATTTAGAAGTGATCTTATATCAAGGTATTGTAGATCCGTGGTTTGTGCCATTGGTTAGGCCACCTACAAAAGTTTTTTCATATATATTTCCATGTGTAAATGGAATGGACTCATCAACACATAAATATAATACATTTTAATCATACACTTTTAAAAAAATTGGTTACATACGCAAGAATATTGAATAAATCTTATTCACACAGTGGAAGAGTCTCTAACAGAAGTTGTTGTGGGTCAAATGATAATGAGATGTATCATCACTATAGATTAATATTTACAATTACTTTATTTTATATATTTTCATTTTATTATTTCATTTAAACCCATATTTTTTATCTTTTAAACATTCCTATGGAGATTTTGTCTTATGTGATGAATATTGATATTCTACCTGGAATGAAGAGAGAGAATGTTCTCCGATGCCCTTTGTGTGTTTTTTCATTATAAGAGATCATGATCACCTAGTAATTTTTAGTTATTGACATGAAAACTCTTGAAATTATTCTCTGTATGGATTGAATTATTTTTTATAAATCCTAGAATGACTATTATCTTCAGTGGATATTCTTTACTTCCCCCAATGGGGTGTGATATGTTTTCTAGAGAGAATGGGACCCATGGTTGAGTAGAGCCGGACCACATTTTTCAAACATTGATAGGGTGATATTTTTGATTTAGTTTTATATAGAGAAATAATACTTAAGTAGAAAAATTCTTCTAATGGATGTCAATTTTTATTATGTGTTTCCATCTGACTTTTTTGGATAGCCTTTGGTAAAGGAGGTAGAGTTTTCTATTGACTTGGTTTTGGGTACCCAGCCTATATCTATTCCATATCATCTCATGGAACCAAATTAATTGAAAGAGTTAGAGACTTAGTTGGATTATTTTTGGATAAATTATTTTTTTTATGAGTATGAATCTTTGGGAAGTTCATATTCTTTTTAAAAGAAATATGATTAGACACTTCACCTTTATGCTGATTACTAAAAACTCAATTGAGTTATAGTAATAAAAAAATATCTGTTTCATGAGATTGATGATTTATTTAACGAGTTAAAAGGGAAAATTTACTTTTTAAAGATTGATATTTGTTTTGGTTACCAACATATTAGGATCAAAGATTCAGACATCCCAAAGACTTATTTATGGAGTAGGTATGACCATTATGAGTACCTTGTGATGACTTTTGTTATAAGAAATTCTCATAAAGTTTTTATAGAACTAATTAATAGGATATTCCATGGGTATCTAAATTCATTCATGGTGGTATTTTTGGATGACATACTAATATAATCAAAAACTAAGGAGGACCATGCACATCATATATGATAATTTATGGAAACTTTTAGAGATCACTGAATTTATCAGGCTATTGAATTGTAATTTCTAAATTTAGGTAGTGAAGTTATTGGGATATGTGGTCTTGAAACATAGTATTTCAGTTATCCTGAAAAGGTTAAGGATATTATGACATATGGAAAATTGCACAATTTTTTAATTTTTAGATATTATTAGACTTAGTATGGTATTACCACCAATTTTTCAAGGAACTCACAAAGTTAGATTCTTCAATGAGCACTCTCAATCAGAAAGAAGAATATTTATTATGGGATTAAAAATTTCAAAGTTATTTTAATGATTTAAATTGAATTATAATTTTTTATAGTGTTTAATCTTTAAGAGGCTAGGTAGGTCTATTTGGTCTTTTGTGTTGCATCAGATTTGGTTTTGGGTTTTTTTCTCATGCTGGGTGATCATGTAGTGGACTATGGTTTCTAAAAACTTAGGCCAAATAATAATAACTACATTAATCATAAAATCATGCTCAAATATGTGATGCATTCTCTTAATAGTTGGTTGGATTACCATTTTTTATAAAGTTGTACCATTTATTTCAGTCACAAAATCCTAGGTTATATCTTCTCTTAAAAAGTTTTGAACCTCTATCAGAGATGATGTGTGGAGTACCTAAAATTCATTGATTTCAATATTTCCTACACCCTTAGTAAGGGGAATTTCATCAATGGTTCTTTAATAAGAAAAATTTCAACCCATTCCATGAAATAATCATCAAAATAGTGGAATCTAACGACTCACTTGGCTTTGATTCATTTGGGAGTTTGGGAGGATGAGACTGATAATTTTATGGCAAGTGTACAGTTTAAATCCTCTCTTCCCAGGATGATTCTTCAAGATTAATATCTTGATGATGAGTTTCATGAAATTAGGTACTCTCTTTATGATGGTTATACCATCATTGAGTAGTCATTTTCTTTTAAGGGTATCCTATGTTTTCAGAATCCGTACGTCATACCTTTTCCCATGAGAAAATATATGATGGGGTATACCTTAATTACCAATGGGTGGTACACCTTGGAACAAAAATAATGTTTCATGACATTAAATGATGATTACGGTGGATAGGTATGGAATAAGGTATTTCTAATTTTTTTTTCTCATTGTTATACCTGCCAGTAGTTCAAATCTACGAACTAGAGACCTTCAAGTTTGGTTCATCCCCTTACTATGATGTCTTGGAATGGGGATGCAATTTTGATGGATTTTATGATTGGTTTTCCTCATAAACCTCAAGGGATGAATATGATAATGGTAGTGATCTATAAACTAACCAAATATAATTAGTTTATCTCTATTCATTATAAAACTAAATTTTAGGACTTGGGAAGCTTGTATGTGAAGGATATTGTCAGGTTGTTTGAAGTTTGATCCATTATAGTTTCTAATATATATCCCTGATACACTTCTCATTTTTGGAGAGGTATTTAGGAGGCGATGAGATCCCATGTTAGTTTGATCATGAAATATAATCTATAGATGGATGGACAATCAAAATAAGGTATATAGATTCTTGAAGACATGATTTATGCTTGCGTACTCAATTTTTTTGGAGCTTAGGATGATCATTTGAGACTGGTTGAGTTTACCTTTAACAATAGTTACTAGACTTCCATCGAGAAGACACTCTTTGAGGACTTGTATGGATTCCCATGAAAATCTATGTTTTATTAAATAGAGATTAGTGAAACTTCATTGGATGGACCTAACTTGGGCAAAGAGATGATGAAAAAGTTTTATTTTTGCATCATAGAATTTTAATTATGAAGAGATGGTATAAATCTTATACAGATCCCCATTAATTACATTTGGAGTTTGTAGTTGATGACCAGTTTTTTTGAGAGTTTCACCTTAGTTAGGTCATATATTAATTAGAAAATATAGAAATATTTCACCAAGATATGTGGTACTGTTTGAGATTCCTGAGAATATAGATAAGGTGGATTTCTATTTGGCTTTTTCACTATAGTTAACATAGATTCACAATGTGTTTCGCATTTTATAACTCATAGAGTATCTCTCTAGTCTATCTCATGTTTTTAGATAGAAATACCTTTATGTAGAACTTAATTTATACATGACTGAGCAAGTGGTTTAGATTATTGATTACGAGATAAATGTTATTCATGGAAAGTCAATACCTTTTTTTTCAAGTGTCATGGAAGAATAGTTCTATTTATCATGATACTTAAGAGTGTGAGGCACTGATGAAAGAGAAATGGACTTATCTCTTTGGTGTGTAGTATTCTTGACAATATTTTTGGGGTTATAAAGAATTTATGACGTGGATATTTTAACATCATGTTACTATCTTTTAGGTAATTTGACCCATTTTTTATCTTCATTTGTTTTTATCTTTTTTATGTGGTTTCTAGGGATTTTTTTAGATTTTGGAAGTTCTTGGGGCTGTGAAAAATTGGTAAATGGTTAGGGAAAACCATATGGTTTATCCCAGTAAACCATTTTTCTGATTTGGTGGTTTTGGAGTGTTTTGAATAGTTGGTGAATGGTTAGTTTAAATCACATGGCCTCCAATATAAACTATGAAGTTTCAGACAATGATAGTTTTCATAGTTGGTGCATGGTTAGTCTAACAATATGACCAAACTATGAAACCTTTCCAAAATACCCATGAGGGTGAACAGTTAGGTGCACGGTTAGTACTAACCTTATGGACTAAGCTAGTGAATCATGGGAATGAGTTTTTAATGTTTCAAAATTTTTAATTAAAATACCGGGACCCCATTTTAAATTCTAAACACCTCCCATTTAACCCTAATTCAATCCTTCTAATTTTGGAGGCTCTCAAGAGGCATTTTGGATCCTACAACCTCTCTTATTATTGGATCAAAGTACTGGTGGATGATATTGATCTACTTTGATAGATTGAATTATCTCTGTTTTAGAATCCCAATTTTTTATATTCTCTCTTAATTTAAGTTCTATGAATCTTCACATTGTTGGTGGATCTAAACCTTGTTTTACTGATCATGATTCTAGGGATTAATTATTGATCTTCATCACTTTAAATTCTCTATTGGAGTTCCTGTTTTGGATGTTTGATTGACGACATTATTAAATTTAGGTGGTTATGTAATGTTTTTCCAAAATTTGAAAGATTAATTACTTGATTGATTTGAATTATATTTTCAATTGATTTGTAAAACTTGGTTTGTCTATTTTACAAAGGAATATAATTTTAAAATTAAACACTATTTAAAATTATTTTAAATATTTGGTGTATTTTTAGAAAACATTTATTGAAATGAGAAATAATTTAATGAAATTATTTTATGTTGATCTTTATGAAAATGTATTTTTATGATAGATTATTTTGAAGGCATGTATTTAATGAAAACATGTGATTTGGGTTTGAAATTTAAATGGCATGTTGAAATTTGATATTGGGAAATTTAACTATGAATGATGATATGAATGGAAATGACTACCCATGACTGATCTATTGACTGATGAATTGAATCACATGTGATCCTGACTAGTTAGTGGGTGACCAGGATATGCACACAAGGGATTTGACACCCTAGAAATAGATTAATGATGAAAAATTTAACTAAACTTATTTTGGAATGATTTTTCTAGATGGGGTTTTGATTGATTCTATCTCGATGGCTTGAGCCTTATGGATGTGCACACACACATTGATCCATGATGAATGACTAAATATTTTGAGGATTCTATAGTAAGGAACTAACTAACCTTAGGGAATATAACATGGTTATTTTTTTGACTTAATTATTAAATTCTAGTTATTATAGAACTATTTTATTAATTACCTTATATTTTATTAAAATATTCATTTAAGAATATTTTGATATACTTACCATCTTCTTGTTTGAAATTATGTTTTGATTGAAAATTTGAAATGATAAACATGTCTTATCTTTATTTAAATTTAATCATAAATGGTTTATTTTTATTGGATATATTTATAGAACACTTGGTGAGATCCATATAGTCTATTTTTGTTCTCTCCAACCTTTTAATTTGGGTGTTTATAGATCATTATATTATAGGTCTAAGAAAAGGGAAGGTTCCACTTAGAGGTAGTAGGTGTGCTTGATGCATGGGACCCCGGGTTATAGCGGTGATTGGTGGAGCTTTGATCCACTCATTTCATGAAGATTATGAGTTTTCATCTTGATGGATATTGTGACATTTATTTGGATGATGTAAAATTTGATCTATATATGTATTCTTTTTTAATTTTCTCCTTAAGGAGTGTTTGGCATATTGACTTTTCATCATTTTAGCTTCCATAGTCATATATTGATTCCTCATTATTAGGAAAAAGTCATTAGTTCTATATTTTATTGATTCCCATGAACTAGTCACCATTCTATGGGGATTGGGAATTCCCTTTGGGCCATGTCAGTGCTGTCTTAGGTACCAATGTTCTAGGGTATTTAGGTTGGTTTGTGATAGTTGATGTGACTGGCCTACACTAGTCTATTACTCAAATGATATCACACCTATTCATTAGCCAACTATTTCCATCATAATATAAAGTTTCACTTATGAGATTATATCTATAGCATGGTGCCTATCCTCATTGTGGGTGCCAGAATTCTATCCCTAATAATCAATATTACACATACCCAGTCACTCAATGAGACTATTTTTTGAAACATTGACTTATTCATGCTACCTGATAATAATCCTTAATATGGAATCTATTAGTTGTTGAACTCACTAACTTTTACTGATTTTAATAGAATGATATCCTTATCTGGGTATTTTATATTTACCACACATAACCCAAAAACTTTCATATGAGAAACTTCAGAAAACCACAACCACCTCTGGTTGGTTCTACTAACATGTCACTCCTAACATTAACCAAAAACTACTCAAATCAAGAACCATATGCTTAGACGATCCATGGTATGATCCGCACCCTAGGACTTTCCCTATCAACACTCCTTGAATGAATTTACTACTAAGTTCCACCATCATAAATGAGTATATCCTCTAGATCCATATTAATCCCATTTTTGGAAAGTTTTATCAAAGATCATGCTGAAATTTCTTGTACTATTGTATTATAATCCATTTTCAATGTCTCCTCTAATTACAAAGGTATAAATCTGATCCTAATTAAATCTTTAGGCCACTATTACCATAGGTATCTCATTACTCATCAGTCCTTGACCATCACATGGGATTTCACCAATATACATACCAAATAGCGAATATTTATAACCAACATACACTTTCCCTCGCACATTGAGGATTTTCATGAAACCCATTCCAACAGTCATTATCATTTTCTTATAATAGTGGAAACATTTTAGGAAAAATATCACCAAATCTTACTTATTACTGAACTCTATATCATTCATACCTAATGGGTGTACGCTTTAGTAAAACTTGATTTTGAACCCAAAATCATTCCCTAATGAGTTGTACACTATAGAAACTAGGCTCACACACCTAAAAAACTAACCATGTTACCTAGTACATCAATCCCACCTAGTTGATATAACTCTCAATTCTTCCCTTATAACACCTCTAAGCATCTCACCCATGCCAATGAATTCCACACGATCACCCTGGTCATTTCTAGTAAATCATAGAAAAAAATCTAACCTAATATATACACACACTTTCCCTACATTATATTCTAACATGATATTTTATAAACCAATTATAAATACCTACATCTTCTTATATTTTCTCGAGACCATATAAAATCAAACTATTTATGAACCACTGGCTCTACAATTCATTTCCAATGAAACAAACTTATAAAACCATCTTACAACTGTACTGGGAAGGTATTAAAATGAAACCATAACACATTCTCATCTATTAACATGACCTCACCATAGGAGTCATGTAACTTACACTAATCATTATTTCTATTATAGATATTTTTCCAAAATCCAATCATTGACATGAATTACATGTCATGAAGACATTATATCCTAAACAAACACCAATATTACCTACCTTAGGATAATATTTGGTTACCAAATCCATCTACCATATAGGTTAGATAATAGATCACCCTCTCTACAAATGGTTAGAGAGTATAAATTAGACTAATTCTCACAATAGTGCTCAATAGTCCCTATTTTCAAAACAAATCATACCTCATTAGGAATAAACCCTAGTGCTACCCTTCCATGCCACTCGATGCATATTATCTCAAGTTATATCCCATAAATCATATGCTTGATAGCCTAAATACCCATCTGTCCATGACTCCCCAATACAATAACAACCTATACTTTCAAATTCACAATACTTAAGACACCCCCATGCCTATACCACACATTTGACAGTATATCCCATGAATTAAGCTCAAACATGAATAATCCATGCATTATTCCTATCTTTGAATACACTCACAAGTTTGGGATAACCCCTCTCTCGGTTACCCTTGTATATAAAAACTCATTGAGGTAATAAAAAGAGAGAATCCTGGTATTCCATTATATTACTCAGCTCAAAAATACTATACATATCATATCAAATAATTAGGCTCTCCCAACCAACCCATAAATCATATCCCACATAGCTCACAATTCATGTAGAACCATTTATGTTCCCATATCAAATATCACAAGGAAACTTGTTATCATGTACACACACACACATTATGAATATCATACTAAAGTAAACTACCCAATATAGGGTACTAATCCCCACTAGGAACCCATTTACTAGACTACACCCCTCAAGAACCAAGGTCACATCCACATTCACATAAATGAAACCACCCTATGATGATTTATACTGAGTAGATCATAAAAATGGTTCTATTAAATGAAATTACATTTACAAGTTATATATGGAAATAATTAATATGGTCCTATTGGAATTTTATTTAATTATTATCATATGATAAAAAATAGTTAATCATTATCCATAATAACAAATAATCTATTTCAGTTAATTAGAATTATTTTAAGAAGCTACATGGGAAAACACCATATAAGTTGTTTTTGACACTTAACTAAACCCTATTTTCTTTTCTTTTCCAAAAAATAGTAGTTCAATCACATATAAGAAAACATATGTCATGTGATCCTACATGCCTAATATAATTCCTGAAAAATATTCTCTCTCCACCATATATAAAGAGAAAAACCAAGAAATTAATAAATTGAAAACATTATTTTTAACAAAAAACTACTCAACCGTAACGTCAAAAAGTAAGAAAATCAAGTTAGAGAAGAAAATAATGGAAATAACATACAGTCATTATTCAAAATTGAAAAATAATAAATATACATCATGAACAATTCCACCATAAATAAATAATATACCATATTATATAATAAAATAGACTATTTTAATAAAGTCACATGAGTCAGGAAGACATCATAAGATCATTCATGGGAAGATCATATACAACTAAGACTAACTAAAAATAAATGGAAAAAATCACTACTTTGTCTCGATTACCACAAATGGTACTATCTTTTGACTCTATCCAAGCTACCCAGTTGAACCATCTAGTACTAGGCCTCTTTCTAACCTATACTTATGATTTTGATGTTTGTTCAAGTACCAAATTTATAGGCCATCTTGAGCAGGGTGTGAGTACAACTCAGTAGGCCACCACTAATGATATCTCTAGAATAACCAATATATACAATGTATGAACAATATTATATGATCATTATAATAAAATAAATATATAAACATGATAAATTAAATTAATGTTGAATCACCAGGTTTAAATACAACACTCAAGGTTGACCATACCTGGTTTGGCTAGCATTGGATGTCTTTGAGCAAGTCACCTAACCATACTAAGGGTAAAATAACCATTCACCCATAAATCTGTCATATATCATTAGGGGGGGAATTATCACCCCAGAATCACATATCATATACCATCAAGGTGAAAATTTCTTGCCCAAGAATCACATATCATATCACCAGGGGGATATCACCCTTCCTTGGGAACAACAGATAAATCATCTGGGGGAATAATTCCCCTCCCTATAAACACAAACACACACACACACACACACACACATATATATATATAATATGGGGGAATTTTATCCCTCCCTATAAATATCATATATATCACATGGGGGAATAAAAACACTCCCTGGAAACTCATCTCATATCATTAGGGGGAATATTTCCCCTCCCAAGAAATATATATCATATAATTAGGGAGAATAATTCCACTACCTAGAAACTCATATCATATCATCAAGGGGGAATAACAACCCTATTTGGATACTTAATTCATATCATAAAGGGGAATAACACCCCTGACTAGAAATATATATTATATCATCAAAAGGGGAATGACACCCCTCCCTAGAAATAGATTTATCATTTAATTAGGGGGAATAACTACCCACCTTAGAATCTCATATCACATACATTGGTGGCATACTCTCTCTCAGGAACCTCATATATCATTCACATAGGGGCATACCCTCTCCTCAAAACTTCATATATCATAATCATACGATCTATCCAATTTCTGAAACCTGAATCATGTTACTTAAGTTATTATATAAAGAAAAAAACCTATTCACATCAGGACACTAATACTAGGCTATAACAATATTATCCTTAATGTACCAATGCTCCTCAAAACCAACATAAAACAAAGGCACTCATCATGGTACCCTAGGTCACATCATGGTCTATACACCCTATATGGGATCTTTTATCTCATTACCAACTCTAGGGTCCAAAACCATCACTAACAGGGTATATAATCTCTCAACATAACCATGATCACATTAAGGAATAATCCTCCATAGTGGAATTACGACACATGCATCTCACTAGAGGGATGACATAAATCCCATCTCATATATAAAGTCATTCTAAGTTGGTTCACTCACAAACAACCTATACATGAATCCTTTCCATGGTATCCACACTTATATACACTAAAATACAAGTGGAGGAGGAACACTCACCCCTTACACGCATCTAGAAAATAGGATCTAAGATATCTCAAGTTCCCACTTGGCCTATCCCTAGGACAATTTTTACAAATATATAAATCCCTCCTACATTTAGATGACTAAGGGATCTTCTTTTAAGGTACACTACTTTCCAATTAGTCCAATTATACCATCTATGGTCTTTATATCACATGGAACAAATTTATAGTCATTCCCTCGACCATAAACAATCGAGGCATCAAACTAGTGTCCAAGGATACATCATGGTCCTAGAAATGTGCATTATTTCTATGGGTTTTTACAAGAACATTTTATTTTAATTTTAATTTCAATCATGAAAAAGTGGTGAGACCAAACATAAAATTATATATAAAAAAATGTATAAACATTAGGTAGATGTTTACAGACATCCTACCTCATTTAGATTTATTCCATTTAAATTGATTTTTGACCACCCTTATCTAATCTTTTTCAAGATTAATCATCCATTTACCATAAAAAAATGGTAAAAAATTCATCAAAAATAATATAATTTTTTTATAACCCAATTATTATTAATTTATATGTTTAATTAAAAACAATTTTATAATTAAAAATATAGGGTATATTCAAAGAATCACTCCACAAGTGATATCCCATAGTTAAATCCTGAAGAAAAGGGGTGAACATCACCCCCAGTATCCACTAAAACCTTTATTACAAAAGGCACAAATATTTTATTCCAACATACTCATTAAGTTTATACAAACATCATAAAACCCTAAATAATTTTGGGCAATGAAATACCTTAATAAATCTACACAAAATATAATGTGACCATCCTCTCGATATCCCCTCTAGACAAGCTGTACAAAATCCAAATCATATCTAGAATGTTCCACCATGATTTTTTGGAATAATTTCCAAAACCATAGTCTAGGTTATAACAAGTCAACAACAAATAAAATTGTGTGAAACCAAGAAGAAATTAAGGAGTGATATATTTACCTTTATCCATCACTTGGAACAATTAATGTTTTAATTCATCAATAATTTATGAAGATCACCCCTTGGATTAAAAAATAGAAACAATGGGAGATATGGGTGTTTTAACTACCTTTTGAGTGGATTAAAATCCCCCTTTATCACATTTATGCATATTATTAATATTTTAGAAAAATATAGAAAATTTCATCAACTCAAAATTTGGAAAACTTTGTAAATTTTGAAAGAAAACCTTATGTACCACCCTAGGAGTAGAGAATACTTATGTATAAACCAAAAAACTATAAACATCCCATATATAACATTTTCCCTCTCTTTGTAATATATTTACTCCAAGTGTAAGGTTTTTACCTATAGTAAAAATCAATATTTTATATATTACTCTCTAAATATGGTTTTTTCCTTAGCATAAAAGCCATGCTAAGATTCTTCCTCCTTACATAATATACTTAATGTTTTCACTTTGGAGAGAAATAATTTGTAGTATATTTTGTTCATGTGTAATATTTTCATTTGGATATCAAATATATATTTTACCTTGTAGTGTGTAAGTTTTATGACTTAGTGATTTTTCAAAAAAATATTCTAAAACTCAAAAATACCCAAAATCATCCCAAAACCCCACTATTTAATTTTAGTACATGATATATATTCTTAAACACATAACAAAAAACAAATTATAAAAATACATCCCCTATCTTGGTTAATTACTAAGACTCAACTCCAAATTAATTTCTAACACCTCTGACACCTCTATGGGGTCCTAATACACATGGTCAACCCAAGGTCTAACCCAAAACACAATTTCCAAATACATAACCATATAAAACCACTAGAAACATTTAAATACACATATTTTAGGTAAATATTCAAAAAACCATGAATTTTAAATAAAAATTCAAACTGTTTCATACCTTAACCTAGTCTAGATTGTACTACATTCAATTTTAAAAGTTTCAAAACTTGTTCCTCATTTGATGTTTTAGTGGAAACTTATAGAGAGTAGTACATGATAGAATAATAAATATATCTATAAATTAGTATTCATGATATAACTATTATGTGCTGATATTTTTTCTTTATTAACAAATGATTTTTATTTCTAAAAAATTGTTTTTAATTTTTATTATAATTTTGTACCAACTTGAGGATCATATTGATTAAAATAAAGTCTGGATTAGGTTAAATTTTTTTAATACAAATTAAATGTGGGTATAAATGGATAATTGACTTTTAGATTTGATTAATATGTTCTTGACCCATTCTATCTTTTTAAGTGCCTCTATCTCAACCTCTATGTGTAGGATCGAAATATGAATGTAGATTATCAATTACAAGAGGGGGGGGGGGGTGAATTTTAAGTTTAAAAACATTCATTTTTAACTTTAAGGAAAAATATGTTTAACAAGGTTAAACAATTAACATTCACAAGACCTCTTAGTTCTACAAACTTTTTAGGTTATGGAAATATAGTTTCAGAAATGAAACTTAATAAAAGTTTACAAGGAAAATATTATACCTTAAAGCGTATAGAATCTTACTTATCAGAGTATACAAAAGAACAAGAAAGTATAAGAAGGTTATAATTTCCTCCATCAAAATAAAGTGGAATATAAACATGAAACAAAACAAGTAACAAGTATACAAACTTTTAACCCAAAGTGAAGGGTATCCAACAACCTTGGATAAAGGTCTCTTGATTTATACTTTCAAGAAAGTATATCTTACCCACACCAGGGTAATCCATTGATAGGAATATCAGAATCTATCTTTCTATCCACACAAACCCTCAAACATTAAGGTATTCGACACACACATATTCCTATCCCCAGAATTCCTCGAACTTTAAGGTAGTTGGAACCTCCGTCTTCCTATCTTTGGAAGTCCTTGATTGTAAACAGAAACAATCAGAGTCGCATGAAGCAAGCTGAACAAGATGTTCAGTAAGCACAAGGAATGATAGTATCTCTCTAGAAATCATTTCAGAAACATATAATCTCTAGATTGATGGATTAGTAATGGTCTCGTTAAAATGAGCTCCTATTTATAGGCATTTTCCCAATGGTTGTCTCCCTCCTCCAATGATCATATTTTTCCTTGAATCTCAGAGGGACCTGTACATGTGTCATTCAAACAACGGTTAGTTAGAAACAGAGAGTATGAAATTCTTTCATAATTATAAAAAGTGTAATAAAATAAGTTTCCTTAACCAAATCTAATTTTTTGGAGTCTAAGGAAAATAAATTTTGGAGTCTAAGGAAAATAAATTTTGGAGTATAAGAAAATAAACACTTGGAGAATATAAATCAAGAATATTCAGATTCTGTTCTCCAAGGATTTCAAAACCCGAATTATATAGATTTTAAAGTATTAATTCCAATGAATTCGGATTCCGAATTCTGAGGAATTTATAGTTGTAATTCTAAGGAATTCAGAGTCGGAATTCTAAGGAATCCAGATCCTGAATTATAAGGAATTCAGGGAATTTGGAGTCGGAATTCTGACAAATTTGGAGTTGGAATTATGAGGAATTTGAAACCCAAATTTCAGAGAATTTGGACCCTAAATTTTAGGGAATTCAGAATTTGAATTTCAAAGAATTTAGAATATGAATTTTAGAGAATTTGGAATCTGAATTTTAGAGAATTCAGAATCTGAATTTTAGAGAATTCAGAATTTGAATTTTAGAGAATTCGGAATCTTAAAATAGAATACTCTATATCTAAGGATTTATAAGATTCTGAGGTTTTAGATATGAAACTTATTTTTATACTTTAGAAATAAAATGAGTTAGGATAAGAGAAACTATAAAAACATTGAAAACAAAGGTAAGGAGAAAATTTCCACAGGGAAGGAAAATTTTCCTTAATAAGATAAATATTAGGGGAAAAAATTTCTTTAAGATAGGCTGTTTGTGATTTTAAAAACAGGAAATAATGGAAAAGTCATAATAAAATATTATTGACTCAACAATATCCCCCTTTTTGTAAATCACAAACATTATTACAAGATAGAATATAAGGACTTAAAATTTTTATGGACTTGAAAAAAAACTTATATCCCATTACTTATGGATCAAAGTGAATACGACTAACCCCCCATTTGGATTTGAAATCCCTAATGATCGTATTTTTGATTTCTTGAAAGAGATTTTACAATTTATTGCATAAAAAAATCTTCATTGATAAGAACTTTCCCTTAGATGAACTCCCCCTTACTTAGGGAAATATCTTATTTACTTAGTATTCTTTTTATCATTCCTTTCTCCCCCTATGTGATTTTCAAAAAGGAATAGCGAAAATGGAAAAAATGGTAACTAAAATATTAGTAATAAGAAACCAAAATAAAAATAAAAATAAAGAACAACTGAAATTCCATTAATATTGAAAGAATTTGTACAAGGAAGAAATTAAATAAAATATCGGAATTGGAAAACATATCCTTATTTCTCCTTCAGCATTAGCTTCTTGAAAATGGTTTTTAGATTCTTAAGATCCTTGTGATCTTCTTCTATATGCTTAAGTAGCTGATCCTAATATTCTATTTTATTTTCTAAGGCTCTAATATTTTCTTCTTAAGACTTAAGACATTATTATTGAGCTTTAAACACTTATTATTGCTTAAAAATATTCTATTCAAATTATATTCTAAGATCCCTTTCCCTCTTCCAATTCATGGCCACAAAATTAATCTTTCCATTCAGATCCTTAACTTCTTGCTTCCAAGTAGTCTGTTCAAGAGTTAACTTTTCTTCAAATCTCTTAGAAAGATCATTAAGATTTCCATATTTGGTGTCAAAGGCATCTTTGATATTATCTTGAAATTCATCAAAATCTCTCAGGTCTTTGACATTCTTATTTGACCAGCTTGTAATATTCTTGCATGACCTTTTATGAGCCTCATAACTAATGAGAAAGGATTTGAAATATGCCTCAAGTCTGACAAATTTATCCATATGCATTGAGACTGAATCTGATTTTTGATTGAATGAATGTTGAAGCAACTGACACCTCAAATCTATACTTAGAAATAAAGGAATATTAACAACCATATTTTTCAAATATTGTACTATAAAGTCATGTCCAAGAGAGGAAGATTCTGAATCAGAAAGTTTGGTTTGTGAGGATTATTTTTTCTAACTCATCAGCTTTCCTCTTTGACAAACTTCCAACAACTTTATTTTTCACTATAGATTTTTTAGGTGTATGGACCAACACCAACTTTCCCTTATCATTTCTCTGAATTATATCTTCTATTTTAGGTGATTCATGATCACTATTTGATAACTAAACAATTTTATCTTCCACAACTTCCTCTTTCTCAGCATCAGCCACTTGATCTTCTGGATGAATGAAATCATGATTAGTGCTTTCTTCTATAGAAGGTTTTTTACTTCTTCCTGTTCCTTCTCTTCATTCCCTAGAGTAAAAAATTTTGAGGATTTGGCTTGAGAAGTCTGGATCGATAATTTTATAGACGGACTTTTCTTCTCATGGTAATCTTCAAATTTCTTTATGACATCATCAATGTCATCCCCTTCTTCTTCTTCTTCTATTTACTCGTCCTCTTCCTGAACAATTTCTTCTTCTTGTTCTGGACCCGAAATTACTAGCTTCTTTCCTTGAGTCTCAGGAAGTGATTCTATCAAAAATGATTCTGGAACTGGGATTTGTTCAAATTCTTTCTCAGTATCCTTAATAAGTTATCAAACAATTTCATCTTTAGATAACTTCTTCTTCTGCTTATTATCTTTCTATTTCTTCTGAAGGTCTTCAGTAACCTTTATCTTTAATACTTTTGCCTCAGAAGGATCCAATCCAAACATAGGCTCCCCTTACTTCATGTTTTTCTTGTATTCTCTCCACTTAGCCACTACTTCATCAAGATATGACTTTTTCTTCTTTGGATTCGGTGGTGCTGACTGAGTTTCCTTATCCACATAACTTTTTTCTTTCTTTTCTAGTTCCTTGGCCTTCCTCTTCCTTCCACCCTTCTTGGAAGTCTCAACTACTTCCGGTTTCTTTGAAAGAGCTTCGATTTCAGCTTCTGAAAAGTCATATAAATCTACAGATTGACTATTAAAACCAACCTTTATCCTCCTTAGAGTATCATCACTCAATAACATTACTTTGAAATTCCTTGGCTTAGAACTACAAGGAATTTTGAATGACTGAAGGCAAAGAACAATAATTTTTGAGAGTATAGCTGGATACATGATATTTGAGACTTCATATTTCCATTCTTGATATTATCAATCGTAACCAAGATATAATTTACTAGGTTTATCTTCCTAAGGTTCACCAAGAAGTCCAGAATATAGATATCACTTTTCTTCAGGGTTTCCTTATCCCCTTTTCTCAAAATAACAAAACCTTGGACCCATAACTCAAGAATCCAAATGTTTTTAGATAAATGAACAATCTTAGAAGTCTTCACTCCTTTTAAAACAAGACAATCTAGAGCCTTCTCCTTATCAAAAGATCCTGAAGCATCTGGTAATTTTTGAGTATAAAATTATGCTTCTCCTTCATAAGGAATTCTGATCAAACTTTCTACCTTGTTGTAAGAAAGAGAATAAGTCTTCTCATAGCTCTTGAAAGAAATTTTATCTCTCCCTTCTTCATTGAAAAAACTTTTTGACTCATAAAATTCAATAAATATCTCCGTATAGATTGAATCTTGCACTTTCAGTTTCGAGACACATAGGCTCTCCTAGCCATTCAACTTTATATTATTTGAAATGATAGAGTCATACTTAGCATAAAATTTCGGATCGAACAACCTTTCTCAGTATATCTGCCATTCACAAATTTCTTTTACAGTCGACATTTGTTTCTGAGGAGAGGCTTCAGCAGACATTCAGAAGTAAGGAAAACATGAAGATTCATAATGACCTTACGTAGGGAGGTAGAACTTCAACACACGAAGTCTTTGAAGATTGATGTGGAACAACCAATAGGGGTACTTATATAGGCGTTTGAGGTGATGATTGAACTTCCTTGATTGATCCAATGGTTGAAATAATCTTGATCAGATCTGACGGTTGATATAATAACTGAAGAAGAATTTTGGTAGGTTCTTATCTTTTGAGGTTTTTAATATAAACATTCAGATTTAAGAAAAATAATGAATCCAAAAAATTTAAAACAAAATAAAAATACCAACAAGTAAAAAGATGACTACGAAAATTTAATAAAGGAAACATACCTTTCGGACTGCTTAGGGAAATTATCTATAATGAGGAAAATTATTCTTGAATAACATTAGATTCTGGAAAATATAAAAACAAATTTAAAGGAAAAAAAATTTGATTACGAAAATTTGATTATGAAAATTTTATTACAAAAATTTGACTATGAAAAATTTTGACTACGAAAAATTTGACTAAGAAAAATTTTTCTATGAAAAAATTTGACTATGAAATTTTTTGACTAACAAGAAATTGTACTCCCCCTATAAAAAATAGTTTCTTTCTATTAGGAGATAAGTTTTAACAAGAATTTAAAACAGAAGATTACCTTATAATTATCATTCCTAACTTTTGTTTAATGAATTCAAATCTATTGGAGGGTAAAGATTTTGTAAAACTATCAGCAAGTTGATCTTGCATTCCAATAAATTGAATAATGATGTCTCCTTTTTGTGTGTGATCCCTAAGAAAGTGATGCCTAATATATATGTGGTTTGCATGAGAGTGATGTTCATGGTTTTTACTTAAGGAAATGGCACTAGTATTATCACACAATATTTATGTTTTGGTAAAACTCATACCATAGTCTATGAGTGTGTGTTGCATCCACAACACTTGAGCATAATAACTTCCAGCTACTACATATTCAACTTTAGCAGTGGAAAGTGTTATTGAGTATTGTTTTTTGCATGACCATGATACTAATGAATCTCCTAATAAATGAAAAGTTCCAGATTTAATTTTCCTATCCATTCTACATCCACTAATGTCATCATCTGAAAAACTTTTTAAAACAAAATTATTTCCAGAAGTATAAAAGAGTCCTAAATCCATGGTTCCCTTTATGTAGCAAAAAAGTCTTTTCACTGCCTTTAAATGAGATTCCTTAGGATTGGATTGATATCTTGTACATAATCTGTAATGACCTGAAAATTCTATGTAATTTTTTTAATTATATGGAATATTACGAGTCTGCAAAAAATTGACAGTGTGTAATTCTAAAGCCCGGTGTGCCCAGAATGAATTTTTAAACTTTTTTTAAGTACGACCAGTAAACATGTGAGCGGGTTTTTATAAATTTTGAACCGGTGATTGGAATTGAAATCTGAGGGCACCTTTGAACACACAGAGCCTATATTCGCTTAATGAGACCTTCACCTCGACCGCATTTGGTCGAGGGTGAAAGTTAGTTTTTCTATTTTTCGTGGAAATAAAAATAAAATAAAGAAAAACTTTTATTTTATTTTTAAATACCCCATTTGAATGTTCAGTGGTGGGGACCACCTGAGCTAGAAAACCTCCCATTTTGAATTCATGGTGGTGGGGACCACTCAAACCCCTCTTTATGTGGAAAAACCTTCAACTCTCCAATTAATTAATTGTGCCACTTCAATTAATTAATTATGCCATTTATTTGTGCCAACTTTAATTGTGCCAATGTAAATTAATTTGATAAACCTATTTTAATTTGTTGGATCTTTATTTACTTGGGGAAATAATTGTAAAAGGGGATAACTTTGGAGAAACTCTTCCTCAAATGAAGAATTCCCTCTCCAAGGAAGAATGAGGAACTGACCCTGAGCCTGGATCGGAAGTGCTCTGCGGAAGTAGTAAATGCCGAAGTTCTTCAATGACTTCATCTTCTACCTCTCAACTCCTCCAAAGAATGACAAGGTAGGGTTTGTTGTTTTTGAATGCCCCTTACATGTTCTTTCCGTTATTCATGATTCAAGGACAAATAAGTCAATTTCTACCATTCTAACACGGAGGGTCCAGGCCGAACGAACACGGTATGACCTCTTTGCAACATTGGTGAATTTTGATGGGCTTGAATTAATGGTGACATCCCGAGGTGAGTGCAGAAATTTTTGGAATGAAGAACATGCCACTGGGGCACACTCGGTGACTCGAAGAACATCGCCAGTGACCATGCCGGTGACCGACACTGGTGGAACTAGGGAGCGGTGACTGGCACCCCGGCCGACCGCGATGATGGCTGTGGTGTGAACGTCCTACTGGAGAAGGGTTGTGCTCATTGGTTACCGTGGAGGGAGGGCGGTGGCCGACGTACGGCCGACTGCGTGATGGAGGTGGCGGTGCATGTTTGCACCACCCGGTGTGCAAGAGTTGAGACGCAAGGCCACAACGGTGATGGAGGGGCGGCTGGCTCATTGCCAGCCTCTGGTGATGGCGCGGCGCATGACCACGCCTTACGAATAAGGGCTGGCTATTCAGCCAGCCGTAGACCAATAGGCCACCCAGCGCGAGCCGCACTGCGGGCCGGGCCAGACCTAAAGGGTCGGGTCGACCTGAACCGGGTCGGGTCAGCTAAGGCCGGGTCGGTCCTACCGGGTCGGATCGGACCCGGACTAGGTTCGACCCTTTTCTCTCTTTTGGCCAAAACTTGAGCTACGAGCATCCTTTTGATGAATCGTCTGTGGAACTAGAAACCTTGGATCGAGATGGTTCTTTTGGTATACCTCAATTGAGTTTTTGATAAAGTTGGGGTAAAGACGGGTTGGACTGGACACGAATCCAACCGGGCCCTCAGGACAAAAAGGTCAATAACTTACAGACCAAGCATCCGATTGACACACCGTCTATTGTGTTGAGACACCTATCATGTGGCGGTACTTTGGGATAATTCTTTTTGGACTTCATGGTAGTTGGAGTATTGACCTGTGGGTTGAGGAGAAGACCCTCCTAGAATCAAGCGACCTTAGTGCAGGAACCCTATAGCTGGCTGTAACATGAGAAAGGGATCCTATGTGGTTCTGTGCCTTGGGATCCTATGTGGGTCTGTTCCTTGGGATCCTACATGGGTCTGTGTTTCAGGGTACCACATGGATTCGCTCTAGGAATGCATGTGGGACTACTCTAGGATCCTACATGGGTCTTCTGTACTAGGATCCTATGTGGGTTTGATGATTTAGGATCCTACGTGGGTCTGCCTCTTATCAGAGTAAGATGATTCAGTAGTTATATCTAATCATCTTCACTACCATACCTAAGTTATACCAGGTGTGAGATGATTTCTTAACTTAGTGGTGATACCTTTGTGGTATTATTCTATGTGGAATTAGCTTAGTAATCCTCACCTTCACGGTGATAACTTTGTGGTATTATTCTGTGTGGCATACCTTTGTAGTACTTACCTTCATGGTGATACCTTTGTGATATTATTCTATGTGGTGTTACCTTAGTAGTACTTACCTTTGTGGTGTTACCTTCATGGTATTATTTACTTCGTGGAATAGTTGAGCTTTGGGCTAATGAGTTGGGCCTTGTGTTTCCTCATGAATGAGATGAGTATACTTGATAACTTAGGTATATGTATGGGAATATACCTAAGTAAGTTTTTTAGTTGTTTTCTTGCTTTGTGGTTTATCCTTTGTAGATTTTAGGAGACCTTCGTGGGTCTCGGGGTCCCTACTGAGTATCATTATACTCACCCCTGCACAGGCTACTCCCACACCTTGTTGTGTTTGGTGCAGATGACAGACAGTGTTGATTGAGGATGAGAGTACCAGGACTGGAGGTAGCTTGGAGGTGGACATTAGACGAGGAGTACCGCAGAGACGACCGTTAAAGAGTTTTACCTACCCTTTAGGTAGGAACCTTGGCTGGTGTTCATAGGAGCTGTTTCAGTTACTTGTAATTTTAAGTTTTCTTGTACTTTCCAGTTGGGCTTGTATTCTGGCCCCATTTTCTTTCTGTACACACCCTATTTACTATATAGTTTTTCTTTGTGATTGTATCCTGATTTGTGCTTAGTTGTGTGAGTTACAGGTTATAAAGGCATTGCCTTCCCAGTTTTAGGGAATACACCTTTCGGTGCTAGTTGCCAACCCCTGGCCTATGGAAGGTAGGATTGGGGTAGTCACTACATGGGTCCCAGGGGACGGGTCATGACAAATTGGTATCAGATGAGTCAGTTCTACCGTATAACATTTGACTTAGATATTTTAACGACAATAGTGTCAAGTATAGTGAGTGTGGTTATTAGTTTAGGGGATCCAGTATTGGTGCGGCGACCAACATATCCATACACCAGGACCTTGACTTCTGATTTCTGACTCAGTGCATGAAGACACTGATTTCATGTGTGTTTAGAAAATTTTTCTTTATGATATTTTTGAGTCAACTCACTAGGTATAACTTATTAACTGTGGCACACCTGTTTACTTTCAGGATTCCTCCACGTAGGCATCCAGCTAAGGTTCCAGGTAGAGTACGTGATGATATCCCACCGAGTGATGAGGCCTCAGTGCAAGGCCCTCTTTCAGTAGAGGCACCAGTGGAGGTACTAGCGGTACCATTACCCATTGGGCCACCGATGCCACCAGCCCCAATAGCAGAGAGTGCACACCACTTGATCATGTTTCACAAGTTACAGTGCCAGAGGCCACCCAAGTTCAGGGGTGAGACAGACCCACAAGCGGCTGAGGATTGGTTGGAGGTCGTGGTGAGAGTCTTCCGACTGGTCGGGACACCAGTTGATCTCATGGTGATCGTTGCCACCAGTATTCTACAAGAAGCATCAAGTAGATAGTGGAAATTGATTCTACAGGTTCACGACGAGGTGACACTTCTCTGGGCATACTTTGAGGGCCTATTTCGGGTAGATTTTGTCCCAGCAACCCTTTGTGCAGTGTGAATATAGAAGATTCTTCATCTGAAGAAGGGCAGTATGACTGTATCTCAGTACTCAGCGAGGTTCACCGACATCTCATGCTACTCCACTGATATGGTGTAGGACACATTCTTCATGTCCCAGACCTTCGAGACGGGACTCAGGAGGGAGATCAGGGATTCGATGATTTCTCTAAGCATCCCGATGTAGGTGGGGGTGTTAATGAGAGCCCTATTACTGGAGAGTTTTCTTGCTGAGAAGTCACCAGCAGTGAGACCCACCACCGGGCATCATGTAGTAGAGTCTTCTATAGATGGAAGCAGAAAGATTTCATAGAGGTCTAAGAGGGCCAGACCTACAGGTGGACGACCATAGGATTCAGCGTTGGTCGTGCGGGGCATAGGATATAGAGCCAGTCATGCGAGGAGCAGACAGTGTTGTGCATGCGACGAGCATAGTCACATGGATCATGACTGCCCGACCCTCCATACAGATGATCAGCAGACGATCGAAGGACTACCCAGGCAGAGACATAGGTTCGACCGAGGAGGTCTGTAGGGAGAAGGAGAACGTGGTAGTGGATCTGGCTGTGCAACTAGCGGTGGGTGACGATTCGAGGTGTTACCGCCACCACCACTAGGTGGTCCACCCCGACCACAGGTAGCGGGTGGAAAAGGGCGAGCTCAGCTCCAGGCAGTTGAGGCCTATGACCATGGAGCTCTGAAGATGATACGAGTTACGATCTGTGTCTACTCCACCTTAGCTTCAGTAATTATAGACACAGGTGTCAGTCATTCTTTTTTTTTCCACTACCCTCATTCAGAGCTCAGAGATTCCAGTGGAGCCGTTGGCTTGATCCTTATGGTTAGAGACTCCTATGGGATAGGATTCAATGATTACACACTAGTGCCGACAGTTTGATCTTACTCTAGGAGGTGAGAGCTTTAGCTGGGATCTCCTAGTAGTAGTGTTAAGGACTTACGACGTCATCTTGGGTATGGACTGGTTATCTACAATTCATGATCATATTGACTGTATTAGCTACAAAGTGCAGTGTGTCCGAATATATGGGACTAGGTTTACCTTCACTAGTGAGAAGGGAGCCTTTGCATCATAGGATGGACTTACCCAGAGGAGAGTGCAGTCGATCACTCATCAGTTAGCTTGCCTTACCCACAGAGCGGTTGATGTGGAGAGTCTGAGATATCCTGTAGTGGTGGAACAGTACATGGATGTCTTCCCTAATGATGTTTCGAGTCTACCTCCTCATAGAGAGGTGGAATTTTACATTTATTTTTACCCATAGACGGCACCGATATCTACATTAGTGTATTGGATTGCTCTCATGGAGCTTCGTGAGCTGAGGGTACAGTTGGAGGACTTATAGGGAAAGGAGTTCATCCGGCCCAGTGTTTTTCCTTGTGCAGCCCCAATTTTGTTCACCAAGAAGGTGGATGAGAGATTGAGACTTTGTGTTGAATATCGACACCTAAACCAGGTGATTATGAAGAACAAGTACCCACTTCCGAGGATTGATGACATCTTTGATCAGATGAAGGGAGAATGGTGGTTCTCGAAGATAGACCATAGATCTGGCTATCACCAGCTCAGATTATGAGATGAGAATGTGCAAAAAATGACTTTAAGATGTCGGTATGACCATTATGAGTTTTTGGTCATGCCGTTCGGTGTGACCAATTCTCCAGAAGTGTTCATGAGACTAAGGAACATGATCTTTCATCCATATCTTGATCACTTTGTAGTAGTCTTCATCAATGACATACTGATCTACTCAGCTACCAATGAGAAGCATGGCTATCATTTGTAGATAGTTCTGGACACACTCTGAGAGAAACAAATTTATGGTAAGATCTTGAAGTGCCAGTTCTATATTCGAGAGGTTCACTTTCTAGGACATGTCATCTCAGAGGCTAGAGTTGCGGTGGATCCATCGAAGATTGATGCGGTACTTGCTTGGGAGCCACACAAGAGTGTGACAGAGGTACAAAGTTTTCTAGGTTTGGTTGGATACTACCAGAGGTTTGTGTCATATTTCTCCAGAGTTTCAACACCTTTATCAGTGTTGATGAATAAGGGGAAACCCTTCGTGTGGTCGGAGAGATTCCAGTTGAGTTTTCAGGAGCTGAGGCAAAGGCTAACTAGTGCCCCATCTTGAGGCTTCTAGAGGAGGGCATTGGGTACATAGTCTACTGCGACGAATCAGATACTGGGCTCAGATGTGTCCTAATGTAGGAGTGAGAAGTTATCGCATATGGTTCTCGACAGCTGAGACAACATGAGAAGAACTACATGACCCATGACCTGGAGTTAACAGTAATGGTCTTCGCCTTGAAGATGTGGCAACATTACTTTATGGTCAAGAGTTTTATGGTTTACTCTGATCAAAAGAGTATCAGGTATATATTCTCTCAGAAGGACCTGAACCTGAGTTAGCAGCGTCATCTTGATTTCCTCTAGGACCATGACTTCGAGATAGTCTATACTCTTGGTAAGGGGAACATTGTAGCAGATGCACTCAGCAAGATATCTAGTATACAATTGCTAGGTGAAGTGACAGAGCAGCTGGCCACTTTGTAAATTTCCTTTGTGTAATGAGATGGAGCAGCTTTTCTTCAGTATCTTACAGTCATTCCCCCACTTATTCAGTGATTTAGGGAGGTGTAGCATGGGGACACTAACTGCGAGGCTTGATGTGCTTAGATATCCACAGGACAAGCACCTGATGGATTTTCTGAAGGTGGGGAGCAGGTCATCCTCTTTAGAGGACGTACAATGATACTCGTGTCACTTTGAGAGGAAGTATTGAGGGATTTACACACATCCCCTCTAGTGATACATCCAGGATTGGTGAAGATGTACCAGGACCTCCAACAACAGCACTGGTGGCCGGTAATGAAGAGAGTAGTAGCAAAGTTTGTCTCTCGGTGCCTCACTTGTCAGCAAGTGAAGGTAAAGCATCAGGTACCAGCAGGATTAATTTTTCCTTTAGAGGTCCTAGAGTGGAAGTGTGATGGAATAATAATGGACTTCATGACAGGACTTCCACATACATCCAGAGGTCATGATTATATTTAGGTGATCATCGACTGAATTTCCAAGTCATCCCACTTCCTACCGATTAGAGAGCATGGTTTAGTAGAGATATTGGGATGCCTCTTTGTGCATGGGATTGTGCGGCTACATGGAGTACCCTCGACGATTGTATCCGATCATGATGCATATTTCACTTCCTGGTTATGGAAGGGGTTGTAGGAGGCTTTCGGGACGTAGCTTCGTTTGAGCACCGCCTTCTATCCTTATACAGATGGACAGACTGAGCGGACCATTTAGACCCTCGAGGACATGCTGCGTGATTGTATCCTTAACTTCAGTCACAGCTGGGAGGATCAATTTCCCTTGGTGGAGTTTGATTACAACAACAAATATCACTCCACCATTGGGATGGCACCATTCAAGGCTCTGTACGGCTGACCTTTCAGATCGCCTTTGTGCTAGACTAAAACAGGGGAGTCAACACTCATGGGACCATAGATGGTACGGGATACCACAGAGAAGGGGAAGATTATCCAGGAGTGGATGAAGACTGCATAGAGCAAGCAGAAGTCTTATACCGACAGGAGATAGAGACCTCTGGAGTTCGAGGATGGTGACCATGTCTTTCTACAGGTCTCACCCCGATGAGGTTTGCAGAGATTTGTATGGGGCATCAAGTTATCTCTGAGGTTTATCGAACCCTTTCAGGTCCTCAGCAGAGTTGGCGAGGTGTCTTACCGCTTAACTCTTCCACCTCAATTGCACCGGGTGCAAGACGTTTTCCACATATCCCAGCCGAGGAGATACATGCACGACCCTTCACACATCATTGACTGGGGTGAGATGAACATCAACGATGGGGCGATGTTTACAGAGGATCCAGTGGAGATTGAGGATCGATAGGAGAGAGTCCTTCGTGGGTGATCAATACCTTTGGTGTGTATATGTTGGCAGTATGGGAACCTCTAGGAGAGCACATGGGAGCAGGGGGCTCAGATTCATGCTCAGTACCCCCACTTGTTTTCCTAGTTTTTTTGTGATGTGTCTTTTGGGGCCACAAAGACCTGAGGTGGGGAGAATGTAAAGACCAGAAAATTCCATGTATTTTTTTAATTAGATGGAATATTACGAGTCCAAAAAAATTAACGGCATGTAATTCTGAGGCCTGGTGTGCCCATAATGAATTTCTGAACTTTTTTTAAGTATAATCAGTAAATGTGTGAGCAGGTTTTTATAACTTTTGAACCGATGCTCAGAATTGAAATATGAGGGAACCGTTGAACTCGCAGTGCTAATATTTGATTAATGAGACCTTCACCTTGACCACTGTTGGTCGAGGGTGAAAGTTAGTTTTTGTGTTTTTCGTGGAAATAAAAATAAAATAAATAACAACTTTTATTTTATTTTTAAAACCCACAATTTTAATGTTCATTAGTGGGGACCACCCGAGCTAGAAAACCTCCCATTTTAAATTCATGGTGGTGGGGACCACCCAAACCCCTCTTTATGTGGGAAAACCTTCAACTCTCCAATTAATTAATTGTTCCACTTCAATTAATTATTTTTTCCATTTATTTGTTCCAAATTTAATTATGACTACATAAATTAATTTTATAATCCGATTTTAATTTTTTGGATCCTCATTTCCTTGGAAAAATTGTTGGAAAAGTGGAAAAATTTGGAGAAACTCTTCCTCCAATGAAGAATTACCTCTCCAATGAAGAATGAGGAACCGACCCCGAGCCTAGATCGGAAGCGCTTTGCGGAAGAAGAAAACACCAATGTTCTTCAACGACTTCATATTCTACCTATCGACTCCTCCAACGAACGACAAGGTTGGGTTTTTTGTTTTTGAATACCCCTTATCCATTCTTTACGTTCTTCATGATTCATGAACAAATAAGACTCTTGATACCGTTCTAACACAGAGGTTATGGGCCGAATGAACACAGACCGACCTCTCTAGAACCTTGGTGAATTTTGATGGTCTTGAATTGATGGAGACATCTCAAGGTGAGTGTGGAAATTTTTGGAATGAAGAACGGGCCACCGGGCCACACCCGGTGACCCGAAGAACGTTGTCGGTGATCGTGCTGGAAAACAGCACCGGTGGAACTCAAAAGTGGCGGTTGGCACCCTGGCCATCCGAGATGACAACAGTGGCGCTACCGTGCCACCGAAGAAGGGACACAGCCCATCGGCTGTGGTGGAGTGGGGGTGGAGGCTGACACATGGCTGACCATGTGATGGAGGTGGCGGCGTGCGTCCGTGCCGCCCGGCATGTAGGAGCTATGACGCGAGGCCACGACTGCGATGAAGGGGCGACCGGGTCACTGATGACCTCCGGTGATGGCGCAGAACACAACTGTACTGTGCGGAGGAGGGCTGTCCATCAGGCCAGCCGCAGACCAGCGGCTCGGTTCGGGCCGGGTCGGACCGGACCCAGACCAGCTTCGACCCTTTTCGCTCTTTCGACCATAACTTGAGCTATGTGGGTCCGTTTGAAGAACCGTCTGGGTGCCAAAAACCTTGGATCGAGACGGTCCTTTTGGTATACCCCAAATGAGTTTTGGATAAAGTTGGGGTACAGACGGGTTGGATTAGACATGAATCCAATCGTGCCTTTGAGACAAAATGTCCAATAAATTACAGACCGAGCATCCAATTGACGCACCGTCTATTTCATTGATACCCCTATCATGTTGAGGTCATTTGGGATACTTATTCATGGGACTTAATGACATTTGGAGCATCGACTTGTGGATTGAGTAGAGGACCCTCCTAGAATCAATCGAGCTTAGTGCAGGAACCTTGTTACTGACTGTATCATGAGAAAGGGATCCTATGTGGATCTATGCCTTGGGATCCTATGTGGGTCTGTGCCTTGGGATCCTATGTGGGTCTGTGTTTCAGGGTCCCACATGGATCCTCTCTAAGAATCCATGTGGAAATACTCTAGGATCCTACGTGGGTCTTCTGTAATAGGATCCTACGTGGGTCTGATGATTTAGGATCCTACATGGGTTTGCCTCTTAACAGAGTAAGATGATTTATTAGTTACATCTAATCATATTCACTATCATACCTAAGTTATACCTAGTGTGAGCTGAGTCCTTACCTTCTTGTTGATATCTTTTTGGTATTCTTCTGTTTGGCAATACCTCAGTAGTCTTTACCTTCATGGTGATAGCTTTGTGGTATTATTCTATGTGGCGTACCTTTGTGGTACTTACCTTCATGGTGATACCTTTGTGGTGTTCTTCTATGTGGAGTTACCTTCACTTCTAGAAAATTGAGATATAGCCATTCCTATAAAGCCACAGATTAAAAAATCTGTGGCTACACCCCCACAATTATCCATGACTCCGTGGCTGAATACCCCGACCTATTCATTTCTTCTTCCTTATGCTTGATCCATCCTCCAAGAAACCCCTCAACATCCCGACGCCCTCCTGACGCCTCCTCACCGTGACCCTCCTCATCCAGAGAAGTTTCTCCGAGTGTCCTCCCCACCTCCTATCTTCCTTCCCAACACCTCCTCAAAGCCTCCTTCCTGACACCTCCTCGCCAATAGCCCTCAATACCCACGATGCTTCATCACTGTGACCCTCCTCCCCACGATCCTCCTCATCCAGTGAAGCTTCTCCGAACGGCCTCCCCACCTCCCCCTTCCTTCACGAAGGCTCTCCCCCACAACCCTCAACACCCCGAATGTCGAGGTAGACACCCCCCATGACCTATCATCAAGGTATTTGAAAATTTCTTTGATTTATTCTGTTCTTTCTTGAATCTGAAACTAATACTGGATGTGGAGTGAACTACAAAGCTATAATAGATGGTCTTGTTCTTTTTCAATTAATGACTCGATGGTACTATTTATTTGTTAAATGATGTTTCCCATTTTGGGTTCATTCCTTATTCAACATGTTTTGGTGAAGTGGTAGATAATTATAGAGGGAATTCAGAATAAATTCCATACATTATCTTGTTGTGAGATGGGATTTTGGGTGATTTTATAGATATAGTAACCATTTTAGATCCTTTTTATCCTTATAGGTTCTCATGATATATTTTTTGTTTAAAATAGGTTACATCATTACATCTAATCAATATTTAGAGATAATATAACCCGTTTTTCCTGTATGAAATGTGGCAGATGATGATGCATGAGGATTATAACATATAAATTTCATTACATCTTGAGAATGGTCCAAATAAATTTTCATGGGGTTATTCTATGTTGTGGTTTAAATACTATACCAATGGGGTATTGGGAAAACTAGTCTGATGGGTGTATAAAAAATTGGATTCTCAAAGATCCTTTCATGTCATACTATCCTTATAATTTATTGGGGGAAAAATAACTATTTCTCAACATTCTAATAATTTTGAGGGAGTTTCATCCTCATGATATTTTTTTTGGGATTGGTGAAGACTCCACATGTTTGAATACTAGTGTTGGAAGACCTAATTACATTTGTCCCATTGGAATAGTGTTAGGAATTCATCGGATCAATGCTAAATTATCAAGTTCAATCCCTAAAGTTAAATAGGAGGCAATTATGGAGGACTTTCTTACAACTATGACACAATTTAAAGAAGATATGTACATGAAAAATAAAATTCTGGATTATATACCTATAGTGGAAGGTGAACAGAGTCTGGGTCCCAATATTTTCATCTAGAATCAGGTTTAATGAAGGTGGTCTTGGTGCAAGGTTTAAACTATTATCATATATAATCCTTTATAGAAAATTTATGATAAAGATGACAACCTTCAACAACGTTCCTTGGCCTAGGCGTAGGTGTGTTTTATTATCGAAACTGGCACATCCTTGTTCATAATTTTCTCATTTATTGAGAGGATTTAGCCACCCATGAATATGATCTCATCAAGTTTATTTTTCCAACCACTATACAATATATTTAAAGGATAAAACTACTGAATTAAATCTCTTAACTATAGAGGAAGTGAAACTTCATGATTTTATTTCTATACATACCGTAGAGATGCATGAATATGTGGCTCACATGGAAAGAATAAAGGCACGAATATCATAAAAAAAACATAGGGCTAGAATCCATAAAATAGAAAATACAAGATCTAAACACCTTTTTTACACAAATTCACACTATATCAAAAGATGGAGCTAGTCATAGAACCAATCTCAAGTAGGCCCTTAACAACTTTTGTTAGGAATTAGCAGATCTATTGAATCAAGTAGGTCTAATTTCAATATAGTCACATCATTTCCATTTCATTTCCTAATAAGGTCAAGAGAGACTCTAGTATTTGGATACTCCTCCATAGTTTTTTCAATGAATGGAATATTTTATGCTCTCAATAATCTGTCCCTTTATTACAACTTTCCATTGAAATTTTAATAGGAATAATGGATTAGACATATTTTCTTATCAGAATTTCTAAATATTAGCATGTTAAGCTTATAATAATGGTAACATTAAAAAGACTCTAAAATTTGGAAGTTTAAGGCCTTATATGACCAAATTACATTAATGTTTTAGGATGAATGGATTTTACTTATAGTTATTAGGTTAATTACACCATCCAAGATTTTTTATTCCATGAATATGAGATTCCCTACATAGATATGACTCATGTGTAGGGAGATATAAATTTTCATTTTCTATATTCTTAGAATGTGTCCAAAAATAGAGGAACATGTTTTAGAATATTATACACCAATCAAACTCATATGAAAAATGCATACATGTGTAAGTGTAAAGGGGTATATGAAAGTATAAACATATATCTAAGGATCCCGTTGTGCATATTTGTCCATGAAAATATGTACATAGGGTCTAGGTGTCCTTATATATATATATTTAAAGTTTCATATGCGTGCAAGTGGAAAAAAGGAATATTCGAGTTGTCGTCGTCAAAAGAAACACATCTTGAGGTTGAGGTAGGTTCCCTCTACCTAAACCATTAATTTGAATTCTATAATTTCCTGATTGTTTTAAAAACTTGTTTCCATAATTTCTTTATTGTTTAAAAAAATGGTTTTCTAATAACTAATAGCTTTTTCAAGGAATAATATGAATATATCCATTGATCATGTGCACATATATGCTGTAGGGAACCTAAAAATAATTATTAATAAATTTATTATACTTATATTAACGATTCAAGGGATTATACTGATAAATATTTGAGAACCAAGGAGAACTCCCCCTCTTAATTAGATCCCTTCAATATGAAAATATTTTAATTTTGAATAGAATATTGTTTGAGTATGAATATTGATCAATGAAGTGTGAGTACCCATGTTTTAGGAATCTGAATCTTTGGTTAAAACATGGGAAATAATTCTCTTGAAGTCAATGGAATCCATTTTACTTGTGATGTGATCTTATATTTATAGAGATGTTGGAACATGTATTATTGAAAAGTATAAGATTTATTATGTGATAAGAATAGGATGATTCACTTTTCCTAATGCATCATAATCCCATCCTTCCTCATGCGATGAGCATAGAATTCCTTGGGTGATGAGCCTCGATTTCATTAGGTGATGAGCCGAAAATACCTCAGGTGACTGGCCTATTGAGGATGAGTATCATTGGGCATCAACTTCTGGGATTGGTGAACCTGTTAAGAATTTCGTATCCTTAAAAAATGATATAATGAGTAACATGGCATATTTATCATCATAATCATATAAAAATACTCAAATTTTGATTCAAATTATCTCATTTAATTCCAAGTAATAGATTTTATAGGTGAGGTTCCCCAACCATTGCTAATAGGTTTAGGGGTAGAATAAGTTCCCATGATTCTACTAAAAACCATGAACACCCAAACATGGAAATTTCATACCTCTATTCTGATGAAATGGCTTCCGTCACCCTCACCTGTTTTCCCTTATGAAGATCATGTAGTGGAGGGTTATCAATACACTGGTCAACCACTATGAGTAGAAAGAAATCATACCCACCAGGAAAATGGCCAGGGATGATATAGAATCCATGGTTCCACATTAAAACAACCAATAGAAAAGACCCAACATAGGGGGACTGGCAGGGGGAGGGGGGGTGTCCAGAAGGGTTTGCAGGGGGGAAAGGGGGTCTGAAGGGGGGGGGGGGGTGCAGGGGGGAGGGGTAGGGGGAAGGGGGGTATGAGTAGGATAAAACCTCATGTGGTTATTGAGCCTCCTTCATCATCTTCCTATAAATCAATTCCATAGCCTTTCTAGCCTTAGAAAAATAGATGTTCACTGTATAAGGGAGATCAGAGTCCCCTGCTAGTGCCAAAACTGCTCCCCCCTCAACAAAACATGCCTAATGAATTAATAGATTCACCTATGGTACACTCATACATCCATTTGTTTTTGCTTATTGAATTTCCAACTTGTATACTGAATAATTTTATTCATGTTTTTCACCTGTTCTTTTCAGGTATTTGAGGATACCTATAAGTCACAATTAAGCATCATAATACTTGATGACATTGAGAGGTAATTACAATCAATTTCAACATAATACTACTTTTCGTCCTTTTGTTCGATAACCACTGTGCTGTTATTTTTAGTACAGGATTTTGGAGTACATTTCCATTGGACCTCGTTTTTCCAATATTATTTCTCAAACGTTGATGGTCCTTTTGAAACGGCTTCCTCCCCAGACATTCTTCTCATCCCTTTCATTAGTATAACTCATTCCGAATATATCTTTATGAGGTTTTATTTATCTCAATTTTTTCACAAGAACTGGATTTCTTTGTGTATACTTTCGCATGATAGGCTGTGTTTGTGGATAGGGATGCATGCTATGCAGAGAACCAGTAAAAAAACATAGCCCATGCTTATGCCTGTGAGCATATATATAAGGATACTATTGTTTTAGTTTATTCTTATATATATTGTTTTACATTATTGCATTTATGTTTTATATTTTAATCCTTAATCCTCTCATTTTAGAAACCATGGGCATCTCCAAAGATTTTTCTGACTCATAGGGGGGTGTACAGGCTAGGGGGATTGGTGCAGGCTAGGGGGTGGTGCAGGATAGGGGGTGGTGTAGGCTAGGAGGGCTGGGGGGTGCAGGGAGGACGTGTAGGCTAGGGGGCTGGGTGAAGGGGGGTAGGGGGTAGGGGGCAGGGGCAGAGGGCAAGGGGCAGGGGGTAGGGTGGAGGGGGGCATGGGGGATAATTTGATGTTCAAAATTAAATTACTGAATTCAATAAAATCAATATCATACTATGCTATATGATTGATTTTGGTTTTCTCAAAACATAAAAATAGTTATCATTGTAGTGTTTGTAGATATAAATCATTGGAAGTTCACATAGAATATTCCATGAGAACATTATTTATTTGCGATTTAGGTGAACAATATATGATGTGTCTCTAGTTTCCTAAAGAATATCATATTCTATGTGAAATCATTTGGAGATCATATAAATGTTAAGAATATTTTATGTGTAGAATTATTCATACCATTGATTCTTTTTGGATGCAGTTTTCATGTGAATGGAGTGTTATAATTTGAAAATGAAAATGTTATCTAATGCATACTGTTTTAATATGTTCATGATGCATGTGAAGGGAAATTGGTTTGTGGATAAATGCGTTGTTCTTTTTGGATTCACATACAGTTGAATGGGTAACCATATTTTATTAAATTATAAAGTGTCATCTAGATGAAAAGTTCCTTATAAATATGGAATTAACTCATGGGAAAGGTGTTGAAACTTTTTTAGAGATGTGATTAACAAGAATGTATTTTCATATTTTCTCCATGTTGTTTTTTTCAATAGAATAACAACACTATATGAAGGATTCATTTTGAAAAATTATTTCCCTTCAAAAAAAATATATATGTGAAGTGCGTGTTATGTGAAATTTCCATTTGAGTGTTGTTTTATATCAATAAGTATGGTAATAAGGTGGGTTTATCAACTTCTAAGTTATTAGGATTTTTTCTCAACACTGGAGCACTTTTATTTGTATCTCAAAAGTGTTTTATTTTCTTTTCCCTTTCTTATTTCTCACATTATAAACATTTATGTTGAGGAAACATGGTTTTATCTTCTTTCACACATCTATTATTGTTTGAAAATTGCATATTCACTTGAGCAATTAGTGAACTCTCAATGTTTTTTGTTTTTTTGGTTTATCCTTTTATAACTCATCAGAATATATGATCAAACATTATTTCTTATCATGTTAAACCTTCTTCATAAGTGTGGATCCATTTTTTGTTACGATATATTATATTTTATTAGAAATTTTGTCTTCTAGTAAACTTTTATTATCGGGTGGGATAAAAACTTGTATCGAACAAAACCAAATTAAGCTGAAACTTGAGCCAAAATAATTATATTCCATTAAAAAGAAGAATCATTGTTAATTAATAGGAATTTACTATTTTATAGTATCATTTTGAAACATGGATCTATTTCCCCCTTACTTACAAGAACATGATTTGGGTAGTGACGTGTATATTCATAGGAGACAAGTATGTTTTAGTTTAGTTTTTATTTTATTTTCTTTATCGCATTGGCCACTTAGGTCTTTTACTTCTTTTTGTGGACAAAGGGTAATTATATTCTACGAAGGGGGGAAAATGGGGTTCAAATTAATTCAGTCCACCGACTTCGATCCGAGGTAAGATTATATGGTTACTACTCATCTCGCACCTCATGTATTTTGGGATTTTAGTGTTTTTGACTCCGTATTATGTTTTCAGTAGGGAGTTGGATCATTTCATGTTGGTTCGGGTGGATTTGGTTCTCCCAATCTAGGTAAGGATTTAATGCCGTTAGTTGGTTTCTCACTGGTTATGTAGCATCCTTTATGTGTTTTAATGTTCCTAATATCCTTTGTGTAGTGCATTGATCCCTGCTCATTGGTTTTGAGTAGCCAAGTTAAGGGAGACTTACCTGCGTGTGTATAGGTAAGAAAGTATATATATGTGGGTTCCCCCATTATGTGTATAGTCAACCATGGCAATGATTATGCACGTTTGGGGATATGTGTGCCCATGTATATATATATATAAATTCATACACAGGTGAGTAGTGACTCGTATATGCATATAAGAATATGTGAAAGGATCCCCTTGCACATGCTCATGGCCATGCGGGTGTGTGCATAGGAGTTATGTGTACTTGCATGTGTGTGAAGGTGCGTATATCTAGTGGGGGAGCATCAACTTTTAGTTAGAAAGCTCCAAGAGATGAAGTGGACGGTTTGGTTCCACCTTGAGGTAGGATCCCTCTTCTAAACTCTTTAATTAAAGAATGCTTTAAATTGAATTTAGATTTTTCTTAATTCTGCTTAATTATATTGAATTTCATATCTTGAATAAGTGTTCTTTAATATAATTGTTTCATATGATAAATAAAGTCATGTTTTTATAATAAAACCCCTCTAACGGAGGTGCGCTATCTGTGAAAACTCACAGTGATAGTTATGTTGATCTACTTGCTTAAATTATTGCATTTGGTTTGTGCTGAATGAGTTTTAGAATAAATGTTAAATATAATTACATGAATTGTGTGATAAATCAATGCCATGATTTTATAATAAAACCCCTCCAACGGAGGTGCGCTGTCTTCTAAACCAAAGAATAGTGATAGTTATTTATATCATGTTTAGATTTTGTTTGAGTCTTTCATATAACTATTGTTGGTGTTTTTTTTGGGGCTAGTTAGTTTTTGTTTTCTTTGAATAATATAAATTGTCTTATCATACTAGTTTAACTCAAATGACATTGCCTGAGTAGGCATATTCTTTGACCATGACACTTTTCTTTTCATGCTTTGAATATTATAAATAAAATTTCCATGTTTAGGCAAAGTGAATGAATTTGTAAATGGTTTGTGTAGGGTGTATGATTCTTTTCCGTCGTTTTGTTTCCCTTTAGATGTTGTGTCATCGTGCTGCTTGCTAAAACCTTCTTTGGAGATCCCTTGTTATAGCATATTAAATAGTTGATCTATTTTATCATTTGTCGGAGGGGCGACGGTCGGAATGTTGCCCCGCCTCCTCCCGCTCCCTTTTCTCCTGGCCGGAAGATGCTGCCCTGCGGATGTCGCTGGGCCGGGCCAACACACCACGGTCACGCTGCAGTCATGCCACGGTCAGGCCGTGGTCATGCCATGGTCACGCCACAGTCATTCCGCAGTCATGCCGTAGTAATGCCGTTATTTGGCCCTGCTCCAGGATGAAACCCCATGACAGTTTGCAGTGATAGTATTCCATGAGTCTTGTTATCAATGTTGAGACTGACTAATCACAATTTTTTCCGGCAGGGCAATGACCAGAATGTTTCCCCACCTCCTCCCGCTCCCTTCGCTCCTGGATGCAAGATGCTGCCCTGCGAATGTTGATTGACTGGGCCAACATGCCGTGGTCACGCCGTGGTAATGTCGTGATTTGGACCTTCTCCAGAAGGACACCCTGCGACGGTTCGCAGTGATAGTATTCCATGAGTCTTGTAATCAATGTTAAGACTGACTAATCACAATTTCTGTTGGCGGGGTGATAGCCTAAATGTTGCCCTACCTCCTCCCGCTCCCTTCGCTCCTAGCTGGAAGATGCTGCCCCACAGATGTCGCTAGATTGGGTCAACACGCTGCGGTCACGCTGCGGTCATGCTGCAGTCACCCCGCGGTGACGCTGCAGTCATGCCATGATTTGGCCCTACTCCAGGATGACACCCCATGACATTTCGCAGTGATAGTATTCCATGAGTCTTGTGATCAATGTTGAGACTGACTAATCACAATTTCTCCAAGCAGGAAAATGACCAGAATATTACCCCTCCCCCTCCCGCTCCCTTCACTCCTGGCTGGAAGATGCTGCCCTGTGGATGTTGCTGGATTGAGCCAACACACCGTGGTCTCGCTGCGGTCATGCCATGATAATGCTATGATTTGGACCTACTCCAGGATGACACCCCACAATAGTTCACAGTGATAGTATTCCATGAGTCTTGTGATCAATGTTGAGATTGACTAATCACAAAATCTTCCAGAGGGGCAATGATCAAAATGTTTCCCTGCCTCCTCCCACTCCCTTCGCTCCTGGATGGAAGATGCTGCACCGCAGATGTTACTAGATCGAGCCAACACGCCGTGGTCACTGCCGCGGTGACGTCGTGGTCACGCCGCAGTGACGCCGTGGTCATGCTGTGGTAATGCTATGATTTGGACCTGCTCCAGCCACATCCATCCCCCACCAGCCCCCTTCCACCTTTATTTTCGCCCACTACCACCAGCATTCCAGCCTGCAACATCCCCCCTGCCACTTTTGAATCAGCCTGCACCATACCCCCAACACCTACAACCAGACCCCTTCCACCAGCATTCCAACCCCCTTCCACCTGCATTCGAGCCCGCACAAGCCCCCGAACCTCTGCAATCCAACCCGCACTAGCCACCACACCATCCACCACCCCCAACCTCCTAAAAAACACTCATTCCAGCCCTCTGACACCTGAAAAATAGCCCTAGCCACCAGTTCCATCCCTCACCATCCCCATGCCTCCTACATCCCAGCCCGCACCCACCCCTGCCACATTCCCAACAGCCCCCAGCCACCTACAATTCAACCCACACCAGCCCCCTTCCACCTATTCCAGCCCGAACCAGCCCCTTTCCATCCCTCTACCACTTTCTTTCCTGCCTGCACCAACCACGCCAACCCGCACCAGCCCCCAGCCTCCTGAATTCCAGGATGCGTGAGAAAAACTCCATGAAAATCACAAAAAGGAAAGGCGAAAGCATATCCCCTTTCCTGAGACCTCTTTCCCCCGAAAAGTATCCATGTAAACTGCCATTAATGTTCACCAAGAACATTGGGGCAGAGACACATCTTTTAACCCAAGACAAGAACCTAGCCGGAAAGCCGAGAAGATACAAAGCATCCCATAAGAATTCCCACCTGACCGAATCAAAATCCTTGAATAAATCGATCTTGAAGGTACACCTAGGAACCCCAGAATTAAGATGGTAGCCCCAAAATAATTCCTAGGTAACAAGATTATTAGGATAAATTGGTTTTGGTACTTAAGGTTTAGGATATTTTTATCCAGCTTTAGATTTATGAGTCTCTTAAGGTTATTTTTGTAACCATCATACTAGAGGGTCCGAGTTATAAGTGGTGGAAGTCTATTATTCAGACTAAGCCAGACAAAGATTATTCTTTGAAAAGTTTCAAGGCATTGTTCATTTATCATTCTTTCATAATGAAGTGAAGGTACTGATGACTATAGAATTTTCTAGGAGGGGCTATCCAGGTGGGGTGTCCAAGGGCTGTTCGGGGGGGGGGGGGGGTCTGCAGGGCAGGGGGGAGGGTGAAGGTGGGGTATCTAGGAGGGACTGTCCAGGGGGGTTTCCAAGGGCTGTCCGGGGGGGGGGGGTCTATAGGGCATGGTGCGGGTGGGGTGTCCAAGGGCTATCCGGGGGGGGGGGGGGTCCGCAGGGCAGGGTGCGGGTGGGGTGTGCAAGGGCTATCCGGGGGGAGGGGGGTGATGGGGGGTTTGTAGGGCAGGGGGGAGGGTGCAGGTGGGGTGTCTAGGAGGGGCTGTCTAGGGGGGGTTTCCAAGGGATGTACAGGGGTTTTCTAGGGGGTATGTAGGGCAGGGGGCAGGGTGCGGGTGGGGTGTCTAGGGGGGCTGTCTAGGGGGGGTGTCCAAGGGATGTCCGGGGGGTTTATTTGAAGAGATAAACCCATGAGAAATGGGACATAACCACATAGTAATAATTTTTCTAATGATTTTTTGAAAGGTATTCCCAATAGAAATAGGTCTGAAATCCTTTACATACACAACATTTTCCTTCTTTGGGATCAGGGCAATAAAATTGGATTTGATTCCATAGGGCATTGAGGCATGGTTAAAGAACTCCCTCATAGTGTTAAGAAGCTCATCACAAACTATGTCCTAGTAGAACATAAAAAATTAATTTGTGAAGCTATCACGAACAACCACACTCTCATGATTTAGAGAGAAAAGGGAACTCTTAACCTCCTTCTCATCAAGGGATGCAACAAGGGAGATTGTTGGATTGGTGTAGCCCAATCTGGTTAGGCTGAATGCTTGTAGCCCAAAACTGTCATGGGTTGAGCTCTGTGGTGAGCGTGTTGGGGGTTTCAGGGGGAAACGTGGCCCTTCTATGGGGGTCCGGGGGCCGAAGGCCCCCGATCCAAATTTTTCAGGGACTGTAGCAACTTTGACCACTGTAGCAGTGCAGACATTGGAGTCCACTTTACTATTTCACTTTTTAATTCTAGCCAAAAACCAATAGAGTATTGGATACATATAGGAAAGTATTCATAAGATTAAAAAAGTCTATAATAATATTTCTTCATCTCTCTATACTACTAAAGAAATCTTCTCCTCCATAAATAGCTTGAGTAGAGTTATCATCACTTTCAACTAGTCGACCTAATCCTTGAAAACCCATTCTACAGAATCTGCCTCAATTAATCCTGATGAGATGAATGCATATCACCTATAAAAACATTGAGATACTATTTGACTATATACTAGATCGAATCACCATCAACTGAAGCCGAGGGAGGTGGAGCACTAGATGTAGATGCAACAATAGGAGGTTCCTGATAACTCAAAATTCCACTGAAATATAAAATAATTTTTTCTTTGAAATATTATAAATATACTATGGATATAAAATCTGAAGGCACTGGGGAAAAAACTCTCTCAACACTAGGTAAAGAATCCTCTACAGGTTATGATTTGGTAGGTATATCTAAGGGAAAATCCTGAAGCTCACCTGCTTGGTCAATTTGCTTAACTAAGGATCCCTTAGGATATGTGCAAGGGATGTGTGTGTGTGTGTGGGGGGGGGGGGTATCTAGAAGGGGGGATATATAGGGGGTCTAGTAGGGAGGGGATTCTGTCCAGGGGGGCCAGCAGGGGGGGTTGCTGTCCAGGGGGGTTGGGGCTACTGTCTAGGGGGGGTCCAACAGGGGGTGGGGGGGCTGCTGTTTAGGGGGTCCAGTAGGGGAGGGGGAAAGGGGTGTGCAAGGGGGTGTGTGAAAGGGGTGAAAGGGATGTGTGTGTGTGTGTGTGGGGGGGTGGATGCTGTCCAGGGGGTGCAGGGGGGGGGGGGTGTCCAACAGGGGTGCAAGGGGGGGGGGGGTGTCCAGCAGGGGTGGTTCAAGGGGGTCCAACAGGGGGGGATACTGTCTAGGGGGTCCAACAGTGGGGGGGGGGGGGGGCTTCTATCCAGGGGTCCATCAGGGGGGCTGTTGTCCATGGGGGTCCAGCAGGGTGCTGCTGCTGTCCAGGGGGGGTCCAGCAGGGGGCTGTTGTTGTCTAGGGGGTCCAGCAAGGGGGGGGGGGGGCTGCTGTCCAGGGGGTCCAGTAGGGGGGGATGCTGTCCAGGGGGGGTAAAAAAGGGGGTGTGTGTGGGGGGGGGGGTGCTTTCCAAGGGGGTCCAACAGGGGGGGGGAAGGGGTGTGCAAGGGGTGCAAGGGATGTGTGTGGGGTGGCTGCTGTCCAGGGGGTGTTTTTTTATGAAATGGGAAGAGGACTTTTTTTATGTTCATGGGTATTGGAAAACCAAAGAACATTGTCGACATTGTCATAAATAATGAATGAAATGTCCTCCAGCACTCACTTTTTCCAACTGCGATCGCGTCACTGCTGTACTAGTGTTGTCCAACAGCAGAAAAAGGTCTCACAGTTGTATCTCTCCTTGATCGGGTACTCACAAATATCTTACAAAGTAGTCCACTGACTGGGTATTCATAAGATGTCTATATGGCTTGACAAAAGAAGATATATTAACCTTCCTGCCCATATCATAACTGAAAATACATCCTTTACTTATATGTGGGAAGCATAAGATTCCCTCACTTCCAGAAATGAGAAAGATATTTATGGGATTGTCTAAATATACAATGTAATTTAAATTCTATTCAACTTTGATCATTAGGTTGTCACCTTGATAAGGAATAAAGTGAAATTATTAACTGATGTCCACATGGAGATGGAATCAAGAACAGGATTCATGGGCATGTGTTAATTATATAAGAGAAATATGGACAAGGAAATGAAAACCATAAAGATATGTTTTAAACTCCCATCCTCCCATTCAAATGAAAGGTTCCATAATCGTCACTCTTGTGGTGACATGCTGATTGACTTAAAAAAATTAGGCATGTGAGATAAGGATCATGACCATCCTAGTGTAGTCTAACACAATGGTCTTAAAGTAAACCTTCAGAAAAAAATTGATGAAACTATGATGAATTCATTCTCCATCAACATATAGAGGACGAGTATCATTGGGAATAAACTTTCGGGATTGGTGAACCCGTTAAGAATCTCATATCCTTAAAAAATGATATAATGAGTAACATAGGGGGGGGGGGGGGGGTTGCAATGTGTTCTATTTTAGTTTTTTTCTTTGATTTCAAATTGCATGGACAACTATATTAGAATTCCAGAGGGGTGTCTGTCCGGGGGTGGGGGGGGGGGGTGGGGTGTTGCAATGTGTTCTATTTTAGTTTTTGTATTTTATTTCAAATTGAATGGCCTACTGTATTAGAATTCCAGGGGGTGTCTGTCCAAAGGTGGGGGGGGGAGTGTCCAGGGCTTTGTATAGGGAGGGGTGTCTAGGAGGGGGGGGGGTTGTAATGTGTTCTGTTTTAGTTTTTGTCTTTGATTTCAAATTTCATGGAAAACTATATTAGCATTCTAGGGGGTGTCTGTCTAGGGGTGGGGGGTGTCCAGGAGGGAGGGGGAGGGGGAGTGTCCAGGGGGGTCCAGGTGGGGTGTCTGTCCAGGGGAGGGGGGTGTCCAGGAGGGAGGGGGAGTCACCAGGGGGTGTTTGTCCAGGGTAAGGGTGGTAGGGGGAGAGGGAGGGGTGTCCAGGAGGGGGGGGGGGTATCCTAGAGGGGGGGGGGGGGGGGTTGCAATGTCTTCTGTTTTAGTTTTTTTCTTCGATTTCAAATTGCATGGCCAACTGTATTAGCATTACAGGGGGTGTCTGTCCAGGGAAGGGGGGTGTCCAGGAGGGAGGTGGGTCTAGGGGGTGTATGTCCAAGGGAGTGGGGGATTTCTAGGAGGAAGGGGGAGTCTCCAGGGGGTGTCTATCCAGGGGAGGGGGTGAGGTCTATTCGAGGGAGGGGGTGTCTGTCCGGGGGGGGGGGTGTCTAGGTGTATCTGTCTAGGGAGGGGGGTGTCCGGGGGTATCTATCCAGGGAGGGGGGTGTCTGTCTGGGGGGGGGTCTCTCCAGGCGGGTGTCCAGGGTGGGTGTCTATCTAGGGTGGGGGGGTGTTTGTTCGAGGGGGTATGTCCCGGGGAGGGGGGTGTCCAGGGTTGTCTGTCCAGGTGGGTGTCTGTTCAGGGGGGGTCTGTCTAGGGGAGGGGGGTGTCCAGGGTTGTCTGTCTGTCCAGGGGGGTGTATGTCCAGGGTGGGGGGTGTTTGTGTAGGGGAGGGTGGTGGGGGTGTGTCCAGGGGGGACTAGCAGGGGGTGGGGAACCATGGGAAAAAAGGTAGGGGGACTAGAAGGGGGCAGAGTTAGAGGGAAAATAGGGGGGAGACATGCAGGGTGGGGGTGGCAGGGGGACTAGTAGGTGGGTGGAAGGTAGGGGGACTAGCAGGGGTAGGGGGTGGAAGGTAGACCTGCATTCCTGCTGTGTTTGTTATTGAACTTTAATCTATAACCATGGTTTCTAACCATGGCTATAAGGCCTGTTTGTGTTTTACCTAGAAATTGAAGATGTACCCATAGTTTGAACCACAACTGAAAGGCCATGTATGGCTTAAACTTATGCCACAGTTTGAAACCATGGCTATAAGGCTTTAGCCACTGTTTTAAATCCTGACTATAGGGATTTAGCCACAGTTCAAACTGTGGCTATAAGGATTTAGCCATGGTTTTAAACCGTGGCTATAAGACTTGGCCTATATCCACAATAATACAAGACACGGTTCATTGAACTGTGGCTATAACCTATAGCCATGGTTTTTGGGCTTATAGCCCGGGTTTGAAACCATGGCGATAACCTAAATTTATAGTAGTGCTTAGTATTACTTACCTTTGTGGTGTTACCTTCATGGTATTCTTTCCTTTGTGGAATAATTGATATTTGGGCTAATGAGTTGGGCCATTTGTTTCCTCATGAATGAGATGTGTATACTTGATAACTTAGGTATATGTATGGGCATATACCTAAGTAATGTTGTTAGTTGTTTTATTACTTTGCGGTTTATCCTTTGTGGATTTTGAGAGACCTTCGGGGGTCTTGGGGTCCCTACTAAGTATCATTATACTCACCCCTACACGGGCTATGCCCACACCTTGTTGTGTTTGGTGTAGACGATGAATAATGCTGACTGAGGATGAGAGTACCAGGACTGGATGTAGATCAGAGGTGGACATTAAATAAGGCATACCGTAGAGAGTACCGTTCGAGAGCTGTACCTATCCTTCATGTAGGAACCTTGGCGGGTGTTCACAGGAGTTGTTTCAGTTACTTGTACTCTTCAGTTTTCTTGTACTTTCTATTTGGGCTTGTATTCTATCCCCTTTTTCTTTTTGTACACACCCTGTTTACTATATAGTTTTTCTTTGTGCTTGTATCCTACTTTGTTCTTAGTTGTGTGAGTTACTGGTTATAAAGGCAATGCCTTCCTAGTTTTAGGGAATACGCCTTTCGGTGCTAGTCGCCAACCCCAGGATTATGGAAGGCGGGCTTGGGGTAGTTACGACACGGGCCCCGGGGGATGGGTCGTGACTTAAGCATACTGAAAAAATTAAGTCTGGATGACTAGATGTCAAGTATAGTAGACTTCCTATCATACCTCTAAATGATGTTTGATCCACTGGTTTCCCAGCTTCATCAAGATCAAGTGAATTTGAGGTACCAATGGGAGTACTTATACTCTTAGTTTTGTCATATCCATACTTTTTAATAAGATATTTAATATACTTATGTTGGGATATATAAATTCCTTTTGGTTTTTGAGAAATTTTAAAACGAAGAAAAAATGTTAACTCACCCATCATACTCATTTCAAACTCATATTTCATTAGATTCGCAAACAAATCAGTTAGAGATTTCTGAGTTGAATCAAATATAATGTCATCAACATAAATTTGAACAATCAAAACATTTTTCTTATCTTTCTTTATAAAAAGTGTTGGATCAACATTTCACTTAATATGATTGTTTTGTAACAAAAATCTTATAAGCTTATCATACCAGGCTCTAGGGGCTTTTTTATGTCCATATAAAGCTTTGGTAAGTTTGAAAACATGTTTAGGATGTTTTGTATCTTCAAAACTAAGAGGTTGTTCAACAAAAACTTCCTATTGAACATAACCATTAAGGAAATCACATTTAACATCCATTTGAAAAAGTTTAAAATTAAAAATGCTAGAAAGTCAAGTAAAATATGAATAAATTCAAGTATAACTACTGGAGCATAGGTTTCTTTATAGTCTATTCCTTCTTGTTGATTATATCCTTTAGCAACTAATCTAGATTTATTTCTTACTATGATTCCATTTTTATCATACTTATTTATGAAGACCTATTTTACTCTAATAAAAGAAGTTTCCTTAGGTCTTTCAACCAAGGTCCATATTTTATTCCTTTAGAATTAATTTATCTCATCTTGCATGGATTTTATCCAATCATCATCACCTAAAGCTTCATCAGTGCTCTTAGGTTCTAATTGAGAAAGGAATTTTATATGTTCTACTTCATTCCTTAAGGAAATTATAGTCCTTACTGGTTGATTTACATCACCAATGATACTATCACTGGGATGATTCTTAAGAAAAAATTGATTTGGGTTTTGTAAAACCTATTCATAAACATATGGTAGGAATTATTCTGGGGTAAATGATTCAGAAATATTTTATTGAACATTTTCCTTATCAAAATGATCTTCTATCAAGGGTTGATAATCAGTTTTTGAAAATACATCGGAAGATGTAAGTTGAGGTTGTTTAAAAACAAAGGGATCAATTTCATCAAATTTGACATGTACTATTTCTTCAACTGTACAAGTTTTTTTATTGAAAACTCTATAAGACTTAGAAGTTGTGGATTATCCTAGGAAAATTCATTCATCAGATTTGGGTGTGAATTTATGTAAATTATATTTATTATTTAGAATGAATAATTTGCAACCAAATACCTTGAAGTAGGAAAGTCTAGGTTTTCTACCATTCCATAACTCATAAGGGGTTTTTTTTAAGAAAAGGTCTAATCAAAACTCAATTTATAGTATAACAAGAAATACTAACCAAAAGTGTTTAGCTATCGAATATTCTCTTAACATGGTTCTAGTTATCTATTGAATAACTCGATTTATTCTTTCAATAACACCATTTTTTTGAGGGGTTCTTGGGGCTGAGAAGTTATGAGTAATTCCTTTTCAACTATAAAAGGTTTAAAAACCAGAATTTTGAAATTCTCCTCCATGATCACTATGAATAGTTATCAAGGGAAATTTTTTCTCATTTTTAACTTAGGCTCTAAAAATTTTGAAATAAGAAAACTCTTCAGATTTCTTTTCTAGAATATAGACCCACATAAATCTAGTGTAATAATCAACTAAGACAAATACATAATATCTGCCTCCAATGCTTCCATTTTGTGTTTGACCAAAAAGATCCATATGCACTAACTGTAATGCATCAGTAGTTGAGACTTCACCGATTGATTTAAAAATTGATTTATGTTTCTTACCATATTGACAAGGATCACAAAATTTTTAAGAATCAAATATAAGCTCTGGTGGATCTTTAACTAGTCTTTTATTAGAGAGTTTTCATAGGTTCCTAAGGTTAAAATGTTATAAAATTCTATTCCATAACCAAGAATGATCTTCCATTACACTAAGACAAGGTAGATCTTAGCTCCTAATGTCTTCTAAGTTTAGTGTGTATAAATTCTCTTTCCTATTAGCAAAAAGAATAAAATCTTCCTTGAAACTATGTACTAAACATTTATCATTCCAAAAATTCACAAGGTATCCTTCATCACATAACTGACTTACGCCAATAAGGTTGTGCTTAAGACCCTTAAAAAATAAAATATTTGAAATCAATGTTTTTTCAAGAATAACAATGTTACCTATATCAAAAATTTCTCCCTTAGCATTATCTCTGAAAGTTACTTTTCCTCCTATCATCTTGATAATATTTTCAAAGAAGTTTTTGTTACCAGTCATGTGCCAGGAACATCCACTATCCACGTACCAAGTGTTTCTATTGGTAATTTCTTTATTTTTCTAAAAATAAGAGTGCTATAATTTTAGAACCCAAACTTTCTTGGATTTAGAAACTTCAGAAAGCAAAATTTTAGGTATCCATATTTTATTAGAAAAAATAAGCTTTATGAAAACCTAAAGACTGAGTTTGGTTTAAAGAACAATTTTTTCCCAATTCCCACCACACTGACATTTAGTTTATAATGGAGCACTTTGAGGAAAAAAATAATTATTACTAAAAAATGGTTTAGAATGAGTATATCTAAATCCAGAATTATTCCTTAGAGGCCGAATTTGGGAATACATCTTATCAAACTTTTCCTTACCTAAGGTAAAATTTGAAAAACACTTCCTTAAGGAAAATATTTCTTAAATTAGTTTAATAACTAAGTTTTTATCCTAAAAAACATTAGTTTTAGCACTAGAGTTAGTCTCTAAAATATTTTTCTTAGAAATTACATTTTCAAGATCCTTAAAAAGTTTATCCTTATCAGAATTAACTTCCTCAAGGTTTTTTGAAATACTTTCAAAATCATAAATTTTTTATCAAGATCTTTAGAAAGATATGATACTTCTTTAGTAAGAATAGAAATTATAGAATTTTCCTTATCAAGTTTTTTCTTGAGTTTAGAATTTTCATTCTCAAGAAGCTTAGAAAACCTAGAAACTTATTCATAAGTAGGTAATGCATTATATTCACTAAAAGAAGTTTCTTCATAGAAGGATTAATAATATTTATTATCACTATAATTATCATTTTAGGATACATTAGTTATGGATTCAGTATTGTGTACCGTATCCATTAGACAATTATTTTCAATGGGTAATATGACTAGTAAACCAAGATTCTTCTGACTAGAAGATTCATACTCTGAGGTTTCATCAAAAGAGTCTCCACCACTGGCACTCTAGGTGTCATTAGCTTTCAAAACTTTCTTATATTTATCTTTTTTGTACTTCTTTCTATTATTCTCAGAATGATTTTCCTTTCTATCCTTTATCTTAATAATAGGAAAATTTGGCCTTATATGCCCAACTCTTTTGCATTCATAACAAGTGACTTCAGATTATTTCTTATATTTTCTTTCTTTATTCTTGAATCTATACTAAAAATATTTCTTCCCAACTATCTTGTTAATCCTTTGAGAAAGATTAGATATCTCATTATTAGAATGTTCACTTTCTCTATATTCAGATAAAATAGTGACTTTCTTTGACTCGTAACTTGTAACCCTTTCAGGAGTCTTGAATTTAGTAGTTGTAAAAGATACACTTCCATTGTCATTCTTCTTCTTATTTAAATTAGTATCTCTTTTCATTCTCATCTCATGTTGAAGAAGAGTTCCAAAAATCTCATCAAGAGTAATTTGAGATACTTTCCTATTCTCATCAATAGCTGTTCTCTTAGATTCCCACTCATTAGCCATGATATCTATAATCTTGTACACAAGTTCCCCATCATCTAAAACTTTATCACCCATGGATTGTAAACTATTAACAATAGTCATAAACCTTTGTTGTAACTTACACACTAGTTCTCTATAATGAAATAGAAATCCATGATATTCTGCTCTAAGCATAGCTCTTCTAGTTTCTATAACCTTGCACATACCAAAATGAGTAACCTCAAATTTCTCCCAAATACAATTTTTAGCATCACAAGAAGAAATAAAACTATATATATTCCTAGAAATGGAACACAACAAAGTATTGCGTATCTTGTAGTTTAGTTGATATTCTAACTTTTTTTGATTAGTAAAAGTTATGACTTCCTTATCAGGAATCTTGTAATCTCCAGTAAGAATAAAGAAGTTTTTTACTCCAGTATTAATAACAAAAGTCTTCATAAGATCTCTCCAATATTCATAATCATTCCCATAAAATATAGGTTGTCTAGTAGGATTTAGATTTTCATTAAAACCAACAATCATTCCTTCCATCTAAAAGAAAATATATGTCACGACCCGTCCTCGGGGCCCGTGCCGTGACTACCCCAAGCCCTCCTTCCATAGGCCAGAGGCTGGCGACTAGCACCAAGGCATAAAATCCCGGTAAAAGGGAAGACATTTCCTTTGTAAAGTAAACAAACACCACAGAGTAAACAAGCAGTAGAAGTAAACACTAAGTAAAAGATGGTACAATAGTAAGTGCGGAAAAAGTAAATGAGCCAGTATACAAACCCAAACTGAAATTAAAGTACAACTCTAAAGGGAAAACAACAACTGTAAAGTAAAGCCGCAACGCCGAGCTGTCCACTGGAAATCCCACCTGAAGGGTGGGTACAGATAGCTCCACTGCTCCTCAGGTCCTGCCGTCCACACCGAGTATGTCCCACCCAGTGGTCTACCTCCAGGTACCGTCCTGCTCTGCAAGCCTCAACCACAATCAACACTGTCCGTCATCTGCAACCAACACAACGTAGTGCGGGCATAGCCCGTGCAGGGGTGAGTATAAGCTACTCAGTAGGGACCCCGAGACCCCCGAAGGTCTCCCAAAATCCACAAAGGATAAACCACTAAGGAAAGATACAATCACGAAGTAACATCCGACATTGCTTAGTTATATGCCCATACATATACCTAAGTCATCAATTCTCATTTGGATCCAACATCCAAGCCCAAGTACAACCCAGTCCACACAGGAAATCAACGTATTCCACACAGGAAGCAAAACGTAATCCACACAGGAAAGAACAACTCAATCCACATAGGAAAGAAAAACACAAATCCACACAGGATAGCACAACACAGTCCACACAGGAAAGTAAAACATGATTCATCTCACATAGGTATACATCTTCAAAGACGATAGAGATGATCACTGATCCATCTAAGTCGTCGGACCCACAAAGGATAGATAGGTACTAACCCCCGCAAGACCCACACAGGATCGATAGGAAACTAACCCCCGCAAAGACCCACACAGGATCAGACCCACACAGGATCTGTAGGCACTGGCTCACACAGAACCACTGAGCGCTGACCCACACAGGATCATACCCACACAGGATCGGTAGCACTAATCCACATAGGATCGCTAAGTGTTGTAGTCGTCGCCGTCGAATCCACTGAGGATCTCTGTACAGTCGTCGTCGTCACAGTAGTAGTCGTAGCTAGCACTAGGGTTCCTACACACAGCAAGCTCGTTCGGGAGGGTCTGCTCCACGAGCCGAGAGGCTGATACATCAGCTGACACATAGTCTAGAGTTGATGTATTTAAAAGTTCTGTATCGTCAACAGGAACTCAACGTCACAGACGGCGCGTCAATCGGACGCCTGGTCTGAGAGTTATTGGATTTTTCGTCCCAGGGGCCCGGTTGGTTTTTAAGGCAAAACCAACCCGACTGTACTCTAGTTATGTCCAAACCTCGGGCGGAGTAAGCCAAAAGATCCGTCTCACTAATAGGAATTCAACAAAGTCGACGACACATCAATCGGACGTCCGAAGCTCAAGATATGAGCGTTTCCGCTCCGAGGGCCCGGTTGGTTTCATGTAAGAACCAACCTGGACAAACTCAAAGTATTCTGAAACCTTGAGTGCGATATACCGAAAAGACCGTCTCGTTCCAAGGATCGTGTCGCCACTGACGGCGCGTCGATCAGAGGTCCGTAGCCCTAGTTATGGGAAATTGAACCAAAACGGTCCGAAAACGGGGGTTTCGGGCCCGGACCGACCTGGCCCGAGACCCCCCCGGTCGGCCCGAACTGGGTCGACCCGCCCCGGGTCCGAGTCGGCCTGGCCCGGCTGGGCGTGGCGCAGCACGACCCGGACCGGCGACCCACGCGCTGGTCGGTGCTCGGCCAAAACGGCCGAGCCGTTTTGGCTCGCGGGGGGGTGGGGGGGTAGGGGGCTGCCCCTCCCTTCTCTTGTAACCGCGGCCCCTTAATTGGGGCCATTTTGATTTTCGGCTGGGGGAATTAATTCCCCCGGCTCCTCCCTGTCTGGCCGGCCCGACCTGGCCAGCCGGTTCCTGCCCAACGGGACCGGCGATGGCCGATCCCCTTCCAGCTCCGACGCTGACGGCCCGGTCCGGCTGCCGGTCACCTTTCTCCGCCGTGGACCGAAACCAGCCACGACCCTTGTCACCCGGTGTGGCACGACGGCGCCGCGCCCCTCCGTCGTGGCCCTGCTCCGGCCGTGGCATCTTCGGTTTTCTTCGACGCGGCGCGACGACGTCACGTCCTTGTTCAATCTTCACGGCGCGGCGCGACGGCGCCGCAGAGTACTTGCTGTGTGTTTTACGCGTGGTGCGATGGCACCACGCCATTCCGTCCAATCCACAAAGTATCAACAAGGTTAAAGAGGAGGGTCGGCCATGTTTGTGCGGTCTGGCCCCCTCTCATTAAATGATAATATTTAGTCGAATATCCATGAAGATCGACAAACTAGAATCATGAACGGAAAATAATTAAATAAAATAAAACCCCTACCTCTGTTTCAAGAATGGTGCACGTCAACAAGCCATGGAAGACGAGCGTCACAGAGGTCGGGCATCGCGGAAAAACGAACGTCGATTCCGTTTTCGTCGAGGTGCGTCTGAAGAGGAAACGTCGCAGAAGAGGAACGCCGTGGAATAAGTTCTCCGCGTTCTTCAGCGGAGATGTTCTTCGTTGAAGAACGGTGTTCTTCATCGGAGTCCGAGGTGTTCTTCACGTTCTTCGTCGAATGAGAAGATGTTCTTCCCAAAACCTCTCAACGAAAAAACTCTAACAACAAAATAAAATAATCTCCTATCTTATTTTATTAACACAACAAGCTTTTTGAAATTCAAAGGTTTGAATTTCAAAAACTTACGTTAAACACTCAACATTAAAACCATAAGTTTGATAAAATTAAGTTATCAACATTTAAATGGGAGTTGAGGGGGGTTTATAGGATATGAAGGGGTGGGGTTCGTGTGGGCCCCACCACCCTCATAACCTCCCAAGGGAGGTTGGGTAGTTACCCAACTTCCATCAAGAACTAAACACTTATAATAAAAATTTTAGAATAATAATAAATTAACTTCCACAATTTTTATGATCCACACCCGTGATAACGCAACTCCGGAACAGGAGTTCCTAAGCAATTACCGGCGCTGCGGTTCCATCGGTGCCCTCATAATTCGATTCCGGGCACCGGTTAAAAAGATAGAAATTCCTGCTCGTTCGTTCACTGAACGTACCCGAGCTAAACTTCAGATAGAAATTCCGGGCACTCCGGGCCTCGGAATCAAGTGCCGTCTGAAACCGCGTACTTGTAAAATTCCAAAGAAAAATTAATAAAAAATTTCCCTTGAATTTTATGGGTCTTTACATTACTCCCACCTAAGGGCTTTATGTCCCCGTAAAGATACATCGAAAACTAGGGAAACAAATGTGGGTACTGAGCACGCATCTGAGCCTCCCACTCCCAAGTACTCTCCTGGAGGTTCCCTTGCTGCCATCTGATGCGCACTAGAGGAATCGACCGTCCACGTAGGACCCGCTCCTGTCGATCCTCGATCTCCACTGGGACCTCCTCAAAAGTCGCCCCATCATCAACATCAAGCTCCCCATGGTCAATGATGTGTGTCGGGTCGTGCACGTATCTCCTCAGCTGAGATACGTGGAAGACGTCGTGCACCCGGTGCAACTGAGGTGGTAGAGCCAGGTGATAAGCCACCTTTCCAATCCTTCTAAGGACCTGGAATGGTCCGATGAAGCGTGGAGAAAACTTTCCGCCTCGTCCAAATCTCCGTAATCCACATCGAGGTGAGACACGCAAGAAGATGTTGTCGCCATCCTCGAACTCTAGTGGCCTCCGCCTCCTATCAGCATATGACTTCTGCCGGCTCTAAGATGTCCTCATCCAGTCCTGGATGACCTGGACCTTCTCTGTCATGGCCTGGACCATCTCTGGTCCCACAAGTGCTGACTCCCTAGGGTCTGTCCAGCACAAAGGAGATCTACAAGGTCGGCCGTACAACGCCTTGTATGGTGCCATCCCGATGGTGGAGTGGTAGCTGTTGTTGTACGCGAACTCCACCAAGGGTAGGTGGTCCTCCCAGCTGCGACCAAAGTCGAGGACGCATGCACAGAGCATGTCCTCGAGAGTCTGAATGGTTCTCTCCATCTGACCATCCGTCTGAGTGTGAAAGGCTGTGCTCAGACGTAGCTGCGTCCCAAATGCCTCCTACAATCCCTTCCACAGCTGGGATGTAAAGTGAGCATCTTGATCGGAGACGATAGAAGATGACACACCGTGAAGTCGTACTATCTCCTGAATGTATAGTCGTCCCAAGCTCTCCACTGAGCCCTACTCTCTGATGGGTAGAAAGTGCGCCGACTTGGTGAGTCGGTCGACAATCACCCAGATGGAGTCGTGACCTCTAGAAGTGCATGGAAGTCCAGTCACGAAGTCCATAGATATCCCATCCCACTTCCACTCCGAGACCTCTAAGGGTTGTACCAAGCATGCTGGTACCTGGTGCTCAGCCGTCACCTGCTGGCAGGTGAGGCATCAAGAAACGAACTCCGCCATAGCCTTCTTCATGCCCAACCACCAGTGCTGTCGTCTGAGGTCCTGGTACATCTTCGCTACTCCAGGATGTACCTCCAAAGGAGAAGTGTGAAACTCTCTCAGCACCTCCTCCCGTAAAGCAAATGGTACCAAGGTACATCCTCTGAAAAGGATGTCGTGCTCTGCTCCAAAGGAGAAACCATCAGGTGCCTGTCCTGAGGATATCTGTGCACGCCGCGTCTCACAGTCAGCGTCCCATCGCTGTGCCTCTCTGACCCACTGCAGTATTGGAGGCGTGACAGTGAGAGACTGAAGGAAGGATGCTCCATCTCTATCCACAAAGGGTATCTGCAAAGCGGCTAGCTGCTCTGTCGCCTCCTCAAGTAGCTGAATGCCCGTCCTCCTGCTGAGGGCATCGGCTACTACGTTTCCCTTCCCAGGAGTATAAAATATCTCAAAGTCATAGTCCTGGAGGAACTCGAGCCATCGCCGCTGTCTCAGGTTCAGGTCCTTCTGTGAGAAGATTTACCTGAGACTCTGGTGATTAGAAAAGACTGTAAATCGCTCTCCCATCAGATAGTGTCGCCACGTCTTTAGGGCGAAGACCACTGCTGCTAACTCCAGGTCATGGGTAGCGTAGTTCTGCTCATGCAGCCTCAACTGACGTGATCCATAGGCGATCACTGCCCGATCCTGTGTCAGGACACATCTGAGTTCGGTCCCTGATGCATCGCAGTAGACTACGTACCCTACTCCCTCCTCAGGCAACCTCAAGATAGGTGCGCTGGTCAATCTTTGTGTCAGCTCCTGGAAGCTCTGCTGACATTTGTCTGACCACACGAAGGGTTTCCCCTTCTTCGTCAAAGCTGAGAGTGGTGCCGCAACTTTGGAGAAGTCTGGCACGAATCTCCGGTAGTATCCAGCTAGACCCAAGAAACTCCGCACCTCCGTCACGCTCCTGGGTGGCTCCCAAGCTAGCACTGCCTCGATCTTCGCAGGATCCACTGTGAATCTTGCCTCAGAGATGACGTGTCCCAAGAAGTGGACCTCACGTATCCAGAACTGGCACTTCGAGAGCTTGCCATAAAGCTGGTGCTCTCGTAGTGTGTCTAGTACAACCCGTAAGTGGTAGGCATGCTCCTCCTCAATCGTCGAGTAAATCAAAATGTCGTCGATGAAGACCACGACAAATCGATCGAGGTATGGCTGAAAGATCCTGTTCATGAGGGACATGAACACTATTGGAGCATTGGTTACACCGAATGGAATAAGCAAGAACTCATAGTGGCCATACCGACATCTGAAGGCCGTCTTCTGCACGTCCTCATCTCGAACTCTGAGCTGATGATAGCCTGAACTGAGGTCTATCTTCGAGAACCACCGTGCTCCCTTGAGCTGATCGAAGAGTTCATCAATCCTCAGTAGCGGATACTTGTTCCTCACTGTCACCTAGTTTAGGATACAATAGTCGACACAAAGTCGCAAGCTCCCTTCCGCCTTCTTGGAGAACAATATCGGGGAAGCCCAGGGTGAAACACTGGGTCGGATGAACCCCTTGCCCTGTAAGTCCTCCAACTGTACTCGTAGCTCTCGAAGCTCGGCGGGGGCCATCCGATATGCTGGAGTCGATATCGGGGATGTCCCGGGGTATAGGTCAATATAAAAGTCTACCTCTTTGTGAGGAGGTAGCCCTGGAACATCTTCGGGAAAAACATCCGCATACTGATCCACCACTGCATGAAAACTAGGACTCCGCACGTCAACTACTCCTAGGATGAGGCTAGCCAACTGATGAGTGATGGGCTGTCCTCTCCTCCGCGGAAGTCCATCCTGTGCTGCAAAGGCTCCCTTCTCACTGGTGAAGGTGAAACTGCTCCCGTCGGTGCGTACACATCTCACCTTGTGCCTAATACAGTCAATCTGTGCATGGAATGTAGACAACCAATCCATTCACAAGATGACGTCGTAAGGCCTCGACGCCACTACAAGAAGATTCCAGCTGAAGCTCTCGCCTCCTAGAGTAAGCTCACACTACCGGCACCAGTGCGTAATCGTCGAGTCTGCTCCCGTAGGAGTCTCTAACTGTAAGGATCGAGCCAACGACTCTGTCAGAATCTCCGAGCTCCGAACAAGGGCAGAGACTATGAAAGAGTGACTCGCTCCTGTGTCTATAAGAACTGCAACAAGGGTGGAATAGACACAGATAGTACCTTGAATCATCTCGGGCATGCTGTGGTCATAGGACTCTGCTACCTGGAGCTGTGCCTGTCTCTTCCTACCAGCTTTCTGTGGTCGGGGTGGACCTCCTGGTGGTGGTGGTGGTAGAGCCTTAAAGCGTCGCCCACCACCCGTTGCTCGGCCAGCTCCTCTTCCTCATCCTCCTGCTCCCTGCAGACCACCACGGTAGACCCTCTGCCTCTGCCTCGGTGGTCCCTCAACTGAATGCTGCTCCTCTGCACGATGGGTTGGGCAGTCACGAGTCATGTGGCCCTGCTCGCCGCATGAGTAGTACTACTTACCTCTCGAAAGACTGACTCCGTGCTGTGTTCCCCGCACTGCTGAGCCAGTGTCCTAAGGTCGTCTGCCTGAGGGTCTGGTCTTCCTGGACCCATGTGTCATCCGTCGACTACCTGTTGCAGAAGACTCTGCTACGTGCCGCCCTGCGGTGGGTCTCGGCGCTGGTGTAGACTCAGCCAGAAAGCTCTCGATCAAAAGGGCCCGCTCCAATACTCCCGTCTAAGTCGGAATGCTGAGGGAGATCAGCGATGACCTGATCTCGTGTCTCAATCCCTGCTCAAAGATCCGGGCCCGGAAGAATGGGTCCCGTACCATGTCGGTCGAGTAGCGCGAGAGATCGGTAAATCTCGCTGAGTACTGGGCGACCGTTATGCTGCCCTGCCGCAGATGAAGAAGCTCCTAGATGCGCACCGCACGGAGGGTGGCTGGGACGAACTCCAAGCGGAAGAGGCTCTCAAAGTCCATCCAGAGAAGAGATGCCTCATCGTGCACCTGGAGCATCAAGCTCCACCATCTGCCTGCTGCTGCGTGCAGTAGGCTCGTTGTGAGGATCCCCATGAGGTCTGATGATGTCCTCACTAACCTGAAAACTCTCACTGCTGCCTCCAGCCAGACCTCAGCTGCCTGGGGGTCTGTCTCCCCGCAGAACCTGGGCGGTCGCTGGCGCTGGAACTCATGCAGTGCACTGAGGAAACGTGCATCGTCAGCGGATGGTGCTGGAAGCATCGGTGGCTCGGCGGGTAGAGCTACCGCCGGTGGCACTACTGAGAAAGGGCCCTGCACCGAGGCCTCGTCGCTCGGTGGGCTGTCGTCACGCTCGACTCTCAGAACCCTAGCTGGCTGCCGTCATGTGGCCATCCTAAAAAGGAAACAGGTGTTCCACGGTCAGAACAGTATACCTGGTGAGCTGACACAAAGTAATCACAAAGAAAACTTGAAACACACACGCAATCAACGTTTTCGTGCATTAAGACGGAAATCAGAAGTCAGGGTCCTGGTGTATGGATACGTCGGCCGCCGCACCAACACTGGACCCCCTGGACTGATAACCACACTCAATACGCTAAACACTATTGCTTCACATAGAAAAGATCAGAGTCCCAAGTTCTGCGGTAGAACCGAACTCCTCTGATACCAATTTGTCACGACCCATCCTCGGGGCCCGTGCCGTGACTACCCCAAGCCTGCCTCCCATAGGCCAGGGGCTGGAGACTAGCACCAAGGCGTAAAATCCCGGTAAAAGGGAAGGAATTTCCTTTGTAAAGTAAAGAAACACCACAGATTAAACAAGCAGTAGAAGTAAACACTAAGTAAAAGCTGGTACAAGAGTAAGTGCGGAAAAAGTAAATGGGCCAGTATACAAACCCAAACTGAAAGTAAAGTACAACTCGAAAGGGAAAACAACAATTGTAAAGTAAAGCCGCAACGCCGAGCTGTCCACTGGAAATCCCACCTGAAGGGTGGGTACAGATAGCTCCACTGCTCCTCGGGTCCCGCCGCCCGCACCAAGTATGTCCCGCCCAGTGGTCTACCTCCAGGTACCATCCTGCTCTGCAAGCCTCAACCACAATCAACGCTGTCCGTCGTCTGCAACCAACACAATGTAGTGCGGGCATAACCCGTGCAGGGGTGAGTATAAGCTACTCAGTAGGGACCTTGAGACCCCCGAAGGTCTCCCAAAATCCACAAAGGATAAACCACTAAGGAAAGATACAATCACAAAGTAACATCCGACACTGCTTAGGTATATGCCCATACATATACCTAAGTCATCAATTCTCATTCGACTCCAACATCCGAGCCCAAGTATAACCCAGTCCACACAGGAAAGCAACGTATTCCACACAGGAAGCAAAACGTAATCCACACAGGAAAGAACAACTCAATCCACATAGGAAAGCAAAACATAAATCCACACAGGATAGCACAACACAGTCTACACAGGAAAGTAAAACAGGATTCAGATCACACAGTTATACATCTTCGAAGACAATAAAGATGATCACTGATCCATCTAAGTCGTCGGACCCACAAAGGATCGATAGGTACTAACCCCCGCAAGACCCACACATGATCAATAGGAAACTAACCCCCACAAAGACCCACACAGGATCAGACCCACACAGGATCTGTAGGCGCTGACTCACACAGAACCGCTGAGCGCTGACCCACACAGGATCGAACCCACACAGGATCGGTAGCACTGATCCACATAGGATCGCTGAGTGCTGTATTCGTCATCGTCGAATCCACTGAGGATCTCTGTATAGTCGTCTTCATCACAGTAGCAGTCGCAGCCAGCACTAGGGTTCCTGCACACAACAAGCGCGTTCGGGAGGGTCCGCTCCACGAGCCGATAGGCTGATACATCAAATGATACATAGTCTAGATTTGATGTATCCAAAAGTTCCATATCATCAATAGGAACTCAACGTCGCAGACAGCGCCTCAATCAGACGCTCGGTCTGAGAGTTATTGGCTTTTTCGTCCCAGGGGCCCGACTGGTTTTTAAGGAAAAACGAACCCAAATATACTCCACCTGTGTCCAAACCTCAGGCGGAGTAAGCCAAAAGATCCGTCTCACTAAGAGGAATTCAACAAAGTCAACGGCACGTCAATCGGACATCCGAAGCTCCAGATATGAGCGTTTACGCTCCGAGAGCTCGGTTGGTTTTGTGTACGAACCAACCCGGCCGAACTTAAAGTATTCCAAAACCTTGAGTGCGATATACCAAAACGACTGTCTCGTTCCAAGGATCGTGTCGTCGCTGACGGCGCGTCGATCGGAGGTCCGTAGCCCGAGTTATGGGCAATTGAACCCAAACGGTCCGAAAATGGGGGTTTCGAGCCCGGACCGACCCGGCCCGAGACCCCCCCGGTTGGCCTGAACCGGGTCGACCCGCCCGGAGTCTGGGTCGGCGCGGCCTGGACCGGCGACCGGCGCGCTGGGCGCGCTGGTCGGTGCTCGGCCAAAACGGCCGAGCCGTTTTGGCTCGCGCGGGGGGGGGGGGGGGGGGGTGGCGCGGCCCCTCCCTTCTCTTGTAACCGCGACCCCTTAATTGGGGCCACTTTGATTTCCGTCCGGGGGAATTAATTCACCCGACTCCTCCCTGTCTGGCCGGCCCGACCTGGCCAGCCGGTTCCTGCCCAACAGGACCGGCAATGGCCGGTCCCCTTCCAGCTCCGACGCCGGTGGCCCAGTCCGGCCGCCGGTCACCTTGCTCCGCCACGACCCTTGTCGTCCGGCGCGGCGCGACAGCACCACTCCCCTCCGCCGCGACCCCGCTCCGGCGGCGGCGTCTTCGGTTTTCTTCGACGCGGTGCGACAACGTCATGTCCTTGTTCAATCTTCACGGCGCGGCGCGATGGAGCCGCGAAGTACTTGCCGTGCATTTTGCGCGTGGTGCGACGACACCACGCCATTCCGTCCAATCCACAAAGTATCAACAAGGTTAAAGAGGAGGGTCAGACGTGTTTGTGCGGTCCGGACCCCTCTCATTAAATGACAACATTTTGTCGAATATCCACGAAGATCGACAAACTCGAATCATGAACGGAAAATAATTAAATAAAATAAAACCCCTACCTCGGTTTCAAGAACGACGCATGTCAACGAGCCGCAGAAGACGAGCGTCACGGAGGTCGGGTGTCGCAGAAAAATGAACGTCGATTCCATTGCCATCGAGGTGCATCCGAAGAGGAAACGTCGCGGAAGAAGAACGTCGTGGAAGAAGTTCTCCGCGTTCTTCGGCGGAGATGTTCTTCGTTGAAGAACGATGTTCTTCGTTGGAGTCCGAGGTGTTCTTCACATTCTTCGTCGAAGGAGAAGATGTTCTTCCCAAAACCTCTCAATGACAAAACTCTAACAATAAAATAAAATAAGCTCCTATCTTATTTTATTAACACAACAAGCTTTTTGAAATTCAAAGGTTTGAATTTCAAAAACTTACATTAAACACTCAACATTTAAACCACAAGTTTGATAAAATTAAGTTATCAACATTTAAATGGGAGTTGAGGGGGGTTTAGAGGATATGAAGGGGTGGGGTTCGTGTGGGCCCCACCACCCTCATAACCTCCCAAGGGAGGTTGGGTAGTTACCCAACTTCCATCAAGAACTAAACACTTAGAATAAAAATTGTAGAATAATAATAAATTAACTTCCACAATTTTTATGATCCACACCCATGATAACGCAACTCCGGAACCGGTGTTCTTAAGCAATTACCGGTGCTGCGGTTCCATCGGTGCCCTCAGAATTCGATTCCGGGCAGCAGTTCAAAAGTTAGAAATTCCCGCTCGTTCGTTCACTAAACGTACCCGAGCTAAACTTCGGATAGAAATTATGGGCACTCCGGGCCTCGGAATCAAGTGCTGTTTGAAACCGCGTACTTGTAAAATTCCAAAGAAAAATTAAGAAAAAATTTCCCTTGAATTTTACGGGTCTTTACAATATATTTCCACAAAAACTTATTAATAGAAAAAGTTTGTAAACACGAATAAAAATCCTAATCAAGGAAAATATATTTAGAACAATGAAAACTTAATCAAGAAAACTTATATGTGAATAAAAGTATTTTAGAGACCTCCTTTGAAACCAATTTTAGGATCAAAATATGAATGTATATGCTCAATTACAAGAGGGGGGGTGAATTGTAAGTTTAAAAACTTTCATTTTTAACTTTAAGGAAAACTATGTTTAACAAGGTTAAACAATGAAAATTCACAAGAACTCTTAGTTCTACAAACTTTCTAGGTTCCAGAAATATAGTTCCAGAAATGAAACATAATAAACTTTTACATGGAAATGATTCTACCATAAATCGTATAGAATCTTACTTATCAGAGTATACAAAAGAACAAGAAAATATAAGAAGGTTATAATTTCCTAATTTATCAAAATATAGCGGAATATAAACTTGAAACAAAATAAGTAAAAAGTATGAAAACTTTTAACCCAAAGTGAAAGGTATCCAAAAACCTTGGATAAAGGTCTCTTGATTTATACTTTCAAGAAACTCTGTCTTACCCACACCAGGGTAAGCCCTTGATAGGAATATTGGAATCTGTCTTGCTATCCCTACAATCCCTTAAACTCTAAGGTAGTTGGAACCCTTGTCTTTCTATCCCTATAAGTCCTTGAACTTTAAGGCAGTTGAAACCTCTGTCTTCCTATCATCGGAAGTCCTCAATTGTACGTAACAATAATCAGAGTCTCACAAAGCAGTCTAAACAAGATGTTTAGTAGGCACAAGGCATGAGAGTATCTCTCTAGAAATCACTTCATCAACATGTAATCTCCATATTGATAGACCAGTAATGAGCTCATTCAAATGAGCTCCTATTTATATGCATTTTCCCAACGATCAGTTACCTCATCCAACGGTCATATTTTTCCTTGAATCTTGGAGGGACCTATACACATGTCACTAAAACAATGGTTAGTTAGAAACAGAAAGTACGACATCGTTTCATAATTATAACAAGTGTAAGAAAAATAAGGTTGCTTAACCAAATCCAATTTTTCAGAGTCTAAGGAAAATAAAGTTCGGAGTCTAAGAAAATAGACACTTGGAGAATATAAATCATGGATGTTCAGATTCTGTTATCCAAGGAATTTAGAATCTGAATTCTATAGATATCAGAGTCTGAATTATGAGGAATTCCGAATCTGAATTCGGAGGAATTCAGAGTCGAAATTCTGAGGAATTCGGAGTCGGAATTCTGAGGAATTCAGAGTCCGAATCCTAAGGAATTCAGACTCTGAATTATAAGGAATTCGGAGTCAGAATTCTAAGAATTTTAGAACCTAAATTCTAAGGAATTTAGAGTCTGAATTCTATGTAATTTTGAGTCTGAATTTTGAGGAATTCAGAGTCTGAATTATGAGGAATTCAGAACCTGAATTTTAGAGAATTTTGAACCTGAATTTCAAATAATTCAGAATTTGAATTTTAGAGAATTTGGAATCTAAATTTCAGAGAATTCAGAATCTGAATTTCAGATAATTCACAATATAAATTTTAGAGAATTCAGAATCTGAAAACAGAATACTATATTTCTAAGGATTTATAAGATTCCAAGGTTTTAGATATGAAACCGATTTTCAGACTTTATAAATAAAAGGATTTAGGATAAGAGAAACTATAAAAACAATGAAAAAAAAGTTAAGGAGAAAATTTCCTTGGGGAAGGAAAATTTTCCTTAATAAGATAAATCTTAGGGGAAATAGAATTTTCCTTAAGATAGACTATTTTTGATTTTCAAAACATGAATGAATGGAAAAGTCATAAGTAAATATTATTTACTCAACACTATGTCTTTGTTAACTTTGTGATCTTCCATCTTCATCCTAGGAGTATCTATCTATTTTTCATATCTAAATAAGTTATACTCATAGAAACAAGAAAATTATACTACTTGAACAAGGAGGAGATAATAAAAATGAATCATTAGGATATATCTAATTATCTCTACTTTATTGAGTAAATTTTATAATGGAGGATACATGTAAATGTGTTCTTATACGTAACATAATTATCTAATCTCGATATATGAATTAGAGGTAGTAATTTCTAACCTAACATGAGAATAAGACACAAACATGACATAAAACTATGACATGATTAATAAATGGGTCACGTTAGTGTTGAGTGTGATTGGCATGATGACCTGATAAATTACCTGATTATTTAAATTTTTAAAATTTTAAATTTTATACATATATATATTGTTGAATAAAATATTTTATTTTGACCTAAATCAAAATATATAAATATATACATCTATATTTATATGATTATATTGTATTATCAATAATTATTTTCATTCTAAGAATAATTTTACATCATATAAATATATAAAATTTATTAAATTATATATGTATGGAATAAATAATTAAATATATCAATAAGATGTGACCCGATTATTGACACGATAACCCGTTTAATAAACTGGTCAAGTTAGGATTGAATATTTCATTTTGAATATTAAATGGGTGGAAATAACCATATATGAACTTCCACCCTTAATATGGATGATATAACAAAAATTATATAAAACAAATAACACAATCTCATGATATATGGAAATTAATTGTAAGGTAAAATCAAAATGTCACACATATGAATTCTTATAAAATCTAATTCATAAAACTAACTCATCATGCACAAGGTACATAATATATGAAGACATAAAACATATCATCACAAAATTTTCAATCATATATCATACAGAAGGTAACCCATTATATAACAACATATTAGAAAAATAGTCCATCACACACAATGAGGAAGGAGAAATACCACATTATTTTCCTTTGAGTTATATCCAAGTTATATATAAAATGATCATATAGAGGGGATATATCATGGATTATTTAAGGTAAAGAACATGATAACATCTCATGATTGATATGGAGAGAAAGAACTTGTATCTAATAATCAATCTTGGAATGAACATGATAAGAACTCGTGGATGAGTTATAGGAAAATAAATATATGTAATATATCACATCTAAGTTGAAGAAAAAAAACATAAACGTATTATAACCAAGATAAAGGGGAATAAATATTTTTAATATCTCATATCCAAGTGAGAGTGAAAAATGAAAAAAACAAATGTTGTGTCCCATGATTTAATATAATGTGCACACATTAATCAATAATTACCAGACCATAATTTATGAAAAATATTTATATCCACATCATAAAATTTCAAAATCACTCATGAAAAGTGACAATAATAATTCACTTCAACATACTCATCCACAACATCAATAATATATATTTACTCTTTCCTAGATAGGAAAAAATGTACACTTGTCTTAAAAAATTACTAATCATAATAAAAATAATTTGTTAACATAGTAACCCACCCTATTACCCAATATATATAATTTCCCATCTATTTAAAAATTGGTAATTAATTTCCAAGCCATTACAAAAAAAAGTAAAAAATAAAAAAATACTGATCTCGCAAGATCTCCCATATAATACCTTAGAAACAATTTTAAAACACTTCCCTTTATTCTTGGTTAAGGGAAAATCTTCTGCCTTTAGTTAACTAAGAAAAAATTACCATCCCTTACTTCTAAGAGCTCATTATCAATCCTAGATAATAGTTAACTTTAATAAATTAAAGTATATATATATATAAGATAATTACAACCTAACTCTGTAATCCATTCAAATATATTTCAATGAAAAACCTCATAATACATATTATAACATGAAATGTAATTTAAATTCACCCTTGAAATCTCTTTTCTAATAATTTTTAATTTATATGTCTCTTTGAAACATTTTGACCCTTTGTTGGTATTAAATAAAACTCAAAATAATTTATCTATAAATTTATTCAACCCAAAATGTTCACACTAATCATGATTATCTCATTGTTAACCCAAATAATTAATTTTTCACTAGTTAATCATTTAGTTTATCTTTAAATATTAATAATTTAAATTTAAATGATTTAGGGTCATCCTCATTTTAGAATCCCAAATTAATTTACTCTAAATATCGCCTTTTTTTCCTAGATGGTGGATTAAGAGGGGGTGGATTAAATTTTTCTAATAAAATTATGAAAATTTAAAACTAAAACTAATTTAAAATTATCTCAATTAAAAAAATTTAAAATAATAAAAACTTTTATTAAGAATTATTTAATATTTTTTAAATATATCTAAATTCACTAATCAATACTTAGATACATTAAAAATATACCAATTTTTTTAAATATAACTTTTCACACCAAAAAAAAATTTAATACTTGAAAATATTAGTTATATGAGTTTAAAATATTTAAAAATAAAAAAGTTAATTTTTGATAAAATAGGTAATAACTTAAAAACATAGATAAATAATTTTTTATATCAACAAGTAACTAGTGGGTAAAATATAGAATAAATAAAATGTAGTAGAAATGTTAGATCCACTAGGTCGAATACCCTGAGAGGGGGGGGGATGAATCAGGGTATGATAGATTAAAACTATCTTTTATTTAGATCTTGTTTCATTGTTAGAAAAAACCCAATTCTCTCTTCCTCCCATAGAAATATATGAATAAATATGAAATAATGCACATGACACAATTATTTTTACTTGGTTCACCCTTATTGGGCTACGTCCAAGGAGCATACAATAGAAATGTGCCGATGTACCAAATTCACTAAGCCTCACTTCCAATAATGAGTACAATTTTTAGGCTAGATCTCCTATGCCCAAGCTCATAGTCTTTAAAAAGTTTAGGGTCTGACTACTGCATTCCCAAGGGTCACTCCCTATGCCTCTTTCTCTAGCTCACTAGCGGTGGAAAGGGTCACCATGTTCATCTTATTTCTCTCACTACTCTTGAAAAGGAATCCAATCATAGTTTATAGACTTATAGGTCAAACAAAGTTTATGGAAATGTAGGTCCCTTTATTTTAATGAATTCCTACATACTCAACTATAGGTAAATGCTTTTTTGAAGTTCCTTTTTCACCCACAGATGAATTCCACCTTCTCGGGTACTGATAGGTACCATAAAATACTTTTGGAAACTGATTTGAATCTTTTTTAAGATTCCTTGAGCAAACCGTGAACCACTTTCCTCTCCCACATATTGAGTATTGAGTTTTTTATGCAGGACAACTTTTTCGCGTACCACTGCCATTGACACAAACCTCCCTTCATCCGAAGACTGTATTCGCCTTTGCGATCGCATACAGCTACCACGTACCAATTCCATGAACCTCCTCTGTGAATCACCCTATGTCTGCGAACTATTCATTATTTGTGGACTGCCTTCGCATCCGCGTACCGGAGCTCCCCCTTCACATACCGCTTGTGGAATTATCCCTCTCGTATACCGAAGATTCCTCTTCTGCATACTGAGACAACTACTTCCACATACCAGACTTCCTCCTCCACGTACCAGACTTCCTTTGTGGGTTAAGAATCCCTGCAAACTTCAGCGAGAAACACTTTCAGACTTTGTTGAATTCTTAGAGAAAAATATGATTTCTAATGATGTTTAATCTCTATAGTAATTAGTGGGATTAGAAATTCTTATATAGGCAAAGATATCCGCTTAATCCACTGAATCGAGATTTAACAAATCTTCAAACCAGCCTCCACCACTTACCGATTCTTCAGCCACTACAAACCACACACCATTCGTGAACCATATTACTATGCACTCCACATACCACATTTTCTCGTATGTGGTTAACCTCCTCCGTTGACACCAAACCATATACATACTGCACCGTCATCCACCGTGAACCATTTTCAGTTTCACAAACTACATCCGTTTACCTTTCCCACTACCTAGTTCACGACCGCATACCCTTCTCGGACATGGTACGTGATCCATGTCCCGAGATCCTCATTCCTCTTCCTTTGTCGATTTCGTTTGCCATTTTTCACACAAATTCCCAATATTGAGGCCCCAAAATTTGGAAAACACTAGGAAATTGTTCCACCTTAAAAACCTGTCTTCGACAAACACCATCCATTGTCATTCACGATTATCTAGATTTTTCAACAAACATAATTACACCCAAAACATTCTGATGGGACAACTTGAGGGATTTTTTCCCAATAGGAAATTTAGATAAGAGGTTTTGTTATATGTTTTATTCTAGTTCATTCATATTGGTAAAATTTTCAAACCAATCATAAAGCACAAGTGATTAATCACAAAAAAAATTCATGTGATCCATAACCATTACATAGTGTAAAAACAATATAAATTTCTACCCAAGTCCTAAATCAAGAATCATTTTCATTGTTATTCATGGAAATATATAAGAATTATATAGAATTTAAAGAGTATTAATCCCATTATTTATAGCACAAGGGAGATGTGAAGTATTAAAAAATTGTAAAGTTAAATCTATCTCTATATATGTAAAATATTATAGAATAATAGTGTATGAGAAATATAAATTATCAGGTATAGATCTACAATATTTTGAGTATAGGATTTAGATTATGTGTGATGGGACTAACTTTCAAATATTTTTAATGTAATCGTGAATATAACTTGTTGGTTTAACATATATCTTCTTAGTTGTTGGATTTTTTAGTAAAATAGATATAAGATGAATGATTTTTCTCTAAATAGTAATAAATTATCCAACAAAAATCTCATGAGGTATTCTTTATTATATATATTTATATCTATAGGTTCTCCTTTGGTACTATCCATTGAAGAATAATTATCACTTTTATCCCCCAAATTCTCATAGTAGGTTATATTAGTATATATTTAAATATGAAATATTAAATGAAATTATATTATTTTTAGTGATAATTGAAATCCATAAAATTTCAAACTTTAAAAAATTAGACTCAAAAGATTCATTTAGACTTCATTATTATTTTGGTTATCCTTCTTAATCACTTTGAGTGTACTATAAAATCACTTTTTTCTTTAATTTATATATTTTAAAACAACTTTTAAAATAGTTTATTGATTTGAACTGCATAGTTTCTTAAACACTTCAACATTGTCACTTTATTTAAGGTTCACAATCCTTTTTTCTGAAATGTATAATTATGATTCTATATATTGGTTGTGATTAATAGACTTATTTGATGCATGATTTTTTTTAATTTTCATAACTAAAAAAACCTTCAATATTAACTATCGCTTCACATGAAATAGTCAAATTAATCCCATAATAAACATGATTTTTGTGTAATTTATGGACATAGATTAATAATTTTTCCTTTTTTTCTAATCACTTATCATGAAAATTTCAAATAAGAACAAACACATAAATTCTCATGATGCATCATAGAAAAAATATTAAGAATTAATAATAATATAAACATTATTATCAGATTATATATTTAAAAAACACAACCCATATGAGTAATAAATAACATTAGATCATTTATCCAAAATATTTAATAATAAGTAGATATAATTTTCTCTTTATTAAATTTATAAACATAAAACTTCTATTCAATTTTTATAAGGTATCATAAAGCTATGAAACATTAATATTGATAATAATTAATTGATAAAGTTATATCAATAAAAAAATCATTAAAAATGTAATTGTGTTAAAGAAAAATTATTTCAAGTGTTATAAAATATAAAAAAATATCATATAATTGTTCAAAGTGTATCTGATCTAATTAGTCCCATAAAATGACATTATATTAACAAAACCTAACAATTTTAGAGTATCATTTCATAATAAGATATTATTAACCAATTATTGTGATTAAAATAAATAATGACTAATAAAGAGATCAAGAGAATGCATAAAAGTAAAGAAAGAGTAAATAAAATTTTACAAGTTTAAGGAAGGAAAATGATATTCAATTTGATTATTTAATTACCAAAAAACATTTACAAAAATAAATAATGTATAATAATAACAATACAAAAATAATCAATGACAAAAATATATAATCCTAACTAGAATTATAATCATCATTATTAGCCTCACCAGATGAATATGGGTTAGAATATAGAGATCAATTCAATTTTGGTTCTTTATCTTTTCTATTTTAAGTAGATAGGGATAAAGGAATGAAAGTAGTAGAATAATATATAAATAAATTTATAGGAACTAAATGTATAAAAGGTGAGGTTTTATTATTTTCCTTATTCCAAATCTCCTCTATAAACATTGACAATAAGAAAGATTTTTTTCTAGATAACTATGGTTCTTATTTCCATCAACTATTGATAGTTTTACTTTTTTATAATAATCTTCTACAAATTTTTTTAGTGTCATATATTTTGGAAACTTGGTCCTAAAAATCCCATGTTATGCGGACATCTTGAATTTTTTTCTCAATTTGTTAAACTAATTTTTCATATCATTTTTTCTTTTATTGTGATCTCATCCATCAGAAAAGTTTAAATGCTTGAGAAATTATGTTAGAGTGAGAATACAATAATTCATCTTACCTATATAAATAGGAGTTAATCATCAATTTAATTTTTTTAGTACGATTATTAATTCCTATATTTGTATAATTTATAATATTTTAAATCAAGGATTGAATATATACTCTAAAAACAATTTCTATATCGAGGAAGCCTCTCACTTGGATAGTCTGGTAAAAAATAATATATAATATTTATCCTCTAAGTTCCTAAATATCTAAGGTAATAAAAGATATGGGAGGTGTCACAACTGTAATATGAATTGGTATACTAAAGGATACAAAATATTTTATATATTCCTTCTCATTGAGTAAATATCCTTATGAAATTAATATAAGTCCATCTACAAATAATATAACATAATAGATACATAATCAATATTTTTAGACATATGAGGCTATATATGTACTATAATATCAAATTTTGAAATGGATAAACCTTAAACAAAGATAATTTTGTATGTTTAATGAATTTAGTAAAATGAATACCTTTATTACTGGTGTATGTTTAATGAATTTAGTAAAATGAATACCTTTTTTAACATAATATATATGATGCAGTTCAAATCAATAAACTTTACATCATAATGATACTGAGAATCTTTGAAGTGATCTTAACATTCAGGGGGATTGAAGTACCATTGAATTAATGGTTTACTTATGATATTGTATTTATTTTTATTACATATTTTTATGAATATTTTTTTCAAATGATGAATTAAATAAAAATAAAATAAGTTTTGAAGGTGATATTGAAATTTAAATTCTAAATAAAAAGATAAAAAAGAATATTATAATATATTAAAGATGAGGAATATCATAAGGAAAAAATATGAGGATAATTATAAAATATAGAATCCTTATTATGATAATTAGAGGATACTTTTTGTTAATTGAATTAGAAATAAAATACTCTAAAGAAGGTTTAGTTAATTACGTTTTATGATCTTTAAATATTATAATGGAAAATAAAAATTTAAAGGAGCTTTGTAAGAGTGAAGTTGATTTTGAAATAATTATTTAAGAGACAAATAAAAAATCAAAAGGTTTTTTAAGAGTTATCTAAAGTTTTTTTTTAAAAATTTCATGATATTATAAATGTTTTGTAACGATGAATTTCAAAATTAACTATCTATATAATTGTTATTTATTTTTGTGGAAGAGTTATTAGAGCCTTTCATAACACCAAAATACATATTACATGTTTTGTGTAAGTGTTAAATAAATAAGTGTAATACTAAGAATCTTTGAAGTGATCTTAACATTCAGGGGGATTGAAGTACCATTGAATTAATGGTTTACTTATGATATTGTATTTGTTTTTATTACATATTTTTATGAATATTTTTTTCAAATGATTAATTAAATAAAAATAAAATAAGTTTTGAAGGTGATATTGAAATTGAAATTCTAAATAAAAAGATAAAAAAGACTATTATAATATATTAAAGATGAGGAATATTATAAGGAACAAATATGAGTATAATTATAAAATATAGAATCCTTATTATGATAATTAGAGGATACTTTTTGTTAATTGAATTATAAATAAAATACACTAAATAAGGTTTAGTTAATTACGTTTTATGATCTTTAAATATTATAATGGAAAATACAAATTTAAAGGAGCTTTGTAAGAGTGAAGTTGATTTTGAAATAATTATTTAAGAGCCAAATGAAAAATCAAAAGGTTTTGTAAGAGTTATCTAAAGTTTTTTTAAAAATTGCATGATATTATAAATGTTTTGTAACGATGAAGTTCAAAATTAACTATCTATATAATTGTTATTTATTTTTGTGGAAGAGTTATTAGATCCTTTCATAACACCAAAATACATATTACATGTTTTGTGTAAGTGTTAAATAAATAAGTGTAATAGTAATCAAAGGTTGTGTAAAACTTTATTGAAGATTTTTGATCCCATGAAATAGTTTTCTAGATGTCTTATAACATTTATTTAAGGTAATATGAATATACCTAAGTTAGAATTGAGGTTTTTATGTTCCATGTAAGAGTTAAGTTAATGATAAGTAAGATATTTTTGAAGTTTCATAATAGGAAAAGAAATTTCTTGATGGTCATACATGTTTTGAGATAAAAGGAAACACACAATTTAACTAATTTATTAGTTTCCATATTTTGAGTTTTTTATGACCATAGAAATTAAAAGGATATATTATTCAAGATATATTTATTTAGTGATTATTTAGGGAGATATATTTATGGGTAGATATAAAATTCAAATAAAAAATATAAAAAATATACTAAGGTAACCTATATGTACAAATTCATGAATGAAAAGTAAAGAAAAATATTAAGGAAAATTAATGAATTTAATTTCCATATTATGAGTTAAATAATATCCTATAATTTAGGATATCCAAATTAATTAATATGATATATTTCAAAAATATACTCACTAAAATAAAAAAATTAGTTTTTACCATAATTAGGTGAACAAGATAAGAAAAATTGAGAGAATATATTAAGAAATTGTGAGAGACTTTCTAGATAAATTATTGCTACTCCCATGGTTGAAAACTGATTATTTCATACTATTATAATATAATATACAAGATGAGTTAAAATGTTAAATATGATTTCTTAAATCCATTATCCCATGTGCATGTTAATTCACAAATTAAAAAAAAGAGAAGGTTGATTTTTATTCCGTCAAATTTATATTAAATATATCTTTATAGGAGAGACTTAAACAACTTTTGGTTTATAATCTAGAATAATTTGAGGAGGAGTTTATTTATCATCTGGTTCTACACCAAAACCTAAGGAAGGAAGGAGGGATTCATTTAATTCAAGTACAATACTTGTGAAATATTATATAATACTAGAATCTTTGTGTGGGTTTAAATATAATATATACCTTAATATAATAAAATTTTTAAAAACCCTAATAAAATCCACTTGTTTAAATAAGAATATTTATGTTCCATGAAATTTAAATTATTCAAAAATTATGTTGTTTTTTAATATGTAATTTTAATGTTGTAAAAATACCATGTGATTGTTGTGATTACCCTAATTTATATATTTATTGGGTGTGAGTTGAATATGTTAGGGAAGGTATATTCACTCTAACAAGTGCATAGGTTCAATTTGTAAAAAAATTGATAATAAAATCAACACTAATTCAATCCCTATTATTCCCAGAGATCATATATAACACCCTATGATTTCATGATATATTTATATTTAAATAAATTTAATTTATTTTATATCTTTATTTAAATTAATTACCTAGTTTAAACAAACCATGATATACTATTAAAATATTATTGTTTAATGTGATAGTTATTACCTAATTATTGGACAAGGGAGTATAAATATGAATACCTAGATTATGAAAAATTATTTTTTAAACATTTATAAATTTAATTCATTATTTAATTTTTTTTATAAATGAATATAAAAAAATTTGATGGTAAAAAGAGATGTTTTTTGAAAAATAGTTTTTATGTGTGAAATATATTTTTATCTTAATAAATTATATTAATCACTATTGATGAATTATTTTAATGAAATTTTTAGATTATGTATTCAATAATATATTTTAAAATTCATTTAATAGTATTTAATATGGATATTATTTTAATGAAATTTTTAAACATTCTAATGGATTCTATTCTTCAAAATAGGGAAAAAGTTTTTTCAAAATCCAAACCTTCCACCTATTAATAGCCTTTACAAACAATCATAGTTTTTTTCATGAAACTTCTCCATGTTCTTTAAATTTTTTTCTATAAAATCACTTTTTTCCAATAATTTTTTTATTTTTTGACCATGGAATACGTTCCCATGTTTCATTTTTCTCAATTTGATCCAACTCTTTATTTATAGTATCCACCCATTTTGTGGGTTGAATAGCCTCCGAAACTAATTCTGGTTCAAATTTTGAGATAAGTGAAGTCTGATTTTATGATCTCAACATCCTTTTGGTCTAAACCGGAGCCTTATGATTCTCAATAATATTTTTCGATTCAACATGTTTTTGTAAGGTAGGAAATTTCAAATTTTATTTCCCAACTAAACTTTCCTCATCACATGATTCTTTTGAATCTTGATATGGATTTTTTGAATTACTTTCACTATTTTTGGAAATCTCTAGTTTATCCTTCTTATCATTCTCAACAAATTTTGTTATGTAATTTTGGTTTTTAATAAATTTCCCATAATAAAAGTCCATTATTTTTTGTAAAAATTTGTTCTAACATTTGTAAATTCTTCCATTTGTTGAATAACCCATAAAATTTCCTTCCTAAACTTTCTCATCAAAATTTCCTAGAACCGGATTTTTGATTTTAAGTAAACATGGACTTCAAAAATATTTTATTTATTTCAAAAAATATTTTTTATACCACATTTAATAAGGAGTAACATTGGTTTATGATCTCAATAAGAATCTATTTTGAACATGTACAATAATACTAATATATTCTCTCTAGTATAATTTTTAATGTTTGTATTCTGTTAATATACTTATTCCTATTTCCATGAAACTTATATTATTTCCTTCTGCAACTCCATTTTTGTGGAGTATAGGGAGCACTATAATGATGTTTGAGACCATTATTTCTCAGATAAGTTTCAAAATCATTGCTTATGAATTCGTTACCATTATCCATTCTTAGATTTTTTATAGAAACCCCCAATTATTTCTTAACATCTTTTCTGAAGAATTTGAACATTTCAATTGCCTTTGAATTTTGATTAATAAACATAATGTTTTTCATCAGAGTGAAATAATCAATAAAATAGATAAAGTATAAATTCACTTTTTTTTTGATTGATGTGTCACAAACCCACATAAATCAGAATTAATAATCTTATGCGGTATGGTAGATTGAATCTCAACTATTTTATGACTTTTGTTCTTCATATTACTTTTTGACAAGTTACACAAACATATTCTTCTCTTATTTTAAATTTTGTAAAGTTTAAAAAGACATAAAATTTAGAAATTTTGTTCACACTTTTTTATCCTAGGTGACCAAGTCTTTAGTGCTACAATTTGGTTTCATCTTTATCACTCAAGTAACATGAGTTGTTGAATTATCCTATTTAGAAAAGATTACTACTGGTTCTTTCTACTTTTGTAATAAATTTTCCATATTTCACACTTTTTATGATAAAACATTTTTTCTAAAAAGAAATTATTTTCCATTATCAAAAAGTTGACTTACACTAAGTTAGTAATGTTTTATCCCATCAACAAATAAAAATTACTTAGATTTCAACTTTTCTGCTTCCATCTCAGCTGTTCCAATTCCTATGATTTTTAAGGAACTATCCTTAACAAAGGTAACTACTCTTTCATAATGACTTTAATCATGTCTCAAGATTTTTATATCACCATTAATATGTGAATAACAACCACTATCAAGTATCCATGGTTTGATCCTTTTACTTGCTTTCAAAGCTGTCTCAATAAAAAATCTCTTTCCTCAACTTTCTTGTATTCAACTTACTTTTCTTTTCTACCATAAGAAACTTTTTATGGAAGGAGTATTATACATATTTTATAATTATGACCAACCTGATCACATATTTTACAAACTTCTTCCAAATATTCAAATTTAATTTTTTGTTTTAAAGTTTCTAACATCTTGAGAATTCACATTTTCAACTTTCTATAATTTAGGAAAGTTAATCATTCTACTTTCACTATTTCTTCCTCTTTTCTCAAACCATTTTCTAGGTAGAGATATGTTTTGAAATAAATTAAAAGCCCTATGCCCATATATTCCACAACACTATCAATAACCATCAAATCTTGATTTTTTATTCAGGAAAGACCTTTCTTTATAGAAACTTTGTTGAGGTTTGTAACTTCTTTCAGTTCTGACATGCTCAGGACTTGGACCATCTTTTATTTTGAGTGAATTTTCTACTTTTATAGATTTTATAGGTTTCTAAAATATTTTCTCCACCCATGAATTACAAACACCTTTTTTATAATCTAAATTATTAAAATAATTATATAAAACATTAAATTTGGTGAGTGATAATTTCACTTGATTCTCGTATTGAGCCTTCTAAGAAACTTTAAAAGTCTTAACTTTTACTTTAGAAAAATTTATGAAATTTTCATTCATTTTTCTCATGGTGATATAGTAAGAAATAATTTTTTATTGAAAATTGTTAATTTATTCTTCTTTATTTATCAAATTATTACTAAGATCTTCAACCACCTTTCCCTATTCAGTAATTCTAAGTTTGCAACTTAAGATATCTTGAATGTATTCTTCCTCCTACTTGATGTCATCTTTTATTCCATGAAAAAATTATTAAAAATAATTATTCATTACCTTAATATCTTTCTTGATAATTTTTTGTTTAATACATGCAAAAATTTCTATTCTGATCTGATTATATATATAATATTATTCACCACCTTATTCAATTAATGAGAAATCATTTGTTTTATCAACTTTTTAATGAACGTTATGATTTTTTCTGAACTTTATTTTTTAGAAGATTTATTTTTCATTTGATTCCAATTCAACTTCCTTACTCAAAATAATCTGTTTGTTTACAGTAAAATTATTATTGTATTTGCTGGATTACTTTTCTTATTTATCATTTTTGTTCCACTTCTTCCATTGTGGCTTTTCATCAAAATCATCTCAATATTCTACAACTTTATTCTTAGGTAAATTCATTGAAAATTTTTCTATTCAACCAAAATCAAAAAAATTTAGAGTATGTTTACCTCCATATTTTCCTCTTCCTCTCTGATAGTTTTTAGAGATAAGAGAAATAATATAATCATTCAACTCATCAGCTTCTTTATCTCTAGATTCACAAGGTTCGACTTCTTTAATATCTCAGATCTTCATCTTTATAATAGCTTCAAAAGAAATTATATATTTCTTATTATTTTTAAACAATAGATATTTCATCATTTCATAAGAAACAAGAAATTTATTCAATTCATCAAGAGATAAATCATCGTTATCTTCTAAAGAGGTAATTTTAGAATAAAACCTATCTGAAAGGTTTCTCATAAGTTTCTTCACAATTGTAGAATCTTCCAAGAAATATATGAATTATTTTATGTTGAAAATAATTTCATTTAACCTAGTGAAGTATTCATAAATATTTTCTTTATCTTTCATTCAGATGTATTCAAACTTACTACATCATATTTTTTGTTTTTTTCCTTCACTTTAGTATTCCCTTCAAAAATACTTTCCATCTTTTCCCACATACTTTTGAAGTATTGAGACCCATAAAGTTATAAAAAAATTATATGATAATGACATAAGTATTGAATTTCTATCCTTTCCATAAAATTTTATATTTCTCTTATTAGCAAACATCATAGGAGAATCTTTTTCAATAGGTGAAAACCAATAGTAACTACTTCAAAAACTTCCAGGGTAAGAGATATGATATAAGGAATCATCCTATTTTTCCATCCATACTAAATCTTTCTTTAAAATTTAGGAATTTTTCTACTATTGATAGAATTTATATTATCCATGATAAGGATTCAATAAGGGAACCTGGGCTCTAATATCAATAAACACTCCAAAAATATTAAATACCAACTAAGAAGGGGGGGGGGGGTTAAATCAATTGTTTTAATTTTTATAAGTTTGAATACTTTTCAAAACTAAACCCCTAAGACCTATTAATATTTATTTTATTATCATATTTTTTAAAAACTCATGCATGAAAATGTAGGAAAGCAAGTAAAGCACACAATATTTATAAGGTTTTTTCTTAGTATGAGAACCTATATCTTTTCTATAGATACTCCCATGGGTATATGGAAATCCACTATTATGAAGAAGTTTATAAAACTTGTGCCTACTCCCATTAGACAAATTTTATCTCTTTATAGAAAATATTATACAAACTACCATCATTTTATAGTTTTTTATTATAAAAAATTGATCTAAATAAAAGAATAAATAGTTTTTTGAAAATTCTCCACAACTGATTAGTCTGAATCCTCAGTCCGATTTGGATGGATCTGATTTTCTCAATCCGATGAAGTCCATACGATTCTTATTCACTCAATATGAACTTATCAAACTCTTATAAAAAACTCAATATAATGGAATAAATATGATGAACCCATTCTTAATCTATAAAACTCAAACTCTACTCAAATTCTCAATATGATGGACTTAATATGATAAACTCATTCTCAATCTAAAAAACTCAAACTCTACTCAAATTATCAATAAAATGGACTTAATTCGATGAACCCATTCTCAATATAAGAAACAAAAACTCTACTCAAATGATTAAGACAATCTTCTCAATATGATTCTACTATCTGGTAAATAAAAATTTCTGGTATCTGATCCTCTTCAGAGATCTTAATCTAGAAAGGAATTTCACTTGAATTCTCTAGTGCTCCTCATTTTATGTTTATATGGAAGTTACAATGAACAAATGATATGAGAAATTATTTGTTGGTTACTTAGAAAATAGGAAGGGAAATTTAAAATTCTATATTCTTCCTCAAATTTGAAAACTTCGAAAACACTCGCCTTTAAACATTAAAATTGACTTATTCAATCCTCCTCTGATTTCTCTAAGATTTTTGAAAAATTGAATTCCACATTTGACCTCTTAAACTATTAATAAAACATATGTAATCTTATTTTTGAGTCTTTTTTTTGTAATCAGGTCATTATGATCTACCTTTATTTATGAGTTCATTATGATCTATTTCCTTCTCAGCTCATTATGAATCTATTTTATTATAATCTCATTATGATCTATTTTCTTCTCAGATCATTACAAATCAGTTTCCTTCTCAGAACATTATAAATCAGTTTCCTTCTCAAAAAATTATGATCTATTTTCTTCTTTTCTCAGTATGATGTAATCCTCATAACGATGTAATTCTAATTATGATGGAATTCCCATTACAATGGAATTTCAATTACTTTGGAATTATTAACTCTATAACTTTTAAATTCTTAAAACTTAACCATTCTTATTATTTCTTAAATATTCTTCCTCAAATGAATATTTCATAATTATGGAATCCCCATTACAATGGATTCCTCATTATAATCAAGTTTATTTAATGATAAATCCACTCAGAAACATTGACAAGCTTCAATCCTCCCCACATATTACTCATTGATAAACTTTGTCTTGATTTATGAAATCTATATAACCATTATGATTCCTCAATTTTTTCAAAATATTTTATCATGATAGTTTTTATGATTTTTGAGAACTCCATTATCAGAAAGGCATCTTATGATTTATTTATAAATTTTGAAAACTTTCTAACTCTTGAATTCAGAATATTCTTTCAATTTTTTTATCAATAATATAACTTCTTCAAATAAAAACATCTAAATTTCTATCCAAGATCATTACAATGGTATGGGTTTGATTCCTGAATAAACAAACATTATTTTATAAAAAATTTAGTTTTTAATAAATAAAAAACTTTCTTAAAACAAAACACCATAAAGTTTCTTGAATATTCCAATGTTATGATCTCATGTATCATATTCTTTGATTTAATTATGATTCATGTCTTATAAAATAACAATCCTTGCACCATGACTCAAGATTCTAATATTTGATATGTAGGTTATGGTTTTCATATGTTATGATAATGTTCTCATACTCTTATGCTCATTTTATGTTTAGACCTTTCTCTTATTTACCCTTATTAAGTATCTGAGCTCACCCTATATTATGTTTCTTCTCTCTAGGTTATGAGTAAAGGTTTTAAGTAGGTTATTCTAATAAAGGGTACTTAATAGGAATATATTTATGGGTGAAATTGAAGAATTTTCATGAGTTAATAATGTTGTGTTCTATGTTTACAAAGGTACTAATCCATTACGGTACTCAAGAATGTACTTTTGTAATGAATTGAATATTATTCTATAAAGATGAAATATTTTGTATGAAAATCCTAGGTCGTTATAGTTGGTATAAAAGGAAAGATGTAGTTAACCTTTATAAACTAATATGAGAAAGATTTATTGAGATACTTAAGGATATGTCTAAGGATAATTTTAAAAATGAGACAAATTATAGAAAAACGTCCTTTAATTTTGGTAAATGATAGAGAAAGTGGTTTACAAGTAATTGTACCCATTTCTGGATACTAGAAGTGGATGTGGATTTAGAACAGAGGTACTTATGGTTAATTACTCTAAAAAATGTGAATTGAGTTGGACTCTTTTGTCACCTAGTGCACAACAACAAGCCTTATTACACACCTAGTTTGACACTCATAGGGGACATGCTTTAGAATTTAATAAAATCTTTACAAACCATCATGAAGGATTTAAATATATTATTACTATAAATATACTAGGATAAACATAAGGTATCATAGATTAAAAATCTGGTGTCCATATTTATACCTCCTAAATGATTTTTCATATTTTTATTTTCTATTATGATTAGCATTTCTCACACCATTCCTTATGGTTTTTGTAAATGGTGGGAATTGAAAGGAACTGGGTTAAACTTGAATTTGATAGATTTTTTTTTGATGAGAATCCAAATGGGATGATGAATGGAGTAAATTATGTTGTTATTATTCCTAATCTATTTTCATAGAACATGATTAACAACATGTACCTTAAAGACCTATTAAAATCACCAAATAATGGAAGGAAAGAGTTCTCTGAGAGTTCGAGTAGTGGAGAGCATAGAGGAAAGAAGATTCAATTTCCTATATATTAGGAATATAGGAATAATTACCCAAGTAGATGTCTTAAAGGAATGGAAATATGTTTTGACTGTGGAAAAAAAGGACCCAAATTCAGTAACTGCAAATAGAAAATGAAAAATTTGGTTAACACAATGGATGAGAATAATGGTATCCCTATGATATCATTGATTACTGAATGATATAAATGTGGAAAGCATGGGCATTATGAAAATTTATTTCCTAAGGTGAAATATCATGAAGAAAATCAACAAGGATTTATAAGTAACAATTATATTAATAATGATGAAGAGACTACACATGAAATATGGAAGGAAATATGTATTAAAGAATATGATGATGAAGCCTAGTTAATGGTTTGAGAGGAAATTGCGATGAATGAAGTATTTATATATTAAAATTAAAATATTATTTTATTTGAATCATGAAATATATAAGTATTATTTATTATATGTTTTTCATTAAGGATTTGAAATAATATTTTGAATGATGATGATGAACTGACAAATTTATGTAATGGAAATGTGATATTTTAAATATAATAATTAATATGCTATGGATTTTGAGATAATGATGTTAAGGTAAATAAATGACCGATTTGGATAAAGAAAATTAGACAATACTAATTTATTTATAATTGATTAATGATTTATTGAAAAAGTGGTTTATGTTATCATTGAAAAATATCCCAACATTTTTGGATTTAAGGGATATATCCAATAATATTTTTTTTATGTAAGGGATGGGGAAGAATGTATGTTTTCAATAAGGTTTTTTTGTAATTATAGTTTCAAGAGAATATAGGATTAAGGTATTCACATGTTTTCTATGTAATAATTAAGAGATATTTCATGCCATTTTGGAAATTAATGATATATTCATTTTGTAAATTTAGTGACTTTATTTCTAAAGTTTTAGATTTTAATATTTCATAAGATTTAGAAGGATACCAAATCATGAAATAGTTTATGTTTAACTTTGAATAATATTTTATAGATTAATGTTTTATTTCTCTTTATGATGACTAATTCATATTGGATATCCTGTTCTAACCATTCAATTTTTGTCACAACTAGAGACAAAAGGAATGAATTATAATTCTTTAGGGATCTTATGAACCCTTGGTGCTTTAGGAATTAAACATTTACCCTCATTTATGGGAGTAATAGATGAAGTGGTAATTGATTAAGGCACAACCAAAGGGTATGATTGTGCTTATGAAATAGAATGATGTCAAGTAAGTATATATTCATGTGAAAATTATCCAAAATTAGGTAAAGGATCATGAAATATATTTTTTATATTATCATCATTTTTGATGATATCAATGACCATTTTCACACTTATTTGGTTTATGGTTTTGTGTTTGTTATGTTTATTTTAATAAACCACTTTATTGTGATTAATGACTTATATTCCTCCCTTTAATTATTTATGCTTTTCCTCCATGTCCAAATATTCACTTTCCACCTATGTTATCTAAAGTGAAAACATAGTTATAAGTTACTTCTGGTGACCTTATGTCTTCAACGTTCCCTTTTTAAAGGAAGTTTTATTATTCATTTATACGATGTGGGTTTCTATGAAGGAATTTTCAAAGTCTAAACCTTTGACTACCAAGATGAATTTTGAGGAAAAAAATCAATTTAAGGGGGGTAGAATATACACCCCTAGATTTTGTAGTTTTTTTAATTTTTTTGATGTTTTAAATTACATTAAGAAATATTTTTATCTTGTGTTACAAAAAACAATAATTTTGTTTTTTGTTACACATAATACTGTGTTTATCTTGCGTTACACACAACACCGAGCTTCAAAAAACCATAAAATAATATTATTTTAACTATGACCATTATAAAATAGCCGTTAAATAGGTGGGAATAAATTTTATTAACTACTTTATAAAATTTACAAATAAATTTCATTCTTCAATATAATTTTATTTATAAATTCTTATTAAATAATCAGTCAATTTTTAGTAATGTAATTATATTCCCTAAAAGTATGTTTTGTTCAAAAAAGAAATTTTATGGGTATTTATGAAAAAAATATTATAATTAATTTATGAGATTTTATAAAATTTGATTTATTAAATTATATTTATTTTTGAAATCATCATATTTAGATTAACTTATGGTGATATTTAGGGATTTTTTGAAGAATATTGATTTTTTAGGGAATAATAAAAATACCAATTTTTGTAAAATCATCATTTTTTTCAATAAATTAATTAATGTAAATATACCATTATGGTTTAAAGTAACATAAATATTAATTTTTATATTTAATACACTTAATTAATTTTTAATTCACTTTATATTTTATTCTAGTATAATTTTTTTTTGGTTTTAAAAAAGGGGGTTTTTCCTAAAAAAGGATTTAAAAGTGCATAATGTTTATCCATTTTAATTAATTATAATAATACATAATGAAGAATTATTTAAATGAAAATAATCTATTATATATCAATAAATTCCAATTTTTTTAATTTAATGATTATTATTAGACATATAGTTGATATAAAATCATCTTATGCTTAAAAAAATACACTTCCCGAAAAACTATTTTTTCATCGTGTCTATTATTTTTTATTTTAAATTTAGTTTTTTGAAAAAATTAGAAAATTTATATCATAAAATAAACTAATTTTTTTAATTCATCATTCAAAAATCATATTAGGGTGATTTTTTTGGGTTTTTTTGAAAAGTTTCATTTTTTGATGAATAGTGAAAAATACAGAATTTTAATTGAAAACTGCCTTTTCATTTAAATTATTTATAAAGTTAAATTATTTTATAAATAAATTTTAAAAATAAATTAGTTAAATTATATATTTATTAATCCAATTTATGTAATTTTAATCATTTTAATATTGATTTTTGTTGTAAAAACCTTGTAAACTTTTGTTTTTTTTATGTTAAAAAATACACTTTCTCAACACATATGTAGGATTATTTTTAAATTAAAATTTAGAAATTAGATGAATTGAATTTTTAAAAATGTATTAAATATTTTCAATCGGTATAATTTATATTATATAATAGGGTCAACTTAATTTTTTACCAAAATTAATAGTAAAAATAGTAAAAATTATTCAACACGGTTAAGGTAAAAATGGGTTTACCTAAGGGTTAAACTAAAATGATAAGGATAAAAATTACCTAAAAACTTATCTAAAAACTATTTTGTGAAAATATTTATATCTTATAATGTCTAAGGTTCTAATTTTATTAATTTTTTTCCCTTTTTTCATTTGAAAAATGTGGGTACACCTTTTTATTTAAAAACATTACAAGTGTGCCACTCACCTCACTTGTAAAAGGACACCTCTTCTTCTCTACTCTTCACACATTCAATCCATTTTGGTTCAGAAAATACCTGACCAAATAAATTAAAAAATTCCCTCCTCTAATCATGTAATCATTATTTTTGGAGGAAATCCATCATAATAAGTCTTTTGGTTCAAAATTAAAGAGGACACCTAAAGAGGATGTAACGTTCTTCAACGAGCGTTTTTATTTTATTTTTTATCCAATTTCTTAAATTATTATTAAAACATGATAATATAATAACCTTAATATCTTAAATATACTTATATGTTGTTATTTTTATGTAATTACCTACAAACACCTCCAATTCCATCAAATTAGTTACGAAATCATCATTCATATATAAGGCTGATCACAACCTCACAAACCGATGTCATTTGTTTTTCTATTACCACATATCCTGGTTTGGTATGATATTTTATATAAAGCATACATATGATATTTATAAAATTATTATACCTATGGAATTATTATATCATATAAACCTTTTTAATAACCATTCTGTAGGGGATATGATAATGTCGCTCGTGTGTACGGTGGACTACCTCCTCGCAAAGCGATGTGATTCATTTTCACTAACACTCTCCATGAAAGATAATAAAGATAAATTTAATAAATATATATGACATAAATGAAATAAATATGATATTAATGACATATTTATCATTATTAACTGATAATATATCATTTTATTTTTTACCATTTCACTCACTAAAAGATGATAACTTCCTTCATGTAAGTGTGGACTACCGCCTTCACAAAGCGATGTCACTCTATTTTCATTACCACACCACTTATATGATATGTATAATTTTATTTAAATATATAATATATGATTAATCTATAAGTATAATATATTACTTACCTCATTTCTATAATGATTTTTGAAATAGAAACGTTACTCATGTGCATGTATGACCTACCGTCTCTATGACCGTAACATACTTTATTTCTCAAAACCATATTTCATGATTGGTATTAACATTATAATTTATGTATAAATATTATAATTATTTATTGATTATTATTCTGTTTATTATTTAACCATGATCAACATAATAGGACCAAAAAGTAAAAACCAAAGCATATATGAAAAAGGTAGTTATTATCAGAAACATGATTTTAACAAAGAATTGTAAATAAATGGGTAATAAATGATTATAAGTAAATAATATATAGTGTGATATATATTAGTATGGTTTTTTAATATATTTACAGTAAAATTATATTTTTTATACAGTAGTTTCAAACATTTATGAAGGAAGTCAAGACTTAAGGTAAGAGATTTCCATCTAACTTTTTTACTTTTGTGAGACACATGTTATATTCACCACCTTTTCCCTTCATGTGCTTTATATATTTACCATGAATGTATTTTATGATAGTTAAATAGAAATTTTTTTTATTTACATATCCATTTTAGGATATCTCTTTTACGAGGTTTACAATTCAAAATTTACCAAATTAGTAAGGGATTTTTGTCTCAATTTTTCTTTCTTTGAGATATATTTTATGTTATGCACTCATATTATTTTATGAGGTGTATATAAAAACATATTTAAATGTAATATCATGAATTTATTTCTAATCATGATATTATATGTTTCGATTTATTTTATTCCTTCATGGGGATTATTATTCAAAGTTACCAAAGTGGTAAATATTTTATGTCACAATCTCATCATTTATCGGGATTGTTTATGATTATTCTTCCAATGATAAAATATTATGATCTATCTCTGAAGAAACTCATGAATTTTCTTCTCATATAGTTAGGTCATGATAATGCACTTTTTACCTTCATTTTACTCTCTTTATGTACTAAAGAGTTTAAAATAATGTTTTTAAGAAAAATTATATTTATTTCTCTCTTAGATCGAAAACATTTTATCTTCCAAAATTATGTTTTCTAATTTTTTTTAGAAAATGTTTTTAAAATTATATAAATTATTTATTAAAGAAATTTTTACCAATGTTATACTTTTTAATTTTGTTAAAAGGAATCTTCATGTTATTTTCCAAACAATTCCCGTTTGTATTTTACCCAAAATATGAAAAGAATATTTGTTTTTAACATGCATGCCATTAAAAGTATTTCCCACTGTCACGACCGACCAATTATTTGTGGATTCCTTTAAAAAAATTAAAATCCATTTTAAAATAAAAATTTTCCCTTAATATTTGGGAAATTTATATATTTTAAATAAATTATTCCAAAATGAAAATGATTTTGAAAATAAAATATGTTTTAAAGAGTGTTTTCAAAGAGGAAAGGATATTTTACTCCAGAAATGTTTTAAATGATTTTTAAAGATTCCTTTATAAGTTTTCAAGTTTTTTTTATAAGAATAGAATTTCCAAAATGTTTTATATATTGAAAAGTATTTTTATAGAAGAATATATATCTTACCCAAAAAATGTTCCAAGTGATTTATCTTTCAAAATCATTTACCATATAAGATGACATACTGTTACAAAACTTATTCTTTACTGGGGATATGAACCAAGGATACTATTTTTATTGTTCCCCTAAATGGTTAATGATGGTATGATTTTTATGAATCCCATTTCTCTTCCAAATTCTATACAATTATAAAATACCTATGAAACCCATTTGTTTTCATGGGATAAAATAATGAAATGATTATGAAAACTGTCACTTTTCCACAGGTTACGGTATGATGAAATGTTTATAAAACCCATTTCATTTCATGGGTTATGATATGATTATTTTTTATGATATTGTGTCACAAAAATGTATGATTTAAATTATGAGACAGGTGGGACCTATATCTACCTCAAATGATTTAGGAAAAGATTTATATCTCATGAGATAGACATAACTAGAATGGGAAGTGAACCAAGTTCATTATGAGAGTTTTTACTCTATGATGGTCTTGGGAGTTAACCTTGAATACTATTATGGTTTGGATAGAAAATCCATTTCAATATAACGACCTTGGATATGAGCCCTAACTACCATCGATATTATTTTATATTCTTATGTGTATGCCAAAATCTCATGTCATGTGCCAATATTATGATCTCATGGATCATGTTATTTGATTTTCTTATGATTCATGTATTATGAACTAAAAATACTTGTTCTATGATTCAATATTATGAAACTTAATTTGAAGGGTATGGTTTTAATATGTTATGATCATGTTCTCGTACCCTTATTCTAATGTTATGTTTATATGTTTCCCTTGTTTACCCTTATTGAGCATCTAAGATCACCCTTTCTTATATTTCCTCACCCCATGTTATGGAGAAAGGTTATAAGTAGGGTATTTCTATAAAGAGTAATTAATGGGAAGATATTTATGAGATACATTAAATATATTTCATGAGTTAAGAAGATTGTGTTCCAAGATTACAAAGGCACTAAACTATTATGGTCCTTAGGCATGTGTTTTTATAATGTATTGAATATTCATCTAAAAAGATGAAATATTTTTGTATAAAAATCATGGTTCATTATATATTTTCTATCATCCATTAATAATGAGGGTCTTATATCGGTATTTTTATAATTTTTGGAGCTAAATTTAAATTATGATAATCCTTTTTCCATGAAATTTCATTGCCCCTATTATTATTATTATTTAATTATTTAATTTTTATATTCGTTTTAAGATCTTTCACCCACAACCTACTTCTAGTGTATTCTTCCACATCCAACAACACAATAAAGAATATTAGTTTCTATTTCAATCCTATGATTTCCTCAAGGTAATAAGAGACTTGGGGGAGCCTCATATCAAGGTATTCCTCTATTATTATCTCTTTATAGGATAGTTTTTTAATATATTCTTAATATTGCTACTTTTTTTCATTTCAATCTATAAAAATATCATTTAGTCAATGTATTCATTCTTTTATTCAACTTTTATTACCCTACCCTCTTATTAACCCTTAAAATTACATTTGATGTATTTTCATGCGAGACACTACCAAAACCATATCATTGTTGTTTTTTAGTGTTACTATTAGGGATTCTTGTGTGAAGAATTTTTAGTTTTTGGAGCATTCTTCCTTTTCCATTATTTTTATTTATTTTAATGATTTCCCTTTTAAAATTTATATTAATTATTCTTCAATTTAAAAACTAATTAATTACATTTTTATATCCTCTTAGAAGATGAAACATGTCTGGATTACAAAAAATACTAGAAGAATATAAGGATTCAAATTATTTGGGGATTTTTTTATTAATTCAGTTCCATTTCTTGTTACACTAAATATAAATAAAATTAGAAGCATATATATACACCATAATGTACAATCACATCTAATTATATATAAAAAAATCCTTTCTAGATTTTATGATAAACTATTTGAGTTTATAAATTATAGAACTTATGAAAAACTGTCAAAAATAGGGACTCCAAATATGGTCATAGGAATTTGAAGTAATGAATATATTAAAAAGACACTACACATAAACAACATATATCTTTAGGCATCAAATCAAATACATAGATTTTGGGGTCTTGATTGTGAAAAGATAAGAGTGGATGGTGAGAAAGTATTTCAATTTAGAGGATAAAATATAAGGAGGAGGGAGATTAGGAAATGATGAAAGTGGGAGGTGGGATGATGGGAGAAGGGTGATAATTATTTACTATTCTTAGGATAGGATTTAACAATAAGAGGAGGGAGATTCCACAAGTAGGCCATATTTAGGATGAGAATGAGGACTGGAGGGGATGACTATGAGAATCCCATCACATGAGAAGTGGGTAATGATTAGAGGAGTTTATAAGAGGATGGGGAGTATATAATGGGGTTTAATCGATCATCTTTTGGGGTTTAGTTCAGAAGAAGGATATTTTAGGGGTGGGTGTAAGAATCATTTTCTCTCAGCCATTAATAGAGAGGGTCCTCTAGTGGTTTTTTCCTATTTTCCCCTAAATTTAAATTAAGATAATCTTTTATTCAGGAAATACTATTATCACATTTATTATTATTTTTTTATCTTTAAATTTTTATTTTTTATTTTGGATATTAGGATCTTTCACACACATCCTACTTTTTATGTGTTTTCATCCACCCAAAATTCAATAAGGCGTGGTATATTATATTTCAATTTTGTTATTTAATTAGGGTAATTAGAGCCTCAATAGAGCCTCATATCAAGGTATTTCTATATTCTCATATCTTGATATGATTCTGTGTTGGTTTTTGAGGTTTTATTCAAATTTCTTTGTTCTTTCATTTTAATCAGTCAATAAATCTCATAAACAATGTATTTATTCTTGGATTAAACTTTTATTAACCTATCCTCTCATTTACACACTCCAATATCTTTTGATACCTTTTAAAATTTTATGCTTCCAAAACCCTAGATTGGTTTTTTATTGATCATTTCCATTAGATATTTGTGCATATATGATTTTGTGTGTTTGTGGAATTCTTCCTTCACTGTTACTTCCATTGAATTTAATTATTTTCCTTTAAAAATTTATCTTTATTTTTATTGAATTGATGAAATATATCAATTATGTTTGAAAATTTATTTATAAGAAGAAAAATATATGGATAAAAAACACAAACATAATCCGACGAATCATATTATTTAGTGATCAAAATATTTATCATTAATTCAATTATGTCTTTGGTTATCCTAAATTTAAATTGTGTTTTGAGCATATTTATATACCATTATAAAAAATACCATATAATTATTTAAAAAAGTCTTGTTCAAATCATTTGATAAACTATTCAATCTTATAAAATGTGACAAATATGAAAACTAGAAAAAAGAAGACCCAAAATAGGCTTAGGCGCTAGTAAAAATGGAGACAATGAAAAGACACTGAACATGAACAACATATATCTTCAATTAAAAAAATAAATCACATACTTATTGGGGTATATATTGGGATAATATATGAATAGATAGTGATAAAGGATTATTATTATGAGGAGATTAAAGTTGGAGGAGAGTGATTGGGGAAGGATGATAGCAAGATGGGGAGATATTGCGAGAAGGGTGACAATAATATTCCATTTGAAGGAGATGAGGAAACAATGGGAGGAGGGAGACACCATAATTAGTATAACTATGGAATGAGAATAATTATAGGAGGATATAATTTTAGGAATCCATTTACATTAGAAGAGGGAAATGATGGGAGGATTGTGGAAGAGGAGGAAGATAAACTGGGGTTAAATTAATCATTTTTGTAAGTTATTTTAGAAGTAGGATATTTGAGGAAGGTTGTAGGAATAAGATTCTCTAATACCTTAATAAATATGGAATTACAATATAATGTTACTAATTTTTGGTCCTAATAATAAATTAAGAGTATCCTTTAGTAAAAAAATATCATTATAACTTTTATTTATTTATTTTTTAAATCCTTTAAATTTTATTTTGGATTCAAGGATGTTTCACACATAATCTAGTTTTGGTGTGCAGTCTAATATCCTATAACATAATAATGCATGGTAACTTATCTTTTAATCCTATGATTTACTTGGGGGAATAAGATCCTCAATGTATCATCTTCTTAATGTATTAATATATTCTCATACCTGGATATATTGGTGAGTTTATTTTCTATAATTTCCTTAAATTTATACTTAATTTATTTTAAATCTATCAATGAATCTTATAGTCAATTTCATTATTATTTGATTCCACTTATATTACCCTAGAATCTTATTTCCCCCAAAATATATCTTATGATAAATTTCCATGTAACATGCTTCTAAAACCCTATCATGGTTGTTTTTTTCTATTTCTATCAGGGATTTACTATATATAGGATTTTGAGTGTTTGTGAGATTATTCCTCTTCCATTACATCTGTTGATTTTAATAAATTTCCTTTAGTGATTTACATTAATTGTTATTCAATGAAAATACCTGATTCATTATGTTTAAAATATGTTTAGAATATGAAACATGTCTAGGAAACAAAAATTATAGTAGAATATGGGGAATCATATTACTTGATGATTATAATATTTATCATTAAGTTGGATTAGTATATGGTTTCCCTAAATATTATTTATAATATAAGAAAATATATATACTATTATACACAATGCATTTAATTATATGAAAAAAATATTTTTCTAAATTATATGATAAACAGTTTGGATTATAAAATGTGGCACATATAAAAAAATGGCCAACATAAGAACACCAAAAATGGGCCTTGACATTGGAAGTAATGAAGGAAGTTCAAGAAATATATGCATAAATAACATATATCCTTAGGTAGAAACCCAAAGACATGGGTTTGATGGTATATTACGAGGAGATAAGCTTAGACAGTGATAAAGGATTTCAATTGAGATGAGATGATTGTGGTAGGAAAAAGATTAGGGAAGGATGACATTAGGAGGGGGATATGATAGGAGAAGGTTGATGATGATAAGCCATTTACTGTAGAGGAGGAAACAATTAAAGGATGGAGTCACCAAAAGTTTCCCAACTACCGAATTATAAGAAGGATGAGATGATAAAATCGTGGGAATCCATTTTTATGAGAAGAGGAAGATAATGGGAGGATTTATAAGAGGAGGAAGAGGACAAACTTGGGTTTAATAGATCTTTTTTTGAGAGTTAGTTCAAAAGAAATATATTTTAATGGAGGGTATAAAAATCATTTTCTATTAATAATTAATAAAGAGGGTCCTATAGTAATATTTTCCTAATTTTTACAATGATTTAAATCAATAGGGTTCTTTAGATATAAAATTCAATTATCCATTTTACTATTTTTTTTAAATTTTTAAATTTTAATTTTGGATCTGATGATCTTTCACACACATCTTACTTCTCATGTGATGTCCCTTATCCGAAAACACAACAAGGTGTGGAATATTCTCTTTCAATCCTATTATTTCATCAGGGGAAGAAGATAATTTAGGGGGACTCATCTCAAGGTATTCATCTATTATCATCTCTTGATATATTGGTGTATTTTTTTGACATTTTACTCAAATTTCTATTTGATTTAATTTTAATAAGTCAACGAATCTCATAGAAAGCATATTCATTCTTCGATTCCACTTTTCTTACACAAGCCTCCCATTACCCCTATAATAACTTCTGATATTTTTCATGTGTGATAATTTTAAAACCCTATCATATTTTTCTTTAGAGTTTCCATTAAGAATTTATTCCTACAAGATTTTGTGTATTTGTATAATTCTTTCTTCACAATTACTACTATTGATTTTAATTTTTTTCCTTTAATTATTTAAATTAATTATTCTTAAAGTGAAGAAACTGATTCATTGTGTTTGTAAATTTTTATAGAAGATGAAATGTGTCTGGTTAACAAAAATTCTAGAAGAATCAAAGGAATCATATTATTTTGTGATTTAAATATTTATCCTTTATTTGATTCTGTCTCTACTTACCCTAATTATAAATTTTATTATAAGAATATATTTATATACCCTTATACACAATACCATATAATTATATACAAAATAGGCTTGTACAACTCATATGATAAACTATTTTGGTTGTAAAATGTGGCATGTTTGAAAAACTGGCCAAAGAAAGTTTATCAAAAAAGGGACTATGCATAAGCAGCAATGAAGACAGTGAAAATACACTACATATAAAAAAAATATATCCTCCAGAATCAACATAGTGACATAGGTACATGGTTCTCAATTGGTGAGGAGATAAGAGTAGATAACAACAATGGATTACTATTGATAGGAGAATATAGAAGGAGGAGAGTGACTAAGGAAGGATGGAAACATGAGGGGGGGGGGAGACACTAGGAGAAGGGAGATAAAGATATGTCATTTTCAGAAGAGTATAAAACAATGGAATGGGGGAGAAACCAGAAGTAGGCCAGTTGTGGGATGATAATAAGGGATATTGGAGAAGGTTTTGGGAATCCATTCACATGAAAAGAGGGTAATAATGGGAGTATCATGAAAGAGGAGGATAAATTGGTGTTCAATTGATTATTTTTTAGAAGTTAGTTTAGAAACAATATATTTTTCGGGAGGGTATAAGAATAATATTTTATCATCCATTAATAAATAGGGTCCTATAGTTGTATTTTCTTAATTTTTTCCTAAATTTAAATTAACAGGATATTTTAGTTTGGAAATGTCATTTGCCCTATTATTAATATTATTTATTATTTAAAATTTTATTTTGGATTCAATGATCTTTCACACACAACCTACTTCTAGTGTATTATCCTACATCCCACAACACACTAAGGAATTTTAGTTTCTCTTTCAATCATATTATTTTCTTAGAGGAATAAGAGCCTTGAGGTAGACTCATCTCAAGTTATTCCTCTATTTTCATCTCTTAATATATTGGTATTTTTTTAAAATGTTTATAAAATTTATATTTTATTTCATTTAAATATATCATCAAATCTCATAGAAAATATCTTAGTTATTTTTTTCAAATTTTCTTACCCTTACATCTTATTTCCCCTAATATAGATCTTAATATATTTTGGTGTGAATCACTTCCAAAACCTTTTCATTTTTTGTTTTTTCCCATTTACATTAAGTCTTTGTGCGGGAAGGATTTTGAGTGTTTGTGCCATTCTTCTCTCACCATTATTGGGATTTATTTTAATGATTTGACTTTAAATGTTTAAATTATTATTTTTTAATTGAATAAACTAATTCATTGTGTTTTTAAATATTTTTAGAAGATAAAATGTGTCAAGATGAAAAATATTATAGCAGAATATGAGGAATCATATTATTTAGTAATTGGAATATTTATCATCGATTCAATTTCATATCTGGAAACCCTAAATATAAATTTCATTATATATATATATATATATACTATTATGAAAAATATCACATAATTACATAAAAAAGGTTTGTCTGACTCTCCCTTAAAAAAATAAAAATGATTGTCCAACTTGTTTGATAAACTTTATAGACTTATAAAATATTGAACATATAAAAACTGAATAAAACAAGCACACAAAAAATATTCTTAGGTGCTTAAAACAATGAAGATAGTGAAAAAACATTATGTATGAACAACATACATCCTATGCTAAAAACTCAATGAAATGGGTGTGGGGGTCTCTATTGGGAGTATATATTAGTAGATAGTGAGAAAATATTATAATTTAGAGGATAATATTATAATAGGAGAGTGATCAAATAAGGATGGAGGTAGGAGGGGGGAGATACTAGGTGAAAGGCAATAATGATATACCATTCACCGGAGAGGATGAAACAATAGGAGGAGGGAGGTTTTGGAAGTATACCAACAACAGTATGAGAATGAGGACTAGAGGAGATGATGATGGGAATCTATTAACATAAGAAGAGGGTGATGATGGGAGGAGAAAGAAAAAGGAGGATAAGGATATACCAGTGTTGAATTGATCAATTTATTTGGGAGTTAGTTCTGAAGAAGGATATTTTGAGGTGGGGATATAAGAACCATTTTCCATTAGCCATTAATAAAGAGGGTACTCCAGTGGCATTTTCCTATTTTCCTCTAAATTTAAATTAATATAATATTATAATTAGTAAATTTTATTATCCATTTTATTAATATTTGTTTTTTTTATTTTTTATTTTGGGTCTAATGAAATTTCCTACATAGACTAATTCTAGTGTGTTATCCTGTATCTAATAACACAATAAGGCACTGTAGATTCCCCTTAAATATTGTTATTTTCTCAGTGGAATAAAATCCTCAATGGAGCCTCATCTCAAATAATTTCTCTATTATAATCTATTTATATGATGGTGTGTTTGTTTTCAATTATTTTCCTCAAATTGTTACATTCTTTCATTTTATTATGTCAACTAATATTTTTGTCAAAGTATTCATTATTTGATTCTAATTTTTTACCATATTCTCCCATTGTAACCTTTCAATAGATTTTGATATCTTTTTATGTGATATGCTTCCAAAATACAAACATGGTTTTTTGGAATTTCCATCAGGGAATTGTGTGTGTCAGAATTTGGGTTTTTGTAACATTTTTTCCTTCACATTTACTACTATTGATTTAAATATTTTTCCTTTAATGATTTACATCAATTTTTATTAAATCAAATAAATTGATTCATTGTTTTTTTTAAATCTTTTTAGAAGATGAAACATGTATGGCTAAAAAAATTTCTAATAGAATATGAGGAATCATATTATTTGGTGATTGGAATCTATATCATTGATTCAATTTCATCACTTGTTACCCTAAATATTAGTTATATTATAAACAGATATACATACCACTATGTACAATCCCATATAATTTTTGTAAAAATGTATCTTTTATGGACTGTATGATAAACTATTTTGGGATTATAAAATTTGGAACATATAAAAAACTATCCAAAATAGGAACACTGAAAATGGTCCTAGGCACTGGCAGTAATGAAGATAGTGAAAATAAACTGTAAATGAACAATATATATCATCCAGAATAACCTCAAATACATGTTTGTGAGTGTCTCAGTTGGGAGGAGATAAGTACCTATAGATATAAAGATTTATAATTGAGAGGAAATGGTAGCAGGATGAGCGTTATAGGGGAAGGATGACAAGAGGAGGGGGAGATTCTTGGGGAAGGGTGATGATGATATGCCTCTCACAAGAGGGGAGGAAAGAACAATATTAGGGGGATGTTGGATGTAGGATAACTATGGTATGAGAATAAGGGGAGGATTATATGATGAGTGTAATTTATTCTAATAGAAAGAGGTTGATTATGTTAGGAGCACATAAGTTAATGAGGAAGACAAACATAGGTTTAATCAATCATATTTTTAGGATTCAGTTCAAAATTAGGATATTTTAAGGGAGGGTATAAGAATAATTTTATATCAAAAATTAATAAAGAGGACCATTTAGTGGTATTTTCATAATCTTTGGCCCTAAATTTAAATTAATAGAATTATTAAGTTAAGAAATGAAATAATATATTTTATTATTTTATTATTTTAATTTTTGATATGAGGATCTTTTACACACAACCTACTTATCTAACCTATATAAATTGGAAGTCGTCATTCCTTGAATATTGGTTGTATGATTATTCATCTTTGGTTTTATCTAATTAAAAGTATTTTAAATCAAAGAATAAATTAATACTCTAAAAAACCTCTCTATACAAAGGGAACCTTTCACTTGGCCAATTCGGCCAGAAATCATTTATAATATTTATCCTCAGCATTCCTCAATATTTATAGAATGAAAAGACACAAGTGGAAGTACAAGTTAATAAAAACTAGATTCATTGGAGGAGGTATAATATTTTTTGTATTATTTTTCATTGAGGAAGTTCCTTATGAAATTTAGATATTTTCCTCTATAAATAACCTAACCTCATGGATATTACATCAATCTTTCTATAAATATTATCCTACCAAGAACTATAATATATTTTTTTGAAATGGAAAAACCTTTACCCTAGCTACTTCATGATGTTCAATGAATTTAGAAAATTCAATATCTATTAAATGAAAATGGTTTTATTGAAAATACCTAAATCATTTTGAGTCTCTAAAGGGATTCAATAAACATTTTCTCAAGGAAATACATTAGGTTAATAGTCCATAATATTTGATATACTTAGGTGAGTAACAATAGATTCATAATTATATTTTTTCCATCAATGTTTTAGTAATAGATTATCATTGTTTAATTTCATCGGTAAAAGGATCCACCCAAGTAGGTTGTGGAGTACCAATAAGATCAATACATGAGAGTTTGTACTCATATACGCTTTTAACTATATTAGAACCAACATCATTCTAAAATTGTAATGTCTCGATCTCATTAACCTCAACCATGACCAAACCATTGGTTCCATATAACCTAAAGCATGCCCACCCATATTATAAAGGCTGTCAACTAGCATCAGGAGTCTAATAAACCACATGGAGAGACTATAACCTTTAGTACAATTGTGAAAAAAACAAATAATAATAAAACATACATAACAGAAAAAGTATCCGAGTATAGAATATGAAATTTTATTAGAAATATACCCATAAATAAAAAAATCATCATGATATAATAAAATATACACGTATAGGCCACACAATCATACATCCAATTTTAAAAACTAAATCAAATTAAAGGATACACCACAATAATCCTTGGCATCACCTAAGAATAAATTCCACACCCCACTAAGATTCTCTAACCCATCCAACTATACTCGATCCATCACCTAGACCTACATGACAAGCATCCACACCCCCATCAAGCTACTCCAACCCATACACCTGTACTCAGGCCATTTCCTAGACCTACATGTCAATCATCAGTCTGCACGTGCACTAAAGTTCCTAGACAAGGTTTGAGAATAAAACATTGCATGAAACCACTAAATACATCCCTAATAAGAACTATTATATATATACATGCATACACTAAATTAAATTAAGTTGTAAACATTACATGAATTCACCTATCAACCATTGGGTACTCACAAAGTCACTATGATATTTGACTCATACATCCTTCATCCAGGGTCAGAGTGTATCTGCACATGTAATGTAAAACAGGAAGGGTCAGTATGACATTCAACTAGAGTAATCATGATCCTAAAGGACTTGGTATACCATGCCCCAACCATATAAAAATAATACCTGAGTTGAAATTACATCAAAACCATTCTAGCATATCCACACCCATTAGAAGCTCACCCCACATGACATTCTCATCAGCCTCATGGGGAAGTACATACCACATTAGATACATAACCAATATTAAGGTGTATTGTATCCCACCTCACATACACCATCAATCATAGGGGGAAATACATTCCACATTCCATGCACTATCAATTGTAGTTTTAACATATCCCACCTCAAATACATTGACAATCATAGGGAGAAGTGCATCCCACCTCATAAACACACTATCAATCATAGGGGGTAGTACATTCCACCATGTCTACACCATCGGTCATAGGGGGTGATATATCATAACTAACAACCTATCCCAGTGGTATCACTTACCATTGGAGATTTTCCTTAGGGAGAAGTACATTTGAACTTATAGATCCATCACATAATGAATTCTTATGGAAGAACATCCCCCACCAACACATCAAGTATCAAAATAGTAAATTCTCATAGAATACATAGTAATAGGAGGAAATTCATCCCACTTATTTTGGGACATCATATGCCATTTATTGAAATAATTCATAATCCAGGGTTTTATACATCATCACATCATCAAAAAAGTGAATAGTTTATCACCCACAATATGACACATGAAAGGGTGTATGAAAAGCACCCAATCCCATAACCTCACCAAACATAACCATACCCATGGTAAATAGTTAATCACCCTAGGTTCATAATAACCAAACCCATTCACTTGGTCACCTAATCCCATGGTGTAATATTCATAGAATATAAACACTAAGAACTTCCCCACCTCAACATAAATCTAGATCCCATATGATATAACCAAATTATAAAGATCTTACCACCAAGGTACTCATCATATTAATGTATCATCATGGAGTTTAACTCTCTACTTATACCAACTAACACTTAAGTTTACCACATAATAAACCACACAGGATTTACTCACAAGGCTTAACACCCAAACTAGAGACAAGGAATCCCCTCATGTTTCCATTCCCAAAGAACCGCAGTAATTTGAAAAGATGACATGAACATGAACGACCATTATTTCACCACATCAAGTATAAGGGGCCTACCGTGATCTAGATAGAATAAAACCATTGTTCAAGATGCAAGGTAACTACACTTGGTTCCATCCCAGGTCATTATCACATTTCTGCTCATGACTGCTCATTCCTGCATAACATACAACCAACTCAACAATTATACAAAGGATCACCCTCTAGTCATCAAACCAAGTGAGATTCACATGCTAAAAGAGAGAATTATCTAGTTCATATAATACATAAACTGATGATGGAAACCCTATTTGGGTTATAATCCCCTTTATTCAAGCCTTTCATATATATGACATTGTAATTGGTGAATAGGTATTATCCATACGATACTTGAGAACTTGCCAAAAGTCTAACAGAACTCACTGGCTTTGCCTCACATAAGGAGAACTACTCACAATACCAATTAAGGTCATCCAAACCCACTTAAACATGTATACCATCTATAAAATATATGTTTCACATATAATACTATAATATTAGGCACCACCTACTTCAAATATAGAGTTACACACTTTGGAAGTGATCATCACTTCACTTTATCTAAGATCAAACTTGATTTCCAAGATTTGATTCACTATACTCATGCCACGAGGATTGGAAAACATAATTATAGAACCTTAAAATTATAATATATGATTAAATTTAAATAATTCAATACTCTTGTCAACATTCCCACACATAACAAAAAAACTTAAATGAAAACATGATATATTTAGATAAAGTATAACTATTTTAGTATAACTGGTAAAAACCTAACTGTTAAATTAGAAGGAATGAATATGAGTAACCTATTTACAAATTATATGTATATTGAAAATAAATTTCACTTTTAATATGATTTATAATCAATTATTTTACATAAAATATCTAATAAGATCAATTATTTTTAAGAAAAGTATTTTTCTAAAAAATTATCTTTTTTGTGACACACATTTCTATTTCAAGAAACATATGATTAGTAATAATTTTTATATATATTAATAACTGGTTAAAATTTTTTTATTAGTAAATGATATGAAATAAGAATAATAAGATTTAATATTTAAAAATGTTATTTTCTAATTAAATTATGTTTAAATTATATTTTATGATTTTATTCAAAAGCTGAATTTATAAATTTTTCAATTTGATATTAATAAAAATGAACTTAATTTTTTTAATTCATCATATAAAATTGAATTATTATGAAATTTTTATCTTTTTCTAAAAAGGTCATTTTTTAGTCAAAAAATATGATTTTCATGAAACTTGTAATTTGTATGAATTTACCATTATATAATAATGACCTAAGAATTTATAAAAAAATTTAATTAATAAAATATGAATTTTATTTATAAAATTATTAATTTTAAAATATTCTATAAACTTATAAAACCTAAGGAAAATATTTTTATAAATGATTAAAATAACACGTTAATATAAAAACTATTTTTAGTATTTTCTTGGAATTATGTATTTTTTAAGTGAGATTCAGTTTTATCATTCCTTGGAATCCTAGTATCCTATATTTTTTATAATAATTCAATTTATTTTATTAAAATCATTATCCAATATTTTTTTTTATTATCTATAAATTTAAATCTTAAAAATTTTATTTCTCTAAAAAACAGCTTTACACGATTAAGTGTAATTATTTGAAAATTATCTTTTCACACCTTTAGATTTATTTTGATAAAATTATTTTAAAAAATTTAATTTGAAGTATAAAATTCGGTAAAATGGTAAATCTTGATCCTTTTCATTAAAATTAATTACTATGGTTATAAATTAAATACCAAGGTAAAAGTAAATAAGGGTAAAAGATAAAAAAGTTATTTTTTTAGAATAATCAAAGTTGTCTAAAAAATGGATTGTTTGAGGTGATTTTAGAACAAAAATATATTTTTTCTCTTATTTTTTCAAATTTGTGTCCTTTACAACTTTAATAATAACCATACATTTTTGAAAATTTAAGGGTTACTCAGAAAATAACCTCTCCCTTCACTTATGAAATGATAACATCTTCCCCAAATCAAGTCTCAAATCTCATTATAATTTCTTCTTGAAAATCTACCATTTTTATCCTACTAGAAACTTAAACCACATTTAAATCTTATGGTCATCATTATTTATCATAGGGACCTTATTTCGATGGATACTTCTAAGGAAAATTCAAGTCCCCAACATGAGTATTATCAACAACTCATTTTTTATTCTTAATTATCTTATTTTAAATGTATGATTGAGAAAATAATATAATAATATTAGTATAATTCATGTAATTTATTGTTACAAAATTAAGTGTGTTATCATTTTTTATTCATATACCCCATCCATTACAAAAAAAAACAGAACCATTGTTCATGCATTGTGCAGACTAACGACTCCATAACATAACATGTTTTTCTTTAATCACCTTAAAATATTGATATAAGGATGATATAAAATTATAAATATGATTTTTTATATTATTAAGGTTCTTTCATGAAAATTATAGAACCTATTAATGGAATTATAAATAAATTACCATTATTAATTTAATTGTGTAAAATAAGCGTATTAAGAGGACAATTTTTATCAAAATTGAGTAATGCTATAAAATATAATAAATATTCTTCAAATTACTTATTATTATAATATATCTCCCTATTAAACACTAAATAATAACATTATACTTATGTTATAATGGTATTACAAAAAAATCACCACATAATCATTCATTAAATCGGGGGTATGTTTAGGTTTCAGTCGGCTTAACAACTTAATTGAAAAATAATATGAAGTTATATCGTGAATGACTGTGGGAAAATAATTTATGATATAATATGATATATATTTGAAAATAATGTTTTTGGATATTTTATATAAATATTTAATTCATTAATTAATAAAACACACTTCTATCATTAAGAATCACTGAAACATGCATGTTATCAATTTAATCTTCAGGGATAAAGAATAAGACCCCCATGAAAGGATTTAAAAACATCATAAATAATTATATATCATACCTAATATTAACTTTACTTATCTTTTAATTATTAACTTTGAAAAAAGAATGAACATGAAAATTGCTATTATGAAACTAGTACAAACGATCAAAACTACAAACACCATATGTTAAAAATAAGTAGAATCTATATTAAGAATGTTTATTTATGAAGATTATAAATGAAAATGGATATGTGTAAGGTTCTGAATTAAGTATTTTGACCTCCTTGTTTTAGTGTAAACAAAATCATGATTCTGATGATATTAATGAATTTCATGTTTCTCTGTATATAAGTAATTTTTATTCTGAGCTAGGTGACAAAATTATCAAAGTATGAGTCACCATTAATGATGAGAGACCTACAAAATGTTATAATGTTGTATTAAAAAATTGAAAAAGTATGAGACACACCACCAATTTCATACTACCAACAGAGAAGTTTGGCTAATTCTAAGACACCATCTAACCACAAACCACTAGACCGTACACCACTAGTTGAGACACCACTAGCATATTAGAAATTTGGTAAAGTCTAAGACACTATCTATATCATACTGCTAGAACAACATTCCTTCAGTCACCACTAGACTAGGCCCCCACGACTATTTTTATTTACTTATTTTTAATATTTACTAATAGATATATTTATCAAATTTAATTCCATTTAATATTCTAATGATTATTTATTGAACATATGAAAGAACACATTAAAGAAGAATTTCAAACATGTAGTATGAGTAAATAAGAAGAGGATCATATTTTCCTTATACTACTGCAGATAAAAGACACAAATAACTCTCTTATGTGAGTATAGTTGTTACAGTGTACATGCGTGAAATGTGAAGAAAAAGATGTGAAAAATATAAGATCTCATGCTCATTGAATACACCTAGAGATTTAGTAATGAATTTCTATATCCTGCCAACACTTGAATGGAATCAAAACTACACCATCACATCCAGTGATTTCCTCCAGTCAAAGAACAAGAGTTTGAAACATATTGTTTTCCTAAAGTTTTCAAGATAAACCGACTCAATCTTCACTGTAGAATAAAATCAAGAGTCATAAGCTGCATTGATATAGACTGAGAATTTCTAAACTCTATACATTTATATTACTTTTTAATTTTTATCTTAATTACATTTTGATTAGTGTGTGTGCATACTCTATTTCATCACACACATACACACACTGTCCACTGTACTGAACTGAAAGATACTTGACATCTTATCAAAATATTCTCATATTTTTTTCTCCCATGGATAAGAGTTGTAGAGGAACTTGTGTGTCCTATTTTTTTTCCACATATAACTATAGAAGTGGTCGTGTGTGACCTGGATAGTTTGTAAACTATTATCAAAACCAATCCAGGTTTTGGATCAGATTCTTTATTTTATATAATCTACTTGGTGGTGGGTGATCACTGAGTGGAGAGGACAAAGTATCAACTTCCAATTGAACCTATTGTAATCCAACTTTCTGCTATTTTCTTTAATTTTGTTTTACTTTATTTCCACTTTAAAATTGAAAATTATTTTAACTATAAATAAATTATATACTTTGATAGTTTATCTTAATTTGTTTTCATATAGTATTTTGGTCAAGTAAATTGATTTCAAAGGAAATAATAATATTGATTTTATACATCCAAGACCTTATAAATATTTAGAGAAATATTTAAAATTATTAAGTTCTATATCATACTACATATTTTGATAAACTGGGATGTATTTTAATATTTTTGGGATTTAAAAACATTAAATTTTAAACATAAGTTTTATTGGGGACTCAATTCACCCCCTATTGAGATACTTACTCCAACCAAAATTTGGTATCAAATATTGATTTCTTTGGGATTAAAGTTTTTCAAATCATTTTAACTATGATTTTAGTTATACTTTAAAGATCAATTTTTTTTTTCATTTCTAAATTTAGATCTTTAAAATGGTTAATCGACATGAAGGTTCTGCTGCCAACAGAACTCCCTTTTTCAATGGAATAAACTATGATCAATGGAATATTAAAAATAGAATTCATATAGAAATCATGAGTTTTGATATTTTTTTTGTAATATAAGATGAATACGTTATACCTATTACTTTTTGGAAAGATTGAGATGATGCAACAAAATTAGATTACAATAATAATTGTAAAGATTTGAATTCCCTTTATTATGGTCTAGGAGATGGGGAATTTAACAGAATTTATAAATCATATAAAGGAACTTAAAATGTTAAAGAGATGAGGCTTAATACATATACTATTAAGTATAATTTTAAGATGAATCCTGATAAACCCATTTCTAAAATGTATCTCAGGTTTAATGAGATTTTCAAAAAAATGAGTTCACTTGGAAAACTTGTATCTGACAAGGATAAGATTATAAGACTACTAATATTCCTACCAGAAAGATGGAGAGGCACATTGGTTTAAATCAGAGAATCATGTGATATAAGTAAATTTCCCGTGAAAGAGTTGATTGAAAAAGTTTTGATATATGAAGAGTAATTAAAGGTAAAACATGAAGAATATGTAGAGACTAAAAGAAAGTTAGCAGCTTTCAAGACTACTTCCCCTGTACTATAGAAGGAAAAAGAAAAGAATAAAGTATAATCTATAGATTCAAGTGATAGTGAATCTCCTTCTAACATTGACGAGTAGATGGCTCACCTACCTAGAATATTTAAGAATTTATATAGGAAGAAAAAGTTTTTCAAAAAATAATTCTATAAAGGAAAGTATGAAAATTGATGAAATTGCAATAAATAATGGAAGAAGGATGATGATTCTAAAGAAGTTGTTTGCTACGAGTGTAAAAGAAAAGGTCACATAAAATTTTATTGTAAAAAGCTTAAGTATAAAAATAAATATAAAGAAAAGGATAGGAAATAAAAGAAGGATATGCAGGATACTTGGAGTGCTTTTGTAGATAGCTCTACTGATTTGAATTCTTTGCATGAAGATAATCCAGATAGAGAAAATATGTTTTTCATGACTAAAGTCATTGTGGTATATATTTTACCTACTAATTATAATATTTTTCCTATACATAATTATGATGAATCTGATAATAAACATAATAAAGATAATACCAATGAAAGGTCCAGGGCTCGAGCAAGCCTGATCTTATAAATTTATTAAAGAAAAAGTAAAAGAGAGTACAAAATCTGGCATTACAAGTAAACTTTCACATCTGAGAGTGTAAAACCCCATGCATGTCATCATAAACAAGAGCAGTACAATAGTCAGGGGTTCTAAACTTCCACATTAAGGTTGATTCTAGAACCTCCCTCTTTAAAAAGATATCTTCCACTTGGTTGGAATCCCTATACACAAGCGTGATATAAAGGTTAATTTGATCAACGATCCTCATACATTCATCCCAATGAGGCAAGATCTTCCATGAAACATTTCTTGTTTTCAAATTCAGAGTTGCGAAAACATTTTCAGAGTCCGATTCAATCCAAATACCATGCCATTTATGATGCACTGCATACTTGACCGTGTAAATGATGTCCCACAGTTCAGCTTCATAGGAAGTCCCTATTCCAATATAATTATGAAAACAACCCTTAACAAATCCAAAATGTGTTTGAAAAGTACCTCCACATCGCAAAGGTCCCGGCATGCCCAACGCTGCACTGTTAACATTCACTTTGATCCATGATTCAATAGGGGTATCCATATAATATATTTTAGGAAAAGAGGTTATTTAATGAAGATAATATGTAAAATGAATAATTATTCAAATACTATAATATTTTATAGGATACCTTTAATGAGTTAAAGTATAAGTATAAAAGTCTTAAAATAAAGCATGTTATAACTACAAATATCAAATATGAACTATCCATTTAAAGATAGAAAAATGATCAACTACTCAAACAAAGCACTAAACTTAAACTGCCAAATGAGTAATTGAAGAAAGATCTAGAAAAATTTAAAAATAGTAGAGAGACACTCACACAAATTTTGGGAAAGAAATTTACACAAAAATATGCAACTAGAATAGGATATGATCTTGGACATAGAATAATATCTAAGATTACTTTTGTTCTTAAATTCGTACTTGAAAGCTCTACTTCTAATAATTTTTCAAAATAACCTAACAAGGTATTTAATTAAAAAATTATGAAATCTATGTATAGGAAAACCATGATACAATTATGGGTTTCTAAAACATTGATAATTAAAATTTCTAGACCTAAAAATATTTGTGTACTAAAATCATTTCTTGTTTAAAACTTGTTTTACATGAAAAATTCTTGAAGATATCCAGTAGAAGTCTATAGTACAAGGACAATGGCTATTCGAGACATATGACATGATATTATTCATGCTTCAAGAGCCTCATAAATATTTATGGTGTAAATGTCACCTTTGGGTATAATGAAAAAGGAAAAATCATCAGCCTAGGACAGATTGGTAACAAAAATTCAGTTTTAATTTCTAAACTTTTATATGTTGATAGTTTAAATTATAATCTTCTTAGAATTTCTCAGTTGTGTGATGATGATATTTATGTTTAATTTGATAATTATTCTTGTAATTTTTATGATTCTAAAAAGACCTTAATTTTTAATACATTAAAAATATAGAATGTTCATGCTGTAGATTTACATTCTTTTATTTCTCAAAATTTTTCATGCTTCAATTCCTTTCAAAAGGAAGATTAGCTCTAGCATAGGAGACTAGGTCATTTAAACATTCACTCAATTAGAAAGATAACTAGAAAAGGGTTAGTTTGGTATCTACCTAAGCTTGAGTTACCAACCAATAAAGTCTATAACCCCTATCAAAAAGGGAAACATCACAAAGTTTTTTTAAACTAAATAAATAAGTTTCAACTTCTCAACCTCCTGAGTTGGTTAAAATGGATTTTTTGGACCTTCAAGTGTGTAAATTTTTAATGGGAATGACTATGTTTAGGTTCTTGTGGGTGATTTCTCTATGTATACTTGGGTATAATTCTATCTTACAAAATTGATTCTTTCTCTTACATTACCATGAATTCTAAGTCTATATAAAATTTTAGTGGACTAAAAATCAAGACCTTAAGAAGTGACCATGGCCGTGAGTTTGAAAATCAAGATTATGAATAATCTTTCTCAAAAAATGGATAAACTCATAACTTCTCTGCACGTAGGATTCCCAAATATAATGGAGTTTCTGAAAAGAGAAATATAACCTTGTAAGAGATATCCTGGACTATTCTAAATGAGTATGAACTCCCTATCTCTTTTTAGGAATAAGCTATCAATACAACCTGTAATATCATCAAAAGAGTTTTAATCTGACCTATTCTTAAGAATACCCCTTATGATCTATAGAATAATAGGAAACCTAAGGTTAATTAATTTATATATATATTTTTAAAAATTATTTATTCTTAACACTAAGGATAATATGGACTAATTTTCTTCCAAAAGTTATGAAATAATTTTCCTTAGTTATTCAATATCAAGAAAATCCTATAGAGTGTTTAATAATAAGACAAAAAATTTATAAGAATCAATCCATTTAAAATTTTATGAAACTAATACAAATGAGCCTAAGAACTCCTTAGAAAACCTTGAGGTTGATTTTTATTCTCTGAATTTAAATTATAAACCTTTAGACTCTGCTGTAAAACATACAGAAAAATCAATCAGTTCTGAAGAATTTATAGAATTTCTAGAACCTAAACCTAAAAATCCAGAAGTGAACAATCCCTATTTATCTAGATCTATTAGAACCATTAAGTACCATCCTTTAGATTCAATTTTAGGTGATCTAAGTATAGACACACAAACTAGAGATTCTATTAGAAATTAGGTTGAACATTAAGATTTATTGTCTTAGCTTAAACCTAAGAACATCAATGAATCTATTAATGATGATTTTTGGTAATATCCATGAAAGAATAATTAAATCGGTTTGAAAGAAAAAAAGTTTGGGAAATTGTAGATAGACCCAAGGAAACCTTTACTATTGGAACTTAATGGGTGATTATGAATAAAGTTTATGAGTCATGCATAATAGTTATAAACAAGGATAGACTAGTTGCACAAGGTTATAGTTAGGAAGAAGGAATAAACTATGAGTAAACCTTTTCTCCTATATCCAGACTCAAATTCATAAGAATCCTACTTTCTTATGCAAAAGATTTATTCAATCTTTATAAAATGGATGTCAAGAGTGAATTATTAAATGGTTTTATAATTGTTGATATTTTTGTTGAACAACCCCTTTGTTTTCAAAATCCTCAGTTTACAAGTCAATTTTTTAAATTAACTATAGCATTATATGGATGAAAATAATATCCTAGAGATTTTTATTATAGGATCATCAATTTTATGTCCTAAAAAGGATTTTCAAAAAGAATAGATGATTCTAACCTCTTCATAAATCAAATATAAAAAGCTGTATTAGTTTTTCAAATATATATTGATGATATTAACTTTATATATTCAAGAAATTATTTATGTACTGATTTTTCTAAAATGATAAAAAATGTATTACAAATGAGTTTAATGGGTGAAATAAAATTCATTCTTGGATTTAATATTTTTCAAAACAAATAAGGAATTATTTTAAATCAAATAAAATATAAAAAAAGGTCTTCTAATATGTTTTAACATGGATAGTACTAAGAGTAGTGATACTCCTATGAGTACCACCTATAAATTGGATCTTGATGAAGTTGAAAAATCATTGGATCAAACTCTTATAGAGGTATGATTGAATGATTTATCTATTTGACTGCTATCCAACCAAATATTAAGTTTAGTGTGTGTATGTGTGCTCATTTCCAAGCAAACCCAATGGATTCACACTTAGTTTTTGTTAATATAATTTCCAAATACGTAAAGTATACTAAAAATTTAGGATTTTTTTACCCCAGAGGAAAAGAATTTGATTTAGTTAGTTATTTAGATGTTTATTTTGGTGGATGAAATTTAGATATAAAAGAACCTCTAGAACATGTCACTTTTTAGGCATGTCTCTAGTTTCATGGTTTAGTAAGAAAAAAAATTCTATATCATTGACCATTTATAAAGTTGAGTACATAGCTTCATGTAGTTCCTATTCACATATTTTGTGGATGAAACACACTTTACTAGACTATGGATATAAATTCTGATATGTCCCTATAAACTATGACAACATAAGTGCTATTAATATTTTCAAGAATCTCATTTCACATTCTATAAAAAAGTGCATTGATATAAGATATCACTTTTTGAGAGATCATTTTCAAAAAAGAGATTTCACTCTTCAATTTATTGGAAAAGAACATCAATTATCTAATATATTTACTAATCCATTGATTTATGAGAGAATAAATTATATCAAACATGAATTATAAATGATTAATTTTGGTTAAGATTAATTTTTGGGTACATACCATTGTGGTTGACATACTATTGTGATGACATACCATTGTGGTAACATACCATTGTCTTCTCATACCATTGGATTATCATACCATTAGCTTATCATTACATTTCTCTCATTCATTTTAAATCTTTTTCTGTTACTCTATATTTTGAACGATCGGTTTATCTCCTAGTTTTATGTTATTTCCTATAACCCGATATATGTTTTTTCTTAGATTTCAATTTCAATTCCAAGTATTAATTCAATTTTATAATACCTAATATCCAAAATGATATTAAAATGGAATTATGTCCATTCCCAACATACCTTAATCCTTTCATGATACTCTCATATCTTTCTCTATTGAGACTAGTGCAACTATTCACCTCATAGTTTTTAAATCTTCTCTTTACCCTTGACCAAGCTTTCTGAGCTAGTTTCCATGCCAATAATGAAGAGTCCCTTTGCATATTATCCTTATAAGTATAGAAATTCTAAGAAGAATAAGAAAGAACCAAGTATACATACTTCATTTTCTCTAGTTAATCCCGATATTTCAAAAAGAATTATTGTACTAAAAAAGGAAGTTTAATCGAAGTGGATGTTTTCCAGTAAGTCTCTGGTACTCAATGTGCTCCAGATCAAAGGATGGTTAGAGTGTTTTTCATAAAACAAGAGACCCTTCTACTATAGGTTGGTTTTTGAATTATATCAGAATGTTGAGTTTGTGTTTGATCTAGATGGTGCCGATTGGATCAAAAGTAGTGTCAAAGGACATGTATTTGGTTTTTCATCAAATAAATGGTCTACATGTTTAGGTGTTCCCCATGATAGAATTTATGATGACTACCAAGGAAGCATTCTAGAAGCTAGTGACTTGTTTGTATATGAGGATTATTTTTCTATGATAATAAGAGATGTAGCTACCAGAAGTCCTGTTACCTCAGAGACAGATGGGGAATGCAGATTTCTCTTTAAGTTTTTGCAGCACATGCTATGCCCAAGAAATGGTGATTTAGAAACTCTAAGGTACCACGATTTTTATCTTCTATCTCTTATGAAAAAAGGTAACAAGATCAATCTACGTAGATATATCATAGTTTATATGTGTGAGATGATCAAATCACCCCCTTGGTCCAACTCCTTGATCTACCCAAGTTCCTTTCTACCATGTTAAAGGCCAAGAGTGTAGTATATGGGGATAAAGAGTTTGTTACAGACTATGGTGGTTTCGTCATTATAAGTGATAATTGTTCAAGGATAAAGATTAGATAGAACCCCTAGAAAAAATAAAGGGTTGGAGATTATGAGAAATTATATGCTGATTATAATGTGGTTGATCATCCAACTAGACCAACAGATGATGTTGATCTAGGCTTGGTGCCTGATAAAATTGTTGAATAATCTGATGTGGATAAAGAAGAAATTGTTTCTAAAGAATTTGAAAAGTAACCATCTATTAATGAGGGGATTGATCCGGAATTATCTCCCAAATCTTCTCCCATTTCATATGGAGCTCCTATCTCACCAAGGAGACTTCAAAAAATATAATGATTAGTAAAAAGTTATGAAGAAGAGAATGTGGTTTCTGAAGAGGAGTAGTATAAGGGTTACAAATCGACTAAAGCTGATGATGATGATAATGAGGAGGAAAAAAGGAAGAAGAATATGATAATGGATATGGTAATGTAAATGAAAGGGATGAATATGATGAAAGTGATAATGACTATGACTCTAACCCTAATGGTGTGAGTGGAAGAATCAAAATAAAAGAGGTGGAAATACCTCCAGAGCTTCAGGATTCACTTACTAAGAGAGATAAATCCCCATATGTGAAAATATTTCATGAATCTCCAACTGTTGATGAATTTTAGGCCAAATATGTCTCCACTGGTCAATTAGTTTCTAATTATGCTATGATGGAGCAGTTGAGTGTGATTTCTATTATAGAACAACATGTGGCTGAGAAAGAAAAAATGAAGATTCCTTCATATGACCAAGGAAGTGATGTTAAAATTGTGGTCTTGGCTACTAATAATCCTCCATTTGAAATCAAAATAGAAGTAGAATCTACGGTTGATGGATAAAAGGATGGTACTCAAAAATTAGTGGAACCACTTATTGATAAAAAAATTGAAGATAATACTTCACTACTGTAAAACTAACCTATACCAACGGTTTGGAGAACCATTGCCAAGTAAGCCATTGGGATAGGTCTATACCAACGGTTTTGGTAAAACCGTTGGTATAGACCTATTCCAATTGTTTTGGAAACTGTTGGTATAAGTAATATGAAAATCTATACCAACGGTTATGGAACCATTGGTATATGTATTTCAAAAAAAAAATTCGTTGGGATTTGATCCTAGGACCCCTCGTTTATCATTGAACGACTTAAACACTAACCTAACATGACTTTTGTGAACATAATTACATAAATATATATATGTATTGTTATAATTATTTTAAATTTTGATTTATATAATGTTATCGGTAATAAGATCTGATAAAATTTCAAGAGACCTATACCAACAGTTTTGACAACCGTTGGTATAGATCCTAACTCGGGATTCTATTCTGGAGTGAAGGTTAGTTTATGGGGGACCTTTCCCAATGTTTTTGGCAAAACGTTGGGATAGGTATACCCTTTCCCAACGGTTTGGCCAAACCATTGGGAAAGGTGTTTAAAAAGTGGAATTTTCCCAACAGTTTGCCAAAACTGTTGGGAAAGGGTATACCTATCCCAATGGTTTGGCCAAACCGTTGGGAAAAGTGGCCTCAAAGTGGGATTTCCCAACAGTTTGTCCAAACCATTGGGAAAGGGGACCTATACCAACGGTTTTTACAAACCGTTGGTATAAAAGTGTTGGGAAAAGTCAGATTTCCAGTAGTGCTTATAGCATTGAAAACAAATTTTCTGCACAATGTTTATATGGTTTGAAAAATCATGAATTGTTAGTCATTCCTACTAGTGTGGTACCTACTTCCACTGGATATATCTTAGTTGTACTTCCAGATTTATGGGTTGATCCCATAGAATAAGTATGGGGAAAGTACTCCAATATTTGAAGGAGCCCACCAAAGAATGGTGGACCCAAGGATTGAATTGAAGGAGATCCTAATGGATTTTTAATAGAATAAGTAGATTTATATAGTATTTTGGGAAATTTCAATTCTTTTAGAACTCCAGAACCTAAACCTACTATAAAACCTTTTTCTATTCCAGTAGATGTAGTCAATAAAGGTGACTTGGATGCTTTTGGTAAGAAGTTAGTGTCTAGATTTTCTTGCACAGTTAAATAATATACCTCCTTAAGATAATTTTTATTTTTGATAAATATTTTAGGTACATCTTTGAGTTGGTTTTTATCCACATTAAACCAAAAATGATGCATCATATCTATGAAATAAAGCTTAAAAATATGGGAATTAGTGGTAAAGTTCAATCTCTAAAGTCTTTTTGAAGAAATGAAGTTGTTATTTAATGATTCTCTGGAAGGTATCCTTAAAAGTATTGAGGCTACATCTTCTGACACTTCTATTACTTCTAATCCAACCACGGATGTTGACCAGTTAAGAAAAATTTTCAAATATGAGTTGTGAGCTGCTTCAGCCAGTTCTTTTTGAAGTATCATTGATCAGCCCCAATAGACCTTAAGTAGGATTAAATATAATTATAATCATGTTATCAAGTATATTACCAGCTATTACCATGACATAAAAGATTATAGGTAAACTATAACCAAGGAAATTAAGTATTTTATATATTAGATTCAAACAAAGCATTCCATGGAATCAAATACAAATTCTTGACTGAAAATTTAAGGATGAATTCAAAGAACATGACTCCAAAGAACAAGTAAGACAACTCAATGAGATTACTCCAATGTTGAACCAATTTATGGAGGAAAATAATTATTTCTTTATTGAAATGGAAATATGTGGCCAAATCAAAATGGATTTTGTAAATCTCATAAAGAATTTTATTCATGTTCAAGGCCAAGCAGTTGTGGATCAGTTATCCATTCTGATTACTCCTCAGTTCGCTTTTAGAACTAGAGTTGTCGGTGGTACCCATATACCTCTTCCACAAATTTTTAGCCCTTCGCTATGGATCCCGCACAAGCTATGCACCACCTCATTCCAGTTTTTGTTTTGGAATATCATCCCCTTCAGGCTCTTACTAGTCATTCTCCTAGTGCTCCCTCTACTCTCCCTTATGTTGATCCTACTACCTCGAATAAGGAGAAAGAAAATGATAAAGGAAAAGAACCAATTAACCCCTCTTATAAATCTTAAGATTTTTTGGATTATACTATATGTATTTAATTTGACCTGGTTTGTAATAATATTTTGATAATCAATTTGAATTCCTTTTTCCACTATTATTTTGCTCTTTCTATTTATTTTTCATCCTTTTACTATCTTTATTATTTTAATATTTACCTTTTTGATAACCCAAAAATGGGGATATAATTCTTATAGAATATTGAAAAAACATATGGAAAATTTTTCTATGTTATATTTGATAGTATCTGTTTTTAATCTTTCTATCTTTGTTACTTACCTTTGATACTTACTATTTTTTATTTTCTTTGAAACCATATACACATATTATGAATGATAAGTTTTGGATTATATTTGGAGTTTATATTTTGATCTTACCATGTATATCATTTTTAAAAATTTGTAATACCTTTGATTCCATTATTTGTGATCATAAAAAAGGGTGAGAATATTGATCTCCTAGTTTTAATGATCACAAAATCACGATTCTAAGGATATTAATGAATTTCAAGTTTCTATATAAGTAATCTGTATTCCAAGACAGGTGAAAACTTATCTAAGAATGAGTCACCATTGAGGATGAGAAACTTCCATGATAGCACACCACTAGAATGTCATACCATTGGACTAAAAAATTGACAAAGTCTGAGACATTGTCAATCAACACACCATCAAGATGTCATGCCGCCAGAGTACAAATTTGGATAAGTATGACACACCACCAGACTAACCTTCCTCTTGAGGATCCATCTCCAGTGTTATACTATTGACACATAATTTTGGCTATGTCTAAGACACCGTCAGACCACACACCTCTAGACCAGATACTTCTAGTTGAGACGTCTCTAGTGTAGTGAAAATTTTATTAAATCTAAGACATCACTAGTATCATGACACCATAAAAACATACCACCAGACATCAAGACACCGCCAGACTAATCCACCACCAATATTTTTCTTTACTTATTTTTAATATTTAATAAAATATATATTTATCATATTTAATTCCATTTATTATTCTAATTATTATTTCTTGAACATTTTAATGAAGTCATTAAAGAATGATGTTAGATGTGCAGAACGAGGAAGTAAAAATAGGATCATATTTTCCTCCTATTGATGCTAATTAAAGACATATCAAACTCCATCAAGTGAGTGTAGTTGTTGCAGCATACATGCATGAAATGTGAAGCAAATTATTAGAAAAGATAAGATATCATGCTTATTGAACACACTTAGAGACGACGAGCTAAATTTCTGCATATTGTGAACAATCAACTGGAATACAAACTACACCATCACATCTAGTTCTTTCCTTTATTCAAAGAACATGGGTCTGTGAATATTTGTTTTTTTGATGTTTTCTAGAGAACCCGAGTCAAGATTGAATGCAGAATCATATCAATATTCATAAGGAACATTGTAACAGACCCATATTTTCTAAGCTCCACACTTTTAGATTTCTATATTCTATTTATATTTATTACATTTTGAGTAGTGAGTGTGAATACTCTATTTTATCACATGCACACTATCTCATGTGCTAAACTATAATAAACTAGCTATCTTCTCAATCTATTCCCATATTTTTTTCTCCCACAGATAAGAGTGGTAGAGGCCCTTGTGTGGCATGTTTATTTTTTCCTCCCATGTATAACTATAGAAGAGGTTGTGTGTGACCTAAATAGTTGGTAAACTATTTTCATACGCAATCTAGGTTTTGGATCAAATTTTTTATTTTATATAAACTTCTTGGTTGTGAGTGATCACCAAGTAGAGAAGAATCATTCTTGAATTGAGACTAAATCTCTTGTTTTCAAACTTTCTGATGTGTTCTATATTTTTTTACATTATTTCCACTTTAAAACTAATTTTTTTAACTATAAAAAAAAACTTTGATAATTTATCTTAATTTGTGTTCATATAGTATTTTGGTTAAGTAAATTGATTTCAAAGGTTATAATAATATAGTATATTATTCATCTGAGAACTAATAAATCTTTAGATAAATATTTAGAATGATCAAGATCTCTATCATACTAGATATTTTGATAAACATGGTATATTTAAATATTTGTGGGTTTTCAAAACAATACATTTTAAATAAAAGTTTTATTAGGTACTCAATTCACCCCCTCTTTAGATAGTCACTCCAACCAATAAAGTGGTTATGGTATCTATGTTTGTGATATAGGAGGTTAAAGTACATCTATATATGTTAGGGATAAAAGTTAATGGTTTTCATATCAAATTCATCCTTTGAGTCATGTTTGGTATTATGAACCTGATTTCATTTATGTGGTGTATATAATACTTATTTAAGATATTATATAATTTTTTATTTTTAATATTTTTTATTTGAAGTTCAATTAAAATCCCTCTCTTTCAAGGGGTTTTATTCAAAATTTTCTTAATTAGAAAGGGCTTTCTTAGTCTTAATTCTGATTCTTTTAGATATAATACATTTTTTGAACCATTTTTTATTTCTATAGTGTATTTAGTTCCTATGGATATATTTTAATCTTAATCATTGTATTTTATGGGATTCACTAGAAAAATAATTTTCCCATATTCAAGTGGATATTGATTTAGTGGCTTCCCCAATACTAAATATTTTTGGTAACTCAAATTTCATTCATTGAGTTATGATCATTCTCTTGAACATATTTCATTAAATTTGGGTACATCCTACATTTTTATTATATTATATGGTATTATCTCATTGATTTTTATGGATATACATTCCAACTACATAAATCCTTTGAAAAATATTTCATTCTTCTTTGGATATTTTTTTTGAAACCATCCACTTTTTTTACCTAGATAGATTATGATCATGTTATTTTGGTATTTAATTTTCTATATACTCATTGATATATATGATGTGAACATAACATTTTTCCAAATTCATATTGGATGATGTTCACCTAGAAATAATGTTATTATATTTACATGGGGAAAATTATTGGCATTCCATATATTTTTTCCAATACTAATGATTATCAATAAGTTAACTATTTGTTGTTTGACTATCTTCCTTTTTTATTTAGATGAGTTATGAGAATATTATCCCTTTTATTAACATGAGGAAAAGTATTGGGGAACCATATATTTTTATTCCAATATAAATGATTATTGGAATGTTTACTATTTATTTTTTTATCATCCACCTTCTTTCTTGTGATAGGTTATGATCATGTTATCAATTTATTGACATGCGTAAAATAAATGACATTCTTGATGATTATTTATTTCTAACATAGGCTGATCATGATTATTTTATAATAACTTTGTGTGTAATACACAATCTATTTATTCCTAAATTTATATAGTGGTCAATAACTTGTACAATAGTCATGATCATTTTAAAATTATAGAAATTTGAAAAGGTTATTTGATGTGAATTGAATAGTCACTTAAACTCTTCTATGTGAAATTTTTTATGGCTCATAATCACATTGTTTGAAATTCGTAATTTTTTCTATATATTAGTTTTTTCTAATAAAATTATTTGATATGTGAAATAATTTTTTCTTTTAAATTTCATAATTTAAAATAACTTTAATCTTAATTATCCCTTTATAAGAAATAGAAACATTAAACCCATAATAAAGTTTTTATGGGTAATTAATGGAATTAGTTCAATAATACTTCTATTTTTCATTATCACTTATCATGAATATTTTATATAACAAAAAACACATACATCCTAGAGACTCATTAGAAAAAAATATCAAGAGTGAATAAAAATACAAATATTATTATCAGATCATATATTTAAAAAACACAACTAATATAGGTAATAAATAATATTAGAGCATTTGAACAACATATTTAATAATAATTAGACTTAGTTGTCACTTTATACCCTCTATAAACATGAAAAACATATAAAATATATATAAAATAATATAAAGGTGTGATATATTAGGGTTGATAAAAATTAATTGGAAAAGTTATATAAATAAATAAAATAATTAAACGAATAATTAATTTAGTTAAATACAAATGATTAGAAGTATAAAAAATATACAACACATAACATATAATTGTTCAAAGTGAATCAGAGCTAATTAGTCCAAAAAATATGATATTATATTCAAAATAAAAATAATTTTAAAATATCATGATATAATAAGATAATATTATGTGATTATTGTCATTTTAATAAAGAATTTCTAATAAAGAGATTGATGGAATGTATGAGATAAAAGAAAGAGTAAATAAAATTATTACAAGATTAAGGAATTAAAATTATATTCTACTTGTGAATGATATTACCAAAATAAATTTATATCAATAAGTAATGTATATGAATAATAGTAACAAAAAATCAATTTAAAAAATTTATAAGACCAAATAGAATCATAATAATCCTTATTAGGCTCATCAAATGGTGATGCTCTAGAATATAGAGAAGAAGTCACTATTGGTTCTTTCCCTTTGGATTTTTAAGTAGAGGGGGATAATAGAATGTAAGGAGTATAAAATGATATGTATAATGTTCTAGGAACTTAAGGTATATAAGGTAAGGTTTTAGTATTTTCCCTCTTCCTATTCTCCTATATATAAATTGACATAATATTCATGCAGTTCAGGATAACAATGGCCCTTGTTTCCAATATATTTTCATATTTTTCTTTCATTATAATAAACTTATCTAATGGTTCTTTTAGTGTAATCTATATAGCACTACTAGAAAAACAGGTATTTGCGACGGGGCAATTGCGACGGGATCCCGTCGCAAATAGACATTTGCGACGGGGGCCCGTCGCAAATAGCCCGTTGTTGAAAACGCCGTCGCAACTACACTTATTTGCGACGGGCCCGTCGCTAAAGCCTTTTTTTGCGACGATCATTCTCCCCGTCACAAATAGTATTCCGTATTTTTGTAAAAAAACTTTCAAAATAGTTTTTACGACGGGTCCCGTCGCAAAAACTATTTTTTTTAAAAAATAAAAAATATTAATAATACTAGTATTTGCGACGGACATGGTATCCCGTCGCAAAAACTATTTTAAAAAATAAAAATAAAAACCTATTAATAATACTAGTATTTGCGACAGACATAGTATCCCGTCGCAAATACTATAAAAAAATAAAAAAAATAAATTATTAATAAATTATTTTAATTAATATAATAATAGAATTATAATTCACAAATAAAAATAATAAATTATTAATAAATTATTTTAATTAATATAATAATAATAGAATTATAATTCAAAAATAAAAAATAATAAAATATTAATAAATGATTTAATTAATATAATAATATTAGAATTATAATTCATAAATAAAAAAATATTAATAAGTTATTTTAATTAATATGAAAATAATAGAATTATTTTACATTCAAATATTAAAATAATTCAAGTATTACAAAAAATATAATTAAATTATAATATTATAAAATTTTAATATATATATATAATTTAATATTATAAAATATAAATAATATTATTATTCAAATTAATATTGTTATTTAAAAATATAATATTATTAATATTTTATAATGAGACAGAAACTACGAATAGAAAAAAAAATATTTTGATTTCACAAATTTTATAACAGAAATACAAACTCTAATCTGAAGGAGGGGGGGGGGAGGTGGGGGATCTGCAGATGGTGGTGGAGGAAACTCCATCCCTAAAGCATGAGTGAGTCGGCGCATGTACTCCATCTGCTCCTGATGCTGCTGCTGCCACCGACTCGCCTGCTCCTCATACAGCTGCTGCTGGCGTCGACGCTCCTCCTCATGCTGCTGACGCATCTGCTCCTGCTCCTGTCGGAGACTCTCTATCTGTGCAGTCTGAGATCGCAACTGATCCTCATACTGTGTAGAAGAAGATGCACGAGCTCCTCTCGAGCTGGACGCCGACATCACAACACTGCCATAATAATCTCCGGGAGTCAGTCGAGAGCCGATACCAACTACCCGGCCCTTCTAGAAGGCATACTGGTTGGCCTGCATCCATGCCGCCTCATCAAACTGACGGGCAGTGGTCTGATCTGATGACTCGGCCTGACTCTCAGGCCGGGCCTGTGCCGCTGCGGCCTCATATGACTCCTATAGTTTCAATTTAAAATTAAAATTGTGAATATATTATATGCAGTTAATTTTTAAACTTGAAAAAAAATAATACTGACCACGATGTGATGCTGACGATCACCTCTGAGCTCCCCAGTAGCAGGATGACTATACATCCTCCGATATACGTCGTACTCTGTAATATCGGGGTGCTCGACAGCCTATAAGAATAAAAAATAAACTGTTAATATTTATAGTTATATAAAATATTTATAAATAATAATGTACGTACCAGATGCTGTCTATGAGTACTGAAAGAACGACTCCCAGCTCGATGAGTCACCTCCTGTCTCCCCCGATTCTGCCTCCCCACCGATGATCTCCTCTGAAAGGCACCACTCAACCAGTGCGCACATAATCAATCCCATACATGGGATGAAATATACTCTGGTCGGTGTGCTCTACAGGACTCCTCAAAATCTGACACTCCTGCTTTCTTCATCGCAGCTTTTCTTAAATTGTGCAAAAACTGACGAAGGCGATCACGCATGGCCACCTCCCATGCCTCGTGGATGGAGTCACGCATGGTATCCTCGATCGGATACCATAAACCCTACAAATAAATCAAAATATCAAGTTAAAAATGAAATAATTTTCAAAATAAAAATTATTTATTTACGTACGTACCAACCAATGGCCGAACATGGCCTGCTGCACATCAATGGGAATCTGCTCCCATGTGGTCCACGGCTGAGAGAAATAGTTGCGCAAAATAGCGCTGCCCTGTCCGACTACTATATGCGAAAAACTGAAAAAATAATAAACATTTATTATGTGAATAGATTAATGAAATCTTAGTCAAATTCACAGGTTATCACACAGGTTATCACACCTCCGTGTGCGTGGATCAAAACCAAGACGTGGACGTCGCTCGGGGACGGGGTCAGGAATCATCAATCATGAAAGACCGCGCCCCCTCCGCGTACTCCCTGGAGCGCCTGCAGGCTGAGGGTCATCTGTCAGCAACTCATCCGCATCGAAAGTCAGATCAGAATCCGCCAACTCACGAAATGTGGCGTCATCCATCTAATACAGAAAATATTAATGTTAGCAAATAATTGATAATTACTATTATATATACATATATACATATTATGATTGTATATAAATACCATGGAATGCTATCAGTGTTCATCTTCATCATCATCTTCATATATGTCAATGTCATCTTCATATTCCTCCTCAACATCATCGATATCCATTCGAGTTGCAGTTGCTTCATCTCTTACCATTTCAAATTCATATGTGACATCATTAACATCATCGTCATCACCGACTCTTAAATGTGGGGTGTCGTCATCGATACTCATGTCTCTTTGTAAAAAAGATTGATTTTGAGTACTCTCTTGAAATACTTCAATTCTTTGCACATCAGTGAAAGCACATTCTCTTTGACTAAACTGATTATCTCGAATTTTGATTTTTATTACACTCCACCAATCAGTCAATTCTCTTGATGTTGCACAGTACTTCGTGTAATAAACTTGATATGCCTGTTGAGCCAATAAGAATGGTTCATTTACTGCGAGAACACTTTTACATTTAATATCGATGATTCCATGAGTCAGATGAACACGCATGCCTCTCTCTGTATCCAACCACCGACATTTGAACATGGTTATGTAATGTTGTCCAAGATAACAGAGTTCAATGATTTCATCAAGTATGCCATAAAAGTCAACTTCATTTTCTCGATGATGAGATCCTCTCAAGCTAACTCCACTGTTCATTGTTTTTTTCGATTCCCCATATGCATGTGTGTGGAATCGAAATACATTCAACACATATGCATTATAAGTTTTAACAAGTTTGGAAGGTTGGTTACTCAATACACACAGTCGTTTGTCAATTTTATCAGCATGCCGAGACACTTGAAAATTTGTGAAATAATTATCAATATAGTAAACTATACATTGAATGAGTTGCTAAAAGAAAAAGAATTTATGTTACCAGTTTTTGAAACCACTGAGAGAAATTTTTCAGTCGACGTTCTTCGAGAGCAGCTGCTATAATTTGTGGAATTTGTTTCTTGATATGATTATCATACAACCTATAAAAACCAAATTTATTTACTGTAACATAAATGATAGAATAAGTGATATAAACACTTACAATACAACTGATGTCATCTCTTCACAGTTGAGCAGAACATACGTATGAGCTCTCTGATGTTCATCATCTGAAATCCAGCGTTCATAAACTCCACCAAAACCAAGCTATGACTGGTTGAAAACAGATAATTGATTGTCGATTTCATCAATATTCCTCTCGTTCCGTCCCATTCGGTTATGTTTTGAAGGATACTCAGATTCAAAATAATGGGAGCAGAAAAAAGATATTTCCTCTTGCAAATAAGCTTCTGCAATAGATCCTTCAACAGATGCTTTGTTACGTACTTTTCTTTTCAATTTTTGCATGCATCTTTCAAATGGGTACATCCATCGAAACTGTACCGGACCTCCACATTTGGCTTCATATGGCAAATGTAACATCAAATGTTCTTTCCCAAATCCAGAAATTTTCTGTTGGTTTATTGTGGGACCAAAAGTGATGGGAGGTAATGAAAATACAACTGATTTTAACTCCGAACCTGATAGCATTTTTGGAGGTCCATCTATTTCAACTGTTCCTTTTCTGAAATGAGATCTGTTTCTGCGAAAAGAATGATCAGCTGGAAGAAATCTGCGATGACATTCAAAATAACAAGGTTTCTTTCCATGAATGAGCATAAATGCTTTGTTCTCTCCCATACAGTAAGGACATGATTTATGACCATGTGTACTCCAGCCAGATAACATCCCATAAGCCGGGAAGTCACTTATTGTCCACATCAATGATGCTCTCAGTATGAAATTCTGTTTCATTGCAACATCATATGTACTTACACCAGTACTCCACAATAAATTTAATTCATCAATCAATGGCTTCAAATAAACATCAATATTTTTCTTCGGATGTCCTGGAATTAGTAAAGTCAAAAAGATATATGGCTCCTTCATCAACATCGATTGAGGTAAATTGTACAGAGTTAAAAAAACAGGCCAACATGAATATTGACTACCATAAGATCCAAACAGATAGAAACCATCAGTGGAAAGGCCCAGTCGAACATTTCTAGCTTCTAAAGCAAAGGATCGTTGTTCCATATTTTTCTATAAAATATAAAAGCATTACTGATTTTGAATAATTTGTTAGAAAAAACACTCAAGCAAGGATTGAATATATTGAGAATAAAGAAAAACCTGTTACAAATATTGATAATTTTAATATTATATTGATTTTTTATTTTTTTAATAATACTAATATAATTTTTTCATAAATATTAATTATATAATAATAACATTATTACATTATTATTATATTTTATTATTAATATTAAAATAATATAATTTTCTATATTATATACAATTCTCCTTTCATCTGTGTGTTTAACATTCTATCTCCACATGTAATATTGACATTCACTTTCACCTCTCCATTGGCGATTAGGTTGATAATTTTGAAAAAGAATGCCAATATTACATGTGGAGACAGAAAACACACAGAAAAAAAAGAGAATTGTATATAATATAGAAAATTATATTATTTCAATATTAATAATAAAATATAAAAATAATGTAATAAGGTAATTATTCCTAATTATTGGTAATTATTCCTAATTATTGGTAATTATTCCAAATTATTGGTAGTTATTCCAAATTATTGGTAGTTATTCCAAATTATTGGTAGTTATTCCAAATTATTGGTAATTATTCCAAATTATTGGTAATTATTCCAAATTATTGATAATTATTCAAAATTTTTGGTAATTATTCCTAATTATTACTAATTATTAGTAATTATTGCTAATTATTACTAATTATTGCTAATTATTACTAATTATTTCTAATTATTACTAATTATTTCTAATTATTACTAATTATTACTAATTATTACTAATTATTACTAATTATTACTAATTATTAGTAATTATTGCTAATTATTACTAATTATTGCTAATTATTACTAATTATTGCTAATTATTACTAATTATTGGTAATTATTCCAAATTATTGGTAATTATTCCAAATTATTGGTAATTATTCCAAATTATTGATAATTATTCATAATTTTTGGTAATTATTCCTAATTATTACTAATTATTAGTAATTATTGCTAATTATTACTAATTATTGTGAATTATTACTAATTATTGCTAATTATTACTAATTATTGGTAATTATTACTAATTATTACTAATTATTACTAATTATTACTAATTATTACTAATTATTAGTAATTATTGCTAATTATTACTAATTATTACCAATTATTACTAATTATTACCAATTATTACTAATTATTACCAATTATTGGCAATTATTGGTAATTATTGGTAAGTATTGTTAATTATTACTAAATATTGGTAATTATTGGTAATTATTACTAATTATTGTTAATTATTGTTAATTATTACTAATTGTTATTAATTATTACTAATTATTACTAATTATTGGTAATTATTACTAATTATTACTAATTATTGGTAATTATTACTAATTATTGGTAATTATTCCTAATTATTACTAATTATTGGTAATTAATACTAATTATTGGTAATTAATACTAATTATAGGTAATTATTACTAATTATTTGTAATTAATACTAATTATTGCTAATTATTGCTAATTATTACTAATTATTGCTAATTAATACTAATTATTCCTAATTATTCCTAATTATTACTAATTATTCCAAATTATTACTAATTATTGGTAATTATTACTAATTATTACTAATTACTGGGAATTATTACTAATTACTGGTAATTATTACTAATTATTCCTAATTATTACTAATTATTCCTAATTTTTACTAATTATTGCTAATTATTACTAATTATTGCTAATTATTGCTAATTATTGCTAATTATTGCTAATTATTGCTAATTATTGCTAATTATTGCTAATTATTCCTAATTATTGCTAATTATTGCTAATTATTGCTAATTATTGCTAATTATTGCTAATTATTACTAATTATTACTAATTATTACGAATTATTACGAATTATTACTAATTATAGCTAATTATTGCCAATTATTGGCAATTATTGGGAATTATTGGTAATTATTGGCAATTATTGGCAATTATTGGTAAGTATTGTTAATTATTACTAAATATCGGTAATTATTACTAATTATTACTAATTATTCCTAATTATTGCTAATTATTACTAATTATTGCTAATTATTGCTAATTATTGTTAATTATTGCTAATTATTGCTAATTATTGCTAATTATTGCTAATTATTACTAATTATTACTAATTATTGCTAATTATTGCTAATTATTTCTAATTATTGCTAATTATTTCTAATTATTACTAATTATTACGAATTATTACTAATTATTGCTAATTATTGCCAATTATTGGCAATTATTGGGAATTATTGGCAATTATTGGCAATTATTGGTAATTATTGGTAAGTATTGTTAATTATTACTAAATATTGGTAATTATTGGTAATTATTACTAATTATTGGTAATTATTGTTAATTATTACTAATTATTGTTAATTATTACTAATTATTAGTAATTATTACTAATTATTACTAATTATTACTAATCATTGGTAATTATTACTAATTATTGGTAATTATTCCTAATTATTACTAATTATTGGTAATTAATACTAATTATTGGTAATTAATACTAATTATAGGTAATTGTTACTAATTATTGGTAATTAATACTAATTATTGGTAATTATTACTAATTATTTGTAATTTTTCCTAATTATTGGTAATTTTTCCTATTTTTTCCTATTTTTTCCTAATTTTAGGTATTTATTACTAATTATTACTAATTATTGCTAATTATTGGTAATTATTGCTAATTATTAATAATTATTGGTAATTATTGGTAATTATTTCTAATTATTCCTAATTATTCCTAGTTATTCCTAGTTATTCCTAGTTATTCCTAGTTATTCCTAGTTATTCCTAGTTATTCCTAGTTATTACTAATTATTACTAATTATTACTAATTATTACTAATTATTACTAATTATTACTAATTATTAATAATTATTACTAATTATTACTAATTATTACTAATTATTCCTAATTATTGGTAATTATTCCTAATTATTATTAATTAATGGTAATTATTGGTAATTATTGGTAATTATTGGTAATTATTGTTAATTATTACTAATTATTACTAATTATTGGTAATTATTGGTAATTATTACTAATTATTACTAATTATTGTTAATTATTGGTAATTATTCCAAATTATTGGTAAGTATTACTAATTATTACTAATTATTGATAAATATTACTAATTATTACTAATTATTGTTAATTATTACTAATTATTACTAATTATTCTTAATTATTGATAATTATTGATAATTGTTCCTAATTATTAGTAATTAAATGAATAATTATGAATAATTAGGAATAATTACCAATAATTACAAATAATGACATTATTAATATATTTTATTATTAATATTAAAATAATATAATTTTCTAATTTATATACAATTCTCCTTTCATCTGTGCGTTTTCTATCTCCACATACAAATAATACATGTGAAGACAACAAACACACAAATGAAAAGAAAATTGTATATATATAAAAAATTATATTATTTTAATATTAATAATAAAATAGACTAATAATGTAATAATGTTATTATTCCTAATTATTGGTATTTATTACTAATTATTAATATTTATTCTTAATTATTAAAAATTATTACTAATTATTAAAAATTATTACTAATTATTAAAAATTATTACTAATTATTCCTAATTATCATTAACTATGAACAATACTAATAATTTAAATTTATTAAGTAATAAAACAATATAAACATAATTAAATTACAACTAATTAAGAATAATTGAAACTAATAAAAAATTAAAAATAAATATTAAATTAAAATGAACATAAATACCTTGAAAATTGATCTGCTCTGATCGTTCTTCAAAACTTTAATATCAGCTCCGGAGAAAAAAATTAAACTGGAGAAAAATTAAACTCTAGAAATATAATTTTGAGAGAAGAAGAAGATAGAGAATGAGAATGAAATGAAAAAAACGGATGGGGGTATTTATAGGTTAGATTATTTGTGACGGGCCCATTTGCGACGGGTATCCCGTCGCAAATAGTATTATTTGCGACGGTACCCGTCGCAAATACCTTAGCCAACATTTATTACGGTCAACGGGTAAATAGTTATTTGCGACGGGTCCCGTCGCAAATAACCCCTGCCGACATAGTATTTACGACGGGGAAATATTCCCGTCGCAAATACCTTTTACCGCCGCCGGTTATTTGCGACGGGAATATTCCCCCGTCGCAAATAAGTTTCCCGCGATTTGGCGCGGAAACCGCGCCAGTCCTTTTGCGACGGGGAAAGCTATCCCTTTGCAAAAGGTTACTTATTTGCGACGGGCAAATAACCCCGTCGCAAATGCCTATTTTTCCCGTAGTGTAGGAAACTTGGTTTTTAAAATACCAATTTATTCTAGGAATATTTAATTTTTTTCTCAATGTTTCAGACTAAAATTCCATATCAATTTTGTTATAAGATTGAGTATACATCCATTAAACAACATTAAATGCCTAATAAAGTTAGTTAGGGTGAGAAAAAAATGAATATTACCTATATAAATAAGTAGTTATTATGAATTGAATCTTTGTGGTGTTATTATTCATCTACATGTTAGTATAATTTAAAATATTTTGAATCAAGGACTAAATGTATAATCTAAAAACACTATCTATATTAAAGGAGAATTTCACTTGGGAAGTATAGTAAAAAATAATATATAATATTTATCATATGAGTTCATCAATATATAAGGTAAGAAAAGATATGGGAGGTGGAACAAGTTTATTGTAAAATGGATTCAGTAAAAGAGGTGGAGTATTTTTTATATGATTTCTCATTAAGGAAATTTTCTTACGAACATTATATATCATTCTATTCATCATGTAACATCATAGATACAAAATAAATATTTCTTGAAACATGAGGATTTATATATAATATAATAATAATTTTGAAATAGACATGAATTTACCCCACCTACATCATGATGTTCAATGAATTGAATAAATTGAATACCAAATAAATGAAAAGAGTTTATCTGATGTCTTTACAACAATTACATGAGATTCGAAATGTTGTGTAAAAATGAAGTTTAAAATGATTCGTTTACATAATAGCGAGTTGGTATTAAAGAAGAGTTAATATAGCCTCAAGTAACACCAAAATAAAAATGTAATTGTCCATGTAAGTGATGATGAAATATGTGTAATAGTAAATAGAGGTTGTTTATAAGTTCATTATTTTTATCCGAGGTAAAAATTTTCTAGAGGTTATTTAACATTATATTGAGCTAAGAAAAATATAATTAAGTGAGAATTGGTGTTTTTATAGACCATATAAGAGTTTATTCGAAGAATATTAAAAGTGATATAAAGTTTCATAATAATAAAAGAAAATTTTCTAAGGTCATACAGGTGCTGAGATAAATAGAAACACATAATTTAACTGGTTTATTGTTTTACATTTTTTTGGGTTTTTAAGACCATGTAAATTCAAAGGAGATATTATTCATGAGATCTAAATCTATTGGATTATTTATGAAGATATGTTTATCAGTTGATATAAATCCCAAATAAAAAATATATATTAAGTAAATTGTTTGTGTAAATTTTTGAATGAAACATCAAGAATTTTTTTTGGTAAAATTTATGAAATGGATTTCCATATTATGAGTTAAATAATATCCTATAATTTAGGTTATTCAAATTAATTAATATATTTTATTTCAAAAATATATTTACTAAAATAAAATAATTATTTTTCTACAATGATTAGGTGACCAAGATAAGAAAAATATTGAGAATCTATGAATAAATTGTGAGAGACCTTCTAGTAAAAATATTGCTACTCCCATGGTTTAAAACATACGAGTTTCTATTATTATAAAATAATAATGGCAATTAAGAAGTTTCAAACAAGTCTAAAGAATAGAAAAAAGTTTAAATAAGAGTTCATAAATCCATTATTTTATGTGCATGTTATTTCATGACTTTTAGAGAATAGGATGATGTTTTTTATTCTATCCTAGTTTTATTAAATATATCCTTTCATAAGAGACTATATTAATTTTTTATTTTATAACTTTGAATAATTTTAGTAGGGGTTTCTTCATCACCTGGTGCTACACCAAAAACCACTAAAGGTAAGAGGGATTCATGTGATACAAGTAGGATTCTTGTGAAATCTTAAATTATACCAAAATCTTGTTATGGATTTAAAGATAATATATATGTTACTAAAATACTATTAAAAAATTTACTTACAAAAATAAACATTTTGAAATAGGAATATTTATGTTCCATGAACTTTACCTTTCACATTAATGATGTAGTTTTCCAATATTGAAGAGGAAAATTGTAAATATACCATGTAATTTTGTTGATTACTTTAATTTATATATATTTTGTCTGATTTGAATAGATTAATGGATATATATATACTCTAAAAAGTTCAATGGTTCAAATTGTAAAATAATTGATAAAAATAATAAACAAAAATTAAATTCATTTCTTCCTAGAGATCATACATCCTCTTGGATCATTTAATGTGGATTAAATCTTCAATGTTGTACCTATGTTTGGATCATTATGAGTTTGATATCAAGGGATATTTCAGTAATCATGTTCTATATCTATTTTGTTTTAATTTGAAAATATTTCAATTTTACTATGTATTATCTCAATTATATTTCTGAACATTATTTAAGGATTAATGGGTAATTTAAATTCTATTAATAGTAGAAGAGTTAGTATCTTTGATGAGAATAATTACCATTCTTAGAAGAAAAATCTCACAATATACCTTTTAAATTTATGTATATAAGTGTTTGATGATTCTTTAATTGTGATTTTACATTTTTATAATGAATCCATAATAACACCCATTATAAAGAAGAATATTGAGAATTATTGAAATGATAGGAATGAAATATAGACACCCCTCTCAAAGAAATAATTCACCAAGGTTATGATATTAGATATTGATAAAGAAATATGGGATAAGTTTGAGAAAATTTATAAATGAATATTTAAATAAAAGGAGACGTAACACCAAATATTATAAGATGGTTTGAATATGTGAATATGACAAATGATGAATCCATAGATGACCTTTTAATAAGATTCACTCATATTTAAATAAATATTAAATGTTTTTTAGAAGTATTTGAGTATTCTACTATTTTCAAGAATATGTTAAGGATACTTCCTGAAGTGTTTAACACCAATGTATCCCCTCTTGAATACGTAAAGTTGAATCAACTTCCCCTTTATTATTTACATAACTTAATAATTACAAATGAAATAAGATTTTTTTTTCAAAAGTTCAATTAAAAAATTGAAAGGTTAATTCATTAAATCCATGAAATAGTTGATTCTAAAAGAGAAGAAATTTGTGTTGTTTACTGATTTCTATAAAGGTGAATAAAATTATGAAAAATATAAGGAGAAGTTATTTTTTTCAAAGAAATTTTAAAAAGGTATACCCAAATATAAGAAAATATTTCATTTAAAGTGTGTATCATTTGTTGAAATTGGGTATTTTGAAACTAACTATCCAAATGAATTATTTTATGAAAAAATGATGTTGATTTAGATAAAGAGAATCAATATGGGTTTGTGTCTAGGAAAAATTTTAGATAGTCATACAATTATAGGAAAGGTAATAGATTATTTTCATAAATGAAAACATTTTATGGAAAAAATGAATATTTTGATAAAGGAAAAAGTAGAGAATGTGAGAAAAATTGAATCGTGTAACTCAAAATCAAAAAGAGAAAATTAGAAGAAAAGAAACTTTAATGAACATTTTTAATAGGATGAATATGGTTTAAACTATGAGGATATTGGATATTTCTATAATAATGATAAGGACTAAGTCAAGTAAGGTTAAATAATACAAAAAGTGAAATCTAAATATGGATACAACATTGATAAAAATAACATTCTTAAAATAAATATTTAAAATGTGATGAAGGAATATGAGTATCTTTAAAAAATTGGGATAAATTTGAAAGAAATGAAATTAATATGTTTGAGAACTCATAATTATAAATTTTCAAAATGTGAAACTTGATGATTTTAACAATGATATTTATAGTAAAGTTGTTTTTAAAGTGAATGAACTAATGAAAACTCACTTTAAGTTATTTGATGTTGACAATACATTGAAGAAGGTGGCATGTGATTTTAACAAATCTATATAGGTTCATGCTGAATATTCTAAGGTTGTTGAAGAAAAAATCATGGGAAAAATATATTTTAGGAGTGTATTAACTTTAAAATAACTCCCCATGAAGGAAATAAAATTATTGGATTCAATAGAGATGTGATTGGTCCAAAATCCAGTGTAAAATAGATAAAATTTATCTTTTAATTTTTTTAATGTATGAAAATTGTTTTTACTAAAAGTGTAGTTTTGGAGATGAATTTTGTATTAAATGAAACTAATATTTTTTTAATAATATATTTCACATAAAGGGATATTTTATAAACATTAGGAAAATAAATTCCTTAAATATATCTAATTATTTGATCTATTTTTCTCCAAAACATTATAAAACATATTCTAAAAAAAATCATATTTAAGATGAAAAATAAAGATTTAAATTCTAGTTATAGTTTTGTAAAGCATATGGGTATAAAACATATATATTTTTGGTATAATATATATTTTTAAAGAATACTATAAAGGCATATATAAATTATGATTCATCATATTAATATCAATAATTCTGATAAGGTAAATTGTTTAAAGAATATATATGATTTAAGTCTGAATCAATATTTTAATGTTTAAAGAGAAAACTTGGAAGATATAATACGGGTACTGTTGATAATGATGAATGTGATTATATGAATTTTGAAAATTTACAATATAATATTTATGGTAAAAGATCATATATGCTAAATAATAAATTTAAATATAATGTTTAGTTGAACTTGGGAGAAGTGTTGGACATAATGTATGATATAACCTCACTTAAAAAGGATATATCTCATGATTTAATAAGGATATATATAGAAAAATAAAAATTAGGATACGATACTTCTATAGAAAAATCAAACCTATTCTTAGTTATTTCAAAGAAGCTGGTATATTTAGAGAAGAATGTAAGTTGATGGAAAGAAAAAATGTGTTTAAGTTATGAATAAATTAATTATCTTGGTTGAATAATATTATGATATTGAAGAGAGAAATTAAAAATAAAAATATCTTGAGAATTTGTGAGGAATATGCGATAAATATAGTAAGAGTGATATATACTTCATTATAATGTGTTTAGTTTGTAAAGGTCCTAGTAAAATGGTCTAACTTGTACAAACCTGCTTTCTTTTGTAACTATGATGTTAACATGGGGTTTTTCATTTTTGTTTCATGAAAAAATTCATGTGGGGGTTTGAATGGAATTTTGTTATGGTGGTGGAATGACCCTTCACTCTAGACAGAACTTTTTATTTCCATGTCCCTTCTAGGTGGTTTCCAATGGGGTTTATCCATGGAACCAGAAACACCCAATGGTTCCCTTATTTGTAATGTTTCATGAACTTGCATTCTAAAGGCAGGTGGTCATTAGTAAATGGTTCCAACAACACTTATGGTCTTACATTGGTTAAGAGGATGGGAGTTCGATCTCATAAAACATTTTTTGTGGGAATTAGTTATCACTTTAGGGATATCTTTTAGATTTAAGACATATTTGTGAATCCTTTTTTAAATCCCAAATATAGAACAATCCAACCTTATATTAATATTAAATTATTAGAATGTATTATATTTAGAATCATATGTATGTATCTGAGGATCTTCATTGATAGAGGCATATATATGTATCAGAGGTTCTCCATTGATGGAACCATTTTTATATGTATTGGAGATTCTAATGTCTTTTATTATCATCATGCTGTTGGTAAGATACATAGTGGGATGCTCTAGAATTTATCATCACCCAAGAAGGTGGGAGATATTTTGATTTTAAGATATGGCCCATGAAATGGGATTTATATGTATCCTTATGAAAGTAATTTGAACCCACATATTTCATTTCCACTTAACGGGTAACATCATACCTTTTAAGGTCAGGTGATGAGGACCAGACTGTGCATTTTAACATCATACAATGGGGACATCTAGGTGGAAGGTTCCTAGTAAATGATGGAATATGAATTACACTAAAATGGTCTGGGGGACCTAGAAAGTGATATATCATCCTAGGATAGATATGAAAAAACTATTAATATGGCCTAATGGAGTTTAGGGTGAGTTGAAGTTGTTGGGTTTGAACCTTAGGGAGGCTTCCTACATATCCCATTGAGAGAGGAATCAATGCCCATGTAGTTATTAACGTTTAAGTGTTACACCTATAAAGGAGGCCCATGTTGGTGGTATTTAATTATGTTGATGACATGAATTTAACTAACCTCTAATCCCATGTGAATAATTATCACTGTGAGAAACAAGAGGAAGAAGAAGATATGGAAATTCACACAATATTATTCACCCTTTAATAGATGAGGGTGAGGATATGGAAAGCGGGGGAATTCCCCAAAATAAAGACTATGGGATAACTCTATGAAGGGTTTCCATGGGTGACTCTTTTGATATGTAAATTCCCTTTTCATAGGTTCAGTGGAATATTATTCATTAGCCCTTATGGAAGGAAAAAGGAAGTGGTACCCCCATTTCCTAAAATGGGGAGGTCCCAGGCACTGTATCCATGATAGGGGTCCTCGTTATTGAGGGAATGAACAATTGAAAGAATTATGGGGACCCTAACTATTTGGTAGGATATGTGTAGGGAATATTTAACCTAGGTAATTCATAATCAAATGGGAGACACGCTAGTGTTTCATTGTCAATGATCGTGAAAATATAGAGGCCTCTATGGAGGTTTTAATTTTGTCTCCCTCATATGAAAGTTCTAATGAGAAGGCGTCCTTGACATTAGTGGTTAAGGAGAAAGATCATTGGGTAGATCATGTATATTGGACCTAGGTGTGATGAATATGTGTCTCCCAGATAAGTCTTGGGTGAGCTATAGGTGGTTCTCTTAGGTATGACCTGGGTGATCTAGAGTTACTTTGCCATGTAAGGCCTAGGCAAGTTAGAGGTGCTTCACCCAGCCTAGAAGAGTTGAAGGTGCCTCGAGAAAGGTGAACTATATGAGATAGAGATTCCTATTGGGTGATGAAAAACCTAGGAAATGATGCTTGGGTGGTGCCTTTCTCTAAGCTCCAAGGGTCTCCTTAGGTGTCTTTGGACGACTAATAATCAAGTTTCTATCCATGAAAGAACCATTCAACCAAGTGATATTGACCAGGGGGACAGTTCCTCTCAAGGTTATTGGTATTATTGACCTTGAGGAACCTCAATTCACTAACCATTACAAATTAACTCTTCTTTTTTAGTCTTAGGTCACTACTAGAGGGTTTGAAGGACTTGGGAGAGAGAATTGGTGAGAATATATTCAAGTGGTATCTTCATCTTCCAGTTATCTCCAATGAGGATCCCAAGGGTCCTATTTATTAGAAAAACTTAGGACCCTAGTCGAAGGAGACCATCCAAATAGGTCCATCATATATGTATCTCACATAATTCACTCACTCTGGTATATTCAGCTCATATCGGGACATATAGATTAGACCTTCATGAGCCTCTTGGCATGCAGGTGGGGTCAGTGTGAGATATACTTAGGAGAGTTATTTGAATCCATTTTATCCTCTTCTAATTTAGGTATTTCCCCCTAAATCCTTTTTTCACCATATAAAAAAGTATGTTTTAACAAATACCCTCAATTAGGATTGGGTGCAATCAGAAAAAGAGGATATGATCTTGAGGTAGCACTATAGCAAAAAGCAGTATTTGCAACAGGTTATTTGCGACATGATCTCTTCCCGTCGCAAATCACCCGTCCAAGAATCTATTTGCGACGGGGAAAGTAGCACGTCACAAATAACCAAGTATTTGCGATGGGATTTTGCCTCCCGTCGCAAATAGTTTGGCGGGGGTTGGCGCGCAAGCCGCACATGTTTATTTGCGATGGGCCCCGTTGCAAATACTCGGCGGTGGTCTATACCCTTTTGCGACGGGATGTCGTCCCGTCGCAAAAAGACTGTCGGCAGGAACTATTTGCGACGGGTCCCGTCGCAAATAACCTTTTAACCGCTGACTGTAATTAATGCGAGCGAGGGTAATTGCGACGGGGCCTGTCGCAAATACGACCATTTGTGACGGGAAGCCCGTCGCTAATAATCCCGTCGCAACTAATCTAACCTATATATACCCCCATCAGTTTTTTTCACAAGTCATTCAGTTCTTGATTTCTCTCTCTTTTCGTTCTTTAGTTTTGAAGAGAATTTTTTTTAGTTGAAATTTTTTATACGAGATCAATCGGAGAGCGTCAATATCTTCAAAATATCAAAGTTTAAGGTATTTATATTTTATTTTTTAATGTTAATTTTATTTTTTGTTTATTAGTTCAAATTTAATTAGATATTAATTGATTTTTTATTTATATTTACGAATAATTACGAATAATTAAGAATAATTAGGAATAATGAGGAATAATTAGGAATAATTAGGAATAATGAGGAATAATTAAGAATAATGAGGAATAATTAGGAATAATTAGGAATAATTAGGAATAATTATTTTTAATTAGGAATTATTAGGAATAATTAGGAATAATTATTTTTAATTAGGAATAATTAGGAATAATTAGGAATAATTAGTATTAATTAGGAATAAATAAGAATAATTAGCAATAATTAGTAATAATTAGCAAAAATTAGCAAAAATTAGTAATAATTAGTAATAATTAGGAATAATTAGCAATAATTAACAATAATTATTATTAATTAGGTATAATTAGGAATAATTAGAAATAATTAGTAATAATTAGGAATAATTAGTAACAATTAAAAATAATTAGGAATAATTAGGCATAATTAGAAATAATTAGTAATAATTAGGAATAATTAGGAATAATTAGGAATAATTAGGTATAATTAGGATTAATTAGGAATGATTAGTAATAATTAGGAATAATTAGGAATAATTAGGAATAACTAGGAATAATTAGTAAAAATTATGAATAATTAGTAATAATTAGTAATAATTAGTAATAATTAGTAATAATTAGTAATAATTAGTAATAATTAGTAATAATTAGTAATAATTAGTAATAATTAGGAATAATTAGGAATAATTAGTAATAATTAATAATAATTATTATTAATTAGGAATAATTAGTAATAATTAGTAATAATAATTATTAATTAGGAATAATTATTATTAATTAGGAATTATTATTATTAATTAGGAATAATTAGGAATAATTAGGAATAATTAGGGATAATTAGGAATAATTAGGAATAATTAGGAATAATTTGGAATAATTACTAAAAATTAGGAATACTTGGTAATAATTAGGAATAATTAGGAATAATTAGTAATAATTAGGAATAATTAGTAATAATTAGTAATAATTAGGAGTAATTAGTAATAATTAGGTATATTTAGAAATAATTGGTAATAATTAGTAATAATTAGTAATAATTAAGAATAATTAGGATTAAGTAGGAATAATTATTATTAGTTAGGAATAATTAGGAATAATTAGGAATAATTCGAAATAATTAGTATTAATTAGTATTAATTAGTTTTAATTAGTATTAATTAGGAATAATTAGTAATAATAAGGAATAATTAGGAATAATTAGGAATAATTAGTAATAATTAGTAATAATTAGTAATAATTAGGAATAATTAGGAATAATTAGGAATAATTAGGAATAATTAGTATTAATTAGTATTAATTAGTATTAATTAGTATTAATTAGTATTAATTAGTATTAATTAGAAATAATTAGTAATAATTAGCAATAATTAGCAATAATTAGCAATAAATAGAAATAATTAGAAATAATTAGTAATAATTATCAATAATTAGCAATAATTAACCATAATTAGGAATAATTAGTAATAATTAAGAATAATTAGGAATAATTAGTAATAATTAGGAATAATTTGGAATAATTATTATTAATTAGTAATAATTAGGTATAATTTGGAATAATGATTATTAATTAGGAATAATTAGTATTAATTAGGAATAAATAGAAATAATTAGGAATAATTAAGAATAAATAGGAACAATTAGGAATAAATAGGAACAATTAGGAATAATTAGAAATAATTAGGAAGAATTAGGAAGAATTAGGAATAATTAGGAACAATTAGGAATAATTAAGAATAATTAGTAATAATTAGGAATAATTAAGAATAATTAGTAATATTAGTAATAGTTAGTAATAATTAGTAATAATTAGCAATAATTAGCAATAATTAGCAATAATTAGTAATAATTAGCAATAATTAGTAATAATTAGAAATAATTATCAATAATTACCAATAATTAGCAAAAAAATTATATTATCAATATTTAAAAAAAAACAATATTAATATTATTAAAATAAAAAAATTTATAAAATATTAAAATTATCAATATTCATAATAGGATTTGCTCTATTTTTAATATGTTCTAATCTTAAAGGGTTGCCAATTGTCAGGTCATGTGCAATAAAAAGTTTGTGTCAGCCATGTCCAATGTAAACTCTATAATTGTCCTTGCATGGTTGATCACCTTGTAAGTAATGTTCGAATCGGACAAACCAAGTCATGACCTTCTTATCTATAAGAATTATCTCACATGAACCTTTACATAGACCATTCTTCCTTGAAAATTTAAGGGAAAAATAATGATATCTCCCCAAATTTTTAAGGAAGAAAGATCTATATAAAGTGTCATGTGAGATTATTCTTAGAGATGAGAACTTCATTACTTTGGTCATCCTATTGCAAAAATACTTTCAAGGTGATCAACCATGCAAGTACAATTATAAAGTTTACATTGGACATGACTGACACAAACTTTTTATTGCGCATTACTTCACAATTAACGACCCTTTGAGATTTGAACATGTTAAGAATAGAACAAAGTCTGTTGTGAATATTGATAATTTTAATATTTTATAAAATTTTTATTATTTTAATAATATTAATATTGTTTTTTCATAAATATTGATAATATAATTTTTTTATTACTAATAATTAGTAAACGAAATCTTCTTGGATAATGAAGGGAAAATTTGTCATCATGTCCACAATGATGATTACCAAATTTCTTTTTATTATTCAAGCAGTTTTCCTTTTGCTAAGTATTGTCAAGTATTACTAAATTAGTATTAAATAGTAATAATTAGTAATAAATTGTAATAATTAGTAATAAATTGTAATAATTAGTAATAAATTGTAATAATTAGTAATAATTAGTAATAAATTGTAATAATTAGTAATAATTAGGAAATAATTAGTAATAATTATCAATAATAAGTGTGAGAAAGATGCAATTAAATGAGCTGTCGGACAAAAGAGTAGCCATCAATCCACTAGAAATTGTGTCATCCTTAATTAATGATAATTTTTAAGTAGTTGTAATTATTTATCTTCTTTTTTAGATAGTGTTTTTATAATTCCAAACTATTCAAAAATAGTGTGGATTTTATATTTTATGTAAAAAAATATGGAACAAAGAAGTCGACATTAGTCATTATTAGATGATCGAGCTTGGATAAATCAGCACAGAAATCCCAATGGTTCTGGTTTAAATGCTATATAAATTGAGGGTGTTGAACATTTCTTAGCATTTGCATCATCAAAACCAAGATATGTTTCAGAAGGCACAATTAAGTGTCCTTGTAAAAAATGTGCTCTGAGAACGTTTGACACATTTGACAAAGTTGGGGGATATCTCTTGCGGTTTGGTTTTCAACTAGATTATGTTTTTTGGTATCAATATGGTGATTGCAGTTCTAGAGAAGATCTTAATAACTTGATTCCGGATCCATCACGATTTCAAAATTTAGTACATGATGTTGCAGGTCCATCTGTGCAACAAACTGAAACTCAAGATGATATTGATTTAACTCATGAGTTAGCACCATCCTAATTTTATGAGTTGTTGAGGTCTGCTGAGGATGCATTATATCATGGTTGCAAGATAAACAAATTAGAAGCGGTTGAAAAATTTATGTCTATTAAATCAGATAATGCAATGTCAAAAAACTGTTTTGATCAGATATTTTCTTTGGTTAAAACACTGTTACTTGAAGGAAATGTGTTGCCTGCAAATTAATATGAGAGAAAGAGGATGATTCGTAATTTGGGCCTTAGTTATCGGAAGATTCATGCATGTCCAAATGATTGCATCTTATATTTTGGAAAAAATGATTCATTGGATATTTGTCTCACATGTAGACAATCGAGGTATAAATAAGCTCAACCAGGGACGTCTAGATCGATTCCAGTAAAATAGTTGAGATATTTTCCCCTTACACTCAGGTTGCAGTGTCTATTTATGTCTCAGAACACTGCATCAATGATGTCATGACACAAAAACAAGATTTCAACTGATAAAAACTTGAATCATCCATCTAATGGTGATTCATGGAAGCATTTTGATCGTCTGAATCCATCTTTTACTATTGAAGCCCGAAACATGTGATTGGGTCTTTCTACTGACAGTTTTTACCCGTTTGGTTCTTATGGTAGTCAGTATTCATGTTGTCCTGTCTTTATAACTCCGTACAATTTTCCTCCATGGATGTTGATGAAGGAGCCTTATATATTTTTGACTCTCTTAATCCCAGGACATCTGAAAAATAATATTGATGTTTATTTTAAACCATTAATTGATGAGTTAAATGAATTGTGGAGTGATGGTGTTAATACATATGATGTTGCTGCGAAACAAAATTTTATATTAAAAGCTGCATTGATGTGGACGATTAGTGACTTTCCGGCATATGACATGTTATCTAGTTGGTGTACACATGGTCCAAAATCATGTTCTTACTGTATGAAAGAAAACAAAGACTTTATGCTGGTCAATGGAGAAAAACCTTGCTATTTTGATTGTCACCATATATTTCTTCCAACCGATAATCATTTTCAGAGGAACAAATTTCATTTCAGAAAAGTTACAATTGTAAGGGATGAACCTCTAAAGATGATCTCAGGTACAGAGTTAAAATCAGTTGTATTTTCATTACCCCCCATCACATTTTGACCAACAGTAAACCAACCAAAAATTCATGGATTTGGGAAAGAACATAATTTGATAAAATGGATAATTTTTTGGGATCTTCCATATTAGTCCGATTTGTTAGTCCACCACATGTTGGATGTTATGCATACTGAGAAGAACTATTTTGATATTTTATTTCATACAGTTTTGGATACACCAGGTAAGACCAAAGATACTGTAAAGGCATGATTATATCTTGCCCAAATTTACAAGCGACCAGAACTTGATATATTTAAAAATGTTAGATCATAGAGGTTAATGAAGCCAAAAGCATGTTATACACTGTCCAAAGAGATTCTCTTATTATTTTGTCAGTGGATTGCATATTTGAGACTTCCAGATGGCTATGCTTCCAATTTGGGCAGATGTGTTAAGAATGGTTATATTACTGGATTAAAAAGTCATGAATGTCATGTTATAATGGAAAGACTAATGCCGATTGGATTCAGAGGTTTGTTGAATTCTATGATTTGGTATTCGATAATAGACATATCATATTTTTTTGAGACATCTGTGCAGCGACAACAGACTACAATGCATTAAGAAAACTGGTAGAAGATATTGCTGTAATTATATGTAAACTGGAAAAAATCTTTCCACCGACTGTCTTTGACTCAATTAAACATCTGATATTAAATTTTCCACATGAAGCTAAATATGGAGGTCCATTATAGTTTCGATGGATGTAACCATTCGAGAGATGCATGCTGAAATTGAAGAAAAAAATACATAACAAATCATCAGCTGAAGGCTCAATTTCTGAAGCTTATTTGCAAGAGGAAATTGCTTTTTTTATGCTCTCATTATTTTGAATATCAATATCCATCAAAACAAAATCACATGGGGCGAAATTAGGGTAATGTTAATGAAAAAATGGACAATCAATTAACTATTTCTAATAACCCAAATCTTGGTTTTCGTGGAGTTTAAGAATGATGGTTTTCAGATGATGAACATCACAGAGCTCATATATATGTTCTACTCAACTGTGAAGAAATGACATCATTTGTCCTGTGAGTGCTTCTATCACTTATTCTATAATTTATGTTATAGTATTTAAACTTATTTTATTTGTAGGTTATATGATAATTATAACAAGAAACAACTTCTAGAAATTATAGCAGCTTCTCTTGAAGAACACAGACAAATTTTTTTTTCTCAATGGTTTCAAAAATTGGTAACATAAATTATTGATGGTTTAATATGAACTCCATTTATTATTTATTATATTGATAATTGTTTTACAAATTTTCAGGTGCCTCACTCTGCTGATAAAATTGATAAGTGACTATGTATATTGAGTAACCCACTATCCAAAATGGTTAAATATTATAATGCATATGTGGTGAATGGTTTTCAATTTCATACACATACATACATGGAATAAAAAAATAATGAACAATGGAGTTTTCTTGAAAGTATCACATCACAGAGAAACTAAAGTTGACTTTTATGGAATTTTGGATGAAATTATTGAGCTGTGTTATCTAGGATAGAATTACATAACAATGTTTAAATATCAGTGGCTGCATACTGAGAGAGGTTTGCGTGTTCATCCGACTCATGGAATCGTCGATATTAAATATAAAAGTCTTCTTGCAGTAAATGAACCTTTTTTACTGGCTCAACAGGTACATCAAATTTATTATACAAAGTACTGTGCTACTTCAAGAGACTTGAGTGATTGATGGAGAAAAATAAAAATGAACTCTCAAGAAAATCAGTTTACTCAAACTGAATGTGGTTCTGTTGAAGTGGAATGAATTGAAATTATTCAAGAGACGACTCAAAATCCATCTGATTCACAAAGAGATGTGAATATCAACGATGACACCCCACAATTAAGGATCGAAGGTGATGAAGATATTAATGATGTTACAAATGAATTTTAAATGATAAGAGATGCTGAAACTGAAACTCATATAGATATTGATGACACTGATGAGGAAGATGAAGACATTGACATTGATTTCTATGGAGAAGAGGATGAAGATGAACATTGACACAATTAAATGCTGGTTATAATCATAACTAATATATATCTATATATAATAGTTATTTTCAACTATCTGCTAACAACAATAATTTTTTGTTTTTGATGGACTCTGATCTATTGTGTGAGTTGGAGGAGGATGAGCTACCTTTGGATGATGAGGATGTGGGATTAGATGACCCTCAACCTACTGGTGGTTCAGGAGGTACGTGGAGGGGGCGCGGTCTTGCGCGACTGATGATTCCTGACCCTATCTTTGAGCGACGTCCACATCTTGGTTTCGATCCACGCACACGGAGGTATGATAACCTGTATAGTTTAGTTAGATTTCATTAATTTATTTATATATATACTAATTGTTTGATTATTTATTACTTTTTCATAGTTTTTAGCATGTATCTATTGGACATGGGAGCGCTATATTGTGCAATTATTTTTCTTAGCTATGGACCACATGGGAACAGATTCCCGTTGATGTGCGACACGACATGTTCCAGAATTGGCTGGTATGTAAATAAATAATATTTATTTTGAAATTTATTTTATTAAAAACTTGATATAATAAATTATTTATAGGGTCTATGGAATCTTATCGATGATAGCATGCGCGATGCTATCCACACGACATGGCAGGTTTTTATGCGTGACCGTTTTCGCCAGTTTTTGCACAATTTGAGAAGGCCAGCCATTAAGAAATAAGGGGTGACAGAATTTTATGAGTCGTCTAGAGACCATCGACCAGAGTACATTTTATCTCACATTTGGGATGGATTATGTTTACACTGGTTGGGTGGTGGATTTCAGAGAAGATCTTCTGTGGGACGACAGAACCGGGGAAGACAGGAGGTGACGTATCGAGCTGGTAGCCGTACATTCAGTTCTCATAGAGAGCATATGGTAAGTATATTTTTTAAATATTTTATATAAATTTAAATGTAAACAGTTTATTTTATATTTCTCTAGGCATTCAAGCATCCCGATATTACGGAGTTCGCATTTATCGGAAGATGTATAGTGATTCAGCTACTGGAGAGATTAGAGGTGATCGCCAGCGTCTGATTGTGGTTAGTATTATTTTTTCTGTTTAACAATTAACTGCATATAATATTTTGACAATTTTAATTTTAAATTGGAATTGAAGGAGTCATATGAGGCTGCAACCTCTCAGACATAGACTGAGGGTCAGGAAGAGACGGCTGAGTAGACCAGTGCTCACAATTTCGATGAGGCGGCATGAATGCAAGTGACTCAGTATGACTTTGAGAAGGGAAGAGTAGTTGGAATCAGCTATCATCTGACTCCTAGTACTTATTATGGTACTGCTGTGATGTCGGCATCCAGCTCAGGAGGAGCTCATGGAGAGGCATCATCTTTTTGGCTCACAGTATCGGGAGCAGTTACGAGCTCAGGCTGAGCATATAGAGACTTTGTAGAAGCAGTAATAAGAGATATGTTGGTGACAGTAGCAATAGGAGCAACATTACGAGGAGTAGATGCATTGATGGAAGTAGCAACATCACGACCAGATGTAGTACATGCGCCGTTTGACTCATAGTTTAGGGATGGAGTTTCCTCCACCATCTCCTTCAGCTCCTCCACCTCCTCCAGAAGACGACCCCCCAGTGATTTTTTTATGTTAAAAACATTTGAATTTAACATTGTAATATGAATTATTTACATTTTTTGTCTTTTATATCGGTACAAATATTACATAATTTAATTTTTAATATTTCATTATTCCTTTTTGTGAATATTGATAATTTTAATATTTTTTATTTTTTTATTGTTTTAATAATTGTAATATTATTTTTTCATTAATCGTAATTTTATTAAATTTTATTTTTTTTAAATTAATTTATTATTTACGAGGTGACCTTTTGCGACGGGACCCCGTCACAAATAGTCTAACTAAATATTTTTAAAAACATATTTGCGACGGTCAAGTGGTACCGTCGCAAATAATTTGTTGTGACGGGCCTGTCGCAGAAAGTGTTATATATATATATATATTGCGACGGGAGGAGATCATATTGCAAATAGTTTTTGTGATGGGACCATTGCGAAAACGTTTACATATATATAATACATATAATCAGAAGCTTATTTGTGACGGAGAATTTTCCCGTCGCAAATAACTTTTTTTGCGACGGGCCCATCACAAATACTTGTATTCGTGACAACGTTTTATACAAAGGGATATTTGCGACAGGGCCCCATCTCTAAAGCCTATTTGCGATGGGATCCCGTCACAAATATACCATTTCAATTACCAAGAATTCCAATAGTGTAGAGATGAATATATATGATGATGAATCCTTAACTCTCTTATTTCCATGATCGTGTGTACCCTCATGTTCTCTTAAAAAAATTTACGTACTTATTCTATGAAGTAGAGAATATGGATTATGTACAGATTTCCACCACACATGTTAGTAGTACATGTCATTTATACTGGTTATCCATCCTAGTATATTGCACTAGTCGATTGCACAAGTGATCAGGAATCTATAAATAGATTCACATGTTCGAAACATTACTCCCCACATTTATACCACTTATTCTCTATTTTTATTCTAATATTCTATGAAGCACTATAAAATTAATCTTTCACACTAGTCATCTTGAATAACTTTAGTATGTATGTTAAAATGACCTTTTCTAGATGCATCCACTGAACCACTTGTGCGAGTAACCTGCACGAGTTCTCTTGAGAAAGTGACATGTGTAAGGTACCCTGAGTGAGTGAACCACGTGAGGTCGCCTGAGTGAGTAAGCTATGTGAGGTCACCTGAGAAAGTTAATCGTGTGAGGTTACATGAGTGAGTAACTTTCATGAGGTTATTTGAGCGATTGACCTACACAAGGTCATTCCTTTTTTAAATTTGAACATTTTTAAAAAATAATCCAAATAAAATCCTTAATTCTAATGAATATTTTAGTGTTTTCTCTATACATTTAAAATAAAAACTCAAAGGATCAATTATGTAAAATCATCCAAACATGTTGAGTAAATGCTCAATGTATTTGGGCCAGATTACTATGACATGTGTGGCTCCACTCTTCCAAACATGGAAAAATAATTTAAGAACTACCAACATGAGTACCCATTGAGAAATCAGTCACCTATTTATGACTATGGACTTCTAAAATATGAATTTATAATAAATATATAGAGATATTTATCATAGTCCTAGTTCTATGAGTACAAAAACCATCTTACTACCAATATCTCTTCCAGAGGTGTGTTCATCAACATGGGAACAATACCCTCTACATGTGTCATGCATCATTGTTTATGTTCCCCATGTCTAAATCCTTAGACCCAGGAGTCAAAACCTCACTGCTATTTATTGATCATCCATGTTTCCAAAACTAATTAATAAAAATTATAGAAGGAGGATTTGTACTTCCGTTCTAGAGGGGGAGTCAAACCCGAATGGATGTGGGCATACTGGGTGCAACAAACTTGTGCAGAATTTGGATCTGAGTTGATAGACGTTGTAATTTATGAAGCAGTCTAGGTGGACTGAAAATATTTATAAAAGAATATGGATATCATCCCTAAGATCTTGAGATAATGGATCCCCTTGAAAAATAAATTTCATCTGACACACGGTGAAGTCAACATTAGTGTATGGGGTTTCTATAAGGTCTCAAGAGCACCTATTATTTAAGAAATGTATGAAGAATTTATCCTACCAAAATTAACATGGGATGGAACTGAATAGACGTCGGCATCATACTATGATCTATTGTAGTTGGACCAAAAGGTGATGAAAAATGACCCTCACCGAGGGATGATTTTCATTATGAGACATGGACGAATGCCTTCTTGGAGTAACAAGAAGAGGGTCCTATTTTATAGAACCGAATAGGATGTCCTTCATTGAAGAAGTAGAGAATTCATGGTAAATTTTGGTATACATTGAAGAAAGTATAGTATGATTAATGGTGGTTTACAATCATGTTTGACATACCTATGAGAACCCACCTCACACGTATTCTATAAATATGGTTGAGAACCTACCTACTTCCGGTCTGTGAATCAGATGGTGGTGTGGGGAGGAATATGTCTATTCAGGGTCCAAGATAGTATAAGGAAAGAGCATAGAGATAAATATCCATGTTTTGAAATAAAACTATCGCTGCTTATTGCATACATACTTAGGGAAGGCCCTATACCAAATTTTATCGCCATTATAAGTGTTGTGGAGGTGGATTGTGGTGAAATTCAGTTATTATGCCATAAAAAGTAGAATTGAAGTCCTTGGAGGATGGTTTCATCCATCCATTTAGTATATTTTTGGTATTCATCCCTTATATCAAAAACATGGTGAAGCTTTAAAAATATGAATATAATATAAGCGTTTAACTTCTTACCATATGGTGATCCAAATACTGGAATGTTCATTGAAAATAACTCCATTGATGATGACTTAATGTCATACTTGATCACGTTTTGAGATATCATGATCGAAGCTTAGGTTGATAATGAGGTTATATGTGAAGCATTTTCTCCATATGGATTTTCTTATCAGTTCAAGTGTTTGAAATATTCAAATTTATCTCCACCCACACATGTCCATTTTGAGAAACAACCAATGGTGACCCAAAAATTATGGATCCTCATGGATTTTGAGGTATCAAAATAATCAATTAAGTTACCTCCAATAGGTGAATCTATTTGGTTAAACTATGGGTATGACACTGCTTGGATTTCTTCCTACCCTCAAGGGGAATTAATAGTAAGTTTCCCTCGATTTGAGGATAGAAATACTGATGGATGGGGAAAGTATAATAGGGAGGCTCATCCTATTAGTGATGACACCAAAGCTCCAAAATCTTCTCAAAAATCTCAGACACAAGCTATAGAGAGGGATAGAGTTGAAAATGACACATCTTTCAAGATGAGGTGGTCTAGATGGAACCACTAGAAGGAGAACCAAGCATTGGTTACCTAGCCTCCCTCTAGAGTAGAGTGTCTTGAAAGGAAATTAAATTCAAAATATTCTAGGTCTTCCTCGTAACTCACCACATCAATATCTGATTATGTGTGACCTTAAGATATCAGAACCTAGAAAGGTATAACCCATGACATCATAGATTTATGGGTATTTCTTCAAGCTGTCATACATATCATATAGCTTTCGGATATTCAACCACCCTCTAATATTCAACATGAAAACAATTTTTTTGAGGTGTTATAATATGTTTGAGAGTTGGACATGTTAGTATATGTGATCGAAGACCAGATCCCAACCATAAAGTGGGTAACAAATATTCTAGATTGAGTTGCTACCATGGGAGTGGATAAAAAATTCAAAAATGATTAAGATCAATTCATTGATTCTAGTGATGTAAGATTATTTACCTTACCTTTGAAACCATAATAATTTTTGTGAGTAGAGTAAATATTATTAATGGGACACTTTGAATTATAGAAGGAAGAATCACTAGATCTAGATTCCCTAAGATATACTTCAATGGTAACCCCGATTAGGGTTTATGGGTATATCAGAGCCTGATGAGTTTTCTCTAGGTTACATATTAAGGGAAAAGAAGATCCACCTCTAGATTTTGTGCTTGAGAATAATAACATGATCTTCTCACCATCTCAGGTGAAGAAATGAAAGAGGGAAAATATTTGGCCAGAAATATGTGCTTTATTGTGTCTTCATAATGTCATTTAGTCCTATAACTTTTCTGACAAGCCCATATGACCATGATTTCCCTTTATAGGATCTACTTCACTTTCGTCCCTCAAGGGGCCTAGCACTGATCCCTCGGTAGTCAAAGACGACACTCTAGATAGGGCATGAACTCTTATTGACAAGACCAAACCCTTGATGGAAGTCATGTAAGGGACCAAAATTCATCTATTTATATTACTAAAGAGGGATATAGAAACATGTTAATATTGGTTATGCATAAAAAGATATCTCATAAAAGAGTATGACTCTTCTTTTCACAATATTTTATACCTTCACCAATAATTGGAGGACCTTATGATGACCAATGATGACTCTGTTATTATCTTGGGAGAAGCTAATAATAGTTTCAAATCATTATTAGAGGTTATTCTAGCTAAAATAGCCATGGGTAAATTAGGTGGAATAGAGTTGGGTCACAAGCCTGATGTCCCATGTGTCCCCCCAAGTGAGGCTTCCATGAGGCATAGTGCATTTGGCCATGAAATGATAACTCATGATATGAATATTCATGATATGGTTGAACATATTAATATTCCCATCTCTTTATAAGAGCTCAATGAATTCAATAAGGAGTTAGGAAGACATTAGTCTTTATTTTTCCATGACCAAGAATTACATATGATGTTTTAATCACGAAAAAACAATTCATGAAGATTTTTCCATGAAAAATATTACCGATTCCATTGAGTAGAAGGGTAATTATATTTTTACCCCTTATCAAATAGATGAGATAAAAGTATTATACCATGGGGTGTTAAAATTTAAATATACTTTTTGCCTAGTCTCTGAGCACCCTGAAAGAATCATATTTTATATGGAGGTCCTTGCATAGACTGTATAATTTGTAGATATAGGGAATGGTTCTAATCGAGTAGTTAACCCACCAACATGTAATTATTATTAACTACTCTAGTTTTATTTCGATCCTTTCTATCTATTATTACCCAATGTTAATAATTAGTTCTACCATTTATCTAGTTCCATTGACTTTGGAAGATGAGATTGAGCGAGATGCATCCATCCCTATTCAGTCAATAATAGAAAGTAAAGATGATAATAATTCATAAAGAGTAGAATAGGGTGCCTCCTTAAGTGTATTAGTCCCATAATAAATATATCCCTCTGAAAGAGGCTCCGAGTAAGACATGGAGGCACATGATTCCTTTTTTAATATAAACCATTTCATTTGGAGAGACATTTGGAAGTTAATCTTAGAGACACCTCTTGAAGATCTACCATCATGAACTCACAGACTTATAACCCTGTTTTACATTTTGGGGTAGGGTAGATTTGATTACCACATGATCCATCATGTCATGAAGTTGATCATTCTACAAAAAAAGTGTAGAAAAGATCATGGTAGGTTGAGGCATAGCTAGTGGGCTAGTTTATAGATCTTATAGTCGTTACATCCTAATCATATCTTAGACAATCAAATGAAGTGGAGGATAATCATCACTAAATTGATGATAAATATCTATATATGGTACATGTTCACAAATAATTAGACACCATGAATGGAGAGATTGTCCAACTCCATCAACACTTGAAGCGGGTCTTGGAACCAGGAAGATATTACTTTTCTATAGAGAAGGAGAAACATTTTCATACTAAGGAATATGTTACCACAAAACTGATTAGGATTTGACACACTATAGATAAGGATTGATCCCTACTTCAAAAGATCAAATACTTTATTGAGTAACTCCTATAAAACATGGAGTAGGGACTCTAACCTATGGAATCTACTTAGAATTTTTATATATGAATGGGATTTTTTTGTCCCCAAATCAATTTTTTTCTTATTATATCCTATTGAATTACTTTACATCATAATAAACCCATTTAAATGAATTTAATCATGTTCATATTCCTAAATAATAATGAATGTAACAAAACAATTCTCTAATTTTTTCTTATATAACATAACCTAGAGAGCATAACTTGATTATTGTCAGAGACTTAAAAATTGGCCTCACAAACTTTTTACCTTTTCCTCTAGTAGTTTAAGATATTTTAGGATAGTCCATTGTATCTGATGTTTTAGATCAGATATACATGACTAATATTCATGTGAGTAATAATACCCTATGAGGATTGTGGGCCTTGAATACCCCAACATCCCCCTTTTATTAAAAAAAGTTATTGGCCATTATTCTAAGATTTTAAAGTTATAAGGAACATATATAGAGAATGACTGTAGAACATGTTTGAAAATAATTTTCCATTATTATAATGTAAAGTCAAAAATAGATAAATGGATTTACTCTTAAGGATGACATTTTTTTCTATTTTACATTCCATTTCTTGGGGGTATGAATTATGAAAATCCAATTTGAGGTGTACTATGCATATTCAAATAAAGGTTTATGTTGAAGTATAATTCCTTGACTATCAATATAGATTCTAAAATCAAGAATATTTGAGTTCCCTCAAGTCCATGAATTATAGATCATCAGAAGAAGGGTATTTAGAGACATAATGGGGGAAATTTGGGCTTGAGGCTATCATTAACTGGGTGGACACAATCTCATTTTTATGTTGAGTGGATCCTGTAAGGATTTAACTACCCTAATCAAGATCATCAGACGGTGTAGGAGAGATTTTTTATTGTGGTTGATCCATAATATAGAATTCAGGCATTGCTACATCAAGTGTTGCCTTTTAAGGACTTTCCTTTAAGACAAAACATTCCTTGAATTTTATTATTACATGATTTGGTCATGATAAAATGGGATGATTTACTAAGATATCTAAGATAATGTGATTAATTATCAATGTGAGAAATAATAGGGGTTGGGAAGATTACCTATATTGTGTGACAACATCAGTCAATGTTTTTCTTTGATGAGAACCACTTTATCAATTACAAGGGTAGTATCTCACAATTTATTATCATGTGACTGAGACTAATAGTTTCTATGGTTTAATGTAATCATTATTTTACATAAGGGTATGTGGTGAATCAAAATAATGGGTCATGATGAGCCCAAAAGGAAATCTGAGTATACCTGGATGTGGTGGTGGAGGTTATAAACCATGATCTTAGGGGTTTTCAAATCAACATGATTTTGGTGGGAAAAGTATGAAAAGAATGACCAAAAACCATGTTTGAAAAGTGGATTTAGTTAAAAAAAATTTAATGTTTGTGAAGATAAAAATAATTTACTCCTAATGATGAAGGTTACTTTGGTTGAAAAACCATTTTTGGGCACTCATTATACAAAGACAATTTTAGGCATATTATGCAGAGTCAAAAAAAAGGTGTCCATCAGAGTTAAGTGCCCTCATCACCGATATCAAAATGGAATACTTAAAGATCTGAGTTCCCCAATCCAAGGAGAGTGATAATATAAATGGATTTTTCTAAACCTAAAGGTGGTATTTAGACCAAAAATGGCCAAAATGTGTGTGGATCCTTACATAGAAATGGCTCATATGTAAGGAAGGGGTTACTTTTTTAAGAACCATAATGAAATATACTATATGAGTTTTTTTCATGTAAGAGAGGTATTATATTCATTATTTCATGGTATGAATTGGGATAAAGTTCTAGGATTCACTATGTATCCCATTCAGGTTATAATCAAGTTATAATTAGTTGTTATTAAAAAGTTTCCTTTGTTGGTTATCCCCGCTTGTAGGGAGGGGACATTTTTTCATTCATATTTTAAATGGACTTAGGATTTGATATCTGGGAATCACTACATATCCTATATGAGTTGTAATCAATACACATGTAGTTATGAATGATCTATAGGATGGTGGTTTGGTAGAATACCGACATTGAGATTATGGACAAATCGGGTGAGGACCAAAGTATTACATAGTTTTCCATCATGCAACAGGGACATGAACTATACTATTTTATATCATGAGGAAAGTATATTATTGTATATCTTAACATCTTATGACTAGGATGTAAAGGTCATGCCTTTTATGGTCATGTGAAAAGGACTAATCCATGTAGTTTAACATCACATGGAAAGGATGAATGGAGCCTTGTTGTTTTAAGTCATATGACTAGGGATGATAGTTCAAGTGATTTATATAGAATTGAATGAAATATAGAAGATAATAACCTGATGTGAAAAGGGAGGCAAACATAGGCCCAATTTCACACAAATTTTCAAGTAAATTACACATAGTGAGGGGAGGACTGAAGAGACAAATGTCAAGAGAATTTGTTTATGGACCAGAGACAATAATCCAAGGCATCACTATGTATCCCAAAAAAATAGAAATCAAGAAAAACATAATTTTGAAACATAGTATGGTAGATAACTAATAAAATAGGGGAGGAATCCTCTATATTGTGGGATAAATGCATCAACCAGTTTAAGGTCATGTGAGGAGGATATTGTCATGAAGTTTAATGTCATGTAACCATGATGAATCGATCATGAATTTTATGATTATGTGAAAAGGATCTATATGTAGTTTATATTCATATAGAATGAACTATGATGTCTTATAGTTTTGAGGTGTATGACTAGGACCATGGTTATTTTCATTTTGAGGTCTTATGAGTACTATCTATTTCATGGTCATTCGACCAATAATGCTATGACATTCTTTGGGTGTAAAGAAGGAAAGTTGTAATATGTGGCATAAGGGTTCAAGGATTTGAGTAAATGATATGGGATAAGTGTGAAAGGGATGATATCAGACCATATTTAAAAAGTGACCTCCATTAAAATGTTTCCATCAAATATAAAGATAAAAGAATTGTTGTCCGAAACGAATGATCATGCCTCTATTTGACAATCCATATTTGGAGGTGTATTGTGCTAAGCCATGTTTGAGGTTTATCATGAATGATAAAAACAAAGGTTTCCTTTGGAGTTGATATCTTTTATTTTCAATAGCCAAATAAATCTTACGGAGATCTGAATTTCCCAAGGCATGATGTATGTTTTTTTAAAGGAGTGTACCTGAGTATTCATGGATAATTTAGGATAGAAGGGATTGGGAACGAGTAGAGTTTTCTTTTCATAGGTCTGATTTTAGAATTTTACATAATGAAGGGAACATTTTTAGATAGACATAATATTTAAGACATTGGAACTCTATGTATCTCATTGAGATAAGAGTCAATCTACACATAGTTGTAGTATAGAAAAACTCCCCATGCATGTTTGATCCATACAAAGGGATGAGAAATTTTTATATTACAGCTGGACCATGATGTAGGATACAGGCGTCACTATATATCTCATTGGAATGGAAATAAAGACACATGTAGTTCCAGAGAGGATGTGTTGTGGGAGACAAAAACCAAGTACACTGGTCCTATTGGGCGAGGTATATAACAATGCATAGTTTTACATCTTGTAATAGATGTCAACTATAGAGTTTAACACCATGCAGTAAAGAATTTTGATTTTACATTTATGGTATTTCATCCATGACCATGATAACCCTGACATGGAATAATACATTTCAATCATTTGGGGAATCCGTTAACAAAATTTCTAATCCCATTTGAGCTATTGTTAGAGTGAGAAAAAATGAATGAAAAACGTTTATTTCACCATAAATAAGCAATTAAAACAAAGGATATGATAATTTTTATATGTGGTGGTTTGGATAAAATATATGATCTAGGTGTATCTATGTACTTAATTGGAATTAGAATCAAGACATACATAGTTTAGGGAGAATCTTAACATCAAATGAGAGGGAATTTAACCATGCAGTTTAACATCATACAAAAAGGATGAAGGTTAACCAATATAAAGAAGAAGGAATGAGTCCCCATAAACATTATCTAGGAATTTGGGAAATCATCTCATGAGATACATCCCATGATTATGAAACAAATATTCCTGATAGGTTTACCAAGGCATCCTATGCTTGGTGCATTGGTTAAGACTAAATTCTAGAATCATGTGCTGAATATGTTGTTGTACAGTTTAGTTTCTCATGACTATGAAATTATGGGTCATGTCCTTTAGGGTCATGCAAAAAGGACCTCTCTGTGTAGTTTCGTTTCATGTGTTTAGGATGAATGGTTTATTTTAGTTCTATTTTATACAAATATGACCATTTAATTTTTAAGTTTAGGTTTATATGAAAAATACCATAGTTTCTACATGATGTATTTATTGAGAAACCTTACATCGGTAGGCTTCCTAGTGTGTTTTCTATCCATCATGATTAATGTGCAAGCTCCATCAGGATAGACCTTATGTATGATGTAAGGAAATTATCACTTTGATTCAGTATTTGGGGATTTTTCTAGGTATCGTTGTATTTTTAATAGTTAAAACTAGTTCTCCTTTAAGGGATGAATTTAGATGAACATTCTTGTTGAAGGATCTTGCTATCTGGTATTGGTGAACTTCCAAGTGGTTCAAGGTATGAAAACTTTTCTTGTTGAGTTTATTTAACTTGCCCAACCACTTTTATGTTTCCAATCATATGAGAGTTTTCTACAGATAGATATTATAAGTGATGGAAACTTGTCCTTAATGGGCCACACTACCCATATTCCATAAACTAGAGAATATGGGGTCTCTTGAGTAGGAGTGGGGTTGTAGTGTGGTAATCCCACAAGGCGTTTAGGAGTTTTTTCTGGCCAATAATTGTTTTCTCTATCCACTATTTTCAAGATAATTTTTTATATAGTTATATAAAAAGACTCTATCTATCCATTTATGATGAATTGAAGTGGGAATAATGGTTGGAATTATTGTTGTAATCCTGGATGAAAGTGATGATACTCTTGGTCCCGACTTTCCTAAGAGGAACTACCTCAACCCTTTTGGAGAAGAAGTCACTAGTGGTAAGGATGTATTTGAACTTATTCCCTATATCGAGAGGGTATGACCCTACAATATCCATTCCTTATATAGTGAACATCCAAGAGTATTTATCTATGTGTAGAAATTATAGGAGTTGATGGATAAAATTGGAACGAACTTAGTAGGTTTGATAGTTTTTCAAAAATTGTGTGTAATACTAGATCATCAAAGGCTATAAATACCCAGGCCTACTGAAATTGTTAAAAAGTTTGGTTCTTGACTGATGGGAACCACATGCGGTATCATAGACTTCCTTCATGGTTGTAGTCATATCTTCTCTATCAATGCATCTGAGGAGAAATCTATCACTGCTTTGATTATAAAGAACCTTATGATGACCTGGGCTATCATAGAGAGTTAAATTAATTACCTTCCATCAAATCTATTCTTTTATAGATCTGTTTTATATAAGGGTACCAATTTTGGGGTATTTTAGGATGTAAATCATCCAATTTTTTTCATAATTATCTAGTTCAGTGGTGGATTCGACCTTGTTGATCTCTTCCACACTACTTTGAACAAATGAAAATACTATTATGCGATGGATGATTTTTATGACAATTTTATTATGATCTAGAACTACCAAGGCTATAGAAGAACTATTTAATGCATATTCCTAAGAATTTTGTGGATTTGAGAAGTGATTTATTATTGGGTTGGAAGGGAATGATGGTTCCAGGCACAACAAAAGCGTGTAGAGGTGGGTGATATATTAAAATTTATTTTAATAATCATTTCCTGAAAACCAAGAGTGATGATTTGGAAAATAAAATTTATAATTAATTTATTTAATATTCTAATAAATAAGTATCTGGTCTTATGAAAACTATTCTTTGGTGAATATTGATTGTACAAATAGACCCTTTTAGATTACCTTCATTGCACTACGAGGATCCAAGGATAGAATCCTTCTAGTAGTGATCCACATGTGGTCCTATGATCTTCAAGCACCACCACTCGATCTTTGGGTTCTAGCTCAATGAGACAAATGTCTTGAATTGTTTTTTCATGATCAATTATTCTTTATTCTTGATTAAATCTCTATTTCAATTCTCATTCTTAATAGGGATAGAGATGGAAGAATTGAAATAGAATTCGTTGTGTGCAACAATTCTCTATTCTCAATTTTGAATCTTCTACACAATAGACATAGCCACCTATTAATAGAATTGGTATTTAAGTTAAAATATTATTTAATTGCATACCAGCCATTAAATAACATTTATTATCTTTAATAAATCCTGTGTTGCATAATCATAATTACATAATTATTATTTTGTGATGTATGCAAAATTGCACAATAACAAATATTATACAATGATCTTGTCAGTTAATATTTCTCACCGAACTCAGTCTTGGTCTATTCGAACTCTTATATAATTTATTGAACAACCGAATAATGATTTTATTCATAAATTAACATTTTATTCACAATCTAATGAATAAATATTTACTAAAATATTCAATAAATAAAATTAATATTTTATTGATAAGTAGGTGAATAAATATTTATTTAATTTATGCGATCAATATAAATCGAAAATTTTTTTCATTGGAATTGAGAATAATATTTATTCCATTAATTAAATTCAGATATAATTAAATTGAGATTAATGGAAAAACTTAGTGTGCGATCCTCTAGTATTCTTTCTTATTGGTATTAGGTGGGATTTCCTAAATTCCAAGATTATTATCTAGCAATGGGTCAAGGAACCCAAGAGAAAGAACATAATATTGAAATGTTGACAAACACACCCAAATACTCACTGTTTAATACAATCCCTTTGTCACAATATCTCATCAGGAAGGTTTCACATCCATGTCACCAACCTATATGATCGATATGTATTTCTTAGATTATCTAAAATAAACAGGTCATTATACTATAACCCTATAATTTAATGCAATGGTACTATTCCAATCAAAGGTATGAGATATCAGCTTCCATAAAGATAGAAGGGAATAATATTTCCTCAACTTATTCATTAATGGCATGTCACTCATGACGCACCAAACATATATAACTCCACCATGAACTGTTATCTTTATTGTTTAAGAAATAAATATAGGTACTGAAGTTATAACATGAATTAATAATAATATTAAAGTCTAAGGACCATCACAGATGATCATAGATATGAATATCTGATGACACTAAAATATGTGTAATTCCTATTGGTGGTTCTGTTCTTATAATCTATCGTCTTGGAGATTATCAAGTACAATCTTCATGAGAAGAAGACTCATATTCTTATGAGTACTTTCACCTAGTAGTATATGTAATATGTATACCATCATAGTATGTTATCCAACCAAAAAACATTATTTTAGAATATCATAATATCACATAAAGGTTATCATCATAGCGGGGAACTACTATGACGTTATCAATGCGACATATACACTAGAAAATTATTACATTAAAGTCATGTAGAAAATATAAATTTGTAATAAGTAGTTTTATTAATATTAAATACATTGAATATAAATGAAATCAAAGTGAAAACAGTTGGTCCTAGGATACCAATTACAAAAAGCTCCCACTTGGACTAGATCCAAATACCTATGATCTTCAGTCTTCTAGAACTCACATGATATTCATGTTTTTGCTGAGTCAAGGATTTAGTCAAGGGATCATCCACATTATCTTCTGTGGAAATATTTCTCACTAAAACTTTACCTCTTTGAGAAAAATATCTTAAGTGATGATACTTCCAAAGTATGTTCTTTGTCCACTGATGTGACCTTGGCTATTTTTCAATAACCACTACTGCAGTATTATCAAAATAGAGTGTGATAGGATCTTTTCTACTAGGTACCACATCACACTCTTGGATGAATTTTCACATCTATACTACTTCTTTATCTACCTTAGAAGCTGCAATATACTTGTAATTTTCTATAGAATCTATAAACACAACCTTCTTTGAGATCTTCCAGCTCACAAAACCTCAATTCAAAGTTAAGATGTATCTTGTTTCTAAATTCATGTCATCTTTATTGGTTTGGAAACTATCATCTTTATGTCCTCTGATGACTAGTTCCCCATCTCCTCCATAAACTATGAACATATCCTTAGTACACCACTAATACTTGAGGATAGTATTAACTTCCATCTAATGGCAGTCACCTAGATCATCTTGATATCTTCCTTTTATACTTAATTCACAGAATAAATATAGCCTTGTACATATCATAACATACATGACAAAACCAACTGCTGATACACATGGAATCCTTATGATTCTGGTACTTTCCTCATGTGTCTGAGGAGACATTTTTCTAGAAATATAGAGGCCATATGATGCTGGTAACAATCTCCTCATGAATTTTTTCATAATGAATCTCTTCAGTATCTTGTCAATGTATGTACTTTGACTTAGGTTGGGAAACATCTTAGATATATCATGATATATTTTGATCCCAATATTATATGCTTCCTCTCCCATGTCCCTTATAGAGAAGAATTTATTAAAACATATCATAATAGATTGAATGAATAGTATTTCATTTCCAATGAGTAATATTTCATCAACATATACTATTAATAAAAATAATTCACTCCCACTAAACCTATTATAGATACTAAAATCAAATTCATTGTTTATGAAAACAAATTCCATTATGGACTCATAAAAAAGAAATGTTCCACAACCTGGATTCTTTCTTTAATCTATAAATGGATATTTGTAACTTGCATACCTTGTTAGAATCCTTTGGAGTCACAAAACCTTCAGGCTATGTCATATATACATCTTCCCTAAGGTTCTCATTAAGGAAGTATATTTTGACATCCATTTTCCAAATTTCATAATCCTGGAAATCTATAATGTAAAGTAGAATTATGAAGTTTTTCAGCATTTCAAATGGTGAAAAGTTTTAGTTGTAGTCAATTCCTTGACTCTATTGAAACCCTTTTGCAACCAGTCATGCCTTATAGGTATTTACATGTCCTTACATGTCTAGTTTGTTCTTGAATACCCATTTAAAACCAACGGTCTTTAAATCTACTAGAGGCTATACCAAAATACAGACTTGGTTTTGGTACATGGAATCCATTTCATAATTCATGGATTCTTTCAACTTCGAAACATTTGTTCCACTTATTACTTCATTTTAGGTTATAAGATCATTATTATCACCTAATAATATGTCACGATCCTCGGTGACTAGAAAACCATATCTTTTTGGTTCTATAACCTCTTTAGTACTTCTACACAGTAATTGTGTCTCTAGAACAATTTATTCCACCACGAAACTTTGTGGAATTTTTTCCTATGAAAACTCTTATGTATCTTGAGACTGGACTTCATTGAAGTCTATTTTCTCCCACTATTTATTTTAAAGATAATATTCCCCTCAAGAAATGTGGACATCTTTCAACCACAACATTTTTCTCCAAAGGTTTATATAGGTAGTATCCCTTTTTTTATTTGGTATATCCTATAAAGAAAAACTTTGTGCCTTAGGTTGCGATCTTGTTACATAAAGAGGCCTTAAAAAATGATTCACAACCCTAAACATGTATGGTAACATGATTTTATTTCTAATCTATAATTGGTATGGTATACCATCTATTTCTTTAGTTGGAACTCAATTTAGTATGTGTATTGTTGTTTATAACATGTATCCCTAATTGAGAATGGAAGAATCATATGAGAAATCATTGATCTCACCATGTACAAAAAGGTGTGTCTTTGTCTTTTTATTACACCAATACTCTAAGACACATAAGGAGGAGTGAGTTGAGATAAAATCCCAAACTCCTACAAATTACCAATAAAGTCTTGATTAAGATATTCTACACCATGGTCTGAGTGAAGTTTCTTAATTTTCATATTAAGATAGTTTTCAACATCATTCATATATTCCTTGAATTTATAAAAATAATTTGACTTATTCCTCATTAATTATACATATCTATATCTACTAAAATAATCAATAAGTTATGAAGTATGAGTACCCTCTCCTTAATTCCACAAGAAATGATCCACACAAATCAGTATGAACTAATTCAAGGAGCACTTTATCCCTTTCACATTTCCAAATAAATGGATATTTGGTCATTTTTATTTGTAACCATGTGTGACATACACCTAGTGGTTTTAGTTTAAAGAAATATGAATATCAATCTTGATTTAATTTAGTCAAGTTCATTTCATTTACATGAACTAATCTAAGATGCCAATATTGGGTGTGGTATGAGTCATGTGAAATTACTCTGTCATTGATTTCCATTATTTGTTTTGTGTAATCCAACACATAAAGACCATTATTTAAATGTGTCTTACCATAAAAAATCCTATTTTTATATAAGAAGCAACATTTATTCCTAAATTTGAAAATAAATCCATCTGTATGAAGTATGGATATAGAAATAATGTTTTTTGTAAATAAAGTAACATGATAAAAAACCTTTAAAACCAATATCATTCTAGTTGGAAACCTAAGGTGGTAGTCCTTGATATCTATAAAAGAAAATTTGGATCTGTTGGCTACTCAAAGATTTACCTCTCCACAATTAATCTTTTTGAATCTACTTGGTTCTAATATTTGAATATATATGTGAGCACCAGAAGTTGTATCTGATACCCAATTTGTAGAAAAATATAAATTTCATTGATAAAAAAACACCCAAAGACTACTCTATATTCTTTGGATGGGTTCATATTTTCTTCTAGTGGCCCTTATTGCCACATAAAAAATGGAAAGAACCATGTTCCCTTGATTTCCCCTTGATCTTAATATTTTTGGAAGGTTTTGAAGAAGTTTCAATCTTAAAGATCTTCACTTTCCCTTTATCCTTGTTCACCATAAGGTAATAAGTTTTTTCATTCTTATTATCCTTATCTACTTGGTGTAGAAGAGTAAGAATATTTGGAAAATACTTCTCAATGTTATTCATATTAAAATTCACAACAAAGATGGAGAATCTCTAAGGGAGTGATTCCATAATGAGGCCAGTGCCCAGTACTTTGGAGACTTTAAACCTTAGAACCTCTAAGAGCTCAATTTATCCAATGATCTTGACTACATGAGGCCCAAATAGGGAACATATCCAAGATTTATCTGAAAGAGTGCCTTGGAAATATGAAAATGTTCCTATTTATCTCTCTCTTGATAAAGACAATAGAGGTCCTCAATCATTCTATACACATCCATATTTTCATGAGACTTCATTAGTTCAATAGACATTAATGAAATCATCAAACATTGAACATTGACTACATCACTCAAATGTTTTTCATGAGAAAACATGTTTTTCATGACTAAAGTCATTGTGGTATATATTTTACCTACTAATTATAATATTTTTCCTATACATAATTTTGATGACTCTAATAATGAACATAATAAAGATAATACCAAGGAATGGTCCAGGGCTCGAGAAAGCCTGATCCTCGAAATTTATTAAGGAAAAAGTAAAAGAGAGTACAAAATATGGCGTTACAAGTAAACTTTCACATCTGAGAGTGGAAAACCCCATGCATGTCATCATAAACAAGAGCAGTACAATAATCAGGGGTTCTAAACTTCCACATTAAGGTTGATTCTAGAACCTCCCTCTTTAAAAATACATCTTCCACTTGGTTGGAATCCCTATACACATGCGTGATATAAAGGTTAATTTGATCAACGGTCCTCATACATTCATCCCAATGAGGCAAGAGCTTCCATGAAATATTTCTCATTTTCAAATTCAGAGTTGCGACAACATTTTCGGATTCTGATTCAATCCAAATACCATGCCATTTATGATGCACTGCGTACTTGACCGTGTAAATGATGTCCCACAGTTCAGCTTTATAGGCAGTCTCTATTCCAATATAATTATGAAAACAACCCTTAACAAAGCCAAAATGTGTTTGAAAAGTACCTCCACATCCCAAAGGTCCCGGCATGCCCAACGCTGCACTGTTAACATTCACTTTGATCCATGATTCAATAGGGGTATCCATATAATATATTTTAGGACAATAGGTTCTTTAATGAATATAATATGTAAAATGAATAATTATTCAAATACATTAATATTATATAGGATACCTTTAATGAGTTAAAGTATAAGTATAAAAGTCTTAAAATAAAGCATGTTCTAACTACAAATATCAAATATGAACTATCCATTGAAAGATAGAAAAATGATCAACTACTCAAACAAAACACTAAACTTAAACTGTCAAATGAGTAATTGAAGAAAGATCTAGAAAAATTTAAAAATAGTAGAGAGACACTCACACAAATTTTGGGAAAGAAAATTACACAAAAATATGCAACTAGAATAGGATATGAGCTTGGACATAGAATAATATCTAAGATTACTTTTGTTCTTAAATTCGTACCTAAAAGCTCTACTTCTAATAATCTTTCAAAAGAACCTAACAAGGTATTTAATTAAAAAATTATTAAATCTATGTATAGGAAAACCATGAGACAATTATGGGTTTCTAAAACATTGATAATTAAAATTTCTAGACCCAAACATATTTGTGTACTAAAATCATTTCTTGTTTAAAACTTTTTTTACATGAAAAATTCTTGAAGATCTCCAGTAGAAGTCTATAGAAAATGGAAAATGGATGTTCGAGACATATGACATGTTATTATTCATTCTTCAAGAGCCTCATAAATATTGATGGTGTAAATTTCACCTTTGGGTATAATGAAAAAGCAAAAATTATCAGCCTAGGACAGATTGGTAACAAAAATTCAGTTTTAATTTCTAAACTTTTATATGTTGATGGTTTAAATTATAATCTTCTTAGAATTTCTTAGTTGTGTGATGATGATATTTATGTTTAATTTGATAATTATGCTTTTAATTTTTATGATTCTAAAAAGACATTAATTTTTACTACTTTAAAAATATACAATGTTCATGCTGTAGATTCAGATTCTTTGATTTCTCAAAATGTTTCATGCTTCAATGCCTTTCAAAAGGAACATTGGCTCTAGCATAGGAGACTAGGTCATTTCAAAATTCACTCAATTAGGAAGACAACTAGAAAAGGGTTAGTTTGGTATCTACCTAAGCTTGAGTTACCGAATAATAAAGTCTATAACCCCTATCAAAAAGGGAAACATCAAAAAGTTTTTTTAAACTAAAGAAAGAAGTGTCAACTTCTCAACCTCTTGAGTTGGTTCACATGGATTTTTTTGGACCTTCAAGTGTGTAAATTTTTAATGGGAATGACTATGTTTGGGTTCTTGTGGATGATTTCTCTATGTATACTTGGGTATAATTCTATCTTACAAAATTGAATCTTTCTCTTACTTTAACAAGTATTCTAAGTCTATATAAAATTTTAGTGGACAAAAAATCAATACCTTAAGAAGTGACCATGGCTGTGAGTTTGAAAATCAAGATTATGAATAATCTTTCTCACAAAATGGATAAACTCATAACTTCTCTGCTCATAGGATTCCCAAATATAATGGAGTTTCTGAAAAGAGAAATATAACCTTGTAAGAGATATCCTGAACTATTCTAAATGAGTATGAACTGTCTATCTCTTTTTAGGAATAAGCTATCAATACAACCTGCTATATCATCAATAGCATTTTAATCAGACCTATCCTTAAGAAGACCCCTTATGATCTATAGAATAATAAGAAACCTAAGGTTAATTAATTTATATATATATTTTTTAAAAATTATCTATTCTTAACACTAAGGATAATATGGACTAATTTTCTTCCAAAAGTGATGAAAGAATTTTCCTTAGTTATTCAATATCTAGAAAATCCTATATAGTGTTTAATAATAAGACCAAAAATTTATAAGAATCAATCCATTTCAAATTTGATGAAACTAATCCAAATGAGCCTAATACCTCCTTAGAAAACCTTGAGGTTGATTTTGATTCTCTGAATTTAAATTATAAACCTTTAGAATCTGCTGTAAAACATACAAAAAAAATCAATCAGTTCTGAAGAATTTATAGAATTTCTAGAACCTGAACCTAAAAATCCAGAAGTGAAGAATCCCTATTTATCTAGATCTATTAGAACCATTAAGTACCATCCTTTAGATTCTATTTTAAGTGATCTAAGTATAGACACAAAAACTAGAGATTATATTAGAAATCAGGTTGAACATCAAGATTTATTGTCTTAGCTTAAACCTAAGAACATCAATGAATCTATTAATGATGATTTTGGGTAATATCCATGAAAGAATAATTAAATCAGTTTGAAAGAAAAAAAGTTTGGGAAATTGTAGATAGACCCAAGGAAACCTTTACTATTGGAACTTAATGGGTGATTATGAATAAAGTTTATGAGTCATGCATAATAGTTATAAACAAGGACAGACTAGTTGCACAAGGTTATAGTTAGGAAGAAGGGATAAACTATGAGTAAACCTCTTCTCCTTTATCCATACTCAAATTCATAAGAAGCCTACTTTCTTATGAAGAACATTTATTTAATATTTATAAAATGGATGTCAAGAGTGAATTCTTAAATGGTTTTATAATTGTTGATATTTTTGTTGAACAACCCCTCTGTTTTCAAAATCCTCATTTTACAAGTCAATTTTTTAAATTAACTATAGAATTATATGGTTTAAAATAATATCCTAGAGATTTTTATTATAGGATCATCAATTTTATGACCTAAAAAGTATTTTCAAAAAGAGTAGATGATCCTAACCTCTTCATAAATCAAATCTAAAAAGCTGTAGTAGTTTTTCAAATATATATTGATGATATTAATTTTATATATTCAAGAAATTATTTATGTACTAATTTTTCTAAAACGATGAAAAATGTATTACAAATGAGTTTAATGGGTGAAATAAAATTCATTCTTGGATTTAATATTTTTCAAAACAAATAAGGAATTATTTTAAATCAAATAAAATATAAAAAAGGTCTTCTAAAATGTTTTAACATGGATAGTACTAAGAGTAGTGATACTCCTATGAGTACCACCTATAAATTGGATCTTGATGAAGTTGAAAAATCAATGGATCAAACTCTTATAGAGGTATGATTGAATGTTTTATATATTTTACCGCTATCCAACCAAATATTAAGTTTAGTGTGTGTATGTGTGCTCATTTTCAAGCAAACCCAAAAGATTCACACTTAGTTTTTGTTAATATAATTTCCAAATACATAAAGTATACTAAAAATTTAGGATATTTTTACCCCAGAGGAAAAGAATTTGATTAAGTTAGTTATTTAGATGTTGATTTTAGTGGATAAAATTTAGATATAAAAGAACCTCTAGAACATGTCACTTTTTAGGCATGTCTCAAGTTTCATGGTTTAGTAAGAAAACAAATTCTATAGCATTGAGAATTTATAAAGTTGAGTACATAGATTCATGTAGTTTTTGTGCACATATTTTGTGGATGAAACACACTTTACTAGAATATGGATATAAATTCTGATATGTCCCTATAAACTATGACAACATAAGTGCTATTAATATTTTCAAGAATCTCATTTCATATTCTAGAAAAAAGTGCATTGATATAAGATATCACTTTTTGAGAGATCATTTTCAAAAAATAGATTTCACTCTTGAATTTATTGGAAAAGGAAAAAATTAATTGATATATTTACTAATCCATTGATTTATGAGAGAATAAATTATATCAAACATGAATTATAAATGATTAATTTTGGTTAAGATTAATTTTTGGGTACATACCATTGTGGTTGACATACTATTGTGATGACATACCATTGTGGTAACATACCATTGTCTTCTCATGCCATTGGATTATCATACCATTGGCTTATCATTCCATTTCTCTCATTCATTTTCAATATTTTTCTGTTACTCTATATTTTGAACGACCAGTTTATCTCCTAGTTTTATATTATTTCCCGTAACCCGATACATGTTTTTTCTTAGATTTCAATTTCAATTTCAATTATTAATTCAATTTTATAATACCTAATATCCAAAATGATATTAAAATGGAATTATGTCCATTACCAACATACCTTAATCCTTTCACGATACTCTCATATCTTTCTCTATTGAGACTAGTGCAACCACTCACCTCCTGGTTTTTAAATCTTCTCTTTACCCACGACCAAGCTTTCTGAGCCAGTTTGCATGACAATAATGAAGAGTCCCTTTGCATCTTATCCTTATAAGTCTAGAAATTCTTAGAAGAATAAGAAATAACCAAGTATACATACTTCAGTTTCTCTAGTTAATCTCGATATTTCAAAAAGAATTATTGTACTGAAAAAGGAAGTTGAATCGAAGTGGATGTTTTCCAGTAAGTCTCTGGTACTCAATGTGCTCCAAATCAAAGGATAGTTAGAGTGTTTTTCATAAAACAAGATACCCTTCTACTATAGGTTAGTTTTTGAATTATATCAGAATGTTGAGTTTGTGTTTGATCTAGATGGTGCCGATTAGATCAAAAGTAGTGTAAAAGGACATGTATTTGGTTTTTCATCAAACAAATGGTATACATGTTTAGGTGTTCCCCATGATGGAATTTATGATGACTACCAAGGGAACATTATAGAAGCTAGTGACTTGTTTGTATATGAGGATTATTTTTCTATGCTAATAAGAGATGTAGCTACCAGAAGTCCTGTTACCTCAGAGATAGATAGGGAATGCAGATTTTGCTTTAAGTTTTTGCAGCACATGCTATGCCCAAGAAATTGTGATTTAGAAACTCTAAGGTACCAATATTTTTATCTTCTATCTCTTATGACAAAGGGTAACAAGAATAATCTATATAGATATATCATAGTTTATATGTGTGAGATGATCAAATCACCCCGTTGGTCCAACTCCTTGATCTACCCAAGTTCCTTTCAACCATGTTAAAGGCCAAGAGTCTAGTATATGAGGATAAAGAGTTTGTTACATACTATGGTGGTTTCTTCATTATAAGTGATAATTGTTCAAGGATAAAGATTAGATAGAACCCCTAGAAAAAATAAAGGGTTGGAGATTATGAGAAAGTATATGCTAATTATAATGTGGTTGATCATCCAACTAGACCAACAGATGATGTTGATCTAGGCTTGGATCCTGATAAAATTGTTGAATAATATGATGTGGATAAAGAAGAAATTGTTTCTGAAGAATTTGAAAAGTAACCATCTATTAATGATGGGAGTGATCCTGAATTATCTCCCAAATCTTCTCCCATTTCATATGGATCTACCATCTCACCAAGGAGACTTCAAAAAATATAATGATTAGTAAAAAGTGATGAAGAAGAGAATGTGGTTTCTGAAGAGGAGTAGTATAAGGGTTACAAATTGACTAAAGCTGATGATGATGATAATGAGGAGTAAGAAAAGGAAGAAGAAGATGATAATGGATATGGTAATGTAAATGAAAGGGATGAATATGATGAAAGTGATAATGACTATGACTCTGACCCTAATGGTGTGAGTGTAAGAATCAAAATAAAAGAGGTGGAAATACCTCCAGAGCTTCAGGATGCACTTACTAAGAGAGATAAATCCCCATATGTGAAAATATTTCATGAAGCTCCAACTGTTGATGAAGTTTAGGCCAACTATGTTTCCACTGGTCAATTAGTTTCTAATTATGCTATGATGGAGCAGTTGAGTGTGATTTCTATTATAGAACAACATGTGGCTGAGAAAGAAAAAATAAAGATTCCTTCATCTGACCAAGGAAGTGATGTTAAAATTGTGGTCTTGGATACTAATAATCCTTCATTTGAAATAAAAATAGAAGTAGAATCTACGGTTGATGGCCAAAAGGATGGTACTCAACAATTAGTGGAACCGCCTATTGATAAAAAAATTGAAGATAATTATAGAGTTGAAAAAAAAATTTCTGCACAAAGTTTATATGGTCTGAAAAATCTTGAATTGTTAGTCATTCCTACTAGTGTGGTACCTACTTCCACTGGATATATCTTAGTTGTCCTTCCATATTTATGGGTTGATCCCATGGAATAAGTATGGGGAAAGTACTCCAATATTTCAAGGAGCCCACCAAAGAATGGTGGACCCAAGGATTGAATTGAAGGAGATCCTAAGGGATCCTTAATAGAACAAATATATTTAGATAGTATTTTGGGAAATTTCAATTCTTTTAGAACTTCAGAACCTAAACCTACTATAAAACCTTTTTCTATTCCAGTTGATTCAGTCAATAAAGGTGACTTGGATGCTTTTGGTAAGAAGTTAGTGTCTAGATTTTCTTGCACAGTTAAATAATATACCTCCTTAAGATAATTTTTATTTTTGATAAATATTTTAGGTACATATTTGAGTTGGTTTTTATCCACATTAAACCAAAAATGATGCATCATATCTATGAAATAAAGCTTAAAAATATGCGAATTAGTGGTAAAGTTCAATCTCTAAAGTCCTTTTGAATAAATGAAGTCGTCATTTAATGATTCTCTAGAAGGTATCCTTAAAAGTATTGAGGCTACATCTTCTGACACTTCTATTCCTTCTAATCCAACCATGGATGTTGACCAGTTAAGAAAAATTTTCAAATATGAGTTGTGATCTGCTTCAGCCAGTTCTTTTTGAAGTATCACTAATCAGCCCCAAGAGACCTTAAGTAGGATTAGATATAATTATAATCATGTTCTCAAGTATATTACCAGCTATTCCCATGACATAAAAGATTATAGGTAAACTATAACCAAGGAAATTAAGTATTTTATATATCAGATTCATACAAAGCATTCCATGGAATCAAATATCAAATTCTTGACTGAAAATTTAAGGATGACTTTAAAGAACATGACTCCAAAGAACAAGTAAGACAACTCAAGGAGATTAATCCAATGTTGAACCAATTTATGGAGGAAAATAATTATTTCTTTATTGAAATGGAAATATGTGGCCAAATCATAATGGATTTTGTAAATCTCATTAAGCATTTTATTCATGTTCAAGGCCAAGTAGTTTTGGCTCAGTTATCCATTCTAATTACTCCTTAGTTCTCTTTTAGAACTAGAGTTATCGGTGGTACCCATATACCTCTTCCACATATTTTTATCCCTTCCCTATGGATCCCGCACAAGCTGTGCACCACATCATTCTAGTTTTTTTTTTTGAAGATCATCCCCTTCGGGCTCTCACTAGTCATTCTACTAGTGCTCCCTATACTCTCCCATAGGCTGATCCTACTACCTCGAATAAGGAGAAAGAAAATGATAAAGAAAAAGAACCAATTAACCCCTATTATAAATCTTAATATTTTTTTGGATTATACTACATGTATTTAATTTGACCTGGTCTGTAATAATTTTTTGATAATTAGTTTGAATGCATTTTCCACTATTATTTTTCTCTTTCTATTTATTTTTCATCCTTTTACTATATTTATTATTTTAATATTTACCTTTTTGATAACCCAAAAATGGGGATATAATTCTTATGGAATATTGAAAAAACATATGGAAAATTTTTCTATGTTATATTTGATACTATCTATTTTTAATCTTTCTATCTTTGTTACTTACCTTTGATACTTACTATTTTTTATTTTCTTTGAAACCATATACACATATTATGAATGATAAGTTTTGGATTATATTTGGAGTTTATATTTTGATCTTACCATGGATATCATTTTTAAATTTTTTTAATACCTTTGATTCCATTATTTGTGATCATAAAAAAGGGAGATATTATTGATCTCCTAGTTTTAATGATCACAAAATCACGATTATAAGGATATTAATGAATTTAAAGTTTCTATATAAGTAATCTGTATTCCGAGACAGGTGAAAAATTATCTAAGAACGAGTGACCATTGAGGATGAGACACTTCCATGATAGCACACCACTAGAATGTCATACCATTGGACTAAAAAATTGACAAAGTCTGAGACATTGTCAATCAACACACCATCAAGATGTCATGCCGCCAGAGTACGAATTTGGATAAGTCTGACACACCACCAGACTAACCTTCCTCTTGAGGATCCACCGCCAGTGTTATACTATTGACACATAATTTTGGCTATGTCTAAGACACCGTCAGACCACACACCTCTAGACCAGATACTTCTAGTTGAGACATCTCTAGTGTAGTGGAAATTTTATTAAATCTAAGACATCACTAGTATCATGACACCATAAAAACATACCACCAGACATCAAGACACCGCCAGACTAATCCACCACCAATATTTTTCTTTACTTATTTCTAATATTTAATAAAATATATATTTATCGTTTTTAATTCAGTTTATTATTCTAATTATTATTTCTTGAACATTTTAACTAAATCATTAAAGAATGATGTTAGATGTGCAGTACGAGGAAGTAAAAAGAGGATCATATTTTCCTCCTATTGATGCTAATGAAAGACATATCAAACTCTATCATGTGAGTGTAGTTGTTGCATCATACATGCATGAAATGTGAAGCAAATTATTAGAAAAGATGATATATCATGCTTATTGAACACACTTAGAGACGATGAGCTAAATTGCTGCATATTGTGAACAATCAACTGGAATACAAACTACACCATCACATCTAGTTCTTTCCTTTATTCAAAGAACATGGGTCTATGAATATTTGTTTTTCTGATGTTTTCTAGAGAACCCGAATCAAGATTGAATGCAAAATCAAATCAATATTCATAAGGAACATTGTAACAGACCCATATTTTCTAAGCTCTATACTTTTAGATTGCTATATTCTATTTATATTTACTACATTTTGAGTAGTGTGTGTGAATACTCTATTTTATCACATGCACACTATCTCATGTGCTAAACTATAAGATACTAGATATCTTCTCAATCTATTCCCATATTTTTTTCTCCCACAGATAAGAGTGGTAGAGGCCCTTGTGTGGCCTGTTTATTTTTTCCTCCCGTGTATAACTATAGAAGAGGTTGTGTGTGAACTAAATAGTTTGTAAACTATTTTCAAACCCAATCTAGGTTTTGGATCAAATTTTTTTTTATATAAACTTCTTGGTTGTGAGTGATCACCAAGTAGAGAGGAATCATTATTGAATTGAGACTAAATCTCTTGTTTTCAAACTTTCTGATGTGTTCTATAATTTTGTTTTACATTATATCCACTCTAAAACTAATTTTTTTGACTATAAAAAAATACTTTGATAGTTTATCTTAATTTGTGTTCATATAGTATTTTGGTTAAGTAAATTGATTTCAAAGGTTATAATAATATATTATATTATTCATCTAAGAACTAATAAATCTTTAGATAAATATTTATAATGATTAAGATCTCTATCATACTAGATATTTTGATAAACATGGTATATTTAAATATTTTTGGGTTTTCAAAACAATGAATTTTAAATAAAAGTTTTATTGGGTACTCAATTCACCCCCTCTTTAGATAGTCACTCCAACCAATAAAGTGGTTATGGTATCTATGTTTGTGATATAGGAGGTTAAAGTACATCTATATATGTTAGGGATAAGAGTTAATGGTTTTCATATCAAATTCATCTTTTTGAGTCATGTTTGGTATTATGAACCTGATTTCATTTATGTGGTGTATATAATACTTATTTAAGATATTATATAATTTTTTATTTTTTAATATTTTTTATTTTAAGTTCAATTAAAATCCCTATCTTTAAAGGGGTTTTATTCAAATGTTTTTTAATTAGGAAGGGATTTCTTAGTCTTAATTCTAATTCTTTTAGATATAATACATTTTTTGAACCATTTTTTCTTTATATAGTTTATTTAGTTCCTATGGATATATTTTAATATTAATAATTGTATTTCATGGGATTCAGTAGCAAAATAATGTTCCCATATTCAAGTGGATATTGATTTAGTGGCTTCCCTAATACTAAATATTTTTGGTAACTCAACTTTCATTCATTGAGTTATGATCATTCTCTTTAACATATTTCATTAAATTTGGGTACATCCTACATTTTTATTATATTATATGGTATTATCTCATTGATTTTTATGGATATACATTCCAACTACATAAATCCTTTGAAAAATATTTCATTCTTCTTTGGATATTTTTTTTGAAACCATCCACTTTTTTTACCTAGATGGATTATGATCATGTTATTTTGGTATTTAATTTTCTATATACTCATTGATATATATGATGTGAACATAACATTTTTCTAAATTCATATTGGATGATGTTAACCTAGAAATAATGTTATTATATTTACATGGGGAAAATTATTGGCATTCCATATATTTTTTCCAATACTAATGATTATTAATAAGTTAACTATTTTTTGTTTGACTATCTTCCTTCTTTATTTAGATGAGTTATGAGAATATTATCCCTTTTATTAACATGAGGAAAAGTATTGGGGAACCATATATTTTTATTCCAATATAAATGATTATTGGAATTTTTACTATTTATTTTTTTATCATCCACCTTCTTTCTTGTGATAGGTTATGATCATGTTATCAATTTATTGACATGGAAAAAATAAATGACATTCTTGATGATTATTGTTTTCTAACATAGGCTGATTAGGATTATTTTATAATAACTTTGTGTGTAATACACAACCTATTTTTTCCTAAATTTATATAGTGGTCAATCACTTGTACAATAGTCATGATAATTTTAAAAGTATAGAAATTTGAAAAGGTCATTTGATGTGAATTAAATAGTCACTTAAACTCTTCTATGTGAAATTTTTTATGGCTCATAATCACATTGTTTGAAATTCGTAACTTTTTCTATATATTAGTTTTTTCTAATAAAATTATTTGATATGTGAAATAATTTTTTCTTTTAAATTTCATAATTTAAAATTACTTCAATATTAATTATCCCTTTATAGGAAATAGAAACATTAAACCCATAATAAATTTTTTATGGGTAATTAATGGAATTAGTTCAATAATACTTCTATTTTTCATTATCACTTATCATGAATATTTTATATAACAACAAACACATAAATCCTAGAGACTCATTAGAAAAAAATATCAAGATTGAATAAAAATCCAAATATTATTATCAGATCATATATTTAAAAAACACAACTGATATAGGTAATAAATAATATTAGAGCATTTGAACAACATATTTAATAATAATTAGACTTAGATGTCTCTTTATACCCTCTATAAACATGAAAAACATATCCACTTTATATAAAATAATATAAAGGTGTGATATATTAGGGTTGATAAAAATTAATTGTAAAAGTTATATAAATAAATAAAATAATTAAAAGAATAAGTAATTTAGTTAAATACAAATGATTAGAAGTATAAAAAATATACAACACATAACATATAATTGTTCAAAGTGAATTAGAGAAAATTAGTCCAAAAAATATGATATTATATTCAAAATAAAAATAATTTTAAAATATCATGATATAATAAGAGAATATTATGTGATTATTTTCATTTTAATAAAGAATTTCTAATAATGAGATTGATGGAATGTATGAGATAAAAGAAAGAGTAAATAAAATTATTACAAGATTAAGGAATTAAAATTATATTCTATTTGTTAATGATATTACCAAAATAAATTTATATCAATAAGTAATGTATATGAATAATAGTAACAAAAAATGAATTTAAAAAATTTATAAGACCAAATAGAATCATAATAATCCTTATTAGGCTCATCAAATGGTGATGCACTAGAATATAGAGAAGAAGTCACTATTGGTTCTTTCCCTTTGGATTTTTAAGTAGAGGGGGATAATAGAATGTAAGGAGTATAACATGATATGTATAATGTTCTAGGAACTTAAGGTATATAAGGTGAGGTTTTAGTATTTTCACTCTTCCTATTATCCTATATATAAATTGACATAATATTCATGCAGTTCAGGATAACCATGGACCTTGTTTCCAATATATTTTCATATTTTCCTTTCATTATAATAAACTTATCTAACAGTTCTTTTGGTGTAATCTATATAGGAAACTTGGTTTTTAAAATACCAATTTATTCTAGGAATATTGAATTTTTTTTCTCAATGTTTCAGACTAAAATTACATATCAATTTTTTTATAAGATTGAGTGTACATCCATTAAACAACATTAAATTACTAATAAAGTTAGGTAGGGTGAGAAAAAAATGAATATTACCTATATAAATAAGTTGTTATTATGAATTGAATCTTTGTGGTGTTATTATTCATCTACATGTTAGTATAATTTAAAATATTTTGAATCAAGGACTAAATATATAATCTAAAAACACTATCTATATTAAAGGAGCATTTCACTTGGGAAGTATGGTGAAAAATAATATATAATATTTATCATATGAGTTCATCAATATATAAGGTAAGAAAAGATATGGGAGGTGGAAAAGGTTTATTGTAAAATGGATTCAGTAAAAGAGGTGGAGTATTTTTTATATGATTTCTCATTAAGGAAATTTTCTTACGAACATTATATATCATTCTATTCATCATGTAACATCATAGATACAAAATAAATATTTCTTGAAACATGAGGATTTATATATAATATAATAATAATTTTTAAATAGACATGAATTTACCCCACCTACATTATGATGTTCAATGAATTGAATAAATTGAATACCAAATAAATGAAAAGGGTTTATCTGATGTCTGTGCAACAATTACATGAGATTATAAATGTTGTGTAAAATTGAAGTTTAAAATGATTCGTTTACATAATAGCAAGTTGGTATTAAAGAAGAGTTAATATAGCCTCAATTAACACCAAAATAAAAATGTAATTGTCCATGTAAGTGATGATGAAATATGTGTAATAGTAAATAGATGTTGTTTATAAGTTCATTGTATATTTTTATCCAAGGTAAAATTTTTCTAGAGGTTATTTAACATTATATTGAGCTAAGAAAAATATAATTAAGTGATAATTGGTGTTTTTATAGACCATATAAGAGTTTATTCGAAGAATATTAAAAGTGATATAAAGTTTCATAATAATAAAAGAAAATTATCTAAGGTTATACAGGTGCTGAGATAAATAGAAACACAAAATTCAATTGGTTTATTGTTTTAGAATTTTTTGGGGTTTTTAAGACCATGTAAATTCAAAGGAGATATTATTCATGAGATCTAAATCTATTGGATGATTTATAAAGATATGTTTATGAGTTGATATAAATCCCACATAAAAAATATATATAAGGAGATTGTTTGTGTAAATTTTTAAATGAAACAACAAGAATATTTTTTGGTAAAATTTATGAAATGTATTTCTATATTTTGAGTTAAATAATATCCTATAACTTAGGTTATTAAAATTAATTAATATATTTTATTTCAAAAATATATTTACTAAAATAAAATAATTATTTTTCTACAATGATTAGGTGACCAATATAAGAAAAATAGAGAGAATCTATAAATAAATTGTGAGAGACCTTCTAGTGAAACTATTTCTACTCCCATGGTTTAAAACATACGAGTTTCTATTATTATAAAATAATAATGGCAATGAAGAAGTTTCAAACAAGTCTAAAGAAGAGAAAAAAGTTTAAATAAGAGTTCATAAATCCATTATTTTATGTGCATGTTATTTCACGACTTTTAGAGAAGAGGATGATGTTTTTTATTCTATCCTAGTTTTATTAAATGTATCCTTTCATAAGAGACTATAATAATTTTTTATTTTATAACTTTGAATAATTTTAGTAGGGGTTTCTTCATCACCTGGTGCTACACCAAAAACCACTAAAGGTAAGAGGGATTCAGGTGATAAAAGTAGGATTCTTGTGAAATCTTAAATGATTCAAAAATATTGGTATGGATTTAAAGATAATATATATGTTACTAAAATACTATTAAAAAATTTACTTACAAAAATAAACATTTTGAAATAGGCATATTTATGTTCCATGAACTTTACCTTTCACATTAATGATGTAGTTTTCCAATATTGAAGAGGCACATTGTAAATATACCATGTAATTTTGGTGATTACTTTAATTTATATATATTTTGTCTGATTTGAACTGATTAATGGATATATATATACTCTAACAAGTTCATAGGTTCAAATTGTAAAATATTTGATAAAAATAATAAACACAAATTAAATTCCTTTCTTCCTAGAGATCATACATCCTCTTGGATCATTTAATGTGGATTAAATCTTCAATGTTGTACCTATTTTTGGATCATTATGAGTTTGATATCAAGGGATATTTCGGTAATCATGTTCTATATCTATTTTGTTTTAATTTGAAAATATTTCAATTTTACTATGTATTATCTCAATTATATTTCTGAACATTATTTAAGGATTAATGGGTAATTTAAATTCTATTAATAGTAGAAGAATTAGTATGTTTTATGAGAATAATTACCATTCTTTGAAGAAAAATATCACAATATACCTTTTATATTTATGTATAGAAGTTTTTGATAATTCCTTAATTCTGATTTTACATTTTTATAATGAACCCAAAATAACGCCCATTGTAAAGAAGAATATTGAGCATTATTGAAATGATATGAATGCAATATAGACACCTCTCTTAAAGAAATAATTCACAAAGGTTATGATCTTAGATATTTATAAAGAAATATGGGATAAGTTTGAGAAAATTTATAAACGAATATTTAAATAAAAGGAGACATAACACCAAATATTATAAGATGGTCTGAATATGTGAATATAACAAATGATGAATCCATAGATGACCTTTTCATAAGATTCACTCATATTTAAATAAATATTAAATGTTTTCTAGAAGTATTTGAGTATTCTACTATTTTCAAGAATATCTTAAGGATACTTCCTGAAGTGTTTAACACCAATGTATCCCCTCTTGAATACATAAAGTTGAATCAACTTCCCCTTTATTATTTACATAACTTAATCATTACAAATGAAATATGATTTGTTTTTTCAAAAGTTCAATTAAAAAATTGAAAGGTTAATTCATTAAATCCATGAAATAGTTGATGCTAAAAGAGAATAAATTTGTGTTGTTTACTGATTTCTATAAAGGTGAAAAAAAGTATGAAAAATATAAGGAGAAGTTATTTTTTTCAAAGAAATTTTAAAAAGGTATACCCAAATATAAGAAAATATTTCATTTAAAGTGTGTATCATTTGTTGAAATTGGGTATTTTGAATCTAAATATCCAAATGAATTATTTTATAGAAAAATTATGTTGATTTAGATAAAGAGAATCAATATGGGTTTGTGTCTAGGAAAACGTTTAGATAGTCATACAATTATAGGAAAGGTAATAGATTATTTGCAGAAATGAAAACATTTTATGGGAAAAATGAATATTTTGATAAAGCAAAAAGTAGAGAATGTTAGAAAAATTGAATCGTGTAACTCAAAATCAAAAAGAGAAAATGAGAAGAAAAGAAACTTTAATGAACATTTTTAATAGGATGAATATGGTTTAAACTATAAGGATATTGGATATTTCTCTAATAATGATAAGGAATAAGTCAAGGAAGGTTAAATAATACAAAAAGTGAAATCTAAACATGGATACAAAATTGATAAAAATAACATGCTTAAAATAAATATTTAAAATGTGATGAAGGAATATGAGTACCTTTAAAAAATAGGGATAAATTTGAAAGAAATGAAATTAATATGTTTGAGAACTCATAATTATAATTTTTCAAAATGTGAAACTTGATGATTTTAACAATTATATTTATAGTAAAGTTGTTTTTAAAGTGAATGAACTAATGAAAACTCACTTTAAGTTATTTGATGTTGACAATACATTGAAGAAGGTGGCATGTGATTTTAACAAATCTATATAGGTTCATGCTGAATATTCTAAGGTTGTTGAAGAAAAAATCATGGAAAATAATATATTTTAAGAGTTAACTTTAAAATAACTCCCCATTAAGGAAATAAAATTATTGGATTCAATAGAGATGTGATTGGTCTAAAATCCAGTGTAAAATAGATAAAATTTATCTTTTAATCTTTTTAATGTACGAAAATTGTTTTTACTAAAAGTGTAGTTTTGGAGATGAATTTTGTATTAAATGAAACTAATATTTTTTTAATAATATATTTCACATAAAGGGATATTTTATAAACATTAGGAAAATAAATTCCTTAAATATAGCTAATTATGTGATCTATTTTTCTCCAAAACATTATAAAACATATTCTGAAAAAAATCATCTTTAAGATGAAAAATAAAGATTTAAATTCTAGTTATAGTTTTGTAAAGCATATGGGTATAAAACATATATATTTTTTGTATAATATATATTTCTAAAGAATACTATAAAGGCATATATAAATTACGATTCATCATATTAATATCAATAATACTAATAAGGTAAATTGTTTAAAGAATATATATGATTTAAGTTTGAATCAATATTTTAATGTTTAAAGAGAAAAATAGGAAGATATAATAAGGGTAATGTTGATAATGATGAATGTGATTATATTATTTTTGAAAATTTACATTATAATATTTATGGTAAAAGATCATATATGCTAAATAATAAATTTAAATATAATGTTTAGTTGAACTTGGGAGAAGTATTAGACATAATGTATGATATAACCTCACTTAAAAAGGATATATCTCATGATTTAATAAGGATATATATAGAAAAAATAAAAATTAAGATACGATACTTCTATAGAAAAATCAAACATATTCTTAGTTATTTCAAAGAAGTTGGGATATTTAAAGAAGAATGTAAGTTGATGGAAAGAAAAAACGTGTTTAAATTATGAATAAATTAATTATCTTGGTTGAATAATATTATGATATTGAAGAGAGAAATTAAAAATAAAAATATCTTGAGAATTTGTGAGGAAGATGTGATAAATATTGTAAGAGTGATATGTACTTCATTATAATGTGTTTAGTTTGTAAAGGTCCGAATAAAATGGCCTAACTTGTACGAACCTGCTTTCTTTTGTAACTATGATGTTAACATGGGGTTTTTAATTTTTGTTTCATGAAAAAATTCATGTGGGGGTTTGAATGGAATTTTTTTTTGGTGGTGGCATGACCCTTCACTCCATACACAACTTTTTATTTCCATGTCCCTTCTAGGTGGTTTCCAATGGGGTTTATCCATGGAACCAGAAACACCCAATGGTTCCCTTATTTGTAATGTTTCATGAACCTACATTCTAAAACCAGGTGGTCATTAGTAAATGGTTCCAACAACACTTATGGGCTTACATTGGTTAAGAGGATGGGAGTTCGATCTCATCATACATTTTTTGTGGGAATTATTTATCACTTTAGGGATCTCTTTTAGATTTAAGACATATTTGTGAATCCTTTATTAAATCCCAAATATAGAACAATACAACCTTATATTAATAATAAATTATTAGAATGTATTATATTTAGAATCATATGTATGTATCTGAGTATCTTCATTGATTGAGGCATATATATGTATTATAGGTTCTCCATTGATGGCACCATTTTTATATGTATTAGAGATTCTTATGTCTTTTATTATCATCATGCTGTTGGTAAGATACATAGTGGGATGCTCTAGAATTTATCATCACCCAAGAAGGTGGGAGATATTTTGATTTTAAGATATGGCCCATGAAATGGGATTTCTATGTATCCTTATGAAAGTAATTTGAACCCACATATTTCGGTTCCACTTAACGGGTAACATCATACCTTTTAAGGTCAGGTGATGAGGACCAGACTGTGCATTTTAACATCATACAATGGGGACATCTAGGTGGAAGGTTCCTAGTAAATGATGGAATAGGAATTATACTAAAAAGTTCTGGGGGACCTAGAAAGTGATATATCATCCTAGGATGGATATAAAAAAACTATAAATATGGCCTAATAGAGTTTAGGGTGAGTTGAAGTTGTTGGGTTTGAACCTTAGGGAGGCTTCCTACACATCCTATTGAGACAGGAATCAATGCCCTTGTAGTTATTAACGTTTAAGTGTTACACCTATGAAGGAGGCCCATATTGGTGGTATTTAATTATGTTGATGACATGGATTTAACTAACCTCTAATCCCATGTGAATAATTATCACTGTGAGAAACAAGAGGAATAAGAAGATATGGAAATTCACACAATATTATTCACCCTTTAATAGATGAGGGTGAGGATATGGAAAGTGGGGGAATTCCCCAAAATAATGACTATGGGATTACTCCATGAAGGATTTCCATGGGTGAATATTTTGATATGTAAATTCCCTTTTCATAGGTTCAGAGGAATATTATTCATTAGCCCTTATGGAAGGAAAAAGGAAGTGGTACCCCCATTTCCTAAAATGGGGAGGTCCCAGGCACTGCCTCTATGATAGGGGTCCTCATTATTGAGGGAATGGAAAATTGAAAGAATTATTAGGACCCTAACTATTTGGTAGGCTATGTGTAGGGAATATTTTACCTAGGTAATTCATAATAAAATGGGAGACACGCTAGTGTGTCATTGTCAATGATCGTGCAAATATAGAGGCCTCTATTGAGGTTTTAATTTTGTCTCCCTCATATGAAAGTTCTAATGAGAAGGCGTTCTTGCCATTAGTGGTTAAGGAGAATGATCATTGGGTAGATCATGTAGATTGGACCTAGGTGTGATGAATATGTGTCTCCCAGATAAGTCTTGGGTGAGCTATAGGTGGTTCTCCTAGGTATGACCTGGGTGATCTAGAGTTACTTTGCCATATAAGGCCTAGGCAAGCTAGAGGTGCTTCACCCAACCTAGAAGAGTTGAAGGTGCCTCGAGAAAGGTGAACTATATGAGATAGAGATTCCAATTAGGTGATGAAAAACCTAAGAAATGATGCTTGGGTGGTGCCTTTCTCTAAGCTCCAAGGGTCTCCTTAGGTGTCTTTGGACGACTAATAATCAAGTTTCTATCCATGAAAGAACAATTCGACCAAGTGATATTGACCTGGGGGACAGTTCCTCTTAAGGTTATTGGTATTATTGACCTTGAGGAACCTCAATTCGCTAACCGTTACAAATTAACTCTTCTTTTTTTAGTCTTAGGGCACTACTAGAGGGTTTGAAGGACTTGGGAGAGAGACTTGGTGAGAAGATATTCAAGTGGTATCTTCATCTTCCAGTTATCTCCAATGAGGATCCCAAGGGTCCTATTTATTAGAAAAACTTAGGACCCTAGTCGAAGGAGACCATCCAAATAGGTCCATCATAGATGTATCTCACATAAGTCCCTCACTCTGGTATATTCAGCTCATATCAGGACATATAGATTAGACCTTCATGAGCCTCTTTCCATGCAGGTGGGGTCAGTGTGAGATATACTTAGGAGAGTTATTTGAATCCATTTTATCCTCTTCTAATTTATGTATTTTCCCCTAAATCCTTTTTTCACCATATAAAAAAGTGTGTTTTAAAAAATACCCTCAATTAGGATTGGGTGCAATCAGAAAAAGAGGATATGATCTTGTGGTAGCACTACAGGAAAAAGCAGTATTTGCAACGGGTTATTTGCGACGGGATCTCTTCCCGTCGCAAATAACCTGTCCAAGAATCTATTTGCGACGGGGAAAGTAACCCGTCACAAATAACCAAGTATTTGCGACGAGATTTCACCCCCCGTCGCAAATAGTTTGGCAGGGGTTGGCGCGCAAGCCGCGCAGGTCTATTTGTGACGTGTCCCGTCGCAAATACCCGGCGGCAGTCAATACCCTTTTGCGACGGGATGTCATCCCGTCGCAAAAAGACTGTCGGTAGGAACTATTTGCAACGGGTCCCCTCGCAAATAGCCTTTTAACCGCCGACTGTAATTAATGCAAGCGAGGGTAATTGCGACGGGGCTCATCGCAAATACGACCATTTGCGACGGGAACCCCGTCGCTAGTAATCCCGTCGCAACTAATATAACCTATATATACCCCCATCCGTTTTTTTCACAAGTCATTCAGTTCTTGATTTCTCTCTCTTTTCGTTCTTTAGTTTTGAAGAGAATTTTTTTTAGTTGAAGTTTTTTATACGAGATGAATCGGAGAGCGTCAATATCTTCAGAATATCAAAGTTTAAGGTATTTATATTTTATTTTTTTATGTTTATTTTTTATGTTAATTTTAATTTTTTTTTATTAGTTCGAATTTAATTAGATATTAATTGATTTTTATTTATATTTAGGAATAATTAGGAATAATTAACAATAATTAGGAATAATGAGGAATAATTAGGAATAATTAGGAATAATTAGGAATAAGTATTTTTAATTAGGAATAATTAGGAATAATTAGGAATAATTATTTATAATTAGGAATAATTAGGAATAATTAGGAATAATTAGTATTAATTAGGAATAAATTGGAATAATTAGCTATAATTAGTAATAACTCGCAATAATTAGTAATAATTAGCAAAAATTAGCAAAAATTAGTAATAATTAGCAATAATTAGGAATAATTAGCAATAATTAGCAATAATTATTATTAATTAGGAATAATTAGGAATAATTAGGAATAATTAGGAATAATTAGTAATAATTAGGAATAATTAGTAATAATTAAAAATAATTAGGAATAATTAGGAATAATTAGGAATAATTAGTAATAATTAGGAATAATTAGGAATAATTAGGTATAATTAGGAATAATTAGGAATAATTAGTAATAATTAGGAATAATTAGGAATAATTAGGAATAACAAGGAATAATTAGTAAAAATTATGAATAATTAGTAATAATTAGTAATAATTAGTAATAATTAGTAATAATTGGTAATAATTAGTAATAATTAGTAATAATTAGTAATAATTAGGAATAATTAGGAATAATTAGTAATAATTAAGAATAATTATTATTAATTAGGAATAATTAGGAATAAGTAGAAAGAATTAGTAATAATTATTATTAATTAGGAATAATTATTATTAATTAGGAATAATTATTATTAATTAGGAATAATTAGGAATAATTAGGAATAATTTGGAATAATTAGGAATAATTAGGAATAATTAGTAATAATTAGGAATAATTAGTAATAATTAGGAATAATTAGGAATAATTAGTAATAATTAGGAATAATTAGTAATAATTAGAAATAATTAGGAATAATTAGTAATAATTAGGTATAATTAGAAATAATTAGTAATAATTAGTAATAATTAGTAATAATTAGTAATAATTAAGAATAATTAAGATTAAGTAGGAATAATTATTATTAATTAGGAATAATTAGGAATAATTAGGAATAATTAGGAATAATTAGGAATAATTAGGAATAATTAGGAATAATTAGAAATAATTAGTATTAATTAGTATTAATTAGTATTAATTAGGAATAATTAGTAATAATTAGGAATAATTAGGAATAATTAGGAATAATTAGTAATAATTAGAAATAATTAGTAATAATTAGTAATAATTAGGAATAATTAGGTATAATTAGGAATAATTAGGAATAATTAGTATTAATTTGTATTAATTAGTATTAATTAGTATTAATTAGTATTAATTAGAAATAATTAGTAATAATTAGAAATAATTAGCAATAATTAGTAATAATTAGCAATAATTAGCAATAATTTACAATAATTAGGAATAATTTTAAATAATTAAGAATAATTAGGAATGATTAGTAATAATTAGGAATAATTAGAAATAATTATTATTAATTAGTAATAATTAAGAATAATTTGGAATAATTATAATTAATTAGGAATGATTAGTATTAATTAGGAATAAATAGAAATAATTAGGAAGAATTAGGAATAAATAGGAACAATTAAGAATAAATAGAAACAATTAAGAATAATTAGAAACAATTAGGAAGAATTAGGAACAATTGGGAATAATTAGAAACAATTAGGAATAATTAGGAACAATTAGTAAGAATTAGAAACAATTGGGAATAATTAGTAATATTAGTAATAGTTAGTAATAATTAGTAATAATTAGCACTAATTTGCAATAATTAGCAATAATTAGTAATAATTAGCAATAATTTGTAATAATTAGCAATAATTAGCAATAATTACCAATAATTAGAAAAAAAATTATATTATCAATATTTATGAAAAAAGATATTAATATTATTAAAATAATAAAAAATTTATAAAATATTAAAATTATCAATATTCACAATAGGCTTTGCTCTATTCTTAATATGTTCAAATCTTAAAGGGTTGCCAATTGTCAGGTCATGTGCAATAAAAAGTTTGTGTCAGCCATGTCCAATGTACACTCTATAATTGTCCTTGTATGGTTGATCACCTTGCAAGTAATGTTGGAATTGGACAAACCAAGTCATGACCTTCTTATCTATAAGAATTATCTCACATGAACCTTTACATAGACCATTATTCCTTGAAAATTTAAGGGAAAAATAATGATATCTCCTCAAATGTTTAAGGAAGAAAGATCTATGTAAAGTGTCATGTGAGATGATTCTTAGAGATGAGAACTTCATTACTTTGCTCATCCTATTGCAAAACTACTTCCAAGGTGATCAACCATGCAAGTACAATTATAAAGTTTACATTGGGCATGACTGACACAAACTTTTTATTGCGCATTACTTCACAATTAACAACCCTTTGAGATTTGAACATGTTAAGAATAGAACAAAGTCTGTTGTGAATATTGATAATTTTAATATTTTATAATTTTTTTATTATTTTAATAATATTAATATTGTTTATTTCATAAATATTGATAATATAATTTTTTTATTACTAATAACTAGTAAACAAAATCTGCTTGGATAATGAAGGGAAAATTTGTAATCATGTCCACAACGATGATTACCAAATTTCCTTTTATTATTCAAGTAGTTTTCCTTTTGCTAAGTATTGTCAAGTATTGCTAAATTAGTATTAAATAGTAATAATCAGTAATAAATTGTAATAATTAGTAATAAATTGTAATAATTAGTAATAAATTGTAATAATTAGTAATAAATTGTAATAATTAGTAACAATTAGTAATAAATAGTAATAATTTGTAATAATTAGTAATAATTAGGAATAATTAGCAATATTTATCAATAATAAGTGTGAGAAAGATGCAATTAAATGAGCTGTCGGACAAAAGAGTAGCCATCAATCCACTAGAAATTGTGTCATCCTTAATTAATGATAATTATTAAGTAGTTGTAATTATTTATCTTCTTTTTTAGATAGTGTTTTTATAATTTCAAACTATTCAAAAACAGTGCGGATTTAATATTTTATGTAGAAAAATATGGAACAAGGAATTCGACATCAGTCATTATTAGATGATCGATCTTGGATAAATCAGCATAGAAATCCCAATGGTTCTGATTTAAATCCTGTATAAATTGAGGGTGTTGAACCTTTCTTAGCATTTTAATCATCAAAACCAAAATATGTTCCAGAAGGCACAATTAAGTGTCCTTGTAAAAAATGTGCTCTGAGAACGTTTGACACATTTGAAAAAGTTTGGGGACATCTCTTGTGGTTTGGTTTCAACCAGATTATGTTTTTTGGTATCAACACAGTGATTGTAGTTCTAGAGAAGATCTTAATAACTTGATTCCAGATCCATCATGATTTCAAAATTTAGTACATGATGTTGCAGGTCCATCTGTGCAACAAACTGAAACTCAAGATGATATTGATTTAACTTATGAGTTAGCACTATCTGAATTTTATGAGTTGTTGAGGTCTGCTGAGGATGCATTATATCTTGGTTGTAAGATAAACAAATTAGAAGCGGTTAAAAAATTTATGTCTATTAAATCAGATAATGAAATTTCAAACAACTGTTTTGATCAGATATTTTCTTTGGTTAAAACACTATTACCTGAAGGAAATGTGTTGTCTGCAAATTAATATGAGAGCAAGAGGCTGAATCATAATTTGGGCCTTAGTTATCAGAAGATTCATGCATGTCCAAATGATTGCATCTTATATTATGGAAAAAAATGAGTAATTGGAAATTTGTCTCACATGTAGACAATCGAGGTATAAAGAAGCTCAACCAGGGATGTCTAGATTGATTACAGTAAAATAGTTGAGATATTTCCCCCTTACACCCAGGTTGTAGTGTTTATTTATGTCTCAGAACACTACGTCAATGATGTCATGACACAAAACCAAGATTTCAACTGATAAAAACTTGAATCATCCATTTGATGGCGATTCATGGAAACATTTTGATCTTCTGCATCCATATTTTTCTATAGAAGCCCGAAACATATGATTGGGTCTTTCTACTGACAGTTTTTATCCATTTGGTTCTTATGGTAGTCAGTATTCATGTTGGCCTATTTTTATAACTCCGTACAATTTTCCTCCATGGATGTTGATGAAGGAGCCTTATATATTTTTGACTCTCTTAATCCCCGGACATCCGAAAAAGAATATTGATGTTTATTTGAAACCATTGATTGATGAGTTAAATGCATTGTGGAGTGATGGTGTTAATACATATGATGTTGCTGCGAAAAAAAATTTCATATTAAAAGCTGCATTGATGTGGGCGATTAGTGACTTTCCGGCATATGACATGTTATCTGGTTGGATTACACATGGTCCAAAATCATGTCCTTACTTTATGAAAGAAAAAAAGCCTTTATGCTGGTCAATGGAGAAAAAAATTTCTATTTTGATTGTCACCATAGATTTCTTCCAACCGATCATCATTTCCAGAGGAACAAATTTGATTTCAGAAAAGGTACAATTGAAAGGGATGAACCTCCAAAGATGATCTCAGGTACAGAGTTAAAATCAGTTGTATTTTCATTACCCCCCATTACATCTGGACCAATAGTAAACCAACAAAAAATTCATGGCTTTGGGAAATAACATAATTTGATAAAATGGAGCATTTTTTGGGATCTTCCATATTAGTCTGATTTGTTAGTCTGCCACATGTTGGATGTTATGCATATTGAGAAGAACTGTTTTGATAATTTATTTCATACAGTTTTGGATACACCAGGTAAGACCAAAGATACTGTAAAGACATGATTAGATCTTGCCCAAATTTACAAGCAACCAGAACTTGAATTATTTTAAAATGTCAGATCACAGAGGTTAATGAAGCCAAAATCAGCTTATACACTATCCAAAGAGAGTCACTTATTATTTTGTCAGTGGATTGTAGATTTGAGACTTCCAGATGGATATGATTCCAATTTGGGCAGATGTGTTAAGAATGGTTATATTACTAGATTAAAAAGTCACGAATGTCATGTTATAATGGAAAGACTAATGCCAATTGGATTCAGAGGTTTGTTGAATTCTATTATTTGGTATTCGATAATATACATATCATATTTTTTTCGAGACATTTTTTTAGTGAAAAAAAACTACAATGCGCTAAGAAAAATGGTAGAAGATGTTGCTGTAATTATATGTAAACTGGAAAAAATCTTTCCGCCGGCTGTCTTTGACTCAATAAAACATCTGATATTACATTTGCCACATGAAGCTAAATATGGAGGTCCAATATAGTTTCTATGGATGTACCCATTCAAGAGATGCATGCAAAAATTGAAGAAAAAAATACATAACAAAGCATCAGCTGAAGGATCAATTTTTGAAGCTTATTTACAAGAGGAAATTGCTTTTTTTTTTCTGCTCTCATTATTTTGAATCTCAATATCCCTCAAAACAGAATCACATGGGGCGAAATGAAGGGAATGTTAATGACAAAATGGAAAATCAATTAACTATTTCTAATCAACCAAATCTTGGTTTTGGTGGACTTCAATAATGATGGTTTTCAGATGATGAACATCACAGAGCTCATACATATGTTCTGCTCAACTATGAAGAAATGACATCATTTGTACTGTGAGTGCTTCTATAACTTATTCTATAATTTATGTCATAGTATTTAAACTTATTTTATTTGTAGGTTATATGATAATAATATCAGGAAACAACTTCCACAAATTACAGCAGCTGCTCTTGAAGAACACAGACAAATTTTTTTTCTCAATGGTTTCAAAAACTGGTAACATAAATTGTTGATGGTTTAATATGAATTATGTTTATTATTTATTATATTGATAATTGTTTTACAAATTTTCAGGTGCCTCAATATTCTGATAAAATTGATAAGTGACTATGTATATTGAGTAACCCACAATCCAAAATGGTTAAATCTTATAATGCATATGTGGTGAATGGTTTTCAATTTCATACACATACATACATGAAAAAAAACAATGAACTGTGGAGTTTTCTTGAAAGGATCACATCACAGAGAAACTGAAGTTGACTTTTATGGTATTTTGGATGAAATTATTGAGCTATGTTATCTAAGACAGAATTACATAACAATGTTTAAATATCAGTGGTTGGATACTGAGAGAGGTTTGCGTGTTCATCCGACTCATGGAATCGTCGATATTAAATATAAAAGTCTTCTTACAGTAAATGAACCATTTTTACTGGCTCAAAAGACACATCAAATTTATTATACAAAGTACTGTGCTACTTCAAGAGACTTGAGTGATTGGTGGAGAAAAATAAAAATGAACTCTCAGGAAAATCAGTTTACTCAAACTGAATGTGGTTCTGTTGAAGTGGAAGGAATTGAAATTTTTCAAGAGTCGACTCAAAATCCATCTGATTCACAAAGAGATGTGAATATCGACGATGACACCCCACAATTAAGGATCAATAGTGATGAAGATGTTAATGCTGTTACAAATTAATTTTAAATGATAAGAGATGCTGAAACTGAAACTCATATAGATATTGATGATGCTGATGAGGAAGATGAAGACATTGACATTGATTGCTATGGAGAAGAGGATGAAGATGAACATTGACACAATTAAATGCTGGTTATAATCATAACTAGTATATATCTATATATAATAGTTATTTTCAACTATCTACTAACAAAAATAATTTTGTGTTTTCGATGGACTCTGATCTATTGTGTGAGTTGGAGGAGGATGATCTACCTTTGGATGATGAGGATATGGGATCAGCTGACCCTCAGCCTACTGGTGGTTCAGGAGGTACGTGGAGGGGGCGCGGTCTTGCGCGACTGATGATTCCTGACCCTATCTTTGAGCGACGTCCACATCTTGGTTTCGATCCACGCACACGGAGGTATGGTAACCTATATATTTTAGTTAGATTTCATTAATTTATTTATATATATACTAATTGTTTGATTATTTATTCCTTTTTCATAGTTTTCATCATGTACCTATTGGACAGGGGAGCTCTATATTTTGCAATTATTTTTCTCAGCTATAGACCACATGGGAACAGATTCCCATTGATGTGTGGCACGACATGTTCCAACATTGGCTGGTACGTAAATAAATAATATTTATTTTGAAATTTATTTTATTAACAACTTGATATTATAAATTATTTATAGAGTTTATGGAATCCTATCGATGATAGCATGCACGACGCTATCCACACGACATGGAAGGTTTCTATGCGTGCCCATTTTCGCGAGTTTTTGCACAATTTGAGAAGGTCATCCATTAAGAAAGAAGGGGTGAAAGAATTTGATGAGTCTTCTAGAGACCATCAAAGAGAGTACATTTCATCTCACGTTTGGGATGGATTATGTTTACACTGGTTGGGTGGTGGATTTCAGAGGAGATCTTCAGTGGGATGACAGAACCGGGGGAGACAGGAGGTGATGCATCGAGCTGGTAGACGTACATTCAGTTCGCATAGAGAGCATCCAGTAAGTTTATTTTTTAAATATTTTATATAAATTTAAATATAAATAGTTTATTTTATATTTCTCTAGGAATTTGAGCATCCCGATATTACGAAGTTCGCGTTTATCGGAAGATGTATAGTGATCCAGCTACTGGAGAGATTAGAGGTGATCGCCAGCGTCAGATTGTGGTTAGTATTATTTTTTCAGTTTAAAAATTAACTGCATATAATATTTTGACAATTTTAATTTCAAATTAGAATTGAAGGAGTCATATGAGGCTGAAACCTCTCAGACATAGGCTGAGGTCCAGGACAAGATGGCTGAGCAGACCAGTGCTCACAATTTCGATGAGGCGTCATGAATGCAGGTGACTCTGTATGGCTTTGAGAAGGGCAGAGTAGTTAGAATCGGCTCTCATTTGACTCCTAGTACTTATTATGGTACTATTGTGATGTCGGCATCCAGCTCGAGAGGAGCTCATGGAGAGGCATCATCTTCTGGCTCACAATATCGAGAGTAGTTATGAGCTCAGGCTGAGTATATAGACTTTGCAGAAGCAGTAAGAAGAGATGTGTTGGTGACAGAAGCAACAAGAGCAGCATTACAAAGAGCAGATGCATCGATGGCAGCAGCAACATCACGAGTAGATGGAGTACATGTGCCGTCTGACTCATAGTTTAGGGATGGAGTTTCCTCCACCAGCTCCTTCAGCTCCTCCACCTCCTCCAGAAGACGACCCCCAGTGATTTTTTTATGTTACAAACATTTTAATTTTACATTTTAATATGAATTATTTACATTTTCTGTCTTTTATATCAGTACAAATTTTACATAATTTAATTTTTAATAATTTATTATTTCTTTTTGTGAATATTGAGAATTTTAATATTTTTTATTTTTTTACTGTTTTAATAATAGTAATATTATTTTTTCATTAATCATAATTTTATTAAATTTTATTTTTTTAAAATTAATTTATTATTTGCGATGGGACCTTTTGTGACAGGACCCCATCACAAATAGTCTAACTAAATATTTTTAAAAACATATTTGCGATAGTCAAGTGGTACCGTCACAAATAATTTTTTGCGACGTGCCTGTCACAGAAAGTGTTATATATATATATATATATATTGCAACGGGAGGAGAGCCTGTCGTAAATAGTTTTTGTGATGGGCGCATCGTGAAAACGTTTACATATATATAATACATATAATCGGAAGCTTATTTGCGATGGAGATTTTTCCTGTCGCAAATAACTTTTTTTGCGACAGGCCCATCACAAATACTTGTATTTGCGACAACGTTTTCTACAACGGGATATTTTCGACAGGGACCCATCTCTAAAGCCTATTTGCGACGAGATCCCGTCACAAATAGCCCATTGCAATTACCAAGAATTACAATAGTGTAGAGAGTAATATATATGTTGATGAATCTTTAACTCTCTTATTTCCATGATCGTGTGTACCCTCAGGTTTTCTTAATAAAATTTTACGTACTTATTCTATGAAGTAGAGAATATGGATTATGTCCAGATTTCCACCACACATGTTAGTAGTACATGTCATTTATACTGGTTATCCATCCTTGTATATTGGACTAGTCGATTGCACAAGTGATCAGGAATCTATAAATAGATTCACATGTTCGAAACATTACTCCCCACATTTATACCACTTATTCTCTATTTTCGTTCTAATATTATATTAAGCCCTATCAAATTAATCTTTCACACTATTCATCTTGAATACCTTTAGTATGTATCTTAAAATTACCTTTTCTAGATGCATCCACTGAACCACTTGTGCGAGTAACCTGCACGAGTTCTCTTGAGAAAGTGACATGTGTAAGGTACCCTGAGTGAGTGAACCACGTGAGGTCTCCTGAGTGAGTAAGCTATGTGAGGTCACTTGAGAAAGTTAATCGTGTGAGGTTACTTGAGTGAGTAACTTTCATGAGGTTATTTGAGCGATTGACCTACACAAGGTCAATCCTTTTTTAAATTTGCACATTTTTAAAAAATAATCCAAATAAAATCCTTAATTCTAATGAACATTTTAGTTTTTTCCCTATAGATTTAAAATAAAAACTCATAGGATCAATGATGGAAAATCATCCAAACATGTTGAGTAAATGCTCAATGTATTTGGGCCAGATTACTATGACATGTGTGGCTCCACTCTTCCAAAAATGGAAAAATAATTTAAGAACTACCAACATGAGTACCCATTGAGAAATCAATCACCTATTTATAACTATGGACTTCTAAAATATGAATTTATAATAAAAATATAGAGATATTTATCATAGTCCAAGTTCTATGAGTACACCAACCATCCTACTACCAATATCTCTTCCAGAGGTGTGTTCATCAACATGGGAACAATACCCTCTACATGTGTCATGCATCATTGTTTATGTTCCCCATATCTAAATCCTTAGACCCAAGAGTCAAAACCTCACTTCTATTTATTGATCATCCATGTTTCCAAAACTAATTAATAAAAATTATAGAAGGAGGATTGGTACTTCCATTCTACAGGGGGAGTCAAACCCGAATGGATGTGGGCATACTGGGTACAACAACTTGTGCAGAATTTGGATCTAAGTTGATAGACGTTGGAATTTATGAAGCAGTCTAGGTGGACTGAAAATCTTTATAAAAGAATATGGATATCATCCCTAAGATCTTGAGATAATGGATCCCCTTGAAAAATAAATTTCATCTAACACACGGTGAAGTCGACATTAGTGTATGGGGTTTCTATAAAGTCTCAAGAGCACCTATTATTTAAGAAATGTATGAAGAATTTATCCTACCAAAAGTAACATGGGATGTCACTGAATAGTTGTCGGCATCATACTATGATCTATTGTAGTTGGACCAAAAGGTGATGAAAAATGACCCTCACCGAGGGATGATTTTCATTATGAGACATGGACGAATGCCTTCCTGGAGTAACAAGGAGAGGGTCCTATTTTATAGCACCGAATAGGATGTCCTTAATTGAATAAGTAGAGAATTCATGTAAAATTTTGGTATACATTGGAGAAAGTATAGTATGATTAATGGTGGTTTATAATCATGTTTGACATACCAATGAGAACCCACCTCACAAGTTTTCTATAAATATGGTTCAACACCTACTTACTTCCGGTCTATGAATCAGATGGTGGTGTGGGGAAGAATATGTCTATTCAGTGTCCAAGATAGTAGAAGGAAAGAGCAGAGGGATAAATATCCATGTTTTGAAAAAAAACTATCGCTGCTTATTGCATACATACTTAGGGAAGGCCCTATACCAAATTTTAACGCCATTATAAGTGTTGTGGGGGTGGATTGTGGTGAACTTCAGTTATTATGCCATAAAAAGTGTAATTGAAGTCCTTGGAGGATGGTTTCATCCATCCATTTAGTATATTTTTGGTATTCATGTCTTATATCAAAAACATGGTGAAGCATTAAAAATATGAATATAATATAAGCGTTTAACTTCTTACCATATGGTGATCCAAATACTGGAATGTTTATTGAAAATAACTCCATTGATGATGACTTGATGTCATACTTGATCACGTTTTGAGATATCATGATCGAAGATCAGGTTGATAATGAGGTTATATGTGAAGCATTTTCTCCATATGGATTTTCTTGTCAGTTCAAGTGTTTGCAATATCCAAATTTATCTCCACCCACACATGTCCATTTTGAGAAACAACTAATGGTGACCCAAAAATTTTGGATCCTCATGGATTTTGAGGTATCAAAATAATCAATTAAGTTACCTCCACTAGGTGCATCTATTTGGTTAAACTATGGGTATGACACTGCTTGGATTTCTTCCTACCCTCAAGGAGAATTAATAGTATGTTTCCCTCGATTTGAGGCTAGAAATACTGATGGATGGGGCAAGTACAATATGGAGGCTCATCCTATTGGTGATGACACCAAAGCTCCAAAATCTTCTCAAAAATATCAGACACAAGCTATAGAGAGGGATAGAGTTGAAAATGACACATCTTTCAAGATGAGGTGGTCTAGATGGAACCACTAGAAGGAGAACCAAGCATTGGTTACCTAGCATCCCTCTAGAGTAGAGAGGCTTGAAAGGAAATTAAATTCAAAATATTCTAGGTCTTCCTTGTAACTCACCACATCAATATCTGATTATGTGTGACCTTAAGAGATCAGAACCTAGAAAGGCATAACTCATGAGAACATAGATTTATGGGTATTTCTTCAAGCTATCATACATATCATATAGATTTCGGATATTCAGCCACCCTCTAATATTCAACATGAAAACAATTTTTCTGAGGTGTTATAATATGTTTGAGAGTTGGACATGTTAGTATATGCGATCGATGACTAGATCCCAACCATAAAGTGGGTAACAAATAATCTAGATTGAGTTGCTACCATGGGAGTGGATAAAAAATCCAAAAATGATTAAGATCAATTCATTGATTCTAGTGATGTAATATTATTTACCTTACCTTTGAAACCATAATAATTTTTGTGAGTAGAGTAAATATTATTAATGGGACACTTTGAATTATAGAAGGAAGAATCACTATATCTAGATTCCCTGAGATATACTTCAATGGTAGCCCCAATTAGGGTTTATGGGTATATCAGAGCCTCATGAGTTTTCTCCAGGTTACATTTTAAGGGAAAAGAATATCCACCTCTAGATTTTGTGTTTGAGAATATTAACATGATCTTCTCACCATCTCAGGTGAAGAAATGAAAGAAGGAAAATATTTGGCCAGAAATATGCGCTGTATTGTGTCTTCATAATGTCATTTAGTCCTATAAATTTTCTGACATACCCATATGACCATGATTTCCCTTTATAGGATATACTTCACTTTCCTCCCTCAATGGGCCTAGCTCTGATCCCTCGTTAGTCAAAGACGACACTCTAGATAGGGCATGAACTCTTATTGACAAGACCACACCCTTGATGGAAGACATGTAAGGGACCAAAATTCATCTATTTATATTACTAAAGAGGGATATAGAAACATGTTAATATTGGTTATGAATAAAAAGATATCTCATAAAAGAGTATGACTCTCCTTTTCACAATATTTCATGCCTTCACCAAGAATTGGAGGGCCTTACGATGACCAATGATGACTCTGTTATTATCTTGGGAGAATCTAATCATAGTTTCAAATCATTATAAGAGGTTATTCTAGCTAAAATAGCCATGGGTGAATTAGGTGGAATAGAGTTGGGTCACAATCCTGATGTCCCATGTGTCCCCCCAAGTGAGGCTTCCATGAGGCATGGTGCATTATGCCATGAAATGTAACTCATGATATGAATATTCATGATATGGTTGAACATATTAATATTCCCATCTCTTTAGAATAGCTCAATGAATTCAATAAGGAGTTAGGAAGACATTAGTCTTTATTTTTCCATGACCAAGAATTACATATGATGTTTTAATCACGAAAACACGATTCATGAAGCTTTTTCCATGAAAAATATTACCGATTCCATTGAGTAGAAGGGTAATTATATTCTTACCCCTTATCAAATAGATGAGATAAAAGTATTATACCATGGCATGTGAAAATTTAAAGATACTTTTAGCCTTGTCTCTGAGCAACCTGAAAGAAGCATATTTTATATGGAGGTCCTTGCATAGACTGTATAAGTTGTAGATATAGGGAATGATTCTAATCGAGTAGTTGACCCACCAACATGTAATTATTATTAACTACTCTAGTTTTATTCTGATCCTTTCTATCTATTATTACCCAATGTTAATAATGAGTTCTACTATTTATCTAGTGCCATTGACTTTGGAAGATGAGATTGAGCGAGATGCCTCCATCCCTATTCAGTTAATAATAGAAAGTAAATATGATAATAATTCATAAAGAGTAGAATAGGGTGCCTCATTAAGTGTATTAGTCCCATAATTAATATATCCCTCTGAAAGAGGCTCTGAGTAAGATTTGTAGGCACATGATTCCTTTTGTAATATACACCATTTCATTTGGAGAGACATTTGGAAGTTAATCTTAGAGACACCTCTTGAAGATCTACCATCATGACCTCACAGACTTCTAACCATGTTTTACATTTTGGGGTAGGGTAGATTTGATTACCACATGATTCATCATGTCATGAAGTTGATCATTCTACAAAAAAAGTGTAGAAAAGATCATGGTAGGTTGAGGGATAGCTAGTGGTCCAGTTTAAAGATCATATAGTCGTTACATCCTAAGCATATCTTAGAAAATCAAATGAAGTGGAGGATAATCATCACTAAATTGATGATAAATATCTATATATGGTACATGTTCATTAATAATTAGACACCATTAATGGATAGATTGTCCAAATCCATCAATACTTGAAGCGGGTCTTGGAACCAGGAAGATATTACTTTGCTACAGAGAAGGAGAAACATTATCATACAAAGGAATCTGTTACCACAAAACTGATTAGGATTTGACACACTATAGATAAGGATTGATCCCTACTTCAAAAGATTAAATCCTGTATTGAGTAACTCCTATAAAACATGGAGGAGGGACTCTAACTTATGGAATCTACTTTGAATTTTTATATACGAATGGAAAGTTTTTGTCCCCCAATTAATTTTTTTCTTATTATATCCTATTGAATTACTTTACATCATAATAAACCCATTTAAATGAATTTAATCATGTTCATATGCCTAAATCATAATGAAAGTAACAAAACAATTCTCTAATTTTTTCTTATATCACATAACCTAGAGACCATAACTTGATTATTGTCGGAGACTTAAAAATTGGCCTCACAAAATTTTTACCTTTTCCTCTAGTAGTTTAAGATATTTTAGGATAGTCCAATGTATCTGATGTTTTAGATCAAGTAGACATGACTAATATTCATGTGAGTAATAATCCCCTATAAGGATTATGGGCCTTGAATACCCCAACATCCCCCTTTTATTAAAACAAGTTATTGGCCATTATTCTAAGATTTTAAAGCTATAAAGAACATATATAGATAATGACTATATAACATGTTCGAAAAGAATTTTCCATTATTATAATGTAAAGTCAAAAATAGATAAATGGATTTACTCTTAAGGATGACAATTTTTTCTATTTTACATGCCATTTCTTGGGGGTATGAATTATGAAAATCCAATTTGAGGTGTACTATGCAAATTCAATTAAAGGTTTATATTGAAGTCTAATTCCTTGACTATCAATATAGATTCTAAAATAAAGAATATTTGAGTTCCCTTAAGTCCATGAAGTATGGATCATTAGAAGAGGGGTATTTAGAGACATAATGGGGTAAATTTGGGCTTGAGGCTATCATTAACTGGGTGGACACCATCCCATTTTATGTTGAGTGGATCCTGTAAGGATTTAACTACCCTAATCAAGATCATCAGACGGTGTAGGAGAGATTTTTTTATTGTGGTTGATCCATAATATAGAATTCAGGCATTGCTACATCGAGTGTTGCCTTTTAAGGACTTTCCTTTAGGACAAAACATTCCTTGAATTTTATTCTTACATGATTTGGTCATGATAAAATGGGATGATTTACTAATATATCTAAGATAATGTGATTAATTATCAATGTGAGAATTAATAGGGGTTGGGGAGATTACTTATATTGTGTGACAACATCGGTCAATGTTTTTCTTTGATGAGAACCACTTTATCAATTACAAGGGTAGTATCTCACAATTTATTATCATGTGACTGAGACAAATAGTTTCTATCGTTTAATGTAATCATTATTTTACATAAGGGTATGTAGTGAATCAAAATAATGGGTCATTATGAGACCAAAAGGATATCCAAGTATACCTGGATGTGATGGTGGAGGTTATAAACCATGATCTTAGGGGTTTTTAAATCAACATGATTGTGGTGGGAAAAGTATGAAAAGAATGACTAAAAACCATGTTTGAAAAGTGGATTTAGTTACAAAATTTTTAATGTTTGTGAAGATAAAAATAATTTACTCCTAATGATGAAGGTTCCTTTGGTTGAAAAACCATTTTTGGGCACTCATTATACAAAGACAATTTTAGGCATATTATGCAGAGTCAAAAAAAAGGTGTCCATCAGAGTTAAGTGCCCTCATCACCGATATCAAAATGGAATACTTAAAGATCTGAGTTCCCCAATCCAAGGAGAGTGATAATATAAATGGGTTTTTCTAAACCTAAAGGTGGTATTTAGACCAAAAATGGCCAAAATGTGTGTGGATCCTTACATAGAAATGGTTCATATGTAAGGAAGGGGTTACTTTTTTAAGACCCATAATAAAATATACTGTATGAGTTTTTTTCATGTAAGAGAGGTATTATATTCATTATTTCATGGTATGAATTGGGATAAAGTTCTAGGATTCACTATGTATCCCATTCAGGTTATAATCAAGTTATAATTAGTTGTTATTAAAAAGTTTCCTTTGTTGGTTATCCCCGCTTGTAGGGAGGGGACATTTTTTCATTCATATTTTAAATGGACTTAGGATTTGATATCTGGGAATCACTACATATCCTATATGAGTTGTAATCAATACACATGTAGTTATGAATGATCTATAGGATGCTGGTTTGGTAGAATACCGACATTGAGATTATGGACAAATCGGGTGAGGACCAAAGTATTACATAGTTTTCCATCATGCAATAGGGACATGAACTATACTATTTTATATCATGAGGAAAGTATATTATTGTATATCTTAACATCTTATGACTAGGATGTAAAGGTCATGCCTTTTATGGTCATGTGAAAAGGACTAATCCATGTAGTTTAACGTCACATGGAAAGGATGAATGGAGCCTTGTTGTTTTAAGTCATATGACTAGGGCTGATAGTTCAAGTGATTTATATAGAATTTAATGAAATATAGAAGATAATAACCTGATGTGAAAAGGGAGGCAAACATAGGCCCAATTTCACACAAATTTTCAAGTAAATTACACATAGTGAGGGGAGGACTGAAGAGACAAATGTCAAGAGAATTTGTTTATGGACCAGAGACAATAATCCAAGGCATCACTATGTATCCCAAAAAAATAGAAATCAAGAAAAACATAATTTTGAAACATAGTATGGTAGATAACTAATAAAATAGGGGAGGACTCCTCTATATTGTGGGATAAATGCATCGACCAGTTTAAGGTCATGTGAGGAGGATATTGTCATGAAGTTTAATGTCATGTAACCATAATGAATCGATCATGAATTTTATGATTATGTGAAAAGGATCTATATGTAGTTTATATTCATATAGAATGAACTATGATGTCTTATAGTTTTGAGGTGTATGACTAGGACCATGGTTATTTTCATTTTGAGGTCTTATGAGTACTATCTATTTCATGGTCATTCGACCAATAATGCTATGACATTCTTTGGGTGTAAAGAAGGAAAGTTGTAATATGTGGCATAAGGGTTCAAGGATTTGAGTAAATGATATGGGATAAGTGTGAAAGGGATGATATCAGACCATATTTAAAAAGTGACCTCCATTAAAATGTTTCCATCAAATATAAAGATAAAAGAATTGTTTTCCGAAACGAATGACCATGCCTCTATTTGACAATCCATATTTGGAGGTGTATTGTGCTAAGCCATGTTTGAGGTTTATCATGAATGATAAAAACAAAGGTTTCCTTTGGAGTTGATATCTTTTATTTTCAATAGCCAAATAAATCTTACGGAGATCTGAATTTCCCAAGGCATGATGTATGTTTTTTTAAAGGAGTGTACCTGAGTATTCATGGAGAATTTAGGATAGAAGGGATTGGGAACGAGTAGAGTTTTCTTTTCATAGGTCTGATTTTAGAATTTTACATAATGAAGGGAACATTTTTAGATAGACATAATATTTAAGACATTGGAACTCTATGTATCTCATTGAGATAAGAGTCAATCTACACATAGTTGTAGTATAGAAAAACTCTCCATGCATGTTTGATCCATACAAAGGGATGGGAAATTTTTATATTACAGTTGGACCATGATTTAAGATACAGGTGTCACTATATATCCCATTGGAATGGAAATAAAGGCACATGTAGTTCCAGGGAGGATTTGTTGTGGGAGACAAAAACCAATTATACTGGTCCTATTGGGAGAGGTACATAACAATGCATAGTTTTACATCTTGTAATAGATGTCAACCATGCAGTTTAACACCATGCAATAAAGAATTTTGATGTTACATTTATAGTATTTCATCCATGACCATGCTAACCCTGACATGGAATAATGCATTTCAATCATTTGGGGAATCCATTTACAAAATTTCTAATCCCATTTGAGCTATTCTTAGAGTGAGAAAAAATGAACGAAAAACGTTTATTTCACCATAAATAAGAGATTAAAAGAAAGGATACAATAATTTTTATATGTCGTGGTTTGGATAAAATATATGATCTAGGTGTATCTATGTACTTCATTGGAATTAGAATCAATACATACATAGTTCAGGGAGAATCTTAACATCAAATGAGAGGGACTTTAACCATGCAGTTTAACATCATACAAAAAAGATGAAGGTTAACCAATATGAAGAAGAAGGAATGAGTCCCCATAAACATTATCTAGGAATTTGGGAAATCATATCACGAGATACATCCCATGATTATGAAACAAATATTCCTGATAGGTTTACCAAGGCATCCTATGCTTGGTGCATTGGTTAAGACTAAAATTTAGAATCATGTGCTGAATATGTTGTTGTACAGTTTAGTTTCTCAGGACTAGGAAAATATGGGTCATGTCTTTTAGGGTCATGCAAAAAGGACCTCTCTGTGTAGTTTCGTGTCATGTGTTAAGGATGAATGGTTTATTTTAGTTCTATTTTATACAAATATGACCATTGAATTTTGAATTTTAGGTTCATATGAAAAATACCATAGTTTCTACATGATGTATTTATTGAGAAACCTTACATCAATAGGCTGCCTAGTGTGTTTTCTATCCATCATGATTAATGTGCAAGCTCCATCAGGATAGACCTTATGTATGATGTAAGGAACTTATCACTTCGATTCAGTATTCGGGGATTTTTATAGGTATCTTCGTATTTTTAATAGTTAAAACTAGTTCTCTTTTAAGGGATGAATTTAGATGAACATTCTTGTTGAAGGATCTTGCTATCTGGTATTGGTGAACTTCCAAGTGGTTCAAGGTATGAAAACTTTTCTTGTTGAGCTTCTTTAACTTGCCCAACCACTTTTATGTTTCCAATCATATGAGAGTTTTCTACAGATAGATATTATAAGTGAGATAAACTAGACCTTAATGGGCCACACTACCCATATTCTATAAACTAGAGAATACGGGGTTTCTTGAGTAGGAGTGGGGTTGTAGTGTGGTAATCCCACAAGGCATTTAGGAGTTTTTTCTGGCCAATAATTGTTTTCTCTATCCACCATTTTCAAGAGAATTTTTGATATAGTTATATAAAAAGACTATATCTATCCATTTATGATGCATTGAAGGGGGAATAATGGTTGGAATCATTGTTGTAATCCTGGATGAAAGTGATGATACTCTTGGTCCCGACTTTCTTAAGAGGTACTACCTCAACCCTTTTGGAGAAGAAGTCAGTAGTGGTAAGGATGTATTTGAACTTATTACCTATAGTGAGAGGCTATGACCCTACAATATCCATTCCCTATATAGTGAACATCCAAGAGTATTTATCTATGTGCAGAAACTATAGGAGTTGATGGATAAAATTGGAACGAACTTGGTAGGTTTGACAATTTTTCAAAAATTGTGTGTAATACTAGGTCATCAGAGGCTATAAATACCCAAGCCTCCTGAAATTTTTAAAAAGTTTGGTTCTTGACTGATGGGAACCACATGCGGTATCATAGACTTCCTTCATGGTTGTAGTCATATCTTCTCTATCAATGCATATGAGGAGAAATCTATCACTACTTTGCTTATAAAGAACCTTATGATGACCTGTGATATCATAGAGAGTTACATTAATTACCTTCCATCAAATCTATTCCTTTATAGATCTATTTTATATAAGGGTACCAATTTTGGTGTATTTTAGGATGTAAACCATCCAAAATTTTTCAGAATTATCTAGTTCAGTGGTGGATTCGACCCTGTTGATCTCTTGCACACTACTTTGAAAAAATGAAAATACTATTCTGTGATGGATGATTTTGATGACAATTTTATTATGATCTAGAACTACCAAGGATATAGAAGAACTATTTAATGTATCTTCCTAAGAATTTTGTAAATTTGGGAAGTGATTTATTATTGGGTTGGAGGGGAATGATGGTTCCAGGCACACAAGAAGCGTGTAAAGGTGGTTGATATATTAAAATTTATTTTAATAATCACTTCCTGAAAACCAAGAGTTATGATTTTTCACATAAAATTTATAATTAATTTATTTAATATTCTAATAAATAAGTATCTGGTCTTAGGAACACTATTCTTTGGTGAATGTTGATTGTACAAATAGACCCTTTTAGATTACCTTAATTGCATTACGAGGATCCAAGGATAGAATCCTTCTAGTAGTGATCCGCATGTGGTTCTATGATCTTCAAGCAACACCACTCGATCTTTGGGTGCTAGCTCAATGAGAAAAATGTCTTGAATTGTTTTTTAGTGATCAATTATTCTTTATTCTTGATTAAAACACTATTTCACTTCTAATTCTTAATAGGGATAGAGATGGAGGAGTTGAAAGAGAATTCATTGTGTGCAACAATTCTCTATTCTCAATTTTGAATCTTCTACACAATAGACAGAGCCACCTATTAATAGAATTAGTATTTAAGTTAAAATATTATTTAATTGCATACCAGCCATTAAATAACATCTATCATCTTTAATAAATCCTGTGTTCCATAATCATAATTATATAATTATTATGTTGTGATGTACACAAACTTGCGCAATAACAAATATTATACAATGATCTTGGCAGTTAATATTTGTCACCGAACTCAGTCTTGGTCCATTAAAACTCTTATATAATTTATTGAACAACCGAATAATGATTTTATTCATAAATAAACATTTTATTCACAGTCTAATGAATAAATATTGACTAAAATATTAAATAAATAAAATTAATATTTTATTGATAAGTAGGTGAATAAATATTTATTAAATTTATAAGATCAATATAAATCGAAACAATTTTCCCTTGGAATTGAGAATAATATTTATTCCATTAGTTAAATTCAGATATAATTAAATTGAGATTAATGGAAAAACTTAGTGTGCGATCCTCTAGTATTCTTTATTGTTGGTATTAGGTGGTCTTGTCTAAATTGCAAGATTATTATCTAGCAATGGGTCAAGGAACCCAAGAGAAAGAACGTAATATTGAAATGTTGACAAACACACACAAATACTAACTATGTAATACAATCCCTTTGTCACAATATCTCATCAAGAAGGTTTCACATCCATGTCACCAACCTATATGATCGATATGTCTTTCTTTGACTATCTAAAATAAACATGTCATTATACTATAACCCTATAATTTAATGCAATGGTACTATTCCAATAAAAGGTATGAGATATCAGCTTCCATAAAGATAGATGGGAATAATATTTCTTCAACTTATTCATTAATGGCATGTCACTCATGACGCACCAAACATATCTAACTTCAGCATGAATTGTTATCTTCATTGTTTAAGAAATAAATATAGGTACCTAAGTTATAACATGAATTAATAATAATATTAAAGTCTAAGGACCATCACAGATGATCATAGATATGAATATCTGATGACACTAAAATATGTGTAATTCCTATTGGTGGTTCTGTTCTTATAATCTATCGTCTTGGAGATTATCAAGTGCAAACTTCATGAGAAGAAGACTCATATTCTTATGAGTACTTTCACCTAATAGTCTATGTACTCTGTGTACCACCATAGTATGTTATCCAACCACAAAACATTATTTTAGAATATCATAATATCACATAAAGGTTATCATCATAGCGGGGAACTGCTATGATGTTATCAATGCGACATATACTCTACAAAATTATTACATTAAAGTCATATAGAAAATATAAATTTGTAATAAGTAGTTTTATTAATATTAAATACATTGAATATAAATGAAATCAAAGTGAAAACAGTTGGTCCTAGGATACCAATTACAAAAAGCTCCCACTTGGACTAGATCCAACTACCTATGATCTTCAGTCTTCTAGAACTCACATGATATTCATGTTTTTGCTAAGTCAAGGATTTAGTCAAGGGATCTTCCACATTATCTTCTGTGGAAATATTTCTCACTAAAACTCTACCTCTTTGAGAAAAATATATTAAGTGATGATACTTCCAAAGTATGTTCTTTGTCCACTGATGTGACCTTGGCTATTTTTCAATAGCCACTACTACAGTATTATCAAAATAGAGTGTGATAGGATCTTTTCTAATAGGTACCACATCACGCTCTTGGATGAAGTTTCACATCTATACTACTTCTTTATCTACCTTAGAAGCCGCAATATACTTGTAATTCTCTATAGAATCTATAAACACAACATTCTTTGAGCTATTCCAACTCACAAAACCTCAATTCAAAGTGAAGATGTATCTTGTTTCTAAATTCATGTCATCTTGATCGGTTTGGAAACTAGAATCTTTATGTCCTCTGATGACTAGTTCCCCATCTCCTCCATAAACTATGAACATATCCTTAGTACACCACTAATACTTGAGGATAGTCTTAACTTCCATCCAATGGAGGTCACCTAGATCAGCTTGATATCTTCCTTTTATACTTAATTCACAGAATACATCTAGCCTAGTACATATTATAACATACATGACAAAACCAACTGCTGATACACATGGAATCCTTATCATTCTGGTACTTTCCTCATGTGTTTGAAGAGACATTTTCTTAGAAATATGAAGGCCATATGATGCTGGTAACAATCTTCTCATGAATTTTTTCATAATGAATCTCTTCAGTATCTTTTCAATGTATGTACTTTCACTTAGGTTGGAAACCTCTTAGATCTATCATGATAGATTTTTATCCCAATATTGTATGCTTCCTCTCACATGTCCCTTATAGATAAGAATTTATTAAAACATATCATAATAGATTGAAAGACTAGTATTTCATTTCCAATGAGTAATATTTCATCAACATATACTATTAAGAAAAATAATTCACTCCCACTAAACCTATTATAGACACTAAAATCAAATTCATTCTTTATGAGAACAAATTCCATTATGGCCTCATAAAAAAGAAATGTTCCACAACCTGGATTCTTTCTTTAATCTATAAATGGATATTTGTAACTTTCATACCTTGTTAGACTCCTTTGGAGTCACAAAACCTTCAGGCTATGTCATATAGACATCTTCCCTAAGGTTATCATTAAGGAAGTATATTTTGACATCCATTTTCCAAATTTCATAGTCCTGGAAATCCATAATGTAAATTAGAATTATGAAGTTTTTCAGAATTTCAAATGGTGAAAAGTTTTAGTTGTAGTCAATTCCTTGACTCTATTTAAACCCTTTTGCAACCAGTCATGCCTTATAGGTATTTATATGTCCTTACTTGTCTAGTTTTTTCTTAAATAGCCATTTAAAACCAAAGGTCTTTACATCTACTAGAGGCTATACCAAAATAAAGACTTGGTTTTGGTACATGGAATCCATTTCATAATTCATGGATTCTTTCCACTTGGTAACAGTTGTTCTACTTATTACTTCATTTTAGGTTATAAGATCATTATTATCAACTAATAATATGTCACGATCCTCGGTGACTAGAAAACCATATCTTTTTGGTTCTGTAACCTCTTTAGTACTTCTACACAGTAATTGTGTCTCTAGAACAATTTATTCCACCACGAAACTTTGTAGAATCTGTTCCTATGAAAACTCTTATGTATCTTGAGCCTAGACTTCATTGATGTCTATTTTTCTCCAACTATTTCTTTTAAAGATAATATTCTCCTCAAGAAATGTGGGACATCTTTCAACCATAACATTTTTCTCTAAAGTTTTATATAGGTAGTATCCCTTTTTTTATTTGGTATATCCTTTAAAGAAAAAATTTGTGCCTTAGGTTGCGATCTTGTTACCTAAAGAGGCCTTAAAAAATGATTCACAACCCTAAACATGTATGGAAACATGAGTTTATTTCTAATCTATAATTGGTATGGTATACAATCTATTTCTTTAGTTGGAACTCAATTTAGTATGTGTATTGTTGTTTATAACATGTATCCTTAATTGAGAATGGAAGAATCATATGAAAAATCATTGATCTCACCATGTACAAAAAGGCGTGGCTTTGTCTCTTTATTACACAAATACTCTAAGACACGTAAGGAGGAGTGAGTTGAGATAAAATCCCGAACTCCTACAAATAACCAATAATGTCTTGATTAAGATATTCTACACCATGGTCTGAGTGAAGTTTCTTAATTTTCATATTAAGATAGTTTTCAATATCATTCATATATTCTTTGAATTTATAAAAATAATTTGACTTATTCCTCATTAATTATATATATCTATATCTACTAAAATAATCAATAAGTTATGAAGTATGTGTACCCTCTCCTTAATTCCACAAGAAATTATCCACACAAATCAGTATGAACTAATTCAAGGAGCACTTTATACATTTCACATTTCCCAATAAATGGAGATTTGGTCATTTTTATTTGTAAACATGTGTGACATACACCTAGTGGTTTTAGTTTAAAGAAATATGAATATCTATCTTGATTTAATTTAGTTAAGTTCATTTCATTTACATGAACTAATCAGAGATGCCAATATTTGGTGTGGTATGAGTCATGTGAAATTACTCTGTCATTGATTTCCATTATTTGTTTTGTGTAATCCAACACATAAAGACCATTATTTAAATGTTTCTTACCATAAAAAATCCTATCTTTATATAAGAAGCAACATTTATTCCTAAATTTGAAAATAAATCCATCTGTATGAAGTATAAATATAGAAATAATGTTTTTTTGTAAATAAAGTAACATTATAAAAAACCTTTAAAACCAAAATCATTCTAGTCGGAAACCTGAGGTGGTAGTCCTTGATAGCTATAGAAGAAAATTTGGATCTGTTGGCTACTCAAAGATCTACCTCTCCACAATTAATCTTTTTGAATCTACTTGGTTCTAATATTTGAATACATATGTGAGCACCGAAAGTTGTATCTGATACCCAATTTGTAGAAAAATATAAATTTCATTGATAAAAAAACACCCAAATATTCCCCTATATTCATTGGATGGGTTCATATTTTCTTCTAGTGGCCCTTCTTTCCACATAAAAAATAGAAAGAATCATGTTCCCCTGATTTCCCCTTGATCTTAATCTTTTTGGAAGGTTGTGAAGAAGTTTCAATCTTAAAGATCTTCACTTTACCTTTCTCTTTGTTCACCATAAGGTAATAAGTTTTTTCATTCTTCGTATCCTTATTTACTTGGTGTAGAAGAGTAAGAAGACTTGGAAAATACTTCTCAATGTTATTCAGATTAAAATTCACAACAAAGATGGAGAATCTCTAAGGGAGTGATTCCATAATGAGGCCAGTGCCCAGTACTTTGGAGACTTTAAACCTTAGAACCTCTAAGAGCTCAATGTATCCAATGATCTTGACTACATGAGGCCCAAATAGGGAACATATCCAAGATTTATCTGAAAGAGTGCCTTGGAAATATGAAAATTTTCCTATTTATCTCTCTCTTGATAAAGACCATAGAGGTGCTCAAGAATTCTATACACGTCCATATTTTCATGAGACTTCATTAGTTCAATAGACATTAATGAAATCATCAAACATTGAATATTGACTATATCACTCAAATGTTTTTCATATAAAAGGAACTCTTAATCATTCACCTATTTACCAAGTGGATTAGGCATTAAAAATTCTAGCATGTAATTTTTCTATTCATGGTGCAGCATAACCTAAAGGAATCTAAATCACTCCTTGAAATGAATACCAATTAAGAGGATATCTTTCTATAATATTGATCGTAGGGATTGTGTGGATGATAAACATGTAATTTTATTCTATAATTAAAAATATCATATTATTAGTACATTTGTTGATTAAAAAATAAGTGAGATATATTAAATTAAATGTTTTTACTTATTTATTCAATAAAATTCCACTTTTTTATCAAGTCCCAATAGCTCTCACCATTGAACTCAGAATGTATAGTTTATTTAATACTATAGTGGAATGTATCCCAATTACTTTTATTAATGATCCAAAATTTGGCCATGAAAACCACAATAAAGTAATTAGGTTGGTGGCAATTCCAACTGTGGACTTGTACCTCCATGATCAATTGAGTGGATTCCCCTATCCTGAAATACTAATGTGGATTTCCTCAAAACATTCCTCTAAATTTGTATTGAGAATCCTTTGGTTGTTAAACTGAATACAATTTTAGTGAAGTCTACCCAAAACCCTCATGAGAAATCCTTGATAAAAGTAAGTGTCCATACTTTGTCCTTGTACCACACTTAGTTTTATGATTAAATTCTCAATCAAGTAATGGAAGGCTGAGTATGGCTTATTATTTAATTGTGTGATTTTAATTTATTAGAAATTATTTTATCCTTTACAAGTTTTGTTAATATTAAGTGGATGTTTCTTAATTAATTAACCATGTTTGATAAAACAGTTATGCATAATTCACTTATTTAATTTATATATTTTCACATTAATTCATTTATTTATGAGATCATGACCTTGCATTCATAAAATAAATTATTGAATAGAAAGAAATAAATAAAAAATTAAATGACTCATCTATGTGATTAATCTAGCAGTTAGTTTAATGAGAGGATAATAAATAAACCTTTAAACTAGGGGAAATAACACATATTACCAGCCTGGGCATTAGTTACAACTTTTCTCATGTCCACCTGTGTATCAGCTTGGTTGGATTCATTATGGTTTCATTGTGAACTACCTCCACATGCTTTGAGATTATCCATTAATTAAAAATATTTATTACTCACCTATTAGTGAAGGGATCCAAAGGATTGGTTAAAGGGGATTACATAAATATCCTTGGACACATAGGTGCTACATAATAATAGAGGGAGGAATGAATCATAGGACATAATTTATATTAAAAAATCCAACACATACACAGGTCTTGGTCATGTTCATGAACAATCATACATGCAAAGAATACTCAAAATTAAATGGCTAGCATTCATTTCTTTATTCATTATTTTATTATTGAAGATAAACATACTTGCACTAATTAATAAATAAATTACTTAATTATACTTCATCTTAATGATAATACAAACTTATTTGGAGACACCCATAATTAATGGAATTCATGGAAAATAAATAGTAGAACCAATAATTATATAATAATTATAATAAAATTATTGAGAATTTAAAATTCTTTAAAACCATTATTAAATTGTGAAACACAAAACTGTGTGCAAATAAATAAAATAAGGTTTTAATCCAAAAATTTCAAATTTAATGCAATTTTAATTTTTTACATTAATGGGAGACTACATGGAATGTACATGCAGCTACATGACATGTACCTCATTTTCCGTATATCCAAGTCACATTCTCAGGGCTTCGGTGTGGTAACTCAGCCAGACTACATGACATGTACAGGCTAGCTACACACAATGTATCTGCATGCCAAGTGCCGTGGATTTCCTAGCCAATATGAAACATGCAATAAAAGAATAGAATATAATTAATTTATCAGTGCATCTAGATACAATGGGCATGGATATATTACATGTTCTCTAGTAACATGTTGTGTAAATCAATTTTACTGGCCAAAGATTTGGAACTTCTTGATGGAATCTCCAGTAATTATTAATTTATTCTTAAACCTTTAAGAAAATGAAACACTGAATGAACATAATTAATATGTCGACAATATGTTAATTCAAATCATATTAAAGAACATATAAATTGAAATGAGAACCTAACAATAATTGTGTATAGATAAACAATCAAATAAAAAATTATAAATTTAAATGTGACCATTATGATACCACTTGATGGTTTTGGGTGCAGTGAAAGTGTGCAGAGGTGGGAGATATATTAAAATTTATTTTAATAATCATTGAATGAAACCAAGTGAGTGGATATTTCACATCAAATTTATAATTAATTTATTTAATATTTGAAGAAATAAATACCTTTTCTTAGGAACTTTCTTCATTAGTGAATGTTGATTTTACGAAAGGACCCTTTCAGATTACCTTCTTTGCACTGTGAGGATCCAAGGATAGAATTTATATAGTGGTAATCCACATGTGCTTCTATGATCTCTGAGAAACACCACTCAATCTATGGGAGCTAGAACAATGAGTTGATTGTCTTGTATTGTTATTTCTTGATATATTGTTCTTCAGTATTGAAGAAAGATCTCTTACACTTCTCATTCTTAAGAGGGATAGAGATAAAGGATTTGAGAGAGAATTATTTGTACGCAACAATTCTCTATTATCAATTTTGGATATTTTACACAATAGAAATAGTCTTCTATTTATAGAGTTGGGATTTAAGTTAAAATATAATTTAATTTTATACCAGACTTTAAAAACATTTATTATATTTAATAAATCCCATTCCACAAAATAATAATTATATTATTTATTATTTTGTGCAGTGAACCAACTTGTGAAATAAAAAATATAATATAATAGTCTTGTTAATTAATATTGGCCATCAGACTCTCTTTTGGTCTGTTTGAACTCATATGGCATTTATTGAACAATTGAATGGATATTGTATTCATAATCTAGAGAATAAATATTTATTAAAATATTCAACAAATAAAATAAATATTTTATTCACAAGTTGATGAATAAATATTTATTTAATTTATGTGATCAATATAAATTGATTAAAATTATTCCTCATACTTGAGATTAATATTTATTCCATTAATTGAACTCAAATATAATTTAATTGAGATCAATGATAAAAATTAGGGTGTGAAACTCTAGGATTATTTATTTTTGGCATTAGGAAGACTTTCCTAAAGTCCAAGATTACTATCTAGAAATGGTTCAAGGCACCCAAGATAAATAAATTAATATCACAACATCGAAAACCACATATGAATGCTCACTAGGTAGTATAATCCCTTTTTCACAATATCTCATTAAGAATGTTTCACATTCATGTCGCCAACATATATGCTCGATACACCTTTCTTTTAATATCTAAAATAAACACATAATAACATTATGACCATGGAATTTAATGAAAAAGTTTTATTCTAATAAAAGGGTTGAGATATCAGCTTCCATAAATATGGAAGGGACAAATACTTCCTCGATTTATTCATTAATGACATGTCACTCGTGACACACCCAATGCATCCAACTTCTTTATGAACTATTATCATCATGGTTTACGAAATAAATATAAGTACATGAGTTTTAACATGAATTAATAATAAAATTAAAGTATAAGGACCATCACACACACTCATTGATATTAATATTTGATGACAACAAAACATTCAAATTCCTACTGGATTTTCTGTTCCCACAATCTCTCTTCTTGGAGATTACCAACTAAAACTTCATGAGAAGAAGCTTCATCTGCTTATGAGTACTCACACCAGATGGTCTATGTAATATGTGTCCCATCATAGTATGATATAAAAATATATAATATTATTTAAGAATATCATCATAGTACATTAGGGTTCTCATCATAGTGGAGAAAAACTTTGACTTTATCAATGCAACGTATAATCTAGGACATTATTACATTAGAGTCATGAGAAACAACAAAAAATATGCAGTAAGAAGTTTTATTAATATTCAATACATTAAGTATGCATGTAATCAAAGTAAAAAAATTAGTTCAAGGACACCAAGTTGAACAGCGAATTATACCATTAACTTTAAAAAATAATTATATAGGTGGATCATCTCTTCCTTTTTGATGGGATAATCCCCTTTGATATTATTTCTCACCAACTTGAATTAATATTTTATTATTAGGTGAGTCACTATTATTTTTAAAAACAAATATAAGACTTCAATGAAGGATTGGTATTCGAACTCATTGTTAATGCAACCTTTTGATAGCAGAAAAGTGTGGGTGTAGAACTGCCTTTGTTAGAGAAATGAGAATGACTCCCAAATCAAATTTTTTTTGATCATGGAGAATTCTATAATATTATCTATTGGTATTCATGATGAAACTTCAAATTATATTTCTCAAATTTTGTTAGAGTCTTTAATGGAGATGATCACCTCATCTAGAAGTTCAGTACTCATCAACAATTTCTTCCATAGAGGGATGTTCTTATAGGAAATTTTCTAAGGCCATCCCATTTTTCAACTTATGTAGTATGAATCAGATATATAACTATTGATAAATGACCACCCATTACAAAAAAAATCCAATAAAAATGGTACAATTGAGGATATATTTGAGCAGTTTATTTATAGAGATAAAATGGATGTCATGGTGCTACAGATAGTGACTTAATTTTTGAACTGCATAAATTAGTGCCAAATTTTTTTCTATATTTGAATAATGAGACTTAGTGTTGAGCATGGTAAAAATAAAATGAAAGTTTTTTTACTACCAAATACATTTTTCAATGCTAGTAAGTCCCCCAATGACCATTCTAAGAAGATTCTATTTCCTTCAACTAGAAGGTTCAACACTTGTGGGATCTGAAGATATTTCTTGAGTTAGTCGAATACTTCTTGGTAGCCATCATTCTATGGAAATTAGATCCCTTTATTCGTAAAAAAAGTAAAGATAAAACACTTTCCTAATAGGGTTTTTATGAATAATAAAATATAGGAATGGTTTCCCTATAGTCTTCTCAACTCTTTGATGTTTTTAGGGGCCTCATACCCATTATTTACTTAGTTTTATCTGGGTCAACTTTGATTCCATGATGGTTTACTAAAAATCCAAGAAATTTTCATAAGGTAAATCCAAACCGCATTTTAGGGGGTTCATTTTTAGACTATGTGGTCACAGTTTTTTGAAAATTATTTCCAAATTATTAAGGTGATTAGAAAATTACCATGATTTTACCACCAAATCATCAACATAACATTGAATGATTTTCCTAGGAATGGTTTGAAGATGTGATTCTTGAAATTTTGATATATAACACCATAATTATTCAAATAAAATAGAATCACTTGGTAGTAGAATAATCATTTGGGGGCCCCGAAGGTACTTTATTCATTATCTTTGGGGGATGTTCATATTTGGTTGTATCTTGAATAGCCATCCCTGATATAGAGGGCTTTATAGCCATCTTGTAATGACCTAGTATTTTTAAATGATGTTTTTTCTAAATAAATGTGTGTTATATATTATATAATATTTTACACATACAAAATATAGAGAAACCAACAAAGTTTTATCTCATTAACAAATATCATTATATTAGTTAGCTATAAAATCAATGAAAATTCAAAACATTAAAACTAGACAAAAAATATAAAATAGAATAACTAAAATGGAAAAATATGGACTGCCCTAATATGATATAATCATCATCCCAAGGCCAAAACTATAGAAAATAAATAAAATATTAGTAAAATGATCAAGATATATATAAATGAAAATATAAACATAGGTGGAATTGTAGTGAATATTGAGTGAATAAATGACGTTGTATTTATAGGGCATAAAGGGAAATGTAACTGTTAGGATTTGATCATTATATTATAATTGGTAAAATATGACCATTGGTCAATATAAACATTGGTATAATTTACCATTGGTAATTATCACCATTGGTAATAATTTTACAATTATAATTAGTTTTTATAAGTAGCACTAACAAAGTAAAATTGATACAGAAAGAAAAAACAATGGCCTCAATTTGTAGAATCTTGTTGTTTGAATACCATTTTTGCAAACATGGGAGGGAGGTAGCATCACTGGGGTTTTTACTTGACCAATCCCAAGATTATATTCAACAAGTAAATCTTGAACAAAACCAACTATGGTAGATTTTCAAGTTAGTGGAGATTACCAATCAGTCAATGTTAGTCGAGTCACTCCATGAAATTACCACCATCACACTCCTTACCCTTGGGTTGTAAAAAGGTGTAATAAGGTGTTAAATGTCAAATACTTTGTTCCATAAAGTTTAACTTCTCCTTGTATAAGTAAAATAGTTATTCCATCAATCCCATTTTGAGAATAATTTTGTTTAATAAAATGTATGTTTAGGTAAGAACAATTTGATAAATTGAATATTAGACTCAAATAAAACACAATTGTATTTTTTTAGAAAATATATTCAATTTTATAATATAATCAATTATTCTAAATAATTTTTTTAATGAAATATTCTTTTAAGAAATTATTATTTAAATATAAATGATAAATTAATTTTATAATTTCCTAATTTTTTTTATTAGTGTCAGAAATTTGACTGTCTTAAAGACTTATATTTTTTCAACAAATAAAGATGTTTATATTTAAAAGTTAAAATTATCATATTTATAAAATTATTTTGATAAAATAAATATTATATTTAAAATCATCATGTTGAAATTAATTTTGGGTTATTTTTTGAGAATTTTCTAAAATAACTTATTTTTCAGCGAATTGTAAAAATACAGTTTTGGGTTTTCTTATATGTTTTACAAATTCATATTTATTTCATTATGATGTAATAATTAATTAACCACAATACTAGACCAAGAATATTTTATTTTATTAATATTAAGTATTTTAATGGATTTTAATCAAATTCCAAACCTATAAGTGACTTTCCAATGCCTAAAATAGAAAATTTTATTTTAAAATCATTATATTGTGGAAAATATAACTTTATGTGTCCATAGGAGTTTTAAAAATTGTGGTTAATTATAATGGATTAAAATATCATAAAATCTAACTCAAATTTATAAACCCATGAGAAAAAACTACGGTTAAGCTAATAGTTTTTCATTTTCCACAACCTAGATTTCAAAGACCTATAATTGGAAATTATTAAACAAATTCTCCACTTTTCCCTAAATACCATCTCATTTCTACCTTCCCCTTCACTAATAATCCATCCTCCAAAAATTTCTGCTCAAATTTTCTCACCAAGAGTCCCTATAATGTATCCTTACTTCCCAAGGTTCTAATCCTCAAATATTTAGGAGCAACTCTTCAAGGTAAGAGAATTCTCCTTCCTTTCTCTTCAATTCAATAAACTCCTTTTTTATATATCTTCTAAATGTCATATTTATCTCTTTTCTTACCTATTTGATCATACCCTTATCAAAAAAACTATGTTTTATCAATGTTATACCTTTATTCTCTTTCATTTAACCTTTTTTAGAATCCATGTTTTATACCCGTCATGGTGACAATTTTTTTTTCAAATTTATACCTTTCAAATGAATAATTATTATATTGTGAATATCCAATCCATTTATTTATCAATGGGTATTAACCTAGATTTTAATATAATTTTTTTATTCTATTATTTATGTATACAAACCCACATTTCATTTATATGAGTTAAAAATGAATTTATCATCAAGACTTTAAGAACATACATAATCAATGCCTTTAAATGAAACCCATACTTTACTATCCTTGGGTTATTGAAAACATGATTTATTTTGATCAATGTGGCTCACAGGAAATTAATAGATATGAAGGCTTCTCCCAGATAGTTATCCAATGCATTGGGTAAGTAATTTAATATCTATAGATGAAAAGTTTTACAATACATTGGGGAATAACCTTGGTTAATTTAATTAATGACTCTTTAGAGATAAACCATGGTGATATGCTTAAGAGTGCATCATTTTTATGTTGTAGAATCATTTCCATGTTATGACTCATGTTCATATTATTATGATATTACTTTTGTTCATGTGTTAATATTATGCCTCATGTTCTTATTTACATGTCTCATGATCTCATTCTATATGTCTCCCATTCTTATTCCCTTATCGATCATCATGATCACCCCTTTCATTTAATGTATGTCCCCAAGATATGAGATGAAGTAAAAGTAACCTATAATGAAACCATTAAGATATATTTCAAGTGGATTAGAATAGTTTTTTTTTCATGTATTATGTATATAATATCCAAGAAACTAAACTTTAAATGAACCTACCTTTTGTTAAATGAAATGAGAAGTTTATGTAACAAAAAGGTGGGATACCATAGTTGGTATCAGAGAACGATTTAGTTATTTGTGGAAATTATAACTTTAAAAATTTATAATGAACCCTAGGATAAATTATAAATATAAGAAACCATCATGTTATTTTTTTGAGTATTAAGTATGTTGTTTCCAAGAAAATACATCTTTGTCTGGATACTTCAAGTGAATGTGGATCTGGCACATATATACCTTGGGGTAACACCCAAAAACCCTATTTTTATCCATACTTGATAAAAAAACAGTGAATGATCATGGGCCTTTTTGTACACTTATTTTCACACTCTTGGTGGATATGTTTGGTTAATCAAAATATTTTTATGAACCATTATGAAGGATATATAGAAAATTTAATTATAAGAGATTAATTAATAAAATATCTAAGTATGATGTTTTAAGGAATAAAATATATTTATAATTATAATATTTCTTAAAGTAACACATTTATCACTAATTTTTTCTTATTTTTGAAAAAAATTTCTAGAATAATAGGAACCGTGTAAATTATGAGTACAATAGATAATGCATTGAAAACCTTCTGGTGGAATTAGGAATGGAAAATTTCATGAGGATGATGAATCAACTAACTCCAGTTATGGATAATAACTTAAATCATTTTTAGAGACCATAATCACCTTTAAGGGAACAATAAGATGTCAAGTACTTTATACTTTAATGAACACATTTTTTTAGAGGATCTACCAACCCGCTAATTACAGAAAAATGTATTTTCTATATAGAAGATATCTTTTTTTCACTCAAATTTTTAGAGATAGAGAAATTCACCCTAAAATTATACCACTTAGAAGGAAAATCTGATTAGTTTTGGACACTAATTAAAAACATAAATCCATGAAAGGATATTGATTCTATGGAGTGGTAAGATTTTAGGGGAATATTTTTCCCTAAATATTTTCCCTATTTGATGAGAATAAAAATGTAGAAGGAATTCATAGAGCTAAAGTAGAGGGAAAATGAATCTATGAGAAGCTATGAGAATAAATTTACAATACTTACTAGATACACCTCAAGATTTTTTATAGATCCTAATGTAATGGTTGATATATTATTCGATGAAATGAGACCCTATGTATGAAAAAATTTAGAAATTCAAGATTATAAAAGCTATGAGGAGATAGTACAAAGTGATATGAAGGTAGAATTAGAACTTGGAGAGACATAATGGTCACATGGGTTGAATGAAATGATGAGATAAATAGATCCAAACTCATAGATGAATTCTTATAAGAAAATAGGAGGAATGAAATTGAAACTTCTAAAGTGCAGTAAATGGGGGAAGAAGAACTCAAGGAACTACTTTCTTAGGGGAGGAAAGTTCCATAAATGAAAAAGCGAAGAGAATATAACTCCGAACTTTCATGGTGAGTTGAAGCTTAAAATTAATAACACTAACATTAAAGGGAAGATAGTTCAGGCCCAACCAAAAGTTTAATTCTTCATGTGTTGAAAACTTGGTAACTTTTCCAATAAGATTTAAAATCATAAGATAATGGAGGGTAACCACTATCAACCTTAGTATAGGCCAAGGGAGAAATGATGGAAATTTTATATCACAATGGCTAAAGTAGAGGCTCCAAATGATATGGTGGTATACACACTCTTTGTTCTCTCAAATATAGAAAATACTTTTTTTATTTATAGTTATACACATTCCTTTATTTCATCTAATTTTGTAAAGAATATAATATAAATATATTAAATTATAGAAGTATAGTTATTAGTCAAAACTCCTAGATGGATTATCATAGCATCAATAGTGTATGAAAAATCTAGTATTAACTTTATAAATTACAGTATCCTCATAAATCTAGTAGTCATTCCCATGGTGGAATTTAACACTATACTATAGAGGGACTAGCGGTTTATATAAAATACTATGATTAACTACATGAGCAAGGAAATTTCAGTATTCTTGAAGGGAAAAACTAAAATTATTTTTAAAGGAGAGATATATTAGCCACAGATTTATCTAGAAGCACATCCCATAGACTTATTTATAGAGATGATCATTGAAGTGGGAGAAGTTAATGAAAGTATACAGATAAAGAATGTACCCATCATTTAACAATACATCGAAGTATTTCATTAAGTGTTACCTATAAGTCCCTTGAAAAGAGTGGTATAGTTCTTTATTGAACTCATACCTTGATCCAAGATGACATATAAGACCCCTTATAGAATAAAAAATTTAAAGTTAGAGGAATTAAAGAAACAAGTTCAAGATCTTTTGGAGAATGGGTTTATCTAACCAAGTGTGTCTAATTGGGGAGAACCTATTATATTTTTAAATAATAAGGATATATCAATGAATCTTTGTATTGATTATAGATAATTTAATGGGATCACAATGAAGAAAAAGTACCCTTTCCTAAGGATTGATGATTTATTTAACTAGCTTTATGGGGCTCAATTGTTCTCTAAAACTGAAATCCGATCTGGGTATCATAAATTTAGGGTGAATAAAGAATATACTCTAAATATTTCCTCCCATATAGGATATGATAATTATGATTTTATTATTATACCATTCTTCTTAACTAATAATCCTACCATATTTAGGGGTATGATGAATAGATTCTTTAAGAAATACCTTCATAAATTCATAGTAGATTTTAATATTGATATTCTAATATATTTCAAAATTCATGAGGAGCATGATTATCATCTAAGGCTTATATTTTTAACTGTAAGGAAAGAGAATCTATTTTTAAAGTTCAACAAATGTGAATTATGGTTAAAAAAAGTTTCATTATTATGGAACATTGTAACCAATGAAGTAATCTTAGTCGAATATACCAAGATAGAGACTATAGTGGAGTGGCCTCATCCTAAAATAGTAACTAAGATTCATATTTTCCTTGGTTTAGTAGGATATTATAGATGTTTTATGAAAATATTTTTATGAATTTATAATCCAAAAACAAATTTAACTAAAAAAGTAGAAAAGTTCATTTGGATAAAGACATGTGTAGAATTTTTCCAAGAATTAAAGAAGATATTGGTTACTACACCTCTGTTAACTCTACCCTCCATCAGATAAGGTTTTTTTATTTATAATGATTCATTTCTAAAAGGGATTAGGTGTGTCCTCATGAAAAATGATAAGTTGTTAACTTATTCATCTTGATAGTTAAATCCTTATGAGAAGAATTATCCTATGCATGACCTATATTTAGCTTTAGTTTTTTTATCTGAAGATATGTAGGTACTATATTTATGAGGAGAAATGTGAAATATACACAAACGACCAGATTTTTAAGTATATATTCACACAAAGGGAAATCAACATGTGAAAATGAGTTAGTTGGATCTTCTTAAATAATATGAATGTTCAATTTACTATCACCCATAAGAGAAAAAAAAGTCACCGATTTATTATGTAGGAAATACCTTGTTGTGTCAGAAATGATAAGGATTTAAGAGGATCCATTAATCAAGGACCTAGTAAGGTTAGACATGAAAATCACAAGGAAAGGGAAATAATCAATCCTATCACAAATTACTTCTAAAACATAATTACTTGGGAATATCAATTTGGATAAAATAGATGACCTATTGACACAAAATAATATAGAGTTCATGAAGAATGGGATGTTTCATGGGTTCAATATTTATCAAGAAGTTGTACTAAAATTTCATACAAATCTGTGTGTCCCATCTATCCCAGAGATAAATAAGCAGTTGATGGAGGAATCTCATAGATCAATACTCTCTATATATCTTGGAATAAATAAAATGTATAGAAACCTTCATGATCATTCTTGGTGGGATAATATGAAAAGGGAGATTTCTGGCCACATTGCAAGGTGCTTGGTGTGTTAGCAAGTAAAAAAAGAGGGAAAAATTCCTAAAGGTATACTAAAACCACTATAAATACCAACATAGAAGTAGAAAAACATCACTATAGACTTAATAACTATTCTCCTAAGAAATCCAAAGGAAACAATGTGATATGGGTTATAGTGAATCGACTCACCAAGAATTCCCTTTTCATATCTATTTGGGAAGATTATTCTCTTGACTAACTTGCCAAAATATATGCAAAGGAATTAGTGAGGCATCAAGGGGAACCAATTTCTATCATTTCTGATCACGATCCAAGGTTTATATATAAATTAAGGAGAAGTATTCAACATGCTAAGAATACTGAATTGAATTTCAGTATGAACTATAACACCCAAAATGATGGCCAAACTGAAAGGAATATTTAGACACATGATGAAATGATAAGAACATGCTCAATGAAATTTAAATGTTGATGGGGTCAATACCTACAATTATTTGATTTCTCATAAATCAAAATATTATAATGAAGTATTCAAATGGAACCCTATGAAGCTCTATATGTAACGATATTTAGAATTCCTACTTTTTGGGATGAATATGCTGAGGGAAAGATACTTGGGCATAATCTTGTATAAAATATGGAAAAAAGGATAATTAAATCCAACAACATATAAAGGCTTCTCAGAGTTAGTAGAATAGATATGGAGGTAGCTGTCAATGGGATATGGATTCTTATGTTAGAGAATATTTTTCCCTTTGGATATCACCATGGAAGAGAGTCTTATAGTTTAGAAATAAAGGGAAGCTTATCCCTAGGTATATTGGCCCATTTGAAATGCTTGATCACTTAAGAGTTGTGGATTATTTGATATAAGTTACACAAAATATGGTTAATTTTCATTATTTAATCCATGTATCTTTATTTAGGTAGTATATACTTGATCCATCACATGTACTGAATTCATAGGTGGTACAACTGAAACATGAAATCTCTTATGAGGAGAAACCAATGGAGATATTTGAGCGTATAGAAAAATTTATACAAAACATGACAACTCATCTTTTCAAAGTGTTATGGATGAACCATAAATATAAAGAAGAGACATGTGAACCAAATAAGACAATAAGACATAAGTACCCTCACCTTTTCTAAACTGAGAGAATGATTTGAAATTTTAGGGATAAAATTTCTTGGGGGGAGAATGTAACGACCGAAGATTTCAAAATGATTTTTTTTTCATACATAAATGTGTGTTATATATTATATAATATTATACATGTAACAAATATAGGGAAACTAATAAAATTTTATCTCATTAATAAATATCATTAAATTAGTCACCTATAAAACCAATGAAGCTACTAAAAATAAAAACTAAATAGAAAATAGAAAATATAATATCTAAAATGGGAAAATATGGATCACCCCAATTTGTAATAATAATATCCCCCATGGAAAACAATATAGAAATAAAAAAAATATTATAAAACTAATCAAAATCTTAAGAAATTAAAATATAACCTTATGATTAATTGTAGTGAATATTGAGTGAAAGAATAAAGTGGAATTTATAGGGTATAAAGGAAAGTGTGACTATTGGGATTCGACCATTATATGACCATTGGTCAAAATAACTGTGGGTCAATATTACAATTGGGAATTACATGAATTGGGAATATTTTTACTATCATAATTACTATTTATAAGTAGTAGTGAAAAAGGAAAATTGATGTAGAAAGGTGAAATTATGGCTTGAACCAGTATAATCATTCTATTTGAATCCCATTGGTCAAAACATGGGGGAGAGTTTGCATTAATGGGGTTCTACCTTGACCAAGATGAAGAAGAGTTTCAATAAGTGAATCATGAATATAATCACCTATGAGATAAATTTAGGTTAGTAGAGATTACCACTTGGCCATTCTTAGCCAATCCACCCCATGAAACTACCAAAATTACACACCTTACCCTTTGGGAATACGTATGTATAATAAGGGGTTATGTGTCCAGGCCATAGTTTTATAAAGTGTAATTTTCCATTTTAAAAATAAATGATTTATTCCAACAATCCAATTTTGAGAATAATTTTGTTTAATAAAATTCATGTTTTAGTAAGACCAATTTTATAAATTGATTATTAGACTAAAGTAAAACATAATTGTATTTTTTAGAAAATATATACAATTTTATAATATAATCAGGTATTCTGAATAATATCTGTTTTAACGAAATATTATTTTTAAAAAAAATTATTTAAATATAAATTATAAAATATTTTTATAACATCCCATGGAATTTTTTATAGGAGTCAAAAATTTGAATTTGACTTAAAAACTTATATTTTTTAATAAATAAGTATTTCTATATTTAAAAGTTAAAATTATTATATTTAAAAAATTATTTTGATAAAATAAGTATAATATTTTAAATCATCACATCAAAATTAGGCTAGGGTGAATTTCTATGAATTTTCAAAAATATTTTATTTTTTAGTGAATAGTAAAAATACAGTTTTGGGTTTTCTGTATGTTTTCTGGATTCATATTTTATCCAAAATGATTAAATAATTAATCAACCCCAATAAATGACCAAAAATATGTAATTTTATTAATATTTACTATTTTAATGGATTTTAATCAATTTCCAAACCAACAAGCAACTTTCCAAATTCTAGAATAGAAAATTTGACTTTAAAAGAATTATTTTTTGTGGAAAATTTGACTTTCCATATCCGAAATAGTATTAAAAAATGGTGTTTAGTTATAATGGATTAAAATATCATAAAATGGTATTGAAATTTCTAAAACCATGAATAAAATATAAGGCCAAGATAATTGTTTTTCATTTTCCATAACCTAGAATTCCAAGACCTATAATTTGAAATTATTAAACAAATCCACCACTTTTGATATAAATACCCACCCATTTCACACTTACCCTTAATTTAATATCCATTATCCATTATTTTATTATCATTTTCCTTTTTAATAATCTGACCATGTTGTCCTTAATCCCCAAGGTTACAATCCTCAATGATTTAGGAGAAAATATTTAAGGTAAGGGAATTCTCCTTCCGTCTTCTTTAATTCAAGAAACCCTTTTTTGTATATGTATTTTAAACATAATGATACTATATTTTCTTAAATTTTTTTATCATATCCTTACTTCAAAGTTTTCTTTTATAAATGTTATTCCTTCATTTTCCCTCATTGTAAATTTTTTTAAATACACATTCTATACCCGTCATGCTACCTGATTTACTTCTCAAATTTCTCCCTTTTAAATGAAAAATAATTATATTGTGAATACCCAAAACATTTATTAATCCATGGGTATTCAAATAGATGTTAATATAATTTATTAATTTGGGGATTTACATTTATGAATCCCACATATCCTTTCTATGGGTTAAAAATTATTTTATGTTCAAGCCTTTAAGTATTTACGTACTTAATGTTTTTATATGAAAACTATTCTATACTCTCCAAAGTTATTGAAAAAATGATTTATTATGATCAATGTGGATCAACTGAAATTAATAATTTTTAAGTGTTTACTTTAATAGATCTCCAATTGATTGGGTAAATAATTTAATCTCTAGAGATGACATGTTTTATGATACCTTGGTAAATAACATTAGTAATTTTCATTTATGAAACCTTGGAGATATTCTTAGGAATCCATCATTTTTATGCTCTATCCACATTTCCATGTTAGGATTCATGTTATTATTATTATTATATTCCTCTTGTTCATTCCTTATTATTATGACTCATGTTATTATTTAAATGTCTCAGGACCACTTTCTATTTTTCTCCCTTTCTGATTCCCTTACTAGGATTCATGCTCACCCCTTTCTTTTGATGTATGTACCTAGGATATTAGATGTAATAAAAGTAACCTTGGGTGAACCCATAATGATTTATTTAAAGTGGATTATAATAATATTTTATATTTTAATGTATTTTTTTTCTGAATTTACAAGAAACTAAAATTTAAAAGATCCTATGTTTTATCCCATGTAATGAATGTTTATGTAATAAAAATATGGGATTCCATACAGTCATTTCATAGATTATAAGTTCTATGATCAAAACCAAAAATTCAAATTTCAAACAGTTTCAGTTTAGGTATAATAAATCTATTTAAACCTTGATCTTCTCACTCATTTTCTTGAAGGGGATAATATTGGTGATACATTTCTGGTCTTAGACACCCCAAATGAAGTTGGATTTGATGATATTGTCAATTTCAGATCCACCCCTGGTGGCATGAGTTAGATGTGTCCTTATGGATTCCTTATTATATCTGTAGTGATCTCTTAGAAATCCAAAGTGATGGGTATCCACATTGAGATCAAGTCATAAAATTTCATTATAATTCCAGATAAACACATCTTAGTATTTCTTTAGAAAAGATGTGTAAATTTCATACTCACTAAGGGTAATAGCTGTTCTGATCAACATAGATCACGTATCCTCCTCTGTAAATAGAATTATCTATTGGAGTTCATCAAAAGTATATATAATCCTAACCCAAATGTTGGTAGAGCATTCTATGAGGTCTTCTTAATCATATTATTTATATTTCTATTCCTCCTCCACTTCCTCTATGTCTATGTCAGGATATATTAGAGGCAAAGGGGAATTATTTAGATCAGAGCAAGGTTAGTGTTTTGAGATCCTTATCCCAATGATTATATAATAAATTTATCATATTTTTTTGATGAAGTTTCAACCTACTGACATTATATGGATAAATTCATGGAATTTTCATTTAAGGTATTTCCACCAATGGGGAAATAAAATACTTATTCAGTGCCCTTGGATTTAACTGAAATAGATGATATCAAGAAGTATGAGGATAAAATATTTCAATATGAGCTTATATCTTCAAACTGACTAATGGGGAATGCATATTAATTAACAAGATATTTTAATGGGTTATCTTGGGTCATTTCCATACCATTTGGGGTGGTAATACATGTGACACCATCAGTTATGGGTTGTTTCTCCTCACTCTAATAGAATTCTGTATCAATATATTGAGATTAAAAAAATTTAAATGGAGATTTATCCCCATGTTATTTCCCAATCTACCCATTGATACAATATTTAAGGCACTAATGATATGATGAAGTGGTCTTCATATTATTTTGTATCCAAGACCTTCCTATCAAGACATTAAAAGCTCTATCTTACTGGTTGGCCTCGAACTCAGAGTTGGACACCATATCTCTAAACTAAGATTTGATCTTAATAAATCCAAGGGGTTTTGTTTTATTTTATCATATCCTTTAATAATTAGAGTGGATGAGGATATATCATCTTTATCATATCCCAATCGATGGAGTGGTTTTAATGGAATGAGGTTAACTCTTGAGCCATTGTTAATGAAATCTCAATAAATTTCAATGTCAACTAATCTTAAAGATACATATGGGGGCCTAATATTTCTTAAAATAATAGCATCACTATCTTACTATATTAAATAAATATCTGCATAAAATTCTATGGAGTCGATATATACATGATATACCTCAAAAATAGTGAATTTAGATTTAAACTCCTTTGGGATCAACAAAGCCTCTACAAGTTCTTCTTATAGATCCTTTGACAAGTTGAGAGAATAAAAAACTAAAAGTTTCATTGGAACCAAGGATATCTACTTCAATATGTCATTTTTCGAGTAAATATCTTACTTATTACATTATATATATACTCCCTAGAAGGTAATATAGGGACTGATGTTCTTGTGCTATACGATTTGGGTTATTGCAGAAATATTGAAGGCAATTTTTCTACTAGATTGGATCGTTTCGGTATGCCTACCATTCTAGATTGATGATATTGTTTCACCCTTTCTAGTTAATATTAAAAAATGATTAGTATTGGAAGAATATTTATGAAGGTGGATTTATTTCCCAAATATTCCTATGACAACTACAGGTATCTTATGCATGTTTTGGTAGTATAAATGGACTTGTTGGTGATGTGTCCAAGTAATGGGTTTTGACAAAGATTGTGTCTTTCGCTGATTCCCTAGATTCTATGAAATATAATTTTGTTTTCATATCATGGAAAAAATAATTCAATCTTTTAAGAATTCTCATTATTAGAGAATGGATTAAATTTTCATCTGATGATGATTCTGTTTGGCATGGTGATTACTACGGTACCGTTTATTAGGACAATTACCATTTTACCATTTGGAGGGGTGGAACTCATTTTACCATTTGGAACTATTATGTTGGGATTGAAGGACTAAGGTAAAATAGATTTTAGGATAACTTTGTCCTTGGTTTGAGTTCATCCTTCTTTATTAGATTTCTATTCATCTGACAATGTTGCTTCTTGGGAGATTGGCTATTAGAAAACTAAAGTACCAAAATAGTTTGTATTTATAAGACAAAAGGATCAAAGGGATTTATTGGTTGATTTAAATATTTTACATGGGCATAAGGAGTTTTATTGGTTGTTTTCCTATTCTTCCAATCATTTAAATTTTTTGCACCATAGATTGTATCTTTTTTCCATTTTTCTTCTTCTTACAGAGTGGCAATGGAAACAAATTCTACTTGTTCCGATGGTTTATGTAGCTTTAACTTACCATAATAAACCATATTTTATAGGATGTATTTAAATAAAAAACAATATTATATTGTGTGTACTAATTATTGATGATAGAAGCAGTAATCTGGGTGGTTGTTAAGGCCAGCTTGCTCGGGTCACTTGAGCTTCAACAATTTGGAAAGTTATTTTACATGGATACAAAAAAGTAACTGGGGACTTTATCATATTATTATTAATAAAAATTATTCTTATGGCTCTAAAACTTGGAACTTTTAGGTTCCTTTCTCATATCCTAATTGGGATACTTCTAGTGACGCTGCCGCTCAGGAGTAGATGCCACATGAAGAGGTGTGGGATTAGATATGGAGTAGGTGTACTGGATGGTTTTAAAGTAACCATTAAATTTTCAAATATACCCATCCTATTACCTTGATACACCATCACGAGACATTAGTTACCATTGGTTTAAAAAATATAATCTTCCAACCTTTATGGTACTTTATCAATATCTTGAAATCCACCAGGATACTTTACAGGGATAAGTGGTGTTCATAGTTCATCATGAAGATTGTAGGTGAAAAGACTAAATAAATCTTGTTGTGGAAGCTTCAAGTTTAAGGAATAATTTAAAATCTTCCACCTAAAAATTAAATTTTAAACCCTCTCATTTTTTCATTTTCAACATTTTAAAAGATTAAGAATTGTTTTCTTTTGCAACATAGAGATAAATTAATAGAGGAATTGTTGGTGAAGATCTTCCCACCCCTTCATTGATCTGGCTGGTATACTCGTATACCAGGTAAAGGATGGTCCCTCTAAAGTCTGCACAAAACATTTTATTATGGAAGAATCTTGTTGATTAAGGGACCCCATCATGGGGATGCACCATGACATGAATTATGTCAAATTCTATTTTAGATCCCCTAAATGAATGAATGTTGGAAATGTAGGATTCTTAATGTTTGGTGGGGAAAGATTTACATCCACCCATTTGGGGTAACGATTACTCTTTAGTTGTATTGGTTCACATCCTCCTTCCATATGTTCTAATCAAGATACTAATTAATCAATAGTCTCAATGATCTATGGAGGAATGGATAACTAGACAAGATATTGAATAAGGGGAACAAATGTTTGGGCTAGCTAAGTCACATCTTCTTGTACTCCTAGTGGGTAACCTACGTGGGATAAAATATGAGGATTCATATTACCTAGCTATGGTTTTGTACCTAGTGGATGTATCCCCTAATATATTTATTCCATGGGGTTAAAATATATTGGTTATTTGTACCCCACATTGAGAAGATACTTTGAATCTATTTCAGTTGTTATGACGAAACCTCTTTGTTGAGGTACATTTTATGGGAGTGCAAGATAAGGCTCTTCATATAGAACATATCTAGCAGGGATATTTCCTCGAGGTAGTTCTACATAACATTTTATCAACTCCTTCATTTATTATTTATACTAAGAAAATTTTTTCTCAAGTTTGAGAAGTTTAACCTCTTTGGGAAGTGGGTGAGATATAGGGACACCTTTACCATTTTCCTTAGAGGATGCCCATTTAGGAGGTGGTTGGGGATTAGTTGAGGGAAGCTCCAATTTTATAGCAAGACTATGTTTTTGGGTGTTCACACCTTCTTCAATCATTTTAGTGTGGATTTTTTTATGAACAAAAATTTATTTCTATTATTCATATTTATAGGATTCAAGTTCTATAGCATTAGTAGGGGAAGTGATAATGATGTTCATCAATTCATAATGCATTTTAGTTCTTACATTAGTAATAGAATAATATAATGTTCATCTATCTCATGGATATCGACTAAAAGTGTTATACTCTCTAAGAGAGTCTATAACCCTAATGGATTTATTTTTTTTCTGCCCGCCATGGGGCCTCATACTATTCTTTAATGGTCATATTAGAATCACTTTATAAAGGGTGATCCAAAGGGAATATCTAGGAAATTTTTTCGTGTGTTTTCCTATTGAGGAAGTTAGGTCATGAGATAAGATAAACTGGGAGGATTCACTTTGTGTAGCTCCCCCTAAATGGGAAAATAATAACCTTTGATGGGGAGGAGGTTGATATAAAAATTCCCCTAACCATATAGGACATCAATTATTCTATTCATTTTTCAAAACTTTTTGGGATTGGTTTGTTAGACTCAAAAGGTTTGTTAAAGATTACCCTAGTTCCACAGGTTGGGGGTTCTCTTGTATTGGGTGGATGCAACTGCTACAACTTCTCTCTTGATTTTATGTATTTATTTTCAATATATTCTTGGTGTATTGTATTATTTTCACCTAATGAATATGATTCCAAAGATATTGGTGCTACATAATGATTGTATTCTTTTAATTGTGAATCTTTCTCAATATTTTCAGAAGCATGATTCAAGATTATTTTGATGGATCTCTCTCTTATGTCATGATGTCGTTGAGAGTCATTCATGGATAGTTTTTTGATCATACCATCTATTGTAACCAAATACTATTTCTCAAATTTTAACCAAGGTAATGACGTTGCATGATGTCACCTTGGGCTAGATTTTCTAATCAGGGAGCGAGGTGAAATGAAAATCCACATGTTTTCCCTATCCCTTAATATGATCACTGGATAGGGAATCAGTGATCACCAAGCACAAAACTTTTAATACCTTGAGACTTCCATGATGAAGGCATCCTTTATATTTCTTTAATCATAGGTGTTATACAACTAGAAGGGATACAATGTCTATTTGATTATGTATCTCTTTTATTACCTTGATATGACTTTGGTATTCGTTATAAGGTAATATTTTTTTCCAGATGAAGAATATTAATCCATAAATTTAAGTTGGTGTATTGAAAAAATTATTCTCAAAACACCTATTAAATGGTTTATTAGAGAGTGTATAAAGTCTAGAACATGATAGGTATATTGTCTTTATCCAACTGCCTCCTTTTGAAATTTTTTTATTCTTCATCCTTTGCAAGAGGTTCCTAAACCTGTTAAAAAAAGTGCATGTTTCATCATTACTTTATTGTGAAAATCAAGGTTATTAAGGATTTATCTATTCATATTAGAAGTCTCATGATCCAAGTGTGGTTTTGGGAATGATTGTTTCCTATGGATATATTCTAGTTGAGAAATAATATCACTTGTTAATGATAAGGAATCAGGAATGACTAACCTTATTTTCCAATATTCCAAATGATATGGAGTATTTATCATATTTAATTCAATAAGGTGAGGATATTCTTGAAAAAATCAAGTTTCACCGCAGGGAGGAGCTTCACAGAAAATTACATCATGGGGAGGACTTCCATCAAGGATGGAGTTCAAACTACAAGGATAATTTATTCAGCATATATCCTAGAGAGGAAATTTAGGGTTGAAAATAAAAAGGGTAGGGCCTTATCTTTGTTTGTTATTATAGATTGAAGGAGGGTTTCACACAATTCTCATTAGGAGATGGGATATCTTGATCAATCATATTGTGGAAATGACGTGAGCCTTCATGGTAAGTTGTATAGGTTCGACATCCAAATGGATGGTTGAAAAGTTGTATCGAGGATCTTCACAATTTATTATATTATCACTATAATTTTGTAATAGATGAGTAGGATCTTGAGTCACAACATATAAACATATGAGGGCATCAAGAAAAAAAAAACAATTGAGTAGAGTAGGATCTTATATAGGCTCTACATTTTCCAATTTCCTTTGGTGAGGATTATTTTTCGATTCTATCCTACAAGAGACTAGGGATGTCTGCTATGGATAATGGATTTCTTATATGGGGTATTGTTTGAGTAGATCTCTTATTGATGATAAAATTTTCAGATAGATATATAATGTTTTTGTAGGGATATATGCCTACCCTGGAGTGGTCATTGGGATAGACTGATGACCTCCAATTGAAAAAGGGATATTAGCCGAATATAACTATCCATTTATTGTCAGATGTTTCCAATGATCTTCCTGGATGTGAATAGGGATATTTTTTTTTCTTTGGAGTGACCCTCACATTATGTTTATGATTCACCACAACTGTGGGGGTTGGGTTTTTTCCCTCCCTTTAACCACTGCCATTGTCTTCATTATATCTTGGAAGGTTAGTAGGATGTGGGTATATATTTTCTTTTTCCCTTTCATCATTTTCAAGATTTTTTGGGTGACTTTAGTGGTTGAAATAAGGATATATTCCCATTCCATGGTTGTAGTGGGGATTTAGTCCTACTCTTATCCTCCATTTCCTATCGAGATATACTTATAAACCATTTGTATGGGAGAAGAGACATGGTTCTTACCCTTATTTCTTGCTGGTATATATTGAATAGTTTTTCTAGATGTTGAAAACTATGTTTACAAGATTAGCATATACATGAAGGTATGTTCACATGCTCATAGTTGTTTCCATATTTTTCTAGGGGGATATTATAGAGAAAACAAAGGTATGATTTTATTCTCTGTTGCTCGATCAATTCACTTAGAAGATTTTCCTTGGTTTCTGGGTTTGAGTAACCTAATATGGACTCCTAAGGGAGGCACCCACATCATGATGAGGGATCGATGTCAATAAGGATTGGAAGCTGTTGGAATGATCCCTTTAGTGGAACCCATGTGTTATTAGAATAAGGATTTTGGTGACCTCTTGATCAGCCTCCCTAAGAGAAATGATGAACTTGTTGTTGCATTTTGGGGATAGACTCCTAAAATGGTTTGAGAGAGCTATGGTTTCTTCCTTATTCTTTTCCACCAACTATTTTTTAGTGGATTATTGGTAAGGATTCATTATTTGGAGGGATTCACATGAAACCTCCAATGTTAGTAAAATACCATTTCTATGGTACTATTAAACTAGAACATTTCACACTTGGCATTGAAGATGCTAGATTGGTGATAATATCCTCTAATATAATGATGACCCTTATTGTGTGGAAGAGAAGTCATAAGTCCGGGATGGATGGAAAATCCCATTTTGATTAAAGTGATTTTTTAATAGAGTGACTAAGTGTACATGAAAAAAAAACCACCAAAGAAGCATCTCTATAAACAAACACATGCATAATCAATTATTTTAGGTCCATGTTTAAACCACATTCATTTTCTGAGAGCCTAAAAGGGTCTTGTAATGTGTGTGACACAATAATTTTGGTTAAGTATTCATATCGAGTTCACTATTCTTTTATACAGAAAGGTGAGAAAAAATGGCCTGATATGTGTAAACTTTATTTATTTAGTAATTGTGATGTTCACATCAGGTTTTCCATTTTTGTTTCTCGCAGAAAATTAGTTGGGATTTAAATTATATTTTTTGATGGTGGTGGTATGAACCTTTACCTCAGACACACATTTTTATTTCACTATCCATTCTATGTGGTTTCCAATGGGGTTTATTCATGTAACTGGAAACACCTAATAGTTACCTTATTCATGCTGTTTGAAAAAAATTCTTCCCAAAGGTAGGTGTTTATTGGAAAATGGTTCCAACGACACTTAGGGACTCAAATTCGCTGATAAAATGGGAATTTGGTCTCATCATACATTTTTGTGTGGAATTATTGCATACTATGGGGATCTATTATATATTTATGACATATTTTTGAATAATTTATTAAATCCCAAATATAGAATGGGTCACCCTTATATTAAAAATCAATTGTTAGCATGTATTAGAATTAGAATCATTTGTGTGTATCTAAGGATCTTTATCGATGGAAGAATATTTATGTATATGAGGCTTTCCATTGATGTTACTATCTGTATATGAATTAGAGATTATTAGGTCATTTATTATCATGATTATTATTTTGATCCAAATATCGAGGAAACCTAGAATTTATTATCATCTAGAAAGACATGAATCGTTATGATGTTAGGATTAGGCCAATTACTAAGGATTACTATGTATCCTTATGAAAGGAATCATAACCCATGTAGTTAGGTGACACTTAAAAGGATACATCATACCTTTTAAGGTCATGTGATGAGGAATAGACCCTGGAGTTTAATGTTCTACGATAATGATGTCTAGGCAGAATGTACCTAGCCCAGGATTGTGCATGACTTACTTTGAAATAGTATGGAGGCCTAGAAAGGTATATAACCTCCCAATTTGGATATGAACCTACTGGGAATATGTGTTAGGGAAGTTTAGGGTCAGTTGAAGGAGTTAGGTTTGAACCTCATGGTGGATTTCTATGTATCCAATTTACATAGGAATCAAAACCTAGGTATTTTAGAATGGTTAGTGCTTACACCTATGGAAGAGGCCCATGTTGGTGGTATTTTATTGTGTTGATGACACTATCAACACTAAACTCTAAGAAAACTTGAGTCATGCTTAGTGTGAGAAAAAAGATAAAGTGGAAGATCTGGAAATATTTCTAATCTACTTCATCACATGGTGGATGATGGTGAGGATATGGAATGTGGGTGAATTCCTCACAAGAAATAATATAGTATTACTTTACAATGGATTCCATTGGGTGACCTTTTGATATCACAATACCCTTTTGATTTGTGGAGAATAATACTACGCATTAATCCTTATGGAAAAGAAAAGTATGTTTTTCCTCCCACTTCTTGAAATGGGGAGGTACCTAGAACTACCTCCACAATAGGGTTACTTATTACCGAGAGAATGAACAATTATAAGAATTTTGAGGACCCTACCTATTTGGAAGGCTAAGTGAGGGACATTTTTACTAAGGGAATTCACAATAAAATCGGAAACATACTAGTGTGTATTTGTACATGATCATGAATATCTAGAGGCCTCTGTGAAGATTTTGATTTCATCTCCCTCTGATGGGAGTCCTAGAGAGAGGGGTTCCCTATCATCAATGGTAAAAGAGATGGCTCAAAGGGTAGATTACACAAGGTGGAAATGAGTGAGATGAAAGTGTATTTACCAGGGAAGGCATGTTCAAGCTAGAGGTTCTTCACCCAAGTATGACCTAGGCAAGATAGAGGTACTTCACCTAGGTTAGGCCAAGGCTAGATGAAGGTTCGTCTCATAGGGAATACCTGGCTGAGTTGTAGATGCCTCTTGGGAGATTAAAAACATGGAAAATGACTCTTGGGTGAGGCTTTGATCTAATATCCATGGGTCACCTTAGGTGTATTTGGATGACCAACACTCAATTTTGGATCCACAGAAGGACCCTTATTCCTAGTGGTTTTGACTCAGGGGGGGTTCACTCAAGGTTCATGGTATTATAGGCCTTGAGGGACCTAAATCCATTTAATATTGCTAAATATATATTATTTTTATCGTCATAGGGATGTACTTGAGGGTTTGAAAGACTTGGGTGATAGACTTGGGTGAGATAATATTCAAGCAATATCTTCTTCTTTTAGAAATCTCTAATGTAGAGACCAAGGGTCGTATTTTTTGGAAAAAACATAGGACCCTGGGTGAAGGATATCATCGGTGTAGGTCCATCGTGAAGGTATATCATGCAGGTCCCTCACATGGGTATTGGATTCTCTTGTTGGGCTATACTGTTTGGGCCAATGCGAGCATCTTTGAATACAAGTAGGATATTTATGGTATCTACATAGGCTAATTATTTGACTCCCTTTTCTTCTTTACTTATTGAGGTATTTTACCCTAATTTTTTTATCCCCATGTAAAAAAGGGAGTATAAACAGAATGCTTCATAAATAATTTTGAATGTTGAAGGTTACTTAGGATGATGGAAAAATAGAAAGTTCTATGTTAGTTGGTGTAAATTTACAAACATCATAAAAATAGAATTCAAACCTAAATAAGATTTATATGAAATTAAATGAGAGAAGTTTAGGAATAATTAACTCAACTTGGATAGAAGATAATTTTTCTATAATAATAACTAGTAATAAAATTCATGATAAGAAAAGATATTTTTGGATTAAGTAAACATTCTCAACCACATTACTATCTATAAATAAATTAGAGAGGAGACCACATTATTTTCTTTTATTTTAGTATTTTTATGTGGATAACATAAAGGTGAATAATTTTTTGTAAATGATTGATATGAGACTGGAATAAAATTTGTACAATAAGATATTTTATAGTGGATTATCATTTATAGAAAAATGAATACAATAAAAGAGTTTGATCTTATATTAATGTTTTAATAAGTTCTTATATGATTATGTATATTAAAAAAAATAATATAATTTGAAGAATCTCACATTGTTGAAAATTTGAGTAACTAATCTATATTACATTATTGAAAAATATTTAATTGATAAATAAATGTGATATTTTATAGTTTTTCATTAATGAGGGTTACAATATAGGAATCTACATTAATTATATAAATAATGAAACTATATCATTTTAGTAAATAGGAAAATGATATAGCTTATTATAATGGTAAAATTAAAATAAATACCAAAGTAAATTTCTATAATGTTTTATCAAATAATATGTTTCTATTTAAGTAATACATTTGAATAAGTTTTAGCAGTTTCAAACCTCATTTAAAAAAATGAGGTATATTGTATGAGTATCCCTTCCCCTAATTATTCTTTAATGATGATTGAAAAATATGAGTACTTAATTCGTGAAATACAGGGGGATTATAAGTGGAATATTTGAGGGGTTATATATTTAAAATGTGGATCAATTTTTGACTATATATATAGGGACTTAAGACACATTTTATTGTATAACAATGAGTATTAATAAATTTATCTTGTTTCTTACACTGTATTTCCTCAAGTAGGATTATATTTAATTGATTAACATCTCTTTTTTATGGGTTGAATTTTATCACAAGTTGTATCTCTTTGAAATTTTATAGAATCATTTCTCAAGTGGTATTAATTATATAATTGGTATAAATTTTATACAAATTTTTATCATGTAAAAACTTGATATATAAAGGCATATCTATATTTAAATAAATTTGATCTCTTGGATAGATTATGATGCACTCAACACATGGTTTAAACAAAACACAATACTCTATTCAAATAATATTATTTAAACATGACCATTATAACCTATCTGTTAAATTGGTGGGTATAAATAGGACTAAATAAATTATAAAAATTATGTATAAATTTATAAAATAAATTCAATGGTTATATATTGATTAGAAATAAAATAATAATTATTTGAAAGATAAATAAATATAATATAAAAATTGTGTTTTTTCTGAAAGGAATATTAGTCGCACTTTGCACACATAATTTAAAATTAAAATTTCCAATTTTAGAAAATTTATTTTAAAAAATTAACTTAATTTTTTTAATCATCATATAAAAATTATATTAGGGTACATATTTGGGATTTTTCTGAAAAGTTTCAATTTTCGATGAATAATTTAAATTAATGTTTTTTTATTAAAAACATATTTTTTGTTTAATGTATTTACAAGACCCATTTTATTTTAGTATGGATTTAAAAGTAAAACAATTTCAATTATATATTAATTAATCCAGATTAGGTCATTGTAATAAATTTTATATTGATTTTTGATATAATTTTTTTTTCAACTTCTAAAGTTTTTCTTTTGGAAAACCATTTTTTCAACACATCTACGAGTTTCATTTTAAATTAAATTATACCAATTTTGTAAGTTAAATTTAGAAAAATGGATCCCATATTTGGAATAAACATAATTTACATTATATAATAATTTCAACTTAAATTTTTATCATAACAAATATCAAAAATAATAAAAATTATTTACTGTAGTTTAGATAAAAATGAGTTTATTAAGGGTTAAACTAAATAGATAAGGGTTGAAAATGACCCAAAACTTATATAATTCCTATTTTAATTTAATATTTTTACCTTATCACATATATGTTTTGAAAATGATCCATTTTTATCCTTTTTTTATAAGGAAAACTTGGGTGGAATTATTCCTTTCCAAAAATCTGAAGTGTGTCCTCTCCCATACTTATAAAAGACCACCCCCTCTCCAATCCGTTACGCACATAAAAACCCAATTCTTGGAAAAAAAATCGCAAAATAATTTACCTAATTCCCTAAAATCATCATAGAAGTACCTTTATGTCATTAATCTAACCTAGGAATACATTTGTCTTAATCCAAATAAATTTTCCCAAAGAAGAGGTAACATCCTTAACCGTGCGTTTTATTTTATTTATTTTTTAAACAACAAAAATTATTATTAAACCATAATAAAATAATAAATTCATAGTACACAATTTATTGATATTTTTTTATGTTAATTATATGACCTAAAACAATCTTCTCCTCTATAAAATGGGAAACAAAATCATTGATCGTGTGTACGACAGACTATCCCCTCGTGAACCAATGTAATTTTTTTTCCATCACCACTTATCATGGATGGATATGTTAATGAATATAATTTTTTTATATTATATTTATGATATAATTATATATATGTAATTTTAATATAGTATATACCTTTTTTATTTCTATTTTTAGAGAATATGATAACATCGCTCATGTGTACGACAAACTACTACCTCACGAAGTGATGTGATTCATTTTTTACTTATGATTTATATGGAAGGTAATAAGGTATAATTTTATGTTTATATATATATGATATTAATAAAATATTAACCATTTTTAAAAATTAATATATCATATATTTTCTTACCTTATCATCTATTTAACAAATGATAACGTTGTTGGGGTGCACAACAGACTACCGGCTCGCGAAGCAATGCGATATTTTTTATTACCACACCACATGGATAGTATGTATACGGGTATTAAAAGGAATAATATTATATTTATGATATAATGATCATATTATAAAGGAAAAATAATACATATCTTCCTTCCATCTTGATCTTTGAAAAATGGAAACATTACTCATGCGTTTGTAGGACCTATTGTCTCCATGATTGTTACATAGTTTATTTTTCATAACTATATTTAATGGTTGGTTTAAAAATTATAATTGATGTAAAAAAATGATAATTATTTCATAGTAAAAATTATTTATAATACTAAATAATAACCTCGTTTACCTTATTCATCTTACCAAAGGGATTTTAGATATATGAGCTGTTTATCGCTAAAACATCCGAGGTGAAATTAATTGGTTAAATAACTTAATATGACATATAAATGAATAAAGTAAAAAATAATAATAATATTGTAATTTTTTATTAATAAAGTTAATAATTAACTTAAGTTTATTAATCATTTAGATAAATAATGCATGTGAGAAATTAGGCTCAAGGTAAGAGATCTCTTTAAACCACCCTTTCCTTTGGGTTGTGGACTTTCTCTCTCTACAACAATATATATCCCTATTTAATGTTATGAAATTATTTTAAATTCTATATATATTTCTATCACATATATAACTATATTATCCTCCCTTCATTTTATGGGGTAATACATTCCTTATGATCATTTCTCAAATACCTTTATTATTAAATTTCCTTTGATCATGATATAAAATTAGATTATGAAAACCATTTTCTTTCCATGAGTAGTTATTATGTTATTACTTATGATTTAATTAATTTAATTGAACACATATATCATGAACATGTTATTATGGGTTCACTAATATTTCACTCTAATGTAGTTGGTAAAGCTTTAGTCTCATGAAGTATTGTCTATGTGATTAGGGAGTAAACCTAATCCAATATGGGACTTTGTCTGCTATGGGATTTTGTTTAGGAAGTTATCCTTAACTCATGTTTATGTATTGTTATATGTCATTACCACATTTTCTACATTTACATGATCTTATGATACCATGTTCATTATTATATGATTCCATGCAATTACTCACGAGTCTTATCTTTTATGATATCATGTTATAACTTTGAAACTCATGTTATGTTTCCTTATCATGTTTGTTGACTTATTAGGATTTTTATCTCACCCCTTTATTTTTGTATTCTACATGTTATCACATGAATTTTTAAAGATATAAATGAATTATATGACCTCACTATTGATAATAAAATAGGGTTTCCATATTTTAAGTTTATATTGATGTAATATGAACATAGTTTTCTAATGAAACTAGGAATTTATGATCCTTCTGTTGTATTAATGTATATTTATGTTTAATAATCATGTAATAATATTTTTAAAAGTATTAGGTCACTATATATAATTACTTCAGGTGGGTCTAATTATAATCATGAGACCCTATTTTCATTCATTATATTTATATTTGAATCATTTTATCAAATAGAGATTGATTAATCAAATCCATTTAAATAAAGGTGAGACGAGAGAATACTTGAAATAAATAATGTGGGAGAAATAAAAAAAGAAGTGAAATCTATAAATGGATAAATTATTTAAAGTAAAGAAGTAAAGACCCAAATATAAATAGTGTTGGAGTATATCAACGGGTAACCATTAGTGTTATTCTTAAAATTCATACATGTGGTGTTCAGAAAATTTTTCCTCTAAAGTTATCATCAATGATGGGGTGAAAAATATGAATAACATGGGTGAAAAAATTAAATAATAAGGGGAAGAAAAAGTTTAGAGTTTAAAGGAAAGAAATAAGTGCAACCAATTTGATGACTTTTATAAAAATGGAATTGGTATTGAAGGAAATGAGGGTAAAAGGCACATGAAGGAAGAATTGGTATTAATATAAGAAGAAGTATCTATTAAATTATTATTGAAAAAAAAGATAATGGGGGAGATTGAAGTGATTTTTCTAGAAAGGGATACTTAAGTAAACTTGAATTGACAGATTACATGCATCATTGTATTCACTATTGATACATATTTTAATTAATACACGTTACAAATCCTAGAGTCAATAACAATTTGATAATTTCTAAAGGTGATCATATATAGTAAAGGAAAGATGATATAAATGGAATATGATAATACACTAATTATGATGAAGATGATAAGTATAGAAGATGGGTATCATTTTAAAGTCAGAAATACTTATAGTGATTCTTAGAGGATCATTATGGTTGTATAATATTGAAGAATCAAAATAGATCATTTAATTTCCACTAAAATACTTTATAGAAGATTTCATTGATTACCATTTATGATTACTGTAGAATTAAATAAATATTAATGATTTATATAAAGTTTATATAAAATTTATATGATATTTTAAGGTAACATAATAGTGACATTAAAATGAATTGTATTTTTAATAATGAGTTGGAGTTACATAAGAGTTACCAACGTCTTGTGTGATAGTGAAACAAAAATTGAATTTCCTCTGTAAATGTCAATGAAATATTTCATAAGAGTAAAAAAAATTTGTTTAAGAATTTTTTGAAGGTTTTTATTTTTTTTATAATAGTTATACAAATGTGTTATAACATTGAGATAATCTGATTAAAATATTTGAAAGTGATAATTGAAGTTTATATGGCCTATATAAGGGTTGAGTTGAAGCTTCATAATATTGAGATAAAGTCTCATAATTGTAAAAGTTAATTTTTAAGGATGGATAAGTGTTTAAATGAATGGAAACTTTTGGGCTAATTTATTTTTTAGTTTTTATATTTTTAGGTACCAAATAACATAGATATTCATAGAAAATATTATTCATGGGTTATTTGATTGACCACATGATTAATGTAAATTTTTATATATCCCTTTGAATTATTTTTGGGTTGATATAAATTCAAATAATTAAGATATCCAGAATACCTATATATGAAAATTAATAAAAAAAATATCAGGTATAATATTAGAAATTTTTTTTGTAAATAAGTATCTATATTATGAGTTAAAGTGAATCCTATAATTTAGGATATTCAAATTGATTCATCCATTGAATTTGTATAAGATATTTATGAGAATAAAATAAGGATTCTACTACTGTAATTGTATGATCAAGAGAAAAATAGTGATAATTTACTAATCAATTGTGAGAGATTCTTTGGAGAAACTATTATTAATTTTATGAGATAAAACTAACAAGATTCTATAAATCCAATATAACATTGAAGAAGAATATGATTCATCTGAGTATGAATATTAGTCAAAGGGTTAAATAAGTGTTCTTGACGATATTATTTGATATGCATGTCAATTAATGAACTTAATAAAAAAAGAGTTTGTGTGTTATTCTATCTAATGTATTCTTATTTAGTCCTTTCGAGAGAGACTCTAATGGTTATTGGTTATTGATCAAGAAGACATTCATGGAGAGTTTCTTCATTACCTATCACTACAATAAAACTAAAATAATTTTATAGGGATTTCAATGACATATGTGTGATGATTGTTAAAATTAGTCTCATACCAAAATCTTTTTATGTGTTAAAATATAGTTTCTAACCTATTATAATGTTCTTTATAAAATATTATGATCAATATCTCATGAAGAATACCGTGAAAAATAAGTATATAATCATTTAAACCGAGAAATAAACCATGGAAAAATACTCTATGTTTCTTATAATTAATTTAATATTTTAATATAATGCGTGTGACTGAAGAAGGATAAAATATATCTATTTAATAAAAAAAGTGAACATGTTTATCTGAGTGTAAAGTAGTAAAAATAGTTAATAATAATTTAACCCCACTTCTCAGTGGTGGACATATATTCTCATGGGAAATTTCAAACTTCAATTATGATTTCTCTATTAATCAATTGTAATATGGTTTCTTGTGGTAATATATCTTAAAAAATAATTTTTCCAATATGAAATAAGTTTTAAACAATGGATTATGTATGTTTGATATGTATAGGTCAGCTTTTTTAACTAGAAGAAATATATGGTATTCAAAGAATTAAATTTTAGAGGTTTATCCACTTTAGTTGGTGCATAAATTTATTTTTATAATGGTATTGAACCTACTATTGATTCTTTATCTGATTCTACCATTGCATACATAATTAGTATAATCTGTAAATCATTATGATAATCTATAAAAAAAGTTATATAAGATAATATTTGTCCTCATGAGATGAACTAATTCCATAATCAACATTCTTCTCCTATTATTTATTTTTTTCAATGTATTTATCTTTCACCTTCATCATCATCTCATCATTATTATCAGACTAGAAATTATTCTAGTCTAGTTTCTTTATTAATAGTAGATTTTAATTGAATTCTTATAAGGACACATTCTTAAACATTAAAAAATAATTAATTTTAATTTAATAATTAATTATATTACATATTAAGATCTTTTTAGGTTTATATATTTTTTATAATTAGGTCATAACTCATATAAAATAAAACCATATTTTAAAAAGTGGAAAATTTTTATTAGTATCCATTTTTCTGGTAATAAATTTTTTTAAAATAAAACCTAATTTATTTTCATGAAAAAACTTAATCACATCTAACTTGACTTATCCTTTTTTCTTAAACATCCTTAAATCTTGTGAAAAACATTATAAAAAAAGGGATGAGCACAAAAACCTTATTAAGGGACATAAAAATAATAAATTCATCAGTTTAGTGAAAAAATGTAAACTATTGAAAATTTTACCATTATTTGAATGTTCTTTAAGATAATTAAATAAATAATTTCCACATGAAAAATAGAAACAATTTTTTTTAAAGAAAACCTTTAAAACCCATGGGAACAAAATAAAAACACCTTTTTGGAAACATAAAGATTCATATTCATAACTATTTTTAAAAATACATAAAAAAACAAGATCCCAGTTAAATACATAGGATGAACCCTACAGTAACTCCTTCATTGACTCTAAATAATAAGAAAATTACTCAATACATTGAAGAGCTCTATTGGGGATCACCCTTCATACAACCTACATTGGGCTCACCCATTTCTGAGATATAAGGGGGATCAACCCATCATATAAGATATATTTTTCTCACCTATTTCTAATATATACTGATCAAGTACCATATCACATGTAAAAAAATTTATTCTTGTACATTTTATCAAAAAACCATTATAAAACTCTTTTAAACCCATTTGAAAAACACTTTTGAATATCAAAATAATATTTTCCTTTAAAAGATATTTTCAATTAAAAAATAAAAAAAAGGGAAAAATGGTTTTAATTTTAATAAATCATTAAATATTTTAATACAATACAAAATTTATATAATGGTTTTGGTGGTAGGAAAACTCATTACCACTGCATATGTTAAATAGATTTTTTTTACTTTCGTAAAGAATGTAAAATCATTTCATAAAAATATTACCTTTCAAAAAATTTGGTAGAAAATAAAAGAGACATAAAATTTCATTTAAAATTATTTTATTTCCATATAAATTCATTAATAATATATTTTAAAAAATACGGTCATGAAAGAAAAATAGTTGGAAGGAAAACTATAAAATATGGGTTTTAAAAGAAATCCCCTTACCTAGAGTCTAAATCATCATGTGAGTTCCTTATATTTATGAATAATAAAATTATGTTAATTATTTAATTTATTGAGATAATATTTAAAGGTTATTGTAACTTTTATTTAAATTTGTTATCTTTTTATGTATAATTACTTAATCAATTAATTTCACGACGAATGTTTTGACGATATTCAGCTTATATGTCCAAAATGACATTGGTAGGTTTATTGTGTTAAATGGGGTTATAATTAAATTTTATCTAGAATGATAATAATTAAATAATTATCATTTTTATTTTTCAATTATACTTTTAAAACTAACCATGGAATATGGTTATGAAAAATGAATTATATTATAATAATGGAGATGATATGCTGTACTTATGCATGTGTAATGTTTCCATTTTTCAATGATCATTACAGAAAGACGGTAACTATTATTTTATATTTATAGAATGAACATAATATCATAAATACCATATTATATATTTTATATATACATATATAATCCATGGGATGTAGTGATGATAAATGAATCACATCACTCCGTGGAGGTGGTAGTGGACACATACACAGGAACGATGTTATCTTTTTTTTCTTCTGTGAATGAAAATGTAAGAAAATATGTGTAATATTATATTAATATAATGATAAATATTTAATTAAAATCATATATATACATTAAATACATCATTATATCCAACCATGAGAGGCTGTAATGGAAAATGGATAGCATCGGTCCATGAGGTGGTATTCCGATGTACACACGAATAACAAATTTCTTTCCCATTTGATGGAGTTTGGAGATGGATATAGGTTATTTAATTTTAAAAAAATAAAATCTCAATATATGATATATGATTATTTTATTATATAAACATGGTTATGGAATATTTTAAGGTGGTGTAAAAAAAATAAGACAAAAATTATCAGTTAAGAACTCTACCTATTATTCGGACAACCTCATTTGCATTACACCTTAAGACCTCTAAGGCTAGTAATCTTCTTTAAATAAGGAATTTATTATGTGAATATGGATTTAAGGAATATATATTCAGTAGGTATTTTATAAACACAAGGATTTTATATGTAAATAAATGAGAAGAATATGTTTCCATTTATAAGAGAGGGGAGGGACACTCTTGAAATTTATTAAAATAATAAAATAATATAAATTAATTTTCACGTTCAGATGTATCCAAATTGATAATATTTGAATATAATATGAGGAGGAGTATAAATAATTTCATAAAATGAAATTTTACCAATTTTAGATAAGGTTTTTAGTCTTATCATTTTGTTTTAACTTACTTTAACCCATTTTGACAATTATCGTGATAACAAAGATTTTACTCTTTAGTAGTCAATAAAGTTACAATAAAAGGAAAATTGAACCTTAAATGAACTATTTTTGATATTATAATCCTTATAAATATAACTTGATGTAGTATAATATTTTTATAAATTATAAATTGTTTAATATAATATTATTTTTTTATAAATTATCATTAATGTCAATTTTAGAACTATTCATTAACTTTAACTTTAATAAAATAAAGAAAATAAAGGAATTCTAAAATAATAAATTATCACATCCATAAAATTATATATTAATCCAAAAATTCCATGAATAACAATAATTAATTCAAATTATATTACTTCCAATAGTTTAATATCATTTATTTTATTTGTTATTAATTGAATAATTATTGTGTGAGCACTGAATAAACATTTTTGGTAATTATTTTAGAAATTAAAATTAAAATTAAATTACCATTATAAAAAAATAATTTATATCTAAATTTAATATTTATAATAGATCATATCCTCTATTTATCCCTATTCCAAATAATATTATAGTTATTAAAAATAAGAGTGTGACATTTTTGGCTTTATATTAACTTAATACTATAATGGTCAAAATCATGTCCAACTTGAAAAAAGCCATATATTCAAATTTTGGATTATTATGGATGATATATTATCATAAAATAAAATTATGATAAGTGTTAGGGTCATTTTTTAGACCTCATCATTTTACTTTTAAACTTAATTATCCAATTTACCCTTGACCATGGAAAGAAAAATTACTAAGGATACATTTCATAATGTCCAAAAATAAATGGGTCATAATTACCAAAATTTTACCCACTAATTAAAAATATGGAATCAATTTTTTAATAGTTATTTCAAGGAAGTTTCAAAATTTAGTTTAAAATTAAACCCACAAAACGTGATGAAGAACTGTTTTTCTGAAAAATGCCTTTTTATGTTCAAAAATATTTTTATATTAAATTAAAATATATAATTAATTTAAAAAACCATAATTGGATTATTTTTAATCAAAATAAACTAATTAAATTTTAAAAATAATCCAAAATATAATTTTAATTTATAAATAATTTAAAATAAAATACCTTTAAAAAAATAGTATTCTTCACAATTCATAAAAAAATAAAACATTTCATAAAAATATTCAAAATTAACCATAAGATAATTTTTATATGCTGATTTAAAAAATATTTCATTTTTACAAAATAAAATTTCTATGATTTTTAGAATTTGATTATAATATTTTCTCACAAAAATCTACAATTTTTTGAAGAAAACATATTTTTGTGGAATAAACTGAATTTTAAAAAATAAAGTGATTATTTACTAAGAATTAATCAATAAATATGAATTTATTTAATACCTTAATATTTATTTTATAATTTGGTAAATCTTATTCATTCCTTCTAATTCAAAAACTAGTTTATAATGGTCATATAATATGTTGTGGTTCATTTAAGCTTGGAGTTGTGTCTCTTGTATGTTATCGTACATAGTTGTTCTTTTAATACCTCAGGATTTTACACCCCCCTTTCAAAAATATTTTCCTCAAAATTTGAATTTTAACTTAGAAATATAAGGGGTTTCATATGAAAATAATTTTATTGAAATATTACATTGTAAAAAGGGTTAATAAAGATTTCACTTGATATGAGAGGAAAAGAAGTATGAAGGTCATCTACATAAAGTGGTTACCAAATATGAGGAAACCAGTGGGAAGTGAAAATATGGACATCGAAGAAAATCATAATTCCCAAATAATGATGAAGAGTGATAGATATAATTGATCACAATAAAGTAAATGATCATAAAAAAGTCAATGACCTCAAAACCATAAACCAAAGAGGTGTGAAAAATGATCTTGATTCATCCTAAATAAAGGAAATATGATATAATTTTCTTTTAAAGACCTTTATCTTATATTTTAAGAACTATTTTACATCTAAGAAAATAAAATAATGAAAATATACTTACTTGAAAGGAATAATTTTATATTTTAATCAATTTTTACCACAATCTCATCTCTTTATCCAAATAATGAATATTAAAGATGATTTTTTATTCTTGAAGTAATAAAATAAACTTCTAATAGATCACATAATTCAAAAAAATTATTACAAGATATTCCTTCTATATTTATATTTTAAGAAAAACCATATATGGTAAGATATTTTCAAAAAATTAAATAAACCTTCATACGAATAAATAAAATATTAATCTTGAAAATTCAATAATAATATCCAATATTCTAACTAAATCATTTTTTAAATAACTATACTTAAAATTATTCAATATATTTCTAGAAATTATTAAAATCCAAAGATTATAATGATTTTATCATATATTCATCGAATATTTATTTAACATTTATGTATAAATGATATAAATCACTCTTAATGTGTCATACCAAAAATGTATATGACCTAACCATATAATTCCTCATATATGATAATAATATCCATAAATAACCTGAATCACTAGAAATCTTCATTTAAACCATATATAATACTAGAAGATAATTCAACCATTATTCAAAAAATTTAAATCCTAGATTTTTATGTATTCCTTAATCATATAGGGTTCCTAAAATAGTGAATCACCCGATCACTAAATCAATTTTCAATCCCATGGTTAACTCTATAAGAAAAAATGTTCCCAAAATAAATTTAATAATTATATATCAAACTTTTTATATAGAAAAATGATTTTGTACTAGCTAGGATATAACATAGTCTAGTTTTATCTACTTCACCCTTGTCACCCTTCAGTTGTGGGTTCAAGCCTCATGGACATTCTAGATGTGATGGGTTGTTATCTGACCTAAGGGTTGTCCTTTTACAAAACTATATCAATATAATTCATATAACATTCCCAAAAATATTATAAAAATATTTAAAAATAACCTTAATCATTAAAGATCATATAAACCCTAATGGATATTATTAAATTTAAAATTATTTCCAAAAAATGAAAATATAATTCTGCCTTAAATAACATTTTCATATATTAAACCTAAGGGTTAAATATAGCTAAATCCTTTATCAAAACTCAATAAATATCCAGAAAAAGTACATTCATCACATATAACATCACAATAGAATTAATGGTTCTAAATTTATTATCAATATTATATCTACCACTACATAATAACTCTGAAATATATATATATATATATATATATAGACACCTTAATCATTCAAAATTCTTAATAATACATTAAAAACTAATTTCTATGTTATTTCTAAAGACATTATTCTTACAAAAAAATTTGATTCATTTTATAAGATATTAACAATATCAAAAAACAAGCCAATATAGAATCCATAAATTTTGTATATCATTTTTAGTATACTCATTTTCAACTTTAATGGAATTAATAATTACAAAAAAATTTATCTATATTATCTTACCAATCTTGTTTTTAATATTTACCCATAGGAAATCTATTTTAATAATTCCCTTAATCCCCATATTTAAAACATTCAACTTTTACTTTGGGGAGAAAAAAATTCTCCTTCATAGTGTTAACTGACCGCTTCCTTTTTCCTTGGAATCTTATTTCTTTATGACCTCCTTTACTATAATAAAAACATATTCCTATTCTTTTAATACATTTCTTTTGGTTCTTCTTCAACATTATTTACACATAGTTCATTGAATATTTTTACCTTTATGATATTTATCCCCAGAATATCCAGGAGAATCATTTCTCTCTTATTTGATGTGTTGGGAAACTTACCTAGGTTCAAGTTGTTAATCGTAACTTATGATAGGTGGTTAAGAATAACAATATGAGTCTTCACTATATATTCTATTATATTAGGTTTCTAATTTAGAAAAACAACACATTTTACTTCACATCCATTTCTAATTTGGTTTTTTATAGGTTCAACCATTTTCTAAATCCAAAAGTTTAGTGTGAGCATATCTATAAGATCAAAATAAACCATCTTTTGAGGAGGATAAAAATTAAGATATACTTAACCACATTGTCTTAAACTATTTCTATTTACCCAAAATAACTATAATTATCCCTAATATACAAACCATTGTGGTTATAAATGACTTTTAACTTATGATAAAATAATATTATTACCTCTAATGTTATCCAAATTGACCTATGATACTAACTATAAGGACTTGACCTCAAATATTACATAATCTTTAATTTTATATTAATAATTAATTATCTTAAATTTTAGTATCTTTTTGGGTTTAAAGATTTAGATAATTAGGTGATAACTCATATGAAACAGAACCATATTTTTTAAAGTGGAAACTCTTTATTAGTATCCATTTTCCACATAATATACAACCTTAAAATAAAAAAATTATTTATTTTATTTGAAAAATTCATAACTTCCATATTTACTTCTCATTTGTTGTTACCAATCCTTAAATCATGTGAATAACATTTTAAAAACATGGTAAGTGAAAAAAATCTCAATAAGGGAAATAAACAGAAGAAATTTATTAGTCTATTGAAAATCATTAAAACTCTTGGAATTTTTACGTTTATCTCAATGTTTCTTGATATAATTAAATAAACCATTTCCACAGGAAATCACACAAGCTTCTTTATAAAATATAACCTTTAAAACCAATAAAAATAAAATAAAACTCCTTTTGGTAACTTAGAGAATCATATTCATAATGAATTTTAAACCCTTTATAGAAATAACTAGATCCAAGTTAAATCCATTGGATAAACCATCCAGTAAATCCATCTTTCTTATATCTAAATACAAGGAAAATCACCCAATGCATTGGAGAACTATAATGGACCTCACCCTCAATATAAGATACATCAGCCAAACCTATTTTCCATGAGCTATAAGGGGGATTAACCTATCATATAAGTTCTATAGGGATCACCTATTTCTTATACATACTTCTAAAGTACCATATCTTGAATGAAAAATTTTATTATTTCACATTTTTATCATAAAACATTTAAAAAAAACTTTTAAACCTCTATGAAAAACATTTTCAAATATCAAAATATCCCATTCCTTTAAAAACTAATTTTCAATTAAAAATAACTAGAAAAATGGAAAATTGTTTTTATTTGAATAAAAAATGAAATATTTTAATGGAATCCATACTTTAAAGAGTGTTTTTGTGGTGTGATGATTCTTATATCCATATATGTTATAATAGAACATTCCTTTTGTAAAGAAAGTGAAAATATTACATAAACATATTACGTATGAAAAACATTGAAAGAAATTACAAAGAGACAAAAAATTTCATTTAGAATTATTTTATTTCCATATTAATTAATTAATAATATATTTTAAAAAATATGGATATGGAAAAAAGAGTAACAAGGGATACTTTAATAGAGGTTTTTAAGAGAAATTCCTTTACCTCGAGGCCGACTTATCACATGCATTAATTATCTTCCTAAATAATATAATTATGTTAATTATTTATTTAATTGAGAATATTTTTCAACTTTATTAATCCTCTTATTTCACTTATTACCATGTTATATACAATTACTTAATCAGTTAAGTTCACATTGGATATTTTGATGATATTCAACTCATATTTATAAAATAACTTCGGTAGGTTGAATATCATCAAAATATCCAATGTGAACTTAACTGATTAAGTAATTGTATATAACATGGTAATAACAGGTTGAGAGAAGATTATTAAATTATATATATAATAATAATATTTAAATAATAATAATTTTTATATATCAATTATAATTTGAAAACTAACCATGAAATATGGTTATGAAAAATTAAATACGTTTCAATCATAGAGACGGTAGGTTGTTTGTACACATGTATAAAATTTCCATTTTTAAATTATAATTATATAAAGAAAGTAAGTTTTATTTTATATTTATATGATTATAATAATATCATAAATATTATATTATTTCTTTAAAGATACTTTTATATATAATCTATATGATGCAGTGATGAAAAAATCACATTGCTTTGTGGAGGTGGTAGTCCACACATACCCATGAATGACATTATCATTTTTAGTGAAAGAAAAGGTAGGAAAATAGTTGTTATATTTTATTTAAATAATTATTAGTATTTCATTAATATCATATGTATACATTAAAACCATATTTATATCTATCTATGAGAGGTGGTCATGGAAAAATAATTACATCAGTCTTCAAGGTGATAGTCCAATGTACATGCGAACAACAGATTCCATTCTCATTTGATTGGGGTTGGAGAAGGATATAGGTTATTAAATTAAAATAATAACATTTTAGTATATGGGAGATAATTATGTTATTATATAATCATGTTTACTTAATATTTTAAGGATTTTTAAAAAAAATAAAACAAAAAAACTGAGTTAAAAACTATACCTCTTTTTTATATAAGTCCAATCGCATTACACCTCAAGACCTATAAGGTTAGTATTATGCCCTAAATAATACCTCTCAGATGTGGATATGGATTTAATTATGTTATTTAGGTAGTTATTTTTTATAACCAAAAGGTCTTTGTAATGTTAACAAAATGAGAAGAAGATGTGTCTTTTTATAAAGAGGGGAGGGGAACTCTTGGAATTTCATGAATCAATATAAATTAATTTTGTATTCAAATAAATCCAAATTGATGATATCTAAATAAAATATGAGGTTGAATATAAATACTATTATATGATAAAATTCTTACACGTTTAGATAAGTTTCTTACCCTTATCATTTAATTTTAACTTACTTTAAAGCTTTTTGACAATTATCACGGAAACAAAGTTTTTTCTGTTTAGGGGTAAATATAGTTACTATAAAAGAAAATTTTCCCATTAAATGAAACATGGTTCATATTTTAAACATTAAAAAAATTAATTGACTGATGATATGATTTTTATAAAATTTAAATCATTTAGTAAAATATTTTTCATTATAAAATATCATTAATGTCATTTAAAGAACTATTCATTTAATTTGATTTAAAAAACATCACGAAAACAATAAAATTTTGATATACTAAATTAAAACCTTCAAAAAATGCTATATTTATCTGAAACATTCTTGTATAACCTTAATTATTTATAATTATATTACTTTTAATATTCTAATATCATTTATTTATTTATTTTATTAATTGAATAATTATTGTGGCTCAGTTGCATAAGTTTTTAAGGTAATAATTTCACCACTATAAATTAAAAATATATTTAAATGATTAAAAACTAATTTATATTGAAATATAATAATTATAACCAAACATATCTTCTATTTTTACCAAAGTCAAAAATATTATATTTATAAAGAACAAGAGTGTCACATTTTTTCCTTTATAGCCACTTAAATATTATAAATATCAAAATCATGTCCAAATTAAAAAAAAGACAAATATATTTTACTTCTCGGTGATTAAGGATGATATATAATCATAAAATAAAAATAAATCAAGTGTTAGGGTCATTTTTTACTCTTTATAATTTTAATTTTAACGTCAATTACTCGATTTACTGTTGATTGTGGTGACAAAGATTACTAAGGTTACTATTCATAATGAGAAAAAATAAAAGGGACATATTTAACAAAGTTTTACCCATTTATTAGATTTAATTTACAGAAGTGGTGGAATTTAATGTAAACTTAAACCCAAAAAATGTGATGAAGAATATATTTTTTTCTTTCAGAAAATAACATTTTAATTAAAAAATGTTTTTATACAAAATTTAAATATAAAATTAATTTAGGAACCCTAATTGAATTTTGTTTAATTAAAATGAAATAATAAAAGTTTAAAACTATTTGAAAATATAATTTTAAATTATATATAATTTAAAATAAAATATAATTTTCGGTAAAAATTAGTATTTTCACTATTCATTGAAAAGTCAAATTTTCAGAAAAAATTCAAATTTCACAATAAATTATTTTTTATTTGATTATTTTAAAAAAGATTTATTTTTTATAAAATAAAATTTCTATGAGTTTCATAGATTAATTAAAATATTTATCACAAAAAAATCATTTTTAAGAAAACCTTTTTTTGGTGAATAAAATTACATTAATAAAATTGAGTGATTATTTTTATAGAATTAATCAATATATTTGAATTTAGTTAGAAAAATTTTATATATTTAATAATTCAGTTTATTGAATAGGTTTTAATATTTATATAATATTTCATTGTTCACTTAAACACAAAGTTACGTCTCTTGTACATTATCAGACATAGTCTTTCTTTTAAAATCTATAGATGTTACAATTAATTTTTTTTAAAACCACTGATCAAGTTTTATTTTCTTCTTCTTGACCAAATAATTCATTAATATCTAAACTAATGATTCTTATAGCCTCATATGGAGTTGGGTTTTTTATGTAAGGTTCCCAACACCCACACTCCTGGATCTAGTGCTAAAAACACTTTTATTAAACACTAGATTTGATAAAAAGTGAGAATAAACTATATTTATTTTATAAAATTTACAATATTTAAGAGCTAAATCTCACAAAAAAAAACAAATAATGGAAGTTATAGTTTCATTTATAAAAACCCAAGATTTTGGATCCTTTAAATTGATACTATTTACAATAGCTTGTGTCACCATGAAACAATGAACTAATGAAACACTAGACTAAAACAAACCATGAAATATTAAAATTATGCAAAGAATATAGTCCCTATTAAATAAAAATATAATAGTCAGTTGGAATTACTACATATTTTTAATTTTATTTGATTAATATTTAAAAAAAGGATACATTTCAAAGAATCATTTAAAAAAGGGTATTGTATTTTACCTTAATTAATTAAATCAATGAAAATAAAGATTTTATTATATTAGGTAATATTTAGATTTACTATTTATAAATTTATATGAATTAATATTAAAGACACTTGAATTTAAAAAAAATAAATTTTCAATAAAAATGAATTTTATTTATATTTTTTATTTTCATTTAAATTCCTATATGTATAAATTTTATAAATTTAATTTTAAAAAATAACTTCATGCTTTAGTTTTTCTATATGGATATGTATGTTTATTATGTTTCAACCCATTAACATGGGGAATGAATTGGAATTATTATATGATGGGTAGGGAAGAGAACTACATATCCCCTCGATGCATTGACATGTCTTACGGGAAAAATTAGTTGGCCAAATTAAATGGGTTTTTACCCATAGTTTTAAACTCCATTGTGATAGTTCATAGACAGATGTTTCTGTTTTCCTAAATTATGAATTCCCTCATTATGTGATTAGTTATTAATATATATCTGATTATTTGATTTGTTATAACATTCAACGATAATATTGAATCTTATGTGATTATTTATATGGTATTATTTAATCATAATTCATTCCTAATATATTATTCTCATGTTATTTATTAAATGGAATGTGTTTTATTTATTTATCCTAATATTTTTATTGTTACTTATTTATTTCTATCAGCTTCTACTATACGCACACCCTTAATGACCATCAGTGGTCACCCATTTCTTATTTTTTATTTTTCGCAGGATATCAGGAAGTGTTTTATGATTGATATATAAAGATATGATAAGGGGAATAATGAAGTTATTAATTTTTTTTATATTTCGTGTTTTAAAATTTAATTTTAATTTTATGTATGTATCCAGTTTACCATGACTACTAATCTATTTAGTCATTTGGGTTATGATTGCGTATATCAAGTGCCAATATAAAAATGTAGACACCAGATCTGGGATACTGGGGTTAGGGTCTTTAAAAAAATTATAATTTTTTTATTATAAAAAATTTATTTAATGAGTAAAACTATACATTTAAAAAGTATATTATATATTTAGAAGACCCAAGTTTAATAACTTCAGTAGTAATTTCAAATAAAAATTGTATTTGGGTTTATATTTTAATTAAAAAATATATTAATAATTTTTTAAGATTTATTTTAAATACATATAAATTTTATTTTTTTGTTATAAACCTATTTATATCATTAAAATGAATTAAATATATAATTTTACCCAACACATAAATTTTATGATTAAAAACACTCTTTTTCTAAAAATGGGTTTCTACGCATTACATTTGGTAATGTTAAATTTAATATTTTCTACATATAGAGATTTTATATGATAAATTTTATTTATAATTTGGAATAATTTGGTCTAAGAAATTTAATAAGTTCTATTTTAGTTGTAGTAATTAAAATTAAATTACTTTAGTAAAAATTGATTTGAACAGTAAAACCAAAAATTGTAAAATTGAAAATTCTAAGAGTAAATTACTAAAAAAAATGTTTAATGAATGCGTTAAATTGATTTTTTGAGTGATTATTGACCTTATCCCTTTACCCAAGACAACATTTTTCATTTTTTCAGCCACTTGTCATGTTTAACAGGTGATCCCTTCATATCAAGGGGTTATAATTATAAAATACCATTCTCACCACTTATAAAAGGTTCCTCTCACTAGACATCGAAGACTAATAAAATAATTCATTTTCCAATTGAAATAATTCTATTTCCCCTTACCCTATAATAATATTACTTTTACTTTAGCCTTTGGTCATACTAAATTATCTTAATACCTCTATTTCCAAGGGGTTCTCCAAGGGAAATCCTAAGTTCTCAACATGGGTACTTTTTTCCTAACATATTTTATTTTATTGAATACATTCCAAATATAATTTATTAATATAAATGTAATAAATTTATTATTTTTATATATTTAAATTTTTTATATCATGTTAATGACTATTAACCACCTTTCCCTTTTTCTATTAAGAAAAATGAAACCGTCATTCGCGTGTTGTGCAGACTACCGCCTCCACGACTCAACGAGTCCCTTTTCTTCACCACCACCTATAGAAACTAATTATATGGGTGAAATTTAAGAATAAATGTGAAATATATAATATAATTATGATTATTAAGATAAAAATTATAATCCAACTTCTTTTCATATCTATCTTTTAGAAATAAAAATTTTAACCATACATTGTGCAGACTACGTCCTCCACAAAGTAACTTATATCATTTTTAATCAAGTGCCTTTACTATTTATAAAAATATCTTAAAATATAATTCAAAACCTTAAAATTATCAGAATAATATCATTATTTTTCTATAATAATAATATAATGATAAAAGAAACCACTTTAATAATAATAACTATCCATTAATTTTGGTATAATCTTATTTGGGTCAACCTAATCACCTACTTGAAAAATGCTGTAAAATAATTTCATGGATGATTATTAAAACTTAATTAATGATAATATTTAATATAATAATAAAATAAATATTTTTTTCTGGAATAGTTATGTTAATATTAAACTCATTAATTAAGATACAGACTCCCGATCATTAAAAATAACCAAAACATGCTCATCGACAATTTTATATTCAAGGATTGTAAAAAAACACACATAAAACGAAACAAAAAAATTATATATAATTAAAAGTAACAAATTAAAGTAAATTTTATTACCTAGTAATAGAATAATAATGAAAAACACCGCTACTACAAAACTAGTTCAAAATGGTCATGATTTCTCACACCTGATATTGAAAACATATAATAACTAAATAACATGCATATAGAGAATAACTATAAATGATTTTTATAAATGTTTATGTATATGAAAAATGTTATTAAATATGTGATTAAGATATTTATGTTTTTTATATAGGATCTTAGAAAGGATTCGACTAAGTAGGAGAACAATGTAAGGGTTTCTTTTCTCAAATTTAACCCCTTGACACATATTTGTTAATATACACCATGATTTATTTGTAATGGTGTATAAAATACCAATTTAATATTTTGTATCAGGATACTGTAATTATTGATGTAATTTCAGTTCTAATTTTAAATCATATCATTTAAGGGGGGTTGAATCAAAAGTTTCTAGGGTTGTAAGTGGTTCATTGTCTCAAATCTAATTTCCAAAGACATGTTCTATATCACACACCATTATTCTTTTTTATATAGTGTTTTCATATCCCTAATTCTTTAATATATGAAATATATTCCTTTTTATGAGGTTTTAATGTCTATTTAATGATATTAATCTCAATATCCTTTTATTATATTATTACCAACATCATGATGGTTTTGTCTCCAATCTTATTTTCAAATAGATATTTCTTTATAAAGATAATCCATATGATGAATTTTTATAACTTTATCTCTAAAACCCCTATAATTTCATTATCCTAAGGAAATTAATTAGTTTTTACTTGTATTCTCCATATTTCATTTACCCCTCCACTCATTATTTACCCATTGTAAGGAAATTAACCCTACCTTTTATTTTCATTCAGGAACCTCCCTTTTTCCATTTCCATATTCATTGGATGATTTTGAGAATTGTAATATATAAGAATCAATATTTATTAATTACATTTTCTACTAATGAAATTTATTTAAATTTTTTATGGAAATTTTAACGTTTGTGTATGGTTTATTTTCATAAAAGTGTGAAAATAATACATTTTTATCATTTTTTATGTGAGAACAACTTTTTACTACCTTTCTCATTTTCCATGAAACATTATTTATATATAGTCATGTTTTCTAAATGAAATGACTTTTCTCATAGTTTTAAATAATATTTCTTCTAAAATAATTTTATAATTTTAAGGATATTTATTATTTTCAAATTCGTTTATATAAAACTCATAAAAATTATTTTTCATATAAGTCATTTTCCTTTGATACATCTTATTATTGATTAAGGATATTATATAAGTGATATAATCCAATTTATTTATATGGATGGATTATGTAATGGTCCTTCTAACAAATAAATGATTCCTTTTTCTGTTCTAATCATCTTCAGTGTACAAATACAACTTTTATTGCAATACATTTCCTCAGGGAATACCCAATTTTTGATTCCTTTGATTGAATGGTGTTCACCTAGATTCCATTCATCTATTTATTAGTAAAATTATAAGCTAAACTGTATACCATTTATATATAAGTTTTAAATATCATGTGTTATCTTATTTATAGTGTATTTAGCTAGAGATTTACTTAATTTTACTGAATACCCATTTATATTTCCTGGATTTATCATTATTATTGATGGAATTATGAATGTTCTTTTTATAAGATTCTATCTGAAAGGGATATGGAACACATTTTATTTCCATGATTTCTTTATTATATTATGATGATTAGTTTTAGTGGGACTCATATTTATGGATGATGAATGGTGATGTAATATATTTCCCTCTAATTCATTGGTTAGAAGTTTAAATCTCATAATATATGTATATGTAAGCATAATTTAGTTGTTTGAAAGCAAGGGTGAAAGTTTTTGACTCATTTAGGTGATATATATATTGGAAAAATTAATTTGTCTCACAAACATTCGTGCAAGTGTGTATTTCACAAAAGTGATGTTTCCCCATACCCATGGCTGTGCTTAAATTCATTAAATATTCCTTATTTGTATGTTATATAATATTTTTATGATATATTCTTATATTATGAAATTATTTGTGACCTGATTTATGATCTACGATTTATTGTGTATGAATTTATTATATATCCTGATTATACCCATATTCTTATCTTATAGTCACTTATGATCTTTGATTTTTATTACTTATGTTTACCCTTACTGAGTATTTGAGCTCACTAATTTATTATGTTTTGATTTCCTTAGTTATAAAGATACAAAAATTATGGAATTTCTAGTAAAGTATTTTAAGGTTCTAGGTGAAATAGAAGCATTTTTTTGGGAATTCCCAACTTATATTTTTTCATAATTTATTATTATTCCAAGATTTACATGATGTGGAACATCATGAATAATGAAATTACTTCTAGGATTAATTGATGAAATAACCAAATAAACAAAGAATAGGATCATCACATAATAATTTATAATTAATTTAACTAGTCAAAGAAATAACCTATGAAGAATTATTTCTTTATTGATGAATCTAAAAAATTCTCAATATCATACCATTATTTTTTTCTTAGTAATTGTCACACCTAGAGATCTTAATATATGATTACCCTTAGATAAGTCAATGTGTTCAATAGATTCATCCTCATGAAACACCAAACTAAAACAAAACTATGATATATTTGGACCATTAAAACCAAGCCATTAGATTAGTAGGAATTGATAGGATTAACCACTTTAATAAATATTTATATAAATAAAATTAATGCTACTTTTAATTTAAATTAAATTCAATTGGTATATAAAAAATGACTAGTACAGTTATTTTATACATAATAATTTATTTTTTATAAATATTTTTTTATATGTAATATGAATTTATATTTTGGGAAACTTGTGATCAATGATAATAAAATATATTTGATATTAATAATAAGTTAATACTAATTTAGTTAGTAAATATGAATGAGAATGATTAATATTATTAAAAATATATTTTCATATAAAAACTATTTTTAATTATATATCCCATTTATATTTAAAAGTTAAATTTCTAAAATGTGAAATTTCAATTTGAAAAATTAACATTATTTTTAAATTCATCATAGTATTATTTACATAATATTAATTTTTGGGATTTTTCTAAAAGGATTATATTTTAGTTAGAGCATAGTTTTTACAAATAACATGAATTTCATGACATTATTGGAATATAAGTATAAACTAAAAATTCATGAAATTTGTTTATAATACCATATAATTATTATTATTTATTTGAATTTATAATTTTATAAATGTTTGTTTTAATTTACAAACCCATATTTTATATTTTAGAACATAAGTAATATTTTTATAAAAAATTATTTTTAACACATTATACATATTTATTTAAAAATTAATATTTATCATTATTATAAATTGAATTAAATGAAATGGATTTAAAATATAGAATCATTTGATCCAGATTATATAATACATTTCATTTTATCTTTGGGTATAAATGACAAGTTACCTAAGGTAAAAACTAGTTATCATGGTAAAATCTAAATTGGTCAAAGTAAATAATCTAAGATTAAAAAGTTTCAAACATTATTTAAACATGTGTGGGATTTTGTGGTTAGGGCCTTTCTCAACATTATATATTCTTCTCTCCATTAGTAATCAATTTGAGAGCCAATTTCTTTGATATTTTTTGTGGGTAGGTTCCCAGGACCTAACTCTTTTATGTACTTTGATTACTACTACATGTATACAATTTGATATATACATGTTTTATTCTTAGACATAATATTATTGATACTTCTGCATACACTTTTTTCATGTTAATGTATTTATATTATGTGTCATATCAAAAGGATATAGTATTTTCCATCAATAATGAGAACCTCACGATACTATGACAATAATCTTAAATATTTTTCAATATGGCCTTGATACATCATAATGAAGGGACATAGATGATCTATGACTATTAGGTGTTGGGAGATCATAAAAATTGAGACTTATTCTCATGATATTTTAACTTGGTGATCTTGAGTACATGAGATTATGAGGGTTGACCCCCCAATAGGAACACCAAATGTTTTGAGTTCTATTCGTCGTTCTTATCTATAAACGTGTGTATTGGTATCTGGACTTGAAATCATTATCAATTTGTACCATTTTATCACATTCTTTGATTCAATGAAAATACCATGAAATTTAATTCATGTCAAGGTCACTTGTGGTGGGTGCTTCATTGGTGGTATGCCATTAGATGAATTATCAAGATATAATTTGTTGTGTCCGAGTTGAGGAAGAGATATCACAAGGTCCCAAGTTGACCAGGATGGTAGTGACTTCATTAGATCTATGGTCATGGTACAAGAAGGTAAGTCTTCTTGGTAACTTCATAAAATATATAAAACATTGAAAGGATGATAACACAAATGTGCATCATGCTTTATGATATATCATGAAGACAATAGATTATATTAAACAGAGTGGGTTTGTAGGAGGTAGTCATATCTATGACAATCCTTATCTCCTTTTAGGGTATGATGAGTTTCCAGACATCACTCTTGGTTTGTGAGTTGGACTCACTACAATCAAGATAAGGACATAGTGGGTCACATAATAACTGTATCCACAATTTACACCTATTCAAATGAACATGAGGATATTAAGAATTGGGTCCCATGTGCGAGGGATGGTGAACATCTGAGTGTGATCAATCATAATTCAACTACATTATTTAATTTTAAAATAATTATTATTGAATTTATTTATCAATGTACTGAAAATTCACTTGACCATAAAAGTGAATATGAGAAGATATATTTTTTGAATGAAAATAATATATTCAAGGATCATTAAATTATTTTAGATTCTTATGAGTCGATTTAGTGGATTATATTTTATCATATAACATGTTAATGTGTTAAAAGGTAATGATAAAATATTTGTGACATTTTTGAAAAATTTAATTAATTCATAAAGTGCACAAGGGTCTAAAATGACTGTTATTACTTTCCAAGGATTAAATTAAATCTTTAGAATGTATAAAATTGGTATAAAATCTCATTGAAGACTAAAGAATATTAATTTACATCATTTGGATGAATTTATAGATAGTATTTCTACTATTCTATCCTATCAAGGTTTTAGAAAGTTAATAAAAATGAAGAATGAGGCCAGATCGATCTAGCATTCTTGATATAATTTACATTATTCATCCAATCTAAAGGACATTATAAAGATCTTCTATTTCCCACACTAACACCCATGAATTGAAGATAACCAATTTAAGATCTATGGTGTATGCATGGATGATCTAGAGGATTCTAGTATTGTAACCTTTGAATGATGATAGGACAATGGTGAGTGATTCAAATCATGGATTTTAAATGAACAAGGCATTTTTTATGGTTTTATTCGATTTTTTATTTATAATTAAATTTAATTATATGTGAAAATTTGAGAAATCAAGAAAATGAGTTTTATGGATTTAGTGTATTTAATATGAATATAAACCTAAAATTTTTAATTATATCTTTTAATGATTCCACGACACCCTGATTTCCTTCAATTGGTGTTAGAGAGAACATACAATTATTTATGTTTAAAACATTAAAATTAAAATTAAAATTTCGATGATTCATAAATAGGGTTTTGTTATAGTCCTAACTCAGCAGATGACACATCAATCTGAGTTCATATCTCTAAGATATGACTGATAGAATATCAATGAGTTTTCTTATAAGTTGTGATGAGATTAACAGGTTATTTTTTTGTTCCACTTTAATGGTGATTTTTAAAATGTTTTTTTATCTAGAGTGTGATGTGAGCACATTGAATATTCACTAGAGACACTAAAAACTGAATTGGGTAATTGGTTGGATTAATGGATTTGTGTGAAATCCTAAATTAAAATAAAAAGATACATTCACATCATTCCAAATGGAAGGATAAGATAAAGAAAAAAACATTGATTATAGTCCCCATAAATGGGGTGTGGACATGTTGAACCGCACTATTAATGGGTGTTTGATTTACTAGCCAACCTATCAGTTGGGGTGGAAGAAAAAAATAGTAAAATAGTATATATTATATAAAATATATATTTTAATACTATATATATATATTCCATTAAATGAATTCCCCAAGTAGACTTGGGAAGAATGGTTTTAGTCAATTTATAACCTTCCAAACACATCAACCTAATCAAAACCTATAAATTAATATATAGGGATCTTATTTAGGTAAAAAAATTCCTAAAAATATAAATTTTTTTTCGAAATTAAATTTATTTATCTAGGATTTAATAAAATTATTTCGAGTTCCATGATACATATTTATAATCAATTAAAACTATTTCAATTCATATTAATGAATTAAAAATACCATTGAGTTGAATTTTCGATTATTTAAATTTTCTTATGAAATATAATTTTATGCTTACTGATCATAAGCCTAGAATGAAAAGTACATGTTTGGTTCATTATTTATATAATTTAACTATATCATTTATATTTTTAAAATATTTTTTTTGATGATATTTGTATTTTCCCTCCCCCTTTAGAATGTATAAGGGCCTATGGGTCCACATTTAAGTGATAAAATATAATTTGACACCTTGAGTTCCCCTCCCTTGTGTGAGTGTATACATTCTAAATATCGGCAGAGTTCATTGAAAAGTAGTTTAAGTCTAGAGGTGATGTAAACCAAACAAGTGAAGTGAACGGGTATTGAAGGTGCTACAATTCGAGTCAGGAATTGACTCAAGTAATTCCCCTAGGATCTCAGTCAATCTATTATTCACTTGATATATTAAACAATAGTTAAAAGCTCATGATAACATCATTATTTTTTAATTTTATCTTATGCATAGATTATTATTTTATGAATGCGTATTTATTACATGTGATCACATAGTTTAATAATTAACAAGAATTCATTGATAAAATGAACATGTGTGATGAATTTTTTCTATTTAAAAGCATGGTTATGATGTGAGTTCAATCACATAGAACAAGAATATTAAATAATAAAGCATTTCATATTTTGAGATAAATTAACAAACCACTCAACGAAAAGATGAAGTCATTAAATTTATTCCATCAGTTGAATTTAGAAACAACCGACTTTTTGAGGTTCTTGTTAGAAAAAGTAGGGGTTTTATCTTACAACTAGAGAGTTCTTATGAGAGTGGTAGGTTTAATTAACTAAATATATTAACAAAGAAGTAGACATATCTAGCTTGTAGCAACATTAAAGGAAAGGTGTTGAGAAATTTAAAGTAATTATTTATAAGAGATGATACTATACTAAATAGATTAAAGTGTTTCAAATTAAAGTGGTTGGATAATCCAAATAATACCTTAGAATCATGGAGTATTGGTGCTGCCATATCTTGGGATATGAAGATATGTTTAAGGATCCTTTACATTTAAATTATAATATCCTTTTAATTTTTTAGTTATTCCAAGACCCCTATTTTTATTGATCTTTAGTTGGGTTTTGTTTGGGGTTGTTTTAGGTTTAATGTTTACGAGTTTTAAATTTTTTGGGCTAGTGCATGGTTAGTGAATGAGTTGTCAAAATCATGCACCCTATCAGAGAAAACCGGGCCCCCCAAAGTAGTGGGATTTTTCATTGTTGGTGCATGGTTAGTCAATACATATTCTTTATTAGTAGAAAACATGTGGAAAATTTAAAATAGGCACACAACTAGGCCACATTGTTTGGATTAACCATGTGGGTCTTCCCAGGAAACTGTGTGCAAGGGATTTTAAATGATCTGAATTTTTATTAAAATTCTTGATCACCTTTGTTAGGCCCCCAATAGACTAGTATGACCCCAAAATAGTTTCTACCATCCATGGAGGTCCTAAAAAGGATTCTTTCCCCCTCATACCCCTACTTGAAGTGATCTAAATCTAGGTGAATAGTGGTCGATCCTCTTCCAGTTACTTTCCTCTTCCAGTTCTTGTTCTCCTGAGATCTCTATTTTCCTCCATATGGTTACATGGATCTTGTGTTAAATTTTGGATCTAATACCCACTATTTTGGGATTATAACCCTAGGTTTGATCCTCATTTTCTTGGATTCATTTATTGTAGTTCTTCCTCGACAAATCCCAATTAGGGTTTGATTCTTTGAGATCTAGTGACTCTAAGGTAGGATTTCCATTACGATTCCCAATTTATCTTAACCCTAAACTGATGTTTCAAATTCAATTCATGATATAAATGAAATTTCTTGATTAATATTAAATTTATTTCAATTATTTTATTGAAAAACCAATTCCAATAAATTGAGGGTTTTGGAAAAATATTTTGTGGGAATGAAATTGAAAAAACCCTCAATTCCATTGAATTGGGATATGTTTATGGAATTTTGTGAGATTTAAATTATTTAATTCAAATTGTTTATTTTATAGAAATTTTTTCAAAAATTCTCTAAATTTAATTATGGGAATAAATTTTATGGAAAATTTTGAAAAACCCTAATTCCATTAAATTGGGGGTTTGTTATGAAATTGATGGAATTTGTTTAAAAATTGAATTGTTAAATTTAATTTTTAAACATGGATTGTAAAATTTCAGGAATTAGTTTTAAATAATTATTTTTTAAAAATGGATTAAAAATGGTTTTAATAGAAATAATAGGGTTTTATCTTGGTGAAAATGGATTGTTTTGATTAAAAACACATTATGGGTTTTAAATGGAAAACTAACTTATTTGAAATGGATAATGAAATTTAATTGTATTTTAAGAAGTCTTAAAATAATATTCTCATAATTTTTTTATTAGAGAACATGTAATCCTTTGTTAGTTAGTGAGCTATTTGTATGGCACTTTACAAGTTACAACATTCTCGAACATCATATCAGTACGTCACACCCCTTAGGCGATGGTGATTCGTCCACTTTGGGATTGGGACAAAGGGATGTATGTAAATATTTTACATTTCATTATGAGTATGGGGTCCCTATATCCTAGATATATAATACTTTATTTGAAACATGACCATGTTTCTTGTTTGTTTGTATTTCAAATGTATATATTCAATTTTTGTAAATTATTTTACATGCCTTGTCAATTTATATAAACTATTTTTTATAAAAGTGTTATTTAAGAAATTTGAGTAATACACCATTGATTAAAGGTAAATTCCATAGCTTTAAATGTATTTACATAATTTTAAATATGAATCTAGAATTTATAAAGTATTTATATATTTTTAATTGTAAAGAATGATTTGTTTAATTTTTTTTAGAAATGACAAACATATTTATTTGAAAACAGAAAGCACATTATTGGTTAATTTGATATTGGTATCTTGTTATGGAATACTTTGGTGAAATCATATTGGTATTTGGCTCACACGCTACTTGTTCCTTTAAGTGTTTATATATTATGTCCTTCCAGGTTCGATCAAGGGAAAAGTATCACTTAGAGGTGGTTATAGCTGCTGAATCTTGGACTTGGTGAGTTGCATCTGGGTTGGGACTTGGGAAGTTATCCTATTTTATGGTATTTGGTTGTAGTAATTGGGATGATATAACTGTTTTATTTCAATTACATTACTCCCATAAAGTTTCTTTTTATATTCATAGGGTGTTATTTCTTTAACTTCCACAATTTATTTGGAAAAACCCTAACCACTTAAATTTTTTATTATGCCAGGTGCTAGTCACCGACCCATGGGGATAGAGAACACCCTTAGAGATATGTCCTGATCTGCTTAGTTATTGGGTTACCAGGGTACCAAGTAAAGTTTGTGACAAAGTGATATTAGAGCACCAAGTTGAGATTTTTTCTTGAAGTCAATATGAATTTGTGAAATATTATCAGGACTTAGGAGGTAGTTGTGATTGAGTGCCTCGCTAGCTATCACTGAAATGGGCATTAAGTTTCTAGGAGTGGTCATGGAAAGAAATATTGAGGATTAGTTCTATTATTTTCCCTATTTATATTTGGATAGGTTGAAATCTAAATCTTGTTTGTTATATTTTTTGGGATAAATTTTCCTTATTTCTGTATTTTCATGTAGCCTAATGTCTTATTTGTTATCTGGTGATGTTGTGTAGAATCATGCCTCTAAGAATACATGAGAATCAGATCCAAGAGGAAGATACTACTAAACCTTAGTGAAAAAAATACTATTGTAGTTATAGATATAGTTGAGGTGATTGTGTACACTATCCATGCTTTGGGACAAAAACCACCTCCAGTTCCCTTTCAGGCTCTAATTGTGGAACCCCAGAGGGATGTCATCAAAAATTGTTCTCAAGAGTTACTTCAATAGAATCCATTACTGTTCAAAGGATCAAATGATCTTGAAGAGTTTAAGAAATTGTTGAGCAGGATGGGACATTTTTTTGGGTTCTTAGACACACCTAATGAAATAAGAGTGAAGTGTGAAACCTTCATGAAAGAAGGATTGAATAGTATATGGTGGGACACTATGTTGATAATGAAGAAGCATGATGTATTATAGTGGAAAGAATTCAAAGTTATTTTCACCAACCAGTTGTATCCAGAGTCTATACTATTGACCAAGTCCAAAGAGTTTTTCAAAATTGAACAGACTGACATGATCATGAAAGATTATGCAAACCGTTTTGCTGAGCTTGTACATTTGACATATGATATTGTGTCAAATGAGAAGATCAAGGATCAAAGGTTTGAGTTGGGACTTCATTAGGATATTAATTATCAGGTTTTCTTATTGAATCTTACTTCTTATGCTGATGTGTTGGATAGAGTTATAATGGTTGAAATATACCTAGCTTGAAAGTTATGATTATTAGGAGTTTATTTCTCTCCTAGTGGTAGTGTAAGTTCACTAAAATGAAAAAAGAGAAGTGATTATTATCATGGAATTTATTGATGGAAGGGTAATTCTATATCTCCTGCAGTACCCAAAAGAGGTAGTTTTATTTTCTTCTGGTGTGAAAATCTATGAAATTCAAAGAGGGTTTTCACTAAGGCACCCAAGAAATGTTGATCTTACGAATTCTTGAGGAACTGGTACAAATTATACCATATTTTTTCACTCGGTGTAGTGAAACTAGATAGTCAGATACTCCTAAAACTATAGGAAAAATATATGCTTCATATATAAAAGGGTTCAAGTCATAGGCACCCAGAATGAAGCTACTTCACGTAGTGGAAGAGTCTCCCGAGAGAAGTAGATACATGTACAGTGACCCTGATAGGTATGATTACTATATCTTCATCATTAGTGAATGATATATTTGATACTTTGGTATATAATTTTTTTATTAAAATATATATTTCTAATCCTCTTAATCTTCAAATGTATATTTTTTATTGTGAAATGGATATTACTACACCCCATGGTATGAGGATAGAGAAGAGTCTCCATTGTCCTGTTTGTTTATTCTCACTATTTGATGTCAATCTTGCTTGGAGATTTCTAGTTCGTTACATGAATCATATTGAAATAATATTTGGGATTTATTGGATCATTTTCGATAAATAATATATTGATAGTTATTTTTGACGGGTCTCCTTTACTACACCTAGTGGTGTGTCTTGTGTCTTTCAAGGAGAATGTGACACAAGGTTGATCTGGGCTAGAACTTCTTATCTGAAGTTAGGGAAAGTAATATCAGTGTTTTTTAATCTAGAGTGATAATATTTGAGTGGTGATCTTCTTTCAGTTTCTTTGAGTTTCATGATGTGTTTCAATTTTACTTCTCTAGTTTACTACCGGTAAGGGAGGTTTAGTTTTCCATTGAATTAACGAATGGTACTCAAACAGTTTCAATTCCCTCTTACCGCATGGAACTAGATGAACTAAAATGGTTGAATTCCTAGTAGTAATATCTTTTTGAGAAAGAATTTATATTCCTAAGTGTGTCACAATGGTTGGCACTGATTCTCTTTGATAAGAAGGATGGTGGTTTACTTCACCTATGTGTTTATTTCCAAAAGCTCTATTTAGTGGCGGTAAATAAAAAGTCTCTACTTCCACGAATTGATGATCTATTTTTTTATTTGAAAGGGGAAAAGTGGTTATTAAATACTGATCTTCACTCTAGTTTCCATTGGATGAGGATAAAAGGAATATGACACTCAGAAAACCGACTTTCATAACAAGTATAGTCATTATAATTACCTTTTTATTCCCTTTGGTATAACCAATGCTCTTGTAGTATTTATGGAGTTAATGAACAATATTTTCCTTGAGTGTATAGATACCTTTGTGGTAGTCTTTATGGGTGATATATTTATTTACTCTAATTCTATGGAGGATTATGTGCATCATCTGAGAACAATTCTATGTTTGCTGACAAATCATTGACTTTATAAAAATATTTTGAAATGCGATTTATAGATTTGGGAAGTGAAATTATTAGGATATGTGGTATTGAAACATGGTATTTTATTTGACCATGAAATGGTGAAAAATATTATAAAATTAGAGAAACCACAATTTTTATTCGATATTCGAAGAACCTTGGGTTTATCTAAATATTATAACTAGTTAGTTAAGGACTTCTCAACGTTGGAACCTCTGATGAATGACCTAACTTAGAAGGGTGTGAAGCTTTCTTGTAATGATAAATTTAAAAGTTCTTTTGTTGATATGAAAGATCTTCTGACTACTTATATAGTGTCAACTTTTCCAGAGGCCGAGTATGGCTATGTGGTCTTCTATGATGCATCAGGTTCATGCTTTGGCTATGTTCTTATAAAAGGTGATAATGCCATTGCTTATGGATCTCACCAATGTAATTCATATGAGAATAATTATCTGACCCATGATCTTTAACTTTCAACTGTGATTCATACTCTTAAGAGTTGGAAACATTAGATTTATGAAGAAAGGTGTACCTTTTATTATGACCATAAGATCATGAGTTAAATCTTATCTCAAAAAGATTTGAATCTTTGACAGAGGTATTGGGTGTAATTTTTATAATATTTCTATTTTGACATCATCTATACCTCAGGGAAAGGGAATATCATTGAAAATGATTTGAGTAGGAAACTTCTGACCTAGGTAGAGAAATAATCATTTGAAGAGTGGAATTTGATGGTTCTCTTTTCATAGTTGAATATTGGAGTTTATAAGAAAGGGGATGAGGTTTCCTTGTCTATCATTCAGTTGAAATATTCTATTTTTAAATTTATTATTCAGAACCAGCATCTTAATGATGAGTTCTATGGCATTATAGACTCTTTAAATGGTGGAGAGACTATTCTTGATTAGTTTTTCTCCAAAGAGGAAATTATTTGCTATCTGAATCATTTTTTGGTACCGTCTTTTGTAAGGAAAGATGTGATGGGGGATTAAACTAGTTACCAGTGTGTAGTGCACCGAAGAACCATGAATATGTTCTATGATATGAAATAATAATTCTAGTGTCCAGGTATGATATGGGGAATCACTGAGTTTGTCTCTTGTTTCTATAAGTTCTAGTTGGTTAAGGATAAGAAACAAAATCCCTATAATTTTCTTCAACCACTTCTAGTCTTTAATTGGAAGTGGGATAATATCTCTTTGAACATTTTGGTTGGGTTTCCACACACCCATAGAAAAAAGAATTTGATTTGGGTTGTGATCAATCGACCAACTAAATCATGTCACTTTTTACCCATTCGTGAAACAAAAAAAAGTTGAGTAGAGAAATATATATGTGACAAATATTTTTTGTTTTCACAAAGTTCCATATACTATACTCTCTAATAGTGATCCTTAGTTTACTTCTCATTTTTGGAGATTCCTTCATGAGGAACTAGGTTCTCATGTCCATTTGAGCACAACATACCATATACAGTAGGATGGACAAATAGAAAGAGCTATATAGATTCTTGAGGATATGATTCACACTTGGGTTCTCAACTTTGGTGGGTCTTGGAATAATAATTTGTGGTTGGTTGAGTTTTCTTATAAAAATAGTTAACAATCCATAATCAGAATGGCAATTTTTGAGGCCTTATATGACTGACCTTAAAAATCTTCGTTGTGTTGGTCAAATATTGGTGAAAGTTCCTTGGTTGGAACAAGTTTTGAGAAAGATATGAAAAAAATATTCACTTGATTCATCAGAGAATGGTGATGAAAAAGATCCTATATAAGTCTTATGCTAATACTTGTCATAATCCATTAGAGTTTTTAGTTGGTGACTAGGTTTTCTTGAAAGTTACACCTTAGATTGGGTTGTTGATGATTTGGGAGCCAAGAGAAACTTTGCCTTTGTTTTATGGGTCCTTTTGAGGTTTTTGAGTTGGTGGAAATTTTTTATTATCATTTATAACTATCACCATAGATAAAATCAATATATAACATGTTTCATGTATCTCAGTTACAAAAGTATCTATCTAATCCATATCATGTTCCGAGTAGGAGTAATCTTGAAGCTGAACCTGATTTATCCATGGATGAATAACCAGTCAAGATATTTGACTCTTAAAACAAGGTACTTAATGGGAGGAATATACCTTTGGTTTATGTCCTATGACATCATGGTTTGGAAAATCCGAAGACGCGGGATAGGGATTTACTAATGAGAGAGCAGTGGCCTTATCTTTTTAGCCTGGAAGATTATAAGTAAATTTTTTTTGGGGACATAATGGTGGGGAGGTTGTAACATAACAATAATTTTTTCAAGTATTCCTAAACCCCTATTTTTATTGAGATTTTCTAGGCTTTTTTTGGGTTTGTTTTGGGTTTAATTTTTAAGAGTTTTGAGAATTATGGGCTATTGCACGGTTAGTGCATGGTTTTCCCAAACCATGTACCCTATCAGAGAAAACCATGAAACCTAATGTTGTGGGTTTTTTCATGGTTAACACATGGTTATTCATGAAATACAACCTATTATTAGAAACTTATTGGACCATTTAAAATAGGTGCACGACCAGGATGCACAGTTTGGTCCAATCATGTTGGTCGGCCTTGGAAATAGTGCCTATGAGATTTTAAATGATCCAAATTTTTATTAAAATTTACCAAACCCCTATTTTAAGTCCTTTATGGACCATTATGAACCAAAAATAGTCTATAACTTCCTTGTAGATCACAATAAGTATTCTTGATCCCTTAGACCCCTCCAAGAAGTGATTCGAAGTTAGGCTAACAACGACCGATCCTCTTTCGTTTAGTTTCCTCCACCCGTTCTTATTCTCCCGTTATCTATCTCTTCCTCCATAGGGTTAATTGGATACTTGTGTTAAATTGAGGATCTAATACCCACTTTTTTAGGGTTATAAACCTAGGTTTTATCCTCATTTATCAAGATTATGTTTTTTTGTTCATCCTCAGCAAATCCAGATTGGGGTTTGACGCTTCGAGATCTAGCGACTTTGAGGTAGGTGGTTCCATTATAATTAACAATTTATCTTATCCCTAAATTGATATTTTAAATTCAATTTATTATTTAAATGAAATTTATTGGGTATTATTAAATTTATTTCGATGGTTTTACTAAAAACCCAATTCCATTGAATTGGGTTTTCTTGAAAAATAGGTTTTTTGCATGAAATTGGAAAACCCCCCAATTCTATTGAATTGGGGAATGTTTATTGAAATATGTGACATTTAAATTGATTAATTTAAATTCTGGATTTCAGGGAAATTGTTTCAATTAATCTTTTGAATTTAATTGTGGAAATGTATTTGTTATAAAATTGTGAAAATCCACAATTCCACTGAATTAGGGGTTTGTTAAAAATTATTGGAATTTGTTTGAAAATTAAATTGTTAAATTTAATTTGTGAAAGTGGATTGTGAAATTCTATGAATTGTTTTAAAATCATTATTTTTTTTAAAATGTCTTAAAAATATTTTTTATATAAACCATAGGGATTTATCTTTGTGAAAAGGAATGCTTTTAATTAAAAACCTTTTATAGTTTTTAAATGGAAAATTGGAATATTTGAAATGGGGAATGTGATTTAATTTTATTTTAAGAACACTTAAAATAAATATCCAATAGTTTTTTTGTATTAGAGAACATATAAGCCTTTGGTAGTTAGTGAGTTATTTGGATTACACTTTACGACTTGTAATGTTCTAAAACATCATATCAGCACATCACATCTCTCAGGAGATGGTGATAAGTCCTCTTTATCCTTGGCCAAAAATAAAGTATGTACATATTTTCAAATTCACTGTGTTTTTGGGGTCCTTATAGACTGGAAATACCATACCTTATTAGGAGTATGACCATGTTTATCGCTTGTTTGTATTTATAATGAATATATGCCATTTTTTAAACTATTTTACATTCCTTGTGAATTTATATAAACTATTTTATAAAAAAGTGTTTATTTAATCCATTTGTGAAATGTACCATTTATTTAAAGCACACTTTATTAAAGATAATTTATATCATTTGAAATGCACTTCCATCATTTGAAATGTGAAGCATGAATTTATAATGTATTTCCATATTTTGAATTATAAAGAATGATTTTTTAAATATTTTTTTGAAATTCAAAACCTATTTACTTGAAAATTAAATTTACATTCTTGGTTAATTTGATATTGGAATATTTTTATGGAATCTCTTGGTAAAATCCCACTAGTATTTACCTCACAACATACTTACACCTTTGTGTGTTTTTAGATTATTGGATGGGTCTTTAAGTTTCTAATGCTAGAAATTGGCTTTATTTTTTTGTTTATTAGTATAAATAATTAATATGTAATGGAAATAGTTTTTGGAGACATAGTATTAAAGGGGGTTAATATAAAGATAAGAGTTAGTCTTCAAGACTTATCAATATTGAGCATGAAAAATATTTCTAACTAGATAACTTGGGAGGAACTCATGATTTAACTCCTAAAATAAAGTTAAGGGAGATTTGAACGTTTTAATACTTTTACAAGGGAGTCTTTATATCTCCATTAATTAAAATTTTAATTTTATCATTAAATCATTTGAAAATGTATTGTTTATTTCACTTATATATGATATGAAACAAGTCCTCTATTTAAATATTTTCTAGAAAACTCTAGTTTTTTCATTTAATATATTATTTTACTTTATTAATGAATTATTCTATGATAAGATGAATTATTTCTATTCTTACTCATTTAATGTTTTGTAGTGATATAACTATACTGATGTATCAATGGATTACTGTACATTTTCCTTCATGTTTATAATTTCAAATCATTTATGAAATGAATCTATTTTTGGATTAGGTTTAAGAATCAATGGATGAATATCCAAATCTGTTTAAAATTTTAGAAAACTATTTTACCATTAACATAAGTTGAAACACCTTGTAGATGAATGAAGTTATTATTTCTCACAAAGTAATGTGATAATATATTTATGGTGCTTAGGTCCTTGGTATGTCACATTTTTTTTCTTCTTTCATTTTTACTAACTCATAAACATTATTATCCCCAGGTTCATAAATTGAAAAATATTTAGTGGAATGAGTTAGAGTTTCTTTTAGTTCTTACACATGGTTCAAATCATAAAGGTAACATAATCATAAGATATAATAATTATTTAGTTTTGGTTTCCATGATTTTAATGGCTATCTTTTTATTTTTATATTATTTTATGGAAGGTCTTCTTATGGCAAAAAACACGGGTGAATCATATTATGGATATAACATGAAGTTGATATCCTCTATATATCATAGAAAATGGATATATAAATAGTTAATGGGACCAATATTCCTAGTTTTTTGTTTAATTCTTGTACTCTAAATGTTGAGTTTTTATTCATTTTTATTCATTTTTTTGGTTCTATTATGTTACTCGTGAATATTCATTGTGAATATTTATAGTGGATAATTGTTTATAAATACATATTGTTGTTTACATTCTCTTCATTATAGTAGAAGGTACTAAATCCTTAGGCCCAATGGAGAAAATGGTGTCCAAAATATAGCTATATGGGATATAAGATATTCTCAAATAAGGCCAAAATCACATCTATGGCCTTGATAAAGTTGTTCATAACAAAATTAAATCATGAAAGAAACTCTATAACATCACCTACACATCTCTTGGACCCAATGGTGTAACTCATTGTCCTTTTATTATCTCCCTTACCCTTCATTTCTCTATTAAACACTTGAGCAAGTTATTGAGAAAATTTTTCTAATTGATATCCATTTTGATGTGATATTTTTTTCATATTTATAACCAAAATCTCTATGGATATTGTTTTTAAAATTATGTCTTTTGCATGCCGAATTTCCTCTAATTTTTTTTCTTGATTCACTTTAGTATCATTCTTTAAAGAGGGGGTTTATATGGTGGTTTCTACCTGGAATATACTCTTAATATATCTAAATGTTATTTTTGAATAAGAAAAATTAAAAATAATGTTTTATAGAGTGTCATATGATGTGTGAGAAAAATAGATTGTAAATTAAGATTGATGAATTTTCTTGGAGTGTCTCTTGGAGTTTGAACTTGTTTGAAACATGTTTCTTACAATTTATTGTTTTCTCCTAGAGTTTGAACACATTTTTAATTTATATTCAAACATGTTCTTTTCAAAATATTTTTTCAATAAATCCTAAATTTATATGAGTTTCTTATAAGCTAATTTTATAATAATTATATACTAAATGTAATAAACATATTATATTTATTTATATTAATAAATATAATATAAAATTTTAGGCATAAATATTGCAATACTAACACACAATATTTTATTTTAAAAACAATTTATGAATATTTAACAATTTCTAGAATTTCTTACAATAACAAATAAAATATTTTTTAATAATATTATCGATATAAAGATAAATTTTAGTAATAATATTATAAAAAATAATTATTTTTTATTAATTTATTTCTAAACATCTTGACCAATAAATATTGTATATTTTAGTATTATTAAAATCATAACAGAGATGTTTTATCTATTAAAATAACATATTTTGACAAAGTTTTTACCAAAAATTTAGTGATAGAGACATATCCATTAGTAAAACACTTTAACAATATTAAATATAACTTTTACAACTGATATACCCCCATTGAAAAATATAAAAAACTTTTTAGTGTTTTTATATAACTTGATCTAGGATCTTGGGTATAAGGCATCACATGAATCAATTATAGATTCCCTCTAATTGTGATTCAAACATTCACCAAGAACCTTTGAGTGATTTAGTATGATTATTTAAGTGCTAGCACAAAAAATCTCAATGCATTTATTATTCCCATTTGACCTCCATGATAATTTCTTCAAAGGACTCTTTTTTTATTTCAAGAATCAAGAGGGGTGGTGGGGGATTATCTCTATTCATTCTTGAGAATATTCTTAGAAAATATCTCTCTAGGTATTGAGAGGATTCTTTATATTTCATTGTGTGGAACAAAAAATGTCTAGATATAGGGTTTGAAATAATATAATTAGGCTTAAATAGTTATATTTTTTAAAAATAATAATTTCAAATGAACACTTATTATTTCCTTAATCCTCACAAAATCCAATTTTTATAATAATAATAATAATAATAATAATAATAATAATACTAATATTTTTATTATTATTATTTCTTGACACGTGAATAGAAACAGAATTAATTAAATATTATTTCTTGAATAAATTTTTTATAATGAAATAAAATAATTTTAATAAATATTATTTTTCGTTAGACCTTTAAATTAGATCCTTTACTTTTCCCAAATATTTATCAAGAATTAAAACAACTTTTTTTTAATAAATAATAATAACTATATTATTCTATAATAAATAAATTAATATTAAATTCACAAAAGTAATATTTATTAAATATTATCCCCTAAAATTTTAACTCGAATAACTAGTAACTGAATATATGTGATCAAGAGAACATATATAATTATTAATCCATATACAAGAATAATATTTATTCAACATGTGAAATAATAAATAATATTTAATATTTTACTAAGCTTTTAGATATGCTTAGTGTGTGACCCTCTAGGACCCTTTATTAGTGGCATTAGAAAAAATCACCTGTAGTCTAAGGATAAAATATAACAACACAAAAAGGCTCTCCTATATAAATAAATTAAATAAAATAATGAAATAAAATCTAATAAAAATGTTTTCTATGTAATAAAATCCTTTTATCTCAATATCTCATATTGATTAGGTTGAATTCTAGTGTTATCAACCAATATGATCATTATATCTATATTCAACTTTATGAAAATGAGCATACTTTTGATCACCATGTCTGTGGATTTAATTAATCTATTATATTCTCTTCAAGAGGACATAAATTTCAAATTTTGTGTAATAATATAAGGGATAAATCATTTTTCTCATGTTTTATATATGCAATATTATTCATGTCACACCCATTGTATAATAATTCTTCATGATTATATTTTTTCATAGTTTTATTCAATACAAAAAATAATGCGACTCATAATAATCATTAATAATAATATTAAAGTCTATAGACCATTATACTTGTTCACATATAGTAACATCCAAAAAACATTTAAATATGGATTTCTAACTGGTGGGTCCTATTACCAAAATCTCATGAAATGGAAATTACCAATGGCATACACTATGATTAAGTGACTCAAATTACTATGAGTATCCACCACTAATAGTATATATAATTTTTTTACCATCAAATTATTTCATCTGGTTATATAAAATAAATATTTTTAAAATACTATCATACAAATTTTAGGTTCTCAATATATTGAGAAATTACTATGACCTTTTAGTGTGATAGTTAATATTAGGACATTATAACATACAACATCAAATAAAAGAAGAATCATGATGTGGTAATAAATTTATTAATAATAAAAAAATATAAGTAATCATAATATTCATTATGTGGATAATTATTGGGTGATATTAAAGACATGTTATAGATTAAATAGACTCCATTATAGTTGAAAAAATGTTCATTAGTTGAAAAATACATGGGTTTTTAGTGAATATTTTCCATAATTCTATAAAAATATAAACCTAAAAGGTTTTAGGGATGCATATAATGAAATATTTTCTTTATATCATGTAATTGAGATGTTCAGGTGTGTGGGGTGCTATATCTTTGAGGACCAGTTACATGGAAAACTCATTTTACGAAATATGTGAACATTCCTCAATAATTGAGGCATAATAGACTATATTTTAGATATCTCATAAGTTATAATAATCTTCATTAATTAAGGAATAGAAACATAATAAATGAATTATCTCAAACACTTAGTAGTGGAAAACTCGTCAGCATGTCATCAAGGGTTAGATCATAATCCTAAGAGAAAACATGAGCATGAAATAAATATCTTTATAAAGAGAACAAGACATGTAGAAGTAGAGAAACATATACCATGACATAAGAGTGTAGAAATACGACATAATAATCATGATCCATGAAATTTAATCATATGAATAAAGATATATAATGTCATAGAAATGATGAATAAATATAAAATATAGAAAAAATAGGTATATAAACCATAAAATAGTAAAGAGGGAATCACTACCCATTTTCTATAACATTATGGAGCATAAATCATTACATGATTCCCATAGTGGAGGTGGTATCACTACCTGATTCCCATGAACATAATGGAGTATAAATAACTATATGTTTCCCATCACATAGTAAAGAAAGAATCACTACATAATTACAATCACATAGTAGATAATTCATCATTTCATAATTTATACATTCAAGCAGGCACCATTACCTGATTCCTATAAAGATGTTGGAGCTGGCTTCACTACATGTTTCCCAAGACATAGTAGAGTGAGTATCACTTCTTAGTTCCCATAGTTATATCATGACATATTAATAGTTAACCAGTATATCAGAGGTATATATATGACCTAAACTATAATGTCCCGACCTTAATCAGATATAGACCGTTTTTAATTTATTGTAGTTTAATTAATTAAGTGACCCGGGGCATGCGCCTACGCACCTCGCTGCGGGTTCTGGGAAACTTTTTATTTAATTTAAATAATTTAAGATGTTTCATGAAAAATGTCTTGTGGTGCTTTTTCCCGGTGTTTAGGTTTTAAATAATTAATTAAGGATTTGAATAGAGTAATAATAGATTTAAAGAATATTTAAAAGAAATCAAGAAAGGATAAAAAGATATTATGAAATAAAATAAAGAGAGGGTTATGGAAAAAATGGAAATAATTAAATTGGGGGATTCCCATTTTTAATTATTTTTATTATTTTCCATTCCATTATTTTGTTTTATTTTATCTTTTTCTTTTATTTAATTTTTTCCTTATCTTTTATTTTTCTCTTATTTTTATTTTATTTTATTTTTCTTTCTTTTCTCTTTTTTCTTTTTTCTTATCCTATCTCCCTCTCCCACTCATCATATTGCACCCCTCAATCCCATCACACCAACCATCAGCCCTTTAGGAAGGTCGTTTCTCCTTCGTTCGATGTATGATTCCTTCTTCGTTAGGTGTGTAGTAAACCTTAGGGAAAGGCTAACATTGTGCAAGTGGAATCGTTCTATTCCATTGAGTATTCTGCATGTAGTTCATCATTGAAGATTCTTACACTATTTTGGTGTTTTTTCTAAAATCCTTCATTTTCTTCCGTTTTTGGTCAAATCAAAGAGTATCATGGATCTTAGAGTCATATAAGATTAAAAGGTTGGGTTCTTACTCACTTTCCCTTTGTTTCATTGTGATTTATAAAAAATTAACCATTGTGAAGTTAGTCGGTGCCTACTAGCTTTGTGAAATTTTACCCATTTTAATTACTTTAATGGTCCTGTTTAATTGTTAAAGCCTTAATCATATTAAATTAATATTTTTGAATGGTTTAAACAAGATTTGACACCCCTTTGGGTGTGCTGACATAGTCGGCATATTTTTCCGTTAGCAGGGTTATTAATTTAATTATCCACATGTATTGCGCAACCCCTTTTTATTGTTTTTAAATTAAACAAATAGTTATTCGAATTATTGCAACAAAGTTGGACACCCCTTTGGGCGTGCCGACATGATCAGTGTATTTTTCCATTAGTAGAGTTTATTTTTTGATTAATTTCATGTTTTTAGAAGAAACTTTTTTTTGTAATTAAATTAAATAAATATTTTCTTGAACATGAACTTTAATTGTTGGATCATTGGCACTTGTTTTTCTTAACAGTTTATTATTTAGATATGAATTATCTGCTGAGGTTGATATGATATGTATAATGCCTTGCAATTTGTTGTGTTGTACTGTTAAATTTATGCCTTGTGATGCATGAGTATATTTGGTTAGTTTTCAAGTTGCGACTCTATATGATGATTAGGTCATATATGCTACTGTGAAAACTTTAATTAAATTCAGGGCGGGTAAAGTAGGCAGGTCCCATATTAAGGGCCACACATAGATCCTCCATTCCTGATGGGTTACCTCTATGTTCCAGGGGGTGGTGTCATTGGATTTTCCCGACCGAGGCTTCCCCAGACTTTCTAATACTTTTGAGTAATACCAATTCCAAAAGGGCCCATCAGGATGGATCTGTTGGCAATGTGGCTAAACTAGCTTCAGATGACACTCGACCCCATTTTGCGAGATTAGGACAGACTCTGGGTAAAGACATTCCTCGGGCGATACTTGGTCTTTCTAGATATTTCCTTGGATGGGATCGGTGGAATTAGATAAATTTATGGATTTTCTGTAGTGATCCCTTCAGGACGAGCTCAGACTCAAACTCTTAACTTGAACCTTAAATAATTATGCACTCAAGGATTATGTTATTTCTATTTGAGTCTCTTAAAAATTAATATTTTCCTCTGATATGTGGAAGTACACCTGGTTGAAACTAGTCTTTAACCCCAAGTTAAAACACAAGATTGGGGTATACTTTTCTGGGTTTTACCTTACTTTTTGGGTTATATATATATATATATATATATTCATGTTCATGAATTTCTACTGACAGGTACCCTTTCAGACTACCAGCTTAGGCTGAATCAGGTGACTATGCATGAGTTCCATTTGGGACCTGGGCCAACTTATTTATTTCATTTCACTTCAATTAATTTATTTGAAATGGTTATGTAATGGCACATTGCATTTTTATTTTTGCATGAAATGGAAAGGTTTAGACACTGTGGGTGCTAAACTACTGGTATTTTATCTCACACCCTGCTCGGGCATCGTCGACACCCGAGTAGATTACATTATCGCCAGCATTGAAAAAGGGAAGAGTGCTGCTTTCAATGCTTGTCTGTTCATTACTTATTAGTATGTAGACTGGGGCAGAGGACCGGGCCTTACTCGTGATGCAGTTGCTTCTTGTGTCTTTTCTTTTAGTTAACTATGTGTTTGCGTTCTGTTTTTCATACATTCAGTTTATACTCATTTTATGGAATGCCACTGTTTTTTGAGCTTCCATACTTGGTTTTTATTATTAATTTTGATTATTTACAATACTTCTGCTACATAGTTTATATTCACATGCTTCCAATACTTATTATTTGTTGTTGTTTACTTCTGCTGTGATATTATCTATTACCTATGAGGGAATATTATCCCCCACAGACACAAAAAGGGACCTCACTACTAGTCAGCAGCCTCTGGCATTCAGGGAGATGCTCTTGAGGTTATGTGACACACCGGTCCATCCACCTTCTTAGAGGTGAGCTGAGTCTGGATGTTACAAAGTGGTATCAAAGGTGGTTTTTACTTTTGTCTTACTGTTTGGGTTAGACAAGAGACTATGATATAGGGATTGAGGATGTACTCTATGCTTGGACGTAGATAACCCATGTATAGAGGAAAAATCAAATGCCTGGGTTGGGATTGCAGTTATTTATTATGCCAGTTACTGTTCATATGATTTCACCTTGGGTGAAGCACTTGTATTGCGTTGTTATTGTGCTGGTATTATTAAAATAATGGGTTTACCATTTAATCCCGATTATAAAAGGAAAAAACATACCATCCATCATGATAGGCACTATAGTGTTTAAATGCCATTCATATTGCCATGCCATATCTACATTCTGCGTGCATTTTACTATTTTATGCGAGTGTTGTTATACCTTGTGTTATAATTTTGAATTGTTGGGTTATTAAATATAAGGTTATGTTAGTCTATTATATGTTATCCTGAATCAACCTAGGAGTGGGTTGTAGAACTATTTAGTAATCCTTTTTATTTTTATCTTCTATATCGAAACCCATCTCTTGAGGCGGGCTGTCTGTTGTTTAGTGGTCAAAATCAGGCTATGTACCTAACCTCTTTTGAACCCTACTTGTTTTCTCACCTTCTTTACTCCTTGTCTAAGAGTGTGTTTGGATGTTATATAAAAATGCCGCTACGACGACTTCGTGCCATGTCTCAAGAGAGTGGAAATGAGCGCATTCCAGAGATGGAGTGTTCTGAACCACCGGTAGTTCCACTCATAGATCCTCCTGTGGTGATACCTCCTATCGATCTTCCGAGGGACCCTGACTCTTAGTTTAGGGATAGTCTCCTCAGGTTTATGCAATCAATTCAGAATATTCCTAGGCATTCCCCATCTATGGAAGACCTTACTCGGGACTTTCTGCAGCAACACCCTCCCACATTCTCGGGGAGTGGAGGCCCTCATGCTGCAGAATCATAGATAGAAGCTATACGGTTTATCTTAGACCACTTTGAGACACCTCCAGAACGAAGGGTCAAGCTTACAGTCCACATTATTTGTGAAATCTCCAAACGCTAGTGGGACGTTGTTTCTCAGGCTGAGTAGGCTTGTGACATGTCTTAGACCAATTTCCAAGCATCCTTGTACAATCACTTTTTTCCACAAACTCTGAGAGATGATCGTGCGTGGGAGTTCCTACATCTTCAGTAGGGATTAATGACTGTGTGAGAGTATTCTACTCATTTCATAGAACTTTAACATTTTTCCCCATCTCTGACTGGTGACACACATACTACAACGAAGCGTTTTGAGGATTGACTTGAGTATACTATCTTCTCATAGGTGAACGTCTTCTTCTTGACCACTGTTACAGATATTGTGAATCCAGCTCTAATCTCATAAAGAAATGTTTGGGAAGCTAAACTAGTGACCTAGGTTGATTCAGTTCCGAGACAGGGTGATGGATTTTCTAGCATCTTGAAATGTCATTTTAAAAGTGCACTTGGGGGAAGTCCAAGACAAACAACACATCTTGATAGCTCTGTCACTTTTTATCAGTGTAGAAGGGATGGTCACAAGAAGCCACAATGCATGAGATATCTGAAGGAGTGACAAGATTGCGGCAGGATGGGTCACCTTCAACATTTTTTCCATTCCTTATCTTTAGTATACAATGGTAGAGGATCCCCACCTGCACCTCCGTCAGGTATAGGATCTATGACTCCACAGAACGCTGGAGGTTCTTTTTCCACCGATCGATCAAGCCGAGGAAATGGTGGAGGTTGTGGTAGAGGAAATAAATTTCCAAACTATCAGCATCAACAGAGTGGACCTACTCAGGCCAACCAGGCAGTGTATCAGGGGCATGGCTTAGGTCCCATGTATGTAGTGCAATGAGCACCAGAGGAGCAGAGTGTAGGGCCATCTACAGTTAGAGGTACTATTCTAGTAGCCACTAATTTAGTTTCTGCTCTTTTTGATACCGGCACATCGTACTCCTTTATATTTGATGCTGTTTTTGAATTTCTTGGTTTTCCAATTGAGTACCTTTGTGGAATCATGTCTGTCGACACCCTGCTTGGGGTCAGGACAGAGGGAATATTCTAGTTCCAAGAGTTCCCCCGCGAGATATGTGGGTACCACTTTGTTTGGAATTTTTATACCCTCGATATGTCTAGCATTGAAGTCATTATTCATATGAAATAGCTTTCTCTTTACCATTCCAAAGTAGATTTCTATCACCATCGGGTGTCTTTTACATCCCCTAAGGGAGACACATATCTTCACAAAGGAGAATAGGATATACAACAGAAAAAGCTAAGCCTAAATACGCAGGGTTAGCCAGAGTGACAGCTCAGTTGGAAAGTCTCTTCATGAGCGATTAGGGAACACAACTAGTTGAATTCCCTCCTGTGGTGGATATTCTCAGGGATGTCTTCCCTGATGATTTCTATGTATTACCTCCTATGAGATACATGGAGTTCACTATTGAGCTCATTCCAGGTGTGGCACTAGTGTCTATTCTTCCTTATAGGATAGCACCAATAGAGCTAGAGGAACTCAAAAAGAAGTTTGAAGACCTTGAGGATAAGGGTTTCATTAGACCTAGAACATCTCTATGGGGTTCACCTGTACTTTTTTCCAAGAAGGTAGATGATACCCTAAGGTTATGCGTGGATTATCATCGACTTATCTAGCTCACGGTAAAGAATCAATATCTATTTCCTCGTATATATGGTCTCTTTGACCAGCTCTGGGGAGGAAATATTTTCTCCAAGATTGATCTAAGGTCAAGATATCACTAGGTTCATGTGCGACCATATGACCTACCATGTACAACATTCCAAAGTAGGTTTGTCTTGTACGATTATCTGGTTTTTTCGTTCGGCCTCACGAATGTGCCGGTAGTCTTCATGGCCCAGATGAACCGGGTTTTTCATCCGTATCTTGATTCCTTTGTGGTAGTCTTTGTGGATGACATATTAGTGTATTCACATTCTATACACAACCATGTAACCCATCTAGATATCATTATGAGTACTTTGAGAGAGCACCATTTATATGCTAAGCTCAGTAAATGCCACTTCTGGATTTATAAAGTGCTCTTCTTGGGTCATATTTTATCTAAATAGGGGTATTAGTTGACCCAGAAAAGGTGAGAACCATGGTTTCATGGGACCATACCAAAAGTGTCTTCGAGATCTATAGTTTCTTGGGACTTTCTAGCTATTACAGGTGATTCATCCGGGATTTCTCCGACTTAGCAGTGCCTCTCACAGCCTTGACTAAGAAAGGTGTACAATTCATCTGGTCAGAAGCTTGTGAAAATTCTTTTCACAAGTTTCAAGTAAGACTGACCTCAACCCCGATCCTGATTATTCCTGAACCAGGTAAGAGCTATACAGTTTATTGAGATTCTTCAGGATTTGGACTGGGTACACTTTTGATGCAAGGTGATCAAGTCATGGATTATGGATCCCACCAGCTAAGACCTCACGATTGGAACTATCCTACACATGACCTTGAGTTGGAAGCGATGGTTCATGATCTATGTTTTTGGAGACACTATTTGTTGGGTGAGATATTTGTTGTTTACACTGATCATAAAAGCTTGAAATATAAATCCACTCAATGAGACTTGAACTTAATGCAATTCAGGAGGGTCTAATACTTGCAGTTGTTCGACTTGGAGCTTTCTTATTCCCCTAGTAAGGGTAATGTTGTGGTGGATGCTTTAAGTCTCAAGACACAGACTTAGGCCGTGTAGGTAGCCAAAAGTGAGTGGTAGATGATGGAGTTTTTTTTCCAAGATGCATCTGGAGGTTCAAAAGCAGAGTGGACAACCGGTTCTAGAAACTCTTGCAGTGACGTCCTCTCTTCTCGAGCAAGTCTGCAGGAAATAGTTGATTGACCATGAGGGTCTCGTTTTTAGGGAAAGTGTGGCAGGAGAGAACCCACCTCCTAGTTGGGTTATTGATGGTAGTGAAACACTCCTTTACCATGGTCATTTATGGGTACCTTCAGGTATACGAGAAAAGATGATGAAGGAATATCACACCTCTGTTTGGGTAGTTCATCATGGGATGACCAAGATGCATAGAGACATGTGTCGATAGTATTGGTGTCCTGGTATGAAAAAGTAGATAGAAGGTTTCATCACTCGGTGCTCTACCTGCCAATAGGTGAAGGTAGAGCACCAATGACCTACTGGACTACTATAACCTCAATCCATTCTTGAATAGAAATGGAATGACATCACCATGGATTTCGTTACAGGCTTTCCAAGATCTCATTAAGGCAGCGATGCAGTATGGGTGGTTGTTGAAATGTTGACCAAGGTTAAACACTTTTTGCCTATATGAGATACATTTACAATTAATGAGTTGGGAAGGCTATATATCCGGGAAATTGTGCAACTTCATGGTGTACCTCATTCTATTTTCTTGGACAGGGATTCCCATTTTACTTCATGGTTTTGGAAAGGGTTTCAAAAGGCACTGGTCTCATAGGTACTTCTAAGTATTGCATATCACCCCCAGACTGATGGGAAATCAGAGAGAGCTATATGAGTGTTAGAGGATATGTTATGGGCTTGTATCCTTGATTTTAGAGGTTCCTAGAATAAGCATTTACGTCTTGTCAAGTTTACTTATAATAACAGCTTCCGGGCGATAATCCATATGGCACCATACAAGGCTCTCTATGGTAGACCGTGCCATTCACATTTATGTTGGCCCAAAGAAGGTGTGGCAGCTCTGTTGGGTCCTCATCTAGTTCAGGAGACTTCTAAAAAAGTTCATATGATTCAGAAGCATATGAATATAACTCAGTCTAGGAAAAAATCTTATAGCGATCGTCGTCGCAGACCTCTGGAGTTCTTGGTGGGACATCGAGTCTTTCTAATTGTTTCTCTGAGGTTGGGTCATAGGCGGATCCGGAGACATGGGAAGTTATCATCGAGATACATCGGGCCATTCGAGATAGTGGAGAGAGTTGGGCCAATAGCCTATCGGTTACTTATACCTCAGAGGTACCATTCCATGAACGACTTTTTCCATGTATCTCAGCTTCGACAATATCATCCAGAACCGTCTCATTCTTTTGACCTTGACGACATCGAGCTTGACGTTGATGCATCATTTGTAGACCATTTGATTTGTATCACTCACCATATCATGAATATCATCTGAGGAAATTTAGTCCCACTAGTCTGGGTGTTGTGGAAACATGGACGCATTCAAGATGTGACCTGGGAGTGAGAGACAGATGTATGTTCATAGTGGCCGAAACTCTTCTCTGGCGACGTTCCACTACCCTCGAAAGGGAAACTCAGGGATGAGTTGTCTTAAGGAGGGGAGGTTGTAACATCTGGACAATAATCAGGTACAAAACGTTTTTACTTTATTGAAGTCTAATTAATTAAGCGACCTAGGGCACGCGCCTGCACACCTCACTGTAGGTCCCGATAAGCTTTTTATTTAATTTAAATAATTGCAGACGTTTCATGAAAAATGTCATGTCGTGCTTTGGCATGACGTTTAGGTTTTAAATAATTAATTAAGGATTGGAAAAGAGTAAAAAGAGAATTAAAGAAGATTTAAAAGAAACCAATAAAGGATAAAAAGAAATTTTAAAATAAAATAAAGAGGGGGTTATGAGAAAAATGAAAATAATTAAAATGGGGGATTCCCGTTTTTAATTATTTGTATTATTTTCCTTTTCACTCTTTTGTTTTATTTTATTTCCTTTTTTTCCTTATCTTTTATTTTTCTCTTATTTTTATTTTCTTTTCTTTTTCTTTCTTTTCTCTCTTCTTTTATCCTCTCCTCCCTCCCTCTCCCACTCATCACGTCGCACCCCTTAATCCCGTCACACCAACCAGCAGCCCCTTCAGAAGGCTGCTGCTCCTCCATCTGATGTCCGATTCCTTTTTCATCAGATGAGCAGTAAACCTTAGGGAAAGGATAACATTTATCAACTTGAATCATTCGATTATGTTGAGTATTCTATGCACAGTTCGTCATGGAAGATTCTTACCCTATTTTGAGGGTTTTCTAAAATCCTTCTTTTTCATCCGTTTTAGGTTAAATGAAAGTCTCCCGTGGATCCTAGAGTCATCTACAACTACAAGGTTGTGTTCCTACTCGCTTTACCTCTATTTATTTGTAATTTATAAAAAATGCACCGTTGTTCCATTAGTTCGTGCCTACCGGATTTGGGAAATTTTACCCATTTTAATTACAATACTGGTTCTATTGAATTGTTCTAGATTTAATAATCTTAAATTAATTTGTTTTAATGGTCACAACATGATCTAACACCCCTTTGGGTGTGCTGGCATAGTCGGAGTATTTTTCCGTTATCCGGGTTATTAATTTAATTACTTGCAGGTATTGCGCAACCCCTTTTTATTTTTTTTAAATTAAATAAATAGTTGTTTGAATTTTTACAACAAATTTGGAAAACCCTTTGGACGTGCCAACATGATCGGTGTATTCTACCATTAGATGAGTTTATTATTTTATTAATTACATGTGTTGTGAAGCAAAATTTTAGTGTAATTAAATTAAATAAATAGTTTCATGAACATGAACTTCAATTTTTGGATCATTGGAACTTGTTTTGCTGAACTCTTTATTACTGAAATTTTCATTATCTGCTACAGTTGATATAATATATATATTTCCTTTCAATTTGTTGTGTTTTAATATTAAATTTATGCCTTGTGATTTATGGGTGTATCTAGTTAGTTTTCAAGATGTGAATTTATATAATGATTATGTCATATATGATACTATGAAAACTTTAATTAAATTCAGTATGGGGAAATAATGTAGGTCCCGTATAAAGGGCCGCGCTTAGATCCTTCATTCCTGACAGTTTACCTCAATGTGCCATGGGGTGGTGTCGATGGTTTTTCTAGACCGAGACTTCCCCGGACATTCTAATACTTTTGAGTGATACCAGTTCCAAAAGGGCCCATCAAGTCGGATCCGTTGGCAATGTGGCTAAGCTAGCCTCAGATGATACTCGACCCCTTTTTGTGAGATCGGGACGGACTCAGGGTAAAGCCATGCCTTAGGCGATACTTGGTCTTTCGAAATATTTCCATGGACGGGCTCATTGGCATTGGATAAATTGACGGATGTTCCGTAGTGATACCTTTGGGATAGGCTCAGACTCCAACTCTAAAATTTACCCTTAAATAATGATGCACTTAAGGATTATGTTATTTCTATTTGAGTGTCTTGATAATTGATATTTTCCCCTAATATGTGGAAGTACACCTGATTGACACTGGACTTTAACCCCAAGTTAAAGAACAAGATTGGGGTATACTTTTTCTTGGTTTTACCATTCTTTCTGGGTTATATATATATATGTGTGTGTGTGTTTGTGCATTTCTGCTGATAGGTACCCTTTCAGACTACCATCTTAGGTTGAAGCTGGTGACTAGGCATAGAATCTGTTTGGGACTTGGGCCGAATTATTTATTTCATTGCACTGCAATTAATTTATTTTATATGGTTATATAATGGAACACTGTATTTTTATTTCTGCACGAAATGAAAAGGTTTAGAAACCGTGGGTGTCGGCCTACTACGATATTATCTCACACCCTACTCGGGCATCATCGACACCCAATTAGATTACATGCTCGCATGTATTGAATAAGGGAAACATGCTTCTTCTAATGCTTGATTGTTCATTACTGCTTAGGATGGAGACTGGGGCAGAGGACTGGGCCATGCTCGCGATGCAGTTGCTGCTTGTGTCTTTTCTTTTAGTTGACTGTGTGTTTGAGTTCTATTTTCTGTACATTCAGTTTAGACTCATATCATCGCATGCCACTTTTTTTGTGAGCTTCCACACTTGGTTATTATTATTCAGTTGGATTATTTACATTGCTTCTTCTTTAGTTTGTTTATTTACATGCTTCTACTACTTATTTTTTGTTGTTTTTTACTTCCTCTATGATATTATCTGTTACCTAAGAGGTCATAGTCTCCCCCATGGACACAAAAGGGCCCTTTATTCTAGTCGTCAGCCTCTGGTATTCGGGGAGATGCACTTTAGGTTATGTGATACCCCGGTCCGGCCACCATCTTAGAGGCGAGCTGGGTCAGGACATTACATAACCTATCAAATAATAATCATCCATACATATATGTTTCATTATAACTATAAATCATTCATAATTGAAAAATTATTTAATTATATAGTGGAAAATAGATAGTTTTTTTTATAAATTTTCCAAGAACATTCCATTGTCTATCCATAGAAATAAGTTAGATAGTGGATTCAAAATATCACCTAAGTAACATAAGGTGGATTATAAATGTTTACAACCATTGGATAAATCAGTTGAAAAATAAAAAGAAACAACCCTTTCTAAAATTCTTAATGAAAACCTTGTTATTTTATATTTTAAACAAAATATTTTATTCTTGAAAAAAACTTCAATAATTACTCTTTAAAACTAAACAATATTTTCATAAAACAAATTTTATAAAATAAATATTCTTTCAAAAAAAAATCTTTGAGAAGATATAAAAATACACGGAAATATATTCCATAAAGAACAATCCTTTAAAATCAATTTTAGAATCCAAAATTCATTTCTAAAAATAAAACTTTTAATTTTGAAAAATATAATAATATTTACTATTTTCTTGAAACTATTTTTGCAAAAACCATTTTAAAACATGTAAATGAATACAATGTTTTTTATTTGGAAGGATAAGAATTATTCTTAAAAGTGACATAATTTTCTGTGGGAGAAATACATTAAGGAGAAAGATTTGAGTCAAAAGTATCATTTTACCAAGAGAGAAAGATTAAATATAATATAATATATTAGGGTGGAAGAAACCAAGCCTATAATAAATACATTCAAGAAGAGGTGTTATAATTCAAATAAAATAGATTTGAGTTATTAAAATACTGTACAGTTTTAGTTACACAGGGATCTAAAAACCTTGAAAAGGGATCTCAATATGGATTCATAAATCCATTATATTTCCTAAAAAATTATGGTAAAATAATTCCATGTGAAATATATATATATACAACATGAAAATGATATAAGTGGTGAACACACATCATATCCCAATGAAGTAAAATTGATATGCAAGAACCTTAACATCCTTAAGATCTTTTGAATTGAAATCTATTTAAATAAAGAAAAAGATATGGGTCTTAAAACAAGATGAATTACATGAATATGGTGAAATGAATCCATAAATAGTAATCACACCAATATCAAACATATTATGATTCATAATATCAAATATGTCTCAAGAAATTAAATTTGAGACAAAGAACTTCTTTAACATAAATTCTGTTTAGTAGAACATACTCTAACCTCATATAAAATGAAAATTACTATCTTAATTTATAATTTAATATAAATATTAAAATATATTACATTTAATACAAAAAATTTATAATAATCTATCATAAACATGATACCCATTTTTAGTTTATTTTCACCATCAGATGTTAGGATTTTCTATTTGTTTGTTGCATTCAAGTTGCACAATGTGAGGGTCAACTATCACTTATTTGTTATAAGTTATAAATACCTAGATTATTAAATATTGAATAAAAAAAAATTATTCCTAAAGATCAATTTAATTAATTAAAATACATGAATATTATTTGTGTAAAAGGAAATTATGATGAACTAGTTTCGATGTGTTTAACCTTGGAAAGTTGGTATATTAATAAAAATATTAAATAAAAATAATTAATTTATATTATAATTAAAACAACTTAATTAAATATTATTAAGTGAAACTAATAGTTTATAACATTCTTTAATAATTCATGATATACACATTTTAAAACGGTTCTCATAGGCGGTAAAACTGACCCAAACAAGAGCATGTTATAATGTTATAATGAGTAAAGACATATTTTTATATAATTTTAATTGTAATTTTATAAAATATTAAATAGTTAATTAATAAAATATTCCTCTATTAAATTTATTTATAGAACTATACATTTATGGTGGGGATGAAAAATTAAATTCATCTTCTGTGGAGGTGGTAGTTCAAACGTACACACAATTAACGGTTCCATTTCTCAAAGAATGGGATGGAATGAAGGGATATGATAAATTATCCTTTAAAAATAATTATTTTGAAATATTAAACATATTAAATCCTCAAATATATCCTTATTACCAATCATGATAGGTGGTGATTAAAAACAAGAAACATTGCTTTGTATTGGTGGTAGTTTTGTTGTACACACAATCAATGCCATTTTATTTTTACTAGAGGTTAAAAAGGATAGAATAATGGTTTATAAATTAATATAATAATATATTAATATATTAATAATCTGGTGTCATTATATTAGGGGGGATATATTATGTTTTTAAGAGAAATATTATGAATATAATAGTATGTAAGAAATACTCACATTGAGAACATGTAAAATTTCTTTGAAATATCCTTGGAAATAGATGTCTTTGGATAACTAATTGAGATCATAGGCTTACATAAATAATATATGATTCAATTAGTATAAAAATTTCAGAGTTCTAGTATTAATTTATGATGGTTAGGTTTATAATGAAGTGGTGGAAGTGATCCCCATTCATAAGTGAAGAGAATGGTAATTTTGGAAGTTCCCAATACATTTCCATAATGGCATGTCACTATTCAAGGATTAATGGATAAAAAAGTGGGAAATAATGAATTAATGGGTGACATAAGGTTTATAAATACTCTAACATTCATTTTAACACATTTTTTATCATGTTTTTTGTCATTTAAAATTAGATATTACACTTTACCATTTTAGTTTTTACCTTGTTAACTAGTTTTTAACTAATTAGTTTATAATTTATTAAAAATACAAGATAACCCCAATTACCAAATTTTTTATGTTATAAATCTAAATTTATGTTTCATATAATATAATTCAATTTATAAATGATATATAATTAAATGTCAAATTAAAAAATTTAATACATAAAAAACTATTTTGTAGAAAGCATGTTGCTTTCATCATTATGTGTTTTTAATTATATATAAATTTTTTTACCACCTTAATGAGTGATAATATTTTTTTATATTTTAGTAACATTAATATAAAATTAATTTTATAAAATATCTCAAATTAATTTATTAGATAAAAATTATATAAAATTTAAAAAATAAATCATTAAAAATAACTCATTCACTATTATCATTGTCATTAACATTAATCATAGTAATCATAATTTTATTACAAAAAATGAAGTTGAAATTATTACATAATATGAAAACATTTATAAAAAATATGAAATAATTTTTTTAGATTTAATTTCTATGAGTGATGAAAACTAGTTTTTAATTTAAGAAAATTAAAATAGTTTTTAATGTAAATTAATACTTATGTTTCCCAAACATTAAGCATGGGTATATATTTTTAAATTAGTATTTATAAATGATTAATTTTAATTTATTAATATTTATTTTATCAGAAAAAACTTTTAAGACATTATTTTATAATTACAATTTTATAAAAGTGACGGTATTAGAAAAATTGGTATTATTTATCATTCACCTGAAAATCAATTATTTTATAAAAATATCAAAAATTAACACTATGATAAGTTTGAAATTATAAATTAAAATTTGTATTTCATTAAAAAAAATTAATAATAAAAAATTTATTAATTTTACTTTAAGAAAATGTTTAAAGAAAAAATAATTTTATTAAAAAATTCCCATATAAATTTTTCACTATTATTAATTATGTTTTGTATGAATTTAAAATTGATCACAATATTTTAATTTATATGTTGTTTAATTAAAATTAAATTATTATTTATATTATTCATATAACATGTCATGGAGTTTTTTTAGTTTGGGGTTATGTGTAGAAAACTCTATCGAACATAGTATTAATTTAGACGAAAATGTATTCTAGAATCTTGGTGTGCTACATTCTCCCGCATATAAATAAAATTTTCCCTCATTATTTTAATTATCATTAACTTAATTAAGAAGATAAGGTATCCATAATAAACTCAAGATATATATTATATTGAGATATCAACATCACAATCTTAGATAATATGAGACTCATCATTTCCCATATGATTGTGTAAGTTCCACAAGGCTGAATACCCTGAGAGGGGGGGGGGGGTGAATTAGGGTATGCCTAATTTGAAATACAAGACTCTTTTGATCTTGTTTTGCTGTTAAGAAAATACTCTTATCTCCCTTTCCTGTTGCACAAAATAGACAGAAAGTAAAGCATGCACATGACAAAACAATTTTTACTTGGTTCACCACTAAGGCCTACGTCCAAGGAGCATACGCCGACAGGTTTTCGGTCATAAAAAATTCCACTAAACTTTTCTAGATATGGATTAAAAGGTTCGGGCACAGTCACTCTGTCCTAGTCTCACTTCCTTTACAAGATTTAGGGTTAGCTCACTACTTTCCCAAGGGTCACTCCCTTAGTCTCTCTCACTGGCTCACTACCGGTGGAGATGATCACCTTCTTTCTCTTCCTTTTCTCACTGGTATGGAAGGAATCCACTCATAATTTATAGACCTGTAGGTCTCTTCATTATCTCAAATGAATACATCCTTTGTTGTATGTGGATGCTCTTTTGAAGTCCAACTTTCACCCGTAGATGAATCTCTCTTTGCACCGAAGGTATCAGGCAAACTTCCAGCTTCCACGTAGCCTGAAAACACTGCCGGTGAATCAACCTTACTTGGCGCACAAGTCTAATATGGCACACAAGTCACAAATGGAATGTAAGTCTACCTCAACCACTTGCGTGACACAAGATTCTTCAACTCCAAACTTGTGCGACTCACTTCCCTTTACTCCCAAACCAATATTGGTGCGCAAATAACAACAACCACACTTCTTCAAATCCGGCACGCAAGTCCCATTTGCAAGACACACCAACACTTGTGTGACTTCCTCACATGCGCGATGAGAGCTCTGATTTTTCAATGTGTAGAACTCTGTTGAAAAATGAGGAGAGGTGGTCCAGTATTTATTGGCATTTTGAACACCCTATGCGACGTCACACTAGTCTACCCTCGGCATGCAAGTTTCGGTGCGCAATTCTCTTCTCCTGTAAGTCACTTTCACGACCCACTTCCAAACATGCACGAACCTCTTTCCTTTTCCATATTTTGAAGTTCTGATCTTGAAAAATATATGGTGTGAAAGTTTCCAATACTTCTAGGTACCGGCGCACAAGCCAATTCACGGTGCGCAAGTCACCTGCATGACCGCACCAATACCTGCACGACCCACTTTCCTTTTCCATATTTTGATCTCCTGATCCTGAAAAACATTAGGCGCACAAGTTTCCTCTACATCAAGTACACGGCGTACAAGTCTCTTTTCCAAAACCACTTTTCTCATTTCGTTGATTTTCATGCCCAACAATTTGGAAAACACTGGAAAATGGCGCCACCTTGTATCTGTTCTTTTTGTACCCCCTCCAGATCATTCAATCCTTTGTCGACGTTCTTGAATCAAACATGGATCATTGACCACAGTTCTTGAAATCAACATTACACTATGAAATCTACTTTGTCAACAAGTTTGTATGTCATGGTTTTCTTTGTCAACAATCACAACACAATTGTCCACTTTGTCAACAAACACAATCACCTCAAAAATTCTTCAATGATACCTTGAGGGATTTTTTCCCAACAGATTGTAACACACTAATATTTTTTCATTTATCTCAACAATTAGTATCATATATGATTATTTATTTGGTTTTAAGAGTTTATTGGTATACAAATTTCAAAAATTCATTTTTAGGATCTTATTTTTAATCAAATATTGAATCCAAAATGGTTATGATAATTTCTAATTATAACAGAGTAAATGATCATATGAATATGAATAACCAATCCTGAGATTCTTCTTCATTAACAAATAAAATTCAACCTATGGAATATTCAATTTTACTATGATATAAATGAATAAAATTGTCATACCTTCAATTTAACCTAGATTATATTTTCTCATTTTCTTATTAGGTTATATAACCTAACTTATCATAAAATTATAATATATTTAAATCCCCAATATTGGGTTGTAAATAAAATGTGATTAACCAAAGAATATCTCCCAAGAATGTATATATAGGTATTTAGTTTTTGTCTCACTCTTTGTACACTAGAGTGAATATTGATTCAATACTCAACTAGACTTTTTCATGGTGATTAACCCTAGGTGCATCAATTCCAAAAACACATGCACTTTCTAGTATCTAGACATGGATTTAATTTCTAGGATAACAATGCTAGAAGTATTTTACCAAAAATTAAAGATGTGATAATACAGTTAAACACAACCCAATGGTTATCACTAAAGTTATATAATAATAATCCCCCAAAATAACTAATCTAATGCTTAAAAATAACTAAACACTTATATTATATCAACTAAGGATCCCCAGACATGAACTCTTAGATCTGGTGCTAAAGAACCTTTCTTTAAACATTGTATTTGATACAAAGTGTCATGAACCTATCTTTATTTTACTTCATTTCATAAAATAATCCTTATATATCACAAAATAAATAAAAAATACTAATAATGGAAGGTTTAGTGTCTTTCAGAACTAGATACAAGGGAAACTTATTATACAAAACTTGTGAACATTCCTCCATAATTAAAGCACACTAAAATCTCTTCTAGACTTATCATAAGTTATAATCATCAACCTAAATTGTGTAATGGAAATATGATAAATGGGTGAGATTAAACTATCAGTAAGGAGAAACTAATCAACATGTCATCAAGGGTTAAATCATAATATTGATAGAAAATATGATAAGAGTATAAATATCTAATTAAAAAGAACATAGAACAATAATGGTTATCCATAAGCCTTGATAACAAGACTTGTAATCTTAAAATAGTAAACATATACCATGGAATAAAAGTGTAGAAACATGAGATAATAAAAAATATACATGGAGAATAATCATTGGTATAAGGATATATAATATCATATAAATAAAAATGAACACTAAACCATGGCACACATATAGGTGTTGAAATCCGAAAATAGTGGAGAAATAATAACTACACATTTTCCATAAAATGTTGGAGCATGCATCATTACTTGATTCTCATAGTGGTGTATACATTACTACCTGATTCCCATAATGTAGTTGAACATGAATCACTACCATATTCTAATAAAATAGTGGAGAAGGATTCTATACCTTATTCCCGTTACATAGCGGAGCATGAATGACTTCCTATGTCACGAACCAGCCCAATTCGACCTTGAACTGATCACCCAGGCAAGCCCGTGGAAAGCCCCAAGAGGTGTTCCTAATCCACTCAGGATGGAAAAAAGCACTGAGGGAATTAATAGAGTACATAAGGTAATGACTTATCCCAAATATAAAAAAACAAACAAAAAACATAAAGAAATGGACAGCCCAAAATACATTTACATAAAAATTGAATTGAACATTATTTGTACAAGAAAATGAAAGTACAACTGAACCAAAAACTCATATGACCAAACCTAAAAACCAAATATCTCAATGTGACCCCGCTAGTTACTCTCCAAGACAATGATCATGTGTCACCCAAGGTGATCAGACTCAAGCTGAAACCTGTACAAGGGATAAAAACAAGAATAAGACTATAGGTGTAAGTATTAAAACTTAGTAGGTTAGCCCGATATTCTATTCCTAATGCAATTCTATTAAAATAAAAGAAAAATTAATTTCAAGTTTTAAATACAATATATAAAGGCATATTTTCCAAATTAGGTTCCATGCTATAATAATTATCAGAAAAAAACTTGCATGTTTTATAAATAAAAATGCTAGTATCAAATTTTCAAATAGGTGCAACTTAAAAATGAAAATAGTTTTCAAGAGGGATGATTTAACGAAGGTAAAATTTTAAATAAAAAAAACACACTTATGAGTTTACCAACTGAGAAAACCTTATGCCGATGGTGAGTGAAAAATAGCCAATGACCACAAGTCACAGGAACACCCCTAGGCACTAGTTAGTTGTGAGCCCCATGAACCTCATATCTCGGTGAAGGTAACCGTAATAAATATCCATTCTCGTGCACATGATCCAATAGTAGGGAGAATACCCATAACCTAGTGGTCCTCTAACAAAATCATAATTATATTTTATTTAATGTTTTCATTGTCAAACTTTCTACATGAAACATGGGCCAAACCCCACGGGATCACTAGCATACTAGTACACATCTGCCCTCCTAGATACCTGGGATTCCCTTTAGTGATCAATAAAGTTACACATATTATAAAATACACTTTCCACATGAAAACACTATTCCTAAACCATAAACACCCAAAGTTCCGACAAACATGCTTCACATTTCTTCATAGATCAATAAACCACTTAAAATTTTCATAAAACAATTTAAAAGAGTGTAATGAGGCTTTTCACATAAAACTCATTCAAAAACACTCTTTTAAGGATAAACACAAAAAAACCATACCAACCATATTTTTAGCCCTAAAACACTTAATAAAATCATTTCATGTACCACAATACAATCCCTATTGATGAAACATTGTATATACATGTAAAACACTCATTCTTCATTTTTAGGAAAGGCCAAATGAGCCTTTAAAAAATTTTTCCAAACCAAAATTTTTCAAATCCAAAAATACCACATTTAAAAAGGAAATGAGAACCCACCATTTTAAGATTCAAAAAATTGGTAACCACCTTGAAAATATTCAGATTTCTTATCCATTACACAACCCTTTTTATAAAAGTGCCAAACGAGCCTTCCATTAACATCACATGTCAAAATACCTTAAAACCAATACACATTATTTCTAAAAAAATATGCTTGGAATACAAATAAAGAACCCAAAAAAAATTCCTTTCCCCACTTCCAATATGATTATAAATCCATACAAATCATTTTAAACCACACTCAATACATAAAAGCCAATTTGTAAACTTACGGTACACCTGACATGCATTTTTTTACAAAAAAAATCATTTTGAGCACTCAGAAAGGAATAAAACATCAATGGAATGCCATAAATTTATTCAAGAAACCGAACCGTGTTCAAAATACCAAAAACCATGTGATAAAGATAATAAATAATTAGAACAAACATGCGATGTGCACCATTTTAACAAAACTACACCACTTTACCAAAAACAAGGTTTTAACCACTATTGGGCACAGAAAAAAATAATCCAAAGCATAAATTAAAATTTTCAAAGTATTAGGAAGATAAAAAAATCATGAAATATGTTTATCTTAAATAAAAAGTCAAGTGAAATGGAAAACCTACCTCAAATCCTTGGTAGAATGGAAACACACAACTAAAATCACCTAATGCTGGTTTATAAACCCTAAAACTATGACAAATATCCCTAAATGAATATAAACACCATAAAACATCATTAAAAAACATAACCCTAGGTCTCTCATGATCATTGGTTAAGAAATAACCATGAAATAATTGAAGGAGGAAGAGGGAGGAGAAAGGAAAGGAATCTCACCATGGAAACTAGAAAACTCTTCGTATTCCATTAGATCTACACCCATAGAGGAAAGGGAATGGATTGAAACTTATTGTATAGGATCCTATGATCTGGAAGAACCAGGTAAGGAATATTTGAGGAAAAAATAGTACGAATTGAATGATTTATGAATGAGAAAAATTACCTTTTACAAATTTGGACGATTTGAGAAACATTGAATTTTTTTCCCTAATCCACGACCAATATGAGCTTCAAAGAGGTAAAATAGAACATGGGGGTGTGGCTAGGTTTCTTAGGATCGAGTGGGAGGTGGGATCCATGAAAATTATTAAAAATTGAATGTGATATAAAATAAAAAAAGTATTTTTTAAAAACAAGAAATGGGCCCATGAGCTGGCCCAATACATAAATCAATAACCCAAACTTGCCATGTTTATGAATTTATAATGGGTCCAAAAGGATATGGTGGTTTGAATATGTTAGTGTAGGAAAATTGTGAAGTGTAATGTGTGAAATTTTTTGAAAAATTAAGGAGTTATAAAATAAAAAATTTTGTTTTTAAATCTGGAAATGGGCTCACGGTTGGCCCAAATCATGAAGTAACCACCCTTTTCTCCAAAACTCCCAAACAAGATATGGGGCACCCATGGTAGGATGATTTGATATATATGGAAGTTTAAAACTAAAAATTAATATCACAAAAAACCCAAGAAAAGGATTGTTATTTCTAATGAACCGGATCAAAACCAAAATATGAAAAGAAATAAAAAACCAAGTGTGCCAATTCTCCCCACCATTAAAGCTTTCTGCCCCCGGAAAGCCATAACCCTTTATAGATAACAGAAAATCACCTAATTATTTTTTGTCAACACGATAAAACCTATCAAACCAAGTAAATATCATTTACTATCAACAAAACTTAATCCTCTTTCCCAAAAAAACACCAACTCACAACCACTTCCTTAGAATCAACGGAAAGATCAAGCCACACCATCCACAACCAAGCCAAGAACTAGATTGTTAGGACTTCTCCCAATGAACCTAACGATCACCCAAAACAAAGTTTACTAAAAAAAACCAATGAATTTTGGGGGGAGGCTATAATGGGATCCCCTCCATTAAATCACAACTAACATCTGACAAATCCTTAAAGGAAAGATCTTCGAAACTTGTACTGGGTCTCCCCACCATTAAATATCAGCTAGAAATGATGAAAAAAAATTAAAAATGAACTAGAATTGGGACTCACCACACAAGACAAAAAAACTCTCCCACAATAACCTAAAAACCGATTTTAAGAGGGTTAAAACATGAACATCTAATCCACCCACTCCAGAACAGAGGGGACAAGAACTGGGCCAACGCTTTCTGCATGGATATAGACCTCCACAACTCAGGGAGGGGAGGGAAGGGGAACCAATCATTTAGACATTGAAACCATAAAATAATTAAAGGAACTACCCAACAATATCCACATAATAATAGGTAAAACCAAGACTGCACCTGATTTATAGAGGAATTCCACACAGGGACATTGATCAGAAACCCACATCCATGAAGGCATAACCATAGACATTGTGTGACGGATAAGTCCACCACTCTCGTTGCGACAAGAAGAAATTTACTGTGGTGAGGAACCACAATATAATAGAAACTACCTTAACAAAATGGTGGAGGTAGGAGCCTAGTTGAGAACTCCACACCTCTGGTGATTTCCTGACAGTGTGAAAAGCTGCACTCCGAGGCCTATGGCTAGAGCCCTAATTCTTGAAGCATTTCCTGCACCGCAGTCAGATTCTAAGGATCACACCCTAAAAAAACACACTTGATCAACAACACACCTTCATATAAATAGGATCTGATAGATACATAATATAATTCTCTCTCATTTTGAACGAGGATAAGAATGAATGAGGAATATGATGAAACACACCAATATCACCAAACACAACTGCCATGTACAAAAGAATATTCACAATCTGGAAGCACTTTTAATCAATTCCAAAAAACTATCCATTCCACCAAATGGGCCAAAGAACTATCCGAAGAGGTTTATTTAACATTTTAAATGAATCTTTAGGTTGATCAATAGGAAGGTTTTCTAACATATAACTATCCATGGCCACATCACAATGTCCCACACATCTTTAGAAACCCACATAACATTACTCCAAAACTGAGACACAAAAAAGATCCCATCTCACGACACAAAAAGAGTATGAATTCCAGATCACAAGGAAGCATACTAAAAAAACACTCCTTTAAGAAATAGATAAAAATATCCACATAACCATCAGATTATAAACAAATGCCACAAAATTTCATCTCAAAACACTTTGAAAAAAAAATTAACTTGGTGGATTTCCATATTCACCAATGGTGTTTCATCAAGTCTCACTCACATGAACATTTCCATGCCACCCCAAGCACCCAACCACCATTCCATATAGTACACACTTACTTATATCAATAAAACCATGCATGTGAGCACCCATGAAAACTCCAATCGCTAAAAAAAATAACATCATTCCAAAAATCATGTACCTTCCAAAGGAACACTAACCACCAATTCAATACCCTTTTCAGATTTCACAAAACAAACCACACTTCATCAACAACTATTTTATTAAAAAACTACCCCTTTTCATTTTTACAACTTTCAAAACAACCAAGATACTCCAAACAACCCATTCCCATTTTCTGAAATTTAGTATGGTATCTTTTCATAATCTGATGTCCATTGAGACCAATACCCTTTCTAGGAAAACACCAACATCTCAAAAACCAATTTCCAAAACCAATTCATCAGATTCAAACACTTTTCAACATCCCAAAACACCCTATTAAAAATAAATAATTAGAATCACCTTAAAATGATTCCCACTTTCAAAACATTTTATTCTAACAAACCACAAGTTTAGATTATGGATAATCTAATCTCGTTAAATCATTTCCACTTCCTCTTAATTTTTTTTTCATAAAATAAAAAACTTCCAAAAACATTATTATATTTAATTTTTGAAAACTCCTTTTTTTTTAGTTTTCAAAATCCAATCCTTCCTTTAAAAACCATTTCCAAAATTCTCACAGAAGGATTTCGAAAATAAAAATTCAGAATTTAAGAAAGGTCCATGAGACCAACAAAAGGGAACTAGTGTCGGTGGGTGACTTGACCATATAGTTGGAGGCCAAATGTTAAACAGAACACAAAAAAAGAGGGACTTATTAGGACCATTCCCCAGCTCCAAATGGCTTTCCAGGACCAGTGAGATCATGAAGGCCATTAGTCAGACTCCCCTTGTCATATCCCAACACCAAACAATCAACAAGAACAAAGGAAACTAATAAAACTGGACTTCCCATGGAAACCTGAGGATAATAATGAAAAAGAGTTCGTGAAGCTCTTCCCGCACTTACCCACCAAGTCCCAAAAATCCTAATAAATCTACCTTGAAATCCCCAAAATGACAAGGGCGCTCTAAAAAGAAAGATCTAGTAAGAGCTGACCTCCTTTGATACCATTTTGTCATGAACCAACCAAGTCGACCCTAAAACGGTCACCCAGGAAAGCCCGTGCCCTGTCCCGAGAGGCGTTCCCGATTTTAAAGGGATAGAGACAAGAACCAAGGGAATTAATAGAGTACATAAAAGAAAAATTTCTCTCAAATATAAACAATTAAAAAAACATTGCAAAGAAATGGATAGTTCAAAATACATTTACATAAAAATTGAACTAAACATTATTTGTTCAAGAAACTGAAAGTAAAACTGAACCAAAAACTAAACTTAACAAACCTGATAACCAACTAACTCCATGTGAACCCAATGGTCACTCTCCAACATAATTATCACATGTCACCCAAGTTGATTGAACTCAATATGAAACTTGCACAAGGGTTAAAAATAGAAGAGGTCTATAGGTGTGAGTATTAAAACATAGTAGGTTATCCCGATATTCTATTTCGAATGAACTTCCTTTGAAATACAAGAAGAATTAATTTAAAGTTTTAAATACAAGATATAAAGATTGTTTTTCCAAATGAACTTCCAAGTTTTAATAATTATCAGACAAAAACTTACATATTTTATAAACAAGAATGCTAGTAAAAAAATTTCAAATATTTCCAACTCCAAAAAGAAAATAGTTTTCAAGAGGGATGCTTTAAAGAAGGTAAAATTTTAAATAAAAAGGAAAAACTGATGAATTTAAAAACTAAGAAAACTATATGCCTATAGTGATTACGAAATATCCAATGAGCACAAGTCATGGGAACACCCCTAGGCACTAGTTAGTTGTAAGCCCCAGGTACCTCATATCTCGGTGAAGGTAACTATAATAAATATCTGTTCTCGTGCACATGAGCCAATATTAGGGAGAATACCAATAACCTAATGGTCCTCTAAAAGAAATCATCATAGTTTAGTTTGTTTTTTCATCATAAAAATTTATACGTGAAACATGGGACAAACCCCACAGGATCACTAGCATACTAGTACATGATCGCTCACCTAGATACCTGGGATTTTTTTAGTGCTCAATCAAGTTACACATATTATGCAATACACTTTCCATATGGAAATTCAATAACCAAACCATAAACACACAAACAGAAGACAAACATGCTTCACATTTCTTTCATGGATCAATAAAAATTTTCATAAAACAATTTCAAAGAGTGTAATGAGGCTTTGCACATAAAACACATTCAAAAACACTATTTTAAGGGTAAAAGCCCAAAAAAACTATACCCAAACATATTTGGAAGCCTAAAAAACATTTAATAAAATTATTTCATGGAACATAAAACAATACCTATTGGCACAACATGGTATATACATGTAAACACTCATTCTTTATTTTTAGGAATGGCCAAATTGGCCTTTATAAACATTTTTACCAAAACAACATTTTTCAAATCCACAAATACCAAATTTAATAAGGATGTGATAACCCACAATTTTAAGATTAAAAAAATTTGTAACCACCTTGAAAGTATTCATATTTCTTATCCATTACACAACCCTTTTTATAAAAGTGACAAACGGGCCTTCTACTAGCAACACATATCAAAATACTTTAAAATCAATACAACTTATTTCTAAAATTCAAAACCTAATTGGAATACACATAAGGAACCCAAAATAATTTCTTTCCCCACTTAAAATATGATTATAAATCCAATCCAATCATTTTAAACCACACTTAACACATAAAATCCAATCGCGAAACTGACCAAACACATGGCATGGATTTTTTTAACAAAACAATTAATTTTAGGCACTCGAAAAGGAATAAAACAAAAATTGAATTCCATAAATTTATTCAATCTACTGAACCATGTTCAATATACTAAAAACCATGTATAGAAGCTAAGAAATCATTTGAAATAACATGCGGTGTGAACCATTTTAACAAAACTACACCACTTTACCAAATACAAGGTTTTAACCGCTACTTGGCACACCAAAAAAATTATCCAAATCACAAATTAAAATTTTAAGAGTATAAGGAAGATTAAAATAGAATGAAATAAATAGATCTTAAATAAATATTTTGGAAAAAAAGAGTACGAATTTAATGATTTTTGAATGAGACAAATTACCTTGGGAAAATCTGTACGATTTGAGAAACATTGAGAAGTTTTTCCATAATCCGTGACTAATATGAGCTCCAAAGAGGGAAAATGGAACTTTTTTGGAGTCTTTAGGTTTCTTGGACTTTAGTGGGAGGTATAATCACTGAAAATTATTAAAAAATGAATAATATATAAAAGAAAAAAATTGTTGTTTTAAAACTGAAAATAGGCCCACTGATTGGCCCAATACCTGAATCAATAATCTAGAATCACCATGATTTTGAGTTTATAAGGGGTCCAAAAGGATACGGTGGTTTGAATAGGTCAGTGTAGACCAATTTTGAATTTTAATGTGAATTTGTTTTGAAATGTTAAGGATTTATAAAATAAGAAAATTTGGTTTTTAAATCTGGAAATGGGCTCACAGTTGGCCCATATCATGAAGTAACAGAATTTTTTTTCCAAAACTCCAAACAATATATGGGGAACCCATGGTAGGATGATTAGATATATATGGAAGTTAAAATGTCAAAATTAATATCACCCAAAACCCATTAAAAGGATCATCATTTCCAATGAACCGGATCAAAACCAAGACATGAAAAGAAAAAAAAAACGGTTGTGACATCCTAATTACCAGTGGAGTAGGCACGACTACCCGAATCCCCTAAATATAGTATAGATGGAATAAATGTCTAATTACTATAAAATAGTGGATTTGGAAAAAATTTCTGATTCCTATAGTTATATCATGATATAAAAATCATTAACCAATGAATTGGTAGTCAATATAGGACCCCACCCATTCAATAATATTCATACTCACATATATGTTACATTATAACATGAAAACATTCATACTGAAAACATCACTTAATTATACCATTGAAAAGATATCAGTTTCATTAAAAAAATCCCTATAATATCCCATTATCTATCTAGATAAATAATTATAATAGTGGATTCAAGATATCCCCAGTGTAATATAATGAACTTTAAGTATTTTGACATAGATGAAAAATATATTTTTAAGATCATTGGATAAATCATCTAAAATACAATAAGAAACAACCCTTTTTGAAAAACTTGAAAACATCATATGTTGTTTAGTTTAAAATTAAATACTTTGATATTGATAAAACATTTAAAAAATAAACCTTTCATAATCAAAATTTTACATTTAAAAAATATAATATTGTTTAATTTTCTCTTCAAAATAATTAAGAGTTAAAATCACTTGGAAGAAACCATTTTAAATCATTTAAAGGAAGAGAAATATCCTTCTTGGGAAGGAGGATAATTATTCTTAACAACATCATTCATTTATTTGGAATAAATTAATAAAGGAGGAAGATTTAATTCAAAAGTGTTATTTTACATAGAGATAAATACAAATTTAAATATAAAAACTTAAGGTGGAAGAAACCATGATTAGAAGAAATAAGTTCCAGAAGAGGCATTATTACTCAAAGAAAAAAGATTTTAGTATTCAAAATATCATACAACTTTAGTAGCACTATAATTGAACATGCTTAAAAAAGAATTTCAAGATAGATTTTTGAATCATTTATATTGAATTATTAATTGTGATAAAATAAATCATTAGAATATATATATATATATACATCATAAAAAGGAAAAAAGTTGTGAATACTCATTATATCTCAATGAATAAAAATAATGATTCAAAAAGGCCTCAGAACCTTGATAACCTTTTAATTGAAATCTATTTAAAGAAATTAATAGTAAGACTATTTAAACTACATGAATTACATAAATATGATAAAACAAATATATTAGGTATTAATCACTCCATAAAAAATATATTATGCTTAAAAATATGGAATATGTCTTAATAAATTAAATTTGAGACAAATAATCCCGTACCTCAAATCCCTCTTAGTCAGAAGTTCCCTACAACCTTTATAATGAACATGACTATCTTAATTACTAATTTTAAACCTTATTAATATATATTTACTTTAATACAAACTATTTATATTAATTTATCACAAATATGTTACCTAGTTATAGTGTAGTTTCATCATCAGATATTTGGATTTTTTTTTATTTTTTGTGGCGTACAAATTTTGTGATGACAAGGTCAATTATCACTTATTGGTTTAAATTTAATAATTCCTAGATTATTAATGATATAATAATAATAAATTTAATTAATACTCAATTCCCATTTTATTAGGATAAATATAGGAAAATGGTTCATGTAAAAGGAAATCAATATGAATTAGTTTTGGTGTATTTATTGATAAAAAGGTGGTATATTTATAAATATAATAAATATTAATAGCACCTTTAGAGAATTGTTAAAATATATTAAATACAACATTATTACATTATATTACCATTATATAAAATTCATTAATCATTCACTATATAAAAACTACAATATCATTCATGTAGACGGTAAATTCCATGTAAATGAGAGCAGGTTATAAAATTTTAATGAGTGCATAAATTTTTATATATAATTTTAATATAAATTTTACAGAATCATGAAAATTTCATAAATAAAATTTTAGTCCATTAAATTAATTATTATATCCATAAATTAATTGTGGTAATGATGAATTAAATTAATCATTCTTGGATGCATTAGTTTTGATATATGTATGATTAATGATTCAATTTATAGAAAAATAGGATGAAATTAGGGTATACTCTATTGAACCGAACATTTTGAATGATAATTGTTTGGTGAAATTATGTGTTATATTATTTTATTAAAAAAATATCTTTTTTAATGAAGTTAATATAATTGGAAAAGTGACTATCTGGATTCAACCATTATATGACCATTAGTCCATTTTAACCACTGGTCAATATGAAAATGATAATCTAATATTAATAATAATCTTAAAATTATAATTAGTGTTATAAATAGAAATTATAATGGTTAATTAATACAGAAAAGGGAAAAAATGGCCCCAACTAGTATATTAGTTTCATATGAAGATTATTTATTAGAGCTTGAGTGGGAGGTAGAATCACCAGGCTTCGCTCTGGACCGAGCCTGTAACACCCCATGTTTTTATGGACCTTTTACTTAAACTAAATTAAATTCTCATTTAGGTCTTTCAATGAATTAATTCAAACATTACTTTCACATGACACTGACTTGGCATACGTTACACGAACCCAAATCAGATTATGTTAAATGAAACATTGACTTGGGGTATGTTACACACAACAATGATAATTCTATAAAACATAATTTTATAGTTATAATTATTTATTTATATGCTAGCCGATAAAATTTGTTATATTAATAGTAATAACTACTTTTCAAATATTATTTATAATTGTTTTATATAAATAAAACATATTGATAATTAAATATATGATTTTTGGGCTGAGAACATTTTTTTTATTTTTAAGGAGACACATTTTTGGGTAAGTGGGAACAATACAAAATCCACCACAAACCACCCGCACAAACCCCACTTAGAAAATGAATATACAACATACTAAATGAAAATTCAAAATCCATCATCAGAAAAACCCTTAATCAAGACCCACCACAAAACCTTCGAAAAAACCACAAATTATTATTTAAATTTATTTTAAGGAAAAATTAGATCAATTATACATCTATTAATACAATTTATGCATTTATAATCAATTTCAATTTGAAATTTAATATAAAAACTTAACAAACTTTTGAATAATTTTCTACTTTAAAGACCTGTAATTTCGTCCCGTCTGATGGATTAATAATAATCTTAATTTTCCACTTTTGTGAATTTAATTTCAAAAATCCAACATAAAAAATTATAATCAGTATAATATTTAGAGTCTAATAATATCAAATTAACTTTTTACCGAAAATATTATTTAAAGTGATTAAAAATAATTATAACGATTAAGGTCAAATTAATCATAACTGGGGACTAAAATTTAATCTTAGGGAAAAAAATGACATATAAACTTGTCAAAAACCCATTGGATTACCATTATTCGTATATAAACATTCAATTATTGATTTAGGTTGGGGTTTTATGACTTTTTTTGGTAATAAAATTTTTACACCTAACTTGTTTTAAAAAATTCCAAGTGAATCCTTTTCCTTTCCTATAAAAATCCACCACCTATCCCACTTCCCCATACCTCTAAAACAACTAAATTTCAACCAATATATGTCCAATAAATTTCGTAGAAATCCTCCCTTCCTCCTAGAATCCTTTATGTGGGCTGAAGGCAATCCAAGTAAGCCTTTTGGCATAAACCAAAAGGAGTTACTCGATTAAGCGGTGACGTCTTCTCTCAAGTCCATTGTTTTATTTTCTTTTACCACCCCATACACATGATTTTTACCATGATTTTATAAAAAAAGTTTCCTAAATATACTAGTATGTTTTTATTCTATGTTTTAAACCTACACTTACACACACCACCATCAAATTGATAATGAACATACTGTTTATGGGCATGGTGAACTACCACATCCCTAAACGATGATTGTTCAATTTTACATACCACCTATCATGGTGGAAATTACGATGGACACTATGTTTATATATGTTATATATTATAATTATTATTTATTTAATCTTATGTATTCCTTTTACAACACATATATTGTTTACTTTCCATTTGCTGTTAATATGATAATTTCGTTTGAGGAAGTGTGGACTACCACCCCCTCAAAGCGATATGATTCGTTCACACACTAAACGTATTATATTAAGTATAGTCTTAGTGAATATATAATAAATTTATGATATCCTAAATATAATTTATTAATTATATTTATATATATACATAAATATTCATATATGAATTTTAATTTATTATTTTCAACACACACAATTAAACAGAAATAGCATTCACGCATACGTACGACCTACCATCTCCATGAATGGTATATTACATTTCATAATTATATACACTATATATAATTATAATAAAAATATAATGAATATAAATTATATTTATATCAATTTTTTATATTCTATAATCATGATATAAGTATAAGAAGAAAATATTTTACAAATTAAGACAAATGTGAAGAATAAAGCAAATATTACTCGAAGTGAACCCTTAATATAAGATTGTTAACAAGTGGGTAATATAAGGTCATAAGAAAAAACAATATGGTACTATATATAATGATATAGTTATTTATAAGATTTATAACAAATTTATATTTATTATATATGTGTTTTGAATGAGTTTGATGAGATTCAAGACACAAGGGATGGGGATTTCATCTCACTTTTTAGGTTTGTGAGATACATGATATTATTACCACTATTTCCTTTTGCGTGGTGTATGTACTACCCATTAATTTATTCCATGTATATTATACTTAAATTTAAGGGTATTCACATCTACATTTTAATATAATTCTTTCATGGGGTAAATGTTTCAAAAGTTACCAAATCGATAAAATAGTTTTGTCTCAATTTTCCTTCTTTGAGACTCATGTTTTTTATGAACCTAAACTCTTTTTCAAGGTGTATATAATTAAATTTTTCATTTTATATCATGTATTTTCATATTTTATTGATATTTTAAGCTTCATTTAATTTCCTTTTCATAAATGGATAATATTATGCTAAGTAACCATGTTATAATAGTTCATTGGAACAATATCATCACTTTTCTAGATTGTTTATCTTTAAAATTATTATAATGAAATATCCTGATCTATATCTCAATAAATCTCAATAGTTTCATTATAATTTTTTATTCAAGATATATCGTTGTATTTGTACCATTTTATACTCTTTGGTACATAATATAACGTTTTAAGTAAAATATGACTGTCTCCCTCTCCGGTCGGAACTTTATTGTACTAAAAAACCTTGTTTTCAAAAATATTTTCAAAATTGTTTTTAAAATATATTTTAAGACAATTATCAAGGAAAAAGGATTTCAAAATCTCTTTTTAAATATCAATTCTTCCTTTATAAGTTTTCAAAGATATTTTCAATGAAAAATATTTTAAAAAAGGTTTTATTTTTTTAAAGTCATTTTCAATGAAGAAAGGATATTTTACTAAAGAAATGTTTTTAAAAGGTTTTCTAAAATTATTTACTATCTAAGATAACATCAATTGGTGTTACTCATACATTTATGAATAAATTATTCAATGTTTTTATTCATATTCTCTCTCTAAATGGATTAATTTTTTTAATGGAATGATTTTTATGAAACCCATTTCTATTTCATGGGTTATATAATTTGAAACCCATATATATTTCAAGGGTTATATGATTTTGAAACCAGATTATTTTAACTGGTTATGTTCATGGTGAAATGATTCTAAAACTTGTATCTTCCCATATGTTAAGATATGATTACATGTTTATAATACCCATTTCATTTCATTAGTTATGATATGATTATTTCTAATCTTGTGTTACATGTTTGTATGATTTCATTATGAGATGAGAGGGACCTATATCTCCCTATAAATCATTGGGTAAATATTTATATCTCATGAGATAGAAATTTTTAGAGCAATAAATGGATTAAGTTCAGTATTACAAGGATGTAAGGGTAAATGAACTCAGTTCGGTAATATAGGGCTGGACTGGGGGGGGGGTGAACTTGGTTTAGTAATACTAGGCTAGAACGGGGTGTGAACCTATTAAGTAAAGGAAATTTCCCACTAATATGGTCTCATCATAAATTCCATGACTACTTTGGAAATAATTATACATTCTTTTGTGTCTGCCACAAATCTATTTTTTATTCTTATGTTATGTTTTTATAGACTATGTTATTTATTTCATTATGATTTATGTCTTGCGAACTACCAAGATTTATGCCATGATTAACTTATATGATCTTAGATATGCATGGTATGATCTTATATTTTTATGATCATGTTATCATAACCTTATTCTCATTATTATGCTTACATATCTATTTTTTTACCCGTAATGATCATTTGATCTCAAGCCATTTTTTATTTCCTTACCTAGGTTATAAGGATATGTATTATGTTTGATGTGTCTAAGAAAGGTTCTAGTCAATAAGAACCTATTGAGAAATAATATAGATCACTTATGTATCAATGGTTATATTTCTATGATTCCAAAGGAACTAGACTAGTACAGTCTTTAGGCATATGTTTGTATTATGTTGTAAGTATTCTCAAAATGTTATGCCATGTTAATGTAAGAAAAGAGAGGGTTGATATAGTTGGTATCAGATCAAATGTTTAGTTAACATTTTTAAGATAGGATGATAAAACTTTAGTGATAACCCTAAGGACATGTACAAGGATAAGTTTAATTGTAAGGAAAATTATAGGAAAATTTCCTAAAATTTTTGTAAATAATAGAGTGAGTGGTTTCTTATAAATACATCTCTATTTGGATACTACAAGTGGATGTGGCTCGGGAAGAGATATACCGAGGGGTGAAATCTATGATAAGATGAATGCAGGCCTAAGTTGGGGTAATATAATACACAACAATGGGCCTTGATGCACTCCTAGTTTCACACTCCCATAGGATATGCTTTGATAATTCAAAAAATATTCATGAACCATTATAAATTATTTAAATAGAAGTTAGAAATTAATAACCAAGGATAAACCTAATGTTTCATAGAGTAAGGAAGGTGAAATAATTTAGACATTATATAAGTAACTTTTAATGATTATGTGGTTTCTTAATATGATAATTGACTCTTAATATAAGATTTTGGGTTTTAGTCAATGGATGGAACCGAAAGGGATCATATTAATGGTGATTGTGACAAACAATGCAATGATTGTCCTCCTGAGCCACTGAATTCTATGGGAGCTTAAATGAAAAAACTTACTTCTATGATCATGAAGATTTATCAAGCTATGAATCATGGTGGACTTATAAATGAGAAAAGAAGGGAACAATATTCTATTTAGTCTTCCATGAGGCAACATCGACCTTCTTTAAGAGGGTCTTTTGATCCAATTTTTTTGAACAATGGATCAAACTATATAAAATATATTATCCATTCTGCAGTGTTTGGAGTATGAGAAATTCATTTTGGCTATCTATTAATAGAACACTACTAGAAAAATAGGTATTTGTGACGGGATCCCGTCGCAACTGGCTTTTTGCGACGGGGGCCCGTCGCAACTACACTTATTTGCGACGGGCCCATCACTAAAGCCTTTTTTTGCAACGATCATTCTCCCCTTCGCAAATAGTATTCCGTATTTTTGTAAAAAACTTTTAAAATAGTTTTTGCGACGGTACCATCGCAAAAACGATTTTTAAAAAAAATAAAAAACTATTAATAATACTAGTATTTGCGACGGGTATAGTATCCCGTCGCAAATACTATAAAAAAAATAAAAAAAATAAATTATTAATAAATTATTTTAATTAATATAATAATAGAATTATAATTTACAAATGAAAATAATAAATTATTTTAATTACTATAATAATAGTAGAATTATAATTCAAAAATAAAAAATAATAGAAAATTAATAAATGATTTAATTAATATAATAATATTACAATTATAATTCATAAATAAAAAAAATATTAATAAGTTATTTTAATTAATATAAAAATAATAGAATTATTTTACATTCAAATATTAAAATAATTCAAGTATTACAAAAAATATAATTAAATTATAATATTATAAAATTTTAATATATATATAAAATTTTAATATGTATATAAAATTTAATATTATAAAATATAAATAATATCATTATTCATATTAATATTGTTTTTTATAAATATAATATTATTAATATTTTATAATGAGACAGAAACTACGAATAGAAAAAAAAAATTTTGATTTCACAAATTTTATAACAGAAATACAAACTCTAATCTGAAGGAGGGGGGGAGGTGGGGGATCTACAGATGGTGGTGGAGGAAACTCCATCCCTAAAGCATGAGTGAGTTGATGCATGTACTCCATCTGCTCTTGATGCTGCTGCTGCCACCGACTCGCCTGCTCCTCGTACAGCTGCTGCTGGCGTCGACGCTCCTCCTCATGCTGCTGACGCATCTACTCCTGCTCCTGTCGGAGACTCTCTATCTGTGCAGTCTGAGATCGCAACTGATCCTCATACTGTGTAGAAGAATATGCATGAGCTCCTCTCGAGCTGGACGCCGACATCGTATCACTGCCATAATAATCTCCGGGAGTCAGTCGAGAGCCGATACCAACTACCCGGCCCTTCTCGAAGGCATACTGGGTGGCCTGCATCCATGCCGCCTCATCAAACTGACGGGCAGTGGTCTGATCTGATGACTTGGCCTGACTCTCAGGCCGGGCCTGTGCCGCTGCGGCCTCATATGACTCCTATAGTTGCAATTTAAAATTAAAATTGTGAATATATTATATGCAGTTAATTTTGAAACTTGAAAACAAATAATACTGACCACGATGTGATGCTGACGATCACCTATGAGCTCCCCAGTAGCAGGATCACTATACATCCTCCGATATACGTCGTACTCTGTAATATCGGGGTGCTCGACAGCCTATAAGAATAAAAAATAAACTGTTAATATTTATAGTTATATAAAATATTTATAAAAAATGTACGTACCGGATGCTGTCTATGAGTACTGAAAGAACGACTCCCAGCTCGATGAGTCACCTCCTGTCTCCCCCGATTCTGCCTCCCCACCGATGATCTCCTCTGAAAGGCACCACTCAACCAGTGCGCACATAATCCATCCCATACATGGGATGAAATATACTCTGGTCCGTTTGCTCTACATGACTCCTCAAAATCTGACACTCCTGCTTTCTTCAACGCATCTTTTCTTAAATTGTGCAAAAACTGACGAAGGCGATCACGCATGGCCACCTCCCATGCCTCGTGGATGGCGTCACACATGGTATCCTCGATCGGATACCATAAACCCTACAAATAAATCAAAATATCAAGTTAGAAATGAAATAATTTTCAAAATAAAAATTATTTATTTACGTACGTACCAACCAATGGCCGAACATGGCCTGCTGCACATCAATGGGAATCTGCTCCCATGTGGTCCACGGTTGAGAGAAATAGTTGCGCAAAATAGCGCTGCCCTGTCCGACTGCTATATGCGGAAAACTGAAAAAATAATAAACATTTATTATGTGAATAGATTAATGAAATCTTAGTCAAATTCACAGGTTATCACACAGGTTATCACACCTCCGTGTGCGTGGATCAAACCCAAGACGTGGACGTCGCTCGGGGACGGGGTCAGGAATCATCAATCGTGCAAGACCACACCCCCTCCGCGTACTCCCTGGAGCGCCTGCAGGCTGAGGGTCATCTGCCAGCAACTCATCTGCATCGAAAGGCAGCTTAGCATCCGTCAACTCACGAAATGTGGCGTCATCCATCTGAAACCGAAAATGTTAATGTTAGTAAATAATTGATAATTAATATTATATATACTTATATACATATTATGATTGTATATAAATACCATGGAATGCTATCAGTGTTCATCTTCATCATCATCTTCATATATGTCAATGTCATCTTCATATTCCTCCTCAACATCATTGATATCCATTCGAGTTACAGTTGCTTCATCTCTTACCGTTTCAAATTCATATGTGACATCATTAACATCATCGTCATCACCGAATCTTAAATGTGGGGTGTCTTCATCGATACTCATGTCTCTTTGTAAAAAAGATTGATTTTGAGTACTCTCTTGAAAAACTTCAATTATTTGCACATCAGTGAAAGCACATTCACTTTGACTAAACTGATTGTCTCGAATTTTGATTTTTATTACACTCCACTAATCAGTCAAGTCTCTTGATGTTGCACAGTACTTTGCATAATAAACTTGATATTCCTGTTGAGCCAATAAGAATGGTTCATTTACTGCGAGAACACTTTTACATTTAATATCGATGATTCCATGAGTCGGATGAACACGCACGCATCTCTCTGTATCCAACCACCGACATTTGAACATGGTTATGTAATGTTGTCCAAGATAACAGAGTTCAATGATTTCATCAAGTATGCCATAAAAGTCAACTTCATTTTATCGATGATGAGATCCTCTCAAGCTAACTCCACTGTTAATTGTTTTTTTCGATTCCCCATATGCATGTGTGTGGAATCGAAATCCATTCACCACATATGCATTATAGGTTTTAACAAGTTTGGAAGGTGGGTTACTCAATACACACAGCCGTTTGTCAATTCTATCAGCATGTCGAGACACCTGAAAATTTGTAAAATAATTATCAATATAGTAAACTATACATTGAATGAGTTGCTAAAAGATAAAGAATTTATGTTACCAGTTTTTGAAACCACTGAGAGAAATTTTTCAGTCGACGTTCTTCGAGAGCAGCTGCTGTAATTTGTGGAATTTGTTTCTTGATATGATTATCATACAACCAATAAAAACCAAAGTTATTTACTGTAACATAAATGATAGAATAAGTGATATAAACACTTACAGTACAACTGATGTCATCTCTTCACAGTTGAGCAGAACATACGTATGAGCTCTATGATGTTCATCATCTGAAAGCCAGCGTTCAGAAACTCCACCAAAACCAAGCTCTGACTGGTTGAAAACAGATAATTGATTGTCGATTTCATCAATATTCCTCTCATTCCGTCCCATTCGGTTGTGTTTTGAAGGATACTCAGATTCAAAATAATGGGAGCAGAAAAAAGATATTTCCTCTTGCAAATAAGCTTCTGCAATAGATCCTTCAACAGATGATTTGTTGCGTACTTTTCTTTTCAATTTTTGCATGCATCTTTCAAATGGGTACATCAATCGAAACTGTACCGTACCTCCACATTTGGCTTCATATGGCAAATGTAACATCAAATGTTCCATTGAGTCTAAGAAAGACGGCGGAAATATTTTTTCCAGTTTACATATAATTACAACAACATCTTTTTCAAGTTTTCCTAGAGCATCATAATATGCCGTAGCCGCACAAATTTCCCGAAAAAAATGAGACATGTCTGTTATGGAATCCCAAATCACAGAATTCAACAGACCTCTTAATCCAATGGGTAGAAGTCTCTCCATTATAACATAACAATCATGACTTTTTAATCCAGTAATATGACCATTCTTTACACATCTACCCAAATTGGAAGCACAGCCATCTGGAAGTCTCAAATCTGCAATCCACTGCAAAATAATAAACGGTTTTCTTTAGACAGTGTATAAGCTGCTTTTGGTTTTAGTAACCTTTCTGTTCTGACATTCTCAAATAGTTCTAATTCTGGACGCCTGAAAATTTGGGCAAGATCTAAACGTGCATTTACATTGTCTTTGCTCTTTCCTGGCGTATCCAAAACTGTATGAAACAAATTATCAAAACAGTTCTTCTCAATATGCATGACATCTAACATGTGTCGGACCAACAAATCAGACCAATATTGCAAATCCCAAAATATGCTACGTTTAATCCAATTGTGTTCTTTCCCAAAACCAGAAATTTTCTGTTGGTTTATTGTGGGACCAAAAGTGATGGGAGGTAATGAAAATACAACTGATTTTAACTCCGAACCTGATAGAATTTTTGGAGGTCCATCCCTTTCAGCTGTTCCTTTTCTAAAATGAGATCTGTTTCTGCGAAAAGGATGATCAGCTGGAAGAAATCTGCGATGACAGTCAAAATAACAAGGTTTCTTTCCATGAATGAGCATAAATGCTTTGTTCTCTCCCATACAGTAAGGACATGATTTCTGACCATGTGTACTCCATCCAGATAACATCCCATAAGCCGGGAAGTCACTTATTGTCCACATCAATGCTGCTCTCAGTATGAAATTCTGTTTCGTTGCAACATCATATGTACTGACACCAGTACTCCACAATAAATTTAATTCATCAATCAATGGCTTCAAATAAACATCAATATTTTTCTTCGGATGTCCTGGAATTAGTAAAGTCAAAAAGATATATGTCTCCTTCATCAACATCCATGGAGGTAAATTGTACGGAGTTAAAAAAACAGGCCAACATGAATATTGACTACCATAAGATCCAAACGGACAGAAACCATCAGTGGAAAGGCCCAGTCGAACATTTCTAGCTTCTAAAGAAAAGGATGGATGCACTCTATCAAAATGTTTCCATGAATCACCATCGGCTGGATGATTCAAGCTTTTATCGGTTGAAATATTCTCTTTATGCCATGACATCATTGTCGCTGTATTCTTAGACATGAATAAACGCTGAAGTCTGGATGTAAGCGGAAAATATTTCAACTGTTTTACAGGAATCAAACCAGACTTCCCGTGTTGTCCTTCTTTATATCTCAGTTGCCCACATGTGGGACAACTATCCAACGACTCATTTTCCCCAGAATATAAAATGCAGTCATTTGAACATGCATGAATCTTCTGACAAGTAAGTCCCAAATTTCGAACCAACCTCTTACTTTCATAGTAATTTGCAGGTAAAACATTTCTTTTGGGTAACAGTGTTTTCAGCAAAGAAAATATCTGGTCAAAACAGGTGTTTGACATTCTGTTATCTGATTTGATAGCCATAAATTTTGCAACTGCTTCTAATTTGCTCATCTTGCAGCCAGGATATAATGCATCCTCCGCAGACTTCAACAACTCATAAAATTCAGACGGTCCCAACTCAGGATTTGAAGCTATATCAGCCGGAGTTTCTGTATGTTGAATAGATGAACCTGCAACATCATGTACTAAATCTTGAAACTGGGATGGATCCGGAATCAAGTTGGTATCACCTGCTCTGGAACTGCGTTCACCGTGTTGATAACAAAAAACATAATCTGCTTGAAAACCAAAACGCAAGAGATGTTCCCCCACTTTGTCAAACGTGTCAAACGTTCTCAATGCACATTTTCTACAAGGGAATTTTATCTTTCCTTCTGAAACAAATTCTGGATTTGATGCCGCAAATGATAAAAAAATCTCCACACCCTCTATATATACTGGATTTAAACCAGAACCATTTGGATTTCTACGTTGATTTATCCATATGCGGTCATCTAATAATGACTGTTGACGACCTCGTTGTTCCATATTTTTCTATAAAATATAAAAGCATTACTGGTTTTGAATAATTTGTTAGAAAAAACACAAGCAAGGATTGAATATATTGAGAATAAAGCAAAACCTGTTACAAATATTGATAATTTTAATATTATATTGATTTTTTATTTTTTTTAATAATACTAATATAATTTTTTTCATAAATATTAATTATATAATAATAACATCATTACATTATTAGTATATTTTATTATTAATATTAAAATAATATAATTTTCTATATTATATACAATTCTACTTTCATCTGTGTGTTTCACATTCTGTCTCCACATGTAATATTGGCATTCACTTTCACCTCTCCATTGGCGAGTAGGTTGATAATTTTGAAAAAGAATGCCAATATTACATGTGGAGACAGAAAAAACACAGAAGAAAAGAGAATTGTATATAATATAGAAAATTATATTATTTTAATATTAATAATAAAATATACAAATAATTTAATAAGGTAATTATTCCTAATTATTGGTAATTATTTCAAATTATTGGTAATTATTCCAAATTATTGGTAATTATTCCAAATTATTGGTAATTATTCCAAATTATTGGTAGTTATTCATAATTTTTGGTAATTATTCCTAATTATTGGTAAATATTGGTAATTATTGGTAAATATTGGTAATTATTAGAAAATATTGGTAATTATTGGTAATTATTGGAAAATATTGGTAATTATTGGTAATTATTGGAAAATATTGGAAAATATTGGTAATTATTGGTAATTATTGGTGATTATTGGTAATTATTGGTGATTATTGGTAATTATTGGTAATTATTGGTAATTAATACTAATTATTGGTAATTAATACTAATTATTGGTAATTAATACTAATTATTGGTAATTAATACTAATTATTGGTAATTAATACTAATTATTGGTAATTAATAATAATTATTACTAATTATTGGTAATTATTACTAATTATTCCTAATTAATACTAATTATTCGTAATTATTACTAATTATTTTAATTATTACTAATTAATACTAATTATTCCTAATTATTACTAATTATTACTAATTATTACTAATTATTACTAATTATTACTAATTATTACTAATTATTACTAATTATTACTAATTATTAGTAATTATTGCTAATTATTACTAATTATTGCTAATTATTATTAATTATTACTAATTACTAGTAATTATTGATAATTATTAGTAATTATTGATAATTATTAGTAATTATTGATAATTATTAGTAATTATTACTAATTATTGGTAATTATTACTAACTATTTGTAATTATTACTAATTATTCGTAATTATTACTAATTATTCGTAATTATTACTAATTATTCGTAATTATTACTAATTATTCATAATTATTACTAATTATTGGTAATTATTGGCAATTATTGGTAATTATTGGCAATTATTGGTAATTATTGGAAATTATTGTTAATTATTACTAAATATTGGTAATTATTGGTAATTATTAATAATTATTGTTAATTATTACTAATTATTGTTAATTATTGGTAATTATTACTAATTATTGTTAATTATTCCTAATTATTACTAATTATTGGTAATTAATACTAATTATTGGTAATTATTACTAATTATTGTTAATTATTCTTAATTATTACTAATTATTGGTAATTAATACTAATTATTGGTAATTAATACTAATTATAGGTAATTATTACTAATTATTGGTAATTATTACTAATTATTGAGAAATTTTCCTAAATTTTCCTAATTTTTCTTAATTTTTTCTAATTTTTCCTAATTTTAGGTATTTATTACTAATTATTACTAATTATTGCAAATTATTGGTAATTATTGGTAATTATTGGTAATTATTGGTAATTATTGGTAATTATTGGTAATTATTGGTAATTATTGGTAATTATTGGTAATTATTGGTAATTATTGGTAATTATTACTAATTATAAATAATTATAAATAATTATAAATAATTATAAATAATTATTACTAATTATTCCTAATTATTCGCAATTATTACTAATTATTACTAATTATTAATAATTATAAATAATTATTACTAATTATTCCTAATTATTCCTAATTATTACTAATTATTACTAATTATTAATAATTATTACTAATTATTCCTAATTATTAATAATTATTCCTAATTATTCCTAATTATTCCTAATTATTCCTAATTATTCTTAATTATTTGTAATTATTGGTAATTATTGGCAATTATTAGTAATTATTACTAATTATTACTAATTATTGGTAATTATTACAAATTATTCTTAATTATTGATAATTATTGATAATTGTTCCTAATTATTACTAATTATTCTTAATTATTGATAATTATTACTAATTATTCTTAATTATTGATAATTATTGATAATTGTTCCTAATTATTCCTAATTATTCCTAATTATTACTAATTATTGATAATTATTGATAATTATTCCTAATTATTCCTAATTATTCTTAATTATTGATAATTATTGATAATTGTTCCTAATTATTCCTAATTATTCCTAATTATTCCTAATTATTCCTAATTATTCCTAATTATTCCTAATTATTCCTAATTATTCCTAATTATTCCTAATTATTCCTAATTATTCCTAATTATTCCTAATTATTCCTAATTATTCCTAATTATTCCCTATTATTCCTAATTATTTGTAATTATTGGTAATTATTGGCAATTATTGGTAATTATTACTAATTATTACTAATTATTGGTAATTATTGGTAATTATTACTAATTATTACTAATTATTGTTAATTATTGGTAATTATTCCAAATTATACATAATTATTACTACTTATTGGTAATTATTACTACTTATTGGTAATTATTACTAATTATTACTACTTATTGGTAATTATTACTAATTATTACTAATTATTGATAATTATTACTAATTATTACTAATTATTAGTAATTATTACTAATTTTTACTAAATATTCTTAATTATTGATAATTATTGATAATTGTTCCTAATTATTAGTAATTAAATGAATAATTACCAATAATTAGGAATAATTACCAATAATTACAAATAATAACATTATTAGTATATTTTATTATTAGTATTAAAATAATATAATTTTCTGATTTATATACAATTCTCCTTTCATCTGTGCGTTTTCTATCTCCACATACAAATAATACATGTGAAGACAGTAAACCCACAGATGAAAAGAGAATTGTATATATATAAAAAATTATATTATTTTAATATTAATAATAAAATATACTAATAATGTAATAATGTTGTTATTCCTAATTATTGGTATTTATTACTAATTATTAATATTTATTCTAAATTATTAAAAATTATTACTAATTATTCCTAATTACCATTAACTATGAACAATACTAATAATTTAAATTTATTAAGTAAGAAAACAATATAAACATAATTAAATTACAACTAATTAAGAATAATTGAAACTAATAAAAAATTAAAAATAAATATTAAATTAAAATGAACATAAATACCTTGAAAATTGATCTGCTCTGATCGTTCTTCAAAACTTTAATATCAGCTCCGAAGAAAAAAATTAAACTGAAGAAAAACTCAACTTTAGAAACACAAGTTTGAGAGCAGGAGAAGATAGAGAATGAGAATGATTTGAAAAAAAACGGATGGAGGTATTTATAGGTTAGATTAGTTGCGACGAGCCCATTTGCGACGGGTATCCCGTCGCAAATACCTTAGCCCGCATTTATTACGGTCAACGGGTAAATAGTTATTTGCGACGGGACCTGTCGCAAATAACATACTATTAGCGACTGGAAAATATTCCCGTCACAAATACCTTTTACCGTCGCCGGTTATTTGCGACGGGAATATTTTCCCGTCGCTAATAGTTTTCCCGCGATTTGGCGCGCATCGCGGGAAAACTATTTGCGACGGGGAAAGCAATCCCGTCGCAAAAGCCTATTTATTTGCGACGGGTAACTACCCCCGTCGCAAATAAGTTTTTAACGGGACTATTTGCGACGGGATTTATTCCCGTCGCAAATAACCCGTCGCAAATACCCATTTTTCCCGTAGTGGAAGTAGATGCTGACTAGTGGTTGACTCTAATCATGAATACAAGGAAGAAATATGATACTGAATCCATGGATTGGGATGACTTCAAGAACTTGTTTTTCAATAAGTACTTTCCTCATATTCTCCATATCAGGATGGAGAAAGAGTTACCTGAGTTGAAGTAAAGGAAAGATGTATATATTAGTACATATGAGTCTAATTGCATGAGACTTATGAGGTACAATTTAGGAATTATCATCCATCCCAAAAGTAAAGTTAATAGGTTCTTTAGTGGATTATATCCAAGTCTCATAAGGGATTTGTCCTTAATTGAATTTAGTAGTTATGAATAGATTATTCATTTTCAATCAGGGATGAAATGGAGGTTGTATTCACAAATCAATATCATGGTTTTGAAAAGAATAGAATGATAGAGATCAAAGGAAACTCTAAAAACTCTGGAGAGAATAATATATAGTTTTCTATTATGCTTTAAATGTGGGAAAAGGGATAGATGAATTTGTCTTAAGGGGTCTAGTAAATGTTTAAAGTGTAGAAAGGAAGGTCACCATGAAATTGATTGTAGAAATTATGAGAATATGTTAGGTAAAAGTACTAATGGAGAAAAATATGCACATAATAAATATTGCAAGATTTAGTGCTATAAGTGGAAGGATAATGGAAATTATGATAACCACTTCCCAAACCCAAGGGTTGGTGATGATGATCGACGTCAATAACCTCTTAAGATGAGGGATAATGGTAAATCTCATGAAATCATTATTTATGATGAGGGGTGTGATAAAAAATGATTAAAGGTACACTTACCGTCCAATCTAGAATTGCTAATGTCACATTTTATTCTAGATCTTCCAACTCTTTCACATCTAAAGAATTTTATAAGGGTGTTAATATTCCATAAAAACAATTAGTTGTGGAATTATTAGTGAAAACCCCTAATGGTACAATTATTTCATATCAAGTATATGATTCCTATCTAGTTTAAGTTTTTGGGAATGTTCTTCTTACAAATATTTTCATTCTTCCTTTGGTTGAATTTTATTTCATCTTAGGCATGGATTGTCTTTTTCTGCATAAAGCTCAAATAAACTATCAAGGAAGGGATGTTAAATTTTATTTTTCAAACCCTCCTATTATCACCCATAAATGTGATGATAAGTATGGAATTACAATGGAGATTAAATCTAGAGTTTGGGTCTTAATTCATATTCAAAAGGTTTGTTTATCTCAAATGGTTGAGGAGAAAATTGATATCGATGATAACACTATTGTTCAGGATTTTTTGGATGTCTTTCTGGAAGAGTTTCATAGTCTTCCAGAAAAACATGAATATGAGTTCTCAATAGATCTTATACCAAGTTTCACACCAATTTAAAAGACTCATTATAGGATAAACCCAACTAAGATTCATTAATTGAAGAAGAAACTCCTAGAAAACCTTTTTAAGGGATTTATTCAGCCAAGTGTGTCACCTTGGGGTGCACCCCTTATTTTTGTAAAAAGAAAATATAGATCAACAAGACTCAAAATTGATTATCGGGAGTTAAAACAGTTTAAAATCAAGAACAAGTATCCTCTCCCCTATATTGATGAATTTTTTGACCAACTATGTTGAGATAAATAATTTTACAAGATTGACATTCATTATGGATATCATCAATTTCAGGTCAAGAAATAGGATATACCCAAGATGAAATTTCATAAAATGTATAGAGAATATGAATATATAGTGATGAATTTTGATCTTACTAATTCCCTTGTTATCTCTTCAGATTTAATGAATAGAGTCTTTAGATATTACCTCAATTAGTTTGTGGTAGTATTTATAGATGATATTATTATCTATTAAAAGAGAAAGGAAGAGCATGAATATCACTTGAGAATTGTGCTAAAGACCGTAAGGAAGAAGAAGCTATATGAAAATTTTACAATGTGTTAATTTTGGATGAAAAATGTATCATTTTTGTGTCAAATAATATTAAGAGATGGTATAAAAGTATATCCATCAAAGAAGAAGGCTATTGAATGTTATCCTAAACCAACCATGGTGAATGAGATCTGTGGATTTCTTAGTTTATCTGGATATTATCAACAGTTTGTGGAGAATTTCTCATGAATATTTAATTCTATGACTAAGTTAACAAGAAAGGGTTTCAAGTTATTCAAGATAGATGAATGTGAGTAAAATTTCAAGGTACTAAAGAGAAGGATAGTTAGTGCACCTGTGCTTATATTTCCCTATAGTGGATCAGGGTTTTTAATCTATATCAATTCATTAAAGAAGGGATTGAGATGTTTTCTTATGCATAATAACATGGTTATCACGTATTACTCATGGTAGTTGATGATTCGTGAGAAAAATTACCCAACTCATGATTTAGAGTTAGTAGCAGTAATTTTTTCATTAATGATATAGAGGTATTATCTTTATAGAAAAGTGTGATATATATACTGATTATAAAAGTCAGAAATATATATTCACACAGAAGGAGTTGAACATGTACTTGAGAATATGGTTAGAGTTGATAAAGGATTATGACTGCTCAATACATTATAATCTTAAGAAAGTAGATAAGGAGGCCGATGCTTTGAGTTGTAAGGATAATGCTAGCTTATATATGATTAGAATCACAAAAGATCCAATATTTCTAGATTTGTAAAGTATGGATCTAGAAATCTTAAAGGAAGGGGGGGAAATATTATCTTTCTCAACTGAATGTCCTCTAATGACCCATGTATTTATATAATAATACATTTTCATATCTATTAATATTTATGAATAAGAAACTAATTTTACATTAATGGGGACACTTTATTCAATTGCATACTCGACAACCAAAAATGGGTTTCTCTAAAATTTTACGATTCACACAACGTTGAGTTATACCAAAAAAATAGTAAAATAATAATATTATTATTTTAAATGGTAGTTAACGCCTAGCTTCTGTATTGGAAAGAATGAAAAGAATTATTTTATTATTTTAAATATATGTAAATTTTTTTTAAATTAATTTTAGAGTCTTAAAAGGATTATTAATTCAATCTTAAGCATAAAATAATCAAATATTATTAAAAGGATATTTTAACGCCTTTTAATAGAGAACCATTTTTCAAAACATTTTCTATTAGTTTTAAACATTATATTTTAAAAAATAAACTTTTTATTTAGAATCATGACAATAGAATTTACTTTGTCTGAAATTTTGGTATGTTTTTGATAAAATCCATATTTTTCTGAATAGTGAAAAATATTGTATTTTAATTCAAAATTGACTTTCCATATAATTAATTTATATAGATATATTGTAATTTTAATTGGTTTTAAATTATAATTGGATTAAGTTTTTTTCATTTTATTCAATTAATTTCATTGAAAATAATTTCACATTAAAATTGGATATAAACCCATATTAGTCTTTTGATAGTGTTTACTTTTTAAAAACCCACTTTTTGGTTTTGACAACATGAATTAATTTTAAATTAATTTATGAAAATCAAGTGTTTTGAATTTTGAAATATGTATTCCATATTTGGAATCATAAGTTAAAAATTGTGTAAATAGGTACCTTTTATTTTTGGACATTATGAATAGTAACTTCAGCAATTATTTTTATTTACCATGGTTAAATGAAAAATCTGGTAAAAAAGGGTAAAAAATAATATTATAATAATATTAAACTACCATAACACATGTTCTAATCCTATTTGATGAGGTATTTATGACCATGGGAATCCTTGAGTCGATTTTGATATCCCATGGAGCCACTTGGGTGTGACAATGACATGTTATAAGAATTAATTTAAAGTAAAGAGAAATATAACATAAACATGTGTATTCTACTAAGACAAAATTAATATAGGGTTATATAACTGAGATATTTGACCATAAATAGTAATTATAAAGATAAAAACAATTTCTACAATATTTTATTTTATTTAAAAATTTTAGATATTAAATAAATAAATTTATTTCTGACACAATGATGATGCAATGATTACCTTATTAATTAATGATTTAAATAAATGATATTATAAATATTAAAATAAATTTAATTTGAACATTTTGATTCGATAAATAAATTTTATAGACTATATTGACATATTATATTTTATTTAATTCATTTTTTTGAAGTAATCATGTTTTTAGGACTTAAAAAAATCAATTACTTAATAGTATCAAAATTCACAAAAATTAGTTTTTAATATAAATAATATTTTATTAAAAGATATAATAGTCATAAAAATATAAGATTAAGAAAAATAAATTATATAATGTTAAAAATTTAGTTAACTATCCACTTGTAGTTCTCTTGGAATTTTATAGTAACTATAGTAACCATATATTATGAAAATACCAGAATACATGGTAAGAGTTAATGTTTTTAACTAAGGGTTAAAGAAAAAAGATAAGGTTAATTGTGTGATCTAAAATTATCTAAAACCGATTCTTTTATATTATTTAGACCCATTATCATCGTATCCTATAAATATATCAATTTTTAACTATTATAATTCGAAATCATTTTATAATAAAATAATATTTCAAGACTTTCCCAAAGTGACACTTCTACCTCTTATAAAAGGCCACCACCTATACCCACATACTCACACATATAAAGCACCTTGGATCACCCAAATTATACTCAAATAGGATCCTAGAATCCATACCTTCATCCTAGATTCTTTAATATGGGAAGAAGGAAATTCAAGAAAGCATTTTGGATTAAATCAAAAGAAGTTACCCAATTTAGAGGTAACGTCTTCTCTCAATTTCTTTTCCTTTATTTTACTTCTCCAATACCAATTATATTATAATTATATGATTAAATAACAAAAAAACTATCCTCAATATACTATGATTTTTTTATGATAATTATTTAAAATATAATTACACACACCTCCATTTAATGGATATGAACGTAATGTTTTTGTGTACGGTAAACTACTGCCTCACGAAACGATGATTGTTTAATTTTCTACTACCACCTATCATGGGTGGTTATTATGATGAGATTGTATTTATATATGATATATATTATATTTATATTGTATCCATTCTCCTATAATTTTTTTTAAAACACACCTTTATGCTTTCCATATTGTGTAAATACGACAATTTCATTTGAGGAAGTGTGGACTACCGCCCCTCAAAGTGATATGAATCATTCATTCCATAAATAAAATGTATAAAAGATTCATTTAATTAACTTATGTAACATATATTACATATATATTATACTTTAATTATAATATACCTATGTATTATTTATTTTTCATTTTTTTAATATAAAAAAGAAATGAAAGTAGTGTTCATGCGTACATACGACCTACCGTCTCCATGAACGATGCATTTAATTTCTTATTTACAAATGTTAAGGATTATTATAAATATATATATATACTGTATATATATGATATTTAATTCATTAATAATATTTTGGAGATAATGGACTTATGACTATATAGATAATTTTCATCAAAACAGGTTCATTTTTGACTCAAGTACAGAACATCAAAATAACATCCGATATGAACTAAAATAATTAAATAATTTATATAACAAGGTAATAAGTGATAAAAAACGAATAATAAACTTTAAAAAGGTTATACATAAACTATAAATCAACATATGTTTATTATTTTGGAAATTAAATAATGACCGAGACAATTTAGACTCAAGGTAATAAACTTTATCTCAATCTCCTTTCATTGGGGCATTTATTTATAATATGAACCTTCATTATTTTATAATGTGTATATGAAACCACTATGAAATTCAATATCTATATTTTATCTATATTAATTTTATTTATTAAATCATAGAGATTAATATTTAAATGTTCAAAGTGGTATGGGACACCTTGAATGTTTAATGATTTAATTATCAAATATTTTTATTCATGATATTAAATTACATATTTATTTATATGGGTATAAAAGAAAGATATAGGAAATTATATATCTATCTTGAATTTCATTCAATTTTTTCAAAAGTAATCATTTTATATGAAGAATTTTACTTTCTTTACAAAATGAAAAAATGAATGTTTTTTGAATGACGAAAATGAGTTCTTTGTTGTCGTAACTGTTATTTGATATTTAGCTACCTCTATAAGTCTTAATGTATTTTAAAATGTAAAAGATATCCATTATTACCTTTTTTGGTGTTTTGGTATTGAAAATGGTTTTTGAAATTGATCGAATATTTCAATATCTTGAAATGATTTATTCTGATTACAAATTAAATGTTATAAGTTAAATGTTGATATTTGAAATATTTTATGTATTATGATTATATAATTGTACTTGGACATTTGATGGGTGGTTACGTGATAAACCAATGAAAGGTGATTACATGATAAACCAATGTTGGGTTCTTACATTATAAACCAAATATGGGTGGTTCCATGATAAAGAAAGGATGGGTGGTTACGTTATAACATCCAATACATTGGATATAGAAGTTGGCCGTATGATTATTCCATTTAGTGATATGTGTGGAAGTCGACCATATGGTTATTCCATTTAAGTATGTTTATCTCTAATTTTATCTTTATATAATATATGTTTCTTTCTTTGGGCTTTATGGCAATATTTTGGTAATAAAAAGAGTAATAAATGAGCTTATATTCGGAAAATTGTTTTTTCTACTTCTTAAAGGTGAAAAGTATTAATTTATGAAAAAGTATTCATGGTTTACATGTTTTCGCAAGAATAATAGTTTTCATTATTTATGTTTCCCTTAATGATATTTATATTCTCATACCAAATTTTTAAATATTTTTTCACAAGACATAAATAAGAATAGAGTCAAGGATGGGATCATGGAAAAGTCATGCTATTTAAACATGAAACGAACCATGTTTCTTTTTAATAAAACTTTTATTTTTGTGAAACAAGTAGATAGTGAGTATAAGTGTCTACATTGTCATTTTATTTAAGTTTTTATTTATGATTTATGACCTTATTCTATAAATCTATAAACCTAAAAAGATCCTTTATGTGAATTAATGTCAAATTAATGACTTATCTCAAGATTAAGTAATGTTTAAGGCCAAGGCCTTAAAGTTAGCATCAGAGGAAAAGTTAAGGCAAATTTAAGGATTATGAATTTGGGATAACCACATGTTAAGTCTCTATGTTTATTATTTCAATTAAATCCTTGTTTTATAACTTTTATATATCAAAGAAAGTTGGTTACAAATGTAAGGAGGATAATCTCAAATAAAATTTTTATCTCTTCCTTATGACTTGCATGCAATAATTATTGCAAAGTCATGCTCAGATGATTGTGAAACTTTTTCTAACATACAACTCACTTGAAAGAAGGTATTTGAGATATCAAACACCTCCAATATACCTCAATACCACCATGGATCATGGATTGTATTTAATCAAATCCTATTTTATCAATATTCTCATATTTTCAAGAAAGGTAAATATTATCAAGTCATTTTAAAATATTTTACCATATCAAAAGATTTTGAAGAATATTATTATTTTGAAAAAGGTGTTAAAGAAGTTTACCCTTGTGCAAAAAATTTATATTTTCTTTTAAAATATAGTCTCTTAGAACATACTTAACATATTTTAAAAGGAACTTTGATTGAAAGTTTCTACTCAAGCTGGGTCTGACTGTTCTATGAAAAATCAAGTTTTATCAGATGTTTTGAAATTATATGTCATACATAATTATTTTCCAAAAATATTTTTTTTGTGAAGAAAAATATGACCCATGTTGTAGATGGTGTATTTGGATAAAGGAATCAAATGATTTTGAAGGATCTCTAAATATTTTTTGCAATGCATGGACCTTCTATTTACATGAACATGACGACGATGAAACTAGGTAGATACAATGATCAAGGTATTATGTTCTTTATATTGGTAATAGTTTTATTTTATCATATAGAGGTGAAAAAATGCCAATATATATAAGACTTCATGAATTAAGATGTTGATGTCATTATGAGTTGGGAAGAAAATGAGAGGTATAAGACAACCATTGAGGTTAAAACATGTTAGGGTTATTTTTGAGTTTTATAAAAAAGGAAAACCTGCAATATGAGTGACAATCCATCATCTCTGGAAAGGCCGCAGGAATCAAACCCACAACTAAAGGGAAATAAGGGCGCATCACCTACCACTGGCCTACGTGAAGTCCTCATTTAGTATAACTTATTACTTTTAGTTAAATGATTTTATGGATCAATAATAATTTGATTTTTGGAACTTATGTTTTATCAAATGGATATCCTTAGTATAGGAAAATGATTTAGTAATTAAATTATAAATGTTATTTTGGAAGATGTTCCCTATTTTGGGAACCCTGTATGCCTTATAAAAATGGAATACTATGGGACTTTATTTGATGATTAATGGTTGAATTTTATTTTGGAAGAATCTATTTTTTTATTGTAGACATATGGATATTTGGGTTATTTATGGAAATGATTATACTATCATGAAGAATATTTGATTAGGTTAATTACTTTTTAGTATGACACTTTAAGAGTAGTAGATGTTATTTGGAGATAAGTGTTAAGATTTATCATAGAAGACAATGTGAAAAAATCCATATGAATATTGGGTTTCAATCTTAATTTGGATTAATATTTTTTAGTAATTATATGGGAAATTATTTTTTCAATGGTATTTTTTTAACATTGGGGTATTGTTTGCTAAATTATGGAAACTTAAGAGTAGTATTTCTTTTTATAAAGGATTATTATTTCCAGGGGATTATCTGATCATGTACTAACCATTTTGGATTTGATTAATGTATAAAGACAAAGTAAATATATGGTTCATCTTTTTTGGATTATGAAATTCTTTAGAAGTTGATTCGAGAACTTCAGGTGTGACCACGTCATCATGAATACTCATCATTTGGAGAAAAGATGATTTTGTGGTAGATATTTATTAAAGGATGAAACTCTACATGACAAGTAAGATTATTTCCTTATTTTATTTGTAAATATCATAAATAAATTCCTCAACTTTATGAAAAGGAAATTAAAAAAATCTTTGTATGTTTACAATTTCTACTAGGTAATTGAAGACACTTTAACCCATCACAAGTTTGTGGTTTTTAGATTGTTAACTTTCTCCTGATCATGTTTTGTATCACTCTTACTTAGAACAATATGGTTAATATTTCTTCGATATCCATGTTTTCTAAAATTTAATACTAGTATGTGTTATCATGAGTGACCTTTTTTACTTTAATTTCATTCTTTAAAAGTGATATTTTTATTGGATCTTTTTCCAATGTGGGATTTTTAATGAAGCTTCGAAGACTAATTTTAAAATTGTGAGGATGCAATTTCAAAAAGGGGAGAATGATATAATGACATATGTATTTATAGAATAATAAATTTTAATATCTATTAATATTTATGAATAATATATTAATTTTATGTTAAAGGGGATGCTTTTTTCGATAGCATACTCGACACACAACAACAGGTTTCTCCGAAATTTTATGTTGCAAACAACATTTAGTTATACCAAAATAATAATACAATAATAATAATATTATTTTAAATGGTAGTTAACACCTAAACATTTTATTTGAAGTAATGAACAAAATTAAATATATTATGATTTTATATATTTGGTTAGTTTTTTACAATAAATTTTAGAGGATTAAAATGAGAATGGATCCAATCTTAAGCATCAAATACTCTAATATTTTTAAAAGGTTGTTTACCACCTTTTGATGAAGAACCCTTTTACAAACTATTTTTTGTCATTTTCATACATTATATTTGTAAAAATAAACTTATTCTTTATAAGAGGGAAAAAAATTTACTTATGATGAAATTTTGGTATTTTTTTGATAAAATACATATTTTTATGTATAGTGAAAAATACCACATTTTAATTCAAAATTACCTTTCCATCTAATTTATTTATATAGTTAGACTGAACTTTTAATTTGTTTTAAAGTATAATTTGATTATGTTTTTATCATATAATACACTTATGGTAATTTTAAGTAAGTTCACATTTAAATTGGACATAAACACATGTTAATATGTTGATAGTTTTTACTTTATAAAAACCCGCTTTCTGGTTTTGACTATGAAAAATATTTTTTAATTAATTTATGCCAATTATGCGTTTTGATTATGGAAAAATGGATTCCATATTTTGAATCACAGGTTCTAAATTTTGTAAATATGTACCATTTAAATTTGGACATTATGAATAATAACTTCAGTAATTATTTTTATTTACCATGGTTAAAGGGTAAATCTGGTAAAAAGGGTAAAAAATAATATTATAATAACATTAAACCACCCTAACACATATACTAATACTATTGGATGAGATATGTAAAACCATGGACATCCTTGGGTCTATTTTAAGACCCCATTAATCCACTTGGGTGTGACAATGACATGTTATACGAATTAATGTAAAGTAAAGAGAAATATAACATAAAAATGTATCTTCTACTAAGTTTTTTAATATAATATTATAAAATTGATATATTAAACCATAAATAGTAATTATAAAGATAAAATAATTTAATATATCATGGTATTTTATTTATAATTTTTAGACATTAAATAAATAAATTTATTTATGACATAATGATGATGGAGTGATTACCTTATTAATGAAAGATGGAAATAAATGATATTATAAATATTAAAATAAATATAATTTGAACATTTTGATGAAATTAAATAATTTTATGGATTATACTGAATTATTATACTTGAGTTAATTAATTTTTTTCTATCTAATAAATTTGTTATGACTTTAGGAAAAAAACAATTACTAAATAATTTCATAATTGACATAAATGTGTTTTTTTTAAAAATTACTATTTTCATAAATTTTATAACTGTCATAAAATTGTAAAATTTATCCAAATGACTTATATAATGTTAAAAATGTCATTAATTATCTAATTGTGGTTATATATTTATTTTATAGTAACTATAGTAACCATATATTATGAAAATACAAGAAGACATGGTAAGAGTTAATGTTTTTAACTAAGGGTTAAAGATAAAATATAAGGTTAATTTTGTCACCTAAACTTATTTAAAACATTTTTGTTGAGATAATTTAGACCCATTATCATCTTATACTTGAAATATATCACTTTGTAACAATTATAATACTAAATTCATTTTATAATAAAATAATATTTCAAGACGTTCTTAAAGTTCCCCTCCTCCATCTTATAAAAGGCCACCACCTCTACTAACTTACTCACACCTCTAAAGACCCTTGTATCACCCAAATTATACTAAAATAAGCTCCAAATATCCCTCCATTCCTCTTATAATCCTTACCTTTGGAATAAGTAAATTCAATAAATCCTTTTGTTATAAATCAAAAGAAGTTACCCGATTTAGGGGTAACATCTTCTCTCAAGTTCCTTTCCTTTATTTTACTTCTCCACTAAATATGATCTTATTATTATATTATTATATAAAAAAACAGTATCCTAAAAATTCTAGGTTTTTTATGAGGATTATTAGAACTAAACTTACACAAACCTCCATCTAATGGATACAAACATACTATTTCTCTGTACGACAAACTACTACCTCACGAAATGATGATTGTTAAATTTTATCCTACCACCTATATTAGTGGACATTATGATGGAAATATATTTATATATTATATATTATATATTTATATTGTATCTAATCTTATATAATTTTTATTTACAACATAACTCTATGCTTTCCGTAATATGTAAATACAATAATTTCATTTGAGGAAGTGTGGACTATTGCCCCCTCAAAGTGATATGACTCATTAATTATATACATGGAACATATAAAGGATGGATTTAATGAACTTATTTAGAATATATAACATATATATTATATTTTAATTACAAAATTTCTATGTATCATTCAGTTTTTATTCCGGTAATATGACAAATAAATGAAAGTAACATTCATGTGTACGTATGACCTACCGTGTCCATGAACGATGCATTTCATTTATTATCTCAAAATATTATGAATTATTATAAATAAATATATAATATATTTATATGATATTTAAATCAGTAATAATATTCTCGAGATAATGGACTTATGACTATATGGATAATTTGCATCAAAACAAGTTTATTTTTGACTCAAGTACGAAACATAAAAAAATGACCAATATGAACTCAAATAATTAACTAATTGATATAAAATGGTAATAATTGATATAAAATTAATAATAAACATTAAAAATGTTTTAATTAAAGTATACATTTACCTATGATTATTATTCAGGAAATTTAATAGTGAACGAGATAAGTTGGACTCAAGGTAAGAGACTTAGTCTCAATCTCCTTTCATTGAGGAATTTCTTGATAATACACACCTTTATTCTTTTATAAGGTGTATATACATCAAATATAAAATTATATATCCATATTTTATCTATATTAACGTTATTTATTAAATCATGTAGATTAATATTTAAATGTTCAAAGTGGTATGGAACACCTTGATTTTTTTAAGATTTAATTATCAAAACTTTTTATTCATGATATTAAATTAAATATTTATTTATATGGGTATAAAAGGAATATATAAGAAATTATATATCTATCTTGAATTTAATTAAAAGTTTTCAAAATGAATATTTTTTACGAAGCGTTTTACTTTCTTTACAAAATGACAAAAGGAATATTTTTTTAATGGCAACAATGACTTCTCTGCTCTCGTATCCATTATTTAATATTTGGCCTCCTATATAAGTCTTAATTGATTTTAAAATAAAAAATTGTTGGTATGAGTTGAGTTCTCAATAGGGGGGAGGGGTTAATTGAGTATCTATAAAAATTTCTGTTTGAAAAGTTTTCTTAAAAAGTTCCCTAATAAAAACAAATACAGCCCGATTAATAAAAGTAATTCGGGTATCAAAGTTTAATGGTTCAAAGAACTTCACATTATATTGATTAATTCTTTTTAATCACACTATCAGTTATTAATATTACTTTTTTAGCTATTATAATAAGTAAAAACAATCATAACTTCGGTCCAAGATTAACTATCAAAGTAAATCTAGTGATTTATGAATTATACAGTAAAACAAAGAAAAATAAATTAAAAAAAACAATGGATATAAAACAAGTGGTTTAGTATCAAACCAAGACCTAGTCCAATCCACTTGGTGATAACCTACCACCAAGAAGATTATATTAATAAACTTGATCCACACCCTAGATCGGGTTAAGCAATAGAACACCGGACTATCTAGGTCACATGACCTCTTCCACAGTTATTTGTGTGTATAAACTACTAGGTCACACATGGACCTCTTCCATACTTATCCCTGGGAGTAAACAAGTGTAAAAAAAATATAAGAGGAAGTATATCTTGTATCCTTTAGATTAGTGCAAGATACAATGTGTGTTTTAATAAAGACACACACACACAAACTAATCAAAAGATAAAATAAAAATAAAAAATAGAGAAAATATGATGAGATAAGGTTAGAAGTGCTTTGAGTTTTATTATTTACAGCTTTAGACTTCTAGGATGAAGAAGATGCAATAATTGAGTCCTCTGGTGAGAAACAGAGTATTGCATGTCTGGTGCTCTAGTTTCTAGTTAGATCTATCTCGTGTTCTTTCTGGAGTTTTTATTGAGAAGATGTTCTTCTCTCTGATCTATGTTATCCCAACCTATTTGGATTCGTGAATGCTTCATGTATTATTTAGATCTACCTTATTGCATGTGTCGGTTCTTTTCTCAATAATTATTGCACTTTTACTACTCTTTCACACTTATTGTTTCAGGGCCACACTTTTATTTTTATTTTTAGATAACATGTGTTAGAGCCAACATGGTTCATGTATTCTACACCTCGTACCTCGTAATTTCCAGTGAGATATCTACAAATAAATATTAATTATGTCAGTTCATTTAAAATACAAAAATATGACCATTAGAAATTAAATTGAATACGAGAAAAAAATTAAATAATGGTATCACAATCTCTATGGAAATAATGTCACTTGAAAATGGTGTCCCCACAAAATGATGTTTTCTTCTTTGAATTTGGGAGATGAGATAGTTATGATGGAATGGTTGTATAGAGATCAGAAATTGGTAGCATAGATGTAGTGTTAGGATCATAGTGTATGGGCCTTTGAAAAACTTCGAATGATGTCTTAACAAGGAACCATTGTCACAGTTTTCAACAGATCTGAAACTGGTTACGGTGTCTGGGACGCAGTATCTGGTCATAGTGTCTGATCACGGTGTCTGGGTCACGATGTCTGGTTAGGGTGTCTGATCACGGTGTCTGGGTCATGGTGTCTTATCATGGTGTCTGGGTTATGGTGTCTGGGTCATGACGTCGGGGTCCTTTTCCAGAAAACTAGAACCGGTGGCAGATTCACAGTTTCTCAGACTTAGCCAAATATCTTTATATAGACTTAAGAAGTAATATTCACAGAATTAATTAGACATAATAATTCATAAAAGAAATCATTATAGACCAAAGTTAAATATAGTTTACAATAATCAAACATTATTTATAGCAATTAAGATCTTGGGTAGTTTTATTTAAAGCATAAATAAACCTACCATATTTACCCAAGACTAGAAATATATTAAACAATATTTATAAGATATATAGGATTTATGATCATTAAAACATGATTATAATAGTAGGAGTCCAACAATATCTGTAAGAACCTGGGTTTTGCTGTGAAAGACTTTGGAATATTCTTGATGATATTCCAGAGCAGCACCTTCAGACGGCGTGCGATTCCGAGCCCCGGAGTGGACGGAATTAAATCTTCAGTGCGTTCACACTGGAAACGCTAAATAAATGCGATAAATCCTAAATGGAGTTCCAGATCAGAGATCCGGATGTACGGATGGGTCCGGAATGGGGTGTTTACCCTAGGAATGACATAAAACTTGTCGGCGCGGGATGTTTGGACCCCTCGCTCGCTTCTGGAATGTTAAACGGATTAAATAAAGTAATTAATTTGTTTAATGTTGAAACACATGTATATCTTAAAAGGTGGCTCGGATTGGAGAAACGAAGGCACCGTTGAGTTCGGAGCGTGCCGTTTACCCTAGGAGGGGTGTAAGTTTTGTGGGCGCGACCTGTCTGTGAAAAAATGGCCCCAGGGGCGTTTTCGTAATTTGGAGGCCACATGCGCTAAGTTTAATAACTTTTTAACGGGGTCTCAGATTTAAATTCCGAGACCACCGTTGTTCTCAAGAGGCGGTTTTTACCACAGGGGAGGCTTAACCTCGACCCTGCTGAGGGTTCGGGTTTGGGCCGACGGGCGGGTGGTTAAGCGTTTTCTATTTAAACGCTTAACTCGCCCCTCCCTCTTCTTCTTCCCCACCTGGACAACCGCAGGAGACAGCCTTCCCTCTCCTCCTCCACTCCGGCGAGGCAGCTCCGGCAAGGCGGCGGATCGCGGCGAAGCTCCGGGCAACACCCATGAGGTAGGGTCTTGTTGCGTTTTTCTTTCCCACACCTATATTTGAGCCCCAATATTTGTATCTAAACTCTGTCTAATTATCGGGAAAAGCCCATGGATGCGTAGTAGAGTTTTTTTCCTTCCAATTCATATTTAGGTTTCGGTTTTGGAGTTCGGAGGAACCCACAATCATTCGCTGAAGATTGCGGGTTTTTGGAGGGGTTCTCGGGTGTTCCGGCGGGTAGGCGCGGCGGCGGAGCAGCTCCAGGCGGCGGCGCGGTGAGCCGGACGACGGAAGAGAGGCTCCAAGTGGTGGGAGCGTCTTGGCAGCAGGGTAGTGTGGTGGAGGCCGCTGCGGACGGCGGCGAGGAGGGGTCTCGTGCGGCGCTGGCGTAGCGCGAAGAGGGAGGGGGGCCGCGAGGCGTGCGGCCCCGTGTGGCGCGACAGCAACCCGCGTGATGCGGGTCGCTGCGGAAAAGAAAGACCGGCTGTGAAGGCCGGTCGGTGGCTGCGGGCTGCGGCCAGCTGGCCACGGCGGACTGAACCAGACCTGCGGTCGGGCCGCGGGCCGGCTGAGGGCGGACCGGCCGGATCGGGCCGGTCCGACCCAAGGGAGTGCCCCCCCCCTTAGAATTTCTGACGCCCATAGATTTCGCTACGTGCGTCAGTTTTGCGCGCCGTCTGCGGCGGCACGGACCTAACAGCGAGGCGGTCTTTTTGAGATGGTTTTGGGAAATTTTAATTCCCGAAACGAGGGGCCGCGGAGGTGAAACATGTCTTTAAGTGGACGCGCGTTTTTCCTAGGAATGCTTGTTTTGGGCGGCGCGAACGCATCCGACGTCCGTTTTGAGCGCCGTCAATTGCGTTGGGACCCTGGCATGGGGCGAAGGTTCCCAGGGCAGCTTCAGGCATTGACACTGGATTTGAGGCGTGGGCCCCACGACCCGTCTTTCGAGCTGCGTGCAGCGTTTCACGCCTTTCTCACCGGGCGTCCGTTCGGGGCGTGCGAGCAGTCGATTCTGGATGTTTTACCAAGGGGATTACAATGGTGCAATCTGCCCGCCCTAATTCGGCACGATGGGGCGGGACCCATGAGGTCCGTTTGGGCATCGACGATGATTTTCCATCTTTATCACCGGGCAACCGTTTTGGACAAGTGAATAGTCCATCTTGTGTTCTTTTTCGAGAGGATCGCAACGATGTGATTTGTTCGTTGAGTTTCAGGACCGGGATGCGGGTCCCACGAAGCACCGCTCGTGTGCGGTGTGCCAGAACGTATCTTTTTCTCCGGATATCCATTTCGCTCAAGTGAGTAGTGATTTTGACGTGTTTTCCCGAGGGGATCACATTGGTGCGATGTGCCCGACTGTTTTTGAGGTCGAGGCTCAAGATCACGGGACGCCGTTCGGGCGTGAGGCGGTGTTGGTGACTTTTCTGTCGGATATCTGTTTGAGGCGAGTAAGTAGTCGATCTCACAAGTTTTTCCGCGAGGATTACAACAGTGCGATCCGTTTGGCTATGCGGAGCCTCTTGCACAATCTTATTAAATGTGGAAGCATGAAAGGTGCTCTGGTGGCGGTTTGTCTTACCATGTTTGTAGCGGACCCTTGGCGTGTGATCACACACTCTTGGGAGAGTAATATAAATGGTTCACAAGATGTGTTTAGCCGTTCCTGGGCCTTTGAGTTGGAGATGTTACGTCACGCCTTCACATTGATGTTGGGTGCCGTGCGCACGATGGCCCTTGGGATGAGAATGTGGTATACTCTGGGAGTATACGAAAATGCTTGGAGGTACATGTGGTTGTTCGTACTTGAGATCTTTTGGGCGCTTGGTTGGGTTTGTGATGGGGCCACCCATTGTGTGGGCCCCACATTCGTGTCGGGTTCTGCTTTACATACGTTGACCTCTTGCCACGTAGAGGGTCCCTATGTGATCGTTTGTTTGACCACCAGGGTGGAGTTTTCCCCTGGCTCGGTGCTCGTTGGTTTGACCCGCATGGTGGAGTGGTCTCTCCCTGGTTTTGTTCTCGATGGATTGGCCGGTAGCGGTGCTAGTTACACCCAGTGATGGAACAGGCGCATAACATCTTTTGGGTGAGTTGTTCTGGAGTTGGGAGGTTTCACGATACCCACTGCGTGTTCGGTTGGCCAGTGGTGTACACTCCAGTAGAGATGGCTAGAACAGTTCTGAGTTCTACCCTCCAGCGGGGCTGGGCAGTGGGTTACTCATCGACTCCTTTGGGTTTACCCTCTAGCAGGGCTGGGAAGTGGGTTGCTCACTAACTTCTAGGGTTTACCCTCTAGCAGAGATTGGGCAGTGGGTCACCCGACGACCTCTTAGGGTCTACCCTCCAGCAGGGCTGGGCAGTGGGTCACCTGTCGACTAATTCCAGGTCTACCCTCTAGCAAGGCTGGGCAGTGGGTCGCCTATCGACTTATTCCTGGTCTACCCTTCCGTAAGGCTGGGCAGTGGGTCGCCTATCAACTTATTCCAGGTCTACCATCCATCAAGGCTGGGCAGTGGGTTGCCTATCAACTTATTCCAGGTCTACCCTCCAGCAGGGCTAGGAAGTGGGTCGCCGGATGATGTGTTATGGTCTACCCTCCAGCGGGGCTGGGAAGTGGGTCTCCGGATGATGTATTATGGTTTACCCTCCAGTAGGGCTGGGCAGTGGGTCACCCGATATCTGGTTATGAATTACCCTCTAGCAGGGCTGGGCAGTGGGACACTTGTTGGCATTCCAGGCTCAGTCCTTTCTACTAGGCTAGCCTGTGGCTTTCCTCCGTGATTACCTGAGTGGGACCCTTGGTTATAAGGGTCAGTGTTGTGACGGCTTTGTCTTTGAGAATACCTCTCGACTGCGGGGCAGTGACAAGTTGTGGTTGACGTTCCCCCATAACTCTCAAGTATGAGGAGCTCTTACCCCACCGAGATCCGTCCTTGTGAGGCGATCTAAAACTGTGTGGGTGAGTCAGTGCCGCCCAAAGTGGATAGTGTCGAGGTGCGGTGATCGAGCCCCTTGGCTTGCAGTTCAGGGCAGATGTGCGGGATACTGGGCATTGATGAAGTTTTTCTTCTGGGACTGTTGGCTACTCTTTCTTGGGCTGAGCTACGGGATGGAGATCCTCTTACGATCTTGTTTGGACTTCTTGTTTGAGCATATGGACTTGTATATACCTTGTTATAGTACCCAATTATTGGGTTGGGTTACTCCTCTTTCAGGAGAGGCGAAGACGCGTGGGGTATGCCACGTGCTTTCCGTGTCTAGCTTCTCGTGGTTGGAAGAGTCTACTCTCCTGCTATAGGTAGCGAAGAATCGACGAGAAGTTCGTCTTCTCACCATTTCCAGCTCCATGTGTCTGGACGAGTCTACATTCTTTCCTCTTGTTCGGTTGAGATGGACTCTTTACTGGACTCTTTATCGCACTTTCAGTTGTACTCCTTTACTTTTCCCTGTTCTCTCTACTACTCACCCTTTGGTACCTCCTTTGTTGCTCCCTCAAGCCTTCGGGGTATCCTATGGAGTATTTTTATACTCACCCCTACTTGGGATTTGCCCTCACTTGGTGTGCCCTTGCAGACGACAGACAGGTGGAGCGTGACTTTAGTAGAGCATAGGAGCTTGGGAGCTTGGACCGCGTGCGGTGGTCGTAGCCGGGTTCCAGGTGGGAGACATGTCAGCTGTTTCTTTTTGTTTACCTGCTTCCGGGTTGTGGCACTTTTTGGTTGGGTGCGTGTTTTTCCCCTTTTCTTTTCAGCTTGTACCCTGTACTGTTTAGAGGTCGATGCACTCTTGTGGTATATATATTGCAGTTTCCCTTTTCTTTACTTGTCTTTTCTTTTACTCTGCACTGTTGCATTGAGTGTGCTGCGTGTGTGTGAGTGTACAGGTACTTAGGCAAAGGCCTCCCCGAGTTGTTGTGCCTTCGATGCTGGTCGCCAGCCCCTGGCCTATGGAGGTGGGCTTGGGGTAGTTGCGGCTCGAGCCCGGGTAGGGTCGGGTCGTGACAAGATCCCCCTTTATGATGATCACAAATCATGTGAGTGAGATATCTGTTCTTAGTGTATGTGTCTCTCCCTTAGTGTTCATTTAGAGTTCATGTCTCTCCCCCTTTTGGGATTATCAAAAAGAGTAAAAAGGGAAATACGATAATAGAAAATAATAGGTCACAATACATTGGATGGAGAAAGATGTGTCATTAAAAATAGTATGAAACAAAAGACAACATTATCCCTATCAAAAGATAGTGTTCACATTCCTTCAACACAGGATGTGTGCTCTTTTCCCTTGTCAGCAACATTAGGAGAAGCCAAAAGAGAAGATATTGAAGTGGAAGAAAGAAGATAACCAACTGATAGAGAAGGAAGAGGGAGTCATTCAAAAAAAGGGGAAAAGGTTGGTTTGGTAGAAGAATGAGCCAATTGTTGGTCAAGGATAACCAGTTTGATCTGATTCGGAGCCTGAGAGACAAACATAGAGGTAAAGAAAAAGGAAGTGGATGAGGAAGGAGACAAACAAGGCCGCAAGGGTGCAGCTGTAAGAGCCACAATAGAAATTCTCTGCACATGATGATAAGGCCTTAATAACTTGATGAAGTCATCAATAATCTCACCACCACACTCTTTGCTTTCTCAAAGTCATCTTTGTTCTCCAGGAGCTTGTCCAACAAATGAGTGAAATCTTTCATCTTTTGAACTTGAGTTTTGAAATCTTGAGTGACAGGAGGGTTTTTATGGTTCTCTACAAGGAACTTGGAATGGTTTTTCATATCATTCTCTGATAAAATCCCATTGAAGTATAAATCCACCTTCTTATTAATTTATTCTAAGCATTATTTGCATTATTGGAATGAATTATTACCAAATCAAGAACTCTGTCACTATTAATGATAACCACAGATAGAGACTCTTTGTAAAAGCCACTGAGAATTGATTGAAGTTCTTTTTTAAAAACCATTATGAGCAGATCACTATCCAAGGAGGGTTGAGATGACTGTCCAAAGGTACTAGAAGCTATAACAGATGATATAAGGGACTTTAGTAGATTCAAAACATTATGTAGACATCCATTATACTCATCATTGAATTTGTTGAGACCAATAATAAGCTCAAACATTTCTTGAACTATTTCATGGTTTATTTTAGACACCTTTTTAGCTAAGGAAGTTAGGTTAGGTTGAATAAGTGAGAAAAATTCTTGTGGAATCTGATTACTAACATCCTCAACAGGATGGGAAACATGATATGGTCTTGATTTCAATACTCTCTTTATATCTTTAACCATATCTCTAAGAGAATTAACTTCATCACTCATCTGTTTGTTCTCAATTATGACCTCTTGAATTTCATGAATCATTTTTGGTTGAATCATCCATATGATCTTTTCTAACAATAGAGCAGTATCACTTTCACTTAGGTTTGTTATAGGAACATGTTGAGTGTTCATGATATTTTAAAATCCAGCCAATAAATTAGCTCCAAAGGATTTCAAATCATCCTTAATCACTAAGGTAGTAGGTTCTTGTGAAGGTTTAGAAACAGATGGTGAGACATGATTAGGTTCTTTTGTAGAGATAACTTCAAGAGAAGAGACATGTTTCAATTGAAACATAGTTGACAGATTTATACCTTTAACTGATGCTTTTAGGGAATCATTCACATCAAAATAGCTAGGGAATTTATACCCTTTATCCACAATGCTTTGATAAACTGGATTAGGAATTTCAACACTTTCTAGATTAGGGTTCTTCTCCCCCTCAACAAGTGCATCTCTCACAAGACTAAGATATTTAGTTCTTTTATTTATTTCGAAAATTCCATCCCCAATATCCTCACCAATTTATTTTCTATCCAACTAAAAGTCTTTTTCCATTATTCCTTAGAAGATGGGATAATCTTAGGAATAGCTTGTTCCTCTAAGTGTTCTTAAAAAGTATCTTATTTCTTTAAGAGAAAGTTATTCTTCTAAATGATCTTCCAGAATAGCATTTTCCCTTACATTAACAAAATATACTTCTTTTAAAAGCATGATCTTCTTCCAAATAAATAATTTCTTTAGGAACAGGTACTTCATTTTCAATCATGACTTGAGGAATAGGTCCACTATCTTCCTTAACCTGGACAGTTTGCCCTTTATGTGCAATAACCTCTTCTTCTTCCTCCTCAATAGGATAGTCAACAATTTCTTTTTGTTCTAAACTAGGATTAAAGATGTTATTTGGTTTTGAAGAATGCTCAACTGGGTTGAACTTTTAATTAACCCTATCACTATCCCCCACCCATGATTTTCTCCATGGATTCCATCTGATTTCCATTATTTTTACTGTAACCTTTGAGATAAAAAATTCATAGACCTTAATGAATTCTTCATCTAGTCCAACCAACCCTTTATCATGAAGCATAACAGAGATGAACCATGAGTAGAACAAGTAGGTTGACTTTGAGGTTGTCTTTATAAACTCACACATATGAAGTATAACATACTTACATAGGTAAATGTTATGTCTATTATTCATAAGATGTATAAAAAATACATCATAATACTTGAATGTAGCAAAATATCCTTTTCATGGACTAATCATATTCTGAAAAAACATAAAAAATACTCGGGTTTCACCATCTAGCTCAGCAGAAATAGCTATTCTCTTTGTTTTATTTCTAGTAAAGCTTTCCAAGGCTTCTTCCAAAACAAAAATTTCACTAGTAGGAGGAGGACCTCTCTAGTAGTCCTCCAAAATTTCCTCATGAGGTATCCTTAGGCAAGCTTCCCATAAGCTCAAAGAAAAGGTACATATATGGCCATTGATCCAGCTTCTCACAAAAAAACCATCTTCTGTATCAAATGAGAATTGAACGAACTGATAAAACTAAGAAACCAGAATCAGGTAAATCGGCCTTGTCTCCTTTTTAAACTAATCAAGCCATACATACTCTTTTAGTACTTTAAACACAAGGAACTTCTTTGAAAACATCCACTTAGGGAAGATTTCCTTTTCTGGTACCAATATTCTGTCAATAAGGTTCGGATTCAAAGGGACTTCAGGCGCTATATTTGGTGCTATTTTCATCTTCTTCTTTGATCTTCACTTCTTAGGAGTTGATGAGGATGAGCGTTTCCTTATATGAATTCAAAAAAGTTTAGAGAGATAGAGATGACTAGAGGGTTGAAAGAGGGATTACAATTTGAGAGAAGAGAGATCGAGTGAAGAAAAAAGTGAAACTTCTTTCGTTTTTATCATTTAGGGATATCGACCTTCGTAAATTCAAAAGTGTGGGAAAGAAAAAGAATAAAATAATTAATTACAAAAATACAGGTTATAATATGTTAATAAAACAAAAAAGTGACTTTATGGTTAGATCATAACAAACTCTCATAGTGAGGCCGTAACGGGTTTTCACTGTGAGACCGTAATTGGTTTTCACGGTGAGACTGTAATCGGTTTTCATGGTGATACTATAACAGGTTTTCACAGTGACCTCTCTACTATGTGACGTAAAAATTGTGAGACCATAATGTTTAAAATAGTATGTGCTAGACAGTAACCGAGATATAGTAACCGTGAGACCATAAACATGGAACAACTACTTTTAAGTCAATAAACTGTAGAATTGTAAGAGTTGGACCATAATCATAAGATAGTGACTTCTAAAACCGTAAACTGTAAAATTGTAAGTTGTGAAATATTACACTTACTACTTAAGATTTATCATTCCCAATTCAGGTATGATGTAATATATTAATTCAGAATTTAATGGTTTGGTGAATATATAAGTGAGCTGATATTTAGTTCCAATGAATTCTAAAGTAATATTACCTTTTTGATAATGGTCTCTCCAAAAGTGATGTCTTACATCAATATGTTTTTTCCCAGAGTGTGAAACAAGATTTCATGAGATTTTAATAGCACTTTTATTGTCACAATTTATGGGTAAATTCATGAATTGATATCCCTAATCTAGTAATGTTTGTTTCATCCATAAAATTTGTGCACAATAGCTACCGAAAACTATATATTCGGCTTCAGCAGTATATAATGTAGCATAGTTTTGTTTCTTACTACACCATGATACTGGCGACTTGCCAAAAAAGTGACCTATTCCTGATGATCTCTTTCTATCTAACTTACAACCACTGAAATCAGCATTAGAATAGCTAACTAACTCAAATGATTATCCCCTGGGATATAATAGTCTTAGATTGGGTGTATTCTTGAGGTATTTGAAAATTCTCTTAACAAAATTTAAATGATATTCCTCAGGGTTTTCTTGAAAATGATCACACATACATACAATGAACATAATATCAGTCCGACTAGCAGTTAAGTAGAGTAAGCTTCCAATCATTCTTCTATATGTGGTTTTATCAACAGATTTTCCATCTTTATCAAGATCTAACTTACAAGTAGTACTCATTAGAGTGTCACTACTTTTAGTTCTATCCAATAATTTTTTTGAAGATCTTTATTATATTTTATTTGATTTAAAATAATACCATCATTATTTTGAATGATTTTAAATCCAAGAAATAATTTTATTTCACCCATTAAACTCATTTAAAATTCATTTTGCATCATTTTAAAAAATTCAACACATAAGGAATTTTTTGAAGATCCAAAGATAATATCATCTACATAAATTTGAACAACTAAAACATCATTGGAAATTCGTTTTATAAAAAAGGGAGGATCAAATATACCTTTTGTAAAACCTTTGAAAATAATAAAAGTACTTAATATATCATACCTTGGAGCTTGTTTTAAACCATAAAATTCATTTTATAATTAAAAAAAAAATTATTTGGAAAATGATTATTTGTAACACTAGGGAACAAAGACATCATCAACTATATTCGCATTTATAAATGCACTCTTAAAATCCCTTTGATATAGTTTGAAATTCAGATGGGAAACATAAGCAAGTAGGATTATGATGGATTCAAGTCTAGATACCGGTGAAAATGTGTCTTCATAGTCAATACCCTCTTATTGACTATATTATTGTGCAACCAATCTAGCCTTGTTTCTAACTATGTTACCATCTTCATCAACCTTATTTCTAAACAACCACTTAGTTCTTATGGTAAATGCGTCTTTAAGTCTGTTAAAAAGTTTCCAAAAAATTTTCCTTTCAAATTGATATAGTTCTTATTGCATATCCATCACACAAAATTCATCATTGACTGCATTATTATTTTTTTAGTTCATGTTGTGACAAGAATACTTGATGTTCAACATGATTTCTAAGAGAACCTATAATTTGAGTTCCTTTATCTAAATATTCTACAACATCATCTAAAATATGTTTCTTAATAGTTCTAACAACTCTATAAAAAGAAAGACAAGTGACTTCAGGTTCTTTAACAGGTTTGGGTTTATTATGACTTGAATCCGAAGAATTTACAGAACTAGAAGTTTTCAGAGATTCTATTATAGTATGGTTAGAGTATTTTTAATTGATGTCCAGGTTTGACAGATCATTCTCCAGGTTATATAGAGTGGCCTTAGGTTCACGTGGATTTGTCTCATCAAACTTGATATGGAATGATTCTACCACACATATAGTTCTTTTGTTAAACACTCTATAGGCTTTACTAGTGATTAAATATCCTATAAATATTCCATCATCACTCTTGGATGGAAATTTATCAAGATTTTTCATAGTATTAAGGATATAGACTTGGCAACAAAAAAACTTGATGTAGCTTACTTTGGGGGTTCTATTGTTCCATAACTCACGGGGAGTTCTTTTAAGAATAGGTCTAATCAACACTAAATTAATAATATAGCATGCGGTATTTATTACTTCATCCCAAAAATAAATAGTTAAGTCTTATTTACTAAGCATGATTCTAGAAATCTCTTGCAAGGTTCTAATTTTTCTTTCTACAACTCCATTTTGTTGAGGTGTTCCAGGGGTAGAGAATTTATGACCATATCCATTTTGTGAACAAAATGATTCAAAATCTTTATTTTCAAATTCATGACCATGTTCACTTCTTAAGGATTTAATAATAAGTCCACTAATATTTTATACAGTTTCAGAAGATTTGGTGAAATGAGAACAGACTTCACTTTTTTGAGACAAAAATAAAGTCCATGTATATATATAAAATTCATCTACAACAACATAAACACAGAGTTTACAATTTAAACTAAAAACTCTAGATGGTCCAAAAAATCCATGTAAACCATTTCGATAGGTTGATAAGTTGACACTTCATGCTTTGGTTTGAAGGAAATTTTGTGTTGTTTTCCCTTTTGACAATGATTACACACTTTATCATTTGGAAACTCATGTTTGGGTAGGTCTTTGACTAAGATTTCTCTAGTTTGATTTCTAAGGGAGTGAATATTACGGTTTCTTAGTATCCAATGAAAAATCCAAGACTCTTTGTGAAATACACTTAAACATGAATCATTTTTAGAAACTAAAGACTCTATGTTAACAGAGTATACATTTTCATTTTTTAATGTAGAAAAAACTAATTCATTTATATAATTAAAAACATTGCAAGAATCATTTTCAAATTTAACATGAAATCCATAAACACATAGTTGTCAAACAATAAGAATATTATATTTCAATCCATCAACAAAAAGTAATTTGGAAGTTAAAACTATGTTAGAGTTACCGATTTGGCCAAGGACAATGGTTTTTTTGGCATTGTCACCAAAGATGACATGTCCACCATCAATATTTATCAAGTTCCTGAAGCACAAATAGTCTCCTATCATGTGTCTTGAACACCCACTTTCAAAGTACCGTAATATTTTACATGAGCTCTTTAAGAAATTTTCCTTAGATGTGTTTTTCATAAAACACATATTGGCTTTGTTATCCTGTTCATCATGTGAAGATTCTGAGTCACTTGAACTATCCTCAGAAGCACTCCACATTAATTTCATTTCCTGTTTATACTTTCTATCTTTGTCCTCATATTTCTTTTTTACTTGATCTTGGTATATTCATCATTTACACGTACCTTTTTCTTACATTCATAGCATACTATCTCATCAGAATTATCACATCTTTTCCAATATTTCTTCCAACTTCCCTTTTGATCATATCTTCCATTGAAGTGAGGCTTTATAAAAAATTTCTTTTTCTTGTAAAATCTCTTAAACCTTCCAGATAATTGATCCATATCCTCATCACTATCAGGTGATGATTTTTTACTATTGTAAATTTCGACAGAGACTTCCAATTTCCTTTTTATTTTGGTTTAGAGGTAGTAGTCTTAAATGAAACATATTTTCTTTTGGGTTCATCCTACTCTTCCTTGTTGACTTTCATCTCCTTTTCATACACAATTAGTTTCCAAATGAGTTATTTTATAGGTAACTTGCTGATGTCACATGACTCTCTAATAGAGACAGAGGTTCTTCTTTATATATTAGGTAGGCATCTGAGAATCCTCATGATTTGTTCTTTGACAGTAACTTCTCTTCCAAGAAAAATCATTGTATTGACAATTTCATTGAACCTGAGATACATTTCAGAAATATTCTCATTAGGCATCACTTTAAAGTTATAATATTTAATATTATAAGTATTAAGACTCATTTATTTCACACTAGAAGTTTCTTTCTATGAAATAGTCAAAGTATCCCAAACTTCATGGGCATTTTGACATGCATAAATTGTTTTAAATTTCTCATCTCCTAAAGAGAAATGTATAGAATTAATGTATATTCAATTTTTATTGTAGGTAGTCTTGTTTGGGTCATCCCATGTGATTCTATTAGTAGAATAAATCTTTTACTCATATATAATTGAAGTACAAGTTTCAAAACCCAAACTTTATAAATGCATTTTCATGTTAAATTTCCATTGGGAATAACTGGTTCCATTAAGGAATGTTGGTTTATTTTTTTCAGAACCTTCCACTCTATTATCCATAAAAAAGATATACTTTTAAATATCTTTAAGTTTAGAATTAATAGAAATTTATAGATCTTTAAAGTAAAACTAAAATCATAGTTTAATAAGTTCATAAATAGAGTCTTAATAAACTCCTTTGATACCAAATTTTGGTTAGAGTAGAGTAATCAAGAGGGCGGGGGGGGGGGGGGGGGGTGAATTGAGTATCTATAAGAAATTTTATTTGGAAATTTTTCTTAAAAGGTTCCTTAATAAAAATAAATACATCCCAGTTAATCAAGCTAATACAGTTATGAAAGTTTCACTGTTCAAATAACTTCTCAGAAGATTGATTAATTATCAGTAATCTCAATATCAGTTGTTGATATTAATTTTTAAGCTATTCTAATAAGGTAAAACAATTATAAATTATATCCTAGATTAACTATCAAAGTAAATCTAGTGATTTCTTAATTATATAGCAAAATGAATAAAACTAAATTAAACAACACAACATATAAAAAAAAGTTGTTCAGTCTCAAAATGAGATATATTCCACTCCACTTGGTGATTACCTACCACCAAATAGTTTATATTAATAAACTTGATCCACACCCTAGATCAGGGTAAGCAATAGTGACATGATTGTCTAGGTTACACGACCTCTTATACAGTTCCTTGTGGGTATAAACTACTAGGTCACATATGGACCTCTTCCACACTTATCTGTGGGAGTAAAAAAGTGTAAAAAAGATATGAGAGGAATGATATATTATATCCTTAAGTTTAGTGTAAGAGACAATATGTGTTTTAATACAGACAGACACACACACACTGCTTGAAATCTAAAAAAAAATACACAATAGAGAAAAGATGATGAGATAAGGTTAGATGTTCTCTGAGTGTTATTCTATGTAACTTTGGATTTATAGGATAAAGAACATATAAGAATCAAGTCCTCTTGTGATAAATAGAGTATGACATGTCTAGTGCTCTGGTTTCTAGTTAGACCAAGAATGTGTTCTTCATGGAGTTTATATTGCGAAGATGTTCTTGAATCTGATCTATGGTATCCCATATTTTTTGGATTTGTGAATGCTTCATGAATTTTTCAGATGTATCTTGTTGCATGTGTCGATTATTTTCTCAAGAATTATCACACTTCTACTTCTCTTCCACACTTATTGTTTTAGGGACACATTTTTTTTATTCTTGGAGTGCATGTGTTGGAGCTGACACGATGCATGTATTCTACACCTCATGCCTCATAATGTCAGGTGACATGTCTTCAAAGAAATATTAATTATTTCATTGGATTTAAAATACCCAAATATGACCATTATAAATTAAATTCAAAATGACAAAACATATTGAAGAACGATGTCATAGTCTATCTGGAAGCAGTGTCACTTGAAAATGGTGCCAACATGAAACAATTTATTCTTTTTTTCCTTTGAGTAGTGAAATTGTTATGATGGTATGATTGTATAGAGATCAAGAACTGGTAGCACATATATAGTGTTAGGATCACGGTGTCTGGTCATTTTCCAATTTTCAAACGATGTCTTAACAAGGAATCGATGTCACAGTTTTCAACAGATCTGAAATTGGTTATGGTGTCTAGGTCATAGTATCTGGTCATGGTTTTTGATCATGGTGTTTGGGTCATGATGGCTGGTCACGATGTCTGATCACGGTGTCTGGGTCATGGTGTATGATCACTGTGTCTTGGTCATGGTGTCTAGGTCACGATGTTTGGGTCACGGTGTCTAGGTCCTTTTCCAGAAAACCATAACCGGTGGAAGACTCACAGTTTCTCATACTTAGCCTAATATCTTTATATAGACTTAAGTAGTAATATTCACATAATGAATTATACATAATCATTCATAAAATAATTCATTATAGACAAAATATAATTATAGTTAATAATAATCAAACATGATTTATTGCAATTAAGATCTTGGGTAGGTTTATTTAAATCATAAATAAACCAACCATATTTACACATGATTGTAAATAAATTAAACAACATTTACAGGATATATAGGATTTGGGATCATTAAAACATGATTAAAACAGAAGGATTTCGCCAAAAATAAACCCCCAATTCAATTTTTGGGTGTTTCGGTATTGAAAATGGTTTTTAAAATGGATTTAATATTTCAATATCTTGAAATTATTTCATGTTATTGCAAATGAAATTTTATTAGTGAAATGTTGATATTTGTAATATTTTATGTGTTATTATTATATAATGGTACTTGTGCATTTTATGGTTGGTTACATGATAAAATAATGAAAGGTGGTTACGTGATAAACCAATAATGGGTGGTTACATGATAAACCAAAGATAGGTGGCTCTGTGATAAACCAAGGATGAGTGGTTACGTTATAACCTCTAATGCATTGGGTATGGAAGTCAGCCATATGACTATTCCATTTAGTGATATTTGTGGAAGTCGACTGTATAGTTATTCCATTTAAGTAGGTTTATCTCCCAAGTTACCTTTATATGTTATATGTTGATTTCTATGGGATTTATGGTAATCTTTTGGTTGCAAAAAGGGTAAAAATGATCTTATATTCAACAAAGTGTTTTTTTACTTTTTAAATTTGAAAAGTATTACTTAATCATAAAGTATTCATGGTTTACATGTTTTCTCAAGACTAATAGTTTTTATTCTTTATGTATCCCTTACTGATCATTTTATGCTCATCCTGAGTTTTGAAATTTTTTTCACATGACATTAAGAAGAATAGAGTCACGGTTGAAGTCATGGAAATGTCATGTTGTTTAAACATGAAACAAACCATGTTTATTTTTAATTTTTTTTTATTTTTTAAAAAAATGGATAGTGAGTAGAAGTGACTACTTAGTAATTTTTTTATGTTTTTATGTATGAGTTATTAACTAATTCTCTAAATATCTAAACCTAAAAAGATATTCGATGTGAGTTAATGTCAAATTAATGACTTATATCAATATTAAGTAATGTTTAATGTTGGGGCCTTATATGTTTGACCCTCTATACAACTGAATATAAAGGTGGCACAAAAAAAGATTTAGAGTTGTAAAAGAAAGTAAAAAATGTTCCTTAGTTTAACCTTGATTAGGATGGAATGATAAGGTTCATGAACTATGTATGTGTTTCTTCCATACCAGATTTGAAGAAGGATATATTAGAGGATTATCATAGCTCTTCATTCTATATTCATCCTAGAAGTATGAAGCTATAATGATACATGAAATAATATTTCAGGTGGGATGGATTGAAGAGAGATATCACAGATTTTGTATCTCGGTGTTCAGTATACCAAAAAGTTATGGATGAATGAAAAAAGTCGAAGGATATGTTGCATCCATTACCCATACCATAGTAAAAATGGGAGAACATCACTATGTATTTTTCTATGGGAATAAGAAAAACCTCTAAAGGGTTTAATGCTATATGGGTGGTAGTCGATTTCCACACTAAATCAGCACACTTCATTGCTATTAGAGAAGACTTCTCTCTAGATTAGATTTATAGGATATACATTAAGGAAGTGGTAAGGATGCATGAAGTACTTCATTCTATTGTATCAGATTGGGATCTGAGGATTACCTCATAGTTTTGGAGAAGTATTAAGCAAGCACCTGATACAAAATTGAGTTTCAAAACTACTTATCATCCTTAGATAGATGATAAGTTTTAAAGAACAATTAAAATCCTAGAAGATATAATGAGATCTTTTTCTCTGAATTTCCATGGTGGTTTGGATCAAAACTTCCTATAGTTTAATTTTCTTAAAAAATAGCTTTCACTCATGAATTTAGATGGAAACTTATGAATCCCGTTATGGGAAGAAATGTAGAGCTCCAACGTGTTGGGATGAAGTTGGAGAAAGAATGTTATCGGGACATGAGATTGAAGAAGAAATGGTCTAGAAGGTTAGAACCATTTGACATCATATAAAGGGATCTCAAAGTCAGAAGAAAAGTTACACTGATAACCATCGATGTGATCTAGAATTTTAAGTTGTTGATAATGTGTTTATATGAATCTCACCCTGAAAGAAAGTTACGAGATTTAGGAAGAAATGGAAACTAAGACCTAGGTATATTTTTACCTTTGATAATATTGATCATATAATGACAGTAGCCTATCGCTTGGAACTTCATACAAATATCTCTCAAGTTCATGATATGTTCAATGTATCTCCCTTGAGGATGTAAATACCTATCCCTTTACATATACTGAACTCAAAGGTTATACCACTCGAGCATGATATTTCTTAAAAGGAGAAACATATTGAAATTATGGACCATACAGAGAAAGTTCTACAAAGTAAGACCACTCACCTATTCAAATTTTTGTGAAACAATAACCAATTATATGAATATACATGGGAATTTTAAGATATGATGAAGTAGAAGTATTCTCATTTGTTTTTACCCAATTGATGAATTTTGAGGGAGAAATTCATTTTAAGGGGTTATAATGTAACAACCTGAGTTTTTATAGACCTTTTTTTAAATAAATTAAATTTTCATTTATGTCTTGTAATGTATTAAGTCAAACATTCCTCTCACATGGAACTGACTTGGTGTACACTACATGCAACAACGGTGTTTCTATGAAACTTAACTTTATAGTTATATTTATTTAAATAATATAATTATAACTTAGAAATTAAAATAATTATATGAATAGTAATAACAACTTTTCGAATATTTTTTTATAATTTTTTTATATAAATAAAACATATTTACAATAAAATATACGATTTTATGTAAATTCATTTAAAAAAAATACGGCTTTCTTGAATGAACTGCTTTTAATATTCTTTTGTAAAAAATAATAATTTTAATTTTAAACAAATTTAGAAATTTAATTTGATAAAATAAAATTATATATGAATTTATAATTTAGAAATTATCTTAGGGTGACTTTTTGGGAATTTTCTATGAAACTTCATTTTTGATAAATAGTGAAAAATACTACTTTTAGGTTAAAAACCGTCTTTTTGTTTAAATAATTATTAATGATAAATTATAATATAAATGTTTTTATTGTCACAGTAGATCAATTATATATATTTTAATAAAATTTATTTCATTACAATTAATTTCACTTTGAAATTGAATATAAAAACTTAAAAAACTTTTGACGTTTTTTTTTCTACTTTAAAGACCAGTAATTTCATCCTGTCTATGGGATTGGAATTAATCTTGATCTTTCCAATTGTATGAATTAAATTTAGAAAAACCTAAATAAACCATTTTAATAAGTATCTTATTTGTATTATAATAATACCAACTTAATTTTTTGTCAAAAATATTAGTAAAAGTGATTAAAAATAATCACACCGATTAATGTCAAATTAAGCTTAATTAGGGACTAAAACATAATCTTAGGGTCCCAAATGACCTATATACTTTTCAAAAACCTATTTTATGGAGATTATTTGTGCATAAACCTTCAATTATTTATTTATTATTGATTTTTATGATTGTTTTAGGTAAAACAATGTGTACACCTTACTTGTTTTCAAAAAATTTCAAGTGAGTCATTTTCCATCCCTATAAAAGACCACCAACTCTTCTACTTCCTCACACCTCTCAAACATATTTTTTTCATCCAACATCTACCCAATAAAATTCATATAAATCCTAACTTCCTTCTAGATTCATTTACAAGAGAATAAGGAAATCCAAGGAATCATTTTGGCACAGACCAAAAGGAGTTACTTGATTAAGAGATAACATCTTCCATCAAGTCCTTTCTTTTATTTTATTTATCCACCCCATAAATTTGTTTTATCCATTATTTTATAAAAAAAATTATCCTAAATATACTACGATATTTTTATGCTATTGTTTCAAGCTACAATTATACACACCTCTATGGAATGGATAATGAACATACTGATTATGTGTACAGTGAACTACTGGCTCACTAAACGATGATTGTTTAATTTTCCTTACCATCTATCATAGTGGAAATTATGATTGAAACTCTATTTATATATGTTATATATTATATTTATTATCTATTTAATATTATTAATTACTTTTACTACACATATCTTTTTTTACTTTCCATTTGGTGTTAAAATGACAATTTTTTTTGATGAAGTGTGGACTATAACCCCCTCAAAGAAATATATTTCACTCACACACTACATGGATTGTATTAAGGATGGGTTTAGTGAATATATAATACATACAAGATATTATAATCCTACTTTAATAATTATATATATATATATATATATATATTTATATATTCATATAAATCTTTTACTTTTTTTCTTTCAACATGACAATTAAACAGAAATAGCATTCATGTGTACGTATGACCTAATCTCTCTATAAATGCTGTATTCTATTTCATACTTATATATTATATATATTATTATAATAATTATATAATGAATATAAATTATATTTATATTTTTTTTACATTCTAGAATAATTATATAATTATTAGGAGAAAAAAATAACAAATTAAGACACATGTGAAGAATAAAGAGAATATTACCCGAAGTGAAACCGTAACCAATGATTGTAACTAAGTGGGTAATATATGGTCATAATAAAATAATATATGGTTTTATATATAATAATATGGTTCTATAAAAAATTAATAATAAATTTATATGTATTATACAAGTGTTTTGAACGAGTATTATGAGAGTCAAGACACAAGGTAAGGTGATTTCATCTTACTTTTTTGTTTTTATGAGCAAAATGATATATTTTCCACTTTTTCGTTTTGTGTTGTGTAGGTTATGAAAATTTTTGTATTATACTTATCTTATAATTAAATATAGGGATATTCAAATATCTGTTTTATTATCTTTCTTTTATGGTGTCTATGTTTCAAAAGTTACCCAATTGGTAAAATAGTGTTTTCTCAATTTTTCTTCTTTGAGACTCATGTTTTTCTTTACACCTATACTATTTTTCAAGGTAGATATACTAAAATTTTACATTTTATATAATTAATTTACTTATTTTAATGATATTTTAAGCTTAATGTAATTTCCTTTCCTTACGTTGAGAATTTTATCCCATGTTACCGAGTTATAAGAATTCATTGAAACGATCTCATAGCTTTTCAGGATTGTTTATGTTTATGCTTCCTATAATGAAATCTTAGGACCCATCTCTCAATAAAACTCTTTAGTTTCAATATAATCTATTTATTCAATACATATCCATGTATTAGTTCCATTTTTCACTCTTTGGTACTTGGGATAATGTTTTTAAATGAAATCTGACCTTCTCTCTCTGGTCGTAAATCTATTATATTCAAAAACCATGTTTTCAAAAATGTTTTCAAAAGATATTTGATGCCCATTTTCAAGGAAAAAGTATTTTAAAAACGTTTTATATTTTTCAATTCTTCTTTTATAAGTTTTCATAACTATTTTCAATGAAAAATGTTTTCTAATGTTTTTAAAAGTATTTTTGATGCAAAAAGGATATTTTCCTCAAGAAAGTTTTTTAAAAGGGCTTTAAAAAATATTTCCAATCTACGAGAACATCCATTAGTGTTACTCATGCCTTTATGAGGATATTATTCAATGTTTCCATTCATATTATTTCTCCTAATGGATTATGTTTTTATGACATGTTGTTTATGAAAATCATTTCTATTTCACGGGTTATATGACTTGAAACATATTTATCTTTCATGAGTTATATGATTTCATAACCTGATTATTTTCAAGGGTTATATTCATGATGAAATTATTAGGAAACATATATATTTCCATAAGTTAATATATGATTACATTTTTATAATACCCATTTCATTTCATGGGTTTTGATATGATTATTTAAAATCATGTGGAACATGTATGTATGATTTCATTATGAGATGGGTGAGACCTATATCTACCTCCAATGAATTGGGAAAATATTTATATCTCATGAGATATACATGGATGGAATGAAAAATGAAATAAGATCAGTATTATAGGTCTGGAATGGAAAATGAAATTGGTTCAATAATATAGGTCTAGAATGAGGGGTAAACTCAGTTTAGTAATATAGGGCCAGAACGGTGTGTGAAATCGACTCAGTAAAGGACTTTTTCCACTAGGATGGTCTTGAAATTATTGTCTTGTATACTTGGAAACCATTATAAATGATTATGTGTCTTCCAAAATTCCATGGTTTATTCCTATGTTATGCTTTCATGGATTATGTTCTTTATTTCATTATGATTCATGTCTTTTGAATTACCATGTTTTATTCCACGATTAATGTATATGATTTTTGATATGCAGGATATGATATTCTATTTTCATGATCATGTTCTCATCCCCTTATGATCATAATTATGCTTATATATCTCCCTTGTTTACGCTTACTGATAATTTGAACTCACCCCTTTTTATGTTTCATTTATCAAGATATAAAGATATGTATTATGTTTAACATGTCTAAGAAGGGGGATAGTCAAGAAGAACCTAGTGGGAGATAATGTAGCTCACTTATATATTAATGTTTATTTTACCATGTTTCCAAAGGCACTAGACTAGTACCATCTTTGGGTGTCTATTTTTATAGTGTTTTACGTATTCTGAAAATGTTATTTAATGTTAATGTTAGAAAATATAAGGTTTCTATAAATTACAAGATGAGTTTTAACATGTTAAGCTTGAATAAAATATACTATGGGAGAAGTTAAGTTAGTAGAAATTACCACTTGGGTGATGTTATTCAAGCCACCACAAGAATATTTTACCATCACACACCTTAACGTTAGGTCATACAAAGAATTTATAAGAGGATATGTGTCAATTAATTAGTTTCCTAAAGTGTAATACCTTTGTATATATAAAAATTTTATTCCATCATTTTTGTTTTAAGAATTAATTTTCTTAATAAAATTGAAATGAAAATTGACAAATTGATTTTTCTGTTTGAAATTATACTTTTTAGAAAAGAAATAATTATTATAACAAACTAATATTATAATAATAATGGTTATGTTAATGATATATTATGATCAAAACACCATTATCTTAATATAAATGATAAAATAATTTTTTTTTTCTACTGTTTGAAATTTTACTATGTATTTTCTATCAGCAATTATTTTTAATGAATAATGATTTATTTATTTAAAAGTAAAAATTCTCAAACATAGATAATTATTATGATAAAATAAATATCATTTTTTCAAAATATAATGTCCAAATTAGTTAATGGTGTATTTTCGATAATTTTATAAAATTCATTAATTTTTCATGAGCAGTAAAAATACACTTTTATTTTTCAGTATGATCAATAACATCATAATTATTTCATAATGATTTAATAAATAATTACCCCCAATACATGCGTTAAAATATATAATTCTATGAATATTAAATATTTTAATATATTTTAATCAATTTTTAAATATATAATTTTATTTCCAAATTCTAAAATAGAAAATTTAATTTTAAAAATGTTATTTTTTTGAAACTTTAATTTTCCTTGAAAAAAATAAGAAATATAAAATTGTGGTCAAATATTTTGGGATTAAATGACATAAACTCTTATCCAAGTGTCTAATACTATGGGGAAAAAACATATTCAAGCCCATGGGTTTTCATTTACCACTACTTAGGTGTCCAATGCCTTTATTTAGAAATTAATAAACAAATCCCCCACTTTTACTATAAATACCCACCCATTCTTCAATTACATTCACTCATATTTCATAATTCATGAATATCTAATAGTTTTACCTCACAAGGAGTTCTCTCAAGGTGACCTCAAGCCTTAAAGGTCCAAATATTTGAGTTTTAGGAGTTACTCTTCTAGGTAAGGGAAATCTCAACTCCACTTTGACTTTTTAGTACCCTTTTTACATTTTATGTCTTTTAAATTTACAAAATTTGTTATTATATACATTTTATTATATCATTTTAATTTATTAATATTATTTTATGAATTGTATACCCTTGTACCCTCTATTTTTAATGTTTTCTAAAACCATGTTTTATACCCGTTATGCTGTCGAATTTTCTTCTCAAAATTTCTCTCATTTTATCAAGAAATTCCATTTTATTTTCATTATGTGAAAAAACAATCCCCCTTATTTTCTAGTGGTATTCAAAAACATTTAAAAAATATTTATTTTATTCTGGAATTTACATATATTAAATCCTCATTCTCTTTCCATGGATCATCAATGACATAATGATCTTTTCTTTAAGCCCCCTTTTAAACCACATGATATTTATATAAAACCTATTTTTTTATTCTACATGGGTTATTTATGAAATGTTTTATTATGATCTTTGTATATCATATTAAAATTAATACATATGAAGTGTGCACCCTGATATTGCTCTAATTAATTGGTTAAATAATTTAATCTCTAGAGATGACAAGTTTTATGATACCTTGGTGAATAACCTTCGTAGTTTTTAAGACGCCTCATTGAAAAACCTTGGTGATATGATTATGAATGTATCATTTAAATGTTATACAGAAATTTACATGATATTATTCATTTTATTATTATTATAATATTCTTATTTCTCATTCCTTTATGATATTATTCAAGTTCTTATCGATAATTCTCATGATCACTTATACACTGTTTCCCTTGATTTTTCGTACTAGGCCTTATGCTCACCCTTTTATTTGATGTATGTCCCCAAGTTATGAGATGAAGTAAATGTTAAAAGGATGAACCTACAATGAATACTTTCAAGTGGTTTAGAAGAATGTTTTACTTCTTCATGTAATATGTACCTTGTTTCTAAGAAACTAAAATTTAAAAGATCCATTTTTTGTATAATGTAAATGTAAAATTATGTAATAAAAAAGAAAAGATATAATAGTTGGAATAAAAGGATGATTTAGTTATCTTATGTAAATTTGGATGTCATGATTTATGAAGAGACTTTTTTTAAAGTTAAAATATAGGAAGCATCTTGTTATTTTGTTAAAGTATTAAGTAAGTGGTTTCTAAAAAAATAAATCCCTGTTTGGATACGAGTAAGTGGATGTGGTTCTAGAAATGATATACCTAAGGGTAACAACTTTCAAAAGGTGCGTTAGTCCTGACTATACATAACCCAATACATGATAACATGACTTACTTCTCACCTGGTTTGACACTTCCATTGGATATGTTTGGTTAATCATAAGATTTTTATGAACCATTATGAAGGATTTAGAGAAAATGTAATTTTATTTAAAGAATAACATATTTATGAATAATGTTTTAAGACCTGAAATTCATATAGGATTAATAGATTATTAAAGGAAACACATATCTCACTAATATTTTATCCTTTTAGAAAATGGTGGAAAATAGGAGAAACCACATAAATGGTGAGCACAATGGACCAGGTGCTGACAGCCCTCCAATGAAACCCGTAATCAAAAAATTAATGATAATTATGAATCAATTAACTTGATTTTTGACAAATAAATTGAATCAATCCAATATAATAGATTAAAATCAAATGAAATGGAATTATATTGAGTTTGTTATTCATCAATGACCACATTATTTTTGTGGATCTATAGACCCATTGATTTCTGAAAAACGGATATGCTCTATAGAAAATATGTTTTCGGTACTCCATTGTTTGGAATAAGAGAATGTCACCCTGGATATGTAATGATTAGAGGGAGAATCTGACCAGTGGTGGAAACTTATTAAAAAAACAAATCCAAGAAGTGATATTGAAACTTTAGAGTTAGATGATTTTAGGGGAACCCTTTTCAAAAAATATGTCCCCTATTCGATGTGAACAAAAATGGAGAAGGAATTTTTAATCCTAAAAAAGAAGGAAAATGAATCTATGGGAAGTTATGGGATGGAATTTACAATACATTCTCACTAAACCTATAGCTTTTTTGAGGACCCTAATGGGAAGGTTGATAGATTATTTGGTTGAATAAGACCCCATCTATTAAAGAATCTATTCAACTGAGACTATGAATGTTATTAGGAGACCATGAGTAGTGATATGATGGTTGAACTGGTGTTCAGAGATATTTAGTAGTCCCTTAGATCAAATAAACCAGAGATATATTTGGATCCAAACATAGGGAGGAGATTTGATCACTAAAGAGGAGGAAAGAAAGTTAAACTTTCCACATAAAAAAATATGGGAATAAGCATTCATGGAATTTCTTTCTCAGGAGAGGGAAATTATAAATGTGTAGAAGAAATGTTCACATTACTTGGAAATATCACAGTGAGGTGATGCATAATCTTCTTAATACAAATGAAAATGGGAAGATGGTGAATGCCCATCTGATGTCCAATTCTGTAAGTGTGGACAACTTTGGAACTTTTCCCATCACAATCCAAATCCAAAGGCAATGGAGGTGAATCACCATCAACATCATCATAGGAAAAGGAATAAAGGTCAAATTTTTTCTATCATGATAACTAAAGTTGAATTACTAAATAATGTGATGGAAGTTATTCTCATTATTCTCTGAAATATAGTATTAACTTTTTTGATTATTGATCTACACATTCCTTTATTTCCTCCATTTTTGTGAAGAATATAGAATCAATCCCTAAAATACTAGAGGTAGAGTTATTAGTCAAAAATCATGGATGGATTATCCAATAATCAATATTTTATAGAGTCTATAACATTTAATTTGGATAGAATAATATCATTTCCAATATAGTAGTTATTCCCATGATGAAATTAGAAACCATACTAGGGATTGACTAGCGCTCAATGTATAATGATAAGATCAAATACAGAAGTAAGGAAATATTAGTAGTCTTGATTGGACAACCAAAATTTGTTTTCAAATGAGAGATATCACAACTTGAGATTCGCCTAGAAAAACTACCCATATACTTATTTATAGAAATTATTGGTGAAGATGAAGAAGGAAATGAATGTATATAAATAGAGAATATACCCATCATTCAAGAATACATTGATGTATTTCATGAAGATTTACCTTGACCTTCCCCAGAAGATGAGGTATAGTCCTCCATTGAACTAATTCATGGTTCCAAGATAATTTTAAATACCCCGTAATGAATGGAAAATTTGGAGCTAGAGTAATTAAAGAAACAAATAAAAGATCTATTATAGAAGGAGTTTATCTGACCAAGTGTGTCTCCTTGTGGGGAACTTATTTCCTTTGTGAAGAGGAAGGATGAATAAATACGGCTATGAATTGATTATAGATAACTTAACAGGATCATAGTAAATAATAAGTACCCACTTCCAAGTATTAATGATATATTTTACCATCTTCATGGGGCTCAATTATTCTCCAAGATTGATCTACGATCTAGATATCATTATTTGAGGGTGAATAAAGAAGGTATTCCAAAGAATACATTCTGATCAAGATATGGGAGCTATGAGTTTGTTTTTATGTCCTTCAGGTTGACTAATTATCCAACTATATTTATGTATTGGATGAATAGAATCTTTAAAGACTACCTTGATAACTTTTTAGTCGTTTTTATTAATGATATCATGATATATTCTAAATTTCATGAGGATAATGAGGATCATATAAGGGTTATATTTCAAACATTGAGGAAGGATATGCTATTTGAAGAGTTTAGAAAATGTGAAATTTGTTTATCAAAATTTTATTTCTTAGGGAAGTCTGTAACCAATGAAGGAATATCAGTTTAACTTGTCAAGAAAAAGATTGTGGAGGAGTGGCCTCATCCTATAATAGTAAATGCTATTCGTAGTTTGCATCGTTTAGGAGGATATTATAGAAGGTTTTTGAATTTTTTCCAGTAATTTCTAATCCACTAACCAATTTAACTCGTAAAGTTGTTAATTTATCTACAAAAAGGAGTGTGAGTAAAGTTTCTAAGAGCTAAATAAGATATTGGTTACTTCACCCAGGTTAACTTTAACCTCTATCATAGAAGGATTTTTTATTTTTAATGATTCATCTTGGAAAGGGGTTGGGTGAATCCTCATGAAAAATGATAAGGTGATTTCTTATTTATCTCAACATTTAAAGCCTTATGAGCATAATTATCCAACACATGACCTAGAGATGGTTGTAGTGGTTTTTCCTAAAGATATGGGGTCACTATCTTTATGGGGAGAAATGTGATATGCGCACATATCACAAAAGTTTCAAGTATATTTTCATGAAAAAGGAATTTCACATGAGATAAAGGAGATGGTTATAACATTTTAAAGACTATGATTGTTTAATTAATTTCCACATTATGAGTGAAAATAAAGTCACTGATGTATTAAGTAGGAAAGACCATGTTGTGATAGAAATGAGGAGGATTCAAGGACATCCTTTGATCAAGGACCTAGTAAAATAAGAAATAGAAATTTTATGGGAAGGAAAATGATAAATTCTATCCTAAATGATTTATCAGCCATTAATACTAGATAATATCAAGAAATATCAAAGAGATAATACTTTTTTGTAGAATAATTTTTCGGCTGTAAAGAATGTGAATTTTATTCAGTTCAATATGGATCAAGAAGGTGTACTAAAATATTATAAAATACTACATGTTCCATATATTCTGTAAATAAATAAGGAGATGATGGATGAATCTCATAGCTCTACTTACTCTATATATCCTAGAAGCATGAACATGTATAGGAACCTTATTGATTATTATTGATGGGATACCATAAAAGGGTGATTTATGACTATAATACAAGGTGTCTTGTGTGTCAATAAGTTATGTAAGAGTGGAAAATTTATAAAGGGGTATTACAACCACTACCCACACTAGCATTAAAGTTAGAAGACATCACTATGGACTTTGTCACCGGTCTCGAAAAAAATTCCAAAGGAAACAATGTGATATGGGTTATAGTGAACCATCTCACCAAGACTACACATTTTACCACTATTTGGGAATATTTCTCTCTTGAAAAACTTTACAATATTTACATAAAAGAATTGGTGAGGTTTCATAGAGTGACACTTTCGATCATTTATGATTGTGATCCAAAGTTAACATCAAAATTTTTGAGAAGTAGTCAACATGCTCTGTATATCGAATTAAATTTCAATACGACCTATCACTCCCAAACTGATGGAAAATATGGAAGGAATATTCATATATTCATCAACATGATGAGAACATTCTCAATAGAATTTAAATGTGTATGAGATCAATGTCTCCCATTAGTTTAGTTATCATGCAATAACTGATTTTATTAGAGTATTCAAATATAACCCTATAAAGATATAAATGGGAAGCAATGTAGAACACCTACTTTTTGGGATGGAGTTGGTGAGATAAAGCTTATTGAGCCTAATATTTTTCAAGGGATGACATAAAAGGTCCATTACATCCAAAAACACATAAAGGCTACTCAGAGTCAGAAAAAGAGCTATGCTGAAAATTGTCAAAGTGACATGGAGTTTGATGTTAGTAACAAAGCCTTCCTTAAAATTTCACCATGTTAGAGAGTCATGTAGTTTGGGAAGAAAGTGAAGCTTATCACCAGGCACATTTCTCTCTATGAAATCTTTGATCACATAGGAGTAGTGTCCTATATTCTAGCACTTCCACCAAACCTACCTCATGTTCAGGATGTATTCCATGTGTCTCTATTGAGGAAGTATATACCTAACCCATCACATGCACTGAATATGGAGGTGGTAAAACTAGAACATGATCTCTTTTATGAGGAGTATATGTTGGAGATCATGGACTATAGAGACAAGGTTCTATGAAATAAGAGTACCTACCCTGTCAAAGTGTTTTGGGGGGAAAAATATGAAGAAGCCATGTGGGAACTAGAGGAAACAATGAGGCAGAAGTACCCACACCTATTCTCAACCAAGGGAACGAGATGGAATTTCATTACAAAATTTCTTAATGGGGTAAGAATATAGTGACCTAAAATATTTTAATGATAATTTTTTCGTGAAAATGTTTTTTATATTATTTTGTTCACAACAAAACCATATTTGATTTAATTAAGTGAATATAAATAGAAATTTGACCATATGGATTTGAATGTTATATGAACTTTGGTCCATTATGACCATTGGTAAATATGAAATGTGGTCAATATGACTATTGGAAGCTACTATTAATAATAATTTTAATGTTATAATTAGTGTTTTAAATATAAATGATAATGGTTAATTAACGAAGAAAGGGTAAACGATAGCCTTAATCAGTAGAGTCATTCCGTACAAAGCTTATTTGTTAGATATTGGGAGAGAGGTAGTTTCACTAGGATTATATATTAACAAATCCCATAGCAGGCTTCAACATGTTAATCTTGAACGAAATCACCTATGGGAGAAGTTTAAGTTAATGGAAATTACAACTCAGACGATGTTATCTAAGCTGCCCAAGAATATATTAACATCACACACCTTACCCTTAGGTCGTATATGGATGTTATAAGAGTTTATGTATCAAGGAATTAATTTTCTATAGTGTAATACCTTTCTATAAATAAAATTATTATTCAATTATTTCCATTTTAAGAATAATTTTTCCTAATAAAATTTAGATGGAATTTGATAAATTGATTTTTTTGTCAGAAATTATACTTTTCAGAAAAGAAATAATTATTATAATAAACTAATATATTATGAATAATGTATATTTTAATTAAATATTATGATCAAAATACTCTACTTTAAATCTAAATGATAAAATAATTTAATTTTTTTCAAGTGTCATAAATTTTACTATGCATTTAACTATGCATTATCAATCCAGAATTATTTTAAATAAATATGGTTTTTTTATATTTAAAAGTAAAAATTATAATATTTATTGAATTATTATGATAAAATAAACTTCATTTTTGAAGTCATCACATATAAATTTGGTTAGGGTTAATTTATGATTATTTTCCAAAATACTTTAATATTTCCAGAATAGTAAAAATACAGTTTAATATTTCGGTATGATTAATGATATCATAATTATGTCATAATGATGTAATAACTAATTAGCCATAATAAATGATATAAAATATTTTATTTTTTTAATATGATGTTTTTTAATATAATTTATTAAATTTATATATATATAATTTACTTTATAATTTTTAAAATGGAAACATTAAATTTAAAAATTTTATTTTGTGGAAACTTTAATTTTCCTTGAACAAATAAGTAATATAAAATTTTGGTCCACTATTGTGGGACTAAATGACATAAAATTTTATCAAAGTGTCCAATACCATGGGATAAAACCATGTTCAATTACATATTTTTTCATTTACCACTACCTAGGTGTCCAATACGTTTATTTAAAAATTAATAAAAAAATTCCCCACTTTTGTTATAAATTCCCACCAATTCTACATTTTATTTCACTGAAATTTCATCATCTATGAATATATGATAGTTTTAACTCCCAATGAGTCAAACCAAGGTGTCCTCAATCCCTCAAGATCTCAATATTCGATTTTTAGGAGTTACTCATCAAGGTAAGAGAAATCTCAACTTCTTTTTTCCTTTCAAGTTCCCTTTTTATAGAGTTAGATTCCACCAAGATATGTTTCCATCAATGATAGACAACATACATGATAGCTTTAATTATCACCCATAATTTAAATTAAACATTATATACAATACCAAATAATGATAAAAACATATTTTAATGAGACTATGATTGGTATGGAATATGCCACCACATCCCTAAGGTCATACTTTACCTAAATCTTCCCCATCCATGTTCACTTTTAGACAGAGTGAGATCCGTGGAATCCATATGGGATTAAGAATCAGAGGGTTTTTTATCCTTAAATAATATATATCGGTGAACTTTTCAGTGGTTCCATGAGTCCATATCAGAGTATCACAATAAATATAAAGTTATGTATGAAATTATAGCCTAATATTAGTGGAACGATGGCCCTACTATTTAGTGTTCTACTGAGAACCAGCAATGAAGAAATGATTCATTTGAGGAAGCTATATTATTTCATTGATAGGAATTTCCTTCCATGTTGTGGTCAATACATGAATACCTATTAGACTTCACTCCTGCTACTTGAACAAAAATCTCTCTAATATCCATAAAATTATCTAACAAAATAACTCAAACAAGTCGTATAGGGGTGAGGACTTAGTATTACATAGTAAGGGCACATTTCCATATATATTCTAGATTCTTAATGTCGTCTTATTTTCTTTATATCTTATTCACACATATAAGTTCAACATGGATTTATCAAAATTTTTCAATAGTAATTTAAAATATAATACAGTATAATAGAAACCATTAAATGTAGTAGGATATAGTCATTTCATAATAAAAAAATAATGGTATAAGGAATGACTTATCTAGGTATGTGTATATCTTCATATATTTATTTATCATTTCAAATTCCATTTCTAATTAAACCTCTAGAAAACTTCTCTTTTATCATGTGGAATCAAACATTGATAGCAGTGTATGAATACCAAAATATTTATTAATCAACAAAATTACATTGAAAATGCTAAAAAATTTCTAAAGTAGAAACTAAATAAGTCATAGAAGGACTATGATAATCATGTAAAGTTAAAGGAAATAATGAAGAAACTCAAATTAAGAAGAATAATACATTAAACCCTTCTCATGGACTAAATCAAGGCCCAAGATTAGTATATAATGGTAATGTATGGTTTTCTACCAAGATGAATGATGATGATTCCTATCATTTATAACGAAGGGATATCAATAAAAGATAAGTATAATGATAAATATAATTATAAATTTTAAAGGTGTTAAAAAATTAATGTGAAATTCTTAATAAAGGATTAGATAATTTCAAAAAATACAAAGGAAATAATATCCTATAAAATAAGATAATAATAATCCCTTACTTGGTGTGATTATGGTAATATTCACTATACATAAGAAATAGAGTAAGAAGATTTCATGTGACCTGTAACATGAAAAAAACTTCTAAATCTGATGGTCTGGTCATCCTAAAGGCACACATACTCTGAGGGTTCTTCTCTAGTATTCCTAGGTTGAGAGGGAACAGAAATACTTGATATAAGATGAATAGTAAGGATAAATATCCCAATTAAAATACAGAGAAAATAATCAATTCCCAAATTAATAAATAAAAAATTAAAATATTGTGTTCATTTAATGATCCACATTATAGTAGTAATTCCATAGTAGATACTATACTAACCAATATGGAAATTGAATAAAATAATGAAATCAGAAACCTGAAAAATCAATAGGACCAGACTGGACGAAACTATTCGAGTTGGTTATTTAGAAACAACTAAATCTTACTTTTGATTAATGGTATATTCATGTTTTTGAATATTTATAAATATCTTATCATATGATGAATGTTCTTCTGTATAACATTAATGTTATAACATATACAGAGTATCTATAGAATAAAAAGGTTATAACAATTTACCGATATGATGAGAACCATGAAATAACATGATGATATTATTAATTACATATTCTATAGTTAGATGAAATTATCCAACTTGAAGTAGATTATAAAATATATTTTGTTTAGGAGTCTCAAAATACAATGAGTCTTGTTCTTATAAAGTTCACCATTTGTTATCACTAAATAATGAGGTTATGAGAAAATAACCTCTAGTTGATATTACACATGATGTATGTTTCGTTGGATATTATTATCTATGGATGTGTGTATTGGTATTTAACCGTGATATTTTTATTAAAAAATATCATTAGTTTCACATTTGAATGTATTGTTGTAAAATAGGATGACATATGACTATGGAGAAATATATCACATTGAGTGATTTACAAGTGATATGGTATTAATTTTTGAGTCTATGAATATTTTGAAACTTTTTTTTAGAAAAAAAACAATTTTTTTGTGTTTTTTATTTAAACAAAAATTATTTTCAGTTATTTCCAGTTTACAGGAGAAATTTTTAGTGAACTAAGGTCTTTTGACAAGATTAATTTCTCCAAATGTATAAGTATTGTAACAGTGCAGGATTTTCTTTATCAAAAGATGAGTAGAAATATTGAGTTCAAAAGAAGATGAAAAATATAGACTTGATGTAGTTAAAACTGGTTCTAAAGAATGTGCATTTCAAATATTTTAGTTTGATATAACTTCTTCTATAAATGGGACCACACCATCAAGGATCATAATTATAAATATCGAGAATTATAATTTTTTTGTCATTTTGAATTTTTGCACATTATTTTTTTCGAAGAGTTGATTTGATGAACATAAAATTTTATTTTTAACTGTTTTTTCTATAAGCTATTACCATTTGAGATTTTCCATATTAAATCTATTTATAATTTTTCATTTTTATTTGTTCTATTTATGATCATTGTGATTATGGGTTTCTAGTGATCGGAAGACATACGTTTTTCTGATCCTGTATGATTGTTTCCTTATAATGATAGGAATAAAAAGATTATTCTAAATTTCTTGATTAATGGATAATGGTGATATAAATACAGAGACATGTTTTGGAAGGTTTGTATTGAGAGATTCAAGGGATAAGAATAAAATATACCTTAGATCAAGTTTAGTGATCCCCCATATACTTAGGATAAACATGTGTTTTGATAATAATATCCTTTATAAGTTTAATAATTTGAATCCTTACTCATATAATTCTATTTAAACTTTTTTATTTTTTATTTTTTCATTCTCATTCATTTTTTTGATTTTTGTGAATTTATAAAAAAATTAATTTCTATTATGAATATTATTTTAGTCAGGTTATTTTAAAGTATTGACATGTTTTTTCATTAGTTTCATTTCCAATGACAAATTAATATATGATTATAAGACCATATTTTTTTGATCAACCAACACCTTGAGGTGGATGAGAATTTAATGTTGATTTTTAGACTAAAATTCACACATAATAGTTTTTATTCTCTATATATATATATATAAGAAAACAATTATATCAGAGCCTACCACTATATATGGTTGAGACTCATCTAAATATTATTTTTCAAATTTTATGTTTTTACTGGAAATATCTCTATTTATTTACACTGATTGTGTGGTGGATAAATGTTTCTGGTGATAACCGGAATACCTTTGGTATCTATAGGAAATTTCAACCATTTTCATCCAATGGTATTTAATGTAAATTATAATGAGTACATTCATGATTTAATGAAGGATTTTGTTATTAATATTAGTTTGGGAAATTATTTTATGGTGATAAGAAATGATAAAATCCCAACAAAGGTACTTTCTATGATTTCAAGAGATTATAATATTGAGTTTTAGGAATACGATAATGTGTGAGATACTTTATTATGTTTGATGAAAAATAACATTTATAATCACATATATTCTTATAGATTTTTCTGTTTTGATGCATCATCACTTTATGACTATCTGGAATAGTTTGAAATCTCTTTCTATGAAGTATCTTTCATAAGATCAGGTGGTAGATAATTTTATTGATACACTTTTTAAGGAGTCAGAAACTAAACATAAAAATATTGATGATAAGAATTATTTGACTGTGATGAATTTTGATGATTTTATTTGAACTATCATACAATATGTGTTTATATTAAATTTATACGATGAAAAAGAGAATAAGAGGAAAGTAATTTTTTCACTAAACATATAAAGATGTTGATTATAGTTTTATAAATTCTAAAGATATTCGTAAAAAGAATAAATATAAACATTAATAAGATAATATATTGAATCCATTAAATGAGAACTTTATCAACTATAAAGAAGAATGAATAGGATTAAAAAAAATAATAAATTTTGGCATGATTATCAGAAGTATGGAAGGGGAAAACATGATAAAAAATAATATTATGATATTAGAGTTATGAATGGAAGAATAATAAGGAAGAAAAGTTTTAATTCATTATATACATAGAGTAAAAATAGAGGAGACAAAACCACTAATAGTTCTTTAATAAAACACTGTAGTGATAGTTTAATGGTTATTAGTTTCCCATAAAATATAACTAAATATGATAAAAAATTATAGTTAACATAACTATAGAATATCTTGCCAATTTACCGTTGGATTTTATATTTTTTTATACTTATGATGTGAATTATTCAAATTCATTAGATGATGAGGAGGTAAATTACATAGAACTTGAAAATGTCAATTTATCATATGATGTGAAAGGTTTTACTTTATATAAAGAAATGATGAGTTATTAAAGAAGGGAAAAAAATTAAAAAAATAAAAAAAATTATGTTAAATATGATTATGATAAAGATAATAATAAAATTTCAAAACTTATAACTAAAATGTCTAAAAATTAATCAGAATTAATGTTTAATTCTAGTTCAAGTCCAACATCAAATGATAGTAATTTAGATATAAAATTTTACTATTAAATTATAATTCTAAAAAATATTTTTGTAAATTTATTTCAAGTAAATAAATTTTTTAAAATATGTTTAAATAATTATTAATTTCCAAAACTTCTTCTAGAATTGGTTATTTTTTTTAATAAATCTCATTTTTATTCAAATTTATTTTTTCATATATATGAACCCATTTATATAAAATTCCAAAGGGGGTCCCTTGAGAAATTAATATTCTTTAAATCATGTTCAATATGGGTTTGTAATGTTTCATTTTCAACCTTTTCTTGACCAAAGGATGTTTGGGTACCAAGAACTCAGTCTTGATATTTTTAAGAAAATATGATAGGTTTCAACATCTAGAAAATGTGGTATATAGAAAGTGGTTATTATTTACAAATGATAGGAGTTAATTATAATTTTTAGAACATAAAAAATATAAATTCTAGATGATTTAATTTTAGAGAAACCCTTAGAGAAATTATTAGAATCAATGATGTATATTTTTTTTGAGAAATCATAAATTTATATTTTTTGAATTTTTTAAGACTTAATCAAAAAATAATTATATTTATTCAACTATAAAATCTCGGATTCCTTATGAAATTTAATAATGATAGATATACCATTCAAAATATGGAAGGTAGTTTAATTCTATCTACCGATGAGAATTAGAATATTTATACACATGACTTAGAGGAACTTAGGAATAATAAATTTACTTATCTAAGTGTAGGTAAATTTTTTATTATCTTTAGGATAGGATTATATGTCATTATAATCATTATAACATGGTTAAAATTTCTATGAATGGTATTTTTATGGATCTATCAAAACTTATGTTTAACTCAGCTAGAGTGGGCGAACCTTATCAAAATTTTAAGTAACAATAGTCTAGTTTTCAGAGTATAAATTAAGTCTCAAATTCTTTAGATTTATAGTTAATACACATGTATTTATTAATTCCAAAAAATTGATGTATTGGGGGAATTAACTATGGGCATGTCCTTATTTATGACTAAACTATATTTACCTGGACATAATTTCTCACTTAAAAATATAAATATTTATTTTTCTTTAAATTTTTTATACATATATTAGAAATAAAAAACACATTCTCTAGTTACTATCTAGAGTGGTTATGGTGGTGATTTTGTAAATTATGATTTTGAAAAATTTTATAGTAAGAAATATATTACTCATAATTTTTTATCACCGAGAACACAAAAAAATGAAGTATTTGAAATTAAGATTTAATTATTCCAGAAATGACTCAATATTTTTATAGAGAACATTTTGATACAGAACATTTTGGGATTGAGGATATGAGTACTCCTTGTCGTACTATAAATTTGGATTTACTTCATCCTTTTATTAATGAAAATATTCATTAATTATGGACCATAAAAATCCAAAACATTCATACTTCATGGTATTTTGGCATAAAGTGTTCTTTTTTTAATACTAAAGATCAACTTCAAAAATACGATCACAATGTTGATGAATGATTTTTTTCTCAGATATACTACTACTAGTGTAACACCCTAACCTTGAAAATCATCATTTTTTTGATCTTGGATCTTTGGGTTGAGGTTCAGGTTGAGTTCCTGACCTAAATTTTTGAGTTTTAGAGTTTTGGGTGGATTTTGTCCTAGGCACGAGAAGCACACGGTTAATAGAAACTATGTGGCCCAGCCCAAAAAACCATGTGACAAGTCCTAGAGTTGGAAAAAAATATTTTTCATGGTTTGGTCATGGTAAGTCAAACCGTTTGGGTTGGTCGTGTGGTCGATCATTCCTTAGGCAATAACCACCACATGACTGGTGCATAGTTTAGTGAACCATGCAACCAAACTATGCAAGATGCCCTGAAATTTTTAAAATTAAAAACCCTATTCCTATCTCACATCTTTTTGTCACTAATTCGGGATTCCTTCCCTTGGGTAAATTTTAGCACACAATAGGGATCCCAAACCCCTCTCCCATTTCCCCCCTACTCTTCTATGGTTTCATCCTCAATGTTCATAGGTGTGTTTTTAAGGGTTTTCCATTTTTGTCTCCTTTATCTCTTCCACTCTTGATTTCATTAGGTGTCCTTGTAGGGTTTTCCACCTGGTCAATCCGTAGGGGTTATGGTTTGTGCTTGACTCTATTTTTATTGGATCTAGGGTGTGAAGATCATTCTTGGGGCCATAATCTTATTTCTCCCAGAGTATCATCACACCCACACTCTATTAAGGTAGGTGTTTCCATTATTTTTATTTATCATTCATTACATGGATGATTTCATATTTTTAGATAATATAAATTTTTTTTCACATTATTAGAGTGTTTTATTAGGCTTTGTTTGGTGTTTTAAATTTAGAAAAAATTATTGGAAGTGGTTTTTAATGAGGTTTCTTCAAATTTTTTCTATAGTTATTAAAATAAGGCATTTATTATAATACTAATTTTATTTTAATGTTAATTAGAGAACTTTTGGTGTTATTGGGCCTTAATTATGTTTTGATATATTTGGTGATATTATAAGTTGGTATATTTGTTTCAGTCTAATGGAAAGTGGAATTTCATAAAAATGATTTTGGAAGATTTCATAGATGCTTGGGGGTTTCAATGGATGTTGACATATCCATGTGTGCATGAGCTGCACACATGGTGGGTATAAAAATGAAAATGCTACTTAAGACTGATCCCCTGTCCTCCCTAAAAAATGTCACATTGAATTCAAAATGGTGTTTTGGGTTCTTTTATAGCTTTCAAAGTAGTTTCAAATGTATTCTTCAAATATTGGTTTATTTGGAAATTGAGACACATTTTGGTGAATGTTTGGTATAAATTCATATTTGGCACATTTTAAAGGGTTGCATGTTTTACTCAAGTATTTGGAATAGATTTTTGTAAATGTAATTTGATTTGGAAATATTAAAGGCTATTTTTTCATTTAACACGTGAATGTGGGGTTTTATATTTTTTTGGTAATTTTTTATAAATATACTATAAATGGGTACCAATAAGGCTAGTTTAGAATTTTATAGTGTTTTGAAAAATGAATGTGGTTTTGGAAATATGAATGGATGTTTGGAAACTTATGGTGATTTGAGAAATGATTTGAAGCTTAAATTATGTGATGGATTGGTTGGATCTTATGAATAACTTGTTATATTACGGTAACCCATATAAATGGATTTACCTATATGGGTTATCATATATGTGCTGTTAATATCAAGTGTAGATAAGTGTGGTGATGATAGGTAAGATGAGTCACACGTGCGAGGCCCTCCTACTTATATTGTATACCATTACCATGGGTTTCCTTGGAGTCTTTTAGAGGTTTGAGTGGTGGTTTCTTATCAACCATGGCCAGATTAATTGGTACCCCTTGGATGTTTTAGAGGCCATGTGGGTTGTTTTACTAGTGAGGCTAGTTTAGAGCTTCCAGTTGGTTATAGACTATAGAGTTTCACCACACATTGGAAGGTAGTTCAGAACTGTGTACGTCCATGGATCCCTATAGGTATTATTTAGGAAATTCCCATGGTTAATACTTGTATTTTATTTTTTACTTTTACTACATTTAGTTTCTTTTTTATTTTACTGTTTATCTTCCATCGTAGATTGGAATCATTTTTAATGGGTATTAATTTGTGTTTTAATTATAAAATGGTATTTTGTTTAAAACTAATGTTGTGGTGAGTAATGTTTTAAAAATGAAAAGGGGTGTGATTTATTAAAATGTGAGAAAACTATTTTCATTAATGTATATCAAAATAGTGTTAATAAATGGTTATTTGGAAAGGTAACTTATGAATTCTATAGTGGTTTCCTTCTGAGCTATTAAGCTCACACTATATATATAACATTCGGTGTTGGTAGACTTGAGTTACTTTTTAGGTTCATGTTTCTAGTTTGTGTGATCATCGTGGGAGAAGTTTGGCCTTGTGGCTGGTCATTTTTTGGGTAGTGGTGACAAAGAGGTCACATGGAGATCATGTTAGTGGAGGGTTGGTTTTGTATTTAGTTCTCAGTTATTCAGTGGTACTTTGTACATAGACCAGTTTTATATTTATGATTATTTTTTTGTTATGTTTCATACTCAATTTGTTTATTTTATTTATTTGATCCAATTCTATTGGGAAAAAATTGTTCCCATAGTTATTTCCTTAATTCCTAGAACTAGTTTCCAGCCCGTGGGGATCACGAATGGCCTTCGGGCTATGTCACGGAGTGGGTCAGATGTCGTATCAGATGACAATCTAGTCTCATTTGTGAAAAAATGGAATTATATGAGGCCATTTATTATTTAGTATGTTAGTTATATTGGAGACTAGGATTTTCAGGCCTCAAGATGTAGGTTATGGGTTTCGGCCTCATCACCACCACTCAGGATGATACATGAGTTTCTAGGGGTGGTTTGGGAACTGATTCATTTCCCTTTTTTGTTTTTTTTGGATTGAGGGATCACTATGGGAAAAAACGATTATTGCGACGGGGTATTTGTGACAGGCCTTAGTCCCATCGCAAAAACTCCGATGAAAAGATTTTTTCAACGGGAATATATTCCCGTCGCAAATGGTCAGTTATTTGCGACGGAAATACAGGTCCCGTCGCAATTGGAATGGCGTGGTTTGCACGCCAAAACGCAGGAGGCCTATTTGCGACTGGTAGAAGGATACCCGTCTCAATTACTCGGTGGTGGTCAATAGTATTTGCAACGGGAAAATTTCCCCGTCGCAAACAAATATTCACCCGATGTTATTTACGATGGGCCCCGTCGCCAATACCAGCTGCTGTAAAGCCTATTTGTGACAATCACCTTCAACCCGTCGCAACTACCCGCGGTGGTAAATACTTTTTTTGCAATGGGACTATTTACCCGTCGCAAAAGAGAATCCAACGGGTGGTATTTGCGACGGGTCCTCTCACAAATACCGGCGATGGTAAATGAGAATTTGAGACGGGTATATCCACCCGTCGCAAATACCGGTGGCGGTAAATAGTAATTTGCGATAGGGATATCGGCCTATCACGAATGGTGTGGCATTTGCGACGGGCCCATCACAACAACCCTTTTACCCACCGCCCGTAATTAATGCGGGCGAAGGTATTTGCGAAGGGCCCCATCGCCAATACAGGTGGTGGAAAATAGAAATTTGTGACGGGGATATCCGCCCGTCGCTAATGGTGGCTATTTGCGACAGGCCCGTCGCAAAAGTCCTTTTACCCGCCACCCGTATTTAATGCGGGCGAAGGCATTTGCAACAGTATCCCGTTTCATATATTAGTTATTACGAAATGATACCGTCGTAAATACGACCGTCACAAATAATCTATCCTATATATACACCCCATCCATTTTTCCATAACATTCAGATCTCTATTCTTCTCTCTCTCTAATTTTCAGTTCTGAGTAGAATTTTTTTTGTTTTAATTTTTTCTTTCGAGAAGAGGAAGGAAGGAGTTATATGGCGTATATTACTAAAGGTATTTATATTTTTTTAATTGTTAAATTATTTTTAATTGTTAATTTTATTTTTAATTGTTAATTTTATTTTTTTAATAGAATGTTTAGCTATATAGTATAATTAGTTTATTTGGCTGTACCAAATAATCCTTGTCTAGATACAAACAAGTAGAGGCGGCTCTGGTACAGATGTACCTAGGAGTGAAAACTCTGACAAGGTGTTTCAATCTTGACTCGGGGTAACCTGGTACACGACAACGGGCCTTGCTGCACTCTTGGTTCGACACTCCTAGGGGATGTTTTGGTAGTAATTAGAAATAAATATATAATTGTCAAATAATTAAGAAATAATTAGATTTAATTAAAATAATTATCAAATAACTAAGAAATAATTAGATTTAATTGATTAGAAATAATTAGGAAACAATTAAAATAATTAGGAAACAATTAGAATAATTAAGAAACGATTAGATTTAATTAGGAAATAATTATATTTAATTAGGAAACAATTAGATTTAATTAGGAAACAATTAGATTTAATTGGGAAACAATTAGATTTAATTATTAGATTTAGTTAGGAAATAATTAGATTTAATTAGGAAACAATTAGATTTAATTAAGAAAAATTAGATTTAATTAGGAAAAAATTAGATTTATTTTGGAAACAATTAGATTTAATTAGTAGATTTAATTAGGAAACAATTAGATTTAATTAGGAAATAATTAGATTTAATTCGGAAACAAGGAAACAATTAGAGAAACAAGGAAACACGGAATCAATTAAGAAACAATTATAATAATTAGGAAACAATTAGGATAATTAGGAAACAATTAGGATAATTAGGAAAAAATTAGGATAATTAGGAAACAATTAGGATAATTAGGAAACAATTAGGATAATTAAGAAACAATTAGGATAATTAGGAAACAATTAGGATAATTAGGAAACAATTAGGATAATTAGGAAATAATTAGGATAATTAGGAAACAATTAGGATAATTAGCAAGCGTGATTGACCACTCATCTACCTCAATTTTATTTTCATTTGTGTGTTGAGGCTTGACAGGAAACTTCTGCCTCCACATGTAATATCTGCGTTTACTGTCAAAATTATCAACCTCCTCGCCAATATAGAGGTGAGGAGGTTTATAATTTTGACAGTAAAATCACATATTACATGTGGAGGTAGAAGTTTCCTGTCAACCTCAACACACAAATGAAAAGAAAATTGAGGTAGATGAGAAGTCAATTACGTTTGTTTTATTATCCATTTATTGATTAAATACCCGACCTATATGCATATATTCGCATTTCTAATTAGTAACATAATTAGTAACATAATTAGTAATATAATTAGTAACATAAATAGTAACATAATATAAAATATTATATTACTCTAATATTAATAGTTAAACAATACTTATAATATAATTATTTTATTATTATATGTTTAATATTTATAAAAAATATTAATATTATTAAAATTATAAAAAATTTATAAAATATTACAATTATCAATATTTTCAACAAGTTTTTCATTATTCTTAACAGTTCAAATCTTAAAGGGTCTCCAATTTTCAGGTCATGCCCAATAAAAAGTTTGTTTCAACCATGTCCAATGTAAACTCTATAATTATTCTTGCTTGGTAGATCACCTCGCAAGTAGCGTTGCAATAGGACAACCCAAGTCATGTCTTTCTCAATACTTATGTTGTCATATTGCAACACTACTTGCGAGATGATCAACCATGTAAGGACAATTATAGAGTTTAAATTGGACAAGGTTGACGCAAAATTTTTATTGGACATGACCTGAAAATTGGAGACCCTTTAAGATTTGAACTGTTAAGAATAAAGAAAAATCTTTTGGAAATATTGAGATTTGTAATAATTAGTAATAATTACTAATAAAATTAATAAAAAATCAAATAAATTCAAGTACATGGTTATAAATTGGCACAATTTCTAGCGGATTGACGACTACCTTTTGTTCAAAGTCTCATATCTTTGCTACTTTATCCCACTGAAATCAGTATGAAAAATGTTCTCTAACGTATGTTAGAGAAAGTTTTTCATACTGATTTCAGTCTGGAGAAAGTTAAAAAGAGACGAGCCATCGGAAAAATCAGAATAATTAGTAATATAATCTCCACAATGATGATTACAAAATTTTATTTCATTATTCAAGCATATTTCATTTTGCCAAGTATTGCTAAGTATTGCTAAATTAATAATAATTAGTGGGGATGATTACAAACTAACTATGTCACCTATAATTATTGGTAATTACTAATAAATAACTGTAATTATGTATCTTCTTTTTTTAGGATATTGTTTCTTATATCAAATTATTTAACAACAGTAATGGTTTTAAATTTTGTAGAAACATATATATTAATATTGAATAAGAAAATCGGCATCAATCATTATTAGATGACCATGCTTGGATAAATCAACATAGAAATCCAAACGGTTCTAGTTTAAATCCTGTATATATTGATGGTGTTGAAGCTTTATTATCATTTTCATCATCAAACCCAGAATTTGTTTCATAAGGGACAATTAAGTGTCCTTGTAAAAAATGTGCTCTGAGAATGTTTGAGAAATTTGACATCGTTGGGCAACATCTCTTGCGTTATGGTTTTCAATCAGATTATATTTTTTGTTATCAACACGGTGAACACAGTTCCAGAGAAGATACTAATAATTTGATTTCGGATCCATCACGATTTCATAATTTAGTACATGATGTTGCAGGGTCATCCGTTCAACAAACATAAATCGAGGATGATGTTGATTTACCTCCCGAGTTGGCACCATCTGAATTTGCTAAGTTGTTCAGGTCTGCTGAGGATATATTATATCCTGGTTGCAAGATAATAAAATTAGAAGTAGTTTCAAAATTTATGGCTATTAAATTAGATAATGTAATGTCAAATAACTATTTTGATCAAATATTTTATTTGGTAAAAGCACTGTTACCTGAAGGAAATGTGTTTCCTGCTAATTATTATGAGAGCAAAAGACTTGTTCGTAATCTAGGCCTTAGTTATCAGAATATCCATGCATGTTCAAACGATTGCATCTTATATTCTAGGGAAAATGAGTCGTTGGATAGTTGTCCAACATGTGGACAATCGAGGTATAAAGAAGCTCAATCAGGGAAGTCTAGATTGATTCCTATAAAATAGTTGAGATATTTCTCACTTACACCCATGTTGCAGCGTTTATTTATGTCTCAGAACATAGCGACATTGATGTCATGGCACAAAACCAATATTTCAAATGGTAAAAGCTTGATTCTTCCATCTGATGGTGATTCATGGAAAAATTTTGATCAAGTGCATCCGTCTTTTGCTTTAGAATCTCGGAATGTGCGATTGGGTCATTCTACTGATGGTTTTTGTCCATTTGGATCTTTTGGTAGTCAGTATTCCTATTGGCCTGTCTTTATAACTCCATACAATTTTCCTCCATGGATGTTGATGAAAGAGCCTTATATCTTTTTGACATTATTAATCCTAGGACATCCGAAAAAGAATATTTATGTTTATTTGAAACCATTGATTGATGAGTTAAATTTACTGTGGAGTCATGGTGTTGGTACATATGATGCTGCTACGAAAGAAATTTTTTTAATGAAAGATGCTTTAATGTGGAAAATTAGTGACTTCCCTGCATATGGAATGTTATCTGGTTGGAGTACACATGGTCCAAAATCATGTCCTTACTGTATGGGAGAAAATAAATCATTTATGCTCGTGAATGGAAAAAAACCATGCTATTTTGACTGTCATCGTAGATTTCTTCCAATCGATCATCCTTTTCGGAGCAATTAATCTCATTTCAGAAAAGGAAGAATTGAAAGAGATGAACCTCCAAAAATTATCTCAAGTACAGAGTTACAATCAGTTGTATTTTCATTACCTTCCATCACTTTTGGACCGACAATAAACCAATAGAAAATTCATGGTTTTGGGAAAGAACACAATTGGACAAAATGGAGAATTTTTTGGAATCTGCCATGTTGGTCTGATTTGTTGGTCCAACACATGTTAGATGTCATGCATATTGAGAAGAACTGTTTTGATAATTTATTTCAAACTATTTTGGATACACTGGGTAAAACAAAGGATAATGTAAAGGCACGATTAGATCTTGCCCAAATTTGCAGGCGACCAGAACTTGAATTGTTTGAAAATGTCAGATCACAGAGATTAATGAAGCCAAAATAAGATTATACATTGACCAAATAGAGTCGCTTATTATTTTCTCACTGGATTGCATATTTGAGACTTGCAGATGGCTATGCTTCCAACTTGGGAAGATGTGTTAAAAATGGTCATATTACCAGATTAAAAAGTCATGACTGTCATGTTATAATGGAACGACTTATGCCTATTGGATTAAGAGGTTTTTTGAATTCTAAGATTTGGGATTTGATAACAGATATATCATATTTTTTCCGAGACATGTGTGCAGCGACAACAGACTATGATACACTAAGAAAACTGGAAGAAGCTATTGTTGTAATTATATGAAAATTGGAAAAAATCTTTCTGCTGAATTTCTTTGACTCGATGGAACATTTGATATTACATTTTCCACATGAAGAAAAATATGGAGGTCCGGTTCAGTTTCGATGGATATACCCATTTGAGAGATGCATGCAGAAATTGAAGAAAAAAGTCCGTAACAAAGCATCAGTTGAAGGCTCAATTGCTGAAGCTTATTTGCAAGAAGAAATTGCTTTATTATTCTCTCATTATTTTGAATTTGAATATCCCTCAAAATTTAACCGCATGGGCTGGAATGAGGGAAATGTTGATGATGATATGAACAATCAATTATCAGTTGTTAATCAGCCTGAACTTGGCTTTGGTGGAGTTCATGATAACTGGCTTTCACATGATGAACATCATAGAGCTCATACATATGTTCTACTCAACTATGAAGAAATGTCACCAATTGTACAATGAGTGCTCTTATCCCTTATTCTATAGATTCTGTTACAGTAAATTAATCATATTGTACTTGTAGGTTATATGATGATCATATCAAGAAACGATTTCCACAAATTACAGCAGTTGGCTTAGAAGAACGTCAGAAAAAAACAATTCCAACTGGTTTCAAAAACTGGTAACATACATTCTTTTTTGGTTTTACAAATAAAATCAATTTATTACTTGTAATAGTGATAAATGTTTTATAAATTTTTAGGTATCTGTACATGCTGATAAGATTGATAGTCGATTGCATATATTAAGTAGACCACTATCCAATATGGTTAAATCTTATAATGCATATGTGGTGAATGGTTATCGCTTTCATACACGTTCATATGGGGAATCAAAGAAAACAATGAATAGTGGTGTTTGTTTGAAGGGATCACATCATAGAGATATTAAAGTTTACTTTTACGGCATGCTTGAAGAAATTATTGAATTGTGTTATTTGGGACAGAATTATTTAACAATGTCTAAATGTCGATGGCTGGATACTGAGAGAGGCTTGCATATTCATCCAACTAATGGAATTGTTGATATTAAACATAAAAGTCTTCTTGCAGTAAATGACCTATTTTTATTGGAACATCAGGCACATCAAATTTATTATGCAAAATACTATGCTACTTCAAAAGAGTTGGATGATTGGTGGAGTATAATAAAAGTTAAATCTCGAGAAAATCAGTTTACTCAAACTAAATGTGGTTCCAATGAAGTGCAAGGAAATGAAATTTTTCAGGACACTCCTCAAAACACATCTTTTTCACAAAGAGACATGAATATCGAGGATGACACCCCACAATTAAGGGTTGATGGTGACGATGTTGTCAATGATGTTACAACTGAATTTGAAATGACAAGAGATGCTGAAAGTGAAACTAATATGGAAATTGATGATGTTGATGAGGAAGATGAAGACATTGACATTGACAACTATGAAGATGATGATGAAGTTGGACATTGACACAATAAAATAATGGTTAGAATCATAACAAATATATATCTATACATAATAGTTATTTTCAACTGTTTGCTAATAACAATCATTTCATGTTTCAGATGGACTCAAAAACGTATTGTCAATTGCTGGAGGCTGATCTACCTATGGATGATGAGGTTTTTGAGTCATCTGACCCTCAAGCTGTTGGAACTACAGGGATCACTCGGTGGGGGTGTGGTCTTGCCAGACTGATGATTCCAGATCCTATCCCAGAGTGACGTCCACCTCTTGGATTCGATGCGCAAATGCAGTGGTATGGTAACCTGTGTATTTTCGTTATCTTTCATTATAATTTATTAATATTATAATTGTTTTATTATTTGTTCTTTTTCCACAGTTTTACGCATATAGTTGTTGAACAAGGGAGCGCTATCTTGCACACTTATTTTTCTCAGCCTTGACTCACATGGGATTAGATTCCCGCTGATGTGCAGGCCGCCATGTTCGATCATTGGCTGGTACGTAATTAAATATTATTTATTTTGAAATTTAATTCATTAATAACATTATATTAGGGTTTATGGTATCCCATCGATGAGAGCATGCGTGCCACTATCCACGCGGCATGAGTGGTGTCTATGCGTGACCGTTTCCGTCAGTTTTTGCATAATTTGAGAAAGACGGCTGTGAAGAAAGTCGAAGTGACAGTATTTGATGAGTCCTGTGGAGTTCACTGACCAGAGTACATTTCATCTCACGTTTGGGATGGATTATGTACACACTGGTTGGGTGGTGGGTTTCAGAGGAGATCAGCATTGGGTCGACAGAATCGGGGGTGACAAGAGGTGACACATCGAGCCGGTAGTCGTACATTCAGTGCGCATAGAGAGCATCTGGTAAGTAATTATTTTTAATATTTTATACAACTTTAAATATAAACAGTTTATTTTATATTCATATAGGAAGCCGAGCACCCCGATATTTCGGCGTACGGCATTTATCGGAGGATGTATACTAACCCGACTACTGGAGAGATTAGAGGTGACCGCTAGTGTCAGATTATGGTCAGTATTATTTTCTTTTCTGTTTGCAAATTAAATGTATATAATCTTTTCATTATTTTAATTTCTAATTGAAACTTAAGGAGTCATATGAGGCTGCGAACTCTCAGACACAGGATGAGAGTCAAGATGAGATGGGTGATCAGACTAGTGCCCACCATTTTTATGAGACGACATGGATGCAGGCGACCTAATATGGCTTCGAAAAGGGACGAGTAGTTGGTATCAGCTCTCATTTGACTCTTGCAGCTTATTATTGTACTGCTGCGATGTCGCCATCCAGCTCGAGAGGAGCTCGTGGAGAGACATCATCTTCTGCCTCACAGTATCAGGGGCAACTGCGTGCTCAGAGTCAGCTTATAGAGGATTTGCGTCAGGGGCAGGAGCAGATGTGTCAGCAGCACGATGAGGAGATGCGTTGATGGCAGGGGCAGATGCGTCAACAATAGGATGATGAGAGACGTCGATATGAGGAGCAACATCAGGAGTATATGGAGTATATGCGTCGTCTGACTCATAGTTTAGGGATGAAGTTTCCTCTACCACCTCCTCCAGGTCCTCCAGGTACTCCAGATCATCCACTCCCAGTGATTTTTTAGATGTAATAAACATTTGAGTTCGTAGTTTATTGTCATATTAAATATTTACAGTTCCTCTTTCATATTGGTATGAATATTACGTGATTTAATTTGTTTTCATTTTTTTAATATATTATTACTTATTAGTATTATTTTTAATGTCTGCTTATTTTAGTAATATTACTTTTAATATTTTATATTTATTGTTTATATTGAGAAGTTTATAATTTTATAATTTTATTAATATTAATAATATTAATATTATTTTTTCATAAATATGTATGTTTATTTTAATAATAATAATATTATATTAATTATTTATATTAATAATATTAGTAATATTATTATTTTTTTATATTAATATTTCATAATATATAATATTATATTATTTATATTCATATTATTATTATTTTTTGATATTAATATTTCATAATTATATTATATATATATATTTTATTATTAATATTATAATAATATAATTTATTTATATTATTAATATTAATATCATTATTATATAAATAGTTTAATAATAATAATATTATATTAATTTTTTATATTATTAATATTAGTATTATTATATTATAGTATATTATTTAAATTCATATTATTAATTTTTTATATTAATATTTCATAATTATATTTTATATATTTTGTTATTTATATTATAATAATATAATTTTTTTATATTATTAGTAATATTATTATTTATATATAATATTATACGATTTGTAATAATTTTTTTTATTTTTTTTAATATTTGCGACGTGATTTCCCGTCGTAAATGTTTTTTACTGTACCATTTGCGAAGGGACGAATACCCGTCAGGAAAACCTTTCTGCGACGGTCTGTCGCAAATACCTTCGTCGTAATTATTTTTTTAAATTTCGCATTTGCGATGGGATTCTGACCCGTCGCAACTAATATATCTGCGACATCCCGTCGCAAATACCTTTTTTATATATAAACGAAAACTCATTTGCAATGGGGGAAAAATACCATCGCAAATACTCTTTTTGCGATGGGACCACCGCAAAAACATATATTTGCGACGCCGTTTTCCGTAACGAGCGATTTGCAACGGAGCCCCGTCGCAAAAGACCTTTTGCGACGGGATCCCATCACAAATATTCAGTTTTCCTATAGTGGATGATAATGGAGGCAAGATGGTGTCATGTTGTGATCTCACATCGAGTAGTAAACCATGTGGAGTTTGAATGAAACTTTCATAGTTCTCTTAGTGTTGATTATTAAATGGGGAATGGCCCACTACCATGTTTCCAATTTAGGCACAAACACTTGTTTCTCATTCTTGTGTTTTAGTGTGTATCCGGTTTCATTTTGTTCTTGGTTGATGTGAGTAATATTTTAAAATTATTTTTTTTGAAACAAAAATTAATTCCTTCCTATGGGGTTTCAATCAAAAAATGAGTTTTAATGGAAAATGTTTTGGATTGGAAATTTCGTAAACTCTTAGGTTTTGATAATGAGATGTTATGCGTGATCCTTTGTACTCCTTATTAAATCTCGCATGTGCATGGGTATGCATGGGAAGTTCATGTCGGCACATGTGATTAGATGACGTAAGTTGGAGTAGATGGAAACACATGTGATAGTTCATAGGGTTCTATGGGTGAGAGTTTGAATTTAATGGTTTAAACTAGTTTTTCTGAGATGGGAATGGACTGGAAAATGATTCAGGCTTGGTTCATCTTTGAAAAGAGGATTTTTATTTTGTAAAAAATTGATTTGGTTTTTGGAATGTGGCCTTGGATAAAATTACTTTTGAAATTAAAAAGTATGGGGTGATTTTTGAAAAGAGGTATTTTGTTTGTGTTTGAATTTTATTTGGTTTGTGAGCCTCTTATTTTTTATCAGGGTGTTATTTTTTATTTTATTTTTTAGTTAATTTTGATTCCAGTTTTGTTTTTTTGTTGTTATTCATAATATACTTCCCATAAAGGTTCCAAAATCTTCTAGTGAGTCATGCCCAATTTCTTGTTCTTGTTGAGTGTTACCTATTTATCATGGTGCTTGAAGTTTATTAGAGTAAGTGGAATGCCTTGAGGACATCGAGAGTGTTTTTTAATTGTTGGGATCTTCTAAACCTGTTAGGGTTCATCCTAATCTGGGTTTATTTGAGGTTCTAACTTAATATTTATGTGAGTTTTTTTTCACATCATAAATATGAGTTGGGATCACATGGGAAGTGTTTAAGTCCATCTTTTTCCAATGGTTTATACCTAAGGAGGTGAACACGAAGAAAAAGGAATATCTCATGAACATTTGTCAAGGCCAACAGGAAATGAAGGATTACATTGAACATCTTGAGGATATAGTTTCCTATTCTATAGAAATGATGTTGCATGATTTGATAAAGAGTTATATTTATATTGGGGGTCTTCATCCAGATATAATGGAGTGAGTCATCTCCTCCAAGGATAGTTTTTTTAGAATTTTGGTGGAGAAATTATTTTTAGCGGAGCTGGTTTCTAAAGCACAGGAAGTTGACAACATGGAGTCTACTATTCTTCATTAAGGATCCCTATCTAGAAAGAGGAGTATTCTAGAGGATCCTTATTATAAAAGGTCTCATTCATTGAATCTGAATCCTAGTTCATCAGATCATTCACTTGTATGCCACCAGTGTGGGTGATTTTGGAATATGAAGTTGTCTTGTCACAATACTCTGAAGACTTGTCTTCATTGTGGACATCTGGGTCATCTACATACGTTTTGTAGAAAGCGTATCCTTAAGAAGATGTTGTGATCAAATGATATTAGCACCTGATTGTGTTTGATGAGATAGTTTAATCATCAAGTCTCCTTTCAAAGGTCTCAGAGTGAAGGTTTTGCATATTCAAGAATTTCTGGGGGGGTGTGTGGAGTCCCATAGCTTAGTTTTACTCTCATATTGAAGTGGAGATGTTCATAGTTTCCAAATTTTAGTTTTGTGGATGTTATAAGTTCATATTTTCATTGTAATATTTTTATGAACTAGTTATTTTGTGAATAGAATGGATATAATTATCTAAATGTGGAACTTTGGATTTTTTGTTCTTTAATGAATGCACTCTGCCTTTATGTGGGTCAGTTTTTGTTTTAGCTGTGCTTGTTTAGAGATATTTGAGTATTGTGGAGTTAATGGATAAGAGTTCTGGTTCACTACTTGGTCTTAGTTCTATTCATGGTCTTCCCCTAATGTAAGGGATCTAGTTTTTGTGGAAGCATATATTCATGGTGAGGATGTTTATCAGTTATTATATATAAGTTTCATTATTTACTAGGGTCCCAGTTTGCTGGGTATCCTCATATTGGGTTTCCAGTTTAATCCTTCATGGTGTTGTTTCAATTTTAAAGTTCTCATTCTATGTGAATTCTTCTGCTAGGGAGAAACCACTCATTTTATCACCTCATTCATGGGAAATGGTTTCTTTCTTATTGGTTCGGGGTGAATTGTAGAGTGAATGGTCACCCATGGTATATGGTTTCTCTTAGTTTTGATCGGGCATGTATTCGAGTTTTGATCAACTCTCCTCTAGGTGACATTAAGGTGGAATAAAGTGTCCATGGTGGGAAGAATTGTTACACCCTGACCATGAAAATACTCTTATTTTACTATTTTCATGATCTAGGATGCTTGGGTTGAGGTTCAGGTTGAGTTCCTATCATAAATATGTATGTTTTTGAGTTCTGGGGGGATATTGGCCTATACAAGGGAAGTACATGGTAAGTAAAAAACATGCGGCCCAACCCAGGTAACCGTGAGGCATGCCCTAGAGTCGGAAATAATCTTCCACACGAATTGATCATGGTATTTCAAACCATGTGGGTTGGACATGAGGTCGACCTTACTTTGGACAAAAACTATAGCACAGTTGGCACACAGTTTGGTAAATCATGTGGTCAAACCATGTGAGCGGCCTAAAATTTTTTAAAATTAAAAAGCCTATTTCTCTCTCCCTAATTTTTATCCCCAACTCAGGTTTCCTTATGTAGGGAAATTTATTGGACTAGAAGAGAGTTCCCAAACCCCTCATACCTTGGATCCTCCTCCTCCAAGTTTGCATCCTCAAATTTCTAAGGTGATTTTTTAGGGTTTTGGACTTTTTTCTCTCCTTTATCTCTTCCTCTCTTGATTTCTTTGGGTTTTCTTGTGGGGTTTCCCTCTTAGACAAACCCTAGGGGTTAGGGTTTGTGTGTGTCTGGATTTCCATTAGATATAGGGTGTGCAGATCATTCTTCAGGACCAAGTCTTCCTTCTATGAGAGTCTCGTCGCATCCACATTAAATTGAGGTATATATTTCCATTATTTTCCTTAATGATTCATTCTATGGATGCTTGTGTATTTTTAGATAATATGAAAATTTTATTTGCATGCTTGTGTTGTATTTTTTTTTTCATTTTATGGTGTTTTTATGTTGGAAAAAATTAGTGGAAGTGTTTTTTAAAAGGTTTCTTTAAATATGTTATATAGTTATGCACATAAGGTTTTTGTTAAAATGATAATTTTTTAAAGTTAATTAGAGTAATAGTGGTGTATTAATCCTTTCTTATGTTTTCAATATCTTGGATAAAATTATAAGTTGGTCTTATTGTGTTTTTTTAATGGAATGTGTTATTTATTAAAAATTATTTTGGAAGATTTCATGGAAGGTTGATGGGGTCATTAGATGTTGACACATCCATGGGTGCATGAGGAGCACACCTGTTTGGTGTATAATTGAAGATGAAACTTAAGAGGGATATCCCATCCACTCTCAAAAATTGTACCATTAGACTCTAAATGGTGTGTTGGCATGATTTTTAGTATTCAATATATCTTCAAATGTATTATTTCAATTTAGTTTCATTTGGAAATTGAGACACGTTTTTTTAAAGTTCGTTATAAAGCCCCATTTGGCACATTTTAAAGGGTTTCATGTTTTAATCTAGTATTGGAATTGATTTTTCTAAATATATTTTTATTTTTAAATATTAAATACACATTTGGAATTGAACACATGAAAGTGGGGTTCCATATTATTTTTGGAATGTTTCACAAATATACATGAAATGGGTATGATATAAGGTCTAATATGAAGAGAAAAATGGCTCCCAAGTATCCTTTTTTCACTCTGCCCTTATGATAGGGTTTTCTAGTGCCACTACTTCCTCCCCCAAACAACGCACTCATGGTGAGAGTTCTATAATATTCATCCTCTTCTTTACTCTCCTCTTATTCCCTTTCTTAGAGGCTTCCAACATGTTTCCCTCTTTCTCTCCCAAATCTCTTCTCTTATTTTCCTCTCGAGCATTATTCTCCTTCTTCCTCATCATTTTCCTCCTTCTCATTTTCTCCTAATCCTACCTCATAGATTTTATGGAAGTATGGTTCCATTTTTTGATGAAAATGAATATTTTCAATATGGATTCTTATGCTTCACAATAGTTTTGAACAAAATAGATCCTTGGTCGCTCAACCTGATTTAACCCCAAGTGCCTTTATAACTCTTTTAGTTTGATCTGGCACAGAGGTAACTACATGATTTTTGGATTTGTGGTTCAATGTTCAAAGGGATTCAAGGTGCTTCTGAAGTTAGAGTAATTTCATTTTGTTTGATTTAGTTTTATTTTTATTTTTCTATGGTGCTCTACTATGGTTTTTGATCTTGGTCCTTGCATCTAATTAACGATGGATCTCCAGTTCCCTTTTGTGTCAATGATGACTATTTTCAAGAAGGTTTCCTAGGACCGATGACAGTTGTGTGATGGGAAGATCCTTGGCTGCTCAACTAACTCTGATCTCAAGTTTCTATGCACCTATTCTATTTGGATCTTGAATAGTTGTAATGACGTGGTTTTTAGATTTGTGTTTCACCATTCGAAATGATTCAAGGATAATCTAGAGTTAGAGTGCTTTGGATTTTTTGGATTTAGTTTTATTTTTCTATTTCTTTAGAGTTCTGTTAAGGTTTTCATGGATGTGATGATGGTTTCCAGTGATCAGTTGACACCAAACCTTATGATAAATTGGTTATGATAAAAAATTTTATGGACATCAATGATTTTTTTGGTGTAGTTTGTTATGTCTTTTAGTTGTGGACTCTAATTACCATGGAAAGGTAATGGGATGATGGAGACAAAGAATAGGAAATACATACCTTTCCTCGATGCAGTCGATGTAGTTTCCATAGTCATCTTATAGGATTTTTCTGATTTGCAGTGATGATGGTTTGAATTTTGAAATAGGGTGTATGATAACAGTATTAGTGTGGTGATTTGGTTTTGTTTTCTAAAATTTAATAATTGAATTTGGTAATGTGTGTTTTGTGAGGGTGTGACTTGTTGTTGTAGGAATGGTTCTGTAGGTTCCCACTTACCCTCAAAGTGGATTTTCAATAAAATAAAAAATAGGATTGTGGTATAATGTAAGGATTAGTGGGAATTTTATAGTTTTTTTTAAAATTATTTTGGTTTCATAAATATGAATTCCTAGTTTTCAAACTTGTGATGATTTGAGAAATGTTTTAAATATTAAATGATGTGATGGCCCAGTTGGAACTTATGAATTACTTGTTATAATATGGGAACCCATATAGAGGTATTTAACTATATGGGTTATTGTATATGTGGTTTTTGTGTTTGGGGTAGGCTGGTGTAGTGATTGAAGGTAAGGAGAGTCACATGTGTGAGGGACTCATACTTATATAATATACCATTACCATGGGTTTCCTGGGAATCTTTTAGAGGGTCAAGTGAGAGTTTCTTATCCACCTACTTAGATGGGTTGGTACCCCATTAATGTTTTAGAGGCCACATGGGTTGTGTCACTAGAATGGATAGTTTAGATCAGCCAGTTGGTTATAGAGTATGGAGTTTCACCATACACTAGTAGGTAGGTCTGGACCAAGTAAATACATGAATTTCTATAGGTATGTTTTAGAAATGCCCATGGTTACTTCTTGTATTTTTTTATTTACTTTTACTGCATTTGATTTCTTGTTAATTTTACGTTTTTATGTTTCATCATAGCTTGGTATCAGTTTTGTGGGTCTTAGTTGGGGTTTTAATTATAAAATGGATTTTTTTGATTTAACATTGCTGTGTGTAATGTTTTAAAAATGAAAAGGGGTGTTGTTTATTAATTTCTAAGAAACCTATTTTCATAAATGTATTTCACGATTGTGTTAATGGACTTTTTGGGGAAATGAAATATATGTATTATGTTGTGGTTTCCTACTAAGCTGCTATGATGAAACCCTACTTATAGAATTTGGTATCATTAGACTTGATCCATTTTTCAATTTCAGGTTTCGAGTTTATATTCTCATAATGGGAGCAGGTTGGCCGTGTGGATGTCTTGTTTATAGATAGTGGTGATGATGAGGTCACATGAAGATCATGTTAGTGGAGGTTTGTTTTTTATTTAGTTCTTTGTTATTAGGATATATTTTGTACCTAGATCAGTTATATATTTTTGATCATTTGTTGGTTTCACTATGTTCTCAGTTAGTTTAGTTTATTTATTTGATCCTCTTCTATTGGGAATGACCTTCGTGACATTCCGTGAACATGTTTGGATGTCACATTGGATGAAACTATAGTTTGGTTTGTGATAACTAGTAAGGAATAATGAGTATTTAATAATAAAATTAATATTATTTTTGAGGAAATATTTCATGTAAAGTTTTATGAAACTGAACATTTTGTTGTAAAACAGCTTAAATTTAATGCTTTGGATGATGTTTTGAAATCAATTTCGTTCATTTACTGAATTTTGTGCCACAACTATTATTATTAAATCCTCTAGAAGTTAGGTAAATTTATTTTCAATATCAATAATCTACTTTAAGAAAATATACACAACATTTAGTTGAAGAAAAAATTACTTTTCACCTAAAATTTATTCATTCCTTGGGGATTAATCCATTGATAATATCAATAGAGATGTGAGTAAAATTGTGAAAACTCAAAATTCCTTCAAAAATGAATGTGAGAATCATGAAATCCTATATCAATTTGAATCCAAAATGATAGATGGTTCCTTGGGTGATGAATGTTAGATAACTACTCTACAAGAAGAGAATAATAAATTCAAATATAATCAATTTTATACTTTAGTATAAGCACTTAAATAATATCCATTGATTGAAGTAAAATTGATTTTTAGAAAAAAATGAGATGAAAATGGAATTATTGTATAGAATTAATAACGATTTGATTATCACTGTTACTATCATTCAAAATATATAAATTATAGTGATACCTATTTATTTAGGGATAATAATGAATCAATAAAAATCAATTTATCCTCTATAGAACATAAACTTTTTAAATATTATCAAATGGATGAAAAAATTGATTTTATTAGTGGGTATGTTTACAATGATTTTATATTGGAAAACCCTCTAGTATTAAAAATATAAAATTTATAGAACATATATATAAACATATCAGATCTATTTATTACTTTAAACAAGATCCATGATTCTATAATGATAGACTTACTAAAACATTACTTCAGGATACTTTTTTAAGGGAAATGTTGATAAAAATCATTTTATAATTAATATCTTTAAATAAAATATCATTGTTAATATATATTTTGATAAAATTATTTTTGACTTAACTTGTGAAGATATTTATTTTTCATAACTTATGATGATTGAGTTTAAAATGAGAATGATGGGTAAGAGAAATATTTCCTTTGGGCTTCAAATTTTTCAAAATCGTAAAAGAAACATTTTAACTGAACATAAATATATTAGTGATTTACTAAAATATTTTGGATTTGGTAATTCATTGAGTATCGATACTTTGGTAGGAACCTCGATCCAACTTGATCCTGATGAATCCATGAAATTAGTAGATCAAAAATCTATAGAGTTATGATAATTGGTTTACTATATTAAATTATGAGTCTTCCAAAAATAACCTTTTATATTCTTTTGTGTGTAAGAATTTAAAAATATTTAATGGAATCACATTTAAAAGTTGTAAAATTTATTTTTCATTACTTGAATGGTTTATCAAAACCTGGTCTATTTCACTCTGTCAAAAATTATAGGATACTTAATAGATACACAAGTATTGACGTTAGAGGTTATATGTTGGATAAGTAAATAATTTTTAGAAGCTGTATTATTATAAGAGAAGATTTTGTTTTTTTGGTTAATAAAAAAATAAAACTTATTTGTACATTCCATTATCAAAGACAAAAATGTTGAAGCTAGAATTTGTTTCACTCAAGCATAACAGATAAAACCCACAGTCATGGATTTTGGCCTGAAATTTACACAAACTTTAACCCTTTGTAATAAAACTAGTCTAAGTTCATTATTTATAAACATATCACATCACTCCTAAGAAAAACTCGTAGATGAATGGTATTATTTTGATTATTTACATACACAAAAGAATATATTTTTATTAAATTAATCTGAATGGAAAATCATCTTGTTGATATTTTCACTAACATTTATATTATGTTAGATTCAAAAAATTTAATTGAAATTTGGAATTATAAATTTAATGTTATATTCAATTAATTTCTTGTTTAATATATCTCTTAACATTGAAATAATACTTGAAAAAGGGTTGACATTTGTTCTTTTTATGTTTTTTCAAATGTTTTATGAGGCTTCTAAAAATATATATTTTTAGATTGTTTATCAAATTAAATTTAATTCCACCATAGATAAATATAAAAGAAAATATTCTATATTTTTCACTTAATTAATTCAAAATTTATTATGATATAAATATTATAATGATTCTATTTTTTTTGATATTTACTCACATGCTTTTTAAGCTGTGTAAAAAAGAGGAAATTATTTTTCAAGTATTTTTATATAAATTCCAACTTAAATACATTAATAAATAATAAATTTTAATTTGAAGTTAAATTGGAATAATCATTTAATTAAGAATATAATATGTAAGATTTTAAAGGTAACTTCCTTAAAATGTATAATTTTTTATCTATTTCTTGTTTATTTTTTTTAGAAATAATAATTTTCAAAAGTAATGATAGATTTTCATGTTGATTTTTTATTATTAGAAAAAAATTAATTTTCTAGGGGAATGGGGGGTATTTAAAATTAGTTAGTGGCATATCTAAGTGACTATAAAAAGTTGTACTTTTAGAAAGAATTAAAATTAATATGAATTTTTTTTATTTAAATATTGCAATCTATTTAAAATATTTTAAGTCTCTTACTGAGGTGGAGTTTTTGAAGAAGATATTATAATAGGAAGAAATTTAAAATATGGTCATTACATTATCTTTTCACAAAGGGTTGGGGTATTTATAAAATCACATAGGGGTATAGATTCAATATTTATCATTATATATGATTCTATTTTCATATAAGTTTTAATATTTGTTTATGATTCCTTTAGAATATAAAAAATAGAGTGAGATTTATGAAATAATAATTTTTCTATAATTGACCAATTATTTTTAAGTGTTAAAACTCTTATCTTGTATAGGGAGAATTTATTTCATTTTTATTAAACTTCTATTTCAATTTTATGGGAATAACTTTAATGTTTTTCATTATGCTTTATATAGAATATGAATTTGTGACATTTTGAAAACCTGAAGCATTTTATTTTATTATTTATTAAATATTGTACATTTCATTTCATGTATTTTTATTTACATAATTGGGATATTTTTGATTCAATGACTATTTTGTATAATTTTTTAGATATTTTAACACATTTTTTTTTTGATTTTTATATAACCTTAAAACTTTTAGTTTGTTTTCATGTATAGGATGGAAATATAATGAACTATGTTCTCATGATAAGATTAATTTAAATTGATGTAAAAAACATTAGTTTCAAAGTATTATATTAATCAAAATATTATAATATTTTCTATGTTTATAGAATGATAAAAAAATCCACTTTCAACGCATTTACAATTGTATATGAAGAATATGAAACTTAAACATTGGAGTTTGTTACAACTCTATTTACAAATGAGACAAATTATTAATGGATTATAAGTAATAATATAAATCATTCTAATGGTTATATTTATTTTGGTGTCTAGAAACTAATTGTTTCTAAATGTCTAATCTATCAGTGTAAATTTATCATTTTTAGTGTTATTTATCAGATCTACCACCGTGTGAGGTTTTACATTGTAAATATATTTATCATTTTTTGTTTATATTCATTCCATGTTTGATTATTTTGATAAAAGTCTTCCTATTATATAAAGTCATATTTTTTATGATGTTACATGATCATTGGTGTTTCCCTTAGAAATGTAACTTAGTTGGGGAAATCATTACTTCTGAACTATTTCTAAGAGGATTATTTGTAAAACTAAAAACACCAAATGGTTCTATATCCATAAGGACCTTCTTTCCAAAGGTAGGTTTTCATTATGTATTTTTACCCAATATTCCTAAGAACTCACATTTGTCAAGAGGATGAGAGGTCGGGCTTATCACACCCTTTTTGGTGTTGGGGAATTATCGCATATTCTTGGACACTCTTGTATATTTAAGATATGATAAAAAATACTTCATAATTCCCATGTATGGGGTGAGTTATCCCAATATTAGAAATCAATTATTAGCAAGTGTGGAATTCAGAATCATATTTATGTATTTGAGGCTTTTCATTAATTAGAGAAATCTATATGTATTTGAGGATTTATAAATATGGTATCTACTCATATACAACTTAGATATTCTTCATTATTTACTATGAGGAAGCTGGTTTTCAAGCCTTTAAGGAGGGAACTCTAGATTTCATGGTCATCGAGGTAGAAAAATGTCATTCGAGAATTTATCCTCATATAGGGAGATGGAAGTTGTTATGTTGTTGGCATATAACACATAGATAGAGTTCCTACAAATCCTTATTAATTGAATTAGAACCCATGTAGTTTGTTATCGCTTATTGGAACACATCCAAAATTTTAAGGTTGTGTGGTAAGGACCCAACTGTACAATTTAGTGTCATGTGGTAAGGATTTCTAGGTGGAAGGTTCCTAGTCAACGTTCAGTGTGGGACTTATGTTGAAACTACCCATGGAATTTGTAAGGGATATGTGTTTCCAAGTTGAATTAGACCCTATTGGGGATGTTCCCAAAAATAATAGGGGTTGTTTAGGAAGTTGGTTTTGAACCTTTGGAAGGCTTCTTATTTACCACTTTTGAATGAGAATCAAAGTCGATGTAGTTCATTGGTGGGGACCCACAACTATAGAGGTCCTCAAGGGTATGTTACACAGGGGAGTATATCCCTTTGATATGATAGGTTGGGTTTTACTCTTACGAATGATATCCTATGTGAAGGGACCATGATGGATTTTTTAGCTCATGTTGGTTTGGAGGTTACCTAGGGGTTTACTCCTAAAAAGCGTACCCGTATTAAGAGAGTTATGAATATGGATTATTTCAAAGGAGGATTCCCATTGTTCTCAGGTCCCAAGTGGAATTCCTACATATCCTAGTTATAGAAAAAATTAGATTTCTAAGAGTTTATTCCTTCAGGTGGATTTTGTGGGTGTCATGATTATTACAAACCGATAAGCTCACATGAGTCATGATCGTTGTGAGAGACAATAAGATGTGAAAGATTCAAAAAACCACACACTTTTACACCTTCACTAGTAGAAGAGGACAAGGCTATGGTATAAGAGGTCATGGCTATGGAGGAACAGACCATGGCTATGATGATTCTATTTCTTCAATTTATATTGGACATGGGTTTAATGTAAGGAAAGAATTGAGGTGAAAGATATAGAGAGGAGAAAGATGAAAACCTTCTACGTGAGAGGATACAGGATTATACCATGATGGTTTCAAAAAAATTGGTTTGGAATTAGAAGGAGGAAAACATTCCATATTGAATGGAAAATCAACTTTGATCCTTACCCTCTCTGATGGGAACCGAAGGATCCAGGTCTTAGAGATGAGAAGGGACAAACAGATTCCTATCCCTAGATTTTGAGACCAGAAACACCAAGAGATTATCCCTGGGATAAAGTTTTATGTGACCATAGATATTAAAATCTATATATTAAAAGAGGACCCTAAAACTATGGTAGGACAATTATGGTAAACCACTAACCATAGAAATCCAGATACCAATGGGAGACATCCAAATGTTCTTTTCCCTATGGTCTTGGAAATTAGAAGGTCTTTGTCGAGGTTTCAAAAAATTCTATTTTAAACAAGGGAACTAAAAAAGAATAGACCCTTCCATGAGTTTCATTTAGGGAGGCCTTATGGATAGTTTTTACAAGCTAGAAGGGGAGGAAAACCAAGAAGGACCACACAAGGGGTGCACCGTGCAAGGGGTGCACCGTGCAAGGGGTCTCCGTGCAAGGGGTCTCCATGAAAGTGGGTTTGGGAGAATTGGTTGAACCTTGGGGGAATAAAAACCATGATGAATAGACTTGGGTGAGGCTTATATGAAGCCATCAAGAGTCTCCACAAGTATTTATTAAGTTTGTATAATAAGTTCTTATTCGAGGAAGGGTGGTTGTGCTAGTCCTCATAAACCGTGGGGATGGACCAATGAATCACGCATGTGTTATTTACTTTAATCTTTGTTGGACTTAGGATTCATTATCCCCCTTTTAATATCCCCCTTTAGATGTTAGGAAAATACCTTTAAGATTATGGATTTCATGAGTGAATCACCAGGGTGATAAAAGTAGAAATTGTCCTTTAAGGAGATTCATCAATCCAAATGAAGACCCAAAGGGTCTATTTAATGGAAAATATGAGACCCTGGGTGATGGTTTTTATTCGTGAAAGTGGGTGTAATGTAGATAGGTCATGTGATGGTGTATTTCGTGAAAACATTGTTTTAGGGGACTTAGGAGAAACAAATTCTCCTTACCATGGTGGCTACACCCCTACACCCTTGCACGAGATCAATTTCTAGCTACAGTCCTAGATCTTCAGACCAATACCTTTTCTACTGTCACTGACCACCATGAAAAATGAAGAGTCACACTGCGAACATTTCAAGGTCAATTTAGGATGTTTTGAGTCACTGAACATGGAAATCTAGTCTTCTCCTTCTGACATTAAGACATGTTTCTACTTAAACTAAAAATTTGCGGTCTAAGAAATCTTCACATCTTCAATTTTGTAGAGAAGTGAATGGAACACATTTCATGGTGTCAACCCCCCCCCCCCCCTTAGAATTAGATTCATTCAGAAAGAAACAATATGGTTAAAAGGTAACTATAGGGACCTTCGACGCATTATAGAGTCATTTAGGTAACATTAGATCCATATCAAGTATAGTAAGAAGCTATATTTTTTCCTAAGGAATGGGACATAGAGATCATAGTATGAGTAAATTTAGGGTCATATATAAAACCATAAAAACATTGTGTCATTATGTCATCACCCATTTTTATTAATATCAATATATAGGAGACTTAGTAGGTGATAATTGGTTTTTTCTTTGCCCAAATTTTTTAGGAATTTATCCTAACAAGTGTTATGCCTTTTTAACTTTTCATTTGTCAATTTTTACTAAACCATATGGAGTGTAGGTATAGCGAGTTGAGACTCGATTTTTATCTAGGGTTCCCTTTTCATGTTTTCAACCTGGTGAGTAATGTGTCTATTTTTGTGGGACGTTTAAAGTCATGCATGCTAGACTAAATGGTATAGTGTTTTAGGTTGAATATCCTTGTCCATGAATTTTGATATTACAACCCAAACATAGTTTGATGGCTAGGAATGTTCTAGTATTCATTAGAGACTTCCAACGGTAATATTGAGACAATTTTATGATATCCAAATCTAAAACATGGTATCAAATAATAGAGAATTTTTCTCCTGACAAAGAAGATTCCAATTATTGAAAAACATGTCATGAGGGCCATTTTATGCACGGCCAACTGGGGAACATACTTCATGGTCACATGGAGGCTTCCTTAGGCAGACAATCCCATTATGGGGAAACTTATGCAAGGAGAATTAGGGGGGTACATACTACATAGTCAGGTAAATGAGTTCATGATAATTCTTAAATTATATTACTAATGAAAAAAATAATGTTTATTATTTGGATGTCTTAAGACCACAATGGGAGGATTTTCCAAATAAATATGTAAGAGAATAAAGGAATCATTAATTCCAACTTAGGAGATGGATATGAAGCTAGTACTACACGAATTTTATGTGTGAATGATGGTACATTTTGTAAGAAAAGGGCTCTTTGATATTATTTTGTGCATTTTAAAGTCAATAAATAAAGGAAATATGTTTTTAATTTTAATTTCAGGTAGTAAGGACATTAGGGTCTCTACTGTTTAAAGTCATTTAGTAAGAACATTAGGGGTTGTGTAGTTTTATGTGATGTATCATAGACATTAGGGGATGTGCAGTTTAAATTTATGCAACAAGGAAATTAGGGGATGTTCAATCAAATGTAATTTAGCAAGGACATAAGGGGATATAATTTAAGGTTGTTAGCTTTGACCAAAGATTTTACGACTCTAAGATTCTTGCTAATCTGTCTGGAAATATTCTACTAAATTCATGTATGGATGGAGAAAGTTGTATGATTTGATTTTGGGATTTTTAGATCCTAAATGTGGAAAGAGAAATATATATTATGACATTAGAGAAGGTCTCTACCAAGAACTAAGTTCCCACTGATTAAAAAACCTATTATGGGGGTTATTTTATGCAATGAAAACAAGGTAATGCACTTCATAGTCAAGTAGAAACATCCATTGGATGGAAAACCCATTATAGGGGATATATATACAAGGAAAATTGGGGAATATAATACATGGTTTGGAAAAAGAGATCTCAATAATTCTAACATTATATTATTAAAAGACAATGAATTTTTGTGGAGATTCAAAATTTTCCAACCACAGAGTTTAGGCAGAGGAAAAATTACTTAAATATAGAAGGGGTATTTGAGGTCAGAATTTCTAAATAATTAGAGAGATAGATTCTCTATGTAGGATTGAACCAAGTTTACGAAGTATGGTTCCTATAGTTCTATTCACATGACTAAGGCCATAATATTATGGAAACAATGTATGATACATGGTCAAATGGTATAATGTTATTCCAGTATGCTTGGAACAAGTGAAGGGGAAAAGTGTAAACTATGTTCTTTGAGACATTTTGGTGACGAGAAAGGATATGTGACAAATATAAAAGGGATAACCACTAATTTATGGGTTTCAGAATACCATCATCAACGGTTAAAGGGATTGAAGAGGCTTTTCCCAAGAACGAAATTTATAGTGGTAAACAAACCTATTACAATGGTTGTTTTATGAAAGTCCAGCCAATGTTTGTACTATATAGTCAAAAAATGACATACCTATGCTAACATACCTGTTATGTGGGATAATCATGAAAGTCCAACTAGGGAACATACTATATAGTCATGTAAAAGAGATCTCAGGTATCATACATTCTTCCACTAGAAGATGATGGAATATTTTGAAGATATGAAAGCATTCAAGATTAAGAGTATGACAGGAATTATGGGAAATGTTCAATACATAAGAGAAGTATTTGGACCGATTTTGTATATGAATTTAGTGTCCCTTGTATAAATCTAACTCATATGTAGAATGAGGGACACTCTTGTTTCATTGGTGGGATCTCTAAGGAGAGAACCCAAAATAAAAGCTCCTACAATGATTTTTGACTGTATATAGGAGTGGGGGAATTTTATTTTTCCCTTTGGCTAGGGCTAGGGATTGAGGCCTAGGATTTAATACGTATCTTAAATGGGATGAGAATAAATCCACACATAGTTATAGAGGTACCATATAGTTTAATATCATACGGTGAGGGAATTTTTCATTCATTTTAACACCATATGGAAAGGATGTGGGTGATTTTGATGTAAAAAGGGAATATTGTGGCCGGAATAGGGTGTACGATCCAGGCGTCACTATGTATCTATTTGGGGGAATAATCAATCCATTATTAGTTATAAAAGATATAGTTTCATGTGTAAAGTGAGAAATCGTACTATATATACCCATGTAAATATGACCTATAGATAAGAGAGTAGGGTATTTTCAATGTTGAGAAGTGGATGGGCCTATGATTGAAGATCTGAATATCACTATATATATTTCTGGGGAAAGAATCAATACAAAGGTAGTTCTTAAATAAATTTCCTTCACCTAGACTGAATTCATAAGTGGTGGTTAATGGGAGTTTCTTTAAATATTGGTTTATATATATGATGATAAATTTTATCGAATCTCCTCACATAGACTAGACATATATATGGGATAATGGAGGAATTATTTTCATCATGATATGACTTGGCCGAAGATTGAGAGTTTGGGTATCACTACGTATCACATATGAGTGATAATCAAGACACACATAGTTATTTAACAATTTCCCCATGAAAGTTTGATCCATACACATGGAGTGGGGAATTTTAAATTGAGGCTAGACCATGGGATATGACCCAAGTGTCACTAAAAATATCAATAGAATGAGAATCAAGCCACACATAGTAATTGCAATCCCATGCAGTTTAATTTATCATGGTAAGGACAATGGTGAAATGATGTGAAGAGATAGAAATTTTGTGGTTGGTCCCATGAATGAAAATTTGGGCATCATAACTTATCTCATATAGAGTAGAATCAAGACTCATGTGGTCCTTGAATGGCTCTCTATGTAGACCTGATTCATGCACATCAAGTAAACGGGATTTTTGATTTAATTGTGGATGGACCTTGGATTAGATATCTTAGTGTCACTACATATCTCAATAGGATGATAATCAATAAACTTGTAGATCGTGAATGTTTTTCATGCACCAATTAGAAATTTTTGTTGGAAAGGGGAATTTTGATAACTTCTAGACTGATGGTTGGGGAAAAATCCTGAAGTCTAGGTTTTAACACACATATCATTTTATTGATAATCAAGGAATAAAACATGGAGAGGCTCAGTTTGTAGATCTGATTTATGCACAAGGAAAAGAAAGGAAAAATTTCTTTCCCAAAATTTTCTCTGGTAGTAGGATTGATGATCTAGGTGTCACTGTGTATCTTATTGGAGCCAGAATCAAGCCACATGTAGTTATTGAAAATTATCCCTGTGTATGATTGATTCATACACATAGGGGGTAAATGGACTTTTTTAAACATTTCTACTGAACCCATTATAAGATATCTAGGTGTCACTACATATCTTGGCAGAGCATAAATCAAGCCACATGTATTTCTTGATAAATTTTCCCCACACCAACTAAGGTTTGATTTGATGAATAAGGCTTTAATTTTTTTCCAGATATTTTCATGAATAATGGTTGGGATCACGAATCAAAATGGTATGATAATAAAGCCAATTTTTTTGGAGGAATTCATAGTATAGATTTGGTTCATATATAAGGAAAAGGGAAATTGTTTCTTTATAGTTGTGGCTGGACCCAAGATTATAGATCTGGGTGTCACTATGTATTTCACTAAAATGTGAATCAATCCACACATAGTTCTTGGTGAACTATTTAGTTTATCATATTGCAGCATGGGCATGAGGTCTCTTGAGATGAAGGAATTTTTTTGGCTTGACCTAAGATAGAATTTTCAGGATTCACTACATATCTTGTTGGGGAAATAATCAATTCACATATAGTTCTTCATAGTTATTACCTCTGTAGGTATGATCCAAATATACGGAGAAATGGGGCTCAAGTGCCAGTATGTACTGACAATGAGGTGAATGAGGTTCACATATGGTAGCTAATTATCATTTTTGGGACCCCAAGGAGTGTCCACTCATAGTATCTTGGGGATTTCTTAACTTCAAATAAGGTATATGTTAACCATACAATTTAATATCATGTGGTTAGGACAACTAGTATCATGTAGTTTAATTTCTTACATCTTGGACCAAATGTAGTAAAGTTTATCATCATGTGTAAATGATGATGATTATACACAATTTAATGTTGTAAAAAATGGATGCAAATGGTGCTATGTATTTTAACATTCTATAGCTAAGGCGAACTTTGTTTGATTGCACAAAGTAAATCATTAGGAACCTTGCATTGATCAGAGTTGTAGTGAGTTTTTCATCCATAGAGATTATGGAATAAGCCTAATTAGAGTGGACCTTATGTATAGAGTAAGGTCCCACCCACTCTGGCTCAAGATTTTGAGGCTTCTTTCCTGGTATCATTAGAATCCTAAAGACAAATACCAATTCTCATTGTTCGAGGCATCAAGCCAGTGCTAAGGGTCTACTATATTCGTTGAAACCTTGTCTATTTCATGAAATTTAAAAGAAACATTTCATTTTATATCTTAAGAAAAAATTTGAACCATCATTGGGGGAAAATATCACAAAAAACATAAAAAAATCCTAAACATTTTGGAAATTCATAGGGGCCACCTACCTTAAATGTGATATTATTCCCTTTAATCACAACCCAACTACACTCACCAATGCTCATCCCAGTCTAACCATCCATCTCATATCTATAGAAGGTCTGAGTTATCCTCTATCACTAAAACTGCGACCAACCACTATAGTGAACCAACCTAGGGTACCGTCCACTTCTCAGTTGAATCTTTTTTACACAAGTCCTAATGGGGATTCTTAATCCCCTTGGGATGGAAACTAGTTCATGTATCATAGAAATCCATTTGGGAACAATTTCATCATAAAATAGAGATAAAATGTAGTAGAACATCAAGTGAGAGTTTTTGATGGGCCACCCTTATATTGGATGTTTAGGAATGATCAAACGAATAAGTAGCCAAAATAAAAAATTACTAAACGCGTCATATCCAAAAATACTGATCTAAGCATATTACATTAATATGTGAAATAAATCTGTATTTAAAAGATAAAATATTGCCTAAAAATGTAAAAAAATATAAAATTCAATACATTTATATATGTTTTCATTATTACATCGCAATATTTTATTATATTTACCTTATTAAATAGATTCTATTTCAATTATAGCTTATGTTACATAGAACAACAAGCTTAAATAAACGATTAAATATTATTATTTAATTGAGATAATTGTCACCTAGATGTTGGAATTGTGGGACTGAATGAGATTAACTAAATAATGAAAATATATTTTTCACATGTTTATAAAATTAATTCATTTTTCACCACTTAATTATAAATAATAAGGAGAACCAATTCAACTTAAATGACGCGTTTTTATGAAAAAAAATATGTTTATGGAAATAATGAAATTTTATCATGAAAAATTAAATTAATCAATATAAGTTAAATCTCATAATTAAATTTATATATTAAATTTTAAATAAAATGTTTTTAAATTCACCCAACAAGTTTGATAAGCTTAAGATAACAATAAATCCATTTTTTTGTATAAAAAGCTATATATTTTTAAAAGCAATTGTTCTACCTTTTAACAACGTTCCTATTTGAAATCTAAATTTTTAAAATTTATTACGTTTTATTTGAAAAAATAAAATTCATTTTTTAAATAATTATATAAGATTTATCTTATGGTAAATTTTTGGCATTTTTATGATATGTTCCATTTAAATATGAATAGTTAAATTTTTTGAAAATTAATTGAAAACTAATTTTTTCTAATTATTTATAGTTAAATGTTATTTTAAGATTTTTTAAAGTTTTATTAGTTTAATTATAAATCAATAAAACTATTTTAGGTCATTTCAGTGAATTTAACATTGAAATTTGATTTAAAAACATTTTGAACTTTTGAACTTTTACACTTTAAAAGGCATATTTTCCGTTGTATCAAAATGACTATTTTAAATATAATATTTCCAATTATGTTAATTTAATTTGGTAAAATTGATTATATATTTAAAATCAAAAGTTTAAAATTAGGTTTTATGTTTATTTTAATTTTTATTCAAAAAAATTTTGATTGGTAAAAAAAATATTTACTGTAGTATAGGTAAAACAATGAAAAGGGTTAAAGTTAGATGGTAAAAGCTTTAAATACCTAAAAAATACTTCTTGTAATTGGTTTTTGAGGTATTTATGATCCCTAAAAGGACTAAAAAAGTTAATTAACAATATAATTCATTTCAATTAATTCCCCCTCAATTTGGTTGGCTTTAATTATAAAATATTCAATATTTAATTACTTTGACCCACCTGTCCTCGAGTATAAATACCACCCATAAACTACCAATTTCAACTAACAAGATTGAATTCTCATAAAAAATCTACAAAACTTATCCTCATAACTTACACTATTTCCATGTTATTATAGTCTCACCAAAATACAAAATATAATTTCCTCAAGGGGTTCTCTAAGGAGGTGATATTCAAGAGGTAATTTCCTCAAGATACCTATGTAGTTTTCATTTATTATTCTGCCTTATACTCATAGGCATAATATTTCAAGGAATCAAAATTATATAATCATGTATATATCAGTGTCTTATGTTTCTAAATGAATATCTCATATCCACCCCATTTTTTACCCCCTCTCATTCAAAGAAATGAAATATTTTCCTAGTTATTCTAGTAAATCACCTCCGTGAATTATGTTTTTGTTCATTTTCCATTACCGCATCCATGGATGGTCATAAATCCATTTTTATAGTTAAATAATATTTTTTATAAGTATATTATAACATATCTAATATTCTGGGACTAATATATAGGAATGATATTAAATAAAACAATCATATTTCATGATGTTCAAAAAACCGCCAAAATAAACCAAATAGTTATCATTAACATTTTATCAAATTAATCACCGACATGTAAGAAATAAAAATGATAAATGGAACCATTTAATATTATATAGGTTCTTGAATACCATTTCATTTCACTTGTGGTGTTTTATTTCCATTTTAAAATAAAATCCATAATTATACGCAAATGAACCGACCATGAAACCACACAATGAACACACCCAAAACAATGAAAATAATGAAATTTTATAAGATAACCGGTGTTAACATGTTATAATTGGATAATATAAGGTATTATAAATATTAATATTGTTATATAATGAATAAATGAAATTATTTAAACCATTATATATGGGATTTCCGAAATCTATGCTAAACGGATGCATGAGGCAGCGGTTTCTCATCTCAGTTTTACGTATGTGAGATATATGCCTTATTGACCACTTATTCCTTGTGTGTTGTGTATATACAAATATTTTATATATCATATCATCAATTTCAATATCTTTATGATGTTAAATGTTTTATTTGAAAATTATTACTTTTATTTGCATAAAATTCAACTGATTACAAAGTGTTAAAGAATTTCCTAACCAAATTTTCATTCTTTTGGTTAATGTCCTACTTTCATTATTATGTCCAAAAAATCTTATAATTGAAATGAATTTTGAGTATCTTATGTTTTATTTCTACTTGTTTTATGTCTATTTATAGTGAATACACATATTCTATTCATTTTATTAATGCACAATCTAATGATATGATATTTATATGGGACTTAAAAAAACAATATTTATTAAAATTCACCATGAAAATCAATTTTTATTTCTAAATTTATTTCCAAAAATGTTTTTTTACTACCATCATATGATTTTTATAGTTATTTATACTCATGATTTACAATTTAAAAATATATCAAATGGTATTTGTTTTCATTTTCAAAACAATGTTCCTTGAGACTTTTCCTAAAAAAATATAGAACGAATTTTTTAACTTATATGGCCTAAGTTGATTTTCCCCCCATCATAACGATGTAAAGTTTTAAATATACCTTTATAATTTTATATGGATATTTTATAATATTTTTTTATTTTATAATTTCACTAATTTTAAAAAATAATCTATTTTCATAGTGAAAAGGGTATTTTCCTCAAGAACTTTTCAATAATATCATTTAATGTATTTTCATCTATGTCATCATCCTTTGATGAATATTGTTCTTAATTGAGGATAATATCTTATGATAAAATCTAAAATATTTTATTATATTGGTATTGACTATTTTTATTGGGTATGTACTATTTTGATGACATCCACCATATTACTCTGGATGGTTTGAGATTATGTTTACTTATAGTGGAATTGTATTTACATTCTGAAATCTGGTTTCAATACAAATGTATATGTTGACTATGTTTCACCTATTTCATATAAGGAATGTATTTGAAATAGTTAGTGATGGTTAGAAATTTTTATATATCCTTGATGAATCGATATGTATCATGTGACAATACAAAATGGGTTTTAGCCGATGACCTACCCATTTATTTTAGGATGCATTTTCCACGGCCTCGATGGTACGTTTCAGATATCCAGTATTATGAATTCCATTAGTATGAGACTATTTTTTTTAAAATGATATTATTAAATTATTATTATATCAATGGTTTAGTTTTATATATAATCTTCCTATTTATATGCTATTATTTGATCACCATTTATTCTAGCCACATTATTGTCATGTTATTGATTAAATGGAATGTGTTTTAGTCATTAAAATTTTCATAATTGTTATTTCTTATTCATGATAGATTTAAAACTAATAAACCCTCCCTGAACATTTTATATGACCCCTTTCTTATGTTATATTCTTCCCCAAGATGTCAAGAGGTTTATTATGATTTATATGTGGGTATGAGATAGGGGAAAAAAATGTTATTAAAGTAATTTCCATGTTTTATTTTATGTTTTCGATTAAAATGTAATATTTTAGTATGTATCTAGTTTTAAAAAATGAATAAACCTTCCATAAATTTAGGATTATAGTCCTTGTATCTTATTCAAATTTGATATATTAATCACTAACTTTGGGATACTAGGGTTGGGAGAGTTACAGTTTTTTTCATATAATATTTAGTAGAAACCTTGGAAACTGGATTTAGAAAAACCTAGAATTGGGAATAAAACCATATGAATGAATTTCAAGATAAGTATAAGTATTATATAATATCTTATAGACTTGGTAATGACTATGGATAACCTAGGATGAACCTACATTATATAAATTATTCTTCATGAATATATGATTGATATCTACGATCATGGATGCTCACACTAAGCCTTTTGGTTTTAGTCAATTTATGGAAAAAGAAGGAACTAATTTAATCTATAGTAAAATAGTCAATATGCCGATGATTTACCAAATGGTATAATAAAGAGAGCATATTTTGATTATTCCTAATCAGTTATCCTGATATATGATTAAAAATAACCAACATCACCTACTCATAGACTCACTAAAGAAGAGATGGAAAGAAATTTGTCGAGAGACTGAGTGGTACATATCATAGAGAAAAGAAGAATTAGTTTCCAATATTTTGAGAATGTGAAAAGGAATATGTTTTTGGAGTGTAGATATGGATAATAATCAAGTGATTTCATAGGAAAAATGGAGTTCATAGAATAATAGTCTCCCTACGATGTTATTGATGGTAGAATGTTTCAAATATGGAAAGCATGAGAATTATTAAAACCTATGTTTTAGGGGGAGAAATTGTGATTAAAATTATAAAGGTTATACAAGTAATGTTTATACTTCAAAAAAATAAAATACTAAAAATGAAAAATCAAAGGAAGGAGTTATTAAAGAATAAGATGATAAAGAGTAATTAACAATTTAATAATTAAGTACAATGATTAATGTCCTTTTATACATGGATTCATGAATTATTTTATCAATTTTAACACCCCATTATTGATATGATAGGTAAGTATTCAAAATTTTCATGGTTTTCCCTTTCTTATTGACTAGATGGGGTTGAGAATGAATTGGGAGATACCTGTGATGGTGAAGCCATAGATTTGTTGGATTCTCAGCTTTAACCAGTTGTTTCTATATCCAATAGGAGAATTTCACATTATGAAATATAGTTACCTGATCTATAATATGGTTACACATAATGTAAATCTTAAATTAAATTAAACCCGTTTTTTTATCAAAAGGCGATGGTGTTTTTTTGTGATTTTGGAATATAACCATTTTACAACATGTAATGGGGTTACACCTTGGGAATTTCCCCACATTAGATTTATTTTCAGGAAGACCAAATGATGTTCACATTTTACCTCATATCTAGTTTCATTTCTCTCAAAATAAATCCTTCCCCAGGAAATTTTTGAGCCCTCCAACCCTTTCTGGTTCATTGGTTCAGTGATTGATCGCCATTGAATTGTAGTGAGAATTCCTGGGTAAGTGTTCCCACTTTTTATTTTTCTCTTTATATTTATAATCCTTGGGGTTTAATATATCATCACAAAATTTATGGTTCTAAAATCCATGTAGTTGTATCTAAAAACTAGTTTCAGTTCCAAGACCTTTTATACATTCTCTCTTGTTGGAAGGTTTCATTGTGGTCATTGAGTTTCAGGAAAAAGGTACGCTATTCCTTCCCTTTGGACAAAATTTATTAACCTTGAATTTATTTATTCATTCCATTTTTTTGATTTAAATTCAATATATTAAAATTTATTTCAATTTTTGTTGATTAAAACCCAATTCAAATTAATTGGAAGGTTTGAAATGGTTTTCTCAAGAAATTGGGAACCACCCACTATTTTGATGTATTGGAATGTCTTTATAAATGGATGGAAATTGTTTCAATTGAATTCTTAGATATAATTATTTAAATAGTATTTATATAATTTGTTAAATTGTAAAAATGGATTAAAATGTTTTCATACAAACCTGTTGGTTTTATCTGATTAAAAGTTATGTCTTTTATTAAAACATATTTTGTTTTTAAATGCAGCATTGGAATTTGTAATGGGGGTATGTAATCTAATTATATTTTAATACTTCTTAAAATAAATGTCCGATCATTGATTCTGTAAGAGAATATGGAATCCTTAAGTATATTGTGAGTTATTTTGACACACTTTAATATTACAACATTCTAATACATAAACACAGTAGGCCACATCCCATAGGCTATGATGATGATTCCCCTTTTACTAGTGTCTAGGGGACATGTGTGTACACATATTTTCATTATTACTTAGAGAGTGGGAGTACTATAGGATCAAAGATTCTACCTATATGGAAGATGACTATGTTTCTATCTTTTTTATATTTGAGACATAAATGTATTCCAATGATGGTAAACTATTTTACATGCCTTCAAAATTTATATAATCTATTTTCTCAATATGTTTTATTTAAGAAATTATTTATGAAATATTTTATCACTTTTAATTCATTTTCTTAAATTATTTTCCATAATTTGAACTGTATAGCATGATTTTTTTAAATATGTTTTGAAATGAAAAAACTAATTATTTGAAAATTTAAAACATTCATTTGGTTAATTTTTTATTAGCATATTTTATGGAATCCATGGTGAGAACCTACAAGCCTTTTTTTATCTCACACACTACTTGTGCCTTTGTGTGTTTGTAGATTATCTCCTTGCAGGTCCAAACAAGGGGATAAGATCTCTTGGAGGGGGATCCAATTTTTGACCCGTGGAGTTATTGTGTTGTGTCCTTAGGATATTGGGATGTTTTCACTATTTTAGTACTTGGATTGTAGTTGTTATTATTTATTCCTTGTCGACTTCTAGTATTTCACTCCTAGTGTGGTTTCTTTTGATATTTATACTGTCTTTCTTCTTTTACTTCCACACTGTTAGAAGTAAAATCTTTCCCACTTTATGTTTTTATGATGCTAGGTGCTAGTCACCAACCTAAGGGGATTAGGAACACCCTTCAGGATATGTTTGGGTTGGCTTAGTTATCAGGTTTCCATGGTACTTGGGCTAGTTCATGATAAAGTTGTATCACATCCCCAAGTAAGCTTTTTTTCTTTATGTAATTATGCATTTATGAAATCTTATCAGGACATAGGAGGAAGTTGTGATTGAGTGCCTGGATATCACTCAGCACAATGAACATTATGTCACTAGGGGTTATTATAAAAATATGTCTTGTGGATTAATTCTATTATTTTCCCTATTTTGATTTTGACAGAGTGAAATCCAAGTCTTGTTTGTTCTATAGGTCAGAATTATTTTTCCCTTATTGCACTGCTTGAGAATTATCTAATGTATTCCTTATAGTCTACTGATGTTTTGTAGCATCATGGATCTAAGAATACATGATAATCACATCTAGGAAGATGCTTATTCGTAACCTCAGTGAGAGAATCTTTTGTAAATATGTTTGAGGCAATCATCTATACTATACACAATTTTGGACACTCCCCACAACAAGTCCCCATTTAGGCTCTAGCAATATCACCTCAGGGGGATGTCATCCATAATCATTCTAAATATTTCCTCCACTAGAAAAGACTAGTTTTCTATGGATCTACTGATCCTAAACATGACAAGGAATGGTTGGGCCAGATATAACATTTGTTTGAGTTATTGGATACACCAGACGAGATCAAGGTGAAGTTTTTCACCTTTTTGATGTATGTACCAAGCAGTAGATGGTGGGTCATGGAGGTGATGGTGAAGAAACATCAGGTCTTATAGTGGAAGTACTTTAAGGATATTTTTACTGACCAATTCTATACCGAGTCGATGGTGTTGCCCAAAGTTGTGGAGTTTTTGAAGATTGAGCAGGATGACAATACTGTGACTTAGTATTCAAATCAATTTACTGATATTGTACCATTTTCACATGATATTATATCAAATGAGTGTACAAAGGATTGAATATTTGAGTTAGACTTAGATCATATATTATTTTTCATATTTTCTTATTGAAGATTCCCACTTAAGCAGATGTGTTGGATAGGGTGATGATGGGCTAGATAGACTGGGATGGTAAGCCAGGGTTAAAAAGTGTTCCTTCCTATCCCAATGGTGGCATGAGTTCCTTTAAAGGAAAGGGGAAGTGTTATGACTCTCTTAGTGGTTCTCGATAGTAGATATATTCTAGACCTCCTGTAGTGCTCATAAGAATCCCATTGATATGTTACATGTGTGGTTATCTAGGGCATTCAAAGAGGACTTGCATAGAGGCACCCAAGAACCGTGGCACCTACGGATATTTAGGGATCTTTCAGATGTTATTCCACAACATTTCCACTCTTTTCAATGGAAATGTTTCATCATCACCACAAAAAACTATAGAGAAATTATATGATTCATTTAAAAATCGGTTCCAGCTGTAGGTATTTGGAATGAGGCTTCTTCATGAGGTCAAAGAGTCTCAAGAGGAAGCAGATATGGGTCTAGTGACTATGAAAGGTACCATTACTATAGTTTCAACATTATTGGATACTCTATTGATACTGGTGAATCTCACTCATTTATAATGACCCAAATTGTTAATCTACTAAATCATTATGTGGAGATTCTATTGTATATCATTGATATTTATACACCCCTTCGATCAAAGAGAGAGAATGGAATATATAGTCCTTCTTGTACGATATCTTTGGATGATTTTGATCTTAAATGGGGCTTTAAGGTTCTCTGCATGAAAATTCTTGACGTAATTTTTTGGGATAGACTTTATGATTACTAGTAAAGCCCATATTGACTTTTATCATTGATTGTTCTCCTTTAATACACCTGATGGGGTTTTTCATAACATTCAGGGAGAATGAGACCCAAGGTCAATCATAGAAGGACGTTATTATCTAGAGGTGTGTAAAATGATATCCATGTTTTAATTTTATTTTTTCTTATAATCTTTGGGTGATGATATCCCTCCATTCATCATTGAGTTTCCTGGCATGTTTTCTTCGGACTTCTCTATTTATCCACTAGTATGGGTGGTAGAATTGTCTATTGATTTATTACATGGTAATCAGCTAGTTTATATTACCCCTTATCAAATGGATTTATCTAAAATAAAGGAGATGAAGTCCTAGTTGGATGATATTTTAGAAAAAGTATTTATACTCTCAAGCATGTCACATTGGGCACCACCTGTTCTTTTTGCCAGGATGGTTTATGGATCACTTCATCTATGTGTGTATTACCAAAAACTCAATTTAGTTATAGTAAAGAATAGGTAATTTTTTCAATGGATTGAAAATATATTTGATGTGTTTAAAGGGTAAAGTTGGTTTTTGAATATTGATATTCAGTCTGGTTACCATCAACTAAGATTAAAATAATTTGAAGCTAAGAAAATTTCCTTTTGGAATAGGTACAATCATTATGAGTACCTCGTTAGTACCATTAGCTTAACTAATATTTTTATATATTCTATGGATTTAGTGAAAATAGTTTTCTATGAGTATCTTGACATCTTCATGGTAGTATTTTTGGATGAAATATTTGTTTACTCTATGTCTGAGGAGGATCATGTTCGTTATCTGAGAAATTTTTTGGAATTATTTAGAAATCACAGAATTTACTCAAAGCTTCTGAAGTGTGATTTATACATTTAGGAAGTGAAATCCTTGGTACACATGGTGTTAGAACAAGGAATTAAAGTTGGCTATGAAAAGGTGAATTAAGTTATGACATGTGGAAAACCACATAATGTTTTCAAAATTTGGTGTTTCTTGGGTTTAACTGGATATTATGAATGGATCTTCAAGGAATTCTCAAAGTTGGATTTTCTGATGACTAATCTAACTCAAAAGGGATTGAATTTTTCATATAATGATAAATTTCAGAGTTCATTTATTGAGATTAATAATATTTTGACTACTTCACTGATGTTGAATATTCTAGTGGTCGGGCAAGGATATGTGGTCTTCTATGATGCATGGGGTACTGGTTTTGGATATGTTCTTATGCAAGGTAATCATGTATTTTACTGTGGTTCTCCTTAAACTATACCTCATGAGAAGTATTATCTAACCCCTGACCTTTAACATGATGTTATGATGGACACTCTTAAGAGTTGGTGGCATTACCTTTAAAGTGAAAGGTTTATTGTGTATTCTGACCATAAGAGATTGAGTTATATATTCTCTCAATAATACTTTAACCTTCTCCAGGAGCATTGTGTGGGGTAACCAAAATCGTTAAAATTTTATATCAACTATAACCTGAGGAAAGTGAATGTCATTAGAAATGCGTTGAGTATAAAAATTCCTACCCAGGTAGTGAAATAATCTTCAGAATTGGAATTTGATGGATCTCTTTTCAAAGTTTCATATTGGAGTTCAGGAGAAAGGTGTTGAAGTTTATTTAGATAGTGTTTATTAAAAATATTCTCTTCTAGAGATGATTATTCTGGATCAATAGCTTGATGATTAATTCCATATTATAAGAGACTCTCTATATGGTATGGAGATAGCTTCCCAATGGGAATTCTCCAAAGAGGGTGTTTTATGTTATTGAAATCCTTATATTGTGATGTTGGTGAGAAGGAAGGTTGTGATGAGGTATTGTCGTAATTCCTAGTGGTATGTACACTTAGAAACCATTAATACATTACACGATAAGAGGTGTCAGTTATGGTGTCCATGTATGAGTTAAGGCATTGTTGAGTTTGTTTCAGACTGTTATACATGCCAACAGGTTAAAGCTGAGAATAAAAAACCTTCTGGTTTTATTCAGCCACAGCCAATACCTACATGTAAGTGGGATAAAATATCGTTGAACTTTGTGTTTGGGATAACTCATACCCAAAATAAATAAGGATGTGTTATGGTTTGGGATAAATATACTTACCATTTCATCTCAATTCATACCCATTCATGACACAGTCAATGTCGAGGAGTTGGGAAATATCTATGTGGAAGATATTGTTTATTTTCATAGAGTCTCATCTACTATAATTTTAGATATGGATCCTCGGTCCAATTATCACTTTTGGATATGCCTTTAGAAGGCACTGGGATATCACATTAGTTTGAGCAGGGCCTACCATATGTATTCTGACAGCTAGATAGATAAAGATATATAGATTCTTGTATACATGCTTCATTCTTATGTTCTTTACTTTAGTGGGGCTTGGTATTTTCATTTTGGGATAGTTTAGTTTTATTATAACAATAACTACCATTATACATTTAGAATGAAATTTTTTTATTCCTTTTATAGTCATCCTTTTACATCTCCATTGTGTTGGTTCGAGGATGGGGAAAGTTCATTAGTTGTACCTAGTTTGGTGAAAGATATGAAAAATTGGTCCATTAATGAATGTTTGTGGCACAAATCTGATATAATTATTATGATGATTGTCCCTATAGACCCTTGGAGTTTCAAATTGCTGACAAGGTGTTCTTGAAAGTTTCACCCCGGCTGGGTCATCAACGACATGGGAGGAAAGGGATTCATACTCTTTGTTTTGGGGGACCTTTAGAGTTTATTGACTAGGTGGGTAAAAATTCTTACAATTTATCACATCAACCATGGCTGAAGTTGACACATAACAACATAATCCATGTATTGGAGTTGAGGAAGTGTCTCTCTGATCCATGTCATGTTTGAGCTGGAGTGATATTGAGATTGCACCTAATCTATCTTTGACTGATCAACTAGTCATGGTAGTTGATTTAGAAGCCAAGGTAGTTAATGGGGGAAGATACCTTTGGTTTTTGTGGCATTGAATCATTGTATTGATAATCATGAGAATTGGTAATACATGGAACTGATGAGAGAGTAGTGGCCTCATCTTTTTTTTCCAGAAAGATTCTTCATAGGAATTTTTGGGTATAAAGGTTTTAAGGTGGGTTGGTTGTAACATCCCATTATAGATATGATAGGTATAAATTTAACCTTTTTGTAGGTTTTACTTTTTTATTGACTAGTTAGTTTTGATAATGAATTGGGAGGATATCTGTGATCGTGAAGTCATAGAGTTTTTGGATTCTCAACTTTAAACAGTTGTTTCTACAACCTATAGGATAATTTCACACTGTGTAATATGGTTATATGATGTGTAATATGGTTACACATCATATAGACCTTAAATGAAATTAAATATTATTATTTTTAAACGTGATGGGTTTTTCTATGATTATGGAATTTAACCATTTTACGAAGTGTAATGGGGTTACATGTCATGATTTCCCCACACACTGGTTATATACAAATAACCCAGAAAAAATTCACATTTTTCTTCCACTCCAATTTCATTTTCATCAACCAGAATCCTTCCCCATGAAATCTTGGATCCCTCCAACCCTTCCAGGTCCTTTCATTCAGCGATTGATCATCATTTAATTGCGGTGTGAAGTCCCAGGTAATCTTTCTCAATTTTTATTCATATATATCTCTTTCTCATATTTGAATTTTAATAGATCATCTTGAAATTGATGGATCTAAACTCCGTGTAGTTGGATAATTATTATATGTTGAGTTCCCAGACCTTATAAGCCTTCACTCTTATTGAAAGTTTTCATTTCCAACATTGAGTTTTGAAAAAAAGGTAGGTGATTCCATCCCACTTGGAAAAATTGATTAACATTAAATTTCATGATTCATTTCAATTTATGATTAAAATTCAATAGTTTGAAATATCATTCAATTGGTTTTGATTAAAACCAAATTACAATTAATTGGGTGTTTTGAAATGGTTTTAGAATAGAATTGGGAAAACCCCCAATTCCATTGAATTGGGGTGTGTTTTAAAATATATGGAAATAGTTTCAATTTAATTTATAAATTTAATTACTGAAATATAATTTAAGGAATTGGTTAAATTGTGAAAATGTATTAAAATGTCTTGATATAAACCTAGTGGATTTATCATGTTAAAAGGCATGATTTTATTAAATCTTTTTTTTTGGTTTAAAATGAAAACATTGGTATTTGGAATGGGGGTATGAGAGTTAATTATATTTTAAGAAGTTTTAAAATATATTTCCATCATCTATTGTGTAATAACACATGAAATCCTTAGGTATATTTTTAATTATTTAGACACACTTAATAATTATAAAATGTTTTCAAACATAAATGTAGAAGGTCACATCCCTTAGGTGATGTTGATGAGTCCTCCCTAACTAGTATAAAAAGGGCATGTGTGTAAAAATATTAATGTGATCACTTAGAGAGTGAAAATTCCATACCTTATAAATTTCATACCTATTTGGAATATGAACATGTTTCTCGCTTGTTTATATTTGAGATATAAATTTTTTCTAATATGGTAAAACTATTTTACATGCCTTCGGAATTTATATAAACTCTTTTATATAAAAAATTTATTTAATCCATTATTTTAGAAATATCGCATCACTTTTAACGCCTTTCCTTAATTTATTTTCCATAATTTGAACAGTATAGCATGAATTTTTTAAATATTCTTTGAAATGCCAAACCTGTTTATATTAAAATTGAAACCATTACATAGGTTAATTTATTATTGGAATATTTTATGGAATCCTTGGTGAGACCATAATTGAATTTTTATTTGACACCTTATTTATGATTTTGGGTGTTTTTATTATATCTCATTCATGGTTAGAGAAAGGGGAAATGATCTCTTTGGGGTGGATCCAGCTATTGACCCTTGGACTTGGCGAGTTGTGTCGATATGGACATGGATCTTTTGTCTAGTTCTCATACTTGGATTGTAGTAAATTGTGATACTGTATGACTTTTTGACTTACTATTCATTAATACCTGTGGAATTTCTTTTGATATGGAAACTATATTTCATATTTTACGTCTTCATTATTAGTGGAAAAATTGTTCCCACTTTCAGTTCGTTTGATGCCTTGTGCTAGTCACCAACCCTTTGGGATCAAAAATTCCCAGTAATCTATGTCAGGGTCGACTCAGTTATTCAGTTACTAGGGTAACTAGGTTGGTGTCTGACATCAATAATGATATGGTTATAAAAATCATGAGATATATAAGGATTTTACTATAGTGCTTCTTCATTAAGGATTAAAGAGCACTTGTTGAATGCTACAGATAACAAGAAAAATTTATTAAGTAGAATATCGATCTTCTGAAAAACGCATGTTTAAAGGAGAATAATAATTAATAAATTTTGGATGTTGAGGTAATAATATATTTATGGTATTGTATTGGTAAACATTAATTTTTTTTCTTATTTGATGGTTTCTGTTATCATTACTGGTTTACTACTTTTTTTGTTTAATGAATATATTAAATGTCATGAGATTTTTTTGGAAGCATGATTGTTTTAATTAAATCTTAAATGTGATCATGGTATTGATATAATAGGTATGTGACAATGAGATCAATATTATGCTTTTTGGGAATCATTTTTTTTTGGAAATTTTGGGACCTTACTTCTAAATTTCTTGTCTTTAAATTTTTACATTTATATTTTTGACGAGTCTTATTATAACAACCCAGGTATTTATAGAATAATAATTTTGATTTATATTAATAATATTTAATAAGATATTAATTTTATGTTAAAGGGTACCCTTTTTCCGATAGCATAATCAACACACAATAATATATTTCTCTGAAATCTTACATTTTACACAATGTTGAGTTATACCAAAAAATAATATAATAATATTATTATTTAAAATGATAGTTGACACATAGACGTTGTATTGGTAGGAGTGAATAGAACAAACCATATTATGATTAATTTTTTTTTAAATTTTTTCATATTTATATAATAAAATTTAGAGGCTTAAAATGAGAATAAATCCAATTTTAAGCATAAATACTGTAATATTTTTTAAAAAGTAGTTTTAACTCCTTTTGATGGAGAACCCATTTTAAATATATTTTTTTCTCACTTTTTTATTTTCTTTTTTTCAAAATAAACTCCTTCTTTAGAATAAGGACATTAAAATTTACTTTGGGTAAATTTTTGGTATTTCTCTGAAAATGTTCATTTTTTTAATGAATAGTGAAAATTAATGCATTTTAATTCAAAACTATCTTTTAAAATAATTTATTTTTAAATTTATATTATCATTTTAATTGGTTTTAAAGTTTAATTAGATTAAATTTTTAACTTTTAATACAATTTTGTTCATTTTAAGTAATTTCAATTTTAAATTAGATATAAACACTTGTTAATATATTAGTAGTTTTTACTTTTTAAAAATACGCTTTTTGGTTTTGACAATGAGAATTAATTTTAAATTAATTTCTGCAACTTCTGTGTTTTGAATTCAAAAAAATGGATTCCATATTTTTAATCAATGTTCCAAATCATGTAAATAGGTAACTTTTATTTTTAGACAGTATGAATAGTAACTTCAGTAAATATTTTATTTACCATGGTTAAAGGGTAAATCTGGTAAAAAAGTTTAAACAATTATATTAGAATAATATTAAATTACCCTAAAACTTATCTTAACCCTAATGGATGATACATTTCTGACCATGGTAATCCTTAGGTCGATTTTGGGACCCCATGGATCCCCTTGTAAGTGAAAATTAAATTATATAAAAATTAATTTAACGCTAATGAAAATTTAACAAAACCATATATCTTTTAGTGATTTTTTTATATGGGGTTATATAAGTGATATATTCTACTATAAATATTAATTGTAAATATGAAAATATATTTTACATCATGGTATTTTATTTATAATTTTTATACATTAAATAAGTAAATTTAGTTATGACACAATGATGATGCAATGATTGCTTCATTAATGAAGGATTCAAATAAATGATATTATAAATGTTAAAATAAATGAAATTTGGTTATTTTGATGTAATACAAGAATTCTCTGGATGATTGATACATGTTATATTTTTTTAATTAAGTATGTTCGATTCAATAATGTTGTGATGGATTTTTTAAAAAGTCATGATATGAATAGAGTCAAAATTGACATAATTCATATTTTAAAATATAAAATATTTTATTAATTATTATAAAATTAAAAAAATATAAGATTCATCCAAATATTTATCATAAGTCTGAAATTTTATTATCGACTCTTTAATTGGATATTTTTCATGGTTGTTAACTATTTTGATTCTCAAAGTGTTAAATGCTTGATAAAACGAAAAGAGTAAAAAAGGGTTAAATAAAAAGATAATGATTATAAAATATCAAAAAATAGTCCAATTCTTATTGGATGATTTTATTTAGACTTATATTCATATTATATTATAATTTAATTTTTTTTACCTTTTTAAACCTAAAACCATTTTATAATAAAATAATACTTTCAAACATTCCTAAAGAGCCCCTCCTCCCCCTTATAAAAGGCCATAACCTCTAACCCATTACTCACACTTCTCAGGCCTCTTATCTCCTAAAACCACTAATACAATAAACTCGCAACAAAACTGTATTCATCCTAGAAGCCTTACCATAGGAATAAGGTAATTCAATAATTCCTTTTGGTTCAAACCAAAGGGAGTTACCCGATTTAAAGGCAACATCTTCACTCAAGTCTTTTTCTGTTATTTTCCTTCTCCACTCCCTATGTTGTTCATATTATTTGTTTACATAAGAAACCAAGTATCCTACATATACTAGGTTGTTTTTATGAGAATTATTCAAACTACACATACTCATAAATCTATCTAATGGGTATAGAAATACTGTTTTCGTGGATGACAAACTACTGCCTCACGAAATGATGATTTTTCAATATTCTCTTAACACCTATTATGGTGGAAATTATGATGGAACTATAATTATATGTGATATATATGATATTTATTTTATCTATAATTTTCTATAATTATCATTTATAACATACCTTTATTTTTTTCATGCTTTATAAATTTGATAATTTCATTTGAAGAAGTGCAGATCACCACCCCCTCAAAGTGATATGAATCATTCATGCCATACATAGAATGTATAAAAGATGGTGTTAATGAAATTATATAACATATATAAAATATTATATTATACAATAATTCTAATATACCTATATATCATTTATTTTTCATTCCTTTAAATATGAAAAATAATTAAAAGTAATGTTCATGCGTACATATGGCTTACCATCTCCATGAACATTGTGTTTCATTTCTTATATCCAAATGATATGGAATATTATAAATAAATATAAAAAAAAAATATTTGATATATATTATATTTAAATTGTTAATATCATTTTGGATATAATTTACTTTTGACCATATGGACAATTTGTAATTATAACAAGTTCATTTTTGACTCAAATACTGAACATCGACAAAATGACTAATATGAACATGAATAATTGTATGATTATTATAGAAATGTAATAAGTGATGTAAAAGGAATAATAAAATTGAAAAAAGATTTTAAGCAAGTATAAATTATCTTTACATTATTATTCATGAAATTAAAGAGAAAACATGTCATATCAGAAACGAGGTAAGGGACTTCGTCTTAGTATCCTTTCATTGAGCAATTTTTTGATAATATAAAGCTTCTTCTTTTACACAGTGTATAATAAAACCATTTTAAATTTACATTAATTTAAAGGGAATCATTTTTCTTTGAATTTTTTTACTAAATAAAAAAAATAACGTTTTTAAAGTTTGTGGTGATGATGACCACTCAACTGCCATAATCGTTATTTAGGTTCCTCTATAAGACTTAATGTTTTTAAAAGGAAATGAAATCACTTAATCCCCTTTTGGGTGTTTTGGTATTGAAAATGGTTTTTGTATGTATTGGTTGTTTCAATATCTTGAAATTATTTTTTGTGATTGAAAATGAAATGTTATTAGTGAAATATCAATGTTTTCAATATTTTATGTGTAATGAATTTATAATGGTACTTGGACATTTTATGGGAGGTTTTGTGATAAAGCAAATGATGGGTGGTTCTATGATAAACCAGGGATGGGTGGGTACGTTATAGACTCCAATTCATTGGTTATGAATGTGGTTCATATAGCTATTCCATTTTTAATAATGATTTGTGAAGTCGACCCTATGGTTATTCGATTTAAGTATGATTATGTACCAAGTTTAACTTTTATATGTTATGTTTGATTTCTATGGGTTTTGTGGTAATCTTTTTGTTAAAAAGGGTATGCAATGAGATTTTATTTAGTGAAGAGTATTCACTACTTCATATAGGTTAAAAGTATCACTTATGATAAATTATTCATGTTTTACATGTTGTTTTGATAAACTAATAGTTTTCCTTATTTATGTCTCCCTTAATTAATTTTTATTCTCATCCCAAGTTTTGAAATGTTTTCCATAGTACATAAAATAAAAAGGGTCAAGGATCAGATCCAAGAAAAGTGATTCCAACTAAAACAAGGAACTATATATGTTTTTAAGAGTTTTTGTATTATGAAAAAATGGATATTGAGTAGAAGTGTCTACTTTTAATATTCATGTTATTATGTATAAGTTATGAAGTAATTCTATAAAGATCTAAACCTGAGAAGGTACTAAATGTGAATTATCAACTTAATTGAATATTATGTAATGTTTAATGTTTGGGCCTTACAGTTGGTATGGGTGGTAGGTTTATATAACTTTAGAAGTTAGTATTTTGTTAATAGAATATCCATAAATGATATTTACATTATGTTCAAATTGAAATGATATGGAGTTTGAAGATTTCCATGTTTCTTCGTCTAAGATATGTTTGTTCAAAATGGATTTCTGTAGAGGAAACATGGAATTTGTACTAGGAAGGCATACATAGTAGAATAAATTTCCAATTCAGCATCTTGAGATGGTTGGAATCAGAACTAAACCGTTTGTTGTAGTGATGGAATTGTTGATTAAAGCTATAGATTTTGGTGGTATACATGCATGAGATCAACCAGATAAACCCTAATGTAACATTTTTATAGAGGAACATTTCATGAGGAAAAATCCTCTATAACTCCATAGATCATCTAACCCTTTCCAAGATGAAGGGTGGATCAAAGAACTAGAAAAGTTTTTCGATGTCATGGGTTGTACAAACAATCAAATGGTTAGTATTGATATTTTTAATTTCATAGGAGAAGAAAATAAGTGGTAGTATATGGTTAAAAATATCAGGTACAATGAGAATATTGATGATATTGGTTGGTATAAATTAAAATTTACGTTTCTTGAGAAATATTTTCTTAAGGCGGTTCATATTTGGATGAAAAAATAATTATTGGAATTGAGGCAGGAGGATGACTCTGTGGATTCTTACGATGAAATGGTTACTTGATTGGCAAGGTATGCTCCAAATTTCATTCGAGGTCATGATAGTAATATAAATAAATTTAACTCAGGACTGAATCCGTTATATCAAATAGAATTATCCATTTTTTAATTAAAAATATATGAGAAACTTTTAAAATCTATCAAGAATGTAGAAATGGAGTTTTATGATGATCAGGTTCTCCAAGAGAGCAAGAAAAAGAAAAGGTCTAGTTGGTAGGTCAAGGGACCAAATTCATCAATGAAGCCCGGAGGTAAGAAAATTTAATTTAAATCTTGTTATAAGTGTGGTAAAAAGAATCATGGAGAATGTATCTCCAAATATGGAATGTTTTTTAGGTGTGTTAAGACTAGTCATATTAATCATAACTGCAAGGAAGATGATCTAGAAGGGAATTAAAATCCAATGGTATGTTTTTTTTACATGCAATGAGTTTGTACATTATGCCAATGTTTGTTAATAGTTGATTACCTAGGGTGGAAACTAGAAAGATCAAAAGTAGAAGGGTGGGGAAAAAATACTGTTCTACTGTTATGGTTGATGTGGGACCATCAAATGAAGTGGTATCAGGTACTTTGATTTTTTTTTTCAGATTATTCCAATGGGTTGTTTTATTCAGGATCTACCCATTGTTTCATTTCTGAGAAATTTTCTAGTAAATTGAGAATTCCATCCCAAGATATGATTCATTAACTTGGGGTAAAAACACCTGGGGGAAATATCGAGGAAAAAAGAAAATATAAGAATCTTCTTATCCTTATTTTTGGTAGGAATTTACCTACAAACCTTGTTGTTTTTCCTCTATTAGTGTTTTATGTTATTTTGGGAATGGATTGGATTTATATTTACCATGCTAATATTGTATTTATATTTAAGGAGGTTTCTTTTGAAAAATAATTTCAGTTGGTGTACAAGAATGAACACTTATCTCTGATAACATATCCGGAAGCTGAGAAACTAGTGAAAGATAAAAATTAATATTACATTTCAAATATTGATGAAAATTAAGGAACTGTTCAGATTAATGATGTGCTAGTAGTAAATGAGTATCTTGATGTTTTTACTGAGGAGTTTCTTAGTATTATACCAGATTGAGAGGTTGAATTTACAATTGACTTAGTTTCTAATGCTAATCCAATTTCAAAACCCTCTTAAAAAAATGGGTCAAATTGAACTTTTAGAGTCAAAGAAACAATTGCATGAGTTGTTAGATAAAGGTTTCATTTGAACTAATACATCACTGTGGGGGTGATTTATTCTTGTTTGTTAAAAATAAATATGGTTCAGTGAGACTTTTCATTGATTATAGAGCCTTGAATAATATCACTATTAAGAAAAAGTATCCATTTACTCATATCTATGATTTGTTTGATTAGATCTAAGGAGCTCAATATTTTTTGAATATTTACTGCAGGCCAGGGTACCATCACTTGAAAGTAATGGAATATGAGGTTTTGAGGACCGTGTTTTCTACTAGATATATCCATTATTATTGTGTAGTTATGAATTTTGGGTTAACCAATTCGCCTACTGTATTCATGGATCTTATAGATATAATTTTTTGTGAGTTCATGGATAAGTTTTTGGTTATGTATATTGATGAAATTTTGGTATATTACAAAAGTAAAGAGGAACATGAAAGATATTTAAGGTTTGTTTTTAAATCCTTAAAAGAAATGAAATTGTAGAGGAAATTCAGAAAGTGTGAGTTCTGGTTACAAAAAATTTCATTCCTTGGTCACATTGATTCAAGAAATGGAATAACTGTTGATCTTTTTATAACAAAAGTTGTTGAAGAGTGGACAAGACCTACCAATATCACAGAGATCTGTAGTTTTCTTGGTTTTGAAGGCTATTACAGAAGTTTTATTAGGAAATTCTCACAGTTATATAGCCCACTGACTAAGTTAACTGGAAAAGGTGTTATGTTTATCTGGAAAAAATAATGTAATGATTGTTTTCAGGAATTGAATAGAAGAGTTTTTAATGCTCTAGTATTGGGATTACCTTCCAGAAATGGTGAGTTTGTTATATATAGTGATGCTTTGTTGAAAGGACTTGGTTGTGTCCTAATATATAATGATCAGGTAATTGATTATGCTTCATGTTTGTTGAGACCTCGTGAGTTAAATTACCCTACACATGATTTGGAATTTTCTTCTATTGTTTATTTTCCTTAAAAATTTGGCGACATCATCTGTATGGAGTAAAATGTGAAATATATACTAACCAAAAAATTTTGAAATATATATTTACTTAGAAATAATTGAACATAAGATAGAGGAGATGGATAGAATTAATCACGGATTACGATTGCACGATTCAATACCACCCAAGAAAAGAAAATAAAGTGACAGATTCTTTCAGTCGAAAAAGTAATGCTATATTAACCATGCTATGTTTGGAACAAGGTATTTTGGTTTTTTATTTGATGAAATTTGTAATATATGTTTTTGGTGTTGGAAATTCCTCTATTTTGTTTTAGGTGTCAGTGAAATCATCTCTCTCAGACAGAATTAAGAAAGCGTAGAAGGAAGACAATGAGTTATAGAAAAAATTATAATTGGTTCAGAAGGGTATGTTACCTGAATTTAACCTTAATAAATATTGTTTTTTTGAGATTTGGGAAGAGATTATTGTGAATTCTGATTCACAGTTAAAGAAATAGTTGTTATGTGAAGCTTATAGTTCTCCATTTTCAGTTCATCCTGGCATTACTTAGATGTACATGGATCTTCAGGAGTATTACCGGTGGGATGGAATAAGAAGAGATATTGATGACTTTACTATGAAGTGTTTGATTTTTCAACCAGTTAAAGTAGAGTGGTAGTTAGGTAATGGTATGCTTTAGCCTTTTCAAATTCCATAGTAGAAATGGGAAAATGTGTCCATGGATTTCATAGTGGGATTACCAATGACTTCTCGAGGTAACAATGCATTCTGGGTTATTATTGATAGATTTAATAAATATGCTAATTTCCTTCTATTCGAGATACTTTGTCTCTAGATCAACTTTCTTGATTTTATATTAAAGAGATAGTCAGGATATATGGAGTTCCCCTCTCTATTATATCTGATCATGATCATAGGTTTAGTTATAAATTTTGGAAGGTCCTCTGGAAGTCATTTGGTATTGAATTAAATTTCATTACATCTTTTCAACCTCAATCAGATGGGAAGTCAGAACAAACCATTCAGAATTTGGATGATATTATACATGTTTCTTCAATGGATTACTTGGGATGTTGGTACCAATATCTTACTTTGGGGAGTTTTCTTATAATAACAGTTTTCATTCCAAGATACAGATGGCACTATTTGAGGAATTATATGGAAAGAGGTGTAGAAATCCATCATTTTAGGATTATTAAGTTGAAAGAAAGTTGATGAGATCATAATTGGTAAAAGATATGGTAGAAAAAGTTCTCTTAATTTAGAAGCTGATGAGGACAACTCAGAGCATGAATAAAAGTTATACGAATTACTGGAGGAAGGATCTTTCTTTGGAGGTAGGTGATCATGTATTTATCAATGTTTCTCCATGGAAAAGTGTGATATGTCTTAGTTAAAATGGAAAGCTAAATCTAAGGTACATTGGACCCTATGAAATCTTGGGGAAAGTTGGATCAATTTTCTACAGAGTGAATTTACCTCCAAGCTTATCCCAGGCACACAATATTTTTCATGTTTCAATGTTTAGAAAGTATATGCCTAATCCATCTCTTTTTTTGAGTCCAGAGGTACTTTAATTTTAAAAGAATATTTCTTATGAGGAAAACCGGTCCATATTCCTGACCAAAGAGAGTAAGTGTTGTGGAATAAAGTAATCCATCAGGTAATGGTTTTGTGAAAAAACCACATGGTTGAAGAGGAAACATATGAATATGAAAATTCTATGAGGGATATATACCACCACTTATTTGATAAGTTTATATAATTAGAGGGGAAAAATTACCAAAATAGGGGAAAGATGTATCTCATGGAAATATATTTTAAGTATATACACCATAAAAAATATTAAGTGGTTACCATATCATGTATCTCATGGAAATAAATTGTGATATGAAATCCCTTTACATTGTGTCTTGACTCTCGTTGTACTCATTAAAAAGGAACATATAAGGAATATAAATTTATTATAAATATTTTAAGGAAAAAATTCTTATATGTATCACCCTATAATGTTTTATTATGACCTTATATCTACCACTTTCTAGTAATCATGTGTGAGTTTTCACTTCGGGTAATATTCACTTTATTCTTCGCATGTGTTTTAAATTGTTATATCTTTTATCCTTATATATATATCTTGATTCCAGAACGTGAAAAATGATATAAATATAATTTATATTCAAAATATTTGAATTAAATTAATATAGAGAATATATAATTGTAAAATTTAATACACCGTTCTTGGAGACGGTAGGTCGTACATACTCATGAAAGCTATTTCTGTTTAATTTTCAGGTGAAAGAAATAAAGTAAAAGACATATATGTCTATTTGTTTACACACACACACACACACATATATATCATTTTTACAGTATATTTATGATATCAGATATGACTTATATAATCAATAAAACAATCCATAATAAAATCCATGTAGTTTATGAATGAATCATATTGGTTTGAGGGGGTGGTAATATACACTTCATCAAATGAAATTATCATTTTAATAGAAAATAGATAGAAAAAAATTTATGTTTTTTAAAATGAAAACAAAATACCAAAAATATAATAAATATAATATATAACATTTATAAATATATTTTCCATCATAATTTCCACCATGAGATGTGGTAAGTAAATTTGAAAAATCATCATTGAGTGAGGTGGTAGTTTACCATACACATAAATAATATTTTTTACCCATTAGATGAAGGTGTGTGTAAGTGTAGGAAAAACAATTAGCATAAAAACAACCTAGTATATTTTGGATACTGGTTTTTTATAATATACTGAAATAAATAGAGTGGATTGGGTGGAGAATAAAATCAATAGGAAATACTTGAGAGAAGACATTACCTATTATTCTATTAACTCCTGTTGGCTTATGCCAAAAAGATTACATAGAATATCTTATCACCAAGTAAAGGCATGAAATATGGATGGAGGATTTTTGGAAAGTTTATTAATAAGATAATGGTAGAACATAAGAGGTTTTATATGTGTGAGAAAGTGGGAGAGGTGGTGATCTTTTGTAGGATTAAAGGACAAACTTGGAATATTTGAAAACTATTTAGTTGTACACAAGTTTTTACCTAAACAATAACATAAAAAACTAACATAATCAATAATGGGAGATTTTTTACCAAAATATATCCATAAAATGGGTTTTGGACAAGTTTCTTGGTCTGTTGGGCTCCTAAGATTATTGTTTAGTATATAATCAATCTTAATTTAACATTAATTATTCTGATTAATTTTAATCAAATTTACTAATGATTTTTGTCAAAAATCAACATGATATAATTATACTATAAATATTATGATTTTTAAAATGGTGTATGTAGGTATTATTAAATTAAATTCACAGTAGTGAAAAAATTCATATTAATTCTAATCCCGCAGACGGGACGAAATTAATCATTTTTAAAGTAGAAAGAAGTTCAAAAGTTTATCATGTTTTATATTCAATTTCAAAGTGAAATTGTTTATGATGAAATAAATTTTATTAATAGATGTATAATTGATCTAATGTGTCCTTGAAAAAAAATTAAAATATAATTTAACTTTTATAATTATTTAAACAGAAAGGATGATTTTAACTAAAAAATTGTATTTTTCACTATTAAACAAAAAATGATGTTTTTTAGAAAAAACCAAAAAACACACTTTAAAATATTATCGATATTAAAAATTCAAAAAAAGAGTTTATTTTATGAAATTAAATTTTTATTTGTGTCTAAACGTAATTTTATTATTAATTGTTGTTCATTTGAGATAACATTATTTTTAAACAAAGAAGACATTACCAAAAATCATATCTCTCATTATTAATATGTTTTATTTATATAAAATAATTATAGAAAATATTTGAAAATTAGTTATTAATATTAATATGAATATGATTAATGGATAGATTATAATTACCTCATCTAATTAATTATCAAAATTAAATGATATTCCGTAGAAAATTTTTGGTTACGTGTAACGTATGCCAAGTCGATGTTGCGTACAGCGCAAGCCAAATTGGTGTTGAATGTAGTCCAATACAGGTCAGTATTTCATGTAGTGCAAGACAATTTGATGTTTTATAAAAGGAATTTTTTACTTAGTGTTTTAATATATATATATATATACACATATAAAGAACTATTTCTAGTGTCACATGAAATGTATAATATAATAATGATAAATTAATTTAGAAATAATAATTTACAAAAATCACGTGGTGTTACATGATCATATAAAAGGCACACAAACTCTTGGGATGATTCTATAATCATCTATGGTTATGTTTTAATAAGAAGATCAATTATATTTCAAAGGGGTAGGACGACTAACCAAACCATGATACATGACAAACTCATTAAATCCCATATAACATTGATACATCATAGAAAATCTTGTGGTTATCTAACTATCCATGTTGAGAAAATAGTTCAATGGAAGGTATATAACCTATTATTTAGGGAGAATGAATAAAATAATGCAACTAAAAACCCCAAAATCAATAGGATCAGAGTACGTTAAACCTCCACCATGGCATGTTGGCACCCTACATGATCATGGTGCCCTCGACAACATCTACCCATAAAAACCCACCATGGAATAGTTAAATTATCCTAATAGTTTCAACCCACCATGGCTCAGAACATAGTGTGGAGAACCCATGCTCTCTATTTAAAACTTCCTATTACAATGTTTTACATAACCTCAACACAACACCACTACACCCACAAAATCAACATTTCTCGTTTCCCATAGGGAAACACCATAACGCTATACACCAAATATCCCAATACTATTTCATGGTCTAGACTCTCCTAAATGTTTCAAGGATAAAATGGGATCTCTTCCATGACTATGGGTGGTAGATGATAGGTTGAATCCATACTAAACCACTATGTAAACTGCCATGGTGTGGGGAGACTATCCTCATCATTTTCATAACCCCAACACAACTTGACCACTCCTCAACACAATGCCACCATGAATTGAAAACATGAAATTTTTTCCTACCCATTTATAATGGGGCAAAATTAATATCACTATGCCCATTAAATATCCATGTAATGTAACACCCTAATATTTTGTGATTTGTTTCGAATTTATTTAATCAATTCGATATTTTTCATTTCACACAACACAGAATATAGATTTTGGTATAATAAATCACTAAATTTTCCTTATCTTATATGAAAAAACATGTTAATATTTCACTCCACAAAACACATATATTATCCATCAATACATTCAGATCTATGTTTGTATGGGGTTATAAACAATGCCTTTTTCAATAATTTTTATGACATGAAAGACCTAGCTTTACTAAACTTCCTCGTACTACTAACACTATCATTAAAAAATTATTATAGTAGTCACATATCTAATGGAATGGAAGTTATGAATAAGTTTAATAAAATTTTTAAAATATGGTATACACATATATAGTATAACAATTATATGGTTACCAATTAATAAGAAATTATAGTAAAGCACTTTTTTCAAAGTATAGGTAACCTTTGGGTAAAGAAGTCAATTTAGGAAATAAAAAAAATTTACCTTAAGAAATTAATTAAAAAAAATTTATAAATTATTTTAGTTAAACATATAAATAAATAAATATATATATATATTAGTCATTCAAATATTTTACATTCATCTTGTTTGTTTTATAGACAATAAATAAAAACAAATCTAATATTATGAATAAAAAATTTTATTTTTCTATGTGGAGATTTTATCACTATTTAATGGAGAACCCGTGTAAAATATAATTTTTGAAATTTTTATAGATTTTATCTGAAAAAATAATTTATTGAAATTATTAGTGTTATTTTACTTTGGGTGAGTTTTAAGTATTTTTTTGAGAAGTTTCATTTTGTGATGAATAGTGAAAAAACATTGAAATTTAATCCAAAACTAATTTTTATCTAATTTATTTATATAGATACATTATATATTATTTTTTGAAGTATAATTAGATCAATTATACATTAATAATTCAAATTTAGGTCATTAGAACAAATTTCACATTAAAATTGTATATAAAACATTTCAAACTTTTTAATATTTTTACATTAAAAAATGCTTTATCATCACGTCTGTAGGATTAATATTAAAATATTTTTTTTGAAAATTATGTGTTTGGAATTTGGAAAAATGGATTCCATATTAATAATCAACATAATTTATAATTTATAATTTGTTTGAATTAGTATTTTTGAAAAAAATATTAGTGAATGTAATTAAAATTAATTACAATGAATATGGTAAAAAAAGTCTACTTAGTTATTTAACATTAACAAAAAAGGCAAAAAAAAAACTAGAAACATGTTAAATAGAATTTTTCTTGATATATTTCGACCATATACCCTATTGTATTTAATTTGAAAAATTATTGGACAGACATGTTGTAAGGGGAGCCTCTCAATAGTCTTTAAGATTTAATATTTATAATAATGCCACTCCTTGTCTACTATAATAGAGAACTTACACCCATAACTTCCTCACACATCTCAAGACACATTGACTCATCCAACCCTTGACCAAATAATCATCTATATTCCCTCATCTTGACCAATTGGATTTACTTTGGGAAGAATGAAAACAATGTCTGTTCATTTGTGCAAACCAAAAGGAATTACCCAAAGAATGGGTAACATCCTTCCATAATATCTTTTGTTTTATTTACATTCTCCACCCCTCAGTTCTTATTATTAAATTATTAAATTATTACCTATGTTTCTTAAATATAATGAGATTTTTTTATTATACAGATTTTACCTAAACTTACACATACTTTAATCAAATGGGTAATAAAATTACAATTCATTTGTGTGGCGGACTACCAGCCTGTGAAATGATATTGTTTGTTTTGTCTTTAACATCACTAATGGTACGAATTATGATAGATTTTTTTATTTGATTTATATAATATTTATTATGCCTTTATACTTTTTTAATTATTACATAAAACATATATTTCAACTTTGTATTTTATGTAAATACGATTACTTAATTTTTGGAAGTGTGGACTACCACCACCTCAAAGCGATGTGATTCATTCAAACATTAAATGAAATTTATTAAGGATTAATTTAGTAAATTCATATTATATATATGAAATATTAATTATATTATAATGATAATATATATATATATACTTATATATATGTCATTTATTTAATTACTTTCATTACATCAATAAAATAGAAACAAGGTTCATGTGTACTTACAACCTACAATCTCCATGAATGGTTTATTGCATTTAATATTTATATATTTTATATATTATTATAAATATTAATATACTTAATATATATATTATAATTAAATAAATATTTATCTTTTAGAAAAAAATAAATAATGATCTATGTTAGAGGATCAAGAATAACAACTTAAAATATATATAAAAATAAAGCACATATTACATAAAATGTAACATTAAAATATTATTATAAATCTCATGAATTTTAATACTATATTGTCATTCCTGTTACATAAAATTAAGGTTAAAATTTTCCCACTCCATGGTACTTAAGATAATAAAGTAATTTTTTTCTAAAATTCAACATTATTTATCCTTTTGATGAGAAATATGTGTTCATTGAAAATCATGTTGTCTAAAAAAATTATTAGGAAATGATCTAATAATATACTATGATTTTTAAAATAAATATTTTCCCATGTTTTACCATAAAATTAGGGTATTAAAAAGAAATTTTATTTTCATATTCTTATTAGGGAACTTATACTATATTTTTATAGAGCATAAAGAATGTTCGACATGTATAGATATATTTTTCATCATGATCATAATTTAATTAGTGTTTATTTTATATGTTTCATGGTTATTTTAGAAGAAAAATGGTTTAAATTTTATTATGTTTAATAATTATTAGAATTTATTTTCATGTCTTTATTTATATGTTTTCAAGGTTATTTTCAAGGAGAAATTTTTTCAAAAGGTTTTAGGATTTAAAAATAAAATTTCAAATGAAAATGATATTTGATTCAAGAAATGTTTGAAATGAAATTGTAAATATTTATTCATTAGAAATATATTTTTAAAATAGTTTTATGAAAGGAATTTTCAAAGAAATGATATTATTCTTAAGAAATGTTCTATTGGATCTTTCAAAATCCTTCTCCATATAATATTTCATATTTCATTATAGTTTTTGATTTACATAGGATTTTATCTAATAATATAATTCATACTATTAATTTAATGGTATATGATTTTATGTAATGATATTTATGAAACTTTTTTTTCTTATACGGGTTATATGATTTAAAAATCCACTTCATTTCCTGAGTGTTGCATTGATGAAATAACTATGAATCTTGTCTCTTTTCCAAAGGTAATGATATGGTGAAATTATTATTATATCCATTTCATTTATTATGTTATGATATTAATTTTTAAAAAAACATCACTTTTTAAGGGTCGTGATATGATGAAAGGTTTTTTATGATGTGGCACATTATGTTTGATTTTATTATGTTATGGGTGGGACCAACATCATCCTCCAATACATTGGGTAATTATTTATATCACATGAGATAATGATAAGAATCAATACAACGGGATTGATCCAATATGTGAAGAAGGGGAAACCTAATCCACTATGGAAATATTTTGAAACATGATCCACTAAGGGAATATTATGAAACCCAATCCTTTATACGGAAATGAATGCAACTGAGGATAATGGTGTGTCTGGACCAGTAGGTCTTGTCCTCATGATGTGACCTAATAAGTCTTGGTAATGAGTCTTGACTTACATAGATTTATTTTTATAAGTAAAGGTGATTATATGTTCACAATATTGTGAGTGGACCTGGTTGCATGTTTGTAAGTTTATGTGAGGGACTGATTTCATGTCCTTAAATAAATGAATGAACATGTTTCCATTAAAACATTTTCACATTGTTATAATATGTTGTTTTAGCCAGAAGTCTATTTCTTATTCCTATGTTATGATATCATGGCCTATTCTCTTTAACATCCTTATTATTTATATATTATTAAAAGATGATATTCATTCCATAACTCTTTATTATAATATATGATGCAGATGGTAAGATATTCAAATGTTATTATCACGTTTTCATACCCTTATTCTCATGTTACGCTTAGATATCTCTTTTATTTACCCCTATTGAGCATCTGAGGTCACCATATTTTAGGTTTTATTTCCCCAGGTAATGAATAAAGATTTTATGTATAATTACTAAAGGGTAATATCATTGTGTGAATCATTGAATATATTCACAAAGTTAGATTATTTTTTTCCATGTTTCCAAATTCACTAAACTATTACGATCCTTGAAAATGAAATTCTGTAATATTATTCATATTAATATAAATTGATGTAATATCAATGTATGTTATGCATGAGTCCCTTTAGTTCATATTAAAGTAATGGTTTAGTCCAATTTTGGATACTGGGATAAGAAAACATTAGTGAGATCCCTATGGTTGTTTATAAGGATATGTCTAGGGATGTCTCTAAGGATTAGACTATGGTGTCATAGATTTAATATTATTTGTAAGGATTTAGACATATTATAAGTAATATTTCATCATTATGTGGTTTTATACTATGATATGTGTTACTCAAACAATTATTTCTAGTTTTAATCTAATTGAGTGAACCTGAAGGAACTAGGTTAATGATAAATGTGATAGAAAATTTTCAGATGATCGGTTAAGTTGTATGATCATTTGAGTGAATTATATTGTAATTATTATTTGTATTTTTTGAAATAACATGAATAAAAATGTTTACCTTAATCAACACTCAGATTGACCAAAGAATAAAAGAAAATTGTTCTCTAAGAATTCAGGTAATTGAGACCACATATGAAAGAAGATTTAGTATCCTTTATGTAGATTATGTGAGAAGAAAAACCCAAGTGAATGTTTCATAAGAACACGAAGATGTTTTGACAACGTAAAATAAGGGAACAAAGTAAGTAACTACAATGTGAAAAATGAAAAGTTTATTTAACGCAATGGATGTAAATGTCAGCCTCTCTAAGGTATTATCTGTTCTTGAATGTTTCATGTGTGTAATGTATGGTCATTATATAGTTAAATGAATTAATATTAAATCTCATGAAATTAATGAACAAGTTTGAATGATTAATGATTTATCTATTTATGAGGAAGATAACATGAATAACATATGAAAAGTGTGTGTTTTTATAATAGTATTTTTTATAAGAATGATTAATTTGAGTTTGATGAATGTTAATACAAGATTCATATCTCATATTTTAGGATAGTGGTATTAAGAATTTAGATGATGAAGCCTTGTTAATGGCTTAAGGATGAAGTGGAATAACCTAAGTGTTTTAATATTTGAATTCATGAATTATGTTATATAAATTTTGAAATATATAAGGATTGTTCAGTTTTTGTTTTATCCTAAGTATTTTCATGAATATGTTGAATGGTTCGACTATAATAGAAATTTTATTTGAATGAAAGGTGATATTCATGGGGAAAAATGATTAAGGGAAAAATAAACCATAATATGTTCGTAATGTTTAGATAATGATGTTTGGATTAATTTATGTTCGATATGAATAAGTAAATTTGACAGTAAAAATTACCTTGAAACAAATTAATGATTTTTTGACAGTGGTCTATGTTATCGTGGATGAAGTTGAGATCATTTTTTGATTTAATGAATATATCCAATAAACATTAGAATAAGGACACATGCATGTTTTCAATATGAATTTATTGTAATTCTAGTCATTACCATGTTTCAATAGAGTATAAAATGAATGTATTCATATGTTTGGTATGTGAAAATATTAACCAAATTATGGTATATGGAGGATCAATGATTATATTGTTTATATAAATTTAGTGACCCTATTTATAATGTTTTTTACTTTCAAATTTTGGATGGTTTATAAGGTTAACCGCTTATGGAAAGGTGTATATTAATTTTCAGATGATGTTTTAGAGAGTAAAGTATTATCTCACCACTTCAATATTTATGCATATTGGATAAGTTTTTCTCACAAGTTTTTTGGATAAAGACAAATGGAATTAAAAATAATTCTATTTATGGACCTCATGATCCACCAATTCTTCTAAAATAGAAAATTGGACTTCATTTCATGTAATAAGAGATGAAGTTGAAATTGATCAAGGAAAAGGGTTAGATATTAATAAAATAATTTAATTATATCTTTTCATGAAATTTATTAAATTTTAAAAAGGGTCCTGAAATAAATTTTTTCCCTGTTATCATTTTTTTATATCAACGACTTCTCCAATGCTTCTTCAGTTTATATTTTTAGGATTGTCAACTTTATATGGATCACCCACTTTCTTATGATTAATTATTTTTACAAATTTATATTATTATATTTGATTTTATTCCATGTTTGTGTTTTCACCTTCTATCTATGTTCACATATGTCGAAATATATTTTTGAGTTACTTTGGGTAATCGTTATGTTTTTAATATTAGTTTTTTAATATAGTTTTTGTATTCATTTCTAGGATTTTGGTCTTTATTAATTGAAATTTCATGTATTTAACAATTTATAACATAGATTAATTTCATGAAAGAAATTTATTTTAAGTGTGGTAGAATGTAACAACTCTCGAAATTGTGAAAAAAAATCTACTTAATTTAATCTTTTCAATTTTTCACATTTCACACAACCCACAATAGTGTTTTTTTATTAAACATAACTATGATTGCATTGTGTTATATGAAACACCAAGTTAATATTTCACTCCAAGGAGGACTTTTATTATATTGAAGTACATTAAACACTATTTTAGGATTCTATAATACATAATGTTGATTTCAATAAATAAATTGAATGACACACAAGACCAGGTTTTACCAAACTATAATGTAGTAATAATATTGTTATTACAATATTGTTATAGTTCTCACCTATATGTTGTAATGGTTTTAATGATTAATATTAATTAAATTATGAAATTATTTTTTACACATTCAAATAAGAAGAATTATTTGGTGACCAATTAATTGGATTTTAATGTAAAACTCTTTTTTAAAATACGGGATTCTTTTGCTGAAAACTGTATTAATGCAATTAAAATTTCTTACCATAATAAAATAATTAAAAAAATTTGATAAATTATTATAATAAAATATATATTATATTTATTCAACTATTAAATTAACTTTTTATGTGTTTTTTAGAAAATATATGAGAATGAATCCAATTTTATGAATAAAAAGATGTATTTTTCTAAAAGGCAATTTTACAGCCTTTTAATAGAGAACACATTTTAAATATAATTTGGATACATATAATTTTTATTTGAAAAATTAAAATTAATTTTCAAATGAAGAACATTAAAATTTACTTTGGGTTAGTTTGGTGTATTTTTATATGAAGTTTCATTCTTTGATGAATAGTGAAAAAACATTGAATTTTAATTCACAACTATTTTTTATCTAATATATTTTTACAGATGGAATAAATATTAATTTATTTTTAAATTATAATTATTTCAATTATGAATAATTTAATCCAATTTTATTCATTTGAATAAATTTCACAATGAAATTGTATATAAAAACATTTCAAACATTTGATTTTTTTAGTTTAAATCCCACTTTCGCATCCCATCTTCAGGATTACATTTATATTAATTTTTGAAACATATTTGATTTGAATTTGAAAAATTGGATTACATGTTTTTAATCATAATTATCTTTAATTTCCAATAATTTCAACTAATATTTTTATCAAAAAAATAGTTTTTAACGAAATTAAAATTAACTTTAATGATTATAGTGAAAATGAATTTACTTTGTTCTTAACCATTATCTTATGTGAAAAAATAACCAAGATAAATGAGATAAAGAAATTTTCAAGATATAGTTAGAACAAGTCCCCTATTTGATCTAATTTTGAAACTTATTGTATTCACATGATGTATGGGGGGACTCTCAATAGTGTCTATCTTTTTACATTTACAAGAATGGCAGTCCTCTTCCACTATAAAAGGGCACTAACAACACTCATTTAATTACAACAATCAATAATATTTGAATATTCTAAAATCCGATAATATAAGTTCCAAAATTCCCTCCTATACTCCTTTAATAATAAATTTGGTCATAAAACAAAACCTATTTTTCCCTTGGTGCAAACCAACTGGGATTAACCAAAGAAGAAGTTACATCCTTCCAAAGGATCTTTTTTTTATTTTAATTATACACAAAATAAATTTTCTTGTTACATTGTTATATAATAAATCATTACCCTTAATATAATATAATATTTTTATTCTATTTTTTCAAACTAAATCTACACAAACATCCATCAAATCGGTAGTGAACTTATCGTTCGTGTGTACAATAGACTACCACCTCCTAAAACAATGTTATCCGTTTTCCATTTACCACCTATTATGGTTAGAATTATAATGTACATACTATTTTATATTATATATATATATATATTATTTATTATTTATTTATTCTTATATAATTATTACATAAATCATACCTTCATACATTTAATTTTGTGTAAATACGATAACTTTGTTTGTGGACATATAAACTACCACCTCCTCAAATCGGTGTGATTTGATTCAAATTTACATGAAATATATTAAGGATTGGTTTAGTAAAATTATATAATATATATGAAATAATAATTCTTCTATAATTATAATATATCTATATCTATATCACTTACATTCTTTCAATACAACTACAAAATGGAAACAAAATTCATAAGTATTTATGGACTACCCTCTCCGTGAACAATGTATTCCATTTAATATTTATATATTTTATTTATTATTATAAATATATATGTACTAAATATATATAATATTTAAATATTTTATTAAATTTAGTAAATAATTAAACAATTATCCATGTAAGAGGATCAAGAATTATAAGACAAAACATATATGAAAAAAGAAGTTGTTACCCGAAACGTAACATTAACATGAAAGTGTTAATAAAATGGGAATTTAATGTACTAATAAAATAATATATCATATTATATAATTATGTGTTAGATTTATAAATAAATTATACTTATTTTACATAATGTTTGGATGTGTATCAAAAATTACAAGACTTAAGGAAAGAGTTTTCTCATATCACATTTATTTTTGTGTGACTTATGCCTTATTAAACACTAATTTAATGTGTGTGGTGTGTATGCATAACCTGAATATATTATATGGTTCTTATAATTATATTTATGGGTATTAACATATCCATTTGAAGATATTCCTTCCATGGGTTTTATGGTTCAATCTTTACCAAATTGGTGAAGTAATTTTATCTCAATATAACTTGTTTGAGATACATGCCATATTATGAACATATAATTTTTAATGATGTGTATATAATACCATTTAACAAGTTAAAACATTAATATGATTATTTTTATGATATTATAATCTTCATTTAATGTCATTATATCATGGTTATTATAATTTAATGTTACCAAGGTGGTAAGTGTTTACTTCTACAATCTCATTATTTATCGAGATCGTTTACGATTATTCTTCCATTGATGAAATATTGTAATCCATATCTTAAGAACTATAATTAATTTTAATTTAAAAATTTTATTGGAATTAAATCCAATTAATTTTACCATTTTCATTCTTTGAAACATATGATAACTCAACAAATATTTTCACAAAAATTTAACTTTATTTTTCCATTCGGTCATAAATCTGTGTTATTTCAATACCATGTTTTATAGATTATATTTTTTAATAAATGTTATACCAATAAAATATTATCACTATAAAATATTTTTAACCCTATTTTACCTTTCTATCAAATTTGGTTTAAAAAATTAATATTCATCACATTTTTTTATAGAGGGTACTTTCTAAACTTTTTTTACGACATAGGTGTAATGTTCAGAATATATGGATTTATTCACCATCATGACCGTCATTTAATTGCATATTATTTTATATGATTAAAATATATTTTCATAGAATATTATTTCATAATTAATTTATGTTTAATAAGTGTTTCAAATGATTTTAAATTCTACCTTTATATTATTTCATGTTTATTTTAAGGGAAAAATGTTTTCAAATTTTTTTTTCTATTTAAAATGAATTTTTCAAAGTAGAAGTGATATTTTTCTAAATAAATGTTTTAAATGAAATTGTAAATATTTATTTATAAGAAATGTATTTTTAAATGGTTTTATGAAATTTATTTTCAATGAAAGGATATTCTCTATAAGAAATGTTCTATATGATCTTTCAAAATACTTCTCAAACTAAGATGAGATACTTTCTTATATTTTATGATTCACTGTGGATATGATCTAAAAATACCATTAATTTGTTTATATAATGGTTTATGTTTTGAAGGAATGATATTTATGAAAAAAATTTATCTTCCATGGGTTATATTCTTTTGAAACCCACTTCATTTCTTGGGCTATGCTTTGATGAAATTATTAGGAAACATATCTCTTTTCTATAGGTAATGATATGATCAAATTTTTTTGAACCCAATTATCTTTCATGGTTTATGACATGATTTTTTTTGAAACCCATATATTTTTATAGGTCATGCTATTATTATGGTTTTATTATCATGTGCAACATGTTTGTATGATATTATTATGTTACGGGTGGGACCTATATCTACCTCTAATGCATTGGATAAATATTTATATCTCATGAGATAATGATGGGAATCAAGATGATGATCTTGTTCCACTATGAAAATAAGGGTAAACCTGATCCACTATGGGAACATGAGAACACATGATCCATTATGGGAAGATAGGGAAACTAGATCCATTTTATGGAAATGACTATTACTAGGGATGTCGGTGGGAGCCACTGAGTACGTGTAGTCCCCATAAAGTTACCTAAGAAGTCATGGAAATGAGAATTAAATTATAGGGAATTGTTTTTATTCAAGAACTTGATTACATGTTCATAATATTTGTTGTAGACCTGGATACACATCTATAAGATTACGCGAGGGGCCGATTTCACGTTATTTACTAAATGAGTGAACCAGTTTGTATTTACACATGTACATATTGGTATAAGTTGATGATTATACAACAAGTATATCTTATTCTTATGTTGTGATTTTATGAATTATTGTCTTTAACATACTTAAGATTCATATCTTATGAACTATTTATATTTTTGACATGAATCTTGATTATGATCTTTGATATGCAGGGTATGATCTTCCAATGTTATTATCATTATCTCCTAACCATATGTTCATTTTATGCTAATGTATCTCTTTAATTTACTATTGATGAGAATTTGAGATCACCCTTTCTTATATTTCCATTTTATAGGTTATAAAGAATCTTTTTTAAGTATAAGTACTAAAGGGAGTGATATTTTTGGGAAATATTGATGATATTTCACATAATTAGAATATCTTGTTCCATGTTTATGAAGATAGTAAACTATTAGAGTCCTTAAGTATTTAATTTTGTAATATACTAAATATTCATATGGATTTTTGTATGATCCATTAATGTTACACTAGGTTCAATATAGTTGGTATCAAAGGAAATGTTTAGTAAAACAATAGAAACTATGATGAGAAAACATTAGTGAGATACATATAGACCTTTCTTGGGATATATGTAGGGATTTATATATGGATAATCCAAAGCTTTAAATATTTAAAAGTAGATAATATTATTTAGACATTCTATAAGTAATTTTCTTTATTACATGGGTTTATATGGTGATAAGTGTTTATAACATAATTATTTATGGTTTGAAGTCAATGGAGGGAACAAAAAAGAAGTTGGTTAATGATGAATGTGACTGATAATTTGTTGATGAGCAGTCAAATGGGATGATCACTGGAGTAAAGGATTTTTCAATAATGATGAATCATTTTACACAGAGCATGATTAAAAATATATACCTTAATCAACTCTCAGAATCACCAAAGAAAAAAGCAAAGAGTTCACTGAGAATTAGAGTAATGGAGACAACATTGGAAAGATGATTTTGTATCTTGAATGTCAATAATGTTGAAATAAACACCCATGTGAATGTATCAAGAGAACTAAAAATTGTTTTTACTATGAAAATATGTAAACAAATCAAGTAACTACAAAGGTAAAAATAAGATTTTAGTTAACTAAATGGATTAAAATGTTGTAATCTATAAAGTGTTATCAATAGTTGAATGTTTTATCTTTTGAATATATGGGAATTATATAGATCATTGTATTAAAATAAAATCTGACTAAGTTACTCTAAATATTTGTATAAGAATTGGTTTTTCTTCAAATAATGATGATACCCTGAATGAAATATTAAATTTATGTGTTGTTTTAACAGTATTGTTCCAAAGAATGATTAATTTTATTTTGATGAATGTTAGGAAAAGACACATATTTCATATTTTAGGAAATTGGTATAATAGAATAAGATGATGAAGAATTGTTATGGATTCTAGAAGAAATGAAATAATCAAAGTGTTTATATGTTTGGGTTCTTGAATTACATTATATGAATTGTGAAATATGTAAGGATTGTTCCATTTTTGATTTTAACTAATTATTTACATGAATATGTTGAATGGTTTTTATGGAACAGAGAAGTGATTTAATATCAAGGTGATATTCATTGGAAACCCATGATTAAGAGAAATATAACCCTTAATATTATCATAATGTTGAGATAATTATGTTTAGATAAAGATATGTTGGATATAAATAAATAAATTGGACAATACTTATTACACTGGAAATAATTGAATATTTGATGAAAATTTGGTCTGTGTTATCAATGATGATGTTTACCAAACTTTTGTATTTAAGAAATATATCCAATAAACAATGGAATAAAGAAATATGCATGTTTTCAATAAGGATTTATTATAATTCAGGTTATTACTATGTTTCAAGAGAGTAAATAATAAATGTATTCACATGTGTGGAATGTGACAATATGAGCTACTTTTTGATATATGGGGATCAATGTGAATCAGATTTTGAGAAATTTAGTGGCCTAATTTCTAATATTTTTTTTCTTTTTTCATTTTGAATGGTTATAAGCTTAACCATTTATAGATTTTATTGTGTTGAAATTCAGATGATATTTTATAGAATAATGTATTATAACACAACATTTGGATTTATTCATATTGGATTACTTTTGATAACTATTTTTTGGTGACAAACACAAATGGGATGGAAAACCATTTTATTTATTGATCTCATGGTCTGTTAATGATTCTGAAACAAAAAATTCACCTAAATTTCTTGGAATAACAGATGAAGGGGAAATTGATCAAGGCAAAACAAAGGGTGAGAATATACTAAAATTCTATAAGTATATATTCTCATGAAAATGACTCAACTATAAAATGTGTCTTGAAATAAAATGTTTTCTTATTATCATCTTTTTTATGATATCAATGTCCTATTTAATAAATATTATGTTTACAGTTTTGTGATTATTAACTTTCTCTTGATCACCCACCTACTTGTGATCAGTTATCTTTTTAAATATCTATGATTATTTACTATTTTCTTTCATGCAAAATTTTTCAATTTTCACTAATGTTATCCTTTGTGGAAACCTAGTTATGAGTTACATTGACTAACCATTATGTTTCTATGTTTCTGATTTTTAAGAATGTTTTAGTACACATTTTTACTATGTGGGTTTCCATTAAATGAACTCTCAAGTATTAAACGGTTGATAAAAATAAGAAATTTTGATGTAGAAATACATTTTTAGGTGGGTAGAATGTAACTCTTGGTGATTTTGTGTTTTTTAGAGTTAATTTAATCCTTTTGATAATTTTCATTTCACACAAGACTGAATATAATTTTTTATATGAAAGAACTAATTATTCCTTACTTTATATACAATAAAGAGTTAATCTAGCTGTAACGACCCAAACTTTTTGAATAGTATATTAATTTACTCTTAATGATTTAATAGAGATGTTAATGGTTAATGCAGAAAGAAGAGTTGATGGATTCATCCAGTAGACTCGAACCATATGAAGTCCACTAATCAGAGCATGGGAAGAAGGTGGCATATTTGGGCTTCGCTTTGGACCAAGCCTAAGACGAACTCCAGCGTGTCAAGCTTGAATAGAATCACCTACGGGAGAAGTTCAAGTTAGTGGAGATTACTAATAGGGCAATGTTATCTGAGCCTCATGTAGATTCTTTCACCTTAGCACACCTTACACTTAGGTCATATGCTGTAGTTATAAGGGGCTATATAATGAGACCATATCCAGTTTGTGTAATCCTTTGAGATAAATAAAATTGTGATTTCTTCCTATGGTGAAGTTTGTGAATTTTTAGATGTTCGGATAAAAATAGGATGTATCTTATGGATGAATTAAAAAAAGGATATTTTAAAATATTTATGCAAAACCTTAAATAATTAATGATGTGTAAGGATTTTCCAAAATGGGTCTTCTGTAAATGTGTTCAACAAGAAATTTAGAGTCTAATAAGATCAACTTAATTTTTAGTGAATAGTAAATTATGAATAGTGATTTTATGCTTAGGATTATTAATGTGACCAAATGGATTAGTAATATAACATAAATAAAGTATTAATATAATTTAGGCACCTTGATTAAGTAATGTGATTCAATAAAATAGGTAAATAACTGTTTTATAAATTATTAGTTAAGTATTAGTTTTTATGGGTGAATATTGTTTTTTATTTAAAAATTAAATTAAAAATATTTAGAAATTTATTTTTTTTTAAATGGTGTTCATTTTTGAATTCAGATCATCGATATTATGTTGTGGTGAATTTTTAGGATTTTTCTGAAAAAGTTGAATTTTTGGTGAATAGTGAATTTTCAGTTTAGAGGTTCGGGTGTTTAATGACATCATTAAGGATGTAATAACTATTTAATAATTCTGTTATACTTATTAATAGTAATATAAGGTATGATGTGTCCCAAGTGGCCAATATCAGGGGCAAATACGATGGGCAAGCCCATGGTTTTGCCAATACCACCATTGAGGTGTCCCTTGGCCATAATGCCTTGTCCCCTCACTTCCCCTATACATACCAAGCCATTATCCCCTCATTTCCATTCCAAAATCCTACCAAACTATTTTCTGGCCTCCTTACCTCCAAAAGAGTCCTCATAAGGGGACCTCAAACCCTCCCAAGGTCCCAAACTTCACGATTTCGAAGTTACTGTTCAAGGTAAGGGATTCTTTCACTCTTCCCATTTTCAAAGTTCTACATTCCTGTCAAGTCTTCCAAGTTCCTCTTTTCCATGTTGGATAATGATCTATATATTAATCATACTATCCTTTTATGTTAATATGATTAGAGACCCTATTTTATCCCACCAATTCATTTTTTAGAAGTTTTAAGTGACGCCGTTAGGCTACCAAATTTTCATAAGAGAAATCTTATTTTTGTCTTCCTTTCATGTTTTTCATTTCATATGGTATGTCATTAAAATTTCATTACCATGTTATTATATCCTTTATATTATATCCCTCTTCTGTTTTATTTATCATTTTTGAATGGGTGACCATGACCCCTCTCTTTTCAATGTTTTCTAAAACCCTCCAAACCGTTATGCTGCAGAATTTTTGTCTCAAAATGTCTCTCTCTTTTTCTCAAATTATTTTATTTTATTAAGTGAATACTCAAAGATCTTTCTTCTATAGGGTTATTAAAATATATATCAAAATGTTCTATTTTAATACTATTATTTACATAAATGAAACCCTCTTTCCTTTTCCGTGGTTTTAAAGTGACATAAAGATCATGTCTTTAAAGCAGTTGTTAAAACACTGTGATTATGAAATAAAACCCATTTATTTTATGCTATATGGGTTTTTTATGAAATGTTTGATGATGATATATGTGGATCACATTATAATAAAGAAAAATTAAGGGTGATCCTTAATAGAGCTCTAATGTAGTGGGTAAAGACTCAATCTCTAGAGATGACGATTTTAACGATACCTTGGTGAATAACCTTGGTAATTTTTTTAATGACACCTTGGGGATGAACCTTGGTGATACAGAAATTATTTTCTATGTTAAATGTTGTATCCACATATTCAAGTTATTAAACACATTATTTTTATTATGATATGCCTCATGATCTATTTCTCATGCCTTAAAGTTATTTATCATGACTTTATTGATGTATCTCAAGTTCACATGTAAAATGTTTCTCTTATTTCCCATACTGGGCCTTCTTCCCACCCTTTACTTTTATGTATGCTCCCAGGTTATGAGATGTTTTAATGAACTTAGGATGAACAATGAATAATCCTTTGAAGTTTTTAAGAATAATGTTTTCTGTCATCGTGTATTAAGTTACTGGTTTCCAAGACACTAAACCTTAAAGATCCTCGGTTTTGTAAAATGCAATGAAGAGTTATGTCATAAAAATGAGGGATGCTATAGTTGGTATCAAAGGACAGTTTAGTTATTTATGAAAATTAGGCTATGAAAACTTTAGGAATAACCCTATAGAAAAGTTTAAATATAGTGAAAAATTTCTGGTATTTTGGTAATTATTGAGTAAGTGTTTTATCAAACAAATACATCCCTGTCTGGATATGAGAAGGTAGAGGCGGCTCTGGAACATATGTATATAGTGGTAATACACAGAAACACCGATCTGATCTAGACTCAAACGGAAACTGGTGCACGACAATGGGCCTTACTTTACTCTTGGTTACGACACTCATGGGGGATGGGTTTGGTTAATCACAATATTTTTATGAATCATTATGAATAAATTATAGAGAAATATAGTTGTTTAAGCATGAAGTTTTAAATGTAGAATCCTTTATAGTTAAAATATTCATAAATGAAACTAGTGTTTCAGTAAGATTTTATTATTTTAGAAAATTGAAGTCAATAAGAGGAACCATGGAAATGGTGACCGCAATGGGCCATGCGCTGACGACCCTCCAATGGAAACCGGAATGGAAACATTCATGCGAATGATGAACCAAATGACTCAAGTTATGAGTAATAACTTGAATCAAGCTAATAGGCCGATATCACCACGAAGGGAACAACATTTTTTTGAGTCCTTTATGCACTAATGACCACCAAAATTCTATGGATCTACCGACCAATTGGTTGCGGAACAATGAATAGGCTCTATTAAAAAGATAATTTCTGTACTTCATTATTCAGAACAAGAAAAAGTCACCCTTTCTGTTTACCACCAAGAGGGATAAGATGATCAGTGGTGGTCACTGATCAAAAACATGAAGCTAAGAGGAGAGATGGAAGCTATGGAGTGGGAAGAGTTCAGGGGAATATTATTCAATAAGTATTTCCCTTGTTCGATGATAATGAGAATGGAGAAAGAATTTCTCGAGCTGAAGAAGAAGGAGAATGAATCTGTTGGAATCTATGAGATGAACTTCATAAGGCTTTCCCGTTATTCATCAAGATTTTTCATGGACCCTAATGGGATGGTTGATAGATTATTTGGTGGACTACGACCTCATCTACGGAAGAATCTAGCCAACATGGACTATGATAGCTACAAAGAAATAGTTCAAAGTGCTATGAAAGTCGAACTGGAGTTTGGTGAGACACAGTGGTCCCACAAATCTAATGAGAAGAAGAGAGCTCTAGAACAAAGCTTGGGAAGAAGCTTTGATCAGTAAAGAGGTGGGAAGAAAATGCAACTTTACAAATGCAATAAATGTGGGAAGGAGCATTTGGGGCACTGCTTGATCGGCGGTGGCAGGTGCTAAAAGTGTGGAAGAGAAGGCCCTAATGCTCGGAATTGTCGTAGTGAGGTGAAACCTCAACTTACCGACACTAACGACATATGAAAGATAGTTATGGCCCTACCCGAAGTCCAATGCTTCATGTTTGGACAACTTGGGAACTTTTCTAATCACTGTACAAAATCTGAGGGTAATGGAGGGGAATCACCATCAACCTTAGCAAAGGACAAGGGAGAAAGGTCGTGCTTTTTCTATCACAACAACTAAAGTTGAAGATCCGAATGACGTGGTAGAAGTTACTCTTGTTGTCCTCTAAAAACTAGCAAGTACTTTGTTTGATTCTGGTTCTACACATTCCTTTATTTCCTCCATGTTTGTAAAGAATATAGAATCAATCCCCGAACTTCTAGAGGTAGTGTTTTCAATCACGAATCCAAGTGGGATTATCCATGCATCAACAGTGTTTAGAGACTATAGTGTTTACTTTAGTGAGAACAATCTTATCTCAAATCTAGTAGTCATTCCCATGATGGAATTCAACATTATACTAGGGATGTACTGGATCTCAAAGTATAATGCTGAGAACAAATGCATAATTAAGGAAATCTCAGTAGTCTTGAATAAAAGACATACAATTATCTTCTAAAGAGAGATATACCGACCTGATCTTTGTCTAGAGTAACCTCCTATAGCCTTATTTATGGAGTTAATCGATGATGATGAAGAAGGAAAAGGGAGCATACAAATAAAAGATGTTCTGATTGTTCAGGAATACAAGGATGTATTTCCTGAGGAGTTACTTGGACCTCCCCCAGAAAGAGAGGTAGAGTTCTCCATTGAACTCATACCCGGATCTCAACTGATATCAAAGACACTGTATAGAATGGAAAATGTTGAGCTAGATGAGTTAAAGAAACAACACCAAGACTTTTTGGAGAAGGGGTTTATCCAACCGAGTGTATCTCCTTGGAGAGCAGTAGTTCTCTTTGTGAAGAAGAAGGATGGATCAATGTGGATATGCTTTGATTATAGAGAACTGAAGAAGATCACAGTGAAGATAAAATACCCTCTTCCAAGAATTGATGATTTATTTGACCAACTTCATGGGGCTCAATTCTTCTCCATGATTGATCTTTGATCTGGTTATCATCAACTGAGGGTGAAGAAGGAAGACATTCCAAAGACTGCCTTCCAATCAAGATTTGGGCATTATGAGTTTACTGTTATGCCCTTCACCTTGACTAATGCTCCTGCTATTTTCAATGATTTTGTCACGACCCGCCTTCACCAAAAGGAGGTAAGGGACAATAGATTGCCAGACCCTTCCTTATTTAATTTTAAGGAGAGATAATGACCCCCGAGACCCGCCTTCAATAGGTCCCAGAGTGGCGACTAGCACCAAGGGTATTAAAATCACACACAAGATAGAAGGCATTACCCTTTTAATTTTTTTATAGGATCGAGAGATAATATGATGAACCCAACAATGCCAAAACTAGAAGTAAAAACAAAACCAAGGAAACCAACCTCATATGAATGTATAAAAGTCAAATCTAGAACATACATAATGCCTACAAAAGTAAAGTAACAAAAGAAAGGAAAAACATCAACTGCAACTATCACCGCGCCCGAGCTAGTATGGCCCTGCACGATCTCCGAAGTCCTCCTGGAAACCTGAAAGCAGTTTTATATACGTAGGGTGAGTATACAAGTATACCCAGTAGGGAAAACCAAAGACTCTCATGAACAATTTGGGAGGAATTCTAATGACCCATGAGAAAAGAAAAACCAAAGTAACTAGCGAGGAAAACTATCCACCCAAGTCTCACCAAGTCACACTCCCCAAATAATTCTAGGAAAGTAAAGTATAGTAATATCACATAGATATTTGGGTACCCCGCGCCACTTTCCGACTGGTTATTAAAGATATTTTAAGAATCAAACCAATCCCACCATTCTCACCATAGTCCCACTACCAAACCCCGCCCACACACACCTGGGCCACAACCACACTACAGTCCCACTGCCAAACCCCGCCCGCACACACCTGGGCCAAAACCTCACTGTAGTACCACTGCCAAACCCCGCCCGCACACACCTAGTCCATAACAACTACTACCACGCCTGAAAACACCTGGTCCAAAACAACTATTTCCACGCTTGAAGAAACCTAGGCCTCATCCCGAAGACACTTGGGAAACAACCTGGCCATAGACACCTGGGCCAACCACCAAAACTACCCTGCTCGAAGATTCTTGGGTTAATAATGGACCTTAAGAATTCACACCCGGTTCTCTTGTAGATTTGCATCAACAAATGGGGATTAGTGAGATCCCTCAAGGTACTGAAAACCAAGAAAACCTCACAAAAGAGATTAGCGAGATCCCTTGAAGTACTTGAAACAAAGAAATCCTCGAGACACTGCCCCATGTCCCTGAAACCAGGAACCAAAGATTTTTCAACAAAAGAGGATTCCACCCCAATTCGTGATATAAGTAGAGAAACCACAACCCCCGATTCACAACCTGCAACCGTGCCACATCAGAGGATCCCATCCTCACCACATCACCCCATAGGAAAAAATAGAACAATTCACCTACTACCAAAACAGAGTAGAGAAACTTCTAGGTTCAAGCACATCATTTATCTATTTCCTCTTTCTATTAGTTAACTGGGGTGACCACAAAAGGGTATATATTTGCAGGGTATCAATTTAATCCACCGAGTTCACGTGATTAATTTTTTTTATGTTAGAGACATTTAATCATAATAGGAGACAATATTTTATTAGTGCACAGAGAGAGGCCACCAATGGCCATGATTTTCAGTAGGCATAGATTCATACAGTTCACAACATATAGAAATTAAAAAGAGTATAGAAGAACATCAATCACACCCCCACCATCATTCTTTAATGGTCCATTAATTATCTTCATTAAGTTTGGTTTTTTCAATTCCCACAGAGACAAAGTGTACCCACCCTGCATGATACACAGAAAGGAGATGTGAAGGAAAACCCTACTTGATTGATCAAGGATCGACATTTTTCTCCACGCTCCAAGGACAGGGGATGCGTGGATTGTAGGGGAGGAATTACGTGGACTCTAAGACGTGCAGAAGGCTCCAGCAGAGGCGCACCACAAGCCACGAGAAGAAGGACTCCAAGCATACCAGGAATAAGAAAAAAAATTCAACTGAGAAGAAAAAGAGAACTATAGATTGAGATATAAAGAGGAGATCGGGATATGGAATTTTGAATGCCTAGAAAAATAGATCATGGTTTCCTACATGGGTGGGAAGTTACACATGATGATACCAAGGAGTTATTTAATATACCCCATCGGGGATATTTCTCGGGATTTTTAGGAGTCAATTCTAGGATTTAAATGACTTTAAAAAGGGTATTAATATTAATTTACATCCAAAGATACGTTACGAGAGCGGAAAAGTAGATTATTGGAAAAAAAGGAATGAATGGATCGGTGAGAGGACACGGTGCCACCATCACGACGCCATCGTCATGGTTCCACCTTGACTGGGGCGACCGTCATGGTGCCACCGTCACGGTGTTGCCGTGACCGGTGCCACCGTCATAGTGCCACCGTGACTGGTGCCACCCTCACGGTGTCGCTGTGACCAGTGCCACCTTCACGGCGCCACCATGACTAGTGCCACCATCACGGCACCACCTTCACGGTGGAGCCGTGTTTTTGGTAATGAAATGGATAGGGGTCTGGGCCATTACATCAGATACCCCTCAAACTGTTCTCTCCCTCAAGAATTAAAACCAGACCCGAAGAAAGGAGAGGGGTACGAACAACCACCTGGAAAGATACCTCTCAGGAGTAGACCTCCTTTTTACCAAGGAACGCCCCCTTCCTCATGGAATCGTGAAAAACAAATATTAAAACTGTTCGGTCATATGGGTGAGGGGTTTCCCTTCCTCCATGTTAAGATACTATCCACTTTGGGAGGCACTGACACACCCGCACGGGTTTAAAGGCATCCACTTTAATGCGTCTTAACTAGGGATCAGGTCCTCCCCTCCCCACATTTCAAGACACTTCACACACATCCACAGAAAAAGGAAACCCCACATTCCATAGTGAACACAGTAATGTGTTCTGTCATAAACAAGTACAAATAGAACATCACAAAACTCAAAACAACTCTGGGTACTGGGCGAGAATCTGTGCTTCCCATTCCCAGGTACTCTCCTCGATCCAACCATGCCTCCACAACACACGAACCAGAAGAATGGTCCATCCACGAAGTAACTTCTCTTTACAACCCTTGACCCTCACTGGTCTTTCCACAAAGGTCACATCATCCACCATATATAGCTCTCCCCAGTGGAGGACGTGTGAATGGTCGTGCAGATACTGACGGAGCTGGGACACATGGAAGACATCATGTGTCCTTAGTAGCGGCAGTGGTAACACTAGCTGATAATCCACTTCTCTGACCCGCCACAACACTTCGAAGGGTCTGATGAATCTAGGAGAGAGCTTGCCCCCCCTACCAAACCTCTTTTGTCCACATCGAGGGGAGACATTCAAGAACACATGGTCCCCAACCCAAAACTCCAAGGGTCTCCTCCTATTGTGGGTATATGACTTCTGTCGGTCCTATGCCACCTTCATCCTTTCCCGTATAAGCTGAAAATTCTCTGTCATGCTCTGCACTTCTTCCAGGCCAAGAACACTCACTTCCCCAACCTCAGTCCAGCACACGAGTGAGCGACATGTCCTCTCATACAAGGCTTCGAATGGAGCCATTCCAATGGTAGAGTGACAACTATTATTGTAGGAAAACTCTACTAGATGCATGTGTCGCACCCATGATCCCCCAAAATCCAAAATACATGCCCATAGAATGTCCTCCAACATATGGATGGTGCGCTCTGTTCTTCCATCTGTCTCGGGATGAAAAGCAGTGCTAAGATGTAGCTGGGTCCCAAAAGCATACTACAATCCCCTCCACACTCGTGAGGTAAACCTCACATCCCTACCTAAGACTATGGATCTCAGAAATCCATGCAACCACACCACCTCATCCACATAACTTCGTGCTAAAGCATCCACAACACCCAACTCATTGATCGCTAGAAAGTGGGCCGATTTCGTCAACCAATCCACCACTACCCATATAGTGTCACAACCTCCTCGATCCTTGGGTAGGCTCGTGACGAAATCCATTGAGATGTCATCCCACTTCCACTCGGGAACATCTAAAGGTTGCAATAAGCCTCCTGGGACATGGTGTTCAGCCTTCACCTGCTGACACACTAGGCACTTTGCTACGAACTCTTCTACTGCCCATTTCACCCCGGGCCACCAAAACTGTCTCCACAGGCCCTGGTATATCTTGGAATCTCTTGGGTGTACCACTAGAGGTGAGTTTTGGAACTCACTAAGAACTTTTCCATGCATTTCCTCTGGAACAAACAACCTTCCTCAGAAAAGCATCCGGTTCTGGCCATCCTTCGTCCATCCTTCCGGAGTATTACCCTGGTCAACTCGGTCACACATCACTTCTCTTTATGAGTCTCCCCATTGGGACTCCTCTACTTGCTGTAACAGAAAATATTTCACTTTCATCTGATACAGGCAATCTCTACCACCTTCCATCCTAGCATCCAGGTGTAGGGTAGCCAACTCCTCCATCACCTTCCATGTATCTGCCGACTCTCTATCTGCATCCTTCCGTGACTTCCTTCTCAAAGCATCAGCCACCACATTCCCCTTTCCCAAGGTGTGAGAAATCTCAAAGTCTTAGTCTTGAAGAAATTACATCCACCTTTGTTGTCGTAAGTTCATGTCCCTCGGGGAGAAGACATACTTCAAGATATTGTGATCGGGGAAGACGACAAAGCGCTCCTCGATGAGGTAGTGCCGCCACAACTTTAGTGAGAACATGACCGCCGCAAGCTCTAGATCATGGGTGGAATAGTTACGCTCATGGGAACGTAACTGCCTAGAACCATAGGAGATCACCCCTTGATGCTGCGTCAACACACACCCAAGGCCTTGTCTTGAAGTATCACAGAACACCTCATATGCCACCCCTTCTTCTGGAAATCTCAGCACTGGGTCACTAACCATCTTCTCCTTCATATAGCTGAAGGCTGCCTCGCACTGCCCACTCCACACAAAATCCTGGTCCTTCTTGGTCAAAACCATCAAAGGTGCCATAAGGAGGGATAATTTGGGTATGAACCTCCAGTAGTAACCTACCAGCCTGAGGAAACTATAAACCTCTGCCACGTTCTTGGGTGCTTCCCAAAAAACAAACACCTTGACCTTCTATGGGTCCACTTCTATCCCCTTCTCGGACACCACGTGCCCAAGGAAGTGCACTTCTCACGACCAGAACATGCACTTGGAAAACTTCCCATAGAGTTGGTACCGTCAGAGGACCTCTAAAACTTTTCTCAAGTGATCATCATGATCCTACTCTTATCTTGAGTAGATCAAGATGTCATTAATAAATACGACTATGAACTGATCCAGGAAATCCCATAAGATAGAGTTCATGAGCCCCATGAACACAGTTGGAGTGTTTATAACACCGAACAACATGACTTCAAACTCAAAGTGACCATATCTTTATCTGAAGGCAGTCTTCAAGATGTCACCTTCCTTCAACCTTACTTGGTGATATCCGGACCATATATCGATCTTTGAGAACCAACCTTCTCCCCTCAGCTGGTCAAAGAGATCATCTATCCTCGGGATAGGGTAGCGATTCTTGATCATCACCTGATTCAGCCTCCTGTAGTCTATGCACAGCCTTAGACCACCATCCGCCTTATTTGCGAACAAAACAGGAGCACCCAACAGTGACACACATGGCCAAACAAAACCCTTCTTCATCAGATCATCAATATGGATCCACAACTCCCGAAACTCCGAAGGTTCCATCCGATAGGGGGCCATCGAAATCGGATGAGCACCATGTTTCAAGTCTATCCCAAACTCCACATCATGTTGAGGGGGTAGAGTTTCCACCTCTTCAGGGAAGATGTCCATAAACTCACTGAAGACCGTTGGAATTTCTACCATATCTGTATCCACCGACTTCACTGATAGCTCAGCCAGCAAGGAGAAGATGGGTTCCCCTCTCTTGCTTCCTCCCTGAAAACTCCGCTCACCGATGAAAGTCACCCTTAGACCGCCCAAGTATGAAAACAAAACCCTTACTCAGAAGCAGTAAATGACGACACATACAGAGAACAACCAGTCAATGACTAGGATGACATCGTATGGTTGTATCTGCAATAGTAGAAGATTTCTGACTGACTGATGTGGCCCTATCATTAGTCTGCATCCTCGAAAAACATACAACAAGTCAGTCTGTCCTCCGACTGGTGTGCTCAGCACTAGGGGAATTGGAAGTCTCTCAGCATCTAAACCTAGAGAATGGGCCAGACTGGGTGTAACAAAGTCGTGTGAAACTCTTGTATCAAACAAGGCATACAGAAGGGTACTAAACAAGATGATCGTACCTCAAACGACCTCTGGCCCTGTTGGAACTGCTGCCTCCATGGAATGCAACTGCCCACGCCCAGCTCCTCTGCCTCTCTGCTATCAGCCACCTCCCCGATCATGCCCTGGCCGAGGTCCCTGAGGAGCACCCTGAGGTCGCCTCATCCTACATTGTCGGCCTTTGGCGGAGCGGGAGATCACTACCCCTGATGCTGCGGCTAAAAGGGCCTAGCTGGGAACTGCTACTACTGAAGTGGGTGCTGGCCCTACCCACCCCCACCGTATTATACTCTGTCCGGGTACTGGTTTCGATGGTGCCCATGGTTTCCACAAATGAAGCACCTCGGTCCCAGGCCCGATGGGAAAGGGCGAGGACCAGGAGACCGAAACTGGAACTGCTGCGGTTTTCTCCCTGCTGGTTGGAACCTAGAGGTCCCTAATGCTAAAGACCTACTGTTAACAACCTTTTACTTTGAGGAGCCTAACTGGATCCCCTCTCGTGACACACCTTCCAGCATGTGCATCCTCTCCACCACTTCAAACTTCTTCTACACCTCTAAGTATGTCGGTAGAGTGAAGGGGGTAACAGTGTACTGAAGAGAAGGTCAGAGTGCCTCCTCTAAACATCTCTCCCGAGACTCCTCATCAGGAATGAGGTCTGGAGAAAAGCATAGGAGACCCTTGAACTTGATCCCCAACTCTCTCACTAACATACTCCCATGTTGGAGGGAGAGTAGATTCTGCCTCTTCTCAATCTTTATCGTGGAAGAGAGGAATTCCGCCCGGAACTCCTTCTCAAAGACATCCCACACAACCTCAACTTCCCTCTTCTCTCCAAGATAAAGCATCCACAACTAACGCACTGCTCCATGAATCTAGATGATGTCCAGAGGAACCCAGTACTCTGTCAGATCCCAAACCAGGCCGAAAGCAATCACTAGATCTTCTAGCTAACTGTCTGTCTCCATTTCAGAGGTGCTGACCTCATACTTCCCGAGGGTCTGTCACTGAAAGGCATGAAGCATCTTCTACCACTGGTCATCCTCCTCTTCTCGGTCTGCCCTCCGTCGATTAGCCGAGTCAACCTACTATACCTCGATCACCCGCACAACTCGTGGCCGTCTCCCAGGTGCCATAGCTGCAAGGTAAACGAGGAATGCCTAAGCCTGAGTAGTGAAGAATATTGTTCTTAAATTTTCTTAGACTCCTTTATTTATTTTGAATCCCCAAGACTCCCATGAAACAAAAAAATACAAGTCATTATGATGCATGTACCTTTCCTAGGGTCTCTACCCTGCAATCAGTGTAGCCTCACTTGGTCGTTTGGTAGGTCCAAAGTCCTTCCATCGGATCACAGGGGGCCCTAAAATCCTGTGTCCCAGCCGGTCTTCCCTGGCCTAATTCACGCACCAAGGTCACCCAACACTATTTACCTACCATCCCATGCAATCCTCACTGTTCCTAACTCCAGACTCCATCCTATCTCTCAACCAACCTCCCTCTGATACCACTTTGTCACGACCCACCTTCACCAAAATGAGGGAAGGGACAACAGATTGTCAGACCCTTCTTTCTTTAAGTTTAAGGAGAGATAATAACCCCCGAGACCCACCTTCAATAGGTCCCAGAGTGGTGACTATCACCAAGGGTATTAAAATCACACACAATATGGAAGGAATTACCATTTTTATTATTTTTTATAGGATCAAGAGATAATATGATGAACCCAACAACACTAAAAATGGATGTAAAAACAAAACCAAAGAAACCAACCCCATATGCATTTATAAAAGTCAAAGCCAGAATGTACATAATTTCTAAAAAATTAAAGTACCAAAAGAAAGGAAAAACAGCAACTACAATTATCATGGCGCTCGAGCTAGTACGACCCTGCACGATCTCCAAAGTCCTCCTGGAAACCTAAAAGCATTTTTATATACGTAGGGTGAGTATACAAGTATACCCAGTAGGGAAAACCAAAGACTCTCGTGCACAAGTGGGGATGCATTCTAATGCCCTATGAGAAAAGAAAAACCAAAGCACCTCGAAAAGAAAACTATCCACCCAAGTTTCACCAAGGCACACTCCCAAAATAACGCAAGGCAAGTAAAGTATAGTAATAAAACATAGATATTTGGGTACCCCATGCCAGTTTCCCACTAGTTATTAAAGACATATTAAGTATCGAACCAATCCCGCCATTCTCACCGCAGTCCCACTGCCAAACCCCACCCATTCACACCAGGGCCACAACCACACTGCAGTCCCACTGCCAAACCCTACCCGCACGCACCGAGGCCACAACCTCACCGCAGTCCCACTGCTAAACCCCGCACACACACACCTATTCCAGAAAAACTACTTCCATGCCCGAAAACACCTGATCCAAAACAACTACTGCCACGCCCGAAGACACCTGGGCCTCATCCCGAAGACAGTTGGGAAGCAACCTTCCCGCAGACACCTTGTCCAACCACCACAACTACCCTGCCCAAATATTCTTGGGTTAATAATGGACATCAGGCCATCAAATCCTGCTCGAAGAGTCTTGGACTATTCCGGAAAAGGAGCAGAAAAGGAGCTAATAACCAACCACTCATATGAGTGTTGGAAAAAACACCCTCCCCATGAAATGGGGTTTTCGGCACTAAGTTCTCAACTTGGGTGGGGTGCGAATAAGAAACATAAGAAATACAATATATGTATAGGTAACAGGCACTCATCCCAACCTAGGGGCTCCAAAACATAAGAAAAACCACCATTGTTACTATTCATTCAAAAAAACGCCACTTCACTCACGACCAAGTCACAAATCACTCCCAAATAAATCCCCATTCAACCATTCTTGTTTTCATGTTTATGTGATCCCATTTAAGTGAATTCTTCACTACTGGGTAACTAACAGGCACAACCACAAGCCAGAAAATATAAACAATCAAACAACAATTTAAGCATTCACACCTGGTTCTCTTGTAGAGTTGCATCAACAAAAGGAGATTAGTGAGATCCCTCAAGGTACTGGAATCAAAGAAAACCTCACAAAAAGGATAAGTGAGATCCCTCAAAGTAATGGAAACAAAGCAAACCTCGAGACACAACCCCATGTCCCCAAAACCAAGAACCAACGATTTTTCAACAATAGAGGATTCCACTCCAATTTGTGATATAAGAATAGAAACCACAACCCCAGATTCACAACCTGCAACCATGCCACATCAGAGGATCCTATCCTCACTACATCGCCCCATAGGAAAAAAAATAGAACAATTCACCTACTACCAAAACAGAGTAGAGAATCTTCCAGGTTCAAGAACATAATTTATCTATTTCCTCCTTCTGTTAGCTAACCGGGGTGACCACACAAGGGTATATGTTTGAAGGGCATCCATTTAATCCACCGAGTTCATGTGATTAACAAATTTCTATGTTACATCCATTTAATCATCACAGGAGACAATATTTTATCAATGAATAGAGAAAGACCACCAACGACCATGATTTTCAGTAGGCATAGATTCATACAAGTCACAACATATAGCAATTAAAAAGAGTACAGCAGAACATCGATCACACCCCGCTTCATTCTTTAAAGGTTCATTCATTATCTTCATTAAGTTTGGTTTCATCAATTCCCACATAGACAAATCGTACCCACCCCACATGATACATAGAAAGGATATGCGATGGAAAACCATACTTGATTGATCAAGGATCGACGTTTTTCTCCATGCACTAAGGACAAGGGATGCACGGATTATAGGGGAGGAATTCCATAGACTCCAAGATGTACAGAAGGCTCCAGCAGAGGTGCACCAGAAGCCACAGGAAGAAGGACTCCAAGCACGTCGGGAAGAAGAAATAAATTCAACTGAGCAGAAAAGGAGAACTCTAGAAGGAGATAAAAATAGAAGATCAGGATATGGAATTTTGAATGCCTGAAAAAATGGACCGTGGTTTCCTATGTGGGTGGGCAGTTACACATGATGATATCAAGGAGTTTTTTAATATCCCCCATTGGGGATATTTCTCAGGATTTTTAGAAGTCAATTATGGGCTTTAAATGACTTTTAAAAGCTTATTAAGAATAATTTATGTCAAAAGATATGTTACCGGAGCGGAAAAGTCGGGTACTGGAAAAAAAATGAACGAAAAGCTCGGTAAGGGGATACAGTGCCACCATGACCGGTGCGACCGTCACGGTGCCTCCATGACCGGTGCCACCATTACAGTGCCGCCGTGACCAGTGCCACCGTCATGGTGGAGCTGTGTTTTTGGTAAAGTAATGGCCTGGGGGGGGGGTCCGGGCCATTACAGATTTGATGAATAGAGTCTTTAAGGACTACCTTGATAACTTTGTGGTAGTTTTTGTTGATGATATTTTGATATATTCAAAAAGTCATGAGGAGCATGAAGATCATCTAAGGGTTATTTTTCAAACTCTGTGGAAGGAGATGCTATCTGGAATGTTTAGAAAATGTGAGTTTTGGTTACAACAAGTGTCTTTCTTAGGGCACAGTGTAACCAATAAAGGAATCTCGGTTGACCCTACAAAGAAAATCGTTGTAGAGGAGTGGCCTCAACCCACAACAGTAACTGAGATTCATAGTTTACTTGGTTTATCATGATATTATAGGAGATTTGTGAAAAAGTTTTCATGGATTTCTAATCCACAAACCAAGTTGACTTGAAAAGGGGTTACTTTCATCTAGACAAAGGAATGTAAGGAATGTTTCCAAGAGCTGAAGAAGATATTGGTTACTTCACCTGTGTTAACACTACCCTATATCGGAGAAGGGTTCATTATTTTTAGCAATGCATCTATGAAAGGGATTGGGTGCATCCTCATGCTAAATGAAAACGTAATTGCTTATGCATCTTTCCAGCTGAATCAACATTATCAAGAATTATCCTACGCATGATCTAGAGTTGGAGGCAGTTGTTTTTGATCTAAAGATATGGATGCACTATCTTTATAGGGAGAAATGTAATATATACACCGACCACCCAAGTTTAACGTATATTTTCATGAAGAAAGAATTGAACATGAGAAAAAAGAGATGGTTGGAGCTTATTAAAGACTATGATTGTTCAATTTATTGTCACCCTAGAAGAGCAAACAACATCGTAGATGCATTAAGCAGGAAAGTCCCTGTTGTTCTGGCAACAATAAGGATCCTAGGAGATCCCTTGATTAAGGATCTTGTAAATATGGACATTAGAATTGTAAGGGTAGGGACATCATCAACCCTATACCAAATGATTTCTCAACCTTTATTAATAGATAAGATCAAGAAGGCTCAAAAAGAATATCTTTTGTTGCAGGGGAAGTTTGAGGCTGTGAAGGATGGGAAGTTTCCTAATTTCAATATTGATCAAGAAAGTGTATTGAAATTTTGTACAAGACTATGTGTTCCATCTATTCTGGAGATAAAGAAAGAACTGATGCATGAATCTCATAGATCTACTTTCTCTATACATCTGGGAATCACTAAAATGTATAAAGACCTTCATGATCATTATTGGAGGGATAACATGAAGAGGAAGATTGCTGATTACACTACAAGGTGCCTGGTGTGTCAACAAGTAAAGGCAGAATGACAACTTCTTAAAGGGGTATTACAACCGCTAACCATTCCAGCATGGAAGTGGGATAATATCACTATGGAATTTGTCACTGGTCTCCTAAAACATCCAAAGGGAACAATGTAATATGGGTTATAGTGGAACGTCTCACAAAGACTATTCATTTTATATCTTTTCAAGAAGATTTATCTCTAGATTAACTTTTCAAGATATATGTAAAAGAAGTGGTAAGGCAGCATGGGGTACCACTATCCATCGTATCTGATCGAGATCCAAGATTTATATCAAAATTCTAGAGAAGTATTCAACATGCTCTGAATACTGAATTGAATTTTTGTACAACCTATCATCCTCAAACTGATGGGAAATCCGAAAGGACTATTCAGACACTTGAGGACAGGTTGAGATTATGCTCAATGGAATTTAAAGGTGGATGGGATCAACACCTACCATTAGTGGAGTTCTTATACAACAACAGCTTCCATTCGAGTATTCAGATGGCACCCTATGAAGATATGTATGGAATGTGATGTATAACTCCTACTTGTTGTGATGAAACTGGTGAGAGAAAGATTCTTGGTCCTGATCTTGTGCAAGAGATGACAGAAAAGGTTCACGACATCCAACAACACATAAAGGATGCTCAGAGTTAGAATAAGAGCTATGCTTACAACCGTCGAAGGTACTTGGAGTTTGGTGTTGGCGATAAAGTATTCCTTTGAATTTCTCCATGGAAGAGAGTCATGCATTTTAGGAAGAAAGGGAAGCTCATACCTAGGTACATTGGCCCTATGAAATCATTGATTGCATAGGAGTAGTGGCCTATCGTCTAGCACTTCCACTTAACCTAGCTCAAGTTCATGATGTCTTCCATGTATCTCTCTTGACGAAGTACATACCCAACCCAGAGGTGGTACAACTGGAACATGACCTCATTATGAGGAGTAGCCAGTGGAGATCATAGACCATAGAGTGAAGGTTCTATGCAACATGACTACCCAACTAGTGAAAGTCTTGTGAAGGAATCATAAGTATGAAGAAGCGACGTGGGAGCCTGAGGAAACAATGTAGCAAAAGTAACCTCACCTTTTTGACTAGGCCATTGGTTTAAAATTTCGGGGATGAAATTTATTAAGGGGGGAAGAATGTAACGACCCAAACTTTTTGAATAGTATATTAATTTACTCATAATGATTTAATAGAGATGTTAATGGTTAATGTAGAATGAAGAGTCGATGGCTTCATCCAGCAGACTCGAACCATATGAAGCCCACTTATCAGAGCTTGGAAAGGAGGTGGCATCTTTGGGCTTCTCTTTAGACTAAGCCTACGCTGAACTCTATCATGTCAATCTTGAATGGAATCGCCTACGGGAGAATTTCAAGTTAGTGGAGATTACTACTAGGGAAATGTTATCTAAGCCTCCCTCAGATTCTCTCACCTTAGCATACCTTACACATAGGTCATATGCTGGTGTTATAAGGGGCTATGTAATGAGACCATAGCTACTTTGTGTAATCCTTTGAGATAAATAAAATTGTGATTTCTTCCTATGGTGAAGTTTGTGAATTTTCAGATGTATGGATAAAAATAGGATGTATCTTATTGATGAATTTTGAAAAAAACGATATTTTAAAATATTTATGTAAACCTTATATAATTAATTATGTGTAAGGATTTTCAAAAAATGGTCTTCTGTAAATGTGTTTAAAAGAAATTTAGAGTCTAATAATATCAACTTAATTTTTGGAGAATAGTAAATTATGAATAGTTATTTTACGCTTAGGATTAGTAATGTGACCCAATGGATTAGTAATATCACATAAATAAAGTATTAATATAATTTAGGCACCTTGATTACGTAATGTGATTCAATAAAATAGGTAAATAACTATTTTAAAAATTATTTGTTAAGTATTAGTTTTTTCGGGTGAATAGTTTTTTTATTTAAAAGTTAAATTAAAAATATATAGAAAATTATTTTTATAAAATGGAGTTCATTTTTGAATTCAGAGCATCTATATTATGTTAAGGTGAATTTTTGGGATTTTTCTGAAAAAGTTTAATTTTCGGTGAATACTGAATTTTTACTTTAGAGTTTTGGGTGTTTAATGACATCATTAAGGATGTAATAATTATGTAATATTTATGGTATTCTTATGAATAGTAATATAAGGTATGAGGTGTCCAAATTGGCCAACACCATGGGAAAATACCATGGGAAATCCCATGGTTTGTCCCATACCACTAATGAGGTGTCCCTTGGCCATTCATGCCTTGTCCCCTCACTTCCCCTATAAATACCAAGACATTCTCTCATCATTTCCAGTCAAAAATCCTCCGAAACCAATTTCTAGTCTCCTTACCTTACAAGGAGTCCTCCCAAGGTGCCCTAAATCCACTCAAGGTCCCAAACATCAAGATTTCGAAGTCACTCTTCAAGGTAAGGGATTCATTCACTCTTCCCATTTTCAAAGTTATACTTTCATATTAAGTATTTCAAGTTTCTTTTTTCCATGTTGGGGTATTATATATATATTCATCATACATTCCTTTTATTTTAATATTATTAGAAACCCTATTTAATCTCATCAATTCATTTTTATATGTTTTAAGTGACACCATTAGGATGCCAAATTTTCATAAGAGAAATATTATTTTTGTCATCCTTTCATGTTTTTCATTTCATATGGTATGTCATTAAAATTTCATTACCATGTTCTTATATCATTTATATTCTATACCTATACTATTTTATGGATCATTTATGAATGGGTGACCATGACCCTTCTCTTTTCAATGTTTTCTAAAATCCTACAACATAGTCGTTATGCTGCAGAATTCTCGTCTCAAAATGTCTCTCTCTTTTAATCAATTTATTTTATTTTATTAAGTGAATACTCAAAGATATTTCTTATATAGGGGTATTCAAATATATATGAAAATGTTCTATTTTAATTCTGGGGTTTACATACATGAAAACTGCTTTCCTTTTCCATGGGATTAAATTTACATAATGATCATGTCTTTAAAGCAGTTTTTAAAACGTTATGATTATGAAATGAAACCCATTTATTTTATGCTATATGGGTTATTTATGAAATTTTTGATGATGATATATGTGTCTCAAATTATAATAAAGACAAATTAAGTTTGTTCCCTGATAGCGCTCCAATGCATTGGGTAAAGACTTAATCTCTATAGATGACCCTTTTAACGATACCTTGGTGAATAACCTTGGTAATTTTTTTTAATGACACATTGGGGATTGAACATGTTGATACAGAAATGATTGTATAAGTTAAATATTTTAGCCACATATTCAAGTTATGAAACAAGTTATTTTTATTATTATATGCCTCATAATCTCTTTCTCATGCCTTAAAATTATTTCTTATGACTTTATTGATGATCTCATGTTCACATGTAAAATGTTTCTCTTGTTTCCCTTACTGGGCCTTCTGCTCAACCTATTCTTTGATGTAGGGTCCTAGGTTATGAGATGTAGTAATGAACTTAGGATGAACAATTAATAAGCCTTTCAAGTGTTTAAGAATAATGTTTTATGTTGTCATGTATTAAGTTCCTGGTTTCCAAGACACTAAACCTTAGATATCCTCAGTTTTGTAAAATGTGTTGAAACGTTATGTTATAAAAAGGTGGTATGTTATACTAGCACTCCAAACAACACTTATATTAGCTTACAATACAAAAAACACTATTTTTTCATGTGTTATACACAACTTTGAGTTCTTTCAATAATGTTTGTGACACATAGGACCTAGTTTTAAAAAACTATAACATTATATTAATATTATTATTAAAATATTATTATAGTTTTCACCAGTGTAATGTCTTAGGTTTTTTGATTTTTTTGGATATTATATAAATTATTTTAGAGACCAGGCAGTGTGATAGTGTGTTGTTCTATGGCCCGATGTGCCCAAAATAAATGGTTAGAATAAATTAAATATATGAAATAGAAAACATGTCTAATTTTCATGAAAAAGTGGAATAATTTCTAAATGGTTGACCAAATCATGAATATGAGGGAACCATTGAGTTTAAAATGACATTTTTACCTTAGGTGTGACTTAAACATGATCAGCAAGGGTCGCTTATAAAAAAGTCATCGCGGGCGTGGAAAATGAATAAAATAATTAGATAAAAATATTTTAATAAATTTAATTGATGAAATTATTAGTGGATAGTTAAATGGATCTTTAGGTTAGAATCCCAAGGTTAGCCACATAACCCTAAAGCCTTCTGAGGATCATTGGAGAGAGCATTGTAGAATCATCTCTAGAAAAAGGTGTCAAAATCATGGTTTGATGAACATCACACATCAGATTCAATGGATCATGCCAACAAATATAATGACACATCATTCATCATAAATAATTAAACCAAATAAAGGTAGAGAATATGTTTTATTTGGGTTTATTCCCCATTATTAATCTCTATGAAAAATGAAAATAAAGCATAGAATGGATTGATTTGTTGATCATTCTCCCTGCAAGATGTGTATAATTACGAGGTGATTTGGGATAATTACTTCGAATATATTCATGGTTTTTATAAGAAAATGAAATGAGATTGACACGAACATGTATTAATGTTCATTCCTCTCATTGTTTTGGTCATTTCTCCCCCCAGTTTTGATGTTCTCTATAGGTGTTATTCAATTTTCCTGAGGATCGATGAATCCTAATAAATCAATGGTTGTGTACCCATTTCTTGGCACAAAGATCAAATATCATAGATCAGGGGTCAAAAAAATGAATTGAATGTGATACAATGGTTTTAGAAGTGAATATTATGATATTGGATTCCTGATTTATCATTCTTAAGAAATCTTAAGTGTGCAATTAAAAACTAGGTTTTGATCCATTCTTCTAGTAGACCATTGGCTAGAACTTTTTATATTATCGACGACAAAGAATGGAAGAATAGATTACTAGAATTTGATCCTATATCATTCATAGTTACCATGATTTATTTTTTTAATAATAATTAAGTCCCTAAGAATTGTGTTTATCCTCTATCAAGTAGGACACAACGACAAGGTTTGTGGAGTCATTGTCTTTTGGTGGGGCACAATGAGATAGAACTCTTCTTCATGTGTCTCCAATGGTAACATGTCTTGTGCAGTTATTTTTCCCAAAAGGATCATTTCTTTGAGAAAAATCTTATGGATTACAGTTGGTTATGGACACCTAATGGTGTGTTGTGTTTCCTGTGTATATATGATTGTTTATTTTATACATTTACTTTTATATATTTTATTAAGATAACAATAATTTCTGAGTCATGTTTTTTATCTTCAGGGTGTCTTAATTAGTATTTTTATACTCACCCTTTAATGGGATTTTCCCCCATGTTTCTTGTATTGTGAAGATGATGAACCACATGATGGTGTTCTAAGAAGATATGGAGAAGGAGTAGTGTTTCCAGATCTTTAAAGACAGAGGTGTTTACTAAGAGTGTACTTTTATCTTATTCCTTACCCTAGGATCAGGTTGGAAACTTTATAGTTTTTGGGCTTGTTTTCTCTTTTTTTAGTACATTCTTATCATACACTATAATGGGATTGTAGATGTATTCATGTATTATTTAAGTTGTTTTACAATTAATAATTTTTTGGTATTGGATATTCATGAGTGTATACATGTACTTTAGGTTAATGCCTCTCATTTATGAGATATACCTACTCAGAGTTGGTCGCCTGCCCCTGGCTTATTAGAGGCGGGATTGAGGTAGTCATGGTTCAGAACTCGGTGTGTCATGTTGTCAAAGAGTGGTATCAGAGAGATCAGTTCTACTATAGGACTGGGAGATATAATATTGGTTTCAAGTAGTAGTATTAATTGTTTTGAGATTGGATTTAACTACATGGGATCTAGTATTGGTGTGGTGGTGGACATATCCAAACACCAGAACTCTAATAACCTACTTTTCAACTCGATACATGAGAAAATTGGTTGTAGGAAAAAATGGTACATAAATCATATAAGAATGGATTGTGATTTCCATGCCCTTCTTCAGTTCCCTCTATAGATATAATCATTGACCATGGTACATCTTGTTTTATTTCATGATGCCTCCATGTCGCCATCCAGCCAGGATTCAGCCTTATTATCACGAGGATGATATGCCTAGTGATAAAGAACCTGTATAGTGGTTTGTACTAGAGATAGAACATCTTGGAGGTTTACCTACTATACCACCACCTATTGGGTAGTAGATAAAACCAACAGTACCAATTGAGTATACACACATGATGAGTGAACAACATTAGTTTCAAAGGTAGAAAAATCCCATGTTTTAGGGCGAGCCAGACCCCCAGGTATCTGAGGATTATATATAGACAGTCAATCAATTAATAATGCTTTTGAGGATGCCAGGATAATAGATGGAAGTCCTTGCAGGTAGTATTCTTCAGGGATCTATGGGGCGATGACAGAGATTGGTGACTCAGTCACATGAAGAGAAAACTCTCTCCCAGAAAGATTTCAAGTGTCTCTTCTAAGAGGAGTTCTATCTAGACACACTGTGTTCGGTACACATATATGAGATTCTACCTCTGCAGTAAGGTAATATGACCATTGTGGAGTATTCAAGGAGGTTTACTAATGTTTAGAATTACTCCTTAGATATTGTACATGAACAATTATTTAGGGTGTTTACTATTTACTAGGGATTGTTTTGGGACACAATGGCATCAGTGGTATCTCTTATAGCTTTCACCTTTATTGAAATTCTTGAGATATACCTGTTGGTAGAAAGGTTTATAGTAGATAAGACACCAGTAGTTACAGACAATAGTGGGAACCAAGTAGTTGAGACCTCGATAGTAGGTTTTTTATGATAGTCATAGTGATCCAAGAGGGTTATATATATTAGGAGGTGATCCCATGACTTAGGGTTAGTGGTGAAGGGCTCTTAGGGAGGCTCAAATCTGGGATAAGTGATGTTTCTCTTATGACAGTCTAGAACATCTTGAATTAGATTTTCCACCCCATCATATAGATGATTAAGAGATTGTTGAGACCACTAAGATATAGATAAAGGTAGAAGAAGGGTGGTCCATAGAATGGAAGATGTGGAAGAGGGGTAAACAGGGTAGTAGGAGGTGGTTAGAGGTCCTAACTATTACGACCACAACCCCCATGTTGTCCACACCAGGAATAAAGAGATAGTGGGTAGGGATAAGTCTAGCCACAAGTTATGGTGACCTTTGACCCTTAGTCTCATGGGATGATATGAGGCATGATATATGTCTTTTATACTTTATAAGTAGCATTAATAGCCACAAGTTCTAGTCATTCCTTCCATTCCAATTCTATTTCTTAAGGCATAGAGACTCTGTTTGATATTTTGACTCAACCATTGTTGTTGGAGACTTCTTTGAGAGGTGTCTTAGAGATTTCTCACATATGCCGATAGTGTGATCTGACACTTTGAGGTGAGCATTTTGTATGAGCTCTCTTTGTTGTAGTAATGAGGTCTTACGACATTGTCATGGTTATGTACTATCTATTTATAGTTTGTTCCCGGATTGAATATTTTAGGTGAAAGATATGGTGTGCCTATAGAAAAAGAATGATATTTTCCCTTGTGGGTGAAAAGAAAACGTTGGATGATTATAACATGATCAGGTATATGAGAGTTAAACTAATTACTCACTAGTTTTCGAAAATGACTCAAGGGATATTATATTCCTTGGTCTATTCATTTACTATAGTTGTGGTAGAGTATGAGGATGTATTACATGAGGACTTATCGAGTTTACCTCCCCACTGAGAGGTATATTTATGTGTCAACATGAATCCTGGTATGGAATCCATATATACACCAATGTATCACATGGATCCCATAGAGCATAAAAATATGAGGATATAGTTGAGGTATTTGAATGAGGAGGGATTTGTGAGGCCTAGTGTTTCCCCTTGGGCATCCCTGGTGTTTTTTCTAAAAATTAGACATTAGATTTAGGTTATATGTAGATTAAGGATTCTTGAACCTAGTGATCGTGGAAAACTAGTATTCACTACCAATAATTGATGACCTCTTCGATCATTTGAGAGGGGCATGGTTGCTTTCAAAGACTAACCTCAGATTATGCTATATGTAGCTATGAGTACGAGACTAGGATATACTAAAAGCGACTTTCATATGTAATTACGGTCACTATGAGTACATAGTGATGTAGTTGGGCATGATGAATTCCCCGACAGTGTTCATGGGAATCATGAACCTGTTCTTTCAACCTTTCTCAGACCGGTTCATGGTTGTCCTCATCGATGACATCCTAGTTTATTTGGCATCTGAGGAAGAGCATACAAGCCACTCGAGGATGGTCCTAGACACACTCTGAAAAAACCAACATAACAAGAATCTATTGAAGTGTTAGTTTTTTATTTGAGAGGTCTATTTTCTAGGACAAAACATCTCAGATGCTAGAGTTCAGGTGGATCTAGTGAAGGATAATGAAGTGATTTCATTAGATCCACCCAAGGGTTTTACATTGGTGTCGAGTTTCCTTAGATTGATTGGGTAAGATTATAGGTTATCACCTAGATTATACAATGTGGAGGCACCCTCAATCGCATGGACCTAGAAAGGGAAGCCTTTTGTGTAGATGGAAAAATTCTAGTGGTGCTTTCAGGACTTGAGGAAAAGTTTAACGAGAACTCCCATATTGAGGTTACTAGAAGAGGGTGTTCAGTACGTAGTGTTATTTAACGCATTAGGGACCAGAATTGGTGGTGTTATGATGAAGAGGAAAGCAATTATTTACAATGGTTAACACTAGTTGAGACCAGATGATTAGAACTGTGTAACCCACAAACTTATGTTAGTAGAAATAGGCTTTGAATGATGATTTGGAAACACTTCCGGAGGGGAAACTGATCTATCATGTACTCTAACCACAAAAGCCTCAAGTATATATTATCTTATAATGATATTAATTTGTGATAGAGGTGATGGAAATAGTTCTTATAGGAATACGTTATCGAGATTTTCTATACTCCCAGGAAGGGGAACATGGTAGTAGACATGATCATCATAAGATCTTATTCAATGTTCTTGGCCCAAGCCTCAGACCAGTTTGCCTCATTGCAGTTTTACTTTGTGGATAGGGTTAATTCTTCAAATATTCTATCAATGTTTGTTACCTGATATTTTCTACAATTCCTCACAGATGATCAATATGTATATACTAACTATGAGTCCTTACATTCTAAGATATTTACTAGACATTCCCTTGATGGATATTATGATGGTGGGGAGCACACAATCCTTTCTTGAGGAAGGATAGTGGAATATCAAGATTTTATAGAGCAGGTGTTGTAAGAGTTTCATATGCCCCCTTTAGAGGTAAATACAAGTGTGTCTTAGATATACCAAGACCTAAAATGTTAGTTTTACTTTATAGGAAGTAATAAATTTGTTTCATAGTTAATCTCAAGATGCCTTACTTGTAATCAAGTGATGGATGAGAACCATGTTCCAGCGGGTTTAGCTCAACCCCTTGAGGTGCCAGAATGGAAGTGGGAGGGGAAATCTATGGACTTTCTGGAGATATTACTATTTATTTCCAGGTGACACGACACCATATAGGTGATCATAGACCGACTCCCTGATTCATTCTACTTCCTAGATATCAATGAACATAGTTCAATAGAGATCTTGGGACTCATCTACATGCAAGAGATAGTTTGACTCCATGGAGTTCCATCAATGATTGTTTCTACTTGTGATTCTATATTTACATTCTAATTGTGGAAGGAATTAGAAATAGTTTTTGGGACGCATTTTCACTTGAGAACTGAATTTCACAAACAAAATGAAGTCCAAAATGAGAGTTCCATTTAGGTTCTAGAGGGCATGCTATGACATTTTATTTTAGACTTTGTTCGATGTTTGGAGGATCACCTACAATGGGTGGAGTTTGCATGAAACAACATCTACCATTCCACCATAGGTATGGAACCATTCAAATATTTTTACAGGAAACCCTATAGGTCACCACTTTGATAGATTAAACTAGGAGAGTTTGCACTCATGGGATCAGAGTTCATGTGAACTACAATAGAGAAAGTGTAAGTCATCCATGAAAAGATGAAAACTAATCATAGCTTTCATAAGTCTTTTGAAGATAGGTGATAGAGGCCTTTAGAGTTTGAGTAGGGAGACCATGTGTTCCTATGGGTATCACCTCAACATGGATTATAGATATTTGGATGAGGCTACAAGCTATCTATAAGGTTCATAGACCCTTACAGATACTATGTAGAGTTGGTGATCTCACATACCAATTATATATTCCACCACAATTGGACTGGGTACATGATGTATTCCATGTGTGAAAGGTGAGGAGGTATGTGCATGAATAGTTACACATTATTGATTATGGTGTGATGAAAATTGAGGATTTATAGACTATTTTTTGATTACTCTATATAGATTGTGGATTCCAAGTGATTATCCTTCGTGGGTGATTGATTCCATTAGGGTGTGATTTGTGGTAACATGGTAACCTTCAAGAGAGAACATGGGAGTGGGAGACCTAGATAAGAGCCCCATACCCTCATCTTTTGAGTGGTTTTTTATATTTTCGAGATGAAAATACCCCATGGTGGGAATATTGTAACAACTCAGATTTTCTGTGTATTATTTTTGGATATTATATGGATAATTGTTTAGACTAGGAACTCACATAGTGTGTTTTTCAAAGGCCCGACATGTCTAAAATAAATATTTGAAATATATTAAATATATTAAAGAGAATGCATGTGTGGTTTTCCTCAAAAATTGTATTAATGTCTAAAATTTTTCCCATATCATAAATCTAAGGGTAACATTGAGTTCAGAATGGTGGTTTTAACTGAGGTATAACTTATCCTTGGTTGGCTCGGGTTTGCTGTGGAAATGTCATTGCAGGCTCAGAATTGAATAAAATAATTAGATAACATTATTGAAATTAATTTCATTGATGCAATTATTAGTGTATATTTAAATAGATCCTTAGGTCAGAATCCCTGGGTTAGCAACATAACCTTATAAACTTTGGAATATCATTGGAGTGAGACTTAAAAAACCATCTCAAGAGGACAATGATGAAATCATGGTTTTACCATCCATGCACCTCATATTCAGTTGATAATGAAAAAATGATGAAGACACCTCATTCCTAATATGCGATCGAACCAAATCAAGGTAGGGAATGTGTTTTATGTTGATTTCTTCACTATTCTTAATTTCCAAGATGAACTCAAATCAATAGACAAATAGATTTATTTACAGATCAATCACCATATAGGATGGGTATGGTTTCAAGCTTATTTGGGAGAATTACATTGAATATCTTCATTTTTTATCTTATGGATGTGATTCAATATCGACATGAAATTTTATCATAGTTTATTCCTCTCATTGGTTCTAGTGATTTTCTCCAACCATTCTACAATTCACAATGAGTATTCTTTGTTTGGACCACGGTTCAACGAATCCCAAATGATCTATCATTGTGCCCCCATTTCAGGGAACAATGATTCGATATCTTAGATATGGGATTGGAACAACATGTTGTAGGTGCCATAGTGGTTGTAGTAGCGAACCAGATGACGGTGGATACCTGATTCCGCATTCATTGGAGTTCTTTGGTGTGCAACTAATATCATTGATTTGATCCATTATTCCAGTATATATAAGGAGAAAAATTATCGATTATTGATTTGAATGGTCATATGAAGTGCTTCCTATTGTTTTCCAGAATAAATCATCCAGATTAAAGGTTGGAGTGGTAGATGATGTGTGTGGGAGGAAGATCCTCATTTCTAAAAAATCCCAATGAACACAAATTATAAAAAAGATCTACACGATATGTGGGGATCGTTAAATGGTTGATTGGGTTTAAATATGAAAATAAGGATCAAAAGAAATTTGACCAGTATCCCATAGCTTGTGGCACTCCCCAGTTGACTCGGTATGTATTCTGGGGCGTACATGGACACATGTTGGAGTACATGGGCACAAACACATCATGTAATCCCATAAGGGCACAAACATGCAACATATACATGCTACACTGACAGGGTACAATGGGTCTCTAAAAACTGTGTATACCCTTTTACATGCTATATATATTGAGAATAAATTACATGTGAGTATCTTCCACATTGGATGGTATTTGGATAGATGTAAACACCATGTACCCCTTGGGACATGTCGTGTACCCCCTTCAAGAGTTATTGTGGCTCTCTGTTTTCTTATTTTGGACCAGTATAGGTTTATTTCATTTCTTTGGACCTTTCCCTTAAGGGTACAATGGGTCTTTACATCCATATCACTAGATTGTGACACCCTCTAGAGGCCGAGTCTCAGATAGAGTTATTGTGTCCCTCTATGAGACTGGATTTTGATCCTCTATCATCCTTATTTCCCTATTTAGAGTTTATGGAATCATCATTACCTACCTGAGTAAGGAATTGATCCTCCTTATAGTAGGATTAATCATTAGTGTTGGTGGAATCATTGATCTACGATCCCCTACATAGTGGGTTGATCTAGATTGGGTTCATGGTGTCCCCCAGTGGTTCTGAGAGTGACCCATATATGTGTATCAAAGAATTCTTAGACCATTTTATTATCATTAGGTGGAACCTAATGATATAGAAATCTTCCTCAATTTTCTTTGATGATAAAATGCCGCATTTATTGAGTTCTCCCAAACGAGTGTTGCTTCGAGTAGAATCTTATGGATAACAGTTTTTTAGCACTACTTGATGGTGTGGTGTCTTTTTGGAGTATATACAGGTGTTTATTTTATACACTAATTGTTATATATTTTATTGAGATAACTATACTTGGTTATTTGTTTTAGTGTTTTCTAGGTGTCCTATTGTGTATTGTTATACTCATAACTACATGGAATTTTCCCACATGTCTCTTGTCTTTTGCAGGTGACAACCTTCTTAACAGTGTTCTAAGAGGATAGAGAGAAGGTGGAGCATAGATGGATCTTGATAGACTGAGGTGTTTATTTGGTGTGTACATTTTACTTAGTCCACTTTCTTGGAGAAAGTGGGACACATTATAGTTTTGGTTTGGATTATATTTGGCCCATTTTCTCTTTTTAGAACTTTATTGTCATACTATGTTATGTGATATTATATTTATTCATGAAATCTTTCAGTTGTAATATATTTCAACATTAAGTGGGATAGGAGATGAGTGTGTGTGTGAGTAAAGAAATATTATTTATACATCCCATTTGTGGGAAAGGTCCACTCATTGATGGTTTCTAGACCATATACTGTTGTAGGAGGGCTTCAGGTAGTCATGTGTTAGACCTCGGTGGGTAGAGTCGTGACAGAGTGGTATCAGAGTAGTCAATTATATATTAGGAACAAGAGTCTATGAGATTGGGTTGGGGAAAAATTTTTATGGTTTCAAGGTTATATTTCATGCCATAGTCTCTAGTATTGGAACAATGGATGATATATCCATACACAACGTCTTTGATCACCTAATTTTTGACTCAGTACCTGAGAATATTTGTTGTAGGGAAAGAAATGGTACATGCATCATATATTAATTGGTTGTGGCTTCCATTTCCTTATTTAGTCATCTCTACGGATATAATCATTGAACATGGTAGATCTTGTTTTATTTCTGAATTCCACCACATTAAAATCATGTCAGGATTCCAACACATGATCACAAGGATTTTCCTCCTACTGAAGAGGATTCAATAAATGGGTTTGTACTATAGATAACACCTTCAAGTCATTTACCAGTTATACCACCACCCATTGAGTATTGGCTATCACTATCACTATTATCGGAGGATACAAGTTGGATTAGTGCATTTCACAAGTTTCATAGGTAGTGACATCCAAGGTTTTGGGGTGATGTAGAGCCCTATGTTGTTGAGCTATGTCTAGAGGCATTCACTCTTGTTTTCCAATTTCTTAGGATTCCTACCGATCAGATGGATTTCCTTGAAGAGAGAGATATTAAGGGCCCTAAGGTCCAATGCTGGAGCTTTTTGACTTAGTCGCATGACAAGACAACTCTCTCTTAGATGGACATTAAGAGTCTCTTCAAAATATACGTATATCTGACTACATTGTGATCTTTAAAACTATAAGAGATTCTGCATATGTAGTAAGGTTTTATGACTGTATAAGATTACTCAATGAGGTTGACTGATCTCTCATGTTACTCCTAGGATATGGTATGGGAAAAATAATTCAGGTTTAATACATTTGAGCAGGGAATGAACCCAGACAAGAAGGCATCAATGGTGTCTCTTAAAATTCCCATCTATGCTTGAGTTCTTGAGTGATTCTTGATTGTAGAATTTCTTCTAATAGAGCAAACACCAGTATTGGGAGCTATTAGTGGGAACCCAGTAGACGACACATTGACTACATGTATCCAATGATATTCCCAATGATTCAAGTTGGTCATACACTTTAAGAGGAAATCCTAGGACTCAGGTTCAGTAGTGTAGGGATCTCATGGTGGCTCAAATAAGCCAAGGGACATGTGATGTTTCTCTTGAGATGGTCAGGAAAATATAGAATGAAATTTCCTAACATATTGTATTACTGATCATGATACAGTAGAGGGATCACTGAGACAGAGATAGAGGCATGAGTAGGTGGTCCACTGGGTGAAAAATGTGGTAGAAGGTATGACTGAGCAGAAGGAGGTGTTCGTAGGTTCGACCTATTAAGACCACCGCCACCAGGTGGTCCACACTAGGCTTAGGGAGATGGTGAAAAGGGACATTGATAACAATAAAATATGGTTTCCTTTGACCCCATGGCTCTATGGATGATACATGGTATGGACTATTTCATTTTTTTTACTTTAGCTTTAGTATTAATAGACATAGGTGTTATCTATTACTTCCCTTCCACTTCTATGGTATAATACATAAAGATTCACATTGTTATTTTGACTCGACCCTTACTGTTGGAGACTCTGATGGGTGGAGACCAAGTGATTTATCAATTATGCTGATATTTCACCTGGTTCTTAAAGGTGAGATTTATTTACGAGATCTCTTTACTAATTAAATGAGTCCTTATGATGTCAAATTAGGTATAAAATGGATCTCTATAATTTGTTCCCAATTTTAATGTTCGAGGGGAATGATGCAAATTTCCAAAAGTAATGGAATGAGGGTTTACTTTATGTGTGAGGAGGAATCCTTTGTACAGAAGAACAAGCTCAACCATATGAGAGTAAAACCGATTACAAACTAGTTGGACAATATGACTCTAGGGGTGGTAGATTCCTTGGAATTTCATTTTCCTATAGTTATAGTGGAGTACGATGATGTCTTTGTAAAGGAAATAACAGGTTTAAATCCCTATCAAGAGGTAGATTTCAACATTAAATTGAATCTTAGGATAGAATCGATATCTCCACCACCATATCAGATGGATCCCATAATGCTTCGAGAGCTGAGGATGAATTTGGATGATTTGAAAGAGAAGGTATTGTGATCCCTAACGTTTCCCCTAGAAATCCCCAATTTTTTTTGTCAATAAGAAGGATGATAGATTCAGTTTTCATGTTTATTATCAATCCATGAACTTAATGATCATAAAAAATTATCCACTACTGAAAATTGATGGCATATTTGATCAATTGAATGGGGGAATTGTGATTTTCAAATATTGACCTCTAACCATGGTGTCACCAGCAGAGAGTGAAAGATGAGGATATTCTGAAGATGATTATTAGATGTCGTTATGATCAATATGTGTTATTGGTGATGTTGTTTGGTGTAAATAATGATCATTCAATTTTCATGGTAATCAAAAACCATATCTTTAAACCTTTCTCAGGTCGGTTTGAGGTAGTCTTCATTAATGATATCCTAGGGTATTTTTTTCCCAAGGAGGAGAATAAGAGGCATATGATAATGGACCTAGACACACTTTGAGATCAACAACATTATATAAAGCTATAAAAGTGTCAGTTTTGTGTTTTAGAGGTTCATTTCCTGGTAAAATTCATCTCAAAGGCTGGACTTACAGTGGATCTAGTGAAGTCTGAGACTGTTCTGGCTTCAGAGCCACCGAAGAGTGTTACGGAGCTATGGAGTATCCTTGGATTATCTAGGTATAATATGAGGTTTGTAACCAAATTCTACAAAGTGGTAGAACCCTTTAAATATTTGAATAATAAAGAGAATCCTTTTTGTGGAAAGATAAGTGAAACTAATGCTCTTAAGAGTTGACATAGAGGTTGATGAGCTCTCCCATCACGAGGTTACAATAGGAGGGTGTTGTGTATTAGTGTTCTATGATGCCTGAGGGACCAGATGTGGTATTGTTTTTATGAATTGGAATGAAATTATTTCTTATGGTTCACACCATTTGATACTAAATTAGAATAAATATACTACCCAATACCTTGATTTAATAGAAGTATTTTTGTCCATTAAAGATGTGGTGATACCACCTGATGGGTGATCAATTTATCATGTACTCTGACCACAAGAGTCTCATATATATATTCTCATAGAAGGATATTAACTTGTGATAGAGGTGATGGCTATAGTTCCTTTACAACTTTGAATTTTATATTGTATATACTCCTTGTAAGGGGAATGTGGCATCAATTGCACTCAGTAGAAGATCTTATTCTCAATTGAGGTTGAGATCAATGTATTTGGCCTTATTGAATTTTTTCCATTGTGGAAAAGGTTAGTTATTAATATCTTCATTTGATGATTGTTACCCCAATAATTATATAGAATGTCAAAGATTACTGAAGTAGAGATACTAACTGTGAGTCCATACATGCTTATATATTCACAGCACATTCCCTCGATGGATATTATAAAGGTGGGGAGTACAAAATCCTTTTCAAAGTATAGACAGTGGCACCATTGGTGTTGATGGAGGAGGTGTTGTAGGAATGTCATACATCCCCTTTGGTAGTACATCCACGTGTGTCTAAGATGATCCAATACCTTTAACATTAGTTTTTATGGAAAAGCATGAATAAAGTAGTTGCATTTTTCAACTCTCGATGCCATACTTGTCATTATGTGACGACTGAGCACCATGTTATAGTGGGTCTAGATCAACCTGTAACACACCATACTTAGTTTCCTAAAGCCGATGCTAAAATATATTGTGTAATATTTATTTATAGAAAGGTACTAAATAATTACACAACACATTACATAAATGAGGATCTTCACCGATCTAGGTTTTGGAGAATTAGATAAAACTGTTAAATTTCTTCAAAAATGCACATTCAATGAACTACTTCCAAAAAGTAAAAATGTCACTAAAAAATCTACTCAACTTGTAAAAAGAATTTAAATTGTATGGTGAGCATTCAAAATACCCAATATTGGGTTTTAAAAATAATTAATAAATTCATTTCAAAAAATTTCATTAAATATAAATATATATACATAACACATTTTCTTAAAAAGAAAATAACATCTCTCATATCATGTAATCATCATTTTTTGAGAGTTACTAAAAACAATTTTTAGAGAAAGCCCATTCTCAAGAATTTATAACCTTATTTAAAAGTTACAAATAAAATGCAATTTAAAATATACACTAACTTTAACAAAAATGCATGAAATTCGACTTACAAGTCATATAATGACCATAATTAATTAAGTATGATATTCTAGGGGTAAAGATACAAATTTTCACATGATATAATATTTTTTTATAATTTTCACAAAAAATGGTAACAATTATAATTTAACAAAGAAATGAAAACCATGACATGATAGAAGAGTTTCCATCCTATTTTTATAGATAGAAGATGAAATTATTTGTTATATTAGTATATACAAAAAATATATAACATTATACCTTATGCATCTAATTAAATAAATCCATATAAATGTTCATAATAAAATGATTCTTATCTATGGATATTTGAATAGTAGAATAATCACATGGAAGGTCAAGTACAAATATCATAATGAGGGAATGCATAAGGCCATAAATTTAGAAACATACTGTGAAGGCCTCATGCCATGAACATAAATAACCAAACCATACAGGCATTGTTAAAAGACTTTAGTTTGTCTCACGAGACCTACCAATGCATCAAGAGGCTATACGGGGCCCCACACATCACATAAGAAGTCTAATGCATGTGTGAATGCATAATACTAGATAACATAATCATTTTGTCAAGGCCTCATGCCAAGACACTAGTTTGTTCATGATACCTATCAATGCATCGAGAGGCTATAATGAGCCTCACCCATCATATAATAAGTCCAATGCATTCCTCATATGTCTAATAATAATATGTCCTTATGTCAAAGTTTCCCATACCACTTTGATTTATTTGAATCATAATCATAGATGAAAAAAAATTCATTGATAAATTGTTGAGGTACATAATCTTTAAAAAATCCAAAGTTTCTAATACCACTTTGAAAATTTTAATTCTTAATCCATATATTATTACAAATTATTAATCTTATATATGAAATAAATTTCTATATTTTTAATGCACAGATAAGAAGTATAATGAAATAAATACAAACTTTCTCTATAAAATTCATGGAATGTCATTTATAAATTCTGTTTTGGCCGTAACTAACTATGTGTGACATACCATGAGGGGAAAATCTAGTTTCTCACATGAAATGATAGCTTTCACAAATATAATAATTACTTGTTTAGTCTGGCCACATAAAATGATAACTATTTTCATTTATAAAACTAGGTTACTCATAACCATATATCATAAGTTGAAAATTCCTAACATTTTATATGGATTTTTATATAATACACTAACCATTTTTACTAAAAAAAGGATATATACATATGTATATACATGAAATAACAACTGAAATATCAATATAATAAACCCTTTTAAAATCTTAAGGCATACAATAACAAAACAAGGTTTTGTTATTGTGGATGATTAAAAATCAGAGATTATATTACATGAAAAGACTTAAAAATTCTGTGGAAATTTTTTTTTCTTAAATACATGGGATTTTTATGAGTCTGCAAAAATTTACAGAGATTGATTCCGAGGCTGGGTGTGCCTGGAATCAATTTTTGATGTTTTGTTCAGGTACATTCCGTAAATGTATGAGCGGGTTTTTATAACTTTTGAATTGGTGCCCGTAATTGAAATATGAGGGAACCGTTGAACTCGCAGTGCCAGAATTCAATTAAGAATACTTTCACCTCGATGACATTTGGTTGAGAATGGAAGTTATTTTTTTAGAGTTTTTAAGAATAAAATTAAATAAAAATAAGTGTGTACCTTATTTTAATTTGGTGGTTAAAACCTCTAAGAGGACGTTAGGGGTGAGGGAAACCACACCATAACCGCCCATGTGAGGTTATGGTGGTGGGGCCCACATGAGGTTTAAACACCTCTTGTCAATTAATGAGGTGGGGACCACCCGAGGATGAATCTCGTTAACTCCCCATTTATGGAGATACCACCCATTAATCCTCTTGAACTCCCTTAATTAATTTTTTCCCACACACAAGAATTAATTAACTGGAGTCCCCCCTTTAATTAATTCTCCATTTGAATTCATGCCAACCATTAAAATAATGGATAATATATTATTTAATTTTGGTTGGAAACATTCTTTTGGTGGAACAGAGGAAGAAGAGATCTAGGGAGAACCATCCTCCCAATGAAGAACGCAAAGAACATCGGTGATGCTTCTTCCTCAGTCTTCTACCCAGACACTTTCCTACATAGGAGCATAAAATTGGGAGCGTGTGACGAATGTAGCGAACGATGAATCGACATTCGCTTTCCGCAACATCATCGTTGAACAATAATAAGACGTAGGGGTTGTTTTATGATTTGTGTTCGAAATTGTTCCGTTCTACATCATTTACTAATGGGTAATGTTTTTTCCAATTGATAACACCATAACATGGAGGGCTCGGACTGTACGAACATGGAACAAACCTCCCCCTTCATTCTTCCTTGTTTTGTTGATGATCGCATTGGAGCAACGACGGCCGACATCGGACTGGCCACAGAGAAACCAGCGGCACAAGGCCACCGGGTCGCCAGAAGAGCGCGGTGTCGTCGCGCCGCATAGAGGAGAAGGGGGTCGTGGCCAGGACGGGATGCAGCAGAAGGGCGTGGCACCGTCATGCCGCATGGAGAAGGAGAGCCGGGGCCAGGGTGGTCCACGACGGAGGAGTAGGGGAGGCCGGCATCAGGCTGGCCACCGGCGGGGCAGAGTGGCTTGCCACTCGGCTAGCTGGGAGGAGTGGAACCCCGCTGGGTCCCGTGTGAGATGGACCATAACCACCTGGCACCGGTTGTGACTCCACCCGAACAACTCTGTCATTCAAGAGCTAGGGGGCACGAGCTTCCCCTCTGAACGCGGCTGAGGCGGACCCCCATGGGCTTCCAGGCCGTGGGCCGCCGGGCCTGACCCAACGCGGGCTGGGCCACCTCCACGGGCCATGACACGCCCTCACACCGTGTCAGACCCACAGACCGGGTAGGGCCCATGAACCGGGTTGGTCGAACTGGGTGGGACCGAACCCAGACCTGCTATGGCTTGTTTTTACCTTTTCACCCATAAATTGGGCTACGAGTGTCCGATAAACGAACTGCCAACGATGAAGGAAATCTTAGAGTGAGACAGTTATTTTGGAATACCCCACTTGAGGTTTCTACATATTTGGTGTATGGTCAGGTTGGTTTGAAGCTAAATTCAAACTGGGCCCCTGGAATAAAAATGTCAATAACTCATAGACCGGGCGTCTGATTGACGCGCTGTCAGTTGCGTTAAGACCTCTTCGACGAGACAGACCTTTGAGATACATTTGCGTGGGACTTCGTGAATGTTGGAGAATCGAACAATATATTTTAAATCATATCCTCCCATAGACGAGTGAATGGAGTACGGAGACCTATTAACTAGATAAGACCTGACGACTACTGACCTTTCAACTCGAAGTGTTTCGACTATCCCAGTGAGGAGCACCACTATGTGACGCTGCAGACCCATAGTGGGGAGTGACTCTGTGTGATGTAACAGACCCTTGGTACACAACATGAGGAGTACCTCAGTAGGCTATGAAGGGGAGCGACTCTATGTGAGCGCGGCAGACCCACAGTGGGAAGCGCCTCTGTGTGAGTGCAGCAGACCCATTGTACTCGACAAGAGGAGTACCACAGCAGACCAGGATAGTGGGAAGCGCCTCTATGTGATGCGGCAGGCCCACTGTACTTGATAGAGAAGGATTAAACCATCATTCGAGGTCCCAAAAGTGTGACTGGGTATGTTACTTGATACTACCCCTTGAATAAAATCCGTGTTTGAGCTGAGTCTTTGACTTTTGTGTTTTCCTCATGATTGAGATGGGTTACTGATAACATAGGTATATGTATGGGAATATACCTAAGTAATGGTTATCTGATGATTTCATACTTTTTTGTTTATCCTTGTTGGATTTTGTGAGACCTTGAGGGTCTCAGGGTCCCTATTGAGTATCATTATACTCACACCAGAATGGGCTATGCTTGCACCTCACTATGTTGGTTGCAGATTACTGACAATTCTGACTGGGGTAAAGAGTAGCATTACTGGATGTTACCTGGAGGTGGACCACTCGGTGAGACGGTACATAGAGGAGATGGATGGATGAGCATGCTGAGAAGGCCATCTGTACCTACCATTTAGGTAGGAAGCCCAGAGAACGACCTTGTAGCTTCTTTACTTTTCTTTCAGTTGTACTTGTACTTTCTAATTAGGCTTGAAATTTCGGCCTCTTTTACTTTCCAACACTTCTTTTGTATACAGTTTTACTTAGTGTTTTTCTTACAGTTTTGTACTCTGATGTGTTTGTTTATAGTTATAAAGGAAATGCCTTCCCAGTTTAGGGATTTACACCTTTGGTTCTAGTCGTCAGCCCCTAGCCTGTGGAAGGCGGGCTTAGGGTAGTCACGATATGGGCCTCGGGGGATGGGTTGTGACAAATTGGTATCATAGGGGTTGGTTCTAATGAAGAACGTAGAACTTTGATCTTTGTTTTCAATGAAGCAATAGTGTTAAGGGTACTAAGTGTGGTTTTCAGTTCAGGAAGTCCAGTGTTGGTGTGGGCGCCCGATGTATCCATACACCAGGACCCTGACTTCTGATTTCGGACTCAGTGCATGAAAACACTGATTGCGTGAGTGTTTCCAAAAGATTGTTTAAGTCAGCTCCACCAGGTTAGATCACCAGGTATAAATCTTTTGACCATGTCACATATGTTTCTTTCAGGATTCCTCCCCACAGAGCCCTAAGAGTCGTATTCTCTGATAGCTGACCGAGCGATAAGGCCTCAGTGTAGGGCCCTTTACCAGTAGAGGCACCAACGATACCACTTCCCGTTGGGCACCGATTCCACCAACCCCAGTAGTAGATGATGCAAGCCTCTTGAGTGCATTGTATGAGTTCCAGTGCCAGAGGCCACCTAGGTTTTGGGGAGAGACAGACCCACAAGCGGCTGAGGATTGGTTGGAGGTTGTGGTGAGAGTCTTCAGGCTAGTAGGGACACCTGCAGACTTCATGGTGATCCTTGTCATGAGTGTTCTTTAGGAAGAAGCAGGAAGATGGTGGAGACTGATTCTCCAGGTCCACGATGAGGTGACAATTCTCTGGGTAGACTTTGAGAGCCTATTCCGGGTGGAGTTTGTTCCAGCAACCCTACAAGAAGTACAGATACAGGAGCTACTGCATTTATAGCAGGGTAGCATGACTGTAGCTCAGTACTCAGCGAGGTTCACCGATCTCTCGCACTAATCCACAGATATGGTGTGTGACTTATTTTTTAGGGCCCGGAACTTCAAGTAGGGGCTTAGGTGAGAGATCAGGGCATCGATGAATTCCCTCAGCATCCCGACACATACGAGGGCGTTAGAGGAAGCCCTCTTAGTAGAGAGTTTCCTTACTGAGCAGTCACCAGCAGCGATACCCACTACTAGTAAATATGTAGAAGAGCCTTCTACAGCTGGAAGTAGACAGATGATGAAGAGGTCCAAGAGGACCAGAACCAGGGGTGGATGACTGAAGGACTCATGATCTGTTGTTTGGGGCACTCGGGGTAGTGACTTACCTGTTAAGAGCAGGCAGTGTTACTCGTGCGGCGGGTAGGGTCACATGGCTTGTGACTGTCTGACCTGCAGTTTAGATGATCACTAGATAGTTGAGGGACCTCCTAGGCAGAGTTAGGGATTCGATTGAGGTGGTCCGCAGGGCACAGGCGGATGTGGAAAAGGAGCTGGTCGAGCAGTTGGTGGTGGATGACATTACGAGGTGCTACTGCCACCACCACCAGGAGGTCCACCCCGACCACAAGGAGTAGGTGGACAGGGGAGAGCTCAGCTTCATGTAGCTGGGGCATATGATCATAGCGCTCCAGAGATTATTAGAGATACGATCTATGTCTACTCCACCATAGCTTCAGTTCTTACAGACACAAGATCCAGACACTCTTTCATTTCCACTGCCATCATTCGGAGCTCAGAGATTCCGATGGAGCCGTTGCCTCGATCCTTATGGATAGAGACTCCTATGGGAGCTGACTCAATGATTGAACACTATTTACGGAAGTGTGATATTACTCTAGGATGTGAGAGCTTCGGCTGGGATCTCTACGTATCGGCATCGAGGCCTTACAAAGTTATCTTGGGTATGGACTGGTTATCTATAGTCCATGCTCAGATGGAATGTATTAGGCGCAAAGTGCAGTGTGTCCGCATAGATGGGATAAGGTTCAACTTCACCGGCAAGAAGGGAACCTTTGAAACACATGATAGACTTACTTGGAGGAGGGTGCAGCTGATCACTCACAAGTTGGCTTGCCTTACCCTTAGAGCAGTTGATGTGGAGAGTCTGACTTATCCTGTAGTGGTGGACTAGTACGCGGATGTTTTCCCTGACGAAGTTCCAAGACTACCTCCACGTAGAGAGGTGGAATTATACATTGAAATGTACCCCAGGACAACACATATATCTACTTTAGCATATCGGATGGCTCCCACTGAGCTTTGCAAGCTTTGGGTACAACTAGAGGACTTGCAGGGTGAGGGATTCATCCGGCCCAGTGTTTCTCCTTGGGAAGCCCTGATTGTATTTGACAAGATGGCGGATGGGATCTTGAGGCTCTTTGTAAACTACCATCGCATGAACTAGGTTACAGTAAAGAAAAACTACCCACTTCTAAGGATTGATGACCTCTTTGACCAGCTGAAGGGAGCATAGTGGTTCCTGAATATAGACCTCAGATTAGGCTATCACCAGCATAGATTTTAAGATGGGGATGTGCAGAAGACGACCTTCAGGTGTCGATACGACCACTACCAGTTCTTGGTTATGCCCTACTGTGTAACCAACACTCTAGAAGTGTTCATGTGTCTCATAAACAGAATTTTTCAGCCTTACCTCGACCACTTTATCGTGGTCTTTATCGATGAAATTCTGATCTACTCGACTACTAAGGAGGAGCATGCCTTCTATTTGCATGTAGTACTGGATGTACATCGAGAGAACAAGCTTTATGGTAAGCTCTTGAAGTTCCAATTTTGGATTCGAGAGGATCGGTTCTTGGGACATGTAATCTCGGTGGCTATATTTGCAGTTGATCTTGCGAAGATTGAGGCAGTACATTCTTGGGAGACTCCCAGGAGTGTGATGCAGGAATAGAGTTTCCTAGGATTTGCTGGATACTATCGGAGATTCATTAAAAACTTCTCTAGAGAAGCAACACCACTATCAACCTTGACGAAGAAGGGGAAACCCTTCATGTGGTTGGAGAGATTCCAGCATATCTTTTAGGAGCTGAGGTAGAGGCTGACTAATGCCCCCAATATTAAGGCTTCTAGAGGATGGATTAGGGTACTTAGTTTACTACGACACATTAGGGACCAGACTTTGGTGTGTCCTGATGTAGGAGAAAGCAGTGATCATATATGGTTCTCAGAAGCTGAGACAACATGAGCAGAACTATGCTACCCATGACCTGGAGTTAGCAGCAGTGGTCTTCGCCTGGAAGATGTGGTGACATATCTTATGGGTGAACGTTTTACCATGTACTCTGATCACAAGAGTCTCAGGTATATCTTCTCTCATAAAGACCAGAATCTGAGACAGTGACGTTGGCTTGAGTTCCTCCAGGACTTTGACTTTGAGATATTCTATACTCTTGAGACGGGGAATGCTGTTGAAGATACGTTTAGTAGGAGGACTAGTATATAGATGCTAGGAGAGGTGATAGAGTATCTAGCTACCTTACAGATATCCTTTGTGGATAGAGATGGACCAGCCTATCTACAATCTCTTACATTCACTCCCCCACTAATTCAGTGTGTCAAGGAGGTGCAACATGGGGACACTGACTTTTAGAAACAACATGAGTAGATATTTATGGGACATGCACCTGATGGATTTTCTGAAGGTGGAGAGCACATAATCTTCTTCAGAGGACGTACCATGGTACCAGTAGCACTTTAGGAGGAAGTGTTGAGGGATTTCCAGACTTCCTCTATAGTGGTACATCAAAGAGTGGCAAAGATGTACCAAGACCTTCGACGACAGCACTGGTGGCCAGGTATGAAGAAGATTGCAGGTAAGTTTTTCTCACGATCCCTCACTTGTTAGAAAGTGAAGATGGAGAACCAGGTACCATCAGTCATGGCACAACCCTTAGATGTCCCAGAGTGGAAGTGGGATGAGATATCCATTGACTTTGTGACGGGTCTTCCATGTACATCCACGAGTCACGACTCGATTTGGGCGATTGTTGACCGAATCACCAAGTCGGCCCACTTCCTACAAATTAGAGAGTAGAGATTAGTTGAGATCTTGGGATGCCTCTATGTATAGGAGATTGTGAATTTTCATGGAGTACCTTCTTCTATTGTCTCCGACCATGACACATGGTTTAATTCCCGACCATGGAAGGGGTTGCAAGAGGCTTTCGGGACGAAGCAACATCTGAACACCACCTTCCATCCTCAGACATATGGCTAGAACAAGTAGAACATCCAGATCCTCGAGGACATGCTTCACGCATGTGTTCTCGACTTTGGTCATAGCTGGAAGGATCACTTACCTTTGGTGGAGTTTTCCTATAACAACAGCTATCACTCCACCATAGTGATGTATCCTTTCAAAGCATTGTACGGGTGACCTTGCAGATCACCTTTGTGATGGACATACCCTGGGGAGTCATCACTTTTGGGACCATAGATGGTGCGATCTACCACTAAGAAGGTTCAGATCATCTAGGAGTGGATGATGACTACACAGATTATACAGAAGTCGTATGCTGACAAGAGATGGAGGCCTCTGAAGTTTGGGGATGGCGACCACATCTTTCTACGGGTATCACCTCGATGAGGTCTACAGAGATTTGGCCGAGGTGGCACGTTATCTCGGTGATTCATCGGACCTTTCTAGGTCCCCAGTAGAATAGGCGAGGTGACTTACCACTTAGCTCTTCCACCTCAGTTGCACTAGGTGCACGACGTCTTCCACGTATCTCAACTGATGAGATACGTGCACGACCCATCCCACATCATCGATCATAGGGAGCTGGACATCGATGATTGGGAGACTTTCATAGAGGTTCCAGTGGAGATTGAGGATTGACAGGAGAAGGTCCTACGTGGATGGTTGATACCTCTGGGGCGTGTACGCTGGCAGCAAGGTAACCTCTAAAAGATCCCATGGGAGCGGGAGGCTCAGATGCGTGCTCAGTACCCTCATTTGTTCCCTTAGTTCGAGTTGTATCTTACAGGGACATAAATCCCTTAGTTTGGGAGCATGTAAAGACCTATAAATTCCATGGATTTTTTTTTCATAAATACATGGGATTTTTACAAGTATGTGAAAATTTACAGCGCTTGATTCTAAGGTCGGGTGTGCCCAGAATCAATTTCTGAATATTTTTTAGGGTACGTTCAGTAAACGTACGAGCAAGGTTTTATAACTTTTGAACCGGTGCTTAGAATAAAAATATAAGGGCACTGTTGAACTCGCATCACCAGTATTCGCTTAAAAATACTTTCACATCGACGAAAGTTGGTCGAAAATGAAAGTTAGTGTTTAGAGTTTTTAAGAATAATATTAAATAAAAATAAGTGTGTAGCTTGTTTTTTTGGTAGTTAAAACCTCTAAGAGGAGGTTAAGGGTGGGGGGAACCACACCATCACCTCCCATGTGTGGTTATGGTGGTGGGGGCCAACCAAGGATTAAACACCTCTTGTCAATTAATGAGGTGGGGACCACTTAAGGATGAAACCCTTGAACTCCCCATTTATGGAGATACCACCCATTAAACCTCTTGAACTCCCTTAATTAATTTGTTCCTACACACAAGAATTAATTAAGTGGTGCCCCCCTTTGACTAATTCTCCATTTGAATTCATTACAAACATTAAAATAATGAATAATCTATTATTTCATTTTGGTTGGAAATATTCATTTGGTGGAACGAAGGAAGAGGAGATCTAGGGAGTACCATCCTCCCAACGAAGAACGCGAAGAGCGCCAGCAATGCTTCTTCCTCTGTATTCTACCTTGGAAAATTTCTGATGCAAGAGCTTGAAATTGGGAGTGCATGACGAACACATCTAAAGACGAATCGAAGTTCACTTTCCGTAACATCATCAATGAACAACAATATGAGGTAGGAGTTGTTTTATGATTTGAGTTCGAAATTTTGTTGTTATACGTCGTTCACTCATGGGTAAGGTTTTTTCCAATTTATAACACCATAACGTAGAGGGATCAGACCACACGAACATGGATTGACCCCCCCTTATTTCTCCTTGTTTTGTTGACGAATGTGGAGGAGCAACGGCGACCAACATCGGACAAGCCGTAGAGAAACAGACGATGCAAGGCCGCTGGGTCGCTGGAAGAGCGCGACATCGTCGCGCCGCGCGGAGGAGAAGGGGGCCGCGGCTAGGCTGGGCTTTGACGGAAGGGAGTGACACCGTCGCGCCGTGCGGAGGCGGAGAGCCGCAGCCCGGGCGGGCCGTGACAGAGGAGCAGGGGCGACCAACACTAGGCCGGCCGGCGAGGGTGCAGAGCGGCTGGTTGCTCGACCAGCTGGGAAGAGTGGGACCCCGCTGGGTCCCACGTGAGCTGGACTGGCACCACCTAGAGCTGGTTGGGACTCCACCTTAATGGATCTGCCGTTTGGGAGCCAGGGGTCACATGGCTTCCCCCTAGACGCGGCTAAGGTGGACCCCCCACCGGCCGCCAGGCTGCCGGGCCGCCCCCTTGGGTCGGGCCACCCCCTCAGGTCGGGCCGCCCTCGGGCCAGGCCACCCACTCGTGTTGGGCCGGACCCGTAGGCCGGGTTGGACCTGCAGCCCAGGTCGGACCTGCAGACTGGGTCAGGCCCAAGGACCGGGTCGGGCCTGGTTGGTCCGACTGGGTTGGACCGGACTGAGACCCGTTATGGATTGTTTTCACGTTTTCACCCATAACTTGGGCTACGAGTGTCTGTTCGACGAACAGTCTATGATGACAGAAAGCTTGGAGTGAGACAGTTATTTTGGAATACCTCACTTGAGGTTTGGACACTATTTGTGTATAGTCAGGTTGGTTTGAACTTAAAATCCAACCGGGCCCTTGAAAAGGAAATGCAAATAACTCACAGACCGGGCGTCTGATTGTTTCACCATCCGTTGCGTTGAGACCTCTTCGACGAGGAAGAACTTTGAGATACTTTTGCGTGGGACTTCATGATAGGTGGAGAATCTACCTGTAGCTCAAGGAGCAGATCCTTTTGGAGACGAGCGAGCGGAGTACGGAAACCTAGTAGTTTGCTGAGACCTGACTACTACTGACCTTTCGACTCTGAGTGTTTCGACTAGCCCAGTGGGAAGCGCCTCTGTGTGAAGCAGTAGACCTATAGTGGGGAGTGCCTCTGTGTGATGCGGCATACCCATGTTACTCGATAGGAGGAGTACCTCAGTAGGCTACGAGGGGGAGCACCTCTGTGTGAGCGCGACAAACCCACAGTGGAAGCGCCTCTGTGTGAGCGCAACAGACCCACATTACTCGACATGAGGAGTACCACAGTAGTCCAGGATAGTGGGAAGCACCTCTGTGTGACGGGGCATGCCCACTGTACTAGATAGAGGAGGAGTACACCATCAACCGATGTCTCGACAGTGTGACTGGGGAATTTACTTGATACTACCCCTTGAATAAAATCTTGGTTTGAGCTGAGTCTTTGACTTTTGTGTTTTCCTCATGTCTGAGATGGGTTACTAGATAAACTAGTTATATGTAGGTGTATATACCTAAGTAATGGTTATCTGATGATTTCATACTTTGTGATTTATCCATGTTGGATTTTTTGAGACCTTGAGGGTCTCGGGTTCCCTACCGAGTATCTTCAAACTCACCCCTGCATGGGCTATGCCCACCCCTTGTTTTATTAGTTGTAGAAAAAGGACAACGCTGACTGGGGCAGAGAGTAGAAGGACTGGACAATACCCATAGGTGGACCACTCAGTGTGACAGTACACAGATGAGATGGACGGACGAGAGTGATAAGGAGGCCATCTATACCTAACCTTTATGTAGGAACCCCGGAAGATGACCTAGTAGCTACTTTACTTTTCTTTTAGTTGTACTTTTACTTTCCTATTGGGCTTGTATTTCTGGCCCCTTTTACTTTCTAACAATTCTTTTTTATACAGTTTTACTTAGTGTTTTGCTTCCTGTTGTGTACTCTGATGTGTTGTTTTACAGTTATAAAGGAAATGCCTTCCCATTTTATGGATTTACGCCTTTGCTGCTAGTTGCCAGCCCCTGGCCTATAGAAGGTGGGCTTGGGGTAGTCACGATACGGGTCCCAGGGGACGGGTCATGAAATTAAATATTAAGAAAATAATTTTTAACAGAAAAAATTTTTAAACATAGATACATATATACATAAAATATGTACATATTTATATGTACTCTCTGTAGAACAAAAATAATTTGATAAAACTTAAATATCTAAGTTTTTATTTCAAAAAAATTAATAAAGTAGATAGAAATAATTACATTTACTAACATAAATATATATATATATATGCATATATAAATGTATAAAATTCTTATGGGTTGAAAATAGTTTATCCTTTACAAACCATACGTATTTGAAATAACCATTCAATTAAAAACCCTTTATCAAATGAAAATAATCATTTCATACTTATATACGTACATATATATACATATGACATTTAATTTCTAATAATAATCATTTTGGAATAAATTATTGTTTGAGAAAAAAAATCGATAAATGACAATTTCAATTGGAAGAATTAATATGAAATCAAATCAATGCATAATATTTGATAGTTAATAATATCCTTTATAGAAGATTCATAATTATTATAAAAAATAATTTTTATAAACATAATATATTCATTTAATATAGAATATTGAAACATTAGAAAATAATTAAACTCACTACGCCACCATGAATTAAAACATGACTTTATAATTTAAATGAATCTATAAAATTATGATGTAGAAACAAACATTATATAATCTCTCATTCTTTATAAGTTTGGAAAATAATCTATGTTAGATATACATATATATATTTGTATTAAACAAATATAATTCAAACCCCTTACATAATAATAAAAATTCCCATAATTTATGAAAATAAAATAAGAGGATGGATCTTAATGAATTTATATACACATATATATATATCATTGAATATTAAAACATGAATAGATAGAATAGAATTTAAACCCTTGACATATATATATAATGAAAAAATAATATGTTATATATATGAATCAATTTACATACACATATAAACATATATATGTAATACTTTTTATAACAACATAATTTGATAAAAAACTTAAACCCTTACAAAATATAAGTGAAAATAAAAATTAACATAAAAAACCATAATCATAATTTGTTAAATATAAATATTCAATTCCCATTTCCTTAAAAAATGAATCAATACCTATTTTGATTGAGACTCAGACACACCAAAAGCATCTAGGAAGGTTGTAGATGACATTTCAGGTAATGCATAGTGTGCGGAAGGGGGTTATACATTTATATAATGTTAGGATTATTCCAATGGAAGCTGAAAGAGTTCTGTTCATTCACATGATTTTAGATAATTCATTTTCGTTTTTTACACAAACACAAACCACATAATTTTATATATTTTTTTAATTTACTTTTATTATTTAATTATATATTAGATTCATCATTGCTTGGGCATTTATTGTCTATGCTGTTTTCAATTTTTTTATCATCAATTAATCATCTTATTTGTGTGTATTTCATGTTTCCCCACTTTCTAAAGAAATTATTATGAATAAATATTATTATATTATTACTCTATTTAATATCATGTCTTTTACCCATTTTTATATCATTTTTGAATTTTACTTCCTTTTCTATTTAATGTTTCTTATGCTATAAAACATAAAAAAAAATAAAATATTTTTAAAAAAAATATCATTCCATCATTTATATATATATATATTACTCATGTTTTTACTTTTTTATAGAGTTTTCTCTTTACTTTTCACTTTTTATGTTTGGATTTTATCAATTAATGAATATTACTATATTACTATATTTTGTTAATTTATTCATTAATGGTGTCTTTCTCTTTGGTTTCTTATGTAACATTTCCTTCCTATTTTTTTATACTTAACATCTCTATCTCTCATTGTTTTACAAGTAATAATTACTATTATTATAATATAATTTTCACATTTTAATTATTTATTTAATAGAATGGGTTTTTCATAACTTGTGTTAACATTTTTTAACATGTAACTTTTTTATACATATATTCATTTTCCTATATTTATATAATTATATAAATTTATAATTTGAATGAAATTTATAAAACAAAATCATAAATATAATTTCATTTTTTTATAAAATATATTATTTTCTGAATAAAAATAATTTTCATAAAAAATGTATTACACTTAATTATTTTACGATTATTGTAACTACTATCACTAAAATATTCAATTAAAATATAATTAGTATCATAAATATTAAGTATTGTATATATTTATACATTTTATCTTTTAAAATTTTCAATTAATAATAGTTACAGAAATATTTTTTTACAAAAATAATCAAATAAATATATTTATACTAAAATACTATATTAAAAAAATTAATACCACATTTTAAAAAATAGTAATATTTTATAGTTTTAATTCAAAATATCTCATTTTTATAAAATCTTTGGTTGAAATTTTTATTGGTTTTAAATTATAACAAAAATTATTAAATAAATACTTAATTTATTTTTAAATTCCCTAGGGGTTTTACATAATTCCCCCTCAAAAAAATTGTATCCTCATAATTATTTTATCAAACTAAAAAGAATTCTAATTTTTCATTTTCATTAATTTTGGAAAACTAGGACTGGAAAACATCTATACTCGATAACATCTAATCTCAAAAGTTAACTAGAATGTTTTTTTAATACCAACTATAATGCCCTAGACCCTAGTTTCTTGGAGCTAGTGATAAAATATGTAGTGGAATTTTTTTACAGAAATGTATTGAATAATTACCGTACACATTACATAAATGAGGATATTTACCGGTCTTTGTTTTGGAGAATTAGATAGAACTATTACATTTCCAAAAAATGAACAGATATAAACATCAATGAACTGCTTCAACAATGTATATAACGTTAATGAAAATTCTACTCAACATATAAAATTAATTTAAAAGATTGGGTGAGTATTCAAAATGCCCTGTAAAGGGTTTTAGAAATAATAAATAAATTCATTTAAAAATATTTCTTTTAAAATAAATATACAAACTTATACCATTTTCTTAAAAATAAAATAACATCTCTTATAACTTGTCATCACAAGTTTTTGAGAGTTATTAATTTTTTAGGCAAAACCCATTCTCAATAATTTCAATTCTTATTTAAAAGTTACATATAAAATGCATTATATAATATGTACACACTGGAAAAAAAATACATGAAATTCCACTTACCAGTTAGTTAATAACCAAACATAATTTATTATGACATGCCTGGGGTGGAGATACAAATATGCACATGAAATATTACATTTTCAGAATTTACACATATAATATTATTAATTATAATTTAACATATAAATAAAAACCGTGAAAAGATAGATGAGATTATAACCTCTCTTTATAGATTGAAGAAAAAAATTAATTGTTATGTTAGTATATAAATATATACAAAACATTATACCATGTTAATTTGATAAACTAAATCCATATAATTGTTCATAAGAAAAAAATTCTTATCCATAGATATTTTACATGTTGAATAATCAAATGGAATATCAAATACTAATATCATAATGAGGGAATGCATAATGTCGAATATTCTGAAACATACTTTCAAGGCCTCGTACCCAGACCATAAATAACCATACTATCATGGCCTTGTTTCATGTCTGTAGTTTGTCTCATGGGAAATTCTGATGCATCGAGAGGATATAACAAGCCTCAACCATCTCATAATAAGTTCAATGCATACGTGAATTCACAATGTAGGACAACATAATAATTTATTAATGCCTTATTCCAAGACACTAGTTTGTCTCATGAGACCTATTAATGCACCGAGAGGCTATAGCGGGCCTCAACCGTCACATAATAATTCCAATTCATTCCCTATATGTTTAATAATAATATCTATTTGAATCAAAGTATCCCATACCACTTGAATTTATTTAAATATTAATCATATGTGAAAATAAATTCATTGAAAAATTCTTTTGGGTACATAATCGTTAAATAATCTAAAGTGTCCCATACCACATTGAAATGTTTAATTCTAAATCCATATAATTTCAAAAAAATATTAATCTCATACATGAAATAAATCTATCTATTTGTAATGAAAAAATAAGTAGTATAATGAAACAAATACATAGATTCTCTATAAAATGCATGGAATTTCATTTATAAATAATAAGTTGGCTATAAATAACTATTAATGACATACCACGAGGGGAAAATTTAGTTTTCATGTGAAACGATAGATTGTGCATGTAAAATAATTACTTGTTTAGTCTTTTTACATAAAATGATAACTATTTTCATTTAAAAAACTAGGTTACTAAAAATCATATACCCTAAATTGATAAATCCTACATTTTCATATGGATTTTTAAATAATAGAATAACCATTTTTATTAAACAAAAGGATATACACATTTTTATATACCTGAAATATTAATAACAATATCAAAATAATAAACCCTTTTAAAATTTTAAGGCACACAGTAACAAAATATGGTTTTTTATTGACTTCCATTAAAAATAAGAGATTATATTAACTTAGGAAAACATTATTTTTAATTGAAAACAACCTTTTAAACAAATATACATGTACACATAAAATATGTACATATTTCTAGATACTCCTTTTTAGAACTAAAGTAGTTTAATAAAACATAAATCCTTATGTTTTTAATTCTAAAAAATTAATAAAATAGATAGAAACAATTACATTTACTTATATGTGTATAAATGTGTACACAAACACACACACACACACACACACACATATATGTATATATATATACACATATATAAATCTATAAAATTTATATTGGCTTAAAATAGTTTATCAATTATAAACCATACATCTTAGAAATAACCATTTAATTCATAACCCTTATCACAAGAAAATAAAAATTTAATAGTTATATATATATATATACATATGAAATTTAATTTATAATGCTTTTCATTGGGGAAAAAATTATTTTTTGAGAAAAACATCGATTAATGATAATTTCAATTGGAAAAATTAATATGAAATTAAATTAATACAGAAACTTTGATAATTAATAATATCTGTCTTAGAAGAGTCGTCATGAAATTAAAAAATAATTTTTATAAACCTAATATATTCATTTTATGAAAAATAACAAAACATAAGAAAATAATTAAAATTACTACACAATCATGAATTAAAATATGAATTTATAATTTAAATGAGGGTTTAAAATTATGTTCTGAAAACTAACAATATATAATCTCTCTTTCATTATAAGGATTGAAAATAATTTATGTTATATATATATATAAATACATACATATATACATATATATATATATGTATTAAACAAATATAATTCAATCCATATTCACAACAATAATAATTCCCAAAAATTTTCAAAATAAAATAAGAGGCTGGATCTAAATGCACACACACACTCACATATCTTTCGCAAATTAAAACATGAATAGACAGATTTAAATTAAAGCCCTTGAAATATATATAAATATTTTTAAATGTAATATGTTATATATGGAGAATCTATTTTCATATACATATACACATATATATGTAATACTTTTTTTAACAACATAATTTGATATAACTATTAAACCCTTAAAAAATATAAGTGAAAATAATAATCCCCTTACAAAACCATAATCCTATTTTTTAAAATAAAAATATAAAATTCCCCTTACCATAAAAAAATGAATCAATACCTATTTTTATAGATACTCGAACACACCAAAAGAATCTAAGAAGGTTGTAGATGACATTGCAGGTTATGCAAAGTGTACAGAAGGGTGTTACCCATTTATATTTTGTTATGAGACATCTGATGGAAGTCGAAAAAGTTATATTCATTAACATGATTGTATCTAATTCACTGTAATTTTTACACACACACAAACCACATAATTTAGTATCCTTTTTTCATGTTAGTTTTATAATTTAAATATATATTAGATTCATCATTTCTTTTGTGTTTTTTCCCATGTTATTTTCCATTTTATATCATCAATCAATCTTCTTTTTTTTGGATTTCATGTTATCTTTCTTTGTAAAGAAATTATTATGAAAAAATATTAGTATATTGTTATTCTATTTATTATCATTTCATTCACCCATTTTTATATCATTTTTTACTAGTAGTTTTTTATTTAATGTTTTTTTAAAATAAAAAACATAGAAACATAATATAATTTTTTCTTAATAAAAATAATATTTTCCATCATTATATATATATATATATATATATATAATTTTTTGACTCACGTTTTTAACCCTTTTTTTAACATTTTCTCTATGGTTTTTCACCTTTTTGTCTGGGTTTTTTCAATTAATGAATAGTACAATATTATTATATCTCAATTATTTATTCATTAATGGTGTTTTTTGGGGTATTCTTTCATGCTTCATTTCATAATTTTTTTATACTTTATGTCTCGATCTCTATGTTTTATAAGTCTTGATTACTATTATTATAATATCATTTTCCAAATTTTATTATTTATTTAATAGAACGTTTTTATTTATTTGTGTTGACATTTTTTAACATGTAACGTATATATATATATTCTTATATTAATATAATTATATATAATTATAATTTAAAAAAATATAAAAAAATCATAAATATTATTTCATATTTTTATAAAATGTTTTTTAGTAATAATAATAATTTCCTAAAAAATTACACATAATTATTATTACTACTATTATTAATACTATCATTAAAATTTACAGTCAGAATATAATTAGTATGACAAAGATTAAATATTTATATATTTATATATTTTTCCATTTTAATTCTTCATGCAATTTTAATAATACAAATCTTTTATTTTTTTACAAAATATAATCAAATAAATCTATTTATACTAAAATAAAATTTTCAATAAATTAATACCATATTTAAATACAATATTAATATTTTATAAATTTTAAAAAAAATATATTATTTTGATAAAATATTTTGATAAAAAAATTCTTTATTGGTTTTAAATTTTAAAAAATTTATTAAATAAATAAATAATTAATATTTAAATTTCATGGGGTGTTTCACAACCCCTTGAGGACCCATAAAAGAAGTGTGATGAGATATTTATTGATGTTGTGATAGGATTACCATGTAGGTCTGGGGGAAACGATGCCATATATGTGATTGTATACCGACTCACCAAGTCAAACAACTTAATAGCTATTTGAGAACAATGTTTAGTAGAGAGAATAATATTCCTATACTTAAAGTAGTTAGTATGACTCTATGGAGTTCCATCGACGATTCTTTCTGATCGTGATACTCTCTTTACATTCTGATTGTGTAATTTATTATAGTAGGTGTTTGAGACCATTTTATGCTTGGGAACAACCTTTCACCCACAAACTAATGGCCATATTGGGTGGACCATTCAGGTTCTAGAGGAGATGCTTCAAGATTTCATGTTAAAATTTTTCTGTATTTTGGAGGATCACATACCAATGATGGAGGTTGCCTTCAACAATAGCCACCATTACCCCATTGGTATGACACCATTCAAGGATTTGTATAAGAGACCCTGTAGGTCACCATTTTTCTGGAATGACCCAAGATAATTAGAACTCATGGGTCCAGAGTTGGTGGGAACTACACCAAAGAAGGTGTTGGACATCTAAGAGTGAATGAAGAATACACAGAGCCATCATTAGTCTTATGCTGATAGGTGATAGAGGCATTTGGAGTTCATTAAAGGAGACAATGTTATCTTACAAGTTTCAAATCCACATGGATTATAGAGACTTTTCTGAGGATAAAGTTTATCTCTAAGGTTGATCGAACCTTTATAGATACTACATTGTGATTGTGAGGTGGCATCCCTCTTAGCTCCAATGCCATTGTTTTATAAGGTACATGAAATCTTCCATGTGCTGAAGTTGAGGAGGTATGTGTACGAACCATCAAATGTTATCGACTGGGCTGATATGGACATTGAGGATCGAGTGTCCATTATGGAGTACCTAGTAGAGATTGAGGATCGGAGGAGAAGATCCTTCAAGGGTGGTCGATTCCTTTAGAGTGTGCATGGTGGTATCACGAGAACCTTCAAGAGAGCATTTGGAAGTGGGAGACCCAGATGCGAGCACAGAAACCCCATCTATTTGGGTAGTTTTTTCCATTTTCAGTATTAAAATCCCCAAGGTGGAGAGAATGCAACATCATGGTTTTTACATGTATTATATTTGGATATTTTATGGATTGTTTTTGAGACCAAGCACTAAGATGACCTGCGATTATAAGTCTCGATGTACCCAAAATAAATATTTGAAATATATTAAATATATTAAATAACATGTGTTCATGGTTTTCAGGGGCATGTATCATAAGTTCTAAATGGGTGCCTATATCATAAATCTGAGTGGACCGTTGAGTTTTGAATGGTAGTTTTACCTTAGGAATGACTTATCTTTGGTCATCGTAGGTTGTTTGGTGAAATGTAATCACAAACATGGAAATGAATCAAATTATTTGACAAAATTATTTGAATTATTTTCATTGAAACAACGATTTTTCAATATTTTAATACATCCTTTTGTCAGAATTCAAGGGTTATCCGTATAAACATGGATATTTTGGAGTATTTTTGCTGAGAGCCTTGGAGAATACTCTCAGGATAATGATGATAAAATCATGGTTTGGTGACCAACGTACCCCAGATTCCTTGGATCATTCCAGAAATGATGATAATTACTCAATCATCACTAGAAATCGAAACGAATCGAGGTAGGGAATGTTTTTAATTTAGATTTATTCCACATTCATAATTTTTGTGATTAAAACAATTCAGTCACTAAACAAATTGATTTGTAGATCAGTTACCTTGTGGGATGGGAATAGTCACTTGGTGTTTTAGGGGAATCACATTGAATATTTCATTTTTTATCATACAAATATGAATTCATATTGACATGATTATCACTATAGGATCATTCCTCCCATTTTTTATTGTCCTCTCCCCCAGGTTCTACGATTCACCAAGGGAATTCATCGATTGTCTTGGGGTTCAATGAATCAAGATCGATCAACCACCAAACACCTATTTATTGTTTTAGAAACCACATATTGAAGATTTGGGATTACCATGATGTGATGGTAGTATGATAGTGGTTATGACAGAGAATCAGATAACATTGAATTCCCAATTTCACATTCTTTTCTGTTCTTTTGCACACAAATAAGAACATCGATTTGATCTATTTTTACAGCAGATGTAAAGTTGAGAATTTTTGATTATCTATGGAAATTCTCAAATGAATAAATTCCTTGAGTTTTTTTGTACGGTCTGAATAGTTGAGAGGCAAGAGCAGAGGAGGAGGTGTGAAAGAGAAAGATAAACATTTCTTGAAAATATTATAGAACATAGTGGGTAAAGAAGATATACATGCCATGTGGGGCCCCTTTAGTGATGGATTTGGATTCAGGATGAAGATAAGGATAACATTGAATGCTACCATGGTCACATGACAAGTAATTCTCCCCATTTTACTCATCATGTAACCTAGAGTGTACATGGAAACTAGTTGGAGTACCTGAGAACATACACATTATGTACTCCCACATAAACATGAAAAGACTACACGGAAGGGGTAGAATGTGCATCTATATTCCATGTATAACATTCAACATGGTGTGTTAGGATCTTCAACATGGGCATTCCATGGGATAATTGGACATGCTTTGTACCCCTTAGGGCATGTTGTGTACTCCCTTTAAGAGTGCTTTATGATTTTATTTTTCATAGTTTAGAACTATATAGGTTGAGCGCATTCCATTGGTCCTTTACCTCTATGGTAAAATGTGGCATTAAATCCATGCCACAGTGTTACATCCATGTCATGGGATTACGATACCATATAGAGGATGAGTCTCAAATATATTTAAGGTGTAACTCTATGAGACTGGAGTTCGATCCTCTGTCATTATTTGTTACCTAGTTGGAGTTGGTGGAATTAGCATTCCCTCCCGAATCAGAGATTGGATCCTCCATAAAGCAGACTTCATTAGTAGGTTTTATGGAATTTTTTACTTATGAACCCCTACAAGCGGGTTGATCTATATTGGGTTTGTGGTTTCCCATAGTGGTTATTTACATGAAACTGTATATGTGTATCAATGTCTTCTTAGACTTTTGTATTCTCTTTGGATGGGATACAATGAGCTATACCTCTCCCTCATGTGTCTTCGGTGATATAATGGCTCACAGAGTGAGTACCTGTGGAATGAGAATTGTTTCATGTATAATCATATGGATAATAGTTGGTTATGTCCACCTGATGGTGTGGTGTCTATCTTAAGTTTATCTATGTATTTCTTTTATACATTTATTTTTATATCCTGTATTTAGCTAACTATATTTGGTGCTTCATGTTTAGTGTTTTCAGGGTGTCCTAGTGAGTATTATTCTAGTAACCCGTACATGGGCTTTTCCAACACATGTCATGTCTTGTGCAGAAAATTAACCTCTTTAAAGTGTTCTAATAGGACTTGGAGTTGGTGGAGCATATTTGGAGCATAGTTGGAGTGTGATAAATGGTGATATTTACCAGTATCGTAATATTTACTTAGACCTTTGCCTTGGAGATAGTTTTACTCTTTATATTTTTGAATGGGATTGTTTTTTTTCACACGTTCTGTTTTCAGTACTTTACTATCCTACTCTATTTTTGGATCATAGATGTATTCCTATATTCATTCAGTTGTTTTATATTTCATCATTTTGTGGGACTGGTAATACGTGTGTGTGTGTAGGTAATTTAGGTTAATGCCTCCCCTTTTTTGTGATATTCATACATAGCACTGGTCTCAATCCTCTAGCCTATTGGAGGTGGGATTAGGTTGGTCACAGGCTGGACCTTGACGGTTTAGATCATGAAATATTAGCCATTGGAATAGAGGTTAAAAATAATATTAATTAAATTATTAATTTTTTGGACACATATATATAAGAAGAATTATTTGGTGATTAATTAACTAGAAATAAACGTAAACCCCTTTTTTAAAATATATGAATTTTTTTGGTGGAAAATGATATTTATTCAATAAAAAATGTATTAGATTAATAATTACATAAATTTTTTGATAATTTATTTTAATGAAATGTAAATATTTTATTCAGATAAATATTTAACAATAATAATATATTATTTCTAGACAATACTTGAGAATAAATCAAATGTGATGAATAAAAAGATGCACTTCCCTACCACCTTTTAATAGAGAACAAATTTTAAAACAAAATTTTAAAACATTTTTAAATTTTATTTGAAGAAATAAACTTAATTCATTAAATTTGTATATAATATTTTACTTTGAGTGAGTTTTTTTAATTTTTCTATGACGGTTCATGTTTTGATGAATATTTAAAAAACATTGAATTTTAATTAAAAAAATCCTTTTTTGTATAACTTATTTATATAGTTAAATTGTATATGAATTTGGTTTTAATGTATAATCAGATCAATTATACATCCATTAATACAATTTATGTCATTAAAACCAATTTTATACCAAAATTGGATTTAAGAACATTCAAAACTATGGATCATTTTAACATTAACAAAACACTTTCTCATACCGTCTATAGGATTAATATTAAATTAATTTTTACCACTTATATGTTTGGAATTCAAAAAATTGGATTATATATCATGAATAATAATAATTTATAATTTATTATATGTTATAATTGGTTTTTTAAAAAAATTGTATAGAATGTAATTAAAATTAATTACAACGATTAAGCTGAAACTATGTTATCTTAGTGGTAAATGTTTAACTTAAGTGGAAAAATAACCAAAAAACGTCTAAAAAATTCATTGGTTGGATAAATTTATAAAAATTACCCTCCTGGATAAAATTTTAAAAGTTATTGGTGGATAATGATGTAATGGGGGTGGGGGATTGTCAATAATTTTTACCTTTTTATATTCATAAGAATGCCACTCCTCCTCCAATATAAAAGGGAAATCACACCCCTCACTTCCTCACAAATCTCAATCCACATTGGATCATAAAAAAACTTCCCAAATAATCTAAAATATTAAACCCTCTTATACTATAGTACTAAAATTATTTATTAAACAATACACATTTTTCCATTTGTGTAAACCAAAAGGAATTACCCAACGAAGAGGTAACATCTTTTCACAGTTTCTTTTGTTTTATTTTCAATATACAACCCATAAATTATTATCATAAAATGAATATATAATAACATAATTAACCTAAATATAATTATATTTTTTAATTATATGTTTTTTACCTTCACATACACAAAATTATATCAAATGGGTAACAAACTTATAGTTTTTCTATATGGAGGACTACCGCCTCACAAAAAAAATGTTGTGTGTTTTTTCCTTTAACACATCTCATGGTGTGAATTATGATGGAAATTATATTTTTATATTATATATATATGATATTTATTATTTATTTATTTTTATGGTACTATTACATAAAACATACCTTTATTTTTTCCATTTTTTGGGAATACGATAAACTCATTTGTGGACGTGTGGACTATCACCTCCTTGAAGCGATGTGATTCATTCACCCTTTACATAGAATGTATTAAGGATGGTTTTAATAAAATTAAATGACATATATGAAATAATAATGATTCTTTAATATATATATATATATATATACATTTATGCCCTTTAATTTCTTTCTTCCAATATGAAAATAATACGAAAACAACATTTATGTATACGTATAGCCTACCATCTTCATGAAAAGTGTATTCCATTTCATATTTATATATATTATATATTTTTATAAATATTTATATTATGAATATAATATATACTTAAATAATATTCTAAATTTTTTTAATAATTAAATAATTATCTATGAAATGGGATCAAGAATAAATATTCAAAACATATATGAAAAACAAAGAAGATATTACCTGAAATGTATCATTTATATGAGACTGTTAATAAAAGGGTAATATAAAGTTATAATAAAATAATATATGGTATTATATAAGATAATATATAGATTTAGAATAAACATATACTTATTGTAAATGATGTTTAAATGTGTTTGGAGAATGTCATGACATAAGGTAAGTGTTTTCTCATCTCACTTTTATTTCTGTAAGACTTAAGCCTTATTCACCACTCATTTCATTTGTGTGGTGAATAAAATTCCCATTAATTAATTCTATTATTCATATAATTATATGAATTTTTATTCATTAATCCATTCGATTGTCTTTTTTCCTTTGGGTTTGTGGTTAAAAATTACAAAATCAGTAAAGTAATTTTGTCTCAATTTTCATTCATTGAGATACATGGCCTATTATTAACCTATATTTTTCTATGCGGTGTATATAATAAACTTTTATATGTTATATAATGAATATTATTCCTTTAATTATATTATATGCTTCATTAAATGTTATTATCTCACGAGGATTAATATTTAGAGTGACTAAAGTGGTAAGAGTTTATTGATACAATCTCTTAACTTATCAGGATTATTTATAATTTTACTTGCATTGATGAAACATTATAATAATAATCGTAATAAAAATCAATAATTTTATTCTTATATTTTTATTCATGTTATATCAATGCACCGGTACCATTTTACCACTCAGTGGTACTCAAGATAACTAAGAATTGTTTTGACGAAAATATGACTGTATTTCTCTTTTTGGCTAAAAATATGTGCTCTCTAAAAACTATGTTTTCAAAAACAATGTTTTGAAACATGTTATACTAATATAAAATGATATTTAATATAAATTTTACACATGTTTTATGTTTTTAAGAAATGTTTGTTAAAAATGAATATTCTTGTGGTTTTCCGATCTAGGCACTTTTCAAATCATTTTATGGCGTAGAAGGAATGATCTCTATGTATGGAATTATTCTCCATCACGAACACTATGTATTATAAGAGTTTTTTATATTTGTTTATGGATATTTTAAAATAAAACTGATTTAAATTTTTTATTGTTTTAGAATTTTTTTAAATGATTTCCTAGTATACCTTTATAAATTTTAATGGTTATTTTCTAGGGAAAAAATTCAAAATGTTTTATGATTTAAATAGAATTTATCCTACTTGAAAAGATATATTGTTCATTAAATGTTTTAAATTAATTTTTAAAGAATTATTAATATTATTTTTTAAATAGTTTTATAAATTGGAATAATTTTCCTCTTTGTGTTACATAAGGTAATCCCCTAGATACTACACTATTTTAAATGGTGGATTTTAGACCCTGAGTTTTCTAGGCCCCAAAGAAAATATCTCCCACAACCTCTAGTTGATAACAAACTCCACCATGACTTTCACCACAAGAAATTAAGACTATGTAGTTTTGAATACAACTATTATCCTCTAAAACAACCCAAAACATCCATTTGATTAAATTAGATCTGAAAAAGCACAAAAAATGGTTGATAAAAAATCTAGCATAGGAAAATTACTTAATCAAATAAATATTAATACATTATATTTCCCATTAATATGAACTCCTTCATATTATCCATTATTTGGAACTTTAGTTAAACATATGATATCTGATATGTATATATATATATGTATATATAATATAAGGGATTAAAAAAGGAAAATAACACATATAGAAAGGAAACAAAGTGTTTTAAGACTCATCCCTCCCCATAAAGACTGAAAAAAACCCACTATAACAATTATATTACATATATATTCTCTAAAGGACTATTTTATTGATGGAAATATATCCCAAAAAAATGTTCCCCAAAGGACACTGAATGAAATTAAATTAAGCCCTGAATGAGCAGTCTACATCATGTTATGTCATCTGTCTTATTCCACATTGTCTACTTTTAAGTAATCATCCCATACTGTGACCATTTTGAATGTTTCACCCCCTCGCTAGGAGCCATTATGTCGTGTTACCCTCTAATGCATAGTGGTAGGGAAACCCTATATATCATAGAGTAAATACATTGGGAATAGTTCTAGATGATAGGTGCTATCATAATAATCTCTCTTTCAAGTCTCTCACCCAACAATGCATGTGTTGTGCCACACCACATCAAATTCTTATTCCACTACATCATTAGATAGGTCTCACTATATAGATAGTAACACGGAAGGGAACCCCTCAATTCCACATCATAAATCCATGATGAAGGTGGGATGGCTGATATGTGTCGTCATACCCATATCCCTTTCAAGGCCTCCCACCTGATAGTGCCTGTGTGTCGCAATGATACAATGCTTGACTATTGCATCAAGCCTTTCACCTAGTCCCACCCGGACACATGTTTCCAACTAATGATGTCTCAGTGGGTCTATAGCCTAGATTGGATTGATATGAAATATAAATGGTCTAAATATAATCTATTAATATATTATTTTAACATTCAGAATATTACATGTTTAACATTATTTAAACCTTACTCTTATCAATTATAAAAAAACCTTTTGATATGGTTTAAATAATTTATCAGATAAGGCCTTCAATTTGGAAAATTCATAATAAATATTATAAATAATTCATAATTTTTTATATACTCTCTTATATTTTTCCATATTTTGATAATCTATGAACACTTTATAAATTACTCTAGTAATTTCCACATAATCATTTCATATTAAAATTATAAGTCATGAAATATAAATAAAATATCTATTTAATAATATCATTTAATGTAATGGATAATTATTTTATAAATGTTTTTTAAAAATAATTACTAATTATAAAATCATATATATAAAAAAAATTATAAATTAAATGAATATATAAAAGTACCTTTTCATAATTTATATTTTATATAATCAATTTTAAATGGAAGTTTAAAAAAAATAAATTTTTATGATATTATTTTTACTGGTATCAACTATATCTTAAAATGTGGTACCTCATATTATCTATTATATTTTATGATAGAAAATCTGCAGGTGTAATATAAATTTATGTATCTTTGAAGTAATATATTACGATAGGTATGATATTATCTATACAATATAATGTCATTTTTTATATGTTTTGTTCAGTACTATCACCCAATACGATATCCCATATTATATGGTATAATATGTGTAAAACTAAAGGATTTATACTTTGTGGATTTCAACAACATTCTATGTCATATTGAGTGATCAGATCACAACTTATGATATCACTTATTGTTAAAAAAACTGTTGTATAAAATTTATATAATCAACTATGATATCCCACATCTCAAAGATAACTACGCACTATACAAAAAATAGAATTTAATGGTTATTTCTTATTTAAAAAATAATTTTTAAATTTATATTATTATTATTTAATTAAAATTAATTTTTTATTTATTTAGATTCTATTTTTTATTCTATACTTATTTTAATATTTTTTATTCATATCCAAAAAACATCATTGAATGTCAATCATCATTACACTACTCCCACTAATTCTCACTTAACATTATAAGCACCAACAACATCAGTAAATGCATTAATATGTATTAATAATTCAATAAATGTAATTTAATATGCTTGTTTATATATTGTTTACATTACTTAACATCTCTCTAAGTGTTCAATCATACTTAAAAAAACTCTCACTCATTCCCTCTACAGTTTCTAAGTAATAACCACTCATCCAAATTAATTTACATGTAATACGATGTCTATGAATGTTATTTAACCCATTTGAAAAATAAATATGTCATATAAATAACTTGTGAATATAATTAAAAATTCAAAATGAATTAATAATTATTGAAAACTTTTAATCACAAATATTTAATAATTAAAAATGAATTAATTATTTAATAATAAATTCATACATAAATAGTAATTAATAATTAATAATTCATTAATTTTAAATAATAATTAATAATTAACAAGAAAATAAGATATTAAATAATATATATGTAATAATTATAATTAATTTAATATTGACAATTAATAATAACTAATTACTAATTTCAAATAAATAATTATTTAATAATTAATAATTATAACTAATTAGAAATTAAATTATTTTTTAAATAATAAACAAACAAAAATAATAGATAATTAGTATTTAAAAAATATTAATAAATAACATATAATTATAATAAATAAATATTAATTAATAAACAATTAATAAACAATAATTCATAAGTAATTAATGTTTACATTAGTTATTAATATTAATAATTAATAGATATTAATCATTAATAATTAATAGATATTAATCATTAATTAAAATTTATTTAATAACTAATATTAAATAATTAATTGATAATAATTAAAAAATAATTACTATTTTAAATAACATATTGTTAATAATTATAAATAATTGATAGTTAATAATTAAAAATTAAAAATTACTAATTGATAATTAATCATTACTAACAAATAATTAATAAATTTTAATTACTAATTACTAATTAATATTTAATAACATATAATTAGTAAGTAATTATTTATTATAACATAATAATAATAATTATAATTTTAAAATTTCTAAATAAAAATTAATAATTTCCAATCAATGAATTTGGTACCCTAGTCGTAGAATCTTGATGTAAAAATGTGTCTATCCCTATTTCTACTTCATTTGGCAATGTGAAATTCGGAATGTAGTCTTAGACGAATCCAAGATGGATAATTTCAAAGATTTTTTCATCAACAACCCATCATTCAGTGTGGGTTCTTCTTATGCTAATACAATTCCCATATAAAACATTACAAGCTCTTTAGATAAGCATGATATTTCCTAGGCATCTATTCATCATAAACATGGTCTTTCTGAATATAAGATTGATTTAGGTGGAAGTATAATACAATTCATAAGGTCTTAAAATTGGTGATATAATATACACTATGAGTGGTTTAGGTTGTATCATGAAATCATATATTTTGGGATATGATAAACCCATATCTTACTATACGAAATATCCAAATACATATCCAACATGTAAGGCATTTGGTAAAATATTTTTAAATCACCCACATTTACTAAAGCCACCTAGAACATGTGTTCTTTTACATTATATTGTGTAATTTTAATATAAATGATGAAACCATATACAAAACACATTTGGATATTTCCAAAAAAAATTAAAAGTCTATAACCACCTTCAACTTGTATCAATCGATATGTATCACTTTGTGAGTAACTATCCATACTACATTTTGGATAAACTATAAAACACTTTTTTACTAGATCTATGAGTTTTTTAAAAATCAATCCCCATTAGGTCAACCACAAAGTGTGACCCGATTATCCTTTATATCATTGAATAAAAATATGAAATCATGAATTCATAAATTTATGAAAATAGAGTTCTCTAGAAAGTAGCATTTTTAGTCAATGTATAAAATAATCTTATGTGATCTCCATCAACCACATGTATCTGTACACTTTTTTCCACCAACTATATCATATACAATCATGCAAAATCATAGAATTCATTTTTTTCAAGACATTGAGTGACCATGGGGCTTGGAGTCTGTCAATCCCATATACCATCCCCACATGTTCTTGATTTGTAGATTATATATATACCACAATGGTGAATATATCCATCCAAACCAAGTATTTTTGTTATTTCAAGAATAATTAGTTTTTATAGTATAATTGAGAAGAGACAAATACAAAGTATGAGGAAACATACTTCCTAATATTCAAAATCCCAAAAATACATATTAAAAAATCAAACATAAAGTAAATTTGTACTTTAAAATAACATGAAGTTGTTACCTTGAGTCATGGGTAATAAACTTCAAGATCAAAATAAAAAATGAGGGCAGACCATCACCTAGTAAAGAGAGCAACCTAGAGCCACACATGCTTACATTCCAGACACCATCACTATAACCAACTACACTAATGAGACAAAACCAGTCACCATTATCCTCCCACTATTCCAAATAGAAAGTATCATTAACCAAACCATTCACATCATCAATTAATACCTTACATTTCATTCACCTATTAAGATGAGTATATGACATACCCCTCACCCATATAGAAAATTACATCATTTTTTCCTTATCTAAGTATAACCACACATTTCCTCAATCTATAAATCCAGGCACTAGATATCATACTCAACATATAAGAGGAAAAATCATATCTTGTTTAAGATTCATCCAAGGAAATGATCATAAAAAACCTATCCACCCATTAATAAAATAATTATCAAGTATTATATACGAAATGTATCAATGTATTAAGGTTCTCATGCTTGGTTTCTCTCTAACGTCATGAATGGGGATTCTATTTGTAAAAAATCCCTCAAGGGGACATTTTAGTAAATTTAGGTTTGTTGAGATTGTTGGAAAGAAAGTTTACATGGTTAGTTGTGATGTTTTAGTGTAATTGTTGAAAAATAATGTTGAAAATGTTCAAGGAAAATTGCATGGAAGATCAATATTTTTATAAAATATTTTATGTAGAATTTTTCAAAATTTCCCAATGTTTTCTAGATTTTTGGAGTAAAATATTTAGATAATGGGAAAATATGTTTTTAGAATATGAATTATTTTGGTTCAAATGAAAAAAATTCAGGAAATGGTGAATTAGGTTCATAAAGTTTCACAAAAGTGAAGATTCAGGTCCACCTCATCGATACACATCTAATTAAAGTGTCTCAAAAATGTTTTAATGTCACAAAATACATAGTTTTTTGAACCTGAAAAGAAATTTTGGATATGCATTGAGATGGTGAGTTGTGCACTAAAGGTGATGTCAAATAAATGAAGTTAATAGAACATGGAAATGTTTCATGTAATTTGGGTGTGCACAAGGTGGATATAAAAAATGTTAGCTACATCTCTAAATAGATCTTTACTCCCCCACTCATTTGTTGTGTCTGAAACATAGAGAATATTTGGGCATTGAAATAATATAAGAGTTTTGGAAAATAATTTTTTACATGAAGTAGTGGTTCAAACATCATTTCGGAATATTAAAGGGACTTCTATTTATTAGAATATATTATTTCCAATATGACCCAATGTTTTATAAAATCTATAAATTTTTTGGAATAAATATAATATTCATGAAGGTTGTGGATGTTTCATGATATTTGTAAATTTTTTGCAAGAAAGTGAATTTTGTGCAAATTCGAATAATTTTTCTTGAAATTATTTGGTAAATTTTATATTAATCAGGAGGATGAAGGTTGAGATTTATAAAACATAGAATGAGGTGTAAAATGTGTTGATTCATGTATTAAATGGAATAATATTATAAAATAGTAGTCATTTCTCTATAGTTAATAGAGTAGTATAATTTCAATGTCTAATTGGTAGGGAACATGGAGGGACACTGAAACTACATTAAACATTGTAATAGGAGTGAACTATATGGAATTTGGTACATTATCACCTTTTCATTGTATACTCCTTGGACATAGCCTAGAGGGGACGAACCATGTAAAACTGTTGTGTCATGTATATGATTCATATTTCATTAAATCAATTCTATGAGATGAAGATAGGAGTGTGATTAGTTTAAAAATAAAAAAATCTAAACGAGGATGTCATTATAATATACCGTACCTTGATTCACCCCATCCCTTCTCAGGTTAAATATCCTCAAAGGTCCAACAAATTTAAAATTAAATATGAACCCCTAGAAAAATATATTCATATTTTATGGAACTCTGTGTCATATACTTGGTAGATAATTGAACTCATGAAATTTTTTTCCTCATTGTCATATCATGAATCACGATACAATAGTCATACTCATGATAACCTTAAAATTTCATCACAAAATATAGTACCTTATGAGGGAATTTGGATAGAGGAAACCCATATTCATATGATACATCAATTATCATTAAACTTTTGATAATATATGCAATAAAAATGATAGAACCAAAAATTGGTGATTTTCTTTTATATAACATGATACATTTAGTGATCTCAAAATCCTTTAATAATATTAACAAAACCTTACATAAGTACCAGTATAATCATTTCACATGTGATAGACCACCAAAAGGGGATTATGTTTTCTAAACCTTTCTGGGTTTCATTAATATCAATACATATCTATGTAATTACTACCAAATATCTTCCAAGACATATGATAAAACCATCCCACTAAACTCTTTTAGTGATTAACCTCTATGAATAGTTTTATTTCAAACTAATTATGAGATTTAGAAAGCATATTATTAATTTTTAACTACTCTACCAAGTATTCAAACTCATTTACTTCACAAAATCCAATGTTACGAGGTTAATAACATTTATTACTACTTAGAAATAGGTTTGAGTTAATTTTTATTTAGGGAATATTTCCATTAAAATTTAACCTATATATATTTATGGTAAAAAAATATATCACTTTAAATTTATTAATTTCTAACACATAGTAAACTATTTTATGATATAATGTGACATTCAATTTGAGTTTTGGAATATATTAATCATTTATTTGTTTTTTACGACCTTCTATAGGTACATAAATTCTCCCACTATCATCTTAGAAGCTATATTATCTTCAGAATAAAATTATATGATATGAAAAATCTTTTATTTTAGGAAATAACTATTATTTATTTTTAATGGGAATATATAAAAAAATAAAATATTGTATCCATATCATATATGGTATTCTATGTGTTTCCAATATTAATATAATGGTAATATTTTGTTCATTAAAATATTCCAGTGATGGGTGGTGGAATATAAAACTTTCATATTTTAAAAATGCATAAGATAAACTATTTATCCTCGATAATACACCATCTATCTATATCATCATCATCTTGTAGATTTTTATTAAAAATGAAACATAGTACAGATCCGAAAACAAAAAGGGGGTTATACACATCTATGGGGGCCTAATGTATTGAAGGTCGAGGGCATCCCCTCTGATGATATTAACCCCAATAGGCTTTATACTGTGAGAATTTTGGATACATAACCGCTCCGAGCCTGGGATATCAAGAGAGTCCAGATAATCAGCTACCTCATTCCCCTCCCACTAGTTCTTAGACACTCTAGTGTGGCTACCAAGCCTCCCATCACACTGGACAATGATGTATTCGATATACTAGGGTGTCTTACCTTGTCCTTGGATTGCATTAAAAATCTACATGGTATCAGTTTCAACTTCTGCGAGCCCCATCCCTACTTTCCTATAATCCATGTGTCTTGTCCACATGGTCTTGGCCTCCGCTTACAATAAAGTCCCCTAGCCTAGACAAACTGTAAAGGCCAGAACAACTAAACCATTGTTGTCACGCACAATCCCTCTACCTTGCATGTCGCCTGAAACACACAAGCCATCGGTGTTCATCTTCAAACCTCAAGTGGGGGGATTCCAACTGACCCTATCTTATTTTTCAATATGTTATATAATCTTATAAATCCTAAATCATTGGTGAAATATTATATTTTTCATAATAACCTATTATTAAAAAATAAATTATCATTCTATATAAGTAAAACAATATGAAATCAAATTTTCTATATTTAGATACATTAGAACTAGAAAAATATTGATTTTTATTCAAATCCCTGATCCAACAACCATATTATTTATAATTTGATATAAAACTACAATATTTTTCAATCATTTCTTTGATTCTCAACTCCTTTTTATTTATAACATTTTTAAAGCATGTATTTGGTATTATATGTCCATAAAAATCAATGTATTAATTTCCATAACACTGATAACTGATATAAAATTTTGATGGAGTGTATATCCCCCTTCAAATAGCCCAAAATAATTTTCATCCGATGGGATTTTTTTTCATTAATTTAAAAATAACCTATATGTTTCAATTACATCATGAACTCATTTACATTTTTAGAAAATTTCCAACAATAATGTCACGACCCGTCCCAGTGGGGCCCATGCCACAACTCCCCAAGCCCGCCTCCAATAGGCCAGGGGCTAGTGACTAGCACCGAGTAGGCATATCCCTAACATGGGAGGCATTGCCTATAAACCTGTACACACACACACACATCTCCAACCCCACAAAGCTGAAAAGTAAAAACTCTTGAAAATAAAAATGCATGAATACACGAAGAACCCAACCAACAGAGTACGACAGAAAAGTAATGTACAATAATGTAAAACCCTAGGCCAAAAGTACAGGACCACCAAAATAAAGTCGGTAACAAAGTCCAACCTGTAAAAAAAGGTACTGGGACTGAAATCCATAGCCTTAGGAACACAGATCATCCTTCCTGATCTCACTGAGCACCATCCAGTCCTGGTCCACCTAGAATCCTATCAAAGGCTCGATCCTCTGCACAAGACACGACACATGCGGGAAAATATCGTGCATGTGTGAGTATAAAAATACCCAATAGGACACCCCAAAAACCACAAAGGAAAACAACAAAGGAAAATTACATAAAGGAATGATGCAGTTAGCTCTACATAGTATATGTTTACAGAACATATAACAAGAATATCCAGATATACTCATACACGATCGACTATCGTGAAACCACCACTAAGATCCATCTTGAAGATTTCACTAAGCACATAATGGGGAGAGAACACTCCTAGGTCTGAAGAGAGATACAATAAGTACTCGTTCTGGGAGAAATCACTCCACAAGTACTTAATAATACGATACTCAAATGAGGATCATAGCCACTAGCTATGGGGTGATTCCAACAACTCAGTCTAAACTAATCCTCTTAGTAGAAAATCGGTGCCTGGGTAAGGTAGGTCACGTCTATCCAAGAAATCTACTTAGGGTACAAGGAAGGAATAAAGGATCTGGATCTATGTCTCACAGAGGGGATTCCAACAAATCTATTTAGGATGTCCTGCTGAAGGGATCATACTCCTATACATAGTAAATGATACCAAAAACCTTCAGGGGAAAGACCAAGGGTACAGACCCTAAGAAAGCTATCCCAAGTCACGGAAGACAAATGTCTCACTCTATGTAAAATAGGTTACACAACATGTAGTAAGGTTACACGCCGTGTTCCTTGACTCTGGGTACTACCTGTTTAAACGGCCAGTGTCATCTGTCCAAGCTGTGTAAAACTCAACTAAAAAACATGTAGAAGGATTACACGATGTGTTACTTGAGTCCTTGTACTGCCCATGTAAACGGCCCATGTCATTAAAATTTTCATATTAGAGTAACTACACGACATGTAAAAGGGTTACACGTCGTCTATGAGTGTCCGAGGTTCACTTTGTGTATGCTGGCCATGTGCCCGTATATGGTCTCTATCCATTTCACCATGCCTATGTACCAGTACATGGGGTATCTCGTGTATCTGGCCAGGTCTGGCCGTGGAAGGGTATACACGATGTGTCCTTGGCCATGTACGCAACTCATGTCCGTGTACTCCCGGAGTACATGCTAGGTAGTCCACTGACGAAAACACAATGTGTAGCCCATACTACATGCCGTGTAGTTGGGATTTCTCTAGAACCACCATATTCCTCCTCGCGCCTCTACCGATCTTCCGGATCTCGATTCTGTTATTCGTTTGTTGCGAAACTCAATATATTTGTTCATTTCATCATCCTGAAACCGAATTCGGGTGTTTCAGACCTTCAATAAGATCATAAAACAAGCGTTGATTCATCTAAAAGAAAACTACCAAAACTCATATCTCGCAATATGCTCTGAGTCGTCTGTCGAAACTATCATCACAAATCCGTACCATCATTCCGAGGTTGGATCTACAATCTCATATCGTTGCGCCAACATACGAATGCGCAACGATCAATTTCCTCCAAGAACACGTATAATGCACACGAAGAATGTTAGAAATTGGGTAATAAAGGCACAATGAATCGAGAGGGAAAAAACTCGATCGATGTTCGCATCGATCTTGATTCTTCACCGTTAGAAGGCTAAACGAAACCAAAACAACCTTCAAGAATCAAATCCCCCAAATCCCCACAAAAGCCCATCCAGAAAATATGATCGATCTGCGGGCTAATCTATTCGTGGATTAGTCCACGTTTGTTGTAGAAATCATGAACGGGGAAATTAAATCTAAATCAAACATCCAACCTGGATCCGCGACATTTTTTGGTGAAGATTCAGTCGTCGTGTCGTCATCACCGGCGAAACTCGTCAAGAACGTCGTCACCGCATTGGGGTTCCCTCTAGAGACTCTAGAGCCTCCAATAGTATAAGGGTTATGAGGTCTATAACCTTGTACCCCTGTGCAAATATCAATTTAAAAAGATAAAAGATTTTTCCTGCAACAAGATTTAATAAAATATTTTTATTAAATATTTTATTATAGTTACGTCAAAAAACTAGATTTCACCATCGACCTGCACCGACCAATGTTAGGCCTCAACTAGGGTAAAATCGCTATTCTGAATTCAATGTTGCCCTCGGATTTCTACTCCAAGAACTCGTTCAAGAGTTTTTCAACTTTTTCAGGAAAACCCCACACACATGATACTTAATTATTTAATTAATTTCAAACATTTGTTCCTGGCTTACAGGGCCTCGAAACTGTATGCCGTCTCAAAGCCTGGTCTCAAAATAATTCCCATATAATACTAAAATAATACATGGGAAAAAAATATGGGACATTACATTCTCCCCACCTTAGGGATTTACGTCCTTGAAAAATCCAAAACAAAGACTGCTAAAAAATATGTGGGTACTGTGTACGGATCTGAGCCTCCCACTCCCGTGTGCTCTTCTAGAGATTCTCATGCTGCCACTGGACACGCACTAAGGGAATTGCTCACCCACGAAGGATATTCTACTGCCAATCCTTGATCTCCATTGGGTACTTAGAAAATGTCACTCCATCATCGATTTCTAGCTCTCCCCAGTCGATAATGTGTAATGGATCATGCACGTACATCCGTAGATGCGACTCATGGAAGGGGTTGTGTACCAGGTCCATCTTAGGAGGTAGAGACAAGTTGTATGCCACATCGCCAACTCTTCTCAGGATCTGAAAAGGTCCAATGAACCTCAGAGATAGCTTGCCGCCTCATCCAAATCCATGCAATCCCCATAGAGGTGAGACCTGAAGGAACACATAGTCTTTTTCCTCAAACTCCAAGGGCCTCCGTCTCCTATCATAATAAGACTTTTGACAACTCTGTGTAGTCTTCATCCACTCCTAGATGACCCACACCTTCTCTGTAGTAGCTCACACCATCTTTGGGCCCATGAGTGCTGACTCTCCTGGGTCAGTCCAACAAAGTGGGGACCTACAAGGTCACCCGTACAAAGACTCGAATGGTGCCATACCAACAGTGGAATGATAACTGTTGTTATAAGAAAATTCCTCCAGTGGTAGGTAAACCTCCCAGATATGACGAAGTTAAGTATGCAAGCTCATAGCATATCCTCTAGAACCTGGATGGTTCGCTCTATCTGACCATCAGTCTGAGGATGAAATGCTGTGCTCAAGAGTAACTGAGTCCCAAAAGATTCCTATAATCCCTTTCACAAATGGGATGTCAAAATAGCATCACGATCTGAGATGATCGTTGATGGAACTCCATGATGTTGAACTACCTCTTGTACATAGAGGCATCCCAAGCTCTCTACTGAATTCTACTCTTGTATGGCTAGGAAGTGGGCCGACATGGTGAGTCGGTCTACGATCACCCAGATGGCATCGTGTCCCCTGGATGTACGTGGTAAACCCGTCATGAAGTCCATGGATATCCCATCCCACTTCCACTCTGACACCACAATGGGTTGAGACAAACTTGCTATAACCTATTAGTCATCCATTACTTTCTAACAAGTAAGGCACTGAGAAACAAACTCTGCCACACCATTCATCATTCCTAGCCACTAGAACTGACGTCAGAGGTCCTGGTACATCTTTCCCATGCCTGGATGCACCACAAAAGGATATGTATGGAACTCCCTCAGAACCTCCTCCCACAACGTCACTAGTACTACTTTTCACCCTCTAAAAAGAAAAACGTGCTCCCCACCTTTTGAATATCCATCAGCAACATCACCTGCAGATATCTGAGCACGTATAGTATCATAGCATCCTCGAGATGTGCTTCCCTGACTCGCTATAAGAGTAGACGGGTAACAACCATCGACTTAAGGTAATCTCCCTCATCTCTATCCATGAAGGATAACTGTAAAGAGGCCAACTACCTTGTCGCATCATCCAGCAACTACGAACTGGATTTCCTGCTTAGAGCATCTGCCACAACATTACCCTTCCCAAGTGTATAAAAGATCTCAAAGTCATAATCCTGGAAGAACTCAATCCACTGCCTCTATCTCAAATTCAGATCCTTCTGAGAAAATATATATCTAAGACTCTTGTGATCAGAGTAGATGAGGAAACACTCGCCCATCAGGTAGTGTTGCCACATCTTCAATGAAAAGACTATGACTTCCAACTCAAGATCATGGGTCAGGTAGTTCTGATCGTGTGGCCTCAACTGACGTGAGCCATAGGAAATCACCGCTTGCCTCTGCATTAGGACGCAATCATGACCGGTTCCTGATGCGTTGTAGAACACTACATACTTGACACCCTCTTCTGGTAGTCTCAAGATCAGGGCGCTCATCAGACACTGTCTCAATTGCTGAAAAGCCTTCTGGCATCTCTTGGTCCACACGAAAGGCTTCCCCTTTCATGTAAAAGCTGTCATGGGTGCTGACATCCTAGAGAAATCAGGAATGAATCTCTGATAGTATCCTACCAACCAAAGGAAACTCCGTACCTCCATCATGCTCTGGGGTGGATCCCATTATAACACTACCTCTACCTTGGCTGGGACCACTACTACACCCTCTGCTGAGATAACATGTTCCAAAAAGTGAACATCCTATATCCAGAATTGAAACTTCGAAAGTTTCACGTAGAACTGTTGCTCTTGGAGTGTGTCCAGAACCATCCTTAGGTGCCTTGCATGCTCCTCCTCAGACACAGAGTATACAAGGATATCGTCGATGAAGACCACCACAATCCGATCTATATAGGGCTGAATGATCCAGCTCATGAGTCCCATAAAAACTATCGAGGTGTTCATCACACCGAAGGGCATCACCATGTACTCATTGTGACCATAGAGACATCTGAAAGCTGTCTTCGATATATCCTCATCCCATACTCGCAACTAGTGATAGCCTAATTGTAGATCAACCTTTCGAGAACCATCTCACCCCTCTTAACTGGTCGAAGAGGTCATCGATCCTCGGTAGTGGATACTGGTTCTTCACGGTCACCCGATTCAAGATCATGTAATCCACACACAGCCTCAAGCTCCCACATGCCTTCTAGGCAAATAACACTAGGGCCTACCAGGGTGAAACACTGGGTCTCAGGAAGCCCTTCCTATGTAAGTCTTCCACCTGCACTCTCTACTCACGAAGCTCTACAGGAGCCATCTGATATGCCGATGTTGATATCCGTGTCATCCCGGGTTGCAACTCAATGCATAAATCTATATTTTGATGGGGTGGTAGTCTAGGGCTCTGGAAAGACGTCTTCATACTCATCCACTACTGCTGGAAACTGGAAACTTGTAACATCTACTATGCCAAGGGCTAGGCTAGCCAACTGATGTGAAATCGGTTGTACCTTCCTACGTACAAGTCCATCCTGCGCTGCCTGGGTCTCCTTTTCACCGATTAAGGAGAACCTTGTTCCATCACTGCGGACACACCACACACTTCGCCTAAAACAATCAATCTGGGCATGAACTGTGGATAGCCAATCCATACCAAGAATGACATCGTAAGGCCTCAACGCTATAACTAAAAGGTTACAACCAAAACTCATGCCTCCAAGGGTCAGGTCGCATTGTCTGCAAAGGTGTGTGACATCTGAATCTTCTCCAGTTGGTTTTTATAAGAGTAAGGGTCAAGTCAACGGCTCAACTGGATTCTCAAGGTCTCAAACAAGATAAGAAGCCAAAAAATAATGACTAGATACTGTGTCTATTAGTACAAAAACCAAATCATAAAAGACACATATTGTACCTCTAATCATTTTGGGAGTACCTGGGTCATAAGGATCTACTGCCTACAGCTTTCCCTGCCTCTGTCCACCAGCTCCCTAAACCTGGGGTGGACCTTTTGGGGGTGGTGGTGGTAAAAGGTAAAAAATCTGACCACCTCCAGCTGCTCTCCCAGCTTCTCTACCATGTCCTCTACCCCACAGATCTGTCTGCTCCACACATTGCCTCTGCCTTGGTGGTCCATCCACTGCTCCCATGTTAGTAGTATGGCAGTTCAGACAATCTTGAGTGAGATGTACCCTGCCATCACAAGTGTAGCATTGCCTCTCTCGAGGCTGGATGGATGAACCCTACGAACCCTGTACGGTAGATCCCCTATCCTAGAATCTCCCCTGAAAACGTTTCCCACGGCTGGGTCCCTGACTTTGGCTCCCTACTGCCGAGGTCTCTGCTCCAGCTCGCTCACTACTGACAAATGATGGCTGTCTCTGCTCAGCCAAGAAGACCTTTACCACAAAATCCCGCTCGAGCACCCCAGCATAAGTAGGAATTATCATAGGGATTATTCTAGGTCAGATGTCTCTACGTAATCCCCGCTCAAAAGTTTGAGCTCTGAAGCACTGATCCCTGACCATATCCATCGAGTACCGTGAGAGGTCGGTAAACCTCAATGAATAGTCAGCCACCATCAGGGTTCCCTACTAGAGCTGAATAATCTCATGTATACATACCGATCTCAGGGTAACCAGTGAAAATTCATATCTGAAGAGACTCTCAAACTCTGACAATGCATGAGTCATCTCATCGTGAGTCTAGATAACCAAACTACACCATCACCCTACCGAGCCCTGTAGAAGGCTCGCTGCCAGGATCACCATCTGGTCTGCTGGCGTCCTGACCAAATGGATTACTCTAGCTACTACCTCAATCCAGTCCTCTGCTACCTAAGGGTCAGGATCACCTCTAAACCTGAGGGGTCTCTGCCTCTAAAACTTGTGGAGTGCACTCAGCCTGCGCTCCTCCTCTATTGGTACAACAGGAACTAAAAATTTCTCCATAGGTGGTGGAAGAACTGGCACACCACCTGATGGTAAAACTGGTGGATCTGGTCCCTGTATCAAAGCTTCATCACTGAGGGAGTCATCCTTGTGATCGAGCTGCTTGATCCTAGTAGGTGCGTGTCGCGGAGGCATCCTGTAAAGAAACAAGATGTATCTCAGTCAGTGAGTATATCTGGAGTGCTGACTCAAGAAGGATGTGGAAACCACAACCCATTCCAATATGATGCATGTACCGTTATTTTCCCATACAACTAGTGTTCTCATGTTCCGAGTCGAAAAGAAAGTAATCAGAGTCCTGGTCTATGGATACGTCAGTCACCTGCACCAACACTAGGGTCCCTGGCTTGAAAGCTGAACTCAAAACACTTAACACTGTTTCCCCAAACCAACTCACAGACTATCAGTCCTAAGGTATAACAGACCACCTTTGATACAACTCTGTCACGACCCATCCCTGGGGGGCCCATGCCGCAACTCCCCAAGTCCGCCTCCAATAGGCCAGGGGCTGGTGACTAGCACCGAGTAGGCATGTCACAAACATGGGAGGCATTGCTTATAAACCTGCACACACACAAAAACACACATCTCCATGCCCACAAAGATGAAAAGTAAAAACTACTGAAAATGGAAATGCATTCATACACTAAAAATCCAACCAACAGAGTATGAGAGGAAAGTAAAGTACAATAATGTAAAACCCTGGGACAAAAGTACAAGCCCACCAAAAGAAAGTCTTTAACAAAGTCCAACCTATAATGAAAGGTACTGGGACTGAAATCCATAGACGTAGGAACACACCTCAGCCTACCTGATCTCAGTGAGCACCGTCCAGTCCTGGTCCACCTAGAATCCTGCCAGAGGCTCGCTCCTCTGCACAAGACATGACACATGCGGGCAAAGCCCGTGCAGTGGTGAGTATAACAATACCCAGTAGGACACCCCAAAAACCCAAAAAGAAATAAAACAATGGAAAGTACCATAAAGGAATGATGCAGTCAGCTCTAAAAAGTATATGTTTACAGAACATATAACAATAATATCCAGATATACTCATACACAATCAACTATCATGAAACCACCACTAAGATCTAGCTCGAAGATTCCACTATGAACGTAACTGGGAGGACACACTCCTTGGTCTAAAGAGAGAGATACAAAGTACTCGTTCTAGGAGAACTCACTCCACAAGTACTTAAGAATATGATTCTCAGATGAGTATCAAAACCACTAGCTTTGGGGTGACTCAAACAACTCATTCTGAACTAATCCACTAAGCAGAGGATTGGTGCCTGGGTAAGGTAGGTCACATTGATACCAAGAACTCTACCTAGGGTACAAGGAAGGAATAGAGGATCTGTCTCTAAGTCTCACAGAGGGGATTCCAACAACTCTATTCAGGAAGTCCTGTTGATGGGATCATACTCCTATATGTAGGAAATGATACCAAAAACCTTAAGGGGAAAGAACAAGGGTACAAACCCTATGAAAGCCAGCCCAAGTCACGGAAGACAAATGGCTCACGCCATGTAAAATAGGTTACACAACGTGTAGTAGGGTTACACGTCGTGTTCCTTGACTCTAGGTACTGCCCGTGTAAACAGCCCATGTCATCCGTCCAAGATGTGTAAAACTCAACTACACGGTGTGTATAAGGATTACACGCCGTGTTCCTCGACTCTGGGTACTGCTTGTGTAAACGGCCCGTGTCATTAGGATTTTCATATAAAAGTAACTACACAGCGTGTAGAAGGATTACACACCATGTCCGAGTGTTCGGGGTTCGCTCCGTGTATGCTGGCCATGTGCCTGTACAAGGTCCTTGTCCGTTTTTCCATGTTCGTGTACCAGTACACGGGGTATCCAGTGTATTTGGTCAGGTCTAGCCGGGGAAGGGTATGCACGCCGTGTCCTTGTCTGTTTACCCAACCCATGTCCATGTACTCTCGGAGTACATTCCAGGTGGGCCACCGATGAACACACACTGTGTAGACCATACTACACGTAGTGTAGTCAGGATTTATCCATAACCACCGTCTTCCTCCTCGCGAATCGACCGATCTTCCGAATCTTGATTCTTCTGTCCTTTTGCCGTGAAACGCAATATCTTTGTTCGTTTCATCATCCTAACACCGAATCTGGGTGTTTCATACCATCAATCGCATCGGGAAACAAGCGTTGATTCATCCAAAGGAAAACACCCAAAACTCATATCTCACGATCCGCTCTGAGTCATCCGCCAAAACCATCATCGCAGATCCGTACCATCATTTCTAGGTTGGATCTACAATCTCAGATCATCACACCAACATACGAACGATCAATGATCAATTTTCTCCAAGAACACCTAGAATGCACATGAAGAACGTGATAAATTGGGGAAGAAAGGCACAATGAATTTAGAGGGATGAACCTGAATCTATGTTCGTGTCAATCTTGGTTCATCACCATTATGATGAAAAAAAAACCAAAACAAATTCAAGAATCAAATCCCCAAAATCCCCACAAAATCGCATCCTAAAAATTTGATCGATCCACAGGCTAATCTGTTCGTGGATTAGTCCGCATTCATCATAGAAATAAATAACGGGGAAAGGAAATTAAAATCAAACATCCTACCTGGATCCATAGCGTTCGTTGGAGATGATCTAGTCACCACGTTGTCGTCGCTGGCGAAACTCATCAAGGACGTTGTCGCTACGTTGGGGTTTCCTTTAGAGCCTCCAGATCCTCCAAGAGTATAAGGGTTATGAGTTCTATAACCTTTGACCCCTGCACAAATCTCTATTTGAAATGATAAAAGATATTTGATGAAATAAGATTTAATAAAATATTTTTATTAAATATTTTATTATAGTTACGTCCAAAAACTAGATTTCACCACTGACCTGCGCCGGCCGATGTTAGGACTCACCTAAGGTAAAATCGCCGTTTTGAACGCAATAGTGCCCTCATATTCATGATTCGAGAACCTGTTCAGAAGTTTTTCAACTTTTTTAGGGAAACCCCACGCACATGTTATTTAATTATTTAATTAATTGCAAACATTTTTTCTTGTCTCACCGGGCCTCAGAACCGCACTTCGTCTCAAAGTATGGTCTCGAAATAATTCCCATATAATATTAAAATAATACACGGAAAAAAATATAGGACATTACAAATAATCTCATAACAAATTTTATAGTCAGTCTGTAGAAAACCTCTAGTCTCTCTAAGTCATTACCACACTCAGTCACTTTGAGTGTATAAATGGAAGATATTTTTCCCTAATAAAATTTCATTTAATTAATTTTAATCCTCAATGGAATCATTATATTCTTCTCATTAGAATTTAGATATACCAATTGAACTACTTTAGAATTATGTTATTCAAGAATTTATTTCTCTAATACATATATTTTTTCTTTTCACATGTGAATAAATATTATGTTTCTATAAAAATATACACATTTTCCAGCATTAATCATATAATTTATATAAAATTAATCTCAAGGTAATTTTTAATTGTGATGATGTCGTTATATATAAAATATAAGGTTTTATTAGATGATTTTCATGTTTTTCAATCATTTTTATGGACATTTATTAAAAGTCATCCCACTAAAATGATGACCACTTTTGAATAAAACATATCAATTAGTGGTTCAAGATCCATATTTCACTAAGAAATGACACTTATTTGGTTTGGAACTCTTCACTTATTCTATTTAGGAAGATCATATTATCGATCATATTAAATATAAATCATTAATGGTTAACCAAAAATTATTTATCCAATTCATGATATAGATAAAATCAATAAAATACTTCTAGATTCAAAAATATTAGGGATTTATTGATAATAATAACTCGAAGAAAACTAAAAAAATGATTAACCAAAATCTTAGGGTCACCTCATTACATTCTTTCTTAAAACAAGATAATCTAGGGGAAACCTGCTTTGGAATATACCTACCCAGTTGGATGATCAACATCTTAACAAGTGATTAATTTGGATGGAACATAACATTTAGTATTTTTAAATTAGATTTATGGTCAACATATTATCTTATGTTATTATCCTAACATATGTTATTTATTCTAATGATTATTTTTGAATCCTTATGCCTTCCACAAAATATATATGTTTAATCTATATTGATGTTTATCTCTTTTAAAAAAACCTAGATTTTGTTCTTAACACAAATTAAAATCAAACTATATATATACATATCCAAACATATAAGATGATAATGTTATATGATACCCTTTCATGTGAAGTCATGTAACAATAAAAAATAAAAAATAACTATATGATTAATCTTAGAGTGATAGATAGATAACCCTCAGTTTTTTAAATGAGGAATAGTCCTCTAGGGAAATGATCAGTGCTTCCCAATGTCCCTCTTACTAAGGATACTTTAATCAAGGGAAGCCTCAATTACACTAAAATTATAACACCTAATATATATAAACTATAAACAACTCTTAAATTCGATTTCATGACCAAATAGAACCCAAATTCAAGGTTGAAGGAAAATAAATGATATATCATACAAAGTATGTATTTACCTAGTTGCATGTATAAAAATTTATAGAATATATTTAATAATTTAATATAAAACATAAATTTATTCATATCAATGTATATTAAAAAAGGAAATAAAATAAATAAATGAATAATTCATATAATATCCCATCAAATAAATTTTTTAATTTATCCATGCATTATTAAAATCCAATAATAAAATAAATATAAACAGTTTATATCCATTTCTAATTTGAACTTATTCATATTTTCCTTCATGTGTCGCATTAATTTAATATAAGATATCCGAAATATAAACATTATATAAATATTAACTATTAATATAATATTTAATAATTCAATATATCACTCATTTAATGTATTTAATCCTTGATCATATCAATTATCAAAAGTTATGTTAATATGGTTTAAATAATTTCTCAAACAAGGCCATTAATTTTACGAATCCAAATTAATTATTATGAATAATTTATAATTCTAAATATATAATCTTTTATATTTTCCCATATCTTATAATTCATAATCACTATAAATTGTTCTTATAATTTTCATACACACATTTTATATCCCAATTATTAGTCATTTCATATAAATCCAAAAGGTTTTTAATAATAACATTTTATATTATGGATATTTATTTAATAATTGTTTTATATACATTTAATAATTTATTTTAAACTCATTATAATTAACTAATTTATAACCATTTTATAAATAAACGAAATAAAATTATATACCTTTTTCATAATTTTTAAAAAAAATATAAATTCATTAATCAAATCATAATTGAAAATTTAGAAAAATAATAATACTCCTGATATAGTATTTAATGATATCAACAATATCATATTTGATGATATTATGTATTATCTATTTTATTTTTTGATAGTTAATACACCACCGTGATATATCTTTCATCACCTTCATAGTCATATATTAAGAAAGGCATGATATAATATAATATGATATGATGCATTAATTTACATTCATAGTTCATCAATATCATCCCATAAGATTTCTAATATCGTTTTGTAAAATATGTTTAAAATAGATGGACTTATACAATGACTCTAGTTATTATATTCTATATTGTACTGGGTGACCATATCACAACCTTTGATATAAGATTTCATAAAAATAGATACAATATATATATGATAAAACCATCTACAATATCCAATATCATATAGAGATAAAAAAAATTCAAAATCCATATCATTTTTAATGAAAAACCATATGATTTTTATAACGACATAAATTTTCTTTATTTTTAAGCAAGATTTAATGAATCAAAAAGAATGGTCACTTTGTGATACCACCATTAGGTTTCTTTGGATTTATTTTAAAAAATTTATGTTGAAAAAGACACTATAAACCATAATTTACATGATTAGAATTCATTCAAAATGAATTCATATGTATATAAATTAAAGAAAACATTCGTTTTATTGAAGAGATACTGAAAATATCTTCAAACATCCATTTTATGAAGAATAAAAAAACACATCAAAAATAATCCCTACAATATAGTGTATCTAATGATCAGACATATTAACCAATTCATAGGTGGGATCCACCTCACATCAATGATATGCTAGTATATCCTAGAAGATAAAGAAGGTATAAGAAGGGAGATTAAGAGAATTGGTAGGAGACATAGGTTGGCTCTGATTCACTCCATTTTATTGTGAATTCCTCCTTATATATTTAATAGAGATTCCCCCATATAGATTATTCATATATACATATGTTCATAACATATGAATAAATTGAATTTCATTTATAACCCATTGTAGCTCTCCGTCCATGCCAATTCAAAAAAATGTTTCATCTTATAAAACACTATAGTTAATGAAAACCTATAGGGGAAATTTTTTATTGCTAACCACTTAATTTTCATCTATCTTGATCAATCACGAATGTAAATATGTTTTATACAATATTATTCATAATGAATCATGATATAATCTATATTGTACAGTAAAATCAGTTTAGGCTGTAGCATGAAATCATATATCATGGATTATAATCCACCCATATCATATCATATGATATATATAAATACATAAAAAATGTTTAACGATGTAGGGACTATCTCTATCATGAACAACAATAGTATAAAAGTTTAAAAAATGAAACAAATAAAATAAATTATAGCTCCAAATTACATCCAATCATAAATGGAGTGTTAAATTTCCTTTATGTAATAAAAAACAATAATTTATATTTTAATAGGATGTTTTCAATTTTTGTAATTATAGTCTTGAGAATTTATTAATAAGATGCAATAAGTTTAATTATATTATTGTAGATATTAATTCATATATTCTACATTTTAAGAGATGAATAAATGAAAACTACCTTTATGAATCCTCAAAAAATAGTGGAGAAAAACATGAATTATGTATCAAATTATAAAAAATAGGACAACAAATAGTAATATAATTTTTTATTATAATTTAAATATAAACTTCTATAAATAAAAATTGAGCCTTGTAAATGTAAAATCTATATTGAATCCACCAAAATTTAACATTCAACATCTTAAATTTTATACTAATCTTGGGAAATTTGAATGTTATAAAAAAACACTCAAACAACATTAATGATTACATTCTCATAGTATAACATCCATATTATAGCACCAAATTTATAGTATTTAATAGTTCATATAATAATATCTACAAAAAAACATGACCAAGGTGTGCAATAGAAGACCCAAAACATACTCTACATTACACATCAATTAGTTTACAAAATATTTTTTTACAAAATAATTAATGAATTGAACATTGTAATGAAAAAGTAATGATAAAACAAAATTATTATAAAGGAAACATCAACACATTTCCAAATAAAATATGCAAAAAAAATCCTATAAATTATTATTGAGTACTAAAAGAAAGTCAATGAAAAAATCTGAACAAAAAAGTATTAATTGTGTACTAATAGGAGGATATAGAGACCTAGTGTTAACATAAATGAATATTACATCATTTTAGATGAATATTAAGTACATAAAATACAAGCCCAAGGACTGTAATAGTTTAGTGTTTATGGAAACTTGGAAACAAAATATTGTATCCTAGGGAAAGTTCACTACTACAAATATGGCTTTTATCAGCACTAAAAATGGCAATTAACAGCGCTAGAAAAAGTTCTATTAATGTCGGTGATGATAAAAGGGGGGGGGGGTCCCCTTTATCATCGCTTATTTTTAGCACTGATAAAAATAAAAAAACTTAAAAAATATTAAAAAAATTAAAAAAATTTAAAAAAATACTGCCAATCTCAGGAGGGGGGGGGGGGCTTTTTACAGCGCTTGAGGCCCCCTTTTATCAGCACTTTCCTGCACCTCTAGCCCCCGCCCGCACCTCCTACACCCTTTATCAGCGCTAGCCCTTTAAATCACCCTTGCGCGATCACTCATGCCTCCACCCAGATTTGATCTTGAGACCTCCCCCATGTGCATCTAAAGCCTTTTCCACTACCCTATATTGATTTTTTATCTTATTCATGATATATATATATATTTATATATATATTTAGTCATATTTATTCGTATAGTAATATATATATATATTAATATATATAGTTATATTAATATATATATATATATATAGTTATATTAATATATATATAGTTATATTATTATATATATATAGTTATATTAATATATACATATAGTTATATTAATATATATATATATAGTTATATTAATATATATATATATATAGATATATTAATATCTGTATAGTTATATTAATATATAGTAGTAATATAAATATTTATATATTGGTATTTTAAATAAAATGGATATTAGTTATTATTTAGATAAAGCTAATATATTTTATATGTAAATATGTTTAATTATTTATTTAAAAAATTTAATTTTTAGTTGTGAATATATAAAAAATATGTACATATAGTTATATATTTGATTATAAATAGCAGTGCATTATAAAAAGGGTGAAATTTCTAAGACATAATATCAATTTGAATGTAATACCTTGGAATAAATTCAGTCCCCACCAAAAAAATCCAACAATACCCCCTTAAACGAGGGTAAAAATCCACAAAATGTTAAAAAATATTGGTACCCCGACTAAAAACTCAGTTTTAGAGGCCTTATGGTCCTCTTTTGGCCTAAAAAACGCTTTAAGTAGGTCTCCCACAGTCACAATGACGTAGTGCTCGTCACAGGCTTTGATTTGATATGTGGTAGAGCTCAAACGGACACCTGGATCAAAAGTTATGGCCGTTTGAAGTTTGAGTTGCGTTTTCAACATATTTTGGATCTTTTTTTAATTTTTTTAATTTTTTAGTCTTCAAATGGTTATTAAATGACTATTACTCCATAATAATTAGAAAATTATTAATTAAAAATATATTTTTTTAATTTTTTTATAGGCCTTTTCACTAAATATCTTATATATTAAGTACAATAAGTGTAAATGTACATTTATACATATATAAAATATATTTAAAAATTATATATTATATTTAAAACAATATAACAATATAACTATATTTATATATTTATATATTTTTTTAATTTTTTTTTGAAGTCGACCCTTTATCAGCGCTTTTAAAAAAAGCGGTGATAAAGTCCCCCCTTTAGCAGCGCTACTAAACAAGCGCTGATAAAGGGGGTCCCTTTATCAGTGCTAAAAAAAGCATTGATAAAGGGGGAATTTTATCGGCACTTTTTTTAGCATTGATAAAGGCACCCTTTATCAGTTATTTTTTTATCACTGATAAACCCCCCCCCCCCCTTTATCACCACTTTTTCATTAGCGCTGATAAAGGGGTGGCGCTGGCCTTGCCCAGTTTAGTGGTAGTGGTTCTTCGACATCTCCCACAATGATCTCCACCTTAAGTACATCCACGAAAAATCTTCTTTTGTAACTTGGGGAAATGAATCATATGAAAGAGGTGAGATCAAATTCTCTGTAAGTGTGAACAAGGAATATATGTAAGTATAATCATGATCATAAGGGTATTAGAACATGATAATGTAATTAGAAGATCATAACTATCATATCAAAGAACATATACATGAATCATGGAATAAATAATGGATGTTCATAAGGCAAGAATCTTAAGTAAATAATGAAGATAAGCCATGAAATCATAACATTGGAATAAAACATGGAATTTTGCCAGACACATAAGAATATAATATTATTTCCACAATAGACGATGAATCATTAGTAAGATAATCTTGGTCGTATAAGTTCACTTCCTATACCATCTTGGTAGTCCTGGTTTTGTCTCATGACCACATTTGTAGCATGAGTTCACTCCTCATACCATCTTGGTAGTCATTTTTCACTCCAACAGCCATATTAGTAGTCAATGTTAATTCTAAAGACCATCATAGTTAGTATCATAGGTTATAAATCATTAATCAAAGCATTGGATGGATATATACATCCCAGACATCTCATAGTGAAATCATAAAGACATATGCCACACAATAATAAATAACCCATGAAATAAAATCAGTTTTATAAACACGTAATCATATCATAACATGTAATGTCTCGGATTGTACCGTTTATTATTTTAAATATTATATGGAATTATTTCGAGACCAGGAATGAAGACGACACATCATTCCAGGGTCCAGTGAGCCCAAAATGGTGGTTTGAACTTTATTAGTTAAGTGAGTTAGCACTTGTGTGCGGCTGTGGCAGTTTCCAAAACGGATTCCCGGATTAAAAATCTGAGCACACTGTTGCGTTTGGGAAAATGACTTTACCTAATAATGAGGCCAACCTCGACCAGCGCGGGTCGAGGGAAAAAGTTAATTTTCAGATGTTTTAACTAAAATAAAAAAACTCAATTAACAAGTTTATTTTATTTTCATTTAAGGAAACATCTGGTACATCGCAGCAATGTCGCAACTGTTTCCTAAATTAATGGAGTGTCATAATAACTTCAAAATGGCGAGTCAACGTAATTAATTATGCCGTGTAATTAAATGAAAACATGTTTCCCTTTTTAATGGGTTAATCAATTTTTGATCGTTGGAAACTGCTGAAAGGAACCTCTGCCGAATCCGCAAGGCGTTGGAGGAAATTATCGGCGACGAACGACGACAGATCGAAGTTGAGAATCGCTACGCCAACAACGTTGAAGGATCTCGACGACAACGAAAGTATGACACCTTCTTCAACGATCGATCCTTTCAAAAGGTATGGGTTTTATTTCAATTTCTTTTCCCCGTATTTATGTTTAAACGATGAACACAGATCAACCATGAACAAGTTGATCTGTGGACTCGTATGTTTTTGCGGGAGGGATTTTCTTTGGGAAGATTATTGGAAATTGATCCATGCTTTATGTTGTTGTTTATTCTTGTTCCGTTTAAGCCTATTAACGGGAGCGGATCAATGTTGTGATGAACAACGGTGGAGGATCGTTCCATAATTCTGTTTATTTGGATTTCTTACTCCTTTTTCCCAGTGCGTTCTTTGAGCGTTCTTTGTGCGGGAATATCAGAACACATTTTCAGAGACGATCGGAGGTCTGAAAACACCGGAAGTGGCTTCGTGGTGTCGGGGAAACCAAAACCTAGAAGTTTTGCAGCGATCGGACTACCGGATTGATGATCGGAGCAGCACAGGATGCATGCCGACGAAGAGCGCCATTTCTGGAAATTTCCAGAATACAGAGAGTGTACTTACGAAGAACAAGCCGTGTAGTACTGGTGGTGGTGGCTAGGGTTTCGGGGTGAGAGAAGAATCACACGGCGTGTGACCCTGGTCACACGGCGTGTTGGAACTTCCCCGAAGCTCGGTGTGTACTTTGGGTAGTACACGGACACGGGATGATCTACACGACTTCAGGCGGCACGACGTGCACAGCTTGGCAGAGCCGGCTACGCAGAGCTCGGTGTGTATCCCAGGGAGACACGAACACGGGATGGAGTACACAACTGTATACTCTATCACACGGCAAGACAAGGCCAGCAGCATGGGTCACCCCGTGTGCAGTTTACACGGGTTAGAGTACACGTGTTTGTGACCGTGTACGGGAACATGGCCAAAGTACATGGAGCCAACCCCAGTTACCCAGACACAGCGTTTACTCCGTACTACATGTTGTGTACTATGTTTTTCTACATGACCAGCCTCACAACACCGGCCGTTGTTCACGGGTAGTACCCGGGGTCGGACAACACGACGTGTATCATTTCTACACGCCGTGTACTTTTTGGAAAATGGCTTGGTCCTTTTGTTCACCATGCCTTGAACATCTTTTATTTGGGTTAGTTCCCCTTCATCTTGTTTCCTTGAGGGTCAGGAATCTTTCCCTCACGCATGATTTTGATCCCTTCAGCAGGACTTTATGTGATAGAGTCGAGCATCCATCCGAGCAGCCCAGATCGAGATTCTCTATCCCTTCTAGACCCTAGGTAGAGTCAGGAATCGATATGACCAACCTTACCGGGCATTGATCCTCTACCTAGCAGGTGAATTACGGATGAGTTTCGGTATCCGCCATGGCCCTGGTAGTGATCCTCATCTGTGTATCGAGATCTTTCTCACTCAGAAGTGTGTCTCCCATAATGAGTGTAGCTGTCTCTCGTGATGGTTCCCGATGGACAACACTTCTCAGACGGACTTCATCAGAGCTATAAGACTCATGGAGTGTGTTCTCCCAGAATGAGCGCATCACGGAATCTTCGAACAGAATCCCTTACGGGGGTATGCGGTTGCGTGACTTGTCTCTAGACCATGGGTCTGGGTTTTGAGTATATCTAGTTTGTTTTATATGTTCAGTGAACATATACTGTGCATAGATGACTGTACCTTTACATTGTATTACTTTGTGGTTTTCTGGGTCCTCTATTGAGTATTTTTATACTCACACATGCATGGGCTTTGCCCGCACATCTGGTGTCTTGTGCAGACGAGAAGCCTTTGACAGTGTCCAGGGAGGACCAGGACAGGACCAAGCTTTCTGAGTTCCCTATAGGATGAGGTCTTCCTATGGCTATGAGCAGTAGTCCCAATACCTTTTGTGCTTACAAGTTGGACTTTTCAATTTCAGAATTTCGTTTTTTTGTTTTTGGTGGGCATGTATTTTGGCCCAGTTTACTTTTACAGTACTCTACCTTTCGTCGTACTCTGTTGGTCGGGGTTTAGTTGTATGCATGCATTTTGTTCCTTAGTGTTTTACATTTCAGCATTTGTGGTCTTGGAGATGTGTGCGTGTGTATAGGTACTTAGGAAATGCCAACCATGTTAGTGATATTCCTACTCAGTGCTCGTCACCAGCCCCTGGCCTATTGGAGATGGGCCTGGGGAGTCACGGCGCGGGCCCCACCGGGACGGGTCGTGACATAGTGGTATCAGAGGTGGTCAGTTCTACTTTAGGACCAAGAGCCTATGAGTTTGGTTTGGGGAAACAATGTTAAGTGTTTCGGGTTCTCTTTCAGGCCAGAGACCCCAGTGTAGGTGCGGCGGCCGACGTATCCATACACTATGACTCTGATAACCTTCTTTTCAACTTGGTGCATGAAAACACTGGTTGGAGGGAAATAAAAGGTACATGAATCATATAGGAATGGGTTGTGCTTTCCATGTACTTTTTGTTAGCTATCCAGATATACTCATTGACCATGGTACATCTTGTTTGTTTTTACAGGATTCCTCCATGACGCATACCCACTAGGATTCCGCAGCACGACCACGAGGATGACCCCCTCAGTGACGAGGCTTTGATATAGGGACTAGCTCCGCAAGAGTTTCCACCAGGTGGTGCACCTACTATTCCACCACCAGTGGAGAAACCAATGGTACCTGCAGTATCGACCGGTGAGGAGCACAGGCTTAGCGCGCTCCATGAGTTCCAGAGACAGAGACCCCATAGGTTCTGAGGCGAGCCCAACCCTCAGGCAGCTGAGGACTGGCTTGAGGTGGTGACCAGAGTTTTCTGTCTAGTGAGGATACCAGCAGACCAGATGGTGATCCTAGGAGTGAACCTTCATCAAGGTTCGGCGGGACAATGGTGGAGTCTGACCACGCAGACTCACAACGAGGAGACTCTTTCATGGATGGAGTTTGAGTGACTCTTCATGGAGGAGTTCTCTCCGGTTATGATGAGATCTATGCACATCCAGGAGCTTCTTCAGCTCCAGCAGGGCAGTATGATGGTGGCTGACTATTCATCGAGGTTCACCAACCTCTCTAGGTACTCGATGGATATGGTCAGGGATCAGTACTTCAGGACTCGGACCTTCGAGCAAGGTCTACGGTGTGACATCTGATCTAGTGTCATTCTTCTATGAATTTCAACTTATGATGGAGTTCTCGAGCGGGCCTTGGTGATCAAGAGCTTCTTTGCGGAGCAGAGACAGCCGCCGGTAGTCAGCAGGAGGCAGACAGGTGCAGAGACACCTGCAGCAGGGAGCCGACGTCAGGCATAGAGATATGGACGTGGGAGACTTCATAGGAGGATCCAGGATAGGGGATCGATAGTCCAGGGCTCTGAAGATGGATCCAGTCAGCCTAGGGAGAAGCGATGCTACACATGTGACAGTAGGGGGAATCTCTCTAGAGATTTCCGAACACGTCTAGCTGCTGATAGGGAAGTGGTGGATGGACCACCGAGGCAGAGGCAGAGAAAGGATCAGGAAGATCCGCCAGGCGGCGGATGTGGCAGAGGAGCAGGGAGTGCTGCGGGTGGTGGAAGACGCTTCGACTTACTTCCACCACCACCCCCAGGAGGTCCGCACCTGGCTTAGGGAGCTGGGGGATAGGGACGGGGACAACTGCATGCAGTCAAGGCGTACGACCCAGGGCCTCCAGGGATTATTCGAGGTACGATCTATGTCTTTTCTACCTTAGCTGCCATACTCATAGACACAAGTTCCAGTCATTCCCTTATATCCACATGTCTTTTACAAAACCTCAAGATTCTGGTAGAACAATTGACAAGATCCTTACGCTTGGAGAAACCTACGATAGGAGACTCGATGATCACACACCTTTGCAGATAGTGTGATCTTACCCTTGGAGGTGAGAGTTTCAGTTGGAACCTCTTTGTGGTAGCATCGAGGCATTACGCTGTCATTCTCGGTATGGATTGGTTATCCTCGGTCCATGCCCGGATTGACTGTTTTAGGCGAAGGGTGCGGTGTGTCCGCCGTGATGAAACGAGGCTTTCCTTTGTCAGAGAAAAGGAAACCTAGGCAGCACAAAATGGGATCATGTGTAGGAGAGTACAGTCGATCACTCATGAGTTGGCTATCCTTACCCTCGGAGCAGTGGATGTTGTGAGCTCTCTGTTCCCAGCAGTGGTGGCAGAGTATGAGGACGTCTTTCCAGAAGATATTCCAGGGTTACCTTCCAGCTGGGAAATTGACATCTGCATCGAATTACACCCCGGGACGAAAACTATTTTCTCATCAACGTATCAGATGGATCCCGCAGAGATTCGCGAGCTGAGGGTGCAGTTGGAGGATTTGCAGAGCAAGGGTTTCATAAGACCCAACGTCTCCCCCTGGGCGACTCCAGTCTTGTTTTCCAAGAAAGTAAACGAGAGTCTGAGGTTGTGCGTGGATTACCGGTGCCTGAACTAGGTGATGGTGAAGAACAAGTATCCACTACCGATAATTGATGACCTCTTTGATCAGCTAAGAGGGCCACAGTTTTTCTCTAAGGTTGACCTTCGATCAGGGTATCACCAGCTATGAGTGCGGGATGATGATATACCGAGGACAACTTTCAGATGTTTCTATGGTCACTATGAGTACTTGGTGATGCCCTTTGGAGTGACGAACACCCTTGTAGTGTACATGGGGCTGATGAACTGGATCTTCCAGCCGTACTTGGACCGGTTCGTAGTGGTTTTTATCAACGACATCCTTGTGTACTCGGTGTCAGAGGAGGAGCATGCGAGACACCTGCGGATGGTTCTGGACGTACATCGGGATCACCAGCTTTATGGTAAGCTCTCAAAGTGCCAGTTCTAGATGCAAAAGGTCCACTTTCTGGGACATGTCATCTCAGAAGATGGAGTAGCTGTGGACCCAGCCAAGGTGGAGGCTATGTTAGCATGGGAGCCACCTCAGAGCGTGACGGAGGTGCGGAGGTTCCTTAGGTTGGCAGGAAATTACCAGAGATTCATTCTTGACTTCTCCCGGATATCAGCACAGATGACAGCCTTAACCAGGAAGGGTCAACCCTTCGTGTGGACATAAAAGGTCAAGAAGGCTTTTGAGAAGTTGTGACAGAGTTTGATGAGCGCCCTAGTCTTGAGATTGCCGGAGGAGGGTGTCAGGTACGTAGTTTTCTACGACGCATCCGGGACTAGGCTCGGCTATGTCCTGATGCGGCGGCATGCAGTGATTGCTTATGGTTTGCGCCAGCTTAGGTCGCATGAGAAGAACTATGCGACCCATGATCTTGAGTTAGCAGCAGTATCCTTCACATTAAAGATGTGGAGACACTACCTTATGGGCGAGCGGTTTATTTTCTACTCTGACCAAAAGAGCCTCAAGTATATCTTCTCACAGAAGGATCTGAATCTGAGGCAGAGGCATTGGATAGAGTTCCTCCAGGACTATGATTTTGAGATTATCTATACTCATGGAAAGGGGAACAAGGTGGCAGATGCCCTCAGCAGAAGGTCGAGCTCACAACTGTTGAGTGAGGCAACGCAACTGTTATCCACGTTGCAGTTATCCTTCGTGGATGGAGAGGATATATCTTACCTACAATCAATGGTTGTCACCCCTCCACTCTTATAGTGAGTTAGGGAGGAAAATCTTGGGGATGATGACTATGTGGCTTCATGTGCTCAGTTATCCATAGGACATGCTCCTGATTGATATTCGCAAGGTGGGGAGCACGTACTTCTTTTCAGAGGACGCACTGTTGTAATGGTGAAATTACAGGAGGAGGTCTTGAGGGAGTTTCATACATCCCCTTTGGCGGTACATCTGGGAGTGGAAAAGATGTACCAGGATCTCTGATGATAGTTCTAGTGGTCAGGCGTGAAGAAGGAAGTAGCAGAGTTCATTTCTCGATGCCTCACATGCCCGCAGGTGAAGGTTGAGCAGCAGGTTCCAGTAGGGTTAGCTCACCCCCTGGAAGTTCCAGAGTGGAAGAGGGATGGAATATCGATGGACTTCATGACGAGATTACCACGGACGTCCAAGAGGCAAGATTCCATCTGGGTGATCATTGAATGACTCACCAAGTCGGCCCACTTCCTAGCCATCAGGGAGCAGAGTTCCATAGAGAGTTTGGGATGCCTCTATGTGCAGGAGAGGGTTCAGCTTCACATAGTCCCCTCGACTATAGTCCCAGACCGAGACACCTGCTTCACATCCCGGTTGTGGAAGGGATTGCAGGAGGATTTTGGGACTCAGCTATGCTTGAGCACAGCGTTTCATCCCCTAGAGGATAGTCAGACAGAGAGGACCATTCAGGTTCTGGAGGATATGTTGCGAGCCTGTATCTTGGACTTTGGTCACAATTGGGAGGACCACCTACCACTGGTGGAGTTTTCGTACAACAACAGCTACCACTCCACCATCGGTATGGCACCGTTCGAGGCCTTGTATGGCAGACCCTTCCAGTCACCACTTTGCTGGACCGACCTCGGAGAGTCAGCACTCATGGGTCCAGAGTTAGTGCGAGCTATTACAGAAAAGGTGTAGATCATCCGGGAGCGGATGAAGACTGCACAGAGCCGGAAGAAGTCTTATGCTGACAAATGAAGAAGACCTCTGGAGTTCGAGCAGGGAGACCACATCTTTCTTCAGGACTCACCTCGATGAGGGTTGTGGAGATTTGGCCGAGGCGGAAAGCTATCTCCGAGGTTAATCGGACATTTCCAGATTCTGTACAGAGCTGGAAAGGTAGAATACCACCTAGCTCTACTGCCACAGTTAAATCGGGTACATGATGTCTTCCACGTGTCGCAACTGAGGAGGTACATGCATGAACTATCGCACGTCATCGACTAGGGCGAGCTGGATATCGAGGATGGAGTGACCATTGTTGAGTACCCAGTGGAGATCAAGGACCGGCAGGAGAGGATCCTTCGTGGGTGATCGATTCCACTGGTGCGCGTCCGGTGGCAGCACGAGAATCTTCAAGAGAGCACGTGGGAGTAGGAGGTTCAGATTCATGCCTAGTACCCTCATCTTTTTTAGTAGCCCTCGTTTTAGCTTTTCGGGGACATAAAGCCCCAAGGTGGGGAGAATGTAATGTCTCAAATTTTTCCGTTTATTATTTTAAATATTATATGGAATTATTTCGAGACCGTGTATGAAGACGACACATCGTTCCGAGGTCCAGTGAGCCCGGAACGGTGGTTTGAACTTTTTTAGTTAAGTGAGTCGGAACTTGTTCACGACTGGGGAAGTTTCTAAAATGGATGCCCGGATTAAAAATCTGAGTGCACCATTGCATCCGAGACAACGACTTTACCTATGAATGAGGCCAACCTCGACCAGCGCGGTTTGAGGAAAAAACATAATTTTCGGATGTTTTAACTAAAATAAAAATAAAATAAATTAACAAGTTTATTTTATTTTCATTTAAGGAAACATCCGCTGTAGTGCAGCAACATCGCAACTGTTTACTAAATTAATGGCGCATCTTAATAACATCAAAATGGCGAGTCAACGTCATTAATGCTGCCGCATAATTAAATGACAATATGTTTCCCTTTTTAATGGGTTAAGAAATTATTGATCATTGACAACTACTGAGAAGAACCTCTTCCGAATCTGCGAGGCGTTGGAGGAAATTCTCGGCGATGAACGATGACGGATCGAAGTCAAGAATTTCTATGCCAACAATGTTGAAGGATCCCGATGACAACGACAGTGCGATGACATCGTCAACGATCGATCCTTTCAAAAGGTATGGGTTGTTATTTCGATTTCATTTCCCCGTATTTAAGTTTAAATGACAAACGTGGATCAACCACGGACAAGTTGATCCGCAGACTCGTACATTTTTGCGGGAGGGATTTTCTTCGGGAAGATTATGGGAAATTTATCCATGCTTTATGTTGTTGTTGATTTTTGCTCCGTTTAAGCCTATTAATAGGAGCGGATCAATGTCGTGACGAATGACGGTGGAGTTTTGTTCCTCAATTTTTTTTATTTGGATTTCTTCCTCCTTTTTCTCTGCACGTTCTTCGAGCATTCTTCATGCGGGAAGATCAAAACAAGTTTTCGGATCCGATTGGAGGTCCGAAAACACCGTAAGAGGCTTCGTGGTGTCGGGGAAACCAAAACCTGGAAGTTTTGCAGTGATCGTATGGCCAGATTGATGATCAGAGCAGCACGGGAGGCGCGCCGATGAAGAGCGCCATTTCTAGAAATTTCCATAATACACGACGTGTACTTATGAAGAACACACCGTGTAGTACTGGCAGTGGCAACTAGGGTTTCGGGGTCAGAGAAGAATCACACGGCGTGTGACCCTGGTCACACAGCATTTTGGACCTTCCCCAAATCTCGGCGTGTACTTTGGGTAGTACACGGACACTGGATGATATACACAGCTTCAGGCATCATGGCGTGTATAGCTTGGAAGAGGCGTCTACACGGAGCTCAGCATCTATCCCGGGGAGACACAATCACAGGATGGAGTACACGACTGTGTACTCCATCACAAGACCAGACAAGGCCAGCTACGCGGGTCACCCCCTGTGAAGTTTACACGGGTCGAAGTACACGGGTTGGTGACCATGTACGGGCACATGACCAGAGTACACGGAGCCAACCACAGTTACCCAGACACGGCGTGTACTCCATACTACATGCCATGTACTATGTTTTTCTACATGACCAGCCTCACGACACGGGCCGTTGTACACAGGCAGTAGCCGGGGTTGGACAACACGGCGTGTATCATTTCTACACGCCGTGTACTTTTTGGAAAACGGTTTGGTCCTTTTGTTCATCGTGCCTTGAAAATATTTTGTTTGGGTTAGTGCCCCTTCTTCTTGTTTCCTTGAGGGCCAGGCATCTTTCCCTCACGCAGGATTTTGATCCTTTCAGTAGTACTTTTTCTGATAGAGTCAGGCATCCATCCTAGAGGCCCGGATCGAGATCCTCTATCCCTTCCAGACCCTAGGTAGAGTCAGGCATCGACGTGACCAACTCTATCGGGCGTTGATCCTCTACCTAGAAAGTGAATTCCAGATGAGTTGCGGTATCCGCCATGGCCCTGGCAGTGATCCTCATCTGTGTATCAAGATCTTTCCCACACAAGAGTGTGTCTCCCGTAATGAGTGTAGCTATATTTCATGATGCTTCCCGACGAACAACACTTCCCGGATAGACGTCATCAGATCTATAAGACTCGTGGAGTGTTTTATCCTAGAAAGAGCGCATCATGGAATCTTTGAAAAGAATCCCTTACGGGGGTATGCGGTTATGTGACTTGTCTCTAGACCATGGGTCTGGGTTTTGAGTATATCTTGTTTGTTTTATATGTTCTGTAAACATATACTGTGCATAGATGACTGTACCTTTACTTTGTATTGATTTGTGGTTTTCAAGGTCCTCTACTGAGTATTGTTATACTCACCCCTGCACGGGATTTTCCTGCATGTCCGGTGTCTTATGCAGATGAGAAGCCTTTTGACAGAGTCCCGGGTGGACCAGGACAGGACTGAGCCTTCTGAGTTCCCTACAGGCTGAGGTGTTCTTACGGCTATGAGCAGCAGTCCTAGTATCCTTTGTGCTTACAGGTTGGACTTTGCAGTTTCAGACACTTGTTTGTTTGTTTTTGGTGGGCTTGTATTTTAGCCCAGTTTACTTTTACAGTACTGTACCTTTTTTCGTACTCTGTTGGTTGGGGTTTAGTAGTATGCATGCATTTTGTTCCTTAGTGTTTCACATTTCATCATTTGTGGGTTTGGAGATGTGTGCGTGTGTACATGTACTTAGGAAATGCCTCCCATGTTAGTGATATGCCTACTCAGTGCTAGTCACCAGCCCCTGGCCTATTGGAGGCGGGCTTGGGGAGTCACAAAGCGGGCCCCACTGGGACGGGTCATGAAATAACATGTCGAAGAAGATATGTTTCACAGTTATTTCATCAAAATTATAACACATAGGAGAGAAATACATTTCATAAACATATAACCTTGGGCATAGAAATAGGATTTATAAAGACCATAACATTAATAATAAACCATTATTATATATAATATGAATATAAATATTAGATCATTTCATAGAGAGTAATGAATAATATCAATATATTCCATCTTAGATGGAAAATTATTTTGAAATGTATTTCAAAAAAATTTCTGCAGGATGATATCCATTCTTCTTTGAAAAAAGATTTTTAAGACATAAAATCACTTGAAACTAATTTTTATAAAAATAAGCATTGAAAAATTATAAATATGACATGAATAAATTTAAAAAAAAATTCCTTGAAAACATATAAAATAAGATTCAATACATTTTAAGAATTTTTTGTTTTGAATATTGCAAAAAATTATAACGTAAGATTTATTTTATTTGAAAAAATATTTACATAAAAATATATGAAGGAATCTTGATATTTCTTGAAAATCATTTATTTTAAAATAATTTTAAAACTTATAAAAAAATCTTGAAAATTATTTGAAAACCTTTCCTTGAAAATAATTTGAAAACTTAGAAATAATTCTTGAAATCTTTTTGAAAACCATTTCTCAAAAAATATTTAGAAATCATATAAATAATTCATGAAAATGTTTTAATTTTTTTCCATGAATGAATAGAAAAGAATATCGAAGAAATTTTGAAAACTATTTTTCTTGAAAACATATAAAATAAGTATGAAAACGTTTTGAGAAACAATTTTCATGAACAATTTCAAATGGATCATCAAAACTTTTTGAAAACCATTTTGGTTGAAAAAAATGAAACCAACTTGAACACATTTTTGAAAAACATTAAACCTTTAGATATCAAAATCAATCTATATAGAAATGACATCAATTAAACTGTATATTGCGTACTAGGTAAAACAAATATTCTTTTTGTAAGATAAATATGATGGAAAATTTTTTTGATCAGAAAGAGACATGAAGATTTATTTGAAATCAGGTAAAATAAAAAAGGGTAATTTTTTTTAATTGTCATAGTATATGATATGTATATTATTGTAAACCCTTTTGGAAAAACATGGTTTTGAAAGAACAAAAATTTCCTATCGAATAGAGGGTAAAGTAAGGATTTCCTAACAACACATTCCTAAAAATATTATTTACTAAAGATTAAAAAAATGGTACCAATAAATGATTATATTGTGAATATATATAGAATAAGAAAATAAATTAATTTTCTTGAGATATGTGTTATAATATTTAATAAAATAATGTATAATCATAAACAATATCGGAAAGTAATGAGATTGTTTCAATAAACACATATAATTTGGTAACATGGTATCATAATCTCAATGTAATAAAACAAATCATAAAATATCATGAAAATATTGAGATTCTTGATATAACATGTAAAATGGATTTTTATAAACCTCTTAAAAGCATTTAATTGCATAAAAAAACCCAAGGTTCAAAGAAGCCAAATTGTGATAAAACTATTTCACCAATTCAGTATCTTTTTGAACATAAACCCCATGAAATAAAGGTCATAAAATGGATATATGAGTACCTATAAATTTAATTAAATGATAAATATAATACAATCATGGGAATTCCATAAACCACACAAAATTAATGAGTGGTGAACATAGCGTGTATCTCCCAAAAATAAAAAATTGAGATGAAATCCCCTTACCCTATGTCCTAATTCTCGTCAAACTCATTCAAACCACCTATATAATATGTATAAATTTATTATAAATCTTCTTAAGAACCATATTGTTATATATAGTACCACATATGGTTTGATTATGACCTTTCATCACCCACTTGTTAATAATCATATGTCAAGGTTTCACATTGGGTAATATTCACTTTATTCATTCCATGTGTCTTAATTTATTATATTATTTGTTTGTATACTTTATATGAATATTTAAATAATTTAAATGATGATATAAATACTATTTATATAAATTATATATTTATTATAATTATCTATAGAATATATAATCTTGAAACTGAATACATCATTAAAGGAGATGGTAGGTCGTACATACGCATGAACACTATTTCTGTTTAATTGTCATGTTTAAAGAATGAAAGTTAAAGACATATATATATATATATATATATATTTGTGTGTGTGTGTGTTTGTGTGCATGTGTGTGTATTTATATCATAATTAAATTATATTTTTGATATCATATATGTATAATATATTAAATAAAACCATACTTAATAAAATAAATGTATTGTATGACCGAATCATATTGCTTTGAGGGGGCGATAGTCCACACTTCCTCAAATGAAATTATTTAATTAACATCAAATGTAATGTAAAATGATATGTGTAATAAAAGGAATAAATAATATTAAATATATAATAAATATAATATATAACATATATAAATAGGGTTCCCATCATAATTTCTCTCATGAGAGTCTGTAAGTAATATTGAGAAATCCTCATTTAGTGAGGCTGTAGTTTAACGTATAAATAAACAAGATTTTCGTTATCCATTATATGGTGGTGTGAGAAAGTGTTGGATGAAAAAACTAAATGAAAAAATTCTAGAATATTTATGATATTGGTGTTTTAATAATAGAATTTTAAAAATAATGTCAAGGGGTTTTAGGAATAAAATAAAAGAAAGTACATGATAGAAGACGTTGTCTATTTATCATATTACTACTTTTATTATTCCAAAAGGCTTCATTGGATTGTATTATGGAAAATATATTTCTTCTAGAAGGAATTAAGGATTTATAGAAAGTTTATTTTCTAGAAAATTAATGAATCTAAGAGGTTTGAGAGGTGTGAGGATGTTGGAGTAGTGGTTGACTTTGACAGGGAAGGAAAAGCACTAACTTGGAATTTTTTAAAACAAGTTAGGCATACATATCTTATTACCTAAAAACAATCATATCAAACCAACATAAATTAATAATGGAAGGTTTAAGTACGCATAATTTCCATAAAATGGGTTTTTGACAAGTGTATAGGTCTTTTGGGCTTACAAGATTTTGGGTTAGTCCCTAATTAAGATTAATTTGTCCTTAATATCTGTGATTAATTTTATTCACTTTTTCTAATTATTTTTGTAAAAAATAAACATGATATAATTGATCTCTAAATATTATTATTATTACTATAATAGTTTATTTTAGTTTTTTTAAATTCAATTCACATAAACATGAAAATTTTGATTAATGATAATCCCGCAAATGAGATGAAATTACGGGTTTTTATTGTAAAAAGATGGTGAAAAAATTATTAATTTCTTATATAAAATTTAAAAGTAAAATTTATGATAATGACCAAAATATTATTAATATATTTATAATTGATATAATATGACCTTAAAATAAATTTTAAATATGATTTATCATTAATAATTAATTAAAAAAAGTATGTTTTTAACTAAAAAGCAGTATTTTTAACTATTCACCAAAAATGATGTTTCTCAAAAAAACCCAAAAAATGACCCTAAGATAATTTAGAAATTATAAAATCAAAAATTATGTTTATTTTATCGCAATAAATTTCTATTTTTTTTCTAAAATTAATTTTATTATTAAAGGTGGTTCATTTGAGAAAATGATAATTTTAAACATAAAAAGGGTTTTACAAAAAATTATATCCTTCTTTATCAATATGTTTTACATATATAAGACCACTATAAAAATTATTTTAAAATTAGTTATTAATATACATATCAATATTTTTAACGTATAGGTTATACATATATCATTTAAAATAGAATAATAAAATAATGCTTCGTAGAAACTTGGTGTTGCGTGTAATGTTCGCCAAGTCGGTGTTGTGTATAGCATAATCCAAGTCAATGCCATGTGAGGGAAATGTTTGAATTATTATATTAATATATATATATATATATTTATATATATATATAAAATAATTTATAGAGTCATGTGAAATGAAAAATATAAAAAAGGTAAATTAATTCAAAAATATATATTCACAAAATATCTGGGTGTTAAAATCGACCACCCATAAAAGTAATTTATCCCTTGAAATTCATCTCGGTTATAAATTTTTTAATACTTTAATGTTTTATACATTGAAACCATCAATGTAAAAGTTAATACTAAAAAATTATTTAAAAAGGGAAAGTTGGAACCATAGAGGTAACCCAAAGTAACATATAACAAGGTTTCCACAAACAAGAACACGGGTTGGGAAGTGAAAACATGGACATAGAAGAAAAATATAACTATCAAGTTTTTAGGGGGAGTGATAGACAAAAAGGTCAGCAGAAAGTTAACAATCATAAATCCATAAATAATTTATGAAATAAGGGACCACCTGATTCATTGGAAATGAAGGTACTAGTACAACATTTTCGTTTTTCAAGATATTTTTTCCTAAAGTTAAATAATTTTCATGAAAATATATACATACATGATTTCAAGAAATCTTAACCATTTTTTTACTTAATCTACATAAACCATTTCTCCAAAAAGGAAGGTGAATTTTTCATTCCCAAAGCAGTAATAGATCATGAGATCAATGATATTCCATCCCATCTGTCATCAGTAATCACCAACACCAAATTTTTATAACTGGTTATCCAATATGCTTAAAACCTCATGTGGGGATATAATTAATTATTCTCATAAACATAATCTAAAGTTTAAATTAATAATTTAATAAATTTTTAACCTTATAAGCCTTCTCAATGTTGAAAATCTAAAACATTAGAAAGATAATCAATAAATCTTCTTAACTTTGATCCACTTTATATCCAAAATAAACTCTTCATTGTCACATTCCAAACATGAGAATACCCTTTTTATAAATTCTATGGGAACATGGTAACAAAAAAAATTACCATAAATACTTATATAAAACAATAATTATTACTTATTCTATTGATAAGTATCTATATTCTATAAATACATGAAGTTGTATACTTCATCCATGATAGCATGACCAACATGTAAACATGTCCATAATTATTTCCTAGGTAAATATTAAATTCCAATTTAGTTATTCATATTACACATATCTTTATCCAAACAAAACTATCATATAATAAAGAACATATTGTGGGTTATCTTTCCTTAAATAATGTGCTTTTGATGGATATCACCTTTCCATTATATATTCTATATATTCCATTGGAATCATTAAATGTGTTCTTGAAAATCTATAGTGAAAAACCTAAACTTAACAATACTTATATATTTCCCTTTCATTTAACACAATTATTTAATATGAATACATAAAAACATAAATTACTTTATCCTTAATCCATTTACAAGGATAATTTATCATAATACCTCTTTCATTTCACATTTCATTTGTACTCACTTCATCATCAGCAATGTAACCCCTACTCAAACCACCTAGAAGATCCTCTTTAAGAGTCTTCCCCTTGGGACATTATGTTTCATAATTAATATTTTTTCCATAATTAAAACACTTTAACTTGAATGATTTCATAGGGAAGCCAATATTCTCATCCATTTCATTAATAGAACTCATCAATTTTTCCTTGGAGTCACGTTCTTTGTGTCATTCATTTACAAAGTCACAAAATCTTCTTGTTCCTCTAATACATTCATTCAGGTGATTATTTAAAAATTCTTGACACAAAGGAAACAAAATATTCTTTCTTATATAGTCTCTATTACCTGAACTCTAAGTAAACTATTTCTTTCTCTTAATTCATTAATCTGAGAGTTGGATAGGGTACACGTTTTTAATCATGTTCCTTGAAAACTAATTAGGTATTATCACAAAATATTTCACCCGAGTGATCATACAACATGATTACTCATCAGAAAATCATCCATCATACTCAACATTATCTATTTCCTTCCAGTTCCTGTTATTGATTAAAACATGAAGCATAGTGGGATCATTACTTATGAAAGTACAAAATTACATAATCATGAAAATAATTACTTATAGGGTGTCTAAATCATGACACCATCCATAATATATGACACTAGAAGTTCACCCAATGTTATTTATAGACATATTATATTTAAATCCACCATGATGGTTCTTTAAGAGTTTGTGTATTCTCGAAGAAATTCGCTAGGGAGTGTCAAAAAAGGTGTGGAGAAAGGCCCATTATCATGTACAAGATTACCCCATGTCTGACCCGAAACATCTTTTTGGAGTTGTTAACCATAGTTACATCTCTTACATATCCACATACACTTATATTTCCCATACCTGGATGTACTTATGGTTAACCGCTCACTTTATTCTTTACCAAAATTCCAGACCATTTTCCTAAACGTTGACTCATCCCTATACTTTTACTTAGAGACATCTCTAGTCAAATATTTAGAAATATTCCTATAGGTGTCACTAATTTTTTATCATCCTATATTCCAAAGGATGGATAAAAAGTTCCTTGAATATGAACTATAGTTACCCGGGCGTAGCATATATGGATATCATATCATTTTAGATGAGTATTTAATTCATTAAAAACTATATGCATGAGGACCATAATAGATCAGTGTCTTCAAAAAAATTGAAACCAAATATTTTATCCTATTGAAATATCTTCAAAATCTCCCATAATTATCTCCAAATATATTAATTATACCTAAAACCCTGCTTCGTAACCTGGGGGAATGAAACATAAGGAAGGGGTGAGATCAAATGCTCAGTAAGGGTAAACAAGGGAGATATGTAACCATAATCATGAGCATAAGGGATTGACAACATGATTGTGAAAACAAAATACTATACCTTGCAAATTAGAGATCATATACATAAATCATGACATAAATATTGAATGTTCATGTGGCATGAATCTTATGAAAATAATGAACATAATCTATGAAAGAATAACATTGGAATAAAACATGGAAATGTCACAGACACATAAGCATATGAAATGATTTCCATATTATCCCATGATTCTATTCAAATACCATTATGGATGTATAGGTTCACTACACATACCATATTTATAGTCATGGATCACTCCCATGGCCATATCAGTAGCATGAGTTAAATTCTCATACCATCTTAGTAGTTATAGATCACTCCCATGTCCATCTTAATATTCAAGGTTCATTACAAAGACCATATTAGTCTATCTCATGAGATATAAATATTACCCAATGAATTGTAGGGAGATATATATCTCACCAATTTCATAGTGAAATCATACATATATGTACCAAATTATAGTAAATAAACCATGAAATTAAATTGGTATTATAAACATGTAATCATATCATAACTTATGGAAAAAGATATGTTTCATAATTATTTCATCAAAAGAATAACTTGTGAAAGAGAAATTACTTACATAATCATTTAACATGTGGAAGAGAAATGTGTTTCATAAAGGCCATTACATTTATTATATCCTATTTATAAAAACAACACGATTGGAACCATTATATCATTTCCTAGAAGATCATGATTAACATAAAAAAATGTCATCATAGATGGAAAATAATTTTGAAATATCGTTCAATAACATTTGCCAAGGATAATATTATTTCTTCTTTGAAAAATTATTTTTAATAAATATAATAATTTGAAAAAAAATTAATAAAAAATACCTTGAAAACGTATAAATAAGGCCTAAAATAATTTTGAAATCCATATTTCATGAAAACATATTAAATAATATCCAATGTTTTTAAAAAGTATTTATTTTATAACACGTTTAATTCTTATAAAGAATGATTGAAAATGTTTTGAAAACATTTTTTAATTTAAAAAATATGAATGAAGTTTGATAATGATTTAAAAACCATTTCATTAAAAATAGTTTGAAAACATATAAATAAATCTTTGAAATGTTTTGAAAACATATAAATAAATATTTAAAATGTCTTGAAAACAGTTTCTTTTATAATAACTTTAAAACATATAAATAAAAGATAAAAATGTTTTAAAACAATTTTCCTTGAAAAATTATAGAAGAAGTCAGAAAACATTTTGAAAACATTTTTTATTGAAACCTTATAAAAGGAGATCTAAAATGTTTTGAAAAAGTTTTCCATCGAAAACTTATAAAAGGATCTTGAAAACATTTTGAAAAACATTTTTCTTGAAAACATATAAAAGGATATCAATTTTTTAAAACAATTTATCCTTTAAATATGTAAAATACACTTCACAGAAATGATGGTGGGTAAATCCGTACATTTTTTTAAGTCAAAACAAATATTTTTTTGCGTCGTAAAAAGGAATGAAAAATATATTGATCGGAAAGCGCAAAAGGATTAATTTGAAAATTGTTAAAATACAAAAATTGTAATAAATTATATTTATGATCATAGGATATTATAATAATATTCTTGAAAACCAATTTTATAATACATGGTTTTGAAAGACCAAATATTTCTGATCGAGGAGAGGGTAAAGTCATAATTTACTAAAAACACACCAATAATTATATTATGTACCAAAGAGTATAAAAATTGTACCAATACATGATTATATTATTATTCACCAAAGGATATTAAATCATATAAATTTTCTTGAGATATTGATCATATTTTTTCATCAAAGAATTCATAAACATAAATAATGTCGAAAAAAGATGAGATTGTTTCATTAAACTCTTATAACATGATAACATTGGATCATACTCTCAATGTTATCAAAAAGAAAATAAATTTATCATAAAATATCCCAAAAAATTAGGAGATTTATGATATTACATTTAAAATTGATGTATATGCACATAGAAAAATAATTTAGGTATACAACAAAACACATGTCTCAGAGAAGGAAAATAAAGGGAAAACTATTTTACAGATTTTGTAGCTTAAACCCCATGAAAGAATGGATATAAAATGGAATTTTTAATATCCTTAAATTTAATTATAAGATACATAGAATAAAATCATGATTATTATATTCCCCACATAAAAAGAATGAGTGGTGAACATAGCATGTATCTCACGAAAGTAAAAACTGAGATTAAATAACCTTACCTTGTGTATTGACTATCAGCGTACTCATTAAAAACATAAATATAATAAATATGAATTTATTATATTTTTTTAATTAACCATATTATTAAATATAATACCATATATGGTTTTATTATTACCTTATATTATCCACTTGTAAACAATCCTATGTTATAGTTTCACTTCGGGTAATATTGGATTTATTCTCTACATGTGTCTTAATTTGTCTTATCTATGGAATTTATAATTTATATCATGACTTCCAGGATTTAAATCATGATATAAATACCATTTATAAAAATCAAATGAGTATTATAATAATCTATAGAATATATAATTATGAAATAGAATACACAATTCCTGAAGACAGCAGGTCGTATATATGCATGAACGCTATTTCCATTTAATTGCAATGTTGAAAGAAAGAAAGTAAAATAAATATATGTATATATATATATATATCATAATAAAATTATATTTATAATATCATATATTTATTATATATTAACTAAAACTACCCTTAATACAATTCATGTACAATATGAACAAATATTATCTCTTTGAGGGGATGGTAGTCCACATTTCCACAAATGAAATTATCGTATTAACACCAAATGGAATGTAAAAAGATATGTGTCAAAAAAGTAATATATAAGATTAAATAAATAATAGATTTAATATATATAATATATAAATATATTGTCCATCATTATGTCCACCAAGAGAGGTAGTAACGAAAATTAAACAATCATCATTTAGTGAGGTAGTAGTTTTTCGTACACATAAACAGTATGTTTGTTATACATTATATGGAGGTGTGTGAAAGTGTAGATTGAAAAATTTTCATAAAGAAATAATAGTTTATTTATGATACTTGTGTTTCTATACATGTTTTGAAAAATAAATTAGGAGGGGTGTAGAAATAAAATAAAATAAAGGACTTGAGATAAGATGTTACCTCTTAATCGGGTAACTCCTTTTGGTTTGTGCCAAAAGACTTCAATGGATTTCATTCAACCTAAAGTAAGGATTATAAAGAAATTTATGATTTATGAGAAGTTTATTAGGAAGTAATTGGATTAACCTAATATGTTTTATAGGTGTGAGTATATGGGAGAGTTGGTGGCCTTTTATAGGAAAGGAACATGACTCACTTGATGTTTTTGAAAACAAGTCAGGTGTACACATGTTATTACCTAACAGAAGTCATAACAAACCAACATAAATAAATAATGGAATGTTTATGTAGTATTAATGGACATATAATGATCATTTAACAAGTTTCATGATCATTTGGGAGATTAAAATTTATATTTAGTACCTAATTAAACATAATATGACCTTAATCGCTATGATAAATTTTAATCACTTTAGTGATCATTTCGGTTAAAAATAAATATGATATAATTAAAATCAAAATATTATACTATTTAAAATTTTGTGTGTTTTTTTTTCAAAAATTCAATTCAAATAATCTGACAAATTAAGATTATTGCTAACCCAACATATGGGATGAAATTACATGTTTTTAAAGTCATAAGAAGTTCAGAATTTTATGAAGTATGTATTTTTAATTTCAAAGTTAAGTTAATTATAATTACCTAAATTTTATTAATATATTTTTATTTGATATAATTCTTCCTTAAAATAATATTAAAATATAATTTCTTTTTAATAATTATTTAAATGAAATGGTGGGTTTTAACTAAAAATATGGTTTTTTTACTATTCGTCAAAAAAATAATTTTCTCAGAAAAATACCTAAAAATTCACCATAATCTAATTTAAAATTTAGAAATTAAAAAAAGTAATTATATTTTATCAAGTTTAATTTCTAAATGGTTCTAGATATTTTTATTATTTAAAGAGGGTCTCTCGAGATAATAATATTTTTAAACATAAAAGGACTTTACCAAAAATTATATCATTTCATATCAATATGTTTTATTTATAAAAAAAAAATAAAAAATATTTGAAAATTAGTTATTAATATTTATATCACTAATTTTAATAGCTTGTTTATAATTATTTCACTTAAAAATAATAATAATACGATGCTTCATAGAAAGATGGTGTTGTGTGTAATGTATTCTAAAGTAGTGTTGCGTGTAGCACAAGCCAAGTTAGTATTGTCAGAAATGAATGATTTACTTAAGGTTCTAATATATATATATATAACTATTTCTAGTGTCATGTGAAATTAAAAATATATAAATGAAAATTTAATTTGAAAAAAATAATTTTCGTAATCTTGGGGTGTTATAGAAGACAATTATATATTTAATATAATTTTAATATCAAGAGATTACCATATGGGTTAACATTTATTTATCATGAAAAATGTTTTCTATTTAAGTCCAATTGATGTGAAAAATTATTATTTTTATGTTCCTTTATATCTTAACCATTCTTCTCCGGATTAATTCATCCAAAATTATAAAATATCTTCGTCACTATAATGAGAATACTTAAAAATTAGAAAGTAATGGAATAAGAATAGATGAAAATAATGAGTTATTTATTACCATTAGTAAAAAATATAATAACAAAAAAGTAAATTGGATACATTTTCAAATATTTTTAGCATACCATTACACAATGAAACAACCTCAACTTTTCATCTTCCTTTCATTTTTTTCATGGATTTATTCTATTAGTCCTCTTCAGGAACAATAATAAATAATATAAGGACCCAACCTTAACCATTACGTAATCTTGTGTTAACTCAATAATTATTCATTATTTTTCATTGAGGATATTTTCATGTTCATAGTTTTAGATAATTAGGCAATAACCCTTACACAACTAATATATAGAAATATAATGTTGACACTTCTTACAGTACCATAAAATAAAATATTTTCAAACAAAACATGGTTTTTTCCTATTTAATAATCATAACTTTTACATAATCCCATAAATGACTCTATTCTCTCTTAAATCTTGTAAAAAACATTGTAAAACATGGGATAAGTATAAAAATATTAGTAAGGGACACACAAAGAAGGAAAAATTCTAGTCTTGAGAAAACATTCAACCCATTAATACTTTATAAAAAATTAATACTTTTCATATATAAGAAGTAGTAAATTATCTCTATTTAATAGGACCTCATTGTTTACCCTTTTTAAGTTAAATTATTACATTAATACCTATATCAAGAATATATAACCCAATGTAGTTATCTTGGGCCATAATCAATCCAAAATGGAATTACCATACATTCGACTTCCATACATATCACTCAAACAAATTTAATAGCCATACGATGAACTTTCATACCCAATACATTGGAGGATATAAATTAAACATATGTATTTGATATATCACAGAACTAACCATATTTGGTTTACCATAAACCACCCTTATTTGGTTTATCATGTAATCAACTGTCAAATTTTTAAGTACCATTTTATAATCATAACACATAAAATATTACAAGTATAAACATTTCACTCATAAAATTTCATTTGCAATAACAAGAAATTATTTCAAAATATTGAAATATTAAATACATTTTGAAACCCATTTTAAAAATCAAAATACCAAAATAAGTGACTAAGTTATTTCTTTTAACTTTTAAAAACATTAATACTTATAGGGAAAGACAAATATCAAATAACGTTTACGGTGGTAGAGAATTCATTGTCGCCACATACGTTAAAATACATTCTTTTTTTCATTTTGTAAATAAAGTAAATCACTGTATAAAAAACTAAACCTATTTAAATTTTTTTAATGAAATTTAAATTAAAAGGATTTTATTATACACCTTATACAATATGGTGGGGTATAATAACAAAATATGCCTAAATGAAAGGAGATTGAGATAATGTGGCTTACCTCAAAGCTGACTAGTTTTTTACGTTATTTATAATCCTAAAAAATAAACATAGGTCAATTTATACTTTCTTGAGATCCTTTTTTACATTTATTAATAATTTTATATTACTTATTACCATTCTATAACAAGTACATAATTATTTAAGTTCATATTGAAGGTTTTGTTGATATTCTGCACTTTAGTCGAAAATGAAATTGTTATAATGTTAATAGTTCATGAGATCATAAGTAAAAAATATCTAGAATAATATTCATGAAATAATGTTAAATTTTATTCATTAATTATATTGTTAAATAAATCTTTTAATTATGTTTATTAAAAATTAACAACATTATAATCAGGGAGATGATAGGTCGTACAGATGCATGAGTAACGTTTCCAATTTATCATTGATGATTATAGAAAGAAGATATGTATTATTTTATATTTAAAAAATGATAACAAAATCATTAATATACTATGAATATTTTATAAATACTTATAAATATCATAAAAGTTTTTTTGTTAATAAAAATGAATCACATCGCTTCGTGGAGGTGGAAGTTCACACAAACGCATGAAGGCCGTTATAATTTTTAGGTACATGAAAAGTAAGAATATAATTGATATATTATTACATTTTATTGATTAATATTTAATTAATATTAATTATTATTATGAATTATATTATTATATCAATTCATGAGATATGTTTATGAAAAACTAATTATATCAGTTCATGGATGTGATAGTTCCCATGTTCACAGAAATGATTAATTATTTTCCCATTTAAGGGTAGTGTTGATGGATTTAGGTGGTGAAATTAACATAATAGATTATAGTTATATTTATGATACATTATTTATTATTACATCATGGTTGGAAAATCTTTTAAGGATGTGGAACAAGAAATAAAAAATAGAAACACTTAAATAAAAACATAACATTTCCTCCTAGTGATCACCTTTCATAACACCTTAACATCTTTAAGGGGGGTGGTATTCATAAAATAAGGCCTATATAACGTGGGTAGATGTTATATTATGGTTATTTTTCAGTTATTGGATGAAAAAAGTTGTTATTAAGTGTAAATACTAGATAGGAACGAGTTCATTTTTATAAGAGATTGGAGGGGAACCCTTGGAAACAATTAAAAAATTAAATTAATATGAATTAATTTTCAACTAAAAATGATACAAAATTATTATAGTTCAAATATAATATGAGTATGGTTATATATAATCTCAGTCAATTATTTTTATTCTTTTATTGGTTTTATTTTAAACCTTATCTTTTTAACCCTTATTTAACCTTTTTAATTAATTCCATTTTATCAAGTAATTTACAGATTGAAGGCTATAATAAATAACATAAAATGAAAAAATACCCATAAATGAGTCATTTATGTTATTATATTACTTATCCCAACTGTTTTTAAAAATCCCGAATTTTAAAAAAATTTATATCATTCAATAAAATATATGTTATTTTAAAATCTCATAAGTGTCAATTTTGACACTATTCAATGATTGTATTTTTAAAAATAACTAAACAACACGAGTCCTTCTAAAAAACTATATTAACTCAGACCAAAAATATAAAATTTATCCCAAAAATTCATGTAAGGAATCAAATATTTCACAGTATATTTATTTTAATATTATTAATATCATTTTTTGGATTCATCGTTTAATAAATCCATTATTACATTATCTTTCTGTCACAATTTTATTTAATTATTTATTTCTTAAAATATAAAACTATACTACAATAATTTAAGTAATAATTTTATTTTTTATGTACTATTTATAGTTTAGTGTACCATTTATATAACCCTATATTAAAATTGATATAGTTTTGAGATACATGATTATGACATATTGGTCTTTACGTCAAATAAAATGTTTATAAATGTAATAATCACACAAATGTGGCATAAAAATGAAACACATTAGGAAAAAGGATTTTATTGGTCAGAAAAAACTCATCCATTAATATTATAACATGTTTTATGGTAGTTTCATAACATTTTGTTATTATTATTATCTTTAATTATCTGATTAACCCTTAATTGTGATAAATAAAGTACTAAATTTACTATTCACAAAAATAATAAGTTGATCATATTGGATAAATATTTTCATAATAATAAAAACAATTTATATAAATTTGAAAAAATTAAATTCATTGAAGTGGCTATAATTAATTTAAAATTAATACCATTGATGGATCGAGAAAATAAGTTTTTAAAGTACAACTTTCAAAAGTCCACATAGGTTGTATATCATATTTCAATGTAAAATTGTTTCCAATGACATAAATTAGATTAAATAATAATAAAATAATATAATTAAAAATTAGAATAAATTAAAATTATAATCTAAATATCTTAATAAATAAGACAAAAAAGTAGTTTTGAATTAAAATGTATTATTTTTCACTATTCCTTAAAATAACAAATTTATCAGAAAAATAAAACAAATTTATCCAAAGTTAATTTTTATGTCTTTATTTTGAATAAAAAGTTTATTTCATTAAATATAACATATAAATTGAAAAAAACTAGACTATAAATGGGTTCTCCATCAAAATGTGGTAAAAGTACCATTTAAATTTTTTTGAGAATTTTATGTTTAAAATTTGATTTATTCTCATTTTATGCCATTAAAATTTATTGGATGACTGTAGAAACTTGTATAAACATAATATAGTTATCTATATTAAACCCTTTTCAATAAAATTTCTAGGTGATAACAACCACTTAAAATAAAAATATTATTGTAGATTAATTTTTCAGTTTAACTCTGTTTTGGGGTAATATAAGATTTTGGAAAACGTATTATTATGTGTTGGGTACTCTATTGAACATAGTGTCCCTATAAGGTAAAATTAATATATAATTAAGAAATATTAAAAAATATTAAAAATTATTATTTGATAATTACCTGTGTTGTTACATCTTTCCCCCTATTAGAAATTACGTCCTTACAATTTTAAATTTGGTCTTGGAAACCGAGGTTTCTATTTTCCAAATTAAATCATTGAAATCCCACATCATAAAATGAGTCCATAAAACAACAAATTTATAAGAAATAAACATAAGTAAAAATTTCATCGGAGATAAAAAATAAAAGGGTTCTATGTTGGAAAACATGGAAATGGAAGATAAAACTAACCATCACGTTCTGATGGAGAGTGATAAAAAACATTATCAGGAGAAAATTTACATTCCCGAAACCATAAATTTATGATTGGTTAAATGGTATTGGAATTTTTAGTCAAAAAAGTAAATAGAAAACGTTTTTCAAAGATCATTTTCATAAATATGATGAATTAATTTACAATATAAAATAATAACATAAATAATTATAATTACTTGTAAAGTATAGTTTCATCACTTAATCAATTTCAACTACAAAATCATATTTTTCTCCAATAAATAAGTATTCAAGATGAATTTGTCACACTTGAATCACTATAATCATGTTCTATAGAATCACATATCACAAAATATTAACTATTTATTTATCCTATCTTGATACATTAACTCAAACCAATATAGTTTGGATAAGATAAAATAATTCTTCAAAAGGATGAACCATTTGATAAAGAAAAAGTACTTTTAATATCTAAAAATCAACTATAATACCAAAAGTTCAACATATACCATTCAATAAATAATTGTACTTAATATCCCTCAAAATAATCCAAACAAAATATGAAACCCAAAACTAAGAATAATTTGATTACATAGTCTTCCAAGATAAATTTTAACATTTATCTCAAAATAACATCGATCACTCTTGATGTATGATTACAAAAATGTGTCTTCCAAAATCACATATTCTCCAAGATAGTTTAATAATTTCTATAAACAAAAATAATATCTATAAGTCCATAATAAAATTATAGATTTTTCCGAAATAAAATTAATCTGTTAATACTAAAACAAAATACCATAGTATTATATTTACCTTAATCATGTAATGTAATAAAAATATTGAATTTCTTAAAAATATTTATCACTTAATCCCTAAATCAATTTCCAAAACTAATGATATCCATTTGATAAAAAAAAGTTCCCAAAATAAACGTATTCTTCATCCATCAACTCATTTAATGAAAAAATACAAATTCATACTAACTAAGGACTTCACATAGGCCCGTGGTTGGAGATAAAGCCATTCTGCCCTTCAGTTGTTTCTTTGATTCCTATAGCCTTGTCCGACGTGATGAGTTTATCACAATTCCCTGAGGTTTTTTACTAAAACTTTATAATTCTTATAAAATTATGAAAATATCATAATTTCCTCAAAATAACCATAACATTTTTTAACCTTAAATATCATCTCATACCTTTCCTTTTCATCCCAAAATTTAATAATAATTAAATACCTTAAAAACAAAAGATTATATGATGGTTATCCATTACATTATAATTTTTTACACAAAAGATAATTATTCCTGAAAAAACATATTCAAATTAAAACATTAGGGTTACATATTATAGAACTAAAAATGTATTCAAAACACCCCAATATCCAAAATAGTATTACTACTTTTAAACATTTCCATGTCCTTAAGTATTCCATAACTATTAAAATTTTTATATGTACACATATTAATATTTCAAAAATTTTCATAATCCATTAACTATAACATTCCACGATGTATCTTAAAATATCATTCTTAAAAATAAAGTATATGGATTATATCCCGATGATTCCTAAATATCAATCATATCATGTTTCATACATTATGAATAAAAATATAATTCATAACATGAATACAAATTTCATGATCTTATTGATGTCCATTTTCAATTTCTATATGTTGTCCTACTTTCAAAAATAAAACATTCACACCACTTTAAATATTTCACTATTTGAAAGAGTTGGAGGATTTGAGAACCTGAAATCATATGAAAAATATTCCATGATCCATTAAATTGTTATAGAAAAGACTAGGTGTTGGATAACTTAAAACATTTCTTACAAGTGTTTTTAATACCCAAGAGGCTTTCAAAATCATAAAAATAAAATTTTCTAATAATAGTGATGATCAAATCATCATAGAGGTAAAATAATATTTTTCAAGATCTCTTTCATTTCATTATGACAAATGATCCTCAATCAGCTGAAATGAATTATCACATAAAAAATGAATTATTAAAAGAAGAATCCTATATAGGGTAAAGATAATGTAAATAATTTTATAATACATCAACCTCTATATATATCAGTTGTTCAGGTTTTTATTAAAGCCACAATATTTACCATAATCATCCATAATTTTTCATATCAGAAAAACCCACTTGGTTTTAGGGGATATTTAAACTACATAGAGAAATCATACAAACCAATAAAGTTATCTAAGACATCATCTGATACCAACTATAAGGACCCAAACATAAAAATTACATTATATTGAGATAAGTCAAGAATTATATATTATTTAACATTATGGATATTTTCATGTTTATAGATTTAGATAATTAGGCCATAAATAAAACATAAAAAACAATATAAATACAAAGAGGACACTTCCAACTGTATCAATAAAAAAACTTTTAAAATAAAACATGGTTTCTTTTCATTTATAATATTCATAAATTTTCATCGATTAAATCCTTGACTCTATTCACCCATAAATAATTTGAAAGAAATATAAAACTTGGAATGAGAGTAAAAATCTCAGTAAGGGATAAACAAAGAAGGAAAACTATTTGTCTTGCAAAATATGTAAACTAGGAATAATTTACCATAAAGTAATACTTTTCACATCTAAGAAGTAGCAAATAACGTCCATTGAATATAAGCTCATTGTTTAACCGTTATCAATTAAATTATTACCATAAAACCCATAATTATCACATATAACAGATAAAGGTATCTTGGGAAATAATCATACTTAAATGGAATAACCATATAATCGACTTCCTTATATATCACTCTTTCAAATGGAATATCCTTGTATCCAACTTCCATACCCAATGCGTTGGAGGTTAGAACGTAACCATCCATACATGGTTTAGCATGACACCACCCATATTTAGTTTATAATTGAACTAACTATATTTGGTTTATGATGTAACCACCCATTAAATGTCCAAGTACCATTGTATAATCAGAACACCTAAAGGATTTCAGTTCTCCACATTTGACACATAAAATTTCATTTGCAATCACATGAAATAATTTAGAGATATTGAAATAGTAAATCAATTTTCAAAACCGTTTTCAATAACAAATAAATTGAAAAAAATGGAATAAGTTGCTTCCTTAGCCTTTAAAAAATATTTCTTATAGAGGAAAACCAAAATCAAATAATAGTTACGTTAGGAGAGAAGTTGTTATCACATCATACGTTAAAAAAAATTCTTTTTGTAAATTTGGAAAGAATGTAAAACAATTAATATATAAATATTTAATTTGAAAATATTTCAATGAAATTGATATTCAAATGGGTTTATTATACGATTTATAAAATTAGGTGGCGTATAACATCAAAATATGCCTCAATGAAAGGACAATGATATGAAGTACCATATCGTGAGTCTGACTAGTCTCATATGTTCTCTATCATCATAAATAATAAAATTAGGTTAATTTAAGATCACTTGAGAACCTTTTTCATCATTATTATTTGTTTTATATCACTTATTTCTATGTTATGGAAATTACATAATTTTTAATGTTCATATGAGAGGTTTGTCCATATTCGGTACATGAGTCGAAAATAAATGTGGTATGATGTTAATTGTACATTTGTTCATAAGATCATCAACCTAAAAATAATATTCTTAAAATATTGATCAATTTTTTTCATTAATTATAATTTTAAATTAAAAAATTTATTATGTCTATGAAAAATGAACAGTCTTATAATAATGGAGACAATAGGCTCTGCGTATGCCTGGGTAATGTTTTCAATTTTTCATTGATCATTATGGAAAAAGATAAGTATTATTTTATCTTCCCAAAATTTTCATAAAATTATTAACATCATATTAATTATGTATATATAATTATTTATATAAATCATACAATTCATGTAGTGAATAAAAACAAATAACATCTCTCTGTGGAGGTGATAGTTTACGGGTACATACGAACGACATTATCTTTTTTATATTTACGTAAATTAAGAACTAAATTGATATATTATTATATTATAATGATTAATATATCATTTACATCACATATGAATATTAATTCCAAAATTATATCATATCTTGAAAGATGGTTATGGGAAAAAAATTTAGATCGATTTGTGAAGGTGATAGTTCACATGTACACATGAATGATTAATTATTTTCCAATTAAATGGAAATGGAGATGGATTTATGTTTTGATATTAAAATAATAAAATGAAAATATTCTTAGGATACTCGAGTTATTATTTAATCATGGTTGGATAATATATTAAGGATGTGTATGAAGAAATAAAATAGAAACACTTAATTAAAAACATTACATTTTCTTCGAATGATCGCCTTTCTTAACACCTTAGCACCACTAAAAATAGTATTGTGCCAAAATAAGGACTCTATAAAGTGATTAGGTATTCTAGGAAGGATTTTGGACATATATTGGCTAAAAAAGGTTTTTTAAGTGTATTGGATAAAGAGTAATGGGTGACATTTTGTAGGATAGGGGAGGCAAACCCTTGGAAACCCTAAAAATATTAAATTAGTATAAACTAATTTTTAACACAAAATTACTCCAAATTCGGTTAATTTTTATATTAGATGAGTATGGTTCAAAATAATCTAAAATAATAATTTTTAGACAATAATTTATTTTATTTTAAACCTTATATTTTTGTTTTAATCCTTATTTATGGTTTATAATTTAAAACATTTTATTAATTAATTTATACATTAGATGTTTAAATTATGACCATAACATGCTAAAGGAATGATAATTGATTCATTTATGATATTTTATGCCTTTTTCCGACTTGTTTTCCAAGAATTATTTTTTTTAAAAAAACTATTGTTTAATAAAATATATGTCATTTTGAAATCTCATAAGTGTCAATTTTTGAAGTTGTTCACTAATTTACTTTTTCAAAATATCATAACAACATGATTCCTTAAAAGACAAAACTACATTAAATCATATATAAAATTTAAAATTCATCCATAAAACTCATGTACGGACTAAAATATTTAAAATCAAATTTATTTTAATATTATTAATATCATTTATTTGATTCTTCAATTTATAAATCTTTTACTGAATCACCATTGTGTCACCATTTAATTTAATTATATATTTCTTAAAAATTAAAAATAAATTATCATGATGTACGTAATCATTTTATATTTATTAGGACTTTTTTAGTCTAAAATATCACTTATATAACAACTTATTAATATTTTTATATTTATGAGAGGCTTGATTATAACATATTTGTCTTTACTTTAAATAAAATGTTTATAAATTTCATAATCACACCCATGTGGCTTCAAAATGACACAATTTTGGCCTAAATATTTTATTGGTCAAAAAATAACTCCTCTAATAATATTTTTAGAAGTGTTATGGTCATCTCATAATATTATAATATTATTTTTATCTTTAATTACCCGATTTACCATAACTGTAGAAAATAAAATATTAAAGTTACTGTTCACAAAAAATATGTTGATCCAATTATATCACAATTTTCATTTTTATTAAATCTATATAAGTATGTTTTTGAAAATCAATTGATATAAGTGTCTATAATAAATTTAAAACATGTCCCATTGACTGGTCAAGAAAACAGGTTTTTAATGCAAACAATTCAAAATTCACATAGTTTTTATAAAAAATTTCATTGTAAAATTGATTTCAATGATCTAAATTGGGTTAATTGAAAAAAAATAATCTAATTAAGAAATATAACAAATTAAATTTTTAATCTCACTATATAATTAAATTATATAAAGAATTAGTTTTGAACTAAAATGCAATATTTTTAACTATTCATTAAAATATAAAATTTATTAGAAAAATAAAAAAAAATTATCCAATGTAAATTTTGATGTCCCACTTCCAAATAAGATTTTTATTTTATAAAATATAACATATAAATGTGATAAAATCAATATTTATGATGGGTTCTCCATTAAAAGGCGGTGAAAGTACCTTTCAAACATATTAGATTATTTTTGGCTTAAAATTGGATTTATTCTAACTTTAAGCATATAAAATTTATTTTATAAATTGAAAATCATTTCATAAACATTTATAATCATAATCTCATTAGTTATATTAATTCTCACTAATACAATTCCTAGGAAAAAACTATCACTTACAATAATAATACTAAAATATATTATTTTTTCGGTACAACTCAGTCTTACATGAAACATTTCATTTCAGAGAAACCCATTAATACATGTTATGTATTCTAACAAAAATTGTATCCATTTAAGGTAAAATTACTATATAATTCAAAAATATTAATAAATATGAAAAAGCCTTATTCTATAATTTCCTAGTATGTCACAAATAATAAGTATTAGGACTAATCCATTTCAATAAAATAATATTCATAACCACACAACATCACAATATTTATTACATTAATATATAAACATTAAATAGGACTCATGAAATAACTCATGGTAAAAATATATATTAACAGATACAACTCCCTCTAATCATAAATGAAAAACCAACTTCAAAGATTTTTACTACTTTCCTAGGTAATGTTTTTCATTTCCAAATACTTTGCACACACTCTATATCTAAAGGGAGAGATTTACCTCTAATAGAATTTCCAAATATCTCATTAACACTATCTATGGTAATATTCATTTCCATACCTCTAATGTATACACTTCAGTTAGAAGGTCCAATTCCATCTATGAGCTTCTCAAAAAACGACATGGACAACTAGTAACATTTTAATTCCAATAATGGACCAACCAATATTTATATTAATTTATATTTATACAATTAACTACAAATAATGTAATTAAAATCATTTATGATATATTTTTAGAATAAATTGAATTTAAAATATTGTTGGCTCCAATGCTTTCATCTATTTTAGTAATTTACATTACCCTACATACTAATACCCCACATGGGATGGCAGTAGGCTGAGGGTGCCACCCCATTCCCACCTTCAATAGGATAAGGGATAATGAATTAAACTATGTAGTAATATCACACATGATGCGAGGACTTATCCTAATGAACTTATACACAATAAACATATCCATACAAGAAATAATTACACAACCTATAAAAATAGAACAGACTGTAATATATAATGAATGCGACAACAACTAAGATCCAAAAAGTAACAACTAGTGTATAAACCATAATGTAAAGAGTGGAAATACATTCCCAATAGACCCAGAGGGAAACCAACCTATAAATTTTAGGTGAAAGAATGACTGTAATGAATTATCTCTAGACATCAATTTCACATGATAGTATAACCACTGAGTACCAATACACTCCACCAAAACCAAGTCCATCGAGGTTTCTTTTGAACAATCTATAATCGGCATGAGGCATGACATAAGTGGTAAAAATGACCATGTAGGGGTGATTTTATTTAAACTCAATAGTATACACTAAATCCAATAAGGTGTAAAGAGATATATAGATAAAATGAAACCATAAGGGAAATATGAAATATAGAGAACCCATATATTATTACACGGATTGACCTTGAGATAAAGAAGATTGTCTCGCTCAACATAGTTTAGTAATTGTTTAATAATCCAAACAAGTATCCAAAGAACCCAAATCATATCGTTTTCAACCCATTTCACGTATCATAAATTTTATTATGGGACTCATGCCTCACAAAAATGTAAATATCTATCGAGGGAGAGACTAACCCCATTAGAGGACCTGTGCCACATTAGTAGATCTCAATAGATTAGGGTATACCAAAATCCATTTGTAGAGGACAAAAAACATGTGAGTAGGGGATTTTATATCTTTATTAAATGTCTAGGGGACCCATTCCCTATCATAACCACATTACTAGGGGATTAACTATCCTCATTTATTATCTAATCATCCTAATAAATTCCTATATTCAACACCATGGATAAAAGGAAACTAAACCACTCAGATCACTATAAATCTCACCAATGATTATAAAGAGAAGTGTATCATCATAATAAATGAATATAAAAAACTTCAATGGTTTATATGTTTTCGCAAATCCGATTCCAAGGTAAATAGATATAAATATACATTAGGTCTAGAAAGTAAAATCCATGTGTATAATAATTTTTTATGAGAGAAAAAGGGGCCATGCAGAGCGTCACTTCGAACATCCCAACAAACCCTTGAACCACAATCCTAATGATGTATAATATTGAAGATGTTAGGATCTATCCTTGCTATATCTTTTGTATCATATCCTCCTTCAATCCGAAATGCGAGCACTCTTTCTTCTCTACCACTACTCTCACGATAGAGGGAAAAACCCTCATGGAGCTTGACTAGGTACATGGCCAAATTCTAAATCTAGGGGGATCTATTTCCACGAGGCTCTGAAGGGATTGGAACTTTACAAATCATCTCCAACAAAGACTCATGTGTTCAAAAAAATAGACGATGGAGGATTTTCTGTGGAGGCTGATCCTGAAGTGATTCAACAATAGACTCAAATGTGTATGTTTTATATCATGGTCCACATTATATATTTAAAGGGTGAAAAATCCTAGTCATACCTTGATCTATAGCCTTACATTGATCACAATTAGGGATTTTCTAACTAGAAACTGGTCCCACTGGGTAAGGGTTATTTATATATACTACTATCTTCATAGGAAGAATTAGACCAGGTATGGAGAATTGATAATTTAAAACTCAATCTTGGAATCTTGCGCATCTCTAAATAGTATTTTTATTTTAATATGAACACACATAGGAACACTGTTACTCAAGTGTGGGTCAGATTGCATAATCATAATTGGTTGTATTTTTTACCCGAAGATCTTGAATGATTGAACATCTTGTATTGATCCCCTAGAAGATTGATCAAAGAACATTAACTGGTGAGTTAGGATTATTTTCTAGAGTTATGGTGGAAGTGAAATTGGAAACTAAACTTCCACACACCATTACTCTTAATGCTAACAAATAAAGGGATAAAGTGAGGATTGAGTATGAGAGAAAACCTCCTTTTTTTATTATTGTAAAATCATATTCCACTCAATACTAAAATATATTGTAGTAAACAAATAGACCTCTCAACCAAGTGATATTTAATGGAATGAGCCGAAAAAACAAAAGAAAGATAACAACACTGCTTTTGATAAACCTGAATCCTCTTAAAAGAACACTGAAATGTGGGTTATCAAACCCAGGAGCATGAATCCATTAGGGGTTGAAGTGAAAAAATCTTGGGCTAATTTAGTGGAAGAATAGGAAAATGAGACTGATAACCAATGTATTTCTAATTAAATTGAATAAATTGTTATGGAAGTTCTTAATCAAACTCAAAAAAATCCTGAATCCACAAATATAGACTCAAACCTTAATTATCCTAGAAAACCGGTGAAGGATTTTTGACCCTTCATGGACTCCTCATAATGTGATGGAGTGTGCACCACATCCTCTAGTGTCACACACAAAGGCTATTAATCACTCGAATGGTGACTCCCTTAAATTCTCATAGGGGGGAGAAAAGAATAACTTGGTTGATAGTACTGATCAGCCAGAATGCAATATCCCTACCCCCGCTTAACATAGTTCTGAAAATAATGATATGGTATTATTTATTCAAGATACTGGTAGAAATAAACAGGTTGATGAGAACCACAGAATTTTTGTTTCAATTCCCACACATAGTGAGGCACAAAATTTACATATTGGCAGTATATCTTACACTTAATGTCCCCCTTCATAGAACATTTTTTAAAATGCCAACACTACCTCTGTTGTAAAGAAAAAATTATACAACAAATAGTTTTCATGGTGCTGTAAAACCAGTGAACTAGTCATCTCAGTTAATCATTTTATTTTAAAACCTAGATCTAGTAATGGAAAAATACAGATTACAGATGACACAAGGAACACACAACCCACCATAGTTTCAAATTTTTCCTCTTTAAATACTGAACTGGTTATCCAGAAGGAGTCACTATTGTCTACTATGAATAGTCAATTAGTCTCACCTTCAAAAAAGGGTGATACAACACCTATGGATCCAAAAAAATCAAGCACTCTTACTCTTATAATTATTATTCCTTCAGTATGTGGTTCTAAAACTATTAACAACAATGATATTTTTGTGAAAACTAAAAATCTGTTTACTAATCATAATGTGGATCATACTGATATTAATATTAGGAGTTTTTTAGATTCAATTGTGAATACATATTTGCATGACTCTCCCAAAAATAATTCTAAGTAAATATTATTAAATATCCCATGGATTCTCATAAAACTATACAGAAACAGATCAATAGCCCAAACAATGCCAGAAATCTTGGAAGCTCTTATAGTCATAAGGGTTTAAGAAATAAAAAAGGGGATCTCTAGCTCCAAATGTAGGTTTAAATGAAGATTATTTTCTATAATTTTTAAGGTATTTCCAAAACTGACATGTATATAGTTTTAAAAAGAATGATTAACACTCATCTCCCAATCTTTTTTGCAATTTCTGATCCCAAAACTATTTTTTAACAAAATAACCCCATTTATGCCAGCATGCTTATTATTTTTTAGGTGCAACAAAAAATTCTTCTAATGTTGAATCTATTTTTGTTTTCTCATGCTCATCTATTAAAAATTTCAATTTTTTAAATGTATCTGAGAAATCCCTTACTTGTGACTTCATAATTGATAGAGCTAATTCCTTCTGATCTTTGGTCTATGCTAATAATATATATCATGATAGGATGCCCCTTTAGAATTAACATACCTATTTAGGTACCAATATCAATTCTCCATGGTTTTTGATTGGGGACTTTAATGTTATTCTTAAATCTTGTGAAAATTTTGTCCCGTCTCATGATGTTATTTCCACAAGAGAATTTAAAACTTCCATTCAAAATAACAAACTTGTAGAAATTAATGTTACTGGTTCCAAATATACATTGTATATAAGGCATTATAATATGGTGGTTACCTCCAAGTTGGACATAGATTTCATGAATGTCCCTACTTTAGATAAATGGGATACCATCTCCAGTATCACCCTCCAAAAGATTCACCCTGACCACCATCACATTCTGGTCAATGTATCAATCAAAATATTAAACCCTCATTGCCTTTTATATTTAACAGTGTGTGGTTTTCAAATGAAGAATGAACTGATATCATAAAAAGTTTTTTGTCTTCTATATCCCACTATAATGATTCTTTTTCTTGTTCTATTAAGTTAAAACACTTCAAATAGATTCTCAAAAGTTGGTGCAGTTCTACAGCCAAAAATATTAACAATGACATTCTTCTTCTAGAGAATGAGCTTAAGAATCATCAAAATAATAAAAGTATCTTTGATTTCAACATTTTTTTGACCCAGGAAATGATCTTTTCGGTAAAACTATACTCTTTCCTCACCTTTAAAGAGAACATGAGGAAATGTTTTTTAAAATTAAATGGTTATCTAATGGTGATAGAAACAATAAGTTCTATAACTCGCTTAATAGTGAAAGAAAATATTGCAGACCTCCATCTCTTTTAAAATATTGGGACAATCTATTAAATAATGGGGATGATATTTTGAGTCATATTTTCTCGTAATTTGAATCCATCTTTAATGGTCCTGATAATAACAGTGACATCCTACCCAAGGTCCTTCGGAAGATGGTTAATTATAAGGATAACAATTTCCATACATGTATACCTCTAGATCATGAAATTAAAAGACATTGTCATTAGTTTTAATTATAATAGTTCTCTGGGTCCTAATGGTTTAAAAAATGGTTTATTTCAATGTTATTGGGACATTATCTAATTGTATGTTTGTAAACATGTCAAATAATTTTTCTCCAATGGTGTCCTCCCTCATGGTCTTAATTCTAAATTTATTTCTTTGTTTTCTAAAGTGAACAATTATTATGAGATCCACCTATTTAGAACCATTTCTATCATTAACACCCTTTATAAAATCATCACCAAAATCATTGCTAATAGAATTTCCACTATCACAGACAAAATTGTCTCCTGGAACCAATTCAGTTTTATTAATGGTAGATCCATATAGTATTGTATTTTTCTTGCATATGAATGTATTAATACTATTAAAAAAGGTATTATAGGGGGTAGTATTTCCATAAAACTTGACATTAAAAAATATTTTGATACCATGGACTAGATCTTCATCTTCAAGGTTCATCATGGATTTGGATTTAGTGATTATTTTATGAGTACAGTCTGAACCCTTTTTAACTCAACCTCTATTTCCTTAATGGTCAACAACTCTCCCAATGGTTATTTTAAATGTACCAATGGTGTAAGTAAAGGTGACCCTTTATCTTCTATCCTTTTCTCCATTGCGAAATATTACCTTAGTCGCCTCCTCACTCGTCTTGTGGATCAGGACAAACTCAATACTAGTCATGTTTCTAGGAATGTGAATGCTCCCACCCATATCCATTATGCTGACAATATTATGATTTTTTACATGGTGATAAAATAAAAATTTGAAACCACAAAAATGCTCTCTCTCATTATGAAGAGGTTTCTATAAAATCCATTAGTTGGAACAAATCTTCCATATTCTTCAGGAAGAACATTCCTCTCTGTAGGATATGTAATATTATTCATGACATAGGCATTAAAGAAGGTTATTTTTATTTTACTTATCTTGGGATTCCCATTTTTTGGGGAAGAACCCAGTCCTTTCACTTTTCTACAATAGTTGACCATGTTTTTAACCAATTATCTTCTTGGAAAGGTGAATCTCTATCTATGGTAGGAAGAATATGTCTTGAAAAATCCATTGTGGCTTCTAAAATGGTTTAATCCATGATGATATATAAATGGACCATTGGAATTATAAAAAAATGAATACCTTTATCAGAAAATTCATTTGGACTGGTAGGATGTTAGATATAAAGCTTGAGACCATACCCTGGTCGACCTGTCACAAACCTATTGAAATGGGTGGGATTTGAATAAAAAATCTTCGGTACTTTAATGACTCTCTTCAAGATAGACTCACATGGAGCATTCTTTACAATACTTCAGATTCTGTTTCTTTTTCCAAAAAGAGATTCCTTGAAAAAATATAAGAAATTTTTTGAATTTTCTCAGCTCCTCTATCTAGGCATCTATTAAACAATATTTTTCCAGCATTATGAACAATTTCAGATGGATAGTTACCAGTGATTCTTCCAAAAATTTCTGGTTATATAACTGGACTGGCACCCCCTTAATTTCTATGATTCATCCTGAGAAAATCCTTAAGAGAACTAGCTACTCAATTAGAGATATGATAAATTATCAAAATAATCATTTACCTGAAGCCATTATTCATGTGAATAATAACTACCCTTTTAAAAACATTGATTACTTTCTAATTTGGGAACCTGCACACAATGCTAAGATAAATTCAAAAAAATCATAATAATTTTTTCTATAGCTCTAAAATTTATTTTGGTTGGATAAAACATTTTAAAAAACCCTATATAAAACCCTTAATATTCTCTCTTATCTGGATCCTTGATCACAACAGAGTCCCTATAGACGGGTGACTTCAATCATTTAGTATTCAACTTTGCTCCAAAAGTAGACACTACAATGAACACAGAGAAGATGCTAATCATATTTTTGTTTCCTGTGCTACTTCTTCTACTCTTTGGACTATATTTTTGAAATATTTAACTGCATATGGTTGATTGTTGACTCTGTCAATGCTCAACTAAACAGATGTGATGAAATGGAAAATACACAGCAAATTAAGAACCTATTCCTTGTTGTAGTTGCTGAGCTTCTCTATGTGATCTGTTATGATAGAAATGAAATTATTCATAACAACTATAACTCAGTCAGAATGTAGGATGGATGTGGATCCTTATTTCTATTCGTGAAGCGACTTAGATGTAAAAGGGTCATTGAAATAACACTATTAATGACTTAACAATTCTACAACATCTTCGGATTGATGGAAAATATTTTCAACCACACCACATCTTTGAAGTGTTTTGGCATGCTCACTTTCCTTATTGGATTAAATTTAATGTGGATGGTGCCTCCAAATGCAATCCAGGTCCCGTAGGTTGTGGAACTATCTTCAGGATCATTATGGCTAGATACTTTGATGTTTTTTTGATTCATTCAACATTGACTCTTCTCTTGAAGCCGAAATAATGGGCATTATACATGATATTTATTTTTCATGGATTGATGGTTGGAACAATCTATGGATTGAATGTGATTTAACCACCATTGTATAAGAAATTTGTAATGGTGTGACACACCTTTGGTGACCGATTACTACTCGTTGGATGGATTTAAACCACTCTCTTCACGACATCAACTACATTATAACTCATATTTATTGTGAATATAATACGGTTGATGATGGCCTTGATAATAAGAAATTAGTTCAATATATTACTGGGCTTGATTATCTCCCTTCTAATATGATACCTCTTCATGAGAATAATTGTAATATGGTTTCATACTTTAGACTCATGCAATCTCTTCTTTGTTTTAATAAAATTTGTGCTATGCTCTTTTGGAAAGGGCACCCACCAATGTTTTATCCATGTACTATATGGGTACATTATGTATAGTCTATTAGGGATAATATAGTTGTTTGATTCTCTTGACATCTCATGTGAGGGTCTACCTGTATGACATGAAGACTGGGGTACACGACATGTGAGACCAGCAAGGTACTTGGTGTATATCATCATAGCTTATGTCATGTAGGGACAAGATATACAATGTGTCCCATGGAGGGTACAAGTTTTTTTTCTGTTTCAATAACTTGGAATATATTATCATAGTGTTTGAGTTATATATGGACCTGGAATACACAACATGTGTTCATAAAACTCACATCATGTATGTTCATATTCCTATCTTGGTGCATACTCCATACACACCAAATAGGCCAGATAAAGGATTATATAATATAAGTACCAACCAAACATGTTAGGTGATACTTATCCCACTTGAAGACCCTATATTCTAATAAAGGGGACAATAATGTTTGTTTTCAAGGTACCAAACTTCATGTGATCTTTAAAATGATTATAGAAACAATAAAATTTATTAAATTTTAAATTTTTCATCATTCTCAGCATGTTCTATCATGAAACTCTACCAAACACATCTTACATCTTTGTCTCACATCAAGTGCTTTTATTTTCATGCACCCCTCACTAGAAAAATATCAATAATGGGTTTGCACATAACCATAACACCATGTTACTCCTTTACACTAAGTGAAGTCTAATTATCATTATTTTTAGAGGGACAACATTGGTATTTTATCTTTTTGTATGATTCCCTACAGATGGAAGGATAATAGACAATTAGAGTGGGTTAAATTGTAGTTTTAAAAACAAAATATTTTTTTTGAACTCCTAATGTGCTAATAATTTCAAAAAGATAAACTTCTAATAAAAGAACAATATATAAATTTTATATCAAACTAAAAGTGTAAATAAAAAAGAAGAAAATAAGAAATTGAATGGTATATACTAGGAATAGTGGAAATAAAACAATCAAAATTTTAACAACTACTGATTAAGGTATTGAAAAAATAATTCTAAAACGAATACAGTAGAATATTAATAATAAATCATTAAGTATAGGTTAACAAACCTTATATTCCTTGAATAGATATTATTAAAAAAAATTAATCCAAATTTTATGGTCTATATTTAAATCATATCCAAGGAATCTCTTTCCTCTTATTCTTGGAATCCATAGAATTAAACTCATCACTAGGTTCTCTTCCTCCAATCCCTAAAATAACCCGAGTTAACATATCGGTAGGTATTTTTTTATAGAACAAAACACATACTATTCCTATCCCCTGAAGCCCTCGACATAGCATGTCAGTCAGAACTCTATATTCTTATTCCAAAAATCTCTTGACAACATAATATGTGTTATGAAATTAAAAAACAAGAAGTTCTATCTTTCTTAATGGAATCCCATGATCTCAATGATAATAAAAAAATTATTACAAGGGAAAAAATATCATTACATGTAAAACCACACACAATGGTTTCTCTTAGAAGAAACTATCAGAAAAAAAAATTTCATGGATAAAACATTATTATAAGGAAATAAGAAATTTTACAACTATAAAATAATCTGGTATATTTAGAGTGGTTTATTAGAATTATATATTATGTTAATTATGACAATACTATGTTTTAGGGATATATTTATAAATAGAATTGTAAAATAATCCAACTATCATATTTCTTCAATCTTTAAGGTTAGTCGAAATAAAATTAGCAAAACTTCTCTATCTTTTAAGGTAGATAATGTCACACTTTACTATAATTAAATTTAACTTGAACCACTAACATTCATGGTAATTTAAAGAATATAATTTGGAATGAACGTTTAAATCACAATATTTGAATAATCCTTATTTATGCTCTCTAAAAACTTTGTTACAAGAAATTAATTCTTCACAAAAGAAAGAAATAAAACAATTATCATGTTAAATCAGATTTATATTATGTGATTTATAATGAAAAAATAAATAAAATTATACATTTACTCAAAAATATCCCAATTTTTGGAAAATATAATACACATGAAAAATTGAAAATATTATTTAATTTAAAATAAAACTCCTAATAATATATAATGGAAACATTTTCTTTAATTTTTCTTTTGGAATTCAAAAATAAGTTTCATATAGGTGAATAAATATCCTCTATATAAAAAAATATTCAAAAAAATCTATCCCATTTTAAAAAGATAATGAATAATATTTCTACCCTTTAAAGAAATTTTAAAATATTTTTCTCCCCTTTATGAAGAAAAACATTACAATTTATCAGTTTTTATATAAAGACATATAATTAAAATATATAGAATTCGATACTAAATGTTTTTATAAATAAAAAACTTTTTTTACTTTAAATTTCTCACCCATTGTGATTTCCAAAAATAATCAGATTAAATAACCTAAAAAATAGATCCCGATAATGTTAAATAGTTTGAATCAAATTTAAGATATACTGTTTGAGAAATTGAACCCCTTATATGTTATATTCTAATATACCAATGATATTCCTATTTCAAGGATTGTTCTAGGAAAATTACAACAAAAAATTTTACATCCATTATATGTAAATAAAATAGAAATCAAAAAATGAAAATTGAAAAATAGAAATAGGAAAAACATTATGAAGAAGATAAATTCCATCACCCTTTATTAAGGATTTTTTCAATGTTTATATATAGGATAAACATTAATTTTATTAAATATTAATTTAATTTGATAATTTAAAACATTTATCATTATATATTTGAATCTATTAGAAGTTGATTAAATATCTTCATAGAAATGTTGAATAAGATCTATGTGCATTTATATTGAGTGACATGATTATTTTATAGATAATGAAATGGAACTTGTATTATAAAAATTCATTGATGTTTGAGTAATACAAAAAACTACAATTTTTGAGGGTGTTCTTAATTTACAAAAAATGATCATAGAAACTTCTAGTTACCAAATATTAACCTTTAGTAGTGGAAAATTCAATAAAATGTTTTTTCAAAATGAAATCTGAAACCAAAAAATCTCACAGGAAAATAAATGTTCTGGAAGTATATTTTATATCTCATATATGTCCTCTAAAGTCATTATCTAAGTAACCTTTTAGAAAAATATAATTTCTTGAAGAATAAAATAGATCGAGCTATAAAGTTTCATTATGATAATTAAAAATACATTTTACCACATTTAAATGTGATTCCATTGGATTTTCTTGAAATAATACACATAAACATACTGGAAACATAATTTTAGGCCAATGTTCAATATGATATAGTAAAATTCAGAACATACCCGTATTTTGATCAACCGATCTTTTATATTTATCAAGATTAAATATGAAAAAGTTGTTAATAGACCACATATACTCGATGGTTTGTCAAAACATTAAAAAATTAGTTAGTCCTGTACATATTAATTTCAACGTAAAATATTTCCATCTACATTTAATAAATTTCAAATCCATTAAAAAAGATGATTTCACTCATGAGGATCATTGACAAATCATTTTTTATGAGTTCGTAAAAACTATCAGAATGTGATTTGGAGTTGAAAAAAATAATGACATGAACATAAATTTAAAAAATAATTATAAATTTAAAATAAATTTATTTATAAAATGTGTCGGATCAGTGTTTTCCTTATAAAATGATTAGAAATTAAATAACAGGTGAGTCAATCATACCAGGAAAATGTGCCTTGTTTATGTCCATAAAGATATTCTGTAATATTAAAAGAATTCTATTGAAATTTAGTATCTTTAAAATTAGGGGGTTATTCAACATACACATCAAAAAGAACATTTTCATTAGGAATGAATATTTTAACATCAATTTTAAAAAAATTAAAATTCATTTTCACTACAAAGGCATATAATATTTGAATATATTTAGCTATCAATATAGACGAAAATGTTTCACCGTAATATATACCAACTTCTTTAAAATAATCCTTATCAATAAATATTAATATATTATTAACAATAATTTCCTTTTAATTAAATTTGATTCTATCAACCCAATAGACCCCAATTATAAGATGATATTTAAGAATATCAACTAATGTCCAAACATTGTTCCATCCAAATTGTTAAAGATTCTGTTGCACATACCATATCCAAATATCATCACCTAAGGAATCATTGACCATTTTTTTATGATGAAAATTCATGATACAAACTTTGAATTATTAATAAACTTGTAGTTATAACTGGTTGGATTATATAACTAATTTTATTTTTAGTTGGAAGATTCATTAAATTATCATGATCATATAGGAAGTGATAAGTTTATTATCAACTAATGGTTGTACATATTTCCTTGAATTAACATTTGGATACTAAATTTCATTAATTATTTCTTCTGTAAGATCTAATACTATTGTTTTCAAATCATATTCCAGTAATATAAGAAGAGTATTTTCAAAAAAATCACTAAAATTTTGAAATTCAAGTGGTTTTACAAAAAAAGGATATGTTTCATCAAATTCTACATGAAAAATTTATTTTCAAACATTTTTTCATTTATTAGAAACTCTATACGACTTAATAGTTGTAAAATAGACAAAAAATAATCCTTCATCAACATTTAGATCAAATTTTGGAAGTGGATCTTTACTATTCAAGATGAATTGTTTACATTAAAAAAATAAGAAGTAAAAAAAATATGATTTCATTTTGTCCGTGACTTATAAGAAGTTTTGTTAAGAAAATGGGAGAATAAAAAAGAATATAGTTTCAGAAGAAGTACATACACCCTCAAATCATAAATTTAATATAATAGAATATTCACTGAGAAACATTAGAGTTATTTCCTAAAGAATTATTTTTATTCATCCAACTGCAAAATTTTATTATGGTATTATAAGTGTTGAAAAATTATGATAAATAAATTTATTACTAAAAAGGATTCCAAATACGAGTTTATGAACTCACAACTATGGTCACTTCAGATAGAAATCAAAGGTATGTTTTTCTCATTTTTAAGAGAACCATAAAAACCTTGAAATGGGAATTATAGTTGAATATTCATTTGAGAAATTTAATGGATGTATATCTACTGTAATCATCAACCAATACATACCCATTATTTTTTTGGGGAAAGGAATATAGGGTCTCGGGGCCAAAAAACCATAACTATAGATAGGTTAAGTCAAGGGTTTATATAGATTGTAAGAAATATAACTAAATGATATTGATTACTAGATATAGTATAGTGGTTGATAATTTATTAAATGAAATATTTCTTAAAATTTCAAAGCACATGATTTTTACAATCATTATTCATGTCCTCTAGATCATTAATTACAAAAAATGTATTGTGTAAAATAATGATAACTAAAACAATTCACAAGTTACATTTTATTCTTATAAAGTGTATTTTGGTTTTCAAAACAGTGTAAAAAAGTGATTCATTACTGAAACATCACAACCTAGATCACTATGAATAGTAACTAGACCGATGGCACTATGTGGCCTTGAGAACACTTCCCTATAAGTTTGAAGCTTTAAACTAGTAGTGGTTGTATAAGGTGATACTATGAGGATAATATAACTACTATATAAATGTGTCTAATTAAATTTATACATCCAGACACCAACTAACCCAAAAATTTAATAATAAGAAGCATATAAATAGGACATGATATACCAAAATGAGAAGAAATATACAACTTGAATGGGCATAGTCATCATAAAATACTAAAAACCCCTGGGATGGACATAGATATATAATAAAAAGGAAATAAATGACAGTAAGGCTCTTCCAAAATTTTGTGCCTCAAATCACCCTAGTCCCTGAACATCAATCTATCTTTCTCAAAGATCAATACATAGGCCTCATCCCAAACTATAACAACACCAAGTGAAAGTATTCTTGGGAACCCAAGTGGAATGGAAGCTTAATAAGGGTGTGAGTAAAAAAATCTTTAGGGAACCACCAATGTGGACCTATAAAAAAAAGAAATGTAGTGATATGTTCACATGGCATACAACGAATAAATAAATAAACTTCAGTAAAAACATAAATAGATAAAAATCATCATGGATACTTAGGTTTGTGGCCCTTATCGACCATTAAATCCTTTTAAAGTTCGAGAGTGTCTCTCAAAATATATCAAAAACCATTCCAACCCTAATATCATTAACTTCCTTGAAGGTATTTTCCCTTAGTATCACATATAACACAACATGGGGTTTTTCTTTAGTATCATAGAACACCCTAAAATGTGGTATTTCATTTATTATCATAGACCACCCCAAAGGAGAGTTATCTTTAGTATTATAGACTTCCTTACATGGGGAGATTTATTTGGTATCACAAAACACCCAACAAAGGATGTTTTTAATATATAATAAAAAACTGACCTAGGGGAAGTTTCTATATAATGACCACCTCCTAGGGATTTTTCCACATCATTTATAAAACTTAATGGAAGAAAGGGTGGGATAAACTCCTAAACCTGTCATATATAAATGGGGTTACTCCATCTATTGAGAATGACCATGAAAATCATAACTAATAGATACCCAAAACAGTTATCTAGGTTCTAAGGTGACACCCAGAATCACCTACAAATTCCTAAACACACCAGATTAAGTACATTTTTTCTCTAGGGTACCACCAGGGTTCCCCTTGGTCATTAAATAAGAATGGTAACCAATTAGATACTCTTAGGTCAATACACTTCTAAATAACCCCACATATACTCCATCATGTAAAGGAACAACATGGAACCCTAATTGTGGTCCTTTAGGTCAATACATAACAGGGAACCATACATGGGGTCATATAGGTAAACACATGGAAGGAAACCTACATGTGTTTCCCCTGAGAAAAAATCACATTGGGGTCTAACCCATGCTTCAGAGGTAGCACATCCTAATCCCTTGTCTATAACATCTTAAGACTTCATGGGACTTATATAAAAATCCATATTGGTAACACACTGATGATGGCTCATGAACCATCTTTGTTATATCTTTCATACATGGGTGGTCCACTCACCCAGACCATCTTAATGAGACAAAATCTCTAAGGTGTATTAAGGGTCATCACATGGCCTACTTAGGCCGCTCTACTCAATTAATACCACACTTCTACTTAGATATTATCAAATCATCCAATGTAAGGGAAAATATATCACACTATGAACAATCACACCAATCAAGGCTTTCAATGGATAGAAGGCATCATTTAATTATTTAAACCCTCATTCATCAATAGTAGTTGTATTAATCCAATGCAATTGGGTCCATAATTTTCTTGGATGAATTATTTTATCTATATATAGAAGTCAAAATTTTGTTAAATGAAAATTTAAAATGATAAACTAATTACACTATTCAATTTATTTATTTAAAAATTTATTTAACATGAAGGTAAATCCACTAAATTAGTGAGAAAACATAAAAAAATTCATTAAAAATCCTAAACCATAGTGTATATACCTAAGAATACATACCTATAAGAAATCCAAACAGACATAATTATTTTACTCGACATATCTTCCAAATCCCATCAAGGCTCAAATGATCCCGAAAAGATCAATATCGGTCTTCCAACCATCGCAAACCGATGAAGGTCCCCAACTCATGTTGAAAAAAAAAACAATAAAATAATTATAGAATTTATAAATTATTAAACAATTGAATCTCAAATAGTAATTTTCACTAGAAACTCATCTGATGGCCTTACTGCATAGGCAACATGACCAAGAACCTATGGGAGGACCCTTATAAACCCTAATCATCAAATTAAGAAAAATACCGACAAAATAAAATTATTCCAATAATTAATTTAATTTAAAATTGATGTAAAATATTAATAAAATTGGTGACACAACATACCTTTTTCAAACTTTTGGGCGATGAATAGAGGGATTCATTATGGGATTCGCTCTATAGGATGTATAGGAAGAGGCTCATGAGAAACAAACAAATTTCACCATTCTATGGTGAAATAATCATTAAATCCAAATCATAAAGTTTACAAAGAGGACTGAGAGAATAAATGGAGTTTGAATATCACATTTATTTTCTAAATAAATTGTGTTATATGCCCCCACATCTCATGGGGTATTTTAACTCTAAGAGGAAAATCTTATCTAGTCGGAACAAACAAGAGAGAGGAGAAAGAGGGTATACACCCTCTAAAAACATGAGGGGGGAAAAGTGTTATTTTGTCATACTTAAGGGCCATCAAATAACCAATAGTGGGGGAAATGGCTCACAAGTGCACCCAACAAGCTTTCCAGGCCTCTAACTATTTAGTGGTTGCACCATGTTTTCCTAACCACATGACCTTCCTTAGATTATCTCCCACCATTATTTTCAACCAATTTAATCCTTTATAGAAAAGGAAGTAGCTACTTTTATAGGTTATATCCTTTAAAATCCAATTTTAAATCCCAATTCCCAAAAAGAACCCCTAAATATTTTGAAAACTCAAATTGCCTATAAAATTATCAACCCATAAAAACATGGTATCCTTCAACCTCGCTAGAATAATACAAATTATACTAGATAAGGATCGATGGTCATCCAACCAAGAATCCAATCCTACCTCATTAAACAATTCCTATTCAAAAGGTCGTGTTCAACCTCTAAACATGAAACTACCCCCACAGTGCAACTTCAATCATACTTTCTTTAACTAAAAAAATATTATCTGTCACTTGAATTCATTTTGAATCACCATGGAATAATTTAACTAATCTCATTTACTTTAAGAAATGAAAATTTAATTTTCCAATAGATCATCCAACAGGTGGTTCTACCCATGATATGAACTAACTAAAAGATGCCAATTATGAGAAACAATGCCTTCCACAATTATAATTATTTATAAAAACATGTTATTAATTCCCTATGGACTCCTTTAGTATATTTTATTATACAATTACCTAATCATTTTAGAAACAATTTGATGAAAATTGATACCACCACTCTTTCAAGAATTTCTAATTTAATTAGAGGATTTTTATTTACCTAAGAATAAAGTTTAACCATATTGTATTTTACTTGAAATACCCAGTCGATACTCAAAATGTACCCATTATACCTAAAATGATGCACCTAATTTGGTTCCCTTCCCACCACATCTAATTACAAACAAATGGATGGTCAGACCTCCTCTAGATGAATCTTACAAAAAACATCTAACTTCTACTAATAAAGCACTATCCATTTTCTTGATCGTGATTCATTAAATCCCAAATCCATATCATGATCATTCAAACATGAAAATCTATGTATGAACCTATGTCATGGTGTATTTCAATGATTGGATCATCAAAAAAATGTATTCATTAATGTGCTCTAATATGAGAATGGACACATAATAAATATAGGCACCCTAGAATCTCAATTAGTTTATCTTGATCATGATTCTAGTACTGAGACTCTATCAAATATCTTATCATGGATCACACTCATCATTCTCTAATTTTTCTAACAAAATTTGGTTCCACCTGCTCATGAGTATCTCAATTCCAACACGATCATCTAATGATCAATCTCCAATACCCACAACCATTTCATTACAAGGATCAAACATGTGTGGTCGATATGACACTCCCAACCATAGGTTTTTCCATCTCATTACTAAATTTAATCTATTACTGAGTATATATAGCCCATGATTCATCCATTAAAAAACACAATGAATAGACGTGGTAATATGTAAAGACCCGGAAATTCCATGGAAATTTTTTTTCATAAATTCATGGGAATATTACGAGTCCACAGTTTCTTATGGCACTTGATTCCGAGGCCCGGTGTTTCTGGAATCAATTTCTGAAGTTTTATTAAGCTTAAATTAATTCGCGTAAGGAATTTTTCTTGAAAAAGTGGAAAAAATATTAAATGGTTACTCAGATCTGAAATATGAGGCCACCGTTGCACTCAGGATGGCAGGCTTACCCTAGGCGTGACTTAATTTTAGTCGGCACAGACCTCATGTCAAAAATCCCAAAAATGGCATAACCGTAAATAAAATAATTAAATAAAGTTATTTGATTTTTCAAATGCTTATAACTCACAAATGGTCACTCGGATTAAAAATATGATACCACCGCTGAACTCGTGAGGGTAGTCTTTCTTTATGAAGATACTAACTTGGGTTGGCGAGGGCCACCAGAGAAAGTCAGTTTTTTTGCCGCAAATAAAATAATTAAGTGAAATTTATTTTATTGTAAAATTCATAAAATCTAAACGGTAACTCAGATTGAAAATCTGAGAGTTCCATTGGGTTCTTTAGGGTGTGTTTCACCTAGGTAGAGAATAACATCGACCACAGTGGGTCAAGGGTGACTGAAAATAATATTACGAACTTTTTTTCGGGTACGTTTAGTAAACGTGCGAGCGACCTTTCATATCTTTTGAATCATTTCTCAGAATTTAAATCCGAGGGCACCATTGATCTCACAGAACTGATATTCAATTAATAAGACTTTCACCTAGATAGCGGATGGTCAAGAATAAAAGTGAGTTTTTGGATTTTTTTAAAAAAAAAGATAAAATAATTTGTAGCCACACTTTATTTTAATCCAGCTTCCATGTGAGTGCGGGTAGTTGGAACCTACACTTGGGAGTTGGTGGTGAGACTGCCACACCCTAACCTTCCATGAAAGGTTATGGTGGTGGGGCCTACCCGAACCCAATCTCCCATGTGAGGTTAAATGTGGTGGGGACCACACAAGGCCACCCGACCCCAATTAATGGGAGGAGACCATAACCTCTCAACTACCCCTATTAATGGTGCCACCACCACCCCTTTTTAATGGCCATAAACTCCTCTTTGAATTTGTAATATCTCCCTTAATTAATTTTTCCAATGCATGTGAATTAATTAAGGGGAGCCTCATGACATCCTCCAAATTAATTGTGACACCTCTCATGCAATTAATTTGGTGGATCCGAGTTAATTAATTATACTATTTGAATTACGTGCCAATGGGATTATAGAAAAACCATCTCTCTTATATATAAAGGAAGATTAGAGGAAGGTTTTGGGACGACCTCATCAAGTGTTGAAACGCTGGAAAAGAGATGCGTCGGCCAACACTTAGAGGATTACCCCCCTCCTAACGAAGAACACGAAGAACGCGAAGAACGCCAGTGATGATCTTCTTCTCCAACCTTCTTCCTCGGACCCCTTCGACGTGGGATGTGATCGTCTACCACGAATCGACGGCCAACCTACCATGACGTCAATGAATAATCTCCTATTAATCAAAAGGTATAGGTTTTTATTTCATGCAGTTGTTATACTTTTTATTATCCCCTTCATCAGATAGAGAGGGTTTGTTTCGGGCATGTTTTAATCAACTGCTTATCTCGTTGAGCCTTTTGATTTCCCCTCTAAACACGGAGGATGCAGGCCAACCTAACATGTCCTGACATCCTCCATCATTCTACTTTCTTATGACGCCCTACGACATGGAGAAGAAGAGATGATGACAAAGGCAGTACAAATGACAATGATGATGAAGGTGGTGAACAACGGTCGCGCCACTTGCAACCTCTGTGAACTACGCCACCCCCGTGGCACCCTAGTGGGCTACCCGCAACTGGTAACCCGAACCCCTGCCGGCGTGCTCCCAACACCCCGCATCCCTGCGGGAGCGCTCCTGGCACCCCGTGCCACTGCCGACGTGCACCCGGTGCCCCGTGCCCCTGCCAGAGCACTGACCGGCGCCCCACGCCCCTACCGGCGCGCTGCCCGGTGCCCGACGCCCCTTCCGGAAAGCTCCCCGGCACCCCGTGCCCCTGCCAGCGCTCTCCCCGGCGCCTCGCGCCCCTACCGGCGCGCTCCCTGGCATCCCGTGCCCCCTGTTGGCACGCTACTCGTGTCCCCTATCGGTGCGTTACCTGCCTGCCTGGCTCCTGCCGCGGCCTACCTGGTGTACCAACGGCCTGCCTGGAGTCCAGCAGGCCCACCTGCGCCCCGCGTGGCCTGCCCGCTGGCCTACAGGCCACTGGCCTGTTGAGCCGACCCATGGCACCCCTGCATTGTCGTTAGCCAAATCGGCCCGGTCTTCTGGGCCGAGATACCGAGCCGCCTACGTGGAGAACAATGGGCCGAACTTCCCTCGCGGTCCGCTGGGCCGTGCCCAGCGGACCGGGTAAAAACTTAGCAAGCTGACCTGCCCAATGGGCCAGGTCAGAACCAGTGATTCTGACCGGGTCAACCCCGACCGGGTCGGCCCAGACTGGGTTGGGCCGAGTCGGTTCAACCGGGATGGACCAGACCCGGGCTCATTACTGGCCCTTTACCTTCTTGGTCCATATCTTTGGCACCAGACCTCCGCTTGATGAATCGTCAGTGGAAACAGTATTCTTGGAGCATAGCCATCCCTTTGAGAATACCACATTGGATTTCAGGGTATATTTGAGTCACGGTCAGGTTAGTTTGTACACGAATCCAACCGGGCCCCCAGGACTATAATTCTAATAACTCACAGACCAGGCGTCCGATTGACACGCCGTCTGTTGAGTTGAGACCCCGATGACATGGTGATCCTTTGAGATACTTTCACCTGAGACTTCATGACACTTGGAGTATCAACCAGTAGCTCGTGGAGCAGATCCTTCTAGAGACGAGTAGATAGAGTGCAGAGACCTAGTTGCTGTAGACTTGACGACTTCTTGACCAATTCAACTCGGAGTGATTCGACTAGCCCAGTGAACGAACAACCCAATTTGGCGGCAGACCCACGGCAGATGGAGCACCTGTTTTGGAAGCAGACCCATGGTACTCGACAAGAGGAGTACCTCTAATGGCTATTAGGGGGAGTGCCCGGTTTTGCGGTAGACCCATAGTGGATGGAGCCCCCGATTCGGCAGCAGACCCATGGTACTCGACAGGAGGATTACTTCAGCAGTCTAAGGTTAGTGAGTAGCGCCTCGAAGCCACGACAGGGCCACTATAATCGATAGAGGAAGAGTTCTCTAATTCCCGCTGTTTAGATTATAAAAATCCTAGATTGAGCTAAGTCAATGAGATTTGTGTTTTCGTCATGATTAATATGGGTTACTTGATAACTTAGATATATGTATGGGCATATACCTAAGTAATAGTTATCTGTTGAAATCATACTTTATGGGTTATCCTTGTTGAATTTGGGAGACCTTGAGGGTCTTAGGGTCCCTACAGAGTATCGTTATACTCACCCCTGCACGGGCTATGCCCGCACCTCTTTGTGTTGGATGCAGACAACAGACATCGCTGACGGCAGCTGAGAGCACTAGGGCTGGAAGGTACCCGAAGGTGGACCTCACGACGAGTCGGTACCCGGAGGAGACGGACGGACATAGAGCGCTGAGGAGGCTATCTATACCTACCCTTTAGGTAGGATCCGTGGTTGATGAGCCAAGAGCTACTAGAAAACTTCCAGCTGTTTGTCTTTTAGGTGTACCTGTTTTATCTTTTCCTTTTACATTACAATTGGGTTTGTATTTCCATCCCCTTAACTTTTCAGAACTACATTTGTATACATTTTTTACTTAGTTTTTTCTTCCTCTTTTACTTTGGTTATGTGTGTTTACGTTTTAACAAGGCAACTCCTTCCCAGTTTTAGGGAATTACGCCTTTGGGGATAGTCTCCAACCCTGAGCCCATGGATGGCGAGCATAGGGTAGTCACGATATGGTCCCCAGGGGGAAAGGTCAGGACAAATTGGTATCAAAGGGAGGTTCTAATACAGAACTTATGACTCTGATATTTTCTTTCTGTAAAGAAATAGATTTATAGGTATTGAGTGTGGCTTTCAGTTCAAGGAGTCCAGTGTTGGTGCGGAGGCCGACGTATCCATACACCAGGACCCTGCCTACTGATTTCTGACTTGGTTCACAAAAACAGTAATTGCGCGTGTGATTCAAATTTTTTTTAAGTCATATCAAACCAAGTCATCTCACCAGGTATAATCTTTTGACCATGTTGCATCTGTTCAGGATGCCTCTACACAGATAGCCAGTTAGAGTTCTGAGAGTGTACATGATGATGGCCCACTGAGAGACGAGGCTCCAGTGTAGGGCCCTATTACCATGTTGGCCCCTTCGGGTGGTGTACCAGTAGAACCACCACCCATTGGGCAACAGATACTACCAACCTCACTAGAAGATGGTGCATGCCGAATGAGCGTGCTGTACGAGTCCCAGCTGCATAGGCCTTCGAGGTTTCAAGGCGAGGCAGATTCCTAGGCAGCAGAGGACAAGATGAATGAGATTGCTATAGTTTTACACCTAGTTTAGACACTAGTAGAGAATATTTTGACATTAGATACTAGTCTTTTTCAGTGACTGACCATGGGGATGGTCCGCATAGTGATTTGGTTTCGGCACTTGGATGGTTTTCCAAGATGGTTCCTTCAGGAAGTGTGCCAACTATATCACCGCTTGTTGGTCAGCAGACACTACCACCAGCTTCGGTAGAGGAAACTTGTAGGCTTAGTGACTTTAATGTGTTTCAGCATCAGATAACCCTCAAGTTCCGAGGTGAGCCCAACTCACAGGCGGCTAAGGACTGGCCTGAGGAGGTGGCTTAGAGTTCTCTAGAACTTCTACAGCTTCGGTAGGACGACATGTCGGTAGCTGAGTATTCATCTAGGAATACCGATCATTCATGGTACATGATGAATAAGATAGGATTAGTGCATCAGATCTTGGACCTCTGAGTGAGATGTGTTTAGGGATGTCTGAGCCGGTACTTTCTTTTTTCCTCTGTGCATTCCTACCTATGTTAGGATTCTAGAGAGAACCTTTGCGGTTGAATGTTATTTGGATGAGCGGATACAGACAGTGAATGTTAGTAGTGGGAAAGAAGGAAACTAATGTCAGTCTTAGAGACTTGGGCATGTATATTGTTTCAGAAAGAGGATGTAACAAGGACAGATGAATCTGCAGGGAAGCATACATGGAAGTAGAGTTTGGAGAGCAGCATGAGGTGTTGTACATTTAGACATGTTACAACCACCCACCTTTGTTGTCCCCTCCAGGATCAGGGAGCTGTAGGGAAGAGGAAGAGAATAGTTGAATGCGGTCAAGGAGTGGGACCCAGGGGATCTAGGAATGATTTGAGGTATGGACTATGTCTACTACTAGTTACTATATCAATAGACATAGTTAAAAATAATTCCTTCGTCCCATGAATCTTGTCCCAGACCAAGAGTTTCTGGTTAAACCATTGACTTGAACCTCATGTTTGGAGATACATTTGGGAGGAGACTTGATAATAACACATACGCCGATGGTGTGATCTGACCCTTGAGGCGGGATTTTCATTTTTAACCTCTTGGTGGCAGCATCGAGGCCTTACGACGTTAGTTTGGGTATGGACTGGGAAACCACCGTTCATACACAGATTAACTATATTAGGGAAAAAGGTTGTGGTTTATCTACAACATTGAGATGATGATTTCCTTAGTCAGTGAAAAAGGAAACCCAAGAAGCATAGATTAAACTCATGCATAGGAGGGTGCAACTGATCACTCTTGAGTCGGACAGCCTTACCCTCGTGGCCGCAGGAGTTTTGAGTTTTCAGTTACTCCAGGACTATGACTTAGAGATAGTCTATACTCCCGGGAAGGGGAAAATTGTGGAACATGCACTCAATATGAGGACTAGTATACAACATCGAGGCATGGAAACAGAGCAGCTGGATGCCTTAAAAATATACTTTATTGATAGGGATAGAGCATCCTTTCTACAGTCTCTTATAGTCACTCCACCACTTCATCAGCGAGTTAGGGAGGCACATCATGGAGATTCTGACTGCAAGACACAACATGCTCAGACACCCATAGGGCCGGCATGTGGTGGATTTTACGAAAGTGGAGATCACATTATCATCTTTATAGGACGCACCATTGTACCAGTTTCACTTCAAGAGGAAGTGTTGAGAAAGTTCCACACATCCCCTCTAGCGGTACATCCAGGTGTGGCGAAGATGTACCTGGACCTTCGATGACAGCACTGGTGGCCACGTATGAAGAACTTGGTAGCCGAGTTTATATCTCAATGCCTCGCTTGTTAGCAAGTGAAGGTGGAGCATCAGGTACCAGTAGGCTTGGATCCGCCTTTAGAGGTCCCAAAGTGGAAGAGAGATGAGATATCCATGGACTTCGCGATGTGTCTTCCATGTATGTCTAGGGGACATGACTCTAGTTGGGCGATCGTCGACCGAATCACCATGTCGGCCCAGTTCCTTCTGACCAGAGGTGGTATGAGCTACCACAGAGAAGGTTCAGGTCATCCAAGAGTGGATGAAGACTATACTGAGCAGACAGAAGTCATATGCTGATAGAAGACGAAGATGTCTGGAGTTCGAGGATAAGGACCACATCTTTCTATGTGTCTCACCTCGATGAGGTCTACAGAGATTTGGTCTAAGAGGGAAGTTATATCCAAGTTTCATCAGACATTTTCATCTCCTCAATAGAGTTGACGAGGTGAAATACTGCTTAGAACTTCCACCTCAGTTGCACCAGGTGCACGACATCTTCCACGTATCTCAGCTAAAAAGATACATGCATGACCCTTCCCACATCATCGACCATGGGGAGCTAGAAATCGGTGATGGGGCGACATTCATGAAGGTTCCAATGGAGATAGAGGATCAACAGGAGTGGGTCCTACATGGATGGTTGATACCTCTAGTGCGCATTCACTGGCAGCACGAGAACCTCCAGGAGAGCACATGGAAGTAGGAGGCTCGTATGCGTGCTTAGTACCCCCCACTTGTTTACCTAGTTTTGATTTGTGGCTTATGGGGACGTAAATCTCTAAGGTGGGGAGAATTTAAAGACATATAAATTCTGTGGAATTTTTTTTTCATAAATTAAAGGGAATTCTACGAGTCTGCAGTTTCTGACGGCACTTGATTTTGAGGCCCGGTGAGCCCGGAATCAATTTATGATGTTTTGTTAAGCTTAAATTAATGAATGTTAGAAATTTTTCCTAAAAAAGTGGAATAAAACTGAAACAGTTACTCAGGTCAGAAATACAAGGCCACCGTTGCGCTCAGGTTGGTGGGTTTACCCTAGGCGTGACTTATGTTTAGTCTGCATGGGCCTCCTGTGAAAAATGGAAAAAATGGAATAACCATTAATAAAATAATTAAATAAAGTTATTTTATTTTTCAAATTCTTATAACTCACAAATGGTTACTCATATTAAAAATCTGAGACAACCACTGAAATCATGAGGGTAGGATTTCTTTAAGAAGATACTAACTTTGGTCGGTGAGGGACACTAAAGAAGGTTAGTTTTTGGCCGCAAATAAAATAATTAAGTGGCAATGATTTTCTTGTAAAATTCATAACTTCTAAATGGTAACTCAGATTAAAAATTTGAGAGTACTGTTGGGTTTGTTGGGGTGTGTTTCACCTAGGCAGATCCTAACCTCGACCGTAGTGGTTTGAGGGTGACTGGTATTAATATTCCAATCTTTTTTTGGGTACGTTAAGTAAATGTGTGAGTGGCCTTTCATATTATTTGAACCATTGCTCAAAATTGAAATCTGAGGGCACCATTGAACTCACAGTGTCAATATTCTCTTAAGACTTTCCGCTCGGTGGCAGATGGTCGTGAATACAAGTTAGTTTTTGTCTTAAAAAAAAGATAAAATAAAGTGTAGCCACACTTTATTTTCATCCAGCCGCCATGTGAGTGTGGGTAGTTGGAACCTCCACTTGGGAGTTGGTGGTGGGACCACCACACCCTAACCTCCCATGAGAGGTTATGGTGGTGGGGCCCACCCGAACCCAATCTCCCATGTGAGGTTAAATGTGGTGGGGACCACACGAGGCCACCCGACCCCTATTAATGGGAGGAGACCATAACCTCTCAACTACCCCTATTAATGGTGCCACCACCACCCCTTTTTAATATCGAAAAATTCCTCTTTGAATTTGTGGCATTTCCCAAAATTAATTGCGCAAACGCATGTGAATTAATTAAGGGGAGCCTCTTGACATCCTCCAAATTAATTGTGAAACCTCTCATGCAATTAATTTGGTGGAGCCGGGTTAATTAATTATACCATTTGAATTACGTGCCAACGTGATTTTAGACAAACCCTCCCTCTCCATTATAAAGGAAGCTAGGGGAAAGGTTTCAGGATGGCTTCATTAAGTGGCAAAAAGATGGAAAAGAGACGCGTCACCCAACACATGGAAGATTACGCCCTCCCAACGAAGAACGCAAAGAACGTCATCAACAATCCTCTTCTATGACCTTCTTCCTTGGACCCCTTCGACATGGGATGTGATCGTCTACCACAGATTGAAGACCATCCTACCACGATGTCAACGAACAATCACCCATTAATCAAAAGGAAGTGGTTTTTATTTCATGCAATTGTTATAATTTTTCTGATCCCCTTCATTGGGTAGAGAGGGTTTGTTTCGGGTATGTTTTAATCAACTTCTTATCTCGTTGAGCCTTTTGATTTACTCTCTAAATGTGGAGGAAGTGGTCCAACCAAACATGGCCCAATATCCTCCTTCATTATACTTTCTTGTGACGCCCTATGACATGGCGAAGAAGCGGCAACGACAAAGGAAGTACACGCATCGACGATGACGAAGGCTGAGAAATAAAGGCCACGCTACCCGCGGCCTCCGTAAACTGTGCCGTCCCAAGGATGCACCAATCCGCTACCCACACCCGGCGCCACACGCCCCTGTCTGTGCGCTCCCGGAACCCCGCGCCCCTGCCGGCACACACCTGGCGCCCCTGTTGGCGTGCACCGGGTGCCCCGCTCCCCTGCCTTCGTGCTCCCGGCGCCCTGTGCCCCTGCCGGCGCACTTCCCCACACCCGACACCCCTGTCGGCACACTACCCAGTGCCCGAAACCCCTGTCGGTGAGCTGGCCAGCAGCCCACACCCACTGCCGGTGTGTTGCCCACCTACCCTGCTCCTACCGCTGCCTGCCCGCTGTACGCGGTGCCTGCCCGGAGTCTAGCCGGCCAGACCGCCCCCCGTGCGGCCTGTCCACTGGCCTCCCAGACACCGGCCTGCTGAGCCGACCCACGGTGCCCCCGCGGTGTCGCTGGCCGAACCGACCTGGTCTTTTGGGATGAGTTACCGAGCCGCCTACGTGGCTGCTATCCAGCCAAACCGCCCTCACGGTCTGGTGGGTCGGGCCCAGCGAACCGGGTCAAAACATAGCTGGCTGACCGGCCCAATGGGCTGGGTCCAACCCAGCGAGTCTGACTGGGTCGACCCAGAGTGGGTCGGCCCAGACTGGGTTGGGCCGATTCGGTCTGCCCGGGTCGGAGCGGACCTGGGCCCACTACTGACCCTTTACCTTCTTGGGGCATATATTTGGCATCAGATGTCTGTTTGACGAACCATTAGCAGAACTAGTATTCTTGGAGCATAGTCGTCCCTTTGAGTATACCCCACTCAAGTTCGGGGTATAGTTGAGTCACGGTCTAGTTGGTTCGTACACGAATCCTACCGGGCCCCCAGGACTAAAATGCTAAAAACTCACAGACCGGGCGTCTGATTGTCGCGCCGTCTATTGCGTTGAGACTCAGATGACGTGGTGGTACTTTGAGATACTTCCACCTGAGACTTAGTGATAGTTGGAGTATCGACCAATAGCTCGTGGATCAGATCCTCTCAGAGACGAGCATACAGAATGCAGAGAGCTAGTAGCTATAGACCTGACAGCTGCTTGACCGATACGACTTGGAGTGATTCGACTAGCCGAGTAGACGGAGCACCTGGTTTGGTGGCAGACCCATGGAGGATGGAGCGCCTAGTTTGGTAACAGGTTTACGGTACTAGAAAGGAGGAGTACCTCTGATGACTATTAGGGGGAGCACCTGGTTTTGTGGCAGACCCACAGCGGACGGAGTGCCCGGTTTGGTAGCAGACCAGCGGTACTGGACATGAGGAGTACCTCAGCAGTCTAAGGTTAGTGAGTAGCACCTCGGAGTCGTGACATGCCCACTTTACTCGACTAAAGAGGAGTTCTCTAGCATATCTGGTTTCAATAATGAAAATCTTGCTTTGAGATGAGTTAGTGACCTTTGTGTTTTCCTCATGACTGAGATGGGTTACTTGATCACTTATGTATATGTATGGGCATATACCTAAGTAATGGTTATCTATTGAAATCATACATTTTGGTTTATCATTGTTGTATTTGAGAGACCTTGAAGGTCTTGGGGCCCTATTGAGTATCGTTATACTCACCCCTACACCTGCTATGCCCAAACCTCATTGTGTTGGATGCAGATGGCGGACAGTACTGACGGCAGCCAAGAGCACCAGGGCAGGACGGTTCCCGGAGGTGGACCTCACGACGATTTGTTACCCAGAGGAGATAGAAGAACGTGGAGTGTTTAGGAGGCTACATGTGCCTACCCTTCAAGTAGGATCTGTGGTGGAAGATCCAGGAGCTGCTAGACACCTTCCAACTATTTGTCTTTTAGTTGTACATGTTTCGTCTTGTCCATGTACTTTACAGCTGGGATTGTATTTCTGGCCCCTTTACTTTTCAGCACTACTTTTGTATACAGTTTTTAAACAGTGTTTGCTTTTTCTTGTACTATGGTTGTGTGTTTTTACGTTTTATAAAGGCAACACCTTCCTAGTTTTTGGGAATTACGCCTTTGGTGCAAGTGGCCAACCCCTGGCCTATGGAAGGTGGGCTTGGGGTAGTCACGATGCGGGCCCCGGGGGACATGTCGTGACATAATCCCACTCATAACATGCACCACTCATGAGATATATATTAAATTTTCAACTCTATTCTCATTGAAACACTATCCAATATATCTGATAAAAAATAGTAATTATAAGTGTCATTCCCTCCAAAAACCAATGGTTTCCTATTCACCATATGACACACCCCTTATGCCTCATTAAGCATAAATTGACCATACACATTCTAATCACCCAAATCCATGTTCCATGTCAACAAAATAATATTCTAAAATATCCCGAGTCATCCTCATCAAATTTTATGGTTACTAGGTCCATAAATGGATCATCAGATCCACCACACATTAGTTCCCCAGTAACTTCTATTAATAATCATGCACCTCACTAGTGCCTGGTCTAACACACACCCACCCTCACTTTGAAAGAATTCCAAAACCTAAGAATATAATAACTATCTGACCATGCCTAGAATAATATATGTAAACTATATATTTAGGAATCCAAATAAACATTCCCTTTAAAACGATCCTTGATACCATAATTTTATCACTTAAGGTGTTGAATCTCATTTAATACCAAATCATTACCTTGTAATTACCACACACTTAATATCCCATATTATGAATTAATATTGAATGTTGATGTATCCAACCAGATTCATGTGTCAAAAGACACTCATAATAATAAGAAAACCCCTATAATAGGCCACCCTACATTATAAAACCCATAGACTCCTCAATATCCCTAGTAATGTCTCCATGGTAAATTGGTCTCCAACCTAACCCAGTATGTCAAGTCTCATAGAATGTCATAGCTCATAGCAAAACCATCCCTCCCCAGCTCAAATATAACTAAGGATATCATGTTACAACACTATTACACCCCAATATTTCATTATATACATTTCTTTAAATAAATCTAATATTTTTGATAGCTTACTTCACATGAAATACATTTTGTAAAAAAGACATGAAAAAATGTTGAAATATTGTCCCATTATCATTAGAATGGTGGGTATGAATAATATTAACAACATTATAAAAAATATGTATAAGAATTTTATTTAATCTAAATGTTCTGATTATTTCTTAGGAAACTAATAATTTATTTTTGTTAAATCCATTTTAATCTTCAATTATTTGTTTTCAAAAAATATTTTACTTTCCTTTTTTTAGAAAATATTATAATAAATTTCTTACATATTTATAATAGAATTTTATAAAGTGGATATAATTTTTTCAATCATTATGTAAATGTTATGTTAATTTTAGTATATTTATTTTGGGTAGAAAAGAATTATTTTTAATGAATAGTTGAAGATAATGATTTTGGTATAAATATCTTTTCATTTTTTACATCAAGAATTTGAAAAGACAAATTTTATTTTGGATTTTGAATTAAAGTTATATAATATTAATTTTGTTTAAAATAATATAATTTTTTCCATTAGGAATATTATTTTACATTATTTTGATATAAGTAATCTTATAGGCTTAAAAACTCATTTTTTTGCAAAATAGTCTATCATTTTGTTTCGCTAATTTAATTTTTAAAATAAAATACAGAAACTTTTATGTATGAAATTTAGGAAAATGGAATTCTAATTTGTAATTAATATTTTCAATTTTGTTAAACATTTCCTTTTTTTGGTTAATATGAATGGTAACCTTAGGAAATATTTATCCCCTTGGTAAGGGTAACACAAGTAAAATAGGGTAAAGATTTAAAGATAAGGCATTAAAATATCTATAAAACATGTATTCATCCTATATTACGAGTCAATTTCAGCCATTCTCATCAAATTTATAAATATAGATAATCTTTGTGTCCTTTTTATTTTATTACAACAAATATATTATTCTACGAAATAAAAAATAAAAAATAAAACTCTCTTGACTTTAAAGTTATGAGAACCCTACTCTTTATTACAAGAGAAAACATTATTTATTACATAAACATAACTTGATAAAACATAGAAGATTTGGAGATCTAGTTTCTTTGGGACTTTGGATCATTACATAAAAATATAAAACATGAAATACAACATCTTTAGTGATAAATTCCTTTACATGACCACTACATTCCCTCGTACTTAGCATTGCATGGGATAACCTGAGGGCATGCATAAGAAAATGGTGATCTATAAAGCCCAGCAAGGGAATAAACATGGAATAAAATGAGGAATACAATACATGTTAGACAATAGGCATATCACTGAATCATACAAGAAACATGAACATAAAGGTATGATAAAGCATGATAATCATAACATGGAAATGTGGTAACAACACTTAACATGGAATTAGCATGATCCAATTCTCATTTCACATGGAGCATGAGTAAACACTCATTGCACATGAAGCTTGAGTAAACCCTCATTTCCCTTAAATTAGAAAGATTCAACACTAATTTCACATGAGATATCATGATACTATACTTTACCCAATGCATTGGAGCGCTATCAGGGCACACCCTTCTTAAACATTTCATTTCGTGCATATGTGTTCCACAAGATCATAGAGAATTAATTCATAATACATCTTAATTTATTCCACGATTAAGGAATTTGGAATTAATACATGAAATTATTACATAAATTTTTAAATGTTCTTAAAGGTAAATACCTTTGATAGACAAATGGGCATGGTATTCACTACACAATGATTTTGGCTTGAAAAATTGCGGTGTAATTTCGACAGCATAACTACATGACATAAGACTTCATAAAAATGGTTGATGATAGAGAAAGGAGTGTCTCATCGAATATACATGAAATGTAAACTAAGGGGAGTCATAGAGATACATGTCCCAACATAAGTAATGGAATTTAGATTAATAATTCAGAATAATTTCATGAATTTAAATAGGGAGAGAGAAATTCCCTATGGAATTTTGGCATGGTAATGGGTATATAAGGATGGCACTGATCAGAGAGAAAGGGGCATCTCATCATTAAAACATAAAGAGGATAGTATTGGGGTGGTGAAAAATTATACCCCATCATTTAAAATTGAAAATAAAAGAGGCGTAACAATATTAAGAAACTTGGATAAAAGTAGAATGGAAGGAATACCTTACTTGGAAGTGTGATCCCAAAAGCATGGGTGAGGCTTGATAGAGTCTTATTGGGATATTGGGTGGGTTTATATAGTAAAAGGGTGGGAATTATTTATTATTTAGGTTTGGGACACATCACATTAAACTAATGAAAACAGTAATCCAGCCCATGGTTTCTGCCCATGGTTTTTTCCAAAGTTTAGTGGAAAATAATTGTTTATAATTCAAATTACCTAACTTCTTAAAATAATAGGGATGCTTATGTGGATGTGAGTCATACTCTCAAGGAAAACAATTTAAAAGAAAAAATGTTTTATAAGCTTTGAAGGGTCCACTAAAGCATTGTAAAATAAATCAAACAAACCCAAAATCAGATTATTTTAATGGTAAAACATATATTGGCCAAACAAAATGTTTATAGTATTTTATTACATCACTATTGGGTCATTATGATGTCATAAAACACATTATATATTTAAACTGTATTTAATTTTTACCCAAAAATTTGACTGTCTAAGAAAATTATAAAAAATTCACCGTTGGATAAATTCGACATCCTGATTCCAAAAATAATATTCATTTTATCTAAATAATTTTATAAATATGTGAATTTTTAGTTTTAAAATAAAAATAGACATTTATCAAAAATTCATGAGTTTTGAAAAAAACTGCCTTCAGTACTTAATAAATATTATAATTTCATTAATAAAATTATATGATAAGTTATATTTAATACATAGTTGTTTAATAATAATATTATTTTATTAAAATATTATTTAATTAAAAACTCCATTAATTCATCAAAATAGATTTCTTAGCTGAATATTAACTAAAAATACCATTTGTGCTTTAAAAACTATTTAGAAAGTAACAATAATACCAATAATGTATATTATCTATAGAAGATTAATGTACATAATTATAGTACTATTTTCTTGTTACATAACCCCTTAAAACACCCTCTTAATACATTAGGGTAAGGTGTGTGATGGTGACAGACTATTGGGGTGTCTTGAATAACATTACTCGAGTGGTAATCTCTATAAACATTCACTTCCCTCCTATGAGGTTCCGCTCGAGCTTAACATGTTCAATCTCAACTTGGGCTTGGTCAATAGCGAAGACCAATGATTCCACCTCCTTTCTAAGCTTTGACAAATGGGATTCGTACGTCGTAAGTCTGCTGGATGAGGCCATTAATTCCTTTATCTGAGTAAATTGGATTTGTTAAAGCCCTATATTTATACTAATCATGAGATCACTATTCAACGACTATATTAGAAATGGTCACAATTCTTAATGATATTTTAAAATCCAGAAGCATAAAACCAAATAAGTGCATAATTTTTACATAACCATAATAAGTCATTTAAATAGACCAATATAAATTTTAATTAATGAACTTTTGGGTCTTTATAATCTCCCCCCTTAAGAAATTTTACCCTAAAAATTTCCTTTACCCACACTAAAACAGATGTGGGTAACTTTTCTTCATCACTTCCTCTGATTCCCACGTCGCTTCTTCAAACTTTTGGTTTCACCACAACACCTTGATGAGGGGCCCTGTCTGATTTCATAGAACATTTTCTATATGATGTATGATCTTCACTGGTTTCTCATAATAAGAATGATCATCCTCTAACGGTACAAACTCTGAAGAGAGTACATGTGAAGGGTTTGGTATGTACTTTCTTAAGAGGGATACATGAAAGGAATCATGTAATTTGGCCATGGTAGGTGGAAGTGCTAGTTTATAGGCCACAACCCTGACGTAATCAAGAATCTCAAAGGGGCCAATGTACCTAGGACTTAACTTCTCTTTCTTCCCAAACCACATGACCTTCTTCCACAGAGATATGGGTATAAATACCATGTCTTCAACTCTAAACTCAAGGTCTCATCGATGGTTATTTTCATAACTCTTCTGTCAACTTTGGGATGCCTTGGTATGATATTGAATGGTTTTCACCTTCCCTACCATTTCTTCGACCATTTCTGGTCCTAGAAGCTTACGTTCACTGACTTCATCCCATCATGCCGGTGTTCTACACCTCTTTCCGTACTTGGATTTATAAGGTTCCATTCTGATGATTTCGTGGAAACATTTATTGTAGGAGAATTCAACCAGTGGAAGATTTTGATCCCACCCTCCTTGGAAGTCCATAGAACATGATATAAACATATCCTCCAGTGTCTGAATAGGTCAATCAGACTGGCCATCAATTTGAGGATGATAGTCCATACTAAAGTTCAGTTTAGTATCCATATCATGTTGAAGAATACTGAAAAACATAGAGGTGAATCTCGGTTCATGATTGGATACAATAGATTTTACTACTCCATGTATCCTTACCACTTCCAATATATAAATCCATGCCAGTTGATCCAATGAGAAATCCTCCTGAATTGCAATGAAGTGTGAAAACATGGTATGACAATCCACAAAAACACATATTTCATTCTTTCCTTCAGAGGTCTTCGGAGGTCTGGTGACGAAGTCCATGGTGATGTGATCCCATGTCCATGCTGGTATGGGAAATGGTTACATAATACCCTTAGTATACTTCCTCTCTACCTTCACTTACTGACACAATAGGCACTTTGATGTATACTCAGTGATCTCCTTCTTCATATTAACCCACCAATAATTATCTCGGAGATCTCGATACATCTTTGTACTTCCTGGGTGAATAAAGAAATTAGAACTATGTGCATCATCCAAAAGTTACTTTTTCAGCATCAGACTTGATGGAACAAATAGTATTTCCCAAATCTCACAATTACTTCTTCATTAACATTGAAATTAGAGGATTTCCCTTTTTCTGACAGCTTCTACTTTCTTCTAAATTCTCACTTCATCCTTTTGAGCATCCTTTAACTTTTTTTAAAAGAGACGGTTGAGAAATCATTTTTGAATAGACTGATGATGTTCCCTTCTTTATGATTTCCATGTCCATCTTCATCAAATCTATGAAGATTGGATCCTTTTAAATTCTCATCAATGATAGAATTACTGGGTCCTTTCTACTTAGAGCATCTTCCACCTTGTTCTCTTTCCCAGGGTGGTAATGGATTGAGCAATCACAGTCATTGATCAACTCAAACCATCTTCACTAGCGCATGTTCAACTCTTTCTATGTGAATATATTCTTGAGGCTTTTGTGGTCTGTATATATTTCAAACTTCTACCAAAAGAGATAATTATAAGGAAGTGACCTTAAACATTACATAATATTGAATGAAATGAATAATTCACATTGAGGATCTTTCCAGGTTTAGAGTTTTAGTGAATTAGGCCATAAATACTACATTACATCTCAAAAATTACAATGTAGAGAAATCTATCCAGTTTCCAGTTTTTTCACAACATAAAAACTCTTAAAAAAATTATGTATTGTTACATGTTTCAGAGTGATTTAATTTTCATTGATCCCATCCTTGACCCTATTCATCTTTATGTCCTATGGAAAACATTTCAAAAACATGGGATGAGCATAAAAATATCATTAAGGGTAAAAAATAAGGAAGTAAAATATTATCCCATCAAAAAATACAAATCAATGAAACCAATACTTTTCAATCATAACATACCTTATGAAATAATAAGATTTATGAATAACACACAGAAATCATAAATCGTAAAGGCAACTTATGGAATACATAAAATATTTATGTTGTAGCTATCATAACTACATAGTGAGTTACATTGTAATAACCCTCACAGTATATTCCTTAAATCTATTAGGAGAAACATTAATGTTTACATCCTTTATGTTACCCAATGCATTGGAGAGATATCTCGGGCTCACTCGCCCTAGGTTTATCACGAAACCACCAATATACGTAAACAATTCCCAATAACCATAACATAATCAAAACACATAACACAAGCATAAATTAATGATACATATCCACATTCTAATAAAAATATATCAAATAAATATATTGAAATAAACAATAAATTATCAAACCATTTTCAAACCCATTTAAAACATTTAATAAAGATGTTTTTTGAATCAAAGTGTCCTATAACACTTTGAAGATTTTAAGTGAATTATTATTTGAAAACATGAATTTACATAAAAATAAATCATAAAAAACATTTTGAAAACATGGACATTAATGAAAAATATTTAGAAAAATAAATCATTAAAACATTTAAAATGATAATTTAGTTGAAGAGTTTTTAACAAAATGAGAGACTCTTGAATACAAACAATTGAAGAACAAAATTGAATCAAAACTTTATAATATCCTGAGAATAAAGGGATTCATGTTATAATATGCCAAAGGATAGTATATACACCATATAAGAGTATAATAGGGGAATAACAACAATTAAGTCTCAACGGAATGTAAATTGAGATGAAATCCCTTATAAAAACTGTGTCTTTAGATTACAGATAAATAAATTACATAATTATGTGTGAAAAATAATTATACAGTAAATATAAGTGGATATTAGGTGTAAATAAATAAGAGTACATTCAAACATATTTATAACACGATATAATCAAGAAGTAGAAGTTTAACCCAAATAATAGAAATTCAGTGAAGAAGTTCCCTTAAAGAAATCTGATTGCCAAACAGTGTCACATTAAAATGCAGAAAATGAGTTAATGAGATAGAAAAGGGTATCTAATGACTTGGAAATAAAATCTATAGTAATAATTATATATAAGAAAATACCCCAACATAAAAATATTAAAATTAAATTACATAACAAAAATAAGTCTTGGAAAAAGATGAGGATAAAAGGTTCCCTTACGGATTTGGTAACTTATGAAGCATAAAACGCAAGAAATAAAGATCATAAAATGAAGATATAAATACCCATAATTTAAATTATGTTACACCAAGAATAAAATCATGGAAGTATGTAGAAACCCAAAGATTTATGTACATGGAAATTACATTAGTTTTTCGGAATACTTAATACATACCAAAAACAAACACCGAAGGACTGTAATAGTTTAGTGTCTTTGGAAGCTCAGAACATAATCTTCTAATCTTGGTGAAAGATCTTCAACTTCTCCCATTAAGATCTTCCTTTTTTTTCTTACCTAAAACATTTCTATATATCCTGGGGAAAAGAAACCATAAAAGGGTGAGCTCAATTGCTCATTAAGGGCAAACATAGAGAACATAAAACAATCCATAAACATTTGAAAGAAAAAACATGAACATAAAATTTAAACATCAAAATCTTGAGGAAAGACATAAATCTTGGAAGTACGTAAGGAATATATCAAAATGGAACATCAATCATGATAAAATAGAATGGGAATAAAACATGTAATTGTGGAAACAATTCAGCACATGTTATGATTTCCATAGTAGCCAAGGCATTGCTACCAAGACCATCTTTGTGGACAAAGTCCCTTTCTGAATCGAGTTCACTCCTCATTTCAGTCCTGTAACACTAAACTAGATTAACTTACCAATCCAGCCATGTCTATCTCATGAGATATAAATCTTTACCCAATTCATTGGAGGGAGATATAGGTCCCACCCATATCATAATGAAATCATTCTTACTTGTGCCACAACATAAACATAAACCATTCATCACAACCCAAAGAATAAAAATCGGTTTCATAAACATCATCTCATCATAACAAAATCCATATAAAACAAATGGATATCACTTCATAATAAGGAAATTAGAACCATGTAAATCATAGAGACATTATACTTGAAACATAAACATCTTAAATAATTTCATCTTGGATGGAAGATGGTTTTGATAAAACACTTGAAATGAATTCTTGAGGAAAATATCCTTTCTTCATCAAAATCATTTTCTTTTTTAAATATGCCATCAAATTTTAAAAGAAAAGGATTTTGTTGAAAATATTCATGAAATTTTGGATAGTAATCTTCTTAAAAATAAGAAGTTATGAAACCTTAAAAATCCATTCATGCTGTATATGTTAAAAAAACATTCTCCTTGTACTTTTGTTGGAAAAGTCAAAAAGTTCCGCGTATGGTAAAAAAAGAAAGATTCTTTCCATATCACAATGTAAAAGTAAAATAGGGGTAAACATGACTTTAAACATACATGGAATAATATTAAACTCTTTATAAAAACATTTTTTGGAACATGGATGAAAAATATAACCCCAGTAAATACCTACAAATAAACAATCTCGGATAAGAATGAGATTGGAATAATTATCACTAACCTTATGTAAAATTTCTTCCATATGTGTACGAGAATCCTGTGTAATGGGTTTAAAAATATTATTAACTTGTAACAGAACCATAATAATATTTATGATATCATATATGATTCACTTACGACTTTATATTATCTGTTCATTTTCCAATTCCATGTTAATGCAGTGTTTTGGGTAAAATCGTTTGATTTATCGTCTGTGTTTTGACTTGTAATTATTAATATGATTACTTAGAACATGAATAATTAATTCCATAATATAAAAAATGATTTATATATAATATATATTTAGAATATACATATATATAATAGATCGATAAATGGAATGAAATACACCATTCATGGAGACAGTATGTCGTACGTACGCATGAACGCTATTTTTCATTTAATTATTGAATTTAATGGAATTAAGTAGATTACATACATATATATATATACATAAATAAAGTAGAATTATTATGTCATATTTTTCATGATTACTTATTATATATACTTTATAATCCTTCTTGAATTGTTAACAAGGTAAATGAATCTCATCGCATCATGGAGACGGTAATCCGTACGTACGCGCGAGCGATGATATCATCCCCATATTTATTGAATGGAATTAGAGTGTATGATATAATATATTAAAATCTTTATGATGTTACAATCATATATAGTTATTCTTTACACCATTATACCCATCCAAGTAAGGTGGTGGTGGAAAAACTGATTACACCACGTCGTGGAGACAGTATTCCTTACGTACGCACGCGCGATGATTTCATTTTCCGTAGGATGGATAGAAGGTGAAATTCGGTTGTTTCATATTTATAATAACATATCAGTATATTATTGATACTGATGTTATTACTTTATAATGAAACAACTAAATAATAGGAAGTATAAGAAGAAAGAAACTTGAAAGAGTCGGTAGAAGAGATTACCTCTTCCTCGACGCACCTCCTTTAAACTACTTCTTAGGGCACTAGAGTTGGTCTTTTGAGAATACCAGAACCTCTATGATATAACTATATAGGTTTAGAAGAGGAATTGGCAGGGTTTTTCCGATATTCAAGGATCAAAAGGGTGTGAAGAGAAGAGGGAAGGGGTGCCCTTTTATAAGGGAGGAGAGGGGCACCTTAGGAAAATTTAAAATATTATTTTATAATAAAGTCATATTCGTTTTTCAATAGCTCCAAGTTGATTTATTTCGATGATAAGGTGGGGATGTATCTAAATCCTCTCAACCAATGGGTTTTAGAAAAGGTTAGGTTACTATTTTATCCTTATCATTTAGATTTAACTCTATGTTAAATAATTTAACTTTTACTGTGTCTTTTTTGTTTTCTTACACTATATGGTTTATAAACTTACTATAACAAGCCAAAATAACCCCAAGTGGTTAATGATTAATATATATATTCTTATCTAAGTCATTTTTCCGAACCTTATATTTTTAGGAATAAAATAAAAATTAATAATATAGTATTTGTTTTAAAAACTTTTTTATGTCAATATTGACACTATTTGGTACATGATTTTTTTGAAAATCCTAACAACATGATAATTTCAAATAAAGTTAATTGAGTAGATAATAACATGTCATATTAACCTATAAAATTAGTATAATTCTTAAAAAGTCTCAAATTACATTTATTTGGGTATTTATAATATCAATTATGTTAATATTTCATTAAAAAGGTAATTAATGCATCATCATTGTGTCATAAAAAAATTACATTATTTAATGTATATTTTTTTTAAATAAAATACCATTATGTAGGAAATAATTTTAGATTTATAATGAATATTTATAGTTGAATTTATCTTATTTATAACCCTATATTAAAAATGTTTTAGTTATTAAACTTTGATTTTAATTATTTTAACTATTCTTTAAATAAAATAATAATAAATATCCTAATCTAATCAAAGTGGACCTAAAGGGTAATATTTTATCCCTAAGTTTGTTTTTGGTCGAATTACACTTACCCAATAGAATTAGGACGTCTGTTAGGGTAATAATAATATAAGTCTTACCCTTAATTACCCTACTTACTTTTAACCGTGGTAAATAAAAGTAAAAAGTTACTATTCACCAAAAAAAAATTTTATCTTATTGAACCGCATTTTACTTACTAATATCAACCATGTCTCTCGGATTTTTGAAATTCCGCTCACAGTAGTGGTAAAATTATGTTTTATGTAAATTTGTAAATTCTCTTAGGAGGTGGGTAAAAGACGGTCAAAAGTTCAATAAAATTTTTATATGTCTAAAATTATTATAAAATGACTCCAATGAATTAAATTGAACTTATATAGGTATTAATTATCTATTTTGACCAAAAATAAATTTAAATAAAATAAATAATTATTTAAATAAAAAGTCGGTTTTTAAATAGTAACCTAGTGTTTTCACTATTCATCAGCAATTGAATGTTTTTAGAAAAATACCAAAACTTCACCCTAGGCTAGTTTCGATATTCTGAATCCAAAAATGAAGTCCATTTTGAAATATAAAATTTCCAAATGTGGTTATTACTATTCATAACGGCTAGTTCATAATAATATTATAATAATATCTCGTTTAGTGAATCTTGGTATTGCGTACAACACATGCTATCAAAGAAGGTCTTGATTGCGTGTAATGCAAGCCAAGTCAGGGCTTTGTGTATTGAAAGCTCCGTTTGGTGTTGCATATAACATAATAAAAACATATTTCATTTATACATTAAACAAAATCTATTCTTAATGTTGCGTAGAATAATTTCCACAAAATGAACATGAAATTGTGTGTAACCCGAGCCAAGAATAGTGTTGTGTATACTGCAATCTAATACGGTGTTGTGTATAGGACAAGCTAATATTGGTGTAGCATACAACACAAGACATCAAAGTAATTAAAAATAATAATATTTCTCATAAAATCTCGGGCTGTTACATTCTACCCCCCTTAAAATGAATTTCGCCCTTGAAATTCATCAGGGTTATAAATGGTTTACTACTCGAAAGTTTTAATAGTAACTCACATCATTAAAAAGGAATACCAATACTTATCTTTAAAAGATAAAGTATGAAATGTAATGGTTACCCAAATTAACTAATCACTGGGTTTCCACATAGAAGAACATAGGTGAAAACATGGATATGGAAGAGAAATCTAACCATCAAGTTCTGATGGAGAGTGGTAGAGAACATGGCTATGAAAAATACCACAATAAAAAATATATAAATTTGTGATGATCTAAGGTACCATTAGATTCGTCAGATATAAGATCACTAGGACAACATTTTTGGTTTTCAAGATCATTTCCCTAAAGTTGAATAATTTGAATTAGAAGAAATACTTACTTGATTTTGGTATAATCTCACTATTGTTTGTTCCATGAACAATTTCCACTTCATAACTTAAAGAAATGAAGTTGAATTTTTCATTCTTGAAGTGTCAGCAGATCATGTGATAGAATGATGGGTCATTCCATCTGTCTCAAACAAAAAGGTTAGAAAAAGTTACTAAAAAAACATAAGTCTATCTATAGTGAGGTTAATCATATATGATTACAAATATGGACTTATAATTCAAGTATCATACTATTTAATAAAATAAAAGTAATTTCTAATAACTAGGGACTTCCTATAGGCCAGTTGTAGGTGATGAAGGCCTGTCACACTTCAGTTTTGGGTTCGATTCCCACAGCCTTGTCCAACGCGACGTGTTGTCGCCCGTCCACCAGGTTGTTCTTTTTCTAAAACTATACTATTATAACATTCCAATAATATCAAAAAGTTATAGCCTTAAACGATATTATATGATGTCCTACATAATCAATTACTATAAATTTCATATTCTGAGCATGTGAATACCATCATTTATCCCCCATATATCATATGAGATATCTTGTTGGTCACATTCCAAACATGTGAATACCTTAATCATGTTTTATCTTGAAAAATGAATAACCATTGAACCTTAGTGAAAAAATAAATGTTGTCCAAAGATAACTCTTTCCAAAATCCATAAATTCAATATACTCAAACCATGATATAACCTTGTCCTTATATCAATCATGAGCTCATTAATACTATCAAACATTTAATTTTCTCCTTATCCCTTCATTATGCGCATATAATCTTCTTTCCAAAATATTTGAATCACTTTTCATGGTTACCGATACCATATTCTTATAGAAAACCACAATGGACCAATATACAGATATTTCAAAATTCTATAAAAGTGCCTCAACAACATTATTATTGAATTCCAATACATAATCCTTTCAATCCATCCTCTTCAATGATTGGCATGGAATAGGTCCTTCCTCGATTTAGAAGTAACTTCTTAGGTTAGGGCATTGAGTTGGGTAATTCCCATGTTCTCCACAGATATGACATTGGACTCCATAATAGCCTTTCAATCTATGACCCTTTTCTCCACATAGATAACATATTCCCCTCCATTTGAGTTATTCCTCAAGGTTCTTCTTCCCTTCTTTAGAAATCTCAATCTTCCTTTCTCTATGATCCTCACCATGGGAACATGCATAAAATTCCATCTTCCTCTTATTTGATAACTTAGGAATACAAATAATGTTCACCTTGTTAATCATATATCGGGATGGCTGATTCAGCATAATCACAATATCTTTCTCTCCAGGCATTACACAATTTCGTTGATCATAGTCACCAATTTTTCCATTGGAATCAATGTTAACTGAATTCCTTCTTGTTCCCTCCATTGACTATGATAAGAAACCATAGTGTAAGAAACAGTTAAAATAACGAGGAACCATATAATCATAAAAATCACTTATGGGATGTCTAATATATCAAAAATTCTTTAATCAATGACACATTAGGTTCCCCCTAGGTTATTCATGATCGTCAACATAATTCTAGGACTCTAACTTATACGTATACTTAACCTTAGGGAAATCCCTAGACATACCTTAGAAATATCTCTAGGGATCTCACTAATGTTTTCACATCCTAGTCTCTGAAGGTTTACTAAACCGAACCTCTAATACCAACTGTAGAGACCCAAATCTTTACATACATGGAAATTACATTACTTTTGCGAAATAATTAATACATAAAAAAATAAAACACCGAAGGAACGTAATAGTTTAGTGTCTTTGGAATCTTAGAACATAATATTCTACTCTTGGTGAAAGATCTTCAACATCTCCCATTTAGATCTTCCTTTTTTTTCTTAGCTAAAACCTGTCTTTATATCCTGGGGAAAAGAAAACATAAAAAGGGTGATCTCAAATGCTCAGTAAGTGAAAACATAGGGAACATAAAACAATCCATAAACATTTGAAAGCAAAAACTTGAACATAAAATTTAAACATCAAAATCTTGAGCAAAGACATAATTCTTGGAAGTACGTAAGGAATATATCATAATGGAACATCAATCATGATAAAATAGAATGGGAATAAAACATGTAATTGTGGAAACCATTCAGCACATGTTATGATTTCCGTAGTAGCCAAGGCATTGCTGCCAAGACCATCTCAGTGGACAAAGTCTCTTTCCGAATCGAGTTCACTCCTCGTTTCAGTCTGGTAACACTGAACCAGATTAACTTACCGTTCCATCCATGTCTATCTCATGAGATATAAATCTTTACCCAATGCATTGGAGGGAGATATAGGTCCCACCTATATCATAATGAAATCAGTCTTACTTGTTCCACAACATAAACATAAACTATTCATCATAACCCAAATAATAAAAATTGGTTTCATAAAAATCATCCCATCATAAAAAAATCCATATAAAACAAATGGATATCACTTAATCATAAGAAAATTAGAACCATGTAAATTATAGAGACATTATACTTGAAACATACACATATGAAATAATGTCATCTTGGATGGAAAATGGTTTTGATAAAACACTTGAAATGAATTCTGGAGGAAAATATCCTTTCTTCTTCAAAATCATTTTCTTTTTACAAAATGCCATGAAATTTTAAAAGAAAAAGATTTTGTAGAAAATAGTTAAGAAATTTTGTATAGTAATCTTCTTAAAAATAAGGAGTTATGAAACCGTAAAAATCCGTTCATTCTGTATAAGTTAACAAAATCATTCTCCTCATACTTTTGTCGGAAAAGTCAAAAAATTCATCATATTGTAAAAAAAAGAAAGAGTCTTTCCATAACACAATGTAAAATACAAAGAGGGGTAAAAAGGACTTTAAAAATACATGGAATAATATTAAACTCTTTATAAAAACATTTTTAGGGACATGGATGAAAAATATAACCCCAGTAAATACCTACGAATAAACAATCTCGGATATAAATGAGATTGAAATAATTATCCCTTACCTTATGTCCAATTTCTTCCATATGTGTCCGAAACTCCTGTATAGTGGGTTTAAACATATTATTATCTTGTAAAAGAACCATAATAATATATATGATATCATATATGATTCACTTTCGAATTTATATTATCCGTTCATTTGTCAATTCCATGTGAAAGCAGTGTTTTGGATAAAATCGTTAATTTATCGTCTATGTTTTGACTTGTAATTATTAATATGATTACTCAGATCATGATTACTTAATTCCATAATATAAAACATTATTTATATATAATATATATCTAGAATATACATATATATAATAGATCGTTAAATGGAAAGAAATACACCGTTCATTGGGATGGTAGGCTGTATGTATGCATGAACGCTGTTTTTTGTTTCCTTATTGAATTGAATGGAATTAAGTAGATTAAATACATATATATATACATAAATCCAGTAGAATTATTATTTAATATATTTTATGATTACTTATTAAATATATTTTATAATCATTCTTGAATTGTTAACAAGGAAAATGAATCACATTGCGTCGTGGAGACGGTAATCTGTACGTACACACGAGTGATGATATCATTTCTCATATTTATTGAATGGAATTGGAGTATATGATATAATATATTAGAATAATTATGATTTTATAATCATATATAGTTATTCTCTACACCATTATACCCATCCAAATAAGGTGGTGGTGGAAAAACTGATTACACCACGGCGTGGAGACGGTATTCCGTACGTACGCACACCCGGTGATTTCGTTTTACATAGGATTGATAGAAGGTGAAATTGGGTTGTTTCATATTTATGATAACATATATGTATATTATTGATACTTATTTTAATAAATTATAATGAAACAACTAATGAATAGGAAGTAGAAGGAGAAAGAAAGTTGAAAGAGTCGGTAGAAGAGATTACGTCTTCCTCGACGCACCGCCTTTAAACTTCTTCTTAGGGAACTAGAGTTGGTATTTTGAAAAGACCGGAAGCTATATTATATAACTAGAGGGGTTTAGAGGAGGAATGTTAAGGGGAATTCCGAGCTTCAAGGCTCAAAAGGGTGTGAAGAAAAGAGGGAAGGGGTGCCCTTTTTATAAGGGAGGAGAGGGGCACCTTAGGAAAACATAAAATATTATTTTATAATAAAGTCATATTCGGTTTTAATAGCTCCAAGTTGATTTATTTATAAGATAATGTGGGGATGGGTCTAAATACTCTCAAATAATGGGTTTTAGACATGTTTAGATTACTATTTTATCCATATCATTTAGAATTAACTCTAAGTTAAATAATTTAACTTTTACCGTTTCTTTTTGTTTTCTTACACTATATGGTTAATAAACTTACTATAACAAGCCAAAAGAACCCCAAGTGGTTCATTATTAATATATATATCCATTTCTATGTCATTTTTCCTAACATTATATTTTTAGGAATAAAATAACAATTAATAATATAATATTTGTTTTAAAAACTATTTTATGTCAATTTTGATACTATTTTGTACTTGATTTTTGTGAAAATCATAACAACATTATAAGTTTGATTAAAGTTAATTTAATCACTACTAACATGTATTATTATCCTATAAAATTATTTTAATTCATAAAAAGTCTTAAATTACATTTATTTTTGTATTTATAACATCAATTATGTTAATATTTCATTAATAAGGTAATTATTGAATCATCATTGTGTCATAAATAAATTAAATTATTTAATGTCTAAAATTATAAATAAAATACTATTATGTAGGAAATCTTTTTATCTTTCTAAGGAATATTTATAGTCGAATTTATCTTATGTATAACCCTATATTAAAAATGTTTTAGTTATTAAACATTGATTTTAACTATTTTAACTCTTCTTTAAATTAAATAATAATAAATGTCCTAATCTAATCCAAGTAGACCTAAAGGGTAATATTTTATCCCTAAGGTTTTGTTTTTGAATTAAACTTATCCAATAGAATTATGACATGTGTTAGGGTAATAATAATATCATTTTTACCCTTAATTACCCTATTTACTTTTAACCGTGGTAAATAAAAGTAAAAAGTTACAATTCACCAAAAAATATTTTTATCTTATTGAACCACATTTTACTTACTGATATCAACCATGTCTCTCAGAGTTTTGAAATTCAAATCACATTTGTGGTAAAATTAGGTTTTTTTTATATTTTCAAATTCTCCTAGGAGATGGGTAAAAGACGGTCAAAAGTTCAATAAACTTTTTATATATCTAAAATTATTATAAAATTACTCCAATGAATTACATTAATATTATATAGGTATAATGTATCTATTTTTACCTAAAATAAATTTAAATAAAATAAATAAAAATTTAAATAAAAATTCTGTTTTTAAATAGTAACCAAGTGTTTTCACTATTCATAAAAAATTGAACGTTTTCAGAAAAATACAAAAAATTCACCCTAGGCTAATTTCAATATTCCAAATCCAAAAATGAAGTCCATTTTGAAAGATAAAATTTCAAAACGTGGGTATTACTATTCATAACAGCTAGTTCATAATAATATTATAATAATATCTCATTTAGTGAATCTTGGTATTGCGTACTACGCACGCTATAGAAGAAGGTCTTGATTGTGTGTAATGCAAGCCAAGTCAGGGATGCGTGTAGTGAAAGTTACGTTTGGTGTTGCGTATAACATAATCAAAACTTATTTAATTTATACATTAAACAAAATCTATACTTAATGTTTTGTAGAATAATTCTCACAAAACGAACTTGAAATTATGTGTAAAATGAGCAAAGAATATTGTTGCGTATACTGCAAGCTAATACGGTGTTGCGTACCATACAAGATAATATTGGTGTAGAATACAACACAAGATATCAAAATAATGAAAAATAATAATATTTCTCATAAAATCTCAGGCTGTTACAAAGTACATACACCACTGGAAAAGAAATAGTGGATAATATAGCATGAATCTCACGAGAAGAAAAGGTGAGATTAAAAAACCTTACCATGTTGTAATCAATCAAGTCGTATGAAAATGAGTTAATAACCACCAAAAGAATCAAATAATACCATGAATATTAATATAATAATGATAATATATATTAAATGGCAGTAAAAAATACACCATATGCAATAAATAAGTTCTGAACAATGGAAATATCACAGAATTTAATGTGAGATAAGAAATCCCTTACCTAGTGTCTGACTTGACTCATTTGTCCCATGTTTTTCCTGAATAATAAACTTAAGTTAATTTCAACTAGATTAAGAACATTTTTCAATTTTATTATTACTTTTATATCAAATATTTCCATGTTATAAAAATTATGTAATCATTTAAGTTAATAACGACTCTTTTGTCGATATTTGGTTCTTGAGTAAAAAATGAACTTCTTATATTTACAAGTTATTTATGTGGTAAAAATTACATTGTATCCAGAATGATATTCAGGATTTAGATAAATTATATATAATATATATCTAGTATATATATGTATTTATAATAGTACATAACATTTGAAGATAAGAAATGAAATGCACCGTTCATGGAGACGGTAAGTCGTACGTACGCACGAACGCTAATTTCATTTCTATTTCATATTTTAATTGAATAAAAACATAATGATTAATATTTATATGATAATTAAAGTATAATATAATATATAATATTAATAAATCCATCATTTATTTGTCCCATGTATGGTATGAACGAGTAATATCACTTGGAGGGAGCGGCAGTCCACACTTTCTAAAAAAGAAATTATCCCATTTACCTGTAATGGAAACCATAAAGGTATTCTATAAATGAAAAATACAGAATCATAAAGAAAAAATACAAATAATATATATCATATATAAATATAGTGACGTCATAATGGTGACCATGATAGGCGGTAGGAGATAATTAAACAACCATCATTTCGTGAGACGTTAGTTTTCCATCCATAGAAACAGTATGTTCTTTACCCATTAGATGGAGGTGCGTGATAGTGTATTTCGAATAATTCTCTTAAAAACATCATAGTATATTGATTATACTGGTTTATTTATAAAATAAGATAATAAAAAGTGTTTAGGGGTTGGAAAAGTAAAATAAAACAAAAGAATTTAAGAGAAGACATTTCCTTTAAATCGGGTAACTCCCTTTGGATTGAACCAAATGTGTTTCTTGATGCGCCTTCTGCCTAAGTTAAGGATTCTATGTGGAATATATGTATATTGAGATCTTATTTGGGTAGGGTTTGGACAATACAAGGTGATTGAGAGGTGTGAGGAATGGGTTAGAAGTGAGGGCTTTTTAAAAGGGGGAGGAGGGGCACTTTAGGAAAGTGTGAAAATATTATTTTATTATATAATTATTTTTGGTTTATAAACTTATTAAAGTCAAATATAAGATAAATAATGGAAGAAATAAAATCATCCAAGAAAAATTTGACAGGTTTTATATATTATTTTATTTTTTATAATATTATTTATTTAAATCATTTATCAATGAGGTAAACACTGCATCATTATTGTGACATAAATAATTTTATTTATTTGATGTCAAAAAATTATAAAAAATTACCATGATGTAGAAAATGTTTTTATATTTCCAAGTAATATTTATAGTCTAAAATATAACATATATAAACCTATGTAAAAAATTATTTACTAAAAGATATATGGTTATTCTATTTTTGACTTTAATTTATGTTAATTATATTGAAGTGTCATTACTACTCTCATGTGGCTCCATGGGGTACCTAAATCAACCCAAAGTTTCCCATGGTTGGATATGTATCAAAAAATATGATTATAACACATGTTAGGATAATTTTGTATTATTATAATTATATTAGTTTACCCTTATTCACCAGATTTACCCTTTAACCATGGTAAATAAAATTTTTACTAATGTAAATATTCATAATGTATAAAAATAAAATTTTTCTATTTAAACAATTTAGACTTCATAATACCAAATATAAAATCCATTTTTCTAAATTCAAAACATAGAAGTGGTATATATTAATTTAAAATTAAATCTTTCTGTCAAAACAAAAAGCGTGTTTTTTAGAAATATTAACTATCAAAAGATTGACACTTTTTTATGTCCAATTTAAATGTTAAATTAATTACAATGAACAAAAGTGTATTAAATGGTAAAAATAAAATCTAATTAAACTTTTAAACCAATTAAAAGGAAATATTTCTATATAAATAAATTAGATTAAAAGGCAGTTTTGAATTAAAATACAGTATTTTTCACTATTCATCAAAAATGAATTTTATCAGAAAAATACCAAAATTTTACCCAAAGAGAATTTTTATGTCTCTATTATAAGGAAGAATTTTATTTGGTCAAATAGAATATATAAAAGTGAACAAAATTAGATTTAATGATGGTTCTCCATGAAAAGGCTGTAAATCATCCTTATAAATTAAATTATGCTTAAAAATAGATTCATTCACATTTTAAGCCTCTAACTTTTATTGAATAAATGAAATTACATTTTAAAAACATGTATAATCATATTTTATCTATTTATGTTCATTATCTCTATTACAATGGTTGGGCATTAAATACCATTTAAAAAAATAATATTATATTTTTTTAATATGACTCAGCCTTGTGTGCAACGTAATATTTCATAGAAACCCATTGTTTCTTATCAGGTATGACATCGAACATAGAAACCCTTTTAAAGTAAAATTAATATTTAATTCACAAATATTAATAATGATAAAAATGTATTATTTTTTATTTACTTGGGATGTTACATCCTTCCCCCCTTTTGGGAATTGCATCCTTGCAATTTTCAAATTGGTCTCAGAAACATCATCAAAAGTCCAACATCAAATAAAGACTCAATACATATATCAATTTAAAATAAAGGAAGAGAAGTAAAAAAGGTCACCCAAGACAAAAGACACTAGGATTCCATGGAAACATGGGTATGGAGAAGATAAAAAAAACCATCAAGTTCTAATGGAGAGTGATAGAAAACTTGATTTGGAAAAAGTTAACCACTGGAAAATCACAAACTTGTGATGGTGTTAAATGATATTTGATTCCCTAGTATGAAAAGTTAACAGAAAATGTTTTTTTAATGTTAAATTTCATAATTCTGAAGAATTTATTTTTGAGCATAACTAAAAACATTAGGAAACATACTTACTTTTCAAGTAGACTTTCACACATTACTAAATTCCAACCACAAACTCTTTTTTCTTCAAACAATTAGTATTCAAGATGACTTGTTCACATTGATAGAACTATAATCAACTTCTATAGAATCACATAATCTACAAAATATGAACTATATTTTTCCCATGTCATTAGTCATTAACCAAAACCAAAATGATTAGTATAAGATCAGACAGTCCCCAAAAAGGATAATCTTTTACAAAAAAAATACTCTTAATCTCCAAAATTTGTCAAAAAATACCCAAAGTTCAACAAAGACCATTCAATAAACAACCGTCTACAAAATTATTAAATGTAATAAAAAATAATATTGAAACCCAAATGTTATAAGGATTTAATCACATAGTCTTCCAAGATAATTCTTAACATTTATCTCTAAATAACATTAGTTACTCTTAAAGTATCATATTTAAAAGTAATTAACCTAATCACATATTCTCCATGATAGGTTAATAATTTCAATATATAACACAAAATAAACATATTCTTGATTCATAAAATCATCTAACTAAAAATAATTAGTCATACTAACTAGGGACTTCACGTAGTCCAATGGTAGGTGATAAATCTCAGCCACACTTTGGTTGTGGGTTTGATTTCTATAGCTTTGTCTGACACGATGGGTTTTCATGAGGTCTGCATGTTGTCCTTTTTCAAAAACTATATAATTTTATAACATTCCCAAAAAGGGATAAAATCATAAAAAATAACCATAATATATTTTAACCACAAAGGTTATCTAATAACTTTCATTTTTCATTCCAAATTTATAATTGCCTCAAATTCAAGGATCATATAAACCCAAATGGTTCTCTATAACTATATACACAAAAGAAAAGATAATTATCCCATGAATAAAATTTTTTCATATCAAACATTGGGGTTACGCATACTATAAAACATTTTCTAATGTAATCCCATCATCAAAAGAGCCTAATACTTTTAATCATTTCACTATCCTAAAATCTACCATAAAAATTAAATCCCTTATATATTGACTTCTTACTCATTAAATGTTCTTCATGATCCATTATCGATTCTTTTGTAACTAATTATGAAATAATTCTTTCCTACAAACAAAATCATGAATCACATCATAAGGTTCAATAATGTCTAAACATCAGTTATGAAATAATCCATACCTTTCATTGGTCATTTTCAGTTTCATTATACTCATTTGGAATTTCATTAGGTACTGGTAAACATATATTTTTATGATCTTAGTGATCCCATTCCCGAAACATCTTTGTAGGACATCTGTTTGTATAATGACCATGCACACCACATTTAAAACATTCAATTGATCCCTCAGAAAGAAATTATTTCCCTTTCCTAGAGTCAACTGGATGATTCCTTTTTCCATGGAAGGTTCTTGCTTTATGACCTTCAATTACACATCAATAGAATCTTCCCGTCCCTTTGAAACATTTTTCTAAGTGTTTATTTCCACATCCTTGACACATAGGTTATTGAACATACTCACCATTATGATTATTACCTGAGCTTCTATAGGGATTTGTTTCTCACATATATGATGCCCTATAAAAATCACTATGGTTTAGGTGGTCAATCATGAATCCAGATAGTTGGTTGAGAATAACCACAATAGTTCTTATGGTAGCTCCCAATTCATTCAGTTTCTCATTCAAAAAACCATCACAGTTTTTTTCACATCCACTGTTACATTGGAGCCTTCTAGATCTAGCCATTTACTAAAACCAAAAAGGTCAGTGTGAGTATATCATAAAATCATTATATAATATTTTATGAGGAGGGTAAATACTAAGATATAATTATTCATGTTATATTAATCTCATTTACATTATCAAAAATAACTATTACTCTTTCTAAAATCCTAAACATTACGGTAATGTCACTCATGCTTAAAGAACACCTCTAATGTTATATAAATTGACCTCTGATACCAACTATAAGTTCCCAGACTTAAACATTACATAATATTGAATTAAATGAATAATTCACATTGAGGATATTGTCAGTTTTACAGTTTTATAGAATTGGGACATAACTATTACATTACATATCAAAAATTACAAAGTAGACACTTATACCCAGTTTCAATTTTTTTCACAAAACAAAAAATCTTAAAAAGAAACATGTCTAGTTCCATCTTTTAGAGAGCATGGATTTTCCTTTATCCCATCCTTTAACCTATTCATCTTTATGTCCTGTGGAAAACACTTCAAAAACTTGGGATGAGCATAAATTGCTCAGTAAGGGTAAATAAATAAGGAAGGACGACATTAGCCCATCAATAAATACAAATCAATAAAACCAATACTTTTCAATCATAACATACCTTAGTAAATCATAATATTTATGAAAAATACATAGAAATAATAAATCATAATGGCAACTTATGGAATACATAAAATACATACATTGTATCTTTCACAGCTACATAGGGAGTTATGTTGGAATACCCATCACAATATATTACTTAAATCTCTTTGGAGAAACATTAACATTTTCCTCCGTCATGTTACCCAATGCATTGGAGAGCTATCTCAGGATCACCCACCCTAGGTTTATCATGGAACCACCCATATACGAGAACAATGCCTAATAACCATAACATAATCATAACACATAACACAAGCATAAAGTAAAGATACATTTTCGACATTCCAATCACAATATCTCAAATCATGATATTGAAATAAAAAACAATTTATCAAACAATTTTCAATATCATTTATAACATTTAATAAAGGGATTTTTGAATCAAAGTGTCCCATACCACTTTTAAGCTTTTAAATGAATTATCATTTGAAAACATTAACGTCTATATAAATAAATCCTAAAACCATTTTTAAAACATGGACAATAATGAAAATATTTAGAAGAATAAATATTTAAAACATTTAAAATGATATTTTAGTTAATGATTTTTTAACAAAATGAGAGACTCTTGAATACGAATAATTGAAGAACAACATTGAATAAGAACTTTATAATATCACAAGAATAAAGGGATTCATGATATAATTTTCCAAAGGATAGTATATAAACCATATAATAGTGAATTGGTGAATACCAAAAATTATGTCTCAATGGAATGTAAATTGATACGAAATCCCTTATAAAAACTGTATCATTAGATTTAGGATAAATCAATTACATAATTATTTGTGACAAATAAGTATACACTCAATATATGTGTATATTAAATGTAAATAAATTAGAGGTCATTCACACATATTTATGACCCAACATAATCAAGAAGTGGATGTTTCTCCCAATGAATTGAAATTGGGTGAAGAAGTTCCCTTACAGAAATCCGATAGCCTAACTACATCACATTAAAATTATGAAAATGAGTTGATGAGTTAGAAAAAGGTATCTCATCACATGAAAATAAAATTTATATCAATAAGGATATATAATAACATATCCCAACATAATAAGATGTAAATTAAAAGACATAACAAAAAAGAAGTCTTTTAAATATATGAGGGTGAAAGGTTCCCTCACCAATTTGGTAACTTATGAAACATAAAACCCATGAAATAAGGATTAAACAATGAAGATGTAAATACCCATAAGATAAAGTATATTACAAAAAGAATACAATCATTGAAAGTAAATACACCACATAAAAGGAAATATTTTCTAATATAGCATGAATTTCACAAGAATAAAAAGTGAGATTAAAAACCCTTACCACGTTGTAATCAATCGAGTTGTATGAACAAAAGTTAATAAAAAAAATGAATCACATAATACCATGAATATAAAGAGTATCATGATAATATATATCAAATTGATGTAAAAAATACATCACATGCAATAAATAAGTTGTGAACAATGGAAATCTCACAGAATTAAAAGTGAGATAAGAAATCCCTTACGTCATGTCTATTATGACTCATTCGATCGTTGTTCTTCCTAAATAATAAAATTAAGTTAATTTCTACTTTATTAAGAAACTTCTTCAAGTTTATTATTACTTTTATATCACATATTACAATGTTATAAACATTATGTAATCATTTATGTTAATAACAGTCATTTTGTCGATATTTGGTACTTGAGTAAAAAATGAACCTCTTATATTTACAAGCTGTCTATGTGGTCAAAAGTCCATTGTATCCAGAATTATATTCATGATTTAGATATAATATATATTATATATATATAGTATCTAAATGTATTTATAACATTACATAACATTTGGAGATAACAAATGAAATACACTGTTCATGGAGATGGTAAGCTGTACGTACGCATAAATGCTACTTTAATTTATATTTCATATTTTAATTGAAGGAAAACATAATGATACATAGTTATATTATAATTCCAGTATAATATCATATATAATTTCAATAAATATATCCTTTATGTTTCCCACGTATGGTATGAACAAGTCATATCACTTTGAGAGGGTGGTAGTTCACAGTTCCTAAAATGAAGTTTTCACGTTTACACATAATGGAAACCATAAAGGTATGAATTAAATTAAAAATACAGAATCATAAGGATAATATAAAAAATATATATATCATATATAAATAAATTTCAATCATAATGGCCACCATGATAGGTGGTACGATATAATTGAATAATCATCATTTTGTGAGGAGTTAGTTTTAAATCCACAAAACAGTATGTTCCTTACCCATTAGATGAACGTGTGTGAAAGTGTAGTTGGAATCCATATCATAACACCATAAAAGTATATTGATGATATATATGATTTTATAAAATAAAACAATAAAAAAATTTAGGGTTTGGAGAAGTAAAATAAAACAAAAGAATTTAAGAGAAGATGTTACCTTTAAACTGGGTAACTCCCATTGGTTTGAACAAAAAGGGTTTCTTGATGTGCCTTCTGTATAAGATAAGGCTTTTAAGTGGAATAGAGGGATATGGAGATATTATTTAGGCTGGGTTGGGATGAGACAAGTTACTTTATAGGTGGGATGAATGAGTTATAGGTGAGGGCTTTTTATAATGGGGAGGAGGGGCTCTTTAGAAAAGTGTGAAAAATATTATTTTATTATACAATTATTTTCGGTTTCTAAATGTCCAAAAATTATTAAAAAAAAGGTAAGATGACTCATGGTCAAAATAAAATCATGAAATAATAATTGGACAGGTTTTGGATATTATTTTAATCTTCAAAATATTATTTATTTAAATCATTTATTAATGAGGTAAACACTACATCATTATTGTATCATAAATAATTTTATTTATTTGATGTTCCAAAATTATAAAAAAATTCCATGATGTAGTAAATCTTTTTATATTACTAGATAATTTTTATATTCAAAATAACATCTTATATTACCCTATGTAAAAATTAATTTACAAAAATATATATGTTTATGTCATTTTTGACTTTACTTTAAGTTAATAAAAATTAATTGTCATTATCACTCCCATGTGGCTCCATGGGGTCCCAAAATTGACCCAAATATGGACATGGTCGGATATGTATCACCAAATAGGATTAGGAAATATTTTAGGGTAATTTTATATTATTATAATAATATTTGTTTACCCTTAGTTACCAGATTCACCCTTTAACCATGTTAAATAAAACATTTACTGATATAAATATTCATAATATATAAAAAAAGATTCCTATTTACACAATTTGGACATCCTAATTCCATAAATAGAAACCATTTTTCCAAATTCAAAACACAGAAGTGGAAGAAATTAATTTAAAATTAATTTCCGCCGTCAAAACAAAAAGCATGTTTTTAAAAAATATTAATTATCAAAAGATTGACACATGTTTATGTCCAATTTCAAAGTGAAATTAATTATAATGACCATAATTAGATTAAATGGTAAAAATATAATCTAATTACACTTTAAAACCATTTAAAAAGATAATTTAACCATATAAATAAATTAGATGAGGAGACAGTTTTGAATTAAAATACACTATTTTTCACTATTCATCAAAAAATGAATTTTTTCATATAAATACCAAAATTTTACCTAAAGTGAATTTTTATGTCCCAATTCTAAAGAATAATTTTATTTGGTCAAATATAACATATATATGTGACAAAAATTATATTTAAAGAGGGTTCTCCATCAAAAGGTGGTAAATCAACCTGTTAAAGTAAATTGTGCTTAATATTAGATTCATTCACATTTTAAGCCTCTAACTTTTATTTGATAAATATAATTTCATTAACAAAAATGTATAATCATATTGTAGTTAGTCCTGTTTATTCCCTTCATTACAACGGCTAAGCGTTAAATACCATTCAAAATAATAATATTATATTATTATTTTTTTAGTATGACTCAACCTTGTGTGAAATGTAAGATTTAAAAGAAACCTGTTGTTGCTTATCAGGTACTCCATAGAAAATAACAGCCCTATTAAAGTAAAATTAATATTTAAATACTAAATATTAATAATTATGAAGATGTATTATTATTTATTTACATGGGAAGTTACAATAATGTCGAAATGTTTTTTAAGTGAAGATCACCGCAGCCAGCTCCGGATCATGTGTTGGATAATTATTATCATTAACTTTCAATTGTATTGAAGAATAGGAAATGAATTTTTAATATTTTATCAAAACACAGCCCATGACTTTCTTTGAAGCATCACTAAATACCACAAAATTTTCTCCAGATGTGGCTAAAGTGAGCCCAGACACAGTGATGAGACTTCTTTTGAACTCCTTAACTCTTTATTCAAATTCATTACTCCAAGAAAACTTTACTCCCTTCTGAGTTATCTTGGTAAGAGGTTTGGACAATCTTGAGAAATTTCTCACAAATCATTGATAAAATCAAACTAACCTCAAGAAGCTACGAATATTCGTTACCAAGGTTGGCATCGACCATACCTCTATTACAGTTGTCTTGGAGGGATCCATAGATATCCCATTGCTTATGATGATATGGCCCATGAATAAGACCTCCTTCAACCATAAATCACACTTGTTGTACTTTTCATTGAGGTTATCCTTTGCAAGGTCTCTAGTAAAGTTATTAGATGCTCCTCACGATCCTCATTGGTTTTGGAGTATATTATAATAGCATCTATAAAGACTACCACAAATTTGTGAAGTTAATCTCTAAAGACACTATTTATCATTTCCGTGAGGAGTTCAAGACCATTATTGAGTCTGAAAAGAATTACTATGAATTCATAGTGCCCGTACCTTGTAAGAAAAGAAGTCTTGGGAATATATTCCTTGTTTACCCTTACTTAAAATATCCCAACTGCAAATCTACCTTGGAAAAGTATTGTGCTCTATGTAGCTGATCGAACAAGTCATAAATTCATGGTAGAGGACACCTTTTATTTATTGTGATTTTTTAAGTTCACGATAATTGACTCATATGTGCATTAAACCATCATTCTTCTTGACGAAGAGGATCAGTGCACACCATGGTGAAGCACTTGGGCATATAAACCCTTTATCCATATTCTCTTGTAGTTTTTTCTTCATCTCATAATACTCCACAAAATCCATTATATACAGAGTCTTTAATATTGGAAACTCCCAAGGTATAAGGTTACTTGAGAATTCAACTTCTCTTCTAGGAAGAAGACTAGGAAATTCCTCAGGAAACACTTAAGTGAATTCCCTCACAATAGGAATGTCTTCAAGGACAGTTGCCTCCTTCGACTAATCATCTAATATATATATATATATGTGTTCTCATAGGGAAGTAATATCCACACTCAAGATGATAGAGATAAAGAGGTTTCATCTTCCTCCTTGCACTTTTACAGAATTGCGGGTCGATTATCCACAGGGAGAGTGATTTCCCTCTCATGGAAATTTATGTTGGCTCTATATAAGGAAAGCCAACCCATGCCAATAATTGCAACAAATTCCACTAGAGGGAGTATGATGAGGTTCACCAGGAAGTTCAATCCACCGATCAAGATAGGGGAGGAGTTATATTCATGGTATGCAATGATTCCCCCATTGGTCGTACTCACCAACATCTTTACGTCCATGATTTTTGGTGGTGTTGGGATTTTTTTGATAAAATTATACTAATATAAAATAATGCGTAGAACCTGAATAAAAAAGTATGTTCGCTATTATTGAATGAATAACTAGCTCACCTGTTACCACTTTGTTTTCAGGGTTCACTTCAGTAGTAGTGATGGAAAAACATCACCCTTACTGCCTTGGAGGTTGTTGGTTGCTTCCAAAACCCCCTGTCTTAGGGCATTGATTTCCAAGATTCCCTAGTTCTTTGTAGTTTAAGCAATGAACAATGTGATGAGAGTCGAACAGAGTGTTCCTATACTCCTTCACATCTGTGGATTTTTCGTATCAGCAGTTAATGGCTAGGTGCCCTTCCCTTCCACACCTAAAGCATTTCCTCATCCCCTTCAAGTAATTTCCTAGGTGCTTCTTTCTACACCTTTGGAAACTGGGGAGTTGGATTTATCCCTCAAACCGCAAAAATTTAAGTCCACCTCACAATTATTATCTCCATGATACCCATGAGGTTCACCGATCTCTATTTCAACCTTGAGGGAACATCAGACAATTTCTTCATAGCTGTCAAAGTCACAGATCGCCAGGGATTTCTGCAGGATATGTTTCAGCCCATCAAAGAAGCTCTCAACCTTGCATTTGGGGGTAGTGACAAAGCCAGAAGCGTATCGTGCAAGACTTGGGAAGTTTTCCTTGTACGCTCCAAAATATTCCTCATCTTTTTTTCTTGAGGGAAAGGAAGTCCCTTTCCATATTAACCCAGAGGGTGTGTGGACAATATTTATCAAAAAACACCTTCCAGAAATCTTTCCATTTCAATGGCTTGATCTCCTCCTTAGGATTTGTATTTTTTATCAATGTCCACCATTGATAGGCCTCACCCTATATATGATAATCATCCTGAAGAACCGTCTCTTCTTTGGATCATTGAAAGATGGAGAAGATCTTTTCAATGGAGTTGATCCATTGTTTGGTGATTGAGGGATCAGATGACCCATTAAAATTAGGAGGCATTTGTATCATGAAGCTCTTGATAGTGACTTGTTCTTTCTTAGTGGTTTTGAACACTCCTATTGACCCATGTTTCTATTTAATTCTTGACTTAACTTAGAGAGTATCATAATAAAGTTCATGATTCCCACTCCCATTGTATTGAGAATATCATTAGAACAATCATCACATTGGTCTTCACATCGGTTGTTATCCTGAGTCCTCCTATTACTAGCCATTGGCTGGAATAAAAGGAAAGTTAGGGCTAACACATAAAGGGTAATCCAAAAATAGATAACTTATATATATCTTTTATTACCTTAACTTATGAATCTATAGGCTTCAATATATGTTATCCATGGTCTACTTTCTAACATATATTCTTAGGGGAATTATTTATTCACTTAATAATGGTTCATACTAAGCTTGTGAATTTACCAATACATATCCCCCAGGATTCTCATAAAAAAGAGTGAAGTAAGGCCCATTTTCATGTACCCAGATACCATTGGTCAAGACCAAAACTCCTTGTTAGGGTTTTCACCCCTAGGTACATCTATGCCAGATCCACCTCTACCTGCTCGTATCCAGACAGAGATGTATTTGTTTGATAAACCACTTACTCCATACCCACAAAAACACAGGGATTTAGTTATTATACTTATTCTTTTTTCTAAGGCTTCACTATGGTTTTCTAATCCTAATCCCAAAAATAACTAAACCTATCCTCTAATACAAACTATGACAACCATGCTCGTTATTACACACTAAAACAGGAATTATTACATAAACATCACATGATACAACGAAGACGATAGAGAGGTATAGTGTATTTGGGGATTAAGATCATTACATAACACCTTAAAACATGAAATACAACATCTTTATTGAAACATTATTTTACATGACCACTACATTAAATTGTACTTATCATTTCATGGGATAACCTGAGGACATGAATAAGAAAATGGTGATCTATAAATCCCAGTAAGGGAATAAAAATGGATTAAAATGAGGAATATAATACAAGTTAGACAATAGGCATATCAATGGATCATAAGAGAAACACGAACATAAATTTATGATAAATCAAGATAATCATAACATAAAAATGTGGCAGCAACACTTAACATGGAATTAGCATGAGCCAAGGCTCATTGCACATTAAGCATAAGTAAACCCTCATTGCACATGAAGCACGAGTAAACCCTCATTTCACTTGAACTAGAATGAGTCAACACTCATTGCACATGACGTATCATGATAATACACTTTACCCAATGCAGTGGAGCGCTATCAGGGTGCAACCTTCTTAAAAATTTCATTACATGCATAAGAGTGCCACAAGATAATAGAACATGAATTCATAAAACATCATAATTTATTCCACAATTAAGGAATGTGGAATTAATACATGAAACACTTATATAAATATGGAAACATTCATAATGGTTAATACCCTTGATGGAGAAATGGACATGGTATTCACTACACAATGATTTTGGCTTGGAAAATTGTTGTGTAATTTTAGCAGCATAACAACGTGGCATAATACTTCATAAAAATGATTGATGAGATAGAAATTGGTGTCTCATCATATGTACATGAAATGGACAGTAAGGGCTGTCATATAGATACATGTCCCAACACAGGTAATGGAATTTATATTCATAATACAAAATAATTGATGGAATGTAAATGAGGAGAGAGAAATTTCTTACAAAATTTATATTGGTAACAGGTATATATGGAAGGCACTGATGAGAGAGAAAGGGGAATCCCATCATTCAAATATAGAGGACAATATAGGGGTGGTGCTAAATTATACCCCAACCTTTATAATTGAAAATAAAAGGGGCATACAAATATTAAAAAGCTTGGATAAAATGAGAAAGGAAGGAGCACCTTACTTGGAAGTGTTATCCCAAAATATTGAGAGAGTCTTGAGAGGGGCTTCTTGAGAGTTTGGGTGGGTTTATATAGGAAAGGAGAGGTAATTCTTTATTATTTAGGTTTGGGACATGTCACATTAAACTAATCAAAACCACAAACTAGCCCATGGATTTTACCCAAGGTTTTTGCCAAAGGATAGTAGAAAACAATATTTTATAATTCCAATGTCCAAACATCTTAAAATAATAGATTTGATTATGTGGAGGTGAGTCACACTCTCATGGAAAAAAATTTAAAAAGACAAAATGTTTTATAAGCCTTGAAGGGTCCACTAATGTTTTTTAAAATAAATAAAAAAACCCAAAATCACATTATATTAATTTTAAAACAAATATTTGACAAATATAATGTTTATTGTATTTTATTACATCACTATTGGGTCATTATGATGTCACAAAACACATTATATATTTAAAATATATTTAATTTTTACCCAAAAATTCGGCTGTCTCAGAAAATTATGAAAAATTTACTATTGGATAATTTTGACGTCCTAATTAAAAAAATAATATTCATTTTATCTAAATAATTTTTTAAATATTTGAATTTTTACTTTTAAAATGAAAACTGATATTTATTGAAAATTCATTGGTTTTGAGAAAAAAGAGATTTCAAACCATAATAAAAATTACAATTGCATCCAAAAAATTATATGATAATTTATATTTAATAAAAAATAATTTAATAATAATAATAATTTATTATAATATTATTTAATTAAAATATCCATTAATTAATTAAAAAATATTTCTTAGTTGAATATTAACTAAAAATACCATTTGTGCATTAAAAACTATTTACAAAGAAACAATAAAAAAATGTATATTCTTTATAAAATAATAATGTACATAATATTAGTACTAGGGTCTTGTTACATAACCCTTTGAAACACCTGCATATGACCTTAGGTTAAGGTGAACGATGGTGAAAGACTCTTTGAGTGGCTCATATAACATTACTCGAGTGGAAATCTCTATCAACTTCCACTTCTCTTATAGGCGGTTCTGCACAAGATTAACATTTCAAAGCTCAGATTGGTCTTGGTCAAGAGAGAAGACAATGATGCCACCTCTATTCCGAGCTCTGAAAAATGGGCTTCCTATGGGGCAAGTCTTCTGGATGAGGCCATCACTTCCTTTGTCTGAGTAAATTTTATTTGTTAAAGCCCTATATTTATACTAGTCATTTGATCACTATTTATTGACTATATTAGCAACAGTAACAATTCTTAATGGTATTTTAAAATCTAGAAACATAAAACCAAATAAGTGCATACATTTTACATAACCATAATAAGACATATAAATAGACCAAGAGGAATTTTCATTAATGATTTTTTGGTCGTTACAAAATTTCTATTATTTTGTCTCATTGGGAAAAAAAATAAATCTTGAATGAATATTTAAATATATTTTTATATTTCTGAAATTATTTTTATTATGGTGATTAATTTCAAATTTTTTGAGATTATTTAATTACCTTAAACACATGAACAACACTACCACAGTGCCTGTGTAACCAGTCAAAAAATAAAAATAAATAGAGTAAAATAACATGAATTTTTTTTTGATGAAATATGGTTCTAAAATATTTTTTAAGTTATAATAATGATTTATATATGTTAGAAAAGATTATATTTTAATTCTGTCTTAGTCTTTAAATCTTTAGTGTAAAATAAAATGAATAATGTCAAATATGACATCAATGATATTTTATAATAAATAATTTATTATTAAATTATTTTAAAATAACAAAAGTATTTCATTGGGAAAAGTTGGATTTTAATGGTTCTGTTACTTAATCCTCTGAAAATTTATTAGAAAATTTTTACCTTATATTAAATATTTTAACCCATTAATATTGAAAAATACACTACTGCGGTTATGGTTATAATTTTGTAAGGAAGGGTTTATAAAAAATTAAAATCTTTAAAATATCACATAAACCTATCCAAATTTAATTTTTTATATTCTTATATTCAAAATAATTTCAACATGGTGCCACTTTTTATTGAAAAATAATTTATTATATGATTTTTTTAATTTAATGTGCATCCTTTCATTCACTGTAACATGATACCAAATTTTCCCTCTTATATACCCCACCCAAAGCCACATATATTGACAAGAATTTTCCAAAAACTCTTCCCTAAATAATTTTTCATGTTATAAAGGATAATTTTTCTCAATCCACCAACCCTGTTTCCCTTAAGAGGATATCAAAAGGAGATCTTTTAATTAAGTGGTAAACATATTTTTCTATAAACATTAATTTTTCTTATACTTTTACCTCTATAAATTAGGTCATAAAAATTACAATATAATGACACCAGTATCCACCATATACTTATATATTATTATGTTGATGTAATAATATTTATCCATCTCTTTATCTAACAAATTGAAAACACAACCGTCTACCATGTGTATGATAGACTATCACCCCACAAACCGATGTAATTTGTATTCCATTACCATCTCACATTGATTTTCATAATGATGGATCTAATGAATATATATCATAATTATTAAATAATTACTATTAAAAAATTATAATATATAATATCATTCTGAACCCTTCCATGTATTAAAAAATTAAAACATTTCTTGTGCGTACATGTGGTCTGTTGTCTTCACAATGCTATGTGATTAATTTTTCATATATGTTTCATAGTAATGATTTTAAATATGTATTTAATGAATATAAATTATTTTTTACATAATTATTAAAATTATAGATAATATTTAAATACGGTAAAGATAAAAAGATGATAACTACTATAATTAATGTAAATTTATTGTACAAAAGGTTGAAATAATATACGAAGTAAGTCAAACATGAGGTAAGGGGTTTCTTAACTCAATTTACAATGATTGGACTATAAATCCACTTCAATGACTATTTTATTCCATGATATTATGTTAAATGAAATTTTAATATATTATATTTTATTTTCACTTATTTGTTTTTGTGTATTTTCATTTTATACACATAGTCACTTCTTTAATTAATTCTCACTTCAATTAGGTGATCATTGTATGAGATTACGTCTCAATTTCCACACCATTGAAACATATATGGTATTATCCATGTATTTTTATATGGTGTATATGAGAACAATTAGGTTTATTTATATTGAATATATATGTATTCATGATGGTTAATAATTCAATTCATGTTTACACTTTCAGAGGATTACAGTTCAGATGTTACCGAAGCTGTAAGAATTTAATTTACAATCTCATTTTTGAGCATTAATCATAATTTTGTTGTGACAATATAATAATATATCCCTAATAAACACCATAAATTTTTTTTATACACTATATATTTAATTATTTTCTAATTTTATTATATTTGTTTCTCTTAATAGAAGTGTAATCAACAAAATTAATATCTAAAAGAAAATTTGATCATGTTTCTATTCAAATCAGATATATTTTTATACCTTGTCCATATATTTTAAAATTTTTATATAAATTTACTATTTATTAACGAAAAAGACTTATTGAGGAAATATTATGTTATCCATAAATTTTTAAATTGTTTGAATGGATTATTTCTAATGTTTTCTGAAAGGTTCATTTTCAATATTCCATACAAAAATTAGAAAGAAAACATTATTTATAATGCTTATGGTGTTAATAGATTTTCCAACCACCAAAACTATTTAATAATATTTTTATTCTTCTACATAGTTAAATATATTTTTAAAAAGAAACATATTTTATGAAAATTTAATTTAAATATATCAATTAAATTTCTTTTTATTCTCTAGAGGACAATATTTTATTACAAGTTCTCCTTTTCTGATGAATTACTGGTGAGATTTTATACCTTACTAATTTTGTGTCCATTAACAATCTCTTGAAGAATTCACTTTATTTTTATTGTTTTTAATTAGGAATTAAATTTATCCTAAAAATCCATATTCATTGTATCATCGATATGATTATTTCATAAACCATATACCATTTTGACATATGGTGTTTTACAATGAATTTTATTTGATTGACTGTGGAAGTCTTATTATTTAGAGTTCTTAACTCAATATGGGTATCTGTTGATAAAAAATATAATTTGTAAATAAAAATGATTATTTAATATATAATGAATTCATTCGACATGTAGTGATGGATGGGGCTTGGTTATAGATAACCCTTCAATACATAAACATGTCTCATGAGACAAACTAGTTGGACAAAATTATTAAATGGTTTTTTTATATACTTACCCATCGAATAAATGGTCATAGAAATAGGCCATTATCTTAAAGATATAATGATTTATGAGATTTGGAAATGAATACTTAACTATTTATTTCATTGATAATAATGTTATCATTATCCATAAAATTTTTAACTTGATATTATCAATGGATTCATTGTGTTCTCATGTTATTGATTTAAAGGAATGTGGTTTCAATTTTTTACCTTGACATATTTATTATTCATTATATAAACATGATATATTCCCCTCTATGTAATATTTAATGAGAATATTAGCTCACCCTTTATTAGGTTTCTTTTCCCCAAGATATGAAGAAGGATATTAAGAATAATATCATTGATGTGAGAATTTTTCTTATGATAATTTTTTTATATTAATAATACTGTATGGGTATCATATATTTATTTGGTTCTTCAAGACTACTAATTTTATCATTCCTTGGTGATGTGATCCTTTACATCTTATTTCAATGTGATAATGTAGACATCAGCTTAGGTAAACTGGAAATGGGTTGTTACATTTTGTATCATAGTATGTTTAGTAGAAACCATGGGAATAATATTTTAATTGAAAATAACTAAAATGATAAATGTTATAATCTATTATAGTAATGGATAAATATTACCATTATTAAGTGTTTTATTTTATGGATCAATATTGATGATTATTATGATAAATCTCATTTTGTTACATTATTTAGTTATGATACCTAATGGAATAATGGGAATAAAAACCTCTAGAAAATGTAAGGATTTACCATTCACGAGAGATAATATAGTTGGTTATTGAATTGAGTGGATCATGGCTATAATATGTTAATTAACTCAGGTTATGATTAATAAACATTACTATATGAAGAAAACTTTTGTTCTACAACATGGATAACCTATGTTGATTACATAATTGGACAACATACTATATCTTTTAATGGAACTAATAATCCATCGGCAGATGAAAAATAGATTAAGACCCTAAAAAATAGATTATGAGCTTTGTGATTTAATGAAAGTGGTGTGATTATTTTCCATGTGTATTGTTTGAGAAGGGATTATAATAAAAGATGGTTATTTATCCAAAACACTAATGATGTTGATGAAATAAAATAATGGAATAAATAACTCTTAAATTAATATTTATTGAGAAGTACATCCCTCAAGAATGATGAGATGAAATGGGTAAAATGATCCTTAATTTAAAGAAGAACTAAGAAGAAATATTTTCAGAGTATGAGGTTAACATCACAAGATTATTCGTACATGCTTCAGATTACATATATAATCTAGAAAATGAGATTAAACATTTCTTTTATGGGCTTACACTAAGTATCATAAGGGAACTAGACTCTCAATCATTTTCTTTATATAACGATATTGTATCTGGTACCATTAAGAAAAAAATTTATTTTCAAGATTCTATATCGTTAATTTATATCATAATTAAAACATGTCATCTATGATCCAAGAAAAAAATTAACACAAAAATTAATAATAATGAGATTAAGAAATGTTACTCATGCAAATTTCATGGAAATAAACATCCTTGAAAATAATTTATGGTCAAGAGAGTTTGTTACATGTGTGGATATAAAGTTATTATTTGATATTGAATTTAAGGGAAAAATCTAGACCAATATTTTTTAGTGATTTAACTATAATGAGATATAGAATTATTCAAATGAGTTCCCCAAAAATCAAGGGTACTAACCACATAAGAAGCCAAGAGGTGAAGGCCATGCATATCGAATTACTACATCCAAATTAGATGTTCCAAGAGATGTTGTGAAAGGTACACTTATTATCCACTCTCGAATTATATTTTTTAATTTGATTCAGATTATACCCAATCTATTATATATGATGAATTTTATAATGGCATAACATCACCACCTCAATTATTAGATGTTTATTTTGTAGTGAAAAATACAAATGGTAGTATTATAACATATCAAGCCTATAAATCCTCTCCGATATGAGGCTATGAGAATGTGCTTCCTAAAAATCTTGTTTTTCTCCTACTAGTTGAATTTGATGTGATTTGGGGAATTAATTGGATCTCTCAGTATAAAAACCATATGAATTTTCATTGTAGGGAAGTTATATAAGATATTTTTAATAAAACTATGATAATATATCAGTGTAAGGATGAACCTAAAAATCTAATTTAAATTACGTACATCATATGGGTTTTACTACATATTCATGAGGGATATTATTCTCATATGGTTGAGGAGAAACACAACACTAATTATATTCCTATTATAATGGATTTAAATAAAGTATTCTAGATGATTTTATTATCACTACATTGAATCATGAAATAGATTTTTCAATAGTACTCAAACATAGTGATACACAAATTTCATAGACACCAGAAATAATAGACCTGATTAAGTTTCAAGAATTAAAGAATAAGCTTCCATAGAATCTTGAAAAGGCATTCATTTGGACAAGTGGTTTAATAGGGGTTCAACTTTTATTTTTATCATGAATAAAGATTGGTCAATATGTTATTTCATTTACTATCAAAAAAATGAATAAAAACACTATTAAAAACCAGTTTCCGATATCCTATATTGATGGAATGTTTGATCAACTATAAAAAGATTAATATATTTTAAAGACGGATCTTTTATCTAGATATCATTAGGTATGGGTCAAGATGGAGTGTCGTAAACTGGCCTGGGTACCCTTGAAACATGATAACTGATCTGACACTAGCATGGACCAAAAGAAGTTCCCAACCCTCAGAGGTTGGAGACTAGCATCTTGCATCATAAAAAATAGAGTTGGGATGAATTTTCTAGAAACATTAAAGAAGTAAGACAAAAATTTTGAAACAAATTTAAAAAATCCATGGGTACAAATGTATTAGAAGTAAAATTGGAAAAATACCCAATGTACGTGTAAGAACCCGATTCTTATTTTCGAGGTACGTGATTCTTCCTTTTCTTTTTCCTTAGGTGTTTTTCAGAAAATATGGAAAATGGAAAAGAATGATAATTTTCAAAACTACACACCGTGTACTTTGTCCACACGTCGTGTACTTTTGGCCGTGTTGGGATGAGTACACGGGGCGTGTAGCCTTGTCGGCGACGAGGGGTGTAGGAACCGAGTACGCGCCGTGTAGTGGTACCTTGCACGCCGTGTAGTCAGTCGGCAGGATTGAATAGTAAGGTGGTGGAGTTGCCGCCAGTTGGGCGGCAGTACATGCCATGTACTTGGGAGTACATGCCATGTACTCTTGTCAGCAGATGAACAGTGTGGTGGTGCCACCAAATGAACAGTTAAATGAAAGGAGTACATGTCGTGTACTATTAAGTACACACCGTGTACTTTGTTGTTTTGGCTTAAAATAGGCAGTAGCCTCCTCATTTGGAAGAGGAGGCATTTGAGCCATTTTGGAGCCAAAGGAGGAGGCCAGATCTTTGAAGATCCACCGGGCGTTCGTCTGGAATCCGTTTCGGCTTCAGATGATTTCGTTGGAACCGCACGGGTAAGCCCTCTCCTCTCCTGGTACCGTTCTTGCCAATTCTTGTCCTAACGTAAGTTATTTACATTTGAATGGGTTTTGTTCTTCGTCAGATCTACACCGTTCTTTGGCATTTCTGGAGTCGGTGTTCGGGTGTAGCGTTCGTTGGCGTTTAAGGTAGGTGGCTTTGTGTTAATTTTTTCAACTGTCGTGAGTTTTGTGCGTTTTCGTGCCACGAACCCATGTTGGGGTGTCGTGTGGATGAGGCCGTTGCTATATTTAATGCCTAGAATTTCACAGGTGATTAACTTTTGATAATAAAATGCTGATTGGGATCGTTTCTCGGATCCGAGACCACCTCGGGGGTGTGTTTCTCTGTTTAGCCATTTGGCCAGGATACCCGAGGGTATGCCTTCAATGTAGTAATTGAAAGAATTGCCTTGAGAGGAATTACTTGTTTACTGCATTTTGATATGTTGGGCATGGCCCAGTTTCCTGTTTAACCAGAGGGCGTGATTGTATTAGCCTGAGGGAGTTGTTGTGATTATCCTGAGGGCGTGACTGTATTAGCCTGAGGGCGTGACTGTATTAGCCTAAGGGCGTGACTGTATTAGCCTGAGGGCGACGTTCTATTTTTCCTGAGGGAAACCTTTCGTGCCTGAGGGATTGACTTTTGTTCCTAAGGGTGACACTTCGTATGCCTGAGGGAGGTAATTCTGTTACAATGCCTGAGGGCGAGATTCTGGATGGTCTGAGGGCAAGCCTGAGGGCGTGGTTCACTATATTAGCTTGAGGGCGAGATACTGGTTGGCATGAGGGCTTGGTGCTGTTGAGAACAAGGTGATACTAAATTAAATGGTCTAAATGAATGATAAAATGGCAATTTAATTGTTAAGTTAGTTACTTTTGAGTACTTCTTACTTTATTTCATTTTACTATTGCACACTATTGTTGCATGCTTACACGCAGTTGGGCATGGGCCTTAGGTGAGTGCCTACTGAGATATATTTCTCACACCCTGTTTGGAAAACGCTTTTCGGCCCAAACAGATTACTTTTCTGCAGGTATAGATCGGGGTAAGAGTCCCTATACAGGTACTTGACTGTTGCAGAGGAGTAGGAGGGCATGGGACCGAGCCTAGGCTCGCGACGCTGCTGCCAGCTATTTTACTTGTTTTGTTGTACTTTTCTTTTGGTTGTATCACAGTGATGTATAACATGTTATGGCTGTTTTCTTAGAATTTTAAACATGTAGAATCATCATTGATATACTGTTGGTTATATCCACTGCTGTAGTTTATTTCAGTTGTGTGTGTTTACTACTTCCATTGTTTGTTGTATATTTTATTTGGTATTCCGCTGCGCTACACTTTGACAAATGAGGGCATAGTTTCCCCACTATCAGACCTGGGCCCTTGCTGCTAGTCGATAGCCTCTGGAGTTTGGGGAAGTGCACTTGAGGTCACGTGGCGAACCGGGCTCGGGGAACCCGTTGCGCGACACCTGGGTCTGGGACGTTACAAAGTGGTATCAGAGGGGTTTCTTTTCTTTGACTTACTGTTTTCAAATGTAGTTAGGGATAGGATGAAAGGTAGTTGGTAATAATTTGTGCCTGGGCGTAGCTAACCCGTGTATAGGGAAAATCCAGTCTACCCCGTATTTTTCAATTCTTCTGATTTTGCAATTTTACGGTTGTTATGTTTTCACCGTTGGGTGACGCACTTGTATTGTGCTGTTATATTTTATTTATGGATTCTCTTTATTTGCAACCCGATGAGATGAGGGTATGCCATCTCATGCATCATATAGGCACATTCTAGATATCACATGCCATGCATAGTTTCCATGCCATGTAGGTGCATTAGAAATTTCATGTTGTTGGGATAGTTGCTATGCTAGAAAGGCATTCTGTTATGATAGCTGCACTAATAAAAATACCTGTTGTTTGATAGGGTAATTTTTATGTGAGATAGCCATATAATGGATTCCAAACTTTGGTTTTTGGGGATTATGGGCCCCCATTGACAGGAATTTGGTGGATAATTGACTTTTTATTTTGTTATAACACAGATAAGCTGTCAAACATTGATTCGTGGGGAGTATGGGACCTCACGAGTCAAAATTTGACACTTAGGTGTTGTTTGTCAGAGTTTTCTGGGTTCCGGGGATGTCTCCGAGGCATACTTTCCGGAAACCCAGTATACACGCCGTGTAGTATTTTTATACACGCATTGTATGTCTTTCTGTTTGGGAAGGAAAATGAAATTTTGAGTACACGCCGTGTACCAGGAGTACACGCCATGTAGTCTCATCCCGTGTCACAAACCGTGTGGATGAAGACACGGGGTAGGGAAAGGCTTGGGTAAAACACGCCGTGGAAATAATGAACATGCCGTGTAGTGTAACCTGGAGTCCGACCTTGTAACTAACAACACGGGTCTGTGAACTCCTGAACAGAGCAAGTCGTGTCAATAATGAACACGGCGTGTAGTGTGACCTGTGGAATCGACCATGTAACGAAAAAACATGGGCTGGTGTCACTGTTCCTTGAACACGCCGTGTACCTTTAGAGGACACGCTGTGTAGTCTTGTCTGAGGAAAGACCGTGTGGACTTAGCTATGTGACTGGGAAATGGGATGGTGTACACGCCGTGTGCGGGTGTAACACACCGTGTAGTGTAAGCCGAGTAGTCGGCCATGCCACAAACGGCACGAGAAGTTGGAAAATAACACCATACACGCCGCGTAGATTAAGTACACGCCGTGTAGTTTTGTTTAACGTAAGCCGTATGGCTTATCCGTGCAGAAGGACCTGGGCAGGGGAAGGAAAGTCAAGTACACACCGTGTAGTCAGTGTACACGCCGTGCAGTCTTGTTTTGCACATTTTGAATGCCTTCTTCCTCTTGTTTCCTTTTTGGTTCCTTCTCTTTTCTGTCATAATAATATTGAATTTGAGGTGTGCATTTGACCTTGTAGTGTCATGCCGCCTAGACGACTGCGCGTTGTTCGCCAGGAGAGCAGCAACGAGTACACTCCGGAGGTGGTGGGCCATGGGCTACCAGTTGATCCTCTAGAAGATCCAGATGCGGCACCAGCTGTTATACCGGACACAGGCGCGGATGCGCAGTTCTGTGAAGGTTTTATGCAGTGTATACAGACCTTTCAGGGAGCACCGCAGGCTGCTACTTCTATGGCTGAGCTAACTCATATCATCCAGCAGCAGCATCTGCCAACGTTTTCAGGGGATGGCGGACCACAGGCTGTGGAGTCTTGGCTGGGGTCGATGCAGACTATTTTCGAGCATCTAGAGTTGCCTCCGGGGCGGAGGGTCAACCTCGCGACATACATGCTGCGTGATTCCACCAAGAGGTGGTGGGATGTCACCACCCAGTCAGAGCATCACAGGGACATTGCATGGGAAGATTTTCAGACAGTCTTCTATGACTTCTTCCTTCCCGAGACGCCGAGGGCAGAGAGAGCTAGAGAGTTCATGAATCTGCAGTAGGGCGCTATGTCAGTGATGGACTATTCTGCTCGTTTTACAGAGCTTCAGCACTTTGCACCCGTGTTGATGGGTGACGAGACGCTGAGAGACAGATGTTTTGAGGATGGTCTTTGGTATGACATCCGAGCACTGGTGAATGTCTTCAGGTTGCCTACTGTACACGCTATTGTGAACCAGGCGCTGATTACAGTGAGGAACTTGCGGGAATCTATTAGTGTGGGTTAGGGCGGTCCAGCACCAGTTACTGGTACAATTTCTACTGGCAAGAGGAAGAGACAGATGGACTTCTCTCAGGGTGGCAGTACCAGCTAGGCAGTCTCTTCAGGTGGCCCGATCAGGTGCTACCAGTGTGGTAGAGAGGGGAACAAGAGGCCGCAGTGTCCACGAGACCCAGTGGAGTGCCAAACTTGCGGCAAGATGGATCACCTGCAATTCTTTTGTAGGGCGTATCCATCGATGGTTAGTGAGAGGGGTTCTGTACAGACTCCGCGTGTGGGAGAAGGACTAGTGGCTTCTTACCAGTTAGGGAACTGTAATGCATCAGGGTGTGCAGGCAGAGATGGTGGTCGTGGCTGTGGTAGCCAGACACCAGGATCACAGAGGCAGCAGGGTGGGACAGCTCAGGGTAGCCAGGCCGTGTCACAGGGCCACGTCACTGGATAGGTCTATGCAGTGCAACAGACCTAGCAGAAGCAGGATCCTGGACCTTCTACAGTTAGACGTAATATTCTAGTAGCTTATGTCTTATCTTCAGTTCTTTTTGGTACGGGTGCTACACATAGTTTCATATCTGTACCCGTTGTGGAGAGCCTTGGGCTCTGTGTTTCTACTTCTTCCAATATCATGACGCTAGACACTCCGTTGGGAACTAGAACGTCTGGTGTGTGTCAATGGAAGGAGTTCCCCCTTGAGGTTGTCCGGTGTCACTTAATTTGAGACCTCAATGTCTTAGAGATGACGAGCTGTGACGTCATTCTCAGGATGGACTGGTTGGTTCCCTATCGAGCCTTTGTATACCGCTATCGTTGCAGGGTGCGCTTCACGTCACCAGAGGGTGGAGAGTTTCTATACAAGGGCGAGTGGGATGTTCAGGTGAGTCGAGCTGGACCAGAGCATCATGGGCGAGGTGGAGTCACAGCCCAGATTGCGAGTTTATATCTGGATGATCAGGGGACTTTTCCGACAGATTTCCCTCCAGTTGTTGATCGTTTCGAGGATGTCTTCCTGGATGACTTTTCAGGTCTACCTCCGGTGCGTGAGGTGGATTTCTCCATCAATATTGTTCCAGGAGCAGCACCAGTGTCAATTCCTCCTTATAGGATGGCCACGCCTGAGTTGAAAGAGCTCAAGAGGCAGTTAGAGGAGTTCCAGGAAAAGGGCTTTATTCGACCCAGTACTTCTCCTTGCGGTTCTCCGGTCCTTTTTGTGAATAAGGCGGATGGTACCCTCAAACTTTTCGTGGATTATCGGAAGCTGAACCAGTTGACGGTTAAGAACCAATATCCCTTACTGAGGATTGATGATCTGTTTGATCAGCTTCGTGGAGAAAAAGTGTTCTTGAAGACTGACCTGAGATCCGGATATCATCATCTGCGCGTTAGACCATCTGATATACCTCTCACAACTTTCAGGAGTAGGTATGGTCTATATGAGTATACGGTTATGCCGTTCGGACTCACGAACGCGCCAACAGTTTTCATGGCTCTGATGAATCGTGTGTTCCATCTGTATCTTGATTATTTTGTGGTAGTATTCATGGACGACATCTTGGTTTACTCTCGCACTCGACATGACCATGCCACCCATCTCGAGATCGTATTGAGTATACTGAGAGAGCATCGGCTATATGCTATGCTCTCTAAGTGCCACTTTTGGATGGCCCAGATTCACTTCCTGGGTCATATTATCTTAGAGGCAGGAGTTTCAGTAGACCCAGAGAAGGTGAGAGCAGTAGTTTCCTAGGAGCAGCCTAATAACATGTTTGAGATACATAGTTTCTTAGGGCTAGCTGGTTACTACAGGAGCTTCCTAGAGGACTTCTCCTGCTTAGCAGCACCGTTGACTGGTCTGACCAAGAAGGGTGTGAAGTTCATTTGGTCGGAAGCTTGTGAGGCAGCTTTTCAGGACCTGAAGGGAAGGTTGACATCAGCACCAATCCTGATACTCCCAAAGCAAGGGAAGAGCTATACAGTTTACTGTGATGCATCAAGGATTGGGATAGGACCAGTGTTGATGCAGGGTGATCGAGTCGTTGTGTACGGGTCTCGGAAGTTGAGGCCACATGAGAGGAATTACCCGACGCATGATCTCGAGTTGGCTGCAGTAGTACATGCGTTGCACTGTTGGAGACACTGCCTATTAGGGGATCATTTTGTGGTTTTCACCGACCACAAAAGCCTCAAGTATATATTTACTCAGCGTGACCTGAATCTGAGGTAGAGATGGTGGGCTGAGTTCCTGTAGTCCTTCGATTTTGAGCTTGCCTATACACCTGGTAAAGGTAATGTAGTAGCTGATGCACTGAGCAGGGAGACTCAGATACAGGCAGTGCATGAGGCCAGTGGTGAGTGGGAGATCATGACCTTGTTCTCTGAGATGCATCTGGAGGTGCATGACAGAAAGGGGCCGACTTATCTTTCCTCGTTAGCTGTGACTTCTACCCTCCTGGACAGAGTGAGGATGAGGCAAATATCTAATTCAGAAGGCCTAGTTCTACGAGAATCTGTAGAAAGTGAGGACCCTCCTCCCGGTTGGGCGATGGGCGACGACGAGGTTTTGTGTTTCCATGGACGAGTATGGGTCCCAAGGGATATACGCGAAGAGCTGATGCGGGAGTTTCATGCTTCAGTTTGGGCAGTTCATCCCGGGGTTACCAAGATGTACCGTGACTTGAGGCATCAGTACTGGTGGCCGGGTATGAAGAGGGAGATAGCTGGTTTTGTTATGAGGTGTTCCATCTGTCAGCAGGTGAAGGCAGAGCACCAGAGGCTAGCTGGGCTGTTACAACAGTTTCCCATTCCAGAGTGGAAATGGGATGATGTCGTGATGGATTTTGTGACAGGTTTTCCGAGGTCACCTCGTGCCAATGACGCCGTGTGGGTTGTTGTGGACAGACTCACGAAAGTAGTTCACTTTGTGCCGATCAAAGAGAACTTCGGTGTGGACGAGCTCGGAAGGATGTATATCCGAGAGATCGTACGTCTTCATGGGGTCCCTCGTTCTATCGTTTCTGATAGGGATGCCCGCTTCACATCTTGTTTCTGGAAGAGTTTTCAGAGGGATCTGGGTACAAAGGTGCTTTTGAGCACAACATACCACCCTCAGAAGGATGGCCAGTCAGAGCGGACGATACAGGTGCTTGAGGACATACTGCGTGCATGCGTCCTAGACTTTGGGGGCTCTTGGGAGAAGCATATACCCTTAGTCGAGTTTGCCTATAACAATAGATTTCAGGCGACTATTGAGATGACACCATACGAGGCTTTATATGGTAGGCCATTCCGATCACCATTGTGATGGTTAGAGGTAGGTGAGGCAGCTTTACTGGGGCCACAGCTCATGCAGGAGACATCTGAGCCGGTCTAGTTGATTAAGAAGCAGATGGCTACCGCGCAGTCTCGTCAGAAGTCATATACTGATCTCCGCAGACGACCTTTGGAGTTCGTGGTAGGGGATCCAGTTTTCTTGCGTGTTTCGCCAAGGCTGGGACAAAAGCGGATCCGAAGATAGGGTAAGCTTTCACCAAGGTATGTGGGACCATTCGAGATTCTGGAGAGAGTCGGGATGGTTGCCTATCAGTTGCAGTTACTGCAGCGGTACCAAGCCATACATGACGTCTTCCACGTGTCTCAGTTGCGTCGCTATCATTCAGACTCATCTCATGTCTTTCATCATGAGGAGGTTTAGCTTCAGCATGATGCGTCCTTTGAGAAGAATCCGATTCATATCATTGATTGGAGCATGAAGGTTCTCCGAGGCCGGTCAGTTCCTCTCGTACGGGTGCTATTGCAGCACGACTGAGTGCAGGACGAGACATGGGAGTGGGAGGCCGACGTACATTCTCAATGGCCAGAGTTTTTATGAGCTTATTCTTCACCACCCTTGGAAGGGAAATTTGGGGACAGAATGCTGCAAGGGGGGATGTTTGTAAGAACCCAGTTCTTATTTTCAAGGTACGGGCTTCTTCCCATTCCTTTTCCTTAAGTGTTTTTGAGAAAATATGGAAAATGGAAAAGAATTCTAATTTTCAAAACAACACGCCGTGTACTTTTGGCCATGTTGGGATGAGTACACGGGGCGTGTAGCCTTATCGGCGACGAGGGGTGCAGGAACCGACTACACGCTGTGTAGTGGTACCTTACACACCGTGTAGTCAGTCGGAAGGCTTGAATAGTAAGGTGGTGGAGTCGCCGCCATCTAGGCAGCAGTACATGCCATGTACTTGGGAGTACATGCCGTGTACTCTTGTCGGCAGATGAACAATGTGGCGGTGCCACCAAATAGACCGTTAAATGAAAGGAGTACACGCCGTGTACTTTGATGTACACGCTGTGTACTTTGTTTTTTCGACTTAAAACAGGCAGTAGCCTCCTCATTTGGTAGAGGAGGCATTTGAGCCATTTTGGAGCCAAAGGAGGAGGCCGGGTCTTTGAATATCCACTGGGCGTTCGTCTGGAATCCGTTTCGACTTCGGCTGATTTCGTTGGAACCGCACGGGTAAGCCCTCTCCTCTCCCGGTATGGTTCTTTCCAATTCTTCTCATAATGTAAGTTATTTACGTTTGAATGGGTTTTGTTCTTCATCATATCTATGCCATTATTGGGCGTTTCTGGAGTCGGTGTTCGGGTATAGCGTTCGTTGGCGTTTAAGGTAGTTGGTTTTGTGTTAATTTTTTCAACTGTCGTGCATTTTGGGCATTTTCGTGCCACGAACCCATGTTGGGGTGTCATGTGGCTGAGGCCGTTGCTATATTTAATTCCTAGAATTGTATAGGTTATTAAATTTTGATAATAAAATGCTAATTGGGATCGTTTCTTGGATCCGAAACCACCCCGGGGGCGTGTTTCTCTCTTTAGTTGTTTGGCCAGGATACCCGAGCGTATGCCTTCAATGTAGTAATTATAAGAATTGCCTTGAGATGAATTGATTGTTTACTGCATTTTGATATGTTGGGCATGGCCCGGTTACCTATTTATCCTGAGGGTGTCGTTGTTATTAGCTTGAGGGCATGACTGTATTAGCCTGAGGGCGTGACTGTATTAGCCTGAGGGCGTGACTATATTAACCCAAGGGCGTGACTATATTAGCATGAGGGCGACGTTCTATTTTTCCTGAGAGAAAACCTTTCATTCCTAAGGTATTGACTTATGTACCTGAGGGCAAAACTTTGTATGCTTGAGGGAGAGAATTCTGTTATAATGTCTGAGGGAGAGATTCAGGATGGCCTGAGGGAAAGCCTAAGGGCATGGTTCACTATATTAGCCTGAGGGCGAGATACTGGTTGGCCTGAGGGCTTGCTGCTGTTGAGCACAAGGTGATACTAAATTAAATGGAATAAATGAATAATAAAATGGAAATTTAATTGTTAAGTTAGTTACTTTTGAGTACTGCTTACATTATTGCATTTTACTATTGCACACTGTTGTTGCATGCTTACACGCAGTTGGGCACGCGCCTTAGGTGGGTGCCTACTGAGATATATTTCTCACACCCTGTTTGGGCCACACTTTTCGGCCCAAACAGGTTACGTTTCTGAAGGTATAGATCGGGGAAAGAGTCCCTATACAGGTACTTGACTGTTGCTGAGGAGTAAAAGGGCATGGGACCGAGCCTAGGCTCGCGATGCCGCTGCCAGTTGTTTTACTTGTTTTGCTGTACTTTGCTTTTGGTTGTATCATAGTGATGTATAACATGTTCTGGATGTTTCCTTATAATTTGAAACATGTATAATCATCATTCATATACTGTTGGTTATATCCACTGCTGTAGTTTATTTCAGTTGTGTGTGTTTATTGCTTCCGTTGTTTGATGTATGTTTTATTTGGTATTCCGCTGCGCTACACTTTGACAAATGAGGGCATAGTTTCCCCACTATCAAACCTAGTCCCTCACTGCTAGTTGGAATCCTCTGGCATTTGGGGAAGTGCGGTTGAAGTGACGTGGCGAACCAGGCTTGGGGCACCCGTTACATGGCACCCGGGTCCGGGACGTTATAGTACTATAGGGAAGTACAAGAAAACAGGGAAGAACCAAATGTCTTAGTAGATTGAACTCCCTAATCCCAAGGATCAACAACTACTACCACCTCTTTTTGGTGTCTTACCCTTTCTTGCATCTGGAAGAATATAATCTACAAACTCATGAAGTAACATGTATAGTGTGAGCAAAAATCCCAGTAGGGTCTCGCCATGGATTCCATAATAAGATGAAAACAATCTATTACCCAAATAACAATTTCAACTTTAAATAGACATATATGGAATTTCAAAAGAATAATTAAAAAAATCATGTTTTACATTTCAAATGAAGGAGTTACATTAATAAAATGTATTAAAACACACACACACACACATATAATAATGTTTATATAAATTCATAAGGCTTGTAAAATACTTTACAAAAATAGAATATATTAATTTTAAATTTTAAAAAGAGAAAACATGGTTGTATGCATAGATGTATGAATGTTTTAGGGTAAGGGACTCCACAAACACAGATAGTGATCATGAAATTATGTGAACAAACATACATTTGGTACGGATAAACAAGAATCATTACCATACTATCAGAGATGTAACTACTGTATATATATTTTTAGTTTTGTAAATAATAGAGTGTTGTCCGGATAATAATCTAAGTGACTAAGTATTTCATTTTCTAAAATAAAAAACAATAATGGGTAATTTGTTTTAATACATGTCAAAATAAAACTCATCAAATTCTCTATTTGAAATATTCCAATTTTTCATTTAAAAGCCAATATGGGTTTTTTATAAATAACATTCAATTTCAAGATAAACCCAATGAGTTTCTATCCAAATTTTTTGAAACCATTTATCTCAAATACCAAATTGAAATTAGTTCCACAATCAATTTCACAATATAGTTTCACAATTTATATTCTAAAATTAAAATTCCTTAATTTAATTCCATAAATAATATTACACAAATTCCATCAATATTCATAAACACACCATAATTGATCATAATTGATTATTTTCAACAATTTTATGTTAAAATCCAATTTCAATTACCAATCTCCCATCTCAATGGAATTGGGTTTTCAAAAATTAATTTAAATAACATCCATGAAATTAAATTCAAATTAAAAAATTGAATTTAAATAATAAAATTTAGTGTTAATAAAATTTGGAAATCATAATGAAACCACTTACCTCATAAACATAAGATTTCAAAAATGCTAATCCCCAATCGGGATTCACTAATGATGAACGATGACAATGGGATCAAGGAATCAAACGTAGATCCAATATTTGAAGAAAAAAGATCACATGATCTTCCAATAGCATGGAGATCCACAAAAGCATTTATCAGAGAAGGGGGAGATGGAGTGGGAGTAAGTGAACCTAAAGAAGAAACTAACTTGGGGAAGATTGATTGTTGTTCTCCAAGATTTGATCCACTTCTGTAGAATTTAAAGTGGACAAATTGCTCTTGGGATCTCTCATGGATGAATAAAATGTTGGGGGTATAAATTGGTCTATATAGTACCTTAAATAAGGGTTTCACGTGTTTTAAAATTAATTTCATGACAATTAAAAACAATTTGCACTGTTTTTCATGTAGATCTTCATAGTAAGACAAGATCATGCATCATATCCATACACTATTTATTTATAGGTTCATGGTTACTAAAAAGAGGGAAAAAGTTTTTTAAAACTCTGCAAAAACTGTGAAGACCCCCATTGCCTCATTATGCATGGTTTGCACAAGCAGTGCACCAATTTTATGAAAACCATGCACTAACCATGAACTAGCCTGAAAACATTCAAAATTTAAAAAATTTCTTCCAAGAAAACCCCAAATTAAACCCCAACAAATAAATGATCAAAATAGGGGTTTAGGAATACCTATGAACAAGAATATAATGTTATATCCACCCAATATATAATCATTCTATCTTCAGAAATCTTACTCAAAAGCTTCCTTGCCAAAACAATGAGGCCACTCACATCTGTGACTCCCACAAATCATGATAATCAGAAACGTAATGTGAGAACAATCAAACCAGAGGTATTTTCCTCACATGATGTATATTGGTTTCAGAATCAACTATTCTGACTGGCCATTCAGTCACAGATAAATCAGGCTCGACATCAAGATCACTCCATCTGAGAACATGGGATGTATCAGATAGAAACACTTGTAGCTAATATACATGGAACAAATTATATATCAATGTCAAATAAAATGTAATTTCTAAATGGTTAGAAACCCTCACCACCATCTCAATAACATCAAAAGGTCCAAAAAATGATGATAAATTTTCCCTTGCCTCCAATGCTACAAATAACCCAACTGGGGTAAAAAATTCAAGAACACTAAGTCACCATCTAAAAAATACAATGTCTTTAATGATGATCAACATAATAATTATATCAGCTATGTTCTATCGACATTCTATGATGAATCAACTAAATATTTTTAATCGTATATTAAACCATGATTTTTCCATAAAGGTAAATCTCACCAGTCTCTGGACAACACAACATTGATATATAAGGATGACTATAAAAGGCTTCAAAAGGATTAATTCTGATCATGGAATAGTAACTATTGTTATAAGAAATCCCAACCAGACCATATGTCCATGAAAATACCCTAAAATGATTATTATACATGTGTGGAGAAAATCCTAAAAAAATCAATATAGATCTTTTTGTCTGAACATCTAACTATGGGTTGTATTCCGTACTAAAACTGATTAGATATATCAATGACTCTTGAAGGAATATCTAAAAGTGGGATGTGAATTGAGGATATCTATTAGAAACTGTTATATATGGAACTCCTTTAAAGCTAATAATCTATTTCACATATAGATTAACCATATCCTAAACCATGGCTGTATAACGAATAGGTATAATGTGATATGAATTGGACTGCTTATTGATCACCACCCATATCATAGTATTCATTCTGTAGGTATGTATAATCCCAACCAAAATGTGAATTTATATCTTATCCCACTTCCATGTTGGCACTGGTAGTGGCTGAAGCAAACCTAATTTTTTCTGGCGCTTATCTTTAAAATGATGGAACATATTGAAATGAGAGACAAAATCAGCATTGTCCCATGCCATACATGGCTACCAGAATCTCCACTTCATGACGTAGAACATCGTCTTAATTCCTGGGTTCACAAACCATTGGTAATTATGAAAATCCCACATCACATATTTCATTACATCAAATATCCCATAAATGTGATTCTAATTACATTGGATTCAATTAATATAAATTGACGTGTTAGGTATGGTCTCTTAACAATAAAGAGAGTCTCTACTTCAATGAAAATCATCATCATGCTTCTATTTCACATGGATCATATTTAGAAGAGTAGATTTATACATAACACTTTGTAATGAAAATTCATACCATGATTCTCTAATTCCTATATAAATCTATGGAAAGAGGTTGCTCAAGTTCCACTCTTCATATGATTATTTCATGGCTTGAGTTAGAAGTTTCCTTCATAATGTATTAGTGATGAAATTTACTTTATCCAGGGTATAGGTGATGATAAACTAAAATTACAGAATGTATTCCACCCAATGATTTTGGTGAAGAATCAAATATTTTAGACAAAATATATAACTCAAGAGATTTTGGTCTCAATACACAGTAAACTATTATCCATAAGGTAATTTATCCATCTCTTAGGTGTGAGCATGAAAACCACAAGTTTGTGGTTATGGATTAGATAATTATTTTCATATGGCCTTAGATGAAAAGATACATAATCAACTACCATTATTACACTCCATAATAACATATAAAAAACATGAAACTGACGCATCACATAAGACCACATAGCCCCGACCATCCTCTAGGGATGCCAACACTATAATAGTCGTCAAAATAAGTTTCATCTCAACAAAGGAATTATAACATTTCTCATACTATGAAAACTTCATTCCCTTCTACATCAGAGAAGTCCTTAGTCAAGACAACATTGGGAATCACATAATAAACTTGTGATAATACCCAATGAGATTGAAGAAGCTCCAACTCTCAAAACGGTTATATGGTCTTTACCAAGTTATAAATGCCCTAAAGATATTAATATCAACTGATGTACCATTTTATGACACTATGTGACCTAATAAAATCACCTCTAAAATCTAGAAATCACATTTAAATAGCTTGGTATAATGTCGGTGATTTCACAAATATTACAAAACTAATCCAAGATAAGGAAAATGATCATCCTATAACCTAGAGTAAAAGAGGATTTAATCCACAAATACAACCATTAATGCATCAAGGTACTCATGGATAATTCTATTATATATATCCAGGAAAACTATATGAGCATTGGTTAGACCAAAGGGCCTTAAAAGGTAATGATAATCAAAATTTCTACTTTGAAAGGTTGTTTAATGAATTTCAGATTCTTTTATCCTCAGCTGATGGCAACCAAATTGAAGATCAATATTTGAGATACTATTTTCCCCTTTTACTAGATCAAACAGAATATTAATCCATGGAATTAAATACTTGTTCTTTACCATCAATCAAATGAGTTTCGATAATCAACACATAGGTGAAGTGAACCATTATCTTTCTTATCAAAGAGAATCGGAACCACCCAAGTTGACAAACTAGTGCGCATAAATCCTTTCTCTAGATGATCATCCATATGATCCTTAAAATCATTCATTTCATCTATTATCTTTTGGTATGAAGTAACATATAATGGTGGAGTATCAGACATTAAATTGAGATAATAATTAACCTCCTTTATGGGTGGCAGACCTGAGAAGCCATAAGGAAACACATAGGGAATCTCAAAGACCATTAGATGAGTTCACCACTTAAATATTCTCATTCCAGACAAAAAAAACTTATATCACTTTTCCTATCTCTAGATAAGAAGGTTTTTATCTACTTTACCTTGGGTACCATTCTCCATGAATGATATGATATACACCACAATTTGTTTTTAATGGAGGCCAATTAAAGATAATAATCAATCTAGGATTTATTGTTAACAACCCAATCAATTATGAATATTAAATAATGAGATTTCATGTTGAGAACTAGAAATCATCAAGAAAGATTGAAATCTGTGAGAGAGATAACACAAGTAAGACTACAGAGTCCATGATATCTCTTTATTCTAAGGGGTGTAGTAGTATCCATCACACAAGAAAAAATATCGATAAGAATATTAAGTATATTAAAAATATAAGATGAAATAATTGAAGGGGATGCACCAGTATCAAATAAATAAATCATTAATGATGATGTTATATTGATTGTACCTCTCATATTTTCTCAACCCATATCTAAATCCTCTAGAGTCTATTTCATTGTGAAAATAAGGCTTGATCTAGATGCATGTAGATCAAAACCATTTTTTCATCAAATATCTAATCGAAGAACAGTTTTGGTAGGTACTAATGATCCCGTTCCACAATATTGATTTGAATAAAAATTGAAGAATGTTTTTAGGTTACCTGAGCATCTTTAGGAACTACATATCTTCGGTTCCTCTGTTAAAACCCTCTATGAATTCCAAGTCTTCCAACACTATAATAAAATAAATGGCCCTCTTCTAGGAACTATTAAAGGGTTAAAAAACCAATATATTGAGAACCACCATGAGAATCTCCATGCTTCCTATTTTCGTTAGAGGAAAATAAGCTACCATTAAAAGAAGAAGAAACTATCAACAACCTTTAATATCCATCCAGGTTCTTAGAAACTATCCCTTATCTATCTAGAACCTTTGTATAAGATGGAATATTCAATAAGAAAACATAAGAGAGAATTTATGACCAAAATTCCAACTCAAATAAATGAGTATTTATCATATCACTTGATAATACATTAGGTGTAAACTGCAGTACCATAGAAAAAAGGTTTTCATACTCTCCCATGGTCTTTTCAGTCTACTAATGCTTCAAAAACATAAATTATGTGGCCAAAACAGTTGAGTATGGATAGGACATCTCAGTGAAATGATCATTGAATCCTTTTCAATCTAACCCCTCATGTTTCTTCTACATCACTATTGGTTCCCACATTCTCCTTCCAGGACTTGCAACATGAAGGTGTCATACATCACCTTGATTTCATCAGATATATTCAATAACCCAAACATATTCTTGATCCTTCATAACCATTTATCAGCCTCATGAGGATCATTTGAGAGATTGAGTTATGCTGGATTTTGGAAATGGAACTCTTGAGAATGATTCCAGATATCCACCATTTAAGGTTCCATGGTTGGAGCCTAAAAAAAATGGATGGTGGTTCATGTCCCAGAGCATGGAAAGTATGCACGATCACCTAAACTAGATCCATGTTTGCAAGAGTGTTCTCTTAACAAGGGTCCTCAGCATCTCCCTCTGGGATTTGATTCACAAATCTTCTTAGAGAAACAATGCTACAAAAAATCAACCAAGAATATACAATACATCAAATTAATAATCATAAAGATAAAAAATGTGAGGTTATTCCCAAAATACAGATAAACAATATTTGAATTTCAATCTATCCAAATAAAAAGTATGAAAAATGGAACTAATCCTAAACATTTATTTCCCTAACCAAGACTCTTGAAATAAGGTTCATTGTAGTTAGATTTGTCTAGGAACATAATAAAAATTACTTTTTATGTCTCAAAAAGAATTAAGAACTACATACTTAAATTAATAAGAATATCAACCTAGATGTATAATACAACTTCTTCATGAACTGTACTGAGTACCTTGGTAACCTGATAAAGCATATGGTTCCAACATTTCCTGAATCACATTCCTAATCCCCATGTATTGGAGACTAGAACCTCATATCATACAAAAAGAGACTGGGAACAAATTTTCTTCAATACTTTTGTAGAATCTAGAAAACAAATCAGTATGCATACAAAAGAAACTCCTCATAGAGAATAATAGAAGAATCAAAATAGGCAAACAACCCAAAGTACAACACCAAGTATAAAAAAATAGGATAAATGACCGTGTCTCATGAGACACAAATATCCATGAACATGGATCAATAGATACTACCACCTCCAAGAGGCATGTTTCCTTTGGTCACTCCTTGAAGAAGATAATCCTCAATCACTTGAAGGCACATGTTGGGTGTGAGCTAAAAGATAGTAGGTCCTCATCACATACTCCAAAATATGATTCCATAAATTTATTAACAAAATAAAGATTTAAATTTTAAATATAAATGTATGGAATTTTAAAATCATAATTAAAATATTTCATTATTTACAGTTCAAATAATTAAAGTACTTTAAAAAAATTTCTTAACAAAAAGTTTATATCAAATAGTTCATATAAATTCATAAGGAAAGTGAAATGGTTTACAACAATGGTATATATACATTTAAAAATACAAACAATCGATATACATCATAATATTCCAAAAGGTATGATAGTTAAAAGATAAGGGGCTCCACACACTCAAGAAGTGATCATAACATTACATGTACACACTTCTATTTGGTACAATGAAGGGAGACTCATCATTGTCATATCAGGGTTGTGAAAGATGCATATGTACTGTTAGTATTTAATTTTTTAGAGTATTTTCCAAATAAACCACTAACTACATACAAATTTCATGTGCTCAAATATATATAAATGACGGGAAATTAATTCTAGGACTTCTCAAAATAAAAATAATCCCATTCTCCATTTCAAATATACCCATTTTACATTTAAAAACAAATATATATTTTTAATCAAGAACATTTATTATTAAGGTAAAATCAATGGGTTTTTATAAAAAACAATTCATACCATTTTTCCCCAATACCAATTTAAAATAAATTCCATAATTAATTTCACAATTTTGTTTCACATTTAAAATTATATAATTGAAATTCAAAATATTAATTCCATAAATTTAATTCCAAAAATTTTATTGTTCTCTATATACACACCAAAATTCAATGGAAGAATGTTTTTTCCAGATTTCATGGAAAATTAATATTTCAAATCATAGTCTCCCAATTCAATTCAATGAGGTTTTTATAACTCAATTGAAATCAATTCCTTGAAATTATATTTAAATCAAAAAATGGAATTAAAATAAATCAAATTAGGGTTAAATTTGTTTTCCATCATAATTAAACCACCAACCTTATAAATTTATGATCTCAAAATTCAAAACAATAACCAGGATTCACCAGTGAAAAATAATGAAAATGGGGCCTAGGAATAAATCATATATACAAGCTCCAAAAAAGGTAATTAGATCTACCAATATAATAGAGATCCAAAAAACCCTTAGGAGGATAAGAGAGAGAGTTTTAAGAAGGTAATTGGAAGAGAAAACTAATTATGAGAAGAATAAATTATGTTCTCCAAGTTTAGATCCATATTGAAGTGGTTATATAGGGGAAAAAATGCTCTTGGGAGGTCTTCTATAAGATGAATGTGTTTGGGGTTTAAATAGGTTTGTCTGGATCCATAGATTATGGTTAAATGTGTTTTAAAATTAATTCCACATTATCTAAAACCCACAAACATAGATTCATGTGCACAACTTTATGTTCAAAAAAACTATTATCCCTAGATGTGGGCCCTTTATTTCTAGGTTCATGGTTTCTAATAGAGTGTGAACAAATTTTCCAAGAGTGCTCCAACTATGAAAAACCCACCACCTTAGGATTCTCGGTTTCCACTATTAGTATGAATGGGTTGGAAAAACATGTTCCAACCATGAACTGACCTAGAAATATCCCATGTTTCCAAATTTTCTTCCAAAACAACCCCAAACAATACCCAACCAAAGAATGATCAAAATGAGAGTTTAGGAATTTCTAAAAATGGTAAGAGAATGTAATAATAATGATATACCCAAGAAAACCATCCATATGAGGTATTCTAATTATGAATTTAAATTAATTTAATTTGTTCTTACCAATGCTCCTACTATCATAATGGATTTAATGAAAAAAATATTTTGAGATTACATTAATCAAATTTTGGTAGTCTTAATAGTTGATATTGTTATATATATTCCAGGAGAAAGGTAGAGCATGTGTTATATTTTTGGATTGTATGATGAATCTTGGGAAGGTTAAGCTATATACCAAATTTATCATGTTTGAATTTCAAATATGAAACGTATCATTCATGGGGCATATAATTTCAAGAGAGGATATAACAGTTCAGCCTTAAAATATAGAAGTTAATGAGAAATGGCATAGCCAACCCTAGTAATCAATATTCATAGATTTCATGGGTAGTTTGGATACAATAAATGGTTTGTGAATTATTTAACATGATTATCTAATCCAATATCCATGTTATAAAAGAATTGGGGTATGTTCTAGAAGATAGATAAATGTTAAGAGAATTCAAATGAACTAAAGATAATCTTGTTCATTGCACCTGTTCTTATACCACCATGTCGTAGAGAATGGTTTGTAATAAATGGTGATGTACCAATGATTTGAATGGGATACATCTACATGAATAATTATATATTGAAATATTATTCCTCTCACTAATAGAAAATTAATGATCAACATTACCTGAATCATGATTTACAACTCAAAATGATAATTTGTTCATGGTATAATTGGATTCATTATCTATATAGTGAAAGGATTTAAATGTATAATGATGTTAAAATCATGAATAATATATTTACATAAATTTATTTTAAAATACACTAGAAAATATTGTTGGATAGGATCAATGATTAAGAATAATTAATAAATTAATACCTTTGGAAGAAGAGAATGTTTGTATGATGCACTATGCCAAAAAAACATGCTAAATAATCCACGAGGAGGATTTAAAGAGATCTAATATTTATATATTCGAAGAAGATGGATCTTGAAATCCAATGGAAGGATTATAAATATTATTTTTTTGTTTAATGTTACACCATCCATTAGTGAGAGGATTAATAACTTGTATATGGAGAATGTGTAATTACATAAGATGATTTGGAATGTTCCCATGTTTTAACATGATCATATTGGAATGATATGGTTCAGAAACTAAGAATGTGTTCAATCAATAAAATACTAGATGGAGTTTTTGGATGAAGATCATAATTCATCATTATATATTCATCATATATGTATAATGATTTATTGTTTTAAACCTAGAAAAATCATTTTAAAGTAATAATAAGCATGATATATTTCTTAACACACAACATTCAGCATTAAAAGAATTGAGATATAATATAAAAATATTATTATTTAAATGTAACCTAGGCATTGAATTGGTGAGTATGAATACAAGTTTATGAATTAGGAATGAAATTTATCATGGTCCTAATAAATATTAATTTAATATTTAATTACTAGGAAATAAGGACTTATTTTAGAGTGAAGTCATTTTATGATTCAAAAATGATTTTTTTACCAAAATGTTATTTTATTAGATTATTTTATAGAAATTATAATTAATTTTTGAGTTTTTTAGAAATTTTATTTTATAAAATGATCAGAATTATTTAAAATTCTGTATAAAAATTAACTTATGTATAATATTATATATTTTTATAAAACAATATCTTTTTCGATCAAAATTGAAAAATACACATTTTTCAAATTATCTCATTTAGTATCATAAAATCATGTAATTTAAGCCCAATTAAATTTTTTTATTTGGTCTTGAAAATATATAACATAAATTCTTTTTAAAATAATATAACTAATTTCATATGAATTACAAAAATTCTTGACTTAATTTAAGTTAACTATTATGCTTAAAATTAATTTTTAATGATAGTTTTTATTTTTATTAAAATTGATTTCATCCAATTATATTCTTGGAAATATTGTTCTAATGTTAAAAAAATCACATTTGTTATGCTAATGATGAGTTTTAGGTGTTATGGTAGAATTTTAAAATAAGTGGAAGATTGATGAGACGTTTGGCTACGTGTTTGCATGACTCACTGTTGAAGATGAGTCCCCTCCAGAGAGACTCACAGTTGGATTGATAAATTTTAAAAGTATTTGAAACAATCACTACCAGATGTGAATCACTGTTGGGAAAGAAATTTTTTGAAATGTGTTTAAAAAACCTACTATCAGAAATTCCCCATGGAAATTTGACAAAGTATGGAAAAGACATACCTTAAGAAATGGTTCCCTGCTATGATAAAAATTTGCCTATGTTTTGGAAAGATGTTCCACTAAATGATGACCCACTATCAGATCCTAAAACATCTAAATTTGGCTGTGTATTGAGATGAGATTCCAGTAGAGTGGAATTTTGGAAAAGTACAAGAATGACCTACCACTGAGATGAGTCACCATTGATCATAACCTTCTGTTATCCCAACTCAACATTTAATGTCTCACTGCCAATTAAAATCACCACTAGGATGGATCACTGCCAAATATTGTATTACCATTCAATGGATTGATCATCCCTATTTTTCATTAATTTGAATTAACTATTTCTAACAGCTATTTTATGAAATTTAATAATATTTATTACTTTAATTGTTGTTCCATAACTAGTTGTTGTGAAAATTAAAGATCATGTTAGAAAAATATAAGAGTAGTATATCCTGATCATTTTTCATCAAAATGATTTTTCCACTTTGTACAGTTAAATAAAAAAGTTGACTCCCCCCATACACTAATACATGAATGCACTGGATCATTTGTATGCTCGATAAACAGAGATACACATAGATAAAAAACAAATAGAGATCCTATACGATGAATATTTATTGCATGAATGTGAGGAAGAATGGAGCTTACATAAAACATTATTCCATTATATAGCTATAACAAAAGAATTCATGACACTATGTTTTTAAGATTTTATGAAACTTGACTCCTGATTCACATTAACACACATTATAAGGGTCTTAATATATAAACAATACTATAAAGAGAATCACATTATTTCAACATATTGAGATTTTCTATTTTTATATTTTGAATTTACATTAAAATAAGTGTGTGTTCACTCAATAATATTTCAACACAAAATTTGAACTATACCTTAACTACAAGATACATGATATCTTCCAATATACTCTTACTCATGTTTTTATCATATCTTGTAGAAGATGTCTCTGTATGGCCTATGTCTTTTTATTCCCATGAGTTATATGGATGATGTCCCTATGTGGCTTAAAAATCTTTTCTTTTGTATACCCGATCGATGTTGTGGATCAAATATTATTTAATAAAATATTCATAGAAGGAGGTTATTTCCATATTTAGTGGATTAAGACTCATCTTGAGATTTAACCTACTGTATTTATATCTCTATGTGATTTGTTTTATTTTGTCACTATGATTTAAACTAATTTTTTAAACTATAAACTAAACCACTACATTTATTATTAGTATTAATTAATTTTCATATAACGTTTTAATTATTTAAATTTGATTTAAAATGATGAAATAGTTTTTATAATAGTTTTTACTGAGACCTAATTTTTTTTAGAAACCACTTAAATGACCAGAACTTATATCTATATTCTATTTTGATTAAATGAGTTCTTTTTTACTTATTTTGGTGGATTTTATTTAATCCTGTTTTAGATATGAATTTTTATTGGGTACTCAATTCACCCCCCTCTTGAGATACTCAATATGGACCACAATTCATATCAAAGGTTTTTTAAAATCATTTTAATAATGATTTTAGTTGTGTTTAATAATTCTAAATTTTGGTTATATCTAAATATAGTTCATTAAATAGATAATAGAAAAGGAGGTTTCAATACCAATAGAACGCCCTTTTTAATGGAAATAACTATGTTCAGAGTATGTTTTAAATGAAAATTCATATAGAAATTATGGGTTTTAAAATTTTGTATGCAGTAAAGGATATGTATGCGTTAACATAGACTGGTTGAAGTACTTGGCCTAATTCTACTAAACATGATAATAATAATAATTTTGAATATATGAATTGCCTTTATTTTTATTTAGGAGATGGAAAATTAAATAGGATACATTTTTTTAAAAATTCCTATGAAATTTGGGATAATATATATATTTCTAATGATTGTAATACAAATATTAGAGAAATGAGATTGAATACTTTTACTATTAAATATGATTATTTTATGATGAAACCAGATGAGTTGATTTCCAATATGTATCTCTAGTTCAACGAGATATTCAATACAACGAGATCCTTGGGGAATCCAGTTTCTGATAAATACCAAATTATGAGACTATTGAGATTCCTTATAGATAGATAGAGAGGGACATCTGTGTCAATAACAGAATATGGTGAAATTAGTATATTAATTATCATGTAATTTATTGGGATATTGATAATGTATGAGTAAGATATTAAATTAAATAATGAAGAAGATGATGATCCTAAGATAAAATATGTTTCTTTCAGGTCCACAATATATAAAAATTAAAAAGAAAAAATGACAAACTAAAATTTTGAGTGATAAACATTCATAACATTATAGTTATGAGAAACATTTCCAATATGGATATAAATATTAGTAGTTATTATAAGAAGTATAAATTTTTCAAGAATATATGTTACAAAGGAAAGTATAATAATTTATGAACTTAGAGGAAGGGATGGAAAAGTGATGACAAATCAGATGAGATTACCTGTTATGAGTGTATGTGAAAAGGAAATGTAATGGCTGACTGTCTGAAGATGAAATAAATTATAATTATGAGGAAAAATATATAAAATACAAGAAATAAAAGAAATACACATAGAGTGACTCTAAAGAAAAAATATACTAATTCAGATTCTACACTTTCAGAAATTCCAGACATAGGTAACATGTCCTTCATGACAAACATATATGACGTTCTAGTAACATCTACTATACATAATTTTTAACCCTAGGAAAATAAAAATGAAAATGATTTTTCTAAAGAAGAAATGTTTTAGTACTGCAACGTTCTTGTGGAATCATTTAATGAAATCAATGAAAAACAAAAAATTATAATGAAATAATATGTTTTCTTCTATTAACCTTAAAATGATATCTCACTCTAGTAAAAGAGAAGAATCCAAAATTATTAAAAAATACTTAATTTGTATTTTCAAATGAGTAACTAAATTAATATTTAATATATATAGAAAATTTAGAGAAACTATAACTAAAATATTAGGGAGAAATGTCTCCTAAATATATTACAAGTATAGGCTATAAACATGGAATGAGTATAGAAATTAATAGCACATTTTTTCCTAAGTACAATTATAAAAAACACGAAACTATTACATTTTAAAATGGACCTAATAATGTTTTTATTTAAAAAAACTCAATCTTGTTATAGAAAACCAATAATAAAAATATTGGTTTCTAAGGCCCTAATCAATATCATATCTAGACCCAAGAAAATATGGGTACACAAATCATTTCTGGTATAACAATTTTATTATAAGAAACCTATCTTGGGAAATGTTTTGGAAACCTATGATTGTTATAATGAAGATGGTCCAGACATATGAAATTGTTCTACAATATATTCAATAATATCATAATGTTTGATGGTGGTAATGTCACTTTTGGTGACAATGATAACGGAAAAATCATTGGCCTAGAAAAAATAAGTAACACTAACTCAATTTTAATATCTATATTACTTTTTGATTATGGTTTAAAATATTATATATTTATAATTTCAATAATATTTGATGATGGTTTTCATGTAATGTTTGAAAAAAATTATTACAATGATTTTAATTCCAATAATTCTTTATTATTTTTATTATTTAGAAATGATAATGTTTGTAATATTAACATTGATTATTTGATTTCTCAAAATGTTTCTTTCTTGAGTGTATTTAATAGAAAATATAGGATTTGAAATAGGAGAATAGGACACTATAACATTAAATCATAGAGAAATAATATTTGGAATATGTTATTCAATGATCTAATGAAACTAGAATTTTGGAACAAAAACATTTGTTACCCTTATTAAAAAGGAATGAAAAAAATATTTTTTTAAATTAAATAAATAAGTTTCCACTTCTCAACCTCTTGAGTTGGTTCGGATGGACTTTTTTATACCATACATTGTTTTGAGATTAAATTTGATGCACTGTGTATATGTACTTATAAATGGGTTTTTTAGGTACACATGGGTTTTCGTTTTTTTCTGAAAAAATTTAATCAAATTCTTATTTTACCACACATGGTAATTCTGTGAAAACTTAAGTGGACATAGAATTATGTCCATAATAAGTAACCAAGGAAGTGAGTTCTAAAATCTTGAAATTGAATATTTTTTCTCAAAAAATCATTATAACTATAACATATCTTTTCCTAGAAAACCAGATTAGAATGTATTTGATGAAATATTAAATAGAGCACTTCAATTGATATCCCATAATATGGTTAATGAATTTGAATTACCTATCTAATTTTTGGAAAAGGATGTAAACACAACCAGTTATATAATATATAGAGTTTTCAATAGACCTATAATAATTAAAACCCCATATAAACGTTGGAATAATAGAAATTCTATTGACAATTACATTACAGTTTTTGTTTTTAAAGTCTTTATTATTAAAACAAAAAAAATATTGGTATGTATTCCTAAAAAAGAGATGAACGAATTTTCCGTGGAAATTCAACCTATAGTAGATCCTATAGATATTTTAACAATAAAACTAGGATTGTGGAAAAGTTTGACTGTATCAGGACTGATGATATAAAAGCGCATTAGACTAAGCCCCATTTAGTAAATCTTGAGGTTGATTTATCCACTCTAAACATAAATTCCAAACCTTTTTATTCTTCTATCAAGTAAGATGAAAAATCATCTAGTTTATAGGTACATCAAGAACATGTACATGAACCCATATAAGACCTTGAGGTGACTAGGCCTTCTTTCTCTATAGTTGTTAGGACTCTTAAATACTACAATTTAGATACAGTTGTTGTAGAAATAGTTAAAAGTGCCAAAAATAGAGCTTATCTTTGAAACCAAGTTGAACATCACTATTTACTATCACCACTTGAACCTAAGAACATAAATGATGAAATCATTGATGAATTTAGGGTGGTGGATATGCAATAATAACTTGTTCAGTTAGAAAGAAATAATTTTTTGGAACTTGTTTATAGTTCCAATAAAAAAAATATAGTAAGTAAATGGGTGTTTAGAAACATGGTTGTTGAAACCTGTATTATAGTGAGGAATAAGGATTGACTAGTTTCACATGAGTATAATCATGAATAGGGTATAGACTATAAAGACACCTTTCCACTTGTAGCTAGACTTTATGCGATTAAAAAATTTCTAGAATATTCATCTCATATACATTTAAAACTATATAAAATAGATGTAAAAAGTGAATTATTGAATGGGTATATAATAGGTTATGTTTTAATTCAATAACCCTCTAGATTTAAAAATCATAGTTTAAAATATCTTGTATTTATGTTACAGAAACAATATACAGTTAAAAAATGTCCTATATATTGATATGATAGGTTAATCTATTTTCTTATATAAGAATGATTTACAAAATGTATATTTGATCCTACCATATTTATAAAAAAATTTAAAATATGTTTTAGTTGTTCAAATTTATGTAGATGAAATCATTTTTGGATCTTCTAAAAATCAATTATGTTTTGAAATTTAAAATATAACGCAAAATAAATTTAAAATGAGTTTAATGGGTGATCTAAAATTATTTATTATTTTTTAAAATAATCAAATTAAAGATAGACTTATTTTAATTAATGTAAATATACTAATGTAATTTTAAAATATATTGGTTTGGATAACACTATGAGTATTAAAACATTTATGAGAAAAATCTGTATTTTTTGTCAAGATGATCCTATGAAATCCATATATTAAACCAATTACAAAGTTATAGTTTTATGTACTATCCAACTAACTTCAATCCAACCAAATATAATTTTTAGTGTGTTTATGTGTGATCTTTTTTCAGGAAAACCGAAAAGTGTCACGCTTGGTTTTGGGGAAAAGAATTTTTAAATACCTCATGTATACAACCAGTTTAAGACTGTTCTATCCAAGAACAAAATCATTTTATTTAGTCAGTTTTTCAGATTCTGATTTTGTTGGCTGTAAGTGAGATATAAAAAGCACATTGGGAACATGTAATATTTTTTTGAATCTTTTTTATTTTTTTGGATTATAAAGATACAATTTTTTTTTGTAATGTATACTACTGAAGAAAAATACATAGGAGTTGGTAGTTTTTGTGCCCATATTTTGTATATGAAACACACATTACTAGAATATGAACATTAATTCTAAAATTTCTGTATAAATTGTGGAAATATCGGTGATATTAACATTTCTATGAAACCCTTACATTAGACTTGGACAAAAAACATTGATGTAATAAATCAATTTTTGATATATCATTTTGAAATAGGTGATATAACTCTTGAATATATTGGTACACAACATCATCTTGATGATATATTCACTAAGATCGTGAATTTTTAGAGAATTTACTATGTAAAAAATGAAGTCGGAATGATAAATTTTGTATAAGAAAAATTCTCTGGGACTAACCATTGAGTTTTACCCACATTTGGAAGTTTACTCACTCTTGAAAGATTACTCACAATTTTAATTTCACTATCTATTATAAGTTTACCCACCATTGATTTTACACACAATTTAGTTTACCCACTGTTGAGTTTTTCCCACCATTGGAATTACTCACTAATAAAAACAATTTTCCTTTATCAAATTTCATAGTTTGTTTTTAACCCAAAGATTATATTTTATTTATGAGTTATTAATTTAACTCACTCAAAATTTTATTTCATTTTTCATGTTTTGAATCCATAAAATCCTCAAATGATATAAAATCAGGCATCCAACTAAATTTAAAAATACTCCTTTCCTCACACCTTTCTATCGACCTTTAATTGACACTTTATCTCCTAATCGTTGAACTTCCCATAACTTCACCCTAACTGACTAAACCAATATCCATGGTTAGGATAAAGAGATCCAATGAATCTTCTCCGGAAAAGTCACATTAATCATAAAAGAATAGGGTGGAGTCGATCTGTTTAATCTATTTTGAGATAATAAATCCCAAGCATGCGAAGATAGTTGTAGTACCTGAAAAAGAAGTTAAATACAAGTGGTTTTTGTAAATAAAGTCATTAGTGATGAATGTTTTAGAGGTCCAAATATGTGTGCAATGGTTATATAATAATTATATTCCATTTTATCCTAGGATGGTTCATCATTTCTTCTATTTTATTGAGGTTTTCTTTGAATAAAGTTATGAATTAGTGAAAAATAGAATAAATAAATGTAAAATAGTTTTCTATTCAATCCAATGTGCTAGATATTTGAGGTTTCATTGTCACAGAGTTGAAAAATTTTATCAATGCATTATTCCATAATCTAGTGGCACTTATGTTCATGAATATTCGTTGGTGGTGTTAACTGGAGAATGAATTTTGAGAAGGCTAGTTGCTATAAAAATTAGTGGTGAATAAAGAATTTTTTTCATGTTCATATATCTTATTATTTGTCCAAGGAATTTCAATTTTTCCATGATGAGGTATAAGGTTGTTTATCATTTATTTTTAATGAAAAGAAGGAAAAATATTAACCTATGTAGATAATTAATTCATCACATGAATGGTATGTGCATGAATTCCTCAAGAACCAATTACTTAATCTATCATAATCTTCCATTGATCCTATTATAATCCAAGTGATTAGTCATTGAAGGTTATGAAAAATTAGGGAGTTGTAGACGATTTTAATTAATATGTTTATTTTCAAAATGATGAAAACAAGTAGGAATCATGGGAGAAAATAGTGGGATGATGATAGTGAAAGTATATATGATTAATTCAATAAATTTGGTCATCCATATAGACCAAATTACCTTGTGCATATTTTCTTAGAGCTAGATGGAGTTTTTGATTATTCAAACCCAGAGGTAGAATAGGATTCTAGCTCAAGATATATGGAGTAGGTATTTAATGTGTTGGAGGGGAGGGACCCAAATATGCCTTAGAGTTATCTTTATATTACCTATGTTTCTCCATTCCATAAAAGGTATCTCCCTATGATAAATACAATTTTTAAATGGGTTAGTAAGGAATAGGGATTAAAAATTTCTAGTTTAGAAAATTTCAATAGTTCCTTCATGTCTTTAGAGGGAAATGGAAATGGTAAAGGAGAAGATGACGATGATGGTGAAAATGGAGATGAAAACAGAGAAGGATATAATGATGGAGATAAATAATAAAATGATGGAGATTCTGATCTAGATGTTTCTAGTGGAATAAATAGTGCTATGGATGTGGAAATACCTTAATCAATTTTCCATTTTTTAATAGTATCAATCTCTATGTAAAAAAACATACCAAACCTTATTGAAGATGTGGAACATGATTAAAGGGAAGAGAATGAAGAATAATTTGTGGCGGAGTAATTACCATGTCACATAAATGACATATTTTAATGGTATGTTTCATTTAATTAACATTATTGCTTTGTTTTGGGGTTTTCCCATGCATTTTTGAAGGAAATGGTGGGTTTCCAAAACTTGGGCCAACCCGAGAGCCCATTTCCTGTTTTTAAAGTAAATTTTGTTTGATTAATAACTCCTTCGTTTTTAAACTTTTTTCACCCATTAAACTTCCAAAATTACCTTCATTTAAATATTCAAACCACTAAAGAAATTTTGGACCCTTAAAAATTTATTAGCATCTTGGATTTGGGTGATCAAATTATGTATTGGGCCAACCCGAAAGCCCATTTCCAGTTTTAATTGTTTTTAATTCTTTCATAAAATATTCCTTTTTTATTTTTTTGGTGATTACACATGTCACCTTCTCCTACTATACCTATCCGCACTCCCAACTTCGTTTCCCCCTATTTGGAGATCATATCATTCGAGAATTAGGGCCGAACATCTCAGGTTGCTAAAGTCATCCAAATTTTTCAAGTAAGTGGCTATCTTTATAAGTTCCTTCCTTTTCCTTAATATCTCGCCCATTTTTCTTGAATCCCCAGATGTCTAGACGCTAGGTATTCATACCTAGGGTTTCATTTTGAGTTTCCTGGTCCAATCCTCTGGTTTTAGGTTTGATCTCACTCTGTTGTGGTGCGGTGGTGGTGCTGTTGAAGTTCCGAACTAGGATTTGCGGTTCTTGACTCTTTTGGTAGGTGATTCCATTGTTCATGCAATTTCTGTGATTTGTCTTGCTGTTTTTTGGGTATTTTCATGTTTATTTGATTTTAATGTTTCTACAAAAATTTGTTTTAGTGGCATTTATAAAGAAAATATATTTTAAGTTCCAACTTTTGGTGAAATTGAAGGTTTTTTGCATAAAAATATTTTATTGGTTCATTTGGGGATGTACTTTAATTACATATTTGATTTTATTGAATTTTATTAGGACTGGAAATCATGTTGTTAATGATTATTCTTTTTTTTGTTGCTACGAATGTTTGTTTAAATGGTTTTTGGGAAGCAAATGGGCTTAAAGTGCCGTGTTTGTGTGAAAATGGGGGTTTTTAAAGGATATTAATTATTGGTTTACATGGGGCTGCCACATAACTGAATTTTTTGTTTCATTAAAGGGTATTGAACTGAAATTTTGTTTTTGTGACGTACATGTGTTCACATAGTGTGAAATGTGGATATTCTAATGGAATTTCGGTGCAAAACAATGGGAGATTTTGAGAGGTTTTTTTATTAAAAAAATCTAAGTGTTTTGTTGAATGTTTTAAGTGGTATAAAATGTGATAGATACTGTTTGGTTTTGTTTGACTAGTAATGGTATTTTATATGAAAATTGGTTTATGTTGCATGCTGAAATTGAAATATCACAAAATGGGAAGCCCGGGTAACAAGGTGGGGCGGATTTGTACTAGTACGGCTAGTGGACCAGATGGGTTTTGTCCTTGTCTCACTTAGCATTTGGATAATGACAACTCTAACTAAACTATGTGGATTATTATTTGGTACCACTAGGTTATGGTTATGTTCCCTACTAGTGTCTCGTGAATGAGAATGGATTTTTTCTATGGGTACTTTACACGGAGGTACGAGGTACATAGGGCCCAAGACAACCTAGTGCCTAGGGGTGTTTCCAATGTTGTTACTCTTTGGATTTGTATTATTTACCCATATATTAGGGTGTGTTTGGAAGTAAATTAAAGTATCTAACATTTCTATTTAAATGTGTTAACATTATGAAATTTTTTTATTGAAAACTGTTTTCAAATGAAAGTTACATTTCTTCGAATTTTAACACTTCTTTTCCTTACCTATTAAAACTGCTTGCCTTTTCACATTGTATTGCATGATCATTGGAATAATTGGGTGGTATGATTTTGGGATTAGGATCAAACCCTACTTACACCCCTTGGGTGTAAGTAGAATTGGTTATGTTTGACTCGGGTAAATGAAAGGCTAAGGGTGGTGGCAATTTAGGGTGTTAGTTCCCATCCTTGGTGCGGAGTTATAGAGACGGCTTGTGGGTGATTACCCCTTGTCATGTGGAGTCCTTGGGGATGTCCTGGTGCTATCTATTTTTTTATTTGGACCTCTTTTATTGTCTTTAATCCAATTAATTCATTTGTGTTTATTGGTTAAGACGTGTTTGGCTCGAAAATTTCAGATTTATATTATGGATTGTTTTAATGTGTTATGATTTCATACTTGGGTAAATCGTTCACAAACCTAAATTAATGATAATCGGGAACTTGTGCCAGCCAGTGGGGATAGGGAAAGCCCTTCGGGCATTTCCATGATCTGGGTTTGGTGCTAGTTTGATGCTGACCAGATTCGGTTCGTGAAAAAATGGTATCAGAGGAGGTTAAAGTATTTGGGTTATATTACTATTTTGGGATGAGTCAGGATAGACATTAGTTAGGACTTTCGAGGCTTGGGTTTTTTTTTGTGAGTAGGGTTACTAGCCCGCACCTCTCATTGAAGACCTTGAGTTACCAGGGGAAGTTGGAATTTGTAAATTGACTTCACTTCTAGGTGAGATGTGTGGGCTGCAGACCACATGTGGACATTTGGGGGATGTGGAGTAGTTGTTTCTTTTATTAATAAAATGTGTTTATTTTTTTTATATTTTATGTATTGGATTTAAATTTTTAGAATTGTGGTATTGACTATTGTATTGTGACTATTTCATTTTGTAGCAGCATGCATCCCCAGAATGCTCCCACGCGCCCATAGGAGGAAGCTGGAGAGAGTTCTCCCACACCAATTAATCGGAGGCTTGTGGAGGCTAGGGTTTGGGCTATCCAAGTTTTGGGAAAGGGACTAGCTCTTGATATTATTACTATTAGGGAAAAAGAGATAGGTCCTAGAAAAGATAAACCACAATAGTTTCTGAAAAACAAGCTTCCTACCATCCGAGGTAGCTCAGAACCCCATGAAGATGAAGAATGGATCGAGAAGACCTAGAATATATTTGAGTTCCTAGAAACACCTGAGGATCTTGGGGTGAAGTGTTCCTCCTATCTATTGGTTGGTCCCTGACATAAGGGGTGGGAGTTAGTGCTTCAGGCTGGGAAGAATGAGCAGATGCATTGGGGAGATTTCAAGGCTGTATTCATTGAACAGTACTGCCCTGAGTTATTGGATTATGATAGGTCTAGAGAGTTCATGGAACTTGTTTAGGGGAATCTATCTATGATGGATTATTCTAGCCGTTTCGCAGAGTTGGGTCGGTATACTCCAGAAATTGTCTCTAATGAGAAAGCGAAGGCCCAGAGGTTTGAGAAAGGCTTGAGACTAGAGATATACTCCCAGGTGTTCTTGTTCAAGATGAGGACCTATACTGAGGTTGTTGATCGGGATTTCATGGTGGAGATTGATAGGAAAGGTAGGGTTGGTTTCTATGGTTCATTATCAGCAGTGGGAAGTGGTAGCTCCTCAGAGAAGAAAAGGAAGAAGGATGATCATGTGAAGAAAGGAGGTGGCAGTTTAGGCCACTCTTCCAGGAAGTTTTCTTCTGTGGCTTCGGATGTGAGATCGGTCATGTTCCACCAATGTGGGAATCCTGGGAACATCCAACAAGCATGTCCACTTCCTTCAAAGCCTTGTTACCAGTGTATAGGTATGGGGCATTTTCATTGTTTCTGTGGTGTGGCACGTCCACTTCCGAGTGGGGATGGGTCAGTGGCTTCAAGAGGAGTGCCAGCATAGTCTGAGCCGTTAAGGATAGGGGTATCTCGATTTGGTATCTGTGGTGTTAGGGCTGGGTCATCTTCTGGCTAGTTCCAGTTCATGGCACAACCATATACTAGTGGTCATTTGTAGGAAGAGACTGGACATATCCATTCGGTGGATCAGGCACCAGCTGGATCAGAGGTGGGACCATCGACAGTTCGAGGTTCAATTTTGATCACATCTTTTATAGATACTGCTCTTTTTGATACTAGTGCCTCTGTTTCATTCATTTGTTCCCGTTTTGTGGACATGCTGAATTTTCCAACTGATTTGATGTCTTTCACGATGGAGTTGGTGACACCGTTGGGAAAGAAGAAGGAGGAGGTTCTCATGTACCCGTCATGTGCACTTTCTGTGTCAGGGGTCAAGATGGAGTGGGACCTCTTGGTTTTAGATATTGAACTTTTTGATTTCATACTCATGATGGATTGGATAGTACACTTCAAAACACACATCGATTACTACAGATGGTGTGTGGGTTTCATGGCACCTGATGGGAGTCGTCACGTTTTTCATGGAGAATTGGATCCTCGGTCAGGTCATGCAAGGCCTCCACTCCCAGAGTTAGGAATTGTTATCTTCCATTAATCTTCGCTCATGCTAGAGGATGGTCTTTCCCCAAAAGTTTCACTACCTCATGTAGTTAATGAGTTTCTAGTGGTATTCCTGGATGATTTTTCAGGTTTTCCCCTGGAGCGGGATGTGGAGTTTTCGATAGATCCGACACTATGAACACAGCCGATATCTCTTCCCTCTCATCGCATGGCCCCCCACCAAGATGAGGGAATTAATGATACTGCTGGATGAATTAGAATCCAAAGGATACATTCACCTGAGCGTCTCTCCTTAGTCCGCTCTTGTGTTTTTCGCGAAAAAGGCAGATGGATCCCTCCGGTGTGCATTGACTACCGGATGCTGAATAAGGTAATAGTTAAGAATAAATACACTTTTCCTAGAATAGATGATTTGTTCAATCAGTTGAAGGGGGAAAAGTGGTTCTCAAAGATAGACCTGTATTCAGGGTATCATCAACATCGGTTGAAAGAGCCCGATATCCCAAAGATAGCCTTTTGAAGTAGTTTCGACCACTTTGAGTGTTTGGTCATACCCTTCGGATTGACCAATGCTCCAGTGTTCTTTATGGAACTCATGAACAAGGTGTTTCATCAGTATCTCGATTTATTTTTTGCGGTGTTTGTGGATGACATTCTGGTATACTCTATCTCTGAGGAGGAACATGAACATCACTTGAGGATAATTTTGGGTAAATTACAAGATCACCGTCACTGTGAAAGGTTGTCAAAGTGCACTTTCTGGATTATGGAGGAGAGATTTTTGGGGAATTTGATCTCAGAGAACAAAGTTTCAGTGGACCCCAGAATATTAGTGCGGTCATGTCGTGGGAGGAACCATAGTATGAGTTCGAGATCAAAAGTTTTCTTGGCTTGGATGGTTATTATAGGTGATTCATTTGGGATTTCTCTCAGCTTGCATCACCAATGACCGCCCTCACCCGGAAAGGGGTGAATTTTGTATGGGTTCCAGAATTCCAGCAATCATTCGAAGAGATGAAGATGCGGTTGACTACCGCCCCATGTTGATTTTTCTAGAGTCTGGAAAAGGATATGTGGTCAATTAGGATGCTTCAAGTATGGATCTTTGGTACATTCTTATGCAGGATGATCACGTGGTCACGTATGGCTCTCGCCAAATTCAACCACATGAAAAGAACTACCTGACCCATGACTTGGAGTTGGTAGTGGTGATTCATGCTTTGAAGACATGGCATCACTACCTCTTTGGGGAGAAGTTTGTGGCCTACTCTGATCACAAAAGCTTGGCTTATATATTATAACGACCCATACTTTACATACATTGTTAATACATCGAAATTGAAGCACACTTATTACAACATATGACAAAACCACAAAGGACCGTATAGGTATAGTGTCTTTAGAAACTGGGAAACATAAACAACTGGTTCATAAATATTCTACAGTGTCTCCCATTTATTTCATCATATCTAGGGTCCCTTTTAGCATATTCTACTTAATATCCATCTTCCTGACCTGGGGAAAAGAAAACATAAAAGGGTGAGCTCAAATGCTCAGCAAGGGAAAATAAAGGAAATAAAAATCATATCATATCTTTATGAAAATCAAAACCTGCAAAAGAGATCATAATATCTTAACATGGAATAAATCATAGAAGTGAAAATGAGATCCCCATAATCATAACATAAAACTTGAAACTTTGTGTAATGCACACATAATCATGGAAAATCATTTCTTGTTAGTCATGACTCATTGCCAAGACTATCTTAGTGGAAAAAGTCCCTTTCTGAACCGAGTTCACTCCTCGTTTCAGTCATGTTTCACTGAACCGAAATAACCTTCCGTTCCAGCCATGTCTATCTCATGAGATATAAATCTTTACCCAATGCATTGGAGGGAGATATAGGTCTCACCCATCTTATAATGAATCCTTTCTTATGTGTGCCACATAATCATAAATCATACATCATCGCATAACCCATGTAAAAAAATGGGATTCTTAAACAACATGACATCATAAAACAATTCATATAAGATAAAGGAATTAATAAAAATGTTTCCATCACAAAATAATCAAATCCATGTAATAATAGGGATAAAAACAGAACCCTTTTATTATCTTAGATGGAAAATAATTTTGATAAAATACTTGAACTTCATTCTTGAGGAAAATATCCTTTCTACTTCAAAAACACTTTTCCTTTCTTAACATGTCATACAATTTTAAACTAAAAGAAGTTGATTAAAAATAAACTTGAATACTTGTAAAGGAAGCTTCTTGGAAATAATGTTTTAGAAATCCATTCATGTCGTATAAGTTAAAAAAAACATTCTTCACACTTTTGTCGGAAAAGTCAAAAAGTACCTCGTACGAAAAACGACAAAAGATTCCTTTCATACATATTACTAAAAACTCACCGAAGGGTAAAAATGGATTTAAACAATTGTAGGTGGATGGAAATAATATAACATATTGATAAAACATGGATGTGGATGATAAAATACACCCCAGTAAATACTTTCGAATAAACAATCTCGGATGAAAATGAGATTGTGATATTTCCCTTACCTTAGGTCCGATTTGCTTTGTACGTGTCCGAAGCTTCTGTATAATGGTTTAAATAATGTTATTGACTTATTCCAGAATCATACATATTGATATGATATCATATATGGTCATATTATTAGCATCTTGTTAGTAATATTTCATTGTTACTTGTTACTCGGGTCTTTATAACTTTTTGTTCTTATGCGTGTTTTGTCGAATAAATTCTTATTCTTATCTTTAGGTTATAGATAATTCATTTACAGAATGGTATTAGTGTATTATATACCATATTCATTCATTCAATTCATTTATATAATCATTATGAAATGAAGATCATGTAGAATGAGTCGCATCACATCGTGGAGACGGTATTCCGTACGTACGCACGAGTGATGATATCGTGTCTATGATCGTGGAATTGTATTGGAGTATATATATATATTATTTCAGTATCAATATTACTTAATAATAATCATATATAGTTACTCATTACACCATTATACCCATCCTTGTAAGGTGATGGTGGAAAATAGATTACACCACGGTGTGGAAACGGTATTCCGTACGTACGCACGCGCGGTGATTTCATTTTTCCGTAGGATGGATAGAAGGTGAATTAGGGTTGTTTCATATTTATAATAACATATCAGTATGTAAGTAATACTGATGTTATTACTTTATCATGAAACAACTAAAGAAGAAGAATTTTAAGAAGAAAGAAATTGAAAAGATCGGTAATGGATATTACCTCTTCTTTGGAACGCCTCTTTGAATCCTCTACTTAAGGAACTAAGATTGGTCTTTGGAGAAGACCAGGACCTCTAGGATTATTCTAGGGAAGTGGAGAGGAGAAAATGGCAGGGGTTGGCCGAGCTTGAGTGCTCAAATTGGTGTGAGGAGGAGGGGGAGGAGGTGCCCTTTTATAAGGGAGGAGAGGGGCACCTTAGGAATATCTCAAAATATTATTTTATATTAAAGTCAAAATCGGTTTATAATGGTTCCAAAGGGTCTTATTTAGAAGTTAAAGTGGGGATGGGTCGAAATACTATCAACCAATATGATTTAGACAAGTTTAGGGTATTATTTTAACCTTATCAATTAGATTTAACTCTAAGTTAATTAATTTAACTTTTACCGTGTCTTTTTGTTTTCTTTCACTATATGGTTAATACACTTACTATAACATGCCAAACGAACCCCAAATTGTTTATTATTAATATATATATCCTTATCTAAGTCATTTTGCCTAACCTTAGATTTTTAGGAATACAATAACAATTAATAATATAATATTTGATTTAAAAACTATTTTGTGTCAATTTTGACACTATTTGATATATGATTTTTGTGAAAGTCATAACAGAATTATATGCTCAAACCAAGTTGATTAAATCAACACTAATATATCATAGTAACCTAGAAAATTAGTTTAATTCATAAAAAGTCTCAAATTACATTTATTTTGGTATTTATATTATCAATTTTGTCAATATTTCATTAATAAGATAATTACGGCATCATATTTGTGTCATAAATAAATTAAATTATTTGATGTTTAAAAATTACAAATAAAATATCATCATGTAGGAAATCTTTTTATCTTTCTAATGAATATTTACAATTGAATTTATCTTATGTATAACCCCATATTAAAAATGATTTACTTATTAAACTATGATTTTAACTATTTTAACCCTTCTTTAAATAAATTAATAATAAATGTCCTAATCTAATCCAAGTGGGCCTAAATGGTCATATTTTATTCCTAAGTTTGTTTTTGGTCGAATTAAACTTGTCCAATAGAATTAGGACACGTGTTAGGGTAATATTAATATCATATTTACCCTTAGTTACCCTATTTACTATTAACCGTGGTAAAAAAAGTAAAAAGTTACTATTCACCAAAAACTTATTTTTATCTCATTGAACCACATTTTACTTACTGATATCAACCGTGTCTGTCGGATTTTCGAAATTCCATTCACAGAAGCGTTAAAATTAAGTTTTATGCAAAATTCAGTTTTTAACCTACCACTTAGTGGTTTCACTATTCATCAAAAATTGAAAGTTTTCAGAAAAATACCATAATTTCACCCTAGGCTAATTTCGATATTCTGAGTCCAAAAATGAAGTCCATTTTGAAAAATAAAATTTAAAAAATTTCAAAAAAGTGGTTATTACTATTCATAACGACTAGTTTTAATAGCATATTGTTGTTTAGTGAAACTCGGTATTGCGTACGACGCAAGCTATCGAGGAAGGTCGCGATTGCGTGTAAAGCAAGCCAAGAAATTGTTGTGTAGAAAAAGATTCCTTTGATGATTTATATAACATAAAAGTCTCGGGTGTTACATTCTACCCCCCTTAAAAAGAATTTCGCCCTCGAAATTCGTCACTTTGTAACAAACAAATGAGGATACTTCTCCCTCATCATATCCTCAAGCTCCCATGTAGCTTCTTCAAGTTGGTGGTTCCTCCATAAAACTTTCACCAAGCGAGTGGTCTTGTTTCGTAGGACTTTTTCGCTACGATCCAGAATCTCTATCGGCTGTTCTTCATAAGAAAGATCTTGCTCCAGCGGTACAACTTCTGAGCTGAGTACATGTGAAGGATCTGGTATGTACTTTCTCAGGAGAGATACATGGAACACATCGTGAACTTGAGAGAGATTCGGTGGAAGCGGCAATCGGTAAGCTACCTTCCCAACACGATCCAGTATTTCAAAAGGACCGATATATCTAGGGATCAACTTCCCCTTCTTTCCAAATCTCATAACCCTCTTCCAGGGAGATATTCGTAAGAACACTTTATCGCCCACTTCAAACTCTAGGTCTTTTCTTCGGTTGTCGGCATAACTTTTCTGTCGACTCTGAGCTGCTCTTATGTGTTGTTGAATAGATCTAACCTTTTCTGCCATTTCATCAATGAGATCAGGTCCTAATAGCTTTCTTTCCCCAACTTCATCCCAGCAAGTTGGAGTCCTGCATTTCTTTCCATAGAGAGCTTCATAAGGAGCCATCTGAATACTGGAGTGAAAGCTATTATTATAAGAAAATTCCACCAAAGGTAGGTGTTGATCCCAAACTCCTTTGAAATCCATAGAGCAAGCTCTCAACATATCTTCTAGGGTTTGAATTGTTCTCTCAGACTGACCGTCTGTCTGGGGATGATAAGCAGTGATGAAACTCAACTCTGTATCCAGAGTATGCTGAAGACTTTGCCAGAACTTCGAGGTAAATCTCGGATCTCGATCAGATATAATAGAAAGTGGTACTCCATGCAATCTTACCACTTCCTTTATATATATCCTGGCAATCTGATCTAGAGAGAAATCCTCTCTAATAGCAATGAAGTGTGCAGACTTTGTAAGACGATCAACTATGACCCAGATAGCAGTATTGCCTTTGGATGTTTTAGGAAGTCCTGTGACAAAGTCCATAGTGATGTTTTCCCATTTCCATTTGGGTATGGGTAATGGTTGTAACATCCCCTTAGACTTCTGTCTCTCAGCTTTAACTTGTTGACAAACCAAGCATCGAGAGACATATTCAGCAACATCTCTTTTCATGCCATCCCACCAGAAGTACTCTTTCAGGTCCCTATACATCTTCGTGCTTCCAGGATGAATAGAGAATGAAGAACTATGAGCCTCATCCATCAGCTCTTTCTTTAATTCGGGGATGGGAGGAACGCAAACCCGATTCCTGAACATTATTATCCCATCACAATCAAGGTTGAATTCAGGAACATTTCTCACCTTCTTTTTTAACTCGACATCTTCTTTCTGTGCCTCTTTAATCTTCACATGTATAGATGGTTGAACATTCATTTGAGAAAGATAAGATTTTTCCCCTTCCATTATAATTCCAAGATCCATCCTTTGTAAATCCATAAATATTGGATCTTTTGTGATCCTCATCATGGATAAACTAGCATGGTCTTGTCGACTTAATGCATCTTCCACCTTGTTTGCTTTCCCAGGGTGGTAATGGATTGAGCAGTCATAAACCTTAATCAGCTCCAACCATCTTCTTTGACGCATATTCAACTCCTTTTGTGTGAAAATATACTTTAAACTTTTATGATCAGTATAAATATCACACCTTTCACCATAAAGGTAATGCCTCCAAATCTTTAATGCAAAGATTACCGCAGCCAACTCCAAATCATGTGTTGGGTAATTTTGCTCATGGATTTTCAACTGTCGTGAGGCATAAGCTATCACCATATCATTTTGCATAAGAACACACCCCAATCCGTTCTTGGATGCATCACTGTAGATCACAAACCTTTCTCCACTACAAGGCAGTGTGAGCACAGGTGCACTGGATAACCTTCTTTTCAACTCCTTGAAATTCTCTTCACATTCCTCTGTCCAGACAAACTTAACTCCCTTCCGAGTCAACTTGGTGATTTGATTAGATAATCGTGAAAAATCTTTTACAAAACGTCGATAATATCCAGCCAAACCAGGAAAACTTCGGATCTCAGTTACTGTTGTTGGTCTTGACCATCTTTCGATAACCTCTGTTTTTGCTGGATCCATAGATATCCCCTCTTTTGAGATTATATGACCAAAAAATGAAACTTTTTGAAGCCAAAATTCACACTTGGTAAATTTGGCATAAAGCTTCTCCTTTCTCAGGGTCTTCAATATAATTCTCAAGTGATCTTCATGCTCTTCCTTGCTCTTTGAATAGACAAGAATATCGTCTATAAAGACTACCACAAATTGATCAAGATAGTCTCTAAAGACTCTATTCATTAGATCCATGAAGATAGCAGGGGCATTAGTAAGACCAAATGTCATCACTATAAATTCATAGTGTCCATACCTTGTACGGAAAGCCGTCTTTGGTATATCCTCCCTTTTGACCCTTAATTGATGATACCCTGAACGAAGATCAATCTTGGAAAAGTATTGAGCTCCACGTAGTTGGTCAAATAAGTCATCAATGCGTGGGAGAGGATATTTGTTCTTGATAGTGATCTTGTTAAGTTCTCGATAATCAATGCAAAGTCTCATTGATCCATCTTTCTTCTTAACAAATAGAACAGGTGCTCCCCAAGGTGACGCACTAGGGCGTATGAATCCCTTATCAAGATTCTCTTGGAGTTGCTTCTTCAATTCTTGCAACTCAATTGGGGCCATTCTATAAGGTGTCTTTGAAATAGGCAAAGCACCCGGTACGAGTTCTATTGAAAACTCAACTTCACGATTTGGTGGAAGACCCGGCAATTCCTCCGGAAAGACATCATCAAACTCCCGTACAATGGGCATATTCTTAATCGTGAGTTTCTCACCAACCATTTGAGATAAATAACATTCATTTAGTGGAATCAATACCCATAAGATGGAAGAAATTTCCACTGGAAGGTTATGTTCATCCTTGCATTGATAGACGATCGTAGATTGATCTGGAATATGAAATGTGACTTCCCTTCTTTGGAAATTGATATGAGCTCCATGTAGAGAAAGCCAATCCATGCCAAGAATCACATAAAATTCCACTAATGGAAGGATCACAAGATTTACAGGAAGCACTTTCCCACAAACTTCAATCGGAGAAGAATTATAAACTTTTGATGCCATTGATGTGCCATTAGGTGTTGTCACAGCTAACTCAACATCTAATTGTTGAGGTAATACGGTGATACCCTTAGAAAATTTTTCAGAAATAAAAGAGTGGGTGGATCCAGAATCAAATAAAACATTTGCTACTTTAGAGTGGATGGTAAGTGTACCTTTCACCACATCGTTATCGTACTCCACATCGCTGATAAAAATTGCATGTGACTTTCCTTTGTCTTTAGCCTTAAGAGTTTGTTGACGTCGACCATCATCATAAACCCTTGGATTTGGGCATTGATTGGCATAATGCCCCATCTCCTTGCACTTGAAACATTGAAGTGTAGTAGGTTCATTCTGTGTATCCCTTCCTTTGTTTGCGTCATTAGACATCTTCTTCCCATTATCACGGCATTCAAATGCCCGATGACCTTCTTTTCCACATTTAAAACATTTACTTGTCCCTTTAAGACAACTCCCTCCATGTTTCTTTCCACACTTTGAGCATAAGGAAAAGCTCATCTTCTTTTCCGTGTTCTCTTTAGATTTTTCTTTTAATTCCATCTTCCTCTTCTTATCAAACCCATGTGACTGATGGGTTACTCCAATCTCCATCTCGACTTTGAGAGCACATCGAACGATTTCCTCGTAGCTATTGAAGTCCCTTATGGATAACGCCCTTCGAAGACTTGGTTTTAAGCCACTAAAGAATCGATCGATCTTACTCTCAGGTTGGATAATAATACCAGAAGCGTACCTTGCAAGTCTGGTAAAATTTGCTTCATAGGTACCAACAGATTCATCATCCCTTTGCTTCAGTTCAAGGAACTCTTTCTCCATCTTTGTTCGGAGAATACGAGGGAAGTACTTATTGAAAAATAAGTTCTTGAACTCGTCCCATTCCATAGACTCAATTTCATCCCTTTTCCTCGTATTCTTAACAAGATTCTACCATTGATCAGCATCTCCTTCCAAACGATACACTGCTAGGATGACTTTATCATGTTCAGAACATTGAAGAACTGAAAATATCTTTTCAGTAGTACTAATCCATTGTTCAGCAACTAATGGATCAGTAGACCCGCTGAAAGAAGGTGGACGCTGCCTCATGAAGGATTCAACAGAATGTTGCTCCCTCCTTTGCTCGTTTGGAAATCCTGCATGATTCATAGCTTGAGAAAGTTGTGTGAGCATGGCTACAAGATTTTGCATTCCAGCTCCCATATCGTTTGGTTGCTCAGGGGGACAATCATTGCATTGCCCATCGCATTCCGCATTAACACGGTTCCTTCGGGTTCCAGCCATTGACTAAAACCAAGAAGAATAGTGTGAGAAACACTAATTATAATAGGAAACCACATAATTCAAGAATAAAATTTTCATGCTTAAGGTCTTATCCTAGGTTATTCAAGGCCATTTCTAAAACACTAAGATTGTGTTCTATGCTTAGACTTATCCTTAGGGTTCTTTCTAAGGCTTTCACATCCTAGTTTCCAAAGGTTGACTATACCTTTCCTCTAATACCAACTATAACGACCCATACTTTACATACATTGTTAATACATCGAAATTGAAGCACACTTATTACAACATATGACAAAACCACAAAGGACCGTATAGGTATAGTGTCTTTAGAAACTGGGAAACATAAACAACTGGTTCATAAATCTTCTACAGTGTCTCCCATTTATTTCATCATATCTAGGGTCCCTTTTAGCATATTCTACTTAATATCCATCTTCCTGACCTGGGGAAAAGAAAACATAAAAGGGTTAGCTCAAATGCTCAGCAAGGGAAAATAAAGGAAATAAAAATCATATCATATCTTTATGAAAATCAAAACCTGCAAAAGAGATCATAATATCTTAACATGGAATAAATCATAGAAGTGAAAATGAGATCCCCATAATCATAACATAAAACTTGAAACTTTGTGGCATGCACACATAATCATGGAAAATCATTTCTTGTTAGTCATGACTCATTGCCAAGACTATCTTAGTGGACAAAGTCCCTTTCTGAACCGAGTTCACTCCTCTTTTCAGTCCTGTTTCACTGAACCGAAATAACCTTCCGTTCCAGCCATGTCTATCTCATGAGATATAAATCTTTACCCAATGCATTGGAGGGAGATATAGGTCTCACCCATCTTATAATGAATCCTTTCTTATGTGTGCCACATAATCATAAATCATACATCATCGCATAACCCATGTAATAAAAATGGGATTCTTAAACAACATGACATCATAAAACAATTCATATAAGATAAAGGAATTAATAAAAATGTTTCCATCACAAAATAATCAAATCCATGTAATAATAGGGATAAAAACAGAACCCTTTTATTATCTTAGATGGAAAATAATTTGGATAAAATACTTGAACTTCATTCTTGAGGAAAATATCCTTTCTACTTCAAAAACACTTTTCCTTTCTTAACATGTCATACAATTTTAAACTAAAAGAAGTTGATTAAAAATAAACTTGAATACTTGTAAAGGAAGCTTCTTGGAAATAATGTTTTAGAAATCCATTCATGTCGTATAAGTTAAAAAAACATTCTTCGCACTTTTGTCAGAAAAGTCAAAAAGTACCTCGTACGAAAAACGACAAAAGATTCCTTTCATACATATTACTAAAAACTCACCGAAGGGTAAAAATGGATTTAAACAATTGTAGGTGGATGGAAATAATATAACATATTGATAAAACATGGATGTGGATGATAAAATACACCCCAGTAAATACTTACGAATAAACAATCTCGGATAAAAATGAGATTGTGATATTTCCCTTACCTTAGGTCCGATTTGCTTTGTACGTGTCCGAAGCTCCTGTATAATGGTTTAAATAATGTTATTGACTTATTCCATAATCATACATATTTATATGATATCATATATGGTCATATTATTAGCTTCTTGGTACTAATATTTCATTGTTACTTGTTACTCGGGTCTTTATAACTTTTTGTTCTTATGCGTGTTTTGTCGAATAAATTCTTATTCTTATCTTTAGGTTATAGATAATTCATTTACAGAATGTTATTAGTGTAGTATATACCATATTCATTCATTCAATTCATTTATATAATCATTATGAAATGAAGATCATGTAGAATGAGTCGCATCACATCGTGGAGACGGTATTCCGTACGTACGCACGAGTGATGATATCGTTCCTATGATCATGGAATTGTATTGGAGTATATATATATATTATTTCAGTATCAATATTACTTAATAATAATCATATATAGTTACTCATTACACCATTATACCCATCCTTGTAAGGTGATGGTGGAAAATAGATTACACCACGGCGTGGAGACGGTATTCCGTACGTACGCACGCGCGGTGATTTCATTTTTCCGTAGGATGGATAGAAGGTGAATTAGGGTTGTTTCATATTTATAATAACATATCAGTATGTAAGTAATACTGATGTTATTACTTTATAATGAAACAACTAATGAAGAAGAAGTTGAAGAAGAAAGAAATTGAAAAGATCGGTAATGGATATTACCTCTTCTTTGGAACGCCTCTTTGAATCCTCTACTTAAGGAACTAAGATTGGTCTTTGGAGAAGACCAGGACCTCTAGGATTATTCTAGGGATGTGGAGAGGAGAAAATGGCAGGGGTTGGCCGAGCTTGAGTGCTCAAATTGGTGTGAGGAGGAGGGGGAGGAGGTGCCCTTTTATAAGGGAGGAGAGGGGCACCTTAGGAATATCTCAAAATATTATTTTATATTAAAGTGAAAATCGGTTTATAATGGTTCCAAAGGGTCTTATTTCTAAGTTAAAGTGGGGATGGGTCGAAATCCTATCAACCAATAGGATTTAGACAAGTTTAGGGTATTATTTTAACCTTATCAATTAGATTTAACTCTAAGTTAATTAATTTAACTTTTACCGTGTCTTTTTGTTTTCTTTCACTATATGGTTAATACACTTACTATAACATGCCAAACGAACCCCAAATTGTTTATTATTAATATATATATCCTTATCTAAGTCATTTGGCCGAACCTTAGATTTTTAGGAATAAAATAACAATTAATAATATAATATTTTATTTAAAAACTATTTTGTGTCAATTTTGACACTATTTGATATATGATTTTTGTGAAAGTCATAACAGAATTATATGTTCAAACCAAGTTGATTAAATCAACACTAATATATCATAGTAACCTAGAAAATTAGTGGAATTCATAAAAAGTCTCAAATTACATTTATTTTGGTATTTATATTATCAATTTTGTCAATATTTTATTAATAAGATAATTACGGCATCATCTTTGTGTCATAAATAAATTAAATTATTTGATGTCTAAAAATTACAAATAAAATATCATCATGTAGGAAATCTTTTTAGCTTTCTAATTAATATTTACAATTGAATTTATCATATGTATAACCCCATATTAAAAATGATTTACTTATTAAACTTTGATTTTAACTATTTTAACCCTTCTTTAAATAAATTAATAATAAATGTCCTAATCTAATCCAAGTGGGCCTAAATGGTCATATTTTATTCCTAAGTTTGTTTTTGGTCGAATTACACTTGTCCAATATAATTAGGACATGTGTTAGGGTAATATTAATATCATATTTACCCTTAGTTACCCTATTTACTATTAACCGCGGTAAAAAAAGTAAAAAGTTACTATTCACCAAAAAATTATTTTTATCTCATTGAACCACAGTTTACTTACTGATATCAACCGTGTCTGTCGGATTTTCGAAATTCCATTCACAGAAGCGGTAAAATTAAGTTTTATGCAAAATTCAGTTTTTAACCTACCACTTAGTGGTACACTAATCATCAAAAATTGAAAGTTTTCAGAAAAATACCATAATTTCACCCTAGGCTAATTTCGATATTCTGAGTCCAAAAATGAAGTCCATTTTGAAAAATAAAATTTATAAAATTTCAAAAAAGTGGTTATTACTATTCATACCGGCTAGTTTTAATAGCATATTGTTGTTTAGTGAAACTCGGTATTGCGTACGACGCAAGCTATCGAGGAAGGTCGCGATTGCGTGTAAAGCAAGCCAAGAAAGTGTTGTGTAGAAAAAGATTCCTTTGATGATTTATATAACATAAAAGTCTCGGGTGTTACATATATTCTTGCAGAAGGACCTCAACTTGAGGTAGCGATGCTGGATTGAGTACTTGAAGGGTTTTGAATTTGACATTTTCTATACCCTAGGAAAGGGTAATGTAGTGTCCAACGCCTTGAGCATAAGGGTTCTAATACAAGCTTTGAGGAATTCCAGTGATGAGGGTACATTGATGGGGCTCTTTTCTCAGATGCATGAGGGGACCAGGGAACACAGTGGAGGGGCATTATTGGTGAGCGTCTAGTTGAATCCTTCTCTATTAGAGTTGATTCAATGGGAATAGCCCAATGATGAGATTTTTCAATGGTCGAAGATGTTTCTTCTTGGTGGGGAGACATCCTCCGATTGGTCGTTATCTCCCGAGGTCATATTGTGCTTCAAGGGCCGTTCAGTGGTGCCATTATCTCTACGGAAGGTGGTGATGCATGATAGCCACCAGTCTCAGTGGGTTGTCCATACGGGTTCCACTAAGATTTATTATGATGTACATCGACAGTTTTGGTGTCCTGGTATGAGACGGGACATATCAGACTTTGTTTCGAGATGCTACACATGCCAGCAGGTGAAATTAGAGCACCAAAGGCCCTCCTTTTTGCCCCATCCATTACCCATTCCTACTTGGAAGTGGTATAAGGTCTCCATGGACTTCATTGTTGTCTTACCACATACACCTAGGGGTTAAAATTCTATTTGGGTGGTGATTTATCGTCTGACCAAATCAATCCACTTCATTCCGATCAGAGATACATCTAAAGTGGATGAGTTGGGACGTTTGTATCTTTAGTAGGTGGTGAGACTCCATGGTGTTCCATCAACAGTGGTATCAGATATAGACCCTCATTTCACTTCTCGGTTCTGGAAAGGACTTCATAAGGCCTTGGGGTCTCAGATTAAGATGAGTACAACATACCATCCTCAGACGGATAGTTAGACAGAGCGGGCAAATCAGATTTTGGAAGACATGCTCGGTTCATGGGTATTGGACTTTGGAGGTTCATGGGATATCCATTTGGGGTTAGTTGAGTTTTCCTATAAAAATAGTTACCAATCCTCAATTTTAATGGCTTCTTTTGAGGTTCTCTATGGTCAGCCATGTCGGTCCCCCCTGTGTTGGGTTGAGGTAGGTGAGACCACACTAGTGGGGCCGAGTCAGGTTCAGGAGACGTCTGAGAGGTTCTAGTTGATTAGGCAGCGTTTATTGACATCTCAGAGTCTCCATAAATCATATGCTGACCGGAGGCGGCATGACTTAGAATTTTCTGTGGGTGATAGGGTATTCATGAAAGTGTCCCCTCGTCTGGGCCATTGTCGATTGGAGAAGCAATGGAAGCTGACACTGCAGTATTTCAGGCCGTTTTAGATTGTCGAGTGTATTGGAAAGGTGGAATAAAAGTTTTCCTTACCATCTGAATTGACATCCATCCATGATGTCTTCCACGTCTCTCAGTTGAATAAATACATCCCGGATCCGTCCCATGTGTTGAGTTGGGAAGAATTGGAGATAGAGCCTAACTTGTCTATTGTTGAACGGCTGGTGAAAATAGTGGACTCCAAATATAAGGTACTTTGAGGGAAGTCTATTCCATTAGTCTGGGTTCTATGGCAGCGTTTGATTGATACACATGATACATGGGAGTGAAAGTCATGGGTCAAGGAAGTGTATGAGTTCTTGTTTTCCAATCAAGCTTCATGTTGACTTTCCTGGGGAGAAAGTCCTTCATGGTGGAGATAATTGTCATATACATGTCGTTTTTAATGTTATTTTTCATTTAATTTACATTATTGCTTGGTTTTGGGGTTTTCCATGCATTTTTGAAGGAAATTGCCAGTTTCCAAAATTTGGGCCAACCTGAGAGCCCATTTCCAGTTTTGAAAGAAAATTTTGTTTCTTTAATAACTAATTCGTTTTTCAACATTTTTCACCCATTCAACTTTCAAAATTACGTTCATTTAAATATTCAAACCACCAAAGAAATTTGGGCCCCTTAAAAAGTAATTATCATCTTTAATTTGGGTGATCAAATTAGGTATTGGGCCAACCCGAAAGCCCATTTTAAGTTTTAATTTTTTTTATGTTGTTCATAAAATATTAATTTTTTATCCTTTTTCGGTGATTACACCTCTCACCTACTCCCACTGTACCTAGACATGCCCCCAGATTTGTTTCCCCATCTTTGGAGATTGTATCATTTGAGAATTAGGGCCGAACTTCTCAGGTTTCTAAAATCGTCCATATTTCTCAAATAAGTGACAATCCTTCTAAGTTCCTTCCTTTTCCATAAGATTTATCCCTTTTTTATTGAATACCCAAATGTACATAAGATAGGTCTTCGTACCTAGGGTTTCATTTTGAGTTTCTTGGACTAATCCTCTGGTTTTAGGTTTGATCTCACTCCCTTGTGGTGCTGTTGAAGTTCCACACTAGGATTTGCGGTTCTTGACTCTTTTGGAAGGTGATTCCCTTGTGCATGATATTTTTGTGACTTATCATGTTGTGTTTATGTTATTTTCATAATTATTTAATTTTAATGTTTTTGAAAAAAAATTTGTGGAATTTATAAAGAAAATGAATTTTAAGTACCGATTTTTGGTGAAATTGGGGGTTTTTTTCCTACAAATCTTTTACTGGTTCATTTGGGGCTGTCCAATAATTACATAATTTATTTTATTGAATTTTATTAGGACTATAAATAATGTTTTTAATGTTTATTCTTTTTGTTTGTTGCTGGAAAAGTTTGTTTAAATGGTGTTTGGGAAGCAAATGGGCTTAAAGTGCTGTGTTTCTGTGAAAATGGGGGTTTTTAAAGGATATAAATTCTTGGTTCACATGGGGCTGCCCCATAAATGAATTTTTGGTTTCATTAAAGGGTATTGGATATAAATTTTGTTTTTTGTGACCTAAAAGTGTGAACATAGTGTAAACACTAGATATTTCAATGAATTTTGGGTGCAAAACAATGTGAGATTTTGAGAGGTTATTTTATTAAAACAATCTAAGTGTTTTGTTGCGTGTTTTATGTGATATAAAATGTGATAGATACTGTATTGGTTGTGTTTTACAATTAATGACGTTTTATATGAAAATTGATTTATGTTTCATGCTGAAATTTATTGAGCACAAAAGGGGAATCACGACTACCTAGGTGGGGCAGATTTGTACTAGTAACGCTAGTGGACCAGATGGGTTTTGTCCCTTTTTCACTTAGAATTTGCATAATTAAAACTCTAATTAAATGATTTGGATGATCATTTAGGACCAATAGGTTATGGGTATGTTCCATACTAGTGTCTCATGCACGAGAATGTATTTTTCTATGGTTACTTTACACCGAGGTACGAGGTACATAGGGCCCAAGACAACCTAGTGCCTAGGGGTGTTCCCAATGTTATTGCTCATTTGATTTGTAGTATTTACCCATGAATTAGGGTGTTATTGGAATTAAATTAAATTATCTATGATTTCTATTTAAATGTGTGATCATTATGAAAATTTTGGATTGAAAACTATTTTCCAATGAAAGTTAGATTTCTTGGAATTTTAACACTGCTTTTCCTTTCCTATTAAAACTGCTTGATTTATCACATTGTATTGCATGATATTTGGAATAATTGGGTGGTATCCTATTGGGATTATGGTCACACCATACTTACACCCCTTGCTTGTAAGTATACTTTGTTATGTTTGACTCAGGTAAAATAGAGGCTAAGGGTGATGGTGGTTTATGCTGTTAGTTCAGATCCTTGGTGCGGAGTTGTGGATACGGCTTGTGGTTGATTAACCCTTGTCATGTAGAGTCCCTGAGGTTGTCACGGTGCTACCTTTATTTGTATTTGGACATATTTTATTATCTTTACTCTAATGTATTCTGTTCTGGTTTTTGGTTAAGACTTGTTTGGCTTGAAAATTTCAGATTTATATTATGGATTGTTTTTATGTGTTATGCTTTCATACTTGGGTAAATCATTCCCAAACCTAAATTAATGATACCCGGGTTCTTGTGATAGCCTGTGGGGATAGGGAACAACCTTAGGGCCTTTCCATGATCCATGTTTGGTGCCAGTTTGATGGAAACCAGATTCAGTTTTTGACATACCATGTGCTTCTAGTTATCATGTTGATCTGGCTATTTAATATATTATTGTGTCTTTAGCTTAAGTGAAAAAAATTAGTGAGAAAATAGATTTGGGTCAGTCAGAAATAGAGAAGATAGTAGTTGAATATAATATTGTTGAGAAATTTTTTAATTTGAAAAAATAAGTTGAGTAGTTCTGTGTGTTTCCTACCTTTGTTAAACTATTAGTTGTTGTCTCTTATATTGATCAGTCTTCTGATATTACCTCAAGAAGGTTTATGGAACATATATTGGAGGAGTGTAACAAGTATCATGGATATGTTAGATTTGTCTTGGATTATTTTTATTTAGATGAGAATCATAGTCCACTATGGAATGGTGGACCTACAAGTGTAAATGAGATGGATCCTATGGGATCCTTGGTTGAAATATTGATGATGATGGTGTGTTTAATATTTTTTTATGTACCTGATCCAACCATTTCCCTTTCATCCTTTCCTGTACCTATTGTTTTGATGCTATTCGAGTTTATGTGATCATCGTGGACGATCTTGAATCCTTTAGAGAAAATATTATTTATGATTCTAGATCTTTTTTTAAATGTAAACCTCCCTTGGTTATCTATCTCAGGGATAAGGATGCAATAAATCTATTGGATCATACGATTTATCATATTCATACCAAGATTATGCTTCACATTCGTGATGTGGAAGACGGAAATTGTAGGTTTTCAAATGAGGTTGATGAAGTAAGAGACTCAATGGATGAAATTAGGTCTTCTATTGTGAATTCAAAGGATGATTTGTAGGGAACGATAAAGAATATTACCCTCATGGATTCTTCATCCACTGCACCTCCACTACCTTCTGTTCATGTTGATATTATCATATCTATTTTGAGAGAAGATTTTGAGCTACTTCTAGTGATGTTTATGAACAACCTTAGGAGAAATTGAAAAAAATAATACACAATGGTGACCATGTTTATTTGATGGTCATGGAGTATAAAAAGGAAATGATTTATCATAAATAAACCATCATAAAAGCTATCACGTATTATTTTTTTCTAGTTTTTACTAAGAATGATATGAATAATCATTCCTAGTTTCTTCTTCAAAACCTAAGAATTCCCCCAGTTTCTCTTTAAATCAATGGGAAAGTGAATCAATTATATGTGATGAATCCAGTGTTAGGGATTTTAATGGGATATAAGAATTTTTTTAGTTCTATGGAGATATTTGGGAACATCATTATGGATTTCACAAATCTTCTGAAACCCTTTCTGCATGTTTTAAGGAACTAGAACAGTATCTCAAGATGCTATTCCTATTACTTCTCATCTAAACCCTTCTTCTTCTACTCTATAGTTATTTAGGCTCAATGTATCCTTATATCATAATTCAACTTTGATAGATATTTTCTAGAACTTTTCCCTCTCTCCCAAAGAGGAAGTACAACACCTCAAGTTAGTCATCACCAGAGATCCTCCTTCTATAATTGATGTACCTACAAACATTCCTACTGTAACATCAGTCTTTGTTGCTCATCCTTTAGCTTATGATAATGGGAAGGTAAAATACCTAGTAATATCTTTCAACTGAACTTGATTAGTCATAAATATGTTTTTTTGTGTGTTATTTTACGGGGATGTTTTCATATCACTTTGTTTTTGTGTCATGTTGGTTGAACATAATGAAAACTCTCGAGTACTCATATTTTGTTCCCTAGTATCTTCTATTTTATTTTTACTTTTTTATAATCCCTAAAATAGGAGAATACTTTAAGGAATTTAAAATTTTGATATTAAAAAATTTTATTTTATATCATCTTATCATTGATATTGATTAACATCTAATTTAATTTGATACAATTTTGTGTCCTTTAGCTTTAGATAATGTGATGTATAAAATTCCATGATTTATTAGAATCAAAATGGGGGAGATTGTTGGAACCCTTATTTTAATGATTATAAAAATCTTGTTTTTTATTCTATTAAAGAGTATATATATTATTTAATTATTTTATAATACAAGAAATATTTATGATATAGTTGACTAAGAGTTGGCTTGAATTATCTCTGAAGATGATTCCCCGCCATATAGAGTCACCGTTGTATAATTTTTTTAAAATGTTTTGGAAACACTCACTTCTATATATGACTCACCTTTGAGTGTAAATTTTTTGGATATGGGTTGAAAAAACATACCTTCAAATATGAACCATGGAAATTTGACAATGTATGGAAAATACTTACCATCGGTAATTATTCACCATTATAAGACTAATTTTCTATGTGTTGGAAGGACCTTCCTCTAGTGTATGACTCAACATTTGATATTAGAACATCTAAATTTGGATATGTATTGTGATGACCCAAAGTCAGGGTAGAATTTTGGAAATTTATTGGAATAAACTAACATTGAGATGAGCCACTATTGATAACAACCTACTATTAGTCTGACTCATTATTGGAAAGTCTCACTACAAACATAAGTCACTGTTAAGATGACTCACCTCTAGAGATTGTCTCATCATTCAAAGTAGTCACACCCACTCTTTTTCATTATATTGAATTAACTATTTATAATTGTTATATTATATAAATTATTTCTATTTTTTTAATTTTTATTTCTTGACCACATGCATCTAACATTAAAGACAATTTTTTGCTCAGTGTGTGGAGTAGATCATGATGATTGTTATTTAAACAGATAAGATTTATTTGTTCTATAGAATAAAGATTTAGAATCCCCCATGTATGCACACACTAATATGTGGATACAATTTTACATTTGGGAACATGATACATGGAGATACACATAGAGGAAAACTACAAGGAAGATAGATATTATAAACTATATCTTACTTACACAAGCCAAAGGAAGAGTAGAGCTTACAGAACACTCAGTTCAATACTAGAGATAGAAAAAAGGTCACGACACTAGGATTTTCTATGATTTTTAAAAACTAACTTGATAATCACTTTCAACTACTTTCAAGGATTCAAAAAATATATATAATATCTGATAAAGAAACACATTATTTATATATATTTTTATTTACTCTATTTGTATATTTTCTTTTCATTATGTATAGTGTGTGTTCACTCTATACTATTAACTCACATGATGTCTCCAATACCTTAACTAGAAGATACTCAGTATCTCTTAAAATCTACATTATCATATTTCCCATATATTTTAGAAGATGTATATTTGTGGCATGTGTTTATTTATTTCCATAGATTTTGTAGAATAGGTCCATGTGTGGCCTTGACATCTTTTCTATTTTATACTAGATCCAGGTCATACAACATTTATTATTTTATATAATCTTCATGGAGTTAGCTGACCTTTTAGTGGAGATGATTAATTCTTAGTTTGTGACCAAATCTCTTTTATTTATTATATTATTTGTTTTTTATACACTTTAATTTTTTTTTGATTACAAATGTAAATAAATCAACTACTTTTATACTTATTCTTAGTCAGTGTTTTTAAATTTTTTTTGATAAAGTAAATTCATTTAAAAATATAAAATAGTTCTGATAATTCTTTTAACAGAGACCCAATAAATATTTTAGAAATCTCTTAAGTGTTCAGAATGTGTATAGATACTCTAATGTGATTAGCTGGGATATTTTTTTAAACTACAAGATTTTTAAATAATTTTTATATAGAAATTTTTATTGGGTAATAAATTGACCCTACCTCTTAAGATACTCACTCAGGCCTATATTTAGATATTGAATCATGAAAAATGATAGAATATTTAGAATTTAAATTTTCAAATTTGTAACGACCTCCTCCCTCAAACGATACCCCTCCTGGGATGGAAATGAATAAAAATAGATAATGACCCCCTAAGCCTGACCTCTAATAGGTCGTAATTTGGAATCTGGTGCCAAGGGTGTTCAAATATCACAATATAGAATGCATTACCCTTTTCTAGGAAAAAATATTAGTAGATAAGATTAATCATCCACAATTAACCATAATATATACAAATAATAAAACCAAGAACTCTCCAACAATGCATGTAAAAATAGTGATGATATAGTAAAATTATCCAAAGTAAATATGTAAATTTAAATCAAAGAAGAGACACAAAAATTGTCAGAGATCAAAGCTAGTAAGGTGTAGAATAGTCTGTGACATGATCATAGATATCTAAAAACAATTTTATATATGTAGGGTGACTATAAAAGTATACTTAGTTGGAAAAATTTTTTTCTTTTGCACATGTGAAAGGAATATACTAATTCCCCTGTGAGAAAACAACAGAACCAAACAACACCTCCCAAGGTATACTGACCATCTCATCCACACAAAGGCACACTCACCAAATAATGAAAAACAAGTAATAAAATGGAATGTAAAGAACATAATTGATAGGGTACCCCACACCATGTTCCCACGAGTATGCCTCTCTCACCCAACATCATTTTCCTTGGCACTCCCATCACTTCCATATGTCGCATGACAACCCGCTTGAACATAACTGGGCCCCAAAACACATCCTGCACATGCACACCTGTGCCTATTAACACATCCCATCCACAAACACCTAGGACCAAAAAAAACACATCACATTACATCTCATCACACTTTATCACATCTCATCCCAGAGAGACCTGAGAGAGAACATTACCACTCATCTCGAAGACAATTGGGACAAAAAACACCTCATCCGCAAACACCTGGGCTATCACCTATCACCTGAAAAATCCTTTTCCATCACAACCACCATATAAATAAATAATATAAATTATTCCGTAATAACTTTTTCCATTTCTACCAATATTGGAAGAGAGATGGGAAAAGAGTGGGAACCCAACTATTTATACTCTTAACCGGTTGTTAGAAAAACACCCTAGGGTGACTATGAATGTGTTCGACATAGTGTGAAACATAGATAGAGTGAATATAGAAATTATAATAATAAACAGTGTATATATATATATATACAGAAAAACACACAATCCCAACCTATGGGTTTACAAACAAACTTACCAACTCACATCACCATCACATTTTCAGATACTTCTAAATGTGTTTATTATTATTTGTAATAGTAATTTCTAAAGGTAAGGAGCCCTAAAAAGAGTGTTCACATTTCCTCTCCATTTAACACCCATTAATTTTATTATTTATTATCAACAACATTTAATCACATAGACCATCATTATATTCTATTAACTATTTTCATCTCACTCAAAAAACCAAGAAAATTAATCTCAAACATTATTAAAAAATCATTTATTTATTCCATCACTACTTAGGAATTTACCACAAAAAAAACCCCATTTCACAACGAGTGAAACACACCATAACCTTGCCTCTAAAAAAGAATCTCCAAAAAACCCATCACCTCACCACCCACAAGCACGACCAAACAACCACATCCTGGCTGCCCGACAAGCACATCCAAACAAACCATATCCTCACCACCCACAAGTATAGTGAGAAAAATCACTAGCCCCCATATTTTAACCACACACCACCACAACACAATCACATAATGACATCACAACACATTGAGATCCATTAATATATTTAAAAGGTGTTTTGTCACATTCCACATTATTCTAAGGGTTTTATCACACAAAACCAAATTCTTGGGAAACTATTTCATTAACCAAGTATATGTAATTAAAAAATTTACATTTTAGCGTGATACCAAACAACAAAAACCAAAATAATAATCAAATAACACATATCCAACAAAATAAGATCCCTTAATGACCATAATTTTTAGTAGCGAATCAAGCCCAAACAATTCAAAATATCATAAATAATAGCAGTGATGTAAAAGAATGTGAATAAAACTCCATTGCCCATTTACATTTTCATTAAACAATTATTTATTTCTAATTAATACGGAAAAACCATATCTCATAGGTAAATGAAATAAAACTCCTCCAACATGGCACACAATAAGGATAAATGAGAGATAACCCACCTCCAATAAACATTCCTGACTTGTTGTACACTACAGGGAAGAGTGGAAACTTCCCAGAAACTACAAAAACACAATGAGGAACCACATATCAACCTACCAAACATCATAAGACCATGAAAACACAAACTAACACCCACCCCAAACCAATATGTACCATCTAAATGAATCCCAACAAGAACAATAGAAGAAAAAAAATGAGAAAGAGGAGAGAACTCACTATAGATCAACTACAAATCACCAATAGATATCCACAAGTATCAACATATCAAAGACGGAGAAAAAGGCATGAAGAAAACATTAAGATGCCTAGGTTTAAACCAAAATTATAGGAATAATGAATCATGGCCGAATGAATGAGGGTTTGGCTAGAAAATAATTTTATAACTACACTAGATCAGGATATTACATGAGGTGTAATCCCCATTCCCATATAGTAATACCTAGGGATAATGTTGCAGTAAAAAACAAATCCAATATATATTTTATTATTTAAATAATCCCAAAAATATACATGTCACCAACCAACCCTGGACATGACATGAAATGAACCTCGACATCATCTAATCCACTTACATGACGTGTAATTCCTACTACAGCGCTGTTGCACCTCCAACTCATAAGAAAACTCCTATAACATCCCTTGAACACCTCCAACACCCAAAATTGGCTATGTAATAGACAGGGAAGGCATGAGATGTTACATAAAATGAAACTGAAAATATTTTTACCCTTTTGAATAAAAATGAAAACCCATATGAAAAATGTTCTGAACAACCACTCCACAAGATACCACTCTAGGATCTCTTCATACCTCAAATATTACCACTAACCAAAAATTCCAAAACAATCAACCAAAACTACATCACACAAACTCATCACCACAACCACATTTCTTCACAACCACTACACCTCCAAACAACTAATCCCTCCAGAACACTTGAATTAGATAATTACATCTTCCATGAAAATATACAATCCACTTTGGGAGAAAATAACTCACCCACAAGGGTTTAATCACATCACAATTAATGTGGATAGATTTGGAATCTCCCCCCCCCCCGCAGAAAACAATTTCACATGTCAAGACATTATCACACATCAGAGAACACAAATCAGAAACTAAGGAAAATATTTTATCTCCTAAAACATGGTTCAAACAACACATTAATAATCAAAATAGGGAAAATAAAAAATCAAAATAACTCTGGGTTTTTGGAACACATTTGAGACTCTCGCTCCCATGAACTCTCCTTGTTTCCACCATGCATCCAAAACAAGAAAACCAAATGAATTGTCTATCATTACAGTTCATAATATTGGTGATCTTGGATCTATATTGGCTATAACAAAAACATCACATAATCCTCGATATCCAACTCTCCCCATTCAATGAAATAAGATGTGTCATGGAGATACCGAAAAATATGAGAGATGTTGAAGACATCATGAATAATTTCTAACTATGGTGGTAACACCAATCAATAAGCCTCCTTTCTATCTTTCCCCAAAACATCAAAGGGACCAGAAAATCTTCATGAAAGATTAGTCCCTCAGCCAAACTTCTAATTACCACATCGAAGGGAAACCTTTAAGAACATGTGGTCCCAAAACATGAACTCCAAGGGAATCATCCTGTGATCGACATAAGACTTATTCTAGTCCTATGATTAATTAATCCTCTCACAAATGATCTGAACATTATTTATCATTCTTTACACCACATCAGGACCAAGGAAAATTTTCTCCCCAACCTCTTTCCAGCACAATAAATAATGACACATGCATCCATATGAAGCGTCAAATAGATCCATTCCCATGGAAGAGTGATAGGTATTATTATAGGAAAACCCTACCAGTGGTAAGTTTCACACCCAAGATCAACCACAGTCCAAGATTCACACCCACAAAATATCATCCAATATTTTGATAGTCCATTATGTCTGTCTATCTTTCTGTGGGTGAAATGTAGTGACGAGGCATAACTGGGTGCCAAAATCCTGATTCAATCCCCTCCAAACTCCTAAGGAAAACTTGTGTCCTAATTTGAGAAAATAGACCTCAGAACTCAATGTAACCTCACCACTTCATCCACATAACTCTTTGCCAAGGAATAAACTATTCCCAACTACTTGATAACTGATAAGTGGGATGATTTCATCAACTGATCCACTATCAACTGGATAGAATATCAACATCTTTAAGATCTAGGTAACCTTATGATGGAATCCATAGAAATGTCATCACATTTACACATGGAATGGGAAAAGGTCTCAACAAACCATATAGAACACAATGCACAATATTTAATTCAATGAAATCCAAACACGTTTACACAAATTCAGCCACCGCCCATTTCATACCATGACACCAAAACTGATTTCTTTCCAAGGTTGATTTTGGAGATTCTTGGGTGTACTACCAACAGTGAGATATGAAACTCATGAAAGACTCCATCAAACATTTCCACCAGAACAAAAAGAATCAAATGAAACAATATCTGGTTCTTACTATCGCCTAACCATCCTTCTAGAGCATCACTATGGAAAATATGATTGCACAACACCTTTTACTCTAATTATCCCCACTAAGACTCCCCCGCCGACTGCATTAGAGAATTATTTACTATCATTTGAAGGAAATTTTCTATTTAACCATCCCCTCTTGCATATATGTTAATACTACCAAATCCTCCATAACTATCCAAGATTCCCTAGACTCTTGAATAACACACTTCCACAACTTCATGCTCAAAGCATCAGACACATCATTCCCTTTTCATGAGGTGTATGAGATCTCAAAATCATAATCCTGATTAAACCCCACCTTTACCTTCTATTAAAAGTTCATATATCACTAGGAAAAGATATTCCTTATAATATTATGATAGGTTAAGGCTATAAAGATCTCCCTAATGAAGTGTTACTGCCACCACATCACTGCAGACACAACCTCCTCTAGCGCTAGATCCTGAGTGGCATAGTGACACTCATGGGGAGATAACATCAAAGACCCATAAGATATCACTGAATTCTACCACATCAACAAACATCCAAAGAAAACATGATAATCATAAAAAAATACCTTAAACACCCCCTTTCCCCAAGAAACTAGAGCACTAACCAAATTTTCCTTCTGGTTACCAAATGATTCCTAAAACTGATAATCCCACACAAAATCCAATTCTTTTCTGTTAAATGTTTTCAATGTGGATAAAACTATAGAGAAATTTAGAAAAAAACTTTGATTATATTTTATGAGACTATAGAATCCTTGAATCTATTCCATTTTCCTGGGTGCTGTGCAGAGAATAAATGCTTCATCCATCAATGGGACTACCACCACACCATGATGAGAGATAAAATTTCTAAGGAAATGAACCTCTCATAACCACAACATACACTTGGATAAATTTCCATAGAGTTGGTGGTCTCTAAGAACATTCAAGACCTTTCACAGATACTCAACAAGCCCCTCCGCCAACTTTAAGTTGACTAAGTCATCATTAATGAATATGACGATGAAATGATCCAAGAAATAATGGTATATGAAGTTCACAAGAACCATGAACATACAAGGTTCTTACATAACACCAAATGTAATGACTGAAAACTCGAAGTTCCCATACTTGAGTATAAAGTACTCTTTTGGATATCTCCCTCCTTCACCCCCAACTGGTGATATCTAGACCGCATATTTATTTTAGAAAACCAAATTTCCCTTGGTTGAAAAGATCATATATACATGGAATAAGGTAAACATTCTTGACTGTAACCTGATTCAACCTCTATTAGTCTATACACAACCTCAGACTACCAACCATATTCTTGGAGAAAAACACTAGAGAACCCCACAGTGACACACTGGGATGGATACAACCCATCTGAAAAAGATCAAATATCTTAATACCTAAATCCCAAAACTCAAAAGGTGATATCTGATATGGATCCATTGAAATCAAATAAGCACCAGGCTAGGAGTCTATTCGTAACCCAACATCACATTAAGGGGGTAGCGTCACAACCTCTTCTGGGAAAGCAATTATAAAATCCCCAATAAACCATGGAACCTATACTATGTTAGCATCCATTAATTCAACTCACAACTCATCTAATAAAGACTTAAGGGATCTACATGCCGACTACCCACCTAAAAACTATAGTTACCAATGGAAGCCACACATTGGATATCCACATCCGAAAACATGACTCTAATCTTGAAGTAGTTGAAAAATTCACCAATGGAATACAAATAGTCTATGATAAGGATGACATTGTATAACTACATCTACATTAGTAAAAGAACCCCATGGGACTTATGTGTCACCATCATCAGTCTACACCCCTGGCACATATCATACAGGCTTGGATGGCCTCTGACTAGCGTAATAATCATACGGGGTAAGAGAATATTCTCAATGTCTGGTCTTAGAGTTTGGGATAGATCTTGGGAAATAAAAGTTTGTGAAGATCCCAAATCCAAAAGGCACAAACCAGAGTACTAAACAAACTGATCAGGACTATGATGATCTCTAACCCCTCTTGATCTGCTACTTACCCTGCATGAAACTAACCATGCCTAGACCATGTACCTATCTAGTGATGGCCTCCTCTACGACAATGCATGGACCTCAATCCCAAAACAAAAGGAATATCCTATGGTTTGCCAATAACTTCTCTATTTTCACTTAGTGAAGTAAAAAACAACTGCCCCTACTACTAAAACGACCTCACTACCATATAATACTGATTTTGGTGTTGAACCTATCAACCTACACCAAACCAGGCTTGAGAATCCACTAGGTACCCTCTACTACGATAGCCATAGACCCAAAAACCAAAAAAAGTGGCACAAAACTCCTCAATTTTTTTTGAAAAACACAGGTGTTAGAAGGCCAAAAAGGAATCTTTTGAGGTCAAATATCTTTCAATTGAATCCTTGATTGTCCTAAAACCTAAAGCATACCACTAAAACACTACCCCTAAAAGAACAATGTTGGATCCCCTATTATGGTGTATGTACTTATTAGTTCCGCCACTTGATCCACTCTACCCTATTCTGGACCACCATATATGTTGGAAATGTAAGAGGAGTAATTATATATTAGATAGAAGGATGAAGTCACTCCTTAGGACATATCTCATAAGGATCATCATCTAGAAAAATATATGGGGGAAAAATAATGGTCCTTGAAGTTGACTTCTAGATCCTAAACAAACATGCTCTCCTTCTAAAGAGAAAGAAGATTATTCCTCTATAATACATTCATGGTTGATGAATGAAACGATTCCTAAAATTCCTTTTGGATGTCGATCCACAAAACATATTCCTCCTTATACTCTCCAAAATACAATGTCCACCACTGACACATAGCTCCAAGAATCTATCTAACTTCCAAAGAGACAGAGTACTCTGTCGAGGCCCAGATTAAATTGAATTCAATCTTGGGCTTCTTAATCCATATCTTCGCCTCCACATCTAAAACACTACACTTTAATATCCCCAAATCCTGATGCCAAAAAAAACAACGTCCTCTTCCATTGATGATCCCCCTCAACCAGATTAACACTACGATAATGAATCAGATTATCATACTAAATCTCAACTACCTGAACCACACGAAGAAGACAACCAAGAGCCACAACATAAAGGGAAAAAATGATTTTTTATGCCCCAGTAATATGGAATTTCATTTAATGTTCATTTTAACTTTTTTTTATCCATTTCAACTTTCCAAAAAGAACCCACTTCAAACAAGAACACAATCATTATGATCCCAGTACATTTCATAGATATCCACACTACAAGCTTGTCCATCTCACATTGACATTCAATAAGCTCAGAGTCTGTGCACTAGATCATGTGGGGTGGGGGGGGGGTGTGCCCTAAAATCCCATGTCCAAGACAGTTTCTCTGGCCTATTTCACACACCAAGGTCAACTAGAACTATTTCCATACAAACCCATGTAATCCTCACTATGGAAAACTCATAACACCTTGCTACCTCTAAACCATAAACTCTAATACCTCTTTGTCACAACCCCCTCCCTCAAAAGATAACCCTCTTTCACTAGAAATGAAGAAAATGAGATAATGACCTCTGAGTCCTACCTTTAGAAGGTTATAGGTCTTCAACTAGCACCAAGGGTATAAAAATATAAAAATATGGATGGTGTTACACTTTTATGGAAACAAGATCACAAGATTAGACGAATCACCCAAAAAAACAAATAAATATATATAAGAAAACCAATAACCATACCACAATGAATGTTTAAATAGACCTAATGAAATTTAAGACTACAATGTAAATACCCAAATATAATTCTAAGAAGCGACGTAATAACTATCAGAGATCCGAGATAGTAAGGTCCAACACAGTGTGTGCTATCCTCTGGGAAAACTGAAAATAGTTGTATATATATAATGTGAGAATACAAGTATAATCAACTATAAAACCCATGTCTATCATCCACAAATGAAATGAACACACTAATTCCCTTGTGTAAAAGCAATATAACTAAACAACATTTATCAAGTTATACTACCCATTCTATACTCACTAAATAATTAAATCCAAGAAATATAATGAAATATTAAGCACATAAATGATAGGGTAACCCACAATAAATTTTCACTAGTTTTCACTATTAACTAACATCATATGCTCTGGCACTACAATACATTTTTATCCCACATCACATCCTGCATGCACACACCTGGGCCTCACAACACATTCCTCCTACACAAAAATTAGCCTCTCAACAAAACCTTCTTGAAAACACTTAGGCCTCACCACAAAACACATAGCATCGCATTTCATCAAATATCATCCCAAAGACACATGAGAAGGCACATAAAAACACATATTGAAGACACACGGTACATAAACCACCTCACCGGCAAACATTTGTGCTCTCAAATCTCACCTGAAGACACATGGGATGTCACAACCACAATTTAAAGAATTAACAAACCTTCAAACATCACATCATGTTCCATACCTACCAGACCTATAAGAGAGAGTACAATAAAGTGGGTACCTAGCCATAAATACTCCTCTACGGATGTTGGAAAAAACCCCACTGAATGACTATGCAGGTGTATGAAACATAGTGCTAAACATGGGTGTGGTGCATACAAAAATCACAAGAATGAAAAAAGTATACATATATATATATAGAAAAACACACAAGACTAACCTATGGGTTTACAAACAAACTATGTTAGTGGTTTATGTCATGTAGCTTCATATATCCTCTGTATTTAACACCCATTATTTTCATTATTCAATATCAACAACATTTAATAAAACAACCCGTAATTATATTCCATTAAAAAATTTTAACTTGTTAACTAAACCACCGCAAGTCATTTAAAACATAATTAAACAATCATTTATTTATTTAATTACTACTCAGGAATCCAGCCCAAAACAACCATAATTTTTCATGAGAAAAATACATTGTCACATGACTACCCTAAGGATGGCCAAACAAACCATATCATTGTAGCCCCATAAGCACAACAAAAAAACCATGTCCTTAACACCCCATAAGAACGACCAGATAAAACAAATCCTCAACACCCCACAAGCAGAAAAAACAAACCATTGTCCCCACATTCCCCCACCACATATCATATTCTTACAAGACTGACCTCAGATCGAAACACATTAAGATCCATTTACAGATTTACAAGGGTCTTTTATCACACTGAATTTATTTTAGGGGAATTATCACACAAACCAAAATATTGGGGAAACCATTTTATTAAATGAGTATATGTAATTAACAAATTTTCATTTTAGGGTGATACTGAACAATCAAAACCAAAATAAAAATCACAATATACATATCAAAAAAACTAATGAATACAATTTTCATTTGGGAATCGAGCTGGAAGAATACACAATATCACATATAATATCAAATCTATAATAAAATGAGAATTAAACCCCATTTCCCCTTTAAATTTCAATTAAAAAATCATTTATTATATATTAATCCATCATAATCATATATTATTGGTAAACCAAATCAAACCCCTCTCGCATGATACACAATAAAGAGAAATGAGGGAAATCCTACCTTTGGGAAGCTCTACCGACATGCTGTGCATTATAGGATAAAGAAAAAACCTCCCATAAACCACAATCCCACCATGAGGGATCACAGATCAACCTAAACCACATCCCAATACATTCAAAACAAAACCCGAAACACACCCCAAACCAATTCATACCAAAGAAATGAATTCCTAAGAGAAGAATGAAAGCAAACGAATGAGAAAGAGAAGAGAATTCATGACTGGTCAACCACATATATCCAAAAAAAATCTAACTGGATCAATGAATCAATGAGGGTGGAAAATGGCTTGAATAACACTTCAGGGTGTGCAAGTGTCAACCAAAATGAGATGAAGAAATAAGAATGACCGAATGAATGAGGGTTTGGATGGAAAATAATTTTAAAATGGCACTGGATAGAGGTATTACACAACATGTAATCCCCATTCATGTCGGGAAATCACTAGGATTTTGTTTCCACAGAAAACATGTAACCTATTCATTTTATTATTTAATTAACCCATAAAAAATACACACATTGAACCAACCCTAGACATGTCATGAAATGAACTTTCTCGTAGTGTAATCCACTTAAACTACATGTAATTTCTATAACAACTATATTGCAAATCCAACCCCTAAAATACTCCTATAATATCCCTAGAACATATCCAATACTCAAATAAAAAATAAATAGATCCATAAGGAACAAAAATTATAATTTTTTTTTCAAAATAGTCTCCATTTTTATCATTATGTATAGTAACAGTGGTAAATATTTGTCACACCAGTAAGTGTAAAATGGGTAAAATCTGTTTAAAACTATGTTATATGATCTATAAATAAACCCCAAACAATTACTTAGCTCATTTATGGAATATATGTGACCATATAAATCCCATATTCTAATATAGGAAAAATTGGTTCCATTTTCCCTTGATAATGAAATTTATTTTAATTTAAGTGAAGAAAATTATGAAATATCACTCTATTAATTTTAATTTATTTTATATGTTTTTATAGGGGTAAAAATATATTATGTATATATCTAGAATTTTTTTTAAAAAAATGATTAATTTAATTATATTTTTTTAATTTATTTTCAATTATTATTAATGGTATAAATACATTAAAATCTTATAGGATGCCGACATGGTTCTTTTACAAGTAGTAGAAAAATATATTAAATGATTTATAAAGAATAAAAATGAGTATCAATTTTATGATTTTTGGAGTCACATGAATTTTATGTTTAATAATAATTTATATTTTTTGTATAAATATTTTATATCTAATTAATTTTTAATCATTATTTCTTTAAATTAAAATTAAATAAATAGTTTCAAAAATGACATTAATGAAATTTTATAAAAAATATGTTTTATTTAATTATATAAATATTATAATAAAACTAAAAGACAAAAATTAGTATAATAAATGCTTTAACATTTAATCTCAAGATCATTTTTGAGAAAATTTTTACTTTATATGTAAAATTATAACGCTTTTTTATTAAAAAGTTGTTATTGTGACTATGGTCAATAAGGGTCTACCAACAATTTCATGGTTATTTATTCTTATAAATAATTTAATTAAATTATAAACATACTAAAATAATAAATACATTAGAATTATAGGGTTTAAATAATAATAAATCCATTAAAATAAATCTATTATAATTAATACATTACCACGACTATGGTCAATAAGTATTTACAACTTTTACATAGCGATATAATTCAATTTCCATCACCATATTTCATGGATGGATATTATTATGTTTTAAATGTTTATATATAATATTTATAAAAGAATAATACTTTTTAAGTTATAATATCATATCTATCTTCTTACCTTCCAATCTATTGGAAATATTTAACATCGCTCGTCCATACATGTGGACTACCACCTCCACAAATTGATGCAATACGTTTTTCACTCATGCTATTCATAGATAGTAATAAGGATATATTTAATAAATATTTATTCCATATATAATATATTTATGATTATATATATGTTATTTATTATTTACCTTTATTTCATTCCATCCATTGAAAAGTGAAAATACCATTCATGCATATGTACGACGTACCATATCCATGAACAATACAATTCATTTTTAAATATCCGCCATTAATTAATGATTATAAATATATAAATATATTTAATATTTATGATATTAATATAATATTTATAATTCTAGATATGATGTATCCATTATCAAATGATAAGGAATAGAACTACTAAACCAAAACCTATTTGAAAAATGAATAATTTAAGACAAGAAAATGTTGATTTTGAAAGAATTATTAGTAAATGGGTGTTGAAATATTATAATCAGATCATATATGTTATTTGAAATATTAATATGGATTTGGTTTTAGTATAAATTAAAAAAATTATTAATGAAATTATATAGGAGTTTAAATTACTATCAACAATGAAGAAGCTTGAGTTAAGAGATTTATAAACACAATTTCTATTAATTGGGTTATAATTATACTTTTCTTACTCTATTATTCCAAGATTATATGTCAAATGACCTATTATTTTATTATTTTTCATTTACCCTTGTTTGGTTGCAATTTAAATTTTTTATACATTATCATTTTATTGAATAATTCCCACTTCAATGATATGATCATTTTAACAGATTTAGTCTCAATTTCCACTCAATTGAGACGTGATTAGCATTATTTACCTAATAATTTTTATATGGTTTTATACATCCCCATGTATCTATTTAACATGGATATATATTTATTAATTATGACTAATGTTTCAATTCAAGATTACTCTTTCAGGTGTTAATTATTTAAATTTTAAAAAATATGTGATAATTTATTTAAAAAAATCATTTTTCGAGGATTAATTATATATTTTTATTGAGGAAATATTTTTATATAAACATTATAAAATTATTTTATTTTATTATTATAGGGTTATTTATGTTGTTTACATGTTTTATTCATATATTTTCTCTATTTGGAAATTAAATCATGTAAAAAGAACGTCTTATTTATATTTTTGATCAAGAATATTTTTCTACCATGTTCACATTTTTCAAAATTGTTTTACATAGTCCTTTTTATTTTATCAAATGAATTAGTTATGACATTTTATGTTATACTTGAATTTTTATAATTTATTAAAGTAATATTTATATTTTTTTAAAAATGGTCATTTTCAGATAAATTTATAAAAATATAAGAAGAATTTATTATTTTAATTTATACAGTGTCAATGGAAGTCCCCACTACTGTAAATATTTATGATATTTATCTAATAATAAATTTTTTTATTGTGCATATAAATAAAAATATATATTGAAATCTTATTTTAATGGTTTTATTCTATTCAATTTATTAAATAAAATAAAATAAAATATTAAAAATCTATATATCTAATGAATTGATGGTGATATTTTATGTCTTATTGATTTTTTGGTTATTAACTTTTTCTAGAAACATTAAATTTCTTATGATAATATTTAATTGGTAATAACATTTTTATTAAATGTCCATATTTTTTGTATAATAGATATTCTTTTCTCCTAAACTATATACCATTTCCATAGATGATGTTTTCGAAAAGTTATTTGACTAGCTATGAAAATCTTAATATTCCGTATTCGTTAAAAGCTAATGATATTTTACGATAAAACATATTATTTATTATTAAATTGATCATTCAATATATGAAAAATGAAATGGACTTGTAGTGTCGTGTGGTACCCAAAATTAGAAATCCCATCAATGCATCAACAAGTCTCTTGAGAAAAACTATTTGATGAAACATATTAAAAGTGTTTTTGGTGTATAACTAACTAGAGATTGAATTTTCCCCACATAAGGCCTTGATGATAAATATATCATGATATCTGTGATCATGAAGTCCAATATTAATTATTTTCTACATTTTCAATGTAGTTTTTATTATCCATAATATTATTGCCTATATAATATCAATGGATTCATTTCATGAACAAGTTATTGATTAAATGGAATAGGTTTTCATTTATTTACATTCTCACATTGATTATGACTTATTTACTCATAGTATCTTCTATTGTATGAATCCCTTACAGAGCTTCTAATATAATTATTTATTTATTTTTCTTTACCTTTTATAAAAATATGGATATCCTAAATTATATCAATGGTTAAAAAAGATTCTACTATTTTTTTATATATACAATGTAATATAGGAATTAATAATGTATCTATTTTCCAAGACTAAAAAAATATTTAGTTTTTAGGCTGTGATTAATTGAATTCCAATTCCAATGTAATATGGTTAGCATCTAATGCTTCCTGATAGGGTTGGGGTCCTTACATATAGAGGCATGAAAATTGTTTTTCCTATGATTACATGAAATGTGATATTTCAGAGTATATATATTGATTTTTGATATGTTAAAAAGATATGTCTGAAAGAAAGAATTGAAAGGGTTTCTTACAATCATTACTCATAGAAAAATTTAAATGGAAAAGAAATAAAATTTATGTCACTATTGAAGTCCCCATGAAATATAATTGGCATAATTATATTTGGTTTCTAGTCAACCTCCATACAAAATAATCACATTTTATCGCTATTAGAGAAAATATCTTTCTTTTTCATCTTACTAAGTGGTATAATAAAAAGGTATTTATATTTCATGGAGTACCACTCTAAATTATATCTGATCGGGATATGTGGTTTTCCTTGAGGTTTTGGATAATCCTTCACAAGGATCAGAATGTTTATTTGAGTCTTTGAACCACTAATCATCCTCAAATTGATAGTCAATCTAAGATAAAAATGCAAACGTGAGAACAAATTTTAAGGTATTTCTCTATGGTTTTAAAATGTGTTTTATATCAAATCCTCTTTTTGGAATAATTTTTTACAAAAATTTATTTCACTTAAGAATTTGAATGTCTCCCTTTAAAGAACTCTATACAAGGAAGTGATGAAATTCAATTTATTGGGTTGAATTTAGAGAAATAAAAAAAAATTAGGAACTAATACACCTATGTAAATACCAGATAAGAATAGATCCATTAAAAAAATAGATGGAAAGATGTGATTTGATAAAAAATTATGCCAAAAATCATTGGTGAGATATAAAGTTTTATGTGGGTGACAAGTTATTATTTTGAATATATACTTATAAAAAGGTTATGAGATTTGAGAATAAGATAACTTATAAGGGGAAATATTTCTTCAATCCAAGAAGGGTTTGTGATATTGAGATTTTTGGACAGTATGAAACATTTGGAGCTTGTGGTACGAAGCGTCACCATTAATTTGGAAGTGATGAATTGATATTTTTTCATTTTATTCTTTTCCTCACAACATCAATCAAGACTAGTGACAATGAAGAAGAAACAATTACTTCTAAGGCCTTCAATGATTTGAACAGATGGTGAGGCACAAGATTGAGGCTTCTTTGTTGATAAAGAATCAGATGGCTGATTTCTGGCCTTATATTTTTGGGGTCTGGAACCCCAATAGTTTTCCTTTTGCTGGTGCGTGCGACGAATATGGGATGAGGGGATCTCATGATGTGTAATGATATGCATCATAGGATGAATTTGTGGTGAGTCATTGTAAAGAATAGTCTGGCCATGACCTGTGCATCTATGTGGCATTTCAGGGGTGACTTTCAGTCTGGTAGGACGCGGTGTGGTGAATACTATCGGTAGTAGTGGGATCTCATTTGATGAGATATAGTGTGATGTCACGGGGTTTGGCATGGAATGATTTTAGTCGAAGTATATTGGGCTGATAGCGGGGCAGAGAGGCATAACCACACTGAAGAATAGTGGAACAACCTACTATGGAATATGGGTGGGGGAAATCACACTATAGTTTTTGCAGACAACAATAGCCTCAGGAAGGGATAATTCACTTCAAATATGGTTCGTTATTGATCGTGGGGTGAATTTGGATACAATCATGGACAACTGCAACACGGATGACGACATCTGGTGGTGTTTAGGATCTTACTAGGTGGATGATCTGGTTGGGCCTTTTTTTCAGGTCTTGCCTCCATGCCTGTTCACAGGCTGGTTCTTTAATTTGATGGGTTGTGTTAATTAATGTACCTCCTAAGGCCACCTCTTGTTTTTGAAACTATTTTCTTTTGTTGTTGGGATTTTGGTCTCGTTCTATTGTGGGAAGCGTTGGATTTACACCTTGTTTTTTGTGGCGTTTATGCCACATTTCAATATCATTTTATCTTATTTACTTTTCTAAATATATTTTTGGGGCTATGTATGCTCAGATACCAAACCATCCATGTAATTTGGGATGAATAGAAACATGTTACCAAGATATATTGGTCCCTTTGAATTTCATGATCACAATTGGATGACAGCTTATCGCTTGGAACACCCATATATTCTCTCTTAGGTTTACGTTGTGTTCTGTGTATCTATCCAAAAAAAGTATACACCTTATCATTTTAATGTATTGAACTCAAAGGAATAATCATAAAGAAGGATATTTATTATGGGGAAGATATAAGGATAATTTGGATCATAGAGAGAATATTATTTAAATAAGACAACTCACCTGATAAAATTTTTTAGGGGAAATCATAAAATTAAAAAGTAACCTGAGAACCTGAAAATGTGATGAGGAAAAAAATCCACTATAATTTGTATCATTATAGTGGAATTTCAGCGGAAAAAATATTATAAGGGGTTAAAATGTAACATACCTTTAAATTTAGATAAATTTATCTATAAATAAATTTAATTTCATTCATAGATATGTTTACAGACAAAACTGACTTTAAACAAACTATGGAAAACTATTGAAATATTATCGACAAACTATTAGAACGGTGGGTATAAATAAGTTTAAACACATTATAATATATATATAAATATTTATATTAATTTAAACTAATTTATTAACTATGATGAAATATTTAGATAATTTTGATTATTTCCATTTTGTTCTTCAATAATATATTTTTATAATTTTTTTTAATTTTTTTTGAAGAAATTATAATTAATTAATTCCATGTTTAGAAATTGAATTTTAAAGAAATGATATCATTTTATGCAATAATAATTTTTTAATTATCATAAATATAAATTTTGGGATTTTTCAAAAAAAATTATTTTCAGTGAATAGTGTACAATATTGATTTTTGTAAGGCTATATTTTCTTTCCATTAAATCAATTAATTTAAAATTTACGTTATATATTTTTCTTTGGTATTAAAGTGATATAATATATATTCTATTTACAAAAATATAATTAATTCCATTAGGATCAATATTTTCCATGATTTTTATATAAGTAATGTTTATGGATTAAAACACCTTTTTGAGGAAATTGTTTTCCTAACATTTTATAGATTTATTTTTTTAATTAATATATGAATATTCTAATAATTTAAATTGATAAAAAATATACCCTATTATAAATAATGTTTTTATAATTTTTTTGAATATGAACCACTTCTTGGGTTCCTTCAAAATAATATCCTTGGTAAATACTTATCACCATGGTATGCATAGAGTGGGTAAAATAGTTAAAACATGGATAAAATATTGAAACAATTCATTAAAATTTATATAACACTTGATTTTTTCCTATTAGATGAGTGGATTAAGGGAATTATCATCAATTTTCTATATATATGGAAACTTGGTTTCATGTTCATTTTATTATGACCATTATATTATTTCATGTAATGAAAAATAAAAAATGTAACCCTCTTCTGTAACACCCTGAGATTTTATGAGAAGTATTCTTTTTAATTTATTTGATGTCTTGTGTTGTATGCAACACCAAGATTATCTTGCGCTATACGCAACATTGTTTTAGCTTGCAGTATACGCAACACTATTCTTGAATCGTGTTACACACAATTTCTGGTTCGTTTCAAGTTATTGTACGAAACATTGAGTGTATATATATATATGTATTCAATGTATAAATGCAATATGGTTGTGTTATATAATATGCAACAACAAAATAATCTTTCAATACACGCAACCCTGACTTGGCTTGCATTACTCACAATCGCGACCTTCCATGATAGCGTATATTGTACGCAATACCGAGTTTTACTTAACAATGATATGTTATATAAACTAGCCGTTATGAATAGTAAAACCTACTTTTTGAAATTTTATTTTTCAAAATGGACTTCACTTTTGGATTCAAAATATCAAAATTAGCCTAGGGTGAATTTTTGGTATTTTTCTGAAAACATTCAATTTTTGATGAATAGTGAAAACAATGGGTTACTATATAAAAACCGACTTTTTATTTAAATAATTAATTATTTTATTTAAATTTATTTCAAGCCAAAATAGATACATAATACCTATATAAGTTCAATGTAATAATTTGATTCATTTTATAATAATTTTAGATATATGAAAATTTTATTGAACATTTAACTGTCTTTTACCCACCTCCTAGGAGAATTTGAAAATTTACATAAAACATAACTTTACCACTTGTGTGAGTGGAATTTCAAAAATATAAGAGACATGGTTGATATTAGTATGTAAAATGTGGTTCAATAAGATAATATTTTTTTTGGTGAATAGTAACTTTTTACATTTATTTACCAAGGTTAAATGCAAATAGGGTAATTAAGGGTAAAAATGATATTATTATTACCCTAAACCATGTAATAATTCTATTGGATAAGTTTATATCGACCAAAAACAACCTTAGGGTTAAAATATTACCCTTTATGTCCACTTGGATTAGATTGGGACACTTATTATTATTTTATTTAAAGAAGAGTTAAAAAGGTTAAAATCAATGTTTAATAAGTAAAACATTTTTAATATTGGGATATACATAAGATAAATTAAAATAAAAATATTAATTAGAAATATAAAAATATTTAATACATAATGGTATTTTATTTATAATTTTTAGACATTAAATAATTTAATTTATTTATGTCACAATGATGATGAAATAATTACCTTATTAATGAAATATTAACATAATTGATGTTTTAAATACCCAAATAAATGTAATTTTAGACTTTTTATGAATTAAAATAATAATATATGTTAATATTTCATGTTATTATCGATTTAATTTTCTTTTTTAGAGAAAATAGTTCTGTTATGATTTAAAAACATATCAAGTACCAAATAGTGTTAAAATTGACATAAAATAGTTTTAAAAAAAATATTATTTTATTAATTGTTATTTTATTACTAAAAATTTAAGGTTCGGCCAAATGACTTAGATAAGGATATATATATTAATAATGAACCACTTGGGGTTCTTTTGGCTTGTTATAGTAAGTTTATTATCCATATAGTGTAAGAAAAAAAACACACGGTAAAAGTTAAATTATTTAACTTAGAGATAAATCTAAATGATAAGGATAGAATAGTAACCTAATCATGTCTAAAACCTATTGGTTGAATGGATTTATACCCATACCCACCTTATCTTCTAAATAATTTAATTTGGATCTATTAAAAAACTAATATGTTTTTATTATAAAATAATATTTTATGTTTTCCAAAGGTGCCCCTCTCCTCCCTTATAAAAAGGGCACCCCTTCCCTCTTCTCTTCACACTCTTTTGAGCCTTGAAGCTTAGCCAAACACTGACAATTCCTCTTCTCAATCTCTCTATTTATATCATAGAGGTTTTGGTCTTCTCAAAATACCAACTCTAGTGCCCTAAGAAGAAGTATAAAGGAGGTGCGTCGAGGAAGAGGTAATCTCTTCTACCGACTCTTTCAAGTTTCTTTCTTCTTCTACTTAATATTCATTAGTTATTTCATTATAAAGTAACAAAATAAGTATTAATTATATATTGATATGTTATTATAAATATGAAACAACCCAATTTCACCTTCTATCCATCCTACGGAAAACAAAATCCCCGCGCGTTTGTACGTACGGAATACCGTCTCCACGCCGTGGTATAATCTGTTTTTCCACCACCACCTTACTTGGATGGGTATAATGGTGTAAAGAATAACTATATATGGTTATTTTAACATCATAATGACTCTAATATATTATATCACCCACTAAAATTCCATTCAATAAATATGGTAACGATACCATCGCTCGTGTGTACGTACGGATTACCGTCTCCACGACGTGATGAGATTCATTTTCCATGTTAACAATTCAAGAATGATTAAAATGTATTTATAATAATTAATGATGAAATATATCAAATAATAATGCTACTTTATTCATGTATATATATATCTATGTCATCTAATTAATTTCATTCAAGTCAATAAGGAACCGAAAACAGTGTTCATGCGTATGTATGGCCTACCGTCTCCATGAACAGTGTATTTCATTCCATTTATCGATCTATTATGTATATGTATATTATGATTATTTATTACTTATAAATCATTTTTTATATTATAAAATTACTTAATCATGATCTAGGTAATCATATTAATAATTACAAGTCAAAACACGGATGATAAATGAAAAGATTTTACCCAAAACAGTGCTTTAACATTGACTTTACAAAAGAACGAGTAATATGAAGTCATAAGTGAACCATATATGATATCATAACAATTAATTTGATTCTGTAATAAGTGAATGAAATTATTTAAATAATTATACAGGAGGTTCGGATACGTATGAAGCATATCAGACCTAAGGTAAGGGATAATTTTGCAATCTCATTTTTATCTGAGATTTCTTATTTGTAAGTATTTACTCGGGTTATATTTTTCATCAATGTCCATAAAAATGTTTTCATAAAGTGTGTAATATTCTTCCACGTATGTTTAAATTAGTTTTTGCCCATTTTTACTTTTACTTTATGTTATGGAAAGAATATTTCTTTTGTTTACCATATGTGGTATTTTTTGAATTTTTCGTTAAATGTACAAGGAGAATGTTTGTTTAAACTTATACGACATGAATGAATTTTTATAGTTTCATAATGCCTAATTTTCATGAATCTTCTTCTATAAGATTTCATGAATTTTTTTAACAAAAATTTTTATTTTAAAATTGCATGGCATTTTATGAAATGAAAATCATTTTGAAAAAGAAATGATATTTTCCTCAAGAATTCATTTCAACTGTTTTATCAAAACTGTTTTTCATCTAAGATGACATTATTTAGCATGTTTTTGTTTCAATTATAATGTATCTATTATTTACATGGTGTGATTTTTCTTATGCTTAAATGGTATCCATTTGTTTTTTATGGATTATGTGATGATGGGATGATGTTTATGAAACCCATTTTATTCTTTGGGTTATAATGAATGATTTAAGATTTTTTTGTGGCACACATAAGAATTATTTCATTATGAGATGGGTGAGACCTATATCTCCCTCAAATGAATTTGGTAATGATTTTTATCTCATGTGATAGACATGGATGGAATGGTAATTTAATATGGTTCAGTGTTATAAGACAGAAATGAGGAGTGATCTCGATTCAGAAAGGGACTTTGTCCACTACGATGGTCTTGGCAGCAATGCCTTGGCTACCATGGAAATAAATTCATGTGATTAATGTTTTTCCACAATTACAGGTTTTATTTCCAAGATATTTTATCATGATTGATGTTCCATTATGATCTATTCCTTATGTACTTAAATGTTTTATGTCATTGCACAAGATTTCGATGTTTAAACATTATGTTCATGTTTTTATGTTCAGATGTATATGGTTTGTTTTATTATATCTAGGCCTACCCTTACTTATCATTTGAGCTCACCCTTTATATGTTTTACTTTCCCTAGGATATAAATAAAGGTTTTAGTTAAGAAAACAAAATGGGAAGATCTTATGGGAGATGTTGGAGATATTTCCCAACGATTAAAAGACTATTTTCCAAGTTTCCAAAGACACTAAACTATTACGGTCCTTTGGTTTTTGTTTTTGTTATGTATTAAGTATTCAACCAAATTAATGCAATTTACATGTATTTGAAGCTTTGGGTCTCTACAGTTGGTATGATAGGTTCGGTTTAGTTGACCTTTGGAAACTAGGATGCGAGAAATTTAGTGAGATCCCAAGAGATATTTCGAAGGTATATATAGGGATGTACCATAGGTTTAGTATAAATATAGGTTACAGTCCTAGAATTATTTTGAAGATCATGAATAACCTACGGTGAACGTAGGGTATCATGGATTTAATAATGTGTGATAAGATAGACATCCCATAAGTGAATTTTTAAGATTATGTTGTACCTCGTTATTTTAACTGTTTCTTACATTATGATTTCTGGTCTTAGTCAATGGAGGGAACAAGAAGGAATTCAGTTAACATTGATTCCAATGGACAAATTTGTGACTATGATCAACAAAATTTTGTAACTTCTGGAGAGAAAGATATTGTGATTATGCCGAATCAGTCATCTCGATATATGATTAACAAGGTGAAGTTTAGTTGTATTCCTAAGTCATCAAATAATAGGAAGATGGAATTTTAAACATGTTTGCATGGTGAGGAGCATAGATAAGGGAAGATTGAGATTTATAAAGAAGGGAAAAAGAACCTTGAGGAATACCTCAAATGGAGGGGAAGATGTTATTTATGTGGAGAAAAGGTTCATAGAGTGACAAACTGTTATGGAGTCCAATGTCTTATCTATGGAGAACATGGGCATTACCCAACTCAATACCCTAACCTAATAGGTTACTTCCAAATCAAGGAAGGATGTATTCCATGGAAATCATTTAAAAGGATGGATTTAAGTGTTTATGTATTGGTATTCAATAATAATGTTGTTGAGGTTCTTTCATGAAATATTGGAATATCTATGTATTGGTTAATTCGGGTTTTCAATAATTATATGGTACATGTAACCATGAAAAGTGTTTGAAATATTTTTGGAAGGTAGATGATATGCGCATAATGAAGGGATAAGGAGATAATGAGATGTTTGATAGTTTTATTGAGCTCTTGATTGATATAAGGACTAAGTGATATCATGGTGTGAGTATATAGAAATTTTGGGATTTTGGTATGTGGAAAGTATTACATTTCGACAACATTCATGTTTTCACTAAGGTTCAATGGGTATTAATTTTTCAAGAGAATACATGACTAAGGTATTCACATGTTTGGACTGTGACCAACGAGATATATCGTATGATAAATGATGGGATTCACATGCTCGGCAGATGACATTTCTAGTAATTGTTTTCTTCATACTATGAGCTTGGACAGAAGTATTTTGGATAAGCCTAAATATGGGAATATATTATGTTGGACATAAGTCAGTATTGTTTAAGGCTAGAACTTTTTTCGATATTATTTATGGAATGTTATAATAATGTAGTTTTAGAAAAAGTACAACCTACAGGACGAGCGACAACCCGTCGCGTTGGACAAGGCTGTGGGAATCGAACCCACAACTGAAGTGAGACCAGCCTTTATCACCTACAATTGGCCTACAGGAAGTCCCTAGTTAGTAAAAACTAGTTTTATTTTATTAAGTTGTATGAAAGATGAAGTATAGGTTCATTTTTGGAATCATATACAATTATCCTCACCATAGATAGACTTATGTATATTTGATAAATTTTTCTAACCTTTTGTTTGAAACAGATGAAATGACTCATCATTCTATCACATGATATGCTAACACTTCACGAATGAAAAATTCAACTTCATTTCGTTAAGAGATGAAGTGGAAAATTTTCAAGGTACGAACCACAGTGAGATTGTACCGAAATCATGTAAGTATTTCTTTTGATTCGAAAATTCTTCAACATTAGGGAAATGAAATTGAAAACCAAAAAATGTTGTCTTAGTGCCCTCATATCTAATTAATCATATGGTACCTTAGAACATCACAAATTTATGGCTTTGTGATTGTTTTATTTTTCATAGCCATGTTCTCTACCACTATCTATCAGAACATGATGGTTATATTTACCTTCCATATCAATATTTTCACTTTTGTTCTCTTATGAGGAAACCCAGTGATTAGTTAATTTGGGTAACCATTACATTTCATACTTTATTTTTTAAAGATAAGGTTTGGTATTCCTTTTTATGATGTGGGTTTCTATTAAAACTTTCGAGTAGTAAACTATTTATAACCCTGGTGAATTTTGAGGGAGAAATTAATTTTAAGGGGCGTAGAATTTAACACCCCGAGATTTTATGAGAAGTATTCTTTTTAATTTATTTGATGTATTGTGTTGTATGAAACACCAATATTATCTTATGCTATACGCAACACCATTTTTGCTTTCAGAATACTCAACACTATTCTTGGACCGTGTTACACACAATTTCAAGTTCGTTTGAAGTTATTGTATGCAACATTGAGTGTATATATACATATACATATATGTATTCAAGGTATAAATGCAATATGGTTGGATTATATTATACACAACAACAAAAGAATCTTCCACTACACACAACCCTGACTTGGCTTGTGTTACACACAATCACGACCTTCCACGATAGCGTATTTTGTACGCATTACCGAGTTTTACTAAACAACGATATGTTATATAAACTAGATGTTATGAATAGTAATAACCAATTTTTTAAATTTTTTTTTTCAAAATGGACTACATTTTTGGATTCAGAATATCTAAATTAGCCGAGGGTGAATTTTTTTTATTTTTCTGAAAACTTTCAATTTTTGAGGAATAGTGAAAACAATGGGTTACTATTTAAAAACCAACTTTTTATTTAAATAATTATATCTTTTATTTAAATTTATTTGCGGTCAAAATAGATACATAATACCTATATAAGTTCAATGTAATTAATTGGATTCATTTTATAATAATTTAAATATATAAAAATTTTATTTAACTTTTGACCGTCTTTTACCCACCTCCTAGGAGAATTTGCAAATTTACATAAAACTTAATTTTACTGCTTCTGTGAGTGGAATTTTAAAAATCAGAGAGAAACGGTTGATATCAGTAAATAAAATGTGGTTCAATAAGATTAAAATAATTTTTGGTGAATAGTAAATTTTTACTTCTATTTACCACGGTGAAAAGTAAATAGGGTAATTAAGGGTAAAAATGGTATTATTATTACCCTAACTCATGTACTAATTCTATTGGATTAGTGTAGTTTGACCAAAAACAACCTTAGGGATAAAATATTACCCTTTATGTCAACTTTTATTAGATTATGACAGTTATTATTATTTTATTTAAAGAAGAGTTAAAAAGGTTAAAATGAAAGTTTAATTGGTAAAACATTTTTAATATAGGGTTATGCATAAGATAAATTCGACTATAAATATTTATTAGAAAGCTAAAAATATTTCATAAATAATGGTATTTTATTTATAATCTTTATTCATTATATAATTCAATTTATTTATGACATAATGATGATGCATTAATTACCTTATTAATGAAATATTAACATAATTGATGATTTAAACACCCAAATAAATGTAATTTTAGACTTTTTATGAATTAAACTAATTTTATAGGTTAATATGATGTGTTATTATTTATTTAATTATTTTTCATTGAAATAATCATGCTCTTAGGATTTTGACAAAAACCAAGTACCAAATAGTGTCAAAATTGATATAAAATAGATTTTAAAACAAATATTATATTATTAATTGATATTTTATTCCTAAAAATCTAAGGTTCAGCCAAATGACTTAGATAAGGATATATATATATTAATAATTAAACACTTGGGGTTTGTTTGTCTTGTTATAGTATGTGTATTAACCATATCGTGCAAGAAAACAAAAAGGCATGGTAAAAGTTAAAATATTTAACTTAGAGTTAAATCTAAATGATAAGGATAAAATAGTAACATAAACATGTCTAAAACTTATTGGTTTAGAAGATTTATACCTATACCCACCTTATCTTTGAAATAAATCAATTTTGAGCTATTAAAAACCGAATATGACTTTATTATAAAATAATATTTTACGTTTTCCTAAGGTGCCCATCTCCTCCCTTATAAAAAGGGCACCCCTTCCCTCTTCTATTCACACCCTTTTGAGCCTTGAAGCTTGGCCAAACCCAAAATATTCCTCTTATAAACCTCTCTATTTATATCATAGAGGTTCTGTTATTCTAAAAAGAACAACTCTAGTGCCCTAAGAAGAAGTTTAAAGGAGGTCTGTCGAGGAAGAGGTAATCTCTTCTACCGACTCTTTCAAGTTTTTTTCTTCTTATACTTACTCTTATTTAGTTATTTAATTATAAAGTAATAACATAATTATTACTTATATACTGATATTTTATTATAAATATGAAACAACCCCATTTCAGTTTCTATCCATCCTACGGAAAATAAAATCACCGTGCGTGCGTACGTACGGAATACCGTCACCACACCGTGGTGTAATATGTTTTTCCACCACCACCTTACTTGGATGGGTATAATGGTGTAAAGAATAAATATATATGGTTATTATAACATCATATTGATTCTAAAATATTATATCATCCACTCCAATTCCATTCAATAAATATGGTAATGATATAATCGCTCGTCTGTACGTACGGATTACCGTCTCCACGACGCGATGAGATTCATTTTCCATGTTAACAATTCAAGAATGAATATAAATTATTTATAATAATTAATCATGAAATATATGATATAATAATTCTACTGGATTTATGTATATATATATATATGTGTGTGTGTGTTTCCTCTATTTAATTTCAATCAATTCAATAAGGAAACGAAAACAGCATTCATGCGTACGTACGAACTACCATCTCCATGAACGATGTATTTCTTTAAATTTATCGATATATTATGTATATATATTTATTATGAATATATATTATATATAAATCATGTTTTATATTCTCGAATTTTTTAATCATGATCAAATTAATCATATTAATAATTATAAGTCAAAACACGGACGATAAATGAAAAGAGTTTACCCAAAATACTGCATTAACATTGAATTTACAAAAGAACGGGTAATATAAAGTCATAAGTGAACCATATATGATATCATAACAATGAATATGATTCTTTAATAATTCAATGACATTATTTAAATCATTATACATGAGGTTCGAATACGTATGAAGCATATCAGACCTAAGGTAAGGGATAATTTTTCAATTTCATTTTTATCTGGGATTGCTTATTTGTTAATATTTACTGGGGTTATATTTTTCATCCATGTCCATAAAAATGTTTTCATAAAGTCTTTAATATTCTTCCATGTATGTTTAATGTCTTTTTACCCATCTTTACATTTACATTGTGTTAGGGAATGAATCTTTCTTTTGTTTACCATACGTGGTATTTTTTGACTTCTTCGTTAAAAGCATGAGGATAATGTTTTTTTAAACTTATACATCATGAACAGATTTTTACGGTTTCATACTGCCTAATTTTCATGAAGCTTATTCTACAAGATTTCATGACTATTTTTAACAAAATCCTTTTCTTTTAAAATTGCATGACATTTTTTGAAAAGAAAATGATTTTGAAAAAGAAAGGATATTTTACTCAAGAATTCATTTCAAGTGTTTTATCAAAACTATTTTCCATCTAAGATGAAATTATTTAGCATGTTTATGAATCAAGTATAATGTATATATTATTTACATGGTGTGATATTTCTTTGGATGAAATGGTATCCAATTGTTTTATATGGATTATGTGATGATGGGATGATGTTTATGAAACCCATTTTATTCTTTGGGTTATAATGAATGATTTATGATTATTTTGTGGCACACATAAGAATGATTTCATTATGAGATGGTTGAGACCTATATCTCCCTCCAATGCATTGGGTAAAGTATTATATCTCATGAGATAGACATGGATGGAATGGTAAGTTAATCCAGTTCAGTGTTACAGGACTGAAATGAGGAGTGAACTCGATTCCGAAAGGGACTTTGTCCACTACGATGGTCTTGGAAGCAATGCCTTGGCTACCATGGAAATAATATCTTGTGATTAATGTTTTTCCACAATTAAAAGTTTTATTTCCATGATATTTAATCATGATTGATGTTCCATTATGATCTATGCCTTATGTACTTCAATGTTTTATGTTATTTCTCAAGATTTCGATGTTTAAACATTATCTTCATGTGTTTATGTTCAGATTTATATGGTTTGTTTTATTTTATCCATGCTTACCCTTATTGATCATTTGAGCTCACCATTTATATGTTTTATTTTCCCCAGGATATAAAGAAATGTTTTTGGTAAGAAAAAAAATGGGGAAGATCTTATGGGAGATGTTGAAGATATTTAACCATGATTAGAATATTATTTTCCGAGTTTCCAAAGACACTAAACTATTACGGTCTTTTGGGGTTTGTTTTTGTTATCTATTAAGTATTCCGCCCATGTAATGTAATGTCCATGTACGTCAAGATTTTGGTCTCTACATCTTCCCTTTAAAATATTCTTATATGTTCACATAGAGATAAAAATAAGTTATGAATGAATCCTAAATATTAGGATTATAATAATAAAATTATTTTTTATTATTTTTTATTATTTATAATTTTTATAATTGTATAATTACCCAAAATTCTTATACAATGATAATATAGTTCATGTGAAAGCGGTGGGAAAATGGATATAGATAATATTAAAAACATTAAACATATATTTTTGGCAGGAATTATCATTATACAATAATTTTATAGAGAATAATAACGTATAATTGGTTGTTAAAAGTGTTATATTCAAAATCTATCATTTCGTTGATGTCTTTAAAAATAAATTAAATGAATTGTATAAAAAATGTCATTATTTATATTTCATGATAAAAAATATGTTATTAAATTATTTACAAATAAAAAAAAAAATAGGAAGAGTAAAAATAGGTTTATAAATAGTTTAAAATGTTACCCCTTGTAAATTTTTGAGAAAATAGTTAACTTATATGTAAAATTTCAACCATTTATGATTAGAATAGTACTTATTACATTTACTGTTAAAATTTCTTAATGAAGTGTTTAAAAAAATATAAGGTTTAAAGTGAAACTAAAACTTGTAAAATAATTATTTATATAAGGAATTTCAACCCTATCTTATAATATATCAAAAATTATGACCTCATGGTATCCCTTTCCCATGAAAAAGAATTTATTATATATATTTTATTAATGCCATGCGTGTCCTTTCAGTCACATTAAAAATTAACCACCTCAAGTCTATTTTATACACCAAATAGATACAATTATATTGAAAAAACCGTGAAAATAACTATAATAGGCATTCTTATCCATTTTTTGATGTTATATCATTTTGAAAATACCAAACCTATATCGCTTAAGAGGAGATCTAAAGGAGATCATTCAAAGAAGTGGTAATCATTTTCACTGAGAACTTTCAATTTTCATCTTCTTTTACCCCTACTAATTATATCATAACCATTAGAAATTAATAAAAAAAGTACATACCATATACTAATATGTTAGTATGTTGAAAGAAAAATATTAATCCATCTCATTCTCTATAAAATGGAAAAACAAATCATTACTCATGTGTGCGATGGACTATGACCACAAGAATAAATGTAATTTGTTTGAAATTACAACCCATCATGGATTTCAATAATTAGGGAAGAAATGAATATATTTTATAATTAATAAATAATTATAAATTTGTATTTTTAATATTTCATATATTTCATATGTTAATAAATAATAATATCCCTTGTATGTATGCACAACCTACCATATCTACAAACTGATGTGGTAAATTTTAATGAATATTTCTCAAGGATTATTTATAATGTGTATATAAGGAATAATTTTTATTTTTATATAATTATTAACAATCTATATATGATATAACCATGATCAAGATGCAAGGATGATAGCTACTGACTCAAAAAATATGTGAAAAATGAAGAAGCTAATACCAAAAACAATGATAATAATAAGATATTTTACAAAATAGGTAATAAGATGTTATAATTAGATAATGTATTGTAATATAGATATTTATATGGTTATCATATTTAATTAAAATAAAATAAATTCATTATGTAGGTTTTTTAAATCACATATGAGGAAATTTTAACTTAGGATAAATGGTTTCTTAACTCAATTTCCATTCATTATGATATTTTCATACTTTAATGAATATATTTATATTTTGTGTGAAATGAAATTTTATTTTATTAGGTGGAATTTAAAATTATTATTTTGGGATTCTAATTTTTGAACACTATAGTTTCAATGATTAATTATCACTTCAATTTTGTGACCGTTGTAAGGTATTTTATCTCTACACCCACTCAATTGAGAAATATTTGTTATTAGAAATGTATTTATGTTTATTGGATATATATATATATATATATATATTTAAAAATATTATTCCTTTTCCCAAAACAACCAAAGAAAATTTATTATAAAATATAGAGTTTACAGAAGTCTGAAATATGGGATCATATTACAATCTCTTTTATGCAAAGGAAGTAAAACAGTAGGGAGGTCTTCAAACCAGGTGTTGTATTGATTTAAAACCATGTTTTCTTGGACATATTCAATGATGTTTGGTTCTTGATAATCATGTGTGATGATATAGTTTAGATCGATAAGTGAAAAGGTGTAGTCTATCCAACTGGTAGTTATTGGCCATGCCTGATGTATTATGCCATTCCAAATCACCAGCACGATGGTAGTTGAATCTCTTTCAATACAAAGATTATTCCAACCCAAGAGTCTCACAAAAGAAATATCATGTATTAAACTCATCATCTCAGTATTAGGATAGGTGGAGTTGTTGTAGCTACCCCTGAAGCATCCAAGGATCTGACCTAGGTGATTCTTGAAGATATCCCCACAACCTACAGTGCCTGAATTTCTTTTGGAGGAACCATAAATATTAAATTTAATCCATTCAAGGAGAGGAGACTTAATAAAAACATCTAGAATGTGAAGAGACTGATAATAATTTACACTAATCTGAAGACGCCATAGGATTTCAATGTCATTCACAGTGTTGTGGAAATGACCATTTTGCATCAGATCGGATTCCCATATGGAAATGAGGATCTTAAACCGATATACATATTGATTTAGTAAGTAATTGTTATGAAAAATAGCATTCCAATCATACCAGATCACATGATGGATCTCAACAGCTGTATCTAGGAAAAGGTTCTTGATTTGCTGAGAGTTGTCCATTTCTAGACATTTTTTTAGTTGGGTTTTAACGGAGTCATGAACAAACCATCTACAACCAAAAGTTTCAAAAATATATTTTCAAAGAGTAGAACTAGTAATATATATAATAAAGAGATGATGAGCATCTTCTATATGTTGACTACATAGTTTGAATTTATAATAGAGTTGGATTCAAAAAGATTGAAGACAACTCTTTGTGGGAACTCTATTGTGTGCAAGATTATAGATGAGATTGAATCTTGAAGGCTTTATTGAGGGATTGTTAAAATGGTTTATCCAACTGAAGTCACTTTCGTAGTTAAAAATGTAATGATTAAAAAAAAAATTTAGCGTCAAGCATGCCATTATTGGAAGGTTATAAAATTAAGACATCATTAGTTTTTAAAAATGGGTAGTTTTCAATCTCATTCAAAATATTTTTGGGGAGATGATCATGTTGAGAGTTTAAAATATATCTAGTGGAAATGTTAGTACTCCCAGGGGTTTGATCGGGCTAAATAATAGTAATTATGTTCATGCCAGTGCAGTTATACACCAAGAATTTCATGGATTAGTCTTTGGAGACCATCTATCTATAATTATTCATAATACTGGAGTAAGAATGTCTGATGGATGGCCAAATAGAGGAATTAATGAAATTTGAGTTTCCCGTCTTATGTTTTTCAAGAAATCTATTTTTGAGGAAAGTAACATATTCATAATTATTATGTAGAATGTTCCAAGTGAGTCTGGATTTATGAGATTCATTAATGAACTTAATATTTTTTTATGCTGATACCACCTTACTCAATAGGATTACAACAAGTTGACCAGGGAACAATCACAATATTTATTTCAGGAGTGCTTTTAGTCCAAATAAAATTATTTATAGTAGTGTTTATTTTTTGATAAGACCAACTGACCATTTACAAACCACCATTGAATATAACAACATGGAATCAATGGTGGATTTGAAAAGGCATATTTTTCCCGCCATAGAGAGATATTTAACTTTCCATGAATATAGATGGGTTAAGACTTGGTCAACTATTGTAGAAAAGTGGAATGTTTTGGTTCTGCCCCCAAAAATGGGAACAATAAGATATGTAAAGGCTAGAGTACCTTCTTTTAGACCTATGTCACTAATAATGTTATATTTTCTGTTGGGGGAAAAGTTCTTTCATAATAATTAGGTAGATTTATTCCAACTAATGGTTTGTCTATAAACGTCTTCATAGTGAGGGAGTGTTATTTTGAGGTATAGAATGTTTCTTTTATCACCATTAAGGAAAAAGATGATGTCGTCAGCATAAAACATGTGAGTGGGGGAAATTGTGTTCCTAGTGACATAGATGGGTTTTAGTTTATTTTGGTCCAATAAGAGATTGAGCAGGTAGCTAAGATAGTTATCCACTATTGGGAAGAGAATAATTGAGAGAGGGTCACCTTTTCTAACACATTTAGGGCATTTGAAATATCCCTTGAGAGAATCATTGATTAAAATGGAGATAGAACCTGAGTAGAACAATTTTTTGATTGAAATAATGAATGAAACACTAATGAAAAAACCTTGAATAACATTGAAGGTAAAGCTCGATTCCATGGTGTCAAAATATTTTTTAATGTATGGTTTAATAGAAATCTCCTATGTTAGTTTTATTCTTGTTATTGACACACTTATAGAAAAGACAAATATAATCATGAATGGATATACCCTTAATAAAACCAAATTTGTTACAGGAGGCAATTTTATCTTTGATAGTTGAGAGTCTAATGGCAATGATTTATGTTATTATTTTACAAAGGGTATTGAAAAAGGAAATGGGTCTAAAAATGAGTCTTATAGGATTTTTCCACATTTAGGATCAAGGAGTGAAATTGAGAATTAAGATCATGAGGAAGGTCACCATTGGAAAAAAATGATTTGAAAATTTTGAAAATGTCGACATGAATCACATCACAATAGTGTTGGAAAAAACCATTATTTAGACTATCAGGATTTAGAGAACTGTTGAGATTCAAACTAAAGACAAAGAATTTAATCTCATAATCCATATGAATTTTGAGAGTGAAATTGTTGTCCTCAGCAGTGACCACATTCGGAATGACCTCCGGAAGAAAGACTTTGTTGATATCCGGACCATTGCAGATGGATTCATATTAATAGAAAATGTGATGAGCAATGTCAACATTATTGTCATGATGTTTGTCCCTATCTTTTAAAAAGGTTATTTTTCTGAAATCCTTTGTTATTATTTGAAGTGAATTATAGAATTTAGTATTTTTGTCACCATATGACAACCATTTAACATTAAACACATTTTTCCTCATGTTCTCTTTAAAATTTAGTAAAGAGTTGATTTTAATTGTAGGGTCTATTTCTAGAGTTGGTTCAATATTAAAATTAGAGCTAGTTTAATTTTTTTTAATTAATTTACATCTTTCTCAAGAAGAAGGATTTCATTGTTAATTTGTTTGGATTTAGATATACACCAAATTTTGAGAGTCTGTTTGAAGTTCTTTAATTTAACATAACAGGCAAAGGATTCATTGTTTTTTACATTGAGGACCAATGTTTTTTTACAGTATTAGTTCATTCATCATTAGAGAACCCTGTATTGTTAAATTGGAATGGTAATGGAGGTCTCATGTATTTGGTAGGGACATTTACTAGGATTGGATGATGGTTAGAGTTCAGCTTGTGAAGTGTGGTGCTAGAGATAATGTCCCATTTATCTAAGGCAATAACATTTGTGAATTATCTATCTAGCTTAGATGAAACCACTCTATTATATTGTCTTCTATACTAAGTAAATTTTACAACTATGAGATTAATTTCAATTAGATTATTGTCTTCAATTAAAGCTTTATATTCTCTCGTGGAAATAGTACCAGTGGAGGGACCAATTTTCTCACTTGAGTAGAGAATGGCATTGAAGTCTCAAATAAGAAACCAAGGGTCATTAATATTGGTGAATAGATATGATAGGTAATTCCACAAATGACTTATTTCTTCATATATATTATTACCATAAATAAATGAGTATAATAAGTAAGATTTATCAATGTTAAAGTTTCAAGTGAACACTTGGTCAAAAAAGTTGAAGATATTAACATTTGTGTAAGGACAAGTGTGAAAAAATCCATAGATTTTCATCATTGGTGGTATTTTTTATTGAACCAATAATGGAGTTGTTTTCTGGCACAACTGAGAAGGTTTTTTAAATTTTTTTTGGTTCAACAATAGAAAATAACAAAGGATGATGACTGTTGACCATTTTTTATGAATAGTGAACATGCCAGTGTTAGCTATACCCTGAAAATTCCAAAAAAAGAATCTTCATTTAAAACTGGGTTTAGAGTTAGAACTCCAATTTTTATTTTTCCATGAATTCTTATTTCTGGAATACCTAACTATCTGGGTGTTTTCACAATTATTGATCTATTTTTTTTACCTTTTTAGCTATGTCATGAGGGATGTTTGAATCCCTGACATTCCTCTTGGTAAAATTAGTAGAATATGTGGCATTTTTATATCATAGAACCAAAGAATTAACATTTTGGTTAACATAAAGAATTTTTGTATGCTCAAAACTAACAGTACTATTAATAAAATTAGAACCATCAATATAAATTCTTGTAGAAAGAGGTGCATGTGTACCTAGACCTGGGGAATTTTTTCACTATTATGGAACGACACAAGATATCTATTTTGGTGTCTTCTGAACCCCCAATTACTTAGTGTCAATAAAAGAGGACTGGGGCTGTACAGAGTCCATAACAGTTGAATAGAAATACATCTATTCTATAGGATATATAGTATCCATCAAAACCGGGAAAACATCATCCTTGTGTTCCTGAAATTGTGAGCGGGCCTTTACTGAAGGAAAAGTCCCCTCTACAGGTTGAAATGTGGATTTCAAAAATTGTATATGTTTGAATTTAGATTCATTAGGATTATTAGTGGAATGTGCCTCGGTATGAGAAACATTCTATCTAGTAGGATTATATTCAGATTTAACAGTTCAATTAGTGGTGTCCAGAGTTTGAGTGTTATTTATAGTATGCTTGTGAATAGACGTACAAGAACTAATGTTGGTTTCCTTGTAAGTGGTTTGTTGCTTCAAATCTATTTTAACAGTATCATAAAGGGTGCCCTGGATTTTTATAATGTCTATATTTAAAATAGTGTGTTCATTCAAATATTTTTCTGTAGTTAACTAAGGTGAATCAGTAGCATGAGTGCGTGAAGTGCATGTACTGTGAGCATTGCATTGGATCTACTCATGTTGAGGCAATGTTTCCTACTTACCCAGAGTAACTGGTGTGTTTATTTTGTTCTAAAAAGTGTCCAGAGCCATAGAAGTAGTAACTTATGTATATTTTTTTAGGCACACAGATCCTGTAGTCATGGAGCCAGATTTAGTACCATTGATGCAATTAGAGTATGAAATCTGTTCATACTGTCAAGTGATTGTTTTCTATAATCTATACTTCATGGATAGAAATTTTAATGGAATCTAAAACAAAATTATCTATTTCTTCTAAGTGTATTTTCCCATTAGTGGAGGTATCCTCATCTTCAGCTACATATTCCAAGGATGTACACTGATTTTCCCCTATGCGTGTCAAATTATGTGGTTTTTTTACCCATCTTTCATTTCTCTTTTTAGAGGATTCAAGTATGTCGACAATGGGGGTATTTTTTTATGGGTTTTCCTTATTTTTTTCTATTCATTTTCATTTGGTTTTTTTCTCACCACCCTACAATTAGATATTGTGTTTCCCATGATCTTATAAAGTGCACTAAAAGGTGATTTTATGTCATATTCTTTTATGATTTTAGATTTATAATAGTTTGTAGAAAAACTAATAATATTGGGAATTTTTGAATACAAATTAATTTCTAGCATCACTCTAAAAAAGTGACTGAAATCATCATTTAATGTTCTATGATATATTTTCAGAGTAATTCCAATTCAAGAAAGAATATCGTTCAGTATTTTAGGATGCCAAAAATTCTAATTCAACCCATTATTTTTAACCCAAACATATTCCATGGTATTCCTATAAGTATGTGGTTTAAATTAATACTCCCAATCCTATAATCTAACAAATATTGGATTTAGGTTAAATTTTCCAGTCTTCCAAAAATTATCAAGACCATACTTTTATTTTAAAAGTATTTGACAGTAACCATTACCTATTAGAATCAATTTCTTGTTAGAGATATTGAAAAACTGTGTAATGTGTGACTGTAAATCAATAAAAGGCTAAAGATGATCACCTTTCAGGTACGATATGCAGCCCATGATAGATTATTTTCACTTTTTCACGCATTTTTGTAGCGCATCCGGGTCCTCTTCCACCCATAAGCCACCATCATTGAGTCTTTTGAAGTGAGGGGGTTTCGTTGTATACTCTATTCTTATCTTGGTACCTTCTAGAGCATACAAGAATGATATTCCTCGAAATCTATCTGTGAGTGTGCATGATGGAAAATTTTCCTCATAAGCTTTGTCACATTGATCATCTACAACAAAATGTTGCACATAATGAGAGTTCTTCGTTCGAAGAGTCTCAAAGTGACGAGAAGGAAAAATTCAGGCTTGAGGAATGCGGTCACTATCAGAGAGACTTCTTATAATCAAACTAGAGAAACCCTATCCATTCACGATTTTAAATTAATAAATATTCATTCATAATGAATATAGATTCAATTCTAGTATACTTATTCATGGGGTATCTATTCAAAATCTACCCAGAAGTTAGGAATCTAGTTTAAAATTCCATATTTTGGAATAACCATATTTTCATTAATTAAATAATGTAATATATCCTTCAAAAAATACATAAATATTATTATCCTATTGATATTTGAGGAGTTTCTAGGTTTTATTCCATCTTTTCCTCTCCTTGTAACATGAATCACTAAAATTTTTATTTAATAAAAAAATCAAACTTGTTTCTCATTTGATTAGATATATTTTTATTACTTTTCCATACTTTGGAATTTTTTTTTGAAACGTCATATGTAATATTCCAAAATATTTATTAAGAAGATTTAATATTATCCTCAACATTTTTCATGTTTTAAATGATTTTTTATATTTTTTCCAAAAGGGTCATTTTCAAAATTTATTAATAAATGTTAATAAGGATGTTTTCTTTTTAACGTATAAGGTGTTCAAATATTTTCCCACCACCATAATGGTTTTATGATATTTACCTTCATCTACATGTTTTCAATGGTATTTTAAAAAATAATCTAATTAAAATTTATTTTACAAAAAATTTATCTATTTTAATCTATTGTAAAAAATTCATGATCTTAATATCAATATACATTTTATGATGAATTTTTTATCATATTATATCTCTTATAATTTTTTTTTCATTGACTATTCATTGAAACATTCACTTCCTTATGATCATTATCACTACAAATTCCATTTCTCTTAAATGTTCATATTATTTGTATCATAGAAATGATTATTTCAAAAAATCTATAAAATTTATACATTTGGAATTTTAGAAGAATGTGTGGGAAATATAGTGATGTGTGGGACCCAGTTATAGATATCCCCTTAAAGCATTGATAGGTCTTATGAGACAATCTAATTAAGAAAACATATTAAAAGGGTTTTGTGGTATACCATCCCATCGATTAAACTATATTACGATAAGGCATTGATGTAAATTATATCAATATGTTTATTATCATGAGATCGAACATCAAAAAATTCCTTCATTGAGAATTATGTTATCATTATCCAAGAGGTTATTTTTTTCATACTACGCATCAATGGATTTAATTATAAATTTATTGATTAAATATTATGACTTTACTATCATTTACCTTACCATAATGAATATTCCTTATTTTCTCATGACATTTTTTTTCTAAACCAATCTCTTTTTGATATTCTATGATCACCCTTTATTAGCTTTTACCCAGGATAAAAAGGATATTAATAGTCTTATCAGGGATTTGAGAATTTTTCACAAACTATATTTTAATATATATTTCCATTGTAATATGAGAATCATGTATATATATAGTTCTTCAGGACTTCTAAACTGATCGATCTATGATGATGTGATCCCTTTTATCTTATTAAAATGTAGTAGTGCCGACATGGAATCTGGGTTAATAAATAGAGGGTTGCTATAAAAAAACTCAATATATGGTAACATAATATATAACTGGAAACATGTACTAAATCACTAAACACTCTTATGGAATCTTCTATCTTTGAGTGTTTGAACTAGTATACTAATCACTGTAGAATGAAATTTCTCATAGACCCCTTATGTGTGTGTGTGTGTGTGTTCAAATGAGTAATAATAGACTATTTTTTAAGGAATCATAATCACTATCTAGATTAAAAATAATTTCATTCCAATCTATATGGGGAAACACCATATAGGTTGTTATTAACACAATATGTTATGAAACACGAATAGTAAAAACCCACAAGGAGTTCATTTTTAAATAATTAGATACTCGTACAAGAAAAAAGGCTTAAAATATGTCTAATCCTCGAAGAAATTCATTATATTATCACTAACAATCATCCCCTTATAGAAATTACATGAATAGTCATCAGAAGAAAATATATACCTAATGGTCTTGTTGAGTAGAATTCCATAAATATATTATATTGTAAGAAATTGTTTAAGATATTTTTGACATAGTAAATATTTTTTCTCTATATTTAGTGATTAAAATCACACTAATATGCCTATATGTCATATATATCCCTATATTCCATGAATGATGCATGGAAAAACCTCTTTACTATATATTTTAAATGATAAATTGAAATTAAATCATAAATAAGAAAACTGAAAGTGTAAAAAATGAGGTGAAATAAGATAACTGTAACAAAATATATGAATAACATCAATACAATGCCCTTGATGACATATAGTTCTTATAAAAAAATGCATTAATAATGCACAAGGAAGATAAAAATCATAGACTCCAATTTTTGTATGTTGTATATCTTTCATACCAAAAATAGTATGAAAAAAACATTAGATACCATTTTCAGTATCCCTTCTCAGATCCCATAGAATAATAACTTGACTAGTGGTGCTATGATACCTCTGGTGAAATTGTATATACACCAGAGGCTATCTATTATCAACAATAGACTAAGGTGGGATTATGAGAAAACTATAAACACATTATTAGAGTAAAAAAATAAATATATAATGAATCATACTCCATAATACAAGATATAGTTTATTATTACATTATATTGGAATAAGATATAAGGAATCCCATTCCGAAGGACCATATAGTTTAGTATTCATTGTGAAATAGATACATTCTTGAGTCTCATATTATATTGGAATACAAAAATAACAATATAAGTATTTATAGATAATAAAATTACTCCATCTAGAATATCTGAACATATCAGTATCAATAAACTACATCGAATACAGGGGAAAGGAAACAAAATAAGAGTGAGAAAAAAATTATTAGTACAGGTTAAGTAAAGTGGGAGAAATAATGAATGAGTAAGAATAAAAAATATTTTAAGGTAAATTAATCAACACATATTCCATTTCAATAACTTTAATATCAGGAATACATTAGGTGTAATAAATATGGAATGTTATATAATAGAAAATAAGGAAATTTAATCAATAATTGAGAATGAAATTCATCCATAGATAAGATCATAGAAAAAATATTATGTATAATAATAACTAAACTTTTATGGAAGGAAATGCTAAAATACTGGACTCCATGTTTCATAGGTATATAGAACCTTTACTGTAAATACCATTCACAATATGGATTGAAACATAATTGGTAAAAACCCACATAACTAAGATTAGAAAACCTATCCATCCCATGAGAGGATAGATGCCTCAATGGGATATCTATAATCAGACCCCAACAATGTCATATCATTCCAAATTATTCCTTATATATCTAATAATCAATTTAATTCATAACAAATATCCCTTATCATGTTGTATCCTTATTGGGTAATTGATAAGAATAATTCTATAATTCACCAGTTAATCAAATAAATTTCAATGGGACAATAATATGTAAAACAATTTATAAAGATTAGGAAATTATAATATGAATGATAAATTATATAGACATATGGGGGAAATTTAAGGGCTAATGATCATAAGAAAGTGAAATTTTCATGGGAATGTTATTTGTTACAAAAATAATTTACAGAAGTGAATGTTAATGCTTTACATAGTTAGAATGATCATAAACCTTCTACAATAACAACAATTATTAAATAGATACAAAAAATACCAATTATTAAAATAAAAATGGGTTGTATTCATTGATTAAAAAAATAAAATAATAACATCTTTAAAAATATTTTAGAGCAAAATATATATTTTATTTCAAAAAAAATTGAAAAAAAAGTTATATGAAAATAAATTTTAAAATTTTTTTTTTCAAAAATAATCTTGTAAACTACTAATGTATTACTAAATATAATGATGTCCATGATGATGGGTAATTTTTTGAATTCCATAAAATTAAAAATGAGTATTCCTTTTTCATGGTAAACATGTTAGAAAAATACCTTATTCAGAATGACATAAGAATATTTATTTTAATATAATTTTTGGAAAGAATAAATGGGAAAAAATTTCGTTCAATTAATCATTTTTAAAAGGATAAATATTTTTAAAAAAACATTATAGTACAACATGGTTTTTTCAAAAAACAAATTTCTATCCAAAGAGAAAAATGTAGTCAGATTTTATTAATACACTTTCTCAAAAAATTTACATTATAATAGCAGAAAAATGGTACTACCATTTGAAGAAGATCGTAATTAAGGAAAATAGAAGAAACTGAATATATCTTTTATACCATGACTAGATAATCTATTTTAATTAAAATTCAGGAATAAACAATCTCGATTAGATTGATATTGTTAAATAATCCCTTAAATGGTCATAAAATTTATGTGAGAATTAATACATGAATAAACTATGTGTAAAAACTATAAATCCACATAAAACAAGTGAAAATATAATAATATATAGTAACACCACATTATATAGATAATAATATAACGTCAATGATTGAAAATAAATAATAAATCCCATTAAAATGATGTTGAGTTATGAAATTTCTTTACCACTTGTAAACATAATTTTATAGTACCCTTAGATGAAATAAATAAAATTTAAAAACAATATACCATGAATAATTAATTATTCATGATATTAAAATGTCATAGGGTAAGAAAATACTCCATGTATAATTAATAAGGTGGATAACATTTCTATATTCCACAAAGAAATGAAATTTAGATTAAATCCCTTACATTATGCTTCAATTTGGTTGAACATGATTTAACCTCATGTATAGTGGTTTCAAACAAGTTATTAACTTTCTAAATTAACATATTAGTATTTATGATGTAATATATGATCATTTCAGGAATTATTATAAACATTTTGTTACTAATAATTCATAATTTTGATTGTGTTAGGTGTAAATTGATATTTTTTCTCAGGCATGTCTTGTTTTGTATGTTCCTATTATTAGCCGTAATATATAGTTATAAAAAATAAATTAAAATAATTATGAAATTATTATCATATTTTTTGATCTATTTTAATTTTAAAACAAATCATGAATGACTATTATAAAAAATAACGTACATTATGAACATGGAGATGGTAGGTCATACACACACATGGGTAACATTTTCTTTTTATTAATGACACTTATATAAATTGTGTAAGTAATATATTAACATTACATAATAATAATTATATCATATATACCATTTTATAAACATATTAGTATATATATATATATATATATATTTCATTCTTGCGGTGTGCTGATGAAAAGAGAGTCACATCGCTTTGTGAAGACGACAGTCCACACGTACACAAATGATGTTATCATCATTACATGAGTGAAATGGAAAGAATTAAAATAAAATGTATTATTATAACTTAATGATAAATATTTCATGAGTATGTTAACTATTTCAGGTATATCACATATAATAATTACATTAATCATTATCACCATTCATTTGACGTGTTAGTGAAAGAAAAATCACATCACTTCACTTGGTGGTTGTCCACCGTACACATGAGGGATGTTATCATGTATCCTATGGAAGTAAAGTAAAAATATATTTTTGATATTGTATCTTAAATATATATAAATATTATTTAAATATAATATCTATAATTTATACCCATCATCACACCCAACCTTGAGTGGTGTAAATGCAAAAACCAAACATCACCAGTTAGTGAGGTGATTGTCCGATGTGTAAACGAATGTTGATTTCATAACCAATTTGATTGAAGTAGATATGGTTGTTGGTAAATAAATTTTTATAGAAAAATATATGTATATGTAAGATAATAAGGTTATTATATAATGTTGGTTATAAAATAAATGACGTAGGTAGAGGAGGAAATAAAATAAAGTCACACTTGGAAGAACATTACCTATTCATCAAGTATCATCCATAGTTTTTCAATAAAGAATTAATAGGATTGATTTATTATCAATAAAATTATTATTTGATGAGACATAAAAAAAATTAATTTTAATTGGTAGTCAATGTGTTAAACTAACTATTTTTATATTTCAAATAGGGCAAGATAGAGGGGTGGCCTTTTAAAATTGGGGTGAGTGGAAAACTTATAATTTTTGGAAAGAGTGAATTTAACCCATGTTTTTTATGTAACAAAGTCCCAATAATTATCAATTATTTATAAAATAAGTTACAAGGTATATATATGGACATACAATGGGTTTTGAATATCTTTGTGGTCATTTTTACACTTTACATTATATGTTTAATCACTAAGTAAACTCGTTTTTACCTTAAATAATGTAATTAATTTTTACTATTTTCACTAATCATCATTATAAAAAATTAATTTTACCATATTATATAAATTAAATTATTGTTATTAAAAATATTAAATTCATTATTCTTAATTAAAAATTATGAATTGGAAAATTTTAATTTAATAATAACTTTGGCGATGTGAAGAGAATGCAGGTTTTTAAAGTGAAAATGATCAAAAAATAAAATTGTTTTTGTATAAAATTTCATTTTGAAATAGATTCTAAGGATCTAAATTGGATTAATGGATATAAAATTTATATAATTTTACATTAACACTAATTCAAAATTAATTTTAATATTATAATTTATTTACATGAAAATTTATTTTTAAATTAAAATCTATTGTTTTCACTACTCATAAAAAATGAAACTTCTGTGAAAAATACCAAAATATTACCTATGATATTTTTTAATACTGAATTAAAAATGGAATTTTAGTTTTTCATATAAATTTTCTATAATTGTGAAAAATTAAATTTAAATTATGTGCTCTAAGAACAACTAAGCCATCTTTTAGAAGTATTCCAGTTTCTCTCAGAACATTTCTTTTTTATTTTAGATGATTCTTAGTATTATTTATGATCAATATATAACCAATAGATATGTGTAAACTATATATTTTTATAATTTATTCTATTTTATTAATAACTTTAATTTTCATAGTCAAGTAATAACTGTTATATTAATTAATAATATTAATAGTATATTTTTGTTTAGTAAAACTCGGTCTTTCATGTAACACAACCATAAATCATTGTTATTTTATGGAAATATATATAATGTATTGAATTTATTAAAAATAAAAAATATACATTAAATTATTAGGATTCTATATTCTATTATAAACATGGCATTCCATGTTATATATACTATTGAATATGATGTTTATATTTTAAAATTTCATAGGGTTACAAGAAAAAAAATCAACTATAACAAAGTGGAAGAATTTGAAAAGGACTTGCTATATTAAAATGAAATGAATTATACAACCAAAATTTCCATTATCATCATAAAATACTGGAAACCCACTGGTCCTATCACATAGATATTAATTTTAAATAAACTAAAATAATAGAAATAAATTAATCCAAGGCTCTGCTATAACTATGTTCCTCACCTCACCCTAGTAAGTCGACTCCAAGCTAACCTACTTGATGATCAAACATGATCCTTATCCCAAAATTTTTCTACACTATATGAGAGTCGTCTTGGGGTAACCAAGTGAGATAGTGGCTTCATCATTATGTTTTTACAAAATTCAGTAGTTCAGAACCAACATGGTTCTATACACACTTAAAATTTTGTGATATGTGCATGAAACATGAATTTTTTAAATAAAAAATCTATAGGAAAAAAATAAATAGAAAAATAAAAAAATCTTGATCCTCATGTATGTGATCCTGATCTATAACAAAACTTCTCTATATTACAGAGTAATAATTTATTTGTTACGTAAAATTAAACTTAATACAAATGAAAAGATTGATAGGTCTATTGTCTTTAATAATTAGGTACATTATATAACAACATAAAACATGGAATACGTCATCAGTATTGAAAAGTTTTAAACATTTTTATAAAACTCCTTCAAAAATAAAAATGCATGGGATATCCTGGGGACATACATAAGAAATGGGTGATCTATAAATCCTTGAAAGGTAATAATCATGGTATAAGTGATACATATTAGGAAATATGAATATAAATGATAAGTAAAATGAAACATGAATAATAAGGCATGATATAACATGATAATCATAACATTGGAAATGTGGAAATAATATAAAACACAGAATCATAAACACCAGTCAATGATAACCCCACCAAGACATAATGGTGAATAATGTATCATAATGGAACTAGGTTCAATCCTTGTCCCATTGTGATGTATAATTATACTAAACAATACCCAATGCATTGGAGTGCTATTTGGGTGAACACATCATAATCATCTCATTCTTAGGCACAAGTGTTCCACATAGATCATACAACATTTAGTCATTCATGATCATAACATATTCCATGATCGAGGAGTGTAGAATACATGTATTTATGATTCAAATTAGAATGTATATTTTTATAAATGTGAACACCCTTGAAAGGAAATGGGTATGGTATCAATTAAACAATTTCATTAGAATAGAAGTCCACAGTGAAGCTTCGACAACATAATGACTTCACTTAAAGAATCATAAATTGGGTTTATGAAAGGTAAAGGGTCCACTAATCACATATACATCAAATTTTATGTAATTGGAACATAGAAAAACATATCCCAATATTATAAATTGGAAATACAATGTGTAAGGTAATGAATAAATTTGAACAGTGAAAAGAATCTGAATTATATTTTTCCATGGTAACTGGTGTACATAAAGGATTAATGGAGGATTAATGGGAATTAAAGGGTATAAATTTTCAATAACATATAAAATTTAAATTAAGTGGTATATGGAAAAACATATCCCAGCCTTATCACACTGAAATTATTAAGGATAATATAAAAGGGGTGATTGAATAAAAAGGGAGGAGTCAAATCAATTACAAATTTTCAGCATAGTAATGGATTAGATAAATGAATAAATGAGAGGGGATAAATGATATTTAAATAAAATAACATAAATTTGATAGTGAGAGAATATTTATAAATAAATTATATTATATATAATTTCAATTAAGAAGAAATATTCTAATAAAGGTACTTGAATTGAAAGATGAAAGGATTGTGAGGATCCCTTAAAGGAGTTTCTAATTCCAAATGATTGGGAGGATCCTCTTGATATATTTGGGGAACCTTGGTAGGAATCTACATAGTGTAGGTAATAGTATAGACGTTCTGTAAAGATTTTTATTGAAGAGAAATAGATTCTTGGGTGTTTTTATATAGGAAATGAGGCGGATTTCTATATAGTTTTGTTTTTGGAATTTATATATTAAAATACCCACAACCATAAACCATCACATGATTCTTGCCCATTTTTTCTACTAAAATGGGATGGTTAAATTATAATTAATTTTAAAGGTAATATATAAATAAAATAATTCCTTTTATTATGAGAAGGTGAGTCATACTCCATGAGAAAATATTTTAAAACTATAAAATACATTAAATGTTTTAGAGGATACAGAATGGATTTATAAAATAAATCAAATAAATAAAAATTCAAATTATTTTAAATGGAACCATTTAAATGGTTTTGGAATCCATTTATAGTAATTATTACATCACTTTTGTGTCATTATGATTTCCTAAACAAGTAGTATTTTTATATGATATTTTATGTTTACCTGAAAAATCAGATATCTCAGAAAATATCAAAAAAATCACCATTGGATAATTTTAAAATTATGAATCCAAAATAATATCAATTATATCTAAATAGTGTTCAATATATGTGGTTTCTCACATTTCAATTAATAACTTACTTTTATTGAAAATGATAGGGTTTTTTACACTGGTAGTTTTCGAATCCTTATAAAAATTACATTTTAATTCATAAAAAATGGTAATTTATATTTAATAGTAATTGTTTAATAATAATATTTTATGAAAATTTTATTTATTTACAAAATCCATTAATTCATCAAAATGCATTCAATGTGAATTTGAATATTGACAAAAACTATTTTTTGTTTTTTAATGAATCAAAATAAAAAATAAGTTATAAAGTAACAACAATAGGATGGAAATATATTCATTATTCTCTAAAAAACAATATAAACAAACATATGTCTATGGTCTTGATATATATCCCTTTAATACAATAGAAAACACCCTATGGGTATGGTTCAATATTGTGGGAATTTTATGGGGTAGTTCAACAGACATGGTTTTGGCCGTGATATTGATGAACGTGAACATCTACCATAAATGGGTTTTTATCATGCTTATATTATTGAATCATAGATTGGGATTAGGTATGAGAAGAATCCCAGAAATGTTATCTACCTTAGAAGCTATGGTAAATGGGATTTATAGGGTTTGATTATATTGGATGAGGCCATCACTACCTTTTCATATGTCATTTGGATTTGTTAAAACACTCTGTTTATACCGATCAAATGATCAATATTCAACAGCTATATTATTAATAGTAATAATACATAGTGGTCTTTTAAATCCATTTTTATATATTAAAACAAAAAAAATTCATGTTTTTTCTATTAACATATTACTTAATAATAAATTTAATTAAAATAAAAGGGGAATTTTATTTATAAATGTTCGAGTCATTACATGATAGACTATACCAGCTTTAGCGAGCTTCAAAGTGTCTCTGAGCATTTTACAATGATCACGCCCAAAATTTTAGAGACCACATTTTTTTCCTTATAAGAATTTGAAATATTTATATATATAAATATATTTCAATAGATAGGCCCTGAGATGATGTGCGATTCTGATGCCTAGTGTGGGAAAAATTAGTTTATTAAAAATATTAAAAATATTTTATATTATTTCCCCATGGTTAATTAAATAAAACATGATTAATCTTAAATGGCTGATCAGATAAGAAGTCCGAGCCCCCGATTTTATCTGGAATGTGGTGGTTACTCAAGGCACGATATAAAATATGTCAGTGTGGGATGTTCATACCCCACACTCATTAGCACATCATTTCAGTGGCTCAATTAATTTATTTTAACATAATTTTGACTATAAATATGTTTCTAAGAGAATTTGACTAGGTTTGGATCATTATTCACTTTCAATGATGAGTATCTCATCCCCTCCCCACATTGGTGAATCTCTTTGATGAACGAGGAATCCATGGATCAATGTGAATCAAAGCGTATAGAATATAACATCTACTCTTGAATTCATTGTTAAGAGTGTTATTTGATAAAAAATGATCCAAAATAGAGATAAGACACATATTTAGTTAATTTAACATTTAATTAAATTGTTGAGTGGATCGATAGTTAATATTTGATATGTTACCTTATTCCAAACCTTTCCGATTCCCAATAACTAAAACATAGATTTATATCTTCTATTTTCAAACCTCAAATCCCAGTTCCTGATCACCATCCAAGAATAAATATCTAGTTATGTTGAAACCCTTGTTTTGTGCTCTTTTCTCCCATAATTATTTGAATATCTCACCGTGGTAACCCCCATGTTTACCAGTTCATCAATTGATAGGTGACTTAAGATTGATCGAGCACCTAGATACATGACAGATCGATGAATCCTTAATGATTTTATGCACTAAGATTAGATCTTGAAATATTTTGAGGTAAGGATGGATGATCTAGTGGTTAATCTTTGATATCGTGATGATCAGAGGTGCCGATATGCAAGGAACGATCGACTAAACCCTTGTTGATAAATGTAGTCAATTCATAGAAACCAATGGTGGAGATACAAAACCGTCAGTCAAAATCATGATTTTTGGATAGATTAATGGAATAATCTATGAAATTTGACCAAATTTTAAGTAGAAGATCATTTATAGAAAATATTATGTTTCTAGAAAAATCACGACTAAAAATCATGTATAATGAAGAGGACATGGCATGTATACCCCCTCAATAGTAATGCAAGGGTTTGGGAAAAGATATGAATGAAATGACATGTATTTATCCCTCACATGCTAGGTACCCCTTCCCGAGTTGTCCAAACCTTGTCGCCTACCATATAGACACAATGTCTGGTACATTGACATGAGGTCCAGTACACATACATGGTCATTGAGAAATGGCCTAGTCCCATGTCAAAGGGACATGATCTGTATCCCACCTACACAATGGTATCCCCTACATGGACAGGGAGCTGTGTTATTTACAAGTATATATAAAGATAGTGGAGCACAACCAAACACCTTGTGGGTCCACTACACATTGTTTACTGTTTGGGATTTATTTAGGATACTTAAAACATTCATATATCTTTTGTTGAAACATGTATTTGTACGATATTTATCCTATATTGAGTGTGTTTATATGTATTGTGTGATGGTACCATCTAAGGTGGATTTCTAGATACTGTGGGATTTTTTTTGGGTTCGGAGCATGCTAATGTGACATCCAATGAAGTAAAAAATCATACACAATCAGTAGATCTTTTCGGGTGTAACCCTCTAGTAGGGACGAACATTGGATTTACTTAATGATATTTCCAAGTTACCCTCCATTAGGGTTGGGTAGTGGAGTTCCATGATGATCTGGGATTATCCTCTAGTAGGACTAGGATAAGGAGTTCCCTAATGATATTTCTAAGTTACCCTCATGTAGGATGGGGCAGTGGAGTCCCTTGAAGTTTGAAGACAACCCCAATGTAGGGTTGTGTAGTGGAGTTCCCCGATGACTTTATCAAGCTAAACTTTTTGTAGGACTATGCAGAAAAATTCCTAGATGACCTTCTGAAGTGGAACACTCTAGTAGGACATAGAAGTGGAGTTTCTCAGTGACTATCAGAGTAAGACCCTCATGTTATACCAAGTAACATGATCCTTTCCTAACACTTATGTCCTGTAGACTATGCAGCAAAATGATGAGACGTGTTTGATGTTCCTTTGGAATCATGGGAAAGAGGGACATTTTCCCAACAGAGATGCATCCTTGAGACACAACCTAAAACTATGTGGGAGAATCAATGCCACCCCAAGAATATAGTATCATATGCATTGATTTATTCTCTTATAGATGTGTGTTTAGGGACGATGCATGAGGTGATGGGAATTGTAAAAGGATTTCATTTGGAATTATTGGTTACTTTTCTTCTTGGGCTGAGCTTTGAGCTAGATATCCCCTTAGTCTCTTCTTTGTTCTTCTTTGACAGTGAATATATATATACACACAAACACAAACACACACACACACAAATATCATACTTCATTACCCACTCATTGGGTTTACTTATTCTCATTCATGGAGAGGAAAATACATGTGGGGTATGTGAATTTATTTCTATGTTTAGATTCTCATGGTTCGATATATCCACTCACTTTCTATAGGTTGAGAAGACATTACAATAAGGTCACCTTCTCATCGTGTCGAGGTCCTTATTCTTGGACGAGATTACATTCACTCTCTTGTTGGTTTGAGATGTATGCTTTTATTGTACCTTGTACAATATACTTCTTTACTCATCAAATATATCTCTTAGTTCCACCCCTTCACCTATTCAGGGATTTTTACTGGGTATGTATATACTCTCCCCTACATGGTAATTTTCCAACACATGTCATTTCTTTTGAAGATTTTAAATAGGTCGACCATGACATCAGAAGAGCTTTTGGATATAGGGTGCTCTGACCGCATTTGGTGTTAGTATATTGGAATTGAGAAGTTGGGATATCTAGGATGGATTAATTTTCTAGTTTCTATTAGGTTTGGACACTTTTCTACTTAAGTGGGTATTTTTCTGCATTTTCACATTAGTTTAATCCGTCATACTTCATACTGTTTAGAGGTCCATGCATATTTGGTTTATTTACAGTAGTGTTGCATCTTTTATATCTTTTCCTATGAAATTATGTATTGATTTGGTGGTGTTATTGTGTATAGGTACTTATCCAATGTCATATAAATGTTAGTTATTTCTTCGGTTCATGTCTCCACCCTTGGCCTATGGTGGCGGACTTGGGGTAGTTACGGCTCAAGCCCTTGCTTGGGATAGGTTGGGACAACTTGGTATTTGAGAAAGTTCGTTCCTTGGGATTTTTTTTAGATGTATCCCCTAAAGTGTATTGGTTGGGTTTACATAAAAAATTTCTAAGTGTCATGAGTGAGGCTCTCAGGCTAGAGTTTCTAGTGATTGTACGAGTTTTTGACGTATCCATTCACTAGGACTTTGACTACCTACTTTTCAACTTTGCATGATAAGACATTTACTATAGGCATGAACTGTACATGAATCATATAAGATTGATTTTTTTACTATCCTTCATGATTCATCTCCCTATTGTTGATATATATATATATACATATATATAATCTCATCTGACTGTAGTTCTTCTTGATAACTTTTAGGATGCCTCTATGATGCCAGCCATCCTAGATAGTAACTCTGGTTTAGGCCAATGATCCCATGAGTGATGAGTCCTCAGTGTAGGTTCCATCATATAACCCCCTTCCTCTAGGCTGGAAGGTATATGAACCTCCAATTTTTGAGAAGGTAATCAACCTAGAAGAGCAAGATGAGGATGTGCAAATGTTGAGTGAAATATGGGAGTTGTAGCGTTAGATACAGCTAAGGTTCCATGGAGGGACCAATCATCAAGAGATAAAGGATTGGATATAGTTTGTGGTTCATATCTTCAGTCTTATTATAAAACTTATTGATTAGATGGTGTCTATGCTAACTAGTATTTTCCATGGTGTAGATGGGTATTGGAGGAACCTAGTTACTCATATGCACAATGATTCAACACTCTCATGGGATAAATTCTAGTAGCTGATTCCTAAGGATTACAAACTATCCTATATAAGTTATGTCTAAACTCAGTATATTCTGTATCTTTAGTAGAGGGGGAGTATAGTGGCTGAGTAGGAAGATCAACTCACATGCCTTATGAAATATTCTCTCAACATGATCTGTGGTATACACTTCTGAGTATGGAAGTTTGAGCATGGAATATGCAATGAGATCTGAACCAACATCATTACCCTGTGAATCCATACATATTAGAAGGTGATGGAGTGGGTACTTGTGACATAGATATTTATATCATAGGGGTGCCTGATAGCTGGATATTATAGTTGGTGCGACAAAGATGAGTCATCTGTAGAATCTTACAGGTACTAGAGATATCTGAACCTGATACCCTTCCTTGTGAAGGCCTAGGGACATGGTCATATTTCTTAGGTGAGGCATAGTGCACCATTGAAGATCATGGAGGTCTTATGATATGCTTATGATGGATGAGGTCACATGGGAAAGGACTTCCTGACTAGACATGATATAAATCCTAGGAAAATAGCCGATGGACTACCAGGGAAGAGTCAACACAATAATCAGGGATCTCCCAGGAATGGATAGGGTGTTCCCTAGGGAGTCGGAGCTGGAAGAGGGATAGGAGGAGCTATAGGTGGAGGATAGTTCTGTGATATCCTTCCACCACCACCACCAGGTGGCCAATGGCATGAACAAGGAGCTGGTGGTCGGGGCTGCAGATAGCTACAAGCATTGGGTGTATAAGTTCATATAGTGCATGAGATTGTTTGAGGTATAATTTGTGATTATTCTACTCTTTCCTCAATATTAGTAAGAATAGGTTCAAGAAATTCCTTTATCCCTTCAATCTTTATGATAGAGAAGGATATCCCGATAGTGATTCTAGCACAATAGCTTTGTCTTGAGGATCCTATGAAGAACACTTATTTTATATATTTAATCTACTGATAGTGAAGGATATAACATGGAGGATAAAGGGTCACATGGGACCTTTTGGTCTTCATGATGGAACCTTATGATGTCATCATGGGTATGAATTCTCCTTCCATTGTCTGAGTCAAGATTAACTATTACTGTAGACTAGTTAGATTCCTACATGCTGATGGGATGAGGTTTTCTGTTTCTAGTTAGTGAGACCTCATATAAGGGAAAGTGGATTGTATGAGAAAGAAGTTGTATACTATAATCCATTATTTATTGATTGTAACCCTCAGTGTAGTAGAATATTTAGGATTATAGGTAATTTAGTTGGGGAGGATCATATGGATGTCTTCCCCCGAAGAAATTTTGGGACTACCTCAAAGGGGAATGAAGGATATTAGCAATGATTTGCATAATGAGACTACCCTAATATCTTCCAAGACATATGAGATGGATCCTACAATGCACTGGGATCTATGGTTTCAATTGGAGGAACATTGTAGGAAAGGTTTCATCAGGCCCAATGTGTCCCCCTTGGCAGCTCCAGTTATGTTCAAGAAAAAGGATTATGAGATTATATGGATTTATTTCAATTATCATCACATAATCCAGGCCATGATAAAAAATAACTACCCATTTTTAGGATTAGAAATATCTTCTATTATTTGATAGATGTGATATAGTCCTTCAAGATCTATCTCAGGTCCAACTACCGCCAAATGCAAGTTGACGAGGATAACATTCCAAATATGGAATTCTAATGTCACTATGGGCACTATGAGTTCCTAGTGATTCCCTTTGGTGTAAAAAATTCCCCTGATGGGTATATGGATTTGATGAAACATGTATTCTAGTAGTACATAGACCAGTTTTTTCATCATCTACAACACACTAGTCTACTCTACAATATAGGAGGAGCATATAGAGCACATGAGAATGGTTCATGATTTGCTTCTTGAGCACCGACTTTATGAAAAGTTCATTAAATGCCAATTCTGGATAGAAGAGGTTTTCATTTAGAAAAATTTCATTTTTAAAAAAGTTTTATCTATAGAAATAGAATAGATAAAAGTAGTTCAAGATTGGGAACAACCTAACAACGTGTCATAGGTGTATACATTTCTTGGGTTGGCAATGTACAATATGATATCCGTGGTAGTATTCTCTAGAATCGTAGCACCTTTGATAACCCAAACAAGGAAGGGAAATAAATTTACCTAGTCTAATAAATTATTTATGTCCTTTTAGGAATTGTGGCAGATAATGATGAGTGTTACAGGGTTTAAAGTACGAGAGGAAGGTGTTAAGATGGAAGTTTGTTGTGATGCCTCTGGAGTTGTGCACAGTTTCATGTTGATGCAACGCCCGAAAATAATCTCATATGGGTCAAGGAAGTTGAGACCCAAATGAAAAACTATGAGAGTTATGAAATATATATATAATCCATCATATTCTCCTTGATCATGTGTAATAACTCCATCTGAAGAGAGTTGTTTGTGGTTTACTCAGACCACCATAGCATTAGGTACATCTTCACTCAGAGAGACCTAAACCCTATGTAGAAAAGTTAGTTGGAGTTCCTGTAAAACTAATACTTCAATATATTCTATAATCTAGGAAAGGTAATTGTTTTAGTATAATACCTTAAATAGATGTACTAGGCTCTCATAGTGTGGGAAGAATCATATTAGTTAGCTTCTCTAAAACTAACCCCTGTGGAACAAGAGGGTACATATTTTCTATAGTCGATGGTGTTGAATCCTTCGCTCCTCGAGCATGTGAAAGAGTTCCAACTAGGAGATATATACTCTTTGTATTTTCTGGATCAGATATCCATACGCAACACACTAGATGGACATTTAGAAAGGGGGGATCCCCATATATTTTTCTAGGGGAGAATAATGACTCCAGTCATGATGAGAGAGGAGGTGATATGGGAGTTCATCACATCTCACATAATTTTACATCACAATGTAGGGAATATGAACCAAGACCTTTAGTGTATGTTTTGGTGGTGTGAAATGAGATAAATATTTGCTAAGTTCATCTCAATGCTCCTCACCTATTAAAAGGTGAAAGATGAGAAGCAGGGTTCATCATGTTATTTTGGCCCCTTGATATACTGTAGAGGAAGTGAGATGGAATATCAATGGACTTCATCATAGGTCTTCCATGCATAGAAAATGGTCTTGATTCTATCTAGGTGATTTTTTTTAGAATTTAGAAAGTTATTGCACTTCCTTGCTATTAGGGAAGAGGGTTTGATGTAGAGTTTTGGGCAACTGTACATATGGGAGATTGTTCACCTTCACATGGTTCCCTTGATGACAGTCTCTGATCATGAAGCACAATATATGTTAGTATTGTGGAGTATAAATTAGGAGGTATTGGGGATCCATATAAAGATAATTACAGGCTTTCACCCTTAGATCGATGGGTTGACTGAGTTCACTATCAAGGTGTTGGAGGATATGTTGAGGGATAGCATGTTAGAATTCGGACGAAGATGTGTGGATCACTTGAACTTTCTAGAGTTTGTATAACATAACCCCATCCACTCTACAATCATCATGGATCCATTTGAGGCCTTGTATCACAGACCATGTAAAACACCATTATGTTAGATAGAGATTTGTGTTTCATCTCTTATGGGCCTAGAGTTAGTGCATGTATCAATGAAGAAAGTTAAGGCCATCCATGAGAGGACGAGGATAGCATAGAGAATAAATAAATCCTCCATAGATCATCATCAATAGACATTGGGGTTCATGGAGGGAGACTAAATTTTCATTCATGTCTCTCCATGAATAAGAATATGGATGGTTGGTTGGGGAGGAAAAAATTCCCTAAGGTTCTTTGGGTTATTTTAGATCATGAAGATGGTTGAAAATGTTTCCTACCACTTTTCTGTAGACCCATAGTAGTAGTGGGTGTGCGACTTCATCGAAGTGTCACAACTAAGGAAATTTGTGCAGGATCTGACACATTTAATTACCTGGGGAGAGGTGGTCATTGAGGATGGATTCACTTTTTCATATATCCTAGTGGAGATTGAGAATCGGCAGGAGCAGAACTGATGTGAATGGAATATCCCTTGGGTTCACATATTGTAAAAACATAGAAATATGTAAGAGAGTTCATGCATGTGGTATATCTAGATGCTGTCTTATTATCCAATGTTTTTGTCCAAGTTTTTATTTTTTCAGGATAAAAATATTGAAGGATGGAATGATGTAGACACCCATTTAATTCCTTTTAATGTTTTTAAATTTATATATATAAATATTTCTAGAGAGATGATCTTATACGCAATGCAATTTGAGTCCTAGTGTGCCCGAAATTGATTTTATAAAAATATTAAATAAATTTTATATTGGGCATGCATGATTAAATAATGAAAATAGGATAAATCATTAATGGTGGATCTTATTAGAAATCCAAGACTATGGTTGTTTCTAGAATGTGGTGTTTACCCTAGGCGCGACATCTAATTAGTCTAAATAAGAATTCTATACCCCTCTATCATTAGAGTTGTGTTGAAGAGGACTAATAAATAAATTATTTAAATAATTAATTCCCTTTAACATGATTTTGGTTATAAATATTTCACCAAGGGATTTTGTCTTGGGTTGGAGCATTATTCACTATTTCTAGTGAAGATATTCTCCCTCAATACTTTTGTGAACCTATTCACTGAATGAAGAATACTTGGATAAATGAGAATCAAAGCACAATGAACAAAAAAATTATTTCTAAATTCATTGGTGTGTACATTATTCAATAGAGAACAACCCATAATAGTTATAGGACTTGTTTTTGGTGATTTTATGCCTTTGATTAAATTTATTAGCATATCAATAGTTATTATTAGATTAGTACCCTTATTTCAAACCATTAATGTTCCCAAGAATAGAAATATTGATTGATTTCTTCTGTTTTCTACCCTCAGATCCCAGTTCATGACTACCGACCAAGAATTCTTAGCCAGTTCTATGTAACTGCTTGTTTTTTGAGCTTTTCTCCCACAATAAATCATGCTCTTCACCATTGTAACCACTATAGTCCACAGTTCTACAATAGTTGTGTGTCCCGACCTTGATTGGTCACCGATATATGTAGTAGATAGATGAATCATTAATGGTTTTTCTATTAGTGAATGGATATGGAATGATTTTTTGGCGAGGATGATTGATAAATTGGTTAATAATCAAGACCATGATGACCAAAGGTTCACCAATATACAGAACGGTCAAAAAACCTCTCTTTGATGACTGAAGCCAATTCATAGAAAACAAAGATCGAGATTCACATTCTTCGGTCATATCCCCAATTTTTAGAAAGAATCATACAAATATTTAAGGAGGTTTTACTTGATTCAAAGTGGAATATTAGATCTGGAAAATATAATATTTTCAATTTTTTAATAGATTTGAAGTAGAATATTAGATAAAAAATCTATTAATTTTGGAAAAATCCCAACCACCAATCATTTATAATTAAGAACACCTGGCATGTATCCTCCCTCAGCGGTGATTCTATAGTTTTTGAAAATTTAAGGATGAAATGAAATTTAGTCATCCCTCATAGGCCATGTACCCCTTCCTCTATTGTACAAACCATGCGGCCTACCACATTGACACATTTTCTAGTACATAGACACAAGTTTTGGTACACGAAAACAGTCACTAAGACACATCCTGGTCCTGTGTCATATGGACATGCCATGTAGCCCACCTACATAGTGTGTTACCCCAAACAGACCAAGATCTGTGTTTCAGGAAAGGACCCAGATAGATAGATGAGTGGGGCCACATGTCATGTGAGTCCCTCGACACACTATGTACCTCTCGAACTATATTCATGATGATTAAAACATCCATATTTCCTTAATTTGAATTAAAATTTTTCCCATGAGTAGCCTATAATGAGTTTTTTCATGTAGAATGTGATGGTGCACTCAGAAGAGACTTTTGAAATATGGTGTAAATTGTTCTGGGTATGGAAAGTGCTGATGCGACACCCGATGATGACATGAATACATGGAATCAGAATATCATTCTGGGCACAACCCTCTAGTAGGGATTGGTAGTGTATTTTCCCAATTATTGTTCCAAATTACCCTCTAGTACGGATGGGTAGTGAATTTCATTGAAATTTTAGATGTACAATTTATTAGTACTAGGAAATGGAGTTTCCCAAAGATATTTATGAGTTACCATATAATAGGAATGAGAAGTTTAGTTACTTATTGATTTGGGAATACCCTCCAGTAGGTCTGGGTAGTGGAGTTCCCCGATGATGTTATTGGGCTTACCCTATTGTAAAACTAAGTACTGTCATTCCCTAATGACCTTCCTGAGTGGTGCCCTCAAGTAGGACTAGGAAGGTGAGTTCCTCAATGACTATCCAAGTAGAACCCTCCTGTCATACCAAGTAACATAATCTTTTCATAAAACATGTGACCCCTTTAATTTTAATCATAATGACGAGATGCAGTTTAAAATAGCTTTTCACTCACAGAAAATAAGAATTCTTTCCCCACCATGAAGCATCCTTCTGATGTGATCTAAAATCGTTCAAGAAAGTCATTGTTGTCCAAATAGAACTGAATCATTTTTTGGTGATTGAGTCCCATATAATTGTGTGTTCAAGGATGACACATGATTATATTGGCGTAATAGATTGGTTTCTTTTAGAAACCTCTCCTACTTTTCTTATTTGTCTTAGTTATGATTTGGATATCCCCTTAAACACTCATTTAGGATTCCATGACTATGTATATATATATATATATATATATAAACATCCTACTTTAGTTCCCACTCCATGGGTTTACATACTCTCCTTCCAATAGAGGTGATTACGTGTGAGGTATGACATGTTACTTTTGTGTTTAACTTCTCTTAGTTGTATGATTCCACACTCCTAAAACTTGTAGAAAATATTCAATAAGAATTTTACCATCTCATTGGGTCTTTATCCTTGTTCTTAGGCGATTTTACATTAACTCACTTGTTGGGTTGAGATTTACTCTATTACTGTACCTTTTTATATCTATTTATTTGCTCTTTATTTGTATCTCTTACTCCTCCCCCTTCACCAGTTCGTGGAATTCTACTCGGTATGTACATACTCACCACTACATGGGATTTTCCCAACACATGTCATGTCTTTTGTAGATAGAGGATAGGTTGAATATGACTTTATAGGATCATAGGGATACTGGGCACTGGGATTGCGTATAGTGGTCATATCTTGGGATCTAAGAGCATGGATCTCTCAGGTATCTTCGTTTTCCAATTTCAATCATGTTGCGACACATTTATGGTTGGGTGTGTACTTTTTTCCCTTGCTCATTTATGTTTAAACATCCATATTTCATAATATATTGTGGTCTATGCATATTTTGTTTATTCATAGCATTGTTTCATCATTTATTTTATTCCCTTTTAATGTTTTCATAAATTTGGAAGTGTGTATGTGTACAGGTACTTGCTATGACATGGTAGGTGGTCTTGGTCTTTGTTGGTCTGAATATCTTGTGGCCTTGTGGCCTTGGACCATAAGACACTGCATTTAGTTTACTTTCTATGGACTACATAAGAAGGGTTTTAGAGCAGGAAGCATTCTCCTTTTCACCGCCATCTGGAATTGGAAGTTTTGAGAGGGTATGGCGTTCGTCATCGGTATCGTGCCCATGCTTCATTGCATGGGACTGCTAGCCGAGCAACGATGGGAAGGAGGACAATATTCATATTGTTCTTATTACCAGGGTGGAGCTTTTCCTTACTCATGAACTGGATGTTTTTTGTCTTGATGATCTCGGTAATAGAGGCGTGATTGTGGTTTATGTCTTTGATTTATTTCTGGTTTCCCACTTTTTCCTCAAAATTTCATATGAAAAAAAATTTTAATTTTCAGTTAGTGTATGTGTACAGGTACTTAGGAAATATTCTCCATGATTTTCTTAGGCCTTAAAAACATGTCACCACCCCCTAACCAATGTAGGAGAGCATTGGGTAGTTGTATCTTAATCCCTATCTTAGGTCTAGTCATGAAAACAACAGTATCATAGACCCCCATGAATGAAATTTTCATTAGTATCATAAAACACCATACAATGGTTTTTTTCTTTATGATTCTGGACCACCATAGAAGGGGTTATTTCTTTATTATCAGGTAACTCCTTTAAGTGGAGTGTTATTTAGTTTTTAAAACCTATCTACATGGAATTTTTTCAATATTATCACACACCAAACTATAATGATCCTTTTATATTTATAATAATATACTTTTTTTATTCATGGAATAATCAATAGGGGGCGGGGTTGATTTATGATTCCAAATAAAAATTTCAATTTAAATGAGTTGAAACATAACTACCCCAATTGAATAAAAATAACTAGTTAACTAAATTCGTAGATTTATATAATTATTTAGTTCAAAAAAATAACAAATTCTCAATCAAAATTCTATTAGAATTATTTTTGAAAATATATTCAAACTTTTGGAACAAACATACTGGAGTCATACACAATATAGAACGAAAATATTAATTTTAACAATCCATGAAATGTTTTGAGATATTTTAATATCAAATAAACTGATCTGATTAAAAAAATCCTTAATTAATATAAAAATAAATAAACTAGGGGTTCAATATCAATCTTAGACTTTATCCCATATTCATAGAAATCACCTTCTATCAACTAGTTTATTATATAATGAACTGATCCATAACCTCGATTAGAGTTTACACAAAAACACACATGCTTGTCAATGAATAATTCTCCTTCTATTATTATATGTGGGATATAAAGGTTAAGGTCACACATATGACCTCTTCCATAGTTTTATGTACGAATAAAAATGAAAACAATTGAGAGAACATTTTAAGAACTCTCCAATTTATTACATGATATTATTTTTTATTTTCAAATTATGTAAAATGATATTTTTTCTGAAAAGGTATGTTAAAAAATAAATATAAGGAAATTTCAAATTGGAAAATGAGGTGTATCTCAATCCAAATATATTTGCGTTCTTATGAGATTTTGAAAATGTACTTGTGAATAGTCAACATAGTATTCTTATAAATGTTGGAAAACAAGTCATCACGCAAGTCTATTGAAGTATTTGTTCTCGGTTTTTTAATTTGTTCATGATTATCAACACATGAATATACATATCTCTGTATTTTTTTAAAATAGGATTGTGTCACTTTTTCTCTAGGTCACACATTAGGCGGCCTATGAATATATAGACTTCATTTCCAATAATCCATTTCATAAAAGAATAATAATAAAATATTAGAATCCTAACATTGAGAGATAGATATGGAATGGTCTAACATTGTCATTAAAACATATATGGTGCTGTTTAGGAATAATAATTATTAAATCCATGTGAAACTAACATCATATAATACCTTAAAGAACTCATCAAAGATTTAATTTTGAAATTAACTCACGAAATATATGGTAGCTCTCTGGCAGTTGCAGGCTCCGATAGTAACTATTGATGGTAGTTCATTTAACTATCAGTAGAATAGAATTTAGTAAGACCAATATGGTAGTAGATTAGTCTAGTGGTTGGTCACACAGTTATCTACTATTAGCTTCATTAGATGGATGCACCCCTTTATTAGTATATGATCTTGGTGGTAATGGAACATTTCCCATGGTGGTAGCATTGCTGAATTGTTGTGAAAAATGGAAATAGAACCATGTGATAGTAGAAGCTTCTAGAATTTTATTTACATTGTCTATATATATACATGGTATTAGAGGTAGGTCCACTCAACTCTAGTGTAACACGATGGTAGATCCTCTTGGCAGGCATATAATTTTAACAAAAGGTTTCTTTGAATGGGTGCTCTTTCCAACAAGTGGTATATCATTATGAGTAACGGTAAACATGAAAAGTATGAAAATGATTATCTATATTTTCATATTATATATAGAAAAAGATTTACTATCATAACACAAGAAATCATTATAAACATATCAAACATGATTTGATATCATTAAATTTAGGTGGTTCTTGGATCAATCCCACAATCTCCCATTTTTTATGATCACAAATAATGACATTTATTGTCATATAAAAACACTTAACTAATGAATTATAGATGAATAAAATAAATATTATATTATTATTAATCATATTTAATATTTAGTACATTACATATAAATGTTCAAGTCATAAAATCATGACATGTATTATTGTATTTCTAACCCTATTTGCATTATCATAAAATGAAAATGAGGATAAAAATAAATAAGACAAACATATGAATAAGGAGATATGATTTTCATTAATCATAAAATATAAAATATTATAGGATAAAAGGGTAAAAAAATTCCCTATGAAAGCCTAATTGGTGTTTGGGGAAGTATCTTCAACACCACTAGAGGTAGGATCCTCTATCAATTATCATTTTCTTATCGGAGGGATCATGAGGATTTAAAGGTGTAAGAGGTATGGAAATAATAGTTCGGAGATTACTCGTGGCCTTAACCTATGTAAGTATAAAATGAAAAATTTTAATGGAGGTAGTCTACAATGTTTATTATAAAGGTGAAAAAAAATTAAGTTATCAAGGGAATTTTTATTTTGGGTGATGTAGGAGCTATCACTACAGTTCTGGAAGCGTAAAAAATTGTTTCATCAACTGCACAAACTATGTAATTACATTCCCACCAAATTCCATAGATATAAATAAATATTTTTTTCTTCTATAAAGATCATGTGTAGGGGGAGATAAGGTATTCAACATGATCCCTTTATCCTCAATGTCCATGGTGACTGGAGGAATATTTAAATTCTCAGCAAAAAATGAAAAGTTATAAATCTACTCATTCTTTGTATAAATACTTGAGAGATAAGAGTTAATAGGTTTATTAACTTTTCACTATTATTTCAAGATTAATTCAAAAACTCTCTAATAAGATTATAAATTTTCCCACCATGGAATTTAATCTTATGATGCTCAGACTAAGGAGATGTAGATAAATTTAACTTCACTGATTTTAGTTCCTCTCTCATTAGGGATCTGAACAATTCATTATCAATTGGTAAAAGATAATCAGGATGTAGAGATCTAGGAGAAAAAAATCCAAGATTAGATGGATACTATATCCTCCCCATATGAGACAAATCTTTCCTCATGAATGTATTACTCATTTCTTCCATACAAAATTTAATGACATCCATTTGTTCAACCAACTACTTTTTATATATTTCACTGTTTCCCATATTCAAAAATAGTTTGGGTTGGAGATGGGAAATTACCATATAAATTATAATTATTGTATCATATTCACTAATATTTGATTCCTAAATTTAGAAAAACATAAGTATCTCATCGAGATAAATTAAAAAACCAACCTTATATGAATCCAGATCATATATTGTCACTTTAGAAGAATGAGTTAGAGACAAATAAGGAGGAGGATGAGTCCTCTACTTATTTTACAATATATAATCCTTATATATAGGTTTCATAATATGTACATTAGAAGGAAAAGTCTAAAATCAATCTTCTTGATCAATTATATCCAATAATGATCCCTTAGTATCTCTCTACAATGCTGAGATGGATGGTCCACCATGATTGGGTGGACTACCCTGGTCATTATCATTATCCGATTCTAAGGAACTCAAACCAATATTAGAATATCCTAGGTATTTATACCATATAGTTGGAGTTTCGCCCACATCTATATATGAGGAAACTAAATCAACTCATCTTTCAAACACATCATCCTCACCATAATAACTATGATCTGGATCATTAGATAACTCTACAACATTTTCAAGTCTTTCATAAGAATAAATTTTTAAATGACCTCCCTTAGAAACTTCAGTATATTCTATTCATTTTTATTCAAGGAATATTTATCTAGAATGAAGAGAGGGAGGATGAATATAATATTTGCAGGATACATAGGGTATTTTTAAAAAAATTATGACTCTACTATTAGACTAAAATAAGAAAAACCCTTTCTCCATTATCTTCATCATCTTCGACATCAACTTCAAAACTGAAAACATTGTCACCTTCTTCTTAAGATGAATACTCTACATCTTCATCTAGCTCCAATCCAGGGTCAACCATATCTCTTGGACTCGAAGGATAATTTAATGGATTGAAATTCCCATTTACCTTATCAATGTGTATAACCCATCTTCAAAACCATTGGTTTCCACTCAGTCTCATACTTTTATAGGATACTTGACTAATACAAAAACCAACACACAAAGTGACTTGTTCTTATCCATTGGGCACAAGACCTCAAACTTTAATGATTTAATGGATCATCATAGTTCGGTGAATATAGTTTCTTCTTGAGGGGGGCTTGCACAACTCCATTATATGTAAAATAAAATATTTATATAAATTAATTTTTTCTACAATTTTTCTAAGATGAAACATGAATATTTATTGATATCTCATTAGTTTAAAGTCCACCTTCCTAGGACACAACATGTTCTATATAAAAATAAAAAATTCCATATTCCCCAAAAATGTTGTGACCCTAACATTATCAGCTTAGAGATGCTTATTACTAACATTACATTGACATAAGATACAAAGAATCATATCATGAAGTATAAAATGGAATAATAGTCTTCGTAAACGAGGTACAAAAATGAGCCTCAAATTACATTGGAATACAAATATAACCAAAAAATAATTTTTTAACAATAAAATTTTTATATAAACTATTTCCTTTAATATTAGTCATAGAAAACATCATGGAATCATATAGAAGGTAAACAAAATAAGGGTAAACACCAATTGTCAAAATGGGTTATGTAAAATGGAAGAAACGATGAATCAATGAGAATAATAAATACAGAAATGTAAATAACTGAACACACATTCCATGTAGTCAATAAACTAATAAAGAAGTGCATAAAAAATAGGGAAAGATAAATAACTGAAAACAAATTTGATTTAATGTATAACATGACCCTTATAATAGGATAATGAATATAATATTTGGAAAGTTAAATAACAGAAAAAGAATCCATTTAAATAATTAAGAATCAAATGAATCCAAAGATAACGTATTGGTGACATATATTTGATAGAAATAATGTAATACTAAATAAAGGAAATTCTTAATTTTTGGAAACCATGTCTCCCATATACATGGTACCTTTACCATAAAGACATTTTACAAGGTTGTTTAAAAGATATTGGATAAAAATCCACATTACTAAGTCTATACAACTGATTCATCCCATTTAACTACTGATATATTGAGGGGCATACATTAAGGAGTCCCCAAATCATTCAATACCAGTCCAAATCATTCCTCGTATATCAAATAGTCAATTTAATTTAAAATCAGTTTTCATTATCAAATATAGATATAGATTTAGTAATAAGTATTTATTAATATTTCACATATATAAAATAACATTCAATTTAGTACACCGTATATAGAAATTATATCCAATTTAAGTAATAAATATATCCATAATGAGTAATATGGATATTTAGGGTAAATAAAATGTTCAATGATTTTTGGAATGTGAACATTTAATGGTAAAGTTATTAAATACAAAAATTAATCTAGTAAATGAATGTTATTACATTCCTTAGTCAAAATTATCATAATCCATCAATAATAACAATAAGGATGGTATTAATACCACATATCCCCAATGGAGAAAATTTAAAATAAGGGTTCTCTTCATTTATGAATACAAATACTCTAAATATTTCGTTAAAAGTGTTCTATAAGAAAATCTACATTTCATTTCGATTTTTTTGAAAATATTTTTCAACAAAATAACCATTAAAAAAATTTTCATGAAAAATATAATTGTATGACTAGAAAGGAAGATTCAAATAAAATATGGAGATTTCTATAGGTTAATACATTCATGCTATAAAAAATATTCATTTTGTACGGTAAAAATGATAGAAAATTACCTCATTTGGAAAGAGATAAAAATATTCCTTTGGTTTTTTTTATAAAATTTTAAAATGGGTAAAAATTAAATTTAGTAATTAATATTTAAAATATTAAAGAAAACATTTGGGAATTTTTTCTGAAAACATGGTTTTATATTAAAATGGATTTTTATTCAAAGAGATAATTGAAGTTAGATTTTAATAAAACTTTTGGTCGATTATTTTATGCACTAAAGAGTGTAAAAAAGTAAATATCACTTTAAAAATCATTAATAGAGATAGGAAAATAAAAAACAGGGTTTTTAAGAAAATCAGAAATTTCTATTAATAGAAATTCATGATTAAACAACCTCTATTATAATGATATTTTGAAATAAACCCTTAGCATGATCATTTTTAAAAGTGAGATTTAATCAAAGAATGTATCATTTGTATCAAATTATAATCCAAATAAATAAAACAAAATAAAAAAACATATAGTAAAAATTCCTTATACACATTATCAAATAATTTTAATGACAATAAGTAATATATCCCAATAAAAAGTAATTGAGTTATAATATTCATTATCACTTGTTAACATTTAATTAAAATACCCTTTGATGGAATAATTTAAATAAAAACCTAAACTACCATTAATAATAATGTTTTATTTATATTACATTCCATGTGGAATTATATGCACATTATAAAAGTTATTAGGTGCGCAACATTATAATATGCCTCAATGAAATGAAATTGAGAAGAAATGCCATACAATATGATTCCATTGGGTTGAATATAATTTAACTTCTTGTATAGTGGTTTTAAACATGTCATTAATATATTCAAGAACCATATTAATATTTATTAAATCATATATGATCCTTTTATAACATATTATTACATTTTTGTTAATAATATTTCATTGTTTTCATTGTATTTTGAGTTAATATCCTTGTTTTCTCATGCATCATTTTTTGTAGAAGTTATAATTAATTCCAATATTATATTTTGATTTCATATCAAGAATTATAATCATGAAATAATTATCATATTTTCTGAATATTACTTAAAAAACCAATAATTAATGATGTTTATGAAGAAAAGTACATCACAATAATGGAAATGTTGGTTGTAAGTATACACGAGTAACATTTCCATTTTTTGAGGACTATTATGGAAAGGAGTTAAGTAATATTATCCATTTTAGTAATTATAAATATATATTTTCTAACATATCATATAATTATTTATGTAATCCACGTGGTCTGGGGATGAATAGGGAGGCACATCACTTCATGAATGTGTTAGTCCACAAATACATGGACAATTTTATGACATTTATGTGAGTGAGAAAGAAGGAACTAAAATGATATATAATACCTTTATAAAATGATAAATATGTAATGGATATCATTATTATTTCTTTTATATCACATATAATTGTTAAATTTAACTTTATCACCTTCCATGTGATGTGTTAGGAAAAGATGAATCACATCTCTTCATGAGATGGTAGTCTTAGGTACTCAAGAGTGATAATATAATGTCTCCTAGAAAATGTAAGGTGAAAATATATAAGTGATATAATGACTCTATATTAATTATTTCATTATAAATATTAAATATTTTAAATATTATTTATATTTTCATCATACCCAACCTTCAATGTTGGAAATAGAGGAAAAATAACATCAGTTCATGTGGGTGTAGTGCTCAGTACACATGAATGGTGATTTAATAAACCATTTGATAATTTTAATGTTATTTGTAGGTTATTACAAGATTAAAAAAACATAAATTTTTATAGAATAAAATTGTTTATTATATCATAATGTTATAATAAATATTGAAGTAGGTTGAAGTGGTAGTAAAATCAATATGTTTGTTGAAGAATGTTAACTCTTCTTTATGTATCCTCCATAGAGTTTCACTAAATCCATCCTTGGATGGATATATTCCCAAGATATTTGTTTTAGGATTATTTTCAGAAATTTTTTAATTTATTTTGGTAGTTATTGTCTGAACCAAAGTGGTTCGATGGCGTAACGTTTATAGGAGACAAGTTTCCTTTTATAATTGGGGAGATTAGCACATATGTAATATATTGAAAAACTGGATTCTACACATGTTTTTTTCATGTCACCTTGACCCATTATTGTATAATTATTTATACCAGAATTTATAAGGTATAAAATGGTAAAAAATGTGTTTTGACTAGTTTATAGTATTTTTTATAACTCATTTTCTATGTTTACCACTAATTGAACATATTTTCATCTTAATCACTATAATTGATTATAATTTTTTCATTGATATTTTTTTTTCAAAAATTAGGTTGAACTTATTAGACAATATAAATTTTTTTTATTTCAAATATGGAATAAATTTCTCCAAATTCTATCCAAAAAAGTGGAAAGAATTAGTTTAAAAGTAATTCCATAGATTCTATAAGAAATAATGTTTTTAAAGTGAAAATATTAAAATGTTTACAATGATTTTATATAAAATATTATTATAAACAGGATTACAATGTCATAAATTGGATTAGTATTTTTATAATTTAACTGGTTTTACATTAAAGAAAATTAAAAATAATTTTTTACTTTATATTTTTGTTAGATTAAGAGGATATTTTCAATTAGAATATATTATTTATCAATATTCATACCAAAAAGAAACTATTGAAAAAAATACTGAAAATTCAACCTAATATAATTTTGATATAAAAATTTAAAAAATGAAGATTATTTTCTTATAAAAATTATATAAAAGTGATAAAAAAATAATTTAAAATAATGTACGCCAAGTGTGACTAAACTATCTTTTACGAATATATATATTTTCTAGAGATATGTTATTTATTTGAAATCGGGAATACATTATTTATAATAAATATTTAACAAATAAATGTGTTTAAACTATATATTATCATAATTTAGTTAATCATATTAATACCATCCATTCCAATGGCTATGTAATAATTATTATTAATAGTATATTGTCGTTCGGTAAAACCCAATATTACGTGTAATAAAATCTACCGAAGAAACATTTTGGTGTGTGTAAAAAAAGATAAAGTCTATGTTTTGTAAATTTCAATAGATAAGATTTATTTATTTTATGTTAAATACTAAAAATATCGTGAATTTATAAGATACTATATTTATTTCTATAATTGTTTATGCGTTCCATACAAACCATCAAAAATTATATTAATATTTTAGAAGTTCATAGTGTTACATTCTACCCACCTTAAATAAATTACATCCTCACCATTTAATTTTGATCCTAGTTGTATTGGGTTATCAATTTTTAAATACTATTATTGAAAATCCTCCATTGTGAAAAATGTTTGTAAGAAAAACTATTAATAAGAGAGAATGGGAAGTACAAAAGTTATATAGAACAATAAATAATTGGGTTCCCATTTAGAGAAACATTAGTGGGAAAATTATATTAGGGAATAAAGGAAAAAGAATAAATATTTTTTGAGAGTTATTAAGGACATTGAACTAATAATGAGAATTATCAATGTAAATTTGAGAATCTCAAATATAAAAATCAAATAGGTGTGAAAGGACCATTGATATCATCAAAAATAAATGTTACAGAATATAATTTTATTTGAAGATAAATTTTCTATGGTTAATGAGTTTTTTTGCTGTATAAGGAACATTCCTACGTGATAAATTTCTATTTCCAAAGAATATTTTCATACTTTGTTGTTTCTTCAACCAATTTCTAATTCACCACTTTATTTTATGAAATAGACATCCAAAAATTAATTGTTATCCCGAATAACGTTAATTGTCTTTTAAATGATCATAAGATCCAAAAAATAGTGACCAATGTTTCGGTATCTCACTAAATATTTTAAAAAACCAATGTTATAGATACATTAATATATAAACCTAAAAATTAACACCACTGATACTTTACTAATATTTATTCTTAAAATTTTTTAGATAAAATCAATTAAATATTAATTAGGACATCACGTAGGCTAGTGGTTGGTTCAAACGATTTATCATCCTTCTATCAGGGGTCCAACCACCACTACCTTTACTGATGTGTTGAGTTCTCACCATGCTAGTGGTCTTTCCTTTTTATAAACTATAACAATATAATTCTTCTAATTTTCCCCAAAATATGATGGACATCCTTGAAATAAATTTAATCATTAAATAACCTTTTTAATATGACTTTCAATATAATGTTTTTCATAATGTCTAATAATATTATTTATTATTATTAAAATTTCATTAATGATCATATTAACCCTAACAGTTATCAACACCTTTAAAATTATTTCCATAAAATGAAAAGGAATTATCCCTCAAACATCCTTTTCACTAATGAATATACTAATCCAATAGGCCTTGATATATAAATTTCTCCCAAATTATCCTTATTCTTAGTAGACATACAATACATAATACCTAAAAATATATTTTTAAAATATTGAAGATATGATAAATCTTAAAATAATTAATCTATGAATATATCCTAAACTATTAAGTTAATGAAGACACCTATGACTCTAAAATATAACAAAATAATTATATGGTTTATAATTATTATAACCAAAATACAATCGGTAAAAATAATTTTACCATTTAATCCTTAAATCAATGTACATAAATAATTAATTAGTTTTAATGCAACATTGGTCATTCCATTATATATTGGTTAACCTTTGAATGAGGTAATTTAATAGAGTAGTGGCTAGTTTCCCCACATTTAAGACGGTGAACTTCAAATTAATCATAAGGATGATATTTAGTTTCTTCTATCATACACTTCATTATTCTTTGGAAATTATGTTATTTATGTCCTAATTTTTCAAACATAAATCATTTTACAGATCCCTTGAGGAACTATTTTGGGTGCATCATTCCACATTTTTTACATAATGGAAGTCTATCATTATTATGTCGAGGGTATCCACCACTTGATCTCTAAAAAAACTCATTTATTCTCTTATTTGGTGATTTTAGGAGTTGGTTATGGTATATTTTGTTAATCATATTTCTTGAAAACTAATTTTTCATAAACATGATATATTTCAATACAATCATTATCTTATTTAGTTTTTTATAAGAACCAAATTTTTAATCATAATTATTTTTAAAATGATTCTTTTGGGTTCCACCCCTTCAATAAAAACAAAAACCACAGTGTGAGATGAATAATCATAGTAGGGAAACCATATAATCATTTATAGGATGTCTAAATTAGTACACATTATTTTTATTCTATGACACCATAGGTTTAACCTAGGTAATTCATTTTCAAAATATATTAAAATCCTCAAAAATAGTTTGTAATGAAATTTTTAATTATCCGAATAATATCCTACATGAGTGTCAAACAAGGTGCGTAGTAAGGACCATTTTCATGTACCAGGTAATGCTCGAGTCAAACCCTGATATTCCCTTTCAAGAGTTATTATCCCTAAGAAAATATGTTCTTGAACCATACACACATGTATTATCTAACCATGATTGTATTTATAAGAAAACAACATAATATATACCCTATTAAAACCTTATAAGATTATTATGTTCTAATCCTCAAATTCTATACATGGGTTATGTTTCGCAATCTATGTTTTCATAAATATCATCTCCATGGTTTCCAATAAGATTTCTCTAATACAAACTATTTTGACCCTAATCCCAGTAGTCCAACTCTAGTGCCTTCTCCAATTACATTTGAATAAGATACAAGGAATCACATCCCAAAATATCAAATTGTTTAATAGTCATGGAAAAAATGATATATATATGGATATATCATTATATTGTAATACATAAATTAAAATATAATATTTTATATAGTATATTTATAACATCTTTTGTATCCCTGCATATTAGTCAAAATAATCCTTAAGGAATCTTGGAGAAAGGAATAAAAATCATGTTGATGGCCAATTCTCAATATGTGTTATGTATAGTGAAAACTATAGTGAATTAATGAGAACAATCAATATGGTAAGGTAAATAGCTAAAACAAATCCATGTAAGAAATAAACTAATAAGGAATTGACAAAAAATGGGAAGGTAAATAACTAAAAACAAATTATATTTAATAAATAAAAAGACGTTATAATTGGTTATAAATTAATTGATATAGAATGGTAAATAACTGTACCACATGATATTTAAACAACTAAGAATGAAATTCATCCATAGAAAATGTCATAGTGAAAATAACCTAGATATTAATTTCTAAATAATAAATGATTGAAAGGTTTAATTATTGGATTTTCATGTTTCTCATGTACATGGTACTTGTAACACCAAGACCATTCAAATTAATCTTTAAAAAATACATTGTAAATATACACATAACTATGTTTATCTAATAGATTAATCCCATGAGACTATTGATGACTTGAGTGGGTTTCATTAAGATATCCCCAACCCATGTCATCTTAGTCCAAATTATTCATCATATATCAAATAATTGATTTAATTCCTAAAAAATGTGCCTTATAAAATATCAATAATTGAGTAAGCAATATCAATTTATCAAATTTTCCCAAGATATAAAATAATTTTAAATTTAATACTGAATATATATAAATGATATAAATTTTAATAAATATACATATCCTTTATGATTAATATGTATATTAAGGGGAATATAAATTTCCAATGTTAATAATAATGTGAAAATTTCAAGGTAAATTTATTGGCTACAAAAATGAATTAAATAAGGGAATGTAAATACCTTCCTTAGTCAAAATAATAATATAACAACAAGTGTAGTAATATGTATTGTATTAATATAAACTATCCCTAGTGGATTAAATATAAAATAATGGGTTTTTTCAATGATGAATAGAAATATCATTAAAATATATTTAAAAATGTTCATGAGAAAAATATACTTGTCATTTTGATTTTTTTAAATAATTTTCTTTGAAAATCAATTTTTAAAACCATTTCTTTAAAAATATCATCATAAAAATTCAAGATTCAATGGAATGAGTGTCATGTTCCTGGGTATCTCTACATACACCATAATGAAGATTCATTTTTCACGGTAAAAATGTTAGAAAATTTTATTTTTCAGAAATTCATAAGAAAATTACACTGAAAACATTTTTATAAAATAATAAATGGGTAAAAATTTAATTTAATAAACTGATTTGAATTTTCAAGAATATAGTTTTTAAAAAAACATGGTTTTTAAGAAAATATATTTTGGATCAAAGAGAGGATTGAAATTAAATTTTATTAAAACATTTTATCAATAATATTAACTACTAAAGAGTGGAAAAATTGTGTCATCACCTGAGAAAGGTCATAAATAACCAGATGAGAAGAAAATTAAAGGTTTTATTAAATAATTTTCATATAATTTCACTGAATGGTAATTATAGAATAAGACAGCCTAATTAGAATGAGAATGTGAAGTAATCCCTTAAAATGATCATATATTGAAGTGGGAATTAATCAAGGAATCAATTACATGTATAAACATTAAAGAATTGTAAATCATGTGAAAATAATAAAATATATATTCCAAATTCAATATAAACATAATAATAGAAAATTAAATATTATGAGGATGTAATATAACACAATGAATAAGAAAATAGTTATGAAATTATTTACCACATATGAACTTATTAATTCAAATAAAATTAGATTAACTAATTCTAATGGGAAATTAAAATTCCAGGAATAAATTTTTTTTTTGATATTACATGTCAAGGGTCATTATATACACTATATAAAAGCGATTAGGCTAATAACATTAAAAGGTATGTTAGTGAAATGAAATTGAGGAGAAATCACATACCTTATGCATCCTTTTGGTTAAAAATGAGTTATAATATTTTATAGTGGATTTAAAAATGTTATTAACTTATTATATGACAATTTTAATATTTATGTTTATATATATGATCCTTTTATAAAAAATTATTACCTATTACTTAATAATATTTAATTATTGTTATTGTTTTAGGTTATAAATTTTATGTTTTCTATATGTGTTTTCTTATTGAATATATGATTCATTCCCATATTATATAGTTCTCTCATCTCCCAAATATTAAAAATTAAAAAATTATCAAATTTTTACATCAATTTTACTTTAAAAACCTATCATGAATTATTTTTATGAAAAAGGAATTACATTACGGTCATGGAGATAGTAGGTCATATGTACACTTGAGCAATGCTTCCATCTTTCAATGATCATCACCGAAATGAGGTAAGCTATATTTTACCTTTCCAAAAATATCGTAAAATCATTAATGAAGTATTTTATACTTATATATATCTTCTACATGGTATGATGATGAAAGGAGAGTCACATCACATCGTGAATGTTGTAGTCCACATGTACATGAACAATGTAATCACAATTACATGGGGGAAAAAGGAAAGAATGAAAATGAAATATATTACCTTTATAGGGTAGTAAATATGTCATTAATATCATAATTATGCCATTTAGGTCACCTATAATCACTGAATTGTTTTGTATCTCGTTCCAAATGAAGTGTTAGTGAAAGACAAACCACATCACTTCGTAAGGCAGTAGTCCTCTATACAGACAAGGAATGTTATCATGTCTGCTATAGAATAAAAGGCTAGAATATTTATGTAAAATAGTCTATAAATAAGTATAAATATGTAAACATTATTATCTATATAAATTATATTCATTATCATACCCAAACATGATTGGTGGAAATGAAAAAATGAACGACATCAGTTCGTGAGAAGGTAGTCCGCCGTACACACAGAGGATGATTTTGTATCCAATTTAAGGGAAGTTGAGACATTTATAGGTCATGAAATTATTATAAAACCATAAAAATATTTTCAATATAATTTAGTTATTGTATAATCATTTCATAATACAATTTAAAGTAGGTGGAATTAGAAGTAAATAAAACACTTGTTAAAGAGGATTATTTATTCTTTGGGTAACCTTTTTAGATTTGAAAAAAATACATAATTGCATTTATTTATATAAAATTTAAGGATTAAATTATTATATTATAGTTTTTGGGAAGTAATTTGAGATCTAATTAGAATAAAAAAATGTAGTTTTCTTTTGTGAAGTTGGGAGACAAGATGGTGGTCATTTATAAGTGTGTTGAGTGGCACACTTGTAATATCTTTTTAAACAGTGAGCTCCATACACATTATTTTTGAGGTAACTAGGCCCTGATAATGGACAATTATTGATAGTATAAGGTATATTGATAAAATAAATCCATAAACTGGGTTTTGTACAAGAATCTAGTCATTTTTACACCTTATATTATTTGTTAAACTACAAAGTAATCTTGTTTTTACCTTATTCATTGTAATTAAATTTATTTCTTTTAATGAATAATTTTTATCAAAAATTAATTTGACCTTATTAGTAATTTTAAATTATTATTATTCCAAATATGGATTCAATTTTTCTAAGTTTAATCTACAATATAGTAAAAAAATTAATTTTACACTAATCCCACAAATGCGATAAGAAAGATTCATTTTAAAATGAAAATGTTTAAAATTTTACAATGTTTTTATATCAAAGTTAGATTTGAAATGGATTAAAATGAATTAAATTCGATTGATATTTTTATAAATTTTCTATAGTTACTTTAGAAATAATTTAAAATTCAATTTACCAAAATAGATTATTTTGATGAAATGTTAGTACTCAATTATAATTCAGTATTTTTTACTATTCCTAAAAAAATAAAATGTCATATAAAAATTAGAAAAAATATAAAAATACTAATTTTTATATTCTAATTTAATAAATGAAGATTATTTTTTATTATAAATTTTATAAAAGTGGTAGAAATAAATTTTAAATTATGTGAACCAAACACGACCGAACTATATTTCAGGGAAATAATTTTTTTTTGAAAACATTCCGTTTTAATTTAAATGTTACTTGTTTTATATAAAATAAAAATATTATTAATAAATCTTTGTAAAATATTAATTTTAATAATTTAGTTATTACTATTCATACCAATAATTCTAATAGATGGGTTATAACGTATATATTAGATAATAATATCAATAGTATATTATTATTTGGTAAAACTCAGCCTTACGTGTGACACAAGATATCGAAGAAACATTTAATTGCATGTAAAAAAAGATAATGTAACTATTTCATGCATTTAAAGATATAAAATATATTGAATCTATTTAAAATAGTTAATATATTATTAATTTTATGGATGTTAAATTTCATACAATGATTGGTGTTGCGTTTTATACATTCCAGTGAATATGAAATTAATATTTTAAAATTTACTCGTGTTGTAATCAATATCCACAATAGTATGACATTAAACAGTTTCATTCCTAATCAAATCACTAAATGACTCCCCAATCACATAATTCTTATTATTAATAGTAAAAAATCCTTGATAGTTTCCGTATATACTATTTTGAGGAACTCCTAGATATTTTTCCTACCATTTCTATGAAAAGACCAGTTCCAAACCATACACAAATATTATTATTACATCCTTCTGCTATATAAAATTATACTATAAAAAAATATAAATCATGAACCAACCCAGGTTAAAATTTCTAGGAATTACTAAAAACCCATTGATCCATTACCAGTTCCTAGATCACCTTCCATATAAGTTATTTTCTAAAACACAACCAAGATGATTATAATGATTTATCAGTATAAATAGTTTATGACACACAATTATAATTATTCAGTTCTCTATGGTGACTCGAATATCAATATTTCTTCTTTAAAGGTCACAAATTTTTATTAGAAATATAAAGTCTCTTCACTTTAACCATTTTCATAAGTGTTTTATTTTAGAAGTTCTATGGCATAAGGTTGAGATAGAAAGAGAGGAATTGAAATGTCTCAAAGGAGGAATGCATGAGAAAGAGTTCAATAGACTTGAATTTAGGTAGGCTTTTCATTTAGTTATTTTGAAATTAGAAACTAACTAATTTTAAAAATTAAAAAAATTAAATTTGAAAATAATTTAAATTAAAGAAAATAATAATGGTAGTATTAGGAATGGTACTAGCCTATGGTAAGTTCTATAGTATTATTCTAGTGGTAACATGTTATGGTGGAACTCAATGGTACCAAGCTAATATTAGGCCCTAAAATAGTAGATATTCATGGTGGTTTGTTAATGGTCAATCATCATGACATCATGACTAATTAATAACCATCCATTCGTCTATTATCTAGAGTAAAATGACTAAGAATCATACATGTTTTTTATTTTTTCTCTACTATAAAGAAAACTAAACTAGAAAATAAATTACTAATAAAAATACATCATTCTATGTTCATGTATAATATATCTCATTACCTAAAGATTTATTGACATTATGAATATATCGTCATGTTTATTTTACTTCCAATGAATTCAGTAATTACAAAACTCATTTTAAAATTATCACTTAAAAATCAATGTCTTATAGTAAATGTTTCATTCATGAATGAGACATAAGATTATTGGAAATCTTAATTTCACTTATATTATAAGTATATAATATAATATGTCTAAATTGATATCCCAATTCCTATAAAGTGTGTTTCATCCATATAAATTGTGAAAATATTATTCATGTAGCTATGTAATATATTATAGTATTGGATAATGTAAAATAATTTGGTTTCACACTACAACATGAAACTAAGACTTTCCCAAAAAAGTGATATGTTCACGTGGTTCTTATTCTATCTAATATAAAACCAAAATAAAAATTAGTATCTAAATAAGTTACAAAATCAAATGACTACAATATAGATTAAAATATACCTATGATTGTTGTACTATTGAGATATTAAAAAAATATTCTCATAGTAGTCAAATGATATAGTTTTATGTTTTATTGAAAATGGACACCTATATATTCACTAAAAAATATATTAGAAAAAATATAAATTAATTAAATAAACTATCCCAATCATATGGCTAAACCCATGATCATACACCCACGGCTAAAAACAGATACTCGGGGTCGTTCTATCATTGGAGAACCATATTTTGTTCCCTAGGACGGTACATATGAAATGTGTCCAACTTATATAACTTTAGGTCAACACACCTCTACATGAACCAACATTGGGTCCTACGACAACGCATAACAAGGAACCCTACTTGGGTTCCTTCTAGTAAATGCACAACAAAGAACTCTAATTGGAGTATTTCAGGTATGTGAATAAAAAGGAACCCCACATTGGGTCCTTTAGGTCAAAAAATGCTAGGGAACTCGACTGGTAGTCCGCTTTATAATAACTCATTGTATGGTCAAATATGTCACTCATGGGTAGCACACCCCACACATAAGTCTCTGACATATTATGGATTCACATGCATAATATGGAAATAAATATATGGAAAAACATTGGAGATGAATAGTATCTCATCTTAGTTAATTAGGTCATACTAAGGTGGTGCACTCACCCAACCCATTATAATGAGTCAATGAATTTAAAGTCTCTCAAGGGTTCTCATATGGCCTACCTCGGCCATTGCACTTAATTCATGCCACACCTATACATGGAGGTTTCTAATTGATACTGCATAATGGTAACTATATAATTTTAATCATAGTTTCCCATTTCAAGGGGTCATAAGGAATCATTTATTTATACAAACTCTCAGTTATCGGACGTCGGGGTATCGAGTCAGTGTCATAGGGTCCACAGTGGCCTCAGAAGCATTGTTCACTCTATACCTATGTGTATTAACTTAATTATATGAATAATTTAATTAATATCTGAATAAATAATTTAATTTATACATATAAGAAATTATTTAAATTTAAAGATGATCAAATATGGTAGCTAGGCCACATATCAAATTCCATTAAATGAATCATAAGCCACTGGTCATGTATAAATGACCTACTACCTTTATGAAATCTAAAACTACTTAATTATTCTATATAATAGTTCTTACAAGGAACACTAAGCCTCAACCATTCCTGATAAGGCTCAACCTAGGCCCTCCAGTCACCTTTAAACCATGTGGTGGCCTATATTATTCCAACAAACAAAAACAATTAAATATGTCATTTGTAAATAATGATAAATTTTAATTTAATCATCTTATATTCACTGAAAACTCACCAGATGTGTCACCACATAATTACTATGACCAGGATCTGATGGTGGGTCCCTTATGGACCCATAAAATCAAATTAAGTAAAATCACTAAAAAAATTGGTTTTATAATTAACATAATTTATAATTAAGGGAAACACTCAATAAAATCCGATACATGATGAAACTTCATAAAATCACTTTAAGTGGAAGAATAAATATTTACAAGAAACACTTTATGCAAGTTAAATGAAATCCCTTAGTTAAATTGAGGATTTAACCATTATACGGTGAATTTTCTATAAAATACCTATACTGGATAATGGGAAAATTAGAAACGGTATATGAAGATATTTCAATGATGAAACATATGTTGAATCTAACCATAATAAATAATTAAATAATATTGGAGGGTCACCCCATCGCATGGTGTAGAGAACCCCAAAAGGGATTGATCATATTGGTGAAAGACATATGATAGTGGTGAAGGAGGGGAGACACCATTGAAAATCCTAAGGGGGAAAAGGGACCCCCCCACACACACACATGCTATGGAACACTGGCTAGCTGATGGCTAAAACGTGGCTAGATGGTAGCTCTAACCTATATACCTATCCACCAGGCCAACATTATATGCTCTATAGATTCTCTCAGCCACCAATTTACCCCCATCACAATCCTAAAATCCTCTTTTAATAGGATATATATTTTGGAATCCATGTCCAAATGTAAATTAGAAAAATGAACCATTAAATGGGTAAATAATTCAAATACATTATGTAATTTAAATTCCATGTACACATTAAATCCTATAATTTAATCAATGCAAAAAAAATTCATCTTTACTCCCAAATATGAATCAATCACCCATGTAACCAAATATCGACTATTCATGGATTCAGATCACGAATTGTAGAATATCATTTAATGAAGACCGATAAAGATGAATGCATAAAGTAAACCTGGAATAATTTTAATGAATAATCATATAAGAAATGATATATTTGGTTGGTGTAATTCCCAACCACATTCATTAGGCGAATCTCTACTAACAGAAAATGACACAGATAGAAGAACCAATACTAGATAATAAAAATTCATTTTTTCATGGAGACATTTAAGTTATGATCATAAAAAATAAATAATAATTATATTCCAAAATGGAATAAAAAACTAGTGGAAAACTCAATAAGTAATGATTAGTACCTTGATAATAGATATATCACTAATAAAGACTAGTTGTTCCAACATCATTGTAATTATCTAATGAATAATATTCTCATCAACACCACAAATCACAAATCATCAATAATGCACCTTTTCCTATCACTCTCACAATATTTTATATATGGAGTAGAACCCTAGTAAGAGTGTTTAGTGGGTATTAAATGGTGTTTATTACAATTTATAGAATATATAACCACTTAATCAATCAATTAATTAATTTCATAAATTAATCCCTCAAATGAAAGTCTATTATCGAGGACCTAATGTGTTAATAAAAATTAAAACACTCCTATTATATACCTATATCTTGGAAGAAATCATGATTTTTGATATTCTATCTAATTTTTTGTTTATGAGGAAACGTCACATTCCTAAAATCATTCTCGTGCTAGATAAAAAATATATTATTTTCAATATATCATTATTAAGGTTATAAGTTGGCTGTTTAATGAAAACATATTAGTAGGTAATCCATAAGGTATTATTTATGATATTATAAGCGTTTATAAAAGAAAAAATTATATTCCTAACATCCTCCTCACATACATGGATCCTCATCCTAAAAATACAACTTACTCAAAATTGTAAGGGTACTAGGCCCAAAAATTACCCCCGCACTCACATAACATCTATTTATTGCGTCAATGCGGCCACATCACATGCAAAATTGAAATATGCCATCCAAAAATATACCTCTATTGAAAATACTCAATCACCATAGAGTAATCCAAGAAGTTATCCCCATTCTCAATGTATATATCATTAAACTCAATAGCATGACATGGATCAGCCCCACATCTCCTCAGTTGTGAATCGTGGACCTAGTCTAACTGCTAGGGAAATACTTAGTGATAATAAACCTCACCAACCCTATGTATCATATATAACATACTAGTTAATCTTGATGAAAACATTATTCCCCTTACAAACCTCTACAATCTAAATCATGTAAATATATTTATGAACACATAATACCACTCCTCGAACTACAATGGTGCTTGATGTTCATTTTCATTGGAATTTTAATGTATCTGAGTTACCATCACCCCTCCTAAAACAAATTCTCCTTACCAATCATCAATTTTATGAGATCTATCCCCACCAGTGACATCTCCCCAATATCAATATTTTAATGTTGTGATTCAAAAGGATTCTCATATGGGGACTAGAATGGTGTCATTCCAATATTAAAGAGTAATTTATTATTGTAAGTTTACTCCACTAGGTGTAGGTGAACCTACTATATCATTCCTAAATCTAACACACAATAAATTATCATTTCCTAAAATAAAAAAATGGTTGTATTATTATAGACATTAGTATATGAGTGTAATTTTTTACTCAACTAAAATAGAGTCTTGAATTCTTCCTTTAAGATCCTCCATAAATATGATATAAGTTGGGAATCTCAATTTGAAATCACTATCATAGGCACCCAATTTAATCATAAAATATCATCAATGTATATGTACCCAAATATATCCACCAAACACTAAGCCCAAATAAGATTTATATTGGTGGAAATGGTGAGTCTATCTACGATCACCAAAAAAGCATCATGAAATATCATTGATCAAGGAAGTCTATTTACCATGTCCATCAGAAATCCTTCAATTTTCTACTTTTAATAATCAAGGGGTTAGGATAAACATAATGGGTTTTTTTTTCTCTTACGTCACTTATTATAAGCTGAGACACTATGAGATAAAATTATTAACACTCTGATTTATTCTCAACCACCAAACCTGAGGAATAATGTGAATTTCCATATCCTAAATGAACATATGTACCACTAGTAGTTATGTATGAAACTACATCATAACCTCCACATTTATTGAAACTGGAACCATTTTCCATCCTCAAAATAGGATAATGTGGTCCCCACCATTAGAAGATACATCAAGTGTATCTCTTGAAGATTTCTAATCACACAAGACCTCACAATCAAATTTTCTCAACAGAGACCCTCTCATGTACTATAGTAGTGGAGGTTCGACTACAAAAATTAAATATATATTACATATTCCGCATCCACTTAAGAAACAATCATCATGTACATCTGATTAGACACATAATCAAATAACTTAACATGAGACATTTTTCTTAGGGTATTCGTTACCACATTTCTCGTTCCTAGAGTATTGAAAACCTATATGTCATATTCGTGCAAGAAATATAATGAAAAAATCATTCTTATGTTAATATATCTCTAATTTGAGATATATATTATGCTTTCATGGTGTATTTATACCATTAACTACTCACAAATAAGGTAATGTCTCCAATTCATCAATGAAAACACCACCTTGACTGGTAAGTCCAAATCATGGATCGTGTAGCTCTACTAAATAGGACTCAATTGTTCGGAACCATAAGAAATAAACACCTAATTATGTTACAAAAAAACACAATACTATCCACACATGTATCATAATGGAAAACATAGTCAAATCCTTACTCAAACAGCTTTAGAATTGAATCACTCATCAACCTCCTCCTCAAATCTTCAAAATATCTTTGACATCAATATGAATAAATGAAGCAGTAACTCTATCAAGTAATATATTTCATAGGTCCCGCAAAAATATATGAATCATTCATGAATATATATATTTATTCATCATACCCAAGTATAATTTATACATAAAAATTCTATTGGGTGGCTTCTATACTAGAATCTCATTACCATTTTATAGGACTAGTGCTACTCCTCTTTTTGAGTAGTCATACCCCAAGAACTGGACCTATTAAATCAAAACCATACAATTTTAGATCATTTCATACAAATTGTTGAGACTAAAATCTATTGATATTTTTTAAGGATATATTTAAAGAATAATTTGTGTTAGATGTGATTAATTTTTATGGATTTTATTTTCAAGGTATATATAATAATTAAAATTATAAATATTATGAGTTAAAATTTTTGAAGAACAATTTAGAAGATTCTTATGATAGTTTATATTGATATATATAATTTATATATTTTATGATATATGTTTGTTAAGGAAAAAATCTCACAACATGAATATTGGCTTTTCACTAAGAAATTAATTTTAAGAATAAAATTATCACCATGAAGATGTTCCTATACCATAATGAACATTGAGTATATTTTTTTGATTACTAATATATTTATAAAATATATTTTATAATGGTTAATATTATATTGTAATTGATCTCATGATAATGATTTCATTTCATAGAAGATGGACCATTACAAAAACGAGATAAAATATTTTATTTTGGTGTTATTATAATTTAGATGAGGATTCTTTGTAATTGATAAACCATTCTAGAAAAGTTCTACGTAAATGAGTTCTACATAATAAGAGTGGCTTCCATTCCACTTTGCTCAGTTGTTTAGATTTTGGTTGGTCTAGATAATTCAAGACACCCAACACTTGATATATTATTTTCACCATAAAAGATCTATGATCATATTTTCCTGACACTCGAATTTGGAATAAATATATGTAATAGTAAAAATATCGTGATGAAATGTGTTCTAGAAGTAAAAAACTAAATTGTTTTAACTACATTATCATGTCTCAAAAGAGTAGGCTACATTATGAAGGGTGTAAATCTCATAGGTTTAATTATTCATGATGAATTTACTTCATATGATATGTTTGGTGATTATTTAAATCCATAAAAACAATGTTTTTTAATTTCATAGTGAATATTAAATGGAAAAATTTATAAGGGATGGTTCTGAAGAAAAGTGATGAAATTTTAATTTCAATTTGAAATCTAAATTAGTATAAAATGTGATATTTGTTAAGATCCAATTTCATGTATAAAAATAGGGATGTAAAAGGAGTAGCAAATAATAAAATGGTTTTATATAGGTGAAAAATTGATAAGTTTTCAGAATTATCCAATGTATAAGAAACAATGAATTATAAAAAAATTGACGTGGTTGTGTGAAAGTGTTTTATATACAATGTGCATAAGAAATTCATTATTATTAATGTTTAATAATGTTTTTTGATTTATTAATCTTTTATCTTTAGAGAGTAAGGGGAAGAACTAATCAAACACAATGACTTAGAGTAAGAAAATTTTATTTAAGAAACTTTAATTTTTACCAACATTTCTCTTTTAAACGTGTCATATGGACTTCTGTATGAGATGAAATTTTTCCTAGCATGAATCAAATAATAATTAAGTGATATTTGAGATCATTATTCAAGGTTATATCATATTAATTTTACTCACATGATTATTATAGTGGATAAAATGATCTTTGAAGAATCTATATCACACCATGGACTAACCTTCCCTTATTGAGATTCGAACCTTTCAAATATTTTTTGTTCCCCCATATTTGTGTATTTAGGGATATTGAGATATATTATATCAATACTATTTAACAATTGTTAATAAAAATTCCAAGGAAACATAAAATGAAATTTATATCACTAATGCCCCAACTTAGTGATCCCCAACATATCATGTAGGTGGATTCTTAGGTGGTATTAGAGGGTGCTTCTGTTGAATGTTTGTGATTTTTTAATTTAAAGTATCTATTGGGAAAAAGATTGTTAATTTTTTTCTCGGATAAACTATAGATAATTTTTCATTTATAATAATGGTAATTGACACTTTTTATTGTGAAAATTTATCACATTTAGAAAACAGAATGTCTCTATATCATATCTATGTCATTTATAAATCTTTGGAAGAAACAGTTGTTGAATTTATCCCATGTGTTGAAGGTGAATCGTAAAAACAACAGACAAAGATAATATAGATATTTAATTTTTTGCTAAAAATTATACTTTATATTCTCATTGATAATGATATTTCTTGAAGGTAAAAGTAATAAAAATAGAAAAGGGAATTTGGGACGAATTGGAAGATAACTATGAAGGGAAAACCAATTTCAAGAATGTAATATTTTAGTTTTTTCAAACATAAATATATCTATAGGAATGATTATGAGATAATTTATAAATTATTTATAATGAAAAATGAAGTTACAAGAATGTTCGTAGTTTATGATGAGATGTTGGAAGGATTCAGAATTATAGAGAGGATCTCATGCATTTAACCTAATAAGTTTTATTAAAATGTACCTTATTTAGAAGAAAAATATCCAATTGACATCTATAATAATTATTTTACCATTAATAATATTTTTTATAAAATTATGAAATACAATTCTACCATTAAAAATGGAATTTTTGAAAATGATATTTTTTTTATCATCTCAAAATATGAGAGAAGAAAGAAGGTTATTTTTAAAGATGATGAAAATAGAAATTCATATAAAGATTTTATGTTGATATAAGGTTTTATATAATTATGTCTCTTATTTTTAATAATTTAAGATATAACAACCCATACTTTACATACATTGTTAATACTTCAAAATTGAAGCACACTTATTACAACATATGACAAAACCACAAAGGACCGTATAGGTATAATGTCTTTAGAAACTAGGAAATATAAACAACTGGTTCATAAATCTTCTATAGTGTCTCCCATTTATTTCATCATATCTAGGGTCCCTTTTAGCATATTCTACTTAATATCCATCTTCTTGACCTGGGGAAAAGAAAACATAAAAGGGTGATCTCAAATGCTCAGCAAGGGCAAAAAAAGGAAATAAAAATCATATCATATCTTTTTGAAAATCAAAACCTGCAAAAGAGATCATAATATCTTATCATGGAATAAATCATAGAAGTGAAAATTAGATCCCCATAATCATAACATAAAACTTGAAACTTTGTGGCATGCACACATAATCATGGAAAATAATTTCTTGTTAGTCATGACTTATTGCCAAGACTATCTTAGTGGACAAAGTCCCTTTCTGAACCGAGTCACCCTCATTCCAGTTCTGTTTCACTGAACCGGTATAACCTACCGTTCCAGCCATGTCTATCTCATGAGATATAAAATCATTACCCAATGCATTGGAGGGAGATATAGGTCCCACCCATCTTATAATGAATCTTTTCTTATGTGTGCCACATAATCATAAATCATACATCATCGCATAACCCATGTAATAAAAATGGGATTCTTAAACAACATGACATCATAAAACAATTCATATAAGATAAAGGAATTCATAAAAATGTTTCCATCACAACATAATCAAATCCATGTAATAATAGGGATAAAAACAGAACCCTTTTATTATCTTAGATGGAAAATAATTTTGACAAAATACTTGAACTTCATTCTTGAGGAAAATATCCTTTCTACTTCCAAAAACATTTTTCCTTTCATAACATGTCATACAACTTTAAAATAAAAGAAGTTGATTAAAAATAGACTTGAAAACTTGTAAAGGAAGATTCTTGGAAATAATGTTTTAAAAATCCATTCATGCCGTATAAGTTAAAAAAAACATTCTTCGTACTTTTGTCGGAAAAGTCAAAAAGTACCTCGTACGAAAAATGACAAAAGATTTCTTTCATACATATTACTAAAACTCACCGAAGGGTAAAAATGGATTTAAAAAATTGTAGGTGGATGGAAATAATATTACATATTGATTAAACATGGATGTGGATGATAAAATACACCCCAGTAAATACTTACAAATAAAAAATCTCGGATAAAAATGAGATTGTGATATTTCCCTTACCTTAGGTGAAATTTTCTTTGTACATGTCCGAAGCTCCTGTATAATGGTTTAAATAATGTTATTGACTTATTCCAGAATCATACATATTGATATGATATCATATATGGTCATATTCTTAGCTTCTTGATAGTAATATTTCATTGTTACTTGTTATTCGGGTCTTTATTGCCTTTTGTTCTTATGCGTGTTTTGCCGAATAAATTCTTATTATTATTTTAAGGTTATAGATACCTTATATCTTGAATGGTATTAGTGTAACATATATCATATTTATTCATTCAATTTATATAATTACTATGTAATGATGATCATGTAGAACGAGTCGCATCACATCGTGGAGACGGTATTCCGTACGTACGCATGAGTGATGATATCGTTCCTATGATCGTGGAACTATATTGGAGTATATATATATTATTTTAGTATCAATATTACTTTATAATAATCATAAATAGTTACTCATTACACCATTATACCCATCCTTGTAAAGTGATGGTGGAAAATAGATTACACCACGGCGTGGAGACGGTATTCCGTACGTACGCACGCGCGGTGATTTTATTTTTCTGTAGGATGGATAGAAGGTGGATTAGGGTTGTTTCATATTTATAATAACATATCAGTATGTAAGTAATACTGATGTTATTACTTTATCATGAAAAAACTAAAGAAGAAGATGTTTAAGAAGAAAGAAATTGAAAAGATCGGTAATGGATATTACCTCTTCTTTGGAACGCTTCTTTGAATCCTCCACTTAGGGAACTAAGATTGGTCTTTGAAGAAGACCGGGACCTCTAGGATTATTCTAGGGAAGTGGAGAGGAGAAAATGGCAGGGGTTGGCCGAGCTTGAGTGCTCAAATTGGTGTGAGGAGGAGGGGGATGAGGTGCCCTTTTATAAGGGAGGAGAGGGGCACCTTAGGAATATCTCAAAATATTATTTTATATTAAAGTCAAAATCGGTTTATAATGGTTCCAAAGGGTCTTATTTAGAATCTAAAGTGGGGAAGGGTCGAAATCCTATCAACCAATAGGATTTAGACAAGTTTAGGGTATTATTTTAACCTTATCAATTAGATTTAACTCTAAGTAAAATAATTTAACTTTTACCGTGTCTTTTTGTTTTCTTTCACTATATGGTTAATACACTTACTATAACATGCCAAACGAACCCCAAATTGTTTATTATTAATATATATATCCTTATCTATGTCATTTTGCCGAACCTTAGATTTTTATGAATAAAATAACAATTAATAATATAATATTTGATTTAAAAACTATTTTGTGTCAATTTTGACACTATTTGATATATGATTTTTGTGAAAGTCATAACAGAATTATATGTTCGAATCATGTTGATTAAATCAACATTAATATATCATAGTAACCTATAAAATTATTGGAATTCATAAAAAGCCTCAAATTACATTTATTTTGGTGTTTATAACATCAATTATGTCAATATTTCATTAATAAGATAATTACTGCATCATCATTGTGTCATAAATAAATTAAATTATTTAATGTCTAAAAATTACAAATAAAATACCATTATGTAGGAAATAATTTTAGATTTCTAATTAATATTTATAGTCGAATTTATCTTATGAATAACCCCATATTAAAAATTATTTACTTATTAAACATTGATTTTAACTATTTTAACCCTTCTTTAAATAAATTAATAATAAATGTCCTAATCTAATCCAAGTGGGCCTAAATGGTCATATTTTATTCCTAAGTTTGTTTTTGGTCGAATTACACTTGTCCAATAGAATTAGGACACGTGTTAGGGTAATATTAATATCATATTTACCCTTAGTTACCCTATTTACTATTAACCGTGGTAAAAAAAGTAAAAAGTTACTATTCACCAAAAAAATTATTTTCATCTCATTGAACCACATTTTAGTCCTTGATATTAACCATGTGTCTTGGATTTTCGAAATTCCATTCACAGAAGCGGTAAAATTATCTTTTATGCAAAATTCAGTTTTTAACCTACCACTAAGTGGTTTCACTATTCATCAAAAATTGAAAGTTTTCAGAAAAATACCAAAATTTCACCCTAGGCTAATTTCGGTATTCTGAATCCAAAAATGAAGTCCATTTTGAAAAATAAAATTTATAAAATTTCAAAAAGTGGTTATTACTATTCATAACGGCTAGTTTTAATAGCATATTGTTGTTTAGTGAAACTCAGTATTGCGTACGACGCAAGCTATCGAGGAAGGTCGTGATTGCGTGTAAAGCAAGCCAAGCAAGTGTTGTGTAGAAAAAGATTCCTTTGATGATTTATATAACATAAAAGTCTCGGGTGTTACATTCTACCACCCTTAAAAAGAATTTCGCCCTCGAAATTCATCACTTTGTAACAAACAGATGAGGATACTTCTCCCTCATCATATCCTCAAGCTCCCATGTAGCTTCTTCAAGTTGGTGGTTCCTCCATAAAACTTTCACCAAGAGAGTGGTATTGTTTCGTAGGACTTTTTCGCTACGATCCAGAATCTCTATCGGTTGTTCTTCATAAGAAAGATCTTGCTCCAGCGGTACAACTTCTGAGCTGAGTACATGTGAAGGATCTGGTATGTACTTTCTCAGGAGAGATACATGGAACACATCGTGAACTTGAGAGAGATTTGGTGGAAGCTCCAATCGGTAAGCTACCTTCCCAACATGATCCAGTATTTTGAAAGGACCGATATATCTAGGGCTCAACTTCCCCTTCTTTCCAAATCTCATAACCCTTTTCCAGGGAGATATTCGTAAGAACACTTTATCACCCACTTCAAACTCTAGGTCTTTTCTTCGGTAGTCGGCATAACGTTTCTGTCGACTCTGAGCTGCTCTTATGTGTTGTTGAATAGATCTGACCTTTTCTGCCATTTCATCAACGAGATCAGGTCCTAATAGCTTTCTTTCCCCAACTTCATCCCAGTAAGTTGGAGTCCTGCATTTCTTTCCATAGAGAGCTTCATAAGGAGCCATCTGAGTACTTAAGTGAAAGCTATTATTATAAGAAAATTCCACCAAAGGTAGGTGTTGATCCCAACCTACTTCGAAATCCATAGAGCAAGCTCTCAACATATCTTCTAGGGTTTGAATTGTTCTCTCAGACTGACCGTCTGTCTGGGGATGATAAGCAGTGCTGAAACTCAACTCTGTATCCAGAGTATGCTGAAGACTTCGCCAGAACTTCGAGGTAAATCTCGGATCCCGATCAGATATAATAGAAAGTGGTACTCCATGCAATCTTACCACTTCCTTTACATATATCCTGGCAAGCTGATCTAGAGAGAAATCCTCTCTAATAGGAATGAAGTGTGCAGACTTTGTAAGACGATCAACTATGACCCAAATAGCATTATTGCCTTTGGATGTTTTAGGATGTCCTATGACAAAGTCCATAGTGATGTTTTCCCATTTCCATTCGGGTATGGGTAATGGTTGTAACATCCCCTTAGACTTTTGTCTCTCAGCTTTAACTTGTTGACAAACCAAGCATCGAGAGACATATTTAGAAACATCTCTTTTCATGCCATCCCACCAAAAGTACTCTTTCAGGTCCCTATACATCTTCATGCTTCCAGGATGAATAGAGAATGAAGAACTATGAGCCTCATCCAGCAGCTCCTTCTTTAATTCGGGGATGGAAGGAACACAAACCCGATTCCTGAACTTTATTATCCCATCACAATCAAGGTTGAATTCAGGAACATTTCTCACCTTCTTTTGTAACTCGACATCTTCTTTCTGTGCCTCTTTAATCTTCACATGTATAGATGGTTGAAAATTCATTTGAGAAAGATAAGATTTTTCCCCTTCCATTATAATTCCAAGATCCATCCTTTGTAAATCCATAAATATTGGATCTTTTGTGATCCTCATCATGGATAAACTAGCATGGTCTTGTCGACTTAATGCATCTGCCACCTTGTTTTCTTTCCTAGGGTGGTAATGGATTGAGCAGTCATAATCCTAAATCAGCTCCAACCATCTTCTTTGATGCATATTCAGCTCCTTTTGTGTGAAAATATACTTTAAACATTTATGATCAGTATAAATATCACACCTTTCACCATAAAGGTAATGCCTCCAAATCTTTAATGCAAAGATTACCGCAACCAACTCCAAATCATGTGTTGGGTAATTTTGCTCATGTATTTTCAACTGTCGTGAGGCATAAGCTATCACCATATCATTTTGCATAAGAACACACCCCAATCCCTTCTTGGATGCATCACTGTAGATCACAAACCTTTCTCCACTACAAGGCAGTGTGATCATAGGTGCACTGGATAACCTTCTTTTCAACTCCTTGAAATTCTCTTCACATTCCTCTGTCCAAACAAACTTAACTCCTTTCCAGGTCAACTTGGTGAGTGGATTAGATAATCATGAAAAATTGTTTACAAAATGTCGATAATATCCAGCCAAACCAAGAAAACTTCGGATCTCATTTACTGTTGTTGGTCTCGACCATCTTTCGATAACCTCTGTTTTTGCTAGATCCACAGATATCCCCTCTTTTGAGATTATGTGACCCTAAAATGCAACTTTTTGAAGCCAAAATTCACACTTGGTAAATTTGGAATAATGCTTCTCCTTTCTCAGGGTCTTCAATATAATTCTCAAGTGATCTTCATGCTCTTCCTTGATCTTTGAATAGACAAGAATATCGTCTATAAAGACTACCACAAATTGATCAAGATAGTCTCTAAAGACACTATTCATTAGATCCATGAAGATAGCAGGGGCATTAGTAAGACCAAATGGCATCACTATAAATTCATAGTGTCCATACCTTGTACGGAAAGTCGTCTTTTGTATATCCTCCCTTTTGACCCTTAATTGATGATACCCTGAACGAAGATCAATCTGGAAAAGTATTGAGCTCCACGTAATTGGTCAAATAAGTCATCAATGCGTGGGAGAGGATATTTGTTCTTGATAGTGATCTTGTTAAGTTCTCTATAATCAATGCAGAGTCTCATTGATCCATCTTTCTTCTTAACAAAAAGAACAGGTGCTCCCCAAGGTGACGCACTAGGGCGTATGAATCCCTTATCAAGATTCTCTTGGAGTTGCTTCTTCAATTCCTGCAACTCAATTGGGGCCATTCTATAAGGTGTCTTTGAAATAGGCAAAGCACCCGGTACGAGTTCTATTGAAAACTCAACTTCACGATTTGGTGGAAGACCTGGTAATTCCTCCGGAAAGACATCATCAAACTCCCGTACAATGGGCATATTCTTAATCGTGAGTTTCTCACCAACCATTTGAGATAAATAACCTTCATTTAGTGGAATCATGACCCATAAGATGGAAGGAATTTCCACTGGAAGGTTATGTTCATCCTTGCATTGATAGACGATCGTAGATTGATCTGGAATATGAAATGTGACTTCCCTTCTTTGGTAATTGATATGAGCTCCAAGTAGAGAAAGCCAATCCATGCCAAGAATCACATCAAATTCCACTAAAGGAAGGATCACAAGATTTGCAGGAAGCACTTTCCCACAAACTTCGATCGAAGAAGAATTATAAACTTTTGATGCGACTGTTGTGCCATTAGGTGTTGTCACAGCTAACTCAACATCTAATTGTTGAGGTAATACGGTGATACCCTTAGAAAATTCTTTAGAAATAAAAGAGTGGGTGGATCTAGAATCAAATAAAACATTTGCTACTTTAGAGTGGACGGTAAGTGTACCTTTCACCACTTCGTTATCGTACTCCACATCGCTGATAGAAATTTCATGTGACTTTCCTTTGCCTTTAGCCTTAAGATTTTATTGACGTCGACCATCATCATCAACCCTTGGATTTGGGCATTGATTGGCATAATGCCCCATCTCCTTGCACTTGAAACATTGAAGTGTAGTAGGTTCATTCTTTGTATCCCTTCCTTTGTTTGCGTCGTTAGACATATTCTTCCCATTATCACGGCATTCAAATGCCCGATGACCTTCTTTTCCACATTTAAAACATTTACTTGTCCCTTTAAGACAACTCCCTCCATGTTTCTTTCCACACGTTGAGCATAAGGAAAAGCTCATCTTCTTTTCCGTGTGCTCTTTAGATTTTTCTTTGAATTCCATCTTCCTCTTCTTATCAAACCCATGTGACTGATGGGTTACTCCAATCTCCATCTCGACTTTGAGAGCACATCGAACGATTTCCTCTTAGATATTGAAGTCCCTTATGGCTAACACCCTTCGAAGACTTGGTTTTAAGCCACTAATGAATCGATCGATCTTACTCTCAGGTTGGATAATAATACCAGAAGCGTACCTTGCAAGTCTTGTAAAATTTGCTTCATAGGTACTAACAGATTCATCATCCCTTTGCTTCAGTTCAAGGAAATCTTTCTCCATCTTTGTTCGGAGAATACGAGGGAAGTACTTTTTGAAAAATAAGTTCTTGAACTCATCCCATTCCATAGACTCAATTTCATCCCTTTGCCTCGTATTCTTAATAAAATTCCACCATTGATCAGCATCTCCTTCAAAACGATACACTGCTAGGATGAATTTATCATGTTCAGAACATTGAATAACTGAAAATATCTTCTCCGTAGTACTAATCCATTGTTCAGCAACTAATGGATCAGTAGACCCGCTGAAAGAAGGTGGGCGCTGCCTCATGAAGGATTCAACATAATGTTGCTCCTTACTTTGCTCGTTTGGAAGTCCTGCGTGATTCATAGCTTGAGAAAGTTGTGTGAGCATGGCTACAAGATTTTGCATTCTAGCTCCCATATCGTTTGGTTGCTCAGGGGGACAATCATTGCATTGCCCATCGCATTCCTCATTAACACGGTTCCTTCGGGTTCCAGCCATTGACTAAAACCAAGAAGAATAGTGTGAGCAACACTAATTATAATAGGAAAACCACATAATTCAAGAATAAAAATTTCATGCTTAAGGTCTTATCCTAGGTTATTCATGGCCATTTCTAAAACACTAAGATTGTGTTCTATTCTTAGACTTATCCTTAGGGTTCTTACTAAGGCTTTCACATCCTAGTTTCCAAAGGATGACTATACCTTTCCTTTGATACCAACTATAACGACCCATACTTTACATACATTGTTAATACTTCAAAATTGAATCACACTTATTACAACATATGACAAAACCACAAAGGACCGTATAGGTATAGTGTCTTTAGAAACTAGGAAACATAAATAACTGGTTCATAAATCTTCTACAGTGTCTCCCATTTATTTCATCATATCTAGGGTCCCTTTTAGCATATTATACTTAATATCTATCTTCTTGACCTGGGGAAAAGAAAACATAAAAGGGTGAGCTCAAATGCTCAGCAAGGGCAAATAAAGGAAATAAAAATCATATCATATCTTTTTGAAAATCAAAACCTGCAAAAGAGATCATAATATCTTATCATGGAATAAATCATAGAAGTGAAAATGAGATCCCCATAATCATAACATAAAACTTGAAACTTTGTGGCATGCACACATAATCATGGAAAATCATTTCTTGTTAGTCATGACTCATTGCCAAGACTATCTTAGTGGACAAAGTCCCTTTCTGAACCGAGTCACCCTCGTTCCAGTCCTGTTTCACTGAACCGGTATAACCTACCTTTCCAGCCATGTCTATCTCATGAGATATAAAATCATTACCCAATGCATTGGAGGGAGATATAGGTCCCACCAATCTTATAATTAATCCTTTCTTATGTGTGCCACATAATCATAAATCATACATCATCGCATAACCCATGTAATAAAAATGGGATTCTTAAACAACATGACATCATAAAACAATTCATATAAGATAAAGGAATTCATAAAAATGTTTCCATCACAACATAATCAAATCCATGTAATAATAGGGATAAAAACAGAACCCTTTTATTATCATAGATGGAAAATAATTTTCATAAAATACTTGAACTTCATTCTTGAGGAAAATATCCTTTATACTTCCAAAATTTTTTTTCCTTTCATAACATGTCATACAACTTTAAAATAAAAGAAGTTGATTAAAAATAAACTTGAAAACTTGTAAAGGAAGCTTCTTGGAAATAATGTTTTAAAAATCCACTCATTCCATATAAGTTAAAAAAAACATTCTTCGTACTTTTTTCGGAAAAGTCAAAAAGTACCTCGTACGAAAAACGACAAAAGATTCCTTTCATACATATTACTAAAACCCACCGAAGGGTAAAAATGGATTTAAACAATTGTAGGTGGATGGAAATAATATTACATATTGATGAAACATGGATGTGGATGATAAAATACACCCCAGTAAATACTTACGAATAAACAATCTCGGATAAAAATGAGATTGTGATATTTCCCTTACCTTAGGTCCAATTTTCTTTGTACGTGTCCGAAGCTCCTGTATAATGGTTTAAATAATGTTATTGACTTATTCCAGAATCATACATATTAATATGATATCATATACGGTCATATTCTTAGCTTCTTGATAGTAATATTTCATTGTTACTTGTTACTCGGGTCTTTATTTCCTTTTGTTCTTATGCGTGTTTTGCCGAATACATTCTTATTATTCTTTTAAGGATATAGATACCTTATATCCATAATGGTATTAGTGTAACATATATCATATTTATTCATTCAATTTATATAATTACTATGTAATGATGATCATGTAGAACGAGTCGCATCACATCATGGAGACGGTATTCCGTACGTACGCACGAGTGATGATATCGTTCCTATGATCGTGGAACTGTATTGGAGTATATATATATTATTTCAGTATCAATATTACTTTATAATAATCATAAATAGTTACTCATTACACCATTATACCCATCCTTTTAAAGTGATGGTGGAAAATAGATTACACCACGGTGTGGAGACGGTATTCCGTACGTACGCACACGCGGTGATTTCATTTTTTCGTAGGATGGATAGAAGGTGAATTAGGGTTGTTTCATATTTATAATAACATATCAGTATGTAAGTAATACTTATGTTATTACTTTATCATGAAACAACTAAAGAAGAAGAAGTTGAAGAAGAAAGAAATTGAAAAGATCGGTAATGGATATTACCTCTTCTTTGGAACGCTTCTTTGAATCCTCCACTTAGGGAACTAAGATTGGTCTTTGAAGAAGACCAGGACCTCTAGGATTATTCTAGGGAAGTGGAGAGGAGAAAATGGCAGGGGTTGGCCGAGCTTGAGTGCTCAAATTGGTGTGAGGAGGAGGGGGAGGAGGTGCCCTTTTATAAGGGAGGGGAGGGGCACCTTAGGAATATCTCAAAATATTATTTTATATTAAAGTCAAAATCGGTTTATAATGGTTCCAAAGGGTCTTATTTCGAAGCTAAAGTGGGCAAGGGTCTAAATACTATCAAAAAATAGGATTTAGACAAGTTTAGGGTATTATTTTAACCTTATCAATTAGATTTAACTCTAAGTTAAATAATTTAACTTTTACCGTGTCTTTTTGTTTTCTTTCACTGTATGGTTAATACACTTACTATAACATTCCAAACGAACACAAAATTGTTTATTATTAATATATATATCCTTATCTATGTCATTTGGCCGAACCTTAGATTTTTAGGAATAAAATAACAATTAATAATATAATATTTTATTTAAAAACTATTTTGTGTCAATTTTGACACTATTTTATATATGATTTTTATGAAAGTCATAAAAGAATTATATTTTCTAATAAAGTTGATTAAATAAACATTAATATATCATAGTAACCTAGAAAATTAGTGGAATTCATAAAAAGTCTCAAATTACATATATTTTGGTGTTTATAACATCAATTATGTCAATATTTCATTAATAAGATAATTACTGCATCATCATTGTGTCATAAATAAATTAAATTATTTAATGTCTAAAAATTACAAATAAAATACCATTATGTAGGAAATCGTTTTAGATTTCTAATGAATATTTATAGTCGAATTTATCTTATGTATAACCCCATATTAAAAATTATTTACTTATTAAACATTGATTTTAACTATTTTAACCCTTCTTTAAATAAATTAATAATAAATGTCCTAATCTAATCCAAGTGGGCCTAAATGGTCATATTTTATTCCTAAGTTTGTTTTTGGTCGAATTACACTTTTGAAATAGAATTAGGACATGTTTTAGGGTAATAGTAATATCATATTTACCCTTAGTTACCCTATTTACTATTAACCGCGGTAAAAAAAGTAAAAAGTTACTATTCACCAAAAAATTATTTTCATCTCATTGAACCACATTTTAGTCCTTGATATTAATCGTGTCTCTCGGATTTTCGAAATTCCATTCACAGAAGTGGTAAAATTAAGTTTTATGCAAAATTCAGTTTTTAACCTACCACTTAGTGGTTTCACTATTCATCAAAAATTGAAAGTTTTCAGAAAAATTCCAAAATTTCACCCTAGGCTAATTTCGGTATTCCGAATCCAAAAATGAAGTCCATTTTGAAAAATAAAATTTCTAAAATTTCAAAAAGTGGTTATTACTATTCATAACAGCTAGTTTTAATAGCATATTGTTGTTTAGTGAAACTCGGTATTGCGTACGACGCAAGCTATCGAGGAAGGTCGCGATTGCGTGTAAAGCAAGCCAAGCAAGTGTTGTGTAGAAAAAGATTCCTTTGATGATTTATATAACATAAAAGTCTCGGGTGTTACATAATAAGTGGTAAAGAATGTTTTTATGGGATGTTACCACTTAAATTATTCAATTTCGGGGATTTTGGAAACATTATTACATACTATCCAAAATCAAAATAAGATAATGCTAGTGATGAAGAAAATAAAATACCAATAATAGTCTGAATGATGTATTCATCTAGGAAAGAATTTAATTTCTAAAATAAAGGATATGAAATTCTCAATGATCTAAATGCATAATTTATTTTATATGGTTGATGAATATGAAATTTGTGGTGCAGAAGAAGAGGTTGATATGAAAAGTGATGTAGGTGAAATATTTCCTCATTTCTAAGATGAATCACTATGGTTTATAATCGTAATTCTGGTTGTGCATATTAGGAAACTTATATATATTTTATTTTTTATATATTATTGAGAGAACTGATCTAAAAAATTATTATTATTGTAAATGAAAATAGTAAATTGATGAAATATGATCATTCAAAAATAATAAATAATTAGTTTATAAAGAAGAAAAATATTTTTCATGAACAAGATACATAATTTAAAGAAGTTTCATAAATATGAAAATAACATGAATAATATGTTGTAAGTAAAGGTTAAATATGTGGATAATGTTATTGATATTTTTATAAATAAACTAATCAATGTTGAATAAGAACTAATCCCATAGAGAATAAATTTTCAAAAATAAATTCATGAATTTTTGGAATGTTTTAAGAAGAAATAAGTATTAAAATATGAATTAAAATAATCTTTCTAGAATTTTTTCAATATTATGAAGGTCGATAGTGATTCAAATTAGAAAAATAAGGTTAAAACGAATCATGTTTGGGGATAAATAAGATGTGTCTTAAAAATATGTACATGATTGAAATTCAAACTTTGATATAGAAAATTTTGCAATTGAATACACCATAATGGATGAGAATAGAACTAATAAGAGGAATTATAATGTTTCACGAGTTTACAATTCTTTTCCTTCTAAATAGGTTTAACATTATGGATCATAACAAGGTTTTAATTGAAGAACGTAGTTCTCTATAGTGAATAGTTTTTAAAGGAAAATATGATTTTCAAGGATATTGTTGGCACTATAGAGGTCTTGTGTATATAGAAACAATGTCTTGGTTTAACTAAAAATATCATAGAATTTATATTTTTTTGAGAAATATATTTTGAGGGATATACAAACCTCTTAATAGAAGGAAATTCAAAAATAGGTTAAGCATTTTGGACTAATTAAATAGAATAGTTGTCTTTTCCTAAGGAACTTTTTGGAAAGTGTGATTTGTTTTGTAATCATGAAAATTAATACCTAAACATTTTACCAACCCCAAAAAAATGTGTGTTTAAATTCTCATAATTCATAGAATTTTAATATAAAAGTGAAAAATAAATCCTTAGTTTAAATGTGGTGATTAAAGCTTTAAAAGGAGAAATTCCATAGACCTTTGATAGTGCATGATCAACCCATATGATGGGATATTTAAAAATAATTATTAATATTGAGAATATTAATAGAGGATCAATGAATTTTTAAATGATGGGTCATTAAATGTAAATGATGTTCTCTAAAATATTATTTTGAAATAAAAAATTCAAATCAAAAAACTTTTTATATTGATGAATTGGCACTCAATTTTTTTATTGTTTTAATGATTTTTGAATATTTAAGTTAATTCATCTTCAAAAAGAACAATTTCATGTATAAGGGCCTATGAGTCGAAAGAATGATGACTATAGTAAAGTGGACCAAAGGTAATTTATTACAAGTAGTTGATGATAATAAATCATGGTATCTAACAATTAAATAAGATAATGAATTATGGAATCAAAGGATTGTAAATGTTTTCAAAAAAAATTTGAACATTTATTTTTATGGAAATTATTTCTATTATGTCCTTCTTTTAAAGGGGAAAGTTATTTTATGTTCTAAACATGATGTAAGGAGATTGTTGTAAACTTCTTTAAAAAAAATTAGAGATTAAATCATCTCAACCTTTTGAGATGATTAATTAACATTGAGTGAGAAAATTAAGAAGTAATCAAAAAATTTAAATAATTAATTTAGTTCCTTTATTTATGACGTCTCTCATATTAATTTTGTTATGTTTTTTAAAAAAATTAATGAGGCCATAAAAATGTTTAATATACTTTCAAGAGGTCCAAAAAAGGATTGTGGGTTTTCTCGTGAGAAGACATAGATAGATAATATAACATAGTTTAAAATATAAATTTAAATATATTTATAAATTTATGGAATTGAAGATAAACCCTGCGCACCATACACTCCACCAAAAAAATTATTTTTGCTAAACTAAAATTTTTAGTTTTGGTAGAGACCACATGAAAATTGTTAATTTAGAGAAATACACATTATTATTTTTTGTGACAATCTATTGGTATAATGGTTCATATAAAAACCCATTTTTTATATAGGTAGAATTTTGATATATCCCTTTATGAGATATATTACAAAATAACTTCAAATTTGATTTGTATTAATGTATTTGTTAGACCTTATGTTATTAATGTAAAGGTTGATAATTATTATAATTTTGAAAATCATGGATATTATGGGATCTATCTTAGGTATTTTCCAAATATACATTGTTATTGATGTTTCAAAAAATAAATTTGAGGGATTATTTATGTTTTATGTGAAATTTATTCAATAATCAATGAAATAAGTTTTGTATGATGAATCCAATTATAGACGTGATGATGATGTTTTTTGTTAAAAAACTATAAGAAATTTCATAGGGAGATTAATGTGTTAAAGATAAAAGGTTGGGGAATAAGATTGATCTATTTCATGTGGTTAGGTAAAATTAAATAAAACTCATCAAAAAAATGATAAAAACATTTTCAAGTCTAAAACATATTTGGAATCATAGATAATAGGTACAAAGTATGAGAAAATTGAGAAAAACATCTCATACATAATTATTATCTCTAGTCTAACCTAATGATGTTGGATAAGATTAAAATCATATAAAGTGGTTTTATTCTTTCAAAATTGGATTGGAATAAATTTAAAAGAATGAATCTTGGGAGAATGTTCGCAAACATAAATATTAAAATATAATAGGAGAAAAGTGGGTGTTATAAAACAAGTTGAATGAAAAATTATGGGTAATAAAAAATACTGAATGGTTGTTGTGAAAATGATATTAACATGTTGGATGACCAGAATATGATGATAATTTTTTTACATTTCCATGGATTGGAAATTTTATAATATCTATTGATAATTTTACACAAAGGTAGTATAATATTTTAAAAATGGAATTCAATTATTCCATTCTTAGTGGTGTGATAGAGTATGAGGATTATATTAAGAAACCGTGTGGTTTATTTCATAAAGAAAATAAAATATATGTTTTCAGGTTATTGAAGGATTTTTATAGGTTGAATAAACTTCAAAGATCTTAGTATTCTATGATGGATTTCTGATTTTAGAGAACAAATTTCAGAAGGGAATATTGGAAAACAATATCTACATCAAATATGATAAATTTTTTTCCCCTTTTTGTTGTTTATTTAAAAATAATTATATTTTCTAGAAAAGAGAGATAAATATGTGAATTTCCTTCTAAAAAGATGAAATAAATATTTGAAATTTTCATTCTAGAATAAATGAGGTACTTTTTTATCTTATAAATATCAGAAATGAAGGATCATAGTTTTCATTCTCATGATTAGTATACTAAAATATATTTTTAGGATTTCAATAGAGGATTTGAATCCTTTTTCCACCCCTATTATAATAGAAACAAATATATCCAAATATAATGAGGGAATGGATTTAAATCCCAACGTTTCCAAAAAATATTATTGTAATTCTTTTATATATTTCATATTTAATATCATATTTAGTGTATGTCATTAAAATTTGTTCTAGGTATCAATGTTGGATAAATGATCCCCATTTTGTTATTAGAAAAAGGATTCCCATATATATTATAGGGACACACTATTTTGGTTTTAAATATGAAAACAAATGAAGGTAAAGTTTTTTGAACTGTAAAAATATAAATTTTAAAGGATGTATTAATCATATAAGATCCACATTGGGTGGTGTTTTATTCTTGTGGGATGGTGTGTAAATTTTCACACTATGAAGAAGAGTCTTGTTAGTTTATGCACTAATATTGTAAAATATGTGGCCTGGACTCATTCCATGACATACTTATTATCTAAAATGACATAATTGGAGGATTTTATGGTTCAGGTGAGGCCTCTACTTATTAATGGATGTTATTATCATTTTGATATCATATTTTCAAATAATCATATTCTATAATCAAGAAGTGTGCACATGGTATTTAATACCACTTTATCAATGATTATTTCAAGAGGAATAAATTGAAAATATAAAATGTTTCTAAAATTAGTAGATAAGTGATTTGTTAACCAAGAAACTATATAAGGATACTTATAATAATATGGGGTTTATTTGGGGAGTTCAACCTCACCCAGCTTGAGGATATGGTTTGGTATAAAATTCCCCATCACATATTTTATTTGGATATTATTGTCAAAGGGAGAGAAAAATGGAAATATAAATCACTTAGGAGTATTCATTGATATGTTCCTCAAATATTCATGGGGAGACTATATTTATGAGGGTTTAGAATATAAAATATATGAATTTACTGTTTCTACTGAGTGTAAATTGTACTAATAGTTTTTGAGGTTCATTAAAGAATTATTTTTTAAGAATTTATTTTCTATGATGTCAATGGTGATGATGAAGTATTGATTGTGATATTATTTATCTATTATCAAGGGGTATATCATCCTCAATAAGGTTTTATTTGTTTAGGTTTGAATAAACATTGAATATATATATATCATTATTTATAGACACCATGTTATTATTTATTCAATTTTTGTAGTTTCCTTTATCAATTTTTCTCATGTAGGCTAGGAATTATTAACTGGAGATCCATTTCTAAAGATTTAAAATTTTTGTAGTTATTAATGTTATTTGATTAAAAAGGAATTAAAGGGTATATTTTTGAGACCAAGAGGTTTTGATATTCTTTTGGGATGAGTTTTTCGTAAAAATTTTGGAGTATATGTGATTCATTATTTTGTATTTTGTTATCAATGGATAAATCATATTCAAACTCACAATTTTTGGAGGTTAATTTTTTTATACAGTAAAAAAAATTGCTAATATATATATTTAGTCATATTATATCATTGAAGGATTTCATGAAACATGCTATTGAAGGAAAGAATCTCACATTGAAAATCTTGTTTTCTCACTCAAAAAGTAGATTAAAAATGAATGATTGTTAAATAAAGAGGTGGTTACACCACAATTATTTTTGATAATATTTTTTATTTCCTAAGAATATTGAGGAACTCTATGTTTTATATGATTAACTATGTAAAAATGGATATCAAGATGAGGATCTCATGGTGTGTAATTTGGACAATGCCATAATGGAGTGAAATACATTTTTTTTCATTTTCATCTTAAAGATAATATCGCCATAATTTACGTAGCACACAATATAAAGATAATATAATGGTGGTTTACAATATATGAGAGGAATAAATGATGGTAGGATTAATTATCTTTGATGACACTATATAATTAAAATGGTACATTAATTTAGTTTTCACTATTTCTTGATTATGTTTACAGGGATTAATAGTGGTGTTCAAGGTTTATGTGTTAATAGAGAAGAAAAAAAGGCCCTAACATGTGTGTTGGATCTATTTTTGTTCCAGTAAAAAGCATGTATAAATCCATATATAAGACATTAGAGGTTGAAGTAGTCAAATATGTACTTGGCTCCCACATACATTCCAGTACCATGCCACCGTCCAACTAGTGGTAAGGTGGTATCCTAGGATTCTTCATGGAATACTAGACATCTGGTGGTGCCTATACATCTCGATCATTATGATAGATCCTATAAACTCCAAATAAAACATATTTTTAATATTATACATAAATTCTTTACACCTCACTCATCCAAAACCACCCTAAGAGCTCTCTTTCAATGGATTGGGTTCTCTCCTTACCCTCTATTCAGTGATTGAAGCATATATCAATCTATTGTCTCTGAAATAGTATATTTCACCGATTATATCCCAAATCCTCTCCTAACCGTGAGAGGAATCATATATATAAGATATTTTGGAAATATCTATTGATATCATCAGGATTAAATAGATAATCCTTAGTCTTTTTATTGGATATACAGTTGATCTAGAGAATTTTCAACATTTCCTTGAATGGATCTAGATCTACCATTGATGGTAAATCTCATTGGATGGGGTTAATATAAAATAAGATATTATTGTTTTTATAGTACTTAAAATTGATTCTATAATACATATTGATATGATTTGTGACTTTTTATGTGGAATTACATGTCTCTGATTGATCTAAGTGGCGATTCTTATGTTTTTTCACTGCCACTCTTGGGGTAAAATGTCCTTAACATTTGATCAAAAATATAATTTAATTATATTTTATGAAATTCTCATGATTTTTTTTGGTCATGTGTCCCTTTCTTAAAGGGATTCACATTTGGATGTCTGTGTAGCCTACAAGTCCCATTACAGTTGTGATATTCATGTGGGTGTGGGTATGGAATGTGATGCATTTATTTTTATGAAACACTTATTACATGATATATTTTGGATTGTGTATGGATACACATATCATTCCTCTATGTATATTTTCAAGGTTCTAGGTTTCCCTAAATATTATCTTTAATCCCTTATAGGGGGAGTGCCACCATTTTGATTGAAATGTTTCTATTTCACCTTTATAAATGACATGTTGAATGTTGATTTCACCAGATATGGATATTGGGTCAATATATGAAGATATATCTTTCCCCAAAACTATAAATTCGGTGAATATGCATGGATATGACTTTACCAAGAGATGTGAATTATTTCTACGCATAAAACCACAAATTATCTATATTGTATTTAGAGGAATTTTTCATTAAATGTAGAATTTGTATACTTAAATGTTGTATGAATTAATAAAGTCAATATCTAGATCTATTATCATGAACTAATTCATGAAATAGTTACTTTTGACATACCTTACAACTTGCTTTCAAAGATGATAGTTTTGGGGTTCATGGAAGCTTTGTTAGCACTTAATGAGATGACATACGATTAATTATATATACATTTACTAAATTTCATGGAATGTAATTATATAAATTATTTCAATTATGTTATGAATGAATATGTGGTTTACTAATTGGTTTTTACTATCACCTGACTAAAACCTATTTTTTATTAAAATAAACACTTTAGTGGGAAAAGTGAGAAACCGAAAGGTTCAACAAGCACCAAAAAAACCAAGAAGAAAACCAGAAACGACTGACCAAGCAAAGATAACAACTGCCAACCCCACTGCAGGTCCACTCGGCAATCCCATGTAAGCATGGTCCCTCCCAAAGGCAAAGCCCTCCCTCAAAGACAACCAAGTCCCAAATGGCCTGCAAAGTAGAAAGAGGTGTACTCCAGCCCATCAGAGCCGATATGGCCCTCAGACATTCCCACACACATCAATAGAGATGGCAGAATTGTTGAAAAACAATTTGATTCTTCTAGAGCCCATATCCCTAAATAACTTCCATGATAAGATGGATACGTGATAGTTTGGATCCTCCCTTAATAGATCTTCAAGTGCAGAAGTCATCTTATTCCATACCTGGATATACTCCTCTAGTTTGATCACCCCCTTGTTGAAGCCGCCAACCAGAATCATATCTTGTTTTTCAACCCATTTATATTTCTCATCATTGAGATTCACGTCAAGGGTCCGCCCGATAATCCTGGCAGCATCCTCCTCCGAAGCATTGAGAAATAGAACCTGCTCTTTCACCTCCTCGTCCGAGGACAATATCAAGTCCATGGATGGGTCAGATTTACCATATGGAATTGGATGGCATCCAACCCCGCTGTCCAGCTCCCCAGCCACTGCCCTTTTTGCTGACCGAGTCCTCATAGGAGGTGGCATAGAGGAGTAGTCCTTCTTACCCCTCCTCCTCCTGTCAGTCCTATTGCTATTAATAAATTGTTCTCCTTCAGAGTAGACTTTACTGACCTCCAAAGGTTCTTCATAAGACTCCTCTTTATACTCTACCTCAGCAATACTAGAAAATCTATTGCTCAAGGTGACCGGAGTTCGAGTTGAATAAATAGCTCCCACAACATGGATGGCTGGGCTCGAGCCCCCAACTTCCCCAACACTAGTTAGGAAAAGAATTTCCAAGACATCCACTTGCATAAAACCAGTTTCGTCCTCCCCTATCCCCTCTTGAAAAGCCTATTCTGCACTGCCAGCATTAACCAGACCTTCATCCAACCGTTTGTCCCCCGCACCAGCCTCCCTAGAGCAGCTGGCCACCCATCCTCCTCTGTTATCCACACTCTTCAACAAGTTTATTGCAGGGTTTTGAATTGTGCTCACCGACTCGTCGGGGTTGTGCGGTATCTCAAGACCCATGTCCATAAACTAGAACGCAACATCAAGGTTCAACACCTTGGAGTGTCCAGTTTCCCTCCTGCACATCTCAGACAAATCCTAAGGAAAATCTACAACATCCTCAGAAAAAGGTGCCTTCTCTTTGCCCTTATCCAAACCAACCTCCTACTGAGACACCCCTGGCCCCATTGAGAAAATGACCTCACTTGAATTAGAAGGGTCCAAATCAGCATGAGGCCGGCCAGTAAGAGTGGCCTAGACACCCCAATGTACAACATTAGTGGTGATCACACCACCCCTCCGAGATACATCAGTGGACACATCTGTGGTTACAGAGGGTCGACCACCCCCAGATCTCCTTCTACAGCCAAGTTCAACATGACCCTGTCTGCGACAATAAGAACAGAAGTCAGTCCAGGATTCATAAACAATCAGCTATGCATACCTGTACTCCTCATCAACAACAATCCATACTAGCTCCAGTGGAATTCTTGAAAGATCCATTTCAACACAAATTCATGCCGACATGGGATGCGATAAGGATGCAGTTCTTCGATCACTACACACAAATAGACCTATAGAATTACCAATTGATCTCAGTAGCCCAAGATTATAAAACAAGGAGAGGAAGGCTAGGAAACTGAATCCAAATCACCTTAAAGGGAGAGTCTCGGTTCATGTGGACATCAAACGACCAGCAGAGCAAATGGAAAGGGAGGCCAGAGAAAGATTTCCTCTTTCTCGACCAAGCCCTTCCCAAATCGTCTTCATCATCAAACATAATAAGAAATTGACGCGGACCCATAATACATACCTGCGCACGATGTTCCAAGCCCCGATCCTCATTGACGACCTTGGAAAAGTGTTCCACCAGAGGTCATCGTCGTGCAAAACGCACAATCAGAGCCGAGGAAAGAAGTGTCGACGCATCAGTGAATTCTCTTACAGAAACTAGAACTATCGGCTGACCTGAAACACAGCCAAGAACTTTCGGAGCCACCTGGATTTCGGGAACAAAAAAACTTGCATCCGATGAGGAATGAAAGGTATCAAGATCTCCCAAATTCGTAGTTTCATGAATGAGAGAAAAAGACTGGGACCCCTCCCCCCCATGGGAGAAGGGGCCGCATTGGGAAACATCACCGTAGGGTTAGGTGGGCGCCATCTCCCTCGCCATCTCCCTCTCCATCTATATGAAATGTATGTTTACTATCACCTAGATTTTCCTTCTAATTGTGTATAAAGGTTTATTTTCCAAGGTTATAATGAAAGGTAAGGGCCCCGTAATAGGAAGATGCGACGGTGGAGCTTGGAGGATGGAGGAATGATGAGATTATCATTATGTTGTAATTATTTTGTGTTAATTTATTTTCATCAGTTATCATACTTTTTTTTGACTTGCTACATAGAGAGACTTTGGAATATCTTCTATGATTGGTATTCCTTTTTATTATTGCATGATTATTTTTCAATTGTGTATTTATGGTAATTGTATTGTTACGTATTGTAATTTTGATGCATATTTTCTGTTACCAATGTTATATTCTCCAATAATAGTTGTTAGCCTCTTGAATATAGGGAGACATGCATGAGGTCATCTGAAACAATGGTCCTACTTATTAATTGGTAAGGTAATTGTAAAGTGGTATCAATAGAGGTTTTCATTTATTTCGTTCTAAAATATGTTTTATTTTGTTCTTAACTTTTCTTCCTCACTTTATTAGGGAATGGTAAAATAGTGATAAGCTATGTAGAACTTTGGAGTGGGATTTATTATAGTTATTAGATAACTCATATGTAATATACAATTGAATCACCAGGTTATGAGTTTAGTTTATTAATTGATCTATTATTATTTATCAAAATCACATTTTGTGATACACATGATTTTGATATTATGGTTTATTGGTTTTTGGTTCACTCATGTATCAGGACTGGGAATATAGTTTCATATTTTTATAAAGAGTAATTTTATTTAATAAATGTCATTAAATACCCATGATATAATTTTTTTGATATATCTACATTGTATTTAAAATTAATTTTACTAAGCATGCTATATTATTATATGTATTTGATTGTAACTAATGTGCTCGTACTAGATACCGAGCCTAGGCCCTAGTTAGTTTTATAAGGTTTTTTCTCTATAGAAATTGGTAAAATATAAGGACGAGTGATCCAGTAGTGATCTTGATTTATGCCTTTAATTATTTTGGGTGGTGTATTCCCTTAAGATGTTGAAGGAATTTTAATCATTCATTCTGCATTTTAGATGATAAAACCCTGACATCATCAAAATGGACCACCATGAGAAGTGGATCAAAATGCTCTTGTATGGGAGATTTCTCTAGCAATACAAACAATTATTATTGATGATTTAGTTGAGAATTCCCATAATTCAAATCTTGGGGTTCATGCATCATAATAGATTCATCTTCAGGTTTTTAAAATAGAACATATTCAATGTAGAGGAGCTAAAAGAACGATTGTAGAATAGGCTTCAGACTTCCAACATTAGCATCCTCTATCCTTCCAGGGAGAATTCGATCCTCATGATTCTAAGTATTGAATTAATTTCATCAATAAAATATTGGATCTATTGGAGACTCCAAATGATCTATGGGTCAATATAACTACTTCCATGCTCCAAGGACCCATGGAGATATGATAAAGCATCATAAAATAGGTTGGTATATGTGAGTGTTTGACCTGGGATACAATAAAAATATATATTCATTGAGTGTTTTCTCCTTTTTATAGTAATCTTTCACCATATCTATGTGTTTATTGATCTTTAGTAAGGGATGATGACAATGCCTTCTTATTCAAAACATTTAAGAGTGTTTTTTCTTTTTCTCTTCTTTTGGATGGGAATTAGGTGTAGAAGGCCTAAAAGTATGATAATAGACATATAATAGAGTATATATTACAAGTGACTAATTAATAATTGATACTATAAATTTGAATTATTTATAGGTCTATCATAATTGGGAAGGGATGACTGGAGAATAAGGTAATAAGTCTTCTTCCATATATTAGTGGTCCAGTTTGTGGAATATGTACCGGGGTATCAAATTTCTTTTTTGTAATAGGATTATAAATTTAGAGGAAAATGGGAATGGACTAAGTATGTCTCTATAATATATAATTGTTTATATAGTTCCCTCACTGAAAGGGGACTTTGATAGATGATATAATTATATTTTTAAAGAAAATTAAATTAATTTATATCCTATTATTATTAAATAATTCTATTGATGTGGGTTGTAAAGTCATCTCTAGGGATTTTATGTGAAGAAATTTTAGTTTGTTTCTAAGTGATTAGGCTATGGGGTAGTCACAGGATCTCAAAAATAGATACCAGCAGTGTCGAATTCTATAGAATAAGTGATTTAAGGACCATTTGGGCCAGGTCAAAGATCTAGAACAAGAATGGGTAATGTTGGTGACTTGGTTCTAAATGATGGTGGAGAGTGAACTTTTATAGTTCTAGTTATGGTTTTAACTATATTAACTTTTTTAATTTGTTTGATACATTGTAACAACCCGAATCCAAATCCCCTCCACTGGTGCCCTGTACCCGGTTCGCCACATGACCTCAAGCGCATTTCCCCAAATGACAGAGGATGCTGACTAGCAGTGAGGGCATTGCTGAGTCGGTGGGGAAACTATGCCCTCATTTGACAAAGTATACAGCGGAAGAAAAACAAGTCACAATAACAGAAACAACGACAGCTTACAACAACTGAATTGAACAACAAAAGCAATGTATAAACTAATAATGATGCAACATGGTACATATATCTATGGAAAGAAGTAAAAAAACCAACGTGCTGAAATAAAACTGATCACAAGTACAAAAGAAATAGTAAAAGAAAAAAACAAAAGAGCAACTCCTCAGCATCGTAAGCCTCAGCTCGGTCCCATGCTGTCCAACTCCAGCAAGTCAGGTACCAGAAGTAGAAGGGCGCTTGCCCTTATCTATACCTGCAATAACATAATATGCATGGTCCCAAAAGCATGACCCAAATAGGGTGTGAGACAATGTCCCAGTAGGCAACCACCCAAAGATTTGTTCCTAACAGTCAATGAATACCTAGAATGTAAAGTACATGAATAAGTAAACAGAAAAGCACACAACAGCTACAACTCACAGTTCTAGCATATAAAGTACACAAGTAAATAGTCATTAACAAAAAGAAAAAAGGTAACCCTCTGGGTAGCTCTCACAGCCTAACCCATATGGTTCAACCTATAAGTACTAGCAACCCTCTAAGAGGCAAATGCAGTCTCACCGCTCTAGTTCAGCTAAGAGTAGACTCTCTGAGGAAGCACTCACCTTCAATTCCCCCTATAGTCTCATATCATGCTAAAGGATTTCTGGGGAAGCACTCAATGTCTCATTCCCCTTGTGGCCCGCATCGAGGAACTACAGACTCTCTGAGGAAGCACACATCATCAATTCCCCATGTTGTCTCGCATGGTATTAAAAGACACTCTAGAGAAGCCCTTACTTCTATTCTCCCTATGGTCTACTACACTAGGTTCTCACAGTCATGTGTGAAACTAACATTCTCATCTCCTGTGTATCGTCCAAGTAAACCACTAGAACAACTTGGTTGTCATTATAAGTCTCAACATCATAATAAAGCAATAGTTCCACTATCCTACAACTAGACATGGAAACTTTCAAAACACCAATAAGAAAAACAAGCATGGAAAACATCCAGGTTAGAGTAAAAAATACCATATTCACAGGCAATTACATCTACTCAAGCAATCAAGAAAAGAATGCAATATAACAAGGGGAAAACAAGAACACGCAATACCCCGTTCAAGGGTATTGGTGGAATTTGGACAAAATACTCATTGACTTTCTATAGAATGGAACACACCACCTAATTCAATCCTATAAGATCGATATACTTGAACCACGAAGACTGATTCTCCCATGAATGTCGTAGATCTGATAAAAATCACAAAACATTCAACCTTAGATAACATGAGAAGGAGGAAGAATTGGAAAACGAGGTTCAAGAAGAAGGAAGAACTCACTACTGTGCTTCCAACGCAATCGACTATGCTCGAATCGGAGAATGGATGGAGAAGCGGGGGCTTGGGGAAGATCCGACCATACGGGTCACTCTCGGACGAAGAGCCCGGAGAAGGGGTGTTTTCTGTCCATTAGGCGTCACTCTGGTGCGTTTAGTGAATGAAAATAGAAGTACACGGTGTGTACTTTTAGAGTACATGGTGTGTACTAGGTTTTTCTTTACTCTGCCAAAATCAGCCTCCACATCACCCCTACACACCGTGTGTGTGGCCCGGGCATGGCCAACACACGACTTCGAGCCGGAAAAGAGTACACGATGTGTACTCAAAAATTACACGGTGTGTACTTCAAAATTTTCCAGAAACTTAATTTTTCATAAAAACTCCAGAAAAATAAAAGGTGTACCTGGAACGAAGATCTGGGTTCTTACAAACTTCCCCCCTTAAAGAAATTCATCCCCGAATTTCCCAAGCAAGGCGTAGAAGAAGAAATCCCGAACAGCTCCGGCCACTGCGACCGCACATCGGCCTCCCTCTCCTAGGTTTCGTCTTGTACTCGCCCATGCTACCATAGAACCCATACAAGAGGAACAGAATGACCTCAGAGAACCTTCGTACTACGATTGACAATCCAGATAGGATGCTCCTCAAACGATTCATCCGCTTCGAGCTCAACTTCATCAGGCTGAAAGACATGAGATGGGTCTGAAATGTAATGTCGAAGCTGAGATATGTGGAAGACGTCGTGTATTTCCCGATACCTCTGGGGTAGCTGCAACTGATAGGTGACGGGCCCAACTATCTCCAAAACCTCAAACGGACCAATTTACTGCGATGAAATCTTACCATGTATCCTAATCCTCTTGTGTCCCAACCTCGGTGCGACACAAAGGAAAACCTCATCCCCGACCTCGAACTCTAGGGGTCATCTCCACTGATCAACATAATACTTCTGCTGAGACTGTGATGTAGCCATCCTCTTCCGAATCAGTTCTATCTGCTCTGAAGTCTCCTGAACAAGACGAGGTCCCAACAAAGCTACCACTCCTGCCTCCAGCGAGCATAAGGGTGATCGAAATAGCCTACCGTACAAAGCCTCGTATGGTTCCATCTGAATAGTCTCCTGAAAACTATTGTTATAGGAGAAATCCACCAGAGGTATATGCTTCTCCCAAGAACTGCCAAAGTCCAAAATGCAAGCTCTGAGAATATCATCTAGCACCTGGGTCGTACGCTCGGATTGGCCATCTATCTGGGGATGGAATGCTGTACTCAAAAGTACTAGTGTACCCAAAGCCTTTTGAAGTCCCTGCCAGAACCAAGAAGTAAAGCGTGCATCCTTGTATGAAACAATAGAGTGTGGAAATCCATGTAGACGAACGATCTCTATGATGTACAGTCATCCTAGATCATCGACACTGAAGGTCTCTTTGATCGGTAAGAAATGAGAAACCTTCATAAGTCTGTCGATGACAACCGAAACAACATTGTTCCCCCGAGGCAACCTCGGTAACCCGATCACAAAGTACATTGCAACATTGTTCAACTTCCACTCCAGAATGGGTAACTGCTGTAAAAGGCAGGTCAGTCGCTGGTGCTTCGCCTTCACCTGCTGACAACTAGATCATCTCATGAAAAAACCAACAACATCTCTCTTCATACCTGGCCACCAACACTGGCGATGAAGGTCCCGATAAATTTTGGTGAGGCCAGGATGAACTTCCCAAAATGAGGAATGAAAATCCCACATCATCTCCTCACGTATGTCTACTAGAAACCATACACATCCCTGGAAATGCAAGATCTCATCCTCTCCCACTGTCCATCTAGGAAGAGGGTCATCTCTTGACAAACTATCCCGCAGGACTAAGCCTTCTGAGTTTGATAGATGCCTCATCCATACCCGATCAAGTAGTGTAGAGGTAACAACTACAGAAGATAGGAAATTCTCTCTCTGTCTTTCGTGCCCCTGTAGATGCATCTTAGAGAACAGAGCCATAAGCTGCCACTCACAGCTGGCCTCCTGAACCTCCTGAATCTGATTTCTCCTGCTCAACATATCTTCCATTGCGTTTCCCTTTCCCAGCGTATAGGAAAGCTCGAAATCAAAATTTTGAAGATAATCGACCCACCTGCACTACCTCAGATTCAAATCATGCTGAGTGATGATATACTTGAGACTCTTGTGGTCAGTGAAGACCACAAAGTGCTCTCCCAAAAGATAGTGTCTCCAACAGCGTAAGGCATGAACAACAGCTACCAACTCCAGATCTTACATAGGGTAGTTTCTCTCATGTGTCCTCAACTGCCAAGACCTATACGCAACGACTCTATCTCCCTGCATAAGAACAGCTCCTAGCCCGATACCTGAAGCATCAAAATAAAAAGTGTAGCTCTTTCCTGGATCTGGCAAGTCTAGTATCAGTGCTGACGTCAATTTTCCCTTCAACTCCTGAAAGGATGACTCACAAGAATCCGACCATAAAAACTTTTCCCCCTTCTTGGTCAGACCTATCAAATGTGCTGCTAGGTGTGAAAAGTCTTGAATGAAGCATCTGTAGTATTAATCCAGCCCTAGGAAACTTTGTACCTCAAAAAAATTCTTCGGTTGCTCCTAGGAAACTATAGATCTCACTTTCTCTGGGTCCCTAGATACTCCTACCTCTGAGATGATGTGGCCCAAGAAGTGAATCTAATCCATCCAAAAGTGACAGTTTGAGAGTTTAGTATAAAGCCGATGCTCTCTTAGTGTACTCAAAATGATCTAAAGATGTGTGGCATGGTCGTGTCCAGTTTGATAGTACACCAAGATATTATCCACGGAGACCACGACGAAGGAGTCCAAGTAAGGATGGAACACTTGGTTTATCAGTGCCATGAAAACTGCATGCGCATTCGTGAGACCGAAGGTCATGATTGTATAATCGTATAGACCATACATGCTCTTGAAGGCAGTCAGAGGTATATCTGATGGTCTAACGTGCAACTGATGATACCCGGACCTCAAGTTGATCTTCAAGAACACCCAGGATCCTCAAATCTGATCAAAGAGGTCATCAATCCTCCACAAGGGATATCGGTTCTTGACCGTCAACTGGTTCAACTGCTGATAATCCACACAAAGACGAAGGGTACCGTCTAACTTTTTCACAAATAGGACAGGAGAACCCCAAGGAGAAATACTGGGTTGGATGAAACCCTTTTCCTGAAACTCCTCCAACTGCTTCTTGAGCACCTGCAACTAAGGTGTAGCGATCCTATAAGGAGGAACGGACATCGGTGCTGCTCCGGGCACGAGCTCAACAGATATGTCTACCTCAAAATCTGGAGGCAAACCCGAAAATTCCTCTGGAATGAAGCCCCTGAAACAATCCACCACTAGAGGAAAGTCCAACTTTGAAGTCCCCTGATCATTCAGATAAAGACTAGAAATCTGGGCTATCACCCTTCCTAGCCCATGAAGCTCAATTCCTTCTCGACTCGCTTGTACATCCCATTCACCTCTATGAAGAAATGATTCAACTTCTGGTGAAACAAAACTCACTCTGTAGCGATAACAGCCGATGACTGCTTGGAAGGTAACAAACTAGTCCATCCTGAGAATGAAATCATAGCATGTCATCTCTAGGACATAAGGATCCCATATGAAATGATACCCTGCAACCTCAAGAGGGTACTCTATACACTGGCACACACTAGATGTCCTTGTCTCCAAAGGTGTGTCTAGTGTCAATGAGTCGGTAGAAGAAATGACACAGAGCCCAATGCTCTCTACAAAAGAAACAGAGATAAAACTATGTGTATCACCAGTATAGAAAAGAGCTGAAGATAAAACTGAGGCTACTAAAACCGTACCTTGAACTATAGAAGGGCCGGGATCATGCTTCTGATAGGTCTTCTCCACGGCGATAGACTGGCCTGCACCATGGCCCTGCACCCCTCGCTGACCACTCTGAGCTGAACCTCCCTACTGTTTTTGAGGGACTGGTGGCTGACCGCCACGACCTCAACCTCCACCTCATCTCGAAGGGACGAAAGAACTCCAATTCCCCGACTGGTGAGAAACTGGTGGTGCTGCTCCTAAACGAGGATTCAAGGAAGAACCTCGGTCACCCACTGCTGGTGAGAAAACCTAGCAGAAAATCTAAAGGTGACCCATCTTACTGCAAGATCGTCACTCCACGAGGTCTCTCTAGCACTGCGGCCTCATGTTCCTTGATTGGCCACACTGGTAGCATACCACCTGGCTGCCTGAAAATGCATCTCGCTTCCTCAAATAACCACGCATAGACTCTCTACAGATCTTCTTGCTATCATCAGGAGGAAAACTAGTTTTGGAAGCAGAACCGCCCTGGCTCGCAGCTCCGGAGTCTCTCAGATTGCGCTCTGCAATCAGTGCCTAATTGATGATGGAAGTGATGGATGTCAACTGGAAGATATTCACTTGTGAGAGGATCTCCCTCCTGAGACTATCCCCAAACTTCCTTTCTAAGAACACACCAATCCCATCCCGGAGGGGTGTGAAACGCTGCAGTTCGGTGAAATTAGAAGAATAATACCTGAAAAAAAGAGTACCCTACTCTAAGCTCATGAACTCCCTGGCTCGATCGGCCCTCAGGGTCTCCGTGTAGAAGTAGTCATAAAAGACAGGCTGAAACTCCTCCCAATCCATACCCTGATGATGACCTGCCTATGAGATCACGTCCCACCACCTCTTGGTGGAGTCTCAGAGAATGTAGGTAGCGAGCTTGACCCGCCTCTCTGGAGGCGTCTCCAGATGCTCGAAGATAGTCAGCATGGCTTCCAGCCATGACACTGCAGCCTGAGGTCCTCCTTCCCCCGAGAACGTAGGAGGATGCTGCTGCTAGAAAACCCGCGTCAAGTCTTCCATAGTCGAGGTAGGAGGCAGTAATCCCTGAAGAGTTTGGATCATCCTCATAAAAACTTCCCTGAACTACGCATCAGCACCTGCAACTAGTATGACAGCTGGTGCCAAGGCTGGCTCGACAGGAGGATCGACAGGATGTCTCTAATCAGTCATATCTAGCGTCTGATCACTACCTGAGGATAGACGTACAACCAGAGGACATCTCGGAGGCATAACTCTGAATGATCAAAATCACACCTTAGATTTTAAAATCAAGGATAGGAAACATAAGGGTACAAACGGGAACAGGGGAAGAAAAAAACACAAGTTTACAAAACACGACTACACGACGTGTATAAAAACTAAATTTCGTGTCTTCTTAAGCCACTAACGTGGGCGTATACCCTTCCCTTCTGGTCGTGTAACACCTCAAACTACATGGCGTGTTGACCCAACACACGGTGTGTACTTAAAAACTATTCCCCTACCTGTGTCTCTTTACATGGCTAACCCACACGGTCCGACTTAACCCTAGACTACACGGCGTGTTATGAACAAACACGGTGTGTACTAGACAAGGCTTCAGCAGCCCGTGTTTGTTAAACACATGACCATATACATGGATGAACCTTAAATGGTGTGTTCCGAACAAAAACAACATGTATAGGTGAAGGTGACATCATCCCGTGTTGTTTGTGACATGGTCGGGCACCTGAACATGACTACACGGCATGTTCCAAAAACCACATAGCGTGTCTAAGAGAAGGTGACGTCGACCCATCTTTGTTCGTGACACAGTCAGGTACCTAGACGGGATTATATGTCATGTTCCTTTACAACACGGCGTGTTATAATCGAGCTTCCCTGACCCATATTGTTAGTGAGATGGCTGGGTACACGGCTCCGAACTACACGACGTGTACCAACCGTACACGGCATGTTCCTGAAGTTATTCTCACGACACCGTGTTTCTGCTCACACGGTCAGTGACATAGCCTGAAAACTACACAGCGTGTATCCGAAAAGTACACCCTATGTATTCTGGGTTTTTCTGGGCAGTAGCTCAAAAACTGCACAGAAGCCCAGAAACACTGAAAAAAAGGCAAAGAGGTGCCAAATTTCGATCCATGAGGGCCCACACTCCCCGCGAATCAAAGATTGGAATCTCCTATATTCATAGAAAAGAGAAAAAAGGACCATGATCCACCAATTTCTGATTCGAGAGGGCCCATGAAACCTCAAGAATCAAAATTTGGCGTTTATTTAAGCAATGTAGGAAGAAAACAATCCTCTAACAAGGTAGCAGAGATTCTATCAAGCAACTATCACAACAGCATGCATAATCTACACGAAGCCTATCACAACAACATGAAATTGCTAATGCACCGTAGATGTCATGTCAAGAATGCATGGCATGGGATTTCTACAAGTGCCTATATGATGCATGAGATGGAATACCATCATATCACCGGGTTGCAACAGAAATAGAACCGTAATCATCAAGAAAATAACAGCACAAAGCATGTGAATCACTCTAGGTGAAATCATATCAACCGTAAAATCTCAAAACTAACAAAATGAAATTAACGAGGTAGTATGGTAACTTGTTTTTGGAATTTATGTGATTTTATGATCTAGATACAACTAGCTTCTATTTGATTTTTCACATGGAATATTCTTTCAGGTTTCAAGCTTGTATCCACTTCTATAGGATAATAGTATCCTTTTATGTGTACAACTAGGGTGGGGGAGTTTTTTTTGAAGAGTGAATAGATGTTTGAGTAAAAAAAATGGGATTGTACCTATGTTAGTTTGAAGTTATGATATCATATGTATTGGTCCCGATACATGTGGTGGATCTGGTATTAGATCCATCATATTTTCCTCTAGTGGTAGACCATTATCAAGATGAATTTCATGAAAATTTATTTGGTCTTCCCATAATGGGGGAATATATTTCAAGATAAAACTCATTGAAATTATATATCCTATATCTATCCATCCATATTTTATAATACCAACAATTGTGAAATAAATAAAGTTGAATCTCGAGGATTTAGGAGAGAAGTTTTTTATAAGACTGAGCACTCCTTGGGGTGCTCTAGATTCTTTCACTAAGAAGGTTGATTGGAAACTTTTTTAGTGTGTGTAGTGTAGAATGTAAAATCATCTTAGAATTAATGTTGATGACCTATTTTCATGGATTTATTTTTAGTTTTATCATTTATGGGGATCTCATTAGTTCTCAATGATTGGCATTTTTAGGGATAATAGTAGCTTTGGGTTAAAGTTGTGGGTATATATAAGACAACATTTAGGAGTAGGTATGATATTAATGGATATATTTTTATGAATTGCAGACTAAATAATTCTCCAACAGTGTTTAGGGACCTCATGACCAAGATCCTGTAACCATATCTCAACTGCTTTTTCAATTAATTCATTGATGATAACCTAAGAAAATCAGAAACTATAAATGTGCATGTTACTCAATTTGACATCATGTTAAGTAGTATTTTAGAACCTCCTCACTATGCCCAGATTTTGATGTTTCATAGTGGATCTAAGAGGTTTTCTTCTTTTGTCATGCGATTTTTGATGTGGATATATCAGTTGATCTAGAGAAGGTGAAAACAGTGATGACATGACCACATTCTTGGAAGGTGTTTGAGATAAAAAAAATTCAAGGATTAGTTGGGAGCTAAAAATAGTTCATTCAACATTTCTACCACTTAGTAACAACTACGATTGTGATTACCAAGAAAGGGTATATTTTTTAGTGTTTGTATCGGTTTAAAGATGCCTTCCTAGAGCTAAAGAGACTATTGAAATCAACTCTAATTTTGACGCTATTAGAGCCTATGACAGGATATGTACATTTATGTGATCCCTAACTTATTGGATTGATAGATTTTTTTGATGTAGAAAGATTATGTAGTTTCTCATAGGGATCATCAGTTTTGACATCATGAGTGGATCTAGCCTACTCTTGATCTAGATATTTCCAAAATGGTTCATGCATATAAATACCAATGGAATAATATTTTTTGTGAGATTTTATTCATTTATATGTAGCACAAAATCTTTTGGTATATACTAACTCAGTGGTAATTAAATCAAAATAAGTGGTTTTCGGTTGATAAATGTGTCTCATTTTACATTAAAAGGGATTATTCTCCTCGAAAGTGTAATTTTTATATATATATCTTATTAGAAAGACTCAGGATCTTGGTGAATAACCTATAAAGGATAGAATGATACTGATGAGATTGTTGGGGGAATGGTAATGGGAGAATCTTTGATAAATTCATAAATAAATTTAACACATCATTAACATATTTTCCCTAGGGAATTAGTGAAATCAATCTACGAGCCAAATTTTGAGTTCTTAGTGATGGCAGAATAATTGCCTAGAAATAACCCAATTTTTAAATAGTCTCTAGAAAAGGATGATGGTATCTAAATTTATAGAAAAGATATTATTCCATGTTACAAAATGGAAGAGATTATGAGGTACTTCCATGATTCATTGTGGGTAGCATACCGTGTATCAAATAAGTTATATTATGATATCATACGAAGATTTGGGAGGTTTTGTATAAATATGGGCATTATCGGTTTTGTATTTCAGTATATTACAAGTTAGGGGGTAAGGATGAAAATTAGTGACCAGTTGGTTTTATCTATCCTCATCCTATTCCCTTGTGGAAGTGGGATTATATAACAATGTACATTGTTGCAAGGTGTACGAGGACACCGATTGGGTGAGATAATCTGTGGGTTATGGATGATCGAATAACAAATGTGGTACAATTGTTACATAATATGATATACTAATTATATAGATGAGTTGGGAGAACACTACGTTTAAGAGATTTTATAGCTTCATGGTGTGCCTTCATGTACTCTGTTCAAAAAAATGTCACTTTTACATCACAAGTTTTCTAATTCAAAGGGAATGGGATGGGTAATCAATTCAAATTGAGTACAACATATCATCAATAGACCTATGGGAAGTCTATGTGTTTGATCAAAATTTAGGGTGATATTCATGGAGATTGTATCCCAGATTTTAGTGGAGCATTGGCCGTTCATCAATCCATAGAAGAGTTTACATACAATTAAAGTTACCGATTTTCAATTTAGAAGGAACTCTTCAACGGGATTCATGGTCGATGATGCCATTCACCACTTTGTTGGCATGAGGCTGGAAATACAGTCATTATTAGACCTGGTATGGTATAAAAGAAATCTAATTGACTATTTTTTATTCGAAAGTGTTTTATGAATGGTCAATTTAATTAGTGATAATATGATAATTGGAGGTTAAATCCCATATAGTTCATTAAGGGAGATCAATTTTTCGATAGGTCTTAACATGAATAGGGCATTGATGTTTTTGAAATTGATGGATGTGAGATTCATGGTTTTAAATACCGTTTGAGGTTACTATGTATATTAGAGTAGCAAGATACAAATTTGAAAGCACTAAACGGTATATAGATATTCATTACTTGTTCCATGGGTCTCAACATTAGTGTAATGAGACTTATTCTATGCATGTGATAGATAGTGAGGATGTTGAGATTGAAGAACAACCATTATATTTAGAGTGACCAACACTACCAGAAAATGACGTTTAAGGGTGGATTTTTGTGGTGGTTTCGAAAATAATTGTTAAAAGTGTTCAAGAAATAAATATAGCAGTGGATTTTTAAACAACCACTATTTTTGTAATTTTTTTTAAATTTTTTTCAATTTTTCTCAATGAAAATTTGTATTTTCTCGGTGGGTTTTTAAAAAACCACAAAAAATATTGGTGCTCTTAAAAAACCACCACTAAATTAAATGATTTTTTTTTTATTTTTTTTTTTCATTTATGATTTATTATTTACTCTCATATATAGTTTATTATTTATAATTTTATTGAATTATATTGTGTCAACTAATCAATATTGATAACAATTAGTTAATAATAACATGAAAGTTAAAACAAATCAATAAGAAACTAAAAAGAAGACTTTAGTATACAATTACCATAACTTCTGATCTGAGAGTCTGTTTTAGCTCCACAACAAGTCAAATTGATGCTTCTAAAGTGACTTAAAACCAAATGAGCTTTAAATCATGTGAAAATCAATGGAAAAATACATTAATATTTCAAAAATTCCAAAAATTGATACTGAAATTCAAATAGACCTAATTTTTGGTCCAAGTGTCGATTTGGGCTCTACCACTTATCAAATCAAAGCCATTGAATAGATCTATAACATGTAGGTCTAGAACTATCTTTTTGAGTGTTTTCCCCTTTTATTTTCCTTAGAAAAGTCCAAGAGGCCACTGTAAAAGAGTTTTTAGGCACCAACCCTGATTTCATAAAATTTAAACGACAATACATTTTGATCAAGTTATCTGTTCTACATATACATCATATCATATCGAAGATCATTTCATGATATTTGATTTTTATGGATTTGGAGCTAAAAAGGACTCCCATATCATATTTTATGGTCATTTCAGTGTTTTTAGGGGTTTTATATTTTTTTAATGTTTTCAAGATATTTGAATTAATTATTATTTATTTATTTTTATTTTAATCATTACATATTAATTATTTTTAAAAATTAATTATGTAATAAATTAATTATTAATTATATACTGAATATTAATAAATGACGTGATTAAATAATAATTTACTTATTTATTTATTGTTGATTATTTTTTATTTATTAGTTATTATTTATTTAATATATTTATTGAATGTAATTTATAATTTATAAATTATAAATTATTAATATTTATTAACTTATTTATTTATATATTTATTTTATTTATTTAGAAATTATAATTTATAAATTATAATTTATAATTTATAATTTATAATTTATAGTTTATAATTTATAATTTAAAATTTGTTTAATTATTATTACAATAATTATTTATTTATATATATGATATTAGTTTATTTTTAATTTTTAATTATTTATCTATTATTTATTTATTTTTAGTTATTATTTTATTATTTTATTTTATATAATATTATTTAAATATTATTATTTTTAAAAAATATTTTATTTACTATTTAGAATTTATTTTTTTAGTATTTAGTTTTTGTGTACACATTAATTATTAGTTAATTATTAATTAATTAATTAATTAATTATTATTGATTTATTTGTTTATTCATTTATGTATACATTTATTTATTAATTTATTTTTTATAATTTTTTATATATTATATATTATATATTAATTTATTTATTATTTATTATTTATTTAATTATTGTTAGTTTAATATTCATTTATTTTTAATCATTTATTTACTATTGACTTATTAATTATTCATTATTAACTAATTAATTATTAATTATTAACTATTAATTATTAATTAATTAATTAATTATTAATTAATTATTAATTATATATTAACTAATTATTATTTATTTATTAATTAATTGATAAATATTTATTAATCATTTATAAATTATTAATTAATTATTAAATAATAAATAATAAATAATAGTTATTAATTATTAATTGTTAATTATTAATTATCAATTATTATTTATTAATTATCATTAATTTATTTTTTACCACATAATTTATTTATTTATTATTAGTTTATTATTCATTTAGTATTCATTATTTATTTATTTACTATTTATTTGTTCATTACATATTATTTATTAATTATTAATTATTTATCAATTATTTATTAATTATTGTTAATTATTTATTATTTATTATAAAATATATAATAAATAATATGTATTTATTTGTTTATTTATTTATTATTTTATTTGTTTTATTAATAATTATATTATATTTTTATTTTTTATTTGATATTTATTTCTTATTTTTATTTTACTATTATATTATTTATAAATTATTTGTATATTTAATATCAATTAACTCTTATATATTACTAATATATTTTTAAATCCTTATTTATTATTTATTTATTTATTTATTATTCTTTTCATACTTATTTATTATTCATTATTTATTATTTATTTATTAGTTACTTAATTATTTACTATTTGTTTATTCATTATACCTCAATATATATATAATAAAATATCCACTACTAGAAAACTAAAAAAAGAATAAATAATAAAGAATAAATAATTTAAAAAATAAACAAAACAAATAATTTTTTTAAAAACCCACCGTGAAATCATTTAGCGGTGTTTTAAACCAATACTAACTGATTACCCTAATTTTAAAATACCACCAAAAAATTGTTTTACGACAGTGTCAAAAAACAACTGCTAAATAAATGCTGACACATGATTTAAAGGTGGTTTAAACTGCCTCTAAATGAATTAAACCCATTGCTAAAAGCCAATTTTGTCGTGTTGTATTAATATTTGTGAATCAATGTTTCTACATGTTGGGGGGGAAAGATGGAAAATCTTTTTCAAGTTCTATGGTTGCATGAATGATTCTAAGAAGTGACTTGGTAGTGAGAATCAGATGTCTGGGCATAATATCTTGAGTTGTTGGAGTGTGACCGTTAGAGATACTACTCGAGGATAAAAATTTGTTAGCAAGAAGATTTTCAACCCCATGAAATTAACATGGAATGTCATTTTATGTTTTAGTATATATTTTTATGTATTCAAAGTCTGATAGTGGATTATGTAGTTCATGAACCCGAAGAGAAGCTAGAAGTATCAACTAGTATCGTGGAGATGAGGATGTGCCACTAGCTGGCAGTTACAAAGCTATCTGCAAGATGGTGGAGGTGGAAATATCCCAAAATGGACCTATGCTCCACTAGATAGTTGGTACAAAGTCACCAACTAGTTCATTGTTAAGGTAACAACCCATCCTTATGCCTATAGTTAACAGCTGGCTGGCAAAGACACCAAATAGCTAGTGGGAGCCACCGACTCGTCAGTGGTGCCTAGATGACTATGACATTAAAGAAGTTACCATATACATCCTCCAAATATACTTTTTTTATTTTACCCTCCCTAGGATTTACTATCAATAACTTGATCATATTGATAATCTAAGCTCTCTTTTTGTTGATGTTGTTCTCTTATTCCCCTATCTTTAGTGTTTTAATCTTAGATCTATCTATTGACTCTCACACGGTATAAAAATTCTATTATATCATGAATCCTCTCCTTCAATAGAGATTAATAACTTATTTTATCTATATTGTATAGATCATTGATCTCATCATGATATAGGGATAATTCTAGGAAATTTTGATATATAGATTTTGGATCTATAAAATTTCTATCATTCTCATGAATAGATATAGATATGGAGTTGATGTTGCATTTTATTGGGAAATAATAATCAAATTAAATCTCTTGTCTTGTTTTTATTCCCAAGTCTTCATTCTATAGTCCCTCATGATATGAATTGGAAATGGTTGTAGGTAATTCCTTATGTAGGTTGGATTACGGGGGAGATTTCTGACATTGGTCATTGGCACTCTTGATATAAGAAGTTATAAAATTTTAATAGACATTATATATTAATTATATTCTAGGAAATGATTGTGTGTGTGCGGTCTTGAGACCATATCATGATATTATCTTCATGTGTGTGTGTGTGTCCTGTGAGTCCCATTCTTATTATGATATGCCTTCCTGTGTGTGTGTGGAACATGATTAAATGTCCCACAACCTAGTATCACATCGTCATTTTTTACCTTAATATTTGGAATAAGATACAAGATATCACATCATAAAGGAAAAATAGTTTTTATTACAATTAAAATACATACAAAAATAAATCTCACGTTAAATTTGAAAATATATAATACAATTCCTAGTGAAAGGTAATATTATGTATCCATGAACTCATATAATGATTCCTTCTTCATATCCTGTGTAAAGAAAAAATAAGGAGTTATATGAAATGCTCAGTACGGTTTATGCATTGTGAATTTTATCAAGACAGAAAAATACACAATCAATATGTCATGATAAAAAAAAGGAAAACTCATTACATTTAATCAATAACTTTAGTATGAAGGATAATATCATTGGAATAACAATGATCAAATAATACCATATAAATAATATTTAGAAATTAAAGATCATACAAGGATAATAGAAATTCTTTAATCTCATGGATAATAATAAAAAAATTATCAATGTTGAAGATTCATAATATTTTAATTCATGATCTAATATATCATGATATCAATATCATTAATGACTTCATCCATGAAAATTTAACACTTTGGATTAAAACCCATTTAATTTTGTTAATTAATTTTCCACATGAGACTTGTCAATGCATTGAGGGGATATATAACTCAGGTACATCCCTCATTGCATTTCTAATGCATTACTCATATATTTAATGATTTATTTAATTAATTAACAATGTACTGTATCAATAAGCATCTGTATTGATTAAAGAATATATATTTAATATGATTTTCCCTATTCTATCACATAACTTTCATAGTAAAGAACTATATAGAGAAATGAAAAATGGTTTAATAAATTACTATATGCATTGTAAAGAATATATATATTGAAGAGAAATGTAATTTCCAATTATCCAAATAAAGCGAGTTTTTCAAGGGAAATTTAATTATTACAAATTTTATCAAGAAATTGTATTTCAATAATGCTCTTGGTCAAATTGGTCAAAACTTATCTTGAGAAAAAATATAGAATCATTAAAGGATATACCTAGTTGAGTATGAGAAAAATAAATACTGTTTATTAATGATGAATTGAAATAACATAAAATATTATTAAAATTACCCTCGAGGAAAATACTATTTTCACATTGAAAATCGCATTTATAAAAAAAGAATCTAAAATATCCAGAAAAACGTTTTTAAAATGGTAGTTTAAACTTGAGGAGTAAGATTCAATGAAGTTAGCAGTCATGACTGCATAAAATTCCATTCATGTTGAGTACATTAAAATAATGATTCCTTTCACAATCTCAATAGAATAACAAAAAGTACACTATTCAGAAAGTGGAATGGATATTCATTTTTTTAAAAAATTGGAAATGTTTTATTTAATAAATTATTGGACATTAGTAAAAAATTGAAATTATTTTTAGAAATAATGGATTTGGAAGAAAAATTATTTTCGACTAAATTGAGAAACAATGTCAAATCTATCTATATAATATAGAATTTCCCCACCTTCTACCTTTCATAACCACTATTTGACCAATTTGCAATCCATTATCACCCATTCCAATATGTTCCTCTAACACCCAATATCTGACCATGTTATGAATTATTGGAAGGATATCATTTAGATTTGTTATCAATAAATAATGGGGAAATTTTCATCTATTATAATATTATCATGTATAACATCACAAGTAAAGGTTATAATAAATTCATGGTCCTAGATATTTACTATGAGGGATGGGATAAATGAAACTAGGCATCAAAATTAGACCATCCACGTAACTTTAGGAATCTTTTTCCCCAACATTTCATCCATTAAATTCGAATCTATATGAATTAAAAGTGTTGTAGTTCTAAGAATCATTCCTTTATGCATCATCTTTCTTAGAAGAAACTGAGACTTCATGTGGTAAAAAATCTTCAATTTAAGAGGATATCCTGAATCATCAATATTGTTTTGTTTAAGGATGATGAGTTTTCAACATCAAGAATGAGGAAAGGGATTTGATGTAACACCACCTATAATCAACCCTGGAAATCACTGGTTATTCAGGGTCCAATAAGCATCATCTCAATAAGGATTTCTATACAAATGAACACACCTATTCAGATCATCCAATGGTGGAACCATCTTTAATTAATTCATATTTTTGGTTTGGTAACATCATTGGATTCTTTGGGTTCTACTCAATATAGGTCATACTCATGAAACTTCTACGACATCAATAGAGATTTTATCATCTTCCATCTTCTCACCCTTGATGAGTCAGACTCCATGGAGATCAACATATCTTCCAATCTAGATTGACAGAAGAATATATGGTTGGCTGTCTTTGAATGAATACCTAGTATCTCATGAAGCAACCATTTTAAAATTTTATTATTGGCTAACAAATGTGGCATGAAAAATAAAAATTGATGGTGTGTAGGTAGAAATATGTTTCCACTTTTATAAAGTTCTTTAGTACCCATTGTATTTTTATATGAATCTTAATGACAGTTGGCATGATGTTATTTTACTTTTAATTTATGATTGTAGCCACCTAGAAAATTTATTCATACTAATGATCAGGAATCCCCAAGGTCTCTTTAATTGAATTCAGAGTTAATCTTGTCTATGTATGGAAGCTTGCCTATAAAACTCTATATGTGACTAATAATATTATTAATAAAAATGATCCAATTAAATTCTTGGTCAATATAATTTTCATTCGGTCAATTCAGTAGAGAATTCATTCAATCTCACTATCAGTATAAGGACCATGCCTTAAAATGTTACTTAATATTGAATTTTAAACAAGAACATACATTAATACACATCGAGGATCTTCTTAGGTATCTAGTTTTAAAGAATTAGGATATCTTACATTTATATCATAGCACATTCATACAAAAAAGATACTAGAAAGAATAGAATCAATTTTTTTCAAAATATAAAACATTAAAATATATAACATGATTTATTTAACAACACTCCCTATCAAAAATAATTACTCCTTTATTTCTCTTAACCATCCATATATTATGTGAAAAAAATTTTAAATCATGTTATGAGTATAATACTCAGTAAGGGATATAAAGAAATAGAGTGTTAGTCAACTGATTACATAAAAAACAATAAAACCCACAATCATAAAAAATCACATGCATAGAAACATCATGTAGTTTCTAAGGAAAATATTCACCATATTACTAATACATTCACCCATATACATGGAATATCTTTTTGGTTAACTTTTATCTCTGGAGTACCAAATGCATTCGAGATCTATAATGGGGATGACCCGTTATATCTTGAGCTATAATGGGATCAACACGAAATATCTTGTGCTATAATAGGCTCAAACCAAAATACATTAAGCTATAATAAGATTAAACCATCATAAATAATAAACAAGGAAAATAACATGGTAATAATTCATCTTGAAAATCAGATTAAACCACTCAAGCCATTTACATAAAAAAATATTTCTTTTGAAATTTATTAAACAGAGTTTCAAATTAGATTTTAAAAAGAAAGTCCCTTAAAATATAATTGGAGTGAGAATTAACATAATGAAATAGTAATGTTTATACAGTATAAATACACATATTCTAACATAATATAGAAAAAAAATCATCACACTAATAATCTTAATACCACATAATGAATAAAGAAAAAGGTTAACCAAAAGAATGGAAACTGGGTTTAGAATTCCCTTACCTCGGGTTTGTCTTACATCAATCTTGTTTAAACCTATATTATAATGGTTAAAATAGGTTTATTAATATCTTATAGAAACATATTGATGTTTATAATACATTATATCATCATTTATTACATCATATCACCCATTAATTGTTAGTATTTTCTTCCATGCATTGTTTTTGGTACGTTGTTTACATGGTTCCCATGATTGTTTCATGATAAATATTCTTGTCTATTGGAAGTGAAAATCCATATTTGGAATGGAGTGGTATTTAAATAATTATATAACCATAAATTATATTATTTATCATTTTGAGTTTCTTCATGAGGATGATTCATGATTTAAAACATTATTGTTATTTGTTTTGGACATTTTGGTGATTCTTCAATCGTAATGAAATCATTTGTTTTATAAATTAATAACATGTATGTAAAATGATTACAGAACCTGATAAAAGATATAATAATTAAATTAAAATCTGGTTCAACCATAAAAAATATTTCATGCATAGTCTTTAAGGAAGTAAACTAAAATTCGATCACATCGTCCATGATGTCGGTAAATCAACACCTCACATGCGATGTTTTAATTTCTTGAATAAGTGGGAGAAGAGAAGAAATGTAGTGGTGAGTAATAAATAAACATGATTAAATCTATAATATGTAATATAATAGATCATTCATTCTTATTTTACTATAATAGGTGAGGAAATATAAAGAAATGAAGGGAATCTCAAAATAAAAGAAAAGGTGATAAATCTCGTACGAAAATTTGGCAGCCTGAAAACATCGCTTAAAATTTCATAAAATATTTTGATGAGAGGAAAGAGGTCTCTAATAATTCTTACATAATATGAGTAGTAAAGATAATATGGAATGGTGTATCCCAACATAATCCAAAGGAAATTAAAAGGAATAACATTAAATGAATGAAAAGAATGAAAACAAAAGTGTATGTTTACCACTTGATCTCTTCTCCTTGCGATCATTCTTAAGGCCTTTGGTTTTGGCCTTTTGTTGAGACCATAAGATATAGGTCATGGGAAAGATCCTTTAGAGGAGTTTTGGGAATAAAATTGGTAAGGCTCAAGGATAGATTGGTGTGGGGGGGGGGAGAGGGAATGAGGGAGGTATTTGTAATGGAGGAGAGGAGGTATTTTACATTACTCTAATCACTTTTATAATATTTTTTCTCAAGACAATGAATAGTCTTAATTAATGTGACCCCAAATAGTAATAATGGCATGTGATTTCAAAACATGTGGCCTAAAATCACTTATGATGTCATAAATATTGTATTTTACTGATAATTTGAATATACAGTATTTTACCATATTTCACTATTCATCGAGAATTCAATTTTTTTTAAAAAAATCCCAATAATTTACCAAAAACATTTTTTGACATGTAGAATTAAAAAATGAACACCATTTTTGGATTTTTTATAAATATTAATAATTTAAATTTTATATAAAATCACACTTAATTCAAAAAATAACAATTTCAATTCTATAACTGCTTTTATATCACATTGAAAAATTAACAAACATATAATTATCTTGAAGCCATAAAAAATTAAAAAAATAAAAAAATTTCTTATACATTAGGGTAATATTACTATTAATAAGGTTATGTTAATATTCAATAAAAAAAGTTGGTTCCATCTGAGTCCAAGTAATTTACTGAACACAACGGTAGATGACTATTTTTCCAAATTAAAAACATAGAAGCGGAAAAATTATGGTTAAACGCTAGTTATAAATATCTATATAAAATAATGTTTCATGCATTTCACTCATTTCATTTATTTGTTTAATACTCGGGGTGTTACTTTATCCCCACCTTCTAGAAATTGAGTCATCGTAATTTTATTTACTTATTAAAAAATTGAGGGTACTTTCCCCTCAATGAATTTTCATAATCCCATGTTTCTTGTTAAACCATGTAGTTTCCCCACAAAACCTTTACCTTGTGAAGTACCTTATTTCGCAAGACTTGTTCCTTTCGATCAAGAATCTGAATTGGTTTCTCTTCACAAGATAGGTTCTCTTACAGATGAACAGCTTCTGGGCACCAAAAATTTGATGAATCTGGATCATACTTTCTAAACATAAAAACATGAGAAACATTATGTTCCTATGATAAACATGGAGGAAAAGCTACTCAATATGTAACTATTCCAAATTTCACTAAGGTTTCAAAAGGTCCTATGAATCTCAGACATAGCTTTCCAGTCTTACCAAAACAAATCACACATTTCCAAGGTGATAATTTAAGGAAATTATGGTCACCTACCTCAAAAGATATGTCATTACTTATGTTATATGCATAAATATTTTACCTATTATGAGTTGTTCTCATGTGTTTTTGGATCATCTTCAATTTATTATCCACTTAATCTACTAATTCGAGTCCCATAAACTTTCTTTCCCCAACATCAACCCAAAAAGATGGAGTTCGAAACTGCTTCCCTTATAATGCCTCAAAAGTTTCCATCTGTATACTAGGATGAAAAATATTATTATAAGAAAAATAAACTAAATAAATATGTTGATCCCAACTTCTATGGTAGTCCATTTAACAAGTTTGAAGCATATCCTCCAAAGTCTGAATCGTTCATTTGGACTTCCCATCTGATTGAGAATAAAAAGCAGTACTGAAATTTATTTTTGTAGCCAATGACTTCTGAATCCCCTTCAAAAAGTAAGAAGTAAAACCGGGATCCTGATCAGATTCAATCTAAAGAGGAACTCCATGAAACCGGAAAATCACTTTGTGATACAATCGTGAAAGCTTATTCGATGGCATTATATCTCGAATTGAAATGAAATATGTAGATTTTTTCAGCTGATCAGCAGTAACCGAAATCACATCATTACCTCGAGAAGTATTAGGTAGTCCCAACATAAAGTGCATGGATATATTCTCCCATTTCCACTCTAGAGCTGGAAAAGGCTGAAGCATCCACTTCAGTAACTACCTCCCTTATTTAACATGTTGACATGTCAAACATTTCACAGTAAATTCTGCAATAACCCTTTTCTATTCCATCCCACCAGTAATAGTACCTAAGGTCTCTATACGTCTTAGTACATCTAGGATGTAATAAAAAAAGAAAATTATGAGCTTCAAAAAAAAAATTCTTTAAATGGGAATAATAAGGCACACACATATTTTTTTTCAAATCTTTAATCATAACATTTATCAATGTTAAATTATGACAACTTACCCATTTTAACCAATTCTATCTTTTCTATATATCACAACATTCCTTCTACAATAGGTTAATTCTGTCTGATAACAATGACTGCAGTGAAACCTGGAACAAAACATATTTATTCCCTGCATCAACAAATTCTAAGCCAAAATTAATCAAATCATTAATCATGGGATCATGTTCCAAATGCAACATGGTTAATGATGCATGATTTTTTTGACTCAAGGAATCTTGCACATTGTTTTCTTCTCCTGGATAGTAATTGATCGTGCAATCGTAATCCTTTATCAGTTCAGTACATATTCTCTACCTAATGTTTAATTCCTTATGATTGAATATATACTTCATACTTTTATATTCGATATATATTTTACATTTGGCTCTTTATAAATGGTGCCTCCAAATTTTCCTAACAAAAACCATAGATTCCAATTCTAAATCTTGTATGTGTTAATTTAAATCACGAGGTTTTAGTGGACTTAAAGCATAAGAAATTACCATATCATTTTTCATCAGAACAAAACCATGTATCCTCAATGAAGAATCATTGTAGATGAAAAAAATCACCATTTCAGAATTTCTAGGCCAAAACTAGATCATTAATCAATATCATATTCAATTCCTAAAAACAAAAATCACATTCTTTAGTCCAAAAAAATTTAACCCATCTTCGTGTTATCTTATTTTGAGGGCTAGATAACCGTGCAACGTTTTTAACAAACTGTTTGTAATAACTTGATAATCCATAAAAACTATAAATATCAGTAACATTTGTAGGTCTTGACCATTTATTAACCACTTATTTTTTGAAGGATCAACTATTATTCCATAATTATTTACAATGTTCCATAGAAAAGATATATATTGTAACAAAAAAACTCACTTGTTTACTTTTCCATATAGTTTAGTTTCTTTTAAGGTTTTAAAATCAACCCTTAGATGTTTTTCATTCTCCTCTTTACTTATAGAATATACTATAATGTCATAAATAAACACAACAAAAATCTTATCCAAGTACTAATGAAATATTCTATTTAAATGATCCATGAATACAACAGTTGTATTAGTAAACCCGGAAGGCATAACTAACAATTAAAAATGACCATATGTAGTACATGATGAAATCTTGGTGATATCTTCATCCATTAATTTCAATTAATGGTACCCCGACCCTAGGTCATCCTTTGAAAAATATTTCTCTCCCTAGAGCTGGTCAAATAAATCATCGATATGAGGAAACTGATACTTGTTTTTAATTGTAATGTTATTCAAAGCTCTATAATCAATGAAATGTATCATTGAATCATATTTTTTCTTAACAACAAAGACAGAATCAACCCATGGTGATGTGCTAGGTCAGATGAATCCTTTATCTAATAATTCCCATAACTGCCTTTTTAATTCTAGATGTTCCATTTAGGACATTCGATAAGGAGGTTTTGAAATTGTCTTAGAATCAAGAACTTATTCAGTAGTAAACTCAGCCTCCTGATTAGAAATTACACCAGTAAAATCATTGGAGAAAAACATCCATGTATTTATTTACCAATGGTACATAATTAACCTAGAGTGTTCCCTTATCATCAAAAATATGAGGAGGATAACTTTAATTTTCATCCTTTATTATTTTCTTGGATTCCTAATATGTTATTAATGGTATGGGTTCATTCATGAACACAAAATGAATTTTTTTTTCAAAACAAATTTTTTCTTTCTAATCTATTTTATGATGATAAAAAGAAATCCAGTCAATACCAAGAATAACATCAAACAATACTAGAGAAAAACAACAAGTTTTGGAGGAAAACTCATTTCACAGAAAAGGATAAGAAGATTCTTATAATTTATTTTTTCCAAAATGTTTCCTCCACGTGTTTTTAAAATGAGATCTGGTTTCATTTCATGACATTGAATTCCTAATTTTTGAAAAACGTTCTCAGAAAGAAAAGAATGTCTAGACCATAAATTAGACAATACATTTGTGAAATTTGTAAAACAAATATATCTGATAACACCTCATTTGATGGATTAATATATTCTTAATTGGTTTCAAATGATTTTACCAAACCTTCCTACTTCCAATCATGCTGATTATTTACTTTAGTAACAAGCTTCAGATAAACATTTGCCAAAGGACCCAATTATATATAGTTAATGAATCTCACAATCAACTTCTCATTAATTTTCAAATCATTTTTTATACACTCATGAGTCATGTTTCCAAAAATTCCACATTGGTATCATTTCCTATATTTTAAAGCACATTCACCAGGATGCCATTTACCACAATTTTCACATGAAGGGAAATTAAATTTCTTACCACCATATTTCTTTGACGAGTTCTTCCCCATTGAATTTCAACCTAAATGATTCTTATTCTTGTCATCATGAGGCACATATGTGTAAAAAAACACCATCTCAACTTTTTCCGAACAATGAACATGTTTCTCATTGATTTTAATCTCTTACGAGTCTAATGATCTTGGAAAAAATGGTTTCAAAAAAGTGAAAAATCTATTAATTTTACTTTAAAAATACCATGTAAAATTTTGTACATACTTGGTTAGTCTTGTATAATTGGATTCATATGTTTCCCCTGAATCAACATCTTCTTGATTCAATTCCAAGAATTTTTTCTCCATTCTGAGTTGAACAGTTTTGGGAAAATATTTTTCCAAAAAAAGACTCTTAAAATCGTTCCATTCCAGACTATCATGACCTTCTCTTTCTCTCGTATTCTAATCCAAAGACCACTATTGGTCCACTTCACTTTCAAATTGATAAATTTCTAGCATTACCTTTTTATTTTCCAAACATCCCATGGCATCAAATATCATTTCTAGAGCATTGATCCTTCCATCGGTTATCACTGGATCTGCGGTTCCACTGAATACTGGAAGATGTTTCCTTATAAAATGATCCATAAAATACATGATTCTTAATGGTAGATCATGTTACTCTATATCAAGGATATACCCCACTTTTATTTCTTAAGACAATAGATCTATTGTGGTTACAAACTGCTCAGTTCTGATTCTCATTATTTCGGGCTGCAGATTCAGATATACATCAACCTCTTGGTGCCTTCCTACTTTAACATACCAATTTATTCTAAAAAAATCATTCTATTCAAACATATCAAATATTAAGTAACATGGTAATCCTTAAATTATATAACATTTCAAATTTCCATAGAGTAAAAATCAGTTATGGTATTTTTATATATCATCCAAACACCTAATGTTATCAAAATCATCCTCTAGTAAATACTATAGGGACCCGACCATAAAACATTACTTAATTTTGAATTTTAGACAAGAAAATACATTTAGACACTTTAAAGATCTTTTCCATTTTAGATTTTTAAATAATTAGGATATGTTACATACATAATATACCACATTCATATAAAGAAGGCACTACTAAGAATAGCATCCATTTTTTCAAAATATAAAACATTAAAAAACAAGAAATGATTTCATTAATGACACTCCATATCAAACATCACGACTCCATTATTTCTCATACCAATCCTTATATCTAGTGAAGAACATTTTAAATACTTGGTATGAGTATAAAATTCAATACGTGATATAAAGAAAGAACTCATTGTTCAAGTGATAACATAAAAACTAATAAAACCCATAATCATAAAAACTCATATGAATAGAAACATCATGTAGTTACCTTGGAAAATATTTACCATATCACTAGTAAATTCACAATTACAAATGGAATAATATATTGGTCAACATCCATCTATAATGTACTCAATGTATTGGAGAGCTATAATGGGGCTCACCCGTTATATCTAAGCTATAATGTGCTCAACCCAACATAGCTTGAGTGATAATTGGCCCAACCCAACATATCATGAGCTATAAGGGAATCAAACCAACACAAATAATTTCCAAGTAACATTTCATGGTAATAATTTATAATTAAAATCAAGAAAAAACCACTCATTCCATATACATAAACAAACAATCCTTTTGAAATTTATTAAAGATAGTTTTCAAAGGATTTTAAAAAAATGTACCTCAAAATATAATTGGAGTGAGAATTAATAGAATGGAATAGATATGTGTATAAACTGTAAATAAACATAATGAAACATAATTTTTTTAAAAAAATCATAACACCTATAATCTTAATACCACATAATGAAAAAGAAATAAGGATAACCAAAATAATGGAAATTGGGTTAAGAATTCCCTTACCTCGGGTTTGTCTTGCTTCAAACATGTATAAACCTCTTTTATAATGGTTTAAAGAGTGTTATTAAAATATTACAGAAACATATTTACGTTAATAATACATTATATGATAATTTAATTACATCATTTTACCCTTTAATTGTTCGTATTTTTTTCCTTGCATTGATTTTGGGTGCGTTCTTTACATGGTTCCAGTGATCGGATCACGAGGGATATTCTTGTCGATTGGATGTGAAACTACATAATTGGAATAGAGTTGTATTTACATATTTCCAAAACCATAAATTATTCCATTTATCATTTTTATATCTTCCATGAGGATTATTCATGTGTTAAAACATAATTGATATTTGTTTAGGTCATTTTGGTGATTTTTCGATCACAATGAACTCATTTGTTTTATAAATTAATAACATTTGTATAAAATTATTCCACAACCTTATATAAGATATAATATATAAAATATAATCTGGTTTAACCATAAAAATGGTTTTATGACCATTATTTAAGGATGTAAAAGAAATTTAAATCAAATCATCCATGATATCGGTAAATCGACACATCATAGATGATGTTTTAATTTCATAAAAAAGTGGGAGAGGGGAAGAAATGTAATGGTGAGTATTCCATAAACATTATGAAATATATAATATGTCAGATATTGGATCATTCATTACTCTTTTATAAGGGTAGTCAAGGAATGAAAAATTAAATAAGGGAATCTCGTCATAAAAGAAAAGTTTAGAAATCCCTTATGAAAATTTAGTAGCCTAAGGATGTCGCTTAAAATTTAATAAAATATTTTGACAAGAGAAAAGGGTTATCTCATCATTATTATATAATATGAAAAGTAAGGTGAATATTTAATGACATATCTTAAGATAATCCAAATGAAATTCAAAATAATAACATAACATGAAAGAAATTAATGAAAACAAAAGAGGATGTTTTCCTCTTGATCTCTTCTCTTGGAGATCCTTCTTAAGGCCTTTGTTTTTGGCCTTTCGGCGAAACCAGTAGATCTATGACGTGGGGAATTGCCTTGGGAGGAGTATTTGGAAATAAATTGTTATGTCTCGAGGCTTGAGAGGTGTGGGAGGAAGAGGTGAATGAGGGTGGTATTTATAGTGGAAGAGAGGATGTATTTTATATTATTTTAATCATTTTTATAATATTTTTTGCTCAAGCCTATGAAATGTATTAATTCATGTGACCAAAATAGTTATAATGGCATCTGATTTCAATCCATTCAGCCTTACATCACTTATTAGGTCATAAATAGTGTATTTTACTGATAATTTGAATATCCAGTATTTTAACATATTTCACTATTCATCAAAAATTAAAAAACTTCAGAAAAATCCCAAAAATTCTCTTTATCCATTTTTTAATGTGTAGAACTCAAGAATAAAATCCTTTTTCTAAAATAATTTTATTAATATTAATAATTTAATTTTTAAATAAAATCATACTTAATAAAAAAATTAACAATTTTAATTCTATAACTACTTTTATATAATAAGGAAAAATTAATCTAGATGTCATTATCTCAAAGCCTTAATAAATAAAATAATAATATAATTTACTACTCATTATGGTCATATTACCATTAATATTACAATTCATAAGGGTATGTTACTATTCATCAAAAAACAAGTTGGTTCCATAAGACTCCAAATAACATACTGAACACAATTGTAGATGACTATTTTTCAAAATTCAAAACGTTGATGCAACAATAATATTTTTCAAGGATTGTTATAAATATCTACATAAAAATATGTTTCATGCATTTCATAAATTTCATTTATTTTTTTAAGACCTTGGGCTATTACACTCAGTCATTCCAATCCTTGCAGTTGGGCAAGAGCATGGTCATTCTAACACTTTTTGTGACTAGGATCATATTAATTCTATCTTTTTTCCATATTTTTTTGACTACATGTACATGAAATCAGATTAATGAACAAATCACAATTGAAATTCTAAAATTAAATTTAGTAAATCAATACAGTTCATTATTAACCTAAAGTTTACAATAAGCACCTAAATTTATTAGGACCCCAAAAGTGATCCTTTTAGGAAACTATTTAATGAAAATTAGATCTAAATATAATTTCAACATATTTAATGATTGATGAATATATGTTTGATTTTTCATCATATAAAAATATTATAGATGTTGAAAACTATGATAAAATTACACGATATCAAACTCACCAACACTTAATCCATTTCACTCTTGGGAAATAAAATCTACTTAAAATATTTATTTAAAAGACTAAAAAATAAAATTATATCACCTTATCTAGGTTGTACTTCATATGTATAAATTAAATAAATTCATTGAATCATCTCTTGAAACAAATTTCAGGTCACATTTGAGAATTCTCTACACTGACCTACTTTAATTCAATCCCAAATTATAGTTCAAGGTGTACTGAGAAGAGAGAAAAAATGGTATATAAATATAAAAAATTTGAATATAAACCTTAATTATCCCCTAGGTTCCTCAAAATAGAGCTCCACATTACACTTTATTGATTGCACTAAAAATATTTCTATATAAAAAATTTGTATCTTTCTGTATTTGGGTTAAATATTTCCCTCTTTGTTATGAGATCATTTTTGATAAAACAAATCATTTTTAGTTTTCCAATCTATAAATGTGTGCAAAAAAGTGGGAAATGGACTTACTGATTGAGGATTTATTAATATAAATGCACAGTGTACCCCTATCTCAAATTCCTACAGTGTGATCCTAATATTTCATTTTACCTCAACATCAAATAATTTACAATACCGTTTGTTGATTTGGAGTTCTATGGTGATAACTATTATCCAAGATGACTAGGTAAGTTTATGTTCAAGATCAGGATTCCTGAATTTATTGTTCTTATTCAACAATAGTATAACTTATCCAATTTCATTATCCTAGTTATAAAACATGATTTCTATAGTAAATGTGAGAAAAAATCACTTACTAATCACTCAATCCTTACATATTAAGATATAAAAAATCTCCCAAACGAGCAATGAAATGTTCCCCTAGAAAAAAACTAAAAAGTAATTGTTTTAAAAATCTAGAGAAATAATCAAACACTATATATATAAAAAAGGGTGATTAATTTAGCAAAAATAATTGTTGACCATTTGAAAAAAAAACTAGGTTATTTTAATGTGGTACAATTGATGCCTATCTAAATAAAAAACACAATGAAAATACGCCCCCACACTTAAAACTCATCATTATCACCAATGTTGAATCGTAATATAGGAGAAAAATTACATTAAAAAATATGTTTCTTTCCAGAGCTCATAGGTTTTATTAGTGGTCTACAAGAATATTAGAAATAGTAAAATTTCCACCAGATATATTAAGGGTAAAAATTTGTTTCTTAAAATTGGATAAAAATGATTTCTATATGCTAATCTCCCACACATAAAACTAAAATTCAAAAACAATGATATTTTCATTAGGGGAACCATCAATCCAATGATATAGAATCATAGTTTATAGTATTCAGGTAATGAGTGTCCTTTATTTTCCAATAGGAATATGACTCTTTCTTGCATGGTTATATCATACATAAATCAAAATAGATAATAAATGAGAAGAATATGGTCAATCAAATCGGAAAAAAGAAAAATAGGCCAACCAAAAAGAATTGAATCAATGAAAAAGGAACGATCATGGATTGTCTCTCATGATTTACTAAGTTTAGGTTCTTTATATATATGATAGAAAATGGTTCTATCTTGAAGGAGGAAGTTAAATTACAAACCCCTCGAATAATATTCAATGTAATGTTTTACATTCTTTCCCATTGATAAAAAATGGATCATTTTTATGTGAAAATTATTTCACTACCCCATTGAAAAACACCCCTAAAATTATAAATGTAACTGACCAATTGGATGTATGTTTTCAAGGAAATAAATTCAATAGATTATTGAAAAAGAGAACCAATATTCACACATGATATAGAAATTTTGAATTATAGAATCATGAAAAAAAATAGTCATTTCTTTGTCGATCCTAGAATTGTCTTAATATTATCTCTTTATTTCATCTATTTCACTAAACTCAATAATCCTCCTTTCCCTAGTAGTATTAAAGTAAAAATTCAAACCCCTTTCTCCGTATAAATATTGATGTCGTATATCCAAAGTAAAATGGAAGTATTTAAAAAACAAATATGATATTCTAACATAACTATTTGGGTTTTAATATTTTTCCAACAAGTATATAATTTATTATATGGCCTGAAGGACCAATATTTCCTAGAGGGGTTTATATTTATATCTAGGATTTGTTTGAGTTTCGTGTTGGAGACTTTAGGTTGTACAATAGACTGTGAACTGTATCTTGTACCGGGTTTATGAAGAAAAAATCGTTTTTCACTGGTGAATTGTATTTTATTATTTTAGTATGAGAACAATTTTCAAAAATGAAATAATTAGGAACTCCAAAACACCGTAAAATGTACTTCATAAAAAATATAATAACTCTACAAGCCTGCTTTTTTGGGAAATCAAATGTATAATCCAATTTGGAAACATAATCAACTACTTTAAAAATTTAATTGTTACCCCAATTGGAATGGAAGGGAACCAAGATGTCCATTCCCCAAACATAAAAAAATTATTCCTCCAAGATTCCTATTTGAGTATGTTCTTTAATATTAGAAAAATTACAATGTTTTTGACATTTTTCACATTATAATACAATGATTAACACATCCATAAATAGTTTGTGCCAAAGGAATCTAGATTGATATTTTTTTTGAGTGGTTCTATCATTATCAATATGAACCCCCCACAAATACAAATGGAAACTCAACATAATTTATTCTAATTAATCCTTATAAACATATCATTTTTTTATTATACAATAAAAACTTTTAGAAAATCTAGGATCATTCTTGGAATAAAATGTATGCTCTGAGATAAACTTCTTTCTATAGTGTGATAATGTTTTTCCGTATAATTCCAACAACAATAAAGTTAAAAAAGTCATAAAACTATAAAAATATCCCATTAGATATAGTGGAAATCTTTTGATCATAAAAATAAGTGTTTTCTTACATTAGGTCTAATTTTTATTATTATGTAGCCTTTAAAACATATCATCCACAATATTTTATTCCCCATGGTTTTCCATGGAAATGATGTAAAATTCATATAAAATTGGAACATATATCATCCATATTCCCTTATATTATTTATTAGAGAAAAAAATTGTAAGGTAGAGTGTTTCATAATGAAAATTACTCTTTAACTAATAAAATACCTCATGATAATCTCTATTGAAAAATACCGTTATGTGTTCCTTCTCAATTAGGGTGTAATACCTTTGAGTCTCATCAATTAGTATTATTGTATAATATACTCTTTAAGACATTCTATTTTTAATTTGGCCATGATAATCTCCCATGGTCATATCACTAGCATCACACATAATCTAAAAAGGAAGATCCGAATTAGGGGGAGTAATAATGGGTGATGAAATTATATTTTCACTATGTAAATTAACGGATTCAAATAATAATGGATAAAAAATGTATTGGGTTTCCTTAACTATAAATAATTATAGTGGATTTCTTATTTTAGATAATTACTTAATGAATCAATGGTAAAATCTTGAATGTTCTTGAAATGTTCTAAATACCTTGACATTTTTATGTAGAGGAATCTTTTTTGTTAATTAATTTTTTTAGTATCAAACCCTAATCCATCCATATAATTTTTTTTACCCAACATTGTTCCTTTAGTAACCATGGAATAAAATTTCTTATAAATAATGAAATGATTCCATTTATCATCACTTATACAAAATTTTTTTAAGACATTTCAAAAAATCATTAAAATCAAAACCTAATATAGAAATGTGATGCATAGAAACCTCAATTAATATCCCCATAATATTAAGAAAAAATTGGAATCATACACCTAAAAATCATGTAAAGAGATCTATATAAATCAAATGGAATTTAGAAGTAAGAAAATATCCATGATGGAATAATGAACATGGATTTACCTTAGTCTTTAGGGGTAATAGGAATCTGATTATAACAAAAAACCCCATATAGAAATTATAAAATGAATTCCCAACCAAACATTCTATCATCTGATCTATAAATGACAGTTGAAAATGATATTTATTATGGCATATTTAATATTCCTATAGTATATTTTGGCCCTCCATTTCATCAATAATATAGTTTCAAACTATTTTTTTCTTTAATAAGTACTCATATTTACTCCACACATCTTCGGGACCAGCTAAATAAGACTAAACCATTGAGTTTTGGAAATAAGAATTATTAATCTATAATTAAGAAACATAATCAATTATTCCCTAAACAATTTATTCATGTTTTGCATAATTATTCTATAATATCAACCCTTTGATTAATAGTTTTGTTCCCATGGAATTTTGTTTACAAAAATTATGATCTTATAGATTTTATATCCATAATAAACTATCTAATATAAAAAATAAACTATATAAAAACACCAAATATATTCTAAAGTTCTTTTATCTCTAATTTAGAAAAAATGATTACAAGTAATGTATGTTCCTATTCTAATGAATAAATATTTAAAATGAACTAGTTTTGGTTTGAGATCCATAGTAGGAGGAACATGACTCGAGGGAAGACAATGATGTTTTTATGGTCCAATATCCTCATGATAACACCTAAAAAGTGTATTATAAATATTATATTCCCCACCACTATAATCATGAGACAATGAATCCTGACATAATTTTTCTTGAAATGGGGTTAAAAGATCTTCCATAAAAAATTAGTCAATGTGAACCATGAACTATCCTTAAAATCTATCTAATGTATCTTCATATATGGATGAACTAATCCACATAAAAGTATTTAAAAGTAAGTTTTTTGTAACATTGAATTCATTAAGAATCCTTATAATCTCTTCCTCTTCAACATAAATAGATTCCTCAACTTGAAAAATTTAATCACGTGGGAATTCATGGTATTCTAGGGGATCTTCAATTGTTTGGAAAAAATTAAATTATTTTTTCAATTAACTTTGATTAAAAATTAATTTTACATTTGCAACACCAATTATATCCTCCCACTATGGATAGAAAGGGCCTTCCCCTGTTTATAAGGGGCCTCTTAGAAATAATAAATTTCTAAAATAAGAAAATAAATGGGTAATTATATCATACCTTCTCCAAATACTAAGTCATACACTCATATAACTGGTTGGGTAACGGATTTACATGCTAGTAGATGTATTATAGTAGTGGGTAGTGGAAATCCAAATATTAATATATTGAAAAAATAAAAAGGAATTAGATTAATAATTTCACCATGATCATATATAAAATAAAATGGGGAAACTATTTCACCAAAACATCGAAGTAGAAATAGAATATATGTATATTAATGTTTGGGAGATATATTATTTTTTAAGATAATATTTCACTCCTTTGTGAGGTTATAAGAAGTAAATAATTCTTGGTTTTTTTGTTTTAATAGATTTTCTTAATGGATTTAAGATATCATGTTATTTTCTTAAATCCTTAATAGAAGTAATATAAAATTTTGGTTTCATCACAACATTCAAAAATTTAAACAACTCAAAATCCAAATTTTCCATTTAAATTCTATGCATAAGGGGCTGATTAGGGATAAGTCACTCATAACTATGAAAAACCCATAAACTTCCACAAAAATATTATTTATTCATTTTTCCCCATTTGGTTAATGTTTTTTATTAGGATATCTCAGTAGTTAATGTAGACCCTAACTGAAATTCAGAAAATATTCAGATTGGAGAGCTTCTAGAATCGAAATTTTTAATTTCATCCAAATTTATACTAGATCTAGGATTGATATTCATCCAAAATTTCTCTGGAGTATATTGACCACAATATGTTGTGACTAACAAGGAATTTTCTTGAGTATTTTTTCTTAATAGTTCTTAGATGTTTTCATTTTTCTCGAATTCTAGCATTCTTAACCTATTGTCCAACTTAAAACTCCAGATTTTTATTCCTAGATTTTTGTTGAGCCATATAAAGAATGTTTTTATTTTTTTTCTCACAAAATATTACCATAATCTATTGGAATACTCATTTTACTTCAACAAGTATGGTTGAAGGATCATCCCTTATCTGGGGTTGGAATTGATCCATGTACTATTGAAAAACTCAGGGAGCCTCATGTCTTTGAACTAAATTCCCTTTGAAAAAATTTTTTGTATGGTTTTGGTATCCTTGGATTGTTTGATTTAAAAATCTGTTAATATCATATATATATATATATATATAGGATCCATTCTAAACAAGAGTAGAATTTTTTATTCTTTGTAAGAAAAATAAATTTTTGAATGTAAGACTATGAATGGGGAAACATACTACATTGAAGAAAACTTTCCCTGAGAGTGTGATGGGTGTTCTCATTATGAAATTTGGAATGTTATGATTTAGAATGGGTTATGGATATGGTTTCATTCCTAATCATTTTCCTCCACTTAGAACGTTTTTTTTGGAATTTTTTTCCACATTGTAAAAAATCCACTTGATCTCATTATTGGTTTTATTAGAGAAATACCCTTAATAAGATTATTCAAATATGGTTTGGTGGTATAGTGTGGGATTTTTGTAAAATATTTCTATAAAAAATTTGGGACTACATTTATGTTTATGGTACTATAGAATTACACCTTTTAAATTATCCTAATATTCATAGAAAAATTCACCTTTATGTTATAAAAACGATTGATTTTATACCCAATTTAATAAATTATTCTCCTTGGGTAGAAATTTTGGAATTTTTTTTGTAGTTATTCACATAAATCAATGAGATTTTAAACCTTTTTCTGGTACTATGTTTTGGTAGTTCCATTTAATAAAAATGTTGTAAATAACAACTTCAATTCTTCCTCACTCAATCCCATAAGTGACCAATTTTTTATATTCCCATACAGTTCCCTAATGATGTACAATTAGTCCGGATTTATTATTCCGTGGTATTATTATAATATGTATAAGTGAGACTACTGGATTTCATATTTTCAAGACATAGAAGTGTACCTAATGCATGATGGGTTATCTGAGACTATAGGTAAATGAATCTCTAAAAGAATTACTCTATCCATGAACTCTTTCTGAGTTCATGGAGGGTGTATTGTATCAACACATATTTGACTAGAATGATGCTTCGAGATAGTTCATTTGGAGGCCTTGTGTGTTACTCTCCATACAATAGAGGTCTTTAACTAAAAGTGGGCGCCTAGGCTTTGCGTTTGGAGAGACTATGCCTTCACATTAGATTAAATAATTAAAGGAATAACTATATATCATCCCAAAAATAAATGGATAGAGTGAATAGTGAATAAATAAATATAAATAGAACATGTTGTAATAATAAATTAAATTTAATAAAATCTCGAACATCAATGTCATACATTCAACAATGGTGACCCATTGAACAAAGCATACATGTAGGGGTACATAATTGAAACTAAAATAAAATAAATGGCTCCACTACAATGTCAGTGACATGCCACATTCTAGGTCTATAGGAACTATGAAACATCATCATCCAGATCATAAGTATCTACACAAGTGACTCCACATGACCATGGAACAATGGGCGTTATCCCTATCCATCATGAACTAGTGCTTATCCTAAAAACAATACACAATGTTTGTACAGACATTCAGGTGAACATAAAGGGTTGATAATATAATACCAGTTACCCTCCCTAATTATGAAACTATAAATTTTATTTCATAATTTCATGGTCATGCATTATGCTTAGCCTGGATGAGACAAAATTGAATAGAGAAATAAGAAAACTAAGGGGACAAAACTGTTGATCTCTAGGTCGGTGATCCCGGTCAACTGGGAAAAGCGCCACCATATATAATTAATATTTTATGTATATATATAATCCATAATTATATATATATATATAAATATAAATATACTTGATTACGATGAGAGAAATAACATACATCAATAGTAGTTGATCCTTATGCCTGTAAACCCAATGTCCTAGACATCATGTGCAAAGGGCATTAATTTTGATTTCATACCACTAAATTCCGGTATCATTAAGTTGGTCCCAGGTTCATTAATTTCAATCAACAAATAAATTCCATAGTAAGTTCCATAAATTTATCTGATAAAGATATGTCTTTATAGGGGATACTCTTCATAACCCTGGGTTCACCCATACATTCCTCCAATAAATATATCTAAGGATTATAAGGAGTAAATCAAGACATCATGTAAATATGTAATAGAATTGAATGTCATACCACGATATCTATTTAAATATTGTCTGATTTCTGAGCTATAGGTCATAGTCAATAGGTAGTCATGAAATTATAACTTGAATTAACCCAATAGGTTTGACCCATCGGTGAATTGTAAGGAGAGCTCAATAGTGAGACACCATTCCAACCACCTATGGTATCTAATCATGGAGAGTGTAATAACCAGAATCTCTTAATAGAGATTAATATTCCATGAGTATCCAATTATGTGGCACTCCACATCCATCATTGTGGTCAAAAAATTTAACAGTGAGGGTATAATCATCCCGATCGTCTAGGAAAGTGAAATCATCCACAAGTATAATCCGATCAGGGAGTGAATAATCATTCTCATTACATGACAATTGGAGGAGATAATGGTTATCATAAACATATAAACATTAAAGGTGAGTTGAATCATCCTAATCGCTATAGAGAGTACAATCATCCATGAGTATCATTTCTATGGATTCCATTCCAATATGTCATAGACAATATTGGCTAAGAAGTAATATCCCAGGTAGCACCTATGGAGATCCCAATAATAAAATAATCAAACATACAGGCTCGATAGAATTATTCTAGAGAACACCTTTGGGAATATGAGTAACACATATACCAACATGTATCTGTAGTCAGATCCTAGGTTATAGATCTAGGAATCCCAAAGAACGAGTGAGGTGAATCCTAGAGAACATATCTGAGCATCACAAAGAAAAGAAAGACACATCAGATGAGATCCATCCACCACCAAACTAGATGAACAAATTCTAAGAATTGATTCATCAACATTAAATATTGAATTTTTTAGATAAAAGAGTGAGGGTGGTTGATCACCCAAACCCACCACTAAATCCATAACACAATGAGTTTATAAATTCATCATGAGTTTTATACGGACACATCTTACCAACTCTACCCAAACCCAACATACATTCTTAGGTTCAGTCAAACATAGGGGAACCCACTTGGTCTCTCATGTCATTTTACAAGAGAGGACTGATACTCAAAATCCTTAGATGAGAAGGTAGAAAGAGGAATCCAACATGGGATCCATGAATCAGTATGTGAATAGAGGAATCCTACATAGGATCCTTAACTGAGAAGATGAAAGGAGGAATCCTACATGGGATCCTTAAATCAATATGTGAACATATACATCATACATGAGATCCTTAGAACTTTACATTACAGAAATGGATCCTATAAGGGACCCATAAAAGTATTGTATGAACTAGACGCATACTAAATGGGATCCTTGTAATGATATAAAAATAATGGGATCCTACAATGGATTCCAATGGTCACAATGTATGAAAATTTACCCTCATAGGACCCTAGATAACTCTAAGAAGATAGAGTCAACCTACATGGGATCCTAAAAAGAAACAATACTCATGGACCCCAGGGCAACAAGGGGACTTATTTTAAGGGAGATATATTTATAATGGATTGGTCATGGGAGATGAATCATGGAATATATCACATTATGGTATCCTTATTAGGAGACAATTGAATTTTATTAATGGAAGAAGAACCTCACCATTTAACAAAAGCATATAACAACAGGTATGAGCCCTCAAATCACCCCAAGGGCTTCACTATCACAATCAACATAGAAAATTACTCATACTGGGCTCATATTTTTTTTTTCAAATTTATAAGTAATAAATAGAAGAAACCCTAAAAAGGGTACCAAGGGAGGAGTATGTGGCATGCATACCATATTACATGATGTGTACCCTCAGGGAACATCCTAAGGGTGTTCTCCAGCCAGAAATGGCTTGTCAAAGCCCATGTACATAGCATGTTGTTTTTGTAAACCATGTGTACCACGCACAAGAGACCTTCTCTTGTTCCTCGCATGACCTGTCCAAGCACATAAACTTCTAATATATCTATATATGGTGTGAAACCCATATGGGGTTTGGCTGTGTACTCTACACGCCCATTTGACCCAACACACACTCTATGGTCTAGTACTCTACTATTTTTTTGAGCTCCATCACATAGATTTTATACCCCATAAATGGAATGTAAATTAAAAATATCATCTTCCCCAAATTGGAAGAACACACAGTGTGTTTTCTAGAACAACACACCCTATGATCAGTATTCCAAAACATGAAACCCCTCAATTCACTCTAAATCATAGTTTTTCTCCCTATAACCTAAATAATTACTCACAATGAGTCCAAAAAAAAATTAAATGGATTTATGACATTAAAATAGAAAATATATGGGTAATTATGGGGGAAAATAAAAATAGACTACCTTTGAGAGAAATCCTATGAATCTTCGCCGGTTTTCATGGTTCATGAATACCACAAGATTTTTTAGCGTACCCTGATCATTATGGTAGTATGAATCCTCCTATTTCACTATCTCCCCATCCCTCATTATCATGGTCATGGGGATGGAGATTCCATGGGGGCATTCATGATAATCTGGGGAAGAAGACACCACATGTGTAAAATAAAAGTAATAAAAAAAGTGCTACCAGGTCGACCCCGACACCCAACATTAGTTCATCCCCACCAAGGAAAAACTCCTAGTTCTGGACTCAATAGATAAGATGCAATGTCAATTTGACATTCTGTTCATATGAAATGGACGAATGAAACTATGTGAATAAACTAATAATTAATTTATTAAATATTAAATATTAATTATACCACTTGAATTTGAATTTCTTGAAATTCTACCAAACTCATTTTCTAGGATAAAAAATCTCGGTTTGGGACCAACAGAGTGGTTAAAAAATACCAAAGATCGTCTTCTTGAAAAATATAACAATTTTACCCTTTACAAGCATCTTGAAGAAAAAATTAAAATTTATGCTCAAATTTTATGTTCGAAAAACTTAGTTCCCTACAATATTTCCACCATAAACATTCTCCTCCTTGAAATGCCTTGGTGGGAAAACTACCAGCCAGGTTCTCAATAAGAGAATCATCACAAATAGTTTTTGGAACAATCAAATGACCAGCCTTATATGGTCAAAAAATATCACCTATTTGGGAAATGTTTAACTTTGACTGATCTGGTACTCCTCGCCATATGAATACCATTATAATTATATCAATACAAACCCCAATCTCCAAATCCCATGAAAACACATAATTTCTTTTTAAAATGAGGGTGAATAGACCCAAATAGCCAGTTGTGAACTCCCCGCAATATGTTTTAGCTTACACCACTCATCTAGTGCATCCCCAAGAAGTACTTTCACCAACCATAAAATAAATTTAAATGAAAATAATTCCATTATAGAGATGATTCCATATCATCATTCTCTAGAAAATATAATGATTGAACATAGTTGGCTATAACTAGGAGAAAACTAAAATTCCATTGAATGGATGTACATCACCCTCCAAGCCATGCACACATCCAACATGTTATACATGACTTCAACTAACACAAGACACCATGTAACCTAAAAATTCAGGTTTAGATCTAATCATGGGTCTACTACCTTATGAATCTCAATTTATCCTCAATGTATCCAGTTGTAACATCCCAACCCGGATAACCACAAACTAGTGGTCGGACCAGTCACCACATGACCTCAAGTGCATCTCCCTGTATACGAGAGGTTTCCGACTAGAAGCGAGGGTCTAAGAATAGTCAGTGAGGAGACTATACCCTCTTATCAAAGATGAATAGTGGTATATCAATTTAAATAACAATAAATGGAAATAAATAGCTGAAGCAGTCTAATTAATGATAAATAAGTGGAAGGTAGATTTTATAAATCTTGTACAAACAAATGGCCCACATCAATTATATAGAAGATGCATGCATGACATGATAATGATATAATAATGGAAAATAGTGAACAAAATAGTATTCTTAACATTCCTTTACAGAAATAATTTAAAAATAACTCCAATCCTGGAGGTCATTCTCCTCGAGTATCCCGATTTTCTGCTCAATCCTTTTCTCCTATCTTCCAAGTAAATGAAAAAAACACAATCCTACAATCAAATGGAATCTAATCGGTTAGCCCAGTGCATTGGTGGCCTGAGTAGGGTGTGAGATATAAACCTTAGTAGGCTGGGACCACCAGTGTCTACCCCATATCCTGACATTCAACAAATAATTTAAATAGTGAAAACATGTATAATTAAGGTAAGCATTAAAATGTAACTATATACCCAAATACCGGCTTCATCTCTCAGCTTGTGTCTAAACCTGAATTATACATTTTTCATGTATACACAATATTCATTACACAATAATTTTTATTTATAAATTATTCAAACCTCATTAAACTACATAATTCTCATTATTCTGACTGAGCTCGACATTCCATGCATAAGTCACTCATCACAGATGTCTCTAAAGACCATCTAACTAATCAAAGTTAAGATCTAATCCAAGCTTGAGCTTTGGCTTGGATAATGTGTCATAAGATATTCAACTTACTCTTTCATATACTATATCTGAGTCCATCCACTAAAAAAAACAGTGATTCTCTCTTGGGTCTGTCCACTAATAGTGATTCACCCAATTCATTGATTATTATAAAAAATTTCTAATATTAAATTCACAAATCATAATGTCAGAACAGTTTTATTTAACCAATTAATTCATTTCATTTACGACCAATTGGACACACAGTCCAATGTCAATTAATGGGTGTAGATCATCATGTCTAGCACCCTCAAGAGTATTTGGAGTGTCAGTCCATATCTCACAACCCATGGGTATTTGGAGCATTAGTCTCTGACCCATAAAAAAATATTTTCTTACAAGCTGGATGTAGTACGCCATGTCTAGCACCCTGTGAGTATTTGAGCACCATCCCCTATCTCACAACCCGTTTTTAAATAATACACATATATTTATCATTGTTGTAGAAATCCATGTCTAACACCCCACTACCATCCATTAATTAATTTATAAATTAATTAATCCAATCTGTTAAATAGTTAACAACATAAATCAACCATCAAAAGTCAAAAATTAATTAACCATTAAACATATCAATATTAAATAATTAATTATCAAGCCAAAAAAATAATAAACTCAACATTTAATTATACAAATTCTTTAACAATTCTGAACCCATCCACTCAAACAGGGATTCTTCCAGGACTTTAACAATTTACATGCATGTCATAATCATTACAAAACATGATGAAAAAAGACCATATAATTAGAAACCATCTAACAAAAAATCTCATAATATAAAACAACTCCATCCAAGAAAAATTAATGCCTATAAATCTAACTTGCATCAAAAGGTACACATGACCAACAGTCGTAAGAAACAATTAATTCACAATCTTAATTTAATGGATTCAAATTAATTAATTCAAATGTTAATTAATTAAATATTATCTCCTTAACTAATCATCAATTAATTAACCATTTCCCATTTGTCATGAAATAATTAATCCATCTGTTAATTATTACCAATTTTCAATTTATATTCCAAACATTTCAAATATACAATATTTTCAATAATCAGTAATAGGCACAATTTTTATTCCAACTAATGACATGATAATTTATTCAAAAATTAATTACCCTACTATCCATTCCACCAATTCGAATCATTTAACTATTTAATCATATCATTTTAACCAAATTAGCAAAACAATATTAAAATCAACACGTGATCAAGTCCACATTTATCTCACATGGGCGGCATCATTTAATAACATCAAAAGTTTTATACATAGACATATCATAATCAATGAAACTCAGATTCTCAATTTTTTTAAAGAAGCTATAATTCTTAAATAATGTGATAGGGATTTGGGACCCTACCTCGGTATGGAACAATTTTAAATTTGAAGCACATTAATATAATTGGTGGAAACCAGTCCAAAACTGGTCCGCAATCGCATGCAGGTGCACGTTATATATATTTCCGTGTGTGACCTAAAATAATATAAATACCATTCAAAATATTAAAATAGGTACTCATTATCAAATCAGTAAGGACCAACACACCTCTAACTAGGTACCAGGGACTCATAGAAATTATCACACCCTTAATTGAATGATTTGAAATAATACCATGGTTAAATAAACTTACCCAAAACATGAAAGAAAAGTGAAAAAAACACATCTGCCTCGCCTTTGTTGACAGATGCCAGAATACAGTCCAAAGGATCTAGAGGATCCCCTTGCACATCCCTAGAACCAAAGAAACAAGGAATCCCAATAAAACAAGAAACATATGATTTTGGCCAATGAAACATGGAGAAGGAGGAGCCAAATGACATATGCGCATCAAAAAACAAATGTAGATGGAATCACCTCACTGTGATAGACAAGACTTGAGAAGACACCGGGAGGATTCAATAGTACAAAGAGGAGCCGGCGAGGGAGGTGTAGCGCAGCTCAAAGGCGGTGCCTGTAGCATTTTTGTTGTTCCTCAAATATGGTGGTGTGCCACCCTCTTGTTCTCTCCCCCAATTATAAATTACAACCATGATAATATAATATTCTTAATATAATAATAACAAAATTTATTATTCTCATTTAATATAATTTTACTTCATTAACTATCATTTAAATAAATGTTTGACAATTAATTATGAAAAAACCAATTAATCATCTAATAAAATTAAAACAACAACAACAAAAAAAAAATAATATCCTTATTATTATTATTAAATATTTATTTTATTTAAAATAAAATAAAAATGAATCATTTTAAAAACTGGATAACGGCATAGCTATCCAGTACCATTTGACTACCCATGAAAAATATGATATCTATATTTAAAATGGTTTAATTTAACTAATCCCAACTCTTTATTTATTCCTTATTTAATATTAACATTTAAAATTACTCTTCATCGATAATGAAAACTCAGCATTATTTAATTAATTATATTAACATTATTTAATTAAATAAGAACCTTCACTCCGTAGTGATTAATTGAATTCTTATTGACCTATAATTTAATTAAATGAACCGCCCAAAAAATATATTTCTATTATTATTCATAATAACAATAAAAACCACTCTTAAAACCATAATAATAATAATTTCATTATTATTTTTATTATTATTAAACCTTAGATAAAACCCAACACCACTTATTAAAGAAAAACAATTATCTATTAATTATGAAACTCTTTATTTAATTAGACCTTTCCTTGAGATACCTAAAAGCCTCATTAATTTCACATTAATTTTATACCTCAATAGACATCAAATTTAAAACATTTAACATAAATGTTACCCCCCATTTAATTAAAAATGATTCTTCATTCATTATTATATTAAAAATCATTTCATAATTAATTATGAAACACCAAATTTATTACAATATCATTAATATGATAAAAAATCCAACCCATAACCCCAACTTTAATTTCCCTAATAATAATTATTATTACTTTTATAAAACTAAAATAACAATAATCTCATTATTATTATTTTTCAATCTTTTGATAAACCCGACCCCACTACTTAATAACAATGCAATATTAAATCATAAACTCCTCATTTTATCAAATGTTTCTTTTAGAAGCTCAAAAGTGACATTAAATTCTCATATATAATATACTCTTTTAACATGAAATTAAAATCTTAAAGAATTAAAATATTTTAGGACACCATAATAATAACAACAACAACATTATTTTTATTATCTCATTTCTCTATTTTATAATAAATGGCGAATTAATAATTCTAAAACACTTTATTTAATTAAAATGGTTCTTCGATAATCCCAAAATCAACATTAAATTATTCAACCATCATTTAATTAATTCTTTATCATTCATTTAATTAAAAAACAACAATAATATTAATAATAATAACTTCATTATTATTATTATTAAAACATTCATTTAATTAATCATGATACCTCATATAATTTTATTAAATTAAATTAAATAATTTATTAAATATGTTAAACTACATGGGTTGGACTGGAATTGTGCGTTTCCTGTGAAGATACATTAAAGTGGAATTTTCAGGATTCAGTGCTCTTGAGACCCATTGGGACACTTGCTAAAATTATCGGGTAATCGTGCATGTCCAAAAACACCAACTTTGGGTGTTCCAACAATTGGAATAAAATAACGGAGCTCAGTTTAAAAAAATGATCCGCCAATAAACCAAAAAAATTCAAAAACATTTTCATTTTAACCCAGTTGAATAACAGAGGACATTACAATATACCCACTTTAAAAACATCTCGTCCCTGAGAAACCATCAAGAACCACTACTAAAACAACCAACCTACCAAGGTCATTTAATCTTGTTATAAGTGACGTGTTGTATTCCAAATTCCAAACAAACCTTTAACCCTTCACAATACTAATGACTAAGACATTAAAAATAGAGCCAAATCTAACTTTATAGCTTAAAAATCAAAATAGATCTTAAATCTTAGACCATTAGGTGGACCTCATCAAGGAAAATGGTTGAATCTCGATCAATAAACAGAACATGTTTCACATTCTTCCCTCGAAATACATCACAGACCCAAAACTCCATTTCACCCATTATCTGATGATGTTCTTTTAAAACAATCCAAAACCACCCGTATATAAAATGAAGTCCTTTCCCGAAATATGGTAAAATTTACAAGTCAATTAATCTCAAGAATATTTTAAAACAACCATTCCCCAAAACAAAAAGAAAAGTATCCCAAAGAATCAACTCCAATTTTTTTAAAGATCCACTTTTTCAGTAAGTGGGAACCATTCAAAACTTCCACAAACCACCCGCACAAACCCCACTTACAGCATACAAAATTCAGAACTCAAAAAAACCCAACCGAGACCCACCACAACGCCTTCTGAAAAAACCCACAAAATTCAAAATTCAAATTAAATGTCTTCATCACCAATCACCCATCACTTGTTCCATCCCGAGACACACCATCAACATTGCCAGCCAATCATGATCACTATCACCACGTCAACACCTCACCACAGACATCAACCTCCACGCCTCATCACCACCACCTGATCTTCGATGTCCACCGCCTGCTCCAGAAATCGACGTCGCCTGAACCAAACACCTTCGATGGTGAAACAAGCCATTATCACCATCATTAGTTTATCATCATCAGCCACAATGACTCATCACTGTAACACCACCATAGTCAAAAAACACTAACACCCACCAAAAAGCCAAACCATTGACGCACCAGGGATGAAACATCAACACCGTCGTGCCGTAAAAGAACGTCTCCGTCGAAGTTGTCCACACCAAAAAAGAACACAAAGACAAACAAAATCGAGAACCAACATTAGAAAACCTAAACCAGAACCAGAAATGGGATTTGGAAAAAAACGGGATGGAACTCCGAAAACAGATTTGGGTATGAAACCATAGGGATAAACCCAAAAGAAAGGAAATCAGATAGAGAACCGTAACTAGAAAAAACTAGAACAGGAAAAAGTAAACAGGGATGAAACCTGAACATGGGCAAGGGACTGAAACCCTATGAAGAAGGGAAAACTCTGGTAACGCCTAGAGACCTGATGTCCGTCAAAATGTTTTCCCAAAACCTCAGCGTCTCCCGTGATCCAACTCCGACCCAGAGAGGAGTGAAGGAACGCAAGGCCAGAGCGCAAAGAGGCGGTCGAAGAGAAAACCAGAGCGCTATCTAGAAGTTGAGAAAAAGGGAAAGTGAAACTGATAGATAGAGAGAGAGCGCCATCTAGGAGCTGAGAGAAAGGGAATAAGAAACTGAGAAAGAGCGCAGCCCATAGCAAGAGAGAGAGAAGATAAAACTAGAGAGGAGCAACATAGAGGAATCACCGCTTGGGAAAGCCGAAACCCTAGGAGACCGAGAACTCGGAACGGCCAGGTGAGTGAGGCTCCATTAACCCAAAGAATCAATTCATCCCGCGTACTATCTAGATAACAACCACTCATCTGGCTTAACAACATTTCAACTATAGCACGATGTAAGACCAATGCTATCTTAGTGTCTCCACGAAGAATTCCAGATATAGGGACATGATCGTCATATTCAGAAGATATTACTATGAAAAAAACAGTGTTTATTTAAAAAACCAGTCAAACTATTTACGAAAAAATCTTTTCTAAAAGCTCAACATCACCTGCTGACACGTTTATCAAAAATGATGCATCAATACCCACCTTAATATTTTCCATGATGTTGCACGAAAAGATCAGCTGCTCACCAGCACATGTTATTATAACATTAAATTCATGCATGTGACATTACTCGAACCACGATCACCCCATCAAACATTTATAAAAAAATCCGTCACACAAACCTATCAGTGTGCCAAAATAGCAGAGTCCCAAGAAGTCCTCCTGAGCAATGGGAAGAACTTACTTTAATAGCTTAGAACATTCTATGGGTACTACCTACCACAGGTTAGCCCCTTACAATCATTAACGTCGACCTTCTCTATTGTTCACACAAAACCAAAAACACAGGATTCAAAATATCCTTTTTTGTATTAGCTATTTTAATTGATTAATTTCAACCTTTCATCATTTGAATGAATTTAAACAAACACACAAGTACTTTTTCACAAAAATCCACTAGGTTTTCCAAACAATTCTGTATGTCAAAATAAGTAAGATATCACAAACATCATCTTTAAACATTTTAAATTTAGTGTTATTCAAAAATAAACATGCAATTTAGCATCTAAATTACTTTTACTATAATGGAGACCTCCAAAAGTCCGATTTATATAATCTGAGATCTTCAAAAGCAACCACACAATGATTCATTACAATCTAAACTCAGTAGTATTGCATTCATAACCAATTTCAAAACATACTATGGTTTTATGGTTAGGTCAGGTGGGTGGCCATCTAGCAATTGATAAGGCACCCATATACCTTATCACTGGAAGTTGGCACTCATTTATCACAATCAACATTTATTTAACATTTTAACGTTATCAACCCATTAATATATCAAAACATTAATAACATGTTAGCATAAGAAGTAACACAACAACATGTTATAACACATAAGCATGTCACAATAACAAAACATGCTAATAACTAAGGCAATATGTCATATAATCCCTCAATCATGTTAAATCTATCACCGAAACATGCTATCTAGAGAAGATTTCTAAATTAGATCCAATCCTGGCATTGCACCGAAGGAACACAATCCAAATTAGTAGTCATCCTAGTAATGCAACTACATGTAATTTTATATGCATGAAATGTGAATCTCAATGTGACTAAGATAATGCATGTACGAAACTTCCTTGGCATATCAGGCCAAGAAAATTATTTTTTTCAAAATTCAGAAAATCTACAAACCATGGAAAATACACCAGTCACTCCAATTCCCATCCTTGGCCCCTTGGTCATTTCCAATACATGGGGGTGATCAGTCCCAACCACAGTTATTAGCTGACGCTCCGACACATTACTATTCTCTTGTCTACCAACCCCAATATAGTAAGACAAAGGAAAGGAAACCCCCTAATACCATTTTGTAATGTCCCGACCGGCTCACCACTAAACCAATGGTCGAACCGGTCATCACATGACCTCAAGCACATCTCCCCGTATGCCGGAGGCTGTTGTCTAGTAGAAAGGGTATAAGATAGTTAGTGGGGAGACTATACCCTATAATCAGAGTTTCACAATGGTATATAAAAGTAAATAACAAACAATGGAAATAAATAGTGGAAGCACTCTAATAAATGATAAAGCAGCAGAAGGTATATTTTATAAATCCTATAAAATCAAATGGCCAACATCAATTTTATTGAAGATGCATTCATGACATCCTAATTATACAAAATCAAAAATATTGAACAAAAAAACATTCTTAAAATTCCATTCCAAAAATAAATAAATAATGACTCCAAGACATGAGGGTTGTCCTGTCGAGCATCCCCAGCTTCCACTTGATCTTTTTCTCCTATATCTTAAGTAAATGAAAACAACATAATCCTGCATCAAAATAGAATCAACTCTGGTAACCCATTGCAATGGCAGCGCGAGTAGGGTGTGAGATATAAATCTCAGTAGGTCGGGACCACCGGTGTCTACCAAAAATCCTGACATTCAATAAATAATTTAAACAGTGCAAGCATGCATAATGAAGGTAAGAAGTATAATGTAACTATATACCCAAGTACCTACTTCACCTCTCAGTTGGTATTTTAACCTGTATTATACATTTTTCATGTATACACAATAGCCATTACACAATTATTTTCCTTTATCAATTTTTCATACCTCATTAAAATTCATAATTCTCGTGATCTGGACTGAGCCTGATATACAATGTATATGTCCTTCACCACAGATGTCTCTAAGAACCGTATAAGTAATCATCATTCTGATCAAATCCAAGATTCTACTTTGTCTTGGATAATGCATCATAAGATATTAAATTTAATCTTTCATATACTATATCTGAGCTCATCCACTAAAAAATAGTGATTCTCTCCTGGTTCTATCTACTAATAGAGATTTACCCAATTCCTTGATAAGTATGAACCCTTTCTCATATTGAATTCCCAAATCATAATGGCACAATAGTTTTTATTAACAAATTAATTAAATTCATGTATGACCAATTGGACCCACAGTCCATTGTCAATTAATGGGTGTAGGACATCATTTTTAGCACCCTCATGAGTATTTGGAGCATTAGTCCTTGTCTCACAACCCATGGGTATTTGGAGCATCACTCCCTGATCCACAAAATAATATGTTCTCGCAAGCTGGGTGTAGAATGCTATGTATTTCACCGCATGAGTATTTGGATAATAAATCATTTTCTCACAACCAATTTATCAATAATACATATATATTTATCATTAGATAGAATTCCATGTCTAACACCCCACAACCATCCATTAATTAAGTCATAAATTAATTAATCCAATTTGTTAATTAATTCAATAACTAATTAATAACATAAATATCCCATAAAAATTAAAACATTAATTAACCTTTCAACTTCTCAATATTAAATAAATAATAAATAATTAATTATTCTTAGAAATCCAAAGAAATAATTAACTCACCATTTTAATTATCCAATTTTTTTAAAAAGTTTGAACCCATCCACTCAAATAGTTATTCACCCAAGAATTTAAGAATTTACATGCACGTCATAATCATTACAAAACATGCTGAACAAAGGCCATATATTTAGAAATCATCTCACACAACATCTCATAATATAATACAACTCCATCCACGACAACATAATGCATGGAAATCCTACATAAATCAAAAGGTACCCATGGCCAACAGTCGTAAAAAATAATTAATTCACAATAAAAAATCAATGCATTCAAATTAATTAATTCAAAAATTAATTAATTAAATATTATCTCTTTAACAAATCATCAAATAATTGAAAATTTTACATTCATCATGTAATAATTAATCCATCCATTAATTGTTACCTATTTTCAATTTATATTATAAACATTTCAAATATACAATATTCTCAATAATCAGTAATAACCACCATTTTTATTGAAACTCATGACATGATAATTAATTATAATATTAATTACCCTATTACCCATTCTTTACATTCGAATCATTTAACTATTTAGTCATATCACTTTATCCAAATTAGCAAAACATGTTTAAAATCAATACATGTTCAAGTCCTCATTTATCTCACATGGGTGACATCACTAAATAACATCAAAAGTTTTATTCATAGACATATTATAATCAATGAAACTCACCTTCCCAATTTATTTAAAGAAGCTATAATTCTTAAATAATGTGATAGGGATTTGGGACCCTACATTGGGTGTCAAAAGTTTAAGTCTGAAGCTGTTTAATATAATTAGCGAAAACCAGTCTACTACTAGTCTGCAATCGCATTTGCACACACACACACACACACACACACACACATAGATATATATATATATATATATTCACGTGTGTGCCCTGAAAAATTATAAATAACATTAAAAATATTAAAGCAGGTACTCATAATCAAATAAGTAAGGACCAACACACCTCTAACTATGTTGCAGGGACTCATACAAATTATCACACCCTTAATTAAATGATGTGAAGCAATACCACAGTCAAATAACCTTAACAGAAACATGATAGAAAAGCTAATATGAACTCCTCTACCTCAATTTTTTAGAAGATGCCAGAATACGATCCAAAGGGTCTAGAAGAGCCCCTTGCACATCCCTAGAACCGAAGAAACAAGGAAACCCAATAAAACCAAAACCATAGGATTTTGGCAGAGGAAACAGGATGAGGGGGGATCCAAAAGGCTGATGCGAATCACAAAACAAATAAATATAGACTCACCTCATCTAGATATACTAGATTTGAGAAGACACCAAGAGGATTCGATCACATGAAGAGGAGACGACGAGGAAGGTGTAACATGCCTCAAAGGAGGGTCCGGTGGTATTTTTGTTGTTCCTTTTATCAGGTGGTGTGCCACCCTCATGTTCCCTTCCCCGATTATCAATTACACCCATGATAAAATAATAGTCTTAAAATAATGACAATAGCATTTATTATTCTCATTTAATATAATGCTACTTCATTAACTAACATTTAAATAAATGTTTCAAAATTAATTATAAAAACCCCTATTAATCATCCAATAAAATTAATAGAATAATAATAATAATAATATTATTATTATTATTATAAAACATTTCTTTTATTTAAAATAAAATAAAAATAATTCATTTTAAAAACCAAAAAACTGCATAGCTAACCCGCACTATTTGACTACCAGTGCACAACCCGATATCTATATTTAAAATGTTTTAATTAAATTAAACCAAACCCCACATTTATTCCTTATTTAATATTACCATTAAAAATTACCCATCATCCATAATGCTCAAATAATAATTATTTAATTAATTTTCTCAATACAAATTAGTGAAATAAAAACCTCCACTTCGTAGTGATTAATAAAATTTTTATTGAACATTAATTTAATTTAATGAAACCCCCAAAAATCCATTATTATTATTATTTATAATAAAAATAACAACCACTCATAAAACCATAATAATAATAATATCATTATTATCTTTATCATTATTATACAACCTTAGATAGAACCCAACACCTCTTATTAAATAAAAACACTTATTTATTAATTATGAAACTCCATATTTAATTAGATGTTTCTTTGAGATACCCAAAAGCCTCATTAATTTCACATCAATATTATACCTCATTAGACATCCATTTAAAATCATTTAACATAAATGTTAAACCCCATTTAATTAAAAAAATATTATTCATTCATTATTATCTTAGTAAAAATTTCATAATTAATTATGAAACTCCCAATTTATTACAATATCATTAATATGATTAAAAATCCAACCCATAACCCCTAATTTAATTTCCATAATAATAATTACTATTAAATTTATAAAACTAAAATAATTAAAATCTCATTAATATTATTTTTCAATATTTTGATAAACCCAACACCACTAATTAGTAAAAATGCTTCATTAAATATGAAACTCCTCATTTTATTAAATTTTTCATTGAGAATATCAAAAGAATCATTAAATTCTCATAAGTAATATACTCCATTAAAATGAAATTAAAATCTCAAAGAATTAAAATATTTTATAACACCGTCATAATAATAATAAAAACATTATTATTATTAGAAAATTCTTCCATTAAATTATAAATGGTACTTTAATAATTCTAAAACTCTTTATTTAATTCAAAATATTCTCCAATAAACCAAAAATCCACATTGATTTTTTCAACCATCTTTTAATAAATTATTTATCATTAATTTAATTATACAACCACAATAATATTAATAATAATAACCTCATTATTTTTATTACTAAAATTTTCATTTAATTAATCACAGTCTCTCATATAATATTATTTAATTAAATTAAACAATTTATTAAATATGGTAAACTACACTAGTTGGACCACAACTATGCAATGGCCGTGCAGATTCATTAAAGTGTACTTTTCTGGATCTGGTACTCCCGAGACTCATTGGGACATCTGCTAAAAAATATCAGGTAATTACGCAAGTCCAAAAATGACACCTTTGGGTGTTCCAACACATGGAATAAAATTCCGAATATCGGTTTAAAAAATGTCCCACCGATAAACCAATTTATTTTTCTCAAATACCTTTGAATTTTAACCCGGTTGAAAAACATAGGACATTAAACCAATATCACGTAAGAAAATTATTATTTTTAAAACAACTTCTATGTAAACTTCCCCATCATAATTCATGGAATCAATCTATCCATGGATAACATCTGAACACTCACTAGATTACAAATTTAAATAATTCCAAAACTTATATATGGGTAACATATCGCCTGAATCATAGTCTTGTGATCCTTCCATCATTAGACTAAGATCATCATGCTACATGATACATTCGTACCATTTATCAAGAATCTGCCTTGGAAATCCTCTTTAGAATCTAGAAAATAAATTGTTTCTGATTTATTCCACAACTATCCATCAGTATGAATTATTATAGTAATTAATTTCTACCCACACTCTAACTTTATTAGCAATGGTGGAAACCTTGGTCAATCAGGCCAGAAAACAAAACAACCCAGCCCATCAAATATTGTCTTCATACCAAAGCACCCTAGGAGAATAGCCAAAATATGAATCCATCAGACCATTCATATAAAATCTCTTATCACACATCTTACATCTATCACAAATGATCATATAGAAAACATCATATGATAAAAAATTATTGATAATGGTGGGAAAAACTCTTACATAGATTTCCCTCAATTACAATAAATCATTGTCCTACAAGGGTCTTAGTCAAAAATAAGGTCCTTTAGGTGTCCCACACATCCGTACAGATCTATTCTCACAACTAGGTCACAAGTTCTAACCAAATATATTAAAATATTAGTCCTCCCCAATGTATGTAATGGTAACACTAACCAAAGTGGTTTTAAACTATCAACACGGCCAACAAAGGTCCGATCACCTCTGATAATCCTTATAAAAACTATATAATAGAGGTAACGAGGCCAACAAAGAAAAAATAATGAATTAAAAATCTTAAAAAAATTGTATATAATAATACACACTAGAGTTCTAGCCCATGAAAAACATCACAGTGCCTATCGGAATTATACTCAGTGATCAGACTAGATAACCCCAAATGAAGGTTAGTTAAATAGAATGTCGTACTAATCTAAGCAGGAAAACTCAATATATATTTTTAGTAACAATTTAAAAAATTAACGTATGAAACAAATTCCAAAGAAGGATTTAAAAATTTGTTAATCATGTTCCATATAGACCTACTGTGGTTACTACACTTCTCATGCATGAGGAACAATTCATCATCCTCACATAAAACATCTTAATTTAAATCCACATAGCCTACCATTAGAAGAATATATCTATATATATATATAAGCACAATCAATTTAGTTTGATGACAACAAAAACATAAATCAGAAAAAAAAACTTTTGGTTTTTTCTAACTCTTAAAAATTATACTCTGTCATCAATAATAAACACACACTAGAACGCCAAAATTAGATGAATCTTATGTTCCAAATATGATGTATGAGATGCCTCTTACTTTAGCCATGCAAGAGTCAAAATAAAAAAATTCACTCATGAACATGGTTCAAGAGCTATAAATATTTAATTAATGACAAAATGAACAAAATATGTGCTTCACTTATTGAGAGAATCCTTTAAAACTATAACATCACTGATCAGAATAGAAATCCCATATCCCTGCATATTAAGAAATCCTTCCATAAAAAGTGTTCCTGGCACACTAGTTTTATATCCATCATAGGTTCTGAGACATTCCAAATACATTTCACTACTATATGACAAATATTAAATCCAATAAAAGGAAAAAAATATGACAGAACCTTGTAACATCCCAAAATGGATTCCACTAAATTGGTTCTCTAAGAGGGTTCATTATGAGGCCATTATAACTCCAATCCATATGCTAGATGTTTTTGAATAGCAGTGAGGTATGTGGGAGTTTACATAGAGTGACTATTCCCTAAAATTTGATTAAAAAATAGTGAAAATAACAAGACACAATCCATTTAGTAAATGCAAAAAAAGGTGAGAGTAGATAAAAAAATTGAAATAGAATATATTGTATTAATAAATAATGTACTATAAAATCAGGAATATCCATGTCATATCTACCACCCTGGTCACCCACTAGGATGACCACATATGAAAATTTAAATAAAATAAATTACAATAAAAATACATGGCTCTACTACTAACTATAGTACAAACCACATACCTAGTTTCCAGACACTATTTAAATTCTTCATCCCAATCATAATAATCTATCCACGAAACTCCATTCGACCATGAAATTATAGGCATTTTCGTTATCAATCATACATATATTCTATTCCTCAAAAGCATATATATTGTTTTCACACACACTGAGGTTCATGTGTGGGTTTGAAAAAATAATATTAGTAGGACACCACAATTATGAACCTAAAAATATTCTATCATAAGTTCATGATTAGGAAATATGGTCATTCTAACCGGTCCACAACTGAAAAGATAAATAATGAATGTAATGTGAAACAATAGTCGGCCCCTAGGTTGGTGATCATAGTCAACCATGAAATGTTCCATAATTCATATTTATATTTATATTTGTGTATATAAATATATTACCCTAAATATAAATATATACATAAATATAAATCTACATGGGAATGTTGATAAAAATAATTGAATTAAGTAGCATTAGATTCTTTCGTTCATAATCACGATTTCCTAGATATCTTATGAAAATGGAGTTGATATGGATGTTATACCACCCAGTATTTGTATCATTAAGTTTATCCCTTGGTTCGTAATTCCAAACGACAAATATGTCCTTCATCTAGTACTAATGAAGTCTCTGAGTAAGGTATGATGCTATTGGGGGATTCTCATCCTAACCATGGGTTCACCTGTACATTCCTCCAGTCACTATAACTATGGATTATAAGGAGTAAATGTGAAAATAATATAAATATTTCATAGGTATAAATGTCATACCACACTATCCGTGAATATTTTATTTGATTTTTGAACATTAATTCTTATTCTGCAGACAGTCACGATATTGAAACTGAGATAAACCCTAAGGGTTCGACCCATTGGTGAACTGTAAGGATTGACTATAGATGAGATTTCATCCCAACCCTTAAAGTACTCCAATCATGGAGATAATAATCCAAACAATCTATCAATATATCACAATCAACCAAAAGCATCCAATTATATGTAACTACATGTCCATCACCATAGATTAGATATCAATTAGGGAGAGTGTAATCAACCATGTAGCTGGAGAGAGTGTTAACATATACCTATATACCTCGATTAGGGATATCATAATCATATATCCATATGAAAGTAATAAGAGAGAATGATCATCCTCATCATATTATAATTTTAGGAGTATAATCACACTTGTGGATCAAGAGAGAATACTCATCTGTGAGTATCATTACTAGGGATGCCAATCCTGTATTTTATAACCAGTACAACCTAAGAATCCAGATCACTGGGAGAACCTTTGGAGATCCTAATAATATTATAATCCACTGTACAACCTCTTCATCTAAATCATAGGTAGTACCTTTGGGTATCCAAATATTAAAAATACCAACACATCTTAGAAGTCAAATCCTAGGAAATAAATCTAGGTATCCTAATGAATGAGTAAGGTTTGTCCTGAGAAATGAATTTGGGAAACCCAATTAAAAAAAGATATAGGCATCTTGGTTCATCAACCAACTACTAGGAATCACCTATGGTAATCATTTCTTCATAATAAATAAAAAAGTTAATATATAAATAAATTAGTGAGGTTGGATGAACACTCTAACCCACCACTAATGCCACAACATAACATGATTTTATTTTCATTTTGGGTTATAAGGTGGCACAAGTTAAAATCTCTACCAAAACCAAATATAGTATCTCATGTTTGGTCAAACATTAGAGCACCCAATAGGTCCTTTATAAAATAATATAAGAGATCCATCCTACTTAGGATCCCTTGATGAGTTGGTAAATGAAGGAAAATTAATTGGAATCCTTGAATAGGTATGTAAATAGAGGAATCCTAAATATAATCTTAAAATGGGAAGGTAAAATGAAGAATCCAACATTTTATCCTAGAATTAGTAAGTAAAAAATAAGAATCATACATGGGGATCCTTAGAATGGTATATATTAGAAATAAATTCTAAATGTTACCCTTAATAGCTATGTAATAAGTAGAGGAATACTACATGGGATCCTTGAAAATGTATACAGATAAAGAGATCATACAAAGGAATACCTAGGTCAGATTGTAAAAAATCCATCCCTTATATGTCCCTTGGAAATCATAAGAAGTTGGAGGCATCCTTCATGGGATGCATAAAAACAACTAACCTCAGAGCCTACTAAGAAAGAAGGACACATAATTAAAGGGAGAAATACTCATTTGAAATATATAAATAATTGTTCAGGAGAGATGGATCATGTACCATCATAGATAAAGGTCTCTCTCTTAAGAGAAAACTGAATTTTATTAAAAGACAAAGAACCTCTTCAATTATTAAAAAGCCTCAAACCCCACCTAGGATTACTCAAATCATCCCATAGGATTAACCATTTATATATACATAAAAAACATCTAATAATGAATTATTGTTTTGTCCAATTAAAACTGAAAGGGAAAAAAATAAAAAACGTTCATAGGGGTACAAAGGGAGGAATAGAAGACATATGTACCCTAGTGAATGTGTGTAACCTCTAGTCCCCTCCTGGATGTGTACTCTATCCAAAAATGGCATATTGAATCCCATTTACATGGTGTGTTTATCACATACATAATGTGTACCCAACATGGGGTACATACCCATGTACCTAACGTGGACTACCCATGTATATATCTAGGTCTTTTATCTATACATGGTGTGTAACCCATAAAGGTTCAGGATGTGTATTCTACATGATCATATACCCTTTCATGGGTTGTTAGGTTAGGTACTTGGCTACACGAATGATCCATAGTACATGGTATATATACGCCATACATGGATGTTTCATTGAACGTATCATGTTCACTGAATAAGAAGAAGAAACGTTGTCTATTCCTAAACAACACACTCTCTGATTGGGTTTTTCCAATGGGAACCCCCTCAAATTGTTCCATACCCCATTTTCAACATGTAGGCTATAGATCGCCCCTTAACGGGTCCTAAGAAGGCATAAAAGGTCATTAATACTAGAAAATAGTAAATATATAAGGATTTATAGAAAAAATTTAAACATCCCTACCTTTTGGTTGACTCTTTTGATGCTTCACCCATGTCCATGGTCCATGAATACCACATGATGATCTATTGTGTCCCATACTTCATGACGATACCTATATTCCTCTCTCGAACTCACTCTATTTATCTCACTCCTACTACCTTTATCTCTCGGTCTTAATGAAGGATATCCCATGGGGGATTTCATGAGAATCCCATGACGAATAAAATAAGGGATGAAAAGAAAAGAAGATAAAGAAAAGAAAAGAAAATAAAAAGGGGCTCTAGGATGACCCCAACGACCAACGTGAGTTTTTTTCCCTACCAAGGAAAAAAACACATTTTGGAATCCATAAAAAAATTGAATCTCAGTACCACTCTTTTCCCGAAATATGTTTCTGAACAAACTAGAAAAAATAAAATAATAAATATTTAATTATTTATTAATTATTAATTATTCAGTTGAAATTAAAATGGCTTGGAATTCATCCGATTTATTTCCTCAGATAAACACAACATTTTGTGAAATATAGATCGTTCATGAATAATATATGACATCATAATATATATAACAATTAACATTTAACCCTTAAAATCATGTGAAAGAATAAAATTCAAATTTCTTCTAAAATGTCCAATCCTGAAGAACCCCCATCTTTATAGAGGGCTAACATTTATATGTTGGTTGATGTTTAGTTTTTTTTGCTTTTATGGATATTCCTAATTATTTTACATTGAATATTTCATCTATATTTACAAAGAAAATAGGTAATTATTGAATTTAGGGATGAATTCCTCAAGGTTATTAGATAATGATGTAGTTAGCCTTCACTCCCTTTTCAAAAAATATTTCTATTTTTTATCTTGTGTTTCTTTTGATTAAGTGGTCACACGATCACTTCCCTAGAAATGGTGTTAAAATTTTGTATGTCCCTAGTTCATCACTAGGGTTATGTAAAATTTAATATTTACAAAACCTACATAAGACTAGTTCAATGATGAATATGGGTTGATCAATAGAGATGATATTCCATTGAAGGTGTTTTAGAATGATAAAATATACAAGTTAAAATAAATTAAAATAATAAATGAAGTACTGGATGTTTTGGTGGTGGATAAATTGGAATAATGACATAAAATAGATAAAGAACAAGCAGAAATACTACTAGAAATTTAAGGAAGGGTTAATTGAGGAAACAAGTTAATTAAGTTGGATGGATGTCTTATTTTAAGGGTTTCAGTTTATTTATTTACTTATATCCTCAATAATCAACTAGTGAAATTTGATCTAATGAAAATTTAGTGGATTAATATTTTGAGTTTCCAACATAAAGTTATATGAATTATTTAACATCTCAATAATAGAATCCGCTAATCCACTCAGTGAAAAAATATGATTACTTACCCATAAGTGGATTATCCTATTCTCATGAGACATTTAAATTAAAAATTAAAGTCTCTAGTAAAACCAAACAAGATCTTGATTGATTTATAGAATATAGTTTATGAGATACTTGGTCATCAGAATAAATAATGATCACAACAACACTAACACTTGAATGAATTAACAGTTTCTACCATAAGTGAAACCTGACTTTGTAGTTTATATTTATCTAATAATCATAATGAAATATTTTAGTGCATTTTAAATAAAAGAAAAACAATAAATTGAAAAAAAAGAAACAAAAAACTCAAATCCCTTAACATGGGTTTTTCACTTCCTGTGAAAAAAATATTGTGATGAAGTGTCGCCTGATACCCCTTTATTCACCATGAGTCCTATTTTTTCTACTTTTTCATCATACTCATTTGAATATATATATATATATAATCTATATCATCACTCTGTTCTCCATTTCATTACCAATATCTACTAGATTTTTATTTCACTCTCAGCTAATTTTCTACATCCCTATGCCTTCTTAAATTTCGATATTCATATGAATTTCTGTAAGACTGTCATGTAGATTTCTTGGTGATATTATATGGAGAAATGATCAAATACTTCACTAATATCACATGGTATTTTTCATGTGTAGATTATAATAAATTTACAGGACTGAATTTTTACCAATGGAACTTGTATAAGTGATACTAAGACTCAAAATTAGGCTTGTATCGTTATAATACCAAACATTCATAGAACTCTTCTTCCATCTAATTCGAATCAACTAGAATTAGGTTGGTTATAACTTGGAGTAGTGTTCCTTAATATTCAACCTTATTAGCTCAGAATTTGGAATAATGTTTTATGGGATTGAAAATTTATATTCTATTCCAGAATCCCCTTGAATTTTGAATTTATAGACTATAGGTTTTATAGCTTCAATCTTTAAGAGAGGGTTTAAAGGAAGTACATAAAAAATATTCCATCATAGGAACTAGTTCTTTATTCTGTAGTAGGAGGAATCTCAAAATCGATTTCCAAAAATATTAACACATATTTTGGGATATTCAACTAGAGGAACTAACTCTAATTCATTCAAATGTTGTGTTTACTATTATACTTATATTGATGGTGTTATACTCTATTTGGGGTTATATTAAAGTGGAAGATCTAAAAATAAAAACATTGTCTACCTTCTTCTTAACCTTCATGGGTGATACGACTGTATGTTTTTCCATTGGGATCCCAAATATAGTTTCATTGAACATTACTAGGTTGAATTTATTCATATGTAGCCCCAGTACAACATCAAGATTTCATTTCAAATTTTTTTTCCTATGAATGATGGTGTGAATATGTAGTATTGATGGTGAAAATGGGAGAAGGATTTTCACTTTTTTTATGGTGATTTCCCCCATTTATATTTCATTTTAACGTAATGATATTTGGTGTGACATTTTATTTACTTTAAATTTAAGATTTTGGTAACATTACATGCATCTTATGTTTGATTAGATATCCCTACAAGCACTTTAATTGAACACACAATCGATCTCATCTATTCAGGGATGCTTTCCTATCAATTTCTAATAATGGATGATCTAATCATAAATACATATAATCATTTTTAAATTCTCAGATCATTTGACACTCATATGACTGATTCAACATGGATTCTGTTCAATCAAACTCATGGTTGTTTTAACAATTAGGGTCAATCAAGTTCACGAACATTCCAAACAATTGTCATCGATCAGGGACACAACAATTAAATATTTTTTGGCCTATCAGGATAATGGTCATTCAAATCATTTTTCATATTTTTTTGACAGTGGCCCCTAAAACAATGATTATTGAAAAAAACCGTCATTGAAATTCCCTAATGAAATTAAATAAACCAACATGGTTCATTAAGGATAAACTTTACAACAAGAACCTAAATTATTTAGACAACAAAAGTGATATTTTTGTAAAAAATGTAACAAACATTATATCCAATTAAAATTTCAATAGATTCAGTTAATATTTATTTCTAGATTAATTTGTCCACAAAGTTTCCATGAATATATTGGAAAAATATGTTATAAAATGGCTCCAAATTAGTAATAAAAATTGGATGTAGTTATTTTCTTATATTTAGATATATAATCTGAAAATTTATGTTGAATAATTCATCTTTAAATATTATTTGGATTAACTATAATTTATGATATTATTTATTTTTAATCAAAAACTGTTTCATGAAGTATAAATAAGAGTTATTTTGAAAAATGAGTTTTTAAGCCATAAAATAAAATTATACAAAAAAATGTTTCTTCAATGTGATTCAAATATAATTAATAAAATAAAATATAAATAAAATTTTTTTTGTTTTAATATGAAATAAAATTTAATGAATAATGAAAATTTTAATTATTTTATTTATTTAAAATACATGATATTTTGACAAAAAAGTGGTGTTTTTGAATGTTGACTAAAAATTTACACTTTTGAGAACAATTCCAATTTTTCACTGAATGAAAAATTTTCCATTATATTTCAAAAAAATGTTTTTTTTGTAATTTTTTTTAAAACCTGAATAAATTTATCATATTATTCGATCTCATAAAAATAGAGAAATTTGATGAATATTTCTTTAATCATATAAAGACATTATTAAAAAAAATTCCCTTATCAACAAATATATTTGATTCATATAATATATCTAAAAATAACGTCCTAAAAGTGGTTATTTCTATTCATATCACCATTTTTAATGAAAATAGCTTAATAATCACATTTAAATTAAATGTAGTAGTTTGTTAAAGCTCAATATTTCTTATGATGTTGGTTATTGTACCTAATTTTATAGTTTAGAAATATTATGGTGTTACATTCCTTGAACCTTCAAAGAATTATATCGTTATTATTATATCATCACTCATAAATCAAGAATTTTTTATCATAAAATACCTTTTTTGAGTCCCCACATCATAAAAAGGGTTAATAAAGCTCCCTTTTGATAAGGGAAAAAGGGGATTAAAAAGTTCATCTAAAATAACTCATAACCAGGTTTCTATATTGGAAAATATTAGTGGGATGTGAAAATATAGACATTGAAGTAAATAATAATTCCCAAATAATGATAGAGAGTGATATGGACCATTGATCACTAGAATGTGAATGATCTAGTGAAAGTTAATAACCATAAAACTTTAAACCAATGGGGCATGAAAGGGACAAATTATTCATCAAAAAATGAAGTTAATAGGATACATTTATTATTTCAATATTCTTTTCATAGTGTAGAAAAATTATTTCACCATCTAGATAAAGTACATAATGAACTGCACATATATGATATCATTATATTTTTCATCAAAATTTCCTCCTTTTTTGTAATTTGATAAATCTCCACGACATATATCACTTCAAGAAATAAATATCCAATATGGATTTTCTATTCATGGAGAACAAAAATTAAATTTTAATGGATGATAATATCCACATAATAATTCTAATTTATTTCTCCAATCATTGAATTTTAAATGAAAATGATATGGTTACCACAATTTAAGATAATAAAAAATATATGAAACTTCATATGATGAAATAATATATTTTATATAAAAAGTATTTCCAAAGGTTCAACATAGATTACATTATATTTAAATAACCCTACATCCCAAATAAACATAACATTCTCAATATTAATGAATTTTTTATACTTCAATGATGATATACCGTTGAACATACTTCCCTAATAACTTAATTTCATTATTCCAAAAGAATACTTTATATTAAACATAATTATTATAAATTCATCGAGCTAATAAAACATCTCCCAAAAAATAATTATATACCTCAATGTTATAAAAATTCCAAAAAATATATGACCCGTAATATATTTTCCCAAAAAATAATAATATTTTCCATCAAATTATTTATGTAAAAATAATATAATATAAACTAGGTTAACACGTAGTATATTGGTAGGTGTTACATCCAAGTAAATATTCTATTGTGGATAGAAGCCCTATAATTAATCTAGATATGAAGGGTAGTCCTCTAACATTTGGGTTTTAATTTTCAAAAAATAATTCATATAATTCATATAATGTTTCCAAATATTAAAAACCCATAAATAATTCAACATAAAAGAAAATATAAACTCTTGTTGTTACCAATACATTTAAAATAATCTTTATATAATGTAATATAATTATTCCTTAAATGATTTTTTACTAAAACAGATATTTAACCGAGGGGTTATATTTCTATAATTATAGAAACAAATTAATTTCATATATGGATATTAAATCACAATCGATTAATGTTAATAAAATTACATAACATTCCATGCCAAAATTGTTTAGGTCCAGTGCCTTTGAAAACAATGAGACATGAACAACTTGTTCATAATATATCTACATCATATCACACTTATTTCATCAAAACTATAGCCCTTCATAGATATATCATACATAATAACATTATTAATGACATTAGGAAAGGGGATATAATAAAGTATTAAGATTTTATTATCAATAAGGATAGAAAGGGGAGATATAAATGAGCAAAAAATAAAAACATGAGCATAATGGTATAACAATATGATCATAAATTTTTTAAAACATACCCTCCATATCAAAGATCACAATATAATGTAGAGAAATAAATATAGTAAGTTAATATGACATCATCCATAAGGTAATCATATAAAACGAGGCATAAAATTTTAAATTAAGGAATATACATAATCATAGAATAAAATATTTCAATTCTACTAACAAATATATTCATAACATATTAAGACTGGACTACCCAACTATGTACCTACTTCTGGATTGGGATAACCTTTTGTATACCCTCAATTAATCTTGGGATAAAACCAAATGTATATGTTGATCTAGTATAACATGAATAATTTCCCAATTCATTAAGGGGAGGAAGAGGTCCCACCTATCACAAAATAAATTTCATGTATTCATGTTTAAGAAGATCATAAGACATTCACCATATCAGAACCCATGGAAAAGAAATTGGATTCAAAAAAATTATGCCACCATATTTGTAGACCATACAAAGAAAGAATATAAATCGAATAATTGGTTCATATACCAACTAAATATTATGTAACATCAATGGATGTCATTTTATATAGAAAATGATTTTGTAATATCACATGGAACATTTACTGTGGAAGATAAACTTTCCATTTGGAATAACGTATTTTAAAAACTACTAAATTAAAAAGATAAAGTTTATTTTAAATGAAAATTATAAAATTGAAAAGGAATATTCAATGAAAATATTATTAAATATGGTAGAAAAATATTCTATTTCAATACAAGTTTAAAAATATGTTTAACACTATGGAAAAAAGGATAAAAGTACCTCATTTAGAAAATGATAGGAAGCTTCCATTAAAAAAACATTCATATAGAAAAACATTGGTAATAATGAATTTAAAATATAATATAATAATGGTAAAAAGATAATGAAATTTTTATAGAAAACATGGATATGGAATAAAAAATTTTTTATGGATAAAGAAATATAAACAATCTCGAATATTGATGATATTGTTAATTAGACCTTTACCTTGAGAATAAATTTCTTGAAAATATCTATATATTAATGTATAATAAATCAATATTTATTATACCTAATTTAAATATTCAATTTATTACTTTTAATATTTTATAATTTCCCATTAAAATAATTAATCACCGAGTATTAATAAAAATTTCTTATTAAAATCATCACTTTCAGGTGTGAATTGTTTTGTTAATCATGATTATTTAATTTTCCTTATTTCATTGAATTAAAATTTATCCTAGTCATTTCATGTAAAAAATATTAATTATAATATAAATATCATATATAATCATTATTTACTTTTTTAGAGTAATAAATAAATGTTAGAGATTAAAAAATGAATGACAACATTCATGGAGATGGTAAGCCGTATGTACGCATGAATGTTGTTATGATTTCTAGAAGGATGGAATGAAAGAAAGTTAAATATTATTTCAAATTTGTAACATAAATATTATATCACATATATCATATATATTTATTCCGTATGAGAAAATATATAAATTAAAAAAAGTGCATCGCTCTGTGGAAGTGGTAGTCCACACTTATACACGAACAATGTTGTCATTTTCTAAAGGATTAGATGGTAAGTCGGTAAATATGATTTTATAAATAAATAAGAATAAATATATCATAAATATATCTTATAAATATTAAACACATCATAACATCCATCCTTTAATGATGTTAATGAAAAATTAATCGATTTGTTGTGTAAAAAAGATAAGTCTAATGTATGAAAACATGATACATACAATTCTTGTCTGAGGAGAAAGAGGGTTTATAATGTTGTTTCTATAATAAAAATAAAATTCCATCACTTTTAGTATACATATGTTATTATTTTATGATAAATAAAATATATCTAGTGTGGGTGAATATGGGTATAAAATAAATTGATTGGGTAGGAAGATTACCTCTTCTTGGAACATCTACTTTAGATATCCTCTAAAGAGAACTAGGGTTGGCCTTTTGGGAGGAAAAGATCCTCAAGAATTTTTATATAAAATTTTATAACATAAATTAGTAGATTTATATTTATATAGAATAATAAATGTGGTGTGATAAGCCGTGGGAGGATGTTTTTTTATAATTGAGGTTAGGGGCCCTTTTATAATTTCTTAGAAGATAAAAATATAATAAATTCACTATCAATTCATATGACTCTAGATGTAAATGAAATATAATATATGATAAATAGGGTACTAATCCCATCAAATAATTAAATTCAGACATCTATTAGTGTAATTTTAAACATAATCATTTTAATTAACCTATAGTTAACTAATTCTGTTTTTAAATACGGTAAACAATTTCTTAATAATAAGCATATTAATTTTTACTGATAAGGTAAATAGTAGACCGTAAATGGATAATTTATAATATTTTATAAAATATAATTTCCAATTTTTTTATCAATAATTTAAAATATTTTTAAATAAATTAATATAATTTTAATTTGATACATTATTGTTGTTATCTATTTTCTCACTATTTATATAATTTAACTTTAAATAAATCAATATGAAGTGGAAATTTCAAAATAATGATTTAGAACCTCTATAATATTCCATATAGATCAATACTTTCTTGGGTCACATTAATTAATTTATATTAAATCACATTAAATATTTTGAAAATCATTTATTATATTTTTTATTAAATGTAGAAATACTGCACCGATTTTACATAAGTAATAATCTTTATTGTGTAAAAGATAAAAACAATTTTCTACAATAAAAATAATTTTACTAATATCAATATAAACACATATATTCATTCATAACTATATTTTTTTTATATAGACATTTAAGATATGGTAAAACCCAAGATTGTGACATTATGTAAGATTCATTGATTTAAATAATATATAAGTCATTTTCATGAACATGGAACAATTAAACAACTCAATTTAAAAAATATAGTGTAAAGTCTATAATTTACACGATACAATAAGAATTAAAATGATTAATTATGGCCTTATTAATTATTTTTAAACCTTATCAACTTGATTTACCCTTTAATGAAGTGATAAATGTTATCACCATTATTATTCATAAGGACCTCAAATAAATGTGTCATATCGAACAAATTTGATTGTTATAATTCTAAATATTTAATTACTTTTATCTAATGAAATTACATAAATTTTTATTATATTTTTATTAATTATGTGTGTAAAATTTGATGAAAATAATCATTTTTACAAAAAATACATTTTTGAAATAAAACGGGATTTATTCTTATATTATGCATAGAAATATATTTTTGAATATTCTAAAAAATAAGAACTAAATAATAATATATAAACATCATTAAAATAATTATGAAATAATTATTATTTTAATATAATAATATATGAATACATTGTGCGCCTAAAAATAATATTTAGAGAAACATCATTTTTATTTTTAAGTGATTTTTATTTTAAATTCTATTAATTTGATAAATAATGAATTAATTTTATAAATGTATAGTACATATATTTGTACAAATTTAGTTATTACTATTCATACCCATTAATATAAAGTCTTGGAGATAAGGGATTTTATGTTATAATAATTTTACATGGTTCATTTAAATTTTACGTTTTATATAACACAATATATCGATGAAATGAAATTATTTAAGGAGAAATATTTTATAAAAATGATTTAATATTACATTATACCATCATAAAATTAATTCATCACAAAAAAATTAACTATGTTATAGAGAAAATAGGATATATTTATTCTATTACGTCTTCTGGTCCCCATGTAATTCATTCGAATTTTTGATTTCTCTAGAGAACCTTCACCAGATTGATAGTCTTGTTCCACAATAATTTATCCATATTATCAATGATTTGTAATTTTTTCCTTCCTTATAATGATCTTTTTCAAATGTTATGACCTCTAGGTTTAGTACATGCATAGGATCAGGTATATTCATTCTTGGGAGAGATACATGTAACACATCTTAAACATGGGAGAGATTTTATGGAAGAAGAAATCAATAAGCAATTGTCCCAAAACAATCAATAACATTAAAGGGACCAATATACATAGGGAATAAAATTCCCTTCCTTCCAAATTTCACAATGTTCTTCCATAGAGATATTCATAGGAAAAACTTCTAACAAACATAAAATTCCAAATCATATTAATGATTTTCTTCATAATGATGTTTTCAACTATGAGCTTCCTTGATGAGTTATTGAATTGATTTAACATTCTATAAAATTTCATTAGCTATTTCTGGTGCTAAAAGATATCATTCACCAATTTTAACTGATCATGTCAGTGTTCTACATTTCCTTCCATATAGGTCTTTATAAGGTGCCATCTAAATACTCAATTGAAAGATATTGTTTAAAGAAGACTCTACTACAGGAAGGTATTGATCCCAACCTCATTTAAAATACACATTAAAATATCTCAACATATCCTTTTGTGTTTTAATAGTTCTCTTTGGATGATCAACTATTTTAGGATGATATGTTATGATAAAACATATCTTTATATGCAGTGCTTCAGAAAGATTTTTAGATAATTTATGTAAATCTCGGTTCCCAATCAAATACAATAGGATGTGGAACTCTATAAAACATTAACAATTCCTTAATTTATATCTTGGAAATATGATCTGGAGATAAATCTTTTGTAAAAGTGGGGAAGTGTACTGACTTCATAAGGTGATGGAAAATAATGCATATCAAATTTTTCTCTTTCTATGTTATAGGGAGTTTGATGATGAAATCCATGGTGATGTTTTCTCAATTCCATTATGGTATGGCTAATGGATGTAACATAACAATAGACATCTATCTATCAGTGTTAACTTTATATCATACCTTGCATTTAGAAACAGACCCTAAAATATATTTCTTCATGCTATCCAACTAAAAACATTCTTTTAAATCTCCATACATATTTGTACATCCTATATGAATAAAGGCTGATGAACTATGAGATTTATACATAGTCTCCTTATTCAAATATAATACAAAAGGGACCTATACATGGTTCATAAAACTTATTATTCCATCATAATAATTTTTTATATAGGGAACATTTGTCACATACTTTTGAAACTCTACATCTTTTTTGGTGAATATTTATTCTTAACTTTGATAGATGGTTGAAGACTCATATAAGAATGAATCTATTTCTCACCTTACCTTAATATTTCAACATCCATACTTTATAAAACTAGAAAAATTTAATGTTTCATTATCCTCATATTATATAAATGTGCCCGATCCTTTTAAATCATACAATCCACCACCCTGTTCACTTACCAAGGTTGGTAATGTATTATCCATTCATAATCATTATTTTTCACCAACCATATTATATGATTCATATTCATCTATTCATAATTTAATATTTTCTTTTGTATTTTGTTATTAGTATATATATATCACACATTTCTTTATAGACATAATTTCTCTATATATTTAATTAAAAATTTATTGTTGCTAACTCCAAATAATGAGTTGGGTAATTTTTCTCAATTGCCTTCAATTTTCATGATCCATAATCTATAACCATATCTTTTAATGATGAAATAACCCATTCCATTCATCAATGAATAAAAATGTACTACAATACCATCTCAACTTCAAGCTTAGGTAATAATATTTCACTAACTGGCCGTATCATTAGTTCCTTTGAAAATTATTCACATGTATCTTTCTAAAGGATATTGTCTCCCTTCTATGCTAATATGGTGAGTGGATTTTATATCCAGAGAATATTCTCCAAAAGCATGAACTATATCCAACCAAACCTAGATACCTATAGATCATAGCCAGGGTGTTCGTTCTTGTATAATAATCTATAATAAATATCCTTAAATGGTCTATTTATATACCCTTACTTGATATTATATGACCCAAGAATAAAACAATATGAATCCAAAATTCACACTTGGAAAATTATTCATAAATCATCTGCCTCCATGGGCATTCCACAAAATTCATTAAAATATTCATGATCTCTTAATCTATTTTAATATATAAAAATATAATCTATAAATACTAACAAAAATAATTCATGTTAATCTCTAAATACTCTATTCATTATATCTATGAATATATAGGGTGAATTAGTAATAAGAAAATACATCGCTATAAATTTATAGTGTCCATAAATTTTAAAGGAATAATCTCTGGGGTATATCCTCTGTCTTGAACCTAAAATTATGGTATAAATAATTATGTTCATTCATGGAGAAATGATGACTTATAACTAGTTGATCAAACATGTTATTTATACCAGATATATGAAACTTTTATTATTGTTACCATTTTTGGTTCTTAGTAATATATGTGTAGTTCCATGGTTGCATATTTCTTCTAAACAAATATAATTTAACCCTAATATGAAGAAATTGGATGAATGAATACCATGTCATAATTCTCCTAGAGTTTCTTTTTTCTCTTCTTACAACTCAATCAAGGCCATTCCTTGTGGAGTCCATGTAGAAGTTGTATAACCAAGTATGAGTTTTATTAAAAATACCACATCACAATTTGGTTGAAGACCATGAATATTTTTCAAAAATAAATAAATAAACCCACTTACAAAAGGAGTATTCTCAATACTGAGTTTCTTCCTAACAATTTGAAATAAACAGAACTTTTGAATTGGAATTATGACCCACATGATGGATGTAATTTCCATTGGAATTTCATTTTTTTCATTATAGTGATATCAAATATTAGGTTGGTTCAATATATCAAATTTTTATTACCTTACATTTAAATTGATATGGGATTTAAATAGATAAATCTAATTCATTCCCAACAAAACACAAAACTCAACAAAATTGATAAGAAAATTGTACAAATAAAGAACATTTACAAAAATATCAATTGGTTGATAATCATTGAATTTGGAAGACATATTAATAGCATTAAGGATTTTTACTCCTAATTAAATATATAATAATTGAGGTTATATTTTTATACCCTTATAAAATTCATTATAAATTAAATTGTAGATAAATCTAAAATCAAATAAGACATTAGTTGTTTTATAATGCATGGTAAGTGTAACTTTTACTAGATCATTTTAACACCCCTCATAAAAAATAATTATAAAAGGAGATTTATTTATGTATCCAGGACTAATAGGGTTTTGAGGATGATCATAAATAAAAAAAATTGGATTTTGGAACTATTTACCTAAATTCTCATACACCTGGAATTTGAAACAGTTGATTGTGGGTTATATGTTCTTTAGAGATTTCTCTTTATTGGAATCATTTAATAAATTCTTCCCATAAAATTTGAATTTACTCACTTGATGGATATCTATTACACAATTGAAAAATATTATAGTCCCCTTAAGATAATTTTACATCTGTCTTGATTAACACATTGGGAATAAGGGAACACTCAACTTCTTCGCTCCATGGTTTTTGAAAATATCATCTGAATTCCATTTATATTTTCTTATCAGAACCGTTAGATTGATGGATAGATCTAATCTATAATTCAGAATTAATACAGTGTAACATGATAACATAATAAATATTGACTTCTTTTTTCTCTAGTGACCCTTAAGGAATTTATTTTATGTCATTGAATAATTGATTAATCATACATTCAGATTGGATTATAATACTACAATTTTACAATTCATGTCCTATAAAATTTACCTCGTAGGTACTAATTTATTCGTCAACCTTCTATTCCAACTCATGTAATTACTTATCCATATTTTATGAAAATACATTGAAATTACACATTGATAATTATGTTCTTCAACTCAACCCACACTATAGATTCAATAGCATCATGTTCCCTATTGTTCGTGATAATATTATGCTATCGATCAGATTTAGAATCCAAATGAAAAAAGAAAAATAAATCTTTCGTGATCTAAACATTGGAGAAAACATATTTCATTTCATTGGTACTAAATAATTTCTCAACAACTAGTGGATTGGCTGACCCACTAAATGAACGTGGGAGTTCACTCATGTAGGGCTCAACATAACATTTTTTCCTCCTAAGATCATTTAGATGATTTTCATGATTCATACCTTGAGAAACTTTTCTATGAACAATAATGTTTTTTTATTCCAATATCAAGAACATTTGGTTTCATAGTGTAGAATTGTTTCATTGTCCATCACATTCAGTAGTAACAAGATTCCTTTGAGTTCCATCCAACAAAAAGAAACCAAAAATCATTGTGTGAGAAATAATGATCATAATGTGAAACCACATAATAATGATAAATTATATATAGGATATATAAATTGTGACACATTATAATATTAAATACTAGGTTTTATATATTTTTATCATGACCATTTCCAAAACATTATGATTTTATCATATTCTTAGATTTATCCCATGTGTTCTTAGTAATGTTTTATCATCATTGTGTCCAATATACAAGAAAACCGTTCTTTTATGGGATATATAAAGACCCATATTTTTCAAAAATAGATATTACATTTTAATTTATTCATATTCATTACATTACATATTGAATCAAGCTAGAATCAATTATTTATACTTCCTTTGGAAACATGGACACATGATAAACTACTTCATAAAATATATCCATTATCACCCCCTTATCTCTTTATAACTACAACCCAAATACACATATCATAATTATTAAATTCCTTCATAACCTTGAAAATTAAAAAAACGTAAATGAGGAAGTCAAATTCTACGTTAGTGTTAAAAATGGATATATCAATGTTAAAAAAATAACATGAGGATAAGGGTATAATAACATTGTCTTAATGTTTTAAAACCATACCATGTATATCAAAATTCTTGATCTTTAGTCATGGAATAAATTTTGGTAGTTAATATGACATGAATTATAATGGAATTAAATAATATAAGGTAGAAAACAAGTAACTGTGGCATGAATATAAGAATATAAGACCTTATATGTAGTAAAACTTTCGTGAAATTGATAACATGTTAGGCTTTGTCTAACCACCCATGTAACTTATTCTAGCTTGGGATGACCTTCGGTTTACTCTATTTGGGGATTTTATAACATCACATATACCCTTTCAGATAATATAAATTTAATCATTACCTAATTAATTTGAGGTTGATATAGGTCCCAGCCATTAAAAAAATAATTTCATATAAATGTGTGTCATAAGATCATAAAACAATAACCATATCAAAATTCATGGAAAATAAATGGGTTTCATAAACATTTTTTCATTTTTTTCATGAACCATACAAATAAATAATAACAATGGTATCATTGTATTATATCACTAGTAAATCTTCGATAACATCAAAGGATGTCATATTATATTGAAAATTATTTTTAATAATCACTTGGATCATTTCATGCGGAAAATACCGATTCCATTTTGAAATCACCAAAATTAAAAACTATTTAATTTTAAAAGAAATGATTTTCTTTTAAAAATATATCTAAAAACTTGTAACTTAATATTCCATGTAAATATTATTTATGATATTGGGTTAAATTTTTACACCCTATATGTTAAAAAATCATTCCTTTCACTGAAGTGTTAAAACTGATAAATAACAACTCATTCAGAAAATGAAAGGATGATGTCTATCAAAACATTTTTCATAAAGTCAAAAATGGCAAAAAATTTCATCAAAAAAATCATATGAAAATATTAATTTTTTTTAAAACATGGATATGGAAGATAAATATTCCCCAATGAAGTCATAAACATAGAAATTTTCAAATATTGTTGACTTTGCGAAATAAAACCCTTTCCTTGGGTTCACCTTACTTTGAAAGGACTATAACATTACATATAATACATTTAAATTTTTATTGTAAATAAAAAAATAAGATTCAAATTAATAATACAATATATTATCTATTTTTATTATTTAAACACTCCTTTTTTAATAATTACTTTTTAAAATCATCATTTTGGGCTGTTAAATGTTTCATTTATCAAGATTATTTTAGTTTAGCAGTTCCAGTAGATGAAAAAATATGCTATTTTTATTATCACCTAAAAATTATTTATATAATAAATAAAATATAAATAAAATATATACATATATAGTTTATTTCATAAAAGTTAGAGATACAAAAATTGATTACACCATTCATGGAGACGGTAGGTCATACGTATACATGAAAGTTGTTTTCATTTTTGTCGGTGTGGTGAATAAAATAAAGTTAAATATTAAATAATCATTTTAGGATAATTATTATATCATATATATTCATCAAATTCATATTAATTTCTACTTAGTAAAAATATAATTGAAAAACGAATCTCATCACTTTGTGGTGGTGATAGTCCACACATACACATGAATGACATTATTGTTTCCAAAGGATTGGATGGTAAGTAGGTAGATATGGTATAATATTTATTGAAGAATAATTATTTAATAAATATAATATATATTTATCAAATTCATCTTAATACCCATCCATAAACAATGTTGATGAAAATTGAATTCCATTTCTATGTGGAGATGGTATGTCACACGTAAGCATGAGTGATACATTGACATGTCATTTGATGTAAAAGAAGATATATAATTGTGTTTTCATATTAATAATAACATTTTATCATATTTATGTTATATAAATTATAATTTTATTATAAATAAATTAGATTTATGGAGTTTAAATAAAAGTATAGAAGAGAGTGATTGGTTAGGAAAATTACCTCTTCTTCAAAATGACTCAATTAAAATCCTTTTAGAGGATTGTTGGGTTGGTATTTTTTTAAAAAATAGAAATATTGTGAAATACATGTATCAAAATTTAAAAAATGAATGAGAAAAGATATCTTCAGATAACATCGTGATCTTAGCTTTTTCATGTGCCCCCATGTTCATAAGTAATGAACAATCAAGCCTCATAAAACATGAGCGTTCTTTGGTACATACCTACATCCTTAAAGCCAGTTTGGCTCCCAACAGTGGCCCATACATAGTGTAAGATAATACTCAGTAGGCCAAAACCAATAATTTCTACAATAAGTGAATTCATTTAATATTAACAGAACCAATGCATAATATATCATAGTTTTAGTAGTAAATAAAGTAATATGTCTAGCAAGATATATTATTTTATAGTGAAACACAGATTCTTTCTAACAATAAATAATCTCCTATAAACAAGATCAACTATAATGAATAACAAGAAGGTATAAAATTGAACATTTTAACAACTATATCGGATACCCATACTAGGGTTTTCGGTAGACATATAAAAATACCCATAATGTCCATACAATGTAATCAATTGTATAAAATCCACAACGGCCTATGTCTATTAATATAGTCTCATACCATGAAAGGTTATATCCAAGGTATAGAATAACAAGGCATATTATTTGAGTCTCAAGGGAATCTCGATGGAAACATGGTAATAACATGGGGGGATTCTAAGGAGCATGTCCAAAAATCATGTGCAATGCGAGTCCAAACAATCTAGATCGAAGGGGTAGCAATGTCCTTGGAATCATACAAAAATAAAGATCCATAGAGTATAAATATCCATTCCATCCAGTACATTATCAAGATCCATGGATTAGAAATTTCCATGGAATCAATGAAACCAAGATCCAAGGAGGCCTTCCTAGGAATCCGCTACTATAATCAAATAATCAAATTATTTTGAATCAAAACCAACAAATTTTCCCCACCCAATAAATATTTTCTAAATAAACCATTTATCCATTTAAACTATATGAGATAACATTCAAATGAGGGAAAACCCTTCTTTAATGAAAATAAAATTCATCCATTTAATTTTAAAAACTGAAATTAAAATGTAGGGTGGATAACCATAAAAAATTAGATAAATTATCATTAAATCCCCCACTAAAATTAGAAATCATACACACAAAACAGGGTGGTACAACATGGGTAAAATACAAGGGTACACCCCATGGATGGACTAGGTTGAGTCAAATATCCTCCAACCATAAAATTGTTCTCAAAAGAGAAGCTTAATAGGTTCCAATTCATTTGTTTAAAGCATTAAATTAATCTTAGGGGAATCTCCAGATGGTATTATATGTGGAAAATCTACAACATTCTATAAATAAAACCAACCATTAGGGAAAAGGTATATAGAACATACCATATATACAAGGTAGAACATTTGTTAAGTATCAACCTCTGATTCACTCAATATTTGTAGAAAAATGAATAATGGATAAATACCCAGGAAACAAGAAACATTATCTTAATCCAAAATCACACAATCAATAAAAATAAAAACTAATAACAAAATAATAGAAGTGAATAACCTATCACTTTTTACCTAAGTATAGGATTAGTTCTCTAAACTAACATCATTTGGGGAATGAGAATGAAAACCTACCATTAGAGTTGAACAAACCATTAAACTCGAAGAGGATCTTCTAGATAATAAAATTTGAAAAGAAGGTTTTGAAATTTATTTGAAAAAAGGAAAAAATATTGATTTCCACATTTTAACTGGGTCACATAGTTTGGTTGCATAGTTTTCCAATCATTGCATTGACTGTGTTCCCATCTCACCATCAAGGGAGTCCACTCAGGGATCATGAACCGAGTTTGGAAATCCATGCAAAATGGGTTTTATAAACCTATTCTAGAAATATAAGATTGTATTGAATGGGAATATTCCCATGGTCTCATGGTTTCTTCAAACTATGGGGCATCCTTCCACCCTATGTCCATCATCTCATTGTTACTCTTTACCATGTAGACTGGGTGCTTGATTTTGAATATATTTGATAACCAAATTTTTTCTCTTAGTAATTCAGGATCCTTGATTCATGAAATACTTAGACACCACCAAAAACTCATGTAACCTCATTATATATTTCAATTAGTTCAAATAAATGTTATTAAAAAATAATTCAAATGATTGATACCTCATAGAAAACCCCAGATCATATTATCATCCACCATTGAAGTAATTAATCACTGAATTTACATTACAAGGGTCATCAATAATATGAAAAGAATACCATGGCCATTTGTCATGTATGTTGTCATTCTATTCCCATGTCATATCCTATAAATGTTCAGACTTCCATAACACCCATACTTGTGTAATTGACCATCCTTGAGGAGTATTCATTCTCATATCAATTTTACAAATAGTATGTTCTTAGAAGGATGAATATAAATACATCTCAAATGTATTGAGGTATAGATAATGTGATGTGTCTATGTTATAATGGTGAAGATGAGATATGTGGAATACATCATGCATGGATAAATACCACTGAGGTCTCTACAGAAAACATGCTACTAGCCTGACTCTATCTAAAATCCTGAATGGCCCGACATATCAAGATGAAATTTTACACTTTCACTAAATCTGCCCATGTCCCAGCCTTGGTGAGACATGTAAAAGTCTTGATCCCTAAAACAAATCTCTGGTGATCATCAATGGTGTTTGATATAGTATTTCTATCTAGACTTTTTCATATCCATCCACTTCTTAATCAACTAGACTTTCCCTGATGTCTCCTACATAAGACTTGGTCTGTAAAACATTGCCTCTCTTAACTATAACTATTATTGGTGTGATCATTGTGGATTTCCATACAAATTTTCATGTGGTTTGATCTATATAGTCACATGATTACTATTTTTGTAGGAAAACATATCATTGTTTATATTCATCTCCCAAGAGCCCCAAAAATTAAGGATGTGTGATCTAAAAATGTACACATGAAACCGAGTCATTCAATCTAACAATCCCTTAGTCTTAGGGTAGTATTTCATTCTCATAAAAATTAGTGAACACAAATCCCTCTAAATACTCTACCAAAATCGAGATGTAAACTGATATCTTTATCTAATACAATGGTCTGAGGAACCCTGTGGAGGTTCACTGTCTCCAAGATATATAATTACTAAAAAACATCTACTTAGAAGGTATCCTTGATAGATAGAAAATGAGTGAATTTCATGATTCTATCCATGAAAACCCATATAGAATCACTACTTCAAGGTAATCTTGGAAATCAGATCAAAAAATCATTCGCAACATCATCCCTTTTCTACATAATAATAGATATTTGTGGTCAAAGTCTTGTTGGCCGATGGTGTTCTTCACCTGCTGACAAGTAGAACAACTCATGATAAAACTAGCTAGGTCACATTTAATACCCAACCCCCAGTACTGATGATGCCTGTCATGGTACCTAATGGTAACATGGATATCTATTTCCCAAGTTGACTCATGAAAATTCCTTATCAACTCATCATGTATGTCTACTAGAACCCCAAAACGACCATGAATACCCAAAACTTCTTCCTCACTTATAATCTAACTAGGAGGTGGGTACTCACCTGTCAGACTCTCCAATGGAACTTTTCCATCAACATATGAAAATTGTATCATCCTCGATCTTTCTAGAAGAGTGAATTTCACTACAAAGGGTGGGAGAAAAGTCTAGCATGTCTATCATGAAACTACCAGGAAATCTTTGAAAACAAGTACATAAGATACCACTCGCAATTGGCCTCCTAGAATTCCTATATCTAAGTCCTCCGTCTTAGTTCATCAGAAACAACATTTAAATTTTTTGGTGTATAGGTATGCTCAATGTCAAATAACCATTGGTACTCAAACCAAATTCACTACCCCCAAATTTAGATCACACTTTTTAAATATATACATGAGGATTTTTAATCCTTGTACACCAAAAAATTATATCATTATAAATCAAGCCTCCAATATTAGAAAGATTTTACATTAGTTACTAAATAGCGATCATTTGTGAGGTAATTCATCTCTTGTGGCCTTAACTGATGATGCCCATATCTTTTGACTCTATCATCCTTCATCAAAATGTATCCTAACACGATACTTAATTAATCAAAAAATACTATATATATTTTTATCAGCACTAGAATAATTATAACTAATGCTGGATTTAGTTTCCCTTTTATCGTATTAAATGTTATATCATAGGATTCTACCCATAAAAACATCACACCCTTCCTAGTAAATCACGTAAGTGGTGATACTAATCATGATAAGTACTATATGAAATGCATGTAATATCCATGTATCCCTAATAAAATTTTATTATCAATGATTTTATTTGGATTATATCATGAAACTATACCTGTTACCATATTAGGATCAATTTATACTCTTATCTCTAATATAATATGAATCAAGAAGAGAATCTGATCCATTCATGTACAACACAAAACTCCCTTTTTTGGACTATGATAATATACCAACATATCATCCATAAATGCTAACATAAATGATTCTAGACAAGTATGGAAATATTATTTCACCATCACAGTGGAAACTATTATTATGTTTGTAATACCGAACCACATAACTATATACTCATATAAACTATTCCTTCAAGGAAATGATGTATAAGCTACGTCAATAGGTCAAACATAAACATGGTGATAACCTGATCTCAATATAATCTTTCAAAAAACCAAACATCCTCAGAGATGGTCCAATATATATTCTATTCATGGAAAGGGGTACTAGTTCATTACTACAAACTTGAAAAATTTTATACAATCCACACATATCCTGAGATCTTTGTTAGCCAATTTTTTTAAAAAAAGAGCATCGAACCCCATAGAGATGTTATGGGTTGTATAAATCTCTTTTCTTCAAAGTCCTATAACTACCAAATGATATCATGAACCATTATATTATTCATCAAGTATGGTGGAATGGATACTGATGCATCTCTTAGAACTAACTCGATTGAAAACCGAACTTATCTCTTAGTAGGGAAATTGAAAATTTCATCCAGGAAAACATTCCAAAAAAATTGACCCACAGAGGTAAGTCTACATGTTGTGTAACACCCCAGGATTTCATAGTGTGTTATTTCTTAAAAATAATTCAATAACTTGCACTACACGCAACACCGAGTTCAATCACACCATGACGTACAAAAAAAAGCCATTAAAAGAGGTCATGAATAGTATTAAATACATTTTGAACTTTATATAATACTTATAATTTTAGAATCCCTATTATGAGTTTCTTAGTCATAATGCAAGAACATATTCATTTTCAGTATTGCACTTTTATCAACTTTTAATAGTGAAACCTTTTTAAATAAAATATTTTAAACTATCTGAATAAATTGGAACATCAAAAAAATTTAAAATGAAACATCCCAAGCTTCCACGGTACGCTTTCCTTTGAATAAAATAGTAGCGTGTGTTGTACGCAACCTTGAGTTTTAACACACACCACAACCAATCAAACTAGCCGTTATGAATAGTAATACCTAAATTTTGAAATTATATATATTTTATATTTTAAAATAGACTTCATTTTTGGATTCGGAATATCGAATTTAGCCTAAGGTGAAATTTTGGTACTTTTCGGATAACTTTCATATTTTGATGAATAGTGAAAATTAGTGAATTTTAATTAAAAACAACTTTTTTAATCAAAATAATTAATAGTGATAAATTGTGAATTTGAGTGGTTTTAAAGTATATTTAGAATATATTTTTACCATTTAATATAATTTTGGTCATTGGACATAATTTTACAATTAAACCGAACATAAACAAGTGTCAATCTTTTGATAGTTATTATCTCTTAAAAACACGTTTTTTGTTTTGACAGCGGGAATTAATTTTAAATTAATTTCTGCCACTTCTGTGTTTTGAATTTAGAAAAATGGATTCCATATTTGGAATCAGGATGTCCAAATTTTGTAAATAGGTAAATTTTATTTTTAGACATTTTGAATAATTACTGTGGTAAATATTTTATTTACCATGGATAAGGGTAAATCCGGTAAATAAGGGTTAAAAAAATAATATTATAATAATATATAATTACCCTAAAACGTGTCCTAACCTTATTGGGGGACACATACCCGACCATGGGCATCCTTGGGTCGATTTGGGGACCCCTTGGAGCCACTTGTATGTGGTAGGGACACATTATATTAATAAAGTTAAAATAAATAAAAAAATGGCATAAGCTTACATCTTTTAGAAGAACAATTTTTACATAGGGTTATACATGTTGGATTTTCGATTATAAATATTCATTAGAAATATAAAAAGATTTCCTACATAATTATATTTTATTGATAATTTTTAGACATCAAATAATTTAAATTATTAATGACACAATAATGATGCAATGTTTACCTCATTAATAAATCATTTAAATAAATAAGATTATAATGATTAAAATATTATATAAAACCTGTCAAATTTTTATTGGTTGATGTTATTTATAATATGAGTCATCTTATATTCGACCTCAATTATTTTTGGACCATTATAAACCGAATTTAATTATATTATAAAGTAATACTTTCACTCTTTCCTAAAGAGCCCCTCCTCTCCCTTATAAAGGGAGACCACTTCTACTCATTCCTCACACCTCTCAAGCCACTTGGCTCGTCCAAACTCTTCCCAAATAAGCTCCCCACATCCCTCTCCTCCTCCTTGAAGCTCCCTCTTAGGCAGAAAGCATTTCAATAAGTCCTTTGGTTCCAACCAATGTGAGTTACCTAAATTAAAGGTAACGATTTCTCTTAAATTATTTTCATTTATTTTGCTTCTCCAACCCCCAAACTCTTTTTACTTCCTTTATTTTGTAACAAAAAAAAGTATCCTCAATATACTAGGATGTTTTTATAAGAAGGATTTTAACTACACATACACACACCTCCATCTAATGGATGATGAACATAATGTTTCTGTGAATGGAAAACTAACGCCTCACGAAACGATGATTGTTCAAATACATCTTCCCGCCTATCATGGTGGCCATTATGATGGCACTGTAATTAATTGTGATATTAATGATACATATTTTATATATAAGCTTCTGTAATTCCATTTTATTTCATACCATTATTTATTTCATGTTGTATATACATACGATAATTTCATTTGAGGAAGTGCGGACAACCGCCCCCTTAAAATGATATGACTCGTTCATACCACACATGGAACGTATAAAGAATGGTGTTAATGAACATAAGTAACATATATAAAATATTATATTATACTGGAATAATAATATACCTATGTATCATTTGGATTCAATTCTTTTAAAATGAAAAATTAAATGGAAGTAGCGTTTGTGCGTACGTACGGACTACCGTCTCCACGAACACGATGAGATCCATCCTCCATCGTATCCATTCAAGTATTATTCTCATTTTAGGGTTAAAAATAATGTTAATATCATTCTGATTATTAATAATATATAATCTATCCATTACAAACATGTCTTACGTAACCAAACATTTAAGAAGAACGAATCGATTATCACCCGAAACGAAGATAATACTAAGATATAATTAATGAAGAAATGTTAAAAGATCATATATGATATCATATTGATGTATATGATTATTTTATAATTTAATAAATGTTTTAATTATTATACAGGAGGTTAACATACCATCGACTAAGGGAAAGTTCAAGGTAAGGGATTTTCTTACCTCACATTCAATTCCGTGAGATTTCCATTGTTCGCCACTAAATTATTGAAAGTGGTGTATTGTGTACTGCCATTTGATATATATTATCATGACTCTCTTTATATACATGTTATTCTGTAAATCATTTGGTGGTTATTAAATTTTGTCCATACGACTCAGTTGATTAACGTGGTAAGGGGTTTTCATCTCACTCCTTATTCCCGTGAGATTCATGCCATATTGTCACCATCACCTTTTGTGTGGTGTATGTACTTCCCATAATTATAGTCTTTGTGTAATACACTCTAATTTATGTGTATTTACATATTCATTGTATGATACCTCTTTCATGGGATGTATGGTTCATAAGTTACCAAATTGGTAAGGGTTATTTCACAATCTCTTCATTATCCGAGGTTGTTTATACGTAATAATCTATTGGGATTTCTTTATCATCCACGTCCATGATTCTTAAAAATGTATTTCAAAACATTTTTAATATTTAAAATAATATGGGTTAAATTCATTTATACCCTTGTTTGAATTTTTATAAGAGTTTTATAAGGGAATATTTCCGTCGTTTTCCAAACAAGGTGCTTTTTAACCTTTTCGACAGAATTAAGATAAGAATGTTTTTTTAACTTATACGGCGGGTGCGGTTATTTTCTCCCGCTATAAAATCGTCAAAGCTTCCCTTACAATCTTATAAGAATATTTTCTAAGAAAATGTTTTATTTTATAAATATATGTCTCTTAAATGATTTCAAAATAGAAAGAGATATTTCTTTAAAAAGAGTTTTGATTTCATCTAGGTCAACATCCTTTAAGGGATTTTACGCTTATTTGAGGATGATATATTATGATACAAAACTTTTATATTGTATTGAAGGTTTTGTGATATGTTTGACTGTGGATGTGCTATTTTTATACCATTCATGGTTTGTGGTTAAAGTATTGACATTTCATAAGTTATTTGTAATCTGAATGTTTATGTTATATTTCAACCTTTCATTCAAATGAATGTGTTAGACAAGTATGTTCCGGGTTGGGGACCGGTAAAAGTAAGCCCTCCGGTTTGGTCTCCGGTTATTAGAGGAACTCCGGTTTGGTCTCCGGTTATTAGAGGAACTCCGGTTTGGTCTCCGGTTATTAGAGGCACTCCGGGTTAGTGTTCGGTTATTAGAGGCACTCCGGGTTGGTGTACAGTTATTAGAGGCACTCCGGGTTGGGTTCCGGTTACAGTTAGCCCCATGGTCTTTGGACGAGGCCTTGAAAAGAAATTAAAGTTTAGCATTATTCATTCCATCATTATGAAAGTGGTTATTGATATTGCATGTGATTATTCGATTAGTAGAATATCCATGTGAATAAGTAAATGACATTATTTCATTTTATTTATGCCATACCATGTAGAAGTTAAAGTTTAAAAGGATTTTGTTTTAGTTATACATTGCCTTAAATGTTTATTCTTATTTATGAAAGTTTCCGCTATATTGTTATCCTTACTGGGCATTTGAGCTCACCCCTTTTCTATGTTTTATTTTTCCCAGGAAGTGAAGAAGTAAATTATGAATGACCTGCAGGGGTATTATGTGGGGATATGAGTGTGGATTATGGAGACAATATGTTGTTGTAGTAGTTTTTCATTTTATGATGTAATGTAAGACTTATGAATATATCTAGTGTTTCCAAGACTACTAAACCAATCGGTCTTTCGAGATTTGATCTTTCTTGTGATCATACCAATGTTATGTAATAATGCACCGACTCTGGGTAACTGGGGTCGGGGCGTTACATGTTGTGATCCCTAATCATATATAGATAAAAAATCAATAATGTCTATTTTTCTTCAGATCCCATGATTATCGGGTCTATCTCAGCTTTTTCAGACACCCCACTCACCATTTTGAATAGAAACCTCTCCTTATGGTGATGAGAAGGTCACACTTAAGTGATATCAACTACCATGGGCTTGATAAGAAACTAGTAATTTCATCATCAGTTTGATGTCAATCCCTTTATTCATGATGAAAAAAGATCACATATTAGATTACACCCACTATTATCAAGTGGTAACTCCCTACACTTTTGTAAACCCTTCATTACCATCCCTAATGGACTATTCAAAGTCATAAAAAGATCAAAAAAGTTAATAATAAGATTGTTTATCTCCACAATAAGTACAAATATAAAGATATGAAAAGAAAAAATATCAAAAAGAAAAGATTTGGCTTTATAGGATTCTAAGATAGACCTCATAATATAGAAATCCAGGAACTATGCTCATTAGGTGAGGGATATATGAAATAGATCTAGTCTGATTTGTGGACCAATGAAAAAAATCTCTACCTAGAGAAATCCAACTCTATTGTAAAGGTAAAACATTCGTATATATGCCTTTTCCATGACCACCACCTCATCCAAATGAAAATCCCTACTATAGCAGCTATCCAAACACATAGTTGTGAATCACATTCCAGATCATAGTGTTTGATTTGACCCCCTCCCATTGACTGGCAGAGGGATATTCCAGCAGAAATTTCATAAAAGGCCCATACATTAAAAATCTCAGAACATGAATGGGTGATTGTCACATTAGTTATTCATGTTTCCTTCCTTTTTTCATTGATGTAAGAAGACAAAACTACTAGCACTAATAGCATTATTGGTAATCCCTTCATGAGAAAACTCAATATGGTGCTTCTTTCCACCGGTAGTTAAACCAGTGTGTTGAGAGACTAAACTACCCTACTCTTCACCCCCATCTCTTATCATGTTATAATTATTAATTAGTGCATTATTCACTATCTCTAAAAAATTAGTAAACCAAAACATGTTTACCTACAATTGAAAAACCTACTTGAGACCTTCCTCAAAGCATATCTTCCTAAATGGATCATCTGTAAGATAAATCGGTGTAAAATGATGAAACTCTTTGAAGCATGTTTCATACCACATAAAATCCATTTATTACTTCTCTAAATAGATAAATTAATCGTTCATTTTATCTATTAGGAAATTAGTAAATAAGAATCCATAAAACATTGATTGGAAATCCCACAAAACCAGATCTCAAATCATATCATCATGGTTCAAAACTTACCACTAGCGATTAGATTCTCTATAAATAATATATGACTTAATATTCAATACCCTCTCAGGTGGTGTCTCCAAATGCTTTAAGATTGGAAAAATAGTATCACACCATTGATATGTAGCCCAAATTCTTTCATCGCCCAAATAAATAGGGGGATTTTGCTACTTTAACAAATACTTATTATCTGATATAGTCGAGGTAGGATTTGAGTATCCCTAAATACTCTTCCTAATTATTAGGAAACCCTCATTGAACTAGGATTAATCACTCACATATGGTATACCTAGTAGTTCCAATACTGGCACTACTGAATGATATATATGTATCATATGGCCCACCATGCCAAGAGAATGATCATTTCCACCCTCATGGCACATGAATGGAGGTTTTCATGGTGGCATGTCTCTATAGTTCAAAAACAATCCTCAAAGAATAACTTGGATGTGACCATCTCTTAGATATAAAAACATAGGAAATGTCAATGAATTATGATAAACAAGTCACACTCAACTAATTGATTTTAAATCCTGGATTATATAATATGAATATCTATACAAATAACAGAATACACTTCTTATTAACCACTCTAATGTTGGGTCAAGATTATGTTCTCTATTTCACAACATGGGTATCGGTATATTTAATGTACAGTGCAACTGAGGAATCCATTTATCAGTAAAATCTCCACATCAGAATATCAGTTTCAATGCAATTATTATTTGTTTAATATTTTCTATAAAATTGATTAATTTTATGCATTTACATTTCCAATTTATAGTGGCTCATACAAATTATAAATTGAAACGTGGAATCCATTTATTTGAAAGAATAACATGTTCCATACGAATGTGACAAATAATCCATGGTTCAACATGCCATAATTGACTGCTTAAGGTTTATGCTTAAGAATTTTTCAAAAAACACTATTACTTTAAGGAAATAACTATAATTATAATCTATGTTTTTCAAATACTTTCACAAAATTATAATCAAATCGTTAATATATGACACAAGACACACATCATATTCTTATGCTGTGAAAAAATGAATCCTCTTTGGAATGACAAAATACATGGCATTTGAATCCTATAATATTTTTAAAAAGTTGCATGAGATGGAATTTATTCATATCACTGTGTCATGGTAATTTCAATAATCTTAAGGAACATCAGACCTCATGTGTGTCACCCAATAGTGATGTCTAATAAACTGCAATAGGAAAACCATAGAAAAAAATTTCTATCAGAGAAAAGTTAGATTTTTTCCTATAGGTGGGTTTTCTACTCCTACGATATCTGATTATTAAATTATAATTCATTCCTAATATCATGTATATTGTCTCAAAATTGTACATCCCTAAAATAAAAATCCATAATAAAACTTTTTAATGTTAATAATTTGATTCCATTGAATGGTACCCCAATCTAGTGGGTTAAATGGCCTCACATTTTCCTACCTATAGACTAGAGTATAATGATTAGATGTGAGGGAATATGTTTTTTGTAGGGAGATTATACCACTATTTCAATGCATAACCCAGTGGTGTAAAAATTTATATCACTAAAGGAATCATAATATAAATCACTAATAATAGAAAATAATCTAAAAGAAATGAGTAATAATAAATATCCAAATCCGTGGAATATACAATATGATGAACATGTCAAATCTCAATAAACAAATAAAATAATTATACTATAATAATGTACAATACATGTATAAAAAGATAAAAAATGACCAAAAACTATCTCTGTATAGTATTTTGAGTCTATATTGGTCAAATTATCCCCCACTACAATGAAACCAACAATAAAGAACCATATAATGGCCACTTATGCGACCCCTACCTATATCCATGATGTCAATTAAGGTACCCAATGATGGACTAAACAGGGTGTGAGATAATATTTAGTAGGCCACCACTAATGGATAATATAACAAGTCAAGTCTGTATAATATAATCAAAATTAGTGTACAATATATCAGATGTATAACATCAAATAAATTACCTTGTCTAGAATAGATGTAGTCTTTTCCATCAAAACACGGATCCTTAGGAACAATAACCAAGCTCTAATAAACAAGGATAGTTATAAATCATTACATGTGGGTGTAACTATGGCCCAGTCTAACAATTGTAATTAGATAACCATACTAGGGCTATCTATAAACATATTTGAATATCTATAATGTTTATATCGTGCAATGAATTTTATAACATCAACAAAATACGATTATACATAATCCAGGAATAGACCACGAAGGGTGCGATCAATGGAATAGAAGATAATGGAATTATCATCATGTATTAGGGGTATCTCAATAGAAATATTTAATGAGTTACGTGGAGTTCAAGTATAATTTCCAAAATACATGTCCAATGTGAGTTCAACAATATGGATCCATTGAGAATGAACGTTTTTCACATCCTACGGAATCAATATCCAAGGAGTAGAAATATCCAAGGCATACACTAATATAATCATGATCCATGTAGTAGAAATGATCATGTAATCCTATGATATTGAGATCTATGGAGATCATATAATGAAACCACTACCATAATCAATTCATAAAATCATTATCATTCAAGATCGATGATTTCTTCCGACATGTTCAACATTTTATAAAAAAACCTTTTATCCTTGTATACAATATTTAATTACATGACAAGAAGGATGAAAATTCATTTTATAATATCGAATCAATTCAATAAATTCATTTATATTTTAATTAGTAAAACATGTTTCTCACAACCTTAAAGTATTCATTAATTTATTGTTAAGTATTACACTAATATTTAAGAGCCTACACACACACACAAAGATGTGGTATATCATAACGATAGTATATGGGAACATTCCAAGGGTGGCCTATAATGAGGCTAATAAACTATGACCCAAAAATTGTTCTCATAGGGGAATCCTAAAAGGTTCCAATTCATTATATGAATAATTTAACTAATTGTAGGGGAATTTTAGAATGTATGATATGTGGAAAAGCTACATAATGCATAAAAACAACAAAAATTTAAGGGAGATGGTATATAACACCAACTATATTACCATGGTATAACACTCTTCACGTATCAACCTTTAATTCTTTGCAAAATAGGAGAAAAAAGAAGAATAGAAAAATTCCCTGAAAAAATGGAACTTTAGCTTTAACGAAAATAACACCATCGATATAAATAAAAACAAAGAATGAAACAAAATTAATTAAGAACATATTGGTGATGATATAATGATAATATCAACGCATGAATCAGAAATCATATAGTGAATTGGGAAAAAATCTTACCATTAGGCTTCATGAAACCTTCAAATGGGTAGAGGATCCACTAGATAATGAAAATATAAAATATGCATTTTATTTTTAGTGGATGTAATAGAAAATTTTTATTTCTCACATTTGAACCGAGTCACATGATTTGGCTACACGGCTTTCCAAATAGTGCACCAATTGTGTTCCCTACCCTGTCTAAAGGGGCTTCACATGTTTTATATTTATGGTTATAAAATCTATTTGAAAACTATACTACACAACTCTTATAAATATTACAGGTGGTACTACATAGGTGTGTACCCCTAGCTACATGAATTATTCAAACCTTGTTGCCTCATAATTCGGTTTTTCTAGTCTTTCATGCTTTATCCTAATCATGAGGCGTAGCTAGAACAATTTTTATTAACCATGAAACCCATCTATTTTTCTAAAAAAAATACAGTCTCTACACACTGAGAAAGCCCTAGACACCCATGAAACTCTTGTGACCTCATTAGGTATTTACATTAGGTGGAAAACCAAGAAATTAAACTATGATTCAATATATTTGTACCTCGTAGAAAAAATCGGGATCTTACAAATATCCACTAAGTCATATTTAAATATTTTCACGATTTTAAAATAATTTAATAATATATTATTTTGATAAAATATAATTTTTATTATTTTTAACACTTAATTTAAATTAATTATAAATAAATAACAAAAAGGAATAGTTGTAATATAGTTCGTTAACACCTACCTAGTATGTTTTAAAAATTTGCAATATTTGTAGGTCAAAATAGTTTATTAAAATTATATATCATTATTATTTAAAAAATAATTTGTTATATTTTATATTAAATTGAGACATACTAAATCGTAATTTCATTGGTAGTTATGTATATTATATAATAACGAAAAATTAAAAAATAATTATATCATGATTTTTTACTAACCTCTGAGTAAAACAATAAATTTTTTAAAACATAAATTTTTTCCTATGTGGGAACAAAATATTTTCATAAAAATAAATAGAGTTCATTTTGTAACTTTATTTGATTTAAATAATTTATAAATCATTTTCACTAGAAAAATGTATAATAAACAACTAAATTTTTATCCTAATGTGTTATGGTTAGAATTCCCTTCACCAATAAATTTTTTTTAAGATATATTATGGGCTTATCCTTTTTTTAATACAAATTAAAATTATTTACCATTTACTGATGTGTTAAAATTTTTCCATAGTTACTATTCAAATTGGCCAAAAATAAAAAAGGCCTATTTATAAAAAAGTTAACATCTGGATACTTATTATTTAATTAATTTTATCTAATTCAATACCGATAAATGTTATAAATTAATTTTAAATTAATTTAAAAAAATGGGAGAGAACTTCATTTTAGAAAAAATACATTTTTAAGCATAAAACTAGATTTTTTATTATTTTGAGCATAGAAAAATATGTTTTCAATGTTAAAAAACATTGATCAAGTAAATAAAAATATATAAATTTAATTAATTTTTTTGACCAGTATTGATTAATTAAATTTACTGACATAGAAAAACTATGTGAGCATAATAAAATTATGAAAAAAATCACATTGATTTTCAAAAAAAAATTTAGATACTACTCTTTTGATAACTAATGGGATCATTTTATTGATGTGTAGACATTATTTTTTTATAACATAGTTATTACAATTCATACCCATAAATCAAATGGATAGGAAATAATAGACACATAATACATTAATTATGTTACAGGGTTCATTTAACCAATTTGTTTCAGGTAACACAAGATATCGAAGAAGTTAAAATTTTTAAAGATAAATATTTCATTAAAATATTAGGGTGTTATAATAAATTTATACTTAAATATCATTAATCTTGATTAATTCACATCAAATTCTTATTTAATTACATTCCTTCTAGTTCTGAAAATTGATAAATACCAATAAAATAGTATTATAATAAATAGACATAATTATGATAAATCATTTATATGATGTTTAAATATTTTTACATTCCTTTCAATATATGAAACCATAGGTTTAACGTTGGTCATCCATCATTATCAAATATTCAAATAATCCTATATGGTTCACAAATTGAATTTGAATTAACCCATTCGTATCCACTGAGAGTGTCAAGCCTAGTGTGCAGAATGAGCCATCATCATGCACCGAGCGTCGATCACGCCAAAGCCCAATAGGCCATTTGTAGAGTTAATAATCCTATGTAAAATTATTCAAGATACACATCCTCTTATCGTGTCTATACATGAATATATTTCTATGAAATAAAAATGATCTCATCCTTAACAAATTTTCAGGAGTTATCCAACAATTAGACATATCCTAAAATGAATTCATAGGGTTATGTTATTTAATATGTGTTTTCCAATATTTAGTTCTCAGGGTTCCCACTGAATGTCATATGATGCCCAATATAATTCCCATAACCCCAATATCCCATATCCATAGATTACATTAATAAATGTAAAAATATATTAGTGGTTGTATCCTGATGGACCAAAATGTTTAGTAATATTGGTAAGATACATACATGAATCTCACATTACAGTAAAAAACATGAAATTAAATACATGGTGAAAGTAAACAAAATTGATCCTCATGCTCAACCAAAGATTTATTTTTTAAATCTTATTGAAAGTAAGATAATAAGGGTTCATATAAAATACTTCATAAGGGTTAGTCCATCTAATTTTATAATCAATCAATATATCATAGTCAATATGGGAAGGTAAATAATATAAAAACATGTTATATAATCAATAAGTTGAGCAGAAAAAATAATATGACATGAATGAATGATGATAAAATAACACTATATAAATAATCACATTCCTTTGAATTTAATACATTTATAATATCAATTTAGTATTATAATGGATAATAAAAAAACGAATTATCAATAAAAGAAACAATTAATATTAGAAATCTTGGTATCATAAATATTGATATTTATACCATTTAAGACTTAAGAAAAGAATGATTAATAAAATTGGTAAAAACCCATTTATTTTGTCAGACTAATTATTCTTATGATATTTTTCAATTCATCAAGGTGCTATACAAATTTTTTTCCTTTCACATCACTATATTTACATAAAATTCCTCATATATAGAATGATAAATTTAATTCATGAACAGATTTTATTATCAATAAATATATGCATTGAGTAAGGAATGAATATTTAATTATATTTATCATTTTCAATCAAATAACATTCATATTAAAACAGTGTATATAGAAATGATATATGTTTTAAGAGATGAAAATATCAAAGATAAATTATATTTATATTTAAAATAAATATATTTTCTTGTGATCACAATAAAGTGAATGTTTAAAGGGAAAATTAATTACTACCAAAATAATTAGGAAACTGAATTTAAATAATTTCCCTAGTCAAACTGGTGATAATACTACATCTAAAGAATTAATTAATATTTAATAATCAAATAATATTCTTGGTTTAGTACAAGTAAAATAATGGGCTTCCATTGTTTATAAATACAAATTTCATAAAATATCATTAATTATATTTTTGACGAAAATAAATTTTCAATATGTAAATAACATTTTAAAACTAAAGACATGATGATTATTTGAAAAAAAATTAATTTTAAAATAAAATTTTAAAATTATAAAAGTAATATTCAATGAAATGAATAATAATTGTGATTGAAAATTTCATTCATTCCAAGTAAATTAAAACAGAGATTCCTTTCACATTTAGGGTAAAAATACAATAAGTACCTCATTTAGAAAGATAAAATAAGATTCATTTAAAATAATTGTAAATATAAAACATGGGTAAAGATGTATTTAATAAATTTTTTGAGATTATTAAATACTATCATGAAATAATTTTTAGAAAAAATGGACATCGATGAAAGCAATTTAAATCAAATAGAGAAATAAAGTCAGATTTTATTGAAATTAGATTTTACATCATTATATATATATATGAGAGTATAATTTTAAAAATCGATTAAATTTTAACATATAATGAGAGTAAAATAATTTAAAATCGATTCATTATAAAATGATCGTATAATTTTGTTCATTGTAAACTAAAACATAAATAATCCCAATTAAATAGAGACTATGAAATAAACCATAACATATTTGGTAACATTTGAATCATAACCCCATGAAATAAACGAATAAATATGATACATTAAGTACCATGAATATAAATATATTAATTAAATAACATATAAATGTTTTAGTATATATACATAAAAAATTAAATAGTTTTTAACATATCATATATCCCAAAAAATGTAATTTGAGACGAGAAACTCTTATAATGACAATAATGTTTTTGTGTGAATTAATAAAATAATTAATTATGCGTATAAAATTTAAATCCACAAAAATTAAGTTAAAATGCAGAACAATATAATAAAATATGATTCCATAGAAAATATTTCAATATCAAAGTCAAAGAAGAAGTTATATTACCCAATGAAAAGAGACTGAGTTTTGAAATTCATTACAACTTGGTAATTTTAAATTATGATACCATAAGATGAAGTATTTCAAATTGAAACATAAAATAATATTAATTTTTAATGAATCATTACATTACTTATAAAATGGGCATTTTATACACCATATAAAATAAGTTAGGTGCATAACATCAAAATATACATCATGGAATGGAAATTGAGACTATATTCCTTAACACATTCTTCCCATTAGTTGAATATGATTTAACACCATGTATAATTGTTTTAAGAATATTAATAAATTTTTATAAACCATATATTTATTTATAATTTCAAATAAATATATTTTATAACATATTATCATCTTCTCGTTAATGATATTTCATTATTAACATTGTTTTGGGTGTTAACTACATTGTTTTCTCAAGCATGTTTCGTCATAGATGTTTGGGTTATTGAGTATATGATATAGTTACATAATATATATATATATATATATTATTTTATTAATGTGATAAAAATTCTATTTATTCATTATATACATTTTTGAAATAATTTTTTAACATTGGACATGAGAATTCAATCACATCGCTTCTAAAAGATTGTATATTATACGTACGCATGAGATATGATATCATTTCTTTAATGGGTGAATGGGTATGAAAGTGAAGGATATGAAAATTTTATATATTAAATATAATGTCATAATTATAATATATATAAATTATTTTCATCATTATGATTATCCTTGTGAGTTGGTGATGGAATCAAATTTCATGCTTTGGTGAGGAGGTAATCCACTGTAAATGCGAGTGATGGATTTGTTTCCAATTTGACAGAGAAGAATATGGATAAGTATTATTAAATCATCATAATATCATATAAATACATGTTATATGTTGTTTTTATTATAATTTATTCTTTAATGAATAATTGAAGATGATAAAATAGGAAGTAATGAAAGAAAGAACGTGGTGATGATAATTCAATTCTCCCAGAGGAACCTCATTGGGATTTCTTATTAAAGACTCCATGATTGGAATTTTTTGAGTATAATGAACATTAATAATATGAATAATTATTCTAGTGAGATATTTTTTTATTTTTCTGTCGAGATAAATGTCTTCACTGGTGCAAAAAAGTGAGGGGAGGCGGTGCGCTTTTGTTATTTAAGAGGAGTGACATTTTTTTAAATTACCAAAACTACTCAACAATGAGAAGTCACTCTCATCGTTAGTTCCAAAAAATCGGTAAATAATGTAGTGGGTGAATGATAACGTCATTACATAGCTTCAACTCTATAAATAAGCATTTTTCAAATATACTATTTACTTTACCTCTGAGGTTACTGTGTTTTACATTTTATCTTTGACCATAGTAACTAGTTTTTTTATGCTACATAATTTTTCCGTTAAGTACAAAATAAATTTAAACATTTGAGATAATATTGAATCAATGACTATAAATACGAAATAAATATATTTTTTAAAATTATATGTTTTTTGAAAATTAAATTTAACACAAGAACATGTAATGAAGAAAACCCCCTTTTAGCCTTAAATATCATAATTAATTGTTAGTATTTTAACTATTTATTATAAAAAAAATAGTTATAATGAATGAATAATATTTATTATTCTGATTTAAAATATTTGAATTATTTTATAAAATTAAAATCACTATTTTTTTAGAATTTTTTTAAAACCCATCCCAAAAATGTTTTTGTAAAATGTGTTTTCAAAAAATCTATTATTCAAGCATATAATAATCTTATAATAACTATATGACTAACAATCATAATTGGATGGATTTAAACTCATAAATATAGATATATAAAAAATAAATTTAATTTTAATAATTCTTAATTAAATACTATCTAATATAATTACAATGAATATATATTATTCCTTTTCAATCAAAAATAGTTTCTGATAAAAGATATTTCTAAAAAATTATATTTTTAGAATATACAATTATAGTAAAATACAGTATAAATGACCTTAAAATGTAATTAATTAAGTTAAATATAAATTTTTTAATAATTTTAATTTGAAATAAAATTTAAATAATTATAGTACTATTAAATTATATAATTTGTTGAAAATAAATGACACGATTACAAAAGGTAGTGTTTTTCACAATTCATTAAAAATTCATAATTTTCAGAAAAATACAAAAAGTTTACCCTTAGTGAATTTTGAGATTATTTATTTGAAATTTATTTTTATTTTTTAAATGAAATTGTATAAAATAGGAATAAATTGATTATATTATATTATCTCACAACAAAATAATTTTTTTTATAAACAATGTTTTTTTAATCATGTAATGTATGTGCTAAAAATTATACCCCTATTTAAAAATATATTTGATTCATAATAATATTGTCACAAAATTTTGAAATGTTTTTTACTCATAGTCATGTAAAAAAATTTAATAGAATTGTCATAAATGACACATTTAAATAGTATATCATTGCTCATTTTGTCTTAGTGTGGCATATCGTATACACTATCAAACCTAATGTTCTTCTTTTGAAAATTTAGGGTGTTATATTTGAGTTATTTATTGTTATTACATGATTATTTCCTTTGATATTATTTCTTTCATATATATTCAAGTATAGTTCATCTTTTAGTGTCTTCAAGGAAATGAATTGGTCTAACATGACATGTTGACCCCCAATAAGGGGATTGCCGTCACTATGATTGGAACGTTTTCATTTACCATTATTAAATAAAATGTGGAATGTGTAATGAAACAAATAAATATATTATATTTTAATGTGAGTATGTGTCTTTCCCAAGATCTTTGAAAATGGTTGACATATGGACACTATCACATTCCCATAATGAAATTAATAGAATTATCCCATAATGTTTGAACATTTGTACACAAAAGTTGGTTGAATTTTTTTGATCTTATGTCTAGCTCACTTGGAAATTTTTTAATTCATGTATTAATTACAATTTACCTTCCTTACAACTTTGTATAAATTTAGTTATATCTAGGGTTCATGGAAACTTGGTTAGTGCATTTTTGGTGTCCAACATAGTATTTAATCACTCCATACAAGGGAATCTCTATGCAAGTACATATTTCTTGAATACAGACCATGAAAAGGGAAATGGCCCAATATGTGGGGCTGAACAAGAAGAGGTTAGAGGATGGAGGAATTATCATCATAAAATTTAGAATATAGATATTGGTATTTATATTTTTTAATTAGGTATTATAGTTTAGTTTTATTACCTCATTTGGAGACTATGGTTTATTTTTTTGGACAATTTTTCATTTTATTGTAGCATGAATATATATTTTTTGTTTAGGTATGTTTTTTATTAAATTTTGTAATTTTGGTTCAGGTTTATTATTAACGAGTGTATAATCTCCCCACATCACTAACTAGACCTTCCCTAATATATGTAAGTCTCATGAATATGAGGTTTCACTCTAGAGGTCATGTAGCATACTAGATGGACCTTATGGGTTGGTCTGGGTGTTACATCTATAATTTAGGGAGTCTATATAATTTCAAACCTCCACGTCTTGATGATTTCATTATGATGAAAAGGAAGTATGGTCATATTTTCATTCCATTTGACCTTAGAAAACCTATACATTATAGTTAAAATATAACATCATAATATGTTAATATATTAAAAAAATCATCCTAATATACAATATCATGCCATAAAGGAGTAGGATACACCATGAATGGTGGATATTGGTGCACTTAGATCATCCCTAATGTATTGGATTCATCTAATATTTTCAGTGGGAATTTTTAAATATAATAACTATATAATATAATTTTATGGTTATTATTAAATAAATTATCATCCAAGAGAAGTGTTTTAAGAAGCGGTTTTGAATATTAATTTCAAATTTAAATATTAATTAGTTAGAAATCTGACTCATGTGAGGATCTAGATCCATGTATAGAAAGTGGTAAGTATATGATGTATGTGTATAGCTGAAAAAGTGTTATAGATATGTGAAAATTAGTTATTATTTTCTAACTATCTAAAGTACAATTAAAGACAAAGTATAAATAAATTAAATTGGTGATATGCATGTGTTTTGTATAAAATGTAAAGAATCAGATAATATTTTTTGAATGTTTGAAGAAGAAGTTACGTGTGACACCCAGATATTTCAATATGTATTTCAAATATAAAAGAGTATTATGTTTTTTATATTTTGATACATGCAACATAAAACAAAAAAATCTATTATAGTTTTATTAAAAGAAAATATTATAGTGATTGATAATCAAAAATACATTATGAGGTTTCAATATGAATCCATTTGAATAAAAGTAGTGGAATAAATACAGTATATATATAAAATAAAATTTGGTATCTTTATGGTTCTCTAAAAACATTGTGATCCTAAAAAAATATATGAAAATAAAGATAATAATTTGGAATATAATATATATGACAAGAGATAAGTAAATAAATAAATTTTCATAAAGTGTGTAAGTTTACATATTTGAACATAATATGAATATTATATATATGATCATTAGACGTATAATATATAAATATATATATATATAATTTAGATATAATTTTTTTGGTATATATAAAATAAATTTGATTTAATTATGATAATGTCTTTAGAATGTAAAAAAGTTTTTTAATTTTTTTTATTTTCCCAATGTATTTGTACATTAAAAGATAAATTATTCATTATTAATATATTATTGTATTGAAATATTCATATTATTTATTGAATTTATTTAATTAAAATTCATTTGATTATGGAAATTAGTAATGAAATGAGAATATTCTCGTTTTATGCTTTAAAAATATGTTTCCTTCAAAAATGGTTTTTATTTATTTTTTAGAAAATATTATAATTAATTTTTTCACTAAGATAAAAATTAGTTGATAAAAATAATAATATTTTTAAATTATTCATATTAAAACTATTTTATGATGGAATTTTGATATATTCCTAGGATGATAAATTTTTCAATGAATAATGAAAATACCTATTTTATAGAAAACTGCCTTTTCTTTTCTAGTATTCACAGAGAACCATCTATTTGAATTTATTTTAAAATGTTATCAGATTATTTTTATTAAAAATAATAAAATTATATTCACAATAATTTTTATTTTTCATTTTTTCTATACACATTTTTTATATGTAAAAAGGTATTCTTTCTACAATTCTTTTCAGCCCATTTTGTATGTTTAATTTATATATAATTTATTCAACTTATAAAAATTGAGTTTTAAAAAATTAATTCAATATTTGGAATTAGTAAGATAATTATTTTAAATATTTATATTTTATTTTTGGTTATTATGAATGATGACCGGGATAAATATTTTCCCCCACAATAAGGGTAAATCAGTTAATTAAAACTAAAAATAATATGACTAGGAAATAAAAATCTATCCCATACACAACTTATATAGTTTTTTGAGTTTATTTATACAAGAATCATATAATATATTAATATATAGAAACTAGTATTAATTTTTCTTTGATGATGACCTTAATAATATATTAAGTAATGAATAGATTCAAAATTATACATTATTGTATCATAACTAATATCTTATAATAGGAACAAAAAGAATTTTTGCATTGTTATAAATAGTTATATGAATAATTTTCGTTTTTTATTACCATAGAAGTTGATTTTTAATTTTTAGTGATAAAATAAATACCTTAAATGTCTATGCATCGCCCACAAAATGCTTCTGCAGGTAGTAAAAAAATAATGTAAATGATTTCAAATACATAAAAAGTAAGAAAATTTGGATTAATTATTTTTATCCTTAAATTTTTAGATAAATATATCATATTAGTGATTTTTAAAAAAGATCAAATTATAATTTAATTATAATCACGACATCATTAAATTCAATTTATATGAATAGTCTGAAAATAGGATATAATGTTATTTTATGCTAGATAATATTTTATTTATTTATTTTAAATTAATAAAAGTATTATATTTATAAAATATAATCGTATATGGTTTATAATATAATTAATTTTATACTTATTTTCATATTTTCCATTTACTTAAACATTTTTTACCCATAAAGATTAAACATCCATTGTCATTTCAATATTTGTTAAAAGGATTTACAAGGGTTAAAAAAAAGTGATAAAGAAGAAAAAATAATATAAAAATTAATAAATATAATATATGAAATTATTTAAACATATAACAATCATATATTCTAAATATATAAATTTTTATCCACATGAAATTGAAAATTAATTTGTATTAATATAATACATTATTTTATTCCATGGGTATCCTACTCTTCCCTAATATAAGGACATCACCTCTCCTCTCTTAATAAAAATTCATGATCCCCTTAAGATTAAAAAGACCCAAAAAATATTATATACTTCTTAGAAATCATTTTAATGTTTATTTGATTCGTACAATATCTTCCCTATGGTCCTTTAGATATTATCCTAAGGAAATTTATCAAAAAAGTGGTAATAATCTCAACCAAGCATATTCAATTTACTTCATTTTCTACCTTTAATATGTATAGAGTAATTGAAATAATAAAATAATATTATTATTTAACATATACATATATTCTTATATTTTATTTTCATAACCTTATTCATATACTTTTTCCATCAAATGGGTAACAAAACCATTGTTTAGGTGTGTGTGAGGACTACATTCAAAAAAATAGATGAACTTCATTTCAAATATTTCCTATAAGTGTATGGTAATAATGATGGAATTATTATATATATTTATATATATTACATAATAATGATTATGAAAATATAACATTTATCTATAAAATTACAATCATTAAAGGTAGAATCATCACACGTGCATACATACAGACTACCATATCAAGATATAGATGTACATAATTATAAAAAACCACATCTCAGGGATTGAAATATAGATATATTAAATAATTTTTTTATGTTTAAAACAAGATAAATATTTTTAATAAATAATCCTTTATTTTATTTCATTATTTTTCATCAAATAAAAAGTAAAAATATTGCTCATGTGAATGTGAAAACTACCCCTTCACAAGATGAGGTATTTTTTATATTGTTAAATTATCAATACAGACTAAAAATTTCTTTTTATGTATAAAAATGAAAATTAGGTTATAATTATTTTTCTATATATGAGGTATCATTGACCACATTGACCATGGAAAGCCATACAAAGTTATTTTTCAATTATAAACTGTGTGTCCTCAAAACACCCAGCATGGTCTTAGGTGATTAAGTATATTAATATGTAATTTAAATAAATAAAATAATAGGTTTAATGATAGGAAAATAAACATTTATTATTTTTTAATCAATTAAATAATTAATATTATTTTATTAAACAAGATTCAAAGTATATACATAACTTGTTTGGACTAATGGTAAGGGGTTTCATAACTCGATTTCTTTTAATTTGGTTATATTACATCTCAGTTTTTTGTGTTATTCCAATATTATGTATGTAAAGACCAATGATTATTTTATGTTTTATTTCAACAATTTTTATTTATTTACTTTTTTACACATCATCACTTCATTTAATAATTCTCACATCAATGTTACGCTCTTTATAAGGGTTTCTCATCCCAATTTTTCCCTTGAGACATATGTCATATTCACCACTTGATTCCTTCTTGTGTTATATACACCAATCCATTTATATGATACTTCATTAATAAAATTATATTAATCATATTTAATGTTTCATTGGTATTTATTTATTTTTTTGGTTCATGAATCAAAAGTTACCAAAGTGGTAATGGATTATTTCAATGTCTTGTCCTTTCATAGGATTGCTTATGTTTGACATTCAATTTTCTTAATTATTCAATATTTATATATTAATATATATTTATTCTAGTCTAATACAGTTATTTTAGTAAATTATAAATTTTTCATTCATTTTCATCTCTCTATGTAATCAAAATTCTAAAGGATTTTTACAATGAAGAATGACTTTGTTTTTATATAATATTGTGAGTTACTTTATTCCATGTTCATATTTATTTTAAAATGTCTTCAAGGATGTATTTTATAATATATAATGATTAATTAATTTCTTTTTCACCCATTATTGTATATATATTAAATGGTTTTAATAGAATATATTTGTTATTTTTCGAATGAGAAACATTTTACAAAATGTGTGATGAGAATATTTTTTGTAATAAATGCCACAGGACTGGATTTTACCCTAATCATAAATATTATTTAATTTTAATATTATATTAAATATTTCTATGTTTCATTTAAAATAAAATAATTTTGTGAATATTGTTTGAATTTTTATTATTTAATGGTACCCAAATAAAGGGTTATTTTCCTCCATTTTCAATGGAATTTCATAACTATTAATTCAGTAGAATTTTAATACCAATAAATAAACTTTAATGGTTCATCTAATTTACTAGGAATATTATCATATAACACCATGCATATTCTTTTTATGGATTTCTTATAATGATTATTTTAAATATATTATCATGAAGATCATTTCTCTTCCATATTAAAATTATTTTTCAATGGAATTCAAGATATTTTAAAAATATCAATGATTAAAATATAATCTTCCATATTTTAATTTTTATACTAATTTAGAATTATTAATTATATCACACCAGTTTCAATTATGTAACACTTAATTATGATTTTCAAGAATGTGAAAATTTATGGGTGATGTTAGGGAGAGTTTGGAGTAATTTTAACATGATTTGGGGGGATTTTATAATGGTTCATAGTTTGTGAATTATTTGTAGAATCTATGAAACACATATTGGAATCCATTCACTTTGTAACAGTGGATAAGGTTAAGGAACACAGGAAGGTTCATGGTTTTTTCCAACCATGTGGATTCCACGGGGGAACCATGCATCACAAGATAAAGAGATTTAGCATGACCTTTGCACAGTTTTTCTAAATCTACAAGAAAACCATGAGAAGTCTCCCTTGAGACAGACACTGGTGCATGGTTAGGACAAGGGTTATCTAACCATGTGACTTACCATATATAGTTTTAAAGAGAAATTATAATACTATGGATCTCACATATTTTCCTCTCAAAATGCCTCATTTTCTTCCATTGTGTCCATAACTCTAGATTCCCTCATCCAAATGGATAAAGAGGATTATTCAATCGATTCAAAGGCGATTTGAAGAATTCCCTTTGTGTTTTGAAGCTGAATTATTATGTTATGTGTACATTATTAGTTGTTCTTGGTGGTTTTCCTTAGATTTATCTATCTATCTCTCTATTTTAGTTATATATAAACCACATTTGGATATATATAAGGTATTTTATGACAAATATGATTATATTTGGACTTTTATAGGATAGTGAAAGAGGTCTAAGGCATTGTTTTGTAGATTCAACCTCGCTTCATGAATGTTTTCATGCCCTTTTATGTTTTCACCAAATATTTTAATATAGGTGGATTAACTTTCAACTCCACTATTTATGAAATGAAAGATTGAGTTAAAATTCATGTTTTTGTAGGAAATATTTTTGAATATTAATGTAAATTTTTAATTGGAAACCCTCTTGAGTGATGGTTTGAGGAATCAAGAAAAATGGGTGTTTTAGTTGGAAACTTAATTTGGTAACATGATTTTAAAATGATGATTTTAAAATATGGGGTTGGGTTTTCTATATGGAAAAATAGTTTTTATCAAAACGGTTTTATTGAAATGGGATTGGAGAAATTGAATTTTTAATGACTTTTTTAATGTTTGTGTGGCATGTGTTCATAAGAATTAGGATGGATAATGACATGAAGTACAACCATAAAAAGGTAGGGATGGATATGGGTGTGAGCACTACGGGAAAAATGAGCAATTGCGACGGGTTATTTGCGACGGGAATAAATCCCGTCGCAAATAGTCATGTTAAAAAATTATTTGCGACGGGGGTATTTTCCCGTCGCAAATAAGGAGGCTTTTGCGACGGGATTTTTTTCCCCGTCGCAAATCGTTTTCCCGCGATGCGCGCCAAATCGCGGGAAACGTATTTGCGACGGGGAAATATTCCCGTCGCAAATAACAAATCGCGGGAAACGTATTTGCGACGGGGGAATATTCCCGTCGCAAATAACCGGCGGCGGTAAATGGTATTTGCGACGGGAATATTCCCCCGTCGCAAATACTATGTCGGCAGAGGGTTATTTGCGACGGGACCCGTCGCAAATAACTATTTACCGGTTGACCGTAATAAATGTTGGCTAAGGTATTTGCGACGGGACCCGTCGCAAATAATACTAGTTGCGACGGGAATCCCGTCGCAAATGAGCCCGTCGCAACTAATCTAACCTATAAATACCCCCATCCATTTTTTTCATTTCATTCTCATTCCTTATCTTCTCTCTCTCTCAGAATCATATTTCTAGAGTTGAGTTTTTCTCTAGTGTAAGTTTTTTCTCCGGAGCCGATATTAAAGTTTTGAAGAACGATCAGAACAGATCAATTTTCAAGGTATTTATCTTTATTTTAATTTTTTATTTATTTTTAATTTTTTATTAGTTTTTATTATTATTAATTAGTTGTAATTTAATTATTTTTAATTGTTTATATGGTAATTAGGAATAATTAGTAATAATTTTTAGTAATTAAGAATAAATATTAATAACTAGTAATAAATACCAATAATTAAGAATAAGAACATTATTACATTATTAGTTTATTTTATTATTAATATTAAAATAATATAATTTTTTATATATATACAGTTCTTTTTTCATCTGTGTGTTTGCTGTCTTCACATGTATTATTTGTATGTGGAGATAGAAAACGCACAGATGAAAACAGAACTGTATATAAATTAGAAAATTATATTATTTTAATATTAATAATAAAATATATTAATAATGTTATTATTTGTAATTATTGGTAATTATTTCTAATTATTGATAATTATTCATTTAATTACTAATAATTATCAATAATTAAGAATAATTAGTAATAATTACCAATAATTAACAATAATTAGTATTAATTACCTCTAATTAGTATTAATTACCAATAATTAGTATTAATTACCAATAATTAGTATTAATTACCAATAATTCGTAATAATTAGGAATAATTAACAATAATTAGTAATAATTAGGAATAATTAACAATAATTACGAATAATTAACAATAATTAGTAATAATTAGGAATAATTAGGAATAATTAGTAATAATTAGGAATAATTAGGAATAATTAGTATTAATTAGGAATAATTAGTAATAATTACCAATAATTAGGAATAATTATGAATAATTAGTATTAATTACAAATAATTAGTATTAATTAGGAATAATTAGTATTAATTACAAATAATTAGTATTAATTACAAATAATTAGTATTAATTACCAATAATTAGTATTAATTACCAATAATTAGTCTTAATTACCAATAATTAGTCTTAATTACCAATAATTAGTATTAATTACCAATAATTCGTAATAATTAGTATTAATTACCAATAATTCGTAATAATTAGGAATAATTAACAATAATTCGTAATAATTAGGAATAATTAACAATAATTAGGAATAATTAGGAATAATTAGGAATAATTAGTAATAATTAGGAATAATTAGTAATAATTCGGAATAATTAGTAATAATTAGGAATAATTAGGATTAATTTGTATTAATTAGGAATAATTAGTATTAATTACCAATAATTAGTATTAATTAGGAATAATTAGTATTAATTACAAATAATTAGTATTAATTACCAATAATTAGTCTTAATTACCAATAATTAGTCTTAATTACCAATAATTAGTATGAGGATCAGTTGCGATCTCAGACTGCACAGATAGAGAGTCTTCGACAGGAGCAGGAGCAGATTCGTCAGCAGCATTAGGATGAGCGTCGACGCCAGCAGCAGCTGTACGAGGAGCAGACGAGGCGGTGGCAGCAGCAGCATCAGGAGCAGATGGAGTACATGCGCCGACTCACTCATGCTTTAGGGGTGGAGTTTCCTCCACCACCATCTGCAGATCCCCCACCTCCCCCCCTCCTTCAGATTAGATTTTGTATTTCAGTTATAAAATTTGAGAAATCAATTTTTTTTTTCTATTCGTAGTTTCTGTCTCATTATAAAATATTAATAATATTATATTTTTAAATAACAATATTAATATGAATAATAATATTATTTATATTTTATAATATTAAATTTTATATATATATTAAAATTTTATAATATTATAATTTAATTATTTTTTTTGTAATACTTGAATTATTTTAATATTTGAATGTAAAATAATTCTATTATTTTTATATTAATTAAAATAACTTATTAATATTTTTGTATTTATGAATTATAATTGTATTATTATTATATTAATTAAATCATTTATTAATATTCTATTATTTTTTATTTTTGAATTATAATTTTACTATTATTATAGTAATTAAAATAATTTATTATTTTCATTTGTAAATTATAATTCTATTATTATATTCATTAAAATAATTTATTAAAAATTTATTTTTTTTATTTTTTTTATAGTATTTGCGACGGGATACTATACCCGTCGCAAATACTAATATTATTAATAGTTTTTTATTTTTTTTAAAAATATTATTTGCGACGGGACCCGTCGCAAATACTATCAATATTATTTGCGACGAGATGCGATGCCCGTCGCAAATACTAGTATTATTAATATTTTTTTTTTAAAAAACGTTTTTGCGACGGTACCGTCGCAAATAGTATTTGCGACGGTAACGTCTCAAAAGGTATTTGCGACGGGTCCCGTCGCAAAAACGTTTTTAAAAGTTTTTACAAAAATACGGAATACTATTTGCGACGGGGAGAATGCCCGTCGCAATAAACCGCTATAGCGACGGGCCCGTCGCAAATAAGTGTAGTTGCGACGGCGTTTTCAGCAACGGGCTATTTGCGACGGGGTCCCGTCGCAAAAAGCCATTTGCGACGGGATCCCGTCGCAACTAGCCCGTCGCAAATAGCTGTTTTTCTAGTAGTGGAGGTACTCCTTTCAAAGTGGTTTACTATGTGATGGTGTAGTGAAAGGATGATATCAAAAACACGAATATAGGTCTAGGATGGATTCATGGTTGGATGTGTGGATATGTGAGATGGAATGGGTTTTGAAAAAAATAAATTTATTAAATGGTTTTAGTGAATTTATTAGTTTCATCCATAAATGTTTATTTTTTTTTGTAAAAACTGATTGGTTTTGGAACTAGTTTATATTTAGGTATAAACTGTTTTGGAAATTTTTTTATAAAAACTATTTTATATAAATTTTCTAGCATGTTCTATCATAGTGGTGTGAGTAAGGATGTAATATGGGAAAATCCCAATAAGTTTCATTACCCACCCCTATATCGGAACAATGGTGACATTGGAGATGTTTTCTATCATGACATGGGAAAAGGTAATATATGATATTTTACTAGTGAAACTTAGTTACTGTTGATATGTTTGGTGGATTTGGATCATGGATATTGTTGAATATTTAGAGTTGTTTTTATCTTCGAGTCTTAATTAGTTATATAGTGTTTTTTATACACTTATTTATTTTGAATTCTTTCGACACGGTGCTGTTTGAAGTCATTTTGATATAAATGAAATGATTATGTTCTATTTCATTGTTATCATGCATCATGTAGTGTTTTTTGGTTATTAATTTTTTGGTAGTTTTATTTATTTTTAAATTCAAAATCATACTCCACTTGTAAATAGATACCATGGAATTTATTGGTACCCTTCAGTGTCTTGGGGATATCTCTCACAAATATGTACCTTCCTCCCTCCTTCTCAAGCCAATGTTGGGGGGAAAGATGATACACATGGTATATATCTTGATCTGTAAAAACATCCTTATCAAAAATGTGGTAATAGACGGTTTGATCGTTCATTAATAGGTGGTAATTAAAATTTTTATTCTCGAAGATAAGATATAGTCTTGTCTATTCCTTGTGTTAGGTAGGTAGAGGAGTTGGACTTTGCAATCACGAAATGTAGAGAACAAAAAAACGTAGCTAATATTTTTATGACGGCCATCATGTTACTCGAGAGTTGGGTGGTTAAGTGTTTTCCAAGATACTTATAGTATTTGGAATCTCATTGTAATTGGATTGGCCAATGAGTTGAGGATGAAATGCATATTGAAATGACTTCCCACTATGACTGTATGTTTCATATTTAGTAACAATTTTGTGAAATATGTTTGTTTTTAAAAAATCTTGAAACTATTTTCAAAGGAAATATTTTTAAAAAATGAATCATCTTGATATTTTGAAAATGTTTTTCTTTTAAAAACAAAGTCATATTTTCGAAAAATTCATTAACATGGAAAATATTGATTTTTAACAGCATTGTTGTGATGGCATGATGTAGTATAATTTCAAATGATAATAAATCAGTAAATAGTGAGTGGGAATTATGTCTTTTGTTTTATTTATAGAAAATAACATCTGATAGGCATCATAGAAGCCAACCGAAGGATGTTTCTGAGAACTTCGTTGCACCTGATCTATACGTAAACCAATAGTTAGTTCAGTGTATTATCCAAGAATTTCAGGCTATGGACAATTGGAATAGGAGAGATAAGCCCTGGAATTTTGTTTATTCCACCCAATTATTGAAATAGAATCCATCCATTTTATTGATTGATTCTGAACCATAAAAGGAAAAAATGTGTCTAAATAGGATGAATCGTATCATTAATTTCATCAGCACACCTGTAGATTTGAAAGTAAATCAGGTGACTTATATTATATATTATCATAAACTCTAGTGGTTTTATATAGATGTTCGAGAAACATTACAACATGAACTTTCATGGAATGATTTTGATTAATTGTTAAATAAACAATTCTACAATCTTATGTTCCGAATTTAAAGAATGATTGAATTATTCATTTTAATAGGAAATTTTTTTTCCTGAAATATGTGGCTAAATACATTAATTTAGTACAATTTTTTACATTGGGATACTACTAGTGTGTCTCTAAAGGCATGTATCTTTAAATCGATGATTAAGTATGATATCCACTCAAATATTAATGTGTTTTGTATAATAGAATATGCCTAGATGATCAACAAATAAATTGTGTTAGAAAAGGATATATTAGGATATATGGGATGGTGAATTATAGTGATACCAATGGGAAATAGTGGGGAACTCTATTGTTGTAAGAAAGTAAAATAGGAACACATATTTCTAAGGTTGGAGTGTAAATCAAAATTAGACAGATAGATTAGTTAAACTTCCTCCCTGACCCAAAAAAATCATGGATATTTCTAATGTGGTTCAATAGATCACATAAAGTGAGATTGTAAAATACAACCTAAAGAATACCAAAAATGAAATCAATTTGATGAATCTTTAATACTAATTTCATAGTTCTCCATGGTCAGTTGTGTGAGACACTTCATAGGTGTCATAAGGGTTGTATACTATGATTGGACATGGGAAGATCAATATATATCATCAATAAAACATATCTATTCATTCCTATTCCTATAATACCATGAAACCTTAGGTAGTTCAATATAAATTTATAAATAGAGAATAATGTGTGGTGAGTATGAAATTATCTGGAGATGATAAATTTATAGTGGATGATCAGTCTAGATTATCTGTGGTGTGAGTTACGATTCTATTGAATTATACTGTTATCCATGCTTTGTTTAAATTTTTTGAATAACATTCCTTTATTACTTCTCAAGTTATTTATTTAATGAGTTTAAATGTTGAGGTGATATCTTCTATGATAAAATATAAAACTCCTATTGGTCAAAGAGAATTTGGACCCATTGTGTGTAGAACATTTTATATAACTATTGATAGAGATGAGATTATATGTGATTTAAATATCCATTAGATAATTTTTATTCATATAATACTAGGTATGGATTGGTTTAATATGTTCAAGGATCACATCAAATGTTATACCTGAAAGATTTTTTTACAACAGAAGATGGAGTTGAGCATCTCTTTCCAGGTGATAGGAGTGTAAAGGTAGGTGTGATGGGCTTGTTGGAACCTATAGTTGGAATGAACTCATAACATTTTGTAGTGTTATCTTTGGAATACATGGATGAGATTGGTAAAAATAGTTTTATATAATTGGACCATCATTTTCATAATGCATTTATAGAATATTTTTTAGGATTTCCACCTGTAAGGGAAGTGGAGAAATTGATCGATCTATTTCAAGGGACCAGTCTTGTTTCCCTTCAATCATATCAAATGTTAACAAAATAATTATAGGATGTAAAATGGTAGTTATATGAGCGAAAAAATGGTTCATTTGTCTAAGCACATCTCTGTGGGAGACATCAGTATTCATTGACAAAAATAAAGATGTAAATCTTTGGTTATGTGCTGAATATTTCAATATTAACCATGATATGATAAAGGAAATAAATAAAATTCAATGAATTGATGATCCATTTGATTAATTGATAGGATATCAGTGGTTATCCAAGATTTAATTTCAATCATTATATCACAAATTTCATGTTCATAATGAGGATATTCTAATGGCATCATTAAATAGTAGATATTTCCTTTATGAATATGGGATGATTCTTTTTAGTATTCTGAATGCAACAACAAATTTTTTGGAATTTTATAATCTGATATTTTAGAGATATCTAGATTATTTTGTTTTGGGGGTTATGGATGACATCGTGGTACATTAAAGTACAAGAACTAATCATGACAAACACTTCGAACTATTGTTGGGAATCTTGAGTCGTCGTTACCTATATTCCAAACAATCAAAGTGTTATTTTTTGATTCAAGTAGTTAATTTTATTGGTATTGTAATCTGTAAAAAATTTGGTTATATGGATCCATAAAATACTGAATCTATTTTATTCTAGAATCAAACCAATAATTTCTTCAATATATAGTATTTCATTTGTCTAGCTGGTCATAACTGACGCCTTGTTCATGGTCTATCATGACTAGAATTTCCTATAACTGATTTGATAAAGAATAATGTTCCATTAAAATAGAGAGTGGAGTGCATAAAGCCTTTTCAGGAAAATTATATAATCTTTACATCAACTCCAATATTCATTTTTATTGAATCAAGACAATGTGCTGTGGGGTATTGTGATTCATCGTGATCTGGGATGGGATGTGTTCTCAAGAAGGTAAATCATGTTGTTGCATATGGATCAAGTTAGTTGTAGGTGGATGAGAATAAGAACCCAACACATGATTTGGAGATATAAGACATATTTCATTGTCCATAATTTTAATACATGGTACAATTATCTCTTTGGTGATAAATTTAATGTTATTATGGATCATTAGATCCCACATCATATTTTATCTCAAGGGGATTTGATTTTGAGACAAATAAGATAGATAGAGTATCTAAAAATGGTTAAATTCCACATCATGTATATAATAGGAAAATGAAATTCGATGCCATATGAAATAAGAATAATGTCATTTGATCTATTGGAAAGGTAATATTCTGATGAATGATAGTTGATGTTGGTACTAGTTAACATGCACATAGAATGTGATGACTGAGGAGATGTTCCAGCCTTCTTTCTAGTTTCTTTGTTCTTGATTTGATGAACATTGTAAAATACGCACAAACATATGATGTAAAATATGTGGAAATGAGGTCAAAACTCAATAGTTTGGAGATTATTGAGGGATATATATTGGATGAGAGTTTAGTGTTGTGGTTCAAAAATAAGATGGTGATACCTATGGATTTCCATGAACAACTTCTTCATTATTACCAGAGTTCGATATGGGATTTTAATCTGGGAATAAAATAGATGACTAATGAGTTGAAATAATAATTTTTATTGTTTAGTATGAAAAGTATAGTGGCGGAGTTTGTTTGAATATTCCTAACTTGTCAACAAGATAAGGTAGCGCATCAGATACCAGCATGTATATTGGTCTCCTTCCCTATTCTGGTGTGGAAATGGGAACATATAGCTATGGATCTTGTAATTGGTGTCCCAATAATGGTTTAAAAACCTGATTACATTTTAGTGATTGTGTATAGGCTCAAAATATTTTGTCAATTCATCCCAGTTCATGAATCTCATATTATGGAGGACATGTTAAAAATATATATCTGAGAAGTGGTAAAGATGAATGTTGTAATAATTTTAATCATTTCTGATAGATATATATGGTTTATGTCTCATTTATGGAAATCCGTATCAAAATACCTTGGAACATAGATAAGTATGAGCATGGATTATCATCCTTATATGGATGGGAAATCCAAATAGACATTACAAAAATTAGAAGATATGCTGTGAGATTGTGTAATGGATTTTAGTGGATTAGGGGAAGACCATAAATAATTATTAGAGTTATCATAAAATTATTTATCAGGACTTATTACAAATGGTTCCAATTTAGGCATTGTATTAGAATCCTTGTTGTTCTAAACTTTTTTGAATGGAATAAGATGAGATTTCCCTTGTTGGGCTGAGCCCTACCCATAAGACAAAAACAGTTTAGTTTGTTCTGAAATGGATTGATATGGATGAGTGTTGTTTGATATCATTTTTGGATCATCATCGAGGGATTTTTTTTATGATTGGGCATGTTTTCTTAAGGATCTCTCAAAGGCATGTACATCATCATTTTGGGAAGAAGTGAAGTTATCTGTAAGATACATAATATATTTTGAGATACCCAATAATATTGGTGAGTTGGTATGTAACATGTCATTTACATCATGTTTCAATGAATTTCATATTGTGTTCCATGTATCTCAATCGAAATATTATCAACTTGATACTGACCATGTGATTCTATGGGATAACATTGACCTAGATCTGGATTCTTTTTTAGTGCATAGGTTAGTGCAGATTGTGGAAATGCATGAAAATGTCATACGTTGAAAAAGCATCGGTCTAGTGTGAGGTTTTAGAAACATGGTCAGATTTAGGAAGAGACATTGGAATGTGAGATTAAAATGATCAACATTGGATTGAACCCTTTCTGAGAAATTATGATTTTCACCATTCAAGGGACATAAAAACCAATGGTAGGGATAATGTATGACCCTCGATTTCATGTAACTAACCCTTATTTATGATTTTAATAATAAAAAGTATATAGGTTATATTTTTAAGAGTTTTAAGAGTTTGGGAGGGTTTTCGAAATTTTATAAGGTTCAATTTTTGGCAAAATATTTTTGAAAATTGAAAAAACCCTACATGAAATCGAGAACATTGCGACATGGACTAGGGAGAAGGTGCATGGGATAATGCACAATTTTTCCAAACCATGCAGCTGGGTAGGAGAAACTGTGAATCATGGTATAGTGATATTTGTCCTGGATTATTCCTAGGTTTTCTAACCCTTTGATTCAAATGTGTAGGGTCTCAATTAAGATAGAAGTCAGCACATGGTTAGCCCAAAATTTGTCTAACCATCTGACTAACCATGCACGGTTTAAAAGTGAGATCCTATAATAGTGGATCTATCACATATTCTGAAGTATATACTTATTGTTTCCTCTTATTCCTCCCATACCTCATATTATCTCCTCCCAAATGATATTGAGGCTTCTCCCATCGATCCATAGGTCATTTGATGATTTTTCATGGTGTTTTGAAGCTGAAATCTCACAGTATGATTTCATTCTTGGTTGTTCATGGTGATTTTCATTAGATATACCTCTCTATTTATCATAGTTTCTTAGATATAAACCTTCTTAGAATTGATCTCTAGTTTTTGATTCCAAACATGATTATATTTTCATATTTTTATGGTAGTGGAAGAGATCTAATGTGGTTCCTTAGAGATTCATCATAGTTTCATTATGGTTTTTGTGACGTTATCTATTTTATCCAAATCATTCATTTTATGTGGATTCAATCTTGAATCATCGATTTAGAATATAAATAATTTATTTAAAATATATTATTTCTCTTCAAATTCATTTTGAAATATTTTTTAATTAATTGTTGGAAACCATCCTGAGTGATGGTTTGAGGAATTGGGAAATTGGTTGTTTTGGATATCAAGGTAATTTTGTGGGTTTATTTTAAAATGGTGATTTTAAAATATCTGTTTGGGGTTTTGAAATTGTAAAATTGTTGTAAATAAAAATGGATTTTTGAAATGTGTTTGGAACACTTGTATTTGGTATGGGTTTTGGAATGGTTTTGTTGTGTGTGTTCATATGCATTGGGTTTCATAAGGAATTAATTACCCCAATCCAAAGTATGAGATGAATATGGGAGTGAAGTACCCCCATCAAATTGGTCCACTATGTGATATATCAGTGAAAGGATGAATCACCACCTGAGATTATACGGTGTTCTTAGTTTCATTCATGGTTGTATGTGTGGATATATGAAAAGGAATGGGTTATGCCAAAAAATTGAAAATATGGTTCTAGTGAATTTTCTAGTTGCTTCCACAGAACATGATTTTATTTTGTGAAAAAATATTTATTATGAAACTTATTTATAATTTCATATAATGTATATTAGAAAAATATTTTATAAACTATTTTATATAAATGTTCTAACATGTTCTATAGTAGTGCTATGAGTAGAGTAGTCATTAGTGGAAAACCTAATGTGTTTCATTACTCACACCTACTTTGTCACTTTGGTGATTTTACAGATGTTGTTTTTCTAGACATGGTAAAAGGTAAGTTGTCTCATTTCAGTAGTGTATCATAGTAAAAATTTGGTTGTCTAGTGTAGTTGTATAATGGATATTATTTTAGATTTGGATTTTTAGTTTTCCTTGATACTTTATTGCTTTTATAGTAATTCGTAGTTTACATGGTTATTTTTTATTCTTCCACTATCGTATTCATTGTATTGGTTTTGATATAAATTAAAATTTTGACTTTTATTTCATTGTTATAATGGCAAATGTAGTGGTATATTTGGTTAGGATTTTATTTGTTGGTTTTTCATTTTCAAAGGGAAAATCATCCCCAAATTGTAAATGAAACCCTTCATATTTATTGAAATACTTTGGCATCTTGGGGGTGTTTCTCAAGGCCTTGAAACATCTTCCCTCCTTATGCCAATGAGGAGTGGCAAGATATTACATTGATGATGGTGGGAGATAATGATGTTTCTTATCATGAAGGGTGATATTGATATAACATTTATGATGAATGAGCTTCATATAACTCTCCAATTAATTGTGTAATTTTCCATATCTTTATAAGAATTAAAGATAGAGTTAACTAATGTGTAGTATTATATAGATTTATCTATTCATTAGTAATTTCATCCATCAGTTAACAAGGGTGATAATGATAATGTTCCAATATATAGTGACATTTCCTTTATGATTTAGTTTATGATGACTGAACTAATCATGATTAATTTCACATGGCTCATAATGAAACTTATGACTCCTTTATAAACTAAATATTAATTCAAGGTCACAATATTTATTCCCATATCATAATATCATACTCACTAAATATTTTAGTAATTTAATTCTTATGTTTACCCTTACAAAGAATTTGAGATCATCACATTATTATATGTCAATTTCCCTATGTTATAAAGAATTAATTTATGTTAGATATGTCTATAAGGGCTTCATGTGGGAAATGATGAAAGCCTAACCTCAAATAAAAAATGTTCAGTAATTTGGGAAAAAAATTCACTTGACGACATGTGTAATTTTATGTAAGAGTTTGTCCTAATTTTAGAAAACAATAATCCTATAATTTCTTTTGGAACATAATTAATCTATTGTTTCTAATTTTTTTTGTCTATCTGGATTGCTAAAATTGGGTTATTTTATCTATAATAAAGATAGAAATGTAATAATTAAGTATTTTACACTAAATTTGGGAGTGTGGGTTCAGTATGGTCACCTTTTTCTTACTTTATGATGTTTAAATATATAATAAGTGGAAGAATTCATGACTTTCAATGACTTGGAGGAAGTATATTTGCTTGAAGACTCTTCAGTTCTCACCATTATTTATCTTTTTGATGTAAAATATGAAGCAAATAAAGTTACGAGACATTTAAGAATTAGTTTCATGGTTATAACCTTATTGTTTGTATAAAAATCTGGGTTCTAATGGGTGGTTTAATGATAGAGGAATCCATATCATACTAAGAACTAGAATTCCCACAATGATAGATAATCTTGTAAATATTATCTATTCCCTTAGGTTGGTTTATGTGTGTGGATGTGAAAATAGATTATTTCACTACAAATTAACAATTTGAAATTTTTTTTAATAAACATAAAAAATAGTTTAGACCATGTATTAAACCCTAATGATATCATATGTATAATGTTAGATGATTCCCACAATTGGTGCAATTAATGTGAGTCCAAAACAACAATGAGTTGTTTAATATGCATGTATATTGATTCTGAATAGAAAATTATGTTGTTGATGAATAAAACCTTGAAATAATCAAAAAAGGATGAAATTTTGTGTTCATAAGGCCAATTAATACCTTTCACATGTTCATGATGCTAAAGGGAATTAGAAAAAACTCATAATGGTCATAGTGGCATTAAGATTTCATCATTGGTTTTTCCACATAATATTCAAAAAAAAATTTATAACTTGAACTAATATCCCCTAAAACCATTTCACTTATATTATCGAGTCTAAGTGGTCATGGATCCTTAAAAAGGGTATTTATTATTTACTATCATATCATTCAAGATATAATAGTAAATATAAAGCCTCAAGATCCCATCTTCCTTCATGGTAAAAAACTATTGTAGCACAGGTGGTGACACTGGTTCTTATGAAACTCTTTTCTATATAGCCCTCTAACTGAAACATTATATTCTCCAAGTCATCAAGGGATACCCTATATGTCGAAAAATATATTAGAGATGTATTGAGGTGAAAATCAATGAATAAGTCAATCTCTTGATACATAGGGCAACCAAATACAACCCCATGAAAGCAATCCATATACCCCTCCATATATATGATAAGATAATCACATAAAGAGTTAATTTCAAATACGTCCAAACTCACCAATTGATGGTTGACCAAATAAAAATTCCCACACATGAGTCATGAAAAACTCAAAAGAAGGTCTCACTCACCCATGAATGAAATTTAGTATCCATACACTCAAAACAATAATCATTCTTATAATAATAGTTTATTTAGGAAAAAATTGAGTTTATCAAATCCATACAATAGATGAGGCCATTGGTCCTCATCCTTTCCACAAGAAGGTCCAATGAAAAATTCTCATTACTAAGTGTAATATTTCCCTATAAACATATGTGAGTGATCATGATATCACTTACTATATTAGTATTTAGAAAAATACGTCGGGCTAAGGGATCTACTTCTATTTTTATCTCTTGATCTAGGGATTAAATATTAAAATAATGGACTTTGTAGGTATCTATGAGTAAAAATTCTTTTGTATAGGATACATATATCATACCATGATTTATATTCACCACTATCAAGTTTTATCCAAATGTTTCATATGTTTAGTCTCATACCTATCCCCACATATTTCTAAGCCTACTGTTGACTACATGGGGAAGTGGAAGTGGAATTAGATCATAAAATCATTCACCTTTATTTCCCCAAACTAGTGAAACACTGATTGTTTTAACATAACCTCATCCATGAGGAGTACTCTATCTTCTTTAGGGATGCCCCATATCATGTCACCCCAACTAGAACATAAACCAATAGAAATTATAAATGACTTTTTCATTAAATTATATCAATAAAACATGATCTAATAGCTATTGGATTAGTAAAAACCCAAACATAGTCAAGTATTACTCTTTATGGAAGAGGTTTCTAAATGCTAAACATGGAGGAGTATCTTTATCATAGTTTTGGATTATAATATTACATTAAAAACCCACCATGTCATGGATAATGATATATTTTTTCACCATTGTCTAATATAAATGTTCTTGAAATAAGTAAGACACATAAATCATTTCCTCAATCTAGTCCTCATTCCCCAGAATTTTAGGATCTCCTTGAATCCTAGGTTTTCAATTTCACTAGAACTTGTGAATTACACTCAGCTTATTAAAATAATTATCCTCTCCCATTATAATGATAAATTTCTTGGTAGATGTAGATATACAATTATTCAAAGTTGTAAGTGGGTCTAGTCACTATACTATAGGAGGAGATACTGCACCCCACATAAATCGTGGGGGAATCTTGTGATCTAACCCATGAATAAAACCTTTTTCACATGGAAAATTTCGATAGGAATGATCATTTATAATGGGATTTCAAAACCCTACCTAATGGATCTAGTCAATAGGTTGTGTGGAGGTATATGTTAGTTGACAAGATGATCCATGTTTTCATAATGATATCTAGGGAGATAACTCAAGAAATACTTGGAAATCTAGTATCCATTCTTAAAGGATGTATTTAGAATTTACTTGTTCTTTATAAATGATAGCCCAGATATTTGAGTTAACAAATAGGTTATCAATGTCATAGTTAATGTATATGTTACCACCACACCAACACTATGTTATTTTATTGGATAGATTAACTCAAGACCCATTTACATAGTTTCCCTAGGATCCCAAAGGAATCCTCACACGAAACCTAAATCTCAACTCCGTCCATAAAAAATACCACCTTTGATACAACTCTAATATTATCTCGCCCACTAAGACGCCTCCTAGGATAGAAATAGGTTGTGGGTGACATGCCAAGACTCCATCCAATAGTCCATAGGCTGGTGAATAGCACAAAATAACAATATCACACGTGAATGGATTTCTTAGTTTAATTAATATGTGCACAACACATATCCCCGGTCAAAACATATTAATATATCCAACATGGAAACACCAAAAATATATATAATTAATGTTGAAAAAACTATGATTTATACAGGAAAACCACTGAAAAATCATTAATGTAAAGGAAATAATTAGGCATCTAGAAGACCAAAATGGAATCCCACCCATGAAATTGGGGTGAAGGGATCCCCATAATGAACTGACTCTAAGAATGTGTTTTTTCTACAACTATCATCACCAAGAACCACTAGGATCCACTAACATATTTCCACCAAGGACATTGCTGAACAATATGTCACCTATACAAGACACAACATGTGTGGGGAGAATTAACATCTATGTATGAGTATATACATTCAAAGTATAGTTCCTTTTAAAAAGAAAAATTGTAAAAAGAAAATTCATTAAACTGAACCCATATATGCATGAAGAATAATAGAGGACCAAAATGTTGTAAGAATGATATAACCAGTTATAAAGAAAAGTGTTTTTCTCATTAAATCATATATATAGAATCATAAACCCTAATGTATCCCAATAACCCAAATCACCCAAATTTTAACTCACAAACCCTCTTAATAATTTAAGTGAGGGTGACGTGCCTCACTATATCCTAAATGTTGTTCAATAAAGAAACCAACAATGGTGGATGGACCATACCATATCAGTAGAGCTTATTAGATTTGGATGCACCCAACTGTAGAGATAAAGGAAATATTCTCCATGAGTGGTCATTTTTCTAAATCTATCAGACATATGGGGGAGGGGTTATCATAACCATGTTTCTCGGGGAATATTAACCTTGTGATCTCTCTAATCATTATAAATAATCACCCTCATCAGTTCTATTAGGATGAAAATACTAAATAATTGGAAAACATTATTCCTCAACTTTGATGTTGGAGGGGAGTTTTTCATCACTCTATATGGAAAAAAATCAGGACAAGATACTCACATTCCCAAATATGATCCTCATGCCTAATGATGTCATATAACACTAAGGATGGAAGCATATATTACATTAATTATACGTGTGCATGGCATGTATCCCAGTGAGGTATGTCGATTCATGTACTACTATTTACAGGTTGTTTGTGGGTGTCCTCACATAGTGTGTAAGATGGGATATAATGCATATTGAAACAACCAAGTAATTGACATGTACCACCACAACTCAATTTATGTAGATCAAGGATACACAACATGTAACATCAAGGGTACATGACATTTAACTCTAGCTAGATCACTCAACATAAACATATAGTAGAGGTCGAGTCATGTATGACTAAGGGGAACATTACACCTGGTCCTTACCCATTCATTGTATAAGTTTATATGACATTATGGGTGTGTAATACCAATATATTAAAAGTCATTTATCTATAGGGGTACACAACATACATAATTACCATATATATTTCATGATACATATCCCACTAAAAAACCCAATTCTATACTAGTGGGGAATAAATGTCATGTTATCAACAAACTGCATGTCAGGGGATCATGTAAACACGGCTAGAAAGAGTAAAATTTAAAAATTAGCACACATTAACTACACTCACCCATGATCATACACAGATATTCTCCAATACCCTATTAAAACATTTTGACACCTATTGGGGTCATTTTATAAACATCTCATGATAGATAATACTATTGAATAAGTTGGAACAAACCTTGAACCATTATAACACCAATTTACTTTATCAATCCAAATTACCATGACATTCAATGACCTTATCACTCGAGGAAAATATTGAACTCCATGACCTTCTCTACAATACCATAATTAATGGCACACAAACTTGAATATAAATAATTCATCAGTGGGGAAGTTGATTCATCGAACAATTTTCTAGTTTGAATGTGGATAATGAATTTGTAAATGAAAATAGGATAAAATGAAATAATAATCTTAGATGAAAAGGTATTGGTGGAATGTGTGAAGGATTCCCACGTTTGTTATCTTTCAATCCACAAACAGTGAATAAAACAGAGATAAAAGTCGATATTATATAATAAAAATTCATTAGTTCTTTTAGACATGTAATTTGTGTTATTTTTTTTGAATAAATATATACAAGAAAGGAATCACAAAAATAGAGAAAAAATATAAAAATAATTAGACCTACCTCATAAACAAATCAATCATTGATGATGACCACAACCCAACCAACTTCAATAGAATTCTCTGATAAAATTCTTATCAGCTCCTTAGATATTTGATATCCTAGGATCTTCTTGTATTATCTCTCCAATATGCTAGGGTGTATGGAGGTAAACCACATCAAAAGTTATTATAGGATTAAATATATTTAATTAGATTTTGTGTTTGATATAACCATTTAACTAATAAATTAATAAATTAAATTTTTTAATTACACCCATGAAGGTCAAATCCTAGGGACAATAGATGTGGACAATAATTATACCTTACCTGGGGTAAACCCCAATACTCAATGCAATTGTGGACACATATTTTCCATTGAAGGAATCATTTATGAAAAACTAATACTTTCCCAAAAATCTTAATAGGAGGATAAAAATTATATATTTTTTTTAATTTATTAATATTTTGGATCGAAAACACTAATTTAACAAAAATTCATCATTGTACCTGTTGAAATAGTGGGTGCCCTAGACCCAACTATTTAGTACCTTTGATTACCGTATCATGTGTACATTTAGATATGCATGATGATTTCTTACCATTATAGTGCAGACTTTTCTGCGTCCACTATAATAATGGTAATGTCCAAAGGTCAGTTGTCGTGTCGAGAGGTTATAGCAGATCCCAGGCTATAATGAGAACCTCAAGATACAATGACATTGATCTTAAATATATGTTCTATAGTCTAGATACTTCTTATTGACTGGACACAGTAGATGTCTGACTATCAGGTGCTGGGGGATCATAAGCATTGAGACTTCTTCTCATGAAGTTCGCACTTGGTGATCTCTAGTAGCGAGATCATGAGGACAGACCCGCCAATAGGAACACCACATGTTTTGGGTGTCATTAGTTGTTCCTATCTACGGACATGTGTATTGGTCTCCTGACTTGAGATCATTACCAATGTATATCACTTAATTACGTACTTTGATGCAAGGAGAAAACCATGGCAGTAATGTCGTGGTGAGGTAGTTTGTGTTGGGTGAGTCGTTGATGGTATGACGTTGGTTGAATGGTCAAGAAAGGATTTGTCGCTTCCAAGTTTAGGAAGTTGTATATCTCAGGCCTGGTTGATCAGGATGGTGCCGCCTTCATAAGTCTTTGGCCAAAGCAGTAGAAAGGCAAATCCATCCGGTTAGATCAACAAATAATAAAGCAATATAAGGACGATGACACAAGAGTGCGTCCTGCTTTATGAGATATTTATTGACAAAGAGACTACAGTACACAGTCAGTGTTTGTAGGATGGTAGTCATTGCTATGACTATCCTTATCTCTTTAGGGGCCATGACGGGTTGCTAGACCCCGCTCTTGGTCTGTGAATTTTATTCACTGCTATCGAGATAAGGGCCTAGAGGGTCACACACAATAGCGTATTCAAGAATCCGCACCTATTCAGTTGAATAGGTATATGGACATAGTGGGCCCCGCCACGGGGTCCAAACGTTGTCCAAGTTGTCGATCACCAACGGAATTAAATAAATTCATTAATATTCAAGTTACGAATATTTGGGATTGAATTTATTTAATGTATTTACGAGTTCAGTAAATACGAGAAAATATTAATCGAACGAATATTATTTTATTATTCAAGGTTCGTTTAATATTAAGCGGGACAGCGAGTCGAGTTAAAAGGCTCGGATTTTATCACGTAATATATTTTACATATTACAAGTATGTGATAAAATAAATAAATAATATTGACGCAGTTTTAATTCGTCATAGTTATTTATTTAGTGCACGTGGAATTAACGGGGGCTGGGGAACCCAACCGGGTAATTTCCACAATCCACTATATATAGAGGAGAGGGGCTCAAGCGCAAGTACTATTCATGCCATGTTTGGCCAGAGCTCCTCTCTCCTCCCGCTTCCTAGAGAGTGAAGCTCAAGATCCAAGAGCTCGGATCAAGTTTCTCCTCACCCATCGCAAGATCGTCGATGTGGTGATCGACGGGACGTCGAAGATATCGTTGAATCGCCGCGCTAGCACCCGGAGTTCGATGATCGGCGTTCTCGCAGATTTTTGGAGCGCGTGTGGACGATCTAGAGGGATCCTGCTTTGGATCCTTCAAGCGACGATCGCCATCGGCTAGTAGCAATCGACCGCGCCTTCGGATTTGAAACGGGTACGTTTCACTTTTATTTTTGTGCTCTTAATAATTTACACGAGATCCTCGGACCTCTCCGGGGCTCGGATCGTCGGCGACGACAAGTACCGTCGTTGCGTCGACGAAAATTTTAAAATCCCCGGCCCACCGGCTTCCGCTGCGCGCCCCGGAAACCTAACAGTGGTATCAGAGCGAGCGCGTAAATTTTCTGAGCCAAATAAAATTAATTTGCAGTAAATTAAGTAGAGGGTTTAAAAACGGTCAAAACGGATCGAACCGCGTTTCAATCTGATTTTGAATGACCAAGATATGGTCATTCGAAATTTTTAGAATGGATCGTGTTCGTGTTTTTATTCGGGTTTTAATTTTTGTTGATTGTTTCCGTTTATCGGAAATAATATAAGTTTTAAGAAATTGTAATTATTATAATTATAATTATATGTATAATAATAATAATATAATTAATTATTATTATTATATGATTAAAATAATAATAAATTATTATTATACTATAATAATTTATGTAATATTATAATAAAAGGCTATTATATAGCCTTTTTCATAAAAAAAAAATGTAAAGACCCCCTTTGGGGGTCTTCCCGCGTGGAAGATGAAAAAAAAATGTAAAGGAAGACCCAAAGGGGTCTTCCCGCGTGGAAGAGGAAGGAAAGCAAAAAAAACGAGATGCACAGGGATCCGAGCGGACCCCTGTTCCCCCGCGCGGCGCATGCAGCGCCGCGCTGTATCTCCTCCCCGGGCGGCGCACTGCAGCGCCGCCGGGACCTCAGCACGGCGCCAGCCCAGGGAAGCAGCCCTCCCTCCTTCATCCCGCGGACAGCCCGTGGCCGGATCCGCCTCGACCTGCTGCCGCGCCCCAGCTGCGACCTGCTGTCGCCCCAGCTTCTACCCCTCCGTCGGTGCCTCCCCTTCAGGCCGTCTGCCCGGCCTCCTCGCCTGCTCCCCATGCGGATCCCCGGGTCTCTGTGCTGCTCCCTCTCCCGCGCGCTGCAGCACCGGGTGTCCACCCCGGCGCGACGAAAATCCAGGGGTCCGTGCGGACCCCTCTTCCCTCGTGGTCGAGGGCAGTAGCACCAGCAGGCGACGCCTTCTCCGCCTGCCCGCACCCCTGCAGCGGCCTCCTTCCAGCCGGCCGCTGGCGCACACGGACAGCCGAGGGACCATGCCCGGGCCACCTGAGGGATCTTCTCCGGGCGTCCCCATGCAGGCGCGGCCACCCTGGACCGTTTCGCTTGCTCCACCTCCCGTTGGCGCACGCGGACAGCCCCGTCATCTTCATGCGGCGGCCCGAAGCACAAAACCAGGCGGCTGAACCTTCGTCGCAGCGCTAGGCCTCGCCGGACCACCTGTCACAGGCTGCCGAGCGCTCTTCGGTCCCGGTTGTTCCCCGCTGCCAAGCCTCCGTGAGCAGACCGCGATCTTCTCCCGACCGCGCGCTGCAAGTCGAACCACCCCGTGCAGCGGGTTCCCTAGTGCGCAGCTCCCGCGCACTATTGAGAGAGGCGTCGCCTCTAGCACGGGTAGACCACGCAGCGGTCCCTTCCCGGGAGCACCCTGGCCAAGGTGTCCCGGCCACCGCCCTGTCCTGCTAGCGGGTAGGTAACCCCTAACATGGGCTAAGTTAAAATAATTAATATAATTAATATAATTAATTAATTTAATTAATTAAATTAATTAATATATTAATTGTAGTATAATATTTTTTAATACCCGAATAAAATTAATTCAATTTAAGTATTAAATTGAATTAAGTCAAGTTAATTTAATTTTGGCTTTAAAATTAAATTAATTGACGGACCGATAAGTAATTAAATTATTTGAATTATTTAATTCATTTAATTTAAATAAATAAATCCTCATACTTAATTATGCATTTTAATTTTTATCGCGCTTATTTTACCCGTCTGCTGGTCCTGAGCATCGACCCATGTATGTCTGCTTTTAAATTATTTATTTAATTAATTTAAACTGTGTGCGATGATTGTAATTAATTAAATGGACGGTCTGCGCATCGTCTTTCTTTTTCGGTTAAAATGTATAAGGGTCTGCGCGCCCAATTTATATGATGTACATTTATTCCCGAGTTCCCCTCGCCTGCGCGCGAGTATCTTTGTACTTCGGACGAAGACGACGAGCGACGTCGAACCCGCCAGGACGAGGCGAAGCACGTTGATCAAGACGATGCAAGACGACATGTGGACTACGCCAAGGCGAGGTGGTAATCCAAGACGTGACGTGGGCTTCGCCAAGATGAGGCAATGCTCCAGATAAAAAGCAGACATACAGAACGGGCAAGCTGCATCAAGAGTCAAGTAAACGACTCAGGTACAATACGCTTAGGTCGTTTAGATGCTCAAGACCAGTCGGGTAGTAGTTTTACCTTTATGCATTTATTTATTATTTTATGCGTTTTTTTAGAACAGCGGGAAAAGTACATAAAATAATAGATAATAAAATGCATAAAGAAGCGGCGTTTGTTTTTCTATTAAAGTTCAGTTGTGAGCGCGACAACATAGCCGAACAAGTTTAATAGAAATGGATTACATTCGTCGAGAGAGGAAAACATAAAACCCTCAAAGTAAATATTAAGTCAGAAATAGCCTTCCATCATTCAAGTTTGAACAAAACCGGGTGTTCGAGGTGCCGGTTCATGCCTTAGCTGAGGGTGCCTCTTACTACCGGGGAGTTCTTATTTGTGTGATGGGTCGACTTAACTAAAATTGCAACAAGGATATAGCCTTAGCTAGTTTGTTGTAATTTTAGAGGCAAGCGTTGAGTAAATCAGTAAATGATTTTTGAAGCTGGGACTTCACTCAACAGATCAAGGAACCGCGGGTTAAAGCGGTTGGCCAGCCAAAAAGCCTACCTTGGACCCTCCGAGTAGTGGCGTAGCCCTAGCTTGTAGACTATGAGGGAGGTTCAAGGATCCTTGCCACTAGAATACTCAAGAGTATTCCGATTCTAGTATAGAGGGTTCCTAGAATTCGAAAAAATTAGTGGGAGACATTTAATGATTAAATAATCAGTAATGTCAGATTAGGTAATCACATAAAAGTACAATTTGCTAAAGTATATTTGTAGAGAATGACAAGCAATACCACAATAAAACTGCGATAAATATTAGACAAAGTTAATGTCTAAACTAAGCACGAATTTTCTGAATATAGTATAGGCGCTTACGCACATTACTACTATAGTGGAAATTCAAGGTGCTTATGTCCCAACCTGTTAAGCCACCTTAAGAAGCAAGGGTGTAAAACTGCCTACAGGAGACTCATGAATCAAGCATATGATGGTTCTTTCATAATGCTATCATCAACTTCTGATGTTAGTTGTGGTCGCTACATCAAGACTAAGATGATGATCACATGTAGTCTCATCTCCAAGATCATTTCAAGGAGAATGTAAAGCAAGTTTTGAATGTGATAGACGCACTCGGTATGTGTAAAGTGAAAGACGGTTTACAATCTTTCATGCTATCCCATTTCTTATACCTTTTACACTCAATTACTCTAGTTTCGTTTAAGGATACAATTGAACCGTATAGAGTAAGCACTTCATTTCCGTTAAGGAAACGTTCGCCGAGTAATAAGAATGTTGGAGATAACACCATCTATTCTTATGGCGAATAAATTGAATGACAAGGCGAAAAGGCCTATGGAAAGTTACGCCAAAGGAACCTTCGTCATGCCCTTCAATGAAAAATGGTTGGTTATTTAACAGGAGGTTATTTGCATCACAAAATGAAATAAATTCATGGAAGTTTAAAAACTGAAATACTGGAAGCATGTACCCGCTTCTTGTTCAGTTAATATTCATCAGATTAAGGTATTGTTTTCTCGAATACTTCTTGGGTATTGAAATACAATATGTTTTGCACATATTTGTATTGAGATACAATAACCAAGAAAGTAAAGAAACATTACTAGAAGTATAATGTCTTCTCCAAGCAGCTGAGAAAAGGTGATTCCTAAGTCAGCGGGGAGAAACACATAACTTCTAATCGCCAAGTGATCGATTCAAATTGAACAAGTTGTTGAGTATAACCAAAAACATTTATCTCATGTTCCTGTTTAGAAATTATGAGACATTATTCCATGTTTAGGAATGAATGTTGTTTGTGGTTACATACTCAACAAATAGTTCACTGCTATTTGAATCATTGGCAATACATGATGAATATAAAATGTAAGACCTACCCAGTTGTGGCAATGTGATTCTTTGTCAAGTAAAACTAAAAGCGAACGTCAACTATATACTCAGTATAGTATTTAGGCTCAGTACAGCTAAACACCTATGGTATAATTGACATCTTTAGTTTAGACAAAGAAACCTTTTGAAATAAAGGTACGCCACAAAGCTTCTGAGGTTAGTTCAATATGAGAGTGTGAACTGTTCCAAAAGAAAGCTAGAGGTAATGATACTTCATAAAATTCCTTTAAATCATTAAGGAATGTACCTATGAAGTATAAGTTTGGTCAGAAGATATGAGTTGCTTCGGATCGGTAGGCCAAAGAATATCTTGACCAAGCAATCATCGATCATGATAATGTAGCGTGGAGTAATTCCTAAACGCATGTTACCTTATCTACATCACCGTATTGATGTTCATGAGGAGGATCGATGATGAGTCTTACAAATTAACATTGATCTACAAACATGTAGCGTGGAGCAATTCCTAAATGCATATGTTATGATGTAAGTTATATCAATGTTGCAACTTGCGGAAACTTCTATCATTTTTCAAAATGTGATTTGCAAATAACAGCGTAATCAAATAACCAATATGCCAACTAAAATGACAAATGGATATCATACGAGTCATAGTATGATAGAAAATCCATAATGTCATAGGACACATTTAGATGCAAAGCGTTTGTTAAGAATTAAACAAACATGCATCAAGTTAAACACGATATGCATCTAAAGTAATTATCCTAACAGTTGCTTAAGATATTACCTAAATCCCTAAGATAGAAAAAGATGTAGTCAAGTATTAGACTACGCTTCTATACAAGGGTGCACATCTCTATTAGAGATAGTGGGAGCTGAATTGACTTGGGCTTAGTCAATGCTCAAGATGCACAAATGGTTGGCATATGGAACAAGTTCCATAAGTACATGTGGAATAGGCATGTTCCAGAGACACATACTGCGTAGGAAGAAAGGAACCATGATGATGGTTTTATATTCACTGCGGCCGGTGATATATTATTCATTAAGAATAATAAATCCTACAAGTAAGCAGTATATGGCAACAAGAAAAGATTGACAAGATCAACTAAAATTCAATAATGGATTCCGTGTATCAAATTGCAAAGGGGCTTATAGATTGAATACTGCGGTGGGTATTCAAATGAAATGATACATGGATGGTACAAGTATGGTACCAATAAGGATCGATTGGTTATACCAAGTCAGTACGCCTAAATCTATTAGAATTTTACTTGTCATAGCTGAACTTCTATGATCATGATGTTGGTCATTGGATGTCAAGATCATCTTTCGTGGAAGGTGTCTATACGACGCAACCAGAAAGAGATGGTGACATCAAATGATGCCAATAAGGGTTGATAGTTACTGAAATCCAATTCTGGATTAAAGTAAGCAACAAGATCTTAGAGCATTCATTATAAATGAATCATTGCCTTGTGTCTACAAAAGGTTAGTGGGAGCGCCAATGTTTTCCAAGTGAAATATGTTCGGTAACATATGGAAAACAGATTTTGTTCTCACAGTTAGATGAGATCAGGTTAAAAGAAATTCTCCAATGATTGATTTCAAGAAGCAACTTATGTTCTAGGGAACAGGATCCACTGAGGTAGATTCAAAGGTTGCTTGGTCCTAGTCAATCGTACATATAGTGACATTTTATTGATAAATACAAGTTGGAACAATTCAAGATCAGAATTATTGCCTATGTCACATGGCTTAATCTCTCCAGGTTAACATGTTCAGAGCATGTGTAGAGATTAAAGTTGTGGATTGATACCATATGCTTTAGCGATGGATCAATCACATATGCCATATTATGTACGATAATTGATACTGCCAGGATATATTTTATTATAGGCAGATATCAATTAACTCCAGGAGCACTGCAGGTGATGCAGTCAGAACTATCATCTTGCACATTGGTAAGTACAAATGATATGTACCTGGAATATGGAGAGGAAGGTATACTAGTCATGGTGGGACACAAACTAGTAATCCTTAGATCAATTTGATCTAGTATCGCAATTAGGCAAAGTAGATGAGTGAGTCAAGCTCATAAAAGATTGTGGTAGCCATACCTACAAATACCGAGTACGTTGCAGCTTCTAAGGCAGCTAAGAAGCAGTTATAAATTGCAACGATTTGTTCTAGTTCTTGGATTCACACTTAGTGAGAAAAGTATTATCATAATAAGAATTGTGATATTCTTACTAGCCAAGTTGTCAAGTTATGACAATAGACAAAAATAATCTACTCGGGGATACCTTATCTTGAGAAGTTTTACTCAAGTCGATGAGGCTTCATATAGCAGTTATGTCACACAGTGAAAACGTGGCAGGCCCAGCAGTTAAAGCCATTACTCTGCAGAAGCATGGTTTTTATCATGTGAGTAGCTAACAAGTTTAGTTAGCAAGTTGGCTCTAGTGCAAGTGGGAGTGTTGAAATAGTGGGTGCCCTAGACCCAACTATTTAGTACCTTTGATTACCGTATCATGTGTACATTTAGATATGCATGATGATTTCTTACCATTATAGTGCAGACTTTTCTGCGTCCACTATAATAATGGTAATGTCCAAAGGTCAGTTGTCGTGTCGAGAGGTTATAGCAGATCCCAGGCTATAATGAGAACCTCAAGATACAATGACATTGATCTTAAATATATGTTCTATATTCTAGATACATCTTATTGACTGGACACAGTAGATGTCTGACTATCAGGTGCTGGGGGCTCATAAGCATTGAGACTTCTTCTCATGAAGTTCGCACTTGGTGATCTCTAGTAGTGAGATCATGAGGACAGACCCGCCAATAGGAACACCACATGTTTTGTGTGTCATTAGTTGTTCCTATCTACGGACATGTGTATTGGTCTCCTGACTTGAGATCATTACCAATGTATATCACTTAATTACGTACTTTGATGCAAGGCGAAAACCATGGCAGTAATGTCGTGGTGAGGTAGTTTGTGTTGGGTGCGTCGTTGATGGTATGACGTTGGTTGAATGGTCAAGAAAGGATTTGTCGCTTCCAAGTTTAGGAAGTTGTATATCTCAGGCCTGGTTGATCAGGATGGTGCCGCCTTCATAAGTCTTTGGCCAAAGCAGTAGAAAGGAAAATCTATCCGGTTAGATCAACAAATAAAAAAGAAATATAAGGACGATGACACAAGAGTGCGTCCTGCTTTATGAGATATTTATTGACAAAGAGACTACAGTACACAGTCAGTGTTTGTAGGATGGTAGTCGTTGCTATGACTATCCTTATCTCTTTAGGGGCCATGACGGGTTGCTAGACCCCGCTCTTGGTCTGTGAATTTTATTCACTGCTATCGAGATAAGGGCCTAGAGGGTCACACACAATAGCGTATTCAAGAATCCGCACCTATTCAGTTGAATAGGTATATGGACATAGTGGGCCCCGCCACGGGGTCCAAACGTTGTCCAAGTTGTCGATCACCAACGGAATTAAACAAATTCATTAATATTCAAGTTACGAATATTTGGGATTGAATTTATTTAATGTATTTACGAGTTCAGTAAATACGAGAAAATATTAATCGAACGAATATTATTTTAATATTCAAGGTTCGTTTAATATTAAGCGGGACAACGAGTCGAGTTAAAAGGCTCAGATTTTATCACGTAATATATTTTACATATTACAAGTATGTGATAAAATAAATAAATAATATTGACGCAGTTTTAAGTCGTCATAGTTATTTATTTAGTGGACGTGGAATTAACGGGGGCCGGGGAACCCAACCGGGTAATTTCCACAATCCACTATATATAGAGGAGAGGGGCTCAAGCGCAAGTACTATTCATGCCATGTTTGGCCAGAGCTCCTCTCTCCTCCCGCTTCCTAGAGAGTGAAGCTCAAGATCCAAGAGCTCGGATCAAGTTTCTCCTCACCCATCGCAAGATCGTCGATGTGGTGATCGACGGGACGTCGAAGATATCGTTGAATCGCCGCGCTAGCACCCGGAGTTCGATGATTGGCGTTCTCGCAGATTTTTGGAGCGCGTGTGGACGATCTAGAGGGATCCGGCTTTGGATCCTTCAAGCGACGATCGCCATCGGCTAGTAGCAATCGACCGCGCCTTCGGATTTGAAACGGGTACGTTTCACTTTTATTTTTGTGCTCTTAATAATTTACACGAGATCCTCGGACCTCTCCGGGGCTCGGATCGTCGGCGACGACAAGTACCGTCGTTGCGTCGACGAAAATTTTAAAATCCCCGGCCCCCCGGCTTCCGCTGCGCGCCCTGGAAACCTAACAGTACCATCTATAATATAATTTTAATAATATTTTAAGTCTATATACTATAAAAATGTGGGTCCCTATAAGATTTATATATTACATCACAATTGATTTAATTTTACTTGTTTTTTGGAGATTCAAGCAATCCTATGTTATTATTGAGTTAGAATCCTTAGAATTTTTATAAACTCATTTATTTTTTTAAAATGAATTTCTTGTGAAATATAGATTGTACAAAATTAAATCACAAATCAATTTATTAACCATTTTATATCAACTATAAAAAATTCATTAATTTTTTCAACCGTGAATTTTCCCTCTTCTCCATTATCTATGTCACCTTTCCTATCCAATACAATATTTTTTCCAAAAAATTAGTTTTCAATATAAGAATAAATAATTAAATATAAATATAATAGGAAAAAATAATTTCACGCAACCTAACATCAAATAAATTATTGAAAACAATACGGAAAAACTCTAGATAATATTTATTTAAGGCCACATAATGGTAATACATTAGAACACCATATCTTTCAAACTGAAAACTCAATCAAATGGGTGGGAGGGTCTAGATTGGGAGGATATAAGATAATATTCTGAGAAAGGATTATGATTTAGAGGAGATGATAGAGAGATGATATAAGTTTGGGAAGGTTGGAAATGAGTGAAGGGAGATATTGGGAGAAGTGTGATGATGATATTCTTTTCATGGAAGAGAATATGATAGTGGGATGAGAACAACACCATAACAATTTTAGTTTTTAGATAAGATTATGGAATTGAGTATGTTGTGTGCCTCTTGACCAATTTGATTTATATATTTTTATAATTACTATTTCCATCTCATTATTTCTTATTATTAATTATTATTATTTTATGATAATTGTTGTGGATGAAAATTTCCATGAACATGATCATACACTTGATGTAGTATCTGTTATTTATTCTATAGGAATTTAGAAATTTTTTTAATATTTTTTTAATTAATATAAAAATACATATGAATTAGATACTTAAATATACCTTTACATATTAATTGAAGCTAACTACTATGTATTGAATATTTGGTTATGTAAGAACTATTATGCACTGATACACTTACATATGCAGTCAAAAGGGAATTTAACTCTTATTTTATGGAATCTTTGGAAAGTATAAACTCTTATGTATTTGATATTTACCCGTATAAATGACTATTTTTTAAATGATCCTACATATTCATGTTCTAATTTTATATACGAATCCGTACACAAAAAAAATAGTTATGAATTAAAATGATGTTGGAAATGACTCATATGAAAGAAATATTCATTCCTTCATAGATTGTGATGTTGGAAGACTAATCTTATCCAGATAGTCTTATTTGTGGATGATTCTTACCTGAACAATAATAATATATGGTACATGGTGAATTATCAATAGATCTATAGGTTAGTTTATTAAAGAAGCACTTTATGAATTCAAAATTCAAATGTTTATAATTTTAAATCTGATGTATCATGTGAATATAAGAATTATTGAATATATTTAATTCAAATTTTTATATATCATTTAAATTATTTTGAGCTTATATTATGTAAAAAATAATCATTTTTTACTATTAATATAATGGTATGATTGATAAAATGAAATTATGTGACTATTATGAAAATTATGGGTTACAATATGATTAATATGTTTTGAATTATTATAATGGATGTAATTTATAGTCTATTTGAGTTTCATTAATAAAAACAAGTTTAAATTAAAATGGTAGAGGTACAAAATTAATAAATGATATTCTGACCAGTTGATGTGTGTTGATACTATTCTATCCCACTTTCAACCAATCTAGTTTTCTTTGGATGTACTGGTCTCCCAAAGCTATATTTTAACAACCCGAATTTGTAGTTTTCATTATTAATTCATAAATGGAAATATTAAATGAATTTATTTCATTTTTGATAATATAAATAAAACATCCATACATTTATTTATGTCATATGTTATTTTATTATATATTCTTCTTGTTTAGTTTGATTTATTTGTTAAAAATTTTATTAATAAAATGGAATACCATATTCATGGAGATATCTTTTTATATATTGACTGGATTCAAGGGTCATACACATGATTGAAGGTTTACAGGGGCTCAATGCCTACCAGTAGCCTACATGTCATAATGCTTCCTACTTCCAACATTTATATATATATATATACTATATTGTTATTTATTTGTACACATATAAATATATTGGATATGAATGATACTTTTTAGTTTTCTTATCAAATAAAAATATAAAATAAGACATTATAAAACAATGGTAATGATACAACCATAGTCAGAGTGTCATTTAGGCCATATTTAGGATTATTTTCAAGTATTGATGATTTTTAACAGTTATAATGTGTATAATTAACCAAATTTGTATTGTGTATGGTGGTCACAGTCAGTTAAATATAATTTTGAGAAAATTGTTGAGGGAATCCAAGTACATGACTGGATTCAGGAATACACTCAATAGATCAAGGAATTGTGAGTTAATGTATTTAAAAAAACATGCCTAAAACCCATTTCTTAATTTGTATTTCCATAGTATGGGTTGTGGGGAAAGAAATATGAATAACTCTAAAAAACTATCCATGTACTAGGAAATTCCAAATCCACCGCTAAATTATTTTAAAAAATATTTGGATACTAATAAAATAATATTTATTTCAGCACATTTTGGTAATCAAGATTAATTATTAAAACCAAATTTTATTATTTCGGAGAATAAGGAATGTAATAAGGACTAAAAATTATCAATGCATTCGATATTGGACAAATATAATCTCCCCACCAAATATCATTATTCGAGTGGTAGAAGAGCGTGTGTATTTTACTATTATTAGTATAGAAATTATAGATACTAGATTTCCCTATTCACGGAAAGGGGAATTGTATAGAGGTTAGTTGGAAGAAATATGTTTTATTTTAGAATCTTGTGTTTGATACATTGGATGCCCAGTGACCCATGTTATTATCCATGTTCAATGAGCATCAACAGATTTATTAATACACGAATGCATATACCATGTTACCTCATTTATATTATATTAATGAGTAGAAATCTAGAAATAGAGGTATGAATATTGAAGTAACATTTTATTTTAAATATATAGAGAAGGTGTGCTATCCATCGATTATGTTTTCAATATTATTTCTTAAATTTAGAATTTATATATATTGAGTTTAAGTCACCTGATGAGTTCTGAACTGACCATATTCTTTCTCCACTACCTTGAAGATTCTCTAGTTTTACCCTGAATTAGAATATGAACAATATTGAGATCTATCATTGAAATCCTTAGTCTAATTTTTTATGTGGATAAGCACATGAGGAGTAGAAAACTTGTAGTTCCAATGGTGAATAAGAGGATGAGAGGGTCAATGTACCTTAAGAAAAATTCCTTGTCTAGGAATTTTTTAAACAGTCTGAACAATATGAAAAATGTCTAGAGTAATTATGATAAACAAGATTCATATTATTTTTCAAATGGAAATAAGGGTCATAAATATAAGAACTAAATTAAATTAAAGAAGAACGGGGAATCATTAAGTGAATTTATTATCAAATTTAACCGTAATATTTTTACTAGTTGGTTATTAGATGTATCTTTCAATGCTCAAAATTTTCTAGAAATATAAGAACCATGTAGATTTGGGTAGGTTGAAAATGTCATGGTAAATAATCAAGTATCCAAATGACCCAGACTGGATACACTGGCTATACAAGACTATCACCATAATTTTCCATCAAGACTGATTTTAGTCCTAAATAATTGTTAGTATGTGTCTAGAGTTCAAGGAAACATTATATCAATTTATAGTTTTGATTTAGATATCTTTTTATTCATTTTTGAGAATAATATTTCAAATTTTATAATGATGCCATATTCTATAGCATGAAACATTTGAGTAATCATTATTATATACTAGAATATTAAAAAAATGAATTAGAAATCTAAAATGAATCAATTTTATGTAACTCATAAGATTCCAAGTCAAAGAATCACAAACATAACCATTTAATCCAAAAACAATTGATAAACTATTTCCAAATGGGTATATTTGTTACTTTTGAACTAAAATGATTTGATATGTTTCGTGTTTGTTTGAAAGGTAAAATTACCAAACAAATATTTAGTGGAAAGGGTGAAAGGGACACAAGGATTGTTAAATTAGTACATACATATGTGTGTGTGGACCTTTTATAGTTAAATTTAGAGTTTTATACACTTAATTCATTACTTTTACAGTTGAAATTTGTAGATATTTATATTTCTACTTAATGAAATATAAGTTTGAATACTTCTAGAAATTTAAGAAATACAACAATGATGTAGAGAATAATCTTGGTATTAAAAAAATGAATCTCCACTCAAAATGAAGAGGATATAATCGTAACACATAGTTCATCAACTAATTAAGGGATATTAGTATTATATCTCAACTCAGTCATCCTAATACACCAGAGTTGAATGGTGTAGGTGAGAGGAGGAAATGTACCTTTATAGACCTAGTGATGTCAAATATGAGTCATGTGGGTTAACCATTACCTTTTTGAGGATATGAATTTAAAAAATAATATACAATAAAATATGTTCCAACTAAAGTATAAAGTGGTATTCCATATAATATTTATTATGGGAATAGAACAATTTTTTTCATATATAATTTTGGGGATGTGAAACAATAGTTAAAGCTATTCCTAGAAATAAAATTTCACCCATTTTAACTACTTCCATATTTATATTATATCATAAGGAAACAAATGGATATTATTTATAAAACCCCTTAGATAAAACAATTGTGGTTAATAGATTCCCCTCCCTTCTAGATAGGAACATCATATTTAAAATATCTACTGGGAGAAATAACTTATTTTATAAAGCTTATGTACAAGATAAACATGGGTTTCCATATGAAAAAAATCCCACTAAACACCATGGAATAGATTTTTAGAAATACATGAGTACACTATAAAATAACATTAGTGGTTATAAATCTATAGAGATATGGTTTTATAGTCATCAGTGATGGTGAATAATTATTGGATGGTAATGATGAGTATTTTTCTACAATGAAGCAGTATGTATCATAGAGGTTTCATGGTGGAAATAAGAATTGAATTATGAAATGGATTCTATATATCAAAAATAAGTCTTGGTTCTAGTAGATCCTCTACTGATTGTAATGATTGATAGCTCAAATTGGTATTCAAGAATAACTTGGATATTGGTAGTAAATTTATTATATTAAAGGGATGACTATTATGGAAGGGTATAAGAAACATTAAAAAATATATTATGATGAAACCTTGTAACAATTTTTACACTCAAATCCATCATAATTATACATTTCACAGTGTGTTAGGATGATTAAGATATTTTGATAATGAATATCAAAATTTATTTCATTAAAATAATCCTTCTAGAAGATTTCTACATGACATAAATGTATAGGTATAAAACAAAAAAATGATTTCATTAAAGTAATCAGGGTATAGATATTCATTTATGTATTGGAGAAAGCATCATGATCATGGAATGTTCACGTTGATGAATGAATAAGGGAATTTTGTTTAATAATAAATGAATATGAGACCAATGTTTGTAAGAGATACAAAGGGAGTGAAATCATATTCCATGTAGTATATGTTAGTGGTATGTTACTAATAAGAAATGAGATACAAAACATACAGTCAATTAGATGTGGTTTCATAAGTGCTTATCCATGAAGTTCAGGGGTGATTCAATCTATATTATAGCTATAAAGATCCTTTTTGATGGATCTAAGTGGTTTTTTAGACTATGTTAGGGTATATTTTTTGAAAATTCACTGCTTAATTTCATTATAGAACAAGAAAAAATTGTATTTTTGACAATATCTGATAGAGTAAATGCAATGTCCCAGACCCGAATGGCACTCAACAGTGCCCTGAATGTAGTTTCCTACATGACCTCAAGCGCATCACACAAAATTACATAGGTTTCCAATTAGAAGTGAGTACCTTGGAGAGTCTTTGGGGAGACTATTCGCTCATTAATAGAGTATCATTGCCGAATTCAAACAGAATCAATATAGGAATCACGTAAAGAAGAAGTCAAATGAAAAACAAGACAAGGTAGGAATGCATACAAAATCTATTAACATCACATATATAATGATGCAAATGATTCATGTTTCTAGAAGGCATCCATAATAGTACATAGTAACACAAAATAATTAATGTCTCACAAAAAGAAAGAAATATCAAAAAAGGTATCATTGTAGTATCACAAGCCCTAGATTTTCCCATTCTCTCATGCTCTAAGGAAACTATCAACAACCTATACTGAGGAAATTCCCCCTACCATCACCTACAAACATATAATTTGTTTGGGTCCCCAAGGAGGAAAAAACATGATGTGAGAAAAACATCCCAGTAGGTGACCACCCATAATTATTTAAAATTATAAGAAGAAATGTGCACCATGTTAAACCAGTGTAAGTAAAAAAAGAATAATAAGTGTAAATGCCTATGGAATATAACTATAGAAGTCATGTAATACCAATAGCATTTCAAGGTACCCTTTAACAAACTCTATATCATAACATTCTAGCTATATCATGAAAACAAGCCATATGACCTTACCATCCTTTCATCCTTCTCATGTGTCCCACAACATAGCTGTATAATGAAGTGTATCACCAATCCATGACCTTTCTATAATATGAAGTCAGGTATCCCACTGTTTCATTGTAGAATAAATTATTTACCATGAAGGGCTGGATCCAAGGTGTCAAAGACCAAGACATCCTCATCGTGTTCCACGGTAATCCTAGTAGAAGCTTAATCTAGGAACCCGTTGGAGTCCTAGTAGTATGTGTATGGACATATCATATGTGAGTCTAAGAAAGCCAGATCTATGGGGTAGCAAGGGATGAGGCATCCAATGAAATTGAGACCCAAGCGAAATAATCCACCCAAGGCATCGACAAATTCATTAAAAATCCATGGAGAGAAGTCCATGGCATCTATCATTCATTTATTCAATTCAAACCATATGATTATAACAACTCATATAAAAGATATCAATACCGTATGAGTAGACCCAATCATATATACCATTTTACAATTCCTTTAAATATCGATAACCCCACTCATATAATCCATTTAATAATACACCATAGGTTTACCCACATGACAATCAAATGTTAAAACACGGATGTAAAAATAAGCATAATGGTATACCCACCCCTATAAGCATATCAATTAATTTAGTGTGTTTACCCACTAACATAGTAACAGACAACATGAGTGTTACCACTCATTAATTACACTTCCATTTTATCAATTATTTTAGGCATACATAACCATATTATAAAAATTAGTATTTATCACATCACTTGGATCTACCCACCTATTGGACTCATCATGTGTTAATCATGTTTTAATGATCACAAATCCTATTACTGATTAATCTCAATCTTCATTGCACATCTTTCTAATTCTCTTCAATCTCAATAATAACTACACATCATGTTTTAATGATAACAAATATTATGGATGTTAATTACTCTCTTTATTATTTACAAGTCTTATTCATGATTACAAATCTCACATATATTATCAAGCCTTTATATTTATGATTCAAGGTCTCTTACTCTCTAATGATTAAGCTTAATCCATATTCTTCATATTACTGTCTAAGTCTATATACATGTATTTTTCTATGTATGGAGACACCGTGAAGGAAAAACCGTGACCCAGACACCGTGACCCAGACACCGTGAAAGACTCACCGTGACCGAGACACCGTGATCTGGACACCGTGACATGGACATACCGTGAAGCTCATACCATGAAGCTCATACCGTGAACCTCATACCGTGAACCATCTACCGTGAAGAAGACACTATTTACATAATCACTGTGACACTGTTTCTTAACTTTTTGTCAATATTATTCAAATAATACTAATGGTCATATTTGATGTTTTTAATGCAATTAATGTTATTTAATGATAGTTGTTGGAATTTCAGGAAACCATATCTCATACCTATGAAAAGTGAATCATTCCTACTTCCAGAACTCATAGAATATAAGGAAGATTAAGATGCAATACACGAAAAAGTGGTGAAGTGAGAAAAGTGTGACAATACAATAAGAAGAACATACATACGCCCGAGAGTACTGTGCTGAACAAAAAAAACAATCCCGATCAAGAAGGAGATTGCAAGACTTTCAAAGAACTCACATAAGCGCAATCCAACATCACTGAAGAGCACACAAATAATCAAGAGATCATTTTCACTCCTGTAGAACACAAGCTAAACTACGACACTCTGTTTTTCAACAGAAAAAATAGAGAAGGACTAAGAAGAAATTATGCTGAATCCAACGTGTCCAGAGCTGCATTGCTAATCACTAGAGCTTTCTAAACTCTTATCTATTCTCTCTAAGTGATTTGTTTATTTACTTTCGAGAAGTGTGGTGTACTTTGTATATCTCACACACACACACACTATCTCCTGCACTGAACTAGAGGATATCAATTTCCTCACTCTAAAACTCTTAACTATTGTTTACCCACATCAACTGTGGAAGAGGTCCTTGTGTGACCTGATATCTGTTTTTTCCCCATGAGGAATAGTGGTAGAGGTCCCTGCGTGACCTAGACACTTGTGTAAACTACTGTTAACCCCGATCCAGGGTGTGGATCAAATTTATATAAATTTTATAGGACTAAGTCTTGGATTGAGACTGAAACTCTTGTTACATCTACTGTGTATATTTAGTTTAAGTTTAAAGTATACTACATATATCGTTTATACTCCGCTGCTATTACTTTGAAATACAAAACTATTTTAAAGCTACTTTGATAGATAAATTATCAAGTGTTTACACTTATTGTAAATCGGTAGGTTAGTTTCAAAAGTTAGTTTGATCTTGTGGTTATATTAACTGAGACCTAATCAATCTTTGAGAAGCTAAGTGAAAATTTAAAATATGTATAAATTTACTACATTTTAACTTGTTTTATAAATTGGGGTATTTTAAATAGACAATATTTTCATAGAAATTTTAGTTGGAACTCAATTCACCCCCTCTTGAGTATCCACTCTGACCAATATTTGGTATCAGAGGTTGTTTTTGATTAAGGATTTTTTAAATACTGTATTTTTCAAATATGATTTTAGTTTCATCTTTAAAGATCTTAAGATTCTGTTAGTTATAAATTTTATCTCTTTAATTATACTTTCCAAAATATAGTTATGGACAATAGTCTAGAGGGTGATGATACTAACATGACACCTTTCTTCAATGGTACAAACTATGGTCAGTAGAAGTTTAAAATAAAAATTCATTTAGAAAGAATGGGTTTTGATATTTGCACTGCTATAGAATCTCAATATAAAATTCCAAAAACAGAAAGAACAACATGGGATGAACCTAGAAAGAATGCCTAAAATAATAATTGTAAATCTATGAATGCCCTGTACTGCGCTTCAGGAGATGAAGAGTTTAACAGAAATTCTTCTTGTAAAACTACTTTTGAAATTTGGGATACCTTGGGTGTTTCTCATGAAGGAACAACTAATGTTAAAGAAATGAGATTAAATACTTATACTATTAAATATGATAATTTTAAAATGAAAACTGATGAACCTATTTCTGATATGTATCTCATGTTCAATGAGATAGTTAATACAATGAATTCACTCGGTAAAGTTGTTCCAGTAAAGGAACAATTTATGAAGATACTGAGATGTTTACCAGACCAATGGAGAGGCACATCTGTTTCAATCAGAGAATCATGTGGCATTGCTGCTCTACCTATCAAATAACTCATTGGTAAGCTTATGATGTATGAGGAAGAATTCAAGTTGAATAAAGAGGAAGAGGATAAACCAAAAAGGAAATCAGTGCCTTTCAAGACTACTCCTTCAAGGAGTAAAGACAAAGAAAAATCTCAAATACAAACTGACAGTTCATTAAGTGAAAGCTCAGACTTTGATAGTGATGCTTAAATGGATTAGATATCTAGAAGGTTTAAGAAATTTTATAGGAAGAATAAATTTTTCAGAGAAACAAATTACAGAGGAAAGTATGCCAATAAGGGACATTGGAAGAAGGACTGGAAAAATCCAGATAAAAGTGATGAAGTTGTTTGTTATGAGTTAAAAATAAAAGGCTGCATTAAGGAAGACTACCCAAAGATAAAATTCAAGAAGAAATTTGATTACAAGGACAATAAGTACAATAAAGGTATGAAGGCTACCTGGAGTGCATCTGAAGACAACACAAGTGAATCTGAAATTTTTGATTCTGAAAAGAATCATTCCAACATGTGTTTCATGACAAACACATCTGAGGTAACCTTAGATACTCTTGTTTTAAATTCTTATTAATCCGAAGATGATGTAGAATCTGATTATGATTCTGAAAACACGACTAGAGAGGAATTATTTGAATATTGTAATATGCTGGAGGAGACATGAAATGAACTTAAGGATAAATACAAATCATTAAAGAAATAACATGCTCTCACTACAACTGTTAAAACTAAACTTGCTATTGAAAAAGAGAAGAATTATCAACAGTTAAAGGAGAACACAGAACTGAAAATGTCTAATGAGAAACTTAGAAAGGACTTAGAGAAGTTCAAAAATGGAAAGGATACACTAACTCAAATGCTAGTAAAGCAAGTGGCACAAAAATAAAATACTGGAATAGGCTACAAACCTAGACAGAGACAGTTTACTAAGAATAGCTTTATTCCTAAATCTGGACAGAATACTGCTAGTTCTAGTTTTGGAAATCCATTTGCTTCAACTAGTTATTCACATAGTTATAAATTAAATAGAGTTTATCTTTAAAAATATATTAATTCTATAAATTATATGTGACCCATAAGACAAATTTGTGTACCAAAATCATTGATTGCTAACCTGTCTGGACCCAAGAAGATCTAGGTACCAAAATCATAGTCTATCTAAAACTGTTTTATAGGAAACCTGGTTGAAGAGTTCCCACAAGAAGACATGGTATTTGGATAGTGTATTTTCAAGACATATGTCTGGGTATTACTCATGATTCAAGAGTTTAATAAAGGTTGATAGAGGCTATGTTACCTTTAGTGATGATTCTAAATGAATGGTCATCGGCCTAGGCCAAATTGGTAACACTTATTAAGTTTTAATTTCTAAAGTTTTATTTGTTGATGGACTGAAATATAATCTGTTAAGTATTTCTCAGTTATGTGATGATGGTTTTAATGTCAAATTTGAAAATGATTCCTGTATTGTTTTTAATTCTAAAAATATTTTAGTCTTTTCTGCTTTAAGAAATGAAAATGTTTATGCTGTTGATTTAAATTCCTTAGCTAAGAAAAATGTTACCTATTTAAATGATTTTCATAAAGATTCCTGGTTATGGCATAGGATATTAGGACACTGCAATATAAACTCACTTAGGAAACTATCTAAGAAGAACTTCTTCAGAGTCTTACCCAAACTTGAGTTTCCAAATGACAATGTTTGTAATCCCTGTCAAAAGGGAAGGCAACACAAAATATCTTTCATACCAAAGAAAGAAGTATAAACTTCTCAACCTCTCGAGTTGGTTCACATGGATCTATTTGGACCATCTATATTTTCTAACTTAAATGGAATTCACTATGTCTATGTCCTAGTAGATGAATTTTCTAGATATACTTGGGTATAATTCTTAGCTCACAAAATTAAAGCTTGTTATTATTTTGTTAAATACTTCAAGTCTGTAGAAAACCTTAGTGGACTTAAGATTAAAACTCTAAGAAGTGATCATGGTCGTGAGTTTGAAAATCATGAATTTCAATCCTATTGCTCACACAATGGCTATAGTCATAACTTTTCTGCTCCTAGGACACCTCAGCAGAATGGTGTAGTAGAAAGAAGGAATAGAACACTATAATAAATTGCTAGAAGTATGCTTAATGAATATGACCTGCCTATTTACTTTTGGGATGAAGCTGTGAATACAACGTGTTATATTATTAATAGAGTCTTAATTATACCTCTTCTTAAGAATACCCCATATGAGTTGTGGAATAATAGAAAACCTAAAGTCAATTACTTTAGAGTCTTTGGATGCATAGTATTTATTCTCAATACAAAAGATAATCTTGATAAGTTTGCCTCTAAGAGTTATGAAGGAATATTTTTAGGATATTCATTAACGAGAAAAGCTTATAGAGTCTTTAATAAATGAACCAAATGTGTGGAAGAATCTGTTTACATCACGTTTGATGAAACTGATCCACATGAGCTTAAATCCACTCTTGAAAATCTTGAGGAATATTTACGTATTCTGGACCTTAATGAAAAATCTAAAGAACCTTCTATAAAAACATCCAGTTCTGGACATTTTCCAGAATCTGCTACTATGGAACCCGAAACTATAGATGAACCTGAAATTTCTAGTCCTACCTTTACTAGATCAACAAGGATTCTAAAGAATCATCCTTTGGATGCTGTTTTTGGAAATCATGATAGATGGAAAAAGACTAGAGCTTCTCTTAGAAATCAGGTTGAACACCAAGCCTTCTTATCACAGATAGAACCTAAAAACATTGATGATGCTATTAATGATGAATTTTGGGTAATTTCTATGCAATAATAACTCAATCAATTTGAAAGAAATAAAGTTTGGAATCTAGTTGAAAGACCAAAGGACACTTTCACCATAGGCACTAAATGGGTGTTTATAAATAAAGTAGATGAATATGGAAACATAGTTAGAAACAAAGCTAGGCTAGTTGCATAAGGCTATTGTAAAGACACGCAAATTTCAAGGAAATTTTTTTCTTAATTTTCTTTGGAATTTTACAAGAGCGCAGCTTCAGACGACACCTGATTCCGAGGCCCGGTGTGCCCGGAATCAATTTCCGAAGTTTGGCTTGGGTACGTTCAGTGAACGGACGAGCGGGTTTTTCTATCTTTTGAACCGGTGCCCGGAATCAAATTCTGAGGGCACCGATGAAATCGCAGCGCCGGTATTTGCTTAGAAACGCCTCTTCCGGAGTTGCGTTTTCTCAGACGTGGTTTTTAAATTTTGCGGCTTTAAGTCAGAAATAAAATAAAGTTTGTGCGACAACTTTATTTTATTTCACTTAAACTGCTTGGAAGCCACTTAAAGTCACTTAAAGGCGGCTTGAACTGAGTTGAACTGGATAGGATGCTATCCAGAAATATCCTACCCCTTGGTAGGATATTTGTGCGGTGGGACCCGCACGAGCCCCGCCGTTTCTTTCGCTAAGTAACGCACCCGCGAAAACCCGTCAAAGTAACTGAAAAGTCAACCGACGCGTTTTCTTTAATTCTTAACAGACCATTTAATTGGGCGGTTTATTTCGTGAATTAAATTGACTGTTTCTTCGTGAATTAATTGGGTCGTTACTTATGCATTTTACGTTTGTTGGCAAAATAATAAAATAGACAAACTTGTCTATTTTGGAGGATTGCTATCGTTGTGCAATTCCTCTGAGCCTCCACCCTCTCCGCGAAGAACGCGAAGAACGCGAAGAACGCGAAGAACGCGAAGAACGCCGGAACCGGAATCCGACGACGCACGATCCGCGACGTCAACAGCTTTTCCGCGACCTTCTTCTTCTTCTTCTTCGGTGCCTCTTCTTCCGCGGCGAACCTGCGATCGGCGGTTAAAGGTGAGAATCGAAACTTCTAAATTCTCCCTTCTTAATTTCAATAACAACGGATTTAATTAATTAAATCTGTTTGTTCTTGATCCGGAGATTGGCGACGCGACGCCGGATACCGCAACGACGCGACGATCTCCTTCTTCCGCGACGAGCGAATCCGCGACGACCTCTCGTCCGACGACGACTTCGAGGTAGGGATTTATTTTGGAAAAGTTACCCCTTTTAAATTTTCTCGTGAACGTTCTTGAAAATTTAAAAAGTCGGTTTCAAACGAACAATTTTATCTTTAAATAAAATTGTTGGATCATGTGTTGATCATCTTTTTCTTTTCTCCCGTTGATTATGGCTAACGCGGAGGGTGCGGGTCTAACGAACAAGACCTGACAACCCTCCGCCGATCTCTTTTGTTGTGCGGATATGACAGACGACGACAAACCGCGCGGCAGGGGCGATCCGTTGATTCCGCAGTGAAGGTCGGCATCCGGGAGAGGCATCGGCGCAGACGGGAGGCAAAACGGGCCACCAGAGCATCTCCGGCGGCCCGCGGAAGGCAGCGGCGGCGCCCGGCGCGCCGCCGTAGAGGAAGTCCGCCGCGGCTGAAGCCGCGGCGGCGGTGGCGGCCGGTTCCGCGGCCGCGCGGAACCGGGAACGGACGCGGCGGCCCGGCCACGTCCGCGTGACAGGCGGCCCCCCGCGGGGGCCGCGTTTCTTCAAATGCCGTGGGTCAAACCCGCGGCGGCGGCCTGTTCGGCCGCTCGGCCGAAGCCGAGCCGGCCGGTCCGGTCGGCCGGGCCGCGCCCAGGCCGAACCGGACCCGGCCGAGCCGGTTCGGGCCGGTTCGAGCCGGCCCGGTTCGGGCCGACCCGGTTCGGCCGACCCCAGGGGGGGTTCGGGCCGGGTCGCCCCGGGCCCAGAACCCCCGTTTTCGGGCCCTCTTCGGTCTTTCGCCCATATCTTGGGCCTGGGACCTCCGATTGACGAACCGTCAGCGGCTACGCGATCCTTGGATCAAGACGGTCGTTTCGGTATATTATACTCAAGGTTTAGGAAGACTTTGGGTTCGGCTGGGTTGGTTCGTACACGAAACCAACCGGGCCCTCAGAGCGGAAACGCTCATAACTTGAGCTACGGACGTCCGATCGATGTACCGTCAGCTGTGGTAGTTTCCTCTAAGTGAGACGGAACTTTTGGCATGTACCGCCCGAGGATCGGATACAGGCGGAGTACGGTCGTGTTGGTTTTGCCCTAAAAACCAACCGGGCCCCTGGGACGAAAATGCCAATAACTCTCAGACCGGGCGTCCGTTTGACGCGCCGTCTGTCGCGTTGAGATCCTGTTGTCGATACGGAACTTTTGGATACATCAACTTCGGACTCCGTGTCAGTTGATGTATCAGCCTCTCGGCTCGTGGAGCGGACCCTCCTAAACGAGCTCGCTTTGTGCGGGAACCCTAGCGCTGGCTGTGACTTCGACGACAGAGCAGAGATCCTTCGTGGACTGCGACGACGACAGAGCAGAGATCCTTCGTGGACTGCGACGACGGCAGAGCAGAGATCCTTCGTGGACTGCAACGACGACTGTGCAGAGATCCTCAGTGGACTGCGTCGACTACTGCACTCAGCGATCCTACGTGGATCAGTGCTACAGGTTCTGTGTGAGCCCGATCCTATGTGGGTCCTTACTACCGGTTCTGTGTGAGCCACTGCCTACAGGTTCTGTGTGAGCCCGATCCTGTGTGGGTCTTCTGCGGGGGTTAGTACCTATCGATCCTTTGTGGGTCCGACGACTTAGATGGATCAGTGATCATCTTTGACGTCATCTGAAAAAGTATACCTGGTTGAGCTGAATCGTATGTTACTCTCCTTTGTGGATTGTGTTGAACTATCCTATGTGGATTTTACTGTTTACTCTCCTTGTGGATTTGAGTCTTGCTTTCCTTTGTGGATTGAGTTGTTCTTGAGCTCGTGAGCAGAGCTAGAATTGGGGACTTAGGTATATGTATGGGCATATACCTAAGTCGAGTCAGATGTTACTTCGTGATTGCATCTTTCTTTTGTGCTATATCCTTTGTGGATTTCGGGAGACCTTCGGGGGTCTCGGGGTCCTTACTGAGTAGCTTGTACTCACCCCTGCACGGGCTATGCCCGCACCTTGTTGTGTTGGTTGCAGACGACGGACAGCGCTGATCACGGTTGGGGCGTGGAGCAGGACGGTACCTGGAGGTGGACCACTGGGCGGGACGTGCTCGGAGCGGACGTGGGACCCGAGGAGCCTGGAGGCTATCTGTACCCACCCTTCAGGTGGGATTGCCAGTGGACGACACGAGGCCGCCGTCTTTTCTTCAGTTGCTGTACTTTACTTTTCAGTTGTACTTTACAGTTGGGCTTGTATTTCCGGCCCCTTTACTTTTCTGCACTTTACTTTCCGCTTGCTGACTCTGTGTGGTTGTTACTTATAAAGGCAATGCCTTCCCTGTTTACTGGGATTTTACGCCTTGGTGCTAGTCGCCAGCCCCTGGCCTATGGAAGGCGGGCTTGGGGTAGTCACGGCACGGGCCCCGAGGACGGGTTGTGACAAATTGGTATCAGAGGTGGTCGGTTCTACCGCAGACTCTGATCGTCCTTTCTTTCTATGTGAAGCAATAGTGTTTAGTGTATTGAGTGTGGTTATCAGTTCAGGGAGCCCAGTGTTGGTGCGGCGGCCGACGTATCCGTACACCAGGACCCTGACTCCTGATTTCCGACTTAATGCATGAAAACATTGATTGCGTGTGTGTCTCGAGTTTTCTTTGTGATTACTTGTGTCAGCTCACCGGGTATACTGATCTGCTTTATGAAAGTCTCAAGTTTTCCTTGTGATTACTTGTGCCAGCTCACCAGGTATACTGTTCTGACTGTGGTGCTCTTGTTCTCCTTTTCAGGATGGCCCCGCGACGACAGCCAGCTAGGGTTCCGAGTGTAGGGCGCGACGGCAGCCCACCGAGCGACGAGGCCTCGGTGCAGGGCCCTTTGCCAGCAGTGGCACCGGCGGTAGCTTTACCCGCCGAGCCACCGATGCTGCCAGTACCAGACGCTGACGATGCACGTCGCCTCAGGGCACTGCACGAGTTTCAGGGCCAGCGACCGCCCAGGTTTTGCGGTGAGGCGGACCCCCAGGCCGCCGAGGATTGGCTAGAGGCGGTGGTGCAGACCTTTAGGCTAGTGAGGACACCAGCGGATCTCATGGTGATTCTCGCAGCGAGCCTCCTGCAGGCGGCGACAGGACGATGGTGGAGCCTGATGCTCGAGGTTCACGATGAGGCATCCCAGCTCTGGGCGGACTTCGAGAGCCTCTTCCGCTCTGAGTTCGTCCCGGCCACCCTCCGAGCGGTGCGCATCCAGGAGCTTCTCCAGCTGCGCCAGGGCAGCATGACGGTCGGTCAGTACGCGGCGAGGTTCACGGACCTATCTCGCTACTCGACCGATATGGTACGGGACCCCTTCTTCCGGGCCCGGACCTTCGAGCAGGGCTTGCGACAGGAGATTCGGGCGTCGCTGATCTCCCTCAGCATTCCGACCCAGGGGGGAGTGCTGGAGCGAGACCTCCTGATCGAGAGCTTCCTGGCAGAGCCTTCTTCAGCGGCGAGACCTAGCGCAGGGCGGCAGGTAGCTGAGTCTTCGGCAGCAGGTAGCCGACGGATGACTCTCGGGTCCAGGCAGACCAGACCCCCACGCAGACGGCCTCAGGACACCGGCTCAGCAGTGCGGGGCACACAGCGGAGTGCTAGCCTTCCGAGAGGCAGGTTGTGCTACTCTGGCGGCGGGCAGGGTCACATGGCTCGTGATTGCCCGACTCGCCGACCAGAGGAGCAGCAGACGGTGGAGGGGCCACCCAGGCAGAGGCAGAGGGTCGACCGTGGCGGTCCGCAGGGAGGAGGCGGACGAGGCATAGGAGCTGGCCGAGCAGCGGGTGGTGGGCGACGCTTCCAGGCTCTACCCCCACCACCACCAGGAGGGCCACCTCGACCACATGGAGCTGGCGGGCAGGGACAGGCCCAGCTCCAGGCAGTGGAGGCCTACGACCCCGACTTGCCAGAGATGATTCGAGGTACGATCTGTGTCTATTCCACCCTTGCTGCAGTACTTATAGACACAGGAGCGAGTCACTCTTTCATAGCCTCTGCCCTTGTTCGGAGCTCGGAGATTCCGACTGAGCCGTTGGCTCGATCCTTACGGCTAGAGACTCCTACGGGAGCAGACTCGACGATTACGCACTGGTGCCGGCAGTGTGAGCTTACTCTAGGAGGCGAGAGCTTCGGCTGGGATCTCCTTGTAGCGGCGTCGAGGCCTTACGACGTCATCTTGGGCATGGATTGGCTATCCACGGTTCATGCCCAGATCGACTGTTTTAGGCGCAAGGTGCGATGTGTTCGCACCGACGGGAGCAGGTTTACCTTCACCGGCGAGAAGGGAACCTTTGCAGCACAGGATGGACTTCCGCGGAGGAGAGTGCAGCCCATCTCTCATCAGTTGGCTAGCCTCATCCTAGGAGCAGTGGACGTGCGGAGTCCAGCTTTTCCTGCAGTGGTGGACCAGTACGTAGACGTCTTTCCCGACGACGTTCCAGGGCTACCTCCTCGTAGAGAGGTAGACTTTTACATCGACTTGTACCCCGGGACAGCCCCGATATCTACTCCAGCATATCGGATGGCCCCCGCCGAGCTTCGAGAGCTGCGGGTACAGTTGGAGGACTTGCAGAGCAAGGGGTTTATCCGACCCAGTGTTTCACCCTGGGCTTCCCCGATTTTGTTCGCCAAGAAGGCGGACGGGAGCTTGCGACTGTGTGTCGACTATCGTCGCCTGAACCAGGTGACAGTGAGGAACAAGTATCCGCTGCCACGGATTGATGACCTCTTCGATCAGCTCAAGGGAGCGCGGTGGTTCTCAAAGATAGACCTCCGGTCAGGCTATCATCAGCTCAGAGTTTGAGACGAGGACGTGCAGAAGACGGCCTTCAGGTGTCGGTATGGCCATTATGAGTTCTTGGTTATGCCGTTCGGCGTAACCAATGCTCCAGCAGTGTTCATGAGCCTCATGAACAGGATCTTCCAGCCATACCTCGACCGTTTTGTCGTGGTCTTCATTGACGACATTTTGGTATACTCGACGACTGAGGAGGAGCATGCCTACCACCTGCGAGTTGTGCTAGACACGCTCCGAGAGCACCAGCTTTATGGCAAGCTCTCAAAATGCCAGTTCTGGTTACGTGAGGTCCATTTCTTGGGACACGTCATCTCTGAGGCGGGAGTTGCAGTGGATCCCGCGAAGATCGAGGCAGTGCTAGCTTGGGAGCCACCCAAGAGCGTGACAGAGGTGCGGAGCTTCTTGGGCCTAGCCGGATACTATCGGAGATTCGTGCCAGACTTCTCCAGAGTTGCGGCACCACTCTCAGCGTTGACGAAGAAGGGGAAACCCTTCGTGTGGTCAGACAGATGTCAGCAGAGCTTCCAGGAGCTGAGGCAGAGGTTGACCAGCGCACCTATCTTGAGGTTGCCTGAGGAGGGAGTTGGATACGTAGTTTACTGCGATGCGTCAGGGACTGGACTCGGGTGCGTCCTGATGCAGGAGCGGGCCGTGATCGCCTACGGATCACGTCAGTTGAGGCCGCATGAGCAGAACTACGCCACTCATGACCTGGAGTTAGCAGCAGTGGTCTTCGCTCTGAAGACTTGGCGGCACTATCTGATGGGCGAGCGCTTCACAGTCTTTTCTGACCACCAGAGTCTCAGGTATATCTTCTCTCAGAAGGACCTGAACCTGAGACAACGGAGATGGCTTGAGTTCCTCCAGGACTATGACTTTGAGATAGTCTATACTCCTGGGAAGGGGAACGTGGTAGCCGATGCCCTCAGCAGGAGGACGGGCATTCAGCTGCTTGAGGAGGCGACGGAGCAGCTAGCCTCCTTGCAGATATCCTTCGTGGATAGAGACGGAGCAGCCTTTCTTCAGTCTCTCACAGTCTCTCCTCCACTTCTACAGCGGGTCAGAGAGGCTCAGCGTGAGGACGCTGACTGTGAGACCCGGCGTGCACTGATATCCTCAGGTCAGGCGCCTGATGGTTTCTCCCTTGGAGAAGAGCACGACATCCTTTTCAGGGGGCGTACCTTCGTACCAGTTGCTTTACGAGAGGAGGTGCTGAGAGAGTTTCACACTTCTCCCTTGGCGGTACATCCCGGAGTGGCGAAAATGTACCAGGATCTCAGACGACAGCACTGGTGGCCGGGCATGAAAAAAGCTGTGGCAGAGTTCGTTTCACGATGCCTCACCTGCCAGCAGGTGAAGGCAGAGCATCAGGTACCAGCAGGTTTGGTACAGCCCTTGGAGGTCCCGGAGTGGAAGTGGGATAGCATATCTATGGACTTCGTGACTGGACTTCCACGTACTTCCAGAGGTCACGACTCCATTTGGGTGATCGTCGACCGACTCACCAAGTCGGCACACTTCTTACCCATCAGAGAGCAGGGCTCAGTGGAGAGCTTGGGACGTCTTTACGTCCAGGAGATCGTACGGCTTCACGGTGTGCCATCATCTATCGTCTCCGATCGAGATGCTCGTTTCACTTCCCGGCTCTGGAAGGGATTGCAGGAGGCGTTCGGGACGCGGCTCCATCTGAGCACAGCCTTCCACCCTCAGACGGATGGTCAGACGGAGAGGACCATACAGACACTCGAGGACATGCTCCGTGCATGTGTCCTCGACTTTGGTCGCAGCTGGGAGGACCACCTACCCTTGGTGGAGTTCGCGTACAACAACAGCTACCACTCCACCATCGGGATGGCACCATACGAGGCGTTGTACGGCAGACCCTGCAGATCACCGTTGTGCTGGACAGACCCTGGGGAGTCAGCACTCGTGGGACCAGAGATGGTCCGAGCCACGACAGAGAAGGTCCAGATCATCCAGGAGAGGATGAGGACAGCTCAGAGCCGGCAGAAGTCATATGCTGACAGGAGGCGGAGGCCACTAGAGTTCGAGGATGGCGACCACGTCTTTTTGCGTGTCTCACCTCGACGTGGTTTACGGAGATTTGGCCAAGGCGGCAAGTTGTCTCCACGCTTCATCGGGCCTTTCCAGGTCCTCAGCAGGATAGGAGAGGTGGCTTATCGCCTGGCTCTACCACCTCAGTTGCACCGGGTGCACGACGTCTTCCACGTGTCTCAGCTGAGGAGATACGTGCACGACCCGACGCACATCATCGACTTTGGGGAGCTGGACGTGGACGATGGGGCGACTTTTGCGGAGGTCCCAGTGGAGATCGAGGATCGATAGGAGCGGGACCTACGTGGGCGGACGATTCCTCTTGTGCGCGTCAGATGGCAGCACGGGAACCTCCAGGAGAGCACTTGGGAGCGGGAGGCTCAGATGCGTGCTCAGTACCCCCATTTGTTCCCCTAGTTTTTGATGTATCTTTACGGGGACGCAAAGCCCTGAGGTGGGAGTAATGTAAAGACCCTCAAATTTCAAGGAAATTTTTTTCTTAATTTTCTTTGGAATTTTACAAGAGCGCAGCTTCAGACGGCACCTGATTCCGAGGCCCGGTGTGCCCGGAATCAATTTCCGAAGTTTGGCTCGGGTACGTTCAGTGAACGGACGAGCGGGTTTTTCTATCTTTTGAACCGGTGCCCGGAATCAAATTCTGAGGGCACCGATGAAATCGCAGCGCCGGTATTTGCTTAGAAACGCCTCTTCCGGAGTTGCGTTTGCTCAGACGTGGTTTTTAAATTTTGCGGCTTTAAGTCAGAAATAAAATAAAGTTTGTGCGACAACTTTATTTTTTTTCACTTAAACTGCTTGGAAGCCACTTAATGTCACTTAAAGGCGGCTTGAACTGAGTTGAACTGGATAGGATGCTATCCAGAAATATCCTACCCCTTGGTAGGATATTTGTGCGGTGGGACCCGCACGAGCCCCGCCGTTTCTTTCGCTAAGTAACGCACCCGCGAAAACCCGTCAAAGTAACTGAAAAGTCAACCGACGCGTTTTCTTTAATTCTTAACAGACCATTTAATTGGGCGGTTTATTTCGTGAATTAAATGGACTGTTTCTTCGTGAATTAATTGTGTCGTTACTTATGCGTTTTACGTTTGTTGGCAAAATAATAAAATAGACAAACTTGTCTATTTTGGAGGATTGCTATCGTTGTGCAATTCCTCTGAGCCTCCACCCTCTCCGCGAAGAACGCGAAGAACGCGAAGAACGCGAAGAACGCGAAGAATGCCGGAACCGGAATCCGACGACGCACGATCCGCGACGTCAACAGCTTTTCCGCGACCTTCTTCTTCTTCTTCTTCGGTGCCTCTTCTTCCGCGGCGAACCTGCGATCGGCGGTTAAAGGTGAGAATCGAAACTTCTAAATTCACCCTTCTTAATTTCAATAACAACGGATTTAATTAATTAAATCTGTTTGTTCTTGATCCGGAGATTGGCGACGCGACGCCGGATACTGCAACGACGCGACGATCTCCTTCTTCCGCGACGAGCGAATCCGCGACGACCTCTCGTCCGACGACGACTTCGAGGTAGGGATTTATTTTGGAAAAGTTACCCCTTTTAAATTTTCTCGTGAACGTTCTTGAAAATTTAAAAAGTCAGTTTCAAAAGAACAATTTTATCTTTAAATAAAATTGTTGGATCATGTGTTGATCATCTTTTTCTTTTCTCCCGTTGATTATGGCTAACGCGGAGGGTGCGGGTCTAACGAACAAGACCCGACAACCCTCCGCCGATCTCTTTTGTTGTGCGGATATGACGGACGACGACAAACCGCGCGGCAGGGGCGATCCGTTGATTCCGCAGTGAAGGTCGGCATCCGGGAGAGGCATCGGCGCAGACGGGAGGCAAAACGGGCCACCGGAGCATCTCCGGCGGCCCGCGGAAGGCAGCGGCGGCGCCGGCGACCGGAGGCGGCGGCGCCCGGCGCGCCGCCGTAGAGGAAGTCCGCCGCGGCTGAAGTCGCGGCGGCGGTGGCGGCCGGTTCCGCGGCCGCGCGGAACCGGGAACGGACGCGGCGGCACGGCCGCGTCCGCGTGACAGGCGGCCCCCCGCGGGGGCCGCGTTTCTTCAAATGCCGCGGGTCAAACCCGCGGCGGCGGCCTGTTCGGCCGCTCGGCCGAAGCCGAGCCGGCCGGTCCGGTCGGCCGGGCCGCGCCCAGGCTGAACCGGACCCGGCCGAGCCGGTTCGGGCCGGTTCGAGCCGGCCCGGTTCGGGCCGGCCCGGTTCGGGCCGGCCCGGTTCGGCCGACCCCAGGGGGGGTTCGGGCCGGGTCGCCCCGGGCCCAGAACCCCCGTTTTCGGGCCCTCTTCGGTCTTTCGCCCATATCTTGGGCCTGGGACCTCCGATTGACGAACCGTCAGCGGCTACGCGATCCTTGGATCAAGACGGTCGTTTCGGTATATTATACTCAAGGTTTCAGAAGACTTTGTGTTCGGCCGGGTTGGTTCGTACACGAAACCAACCGGGCCCTCGGAGCGGAAACGCTCATAACTTGAGCTACGGACGTCCGATCGACGTACCGTCAGCTGTGGTAGTTTCCTCTAAGTGAGACGGAACTTTTGGCATGCTCCGCCCGAGGATCGGATACAGGCGGAGTACGGTCGGGTTGGTTTTGCCCTAAAAACCAACCGGGCCCCTGGGACGAAAATGCCAATAACTCTCAGACCGGGCGTCCGTTTGACGCGCCGTCTGTCGCGTTGAGATCCTGTTGTCGATACGGAACTTTTGGATACATCAACTTTGGACTATGTGTCAGTTGATGTATCAGCCTCTCGGCTCGTGGAGCGGACCCTCCTAAACGAGCTCGCTTTGTGCGGGAACCCTAGCGCTGGTTGTGACTTCGACGACAGAGCAGAGATCCTTCGTGGACTGCGACGACGACAGAGCAGAGATCCTTCGTGGACTGCGACGACGGCAGAGCAGAGATCCTTCGTGGACTGCGGCGACGACTGTGCAGAGATCCTCAGTGGACTGCGTCGACTACTGCACTCAGCGATCCTACGTGGATCAGTGCTACAGGTTCTGTGTGAGCCCGATCCTATGTGGGTCCTTACTACCGGTTCTGTGTGAGCCACTGCCTACAGGTTCTGTGTGAGACCGATCCTGTGTGGGTCTTCTGCGGGGGTTAGTACCTATCGATCCTTTGTGGGTCCGACGACTTAGATGGATCAGTGATCATCTTTGACGTCATCTGAAAAAGTATACATGGTTGAGCTGAATCGTATGTTACTCTCCTTTGTGGATTGTGTTGAACTATCCTATGTGGATTTTACTGTTTACTCTCCTTGTGGATTTGAGTCTTGCTTTCCTTTGTGGATTGAGTTGTTCTTGAGCTCGTGAGCAGAGCTAGAATTGGGGACTTAGGTATATGTATGGGCATATACCTAAGTCGAGTCAGATGTTACTTCGTGATTGCATCTTTCTTTTGTGCTATATCCTTTGTGGATTTCGGGAGACCTTCGGGGGTCTCGGGGTCCTTACTGAGTAGCTTGTACTCACCCCTGCACGGGCTATGCCCGCACCTTGTTGTGTTGGTTGCAGACGACGAACAGCGCTGATCACGGTTGGGGCGTGGAGCAGGACGATACCTGGAGGTGGACCACTGGGCGGGACGTGCTCGGAGCGGACGTGGGACCCGAGGAGCCTGGAGGCTATCTGTACCCACCCTTCAGGTGGGATTGCCAGTGGACGACACGAGGCCGCCGTCTTTTCTTCAGTTGCTGTACTTTACTTTTCAGTTGTACTTTACAGTTGGGCTTGTATTTCCGGCCCCTTTACTTTTCTGCACTTTACTTTCCGCTTGCTGACTCTGTGTGGTTGTTACTTATAAAGGCAATGCCTTCCCTGTTTACTGGGATTTTACGCCTTGGTGCTAGTCGCCAGCCCCTGGCCTATGGAAGGCAGGCTTGGGGTAGTCACGGCACGGGCCCCGAGGACGGGTCGTGACAGCTATAGTGAAGATGAAGGAATTGATTATGAGGAGACTTTTTCTCTTGTATCCAGATTAGAAGCTATTAGGATTTTACTTGCTTATGCTGCACATCTAAATTTCAAACTATATAAAATGGATGTCAAGAGTGCATTCTTAAATGGATATATTTCTGAGGATGTTTTTGTTGAAAAAACACCTAGATTCTCAAACCCTCATTTTCCAAATCATATTTTCAAATTTTCAAAAGCTTTATATGGTTTCAAGCAATATCCAAGATCTTGGTATGATAGATTAAGTATTTTTCTAATTTCTAAAGGTTTTAAAAAAGGTATAGTTGACACTAATCTTTTTATCAAACGAATTTCTAAAGATTTTTTAGTTGTAAAAATTTATGTAGATGATATTATTTTTGGATCTTCAAGAAATTCCCTATGTACTAATTTTTCTAAAATAATGAAAAATGAATTTGAAATGAGTTTAATGGCAGAACTCAAATTTTTTCTGCGATTTCAAATCTTTCAAAATGAGGATGGAATTATTTTAACTCAAAGTAACTATACTATAGATCTTTTAAAACGTTTTGGATTGGATAACACAAAAGGTAGTGACACTCCCATGAGTACCACCGGTAAGTTGGATCTTGATGAAGATAGTAAATCTGTTGATCAAACCACTTATAGAGGAATGATGGGATGTCTACTCTACCTAACTACTAGTCATCCTAATATTATGTTTAGTGTGTGTAGGTGTGCTCATTTTCAAGAAAACCCTAAAGAGTCAAACTTAAATGCTGTAAAGAGAATTTTCAAATACCTCAAGCATACTCCCAATTTAGGACTGTTCTATCCCAAAGGAAAATCATTTGAACTAGTTAGTTATTCTGATGCTGATTTTGCTGGATGTATGTTAGATAGAAAAAGCAGCTCTGGAACATGTCATATTTTTGGCAAGTCACTTGTATCATGGTGTAGTAACAAACATAATTATGTTGCATTATCTACTGCAGAAGCTGAATACATACCTGCTGGAAGTTATTGTGCGCAAATTTTGTGGATGAAACACACATTACTAGACAATGGATATCAATTCAGACATGTCCCATTAAATTGTGACAACACAAGTGCTTTTAATATTTCTAAGAATCATATTTCACATTCTTGGACAAAACATATTGGTGTAAGATATCAATTTTTGAGGGATCATTATCAAAAAGGTGATATCACTTTGGAATTCATTGGTACTGAATATCAACTTGCTGATATATTCACTAAACCATTAAATTCTGAAATATTAGACTACATCATACATGATCTTGGTATGATTAATCATAAATAGATATCGTACTGATCTTAATACTCAATACTCTGTGTTTTACTTTATGGTTTCATGCTCACTGTTTTGCAATTTCTATTTCATGCATACGGTCACACCGTTAAGATCTTGTGCTCACGGTCTGTTAACTCATTGTCTCACCGTGACTACACCGAACGGTCACTATCTCACCGTGATGACCACCAACTGTCTCACCGTGATGACTATTTTTCATCACACCATAATGCCCACTCATGGTCTCACCATGAAAATTATTTATATTCTTATTTTAACTTGTATTGTGGTAATTTTTATTCCACTACTATTTGATTTCCCGCATTTTTGTTTTTATGACGTTTGACATTACCAAATGATAAAACTAAAGGGGTTTCATTCGATTCCTTACCGGAACTCTCTCTTAAACCTTCTCATTCATGAAAACCTTCTCTTCCCTCTCACCCAAACCTTCATTGGATGCCAAGGATGAAGCGTCCATTTTCACCCTCATCCGAGAAGCACTGCTCTAAGAAATAGAAAAGGATACCGAGGATAGATCTTGAAGGACCTCTAAACCCAAACTTGGTAATCCATACTATTGTACCGGAAAAAGATGTTTTCCCTGGCTGGATGTTGTCTAGAAAGTCATTATTTTTTAATGTTTTAAGAGAACAAGGATGTCTTGAATGGTTCTCTGGACAAAATAGACCGATTTACCCGAGGCTGGTATCTCAATTCTACCAATATGTAAAGTTTTCCTTTGAGTTTGGAGAAAGATTTATGGTAACAAGTGGGATCAATGGTCTGAAGTGCTCTTTCTCTTCGAGTCTATGAGCTGCATGCCTAAGAATTCCACATGAAGGAGTTTGTGAAGATTACCAGAGAGACCCTCCTCCATCTTCTAATATCATCAATATAGAGAATGCATTGGAAATACTGACTGGAAATGGCACCAAGAGAAGGGCCATAGCTACTGAATTAGATGGGCAGACATGACCTCTTTTCAAATTTTTTCGGAATTTGATTAGTCTGAGAAAAAGGGATTTTGTTGTAATGAAGTATCAGGATGTGTTCTTGATTCACTTGTTGAATAATGGCCATAAGATCAACCTATTAATGTATGTTATTAACCATATCTATGAGCTGATCAAAGTCACTTCCAAATCCACCTCCTTGTTTTACTCTAGGATTATTTCAGCCATGTTATTTTCCAAAGGGATGGTTGGACCGAATGAAGAAAAGTTAGAGGATTTTGATTTATTCTTATCCATGCCTATCATCAAAAGGATGAAGATAATTTGGAACCCCTGGAAGAAGCAGTGGGTTGTGGATAATGGTCAACTCTAAAAAAAGTTTAATCGTGTTGATTATCCACGAAGACCTAAGAATATACCTAATCCTGGTTTGGAACCAGATTAAGTGGTTGAGTATTCATAAGAAGAAGAAGAAGAAGAGGAAATAACAACTGAAGTATCACCTAGAGAAGAAGCTGAAATATCTCTAATTGAAATAGCTCCTGTTGACAAAGAAAGATTGTTGTCCCTACTGTTATCCCAACTAAAATACCTCAAGGAGAGGAAATTGTTGTTGGTTTGAAAAAATACGAAGCTCCTTCTTCTTGTGAGGATGTCAATCCAGAAACTCATCCTAATGCTGTAAGAAAATTGGGTTTTCCTAATTTAGAACAGAAATCAACCATAGAGAGAGACCTTATTGAAGAGGATCACCATGTTGAGAAAGAAGCAAGTCTGGAAGCTCAACTAGTGGAACAAACGGTTCCTGTGTATATTCCCTCTGCTGAAGAGAGGATGGAAATTGTCTTTCAGCTGGCAAGGCAAGAGTTTTCTAAAGAGATTAGTGATGATCCTGTGGATCTTGATCATGTTCTTGAGCCTCATGAATCTTGAAAGGAAGCACAGTTTGAGGGGTAGGAACCTCAAAACCTTGAGATTATGGAAGCTAGATCTGCTGAAGCTTCTCAACCTACTGTCACATATTCTGTGTACACTCAGTATGAGTTCCCAAGCTTTTATGATGTGAATGAGTCACAGAAAGTGACTACAACTAGAATAGATATTTCTTATCTATTTCAACTGAAGTTTGTATCTCATCTAGAACCAGTACCAGACCCATATCCTCAATCCGAATCAGAATTTGTGCCTAAAGATGACTCTGAACTGCAACCAGAACCTGAACCTCTACCTTTACCTACACCCTTACCCGAGAATCACTCCTTTGTGACTAAAGATGATCTGAAAGTTTTCGGAGAGACTCTGTTAGCAAGAGTTGAGAAGATATTATCCTCTCAACCTCATAAAATGACTCAACTCAGTTAAGAAGATGCATCAATTCTCTTGGAAAATATTATATAGCATATTCAACCAAGGATGATTCGAGAAATTTAGGAAGTCAGAGTTGAAAATAAGCTGCTAAGTGTTGATGTTGAAAATCTGAAAAATATGGTAGCAACCTTGTAGAATGTGTTGTCTTTGAGATCAACGTCTGCTCTTGTTTCTTCCACTGCACCTATTTCTACTTCTCCTAAGACATCTGATTCCATCCTTTTTAGGGATATTGTGTCCCAAGATCATCCATATCTACTATCTTTTGATGAGAAGTTTGGAAAAAGACACCCCAAGATGTTGGAACGTATGAGGGAGCTTGTAGAAAATATGAATAAGCTTACAGATGAATACACTGGATGCCTGAAAAAAGTTCTCAAACAACATAAAGTTCTATCCAAAGCTTTGAAAGATTCTCATTCTTCAGGTCATCCTTCTTTTCCTCATTTGGATGATTCTCTGCTGAGATCCATAATCAAGGATGAACTTCAGAATTCCTTAAGTGGCTTGGATCTGTCTTCTTTGTCAGAAGTGGTTACGAACAGTGATCGAGCATTGTACTTGGTTAGAATTCATTCTAAGATAGCTAATGATGCTCAACAAGAGATCACTAAGAAAATAGATTTTTATCTCTCCCGGATTTTCTCTAAAAGTGATATGACAGATCACTTTAGATATCTTGTAGAAAATTTGAGAATCCCTCCGGTAACTCAAGCTTTTAAAGCTCAAGTTTAGAAACTTACAGAGTTCACCAGGTTTTTGGACAAATTCATGGAGAATAAGGAAAATTTTGAAAAGGCTATTCAATATGGTGGTGAAATCATTACTGATTTCATAAATCTTTTGAAGCCATATCTTCATGTGCAGAGTATGTCTATAGTTGCTCCAGCTGCTGCACCCCTTAGACTTGGTCTACCTACCTTAGCATACACTGCCATGTTAGTCAGCCAAGCTCTTTCTCAGATCGGGCCAGTCATTCTTGACCAACCCCAGCCTAGATCTTATACTGCTCCTACTTTGGATCCATCTATTTTTGAAGTTCTACCCTTACTCTCTTTGTATACCACTTATATGCCTTCTTCTACATCGGAACTAGCTCCTTCTACTGATAAAGTCAAAGAAAAGGTGGATCCCTGAAGAGTCCAAGGATTGTTTTTCTTTTTTGATGGGATGTCATTTGTTGTTTAATGTTTTTATTGTATTCTGATCCCTTTGTTTAATGAAAAAGGCTGTGTTTATTTTCTTTTTTCTCTATATTTTTGATAATCCCAAAAGGGGGAGAAAAACTACATGTGTCATTACTATAATGAGATATGATTTTTTAATATTCTAGTTTCTTTAATATTTCATTTCATTTATATTTTGACTATACATGATTTGTGATCATCAAAAAGGGGGATATTGTTGGACTCCTTATGTGTTAATCATGTTTTAATGACCACAAATCCTATTACTGATTAATCTCAATCTTCATTGCATATCTTTCTAATTCTCTTCAATCTCAATAATAACTACAAATCATGTTTTAATGATAACAAATATTATGGATGTTAATTACTCTCATTATTATTTACAAGTTGTATGAATGATTAAAAATCTCACATATATTATCATGCCTTTATATTTATGATTCAAGGTCTCTTACTCTCTAATGATTAAGCTTAATCCATATTCTGCATATTATTGTCTAAGTCTAAATACATGTATTTGTCTAAGTATGGAGACACCGTGAAGGAAAAACCGTGACCCAGAAACCATGACCTAGACATCGTGAAGGACAAACCGTGACCCATACACCGTGAAGGACAAACCGTGACCCAGACACTGTGAACCAGACACCGTGAATTACTCACCATGACCGAGACACCATGATCTGGACACGGTGCCATGGACATACCATGAAGCTCATACCATGAAGCTTATACCATGAACCTCATACCGTTAACCATCTATCGTGAAGAAGACATCGTTTACATAATCACTGTGACACCGTTTCTTAACATTTTGTCAATATTATTTAAATAATACAAATGTTCATATTTGATGTTTTTAATGCAATTAATGTTATTTATTGATAGTTGTTGGAATGTTAGGAAACCGTATCTCGTACTTATGAAAAGTGAATCATTCCTATTGCCATAAATCATGGAATATAAGGAATATTAAGATGCAGTACACGAAAAATTGGTGAAGCGAGAAAAGTGTGAAGATTAAACAAGAAGAACATACATACGCCCAAGAGTACTGTGCTGAACAAAAAGAACAATCCTGATCACGAAGGAGATTGCACGACTTTCAATGAACTCACATAAGTGCAATCCAACATCACTAAAGAACACACGATGAATCAAGAGATCATTTTCACTCATGTAGAACACATGCTAAACTGCGACACTCTGTTTTTTAACAGAAAAACTAGAGATGGACTACGAAGAAATTCTGCTGAATCCAACGAGTCCAGAGCTACATTGCTAATCACTAGAACTTTGTAAAATCTTATACATTCTCTCTAACTAATTTGTTTAATTACTTTCGACCAGTGTGGTGTACTCTGTATATCTCTCACACACACACACTGTCTCCTGCACTGAACTCGAGGATATCAAAATCCCCACTCTAAAACTCTTAACTCTCGTTTAGCCATGTCAACTGTGGAAGAGGTCCTTGTGTGGCTTGATGTCTATTTTGTTTCCAACGAAGAACAGTGTAATAGGTCCCTACATGGCATGAACAGTTGTGTAAACTGCTGTTAACCCTGATCCAGGATGCGGATCAAATTTATATAAATTTGAGAGGACTAAGTCTCGGCATGGGACTGAACCTCTTGTTATATCTGTTGTGCATCTTTAGTATATGGTTAAAGTATACTACATATATCTTTTATACTCCGCTGCTATTACTTTGAAATAAAAAACAATTTTAAAGATAGTTTGATAGTTAAATTAGCATGTGCTTACACTTATTGTAAATCAGTAGGTTAGTTTCAAAAGTTATTTTGATCTTCTGGTTAAATTAACTGAGACCTAATCAATCTTTGAGAAGCTAAGTGAACATTTACAATCTATATAAATTCACTACAATTTAACTTGTTTTATAAATTTGGGGATTTTAAATAGACAATATTTTAACAGAAATTTTAATTGGAACTCAATTCACCCCCCTCTTGAGTATCCACTCCGACCAACACCACCCAATTAACACAATTTCTAACAATTCCCATTAATAAATTTAACACAAAAATGAGTATTTACACTCTTTTACACAATTCCAGTTAATTTATTAATTTAATTAGAATAGGAATATCTAGGTAATTTTAAGCTGGAACATGCCATGGGTGACCATAATTAGGGTAAAAGATGTTAATGTATGACAAAAAAACATATGAGAATCTACACTAGGTCCGATTACATCTACTATAATAAACCCTCAAAAAATGGGGTAGTGTTGGGAATTATGACGAACGCATATTGGATGATCGCTCTAAAAAGAACCAATTTCCAAAAGAAAAGTATAGAACACATTTCTCAGCTCAATAGTGGAGATATTGTCTAGTATCATTTCTTGATTCTTCTATGTTTAGAAGAAATATTAATAACATATAATGAATATAATATTAAGGAATTTGAGCCTAAAATCAAATAGTGAAAATGATTTTCAAATGATCTAACTATGGATAAGAATGAATCATGTATTAGCGTTGTGGATCCATGGAGAGGAACCCTATTCAAATTGGATAATTGAAGGAATACTAGGCTTAAACATTTATTAGGATCATAAGGAAGCTCCCAATATGACCCTCCCCTACTACGCAATGGTCCAATAGAGATGAAAGTCCTAGGATTAAAACATTTCATGCGAGAAACCACCATTTCTCCAAAATAAATTAGGTCACATTATTTACGCACATGGTTTGTCTTACCATGAACCATTTTTTACTATCTCTGAATGTATATAGAAGCAGTAACACAGTTACCCTTCATGATCTCTCTAATAGTGTGGTAACCATGATGAAAGTCTTAGTCAATGGTCTGTAATTTCATAAGACCTACCGCATGGTCGTGCGACTAATAATAAATGTTGTAATCTAACCATGAGGCTATATATTCCCTAATTCCTAATAGAGATCAATTTTTTATAACCCTAAAACCTACCAAAATGGTTTCTACTAACCATTCACCAAGAAAAAACCAGCCCCAAACCGTGTTCTGGACACCGAATGGGACATATATGCCTCCAAACAACCCATGATCAAAAGAGGTAAAAAACAAGACCATAAAAATAATTTAAAAGAAAAAGAAAGGGATATGTACCTCATATGAAAAACACAAGTTCTTATAATTTTCCCCCATTATAGTAATTCATATCCAAATTTTTCTCTGATGTTTTTTCAAGATTCCTTAGATAAAAACTCATTCCATTTAGCACATACGTTGGCATCCTGCTCCCAAGTCTCATCATGTAAATGGTCATGCTTTTATAGAACCCATATTAGAGGAATTGAGCGTCCTCAAATAACGTTTGTGAACATGTCAAAGTTATGGATTTGATTCTCCTCAAAGGATGCATCTACCAATAACTCAAACTCCTTAGGCTGAAATGTTTGAGATGGGTCTGAGTGATAGTGACACAGATGAGATACAAGGAAGGAGTCATGCGTGAATTTGTACCTCTGAAGTAACTGTAATTGGTAGGGCCATGAACCATCTCTCTATAAAATATCAAATGTCTTGAAATATCATGTTGAAATATCACCATGTCTACTAATTCTCATGTGTCTTCTCCTTTATTAAAGACTAAAGAAAAAAAGGATCCCAAACCTCAAAATATAGTCATTATCTTCAGTGATCGATGTAATATTGTTGGTGAAAGTGCGCTGTATCCATATGATTTTGAACCATTTGGACCTGCATTGTATTCTACCACATAAGACGTAGTCTTAGTATCATTTCCTAACCTACCTCTAACCAGTACATGGGTGTTCGACATAGCCTACCATATAAAGCCTCATAAGGCTCCATCTGTATAGTCACCAGGTAACTATTGTTGTAGGAAAACTCAACTAGGGGTATATGATTCTCCCAAGAGTCCCCAAAATATTGGAATCATGATCCCAACTATTCCTCTAGCACATGTATCCTACTCATTGATTGGCCATCAGTTTGAGGGCGGTATGTTGTTCTTAAAAGCAACTATATACCCAGAACCCTGTAAAAGCTCTTCTAGAAACAAGATGTAAAGAGGGTGTCCCTATCTGAAATGAAAGAATGACGGATCCCATGATTTTAGACTACTACTTAGACAGTCAAATTTTTGATATCATCAACCTATAAGGTCTCCATGATTAGAAATAAATACAAGACCCTTACAAGTCTATCAACAACAAACCACGTTGTATTGTTACCTCAACGGGACCACGGTAAACCAGACAATAAATCTGTTATGAAATCATCCCATTTATAGAAAAAATTAGGTAACTATTACAAAATCCTTGATTCTCACTGGTTTTCTTCATTCACCAACTAATAGGTTGAACTACTCATAATAAAACCAACTACCTCCCACATCATATTCGACCACCATTACTAACGCTGAAATTCACGATACATCTTGGTGATTCCAGGATGCACCGCCCAAGATGAAGCCTGAATCTCCTATATCGTATCATCAGGTATATACTTTCAAACCCAAACACATCCATGAAAATTCAGTATCTCATCCAGACCTACTGTTAAACCAGGAGGTGGCCACTCACTTTCCACACCCGCTAATAGGACAAGGCCCTTGTAATATGAGAGATAACTCATTCTCACTCTATCGAAGAGGGTAGAGGTCACATATAATTGTCAAATAAAATTTAAACCCAGACTATCATGCATCTACCAATGCATCTTAGAGAAAAACATCATAAGATTCCACTCACTACTGGCCTATTTCACTTCCTGTATCTGAGTCCTTCTACTCAATGAATCATCCATAGAATTTCCCTTACTAGGTATATAGGAAAGATCTATGTTAGATGAATGAATGTACTTTATCCATATTAATTTACTAAAATTCAGATCATGTCGTGTAAATATAAACATGAGGGATTTTTGGTCCATGCATACCACAAAATGATCTCCCAGTAAATAGTTCCTCTAACAACACAACACATGCACAACTATTGTCAATCCATGATCATGCATTGGGTAATTCCTCCCATGAGGCCTTAGTTTTTGAGACCCGTAAAACACAGATATATCCCCGTGCATCAACACTACCTCCATCCCATTTCCTAGAGAGTCATGGTACACCATGTAGTTATTACCCTACTCTGGCAGTATCAGTACTGGTGATATTGTCAACCTTACTTTCATCTCCTGATAGGCTATCTCATAAGAACCTGACCACACAAACTTCACACCATTCTTAGTCAAGATTTTCAATGGGGATTCTTAACCATGATAAGTTTGGTATAAGATGCATGTAGTAACCATATAGCCATATGAAACTCTACCCCTCAATGAATTTCTAGGGATTCCTCCAAGAAACTAATACTCTCACAATCTTTAGGTCCACTGATACTTTATCCTCTGAGATGATGTGAACATGGAAGTGAATATGATCCATTCACAAGTGACACATTTCAAGCCTATCATATACATGATTCTCTCTTAATGCATTAAAAATGATCTCCCAATGGTTGGCATGTTCGTAGTGATTGTGAGAATAAAACAAGATATCTTCCAAAAAACCACCACAAAATGAATCCTGATGAGGATGGAACACTTTATTCAATAAAAAAAATAAAAATTTCTAGCACATTCATGAGACCAAAAAAATAACTGAATTATTTTATAGAACATATCTAAAATGAATGTTTTTATGAGTTATATATATAGTTTCAAACACAAATATGATGATACCCTTACCTCAAATCAATTTTTGAGAAAAATGGTGATCCTAGAAGTTGATCGAATAGGTCATATGTTGATGGAAAGAGATATCAGTTTTTGATAGATAGCTAGTTTAGTTTCTAATAATCCACAGATAGCCTAGGAGTTCCATATACATTTTTCAAAAAAAGAACCATCTAACCCCACAATGAAGTACTTTTTCAAATAATCCCCTTCAACTAAAACTCCTATACCTACCCTTTGAGCTTCTGAAACTCCAGCGTAGTCATCCTTTATGGAGTAACAGATAGTGATGAAGCACCTAGCACTTGCATGATAGAGAACACGACCTATCTACCAGGAGGTAAACCTAAAAATTCATCAGGAAATAAGTCCACAAAGAGATCATCCATTGGAGGAAAGTCTGCCTAAATCACTCCATAATCATCTAGGTATAAACTAGTAATATGGAATATTACTCCACCCATCCCACATTGCTCGAGTCCAGCTTGACTCGCCTGGACATAACATTCACCCTTGTGAGTAAGTACTAGACCCTCTGGTGATGTAAAAGTAACACTTTGGGGATATTAGCCAATATATGCAAGATAATATACTATAAATTCCATCCTGATAGTGATTTCAAAACCTATCATCTTGAGGACATACAAACTCTAGATGAAATGACACTCTTAACCTTAAGAAAAAAACTCCCCACACATGCTCACATCACCCATTATGGTTCAGAATGGTGTGTCTAGCATCATAATTACATTATAAGAAAAATAGAAAGAAAAATTATTTTCACCATAGGTGAATATATAAAACTATGTGATTCACTTGGATAATAAAGGGTTGATGAAATAGATACAGAAAATAAAATAGTACCTCTCAAAGTAGACTATCTTACACCCTAGTCCTTCTGGTAGGATTCACAGAAAAGAACTGGCCTAAACCATGGCCCTATGAGACAACCTTACCACCCAGGTTAGGTGCCATTTGATTTATATGTTTGATTGGTATCTGGATGCCTCTACCACGACCACCACAACCTCAACCCAACTGACCAACAATGCTTCAACTCCCTAATTTACATAAATAAAAGGAACCTTATCCTAAAACTATTTTCATAGATGACCCCTACCACTCACATATAAAGATAATTCCCTTCAAATAAACTTTATATACACCATCCTACAACAAGATCTTCACTCAACTAGGTCACGGTTTCACAGACTCTTCATGTGGCCTCGACTACGACACTGATAAAAAATAACCACAACAACAGTACTCACAACCCATCTAGCACTCACCACACCATGAAACTCAAAACAATAATTCCATCCAGAAGAAATTGATCGACTAGTTCATGGAACAACACTCTCATGTTCTTCACCCTAATATTCCCTTAGTATCCACTCTATAATTAGCATCTTCTTCACAATCTCATTGATAGAATTCAATCTAAAAATGTAGACCTAAAATTTTATGGAATGTATGAGAATTCATCAAAGAATCACCCCCTTGGAATATCATTAAAAATGAACATTGGTGAAAAATGATACAAGTATATAAATTGTCCCGAGTATTCCATAATTTTCATCACTCCTTGATATAGATACATGAACTCACTAGACCTCTATTCATGTATAGTTGTGGGGTAATATTAGTCAAAAGAGGGTTTGGAAGTCATCCGAAACCAAATTATGAATCCCATCATCCTGGATCAACATGTAACACCATCACATTGATTCTCAATGCATCATGTATGTAGATAGATTAAACCTCCTCTAATGAGGTTTCTATAAATGATAAAAAATAACTAATGTGGTCTCAAGACTCATATATGCAGCATGCTGAATTTCATCCCCCGAAAATAAGAGAGGATATAACTACTGAACAACCATGTTATCTTAGCATGATTCATGGTAGGATTCAGTGCTCCCATAAATGTCTTCATACAGTGAAGGAACCCCTCACATAATTTCCCCTTAGCACATATGTCTGGAATATCCTCCAGTGTAGAAACTAGAACTAAGGGAAAATCAATTGGTAGCCCATGGAACATGGAATTTTGAGAGCGTTTATCACCTCCCTCAAGGTGGATGACTAGAGGTCATCCTGACTACATCTCTATAAATTCCCAAATAGACACCTCAAAATGTACAACATCAATACTCATAGCTCAAAAGCATAGGATAGGTCAAATCCTGAAAAAAAACCAATTCATCCCACAAAGTACACCTAAATACAAGATTGTATAAAATAAAACCATCAAACCACTAATATATATAACTCTTTCCCACTCAAAAATATTGGTCTAGGTCATGTATATAACCTTCATTTCATGTCCCCATTTCATTTTAACATTTCAATTTTACAAAAAAATTCAGCATGGATAACAAATTCTGAATCCATGAGGTCCCATAACACCACATGAACAAAAAAATGGTTCCCATTAAATCAACACATATCAACTTAACTATAGAAATTTTGTTCCATTAGAGAATAATTTCCCAATCTATAAGGTCCTATAAATTTTATGAATTTAATTTTTACATCACTATTCTATTCACTGCACCAAAACTATCACAACATCAGAAACAACTATCACATCATCTATCACAACAAAATGAAATAAGTAAAGTATACTAAATGGAATGGAATAATGCATGACATGTTATTTGTAACGTGTTCCTATATAATGTATGAGATAGAATACTATCATGTCATCTGTTTTTAAGAGAAATAAAATGAAAAATTGCATCAATAGTAACAACATAACTCAAGTGCCTCACCCAATGGTGAAATCAAATCAACTATAATAGTTAAAATCTAGAAATTCTAAATTCAATTAGAGGGAATGTTGGTTTTTCCTATATGTAGGGTATCTAATCCTAGGAACAACTTATTAAAAATCCCATTTCCTTCATATCACTATCTATTTGTGGAAAAAATTAAATCAAGCAAGAAAAGACTGCTCTGATACAACTTTGTAATGTCCCATACTAAGATGCCACTCAATAGTGCCACTAACCCCATTTTACACAAGGCATGAAGCTCCTCTACCCAAACTCTAGAGCATGCCGAATAGTAGTGAGGTCCAATGTGAGTCTATTAGGAGGCCATTCCCTCATTACCATTATATCATAGTGGAAGTCAAACACAATTAATAGAAGAAGCGCAAAAATAATCTGTCAACTGAAAAGAAAGAAAAGGTAGTAATACATAAAAAATCTAGAAATGTCACATATTTAAGGATGAAGATGATAAATATTTCTAGAAATTATCCAAAATAGTACATATAAACAATACAATATAGGTCACTCAAAAAGAAAAAAATACCAAAAATGTATCCCAGTAGCATCACATGCCTCACCTTGGTCCCATGCTCTCGTGCTCCAAGTCAACTATCAAAAAAATGAACTTGGGAGATTACCCCTACCATCACCTATAATCATATAATCTGTTTGGGTCCCCAAAGAGGCCCAAATAGTGTGTGATATAAAACATCCCAGTAAGTAACCACCCATAAGTCTATAAAATTCTATGAAGAAATGTGAAAAATGATAAATCTGTGTAATTAAACAGTACTGTATGTCTAAATTCCAAGGGAATATAAATCTAGTAGTAAATTAATACCAATAACCTCTCAAGGCTCCCTAAACTTTTTTTATCTCAAATCATGAATCTAAAACAATTATACATGTCACATAGACTTACCATACAATCTTCCATCTCATGTTACCCACGACCGTTCTATATAATAAAGTGTACCAAAATGCAATGGAATTTCCATAATAAGATGTCAGGTATCCCATGGACACTAAATATAAAAATGTGTAGACCATGAAGGACTAGATATAGGGTTTATAAGGTGATGAAATCCTCATAGATTCCCATGGCCATCCCATTAGAAACTCTGTGTAGGAACTAGTTGGTGTCCTAGGAGCATGTTTAAAGACTTTTCCTATGTCAGACCAAAAATGCCACACCCATAGGCTAGCAAGGCATGCGACATCCCATGAAATCATGACCTAAGGGGAATAATCAACCCATGAAGTCCACTGTCTCATTGCAGACCCATAAAGAGTAGTCCATGGAATGTAACATTCATTTATTCAATTCAAACAATATAAGTATACCAACTCATATAAACCATTTCATTGACATATGAGTATTCCCACTCAAAAAACCATTTTAAAATTCCATTGAATTTTATTATACCCACACATATAGTCAATTTAATCATACACCATGGGCTTACCCACCCAATAATTAAATGTTTAGGAAAGGATTTTAACATAAACATAAGGGTATACTAATCCCTATAACCATAACAATTCATTTAGTGGTTTTACCTAATAATATATTTACACACAACATGAGTATACCCACTCATGGATTCTGCTACCTTTTAATCAATTATTATATGTATATCTACCCACATTATCACCATTACTATATATCACTTCACATGGGTCGGCCCAACTAGTTTAAACAATTTATAAAAAATTCCTTTAAAAAATTTAATACATCCAACAAGTATACCCACTCATGTAAACAATTCAAGTTATTCCATTAATTCAATTATACATGGAATATGTATGTAATTTTTGGTATGTGCACCCCATCATTGACCTTAATTCGGGTAGTGGTTGACAATGCACCAAAAATGAACCTATGTGCATTATCACCCGGTCCAAATAATTATATTACAAGTAACCTACTCAAAATAGGGGCTACAAGAGAATGTCTAATGGGAGGCATATCAGACAATTTCTCTAAAAATCACCAAATCCTGAAAGAAAAGTATAGAACACCAACCTCAGACCACTTGTTGAGAGCTTGTCCGACGTTGAGTAATAATTCATCTAGGTTTAGGATAAATCTAAAGAATATAAAAATAACAACATATTATGTAATATATTCCTAAAATAAAATAGATAAATTAATATACAAAAGAATTGATAATTGAAAAAAAATAATCATGGTCATTCCATTATAGATTCAAGGAGAAGAACCGCATTTGAATTAGAGATCATATAGAAGAAGAGGCGTGAAGCATAGATTAGGATCAAGAGTATGCTCCCAACATGACCCCTAACATACTCTAAAATTACTAATTAGATATGTATAACCTAGGTTAAAAACATTGTGGGGGAGAAAAAACCATTCACCCAAATAAACTAGGTCACAGTGTTTAGGGGCACAGTTTATCTAACCATGAGATATTTCACATGGTCGCTGCATATAACTAGGGGAACCCACAAGATTACGTAATACAATATGTCTAACCATGCAGTAACTGTGCAGTTAGTGTCTATCAAAGGTCTGTAATTCCAGAAGAGCTACCACACATCCATACGGTTACGATCACATGTTATACTCAAACCAAAAAACCAAATAGAACCTACTTTCTAACATTGCATGATTTGTTTAACCATGAAACCTACCTCACAAGGTTTCTACTAACTATGTGTGATGGAAAATCCCCCCCAAAACCAGGTTCCAAACTCATACATTGCCCAAAAAACTCAAACCTATGGATAAAAAGGGGTACATGCATAAGGATATAACAAATCATGTTAATTGAAAATAATGTGATTCTTACCTCATACAAAATCCTGGGTTCTTTAATCAAATCTTTCCAAGAAAATGTATCCCTAGTGAAAAAAAGAGAGATATTAGATGAGTAAAATCCCTTTCAGATTGGTGATAAGTTCAATCATATATTACATGTTATATATATAATAAGATATATGTTTCATACAACTTGTGGATGGAAGGCGGATGTCATGCTTACCTTATATATTTCTGTTTGACTAATCAAAATAAAATCCTAAAGTAATTGAGGTATACTAATGACATGTTCCAAATTTATTGTGGAGTTGAGGAACTAGTCATTATTGTATATAAATATTATTGTTTCTTGAATGATTATCATGATCTAAAATAATACTCTATATATATATTATATCTTAATAGATGAGTTGTGAGCTCTAAGTGATCAAAGATACCAATGGTCACCTATTCTTTAATAGAGTATGAGTATGTTTAATCAATTAAAAAAACTAAAGTAGAAGTTTTCATAGGAAAAATTATATAGTATATTTATGTGTTACCTAGACCTAAATACCATATCACATTATATTTCGAAAATACATTATTAGTGACCATCACAAAAGATCCAAGGGAACATCAATGAATACATAATATACTTCAGTTGTATCATGTCTTGGGATATTTTCTCAACTGGTTGAGGTCATAGTAATAATATTTCTCATGGATGAGACCATATGAGACCCATTAAATACCACTTATAATAGAAAGGGAATGAATATCATGTGAGATCTAGTGGATTTAAAGTTGTTAAAAATTGGACATAGTGAATGTCGGAGCCTTTTGGATTTGGGTCCCCATAGAAAACAACATTATACAGTCAATTACCTATATATTAAATGACCTGAATCCTAATAAATATCTTATCACATGATATTGTTTTTATTTGTAACATTAATTTGATTATATCCACAGAGAATATATCACATTAAAAGTTCATAAAATCTCCCATGTATGATAAGAACATTGAATTATTATGACAATAATCGAAAATATTTGTTCTATAAAATGATGATATCTATCTAATGAGAAACATAAATTTTTTGAATATGAGGTGTATTGGGATTTTAATACATTTAAACTTCTCCATACAATGTTCACACTTGGTAATCTCCGAAATAAAATGTTACGAGAACTAATATTTTAGTAGTAATTCAACATGTTTTATGTGTTATTGGATATTATTATGTATGGACATGTGCATTTTTCCTTATACATAAGATTATTATTAATTTATATCAAGAATAATATACCTTGATATTTTTATTAAATTCATAATGATATAATGTAAAAATAAAGTAGGATACATTGGGTGAGTTATAAATGAATTAACATTAATAATATAATTCAATAAATTATTTGTACCATCCATGTTACTTGAAGTTGATATCTCTATCCCTTTTACAGAAATGGAATTTTTTGATTAATTCCATGAAAATTATGTCATTATCAACAACTTAATTTAATGAATTTTAGTTAAAGATATATCATTCATATAGGATGGTTTCATAAGTAACGAAATCTTCTTTATGAGATATCAAGCTGAAGAGGTTATATTTCATAGTGATAATCTAGAGGATGTCATTTTCAATACCAAATTTACATATTTTTCTTTGGGTTCCTATATATAATTTTATATTTTGATATTTGAAATCACCCAGTTCACCTAATGACACTAATAATGATATATATAGGGTCACATAATAAGTGTATGTAAAATCAAAATTAAATTCTATTTGAATTTAATATTATAAAAAATGTTATTCACATGTTCTAAGTAATTATAATTTTTCATGTTGTGTTGGTCACATATATTCTGTCATAAGTTATTTTTAAGAATATATATGTTATTTCAATATTAACTAAATATTTATTTAGTGATAAGTGAATATAATATTTATTTATATACCAAAAAAATTAAAATTAAAAATTCATTTATTATGTAATTATTTATTATTTTTGGTTTGATAAATGCCAAGGAGGATTAGCTGGTTGAGGTAAGGGTCTAGGATAAATGGTATATTAATTTGATATCATTTAAATAATTATAAATATATTTATTTATGAAATGTTATTTAGATATTCATATGTTCAGATCACATTGAGGAATTATTATTAATATTATTATTATTATTATTATTCAACAAGGGTTTTAGATAGAATTAAAAGATTGGTTATGGTCCTTCATATAAAAAAATCTCTTACCTAATTATATAACATGAATTAGGTCATTCCTAAGGTTATTAATTTATTGTGAACATTATTTCCCTAGAGAAAATCCTCCCACACAATAGAGAGAACTCCTTATGAATTATATCAATAATAGAATGTATCATTCCTCCTACATATTATCATGGTTGAGAGAACTAGATAGAATATTTAAAGCATGGAAGGGATTATTTTTATGATCAATGATGAATGTCATAATTGGTTTTACTCATTTATTACAGCATTCAAAGACTTCATGATGATGTTACAAGGTTCATATAGCATGTGTTGTTTTCTCTAGATGTATTTTAACCTTTAATACTATATTGAAACGATAGAACAATAAGAAAGATCAATTGATTCGGCTAGGAAGAAAAAATGAAAATTGAAGGAAATTTATATTTATAATATATTACCCTGAATTTCACTTACTATTTTTAATTGAAAAGTTTTAGCAATTTTTCCACTAAATTCCACATTACTTATAAAATTATTACGATTATTTAAAGATATAAAATCCTGCCCAATTTTCATTTAAATTTTTTTTATAAGACATAAAATATGATAAAACATAATTATGTTATCCATGATAGAGGTGGGATATTATAAGTGAGGAATGGGAGAGTGGGGATGAGTTATGGTTTTATTAGACTTTTTTTGGATCCAATTCAGAAGCATGTTATTTTTTTCTGGAGGGTATATGAGTTATTTTATCTTATCCATTTACAAATAATATTCTTTGTTGTTATTTTTTTTATTTTTGGCCCCAAATAGAAATTAAGATACTCATTTAGTTTACAAATTCTGATATTTCGTCCCCCTTTTAATTTTTTTTATTTAGAATCTAAGGGTCTTTTACACATGACCTACTACTAATTTGTTTTCCCACATCATCAAACTAGAAAAAGTTATTCCTCAATTATCATATCCTGATATTTTGGTGTGTTTTTTTATTTTTTAATCAAATTGAATCGTTCATTGATTTTAATATAATAATTTCCTCCCATGGTATGTGGCCACTGAGTAGTTAATAGAATGAAGAAGTCATTATTGGACTTCATACATGTTTCCATATATACTAATGGCTTCCTACTAGCAGCGAAGGTATAGAGTGATAATTTTGGGAGATTATACCCCCACATCAAAATTTACAATATTATATAGTAACCAAGCATCACCCAATAATTTAATAACAAAAGTACATAGAATAATAAAATATAATATTGAACAATAAAAGAATTCGGTAGAAAGAAGTTATAAATAATCATATTTTTTAAATAATACTATAATTGTTCCCCAACTAGGCCAATAATATATAAAAAATAAATAAAAGAATTTAGTAAAGACAATAATAATATATTTTTGTCTTTGAGCCCCACCAAATCAGAATATACATTAAATTTGACCCACCATGCATGATCATGGAACTCTACACCTCTACCCAACCTGTGACGACCATTAGTGAAATCTTCTCAGATACCCAAGGGTGATAGATGCCAATGATATATGTGAGTATAATATAGTATGGCACCACCAATGTGGTATCATATGTATCAATTAAAGTAGATTATGTGCATTTAAAATTATTATATGAATAAATAAAATAAATGTGAATTTTTTTAATAAATAACCATTATTGATCATTGGGTTCTAATGTGACACCTATAATCGAGTACACCTAATTTGGCTACTTTCAGAGTTTTTATGAGCATGTAATGTGTCCTACCAAGAAATACAAAGCCCAATAACAATTTTATATTTGGTTCAATCGCTGATTCATATGATTAACCCTAAAGAATCAATATAATACCAGGAATGTTATTGATTCTTTGGGGTGGGGGGGGGGGGATGACCCTAGGAAATAAAGTAGAAACATTAAGTAGACGCATGATTCATATATGAAATACCATATGCAAATATTCAGAATCATGATTCTGTCTTTGGAATCCCATATTCATCCAACTCCATGGCCCATGGTGTAATCCCAAAAATTATAGGGTAAGTAGGAAAAATGAAAATCTAGGAACCACAAACTGGGACTTATGTATCAATATGCATACAGATGAGTCTATAGAGTATTTAATAGGTATTATATATCTGCAAGAATACATTCTAGATCATAGGAATCCTATGAGTCCCATATACAAATTTATATATATAACTAAAAGGTAATTTCCCTCCATGATATTTCAAATCTCATGACTGATTTGGGTTTTAAGGAATCACTCACATTCATTATTACCCATTACAACACACTCCCTATCATGGCTCAATATATCATCAGGGAACTCACCTCAGTCCGCTAAGATGTATAAATCATTAATGCCTAACATGGGATCCTCTGTCTATATCATAACTCATAGGTCATCACCTATCACTCAGAGTTCATCACATCCCACAATATAGCCATATTGATCTCATGGTTTCATTTTACTCCTAATACAATATATACAGACACCTCTCTAGAAAGATGGATTAATCCCTATATAATAAACTATAATAAACTAGGTTATTCCAATCACTTAACCTGTATATATTCATCTCAAGGCATTCCCACAAAGTTACTCACAACCAAGTAGGAGGAAAACTCACCCCCATACTCATCTCTTTCATACCAGTAACTTTAATGAATCTCAAGGGTCTACAAATACCTAATTTCCACATACACTTTTTCTCATCACATCCCTCTACAATTGGGTTCTATGGTACCTATTATTAAGGATAATATATCCTTTAAATAAATTTATTTTTTCACGCCAATAGGTCAATATATCACAAGGCACACAATTAAAATCGTGTCCATAAAATTCAATAGCAGGCACATTAGGCCAATATATTAGGGTACCTCAGGTGCATTGAAACACTATTCCCTTCAAACATAGAAATTCGATTTTAGTTAAATAATTTACATATTTTGAAATTTTCAATATCCTAAGGTTTAGAGTCTGCATATATCACATGCCACATCAATCATGCATAATAATATAGTGAAAACTCATAGGAACCAATAACATCATTGGAGAAAAACTCCCTATGATTATAATAAAAAAATATAACCTAAGATCATCCCAATCCAATAAATCATTACCCAATCATATGATTCTCTAAGTCAATCCAAAAATCTAAAATTATTTATTATAATAATATATTATTAATTAAACATATTTAAATTGATTATTCAGTTTAATTTCAATAGGAATAATTTCCTAAAATATTATTGAGAAATAACATCACATAAAAAAATTTACAATTTACTCAAATAATGCCACAAAATTCTTATGGCACTATATTGGTCAAAATACATAACCTAAAACACTGATTAAATCAAAATTTAATTTAATTTTAACTAAAACACTATGAAAAATCACAATGTGACATAAATATATCAATAATTTGTTTGATGTTGAGTGTTTGTTCTTTTATTAAGTCTTTTAGATATGACAAGAAAAATATACATCTTATTAGATTATATAAACCATGATTTAGTGTAAATTTCCACCATACACTAGCTGATTTTCACCAATTTCAATTAGGAAAACAAGGAATGAAGAATGAAATAAGTTACCAGATCATATATACCTAGAATCTCATAAAATAAACCATTTTATAGGAGGTATAAACAGTGAATAAAGGGGGTGGGAACCTCTATCTATAAAGTGTGTTTGAGGAGAATATAAGAGAGATATTGTTTTGGAATAGGGGGTGGGAAAGTGGGCAGTCCACCATCTTTTATTAAACAAAACAGAGGTCACCATGGAATAAACCTGACTACAGTGCTCTTCTAGGAATCCATACTAGGACCCTAGAAATTATTGAGAAATACCTAAACACTAGTGAACCTAATCATTTTCCTTTACTCCATAACCCTGAAGATTGTGTGGTTCTTCTTGGAATATCCCATAGGGAGGAATCCACTTCTAAAACACCCGAAAAAAATACCAAACCATGGAATTTCACCCATATTGTTTCCTACATCATAATCCTCCATTAATCCATGGAATTCACCACAATTTTTTGTTACTCATTGTCTATCAAAACACCTATAATGGATCGGAAACAATGTGTTGAGGACATGAATTTCTTACTGGGGAATACCTTTGTTCAAAACTCATAACGCCACTTACCCTGCTCACCCAAAACACTAAGTTTTTTCCCCTAAATAATAGGTCAAGATGATTAGGAAACCAAAAATTTCTCCCTCAATGTTTCTCATAAGAAAAATCCAAAATATTCATTCCCAACCCAATGAAAAAACTCTTTCCACCGTGGAATTTCAACCTCCACAACAGTAAACTTCACAGCATTGTACTATCTATTGTGGTTCACTTGTAGATAAAATTGATTCAATTACACTTGAACATTATCAAACATCACCAAATGATACTAGAACACCTCTAAAGTCTCATTATACATTTAAAAAAAATATTCTTAATAATTTTAAAACCTAAAAAATACATCTTGAGTCCAAATTCATGAAAATCCGTTTGCTCTAGTAGAAAAAATTCGAACCCCTTCTGAATTTTACAACTCTTAAAAACAAAGAAATTTCAAACCTCCCAACTATATCACTTATAATTTTCAACCATAAACAATTATACTTCTACATTTACTAGTAACCTATCATGTTTTCAATTCATGATTAACCCATTACTTCTTACCCTAGAACACTTAATGATCTAATGGTGTGAAACTCTAATCATGATATGAATTATTCATCAAACCAAGATAAAAAACATTTCTCCATCACCATAAAAAAATTATAGTGCTTTCTTGTTCATGTATACCTAGAGAAAAAATGTTTCATCAACCGATTCATCATTACTATTATGTAACTCCCCACCGTAAGACTTATTTTACGAAGGCTGATTCTAGAACCATGGTTCTATCCACCATTATAATCACCTACAAAAATGAATTCTTAGTGTTCCATCGACCTTCTCATTACAGCATCAGTTTAATTAAACATTATTATTCATAAAACCGCAGAGCACATATCCTCTAGAAAAATGTTACTGAGGATTCTTGGCTTCACACACCAATGTGATTTCATGTCACTCAATTAGGAAACCTTAAAACTCAAATTCAACCCAAGATAATTCAATAACAACACCAAGGTTTGAGCCAAAAAATTAGTTTAATTATCTAGTTACATCCTTAACCAACCAAACCAGTTATCACACTATATCCCTAAAAGAATACACATCCTCAATCTAATACATTCTATGATCAAACCCAAACTATGTCGAGCTCAATTCTATTGTAAGAAATCCATCCAAATTCAGATCAAAATATAAAATCTAGTATTCACAAATGAAATAGATAAAACTAGATATTCCTTATCACTAGGTATTCCATCTCAATTTTCTAATGATTGGTCTTATCACACCCATGGCCCTACCCACATGACAATCATTCTAACAAGAATCATGCTCTCTCCATTCTCACACATAATAACTATACATGAATGTCCCTAGAATACATTAGGTCCAACATAAAAAAGAATCTTTGAACCAGTAACAAATAACCATTAGTGTAATCCTAGAAAACCACCCAAATTCATCCATAATGAGGGTAACACATCCATTAAAATGGTGCACTTTCCAAGAAATAAATTCCGCAATAACACTCTTAGAGAAAATATTTAGTTGGGTTTTCTATCATACCTTCCACACAATCAATGTCAGAACACACAGGTTTGTAGGTGGTACAATGATACCTAATCAATATTTAGTGAATCCTATTATAAAAACACAATATTTTAGGATATGTTTTATTATCTTTAAATAAATATATAATCTCTTTGATAGCATACATTTCACAAAACACCAAGATTATACAAACTCCATAATATTATTATTTAACACAAACATTAACACATAGATAGTAGAAAAAACTAATTAATGTGATTATCTAAATTATGAGTATAAATTTTACAAATGTTTACATAATAAATTCATTGGCTTCATGAAAAATAGAAATGAAAATAAAATCTAAATGAACCTAAAGAAACTGTTAAAAAAACTATTTTTATGGTAATAAAGGGATTTTATATTAATAAATAAATTTATAAATATAAATGAAATATCATAAAGAAATATATTTATTCAAATTATATTAATTTTTTCTAGTATGTTTTATATGCTTAAGATAAGAATAAATTCAATTCTTAGTATAAAATTTTATACACTTTAAAAAAGACAATTTTTACACATTTTGATGAAGAGACATTCATATATATATAATTTGCAAATTTTATAAATTTATTTTGACAAAAAGAATTTAATTTTGGAAATCATAATGTCAAAATCAGTTTAGTGGTATTTTTTTGGTATTTTTGGGATATATTTTATGTTTTTTTGTAAATAGTAATAAATGTAGAACTTTTATCTAATATATATATATTTATTTATTTAAATATGTTTTAATGTAAAATTAGTAAAAAATAAATCAATAAATAAATTTTATCTCATTGTAGTCAATTTTTCATGGAAATTGGATTTAAAAACATTTCATGATTTTAAACATTCCACACTAAAAACCAACTTTTCCATTGTGTTTGTGGGTTTATTTTTAAAACTAATTTTTAGAATTATATGAATTAATTTTTTTTAAATGGATTAAATATTTTGATTTAAAATTTCCAAATTAGTTTTTATGGTAAATTTTATTTTTATTTATAAAAGCATTTACCATGGAAAAAAATTTATTTACCACGGTATAGGTAAAATAGTGACAAGGGTTAATGTAAAAAAGTTAAAATCATAACATACCTAAAAATTACAACATTTAATGGATGGTTTAGGTATTTATCCACCATAAAATCATCTAAAAAATAATTAAAGAATATATTCAGTGAAATCAGTGTCCCCTCAATTTGGTTTACACTTAATATAAAATAATCATTATTTTTATCACTTAATCACACCTCTCCTCATGTATAAATACCACCCATCACCACTTCATTTCAAATCACAGGCCTTGATGCTCCGCTAATATCTCTGTAAAACTATCCTACTCTCTCTACCTAAGTCCATGTTCTAATGGACTCACTAGATATCCAAATCTACGGTCATCAAGGGTCTCTCATGGATATCGTATTCAAGAGGTTATTTTCAAAAAGGACCTCTATTAATTTCATTTATTATTATATTTTATTCTCAAAAACATCTTCCATCATGAAATAAAAATTATAGAACAATTTAAATAAATTAATATAATTTTTTAATGGAATATATTATATCCATCCATTTTATTTCATCCATTTTTTAGAATAAATGAATCTATTATAAAAAATGATTATTAACAACCTCTAATAATAATAATTTTTTTCTTTTCCCAGTATCACTTTAATACCTGGTCAAAAAATATTTTTATTGTTAAATAATATTTTAAGAGGCATATTATAAAATATTCCATGTTCATGAGAAAATATGTTGAAAAAAATTTAAATATAAAAATACTAGTTTCTTATGGTTTAAAAATCCCCAAATTAAACTAAACTTTTATCATTAACATTTTATCAAATGGATCACTCTTATGTATGAATTGAAAAAGTATAAATGAGACCATAAAAATTAAAGGAACTTGATTAATACCATTTCATTGGACTTATTTATATTTATTTCTATTTTACATGGAACCCAATTTTATACAAAAATAAACTGATAAGGAAAATAGTGAAACAAACTCATCAAAAGTAATGGAAATAATTAATTATTGTTAATGAATGGTTTGTAAAATGTTATAAAAATATCATAGAATTTTTTATAAATATATATATATGGTACTATAATAAATTAATAACATTCTTTAAACCATTATACATGAGGTTGAAGTATGATAATATACAGGGATGTGTGAGGTAAGGGTTTCTCATCTCACTTTTCTCTTCAATGAGAGATTTGAAGAATTCAAAATTTATTTATTATGTGTGGTGTATATAATTAACAATGATTTATAATATCATTATATTACTTTTATTAAACTTTTTTTTTGTTATTATTACTTTTATGTGGATTAAGATTTCATTTATTACAAAGTGGTAAGGCAGTTACTAATTCAGCTTCCATTCATTGGGTAAACCTTCTACTCCATTGATTATATCATACCATGATAAAGTATGGGATGATTTTTTTTTGTAATTTTATATTTATTTTTCAATTTTATATTTGGATCTATTGTTAACAAAGATAATAAATTAACTTTATTAATGGTCACTTCAATGGTATGTTATTTATAAGGTATTTTCATTTAAATGTTTTCTTTTTATTTTTTTCCATAATACATGTTTTTTCTAGCATGTCCATGTTTTTCTAAAAATAATGAAAACTTCTATTATATTCTCCATTTATATTGTAAATTAATTTTTACTTTTTTTAAAAAAAAAATTTATTGGTGGCTTTCTTTTTTTTCTTTTCATAAGAGAAGTTCTTTATGACCTTTATAGAAAAAAAACCTAAGAAATGTTTTCTTCTATCATATACAAAATGAAAACATTTCCCTCCATAATTATGCTTTAATTCCTAGAATATTTCCTTACCAGCCTAAAATATTAATTTTTTTTAAAAAATATTTTATAATTTCATGACATTTAAAAATTGACTTCAAATCCAAAACAGTATTTCTATAGAGAATTATTTCATGAGATCTTCGAAAATTATATTTCATCTAATATACAATTATTTTAAGTTACTTATGCTTTTCATGGGATAATATTCAAGGAAATTATCCTTATTCCTATTATGGTTGGTTTTTGTATATATATTTTTATTAAGCCTATTTATTTTCCATGGGTTATGATGAAAAGTTTTTGAAACATATTTATTTTCATGTATTCTGATATGATGAATGATTTATGTTCTTATGAATTAATGTTTCATGGAACACATATGTATGGTTTTCATTATGTGATATGTGGGAGAAACATCCCCATAAAATTAATTAGGAAAATTAGGGATAACTCATGAGTATATACATCTTTCATGAACCTGATTACAAGTTCACAAGGTTATTAGAGTGCTTGATTACATGTTAACAATGTTTTTCATAAACCTAAATTACATGTTCACATTGTTATGCATAAACCTTATTAAATGTTCACCATGTTATGTGTGAATGTGATTAAATGTTCCCAATGTAATTCATGAATCTGATTATATGTTCACAATTTTATGTGTGGACTTTTTTGTATCTCCATAATTTTATATGAGGGCCTGAATTAATGTACATAACTTAATGAGTGATCCTCATTCTGTTTTCACATGTTCACAATGATATAATTCCATGTTTTTTAAATGTTTTAATTTTTGGATACATTTATTATAAATTTTAATGACTCATTCAATATTATAATATTTGATATGCATGGTATACTTTTCAAATGGTATGATCCTGTTAACATACACTTATTCACATGTTCTATTCGTGTATCTATGAAGCTTAACCATATTGAGAATATAATGTTACCATATTATGTTTTATTTTCCTCAGTTTAGGAGTAAATATGTTAAATGAAACTTGTATAGAAGTATTTATATAGAAGTATTTATCATTGATGATGTTGATGAACTATTATTGAAATTAGGTATAGTGGGAGATAATGTTGATATTTATGAGCAATTTGTTGATGAGTGAAAGTTTGTAAGAGTTTCCCTAAAATATATGAAACTATAATACTAAATTACCATTGTGTATACTTGAGATCTGATACATCCTTTAGAAATTGTAATTTTTTTGGAATAAATTGGGTCACATTAGTATGTTTCAAAATTAAAAATGTAATGTTATTGTTTTTTTTCACCAGAACTGGAAGTGTCGATTATAGGATATTGTAGTGGGTATTAGGGCATGGTTTAAACTTCATGGGATAATATGATGTTTTATTTTATGGTATTTTTAAGAGATATGAATATCATCGTGGGATTATAATTTTTAGGTTGATCATATTTCTAGTGACTTATATACCCTTTATGAGGCTTTGATGTATGAAATTTTATGGTGGATAATTATATTTTTTGAGAAATTCATTTACGAGTTAATTATGGTTTATTAAATTTTGGGATGAATAATTAGTGGTAAGAGTTAAAATTGGACAATATATCATATTAATATTGTTTTTGGGAATTTTTCTCCAATTATAAATTTTTATAAGTATTATAATAATATATTATAAGGAAAATGAAAACCTATAGGATGGTTGAGAACCTGTCTCATCCACCAAGGCCACTAGAATTTAACCCACAACCAATGGGGGATAAGGGTGTATCTCATTCCACTATCCTATGAGATTACTAATTAGTATAAAATAAATTTATTTTTAAAACAATATATGATTGATAATGGATATGTTCATTTTGTGAAAATATATTTCCATAATAAACTTGATATTTTAAATAAAATGGTGATTAGGTTATTAATGTTAATTTATAATATGATCATAATTTTAGGAACCCTATACGATTAAGGTGAATAACATATTATGGAATTTAATTTTAGAAAAAAATATTGATTTATATTTTCTATTCATATATGATTTGACAACCTCTTTATATTGAGTAAAGTTATTTATGGAAATGGTGTGCATATCATAGTGATTATCTGGTTTAGGAAATTAAATTTCTGATATGATACATTAAGAATAATTGATTTTATTTGGGGATAAATATTAAAATTTATCTTTGAAAACTATGAGATAAAATTGTTCTAATTTTTTAATTTCCATGTTAGTCTAGAATTTTTTTAGTAATACTGAGGATTGATATTTATAGAATGATCTCTGCTTGACTATGGTCATTTATACTAAATTATAGTTAACAAATTAGTATTTTTACAATATAGTGGTATTTTATTTTCGTAAGACAATATATTATACTAACCATTTTGGTTTCTGTTAATTATTAAAGATATGGGGAATATATTGTTTTGTTTTTTAGATTTACGAATCTATATAATTTTATTCGAGTTCTTGAGATAAAAAAATCGCATCCATTATTTGGTAAAAAATAAGTTTTTATGTTTGAAATTTATTAATGTATGAAACTATAAATGTCTGGCAATTATGTTTACTTATGTTATTAGATACTTATGTAATGTAATTACAGAATTCTATTAAAATTATCCTAAAATAAAAAAAATCCATTTATTTTTCCTACCAATATGTGAATGGACTCTTTAACCCGTCATAGAGTTAGGATTTTATTTATGGTAGACATTCTGATCACTATGCTCAATATCACTCTCCATCAGAAACTAATAATTTCAGTCATTTTCCATGTCCTAATTTCAATTTTCTCTAATTTTATCCAAATTATAATCCCAGTTATGTGACGATATTCATTCTTTATTTTTAAGAGGATGTTTTATTTAAACTATTTTCGATGTGGGTTTACCACAAATGAAATTATCAAACAACCATATTTGGGTTCCATAGTTAAATTTATAATTCCATGGATTTAATTTATTGAATTTCATGATCGTATTTGGATTGTAGCTCCTTGATTGATAGGTCCACTAGATCTCTCTCATGACCATTATCTGTTCAATGTACCTCACCATAGCCAGTACAGATCTTATTATTCATATGTACTAAACATAGAGGTCATACCACTAGAGGAATATCATTATTATAATGAATAACTAGTATTAATTCTGTGTCATGGAGATAAATATTTACGAAACAACATTACTCACATGGTAAATTTTATGTAGAGAAACACCCAATCAATGAAATCTTCATAGTATCCTTTGGATGTGATGAGGTAGAGGTATCCTCATATATTTATATTTGAGATTTGATTTTATAGGATAAAACACATATTAAGGGGTTATAATGTTACACCATGAGATTTCACATAATGTATTTTTCTATTTAAAAATAAATTTTATCTCTTTGATAGATTACATTTCACAAAACAATGAGGTTAAAAAAACTCCAAATTATTATTATTTTAAAACAATAATTATCACATAGAAATTGGATTAAAGGGAATGAATATGATTAAGTAAATCATGAAAATATATTTTCCAAATTTTTATTGAATAAATCCAGTGGTTACCAATTAATTATAAAGGAACACAAAATACAATTGAACTTAAAGGAAGGATTTTATGAAAAAATATTTTTTTTATTCAAATAAAATTTATATTTAAAAATAAAATTAATCACTACTAGTGATATATAAAAATTAAATTTATATATTTAAATGGTTATGAATATATTGAAAATGTTTTATAGGATTTATATATGAATGAATAAAATTTTGGGCATAAAAGGATACACTTTTCTAAAAAGACAAATTTTCTATCTTTTTATAGGGAAACTATCTTAAATTTAAATTATGGTGCCTTTTTATTTTTCCATGAAAATAAATTTAAATTTTAAAATAATAATTTTAAAATTATCATAGAGTAATTTTTTCTATTCTTCTGATAAGATACATTTTTTTGTGAATAATCAAAATTACAACATTTAATTTGAAAACTACATTTACATCCAATTTATTTATATAGTTAAATTATATTTTAAATTGTGTTAAAAGTGAAGTTTGAAAAAATATACATCAATTAATACAATTAATTAACTTTTAATCAATTCAAATTTTCAATGGGAAATAAAAAACTTCAAAAGTTTGACGATTTCACTCAAAAACATTATTTTTTCATTGTCTATGCATGATTAATTTTAAATATAATATTGAGAGTTAGGTGAATTGAATTTAGTAAAATAAATTCTATATTTTTAAGAATATGTTATAATTTTATCCATATTCAATTTCATTTTTAGTTATACAGAATGTTAGCATGGTAAAAAAATTATTTAGCATAGTATTTGCTAAATATCAACAAGGGTTAAAGTTAAATGGTAAAAGATTTATATACCTAAAAATATAAACATTTAAAAGTTAGTGGATGTATTTATAGACCCTAACCATACTATAAAATATTATTTTATTACCAAATTAATGAAAAATAATGACACCTCAAAACGGTTGTTTTAAATATAAAATAATAATCATTTTAATCACATAACCCCCCTCTCCACAAGTATAATTATCACCCGTCACTACCCCATTAAACTCAAAAGACTTGAAGATCCTTAAATATCCACCCAAACTAATCCTCTTCACTCTCCCCACATTATATTTATTTTTTTCTAAAAAACAAATCCAAATTCCACAAGGGTCTCTCAAGGAGGTGATATATAAGAGGTGATTTTCTCAAAGTACATATTTTAATTTCATTTCTTCATCTATGTTACCCTCACCACCTTCATTGATCATTATTTAAAAATTATAGAATAATATATATTATTTAATTATATGTTTCTAATATAATATCTTATATCCATAATATTTATTACCTCATATTATTCAAATAAATGAAACAATAGTCCAAATTAGCTTGTTAACTACCTCCTTGAATAATGATTTTCTTCATTACCCATTAACTCCTTCATGTATGGTAAAAAACTAATGTAATATTTAAATAATATTATAATTGTTATATAATAAAATATTTAATATTCTATAACCAATATATATAAAATCTTTTAAATAAGACAAAACGAGTTTGTTATGGTCTGAAAATACTTCAAATTAAACAAAACATTTATCATAAACATTTTATTAAATGAATCAACCACTTATATAAAAGAAAAATCGTAAATGGGAAAATTTAATATTATTGAATTTAATTAATAATATTTCATTACACTAATGATGTTTTATTTCTTTTTGACACAGAAATCCATAATTATACACAAATAAATAGATCATGAAAGGTGTATAATTTACTCAACTAAAATAATGGGAATCATGAAATAATACTAATGAGTGGGTGGTAAGACATCATAAAAATATCATACTTAGTATGGTCTAGCAAGAATCTAATACACATTCCATTTTATTAAATTAAAAGAAAAGTATCCCCCAAACAAAGTGACATGGCCTAATATCCCACGTCCAAGAAAAAACTATATATCAAAAGGATCAATATCATTACCATATCCATAATCAAGAGTACCACTAGCATCAACATAATCCCATTAAGATTGAATTTTTTTTTATGATTGATAAGAACATAATACTTATCCTTAAGCCTTTTCTGCTCCAATTTAAGCTAATTCTTGGATTAATTCTTGTCGGACCACCCCCACATAGTATTAGTATCATCCATTTTTAAGTCCTTAAAAGATTATTTGGTAGAAAAATTTCATAGAATTTTGGAATAATATTTCCATGGATTTTTTTTGGGGGAGCATAGATGAATCACTCATTACTAATCCCATTTTATCTCTTAAGTGTGATGATATCACTAATCGAGTCTTTTTAAAAACTCAACTCTTTAAAAATGTTGTTTTCAGTATTTTTATCATCATCGGTAACAATATACCATCTATCGAAAATTTTCAAATAACTATAATGTCACTAATTTTGTTAGCTATAAACCAACTTTTTGTATGTCATTACCATGATATTTATAACATGGATCATTTACTGACATATCTAACCCACTTGACTACTCAAAGCCTCTTCCGATTAGCTTTGATTGAATAATATTATCCTCCTTGATCAAATAATGGGAAATATAAATAGCACAGTGTTCATAAAAATCCCCATCATTCATCATTGAAATAAACTACATGACCTAGAGTTCCAAGTACTTATTCCCATCATAAAATTCTCATCACAGACCAATGTCATGCATTACATCATAGTGTGACACATCATCATTTAAGTGAGACTAAAAATCACATTAAGGCACAGTATTCATAAAATTTGTTATATTCTTACAAAATATGGAAATACCCATATCATCCTTTAATATATAAAAACATTATATACTTTTGGACAATAGAATATAAAATTTATAGGCTTTTGAGATGCATTGAGAACGTCAAATATATTCATTGAATCATCGGAGACAACCTGAGTAGCCTATAAAACCCTTCAAACTTAAACTGTCTAAGGAAAAGAAATATCTAGAAAGAATCCTTGATCAATAGAGAACTCATTAGGAACTATATCCATGTGGTAGAAACCTACACCAAAATCATTCCTCGACAACCAATCATGCCTGCACACTATAGATACATGTCCCAGTTTCATGCATGTTAAACCGAATACAAACAAGGTCTCAAATATTATTATCTTCTTATAAATAAATTCATATCTTATAGAAATTCATTATGATTCAGCTAGTATCTTCGATGCATCCTCTTCGATGTAAATTATTGGAGAAATCATATGACACATAACATTCATCCTAAAATCTGAAAATAGGAAATTCTCTACAATATTCCCTATCATTCAATTTATGGAAGGATTCTGAAATGGGATCAAGAGTTCAGAGAGATTTACCCAAATAGTCATAGTTCATGAATCACGCTTCATATTGCAGTAATAAGACCATTTTAAGAGGAAGAAATTATATCCATTGTAGCTAGGAGAAACTATCAACCATACCAGAACAAAATCCACTTTGGAAGAAAAAATATTCATGAAATGGTTAGAGTCAAGAATCCCCGTGGTAGTAAGATCCTAAAAACCCCAAAATCCTAAAATAAGTTGATAAAATGAATCCAATAATGGTAGTTGTTTCTACAATGAAACAAACAATGTTAGATTCAATAATTTGGATTCTTCCCGAAATTATAAAGATGCGATTCAAAACTAAGGAGAATTGTTAAACCATTCATGAAACATTGGTCTAAGGGAAATCTGAGGGAAAGAATGAATGAAATTGGGATTTCATAATTGATAGAATGGATAATGTAAAGAAGAAAAGGTACCATCCCCCTATTTTGTGGGGAGGTGTTGGCCTAATTTCCATTGGCGCCTAGGTCATTTAGAAGACAGAGAGGAGATTTTATCCAAGGGCATCATTTTATTTTCCTCTTACACATATTTTTTACATGATTTAATAATAATTAGTGGTCTATAAATAACATATAATAAATTATAAATACAAATATGGTTTAGTAATGAATTTATTAGATTCTTCAAACTATTATACATGTGGTTAATGTACACAAAAATAAATGTAAGTGTGATGGAAGGGTTTCTCATGTCATTTTTTTATGTGATATATACGCCTTATTCACAACATATTTTTTATTTTGGGTCTATATACATACCTTTCACAATAATTATAATTCTATTAATTATATTTATTGATTTATTTTTTAATTATTAATTTAATATTGAATATGATTCGACTAATTAAAAATGTGAAAGATAATTGTAAACCTAATTTTCATTCTTTCAGTTATCCTTCTAATCTATTTTTTTTCATAAATGATTATGTGTGGAATGAATTTTTATTATATTATGTTTTATTTCAACTTTTATTATTTTTACTTACATCAAATAAAAATAATCAACTAATTTTATTAATGCTTAATTCTATAATATGATATTTATAAGGAATTTTCATTTAAAAGCTATCCTATTAAATTATTCCTTAAAACTCCCTCTTTTTTCATATCCATGTTTTTATAAATATGTTTATAATTGGTTTAATGCTCTCTAATTATTATTTAATGTCATTTTTCTCATTTTATTAATTTTTACAAAATGTTTTGAATGGATTATTTTTCTCTTTTTCTAAGTGGGGTTCTTTATGACCCATCCCAACAAAAACATGGAAGTAATGATTGTTTATAACTTATAATGCATGAGAATATTTTAATGTTAATTGGAATATTTAATTAGATGATGATTAATTTATAATCTATTAATTTTATTTTCAAATAAATATTTTTCATTTATAAATGTTCTAAATTTATAAAAAATAAAAATAAAATGGGTGTTTTCTTCAAGAGTTATTTTGTGTGATTTATCAAAAATTATTTTCCAAATAATATATGATTATTTGATGTTACTAATTAATTGTTAGAGTCATTAATTATTGTAAATTTTCCATATTCCATTTAATTTTGGTTTAATTTTATACATTTTTATAAAATATATTTCTTTTCCATGAGTTGTAATGAATGGTTCACCTAACCTCTTTGTTTTCATGGGTTCTGATATTATTAATGATTTATGATGTTTTGGATTTATGTTCCTTAAAACACATAGGCATGGTTTCCATTATGTGATGGTTGAGACTTATATGACCATATAATTATGTGGGTAATGATGGATAACCCATGATTATATATGTTATGCATTAAAGAGAATGCTTGTTTATAATGTTATTCCTGAACCTGATTACATGTTCAGAATATTCAGAGTGAGCCTTATTAAAATTTTAAAATGTAATACATGATCATGATTACTTATTGAAAATGACATTATTGGACATTGTATCATGTCAATAATTTTATATGTGAGCTAGGTTACATACCCTTAATATAATGATTGAACATATCTATATTTACATATGTTCAAAATGTTAAAGTTCCTTGTTTAATTATAATTTATTATTTTCTGTTTCACTTCTTAGGAATTTTTATGATTTAGTCATGATTATGATCTTTAGTATGTAGGTTGTTACTTCCAAATTTTATTCTCATGTTCTCATACCCCAATAATCATGTTATGTTTATGTGTCTCCCATGATTTCCATTACTATGAATCTTATCTCACCCTTCTTATTTTTATCCCTATCTTATGATGAAATATTTATAATGAACTGCGTCTAGAAGGATTTCACAAGTATTATGTTGATGACCTATTACGATAGCTTGGTATAGTGGGAGATAATGTTGAACTTTATGAGATATATGTTTATTAGAACAAGTTCATAAGTGTTTTTCACATATATATATCACATATCCTAAAATATAAATTGGAATGTAAGTGATCCAATATTTCCTTTCGATGTTTTACGTTATGTTGGAAAATAATTGGGTCACATTTACATATAAATAGGTCATAAATGTAATTTTTATGTTTTTAGAAATATAAATAGAAGTTTGGATTCTAGGATATTATACCTATCATTATAGAGAGCCACTTCTCACCTTCATAAAATCCTTGGAAAACCATTCTAGTACTATATCACCCCAAAATAACCAACTCCATGAGAAATTTTAATTAAAACTTACATATAAATCCATATTATGCACACAAGTGTCCTTATATTATCAATGATAAAGATACATATCTATTTACTCATTTTACCATACGTCTCATATGTTAAATACATTTATCTAAAATATCCATTAATGATCCACTTCAAAATTATTTATTCCACATATGGAATGGTCTATCACATAACCACCTGAGAACTTGGGTGTCATTCCAAAACCATAATAATCAATCTACACTCCATCCATAATGGAATCTTACCATCTAGGATCATAACCAAGAATATCATTGGGAACTATGTCCAAAAACACCATGTATTAGCATCATATACATCATTCTCTTGAAATCAATACATATTACCATGGAACTCTCACTAAAGATGATTTATACATGAAAAAATCATGGTATATCATGTTGATTACCACATACCTAGTATCCCCCCATGTACATGAACCCATAAACCAATGACTTTACCCATGATTCCATGTCTAAGGAACTAATAATCTCAATTAACCCCTCACTCAGGTTATCCTAATGTATATCAATGCTTATCTCAAAAATAAAACATGGATCAACAATAAAATTAGCCACATCACCGGGCCACTATGTTCTCCAGCCAAGCCTATAAATCATATCCCTCATAGGTTATTGCCGCTGGGGAAATGTCCCTACTCCCATCCCAAATATCACCTAGAAACCAACATTCCAAAACACTTACTCTAGGATTCTCATATATATATATATATATATATATACACCAGGCATCACATGACAAGTCATTAGCCTACAAGGGAAACGATCCTCAATGAGGATATAAATATGATACTTTCCCCGTGAGTATCACGATTTTATACTCATATATATATATATATATATATATACAGATCATTCCATGATAATATATTTTGGTTAATACATATTCATATCTTTAGGTAGTGTATAATGAATATATATATATATATAGAATAACACTTATAGGTTTTTGTTTTCACATTATGTAACTGAAACAATTTTCCTTTCCAGATACAGTATTATAATCACCCTCTTGGGGATGATCATCAAGGAATATAATTATTTAACCAATAAATTGGGTTCTCTGTTCATCCCTTATGAGAGGGATAATATAATAATTTTTAAGGAGCACCACTCCATAGAATCTACATCAACATTCATCTGAAAAAAGTAGAACACATTAAGAAAAATAAAGATTTATAGTTGTTTAATAGTGGTATTTCACCTGAATGAACAATAGTGAAAAATCCCAATCCCCCCTAACAAAGTAACAACTGGGATTTAATGCAATTTCAATATGAATAATTATTATTTAGACTAGTAACTCATCCTTTATATTTTCATTTTATCCTTCCTTACCAAGATGGCTTGTTTCGTAACTTTGTCCTTCGATGAATTATACCCATATCATTCCCTTTACCACATGATTCATCCCCCTTCCATATATTCCATGTCTTATATTTTTCATACATATCGCATGAGTATTCTCAATATTCAGCTATATGTTCATTATATCATCATGGTTTTAACATCTAAGCAGAAGGTAACTTATCTATTTCTTTATGATTTCTTTCTCCTTATTAGTCTCTAATTTTATATACCTAAATGATATTTTATTATTTATTTCAAATTTAGTTAATTTTTTCCAATATTTAGCATTCATACATAGACCATGTACGTAAACATTTTTGGATGTTCGATTTTTTGTATAAATATATATTTTTTAATTAATTCCATTTCCTTTTTATTAATTGAGTATTTTATTCTATGTATTTTTATTTTACATTATTTGGGGTAATTAATATTTTAATTCTGATAATTGAAAAATATACAAAAATTAATGAATTATTATCATTTTGAAACAATATTATATTTGAATAATAATTTTTTTATAGGTAAATTGATCCTTTTTTACCAAGATGGCTTGTTTCATAACTTTGAGCTGCATCATATTTTCAAATATCATCATGATTCCAAGATTGGATAACATCATAGTACATTGGATATGATGATATAATGATTCTCTCCAAACCATGGGTTACTATTTCACTATAGAATGATTAAAATGAGGCAACACTATTTGGGATTATGTTATTCTATGGATCACTATTATTACATTTGAGGTGACATATTTCATCATGGTTTAATCGTGAGATGATCCATGAGATAATATTTAAGTCATATAAAATATATTTGAACCATTTATTGTGGGTACATGAATGTGGTTGTGTGTTCATCATTATGTGTGGTGGAGATACAAGAATTTTAATGACTTGAATTTGAATGGGAAGATGGCTAAAATCCACCAATAAGTGGTTATGTCATGGTATATTGATTTCATAGAAATTATTTCACATGATAGAGGAGGATGTACTCCATAGTTCATGTTAAATCTATAGAAAAAGGATCTGTTATAGGTTTATAAATCCCAATTATTCCCCAAGCATGTGCTACTGGAATATTTTTTAGAAGATAAAAGGTAATGTTCACAATGGTATCATATGAATATATTTATGTAAGATAACTAATAATGATTAATATTTTAAGACACAAAACTGATACAGATATAAATATATGAAATGGCCATGTGTATCTCTGTCATACATAATATCAAATATATTCTTATAGAAATTTATAGAGGGTATATGAACATGAAATAATTCTTATAACTAAAGGATAATGTGGCTAATTAATTATGAGAAGATAGAAGATATATCTAATGATGATACATAAGATGATATGAATGAAGATACATGATGTTATTTATCTAAAAAATATATTCAGAGTTTATTGTTCACAATGTATAATCATTATTATCCGAAGGGGGATGTTATGCATATTACATAGGATAAAAAAAGGGATAGAGTGTAAGATTAATATCAAAATTCAAAACTGAATTTGGAGGAAGGAGGATTAAACATCAATTGTCGAATGTGATATATTAGGTTGATTATATATTTACTATTGACACAGAATAGTCAGCTTAGGATATTCTAGGTAAGGATGAGTGGGAAAGCTAGTCATCCCATGGAGTCTCACATATATGGTATGAATACATTCACAAGTGAGTTTTAACTGGTTTATTTTATGAAAATATGTACCCAAATTATTTTTCCTTCCCCCATATTTTATTTATGATTTTTGAATCAGTCCAAGTAACACCAATTAGATTATTTTAGTTTAGTTTTATTAATTCATTATATGTTCTATCTATTGAATTCTGAGTTCCAATTACTCGTGTAATCATCCTTATTAATTACAATTCCTAGTATAGTAGAAAATATTTTTAATTATTTTTTTTCTCAACTTATAAAATATAAACTGAATTGAAACATTAAAAATTAATGATTCTTGTGGGTATTTTTAAGATTTGGGAATCATTAATGGGAATTGTGATCAATTTAACTGGATTTTTTGTACATGTTTTCCTTGAACATTTTCATTTTTATAATTTTATATTATTCCATTTTTAATTTTTCTTATATTTCAACTGCTATGGGTTTTTATTTCATAATCTCAGGAATATAGAAGTACAGAGAAACACACCTAATTATCCACCAAGCATTAAAATTTATCACAAAAAACTGATGAACTTAAGCCATAAATTCAATGTTAAGGACGTGAGAATCAATTACATCCATAAGTACTATAACTACACCAAATTATTAAATAATTACTATATGTTATGGAATCTGAGTTCAAGAAATTAGTACTAAAACTATAGAAAATGGCTTTGTAATCTGAGAAATTAATGAAATAAAAAAGGACGAGTCTTTCATTAAAGAAAAAATTGATGATCTATTTGGAATCATTTCTAAATATGAGTCGTAATTCATGGTAATATCATATTATGATTATTAATCTAAATTTTCCATAGAGGGATTCTACAAATTAGTTTAGGATGAATAAGAGGAAGAAAACGCGGAAACCACCATTATCGATGAACATAAAGAGTATGAATGGATGTACATGTTTGGGATGGCCAGTTCTTTACTAAAATTAAAACAATACATAATTAATATATTAAATCAAACAATGAATAATAAAAAAACTGTCCAAAGATGAAGTTGAATGAAGAAGAGGATTTGGGAATCATGTTTGGATCGACCAAGTGTTGTTTCTCATATGTTTACAATTATTTGTATTTTTGTTACCCCATATGTTTTCAAATAATAAGAAGAGAAATGATGGATACTTAACTAGAAGATATAGCCAAAAAATATGATGTGAGAAAACCACTAAAGGAACAAAAGTGGAATAAATCATTGTATGAATAACTTATGTGTCTATACTCTAAACCAGGGGGATATCCACTACTTATTACTTCTATCAACTAGATAATGAGCTTTAATTGGGGTGGAAAATTTTATGAATTATACTATATAATCAACTAAGGATGAATTGGTTCAATAAATGGTAGTTGGCTATATACCTTACTCTTATTACATGATTCAATGAGGTATGTTTGAGCTTAATAGCCCCAATAATGTCATTTTTGATAGGTTACCCTATTTTTACTTCTTTCTAGGAATTTAGTTAAATATTAGGAATATTTTAAGAAGTTTTATAAAAAGCATTTTATTTTTACCTTAATTATATATAATGATTTACATTGAATATTTATTTGATTTTTTAGGCCCATGAGGGAAAAGGAACAAATATTTGAGGAAAATAATATAATATTCATTTTTTAATGGGTTTTTTTTGAATTTTATATTTTTACTCCCCTACATATTATTTATATTTAAAAATTTAACTGAAAAATGCATGAACCTCATTTATATTTTTTATATACATTTGATCCATAATTATATATTTTTATAGGGATCTATTGATGTTATTATTTATATTCAAATGTGAATGGACATGAATGGGTATGATGGTAGTGAATAATGAAATAAAAGAATAGTGGTGTTGATTTAATGAATCATGATGAAGGAGACTAGTTTATTTATATAGATAAAAATAACCTTCATTTTTCATGATTTCAAATTAAAAAATTCAGGTTTATTAGTTTTTCATTAATATATCATTCCATAAGTGATTAAACACTATCATATGATCCCATTAATGATATTTTATGAATCCAATTCTTCCTAATATTTATAACTATAATTCATGATAGATAATTGGGGCATGGAAACTTTCTAGTACGTGAGTTGATATCTTATAATATATATGATTATAAAAAGTCACATTTTAAATGAATGAGGAATTGTAACTATTAAGACCTTTTTATGGAGACAATGTTAAAATTTATCGTACTTTAACATATAGAATCAATGAAAAATATTTATTGTGTAAGAGACAAATTGGATGAAATTTTTTCCATTCCTACTCTAATATTTTAATTCTAAATTATATGGAATTAATTATGTGTGGGTAGATTGTTTTTTGTCATATAATGGGATGTGTGTAATTTAGGAGAAGATATTGGGAGTTTCATGGGATGTTGGGAAGTTTTTCATTTATCTATCATTAAGATTTACTATTAACGAAATGAATAAACTATATAAATGAAAAAATGAATAGAAAAGGTCAAACTGTGAAAAAAAATATAAAAATATTTTTATCTTTTGAGTTTACAGATTAATCAGATATTGAATTGTGATTATTATCATTTGGGGTTGGGTGGTGGATGTGAGACTTTTCTGAGTTAAATTTTAATATTTTATTGATATTATTGAAAATAATAATAGGTTGTATATCATTCATTAATATTTAATAACTTCATGGACACCCATTATGTTTTTGGGTGTGGGGAGATTTCATTTTTAAGAGTAGTATTTTTTAGACCTTTCTTAAGATTATCATTTAATATCAATAAGAGTTAAAAATAATGTTTTATCCTTAACAATTTAAAACATCATTACCTACCTACCTTAATCATCGGAGTCATATAATCCTCAATGTAAAGCCCTTGTTATTTATTTTGTTCTATGACCTTACAAAATGGATATTTGAGATCCAATTTAGGAATATGGATAAGATCATCTACCTGAGGTATGAGAAAAACTCAATCAACATTGTTACCTTGAGTGATGAGAGAAAAAAAATTGAATATGAAGAAGATAATGATTATCATGCTTAATAATACAAAATTAGGATAATTTAATGACTATTAGAAGAGGTCCATAAATTTCAAATGGGAATCAGTAAAATACAATGTGAACTAGTTTCTATATACACAATGAATTGAATAAATATTATTATGTGAAACATGAAATTTTTTCATCTCATTGGTAAACTATTAATTTTGTTACATTAAATTTTAAACATTATTATCAAGGGTTCTTTTTAAAGAAATACACTTCTATGAATCTAGGAAATTTATTCCTTCCATTAATAATTATTTAATTTTATTACATTGAATTTTAAAAATTGGTAGCATGGGTGCCCATTTTTTTGATGATATATATACCTGAGAGAAAGCATGGTAAATGTGTGTGGATTTAATCACTCTACTTTATACATATTTTTTTAAATTTAATTCCATTATTTTTCACTATAGTTTATTATTAATGCAAATTTATTTATCATTTTACATTATCTTCATGTAATCATGATTATAATTTTATTTTTTAAAAAAGATATAAAAATAAAAGAATTATTATTATTTTAAGTGGGGTTTTTATTTTAAAAATGATCTATTTATAGGAAAATTGGGCATGTTTCAACAAGAACACAAGAGTTCATAATGATCAAACATAATGGTTAGGGAGAAAGTGGACAAGCCTGAAACTAGGAGCACGGTGGGTGCCAAATCCCAATGTGGGATTTTTTTTGGAGTATGTTATTCAGAACAAATCACAAAAAATCTCAACACTAATTATTTCCTTGAATATTTATCTAACAATAAAATATTTCATCAATGTTGATATATTAGTACATAACCATTATAAATTATTATGTGGTATAACTAAAGATCCTATGGAAAAGTAAACATTTTGTTTTTGGTATGATATCATGTTAGGATTTTCCCTTCATCCTCACATATGATTATTTTCATCACTAAATGATTTATTTTGAATTAATTTTTATGAAAATAATTTTTGAGATTGTAATGTAGTATATTTTTGAGTATTATAATGTTGTTAAGCCCAAGTGGCATCAAAATAAATTGTATAGGTTTATGTAAGGATTCTATCTATGGTGTAGGTCACTATTGCATTGTATAAGAATATAATGAAGTATGTGTTGTTATATAAAATTTTGTGTTGTGGTTCGCCAATACGAATTCCTGAAATGGATTTTATCATGGTTCTATAGGGAAACTATTCGATTAATAATATTTATCTCAGGGTTACAAGATACACACATCAGATTGAGGGGGTATCAATGTGGAATCATGGTCTCTATTATCCATCATGGACATGATATAATTGGAATAATATTTAATGAATAATGGAACGATGTGTTTCTCCCTAAAATAGAGGTTATATCATAGTATCATTCATGCATGAAACTGATTTCATTTTATAGGGGTGGTCTCACCACATGGTTCATGTTCCTGCAACAGAAAACATATCTACTACTGACATAGCATACCTGGTTTCTTCCCATGCACATGCTACCATAATTTTTTTGTAGGATCAAAGGGACTCTTCATATGTGTCTCTCATAAATAAATTTATAGAATATAAGTTTAGTATCATTAAAATTTGAATATATTGAATATATATATATATATTTGTGGAAAATAGCTATTCAAATATCTCTTAAGGAAAATATCATATATATTCATATAATGATTTTGAGAGAACCATGAACATGAAATAATAACTATAACTAAGGAATAATGTCGTTGATTAAATATGAGATGATATATATTATTTCTAATGAAGATAATTTAGAAGATAATAATGGAGACACATGAAGACAATTATTTTATAAATACATCATAAGGGATAAACATTATTATATGAAGGGGTGGTTCTTCTACTATCATAGGATACCCGTAAAAATCAAAGTGTAAGATTGAAATCCAAATTCTAAATCAAGGGTTGAAGAAGGATGATTTGACAACAATTATCGAGGGATTCAATGTACTAAAGAGTTTTGTTCCTTTTTATATTTTTCTTTTTTAACTCTGAATTTTTATATTGGTTGTGATAGAAATACAATTGTGTAATATATGTTGCATGAAGATTTTTTTAGATATAACTTTTTTTCCTCAATAAAATATATTAATTATTTAATTTTTGTGAGAGAAATTATTAGTGGAATGGAATCATAGGAAGGGGTGCGACTTAGTGAAGGGGTTATGTACTGTTATGTTGAGATTATATTTTTCATGTGATGTTTCATAATCATTTAGTATTTCTTTGAGATATATTATTATCAAATTCCTGAGTTCTTATAATGAGTGACAGTTTCTGGGGGATGAAATCTAGTATTTTTGAAGGTTGTTGGGAGGTGAGATCCAACTTTTACCTCATCTTTTTATTTGAGATTGAGATTTATCTTCTTAGGTACACTAAAAACTAAATTGACTTTAGCGGTGGTTTTTTAGAAGCGGTTCACAAAACTGCTGCTAAACCATTTGGTAAAATGGTTTTGTAGTGGTTTTTAATAAACCCCCACGAAACCATATCTTTTTTTTAAACTCCTGACCCATCCCCCCTAACCCCGACCCTAATTCTTCCCCTGACCCCCCGCGACCCCACGACCCCCTTCTCTTGGCGACCCCCCACGACCCCATCCTCCCGGCGACTCCCCCAATGACCCCCTACGCCCCCTTCTCCCGACGACCCCCCACGACCTCCTTCTCCCAGAGACACCCCACGACCCCCTTCCCCCCCAAGACCCCCCCTCTCCGAGAGACCTCACGACACCCCTTCTTCTAGTGAGTTTACTATGAGTAAGTATGGTTTAGGATAATTTTTCATGTTTACATTAAATTCATATTTTTTTGTTCAATTTGTGAGTAAATCAAATCAGTTCAATTTCTCTTGGGTAAATATTTTTTAGTTTAGATTGATCTAGTTTTTTTAGATCAATTTGGATTGGTCTATTTTGTTTTTTTTCCAATTTATACTTATTTAGTATTTTTTAGTTATTGTAGTGTTTGTAAATATAGAATATATATGATTTAGTTCATTTAAATTAAATTTTATAAATTTTTTTCATTTTATTCAGTTGAATTTGGTGTAGATAAATGAAATAAAATAAGATTTATATTATTTTCATAACTATTTTTAAACTTTAATTCATTTAAGGTTTGATTGTATTCAGTTTGATTCAATTTAATTTTACTCTCGATATGGTGGTTCATAATTTATATGGTTTTTTTGATCACTTTTTATTTAATTTGAAAAATTGTGATACATTTTAAAGTAGTGATTTACAATATAATTATTTATAAGATATAAAATTAGAAAATTTAAATGTTTTATAATGGTTTTGTTAATTTCATTAGAGGTTTTATTTTTTAAAATTTAATGATTCAAGTGTAATGATTTAGGTTAAACTAGTCCAATGAAATAATTTTTAATATAAAATGATTTTTGAAATTTTATCACATTGGAATAAATTTATGAAATCAGTGTATATGAGTGGAGCATTAATGGTCTTAAAATTAGCAGTTTTAGTAAATACCCTTTTAATTGATTAGTTTGACCATGAAATGATCTTATAAGAAAAGTGTTTCAAAATTTGTTATTTCAAATGGTTTGAAATAAATGTGTACATGTTATAAATATCTTTTTTAGAAATTGTGTAATGGTTAGTGTTGGTTAGTATTAATGTTTTTTAGATCCATTTATTACAAATATTTCATATTTATTTCCTATTTTTGGACATGTCATTGTATATTAGATTGGTAAAATAGGGAAGAGGGGACATAGAAACTTTAATACTTAGATTTTGATCTATTGTTTTGGAAAAATACATGTCATTCTAGGTTTTTGTGTTTCATTTTGACTAAATTAATTTTGATTTTTTTTAGGTCTACTTTTGTATTGTTCAATTGTGTTCACTTCCATTAAATTCAATTAAATTTTATTTGTTTTTTCTCAATTCTAATTATATTGGATTTGGAATGTTAAAAATGGTATGATTCATTTAATTTGTATTTATTTGTATCTAGTCTTATATTATTTAGATATATTCAATGAGTCTTACATGTCTTCAATTATATATTATTTTGTTCATTTAGATTTGGTTCCCTTCAATGTGGTTTTAGTGAATTAATTATCAATAATGTTAAATCTAATCGATGTAGAAAACATTTTATTGTAAGAGTATATGATAGAAACAAGAGTGTGGGGGTGAATTGGTTTTTAAAAAACTTAACTAACAAAAAACCCAAACAACATTTGTTTATGTAATCAGACTCAAAGATTGTCTAATGATTAGAGTGTAGGTATTTGACTTATAAGTCATCCAATAAATCAGAGTTAGAAAACATAATTACAAACAATTTGATTAAAAAATTATTAAAAATTTAGAAACATAAACTTTATAATATAAATTTTACATAGGAATATAAACATGTTACACCAAGTAAGATGAAACCATTGAATAATGAATATATTAATTCAATTTGGTAAATATCAAGTTGGTTATGGAAATAATTATTTGGGGCTAGGTGAGTTTATTCTTGTTTTCTAAAGGATTTTAACAATTTTTTATGGACGTAGTTTTCCCTTGTGTTTCTGATGATAAAAATACTGTTGATTCTATATATGTGTGCTCTAGTGTGGTAGAGGCATTTTAAGATTAATGTCTGTGGTTTTGATGAAAAAAGAGGAAGATGATTTTTGTTAAGAGTGGGGATCTATTTTTTCCATTTATTTACATATGGTTAATAGGAGTAGATGCCTCAGGTTGAGAGTTGTGTTATCATGTTTGTTGGGATATTTTGTGAAGATTTTTGATGGGTTGTTTATGTTTCAATTTAGAGATGGTTATTCCTATATTTCTTATTCGTTGTCGAATGATTAGATTTATTGTTATCAAATGGATGATTGTTTTGGTTCCCAACTACTTGTGGTAGTTTCTATATTCCCTATTGAGTGTATCACATTGTGGTATCTTATGATTGATCATTGAATACCATGATTATGAAATTGATAATGTAATTTACATTGAACTCATGGGATGAGTATTGATGTTGGTTTATGGGATAATGGAAACTATGGGATGATTAGATTAATGCTCATAGGATCATTTGATGGAAATCTAAGAATTGTAATGGAAAATAGAAAATCCAGCTGGATCTAATGATCGAAACTGAATAAAAAAGAATTTTTATTGCATTTAGAAATTGAGTGGATAGTAATATCTCTTTACTATGTCAAATTTTTTAATTGTGATGAATCATGATACTTATGTTCATGGATTTCACTACACCATAGCACATACACTTGAGAATATTCACCTCAAATAAGTTCAATTATATTATGCCGCATTTATGATCAATGGATAATCTTTATTATATTATGTATCTGTAATATTACACTATCGTATATATGAATCTCTTTCTCTATTTAGTAGTAACTATGCGTTTTAATTTTTTTAATATTGTGTAGGAACATTGTGATATACATGGATAAAATATGGATCACATTACCAAAGAATTCACCTCAGTATGTTAAGGGTTTGAAAGTGTTTTCAGATTTTTCAATTTCTAATCGATACATTAAAGGGATAATAAGATGTTCATTTCCTAAATGCAAATTTAGATGATGGTTAAAGAGAGATGAAGATTATGAACATTTTATACTGATTCAATTACCTGATCAATATTTGTGTTTGATTTGGCATGGAGAATAGAACGTTATAGAAATATTGAGCGCTGATGTTAATCCACAGAATGAGGTCCGAAATTCTTCAACAATAGAAAATGAAATGAAAAATCTCAAAAATGATGAATTTGACACTGCAAGACACTACTATCAACATCAAAACATAACAGAACAACCAGATGAGGGTGATACAAATTACAACATGACAAGTGATGTTTTTGAGACTGTAACACAACTAGATCAAGATTGTAACATATCATCAGATCCTCCTTTTGAATATGTAGTGAAAAATGTATGAGAAAACATCACTGAGTAAAGTATGTTTCAGGATTTAGTTGATGATGGAAATCAAGAGTTGTATAGTGGGTGTTTGAAATATTCAAATACTTATTTTTTTCTAAAGTTGTACCATATCAAATTTCTATGTGGAATTACAAATAACGAAATGTCCTTCATATTGGAATTTATTATTGATGCATTTCATTAAGAAAAAATCTTAATGTCTTTTTATGATATGAAAAAAGATGTTAACAGGCTTGGTCTGAATTATACAAAAATATATGTGTGTCCCAATGATTGTATGATTTATTAGGGAGAAGATTCAAGTAAACAAGAATTCAAAAAATTTTCTTCTTCTATATGGAAGTCAAAGGGTGATATTGGAAGTCTGAATCAACATAATTTCTTAGAGAAGAAGAAAAGGAACACACCGGAAAAGGTTTTGCGTTACTTTCCTTTGAATCCTAGATTGAAAATATTATTCTGGTCATCAAAAACTGCCAAACACATGAAGTGGAATTATGTAGATAGTAACAATGATGGGTTAATGAGACATCCATGAGAATCACAATCATAGAAGAAATTTGATTCATTACTTCCAAATTTCTTAGCTGAAACTAGGAATGTTCGATTGGGATTGGCTACCAATGGATTCAACCTATTCGGGACATTGCGTACTAGTTATAGCATTTCACCAGTTTCATTGATCCCATACAGTCTGCCTCCATGGATGTGTATGAAATAAATATCTTTTATCATTTTTATGATTATTCGTGGAATTAAAATGCATGGAAATGATATTTATGTAAACTTTCATCCTTTGATTGATGAATTTAAGGATTTATGGAGCAACGATGTTGATCCATTTGATTCTTCTTCTAAAACAATGTTCAAAATGCATGCTACTTTAATGTGGACTATTAGTGACTTCCCTGGTCTAGGGATTTTATCTGGTTTGAACACGTACATGGGTTTGGCGTGTCCCATTTGTAACATTGATGTTGAGCCCAAACGTCTACCTTATAGTAGAAAATGATGCTTCTTGTGCCATCAATTATTTCTTGAAGCATCCCATAGATTTTAGCTGAATAGATCAAAATTTAATGGTTTCATTGATCGAAGACCACCTCTAAAGTTGTTAACTGGTTCTGAAATATTGACACAACTAGAAAATGTTGAAACCGAATTTGGGAAGGTTCATCATTTGAATGATAATGGAAAACGGGTCTTAAGTACATCGTCAAGTGAAATCAGAACGCAACAATGGAAGTAAAAAAATTATATTCTTCAAACATCTGTATTTGGAATTTAATTTTTTGCAGAATAATATTTATGTGATGCATATTTAGAGGAATTTCTGTGATAATTTGATTTTCACATTACTTAATGAGTATGGAAAGTCATAGGATCATATCAATTCTCACAAAGACTTACAATTAATGAACATAAAACGTGATCTTTGGCCAAATAAGAATGAAAAGTATGTTGTGAATATTTTTTCAACAAAAAATATGGATAAAGATAAATTCCTTATAATTTTAAAGAATGTGAAGGTATCTGATGGTTATTCGAGTAAAATCATGAGGTGTGTTGACTTGAAGAATTATAAGTTACATTGATTGAAAATTCAGGATTCACATATTTTGTTACAACAGTTTCTACCATTGGCATTATTTACATTATAACCATAAAAATTTACGGTTGTTGTACTCCAATTATTCACATTTTTCAGTAAATTAGGTGAGAAATATCTACATCCAATTCATCTTGACAACCACTATGAGAGGTTTGTATTTACCCTTTGTGCATTGGAGATGATCTTTCATCCAACTCTTTTTGTTGTCATGATGAATTTAATTGTGCATTTGGTTAAGGAAGCTAAAATAGGAGGCCTCGTTCATTATCGATGTATATATCCAAATTAGAGCTATTTTATTTATATGTTTTTCAGTTATAGAAAAAAATTTTGTCATTTAAATAAATTCATAATTATGATTTTTTTATTTCACAGATATCTTGGGCATTTGAATTCATATGTGAGAAATAAATATCAACCATAACGCTCTACTATTAAAGGCTATTTGGATGAGGAGTGTCTTACCTCTTGTTCCAGATTCTTGGATGATATTAAGACAATATTTAATCGAGTTGGACATGTTGACGACACATCGACTCATTCTCAAATACATCAGGAATCAAAAATATTTCCTTTTATTGGCCAATCAGTTTAGAGGACATCAAATATGACATTGACAGAATTGGAATTATTACAGGAACAATTATATGAGATGATGAATAGTGAAACTGTAGATCCATTTATTGAAGAGTTAAAGATACAAACAAATAGATGAATGTGAGGCTGAACGTGAAATGAGAAAGATATAATGAAAGCTGTGAAGAAAGAGCTTGTAAAATGGTTTATGCAACATGTATGTTCATAAATATTGAAATATATTCAAATATTAGTTTGACACATACATTTTGTAAATATAATAAATTATATTTCATTTTTAGATCATTAATACCGATACTAGGGTAGAGTTGTCAGAATATTTGAAGTTTCATTCTAGAGGTCCTATAAAACAAGTTATAATGTTTGACACTTATAATGTGAATGGTTTTAGATTTTGTATAGTCGATCGAGAAGTGGGTTTGAAGACAAATAATAGTGGTATATTTAAATTTGATGAAGTGGGATACTATGGAATGATACTGAATTTTATTGAATTAACCCACCATAGGAATTTTTCTATTGTTTTATTCAAAAGGAATTGGGTCGATATTATCAGAGGTGTTAAAAGAGATTCCTTGTAATTTAATTTTGTAAAATTCTCTCGCTTGATGGATGTTGGTGATCATGAACTAAATGATCCATATATCTTATCATTGCATGAAAGAATGGTATATTATGCGAATAATGTTCCATATTTAGGGTGGATTGTAATTTCTCACGTAATACAAATAGATTTTTATGATATGGGGGATGAAGTGGAAGATTTGACCTCTGAAATTGAATCCCATCAACAATAAGAGGCAGAATTATTTGTCCATCATGATATTGAAAATATTATTCTGGAAAGGATGAATGAAGTAGATAAAGTAATGGATCAGGAAACTATAATTATTTAAGGGGCAAATTATTGTATGTAAAGTTATTTATTCATTCAGCAACCACTTATTTAATTTTTGCAGTCATTCATTATCATCATTATATATATTTTATTTGTTAGTACTAGGCATCTATTATCATTTTAAAATTGTTTTATTCTGCATAATTTTTTTTGAAATATATATTCTGAACTTAATTTTATTTGATTAAATGACAAGAATGCCAAGGAAGAAGCGGTACAATATTTCATCTACTACTGCGACAGATGACGATCCATCTGTTTCCCTCCCCATGGCATTTGAGCCACCAGTTGTCTACACCCCTGCACCATCTCCCCCTGCAACATCTCTCACACCATCTGTGGGTGTCCCATTAGAGGCTAAGCCTTCAAATCTCCCTTCAGAATCCTCAATAGTGGGGCGGAAGCACGCCCCTTCCAGTTCATCACGGGCATACTGGAAGGTCACTGTCAAAGGTACAAGTTTTAATATAAATAAATTTTTTGCATTTTGTTTATACTAATTGTTGGCTCATTGAAGATGAAAAAATGAAACCGTGGAGAAAAAAATAAAAATTTCAGTTGTTTGGAATATGAATGGCGAGAAGATAGTCATTCCATTTGATTCATTTGGGTTCCCTATGGATGATGACGTGGGGTTACTTGGCCAGATTCTAGGACAACTGGAAGAGGAGCCCATTTCCCTGCCTATTTCATATAATGATTAGAGACATATTTTTCCAGGTTTGAAAATTGATGTTTAATATTTACAAATAAAGTTAATTATTATACATTATGGTTTAATTGAATGTCATGTTACTAATATGTTCATAATGAATTTATGTACACAGATGTTCTCGACTTTACAGTTACGGATGTGATAGCATGAAAGTGGATGTTGAAATATATTTGTAATAAATGGAAAGACTTCAAATGGATATTGCGGTTCTATGTCAATGATACTTCGTTGAACATGCAACAATTGTATGAGAAGCTACCCAGTGGGGTACCGAGAGAATAGTGGAACGTTTTTATTGATAGTAACCGTGATAAGAATCGTATGGTATTGAAATATATATTATTATATTATCCTCATTTTACATTTATACATGTATATTTAGGGGAGATGACATTGATTACATTACTGTTAAATTTCATTTTATTTATTTCAGGATCTCTCAAGACAGAATGCATCAAACCAGGCTAAGAAAGTCATCCCTCACACTATGGGGTCAAAAAGCTTTTCTAGAAGTCTAACGACTCTAGTAATCTTTTCATTAGTTTAAATATTTATAAGAAAATATAATCTATTTAATATATTAAATTATTGATTTATCTTTTCATAATGTTGACACATAGTTTAGGTTACAAAGCATATTGAACTGAAGTGTGGTTGGATGTTCATAAAACATCAGATAGAAGTTTTATTAATGAGCATGCAAAAGATGTTGGGGTTTGAAGTCAATTTTTTATTATAATGACTTATTATCAGTTTTTACTGTGATAATATATATTTATATATAGTTTATCATTAATAATTAATGAACTATGGGATGCCAATCATGGGTTGTCCTACTCAGTATCCTAGGATGACCTGGTTGCTAAAGTCCTTGGGATGAAGCATCTTGGTAGAGTGTGCGGGGTGGGTTTCCGACCTGTACCATCTGAGGTCTTTGGTAGGACACCATGGATTCCAACTGCATCTACTCATAATTATAGACAGCATATACTCGAAGATTCTAAGAGGGAGATTTCTTCTCTACAAACCACAGTTCATGACTAGGGGGCTCAGATATCCACTTTTCAGAAAGTGATGACTAATATATATCAACAGATGAGAAGATATGCCCTTGATGGTAGTTGATCGACTAGTGGTAAGCGGGTAAATCACAAATAATCAAAATCATTTATTTTTAGAACTTTTATTGGTTTTATGTTTAAATATAAATAGGCAATAATATTTAATTTTCAATATAATGTTCTTACAGGTGACAACAAGAAGTGTATATGGAGATGGAGAGGGTGACGATACATGTTCATCATCGGACCGTGAGTAATTATATTGTTGATGTGTTGGAAAGATAAGGAAACAATTGGTTTGTATATGTATTATTTGTGGCACATAGTTTCCAACAATCATTTTCATGACCTAACATTTTCTTCATTTCTCGGGTTTCCTTTTATGCATTTTATTTATTTCAAATGTTTCCTTTCATGTCTTGATTTCTCAAGTGTGGTATGCACCATATATGTCGATTCTTTATTGTGATGATTCATTTTTTATGATTCATTTTTTATGAGTATTTTTTTCCATTGAATTTTAGGACTAAAAGGGATAAATATTTTATGCATTTATAGTATGGTTCTATGTTTGTTATGGAGTTTTTACTCACTTTACAAGCTTTTAGGTTTTGTGTATAATTATCTTATGGATGATCCATCTTGGGTGTAATCATCCAGACACAAGACTTACATCAGTAGCATGAAGGACTTGCGCAAGGTATCAAGGCTATATATTAGCGCCACAGATCAATATAATTCTATAAAGTGAGACCAATATGTGAGGAATAGAGTGTTGGACCTTCTATAATGATAGGTACTATTTTGGTAGCTTCCACTTTAGTATCTAATTTTTTTTTATATTGGTGCTTCTCATTCCATCATATTTGTGCATGTTTTGGAGATCCTTGGGCTCAACATTTAGTTTTCCTATAAAGTGATGACACTCAAAACATTGTTGTGGATTTGATTAGAGAATTTAAATTAGTGTGTGGAGTGGAACTTGATATAAGTGGGTGTCACCTCGTATGGGACCTAATTTTCCTCGAGATGATGGTTTTGACATCATTCTTTGGATGGAATGGTTGTTCCCCTACTATGCTTACATTGATTGTTATCGCCAAAGGGTGTCATTCACATCCCCATAGGTTAGGTTTTTTTTCACAAGGGGAAAGAGGATGTACGAGAAAGATGATATGGACTTGAGTGTCATGGGTTGGATGTGATAATAGACTAAATTACATGATTATATCTAGATCATAATGAAGGCATAGTAAAAATTTACATGATAACAAGGCTCATAGAATCTAAACTCGGTCATGGGAATCCCTATTTTAGAGTTACCAAAAAAATCATTTCATATGTTCACTTAATAGAGGTAGAGGAAAGATGATGTTGAATAATTAATGATGATACAATCACACAGAAATTAACTTCATCACATAAGGTCATACATGAGTTTATGTTTGTGGTTTCTCGTTGTGAATTTTTTATTTATATTACTAAAGGATGTGCATTCTTCTTATACATTGAATCTCTTTTTATTCCCAATATATATTACTAATTTTATTTTTTCCAATATAAATTTTCATATATGTGATTATTTTCTAGTATACATTACTAGTTTTCGCTTATATTGAGAGTAATTGTTACATTACTACTGTATGCATTTTTTTTCCACAATGCATTACTATTACTCAATTTTATAGAATATAAGTTTATTTTAGTATTCACTTATTTTCAAACAATTCATTTTTGAAAATAAAATAAAATTATTTTTATGTGAATGTATAATTGATTGATCATGTCATGCTAATTCATAGGTCGGGTAGTAGTTCTTTATAACATACTTGTTAGGGAAACATAAGAATTTGTCAAATCAGATGTTCATTAAGGTTAAACACAAGAGATATCAATTGATAATAATATTAACGAATAAGATAAGAATAATGATATGATATAATGACCATAAATTATGAATATCATACACAATTCATCATATATTACAAGTGGGATGTTTGTTGATATGAATTTTTATGTCAGGGTTGGAACTGGTATGGATGGAATAGGTTGAACCTAGGACGGGCATTTTTTTAATGAAATCTAATAGACATGCTTGTTTATAATTTTGTTTAAAGGTTTAATGGCCATGTGATATGATTATCTACATTCCTTGACTGAAATATTCATTTGATTGTGCTTATTTAATCATCTCTTTTCATATTAACTACTTTGTATTCTGTTAGACTATTCGTATTCCGGGAATGGTTTATTTTTCAGGGCAATGGTGCAGGGGATGCAAAGCTGTTATTTTTTTTCCTGCATCATCTTTTAGAAGTGGTTAAAATTTCCAATAAATTAAACTGAGAAAATTGTAGCGGCGGTTTTAAATTCCGCTACAATGTCCCACCATCAGTATATATTCTATGACAGTTTTGATTTTTTTTAGTGGCACTTTTCTGGTGTGGGGGTAATTTTTATTCACGGTGGTTATAACATCTGTGAATAAAAGAGATCAACCAGCTTTAAAAACTATCGCTAAAAAAACTGGAACCACCGTGAAATAAGGTAACTACGATGATTTAATTAAACCATCGCGAAACGGAAATAACCACCACTAATAGTTTCCTGACATGGAACTTTGCGGCGGTTTTCTAAAACCACCGCTAATACGCTATTTTCCTATAGTGGTTCATTTTAGATTTCTTATTTTGTAGTATTGGCCTATTTAGATAGTTCTACTTGTGCATGAGAATAAAATATTGATACCCCAAGGAGTCTCGTGGATAAGGTATTCATTCATTTATAGGTGAATTTCAATGTATCTATTTTATTAAAAACCATCATTGGATTCAATTTTCTCCCCTTTTACCTTTCTTTTTGATTTTTGAGTCAGTCTGGTTCATACCCATTACATTAGTTTAGTTTAGTTTTTGTAATTCATGATATGGTCTATAATTTAATTATACGTACCTATTCATCATTAGTTAAACCTCTTGAATTATAATTCTAATTATACTACATAGTTGTTGAAGTGATTATTTTGTGTTTATAAATTATAAACTGAGTTTGGACCATATAAATCTATGAATCCTTTAGGTCTGATTTGTGGATAATGGTGTCACATGGATAATATCTTATTTTATTTTGTATGGGTATACCGAGTACCCATAGATATTCAATTTATATTACTATATAGTTACATCAACCGCAAAAAGTGAATATTTTGATACTTTAATTTATGAAATATCAAATATGATAGTGGGTTATGTTATATTTTTTCAATAATTGGGAATTTACTAAAAAATGAAACAGATGTGATTAAATAACCCCTAATGATTCCATTAGAAGTCTAGTTTGAGTGCAAAAAATATCTGAGTTTGGTTATTAGAAAGTGACGACCGAACCAGTGCTTGGTTTTTTATGATTTTCTATATGTGAGATTAAATCATTTATCTCATGATAAGTAAATCATAAATTACGTAGTTGATCCTTTTATTCTATAATTATGTGTTATCAATGATGTCCAAATCATGCACCATAGTGAATCTAGGGCCTATTCAATATTTAATTCTTATATTCCCCCAAGAATTAATAAACTAGGGGTGCATAATAGATTTCTATTCCATTTATGAGGATTCTTATACATGAATAAATTTATTTATGTATAATCATTATATAAAGTAATCCTTTTTTTGATTACCGTATTAGGGTTGAAATAAATTATTATTTATATTAAAGTACTGTTTAATTACTATTGATAATTTTTTTATTATTTTTTATTGTTAAAAGAATATTATATGTATGACTATTTAAAAATTTATTAATTTTTTTGATAAATTATTTAATATGTAAAATGGATTTGTAGAATAATTTTCAAATGAATGCGTTCTTTTGGAATATAAATAATTCTTAAGAAATTTTATTTATAATTAAAAAAATAAATAAATGATTTTCTAAGATAGTTTATATAGTTTATTTGGTCCTCAAAATAGGGAATTTTCAAAGTGAAAATGAAATGGTGTAATGGCATATGTATCTAGGTGTGGTAATTTTTTATGCAATTTGTTAATTTTTTAAAATGTTTTTGACATATTTATAATATAAAATATTTAATAAAAGTATCAATTCATTATAATTATATGTTGTTTTATAATTTTTTCACAAAATAATATTATAAAGGTTAATATTTTTTATGATATTAATGTTTTGTTATTCCATAATGATTATGTTTTAATTTTAATGTGAGTTTGTTTATTTAATAAGAATTATATTTCTTATAAATATATTTATCCATAGAATAACAATATATAAATTTTTGATTAATTTACACCAAAATACACCTAAATATGTTATGGGTTTGTAGGATTTTTAGATTTTGAATTTGAAAATTGATCTGTTGATAGTAAAATATAATTTCTAGTTCCACATTATATTTTTAGATAATAGTTGAAATGAACAAAATTTATGAGAACATGATGTTGGAGAAATTTAATACTGGACATTTGGGATAGATTTGGCATGGGGAATTATAAATTTTATAATGTTAAATATGTGACCATCATCAAAACCGACAACATACTATCTTGCTCATAAAGAATGAAATTCAGAACCTCATTAATGATGATTTTTACAATGCAAGTAATGATGAAGATCCTAACATACCATTGAATACCCATTCCCATTTTCCATAGAGTAATTAAAGAGAGAGGATAATTTTGAAAAGAAATTAGTTTTATGAATTATTGAAATGTAAGAATTAGGAAATTATAATGTATTTATCAAATATACAGGACTATCCTTTATACTAAAATTTTACAACATCAATTGCTTATGTATAATTATAGATAAAGAAATATCAATTTTTGGAGGTATTACATTATGCATTTGTTAAATAAAAGATTTTCAATAACCTTATTAGATGAAAAAAATTGTTAACGAACATCATTTAATTTTACAATAATACAATATAATTCTATTTATTTTATTTTGTATCAGGGATATAATTTAAATATAGAGGAGTATAAGATATTTCGTTCTTTTATATGGAAATAGACAACTCCTAATGAAATTTTCAAAAAAATGTTTTAAATAAAAAGTGGAATAAATTTTCTATATAGGTTTTACATTATGTTCTATAAGATTATATCATTAAAATATAATTAGTGTGTTCTAAAATGGTATAGAAAATGAAGTGGCATACTATAGAAAACAATATTGATGGGTTTATACTTCATCCAATAGATTCCAAACCATTGATTTTTTTTTGATTATTTATGTCCTAATTTCAATTCAAATCATAGTAATATTTATATTGTGTAAGATAATGATGGATTTAATCTATTTTAATAAATTATAATAACATATGTAATATGGATTATTATGTAAATACCCTACAATCTACCTCCATGGTATGAAAAAAATCCATTTTCAATATTTTGATGATTATTCTAGGAAAAAAATGTATAGAAATATTCATCATTTTTTTGAATAATTGAAAGTGTTATCATATAATTGTTATGGAAAATATGACGAATCATGTAATTAAATGTTTAAAATTCACATATATCTAATGTTCATGATTAATTATTTCTATATATTAGGTAACATGTTCAGCTGTAACAATCACATTGGCCAGACCTGTCCAGTTTTTAACTTTGAATTAGAGTCAATAAGACTACCATATATTAGAATGTTTTGTTTAATGTTTCATCATAAAATCATGGATATATATCATAGATATAAATTTAACTAGTCATTCTTTGAGGGAGAAAATTATTTTAATCCACAAAAAAATTATTAATGGGTTCAAAAAAATATAAAAATTATTAATGGTGGATACAAATATTTGGAAAGAGAGTGTGTTTAAGGTTTTTGAGAAAATAATTAAAATTACAATGGATATTGTTAGAGACCAAAAATCAACGAAGAAATGTATTTTTTTCAAAATACCTTATTGAGTGTTTCAATTATTACATTATAATCTTTATGTTATGAAAATTAAATTTATTTCATGTTGTTGTTTTTTTTAATATTTAATGAGAATGAGAAATAAAAATAGATTTTTAATACTCATAAGGTCTTCAAAGAAATGAATATATTGTGTAATCTATGTGAAATCTTTAGTGGAAAATATCATAAAATATTTTTTCATTTAAAATTTTGGAAAAATATATTTTCCATTGAATATTGAAAAATGTGAATATATCTGATGGATATTCAAGTAACATTTCAATATGTATTGACTTGGAAAATTATAAGGTACATGACATAAAATCAATGAATTACATATTTTATGGATTAATTTTTACCTTTTAAAATAAATAAAATTTTACAATATAATGTAAAATTAATTATAATTGATTTTTTCACATTATGCAGACTTCTTTTTGAGAAAACTATTAACCCCATTGAGGTTGAAAAAAATTAATAAGAATTATAATGACACTTTTTCATTTGAATATAAAATACCCCCCATTGTTTCCACTATGATGATTTATCATACAACACATTTGACCAAGGAACATAAAATTAGAGATCAAATATTTTATCAATTGATATTTCCCAATAAGTGGTTATATCATCTTAAATTTTTATTATTATTGTATTAAAATTTTCAAAAACATTACATATGTTTTTTATTATACTTTTTTAGTTTTTCATTAGGTATCTATGTTATTTAATGTCTTTTTTAGAAAACAAAATTTCATCTATAATGCTTTATTCTTAATGGGTATATAGAAGAAGAGTGTATCACTATATTATAATGTATTTAGACAATATTTCGATACAATTAAATTAGGTTGGACATATTGATTTTAACAAAAATCAATTATAAATTTACTATAAATCAACATACTCTCTATCATTTGGTCAATAGGTTAGTACAATATGATCAGTTTTTTGACACTAACACTATTTATAGAAGATCATAGATATGTTATTTTCAATATAGATATTATAGATACATTCATTAAATAATTTAGGACACAAAAAGAGACACAAATTCATAGTGGAACATTAATGGAAAAGGAGATAACATAATTCATTAACAATGGCAATATTGATTACACTTAATATCATCTAAAATCATAATAAATTTCCTATTCATATTATATTAATATAATTATCATATATAATTAATTATATTTTATATATGTGTGTGTAGATCATTAATGTTATTAATAAACCTAGAGTGTAAAATTATTTGAAATATTCGGTTTGAGGACCATTGAACCTATCTAAGACATTTGATTATTATAATGTTTATGCTTATATGTTTCCAAATGTTTTGTGATTTTTTTTGAAACAAAAATTGGTATCTTCATAAAATTCATAGAATTGATATACTATGGAAATATTATTGAAATTATTTAATTAAATTAACATATAAAAGTTTTAGTTATGTTATTAAAATGAATATGGGTTGACATTTATAGGGTAATAAGAAAATATTTGTTAGAATTTACTTTTGTTAACTTATATTGGTTGATTGATACTGGTGAGTTCAATGAAATTGATCTCTATATTTTTTGGTTAACTAGATAAAATGTTATATTTTTTCAAATATGGAGTTGACGATGGGTGGGGTGTTGTAGTCCATGTCAAACTGAAAGGCTTGCATGATATGGGTGATTAAGTTGAATAATTATTTTGTGAAATGAAATTGCATCAACAAAAAGTTGTTTATTTATCTATCTATGATGTTATTGAAATAGTTATCCTTTAAAGGTAAGGCAAGGGTGATGAAATCATGTTAATGGTGGTGGATGAATTTAATATGGATAATGATAAATTAATTGACTTTACATCCAATCCTTTTTTAACATATTTATTATTAAATTATTTAGAATACATGAATTTTATAAATTGATGTACAAAATCATAAAAAAAATATGTGTTTTACATTGTATATCATGGTATAAATTGTTTTATATTCTTTTTAGATATTTTAATGTTGATAATATAATGATTTAATGATATGAGACAATATTCTACAACTCTTACTGGGTCGGATGGCCTATCAGATTCACTCCCACCGACATCAGTGAGGTTCCATACTTTTAGTATTCTTATATTTCCAACATTTTATATTCTCTTATATTAATAATTTTTTCTTCCTACCTCTAGTGCATTTCCTTTATCTACATGGATGTTGGGGGGATCAAATAGAGAAACTGGGGAGTTGGCATCACTTGAGAATAGTGTTCCACAGTTATCATCACAATGTTATTGACCTTCTTGGCATGAAAAATAAAATTGAATTGGTTTTATATGATAATATGCAGTCTAGGGAATACCCTATTTTTTCTCACATGGAGTGTTGGTTTTTTATAGTTTTTGATTTCAAAAAATAACTTAAGAGTCAGGGTCGTATTTAATTTCTTTAAATAACATAATTTAAAGAGTTTAATAAATTAAAAACCAAGTGTATTTTGAAAAATACGAAAAAATTGTTCATTTTGAGTTCACTACATACATATGATCTTAAAAATTAATTTAAATTAATTTACGTTTGATGTATTTCTTTGGGTGAAATTAATGAGAATCTCGATCACATTCTAAGCATTTATATTAATGCACATTAAACCAAACCATGGCATAACAATAGTAGATCCACAGTCCATATCTTATGAACTGTATAATGACATCCAAAAAAGAAATATATCTCAAAAATGTGGTGAATAAATGGATTATTGGGATTTATGTTTAGAACAACATAAATCACACACTGAAAACATCACACGAAAAAATTATAAGTAAAGATCATTTTATTTGATATAATCAATAAAATATTAAATACTATAATAAAAGTAATATAATTCATAATGAAAGTTTTTCAAACCAAAAATACATCAAAAAAGTATCAATAAATGTTTTGAAACTCCTTTTAAAATATGTTTATCTTCCTCCCAATGATGAACCACTATTTAGCCCGCCATCGAGTGGAGGAGGAAGCTTAGGTGGATCAACTACTTCATTTAAGATATCCTTGTAAGGATTTGAAGCTCTAGAACCACTAAGGTGACAATAAGACTCTTATTGATGTAATATTTTTTTCACTTCAGTCCTTTGTCAATCCTTTAAACAAGGTGCACATGGTTCCCATTTATATCCGAAATTGGAAGTGGTTTTCGGAACCTAGATTTCAATGTACCAATGGAACCTGGGTTTTGGGTGTAAACAACCTTATCTATTACTAGAAATAACTAAAAATATATTACCCAATATATTTTCTATATCCCATTCATTTTTTTCTTCCATTTATAGTATTATATGTGAGAGATTTCAAAATTACATAATCAAATTTTGACATCATATTGAATATATTTCTTTGATGGATTGGTTAAGAAGATCCCCTTAATGGATAAATTAGAGTTGTGTGTCTTAATAAGAGTTTTATCCAACAAAATTATGGATTAGTACCAAAAAAAATTCATTATATTTCATTCACATATTAGATTCAATGTGTGGTTGATCCAACATGTGTGATTTGATTAATGTTCAATTTGTCCTATTTTACATCAACTTCAATCTAGATCCTCCAAATCTGCTTCTCCAACCATATAATATACTAAAAAAGTAAAAATAACCATTTTATAAGTAATAAAAATAATCTAATTGAAACAAATATTATGTGTAATTTCATAAAAAATGAGTAATTTTAAATATAATAAATGTTTGCCATAGTGATATAAGGGTGAAATAAAAATGCCAATTGTTGTGTGATCACATCCCCAAACATAAACATGTTCAGTCTTAGAAAATTTTACTTTTACAAAAATGATAAATATAGATTTTCCCAAATTCATGAATATTTCAGATTACATGAAAATTTAATTCATGATATCTTTGTTATCATATAAAGAACACTCTAAAGAGTTATTCTCAATGATCATTGAGAACGATGTATCATAAATTAAAGCATAAAAAAGTTTTATGAAATACATGAAACCAACAAGATCTAGTAACTCAAAAGTAAAACATGTCACTAAGTATCCAAATGTTTGTATGATAACCATTTCATTATATTCATTACACATTCTATATAGTTAATACATGTTGTTTCAAAAAAAAAATTATTCATAAATAATTATGTCCACAGAACATTCCCAATATCCATTGCAATAAAATTTCAAGTACCTAAAAAATAGGAATTTCAAAAATTCAAACCTTATTCTCATGACCTAGATATTTCCATAAATCATAAAAAACCTCACTACCCTCATATTTTTTCATTATTTTCAATTGGAATAAATTTACAACCATCTCTCAACCCTTTTGTTGATCTCCTTACAGTACTAATTTTAAAAGTTATAACAAGATCAATGGTCGAGGAAGAGTGGTTTTAGACCTTCCCAAGAAAAAATCCATATATTGTTTTATCAATTATGTGTTTTTTTATATTATTTTTTATTATGGATTTGAAAGTCAGATAACATGTACACATGCACTTTTCAATCCAGTACAATAAAGAAAATATCATATAAGGAATTAACGTATGGAAAAATCATTTTGGAATGTAGAGAAACATTAACATATGTAATATTCAGATTCTATTGAATAATTAATATTCACACTTCATGGTCGGATTCCAATATGTGTGTATATATTTTGTTACAAAATTCTACTATAAACTACTCAGAAAATTGGTATCAATATTTTTAAATGTCTCAAAGTGATAAAACCATTTATATTATCAGGGGAAAAACTCTAGAAAAATTAACACCTTCCATTTAAATTCATGCTAAAAAAATTCATTAATTATTTTTTAAAATGTTAAAAACACATCAAAATGAGAAATAGATCATAAATTATAAATTAATCATAGGATTTTGTGGGTATTAAGAATTAATATTCATTTATAAATGTGTTCGGGAAAGGTAAAGAAGGTTCCCAATTGTCCCTGAAATATAACCACCCACCCCACACCTCGAGTATGATTTTTCCTCATTGTAAAAATAGTGAATATGGGATGGAAGGATAAAAGGTCATCCGTATTTTCCTTATTGAACATTGATTTCCCCCATAGAGGAATCTGAAATAGATTTATTAAAGTGCTTCAACTGCTGATCACTGATAGTGAGGATTTGTTTTGTTTTTTCATTTTTAACATATAAAAATCCAAATGGATAAACAATTTTGGTCTCAAAAATATTTACACCACTGGTACATTGGGTAATTATTGTAATATTAGTGGTTGAATCCATATAGACTAAATATGTAACCTTGCGATACTCAGATTTGTTAAGGATTTTTGAAATTAAGTGGAATACTTTGTGATTGATTGGAATTTCCATACAAGAATACTAAAGTACCTAAGATAAAAATTTTAATTGAACAAAGGAAACACCTTACGTCTAAAGACTTGTAAAATTCAAGGAATTTTATTCTTAATTTTCTTTGGGATTTTACAAGAACGCAGTTTCTAACGGCACATGATTCCGAGGCTCGGTGTGCCCAGAATTTATATCCGAAGTTTAACTCGGGTACGTTCATTGAACGAACAAGCGGGAATTTCTAACTTTTGAACCGGTGCTCGGAATCGAATTCCGAGGGTACCAGTGGCTTCGCAGCGCCGATAATTGCTTAGTAACACCTTTTCCAGAGTTGCGTTTTCATGAGAGGAGTTGATAAAAATTGTGGAAGTAAAAATAAAAATTTAACAACAATTTTTATTTTACACTAAGTGAATTAAGCTTTGGGTGGAAGATGGAAAAAACCACCCAACTTCCATTGAGAGGTTATGAGGGTGGTGGGGCCCACACGAACCCCACCCCTTCATATTCTCTAACTCCCTCAACTCACCATTAATTTGATAACATATGTTATTTAATTAAGTGATTTTAATGTGAATGTTTGAATTTCGAAATTTTAATTTATGTTAATTAATTATGTGGATTAATTCAAACTTTTATGTTTCAAACTCAAGTTGTGTTAATAAAATAAGTAAGGGGCTTATTTTTTTTTTGGTTGGAGTCTTGTTGCTTTGAGAGTCTTTGGGAGAAAAGCTAAGGAGCATGAAGAACTTCTTCCTCTTCGACGAAGAACACGAAGAATGCGAAGAACGCCGGATTCCTCGGAGATCGACGGCGCGACGCCGTCCCCGCGACGCGACCCTCTTTTTCCGCGATGAACCTTCATTCAAGCTACGCTCAAGGTAGGGGTCATTTTATTTATTTTGTTTGTGATTACTACTTTGACATTCTTTGTGGAATATGACGAATTGCTATCGATTAACGAGAGGGGGACGGACCGCACAAACACGGACGACCCTCCTCCATTATCCATGTTGGTTTCTTTTGTGGATTGAAATGGGATGGTGCAGTGCCGTCGCACCATGTGGAATTGGGAAGCAAGGAATGTGTGGCGCTGTCATGCTACAACGTGAAATTGAACAAGGACGCGACACTGTCGCGCTGCGTTGTAGAAACCCGAAGACACCGCGGCCGGAGCGGGGCCGCGGTGCAGAGGCGCGGCGCCGTCGCGCTGCGCCAGTCGAACCAAGGTCGCAGTCGGTTCTGGGCCGCGGCGGAGTAGGGTGATCGGTGGCCGGTTCCGGGCCGCGGCGGAGTAGGGTGACCGGCGGCCGGTTCCGGGCCGCTGGTGTCGTAGCAGGGGGGACCGGCCGTAGCCGGTACCGTGGCGGCGGAAGCCGGCCGGCCAAGCGGGCCGGCCGGACAAGGGAAGGGCGGGGGATTCGAACCCCCGGCGGCCTGCTGAGCGGCCCCCATTAATAGGGGTCGCGGATACAAAATCCATGGGGCCAGGCGCCCCCCCCCCCCCTTCAAAGGCTCGGCCGTTTGGCCGAGCGCCTGGCCAGTGCGCCCAGCACGCCGCACGCCAGGTCGGGCCGGCTGCCTGGCCGGTATGCTAGGCTGGGTCGGGTCGCGCCGAGGTTGGGCCGGGTCGCGCCCAGGTCGGGCCGGGCCGCACCGGCCAGGCCGGGCCATACCCAAGCGGGCCGGACCCGGACCCGGTTCGGGCCGACCCTGGGGGTATCGGGTTGGGTCGGACTGGGCCCAAACCCCTTAATACTGAATTTCTTCCGGTCGGATGCCCATAAATTATACTACAGGCCTCCAATCGATGCACCTACAGTTTTGATGTGATCCTTGGATTGAGAAGGTTGTTTTGGTATATATCGCACTCAAGGTTTCAGAATACTTTGGGTTCGGCCGAGTTGGTTCGTACACGAAACTAACCGGGCCCTCGGAGCGGAAACGCTCATAACTTGAGCTCCGGACGTCCGATTGATTTGTCGTCGACGTTGTCAGATTCCTCTTAGTGAGGCAGATCTTTTGGCTTACTCCACCCAAGGTTGAGACGTAGGTGGAGTACGGTCGGGTTGGTTTTGCCTTTAAAACCAACCGGGACCCTAGAACGAAGAAGCCAATAACTCTCAGACCGGGCGTCCGATTGACCCGCCGTCTGTTATGTTGAGTTCTTGTTGATGATACAAAACTTTTGGATACATCAACTCCGGACTTTGTTTCAGTTGATGTATCAGCCTCTCAGCTCGTGGAGCGGACCCTCCCGAACGAGCTTGCTGTGTGCGAGAACCCTTGAGCTGGCTGTGTTTGCGAATATGACGATGATGACGACGAAGACTGTGTAGAGATCCTCAGTGGATTCGACGGCGATGACTACATCACTCAGAGATCCTACATGGATCAGTGCTACCAATCATGTGTGGGTCCGATCCTGTGTGGGCCTGCGCTCAGCGGTTCTGTGTGAGCCAGCGCCTACAGATCCTGTGTGGGTCTGATCCTGTGTGGGTCTTTGTGGGAGTTAGTTAGCTATCGATCCTGTTTGGGTCTTTGCGGGGGTTAGTTACATATCGATCTTGTGTGGGTCATTGCGGGGGTTAGTACCTATCGATACTTTGTGGGGTTGATGGATTAGATGAATCAGTGGAAATATCTGATCATCTCTATCGTCATACAAAGATGTATACCTGTGTGAGTTGAATCCTGTTTTGCTTTCCTATGTGGATTGTGTTGTGCTATCCTGTGTGGATTTATTTTTTGCTTTCCTATGTCGATTGTGTTGTGCTATCCTCTGTTGATTTACGTTTTTCTTTTCTATGTGGACTGGGTTGTACTTAGGCTCGGATGTTGGAGCCGAACGAGAATTTATGACTTAGGTATATGTACAGGCATATACCTAAGTAGTGTCGGATGTTACTTCGTGATTGTATCTTTCTTTTGTGGTTTATCCTTTGTGGATTCTTGGAGACCTTTGGGGGTCTCGGGGTCCCTACTGAGTAGCTTATACTCACCCCTGCAAGGGCTATGCCCGAACTACGTTGTGTTGGTTGCAGACGACGGACAGCGATCATCGCAGTTGAGGCTGGCGGAGCAGGTCGGTACCCGGAGGTGGACCACTGGGCGGAACATACTTGGAGAGGACAATTGGACCCGAGGAGCTGTGGAGGATATCTGTACTCACCCTTCATGTGGCACTTTCAGTGGACTTCTCGACACTGCGACTCTACTTTTCAGTTGTTGTTTTCCCTTTCTAGTTGTACTTTACTTTCAGTTTGGGTTTGTATACTGGTCGACTTACTTTTCCACACTTACTGTTGTACTCAGTTTTTACTTAGTGTTTACTTCTACTGCTTACTTTCTCTATGATGTTAGTTTACTTTACAAAGGCAATGCCTTCCCTTTTTATAGGGAAATACGCCTTTGTGCTAGTCACCAGCCCCTGGCCTATGGAAGGCGGGTTTGGGGTAGTCACGACACGGACCCCGAGGACGTGTCTTGAAAAATTGGAATTAGAGGAGTTCGGTTCTAGCACAAATCTTTGGAATCTGATCTTTTTCTATGTGAAGCAATAGTGTTAAGCATATTGGGTGTGGTTATCAGTCTAGGGAGTCCAGTGTTGGTGTGGCGGCCGACGTATCCGTACACCAGGACCCTGACTTCTGATTTCCGACTTAATGAACGAAAACATTGATTGCATGTGTGTTTAAAGTTTTCTTTGTGATTACTTTATGTCAGCTCACCAAGAATACTGGTTGACCGTGGAGCACCTTTTTCTTTTCAGTATGGCCCCACGATGGCATCCAGCTAGGGTTCCGAGAGTTGTGAATGATGACAGCCCACCGAGCGACGAGGCCTCGGTGCATGACCCTTTGACAGCAGAGGCACCAGTGGTACCTCAACCCACCGAGCCACCGATGCTTCAAGCCCTAGCCGCTGACGATGCATGTCGGCTTAGTGCACTCCACGAGTTCCAGCGCCAGCGACCGCCCAGGTTCCACGGGGAGACGGACCCCCAGGCAGCCGAGGACTGGCTAGGGGCAGTGGTACGAGTTTTCCAGTTAGTGAGAACACCAGTAGACCTCATGGTGATCCGCGCAGCGAGCCTCCTGCACGCGGCAGCAGGCAGATGGTGGAGCTTGATTCTCCAGGTGCACGATGAGGCATCTCTTTTCTAGACGGACTTTGAGAGCCTCTTCCGCTCGATGTTTGTCCCAGCCACCCTCTGTGTGGTGCGCATCTAGGATCTTCTTCAGCTGCAGTAGGGAAGCTTGACAGTCGCCCAATACTCGGTGAGATTTACTGATCTCTCGCGCTACTCGACAGACATGGTACGAGACCCATTCATTTGGGACCAGACCTTCGAGCAGGGATTGAGGCAAGAGATCAGGGCATCGCTGATCTCCCTCAGCATCCCGACTCAGGCAGGAGTGCTGGAGCGAGTGACATAGAAAATTTACATGCATTTTTTTGACCAAATAATGATTATTTTTTTTACTGTTTTTCAATGATAAAACCCATATATTTCATTGTTTTATTAAAATAATGGGTAATTTGAATTTTATAATTAAAATGGTCATAATTGAAGAAAAGTGCATAATTCTGGATTTTGGACAGATTATGACCACAAGGGTATTTTTGTCATTTAGCATAAAATATATGGCCAAATTTTGTGATTAAATTTGTTTTATAATCCTTATTTTATTTCCTTCATTTTTGTCTTCTGGACCAGGAGCTAATTCGGTCATATAGAGGGATTGAAAATTCATTGATGTTGGACAATTTTTTCGGGCGGACAGCGTGGACACAAGCAAAGTAACGGAACCAAAACGCAGCCTACACACATCCAACTGAGATGTTTCCACCTGGGATGTGACGAGGACATCCAGAGAGGACTATAAAATAAATTTGGTGGACGTTGGAGGTAATTAAAAAGGCCATTGAATGACATACTTTTGGAGGAACCTTCCTGAAAGCTTCGTCCAGAAACAGAAGCCTTCAATGAAAAAGTCATAACTTCTACATCCGGAGTCCAAATGTGCTGAAATTTTGAGGGGAGACATAAAACACATTTATGAACATCTTTTATGAAGAAGGAAACGCGTTAATCAACGATTTATGGGTCCAACAACGTGAAAACTCTAGGGGGACGGAAATCTGCCTATAAAAGGAGGCCCTCTCCTCCTTCCAAAATCATCAGTTCGGCACCCAAATCCAAGGAGGGATCCCACTGGGGTATGGGCCTCTGCTGCTCCCCTTTTCCCCCCTCATTTATTCTTTTTATTTTATTCATATTTTATTTTTATTTTAGTTTTAATTTTCATTTGTAATTTGAATTTCTTTTCAATTTATCCATGCATTTTTATTTTGGATTCCACCATTTAATTTCTTCTATAATAATAATAATAATAATAATAATTAAAAACTATTATTATTATTATTATTAATATTATTATAATCAGTATTTAAAATATCCCAATGTTAATTTCAAATTATTTTACTTTCTTTCTCTCTCCTTTTTCGAAAACTATTTTCTTAATTAATAATAATAATAATAAGTTATATTATTATTATTATTATTATTTTCACTTTCATTATAAATTATTTAATCTTCATATTTCCCTCTCTCCTCTCTATCTTTCTCTATCTCTCCTCATCCATCCACCATTGTGATCTCCAACTCTCAGAAATGAGAGGCTGACCCCAAGGCTTGGCTCGGGGGGAGGTCAAGAAGTTCACGAGTTTTCTTTAATGTTTATTCTAAATTTGTGATAGACTTGAGTTGTATTCTTGGGCGAGGCGAATTTCCCCGATTGGGTGATGGTCCCCAACGACATGCAACTCAAGCTATTTCTATTTTGGAAAAGAATAGTAATTCAAACATGAGATTTCATGTTTGAGTTATCAAATTAGAATCAAACATATAAAGGGGAATAATGATTGAATCCCTGGACAAACCCCAAACCAAATACTTTCTTCCTAACTTCATTCTGTTTAGACTTGCATCTAAGTATAAATTTAGAATTCTTACTTTTCATTTCATTATTTTAAATAATTAAAAAACCACAAAAAGAGATAGATTAGGTGATATAGAATAGAGTATGTGAACCAAATTGAGAAGGCTCCTCAAGAGAGACGACCCTGGTCAGCCACTGTGCTGCACTAGGAAAAAAATATAATTGTTTTTGTCCACGCCCCGCGACAGGCGTGCGTCAAAACTGGCGCTGTTCCGGGGAGTAAGTGTAAATCTGCATGACCAGGACCTCTAACGAGGAACTACTTGATTTCGACCATGAGATAGAAACAACATTGTTTAATAGGCATAGGAATCTCAATATTGAAATTGGTTTTGAAGAAATAAGTTTAGAAGACTCTAGTGTCCAATTAGAACCACCAATAATGGCACAAAACCCACGACAAACTTTGAGGGACCTCTGCGCCCCACAATTTGCTAACCAACAGAATCAGTTAAACATGCCTGAACAACAAAATGATTTTTAATTAAGAGTAAAAATGATTCCCCTGCTACCTAAATTTCATGGCCTTGCTGGTGAGGATCCCAATCGACACATTCAATAATTTAGCCATGTGTGTTCAAGCTTCAAACCCAGAGGATTAGCGGAGGAGCAAATGAAGTAGAAAGCATTCCCTTTTTCACTTGAGGGAGCAGCGAAGGAGTGGTTGTATACCTTACAACCTGGAGAAATCCAAGACTGGGATGATCTTCAACAATGTTTCATGCAAAGGTTCTTCCCAGCCTCCCGAAGTACAGCATTCAGGAAGGAGATATATGCCATTCAACAAGCTACCGGTGAGACTCTTTACGAGTATTGGGAACGATTCAAGAAGCTTAGCGCAAGTTTCCCCCACCAAGATATAGAGGAGAACCACTTCCTTGTATTTTTCTACCAAGGACTCCTAGACAGCAATAGGAACCTTTTGGATGCATCCTCTAGAGGAGCATTGATTGACAAATTACCTGGAGAAGCCCGAAGCCTGATTGAGAAGATCGCCCAGAATTCACAACAATTCGGGATAAGAAGCACCGGTACAAGGGGGATGCATGAGGTAAGAACTTCTGACTCATCTCCTCTTCTTACAACACAAATTCAAGAACTAACAAGCCTTGTGAGGCAAATGGCCATCAATAAGGTGAATGAGAATCCATCTCCACCTCAGGTATGTGGGTTATGTTCATCACCAAATCATTATACTGATCAATGTGCTGAGATACAGGATACAGAAGGTTTTGCAACTCCATTCCAACAAAGGCAATTCCCAAAAAATCAACAATGGAGAGAAGGTCAAACCCAACAAGGATACGTAGGACAAAAAAACCAGGTCAGGCCACCATTTCAATAGCAATTTCAGAACCATACACCATACAAGCAGTCCTTCTAGGGACAACAATCATTTCAACCACCACCTTTCCAACGAAATAATTTTGAACAACCACCATCAAGTTCTGAAAAGATCCACCAAGAAAAAGAGATTGAAGAGTTGAAGAAGACTGTGAAAAATTTGGACAACAAGTTTGATAACCTTATGGATCTTTTAACCTGGAATCAAGGAAAACTCCCATCCCAAACTATCCCAAATCCAAAGGAGAATATTAGTGCAATTACGACTCGAAGTAGAAAGGAGCTTCCACCACTTGAGCCAAGTATGTTTGATGATTCCAAACAAAAACCTGAAGAAAAACTCATCCACCCCAAGAAGAAGGCAGAAACAAAAAGTCAAAGGCAACAAAAAGAGAAAGGAGGAAACAAGGTACTATTCCCTTCTGCAGTAACTCGATCATCGAAGGATGAAGAAGAAAAACTTCAAAGGGAAATCCATGAAACCTTCCGAAAAGTGGAAATCAACATTCCCTTATTGGAGGCAATCTGCCAAATACCCAAATATGCAATGTTTCTAAAGAAAATATGCACCAAGAAAAAGAAGCATGATGAGGATGGAAAAATCAGTTTTGGAAAGAGTGTCTCAGCTGTTTCCACCCCACCATTACCCAAAAAATTTCAAGATCCAGGGACATTCTCTATTCCCTGTACAACGGGTTCTTTAGATTTTTCTGATGCTTTGTGTGACCTTGGTGCATCCATAAATGTAATGTCTAATTCTGTTTTATCTTCTTTAAAAATAGGTGAGTTGAAGCCCACAAGAGTGGTGATCCAACTCGCAAATGGATCAACTGTTTATCCAGCCGGAGTTGTGGAAGACGTGCTGGTAAGAGTTAGAGAACTCATTTTTCCAGCAGATTTTTACGTACTCACCATGGAGGAGGAAAATACGCCGAGGCATTCACCCATAATTTTGGGAAGACCATTCCTGAAAACGGAAAAAACAGTCATCAATGTACATGAAGGAACTCTGACCATGGAGCTAGGAGATAGCAAGGTCAAATTCAATGTCCTTGACTCAAAAAGCAGCCCACCAAGCAACCATTCCCTCTTTGCGGTTTCCCATGAAGAAGGCAGCAACTCCATTGATGATTCAGGTATGTTTCAAGAATTCATAGCTTTAGAAGTTCACACCATGGGAGGAGAGAATACTCAAATATTTGAAAATTCTGAAGTCACCTCTGAATTCTTTGATAACTTGTTGGAAGAAACTGATATGATTCCCTTTTCTAAGGGAATCCAAGCTTTTGATGTAGGGGAAGTCAATTCATTGTCATCCATAGAACAACCACCGAGTCTTGAATTAAAACCTCTTCCAAGTGATTTGAAATATGTATATCTATTGGAAGGAACAAATTTCCTGTGATCATTGCCAATAATCTGTCTGAAACCCAGGAGGAAACACTAATTGAAATTCTAAAAACAAATTCTCGAGCCATAGGATGGAGTCTAGGGGATATACCCGGGATCAAGCCCCAGGTCTGCTCGTATAGAATCTGTTTAGAAGAATGCTCACATCCTGTTAGGCAACCCCAGAGGAGATTGAACCCCACCATCATGGACGTTGTGAAAAAAGAAGTTGAAAAGTTGTTGGCAGCTGATATAATTTACCCAATTTCTGACTCTCAATGGGTCAGCCCTATCCATATGGTTCCAAAGAAAACAGGTTTGACAATTGTGGAGAATGAGAAAAATGAATTAATCCCCATGAGAGTCCAGAATAGTTGGAGGGTATGCATTGATTATAGAAGACTAAACCAAGTCACCCGAAAAGATTATTTCCCAATTCCATTCATTGATCAGATGTTAGAAAAATTGGCGCTGTTGCCGGGGAGCCAATCAGTTATTCATTTACATTTTCTATTTTCACATCTTAGTTAGATTTCATTTCTTTTTATAAAATTTAAAAAAAAATCTTTCCATGATGAATTCAAATGATTATTATTCGACATGGATTGAAAATTACTCACAGGTGCAAGAACACGAGTACACTGAGGAGGCCCTCCAACAAAGAGATGATGCGCTGATGATAATGGTCATGCAGATGGAAAGAGGCATTACAACATGGATCTCACCTAAAGACTTGATGGCTATGGTCGATGAACTTCAAACAGACATAAAAATATTCGAGGCCAAGAAGGAAGTGCCACTAGTCTTCCCGGATTTCACAGAAGACATCCATGAACTTGAGTCCAAACTCGAGGTGGAGGAGCCTGACTACCTGCCTTCACCTTCCACCATCATACTCCAAGAGGCACTTACCACTGAGGCGGAGATTGAAGCTGAACCAACTCAGGGAGTGAACCCTTTCTTTGACCCCATCTCTTCTGATTTTTTTGAAACAGATTTGTATATCACTGCCTCTTGTTTTGATTGTACAGAATCAGACATTCTTTGCTATTCCTTGGAGGGAGATGAAGAATTCAGTGGACACACACCTGTTGAGGAACACATGGAGCTCCTTGATTTCAATGAACATGCATTGGAGGATCCCCATCAAGAGATCCAGGTAGCTGAGCCTAAGAAAATCAGACAAGAGGCTTCTCTTCATGCAGCCCCCATGAAGCCAGCACTAGAAGATAAGAAGGTTGCACAAGTCGCAACCAAGGAATAGGATGTTCCATACATCATCCTACCCCCACCTTCCAAGGTGTACCATATCGCGAATGGGGAGGATCTGGCATACTCTATCCTTGGAGTCCTCCTCAAAAAGAAAGAAGAAGTGGATACTGGGAAAAATCACATGTGGTGGTTCATGTCAAAGAAGCCCCAACCACCATCAGACCTTGGATAACAGCTGGTACTGCCCTCTGGAGGTAGTAAAAGAATCCAGGGCCCACTTGGGGGATCGTACCAAGATTTATCTTTAAATGATTTTTAGGAATTTAGATTTCAATTTCTTTTATTTTCCTAGATGTAATGCAGCATGCATCCCCCTCCCTTCTATATTTTTTGAGATTAAATGACATGATCCTTATGTTTAATTGGGTTGTTTTCATTTATAGGTTCATAATGGTGGAAGGCATCCCCAGACATTGAAGGGGAAGGACCAAGTTTCATGGAAAAAAGGGAGTTCAATTTTAGTGTTTTATCTTTTAAACTCTCCAAATTTTAGTCCAAAACATGTTTTGAGCTTTAAAGATAAAATTGCATGCCCACACTTGAATTAATGTTTTACTCAACTTATCTAGGAGAAATGAGTTTTTTAGGAACCCAGTGATGCCATGTTTTATATTTCAAGGTTGATATGATTAAATGATTGAAATGCAGAATTGAATTTTTAAATATGAAGAAAAGATATTGAAATGATGACTCATGATTCGAAGGAACTAATTAATTCATGTAAATAAAATTTCCGAACCATCTTTCATGCATTGAATTTCAGAAATTTATGTGAGTTTATTTATTATTATTTTTCATGCCATGAGTGATTGTCCAATGCTATATTTAATATTCCCGAAAGGATTTATAGACCAAGTACTTCCTATTTATTCTTGAGCATATTTCTTGAGTGATATTGGGACATGTAACTGACTAGAACTTGTATTGAAACTTGTCAAAGCTATGACTGTACAAGAACACATTTAAAATGATTGAGGCATCCTTTGGAAAGCCACTTATCCTTAAAATACCACCTTTACATGAATCCTTCTTTTAGACCATAGAGACCATGAATGACCCTTATAGGGATGAACCATGTTTAAAACAATTTTTATCCATTCCTACCCTACTCTGGGTATTTGCATGATATTTAATGTTGAAGTGTGGGGGTAAATGAAATCATGGTGGACGGGATGATACACATTGTAAGGAATAATTGTGGGGGTGTTATTGTGGAAATTAGAAAAGGTTGTGAAATCATTCATGATACTCTATTGTTTTCCCCTCTTGAGTAAACAAAATGACAAAAATGAAAAAAAATCCAAAAAATAGAAAAATGGGTTGTGATTTGGGAAAACCAAAAATCACCATTTTCCAGACTGATGATCTTCTGATCGTATGTGGTTAGGTGATGGATGTGAGGATTGATCAAATCATAATTTTCAAAAAAAATGAAAAAAAGTACAAAAGTAAAAAAAAAATATATTCAAGAGGGTGCACAAATCATTCATTATGCATAATTTGATCACAACCTTTACTTTGAGTTTTGGGAAGTGGGTGTTGCTACTTTGAAGGGGAGAAGTTCATTACACTTTAACATTTGATATCATGCATTGTACTTAATAGATTATCCTCCTCCTTGAGCCTTAATTTTTAAAGCCTCAAATCCTACCAACCTTAAGCCTTAGAGTCATTTGAACCTTAATTTCAAGTCCTCATGATTTTATGTGTCTTTTGTCTTTACAAAGTGGAGAAAGTAGTTCATTTACAAGCCTATGGATAAGAAGCATGTTTTCATGATATGAGCATAACTCTACTTGAATTATATCATGAGTGATGAGAGAAAAAAATAAAAATTGAGGTAAATCATGACATGGCATGTTTAATAATGATGAATCAAGGAGCTTGAATGAATGAAATGAAAAGTTCCATCAATTTTCAAAGGGGAAAAGTAAAATATGTGAATTATTTGTTTCATTGAAAAATGGGAAATTAAATTGATATTTTATGCAGATTATTGAATGTTTGAATTTACATGAAAATTTTTCGATTTTATTGCATTGAAATTTGAATATTGGTAACATTGGTGTGCTCTGATTTCCGTGTTGAGATTTTTTGCTTGAGGCCAAGCATGGTTTAAGTGTGGGGGTATTTGACAGAGCAAATTTACGTGCATATTTTTGACCAAATAATGAGTATTTTTACTGTTTTTCAATGATAAAACCCATATATTTCATTGTTTTATTAAAATAATGGGTAATAAGAATTTTATAATAAAAATTGTCATAATTGAAGAAAAGTGCATAATTCTGGATTTTGGACAGATTTTGACCACAAGGGTATTTTTGACATTTAGCATAAAATATATGTCCAAATTTTGAGATTAATTTTTTTTATAATCCTTATTTTATTTCCTTCATTTTTTTCTTCTGAACCATGAGCTGATTCGGTCATATAGAGGGCTTGAAAATTCATTGAAGTTGGACAATTGTTTCGGGAGGACAGCGTGGACACCAGCAAAGTAACGGAACCAAAACGCGGCCTACACACATCCAACTGAGATGTTTCTACCTGGTATGTGACTAGGACATCTAGAGCCGACTATAAAATAAATTTGGTGGATGTTGGAGGTCATTAAGGAGGCCATTGAACGACATACCTTTGGAGGAACCTTCCTGGAAACATCGTCCAGAAACATAAGCCTTCAATGAAAAATTCATAACTTCTACATCCAGAGTCCAAATGTGCTGAACATTTGAGGGGAGACAGACAACACATTTATGAAAATTTTTTATGAAGGAGTAAATGCGTGAATCGACCATTTACGGGTCCAACAACGCGCAAACTTTCCGGGGACGAAAATCTGCCTATAAAAGGAGGCCCTCTCCTCCTTCCAAAATCATCAGTTCGGCACCCAAATCCATTGAGGGATCCCACCGGGGCATGGGCCACTGCTGCTCCTCTTTTCCCCCCTCATTTCTTCTTTTTATTTTATTCTTATTTTATTTTTATTTTAGTTTTAATTTTCATTTGTAATTTGAATTTTTTTCAATTTATCCATGCATTTTTATTTTGGTTTCCACCATTTAATTTATTCTATAATAATAATAATAATAATAATAATAATTAAAAATTATTATTATTATTATTATTATTATTATTATAATCAGTATTTACAATATCTCAATCTTAATTTCAAATTATTTTACTTTCTTTCTCTCTCCTTTTTCGAAAACTATTTTCTTAAGTAATAATAATAATAAGTTATATTATTATTATTATTATTATTTTCACTTTCATTATAAATTATTTAATCTTCCTCTTTCGCTCTCTCCTCTATCTCTTTCTCTCTCTCTCCTCATCCATCCACCATTGTGATCTCCAACTCTCGGAAATGAGAGGCTGACCCCGAGGCTTGGCTCGGGGGGAGGTCAAGAAGTTCATGAGTTTTCTTTAATGTTTATTCTAAATTTATGATAGACGTGAGTTGTATTCTTGGGAGAGGCGAATGTCCCCGATTGGGTGACGGTCCCCAACAACATGCAACTCAAGCTATTTCTATTCTGGAAAAGAATAGTAATTCAAACATGAGATTTCATGTTTGAGTTATCAAATTATAATCAAGCATATAAAGGAGAATAATGATTGAATCCCTGGCCAAACCTCAAACCAAATACTTTCTTCCTAACTTCATTCTGTTTAGACTTCCACCTAAGTATGAATTTAGAATTCTTACTTTTCATTTCATTATTTTAAATAATTAAAAAACCACAAAAAAGAGATAGATTAGGTGATATAGAATAAAGTAAGTGAACCAAATTGAGAAGGCTCCTCAAGAGAGACGACCCTGGTCAGCCACTGTGCTGCACTAGGAAAAAAATATAATTTTTTTTGTCCACGCCCCGCGACATGTGTGCGTCAGCGAGCCCTTTTGATCAAGAGTTTTCTTGCTGAGTCTACACCAGCGGCGAGACCTACCGCAGGGCGACACGTGGCAGAGTCTTCTACAGCCGGCAGTAGACAGATGTCGTAGAGGTCCCAGCGGGCCAGGCCATCGGGGGGACGACCATAGGATACTGGCTCGGAGGTGCGGGGCACATGAAGTAGAACTAGTATTATGAGTGGAAGATAGTTCTATGCATGCGGCGGGCAGGGCCACATGGCTCGTGACTACCCGACCCGCCATGTAGAGGAGAAGAAGATGGTTGAGGAACCACCTAGGCAGAGGCAGAGGTTCGACCGTGGCGGTCCGCAGGGAGCAAGCAGATGAGGCAGAGGAGCTGGCCGAGCAGCAGTTGGTGGGTGATTCTTTGAGGCTCTACCACCACCACCACCAGGAGGTCCACCCCGACCTTAGGGGAGATCAAAGCTTCAGGCAACTGAAGCTTACGATCATGGAGCTCCGGAAGTGAGTAGACAAGTGCGGGACTAGATCTAGGCATAGAGGCCCTTTACCATATTGCCTCTAGATTCTTTTTTGTGTTTCCTTGTGTCCTTGTACTTTGAGTTGAAGTTATAAAAGACACTTGCATTAGTGACGTTTTCTTTCTTGTCTTTTGTTTTTTAATACTAAGGGATACCGGTTAAAAACTGTTGACTCAACCCTCACTTACGAGATTCTTACTGGAAGAGACCCAGTGACCACACACTGATGCCGACAGTGTGACTCAAACCATGGAGGCGAGAGTAACGGTTGGATATCTTGGTAGCAGCGTCGAGGCCTTACAATGTCATCCATGGAATGATTTTACTAATCATAACGGGACTGACTGTATTAGGCAAGGAACGTGGTTAATCCGGGGGGTGAGACCAGATTTCCATTTTCGGCAAAGGAGAAATCTTTTCAACTTTGTAGAACATTAAGGAGGAAGGGGAAACCCTTCGTGTGGTCAGATAGATGTCAGCCGAGCTTCCAAGAGCTGAGGCAGAGATTGACCAGCGCGCCTATCTTGAGGCCTACGAAGGAGGGAGTAGAGTACGTAGTTTACTGAGATGCATCAGGGACCAGACTCGGATGTGTCCTGATGCAGGAACATGCATTGATCGACTATGGATCACTTCAGTTGAGGCCGTATGAGTAGAACTACACTACCCATGACCGGGAGTTATCAGCAGTGGTCTTCTCTCTGAAGACATAGCGACACTACCTGATGGGAGAGCACTTTACATTCTTTTCTGACCATCAGAGTCTCAAGTACATCTTCTCTCAGAAGGACCTGAATCTGAGACAGCGGTGATGGCTCGAGTTCCTCCAGGACTATGACTTTGAGATAGTCTATACTCTTGGAAAGGGGAACGTAGTAGCCGATGCTCTCAGTAGAAGGACGGGCATTCAGCTACTTGAGGAGGCGACAGAGCTGCTAGCCTCTTTGCAGATATCCTTTGTGGATAGAGATGGAGAAGCCTTCCTTCAGTCTCTCACAGTCACTCATCCACTACTGCAGTGGGTCAGAGAGGCATAGCGTGGGGATGCCGACTATGAGACACAGCGTGCACAGATATCATCAAGATAGACACCTGATGGTTTCTCCTTATGAGGAGAGCACGACGTCCTTTTCAGAGGACGTAACTTGGTACCAGTTGCTTTACGGGAATAGGTGCTGAGAGACTTTCACACTTCTCTTTTGGTGGTACATCTGAAGTGGAGAAGATGTACCAGGATCTCAGATGACAACACTGGTGGCCGGGCATGAAGAAGGTTGTGGTAGAGTTCGTTTCTCGATGCCTCACCTTCCAGCAGGTGAAGGTAGAGAATCAGGTACCAAAAGGCTTAATACAGCCCTTGGAAGTCCCAGAGTGGAAGTGGGATGGGATATCTATGGACTTCGTGACTGGACTTCCACACACTTCCAGAGGTCACGAATCCATTTGGGTAATTGTCGACTGACTCACCAAGTCGGCACACTTCTTACCCATCAGAGAGTAGGGTTAAGTGGAGAGCATGAGGCGTCTCTACATTCAGGAGATTGTACGGCTTCACGGTGTGCCATCATCTATAGTCTCCAATCGAGATGCTCGCTTTACTTCTCGGATTTGGAAGGGGTTTCAGGAGGAGTTCAGGACATATCTACCTTTGAGCACCGCCTTTCACCCTCAGAAAGATGGTCAGATGGAGAGGACCATTCAGACTCTCAAGGACATGCTCCGCGCATGTGTCCTCGACTTTGGTCGCAGCTGGGAGGACCACCTACCCTTGGTGAAGTTTTCATGCAACAACAGTTACCACTCCACCATCGGGATGGCACCCTTCTAGGCATTGTACAACTGACCTTGCAGATCTCCTTTGTGCTGGACAGACCTTAGGGAGTCAGCACTTGTGGGACCAGAGATGGTCCAGGCCACGTCAGAGAAGGTCCAGGTCATCCAGGAGCGGATGATGACAGCTCAGAGCCGGCAAAAGTCTTATGCTGACAGGAGGCAGAGGCCACTAGAGTTCGAGGATGGTGACCACGTCTTCTTGTGGGTATCACCTCGACGTGGTTTACGGAGATTTAGCCGAGGCGGCAAGTTGTCTCCACGCTTCATCGGACCATTCCAGGTCCTCAGCAGGATTGGCGAGGTGGCTTTTCGCCTAGCTCTACCACCTCAGTTGCACCGGGTGCACGACGTCTTACACGTATCTCAGATGAGGAGATACATGCACGACCCGTCGCATATCATTTACCATGGGAAGTTGGACGTTGATGATGGGGTGACTTTTGTGAAGGTCCCAGTGGAGATCAAAGATCGACAGGAGCAGGTCCTACGTGGATGATCGATTCCTCTAGTGTGAATCAGATGGCGGCATGGGAACCTCCTAGAGAGCACTTGGGAGCGGGAGGCACAGATGCATGCTCAGTACCCACATTTGTTTCCCTAGCTTATGATGTATCTTTACGGGGACGTAAATACCTGAGGTGAGAGTAATGTATAGACCCGTAAAATTCAAGGAAATTTTTTTCTTAATTTCATTTGGGATTTTAAAAGAACACAGTTTCTAACGGGACATGGTTTTGAGGCCCGGTGTGCCTGGAATTTCTATCTGAAGTTTAGCTCGGGTAAGTTTAGTGAACGAATGAGCGGGAATTTCTAACTTTTGAACCAGTGCTCTGAATCGAATTCTGAGGGCTCCGATGGCTTCACAGTGCCAGTAATTACTTAGGAACACCTTTTCCGGAGTTTCGTTTTCATGAGAGAAGTTGATAAAAATTGTGGAAGTTAAAATAAAAATTTAACTACCTTTTTTATTTTACACTAAGTGAATTTAGCTTCGGGTGGATGTTGGGGAAAACCACCCAACTTCCATTGGGAGGTTATGAGGGTGGTGGGGCCCACACGAACCCCAACCCTTTATATTCCCTAACTCCCTCAAATCACCATTAATTTGATATCTTAAGTTATCTAATTAAGTGAGTTTAACGTGAATGTTTGAATTTCAAAAGTTTAAGTTATGTTAATTAATTATGTGGATTAATTCAAACTTTTATGTTTCAAACTCATGTTGTGTTAATAAAATAAGTAAGGGGAATATTTTATTTTTGGTTGGAGTCTTGTTGCTTTGAGTGTCTTTGGGAGAAAAGCTAAGGAGCTGGAAGAACTTCTTCCTCTTCGACGAAGAACGCGAAGAACGCGAAGAACGCCAGATTCCTCGGAGATCGACGGTGCAACGCCGTCCCTGCGATGCAACTCTCTTTTTCCATGATAATCCTCCGTTCAAGCTACGCTCAAGGTAGGGGTTATTTTATTTATTTTTTCGTGATTACTTCTTTGATGTTCTTTGTGGAATATGACCAATTGCTATCGATTAACGAGAGGGGGCCGGACCGCACAAACACGACCGACCCTCCTCCATTATCCATGTTGGTTTCTTTTGTGGATTGAAACAGGAATGGCGTGGTGCCGTCGCACCGCGCGGAATCATGCGGCAAGGAATGCGCAGCACCATCGTGCCGCGCCGTGAAATCGAACAAGGACGCGATGCCGTCGCTCCGCGTCGGAGAAACCCGAAGACACCGCAGACGGAGCGGGGCCGCGGCGGAGAGGCGCGGTGCCGTCACGTCGTGCCGGACGAACCAAGGTCGCGGCTGGTTCCGGGCCGCGGTGGAGCAGGGTGACCGGTGGCCGGTTCCGGGCCGCCGGTGTCAGAGCAGGGGGGACTGACCGTCACCGGTCCCGTGGCGGCAGAAGCTGGCCGGCCAAGCGGGCCGGCCGGACAAGGGAAGGCCAGGGGTTTCAAACCCCCGGCGGCCAGTTGAGCAGCCCCCATTAATGGGGGTCGCAGTTACAAAATCATGAGGCAGCCCCCCCCCCACTTCAATGGCTCGGCCGTTTGGGGGAGCGCTTCGCCAGCGCGCCCAGCGCGCCGTGCTTCAGGCCAGGCCGACTGCCCGGCCGGTCCGCCAGGCCGGGCAGCGCCCATGCAGGGTCGCGCCGGGCCGGGCCGGGCCGCACCCAGGTCGGGCCGGGCCGCGCCGGCAGATCCATGCCAGCCGGGCTGGGCCGCGCCCTACCGGGCCATATCGGGACCTGGTTCGGGTCCACACAGTTCGGGCCAACCCTGGGGGTATCAGGTCTGGTCGGACCAGGCCCGAACCCCTTAATAACGAATTTCTTCCGGTCAGATGCCCATAAATTGTGTTACGGCCCTCCGATCGATGCACCGTCAGTTGCGATGCGATCCTTGGATCGAGACGGTCGTTTCAGTATATCGCGCTCAAGGTTTCAAGATACTATGGATTCGGACGAGTTGGTTCGTACACGAAACCAACCGGGCCCTCGGAGCGGAAACGCTCATAACATGAGCTCCGGACGTCCGATTGACATGCCGTCGATTTTGTTGGATTCATCTTAGTGAGACGGATCTTTTGGCTTACTCCTCCCAAGGTTTAGATGCATGTGGAGTACATTCGGGTTGGTTTTGCCTTAAAAACCAACTGGGCCCCTCGAACGAAAAAGCCAATAACTCTCAGGCCGGGCGTCCGATTGACGCGCCGTCTGCGACGTTGAGTTTCTGTTGACGATATGAATCATTTGGATACATCAACTCCGGACATTCTGTCAGTTGATGTATTGGCCTCTCGGCTCGTGGAGCGGACCCTCCCGAACGAGCTTGCTGTGTTCGGGAACCCTAGAGCTGGCTGTGTTTGTGACTGTGATGACGACGACGACTGTATAGAGATACTCAGTGGATTCGACGGCGACGACTACAGCACTCAGTGATCCTACGTGGATCAGTGCTACCGATCATGTGTGGTTCCGGTCCTGTGTGGGTAAGCACTCAGCGGTTCTGTGTGAGCCATCATGTACAGATCCTGTGTGGGTCTGATCTGATGTGGGTCTTTGCGGGGGTTAGATACCTATCGATCCTGTGTGGTTCTTTGTGGGGGTTAGTTACCTATCGATCCTGTGTGGGTCTTTGCGGGGGTTAGTACCTATCGATCCTTTGTGGGTCCGACGACTTAGATGAATCAGTGGCAATATCTGATCATCTCTATAGTCAAACAAAGATGTATACCTATGTGAGCTGAATCCTATTTTGCTTTTCTAGGTGGATTGTGTTGTGCTATCCTGTGTGGATTTATGTTTTTCTTTCCTATGTGGATTGTGTTGTGCTATCATGTGTGGACTAGATTGTACTTAGGCTTGGATGTTGGAGCCGAATGAGAATTGATGACTTAGGTATATGTATGGGCATATACCTAACCAGTGTCGGATGTTACTTCATGATTGTCTCTTTCTATTGTGGTTTATCCTTTGTGGATTCTGGGAGACCTTTGGGGGTCTCAGGGTCCCTATTGAGTAGCTTATACTCACCCCTGCACGGGCTATGCCTGCACTACATTGTGTTGGTTGCAGACGATGGACAGCACTGATCGCGTTTCAGGCTGGTGGAGCAGGTCGGTACCCAGAGGTGGACAACTGGGCGGAACATACTCGGAGCGGACGGCTGGACCCGAGGAGCTGTGGAGGATATCTGTACTCACCCTTCATGTGGTACTTCCAGTGGATGGCTCGACGCTGCGGCTCTACTTTTCAGTTGATGTTTTCCCTTTCCAGTTGTACTTTACTTTCAGTTTGGGTTTGTATACTGGCCCACGTACTTTTCCTCACTTACTATTGTACTCAGTTTTTAATTAGTGTTTACTTCTACTGCTTGCTTGCTCTGTGGTGTTTTTTTACTTTACAATGGCAATGCCTTCCCTTTTTACCATGAATTACGCCTTGGTGCTAGTCGCCAGCCCCGGGTCTATGGAAGGCGGGCATGGGGTAGTCACGGCACGGGCCCCAAGGACGGGTCGTGACATTACGATTTTGAAATAATGAAATTAAAGAAGACCAGTCGATTCTAGGTTGATTCTAGGACAAGATTAGATGTAATTGTTCTCTTTTTAAGTGTCATCTCTCTAGATCAAGAAGTTTTAAATAAATTTTACATGTAGCAAACATCATTATCCATTTAAATGAATACCAAATTCCTTAGATATTCACTAATTCAATTAGATGATATCTTTAATTATAATTTAAAGTATTTGTATCATACTAACAATCAAAATATGTAATCATTAAAATTGGGGAATAGGAAGAAGATAAAATGTAATTGAATGGAACATTAAATAAATGAGATAATTTAAGAATATAAGAACAAAATATAAAATCCAATCCATCCAAATAAAATTAACAAGCATTATACCATAATAATTTTGTTCATACATTTAATAAAATAACTTAATTAAAGGTTAATGTCAACTTAAAGAAGCAGGATTCAACAATAGAAAAAAAATAAAATAATGAGTACTCCCTAGTTGAGTGAAGGATTTCTCAATTATCTTTGTGAATAAATTCACTAGAGAGTTAAATAGTATCAAATTGTGAGAATAAAATTTAAAATTTTATGAATAATAACTTTATCTAGGAATCTAATGTGAATATAAAAAAATAACATTTGAATGATAAATGCGATAATTAAGAAGCGATAATATAAAGTTGAAATGTAAAAAATCATAATTTCTCCTGAATTCTTCCAACACCACTATCTTAAATTGTTATTATGTAATCCTTGGGTTGAGACATAAATTGTGAAATTCATTCCAATTAATTTGGGTAGGAAAATATTTGTTGAATGTTAATATATATTTGACTTTTCCACCAATAAACAAATATAAGCTAGCTTGAATTCACCCAATAGATTCACCAAAATGATTTTCTAGATTGATGAATTTGTGTGGAAAATGTAATAATAATTAAGAGATCCATATTTCCTTAACAACATGAAAAATTTAAACACAATATAATTTATCGTTTTAGTGATATGATCAAAATGGTGGGAAATTTTTCTAGGATCGGAAAAGTTGTCCAGAATTTCATCGGCAACATGGGCTGCCTAGAACTCCATTCAAAACTCATAATTATCTATGGTAAATATTTAATGAAATTTTTTCTAATATTTTATCTATATATAGACTTTATTTTATCATCTTTGGGCATATTACAAGGACACTACATTTTTTATTCTATTGTCAGTTCACATAACATTGAATGTTTTTGGATGAATGTCCAAAATAGTTGTCTTTTAGTGTGAGTCTCTAAGTCCAAAAAAGGTGAATTGTTTCCAATGGAATGGAAAACATTATAATGATATAAAAAATGAAAATCAATACTAATGGGTATTTTACAATGTGTCTCAAATTTACCATGTAACAATTCTCTTTAAGTGATAATTATAACCGCAATGTGTAGAAATGTTAAAATTAAAATATACACTAAAAATAGTGCTTATAAATTATTAATCACATGAAAATTATATATATATATATTTATATATAATTTAAATTATAATATTTATATGTATAATCAATTATTAACTATGTATGGTCCAAATAAGAAGTAATGAATCTTTCCTAGATTTATCTTAACCCTTGCACTAAAAATGAGGATCTTAGGTGCAATTTGAATGTTATGATGAATGATGAGAAAATCATGAAAATCCTTGGTTCCATTGTTGTACATCTGGTAGCTCTCATATGAGAATCTTCCAATTTTCACTAGATACTATATCATTATATTTTTTGAGTACCTACACCATAAATATTATAATACCTTTTTTAATAGACTTGTAGGCCTAGTTGTCTATCAGAATAGGGAGTTGAAAAATCATTAAAAAAATATTTGATATAATGAAATTACAATTGTATTTTTAATGAAATTATTATAAGACCGTAATGAATCATATAGTTTAAGACTCCGATAATTTCTATTAGGTGGAACCATTTTCAAGAATTTTTTTCCCCTATATATTCGACACAATATCTTTACTATTGGTTTTTGGGTGATATACAGCAGAAGCTCGATTCCTGACCCCATACATATGACCATTTAATTGTATTTTTCAGTTCCAAAAATTAGAACTATTGTAACAAATGATGAACCTATGTAATCCTAACCAATATAAAATTTGGGTTATCAAAAATACCATAACTGTCTATGAAACATATGTCTATGTGGATCATGCCTCAACGTATTTTCATATATAATAACCTTCCAGAAGTATGAAAATGTTTTCTTAGGAAATAGTGAATGGTCCAATTAATTTTGTTTTCGAAACAATGAAAACATAATGAAAGAGAAATGGTTCTTGTCGTATTTCATTTCATTTGTTGACATTAACCATTATTTGATAGTGAGGAAAAGATTTACAAAACTCTTGGCCATACTAAAATAGTGTTGGCTATAGGAGACTAGAATCTAGGTCCTTGCGAGCAGTTCATTAGGGGCCAAAGTGGCACCCATAATCGAGAGTGTAACAGAATCAATGGAAAGACAGGAACTCACTATCGGGAACATAATTTTTAAAGAATTGGTCACTACATGTGTGAAAAAAGGTAGTGTTCATAAAAAATATACAAATGGGAATCAGGTTTCAGATGATTGTCTAGGTTTTTTTATAAATTAACAAGAATGGAAGATGCTACAAAATAATTTACGATTTCATCATTCCAAGGAATAGAATATTTTACTCGCTACTATTTATTATTTGGATAAAATAAATTTATCATAATATAGGGGGATGAATCAATTTCCAAGGATATTAGAATATAACTAATATGGTTAGCCATGACAATATATGCTCCATTTTTTATAGAGTTTCTAGAATAATTCATGAAGTAGGATCATCCAACAAGGGAGATCCGGTGTTTCTTTCAATTTACAAAGTATATATCAATGGGTTTTATGGTTTGATAACAAAATTACATTGTAACCGAAAATATTTTACCTGAATTTATCCATGGAAAATATAATAAAAATGATTTCAATTTTGGTTCTACTACAATATTCTTGGGAAGGGTCCATTGTACGTGATTCATCGGCTATGACATGTGAAGTTCAATTTATAATTTATGATAATTCTACCCCATTTACATTTTCATATAAATCTCACAAGAGAATAAATGGTAAATATTACCAAAGTGGTTAGATTACTAGTGGTGATTTGATACTCATTTTCAGTTTGTTCGTGGATTACTTTATGTTTTTATCTAAATAAAAAACTTTTTTGTGATTTATTAGTGGAGGGGGAGTAAAATATTACTAAATTTATGAATTAAATGAATATTAAATCCATCATATACATATAAATACCGCACATACCACACACTTTTGGGGAATTATGGGTAATAAAAAATATCCATATTTTATTTTTCTACTTGGGTACCATCCCAAAAAATAAAATTTCCATGTACTATACAAAGTCACATCACGAAAAAGAATTTCTAATAATGTAATTGAAGATTATTTTCAATACAACCACACAGTATAGAGATAAGAATACTCAAATCCTAATCAAAATAAGATCCATAAATAGTGAAATCATCTATTAATACTCCAATGAAATTTTCAAGGTAATCCGAATAAATACTAACCATTAAATACAAGAAAGTACCCAGAGAATTTCAATTTCCAAATGTAATCCTTGTAAGAAGCCAACATTTTTATTCTGGTAGGTTTTTATTTTCTATTTGTTTTTGAGAAAAAGATGAGTTCTGGAAAATTGAGGAGTAAACGTCGTGTACCCGGTTGCCGCTGGTGACCATGTAATGGCCAAGCACATGGCCATATGTGTTGACCTAGAGACTGCCTAAAGTAGAGGCCAGAAAAGGTAAGTACACACAGTATACTTTTAAATAAAACACATTGTACATTCTTTTTTTCATAAAATGGACAGGGAACACGTCTGATAGACAGAACACACCCCTTCTTATTCCGCCTCGTCAGGAGTGTCCGTACATCCATAGATCTTCTCTAAGCCCCTGAATCGTCTTCCACTCTCCTATTTGAACTCTGTCTATTTTTTTGGAATCACATCTTCGAGTTCCCACTTCTTCTTGAACTTCACCTCTTGATTTATCCTCTTCCGCAAGATATCCTCGATTGAACATTTTAATGTTTTTGTAGATCTATCGAATTTTAGAGAGATTAAAGGCCTGAGGTTCATGTATATCATACGTACAACACCATGGTAGGTGGTTTGTGCCTTTATGTATATATGAATTGAGTTATATGTGCAATGTTCCAATACCCTTGTTTGGGGTATAGCATGTTTATGTTTCTTAGCCCTGTTATCACCTGCTATGCCATGTTTATTTGGGTAGAGGTTAATTGTTGTGAATATTGTTAACCTAGCCATGATATGGACGTTTCTCCCATGTCATCTTATTATTTACCATTTGTTCTAGATTTCATGTTAGGCATATTTTTTTCCATGCTTGTACTATTATGATGGAGTGATTTTATCAGATATAGTGTGCCACGCCTTGTAGCTTTTTATCTTAGTAGTACTTTGAGATTTTCTTCAGCTACTGATTATCATTTGTGTACGATTTCTTTACACTGGGCAACAGAAACCTGGTGTAGTGAGACCATAAGGAAAATTGATGTTGATGTTTTTCCCAGAGTGTCTGTTATAATTATCATGTTGTTATACATAGGGGATATTGACGTGGAGTGCTTCCTCATATTGTCTATAGTTACGTTATCAGACCAGAAAAGGAATTGACGTTGAGTGATTCCTCAGATTGTCTGTAGTTTATAGTTAAAATACTATAGGGGGAATTGATGGTGAGTGCTTCCTCAAAGATACTTTGATTATGCATGAATATTGGAGGAATTGACAGTGAGTTATTTCTCAAAGATTCTTCATTATATCATTATTGTAAATTGAACCAGAGGGGTTAGGCTGCGATAAATACCTAGAGGGTTACTTAAGATTGTAAGCTGAACTAGAGGGGTTAGACTGCGAGTACTTCCCAGAGGGCTGCTTGTGTTTTTTTGGTTGAGCTAGAGGGGTTAGGCTCTGAGTACTTCCCAAAGGGTTACCCACTTTGGATTAGATTCTTACACGATGTATGAAAATGAATGCAATTAAATTTATAGGATTGTTACTGTGTGTACTTCCTTGTTTACTTCTTCATTTTTTTTATTGTCTGCCATATATATTCACTGACTGTTGTAGAAAGATATTTGGGTGGTTTCATACTGGGATTAGTATCACACCATGTTTTCTTTAGGCTTATGGGCCCAAATAGATTTTATTTCTCTTGGTAAAAATAATGGATAGTGCCCTTCTACTTCACGTACATGATTGATGTAGAGCTGGGGAGCATGGGACCAAGCTGAAGCTTGTGATGTTCTGGATTTGTTTACTTAGTTTACTTTTTTAGTTGGGTTTATTACTATATTCCAGCATTGTGACTTGTTTTGATTCTTTCCTAGACATATGTATCAGGAATCATTATATATAGTTTCTCAAGTTGTTTATTTCTTTAGTCATCCATTGTTTACATATTGCATGATTTAACTACTTTTGTGATTTTATATCTATTATTTCCACTACATTACTCTTGTAATGAGGTAATGTTTTCCCACTATCACACCCAAGACCATCGCTTCTAGTAGGAAGCCTTTAGTGTTCAGGGAAATGTGCTTGACGCTATGTGACTAACCAGGTATGAGGCCTCTCTCTGCGACATTCGGAACCGGGACGTTACAATGTTTTATCATAGTGATTATTTTATTCTTGACATACTGTTTAGAGCCTATATCCAGGGATATAATATAATAGGTACTTCATAATAATCTGTTCCTGGGAGTATCCAACCCGTGTATAGGAAAAATCTAATCTACATCATTATTGCAATTTTTTTGGTTTTGCAATTTTACAGTTGATTTTATCTCACTGTTGCGTGATTCACATGTTTTTTTGCTATTATCGTTGATATTATTAAGGTTCTATTTCTATTGAAACCTAATGAGATGAGGGTATTCCATCTAATGCATCATATAGGGACATGTTAGAAGTCACATTTCATGCATTCCTGGTATGCCATTTTGCGTGTATTAGTGATTTCTTGTTGTTGTGATAGATGGTGTGATAGATATTCATGTTGTTGTGATATATGACTTGATAGAATAACTAATTTACATAGGGTATTTAATTTTCTATGTTTTTGTTTGAATGAATGCTAAACATGGGTTCTTGAGGTGTTATGGGCCCTCATGGATCAGAATTTGGTGGATCATTACACTTTTATGCTTGGAAATGACATTTATAAGATGCCAAGATTTGATTCTCTGGGAGTACGTGCCCTCACAGATAATAATTTTGAAACTTAATGTTTGTTTTAGTGTTTTATGGGTTCCTGAGTAGTTTTTGAGGCTTACTATCTTGAAGAACCCAGAATACATGGAGTGTAATGATGAATACATTCAATGTGTCCTTCTATTCAAGAAGGAACTATTTTTCTTAAGTACATGCCGTGTACTATGTGTACATGTCATTTAGTCTCAAACTGTGTAACTGGATGTTTGGGAAGAGACACAAGGTTGGGAAATATTTGGGGGAACGCACCGTGTACCGACTTTACAGGTTGTGTTGTGTAGACCATGTGCCCACCGATGTTACTAACGACACAGATGGATAAAACATAAGTTACACATGCAGTGTCAATATATAACATTCTTTTTAGTGTAACCCATGTATCCGGACATGTAGTGGACAAAACGGTTCGGTGAAATCTTTCTAGTACATACCGTTTTTTGAACAAACACACTGTGTAGAGTCATCCGTGTAAAAGCTGTGTAAGTAACAACACAATTCAATGAATTTTTTCTAGTACAAGTCATGTCTAGCACTAATATTCCATGTATTATAGTTTTATGAGAACCATAAGGTTAAGCCATGTAGAAGAACTTGGTTATGGGCAGAGGATTCAAGTACACACCGTGTGTTAGAATAGCACGCCATCTGTATGGGGTGTTACATGATCTGGGTTGGCAGAAGTACACACCCATGTGAAGGATTTAAGGGAAAAATGTGTGTAAGTATTATACATGTTGTGTATCCATGTTTTAAAAATCATGAATTATATATTTCTCTTTATCCCTTCTTATAATTATGTGTTTCAGTCCCTATTAAACTTGATCTAATGTGTGTGCTTGACCTTGCAGAGTCATGCTACTGAGATGTCCTCTAGTAGTCCGCCAGTTATATGGTACTGATAAGACAACAAATATGGATAATAAGGGACTACCATTGGATTCTCTAGTTGTGCTAGTCTTGGCACCAGCCATCATCCCAGATATAGGTGCCTAGGCACATTTACGAGAGGTTTTTTGAGGTTTATGAAGACCTTATGATGTGTACCCCATCCTGCCCCTTATATGGCGGAGTTGACGTTGGTTTTCCAGCAGAGACATCCTCCAAACATCACAGGGAAAAGAGGAAGTTAGGTTATAGAGTCATGGTTAGAAGCCATGCTATCTATCATCGAGCATTAGGAGACACCTATAAATAGGAGGGAGAATTTTTCTACATACATGCTTCATGATTCTGCCAAGAGATGGTGGGATGTGATCTAACAGCTGGGACCCCAGCAGTTCATGGCTTGGGATGAGTTCCAGCGTGCCTTCTACAAATTTTTCTACTCGGAGGCATTGAGGGCCAATTGAGCCCAAGTGTTCATGAGTTTAGAGTAGGATACTCTTTTATTCGTGGATTATTCTTCTTGCTTCATAGAGTTACAATTCTTTACTCAATTTCTAGGGGGAGATGATTGATTCCTAGGAAGGTAGTTTGAGTATGGTCTCAGGCCGGACATTCGAGATTAGGTGAAAATCTTCAAGTTCACTTCCATCAATTCTATAGTAAACCAGATGCTGATCACAGAGCGCAACCGGAGGGACTCTAGAAGTCTGATCCAAGGTAGTTTTCCATCCGGAGTTAGTGCTTCTCTGGATAATAGCAAGAAGCGCTGCATGGAGTCTACATGTGGAGATCCAAGTTGGTGGGATGCATCTCCAGGTATCCAGGTGGTATGATACAAGTGTGTAAGGGTCGGTAATACAAAGACACATTGCCCGATAGTCCCAGTGGAGTGCTGATCATATGACAAGATGGTACATCTTCAGTGACTCTGTAAGATATTTTCACTAACAGCTAGTGATAGGGGTTCTTCTATGACTCCTCGTTTTTGAGATACACTGCCAGTTTTATCACTAGTTTGGGAACTGTAGTTCTTCCTACTGTTTAGGCTGAGTTGGAGGTCATGGTCATGGTAGCGAGTCACCATGATTTTAGTGAAAATAGGGTAGATCAGTTCAGAGTGGTCGGGCATTGTCACAGGGCTACAGTGTAGGTTAGTCTTTTGTAGGGGTGCAGACCCAGCTGGAGCTGGATCATAGACATTCTACAATATGAGGCATGATCTGAGTTGCCTCAGTTTTTGCTTCTACACTTTTCGATACATCGGGTTCCCATAGATTTATTTATATTTATGTTGTGGAGAGCCATGGGCTCTGTATCTTTTTTTTCTGCTGATTTATTAACGTTAGAAACACGGTTGTAAATAAGAACGACTAGTTTATGTCAGTGCATGAAGTGACCTCTTGAGGTTGGTGGGTTCCACTTCTTCTAGGACATCTATGTCTTCGAGATGATGAGCTACGATTTCATTCTCAGAATCTACTTGTTCGTTTCCTTCTAGGATATTGTTGATTTTTCTCGTTGTAGGGTGAGTTTTAAGTCGCAAGAGGGTTTTTCATTTCATCATAAGGGTGAATAGGATGTTTATTCAAGAATAGTGGGACCCATGCATCATGGGTTGGGAGGATTTATAACCCAGTTTACTAGTCTGTATCTGGATGACTATGAGACTTTACAAATGGACTTTCCTCCAGTGGTGGATCGTTTCAAGGGAATCTTTCTAGATGAATTTTCAGATATTCCTCCAAATAGAGAGGTGTAATTTTCTACTGAGATTGTTACATGAGTGGCACCATTGTCCATTACTCTTTATAGGATAGCTACAACAGAGTTATAGGAACTCAAGAAGTGGTTGGACGAGTTGAAGGAAAATTATTTCATCCAACCCAGTACTTCTCCTTGGGGTCTACAGGTCCTGTTTGTGAAGAAGTTGGACAGTACCCTCAGACATTTTGTGTATTATCGGTTGTTGAACTAGTTGACGGTAAAGAACTGATATCCCTTACCAAGGATTGATGAACTCTTTGATCAACTTCGACGATCCTGGGTGTTCTTGAAGACTAAATTGATATATGGTAACAATTAGGTGCACGTTAGACCATCAGATATTTCTCTTACAACCTTTCATAGTAGGTATGGTCTATAAGAGTATGTTATTATGTCATTTGGTTTGATGATCATGCCTGTAGATTTCATGGCACTGATGAACCAAGTATTCCATCCATATTTGGATTGATTCATGGTGGTTTCATGGATGATATCTTGTTGTACTCTCACACACGACACAACCATGCCACACATCTTGAGATCATTTTGAGTATACAGACAGAGCATCAGTTATATGCTATGCTCTGAAAATGCTACTTTTGGATGGACTGGATTCACTTCTTGGGTCATGTTATCTCAGAGACAGGAGTATTAGAAGATCTAGAGAAAGTTAGAGCAATAGTTACCTAAGAGAATCCAAAGAATGAATTTGAAGTAAGAAGTTTTCTAGGGATGGTTGGTCACTACCAATATTTTATATAGGACTTTTCATGTTTAGCAGCACCACTAATAGGAAAGACTAATAATAGAGTGAAATACTTGTTATCATATTCTTGTGAGTCAGCCTTTCAGGAGCTGAAAGGGAGGTTGAATTCAGCACCGATACTAGTATTTCCAGAGCCTAGTAAGAGCTATGTTTTATAGTGTGATGCTTCAGGTATGAGGCCGGGAACAGTGTTTATGTAGGGAGAAGGGGTCATTGCATATGGTACTCGGCAGTTGAGGAAAAATGAGAGGAATTACTCTACGCACGATCTCGAGTTGGGTGCAGTTGTTCATTATTTTTGATGTTTGAGACATTATCTTCTGGGAGATAATTTTGTGGTATTCACTGACCAAAAAATTCTCAAGAATATCTTCACTCAGCACGATATGAATTTGATACAATGAAGGTGGTTTGAGTACCTTTAGTATTTTGACATTGATCTTTCCTACATGCCTGGGAAGGGAAACATAGTGGCTAATCCATTTAGTAGGAGGACTAAGATATTTGTAGTTAATGAGGCTAGTAGTGAGTGGAAACATGTGGATATGTTCTCTGAAATAAATTTGGAGGTGCAAAACAGACATGGGAAGATGTTTCTATCTTATTTAGTTGTCACCTATACTCTTCCTGATTGAGTGAAAATGAGGAAGATATTAGATTCGGAAGGCCTAGTTTTATGGGAGAGTATGTCAGGAGAGGACCCTATTCCTAGATGGACAGTAGTCGAGGATGAGATCTTTCATTTTCATGGATGCGTGTGGGTGCTAGAAGACATACGTGAGTAACCGATGCGAGACTTTCATTCCTCAGTTTGGACAGTTCATCCCTTTGTCACCATGATGTATCTAGATCTAAACCATCCGTATTATTGGCTAGGTATGAAGAGTTTGTGGCTGGTTTTTTCATGAGGTGTTCCACTTGTCAGCATGTGAAGGCAGAGCAACAGCGAGTAGTAGGTATTTTGATATAGTTACCCATTCCTGAGTGGAAATGGAATGATGTCATGATGGATTTCATGACAGTTCTTCCTAGGTCTCCTTAAGGTAATGTTGCAATTTGGGTTGTCATTGGATGACTCATGAAGGATGCCCACTTCTTTCTGATCAAGGATACCGTTAGAGTTGATGATGTAGGATGGTCATACATCGTAGATATTTTACATCAACATGGGGTTCCACACTTTATTGTTTCAAACCGGGATGCCCGTTTTACACCTCCAGTCTAGAAAAGACATTATATGAATTTTGGGAATACAGGTACTTCTAATTACAATGTATCATCCCCAGAAAGATGGACAGTCTGAGCGTATGATTCAGGTGATAGAGGACATTCATTGAGTATGTGTCTTGGATTTTGGAGGTTCTTGGGATAAGCACATACCTATTGTGGAGTTTTCCTACAATAATTGTTTTCTAGAATCTATTCAGATGGAACCTTAAGAGTCCTTGTACGGTAGGACATGTTGATCATCCTTATGCTGGCTGGAGGTAAGAGAGATAGCTATGCTGGGACCTCGTTATGTCCAGGAGACCTTATAGTAGATAGAGTTGATTTGAAAGAGGATGGTTACATCATAGTCACGATAGAAGTCTTATTCTGATCGACAGATATGTCCTCTAGAGTTCACGGTCAGAGATCAGGTATTCATGTGTGTCACACCGAGGATGGGACACAAGAGGATTAAGAGGAAGTGTAACCTTTCACTAAGGTACATCGGGCAGTTTGAGGTATTAGAGGGAGTTGGTCCAGTTGCATATTGGCCACAGTTATCTCAGAGGTACCAGACAATGCAGGATGTCTTTCAAGATTCTCAGATTCGGAGTTACTTCTCATACTAGTCTCATGTTATTCTACCCAAAGAGGTTGATTTAGAGGTGGATGCCTCATTCGAGGAGCATCCTCTCTATATTTTTTATTAATGTACGAAGGTTCTCTATGGCCAGTCTGTCCCCCTGGTATGAGTGTTATGGAAGCATCGACGAGGACAAAAAGAGATATGGGAGAGGTAGGCTAATGTACGATCGTAATGGCCGGAGATGTTTGAGGATTCTTGTAACACCCCGAGATTTTATGAAAAATATTATTTTTAATTTCATTAATGTTTTGTGTTTTACGCTACACCAAAAGGAGCATGCACAACACACATCCTTGACTTACCTTGCATTACACGCAATCACGACCTTCCTCGATAGCGTGTGTAGTACGCAATACCGAGTTTCACTAAACAACGATATGCTATTAAAATATTATTAAAACTAGCCATTATGAATAGTAATAACCACTTTTTGAAATTTTGTTATTTTTATTTTTCAAAATGGACTTCATTTATGGATTCGGAATATCAAAATTAGCTTAGGGTGAAATTTTGGTACATTTCGGATAACTTTCATTTTCTGATGAATAGTGAAAATTACTAAATTTTAATTAAAAACAACCTTTTTAATCAAAATAATTAATAGTGATAAATTATTAATTTGAGTGGTTTTAAAGTATATTTAGAATATATTTTTACAATTTAATACAATGTTGGTCATTGGATGTAATTTCACATTTAAACCAGACATAAACAAGTGTCAATCTTTTGGTAGTTATTATCTCTTAAAAACATGCTATTTGTTTTGACGACGGGAATTAATTTTTAAATTAATTAATGCAACTGATATTTTTTTAATTTGGTAAAATAGACATAATTTTTGAGTTCATAATATCAAATATATCTTAGGCCTAATTTTTGGTATTTTTCTGGAAACTTTCATTTTTTGATGAATAGTGAAACCACTAAGTGGTAGTTAAAAAAATGAATTTTTCATAAAACATAATTTTACCGCTACTGTGAGTGGAATTTCAAAAATCCGAGAGACACGGTTGATGTCAGTAAGTAAAATGTGGTTCAATGAGATGAAAATAATTTTTGGTGAATAATAACTTTTTACTTTTTTTAACGACTATTAAAAGTAAATAGGGTAATTAAGGGTAAAAATGATATTATTATTACCGTAACACATGCCCTAATTCTATTGGACAAGTGTAATTCGAACAAAAACAACCTTAGGAATAAAATATGACCATTTAGGCCCACATGGATTAGATTAGGACATTTATTATTAATTTATTTAAAGAAGGGTTAAAATAGTTAAAATAAAGGTTTAATAACAAAATTATTTTTAATATGAAGTTATACATAAGATAAATTTGACTATAAATATTCATTAGAAAGATAAAACGATTTCTTACATAATGTTATTTTATTTGTAATTTTTATACATTAAATAATTTAATTTATTTATGACACAATGATGATGCATTAATTATCTTATTAATGAAATATTGACATAATTGATGTTATAAATACCCAAATAAATGTAATTTGAGTCTTTTAAGGACTTACAATAATTTTCTAGGTTAATATGACATGTTATTGTTAATTTAAGTAACTTGGTTAGAACTTATCGTTCTGTTATGAATATCATAAAAATCATGTACCAAATAGTGTCAAAATTAACATAAATTAGTTTTTTAAATAAATATATATTATTAATTGATATTTTATTAATAAAAATCTAAGGTTCGGCCAAATGACTTAGATAAGGTTATATATATTAATAATAAACAACTTGGGGTTCTTTTGTCTTGATATAGTAAGTTTATTAACCATATAGTGTAAGAAAACAAAAAGACACGGTAAACGTTAAATTATTTAACATAGAGTTAAATCTAATTGATAAGGTTAAAATAATAAAATAAGATTGTCTAAATCCTATTGGATGAGAGGATTTATACCCATCCCCACCTTATATTAGAAATATATCAATTTGGAGCTATTTAAAACCGAACTTGACTTTATAATAAAATAATATTTTTAGTTTTCCCAAAGGTACCCCTCTCCTCCCTTATAAAAGGTCACCTCCTCCCTCTCCTCCTCACACCAATTTGAGCATTCAAGCTCGGCCAACCCCTGCAAAAATTTCTTCTCCACTTCCCTAGTATCATACTATAGGTCATGGTCTTCTTTAAAGACCATCCTTAGTACTTTAAGTGGAGGTTAAGAAAAGGTGCGTCAAAAAGAGGTAATATCCATTACCGATCTTTTTCAATTTCTTTCTTCTTCAACTTCTTCTTCTTTAGTTGTTTCATGATAAAGTAATAACATCAGTATTCCTTATATACTTATATGTTATTATAAATATGAAACAACTCTAATTAACCTTCTATCCATCCTACGGAAACAGGAAATCACCGCGCGTTCATACGTACGGAATACCGTCTCCACGACGTGGTGTAATCTATTTTCCTCCACCACCTTAATTGGATGGGTATAATGGTGTAATGAGTAACTATATATGATTATTATAAAGTGATATTGATACTGAAATAGTATACATACACCTCAACACAAGTTCACGATCATGAAACGATATCATCGCTCGTGCGTACGTACGGACTACCGTCTCCACGACGCGATGAGATTCATTCTCCACATTAAACATTCATGAATGATTATAAAGTATATATAATGCATAATAATGAAATAAATGACATTTTAAATCTACGGGATTTATGTATATATATATATGTATGTCATCTACTTACTTCCATTCAAGACAATAAGGAAAGGAAAACAACGTTCATGTGTACGTACGGACTACCGTCTCCACGAACGGTGTTTTTCATTTCATTTATCTATCTATTATATATATATATATATACTGAATATATATTATATATAAATCATGTTTTATATTCTGTAAGTATTTAATTCATGATATAAGTAATAATAATGTCAAGAACAACAAGTCCAAACACCTACGATAAATGAACCGATTTTACCCAAAACGCTTCTTTAACCTGGAATTTACAAAGAACGGGTAATATAAAGTCATAAGTGAACCATATATAATATCATAACAATGAATATGATTCTTTAATAAGTTAATGACATTATTTAAATCATTATACAGTAGTTTTGGATATGTACAAAGCATATCAGACATAAGGTAAGGGAAAATATCACAATCTCATTTTTATCCGAGATAGTTTATACTTTGGCATTTACTGGGGTGTATTTTATCATCCAAATCTATGTTTCCTCAATATGTAATATTATTTCCATCCACCTAAAATTGTTTAAATCCAATTTTACCCTTCGGTGAGTTTTTAGTAAAGGATATGAAAGGAATATTTTGTCTTTTTTTGTATGAGGTACTTCTTGACTTTTCCGACAAAAGTATGAGAAGAATGTTTTTTTAAAACTTATACGGCATAAATGGATTTTTAAAAAATTATTTCCAAGAAGGCTCCTTTACAAGTTTTCATGTTTATTTTTAATCAACTTCTTTTAGTTTATAATTTTATGACATGTTAATAAAGGAAAAGAGTTTTTGAAGTAGAAAGGATATTTTCCTCAAGAATGGAGTTCATGTGTTTTATCAAAATTATTTTCCATATAAGATAATAAAGGGTTCTGTTTATATCCCTATTATTACATTGAATTGATTATTTTGTGATGGAATTATTTTTATTAATTCCTTTATCTTATATTAATTGTTTTATGATGTCACGATGTTTAAGAATCCCATTTTTATTACATGGGTTATGCTATGATGTATGGTTTATGATTTTGTGGCACACATAATAATGGTATCATTATGAGATGGGTGGGACCTATATCTCCCTCCAATGCCTTGGGTAAAGATTTTATATCTCATGAGATAGACATGGCTGGAACGGTAGGTTATACCGGTTCAGTGAAACAGGACTAAAACGAGGGTAACTCGGTTCAAAAATGGACTTTGTCCACTAAGATAGTCTTGGAAATGAGTCTTGACTAATAAGAAATGATTCTCTATGATTATGTGTGTATGACACAATGTTTCATGTTTTAAGTTATGATTATTGGGATTTCATTTCACTACTATGATTTATCCCATGTTATGAAATTATTCTCTCTTTTGCAGGTTAAGATTTCAAAAATGTTTTGTTCTTATGAATTTGATGTGATTGATATTTCTTTTGTTTACCCTTACTGATCATTTGAGCTCACCCTTTTATGTTTTCTTTTTCCCAGGATATAAAGAAAGGTTTTAGGTATAAAAAAGGAAGATCTTTATGAGAGATGTTGAAGATATTTCACCACGATTAGAAGATTATATTCCAAGTTTCCAAAGACACTAAACTATTACGATCCTTGTGTGTGTGTTTTTGTTATGTAATAAGTATTCCGCAAAAGTAATGTAATGTCCATGTACATAAATCTTCGGGTCTCTACAGTTGGTATCAGAGGAAAGGTTTAGTCAACCTTTGGAAACTAGGATGCAAAAACGTTAGTGAGATCCCTAGAGATATTTCTAAGGAATGTCTAGGGATGTCCCTAAGGATAAGTATACATATAAGATATAGTCCTAGTACAACGGAAACGATCTTAGAATTTAACCTAAGATGTTAGATATTGAGGGTGCTTCCCCTTTACTATGTTGTTTTACCTAGCATGATTTTTGCCTCTCACACTATTCTTTTTGGGTTTTAGACGATGGATGGAACCCGAAGGAACCGTGTTGATCACTGTAATGGACAATGAAATGATTGTCCTCCTGAACAAACAAATATTATGGGAGATGGAGTGAAAAATCTTATTGCTATACTTACACAAGCTATGAATCATTCTGGACATCCAAATGAGCAGATAAGGGAACAATATTCTATTGAGTCCTTCATGAGGCAACGTCCACCTTCTTTCAGTGGGTCTTCCAATCCACTTGTTGCTGAACAATAGATCAGTACCACTGAAAAGATATTTTCAGTTCTTCAATGTTCTGAACATGATAAATTCATCTTAGCAGTATATCGTTTGGAAGGATAAGTTGATCAATGGTGGAATCTTATCAAGAATACGAGGAAAATAGATGAAATTGAGTCCATAGAATGGGACGAGTTTAAGAACTTATTTTTCAATAAGTACTTCCCTCGTATTCTTTGAAAAAATATGGAGAAGGGGTTTCTTGAACTAAAGCAAAAGGATGATGAATCTGTTGGTATATACGAAGAGAATTTTACAAGACTTGTAAGGTATGAATCTGGCATTATCATCCAACCTGAAAGTAAAGTTGATCGATTTTTCAGTGGCTTAAAACCAAGTCTTCGAAGGGCATTAGCTATAAGAGACTTCAGTAGCTATGAAGAAATTGCGCATTGTGCTATCAAGGTAGAAATGTATGTTGGTGTTACATATCCATTTCATGGTTTTGACAAGAAACGAAAGATGGAGTTCAAAGAGAAATCTCATAATAATAGTGAAAAGAAGATGAATGTTTCCTTATGCAGAAAGTGTGGAAAGAAGAATGGTAGAGATTGTCTTAAAGGGACTAGAAAATGTTTTAAGTGTGGAAAAGAAGGTCATCGAGCAGCTGAGTGTCAAATTAATGGAAAAAGGGTTTCTAATGACGTGAATAAAGCAAACACTGCAGAGAACGCACCACCAACACTTCAATGCTTAAAGTGCAAGGAAATGGGGCATTATGCTAATAAATTCCCTAATCCAAGGGTTAGTGATGATCGACATGAGCAACCGCTTAAGGAAAAGGACAAAGGGAATTCACATGCGATCACTATTGGCGATGTTGAATATGACAACAATGTGGTGAAATGATTAAGTGTTTATGTAATGGGATTTCAAAATAGTATCATGGAATCTCATTTATGGTATTGTGGAATTTTGGAATATCTATGTATTGGTTTTCAATAATTATATGATACTGGTAAACAGGAAAAAAAAGTGATTGAAATATTTTTGGAAAGTAGATGATATGCGCATAATGAAGGGACAAGAAGATAATGAGATGTTTGATTGTATTCATGAGCTCATGATTGATATAAGGACTAAGTATATAGAATTTTGAGGATTTGGTATGTGGAAAGAGTTATCTTTTGACAGCACTCATGTTTTCACTAAGATTCAATGGGTATTCATTTTTCAAGAGATTACATGATTATGGTATTCACATGACTGGAATGTGACGAACAAGATATATGAGGGATAAATGATGGCATTCACGTGATCATTTTCTCTATACTATGAGCTTGGACCAAAGTATTTTAGATAAGCCTAAATATTGGAATGGATTATGTTGGACATAAGTTAGTATTGTTTAAGGATAAAACATTTTTTTGATATTGTTGATGGGATGTTATAATAATGTAGTTTTAGAAAAAGGACAACCTGCAAGATGTGCGACAACCCATCGCGTCGGCCAAGGCTGTGGGAATCGAACCCACAACTAAAGTGCGATGGACTTTTATCGCATACCACTGGCCGACAGAATGTCCCTGGTTAGTAGAAACTAGTTTTATTTTATTAAGCGGTATGATATATAAAGTATAAGTTCATTTTTGGAATCGTATATGATTAACCTCACCAAAGACGGACTTATGTATATTTGATAACTATTGCTAAACTTTTGTTTGAAACAGATGGAATGACCCATCATTTTATCACATGATCTATTAACACTTCACGAATAAAAAATTCAACATCATTTCTTGAAGAGATGAAGTGGAAATTGTTCAAAGCACGAACAACAATGAGATTGTACCATAATCATGTAAGTATTTCTTCTAATTCAAATTTTTCAACTTTAGGGAAATGATATTGAAAACCAAAAATGTTGTCCTAGTGATCTTATATCTGATGAATCAGATGGTACCCTAGATCATCACAAATTTATGGCTTTGCGATTGTTGGTTTTTTTATATCCATGTTCTCTACCACTCTCCATCAGAACTTGATGGTTAGATTTTTCTTCTATATCAATATTTTCACCTATGTTCTCCTACGTGGAAACCCAGTGATGAGTTAATTTGGGTAACTGTTACATTTCAAACATTATTTTTTAAAGCCATGTTTTGGTATTCCTTTTTACGATGTGGGTTTCTATTAAACAAACTTTCGAGTAGTAAACCATTTATAACCCCGACGAATTTCGATGGAGAAATTCATTTTAAGGGGGGTAGAATGTAACACCCCGAGATTTTATGAAAAATATTCTTTTTAATTTCATTAATGTCTTGTGTTGTACGCTACACCAAAAGGAGCTTGCACAACACGCATCCTTGACTTGCCATGCATTACAAGCAATCACGACCTTCCTCGATAGCGTGTGTAGTATGCAATACCATGTTTCACTAAACAACGATATGCTATTAAAATATTATTAAAACTAGCCGTTATGAATAGTAATAACCACTTTTTGAAATTTTGTAATTTTTATTTTTCAAAATGGACTTCATTTCTGGATTCGGAATATCGAAATTAGCTTAGGGTAAAATTTTGGTACATTTCGGATATCTTTCATTTTCTGATGAATAGTGAAAATTACTAAATTTTAATTAAAAACAACCTTTTTAATCGAAATAATTAATAGTGATAAGTTACTAATTTGAGCGGTTTTAAAGTATATTTAGAATATATTTTTACAATTTAATACAATGTTGGTCATTGGATGTAATTTCACATTTAAACCAGACATAAACAAGTGTCAATCTTTTGGTAGTTATTATCTCTTAAAAACACGCTATTTGTTTTGACGACGGGAATTAATTTTTAAATTAATTAATGAAACTTATATGTTTTGAATTTGGTAAAATAGACATCATTTTTGAGTTCATAATATCAAATATAGATTAGGCCTAATTTTTGGTATTTTTCTGGAAACTTTCATTTTTTGATGAATAGTGAAACCACTAAGTGGTAGTTAAAAAAAAGAATTTTTCATAAAATTTAATTTTACCGCTTCTGTGAGTGGAATTTCAAAAATCCGAGAGACACGGTTGATGTCAGTAAGTAAAATGTGGTTCAATGAGATGAAAATAATTTTTGGTGAATAGTAACTTTTTACTTTTTTTTACCACGGTTAAAAGTAAATAGGGTAATTAAGGGTAAAAATGATATTATTATTACCCTAACACATGTCCTAATTATATTGGTCAAGTGTAATTCAAACAAAAACAACCTTAGGAATAAAATATGACCATTTAGGCCCACTTGGATTAGATTAGGACATTTATTATTAATTTATTTAAAGAAGGGTTAGAATAGTTAAAATCAAAGTTTAATAACTAAATCATTTTTAATATAAGGTTATACATAAGATAAATTCAACTATAAATATTCATTAGGAAGATAAAAAGATTTCCTACATAATGGTATTTTATTTTTAATTTTTAGACATTAAATAATTTAATTTATTTATGACACAACGATGATGCAGTAATTATCTTATTAATGAAATATTGACATAATTGATGTTATAAATACCCAAATAAATGTAATTTGAGACTTTTTATGACTTACACTAACTTTATAGGTTAATATGACATGTTATTGTTGATTTAAGTAATTGGTTCGAACTTATCATTCTGTTATGAATTTCATAAAAATCATTTACCAAATAGTGTCAAAATTGACATAAATTAGTTTTTAAAACAAATATTATATTATTAATTGTTATTTTATTCATAAAAATCTAATGTTCGGCCAAATGACTTAGATAAGGTTATATATATTAATAATAAACATCTTCGGGTTCGTTTGGCTTGATATAGTATGTTTATTAACCATATAGTGTAAGAAAACAAAAAGAAACGGTAAAAGTTAAATTATTTAACATAGAGTTAAATCTAATTGAAAAGGTTAAAATAATAACCTAAGCTTGTCTAAATCCTATTGGATGAGAGGATTCCGACCCATCCCCACCTTATCTTCGGAATATATCAATTTAAAGCTATTTAAAACCGAAATTGACTTTATAATAAAATAATATTTTTAGTTTTCCCAAACGTGCCCCTCTCCTCCCTTATAAAAGGGCACCTCCTCCCTCTCCTCCTCAAACCAATTTGAGCATTCAAGCTCGGCCAACCCCTTCCCAAATCTCTTCTCCACTTCCCTAGTATCATCCTAGAGGTCTTGGTCTTCTTCAAAGACCATCCTTAGTCTTTTAAGTGGAGGTTAAGGAAAGGCGCGTCAAAAAGATGTAATATCCATTACCGATCTTTTTCAATTTCTTTCTTCTTCAACTTATTCTTCTTTAGTTGTTTCATGATAAAGTAATAACATCAGTATTTATTATATACTGATATGTTATTATAATTATGAAACAACTATAATTAACCTTCTATCCATCCTATGGAAAAAGGAAATCACCACGCATGCGTACGTACGGAATACCATCTCCACGCCGTGGTGTAATCTATTTTCCGCCACCACATTAATTGGATGGGTATAATGGTGTAATTAGTAACTATATATGATTATTATAAAGTGATATTGATATTGAGATAGTATACATACACTTCAACACAAGTTCACGATCATGACAACGATATCATCGCTCGTGCGTACGTACGGACTACCGTCTCCACGACGCGATGAGATTCATTCTCCACATTAACCATTCATGAATGATTATAAAGTATATATAATGAATAATAATGAAATATATGACATGTTAAATCTAATGGATCTATGTATATATATATATGTATGTCATCTACTTACTTCCATTCAAGACAATAAGGAAAGGAAAACAGCGTTCATGCGTACGTATGGACTACCGTCTTCATGAACGGTGTGTTTCATTTCATTTATCTATCTATTATATATATATATATATACTGAATATATATGATATATAAATCATGTTTTATATTCTTGAAGTAATTAAATCATGATATAAGTAATAATAAAATCAAGAACAACAAGTCCAAACACCCACGATAAATGAAACGATTTTACCCAAAACGCTTCTTTAATATGGAATTTACAAAAGAACGGGTAATATAAATTCATAAGTGACCCATATATGATATCATAACAATGAATATGATTTTGTAATAAGTTAATGACATTATTTAAATCATTATACAGGAGGTTTGGATACGTACAAAGCATATCGGACATAAGGTAAGGAAAAATATCACAATCTCATTTTTATCCGAGATTGTTTATACTTTGGCATTTACTGGGGGTGTATTTTATCATCCAAATCCATGTTTCCTCATTATTTAATATTATTTCATTCCACCTACAATTGTTTAAATCCAATTTTACCCTTTGGTAGGTTTTTAGTAAAGGATATGAAATGAATCTTTTGTCGTTTTTCGTATGAGGTACTTTTTGACTTTTCCGACAAAAGTACGAGAAGAATGTTTTTTTTAAACTTATACGGCATGAATTTATTTTTAAAAAATTATTTCCAAGAAGGCTCCTTTACAAGTTTTCATGTTTATTTTTAGTCAACTTATTTTAGTTTAGAATTTTATGACATGTTAAGAAAGGAAAAGTGTTTTTCAAGTAGAAAGGATATTTTCCTCAAGAATGGAGTTTAAGTGTTTTATCAAAATTATTTTCCATCTAAGATAATAAAGGGTTCTGTTTCTATCCCTATTATTACATTGAATTGATTATGTTGTGATGGAATTATTTTTATGAATTCCTTTATCTTATATGAATTGTTTTATGATGTCACAATGTTTAAGAATCCCATTTTTATTACATGGGTTATGCTATGATGTATGGTTTATGATTTTGTGGCACACATAAGAATGATATCATTATGAGATGGGTGGGACCTATATCTCCCTCCAATGCATTGGGTAAAGATTTTATATCTCATGAGATAGACATGGCTGGAACAGTAGGTTATACCAGTTCAGTGAAGCAGGACTGAAACGAGGGTAACTCGGTTCGGAAATGGACTTTGTCCACTAAGATAGTCTTGGAAATGAGTCTTGAGTAATAAGAAATGATTCTCTATGATTATGTGTGTATGACACAACGTTTCATGTTTTAAGTTATGATTATTAGGATTTCATTTCACTACTATGATTTATCCCATGTTATGAAATTATTCTCTCTTTTGCAGGTTATTATTTCCAAAATGTTATGTTCTTATGAATATGATGTGATTGATATTTCTTTTGTTTACCCTTATTGAGCATTAGAGCTCACCCTTTTATGTTTTCTTTTCCCTAGGGTATAAAGAAAGGTTTTAGGTATAAAAAAAGGAAGATCTTTATGGGTGATGTTGAAGATCTTTCACCACGATTAGAAGATTATATTCCGAGTTTCCAAAGACACTAAACTATTAAGATACCTGTGTGTGTGTTTTTGTTATGTACTAAGTATTCCGCAAAAGTAATGTAATGTCCATGTACATAAAGCTTTGGGTCTCTACAATTCTTCTTCTACTCTGCCCTAATAGAGAAATTCATTGATGAATTTATTTTCGGTGGAAAGTTTATAGGAATCCAGACCTTTTTAGGTACTTTTTTCTTTTTTGGTTGTTTTTGAGAAAAATAGGTGTTCTGGAAATTTTAGAAGTATATAGTGTATACTTTAAGAACAAGACATTTATCTAGCGGCCACTAGTGACCATGTGATGGATATGTAACGGCTGAGCACATGGCCATGTGTGTTGACCTAGAGACCTCCTAATGTGGAGGCTAGAAAAGTAAAGTACACACCATGTACTTTTAAATAACATGCTTTGTACATTTTTTATTTCATCCAATGGACTGGAGTCACGTCTAATGGGTAGAATACTCTTCTTCTTTTGTCTCATCCCAGAGCATCTATACGGTTGTGGATCTACTCTAAGCCCCCGACTCACGATTCGTTCTTGGATTCGAACTCATCTGATTGCATTGGAATCACATCTGTGAGTTCTCTCTTCTTCTTGAATATCTTATCCGAATTTCTCTTCATCCACGAGATATCCTCAGTTGAACGTTTTAACATTGCTGTAGATCTACAGTGTTCTAAAATGATTCAAGGCCCGAGAATCATGTATATCATTCATGAAATGCCGAGATAGGTGGTTTGTGCCTTTCCATAGATAGTCATTTAGTTATATGTGCAAATTTGCTAATACGCATGATCAGGGAATTGTAGGTTTATGGTTTTTAGCCTTGTTATTGCCTGTTATGCCTTGTTTGTTAGGGTAGAGGATAATTGTGCTGAATAGGGTTAACATTTCCAGGATATGGTTATTTTTCCATGTTTTCTTATTATTGACCGTTTGGTATAGCTAGACTGTTAATCTGATTTGTTTCCATACCTAGTACTTTTAGGTTAGAATGATTTTATCTGATATTTTGTTCCATGACTTTTAGCTTTTTTGCTAAGTATTACTTTGACGTTTGCAATGGTTTCTAATAATTTTTTGTGTACGATTTATTTACATGGGGCTGTGGAAACCTGGTGTAGTGAGACCATAGGGAAAATTGATGTTGAAGGATTTCATAGAGTGTCTGTTATAACTATCACGCTGTGAGACCATAGGGGGGATTGATGTTGAGTGATCTCTTAGAGATTCTATAGTTACGTTACGAGACCACAGGAGGAATTTACAATAAGTTCTTCCTCATAGTGTCTATAGTTTACTGTTAAAAGACTATACATGGAATTGATGGTGAGTAATTCACCAGAGAGTCTTTGATTAAACAAGACTATGGTGGGAATTTATATTGAGTGCTTTCTCATAGAGTATTTGTTATATCCTTGCTTTAAATTTAACAAGAGGGGTTAGGGTGTGAGAACCATTTAGAGGGTTACATAACATTGTTAGCTAAACTAGAGGGGTTATACTGTGAGTATTTAAAAGAGGATTTCTTGTGTTTGTTTGGTTGAACCATAGGGGTTAGGATATGAGTACTTCCCAGAGGGTTACCATCTTTTCATTAGCTTCTTACTTGATATATGAAAATGAATGCAATTGAATTTGTAATATTGTTACTATGTGTACTTCCTTGGTTACTATTTCATTTCTTTATTGCCCGCCATATATATTCACTGACTATTAGGTGGAGATTTTTTGGTTGTTTCCTATTGGGATTAGTCTCACACCTCGTTTGGGCCATGGTTTTGGGCCCAAACAGATTATATTGATGCAGGTATAGATAAGGTAAAGCGCCCTTCTTCATCATGTACATGACTTATGTGGAGCAGGGGAGCATTGGACCAAGTTGAGGCTTGTGATGTTCTGGAGCTATTTAATTTATTTTCTTATTTACATATTTTTTGTATTGTATTCCAAAATTGTGACTTGTTTCGATGCTTTCCTATACATATGTATCATGCATCATTATATTTATGTGCTCCAATTTTGTATTTCTATAGTCTTCCACTGTTTACTTATTGAATGATTTTACTACTTCTTCTATTCTATATATGTTATTTTCACTGCATTACTCTACCAATGGGGGAATAGTTTCCACACTATAACACCCAAGGCCCTCACTGATAGTCAGAAGCCTCTGGCATTTGGGGAAATGCGCTTGAGGCCATCTTACCAACTGGTTATTGGGCACCTCTTGGTGGCTTTAAGAACCGGGACGTTACAATACTCATATATTAAAAAGTTACAAAGGGGAAAGTGAATGTTCCCTTTTGATATGGATCTGATAGTTTCAAGAATACACCTCACGGAAATAGTGGTGGTACATCCTTGCTAGCCTATCTAGCATCTGGTGAATTAACTAAAATGAGAAATTCTTCTTCATAATTTTTTTGTATAGTTGAAGATAATCAATATAGATACCCAAACTATTCTTCACATGGTTTGGAACCAATTCATTCTTTTCATTTTTTTTATTAACATAGGACCTATTTTTTAGGAACTAAATACAATGTAATGGTCCATTGGCTATTTGATATGTGTTAAATGTGTCTATTAGATAATAAATTTGTTATATACTATTTAGTAAATTTATATAGGTTTGGGTTCAGTTGTCATTGTGCCTGCCTCACCGATTTAGCCTTATCGTTTTCCAATATAAGATGCATTAAAATTGAGGGTATTGTACCATGAATGTTAGAAAATTTCCAAAACAATGATATTTTATACTCTCTAAAAATTATAATAAAACATAATTATTGTTATGGATGTATTGGACTAGAAATTTTGACAAGAAACTTTTTTCCATCCATTATATATAAATATTTCATGTTTTGAAGTAGTGGATTATGTTCCAAGCTAGGGGATTTTGAATTATTTGGAGGGAATGTAAAATTTAGAGGTCTCTAATCTCATATAACAACTAAATGGTAAAACTAATGATTGAAAAATAAGATTTTACCAGGAGAGAAGTATCATCGATGGTCATGCGATCCTCAATGCTCAAGATGTCAACAATTAAAGAACATGGTTGACATTTTCATAGGCCACTACAACATTAAATGAATGATTCATTTACAAGTGTTTTTACCAATGATGAAAATTAAAAAATAGGATTTGTGGAATGAAAATATGATTTTATCGAGGAAGGGAGTACATCAACATAAATAACAAAATGAGGTAAATGTTCTTGAAAGGGTTGTTTCCTAGAATCAATGATATTGATGTAGAAAATGTCACCATAAAACATAGTAGATAATGTGACATATTGATAAATAATTACTATTATAGTAGTTTCTAATAAATCCCTCAATAATGAAACTGATTCATGTCTATTTATCATATCATCTTCCATTTTAATCATATAAAAATCAGAAAAAAATGTAAATTTTTAACCAACATAAGAGAATCCACTATCACACTAGAAGAGTGTGTGACATGTAATTTTTATTGTTAAACCACAATTCTTATGTGATTTAATTCCCCAAACTATAATTTTGAGAAATTTTTTTTAGGTATCACATTTTTAGAATCAACAAAATTATGCAAATAATTGGAAAAGTAATACCCCCATATGGTTCACATAATCAAGAATGATCTAGGATCTTTATATTTGATGGGAATTGATATCTCTGTCAATCCAAATACACTCTACAAAAATCTCACCATTTAATTCATCATATTCACCTAAAGTGTATACACATCTCATTCAGTTACATGGAACATCATGGAATTCTTATTACGAAATGAATAATGAAAATTATAAGAAACACTTTTTTAATGTTTTCCCGGATTTCATTCTCAAGTTTAGTTTCATTTTTATTTCCTTATTTTCGTGGACCTTTAGGGTAATGGAAGAGGAGTGGTTTGTGTTGGTGGTTCATCAAATGAATATCTCATTACATTGGAGGGGATACTCTTAGGACATGGTTTCTCCTCATTTGGATCATTTTCAATGGTTGGAATGATGATTTTATCTTGAGGGGGAGAATATAATGGAGAGATGATTCAGCTGTTATGTTTTAAACCTATCCTAAGGGTAATGGAAAAATCCTTTACCATATTCCTAGGGTGAACTAGTGATTTAGAAGGAATTTTAACATACACTTTAAATTGGATTTCACCCTCCAAGTTAGTGAATTGGCCTAATTGAGTATCTATGTATTATGTGGATACTTTAGTGTTTTTTTGGACTTTTAGATAATTTTATCCGTTTTTTCATCAATTATTCTAGGTTTGGATCAGGTTTTGTATGGGTTTTCTATAAATACCTTTCTGGTGGTAGAGGATTACTGGGCAGTGGGTGGGTGGTGACTAGTCTACCCATGTTGCTTCAATGTTTATTCTGAAATGTTTGAATAAACCATTGATTATAGGCTTGGATTCATTTACAACTATATTTGGATGAATAATATATTTCATTCATAATGGTTTAGTCATAGTGGTGTCCAAATAATATTGCCTTATAATTCTTAGAATTTTCTCTCAGTTGAGGGAATTGTTCAGAATATTGGGTTTTTTGTGGCATAGATACCACAATGAGTTGGATGAGGGTCTTGGTATTTCCCTTTGGAAATAATAAGTTTTCAGATAATGGTGCATATATTTTAAAACATTATGTTCATCGCCTTCTCAAACTCATAACTTTCCATCTCATGTAATCCTAAAATGTGTACACTAGACCTCTAACCAAATTTTTTTGTGTTTTGTACCATTCCCACAATGATTTTCCTTATTGCAATTTGGTTATTTTTTCAACTTGCACACAACATATAGAATCTTTATTCATTTTATGATCATTTGGAATTAAACATTCTTAGTTGTTTTATATTTAAATTTAATTAACTAATCTGATGTTTGGGAAACATAAAAAAATTTAAATCATTCCCAATATTCATGATTTCTCCCCTTATGATTGTATTATTTCAAAACATTCATTATTTATTATTTTAATAAGATATTTTGGGAATATTTTTCAAGGAAATGGTCTTTCATGGCCTCTCTTTCTCTTATTTGGGAGTTGAGATAGTACATAAAATCTTTTTCAGTGTCTTTTAATAATAAAAGGGATTCACTAAGAATTACATATTCCTCATTCACAATTTTAAGCATTAATTTTGAACACACGTTGTGAAATTATTGTAGTTTGTTATGTGGGTGTTCTCTAATGAGTCCATGGAATCTTGGTAATAAGGGAATTAAACCAGATTTTAGATCAATGTTGGGTGCTCCACCTTAAACATGAATATATGTAGGTTTGTTTTCAACTTCAGGTGAGCATAGTTTTTTTAATTTTCATATATTTTGAACTAGTGTATACAAATTAAGTATAGTTTATTGTTTTGTTTTATTATAAGAGATGGTTATAAAAGTCTAAATGTGTGGTGTGTCCTCCATTAAGGGGTTGTACTATGTGTCTTTATGTCGCTAATTTAGGATCTTCACCAATTCAGTTTTGGATAGTGGTAAATAACCCTGAGTAGAACATTTAATTCACACAACATAGAAAATAAATAAATTATAAAACTATAATAGATGTAAAGGTATAATAAAAAACAAATAAATATTCCAAAAATTTAAAAATATATTTTAAAAAAATGCACAAAAACTAAAGCACTCCCTAAAATATATTCAAATTTTTACATAACTGTAATTACACATCAAATTTAAAAGGTTTTATATGATTACCATTGGTCCAAGGTAGAACCTACCTCATCTATCAATGTTATTATGTGATTTATAGTGTGTTTTTTCAATAAAAATAACTAAAATCTGGGGGTGGTTTTGGAAACATCTTTACGAAAGTAACTGAATTTAAATAGATTAATGGTTGAAATCCCAACTAGAATTTGATAAAAATATTAAAAAGGTTTTTTGTGAGTTAAAAACACACATTTAATGTTTGTAATTAGTAAAATATAATTTATGTTTCAAGTAACTATTTGGTTGAAATTAATCAGAATTCTAATTACTTTTAACGATTTTATATCAATACATGTTAAACCAAACCTTGACATCACAATATTATTGGAATAGTCTAGCTAAAATTAATGATCAGTTAAAAGTACAGAGCATTTTAATCCCTTGATTCAACCAAAGAATTCATATTAGAATAAATTTATTATAATTTAGAATAAAATTTTTTCTACACCCAAATACCTAAAGCTAAAAGCAATAAAAGTTTTGAAACTCCATTTACATGATGTGTATCTCCCTCACAATGAACATCCCCCGTTTACCCTGCCATTGGGAGGAGTGGGAAGCTCAAATGGAACCCCTTATTTTATTAATACCACTCTATGAGGATGGATAGATATAGAACCTATAAGGGGGTGATAAGACTCAAATAGAAATCAAAAATGGTAAAACATCACTCTTTGATTTGAACATGAAAATGAGGTTCCCTTGGCTCTCTTTTATAGCCGAAATTGGTAGTGTTTATAAGAACCCAGATTTCAAGATACCAATTGACCCATGGTATCAGGTGAGTAGAAATACTTATGTCTATTTTTAAAAAACAAAAATGTTGTTAAATCTACTCTTTTATTAATTTATGTTAGTTTTTAATCCAATTTAATGTATAAACATGGAGATATCACCAAAATATATAACCAAAATTTTGACATCTTGAGGATTATTTTTCAAGGATAGATCAGTTTTTTTGAGGCCATTCATGGATGAATTAGGACTGATTGTCCCCATTATAGTTGTATCTAATTAAATTTTGGAAATTCCAAATACTGGATATCCCAATTATTTGAACCAATTAGATGAGTTATATGATTTAGTCTTCATTTTTTCTTGGATTTTTGTTCTGTTTGCCCCATTATCCTTCATCGTCATTCTGTGTACTCTAAATAACCTCATACAATATGAAAATAGTATAAAAAGGTAAAATTTCTCATATCAAAATTGATAAAAAAATCTAATTGAAATAAATTTTAAAGGGAATTATGATATAAAATTTTATATTTTTGGTAAATAAAATTGTTCAGTGCATTTGTATAAGGGTGAAATAAAATAATGAATCACAATGCAATCTAGTACTAGAGGGTGACCCTTTTTATATTTAATTCTTAATGTAAAAAATAATTTATTAAATCTTTATATTTTTTAATATAATTACTTAATATATTTATTTAATTAAAAATTCATAAATGAACATGAATACATCACATGTTCATAGGCTAGGAAAATTTAAAATAGGTTTTCATTTGACATATTAGGGGTGACTACATATGACGTTGATGAAATATATGGTTAGATCATAGGCTAGTAAACATATTAGATGTAATTCCTTCTCATCATATATCATGACTGGAGGCATATTCTTATCAATTTTCAATAATTAGGTTTTTTATAAATAACAATAAGCATGTGAATGAAAAAAAGTGTATTTTTTCATCCGATATTCCAGTCAAATATATGTATAACTGTTAGGTACTCAATTTCAAGGCATAACTTTGAGTAGTTATTTGAATATTTCATCCTTAGTATGACAAGATACAAGTATATGGAATATATTACATTTATTTTATTATTTTTATATAATTATGATAACTTTTTAAATATATTTTTTCTGTATTCATGGATTGAAAAAAAAAATTATTCAATAATTTCAGTTAATGTTTATTGCACATGCACCAATGTCTTTTTACTGATAGGATTTTTAATAGTTTGGGTCATCTACGAGAAACTATTTCAATATAGGTGAGGAGGGGATGAGGTTGGATTTTACTTGTCATGTATTATTTATATAATGAAATCATAAATATATTATTCTTGTGACATATGACATAGACAAATATTATTTATCAATAATTTTTTTTTGATATAATATATATATTTTTTTTGTTTTTTATGTTTTTTTGAAGCATAAAAAAATTATTTTTATAGAATGTGGATATCGTTTTTAGTTTATATTGCAACTAGTTGAAAAATTAGGAGTATGGAAGATATAATTTTTTTTTTGTAACTATAATCTATTTTAAATATCATTAATCCATAAATAATTCCATTATATTGTTCTGTATATTTCTAAAACAACACGAAAATATATAGAGGTTATTCGAGTCATCATTAAATTAGATAAAAATAAATAAACAACTTCACATTTATTTCTAAAAATTATAACTGTTGCTATATTGAATAAATTAAATTGATAAAAACCACCACATTTATATTAGTGATAGTTTTAGAATAGTCATAGATCATAGATCCATGGTATTTTTCATGTTCTCACACTAATTTCTAAAAAACGACTGATTAATATGTGACTCATAAAAAACATGAAAATGTATACAACCATAGTTTAAAAAAAATAAAAATGTATACTCTTTTTCTTGTAGTGTATTCCTAGATAAGTATAATTATACCAATAATTTATATGAAAAAACAAAATACAATTTATACTTGACACTTTAAATAGTTTAACCCTCCATCACAATTGATATCAATCACGCAAAATATTGTGTATTTCATGTGAATCACATGTTCCAAATATTATACATGTATAATAGTCTAAGTGACAACAGCTAATAAATAATAAATCCAAATCCCCAAGTGTGTTACACTATGTGATATCATAAAATCATAAAAGGGGAAATGAAGACTAATACTCCCATTTCAAAATTAACCAGGAATTCCTATTAGAAAATGTGTTTTTGACATAACAGTATGAGGTCAATCATAAGAATTTACACATTCATATGTAACAACTATACTTTATCTCAAATTGGAATTTCATAGAAAAATATGACATAATATAAGATATCTATCACATGAATTATTTGATACAACTTTTTAACATCTTCCCCCAGTCTATAACCATTGAACGGTTGTGATATGAGAAAAAACATTACTAGACCATAGGCACACCACCTGATTTGATAGAGGATACTGAATACTAGTGAAGAAGTAGGGTATTATTATGGGGGGGTGTTATAACCCCATATTACTGTGTTGATAACCCATGTTGTGTCATTAATTCCTATAGTGTATCCAAATTTATAAATTAATAACATAAATCAATAAAACCACTAAATTTAATCATAGTATAGGATATGAAAATCCAAGTAAGAACCCACAAAGATATGGTTGGGGAAAATATTTATTAAATAAAAAAAAACAAAAACTAATTTTTTTTTCCTAAATTGAATCTATTCTACGAAGAATATGATTGGTGAATAATGTGGTAGAAGAAAATAGAAAAAGGGTGTCATGAAACAATGAATCCTTGTTTATCAGAAAACACTTTATGATATAATTTATTAGATATCATATAGTCATCAAAATCTAGTCATATAAAGTCCAGTGGTCATGGATTGTGATCTCCATCATAACCTAACCTTCTATCATGGTCACGTACATCTAATTGAAAAAACCGGTTACTATATTCCTTGTATAAACATATATTAATAACAATCCAAAATTTCGTGGCAGAAGTCTAAAGCCTAGCTCCCATATGAAACAAAGGCAATCAATCAACTTGTGAAATGGTCATTCTCAAGTAAAGAATGAAATTAAATAAAGTTCATAACCCTACACATCGTCATCACAGAAAATGAATCAGGGAAGTTAAAATAATAAATGAAAAAATAGAATCCCAAAATGAATTGTAATAAAAAAATAATATACATTTTATATTAATTTCGTATTTTTCATGGACGCCACGACAAAAAAAATATCACCCACTAAATGTAGACATTAGTGGGAGAGATACATAATATGAAAACTTATATAGTAGTAATATGGCTCCGAAATCACCTTGGTACAATGTTATTTTGACCCCCTTTATTTGTTGATGTCCACATGTGAATCTAATGGTCTCAATAAATAGATTTTTTTATAAGAACCTTCTCCACCAGTGTAATTAATTTCATTCCTTATTATGGGTTCACATCATGTGATGACCACATGACATGTAATGTGCATCAGCGATGGCATGTTCATATCTTCTATGTCTCGAAACAGTCATGTTGTGTATTGATTACATGGCTTGTAATTTTACTAACTGTGAATATATACAGCATGAAAGAATGAAGTTATTCATCATATAATGATCTAACATCTTTTACTAGATTCATGATGTGTAAATGAATTCACGATGTGTAAATGACTTCACCCTAGTTATTTGGTTTCATTCTGTTCTAGATGAAATTTTCCTCCAACATCAATATTTATGTGTCCCAAAATAACATTCTTTCTCAGTAATATCACACCTTTTTTCCATTCCAAATAATTATAGTATCTTACCATAAAACCCAAAAAAGAGAAATTTTCCAAATATTGGGATGATAATAAATAAAATTTCAATCAAATACTATAATGAAATAACCTAAAACATATGCATAAAATAAACATATAAAATACCAACCCACTTGAATTTTGACTTTCCCTCAATAATGAAATATGAACATACTAAAAAGGACGTTCACCTTACCATTCATTAAACATAATTTCAATAAATACAATTGATCAAAAAGGAAATTAAATACTCTACAAACAATCAAGGAGAATTAAACAATGAAATAGTTTTCAATGAAAATAGATCAACCCTCTATTTTACTTTTTCAATTTCAAAATACCCATATCCTATTATTCATCCATTTATATTTTTTATTTATTATTAATATGAATGACATTTTCAATTTACCTCACTTGAATTTTTATGCTCGCTATTAGGGTAAAACTATAAAAAGAGTTTAGCACATTTATAAAGACCACATCACTTACTTTAGGCCTTTAAGTATTCTAAAATCTTCACCATGTAAAGATATAAATAACAAATAACAATGATAGTAACTTCATTAGGTTCAAACTCCTCTAAGGATTTTTGGTCGGTGGGTCCAGGATGTGAAAAAATATGGTTTCAAAGGGGTATTTGAATCTAAGGTGTAATACATGATAAAAAAATATTAGTTCAATATTAATCTCAAAATATAGATTTAATCCCCCTATTCCCACCAAAACTTAATGTTTCATCATGATACAATAAAGTTTTTCATCGACCCTTCCCAAATCGTATTGAAAAGTCCCCCAGAAAAATATCCTCAATGATGTATATCCAATATCCTCTATGGAAATTCCCTCCCCAAAAATGGTTATTTTAAATGTAATAAATATATATTGAGTTTTATTAATAGATAAAATAGTCTCATAACATCACTAATTTCTTAACATGGCCATTCCTGGAATGTAATATCATAAACTGTAGTTCAATATTTCAAGGCTGGCTAAGGCGGTGCTACTTCTAATGATTTTTCATCATGAACTCGATTCATGATGTGTAAATAAATTCACTAAATTTAAATGACTTCACCCAAGATCTTCAATATCCTTCTACACCAAATGAAATTGTCCTTCAGCTTAAATACTCTGATGTCGCACTTCCCGACTTTACATCGCGACAATATGTGCATTTTCCCTCTTAATAACACCTTTTTTTACTTTTCAAAGATTAAATGTATCCTTTCATTACACAGAAAATTATTAAATCAAACAAAAATTATCAGTTAAATTATATGAAATAATATTTAAAATTACTCTTAATCATATACATGGAATTAACATATCAAATACCCCCGAACATGAATTTATACTTGTCCGAATGGATATAATCCGATGATACTACAAAGGTCATTCACCTTACCGTGATTTAAATTTAATTTCAATAAAAATAATTGATAAAATGCAAAATTAAATATTCTTGCATTGCATAAGGAAAATTAATCAATACCTCATAATTGAATGATAAAAATCCAACCAATTATTTTACTTTCTCTCCTATGATATAGTCATATCCCATCATTTATCTATTTTCATTTTTCAATTTCTGATGTATATGAATTAATTTTCAATTTACATCACTTGAATTTTCTCTCTCGCTATTATGGTAAAATTGTTAATAGAGTTTGGTACATACCTCAAGAACATGTAACAAACTATAGGATTTCTAGGAATTTAACATATCCTCCTTGTAAGGATATAAATAAAAAATCACGAGGGCTCTATTATTAGATTCAAGTGTCTCGAAGGATTAATGGAATGTGGGTGAGTGATGTGAATGAATTAAGTTCAATATTTAGTTTTGAACCTAATTTGGGATTCATGATATAAAAATATTTGCTTAATAAAAGTCCCCCCCCCCTAAAAATTTTATCCCACTAGTCCCCTAAAAATATCATTGTAGGCACATGATTAAAGTATGAAAAAGGAAGGAATCAACCTATCATAGTATCTTTTTATTATTAATATTACTTAATTTTCAAAATTTCTGATTAAAATAAATCACACATCCATCACCCATCCCTATAAAATTAAAATAAAGTCATTCTATCAATGGTATTTTTTATCCTCCCAAGATAGAACACATTTTTCTATTTTTTTAATGATTCAATTTTTTTTAAATTTTTTTAGAAAGAGAGGTGAATAATAATATAAAATAATTATTTCATATCCTCCCACCAAATAATAATTTAAAATCCAACATCAAAATATAATCAATGATGTATATATCATATCATCCTTGGAATATCACTCCCCACACTTGTTATGTTAAATATCATGAAATATATTTAAATTAAGGAATGATTAGATAAAATAGTCTTTTAATATGGAACATTTTATAAGAATGTTACTCATGGATTATAATATCACAAACCATCAATCTATATTTCAAGGATATATGAGGTGATGCTTCTTTTGTTGACCTCGATTCATGTAATAGATTTATGATGTCTGTATAAATCCATGATGGGTAAATTTTTTCACCTATTTTCTTCAGTCTTCTTGCGCATAAGATGAAATTGGCCTCCGGTGTCAAAATTACAATTTTTCACAGTACCACTTCACTTCGTATCCCTAGGTGTATTTTTTCTCTTTAATATCACCTCTTTTTTTCATTTTCTAAGATCTGTTGTATCCAATCATAAAAAATCCAAATATTGAAATGATTACAATTTATATAAAATAAATTACTATATTAAAATACCCTATAATATATGTATGAAATAAAAATATAAAAAACCCCAAAAATTGAATTCATAATTATCTGAAAATATGTAATCTCAAAATATTACAAAGGAAATTCACATTTCCAAGATTTAAATTCAATTTTTACAAAAAAAAATTGATCAAATGAGAAATTAAATATTCAAGAATCATTCATGAAAAACCCATCAACTATTAATTTTCCAATGAAAAAAAAGTATTTTACATTTTCTCTGTTGAAATATATACATCCCATCATTAAAATATTTTCAATTTTGGTTTTATTATTAATACTCATGACTTCTTTAATTTTCCTAACATCAATTTTTTCACACATCAACAGGGTGAACTAATTAACAGTAGTCAACACATACTTCATGAAGATACCATCTACCATAGGATTTCATGGTGTCAAATATCTTCACCGCATGAAGACAAAAAAATTAGGGTTCCATCATTAGTTTCAAATGTCTCTGAAGATTTAGGGTAGGTGTATAATGATGTGAACAAATAATGTTCAAAATTGAGGTTTGATTCAAAAGTGTAATGAATTATTTAAAAATATTAGCTCAATATAAATAACCATCTTAAAATTTTATCCCTCTCCTCCCCCAAATACACAATATGGGCTCATCATACATGTAAGTATAATGAATGAATCAACACACTTTTTATTTTCATATTATTTGTTTTATTTATTTGAAGTTTACAGTTAGGAAAAATTTGGCAATCAACACCTTACCACATACAATCAAGATATCATAATTCTTGAAATGGTGATTTTTTATCATCCCATAAAACATTCCATTTTTTTAATTTTTTATTTTCTTGAATGTCTAATTTTTATATAAAATTTTTATTAAGACAGGTGAATATTAAAAATTTCATGGCCTCTCTACATGTCATAATTGAAACCCCCCATCAAAATATCTTCAATGATGTATATCCCTAATCGACCATGATATGTCTCTCCCCTAGACTTATTCTATTAAATATCATGTAATATATTTAAAGTTAGGTATGAATTGATAAAATAGCCTTGTAACATGACTCATTACTAACATGGTTTTCATGTATGTTAATATCATATTCCATTAATCTATAATTAATGGATGGCTAACACAATAAATCATTCGATCATCTCAAATCAAGTAATAGATTCACAATATGTAAATGAATTCCTGAAATGTAAATGACTACACCCAGGTTCTTTGGTATTATTATATTCATGATGACATTGGAATATAGATTAATTATTATAGTGACATGTCATACCACATTGTTTAGTGGTGATAAGTTTCATTTTTTCTCTTTAATATCTCCTCTTTTTGTTCCTTCTCTAGCTTCTGTTGTATACTACCGTAAAACACAAAAAAAGTAAAACCGTCTAAATATTGGAAATATTATCAATTAAATTTCTTAATTTTATATATTTAAATACTCTAAAATATATGCATCAAATAAACATATCAAATTTCAAATACTATAAAATAACCAAAAATCGCCCACAAAAGTTATAAAAAAGTACATAGATGAATAATCCATAATCATAAAAAATAAATGATTGTTGAAGAAAGAAATCATAGAGACTAATGGTCTTTAAAACATACAATAATTAGTCTCTCCAAGGCCAATCACATATAGAAAATAAATAAAATTATTTTGAAAAACAAGGAGGCTCTACTCCAATCATTAAGCCCCATAACATCACAATTTCAACTATATATAATATATTTTCCTGATCATGACACTTCGTGCCACTACACTACCTAAACCTGACATCAGTGAAGTTTTCTATGGTACACAAGGGATATAGAAACACATGTTGACTGTGAGAACAACTCTATAGGGAACCACTAATGTAGTCTCATACATAACCAGTAAATAAGTGTATATGCATGTGACATGAACAGTTGAATAAATAATTTAAATAAATATGCATGAAGAAATAATCTCTTTCTATCCTTGGTTTATAACTTATTACACAAAATCAACTATACCTTCTTCTAATAGTGAAATCATGTCTCTAATAATGTCATGTAATCGTGTTAACTAGTATCAGTCTAAATAACCATATTATAGTAGGTGCATCCACTGATTCTGAGGATTGATCCCAGGAAATGGGCATCATTCAAGTCATGTAGCATATTTTTAAGGGGATGACCCTATGAAATATAGTAGAAACAATGAGAACATATCCAATTCCTAGGGGAATTGCACTTGGAAATACATAATAATGTGTAAAAATCTTTTAACGTTGACAACGTCTATGACAGCTCATAGTTATCAATCTTCAGGGATGAATCTAGAAGGGAAATTCCTAGAACTCTATGGCTAGTATGAGAAAAATATGAATCCTTGGAGAAAATCCAAGGCATAATGTATCAATTGTAATATAAAAAATCCAATGATAATGTCTATAGAATTAAATATATATTGGAATAAAATATAGATATTCTGCATCATAGAAATATCATACATTCATTTATATATATAACATAGAGGGAAAATGCAACCATGTGATAGATAATCTCCTAACCTATTCTAGTTTTATGGTGACACCTACAGTCATCAATAAACATTCTGGTTTGCACCCTCTTGAGGAAATACATCTCAAGAAAACTCAAAGGGTCCCTTAGGTCACATCAAGCATAGAAATGACACATAGGAAAATATTTCTCATCATTAGATCTTAGTAAATCACCCATCACTCAGATGGAATTACATCCCTTAATAAGGGAATAACAATCTCAAGGAATCAATAGTCTCTTTGGAAATGTCATAAAATGACCTATCTAGTGTGGATTATTGAAGAACATGTCAATAACGTTGTAATCACAGTCAATCCTCTCACAAAACCTATATATAATATACCAAGAGAATTCCCTCTCAGATACTCACAAGTTAAGGGAAATAACACTCACCTCACTCTAATCTCAATTAGATTTACAACATGAAGACATCTCAAGGGTCCATTAAGGTATACTATAACCATTCAAATTTGATCATTACATCCATATAAAATAATGTCCTAAGACACTTACACCACAAGAAACCATGTTCAATTAATTATTTCTTTCACCCATATAGTTCCATATATTAGAAGTAACATATTTATAATCAATTCATTGTCCATCACTATATGAGAAATCAATCCTATGAACAAGAGTTCCTCATGTACCTTAAAACATTCATTTTTCACTTGAATATATTCCATTTTAATTAAATATTTCACATAATGAAAAATGATTAATCACCCTAGGTTGTGAGAGAGAATATATCATATTCCACATTAATCACTCATACTACTATATTAAAATTCATATGCACCACTTACCCCATTTATAGTGTGATTTATATTTGATCATTATCCAATAACCCTCACATGATCTCATTTAAGTCCAATTTTCCATCACCAACTCATAATATACTCTAAATAAAAATAAATAATCTAAATTAATAAATTTTAATCATTTATTATTAATTAAACATCTTATAATTATTTTATCAAATTATTTATAATGTTCATAATTTCATAAAATCTCATGTTGAAATATCATTACACAAAAACAATGACTAAAAACTCAATGAAGGTCCACGACGTACTCCATGAACCATCCCAAAATATATCAAAACTCATAATAGTAATACAATTATAATTTTTTTTAATTTTATTAAAAATATATGAAAAATATATATGTGATATACTTTCATAAAAATAGTGTTACATGATGTGTGCTCATTCTTCTAGGATATTCTCTAACAATGCTAAGAAAAAATCCAATATCATCGAAATATTTTTACTATACTATGGTATAAATAATTTCCAGACACTATATGGTTATTTCCAAAATCAAATGTAAATACATTGATGGAAGATAAATGAAAGAAAAAACAGTAGTTGTACCAAAAAATGTGAAATAAATTTCATTATGAACACCAAAATACATGATGGATCAAGAGTGAATTGAACGAGAACACTACTAACCATAGAATGTTAGTGAGGATAATAGAACAGGGAAATGGATTTAGAAATGTTGGGGGAAAATTATGAATTCAACCTTTTAAAACAAGGGAGGCACAACAAATTATTAATAATTCCATGGTTCACCACATGGAAACATGAAACATCAGAGAAATCCTTGAATACTTGTACCTATTGATATTTTCTATTATTCCACACCCCATCCAAAACATCATGCAACCTCAAATTTTTCTTAGGGTAACTCTTATCCAAAATTCATTCAAAACACTCAATCTATTCATTTCATCCATCTTATATCCCAAAACAGCATCTTACCGTAGAACATGAAATACAATATGATGTGGTTATTCTAGAAATCCATCAAAATTATAATGGAGTATTAGCCATAATCTATTGGGTTAGGATGTTTCCCATAGGGGAATCCCTTTTCCAAAATTCCATTAGGAACCCTACACACTCATCCAAAATTCCAATCATTTTTCCCTTAACAACTCACCAAGATGATCGGGAACACTATGTGACTTCCCTCAGTATTTCCCATAGGAAGAGTCCTCAGGAACCATTCCCAACTCATTGTGATTAATCCCTTGACATAGGTTTTTCTCCCTCTACCATGAAGATATCCTCTCTATGGTTCTCCCTATGGTGGATCATTTTATAAAAAATGGAGATAGTTGAACCTGACATTACATAGATGTGTGTCTATAACCTAAAACATCTCTATGTCATTGTTATACATCCCAAAACATATCCTTGAGAAATTATAAACATCAAAATGATAATTTTATTCCTAATTAAAAAACATTCCCCACTAATGGATAAAAAATTCAAATTCATTCTCAATTTTTTAACCGAAAAAAGTGTCTTTAAAAATCTATTATTAATATTTTGGCTAGTTTTTTTATTCAAAATTTTAAGAACAATATCTCATATTATTATCTACTTAATGGAAATTTTAAAACCAACTTTTGGTTTTTTTAGTTTCAATTATGTATTTGGGCTTACAAAATTTTCACTTTCTGTAGAATTATTCAATTATTCTTTTCTAGATATTAATTCTCTTCTTTTTTATATTTTAATATTTGGTTCATAAAAATTTAAGAAGCAAATTCATCACATTAGTAAATATTTTTTAAATTATGAAACATGAGTGGGTATCTTAAATGGTATGGTCTTATATAATATGGTTTATAAAAAATTTATAAAAAGATCAAAATATGATTAAGGATTAATTGGATTGATGGGTAATGTTTTCATGACATCATATCCCAATTTTTTTATGCACAAAAGTGGCAAAAATTATGCTCGAATCATGAAAATAATTTTTTTCATGGAAATTGTTTTCCCTTTCATGAAATATTTTTCATATTTTTATGGACATGAAAATATCTAAAACATGTCCCAAAAATAGACATGTTATGAAAAAATATCATAAATCATAGAAAAAACATCTATTATATAGTCCATATCTTGGTGAACTGAATGTTTTCATAAGAATCATGGTTGAACCACATTTTCCTCCTATCATGTTTGTATCTGTACTAGTCTCATGAAAGTAAAAAAAATTCTTTAATTTTCATTTATCCTAGTATGGGAATTCAACCAATATAAAAATATTAATTGTCAAAAAAATATTCGTTCTCAAGAAAATAAATAAAGATTTTTCATCATGCCTGAATTAATTTATCTTTTTATTTTTAAATCCCTTTTGATATGATTATATATATTTTTTTCTAGTCTCATGGACAATAAATTTTTTCTACTTGGTGACTTAGTAACCTAGTTTTCTTAGGACCTAGGATTCTAACACCTCATATTTTTCATTTCTGATTTACCCATTAGTTTTCATAACAACATATAGAGTGACATCATGATACCTCAACCTAGGTAAAAATACAATATCATTCAAATATAGTCTTCATGAAAAAGTATCATATAGGGAGGGGTAGTCATTTGTTTGGAAAAAATACATTTTAATCTCCTATCTTGTAATAATTTAGTTTTTTCATACATATTGTTTCTCTTTCTCTATTTGTTTTTTATTTGGAATGGTTCACTAGTCATTTTTATCAATCAATGTAAATTTTATACACTAATATAATGGGACATTGCTCCTCAGATAATAATGATTTATTTACCTAATAACTTTAGAATTGTATACAGTTATATTCAACAATGATTCACCTCTTGACATTATATTTAAATAATAAAACAATATAAACTTATATACACATGTTCCCAACATGTATATTCCCCTTACTTTTAAACCATAAAAATTATTCAACATTATGAAAATGTATTAATATACGTACAAATTAACTCTAAATGAATAAACAATTTACCATTATATGTTTCTTTAAAATCTATATCAACTTTTGATAGAAATTTTCAACATAGTTTCTTTATTTAAAGGACCCAAAACTTTAAAACCTAGTTAGGGATAAAAATGTTATCCCCTTTATCAATGAAAAGAAGGATATTTAGTAAGGGGTTATTCAATTATCAATACCACAAGAGAATAACATAATTATTATTACTCACCCAATAAGGGAATCAACATGATGCTATTGGTGTGTTCAAAAACACCAGAATAGGAAATTCATGATGTGTTATCACTAATTATCTCTCATAAGCTTTTTGGTGGTGATATTTTGTTTATGACATGAATATGTTTTATTTTTAATGATATTCATAAATATAAAAATATAATGTAATTTAGATTCTTGATAGACTATCCATCAATAATTTGATATTTTTATTGATTTGTAAATTGGACACATTCTATGACTTTTTGACAACTGATAAAATTTCCATTACTCATATATTTTTTCCCTGTCCTATCTTGAAATTATAATTTACATCCCCATTGTGTGACAACTCCAAATCACCTTTTAAATAATGTTCAACTTAAATAGATTTTGATATCTCCAATACTACTATATTTCTCATTTAATTCATAATTATTCATTAAAAATATTAGTATTAAAACAAACATACATATTCATAAATGCATCACATGTATGAAAAATAAACTATCATCCATTTAATAATTTTTTTATACAATTCATAAACATACTATTGGGAATCATATTGTTATATTTTTACAATTTAAACTAAGATCCATACCTCAATTATTGTAAATGATCTTCTTCTTGAAATACATTTTATAAATAAACCCCATTTAATATATCTTGGAATCTCAAATCATTCATTAGAATTTTATTTAGGCATGATACATAAATATATATAATAATTTATAATTTTCAAAGATGTATAAATATATTTTCCAAGTATTGTTTGAGGATAATTTCTTGGTAGACTATAAATTCAATGTATAATTATTTATATTTCTAATAGATAATCAATTTTTTGAAAAGGTTATGTTTTTTCAAGGTGAATTCTAGGTATTTAAGTAGTATTATACCCACAAAGTAAAAAGATCCTATATTTGGACATGGATTCATGTTCTATATATTAACTCCCTTGGGTACGCGATATGTCACCAATCCATATATCTTCTATTGGGTCATTTGGATCACCAAAAAAATAAAATTGATCTATGCATTTCCTTTCCATTTCCAATGAAAGGATCCATTACCATGAGTACGTGATTTAAATATTTTTATAATTATTATCATTTAATAATTTTATATTAATTATTTATCTCTTTTCTTTCAAATTTTATTACATGATATAGTGTATTGATCCCTTCTAACATGTCATTTTACCCAAGAAATGAAGGGATCTTATAACTAAAATTTATTTCTCTCTAGTTCTTTAATTGATTTATATAGTTTTTTCATTGGTTTAATTGATTTTATTTTCCATGAGGACTTATAAATAATTGATTTTGAGATTATATACAATTAATAGAATTCATAAGAATAATTGAAGACATGAAAATAGAAATTTAATTTTCAAAATGGATCCATAAGATACCATTTTAGTGTAGGGAAGAATAAACCAAATTAGAAAAAAAAAACCTCCTTCAACATGCCTTAGGTGTAAGAATGGGATTAAAAATTGAATTGGGAAACAAAATGAAACTCAAAATGACTTGAGAAATTACATAAAAACTGACCTTACAGATGAATTAGGGGAAACATAACCCCTTGTTGAACAATCACTGGACTGTGAATCTCCAACAGAAGATGATTCATATATATTGGAATGGAAGGAAATTATTTTCATCCTAATTTAGGAAATAAAAGAAGTATTTTATATATGTAATGGAGAATATTGGTTTAAGGTTACTCGAAATGTAAACATGTGAAGGTATTTTTCTTTTTGAATGATCTCTCACAAAAATATATAAATTGTTTTGAAATTTTAGGAAACATGGAAGGTTTTAATTATGTAATAATATTTGAATAAAATATTTAGGATGCTGATCAGGGTAAAAATTAACGGATCTCACATAAACACTATCATGGTTCAAATATCTATGGAAGGGTGGCATAAAAGAATGATTTTGATAGTAAAAAACCAATTATGTATTTTATTTTTAAGAATGAGATGTTTAAGAGATTGTTTGATAGTTTCTCTAAATCAGAGTAATAAATTAATAATTTTGTATCTAGCTTGGACATTAAGCTATTTACTGAAGATGAAAATTTAGATGTATTAAAAATTATACATAACGAGATTAACATGTCCTTGAAGAGGGGGATTTATGTTAAGGACAAACTGAATCAATCTCTATTTGAAGGTTTTACACCATATCATTTTGGTTTAGGTTATATTTCGCGTAATATATTTATTTCTTCTATTTTTTCATATAATGAAAACATGATATTTTTTTGTATCTATAATTTGAGTTGGGTTCTTTTGTTCATTCACATTTATTAATAAATATTTCTTTATTATTGACCCCCAACACTATAGTTTTATCCCATGTTTATTTAATTTACTCGCACATTAAAACATTACAATCAACTACATGGGAATACATAAGGATTTTATTTCAAAATCACCACTCTCTAACATTTTAAACCAATGATTTGATATATATCTAGTTCCACAAGTCACCTTATGTCCTTTAAATTGTGTTTTGTCATTATTATATTATTTGTTATTAAAATATCATAGGAGGAAAAAAAATTATTACTCACTAAATGTATATAACAAGATGGTTATTATTGAAAACAAACATAATAAAATGAAAACTGTCCCATATTGGTGTGAATGTCAAATTTTTTATTTCATTTAGTAGTTGGGATTTTTTGTGTCAGTATTTATATCTTTTAAAATATTTATAATATTTTGATATTTTGATATGGGTTTGACTTAGAAAATGGATTAAATGATTCAATGATAATTTTTTTGATTTTTTTATATTCCATGTTGTATATTTATTTTTTAATCTATAAAAATAGAGACATAAACCTAATTAAATTTATGGAATATAAGTGTTCTCTTTTAATTGTATCATAGTCAGGTTTAACTTAACAATTATATTATTTGGTATTTTTGTTGGCACATATTTGAAATTATTTCAAGTATACATACAATCTAATAATCATATCATCTCATTGATGTTGATTTTTTGTTTAAAATTTTCTTCAATAGTTTATGATTTTGGACACAACTGATTTCATTTCCCAAAAAATTGAAATTTCTTAGAATGTGATCACATCTAAATGGATTTATATTAACAATGAAGAAAATGATAGGAAATTTATTTCAATAGAAGATAAATTTATTCCCTAAATATGTATTTTAATGAAAATAAAGGACTAGTAGTATGTAAGAGTTTAAGAATTGATAGGGACAAAAAAAATGGTACCAACTCAATATCATAATGGGTTTTCCCTATATGAATTATTTCTTTTTCATTAATTTTATCTATTTTTATGGTATTGTTAACCTTGAGTTTTTTTCAAATGGAATAAACTAGTGTCAATAAACTGACACTTTGTGATCGGTCCATGTTGTATTCTTCTTCGTTGGTATCATAACATGAAGTATAATTCTATGTTTGAAAGATTCTATTATGAAACATATAATGTGTGCGTATATTTAGAATTAAAAGAGAAACCATTCTCTTAGAAGGTCTTAAAGGGAGAAAAAATCTTTTCAAGCCAATTATTAAAGGTTTTTAGTAGTGTTGAAGGTCCACAACCTTGTGTTGATCTTTAATCAAACACATACCATGAAAAGAATAAATTTTTTCATTTCATCACTTTTGATTTTCATTTTTTCTATAATGCATAAGTAAATACATTAGGTTATATATAAGATACTAATTTTGAAAAAGAAATTTGGTTTATATTATATGATCGGGATGAAAATTTAAGAGTTGAAAGGGAAATTGAAGATGTTAAAACATATGTGTAACAAATATGGTGAATAAAGAAATAAAAAATAGAGTATTTAAATAACTATTTGAGTGATCAAGTCTGAGACTTGGATGACCTTAAGTCTCTCAATAAAACTCTTTTACTGATATATTGATAAATCAACAATGGGATAAAATAACCATGAGAATAATTCAATGAGTTACCAATCATGATTTCTTTTTATTCAATTAATTATAGGCATTAACCTGAATAGTTCTAATTAACAGTATATGTTATAGTAACTTTTAAAATACCATGGGATCTTAATCATGGATTTTTGGATTCCAATCCCCTTATATAACCACTTGATATTTGTAATAATATGTTATTGGTTTTAGAAGTTTTCATTTAATATAAATATAATGTGTTATCTTTGGAATAGATGAAATATTTTTTTATATTTATCATGTATAAGAACATGTTTTAATTGATTATAGTAAATTTGGATTTCTTATTTTTAAAATAGAGGTGTCCTTTTTCATGAATAACTAGTTAATAATTTTATTTTTAGTGGATATTTAACAATTTTTAAAGTATTTGTAGCTATAATAGGGATAAAAATAAACGGTGAAACTAATGACAATCAATTTATCAAGATATAAAAGGAATTGTTTCTTTTCCAGGAAGTAAAAAAATAAACATATAGAATGTTCCAAGTGGAATGAAAAATTGATGGAACCAAGTAATATTTATTTTAAAGATGTTTGTTTTGATGTTTTCCATTAGGATATTTTAAATTAATAATATGACAAGATAAAAATAATAAATGAGTTATTTGGTGAAAAATTATATGGATTTGTTCATAGATTCATCATGGAGATGAATTGATATAGTTTGGAAAGAAAATATGTGGTTTCTGAATTCAATAAATTCGAAGTGAAAACTAAACACCATTTTAATTGAAGTCATCAGTTATGTCATAAAGAACATCAATCAATGAATGTGAAAGATAACATGAGATTTTCTACTTTTTTGCCTCAATGTGTTAAAATTAATATTCTTCTCAATTCTATTATAAAATTTACTCTCAAATCTCAGAAAACAATAAATAATTCAATGATTTTTATATAGTGCGCTATTAACCACATCTTTAACCATTATAAATAACTCGTATAATGTGTTGAATATTTGTGGAATTATTATTTATCTTTGAATTTATCTAAATTTTAATATTTTTAATCAATGACTAAATTTATACACCAAAAAAATTATTTATACTAACAAAGACTATCAGTTGAAAATTAGGATAGAAATTTTGTATATTATCTATCCTTATAGTTCTTATATATCTAAGGAATAATTTAAAATGGGAGGATTTACAAGTTATATCTGATCTAGTTACACCATAGGAGGTGTAAGTTTTGTTATATTCGTTCTCATGAATGAAGTTTAACAATGATCACAATACATTTCCATTGAAAAACTATTTAACCTCATAGATATAATATCATTATTTATGGAATATTAATGATGTATATGTATTATAAAAGAAATTAATAAATGATAAATCCATCAAATTACCTAGCTCATGATGTATAAAATAACAGTCTTACATACTATGTTACCATTAGCTAGAAAGGCCCCCACATGGCCTCAAGAGCACTTCATTGTATGCCAGAGGAAGATGACTAACATCGAGGACCCAATGATGATATAATAGAGAGATTATACCATCATTATCAGAGTAAAATTGAAACACCGAATGGTTTTTAACAAAGAAAATAAATTCATGCAACTTTGTTTTTAGTATATTTCTATAACTATCCTTTAATCATAATTTTGCAGCTTCTATGTTTTGAATTCTCAAAAACATTCATCTAAAATTTTGTTCAGTATGTTATTTAGAGTCTAATGGAATAAACATTTTTTTGGTGAATAGTAACATACCCTTAAGAATGGTAATATGAATAGTAATATGACCATATTAAATAGTAAATTGTATTATTTTTTTCTTAAGTCATTAAGATTATAACATCTTGTTTAATTTTTTAATGTGATATAAAAGAACTTATATTTTTAAAATTGTTTATTTTTGAATTAAGTATTACTTTATTTATAAAATTATTTTCAAAAATATAGACTTCATTTTTGAATTTTACATATCGAATAATGGTTAGGGTATTGTTTTGTGATTTTTATGAAATAGTTGATTTTTCAGGGAATAGTAAAATTATAGGTTTGAGTTATGATTTGTTAATGAAATCATTAATGATGTAATAAATTTGTTCTTCTTGTGTACTATAAAATAATATGTTAGTTGTTTAAATGGATAATACCTTGGCCAAGTACCATGGGCAAGCCCATGGTTTTAGAAATACAACTATTGAGGTGTCCCTTGAAATTATTAAAATATTCTCTCACTTTTTCTATAAATACCATCCCATTCCTTCATTAAATTCATTCCCAATTATTCCTCAATGATTATATTGCATCTTTACCTCCATAGTGTTCCTCCCAAGGTTTCCTCAAGCCCCCAAGGTCCCATCCTTTATGTTTTGGGAGTTACACTACATGGTAAGAGAATTCTAGACTTCTTTTTTTCCATTCAAGTACTCTTTTATGTGGTATAACATTCAAGAATACATATCATGTTCATATTTTAATTTTATTATTTATATATTATGTATTATTATTCATTTATGTATGGGTTACTTTTTCCCCCTCTCTTTTTATTATTTTCTAAAACCATGTTGCATAGCCATTAGAGTGTTGATTTTTTGTAAGGGATTTCTCAATTTTTTTTTTATTTTGAGTGTCATTATATTTCTTATTCTTTCCCCATATCCACTTATACAAGAGGCATAAAATAAAAAAAATCATGTATATTCTGGATGTTCTCATGATCTTGGAAAATTCACCATCATTCTTCTTCTCCTCTCCCACTTATTCATGGAATCAAAATATTGTTCGTGATGTGTCGAATTACCATCATCGGGGACGATGTGATTTAAATTTGAATTAATTATTTAATGTGTGTTCATGAAACAAATTTTATGGTTGAACCAGGTTATAATATATATATTATGTCTCATAAATGGTTTGGTAATTCTTTTGTACTAATGGTTTTAATTTTTATAATCCAAAAATGATTTTGTTATTATCAAAGAACCACTAAAATATCTAAACGAACATCATTAATGTCTTAAATTATGAATCATCCTCATATCATACATCAAAATCATAAATGGTATTAATTATGGAAATTAAAATATATAAATACCTTTTTTATTCAAATTCTATAGTATCACATCCAATCAACAAGAATATCCATCAAGAACAAATCATGGAAAACATGAAAAGAAAACACCCCAAAACAGTGTAAGGAACAAAATACTAACAAATAAAGGGTTAGATTAAGAAATGAAATTGTCATATAAGATATTATAAATACGGTTATGTTTCTGTAAGATATTAAAAAAACTCTTTGAACCCTTATACATGAGGTTTAAAAAATTTTGAAGTAAGACAAACCCGAGGAAAGGGAATTCTTAACCCAATTTCCATTCTTTGGGTGACCATATTCTTTATTCATTATGTGGTAATAATATTATTGGTGTGATTAATTTTTTTTATATTATGATTTATTATGTCTATTTTTATATTATACACATTTCCAATCCATTCTTGTAATTCACATTCCAACTATTTTTTAAGGTACTTTCTTTAAAAAATCCTTTTAAAACTATCTTTAATAAATTTCAAAAGGATTTATTTTTTCTGTGTATGGAATGAGAGATTTATCCTGATTTAAATATACTATATTACCCAGATAATTTTTTGTACATTATTCATGTTTTGTTGATCCCATTATAGATCATGATATGTTGGTTTTATCCCCTTTATAGCTCAATATATATTGCGATGAGCCCATTATAGCTCAATATATGATGTGTGATCCCCATTATAGATCTCCAATGTAATGGGAAATCTAGAGATGGACGTTAAACAAAGGGTTATTCCATGTGTAAGGGTTAATGTAAGAGTGATATGTTAAATATGTCCCAGGGAAACAATATGAGTTTTCTATGTATTTGAATTTTTATGATATGGGTTTTATTAGTTTTTATGTTATCACTTGACTAATGATTTCTATCATTATATCCCTTACTATGTTTTATACTCATCCCATGTTTTTAAAATGTTTTCACTGGATATAAAGGTTAGTAATAGAAATAAGGGATTCATGATGTTTTATATAGAGTGTTGTTAATGAAATCATGCATTATGTTTTAATGTCATATATTTTGAAAAAATGGAAACTATATTTAATAGTGTCATATTTGTATGAATGTGGAATGTTATGTATGTATGTTATCCTAATTATTTAAAACTCAAAACCCAAAAATATCTTCTAATGTGTAATAGTGTACGTTCTTGTTAAAAATTTAAGAATAAGTAACATATTAAGGTTGGGTCTTTATAGTTGGTATCAAAGGACGGTTTATATAACTTTAGGGGTTGGGATGATATTTAAAGAATAACATGACTGATTTATTTTACTCTATGGTAATTTGAAATTTTATATCATATTAGGGTTACCATATTGATTCATCTATGCTATGTTTGTATATAATGGTTTCTTGTAAATGAAATATGGAAGCTAATGTAGGAAGGCACCAAGAGGCTGATGTCTGTCTGAATCTATAGCCTGTAATTGTGGGAATCTAAACTGAGCAGTTTGTGATAGAGATGGCTCAGTTGACTCAAGTAATAAATTGTGTTATTATCCATTCTAGAGTGAAAAATTCTCTCCCATGAAGAAACATGTCTTTTTTAGATAATTGGATGAGGCCATATCCTCCATCATTCAGTGGAACTATAGATCCAGTGATGCCGAAGGATATATCAATTCTCTAGAAATGATATTTGATGTCATGGGATGTTTGGAAGGTCAAAAGGTAAGACTAGAAATTTATAGTTTGGAAGGTGAAGCTAATAAATGGTGGGCTCTAGTTATGAATACGAGATAAAGTGATGATCTTGATAGTTTGGAATGGGATGATTTTAAGAGTTTTTTTCTAGAAAATTATTATCCCGAAAATGATCGACTCAGAATAGAGAAACAATTCATAGAATTGAAGCAGAATGATGATGATTCTGTGGCAGCATAAGAAACCAATTTTACAAGACTGACTGGTTATGTACTGGATATTACTTTGGGGTTTGAATGTAAATTGAATAGATTTTACATTTTTTTAAACATTTTTGTGAAGTGCTTTGGCCTCATGAGAGTTTAATAGCTATGATAAGCTTGTTCGTTGTGCTAAAAAAGTTGAGATGAAGATTTTTGAAACATATATGCATCATGATGACAATAATAAAAAGTTATCTAGTTGGCAAGCAAAGGGGAAGAACTTGTCAAATATGTCTAGAAGTATGAAAATGAATTTTCTCTTCTTGTGAAAAGTGTGGTAAAATGAATCCTTGTGAATTTCCTATAAATTCTGGTAAGTTCTACCAATGTGGGACGTTTGGACACATGTCTCATGGGTGCAAGGAAAATGATATGAAAAGTAATGATAATATGATGGTGAGATGCATTAACTATAAAGAATTGGGTTATTTGGGTAATGTTTGTCTGAATCTCTTAACTCAAGTAAGGAATCTGCGTGATTGGAAGCAGAAGGGTTTGCTAAAATAATTTTCAACCACCTCTGTAGATGTTGAACCATCAAATACATTGGCATCAGGTACATTTCTAGTTTTTAAAGATTTCAAAATTGTGTTGTTTGATTTAGGGTCTACACATTCTTTTATTTCTTATAAATTTTCAGAAAAATTGGAAATTCATCCTCAATAAATGAACTTAGATATCATGTTAAAAACACCTTCAGGAAATATTGTGAAAAAAATTATAGGAATATTCCTATCCTTGTCTGTGGAATGTGTTTATCTAAAAACCTTTTTGTTTTGACTCTTGTAGAGTTTGATGTCATTCTGGGTATGGACTGGCTTTCTTTTTATCATGCTAAGATAGATTGCAGAGAAAAAGAATTTTTTTTTAGAAATAATATCACTTTGTGCAAAATAATGAACTGATACCTTTAATAACATATCTGTAAGCTAAAAAACTGATATGGGATGGAAATGAACGTTTTCTTACTCATATTTATGATGATAAGGGAACTATACAAATGAATGATGTACCATTATTAAATGAATACCTGGATGTTTCTTCAGATGATTTTCCTCGTGTTATTACTAATCAAGAGGTTGAGTTTACTATTTACATAGTTTCTGATGCTAAGAAAATTTAAAAACCTCCTTATCAAAATGGCCAAAATGGGATTTCTAGAATAAAAAAATTAGTTGTAGTAATTATTAGATAAAGGATTAATACGACCACGAAATTCACCATGGGGGGGGATCTTGTCTTGTTTGTTAAGAAAAAATATGATTCAATTAGTCTTTTCATCGATTATAGAGCCTTGAATAACAATAATGTTTAAAAAATAACATTTGCCTCATATCGATGATTTGTTTGATCATATATAGGGAGAGAAGTATTTTAAAATGGTTGACATGAGGATGGGATACCATCAGTTTAATGTAAAGGATAAAGACACCGTGAAGATTGCATTCCGTACTAGATATAGTCAATATGAATGTTTATTTATGCCTTTTGGGTTAACTAATGCACATATTGTATTCATGGATATTATGAATAGAATATTTCATGATTTCTTGGATATGTTTGTGATTTTATTGATTGATGATATTTTGGTATATTATAAAACTGAATAGGATCATGAAAAACATTTAAGGGTTGTTTTACAAACATTAAAAAAAGAAATTGTATGGAATGTTTTTCAAGTGCGAGTTTTGGTTGCAACAGATTACTTTTCTTGGGCACATTGTGAATAAAGATGGCATAATAGTTGATCCTTCCAAAAAACCAGTGGTGGATGAATGACCAAGTACTACAATTGTTATAGATATTTATAGTTTTCATGGGTTATCATGTTATTACTGATAGTTTGTAAGAAACATTTCATGATTATCTAGCTCACTAACTAGGTTAACACGAAAATGGGATAAATTTGTTTAGATAGAATAATGTGATGTTTTTTAGGAACATAAGAATAGATTAGTGAATTATCTATTTTTTCCTTGCCTTTTTGAAATGTAGGTTTTTTCATCTATAGTGATGCTTTATTAAAGGGACTTGGTTTCGTTCTGATGCAGAATGATCAGGTAATCGCATATGCTTCAAGACAACTAAAAACTCATTAGCTAAATTATCCCACAAATTATTTGGAATTGGAAGTTGTGGTTTTTGCTTTAAAATTTTGGAGGAATCATTTAAATGGAGTCAAATGTCAAATATATACTAACCATAAATATCTGATGTGTATATTCACTCTAAAGGAATTAAATATGAGACAAAGAATATGGATTGAAATAAAAAAATATTATGATTGCATGATCAATTATCATCTAGGAAAATAAAATAAAGTGGTGGATGCCTTGAGTCGAAAACATCATGCATCATTAACAATGAAACGTGTTGAAAATGATCCCTTGATTAATAGTTTGATAAAAATTTTCATAGAAGTTGTCATTGTAGGGAATAAATTAGTTTTGTTTCCGGTTTAAGGATATTCATCATTATCAGATAGAATTAAGTGAGCAAATAAAGAATAACATGAGCTATAGAAAAAGGTAGAATTGTTTAAAATGGGTAAGTTTCTAGAATTTAACCTTGATTAAGATTGTTTTTTAAGACTTGGTCAAAGGTTTTGTGTTCCTTGTGATTACCAGTTAATGAATGATTTGTTGTGTGAAGCTCATAGTTCTCCATTTTCAGTTCATTCAGACAGTACTAAGATGTTCAGAGACCTTCGAATGTATTACTAGTGGTATGGAATGAAAAGGGATAATTCTGATTTTACTCTGAAATACCTGACATGTCAATAGGTTAAAGCAGAGTAGTTGTTAATAAAGGGGATGCTTCAGCCTTTTCCAATGCCAGATTGGAAATGGGAGAATATATATGCATGGACATAATGGTGGTACTACCTATGTCTTCTTTAGGTAACAACACGATTTCGATTATTATTGATCGGCTGACAAAATATTTACATTTATTTTCTATTCGAGATACAATGTATATGGATGAGCTTTCTCGATTGTACCTCAATGATATTGTCATGTTACATGGGGTTCCTTTTCCCATTGTTTCTGATCAGAATCCAAAGTTCAGTTAAAATTTTTTGAAGGGGATTTATAAGTCATTGGGAACCAAATTAAATTTCCGTACAACTTTTCAACCTCAATCAGATGGGCAGTTAGAACAAATGATTCAGAACATAGAGGATATGCTTCGAGCTTGTTCAATGGACTATCAGGGATTTTCGTATCATCATATTTCTTTAGTTGAGTCTTTTATAATAAAAGTTTTCATTCCATTATACATATGGATCCTTTCAAGTATTTTTATGGGAAGAGGTGTTGAAATCTAAGGTTTTGGGATAAAGTCGGCGAAGGAACATTTATGGGGCCATAATTAGTAGGAGATGTGGCTGAGAAAGTGAAGGTGATTCAACCAAACCCGAGGACAGCTCAGAGAAGGAAGAAAAGTTATGCAGATAATCGAAGGAAATACTTCTCTTTCGAGGCAGGTGAATAAGATTTCCTTAAAATATCTCCTTGGAAAAGTGTGATACATTTCAGTAAGAAACAAAAGTGATGTCTGCAGTTCATTGGTCATTTTGAAATCATATATAATGATGGAACATTTGAAAACCATGTAGATTTTCCTCCGAGTTTGTCTCAGGTGCACAATGTTTTTGATGTTTTGATGTTGAGGAAGTATGTTCCAGATTCATCACATGACTTGAGCCCAGAAGTAGTTCAGATGGAATAGATTCTTTTTTATGAAGAGAAAATAGTTCAGATTCTAGATTGGTGGGAATAGGTATTGCGGAAAATGGTAATCAACTAGGTAAAGGTTCTTTATAGAAAACACATGGTTGAATAATCAAAATGGGAGTCTAAAAATTCTATGAGGATAGCTACCCTCACTTGTTTAATAAGAAAATTAAATTGTGAGGATGCAATTTCTAGAAGGTGGAGATAATGTAACACCCCAAATTTTTTTAAAATGAAATTAAATATATGAAACTATATTTTATGTTGATATTTATAAGTATCCTTTAAACATATTTTTGTAGATTTTAGGTTTTGAATTTTGAAAATTAGTCATCTAAAATTATGTTCAATATGTTTTTTGGAGTCTGATGGAACCAACTTGTTTTTTTGGTGAATAGTGAAGTACCCTTATGAATAGTAATATGAATAGTAATATGACCCTAATAAATTGTAAATTGTATTATTATTTTATTTTCTTAAGGAATTAAGATAATAACATCTTGGTTAATTTCTCAATGTGATATAAAAAAAGTTATAGTTTTAAATTTGTTTATTTTTAAATTATGTATGATTTTATTTAAAACTAAATTAAATATATTTAGAAAATTATTTTCAATTAAATGGAACTCATTTTTGAATTCTACATGTCTTGTAATTTTTAGGTTAAATTTTTGGGATGTTTTTGAAACTGTTGATAATTTGGTAAATAGTAAAAACACGGTTTTGAGTTTCAGTGTGTTAATGTCATCATTAGAGATGTAATAATGATGTAATAAATCTGATCTACTTTTTTATAGTAAAAAAATATGTGAGGTCTCCCTAGTGGCTAATACCTTTGAAAATACCATGGGCAAGCCCATTGTTTTGCAAATACCACTAATGAGGTGTCCAATGGAAATTATTAAAATATTTACTCACATTTTCTATAAATACCAACCCTTTCCACCATTAAATTCATTCCGAATTTTTCATCAATGAATATATGGCCTAATTTCTTCTATATTAGTCCTCCCAAGGGTTTCTCAATCCTCCAAGGTCCAATCATTCATTTTTTTGGGAGTTACTCTACAAGGTAAGAGAATTCTCAATTTCATTTTTTCCACTCAAGTACTCTTTTATGTTTTATAACATTAAGAATCCATACCATGTGATTCATTTAATCTTATTATTTACCACATCTGTATTATGATTCATTTTTTATGGGGGACCCTTGTACCCCCTCTTTTAAATATTTTCTAAAACCAAGTTGCATAGCTGTTAGGCTGCTGGTTTTTTGTAAAGGATTTCTCAAATTTTCTTTTAATTTGAGTTCCTTTATTTTCTTATTCATACCTCTTATCCTCTTACCCAAGAGGAATTAAAGCTCCATAAATCATTTATATTCTATATTTTCTCTTGTTCATGGATAATTCAACATCATTCTTCTTCTCCTCTCCCACTTATTCAAAGAATAAAAACATTGTTTGTGATGTGTTGCATTACCAAAATTGTGGATGACATGATTTCAATTTGAATTAATTTGTTCAAGTCTAGTCATGAAACCATTTTATGGATTAACCAGGTAATAATATATTTATTATGCCCTATACATGGTTCTATAATTTTTTTACTCGTGGTTTTTATTTATAAGAGAAAATGAGGTCATTATTATCAAAGAACTACTAAAATGATCTAAACAAACATCATTAATGTTTTTTTACATATGAATCATCCTCATATCAAAATTTAAAAAGATAAATATTATATATTATGGTACTAAAAATATGTAAATACCTTTCCATTCCAATTCTGGAGTTTCACTTTCAATCAACAAGAATATCAATCAAGAACAAATCATGGAAATCATGTAATGAAAACACCCTAAAATTATGCAAGGGAAAAAATACTGACAAGTAAAGTGTAGAATGATGTAATTAAATGATCATATAAAATATTATAAAGATGGATATCTTACTGTAAGATATTAATAACACTCTTTTATCAATTATAAAAGATGTTTAAAATATTATGATGTAAGACAAACCCGAGGTAATGGAACTATTAACCCAATTTCCATTTTTTTGGTTTACTTTCTTCTTTATTAATTATGTGGTATTAAGATTATTGGTGAGATAAGTTTTTGTTTTTATTATTTTTTATTATGTTTATTTACATATTATACAAATATACAATCCATTATATTAATTCTCATTCTAATTATATTTTTAAAGGACTTTATTTTAAAAATCTTCTCAAACTCTCTTTAATAAATTTCAAAAGGATGGTTTATTACGTGTATGGAATGAGCTGTTTCTCTTGATTTCTGGATACTATATAACCATTATATGTTCCTTCAACATTATTTATCTTGTTTTTATCCCATTATATCTCAATATATATTGTTTTGATCCCCTTTATAACTCAAGATATGTTGGGTTGAGCCCATTATAGCTTAAGATATAACGGGTGAGTCCCATTATAACTCTCTAATGCATTGGGTACTCTGGAGATGGAAGTTAACCAAAGGGTAATTCCATGTGTAAGGTTGAATGTAATATTGGTATGGTAAATATGTACCAAGGAGGAAACATGAGTTTTATATGCATTCGTGTTTTTATGATATGGGTTTTTTTGGTCTTTATGTAATCACTTGACTAACGCTTTCTATCTATATATCCATTACTGACTTTTATACTCAGCCAATGTGTTTAAAATATTTTTCACATTATATAAGGATGGGTAAGAGAATGAAGGTTTTTGTGATTTTTTATATGATGTGTTGTCAAAGAAATCATGTTTTATGCTTTAATGTCTTAAATTTTGAAAAAATAGAAACTGTATTTAATAGTGTCCTATTTGTATGAATGTGGGATGTTATGTATGTATGTTATCCAAATTATTTAAAACTATAAACCCGAAAATATCCTAATTTTGTAATATTTTATTTTATTGTTTAAAATTCAAGATTAAGTAGTGTTTTATGGTCGAGTCCTTATAATCACAAGATTATAAGAGGTATAAATTAACAACTTGTAGAATTACTTTAAACCAATAAATATAGACCAAAGGAAGATAGTAAAATAATTAACAATTAAAAGAAATGGAAAATTAAAAATACACATCTATACATGAATTTATAGATGGTTCTAAAATGAACATGGAGGAAAATATGATATAGTATGTTGTACAATAAAATACATAAATGAAGAAATAAATTTCCCAAGGAAGATATTGAAAAGAATCCTGGGAATTAGTTCTATCTTCTACACATATGAACCTATTTACAAGGAACATCATGATAAATAATCCCTTAACATATGAAAAATATATTGTATAGGGTTAACCTATGTAATAACAGAACCATTAGAGTGTGATATATACTATGTATGCCACCAAAAATGGTGTCTAAGAATAATCCAATATGTGAATTTAATATAAGATCATGTGTATGCATAATAAAAAATATGAAAATAAAAAAATAAATATTCATTTCTGGATCAGGTTACTCAAGGACACAATGATGACCATAACTACTTCAATATAAGTTATAATGTCTCAAAAATGGGAGAAACATGTAGAATTGTTATATGTATATAATTATACAAGGACATTATAAAAGAGGTTTCATGTGATGGACCAAACCCAGGCATGTGGTTTGGCTTGGTGAACGCATAACTGGATAACAGTTAAGAATAAATAGTATTTAATACAATGTTTATCAATGGTGTTTAATAATAATAACCATAATCACATGAAAATCCACCCAAAAAGGAATGCCAAGTATCTATCTAGGGGAACTATAAATACTCAATACTGTATGAGTTCGTCTAAGGTGATCTGTGAATGGTGTCCCAAGTATCACACTCAACATGAACTAAAGATAAAACCCCACCCTAATCCCATCATTGGTATTTGAAATAGGGGGTTGAGTATCAATTTTCCCTTAGGAATACCCCCATGCCACTAAGCCCATGCACATTTTCTCCCCAAGGGAACTAATATCACACGTAAAGAGGTAGATAAACAACATATTGAGCCCATACCAAACATATTATGTATCACTCAAGGTGTATCACAAATAATGTAACTTATGATCATATCCCCAGTTCTGAGTAAATAGGAGAACAAAGTATCTCCCATGGTACATATTATCTTCAAAAATCCATAGGCCCATCCAAGACATTCTCTAAATGGATCCCGTGTATCGGTCAAGGATTTTCACAATTCATTTAATCTTTAATGTTCAAAATTTAAGGATTTCAGATTCATTAACATGATAGTATTATTACTTATAATACCAATGGTACATTACCATTATTTATTATAATTTATAATGATAATAAAGGCAATGTAAAAATCCATTAATAACCCCTTACAAGGACACAAAAATAGGTAAATTACAAAAATAATTTCATTTAAGGATTAAAAAAATACATGTTCTAAATCCTAAAATTTTACAACATATCAATTTAATTCACCGGATCAGGGATTAATTCTCAATTAGCTAATGTTCACATTCCACAGTCTTCATATATATTTTACATTTAATTAATACATTCTTATTTTAGAGGTTAACACACCACAATAAAGGATTTTATTATAAAACAATTGATTAGATAAGGATTTCAAGTATCACCAACATAATATTGGTTTAAAACATGAGGTCCACGACTATTAAATATTTCCATAACATATTCAAGGGATACAATTCATAAGTAATTATATTCCAAAAATTAAATTTCATATCAAAGAGGCGTCACATAAAGTTACAAGCATGTGACAAAATGGAAAAATTTATATATAAATGAACTTTTTAGGTAAAATACATATACAACTTACCTTATTCCAAAAAGGTAAAAATTCCTAATTTTGATGAATTATTTGGTTCTATTTTAGAGAAATCAAAGAAAAGGTGAAATTCCCAAAAAAGAGGGAAAATTGTCTCAAACCAACAGAACTCAATTAAGGGAGGATTAAATAAGGATATACTCAAGTGGAATAGAGAGATTACTCATAAAAATAAAACCATACTAATGAAAATTGATTTCAGAACCAAATGGAGGAGATTAATCCATGCCTTAGGGAAGAAGAAGGAGGAACCCATAAAGGAAGACGTTTCATGCAGAGGAGAGATTGAAAAGGAGGGTGGGAAGAAAATAAAAGGGTTGAAGTGGAAATTGGAATTGTACCCCCTTTAATGAGGAGTGAGGTCCGGCTCCACTATTTTTGATACTATATGCCAAATATTCTTTATCCACATACAATGAAGTGGACTGACATAGTTCACATAGAAAGTTTGGGAAACCATGCAGAAAACATGCATTTATTTTAACACCCCAAAACATGTACCTCTTGAATTGATAAGTTTATGTTTTCATTTTTTTACTTTCATAACGACTAAAAAAAATGTTTCTCATGAGAAACTAATAATATGGATTTAATTAATATTAGAATGCAACAAATTAAAACACACAAATGGACACAAGGATTTTCATAATAAAAAAAACATTGTAGTGTTTACAATGTGTCAAGATCACAAGGAAATATCCTACCAAAAAATGCCTAATAAAAACACTATCATAACTATAGGAAGGAACCTTACAAAGACAATAATACATGGTAAATAAAAGAGATCATTTGGGACAGTGAAAACGAAGAACAATGACACCATGATCGAAAAGATCATACTGATCCTCAGGGGTATAAAAAGAACCATCCTTGTCACTGTCTTTAATCTTAAGACAACCCAAGACATGTTTTTATATGGAATCAATTCATCCATTGCTCTAGTGACTGTGGAAAGCTGACGACCATAATTATAGCGGTTGTACTTTGATGGGATAATTGTATATATATATATATATATATATATATTTAAGGGTTAATTAGTTTCCAAATATTTAAGTTATAATTAAAATTATTATATAATCACTATTTATAAACTCTAAAAGGATATGGTTTAATACATCGAATTATACTTAAGTGATTTTGAGAAGTAATATAAAATTCATAACACTTTGCAAATATTTCAAATACAATGTAATGATTTTTATTTCTTAAATAGTGTTATAAAATATGTTTAAATTCTTCAAATTAATTTTTTTTTATTAAAATATGTTTTCATAATGCTATTTTAAGAATTATAATGTAGGTTTATTAAATATCATTTTTATAACTTTTATGTTAAAGGTTTAGTGCATAAAATTTTAGAGATACTTTTAACTAAGAAAAATTTTAATTAACATCCTAATTTTTAATAAAATCCATGTTTAAGAAGATAATTACTTTATAGTTATAATAATTGTATTTTTTCTCTTCTTTACGACTTTATAATTTTGATTGTGTTATTTTATAAAAAAAATAGGCCCGCTAGGGAAAGTCCTTTATAGCTTGGTCGTGGGAGGCAGCTCCAACTATGTGGGTGAGGCTAGCCCTAAGCCCAATCCAATGCTGACCCGAGCATGGGCATAGGTTCCCCAAAGGGCACACAAGAGCAGAAGTTCATGGGAGCACCATCGTGGGTGCAAGGTTGCAGTGGGGCATGGGTAGGCCAAGGCCAGCGGGGGTGAGAGCCTATGTGTAAGGCTCCCGGGTGTGTGCTCTATGTTATTTCTGAGCATTCTATTGGATTATTAAGCTTATAAAGGAAGTGAAAGAAAGTCTCCATTTCGATGTGGGATATTTTTTTTGGGAGAAATTAAATCTGGACTATTAGCTCACATCATCCATGACCTGGACCGTCGATCCCGATCCCACTTTCAACCTTCAGGAAACATGGATTTCCACCACATTTCTGTGTACCGTTCGGTCTACGACAGATCTAATATCGATCATTAGTGTGTTTCAAAATGCCAGGTCAAACCAGGGATTTTCGTTCTATCTCTGAGTAATCCATGCCATCCAATTTATCTCTGTGTTTCCCTCTTTTCATGTTGTCTTCTTCTTTGCATAGGTTTACATCTGTAACCCTACACCTATTGTACCATATGTTCTTCTTCCCCACTGACCGCCGATGGACCCTCCTCATTTCCCCTTTACTACAAGCACTAAACCATCCATTTAATTCAACTCAAGGGGGTATTTGTTTGAATTAAATGTTTTTGTGCTTTTTTTAGTATATAAGTAACTGGTTGCACCCAAAGAACTCTCAGTTCTTCTCCCCGCTAAAGCCACCAGTAAGACCCAACCAACCTTCCTCGAGTTCTCCTCCCCCTAGTTTTAATGTAAAGGTTATTTTTTCTTCTTTTGTCATTTTGAGTTTATATATATAAATATCTATATATATATATAAATGTATGATCTTAAAACTGTGAGTTTTAAATAACCCTGCGGGTTAGTTTGAAACGTTCCTTATGACTGAACCTAAGTCTCTAAATTTTGTATTTTTGGAGTATTTTTAATTTGAGAGATATTTAATTATTAAAAATCCTAAGATGTACTATATATATGTATACATATATATATATACTATTATTTTTATATTTGATTATATATGATTATTCATAGGCATTGTCTTTCGGTTTTGAGTATAGGCCCATGAATAACTAATCCATCAAGTTTGAAAAGATTACAAGATAAGAACTTTAAATGTAAGTGTAGTTTTTTCATATAAAATTTTCATTATTTACTATGCATTCACTTATACAGATATATTAGTATGTTTAAATATACATGGAGAATGGTAAATATGTTCTATTTTAATATAATTGTATGGGTAAGTTTTCAAAAACAAAATTTATGACTAAGGGTACGACAAGACCAATATAAAACCTGGTTTTAATAATATTCTTATGGAATTAAAAAAACATGGAGGTGCCAACCATTTTAGTATGAGTACGATTATATAGATATATTTTTATATCATACATGAACCATTACTATAACAAGTTTTGAGGTCTTTACACATTAATTCTCGGGTTTAAGTGGAGATTTAAAACATAAGAAATGTTTTTCCAAACATATATATATGCATTTTGTTTTGTATACATAATTTTAGTTATAGATATATAGTTTGTATAACATACCCCCTATATCAATTTTTTCTTTTAACATGAAACATCTATAATTAATTTATGTTTTTGGAAAATATTTTTGTGCAAATTAACATTAGTGTAGGACTCCGCTAAAACATGTATGTTATATATATTTTTATATAAACATATATGTAAAATCATTTAATGAATAAACCCTTTTCAAAATTATATATATTCTTGTTTAAAATGGTTCTATTTATATACACCTCATTGCTGGTGAAAAATTAATTTTTTTTATTTTAGTACCTTTGATCTCAATATACATGCCATAATCTTCCTTTCTTCTTACCATTTAATGAAATTCATTTAATTGTCATCTCGGTATTTAATCATCTAGATGCATGTCTCGGTTTATAAAATATTTAAATGTTTAAGTATGAAATTCAACTACTATGACCAATTATGTATGAAATTATCCAAATTGGTATGTGACACTTAGAATAGTTTGAAATGAGTAATTTAATATTCAAAATGGTATGCTATATTTTGAATATACAACCCTTTTTGGCATATGAGGAGTGTATTAGACAACAATGTTCTGGGCCGGGGACTGGTAAAAGTAAGCCCTCTGGATTGCATTCTAGTTACAGATGCTCTCTGGGATGGAGTCCGGTTATAGATGATCTCCGGGATGGAGTTTGGTTACATATACACTCTAGTTTGGGGTCCGGTTACAGTTAGCCCTAGGTATTGGCTCAAGGCCTTGACACAGACGTCCGACATTATACCTTCTATCACTATGATTATAATAATTAGTTACCCTAATAGATATTTGACTTGTAGAATATCCAAGGTGAAGAGCCAGTACTTTTGAGTATCATAAATTTAAAAGTTTAGGGCATGATTTGTGTTTAGCACTCAGTGAATTAGTATCCAATATATGAAATTTAATTTGTTTCAATGACATGAAATTGTGATTAATCATTACTAATAGCTGTTCAATTTGTGAATTAATGTTCATATGTCATACATTTTTAGAATTTATTTTATTTATTACTCCAAATGAGCATTCCATTAATTTAATCATGTATCCTTGTAATTATTTTGGTATATTCATATTTGAGAACTCTTATGATATGTTACATGTGTTATAGTTTTCATTAAGGGAAATTGTATATGGAAGGTTTTGAAGAATGTTTTCAAAAGTTACATTTGTTTATTTTAAAACCCCTTACTAGGAATTCTTATTCTCACCCAATATTTTTAATTACATTTTTAGCTAACATCTTTTAACTGATAAAACATTTATGAAGTAGCTGGTTTCTCAGAGCCTGAATCAAATTCAGTCCTCTATATGGGACGTGATTTTAGTTTATCAGTGCATGTTTTTGTTTAAAATGACACATCATGTTCTGAAGGCAATGACTCTAATTTTTCTAGGGTTGGATCTTCACAGTTGGTATTAGAGGGATTCAGTTTGAATAAATTTGGAAAACCTGAACTGAAACAAAGAAAAATTTACTTATGAATTACTGAATTTGAAGTTTTTTGATTTTCAGTGTGAAAATGAAGGTACTAGTCTTTTGTCTCTTCCCAATGAGGCCCTAGAAAACATAATTTCAATAGCCATCCATGAGAATTTTTTAAACTATGACCATATACATTTCTCATGAAAACATCTCTATTATATATCCAGTTCTTCCCGAGTACATCAACATTACAGAAGAGTGGGTCTGGATTATATCTTTATGATGCATGCCCAATTTCCATCCAACATGCGACGGGGAATGTACTGAGAGGGACTTTTTAGATGCTTCACTGAAGCGAAAGGAATCCAATCCCTCACGGCCTTCCAAGAAGCTGCAGTAGCGGGAGGCCTCCACACATCATATATGTGTCAATTCCTGTCCTATGGCCTTATGGTCAAGAAATGGACTTCAACAACCTTTAATACAAAGCCACCCGATCGGTGTACAGATATTAAGGGAATACAGATGTCTCTCACCTATACACCCCTCATGTCAGACTATGGTGATAACATTAGTGCTCCCACGATATCGAAAAGGAAATATTGGGTTGCATATGGTTTAGGGAGATCGATTGTTTTGAACATGATCTGGGGATTCATGTATTAGGGAACTGGGGAAACCATTAGCCTTTCTCTTTTTATGAACAAGTGGTTATATGAGAACACAACTTGATATCCCTTCTTTATTCATGATATCTTTTTTGTGTTTATGCTTCTAAATCGGTTTCATCAACTGAACATTCATAATAAATTTTCAGATGGAAGTACAAACCCACATGTTATCTCTTACTATTGAGATACTGGAGATTATTGCGATCAAAAATATTGAAGAAGAGTATAGTCCCTTTCAAAACTAATGAAGAATGTGCAACCAACTATATGAAGTGTCAAATAGTATGGATATTATCTGCACCTGTCATGGGAATTCTTCCATTTACAACTGCATATCCACGCCCCACTGGACGAGTATTGGTGAAGATGAAAATACCATGAAAGGATTTTACTATGTTTCACCCTAGGCTGACACTACACGACCAGGGTAAGATTTCAATAGGTTGCTTTGAAGGGAAGCCTTTTTTGTGGCCTACATGTACCAACTCCTCATTTTTAGCCTATACGACAATGTCTATAACTTAGATGCTCTCGATCGAGACATAGTTTCGCGAGTTCTTCGATTTTTGGTCCATTAAGACATTTCCAAACATTCTAATGTTAGAGATTCCCTCTAGAAGCCCGAGTATTTGATGCAAGAGTTCATCCCATTCAATATGAGGTGTGTTTCGGTCACAGAAATAGAGGAGTTGAGCATCAATTTTATTTTTCCACTAAACACATCTAAGGATCCTCTATGATGGGGGATGTGGTGAAACATTAGAGAACCCTTATGTTTATATGAAATGAATTGTGATGCTGAAATTCTTCGTAGGGGGAAATAATTTAATGCCCAAAAAACTTGAACTTCTTGTATTGATAAGTTTATGTTTTCATGTAGTTTGAATTTCATAACAACTTAACAAAACCTTTTTCTCATGAAAAACTAATAATATGATTTTAATTTATATTAGAATGCAACCGAGTAAAACACACAAATGTACAAAATTATTTTCATAATAAAAAGAACACCGTAGTGTTTACAATGTCTCGTGATCACAAGGAAACATCCTACCGAATAATTCTTAATAACAACCCTATCAGAACTACAACAAGGCCCCCTAAAAAGACTAAAAGACATGGTAAATAAAGGAGATCCTCAGGGTCAGTGAAAATAAAGAACAACACCAAAAATATCATGAAGACCATACTCATCGTCAGTGGTATAACAAGCACCATCCTCGTCATAGTCTTTAAGATTCTGACACCCCAAGACATGGTTTTATAGGGAATCAACCCGACCGTTGCTCTGGTGACCGTTGAAATCTAACGGACATAATTATAGTCATTGGAATTTAATAGGATAATTAATATATATATATATATATATAAAAGTTTTAATTAGTTTCCAAATATTTAAGTTATAATTACAATTATAATATAACCACCATTTATGAACTCTAAAAGGATATGGTTTAACACTTCAAATTACACTTAAGTTATTTTGAGAAGTATTAAGGAATTCAAAACAAATTTCAAATATTAAAAATACAATGTAATGATTTATTTTCTTAAACAGTGTTACAAACTATGTATAAATTCATCAAATTAAATTATTTGTTTTGATTAAACTATGTTATCTATAATACTAGTATAAAAATTATCATGTAGGTTTCTCAAATATCGTTTTTAAAATTTTTATGTTAAAGGATTAGAGTTTATAAATTTGGAGATACTTTTAACTAAGACAAAGTTTAATTAACATCTTAATGTTTAATAAAATCTATATTTACGAAGATAATTTGTTTATAGATATAATAAATGTGTTTTTTTCTCTTCTTTAAGTATTTATTATTTAGATTGACGAATTTTATAAAAAAAATAGGCTCTCAAGGGCTAGCCCTTTATAGATGGGCCAAGGAAGGAAGATCACAATAAGTGGCTGAGCCTAGCCCTCAGCCCAAACCAAGGCTCGACCGAGCTTGGGAACAGGTTCCCCGAAGGGTGCACGGGAGTAGGAGTGCATGGGAAAACCACTGCGGGCACGAGGCCACGAAGGGTCATGGGTAGGCCAAGGCCTGTGGGGGCGGGAGCCCATGTGTAAGGCTCCATGGTGTGTGCCGCGTGTTTTTTTGAGCATTCTATCAGAATATTGGGATTATAAAGGATGCATAAAAAACTCATCGTTTCGATGAGGGATGTGTTTTTTTGGATGAAACGCGATCTGAGCCATTGGATCATATTGTGTGCGATCTGGACCGTTGATCCCGATCTCTCTTTAAACCATCACCAAACATGGATTTCCATTACATTTTTGTGCGTCGTTCGATCTACCACAGATCTAATCTCAGTCATCCTTGTGTTTTAAAATTCCACGTTGAACTAGGGTCGCCCGATATATCTCGGAGTAATCCGAGCTATCCAATCTACCTTTGATTTTCCATTTTGTCGCATCATCTTCTTCTTCTCATGTGTTTACACAAGTAACCCTACACCGGTTGTACGATCTCATTTTCTTCACCCCTTAAAGCCGGCAGATTCACCTTGTCTCCCCTTTACTACAAGCGGGAAACCATCCATTTAATGCATAGTAAGGGGGTACGTTTTTTCATTAAATTTTTGTGTGATTTTTTTAGTATTAATGTAACCAGTTGCACCCAAATAAATATCGGTTCTTCTCCTAGCTCAATCTTTTAGAAAGTCCCAACCAACCTTCCTTGAGTTCTCCTCCCATAGTTATAATGTAATTGTTAATTTTCCTTGTTTTGTGGTTTTGAGTTTATATATATACATATACATATATGTATAATATTAAAACTATGAGTTTTATATAACCTTATGGGTTAGTTTGAGACCTTCCTTATGACTGAACCTAAGTCTCTAAATTTTGAATTTTCAGAGTATTTGAAATTTGAGAGTTATTTAATTCTTACAAATCATAAGATGTACTATATAAATATATATATATATATATGTGGTTATTTTCAATTAGGTTTATATATGAGGTTGCATAGGCATCATATTTCAGTTTTGAGTATAGGCCCATGAAAAACCAATCCATCAAGTTTGAAAAGATTGCAAGATAAGAACTTCAAATGCAAGAGTAGTTTTTCCATATGAAATTTTTATTATGAATTATGAATACACATATACACATAAATTTATATCTGTAAATATATATGGAGAATGGTATATATGTTCGGTTTTAATAGAATCGTATGGGTGTGTTTTCATAAACAATATTTTCGATTAATGGCACGACCTTCCCTATATAAAACTTTTTTTGATTAATATTCTTAGGGTGTTAAAACAACATGGGGGTTCAAACCACTTTAGTGTGAGTATGGTTATATACATATATTTCTATATTTTACATGAACCTTTATAATACATAGTTTTGAGGTCTTTACACATTAAGTCTCAAGTTTAAGTGGAGATTTAAAAAATATTAAATGTTGTTCCAAACTTATATATATGCATTTTTTTGTAAAAACAATTGTAGATATTTAAATATATTTGGTATAACATACCCTCTAGATCAATTTTTTTCATTTATCATGGAACCTCTAAAATTAATCTATGTTTTTTTTCAAATAATATTGTTCCAATTAACTTTAGTGTATGACTCTGCTAAAACATGTATGTTATATATATATGTTTACATAAACATATATGTAAAATCATTTAATGAATAAACCCTTTTCAAAATTATGTCTAGTCTTTTTTAAAATTATACCCTTTATATACACCTAATTTCATGTGAAATTTTCAATTTTTTTTCATTTAATACCTTGGATGTCAATATTCGTGCCATAATCAGCCTTTCATCTTACGATTTAATGATAGTCAAATAATTTTTAGCTTGGTTTTTAAACATCTCGATGAACGTCTCACTTTATAAAATATTTAAATTTTTAAGGATGAAATTCAACTACTATGACAATTTTTGTATGAAATAATCCAATGTGGTATGGGACACTTTGAATAATTGGAAATGATTAATATAATATTCAAACTGGTATGGGTCATTTTGAATATACAACCCTTTTTAGCATATGAGGAGTGTATTGGACTAGTATGTTCTGGTATGGGGACCAGTAAGAGTAATCCCTCCGTGTTGGAGTCTGATTATAGATGCTCTCCAGGATGGAGTCCAATTACAGATGCTCTTCGGGATGGAGTCCAGTTACAGATTCTCTCCTGGTTGGGGTCCGATTATAGTTAGCCCTAGGTCTTGGCTTGATGCATTGAAACAGAATACCAGAATTAAACATTCCATCCTTATTCTTCTAATAATAAGTTAACCTAATGGATATTCTACTATTATAATATCTAAGGATAAGATCAAGTACTTATGAGTGTCATAAAATTAAATGTTTAGGGCATGACTTGGGTTTAGCACTTAGTGAATTAGAATCCAATATATGAAATTGATGTTGTTTCCTTCATGCACAACTCTAATTAATCATTACACTTAGTTGTTCAATATGGGATTAAATATTCATATGTCATATATTTTTAAAAAATATTTTATTTTTTACTCCAAATGAGCATGCCTTTAATTGAGTCTTGTATCCTTTTAATTATGTTGTTATATTCTTATTTGAGCACTCTTATGATATGTTACATGTGTTATAATTTTCTTTATGAGAAATGGTCAATAGAAATTTTAAAGAATGTTTTCAAAAGTTACATTCATTTATTTTAAAACCCCTTACTGAGCATTCTTATGCACACCCTATGTTCTGATTTAAATTTTTCAGGTAACAAATTTTAACAGATGATCATTTATAAAGTTATTGGTTTCTCCGAGCATGAATCGAATTCGATCTTCTATATAGGAAATGATGTGTAGTTTATAATTGCATGTTTTTGTTTAAAATGATACATGATGTTCTGAAGGCACTGAATATTAGTTTTCTGGGGTCAGGTCTTTACATTTATCCTCAATAAATAACCTATACACACAATTATGACTATGTAGAACCTCTCACAATGTTAGAATAAAATGTGGTGAGACTTTATTCTCCTAAATATCAACTGCACAATTTCACATGGTGGGCCTCAGAGTTTCATACATACCATGTTCCCCTACAAGCCTTCCTAGGAATCCATATTCTAGTGATCGATGATTTGAAAACATTATTTAACACCCCATCTACTCATCAGTCTTAAACCGAGTATAAAAACAACATATTAAAGTGTTACAGCTCCTAAAATTTAATTCTAGATACTAGTTTACTTTTTGTCCCATCCACCAAACTGAACATTCTATTTACTTTAAACAAGTTCACCACATTCAAAAACAGGAAATTCTACAATCTTTTAACATTATAAATCCTCATCTCTATGGAGCCTTCAGAATGTGATGAAAATTAGAATTGACCTACATGGGATGCGATGTTCTATTCAAATGGTCATGTTGTGTTTTCTCACACTTAATTCACCTCCAAATATCATTTTGAGTTTAAGGAATATAAGTGATTTAATCTCTATAAAATTATCATATTCCAAATTAATAACATAATGATGATTCTCACATGATCCCACGGAACTAGAGATACAATCATATAATTATCTAATAAGTTACCAAACCTATGGAGCTCTTCACTACAGGTTCTATCATTTAAAATACAATTTCATGATACCTAACCCACACTAAAGGAATTGATATCAAAGAATGACCAATGAATTCAAAAAATGACTTCAATATGATTTTTTCCCAACATGGAAACCCAAAAAATCGATGACATAATATTGTACCCATTTATTTAAAAAGGTCGAATTATGATTGACCAAGATTGAATGACTTACACAATATATCAAATAATTTCATAGTGAATATTTATATCACACTCACCCAAACATGAAGACATGCATGAATCATTACTCACTCCCCACTTTTAATCCGTTGATAAGAAGAATTTAAAACCAATTTCAGAAGAATATTGTAAAACATGATCAGAGCAGATGGATGACATGATTTAATGTAAACCACAACACATTCTTTCAAGGAACCTACCACTTTTTTTGTGCTAGAAAAATGAAGAACGTATCTATCATCTAGGGATTTATTATGAAAAAAATCATTATGGTTGTCGTGTCACTACATGAAAATGGGTGTAGACCTATCCCAACACGCTTGGATTGTCAACCTAAAACATCCCATACAAGCCTAATTGAATGTCTAGGGAAACATTATATTAATTAATTGGGATCCATGGATATTATCTAAGGTTTTTCATACATATTAATTTATAGGTTAGGCCTTGATAAAATTCAATGAAGTCCCAATATTAAAACAATGACTGACCACAAAGAGGCATCCACCTAGTGATCAAGTCAAAAGTAAATAGCTGGTGTCCATGAGTCTATCCATGGAAATCCTTAATTGAAACCCATGTATCAATTAGGATCGACCAAGTATTTTTTTACAATATTACTTCTAAAGAATAATTCCCATGCTGTCGACTTATGAAATTAGAAGATCATTTCAATATATCTCCACATTCAACTAAAACACACTTAGTATACATTGTATGATTTTTATATAGGGGTGCGATAGTCTCTAAACCAAATGTAATGTATGATAATAAAAGGAATATCAAGATTACCTATGGGGAATCGATAATATACAAGATGAAGTGCTTAGTACAGTTTCAATCCAACCATTTTTGGCATCATATAGAAAGGTTAATCGAACCTCTGAGGTTGAATTATTTTTTAAGGGCGCAAATTCACCTACATACATGTCATCAACACCCAACCATGAATCCCTTACTAACTAAGGTACTATGTTATCATTCATGTACAAAAACTAGAATCCAGCAATGATTAATGGTGTTTATGAAGGATTATTTTATATCCCACCCTATCATCATCATGTCTCCTCACAAGAAACAAGAAATTTGAAATCTCAACAGTATCATGGAATTAAAAATAAACCTAGACCATTTCTAAATAGTCCTCCTTGATTGTGTCCCTTCTATTAGGATATGCATTTTTTTACAAGAAATTATGCGATTCTCCCCTCCATTGGAGTGTTTATATCATCATATTTACTGAAAAAGTGAACTCGAGTGACAACACATTCTCCATTTACCACTGATTGTGGGTTCAAGACGTGGCCAACATTCCTTAGAATTAATTAAACCAAAATAAGATAAATACTACTAAATTTCAATAAAAATAGAGAATATGTTATCTATAAATAGACATGATACACCACCCGATTTGCATCTATGCACGCCATAACATTAGGCGTAAGAGAAAAAATAAACAAACCAAAATGTAGAAACACCCAATCTTCGTAGAAATGAAATCCCAAGCATGGAAAAGAGACATATTTCCATTAATGTACAAGAAAATATACTACAAATCTGACACATGTACACAATATATCATCTTAAATGATAAATTATAATCACCAACCTCAAATGATTAGTCATTCCATTTTAGTGACTCAATGAGTACTACATGTATTAATGCATACCATCCTGATATTTCATGAGAAAAATGAAACATCTTGGATAATACTTAGTGGCTTATAATCCATATTCATCCTAGTATTCGATGATATTAATTTAGAAATATCCAAGAGTTATAATGACCCATACTATTTTGAAATAGGCATACCACCTCAAAAGTAATTCGTTGTCGAAAAGGATGATGGAGATGGGTTACAAAACGCCGCAAGATGTGAAAAGTTCCTCAAAAACAACTAAATCAAGGAACTATTTCATTTCATGATGATCACACCAATAAAAGGGTAAAAATCCACATGACCTCCTATCAAAACAAATGTTTTATTTCTAAACCAGTAGTCCTACATGGGAAAACAACACCTCAAAAAATATCATCAGGGAAAAAAGAAATTCTTTAGTGCTGAAAGGGAACTACAAACCTTATGTTGTATCCATACTAAAATATAAAAATATATCATACCATGATTTCACTATTGAAAAATTCAATAGGATTATCGAAATATCATTTAGATTCAACCTATAAAAAGGGGAACCATAATAAAATTTCACATTCCCATTTGAAGAAAACTAATTAATAAGACTTACTTGAGGGTCAAGTAATAAACAACTTTTCATGTTTAATTTTATTTAATTAACATATTTATATTCAGTGGTTAATGATCTCGGAGAGGTTAACAAGATCACAAAGTAAAAGTTTATGGAAAACCATACTCATAAAATTATTTATCTAACACCATGTAGAACACATAAAAGTTTCCTTAAACCTCATTTTAAACATTGATTATTTGACTATAATCTCATACAATTATGGTAAGTTATCACATAATAATAATTTTTAAAATCACTTGTCTATTCTAATGGTTCTCATAGTTTGGGATTAGCTAATAAAATAATCAATTATAATCTATAGAGGACACCACCCTTTATGTAGTGATTGTCATTTTATCCAACTAATGCCTCATATAAGTATACCCTAATAGAATATAATAGGTCAGATATATTTCAATAAGGGGATTGGTCAATTAATGTTCCACCACACATCTATATTTAAATCCATAAAATCGGTCCTAAACACAAAAAATTGACCATATATATATTACAAAACAATACGCCCATTGGGCTTTGTTACTTAGGGATATCCAAATAATGGAAAACTACAAGGGTATCCTTAGGTTAGTTGATATTTGGTTATAAAAAACCCTTAATTGGTTCATTAAACCATATTTTTGCACCATATCCATCCTACTTCGGTTGATTCATATCTATCTCATAAACAAAATTCCCCAACTGACCTACTTGGGTATAGTTGTCCAATTAAAAATTGTTAATACGAGTCATGAATCCCATATAATATAGTTACAAGCCTATATAAAAGAAAATAATATCTACTTATGTTCCAAATTTAACTTAAATTGTATTAACAATAGTATAAAGGTATATCTTACTCATAGATGATGGTTTGATTATTTTTAATTCCATTCCCAATTTATAAAACACACATACAATTTATAGATTAAAAATGGATCACATTTAATCCAAACAATTAATGTTTTGTCCAATTTAACCAATGGTTCATGGATAAAACATGTCATGACATGTTAGTTATGGTTTCACGAATATTATATGCTTGAAAACACCATTTAGGTTGTTCCTTGTACTTTAGTAACCAATTTTATGTCAAATTAATAAATAGGCATGGTATCAGAATCAATGGTATAGGGAAACATTCTAAATAAACTCAAAATCATGGAAAATATATATGTCTTCCAACAATATATGCATGGAAACTACCAAGCTTGGTTTAAAAATAAACATTCTACTCATACTCCAAATTTACAGAACCATGATGTTTAAAAACATGTATTAAATAAATCACACATCATGTTATCAAAACTAGAGAACTAATGAAATAAATAAGTAGTCATAAAAATATTCATATTATGAAAATACTTAATATGGAATATAACATGAATTCTCATAAAAATTAAAGGCACATAAAGAAATTAGAAAAAAAAATCCAAGCAATGTAGTCTTTATTTCATGGAATATTCTTGGAATGTGAATACATCTATTCCAATAATGATGAATCTAATGCTATTTCCTTACTATACTATTCCAAGGGCAAATACTATATTTCTCATAAATCTAAGAGTAAAAAAGGTATAATAAATAGTTGAGTTAAAATAAAATTCATTTATATTAATGAACAACACAAAGAATAATTCCATCCTTGGTCACTAGTACATTTCCCCTTACATAGGTTGATCCCTCCTAGGAACGTCTATTTTCTATGCGATGAAACATTCCTCATCTCATATATACAAATACAAAAATATAATGACATTGGAAAAGAAGGATATGATACCCCTTGGTAACATCCTAACCCAAATAAATTTGAAAATATTATTCTATCAATCACCCCAAGGCCTCAGTTGCACATCCATGTACGCTAGAGGCTATCGAATAGCTATGAGGGTGTAATGATTGTATAGAGGGGGGACTATATCATTATGATAATAGTAACACAATGGTATAAGTGATATAAATCAATCAAAAATGAAAGTAGTATAAAATAAAATAAATTCATAGTAATGGAAGATAATAAAATGATATATAAATATAATAAACGACCAATCCAAATATAAATATATTCATGCATGTCCACATTAAGGTACAATTTACATGTAGGAAAATAAAATTAAACAAGAAGTAATATAAAATATATAAATGAAAAAAAGAATAAAAATCTCGAAGGGAAATCACCATGTGAATATTGAGTATTATCATAGTCTTATGGACAGAAGCTCCCATTTAAATATAATAGTATAATCAATAATCCATTGACTTGTTAACATGTGATCTTCTTAGGTAACATAGTTAAAATAAATATCAAGAAAGATATGAAGCATATATTTTTTCCACCAAAAATGGTATCTAATCATAATAATGTTAGGGAATATAACGTACGAATATGTGCATGAATATTAATAAATTAAAAAATAAATTATCATACGTGATGGGTTTAGTATCCTCAAGGACACCTGGCTGACCATAACTTCTTTAGATTAAGTTAGATTGAATATGAACTAGGTTCAACCTATACATATTTTATATTTTTGTAATGATAATGGGTCATTATAAAATAGGTATCATGAAATGGACCAATCCCAATCATGTGATTTTTCCTGGAGGATGCACCAATGGAAAACATCTAAGTATAATCTTTCCTTAATATAAAATTCATCCACATTTTAATATAATGAACCCTAAGGTAATCTAAGGAGATCCAAAAATAAAAAACAATTATCACCCAATGGGAATTATTAATACCCATAACTATTCAATGGAAGTCCATGAATGGAATCCCATGTATCACTCTCTATATTGTTTGAAAATGAAACCCAATAATCCCATCACAAGTATCTCATATAAGGGACTAAGTATCTCTTGTGTTTGGAATCACCATATATCCACTAAGCCAATCTATGGTTCCTCTACTATAGAAGTGATATTGATCATATATAGGTAGAAAAACTACATGGTGAGGCCCTCCCTAGAATTCCATGTATTGCTCACGGTGTATCAAAACTCAAGTTACCTATGATCCTATCATTTTAGTTTCATATAAATGCTAAAAAACTACCACCCAATATATATTTAATATTTAATAACCTACGATCCAACTCAATGCATTCCATATATGAAACTGGTGTACCATTCAATTCATACCAAAATTCATTTAATAATTTTCTTTTCAAAATAAACAGATGTTATTTTCATTTACATGCCATTAACATTACATAACGTATAGTACGGTCCATTCCAAATATTATTTAAAATTTAATAGGTCAAAAAAATTTACGTACTAAACATTCTATATCCACTTATAAGGAAACTAAAAGAGGGTTATGCCCATAGGAATTACATCTAATGATTATCAAGGTTCTTATTCTTACGCATGGAAAATACAACATATAAATTTCATTTAATAGATCAAGGCTTCAGTTTTCATTACCTAAAGGTAATGTTCTATGGTCCTCCCATGGTATTATAAATTTAATTGACTCATTTTTATTTTAGAAGGCAGTTCAAAAAAAGAGGGGTTTTATTTAAAAGAATTGTGTAATCATGTGTTTAAAAGAACTCATCCATAAGGGTGGTCTAAAACTATACATCCATAAGAATTAAATATGAAAATTAAATATTCAAGTGCAACTAGAATTATAGAATTAGGTTTTATAAAAAAATTCAGTTAAGAAGTGTTATTCAAAACTACTGGCACAATCCCCGAAGATGATATTTGTAAATTAACCAAACATTAATTGAAAATCTATAGACTATATTATATATAAAAAGGATAGTACATAAAACCAATATTAGTGATTTTTTAATGACAGATTTATAAAAATAAAATAAATTAAAAATTACAATAAAATATGGTCAATTATCTCACAACAAAATAACTCAACTGTGAGAGGATTAAACAAGGAGAGATAGATGAGAAACATATAACTTACCTATATGCATCCAATGAGACTACTAGTGCTCGATTCTAATACTTAACGGAGGAGAGGAATCCATGATTATGGGAAGTATGAGAAGGAACCCATGGAATAGGAAATTACATGCATAGGAGGATAAGAAAAATAGGGGGAAAGAAAATAAAATATTTAGAGGGAAAAATAAAAATTTTACCCCTTTTAATGGGTTGAATGTATTGGAGTCATTGTTTTCTAAAATATGTTCCAATAATTAACCAACCATTAGCCAATAAGGGAACTCACGTTGATTATGAACATGGTTTGGGAAACTATTGGATAACCATGTGTTTCTCCTTAGTCAATACATATGCAGCAGAAGCACCGTCATGTAGCTCCTCTCACCTGGTTGGAGCAAACCATGAAATACATCCAAATCCACTAGATCAACTACATGGGTTTTACAGGTTAGTCTTAATGGATTCAGAAAAATCTTATTCCCTATTTATGATTTTCTGGATTTGATATTTCTGGTTCAAAATTTTCGTAACACAGGAGAGCACCTGATCCACCACTCATGTGTTAAACCATGTCTGAAAATAACACATTTATGTGGTCTAACTTCCGTAATTTCATTACATATCCTTGTTTCCATTTGATCCATACAAAAATAAATAAATTTAGGTTCATTTAAATAATTACATTTGTTCATAAAACACGTGATGGTATATGATGTTTAATGAATTTATTAATTTCAATATCCAATTAATTAATTAGGTTTTATTGAATATATCCAATTATTTTTGATAAAATAAAAGGACTAAATAAAAATATCATCCTTTAGAGAATACATTATGTTCATAAACAATCATCTCCGAACTACTTAGGTGATTACTGAGAGATTCATGATAATATATTTGAATCATATTTTTAGATGGTAATTAAATATTTCTTAATTTATCCAACAAGAGGATCAACCCGAGTATGTTTTAGAGCTTTTTTAATAATTTTCAAATGGAATTAAACGGATTATACACATGTTACAATATTGAAATAATCATCATCCCTAATTGTTTTTTATAATATACCCTTTTTAACAAACTTATCATCGGGTAACATTACTGCACCCTATGAATGGAAAAAATTTAATTACCATTGGCATAAATAGAGATTAAATCACTATTGTATTGACGTATTACTAGTGGTGTTTTTTGATCAAAATTTATTATGATGAAAACATATTAAACATTTTTATTTCAATGATACTTAGATTTGATCTAATGGTGAAAAAATGGAAATTTAGCTTAGTAAAGATGAAAAAAAAGAAAAATATTGTGCATTAATGATGAGAAAGATAAGAAGTGTGGAATAAGAAGACATAAATATTATTTGAGGATATTTATGTTTGTAAAATCTTATTGGTTCATTTTTTATAATTTATTTATCAATAAAATATTCTATAGATGTTCTAATTTATTTTTATCAATGATTCTTAATTCTCAATTGAAAATGACAATTTAGTGGAGGTAGGTAAGAGTAAAATTGTGTAATATGAAGACCTCACAATCGTTATTTGATATTTTCTCAACAGTTACATTAGTTTATAAAGGATATATAATAGTGCTGTCTAAACTGAATTTTCCACATAATAGTAATTTGGTGATCTGTATGTGTTATCAGAGCCATGTGTAACACAAAAACACACATTTATCTATCAGTAAAAGTGTTTAAAAAAGGTAAATAAAACTATATAGAGGTTGATTAATTTGATTTTTGAAGGATTATAAACCCATATAATAGTTATTCAATGGTTTTGTGGCATTAAATCAAGTTACTAATCTACTTAGTATCAATGTGATAAGATTAAAATTGATTTTGAATTTATTACTATTCTCTTCTCCATAAATCTAGAAGGATTTTTGAAATTAGATATCCAAATAATAATTGAATAATTATTATCCTTGATGAGAAAATTACCATTCTTGATAGAATATACTCACATAATACCTCTTATCTATATGGATAAAAGTGTTTAATGTTGCCTTAATTGTGTTATAACCATTTGATAATGATCCCATGATGACACCCATTATAAATAAAAATGGTAATTGTAGAAATTATTGTAATATAATCTCTATATTTCTCATAGAGAAAAAATTCACTTAGGATATGAGATTTAAGATTTTTAATGAAATAATGGAGGATATTGTGAAAATTTATGAAGAAAAAATCCAATGTAAAAGGGAAAATAATCTAATCATATAGATTTTTTGTATATGTTATGATGAATAATTAAAAATATATTGATTATATTTTATAAAGAGTCAGTAAGGATACAAGAAACACTATAGGATTTGGGAAAACTTTATAAGATTTCTGTGCTCTCAAGAACTCGTTGAGGGTTCTTCTCAACAATAATCATGCCAAAGTATCTTAAATTGAAGACATGGAATTTATAAAATACCCTCGTAGATATTTAAATAACATAATAATTTAATATGATATAAAAAAGTATCTTATTTTTAAAAAACAACACTAAAATTTTAAAATGAATTTTCTATTAAATTTCTGAAACAATTTAATATAAATGTGAAGGATGTTGGGTTATCTTCTAATTTCGAAAAATAAGAAGAAATGTATGAAAAATATGAGAATATATTCTATCTTATTTAAAAGATGTATAGTAATGATAAATAAATATATAAAATGAAACCTACTTTAAGGTTTTTTTTCTTTTGGTAGAATGTGTAGAGACCTTAATCCCAGTTTCCTAGACAAAGTCTCTACTTTATTTTCTGGGAATATGATACATGGAACCCATCCAAAAAACTGATTATTTTATTAGGTTTGGTAATCTAGATACATACTTGATTCAAATATTACATTGTAAAAAACAAAATAGAACATGCCTTTTTTTCAAAAATTACATTATTTCATCTATCATATCCTTTGATATCAATCATGGAACAAATCATGGATTTATAAGAAATGAAACAAATTAAGGATGATCTAAAATTCTCAGTAATGGTTATGTAAAATAGAATTTATCATGAATCAAAAAGCATATTCAACATGGAATGTCAAATATCTGAACGTTTATTAAGTTTCAATAACATCACTATCATAATAAATTTGGAAATGTTAATACTTGAAAACACATTTCACATTATCCATACACTAAGAATGAAATGTTTTTAGAGATAATACCACTATTAAAATATCATGTATAATAAGATTAGTAATAATCGATATGGAATGTTTAATATCTCAGAACATATTACACTTCATTAATAAACTGATAATGAAACTATTCAAGTCATAAGATCATTGTAAAAATATCATGGGTATTAAGTTAACTAAATTATGAATTAATAAAATACTTAAATATTGGACTCTATGATGTCGATAATCACGAAAATTTCTACTGTCATGATATTTTCTCACGATAGTGTAAAAATGATTGGTAGAAACCCATTTATCTAAGAATATAAAATTGATTTGTCTCAGGAGAGTGTTGATTCATAATGGGGATATCTTTAAGTAGGCCCAACCAATATTTGTATGTCCAAATAATTCCAAATATATCAAATAATATATTTCAATCATGAACCATGTGCCATATCATCAAATATTAGTATTGAGTAATGAATTTGGATTTGTTAATATCTTCCTAGATAAACAAATAATATTATATTTATAACATTTTTTTGTTGAAATGATATTTGGTTTATGAAATAAATGATTTCATGATAAATAATATGGAAATTTTGGGTAAATTTATTGGATAATATTCATTAGATAATGATTAATTTTAGGAAAATTTATTTACTAAAAAGATGAATGAAGGAAGTGAATTTCAATACTATCTTTGGTCAAAATAATCATATATCATCCATATAATGAATAAATAATGAATCGGTACAACATATACACAATATTGTATAAGTAAATAAAGCGTTATCTATATTGAAAATTATAAATACAAAATAAATATATTTAAATAAATTCTTAAGGAAAATATTTTTTTAATTTTAAAAAATTACTTATTAAAAAAAATTTCATGAAAAAGTTATACATACTTTTATTCAAAAATTGTCTTTAAAATTTATAATATACACGTTCAAATGTTCGGTATTTGTGATGGTAATAAATTCTCAACATGTTCTATACACTAAATTAAATTTTTCATTCACTTTGTGGATAATGTCTAGATGAGAATTGTCAGAAAAATACGCGATTATTAATTTTAGAATGTTTTTTAAAAAGTAAAAAATGGGTAAATGTGTATCATAAAAATAATTTTAGGATATAAATTTTTTTTAAACATTTTATGAAACATGGTTTTGGAAGAAAATTGATATCTTATAGAAGAGAGAAATTATGTTCAATTTTATTTAAACCATTTCACCAAATATTTTAGTTTCTAGATAGTAGAATAATGGGGATATTATCTGAAAAATTCATGAATGACCATAGGATAATAAATTAAAGGAAATTATTAATGAATGATAAAATAATTTCACTTAATGGAAACTCATGTATAATGAATCCTGGTTAAAATGACATTATCAAGTAAACTATTACACAAATATTAATGTTGAAGTGATAATTAATCAATGAATAAATTATGTGTTTCAAATTTATATCATAAAAAAAAATTTAAATACAATAATATTTTTTAAAAATTATATTTTAACATAATCGTGGAATTTAATTTATAATTAAGGAGTAATATAACCTAATGAAAAGAAATCAAGTTATGAAATTATATACCACTTGGTAAATTTCAATTAAAATCCTCATGGAGGAAATAACTAAAATTAAAATCAAAACACGAGAATAATAAATTATTCCTGATATTACATTTCAAAAGGGATGAAAGTACACCGTATAAATGAAATTAGGTGCAAATAATAAAATATTACTCATTGAAAGGAAATCGAGATGAAGACCTTTACCTCAAACTTATTTTTAGTTAAACATGTTTTTACTTCCTTTATATTGGTTTTAAAAACACATTAATTTATAAAATAAGCATATTAATATATATATAATATCAAATATGATCACTTATAACATATTATCACTCATTCAATAATAATCATTCATTATTTTCAATTTGTTGGTGTTAATTTCCTTGTTTTGTCAAGTGTATTCTTTCATGATGGATCTAATTTTTTAAAAAATAATATTTTTCCACAATATATATAATAATAAACATGAATTTATAATCATATTTAATGAAAACTATTATTTTGGGACCAATCAAGAAAATTGTTTTTGAGAAATGATGTATATTGTGTTCATGGAGATGTTATGTCGTACGTACACATGAGTAACATTTTCATTTATCAATGTTCATTGTGGAAAGAAGGTAAGTAATATTTTAACAATAAATAAAGATAATAATATTATAAATACACAATTATTATTTTTAAATATAGTTAAATATTTCATTCAAACGATGTGTTGACAAAAGGATAGTCACATTGGTTTGGGATGGTTGTAGTCAATATTTACACGAAAGACGTTTTCATCTTTAGAGGAATAAAAAATCAGTATAAATGTGATATATTATATTTTTTGAATTATAATATGTACTTAATATAATTATAATTTCATATACATCACATATATTGATTAACATTATCCTTATTACGTTTCATGTACAACATTAGTGAAAACGAATCACATTGCTTCACACGGTTGTAGCCCCCCATAAACACGAGGGACATTATTTTATCCCCTAATATATGGGATGTAAAATATATATATATATATATGATATTATTAATAAAAATGTATAAATAGTTTATAAAAATTAATACCTAACCATTATATTTTCTAATGAAAAAACGAAAGACATTGGTTTGTGAGGTGGTAGTCCACTATACACACAAATGACTATTTCACAACACATTTGATGAAAGTGGAGATAGTTATAGGTCCTTAACATAACATAAAAAACTAATTATATAGAATATACTTATATTATTATATCTTCGGGGATTTATAATAATATAGTAATTTGGAGGATGAAATAAAATAAAAACACTCATTTAAGAAAAATTTGTATTTTTTGGGTAACCTTTTTAGGGTATATTTATAACCAAAATAAGGATCAGATGATGATTGGAGTGATTTTAAGAAGTTATTTGGAGAATTTATGGTATGATGAAATAAGTAGAGTAGGACGCCTTCTGAAGGTGTGGTGAGTGGCATGCTTTTAATTTTTAAAATGAAGAAGATGTACCCTTGTTTTTCACATTCAACAAGGGCCAAAATAGATTATTATTTAATCATAGACACAATAGTGTCTAAATATTCCTATAAATTATATTTTATACAATATTTAATTTCATTTTAAACTTCAATTTTTTTATTTCAACAACTGGTAAATCCATTGTTACCATCACCGAAATAAAAAATTTATACTATTCTCACTATTTATTTTGTGAAAAATTATTTTTTCCTAATTAGATGTATATATTATGTTTATTAAAAATTTGGAATTAATTATTCATGATTCAATTCAATGAATATGAAAATATTAATTCCACAGATGTGAAAAAAGCGGGCTTTGTAATGAAAATGATAAAAATTTAACAATATTTTTAAACCAAATTTATATATTAATATAATTAAAATAACCTAAATTGGATGAATTTATATATTATTAAACTAATATAGCATTAAAAATAATTTAAAATACAATTTATCTTCATAAATAAGTTAAACGAAAAGGAAATTCTCAAGATTAATTTCGTATTTTTCATTATTCATCATAAAATGATACATTTTAAAACACAAAATATTTTTCTTTAAGATAATTTTGATATTATAATATTAAAATGATGGTTTATGATATCCAATAAATTTTATAAAAGTGTTAATAAGTAGTTATAAATTATGTGTGCAAATCATGACTAAATCGTCATTAAGAGAAAAATAGTTTTGTAGAAAACATTTATTTTTATTTTAAGAGGTTATTATATTATTAGTAATAAATATATAACCACAATATTAAGAATTTATGTATTTATATTAATACCCAAAAATTTAACTGCTTGGTTATAATGTTATATTATATTATGGTACATTTAGAATATATGATGTGTCTTTCGTAAGATGTTGATGAGATAAAAGTTAATGAAATATATCCAGTGGTTGTTTAAGCATGATGTTCTTGGTCATGTATCATATTGAATAAAATGTTCTTATTTTTTAATGTTTAGATGTTACATTCTCATCACCTGGAATAAATTTAATCCTCACAATTTTTTATCCATCTTGATAATCAATTATTTGAGATTTGAAAATACCATTGTTGAAATCCATCATTGTGAGAAGCGTTGATAAAAATCCCCTTGATTAGAAAGAAATGGATGTATAAGGGTTATATTTAATAACACGTAATTAGGATTCTAATAAGAAGAAAACTAATGGTATTTGAGTATATTTATTTAGTAGAAAAGCAAAAATAATTGTAGAGAGTGACAAAATCCATTGATCATAACAATATTCATGATCAATGGAGTGTTAAATAACTAAAAAACACAAATATACGATGACCACAATGACCATCATATCAACATAAATTAAGGTATTATGATAGAATTTTGTTTCAAAACACTTTTACTAGTTTCTAGGAATTATGTTAATATCATAGAATATAAGGAAATATAATTACTTCATATGTAATGATTTACTAAGAACAATATCATTCATTGGTTGAGATTTTATAAATTTATAATTCATCTCTTACTACAATAAATTAATAACATAAAATTAATTTTTATGATCAATTAACTGAAATTCATTTTTAATGGATTGTTATATACATAAAAAATTGAAATTTATTTCCATATGTCTCTAAATATATTCCAAAACCAATTAGTGTATCATATGTTATCTAATATAACACATTATTATATAATCCTCAAAAGTAACACCACTAGTCCATCATAAAGATTAATTTTTAAATCATTAAATTAAAAATAATGACATATTTACCCAGATATGATTTATGCTAGTGGTTGGAGTTAAACCCTTATTGTGTAGTGGTTGTGGGTTAAAGACCTACAACGTTGATGGATAAGAAAAGTTTTCACCCAGAATATGGGTTGTCTTTTTTGTAAAACCAGTTTAGTGTATGACCTAGAATTTTTCAAAAAAGTTATTATGGATATTTGTGAAATAATATTAATCAAAAAATAATTTTTTTTCTATGGTTTACATTATAATTATTTTTTCCATTAATTTTAATAATCATATATGACTACTATTAGAAAATCATTATTGATCATATTAACCCTAAATATTATCAATACCATTAAAAATTTCACCATGAAATGTAATGAAAGTTTTACTAAAATAATGTTCTACTCACTAAAACACATACTAAAACCAATGGGTTTTATGTCCATAAATTTATCTGAAAACATCTTTAATTTTTATAGACGCCCATCACGTAGATCCTTAAAATAAATTTATATGATTTTGAACTTATAATCAATCTTAAACTCATAAACCCATGATAGAATTTATAAATCTTAAGTTAATGAATACACATGTGCTTTCAAAACATTGCACTGTACCTGGATGCGTGATTATTCTTATAAAAATTATATTATTGGTAATATTATTCTATAATATAATTTTTCAATCACAATACACAAATTCTTTATCTATATTATTTCAAAAAATTTCTTTCCATATTCTATGGGTTAACAATTAAAATAATTTAGTGAATACAATAATACCTAGGTTACCTATATTTAAGATAACTAACTATAAATGGATACTTAGGATGATATTTATTGTCTTCCACCATACTCATCATTTTCCATCATCAATTATTTTCAATATTACTTTTTTCAATCATATAATGAATCTTCTCATTGCATTAAAACAATTTACTAGTTGTTTTTTCCACATTTTTGGTATAATGGAAATCAATATTTCTTTCATCAATGGTCTCCACCACTCTAGCTATATGAAAAATGCATCCTCATCTTCTTTCGTTAGCCCACGAGTCTATTAAGAAATATGTTGTTAATCATATTTTAGGATAACTGATTAGGAAAAATCATGATATATATTTCTCTTACAATAATCCCATTTTGTTTCTCATATTCACATCATATTCCTTCGTGTTCAATGATTTCATTATTCTTTATAGTTCAATCCATTTTCCAAAACCAAAAAACATAGTGTGAGCAACAATAATCGTATTAGGAAAACCATATAAACATTTATAGGATATAGAATCATGACAAAAAAATTTAAACCTACGATAAAATTGTCTAAACCTAGGCCATTCATTGACATTATCTATTCAAATACTTTATAATGGGTATTAGAGAAAATGTGATATAGACTTGGCATATCTTCCATTAATGTAAAACTAGGTTCATAGTAAGGCCTGTTTTCATGCAACATGTAATGATTGGGTAAATCCTAATGTTTACTTTTTAGATTCATTACCCATATGGACCTATTTTACAAAACCACATCCACGTATAATATTATCACAAAAATATATTTCTAGTAAACACCACATAATATATTACAAAACAAAACTACTATATGTTCATCTTATTGTCCTTAGAGTTAATCAAATGTTTTTTTCCCTAATATATGTTATACTAAATCTTATTTCCGATGAATCTACGAAACATCCTTAGATACTGACTATAGTGACCCAAAACATAGTGACCTAGAGATGGTTCTTCTTTATTAAATTTTCATAAAATAAAAGGAACTGTAACCCAAAAAAAATAATTTATTAGTCTTTGTAAACTAGATATATACTTAATTTTCATATTAAATTTAAAAACATACATTAAAAAATTATTTTTTGATAATAACAATATTTCCTAAATAATATCCTTCCATATCAATCCTGGTGCACTTCATATATTCACAATAAAGGAAAACAAAATGGTTGAACTAAAATTCATAGCAAGATTTAAGTACATCAGATTTTATCGTGAATGAATAAGCATAATCAACATAAAAAGGTCAATTAATGAACATACAATCCATTTAAATAACATTACTATCACATCAATGTTTAAAGGTAAATAACTAAAAACACATTTCAAATAATGAATAAACTAAAAATGAAATAAATATAGAGATAATATAATTTTAAAATAATTATTGATAATAAGATGGGTCATAATAAATATTGTAAAGTAAATATTTGATCAATCATGTTATTCAATCAACAAACTGAAAATGAAATCCATATAAAGTTAAAATAATTTTGCAAATATCACGAATCATATGATATTAGAATTTTAAATAAATAAACAACGTAATTATTTGATTTCATTATCTTCGGAAACATGAAAACCTCTATGGTCAAAATATTTCCTCAAGAGTGTTTAATACAAATAGGTAGATATCCATTTAACTGAGTCAATTCAAATGATTCATCTCATGATACCATCAATGCATCAAGAGGATATCATAAACTTACTACCAACCATATATTTTTGTCAAAATCATTCCTCATATATTAATTAATTGATTTAATTCTTGAGTAATGTGCCTTATCATATAATATCCATGGAAATGAATACAAATTTATCAATATTTTCTCATATAAAAAACATTCATTTTAGAATACCATATTAATAAATTATATATGGTTTATGAAATAAACATACCCATGATAAATAATCTGAATATCTAGGAAAAATTCAATATCTAATGTTCACATGAAAGTGATTAATTCTAGGGAAATTTAATGACTACAGAAATGAATCAATGAAGTGAATATCAATACAGTTATTGGTCAAAATAATCACAAAAAACATTAAGTAAGATTATGGATGGAATCAATAAAATATATTCCTAATGGAGTATAATTTAAATAGAGTCTTGTTGTTATTGATGTATAGAAAAAACATAAAAATTATCTTTACATTATTCATATGGGAAAATATCATTTTCATTTTGAAAATATTTTTTTAAATCAAAATATATTTTTAAAAAAAATTTCAAAATATTTTTAAAAAATATGGTTTTTGAAGAAAACAAAATATCAACCTATGAAAAAATATTTCAACTTTTATTAAAAATATTTTCTCAATTATTTTATGTACTAGAGTGTTTTAAAATGGTAATATTACCTAGAAACATGAATAAATATAGAAGAAAAAACAAAAAAAACATTATAATATATTTATGAAATAATATTTTTCTAATGGAATTTGAAGTTTAAACAATCCTAATTAAAATGAAATTGTTAAATAAACCCTTACAAGGATTATAACATTGAAGTGAGAATTAATTAATTAATAAATTTTGTGCGGAGAATACAAATCTACATAATATAATTTTAAATAAAACAATATATATTAACAAGGCATTGCATACATAATCTTAGTATATCAAATTCAAATGAGAATTAATATAACCCAATAAAAAGAAATTGTTTTGTGAAATTATTTACCACATTGAAATTTTCAATTTAGATCCCCTAGGATGGAATCATTATAATTAAAATTAAAATACCATTAATAATTAATGAAAATTTATATTAGATTTAAAATGTTATGTGTTTACAATGCATAAAATAAATTAGGTCCATACTAATAAAATATGCCTAAAAAGTGAAATTGAGAGGAATACACCTGCCTCAAACTTCCTTTATGTTGAGTTTTATTTAATATCTAATATAGTGGTTTTAAAAATGTTATTAAAATAAAACACAACTATATTAATTTTTATAATATCATATATTATCATGTTTCAACATATTTTCCCATTAATTAAAAATAATTTAGTATTTTCATTTTTTAAGAGTTAATTGACTTATTTTATCATTCTTTTTTCATGAAGGATATGGTTCATAGAAATATTACATAGTTCCATTATATCCAAAATAATAATCATGACATAATTGTCATATTAATAAATCAAATATAATAATATTATTAATCCTGAAATATATTTTTAGGATATGAAGTGTGTTATAATCTTGGAGATGGTAGGTCGTTCATGCGCATGAGTAACACTTACATTTTTAAAATATCATTATGGAAAAAAAAGAAGTATTTAAAAGATAAACAATAATAATAATATCAAAAATAATATATTATTTCAATAAATATAATTATTTATATCATCCATGTTGAGTGGTGATGAGAAAATAGTCACATTAGACTGTGAAGGCAATATACCACATGCACACAAACGATTTTGTTATTATTGTGTGAGTGAAAATTTATGAAAGAAAATGATATATTATGTTTTTTAATTATAAATATATAATTACAATTATAATAATTTCATATATATATCATAATTTCATTGACTTTATCCTTATTAACTTCAATGTAAATTTTAACTGAAAAACGAATCATATCAAATCGTGAGAAGATAGTCCACTATTCACACATGTGATGTTATCATATCCCATAAAAATGTGAAGTAAAAATGGAATATATGAAATAATTAATCCATATGAATAATATTTTTAGAAATATAAGATATATAATATATCCATCATCATACCCAACTGTTATAGGTGGTAAAGGAAAAACGAATGACAACAGTTCATGATGTGGTAGTTCACTGTACACATGAATGATGATTTTTAACCCATTTAGTAGAAGTGGATATGGTTATAGGTCATGAACATAACATAGAAACATATTATTTTACTTAATATTCCTATTTTATATATAAATATGTTTAATAAGAGTTTAAGGATGTGGAAGGAGTAAAATAAAAATGATTGTTGAGGAACATTACCTATTATTTGGGTAACCTCCTTAGGAATGAACCAAACCCCTTTAATAGGTTATATTTGGTCACATAATATGTCGTATTGTATGATAGTAAGTAATTTGTGATGTTATTTTGGTAGGTAATGTCTAATCAAAATGGTTATTGGGGTATGAAGAATAGAAGATTATTGATGACCTTTTGTAGGTTAGATGAGATGCACACTTGTAATTCTTGAATATAAATTTTTTCCCACGTTTTACACAATTCATAAGTGTAAAAAATAGATTATTATAGATAATTATAAATTATAGGTTCTAAATATATCCAAATTATCAAATAAAAATGTGGGATACCTCCCTTTATCTAAATAATATCAAATAATGACTTTATACACACCATGATATATATGGAAGTTGTGATTATACAAAAAAACTAGATAATCCCCAAAACACTTCCCACACATAGCACATAAACAAAAAAAATTACATTATACCTATATAAACAAGGAGATTAGTAGAATACAAATAATCTTAACAAAACTATATATGTAACTCACAAAAAATTCCTTTTTATTTTTTAAGCCAATATTTTATGAAATAACCCAAACCATAACACAAACCACCACACCATTAATACAAACACATGAATGCATCCCCAAACAATGTGGAACTCCAAATGAATGAACTAAATCAAATGGAAAATACCAGTTATCCTTAACCATTTTCTTGTAAGGTGGTTCAATTTCATGTGACACAATTTTGGTACAAGATGTCATGTTTGAACCAATAACACCTTATTCTTAAATGTAATTAACACACACTAACCCATTCCAAACCAATGTGTCCTAATTTTGTCATTAGTACCCATGCCCAAAAAAAAACCCCTCAAAAAATTCATGAATTTATACTGACGCATCATTTCCAAATAAAATTTCTAATAAATAATATCATCAATCATAGAGTGATGACACACACTAGTACCAATATTACCATCTCTTAACGAAATATATTTTGATATGAAGATATAGACAAAATATTTATTTTATAACAATTAACACATTCTAAAGAAATAATTACAATCTCAAAACACCTAATATTAGAAGTTTTTAACATAGGTAGAGTGACTGATAATCCACCTTATTTCATTATATTCATCTATTAAGAATCTAATAAAATAATCTCCAATATTAATGTATCACCTAAAATTGATTCTAAAAATTTATTAGTCCAATATCACTGAGGAGGAGATGAATGATGGTGTTTTAGGGATGTTATAAGGTCAAAATCAAATTAATATTCCAAACACTCTCACACATGATTTATCCATCATTGAGAATGTATTCCATTAAAAATCCAGTAGAATGTTATCTTATATATATATATATATTTTATATTTTACATCCATTGTATATTGGACCACAGTGTAGTAGATCCTCCAAATTAATTTTCCCCTAGCACACTAATGACCACAATATAAGAGAACCCACCTCATCATTTCCAAATCATAGGTTTCTTTATATCACATCGTGCTCATGAAAACCCGCATCCAATACTACAACCATTGAGAAATCGTTCTTTTTCACTTGTGAACCTCTCCATGAACCGTGACCACTCCCATTGTGTTGGGTATCAATAATAATCCTTTCCAATTCTCCTACAACGCTCATGATATCCACACCAAAGCACAACCACAACCATCACTATGGCCATTTTGTTTTCCTTGTTTCTGATAATTGAACTATCTGAGCACCAAACCCAAAAAAAACACCCCAATTCTTGGAATGTCTCACCCTAATGTTCCCATAGAATTCCATTTCGTGGTTATATGCTTGAAATATCTCCATGACCAAGATAATAACTTATACTATGGATAACACCACATCATGATGAATCTCCACGAACTGAAAACATCCCTATATAACATTGATCAAATTTAGAAATATTCCAAAACAATAAAAATTTACCTCATGACATAATAATAAACAATAATGTCAAAATATGGAACAAGTCAATGGTGTTACCTCAATAACATCCCCAAATAGGTTTTCCATACCAAGAAAGTAGGAGATTAGTGTTTTCTAGAAAAAACCATAGACGACTAGCCTAGAATATGTTATCCCACTCCAAACCACCCAAAAAACCCAATGATTCTAATGAAAAAAAAATAAAAAATGTACATGTTGACCAAGAAAGAGCTTATCACGCCCATCCCATGATATGATACATAATTGGAACATAATAAAATATATTTATAAATAAAATCATATTATAATAATTTTTAAAAAATAGTGGCCAACTCACACTGGGAAGATAACTCCCCTCTATTATGCTAGTGATAGTTCCCCACACCCTAGAATATCAAAAGAATTCATAATTTTCCCCCACTAATGAGAATTGCAGAATATGAAAAAAGATCAAAAAATAATAGATTGACACAGATGGTGGAACAATGTTCCAAATAGGGCTCTAGAAAGCACCCCCTAATAATAATAAATATGTATAATATACTCTAAAGGAAAATTAATCCTGCATGAACCATCATATTTCAACACACACACATAAATAAAATAACATCCCAACCTGGGATCCACACAGAAGTGCCTTAATTTAATCCATCAAAGGAATCCAAGTGTGCCTCCCCATACACTAGATACATTTAACCAGAATAATTTTTCTATTATCATTTATGGGGAGATTATATATTATTTATCAGAGTAATACACTAGAAAAAATACAGTTATAAAAACCAACTAATGATATAACATAACCAAAATAAACTATTATCATAAGATGGAAAAAAATAGAGATATAATTTCAAAACAAAATAGTAGATATGACATGTTAGAGTACATTTCATGTGTTAAAATGAAACTCAAATATAAATAAATTGACGACCCCCCAAGTTGGTTCTGAATCACATATAGTTCCCTCATCCATGCTCCATCCCAAATTATCTATCCAGAATAGGGACTTTTGTCTTATACTATCCCACAACTATGAAATCTATTTGGGTACCGATCTGAAATCCTGAGTAGGATATGATTATAACTCACTAAGACACCATTAATGATTTATAAAACAATATCTGGTCAATTAAAAATGTATAGATTATTGTAAAGAATAAAAATCAACAACAATGTAAATAATCAAAATTAATTCAATTACTCTTTATTTAACCGCATAATCTTAGGGTTTTCTAAGGGTAAACATACTCACAATACCTACATTGGACCATTCTAGAGTCCGAAAAATCCCCAAGTGATATCATATAACCGAATGTAATTATTTCTATTCAATTTATAATAACTCATAATTTAATTCCCATGTTACTATTTATATTTCATACTTGAATGAAAATTTTACTATTCATATTTTATAATTGAATTCCCATGTTACCTTTAATATTTCCCAATTGAATGAACATATTACCCTTCATAATTTTATAATTTATTTACCATGTTAACCATAATAATTTAATAATTTTATTACAATGTTACCAATCATAATTTCATAATTGAATGTCCATGTTACTAGTCATTTTTCAAAATACATGCTTGAATGTCCATGCTACCATTCGTTGACACATAATTAATTCAACTACTAATTATCCACATAAATTTCATTAATAATTCAATACATATTTAATCATAACAGTATCATTAATTAATTCGTTAATTAATTATTCATATAAATCTTATTAATTAATTCAACAAAATTATGTAATCATCTCTGTCTCAATAGTAATTAAACATTTAGTTCATCATATAATACCTCTTATTAATTCCCTAAATAACTAATCATAGAAGACCCATTAATTAATCAAAAAAGTAATTAATCAATTGACACAAATATAATATCTCATAATTAATTCACCAAATGATTATTATAAGTCAATTAATTAAATATCCCAACAATTAATTAACAATTAATAATCCAATTCCCAATTCAATCTTCCGATAATTAACTCAACTATTAATTATCAACAAATATTATTTTCTACTAAGAATATATGAAAATTAATTCATTAAATAACTAAATCATATCAATAATTTCAATCTCTCATAATTAATTCCATAATTAGTTATCTCAAAATCTATATTCTCAATATCCCAAATCACAATTTTCCCTCAATTAATTAATTCACCAAATAAATTAGTTCAATCAATAACACAATTAAATATTCTGTAATCGAAATTATGAAATTAGATACACATAAATTAAATTGATACATTGGGATTTTAATTTCAGATCACCGACCACAATTCGTTGATGAACGATCACACGATGGAAATCCCAAATTTCTTCATAATAACGACGTAGAATGAGATTTGGATCTTAATCCTAAATTTAGAATAATATGTATCAATATCCCACATTTATAGATCAAGATCCATTGAAAATTGGAATGAAAAATCCTTCAATGGATGGAAGAATAACATGAATGAGAAAAGAAATAACATTGGATTGTACCCTCTTACCGAGAGGGGTGTAGGTATTCAATCAAGGCTACAAATTACCAATAACAGAGGTAGGGATGTATTAAAATCTTCATGAGAGACTTGAAAATAATTATTGAACATTAGGGGTTGATCTAGGGATGGTTTGTAATAAAAATGGGGGTTTCTGGAAATTTTAAAATAATTTTTTGGCAAATTAAATCCCAACTCATGGGTTTCTCAGAAGGGATGTACAATATTCCATAACCATTCCCCATAATAGTGCACCTATTATAGTGGGGGGGGGGGTCAAAGTTTCTCATTTTTTGGACACACAACTTGAAAACCCTACACCATACGTTAAATTCCTCTCTATGATGGTTTTCACAGTTTTCTAGGATAGGGTGCAAAGTTTGTGAAAATAGTGCACCAACCATGCCCATGCCCACCTCCTTCAAAAATTTCTAATTTTTACCCACATGCATCATAATGTATAACCAAAATCAAAAATTACTCAATTATAGTCAAATGAGTACCTAAAATGGATTCAAATACATCTTTTAATAATGATGGGGTTTTACATAATCATACTAATAATCCTCTTGGATTACCCTTTAATATAATGTATTATATTATCACATAGATAACCTTGATCTCAAGGGTAAACACATTAACCTATGACCCAGAAAAAAACTAGGTAACATCCAAAGACGATGATAATCATTACACATTATGTGGTTCACACATCAAACATATATCATAGTACCTAATCTTAATATTTACCATCCCCGGGATAAGATATAAAAATGATGACTCGATGAGTTATACAACCCCCATCTCAATGAAATCATGATTTTCAATCCTTGTTGGTTCCAGAAACAATGAATCTTTTACCCACATTCTCTAAAGGTATTGGTAATAATCATAGCATTCCAACTATTTGGTGTTAAATGTTCTATACATTTTGAAGAATCATAATATTTAAATCATTAACCCATACAAAACTATCCTGACATAAAGAGGAACCAAAATTGGATCCCAAAATTCAAGATAAAATTTTCATTATCTTCAAACCCATTAATGACTCTTCACTTTTAAGGATTCATATAATTATATTGTTATAAAAATTCATCCAATAAACATCTTATGAATTGGTATGTCAAATCAAGCATGATATTCACATAATAAAAAATCACAACATAATTTTGTATGTAAAACCCAAGTGCATTATAGTGACATATCCCATAAATCACAAAGGATGTAACAATTCACTCACTCAATTCCCCATGACATAAAAATTTGGAAACCCACTAACCAATTGATTTAAAAATAACATTTCACAACATATATTCCCTTAATTCAATAATAAATGAAATTACATGAACAAGAATCTTAAAATTACCCACTAAGAACATAGGGTAATATTCGTAATGGTATATAAAAATGATACCATTAAACCATGATAAGAAAATATCTCACACATTTCAAAATCCAACGACATGGCCATGTACTCATCCATACACTATAAAACATTAGATATCACTATTTATAATATTAATCATAAATAACTCAACCTAATAAAAACATTTAACCAAAGATGGTTCTTAAAATGTAAAGTAAACTGTATTTACCAATCCTCACTACAACAATACTTTTAGATTCTAAATTTTAGTTAGAAATCTATAATGTATTATTCCCACTTATCTTTGATACTCCCATGGATAAATGTCCCAACCGCATTGAAAATATGAACAAATCCTCTATAAGATGAGAGAGTGACTCTAAATATATACAAATCAATATCACATTGAATGATATGAACCAAAAAATTCCCCATATTAAAGAAAATATACTTATATGATAGATAATTCTACTAATACTATTATATATCAATGGAAATTGAGAATGGTGACCAATATGGTTCCCAGAATACCCTACTACCAGCAAGATGTCTCGATGGTCATCCCATGAGCCATCATTTGCCATAAAATTTAATTTTCCTATGATATATAACATATATCACAAAAAAATAATTACCATATTAATAAGGATTATAATAAATAATAATAATAAATGCTACTAGAAAAACTAGTATAACTAGTGGAAAAAACTCAGCCAACAAATCAAATACTCCAGAAGTGCATCAAACAACAAATTTTACAGACATAGTAATTCAATAAAACCCATTAAAAATACTACCATAAGTTTTCCAATTACCAATTCAGTAGGTTAAAATACTCTTAAAAAATATATAAAAAATTATCAGCTCCTAGAGCAATGAGAATTTTTTGGGTAAACATTTATTTTTTTAAAAAAAATTGAATAAAGAATTATAAAATATAAAAAAAATCATAAAATAATTTTTAAGAAAATATATTTAAAAAATAGTACAGAAAAATAAAAAATTTATATAATAAAACATTCTAATAGAATTCATTAATTTTCAAACCATTTTATCAACATTAATTTCCTTATCATGCATTTCACATAAACTCTTCCACACAAATCATGTAACCACCAATAAAAAACAGTTGAACAATATGAACTAAAAATATTATATATAATAAACTGTCTCTATATACATTATCAACTAATTATTAATAAATAAATTCAATATAATGTCAAACTAATTAACGTTGAAAAAATCCTAACCATATGGATTTTTTTAACCAAAAATAAATAATTTCTTTTGAACACATACTATACAACCGTATAGTATTTCTTTACATACCATGATTAAATTATTTCTTGAAAACATTATATTTCCAATCAATCCAAATTAACCAATGTATAAATTAAAATAATTGTATTATATCTCAGGAAATTTACAGTTTTATCATAACTAGTAACCTAAACATCAAAAGGAATGATAAAAATATTAATCATTACAGATAACTACTTCTTTTAACATATAAAAATTTTACATTTTATGATATATGTTTTAATAAAATCGATTTTCAAATTATTTACATCTCATGAATTTTGAAAAAAATGATACTCTTTATTAAGTTTTCAAATTAACCAAAAAATCTCTGAGAACTATAATTTTTTGTTTAATTACATTTATATAGCACCATATTTATAAATCATGAAATTTAAATAAAGAAATATCATGTCACAATAATTTATGTATGTAATTCTACAAAAAAGTACTCAATCATTTGTTAGAGGTATTCTATGATTTTTACATGTAAACAAGCCTTACGTAGGTAGGAACATAATCATATATTTATGATTTTGAGCCCTTGTTAAAAAACTATTAACATTTTCTCAAACTTTCTTGGATTCTGATTACTATTTCCCCTATTATATTTAGATAAATTCATTAGTAAATTCTATTTCAATCCACTACTTGTGTAACATTCCTTTAATCAATTAAAACACAAATAAAGTATAAATAGAATTCACTTCTTAAAATAATCAACACTAAAAAATAATAAAAATTTTATTTTCCATGTTATGGAAACCATTTCATATAAACTGTAAGCTTCATCTATAATATAACCAACCATTTCTAGAAATAAATGTCATCATATTATAATTTATTGATGTTTAAGAAATAAAACACCTTGTGAATACTATAACCCTAGATATAGAAATATTTACTACTGTGTGATACCCTAGTTTCATTAGTTATCACCATGAAATTGAGATTATGAAAAACCTATACATGCTTAATAAAACTTTTTATACATGAACCACCTTGGTAACGTAATGTCAAATATAAATAGGTTATTTATACATTTTTATACTATAGATTTCATGTACAGATACATATAATATTTATAACATATATCCCATATGATGGAACATACCAAATTATTACCATTTGTAACATCCTAACCCAAACAAATTGTCTTGGGAAGGACCACAATTCCACTAAACATTAGTGAATCTGATGGAAACTGAATGCTGAAGATTATTTTTTGAATGGAAATATGAAATATAGTGGGATGATTTTCGCCTAAATACCATCCAAAATACAATATAAACCTCTAATATAATATATATAAATTATGAATGAATCAAAAAATAATAACCTATAATATACAATACCAATAACAACAACAATTAGATCCATCGAGTATATAAAAAAATTATCACAATGTAAGAATAAAATCCCCATGATTCAAAAAAAAGAAGGAAAATTTCCAAAAGGGAAATATTTCATTTGCCACAAAATTGTAAACTCCAATATCTCACTGATATTAGATAAGACCATAACAGACAATGGTTTCATTATAAATGTTATAGATCTCCAATTAACTATCATTTTAATCATCGATTTTATATATACCATGATTCATATACAGGTGGTGATTATACAAGATATATAGGGAATCACCAAAATACATCCCATACATTGCACTTAAATAAGAATAGGTTATCCAAAATTTATATCAATTAAGAGAGAATCATTATACAATAAATAATAAAGGGAAAATATATATGTAAAACACACCAAAATAAAAATTTCCTTTTTAAAAAGAATATATCAATGAAATAACCCACACTAAAAGTCACCAACACATTCTATGAACTAATATCCATTCATACCTCCCAACAAATGTATTAAACATATTAAATACACTAATTGACCGTAGAGATCCATTCCACTTAGCCCATGTCGTCACTTGGTGGTGTAATTTCATGTACCCCAATTACAGCATTAGAAGTCATGTTTGAACAGAAAATGTCTTGTTTAAGGAATTCATGATTACAAACTTTACCCTTCCAAACAAACATTCCCCAATTTTTTCATTGATAACCAATTATAATCCAACATTCTCCTAAACCTCAAATTCTTGAATGAAAACCAAACCATCATTTCCAAATCTCTTTTCCAAACAATAATCCCATTAAATAAATAGGGAACACATTCACTCGAACCAACATCACCTTGCCTTGTCTTGAATTTTCTACACATAAATTGATTCAGTAATTTACTTTTGAAAAAATAACACCATATTAAAAGAATAAAAAGAATCTCAAAATAACCATGACTCAATGTTATTTAAATAATACGTCTGACTATGATTAAACCAAGATTTATCGTGATTTTTTCAACAGAATCAAAGAGAATAATATTTGGAATGGAATAGTGGAATTATTTTTTCTATGAAATTAAAATCGTTTAGTATGGAATTTAATTCTAGTAACTACAACATTCCATGAATTATTGTAATAGAACTTATATGAATATGAATTCTATAAAAGATATATCTTGTTAATGGTAATTTAGCATAGTGATCAATTAAATCCATGAATATCTCCCTACCCATGGGATTCCTCAATTATTATCCCACGATACATCATTTAACATAAAATCATATTTTCCTTCAATGTATCGTGATTACCACACAGTAAGGATAATAACACACAAGTATAACCATAAAAAACATCCAACAAAAAATATACTAAGAAAACATGTGAATTAAATAATTAGTATATTCATGATAAAATTAAGATATCAATGCTACTCTTGAATGTGAGTATATGATAATTGAGAATTTAGAAAATAATATTGATTGTACAAGATCATATGGATCAAAGAGTAAATTTAACGGTTGTGTTCAGTTCATCTTAAGAGAGGTACCGGGCACTATGTACGAGACAAGTTAACCAAAGGAAGTTGTGTCTCATGATTATACAATGTTATCTATTGAGATAATTAGAAAATGATGATTAAAATTTTAGAGTATATATACACAAATTTACTGCTATTTTAATAAATTTATGAGCTTTAGAGATGAATGTGAGCTAATGGAATGAACTAAATGTCATCAAATTAATAGAAACATAATGTGTTTAGTGGATGAAACATATGATGATTAAGAGAAAAAATAAAAATAAAAATTCCATGAAAATTTATATGGAATATGTTAATATTACGACCATAGTTATATAAAATTCTTCTTAGTTATTCCAATATAATTTCAATGTTTGATGCATGTCGATGATGATGATGAAAAATGATGTTGTTTATTTGATGGAGTCAACATAAAAATATCCTACAAGAGAATGAATAAATAAATAATACTATTATACAACTTAATATGAATATTTTAGTAAAAATGGAAAATGTTTTTAATGAAAATATGTCTTTTATAAGTATAATTAGATATAAAAACCTAAAATGGAATGTGATTTTTTTCAGAGTAACCATTCTCAAACTCATTATTCTTTTAGATTATATTATTTTAGATCTAACCTTATTTCATATGATTATATTATTTACATGTAAAGGATATTTAATGTGATGTTATTTATGTTAAATATATATATGAGTTAGAGTAAAATCTATGACACTAGTAGATTTATAGAGGCTTCTCAGGTGCAGAAATATAAGACAACAAAGGAGTTGGACATCATGTTAATGTTATGATAATTGTACACAAGATGATGTGTACTGAGAAAAGATAATGTTAATTGATTGGTATATTAATATTTTTAGGTTTAGATATCCAGTACTTTTTATATGATTGAAAATATTCTATTGATAAGAAGAGGTTGATTGTTTCTGGCTTGTAATCCATGGGGCTTCTAATATATGAATATACATGGATTATATAAGTAATTAAAAGATGGTGTTGGATTAAATGGATATATATCTATATGAGTGTATTTAAAACAACAATGAAGAATATTTCTGTAATTTGTCAATAGATTATATATTTCCTTCATGATACCTTCTTTGATTTATCATAATTTGTATCACACCTCATTCCATGAACAAATGTTTGTTGGATATGTTCATCCGCACTATAGTTTTCTTTGATTATTTTTAAAAAATTTGTGTATTGAATTTTTAAAAAACAACGGGATTATTAGAATAATGTATAAGGGTTAATATAATTAAATGGGTTTTATGTTATGGATTATAGATTGTTTTTCAAGAAAATATTTAATGTAAAACATTGTGTATTGATTAAATCTTCATGTTTATTAAATTGATTTTTCTCTAGGGACATCATATTTAATTAATTATTGTAAAATTTTTGTGATATGAGTTTAATATCAATTGAAGTATCTTTTTTGTGTTTTGAAATTATTTTCTAAGATGCAGAAATTCTATAATATTATAATTTTAACTTTATGTTGTATCAGTTCTTTATGAGTTACCGATTGATATTATATGACCCCATTCCCATTCCTTATTTTAATATTTGAATCATTTTTTAAAATGGGATTTATGCGTAAATTCCACTAACATATATGTGATATTAGAGAATCATTGGAAGGAAAAACATGAAAATTTTTAAATGGAGGAGTGCAGTCTAATGGGAGATAAATTCTATAGAGTGTTGGAGTGAAGACTCAAATATAAAAAATAAGAAAATTAAATCAAAGTGAACCCACAAGTGGTATTATTGAAATTTATATAAGTCGTATCATGAGAATTTTTCTATATGTTGTTTTTTTCAATGAGGGTTGGAGGGGTTTATATAATATGGGAAACAAAATGTGAAAAATAAGGGTTACAAAAATTTGAGAATGAAATAAAGAGAAGTATGTTTCACTAATTTAGTGATTTTAATGATTTTTTATATTGATAAATAATAATGTAAAAGGAATGTGATGGTGTTATTGGTATTGAAATATGGGAAAAAATTAAGTTGGTATTAATAAAAAATCTATCAGGGGATACTAAATTTCAACTATCAGAAAGAGAGATTGAATTTCCCATTGATAGATGTATTGCTTATAGTATATAATTTTTTATTATTACATATTATTATGTGTATATAATACACTGATTAAGTAAGAATCAATTTTATATGTTCTAAATGTGATTATGAAATGGAAATTACAAAAATGAAAGATAACAAATGAGGAAGATGATAGTACACGTAGAGGGAGATAAAATGAACATGACTTGAAAGTTAACATTTTTATTAAAATAAATAATCCCAATACAAGGAAATAAGTCACGAGGTTCTAAAGTTATGCAACCCCAAGGCATCATTTTTGACAAAATTCAAACCTTCAGTAGGATAGGACCCCAAAGATGAGAAGGAAGAAAGAGTATTGTTTGATGTTTCTGTAGATGCCATAAAGTCTGCCACCATTTTTCCCTCCCTTCAAGTATGAGAGATCTACGTGCACACCCCTATAACAACCTGACATCTCCTAACTATATAAATAATGCTCCATGGTACCTTGCCTCTATTTTTCAGTGTATTTAACATCACCAAGGAATCGTTTTCCACCAAAGGTACCACGAAATTACTACACACACACATCTGCAAACCTGCTTCCATAGACCAAGCTTTTGCCTGAAGTGTATCGCCTCCCCCAAACGAAGCAGAAAAACCTTTATATTCCGAGCTGGTTTGGTCAATCATGATTCCCCCTACCTTCATCTCCCCTTTGATGAGCAAGCCATTCACATTATGTTTCAAACCCTTTATCGGTGCCTGCCACCTCACCCACTGCCCAAGACCAGGATGGTCGACCCGATGGTTATCAACGCACCCAGCAGCAATGGCACACATGGAGGAAGCAGACTTGAAGTCCAGCCACAACCTAAGTAGGTCTGGCACTGTGTTTTCTAATCTAAAGTGAATACTGACCGGAGAGACCGAGCCTTTACGGTGGAGCTTATTATTCCAGGCCTGCCATATAGTCCAGCACCCAGTAGTGAGAATGAACACCCTTACTTTCCTTTCAACACCTTGGTTTTTAGCTCCCCTATACCAGGAATGAAGAAAGTCCTATGAGTTTCCATCATAGCCATTCCATCAAAAAAAGGCCCCGAAGGTTTTCAAGACCCCCTTTCCCATTCACTATCATAAATAGATGCCCCACAGATTCTGTGCACGGAGACCTGCAACACCAGCACCGGGAAACTGTTGGGATCCCCATTTTTGAAGATTAGCATCCGTTGGAAGAGCCTTGTGTCTCACTCTCCTAATAAAAAAATTGAATTGGGAAGGGATCACTTTTCACCACAAAGTCTCCCCCTATCGATCAATGTTCACCACCTCCCTCGTCAATATATCGGTGTCTTGGATGGAGAAAGCACCCGATTAGGTACCTGTGAAAAATAACCTGTCATCGTCTTCATTTGAAGCTATAGAGTTTAGAATTTCCATTTGGTTGTCATAGAGATTGGTCTTGAGGAACCTTATATGGAAGGAAGCTTCTTTGAAGGTGATATCTAGAGCTGGACTGCCCGGGAACCACAACCTCCCTGCCCCCAATCCTGCTGCCAGAAGTTTATGTCCCCCCTTCCGATGATCCATCAAGAATGTTTTTGTAGAGTTTCCAGATGCGGTAGAACCAGGTTTCATATCTTTGAAGGGTGCCTTCTATGTATAGTCCTATTAAGGCTGTGGAGGTTCTGCATTGTTCTACCCCATAGAGTTCGTCTTTCTAGGACCTCCCAAGTGATCTTGGCATGTAGTCCTTGAATGGTTGAGGAAAAGATCTTTAAATTGATTCCCCCTTATGAGAGAGGTTTGGCCAGCCGTTTACCTGAAGCCCAATGATAATGACCTTCCATTTGCCCATCCTATATACAGGAAAGTATTATTCTATCCAGCATTGAAATCACAATTTTTGGAACCTTCAAGGTAGACAAAACATGCATCGTTATGGAGACCAACACACAGTTAACTAGGGTGATATAGCCTCCAAAAGATAAATACCTATTTTTCCAGATTGAATACACCTAGTATGTTTTATTATGAGCTTATCAAAATGAATCACCATGAGGCAAGATGGGATTACTGGAGGTCCGAGTTAATCCACGAAAAAAATACCCTTATTCATATTCAACCTCGTTCTTATGTCTCGATCCCTCCTCGGAGAGGCACTCCTTGCTATGAAGAAGAGGCTCTTGTTAGAATTCACCACATGTCCCCTCCACATGAAATATTCCTTAAAGAACCCTCTTCAAACCCTTCATAGATCTTCTACTACCATTAATAAATAGGACTATGTCATCGGAAAACATCAAGTGCGAGATGCCTTTCATGGTATGCCTGTTATGATAGGGGTGTATTTGCCTTGTGTTGATTCCCTTGTTGATGTAGCAGCTAAAGGAGTTTTGATCAAGAAAAATGATGGTGGGAGGCAAAGGATAACCTTCCCTGAGACCCTAGTAGGCCTTGAAGAAGACAAATTTTTTACCCATGAATGAGGTATAGATCCCCGCCGAGCTGAAGCAACGAAAGAGAAGGTCAATTGTCTAGTTAGAGAATCCCATGCACTTTAAAAAATTTTGGACAATGAACCATTCCATTCTATCATACGCGTTTCTCATATCCAATTTGACCACAAGATTTTCCCCAAAGGACTAGTTATTGATCCTACTTGACATTTCTTGGGCCAAACCATCACACCCTGGATTGACCTGCCTTTAATGAATCCATGCTGCTAAGGATTAATCTATGAGTCCAAGTGAGTGGTCATTCTCCTATGTAAGGGTTACTAGAGTTTTGGATAAAAAAATTGCACAGTCGATGTATGTGTTGATGAAATTCCATGTAAGAGTAAATAATAAGTTATGGGAGAGTTACAGAAAGGTTTTTGAGTCTTTTGTAACGTTTATATAGAGTTTTATTGACCTTTATTTAACCTCATCCAATGATTCTTAATTGAGAATTATTATTTTAATGTATTATTTAAAGGATGAGAAAATGATGTCTAATAATGAGATGAGTCTTCATAACTATAAATGTTGTTTTAAAAAGAATGTTAATGTTTGAAAAAAAAATTGAAATGTGAAATTTATTTGATTTATTAATTTTTATATTTTTGATTTGTAAGGATAATAAAAAATAAACGAGAATATTATTCGTTAGATTTTTTTGACAACATGATTCATGGAACATTTATATAGATCTATTTTCATGGATTATAGGCTGATATTAATTCATATACTAATGATATCCACATACACTATAAGTAAAAATTCATAAAAAACCATCCTTAAGAATGTTGAGAAAATATTATGTTAATAATATTCCAAATTAAATGTAGAAACAAATCATATAATTTAGAATAATCAAATTGAATCATTTATTTATGTTTAGGAAGTTATTTTTGAGAATAAAAGGAGTCTTGTACCATTATTATGTGATAAAGAGTAAAAAATAGTAAGAATCTGTAAAGAACATGAAAGTGACACTTTATAGGGATTGTTTCCACTTCTTGAGATCCTAATGATACAATACATCATAAAAGAAAAAGATGTTTGAACTGTGTTTAAAGAATAGTAAAAAGGTTAAATAAGAGTTCATTAAGAAATTATTTCATGTTGATATATATGAATAACATTATGAAAAGTAGAGTATAAGTGTTATTATTTCTATGCAATATTGAAATATTCCTTCTAGTAGACAATTAAATAATTTCTATTTCAAAATATAGAATGATTTTAAGGGGAGTTCCTACATCACCAAGTGCTACATTGAAATGAAAATGAAGGAGGGATTCATGTGATTAAAGTTTAATGCATGTGAAAATTGATGGTAAACTAAAATATTAAAATTTGGTCAAATATATTAATTACCTATTTATAATATTAATTACAAAATAATAAAATCATATTGCTATAAATTTTTACATGTGAAGAAAGGATGTAGTCTTTTAAACTATTAGATGGACATTGTAAAATCATTATTCACATATTCTTATTTCTTAATTTTTATATAAAACACATATTCTTTGGCCAGTATAATGGTGATACACTCAATTTATCAAGTTATTAGGTTTATTTATTTGATAACCTATAAAATAATTAATAAAATTCATCCCCCACTTCTAAATTTTTATCATATGTTAACTTGGCTCATTTTAAACATGAATTACAAATTCTATACCAACCATTCTATGGATTAATCTTTTTGAAAATATATCTTCAAAAAAACATGAATAAGATGAAATGAGTTTTTCATAGTAGAATGTAAGAGTTCACTGTGAATATGTGATGTTAGCTCACTTCTTGGACTATATGTTAGTTCATTAGTGGGGAATTCATCATATGTTATTGCATAATTTTCTTCCTATAAATTTCCTCAAGCAACCATTTGATCTTTATATGATTCTCCCCTTAGTTATAGAATTAGTACAAAATGTTTATCATTATGATAGTCTATAAAACCATGATCTATAATAGGATCTACATCCTCTTTATATGAACCTCTTCATTCATCAACATGTTAATCTTCTCCCCCATAATAATTCTATTTTTTATTCATCATTGTATAATTATTCATTATTATTTATAAATTTTTCTATTTTAGTTTTTTTACTGAAATTATATTCCTTTTTAATTACCTTTTTCAATAATCTCACTCACCAATTTAGATTCATTTGATTATATTAATCAATTACTATAAGAAATTTGAAACTTTGTTCTTTTATACCCTTTTATTGAGTAGGTTTCATTATATGTGTCATGTTTTAATATAATTTAGAATCATCTCTAACCTAATACTATTAATTTTTAGTCTACAGAAATTTTATTATTTTAATTATTTTTTTATTGAAACTCACACCACTAAATACTTCAAAAAAATGATTCACCAAATCATCACTTCCTAAAAATCCTTTTATTTCAATTCCCTTGAAACAAAAACATGTATAAGGCATCATCAATAATATATAGGTTGGTTCTCAAACCACTTTAATTAATTAAAAAAGAATTTTATAAATTGTAATATAAAGGAACATATTTTCCTTGTCATGTACGTTATATTAATAGTTGTTGGATGTAGAGAAAGTGAGTTGAGAGTTAGTTTGAAATTATATAGATGAGTTTTATTCATTTAATAGAAAATACATTGTGGTTATATCTTCAGCATGTCACAATTTTATAAGGGTTTTCATGGATATAGTAATGAAAAAATTGTCATAGAGTGTTTATAATAGGAGAAGAGTTTGTGTTTATTTGGATCATTTTGGTTGGATTATGTAATGTTATATTCTACTATAGGATGGAACTTGTTATAGATGTTTTGGTCTAAAAAATGAATATCCAAAATGTGGAGTGTGGGAACACCTTTATTGTTCATAGTGATGTGAAATAATGTGGTTTTTGATTTAGAGGCTCAAAAATATAGGATAAAAGACAACATGGTTTTGTGGATGTTATATTGCGTTGGTTTATAGTTCGAAGGGAAAATAAAATGACTACATCATTATCTATTTTGAATATGTCATGGTTTAGTTTAATAATTCTCACCATATAGAAATGGATTATTAAATTTAAATAGGAACCATCATTATTATTTTCATGGATTTTGGATTACAATTTACCAAGATAAATTATAAAATGGTTTGGTCTTTCCATATTATAGTTTTTTCACCCATTGGTTTATTATAAATCTGGTCACCCATCTTCTTTTTTAGTCCCATTCATTCCCTAAAATCTTATAATGTTGTATATTTACTTCCAGTAAATTAGGTACACCATTATATGATATTAAATCCCCCAATATCATGAACTTTTTCTCTTTTAGTTTATGGTGTCATTCTCCCCATCTCCCTTCCCATTATTTTTCATTTTTGTTAGTGTTTGTACCCTGATTTCATCCATGTTTTGTTGTCTTAGAGACTTTTTGTGTCATGTATTTTTATTAATTCTAATAAATTATAAATAATATATGTTCATTTCATAGAACATGGTAGATGATAGGACAAAAAATCTATTCTATATTTATTATTAGGTTATCCCAAATTTATGATCATCATATTGAATGGGTATTATGTGTTAAGATTGTTATTGGAATGATATCTTGTATATATAAACAACTATTCTCTCATAAGATATATGTTCGTGAACATGTATTTTGATTGAAAATATTAAAGTGAAAAAAATATAGTCATATATGTTCCACTAGTGTAGCTTAAGGGAACATTATGTATGTATCCATTTCCTTCAGGTTTTCAAATAGTTTTCTTACATACAATGTTTTTTAATTTGATACCTATATAATGAAATTTTATAATTTGGATTAATACACTACTGGAAATGAAGGTTATACCAACGGTTTAAAACTGTTTGTATAGGCTGGATAACCATTGGTATAGCCTATACTAATGGTTTTCCAAACTGTAGGGAAGTAAGCCATGCGAAAAGCCTTATAACAACGGTTTGATCTAAACCATTGGTATAGGTCACTGGATATTTTTATTTACCAACAGTTGTAGGCTAACCTTTGGTATATGTTTTTATAGCATTTTTACCAATGGTTTCATTGAAACCGTTGGTATATATCGAAGACTAAACACTATACCAATAGTTTTAAAACTGTTGGGATTGTTTTTAAATTTTACTCAAAGTATACCAAAGGTTTTAAACCATTGGTATTGTGTATTTCCAGAAATTTTGCAGAACAACCCCTCTAGCAGCCCCTCTAGCATACACTTGCATAAAAATAGAAAAAAAAACACATACAAATAGACTTAAAACTGCATAAAAACCCCTGTAATAGCACAAAAAACACATAAAACCATTAAAATCTTCCAACCAAGTCACGTACTACAATTCCATATTTAAATATTCATATGACAATAGTCATCCAGTAGAGTTGAATAACAGTTTTGATAAATCAAACATTATTTACATTGATTTCAATATTCACATGAAAACCTCTCCTACTGTATTAATTCACCTCACCCCTACACAACCCCCCCAACCAGCAGAACCCCCACATACCCACTAAATTCTAAAAGGCAGAATAGTATGAGAAATACTTATTAGAGTGGAATAAGAGTTCGAAATTTTCTCAAATTCCAATTTTTTTTTCCGGATCCTATATTTGGGTATGTAATGATTTGTGATTCATTTTGCATTGAATTTATATTTTTTATAATATATGGTGAAAAGGTACTTCAATAGGTGTGTCTTCACTTATGATACCATGAGTGAAACAACCAACTCATGAAAAAAGAGTTTGCGACTATTGTTGATGAGTGTAAATTTCAATTGTTGTATTTACTTAAATTAATGTCCTTTTGAAACAAATGAGAGACACTTTGAGTGGTTCTAGCCACACCACACCTCGGATTGAAGCGAGGTTGACTCGTACGTGTTACAAATTCCCCATGGATCATTTTACTAATGTATCAACACAATACGTATGTTTTTGGTTAGTTTTCTGTATGCTAGTTGTTTATACTTAAAAGCATATCCATTTTAAATAAAATAAAGACACATTGAGTGATACCGGCCACACCGTGCCTCAGATTGAGGTGGGTTGACTCTTACACATCACAAATGACCCATGGATCCTTTTTCTAAAGTATCAACACGATCTGAATCCGTTTGTTATATTTTCCGTATTTCTGTTGTAGTTTTCACTTAAAATGTTGTCCATTTCAAATAAAAGTGAGACACCTTGAGTGGTACCGACCACACCACACCTCTGATTGAGGTTTTGATGACTCATACATGTCAAAAAATGAACCATTTATCATTTTCCTAAAGTTTCAACAGAATCTGAATGCGTTTGGTTGGTAATCTGTATGTTAGTTGTTGTTTTCACTTAAAATGTTGTCCATTTTAAACAAATGAGAGACATTTTGAGTGGTGTTGGCCACACCATGCCTCGGATTGAGGAAGGGCTGACTCATACATGTCAAAAATGACCCATGGATCGTTGTCCTAAAGTATAAACACAATCCGAATGTGTTTGGTCAGTTTTTTGTATGCCAGTTGTTGTTTTCACTTAAAATCCTGCCATTTCAAATAAAAGTGAGATAGTTTGAGTGGTTCTGGCCATTCCGGCCCTTGTATTCAATAGGGGTTGACACGTAAACGTCATATAGGACCCATGTATTGTTTTACTAAAGTTTCAACAGAATCTGAATGTCTTTGGTTGGTTTTGGTATATTAGTTGTTGTATTGACATAAAATGGTGTCCTTTTGAAACAAAAGAGAGACACATTGAGTGGTTCCAGCCACACCGCACCTCAGATTGAGGCGGGGTTGACTCTTACACCTAAAAAATGATCCATGGATCATTTTCATAAAGTATCAACAAAATCTAAATGTGTTCAGTCTTTTTTCCGTATGACAGTTTTTTACTTAAAAGTGTATCCCTTTTAAACAAATGAAAGACACCTTGAATGGTACTGGACACATCGTTCCTTGTATTGAAGTGGTGTTGAATTCTACACATAAAAAATGACCCATGTATCCTTGTCCAAAAATATCAACATAATCCTAATGTGTTTGGTTGGTTTTTTGTATGTCAGTTGTTGTTTTCACTTAAAATGCTGTCCATTTCAATGAAAAGTGAGACACTTTGAGTGGTTCCAACCAAAGTGCACCTCAAATTGAAGCAGGGTGACTTATACATGTCAAAACTGTCCCTGGGATCGTTGTCCTAAAGTTTCAATAGAATCTGAATGCTTTTGTTCAGTTTTCTGTATGTTAGTTGTTGTTTTCACTTAAAATGATGTCCATTTTAAACAAAAGAGAGACATTTTGAGTGGTGTCGGCCACAACGCACCTAATATTGAGTCATAGTTGACTCTTAAACATAAAAAATGACCCATGTATCATTCTCCTAAAGTATCAACACAATCTGAATGCATTTGGTCAGTTTTCGGTAAGCCAATTATTTTTTTCAGTGAATATCATATCCATTTCAAATAAAAGTGAGACAGTTTGAGTGGTGCCAGCCACAAAGGCCATCAGATTGAGGTGGGGTTGACTTATACATGCCACATATGACCCATGAATCATTTTCCTAATTTTTCAACCGAATATGAATTCCTTTGGTCGGTTTTCTCTACGTCATTTATTGTATTCACATAAAATGACGTCCTTTTGAAACAAAAGAGAGACACTTTGAGTGGTGTCAGCCACACCACACCTCGGATTGAGGTGGGGTTGACTCTTACATGTCATAAATGACCCATGGATCATTGTCCTAAAATATCAACACAATCCGAATGTGTTTGGTTGGATTTCTGTATGCCAGTTGTTGTTTTCACTTAAAATCATGTCCATTTCAAATAAAAGTGAGACACTTTGAGTGATACTGGACACACCGTGCCTCGGATTGAGGCATGGTTGACTCTTACACGTCACATATGACCCATGGATCATTTTTCTAATGTTTCAACAGAATCTGAATGCCTTTAGTTGGTTTTTCATATGTCATTTGTTGTATTCTCTTAAAATGATGTCCTTTTGAAACAAAAGAGAGACCCATTGAGTGGTGTTAGGATCACCATGCCTCGTATTGAGGCGAGGTTCACTCGTACACGTCACAAACGACCCATGTATTGTTTTACTAAAGTATCAGCACAATCTCAATGTGTTTGGTCAGTTTTCCATATGTCAATTGTTTTTACAAAAAAGCATATCCATTTTAAACAAAAGAAAGACACTTTGAGTGGTGCTGTCCATACTGTGCCTTAGATTGATGTAGATATGACTCGTACATGTCAAAAATGACCCATAGATCCTTTTAATAATGTATCAACAGAATCCTAATGTGTTTGGTTGGTTTTCTATATGTCAGTTGTTTTTTTCACTTAAAATGTCGTCCAGTTCAAAGAAAAGTGAGACACTTTGAGAGGTGCTGGCCACACTGCACCACAGATTGAGGCAGAGATGACTCATACACATCACAAATGACCCATGGATCATTTTCTTAAGTTTCAATAGAATCATAATGTGTTTGGTCTATTTTTTGTATGTTAGTTGTTGTTTTCACATAAAATGATGTGCATTTTAAACAAAACAGAGCCATTTAGAGTGGTGTTGGCCACAACGTGCCACATCATGGGGTGAGGTTGACTCTTACACATAAACAAATGACCCAGGGATTGTTGAACTAAAGTACCAACACTATCCGAATGTGTTTGGTTAGTTTTCCATATGCCATTTTTTTTCCACTTAAAATCCTATCCATTTAAAAAAGAGTGAGACAGTTTGAGGGGAACCGGCCACACCGGTTCTCAGATTGATGCTAAGTTGACTCTTACATGTCACATATGACCCATGTATTGTTTTCCTAATGTTTCAATAGAATATGAATGCCTTTTCTTGGTTTTCCATATGTCAGTTGTTATATTCACTTAAAATGATGTCCTTTTGAAAAAAAGAGACACTTTGAGTGGTGCCGGCCACACCGCGCCTCGGATTGAGGCGGGGTTGACTCTTACACATAAGAAATGACACATGGATCATTTTCCTAAAGAATCAACACAATACTAATGTGTTTTGTTGGTTTTCTGTATACCAGTTGTTGTTTTCACATAAAATCCTGTTCATTTCAAATAAAAGTGAGACACTTTGAGAGATACCAGCCACACTGTGCCTCGGATTGAGGTGGGGTTGACTCGTATAGGTCACATATGACCCATGGATTGTTTTCCTAAAGATTCAATTGAATATTAATGCCTTTGGTTAGTTTTCTGTCTTTCAATTATTGTATTCACTTAAACTAACGTCTTTTTGAAACAGAAGAGTGACACTTTGAGTGGTACCGGTCATACCATGCCTCAGATTGAGGCGGGGATGACTCGTACATGTCAAAAATGATCCATGGGTCGTTTTCCTAAAGTATCAACACAATATGAATGCATTTTTTCAGTTTTCCATATGCCAGTTGTTTTTACGTAAAAGAGTATCAATTTTAAACACAATAAATACACTTTGAGTGGTACCGGCCAGACCGTGCCTCAGATTGAGGCAGGGTTTACTTGCACAGATCAAAAATGATCCATGGATCGTTTTCTTGAAGTATAAACACAATCTGAATACGTTTGGTCAGTTTTTAGTATACTAGTTTTTGTTTTCACTTAAAATCCTATCCATTTCCAATAAAAGTGAGAATCATCAAGTGATACTGGCTCTATTGTAACTTGGATTGAGGCGAGGTTGACACATACATGTCACATATGACCCATGGATCATTTTCCTAAAGTTTCTACAATGTCTGAATTCATTTGGTAAGTTTTATGTATGTCAGTTTTTGTATTCACTTAAAATGATGTCCTTTTGAAACAAAAGAGAGACACTTTGAGTGGTGTCGGCCACACTGCACCTCGGATTGAGGCGGGGATGACTCGTACACATCCCAAATGACCCATTGATCATTTTCCTAAAGTATCATCACAATCCAAATGAATTTGGTTATTTTTTTGTATGCCAGTTGCCTTTACATAAAATAGTATCCATTTTAAACAAAAGAAATACACTTTTAGTGGTACCAGCCACACTGTGCCTCATATTGAGGTGGGGTTGACTCGTACACGTCACAAATTACTCATGGATCATTGTGATAAAGTATCAACACAATATGAATCCGTTTGGTTATAATTTCATATGTCATTTTTTGTTTTCATTTAAAATTTTGTCCATTTCAAATAAAAGTGAGACACTTTGAGTGGTACCGTCCACATTGTGCGTCGGTTTGAGGAAGGGTTGACTCGTATATGTCTCTTGGGCATTTTGAGTCCTGTCAAGTGAAAATTGATGATATGGGTGAATCTAATACGCTCATTGCTTCCCCTTTTAGATTAGGGTTTCCACTCTTCTCTCATATTCTTCGAAATCTGTAAAACCCTCTTTTCCATTGGGATTTAGGGTCAATCTTGAAGAGAGCTTAGATTGGGATATGGTGTCCAGGGAGGAGGGTTGGGGGCTGTCTAGGGGGCTGTCCGGGGTACAGGGAGGATGATGGGGGGGGGGGGGGGCTGTTCGGGGGGTGGTCCGAAGTCCATGGAGGAAGGTGGGGGGGGGGGGTTGTCCAGGGTCCAGGGAGGAGGGTGGGTAATGTCTCTAAAACTCTATCTAGGTATCATAGATCAAATTCTGATAGGACTGCGAACTGTCGTGGAGTGTTGTCCTAGAGAAGTACCAAATTAGGGCATTATGGAGGTGTGACCGTGGCGTGTTGGCCTGATCTAGCAACATCTGCAGGGCAGCATCTTCCAGCCAAGAGCGAAGGGCGTGGGAGGAATTAGGGAAACATTCCGGCCATCCCCTCTCTCTCCCATTATCTATGGATGGGTAACGCATCTAAAACTCTCTCTAGGTATCATACATCGAATTCTGACAGGACTGTGAACCGTTGTAGGGTGTCATCCTGGAGTAGGGAAAAATCCCGGCATTACTACGGCGTGATCGCGGCATGTTGGCCCAGTCCAGCGACATGAATGGGGTAGTATCTTCCAGCAAGGATTCCAAATAAATCCTATGTAGTTGTCCTTAAAATTATAGGAGCTTATCTTATGTTACCAAAAATAGACACTTGATTCAGGATTGTGGTATGATAATGATATATATTTTATATTCTTTGTTTTTAAATATCGTACTAGGTAGGTGAAACTACTGACTGAGAGTCAAATTATAACACCCTAAACTATCACTACAAGTTTTCACAGGCATCGCACCTCCGTTGGAGGGGTTTTATTGTAAAAACATGTATTAATTTATCAAATGAAATAATTATATTAATGAACACTTATTCAAAATATGAAATTCAATATTATTAATCAGAATTAAAAAAGAAGATAAATTAAATTTCAATAATTCTTAAATTAAAGAGGCTATGAGAGGGACTCTACCTCATGGTGGAACCAAGCCATCCACTTCAGCTCTTGTGGATTTATAACTAAAAGGTGTTGCTCTTCCACTGGGTATACGCACCTTCACACACATTCAAGGACACCTAGCCCCTATTCACACACCTGCATGGCCATGAACATGTGAAAGGGGATCCTTTCACATATGCTTATATGCATATATCAGTGTCCACTCACCTGCATATGCATTTATATATATATATTTGGGAAAACCTAGCCCCATACATGCATAATCACTACTATGGGAGACTATACATGTAACAGGGGAACCCACATACATATACTTACTTACCTATGCACATGCAGGCAAGTCGCCCTTGACTTGGCGACTCGAAACCAATGAGTAGCGATCAATGCACTGCATAAAGGATATTAAAAACTTTAAAACACATGAAAGAAGCCACATAACCAGTGAGAAACCAACCAATGGCATTACAACCTTACCTTGATTGGTAGAAGAGAACCAAATCCACCCGAACCAATACGAAATGATCCAACGCCCTACTAAAAACATAATATGGAGTAATAAACACTAAATCCACAAATACATGAGGTGCAAGAAAAGTAGTAAGCATATAATGTTACCTCGGATCAAAGCCGGCGGACTGAATCAATCTGAACTCCTTCTGGCACCCTTCACAGAATATAACTACCCCATGTCGATAGAAAGAAGTCAAATATCTATGTGACCAATGTGATAAAGAAAATAAAATAAAAATTAAATTAAACATACACGTCTCTTATGACTATACTTGTCACCTCCCAACATATAACTTCCACACCGCCCCATGGGTCAAATAATGGTTTTTCAAGCTAAGGGAAAACATATCAATGTTTCAAAATGACACTATCAAATAGTACATTCCTATTAATTAACAATTAGTCTTCCTATTAATGGTATATACTCAATTTGGCCTGAGTTTCAACTTAGTTTTTTTTTGTTTGATACAAGTTATGAGGTCTTATTATTCTTGGTTTTTATGTTTACACTTGAGATATTTATTTAAAAATGATGTAGCTATTTTGCATTATTATTTATGGTTTTAGTTCTTAGAATGTTTCCATGGGGCTGTTCACATGAATAATTCTTGGAATGTAGGTTTCAGTTGACTTTTATGTGCTTTAATGTGATTGACATCACTAATTATGTAGATTTAGATCATGTAAAATATTCCTAAGAGGATTGGGCCTTGTAGTGATAGGTGTGGAAATTGTACATCTAGCATTTGATGAGGAAATACTTATAAAGATGGATTGGAATCTCGGTAGGTTCATAGGGTGTGATGGTCCCTCTTATTATATAAAATTTATTATGAAAGGTTTTACTCAATTTAATGATTCATGACTTCAACTAATGAGATGAAGGATGAGATGCAAGTGTGGGTATTATGTATTGTCGGACAGATTGGCATTATAATGCCAAGAGGCTTGGTGTGATTTTTCTTAGGATAAAACATGGTAAGTGGGGGTGGGTTATAATACAAGATTTTGATGAGGTTCTTGATCAGATTATTGAGAATATAATCCAGATGGGCTCTCTATGGTGTTCTTTTGTGACTAGGAAAATCATAAGGTGAATAATCCTCTTTTTCTAATTGGATGATGAGATGTGCATTGAGGCATGGGATAATCCTTGAGATATGAGTCTAGACTATGTGACTAATAGGATATACTAGGATAGGTTTGATAGGATTTGGTGAGTGGCCAACCCATGCGAGGATGATACAATATATGGAGACACTTGGAGACACTTGGGGTTATTTATGCTATCTAATGGAGACACTTGGGGTTATTTCATGACTCCAACATACTCCAGAAATGTTCCCACACAATGTTTTTGAAAAACAATTCCATCTCCTGGAAGACCCCACGACTCCTCTATCTTCCAATGTTTCCCCACACTCACACCTCATGGTATTAGAGTATAAAAGTGATCTACGTCAACTAGTTAGGATATCATCACTACCCTTCGTCTGTAGAAAGAAGTAAAATACCTAAGTGTCCAATGCAATAAATAAATTAAAATAAATAACTAAACAAAAATATGCATGTATCTTGTAACTATACATGTCACCACCCAATATATTAGAACCACACTACCCCATGGGTTAAATCATGTTCCTGCAAGCAAGGGGGAACATTTCTAATTAATAATCTATTCATTTTTCATTATGTTCTTTATATAGCACATTGTTGGAAACACTATACTAGTACACTTAGCCATTGAATATGCACTTATCCTACATTAGTTGAGTTGATGATTGTTCACATAACCCTATTCACTATGGAAAGAACCACAGAGGGACCAAAATTAATGTTTAGTAGTTGATCCTACTCTTGAACCTGGTTGGGTACGAGTCCATGAACCCTATAGTTAACATGGTCATGAGGGTGTATACCATTTCATTATACTATACTATGATTAAAGTTGTTGGAATATTTTCTACCAAAAATGGGAATTTCTCAATGCTTGAGTTCCAATTGACTTAAGTTCCTAAGTTAATGGCCCCTTAACAATACATATATGTCAAGGCGTGTCTCCCATGGGTGTCTTGTGGTGTGTAGTGTCTACTATGATATTTGTCGTGCTTCCGTATTGTTGAAAATGTGTATTGCATGTTAATTTGAAAAAATAAATTAGTAAATTAGAAAATGTACCCATAGTCAATATAGATGTACCCACTTTGGATAGAGAATACCATCCAAATAACCAACTCAGAAATCTGAGGCCAACATTTTACTTTACAAATTACAATTACATAATATATGTAGCACCAACTTATGTTTTATGAACCAATCAATTAAAGGGAAAGAAACTCCTCAAATAACCCATAAAATTTCATATATCATCCCTCACCTCCAATTAAACCACATCATTTCACATCATACTGACTATACAACCTCATCACATATAGGTTAAATCAAAATAAAAATTAAAACATATACACATCAAAAACAATACTAAAATCTAAAATACAAGATAAATTTCAAAAGAAATAATGTACTAGTTAAGAAAATACCTAATTTCGGATGGGTCGGATAGAGATTCAGCAGGAGATTCAGTAGGAGATTCAGCAGCTTGGATGGGATAGAGGAAGAGGAAGCCGAAGATGCTCCTAGATCACTGAGAGAGAGGGGAAATTTGGGGGAAGTTCTCTAGTTTAGGGTTCTGTATCATGAATGGGGGGGAGGAGGGGCTTTTGTTAATTTGGGGGAAACTTTTACCAATGTTTTTTAAAAACCATTGGTAAAAATTAAAGAGCCAAACATATACCAATGGATCTAAGGAACTGTTGGTAAATGGTCCGCTAAGCTATCCTTTTGCCAACAGTTCTATTTAAACCATTGGTAAAAGTTTATTAGGACTTGATTTACCAATGGTTTTATGAAACCGTTGGTAAAATGATTCTTTACCAATGGTTTTATAAAATTGTTGGTATAAAAGTTTTGGAAAAAACCCACATTCCAGTAGTGATATAAGGAAATTTTTTATGATACTAATAAACTAAATGGATTTTATTAATCAAGACAGGTTATGTCCACAAATATAAAAAGATATCACCTCATGACCCTAAATTGAGCTTTTACTAAGTGAAACCCCATGAAAATATGATTATAATTTATATAATTATATAAGATTTAGTCATCATTTGAGTTGAAAAAAATACTTCAGCTATATAGGATTGAAATTTTCCATGTCTCATGGTTAATCACAATATATTGAAAAATGAATATTACAATTGGGTATATAGTGTATTAGATCACCCCAAACCATTTGTAATTATGATGTTATAATATATTTATTGATACCACTATTAGTTTATGATTATAAATGAGATTCATGTATGTTAATTACATTACAATTGGTCCTCAGGTTAACACATAAGAAACATTTAATTCATATTTTTGCACTAATGTAGTTATTTTATGTTTCAAAATGTTCACATATAATATAAAAATATATATAACTTCTGTTATACACATTTGAAATGTTTAATTAACCAATTAAACGGTCATTACAGTATAAAAAAGTTTTAATTAATGTTATTAAAACCCAAAAATTATGTAATAATAAGTTCAAATGATATTCAGTCTTGGATTTAGAGTAGTGGTAATCCATGGCCCATCACATGTTTAAACCTCTTAATATCACCTAGATATATCATTTGAGAACATTATTTCTTTAATTACCAATTTAGATGATCAGTAATGCACCTACCAATGTGCGTTGTGACTTAAACCTCTTTTAGTGGATATTTAATGCTCAAAATTTTCATTAGAATTTATTTATTAAACCTACATTGGTTTGATACAATTTTTGGGTCCTTAGTGGCTATAAAATTCTCATATTTATATATATAAATAAATAGATTTTTTTCATATTAATTCATTTGAAATAAGATAATGGCGGTTCTTAGTGTTCTTATTGTTCTTTATTCGATAGATTTTCTTATATTTCTTATTTTGAGAATTTATATGGTATCTTTATCTTTCCTCTTTCCATCAACTCCATGAGAGAATCGGATAACATCACTAGAATAGGTTAATAATCCCATAATTATTTTTTTGATTAGTGTTATTGATGGATAAAAAGGATATATTAATTAATCAATTGATGATTGACATAAATATTGGAAAAAAAATATAAAGGTTTTTTTTATAATATTTTTTATTTATTATTTTTCCATTTACTTGTTATGATCATGGATTGGTTTTAGAATTGATACAATTATTCAATGATTATCAATAAATTTTTTAAACCCTTTAGTTTCATGACATTGATGTTGTATGATTGTTATGGCGCTCAATTTAGAAGAATTCTAGATATAATAATTATAGGATATTGATATGATATAATTTTGGTGGAGGGTCATTGTGATTTTATTGATTTTTGTTCAGGGATTCCTTTTCTTCTCATTATCTTGTTGTTTGAGATTCTATCATGAAATAATATTTGGATTATATATTATTTATTTACTATGTTAATGTGTAATTATAATACTTTAGTTTCTCTTTGGGAAATTTACTGATAGCAGCTTAAAAAATAATATAATTTAATTGAAAGTGAAGAGGGAAGAAAGTAAAGTATGTTTTGCATGTTTTCTTCATTCTTGTTATGTTTTTCCATTAATAATTATTTTTATAGAAATTTGTTTTTATTAATTTTTTTTGATTGGATAAATCCCATTTAAACATAGTTAAATAAACTAAAATATTCTAAGGAGACGAGGACTATTGAAATAAGAAGAAGGTTGATTAATAATGTTGTGTTGAGAAAAAAAATTAATTAATAATAAATAATAATGTTTAATAATGGTATTTTCATGGTTTATATTTTGATATATATTTTTTCCTATAGTGGTAGAATTGGTAGTTTTATTGTATATTGTTTGTTTTGTTAGATATAGGTCACTAATTTGGTGGAGGAATAAGAATTATTTAATATCTTCATGGAAGTTTTATGTGGTTGATGTGAGTTTAAGGTTGTTTATTAATGTAGTGGTATGGTCAAGTTGTTTTTGATGGGGTGTCATAGTTTCTAGAGATATGGTGATGTGTTAAATAAATGAATGAAATGAACAAACTGCGAAAAAAATAAGTTATGTTGAGTTAATATTGGGATAAACAATCATGATTAAAGTGGTAGAATAATTATGTGATAAATGAATATAAATGAGGTAATGTCTGGTAAATGATTATTTGTATATATATAAAGGATATTGTCTTGAATTAATTTGAGTGATTCACTTAATATTTCTTGTAAATGATTGATGTGAGATAATTAATGGAAAATGAAATTGGAAGAGGTTGTGTGGGGGTTGGTTTGATGATGTGAGGTTGTAGTTATGGAAGGTTTTCTATCTTTTTGTGGTGGGGGTTATTTATTTTTTGTGGTAGATGATGAAGTAATGATGAGATGTTTTTGTAAAGTAGTTGTGATCAGATGTAGATCATAGGATACAGTTGTATGTATTTATTATATATTAATTATACCATTTTATTTCTTACACCACACCACTTGAGTTTAAGAATCTTATTTATGCCCATGTGTGGTTTTGGGATATAATATTACCCCCAACATCCATGATGTGTTTAAAAAATATGATTCCATTATCACATATACAATTAGATATTTACTTTTTCTTAAATTTTTTTGAATATTGTTTTTTATTTTTTATTTTTTTTAGTATTTTTACGTTTTTCATGGATAAGGTGTCTGGTTACCGTAATGTTTCTTAAGAGTTGTGCATACTCAAGTATAATTCCATCAGTTTCATATTTTATGGTGAAAAATTTATCTAATCATTCACCCTAACAAGATTTTTTCCTATAATTTTTTAACAATGACATTTTTAATTTTTTATTTTCTATAACATTCCTTCCTCCTCATTTCTTTGATGTTCATCTATGATCCTGTGAATAAAAACACTCTCTTCTTCCACAATAGTTCCTCATTTATTATATTTTTTTCTCCATGTTATTATTCAAGGTAAATCCATTAAATATTTTCTCCAATCCTCCATCTTTGGTTTTTTCATCTTATTCATATCATTACATTCCCAAACTGGACATAATGATCAATCATATGGTTAAAAGTTTTTTAAATTGTTGGAGTTTTTAAGTGTAGGTTGTGTGATAATTATTTCTAATTCTAATATTTTATTTTTTGATGAAGGTGAATTGGTTTTTAGTATATTGAATATGGTATCTCTATATTATTATTTTTAACTGAAAAAATATTAATTCTTAAAGAATCTAAAATCATCTCCAATTAGTTTTTTAATTATATAAATCATCGATAATAAAATCATAATCGAGCATCAATATCTTGTGTTTTTGGGATTGAAATAAATGATTTTTCCATATAGTTCAATATTATTCCACTAATGACATATTTTATACACAATAAGTGTTTGATAAAATTTCCATGACGTTTAATATGTTATAATTAAAATTTTATATTATTTTTTGAATTATGGTAAATTTTTGAAAGAGGGTTTTCATGGGATTACATTATTTTTTATTTTTGAATATATATTTAGAAAAAAATATATTATTATAGATGGTTTGGAAACCTCTTATTTACACTCATTTTTGTTGATGGTATAATTGATGGACTTTTTAAATCATATCATTATGATATGTGTTTTGAAAATGGCTATTTAGTAAGAGGGATATTATAGATGTAATGGGAGTTTATTCTTCCATTATATTTGTTTAGTTATGTTTTAAATATAGTGGAATTACATTGGATACCTTAGTTAACCCTATGGAAATATTCTTTTGAGTGCTACATTAGTTATATTACATCAAGATATTTCCCCTTGTTTAGTTCATTCCCTTAAATGATGAGGTCACGAATATATGTTGGGTTTAGTGTCATAATATCACATCTATAATCCTATCAAGATGATTCATAATTAATTAATTCCTAGAATGTATTATTAGACTTTACGTAGTTATCTTATATAAGGATTTTTTTATATTATGTATTTTGTGACTTCCTTTAATTTATTTATTTCTTATTTATATTTATAATATCAAAATGGATGAAGATATTAAAATAAAGGTATTATCATTTTCCCTCTATCATGTATATGTAAAAAAAATTAACATTAATTTCATACTAACATTTTGTATTTTATCATAAATAGAGAAATGCATTGATCAATTATGGTCTCCTATTGGGAAAGCTTTAACATCCTATATACACAGAAACTTGTGTTCGTATACTTGGTTATACATTATATTGAAAAGGGGAATGGATCTTCTTCCTTTGGTGGTGGTTCATAAATTATTTATTCATTTATTGATGTTGGAAGGTTATTCAGTGGAGTCTTTTCATCATATAGAGTGGTTTGTCATTTTTTTTTATAATTAGGTATCCCATGTGATATAATTTTTTAGAGAGGCCATATTTGTATTTCCCATCTCTTGAAATTTAAGTTTCTTTTATATTTTTCCATATCATGTATAAACATAATTATGTTTTATTGGACATGAATTATATTTTATGTCAACATCACTTATTATGATCTTTCCTTGTTTTTATTGATAAAAATTTTGGAAAGTGCTTATTTGTTAACATGGATTCCGATTGTATGGAAGCCTAATTTCTAATTATTTGTAAGAATTATACACTTTTTATTATAATATAAATGGGGAAGAAATTCCTAATGAATATTTTGATACCCTAGACACTTCTTTCTAGCCTATAAAAATATTGAACATGTTTTAGATCTTATAGCACATTGGGTTGGGAGATACGATAGGTTCACCCGACCTAGTACATTACAAAATGGTATTAAGTATCAATTATTATTTGTGAAGTAATGGTAGATCGAATAGAGGATTATCAGAGCTCAATGGGTAGTCAACCCAACATCATTTTTAATGAGCCTATTGTTTTCATAGAATATTGAGGATATTCATTTTTTTATTTTGTGTTATTATTATTGTTTATTTTTTGTGTAAATTTTTCATAGAAATATAAAATTTAATGACTTTACCTTGCTATATGGTTTACATGAATAGACTAAAAACCATTCCAAATTTTTATGTGACTCATTTTGAGAGACTTAGTATGTTCACTGTTAGACACATTATCTAAAAGACTATATATCATGGCCATGAATCATAAAACATATTTGTTTCTTTTTTTAAAAAATTTCCCTAATAAATTTTTATATTATTTTATAGTGTTTATGAGATATTAATTATTTAAATTAGTGGGATTAAATATGATTTTAATTATAATTAATCAGTTTTATATTGTCTTACGACTTGAGGTCTAATATAAGTTTATATTTTTTTCAACCCTTGTATGTTTATGAGGTCAATAAAGTAGTGATCTATGGGTCAAATAAGAAAGTATTTATATATATGTTTAGTGTTTCAACTAAAACTAGTAGAATCCATAATTATTCATCTAGTCATAAACGGAATCTTGAGGAGTCTATATGGGGAATTAGTGGATATGTTTAGTGACCACCTAACCATATTCCATTAGTTTCATCAGGGTGTAAATTTTTAGTGTACTTGTAATATGGGAAACCATGATATTCAAAGAAATATTTTAAATATAATCTTATGGATTTATATCTCTATGTGAAACTAATCTACCTTCAACATCATTTATGCTTCCTCTATCTCTGAGTAGTTAGAATATATATTCTTTTATTAGAGGCTCTCAGATACATTATTATACAACCAAGGGATCAATAACCCATGTTGTAAATTTGTAAAAAAAATTAATATACTAGTTGAATCTCATTATGGATGGAAGCCTTAGAGTAGTCCTTAATATAGGGTTTTATATGATGTATATAATGAACCTACTAAATTAGAATTTGGGAAATTAATAGTTGGAGGTGCCATTTTTATTTTATCTTTCATGGTTCCAAGTTCTTTTATATAAATTCCATGCATTTTTTATCTCATCAAATGTGGTTGATAAGTTGAGTAGATGATTAGAAATTATGATTTAAGTGATGAAGATCAATAATTATTCATGGACTAGAAATTATAGATTAAAATTTCCTTCCTTGCATGTAGTGATAATTGATGAAAATATCATGTCATATTTCCATGTTCAGGATTATATGGTCTTTGAACTTATCCATTAAATGGATCATATGATATCCACCAGTGCTTTCATCAATTACTATTATCAAAAGTTCATGTTTATTTATCTATATATAAAAAAACATGTCTTCCATGTTTATTGGTTTCCCATATTTGGAAGATAAGCACATATTCTTCCTATTACTGGGATGGTTACTTATAATTTACCATGCATTATTCTCGATGTCATGAAGGGAAATTAAAGTGACCATCTAACCATGTCCATGGAAAAAATATTATTAAGTATTTTCAGAATATTTATATGAATTTATACAAGAAAGTAAAGTGGAAATTTCTTTTAATTTAATTATAAGGAAGAGTCTCATTTATTATTCATTTTATTGAATGGACATATCTGAATTTAATGAATTGAATTTCTAGCATGATAATATTAATATGAATGGTTTTATTTCTCATATCATGACAATATGCATGGATTAAATTATAATTAAAAATATGTTTTATAGAAGTATCAAAAAATTTATTAATTATAAAAACTTCAACCAATTTAAAATAAAGAATAAATATTGTTTGCCACATATTGAAGACTTTTTATCATCTTAAGATAGAAAAATGTTTTTAAAAATTTGAACTAAAATCATGATATCAATAGTTGATGTTGAATGTTGTTGACAGTATTGATAGAATATTCATAATTATTTATGATAACTAGGAATATATCATGATTACATTCCAGATAAAAAATGATTCTACACTCTTCGTAGCACTTAAGAATTTCATATTCCATATTTACCATGAATATTTTATTTCCATATATGTGGAAAATATTATGGATTACATCTAATAATAAAGAATACCATGGGGACCATTATGAAGTTGTTTTTAAAATATTTAAAGAATCATTGAATAAATGTGTTGTTTTATAAATTAATTTATGGAATCATGAATTTATTTTCTTGGGTCATGTTGGTTTTTGAAGAATGAAATTCAATGGTCTGTAAAAATATAGAATTTTTGATGTCTAACCAAATATTATTATTGAATTAAAATGTTTCCTCACTAGAGTGGGAAATTAATAGTTATTAGTTTTTTATTTCTATATAATCAAATCTCTCATGTATAGTTTGACATGAAAGGGGTTGAACATTAATTGAAATTGTAAATTTTAGTGACCCCTTGATGAGTTTAAAATGAAGTTTTAATATTTTATAGTAGTGATATTTCTTATTATTTGATATGGTTTATTAATGCACTTTAATGCCTTATATATGGATTTGTTATGTGAATTTATGTACCTCAATCATTTATTGTTGTACGTAAATCTATAGATACATCCTCATGCAAAAAATTACTCTACTCATGGACGTAAGTTTATAGCCTTGATACATTCATTAATTTTGTTTGATACAACCAATTCAAGGACAAATTGATAATATATATAAATAAAATTACTTTAAAGAATATTTTCTTCCATAAGGATATAAATATCCAATAATGTTGTCGGGTAGAGTATATCAAATCAATTTCTATTGATGTATGATACACTCCATAGTAACAAGGAATATAAGAATTTGTTCTATTAGTAAAAAACATCTAATTTATGTGGTGAATGTATATATGTATCAGTGTAATTTGATGAAATTTTAACAAAATTAAAACAAGATGCGAAGGAAGAGGGTGAAAATTTGTTTGTAATTATTATGAAGGTAATTCCATCCCTATAACATAATACCTAGAATAGATAGATTTCATATCATTAGTGATATAATTTTTGGTATATCTATATGGTGGGGAGAGAAAGGATGATTGGTTTCTATCCTCCATTAGATTTTTCTACTAAATAAAGTTTTGTAGTTCCTTAATCATTAATCTAGGTGGTTATAAATAGTGAAATAATTTTAGTTATAATTATCACCCTAGTTCTATTATTATGTTCTATGATCATAGAAATTGATACTGGTGGCCAAGAAAAATATATAGAATTTTTTTTTCGTGTTTCATTACCTTACTTATCTAAAGGTGAAGCCTGAGTACTGAAATACAATTGGATTGTTATAGAACCTTCTTAGAAATGTTTAAAATTTGAATGAGATTTCCTTTTACATTATAACTGGGTTACCTAAATCTCCTCATATAAAGTATAATATATGTGTCATTATTTAGTTATCGACCTAATAATCCCATTTTATCTATATAATATAGAGTATAAATGAATTGGATCATGGAAATTTTAATTTCTTGGAATGTGTAAAGATACATGGAGTGCATTTGAAGACTATTTCTAAGGAACATATTTTACACCTTGGTTTTGAAAAAAACTCCAAGAAGCTGTAGGTTTTCAATTGGAATTTAGCATGTCATATCATATGTCGAACTATGATCTGATGGAGCAAGATATTCATATCCTTGAGGATATACCTCATTCTTATGTTCTGGAATTTAATTGATCATTAGAGAGTAAATTTTAGTAATTTATATTTCTTCTAATAATATTTACCAATCATCGATTAATGTGGTCCACTGGAGTCTCTTTATAGTCGACTATCCTATTTCACATTCCACAAGTCTAACAATGGTTAATATTATTTTGTATCTAGAATTATATTGGTGAAAATGGGTAATACTAAATTTATTTTTAAATATTTGAAAATTAATTATTGTAGATAGAAATATTATAAATATTAATTTCATCATCCTCATGATTTTGAAGTTGTGGATAGATTGGTTATCAAGTTATCCCCGTGAAGAGAAAATCTGTGATTTGGTAAATAGTGTAATCTCAGGCCATGAAATGTTGGCCCGTTTGTAATTATGTAATGACTTGTAGATACTAAAGACCATATGAATTTACCTCCTCAATTTACATTGATACATAATGTGTTACATATTTCATATTAAAAAATATATCATCTTGATCCCTATCATGTGATTAAATTAAAATACATAAATTTGAACACAATAATTATATGAATGAGAATCATGTTCGAATTATTCAACATCTGAAAATTGTGTTATGGAATATATTTTCCTTTGGTTTTTATTTATGGATGCATGGTATGAATAATCGAGAGACTTATAAGCATGAAGTCAGGATGAGGGAGAGATGACATCATATACACCCAAACTATAATACATGATGATTTTTTGGCGATAAAAAGTGACATGTTGGGTATAACTATAACACCAAATATTTCACTATCTAGTTTTAAATTTATTATTTATTTATTATACATTTTATAATATTTTTATTGAACAATTTTAGTTTTTAGGGATTTTTCCAAGAATCTTGGTTAGGATTATTAATTACATAATTCTTCAACATATTCATGTATACCTAGGAAAAATTCTAGTTTCTTCGCACGGTTAGAAACACAATCTGTATATGTATGCATCATAACCATTAAATTTCGTAGAAATTTAAATTTTAAATTTTTTCATTTTTTATCTTCGGTATATACATAGTTTCCCCTAAATTTTTCAATAGATATATATGAACAATATCATCGTAGACTTCTAAACTCTTTTTTAATTAGATATTACCAAGATCCTATTAGTAGATAACCTCTCATCTTCTACTTTGTTACATTAATTATTCATCATTTATAATCAAGAGATTTTGTAAGGTAAATCTCTCAAATATCTTCCCCTCTTCCAATTTTCTCATCTCATTCTTAATCTTCATAACCATAACCAACCATGATAGTCGATACAATGATTTTGTATTTTCATAAAGATGGGGGGATAATGTCTATGGTATATTAATATTTTCTATTATCTTAATATTACGTTATTCCATGAATTTCTATTGATTTGGTTGGATTTAGGAAGGTCTATGTGTTATTTTTTATTTGACATATCTCCTGAATCTTGTGGATTAAAAATTCATTTCATATAAATATTTTTCCTATATATATTGTATTTAAAAAAATTATAGTTTGTATTCGAGGACTTTTTTTTGGTTGTTGACATAATGGGGAATTACACGATATATGGATAAAATTACACTAATACTATTTTTTCCCACAGTAATTATTTATAAAATATAAATGGTGTTAATTAATTTTTAAATGAATATATAAAGAGTATTTTGAAATATGGTGTACTTTTTATTGAGTGGTATCATGGTTAAAAATTATTTTTATGTTTGTAAATGTATATTTTCTAAAATGTTGTTATTATTAATGGTTTGACACACTCTTATTTTTTCCTCTTTATGTTGTTAATATAATTCAAGAATTTTGTAATACTTATCACTTTGACATGTTATTTTAAAAAGTATATTCATACCTAAATTTCATAATTTTATTTTTATTTGTTAACAAGTAATTTTTATTGTATTATTAAGGTTAAAAGGTAAGAAATTACATTATTTTTATTTGTGAAATTTTTGGGATGACACGTCAATTAAAATAGTGTGGTAGCCTATCCATTTTAAGTAACTTCTTTACAGATTCTAGGGTATTTCAAATAACAATTGTTGGAGAATGGAAGAATTATTTATTTGGTTGAATGTGGAAAAAATAAAATCATATAACATAAACACTTGTGTGAAAACATGAAAGATATCATTACATCATATTGACTCGGGTTCCTTGTTGGATCCCATGAGATTAAAACTAGATTTTGTAAGATTAATTCAAGTACAACTATATGAGATTAAATTTAATTACACATTACATTAACTAGGGGTCCATGTAATATTAATATTGATCATGTATATATGTTAGACTGATAAAGAATAAGCCATATAAGATAATAACTCCATGACATGTTTACCCTATATCATGAATATTTGAATGGATTGAAATCCCAAATACCATTATTTCATAATGAATAAAATTTGAGCTATGATTAAAATACAGGTGATTTAATATGATTTTTTTGAATCATTGGGATCACACTTTTATTGTAAGAGGGTTTTATATATTACAATATTGTTTTCCTCATATTTAATAATGATAAATAATATAAAATTTTCCTGGGAGAAGATTGGTTGTAGTGGTGATGTGATCTTTTGTTTCATGATCATGAAAGAGATAGAAAATGAATTTTGGCGGTTGAATATTCATACATCATAAAGGGTTACCTTGTGGAGTGTAAATTATATCTACATCGGATATAAAACTTTTTTTATCCAATATTTGTTAATATCATAGAGATATATTAATGGTAAGAGATTGATGATTCCCAACATGTTTTTTAGGAAATTTTAATGGAGTTTTATTTGGAAATAAATTAAGGATATATAAAAAGATATATATAGACTTAATGAAAGGGTATATTTATAATAAATAATGATAAATTTTGTATATTAGAATCAATATATTTGATAGTAATGTTAACGGGTACTCAACTAGAGTTTTGAATGATTAACTAACTCATAAGTTTAGACATGTTTCCTAACTATCTCATGGATATAATAAGAAGGTATTTTTATTATATTTAGTTTTATATTAAAGTAGGATTGAGAATTTAATTTTATATTATTTTTCATGACAGTTTTTTTGGATTTTTCAATCCGTAATTCTTCTATATATATTTTTTATTTTATGAATGAACTATTTTTATTAATGATGATATTATTTATAATTTATGAACTAGTTCCAAGAAACATTCTTTACCATAGTTTAATTTAATATTTATGTTTGAAATCAGCTTTTTTTTACATAGTATTTAATTTAATCAATGTATATAACAATATAAAAATGTGGCTTAATTGATTAGATAGTTGAATTCATACCACATGTTAACTTTTATCTAATTATAATAGTGAATTTATTATCCATCATATCTTTTAAGGTATCAATATTCCTTGATCTTAGACATTAAATGTCTTAGTAATATTTTCTTTCATAGTTTTCCTTAGTAATAAAATGTTTTCTTTTTTAAATTGAATAATTTTTAAAAAATTTGGATAAGTGTTTATCATATTTTGTGCTTCTATACTTGGGTTAGAACCCAAAATTTAATTACACTATGCCTTTTTATTTTTAGTTTCGAGGAAGAGTAATATAACTTTCTAAATATAAAAGTACATAAAATTTAATTTTTATATATGGGTTTTAAATCATATGGAATCATTATTAGAGACAAGGAACATAGCAGTTTGTTTTTTTCAAAAGATTGGACAAAGTAGATTAATAGATCATCTTATTGTTTATTATAGTATAGATTTTTTATTTTTTTATAATCATGTGTAGTTCTGGTTGTGATGGAATATTTTAGATGAATTATTAATTATCACGTAAACTTTTCTATATTTGATATGGATCTTACTCGTCTAATTAATCATCTCAAACATAATATATAATTGCTCATATTTATCCCTCACCCATATCAATGTGATAATGAGTCACCCCTTTATATCTTACATTATTTTTTCAAAGAGGTGTTGAAAGACCATCATATATTATTAATGAAGGAAAGTTAGTCAAGGGATCCATAAAATGAGGAATTGAGATTTGTTGAATGAATTAAGGATAAATCTAATAATGATGTTGAGAATGAGACAGATCAAAGGAAAGAAGGAATTTTTCATTCTCAAGCATCTATATCTATCTATGGTTATGGTTTACATGTAATAGCCAACAAATTAATTATATTATGAGTTAAAGAATTTTTTTATAATGGTTATTCAATTAATTTGAAAAATTGATGTTCATTGAGAGAATATTACATAGTGAATGTTAAATATTATGTAGTAATAATGATTACTATAACAAAGAACATGAATATTAAATACAAGGAACAAAAACCAATAAATGGTACACTCCATAGGATAAAACTCTTCAACGAATATTACACATGACATAAAGAATATTAAAATAAGAAGAAATATTGGGAATATGACCGGAATTATCAATGGGATCGTAAAAACATTTAGGAATGATGTTGCAAATGTTGATGTTTAGTGATATATATAGGATGAGATCATGAATTTACTTGTCAAGATATGACTATTAAATTACATGTCCAGTGATCAATTTGACCATTGGGAATTTTGACTATTCATATTGATGTAATTATAAATTGATTGTTAGGATTAGATTATATTAAATGTAATAGTAAGAGTTCATTTAATGAATTAGATGAAATGATTGTGTAATTAAACATTATACAACTAGACTATAGTATCATAAAAGTATAACTTTCATTGTATAAATTATAGTGTAATTTTTTCAATTATATTTTCATTTTTTTATATTTAATAAAACACACATGAATATATAATGAATTTGATAAATAGTATTCTGAATACAAAATATGTATAATTATATTTTAAGAAAATGCATACTTTTTTATTATTCCTGTATTCTACATAAAAGTTATTTTCATTAAATAATATTATAAAGAAATATTTATTTAAATATACCTAAAAATATAATTTTATAATTTAATTGGAAAATTTTTATGAGTCATACTCTTGACTATGTCAAAAAAACTAACAATTTTTAATAAGTAATTATATTTATTAAAAATTTAAAATTATCATTTTGAAAAAATTAGTTTTATAAACTGAGAATTATAATTGAATGAAAAACATAAAAATTAGGTTAGGATGATGTTTTTTAGAATTTTTCAAAAATATTTTATTTTTCAAGGAATAATAAAAATATTGATTTATGTTTTCAGTATGTTTTATGAATTCATGTATATATAAAAATAAATTTTTAATTAAAAAAATAAAATCGATGGCGAATTTTTTTTTATCATTAATATGATGTATTTTAATGTATTTAAATCAATTCCAAAAACTATAAATAAATTCTAAAACTAAAATAAAAATTCCGATTACAAAAACTATATTTTATTAAAATTTTAATTCTCTATGTCCATGTTAATATTAGAAATTGTATTTTCTTTATAATTGATAAAAATATTATAAATCATGAATTAAAATTTTCCAAATATGAGAAAAACCCCTCTATGATGTAATGGTTTCTTATTTTCCATAACCTAGATGTTTCATACATCTATTTAGACTGTTTTAAAAATTACTTTTATTTTACTATAAATACTCTCACATTCCCCCATTCCCCTCCACATAAAATCCATTAAGAATTAAAATTATCTCATTACCCCTCTCTAAAGACCCTTAAAGGTGTCTCTATGATCTTGTGGTATCCCTATTGAAACATTAGGAAGATAATTCCCATGGTAATAAAACACTCATATTTATCTTTTCCATCAAATTATATAATATGTTGTATTGCCAATAAAGTTTTAATTACATCCATTTCATTCACATTTTATTATATTGTAATTTTTAAAATTATTTTTTATAAATGGGAGAACTTTTTTCACTCACATTACTTCCATTACTTAATTCACATGCTATAACCATAATTTTGTTGAATTTGTTTCAAGAATTTTTATCTTTTACATGATATATACTTATACATTGAATACTCAACACATTTATCAATTATTGTGTATTCAAATTTATGAAATCATGATTAATTGATAGGTAACATCCTAATATGAAACACTCATTCCTTTCTCATGGGTTAGAAATGATTAATTACTCATTTCATTAATCATTATCAAATTTAATGAATTTTATGTGAAAATATTTATTAATCTCCACGGTTTATTAATGAAATATTTGCATATGATCTATGTGTAATAAATTAATTTATACATATGAATGGTTTTCTATTATATATCACCAAATAATTATGTAAACTTTAATCATTATATATGACATGTTGTAAAGTACCATTGTGAATACACATGGTAATTGTTGTTTATAATAACTTTGTAAAAAACATTATTAACATTATTATAAATGTCTCATCTTTATTTTGTATCTACATTTCCATATTATCTTTAATGATCATTTTATTATGATATCCACACATTCTTATGTTCATGCCCTATTTTTTTGACTAATGATGACATGATAAATATTCCATTCATTTATCAAATTTATAGGATTTATGTACATCCATTTATCATTATGTATGTCCCAATGATATTAGATTCCATTAAAGTATAATAGAAATAGTTGATAAATAATACATTCAAGTGCATTCAAATGATTTTTATGTTTTCATGTAATACGTTCCTAATTTCCAGGAAACTAATCCTTAAAATATCTCTTGTGATATTAAATTTTGTACCATGAAATGAAATCATTAAGTATTAAAAAAGGGTGATACCATATTTCTCTTCCAATATCTTCTCTCTATGTAATGATTCTTCTCTTCACTATTACCCATGTTGTAATACTCTAACATCATCCTAGTATAATTGATACATTGAAGCCCACACCCCCCTCCCCCATTTTATTACATCTACTAGTTACAATCTTCCATCATTATACAATTTTTTTGTTTTAGAATTTATTTTGGGGGTTTTTGTATCTATGATGTTTTGAGTTATTAGGTTTACCCCAGTGAATTGTGTTATAATCTCAAGACCCACTATTGCTCTTAATTTTTCATTACTATCATCACTTGTGTAAAAATCCCCATCTTGGCCAAACTTTAATTTTATCTGAGGGATAGGTTATATAATAGAGGATCTATAGTTTAGGTACTTTTGTGGATCTAGTTTTGGCATTTTTTTGGGTTTATTTTGTTCCTATCATTACTCACATTATAATCTACATTTGTTCCTCTTATCTTGTTTTCAAATCGATCATAATTAATCATAATATGTTATTCCGTGATAGATATAGTGGTGCATTTGGATTTTCATGGTGGGATAATTCTTGGTTTCATGTATAGAGAGTCTTTTTTTTAATTCTAATTTTGGATTCTTATTCTTTTTATTTGGTTTAAGGATTAATCAATTAGAGTGATGATGAATTATCAATTGGAGATCCACCATCAGGTGGTCCAGCTCACATCATGGTGGGTTTGACTTTGGAGATTGATTTTTAAATATGGTGGTTCTATTTTATTGTGGTGGATTCTATTCATAGAGAAATTCTAATTGAGGTTATGGGGCTCTAGTGTTGGATGTTAATGTAGGGTCCCCAAAATAATTTTCCTATTTTCAATTTTATTGATATTCCCTAGTCTATTTCCAATTTACATTGAAATTTCTTTTTATAACTAGTGGTTATAATATGGACTTATATGAAAAGTTTGTTAATATTAATTGTTGGTTAGATCCATTGTTGTGGTTTTATGGTGGGTTGTTTAAAATTATGTGATGAATATAAGTGATGAAAGTTATGATTTTTACAACCTCAGTTGATGTGTGTGGCGCGGCAGCTAATGGGTTGTTCTTGCTATTGTCTGATGAGGATGGTGATAAATCAAGTTAGGGTGAATGAATTTGGGTAACATATATCCCAAATATTTTAAATATTAATTTTTTTGAGATTTTTATCTATGGTGTAAACCATGTGATGAGGAGATTCTAATTTGTTTTGAATTTTTAATTAAGCGGCCCAATATTTTGTGTCATCCCCATCCAATTATCAATGTGTTTTATAAAAAATATAAAAACATAGTCTTTTTTGTATATATAATACTATTAATTTTGATTATAAAGTGATTTCAAATGATGAAGTTGAATATAATATCGAAACAATAGAGTAAGACACCCTCACGATAACTGAAGCCAAGCATAAGGTTGAATGAGAAGTTTAAAATAAAAAAATAAATGGACAAGAGTCTATGAGAAACAAATACATTAATGAAATAAATAACATATTCTAATGGTGGATGACAAAAATAATTTTTATGTAAAGTTTATAACTAGGTTTGGTTGATCCATATGTTTTTCCTTATTTATCAAACCATTCAAATTCCATTTTTTACCTAAAAGAAGATTCAAGCTACCTTCAATGCCTAAGAGGGTAATATATCTCAGTATGAGAAAAAAATATTTCATGGTTAAATCCAAATTAGGTAAGTTATATCCATCCTATTATTACATAAATTTAAATACTAAGGTAATTTTTCGCTAAAATAAGTTAAACAACACACTTATATGGGGAAAACAATAACTTTTAATGTTTTTAGGGATTTTTTGGGAATTAATTTTATGATTTATTAGGATGTAAGTTCAATAACTGATATTTTTATCTTTAATAGAATAGAAAGTTTACATTAAATTATTTATTTATATTTCATATTTATATGATGATGAACTCACATGTAGAAAAATGAAGTAATAAATTGAGAAAAATAATTGATTCAATGGATATAAGAGTTTTGTTTTAATTTTTTTAATCTTTTTTAAATTCCCTTCATTTAAATTTTTTGGTTTAGGATAATTTAATACCACACTTATATTTATTTCTATATTGTTTAAATATTACTAAATTGTTTCGTTTGAATACAATCATACCTTGTTTTTAATGTCATTTATGAAGTAATATAATGAGTAAGATAATGGATGGATGGGTAAAGATGATAATGAGAATATTTACAAATTAATATTTATTTTGTATGATTTTTTGATTTATGTAGATTAAAATTCTCATATAATATAAATATTTATATTTTTAATTTCATATTTAATGATTTTCTTCGTTATTTTTTTAAAGAGTAATTTTATAAAATTATACATCCCATTATCTAGAGGTATTATTAAACATTTTGTTTTATATTATTTTTAATACCCTATATATAGAGATATTCATGTGAAATGTATCACATTTAGAAGTATCATTTTCATCCTATCAAATAATAAAGAGTTCGAAACAAATTAAAAAATTTTATATCATCAGTTTATTAATTGATTAACCATTTTTATAGAAAGAGAATCATTTTTTATTTATTATTAATAATTATATCCATGAATTTAAATTATATAAAACCATGTTTAAATATTAATTACAATTCATAACCAAAATATTCTGTAATGTAACACCCCAAGATTTCACGATACGCTTCTCTTTCAATAATGCAATAGCTTGCATTGTACGCAAGTTCGATATTCTAACACACCAAGACCAATCAAAGTAGCAGTTATGAATTGTAATACCTACTTTTTGAAATTATATAAATTTTATATTTCAAAATGGAATTCATTTTTTTATTGGGAATATCTAAATTATCCTAAGTTGATTTTTTTTGTAATTTTCTTAGAACTTCCAATTTTTTATGAATAATGAAAAATACTTAAAAACAACTTTTTAATCAAAATAATTTATCCTGATTAATTATAATATTGTTTGGTTTTAAATTATAATTTGAATATATTTTTACCATTTTATCCAATGGTGGTTATTATAATTAATTTCACTTTGAAATTGGACATAAAAAATTGCCAAACTTTTGATATATATTGCTTCTTAAAAACACGCTATTTGTTGTGACAGCGGGAATTAATTATTAAATTAATTAAACCAACTTATATGTTTTAAATTTTTTAAAATAGAAATCATTTTTTAATTAGGAATTTCAAATATATCTTAGGGTGAATTTTTAGTATTTTTCTGAAAAACATCAATTTTTGATGAATAGTGAAACCACTAAGTGGTAGTTTAAAAACTAATTTTTCGTGTAAATGAAACATTACAACTTCTGTGATTTGATTTTGAAAAATCTGACATACATGGTTGTCATTAGGAAGAAAAATGTGGTTCAATGGGATTAAAATAATTCTTTGGTGAATAGTAACTTTTATGTTTTATTAATCGCAATTAAAGGTAATTAGTGAAATTTAAGGTAAAAATGATATTATAAAAATATGAAAAAATCTTGAAACTTGACCTACCCTTATTTGATGAGTCATGGCCGACCAATAAAATCCATGGGTCAACTTTGGGACCCCATGGAGCCACTTGTGTAAGAAAATGGCATTAATAACTTTTTATTTAAAGTCAAAATAAAATTATCCCAAACATGTGTTGTTTTACTAAAACAATTATTACATGGGGTTATATAAGTTAACTATTTGACTATAATTATTAATTGGAAAGATAAAAATATTACCTACATCATGATATTTTCTTTATAATTTTTAGACATTAAATAAATTAATTTTTTTATGACACAATGATGATGCAGTGATTACCTCATTAATTAACGATATAAAAAAAATGTAAAGATAATGTAAACTCTAAGACTTACACTTGTCATAAACCTATTTAATGAGTATATTTAGAACCCTTATCACCTTAACCTCGAAAAATATAATTTTGGGACCTTTGAAATCCGAAAATCACTTCATAATAATGTAACATTTCATGAGTTTCTAAGAGTGCCCATCCTCTCCTCTTATAAAAGGCCGCCACCACTACCACCTTATTCACACCTTCAAGCCATTTGGCTCGGAAATCCCCTGCCCAAATACTCTCCAAAACTACCCTTATTACTCCTAGAAGCCTCTCTTTTGGCAGAAGTCTTCCCAAGGATGCCTTTGGCTCAAATCAAAAAAAGTTACCCGATTTTAAGGAGGTTAAAGAACGGTCGAGTCAAGTCGGACCCGAGGTAAGGGAACTTCTTAACCCAATTTTCATTCTTTGGGTTAACCTCCTACTTTCAAATTATATCATGATATTATTATGTCCTATATTTTATTTGTACTTTCTTTATGTGTACTTATAGTGAATACACATAATAGAGCTATTTTATTTTAAAAAAATGATCTTTGTAAGGACTTCGTCTCAATCTCCTTTCATTGAGACATATTTTATTTTATACAAAACTTTCTTTTATATGGTGCAAAAACCCCTTTGACTTTTATGTTTATTCAAAAGAAATCTTTTTTATACGAAGCATTTTAATAAATGAAAAAAAGGAATGTTTTTTTGTCGTACGTATTCGGCGACAACGACTTCTCGGCAGTCATGACCATTATTTGAGTTTTGGCTTCCTCTACAAGCCATAATTTTTTTTAAATGAAATATATATACCATGTTTTAATTTTATTTTATTTTGGTTTTGAAAATGGTTTTTAAAGTGTTTGTTTATTATATCAATGTGTTGTATTGATTTCTTGTGATTGAAATGGGGAAATGTTATGGTTCCTTTATTCATGTTTTATGTGATACGATTATGTTATGGTTTATGATAAGTTCAAACCTGTTCATATGAGGAATGCATTGGACTTAATATGTGACGGGTGGAGCCCGCTATAGCTCCTCGATGCATTGGCTAGTCTCATGAGACAAACTAGTTTCTTAGCATGAGGCCTTGACAAAATATTATTTGTAGTCTTGGCACGAGGCCTTGGCTACGTGGTTATGATAGTCTGGAATTATGCATTCCATCATTTTGAAAGTGGTTATTGATATTGTGTGTGATTGTTCGACCAGTAGAATATCCATGTGAATAATTAAATGGAATTATTTCATTTTGTTTTTTCCATATTATGCTGATGTTCAAGTTTAAAAGGCTTTTGTTTTAGTAATATATTGTCTTAAATGTTTATGTTTATTTATGAAAACTTCCGCTATATTGTTATCCTTACTGAGAATCTGAGCTCACCCCTTTCAATGTTTTAGTTTTTCCAGGATGTGATGAAGTATATTATGAATGACCTACAGGGATAGTATGAGGGGATATATAGACAAGATGTTTTTTTAGTTTTTTTTTACTTTATGATGTAATTTAAGAGTTATGAAAGTATCTAGTGTTTCCAAGACTAATAAACTAATCGGTCTTTCGAGACTTGAACTTTTGTGATCATGCCAATGCTACGCAATAATGCACTGACTCAGGGTAACTAGGGTCGGGGTGTTACAGTTATTATCAGAGGCAGTTTAGTACTAACCTTGGAAGATTGATTTAGAAAAAACTCTGATTAGAGCACATATCCATAAGATAGACTTTGAGGATTAATATAGAAAAACATCCTAGAATTTTGTTATTATAGGGATTTGGTGAGTTTTTCGAGAAACAAATCCATATCCGAATACGAGCAGGTAGAGGCGGCTCTGTCACAGATGTACCTAGGGGTAAAACCTGAAAACACCGCTTTGAGCTAGACTCGAATGAGAACTGGTGCATGAAAACGGGCCTTGCTGCACTCTTGGTTAGGACACTCCTGGGGGATATGCTTAGGATAATTCTCATTTTCTTTACAAACCATTATGAAGGGTTTATGAATATATACTTCCTCAATGATTTTTTTTATGATTTTGGATTATATCCATAAATTGTTCAATTTATGTTAAGTGTTTTACAAGTATGGAATTATGTATTTTGATTCATAAACTGATATAGTTTATGCCATTATTTTGAAATGGCACCTAGTGGAAGGAATGGAAACCATATCAATGCATGCACTCCATGTAGGGATTTCCCTCCTGCTCAAGATAATTATAATGGAGTTGGTGATACAACTGATGCTGATCAGATTATCACCATACTGGGACAACTCACTCAGGTTATGAATAATAACCTTACTCGTATGGAGCACCCTGATCCGCAATGTGGAGGATCAATGTTAGACCGCTTCATGAGGCAACAACCACCAACATTCAATGGGTGTACAAATCACTTAGTAGCTGAGCAATGGATAAGTTCCCTAGAGAAAATCTTTTAGTCTTTGGGGAGTAGTGAAAGGGAAAAATATGTCATGGAAGTTTTTCGCCTCACTGGAAATGCCGATCAATGGTGTTCATTGATACAAAACACGAAGGAAGTTGATGAAGTATCAAATATGGAATGGAGGGAGTTCAAAGAGCTTTTCATAGAAAAATACTTTCCTCGTGACCATCGATTAGATATTGAAAGGCAATTTCTGAGTCTAAGACAAAAGGAGGATGAGAATGTCGCAAAGTATGAGGCCAACTTTACAAGGTTAGTGAGGTATTCTGGAGATTATATACGTAACCCAAGAATTAAGATCGATCATTTCTTTGATGGGTTAAAACCATTTCTCCGTTGAGCATTAGTCTCACAAACCATCTTGTCATACAAAGATATTGCCTCATATGATATCAAGACAAGAAAGTAATTCTATAAATATTATGACAATAAAGTAAAGCAAGAGAAGAAGAGAACGGTGGAAAAAGAGACAGATAAAGGGAAAAAGGGAAAGAAGGATTTTCCATTATGCGATAATTGTGGGAATAATCACCCCGGTACTTGCCTAAAAGGAATGGGAGTTTGTTATAAATGTGGAGAAAAAGGTCACCAGGCTCGTGATTGCAATGGAAAGAAAGTGGCTATCAATGTTGAATACTACAATTGTAGGTAAATGGGGCATTATGCAAATTAATGTCCTAAGTGTCAGGGAAACATACCTCAGAAAAGTCCAAGGGATCAAGGATAATCTTATGTTGTTACTATAGTTGATGTGGAATAATTAATGTATTAGTGCTTTTAGACTCAAGGATTATATTCTGGTTATAAGAATAATGTAATATATATAAATATTGTACAACAACATTTTTTTTCATTAAGGTTGTAATATGATTAAGGTAATCATATTTTTTATGTGACAATAAGAGAAACTTTACTTTGTTTGAGGAATCTGATGATACAATTTATTTTAGAATTTAGAGACCTTTTAGGGAAGGTCTAGACATAGGTATTTTGGATAACTATAAAGGTTGGAATAGATAAAGTTGAACTTTGGATAGTATTGTTTAAGGTTAAAACAATTCTGATGATTTTTTTTGGAATATTATAATACAATAGTTTTAGGAAAAGGACAACCTGCAGGTCGGGGGATAAACTGTCACGTCGGACAAAGCAGCAGTAATCAAACCCACAACCATAGTGTGACAGGCCTTTATTTCCTACCACTATCCTACAGGAAGTCCCTACTTATTACCAAATAGTTTTCCTAATCTAAATGGTATGTGTTAATATTTGGAACCTTGTACGATTAGGAAAAATATAATATTTTTGATTTCTATTATATTTTTTAGTGAAAGATTGGTTTGTGGAAAAAATTTATTAAAGAATGAAAGTCTACATGACAAGTATGTATACTCCCTTACGTTCTTAGTAAATCTCCTAAATAAATTCCTCAAATTTATAAAAGGTAACATAAAACAAAATCGTTGCTGGTTAACTTTTCCTACTGTGGAATCAATGATTGTTTAACCAATCACAAGTTTTTCATTTTCTTATAGTTAACTTTCTTCTAACCCTGTTTTCTACAACTCTCCATCAGACCTTGATGGTATGTTTTTCCTCCATATCCCTATTTTCAAAGAATCCTAGTATGGACTATCTCGGGTGACCTTTGTACTTCTCTTTCATTCTTTTAATGTTATATTTTTATTAACCCTATTTCTGATGTGGGTTTTCCACAAAGGCATTTTCTATTTTCAACCTTGTATTTTCAAAGAAGATTTTAAAATTGCGAGGACATAATTTATTGAAGGAGTGGAGAATGTAACACCCCAAGCTTTCATGATATGCTTCTCTTTCAATAATGCAATAGCTTTAATTGTACGCAAGTTCGAGATTCTAACACACCGAGACCAATCAAAGTAGCAGTTATGAATAGTAATACCCACTTTTTGAAATTATATAAATTTTATATTTCAAAATGGACTTCATTTTTTTATTCGTAATATCGAAATTATCCTAAGTTGAATTTTTTGTAATTTTCTGAGAACTTCCAATTTTTTATGAATAATGAAAAATACTTAAAAACAACTTTTTAATCAAAATAATTTATCCTAATAAGTTATAATATTGAGTGGTTTTAAATTATAATTAGAATATATTTTTACCATTTTATCCAATGGTGGTCATTATAATTAATTTCACTTTGAAATTAGACATAAACAATTGTCAATCTTTTGATATATATTGCTTCTTAAAAACACACTATTTGTTGTGACAACGGGAATTAGTTATTAAATTAATTAAACCAACTTATATGTTTTTAATTTTGTAAAATAGACCTTACTTTTGAATTAGGAATATCAAATATATCTTAGGGTGAATTTTTGGTATTTTTCTGAAAAACTTCAATTTTGATGAATAGTGAAACCACTAAGTGGTAGTTTAAAAACTAATTTTTCATGTAAATGAAACATTACCAGTTCTGTAATTTGATTTTAAAATAAATGACATTCATGGTTGTCATTAGGAAGAAAAATTTTGTTCAATGGGATTAAACTAATTTTTTTGGTGAATAGTAACCTTTATGTTTTATTAATCGCGATTAAAGGTAATTAGTGAAATTTAAGGTAAAAATGATATTATAGAAATATGAAAATATACTGACACTTGTCCTACCCGTATTAGATGAGTCATGGCCAACCAATAAAATACATGATTCAACTTGGTGTCCCCATGGAGCAACTTGTTTAAGAAAATGACATTAATAACTTTTTATTTAATGTAAAAATAAAATTGTCCCAAACATTTGTTCTTTCACTAAAAAAATAATTACACGGGGTAATATAAGTTAAAATTTAGACAATAAATATTCATTGGAAATATAAAAAGATTTACTACATCATGATATTTTGTTTATAATTTTTAGACATTAAATAAATTAAATTTTTTATCACACAATGATGATGCAGCGATTACCTCATTAATTAACGATTTAAATAAAATGAAAAGAAAATGTAAAATCTAAGATGTACACTTTTCAAAAACCTATTGAATGAGTAGATTTCGAAACCTTATCACCTTATCCTTGAAATATATAATTTTTGGACCTTTGAAATCTGAAAAGCACTTCATAATAATGTAACATTTCATGACTTTCCAAGAGTGCCCCTCCTCTCCTCTTATAAAAGGCCCCCACCACTACCACCTTATTCACACCATCAAGACATTTGGCTTGGCCAACCTCTGCCCAAATACTCTCCCAACTTCCCTCTCTTACTCCTAGAAGCCTCACTTTGGGTATAAGTCTTCCTAAGGAAGCCTTTCGCTCAAATCAAAAAGAGTTACCCGATTTTAAAGAGGTTAATGAACGGTCGAGTCATGTCGGACACGAGGTAAGGGAACTTCTTAACCCAATTTCCGTTCTTTTGGTTAATCTCCTACTTTCAAATTATATCATGATATTATTATGTCATATCTTGTATCTTTACTTTCTTTATGTGTACTTATAGTGAATACACATAATAGATCTATTTTATTTAAAAAATGATCTTTCTAAGGACTTTGTCTCAATCTCCTTTCATTGAGGCATATTTTATTTTATACACAAATTTCTTTTATACGGTGTACAAACCCCTTTGACTTTTAAGTTTATCCAAAAGGAATATGTTTTATACGAAGAATATTACTAAATGACAAAAAGGTATGTTTTTTTGTTGTATGTATGCGGCGACAACGACTTCTCCGCCACCGTGACCATTATTTGAGTTTCGGCTTCCTCTACAAGCCATAACTTTTTTTAAAATGAAAAATATATACCATGTTTTAATTTTATTTTATTTTGGTATTGAAAATGGTTTTGAAAGTGTTTTTTTATTATATCAATGTGTTGTATTGATATCTTGTGATTGAAATGTGGAAATATTGTGTTTCGTTTATGCATGTTTTATGTGATACGATTATGTTATGGTTTATGATATGTTTAAACATGTTCATATGAGGAATGAATTGGACTTAATAAGTGAAGGGTGGAGCCCGCTATAGCTCCTCGATGCATCGACAAGTCTCATGAGACAAACTAGTGTCTTGGTATGAGGCCTTGACAAAATATTATTTGTAGTCTTGGCACGAGGCCTTGGCTACGTGGTTATGATAGTCTGGAATTATGCATTCCATCATTATGAAAGTGGTTATTGATATTGCATGTGATTATTCGACCAGTAGAATATTCATGTGAATAAGTAAATGGGATTATTTAATTTTTTCCATATTATGCTGAAGTTCAAGTTTAAAACGATTTTGTTTTGGTTATACATTGCCTTAAATGTTTATGTTTATTTATGAAATATTCTGTTATATTGTTATCCATACTGAGCATTTGATCTCACCCCTTTCAATGTTTTAATTTTTCCATGATGTGCTGAAGTATATTATGAATGACCTGCAAGGATAGTATGAGGGGATATGAAAACATGATGTTTTTTTAGTTTTTTTTACTTTATGATGTAATGTAAGACTTATAAATGTATCTAGTGTTTCCAAGACTACTAAACTAATCGGTCTTTCGAGACTTGATCTTTTGTGATCATGCCAATGTTAAGCAATAATGCAACGACTCTGGGTAACTGTGGTCAGGGTGTTACATGTAATATTACATAGTAGTTCTTTTGGGATTAAATATGTTTTTTTAATCATAGTATGGCTAGTGGACATTTTCATGAAATTATTACAGGGGTGGTATATGTTTTTTTTTGGGAGAATATTTAGAAATCTATCATTTAGTGTGATTATGTGGTTCCAGAACTATTTAAAAAATTTAACAATATTGGATAAATAATTATAAAAAAGTGGGGACTAATATTTCATTATATTAATTTTTTTTGGGAACCTATTTCTTAAGAGGATAAAGAGAGGAGATGACATAATTTTGAATGGAGTTAAATGATGAAGTATTTTTCATTATAACTTATTTAATATTATACTTTTTAATTTAAGGATTTAAACTTCCATTTTCCAGAGTATAATTTTTATTTTTAACATAATTTCCTACCCACCATTAAACATGGAGTCATTTGAAGCCTAAATAATGTTCTCATGATTTTTTAGCTTTATTTCCAAGTGGATATTTAGAAAACATTCAAACCTACAGATAGAGTGAATATAATTGGGATTGAGAATAACTCGTGTTTTTAAATGATATAATGAGATGAATAAAATTGTCTTGTAAGGAAGATTCTAGGTGTTCATGAATATTAATGATTGGATGAAATATTTAAATTAGTTTAGTAAATAATAATAAAATATTCTATAAAAGTAAAATACGTGGTTTATTTGTTTTCTTAGAAATTTTAAAGTTGGACGGTATTTATTTCCATAAAAATTTATTACATTTGGATAAATTTTGTATTTTATTGATTATGTTGTTTAAAATATTATAAGATGAGATTAATTTATGGTAATGTAGATTTTTTTTATTTTGGAAATAAAATTGGTTATTTATGTGAGAATTGGATAGCTAAATTTCATATATATATTTCTATTTTTAGATTATTAATTTTCCCCTATTTTTCAATATTGTAGATGCTAAATTCATATGGAGGCCTTATATATTTATTTGGGAAAATTTTGAGAAAAAACGAAATTAGAATGGTGAGTTATTATATCCATGTATTATTTATTCATGTAGGAGGAAATTCATTATCAGATAGAGTGCACGAAAGAAAGGACATGTGGATTTATAACATGAATAAGATAAAAACATGTGGGAACCCATGGTGGATATTACTACATCACATTAAATTAGTTTAATTCTTAGATCATATGAGATCAAAATGGGTGTATATAAAATAAATTTAAGATAACGTCTCCTTCAGTGAGATTAAATTGAATGCATCATGAAATTAATCCTGTGTATATATAATATTTAACTGGATTATATCACCTTAGAAGTTAAATAAATAATAAATTTATGATTCATGTTATTTAATTACCTATTTATCTTATATATTAAAGCACTAAATATAGAAACCCCAATCCCAGTAACTTGAATTAAATCTTTATATAATTACATTGGCATATATTACAAGGAATCACATCCCAAATGACAAAATATTTTAGTATTATTTGAAAACTAGACACATAATTTTTTCTTTTATTACATTTTAAAACACAAATTACAACATAATGTTTTCAAAGAATATGATAATTCGCCTATCATTACCTTTCATATCAAACACAGTACACTTCATGGATACCTAAGGAAGGGTAAAAATAAGGGTGTGGTAAAATTCCTTGAAAGGGTTAAGTACAATGAATGATATCACGAATAAGTAAATAATAATCAATATTAAATGGTAAATAAATTAATATATAATCTATTAAAATAATTTTTCTTCATGAATATATAATAAATTATCAATGTTTGAAGTTAAATAACTTAAACATGTGTCATTTAATAAATAAACAAATAATTAAATTCATCGAGAGATAATATCATCGTTAAATATATAATGGCTAATAATTTATTATTTTTTTATAAAGAATATTTTTAATTATTTAACACTTTATATTAGGAACATGATAGCTCTATCGTAATGATTTTTCCTCAAGGAAATTTAAAATTTCTATGTAAAAATCAATCTAGTTTGGCAAACAATACGTATACTATTACGATATTTAATAATATAGTTTAAAATTTCTGGGTAGAAACCCATTAGTATGTCCAACTAATTTGTCCCATGACACATATAGTTTCAATGAAGGGGTTTCTATAATCACTCCCTACTCTAACTGCATGTCCACATAATTATTTGTATATATAACAATAAATTTAATACATGAATTAACATTCCTTTTTATAAAATATCTATATTGAATAACGGATGTTGATTTTTCAATACTTCTCAATTAAAAAAATAACATTCAGATTAAAAAACCACATGTAGAAATGGAATATAGTTTTGGAAATAATCATAACCAACATACTTGAAAATTTATATTTAATATCAATTTAATGTCCTGTGAAGAAATAATCACAGTAAAAGTAACTGTTTGAGGAGAAATTTAACAATCACAAGAGAATGTGAGATTGTACAATAACTTTTACTGATTGGTAATTTTTAGGTCAAATCCTGTTGTAGGAAATGATAAAAAGTGAAAAAAATATCATGAAATATTAATGAATCATGGTATTTCATATCAAATGGGAGCTATATACACCACATTAAAGTGAATTGGTTCATAATAACAATTACGTCTCAATGGAATGTAAATTGAGATGAAACCCTTTATGTTGCAATTAATTTTCAATGAGTATGACATGATCTCTAATATAGTGATTTTAAACATGTAATTATATTAAAATAGGGCCATATTAGTAATTATAATATCATATATGATAATTTTAGAACATTTTACCACCCATTACCTAATAACATTTCATTATTTTTGTAACATACCCGACATGGATGCCACTAAAGTCACCCAAATCCCGGTGGGTCACATGGCCTTAAGTTCATATTCCAGAAGTCTAGAGGCTACCAATAAGGCACTGGATATTTCAGTGGGGAGATTATTCCCTTATCACTAGAGTGTAACAAAACAGTAGTACAATAACATATAGGTTATGGAATAATTTATGACAACTAGACAACCAATAAATAAACAATATAGGAATATATTACAAAGATATAAGTGTCTCATATAAAATATGGATTATGTTACATGTATCTAAAAAACATCCAAAATAGGCATATGTAAGTACATGACAATACAAGTATCCAAAATACCAAAAATACCAAAAGTTCAATATTTAAAAATAAACCCAAGCATCCACTCAATCCCATGCTCCCTTACTCCTAAACATGTAACAAAATCAGCTCTCGAACTGTGAGATTTTGCATTGGTCCATACATGTACCCAAATAGTCTATTTGGGTACCCAAAGGCTTCTTATATATGACGTGAGACGTAATCCTAGTAGGTATCAACCCAATGTTCTATACATTTAATGTTGTGCTATATAACATGCTATACAAGTAAATAATAAAAAAATACAAAATGTAATCTTACCATGTAATATCCATTACTAAAAGTTTACATATGAAATATCCCCAAAAGGATCCCTTCCAAATACATTCAATCTTATAATGTGTAATTTTTATGTAAAAGAGATTAAGCACAATGCTATAGCCATACAACCATAGAAACATTGAAATCATGGAATTTTTGTATAGCTCAAAGTGTTACAAAAATCCATGATAGATATGTTACACCATGAATATAATTTTTCCCATGAACCTGAAGTATTTCAATATGTCAAAGCATGAAGGTACTTATCCAAGGTGTTTATCACCAAGGCATCCTCATCATGTCCTAGGAGAATCTTAGTATAATATCAGATAGCCACTGGTTTGAGTCCTACATGTATTTCATAACAAAATTTTCCTATATTTGTTAAACAAATCTAGATCCATAGCATATCAAGGATGAAATAATCTCATAATATCAAGACCCATGGAGCATACTATATTCAAGGTGTCCAAATCTATATAAATATCAAAGGAGTAACATCAAAGCCATCTAAAAAATCATTCATCATCCTATACCATTTTCTATTTTAAAAACGATGATAGTGTAAAAAATGAGTATACCCACACCTTATGGACATATTCCATTATAGAAATCCAATTAGTATACCCACTAAATTACAAGATTATAAATGAACAAAAAACATGAGTTTTCACACTCATCTATACGATTGCTAAAAAAATCATAAAGCAATTCCAAAATCACATAATTCATTTCATTGAATGTATCAACATTCCATGGGATTCTTAACATATTTTAACATGACATTCAATTCCATTAAAACATAATAAAGATTATTATATCTATGAAATCATGATAACACATTCCTCAGTATGTTTAAAGAGCATAAACTAAGTGAATTAATGTGGAACACCCCATAGATGGCCTTGTTTAGGGAAACCACTACTTTTACATCTCAAAAAAATATAAATGAATCCATAAATGGTTCAAATACATCTAATTAAACTAACCAATTATATTTTGGGGACACTTCGTATAGCATGGTTGGCATCACAATATTATGTAGCCAAAAAAGCACCAAAACTCAAGGAAAATGTATAGACCACCTACCACAGCTCGGTAGTAGAGTGCTCATTCAATATCATCTCATAATTTGATACAGATCATTAAAAATTTGAAGAATTAATATAGAACATATAAATAGTGATTATATTGATCTTATATATCATATATTATGTAAAAAATGATGAACGGATAAAAAAGAATCGTTTACTCATCGATAAGAATCTAAAGGGACTCTACATGCTTGAATCAGAGATGTAATGGACGATTTATCTCAAATTTGATAATATACACCATTGAGAGATTCAAAATGAATTTCCTTATATTTATTGTAAAAATATGTATTAGGGTTAAATAGAAAATTAATTAAAATTAAAATTAAAAAAATCATCAAATTTTATGGGGCCGCACTGTTTAGGCACACAGTTTAACAAATGATATGCCAAACCACATAGTCAGCTATAAGATTAGGGAACCGACATGGTTTCCTCGCACTATTTTACTAACCATTCCAAAACCATAACCAAAACCATCATTAAAATTTCATAGGTTGTTGCATAGTCAAGCAACCGAAATTGAATTGTTTTTCCAATAGTTAATCCTTCCACATATCTCTTCTCAAAACTCACATGGTTTGTTAAACCATGCAGCCTTCCCCACATTTTATACGCCGACCATCTCTTGGGATTATTTGACATCATAATTGGTGTCTGGGCTCTAAAAAATCCTCAGAAAACCATGATACCTCCATGAAATCATAGGAAATTCACATTAGGTTATATTTAATCATTAATACTAAAACATTAGGCAAATGTTCCTCATATGAAAACCCAGGTTCTTACAATCTTACCCCTTTAATAAATTTTTCGCAAAATTTTCCTTTAATGTTTGGTCAAGATTCATATGATAATAACTATTTCCACTGATCACATATGTTGGCATCCAGTTCCCATGTCTCATCCAATAAATGTATGTGCTTTTGAAGCACTAGTACTAGAGGAACTGAATAACTTTTGAGAAGTTTCATTCTCATATAAATTATTGACATCATATTATCCCCAATGGATGCATCAACCTATTGATCAAACTCCTTGTTATGAAAATAATGGGACGGTTCTAAATGATAATGGCATAACATAGACACATGGAAGATATTGTTCATGGATTGGAACCTCTGAGGTAACTAAAATCAATAGGCTTCCTTCCACAATGTACCTTGAATCAAGAACATTCTAACATATCATAGTGAATGCTCCCCATATATGTAAATCTATCGGTGTCCCATCCACAGTGAAACACATGAATATACTTGATACCTTACCACAAAATATCGAGTTACTCAGTGGTGGTATGCGTAAGATGTTTGTTGATATTTTGCAGTAGCCATCTGCTTCTCAATTAACTGGACCAACATAAATGTCTCATGCATGAGACATGGTCCCAGTATGGATGCCCCACCTTCTTCTAAACACCATATGGGTTATTAACATGGACTACCATACAAAAACTCATTTTATGACATCTATATTGTATCATAATACCTATATTGTTGGTGAACTGAACGTGGGGTATATTCCTCCCCCATGTGAACCCAAAATCATAGATAAATGTTCAGAGAATTTATTCACACACCAGTATCTTATGCTCTGACTGACCACCAATCTGACTATGGTATGATGTGATTAGAAGCACATTTTTACCCAGTTTACTTTGTAAACTCTTTTTGAAATGTGACGTAAAAGAGGCTTCCCTGGCTGAGACGATAGTATACAGAACCCAGAGGAGTAGTAAAATACAACATAAATAGAACCTCCCAAGATAATCCACACTGAAGGTATCATTTATTCAAATTAAATAACAATCCTTCATGATCCTAACAAAAAAACCCTATATGACACTGTTAACTTATGGTGACAATGGTAAAATTGTCACGAAATCCATCGCAACATCCTCCTATTTCTACTTAGGAATATGTGGTAGCTGTAAAAATTTGTCCGGTCATTGAGGTTCCTTCATAAAATATATATAGGTGTAAAACCTCAGGAAACCCCTATTATTAAAATAGATTATACCAACCACTATAATGAATGGGGTAAGTCATGGTACATCATGGTGACTCTGGGGTACACTTTACAAGAAGACGCATGAAATTACCACATCAACTCCCCACATATGTCTAATGAAACCTCAAAAAAATCATAGATAAGTAGGATCTCATCCTCACCTACAGCCCATCCAAGAGGTGGATCCTCAACTACCACACTCTCTCGTTGGACTAGGCCATTGGAATCTGATAGCAACCACATCCACACTCTATCCCATAGTGTAAATCTCATAGCTAAGAATGAAAGATATGTATGTCCTTGTCTTCTGTGCACCTCCATGTTCATCTTAGTAAATAAAACCATGATCCTCAACTCACTACTGTACTATTAAACTACCAATATATTAGTAATTTTTCATATTGCATCAGCCACCGCAATTCCTTTACTTATTATGTAGGAAAGATCAAAGTCAAAAGGTTTTTGGTACTCCACCCACCTTTAATGATTCATATTAATATCATCCTATATAAATATATAAATGTGTTTTTTTGTGTTTATGTAAACCAAAAAACTTTATCCTAGTATGTAGTGTCTCCAATAGCCCAACACATAAAGAATGATAGAGAAATCATGATCATATGTTGGGCAGTTTCTCTTGTGTTTCCTCAACTGCTAAGACCCATTTTCCTTGAATCTATCCTCATATATCAGTAATAATCCAAGCCTACTACATTATTCGTAAAAACACATAGTGTAGAAATATCCTTGTTCTGGAAGTAGCAGGACAGATGTTGATGTAAATCCTCTTTCAGCCATTGAAATGTTGTCTCATAGTAATCTGTCCATTCAAACATCACACCATTCTTAGACTTGTATAACAATAGAGCAACTAAGAATGAGATTTATTGCACTAAATTTCTATAATATTAATATATCCATAAGAAACTATATATTTAAAATCCATCATGATTTTATCCTAGGAATATATATCTCTCAACTTCTAGGGGTCTATAGATACTCTAGGCTCTGACATGATGTAACCGAGTAAGTGAATCTTTTCCACCTAGATGTGGAACATAATGAGATTATCATATAACTAATTCTCTCTTAGATTACCCAAAATGATCTAATGATGGTTGGAATGGTCATGAGTATTTTGAGACTAAAACATGATATTTTCCATGAAAATATTAGCAAACCAATCTAGATACATATGGATGACTCAGTTCCTCAGTTCCAAGAAAACTAATGGAGCATTCATGAGGTTGAATGATATAACTAGATACTCATTTATACCATGCCTGTAATGGAATTCTAAATGAGGTAGGTTTGTACTTAAAACATGTATCCAAAGATATCCTAACATCAAATCGATTTTTGATAATAATCATGCTTCTCAAATATGATCAAACAGGTCATCTATCCCTAGAACATGACATAATTTCCTAACTATCAACTGGTTCAACATCCAAAAATCCACAAATATCATAAAAGTTATTTCCATATTTTTAGGAAAATGACCAATGAACCCCTTGGAGAATTATTGTGTAGGATAAACAAATTTCAATTTAAGACCTATAGTTTTCTATTGAGATCCAGCCACTTTATCATAGCTATCCTGCATAGATATTAGGATAGTAGTGAATATCCTTAAACTAGATCGACATAGAAATCAACCATTGTCTTCTGTGGTGTGCATGAAAAGTCTTTTGGTGATACATCCTTATAATTATCATCCACTGGAGGGATGTATGTATGAGATTCCCCCAAATCATCGAGATACAAACAAGTTATCTGGGACATCATCTCAAACAACCCCCTATAATTAAATCTATCATGTCCTTCTTGGACATCTCATTCACCCTTGTGAGTATAAAAAACCCTGTTGTGATGTGTATGTTAGCCTATAGTGATACAAGTAAACATAATATATATTATTTTCATTCCAGTCCATCCCACGTATGATGTAAAACCCCATCATATCAATGTCAGAAATATCCATCTAGAAGCTACACCCACTATCCTAAAGGGGGAACTCCCTAAACTACCACACATACTCCATTCCGATTCCAGAATGTGTTTTTATCATCAAAAGGTATTATTACATAGTAAAATAATCCCATAGCTTTTCACCATGACTGTAGATATGTAACTATGTGATTCACCTATATCAAAAAGGGAACATGAAATTATAGAGTCTACTAAGATTTTACATCTCATAGTACACTATCCAAAGCATTGTTCCACATAGTTAGGTTGTGGAGAAAAGACCTCTGTAATGACTCAGAAATTTCAAGGAAATTTTTTTCTTAATTTTCTTTGGAATTTTACAAAAACGCAGTTTCTGACGGCGCCTGATTCCGAGGCCCGGTGTTCCCAGAATTAATTTCCGAAGTTTGGCTCGGGTATGTTCAATGAACGAGCGAGCGGGAATTTCTATCTTTGGAACCGGTTCCCGGAATCGAATTCCGAGGGCACCGATGGAACCGCAGCGCCGGTAATTGCTTAGGAAATCATGTTCCAGAGTTGTGTTTACACGAGTGTTGATAATAAAAATTGTGGAAGTTTATTTTATAACTACACTACAATTTTTATTAACTTACTCTAAGTGTTAGCTCATGGTGGAAGTTGGGTAACCACCCAACCTCCCTTGGGAGGTTATGAGGGTGGTGGGGCCCACACGAACCCCATCTCTTCATATCCTCTAAAACCCCTCAACTCCCACTTAAATGATTTTAACTTAGTTATAACTTATGTCTTAAATGAGTTGGTTTTAATGTGGTGAGTTGTGTGAGTCTTTTGAATTTCAAACACTTGAATTTCAAAAGCCATGTGAAGTTAATTAAATAAGTGGAGAACTTATTTCTTTTGGTTGGGTTGTGTTGTTTGAGAGCTTTTGTAAAGAAGGCTTAGAAGTCTTGAAGTTTCTTCATCCTCTTGACAAAGAACGCGATGAAAAATCGGACATCGACGAAAAACGCCACGTTCTCGGGAACCGTCTTCCGCGACGCCATACCCGCAATACCGACGACGTCTTCTTCCGCGACATCTCTTTTCGCGATGCCGAATCTCGTCACCTCTTAAATCAAGGTAGGGGTTTTAACTTTTTAAGGTTATGTGGATCTCTCCTTCGAACTTGAAGGTTTATATTTTCCGGGCCTTGATTCCAAATCTTTTTATTTAATTTAAAAGATTGTGAAAGTTTATCATTCATTAAAGGCCGATTGTTAGCAAATAACGCGAGGGGGCCGGACCACACGAACACGGCCGACCCTCCTCCTTTCATGTTGATTTTGTTGTGGATTGAAACAGGTGTGGCGTGGTGTCGTCGCACTGCGCAGGATCATGCGGCAAGAAACGTGCGGCGCCGTCGCGCCGCGTCATTAAATAATGCAAGGACGCGACGCCGTCGCGCCGCGTCAAAGAAAGTTGATGGCGCCGCGGCCGGTTCCCGGTCGCGGCGGAACAAGAAGACCGGCGGCCAGCCAGGCCGCCGGTTTCGGAAGCCAAAAGGGGGACCGTCCATGCCGATCCCGTTGAGGGAGAACCGGCCGGCCAGGTCGGGCCGGCCGGAAGGGAGAAAACCTGGGGAAATAATTTCCCCCGGCCAACCTTAATGGCCCCCCCATTATGAGAGGGGCCAGTTTCACAAAGGGGGGGGGGGGGGCAGGCGGCCCCCTGTTTTCTCGAAGGCAGGCCCCCACGTGAGGGTGGCCGTTTTTCTTTAGGCGCGGAAGGTTGCCGCGCCGCCAGCTGAAGAAAGGCAGGGGCTTTCCCCCCCACGCGCGGCACCCGAACGGCGCCCAGGCCGCGCCGCCGTGCCGGTCCGCACCGCCGTGCCGGTCCACGCCGCCGCGCAGGACCGCGCCGCCGGCCGGGCCGGGTTTTCCGAGCCAAACCGGGTTTTCCGAGCCGGGCCGGGTCGTCGGGCCGGGTCGCCGCCCGGGGGTCGGGCCAGGTCGGCCCGGGCCCAGACCCCCAGTTTCGGACCACTTTTGGTCAAATGTCCGTATCTGGGGCTACGAGCCTCCAAACGACTCCCCGTCAGCGGCAACGCGATCCATGGATCGAGACGGTCGTTTCGGTATACTATACTCAAGGTGCACCTTCCTTTTCGGGAGCCTACATGGTTAAAACACCATAGTTAAGCGTGCTTGGCCAAAGGTAGTGATCATGATGGGTGACCTCCTGGGAAGTTTCCCAGGGTGGGTGTGAGACGGAAAGACCATTAACTAACAGATCGGGCGTCCGATTTACACGCCGTCTGTTTCGTTGAATTCCTCTTGATGAGACGAATCTTTTGGCATACTCCTCCCGTGGTTTGGACGCAGGTGGAGTACGGTCGGGTTGGTTTTTCCTTAAAAACCAATCGAGCCCCTGGAACAAAAAAGCCAATAACTCTCAGACCGGGTGTCCGATTGACGCGTCATCTGTTGCGTTGAGTTCCTGTTGACGATATGAAACTTTTGGCATTCTCCTCCTAAGATTTGGATACAGATGGATAGTGGCCGGGTTGGATCGCATAGAAATCTAACCGGGTCCCTGGAACGGAAAAGATGATACCTTTCTGACAGAACGTCCCTTTGAAGAACTGTCACCGGCGTTGGTGATCTCGTTAAGAAACGGTCCCTATGAGTATACCCTATGAGAGTTCGGGGTACAGTTGAGATACGGCCCAGTTTGGTTCGCTCACGAAACCAACCGGGCCCCTGGGACGAAAAGGCTAATAACTCACAGACCGGGCGTCCGATTGACGTGCCGTCTATTGTGTTGAGACCCCTATGACGAGGCGGTCCTTTAAGATACTTCTTCGTGGGACTTTGAGATACTTGTAGTGTCGACCTGTAGCTCGTGGAGCGGACCCTCGCAGTGACGAGCGTGCGGTGTACGGAGACCGTGTAACTGGATGAGACATGACGATTGCTTGACCGACTCGACTTGGAGTGAGTCGACTAGCCCAGTGGACGGAGCACTACTTTCTGAGGTGCAGACCCATGGCGGACGGAGCACTACCTGTGTGACAGTGCAGACCCGCGGTACTCGTCCAGAGAGTACCTCAGCAGGCTACTAGGGGGTGTGCACTACTGTGTTTGGGTGACATACCTCAGTGGGAAGCACTACTGTGTCTGGGTGGCTGACCCGAGGTACTCGACAGGAGGAGTACTTCAGCAGTCTTAGGTTAGTGAGCAGTACCTCGGAGTCGTGACATGACTATTGTGCACTCTAGAGACGGAGCTCTTCAGCAGTTACGGTTTCGATAATGAAAATCCTGGTGTGAGCTGAGACTTTTTACCTTTGTGTTTACCTCATGATTGAGATGGGTCACTTGATAACATAGGTATATGTATGGGCATATACCTGGGTAGTAGTTATCCGTTGATTTCACAATCCTTGTGTTTCCTCATGATTGATATGGGTTATTTGCAACTTAGGTATATGTATGGGCATATACCTAAGTAGAGGTTATCTGTTGAGATCTTCTATGTGGTTATCCTTGTTGGTTTTAGTGAGACCTTGAGGGTCTCGGGGTACCTACTGAGTATCCTTATACTCACCCCTGCACGGGCTATGCGCGCACCTCGTTGTGTTGGTTGCAGACGACGAGCAGTGCTGACAGAGGTCGAGTGTTCGAGGACTGGACGGTACCTGGAGTTGGACTATACGACGAGATGGTACTCGGAGGAGGACCTCATGACGAGATGGTACCTAGAGGTGGACGTGACGACGAGGCGGTACCCGGAGGTGGACCATTGGGCGGGACATACTCGGAGTGGACGGCGGGACCCGAGGAGCAGAGGAACTATCTGTACCCACCCTTCAGGTGGGATTTCCAGTGGACGGCTCGGCATAGAAGCTTTACTTTTCAGTTGCTGTTTTCCCTTTCGATTTGTACTTTACAGCTGGGCTTGTATTTCCGACCCCTTTTTACTTTCCGCACTTACTGTTGTACTCAGTTTTTACTTAGTGTTTACTTCTTCCGCTTGTACTCTGTGTGATTGTTTACTTTACAAAGGCAATGCCTTCCCTTTTTACCGGGATTTACGCCTTGGTGCTAGTTGCCAGCCTCTAGCCTATGGAAGGCGGGCTTGGGGTAGTCACGGCACGGGCCCCGAGGACGGGTCGTGACAAATTGGTATCAGAGGAGTTTGGTTCTACCGCTGAACTTATAACTCTGATGTTTCTTTCTGTGAAGGAATAGTGTTGAGAGTACCGAGTGTGGTTTTCAGTTTAGGGAGTCCACTGTTGGTGCGGGTGGCCGACGTATCCATACACTAGGACCCTGACAACTGATTTCTGACTTTGTGCACGAAACACTGATTGCGTGTGTGTTTTCAAAGGGTTTCCCTTAAAACAGCTCAAACCAGGTCAGCTCACCAGGTATAAACGTTTGATCGTGTCACGATGTTTCTTTCAGGATGCCTTTTCACGGACGACCAGCTAAATCCCAGAGGGATGTGCGTGCTGACAGCCTGTCGAGCGACGAGGCTTCGGTACAGGGCCCTCTTGCAGTTGAGGCACCAGCGGAGGCACCAGTGGTACTACTGCCCGTTGGGCCACCGATGCCACCAGCCCTAGCAGTAGGTGATGCACGACGCTTGAGCGCGCTACCTGAGTTCCAGTGCCAGAGGCCACCTAGGTTCCGGGGAGAGACGGACCTGCAGGCGGCTAAGGTTTGGCTGGAGGCTGTGGTGAGAGTCTTCAGGCTAGTGGGGATGCTAGAAGACTTCATGGTGATCTTTGCTACCAGCCTCCTTCAGGCAGCAGCAGGCAGGTGGTGGAGCCACTTGTTTCAGTTTTGCGACGGGATTAACTTCACATGGGAAGACTTCGAGACCTTCTTTAGGGTGGAGTTTGTGCCAGTAGCTCTACACCCTGAGTGTGTACAGGAGCTTCTGCCTTTGCCACGTGTTTTTTGATCAGTAGTCGAGTCATCTGTGGGAAGTAGACAGATGATGCAGTGTTCCAGGAGGACCAAACTAGCAGTTGGACGATCTCGGGTTTTAGGACCGGTGGTGCGGGGCACCCGGGGTGGGAACAGAGCTAGGCGTTCCAGAAGAAGGTTGTGTTACTCATGCGGCGGAAAGGGTCACCTTGCAAGTGACTGTTCGACTCCTCGTACAGTTGATCTGTAGGCTTTGGAGGAGCCACCAAGGCAGTAGAACTCTGGGAGCAGGTGGACAGGAGCAGAACTAGTGGATACGTTCCTTGTACTTCTAGTTCCATGTTGTTGTTGTATTCGTGTCTTGTACTATGAGCTGCAATAATAAAAAGACACTTATCTTTGTTTGCTTTCCTGTCTTTTGTTTGGTTGATACTGAGTGGTCCCTGTTAAAACCGTTGACTTGACCCTCACTTTCGGGATTTCTACTAAAGGAGACCCAGTGACCTCACACTGATTCCGAGAGTGTGACTCGACCCTTGGAGGAGAGAGTGACAGTTGGATCTCTTGGTAGTTACGTCGAGGCCTTACGACGTCATCCATGGCATGAATGCATCATTCATGTTGGAATTGACTGTATTAGGCAACGAATGTGGTTCATCTAGGGGATGAGAACGGATTTCTCTTATCGGCAAAGATGAAATCATAGCAGCTCTTGTGAGACTAAAGGAGGTCCAGGACATCCAAGAGAGGATAAAGACTGCACAGTACAGTAAGAAACAGGAAACCTGTGCCAGTCATAGAGACTCGGGCGTGTTAATGAAGAGGAAGCTTAAATGAGAGACGAGTCTACGAAGCAGTAGACGTGGAGGCAGAGCTAGGAAGGCAGCATGAGGTGGTGTACATCCTAACATTGTACAACCACCCGCCTTACTTATTCCTTCTAGGCTCAGGGAGCTGGAGGGCGGAGGAAGAGTGTGGCTGCATGCGGTCAAGGAGTGTAACCCAATGGCTCTAGAAATGATTCAATGGACAGTCTGTGTCCACTACTAGCTGTTGTAGTAACGGACGTCGATGTGAATCATTCCTTGCTTTCACAAATCTTGTTCAAGACCTAGAGTTTCCGGTAAGCCGTGGACTTGACCCTCACGTCTGGAGATACCTTGGGAGGAGACTCGATAATCAAACTTACGCCGATGGTGTGGTCAGACCCTCGAGGAGAGAGTTTCGGTTGGAATCTCTTGGTGGTAGTGTCGAGGCCTTACAACGTTAGTTTGAGTATGGAATGGGCAATAACTGTTCATACTCAAATTGACGGTTTAGGGAAAACGTCGGGATGGGTTTTCCTTGGTTGGTGGAAAAGGAAACCCCACGCAGCGCAGGGAAACTCTTGCATAGGAGGGTGTGACCGATCACTCTTGAGTTGGTCAACCTTACCCTCGTGGAAACACCCTTTTGAGTTCCAGTTCTAACAGAAAATGGAGACCTCTGGAGTTCGAGGATGACGATCACGTCCTTATACGGGTCTCACCTCGACGAGGTTTACGGAGATTTGGCCAAGGTAGCAAGTTATCTCCGGGGTTCAGCGGACCTTCTTAGGTCCCCAGCTGGGTAGGAGAGGTGGTTTACCTCTTGACCCATTCACCGCAGTTGCACCAGGTGCACGACGACTTCCACAAATCTCAACTGAGGAGATACGTGCTCGACCCTTCGCATACCATCGACCATGAGGAGCTGGACGATGGTGATGGGGTGTCTTTCATGGAGATTCCAGTGGGGATCGAGGATCGACAGGAGCAGATCCTACGAGGATGATCGATTCCTCGGGTGCACATTCTTTGGCAGTACGGAAACCTCCAGGTGATCACATAGGAGCGGAAGGCTCAGATACGTGCTCTGTACCGCTTTTGTGACCCTAGTTTGTGTTGAAGATTTACGGGGACGTAAAGCCCTGAGGTGGGAGTAATGTAAAGACTCAGAAATTTCAAGGAAATTTTTTCCTTAATTTTCTTTGGAATTTTACAAGAACGCAGTTTCTGACGGCGCCTGATTCCGAGGCCCGGTGTGCCCGGAATTAATTTCCGAAGTTTGGCTCGGGTACGTTCAATGAACGAGCGAGCGGGAATTTCTATCTTTTGAACCGGTGCCTGGAATCAAATTCCAAGGGCACCGATGGAACCGCAGCGCCGGTAATTGCTTAGGAACTCATTTTCCAGAGTTTCGTTTACACGAGTGTTGATAATAAAAATTGTGGAAGTTTATTTTATAACTACACAACAATTTTTATTAACTTACTCTAAGTGTTAGCTCATGGTGGAAGTTGGGTAACCACCCAAACTCCCTTGGGAGGTTATGAGGGTGGTGGGGCCCACAAGAACCCCACCTCTTCATATCCTCTAAAACCCCTCAACTCCCACTCAAATGATTTTATCTTAGTTATAACTTATGTCTTAAATGAGTTGATTTTAATGTGCTGAGTTGTGTGAGTCTTTTGAATTTCAAACACTTGAATTTCAAAAGCCATGTCAAGTTAATTAAATAAGTGGAGAACTTATTTCTTTTGGTTGGGTTGTGTTGTTTGAGAGCTTTTGTAAAGAAGGCTTAGAAGTCTTGAAGTTTCTTCATCCTCTTGACAAAGAACGCGAAGAACAATCGGACATCGACGAAGAACGCCACGTTCTTGGGAACCGTCTTCCGCGACGCCATACCCGCAATACCGACGACGTCTTCTTCCGCGACATCTCTTTTCGCGATGCCTAATCTCGTCACCTCTTAAATCAAGGTAGGGGTTTTAACTTTTTAAGGTTATGTGGATCACTCCTTCGAACTTGAAGGTTTATAATTGTCGGGCCTTGATTCCAAATCTTTTTATTTAATTTAAATGATTGTGAAAGTTTATCATTCATTAAAGGCCGATTGTTAGAAAATAACGCGAGGGGGCCGGACCGCACGAACACGGCCGACCCTCCTCCTTTCATGTTGATTTTTTTGTGGATTGAAACGGGTGTGGCGCGGTGCCGTCGCACTGCGCAGGATCATGCAGCAAGAAACGTGCGGCACCGTCGCGCCGCGTCGTTAAATAATGAAAGGACGTGACGCCGTCGTGCCACGTCAAAGAAAGTTGACGGCGCCGCGGCCGGAGCGGGGCCGTGGTGGAGGGGCGTGGTGTCATCGCACCGCGCCGGACAACGAAGGCCACGGCCGGTTCCCGGCCGCGGCGGAACAAGAAGACCGGCGGCCAGCCGGGCCGCTGGTGTCGGAAGCCGGAAGGGGGACCGGTCATGCCGGTCCCGTTGAGGAAGAACCGGCTGGCCAGGTCGGGCCGGCCGGAAGGGAGAAAACCGGGGGAAATAATTTCCCCCGACCAACGTTAATGGCCCCCCCATTATGAGGGGGGCCAGTTTCAAAAAGGGGGGCAGGCTGCCCCCCGTTTTCTCGAAGGCAGGCCCCCACGTGAGGGGGGATGTTTTTCATTAGGCGCGGCAGGTTGCCACGCCGCCAGCTGAAGAGGGTCGGGGGCTTTGCCCCCCGCGCGCGGCACCCGAACGACGCCCAGGCCGCGCCGCCGTGCCGGTCCGCGCCGCCGCGCCGGACCGCGCCTCTGGCCGGGAAGGGTTTTTCGAGCCGGGCCGGGTTTTCCGATCCGGGCCGGGTCGTCGAGCCGGGTCGCCGCCTGGGGGTCGGGTCGGGTCGGCCCGGGCCCAGACCCCCAGTTTTGGACCACTTTTGGTCAAATGCCTGTATCATGGGCTACGGGCCTCCAAACGACTCGCCGTCAGTGGCAACGTGATCCTTGGATCGAGACGGTCGTTTCGGTATACTATAATCAAGGTGCACCTTCCTTTTCGAGAGCCTACGTGGTTAAAACTCCATAGTTAAGCGTGCTTGGCCAAAGGTAGTGATCAGGATGGGTGACCTCCTGGGAAGTTTCCCAGGGTGGGTGTGAGACGGAAAGGCTATTAACTAACAGATCGGGCGTCTGATTTACGTGCCGTCTATTTCGTTGAATTCCTCTTGATGAGACGAATCTTTTGGCATACTCCGCCCGAGGTTTGGACGCAGGTGGAGTACGGTCGGGTTGGTTTTGCCTTAAAAACCAACTGAGCCCCTGGAACAAAAAAGCCAATAACTCTCAGACCGGGCGTCCGATTGACGCGCCGTCTGTTGCGTTGAGTTCCTGTTGACGATACGAAACTTTTGGCATTCTACGCTCGAGATTTGGAGGCAGATGGATAGTGGCCGGGTTGGATCGCAAAGAAATCCAACCGGGTCCCTGGAACGGAAAAGCTGATACCTTTCTGATAGAATGTCCGTTTGAAGAACCGTCAGTGGCGTTGGTGATCTCATTGAGAAACGGTCCCTATGAGTATACCCTATGAGATTTCGGGGTACAGTTGAGATACGGCCGGATTTGGTTCGCTCACGAAACCAATCGGGCCCCTGGGACGAAAATGCTAATAACTCACAGACCGGGCGTCCGATTGACGCGCCGTCTATTGTGTTGAGACCCCTATGACGAGGCGGTCCTTTGAGATACTTCTTCGTGGGACTTTGAGATACTTGGAGTATCGACCTGTAGCTCATGGAGCGGACCCTCCCAGTGACGAGCATGCGGAGTACGGAGACCGTGTAACTGGCTGAGACCTGACGACTGCTTGACCGACTCGACTTGGAGTGAGTCGACTAGCCCCGTGGACGGAGCACTACTTTCTGAGGTGCAGACCCATGGCGGACGGAGCACTACCTGTGTGACAGTGCAGACCCGCAGTACTCGTCCGGAGAGTACCTCAGCAGGCTACTAGGGGGTGTGCACTACTGTGTTTGGGTGACATACCTCGGCGGGAAGCACTTTTGTGTCTGGGTGGCTGACCCACGGTACTCGACAAGAGGAGTACTTCAGCAGTCTTAGGTTAGTGAGCAGTACCTCGGAGTCGTGACATGACCACTGTGCACTCTAGAGGCGGATCTCTTCAGCAGTTACGGTTTCGATAATGAAAATCCTGGTTTGAGCTGAGACTTTTTACCTTTGTGTTTACCTCATGATTGAGATGGGTCACTTGATAACTTAGGTATATGTATGGGCATATACCTGGGTAGTAGATATCCGTTGATTTCACAATCCTTGTGTTTCCTCATGATTGAGATGGGTTACTTGATAACTTAGGTATTTGTATGGGCATATACCTAAGTAGAGGTTATCTGTTGAGATCTTATATGTGGTTATCCTTGTTGGTTTTAGTGATACCTTGAGGGTCTCGGGGTCCCTACTGAGTATGGTTATACTCACCCCTACACGGGCTATGCCCGTACCTCGTTGTGTTGGTTGCAGACGACTGGCAGTGCTGACAGAGGCCGAGTGTTCGAGGACTGGACGGTACCTGGAGGTGGACTATACGACGAGATGGTACTCGGAGGAGGACCTCACGAAGAGACGGTACCTAGAGGTGGACGTGACGACGAGGCGGTACCCGGAGGTGGACCACTGGGCGGGACATACTCGGAGCGGACGGCGGGACCCGAGGAGCAGAGGAACTATCTGTACCCACCCTTCAGGTGGGATTTCCAGTGGACAGCTCGGCGTAGAAGCTTTACTTTTCAGTTGTTGTTTTCCCTTTCGATTTTTACTTTACAGCTCAGCTTGTATTTCCAGCCCCTTTTTACTTTCCGCACTTACTGTTGTACTCAGTTTTTACTTAGTGTTTACTTCTTCCGCTTGTACTTTGTGTGATTGTTTACTTTACAAAGGCAATGACTTCCCTTTTTACCGGGATTTACGCCTTGGTGCTAGTCGCCAGCCCCTAGCCTATGGAAGGCAGGCTTGGGGTAGTCACGGCACAGGCCCCAAGGACGGGTCGTGACAACCTTGCTGAAACTACTGCCCTGTGACACAACCTCACTACCCGAAGTAGGCCCACATAAGTGTGTTAGTGTAAATCATGTCTATCTTCCCCATCCATGAACACAATTACTTTTTTTTGATCAACCGGTAGTACATAAACCCCATACCTAATATAGAGATGAGAAAATTACATCAAATCATGATGTTATAGTTGATAGCTACCAGTCAAAACAAAAGGGAAGGTCATATAGAAACTTTTCACATGGCCCATCCTTATGAAATCACAGCACAGGACTGGGTATCAGTAAAAAAATTCTTAATGCGGCTATATGTACCACACTAATGACGTAAAATTGAGCTACCGAAACTCACAGCTATACTAGTACTCATATCACAAGAGACATTATATGGTACCTCTGACTTGAAGACAATGAACCACTGGGTCAGAAAAAAATACTTCCCTACACTGCACCCCTAGTTTCTCTTAGGTTCATCATTATAATCATCACATAATTCACAATTTCAATGATATATGTCAATCATAACACATTAACCTATGATCTGATGTCATATAAGAGATCATCATCAATGTTTCTCACCCTAGATACCTCATCAGCAAGGTACATTATTTACAAACACTACACCTTTGTAAAACGTGTTGAGTACTCCATTTCATTCATCTCTCCCTGCTCTAGATCCATGAATTCCCAATAACACTCTGCCCATATGGTAACAGGGTAAGAGTATTCCAAGGTACTAGAATGGAAATCATCCAAACCAATACCCCTCATGTTTGAATCTTGGTTCAAAACATCCAACTAGTGATTTTTTCCCAACAAAGCATGTAATTCATGGGCTCCACCCTCCAACCAGGAGGTGTCTCAAGGTGCCCAAAATATCAACAACATAGTATTTAGCCACAAATAAATATTATGTGGACCACTATCCCCTAAAACACTGATGGTTTCTACTGCTAGAACCCTTGTGTTAACTTGTAAGAACCTGGATCTTCTTTTTAGGTGTGTTTTTCCATTTCTGGTCTTTTCTAAGAAAAATAAGAATATCTAGAAATTTTTGAAGTACCCCCCGTGTACTTAATGAGTACATGCCGTGTACTATGATGCCGCTAGAGGCTGTGTGTTGGACGTGTCCTGGCCACACACACGGCCATGTATGGGTGACATGGAGGCCGCCTAAAAGGAGTATGGAAAATGAGAATGCACGTTGTGTACTTCAAAAGTACATGCCCTGTACTTTATTTTTTTCATTAAATGAACCGGGGTTATGTCTAATTTCTAGAACGCACTCCTTTTAGGTCTTGTTCAACCGAGAGCACCGTATGGCTGTGGATCATTAACTATACACTGAGCGTGTGTCTGTTCTCTGAATCAAACACCGTCGGTTGCATTATAATCGCATCAGTGAGTTCATCCTTCTCCTAGAGTATCGTTTTCCAATTCCTCCTCTTTTCCATGTTATCACTGGTTTAATGTTTTATATGTCTTTATTGATCTATGATATTCCAAGGTGATTCACGCATTGAGGTTCATTTGTATTGATAACGTAATGCCAAATTAGGTGGTTTTTGCATTTCTGTTCAAAGTCTTTGAGTATTATGTGCAATTTCCACCAATACCCTTGAATGGGGTATTGCGTGCTACCGTTTTACCCCTATTATCTTCTCGACGAGCTTATATGACTATGAAGAGGTTAAATGGATAAGAATAGGGTTGTTTTGATATTCCTTATATTTTTTCCCATGCATGTTCTTATTATGACCGTTTGGTCATGTTAGATAGTTTGGCTACTTTGCATGTTTTCCATACCTGTTGTTATAGGATAGAGAGATTGAATCCTAACATGCTTGATATGTTTTAGACGATATAGAAAATTAGTTCTGTAGGTTTACTTTGGTCATATTTCATTCCTATGACTTTATCACACATAGGGCCGTGAGAACTGGGTGTAGTATACTATAAGGGGAATTGACCGAGTGAGCTTCCTCAGAGAGTCTTTTACCATTAGGCTATAAGGGGATAGACTGTTTGAGTTTCCTCAGAGAGCCTATAATTACATTATGCTATAAAGTAATTGATTTTGTGAGTTTCCTCAGAGATTCCTTGACTTATTAGACTATAAGGGTATAGACCATGTGAGCTTCCTCAAAGAGACTTTGTTTTACTTTGAATTACAGTGCTTACCTTAGACTATAAGAGAAATTGACTATGTGAGCTTCGTTAGAGATTCTTTGAATAACCTGTGATATAAGGTGAATTTACCGAGTGAGAATCCTCAGAGAGTCCTTGAACTTGGATCTATAAGGGGAATTGACCGAGTGAGCTTCCTCAGAGAGTCCATGACAACCTTTTAATATAAGGGGAATTGACTGAGTGAACTTCCTCAAAGAGTCTTATAATTTTTGTATGAGAAAACCAGAGAGGTTAGGATGAGTGTAATACCCTAAGGGTTGTTGGTACATGTTAGGTAGGACCAGAGGGGATGGATGTGAGTACTTCCTAGAGGGTTACCTATTTTTGTAGAGCTTCCAGTTAGTTGTTGCATGTTATTGGAACTATGGACTGTTTACTGTTCAGCATGTTCATGTTTACTGCTTTCAATACTTTTACCTACCATATCTTCACTGACAGTTAGGCACAAATCTTTTGGAGGCTGACTAATAGGATTTAGTTTCACACCCTGTTTGGTCCATGATTTTGGGCCCAAACAGATTATATTGTTGCAGATATAGATAAGGTCATGCACCCTTCCACTTTAGGTACTTGAAGTGCTATGGAGCTGGAGATCATTGGACCAAACCTAGGCTTTTGATGCTGAGGAGATTTTATCTTTTTATTTGGTACATGGTTCAGTACTATTTTTATTCAGCATTGTGACTTGTTTGGATATTTTCCCTAGACATATGTATCATTAATCATTTATTATGCATTGCTCTAGTTGTTTATTGTCTCAGTCTTCCGTTACTTAATGTTGTTGGATATTTACTGCTTCTGCTATTGCATGTTTATTTACATCTGTAGTGTACTCTACCAATGAGGGCACAGTTTCCCCACCATCTCACCTTATTCCCTTGCTGTTAGTCAGTATCCTCTAGAATTTGAGGAAATGTGCTTGAGGCCACATGACCAACTAGGTCCGGGGCACCTCTGGGTGGCATCTGGAATTGGGACATTACAAAGGTCATCCATTGAATGGGTAGGATGTGGTTCTCTATGAAATGTATTCATAATGAGTAAAAATCTATTGAGGAATTATTCCTTGCCACCTCCATTATGTAAAATAGTATGTTTCTATGATAGAACTAAAAAAGGGTCCACTGGTATCTCATGGCCTACCACCTCTAGGGTGTAATCTTTCTGACCATCTTGGAATACGACTAGAGGTCATCATGGTTTCATGAATCGACAATGCTAAACCAATCCCATAAATTAGAAACGTCATGTTTCATAGCCCAAAAGTGTAGTAGATGAAAAAAATTTCTAAAATTAGGTCGTACTATAAAACATACACTTAAAACGAAGACTATAAAAATATCTATCACCAAAAAAAATAGAGACCGCGACTCTTTCCCACTCAATGGATGTGTAAAGGTCATGTATCTATTTCAATGTTCAAATTTCATTTCAATGTTCAAATTTCATTTCAATCTCATTTATCATTTACTACCATTATATCAGAGTTTAATTAAAAATTTAATCCAAATGGTTTTCCATGTGACAATCCACGAGGGATCATGACACTTCATGAGCCATGATTTGGTGCCATTATAATTCATACAATATCATGTTCACAATAAATAGTTGAATCAAAATTTTTATCACTTTCTAGTCCATAAGGGCCCATACTCATTATGAATTGAAATATGGAATTAAATTTCTTTACACACTATAATTAAATATATCATAATAGTATGTATTTCTATAACTACACCTATCACAATGATAAGAAATATAAATTCATAATAATGTATGGGCATAATTCATGGCATGATATTTCTTGCAAGTTCATAGTATGATGGAAGAGATAGAATACCTTCATTTCCACTAGGTTTATACTCCATGGAATAACACATTAAAATACACATATTATATCTTATCATTGTCTGTTGTTTCCAAACTGTAAAAAAAACAAGAATAGAATTTACATAATACCACATTTAATGTATTGAACCCAGATTCCATATATGGTGCCCTAAGCTCGATGAGTTAATTGTACTTAAGCACATCTCCCCAAATTCTAGAGACTACCAACAAGAAGTGATACCCTAGATTTTTTAGTGGAAAGTCTATTCCCTCATCCCTAGAGTGTAACACATAGGATGTCCATTGATATACAACTAGAGAAAGAATATAAAATGAGTACAAAACCAATAAATAATCAAGACAAGAATATTTCATAAATCCCAAAGTTTCTCATATACAATTATAATAATGATACATGTATCAAAAAGTAATCCAAAATTGGTACATGGATGTGGAGTATAATAAAATTACCCAAAATACCAAGAATACATAATGTGTTATCCAAATAAAACATCAAAAGATACTGCTCAATCTTGTTCTCCCCTACTCATATTAATGGAATAAAATCAAATCCTAAAATGTGGGTGATTTATCCAATCCATTAATACATCCATATTGCCTTTTTGGGTACTCAAATGCATCCTAAATAAGTTGTGTGACATAATCCCTGTAGGCAAAAACCCAAAGTCTTATACAATCCAGGTTGTGCAATATAACAAGCTATGCTGGTAAATAGTAATGTTGAACAAAATGTAAAGTACCAACGACAAACCCACTACATGAACATTAATACTGAAATATCCCATCAAGTACTCTTTCCAAATATGATCATGATCTAATAAAAATAAGCTACATGTAAAATATATTATACACCATGTCCTAGCTTGAAATCCATAGAATCAAAGTAACCACAACCTTTTCATACAACATAGAGCATCAAAAACAACAACAACTGTGCCATTAAACAAATAATATCAAATTTATCCTGACCTTCCCATAAAATAAATTGTCAAACCATGAAGGGAAGGATCCAACGGTTTAAATTTAATGGATTCATCATCGATTCCCATGAGTATCTCATTGTAATTTAGGTTATGCACGAATTGTTGTTCTAGGAGAATGTTATACCGAAAATTTCTTATGTGAGTCTACGAAATCCAGATCCAAGAGGTAGTAAGGCCCATGGAATCCCATGGAATCATGACACAATGAGAATACACTATCTTATGTGTCCACTAAAATATCTCTTTCCAAGGAGTAACATCCAAGGAATAAAATAATCATCCATCATCCGCTAATATTTTCCATTTTTAAAACCAAGAAAATATAACCAAATGAGTATTCTCCCCCATTAACCAAACTTTAGATTAATCGAAACCAATGAGTATAACCACTCAATTACCATATTATAAACGACCCCAAATCATGTGTTTAATGACTAATTTATACAATTTCTAAAGAAATCATGAATTAATACCAAAACCACATAATCAATTTAATTTAAGACATCAACATGCCAATTGAGTTATAACTATACCTATTAATCAATTTAATTCCTTTTAATCATTATTATGATACTTATAACTAGGAAATAATGAGAACACATCCCATGGATAGATTAACAAGGCCTAAAAAGGAAAATTCATTTGGAACCCAGCATGGGTAGCCTTTGATTTGGAAAACACTACCAATACAGCTCAAAGAAACCTAATGAATTCCCTAACAGGTCCAAATACGTCTAATTAAATTAACCATTTAAATTATAGGGAATTTATGGAATGTATATTTGGAGAAAAAAATAAAAAGTGTACTAAAAATTACCAAAACTAAAGGAAAATGTATAGAACATATACCATAGCTCATAAGTAGAGTGGTATTCTTGTATTATCTTTAGAACAGAATAAGACCCAGAGAAATTTGATGAACGAACAAAGAACCTATAAATAGAGAAATGTATCATTCATCAAAATAGCACATATAATATCTAGATTAATGAAGAGTTGCTAAAAAGGAATAAATTAATCATTGATTCATATCCAATGAGATGTTTCACACATAAATAATTTAGCTGATTAATGATATTTGTCTAATATATAAAAATCCACTATTGATAGCTTCAAAATGAAGTTCTTATTGTATATTGAAGAAATGGGGATTTAGGGTTAAAAAGATAATCAATTAACATTATAAATGTTCCCAGAATTTAAGGGTTCATAAGATTTAGCCACATAGTTTAACATACCATGATGTAGACCACATAGTTAGCTATAGGGGTTGGGAACCCACATAGTTACCTCACATGGTTTGACTAAATGTGTGGAAATCGTGAAAAACCCCTTTGTAAAAATCACTAAGGTTGTCACATGGCTATGCGGCCCAAATCGTATGGTTGGTATAAACATGAATCCTTCTCCATCTCTCTTCACACATGTTTTATAGCTTGTTATACCATGTGTCTTGCCCCGCATGGTTTGTAGTAACCATGAGCCAGGATTAATTTACCCCATAAAAATTTTGTGGGGCCATAAAAAGAACCGAACACCCCTTATACCTCCATAGACTCAAGAATAAATCATATTAGGTCATATTTAAACATTACAAATAAAATAAATGGATATTTACCTCATAAGAAAACCCTAGTTCTTATGATTTTTTTGTATCTTGTGTTTATTGACTAGTTTTCTCATTCATTATTTTCCATCAATGTTCTGGTTCTTATGCATATTATATAGCACCATCATATATATAATAATAATATAATGATAATTATAATATTTATAAATAAAATTATACAGTTAAGTATAAAAATGAAATATGGTTCTGAGAAATGATGTATGTTAAGTTCATTGAGATAGTAAAACCTACACACATGAGTTACCTTTCCATTTTTCAAAGATCCTTGTGAAAATGTGTTTAGTGATGTTTTTTACAATATGATCATGATATAATTTTTAGAATATTATTTATGTATACATGGTTATACATTTCATCAATGTGTATTGGTGATTAAAAGAGAGTCACATTGCACAGTGAAGGTATTTTTCCACACATGCATGAACAATGTTATCATCTTAATGTTAGTGGAAGGTAAGAAACAATGATGTATATTAACTTTTTTAAATGATACACATGTTATTAATATAATAAAATTTTCATTTGTATAAAATATAATCATTAACAATATCCATATCACTTTCCATGTAACATGTTATTGAAAGGAAAATCACATCACTTCAGAATGTGGGATTCCACTGTAGACACGGGTGATGTTTTTGTATACACTACATAATGGAATGTAAAGAAGATATATATGATGTAATGATTCCATAGTTATAATTATTTTATAGATGATATATATATATACTTTATATTATTCATCATTCCCAACCCTGAGATGTGGAAATGAAAAAATTATATCATCATTTTTTATAATATTTTTTGGAGGTGGAGGAGGAAATTAAATAAATTTGCTCATTGAAGAATGTTTCCTCTTTTTGGGTATCCTCTACGTGTTTTCATAAAATACTTCATAGAAAGGATTTATGTTGAAAATATAGATTCTTGGATAAGAGGAGGGATGTTTTAGGTAATTTATTGGCCAATCTAAATTATATTTAGGTGTTAATATATGAGTGTAGTGAGTTCATTTTTATAATTGGGGAGAGTGACATTTTTGTAAATTCCCAAACAAAATCAATAGTGTGAATTCAATCTCACCCAAAGTGGTTCCAAAATTAATAATTTAAGTGTTTAATTGATGATATGGTCTATAAAAACCTATTCCACAATTAAAAAAACATGTTTAAAACAATTTTTCATTAACTACTAAATTTTCATATATTTACCATTTTGGTTTTTCACTACAGTAACTAGTTTTTTATCCTATGAAATTAATCATTTAAGAATAAAATAAAATCAGACTTATTAGATAATTTGGACACACTAATAATATATTTAAAAAAAATATGAAATACAAATACTATGTATGTTGAATATTTTTTAACACAAGCACATGTAATGTTAAAAAAGATAATTTTAACTTTAACATCGCTAATTCTGACTTCACTATTTTGGGGTGAATATTGTCTATATGAAAGATAAATTGGTTCATAAATTGATAATAGTTAATATTTTTTAAATATAAATAATAATAAAATTTATTATATGATTTTAGAGTGTTTTAAATCATTTAATAAAATAACGATTAATATAAAATAAAATTAATGTCAATTTTGACATTATTCATTTAATTTGAATTTAATAATATGAATACAATAATGTAATTAAATTTTTTTTACAATAGTATAACGTAATATATTTATCTGTTTTTGGGTCAATTAGGGATCAATCCCCCAATCTCTTTTTATTAAAAGATATGACACAAATGTAAAAATCATATAGGAAAAGTATCCCAAACCTAAAAGAAAAACAACCAAATTTATCTAGACTAAAAATATAAAAAATTCATTAGAAATTAAGAAAATATTATGAATTTGTAAGTCCAAAATAATGCATACCCATACCCTGAGGGGCCATTCCATGTGGGTGTCAACCTCACTTCCAAGAAATCACTTTCTTCCACGGATAGCAAACTTCAATAGAAGATATCACTGCCCCATAAATTATATCAAGGTATTGTATCTTATTTGAGATGTATGATCACTATTATCTCCAAGATAACTACAACCATGGGCCCCTGGAATAACACATTTGGAAATATCATTATGTATCCTAGCCTCTAAGTTCACCACATCAGCATGATCTGATTTACCCAAAACACAAACATTCAAATAACTATATAGATCAACATTTTTAGGATCATATAGCTTAGATGAACCATTATATTTATAATCAACAACATATTTCAACATATTATAATCCCTGACATCTTCTTGCTGATACAGATATTCCAAAATATTTTAGGGAATCTTTTTTTAGACTTCGCATGAACTGATTTAATATGATGTATAGAATCATCTAAAGAAGAACCCTTCTTTTTAGATCCATTAACAGTATTCTATTAATTATATTCCATGAAGACTCCCTATTGAGATTAATCATCCACATTTTCAGAAAAAACAATTTTCTCCAGACCAGTAGATTAGCCATCACATAATTCTATGACCAAATTTAGAATATTAATCATTATTATGGAATCATCTAAAAAAGAACCATGTTGTTTTGATCCAACAACATACTTCTGATTATTATAATTCAAAATAACCCCTAATCATTTTTTAGTGAATAATACCTTATAATGGAGTTGATAGAAAAAGATAATAACCATTTTTTATGACCAAGGCTCCTATTATAATTGTTAAATTATCACCCAAATTAATAATCTTAGAAACTATATGTTTTAACGTAAAATTATCAATCATTTGATGAAACCTTTTGTAGTTATCACATTTCATTCCCTTTCTACATTATTCAATAGAATTTCCCGCATTACAGTACTTATAGAGTAATGAAGGTAAATTATCAACATCAATATGAAATTAAAACCTATAATACTCATCTACTAAAACTGTTATATCAATAATAGTTGAACACATGTCTATCTCAACAAAAATATAATATTTTTTCTCTAAATCAATCCCATTTAGTGCAATTATAAAATTTTATAGGGACCTTAATACTGGATTCAACATCCAACAAGATTTGAGGACGCTAAATGTAACATATAAGACCATAGACATGGATCTATACTTAATCAATGGAGTTACTAGTCATTTCTAGATAGAAATAATGATATCAATAGTTAATTCACAAAAACCATGTTGAGGAAGAATAAAATCCATACCCCAGGATATTTACTTATGATCGGAAGAAGGAAAATGATATGAAATAATCCCTTTCAAAGAGATGAAATCTTCTAATTTCTAAACCCCGAGAAATCGGTGAGATGAATTAGATGATCCTAAAATTAACAAGAGTTGTTACCTTGTTGTGTAACCAACTGAGCTATTATTGATATCATAACATATGCAGTCCATTGTAATATTAGTGAGTGATTTGCATCGAAAAAGGCCAAAAAACCAATCTATTGGATTATACTAGAAGAAGAAGAACCAAAATGCTCATTATAAAAAAAACTGGATGGGGAACATTGATTTTGTTTAAAATCTTTATGATCTATATAAGGGATTCCTTCTACCACATGATTCTTATTGAATTTCATATCACAATAAGAATTATCATCACCAATATTTTTTATCCCAGAAACATTAAAATTCAATGATGAAAAACAATAAAATCTCAAAATGAGGTTCCATTGACACCATTCCTTTTCAGGAAGAATTGTAGCATCAACATCATCATCGATGGACATTGTAACCAAGAAATTAGAAAATAAATATGAAATTCCATTTAAAACATCATCATTGAGTGCCTTATTTTCTTAGACCCCCATGAGTTCTGAATATTGTTATGATAGTAATTTTTTTATTAATTTAGTATACCTATTTTATTTCAATATATAAAATTTATGGAACATATCAATCCTTTCCATTTATTTTTATTTTAATATTTTTAGTATTGCTTAATTTTTTCTATTAAATAAATAAATATAGATTTGTTTCATATGAATTAAAATTATCTATTTAATATCATAAACTTGAAAATAAATTATTTGGACTATAGTTAATGTAATATAAAAATTATAGTTAAAATTGAACATATGTTTTTCCCTATCCCAAAGCATTATATATATTAAAGTTAAGGAAGGATCCTTTTTTCGCGTTTAATTGCATAACATGTTATATGGGTCACTTTGATTGAAATGTGTCCCAAAGATTCATAATAACAAATACTAATGATTTTATGGCCAAAATATTTCCAGAAAATATATCTTCTACTAGTGAATATGTCATTTTAACCCTTAAATTCTAAGTTTAACCTTAGTAAATTAGTTTTTACCATTACTGTAAAAAATAATTTTTAATGTTCTCGCTATTAATTTGAATGATGATTTTAGTTTACCCCATAGGATGATATAAATTATTATTTTTTAAAATATGAAATCAAACATTTAAAATTCCATTCACATAAGTAGAGAAAATTAAATAAAAAATAATTCACCAAACATCACTAAAATAGTTTTTAAAGAAAAACCGATAATAAAATTGCAATTTTTTTATAGGAAAATGATTCCAATGAAATAAATTGGATTAGTTTATATAAAAATGAACCAATTTTACTTTAAATATATATTAAATAAATAAATTGTTATAAACTTTTTAAATAAAAACATTGTTTGGATTAAAATTTAGTGCATTTCACTATTCATCCAAAAATTAGACTTTGCAGAAAAATCTAAAAAATAAACTCTTAGATAATTTGATTTTATAACTAAGAAAATGATGTTATTTTGTTAAATGAAAATTTTAAATGTTTTAAAATAAATATTAAATAACTTTCATAGATTGATACTAAATTATATTTTAAAAAATATATTTCTTTTTTTAGAAAAATATTTAATTTTATACCAAATGGTTCTTTTTTTATTTCTCATCAATAGTTAGCCATTATTTTTTAAAAAAATTTATAACTATTCATACCCATTAAAATAATATCAAAATTATAATTTTATACTATATTAAAATTCATTTTTTACTTTGGGGAGCATATTTTACAAGTGATTGAAGAGATTAATTTTTTTTGGAAATATATTTCGTGGGTGGTATATCATTGGTGTCACATGTCACAGACACTATAAAAAACAACATTATTATTTGAAAATACCATGATTTTACACTACGTGACATTAATTTTATTAGACAATTGTTTCATGATATATGGAAGACACATCATAGTCATGAATATGGTGATCGACATTAAAAAACATAAGAATCATGAGGATAAATCTCGCAAAATGACAGGGTCTGTCATTCCATAATGGAGTTGGATTCACTGTGGTTTATGATGAAGAGGACAGTGTTTTTATAAAATAAGTATGTTTGGAGTGCGAAATTGGTAGGTTTTTTCTCGACCATAAAACATTCCTAAAATAAAATTGGAGGGATATGTCTGGTTAAACTCTAAATGGAACCCTAATGTTGTCGAAATTTCATCTACATTAAATATAAAATAAATTATAATATATCCTTATGGATATATAAGAGGCATTTTATTATTATATTTTGGAGATTCATGTATTATTTTTTAGGATATTTTGAAGGATTTTACATTTGAGAAAAATTGAGGTTAATTATAAGATATATGTAGACTCTTATAGAAGGGATTTACCCCTAAAAATAATGATTGATTATCTACACTGAAATAAAATTTCTAAGAGGTTAACTATTGGGTACATGGATAAATATTTTAATGTTATATTTCATGGCCTTTTTAATGATATTTAATACAATTATCAGGGGTAATGTTGGTGAAAGTTCATATGGGTCATTTCCTGTATGGAAGGGTGAATAAATGTTGAACTTTATTTATTTCAATGGTAGTTTTGTTGGGTTTTTCAATTAAATTTCTCTTCTTATATTTAATTATTTATTTGAAGCATGGCCATTTTATATTTCTTAAAGTGAGTAAATTTATGGAATTATCTAGCTCATTAATTCATTCTTGAACATATGGTTGTTTATGTTCTATGTTTAAACACGGTTTTTGATCACCTAGTCCTTATTTATACTAATGTACTTGTCTATAATAAGAAATAATTTTATTAATTAGAGAGTGAATGATTTACCATGAGTTCTCGTTAATATATTTTGAAAAAAAAATCCATTGTATCATTTTCAAATTTCACCTTTTATGATCCACGATTTTCAAACCCTCAATATGATATCAATTCATATTTTAATTTAGTATTAGATGAATTCAATTTTTAAATGAATTATTTTCATCGACATTTTAATTAGAGATTTTTTGTGATTTATACCTATATCTTTTGGGTTGACCTTGGAGTTTAGCTAAACTATAAATTATTATTTTAATATTTTAATACAAGTAATATAATTATATAATATTGATAACCTAAAGGAAATTAATATGTCCTATAGGTAGTAGGGATTTTTTTTGATGGTGTTTAGAAGTCACTATTTCAAATATGAAACCTTTGAACCCTTTATTTTGAAAATCACAATACACATAATAATAATTTTATTTAACATAATTATTTTCATTCATTAATTTAAAGTATAAATTATGAAAATCTTGTATCATTAATTTGGAATGATTTATGTTTATGTTTAATTACCTAAATATCAAAGGAAATGTTATTTCACGCAAGATTACATTAACAAGATGTAAGAGAACTATAGAGTTACAAGTTGATGTCATAAGAAAGTGAGGAACTATAAAAAGTTTGTTAGAATATGATAATTAATCTTTAGATTTAATTTCAATAAAGGCATAGTTTTTAAAATATGATGATGGGATTTTTTTATATGGACATATATAAAAGAAACCCGAGTCCTTAATGTTTAGAAGAATTTTGGATACCATAATTTTGAAGAGTTTGATCAATTTTGTATCTATAATATCATGTTCTTGAGAGATTATATATTTTTAATTTATTATATGTGATTATATTATAGAATCTGCTGGTGAGGTGTTCCATTATAATTTCTACATTTTCTGGCTAATTGTTCTTGTTTTGAAAATTAATAATCTAGGGATTACATGACGAAAAGATAGCTCATTCTGATAATGGATATCATGATATTCCAGTGAATATAATAAAATAGATGTCTAACATTTTTTCATGGGAGACTTCAAGGAAGATAAATCATCAATAGATTAGTTGATCAAGGGACTCTGGGTATAGAATAAATGATACATTCTAACATGTTAAATATGATGGATTTTGGGGATAATAAGATAAATATATTGACCAATAATATTATAATCATGGATGTTTCAGTCTTTAGAACAAGGATACTTTTGATCATGTAGTCAATAATCCTTTCACTTTTAATCAAAACTTTAATATTTGTAATAACATCCCATTTGGGTTTTATGATTTTAATCCTTACTTTGTAAATTTTTTTAAACTTTTATGGGATTGATTTTATTTCTATTGTGAAATTTATTTTTTCAGATGTTTTTGAAATTTTGATAGATATAATTTATAATAAAATTAAATTTTGATCTCTATGAGAAACATGAAGCTATAATTGACTTGACGATCACTTCATGAAAATTGAATCAGTGAGGAGTAGAGTGTGGATTATGAGTGATTAGCGGCCTAAGATAAATGGATGTTTGTGAAACTCTAGGAGGGTATCCAGATGTATGAAGAGGATATGACCATTGTATAGGGATCACACTACCGATGTGTTAATGGGGTTATGAAAAGGCTTCCAGAGGAGCACATGGAGACAATTCCAAGAGGGAAAGAGAGAGAGGGAGGGAATATATGTCCATCCTCTCTCTAGTAGTCTTGGACCTACCACTCATGCGAAAATAACTATTTAACTTCATGTGATGAGTACATGGAGTATCATTGTAGTTTAACTTCCTTTATCTCAAACTATGAGGACTATATCTTCTTGCTTAGGATTTACATAACTTTTAGAAATCCACACATGGGGAAGTGAAGTAATAATCAATTCTTATTATTGGGGGTTCTGGACTCATCCAATGAAGTTTCCACGTTAGTGTGTCTATGTGAAAATGAAATAGTTTTTATCATCCCTATACAAATAATCAAAAGGCATGGAAACACAACATAAAGCACCTCTTATGGGGCCTTGAAAATACTTCATACAAGCCTGGAGGGACCCATGTGAGAGGTGTTTTCAAAGAAAGAGATATATAAAATAGGTGATTCATGAAATATTTGTTCTTCGAAAAGATTATGGAATTCAAAATGAGAATGATCGTTGTGAAGCAAAGGGTTCCCTTGAAGAAATGATGCTTCCTGAAGCATTTATTTCAATGGAGTAGATCTTCACCTTAGCAAAGGACTCTTTATTTGGAGATTTCTTCATGAAGGTTTAATGCTTCAAGAATCCTTAAGAACCCCGAAGTGGATCCCTCCTTTTTGAAGGGTATATGTCTTCATAAATGGAATCCCCACCATATGTGGGGGACATAGTGAACCTATGGAGTCATGGATCATAGAGGCCATGTACCTTTGGAAATGAATTTGATGACTTGGTTGAGGTCTTTGTGAAACAAGAGCTTAGAAGGAGAAAGGTCAGAGGGAAATTTTTTTCACATGGGGGGTTGTCAGAATTGATCGAAGATCTCGAGTGTCTGTCAATTTGATGATTGTGGCACTGGATATAGAGAAATAGTATCACTGTAGAGATGATGGTATCCTTTAGTCTTTGATAGACTCACTAAAGGTCCATCAAGTCTCACATAGGATCATTGAGGTGGCCATCACAGAGTAGGAAATTGATAGAATGTGACACTGTGAAGGCAATAGTATTTTTCAGACTCATAGACGGTCTATCATAGATTCTCATGAATGTAGTGGTGAGACAAACCTATGAATGAATTTCAAATTAGGCCCTTTGGTATAATTTTTATGGATTTTATGGTCATTTTGAGTCTATATTTACATTTAACCGATCATGAATTTTTTCATACCTCAAGTGATATGAATTCCATCAGCAAAAGATTCTCCCCTAAGAATGGGAGTTGAAGAAAGAGAGGGATGGATTCTAAGGTTAAGTAATCGAAAAATAAAAAGGATATCAAAATGTGGATCATGAGGCTGGATTGCGAAGCAGGATCACAAATCATGATCATGAAGTAGCATCGTGATGTGGGGTTAGTAAAAGGGTGTCACGAATCGTGGGCAATGGTAGTCAAGATTCCTGGGTACAATATACCATTAAGCTCAGACCTAATGTTCTTATAAGTAAGTGAACATTGGTCTTTTTTCATAATTGAATCTCTATGAAAGACTATGCCATTCCTCTCTCTTCACAATGAAATCCTCCATGCAAACATGACTAAAAGAACTAAGTTCTTTGGTCTGGTGTCCCACAAATGATTTTTTAATGATCCAATGCACTTTGAACTAATTCTTCCTTTATGAAACAGGCTGAGATCAAGGATTCTTTGTTGAGGTTTGTCTCTTTGTGATATGTCTTTAAGAAGGGTCCTTGTGAAACATCCCTGAAAATGGCCTTTGCGACCTAAATATATAATTTTCTATGTCTTGTGATGATGGTTGCACAAGAGGTTTCACGAGAGGTTTGTGTTGATGCTACTCTGAGGGGTCCGTGGATAACAACATTATAATAAGGGAATATATCCATAGAACAAATTATCATCAATCATTGAAAAATATACTAACAGAGGAATAGATAGAATATCCACTGTGAAATCTCTTTCCACTATATAGATCCAGTTTGTGGGATGACAGATTTATCTCAGAGACGAGCGGTGATGAACAAGCTTACTGGTTTATAAGAAATATAGAACAATATTAATGGTATAGGGATGTGGATGGCCATTATAGAAGGGTCCATACTCTGGTAATAGCATAATTCCTCCACAACCACATCCACATAAACTACATAAATGGAAAATATTTAGAGAAGGATGCCTCTCCATCTATGTACAAGAATATAATCATGGTGGGGATTGGGAATCCATATAAGGGATGGATCAAAAGTAGGTAGCTACACCAGGGAGGAAACTTAACCTATGATTGGGCCTAATTCTACTTGGTGCGTGCATCCTATAAGGAGTTGAATACTATTTTGCGGAGGGTAGTCCTATAAAAGTAGGCTGGGCTTCCCAATTTGGAATTTCCCAATTGAAGGAGTTCATACCGGAACTGTTAATCCGTTGTCTTCTAAATACCTTCACATTCCACCTACACCACAGGGTGGATGGTATCTGCCTCTGAGACCATCATCAAATTTGTGTCATTCTGATCTTGGGAGGGATTTACGATGAGTCCCTTACTTATATGAACATCTAAGAGGATATGGAATAGATTCCTCCTCTAGAAAAGGCATTACTAAATTTTGTAATTGACATAGATAATGATAAGCTGAACATCACAGATGTCTACTTTAATAAGTGGATTAGCTACAGTTTGAGAATTCCATAATTGGAAGATACACTACCAACAAGGCCCTCCACATACCCGATAAGAGCTAAGTGGGGAAAATAGGGTTCATACTGTATGATCCTGAAGGATAGCTTATATAAGCTTTAGGCTATAGTGTAAATATTTAGGAGTGACCAATTTTCAGGATAACCCCATTCATCTTGGCATTGATCAGTAGGTGGATGCTACGAGATAGAGATGATAACATGGGAGTATGACTGATAACATTCATTACAGAGGCATGGATAACTGGCAGAGAAAGTATCAACTTGGGCATACTGGTGTTGGAAAAGTTATTCCACTTACGTCGGCACATCAGTAATATAAGGAGGAAATTTCATTTGAGTGGGTCATTCCATTTCATATATAGCAATATTGTCACACATATATTGTCTATAAATATCTCAACCCCATCTCTCCACCTGGAATATACTATCAACCAATACTTCTGAATATAATAAGGAGCACCCCACTGAATGTAGACATAACAGCTGTGTTGGGTAAAACATGGTGGGTAAAACAATTCAACTTCACCCATTTCCTGAACCGACTAGAGAATATACATATGATGAAACATTTTCCATTATGAAAATATAGTACATGTTTTCCATCCAAGACAATGTTATAATGGATATGGTTGTCTATGAACCCATTTGCGAGCCTTATAATCCACACCAATTCTTGAGACAATTAAAATGAATGCAGAGACTGACCCTGAATGTGTATCTAGGGTGATCCATGGGAATCACCCATGCATGATGAAACTGTTTTGGCTGATTCTTACATGGGATCATAGGTAGATGCAGAATGAGTTTCCACCAACCACCACTGCAATCAAACTGGTTCCCAAATATGCATTGAGTGGGGAAACTAGCTACCCATGTGAGAAGTCAAAGAAACCATCCATCTGGCCTAGAAAATCATAATTCAGCACACAATGATGTTAGATATTGATGATGGGCGACATCATGAGTGTGGTTACAATGTGAATCATGGGGATGATGACATAGTAGTTGGGGAATTAGGCCACACACCTTCTCTAATGGGAGGTGAAGAAAGGGAAGTTCCAGGCATGGGCCCAACTTCTCCGACTGGAGGAACCCATGAGAAAGGAGAATTATCAAGGTGATTCCATGGGATATTTCCTCAAGACACATAGAAGAAGGTTTGCCAAGAAGTGGTTACTTCTAATGTTGTTCAAATAGAGGCCTAAAAATGGTGAATTCAACATGTGTTACCTCAATAATAATGACCTCTCTGAAAATATAAACAATCATGGAATCGAACTAGGGGAAATTAGCCTTTAAATGGATATCTAAAATTTTTCCACTCATGGAGGGATATTTTGTATAGGAACAAGAGAGACTATAGCACTCCATAGGTAATCTACAACCATTGATAGAGTGTGTGACAGTGTTGTGGAACAAGACTATCCTCCCAATGGATTTAGTGGCTCAACTGGAGGAACGATTTTCCTGGCCTAAAAATTTGATACTCATGTGAGGGATTGTTTGGAAAGGAAGAACTCCATTAGGGTGATTGGGAAGTGGCTACAAAGGTGGAATCTCTAGATGAAGGTGAAATAGTGGCCTTAGAGGGGACTTCTATAAGAATGTCGACCACAACTCTTGAACAAAGATTTATCTAATAATCATTTTTTCATTTCCCTTATTAATTTATTTTGGTCTCTTAATAGACACCAATATATGTAGGAAAGATCTTAAACCTGTGGGTCCTACTAATGGGAATTAATTCACGATTACATGTGTAGAGAACTGAACACCAGGATCCGCAACAGGTGAGATGATAGTTTCTTTTTCTAAAAGCACTAGGGAAGAGAGAATGGCCTTTTGGGAACCGTCGGTTTCCAGGACCATTTATGCTGGAAAATTACCTGACATATCAGAAATTATAGGCCAGAGGTTGGATTATTTGGATAACCAACATATGTTCCATGCCTTGGGGGCCGCATCTATTCTCTGCCTAAACAAATAGTCTAGCATGGCCCATATCTAAAATATTCCCAAGATGACACACATGTTTATAGTTCAAATGGTTGGAGGAAATGTGGATCCTCTATAAATAAGGATCCTGGTCCATATAAAACTGTGTTCCTCAGCTGACTAGGCTATAGTCCCTTATGGGTGACCGACAGTGACGGGGGGATCCTACTTGAGGGATAGAGTCTCGAGTTTGATAGGGTGGAAATCATTGAATTAGAATCAAGCAACAAAGACAATCTTGAAAAAAAAATATTTCACCTAATATCTAAGTGGAACTTCCCAAATATGAACCTACTAAATCTATGGAGAAGGACAAGATCACTTTTAATGAGGAGGATAAAAATGTAGTCTTTTTCCAGTTATTACAACTGGTCAAATGTTGCGTCAATAACACCATGCAATTGCATTAGATATGCTAGATAATAAAACATATTTCTAGATTCCATATACTATGAATTGAATGAGTGGATGTCTGATTCCATCATATGATCATTTGAGATTTACATTCCAACATGTTGTGGGAGGATGAGCGTGACCTCAATGTTGGCTGGAAGTGGAGGAATGAAATCAACACCCTTATGATTCAAGATGATGAACAGGAGATGCAGTACTTCGAAATGAAGCATGATGAGTTCTCCTCTTACATTGAAACCAAAGAAGATCTCATATCATAATTATAGGATTATTTTAATGAATTCAAAGAGAAGATAAGGCAATAATCCATTGAAATGAACAACATTCAAGCTGATAAGAATCAGTCATTGACCAGGGCTAATGAACTATTCCCATGGCCAGAAATAAGAGAGGGTGTATAAAAGGTGAAAAAAATCCTCGAGCCCACACACTAAAGTGTATTGTAGTGGATAAATTCCATTGATGAGTTCAAGCCACCCACTTTAGGGGAATATCAATGGGGGCTGTAATTTCGATAGACTCAAAAAAAATTCATGATCTCTTTCTTATTTGGGCTTCATACACAGGTTTCATTATCTTATTTGATCACTGTATCTCAATCGTATCTTCAAAACAACCAGGGAACAATTCATAAGCTCATGTGGGTCATTCCGGGTGTGTGGAACAAGGTATTAACACGTAATCATTCACGCACAACATGAGAGTGAAATGAATTTACCAGACACTTGGTGTCTAAATGACCCCTCAGAGTTTCCAAGATAAGAGAAGGGGTTGTGACTAGATAATAGAGTTCTTATAATTGAAAATTTTCCCCTTTCCCAACATGATCTAGCACATGTGTAGGATAATTACATGGGAATAATAAGTGTGAATTAGGAGAGACAAAAGTCAGAACAAAATGTGTTTTTCATGATGATATAGGATGACTGTTGACCAATGTTTGAAATATACTATCCATGTCATGGTAGCCTGTATTGGGGAAAAACAAACATCGTCTGGCAACTGACCAAATTTTAGACAATGGACCAAAACTCAATATTTCGTTGATTCCTTATAGAACATCAGTCTAGAGTGCTAGGAGAGCCTTGATGGTGAACATCCATATCGGTGGGGTCCTATTATATGTGAAAGAGGATGAGGATCAAAATAACGGGTAAAAAATAACAATAATTGAGTAATGGTATGTCCTAATGAATTCCTACAATGTTGAAATTAAGCCACTATTATGAAATCACACTAAGTGAGCATGTTGGTCTGAATCGAGATCCAACGTATTCCTATACGAGACCCCTCTGATGAATACCTAGGATGCCTTGTAGTTTTAGGTCATAAAAATGTGGATGATAAACATGTATTTTTGCATCATATAGTCAAGAAGATATATGCAGTTTAAGGTCATGATTCATGGACCCTGGTTAATAGTTTTAGGTTGGGTTACATGGATTGGAAACTCCTGGTTTATAGTTATAGATTATTAACCATAATCATAGGTTAGTGTCCAAAATATTTATTGAACCTAGGGATACCCATGAGGAAATATTTCTAGGTGTTACTATGTATCTTACGAGGGAAGAAATCAAGCAGTATGTAGTTCATGAATTACATGAAGTTTAACACCATACGGTAAGGATATGTGAACCCTAATGGAGAAACATACAACATGGTATATAACCTGACATGAATGTTGAAAAAATAATTCTTACCAAACTTCACCATTCCCAAGAGGAAAACCTATTCCAAGAAGGGTAGAAAGGTTCATGACATTGCGACTGGACCTAGAGGTAATGTAAATTGCCATCACTATGTATCACATAGGTGTAAGAATCAAGCCAACATAGTTATGGAATGTGGCATGGTAGAGGTCTAATTCCAAAGGTGAAAAATCTTTTTAAACAAAGTCTATGTATTGTTGGGTTGTTTCTCAGTACACAACCTTGATTTAAAAGGCTTACATTAATATCATACAATAATGATTCCAAATATCATATTTTATGATCATAGAGCTCAGACCATATGGAATTACGGTTCTTAAATGCACAAAAAAACCATATACATATATCTAATCCCATGTGATCCATGCTCGGTATGGTAAACAAGGGAGGATAAGATCTTTAAAACACATGAAATCACATGGTAGGGAATGAACGTGCAGAGTCAAGGATGACCCCATGACACTGGTTTTTCCTTTCAATACGCAAAGGTACAAGGAGGAATATCACTAAGGGTTTGAAGGATCCATATTATCATGACTCAATGGAATGGAATTTGAATAAAAAACCAATATTTTGGGAATAATGTGGTTTTCCTAATGATGGGGGAAACTGTTGACTATATTGGAAACAAAACATCCATATCGTGTGACCTGGGATGTGGAAACAAGTAAGGGTCGACCACTAACCATATTCATGATGCCAGATCAGCCTCAAATGTCGTTTAACATCTTCTGAGATGTTGTCCCAAAATTCTAGGTGATCCATTAGGCCGAGCATCCATACTGTTCAGGGATCCTTTCAGATATGAGAGATGATGCAGACACAAAGAAAGAGATGCATGAATAATGGAATGGGATTGAGAGCATGTCCATGAATAATTCAAAGCTCTATGTTCTAAACATAGGTTCATGTGAGAGCATTAGTGAGGCATAAAAAATGGTGGTGGTATAGTTAAGAGAGGATGAATTGATGATATGAGTTGAAAAAATAGGAAAAATAGTTTGATGAACCTCGTAATTTACCCAGGTAAAACTTGTATTGGTATTCTTACATATCCCATAATGATTGGAATCTAGCCACACATTTTTTTAAAATTCCATGCAGTTTCACATCATGTGGAAAGGATAAATATGAAAGGGGAAATCCCATAGGGGTTAAATGGTATGAATGTTGCACACTTTCTGTGAATGAGGAAAAAAATTTCACATGCCACACCATGTAATCCTGAAGTAGATAATTTGTAGACATTGGGATGGATCTGGAGGAAAAAAACCCAGGCATTCCTACGTATCTAGATAGGAAAGAAATAAAAGCACACATAGTTCTGGGAATGTTGTGTAATTTAATGTCATATCACAATGAAATAGATGAATCAGAGGTATTCCTAAAGGATGGACAGGGTTTGGCTATTGTAAACCCGTTGTGAATGGAGACAAAAAAATATCCACAACACACCATATGCTTCCAAAAGAAATTTCAGGTCGTATGAAGAAAAAATGGGGAACCTGGTTCCATACCTGAAGACCAGCTATCTGGATGTTCCTAAATTTTCTGTATGGATTGGAATCAAGCCATATGTTTTTCATGTAAATCCCACACATTTTTACGTCATGCGGTAAATATGTAGAGGAAAAAAGGCTGTTCTGAAGGGATCAGAACATGGTGCAGTTGTTTTAAACCTGGTGTGAATGGTGACTAAAGAAGCCCACACCACACAATGTGAAACCCTCAAAGAGACCTAAACCCCAAGGGGGAACTAATGAGATGTAATTATTTTCTAGGATGGACCTAATGAAAAAATTTCTAGGTGTTCCAACATATCCCATAAGGATGGTAATCAAGGCATATATAGTTCTAGAATTTCATGTAGGTTAACATCATATGGTAAGGACATAGGATTAGAGAGGATATCCATAAAGGGGATACATGACACGATATTTGTAAACCCAAGGTGAATGGGGACTAAATAAGTCAAAATCATGAAACATGCTCCCAGGATATAATGTCTAAGTGGTTAGAAGGAAGGAATAATCGGCAATACCAAGGGATGAACTTGAGGATGAAATTTCTGGGTGTTTATACGTATCATATATGGGTTGGAATCAAGCCATACATAGTTCTTGAAATTTTGTGATTTTTAATGTCACGAGTTAATGAAACTAGGATATTAATTTAATTTCATAGAGATAAGACCATGAGGTATGTTTATCTCTTGCAGTTTGTCATCATGAAGGAGGAAAGGGATCATAGTTTAATGTAGTAGAGCCCAGACTATTTTCATTTTGATGTCACATAGGATTAAAGGGAAATCTCAAAATAAGTACACCTTAAGGAATTTAAAATTTCATTGAGGATTGATATGCTCAAGAATCCATGGTGACAAGGAAGTATTCACTATTGGGGTAAACCCTATGAATGATATAGGGTCCATCATATTTTGGTTATAACATTGGTGACTTCCTGCCAGGTATCATTGGGGTTCTTAGGGATAATACTATGTCACCATGAAGGATTCAATGGATACAGACATTCTTTTTGAAAGCTCTAGATATCTTGTTCTAATGACTCTTCATGTGGCTCAAGGAATGAAGCATGTTCTCATCGATAGCTTCCAATTCATCAAGATGTACTTTTTCAACCTTTTCTGACATCTACTGATCATAGATAGTTATGAAGAGCGATGAAAACTAATTCACAATGGGAGGAACCTCTTTTATTTTGTACATCATTGAATATGGTGTAACCTGGGTGGAATTACGAGTTGTCTTCTGGTAATCCCAAAGAGTAGTGGGAAGCATTATCGGAAAAAACTTCTTTTTCTGACCAACCAACTTCTTCATGATGTCAGAGAGGGTTTTATTAAATGCCTCAGTATTACCATGTTCTTGACATGATAGGGAAACATATGAATGGAATGGATACTATACATGGCATAGAATTTTGTCTGCTCGACTGCCTAGAATTTAGTGCCATTATTGGTAATGACGACACGATGGGATCTGAATCGGTGGATGATATTGGATCCCATGAAATGAATTATAAATGATCCATGACATCCTTGATAATAATTTTCTCTTCCCACAGGTAAAAGAAATCTGTAGTGGTCAGGATGAACCTACAATTTAGAGATATCATTGGCGGATAAAGTCCCATGTCATCGATCACCCAGACTACAAAGGGATAAGAGTACTTATTGTAATGGTGGTTCTATATGATCCAATTCACAAAATAAGAATGGACCTATCATGTGATGAACCTATATGAGAACATCATATAATCATGGGATAGGTTGGGCCAAAAGTATCGCAACCATTATATATGATGAAAGAGTTTTAATCATTCATGATAAGCTCTACAAGAACTGGCATGAACTTCTTAGAAAACCTAGGTAATATCATTTCCCTGAATGAAAAAGAGGATAATACCATCATAACCACCACTGTAAAGGATTTTCTCAAAACATGGAAAACACTTGATGGTGAAATTCAGTGCATTCCTATATATTCTCTCATGTTCGCCTCAGTTTCTTAAAATATTTTCCTGTTAGAGATACTCAATAACAATAGCTGTCAAACCTAAGGTCCCTTTTAGTGATGTGGCTAGGGGACCTGGATGTCCTGATGTAGATAAAAGTTTGGTAAGATATCCTATCCACTAACTATCATCATCGTCTAATGTTACTGGATCTATGACTCATCAATACACTACATGGATGATCAAACTATCTCAATCATGCTCTGAAAGAAATGTGGTAAGGTAGGACACGTCATCAAATTGACTATTCTACAATTGAGGAAAATGAATGACCTTAGGCTGTGAAGGTAATTGGGACATTAACCTGTGATTTTTATCAAACAGTGGTACAAGCTTCAGCTTCTTGAGGACATAATCACTATTGGTCTTCTTGATGACCAACTCAAAGTACCCTTTCACATTCTGGTGGGGGATTTCAATCTCGAGTGTCAGTTCAAGACCAATGATGAGGGCCTGATACTCCACATCATTGTTAGTCCAGCCTTCTGAAAATATGAACAAATGGGACAAGACATCCTATGTATTAGTTTTGAATAGGATACCCATTCTCAATATATTAAGACTAGGATAATTGAGTCTCTTGTCAGGAGGGCTTTGTGAGCTGCTGTCGAAGTTAATCCACCAACATGAAATAGAATGATACACTAATAGGATTACCTCATTTGGGAAATCATGATCTAGAGAATACTCTACGAGGGATGTATGGGAATCATGAAATTATCCAAGTGCCTGAAACTTGATAGATTTCTCTATAATGATCTTGTTGTGAAACTACTGAGATATCACTACCCACCAATCTAAAAAACATATCAACATGGGGTGGTTCAGAATATATTTCAGTAGGTCTATGAAAGACAATAGAATTATCTCACGATGATATAGGAAATGTAATAATTCTTCGACCAGGAAACAAAATGAAAGTCGCATCTTCTCGATAGAATAATATCTAGTCTCTATATCATGGATAATGTGGATGGGATAGTATAAACTATTCTATATCCCTCATTATTATATTGATTGAGAAGGGAACCGTGTGACTATTCTAGAGTGGTCATATAAAGGACTAGTGGCTTTCTGGAGATAGGTGATATCAAAACAACAGGTTGTAGTAGGTAATACTTGATCATCTCAAAAGTGACCTGACACTTTTCATCCCACTAGTAGTAGACACCTTTTTTCATGATCATGGAAAAGGTATTACACATTCCGTATACATTCAAAATAGATCGGTGTATGTAGGATTAGTGGCCTTGAAAGCCTTAGGGATCCCAAAGGTTTTTCAGAGGAGGTATATGACTGATGACCTTAATCTTATCTGGGTAAATCTCAATGCCTCTATATCTTATTACAGATCCTATAAGGTCTCTATATATAACCCCGAAGGAAAAATTCATGGGGTTCTTCTTCACATGGTGGGAGTAGAGAAAATCAAAAAAATTCTCAGGACCAAGTAGTTGGTCCTCACACTAGCTAGATTTAAACAATAGGTCATATACGTATCAATCCACCAATGTTGTAAGGATCAGCATGAATATAGGGTACATGGAACACTTATAGGTGGATCAACCATTCATTAAGATAAAAGGCATTGCTTTGTATCAGAATGTACCTTATGGAACTCTGAATGTGGTAGGCTCTTCATCCTTGGGGATATTAAAAACTAGTTATATCTAGAATTCCCATACATGAAGAATAGATTATGGTATTTAGTAGTGGAATCGATCAACAACTCTCTTCTGGGAATAAGAAAATAATCCTTCAGACAGTGATGGTTGAGATGCCGGACATTGATGAAGACTATGATATGTATGTTCTTCTTCCTGACAGGTATAATGTTACCTAACAATTTTGGGTATAAGACATCCATGACAAAGTTGGAAATATTGAGATAATCTATTATGACATCAACCATGGCACCATGAGAGGGGTGTGTTTTCCTGTGAGGCTTTTTAGACCCATGATGGTTTATTAGGATACCAAAGAGATAGGAAGAGACGGGAGGATATAGTCTTGGCATCTCTTCCTAGCTCTAGGAAAATAAATCCTGATTTTATGTCAGGAAATCCATGTTCTAATACTACAGATCTAAATACATGGATACCTTGAACAATGTTGGTCTTTGATCTACCTAGGTGTCGAGGTTCACCTATACCAATTACTCAACAGCGGTGGAAACAACTTCCTCAAATGTGGGAGGAGTATCTTTTATGTACTCGCTATCATCCATTATGATAGGATCATTGGCCAAAGGAATCTATTATGAATGGGATGATCCTGAGGAAAAATTGGTTCCAGCTTGAGTGACAATGGAATCACCATTAGAAGACTCCAATGCTACAGAAACCATGGTGATGAAATCTATCGATCTAATTCCATTAGGTCTCCGACCCAATAGGCCATGCTAGATAATATCATAAAAAATAATGACACATCAGATATATTCTATGCATCTTATCTTGGTGAAATAATAAATTGTGGCGTATTGATGTTTCCATGGGATGAACATCCAGATACCTTATTTGTCTAAGGGGATATGAAATCACTCATTTCGGATTCGTGTATGAGTATGCAGTCATATTCCACCATTATTTATACCCTATAACATGATTTAATCTTTACCTAGAGATAAAAAGGTAGTGTCCCATGTCCGGGTTCATGGAATCCCAACTATGGATTGGTTGGAAAAAGTTATCGTCCAATTTTATCCACGGATTGTCCACAATGGTAGTGTGATCAATGCCATTTTCATATACTTGTGTTTCATTGGTTTGGTAATAGTAAACATCTAAGTACTGGGCTTCACAAGAGACAAGGGGAGATGAGCCACCCTGGAGTTTTCCTACTCGAACATTAAAGGGGTACATGAGGCACTAGTGATATGTGGAAATAACTATCACATGCTATTGGATACAGGTTATACTAATCAATGTGTTGTAGGCAGTGTCCTATGATAAAACCATAGACTTAGTGTTGAAAACTAGACCTCCAAATTGGGTCTTTAGATAGATTTTCCCAATAGTTATCTGTTCTGTACTATAATAAACCTAAATCTTAAGGTTAGAGGGATCGAAATCTATTTTATACAGTTTTAGTTTACGGAGTGTTTGGGTTGGGATGAGATTAATCCAACAACCTCTATTGGAAAGACAGTGATAAAAACCCACTCCATTAAATTGGTCAGTTATGTATATAAAGAATATATTACCCTATATGATATAAACTTCATCCTGTCCAGTGAATTAAATGAAATACTAGAAATTTTCATTCTTTACTTCTTCATCATGGAAAGCTTCTACGACAACTTTCTATGGCTCAAACTGGAGGGGGCTTCTCAAATTCTCTATGAGGGGTCATGCATGTATGTAGATAGTCGGATGGACTTGAGGATCAAGATTTTTGTAGGAATGATGGAGAGATGCTTGAGTATATCATACTTCCATTGTAGGTGAACATTTCTACTGATAGGAGGAAACTCTATTGAAGGAACTATGAAGGGAACTACTGGTCAAACTGGTAGATTCTGGCTGGTTCTTGGTATATTATTTCACTCACAAGAAAAACCATAAAAAATGACTATCGGATATTGACTAGATGATTAAGGTCAATATTTTATGGAAAATTATTGACCATAATGTGATTTTAGTATATTTTCCTAGTCAAGATGTACAAATTTCGGTGGGAGTGAGTTTTATGGGGTCGAATGGGAAGGCAACATATGCAGAGATCTGCATTGAACCAACTATCTAGTCTCAATGGTATGCCTGGATCGGTCCGATGCACTAGAAGATGCATTATTTCGAATCACATATCAATGAATTCATTAACATGAGCATCAACTAAAGAAATTAAGAGGTTCCACACTGTGTTCCACTTTGTTAAGAACCATATATGGGTCCCCCAATGCGACAATGTTTATCGAGAAATTATTATGATCATATCTTGATGAATCCAACATTATTTTGTGGGACCTGGGTATAATTACCATCTGATGAGGCATAAAATCAACAAGTGTATGGGATGAAATGGGAACTAGTGGGGTACTTTTCATTCCCTTACATTATAGGCCACTACCCTTCTAGAATGATGAAGGCTCAGATGTGGGCACAATAGTGGAAAACTGTAAAGGTGTGGTGACCTCAGAAGGATCTGGTTGGTTTTTTCAAGAACATATTACACCATGTGTACAAGAAATCACCATTTGAACTATCCATTCATCATATTTATGAGATACATAGTTAGATACCTTTTATCAGTCACCTTAGATTATTCTATTATGATTTGCCGAAATGCAAGCTACTTGTGTTGGAGGCAGACCCAGCCTAACTATGTTGTTGTCAACCTGGTCCTTTGGCCACTACTTGAACACATAACACTACATTAGTGTATGTTCAAGTAATCGGTGATAGTTTAAATATTTAGGGTGATCAATTAGATAGCCTCGTCAGGCATCTTTCACTCTAGAAACCACAGGATTCCCTAATCCACTGCACTTTGGATGTAACAGGAGACCTGAGCCTCTTTAATCGAGTATATATGGTTCCACTTGTCCAAAAAAGGAACTCTTGGAGCCTGAACGTAATGAGGGGCTGGATCCTATAGAGGAGGTAGAACCTGGTTGTCTTGCCTAGGTTGTGGTGGATGAATCGTTGGGGCCTATTGATTCTAAGGCTAGTTATAATGAACCTGAGGCTGAAGATGTTGTGGTGATCCTCAACTAGGTTGTGGAGGTGACTATACTAGAAATAACTTCAGTGGCCTAGGGTCCTCTACCTATGTCATGGTGGCTATATCAGCATTAGTTCTCCTTTTTGTAGGAGATGTGGGAGGAAAAAAATGTGATTATTTGAAATGTTTTAATTCTTATTATAGTTGTTGATTCTTTCAATAGATATCCCGAAAGTAGTATGGGATGTTCTATGTTATGAGGTAAGGGACCAATCCATTCTTCAAATTCCCTACACACATCATTATAAACTACTCTTGAGTCAATGGGATTTGGAGAGAATACATGAAACCCATCTATCTTGTGAAAAATTCTGTGACATGCTCACCTGGACACTGATTTCACATAAAGTGGTCGGAAATACTTGTCTTGTGTGTAGTGTAGTAGATCTAATACATAAATTACATGTAGATATCTTCCCAACAAGCTATTAACCCAATAAAAAACTGGATGTTCTAGAAAAATGTGGACCCTTATAGTGTCTGTTTAAAGAACCAGATCTTGGCATCCTCCTAGTGTGCTGGAGTCCTTAGAATATGTCCAAAACATGAGATAAAGTGGTCCAGGTGTTTCAGCAGGTCACACATCCTATTAAAGGGAGAAAATATAGGGTTACCAAAATCTGGGGTTGCCAGCATGTCATCTAACCATGCTAGAAATAGTTTACCATCTGGTGGGATTTCCACCTATAGGGGCTCAAGATCCTCATGACAGGAAATAAGATAATCTAGTGTATTGACCAAAGGAGGTTTCCTATTTTAATTAGGGTTCTTACTAACCAGTGCATTAGTCATCTCGTCAACGTGGCAGTTGGACCCAATGACTTTCAGAGCAGTTGGTTTAATTTCCATTTGAGCTACTGGAGGGACAACCTAAAATGATACGGGAGTAAGAACTTATAGATCCCCCAAATGTGCTCTTGGGAGAAGATTCTCATGTATCCCAGGTAGTTTTTACGACACATAAAATGATCAATTACCATATACTCTATCATCTATCATATCTAGATGGGTGGTTTTTGAGGTCACTAGGAGGCAACTCGCCAGGAAGTAGTTATACCTACCCCTGTTGTCCTGGTCAAGGATCACTGTAATCTTTACGTCTCTCCATAGTACATTTGGAAAAGATATCATCGAAAAATATTCCTTTTCGCCTAGATCTATTGGTGTAATGTGTCCTATTCAGGATCATCCTCCGTCTTCAACATTTAACTGAAATTATCAGAGAGTATATCATTCCTAGGAGGAATTTTCCTATGTTGAGGTCTCAAATGAAATGAAATATATTAGTGGGGATATTGAGGATAAGAAAATTTCTCTATTGATGATAGACAATGCCCAGGGATTCCAAAAATTGTGGCACTAAATCAGGGGGTAGGATCTCTTAGAGGATTCCTACATATGATTCCATATCTACATGTTCATCAATATTTATGGTGACTGCACTTGGAGGTATTTCCTCGATATCACCAGGTAAATCATGCTAATGTATGATGGAAATTGAAATGGAGGGATGCATACAGCCCCCAAAAACATATATTCAAATATTGGGATGCCTCAAGAATAACACTATGGAGTATCGTGAAGATCTAGATGCATCTTTGATGGAATATTCGATGATGACTAGATGATGTAGGATGTTGAGCCACGAAGAGTGTGATGAAGCATTGTCGTTTGTGCCCTCAAAAATATTTATAACTAAGTCTAGCATGTGGGCTGACCTAGGCTATTCTCTTGAGGATATTTTAGGGTTAATCAATAACTACTTATGATTCAATTTTATATATTTTTATTATTGACAAGACAAAACTAAATGAAATTTTTGTTATGGAAATTTGAATGCAAGATGAAGGGTAGTAAACAAGCAATGCATAATTCAAACAGAATGAATGTAGGCAAAATGATGTTAGACATAATGGACATATTCTTGATAGAATCACCCAGATTGAACCTTCATTGTCTCATTATTAGTTTCAAATTTAATTAATAAACCCATTCCATCATATGTGTTAATATCCTATTCTATATGTTGTTTTGAATATACAGTGCTCTCAACGATCACTGGGAGACCGCACATCCACCTCCTCGATCGAGGGAAAAATATAACAGAATAGAAAGTTAAGTCTCAGGTGGAAGGTGAAGACACAAAGGCACCTTACCCACTAAGATACCCCTTGAACTAACTCTAATATAGTTAGAAACAATTAATATGAATTTTAAATTACTTGGGTTCAGTATTGTATTGATCCCCTGGGATTTTCCTCGGGATAGTTACTCATGATCATGAGTATAAGAGATCATGGTGGAGAAGGACGGTGTGAAAAAAAAGAAAAAAAATTGAGAATGAGAATAATAAGAGAAAAAATATATATTAAAAATGTATAATATCATTACAATGGAATTAAAATACCAAATATTGAATAATATTCACATATAAGTTATAATAATTTGAGAAGGAAAGAGGATACATTTTTATAGGGAAAAAATATGAAATATTGGCTCCAGAATCTCTTCTCTAAAATATTGAATGTGGTAGACCCATTTAATTACTGAATCCTGTATTTCAGTCTTCAAGAAAAGTGTTCCAAAATATCTATTTCATCTTCCTCCAACATTTCATCTTCATTATCCTTGTGTATAAAATTATATGATTCTTTTACTAACAAACATTAATTATGGATGAATGTTCCTGAATTTTTTCCCCACTTTCAAGCATCCAATGACCACCATAATTGTATAATATATTTACGAAATTTATTGGATGAATTAAAAAATGAAATATATTTAAAATACATTTTTAATCTCTATAATTAGAGTTATATATTCCATGTTATGTTCTAATGAATGAGGTGGGTTCCACCATGCTGTCCAGAATATTTCTCCAACATGATAGAATTTTTTGGTTTGGTCCATGGCCAAATAAAATCCTAGAGCATAAGGAAAAATTAGAGGAAATTATATACAGATTGTAAAAAAATTTAATCACAAAATTTATACATATATTTTATGAGAAATGATAAAAAAACCCATGTGATAAGAATTTGTTAATATTGAAGTGTTAAGCCATTTTTACATTTATTCTCAAATTACCACTAAAACATAAAATGTGACAATTGATCTTTAAAAACACATTGGTGGGATCAAAAAATGATATTTAGAATAAAATTATGGAAAATATTTTTTCTATCAACTCCCCGACACTTAAACATTGCACTCTTGGGAAATCATCTTATAACATGGTCAAAACAAACTTTCCAAATCATAAATGCCAACACAACTCAATTATTATATCCAAAAAAATATCATGCCTCCTATATGGATAAAAATTTCAAAACTCATAAAAAATCATAAGAATCGATTCAATCTCATGTTAATACTTACATGAATGTCTTACCTACCTCCCTTGAAAATTATATCTCCCTTCACTCATGGATTTTAAATGTGAAGATTTTCTCATTCTCAAAACATGTGTTATCTCCATAGGCTTTCTATCCCCCTAATATCTCCATTTAATTGAGTCACCAAATGTGTCAATCATGAGGTCTTTTTCATGGGTTGTTCTGACGTTGAGGGTTGGCGGGTTTAAAATGTAAAAGTATCTAAGGAATAATGAGGAGGGTTAAGCTCTAAGTTGAAGTAAATGCATGAAAACCATTTTTCTCAAGAAAGCTGTCCTCCTCCATCAGATCAAAAATTAGTCACCAAGAAACTCCTCTTCTTTGGTAATTTCACACTTGGAATTTTAGCATAAATAAATTTCTTACCTATTTTCCCCAATTGTAGAATTGTTTCGGCTTGAATTCAGATCTGGATTTCTCTTCAGAATCATGTTTTGGAGGAAAAGAGAGGCAGCTTTTGGTCTTCAAAAATTGGTGGACACCCAGCACATATGTGTAATGATATTTTGGGACACCCATACATATTTCCATAATTACATTTCTTCTACCCATGTAGTAATAAATATGGTAACACTTTCAATTCATCTCAAAGAGATTCTTTAGGTATGAAAAATACAACCCATGTTCTCGCTCCCCCACACTTGAGTTCAATAATAATCATGCATTTAACTTCTAGAGAATGTTGGAAATTGATAAAGGGATTGTAAGGTAGCTGCATAAAAATTTATTTCATGGATACTAGGGGATTAAATAAAGTAATATGTAAAGGTAGGCCAAAATAAGTGTTCAATGTAAAAGGGGCATTCAAATTGATGCCTCATTCATACTTAATACATTCCATGAATTCTAACATCTTTCAAAAAGAGAAAAATATAAATTTTTGTATCACACAAAACTTCTCAATACTCTAAAAGAAAATATAAATATAATAAGATGTCAAACAGGTTTAGAAACCTCTCGAGTTGGGAAATATTTTTAATTTGGACAGTACTAGTGCACATGAGTTTCACAATCAACCAATCATCATCAAATAAAAAGATCAAAAATCACAAAAAAAAATCCATTCAGCAATCATTCTAATCTGCCAATATTCAAATGATGAAATGTGACACAAACACCAAGATGGTTTGAATTTTCCTAAGTAATCGATTTACTCAAGAATCCTAAAAGACACCAAAAAAATGAAAAAGAAAAACATGAAAAATTTCAAACAATAACATGAAAAATGAAATGAAATAACACAAAAAATTCCTAAAAACAGGTTGGAATACTTCCCCAAACATTTTCCAATTACTACCCACATTATATCTCAAATCAGATCAAGAAATGTTTTCATACAAAATTTAAATTGGGCAGAAAACAAAATAAAGAAAAGAAAAGATACAACTGGATTTATTTTTCAGTGGTATCCTTGAGTTAAACTCCTAGATGCTAAAACATTAAAACTAAAAGAAATAAATTACAACAAATATGAAAAATAAATAAAAAGGAAGAGAAAAAGGATAGAAAAAGGATAATTCTTGGTTTGACCCCCAAGAAGATGATAGGTTTTTACTGCCCCTAGTCAGGTAGTTGCAGTGAGTTATCCACCACTACTCTAAAGGATACCATTCTCGACACTTATTTACCAATGGTTTTAATAAACCGTTGGAAAAGGATTGTTTAGGGAAGGATTTCCCAATGATTTGAATAAAATGTTGGGAAATCCATGCTTTTCCCAATGTTTTTTAATAACATTGGGTAATCAATTCTTTTCCTAATGGTTTCTAATAACTATTGTGAACCCCCCCCCCCCACGAAATTCACTCAAATAGAACCCCCCGCTCTTAGAAGAACCCCATTTCTAAAACAGCATTCCAAACTCCCAGATGTGGCCGCCCAGTTGATCCTCTTCCATCCGATCAGTTGCAACTCCCCCATTTAGGTTGGACTCCATCACTCTCTTCTCATATTAGCTAAGTATGTCCTTCTATTCTCAATATTTCACTATTTATTTCACTATTTAGAAAGATCACATCATTTTCCCAATTTCTTGGGATTTTGGAAAATTTTCTGATTCAATACTCCTGTCACGAATTGATTACTCAAATCACTAAATCAATGTACAAATTGTCCAATTAATATTTTCATTACACATATACATTTATAAGGGCATGATATCTTTCTTGTGGTCTAATTTTATTGATTCATAGTTCTTTTTTTAATCTCAATGATCTAAATATTACAGATTCATGTATATGAACTCATAATAATTTTTTTGTAATATTTAATAATATTATTTCATAAAAATAACTCCTTTCATTAAGATCATGTCGAACATGAATATCTTATTCATCTTCATTTTTGTACACTATGCATGTTACATAACAATTATGTATCATGTTTCTATAAAAATCGTTATATATATATAATGTCACATTGTTCACTTATCTTTTTCACAATAGAACATATGCAGTATCTTTTTCAACTTTTCAAAATAGTATGTGGTCCCTAATTATTTTTCATAGAAGAAATAATAAATACTTAACTGTACATTCCAATGTTATTTATGAATAAAATATCTACAAAGGGAACTCTGGGTTTGAACTCTCCTTCTCCCATGTTGTACTTCTTCCTTCTTCATGAAACTAATTCACAGAAAACCATTTTAGATTTTTTCTCCAAAACCCTGGAAAACCATTTTAGATTTTTTAGTTTTCACTTTAATTTATCATATCATTATATTAAAATGTTATATAAATAAAATGGATAGTTATAGACCTCTCAGTGGTTACCTACATGAATTGTATCTCACACATTGTTCAAGATGCAATTGGAAGTAATTTTTTTATTACTTATGATGACTCCAATAGATCAGTTGGTAGAGTTGATTGTGAACCCAATGTTGTGGTGGGAAATATATAGAATCATACAATCGTGTCTTAACCTACATGATTCACCAACATCATTCAATGTGTGTATCAAAGTACTTAACTTCAAACCACATTAAAGCTTCGTTTTCTTTATGTTTTTTTATCAGAATGGTTTTTCTATATATTGTTTTTTGGGTTACACATTAGTTATCTATTTATAATTACTTCTGTATTTGTTTTCATTGTAGAAAATGACACCCATAGAATAGATGTGGCAGAAAATGATGACAGAAAATAATCATCGCATGACACAGATGGGAATTCCTCCACTCATCCCTGTTGTAGGTATTTTATTTCAAATATATATATTTCAATAACTTATAATATCATGTGTTTACTTTGGTCTTAAACTTTTTTACATGATCCACCCTCTAGATGAGAGATATCCGATTAGGATATTGATATTTCTCCAAGTACAGAGGCTGGTGGTAGGAGGGGGTGGTGTTAGAGTTAGACGATCATCTGTTGGTCCCGGTACTATGGCCGGTGGTATGAGGCTTGTGGTGTGAGAGTTAGACGATCCACTGGTCATACTCGATTGGACTTATCCCCTACAACAGAGGTATCTTCTATGCCATATTTTGACCGCAGTGTGTCTTTAGGGACACACGAGATATTTAGACCTCCGATGTTTACCCTACCAGTTGGCCAGATGTCTATGCCATCATCTTTTTCTTCTGGTTCATTATCTATGACGTATTATATTCCACCTTCTTCGACTCCTTCTCCAACACAGTATGTGTCTGAGGAGCGTACCCTGAGGGATACTCCACTGTTACAGGATATTCATTCAGATTCTGCACATCCAGTGATTCCCATTGATCTGACTACAACATGTATATTTATATAACTCTATCAAATTATTATAAAATAATTTATTTTTATTATAACTTGTACTGATATTTTTTTCTTTAATAACAGATTCATCTACTGATAGGAGGTGGGGGAGGGTTCTCACTTGCTTGCGTGTGGTATGGAACCGCTAGACACAGTTGATTGTTGAATACAATGATGATGGATAGGTGATTGATTAATCTGGGTAGGAATGTCAGTGTTTTTTGGAGACGCTAGCCAAATATTCTGACATCATTCTGGTCAGCCCTCTCTCTTAGATACATATTCCATTTGAAGTCAAGGATAATGTGTGGGTAAAAATATGGGTAAAAAATCTATTGGATTTAATCTATTAATTTTTTTGTATTTATATGAATTAATCTATTGGTGGCCATCTTCGGTTTAACTTCCCTGATGGAGAAGGTGCACAACCAGAATGTTTAAAGAATCTAGGAGAACATTGGAGAACTTATAAGATTGAGCTGTATATTGGCTAGTTTGATAGAGTGGCCACAGATTTCGAGACAATACCTATCGTGGACGAATTCCCGATAGAGCAATATCACCAAATGATTACCCATTGGGCGACTGCACGAATTGAAGGTATTAATCCCATTTGTGGTATTTATTAGACAGTTTTCATATTTTTCATTAATATTATATTATATATTATTAAACATTATTTATGAATCTTATAGAAAGAACAAAAAAACATTGATTCCAAGTAATACCTCTACACTTTGGGGTGCACTACTATGTCAGATCATGAGAGATAGCTAATACGATATAGTTTTTTATAATTTTTCTTTAGGACTTTCCCTTTTTATTGTTTCCTATATAAATTATGTGATTTATTGAATATTGAATATATGATTATACTTTCACTTTATATTGTTTCAATGTTATTACAGAAGAACAAATTGAAGATTGAAGGACGTCTCCCTTGAGAAAAATTATTTTGCTCGAGTAGAATGAAAAAAGATGGAACAGCGGTTAATGAACCGACACAAGAAAATATTTTATGTTTTAATTTGTTTATTTGAATGTTTAATATCTATTTTAAAATTTAATAATCTATTAATATTTTTAGCAGGATGCTTTATAGGACCTTGATGCCTAGGAACCTGACAATTTATGGCCACATGATCATTTATATTAGGTTTTGGGAGATTAGAACATTGGTCGAGTAAGCATCCAACTTGGTATGAATATAGTCCCGATGAGGTATTGTTCTTCTCTAGGTATCAATTCTAGTACCATCGAGTTCGAACAGGTCAAGGAGCATGCAAGACAGTCTGATAAAAGGGTCACAGAGTTGGAATAATAAGTTCAAACAGGGGAGAAAGAATTTATGAAACTGATCAAAGCTTTATCTTCATCACTTCCACCAGAGGCCAGTGTGGCTTGTCAGACATATATTTCATCGATGGGTGCATTATCCAATGCACCAGGTGGCAGTTCCAGTGGCAGTAGAGATGATGACATTCCTGGTGATGGTGAGGATGCTGAAGTGGACAACGATGAGGATGAGGATGAGGATGAGGGTGAGGATGGGGACGAGGGTGAGGATGGTGCCAAGAATGAGCATGGGGACGATGACGAGGATGATGTAGAGGATAGAGATTACATTGAGGATGAGGCTGATGATGACAGTGGTGATGGTGATGCTGATCAGGGGAAGATTGATCCATTATATTTTTGAATTCAGTATAACTATTTATTTCTGATCCTAGTATTTCACTCTAGTATGGATATTTTTTAATTTAGTATAACTCATTATTTTTGACAAAATATGGAAGCCTAATGATGTTATAATGGTTTTTGGGGCTTCTGGGGCTCGTTCGGAGCTCGGAACCCCGGTCAGCATAGAACAACACTATACCTCATGGTTAGTAAAAAATTCAATTCCATCCCACATGGTATCTACCAACCATATAGGGATATATATTAGAAGCAATGTGAATGGTTTTCCCTGACCATGCACCAGGGGATGCACATCATGCACAATGTATATAGTTTTAGTATAAGATATTATCACTGTTATTGCACGATTTTCCTAACTGGCATACAGAAAACCGACCAAACGCATTCGGATTATGCTGATACTTTATGAAAATGATCCATGTGTCATATGTGACATGTACAATTCAACCCAGCCTCAATCAGAGGCACAGTGTGTCTGGTATCTGTCAAGGTGTCTCTATTTTGTTTAAAATGGACACCTGTTTATGTAAAAACAACTGGCATATGGAAATCCAACCAAACGTATTTTGATTAAGTTTATACATTAGTAAAACGATCCATAGGTCATATGTGACGTGTACGAATAAACCCCACCACAATATGAGGCATGGTGTGGCCGGTATCGCTCAAAGTGTATCACTTTTATTTGAAATGGACGGTATTTTAAGTGAAAACAACAACTGAAATACGGAAAACAGACAAAACATATTCGTATTTTGTTGATACATTAGCACAACGATCCATGGGAAATTTGTGACATGTAAGAGTCAACCCCGCATCAATCTGAGGCATGGTATGTCCGGTACCACTCAAAGTGTCTCACTTTTATCTGAAATGGATCTTATTTTAAGTCAAAACAACAACTAAAATATGGAAAACTGATCAAACGCATTCAGATTCTATTGATACATTATGAAAACGATACATTTGTCATTTTTTATGGGTACAAGTTAAATTTTCCTCAATCTGAGACACGGTGTGGCAGGAATAACTCAAAGTGTCTCACTTTTAGGTATTTGGCGCGCTTGAAAACTTTGCGTGGGGTGGTCAAAACCAGCAGAACGACCTCAGAATGCCATGAAATTGTAGGATCGAAATAGTGATGTAGATGCTCAATATACAAGAGGGGGGGTGAATTTTATACTTTAAAAATTCCTTTGTAACCTTTAATGTTAGTTACAAATAACAATTTTTTCCTTAAGAAAAGGAAAGGGCTAAGTTTAACAATGTTAAACTAAGCAAATTCACAACACCTCTAACACCGAATGCAAACATGGAAAGAGATTCCGAAAGTAGGTTCCGCAAATATGGTTTCAGAAATTGAAACTTAACAAAAGTTACAATATGAGATTCTACCTTAATGTGTATAGAATCTAAATGAACCAGAGTACAAGTAAGGAAGTATAACAAAGTTATACTTTCCTTATAATACAAAATACAGCGGAAATAAACAAGTAGTAGAACTACAAGTAACATGATAATAGTCTTTTATCCCAAAGAGAAGGGTATCCAACAACCTTGGATAAAGGTCCCTTGATTTATACTTTCAAGCAAGTCTGTCTTACCCACACCAGGGTAAGCCCTCGATACGAAGATCGGAGTGTCTCTATCTTGCTATCCCCGCAAGCCCTCAACTTCAAGGTAGTTGGCAACCTCTGTCTTCCTTAGCAAGGAAGCCCTCGAACATCAAGGTAGTCGGCACCTCTGTCTTCCTATCCCCGGAAGTCCTCGAATGTAATCACCAACATTCGGAGTCGCACGAAGCTTTGAGAGTTAATAAGAGCCTCTCTCATTAGAAATCACTTCAAGCATGTAATCATAAGAGTCGAAGATAATTCAGCCATTCAGAAGCACCGAGCTCTTTCAAATGAGCTCTTATTTATAGGTAAGGTCGGCCTCCCTCCCAACGGTCATATTTTCCTTAAAAATCAGAGGGACCTGTATACGTGTCACTTTGCCAACGGTTAGTTTTATAACAGAATAGACGACATCGTTTTATAACTAAACAAGTGTAACAGAATGTACGAACTGTTTAAAATCTAACTCAAAAGATTCGGAGTGAAGGTTCAGAGTGAATGTTCGGAGTGTAAGGAAAATAATAAAGAGTAGTCAAAATATAAAGACATAAGTAAAATAAATGCTCGGAGTGAAACATTCGGAGTCTGAATAAATTCAGAGTGTACAAAATAGTGATGATCATATTCTGTTTAATAGATGAATTCGGAATGAGAATTCGGAATGAGAATTCGTCATCAGAATTTGTAGTGAGAATTCCTCATCAGAATTCGTAATGGAAATTCATCATCAGAATTCGTAATGAGATTTCATCTTAAGAATTTGTTATGAGAATTCGTATCTAGAATTCGGAATGAGAATTAATCATCAGAATTCGTAATGATAATTCGTCATCATAAATCTTAAATAAAATTCATTATCAGAATTTGTAATTAGAATTCATCATTAGAATTCGTAATGAGAATTCCATGTCTAACTTCATAAGGATTCGTATCCTGAATCTGGAATAGGACTTAGTCAGAGTTCGTAACCGGAATTCAGAATGATACTTTATTATAGTTATCATCTGGAATCCGGAGTGAAACTTCCTTAAAAATCTTATCTAGAATTCGGATCCTAAAACAGAATACTTTATATCAAAGTTTCAAAAAAATCCGAGAAAACCGAAATGAATCCGAATTTTATACTTAGGAAAAATATTGATGAAAATATGATAATGATAATTTTTCTTACAAAAGAGAATTTCCTTATAAAAGCAATTTTCCTTATAAAAGAAATTTTCCTAATGATAAGGTGTTTGTGATTTTCAAAACAAGAAGGAATGGAAAACTAATAAGGAAAACCTTATTGACTCAACAATCTCCCCCTTTTTGGAAAGCACAAACATCCTTGAAAAATAAATTCTAAGAAGAAAGAAAAACATTAAGGCTTATCTCCCTTTGCTTTAAGGATATTGATGAATACAAATAACTCCCCCTTAGGCTTTGAAACTCTAAGGATCGTATTCTAGATTTCTGGAGTGACATTTCATTACAAAAAAGAAAGTCTTCTTTAATGAAAAACTCCCCCTTAGATAAACTCTTATTAGAGTTTTTTTTCATTCTCACCCTTTATTAGGATTCTTTTTCCCTTTCATTAGAGATCTTTTCCTTCTCCCCCTTTGTGATTTTCAAAAAGAATACAAGGGAATGAAAAAAATAACAAAGTACCTGAAAGATTAGTAGAAACAATGGGCAAGCACAAGTTTTCATTAAGATTGAAAATTTCAACAACAAAAATATTAAATTACAACAGAAGATCGGATCTCTCTATTTGGGATCTTTTTCCTTTGCCATGATACCCTTTAGAATGGTATTTATCTTCTTTAAGTCTTTATGATCTTCTTCAGCTTGCTTATCTAAGACCACTATTCTTGTAGATTGAGTTTCAATCTTTTCTTCCTGGGCTTGAAGCTTTTCTTCCTGAGCTTTGATCTTTTCTTCCTGAGCCTTAATATTTTCCTGAAACTCAATCTGATGATCCCTTTCAAACGTCCAGTTTTGAGAGACAGAATTTAGCTTCCCATTCAGATCTATGACTTATTGAATCCGAATGTTCCTTTCATCTGTCAGCTTCTCTTCAAAGGAAGAAGTCAGCTCATTTATCTTCCTGTCCTCAGTCTCAAAAGCATCGTTAACATTATCTTGGAATTCAACAAATAACCTCATTTCTTCCACATTCTTCCTCGACCAGTTTTTCATCCTCTTGCAAGATTTTCTATGGGCTTCGTAGCCAACAAAGAACGTTTTGAACTGAGCCCCTATTGCAACACACTTGTCAATGACCATTGATACGGAGTCTGATTTATGATTTAATGAATATTGGAGTATCTGACATCTTGAGTAAATACTTGAGAAGGTCGGAATGGTTCCCACCAACTTCTTTAAAGACTGAACAACAATGCCATGCCCCACCGAAGATGACTCCGAATCCGAGACTCTGCTTGGAGAAATTTCTTCTTCAATAAGGTCAAGCTTTCTCTTTGAATAACTACCAACTTATTTTCTCTTCATCACTTCTGATCTCGGAGTATCAGCAAGAATTTTCTTTCCCTTGTCTTTTTTCGGAATAGAATTCTGTTCTGGAGTTTTCTTTTAACTGTCAGAGACTTGGACAACATTATCTTCCTCATCAGCAACTTCCTGAACACCAACCTCTACGTTTTCCATCTGAGAAATATCATTTAAAAGTTGTTCTTCTTCTCCATAATAAGCTACTTCTTCTTCTCCTTTCTCTTCTTCCATTGCGGGAGTAACTAGCTTCGAAGATTCAGCTTCTGAAGTTCAGAGCGATAAGTGTTCCAAAGGTGTCCCCTTATAATCATCTACTTGTTTCAATACATCTCTGGTTTCACCACTTCCTTCAGCAACATCTTCTTCTTCTTCCACTTGCTCAACTTGCTCACCTTGTTCAACTGGCTTAGCCACTGCCTCTTCCGGAGCAACAAATTCTCTTCATGGAGTCTCAACTAGAGATTCCAATGAAAATGATCTCGGAACAGGAATGTTCGCAGAAACCATTTCATTGAATTTTAACAAAGCCTGAGCTACCTCAGCCTCAGACATCTTCTTCTTGAGCTTCTTTTCTTTTGCTTGTTTTTCTAGCTCATCCGCAGTTCTTTCCTTCAAGGCCTTAGCCTCCGCAGGGTCCAAGCCAAAATGAGGCTCCCCTTGAACTCTATTTTCTTTCATCTCCCTCCATTTTGCAACAACCTCATCTGGGTAAGATTTCTTCTTCTTTGGTTTTGGAGGTGAGGAATGAACTTCCTTAGACTTGGGATCCTCGGCTTCTACTTCCACTTCCTTCAGCTTTCTCTTTCTTACCAATTTAGAAGATTCCGGATCAGCAACTTTCGGAACTGATTCTTTTTGAGCAGGTATATCAATAAATTGTCCAGACTCCTTGTAAACGGCTACATCCATTCTTTTGAGTGTACCATCACTCACCATCATGATCTTACAAACTCTTGGCTTAGATTTGCAAGCCTCCTTGAAAGACTCAAGGCACCAAACTATCAACTTGGAGAGGATTGCTGGATACATAATAATCTGATCTCTCAGATTTCCTTTCTTCAAATTCTCAAGAGTAATGAGAATGTGCTTCATCAAATTAAACATCCTCAGATTTATCAGAAAATCTAGGATGTAGATCTCACTCTTCTTCAAGCTATCTTTGTCACCTTTCCTTGGTACGATAAACCCTGTACCCATAACTCTAGAATCCGGAAATTTGTAGATAAACTTGCAATATTCGGAGCCTTGTCATCTGCCAGTTTGAGAGTTTCTAAATCTTTTTCCTTGTCGAAGCTACCTTTAGAATCTGGCAACACATGAGAAATAAATCCAGCTTCACCTTCATTATTCAGCCCTACCAAGCTGGCTGCCTTGACATATGAAAGTTTATAAGTCATACCATAAGACTTAAAGGACAACTTCTCCTTTCCATCTTCCTGAAGAAAAGAAACAGTCTCATAGAACTCTATAAGAAAATCTAAAAACACATCATCTTGGTTCCCGGTTTTTGACACCGCAACATCTTCCCAACCATTAAGCTTGATATTCTTAGAAATAAGAGAATCATACTTGTTGAGGAAATCTGGATGAACCAGCCCCTCTCTATATACAAACCACTTCGAAATCGGCTTGGAGGAAGACTTGTCTTGCGTAGCTACTTCCACAGACATTCGGATCTGAAGACCTCTGAGATGTTCGGAACTGAGAAAACTGAAGTTTGGAACGGCCTTAAAACTGATAGGCAGATCTTTAGGACGCGAGAGCTTGAAAACCGATGTGGGACAAACATTTGGGTCCCCTTTATATAGGCAATGAGATGACGGTTCAACTTCCACGGTTGATCGAACGGTTGTGATAAGCTGAGATCAGATCTGACGGTCGAAAACCAATTCTCTTGAATCCGATCTTTTGAGGTTTTTATTAAAACAAAGAATTAAGAAAAAAAATATAATCTGAAAACAAGATATAAGAAAATGCCAGCAACTAAAATATGACTACGAAAACGTGGGTAAGGAAATCATACCTTTCAGATTGGATTAGGAGGATTATTCGTAATTGGTAATATTCTTGCGATAACTACGAAAAAATATTTATTTTGAAAAGACAAAATTCAGAAAACTCACTACAAAAAACAGACTCAGTACGGAAAACTCAGTACGAAAATTTTCCATTCCGGAAGTGTTCAAGAAGAAGTCTTTGATTCCATAAGTCTTCTATATGAACATATCCATTTTGGAAATTTTAGTTCCAGAAATTCCATTCTGGAATTTTAATTCCAAAAAGTTTGAAAACAGTTTTTGAAACACATTGTTAAACTAATAATCAAATTTACTCCCCCTATGAAAAGGAGTTTATTGCTGTAAGGAGACTTTTTCAACATAAAGTTAATGAAGAATTATTACCTTATAGTTATCATTCCTAACTTCTGTTTAATGTATTCAAATCTATCATAAGGCAATGATTTTGTGAAAATATCATCAAGTTGATCTTGCGTTCCGATAAACTTAAGAATAATATCTCCTTTAAGTGTGTGATCCCTAAGAAAGTGATGCCTAATATCTATGTGTTTTTCACGGGAGTGATGTGCAAGGTTCTTACTAAGAGCAACAACACTAGTGTTATCACACAAAATTTGAGTTTTAGTAAAACTCAAGCCATAGTCTTTGAGTGTGTGTTGCATCCACAACACTTGAGCACAACAACTTCCAGCTGCTACATATTCATCTTCAGCAGTGGAGAGTGCTACAAAATGTTGCTTCTTGCAGGACCAAGTAACTAATGAATCTCCTAAGAAATAACAAGTTCTGGATGTAATTTTTCTATCCATTCTACATCCACCAAAGTCGGTATCAGAAAATCTTTTTAGGATAAAATCATTTCCAGAAGTATAAAATAATCCTAGATCCATGGTTCCCTTAAGGTAGTGAAAAATTATTTTTACTTACTTTAGGTGAGATTCCTTAGGATTGGATTGATATCTTGCACATAAGCATACTGAAAACATTAAGTTTTGTCGACTATTTGTTATGTATAGTAGAATTTCGATCATACCTCTAAAAGATGTTTGATCTACTGGTTTCCCAGCTTCATCAAGATCTAAAGAGTTTGAGGTAACAATGGGAGTACTAAAACTTTCAGTGTTGTCATAACCATACTTTTTAAGAAGATCTTTAATATACTTATGTTGAGATAAGTAGGTTCCTTTTGGTTTTTGAGAAGTTTGAAAACCAAGAAAAAATGTTAACTCACCCATCACACTCATTTCAAACTCAGATTTCATTAGACTTGCAAAAGAGTCAGTCAAAGATTGCCGAGTTGAACCAAATATGATGTCATCAACATAAATTGGAACAATCAAAACATTTTTCTTATCTTTCTTTATAAAAAGGGTTGGATTTGAATTTCCCTTAACATAGTTATTTTGAAGCAAAAATCCAGTGAGTCTATCATACCATGCTCGTGGGGCTTGTTTAAGGCCATACATAGCTTTGGTAAGTCTAAAAACATAATCAGGATGTTTTGTATCTTAAAATCCAGGAGGTTGTTCAACAAAAACTTCATCTTGAACATAACCGTTAAGAAAAGCACATTTCACATCCATTTGGAAAAGTTTGAAATTAAAGAATGCTGCAAAGTCAAGTAGAATACAAATAGATTCAAGTCTAGATATTGGAGCATAGGTTTCTTCATAATCTATTCCCTCTTACTGATTACAGCCTTTAGCAACAAGTCTAGCGTTATTTCTTACTATGACTCCATTTTCATCACATTTATTTCTGAAAACCCATTTGACTCCAATTACAGATGTTTCCTTAGGTCTTTCAACCAAGGTCCAGACTTTATTCCTTTCGAATTCATATAGTTCATCTTGCATGGCTTTAATCCAATCATCATCACCTAAAGCTTCGTCAGTGCTTTTAGGTTCTAATTGGGAAATAAATGCAAGATGTTCTACTTCATTTCTTAAGGAACTTCTATTCCTTACAGGTTGATTTACATCACCAATGATATTATCACTGGGAGGATTCTTAAGAAATGCCTGATTTGGAATTTGAAAAGCCTGTTCATCAACATAGGGTAGAAAGTCTTCTGGGGTAAATGTTTCAGGAATATCTTCTTGAACATTATCCTTATCAGAAATTTATTCTATCAAAGGTTGATAATCAGTTTTTAAAAACACATCCGAGGATGTAGGCTGAGGTGTTTTAAAAACAAAAGGATCTGAATCATCAAATTTTACATGTACTGTTTCTTCAACAGTACAAGTGTTTTTATTAAGAACTCTATAAGCCTTAGATGTTGTTGAATAACCTAAGAAAATTCCTTCATCAGATTTTGGTGCGAATTTATTTAAGTTATCTTTAGTATTAAAAATGATTACTTTGCAACCAAAAACCTTGAAGTAGGATAGTCTTGGTTTTCTACCATTCCATAACTCGTAAAGAGTTTTATGAAGAAAAGGTCTAATCAAAACTCGATTTATAGTATAACAAGCAGTACTTATAGCTTCAGCCCAGAAATGTCTAGCTATTGAATATTCACTCAACATGGTTCTAGTTATCTCTTGAATAATTCTATTCCTTCTTTAAACTACACCATTTTGTTTAGGAGTTCTAGGTTCTGAAAAATTGTGATTAATACCTTTTTTACTACAAAAAGTTTCAAAATCAGAATTTTGAAATGCTCCTCCATGATCACTATGAATATATTTAAATGGAAGGTTTTTCTCATTTTTAACTTGATCTCTAAAACATTTGAAATAAGAAAAAGCTTTATATTTCTTTGCTAGAAAATAAACCCAAGTAAATCTAGTGTAATCATCAACTAGTACAAACACATTGTATTTGCCTCCAATACTTCCAGTTTGTGTTGGACAAAAAAGATCCATGTGCACTAACTGTAATGCATCGGTTTTTGAGACTTCACCGATTGATTTAAAACTAGATTTATGTTTCTTACCATATTGACAAGGATCACAAAATTTATAAGAATCAAATCTAAGCTCCGGTAGATCCTTAACTAGTTTCTTATTAGAGTGTTTACATAGGTTCCTAAGGTTACAATGACCTAGTATTATATTCCATAACCAGGAATGATCTTCCATTTCACTAAGTCAAGGTAAATCTCGGCTTCTTAGGTCTTCTAAATTTATGGTGTAAACATTCTCTTGCCTATTGGCTGAGAGAATAAATTCATCCTTGGAATTGTGAACTAAGCAATTATCATTCCTAAAATTCACAAGGTAACCTTCATCACATAAATGGATTATGCTAATGAGGTTGTTCTTAAGACCCTTAACAAAAAGAACATTTGAAATCAAAGTATTACCAAGAAAAAAAATATTCCAATACCAACAATCTCACCCTTAGCATTATCTCCGAATGTTACCTTTCCTCATTTCATTTTGATAAACTTTTCAAAATAGATTTTGTTACCAGTCATGTGTCGGGAACATCCACTATCGATGTACCATGTATTGTTGCTGGTACTCTCTTTATTTTCCTGAAATCCAGAAGAAAATTAGACTTTCGGAATCCAAACTTGTTTGGATCCGAGATTTTAAGATAATAAAATTTTAGGTACCCACATCTTCTTGGATAAATAAGCTTTGTGAAATCCTAGAGACTGGGTTTTGTTTAAGGAACAATTCTTTGCCTAGTGACCACCACATTGACACTTAGTACAAAATGGATCACTTTCAGGAACAAAATAATTGTTACTGAAAATTGGGTTTTCATGTGTATAACCAAATCCAGATTTATTCCTTAAAGGTCGTATTTGGGAATACATTTTATCAAAATTTTCCTTACCATGGGTAAAGTTTTATAAGCACTTCTTTAAGGAAAAAATTTCAGACTTGAGTTTTACAACCAAGTTTTTATCCTCAAAATCATTAGTTTTAGAACTAGAGCTAGACTCGAAAACATTTTAATTAGAAATTACTTTTTCTAATTCTTTAGAAAGTTTATTCTTCTCAGAACTTACTTCCTCATGATTTTTTGAAATACTTTCAAAATCAGCATTTTTCTTATCAAGATCTTTAGAAAGATCTGATATCTCTTTTTTAAGAATATAACTCCTAGAGTTTCTCTTATCATGTTTTTATTAAGTTTAGAATTCTCAATCTCAATAAGTTCAGCAAACCTAGAGACTTCTTCATAAGTAGGTAAAGTATTTTCTTCATCAGAAGAAGATTCTTCATCAGAAGAGTCATAATACTTACTATCATTAGAATTTAAAGAAATATTGGTCAATGATTCATCATTTCGTACCTTAGCCATAAGACAATGAATATCAATAAGTAATCTGGATATAAGACCAAGATTCTTCTGTCCTGAAGATTCATAATCCGAAGATTCATCTGAAGAGTCACCACCACTGGCACTCCAGGTGTCATTAGCTTTCAGAACTTTTTTAGCTTTTGCTTTATAATAATTCTTTTTGTTCCTGTCTGAATGTCTTTCTTTCCTTTCTTTCTTTTTGAGCATAGGGCAATCTGGTCTTATATGTCCAGCTCTCTTGCATTCATAAAAAGTATCTTCTCCATCTTTCATATCTTTCCTTTCATTTTTCTTATACTTGGATTGGAAATTTCTCTATCCAGCTATCTTGTTCATCCTTTGATCAAGATTTGCTAATTCACTATATGATATTTCACTCTCACTAGAATCTGGCTGAAATACCATCTTCTTAGACTTAGATCTAGTTACACTCTCAAGAGTCTTAGCTTTCATATGATTTGATGTTGTTGTGAAAGGAACAGTACCATTTCCATTTTTCTCTTTGATGTTTTCAGCATCTCTCTTCATTCTGGTTTCATGTTGGAGAAGAGTTCCAAAAACCTCATCAAGAGAAATCTGAGTCACTTTCCTGTTCTCATCTATAGCAGTTCTTTTTTACTCCCACTCATTAGGCATGATATCAATTATCTTATCCAAAGAGCTTCATCATCTAAACCTTTCTCTCCCATAGACTTTAGGGTGTTTACTATAGTCATAAATCTCTGTTGAACTATACATATTGGTTCTCCATAAGAAAAGTTGAAGCCATGATGTTCATCTCTGAGCATAGCTCTCATAGTCTCAATCACCTTAGAAGTTCCAAAGTGTGTAACCTCTATCTTCTTCCAGATACAGTTAGCTGTTTCACAAGAAGAAATTTGGCTATATATATTTATATTCATTGAACAAAGTAGAGTATTTCCTACCTTATAGTTGAGTTGATATTCTTGCTTTTCCTGGTTATTAAAAGTTCTAACTTCTTTGTCAGGAATTTTATAATCACCAGTAAGCATAAAAAAATTGTCCACTCCAGTATTGATAACAAAAGACTTCATTCGATCTCTCCAGTACTCATAATCATTACCATCAAAGATTGGTGGTCTTGTAGGATTTAGATTATCAATTGAACCAACATTAATTCCTGTCATACTTATAATAACCTTCGGCACACAAACTTGTTAGTAGAAAAAATTCGTAATGACAAAGTTCGGAATGGAAAAGTTAGGAATGATAAAGTGAGAAAGAAAATCTTATTCGTAAGTATAAGTATTTCAGAGACCTCCTTTGATACCAATTGTAGGATCGAAATAGTGATGTAGATACTCAATATACAAGAGGGGGGGGGGTGAATTGTATACTTTAAAAATTCCTTTGGAACCTTTAATGTTAGTTACAAATAACTATGTTTTCCTTAAGAAAAGGAAAGGGATAAGTTTAACAAAGTTAAACTAAGCAAATTCACAACACCTCTAACACCGAATGCAAACATGGAAAGAGATTCCGAAAGTAGGTTCCAGAAATATGGTTCCGGAAATTGAAACTTAACAAAAGTTACAATATGAGATTCTACCTTAAAGCATATAGAATCTAAATGAAACAGAGTACAAGAAAGGAAGTATAAGAAAGTTATACTTTCCTTACAATAGAAAATACAGCGGAAATAAACAAGTAGTAGAACTAAAAGTAACAAGATAATAGTCTTTTATCCCAAAGAGAAGGGTATCCAACAACCTTGGATAAAGGTCCCTTGATTTATACTTTCAAGAAAGTATTTCTTACCCACACTAGGGTAAGCCCTCGATACGAAGATCAGAGTGTCTCTGTCTTGCTATCCCCGCAAGCCCTCAACTTCAAGTTAGTTGGCAACCTCTGTCTTCCTCAGCAAGGAAGCCCTCGAACTTCAAGGTAGTCGGCACCTCTATCTTCCTATCCCCGGAAGTCCTCGAATGTAATCACCAACATTCGGAGTCGCACGAAGCTTTGAGAGTTAATAAGAGCCTCTCTCTCTCTAGAAATCACTTCACGCATGTAATCACATGAGTCGAAGATCAGTCAACCTTTCAGCAGCACCGAGCTCTTTCAAATGAGCTCCTATTTATAGGTAAGGTCGGCCTCCTTCCCAATGGTCATATTTTCCTTAAAAATCGGAGGGACTTGTATACGTTTCACTTAGCCAACAGTTAGTTTTATAACAGAATAGACGACATCGTTTTATAACAAAACAAGTGTAACAGAATGTACGACACCATTAAAAATCTAACTCAAAAGATTCAGAGTGAAGGTTCGGAGTGAAAGTTCAGAGTGTAAGGAAAATAATAACGAGTAGTCAAAATATAAAGACATAAGTAAAATGAAAGTTCAGAGTGAAAAATTCGGAGTCTGAATAAATTCAGAGTGTACAAAACAGAACTGATCAGATTCTGTTTAATAGATGAATTCGGAATGAGAATTCGGAATGAGAATTCATCATCAGAATTCGTAGTGAGAATTCCTCATCAGAATTCGTAATGGAAATTCATCATCAGAATTCATAATGATATTTCATCTTAAAAATTCGTAATGAGAATTCGTATCCAGAATTCGGAATGAGAATTCATCATCAGAATTCGTAATGAGAATTCGTCATCATAAATCTTAATGAAAATTCATTATCAGAATTCGAAATAAGAATTTTTCATTAGAATTCGTAATGAGAATTCCATGTAGAACTTCATAAGGATTCGTATCTTGAATCTGGAATAGGACTTAGTCAGAGTTTGTAACTGGAATTCGGAATGATACTTTATTACAGTTCTCCTCTGGAATCCGGAGTAAAACTTCCTTACAAATCTTATCCAAAATTCGGATCCTAAAACAGAATACTTTATATCAATGTTTCAAACAAATCTGAGAAAACAGAAATGAATCCGAATTTTATACTTAGGAAAAATATAGATGAAAATATGATAAGGATAATTTTTCTTATAAAAGCGAATTTCCTTATAAAAGCAATTTTCCTTATAAAAGCAATTTTCCTAAAGATAAGGTGTTTGTGATTTTCAAAACAAGAAGTAATGGAAAAGTCATAAGGAAAACCTTATTGAATCAACAGAAATCAGACAAAAACAATGTTTGGGTGAAATGGGAAATGTTTGTCTAGACGGAATGTCAATCGTAGGTGTCATGGGACCACGGAGGCTGGAAATGCACTCTGCGTGTTGTAAATGGCCAAAACATCTGTTTTATGGTCAAATACAAACCCAACGACATTGGAATTACATTAAATCGCTTGAAAACACCATAATTATTATTTCTGTCACGTACAATGAGACAATACGTCATTTGGAAGTGTGGTTTGCGTGGCACAATTGAATATGTGTTTTTAGGTGTTTTGCGCATTTGAAAAGCATTCGGGGGGTGGTCAAAACTTGCCTAATGACCTTCAGATTCCATGAAATCGGACAAAAACAAAGGGTGGGTGAATTTTGAAATGCTCGGCCAGACTTCATGCCAATCGGAGGTGTCGTGTGATCACGGTGGCCGAAAACGCACTCCATGTGTCGTAAATGGCCAAAACTTGCGTTTAACAGTCAAATTCATGCCGAACAACATCTAAATGACTTGAAATCACACAAAACACCCTAATTTTTATTAATGAGGTTTACAAGTAGATGAAACATCATTTGAACAAATGGTTTGTGCGGCACGACTGAATATGTGTTTTTTCGGTGTTTGACGCGCTTGAAAAGCATGCATGGGGTGGTCAAAACCGGCCGAACGACATCAGAATTCCATGAAGTCAGACGAAAATAATGGTTGGGTGAATTGGGAAATGGTTGGCCATACGACACATCAATCAGAGGTTTTGTGTGACCGCGGTGGACGAAAACATACTTCGCGTGTCATAAATGGAAAAAACATGCGTTTAATGGTCAAATACATACCGAACGACATCAGAATGATTTTAAATCACACAAAAACACCATAATTATTATTCCTTAGGAATATGAGGAGACCACACATCATTCGGATGCACGTTTTGCATGACATGGCTAAATATGTGTTTTTTAGGTGTTTGTTGCGCTTGAATAGAGTGTGTCGGGTGGTCAAATCTGGCCGAATGACCCCAAAATGCCCTGAAATCGGACGAAAACAATGGGTATGTGAATTGTGAAATGGTCCGATAGACGACACATCGATCAGAGATGTTGTGTGACAACGGTGGCCGAAAACACACTCTGCATGTCGTAAATGGCCAAAACATGTGTTCTACGGCCAAATACATATCCAACGACATCAGAATGACATTAAATCACACAAAACACCCAACTTTGTATTTTTTAGGGGTAAAAAAAGACGACATGTCATTTGAATGTGCGGTTTTTACGGCATTACGGAATATGTGTATTTTAGGTGTTTGGCAGGCTTGAAAAGAGTGAATGGGGTGGTCAAAACCTGTTGAAAAATCTCAGAATGCCATGGAATCAGACGAAAACAATGGGTGGGTGAACTGTGAAATGGTCGGACAGACAGCGTGTCAATCAGAGGTGTCGTGTGACCGTGGTGGCAAAAAATGCACTCTGCATGTCGTAAATGGCCAAAACATGCATTTAACGGTCAAATGCATAAATAACGACATCAGAATGACTTGAAATCACACAATGTCATGTCCCGTCCTTGGGGCCCGTGTTGTGACTACCCCAAGCCCGCCTTCCATAGGCTAGGGGCTGGTGACTAGCACCAAGGCGTAAATCCTAGTAAAATGGGAAGGCATTGCCTTTGTAAAGTAAACAAACCCCACAGAGCAAGAAAGCATTAGAAGTAAACACTAAGTAATAACTGAGTATAACAGTAAGTGCGGAAAAGTAAGTGGGCCAGTATACAAACCCAAACTGAAATAAAAGTACAACTGGAAGGGAAAACAACAACTGAAAAGTAAAGCCGCAACGTCAAGCTATCCACTGGAAGCCCCACCTGAAGGGTGATTACAGATAGCCTCCACAACTGCTCGGGTCTATCCGTCCACTCTGAGTACGTCTCGCCCAGTGGTCTACCTCCAGGTACTGTCCTGCTCCGCAAGCCTCAACCACGATCAGCGATGTCCATCATCTGCAACCAACACAACGTAGTGCGGGCATAGCCCGTGCAGGGGTGAGTATAACCTACTCAGTAGGGACCCCGAAACCCACGAAGGTCTCCTGGAATCCACAAAGGATAAACCACAAAGGAAAGATACAATCATGATGTAACATCCGACACTACTTAGGTATATTCCCATACATATACCGAAGTCATGAATTTCTAGTACGCTCCAATATCCGATCTCAAGTACAACCCAGTCCACACAGGAAAGCGAAACGTAAATCCACACAGGATAGCACAACACAATCCACATAGGAAAGCAAAACAGGATTCAGCTCACACATGTATACTTCTTCGTATGATGATAGAGATGATCAGATATTGCCACTGATTCATCTAAGCCATCAGACCCACAATGGAGCGATAGGTACTAACCCCCGTAATGACCCACATAGGATCAGACCCACACAGGATCGAAAGGTAACTATCCCCCGCAAAGACCCACACAGGATCGGACCCACACAGGATCTGTAGGCACTGGCCCACATATGACCGATGAGCGCTGACCCACACAGGATCAGACCCACATAGGATCGGTAGCACTGATCCATAGAGGATCGCTGAGTGCTGTAGTCGTCACCGTCGAATCCACTGAGAATCTTTGTACAGTCGTCGTCATCACAGCCGCAGTCGCAGCCAGCTCTTGGGTTCCCGCACACAACAAGCTCGCTCGGGAGGGTCCGCTCCATGAGCCGAGGGACTGATACATCAACTGACACATAGTCCAGAGTTGATGTATCCAAAAGTTCCATATCGTCAACAGGAACTCAACGTCGCAGACGGTGCGTCAATCGGACGCCCGGTCTGAGAGTTATTGGCCTTTTCGTTCTAGGGGCCCGGTTGGTTTTTAAGGAAAAACCAACCCAGCCGTACTCCACATGCATCCAAACCTCGGGCGGAGTAAGCCAAAAGATCTTTCTCACTTAGAGGAATCCAACAAAGTCGACGACACGTCAATCGGATGTCCGTGGTTCAAGATATGAGCGTTTCAACTCCGAGGGCCCGGTTTGTTTCGTGTACGAACCAACCCGGCTGAACCCAAAGTATTCTGAAACCTGTAGTGCGATATACCGAAATGACCATATCGATCCAAGGATCACATCGCCGCTGACGGCGCGTCGATCGGAGGCCATCATCTCATGTTATGAAGAAAATACTGAAAAGGTCCGAAAACGGGGGGTCTGGGACTGGACCGACCCGGCCCAACCCCCCCTGGGTCAGCCCGAACCGGGTCCAACCCGGTCAGCGCGGCCCGGCCCGGCCAGAGTGGCCCGGCCCGGCCTGGGTGCGACCAAGCCCATTCGGCGGGTCGGCCTGGCCGGTTACGGCCAAGCGGAGCGGGGGGCGTGCTGCCCCCGCATGAGAGAACCGCGGCCCCGCGTGGGGCCGCCCTTGCCAGCGGGCGCGGCTGGGCCGCCGCGTCCCCTGCTCCTCCGGTCCCGCATGGTCGCGGAACTGCGCTGCTGCTGCCGCGGCTTCAGCCGCGGTGGTTATCCATGGCGGCGCGCCGGGCGCCACCCCCTTCCGCCGTCGTGCCGGCGTGGCGCACCGACAGTTCGCTCTGTGGACCACCGGACGAGCTCCGGTGGTCGGAAATTCATGTCGTCTTCACCAAAGGTCCTCCAGGGGTCCGTCCTTCACTGAGAGGACCCCGCGTCTCCCGTGCGGCCTGCTTTGTTGATGTCCGCCATTTCGCACACCATGAACAAAAGGGGCGGTGGGTTCGGACTTGTTCGTTAGTCCGCACCCACTGCGTTAGCGGTTTTAAAAGTCTCACAACAAAAAAAGTTTAATCAAACGTCGCGGGTATACAAAACACAATGATTTAAATAAAACAAACCCCTACCTCGTCGTTGTCGTCGAACGTGAGTTCTTCGCGGAAAATACCATCGTGGAAGAAGAGGACCGTCGCGTCGCGGAAGGGGGCGTCGCGTCGTCGTGGTACACGGCGTCGCGTCAATGATCTCTGAGGGTTAAAGAAAACACACATATTTAATTGCACGTTTTAAACCCATGTTGAGGATAAATCCACAATGAATTAGAGAACCGTAATCCCCAACCTCAAGAAGTTGATGATCGGAGATTGTTGCGGGGAAGAAACGTCGCGGAAGAAGCCTCGCGGAAGGAGAATCGTCGGCGTCGCGGAACACGACGTCGCGTCGTCAAACTCTGAGGGTTCATCGTTCTTCCCTTTCTTCTCGTTCTTCGCGTTCTTCGCGTTCTCCATGAAGGAGGATGAAGAACTTAGAGTTTCTGTCAATCCTATCAACAAGACACCCACAAGAAAAACGTGCATTGGTATTATTTTATTCCATGCCAACAATTTGAAAAACAAGTTAATAAACGAACCATTAGTTCAGTGAATTAATGGTAACGACTTAACTGTCCAATTAATAGGGGCGTTAAGATTTCAGAAAACGCACCAGTTGACTTTCATTAAAGAGGAGTTTTCGCGGGTGCATTATTTAGAGGAAAAGAAATGGTGGGGCTCGTGCAGGCCCCACCTCACAAATATCCTACCAAGTGGGTAGGATATTTTGGGTCCACCCTATCCGCCTCAACTCAGCTTGAGTGGCTTTAAGTGGTTTTATGTGTCTTTAAGTGAAATAAAAATAAAGTTGTCGCACCACTTTATTTTATTTCTTAACTTAACCCCAAAAATTAAAAACCACACCCGAGCAAACACTACTCCGGAAAAGGCATTTTTAGGCAAATACCGGCGCTGCGATTCCATCGGTGCCCTCAGAATTCGATTCCGAGCACCAGTTCAAAATTTACGAAAACCCACTCGTTCGTTCACTGAACGTACCCGAGCCAAACTTCAGAAAATGATTCCGGGCACACCGGGCCTTGGAATCAGGTGCTGTCAGAAACTGAGTTCTTGTAAAATTCCAAAGAAAATTAAGAAAAAAATTTCCTTGAATTTTACGGGTCTTTACATCACACCCACCTCAGGGCTTTACGTCCTCTTAAAGATACATCATAAACTAGGGAAACAAAAGTGGGTACTGTGCACGCATCTCAGCCTCCCGCTCCCATGTTCCCTCCTAGAGGTTCTTGTGCTGCCATCTGATGCGCACTAGAGGAATCGACCATCCACGTAGGACCCGCTCCTATCGATCCACCATCTCAACCGGGACCTCCGCAAAAGTCGCCCCATCATCAACGTCCAGCTCCCCATGGTCAATGATATGTGTTGAGTCGTGCACGTATCTCCTCAGCTGAGATACGTGGAAGACGTCGTGCACCCGGTACAACTGAGGTGGCAGATCTAGGCGATAAGCCACCTCTCCAATCCTGCTGAGGACCTGGAATGGTCTGATGAAGCATGGAGACAACTTGCCTCCTCGGCCAAATCTCTGTAATCCACGTCGAGGTGAGACCCGCAAGAATACGTGGTCGCCATCCTTGAACTCCAGTGGCCTCCGCCTCCGGTCAGCATAAGAATTCTTCTTGCTCTGAGCTGTCCTCATCCGTTCCTGGATGATCTGGACCTTCCCTCTTGTGGCCCCGACCATCTCTGGTCCCACAAGTGCTGACTCCACAGGGTCTGTCCAGCACAAAGGAGATCTGCAAGGTCGGTCGTACAACGCCTCGTATGGTGCCATCCTGATGGTGGAGTGGTAGCTTTTGTTGTACGCAAACTCCACCAAGGGTAGGTGGTCCTCCCAGCTGCCACCAAAGTCGAGAACACATGTGCGGAGCATGTCCTCGAGAGTATGAATGGTCCTCTCTGTATGACCATCCGTCTGAGGGTGAAAGGCAGTGCTCAGACGTAGTTGCGTCCCGAACGCCTCCTGCAACCCCTACCAAAGTCGGGAAGTAAAGAGAGCATCTCGATCAGAGACGATAGATGATGGCACACCGTGAAGTCGTACAATCTCCTGAACGTAGAGACGTCCCAAGCTCTCCACTGAGCCCTGCTCTCTGATGGGTAAGAAGTGAGCCGACTTGGTGAGTTGGTCGACAATCACCCAAATGGAGTCGTGACCTCTCGAAGTGAGTGGAAGTCCAGTCACGAAGTCCATAGATATCCCGTCCCACATCCACTTCGGGACCTCCAAGGGCTTTACCAAGCCTGCTAGTATAAGGTGCTCCACCTTCACCTGCTAGTAGGCGAGGCATTGAGAAACGAACTCATCAACAACCTTCTTCATTCCCGGCCACCAGTGCTACCGTCTGAGATCCTGGTACATCTTCGCCACTCCTGGATGTACCGCCAAAGGAGAAGTGTGAAACTCTCTCAGAAACTCCTTCAGCAAAGCAACTGGTACCAAGGTACGTCCCCTAAAAAGGACGTCGTGCTCTACTCCAAGGGAGAAACCATCAGGTTCCTGACTTGAGGATATCTGTGCATGCCGTATCTCACAGTCAGTGTCCCCATGTTGTGCCTCTCTGACCCACCGTAACACTGGAGGAGAGACTGTGAGAGACTGAAGGAAGGCTGCTCCATCTCTATCCACGAAGGATATCTGCAAAGCTGCTAGCTACTCTGTCGCCTCCTCAAGTAGCTGAATGCCTGTCCTCCTGCTGAGAGCATCAGCTACCACATTCCCCTTCCCAGAAGTATAGACTATCTCGAAGGCATAGTCCTGGAGGAACTCAAGCCATCACCGCTATCTCAGGTTCAGGTAATTCTGAGAAAAGTTGTACCTGAGACTCTGATGGTCAGAAAAGACTGTAAAGCGCTCACCCATCAGATAGTGTCTCCATGTCTTCAGAGCGAAGACCACTGCTGTTAAATTCAGGTCATGGGTAGCGTAGTTCTGCTCATGCGGCCTTAACTGACATGATCCATGGGCGATCACTGCCCGCTCCTGCATCAGGAAACATCTGAGTCCGGTCTCTGATGCATCACAGTAGACTACGTACCCTACTCCCTCCACAGGGAACCTCAAGATAGGTGCGCTGGTCAATCTCTGTCTCAGCTCTTGGAAGCTCTGCTGACATCTGTCTGACCACACAAACGGTTTCCCCTTCTTCGTATGAGCTGAGAGTGGTGCTGCAACTCTAGAGAAGTCTGGCACAAATCTCCGATAGTATCCAGTTAGTCCCAATAATCTCCACACCTCTGTAACTCTCTTGGGTGGCTCCCAAGATAGCACTGCCTCGATCGTCGCAGGATCCACCACAACTCCCGCCTCAGAGATGACGTGCCCCAAGAAGTGCACCTCACGTATCATGAACTGACACTTCGAGAGATTTACATAAAGTTGGTGCTCTCGGAGTGTGTCCAGTACAACTCACAAGTGGTAGGCGTGCTCCTCCTCAATCATCGAGTATATCAAAATGTCGTCGATGAAGACCACGACAAATAAATCGAGGTATGGCTGAACGATCCTGTTCATGAGGCCCATGAACACTACTGGAGCATTGGTTATGCCGAATGACATAACCAAGAACTCATAGTGGCAATACCGACATCTGAAAGTCATCTTCTGCACGTCCTCATCTCGAACTCTGAGTTTATGATAGCCTGACCTGAGGTCTATCTTTGAGAACCACCATGCTCCCTTGAGCGGATCGAAGAGGTAGTCAATCCTCGGTAGAGGATACTTGTTCTTCACTATCACTTGGATCAGGGGACGATAGTCGACACACAATCGCAAGCTCCCATCCGCCTTCTTGGCGAACAAAATCGGGGAAGCCCAGGGTGAAACACTGGGTCGGATGAATCCCTTTCCCTGCAAGTCCTCCAACTGTACTCGTAGCTCTTGAAGCTCAGCGAAGGCCATCCTATATGCTAGAGTGGATATTGGGGCTCTACCGAGGTACAGATCAATATAAAAGTCTACCTCTCTGTGAGGAGGTAGTCCTGGAACGTCGTCGGGAAAGACGTCCGCATACTAATCCACCACTGCAGGAAAACTAGGACTCTGTAAGTCAACTGCTCCTAGGATGAGGCTAGCCAACTGATGAGTGATGTGCTGCCCTCTCATCTGTGAGAGTTATTCATGTGTTGCGAAGGCTCCCTTCTCGCCGGTGAAGGTGAACCTGCTCCTGTCGGTGCGTACACATCGCACCTTGCGCCTAGTACAGTCAATCTGAGAATGGATTGTAGATAACCAATCCATGCCCAAGATGACGTTGTAAGGCATCGACGCCGCTACAGGAAGATCCCATCTGAAGCTCTCACCTCCTAGAGTAAGCTCACACTGCTGGTACCAGTGCGTAATCGTCGAGTCTGCTCCCGTAGAAGTCTCTGGCCGCAAAGATCGAGCCAACGACTCTGTCGGAATCTCCGAGCTCCGAATAAGGGAAGAAGCTATAAAAGAGTGACTCGTTCATGTGTCTATAAGAACTACAGCAAGGGTGGAATAGGCACACATAGTACCTCGAATCATCTCGGGTGCGCTGTGGTCGTAGGCCTCCGCTGCATGAAGTTGTGTCTGTCTCTGCCCACCAGCTCCCTGTGGTCGGGGTGGACCTCCGGGTGGTGGTGGTGGTAGAGCCTCAAAGCGTCGCCCACCACCTGCTGCTCGGCCAGCTCCTCTGCCTCGTCCGCCTGCTCCCTGCGGACCGCCACGGTCGACCCTCTGCCTCATCCTGGGTGGCCCCTCAGTCGTCTGTTGCTCCTCGGCATGATGGGTCGGGCAGTCACGAGCCATGTGACCCTATCTGCCGCATGTGTAGCACTGCCTGCCTCTCAAAAGAATGGCTCCGTGCTGTTTTCCCCGCACTGCTGAGCCAGTGTCCTGAGGTCGTCTGCTTGAGGGTCTGGTCTGCCTGGACCCATGAGTCATTCGTCGACTGCCTGCTACAGAAGACTCTGCTGCGTGCTGCCCCACGATAGGTCTCGCTGCTGAAGAAGGCTCAGCAAGAAAACTCTTGATCAAAATGGCTCTCTCCAGTACTCTTTCCAAGGTCAGAATGCTAAGGGAGATCAGCGAAGCCTTGATCTCATGTCTCAATCCCTGCTCAAAGGTCCAGGCCAGGAAGAATGGGTCCCGTACCATGTCTGTCGAGTAGCGCGAGAGATCGATAAATCTCTTTGAGTACTGGGCGACCATCAAGCTGCCATGTCGCAGCTGAAGAAGCTCCTGGATTCACACCGCACGGAGGGTGGATGGGACGAACTCTGATCGGAAGAGTCTCTCAATGTCCGTCCAAAGGAGAGATGCCTCAACATGCACCTGGAGCATCAAGCTCCACCATCGGCCCGCTGCCGCGTACAGTAGGCTCGCTGCGAGGATCACCATGAGGTTTGCTGGTGTCCTCACTAACCGGAAAACTCGCACCACTGCCTCCAGCCAGTCCTCAGCTGCCTGGGGGTCCGTCTCCCTGCAGAACCTGGGTAGTCGCTAGCGCTGGAACTCATGCAGTGCACTAAGGAGACGTGCATCGTCAGCGGCTGGGGCTAGAAGCATCGGTGGCTCGGTGGGTAAAGGTACCGCCGATGCCTCAACTGTCAAAGGGCCCTGTACCGAAGCCTCGTCGTTCGACGTGCTGTCGTCATGCTCAACTCTCGGAACCCTAGCTGGCTGCCGTTGTGGGTCCATCCTGAAAAGGAAATAGGTGTTCCACGGTCAGAACAATATACCTGGTGAGCTAACATAAATTAATCACAAAGAAAACTTGAAACAAACATTCAATCTATGTTTTCGTGTATTAAGTTGGAAATCAGAAGTCAGGGTCCTGGTGTACGAATACGTCATCCGCCACACCAACATTGGAATCCCTGGACTGATAACCACACCCAATACGCTTAACACTATTACTTAACATAGGAAAAGATCAGAGTACAATCGTTGTCATCACAGTCACAGTCGCAACCTCGCTCGGGAGGGTCCGCTCCATGAGCCGAGGGGCTGATACATCAACTGACACATAGTCCAGAGTTGATGTATCCAAAAGTTCCGTATCGTCAACAGGAACTCAACGTCGCAGAAGGCGCGTCAATCGGATGCCCAGTCTGAGAGTTATTAGTTTTTTCGTTCTTGGGGCCTGGTTGGTTTTTAAGGCAAAACCTACCCGGCGGTACTCCACCTGCATCCAAACCTAGGGCAGAGTAAGGCAAAAGATCCATCTCACTTAGAGGAATCCAACAAAGTTGACGGCACGTCAATCAGACGTCCGTAGTTCAAGATAAGAGTGTTTCCGCTCCGAGGGCCCGGTTGGTTTCGTGTACGAACCAACCCAGCCGAACCCAAAGTATTCTGAAACCTTGAGTGCGATATACCGAAACGACCGTCTCGATCCAAGAATCACATCGCTGCTGACGGCGCGTCGGTCGGAGGCCCGCAGCTCAAGTTATTAGCAAATGACCAAAAAGGTCCGAAAACGGGGGGTCTGGGCCCGGAACGACCCGCCCCCCCCCCCCCCCCCCCGGGTCGACCCGACCCGGGTCTGGGTCCAACCCGGCCAGTGCAGCCCAGCCCGGATAGAGTGGCCTGGCCCGACCGGTGGGTTGGCTCGTCCGGTTACGGCTGAGCGGAGCGGGGGGCGTGCTGCCCCGGCATGAGAGAACTGTGGCCCCGCGTGGGGCTGCCCATGCCAGCGGACGCGGCCGGGCCGCCGCGTACCATGCTCCTCCGGTCCCGCGCGGTCGCGGAATCGTGCTGCTATTTCCACGGCTAAATCCGCGGCTGTTCTCCACTAAGGCGCGCCAAGCACCACCGCCTTCCGCTACCGGCACCGCTGTGCCGGCGTGGCGCGCCGGCGGTTCGCTCTTCGGACCACCGGACGAGCTCCGGTGGTCGGAAATTCACGTCGTCTTCGCCAAAGGTCCTCCCGGGGTCCATCCTTCACTGCGAGGACCCCGCTTCGCACGTACGGCCTGCTTTGTCGACGTCCACCATTTGTCACACCAAGAACGAAAGGAGCGGTGGGTTCAGACTTTTTCGTTAGTCTGCACCCACCGCATTAGAGGTTTTAAAAGTCTCACAAAAAAAACAGTTTAATCCAACACCGCGGGTATAAAAATCACAAAGATTTAAATAAAACAAACCCCTACCTCATCGTTGTTGTCGAACGTCAGTTCTTCGCGGAAAATACCATCACGGAAAAAGAGGATCGTCGTGTCACGGAAGGGGGCATCGCGTCGTCGCGGTACACGACGTCGCGTCGATGATCTCCGAGGGTTAAATAAAACACATAGATTTAATTGAACATTTTATACCCATGTTGAGGATAAATCAAAAAATAATTAGAGAACCATAATACCCTACATCAAGAAGTTGATGATCAGAGATTGTTGCGGGGAAGAAACGTCACCGAAGAAGCGTCGCGGAAGGAGAATCGTCCGCGTCGTGGAACACGGCGTCACGTCGTCGATCTCTGAGGGTTCAGCGTTCTTCGCGTTTTTCGCATTCTTCGCGTTCTTCGCAAAGGAGGATGAAGAACTTAGAGTTTCTGTCAATCCTCTCAACAAGCCACCCACAAGAAAAACGTGCGTTGGTCTTATTTTGTTTAATGCCAACAATTTGAAAAAAAAAGTTAAGAAACGAACCATTAATTCGGTGAATTAATGGTAACGAATTAACTGTCCAATTAATAGGGGCGTTAAGAGTTTAGAAAACACACCAGTTGACTTTCATTAAAGAGTAGTTTTCGCGGGTGCGTTACTTAGAGGAAAAGAAACGGTGGGGATCATGCGGGCCCCACCTCACAAATATCCTACCATGTGGGTAGGATATTTTGGGTTCCACCCTATCCGCTTCAACTTTGCTTGAGTGGATTTAAGTGGTTTTAAGTGGTTTTAAGTGAAATAAAAATAAATTTTTCACACCACTTTATTTTATATCTTAACTTAACCCCAAAAATTAAAAACCACACCCGAGCAAACGCAACTTCGGAAAAGGAATTTTTAGGCAAATACCGACGTTGCGATTCCATCAATGCCCTCAGAATTCGATTCCGAGCACCGGTTCAAAAGTTAGGAAAACCCACTTGTTCGTTCACTGAACGTACCCAAGCCAAACTTCGTAAAATGATTCCGGGCACACCGGGCCTCGGAATCAGGTGCCGTCAGAAACTGTGTTCTTGTAAAATTCCAAAGAAAATTATGAAAAAAAATTCCTTAAATTTTATGGGTCTTGACACAAAAAACACCTTATTTTTTTTTTGAGGTTTAAGAGAAGCTGACATGTCATTCAGACGTGTAGTTTGCGTGGTACGACTGAATATGTGATTTTTAGATGTTTGGTGTGCTTGAAAAGCATGCATGGTGTGGTCAAAACTGGTCGAACGATCTCATAATGACACAATAATCAGACGAAAATAATGGGTGAGTTAATTTTGAAATGGTCAGATAGACGTCATGTCAATCGGTGGTGTCGTGTGATCGTGATGGCCGAAAACAAACTCTGCATGTTGTAAATGGTCAAAACATACGTTTAAGTATTAAAATCATACTGAAAAACATCAGAATAACTTGAAATCATAAAAAAACACTCTAATTTATATTCATGAGGTGTACGAGGAGACGACACGTGATTCAGATGTGAGGGTTTCATGGAATGACTATAATATATATTTTTTTAGGTGTTTGGCACACTTGAAAAGTGTGCATGGGGTGGTAAAAACCGGCCAACTGAACTCTAAATGACATGAAATCAGAAGAAAACAAAAGGTGGGAGAATTTAAAAATGGTCGGCAAGACGGAACATCAATCAGAGGTGTCATCTGACCATTGTAGCCAAAAACGCACTTTGTGTGTCGTAAATGGCCAAAACAGGTGTTTTACAATCAAGTACATACCCAAAGACATTCAAATGACATGAAATCACATGAAATAACCCTAATTATTATTCTTGAGGTGTGTGAGGAGACGACACATCATTCAGACTCGCGGTTTGCACGAAACAACTGAATATGTATTTTTTAGGTGTTTGGCGGGCTTTAAAGCATGAGTGGGGGTGTCAAAACCGGCCAAACGAGCTCAGAATTCCCTGAAATCAGATGAAAATAAAGGGTGGGTGAATTTAGAAATGGTCACCCATAAAAAACTTCAGTCGGAAGTGTCGTGTGATTGCGGTGGCCGAAAAAGCACTCTGTGTGTCGTAAATGGACAAAACATGTGTTTAATGGTTAAATGCATATCAAACGACATCAGAATGACTTCAAATCACATGAAAACACCATAATTATTATTTTTGAAGCGTATAATGAGACAACATATCATTCGAACATGTGGTTTGTGCAACAATGTTGAATATGTGTTTTTAGGTGTTTGGGGCGCTTGAAAAGCGTGCGTGGGGTGGTCAAAACCGTCCGAATGACCTCAGATTTCCATGAAATCTGACAAAAACAATGGGTGGGTAAATTGAGAAATGGTTGGGTAGACAACACGTCAATAAGAGGTTTCATGTGACCATAGTTTCTGAAAACACACTTTGCATGTCGTAAATGACCAAAACATGCGTTTTATGGTCAAATACATACCGAACGATATCAGAATGACATGAAATCATAGGAAAACACCCTAATTATTATTTTTGAGGTGTAATAAAAGGAGAAACATAATTCATAGGCGCATTTTGGGTTTCATGGTAGAATTTGGGTTTTTTGGTGTTTGGCGCGCTTGAAAAACGTGCATGGGGTGGTCAAATCTGACCGAACGACCTCGGAATACCATGAAATCGGATGATAACAAAGAGTGGGTTAATTGTGAAATGTTTGTCAAGATGACACTTCAATTAGAGGTGTTGAAACTTTAGCACAAACATCCATGGATCATTTTTGATGGGTAAAAGTCAACCCCACCTCAATCTGAGGCATGGTGTGACCGGTATCACTCAAAGTGTTTCACATTTGTTTGAAATGGACAACATTTTAAGTGAAAAAACAACTGGAATACGGAGAATCTTCACAAGGATACACATAGATTCTTGAAATTAAGGAATAAAAAATAAAATAAGGTCTATTGGTTATACATTATTATAAGAATATATTCATAAGGCATTAATTGAAACACAATGGGTCATAGTACATATAGAAAATCATGAATTATATTAGGAATGAGCCTCGACATCCCATCATGAACATGAACCAACACTCATGTTCTAATTCTCAATCATGGGCCATTCATTCTATACAATAACATACAATACATAAATATCATATTGAGATTTCATATGAAACCTATTAACACTGAAGAATACCATATAACAAATTGGTCAACAAGGCTACATATATATTCTTGAAAAATAAGTTTCAAAGTCTCATAAAAATACCCCAATGGTGAGTAAAATATATGGTGACACCATAGCCCAATGGATCACCTTAATCCAATCCTCAAACAGTGGGTTCTAAGAGCAAAACAATGTCCCTTTGGGAACCCAATACCAAAAAATTAATTTAATATTCATACCCACTACCCAAGATGGGGATTCATCTCACATCACACCGAGGAGAGAAAATTACAATTAGCCACATACCCCTTTATTATAATTGAAAATTCTATGAAAAACATGTTGGATTTCCGGTAACCAATCTCATATGTCGAGATTAGCCAATGATCATCACTAACACATCAGGAACCATTTATACATTGATACATATTCATTAGAGGAATATAAACATCCCATGTGATTCCAATAACTCATCCCAGGTCTAAGAACATGATCATTAACATTGTCTATCTTATGGGTATCATGATCCTTGTCCACTCTACCCATGTTTTTCTATTGGTTTTATGATACTCAACCCCAGACCATGACTAAACATCCCATGTGCTTCCTATAACATGTATGTTTTTTATCTTGTGTGTATTGGTGTTGTGGTTTAAGTGAGGAATGAATTCTAAATTTGGAATACTCTTATGGGTGTAATTTCATTTCCTGTAACTTGTATGATTTTTCTCTTATGGGTGTTATTGCATTTGAATTTCTAAACTTGTAAATTTTAAACTTCTAAATTTTTAATTCTGGAATGAATTCTAAATTTTGAATACTTTGGATTAGGATTTTGTATTGGTGTTGTTTCAGGTCTGGAGAGGGGGAGGTGTGTTGCTGTGTTAGCGTGGATCTGTGTTGTTGTAGGTTGGGAGAGGGGAGAGGGGTCAACTATTGTGGAGTTGAGAAAATGTATACAAACTATTTGTGCAAAACCCTTAATATAGATTCTATAATATAACTATACCAATGGTTTTGTTACAACCGTTGGTATAGGTTTATACCAACGATTATAATAAAACCATTGGTATAGACTTATGGATTTCCATATCCCCTCTATACCAATGGTTTACAACCATTGGTATAAGTGTAACAGTCATATTCCAACGATTTCAAAAACCATTGGTATATGTTATATTTAACTCACATATGCCAATGGTTTGTAGTAAATCGTTGGTATACCTTCTATTTTGACACATATAACAACAGTTTTCATAGAACTGATAGTATAGGCCTATTGTGAAAACTTACATGGCCAATGTTGAGGGAACCATTTGTATACTATATAAAAATAGATTCCAGGCCTTTACCAACCGTTTTGAACCATTGGCAAAGCGTAAAATTCTAGTAGTGCCCAATCAGAAGGTGGGTGTGGTTTCTTTGAGATGAACCACTGCATGTGAGTTTTTCAATGTCCATGATTAAACAATGAAAGAAGAGATCTCCAATGAAGAGAATAATGTTACATACCCCTAATAAATAATAAAGATGATATTTGAGGTTTGAAGTTAGAGGGAATATAATATATGGGTGCTTCCTGTTGACTTATGTGGTGTCCTTCTCCATATGGTATGAAAATTTTTGTTGAGGAGGTAGTCTCAACACCATCACCTCTATCTCTTCTTCTTCAATCACCACCACTAGAGTGGTCTCTTCTTTAACATCCATAGTCTGCTCTATTTGTGCTGTATTAGAAATTTCAAAGAAAGAGAAGTCAGAAAACAATTCAGTTTGAATAAGATTAAAACATGACGAATAAATAAAGAAATATTCCCTTTAATATAAGTCAGTTTGGAAATATATATCTTCAGGCATGACCATTGGCAACTCAATCTCAATATGTTCATCTTCATCATTATCTTCAAATGAAAGCGAGAGGTCGAATGTTTCTAATGTTCCATTATCATGGATGGGAAGATAAAGTTTCATTTTATCTTCAACAAATCTATTCCATGATTCTTCCAAAAAATGTTGACCTCCTATGAGTTCATCAGTTGGAATGTGAACTTCTGGGACCTCCTCGAGCAATGGTTGAGTGCGGGATGATGTTATTAGTTTCTTTAGAAGTTCTTTATCACTGCCTCAGGTTCATTAACATAAAAAATGATTAGTGAAATCTCTTCCACCACTCATTCTGGTTCAGGTTCCAACTCAGGTTTCGTCTTAGGTTCAGGTTTCGCTTGGGATGTGCATATGTATTCTTCATTAAAATCAATTTGGCTCTCCAAGTTTTTCACTTTACCACTAATCCTATGAAACTGAGAATAATTTTCATTATAAACATTTTCTTGCACATGATATTAGTCATTCCATGCATAATAACCATAATTTGAATACATCATGAACAAAGATGGTTTTTTTAGTTTTTGAAATTTAGGATTTTTTTGTTGTTTCTTAAATGAAAGGAAAATTATTTAAAGAATGTGAAAAAATAGTGAATGAAAACCACTTGGCACCATATCAAAAATTCCAATCTGATGAAACATTGTCTTGTGCTCTCTGAAAAATATTTATAACCAAGTGTAGCACAAGGGATGACCTAGGGCGTTCTCTTGAGGAGCTTTTGTGGTTAATCAATAAGTACTTATAATTCAATTTTTTTATATTTTTATTATTGTTATGAAAAAAATAAATGAAACTGTTGTTTTAGAAATTTTAATGAAAGATAAAGGGTAGTAAACATGCAATGCATAATGCAGACAGAATGAATGCAAACAAAACGATGTTAGACAGAAAAGAGATATTCCTGAGAGAATCACCCAGATTAAACCTTTGTCGTCTCATTATTAGTTTCAAATTTAATTAATAAAAACACTCCATCGTATGAGTGAATATCATCTTCTATATGTTGTTGTGAATATATATTGCTCTCAATGAACGCCAAGAGACCTCACATCCACCTCCTCGATTGAGGGAAAATATTACAGAAGGGAAAGTTAAGTCTCAGGTGGAATGTGGAGACACAAATGCACCTTACCCTCTAAGACCCCCTTGAACTATCTCTAATAAAATAAAAAACAATTAAAATTATTATTCAATGACTTGGGTTAATCATTAGATTGAACCCCCAAGATGTTCCTCGGGTCAGATACTCATGATCACGAGTAAAAGAGATCACGGTGGAGTAGGACAGGGTGGAAAACAAAAGATAAAAAATGAGAATGATGTGAATAAGAGAAAAAATATATATTAAAAATGCATAATACAATTAAAATGGAATGAATCTAAAAAATAATTAATAATGGCCACATACAAGTGCTAATACATTGAGAATGAGAGGGGATAATTTTTTATATGGAAAACAATGTGAAATCATGGCTCCAGAATCTCTTCTCCAAAATATTGAATGTGGTAGACCCATTTAAATACCAAATCATGTATTTCAGTCTTCCCGAAAAGTGTTCCAAAATATCATATTCTTCTTCCCCCAAAATTTCAGATTTATTATTCGTGTTTGGAAAAAGATAAGGTGCATTTACTCATCAACATTAATATTGTATGAAGGTTTTCTAATTTTGTCCCCACTTTCATGATTCCAATGACTACCTTAATTGTTGAATATCTTTACGAAATTTATTGGAACAATTGAAAATTAATTTTTTTTCAAATCCATTTGGAATCACCTTAATTGGAGTTCTATATCCCATGTTATGTTCCAAAGAATGAGCTGGGGTCCACTATGCTGTCCAAAATAATTCTCCAACTTGATTGTATTTTTTGGTTTTGTCGATGGTCGAATTAGATCCTAGTACACATAAGAAAATTGGAGGAAAATAAAAATGGAGTCTAAAAAAATTTGAATCACAAAATTTCAAGATATATTTTATGAGAAATGAAAAAAATATCCTTGTGATAACAATCTGTTAAAATAGAAGAATTAGGCCATTTTTACATTTTAGCTAAAATTACCAATAAAACATAAAATGCAAATAAATTGTCTATAAAAGAAACATTTGTGGGATTAAAAACAATTATATTTAGAATAAAATTATGGAAAATATTTTTCTATCAGAGTGTGACCAACTAAACCAAGAAGCATTGCTGGTCGAGGCTGTCATGGTACTCTTAGATCTGTGGATAAACAATTGACAATGGCGTATGTGAAAAAACATCACTCAGAGCATCTAATAGAATCATGTGATCTCCCCACGGGTTAGGAACTTTTAATTCTAATGTCCGGTGTTGTTGTTTTCTATAATGTTTTCGGAATTGATCCACGATGATGATGTCCCACAAGATCATTCTCTTAGTAGCAGGGTATGATATCTAACATTAACACCCATCAACTAGTGGAGGTTGGAGAACTGGTAATGGAACTGACATAGATCATTTCAGCTATAGAATAGTCCATTGGGAGTACGAGGCATGAGAAAAAAATCCACTATATACTAGGTTATCTCCCAAGGACTATACTACCTGCATTATCGTATCCCTTTAGGATGGGGTGCTGAACATAGCCTCATATACCATGTTTGTGGTCATTGGTGGCTAGTTAGGTTGGTGTTCAGCATCATCCAAACCGTAGAATGACTCTCCGTGATCTCATGTCGAGGACAATAGTGAATCTCGTGGTGGTATAGAACATTTCAAAACAAGCCCTTGGAAAAGGAGGTAGATCACCCCTCCTTTATATACCTATGGAGAGATTCTGAGATCTGGTGCATCTCACTTTTTGGGATAAAGAGTCAGACTTGTTGGGTTCTTTCCCTAGACCCTAAATCTAAGGATCATGGTGAAGTCCCTATCACCATGTCACACTATGATTCAAAATTTTATGGAGGACTAGGTTGAATGCTACTTAGAGCTTCTCTGGGCTATTCCTTCGGTGGAAACGGTTCTCCCTCCTGCCCATGGATGGTTCTTCAAGGCAAGGTGAATCATAGACATGGGAAGGACCTCTATTTATATTTATTCTATGTTAGATAGGAACAATGCATGAGATATAAGGAATATGAGGAGAGTCTGCATGCCGATTGTTCCTGTTGAAAACAAGGCCTCCACTTTGGTGGGTCAGGGTGTGAGGAGAACACATGCATATGCCGAATAGTACATGGGGAGGACCTCCATGCTGATTTCAGGATGCATGGGGATACCTTCACTATATGGAGTGTTGCAGTAGGGAGGACCTCTATTGGAATCTGTGGAAACTTGGGGAGACCTCCATTTTAGTGGAAATCAGGTTGAGGAGTACCTATGATTTAATGACATAAAATGTGGGAAAAAAATCCACACCTAGGATCATGAGTATGGAGAGGACCTCTGCACTTGTTTTCGATGAGGTGGGGACGACGTCTACTTTAATTGGCGTTTAGGGAATGGGGATGACCTCCATGTTAGGCATCTGAGTGGGGGGACCTCTACTCTATCCAAAGGCGGTACATGGGGGGCCTCTATACTGAACACCATTATCATGGGTCATCCCATGATGACTGTTTATTGCACCACTGAATGGATGAGTCAACCTAGACTGCGTGAGGGGTGGTTGGGGCCTCAATCATGATAGTTCATAGATGTTACCACGCTCTCTTATACCAAGGGATAGATAGTGTGTGTTGGAAACATCACAGGCCATTGAAACTATGGATAGAAAAACCCCCGGATGGGTATCCTCCAGAGCATGTTCCAGATGTTGGCATCAGTTCCGCCAACCAAGAGATGGTTGAGTAGTGGGGATGTCCTGCTACCCAATTTGTGGGGCCCGGTGGCGGCATTGACATCTCTTAGTGGGAGCCCTCCTTGGTGGAACCCTAGGTTATGTTGATATTGGGATGGACCGAACATCCCTCACCTCACCTAAGTAAGGGAGTGAATCATAATAGTGTTCTAGGGAGATACTATCAAAATCATTGGATGTCACATTGTGGAGTAGCGTCTCCATGGAAGGGCCTCAGGAGTGATGATTACATCGAGGCATAGAGGCCTCCAGATCTGGGTTGGCCATCTCTCCAGTCAGGATAATACCATCCTTCTCATATCATTGAATAAAAGTGTCAATAACCCTTCCCTTAATATAATTAATTTGTGATATGGGGCATGGAAGCCCATTAGTCATAGCCATGGATGTTGTTGTGGTGGAGTTGGAGCAATGCGGGAATGCCGCAACATCGTTCCTCCTACCACTGCGTAAATGGGAGGATTTCGATTGGTTCCAGAAATGAATGGTGACTCACACATCAATATAAATAATTGGAATCCAATTCCCAGTTCTCATGTGTATTTCACTATTCTGTGTTTAGAGAGAATGGTCCACAATGACCATACCATAGACCGAAATACCCTGTAGTCAACTAGACCATATTTTGGTGAGTTACACACCAGTCTTACTATTTCCATGGTGATACATGGCACCAAATATATAAATCTGGCTAATTTATCCTCTACATATCTATATACCACTACTAATCACCACATTAAGGAAAACGTCTTCATGTTGGGGTTAAAATTTCTCTTTTTGACTTTTTTCTGCCCAGGTTCTCCTCGTCATGCTATGTATGTGGGTTGATTCGATAGGACGGGCCACAATATTTCCCCACATTCATTATTTCCAAAATATGGTGGCATTATTCACCTTTTTATGGATTTCTTTATTCTTTATGAAAATGGGATGAATGGAATTCAGTCTCTCATTATTTGGATTCCTCCTGGGAATTCGTCACATAGTACGGGTCTCCCTTAATTATTAAGACATTGTTTGTGAAACTCTTACTTGTGCCATATCATTGTGGATTATGGTTAAATATGATGCTTCTCTCATGACATTCCAAAGGTGTTAAGTCAAGGTATCCACCTTCATTCATGAAAGTAGTCACGTTGGGCATTGTTGGTGAGTCTGGATGCTAAAACATTGGTACACCAATATTTTACCATATTAGAGGGATTATCAAGGGTGGAGAAGCATGAGGTATCACATGTATAATGTAGTGAATTATATTCTAGAGGAATTTCTCCTAGATTTTTCTTGGCCTCCCATGTTTAAAAAATGGTATTCCATGAGGTTAACATCTAGATGAGACAGATGAGATAGATTAGAACAGTTATGAAAGTAGATCATATGGGTACAACTCTATGAAGGATAACCTAGAATTTTTACCAAATTAATGGGTCAAAATGACTAATAAGGACACACCAATGATGATGTGTCCCATAAAGGGGAAGATTTCACACTATGAAGGCTGATCTGGACACCATAATGGGTGGATCATAAGATAGTGGGTCACAAAAAAGGGGACCTAGATGTTTATCATTTCATGGGTTTGGACCTCAAGGAGGCTTCCAATATAACCTTATTAGAATACAAAGATAAAAACCCACTTAGTTCAAGTGGGAGAGTCATGAGATTTGGGTATACTCAATGGACTACAACCTAATGAAATAATGGGGCATACAAGTGGTTAGCAGACTGAGTTCAACAATAAGAAATGAGATTAAAATGGCTTACATATGGGTAGCTACCCATACAGATGGCATGATTTCACTGGGATGTAGCAGCCCTGGTAAAATCATGATGGATGTTGATGAAGTGTTAAAGGGTGTAATGAATTGGGATGGAAATGAGAACTTGTATAAAGGTGAAAATATTAGGATTGAACCTCAGGGTAAATTCATATATATCCAAATGGAAGGGAATCAATGTACACATATATCAGGAACAGGGAGATGAGTCATCAGAGGAGGCAGCTCATGAGAATGGATGTTTGTATAGGGGAGAAGATGGAATTGGAATCAATGGGTTAACCATGATCTTCTCAAGACATAATGTATCAAGGTAGAAACCATAATCAAGAGTGGGTTAAGGGATTTCTCCTTGGGGGGGAGGGTCCTAGGTACCTTTCTCGAAAATGGCATAGATCAAAATCCATGTATTTCAGGAATGGGGCATAGAATCGAGTTGTACACAATGGAAAAAAACCCATAGACATGATTAGGACTTACCCATGGTTAGTATCCCATCGCAAGAATGTCATACTTTGTAGGTGGAGTATGGATTGAGTGTTTTACATATGCACTAAGACAATCTAGGAACTGTTCTAACACCACAATAGGGAGTTCCAAGGATGTGGGTCCCAACAAAGCGGACACCAAAGTTTAACAATGTTTGGGGTTCATCCTCAGATAGGCTTCCAACATACCCCATCTAGGAGATAGGGATAAAAAACCACATAGATCAAAAGAATAAAATTTAACATCATGTGGAATGAAACGGGTATACATTTTAACATCATGTGGGATGACGGTGAACCAACGTGATGTGATCGGGTCTGATGTGTGATGGGCTTGAACCTCAGGGAGGCTTCATATGTATCCCCATGGTACAAAATCAAATTCTATATTGTTTGGAATAGGGGGGATGTGTCTTACATGCTATGGTGGCTCAAAATGGATTACATCATCAATTCTTACTCTAAGATCATGTGAGTCTTGTTCGGTTTGAGAAATAAGAGGCTACAATAGACTTGACGAATGTACCATGAAAAGGGTGTTAGTGACGAGTAGAGCAGGATTATGCATGGTTAGTAGACCAAGATAAATGGATGATTTTGAAACACTGTGATGGTTTAAAGATGTATGAGGAGGATATGGATATCATATAGGGGGAGCCCTACCTAGGTGGGTTATGGCTTACACAAAGTCCATCTGTGGCACACATGGAAAAAATCCCATAAGGAAAGAGAGAGAGGGAGGAAATTGGTGGCCATCCACTATATGATCCTATTAGACCTTCCTTACATGAATAAATCATAGTTTTACTTCATGTGTTATGGTTTTGTGGTTTCATGGTATTTTAATATCCTATATCATGAATGACGAGGACTTGCACCTCACACTTAGAACATAAATAACTTGTACCAAACTATAGTTGGGGATGGGAATGTACCATCAATGCCTGGTATTGATGGTTTTAGAGTGATCCATTGAGGGGTATACATTATTGATAGAGCTAATATTTCAAATATTTTTAATTTATATTTAAATGATTTAAATATCACAAATTTAACAATTTGATCTTATTTGTAACAATTTTGGATTTAGAGTGTGTTTTGGGATAAAAAGTTAAAATTGCATAACTCTGGATTTTTAACAGATTTTTATCACAGGGGTATTTTAGTCATTTTTCATAAAATCAATTTCTATATTTTGTGATTCTAATTTTTTTAGAATCCTTATTTTATTTCCTTCATCTTTGTCGTCAGGACTAGGAAAGGATTCATGCATCTTGATGCCCAAAAAATCAATGAAGTTGACAATTTTTTCCGGGCGGACTTCGTTGACCCTACATTGGTAATGGAAACAACTTTCGGCCTAAACTACTCCAAATGCTGCGATTCTACCTGGATATTATAGTGAACTCCCAGACACGTCTCCACAATAAATTTCATGCCGTTTGGAATCCTTTATAATGGCCGTTTAGTGATAGATTTTTTAAGGAAGCTTCCAGGAAGCTTCATCCAGATAAATCGATTTTCAATAGAAAAACCATAACTTCCTCAATACGATTCCAATTAATCTGAAATGTTTAGGGTGGACGTAAAAGACATTTATGCACAATATTTATGAATAGGTCCACGCATTAATTGGCCAATTAATGGTCGAAAACGCGACAACTTTTTGATGAGGAAATCTGCCTATAAAAGGAGAGGATCTCCTACCTCTAAATCATATTCTATTTTTCACCACACCATCTGTCACAAAAGGGAGTTGGCTTGAGAGAGAAAAGGGGATGGTGGAGATTTTGATCCTTAAGAAGATGAAATCCTTTTAAGATTCAATAGAGAAGATGAAGGCCTCTTAATTGATGGAAGGCTAAGTGGCAAGTGGTTGCGGACGGCGACACCCGACAGACACTCTCTTCTGAGTTTGGATTTTAATGTGTAATCCCTTTTTTGAATTTCTCTTGAACCAATATTTTTGAATGAATCTGGTTGTTTTATTTCTTAAGTATAATTTCAACACATTTGTTTTTATGGTTGTTCCATTTATAAAGTAGAACAATTGACTTCGCTATTTAATATTCTTTGGTGAGGTTTTTCCATTGAGCATAGAGAATTCAATAAGGTTCAATTACTTGGAGGTATTTAAGTAATTGAATCACTTCTATAGACAGGACAACAATCACATTGAAGTCTTAAATATGATGTCTTTTCAAATTTGAGTGTAAACCTGGGGGTCCTTGGGGGTACATTTAGGAATTTAAATTAAGAGATATTTTTTTTGTATACAAGGAAGAGGGGAGTGTCTGAGAGGGTGAAGCATGTCTGCAACTGCTGTTTTTATTCTTGATTTCAAACCCACTTTATCATTCCTTTAAAATTATTTTAGTTTAGTATTTAATTAAAATTTTATTTTCAAATTGTTATTCAAACCCCCATTTTCATTTCATTAAAAACAAATAAAATTACAAAAGTGACAGTTTTACAACTCGAACTACAACCTCCTCGAGAGAAAACCCTGTGGTCACCACTGTGCTACATTAAAAGGGAAAATATTGATTGAGGGTTTTACGACAAAAATGCTCACATAAACTGGCGCCATTGCCGGGGAGGTTGCTAGAGTTGATATTATTTTAGTTTTTTTTTCTTGCATGACCCGAACTTCTGAACCGAACTTGTTACCTATAGATTCAGAAATTGATAGAACATTTCACACTAGGGTTAGAGGTAATAATCCACAAGTTTCAAGTTGTGAATCTTCCACCAATACACCTAGAAGGGACTTAGTTTAAACTGAAATCCAAATTTCTGAAAATAGAACTTTGAAGGAACTGGCTTCGTCCTATGACGAAAATCACAAGAATTCTGTAGAGTACCCTGATGCCCCTGCTGGATTTAAAATCAAGTCCATTTTCATCCCCCAGCTTCCCAAATTCAATGGGTTTCCTAGTAAAGACCCACACAAACACCTCCAAGAATTCAGCTACTTGTGTGTCAACACGAAACCTCATGGAGTCGATGGAGATCAAATGAAGTTGAGGTCATTTCCTTTTTCCCAAGATGGAGTTTCTAAAGAATGGTTTTTTATTCTCACTCAACCTCGATTAGAAATTGGAATGAATTAAAAAAGATTTTCCTTGAAAAAATTTTCCCTGCGTCTAGAACTGCCTCCATTCAAAAGGAGATTTGTGGAATTAGGCATACACAAGGAGAAACACTTCACGAATACTGGGAAAGGTTCAAACTTCTTTGTTTTAGTTGCCCCCATCATCAAATCAGTGACCAGCTTCTCATTCAATACTTTTATTAAGGATTGTGTCTCACTGATAGAAGTATGATCGATGCCGCTACAGGAGGAGCTTTAGTTGATAAGACACCAGCTGCTGTTAGGATTTTAATTGAAAACATGGCCCAGAATGCCCAACAATTTGGAACTAGAGGCCTTCTTCATGTAAAAGCTGCACAAGAATTCCCAACTACTAGCCCCAAAAACAACACAATTTCAAGTCAACTATCTGATCTTACCACCATGGTAAGGTCAATAATGCTGTCTAACACCCCACCAACCCAACCCAAACCTGAAGAGGCTTTCCAACTACATGTCTACTATGGTATTTGTTCTTCGAATGAAAATTTTAGTGACCAATGCCCACAAATTCAAGAGACAACTAAGAACTGCAATGCATTTTTTCCTGTAAGACCATTTCAACCAAACCAGCATAGACCATTTCAAAACAACCAAAATTTCAATCAAGGATGGAACAACAACTCAAATGAAAGATTTAGTCAACCTGAACAACTGAGAGGATTATTCCAAGGACAATCAAGTAATTCTCAGCCAATATATTTCAACGAGCAAGCCAATGCTCATTCTAGAAGCAATTTTCACCCTACCCCACCCACTCAAAACACTGATAGGAACCTTGAAGAATCAATGTGGAAACAACAAGAGGAAATTATGGAACTAAAAGAATACACAAAACAAAAAGATAACAAAATGAATACCTTGATGGCTCAAATGGGTCAACTTGCCTATGGTATTAATTGCATAACGAATCAAATGAGTGGTGGTTTACCCTCACAGCCACATGTAAATCTAAGGAATAATGGGAAGTAAAATATGAGTGCAATTGAACTTAGGAGTGGAACAAAATTGGAAAACCCTCAGATTGAGAACATCAAGCCTTCTGCTGATACTATTGATGAAAATCCTACCCTTGATAAAAATGATGAAAAATATGATGTTGATAGAAACTCAAAGTCAAGAGAGGAAATATTGTTTGAAAGAACAAATAATGATTGGAAGAGGATGTCTGGTCCTTATGTTCCTCCAAAACATACTCAGAATACCCCAGAAACATTCAAACCTCCACTTCCGTATCCAAGGTGTGAACCACCACCAAAGTCAAGTGCTAAAAAGAATTGGATAAAGAGGTTTTGGAAACATTCAAGAAAGTCCAAGTCAATATTCCATTGCTCGATGCTGTGAAAGAAATTCCGAGGTATGCTAAGTTTCTGAGAGACATGTGTACCAACAAGAGAAAGTTCAAAGGAGGTGAAAAATTGAACTTAGGAAGGAATTTTTCATCGATGATTCAACAAGAACTTACTGTCAAGTGTAAAGACCCTTGGACATTTACCATTCCCTGTACCATTGGGAAATGTGAATTCCAAGATGAGATGCTTGATCTAGGGGCCTCCATCAATGTCATTCCACATTCTATCTACCCATCTCTTCAGGTTGGAGACTTAAAACCCTCTGGAATTATCATTCAACTCGCAAACCGAAGTACCACCGAACCTGCTGGAGTTATAGAGGATGTTCTCGATCAAGTGAGAGACATGATTTTTCCTATTGACTTCTATGTTTTGGATATGGAAGATGATCGGTTTAGCACACATTCTCCCCTAATCTTAGGGAGGTCATTTTTAAAAACATAAAAAGCAATCATCAATGTTCACAAGGGAACACTTTCACTAGAATTTGGAGGATATGTTGTTCAATTCAAATTTTTTCAATCAATGAGACACCCAGTTGAGGATCATTCAACACCCCATGTAAAAATGATTGATTGGTTTTCCTCTGGCATGTTACCTGATTTTTTCTTCGATGAAATTCCAACTGATGTGGAAAAAGATTGAAATTTGTATGATACTAAATTAGATCAAAATGAGGATAAAATTGGAGACTGTGAAAATTATTGGGATGTTGAGATTGGATATTTGAGAAATAATGAAGATGAATTTCTAGAAACCACTGAATCTGTTAGTGGTATTCCAGGAGAGGTTTCAAATATTTCACAAGAAACAATTCTTGATATCATAGAAAGAGATAACCATGATGAACATGGAGCTTCACCAAACAATCAAACTTCTGAAGAGTTCCCAGTTATCAATGAAACCGACCCACCTGTGGTAGAATTGAAACCCCTTCCAGATAAACTCAAGTATGCCTTATTAGGTCAGAATGAACAATTCCCTGTAATCATCTCAAAATATTGGTCAGAAGTCCAGGAAAACCAATTGTTGGATGTTCTCAAGTCCCACAAGGAAGCTACAGGATGGACTCTCTCTAATCTAACAGGAGTCAGCCCCTTGGTTTGCATGCACAAAATTTTAATATAGGATAATGCTAGACCAGTAAGACATTTTCAAAGAAGACTTAACCCAACACTTTTGGAGGTTGTGAATAAAGAAGTCACCACTTTGTTGGCTGCTGGAATTATTATTCCCATATCTGATAGTCAATGGGTAATTACATTCCATGTTGTTCCTGAAAAAAGTTGATTTACAATCTCAAGGAATGAATTTGGTGATCTTTTCCCCATAAGACTTCCAAATAAATAGAGAATGTGCATTGATTACAGGAAACTCAATTTGGTTACAAGGAAATACCACTTCCCATTACCATTCCTTGATCAAGTCCTTGAAACACTAGCTGGATAAACCAAATACTGTTTTCTAGATGGATTCTCTGGATATTTTCATATTCACATTTTACTTGAGGATCAAGAGAAAACCACCTTCACATGCCCATTTGGAACTTTTGCATACAGAAGGATGCCCTTCGGTTTATGTAATGCCCTGGGAACTTTTCAAAGGTGCATGATAAGCATCCTCTCTGAATTTTTGGAAACATGCATGGAAGTTTTTATGGATGACTTCACGGTGTATGGATCATATTTTGAAAGATGTTTGAAAATCTTGGAATGTTTCCTAAAAACATGCATTGAAAAGTACCATGTTCTAAATTATGAAAAATGTCATTTTATGGATACTAAAGGGATCTTTCTTGGACATGTTTTGTCTCGTGAGGGAATTCAAGTTGATAAATCCAATGTTGAGGTCATTTCTTCATTACCATACCCAAAAACTGTAAGAGATGTGAGATCCTTCCTTGGGAATGCTGGATTTTATAGGAGATTCATTAAAGATTTCAGTACGATTTCTCTTCCATTGTCCAGATTACTCCAAAAGGTTTTTCCATTTGTATTTGATGATAATTTCATAAATTTGTTTCATGAGCTGAAAAAAAATATTGATAACCCCTCCCATTGTTCAACCTCCTAAATAGGACATTCCCTTTGAAATAACGAAAGATGCATCTGATTTTTCTATTGGGCCAGTATTGAGTCAAAGGATGGAAAAGAAATCTCATGTGATTGCCTATGCCTCCCAAACTCTTGATCAAGCCCAATCAAACTAAAAAACAACTGAGAAAGAAATGCTGGCTGTTTTATTTGCTCTAGACAAATTTAGATGTTATCTGCTGGGCTCCAAGGTGATTGTTTTTACTGATCATTCTGCAATCATATTCTTGATGAAGAAAAATGATGCAAAACCAAGACCTCTAAGATGGATTCTGCTTTTACAGGAGTCTGATGTTGAAATAAAAGATAAGAAAGGATGTGAGAACCTTGTTTCTGATCATTTGAGCAGGATACCATCTATTGGGAATAGAAAATTTCAGTTGTGTTCCCCAATTAAGGAAACCTTTCCAGATGAGGATTTATTTGCTGCTCAAAGTGAAATACCATGGTTTTCTAATCTTGTAAACTATTTGTCTTTTGATAAACACCCCCATTGGTTTTCCAAAAATCAAATTGATAAACTTCCGAGCGATTCAAAGAAATACATTTGGGATGATCCTTATTTATGACACATTGGTAGTGATCAAATGATACGAAGATGCATTATGAACTCTGAATTTCAATCCATCCTACATTTCTGCCACACATTAAACTATGGAGGACACTTTGGACCACAGAGAACATCAAGAAAAGTTCTTGATTATGGATTGTATTTTCCCACCATTTTTAGAGATTCTTTCGAATTCTGCAAAACCTGTAAAAATTGTCAATTCCAAGGAAACATTTCCAAGCGGAATGCGATTCCACAAAACCCACTTTTGTTTTGTGATGTTTTTGATGTATGGGGAATGGATTTCATGGGGAATTTTCCTAATTCATTTGGATATCTCTACATCTTGTTGGCTGTTGATTATGTGTCCAAGTGGGTAGAGGCTATCCCCACCCGAACTGATGATGTAAAGATTGTGTCTAAATTTTTGAAAGGAAATTTCGTTTCAAGGTTTAGACTTCCAAAGTTTCTAATTATAGATCAAGGTACCCATTTTTTGTAATAGGACTTTGTAATCTCTTTTGAAGAAAAACGATGTTAATCATAGGGCCTCTACACCCTATCATCCTCAAACAAACAGAATGGTTGAGTTGTCTAATAGGGAGATCAAATAAATCCTAGAAAAAACAGTGAACCCATATAGATAGTATTGGAGTTTGAGACTTGATGATGCTCTTTGGGCCCATAGAGCTACATTAGAAACCCCGATTAGAATGTCACCATTTATATTGGTCTATGGAAAGGCTTGTCATCTACCAGTTGAGTTAGAACACAAATCCTTTTGGGCTGTAAAAACATGTAACATGAACCTATATTCTGCTGGGAAAGAAAGAAAATATTGTTTGCAGGAGTTGGAGGAGATCAGAAATAATGCATACGAACTCTCCAGGTTATACAAAGAGAGAAGCAAAGCCTTTCATGATGGGAGGATTCTCAACAAAAACTCAAGGAGGGAGACAAAGTTCTGTTGTTTGATGCTAGATTGAAACTCTCACCAAGTAAATTTTGTTCCAAATGGTCTGGACCATTCATTGTTACTCATGATTTTTCCTTTTGGTGTAATATAGATTAATGATCCAGACAAAGAGACATCATTCACTGTCAATGGGCATCGGTTGAAGCTATTTCGAGAAAATTTTCAAGATCCTCTAGGGGAGGAGATTAAACTTCATAACACAGAATATAATTGATGCCAGGTTATTTCTTTCCTTATCATTTATTTTTGCTATGTCTTTAATTTCTGGAATTTCATGCTAAAAAAAACTACACTATGAGGACATTGCATAGAATAAGTGTGGGGGGGGGGGGGACAAAATTCTGGGTAGATAAAGTTTTTACAAACTTCTGTTTGAATTTTTTTTTTCTTTTTAAATTTCTTTCCATTTTTTTTGATGTTTCTTTTTTAAAAAAAAAATTATATATTTCTGAATTTCTTGATTTTCATTTGAAACTCATGCCAAGGGGTGAACCAACTAATCCTTTGAAACTGAACATAAATGAATGCTGAAAATGACATTGTTTCAAGTTCATAAATTTGGAAAGATCTTGAAATGACCACTGATTTTTAAATATCATGTCACATATCACTGGCATTGTGATTGAAATTGTCATTCATGTGAGGCCTTTGGACCCATTTTTACATCTTCTTCACATTTACCTCTTTCCTGAGAGAACCAATTCGTGTTTGTTTAAACCAGAACATGATTTATTTCTATCAAAACTTGAGGGCTGAGATACTTGTGATTAAAATTATTGAGGAATTTGTTTGAATATTGGAGCCTCCTTTTCATGATTATCCATTTTATTTCGGCCTTCCGTGAACATTTTATCATTCTTGAGCCCTTAGTAGCCATGTATAGCCTGTTAGGTTAGCCACATTACAAGCCAAATTTCCCTTTCCAACCTGCCCTGGAAGTATAAATGCATGATCTAGTTGAACTTAAGTGTGGGGGGGAAGATGACTCATGATGTGCTACCTCATTTGGTGTTGCTTTGGGAGGAAATTCAAACATTGAAGACATATTTGTGATGCTGGTATATATTTTCTCGGGAGCTGTGCCTATCTGGAGCTCTCAAATGAAATGGAGTTATGCCTATCTGGAGCTCTCAAATGAAATGGAGTTGTGCCTATCTGGAGCTCGCAATGGAAATAAGCTGTACCCAATCTGGAGCTTGGAAAAAAAAAGATTTCATATTTTCTACTGAAATATTGATGGAATGGGATGGAAAATTGAAGATCAGAGCTGATTATTTTAGGAGAATATGGAGGAGACCATACTTGAGTAAAAATTAGAATCATGCATTTCTGCTTCAAAAAGAGCCAAACCCTCTTTATTCAGCCACAAGAATTTTTCACATTTGAAACCTACCAAACCCAAGCCACAGAAAAACCATGTAAAGTCCTCATGATAATCACATGTTCTTGGTTCACATCGGGTGGAGATGTAGAAATTTATCAAGCCTATGGTAATTCTTGCATGAGTTGGATGAGAAAAGCCTTGTTGCAAATCTATATTGTGTGCTGAGAGAAAATAAATGTGAGGTAAGTGTGTTGTGTACATAAGAAGAAAAAATAAGTTGAAATGGATTGAATTATTTGAATTTAGAATTTTAAATATTTGTCTTTAATGAGGCATGATATCTTTTTAATTCATTGTGGTAAATTGTTAAACTCCATTGGTATGTGTTTTATATTTTTTGATACCGTGCTCACTTGTCCAGGAGTCCAAGAGCCAAGTATGGGGGAATTGATAGAGATAATACTTCCAATATTTTTAATGTATATTTAAATGATTAAAACCTCACATGTTTAACAATTTGATCTTATTTGTATCAATTTTGGATTTAGAGTGTGTTTTGGGATAAAAAGTTTAAATTGCATAATTCTGGATTTTTAACAGATTTTTATCACAGGGGTATTTTTTTCATTTATCATAAAGTACATTTCCAAATTTTGTGATTCTAATTTTTCTAAAATACTTATTTTATTTCCATCATCTTTGTCTTCAGGACCAGGAAATGATTCATGCATCTTGATTCCCAAAAAGATCAATGAATTTGACAATTGTTTCCAGGCGGACTGCGTTGACCCTACATTGGTAATGGAAACAACTTTCGGCCTAAACTACTCCAAATGATGTGATTCCACCTGGATATGAAAGAGAACTCCCAGGCACATCTCCCCAATAATGTTCAAGCCGTTTGGAATCTTTATTATGGCCGTTTAGTGATAGAGTATTGAAGGAAGCTTCCAGGAAGCTTCATCCTGAGAAATCGATTTTCAATATAAAAACCATAACTCAATCAATATGCTTCAAATTAATTTGTAATTTTGAGGGTGGACGGAAAAGACATTTATGACCAATATTAATGAAGAGGTCCACGCGTGAATCGGACAATTATTGGGTCGAAAATGCGAAAACTTTTTGATGAGGAAATCTTCCTATAAAAGGAGAGGAGCTCCTACCTCTAAATCATTTCTTATTTTTCACCACACCATCCGTCACAAAAGGGAGTTGGCTTGAGAGAGCAATGGGTAAGGTGGAGATTTTGATCCTTAAGAATATGACATCTTTTGAAGATTCAATATAGAGGACGAAGGCTTCTCAAGTGATGGAAGGCTAAGAGGCAAGTGGTTGCGGACGACGACACCCGACGGACACTCTCTTCTGAGTTTGGAATTTAATGTGTAATATCTTTTTTGAATTTCTCTTGAACCTATATTTTTGAATGAATCTGGTTGTTTTCTTTCTTAAGTATATTTTAAAAACATTTTTTTGATGGTTGTTCAATCTATAAATTAGAACAATTGACTTCGCTATTTAAAATTCTTTGGTGAGGTTTTTCCATTGAGCATAGCGAATTCAATAAGGTTCAATTAATTGGAGGTATTTAAGTAATTGAATCACTTCTATAGGCGGTACAACAATCATATTGAAGTCTTAAATATGATGTATTTTCAAATTTGAGTGTAAAACTGGGGGTCCTTGGGGGTAAATTTAGGAATTTAAATTAAGAGATATTTTTTTATATACAAGAAAGAGGGGAGTGTCTGAGAGGGTGAAGCTTGTCTACGACTGCTGTTTTTATTCTAGATTTCAAACCCACTTTATCTTTCGTTTAAAATTATTTTAGTTTAGTATTTAATTAAAATTTTATTTTCAAATTTTTAATCAAACCCCCATTTTAATTTCATTAAAAACAAATAAAATTAAAAAAGTGACAGTTTTACAACTCGAACTGTAACCTCCTCGAGAGACAACCCTGTGGTCACCACTGTGCTACATTAAAAGGGAAAATATTGATTGAGGGTTTTACAACAAAAACTCTCACATTAATTATCATGGCTATTCAAAGAAGAAATATCCCTTAGTGTTCCTATGCGATGCAGAACAGGGTAGGGAAACACAACATGGACCACCACATAGGGGGACCTTTAAATCACTATGTACACACCTAGAGGGTCACACGAGATATGAGTTCAAAAATCATGAGACCTTGAAAAGTGGGGAATCATGAAGCATTGTTTCAAGTTGAAGATGACAACCTTTTTGAAGCTCTACTTATTTGTGATGAGGATAATATTCATGAGGAAATGATGCTTCATGAAATGATATTTTCAATGGAGCAATGAATCTCCATAGCAAAGAAAACAATATTTGGAGAGTTATTCACAAAGGATTAATGGTTCGCGAAGAGTTGAGGACCTAGAAAGAGATAATTCCTATTCAAATACCATATGCCTTCATAAAGGGTTTCCACAAAATAGGTGGGGGCCTAGAAGAACACACAGAGGCATGGCTCATAGAGGCTAAGTACCTTTGGTGATCCAATTTACGACTATGGGAAGGTATTTGAGAAAATAAAGCTTTGAATAAAAAATTGAGGTGTGGCAGTGGTGTGAGGGGGGCGAGCGTTCCATTTATAGGTGATGAATGTTGGTGGGGTTTTTAGAGCTTGTTGTGTTGAAAATCTTGGCACTGTGAAGAGGAGGTGACATTGTGAAGCCCAAGGGGAAGCATCAAACTCGGTTGGACTCACAGAGGGTTTCTCAAAGTGACAATCATAGAGCTAGGCATAGAGAAAAATTAACTCCACAGAAAGGATGGGGTTCATCATACTTCTTCGGTCTGTCCAAGGGAATGTTAGGTTTAATTGGGGATCATTGAGGTGGACATCGTGGAGCTGGCCACAAATATAATGTGATGTCACGAAGGTGTCGGGATTCGTCAGACCCACATAGGGTCTATCACGAAGGCATGCGATCGTAGAGGCCGGACGACCCTACAATGTTTTTCACAAAACATTACCTTTTGGACAGTTTTGATTTATTTTAAGGCCATTTTGAGTCTATATTTAGTTTTTAATATCCATGAATTTTTTTCGTACCTCAAGATTCAGGAATTTCATCATCAATAGTGAGAAAAAACTATTCATAAACCCAAGAAAATTTAATTTTATATTTAATTCTTACTCTTCCCACTCTGTTATACCTTTAATGATTTCTTAAAAATCCAAATCACCAATTTGATAAATAAATGTTGTCTCATTAATAAAACCATCTTGTAGAATAAAAAATACATCTCAAGTCTATACCTATTCTCCAATAAATGTTAATGAGTTTCTTATAAAATACTATTATCATTTCCTTAATCAAATTTTATATGATATTAATAATTCATTGACAGTCATGGAAATGAAGTAACGATAATTCACTAGATAGTAATATCTAGTTTAAAAAATAAGCCTTATTAATATAATAATTGTGATGAACAATGTATGAAAAATTATTTACATTGTATTCTGTTATTTAGATGAAATGTAAAATAAAAAAACATAACATTAGTTATATTACTATTATGAGAGAAAAATGAGTTTACTATTCATAATAGGTATTTTAGCGATTAAATAACATCTGAAATTAAATCAAGATTCATTTCATTCGTTTGAACACCCATAATTGTTATTTTTTTTAAATAAACATTACGATCAATAACTGGTTCTACACTCAACAAAGATCAAATAAGAAACCATGATATATAAAATAAATTTTTATCATTGTAATATAGTCAATAACTAAAAGAATGTAAAATAAAGTCACTATAATATGAAATATACAAAATAAAAGAATGAAATATAATCTGGTAGTGAAATTCACCTTATGAAGCTCATTTATCTGATCATGTAAAAGAGGTAGCTTCATTAGGGTGGATCTAGACCGATCCCAAGTCGAAATTGAACAATTAATGTTTGAGAAAATTCATAGGTGTTATAAATCTAAACATGTAGAAATTTATATAAGATTCATGTTAGTGGAAAGTTAAACCGTAGCTTCTATAAGAGTTTACCTAATGCATAGATATTTTGTATAGATCTTTAGGGACTTTAAATAGCCATTATTATTATATAAAAATGTTTTTATTTATGTAATAATATATTTACCACATGTATTTTACACATTTCACAATTTTACTTTTAAAGTAAAAAAGTATATTTTTTCTATAATGTAGTTTTTCATTATATTTAATATTATAAATATAAATTTATAAATCATATAAAATGACTTATATGAATATAATTTCATTTTTGTATTGATAACAATTAAATTATATTAGTATGAATTCTTGGGATTTTTCTTAAATTTTTTATTTTTATGTGATTAGTGAAAATGAAGTTTTTTTCTAAAACTGTAAATATTATGACTATTTCAAAATAGTATAAATAAAATTATGTTTATAAAAAAAATTTAATTTATTAAATATTTATTTAAATAAATAAACATTGTTATTTAAAATATTATCATGATCTTAAGAACCTATTGACAATATTTTAGAACATAATTAACATTTAATTCTCAATTTATATAATCAAAATATAAATAGATGTTTTATATAATAATTAAATTTGTATAATCAAAATTAAATAAATCTATAAATTTAACATACATATGATGTTTAATCATGAAAATACAGTTTTTTAAAAAACTGGAATTTATTTGTTACGTGTGCTAATGATAAATTATTTTTTATGATGCATAATAATATTATATGAAAAAATTATTAAAATATTTTTAATTAATAGTTAAAAATTAATTATAATGTTTATTTTATTTCTAGGCAATAAAAAATATATTACATTGGTAAAATTTATTTACCCCAATAAAATATAAAATATTAAAAGCAATAACTCTATTAGGTAAAAGGATTGACACATGTTAAAAAATTTATAATTTATTTTTTATAATATTATTGAACTTTTTTCATTACCCAATCAATTATATTCTATTTTTTTAGCCAGGTTAAAATTTTAACATGAGATCTTCTTATATATAGTGGTAATATTTACAAAAAATGTCATTCTCAACATTTAAAAATGGGGCCTCTGACCACCGATTGAATTAAAGTAAAAAATACAGTTAAAAATTTTATTAATAAAAATAATAATTACTCTTGAAAATATTACATCCACTTAATTTTATTTTCAAAATATATTGGCCAAATTCTTCCCATCCGAATACGTATATTAAGAGAATGTTCAAAAGGTCAAATTAATTACTTCTCCCTCTAATCATTTTCCTTCTCTATATTTTTTCATTAAAAATATATTACCCACTATTTCATGATAAAATTATTATTAAAAATATACATAAATAATATAATATATATTTTGTAATCATTATCTACCATTTACCACTTCTATTAAGGAATGTGAGAACCTCAGTCATGCGAATGTGCAGACCATTACATCTACAACACACCATGCTTCGTTTTACTTATTATTCTCACATGGATGGTTCTAGTTTTCAATTTAATAAATAATTATTATATTTATGTAATATTTTACATTCTGAAATGATGAACCATGTATCTACTTTTCTATGTTCTATAGAAATTCGAATATTATCCATCTGTACATGCAGACTACAAGCTCCTTAAAGTAAAGTTTTTCATCATTCATTTTATCATTTAATTGATTTTTCAAAGATTTTTTTGTGGAATAAATATGATTTTTTGAAAATTTTAAGGTTATATTAAGTCAAATTTGGATACCTATTAACAAAATGTGTAATAAACATCCATAATACATTCAACAATCCAAAAAAATATACTAATAGGAAAATGAAATTCTGTTATATTATATAATAACTTCTTATAGGATAACTTCATTTAATATTTATTTAATATTTATATATATCTCAATAATAAAAACTAAATATGTTCATTATTCTTCCAAAATAAATATATTACAATAAAATCATCCATCATTTAATGTATATTCTTCTTTGCGTTGATTTAACCATCAACCTCAACAAATCTACGAATTTGTATCATAGATATTTATGGGAATGCCATGTAAATAATTATATATTGATTTTTTTAATAAAAATTATTATAAAAAAATTAACTCTATATTTACAAAAAAAATCTTTTTTTTCAAAGAATCATCAAAACATGATCATTATTGAATTCAACATTAAGGATCTTAACCAAAACTCTAGTAAAATGAAAATTTAAAATTTAAAATTATTATAAATAAAATATTTTAGTATATTTTATGATATTTGAATGAAGATGTTTTTGATAATAAAAAAAATAAGGACATCACTTTTATGATATTAGTTCGAAAATATCATGATTACTCACAAACTATATTTAAAAAAAATAATAATTATCTAATATACATGTAGATAATTACTATAAATTAACTATAAAATCATTTTTATATATGAAAAATATTCTTACTTAAGTTATTAATATAGTCATGTTTTTCCAATATGAGGTTAAAGTGCATTCAACTAAGAGGTAATACAAGGTAAGGGGTTACCTATCTCAAATTTATTTTCTTAACAGATATTTCATATTGTGCACCATGATATCCTTGATATGGTGTATTTTATTCCTATTCAATGTATTTTATTGTATTCATAATGTCATTGTGGTGTTATGATCAATATATTTTACTTTATTTAATTATCTTGAAATAAAACATAAAAATTCATAATTGGGTTTTGATTAAATTGTACTCAAACTATATTGGTATTTATTTCCAATATTTTTTGCTCAAATCAATATATTTTCAAAAACATAACCCATGGTGGTAATTTTTATTTATTATAAAAAACCTCATCATATTATTTACATATTCATATGGGTTATTATATCCCCAAAAAATTTCACTTCCCTTTTATTCATATTTTAACCAAATTTTTTCGTCTAAGTTAAACTGAATCTATATCTTTTTTTCAATAGAAACCTATATTTTTTCATTTTTATTCTCATTTTAGGATGTTTAAATTTTACATAACTATTATTCAATAATTTACTTTTAAAATTTTATACTACATGGACTTATTTAACTAGTTTGAAATTTGTTTTTAATATTTTTATGTGTGGGTTTATTTTTTCAGTATAAGTAAAGAATATGTTTTTAATGTTTACATTGGAATATTTAATTTTAAGTCCCATATTTATTTATTTCAACACTTGACTCTAAACATTCTAGATTTATGAAAATAAGTTTATTCGTGATTGTTTTATAAAATATTTCTTATAAAATTATTTCAAAATATTAAATTTCTTATTTTTAATGTAATTTCCTTCTTTTTTTATGAATTAATATCTGTGATTTTATTTTGATGAATATTATACTTGATAAAATATATTTTTCAAATTATAACATGAAAAATTATTCTCATGTTGAATTATGAATTTTTTTAATCATAGAAATTATCCCTTCTTTTATTTTTTTTCCTAGTCATTAAAGTGTTAAAAACCTAATTTTTCATCCCATCCCTCCACTATGTGAATATCCTATTTTGATTCTTTTTATTAATGATATTTTACCTATATTATACCCAATGATAATTTTTTTAAATTATTAATTGGAAAATATAACCATTATCTATATTGTTGAAATATAATATTCTATATCTTGATTGAATTATATTTAACTAGAAGGGTTCTTGATGTCATTGGATGTGAATTTTTTATAGGTTTATCCTATTATAAATAGAAGTGTATCTTTGAGTGATCCTTTATCTAACCCATTTTTGAAAAGGATATGGGAATATTTTTATTTATGTGGTTCTTTATGAAGTAATGAATTAATTGAGTTCAAGTGTCAATCATATATATATATATATTATGACATGTAGGGTTACATATCACCCTAAAATTTATTGGTTAATGATTTATATGACATGATTTAATGTAGCATGATACTTATTGGATATTTTCAAAAACCAAAGGGTGAAACTTCTTTGAAATTCCCAGAAACTAAAGGGAAGACCTTCCTATAAATAATTAAAAACTAAAGGGTGAGCCTTCTTGGATTTTAACATAAACTAAAGTGTTGGCCTTATTAGATATTCTCACGATATGATAATTCCCTATCCATTTATTAATGGATGTTTATTTTCAAACAATTATATCCATGTTATGCACTGATAGATCATGTTTATCGACTCATGATTCAACACTCATATGATTCAATTTATATGTTATTCCATACCATAAAAAATGTTATATGAGATGAGTTTTTATTTTGGGAGTAATTTTTAAAGAGTCACGATTGTAGAAATATTTTCATTTTATCCTCTCTTATTACCATTTATTTTATCACTTTTGTTTACCCTTATTATAAACTTTAGATCACACATTAATATGTTTTCATTTCCCCATGTTAAGAATAAAATTAATATATTATATTTTTCAATAAGTATATCATATATGGAGAATTTATGGGAGGTGATGAAGTATTATTAAGGATAATATTGTGGGGAAAACATTTATTTAATAAAAGGAACATCAATTATATTTTTAATATATTATTCCAAACTCTAAAAAACTATAAACTGAAAAAGATCCCTATAATTTAAATGATAAACTATGTTTCAATGATCCTTTAAATAAGTATGTGTATCAATGCCAGTGTGTAATGTATATTATCTTCTACACCATGTCTATAAGTGATGGAATTTGGAGACTCATACTTACAAATATTCATTTAATATGTAAGGGATACAATGTGAATTATTGAAAATGATCGGTTTGAAGAAATGAATTTCTTTGAGCCTATGAAATGAAATATTTTTTTTAAAAAGTATTCATTATTCAAGAAAATATAGAGTGAATTTATTCCTAAAATCACATTTCATCTTACACATCAAAGATGTGATATTACAAAAGGAGGATTTATGATGTATTTTATATAAATTTATTGATCATTTTAATATATATTTTATTTATTCCTAAACTCACTTTTCTATATAAATGTCATATTCATTATATAATTAAAATGAAAATCAATGATGAGATTTAAAATTCATGAAAATTATTCTACTATTTTTTCAATAAATTATTTGTAACTTGAATTGTTATCCCATACCTATGTGCACATTTTATTGAAAAAATGACATTGTATGGGTTAAATAATGAAATAAATAAATTATTTTTAAAAGAATTTGTTTATATTAAATTGGTTTGGTAAGCCTAATTCAATGAAACAACATTACTGAAATAAAATAATAAAGTGAATCTCTATAACTATCCAAAAATTTATATATGGTACTTCAAAAATATCTATGATTGAAAATTTTTAGTCCATTGAAATATTATATTTCAATAAATGGGTTCACATAACTATTCTCTAAAAATTAAAAATATTTTAATCACATAAAGTCAAGGATTGAGATTAAGAAACAGTTGGCATAATAACATGTTTGATAATTTCAGATTAAATGTGATTATTCTAGAGATAGATAATAAATAATAATGGTTGAACCATTAAAATGGGTTTTCGATCATTAATTCAAGGTTATATATTATTTAATAATTATTTAGAATCTTAATCATATAAGGATGAAATAAATGGAAATGAGCTACAATTGATAGGATCATATATATTTAGAAAAATGGTATCTATAAAACAAAATCAAGTCTTCCATTGGGTTATTTTTCTAACTGATAAAAATTCATTTGTTTGTATTCAAGAGAAATTATACATTGGGGGCACATGCATGGTACCAATAAGTATTAATTTTTGATAAACATTTTAATGATTAAATTAATAATAATTATTCTTGTTATAGAATCATTCTATTATCATAATATTGGGAATTTGATTCCAATATCATCTTTCTTCGAAGGTTTCTATACGATGTAACCAAAGGGGGTTGCGAAAACCATTGAATGCTGTTAAGGAATGAAATTTATAGAGATCCAATTTACATATTAATAAAATAATTATGATCATATAATAATAATTTGGAATTATGGAATTAATTGTATCTATAAGGGGTTTGTGTGTGTCCATAGTTTTATATGTAAAATATGTTTAGAACATATGCAAAATAATTAGTAGAATTACTATTAGTTAAGACTACATTGAAATTGAATCTATAAATATTAATTTAATGTTGTACCCAATGTTCTAGAAACAATATCTACTAAGGTGGATATTAGTGTTTCTTATACCAAGTCAAATTACATAAACAAATAATTTCGTGAAAATTTAATGTTGGAACAATTCATTAGAAATTATTTTTCAATATAACATGGAATTATTATCTCTAATAAGACATGTACAAGACATATAGTGATATTATTATTATTTTTAGAACTCTATATTTTTATGATGGTCCTATCAGATATTAAATCTTATAATAGAGATATGATATTTTCAACACACACATTATGGTTGGAAAATCTCAGGAAAATCTAATTGAACATCACTAAAAGATATTTGTGGTACTTGTTACTTATAGAGGAAGGAACACTATTTTTAATGGGAAAACAATAATTCTTAATGAAAATTCGATATAATATTGTTTTTAGGATAAGGTAGTGATAAATATTATCTAATTAAATATATTAGTTTTCATATATATGAACACCATGTACTCTGTGGTTTCTGGTATTGTTAAAAAAGTTGTATAAAATTTATAACAATTTTTTCACTTTCATAGAGTGATAAAAAACATACTAGGCAAGATGTCATTATTAAGATGTAGTACAAAAGGAATATACATGATATTATCATCTATTTAGGGATTTCATTCAAGTAGGTGAAATCATAAATAGATAATTTTCCATGAAAGAAAGTGTGTAAATTCTAATAACTAAATCCATTTCTTAGACGAAGTATGATATTATCACGCTAGAGATAAGATTTCTATATTTATAAAGATAGATTAAGTTAATGTGGGTGTTTTTTGAAATTTGATTCCATAGTCCCAAATAGAATATTAATTTCCAATTACCACATTCTTTATATAATGACTTATTCACATGTTATTCATACCATAATAGTGTTGGAACCTCCACATCCACTATTTAACATGTTAATTTCCATATACTATTTACCATATCAAAAGTCTATAATAGTTCAAATATATAATAAGAACCTTAAGATAGTATGATTTTAATCCTAAAAATATGATCTATGCTCTAGATAAATCATAATAACATTACATGGTTGAAATTTTACTATTAGTTTTTGGGGGATCATAAGAATATATACATTTTCTGTTGATTTTGTTAACATTTTAAAATCAATTATGGGATTTCATGAGGCCCGATAAACAAATACTAACATTATGTGTTTATAGTGTCATTGGTTTTTTAGTTATGTACACTTGTATTGGTTTCTAAACATCATAACATTATCATTATTTATCATCTAATTACGTAATTTGATGCAAGATGATAACTATGAAATTTCATCCATTACAAGGTAGCTTTTGTGGAGTTTATCATTGGAGAAATGACACTTATTGAATGATCAAGATTTGATTTTATATATATATAAGAAAATATATCTCAGGACCTTTTAAATAGGATGTTAGTACCTTTATGAAATCTATATACATGGTAGAAAAGGTAAGTTAATCCATGAAGGTCACCTAATAACAAATAGTGAATGTGTGATGATTAAAAGTTTAGATCCTTCAATATGAGATATCACAAGGAAAAGTTGTTATTTTACAATGACTGTGTTCATAAGAGGTTGTACCTATTTTAAATAAACCATATTCTGTTATGGTCAATGATGTGTTTCTAAAAATCAGTATTAGATTATTAATATGAATTACTACTACTAGGATTTGTTCTTAAAGAGAAAATCACAAAGAATTTTCAAATTCTTATCCAACACTAGTGAATTGGAGTTTCATATATAGTGGCCCTCGTAATATGGAATTGGTAATATCAATGTTTAAATGGTCACATGATATAAGTTATTTCACAGTAAATTGAGTTAAAATAATAATGATTTATTTTATTTTATAATTTTATTGAGATGTTTTCAGTGCATATAAGGAAAATTTTAAACGAATAAATATTTATTTATTCAGGATTGATTAATATTTTTAAGATAATTCAATCAACAAATTGAATAATATTTTATAACATTACATATTTTTATGCAACATTAATTTGATTATATATATATTGAATTAGTTACATGTTTACTAGGTAATATATATTATTTAGGGCTTATTTAGAATGTTAAATATGTTTGGGGGACAATGTAAAATTTCTCATTCTACTATGCAGATTATATAATCATGAAAAGGAATAAATTTTAACTAATACCTAGTCATTCAAATTTGGGATCGTCTCTTTCTTATCACCCATACCATGGAGAGATAAAGAGACATTGTGTTCCTCTTAATCAATTTTATCCTTTTATTATTAAATAAATAGTGTTGCAGAAGTCATGGGAATATCAATGACTTCATTAGTTATCATCATTAACACCTAGACAATGATGGTCAACAATATTGAAATATTTTGATGTATGTTTCAATGATATTTGGGGTTCCATCAATGGTTACTTCAAGAAATGATCACTGATTTTGAGTGAACACTACTAGAAAACTAACATATACCCATAGTTTGAAACTGTGGGTATAGACCAAAAACTGTGGGTATAGGCTATACCCACAGTTTCCTGAACTGTGGGATATCAAGGCTTTGGTATAGACAAATACCCATAGTTTTTAACAAATTGTGTGTATATATCATTGAATTATGGTATACCTACTGTTTTGTTTAAACAATGGCTATAAATCTATACCCGCGGTCATCTAAAACATGGTTATAACTGTATAAATTAAAAGAGAAAGAACCTATACCCACGGTTCTCCAAACCGTGGTTATAAATCCCATTCCCTTTTCACATAACCCTGTTTTCCACCTTCTATGACCCTTCCATCTCCATTTATATCCCCATTGCATAGTCCCTAGCTTCCCCCTTCACAGCCCCTTCCTCCCCCATGCACAGCGCCACTACACAGCCCCCTTCACAGCACCCCCTGTAGCCCCCCTGTATCCCCCCTTCCATCCCCTGCATCCCCCCATCATCTACCTTCATAGCCCCTTCCATCCCACTTCATCCCCACACTCTACAAGACCCCTTATTATCCCCTTCCACCCCCCTTGTACAACCCCCTACAACTTTCTCGATAACCCCATTAACATCCCCTTCCACCCCCCTTCATAGCCCCCCCTATACAACCCCATGCAACCCCCTCACAGCCCCCCCCCCCCTCACAGCCTCAAACATCCCCCCTTGAACCCCCCTGAAACCTCATTCACATAGACTATAAATGATATAAATCAAGAATAGATCTAAAATATTTAGCTAACAAGATGCATCGACATGTTGTTGGAAGATAGAACCCCCATAATATTATAGTCGAAGAAGTATGAGAAAACATTTCCTTATTAAGAAAAGACAAATGGATGTTTAGTGAAATAAGTGATTACAATTCCATAAATATTTCTATCATTTTGTAAAAGATTTAATGTAAGAAAAAACATATGATATATAAGATTAGATATGGAGAGGTCATGTTGTATGAATATACCCAACTCTAATAGGATAACTATAAATGAATAATTAAATCCAGTGTTGGAAGGTTGTTACTCGAAAAAGCAATAGAAGAAAATGAAACCTATTCTAGTTATGAAAAATAAACTATGATGGATGGTTGGATGCATCATGATGGATGAGACTAATGTGAAACTAGTTATTTTTAAAAGTGAAAACCAGTGTTACGTAATAGTTAGCCTCTGCAAAACCTTTCATGTGTAAAAATAACTCTAGGTCATGTAATAATAACTACTTGAGTGCCACACAATGACTAATATAACTATATCATAATGGGATCTCAATGAGATAATATATTTGGTGATGTTAGGGTTGTGTGAATGATCCATGCTAAAACACTGAACTGTGAAAAATGGGTGTAGTTTTGGAACTTGAATATAGATTGGATCACATTGAAATAGGAATGTCATGTAAAATACAAGTGATATTTGGAGAAGATTAAGAAATGATCACACCTCAAAATTCTTGTTGTGTCATGAGGATTGTGATTTTTTCACTATGGATTGAAAACTAATGGAATACTAAAATATGATTGAACATCACAACAGGATGGCCACACCACAATTGGACTGATTTCTTTAAATATTTGAGAGGATCATTCTACCCTTTTCATGATTTAAGGTTTTGTGATTATTAAGGATTATTTTGGGATTTATAGAGTATGTAATTTTTACAATTTAATCTAGGTATAAATGGGGAATGTTTTCAGGAATAATTCTAAGAATATATAACTCACATGAAATTCATGTGATTTCATGTTATTGGTTACCCTAATTATATCATAGTTACCCGTTATTTAATGTTTCACTAAAAAAATATATAAGTATTTTCATTTATTAATTAATGGTGGAATATTATTTAACTAATGCATTGTATAGATTTGGTTAATAATAAATTTTGATTTAGTATACAGATCCTATGTATGTTTTTTTGACCGTTAATATAGGTAGACGTGGCTAGTGAGAGTACCCATATTGTGAGACGTTTGAATATATAAAATTTATATTAATTTTTGGGTGCACCATGCATATAATTTTTTTTCCTAAATTATGATTCCAAGTCCTATGAAAAATGTGTCTTGAGGCATGTTTTTGGTATTTTTGATGTATAACACCTCTATGTTTTGTAGTGGAATGCTAGGGGGAGGGGACTTTCATAGACAACCTTAAATTAACCTGAAAACTCAAACAATTCTAGTTCAACCAACAAATATGAATCTTGGAGTGACACTACTCTTGGTTATACATCCAATGATATAGACACACTGTGAGATTCCACTTTTATGTTTGAGTTTACACGGATGTTTTAGATATAACATCCACCCTTGTTCATGGGTGAGGTTGGAATTTAAGTTTCTGGGATTTGGGTGGAGTTTATCTATATTATACTTGACAATTTTAAGATAACCATGAGTGTTGGTTGAATCTGGTTATCAATATGGAACATGGACCAACTAAACACTAGTGGAATGTATTTATTTATGATGAATATATTTTTGAGTTATCCTAGTACTTTATGACCTTGTTTTATGAGAATTTATTCATGGAGATATTTAGGGATGATATTGAGTAGGGGTTTATTTTGGTCACCTAGAGGGGGATATCAATTACGAAATATGCAACACACATTATAGAGATTCATTGTATAAAGTTTGTTTCCTTGGTACATGAAAATTTCATTTAACTCTCATATTTTTACGGGGTAATGAATTAATCCCCCATAATTGATAGTAACTTGGATGAGGGGAAAATATATGGGTAGTCTTATATTAAAAAGGGGACTTATTAAGGGTATTAAGAGAAATGGATAGAGTATCCAGAGTATTAATTCATTTATTCAACCTCGAGGAGGAAATGATGTGGAGTATTACCAGTGCAACAAGATTAGCCATCTTCAATTTCTATTCCACCAGCACATAGTGGAGTGTTGTTCAAGTGTGAATATGGGTTACCTAAGTAGTATTATAGGACTTCCAAGTAGTTGACTAGTTTCATAAGAGATGGCTAGGTGTAGGGTTAAGGAGAGAGTTTAGAGGTTCCATGACAAACTAGTATATGGGGTTTCAGAGGTTGTTTTTACCATGGAGGGGGAAGTGATGCCTGTAGGTATGGGAATCAATGTTATAAGGGCAATACTTCTCAAGGGAGTTCGGATGGATAATAGGTAATAGGATCTGTCTAGTTACATGCTATTGAGAACACTCCTGAATATTGTGATGTCTGGATATTAATAGTTTGACATATGAGCTTAATAGAATATTCTATAGTATCTTTTATATTCAATAAGAGTTAATCATAGAAGGTTATCTATATCCAAATCTACTTGATCACTTCCATCCATCCTAAAAATGGGTTATCTTAGCATACTGTCAAGATCATAGAGGGTATGTTTTGGTCATGGGTTCTTTGTTTCAAGGTTTAATTGAAGATTTATCTAGAAAATAAAGTGTTATGATGTAAAAATAATTATCATGATTTTATTTGGATGGAATACTTTGAGGAATTATATGGTAGGTTGAGGAAAAAAATCTCTATTGGTAAGAGTTAAGGAAATCAAATGTTATTAGGAAAACGATTCATATAGGAGATGTCAGAGCATATCTATCTTATAAGTAAGTAGTTGGAATATTTCATAGAGATTTAGGAGGTCATATAATGATTGGTGTTTCTTCCCTCTATATTTTTAGGTGGATGGAAAAGCATTTCTATGAGTTTTTCCATGATTGGGACACACCATGATATGGAGGTAGGGGAAATTGGTGCCCATGTTTAGGGGGTAGTATGTGAATTTGGTTTGGATCAGTATAGTGAATAACATGTAAGCTCTTACTCGTAATTTGTTTGATGATTAATTATATATATCATGTATATTATCTTATGATATTCCATCCCTATCCATGTCATGTGAACGATGTCAAGTGAGTAATGTTGTATCCATAATGTTTGAAGAATATCCGGATCCTATTATGGATTGAAGTGGGAAGAATATTCAATAAGATATGGTTCATCTAGTATTATTGAAGAGGTATCATAAGTGGATCATGTAAGAGATATGGGAGTGTGAATTATATTTATAGTTTCAGTGGAAAGATGTTTTTTCCTATGAGGCTCAACGATGCTCATATATATATATATATATATCGGGAAGAAGACATTATATAATGCATAATTTGTAACATCTTAAATCGTTTCAATCATGTGAAAATTTTAATTTTTTTGAAAACCTCATATATTTCAGTGAATATTTTATTTTAAAGGTCTTAGGAGGAAACCTAGAAGATATTTTGAAAAAAAACCTAGTTGTTCTAAAACATCTATCAATATATATAATCCAATGTGTACCAAGTCTATAGATACATATTTTAATCTCCTATGTTACTTCACCAATTAGAGTGTAATTTTTACATCTTATCCCACTCTTTTCTCCATGTTTATCACATAATATTCATCCAGATTTTGTGGTTTTTGATTGAAACAATTTCCATGTCACAATAAAAGGTTTTTATGATATTCAGCTTAATTGCAAGTATATCACACTGTAGTTAGGAATTTAGTGTCATGAGGAGTCATTTTGAATAATATCGTAATGATTTGTTTATAATATAATGTGATGAATAATTGTATTGAGATTCAGGGGTTTAAATCAACTTAAAGGGGAGTATTTTAAAAAATATAAAAGACTTGGACATATGGCTTAATATTTAAGGATTGTAGGGAGGAACAATGTTCCCAACAATTGATGAAAGTTTTAGAGTATTGAAGAGAATCGTAAAACTTCACACAATAGTTTTTTAGTTAAATATATGAAAAAATAATGTCATGTACATTATTTAGAGATGAAAAAAGGAGGGAAACATTTCATATCTTGCTTAAATAGAGCATAATAGATCCAATAAGGATAGATAATTTTTATTTCTATATCTACATCATTAGATGAAGAGACCTGATGATGAAGAATAACTATTGAAATATCTGATTTTGGAAGAAATTTAGAAAAAAAGAATTATTCTGGTGTTGAATAATCTTAATATGTAAGATGTATTGTTTCTATTTTTTTCATCTAGAAGATAAATAATAGGACCTTATATCAAGGGGTCATTCAAATATATATTTATAAGTCATAGAAATAACTCTTTACATGATGTTTTTCACTTCTAACTTTAGAAGTTTGGAAACACAACAAAGTGAAGCATAATAATTAATATATTCTTCAATCAAGGATTTAAGGGTAATTAATTACTTATTGTGATACAAAATAGACCATCAAATCTATAAATTTTTTACGATACCCTCAATTGTATAAACTAATAAAAACATTCCATATAGCAGTGTATGCATGAGAAGAAGAGAGAGTTTCCCTTGGGTGTGTAGCGGAAAATCCATAAAACATATAACGACAATGTGTCTTAGCATGAATTGATATTGAACAAAACATATATCAACATAATGTGAGTATAAATTATTTTTATTCTTTGAAACAAATTTAGTGTAGCCTTGTGTGGGTGAACCATGTAAAAACCTCATGTTTTTTGGTTTTATAACAAGTGGTGTTTCATTTGAAATTAGTTTTGGAGACATTTTCAAATCCTCATGTCATGTAAGGGCCTATGGTTTGAATTGTGATATGATCACCATTTGATTTTGGATTAAATAAGGCTTCATTTTAATGGTTCCTTTGTTTTACAAATGTGTATTTTATAAAACCTTGACTCTCTTAGTAAAGATTGTGTTTTTATCCCTTCTGAAGGGACAACTTGGTGGGATTTTAGGGACATGACCGCATAAGGGTCTATGACTCATATTGTTTGATGTGATCCCCACCCTCAGAAAGATTTAGTGTAAAAGTATATTGTTATTTATTGGGTTTTTTTCTAGGTATTTTTTTATTTTTATCCCCTACCCGTGAATTTGGTTGATAGTTTAATCATTCAGGGTCAGTTTTCTTCTGGAATCTCCCATGAGCTCCAATTTGGGAATCACCACATAAGAATGATTTATCCCACATATAATTTATTAAAAAAGTGTAAAATAAATAAAATTTCATCATGAACCATCCGTATAATGTACATCCACGCCAAAGGAAACAAAAATAAATATAAGAAACGTAGTAAAAGTAGACAAAAATTAAACACAATATTAATCCCTCAACTACCCCAATCTCCCTCCCCTATAATGAAAATTGTGTAGCCACCACCAGTGCCCTTCTGGCCCCAGTATCTGCATATAAGTACCCATCATCTGTAGAAAGTGGTAAGGCCTAAGTGGATGATGTGATAAAGAAAATACAATAAAAACTCAAATACAACATAAATGTATCATGTGATAAAAAAGGTCACTGCCCATCATATAAGAACCACAATGCCTGATGGATCCAATGATTTTCGTACAATAAAGGGGAAAATAAATCCATGTTTCAAAATTATTTTTTCAAATTGTAGACTCATATTAACTGAGAATCACTCTACCTATTAATTGTATATAATTATATTGTCTCAAGTTTTAACTTAGTTCATATTTGATCGATTCAAGTTTGTTTGGGTCATTTTCATTAGATTTATTTTATCATGTTTTGATTTATATCATCTTGGACAATTTCAATAATTTTTATTCTAATCAATACAATTTTATTATAGTTGGTTCATATCAGTTTTTTGGTTCATGACAGTTGAGGTCATATTGGTTTGAATTTATTATATTTTGTCAAATTTGATAAAACATTTTTTAATATCAGAGTAGTTCAAGTTAGATATGTTTAACATTGACCAATTTAGTTTCATTCAATTTTTTTATTTTAATTCTATTTTTTTGGATTTTGATCATTCAGATCTATTTTGGTTGTTCGGATTTACATTTATTCTATTAAGGTTTGGTTAGTTTGTGAATGTTATTAGAAAAACGTTTCATTACTGTTTATATTTGGTTTTATTATATCCATTATGGATCAGGTTACATTGATTCAATTTTTATCTAATTCAATATAGTTTGGGTTTACTAGGATCATTTTATGTTATCATGGGTTTATGCATGTCTGTTCTATTTTTATAAGTACAATTTTGGTTTGGTTTGGTTTTGTTTTTTCATGGTAATTATTTCACACACAATAATTGATTTTAGAGAACATCTAATATATTATTAATTAATACAAATGAAAATAAATCACTATTGTTGTTTTTTAACAATCAACTTCACCCATTGACATAACTATATAATATCATAGGCATACCGTTATCAAGATACATGAACAATATTAAATAATAAGCTAACTAATCCCACTATGTCATAATGTTTGCAATTCATTTTTCATAAAACAATTGTCAAGATCACATACCAAGACCATAGGAGAGCTTCCATACACCACACAACATTTAATAATAAACAAGAAATTAAAAAAACAAATTCTATCACTAAATTAACTCAACTATATTATATATACAATCAAATAATATCTAATACATAAGAGAATCCAATGGAATCAATTTCCATGAAATTAACACTAAATTCCACAAGCATAAAGTACAAAATAACTACAATAGAATATCCCATAATTTCAACCTAAAATAATGAAAACCCTAAAACAGAACATACCTTAGTCACCTTCCATGAAAATAGAGAAGAATGGTTTTTATCTTTCCCACATCCTTTATACAAGATAATAGATAGCCCCTTGATCCAAGAATAATTCCACAGTGCTCAGGTGGGATTCACCTAACTATATTTAATTCATTAACATGGATTATAAGAAATAGATAAAGTAAGATTTGAGGAGAATGTAAATACCTTCTAAAATCGGGTGGTAGAGTCCGGAAAGAGGTAGAGATGAAGGCGGCCATGGAGGCAGAGGCGGAGGTGAAGGAGAAGGTGGAGGTGGGGGCAGGTTGGGAGATGGAAGGTAACTGGTCATGTTGAAAAGTACCATATGACAATCCTACCAAGAAAAAATAAATTGATGAAGAAGAATAATCGATTATGTAAGGTTTCATTTCACTTTTGTTCACATTCAATAAAAGTGGCCTCACATAGTAATCTTATTGAGAAGAGTGAGAACATCATGTTGTCTATAAAGATAAAAAATGATAATACTAGGGAAATAGGATTAAAGATTATCCCAATGATAAATTTGTAAGTATGAAAGATCTTAGTAGTGATACATATATCAATTTTCTAGGTCTATTAAAGATAAGGTATCCCTTATTATCTCCATTCATTTTATGATTAATAACATGTAGGGAATTCAAAGAATCAAATATTAGGGATGTTAGACAAGTCTATCACTACTTTATAAAAATAGAATTTTCTCATCATTTATAACACTAGAGATAATGAAATATTACTTGAGAGATCTTACAGGTAAATTCTAGGACACTGGGTAAGCAGTTAGAAATCTGGGTTTAGGAACAGATGAGTCAATGAATGATACAATCGACAATCTTGACATTCCTAATAGTGGAAGTTTTATGAAAATAATGAATTTACATAAATATGTTATAGGGTAATTTTATGATCTCCCTTCTTAATATCTAGAAATCATCAAAGATTCTTAACATTAATGTATAATGTTTATAATAAAGTTATAGTAAATACCTCTATATCTCTATAACATGAATCATGTTTAGAATCTAGATATGTTACATTTGTTCCACTTTCTTCTATAAATAAGGATTTTGTTTTCTACAGTCCTCCAAGACTAATCCTTAAGTGGCACTAATAACACCTACCACTATTGTAACTATCCAAACAATACATGGGCCTATTGTTATATTTTCTATTGGTCCTGTGTCTCTACATCACAAGGTTGAAAAACATGTCGAGTTAAAAAATTAAATACATATAATAAAAAAAATCAAGAATATATTTAAGAAAGAGACTCCAATTTCAAGAAACATTAAAAAATCGAATAAAAAAGTGTAAAACATGAGGTTGCACAAGAATTGGAGATGATGAAGAAAATTTTTATAAATGAGTATCCCTATATGATTTCAATAGGCAAGTGAAAATTTAAATTACATCATGTTTTCACAAATACATGCTACCAGTTATTAAAAAAAATTGCATACATTTTTTATCGAGGTCGTAGAGGAATCAGATATGATAAAGGGAAGAATCTCTCTAGACAAGAGTAAACCCTCAAGCCCAAATGTTTTATGTGTAGGAATGAGAACATGTACACTTGGATATTGTGACACTGTAAATAAAATGACACTGATAAAGTGAGTATAAACCTGAATTACAAAAGTAGGGTTAGACACCTAATCCAAATAATTATTTACGTAGTTGATTAAAATACTTGTGACTAGTAATTCAATTTTCAAGAATGCATGCATAATTTTTTTGACTCAAAAATCTACAATACAATCATAATTATCTCCAAATTTCCAAAATTGATACATATTGGGTAAGACCATATGAAAGAATATAGCATAATCACATATAAAAAGGATTAAGTAACTATTTTTTCTTGACCTTCTCACTAACACACATCAAGATATAATATTTTACCTTAAATATCAGCGGGGAATCCAACAACACCTGGTATGTCACTGCATACACATTACACAAAAGTGTTTCTATAGGTATGCATACCACTCAAATAGTATGAATCTATCCACATACAAAATCATATTTTAGAAAAGAAGAGTTATGGTCTTCGTAAATATTGATCCAAAGGAAAAACCAATAATATTCCATATAAACCATAAATCGTCTTAATATACACCATATAAGTTTCTGCGATATGTTGAATATGGTGTTTGAAGGTAAATATACATATTTGAGAAAAAAATTACCAATAAACCACAAATACCTTGATAGTTGAGATGGCGGAAGTGGTCGGGAGGTTGACATAGAGGCGGATGCTAGGAGGTCGAGCTGGAGGTGGAGGCCATGACGTCGACCAGAGATGGATGCCAAGATGTTGACCGAAGGTGGATGCCAAGAGGTCGAGGCAGAGGTGGAGGATGGGAGGTCGAGATGAAGGTGGTGGCTAGGAGGTTGAGGTCAAGGCTGAGAGGTCGAGGTCGAGGTGGAGGCGGGGAGGGGTGGGGTGGACAGAGCTCGTAGGAGAGGATGTTGGCTCATTGAAGTGGGAGGGGGAGAAGGATCCCAAGTGATGTCAGATGTGTAGGAGAATATACCAATGGGTTTTTAAAAAAATGTGGGTATCAGTCAAATGATATTATCTATACACACGATTTAGAAAAACTATGGGTATAGAATTGTTTTTTAATATCTCTTTTACACTAGTGGAAGCTTGTTTTCAATTAAAATAAAATGATGTATGATTTCAATTTACATTTATGTGTTCACATTTAATTATCCCTAAATAATTACTTAAAATGTGTTCATTGTGTTGTACCAAATTTTGATTACACTGAAGATGAAATTACAATGTGAATAACATTGTAAAATTTAATTTTCACACATGTTTATGGATTTTCTACATGCTAGGTACAAACATATTTTTATTTATTTTCTCTAATGCATATATGTATAAAAAATACTTTCAAACATAATTTAATTTTTATCATTTTACTTACTAACATAAAAATAGAATTTCATATAATAGTTGTGTTATCAAAATTAAAATGTCCTCTAAACCTATATACATACTCATATTTTTGTATAGAAAAGTTAAAGATGTTGCTGGAAAGAGGGAATGGGACTTCATCATTTGGTGGTGCTACAAAGGTTAATTCTTCATCTTTTTATTTTTTATGTTTCTAAGGTGATGACCTTGGGTCCCATGGTTGGTTTTTTAAAATATTTACGCTTATGTTTTTTAGGATGTATATTGTTATAGTGTGGGAACATAATTCACACCCATTTCATTTCAATTCATATTTTTGGTATTCGTTCATATCATATATAAAATTAATTACAATTTATGTTTGTTGTAGTTTATTTATATCTATTATTATAATTATTTCCTTCTATATGATTTTATTTTGAGCTACCATCTTGTTTATTTTATATCCAATGTTTATCCTTGATTTTTCCAAATATTTATTAGTAAAAAATTTGTTTTTGTTGGGTTATTAGTAGGTTGAACCTAGTTGAAGAATAGTTTGGAAAATCACGCAGTCTTAAAAAAGCAATTATGCAGCCTAGTTTCACTTTTTGGCATAGGGGAAGAACACAATTGGAGAATGGTTTTAAGAAAATTTGGGATAACCACGAGAATTCCCCTCTTGGGAAGTGAGGGGTGCATGGTTGCCTCATGGTTTTACAAACCATGCTGTAAAATTGTGTGACATTCCCATGTTATTAAAATTTAGGTCTCTTCCATTTTCCATTTTTATTATATAAAAAAATCTACATATTTTCATACCAACATAGGATTTACATCCATAGGTACCTCCAAACCTCCATGTTTTTTATTGGATATTTATTTTTGTTGTGATTTTAGAAGGGATTTTTCAACAAGCCTTCATGTAAGTGGTTTTCTTCCATGATTTCCCCGCATTTTTACCAATTATCTCCTTCTATCTTGTAATTTAATATCTTTGTCTATTTCGGTGTCTTATTTAGGGTGGTATTTTGATGTTAGGGATCATTATTTATATTTTTGTTCTAATCATTCCTTTAGAGGGTCCCTGTGTGGCGATGTTGTGGTTTAGAATTGATTTTTGAATGTTTCTATACATATGGTTGCTGCCTTCATTTTTAATATTTATTTAGTTATGTTGAAATGATTTACTTGCATATCTTTTATGTTCTATGTATTTTAAATGTGGTTAATAATGTATTTTTAATAATATTTACTATGTGTTTGTGTGGAAATATGGTTTTCAATGAAAATGACTTATGTTCCATGTATGTTTCTTGAGTAATTCCTTATTTTTATTTTTAAAAATTTTCCTTATAATTGTGTAAAAGTTAAAAACATGGTTTTTAAATGGTTTTGGTGGGAAAATGTATGTATATGTAGGTTTTATTATGAAAATGGTTGTTTAACATGTGATATTATATTTATTGTCTTTTGTATGTGTGGATGTGATGTATTATGTGATGTGTGGAATGAGAGTTGAACATAAAAAGAATCATAGATACCAAGGTGTGTGGACTAGAACTAGTACACTAGTTTATTCAGAATTGGATTATCCCGGATTCATCTAGTAGGATTTACTATTATAACACTAACTAATTTATGATGATGTTTGGATACCACTAGAACATTGGATAGATTATGCTTTAGTGGAGAGTTCATGATAGCTCAAAGGGTTGTGGTTTCTATACCTCATTTCATCATGATATAAGGTACATAGTGTCTCACTAGATTTTGATAATATATGAATTCTCAAAGAAATAATCTTCTTTTTGTGATATTTTACTCACTGTTAGTATACGAGTCTGTTTATTGGTTAATTGAAAAGAAAATCATGTTTCCCATATAAATGTTTTCTATGAAAATGGTTTTATCGCCTTTTTAGAAAAAATTCTTGTAAATTGTCTTACAATGTTCTTATCATGGAATATCATTTATTGGGTGGCATCCTACTAGGCTTTGGCTCACACCCTACATACACCTTTGGGGGTATGTAGATCATATTATGATTGAATTAGGTAAAGCAAATATGTTTCATGGAAATGGTGGATCTGGTTTCTAGAGTTCTTCCTTGTGTATGTGTTGGTGGTGGTGGCTTTAGGGTGATGTCCCTCATATCTCCTATAGGTTTTTGGGATAGATTTATTTTTCCCATCCCATTATATGTATTTTTTGTCTTGTTTAAAGTTTTAATCATTGATTCTGAATATTGTTGTACTATGTTTGGGTGATATTATTCATTCTTGTAATGTTTATTATTTTTCATTATTCATAAAGGGGTAAAATCATTCCCTTGATGTATTGTTGATACATAGGAACTAGTTTCTAGTCCATAGAGATCGTGAATGTCATTTGGCCCATGCCATGAACCTTGTTAGATGTCGGGTCTGGTGGAATTTCATCCAAGTTTATGAAAAAATGGTCTCAAAGCCAGGTTACACTATTTTTTGCGTCATGTTATATGGGGAGGGGTTCAGATAGAATAGATCTATGAATTTTAGGGCTTGAGGTTATATTTTTGAGTCAGTTTCCATGCCAGCATAGCTCGTGATAGGACTCGAGTAACCAATGGATGTTGGTATATGAATTTTATTCCTTTATGTGAAACTTACATGATTTAGACTAAATATGGACACTGGGTGGGGGTGAATTGTTTATTTTTACATTTTATAATGATGGATTTGAATAGCTTTATTTTATGGAATGTTTTTATTTTTATTGCTATATATAATCCCGTAATGGTTGTTTTGATGTTTTTCACCTATGGTTATTGATTATTATTGAAAATGCGTCCACAAATAATTCATGGGAAATCGTAGAAGAATTTTGGAGTTATTTTTCCTTCACAAATTTATCACAGATTGTTGGATATAGTGTTTCAATCAATCCATGATTTGGGAAAAGGAATAGGCTCTGGTCCTTCTCCTGATGTTGAGGCTGAAAAAGTTCTTGGAATGGAAAAGAATTAAGGGTTCTTAAACAAAACTCCTCCTTCATTTTGAGGTTTCATAGAATCTCATGAGCCAGAGGAATGGAATGATAAGGTAGAGATGATGTTTGTGTTCTATGACACTCCTGATGTAGTTTGAAAGATGTTTTCTTTGTTCATTAAGAAGTTTCCTAGTCGAATGTGGTGGGACCTTGTGGTTCATGAAGGAAAACACAAGTGGACGGGTTGGAAAATGATCAAGGTTCTATTCAATGAGAATATTTATCTAGAGGTCTTGGGATATGATAAATCCAATTATTTTGTGGAGGTCATCAAAGGAGATTAGTTTTTGATGGAATATGATAATTTTCTCACTGATTTAATTTCATATCCACTTCATCTTGTTTCTAAATAGGAAATTAAGGAATAGACATTCAATATGGGGTTTCATCCAAAGTTCAAATATCAGGTATCTTTCATCCAACATGAGACCTACGATGATGTGGTATATTGTGCGATGACCATAGAGATTGATCATAGTGACCAACCTGGCCTCAATGGAACATCATCAATATTGGGCAGTTTATGTTCATCAGTGAAGAATACAAAGCTGAATTAGAAGGGAATGAAGGGAGGTGGTAGTTCAGGCCATCCTTCCAGGCTGTCTTCATATGAGGATTCTGATGATGTGTTAGTTATGTGCCATCATTATTCTATGGTAGGTCACATATGACCTACATGCACATCTCCACCAAGACTATGTCACCGATGTGGAGTTTTGGGACACTTTCAATAGTTTTAAAAGGTCCACACATTCATATTTGATTGGGGAAGGGTATATAACTTCTACAATAATTTCATCCTAGTCAGTTCCATGTAGGGAAGTGAGTTATTGATTTAGTGTTCATGGTGCTAGGGATGCATATTTTTCATAATAATAGTTAATTTATGGTAGATTCGCATTCTAGTGGTCATTCTAAGGCTTAAGAGAAGATGAAACATCTTCATTCAATGGATTAGGAACCCGCAGAATCATATGTAGAGCTTGTGATAGTTTGGGGAATTGTTCATATTGAATTGTCTCTAGATTATGTTTAGTTTGATATTTTTCCTAGTGTCTCTTTTAATTATTTCCTTTTTATTGATATGTTAATGATTCCATTCTTTCTTATTCCATATGCTATGGATTTAGTGATGACACTTGGCATAAAGTTATATTAGGGTTTGAAGTGTCCTTCTTATGCACTCACATTGTCAGGGGTCAAGTTAGAATGGGATTTTCTTAATTTAGAGATTCACCTCTTTTACATAATCATCAATATGGATATAATGGTGCATTTACTAGACAATATTAATTTTTAAGGTCAACAAGTGAGTATTGAAGCACAAGATGGTAATATCCTTGTCTTTTAGGAAGAATCGCATACTTGGTGGGGTCATGTTGGACCATAAATTATAGTGTTGTGAAATATTTTTTAATAGATCTCATCACACTCATATGAGGATGGTGATAGTATCCATTAGAGTTGATTACCTCCACAGATGTATTATTTCCTAGAATATTTTCCATTTGATTTTTTAGGTTTTCATCAGAAGATGGATGTGGATTTTGTCTTTTAATTGGAACCCAAAACCCAAGAGATATCCCTTCCCTCATGCCATTTGAACCCCATCGAGTAGAGGGAATTAAAGGTTAAAGTAGATGATTTTGAATCCAAAGGATTCATTTTCCTTAGGGAATCACTTGGGTATACGCTAAGTTATTTTTCAAAGATGACATATGGATATATCTAGTTGAGCAATGATTAATAAGATTTGAATAAGGTAACCATTAATAAAAAGTACCCTTAATGTTGAATTGGTGACATGTTTGATCAGTTTAAAGGGGAATGGTGGTTCTATAAGTTTCATATGTATTATGGTTACCATCATGTCAGAGTTAGAGAGGTAGATTTTCTTAAAATGGATTTCGAAAGTAGGTATTACCATTTTTAGTACTTGTTCAAGCATTTTGGTTTGATGAATGCCCCAAACAATATTTTTATTCTTATGAAAAAGGAGTTCCACTAGTACATTGATTCGTTTAATAGTGTTTGTGGGGGATATTATGGTTTATTCTAGATTTGAGGTGGATAATGAGTAGTATTTGAGGATTCCACTGGGAACTCATTAGGATGAACTTTTGTATGAATGGGTTTCTAAGTCCACCTTTTGTATTAAAGATGTGAATTTTTTGGGTCATGTGATCTTAGAACAAGGGGACTCAGGGGACACAAAAAATTATTAGTGCAATAATATAATGGGAGTATTTAAATAATGTGATTGAGATCAGAGGAGTTTTAAAAATTATAGGGGAATAAAATCAGTTCATTTGAGGTTTATGTTGGATTTCCTCTCCCAAGACACTACTCACCCTAAATGGGTAATGTTTTAATTGATCCGATTTTGCTGAGTGTCCTTTTATGAGATTAAATAGTAATTATCTCCTATTATGATCATTTCAAAATATGAAAAGGGTAGTGTGCTTTATATCCATGCATAGGGTATGGGACTTGGTTGTATGCCTATGAAATGTGACCATCTTGTGGCTTATGGTTCTTTCCCTCTTAAACCAGATGAGAATTATTATCTATCCAATGACCTAGAGATAGAAGTAGTAATGCATTCCTTGAATCATAGTACAATTATCTTTTAGGGGTGAAATATATAGTTTACTCTATTCATTTGAGTTGAGCCTACATTTTCTCCCAGAATGATCTAAATCTAAGGCATTGTCATTGGGTTGAGTACCATCAAGAATTTGATATTGATATAGTATATAAATGATGAAAAGTTAATGTTGTGGAAGTTGCTTTGATTAGAAAAGGGCTCGTGCAAGCTTAGAAGAAGTCTAGTGATGTGTGGAAATTGATTGGACTTTTTTCATAGATGATATTAGAGACCAAGGAGGACAATTGTAGTGCAATCCTTGATATTGTTTAGTTGAAAGCTTCACCTAGAGTGTTTATTTAGTAGGTGAAGCCTGCTGATGAGTTGTTCTAGTTGTCTATGCAGTTTCTTCATGGTGGGGATACACTTTGTGATTTCCTACTATTTCATGAGAGAGTTATATGTTTCAAGGCTCTATTAATGGTTCTGTTATATACGATGAAGTTGGTGAGGAAGCATAGACACCATTTTTAGTGGTCCATTAATAATGGTGATGTAATTATGTTATATGATATATGCAAGCAGTTTTGGAATCAAGGTATGAAATGTGACATAGATGGAATTTTATCGTGGTGTTATACATGTCAGTAGGATAATCTAGAGTGCCAAACGCCCTCCAGTTTTCCTTAGCCACTGCCTATTCCTACCTTAGGATGAGGTGTGATCGCCATGGACTTCATTTTTGGATTACCTCAAACACCCCAGAAGAGGAATTCTTTATGTGTATTAATGTATTGTCTAACCAAATAAGAAAACATAATAACACTAATGAATTTATCCTAGGTGGATGATTTAGGTAAATTATATGTTTAAGAGGTTGTGAATCTTAATGGTGGGTCATAGATAGTTATTTTTACCAAGACTCTCATTTTACCTCATGGTTTTGGGAAGGACATTAGAAGGAAATTTGGCATCAATTCAAGTTTATTAAGACATACCATCCTTTTACAAATGTCCAGATGGAGCGGGTGAATAAAATCACGTAAGATATGATCGGAGCATATGTCATATATTTTTGATTTCTGTGGTATTAAAATTTGTTATTTTTTATGTTTTAATATAATCATAGATACCAATCATCAATTTTAATGGATCCTTTTTAAGTGCTTCAAGGATGGTCGTTTCTGTCAACTTTGTGTTGGGATGAGTTGGGTGAGACCACGCTACTGGGACAAGGCCTTGTGCAAGAGAAATCTAAGAATTTCAAGTTTGTTAAGTTGTAGTTTTTGAAAGAATAGTGTAATTTTAGTTCTTATATTGATTAATGGCATTGAGCTTTGTTGTTTTCCATGGGTGATAGGGTGTTCTTGATAGTGGAACCTCTCTTGGGTCATCGTCATTTGGGTATGAAAAGGAAGCTAACACTAATTTATATCGAAGCCTTTAGGATTTCTGAGTGTAAATTTATGGTGGAATAAATGTAGGATTTTACTTCTCAACTAATGTTTATTTATAACATGTTTGATGTAACCTATTTGAAGATATATAACCCAAACCTGTCTCATGTGTTGCCTTGGGATGATATAGAATTGGTGCTTGATTTGTCTAGTTTAGAATATCCAGTATCGATTTCTGATTCTTAGGTGCATATGATTTGTGGGAAGTCTATTATATTGGTATTAGTTTTTTGGAATCCTGTAAATTACATGTGTGATACTTTGGACGGTAATTCATGGGTTGATCAAGAGTATCAATTTTTATTTGGTGATCAAGCATCAAGTTGACTTTCTGGGGACGGAAGGATTTCATGGTGGGGAGAATTGTCAAATCTGTGATTTTATTATGATCCATTATTCTATTTATTAGTTATTTTAATTGTTTCAATTAGTAATCAAGGTATTTTTAATGATTAATGGAAGTTTTGGGGTTTATCATTAGGTGGTACATGGTTCGCCCATAGTTTGGATAATTGTGCACCCTTTCCCAGGAAATTGTGCGACCAAGAGCTACTTTTTGATAGAGGTGAACCACATGGATGGAACATGGTCTAGGGAAAATGGGGCTAACCTTGTTGCATGTACCTCATGGGGTGTGAGGTGTGAAAGGTGTCAACATATTTTGGAAAACCATGTGGTAAAACCACATGACTTTTCCATGTCATTAAAATTTTAGTTTTTACAATTTTCCCTTTTTTGATTTAACCCTAACTCTACAAAATTTATTCCCCAATTAGGATTTACAGCTGTATGTTCCTCCAACCCTCCACCTTTCATCCTTGGATCTCAATTTTGGAAGTTATTTTTATGTTTATTCCTCAAGAAACTTTCAAGTAAGTGGTTTTATCCTTGAATTATACCATTTTACAAGGGTTCTCATCTTCTTACTTGGGGTTTCTTATTTAAATTTGTTTGGGTGGAATATTTAGAGATGTATCTTAATTATTATGGTTATATATTTATGTATTTGGACCAATTATTCCACAATAATGACCAATGGTGGTGCGGTTGTGGCATAAAACTAATTTTTGGAAATTTTGACACTTTAGATAAGTGTTTCAATGCATATTCATTATTTAGTGATTTTGGAATGGAATCTATTTTATTATGTGGAATCTTATTGGAATTTGGTTCACCGAATACGTACAAATTTGGGTGTATGTATACCTTATTATATTTTACCCAGCTAAAGGAAAGATGATTCAGGGAGATGGTGAATATGGGTTGTAGAGTTCCACCTCATGTAGGTGTTGGTGATAGTTGATTGAGGGTCATATACCTCTTATTACATGGAAGTTTTAATTATAGTATCATTGTACCCATTCTATTATAATAATTTTTGTTTTTGTATAATGTTGTAAACAATGATTATGAAATTTTTTGTACTAAGTTTAGTTATAATTATTCAGCATTCTGATGTTCATTATTATGGGTTTTTCCTGATTATATAATGTGTGAAAATCAATCCAATGATGTATTTTTGATACCCAAGCACAAGTAGGTATCCCATGGGGCTCAAGAATTCCCTTCAGTCTATTCTTTGAACTATGTTGGGTGTCAGGTTGGATGGAATCCCAAATTTTTTAATGAGACATATTTCTCATTTAGTTTGATTTATAATTTACAAAGTGTTTATTTATTTACATGGATTCCTAATGTATTTAATCCTAAAATCTTATTTTCAAAAATAATTTAACTATTTCTTATTATCAAAATTTAGGCTTTGAGGTAATTCCCAAATTTTATTTTTAATCCCTCATCACTTATCTGTAGATAATATCAATTTAGAGCATTATTTAAGCCTAAATTTGGAAAAAATTCAACGTTGGAGATATATATGGATGGAAAACCACCTTATACCATTATACAATCTATAATAGTATGGTTATTTATAATTGATGGTGAAATTATGTGACTCGTGGTTATGGAAGTGATGTTGTTATTTATGGATTATTATATGAAATATGGTATGTGGTTTTTGTATGCAATATGTATCGTTGGAATATAGATGTAGTATGTGTATGAAAAGAAATACAATAGTAATTGTTAATGGAGGTGGAGAAAATTTAGGTTTAAATGGGAGTGAAAATATGACTATTTTGAATTTTTCAAGTTTAGATTATTAATTAGTGGCTGCTAGAGTATTTATGAATTTTTAATGGGAATTTTGAGGTGTAATAATACTTTGAAAAGTCTTGGAATAAAAGATTTAGTTGGTAAGTTTAAAATAGTGTTTTGTGGTTATAACATGCCTCTTGGTGTCGAATTTTGTAGCTCAATATACCTGGTCATGGTTCCATGAAGATTCCCCCCTGGAGAGTCCATTCGGTACCCATTGGCACACTAGGTGGCCGGTAAAAGTGCACCCATAAACTGATAGAATCCAGAATGTTTTTATGAGGAGTATAATAGTTATTCCCCCCCCCATATTGAAACCCTGCCCAAGATTATTCTTTTCATGATATACTATAGATAATAGAATCCACACCTATTATAATATCACCTTCCATATTTTATTTATTATAGAGATATTTATAATAATTGATTTGGATGTTTAATGTTATTTTGTATCCTTTATTACTCTCTTTATCCCATTTTATTCCCCAGATCTAAATTTATTTGTTCTAATAGTGGGAATTAAGATATGATTTAACTTGATGATGATGATGAAATCCTCCATCCTTGGTGATGACTTATAAAGAAATTTTTAGAGAAATATAAAGATATGAAAAGGAATATTTTTCTATGCCATTACATTTCCAACAATCCAATATATTAAATAATTTTTTTTTCCAACATATTGGGATATGAGTGGTAAAAATATTATTATTTAATTGTAAGTATATTGTCAATAATAATCCAAGGGTTTTGTTAGGAGTGATATAATCCAAATTTATATTGTTTTTTCTGGGGATAAATAAACTAGTGAGTTTATAATTATTCATTCATAAATGAAAAATGGTGAATTTTTTAGGTAAATTAATTATAATATATTTATAATTTATTATAAAGGATCTTGTATGAGGTATGGGATTTTTATTGATGATAGGATTTTAAAATCTCATATAAAATCTTGGGGGAGTTTTCAAGAGGGAATTATTATAAGATTTAGGTAGGCGGTTCCAAATATTTCATAATTGTATTGTTATTGATATGTTTTATGAATTTTAAGAATGGGTAACTGGGTGTGAGGGTTATAATACAGAACAATGAGTGAGAACCACCATATGAGAGATGGATGGGTGTTGGTTATCCTTATACCATGTTCCTTAGGAGTTTTTTATTTATTAACCTGCCACTGATGGCTATGTTTCCTATGAGTTATGCTACACTAAAGTGAATTGTGAACCCCTCGAGGGTGTCCATAATTGGTAAATGAAACTCAATTCATAGAGATATATTATTTTAAAATGTGATACTCACATAAATAATGTCTTAAGAGTAAGCCTATATATTTTATTATCATTGGCTACATGGGATGTGAGTATATTTGATTATATAGGGTTGACTAAAAATGGGTGTTTAGTTTCCTTTCTTCTTCAGTGAAGAGTGTGAGATATAATTATTTTGATTGGTTCCCAGAAAACTCTCATGTTTAACACATGGTCATTTGTGACCTTAAATATATTGTAAAGGGTCTTAATACTTATGAAATGGAATCATGAGAGGTGGACCTATACCTCGTTATTTTTCACCTTGTATGATTTTCTTAAAGTTCTATGGTTACAGGGACATAATATTGGACAGTATATATGGTGATATAGCCATTATAATTGAACTTTATTTTGATGTGGGGAAATTTCATGTCCCTAATGAGATAGGATATTTTTTTATCCTAAAACATGATGGTAAAATGATCGAATTAGGTGATTAGTGGATTGAGTGCAATATTTTGGTTGTGGGTAACTTAGCAAGAAATTGGGTAAGTGGAACCAATGCCTATAGTGATAGTTCATTAACCGTGACTATTTATTGTGAGATGTATGTATACATATCATTAATATTGTGTTAGTGTGATATATCATTCACATGGGGGTATATTTTGTCATAGATCATTCACCATGAGGGGTATTTTTATTAGTGAAATATCATTCACCAAGAGATATATCATTATTCTTAAGGTTCTCTATTTACAGGATCATCTATTACCTAGGGGTAAGGTCTTGGTTATATATCATTCATTGAGAGCTTCATCACTCACCCATTTTTTAAGTTATACTTACTAAAAAATCATTATCTAAATTAAATGAATTTCACTATGGGGTTATATTTAGGTGAAAACCCACTCAAATTGGGTATTGATTCATTAAAAGATCAATATATTTGGGGTTTTTTGATGATAGATAATTCAACTAGAGGATATATTTTAGTTATTTTTTATTCAACATGGATTTATGATTTAGTGAATTATCATTTACACTGAAATATCTCATTGTCCATATGGATTTTGGCAGTTCATCATCCATATTTTTGAATGAGTATGCAGATAGATTATTCACATTGAAATACGGAATGAGTGATTATAGATCATTTACAGTCATTTTTTTAGACAATGGGAGTTTCATCCCATTCTGACACTACTTAATTATGGTATGCATCGACCATCAGGGTGGATCATCGAGTACCCAAGAGTGCATTAGATGTTTGTATTTGATATTTAAGTATTTATATTAATTGATTTAATAAATTCATATAAGTCATAATATTTGTTAGTGAAATATTTTGTGGTGTTTTAGTGAGTTTTATGATAAAACTATAAACACATGCCTTGGGGAACATGTAGATTATATAGTAATCATTATAGATTGTGTGATGGCCCTAGAATAAGCGGGAACTATTGGGAAATCATATTTTAATTTCATTTTTTTACTTTTTAATGTTTTATTTTAACTCATCATTATATGATTGATGTTAAAATTAATATTTTCATTGTCAGTTTTTTTAAAACCAATGATAAAACATCTCCCAAAGGCGATCTTAAGCGATGTTTCAATATTGGTTTTAAAAAAAAATACAATGACAAAAACAAATACCTACATTGGTTTTCTAGTTTAACCATTGTGGAATCATAAAAAAACTTTTTCACATTGGTTATTTACAATTTTCTATTGTAAAAATTTATTTAAAAAAATTTAACATAACATGTCAAATTTTCTATAAAAATGACTTGGAAATTCTATTTCCATGTCTATATTGGGTAAAAAATGATGTCAAAAACATTGTATTTTTATTAGACATAATTTTTAAAAAAATATATAGAAAAATTTTATTAAAAAATAGATTAAAATACATCTTCTGAGAACTTATGAATTGTTCTCATTGTAAACCAAATATTAAATTCTAACATAATCTAGAAAATGAATTTCTAAATACAAATTTTTAAAAATTCAAATAAATGATTTATGAAAGATAATTTAAAAATTAACTAATGAAAAAAAAATTCCAATCAAAAATTTAAGTTTTGTAAGGTATTTAATTTTATACAACTCCGCATCATTGATAATCAATAATAAAAATTAAGTTTCTCATATTAAATAAAATAATATTTTGATATAAAACCTTAAATAATTATTATAACTAACCATATTAAATTTAGTCATCACTTCAATTGTGATGATCTCAAACATGAATATTAAAACATAGTAAACACATTCCAAACTTCCTTTATTATAATTAAATTAAAGTTATGAAACATTATTATGAAAATAAAATATGGCATATATAATTGAAAAAAATATGATATAATTTTAAATATATTTACCATTAATTTCAAATATTTGTTTTTATTTGCCCCTTGTATCAACAATTGATTATTATTAAACATTCCCCATGAATTTTATTTCGATATATGAACTATGAAAACATGAAAAAACAATGATTATAAAGAATAAATAACTCATAACAAATATTAAAAGTTAATTGTTTAATATTTTGATATAGTTTTTATGATATACACTTACTAAAGAGAAAAAAATATATTATTCATTAATGGAGAAAAATATGCTTATAATATATTGAGCACTATAATATAGAAATACCATAGTTAATGAAAATATAATGAATATTATATCAAAATTATCTTTTTCTTCATACCTATATAAAAATGGGAAAAACCACCACCCAATCTCTATATTTTCTAATTTTCCAATTATGTACGTAACTCAAGAATCATTAAAAAAGATATCTCAGTTCATTTGAAATGTATTATTGATCCATAAACCATAAAAAGTAGTGGAAACAATCAAATAGAAAAGTGTGTGAAGATTTATAATTAAATAATTAATAAATTAAGTCACATTAATTTGTATTAATTTATATAAATAAAAAATGAAATAAAATTTTTTATACTTTGTAAAAACAATAAAAAATAAGTATGTTGGACTCCAAAAAAAATCAAGATCCAAGATATATTTTTGGAATATTCTCTTTAATATAAATATATATATATAATTATTAAAAAAAATATTTTGCAATAAATAAGAATTATAAGATAGAATTTTTAAACCATCAAAAATCCTAGATGTATATGAAGTATTTGGTTCCTAGAGTTATTTTTTTATATTAATTATTTTGATTTTAAATACTACTAGATAAATTAAATATAAAAAATTTTATATCTAATTTTTAATCAAATATAAATAATATTAAAAAAATTATATACCCCATATGTTAAGTGATGAAGAAGGATAGCCTTCTACCCTAAAAAATGACCCACAGATTCTCTAAATCTAGTAACCTCCTCTGTAAGAAATGTCACTAGATAATTTATATCGACAATATCATGAATTTATAATCTTACATTATCAAAATATATAGGTTTTTGACATATTCAATCCCCCATAATATGAATTTTTTCTTACACTATAATATATACAAGGACATATCCATTATACAACAAAGATTATAAGGTCAGGATCGAACATGGTGGTGGATAAATGAGTACACAAATATATAGGTTGTGATTCCCTCATTTTTGTTGAAACATATCTTCAATGATTGACTTAATGTAATCACCCATGGACTATTTTTGCTCTTACACCATTAATTTTAAGAAATAATTCTCATAGTACCTTTATTTCTTACTTTTATGACAAAAACCACACCTAATACTAACACCCAATTCATATCCTCGTACGTCGACATGGTCCTCATGGTGTTTTAAAAAAGTGGTTAGAAAGATTATCCTACCATCTAGAATAACATTTTCATGCATCCATTTTTCCTATAGTTTATCCAGAAATGATAGATTAAAATTATATATTATTTTTATTAATGTTAAAAAATACTTCCATTAAATAAATATAAAAATTAATTTCTTACAATTCTGAAAGTTACATCATTAGATTGATCTATAAGAAACATCACATTTTTTTCTTCATTATTTTTTACATTTTTCATATCATGTGGGGAGATAGATGACTAATCTAGAAAACTTCTACTCTTAATTAATCAAACATTTAATCAAATATTTTATCCACCAGGAAAATAATACCCTCCATGAGATAATGTATCAAGGTATAGAAGCTACAACTGGGTGTCCTTGTTAGATAAATTTGATATCTATTACATAAAAATAAGCTATAATTAATCATGTAATATACAATAAATTTTACAACATAAAATAATTATCATAATATAAATGATTCATTATATCTTTTGGTGAAAAATTTCTTCCATGTATCCACATCCAATTACCCATAAATGAGTCATGGATTTCCATTCACTAATTTCCCAAATAATTAATTATTTTCAATTTTGTTTCTAAATAGCTCCATTAAACGACTATAAAATTTGGAAATGTTTCAATAATTTATATCATTTACTTAATGTTTAATTTCATATGTAATTGAATAAATTTTAAATTGGTTATATAGAATAAATTATAGTTGAATTATGAGATAGAATTAATAAACATAGTTATTTTACAATTATTGAATCCCAGATCTAATATCTCATCATCTTGTCAATTTAATTCTAATCTATATATAAAATGTTAAACTAGGAATGAGATTTTCATGGAATAAATAATTCATAAAATACATTCTATTTGAGAAAGTTGTGTTATTGTAATCATTAAAATTTATATGTATCTTATTCTTTCCGTGAACAAGTGATGGTTTTTTTAAATTTGAAATCCAACATCTACCAACTATTGGAATCATGTTCTATAAAGAAGAATAATAATACCCCTTTATAGGAGGCACACTGGTAGTCAATCAAATTTCTTTTGGAAAATTAAATATATACTTCAATTTTTTTAAAAATGGAATCCCCCAGAGTGGCCTTTTGGAAGCCTCCACTCATGAAAACCCCCTCCCCATGAAGAAATCACTCAAGATAGAGTCATATCTGAGAAGAATAATTTTCTTACAAAGACGACATAGTGTCCTATGGGGTAACAACCTGATCAGCAATGGTTCTTCATTGTATTTTTTCAGTTAGGTTGCTTGTACCCATATGCCCACCTGATGTGACACTGGGTGACCCTTTAAGGTGATTGGACCTAGGGTGGAAGAACATGGCCTATGAGTGGAATCCTAAGAATAAAACCTCATATATCCAATGGGCTACATTGATCTTGACCAATGTCTTGAACACTATGTGACAACTAACGCGGTAAAATAGTTTTATTATTGATTATTTAAAAATATAATAATAACATACATATACCTTGGTAAATTTTCAACTTCATTTTTTATTTTCACTTAAAAAGATAAATTTGTTGATATTATATATACCTCAATTATATTATAAAAGTTAATATTGAAAAACAATGAATAAATAAACATTCAAGTAATGAAATAGTGTTCCATATGTGTAAATTTTAAAAAACAATTATGTTGTGATTCTTAGACAAAAAATATGTCCCTAAATTATTAAATATAAACAATAATTCTAAAATATTATATTTTATCAAGCATTATGAATTTAAAAATCACAGTTTCAAAAAGTTGTGTATTATACATAAATTTACCAAAACAAATAATGATTTACCTTGGGTTTAAAAAAAATATTTAACCATAATTTTTAAATATAAAATTAATACGAAAAATATATAAATAATTGATATATATATATAGTTATACATCCAAAATAAAAAGTAGATATTTTATATTTGTAATATAAAAAAAATCAGTTGTATAATTTGGAGAGTAAGGTAGTGTTTTACCATGTCCCTTCAACATGTTACATTCATACAATATATACTATATCAACATTATCGACATTTTTATCATTAAGGAATCACATAATAAATGCAAAAGAATCATAGAAATCCATCACTTATTTTCATTCCAAATCGTAAATCAATATTTTTAACCTTTTCACAATAATAAAAAAATGAAAATGGTTTTTATGGGATATTATATTGAATTAAATCGAGAAATTATTTTTTATTTATAAATAGGGATGATCAATTCACAAAAAAACATTTATTTCACTTGAAAACTATCCCTCTTCAATTATCAGATTGATAATATGAAGAATCTTCTTCACAATGTGGACATGCTTTATGTCCCTTATTATTTTATCCAGATAAGTATCCATATATTGGAATATTATTTGAATAGATCATTTTGATATCACTAAATAGAATTTATTATTTTGTACATGAATCAACAATGAAATCACATGTCTCCCATATATATTTCAGATCAAAAATCAATGGTGAAATATACACATCAATACAAATTCTAATTTTTTGTCTAAAAATCATCAATCCCATCATAACATTTTTTTCATCATACATATCATTGACGAAAATGTTAAAACTACCATAAAACCCAATGGAAATGGTTGGAAACTATGAATTCAATATGTATTTATTACATCTGTTCATATTCCCATTTTAATATATCTATTTTCATTTCCAAAATCAGGAAAAAATTACAATAATCTTACACTATGGTAAATAATTTGGGTGAAATATATTTTCATTATAGATTCACTCATGTATATTCCATCCTAAAGTTTTTCATCATTTAATATTAAAATGTATGCATAAAAAAGGTATATTTGGAAGGAAAAAAATTTATTTAGTAGGAATTTTGATACTTGTAGTTGAGAATGAATGGGAGTTTAATTTTTCATCCATATTATAACATTATTTGATAAATTTTTGAATTTTTGATAAATATTCATATTCCTTCCTATAAAACACATAATAATTGGGGAAATCTTGTATATTTTTAAACCCCAGTACCATTATGTTTAATTATATCATTCTATTATAATTATAATCTGGATACACATTGCCTTTTTGATGTATCTTTTTTAATAGTCAAAATATTATAAATAAATTTCACCACTCTACCCATTTCATGATATCATGATAACTAATAATAGAACTATTGATAACACTGTAAATTTAGTGCTACCAAAGTATACTATTTTCTCATAATCTCTATAAAATCATTCATTAGTAGTTGTTTTTAAGGGTTGTGACACCCATATTATGAATTATTTCACAAATATGATCCTCTGTCCCATTGTGAATATTTTTATCAACTTTAGATGTTGAATTTTCTATTATATCCCCATTATAATTCCAACGTGTATAATTATGTATAAATCCATATAAAATAAAATGATTATAATTTTCTATATAATTTAATATTATTATATTCCAACACTTCATGAAAGGAATGAAAATAAAATACTTGTTTTGATGAACTAATTTAGAAAATTCCATGAAATTATCAACTCCTTTTTCATACTCATTAGTGGTTTTTCATAAATTTATACAATTTTGATTGACTATTTTCCTAAGATAACAATATAAAAGGTGAATATAGTAAATAATATAAAAATTTAATGATATATATAAATAGATAAATTCTAAACATAAAAAAATATAAAAAGTAAATAAATTAACCATTTATTGATATTTATTTGAACATAACAGATAATTATACATAATTATAAAAAATTATTAATAAAATAAATTAAATTCACTTTATTCACTATATATATAAAATAGATAATTTCAACATGCATAAATTTCAAGAAAACCATTTATCCCATCAAATTAAAATAAAATAAATGAATAATTTATAAAGAGTCATTTTATCAGAAAAAATTATAAATGATAAAAAATGAAGAAAAAAAATCTTACATAAAAAATTATAGTTACAAATAATATGAAAATAAAAAAAAAATATAAATAAAAATAGTTACAACCAAAAATAAAATACTATGAAAATTTTTTATAATCATAAATAATATTAAACATTAAATATATAATAAAAATTGTAATTAATAATAAAATAAATAAAAAATTATTATATGAATAAAATTAATAAGTGAGAGGTAATTAATTTAACAAAAAATTAAAATAAAAATTAACATACAAAATTTAGAGGTTGATTTGAATAATTGATCCTAAATTATAATGAACTCACTCGATGTTAGATGAAATAGAATGATCATTTTTTGAATCATGAAAATAAATTATAAAAATTAAAGAAAAAATAGCCTATAAAAACCATTAATATTGGTTATGAGTGTTCTAAAATATGTTTTCATTTGACTAAATAATTTCTAGTATCATCAGGTAAGGATGAAAAAATGGAATACTAAGGACAGACAATGTGAAAATATGATAAAAATTAATAGAAAATGAAGATATATCTTTTTAAAAAAAATTAGGTGTTGTTGAGCGTCCAGAGAAGAACGGTTTTGATAAATTTTCCCCAAAAAAATGAGGGTTTTAGGATGATAGTTTTTTAAATAACTTTCAACACCATTTTTTCTATAAAATAATTTTTAATGGTTTTTATTAATACCTTAACAATTTTTATTAAAATAGAAATAAATAATTTAAATTATAAAAACCTTTTTGTGTTGGTTTTATAAAATATTGATGTTAATAGTTTCCCGTATAACTATTAAAATCAATTTCTAAAAAATCAATATTAAAACCTTGATGCTAATGTATTTTTTTTATTAGTGAGAGAATATAGTGAAGTTCACATAATATGAATAATTTGAATAATTCATGGTTGATGATTACAGTTTGGTCTCATTTTCTTTTATTATTAATTATCATGTATAATTTTTGATCTCCCATTGGGTGATTTTAAAATGATGTTTGAATATATGAACTACATGTGCATTTTTTAATGGCGTTATGTCATTATCATGGGTTAATCTTTTCTACGATTCTAATTTTTAAACTCGTATATGAATCTTTTTATAATATTTTTCAATTTTTGGATATAATTTTTTTATAATACATGAGGTTATAGTCTCCCAATGTGGTTTATCAAACCATCACATCCAATCAAAATATCCATGTGTATGGGGACATGTGCCTGAGGTCATATAGTGTTCCAAAATAGGATGGTATTTAATCGATGGTCATTGAATTTTATAAAAACATTTTATATTTTTTTATATTTATATTACTAATGTATATTTTTTAAATTGAGATAAGACTGGTAAAAACATAGAATGAATACTATTTTTATAATGTTCAACCCCAACATGAGATTATATCCACGTACCGGAGATATGTTATGAGGATCATGATTTTTTCTATTACATATGAGATATATTATGATGTTTTGATGATATTTATTTCTTATCTGATGGCGGAAAGTTCAATTTATTTATTCATTGTTTTTTGTGTATAAGTTCTCATGACATTAGCATGCTTGTGTGTGATTGATATATTGTATCTAAATATGGATTTTTTTTATTTAAGGAATTATTAATATCTTATTTGGTGTTTTAAAAAATATCCCATTCATAATATTCTACCCAAAAACAAAATGTTTATTATCTTATTTGATAAAATCACTATAGGGTGATTCCATCAAAGTAAATATATATATGCAACATCAATCTTCTGCTAGTGGTAGTGTAGTATATGGATTCCCAATTAGAATTAACACCCTATATTAGATATATGCTTTGGGTATAAGGATACCTAATATATATTGGAATCCATGGATGGGGGTATTGGTAGGTGTGTTTCCATATGGAATATGAGTTTTCTTGGAGGGATGTGACCTACAAGGGTATAATCAATTGATTTTGTTTGGGCTCCCTTTTTTGTCAGATAAAACTAGATATATAGATCAGTAAAGTGTTATATTTGAGTAGTAGGGTTCTATCCTATTAATACATAAGATGAGTTGTGAAATATGTGGGATGCTTTAGTAGTTGGGGGTTATCCCAAGAATGTGGATTCCTTCAGAGAATAAATTTGGTTTGGAATATTCAATTTAGGATAAATTCTTGAGACGTTTGATCAATATTTTAGGTATAGGTATGTGATAGATTCAATGGTATGATATTGTGGATAGAACCATGAATGATGATTTTTTTGAGAAAACATGATAGACATATAGTGGAGGAAATGTCAGTTGTTTGGTTATTATCATGAGATAAGGATCTATGAGACATTAGTAACCATGTAATGAGTTGAGTTATATATAATTTTAGTATTATGGTGTACTTTTTCTTTGTTCTAGCATTCAATTGACCATAGTGGTTACAATAAAAATTTTAGAGAGTGGTTTATTGGATGATTAATTAATATGAAATAATATAATGGTATTTTTCCAATCATCATGTTATTTGGAAACTGAAGTGAAAACACATATTGAGTGTTGTAAAAAATATAATATTTTCTCCATAGTGCACCATAGTAGCTGATCAGGTTCATCACACTTAAGGAGTTTTTTTAGTCAATTACAAACTATTCGCTATTCACTACTTATATATTTAGTTGTTTTAAATTTAATGAGATTAGTGAAAATATTATTGTTCATATTTTGAAATGTAGAACTAGAAAATATACTTGAACATACATCATTGATAGTATGAATGTATATATAAAGAATGGTTTCGGTCATATCTTTTTCTACTATTTTTCATTCACTATTCATTATTTTTCTATAGGTTATATTTAATGCTTCAATTGACCATAGATGGACTACCACTTTATACAGCAGGAGTTAAATTTAGAATTCCAATGTGATCTATTTTTACACTAATCCTCTCCTACTATAATAGTTAAGATAATTGAATGTATTTGAATTGAGAGTGAGATACCATTCAATACATGGCTCTATTTTATGTTTTTTCATCTATAAAACATACTAAACAACATTGTATGATGATTATTCCTAATATATTAGAGTTAATAGTGATTTATTAATTAATATAAATTAGATTGAGAGTCATTTCAAGGAGTTGTGGATGAATGCTACACTAACCCATAAAACTTCTCTCTCCCGCACCAAAAATAGAAAATGAACATGATCAATTAAAAACTGAAAGAATTTAGAGACACTAATACCCCCTACCCCCAGTACATTCCTCAGGTGAATCACTTTCCATATTTAGTGTAAGAAATCACTATAGAGGAAAAATAATGATGTATTGAGAGAGGGATAGAAAATTAAATTAGAGATAATAAGACATTTTTTATTAAAAAACATAAAATGCATGAATATAGTATAATCTTTAATTCAAAAACCATTACTGATTGGAAATATTTTGATCTACCTTGAGTTATTAAATATATCCTGACTTTTTCTAAATAATTTTAAATAATTTCAAATATATATTTTACACTTGGAAATATTTATGATGAGAATAATATAGTATAGTTAGAAAGGAAAACTAGAATTTCCATGAAATTACCAAATTTATTATCAAATTAAAAATTCTTGTAAATAATCAAATAAAATAAATAAATTATTCAATTAATATAATATATTAATAAAATAAAATATAAATAAATTATTATTTAATTACCACCGTTAATTAAAAATTATTACGTCAATCCATATATTTAAAAATTATCCTTAAATTAACAAATCGGTGGGATTTAAAACAAAAAAAATTAAATGTGAATTATATGAAAATATTACCTCTCTAAGTTCCCCTACACATAATCACTTCACTTAAAGGAAATATATTGATATTTACCAACAAAAATAATTATCCTTCTCAGGTTTTCACACACAAACTAGAAAATTTGAGAATCAATGATTTATTCATTCTTAAAAATATCATGTCTCCATAATAGGTCATATAAATTTTCCTACATCAATTCTTGAAAATTTTAAATCTCTAATATTGTAAAAAATAAAATATAGTTTATTTAATAATTTTGGAGGTGGATCTATAATAAATTACACTTTCTCAAGTTTGTTCTAGAGAATCAAAATTTCTTATTTCCATGATAAAAAATAAATGGAATTATTATTTGTTAATTTTCCTATTCTTAATTTTATGTTCAATATTTTCCTCTCACCTAAGTCAATTCCTTTTTTATAATTAGAAAATTGTTTTTTTGGGTTTTTTCACTATATTTTTTAGTGCCTAATATCTGAAAACCAAAAAAGGAAACCCCATTAACAATTATGATGTAGTTTCAAAGGAATTATATGAATTTATTTTGAGTGATATCATTGAGGTGTTTTTTTCATAATGGGAATGTTACAAAAGATTATGTTCAAGATTTTAGTTCCGACATGTTATAATTAAGATTTAAATTTATTATATTTCTTTAAAAATAATTTCCTTATATATGAAGTAAATAAATTTATAGAATAAGTGGAAAACAATCTCTCATTAATAATAAAAATTAAAACTTTTCAGAATTAGTGAAATACTAAATACTGGAATTGAATTATTCAATATTAATAATAACACTTGAATCATAGATCAAAATCCAAAAAACATTCTGATATTGAATGATATAAAATAAAAACATGAAAACTAGAAATATATTGGTACTAATCCATATCACATTGCAATTACTAACCCATTTTTATTGAAAAATGATTTCATTAGATTTGAATATAGAATAAATTACGTATAAACAATTATGTTTAAAAGAACAATATTACATGACTTATTGTTAGGTAAATCTTTAGTTAGTCTCATAAGTGACACCTACTGAAAAAATTGTAAAATAAGAAAACATGATAATAATAATTAAAATATATATAAATGAAAACCATTAGAATTTGGATGATATATATAATAATGGTAGATCATTATTTAACACTAATGTGGCTCATGGGTTTTGACTGAACCAATAATGATATTCATCAAATCATCTGAATTCTAATGGTGTGTAGAGTTTTCTTGAGTTCAAACATAAGATAAATTTATTTCAAAAATGGTTTATATTTCTTTTATTATTGAGGTGTCAATGGATATATTTCATTACATAACGATCCATTATTATTAGGTACAATTTTTATATTGAGGGTAAAAGATAATATGGGTCTTATTCTTGGTTGAATAATACAAATTAAGAGGATCATTTGACTTTTCAAAACTTAATAAAGTTGAGGTGAGGGTAGTTATACAATGGTCATAAAAATAGAATGTGAAACTCGAGAAAAAATAAATCCTAAATTCCATTCCACATTGTTTACAATCATAAAAATAAATCAAATTATTTCTTCCCCCTTTATTTTTATGTCCTATAAATTTTGCAAACATTTCATCCCAAAATTGTAATAAATGATGTTGTTATTGGATGAACATTGAAATTATTTTCATATTGATGAATCTAATCTATGATTTAATTTAATGCTCATGATTACACAGATAAATCATGACCCATATTGAGTTATTCAAATGAAATATATATAAATATATATTCAAAATATATTCAAAAAATATAAAATAAAAATTTAAAACAAAAATTTTATGATGAAAATACTAATGTGTATTCAGAAGAGAAAAAATATAATTTACATATAGTTACCAAATTCATGATTAAATTTAAAAAAATTAAACCATCACTTAATGATATGATGTTATAAATTAATATTAAACTTGAATTAAAACACGTATAAATTAATTATTATTTAATTTTGATAATATAATGGATATTATTATTTTAATCCAAATATGTCAAATTTACCCATAAATTAAAAATGGTGTGGTATTTAACACATTAAAATTAATGGTAATACATTTAAAATTATTATATTGCAATTAACCTCAACCATAGAAATGATATATTTTTAGGTTTTCTGGTGTGACCAACCTACGATGGCATGTGGGATATATTAATGAGTGGATTTTGGAAAATATATTTGGTAATAATAATATGTTGTGAACTATATATGACATAATGGTGTGAGGCCTTTATAAGTTTCTTTATCTTATAAAAAATTATATGAATTTTCAGTTTTTAATCCATTATTAAAGCTATGATATGGGATGATAATGGTATTTGATGGAGGATCCTACTACATAGTGACCAAGGTGTGTGAATATTGAGTAAATGTATGAGGTACCTTAACATAGTGAATATATTGTGAAAATGATGTTTACCCTCTAATATTATGTTTTGAATTTTTTAGATAAGTTTCTTCAATATATATAATCAAGTGTGGTTAATTGGTTAAAATCCTTGAATCAAGGAATAACCATTGTTTCATATGAAATCACAACAGTGAGGTGTTGAATGACTAAATGGTTTATAATAATTTTATTTATTCCTAAATTACCAACTTATATGAGAGGTGAGGTTTTATATTTAATTAGAGGTGGAATGCATTGTGACAATCCATTAGTTTTTTAGATGTGGATGTGTTTGATAACTTGAGGATAATAATCAGGAATAAAATGTGTGCCTCAACTATGGTGAGTTGGGCACAAAAATTTTAACCAAATGGTTAGTTATATGTTTTTAATTATTAAATTATTTGGAGTGAAAGTGTCCTATGTTAGTGAGTGAGGTCATAGACCTTGGGTCATATCAATATAGACTAAAGTGTCATAATATGGGGTCTTTAATTAGTTAAAAGTGATGTAGTGGATCCCCACATTCTAGTAGACTATTGAGTAAGTATTTTATGATAGGTCTATCATGATATAATGAAAAGGGATCATGAGTATTTGAATTTATTTGATGATAATATGTGGTTAATGATGTTTTTGTAAAAAAATGATATAGGGAATAAGATGGTGGGAGTAATCCATGAGATTCTTGTGAGACTAGACATTTCATTAGATATTAATTTAGGGAATGATTTTTGTTAACTACATGATAGACCTGACAAGGTGGATTCATGGGTCAATGTTGGTTTCTGGAGGAAAGATTCTGATTTTGGGAATTTCTATATAAAATTCTCAAATATAGGCATTGGTCATTAAGTATCGAGTAAGTTTATGTCCTTCAATATATAATGGTTATGAGTTCTAAGTTATGGTCTAGTGGAATGGATAGGTATTTATCTTAAGAGATACTCTTATAGGGGGATTATATAATCAAAATTTTGGATCTTTTAGGAAGATATGACATTATGTGAAATAGATAAAGGCATTTAGAAATGGTTATGTGTTGAGTATGGGATTTTGGGATCAAGGATCGAGGGGTTTCAAATATGATCAGGTGTAGCATAGAAAACATGATTGCTAGGTATAAAATAATTAGTCATTCCCTTGGTGTATATTTCATTGAATTTGAAATTCAAAAATGATTCTAGGTGTGGGGAATCATCTAGGAACTGGTTAAATTAGTTAACAACATAGTGCATAGGCTGTTAGATGTTTTAGTGATATTTAATGTGGTGGGGTACTCACTAGAGAATTTTTCATGTAATCGAGTATGATTACATATATAGGGATAAAAAAGTGTCATTTTATGGAAGAAAAAAATGATGATAGTTAAGAGTGAGAGGCATTTTGGGGTGTTAGGATGTTCTTTATTTTGAGTGTGGTTCCGACATGATCATAACAATCATGTGGTCAAAAATTTGAGCGTGCATCAAATATCAATGACAAATATGATTCCAGAAAAAAATAGGTAGAGACTTATTGAGGATTATATGTGTTATGATGGTGAAATTTTAATGACCTAAACTCTTATGTGTTGGTGGATTTGTAATAAATTCAGGTTCCAATGAAAGGGTAATGGGACTGTTTTGGATTATTCTTTTCATATTGAAAATTCTTAGTTGTGGGAACATTTAGTATGATTAAATTTTGTTGTTTTAGATGAATGTTCAGGTGAAAAAAAAATTGGAAAAGATTTTATGTGTTTTATATGTTAAAATGGGAGTTTATTATATATAGTTATCCATTGGGTACCGAGTTGGGTGTCATTGGTTACATGGTGGGGGGATTATAGGATGTGATTACCTTGTATGGATCACAATGTGTCTAGTGTAGGTGCATTGGATATATGTTATCACCAAGATTTCTTTTTCAATATAGGAAAATAATGACCATTTTTTCCCTGTACTATTTCAATCCCCGCTTAGGGGTGTTCTTCTATCCAAACTAAGAGTAGTGGTCATCACCCTTATTTTACCCTTCATCCCCTTTATTCTTACCTTTCGGTTTGATAGATTCTATGGTTTTTGTTTGGTGTTTTGAGGTCAGATTATCTTCTTCCTTCCTCTCATATTCTGTTTTTAATTATAAGGGACTTCTTTATGAAAAAATATAATAATTTAGGGGAAAATTTCATTGGATCATGGTGAAATCATCCCACCATGATGGGGATTTGGTTGGACATCGTAGAAGAAGACTTTAGTGTATAAAACACAGGTTGTTAAAAATATTTTAATTTTTATAAATTCAGATAATTTATTTATTTTGGATTTTCATAAAATTAATATAATATTTGGTTAATGTTTTGTTGTTTTATAAAATGGTTTTTAATAAGTTTGACCAAGGGTGTGTCAAGATTGATTAACTCCCTGTTTATCTATGTTTCAATGAAAATAAATTTCCCAGTGATTTTAAACTCATTTATTCTTAAATAAAATATATTTCATTAGATGGTTAAATGAAGTATAATTTGTTTATAAATCTCTATAGAGACCCTCATATGAGGTAGGTTCTCATAATAAATGATGGTTTTTGATGATCTCTTGGAAAAGGATAGGGATAGTTTATTTAAGGGATAACTCCCTGAATAAGGTTGGTGGTAACAAATATCACCACTTTATATGGTTATTCATGAGTTTTATGGATTCTAAGAGTGGATTACTGGGTATAAGATATGCATTATCGATCCATGGGTGATTCCCTTTATATGAAATAGATTTGGGATGGTTGGTGAGACTCCTATTGAGTTCATCGGGTATTATGTATCCCAAACAAGCTATTTAGGGTGATGTTTCCGATGAGTGATGAATGGTTAATGTGATTTATAACGTCCAAGAGGGTGTTCATCAATAATTTATATATATGATTACCCCCAATCAGTTTTTTAATCTCTAAAAAAATTATTGAGAAAATGATATGAGTGAGCCAAAAGATTATTTTCCCATTTGACGCATGGGTTGTGAGGATAGGTACGTATGTGAGGAAGACCCAAAATGGAAAATGTTTGGTTTGCTTAATTTTTTATAGAAAATTATAAACCGTCAAAATTGTGATAGTTTACACCAAACCAATTTTCTTGAACACATAGTCATGGATCACAATCTATCAAGGGGAATGGAATCTAATACATTGAGAATGGAATTATGAGAGGTGTCCCTATCCATATTCGTTGGTATGGGACTTAAATAATGTTCTTGAGTGTTTATTATTGTTTGGGACACATAAATGGTCATGCTACGTGGAGAGATAGATTTTATGATAGTTATTTATTATTATGAGTCCTAGGGTAGTACGAACCTTGTGAGATGAGTGGTGTTGTGAGATTCAAGTCCTTCTTGGGGAAATTTTACTCTTAGGTAATGTGTTACAGGGGTGAATTTTTTTTGGAATGGGTCTCTTAATTAGAAATTGAATAGGTGGAGCCAATTACTATGGTGATATCTCATTTAAAATTTAAGGATATAGGGTTATATATATGGTGATAAATAATTCACCTTCCTTGATAAATTAGTGATATGTTACTAACTTTTCATGTTACATAAGGTTGATAAAATATTCACATGAAGGATATATAAGGTGATAGATCCTTCACCATGAGAGGTATGTGATAATTGATATATCATTCACATGATGTTAAATCATTCCCAATATAGATTATAATTTAGGTTTATATCATTCATGTGGGGGTCATGTCTCCATGATACATCGTTAAAGAAGTGATTCATCATTCACCCAGTTTTTTGATGGATTTTACGATACATCATTCATCTAATGATAGATCACTCACCTTAATTTTATGTTTAGGTGATAGATCATTCACATAGTGGATTTATAATATAATTACTTTCTTGGATTTTGGTTTTTTTGGTGATATATGTTTCACAAAAGGGATATGTTTCAATAATCCAACATTCACCCGTGGGTTATGATTGAGTGATACATCATTTATTAAGAGATATATCATTTACATTATGAGATTTTCATGTGAATATTAAATTATTATTATTAGTATAATTACAACTCATTTACTTTGATAGATGAAATGACTGATGATATATCATTCACACTAACGTTTTGTTCAGACTATGGGAGTATCAACCCATTTTGACACTAGATGAGGGTTGTATGTACTAGCTGTTTGGGTGATTTCATGATTCAAAAATTGTAAGATAGATGTATTCATGTGATAGTGAAAATATTGATTTTACAAAGTACGAGAATACACATGTATACTTGTTTTTATTATGGACACCAAAAGTGGTAAACTAATATGTTTTATACTTTCACCCCGCCTAAGAACCTTAATGTGTGTTTGGAATGATGACATAGGATACGGAATGAGTATAGGACTGTGAGGTAATGAGGATCAGTTGGGTTTCAAAAAATGTCTAAGGTAAGATCTAGAACAACATTTGGGCCTCTATGCTCTTTATATTCAATTATTATATATAATTTCTTATCATCCCATTATGTTATCTTATTGTGATTTATAACAATATGACCTATATGTAAATTATTTTATGGAATAGATACATTATTATCATGGGTTCCATTATTATATAATTCCCTATTATAAAATATTATATTATTCTTATGATGAATTATTTTATTATTAGGTTTTATTACTTGTTATAATACTATAGGGTACAGTTTCCCCACATGGTTTATGTAAACAACATTGCTAATCAGTATTGTCGTACGTACATGGAGGAATTAAATAGGTTATGTAGGAAATCATAATAGTCAGTGACAAGGACTATAATGTTAAAAATTGTTATCAAAGATTAATTTTTATTTTCATTACTATTTAATATATGGTATATAGATATAGGATAAATTAAGAATTGGTATGGATATAGTGTTTGCGTCTAGCCAGCACCTTCTTTTGCTAATATCAACATTGTTAGGGATTTAAGAATGACGTTTAGTATTTTTTTATTTTATAGTTGATATATTTAGGTAAGTTTACTATGATAATTTATATATTTTGGTTTATGGGTTTTCTCTTGGACCTTGTTGCAAAAAGGCGTGTGGTCATGTAATATTTTTGGAATGATAGATCACATGGTATATTCATGCTCAATGGATCTTGAAAAGATTTGAATTATTTACATCACCAAAAATCAGTAATATATTATTTTCTGAAATAAATTATTGGATTGGTTATACATAACTGAACCAAATAATTTTGATCTACCTTGATGGGAATCATTGTAGTGTGACATCACCATGGTGCACATGGATGTACATTAATCCTCTAGCATGGGTAGTCTGGTATATGGATGCCAGATAGGGATTATCACCTTGTTACTTATTGTATGTATGGTTTCATCTTAGGTTAGGGACTACAATAGTATGGTTCATTTACTAGGTTGCGGTGCAAAGAATAAGTCTTATGGGATTGATGATATTGGAGGGTCCGATGTTATAGTTGAGTAGTAGGGTTTCTTCTTATTAATTCTTATGATAGGTTTTTAAATTTCATGGATTTTGTAGAGTAAGGGGTTATCCCAAACACATGGATGTATTTATATATGGATGCACATGTGGATTCATCATGTTATTAGATTGATTGAAGGAAATTATTATCATGTTTGTGGTATAGGAAGGATGAAGAAATTGAAATTCTGAGTGGAATTATGATTGAAATGTAGTGGAGGCATGTTAATTTTTTTAGTTGAATGAATATAGGATTAATGAGATGTGAAATATAATATTATAAGTTGAGTTATGTACAAGAGTTTTTTCTAGTGTCACTTCCTTGATTATGATATTAGATTAACTATAGTTTATATTTTATACCATTGTCTGAATTATTATGGGAAAATATTTTGACTTAGTAATAAAAGAGTGGGTTTTCACATCAGTATGATATGTGGGTTGGTACTACCTATGTGTAGCCTTATTATGGTGATATTAGTGGTTTGTTTGGATTAATTTTCATATGATGTCTTGTGTGAAATGTTGATGGTTGAATTTTGGAAATTCTTTTTGGAAGAGATATTTCATTATGATAGTGATGAAAATTTAGGTTTTAGGACCTTGAAAGGTGATTTTGTGTTCTTATGGGGTTTCTGAATCTTTGTTTTACCCTAACAACATGATGTCAGTTTATAGGATGTATGTTTTATTTGATTAAATATCATCACACTACATTATTATTGGGGTGTGTTCTGAATTTGAAATCGTATAGGATGACTTACATTAGTGGATACATAGATAAAAAGGTTGTTAGCCCTTTTATGTTATGTTATGAGTTCTTCATAGGGGGGCTTTCTCTAAAGAGGGTTATGTATGATTTATTAGTGAGAACTGGTAGACCATGATTGATTATTAATTTTGATGGTGTCCATATAGAGAGATAGTGATTTTACTAACGACATTTCATTGAATATACAGTATTTTAAAGTTAAAAAACTTCCAAGAGTCTAGAAAAAAGTGTATTGATCATCATAGAAGGTTAAGTTATGTGAATTCTATGGAAAAAAATAAAAACTAAAAATAATAAAGAAATCGTGATTATACAAAATGAAGAAAATTTTATCAATTTTGGAATAGAAGAAGATGAAATATTGATGAATTGAATGAGTTCTGGAATAATCTGACATAGTGTAGATTTATATAACAATTAAGGATGAAACAAAAGGGTGATTTCAAATGACCAATTAAAAAATATGCCTTAATTTATTAAAAATCAATTGACTAAAAAATAAATAAATGTATCCAATAACCTCTGTCATGTAGAATGACTAGAAATTGGATGAATTTATAATTCATCACATGAAAAATAATTCAATTTTGAATAATAAGAAGTTAATTAAATATAAAAATTAATGAAAAAACCTACATATTGAAATGAACTAAATCGATGTAATTCCCCTACTTTATTTTATTGAGACATCATATAGAAATTTAATAGCCCAATAATTTAATTCTAAAAATTAATAAATAAAGACTAAGATAAGGATACTTATATTAGTATTTGTTTAATGATCGGTCTCTTCCTCTGGCATAAAATATCTCTAGAAGATATAATTAATGTCAAAATTAAAGATATCTCTCAAAATAATTTCTAAATATCATCTTATATATTATATATTTATAGAATAAAAAACATAATTATATGTTAGAATCCTAGAATGTTCAAACAAAAATTACAATTAGGTGAAACTATCTCGTTTGAAATTCATCTATATTTCTTATAATAGACATACGATTATAATGATGCACTTCAAGATAATTAATTTCAATATGTGATTTTACATCATCTATAGATTAAAAATTATATAATCATTACCTTATTTTAATCTTCTTTCAATTATATCACCTTTAGTAGTGAATAAAAACATCATCCAAATCTCATTTTCTAGACATTAAACAACTCAATTAGTAGGGCCTTCAATTATATGTCAACTCCCAGATTAAATAAGGACAACATCAAGAAAATATCTCAATTATCTCCAATAAATATCATCATGAACATCAGCAACATGATTTCATCTATATATGGTCACCCTCAGATTTACCATGCATTTGAACTACTCTATTGAGATTTGTCACCTCCTTTGATCCATTTTTTACATGATGATTAGTTCAAAATCACTCATTCAATTAAAATTAAACAACACCAATGTTTTCCAATCATCAAAAATGGGATATATACCCTGATTTCAGGATTTGATTAAAAAAAATTCCTTAAAAAATCACTAAATACTTAGTATGGACATCTACTTTACCTAGTAGACATAGCATTTGGAGGGTCTGAGGTCCCCATCGTCTCTTCATTCTGCATGAGTAATGATCATGGATCAAGAATATATTAGATTCATATAACATGTTTACATGATCATCACATACCATCATATTCTTTGAATCATATTTTGACCATCTTTTACATTCAGACCAATTGTAGGAAGCATCGACATCCAATTCATTTACAAGATCACCTAGCCAAAATAAACATAACTCAAAATCAATTCGTCATGCTCATTGAAGAATATCAAGGGAAGAATCAATGATATATCATTAATTCTTTGTGGATTAAACATGAATGACACTAAATTAAATTTTTTCCATAGTAGAACTATTCCTCAATCAAGTATGGTTCTTTACCAACTAGTGTCAATCAGTTGTATTCAGACCTCATGATTATCACATTTTAGGATGAAATAGAATTTATACTCCTAATAATGAATAGTGGCTGACTAGGGTTTACTATCAATGAGTAAGGGTTGGGGAGTCTCTCAAACCTGTCACATATGTATTTTTTAATTAATTAAAAATTCATCAAGAGTTTTTTTAATATATTTTGATTAAATTTGATAAATATGGGAAGGGGTAATAAATAGGATGTATTATTGATGAAATAAATGAAAATGAACATTGGGATGAATTCAATTTATACCAATCATTATTAACTATTGTTCTAAATAATATAATGCAATCGTTATGTTCACTATCATTTAAATAATGTACCACCTCACTTTTTTCTATCATGTGGCAACTAGTCTTATCAAGATATTATTAAATGGAATAGTCATTCCATGTATTGACCTAGGTGAAGGGGTAAGAATAATTCCCCAATCAAGTGATTTATCTCACTTCCACCCCTAGTAGAAATATTATACAATTATTCTAATCAAATCGCATGAATCAACTTGTATGAGGTGTGATCTGAATAGAGGGGCACGTTGATGAGTTACAGTTGGAAGAGTAGGAAACTGTAAATGGATTATTTAATGAAACATTCCTCCTCAAAATTCTACATTCACTATCACAATACAATTATAGAGGTGATATATTAATAATTAAATGCATAAATTCATGATAATCATTATGATTTCCCATAGGACCAAAAATAATATGTTAGAACTCCATGATCATGGAGATACGAGCCACAGGGACATCAAATATTCTTGAATCATAATAAAATTAAGTGGTAAATTAAAAACATTGTTACAGTAGAAAATAAAAAAATGAAACATTTAATTGAAAATGTAAAAAGTAATGTAATTAAAATAGATGAAAATATATAATCACTGATATTCAAATACTTACAATGGGTGAGATTGAGAGATATTTATAGATAAGCTGAGGTAAAATCTTATTTTCCACTATTTATGTCATCGTGCAAGCTTTGTGTTGAGTCAATATGGTTTCCTTATGACTTTTTCATTTCTTCATATATGGGTAGATTGTTGAGTCAACAAGATTTCCTTATGACTTCACCATTTCTTTATGTTTTTAAAATCACAAACACCTTATCTTAAGGAAATTTTCATTTACCCAATGTTTTATATTTATAAAGTAAATTTTCCTTCCCCAAGGAAATTTATCCTTACCATAATTTTCATTGTTCATTTTGTTTAAGTATGAAATTATGTTTCGTATCCAAAACCTCAGCATATAAAATAATTAGATATAGAGCATTCTGTTTTTAGGATTCAAATTTAGGTTCTTAACTCTTTGAAGTCAGACTCCAAACTCTTTTGAGTTCCTACGCTGAACTCTATAAATTCTGACTCTGAATTCTTCTTAGTTCTGAATCTGAGTTCTCTGAATTCAGACTCCATACTTTTTTATGATCTGACTCTGAATTCTTATGAATTCATACTCTGAATTCTGGTTACGAATTTTATATAATTATAACTCTGAATTATTCTGATAAAACAAATCTGAATATCCATATATTATAGTGTCCAAATATGTTTTGGTTAGAATATACACTCTCATTTTTTACTTACACTCCGAAAAATGAATTTACTTAAGTAACCATATTTTTTCTTACACTCCAAAAAACGAATTTTCTTATAGATCCATATTCATTCCTACAATTGTTTTGGTTATAAAACGATGTCATGCATTTAGTTAATAACTAACCGTTGTTTGAGTGACATGTGTATAGGTCCCCATGAAATTCATGGAAAAATATTACCATTGGAGGAGGGATCCGACCATTGAAGTTGTGCCTATAAATAGGAGCTCATTTGAATGAGCTCAAAACACGTTACAAGGAGTTGATGAATCTAGAAATTACATGCTGGTGAAGGGATTTATAGAGGAAGACTTTCATGAATTGTGCATACTGAACATCTTGTTCAGAATTGCTTCATGCTACTCCAAATGTTGTTGAGTACATTTGACAACATCCGGGGATAAGAAGATAGAGGTGCTGTCAACCTTAAATTTCAAGGACTTCCTTGTTAAGGAAGAAAGAGGTGCTAACAACCTTGAATTTGGGGGCTTTCAGAGATATAAAGATAGAATATGATCTTTGTATTGAGGGCTTACCCTATTGTGGGTAAACAAACTTTCTTGAAAGTATAAATCAAGGGACCTTTATCCAAGGTTTTTGGATACACTTCTCTTTGGGTTAAAAGATGTACTACTTATAACTTGTTTGTTTCATTTTTTCTGCTGAATTATGATTGTTTAGGAAAGTATAACTATTTTATACTTCCTTATACTTATACAATCTGATTTAGTAAGATTATATATGCTTTATGGTAGAATCTTTATCTTTGTAAACATTTGTTATGATTCATTTCCGGATTCACTATTCCAGAATATATTTCCCGGAATCATATTTCTGGAATCAAGAAAGTGTGTTGAACTAGATGTTTTGTTAATTACCTTATTTAACCTTGTTAAACGTCATCATCTTTAAAAGTCCAAATAATTTTTAAAGTATAAAATTCACCCCCTCTTATATATTGAGTATCTAAAGTATCTTTTTGAACCTACATTTTCTATTATTGAGTATATCATACTCCATACCATCCTAACAATTGCTATTAGAGGATTTGTTCAATCTGAATTAATCTCATAGTTATATTCAGAAGATAATTCTTCTTCTACTTCTTATTTTTGGAATCATATTTTTGGACTCACATGTCCAGCCTCATATTTTAATAAAAATACCCTTGTTCTATAATTTCCTTGCTGAGGAATTTTTTTTGTTTACAAACTTTTATTTCAAACAAGTTTTTGAGTAAATATTTTATTTAAGATGGTAGGAATCAATGTCAATTCCATAAACAACATAAATCTGACTAGACCACCTATTTTTTATGGAAATGATTTCAAATATTGGAGAGATTTTATGGATACATTCATTATCAATACTATAGTTGACAATTTTTTATGGTTACTGGAGGATATAAAATCCCTGACTGGGAAGTTAGTACCTTCACCAACCAATTAAATCATGAATATCAATTTAATTATTAGGTACACAATACATTTCATTTTTCTATGACTAGATTGCTATATAGCCAAATTTCTTCTTGTGAAGCATGAAACTTTATATGGAAAAATCTTGAAGTTACTCATGTTGGAACATCCAAAGTTAATGAAACTTGAAGAGCCATTCTCCGAGATGAATATCATGGTTTCTTCTTTCGTTTTAGAGAACCCATATGTAATGTTGAACAAAGATTCATGACTATTGTTAATAGTTTAAAATATATGGGTGAGAAAGGATTAGATGATAAAGATATTGTGAAAAAAATCATAGACATCTTTCCCAATGAGTGGGAATCCAAGAGAACTGCTATTGATGAGAATATAGAGGTTAATCATATTTCTCTTGATGATATTTTTGGAACTCTTCTTCAACATGAGACTATAATAAAGAGATATTCTGATAATATTAATAAGAAGAATGGAAATGGTAATGTTTTTTATAAAACAACTTCACATTATATGAAATGCATGGCTTCTAAGAGAGTTATAAAATCTAAATTTGAGATGGTTGTTATTTAATTTGAATCTAGTGGAAGTGAATATTCATAAAATGATCTAGAAAATATTTCTCGAGTGATGAACAATATTGCTGAATATAAGAACTTTCAATCTAAATACAAGAAGAATGAAAGGGAAGAAAAGAGAGACTCAGAAGTCACATGTTATGAATGAAAGATAGTTGGAAATATGAGGCCTGATTTTACTATGCTTAAGGGAAAGGAAAGAAAAGAGGACCATTCTAAGAGAAATATAAAGAAGTACTAAAAAGATAAATATAAGAATGTTTTGAAATCTAATGACACCTATAGTTCCAGTGGTTGTGAATCTTCAAGTGAATCATTAGTTTTGGAATTTTCTGGACAGAAGAATCTTGGTCTAATTGCCGAACTACCTATTGAAAATCATTGCTTAATGGGTATTGTACAAAATGATGAATCTTTGACCAGTGTACTTTGAATTCTAACTATAGTGATAGTAAATATAATGAATCCTCATATGAATAATCTTCTTTATGATGAATATTTCACATTACCTAACTTTGATGAAATTTCTAGGTTTTCTAAGTTTCTTGAGATTGAAAATTCTAAATTCAACAAAAATATTGACAAGGAAAATTCTAGGATTTCAATACTTAATAAGAAAATATAAAATCTTTTTAAAGATCTTGATAAGAAAATCCTTGATTTTGAAAATTTTTCAAAAAACCTTGAGGATGTAAATTCTGAGGACATACTTTTTAAGGATCTAGAAAAAGTAATTTCAAAGAAAAATGTTTTCGAGCCTAATTTTAGTGATAAAGCTAATGTTTTGGAAGATATGAACTTAGTTATTAGACTAATGTCAGAAATATTTTCCCCGAGGAAGTGTTTTTCAAACATTACCTTAGATATTGAAAATTTTGATAAAATTTATTCGCAAATACGACCTCTAAAGAATAATTCTAGTTTTGGTTATACTAGTTCTAACATGATTTTTAGTAACAAATATTTTTTTTGAATGTGCTCCTTTCTGTACTAAGTGTCAGTGCAGTGGTCATTGGAAAAAAATTGTTCCCTAAAAAAACATAGTCTTTAGTTTTTTATAAATCCTATTTTTCTATGAAAATTTGGGTGCCTAAGATTTTACTTTTAGAAATTTACGAATCCAATAATGTTTGTGATCCGAAAGTCTAACATTCTTATTTTCAGGAACATATGGAAAGTACCAACAAAAATACCTAGTATATGGATAGTGTATGTTCTCAGAATATGACTAGAAACAAAAACATCTTTGAAAAGATTATCAAGACAAAAGGAGAAAAAGTAATTTTTGGAGATAATTCTATGAGAGAAATTATTGTTATAGGTAACATTGTTCTTCTTGGAAAAAAATTGATTTCAAATTTTTTATTTGTTAAAAGTATTAAGCCCAACCTCATTAGCATAAGAAAATTATGTGATGATGGTTACCTTGTGAATTTTAGGGACAAAAAGTTGTTAGTACACAATTTCAAGGAAGAATGCATTCTTTCTGCCAATAAGCAAGAAAATGTTTACACACTAAACTTAGGAGACCTTAGGAGCCAAGACTTACCTTGCCTTATTGCAATGGAAGATCATTATTGGTTTTGGGATAGAATGTTAGGACAATGTAACCTTAGGCACCTACGCAAAATCTCTAAGAAAAATATTAGTTAAGGAACTACCAGATCATAGATTTTTTTCTTAAAAAGTTTGTGAACCTTTTCAATATGGAAAGCAACATAAATCATGTTTTAAATCAGTCGGTGAAGTCTCAACCACTGATACATTATAGTTAGTGCATATAGATCATTTTAGTGCAACACAAACTGGAAGCATTAGAGGCAAATATTATTTATATGTTTTAGTTGATGATTACTCTAGATTTATGTGGGTCTATATTCTACCAAATAAATCTGAATCCATTTCTTATTTAAAAAGTTTTATATCCCTTGTTAAAAATGAGAAAACCCATCCATTGATAACTATCCACAGTTATCATGGAGGAGAATTTCAAAATTCTGATTTTAAAATTTTTGTAGTAGAAAAGGCATTACTCATAACTTCTCAGCACCCAGAACACCTCAACAGAATGCTGTTGTTGAAAGAAGAAATAGAATTATTCAAAAGATAACAAGAACCATGTTGAGTGAGTATTCTGTAGCCAAATTTTTTTGGTCTGAAGCTATTAGTACTACTTATTATACTATAAATTGAGTTTTAATTAGACATTTTCTTAAGACAACTATTTATGAGTTATGGAATGGTAGAAAACATATATTTTCATACTTCATGGTTTTTGGTTGCAAAGTATTAATTCTGAATACTAAAGATAATTTACACCAATTCACACCAAAATCTGAGGAAGTAATTTTCTTAGGCTACTCCACAACTTCGAAGGCTTTTAGAGACTTCAATAAAAACAGTCGTACTATTGAAGAAACTGTGCATGTCAAATTTAATGAAACTGATACTTTTGATTTTAAACAATCTCAACCTACATCATCGGATGAGTTTTAAAAAACTAATTATCAACCTTTGTCATAAGATCCTTCTAATAAGGAAAATTTCCAAGAATATAATTCTGAAACATTTACCCCATAAGATTTCCTACCCTGTGTTGATGAAAATGTTTTACAAAACCCAAATCAATTGTTTCTTAAGAACCATCCCAGTGATAGTATCAGTGGTGATGCAAATCAACCTATAAGGACTTGAAAGTCCTGAAAAAATATAACAGAACATCTTGAATTCCTTTCCTATTTAGAACATAAAATCATTGATGATTCTTTAGGTGATGATGATCGGATAAACGCAATGCATAATGAACTAAATAAATTTGAAAGGAATAAAATATGGACCTTGGATGAGAGACCTAGGGAAACATCTATTATTGGAGTAAAATGGGTATTCAGAAATAAGTGTGATGAAAATGGAATCATTTTTAGAAATAATACTAGATTTATTACTGAAGTCTATAATCAACAAGAAAGAATATACAATGAATAAACCTATTCTGCAGTAGCTAGACTTGAATTTATTCATATTCTACTTGCCTTTGAAGCATTCTTCAATTTCAAACTTTTTCAAATTTATGTGAAATGTGCTTTCCTTAATGGTTATGTTCAAGAGTAAGTTTTTCTGAACAACCTATTGGTTTTGAAGATACAAAACATCCTGAACATGTTTTTAAACATACATAAGAATTGTATAGACTTAAGCAGGACCCTCGAGCTTGGTATGATAGGCTTACATGATTTTTGCTTCCAAATAATTAAGTTAAGGGAAATGCATATCCAAACCTTTTTATAATGAAAGTTAAGAAAAATATTTCCTTTGTTCAAATTTATGTTGATGACATTATATTTGGTTCAACTCAGCAATCTTTAACTGATTCCTTTGAAGATCTAATGAAATATGAGTTTGAAATGGGTATGATGGGTGAGTTAACATTTTTCCTTGGTTTTCAAATTTCTCAAAAACCATAAAGTATATATATATTTGAACATAAGTATATTAAATATCTTCTTAAAATTTATGGATATGACAACAATAAGAGTATTAGTACTCCCATTGGTACCTCAAACACAGTTGATCTTGATAAAGCTGGAAAACCAGAAGATAAAACTCTTTTAGCGGTATGATATGAAGTTTACTTTATTTAATAGCTAGTCACCCAAACATAATGTTTTTAGTAGGATTATGTAGAAGATATCAATCCAATACTAAGGAATCTCATTTAAAGGTAGTGAAAAAAATATTTCGCTACATAAAGGGAACCATGGATTTTGGACTCTTTTATACTTCTAGAAATGATTTTTTTCTAAATTGTTTTTCGGATGCTGCCTTTGGTGGATGTAGAATGGATAGAAAATGTATATCTAGAACTAAACATTTCATAGGAGATTCATTAGTTTCTTGGTCAGGAAAAAATCAACATTCACTAGAACTTTCCACTTCTGAAGCTAAATATATAGTAGCTGGTAGTTGTTGTGCTCAAGTGTTGAGGATGTAACACACACTCACATACTATGTTATGAGCTTTACCAAAACAAAAATTTTGTGTGATAATTCTAGTTCCATTTCCCTCTTTAAAAATCATTCACAGCACTCTCGTGCAAAACACATAGATATTAAGCATCACTTTCTTAGGGATCACACCCAAAAAGGGGAAATAATTTTTCAATTTATCGGAACACAAGATCAACTTGCTAATATTTTCACTAAATCATTACCATCTGATAGGTTTGAATACATTAAAATGAAGTTAGGAATGATAACCATTTGGTAATATTACTTGTTAACTTTCTGTTGAAACAAATATCTTTACAGTAATATACTCCTTTTCATGGGGGGGGTACATATTCTTGTTAGACAGTTCAAATCATTCATAATGAAAACATTCATACTCGGATATTTAAAAATATTTCTTCATGAAAATTTTCATAGATAGATTTTTCAAAATCATTCATAATGGAAATTTTTGTTGTCAGATTTTTTAAATCATTCATAATGGTAATTTTCGTTGTTAGGTTTTGTAAATCTTTCATAATGGAAATTTTTTTAGCCAGATTTTTCAAAATATTTCATAATGGAAATTTTCATAGTCAGATTTTTTAAATCATTCGTAAGGGAAATTTTCATAGTCATATTTTTCAAAACTTTTGTAATGAAAATTTTCCTATCCATGTTTTTCAAATCATTCATAATAAAAAATTTCATAATGAAGATTTTATAAATTTAGATAATGTATGTTTTTATAAATTTTTGTAATGAAGATTTTCTAATCCTTTATAATGATGATTTTTTTTCGTAATCATGATTTTCTTAAATTTTCATAATGAAGATTTTCAAAAAAAATTGTAATAAAGATTTTCTTGAATGTTCGTAGTCAGTTTTTCAATATTTTTGGTAATCATTTTTTCGAAATCTAATGTTATTCAAGAATAATTTTCTTCAATACAAATAATCTTCCTAGAAATTTGAAATGTATGTTTTCTTTTCTGAGTTTTCATAATCATCATTTAATTGCTGGTAATTTGTTTTGTTATTAAAATTTGTGGATTCTTTTTCCCTTATATCCGAATGTTTTTATTAAAAAAAACTAAAATATCGGAGCTAAGATTTCCTTGAGACAATCATATCAACCATCAGATCTGATCAAAATGACATTCATCCATTGGATAATGTTTTTAAAATGAACTGTCGCATCAAAAACCTATATAAAAGACCCCCTGATGGTTGTCCAACATCAAATCTCAAGCTCTCACATGATGAAGTTCTTCCCTTCTACATAAGCTCATTCTGGATTTTCAAGGGTTCAACAATTCTGAATGTCTGTAGAAGAATCCTCTTAGAAACATATGTCTACCATAAAGCCAATCTCAGAATTGAAGGTTTATAGAGAACGTTTGGTGCATCTGAACTTCTTCTCCAAGTAAAATTCTATAATCTAAAAGAACATCAAGCTCAATCGATGGGAGAGCATTTCCGTATCGAAGATAGAAGCTCAAGATTTGATGTATCTAGATATCCTTGTTGAGTTCTATGAATTAGTCAGTTTATTCATGGAAGAAGGCAGAGAGAAGTTTTCATTCGAGAGTAATCGAAATACTTATGCCCTTTTATATACTGAGTTAGCTAGTTTGATTGGTATTACATATGAAGGGGAAGGTGAGTTCTATTCTCATAAGATTCCAGATGTCAAAATAATTTTTTTAAGGAGAAGGCTATGTTATGTCTTGGACTCTCTAATGTGAATACTCCAAATATCACCCACATATCTACAAATTATCAGTTTCTCGAATTATGGGTTCAAGGATTCATCATTCTGAGAGAAGGTGACAAAGACACATTGAAGAAGAGTGACATGTATATCTTGAATTTTTGGATAAATCAATGGAATATCAACATGGTTAAGCTTATTATCATTACGATTGAGAATATTAAGAATGGAAACTTGATGGCTCACATAATCATGTATCCAAATATTCTTTCCATGTTAATTGTTTGGTGCATTGAATCATTTAAAATTCCTTAAATCTCAAAGACAATAAAATGAAATGTTATGAAAGTCATTGATGACACTATGAAAAGTATGAACATTGGTTTCTATACAGACTCCGGATATTTTTTTGACTTACCAGAGGAAGAATCAGAAACTGTATCAAAAAAACAAGAAATTGTTGAACCATCGAAAAAGGCTGGAAGGAAGCGGAAGTTGAAGGAAGTAGTGGTGGAAGGAAAAACTACAGAGCCCAATGAAATCCAATCCGCACCTCCAAAACCTAATAAGAAAATATTATATCCAGATGAGGTATTTGATAAGTGGAGTGATGATAAGAAAAATAATAAAATAGGGGAGACATGTTTTGGATTGGATACTGGTGAAGAAAAAGATTTAAAAGAAAAGACTGTTGATGAGATTGAGAAGAAAGCTAAGGAAAAGAATCAAAAGAAGAAGATGAATGAAGTAGATATTTTGCAATCCCTTTTGAGGGATACTGATTATGAATCAAAAAATATTCTGGTACCAAAATCCATAATAGTAGAACCCATACCTGAAACCCATAGAAATGAGTCCCTCACTCCGGAAAAAGTCAAAGAAAAAATTGTTGAAGTCAATGAAGAGGTCAAAGATGTTGGAGAAGAAGAAGGTAGTATTGATACTAAAGATTTAATTAAGAAATTGGAAGACTTTCATTAGAAGATAAGTCTATCCGAGAAGCAGTCAATCCAAACTTCTCAAGCCGAATCATCAAAACTTGCTACTCTAGGAAAGGATGAAGAGAAGGATAGAGAAGAAGTGAATAAGTTTTCTGAAGAAGAAAGTTCAAATCATGTCTTTATTCATCCTAAGGATTTTGAGGCAAGAGCTGAGAAAGAAGAGATAGATGGAGATAAATAAATTTAGTTTCCTGAAACTGAACATGAATCTCTGAATGAGAACGCCATTCCAAAACCTGTTAAGGTAAAATAGGTGGTTGTTGATACACCGACTAAATTTGTTTTAAAGAAGAAGGAATCCGGTGGATATTGAAAGAGGAAAATTTCTGATCTAAATAAACATACCTCACCAATTAAAGTTTCATATTTGGAGTCGTCCTTTCTTAGACATGATTTTGTAGTCCAATATATAAAGAAGCTTGTTGGGACCATTCCAATATTTTCAAGCATTGACTCGAGATGTCAGATGCTTCAACATACCTTAAACCAGATATCAGATTCATTATCCATGTTGATGGATAAGTGTGTCAAGATTGAGGCTAATTTTAAGAATTTTTTAATCAACTTAGAATCCCATAAAATATCACACAAGAAGATGAAAAGTTGTTAAAGGAAAACTATAGAGGACATGATAAATCTTGATGATTTCCAAGATAGTGTCAAGGATGATTTTGACATCGAATATAATAAGATCAAGGAACTGATGAATATCTTTGAGGAAAAGCTGAATCTTGAACCGAATTATCAGATTCAAGAAGTGAAGGATTTGAATGGGAAACTGTATTCAGTAGCTCAGAGCTGGAAGAGAGAAAGGGATCTATGGATTGAGATAGAATAATTGTTTGTCAGGCAATAGGAAGTCCTGAAGGCTCAGGAAGAGTCTCTTAAGACTCAGGATGATATAATCAATGCTTTAGAGAAGAAAGATGAGGATCGGGATCAGATTCTAAAATGAGAAGAGGATGATCACAAGGATCTCAAAAAGCTAAAAACCATTGTGACAAAGTTGATTCCCAAGGAGATGGAAGGATGATAGACCCAATCCTATCTTTTGTTGAATTTTTATTCCTTGTAAAAAAATTTCCAATAGTAATGAAATTGTTGGTTGGTCTACGTATATTTTATTGTCTATACTAATATGATAGGTACCATATTTACTTTTCCATTCCCTGTATTTTTTTTAAATCACAATGGGGGAGAAAAGAAAAAAGAATACTAAGTAAAGAATATATGTCCCTAAGTAAGGGTGAGTTTTCATTACAAAGATTTTTTGTATTCAAGATAATGAAAAATCTCATTCTGGAAATCTAGAATACGATCCTTAGTGTTCCAGTGCCTAAGGGGGTGGTTAGTCCTATTCATTTGTTCCCATGGGGTAAGGGAGATAAGTTCTACTTTCAGACTTCCGTAAAATAAATTCTAAAGTCCTTATTTTATTTTTTGTATGAATGTTTGTGCTATCCAAAAAGAGGGAGATTGTTGAGTAAATAAGGTTACCTTATGAATTTTCCATTACATCGTGTTTGGGGATATTATTGAGTCAATAATTTTTCCTTATGACTTTACCATTTCTTCATGTTTTGAAATTCAAAAACACCTAATCTGAAGGAAATTTTCATTTACCCTATGGTTTAATTTCATAAGGATAATTTTCCTTCCTGAAGGAAATTTATCCTTACCATATTTTTGATTGTTAATTTTTACTAATTATGAAATTCAGTTTTGTATCCCAAACCTCTGAATCAAAAATACTTAGATATAGTGAATTCGGTATTCAAGATCCGAATGTTGGTTCAGAACACTCCAAATTCAGACTCCAAACTCTTCTGAGTTCTGTCTCTGAACTCTCTGAGTTCAAACTCTGAATTATTCTGAGTTCTGACTCTGAGTTCTCTGAATTCAGACTCTGAACATTGTATGTTTTGAATCTGAAATATTTTGAATTCAAAATCCAACGATTTGTAAGATCATACTTCAAATTCTTATGAATTCAGACTCTGAATTTAGGTTACGAATTCTATTTAATTCTAACTCTGAATTCTTCTGATAAACAGAATCATAATATCCATATATTATAGACTTCGAATAGTTTTTTCATAGAATCCAAACATTCCTTTTTTCTTACACTCCAAAAAATCAATTTACTTATGTAACCATATTTTTTCATACACTCCAAAAAATTAATTTTTTATATAACCAAATTATTGCTTACACTTGTTTTGGTTAAAAAATGATGTCGTGCATTCACTCACTAATTAACCATTTTTTGAGTGACATGTCTATAGGTCCCCACAAAATTCAAGGAAAAATATGACCATTGGAGGAGGGATCTGACAATTAAAGCTGTGCCTATAAATATGTGCTCATTTTAATGAGCTCAAAACACGTTACAAGAAGTTGATGACTCTAGAGATTACATGTTTCTGAAGTAATTTCTAGAAATATACATTCATGCTTTGTGTATACTGAACATCTTGTTCAAAATTGCTTCGTGCGACTCCGAATGTTGTTGAGTAAATTTTAGGGCTTCTAGGGATAGGAAGACAGAGTTGCCAAATACATAAAAGTTCAAGGACTTCCTTGCTGAGGAAGACAGAGGTGTCGACTACCTTGAAGTTGAGGGCTTCTAGGGATAGCAAGAAGGACTCTGATATTCATATCGAGTGCTTACCCTGGTGTGGGTGTGATAGAATTTCTTGAACGTATAAATCAAGGGACATTTATCCATGGTTGTTGGATACCCTTCCCTTTGGGTTAAAATATTAACTACTTGTTACTGGTTTGTTTCATGTTTTCCACTGCATTTTGATTTTAGAGGAAAATATAACTATCATATACTTCCTTATACTTGTACACTCTAATTTAGTAATATTCTATATGCTTTAAGGTAGAATCATTATCTTTGTAAACATTTGTTATGTTTTATTTTTGGATTCACTTTTCCCTAATTTCTTTCTCCGAATCATATTTCCAGAATCAAGCAAGATTGTAGAACAAGAGGTTTTATGAATTACCTTGATTAACCTTATAAAACATATTTATCTTTAGAAGCTCCAAAGAATTTTTGTATGTATAAAATTAACCCCCTCATGTATATTCAGTATCTACATTATCTTTTTTATCCAACATTTGGTATTACAGAGTATATAATACTACATACCATCCTAACACTTTGAATTTAGATAGATGGATAAAACATATTGTGGGGAATAGTTGAGATTAATTCCATATACACATACAATTACTATGACTATGGATGTATTTAGTTTGTTTATAGTGATATTTAGTGATAGTTACATGTGGTGGAAAGTGGTCTTGTTGAGTTGGGTAACTAGGCATAGAATTTGGATTCCAACCAGTACTAGACACATGCATTATTATGAACCAAAAAATAAAGTAATAGATATAATTATATATATAATTATATTAATAGATATAAGTATATACTTATTAATAGATATTATATATATATATATATTTTAAATATATATGTATGTTATTATTATTTTCATTATTATTATTATTACAACTACTAATATATATATATATATATTTATGTATTTATTTGTGTAATATTTTTTTATTTCTCATTTTTTTATTTTTAAGGTTGAAGTCGAGAGGGGGGGGGGTGTTCTCAAAGTGGACTTCACAACAAAAACATAAAGGGATTTATCAGTGGAGTATAAGCTTTTTTTCTCAATTCCTATTCAGATTCGGAAATGAGTAGAAAGTGTTCATATTCTCTGGTGGTCTGAGAGGGTTCAACTTCATTGATTTGGTAATGTGGTTAAATTTACACTAGTGGCATGGTTCAATCAAATTTTGTTTCGACTCATATAGATGTTTGAATAATGTTTAAACATATAAATAGGTACAAGTATATGTGTTGTCTTGAGGTTGTTCTTCATCTCAAATATGGAATCGATTGGATAGTGTTGTGGGTTTGTTCATCAAAAATCATGATATAGTGTCATAAATTCATGTTCTAAAAGGGTAGTGTCAACGTCATATGTGGAAAACAGTTTATATATTTGAATAAGAAAAATGGTTCATTTCTAAGGATCAGTAATGGAGATCTAGTTTATGGTGTTTTTATTTGATTATATTCTACATAGTGGTTTCAGTTTGGTTTGTTTTTTACAAGTGATCAATTGGAGGTGTCATGGAGATGGTGTTGCGGTAGAATGGGTGGGTATCAATTATCACAAAACGAAGCTGGTCCCCACCAATACTGGCTCCAAACCCAGCCCGTGACAAGGCACAAAGGGTGTTATCTATCCCCATGGGCTGGAACAAGTGCTTGGGTATCATTTATCTTGGTTAGGGACCGATTTACCCAAATATGTATACAAAAACATAAAAAATATTTGATAAAATGAATCCGAAAATTTCATAACAACAAGGTTTATACAGAAATCCAGAAGTTAATACAAAAGTTAAAATACAATACAAAAGGTCCAAAGACACAATGAAAAAGCCACAGAATAGACCCATGGACTCCACATGGAAAGGGGTCATCACCCCCAAGCCGTCTCCACAACTCCTCCCCAAGGATGGGGACTAACACCCTGAACCGCCATCACCCTTAGCCTTTCTTTTACCTGAGTCAAACATAACCAAGTCTACTTCTACCAAAGGTGTGTGAGTAGGTTGTGAGCCTATGCCTAATAGGATACCACCAAAGTATTCCAAATATCATTCAATATAATGTGAAAAAAGCAAGCAGTTTTAATACCTCCAAGAAAAGCTGTGATAAAATCCAAGAAATTCAACATTCAATTGAAAATAGTTTTCAAGATAAAGTTTTCAGAATGCTAAAACTTTTAAATATAAATTTTTTATAATTTAAATTACTTCCAAATACATCCCAATAAATGGAAAAATACCACAAACTAATCAGCAACAAAATCGAGAACACCCCTAGGAACTAGATAGTATTGGGCCCCACGTACCTCATTCCTCAATGTAAAGTAACCATAGTAAATTCTATTATCATGCATGAGCCACTAGTAGTAAAGATACCCATAACAAGGTGGTCCCAAATAATCATCCAAATAGTTTAGTTAGAGTTGTAGTTATCCAAATTCTAGGTGAAATAGGGGAAAAACCCACCAGTCCACTAATCGTACTAGTACACATCTTCCCCACCTAGGTACCTGGGGTTCACCCTTTGTGATCAAAAAATTTATTAATGATACATATATAAATTTTCATATAAAACGCCAATAATGATCAAATACCATCAGTACATTATCTACACACATTTTATACCATTTAAAACACACACAAAAACACTTTGAGTTTCAATAAAACAACTTCTCCAAATTTTTCCTTGTTTTGCACCCAAAACTGTTTGAAAACCCCTCTTGAACACCAAATTCATTCTCATATTTATCAAAACATAATCCAAAGAAACCTAAAAATTTCATTACACTCATTAAATGAGTAGTAAAACAATCCAAATAAGCATCACATAGAATACCCATGCAAAACACCCAATTCAACACTGAATAGGTACTCAAAAATCATTTTCTTAACAAACATCACCCAAAACCAATTTATCAGCAAGAAACAAAGAATAATATCATTTAAAACATTATTTTATTCCCTAATATAGTTCAATATGGTCAACTAAATAATTAAAAGTAATCCCTTAATCAACCAATAAATGATTTATATGATAAAACACAAATTTCACATGAAATTGGCACATAAAATTCACTTGAATTACAAACACAACTAAAACCAATTTTCTCAGCACCAAATAAATTACTTAAATATGAAAATATAACTAAAATAGTATCTATGTCACAAATATGGAATAAAAAGTAGAATAACCTACCAAATTAGTAAAAACCTTGAATCCTTTGTGCGAAAATCAAATCGCACCACCGTGGCACCAAAAGGGACTGAGATCATTCCTAAAACCAAAAGAAATTATCTAGAAAACCCAAGGTTAAACTCTAGGTTCGAAAACCTACCTATGTACATTTGGAAAATCAAGAAAATGAGAAGAAACTTCATGTAAAGTGGAGAAAAGGAGTAAGTATTGAAAGAGTTATGATGGAAAGAACATACTTCCTCAAATCTGGATGATCTGAGAAACCCAAGCAAGTTCGTCCCTAAATCGCAATGCCTCATAGCTCCAAAGAGGGGGGAAAGAGACAGGGAACACTTGTGGTTAGAATATTCTTGTGTGAGACTTTTAATCACCGAAAAATAGTTAATATTGAATAATTTATTAAATAAATAAAATTCATTGTTCAAACTGGATATGGGCTTCCGAGTAGGCCCAATCCCTTAAATAAAAACCAAAATACACCATTTTTATGGATTTATAAAGGTTCCAAATTTAAGTTTTAGTGTATCTATGTTATGTTTGTACATTTAAGAATTATAATGAGCGAAAAATATTAAAAAATGAAAAAGTTATAAGAGAAACAAAATTTATTTTTGAATTTGGAATTGGGCTCATGGTTTGGCCCAATTCAGAGAAACTCACCTATTCCTCCATAAAACCTTGGGAAACCCCAAAAATAATTCATGAATGGTAATTGGATGAAAAATAAATTTAAAATATTTCATTTATGTCATGATTATCCCCACTATGAAAACATTCCGTCCCGGAAAGTCAACCTGAAGCTTGATCAGAAAACAGGAATGGATACTCTTCCTCAACCCATGACTTCCACTCCCTTGTATCATGTGTATCATTACCATGTAGCCAACAAACCCGGACCAACGAAACTGACTTCCCTCAAACCACATTCTCTTGGGAGTCCACTATTATCACCGGCCGCTCATTAATAGAAAATTTAGGCCCTAGCTTCAATTCATCCCAACTCAGCACATGGGATGAATCCGGGTTGTATTTATTTAACTAGGAGACATGGAAGAAATCATGGATGGATGTCAACTGAGAAGGTAAATTCAACCTATGTTCCACATTTCTAATACACTCAGTGATCTCAATGTTCCCGACATACCACAACATCAACTTACCTTGCTTCCCCAGTCGACATTGGCCCAGACAAGGGGACACATTCAAGAATACCCTGTCACCCATAGAAAACTCTAGGTCTCGACACCTTTGATCAGCATTATATTTATGATGGCTATAAGCTATTAACAAGCACTGCCTAATCAACAAGACCTTCTTAGAAGTCCCCTTCACAAGGCTCAGCCCCAACAGTGAAGTCTGTCCTACCTCAACCCAACATAGGGTGGACCGACATGGCCGACCATAGAGCACCTCAAAAGGGGCCATTTGAATTGAGGATTTTTAACTGTTATTATAAGAAAACTCAGCCAATCCCAAATGGATATCCCAAGAACCTCCAAATTCTAGGACACATTCATGAAGCATGTCCTCCAAAATCTGATTTTCCTGCTCTGTCTGATCATCCGTATGATGGTGGTATGCCATGCTCATCTTAATCTGAGATCACAAGGCCTTCTGATGGCCTTCCCAAAATCGAGATGTGATGTGGGGGTCTCTATATGTGACAACTGCGGATGGTACTCGATGGAGTCTCACAAATTTTTGAAGATACAAATGGTCCAACTCATCCACTTTAGTTGTATCTTTTATTGGAATGATGTGGGATGATTTGGCCAAATGATCAACCACCACCCAAATGTAATTATTATCATGAGTTGTATGAGGTAATCCAACAATGAAGTCCATGGAGACCTCATCCCACTTGTAGGCAAGAATGGCTAGTGGTTGGGGAAAACTGAACAGTCTTTGGTGCTTTTCTTTCACCAGCTAGCATGTGTAGCATCTCAACACAATGTTCGCTATGTCTCGTCTCATACCAAGCCACCAAAACTACCAACAGAAATCATAATACATCTTAGTGGAACCCAGATGGATAGCCCACTAAGGATGTGGGCTATCCTACATCACCACCTTCCGCAGAGAAAATGGCACTATTGAATGACCCATGAAGCAAAATATGTCCTTGGGAGATGACGACCAATCAAGGGATGTCTCCCCACTATGAAGAAACTACTTCAACCACTAACAAAGCTCATCACTGGTCTTTTCCCTCTAGATCAACTCTAACAGAGATGGAGTACACTAGACGCTCACCAAGAATACCCCACCACCGTGTTCCCTGGTCTCTACATTAATCTGATAAAAGATCCCCATCAAAGTCCAATCATCACTGGACTTCCTCAAAGCCTGCAATAGAACTGTTCTTCTCAATGCGTTGGCCACCACATTACACTTTCCGGGGTTATAGACAATGTCAATGTCGAACCCCTTCAAGTACTCTATCCAGTGACACTACCTCAAGTTGAGGTCCTTCTACGAGAAGATATATGCAAAGCTTTTGTGATCAGAGTAGACCACAAACTTCTCCCCAAAGAGTTAGTGATGCCTAGTCTTCAAAGAATGAATCACTGCTTCCAACTCAAAGTCATGGGTCGAGTAATTATTTTCATGTGGTCGGAGATGGAGAGAGCCTTACCCCCACCACATGATCATCCTGCATAAGCACGCACCAAAGACCCATATATGAAGCGTAACAATAGACCATATACCATTTCATGACCTTAGGCAAAATCAGCATGGGGGAAGTAGTCAACCACCTCTTCAGCTCCGCGAATGATGCCTGCAATTTTAGACCCCATACAAACATCACCCCTTTGCAGGTGAGTGCAGTCATTGGTGAAGAAAGACAAGAGAAACCCCGAACGAATCGCTTGTAATAACCAGCCAGGCCAATGAAACTTCTGATCTCGAACACATTCTTCGGCTGCTCCCATGACATAACTGCACTAATCTTCTCGGGTTCCACTGAAACCCCCTGCTGAGAGATAACATTCCCCATAAATTTCACTTACCTAAACCAAAAAGTGAACTTTGACAACTTTTCATAGAGATGGTGATCCCGCAAAGTGCCCAAGAAAATCCTCATGTGATGTTCGTGTTCCTCCTTAGAGACAGAGTATATTAGAATGTCATCCACGGAGACCAAAATGAAAGAATAAAGATACAGATGGAACACCCTATTCATGAGTTCCATAAAGACCACAAGAGCATTGGTCAATCTGAAAGGAATGAACGAATACTCAATATTGTCGTAATTACTTCGGAAGGTGGTCTTAGTGATATCTGACTTCTTGACCCTAAAATGGTGATAACCCGAGTGCAAGTCTATTTTTGAGAACCACTTTTCCCCCTCCGACTAATCGATCAAATTATCTATTCTAGGCAAAGGGTATTTGTTCTTAATTGTTTCCTTATTCCACTTTTGGTAGTCAATGCACAACCTGATGGATCCGTCGTCCTTTTTCGCGAAAAACACAAGAGAGGCCCAAGAAGTGATTGTCGAGCGAATTAATCCTTTGGATTATAAGTCTTCCAGCTTTAACATTAATTCCCTCAGCTTGGTGGGGGACATGCGAAAAGAGGGAAGAGATATCAGCTAATCGAAAAATCCACATACTGCTCTACGGGAAAACCTGAGAAATCATCCCGGAATACCTCCAAAAAATCATTCACTACATGATGTAGTGCACCTGCGGGGAAAATACCATAATCATATAGAATTATCGACGATAACCGGAGGGTAAGACTTCCCAAATCTCAGTGTGGTGGTCTTGTGTGACCCGACTGAGGATCCCATTCTCCCCAAAAAACCCAACAACTCCCATCATGTGTCATGAAACTCACTCACCGCCTGTAGAAATCGATATGTGTCTAGAAGTTTACAAGAAAATACATCCCAAGAATGATGTCAAAAGGGTCCATATCTAAGACCAAGAGGTCCCACTCCATCTCGACCCCTGACACAGAAAGTGCACATGATGGGCACCTATGACCCTTCTCTTTCGTTCCAAGTAGTGTCACCAACTCCATCGCGAAAGACATCAACTCAGTTGGAAAATTCACTATGTCCACAAAACGGGTAGAAATAAATGAAACTGAGGCACCAATATAAAAAATACCAGTATCTATAGAAGATGCGATCAAAACGGTACCTCAAACAGTCAACGGTCCCACCTTTGATCCTGCTGGTGCCCGATCCATTGCAAGAAGATGTCTAATATCTGCCTGAGGACAACCGCTAGTCCGTGGTTGTGCCCTAAACTAGATCTGCCTAGAAGATAACCCATCCCTACCACCACAGCTTTCAAATAGAGATCCCCCAGTCCTCGACAGCTCAGACTGTGCTGGCACTCCTCTTGAAGCCATTGACCCTTCCCCACTTGGAAGTAGACGTGCCACACCGCAGAAACACTGAAAATGCCCCAAACCTCCAAACTTCTAACAAGGCTTCTGGTGAAGTGGATATTCTGGTCAGATGTGCCTGGGCTTCCCACACTAGTGGCACATGACCGATCTCGCATCAGAAGGCACAGTCGAAAACTACCTGGAAGAGTGCCCTGAACTGCCTCCTCCTTTCTTCACAGGATCCTCCCGCTTCCTTTTCTTCTTTGAGGAGCTGCCACTTCCCACTATTGACTCTGAACAATAGAAACCAGCCCTAAATTTTCTATAAATCTCTACCATGAATGCCTGATCAACGACCTCAGCATAGGTCCTCATCTTAAACAAGAATACCTTGGAGTATATCTCTGGTCGCAAGACTATATCAAACATCTGGGCCTTCGCCTTCTCATTATAGACAGTTTTTGGAGCATATCAAACCAACTCAGAAAAATGGTTGGCATACTCCATCACAGATAGATTCCCCTGAACATGTTCCATGAACTCTCTAGACCTATCATAATCCAACATCTCAGGGCAATACTATTCATTGAAGACGGCCGTGAAATCTCCACAGCGCATCTACTCATTCTTCCCACCCTGAAGCACTGACTCCCACCACTTACGGCAGGGACCCTCCAATAGAAAGGAGTCACACTTCACCCTACACTCGTAGGGTGCTTCCAGGAACTCAAACATATGCTCAAACATCTCGATCCATTCCTCATCTTCATTGGGTTCTGAGCTGCCATGGAAGGTATGAGGCTTGTTTTGCAGAAACTCCTGAGATTTATCTTTTCTAGGACCCGTCCCTTCTGTCCTAGGAGGAATAAAAGTAGGATTCGGTCCTTGACCTTGATCTTGGATATCCTAGACCACATCCTCGACTATCATATGATTGATTTGTGTGGTGGAACTCTCTCCGGCTTCCTCCCATGGGCGAGTGGGAGCTTTCCTGGGATGCATGTTTCTACAAATTGCAACAGTAACGAAACAGTAATCAGTACCACAATTCTGAAAATTTTAGTCAAATACATCAACTATAAATAATCTAAACACATTCCAGTAATGAAATAAATAACTAATCCACCTCTTCTTGATGTCCACGTGTGGTCTGCAGCCCACACATCTTACCTAGAAGTGAAGCCAATCCGTAAATTCCAACATCCCCTGGTGACTCAAGGTCTGCCACAAGGGGTGTGGCCCAGGCACCCAAATCACAACCAAAATCCTAATCCTATATAGTTATAGATCTTGTATATCCTAACTCATCCCAAAGGAGAAATATAACCCAAAAAGAGAAACCCCCTTTGATACCATTTTGTCACGAACCAAATCTGGTCACCACCAATACTGGAACCAAACCCATCCCATGACAAGGACTAAAGGGCATTCCCTATCCCTACAGGTTGGAAAAAGTTCCCAGGTATCATTTTTCTTGGTTTGGGTATGATTTACCAGAATATGTATACAAAAAACATCAAAAATATTTGATAAAACGAATCTGAAAAATTCATACCAACAAGGTTTAAACAAAAATCTAGAACTGAATACATAAGTTCCATTTCAATACAAAATATCCAAATATAGAGTGAAATAGCAACAAAACATCCCCATAGACTCCACATTGAAAGGTTTCATCACCCCCAAGTCGTCTCCACAACTCTTCCCCAAGGATAGAGACTAACACACTGAACCACCATCACCATTAGCCTTTCCTTTACTTGAGTCAAACATAACCAAGTATACTTACAAAAAAGGGTTGTAACTAGGGTGTTAGTATAAGACTAATAGTATACCTCCCAATTATTCCAAAGATTATTCAATACAATGTGAAAAAACAAGGAGTTTTAATACGCAGAGAAAAGTAATGATAAAATCCAAGAAATTCAACTTTCAATTGAAAACAATTTTCAAGCTAAAGTTTTTAGAATGTTAAAACATTTAAATAGACATCTTAGCTACTATAATGTAATTCCAAAAACACCCCAATACATGTTACAATACCACAAACACAATGATCAAAAAATTGGGAACACCCCTAGGCACTAGATAGTCTCAGGCCCCATGTACCTCATAGCTCAGTGTAAGGTAACCATAGTAAAATCCATTATCATTCATGAGACACTATTAGGGAACATAAAAATAACCTATTGGTCCCAAATAATCATCCACGGAGTATTTTTTGAGTTGTTGTTATACAAATCAAGGTGAAACAAGGGCAAACCCCATCCGGTCCACTAGTCGTACTAGTACACATCTGCCCCACCTAGGGACTCGGGCTTCCCCCTTTGTGCTCAAACAATTTCATAATGATACATATACACATTTTCATATAAAACACCACTAATTATCAGATACCATCAGTACAATAGTTACACTCATTTTATACCATTTAAAACACACAATAAAACACTTTGAGTTTCAATAAAACAACTTCTCCAAATCTTTCCTTGTTTTGCACCCAAAAATCATTGAAACCCCCACATGAACACCATATTAATTCTAATATATATCAAAACAGAATCCAAGACAACCTAAAAATTTCTTTAAACTAATTAAACAATTTATAAACAAATTCCAATAATCATTGCACAGAATACCAATGTAAAACACCCATTTCAACACCAAATAGGTACTCAAAAACCATTTTCTTAATAAGTGTCACCCAAAACTAATTTCGCAGCAACAACCAAAGAATAATAACATTTAAAACATTATTTTATGCCCTAATAATGTTCAATAAGGTCATATAAATAATTAAAAGGTATCCCTTAATCATCCAATAAAATATTTATATGAAAAAAAAACAAAACATTCACATGAAATTAGCACTTAAAATTCAAATGCATTACAAACACCACCAAAACCAATTTTTGCATTACAAAATTAATGGGTTAAACCTGAAAATTTAATAAACACAGAAGAAACATTACAAGGATTGCATACAAAGATTAATCACCATCCAAATTAGTAAAAACCTTATATCCATTGTGCCAAAATCAAATCGCACCACTGTCGCACCAATTGGGACCAAGATCAATACTAAAACCACAATAAATGACCTAGAAAACCCAATTTTAAACCCTAGGTTTGAAGCCATACCTCTATACATTTGGTACTTCACAAAAATGAGAACAAAGTTTATGGAAAGGGGAGAAAAGTAGTATTAATTGAAAGAGTTATGATGGAAAGAACATACCTCCTCAAATCTGTCTGATTTGAGAAAACCTAGGAAGTTCGTCCCTAAATCGTGCTTTCTACAAGATACAACGATGGGGAAAATAGACTGTGCACACGATTGGGTGGAATGGGATCTTGTGAGACTTGGAATCACAGAAAAATACTTAATATTGAATAAGTTATTAAATAAATTAAATTCATTTTTAAAACATGATATGGTCTTCCGAGCAGGCCCAATACCTTAAATAAAAACCAAAATACACCATTTGTATGGATTTTTAAAGGTAAAAAATTACAATTTTGGTGTTACTATGTTAGTGGAGGACATTTAGGAATTTTAATGAGTGAAAAATATAAAAAAATGAAAAATTTATAGAAGAAACAAAATTTATTTTTAAATCGTTAATTAAGCTCACGGTTTGGCCCAATTCATGAAAACTCACCTATTCCTCCATAAAACCTTGGGAAACCCCAAAAATAAATAATTACTGTAAATTAGATGAAAAATAACTTTAAAATTTTTCATGTATGTGACAATTATCGCCCCCATGAAAGCCTTCCATCCCAGAAAGTCAACCTGAAACTTGATCAGAAAACAGTAACATATACTCTTCCTCAACCCATAACTTCCGCTCCCATGTCTCATGTGTGTCATTACCATGCTTCCAATGAACCCAGATAGATGAAATAGACTTCATTCGAAGCACAATCACTTGGGAGTCCACTATTTTCACCATTCTCTCTATAACAAAACAGTCAGGATCTAGCTCTAGTTCTTCCCAACTTAGCACATGGGATGGATCCAAGTTGTATTTAATTAACTAGGAGACATGGAATACATCATGGATGGATGTCAACTGAGAAGGTAAATCCAACCTTTATTGCACCTTTCTAATACACTGAAGGATCTCAACGGGCCAGACATATCGCGACATCAGCTTACCTTTCTTCCCTAGTCGACGTTGGCTCGGACGAGGGGCCACATTCAAGAATACCCTTTCACACACAAAAAAATCATATTATCAAAGATTCTAGTTAGAATAGGATTTATGATTACTCTGTGAAATCAACAAGCACTTCTTGATAAACGTGACCTTCTCAGAAGTCTCCTACACAAGGCTCGTCCCTAACATTGAAGTATCTCCTTCCTCATACCAACATAGGGGGGACCGACATGGCCGACCATGGAGCACCTCAAAAGGGTCCATTCGAATCAAGGATTTGTAACTGTTATTATATGAAAACTCAACCAATGTCAAATGGCTATCCCAAGTACCTCCAAAGTCCATGACACATGCACAAAACATGTCCTCCAAAATTTGATTCCCCAGCTCTGTCTAACCATCCAACTGATGGTGGTATGCTGTGCTCATCTTAATATGAGGCCACAAGGCCTTCTAAAGGCCTTCCCAAAATTGAGAAGTGAAGTGGCGGTCTCTATCTAATATAACTAATGATGGTACACCATGTAGTCTCGCCAATTCCTGAAGATACAAATGGGCCAACTCATCCACATTAGTTGTATCTTTTATTGGAATGAAGTGGGCTGATTTGTTAAGAAGATCAATCACCACCCAAATGGAATTATTACCATGAGGTGTATGAGGTAAGCCAACAATGACATCCATGATGACCTTGTCCCACTTCGAGGTCGGAATGGGTAGTGGTTGTAGTAAACTAGAGGGAATTTGGTGCTCTGCTCTCACCTTCTGGCATGTGTATCATCTCAACACAATGTCTACTATGTCCCATCTCATACCAGGCCACCAAAACTGCTGATAGACATCATAATACATCTTAGTGGCACCCGGATAGACATCCCACTGAGAATAGTGGCTTTCCTGCATCACCACCATTCGTAGTGATAATGGCACTACTAAAGGTCCCTTGAAGAAGAAGATTCCCTCAGGAGATGATGACCTATCATAGGATGTCTCCCCACTATGAAGAAACTACTTCAATAACTAAAAAATCTCATCACTGGGTTGTTCTTGCTGAATCAACTCCGATAGATAAGGATTGAACTAAACGCTCACCATGAATGCCCCTTCACTGTGATCCCTGGTCTCCACATGCTTCTGATAAAAGAGCCCCATCAAAGTCCAATCATCAAAGGACTTCCTTAAATCCTAAATTAGAACTCTTCTGATCAAAGAGTAGGCCACCACATTACCCATGCCTGGGGTATAGACATTTTCAAAGTCAATCCCCTACATGTACTCGATCTAGTGAAGCTTACTCAACGTTAGGTCCTTCTGTGAGAAGATATAGGCTAATCTTTTGTGATCAGAGTAGACCACACACTTCTCCCCAAAGAGGTAGTGACACTAAGTCATCAAAGAATGCATCACTGCTTCCAACTACAAGTCATGGGTTGGGTAATTATTTTCATGTGGTCGGAGTTGGTGAGAGGCATATGCCACCACGTGATCATCCTACATAAGAACACACCCAAGACCCATAACTGAAGGTCACAATAGACCACATACCCTTTCCTGACCTCAAGAAAAATCAGCATAGGGTCATTAGTTACCCACCTCTTTAGCTCCTCGAACAATTACTAACATTATGGACCTCATACAAACATCACCCATTTTCGGGTGAGCACAGTCATCAGTGAAGCCTTCCAAGATAAATCTTGAACGAATCGCCTATAATAACTAGCCTGGCCAAGGAAAATCTTGATCTCAAACACATTCGTTGGCTTCTCCCATGACATAACTGCACTAATCATCTCGAGGTTTACTAAACCCCCTTGCTTAGAGATAACATGCCCCATATATTTCACTTCCCTATTACAAAAAGTGAAATTTGAAAACTTTTCATAGAGGTGGTGATCCCGCAATGCTCCCACGACGGTCCTCAAGCGATGATCATGTTCCTATTTAGAGACAGAGTACATTATAATGTCATCCACGAACATCACAATGAAATAAGCAAGATACTAATGGAACACCCTATTCATGAGTGCCATAAAGACCGATGGACCATCATTCAATCCAAATGGCATGACCAAATACTCAAATTGGTCATAACTACTTCGGAATGATTTATTATTGATATATGACTCCTTCACCATAAGATGGTGATAAACCAAACCCAAGGCTATTTTTGAGAACCACATTTCCCCCTTCAACTGGTCAAAAAAATCATCTATTTTAGGAAAAGGGTATTTTTTCTTAATTGTTTCCTTATTATGATTTCAATAGTCAATTAAAAACTGGAGGGATCCGTCAGCATTTTTTGCGAACAACATAGGAGAGGCCCAAGGAGAGATGCTCAATTGAATGAATCCTTTGGATTCTAAGTCATTCAGTTTTATCTTTAATTTCCTCTGCTCGGTGGGGTCCATGCAATAAGAGGGAAAAGATATCAGTCATGTTCCCGACGCCAGATCAATCGGAAACTCCACATCCCGCTCAGGGGTAAACCTGAGAAATAATCTGGGAATACCTTTGGAAACTCATTCAATACGTGAGGTAGTGAACATCCAAGAGAAATACATTCATCCTCTAGAATGATCGATGATAACTGGAAGGTATGACTTCCCAACTCTTGGAGTGGAGGTCCTGCGTGACCCGACTAAGGAACCCATTCTCCCTGAAAAACCAGAAGACTCCCATCAGGTGTCACGAAACTCACCCACCCCAGTAGAAATAGATATATACCTAGAAGTTTACTAGAAAATAAATCCCATGAATGATGTCAAAAGGGTCCATATATAAGACTAAGAGGTACCACTCCTTCTCGACCCCTAACATAGAAATCGCACACGATAGGATCCTAATACCCTGTTCCTTCTTCTTTCCTAGTGCTATCACTAAATCCATCACAAAAGACATCAAAACAGTTGGAAAATTCACCATGTCCACAAAACGAGCAGAAATAAATGATATAGAGGTGAAAAAATCAAAAAAATCAGTAGCTATAGAAGAGGAGATCAGAACGGTACCTCGAACAGTCGACGATCCTGCCTCTGATCCTACTGGTTCCTGATCTACTACATGGATATGTTCAGTATCTACATGGGGGAGACCGCTTGTCTGTGGCTGTGCATTGAATTGGATCTACCCAGAAGATGACCCAGCCCTTCCACCACAGCTTCCAAATCAAGATCCCACAGTCCTCGACTGCTTGGACTATGTTGGCACTCCTCTTGAATCCATTGAGCCTTCCCCACTCAGAAGTTGACGTGTCATACCACAGAAATGCTGAAAATACCCCATACCATCACACTGGTAACAATGTTTCGGTGGAAGTGGACATGCTGGTCGGATGTTCCCGGGCTTCCCACACTGGTGGCACATGACTGATCTCCCATCAGAAGCTGTAGACGAAAACTGCCTGGAAGAGTGCCCTAAATTATCTCCTCCTTTCTTCACATGATCCACCTGCTTCCTTTTCTTCTCTGAAGAGATTCCACTTTTCACTACTGATACTAAACCATAGAAACCAACCCTGCCTATCCTATCAATCTCCACCATGCATGCCCAATCAATGACCTCAACATAGGTCCTCAGCTTAAACAATAACACTTGGGATTATATCTTTGGTCGCAAGACTTTCTCAAACCTATGGGCCTTTGCCTACTCATTAGAGATAATTTTGGGATCATAACAAACAAAATCAGAAAAATTATTTCCATACTCCATCATAGATAGATTTTTTCGAACAGGTTCCATAAACTCTTTGGACTAATCATAGGCCAACACCTCAGAGAAATATTGTTCATTGAAGACAACCTTGAAATCTCCGCAGTGCATCTGCTCATTCTTCCCAGCCTGAAGCATTGAATATCACCCCTTACGGCTGGGACCATCCAACAAAAAGGAGGCACAATTCACCCTAAGCTCCAAAGGTGTTTCCAGGAACTCAAACATACACTCGATCTTCTCGAGCCATTCCTCTTCTTCCAGAGGTTATGAGCTTCCTCGGAAGGTATAAGACTTGTTTTTCAGAAACTCATGAGCATTATATTTTCTAGGACCCATCAATTCTGCACTAGGAGTAATAATAGTAGGAGTAGGTCCTTTCCCTAGAGCTTGGATAGCCTTGACCATAGCCTCGACTAGCCTCTGAACGATTGGTGTGGGAGAACTCTTTCCGGCTTTCTCCTGTGGGCGCGTGGGAGCTTTCAAGGGAGGCATGTTTCCACAAAATGCAACAGTGATAAAACATTAATCAATAACAAAATTCCTATAATGTTAATCAAATACATCAAATATAAATAATATAACCACATTCTAGTAATAAATGAAATAAGTAATCCACCTCCGCCCGTTGTCCACGTGTGGTCTGCTGCCCACACATCTCACCTGGAAGTGATGTCAATCTGTAAATTCCAACATCCCCTGGTGACACAAGGTCTGCCATAAGAGGTGTCATCCAGGAACCCTACTCACAACCAAAACCCTAAGCCCTGACAGTCCTAGCTCATTTCTATCCCGACTCATCCCAAAACAGCAATATAACCCATAAACAAAAACATCCTTTGATACCATTTTATCAGGAACCGAATCTGGTCACCACTAATACCGGCACAAAACCCAGCCCGTGATAAGGCCTGAAGGGCTTTCCCTATACCCAAATGTTGGAACAAGTTCCTGGGTATAATTTATCTTGGTTTGGTAATGATTTACCCGAATATGTATACAAAAAACATCAAAAATATTTGATAAAATGAATCTGAAAAATTAAAACCAACAAGGTTTATAAAAATAAAAACCAAAACAGAATAAATAAGTTAAAATTCAATTCAAAAGGTCAAAATACACAATGAAATAGAAATGAAACAACCCCATGACCTCCACATGGAAAGTGGTCATCACCCCCAATCTGTCTCTACAACTCCGCCCCATGGATGGGAACTAACACCACGAACCACCATCACCCTTAGCATTTATTTTACCTGATTCAAACATAACCATGTCTACTTACACAAAAGGGGTGTAACTAGTGTGTGATACTAAGCCTAATAGGATACCACCCAATGATTCCAAAGATCTTGAAATAAAATGAGAAAAAGAAAGCAGTTTTAATACGTAAAGTAAAGTAGTTATAAAATCCAAGAAATGAAACTTTCAATTGAAAACAGTTTTCAAGCTAAAAGTTTCTGAATGTTAACACGTTTAAATATACATGTTAGATACTATAAATTATTAACAAAAACTCCCTAATACGTGAGAAAATACCACAAACACAATGAACAACAAAATCGGGAACACCCCTAGGTACTAGATAGTCTCGGGCCCCATGTACCTCATACCTCAGTGTTAAGTAACCATAGTAAAATTCATTCTCATGCACGAGCCACTAGTATGGAACATACCCATAACCATGTGGTCCCCAATAATAAAACACATAGTTTAGTTAGAGTTGTAGTTATCCAAATGCATGGTGAAACAGGGCCAAAACCCACCCGGTCCACTAGCTGTACTAGTACACATCTGCCCCACCTAGGTACTTGGGATTCCCCCTTTGTGCTCAAAAAATTTCAGAATCATACATATATCCATTATCTTATTAAAAAACACTACTTGTCACATACAATAAGTAAGGTTTCTACACACATTTTATACCATTTTAAACACACAACAAAAAACATTGAGTTTCAATAAAACAAATTCTCCAAATATTTCCGTATTTTTCACCCCAAACTCTTTGAAAACCCCACATTAACACCATATTCATACTCATATTTATCAAAACAGAATCCAACACACCCAAAAAATTTCTTTAAACTCATTACATGAGTTATAAAATAATCCCAATAAGAATATCATAGAATACCCATGTAAAAAACCCATTTCGACACCAAATTGGTACTCAAAAACCATTTTCTTAATAAACGTCACCCAAAAACAATTTTTCAGAAAAAACCAAAGAATAATAACATATAAAACATTATTTTCAGCTTTATTATAGTTCAATAAGGTCAACTACATAATTAAAAGGAATCCCTTAATCAACCAATAAAATATTTATATGAAAAAAAACACAAATTTCACATGAAATTGGCACTTAAAAATCACTAGCATGACAGACACCACTAAAACCACTTTTCACAGCACCAAATCTATGGGTTAATCATTATAATACAATAAAAACAGTATCTAAGTCACAATTATTTCATACAAAGTGGAATAAACTACCAAATTCGTTATGAGCTTGAATCTTTTTTGCGAAAATCAAATCTCACCACCACCGCACCAAGAGGGACCAAGATCAATCCTAAAACCACAAGAAATGACCCAGAAACCCCAAGGTTAAACACAAGGTTCGAAACCCAACCTATTAACATTTGTTACATCAAGAAAACGATAATTAACTTTTTGTAATGGGGATACAAAGATTATGAATTGAATGAGTTATGATGGAAAGAAATTACCTCCTCAAATCTAGCTGATTTGAGAAACCCTAGGATGTTCGTCCCTAAAACATGATGCCTAAGAGCTCCAAAGAGGGGGGAAAGATTCTGGACACACAACTGGGTGGAATTGGCTCATGTGAGACATGGAATCACCAAAAAATACTTAATATTTAATGTATTATTAAATAAATAAAATTTATTTTTAAAAATGGATATGGGCTTCTGGGCAGGCCCAATCCCTTAAATAAAAACCAAAATACAACATATTTATGGATTTATAAGGTAAAAAATCTCAATTTTGGTGTTAAAATGTTATGGGAGGACATTTCATAATTGGAATGAGTGAAATATGTTAATAATTAAAATGTTATAAAAGAAACCAAATTTATTTTTAAAGCTAGAATTGGGATCACAGTTTGGCCCAATTCATGAAAACTCACATATTCCTCCATAAAACCTTGGGAAACACGCAAAATAATGCGTGAATTGAAATTAGATTAAAAATAACTTTAAAATATTTCATGTGTGTGACATCAATGGTGGTGTGATTTGTTGATACTACAGATACATAAGGGTTAATGGTCAAGGACTATGTTCATGTTAAAGTTTTAAAAAGGTGTAGCACTGTGGTTGGTTGTCAATTTGTTGATATAGTAGGAAGTGTAGAGTGATACTTATAGTCACTATGGTTATAATTACAAGAAAATGTAGGCACGATGCACTCATGTTCAATGTGTTGACTTTGAGAGGTGTTTCAGTATGACAGTCTCATGGTCAGTAGGCAAACATTGAGTGATAGTTTGTGTCCTGTGGTGGGCATAATGAGGCCAACTGTAAATGGTTTGTCTACTTAACATTTATATCTTTTGATATTTTTTCATCCTTTAAAAAAATTATATTGATTAAATGAATCCTTTTTAATAAAAGAATTTAAACTATTAAATCAATTAGAATTATTATCAGTAAAATTTTCATTAAAAGTTTAATAACTCAAAAGTTAAACTTATTCCCATTAGATATTAAAAAATTATCAATTGTGGATTAAAAATGATTGATTGAATTAAAACATCTATTCCATTTATGAAATTTATTAACCAATTTAATTATATATATTTTCTTTTATACAAACTAATTTATATATGTCTTTACAAAATAGTTCCATGAAAAGAATCTATCAAAGAAATTTAGTAATCAGTCATTTTTAACATTTATTGTTTAAATTTTCAAAAGTAAAGAAAATATGGTTTTACCATATATTTTAATTAAAATAATTTATGTTTACATAGTATAATAGATAATGTATGGAACATTTTGACTCACATCACCCCAAAACACATAGAAAATTTTTGTACTAGTCAATTTATAATTTTTTTAACATTATTTAAAAAACATTATTGAAAGTTCATCCTTCCTATTTTAATATTTACCATCCAGAGATGAAACAAAACACATTTTTTCAATAATATGCATATCCTACCTCATATTTGACTCAAAACACTACCTTATTTAAATTATGTCAATGTTCTGGTTCAAGAAGTGTATAGAGAAATTTCTATGTAGAATAAAACTTTTAACAAAAAGAAGTGTCATTCATCATTATCTGTTATGTTTCATCGAACTAATATTTTTTTTAAACATTATTGAGTTTACTTAAATTATTATATTATAATTAAATTACCAATATTTTTATAGGTTAAATATTCCCCTCACCTAAATGGACACATTCTTGAAGAGGACTATTTGAAATTATTTTTCTCAGATATATTTTTCTAAAAAGAACTATTCATAGAAATTATTGATATTAATATATTAAATTATATAGACACACCCATTTCTCGTTTTTAGAGATCTATTCAGCGTTCCAAATTTCCAATTTCTATTCTAGGTTCATGGAAATATAGAATTTATATTTAAGCTATATCAATAAAGTTTAATGTCTCCCCAAGATCCAATTATATAGATTATATTAAAAATTCCAATTATTTGATGCTATAAAATTTAATGAAATAAATATTTTCCCTCACAATCTATAATATAATTCTAAGAAAATAAATCTATAATGGAACTAAAAAACTCACTCAACATTTACTTAATGTATCACAATTTAAAAACAAATGAATTCCCTCAATACTAGAATTGTATTTTCAAGCTTGGTAGGGAATAATTAAAGTTAAAGAAATGTTTGGAAACTAAAAATAGATAACTATAAAATGTAATGTAGAAAATAACATTTAAATATCCTATATTTAAAATAAAAGAAATATAAAACTACCCAAATAATTTAAATATTAATATATTTTCCAATTTTGTTTTATTTTTTAGTTTAGTGCATTTTTTAATTAAACAAAATTTAATAAGAAAATTTGATTTAAAAATATTTAAAAGCATGAAAAAATTATTTATATATATATATATATTTCTTTTCACAGATTTTTTTTGTTTCCTATATTCATCAAAAACATGATAAAGTTAGTGAGAATATTTATTTACATTCAAATTTTTTAAAAATAAAAACAATAATATTAAATACTAGTCTATTATATATATATATATCCTCCCACACACTTATTTGTCACAATCCATTAAATATATAGTAGTTTAAATTTAATATACAGTGAATAAACATTTCAGATAGGTAGATATGACCTTTTTTATTTCCCTATATTTATACGGTAATTTGTTCCATGGTTGATCACTATAGATAGTAGAGAGATATTATTTTGTGTTGTTTGATAAGGTAAAATTTTATAAAAAATTTAATCATTAATACTTTAATTTAAAATGGTAAATTAATGAAACAATAAAAAAAATTGGGGGGAAATTCATGGGTTCAACCTCCCAAGAGGTGTTGTAGTTAGATTTTCCGTAGCTAGAGATTCTATTGGATAGGACCAATCTATAAGGCGATGGGGTTTTCTTGGTAGGAACCATAAAATTCTATTCCCTCAAATGATAGATATAATTCATTCTTCCTAGAGGTCACATTGAATATATTGCTTCATTCTAGCCATTATTTAGTGTATATAACACCATAAAATGGGGATGGATGGAGGAGGTATGAGGTCTTTTTGGGTTTCACCAAGTTGTTCGTGGATTTATATTCATTTATATGAAATATAAATAATCTTACCTTTTAATATTCATGAGAGGGAGAGTTAATAAAATGTTTTAATTTAATAAAAGTATGATATGTTTAGTTTAAATCCATATACTCTCATTTATATATAGCAAAATGCATTTCTATCCCTTCATGAGAAACTGCTGGGAATTTTTTTTGGATTTTAATTCCTCCCTCTGGTTGGTGTTCGGATTGAAAATGGGGGAGTAAAATATTTTCTATAGTTCAACATAATTATTCTTATTGATCCACATTATGTACAAGTTGTATGATTTTATTCATAAAATGATTATTCATCTAGACTATTTTAAGCTATCTATCCAGTGGACATTCTTCTTCAGGAGTTGATTTTCAATATAGTCCTCCTATAGATATTCTTGTATTAATTATTCCCTATTTTTAGAGGATCCAATTTTACTTATAGGATTTATTTGGAAGTATTTTCATCTAGTGTAACCTGGTAGGACATTAATGGAACTAATTAAATAAAATTAAAATTAAGGATATTAATAGAAAATTCATATTTCATAAAATAAGAAAGAAATAATTTATGTATGTGGGTACTACTATATATGAGTTTCTGCATGTGAATCATTTTCATGTTACAATTCCTTATTATAGTTTTCCTTGTGTGGATGGTGGTAATATCGGTTGTCCTATAATCTCATCAAATTTATGAATATCCACTTAAATAATATGTTATGGGGACTAGCTGGGATATTAGAGTCACGTTTAAACATGGAAATGTGTGAGAGAATCCACGGTGGTGTTGGGTCATTCCTCAAATAATGTATGGAATTGAGTGGATAACGTCATGGGTTTTCACAATAACATTCTTTCTTGGGTGGTTGATATTCAATTTCAACATGCGAAGAGTTGACATCACACCCGGATAGTGGTGTACATGTCGTAATATTCCACGATGGATCTCCTCCATGGATCATCAATTTATATTTTATTTACACTATTTTATTTGATTATATTCTTCATAGGATGGGTAGATTAGTTTTTTGGATTAGTTTTCATAAGGCTCTGGAAAGGTGATGTTGTTATGATCGGTATGGTGGGAATCCATAGAAGTGTGATTTTCTGATGGTGGAGATGTAGCAGGGTGGATTGAAATGGACTTGGGTCATAGTAAGGAGTGTTAGAGGTGTAGAGAAGAGATTGGTTGTGGACTTGTGAAATAGTTTTCAGAGTAGTGTTTCTCTAACAAACACTATGGTGCTAGTGAAAAGAATATGTAGGTAGGGTTTGGTCATGGTTAGTGTGCTGACCGTGAGTAGAGTTGTAGCAGGTTGGTCTGCCGGTCAATAGATTAACCATGAGTGATGGTTTGCAGTAGGTGGTACCCATGGCATGGTCAACTACACATGGTTTGTCTGCTGACTGTTCATGGGATTCGAAAATTTTTCTACAACAGTGACTTCATTTAAATTAAGTATTTTTCGTAATAAAATATCAATGATAAATCAATTAGAAAATGTTTTTGTAAAATAAATTAAAAATGATATATTACATAAAGTTGAAAACTATTCCAAAAAAATATCCAGAATTTCTAAAATGTTGTTTCAAAATGATTCATAGAATTGAAACATTTAATCCATTTAAGAAATTATTTCAATAATTTAATTTCAACTATTTTAACAATTAAAAACTTATTTATGTATTGCATTAAAAATATGTTAAATGAAAATAATATATCAATAAAATTTATTAGTTGAACATTTTTAAAAATTATGTTTAAAATTATAAAATTTCCAAATAACTATTCATTTACCAAATATTATAATTAAATAAAATGATACATACAGTTAATAATATATAGAAATATAGAATATTTATACTCAAAGCACTCCCCAACACATAGAAAATTCTAATCCCGATCAATTTATCATTGAATTCAAATTTATTCAAAAAATTTTAAGAAATTTCAACTTTCCTATATTTATATTTAAAATACAATGTTCAATCAAAACACATATTATTCCATGGTATAAAATAGCATGCCTCATATGTGAATAAAACTTCCACATTATTTCAATATAGTAAAAGTTCATGTTAAAGATTGGATAGAATTTCCTCACATATGAACCAAACCACCACATTATTTCAATCCAATAAATGTTATAGTTATAGATTGGATTGAATTAGATTTATGTGGAATAAAAAATTTAACCAGTAGAACCTTCATTCATCCATCCCTATTAGTTTTACTCAAACCGATGTTTACATTTACACTATATTGAATCAAAATTAAATAACATGGTATAATTTAATTACCCCTCTTTTACGGGGTTAATATTTTTCTCAACTAAATGAACTCATTTTTTACTAGGAACACATGAAATTATTTTTCTAAACCATATATTTGTGAAAAAAAATGTGCATAGTACTTATTAAGAATAATTTTTTGATTTAAATTGACATACCCAATGACCTTGTCTCAAAGAACCATTCTAGGCTCGAAATTGACCATTTTTTTATGGTTTCAAGGAAGAATATAATTTTCATTTACATTATCTCCCTAAGGGTTTATGTCTCACCTAGGAATGGTTAGATATATTATGTTCAAAATTATAATGACTTAATGCAATAAAATCGAATCCATAGAAATCATTTCAAACATAATACATCTCTTAATTCTAATAAGAATATTATATAAGGTCACTGAAAAACTCACTCTACAATCAATTAAAGTCGCATAGATTTAAAAATACAAAATTCCCACAATTATAGAATTGTGTTTCAAAAAATGGTAGGGTATAAATGATGTTAACAAAATTGGTCAAAACGTAAAATATAGAGAGTTACATAGGTAGGACAAAAACAACATATATAACTCTTATTTTTAAATTTACAGAAAATTGAAAACTAAACAAATAATTCATATATTAATATTATTTCATAATTTTTTTTATTTTTTAGTATGTTTTTATAAATTAAATATAAAAGTAAATTGGAAAAGGATTTTAAAATTATTTACAATTAATTAATATTGTTTTTTAAAAAATTATCTTATTTACAATTTTTTATATATATCCAAAGAATGAAGAAAACGATGGGAAGATTTTTAAATTTAAAATTTTAAAAACATTTAATAAAATAATATGAAATACATGTCAATATATTTTTTATGTATACTTCCCTAAAAATATATATCAATATATATTAAAATTATAATAGAGTACATTTATAAAATAATGAATAAAAAGTTCAAAAAGGTAGATAGAACCTTATTTTTATTTCCCGACAGTTTAAATGTTTGTTTTCACCTGGATTCATGTTGTGGATAGTGAAGATATATTGTTGTTTGTTTTATACTGAGGTAAATCTTTTTAAATAAAAATCATTAACTGTTAATTTTTTTGTTAAAAATTAATGTATGGAAACAAAAAATAAAAGGTTGGAATAATATTTTTGGTTCAACCCACCAAGATAATTTATAGTTACACTATCCATTGAAAGAATGTCTTTTGGATATCCTCAATCAATAATGGGATGAGTATTGTGTGGTAGGAAACACCACATTTAGTTCTTTTTAATAATAGATATCATTCCTTCTTCATGGAGGTACCTTTGAATAAAGTGTATAATTTCTAACCCCATTGTAGTGTAATGTGCTTTAAAAAATGGGGGCAGAAGGATAGGGTATGGGATATACTTAGGTTTCTTCATGTTGATCAGGGATTTATCATTATCTAGTGGAATCTCTAATAATCTTTCTTCATAATATTCAATAAAGGGAGCGTTATTAAAATGTTACAATTGAATAAAATTAAAACAGATTGTGTTTAAATATAAATTCCCCCATTCATATACAATATCATATATTTTAGTCCCTATATGATAGATCATTAGGAAAATATCATCTAATGTTGTGCCTCCCCCAAGTTGGTGTTCATATTGAAATTGGGGTAGTATAATCTTCACAATAGGACTAGGGACTTCTTAATATTGAGCCACAATATGTGATAGTCATGTACATTTATTTTTAGTCGGATTAAATGTCCAAATTTTTCTAGGTTGTCTAGAAAAAATGCACTCTTCTTCCATTGAAGAACAGAGAAGATTGTCAAATTAATCATTTTGTAGATCTCCTTGGACTAGTTTATCCTCTATTTCTGTAATAAATAATTTCCATACAGGGGAGTTGTGATAGGTTATTCATCTTATATATCTACAGAGGAAGTCATTTGAAATTATTCTGTAAAAATGAAATTAGGGATCTTACCAAAAAATTAATATTTCCAAATATTAGAGAGAAATAATTCCTGTTTAGTTGTAACTCCAATATATATTTCATCTTGTGTATCATTTTCTTTGTTTAATTCCACTTTAATGATTTCATGTGAAGACATTAGAAATATGGGTCATCTATATTCTATTCAAATACATTTACATCATCATCATCGTCATCATCCTACGATTAAAAATGTTATTTTTATTCTATAATTTCATTAACAACGTGATGGGAATTAGAAGTGATTAGATTTCAATAAATTTAGTAAATATTATATTCTTAACTAAAATATCCCTCATTTTATTGGACATTATTTTTTTTCTAATACACTATCTATATATATATGTGTCCATGTTTAATAGGGGAAGATATTATAATTCTAAATAGTCACCCACTTCTTATTGAACATCGTCATTGGAAAATATCAGGGGCTCTAACTATACATCTTATTTTTTCTTCATTTAATGGATGAGTTCTTGAAGGGAAGTGTAAATTTAATATTTTATATATATTAATGCTTCAATAATAACTCTATATTTCACTAATTGTCAATTCCATTGAAAATAGTTGAAAATAGAATTGTATCTTTGAATTCCCTTTATTGTTAGTTTATTTCTAGTTTTCTAGTAAGAAGTAATATGATTTTAATTTAAATTAAATTAATTCATGTATCAACATTAATTCTTACATCCATTAGCATATAATAATGTTTATTTTTTATGCTCCATTTTATAGACCATCACCTAGGATACCTGTCATACTGTGCACAATTAATATGGCTGAAAATCCATTAATGAATGGCCTCACTGAAATGCATTTCTCAGTTTGAGAAAATGGTAACGTAAAAAAATAGAAAACAAATAAAAATAAGAAAAATAAGAAGACTATAAATTAATTGTGTTAAAAACAGTAGAATCATCAAATTTATCACCCATAATGGTTCCATGTGGATACTGTGATTTTAATGGGTCATGATCAAATAGAAAATCTACTACTAATGTATCTTTGTGGCTATCCATGGCCATATATCAGGGATAAAGGGTTGGTGAGTATCATTACCACAACACATAGGTATTTTTGTTTTCTTATCATAATTTTAGAATCAAATAGAGTTATTTTTTTGGTTTTTCATTAAATGGAATCATGAATGGGGAAGAACATGAACATGCTCTGAGGATAGATGCATGAAATGAAAATTCCCCGATGGATTAATTCTAGTGATACCAATCATTATATAATTTTTATTAATTTCATTTAATTAATTAGAAGGTTCAGTATCATTCACATATTCACCCTATACTATTCTCTCTTGCATGGACCCACAAATTTGGTCAATAAATCCTTAAGTTGACTATCTATTCAATTTCTTTTACAAGGTGAATGGGTAAGAATCACTACTGAATCATATAAACTTACTCACCCAATAGGAATCTATCAAATTCCTTTCATCCAACTATGCTACATGACTCTACTAGTGTAATGTCTGATTCGAATGAATGGTGTATATAAATTGTTACCGTTGGAAGAGTGTGACAATGTTAATTGATGTTAGATTGAAACAATCATCACCTAGATTCCAATTTTAGTATTTCACCAAAGATAGAGATGAGATGGAATAATAAATAAAAAATATATTTGTTTTTATTACTGTGATTCCCCTATAGACAACATACACTATGTTAACACTAAATGATCATAGAGATAAGTCTCATTATGCTATCGAATAAGCAATAAGAATAAATAAATTTGGGGGGATTCATAATTATTTTTAACAAACAAAATAATGAAAATTTTTATTTAAAATAATAAATGAAAGTAATTACAATAGAGAAATAAAATATTCTTGATATAAGATGAATGTTTACAATTGTAGAGTGTGAGAGATATTTACATATCAGGCGAGGTACTATATTATTTCTCATATGTAGTGTTGGGGTGAGATCATTAACACTATATGGATTTATGTAGTATGTTGTGTGGAAAATTTGAGATTAATACTTCTAAAACATCCTCTTATTATATTTGAGAACATATTTATATTTTCCTCCAACATTGTGGGGAGAGTGGGGGTTACATGTAATTTATTCCAGGCTAATTGATTTGGAGAATTGAGCATGTAATTTGGAAACCATCTGGTCATGGTCACATGCCTGATGGTGAAAATAAAAATACAATAACAAGTATTAATATATATATATATATATATATATATATTATAGAGACCTAGGTTTAACATTCATGTAATTATATCAATTTGGATTAATAATCAAAATATCAAAAAGTATATTACTGTGTGTAGTTATAGTTTATTTTCCCTAGAATCATGGATGAAAATATTCCATCAAAGTTAATGATCTTCGATACTTCCCAAATAGATATTTCCCTTTATTATTTATTCATTAAACCTTTATTTATAACATTGGGAGATGAAAATAATAAAGTGATATCTTAGATGCTCAGTATGGGTAAATAAAGAATATATTTAATAATAACTTCAACATAATGGTATGAGAACATGTGAAAAACATTTCAATATCGTACCCGACATATCAACTATCATATCCAAGAGTCATGGTATCAATTTGAGTAGTTCATAAGTTATTAATAATAATGAAGTTAAATGGAATCATTCATGAAAACATAAAATAAGAATAAGACAAATAATTTTGGTGTAAAAATCGGCTTATAAAATTGATAATTTTTATAGATAGGAATTTTTTCTCCAATTCACCTAAAGACAGTATTTCACACCCTCACATATACTTATGGAACATCAACTAGGTCCACACATAAAATTCGTAACTTGTTATTAGGTTTTTGGATAAAAATCATTAACTAGTAGTAAAGGATCATTTATATGTATAATTATTGTATTTCATGGGGACTACGCCTATATGAAAGGACAGAAGACTATGGTTCGTAATAGTCCATTCCTTATAAGGGATCGAGCTTCCCTATTTTTCCATAGTGGATCATGTTTCTCCCTCTTCACATAGTTGATCGAATTTCCTAATCTTCACATAGTGGATCAATCTTGTTAACATGGTTCCCATAGTTATCTCATGAGTTAATAATCTTTTCCCAATTAATTTTTGGGATATAATGTTCCTACCCATCACATAATTAAATCATACATACATGTTTTAAAAAGTAATTATCATTTCATCATATCAATACCCATAAAAAGGGAATTTTTTTATAAAAATTATTCCATAACCTGTGAATTAGAATGGGTATCACAAACATTTTATCACGTCATAACCTATAGTAGATAGATTGATTTAATAATCATTTCATCAAAGCATACCTCATGAAAAGAATAATTCTTAAAAATCATATAACATATGGAAGAGATAAGAATGTTATAAAAATTGGTTTATTAGAATAATAATTCAAGAAATAATATTAATGGTATTATGGGATCATTCACCTAATAAGTAATAATCTATATCAAAAGAAGACATCTTATATAGAGTGGGGTTTTTAATGTTCAATTGAATCATTTCCAGAGGAAAATAATACTTCTTTTAAAATCATTTTTATAAACATGAATAATTTTCAAAATAATTCTCCCACAAAAAAACTATGAAATTATTATGAATTATTCTTTTAAAATCATTTAGAAAACATTTTAAACAAATTTTATTTTGGAAATCCTATTTACATTAAAAATTATAAAAGAATAATTAAACCATTTTAAAAATAGACTTTTTGAATTTTATTTTAAAAAAATATAAATACTCAATAAAAAGGTGGAAATTAGTTTTCTTTTAAAAATATCTTAAAAAATAATTAAAAAAACATATTTAGAAACATTTTTAAAAATGTTTGTTTTCTGTAAAATAGATTTCCAAACGAAAATATAAAAAAAATTTGATTTTATTAAAAATGTTTTAGTAATTTTATTAAGTACCAAAGAGTGAAAAAGTGGTATAAATAAATGAATATATCACTAATAACCATTGGATAAGAAAAATGATGCAATTTATTGATATTTGGATCGTAATAATTCGTCAAAGGAAGTATAATCAAAAATAATTCTGGTAAATGTTGATATTATAACAATAAAATATTACCACTATGATAATATTAAATAAAAATAACCTCATAAGAGTAAAATTAAATGAAGCATAAAATATTATTAAAATAATGATATTCATTATATAACATGTCTATTTGATGTATTTAGACCCCATAGAGAAATATAGGTTCATATCATGACATGTATCTTAAAGAAAAAAATTGAGAAAAAAATTAAATTACCAATTTATAGATTTTGGACAATAGACCCAATTAATGAAATATAATCAAATAGATATTTAAATAGCCATTAAATTATTTATAATAATAATTGAATACATTCATGGGTAGTATATACACCACACAAAATAAATGGGTGGTGAATGACACATGTATCTCACAAATAGAAAAAGAAAGATGGGAAAACCCTAAACTTAAGTCTTGGAGTCTTTATACCCTATCAAGCATCCTATATAATTAAAATAAGATTATAATACATTTAACATAGGCCATTATTACTATACACGAAAATAAATATTATTTTATTATGACTTTATAATTTTTTTAACAATTCAAAGTTAATGTTATGTTTCATGAAAAATACACTTTGTATTTTTTATAGTTTTGAATTTTTATTCTTGATCCTCTTACATAGATCATTATTTAAATATTTTCATAATTTAAAACATGATGTTTATTATATATATATATATTCTGTATATAAATATTTATAAAAATCTATAAAATATGAAAAAATTATATGGAATACACCATTCATGGAGATAATGGGTTATACATACAAAATAACGTTTATTCCATTTTATTATAATTCTCAAAAAAATAAAGTAAATTGCATATAAAAATATATATTTATATATTATAATTATAGTAGAATTATTAACTCCTATATATCATTAATTTTTACAAAACACATCTTAAATACAATCCATGTAAAGTTTAATCGAAACACACCTCTTTGAAGAAGTGGTAGTCCAAAACATAACAAACGAAGAGATATTATTTCCTTAAAATAGAATGAAATAAGGTATGTGTTATATAAAAAATTCTAGTATCATAAATAAATCATATACATAATATATATCCTATAAAATAGTTGGTATATTATAATTCCAATCCATTTGAGTTTGTAAAGTAAAAATGAACAACATCATTTCCTGAGGTTGTAGTCCACCATAAAAAATAATCGACACATTAAAGAAAATTATGTTATTATATAATCATGGAATAATAAAATTTTAGGGTGTGGATAGTAAAAATAAAACAGAAGAATATGTGAATGGATATTACATCTTATTTGCGTAACTCCTTTTAGTTTGGACCAAAGGGATTCCTTGGAATAATTTCATACCAGATAGAGGCTTATAGGATGAAGGTATAGAGGTTGTGATGAGATTTGGGATGCCTTTGGTTCAGTGAAAAGGCATCATAGGTGTGATAAGTTAGGGTGAGTTTATTTTATAGTTACTGAGGACTATCATTCTTGTAAATATTAAAAGGTAAACAATAATAAGAGTCCCCCTTACATCATGTTCTTCCAATAATTGTCCAAATTCGAGTTAAGATCATAATTGGTTACATTATATCCATAAAATAGATTTTTGAATTGTTTCTATGTTATTTGGCCACTTAATATATTGTTTCTCCATTAAGTAAACTCAATTTTACCTTAATTTTCATAATAAATTTAATTTGTTTCACTAATATATTTTTGATAAAAATTTATTTTAACCTTATTATAAATTATAGTTTTTTATTGAAAATATAGAATCCATTTTTACAAATTAAATTTAGAATATTAAAAATTGTTAATTTAATATTAATCCCATAGATGGGAAGAGTAACCGAGTTTTGAAAGTTAAAAATTTAAAAAGATTGAAATTTTATCATTTCCAATTCCAATGTGAAATTAGATTAAATGACATAAATTTGAAAAATTTATTTATAATAGACATAATTAAAAATTAAAAATAGATTAATACATAATTTAATTATATAAATAAATTTGATGAAAAGGTATTTTCAAAATAAAATTCATTGTTTTTTCACTATTCATCCAAAAATGAAACTTCTCAAAAAATACTATAATTTAACCCAATGTGAATTTTGATATTTCTATTTAAAAAGACATGTTTGTTTTTTAAAATAAAATTTTTAAAATTTTCAAAATTTAGATTTAAAATTGGTTCTCCATTAAATTGTTGTAAAAGTTTCTTTTTTTTAAATGCAAGTTTTTTTATATAATTCGATTTATTCTCATAATATAACAATGAAAACTATCAGTTCAGTATAAAAAATATTGTTTAAATATTTATAATTTAGGTTTTTTTATAAATTTCATCAAATTTTTATTGATTAATTTATTTGAATAAAATTTTGTTTGTACATTTAAAAATATTTTTCATAGAAAATTAATTTCTTTTTATTGAAGTTGATCATAAAATTATTTCTAACTAATTGATAACAAAAGAATTCATTTCATATACATGTGAAAATAAAATTTTCATAGTATAGATAATCATATTTTTATCTTCAGTTCTTATGGTTGGGTTAAAGCTATAGTAATTTTTTTAAAATAATATCAATAGTATACTGTAGTTTTATATGATATGTCCTTGTCTGTATGGATGGCTTTCAAAATAAATTGGCTATTTTTTTTAATAAAAGAGAAACATAGAGTTGTGTGCACTAGAAGATAATCTAAGTGTTCTATGTAGTGAATGATTAACTTAGTGTTTCATGTAACACAATCAAAACATAGTTCTTTTATATAAAAAGCTATATTTAATATTGGAAAAAATAATAATTATTGAATGAATAAATTTATTAAAAAACATAATCTTTGGGGGTTAAATTCTACCGCACAAAAATTATTTTCTCCATCAAAATTCATCTAGTTGATGAATTTATTAATACTTTAATGTTCCTTTCATAGGAACTCACATCAAAGAAATGAATACTAAAACTTCATTAAAAAGGGATACTTAGAACTATAACATTTACCCAAAGTATTCATAATTGGGTTTCAACATACGAGAACATATGTGTGAAGGGAAGACATGTAAATTTAAAAAACCATCAATTATAATAAAGATTTATAAATATCATTGATATTTAGAATGTGAGTGATCCAGAGAAAATTAAAAATCAGAAAACCATAAACTGAATTTGCAGGAAAGAGGACATTGATATCATAAAAATGATGATAATAGATCAAAATTTTATTTCATGAACCTTTCTATAGTGAATAATAATATTCATGAGTGATATCCTTACTTTATTTTAGCACAAACTCACTCTTTATTGGGTGTTGATCAATTTCCATATCATCTCTTATTCTATGAAATTAAGATGAATTTTTTATTTTTAAAGCATTATCATATCTTGAGATCCATAAATAGAATAATGGTACATTCTAGCTATGATTATCATAAAAAAATGGTTACCTCATTTTATCAAAAACACATAAACCCTCATGTAGTGAGATGATACATTATTCACAAAAATCAAATCTAATATGGAACATAAACCATTCCATAATTGTATAACAATGTATCCCTTCAAAAAGATGAAAGTCCAACATATTAGAAAGAAGGTGACTAAATTTTTAAAAACCATCTTATCATTGACAACCAATTTATCATTTATTACCTCTTATTGTCATATACCAAACATGGGAACACATTCATTGTTTATTATCTTGAAAAATGGTAATAACATAAATTTAATTAAATCCATACTAAAAACATACATGTTTTATTATTAAAAATATTTTTTTGTATATTATTTAAATCCAAAAATTCGGTAATCGTCATACATAATAACATGGGCATCATTTTCAATAAAACCTTAAACAGCTACAAGGTATTCAGTACCGTCCAATTTACTTATTCAAATACAACATATATTTATTTAGACATCGTTATCTCATCATTAGTACCATATTATGTGTAGAATTTCCCTTAATCATTTATTTCGTATGAATATCACCATGCCATTAAATCACTTTTCTTGTCTATCATTACCTATCAACATATTCTTTTAAATCAATTGGAAAAACATAAATGGAACAATCCTCATATATTTAAATATTCATTAAACATAATTCTTGATTCCAAATAAAAAATCCAATCAATTAACCCACTTTACTATTAATCCATTTAAAAGGCTTCACCAACTTATCCCTTAATTACACATTCCTAAAATATGTAATATAAATTACTTTAATACTCATCAATCATAAAATAATCATGATAATAAAAAAATATATTATTATATCAACACATACCTTTGATAGGTCATTCATGGTATCTTTATCTTCAACATAAAAAAAATTACTCATAAATCCTTGTTAAGAAATTTCATGAGATTTACCATTAAAAATGTGATCTTCATAAATCTCATACATTTCACAAAAAAAACATTACACTATTTATAATTCTTTTGGGATGATAATACGTCCATCCATTATGTAAACTGAAATTTTTATTTTCTCTTTTTAGTTACTTTATTTGTGTCAGTCTGTTCCATAGTGAAAATAAATTCCTTTTCCTCTCAGACATTCACATGTGTGTTTGTTCCCACATTCTGAACATAATGGATACTGAGTCTTCTTTCCTATATGTTCTCTATTACTCATATTTGTAATAAAATCTCTCCATTTCTTCTCTTATGACTCTGAGAGTTTACTAAGGTACATGTCATTAGTAATGTACCATGATAACTAATTCAACATGATTAAAACATCCTTCACTAATGTGATCACCCCATTTGACTTCTTATAAGAAAATTTTCATTCTCTTTAATTATTAACCATTTTTTTATAGTTTCCTCTATTGTCATAAAATTAGAAATAATTGTGCGAGAAACACTTATAATTGTATAAAACCATTTAATGACGAATAAATACTTATAGGATTTCTAAATATGGTCCCTTAATTATATATCTATGGAACCATATTCATATATTTAGATATATCCCAATACGTATACTTATAAATATTGTTATGGCTCTTAATAATGCTTTCTCATCATAGTTTTCAAAGGTCGAATAATTATTTTCTTTGATACAAATTATAGTAACCTAAGCTTTACAGACATGGATAATACTTCAATTTAAATGAATATTCAGTATATTAAAAAATTCATTCCCAAGGACGATAATAGTTTAGTGAATTTTAAAACATGGAAAAAATATTCTCACTTGGTGAAAGATGATCAAGGTTTCCCAAAAATATTTTCCTCCTTATTAATTCCAATTAAAACAATTCTTCCTAAAATGGGAAAAGGAAACATAAGAAATGGTGAGCTCAAATTGTAATAATAGATAAATAAAGGAAATATGAAATAATAACATGACAATAATGGTTTGAGAAAATGAGAATAAAATATTAAGATTATAACATGCATATAAAAGATCATAATATAGATTAACGACCTAAATAATGGTAGTTGATAAGATATGAATAATAAGGAATTGAAAGGGAATTAGTTATGAAATAATGACATAGGTATAAAACATAAACATGTGGAATAGATATCTACCTATATAATTGTAATTTTTTTAATATTGAAACAAGATCTCTCGTTAATTATAGACATGAATACAATACCTCACATTATCTTATAGACAACAAAAAAGATCCATGCATAACATTCTAATCATGTAATCATGCTAAAACTTACTAATCATTCCTTAGAAGTCAAAGTCCATTTCCAATACTCAATAGGGAACTTCATGGGGCCTATATCTACTGGGTGAAACACATCACAATCCCCAATAAAAGTATATTTCTTATAAGTGATTGGGTATCCCCATATTCCCATAGGGGATTACGTTTACCCATTATCCCATAGTGGATAAATCCAGTCAACATGATTCTCATCATTATCTCATAGATATAAATTATTACCCAAGGAATTTTAGGAGGATATATGTCCCACCTGTAACATAATAAAATAATACATACATTTTCTATAAGATAATAAAACATTGATCATATTCTGAGAAATAAAAAGATATGGGTTTCATAAACATTATATCATAACCCTTAAATTTAAATGTGTAAAATGAATGTTTTGTACCATTACAAGCTATTGAAAATTGATAGGTTTCACTATAATTTTATCAATTCATAATCTATGAAATGAAGCTGTTTTAAAAATCATAAAACATGTGGCATTGATATGGGTATCATAAACATCATTCTATTAAAAAAATTAAACATCCCATGAAGTATTATGAATTTTATTCTAGGATCATGTCCATAAAAATATTAAACTATATAAAAGTTTGAAATGATATATGGAGAAAGATTTTTTATGATCACTTGAAACATTTATTAATGAAAATAATACTTCTTTAAAAATCACTATTAAAAACATGAAACATTTTCAAAATATATCTATTTAAAAAAATAGTAAAAAATAAAAATTTAATCATTTAGAATAATTGAAAACACTTTTTAAACAAAAAAATTTCTCAAAAACCTTTTTTCATAAAAACATAAATAACATTCATGAAAAAATTTTGAACACATTTTCAATGAAAATAATTTGAAGACATATAATTAAATAGTTTAAATAATTTATATACATTCACTATTTAAAAAAAACATAATTTTTAATTTCAAAAAAAAATTATAAAATTGTTTTAGAAAACATTTTTTTAATAAAACGTATTTCTGATTGAATATTGAAATAAAGTAAGTTGTTTATAAAAAAATTCGTAATTTTATTAAGTACCAAATATTGGAAAAATGGTGCAAATACCTAAATATATCATTAATAAAAGTACTGTAAAAAAGTTATTATATTTATTGGTATATTTATCATAGGATTTCATTAAAAAAAATCGTAGAAAATTCCGATAAATGATGAGATTATAGAAATAACCTATTACCAGTTTGGTGAAATTGAATAAAAATAACCACATAATAAAAAAATTAAATATTTATTAAAATATCATTAAAATATGGATATTCATTATATAACATTTTAATGGGTTTTATATACACCCCATATAAAAATGTAGGTTCATAACTTCTATGTATGTCAAAGAAGAAAAAATGGTGAAAATTTACATTACTAATATGGTAACATTGGAATAATAAAAATCATTAAAGATTGATCATAAAATAGATATGTACATAAACATAAATTTATATATAGGAAACATATAATATGTTCATAGTTAGTTTATACACAACACAAAATAATCGATTGGTGAACATTGAATTTGTCTCAAGGATATAAAAAGTGAGATGAGAAAAATGTTGCCTTAATCCTTGTCAATCATCAAACATGTTCAAAAAACATGTATAATAAGTATAAGTTGATTATAAATCAACCAATGAAGCATATTATTATATATACTACCAGATATGATTTTATTTTGACATTATATTATTTATTTATTAACTATTCCATGTTAATGTTATGTATTGGGAAATATATGTTTTTTCTCATATGTATTGACTTGTTATTCATAATCCTATTAATTAGAAAATTATTTACATATTACTATAATTGAATATATTATTTAAATATCATAAAAGTTAATTATATAAATATTTATAATTATCTATAAAATATATAAATTGGAAATGAAATACACCGTCCATGAAAACGGTAGGTCGTACATACACATGAGTGATATTTTCAGTTTTACTGTCATATTTAATGATATTAAAAAAATGTTGTATATGTGTGTATATATATATATATTATCATTATAGTAGAAATATTATTTCATATATATCATATATATTTACTAGAAATCCTTAATATATTCCATGTAATGTGTGAATGAATCGTATGGCTTTGAGGAGGTGGTTGTCCCCACATCCACAAGAGAAGTTAGCATATTTCTACAAACTAGAAAGCATGAATTTATGTGTAATATAATAAATATATAAGAATAAATAAAAAAATATCATATATATCATATAAAAACAAAATTTAGATCATATTTAAAAATATTTGTTTTGTGGTAAATGAAAATCGAACAACATCATATCAAAAGGTGGTAGTCCGTAGGAAACATGAATAGTATGTTTATTGCCAATTTGATGGTGGTGGTGTAGGTGTAGGTAAAACCCATAGAATAATACAATCGCAGTATATTGAGGCTATTAATTTTATTATATTACCATGGAATTAGAATATTTGAGATAATAGAAAATGAAAATAAAACAAAAGATCTTGTGAAATGATGTTACAACTTCTTTGGGGAACTCTTTTTGGTTTTCACCAAAAGTATTCCTTGGATGGATTTATGGATAATGGAAAGATTTTAGGATTAATGGAGGGAAGTTTGATGGATATTTTTGTAAGGTTTTTTCAATAAAAATGGATTGATTTGGGAGTGTCAGTCATGGGGGAGAGTTCCTTTTTATAGTGGAGGACGAGTGACACTCATGTCAATATAAAATGAAAAACGCTACTAAGAAGTCACCCTTACAACATGTGTCACCAATAAATGTCAATATTTTATAAATCAGGGGAATGGTTTGAAATATTTATACAAAAAGTTAGTTTTTTTAACAGGGTTAAGGTTTTTGGCCTCTCAAGTTAATATTTAACCACTACGTAAACACATTTTTACCTTAATCATTGTAATTAATTTAAATTGTTTTCACTAAAAAAAATTTGATCAAAAAAATAATTTGCCGAATTACAAATTAAAATTTAGTCTTATTGAAAATATGGAGTCCATTTTTTATAAATTTAAATCCCATATGTTTCAAAAATTAATATTATATTATTCCCAAATATAGGATGAGAAAGGAAGGGTTTTAAAATAAAAATGTTCAAAAGGATACAATTTTTTATTTTCAATTTCAATAATAAATTTTATTTAATGAACTAAATTGGAAATATATTTGTATACTAGATATTATTATAATTTTAAAAAAAATATTATTTAAATATATAAAATAAATTATAAAAAATTATTTTTGAGTTCTAATTCAATGTTATTTACTATTAATCTAAAAATGAAACAACACTTACAAGTTCAATATGTTCACCTAAAGTAAATTATGATTTTATCTTTTAAAAATTATTTTTATTTTTAAAAACAATTATATAATTGTCAATATTTAGGTTTAAAATGGTATCTCTATTAAAAGGAGAAAAAATTAAATTTTGTATACCAATACATCATTTTATTCTAAAAATTTGATTTATTATAATATTATACGTATCAAATGTATCAGATGAGTATTAAAAATATTAAATTCATATATAAGATATAAATTTAATTAAAAAATTTCATTAAATGTAGTTTGTTTAATTTATTTTAATAAAACTATGTTTTTATATAAGAAAATATTTTTCATAGAAAAGTAATATATTTATTTTCAAATAATTCTTACAATCATTCCTAACTAATTCATAAAAAAGATTTATTTTTTATACATGTGTAAATCATATTTCTAAAATTCATTTTATTATATTTCTAACTTCAATTCCAATGTCTATGAGGTAGATATAATAAAATATGTATAATAATATTTATAAAATATTTTATTTTTTGTAAAATTCAGTTATCCATGTGATGCAAGCAATCAAAGGAACGTTGTATTGTGTGTTATAGAAGATAAATTGAGCGATGTGTGTACCATAATTTATTTTATATGTTTTATTCAGTTCAATATTAACTTAGTGTTCATGTAACACTATCCAAAAATAGTGATTTGATATAAAAAAAATTTATATTTAGGGTTTTGTGAGATGAAAAATTTTGAAAAGTCTAAATTAATTTGAAAAAAATACAAAAATATCATGGTGTTACGTATACTTATATTAATATATACAAAAATATAAACTTATTATATAGATATATATATTATAAATAATATATTATATAAATGTTTATTTTTATTTTTATTTTTATTTTTATTAGTATTATATATATATATATATTTATTTATTTTTATCATGATTAATTTTTATCAGTTTCAATTTTCTCCTTTATTTTTATGTTTCATTTAATTTATATTGAAATTTATAATGGGGTTATCTTCATAATATTATACATGGGATAGACTAGGGATCTTATCTATGTAATTTGAGCTTGTTTTTTCCAACTCTTTTCCATATTCCGTAGTGAGAAAAAGGTGGTCGTCTACCACTATAGCCGGTGAAGATTCATATATTTGGTGATGTGTCTTGGTTTCCACTAGTGGAATGGTTCAATATATTGTATAAGTGACTTGTTAGAAAGCCAATGGTTATTTTTAAAAAATTAATGTAGAAACCCCAACCCTATCATCCCTAAACTAGTGTTTTACAACATTACATTGGTATAAGAGACAAGAAATCTCTTCCTGAAGGACTGAATAATTTAGTAGACTTATAAAAGAATATACAAACATGATTCTGACAATAAATTTGAATAAAAAAAATTAAAACATAATTTTTTTTCAAGAAAAACTTTATTCCATCTTTAATATTCCTCTATAGCAGTTATAGTTAACTACATAGAGTCCTGAGGAATGGAAAAATAATAATTGTGTGGTCAATTTCTATAAAATGGTTAATTAATGTGGAAGAAATAATGAGTCAATGAGCATATTCAACAAAGAGTAGTAAACAACTAAAAAAATTTTCTATTTAAATAACATTAATAACATGAAAAATATGTCATGTTCAAATAGCAAGGGAAACAACTGGAATTTCTCCCATTTGATTAATAAATTAGAATGAAATTCATCCAAAGATAATATCATGATGAAAATTTAATATATAATTATAACTGAATCTTAAATGTTGGTAATTCATAAATATTTTCTGTGATGTTTCCCAGGTACATGGAACCTTTACCATAAATACCTTTCATAATAAATTTTAATACATAATTGGTAAAACCCACTTAACTAATTCTAACCAATAGATTCATACCATGTGACTACTAAAGCATCAAGGAGATATCTATAATTTGGACACACCTATGTCATTCCTATCCAAATAATTCATCGTATATCAAATAATAAATTTAATTTATAAACAATGTCCCTTATCATTAATTACCCAATTTGAGTAAGTGTTATAAATTTATAAATAATTCCCTAATTAATCAAATAACTTTTAAAGTGAAAAAAATTATGTAAAAAGAATATTGTTTATGAAATAATCATATCCATGAATAATAATTTGGATATTTATTTAAAATTAATTTCTAATTATCATAGTAATGTGAAAATTTAAAGGGAATGGTATTGACTACAAAAATTAATTAAGGAAGTGAACTTAAATACCTTTCTTAGATAGAATGATCTTAAACCATCCATAGGAAGAATAGTGATGGTATAAATACAAAATATAGTCATTGGTGTAATAATAAGATTATGTTTTGTCATTTATGAATAAAAATTACATTAATATATCATTAAAATGTTTTTTAAGAAAATAACCTTTTCATTATAAAGAACATTATGACAAAATTTTTATTTGAAAATCACATTAAAACATTTTTTTAAAAAATAAAATCGTAAAATAAAAAATTAAGCATTATATAAATGATGGTTATGATGGTGTGTAATTCCAGAAATTCCAAAAAAGTTACCAATAAAATTAATTTATCTTGTAAAATTGTAATATAAGATTCTTATTAATAAATAGTCAAAAATATGACATAAAAAAATTTGATGCCAAAATTAGGTTAATGTTTTTTTTAATAAATTATTTTCAAATGAAAAAAGGAAAAAGTTAAATTTTTTTTTGGAAAACATTATTTTTGTAAGAAAAATGATTTCCAACCCAAGAGGGAAATGATTTTTGATTTTATAAAAAATTATTTTGAATAATGTTAAGTAAAAAAGAATGGAGAAATAGTACTACAACATGAAAAATATCATCCGTAACCAGAGGATAAGAAAATAAATGGGTTTATTAAACAATGATTTTGTAATTCCTTTTAATTGAAATTCAAAAATAAATATTCTCGATTTGAATGAGATTGTGAAATAAATAATTTTAATGATCATAAATTTTATGTCATAATGAATCAATGAATTGATTATATGTATCAAAACTAAATCAAAATAAAACAAATTGAAATAAAACAATGAATATTAAAAATTAATTACATACAAAATCATATAATATCATCAAAAATAAATAACTAATATGACCCAATGAAAACAAATTGAGTTATAAAATTTCCATAACACATGGTAACATTATGTTCAAATCACATTAAATTAAATAAATCAAATTTAAATTTAATATACTATTAATATTTAAGAATTCATGATATTAAATCTCATAAGGTAATTTTATACACCATAAAAATTTAATTTCGTGCGTAACATTACAATATTCCTTAATAAAATGATATTGAGACTAATTCATGTAGCCTATGATTACTTTTACTTAATGTTTTTTTATACTCCATTATAATGGTTTTAAAAATTTTATTATGTTATTACATAATAATATTAATAATTATTATATTATATATGATCCATATGACATATTATTACACATTCCTTAATAATGATTAATTTTTTTCAATGAATTAGTTGTTAATTTCCATGTTTTACCATGTGCGTCTTCTTATGAATAATCCAATTTTCACTATGTTATATAGTCACATAATATCCATATTAATAATAAAAAAATAATCATCATTTTTTAATCAATTTTACTTCTAAAACTATCCAATAATGATAGTTTTTAAAAATGATATATGTTGCGATCATGGAGATGGTAAGTTGTACCTACGCATGAGTAACGTTTTCCATTTTTTTAATGATCATTATAAAAAGGTTTTATGTAATATATTAACATCAAAAAATTATTATTATTTTTAATATTATATTCTATATAATTATATATTTCATCCACGTAATGTGTTGATGAAAATTGGGTCACAATGCTTCATAAAGGAGGGAGTCCACATGTATACGAACAATGTTATATTCTTTATATGAGTGAAATAGAATGAAATAAAATGATATATATTATAATTATATAATTATAAATATTTCATTAATTACATAATTATATAATTTATTTCTCATATAACTATTAATATACTTTTTATCTCATTTCAAATGAAGTGTTAGTAAAATACGAATCACATCGCTTCACGAGACGATAGTCATCCCTACACACATGCAACAATATTGTGTATCCTACAGACTCTCAGTTAAATATATATATGATATATAGTGACATAAATATGTGAAAATATATTATAAATAAAATATATATACATTATATTAATAATCATAAAAAACATCAAAAGGAGGAAATGGAAAAAATGAACGTGATCAGTTTGCAGGGCAGTAATCTGTTAAACAAATGGATGATGATTTCATTACCCATTTAATGGAAGGGAAGATATTTTTAGGTAATTAACTTGTTATAATAAAATATCAGGGTATTTAATATACTTATTTTATTATATCATCATATATTTAAAATTATTAAAAGAGGTGGAGAAGGAAATAATATAAACAAACTCGTTGCTGAAGATTATATCTTCTTCAGTTATCCTCCATAGGTATCTGTGAAATCATTATTTGGTTGACTATCTTCATGATATAACGCTTATAGGATTAGTTATAGGGATATTTAAATTTATTTTATTGGGTCTATTATTGACCAAATTTGTTTATAATTTCTGAATAGAAGAGGATAGGTGGACTTTTATAAGTGCGGTGACTAGAAAACATGTAATATTTTACAAATACTGAATTACACCAATTTTTTGTTCAATCCTATGACCTTAATTATTTTATATTTTTTATATTATAAGTTATAAGGTCGAAATATTTCCAAAAATATGTTTTTTTAAATTGATTTGTCATCTTTACACCTAGTATTCAATGTATAGCCACTATATAGACTCATTTTCACAATAATAAGTATAATTAATTTAAACTATTTTCAATAATAATTATGATAAAGAGTTAAGTTGATCATATAAGATAATATAAATTTTTTATATTCCAAATATGAAATCAATTCATAAAAATTAATCACACAAAATTTACAGAATATAATTTTAAAATATTCCTACAGATGCGACGAGAAGAAGGTTCTCTAAAGAGAAAATGATAAAAATAATACAATGTTTTTACCTTAAAATTCAATTTAAAATTGATTATAATAACCTAAATTTGACTAATGGATATAAAATTTTTCATATTTTAATTTAAAATTATGTCAAAACTTAATTTCAAATTACAAATTATTTAGATGAAAATGCAGTTTTCAATTAAAATCCAAATTTTTTCATTATTCATAAAAAATAAAATATCATAGAAACATCCTAAAAATTGACCATAATATAATACTAATTTTATAATTTTAGATTTTTAGTTTTTCTTGTCATATTAATATTATAATAGTGTTAAAAATAATTACATTTTATGTGCGCCAAGGGTGACTAAACTGTCTATTAGAAAAAATCCAGTTTCTATGAAAACATTTCTTTTTCATTTAAATGATTAAATTTTTTATTTATAATTAATAGATAACCAATAAATGTTTGAAAATATACATTTTTATAATTTATTTAATCATATTAATTAATACCATTCCATAGATTGTTTATAACTATTATCTTTAATAATAATATAAACAATATTTTATTTGTCGGTAAAACTATGTCTTGTGTGTGATGAAAACTATAATAGAACCTTGTGGTTTCGTGTAACACAATATAAACTCAAAATTTAATTAATTAAAAGAGAAAAAATATATTCAATTTCTTTAAAATTGTTAATATATTTTAATTTATCAAGATATTATATTTTTTTTTACTCTTGGTATTGTGTGTCATACATGCTATCAAATATAATGTTCATGTTTTATGATTTTGGGGGTTTAATTTGCCCCCAAAATAAAAAAAAATTCCATTATCAAAATTTAAATGTTATCATGGTAATAAAGGTATTGAAATTTGGAAATAAAAATGTTTAAAATCCATATATTAATCAGGTTTGGTAAAACATCTTATTAATAAGATAAAATGGGAATTATGAAGGTCATATAGAATAACACATAACAAGGTTTTCATGAAAACCCCTATGTTTTTGTGAAATATATTTTTTGAATTAATTCAATATTTATTATATTTTTAATTTCAAAAAACAATGAATATAGATTTGATATTAAATAATTATTTTTTTATTTTATAAACAACATGAAAGACTTTATTATTTTTCTCTACACACAACATCGACTTTTCTTGTGTTACATGCAATACCCAGTTTCTAAAAAACATCATATTATCGATATAATTATTTAAATGAGAGAGTAATAAACTAGCTATTAAACATTGTAATACTAATATAAGTGACTATTTGAAAATATATTTTTAATCTTTTTATATAAATAAAACATATTAATAATAAAACAAGTAGTATTGGAAAATTATTTATACGTTTAAATGTAATATTTTGTCAAATGAATGGATTTTTCTTTCCTTTTGTGAACAAAACATAATTTAATTTAAAAAAAAATTAGAAACATAATTTGATAAAATCATAGTCATTTTTTAAATAATAAATTTAAAATAATACTATGGTTAATTTTAGATATTTTTCTCAGAAACATTATTTTTTGATGAATATTGAAAAATTCAGACCTTTTTGTCAAAGTTGATTTTTCTTCTAATTTATTAATATAGATAAAATATATTATAATTTTGTTTTAATGTATAATTAGATCATATAAAAATAACTTAATCTAATTTATTAAATTGGAAAAAATATAAATCAAATTGGATAAAAATATAGAAAACTTCTGATCATTTTTATATAAAAACTCATAGTGTCCCCCCATATGGGTTGTTGTTTTTAAATTATTTTTGACTCCTTATATATTTGTAATATATAAAATGGGATATATTTTTGGAATAAGAATAATTTATAAATTAAAATAATTTGGAAATATTTCTTTATATAAAGTATTAATGAATATGATTGATATTAATTACAACAATTAAGGAAAGAATTTAATCGACATATGAATAATCCTTAAACATAAGACCCAAAATGACCTAGAAAGTTGTCAAAGATCCATTTTATGTCCATATATAGACCTTATAATACATTAGAACTGATTTTTTTCATTATTGGATATAGTTTTAGTGGTCAAAATGTGGGTGGAATTATCTTCTTAAAAATTTTAAAGACTTCCACTCTCCATCCATTAAAAAAATAACTCGACCTTCCTACATCATTACACTTATGAAGCACTTTGTAAAGACAAAGATCTACTCAAAAAATTTCCAAAAATTCCAACCTTCATCCTATAATCCTCCATATGGTAATGAAGTAATCCAAGGAATCCCATTTGTTCAAACTGAAAAGAGTTACCAAAAGAAGAGTTAACATCATTCCTTGAGCTCTTTTCCATTATTTTCTTTCCACACCAAATCAATTAATCTTATTAAATTATAATATAATAACAAAATTATCCTAAATATTTTGATATTTGTTTATATTAAGGGTTTTAACTACACTTACACACACTTACATCTAATGGATAACAAACCTACAACTCTTTTGTATGGAAAACTACCGCCTTACGGAATGATGTTGTTCGTTTTTCCATTACACCATTTCATGGCTAAGAATTATGATGGTAACACTATCTATATTTGATATATATTATATTTATCAAGTATTTATTCTTATATAATTATTTTATTTCACATACCATTATACTTCCCATCATGTGTAAATATAGTAACATCGTCTGGGGATGTATAGACTACCACCTACTTAAAGAGATGTAATTCATTCACACATTACATGGAATGTATTAAGAATGTTTTTAGTGAAAATATATGGTATATATAACATAATAGTTATACAATAATGAAGTTATATAAATATATTTCATTTATTTTCTTTCATTAATTACGACAACAAAACAAAAGCTGCAGTCAGGTATACGTACAACCTACCATCTCCATGAACAATGTATTTCCTATAATATTTCTTTCTTTTACAGACTACTATAAATATTTATATACAATATATATATGATATATAAAACAATTTTTAAAATTTTTATGTTAGTAAATTAGTATCTAAGTACAATTATTGTATAAAAAATTTCATAAAACGTACAATAAACAATGTCATTATTACCTAAAACATTAAATTAAAATTGAAGTCTTGATATATATGTTAAATAAATTTATAAGTGAATCATATAAGGTATTTAATATAAGAATATTTTTATGTATTAGATATATAATATAACTATATTTATGTTATAAGATTTTCTAAAATGTATAAATAAAATCAAGACTTATGTTAAGGAAAATTCATCTCACTTTTTATTTCTGTGAGATACATTCCATATGCCCCCTTATTTCCTTAGTGTGGTGTGTATACTACCCATGGATTTATTGTAATATTATTGTAACTAAATTTATTTCTATTTACAAATAAATTTCATGATATTTATTTCATAATATTTATATTTCAAATGATACTAAATGGGTAATGAAATTTTGTTTCAATTTTTCTTCTTTAAGACAAATGTGAGGTTATGAAACTATATTTTTCTAAGAGGTGTATATAGTTCCTTTTGAAATGGAATATAATGAATATTCTTATTTACATGCTATTCTGACCATCAAGAAATTTTATTCATTTAATTTTATTATTATTTGTTGATACAAATGTGGTAATGGTTTATAGCATCATTATCATCATTTATCAGGATTGTTTATGAATATTCTTCCCTTGCTGAAATATAATCATACATCTATAAATAAATTTCATGAATTTTAATAGCCTCTGTATATTGTTGTTATATCCAATTAAGGGTACCATTTTCTATTATATGGTAATAAATATTGTTAATAAGTTTATTTATAAAAATATGAAATTATTTCTCCATTTAGTAGAAAATATGTGTTCTTGAAAAATTGTGTTTTTGGTATATATTTTTAATGACGTTTTAATATTTTCATATGATTATTGATGGAAATATTTACCCATGTATTATCCTCATAAAAAATTGTTTTCAAATGAATATTCTTTTCATGTTTCGATCAACACACTTTTTTATATTTTTTATGTAAGAAATTATTGTTCACTATCTATGGAAATACCATCCTTTATGGCCACAAATTCATTTATTATTAATTTTTATGTATACAAGGTTATTTTTTTAAACATTTTTTTGAATGTTCTAGAAATTTTATTATTTTAAAATTTACTTCTAATAAAAAAGGTTTCCAAAAATTATTTTATGTCAACAAATTTATTAATTTATTTTCAAAGATTTTCTAATATGTTTTACAAATGATGATTTAAATGAAAAGGTTTTAAATGATATCAAAGATTATATTATATTTTTTCCAATAATTTTCAAGTAAAATAGTTTTAAAAATGTTTTTAATATTTGTTTATATGATTTTATGGAATTTTTTTTGAAAATTACATCTATCCATATTTCAATATATTTAATTTATTTCCAAAAAAAAATTTTTCAAAAGGTTTTATTTTTTAAAAATCATATTTTAAAAAATGTAGTATATTTTCATAAATAATTTTTTTAAAGATATATCAGTGTTATTTTCCATCTAAGATGACATTAGTTGATGTTACTCTTTTATTTATTAGAAAATATCCAATGGTTCCCTTCATATTACTTATCTTAATGGTTAATTATTTGATGGCATGATGTTTATGAAAACATATTTATATATCACAAGTTATATATTTATGAAGCAAAATCCTTTTTCATGGGTTATATGATTATTAAACCATTTTCTCTTAAAAGGGTTATACCATGATATATTATAATGAAACCCATATACTTTATTATGTTATTTTAGGTAGAAATGATTATGAAACCTATATATTTTCCATAGTTAGTTATATTATTGAATAATTATTATACCCATTTCATTTCATTTCATGGGATATGATGTGTTTTTTAGGTAATACTTAAATTATTATGGGTTGTGATATAGTTTAAGTTTTATTATCTTGTAGAACAAGTGTGTATGGTTTTATTATGATATGGGTAAGAACTATATCTCCCTAAAATTAATTGGTTAATGATATTTTTTTGAGAACAATTTGTATGGAGGATGACATCCCATGCTAGAAAAAAGAGAGTAAATGGGATAACATCCCATGCCTGAAAAAAGGGTAAATAATAGGGCTTCCTAATCCTGAAATAAGTGGGTACATGGGAGGGAAACCCAGGACCAAAAAATTATGGTACTAAGGAGGGATTCCCAAACCTGAATCATGTACACAATTTATTATCCAATGATTAACATGTTATCAAGTTATTGTTAGGTAGCCTTGGCATAGAGTTTTTATTATTTTATGTGTAAACCACAATCTTGTGTATTATACATATGTTATTCTTTCCTTGATTATTATCCTAATTTATTTATAAATTATGTCCTATAAAATTCAATTATATATGCCTTGATTTAGGTTCATTATATTTAAAATATAGGATATGGTATTCTAAAGATCATGAAATTATTCTTATATAATTATGTTCAGTATATTTTAACCTGTTTCATATATTTACCCATATCGATGATTTGAGATCACTCAATTATTATGTTTCTCTTCCATGAGTGATGTATAATGATTTCTATGTACAATTACTAAGGGTGAGGTCTTTTCAGATAAATTGAAAATATTTTCCTAAGATAGAATAATTTTTCCATTTTTCCAAATTCACTAAACTAATATGGTGTTTGGGAATTTATTTGTGTTTTGTATTTTGTATTTTGAAAAAATGAGTTAATGTCTAGGTACCTTAAGACTATTTTGTAATAGTTGGTATCATAGTGAAGATTTATTCATAATTATTAGTTTAGAATGTGAAATATTTTTCTATATCCTTATGAATATTTCTATGGATATTTATAGGGATGTCTCTAAGGAAATGTTTAAGGTTGAGGAAAAGCATAAGAAAATTTCCTGGAATTTCGGTAAAGGATACAGTGAGTGGTTTCCTTGAATTAAATCCATTTCTAGATACTACATGTGGATTTGGAATTAGCATAGATATACCTAGGGTAAAAAATCAAACATGGTGTGTCGATCATGAATTATCGTAACATGGTACACGATAATGGGCCTTGTTACGCAACATATTTGACAATCCTAGGTGATATACATTTGAAATTCAGAAACTCTTTATGAACCATCATGATAGATTTTAATATAATTTGACAATGAATAACCAAGGATAATCTGAAGGTTTCATCTTTTTAAAAGTATGTTTCATGATTTAAAATTCCTATAAATAATTATTTATAATTATGTTGTTTTCTTATATGATGTGTTTTTTTCACCATGTGATTTTTAGTTTTAGCCAATGGGGAGATCTAAAAAGAACATGGTTAAAATTTAATGGTTAAAATTTATAAATTATAGGAATTATGTATGTCAATTTCCCATGTGGAAATATCCGGATGAGAATCCTGATGGTGGTACAAATATTGGTTATACTTCTGAAAATTTAGAGACTAGAAATGAAATTTGAATGGTATGAGATGTTCTTCCAATATTGTTTACATTAAACACAAGAATCATGATTTGATTGAGTTTTTAGAGAACTTAAGAAATGATTAATGTTTCTTATTTAAATAATTGTATATTAAGGTATATGAGTATGAAGCCTAATTGATTTTTTAATAATAAACTAGGATAATTGATGTGTATATGTTTTCGAATTAAAATATTATTTTATATAAATCAAGAAATTTATAAGTATTTTAAATATATGTTTTTAGCGATTTTGAAGGATTTGTTGAATGTTTCTGGTGAAGTAGAAAAGTGATTTCATTGAAGTATGATATTTTGATTAATGGAAGGAAATACTTATTTTATTCCTCATGTTGATATAATAATACTTGGAAAAAGGTATGTTGGATGATACTCATTACCTCATAAATAATAAAGATTTTTTGATAAATATACCTATGTTATCAAGGATGAATTTTTAAATATAGTGGATTTATTAAATATAACCAGTAGTCATTGGAATAAGGAAGTATTCATGTTTTCAAAATTAATATATTTATTTAGGGTTATACACATATTTCAAGAGATTATATTATGAGGGTATTCAAATTTTTGGAAAGTGACAACAAATATATACTTCTTGATATAAGGGAACCAATTTTAAGTTTATTTCATAAAATTATTTATATTGTATTATATTTTATTATTTCATAATGGTTATAGGATTAACCATATATAGAAACCATAACATAAACATATAAAATAATATTTATGTATAGTGGTTGTATAGAAAACCATATCTAAAAGGATATTTAGTGATAAATCATAATTCAATTAATTCCATCATAATTATATTTGGAATTATATTTATTTGGTTTTAGAAAATGAAATTGTGTATGTGGAGTGAGAACCAATCAATTCTAGAAAACTAATGGGTCATGAACCCATGACCAAAGGATGATAATGGTTTCAAGCCTACCACTGGTCTACGAGATGCCCTCATTAATTTTTTATATTTGATAGTCAAATAATGTTAGGAATAAACCTAAATGTTGAACCAGTAATGTTACTTTTTATGTTTATAAATTAATTTACTAACCATATTTATTTTAATGATTTGTTAGAGGAAAATAATCGGACGTGAAAATATTTTATGGGAAATTGGATCTATTAAAAATATATTTTAGTGCTTTGGGAATCCAATTTAATTTCTAGATATCATTTATTAATTTAATAGATTAATTTTTAATTTATCAAATTACAACCAAATATTGAAATTCCATTTTTATAAATATATCAAGTTAGTATATTTCCTTATATTCTTGGTCAATATAAGAATTTCACAATGTTACGCAAATGATCAAAAAAATGTTATCCTAATACCTTTTTTTGAGCTGATGGACTTTTAAATCATCACTGATTTATGAATTTTAGGTCCTCAATTTTTTATTGATATTTCAATTTTTTATTGATGACCTCAATCACCCATATAAATATTTATTCTTTTACTATGAGTTCATATTTCTACATTCCACCAATGTTATTTTATGTGGAAGCCTATATTTGAGTTACTCTAGGTAACCATCGGGGTTTCAAATATCAATTTTTATAGGATGTTTTAGTGTACACATTTACAGTGTGGGATTGTATAAAAGGAACATTCATGTATTATAAAATTCCAACACGGATAAATATTGAGGCTGACGTTCATTTTAATTGGGTGGAATATTAACCTAGTGTCTTTGGAAAAATAATTCAAATTAAGTTTATATTTTTGATATTTATTTTTTCAAAAGTCACATAATATAATTTATTTTATATCAATGTACTATGATTTTTCATAAAATACACTCAATACATCAATTATCTTTTACCACACACAACCCAGACATGGCTTGTGTTTCACACAATACTGAGTTTCTATGAAACATCATTGTATTATTGTAATTACTAAAATGGGAAGATTATAAACTAGATTTTAAAATTACTAATATGAATAGAAATAACTATGTTTAAATTATTATATATAATATATTTTATGAATAAAACATATTGATAAAAAACAAGTAATATTGGATAATTCTTTTTATGTTTAAATGTATTATTTTCTCAATTGAACTTTTTTATATCCTTCTATGAACACCAATAATATTTATTTGGGATACATTTAAAATTTTAATTTGATTAAATAAAAAAATCATTTAATTAATAATTTTTACATAATATAAAGATGAATTTTTAATACTTTTCTAAGGAACATCATTTTTTGGATGAATAGGGAATAATACAAAATTTTAATTCAATATCACTTTTTAATATAGTTTTTATATAGTTAAAATGTATTTAAATCTGGTTTTAATGTATAATTAGATGTTTTATTAATAAATTAATAAATTTTATGCCATTGTAACCAGTTTGACAAATGAAATCGGATAAAAAAAGCTATCTTTTGGAAAACAATTACTGTCAAACTCGTAGTGTCGCTCGGTTTGTAGGAATGATTTTAAATTAATTTATTTCTAATGTATTTTTGGAATTGGGAAATTTTTTTTCCTTGTTTGGAATCAGAATATTTTATAAGTTATAATAATTTCAAATTATTTTTTGACCAAATTTTATCAGTGCACCTAATTAAAATTAAATACAATGATTAAGAAAAAAAATTCTCAACAAAGGACTAACCCTAAAAATTAAAACCCAAAACGATGTAGAAAATTATCAAAAATCAATTTTCAGAAAATATTTAGACCCCATATTTCTTTTTCTTGAATTTGGAATATTATTTGAGCCACTTTATATAGGAAAAAATGATTAAAAACTCATTTTAAAAATTGTCAAGAATTCAACTCCTCCCCTAAAAAGGCACTCAACCTTCCCACTTTCTTATACCAATAAATTCATTTTCCGTGCCCAAAACCTACTCAAATAAGATCCCAAATTTCTTCTCTTCATTATTTAAGTCTTTTTTTTGAATAAATCTAAATAAATAATCCCTTTCTTACAAACCAAATTGATTTACCCAAAGAAGAGGTAACATCCTTATTCAATGTTTTTTCTTTTATATTTTTTCTTCACCACATAAATTATTCTTATTCCATGAACATATAATAACACTAGTATCATAAATATATTCATATTTTGTAATATTAAGGGTTTGTCCTACACTTAACAAAAAAATTCATTAAATGGGTAATAAATTTACCATTCATGTATACGATGAACTGTTGCCTAATGGAATGATGTAGTTCATAATTCCTTTACCACTATTGATGGTTGTAAATTATGAGGGACACACTATTTGTGTTGGATATATAATTTATTTATTTTTAATTTTTTATTTATTTAGTCTTATGTAATTATTTTATTACAAACACCTTTATACTTCCCATACTATGTAAATTCAATAACATATTTTACGGATTGTGGACTACTGCATCCTCAAAGCGATGTGATCTGTTCATACATTAAAAGAACTTTATTAAATTTTATTTTCGTCATCAAATATGGATTATATAATAATAATTACACATTAATTATAATATATACATTTATATACATATATTACCTTTACATTTTTTTCAATACTAATATAAAATAGAATAACTCTTCATACTTTCATACAGCATGCCGTCTCCCTAAAGAGTGTATTCTATTTAATAAGACTATCATTTATACATTAAAATAAACATTTTTATAAAAAATATATATGTTATATAAATAATTTTATCATTCCGAAAGTAGTTAAATCATGATATATGTAGTACAATCAATAATAACAAGTCAAAAAATATATAATAAACAAAACTTTTATTACATGAAACAATACTTTATCATATAATAGTTAATAATAAGGTAAAATAAATTCACAAGTGAATCATATATGATATTAAATATAATAATATGGGTTTTTTTATATTTATAAAAACCTCATATTTATTATACTTCAAGTTTTAACATGTACAAAAAATGTAAAGGCTTTAGGTGAGGAAATTTCATATCACTTTTTATTTCTGTGTGGTACAGGCCTTATTCACCACTAATTTATTTTTTGTGATCTGTATTATTTACATGGATGTATTATATGATTATTATAATTAAATTTATGGGTATTTAGATATCCATTTTTTGATTCTTATTTCATGATTTTATTGTTTCAAAAGATAAAAAATCGACAATGTGACTTTTTTACCAATTTTACTTCATTGAGAAACATGCCATGTTATGCACCTATATATCTTTATGAGGTGTATATAATTACTTTTGACATGTTATATCATGAAAATAATTATTTAATTTATTTTATAAGATTCATGTAATTTTATTATTATATAAGGTCAGTAGATTGGTAATGGTTTACAACTTCATTATCATCATTTATCAATATTATTTATGATTATGAATACCCTGATGAAATATTTTGATCTACATAACTAGAAATATCATGATTTTCTTACCCACTAGATATGAATTTGATATCTATATAATGGTACTATTTTTACACTATCTGGTTTTTAATATAGTAAATATATTTCTTTATGAAAATATGACTATTTGCCTTTTTAATCAGAATTCATTGTTCTCTCCAAACTGTGTTTTCTAAAAAAAATTAAAAAATAAATTACTATTATCCTATGATAATTTATGTAAATTTTTACCGATGTATTACATTAAATTTTTTTAAAAGTAATATTATTTTCATTTTCCAGTTAAGGATATTTTTTGAACATTTATGGTGCGAATGGAATGTTCGACATAGACGGACCTAGCTACCATCATAACCATCATTTGACTGATTCTTCCCTTGTAATTATACTGGTTAATTTTTTAATGAAATTTTGTACAAATATAGTATAAAGTTTTTGGATTTAAAATGGTTTTAAAATAAAAAAATTTTCAAAAAAAATTAACAAATGGAATAAATGATTTTATATGAATATTTTCTATGTTTTTTAATTTAATTATTTCAATGAAAACATTTTCATTTATAATAAATATTTTTTTTATATTTTTGTCAATCATTTTCAAGGAATAATATTTTCAAAATATGTTTATGGTTCTCTAATTATTTTTAGAAGAAAATTTTATCAAAATTATTTCGAACCATCTTTATATTTTTTCAATGAATTTATAAAGAAAATGTTTTTCAAAAGGGTTATATGTCCAAAAAATCCATTTTCAGGAAAGGAATGGTACTTTCTCATGATGTTTATTTAAAAGATATCTCAAAAACATTTCTTATCTAATATAAATTCGGTTGGTGCTACTCACTACTTTATGGGAAATGATCCAAAGGTTCCATTAATATTCATTATCTAGATGGTTTATGTTTTCATGGAATAACATTTCTGAAAACCCATTTCTCATTCATGGGATATATGTTTATGAAGATCATAACACTTATATAGTTATATTATTATGACACATGTTTCTCTTTAATAGGTTATAAAATGATAAATTCCTATGAAACCCACTACATTCAATTGGTTATTCTAGGATTAAATGAATATGAAACCAATATATTTTCCATTGGTTACGATATGATTAAATGTTTATGATTACCATTTCATTTCATTTCAGGGGCTATGATTTTGTGCTTATGAAACCCACCTCTTGTTTTTGTTGATGATATGGGGTATGTTTCATTATACATGGGAACATGTATATATTCTTTTATTATGATGTGGATGAGAACTATATTTCCCCAAAATGAATTGGGAGATGATAAATTTTATATTTTCTCAAATCGTACTTATTAGGGTATCTTAATCCTAAAACAAGAGGGTAAATTGGAGGGAATCTGAAGCCCGAAACCAGAGGGTTCATGGGAGGGAATTCCATGCCTAAACAAGAGAGTGTATTTGAGGGACTCCGAAGACTGAATAAATTGGGTACCTAATATGTAATTGCAATCCAAAATAATGAAAAAAGTCACTATCCTAAGCCTAAAATGTTTCGAAGGTATTGGTAGGAAGCCTTGAAAAATGATTTTTTATATGCTTATGGGGATTCCAAAATTCCCTATCATATTCATATGTTATCATTTTGTGGATTATTATCTTGGATTCATCCTAATTTATATTTTATCAATAGAAAATATTTTCCCCTTGAATCATGTTCATGATATTGGATATGTAGTGCTTGATCCCATAATGATGATGGTTATGTTCTCGTACCCTTATGTTCATGATATGATTATGTATTTTGTTATTTACCCCTACTGGGTATTTGATCTCACCCCATTCATATTTTTCCATTCCACATGTTGTGGAAAATAGTTTTTATGTATAATTAATAAGGGGTATGAATAATGTGTGAATCATTGATTATATTTCCCTGAGTTAAAATAAGTTTATTCCATGTTTCCAAAGGCACTAAACTAATACTAGGATTGGCTGTATGTATGTGTAATGAAATAAATATTCCAAAAAATTATTTAATTTATATGTATTTTAATATGGGGTTGTTATATTTCTTGTAGGACAACATTAGTGGAATATGATTATATGGAAATAGAGTAAAAGTGGAAAAAATTAAAGAGAGTGACAGACGTCAGCGATAAAAAAAATTGAATGAACAAAAGGAATGTTAAGTTCATCATATCCATAAATCTATGATGATATAAAATACCATATGATTCATTGTGTATTTAGGTAATAAGGTAATTTTTTTCAAGATAATTTTATTAATTTTGAGGAATTTTTCTACGATGTATGAAAATAAGAAAATATATTGACATGATACATTTATATTTCATTAGAAATATTTAATCAATTGGTTCTGCTTTGATAAATTATAAATTCATCACATACTCTACGAAATTAATCTTCCAAAAAAAAATTTACCTAAAGAATTATAAATCACTTTTAATTTATCCTAAGATCAATAAATGTGTGAAATTTCATTTAGTCTATAATTAAATATTAACCAAAACGGATACATTTATCACAATGTATTTTAAATTAATCTTCAAATATTCGAAATAACCACACATGTTTATTATTAATAATTATTTTTATATTAATTTTACTAATTACATAAAGACCATAATATTGAGTAGGCCAGTGGTAGGAGCCAAACCATTATTATTCTTTGGTGATGGGTTGAAGCCCTAGATTTTTCTGAGTGGGATGTGTTGTCACCAAGAAAACAAGTTGATCATTTTCTAAAAAATATTAATATAATTCCAATATCATTCCCAAAAAAATTTTATTGACACCCATGAAATTAATTAAATCATTATATAACTTATTTACTATGTTTTTCAATAGAACTTATTTTTTTAAAAGATTCCTCGAATATTATTTTAATTTTAATACAATTTCATTAATAAACATATTAAATCTAAAGGTTATCGATACATTTAAATTTATGTCTATAATATGTAATATTATTATTACTCAAATAATTTTTCACTAAGACATATTCTAATCTAATAGGTTGTATTATATAAATTTATACAAAAAGTTCCTTAATGTTGGTATTCTTTCACCAGATAAAACCAAAAAAAGGTGGTTAAGACTTTGAACATATGATAAATATTAAACTCATAAACCCAAGAAGGTATATATAAAATATAATTTAATGAGTACATATATGATTCTTACACAATCCAAATATGTCTTATAATTATTATAATAAAAATACTATTTTGAAAAATTCATCTAAAGAAAATAAGAACTATACTAAGTATATAACCCCAGGTTTGTCAAACCATGTTCACATCAAGGACATTATCATGCACTTGATTATGATTAGTTCAAGCCTAATGTATCCCTTTGGTAGTAATTCTTAGCAGGTACATCTGTTCTTGAACCACATCCACTTATATTATGCATAAATTGATGTATTTATTGGAAAAAACACATAATCTCAACCTTACCAAAACCATAGGAAATTATTCTATAGTAATCTTCAAATATTTTAAGAGTGTTATGTTTTTCATTTTTTGTTTTACTAATTCTAGTTCCCATATTTCTACTAAACATTCCCTGATGCCAATTATAGTGAGCCCGACCTCAAAATCCTAGATCCATTATCTTACAATTTTACATTGGCATAAGATAAAAGGAATCACATTCTGAAGGACCGAATAATTTATTATTCTTGGTAAGATATATATACACATGAGCCTCGCATTTTATATGAATAAACAAATTAAAACATAAATGTTTTAGAATAACATTATTCTATCTAGCATATCGCTGCTTATAAATAATTATAAACATCCTGGAATCCTAGGGAAAAGAAATAAAATAACAATGATATCTAATTCTTAGTAAGTGTTTAGTTAAATTAATATAATAATGAATCAATGATAATAATCAATATGGAATGAGAAGTTACAAAACACAGATTCTAAAGGAGAATGAAAAGCATCACTACTACAAAAACGGGCTTTATCAGCATTAAAAACGGGTTTTAACAGCGCTTAAAAAGTGCTGTAAAGCTCAGCGTAGATATAGAGGTCCCTTTTATAAGTTCTCTAAAAATGCTGATAAAGCCCCTATTTATCAGTGCTAAGAAAGCATGGATAAAAGGTCCCTATATCAGTTCATTTTTAGTGTTGATAAAAGAGGCCTTTATCAGCACTTTTAAAAAGCGCTGATAAAAGTCAAAAAAAATAAAATAAATTATATAATATGGGGAGAGATTTTAACAGCACTTGACCACCATTTTTTCAGTGATAGGCTATCTCCCACGTTCTTCCCTTTCCGCACATCCTTACATGCACGCACTCCTTAGCATCCACCCGAACTCGAAGCCGCGACCTCCCCCCTTTTGCGGATGCACCTTTACCATTAGGCCATTTCATTTTTTTCTCTATTTAATGATATATATATTTATATATATAGAGTTATATTTATTCGTATATTGATATATATTCATATTAATATAACTATATTTATTCATATATTAGTATATATATATTCATTCTTATATTAACACATATATATATATATAGTTATAATTTCTTATCCATATATTTATTTGTATATTAATATATACTTATAAGATTAGTTTTAAATACATTTATAAAATATGTTTTTTTATGTGTGTTTATAAATAAATAAATACATACATACCTACATATATACAACACACACACACAGACACATATTTATTTACGCATAAATAAATATATATGTGTATTTGAAAATCCATAAAATGTTAAAATGACCATAACATATTATCCAGAAGCGCTTTTCAACTCCATAACTAGTCAAATTGAAGAAAATGAAACAATATTTGATATGATATGTGGTACATGAATAACGGACATTTTGATCAGATGTTATACTTATTTAAATGGTAAAAAATAGAGGTATCGCGACTAAAAACTCGATTTTGGAGGACTTATGGGCATTTTTTGGAATCAAAAAATGCGACAGATACTTCTTTTAGGTAAAAGGCACATACATCTCGTCACATGCTTTGATTTGATAGGTCGTAGAGCTCAAATGGACATCTGTATCAAAAGTTTTGGTCGTTTGATGTTTGAGCTACATTTTCAATGTCTTTTATGAATTGTTTTGATTTTTGTGTCTTCAAATTGTTTTTAAATGATTTTTAATCAATAATAATTTGCAAATTATTAAAAAATAATATTTTTTTAAATATTTTAAATCCATTTTCACTAAATTTCTTATATATTAAATTTAATAGTCTATTTATATGTATCTAAAACATATTAAAAATATATATATTATATTTATATCAGTATAAATATACATATATAACAATAATTTATTTTTCATGATTTTTTTGAAACATTAAATTTATCACCGGTAGGAAAAAGCGCTGATAAATCCTCTCTTTATCAACTCTACTAAAAAAAACACTGATAAAGGGGGGCCTTTATCAGCCCTTTTTTAGCGCTGTTAAAAGTGCCCATTTATTTGTGCTTTTTTTAGCGCTGATAAAATAGTAGAACTTCCCTTGCCTGTTTTTGTAGTAGTTCATGCTATTTAATCAATAGGTTAAAATGAAAAGAATATAGAGATAATACCATGGACAAAATATCAGGAATAACAATAATTGAATTCTATGTGAAGGTAATTATTTAATATTGGATTCCAGGTGTCCCTAGTACATGCAACCTTTACCATCAAGATGTTTCACAAGATATTTTAAATCATACTAGTTAAAACCCCACTTAACTAATTCTAGCCAACTGATTCATCCAATGATACAACCAATGCATCGGGGGTATTTCTATAATTGGAACCCACATGTTTCATACCTATCCAAATCATTCCTCATATACCATATAATAAATTTAATTCATAAATGATACTATATATCTTAAAGAATCTACATCGAGTAAAGGATGATTTTTTATCAATAATTATTCATTCAATTAAATAAAATTAAAGTGGACACTATATGTAAAAGATAATATACAATTTGGGAAATAATAATATCCATGATAAATAATGTGGATATTTTGTGGGAATTTAAGTTCAAATGATCAAAATAATTTGAAATTATCTAGGGAAATATATTGAAAAAAATAAATTAAGGATCTTAATATAAATACTCTCTTTAGTAAAAATGATCATAAAACATTCATAAGAAGAATTAGGATATAATCAATACAACATATTACAATTTTTTTAAGAATAAAAGTGTTGTTATCAATGAAGAATAAAAATACTATAAAATGATATTTAAAAATGTTCATGAGGAAGATATACTTTTAATTTTGTAAAAAATTTTGAAAATATTTTCCATTGAAAAGGACATTTAAAAACATTTTCATTAAAAATAACCTTTTAAACATGAAAAGGATGCTTAAAATAAATTACGGTCATGATGATGGAAAATTTTTTACATGTTGTGAAAGTGAAAATGATGATTAAATCTACATAGAAAAAAGGTTAAAATAGTTTCTTTTATAGAAATAGACACGAATAGAACATAAAAAAATATAATAAGAAAAAGGGCTAAATATTTCATTCAATAAGTAATATATAAATGGTTGAATAAAACATTTTTGAAACCATTTTTTCAAAACATGGTTTTTCCTGAAAATTGTTTTCCGACTAAAGAGAGAAACAAAGTTGGTTTTTATTAAAACATTTTGTCAATAATATTTAGAAAAAAAAGTTAGAAAATAGTATAGTCATGTGAAACATATTTTTAAAAAATATAGGAGAATAATATTAATGGTTTTATTAAATAGTTATCATATAATTTCCTTTAATGGGGATTCAAGAAAATAAATTCATGATTAGAATGAGATTGTGGAATAAACCCGTAAAATGATCATAATAATGGAGTGATAATTTAGAAATGAATCGCATATGGGTATTAAATTTAAATCAACATAAAATAGTGTAAATAAAAAAACTGATAGTAAATATTCATTGTAAACAAAATTATATAATAACAATGATAACGAAAAATGTAATATAACCCAATGTAAAGAAATTGAGTTATGAAATATCATTACAACTTAGTAACATTATGTCAAATCCGCTTAGATTAAATGATTCAAATTTAAACATAATATACCATAAAAAATGAATAATTCCGGATATTTGATATCAAATAAGATGTATATAGATCATATAAAAGTAATTAGGTACATAACATTACAGTATACCTCAATGAAATGAAATTGAGGCAAAATATAATTATTTATGTTTAATTTTGGATGAACCTGATTTACCCTCTTGTATAGTGGAATAAAACATGTTTTTATCTTATTTTAGATCTATATTAATATTTATTATATCATATATTATCCTTTTATAATATATTATTACCTTTGGGTTAATAATCATTGATTATTTTCATTTTTTTGGGTGTTAGTTGCCTTGTTTTACCATGCCTTTATTATTTGTAAAGTTACAATTATTTACCATATTGTATAGTTTAATCATATCAAAAATAAAAATATTAAAATAACTAACTTATATTGGCAAAAAGTTCACTTTTAAACCCAATCATGAATGATTTTTTTGAAAAATGATGTTTGGTAAAATCGTGGAGACAATAGGTCATATGTACACATGAGTAAGATTTTCTATTTTTCCATGATAATTACAGATATTGTGTATATAATATATTACCTTTAAATTATTTTAATTATATCAAAAATACAATTTCATATACTTATATAAGTCATCCATGTTCTGTGGTGATTAAAAGAGAGTCAATCTCTTCATAATGGAGGTTTTCCACACATACACAGATGATGTTATCATCTATATTTGAGTGAGATGGGAATAAAATATTATAAATATAATATTATTATAATGATAATTATTTAATTTGTATCATAAAAATTTCATCAACATAACATATAAAAATTATCATCATCTTTTTCTCCATTCATGTGAGGCATTAGTGAAAAAAATAACAACGCTTCGTTTGGTGATAGTATGTTGTACACACGAATGACATTACCATGTCTACTATGGAATGGAAGGTAAAATTATATATGTGTACAAGTTAATTAAATTGGTATAAATATGTTATAAATATCATATATATACTTTATATCCATCAACATAACCAACCTTTCGTGTTGGGACGGGAATAACGAACAACATCGGTTGACGAGGTGATAGTCCTCTATACGCACAAATAAGGATTTCGTAACTCATTTGATGGATGTAGATATGGTTTTATGTCATGAAAATATTATAAAAACATATAGTTAAATTTTATATTCCCTTTATATTATATCATCATGGATTTAAATAATTTAATGATGTTTAGATAGAAATAAAATAAAGAGCTTATTGAAGAATATTACCTTTTCTTCAGGTAACCCCATTAGATATTCGTTAAATCCCTCCAAGGACTTATTTTTTCATATTATAATTATTATAAGACAATGTTAGGGAATATTTAATGGTATTTGGGTAGGTAGTTTCTGAATAAATTTGTTTTGAAGTTCTGTAGAGAGGAGTGTGGGTGGCCTTTTATAAATGTGCCAAGTGGAAAACTTGTAATTTTTCTGAAAGACTAGATTCCTAAAACATTTTCATCATCTCAACAAGCCCCAAAAATAAACAATTTTCAACACTATTAGAGAAAAATCTATAATTTTCCTTTTTATCATGTTTTTGATCAATTTTACATAATATATTCTATGTTAAACAACTATGTTGTCTCACTTTTATCGTAATTAAATTAATTAATTTTAATTGTTTTCACTAATAAATATGGTAAAAAACAAATTTGACATCATTATATAATATAAATTATTATGATTCCAAATATTTAATGTATTTGGATAAATACAATTCACATAAGCTTCAAAATTAAATTTAAGAACAATCTCACATATCTGATGAGAAATGGAGTTTTTAAAGTGAAAATGTTCTATAGTTTACAATATGTTTAAATAAAAATTCTATTTAAAATATATTCCAATGATATAAATTGTATATATATAGAATTTAGCTAATATTTCATTAAAACAATTTCAAAACATAATTTATAATTTTAAACTATTTAGATGAAAAGGATGCCTTTAACATAAATCCATTTTTTCACTATTAATCAAAATATGCGACATCTAAGAAAAAACACAAAAATTAAAACTAATATAATTTTTGTATTCATATTTTGAAAATTATTATCATTTTTTCACATAATTTTTTTAAAAAAATTAATTTAATTTTTAAATTATGTCCCCCAAATGCAACTAAACTGACATTTAGAAAAAAATTCTTTTTCTATAAAAAACTTATTTTTATTTTCAATGATCATACTTATTATTTATTATCATTTGATGAAAAATAAATGATTGTGAAATACATATTTTCATATATTACTTAATCTTATTCATACTATCCATTCTGAGTTCTAGTTAGTATCTATTTTATTAAATAATAATATTGTTCGTAATATATTATTGTTCAGTTTATGTCTGTCTTGTGTGTTTCAGAAAACAGTGAAGAAACATGTGGTTATGTGTAAAGATATCAAAAAATCTTGTTAAAAATATTGAAAACTTAATAATTTGTTGAATTTATTTAAAATAGTAAATATTTCAAAAATTCTCAGGATGTAATAGTCCTTTCAGTGTTTTATGTTTCATGTCATGCACACTAATCAAATATGATGTTAATATTTTAAAATTTAAGGGTGTTAAAGGTGGTGTGTGTTGGAATAGATGGTTTATTTGGAAATTTACTTATGTAAAATCTAGAATTTAGTGGTTAGAATCCATTTTTGATCCCCAATAGGTATGCTTGGGTGGTGTGGAAAGAAGTTTAATAAGGGAGGCAACAAATTCAACTTTGAATCGTGGTGCACAGTTTCAAATATGACTCAATGGTTCTTGGTATTGGATATTTAGTGGAGATATTATTTTTAGCATTTTGATGTGATTTTTGTCTTCACGAGGGTGATAATGTGGTTGGTTTCATAATGGTTGGTAAATGGTTTTGGTAAGGTGATGGTTTTATGATAGGTAATGTGGGAATCTATAGTAGTGATGGTTACTGATGGTGGAGGTGTAGCATGTTTGATGGTCATGGATTAGGTCGCAGTAAGGTGCAATGTAACATCCCAGGTAAATAAATAATATTACATTCTCATGTTTATCAATATTTGGGAATAAAATTTTAATATTACTTTAAATAGAATTCTATGCTCAATGGCCTATCCAATACGCAACAATGAGTTTCTTTGAAATCTTACATTGCACACTAATAATATAATAATATAATTATAAATAGTTAATGTCTAGTCGTTGTAATGGAGGGAATGAACAGAACTAACTAAAAAATAATTACATATGTTTGTTTAATATTTTTACATTTATCCAATAAATGATAGAGGCTTAAAATTCAAATGAATCCAATTTTACGAATAAATACTCTAATATTTTTAAAAGATTGTTTTACTGCCTTTTGATGGAAAAACTTTTTAAAATCTATCTTTTGAAAATTTTATAAGCTCTATTTGTCCAAATAATATTTTTCTTTAGAGTTGATAAATTTAAATCTACTTCAAATAAATTTTTGGTTTTTTTCTAACAATGTTCATTTTTTTAATGAATAGTGAAAAATACTATATTTTACTTCAAAGCTTCTTTTTCATCTAATTTAATTATATGGTTAGATTATCTTTTTTAATTGTTTTAAAGTGTAATTATGATATATGTTTACCATTTAATTTAATGGTGGTCATTAGAATTAATTTTACTTTGAAAATGGACATAAACAAGTGTCAGTCTTTTGATAGATATTGTTTCTTAAAAACACGCTATTTGTTTTGACAGCTGGAATTAACTATATGATTTATTAATGAAACTTCTATGTTTTTAATTTGGTAAAATTGACAGAATTTCTGAATTTTTAATATAGAATATAGCTTAGGGTTAATTTTTGGTATTTTCTGATAATGTCTTTTTTTAATGAATAGTGAAAAATACAGTTTTTTAATTCAAAACTGCATTTTCATCCAATTTATTTATATATATATTGTTATTTTAATTGTTTTTAAGGTATAATTGATTTTGTTTTATCACTTAATAAAATGTTTTCATTGGAAGTAATTTTACTTTTCAATTGGATGTAAAAACAAGTCAATATTTTGATAAATTTTACTTCTTAAAAACTTGTCTTTTGATTTGACAACATGATTTACTTTTAAATTAATTACTATAATTTCTGTGTTTTGAATTTGATAAAATGGATTCCATATTTGGAATCAGAAGGTCCAAATTATTTAATTAATACTCTTTTGTTTTTTGGACATTATGAATAGTAACAATGGTAATTATCTTTAATTATTGTGTTTAATTAGTAATCAGGTAATTATGGGTAAGAAAATAATATCATAAAAATATAAAATGACCCCAAAATGTGTCCTAATTCTATTGTTGGTGTCATGGATGGCTATGGGATGCCTGGATCCAACCTTGGGACCCTATGGAATCACTTTAGTGTGATAGTGACCTTTTATCATATATTTGTTTAAGAAAGGAAAATGTAACCAAAGTATGTATCACCAAAGTAAAATAATATTAATTTTGTCTACATAACTGATCTCTTGGACTATAAATATTAATATTAAATCTAAAAATATTTCCTACATCATAGTATTTGATATATAATTTTTAGACATTAAATAAATTAAATTTTGTATGACACCATGATGATGCCGTGATTACCTCATTAATGAACGATTTAAATAAAATGAAAATATAATGTACAATCTAATACATACACTTATCAAAAACATATTAGATGAGTATATTTAGAACCCTTATCACCTTATCCTCGAAATATATCAATGTGGGACCTTTAAAATCCAGAACTCATTTTAATATAAAGTAACATTTCTTGACTTTCCAAGAGTGCCCCTCCTCCCTCTTATAAAAAGGACCCCACCTCTACCTCTTTACCCACACATATCAAGCCATTTGATCGTTGAAGATCTAATCATTTTATCTCTCCACATCCCTCTATTCATCCTAGAAGCCTTACCTTAGGCATAAATCTCTTTAAGAAACCCTTTTGGTTCAAACCAAGAGGAGTTACCCGATTTAAAGGTAATGTCTTCACTTGTGTACTTTTGTTTTATTTTTCTTCTCCAACCCCATAAACTCTTTTTATTCCTTTATTTTGTAACAACACCAGTATATTAAATATACTAGGATTTATTTATGATAATTATTCGCGCTAAACTTACACAAACCTCCGTCTAACGGTTAAATAACATATTGTTTCCGTGGATGGCGAATTACTGCCTCACGAAACAATGATTATTCTATCTTTTCCTACCACCCATCATGGTGGCCATTATAATGGAACTATTTTTATTTATGATATATATTATGTTTATTTACTCTCTATGCTTCTGTATTTTACATTTAAAACATACCTTCATGCTTTTCATGTTGTGAAAATGCGATAAATTTATTTGAGGAAGTGTGGACTACCGCCCCCTAAAGTGATGTGACTCATTCATGAAATACATGGAATGTATAAAGAATGAAATTAATGAAAATATGTGACCTATATAAAATATATATTATATTTGAATTATAATATATATATATATATATATCTAATTTAGTTTTAATTCCATTAAATATGAAATAGAAATGAAAGTAGCGTTCATGCGTACATACGGCTTACCGTCTCCATGAACGGTGCATTTCATTTCTTAACTTTAAATGTTATGTAATAACCTAAATGCAAGTATATACTGGATATATATGATATATATGATATCTAAATCATTAATATAATTCTGGATATAAGGGATATTTTACCACATGAACAACTTGTAACTATAACTAGTTTATTTTTTACTCAAGTACCAATGATCGACAAAACGATCGTTATTAACTTAAATAATTACATAATTTTCATAAAATGTTAATAAGTGATATAAAAGGAATAATTAAAATTAAAAAGGTTCTTAAGAAATTATAAATTAAATCTAGCTTATTATTCAAGAATATAAAGAAATAAATAAGACAAGTCGGACTTGAGGTAAGGGATCCTACCTCTCTCTTTATTTTTAAGTACTCTATTTTATGTCATTTATTTTAAGCTCATATTTATTATGTTTGGGGATGTTCTTTTATATTCATAATTATGTAATTTTTATGTTCATATTATGGGACTCCCTATTTGATCTCATAAATCCATTTTTGGATGTTTTAAGTGGTGCCGTTATGCTGCCAAGTTTTTGTAAGGGATTGTTCATCTCACTTTTATTCCCATGGTATTTATGCTACATTTTCCACCATTTACATTGAGAGGTGTATGTAATTCCCATTATTTTACTCATTGTGTAATATAATTTCGTTTATGAGTATTTACATCAATTTTTTCTAGTCCTTCTTTCATGGGGTGTAGGTTTCGAAAGATAACCAAGTCGATAAGGGAACCTTTCACCCTCCTCTTTTTAGATGGCTTCTTTTTTAGGTCTTTTAATTTGCATCTTATTATGTTGGGATATGTTCTAATATATCCTTATTGATGTAAAATTCATTTCCAAGTGATGTGATACCCTTTTTGATTCATCAACTCGTTTTCTGAATTTTAAAGTGACGCTGTTAGGCTGTCAAATTTTTACAAGGGAACTTCTTAACCCAATTTCGATTTCTTTGGGTTCAACTTGTAGTTATTGAATATGTCATCCTATGAATATGTTTGAATGACCTCTGGTTGTTTTACACTTAATATCCACTTATATTGGGTGTATTTATATTTTTCCCACATAATTATGAGATTGAATTATCATTAATTTAAGGATACCTTCTTTATAAGGGATTAAATGTCATTTTACATTTCTATTGAAACTTCATTGTTGTTATGCACCCATTCACTCTTATATGGTGTATATACTATCCATTGGAAGATTATAACATTAATACCTTTATTCTCATGATATTATAAAGTTCTGATTAAATGTTATTCCTCATTTATTTGTATTCAAGTGTCTCTAATTTTGATAAAAACCCTTTAACTAAAATATCGTTTTAAATGTTTTAATGAATTATTCATATAAATATTTCTCATTAATATCCATGTTTTCAAATTGGTTTTTAAGGATTTATTTATATTGATATTAATGGTTTAAAATTTTAAAGTCTTCAAAGTGGTATACGACTTCGTCTCAATCTCCCTTCATTGAGGCATATTTTGTTTTATACACAGCATTCTTTTATACGGTGTATAAACCCCTTTGACTTTTAGGTTTATTCAAAAGGAATATTTTTTATAAGAAGAATTATACTAAATGATAAAAGGGAATTTTTTTTGTCGTACGTATACAGAGACAATGACTTCTCTGTCACTGTGACCATTATTTGAGTTTCAGATTCCTCTACAAGCCATAACTTTTTTATTAAATGAAAAAAACACCATGTTTTAAATTTCTTTAATTTTGGTATTGAAAATGGTTTTGATAATGTTTTGATTATATAAATGCCTTTTTTATATCTTGTTATTGAAATGTTGAAATGTTATGTTTCCTTTATGCATATTTTATGTGATATGATTATGGATGGTTCTTGGAAATTGTTTATGAAGAAGGGTGGTTCCATGATAAACTAAGGGAGGGTGATCCCGTGATAGCTCTCCAATGCATTGGGTAATGCGAAGGGGTTAAACACTAAGGTTTCTCCGAAGAGATTTAGGGAATATACTGTGATAGATATTCCAAACGTAACCATGAGAGTTACTCCCTATGTAAGAATGTTATGAATGCCTCAAGTTACCTTTATGTCTTATGATTTCTTTGAGTTATTCCAAAATCTAATGATTTAATGCGGTATGTTAAAGTGCTTATGTTTTGTGTGTAAAGTATGGTTTCATTGATTTGTATGTATACAATGACTAATGTTTTCTTTCTGTATTATTATAACCCTTACTGACCTTTTTATGCTCATCCCACATTATTGAAATGTTTTCCGCAGGACTTAAAGTGGAATATGGTCAAGGATGGGAACAAGTAAATGTCATGATGTCTAAAACATGGAACTAGACTTGACTCTTTTGTTCAAGAGTTTATATTTTGTGATAAAAATGGAAACTGAGTAGTTGTGTCTACCTTGTAATCTTTTAAGATGTAATAGTTATGTCTTAATTCTCTAAAACCTTAAACCTGAAAAGATCCTCAATGTGAATTATTCATTTAATTCAAGAATATGTAATGTATTAAGGTCGGGTCCTTATATGCAATAATAGTGAGGCAAGGTGGATGGTCATGTAGTGGGTGATGTGGTTAGTAGAGTGGAGTGATTTTCATGGTCACTATAGTGACCCTAACAATAAGATATAGGTTGTTTGTTATTATAGTGAGTGTGTGGACTGTGAGTCATGTCTTGGTAGGTTGGTCTCTTATTAAATAGAATAAACATGAGTGACAGTTTTTAGAAGGTATCACACATGGAACATTTAGCTGCACATGGTAATTTTATCTAATGTTCAGGGATTTTGAAATCTGTTTCTTCTTGTACTAAAAAATTATTTCATTTAGATGTAGTACATTTATTTAATTAATTAAAAATTGTAAATCATTTATAAAAAGTAACTAAAAAATTATTTTAAAAGTTTAAATTAAAAAAAATAAAAATATGTTCCAATTATATAATAGAAACTTATGAATTATGGGTAACTATTTTTTATATAAATTAAAACATTTAGTACATATAATAAATTATTTCTATAATTTAATTAAAACAATTATAAGATATAAAAATTAATTAATTAATGGAATGAATAATTCATTCAAATAAAAAATTATATCAACCAAATTTAGTAATCGTCCATTTTTAGCATTTATAATTTAAATCTTCAAAAGTCACAAAAATATGGCTTAACCCAATATTTGTAATAAAATATTTTGTATTGTAACATCCCATTATTGATTCATTTGTTATTTCCTTGACCTTTGCATGGATTTAACCTCTCTAGAGATTGGGAGGATACCTACAATAGTGATGTTACTGTTTTTTTGACTTTTACTAATAAATTTTTCTTTCTGTAGGTTGTAGAGCTGTTACATTCCATGTAGATATATTACACACCATGTAATGAGTGATGGATGTATCTCGTGAATGGTAATATCGTGATGTAAACTGGTACACATCATGAAACATCGTGTAATGTTTAGATGATAGATTTTTAATCCAAGGAGACTGGTTTTCAGCATTTTTGGGATGTGGAAGTTACAAATCATGAACCTCGGTTACACATCATGTAACAGCTCACATCTAGTATTTATAGACACCTTGCAGCTATTTTTCTTTCAATTAATTCACCAATTCATCATGGATCGTGACTAAAGGTAGTTCTAGTGCAGTTTTTGAGAGACTCGTCCCATTCTAGATTTATCAATTCAAAATCTAATCTCCAATTTGATTGCGGTGCATCTCTCCATGTAATTTTTCATTTTGTTTCATTGTTTCTTATGACTGTGGTAGCACCTTAGGCTTAAATTAGCAGATCCTTTGGTTAAAGTTGGTAATTTTTCTTTATTTTTTCTATATCTATTGTTTGATCTCGTTCTTGATGCCTTTTCTTCCATTGTTCATGGTTAGGTGGGAATTATTCTTTCAGGTATGTGGGTTTTCTCTGATCCACTGACACTTTGTCTTCTAAATTGATTAAATATTTAAGTGTATTTTATTCTAGGGCCTTCGTCATCATCGTTGGGTATTCATCATTAGGTGATCATGTTTGGGGCGTGTAAAACTTGAGTTTGGAGGTATATGGTTCCGTCTCATGCCTATGATGATGAACCTTGTTTTTCTTCTTTATAAAATGTTATCAATATTAAAATTGGAATGATTTTTGCATGGGTTTTGAAAGGGTTTTTCATAAAAAATGATGGTTTCCCTGGTTATTTATAAATGGGGAGAGAATGGGTATTCTCAATTCATTGAATTGGAATTCTTGAAATAGATTCAAAATGGTATTCAAAGCATTGAAATATATTGTGGGAAAGATAACATGGGTTAACTTTGGTAAATAGGTGTAAGGTATATCTTGTGGACATTGTCCATTGTTTTGTGATTTTATAGGAGGTTTTTCATGGTGAATTCTTATTTTTTCTAGGACCATTGTTCTAGGAGACATATGTTGAAATTTTCGTGGGTTTACTTATAGTGTGTTCTTATATTTCATAGACTCATAGTTCTAGAAGACTACTATTCACATTTTAGGGGGTTTAATCATGTGGTATTCCTCGGATTCCTTGTACCATGTTCTAGGATTAGATTTGAGCACTTTATTATCATGGTATGAGTAGTCTGCAGTCTTGACCAGAAGTATTCATTATTGTTGTGATACATGTGCTTCTGTTGTTTATTTCATGGGTTTCTGAGTTAGCCTTAATATGCATGTTTATGCTTCTGTAAAATGATACTGAAAATGTGCCTTAAAATTGATATACATTCTTTTATCTGTAGTTGTGGAATAATTGAAATGTTTACTATGTTTTATTAAAACATTATTACTTTTTATCCTTACAAATTTTATTAAAAATGAGAATAAATGAATTTTTATATAGATACTATTTATGGAACAGATGTGTGGGATCCTACTAAGCCTATAATCTCACACATTTCACACCTCCTTAATGTTATGTAGAATATTTTTCCTTCCAATGTACGAAATGTAAAGGCACTATAGTGAGTCGGTGAGGTTCATGTTAGATGGTAGGCTAGTTAGGGGTGAGATGTTAGGAGTCTGTCTATATCATAGTTTGGAGTATCTCTTTGATTTTTAGTTTTTTTCAGTTGGATTTTTCATTGAGTTTTTAGCTACTTTTTCAGTTATCTATTTCCACTATTTTTGTACAATTATTGCATATCTGACTTGTTCATCATCATTTGTTTATTACATAAATACATATATATATATATATATATTCCATGTGGTAGTTCACGTTGGTAGAAATTGTTTTCACTGTCGTGTTGTTCAATTACAGGGTGCTTTTCGCCAGCCCATGGAGATCCAAAATTCCCCTCATGTATGTAATAGAACAGGTCTGGTGCTAGGATTGAGGGAAACCTAAGTTCATTAGTTATAGATTGGTATCATAGTGGGTATGTCATCATGATTCCATGCTATGTGAAATTTGATATACTAGATATAGGATTTGTAGGACTTGAGAGTTATGTTCTGTTATGTTCCTAGAGAGTTCTTGGCATAATGAGACTCAATTTTGAATGGGACATTGGGATGTGTTTGTATTGTATTGTTTTTTTAAATATCCATCTTTTCTTATGGGTTCGGTAGTTTGAACAAAGCTTTTTTTCTTGTTCATTTTTTTAGGTGCTACTATATGCCTCCAAGACATCTTCTGCAAGTTACTTAGGAAGGTGTAGATGATTATAAATAGGGGAACCCACCTATAGAATATAATATCATCTATAATGTCATATGGGAAGTCCATGATGTCGATCAAGATGTGACACATGTTCACAACATAGTGGTTGAGGCTCATCCATGAGTAGTAGGATAGAGGGATCGATCATGGTAGTTCTTATGTGAGATGCCACAACATAATAAAGAACTATAGAACAAAAAGAGGCGGAAAATTAGATGGATATGATTGATCAAATCTTCGACTTTCTAAACAAACGTTATAACATCAAGGATATGTTTGTAGCATTCAGACTTAAGGGTTATGATAATCAATGGCGGGATTTTATGGTCAAAGTAGACAAACTTGTAGAAATGGTTTGGATTGGAATGGAATCAATATCATGTTATTTCAACAGTTTATTATTGATTTTTTGATGCCGGTGAAGTCTCTAGATTTCATGTATTTAAAATAGGAAGAGAATTCTGTTTCTACATACACTAATCATTTTTCAATGCTTGTCCATTTTTTCCGGGACAAGGTGAATAATGATCAGGTAAAGGAATAGAATTACTCATAGGGTTGGCGATAGGATATCAAATCGCATGTGTTTACATTGAAGCATCATAAATATTCAGAGACATTATAGAGATCAATGATGGAAAAAATGAATATGAAGTGAAAGAATATATTTTACTCCTATTCTATTCCAATGGTTGGAAGATTTAGTGGCTTGCATGGGATGAAGAGGATGTTTTAGGATCATCACAGAAGTAGTGGATCTGGGTCTCAGCTGCGAGCCACCATGGCACCGTCCATCACATCTGATAGTGTTCCTATGACATGATATCAGTGTGTTAAGGGAGGAAACACCAAACCTACGTTTACTATTCCTATAAATATGTGAAATAGTTGTGGACTTTTTGGTTATCTAAAGTTATTCTATCATTCTATGACTATGCCTCATTATGGTCAGGGTTCGTCATCTCCAAAGGCTACTACGGTGTAGTCATAAGAATCAAAGAAGCTAGGGCTCTAGAAACAGACCTCATAATTGAATAATTTTCATGCATTAGATGATTATCCAATAGATTTTAATTCATGATGGACAATAGTGAGAGGTATAATCATTATTTAACTTTATCAGCCATTACATTAGTTGAAACTGGTTCCTACCACTTGTTTATATATGCACATTTTTTTGATGATATTAATCATCCTAAAGATCTTTTGTCCTATAAAATAGAATTAGAAACACCTCTTGTTATGATGAAATTACAGGGGACTGATGTCCTTATTGTTCATTAAGGAAATCATATACCAAATTGGTCTTGGATTTTCTCATTCTTGATCAGGATATGTTTTGTGTCATCATTGGTATAAATTTCCTTATCTCTCATCAAGCTAAGGTAGAATTTTATCATCACCATGTTTCATTTCTTACTAATGGTGGGAGTTTTCATGTGTTACAGGGGGAGTGGGACCCAACTTCAGGTTGTGTAGGGCCATCCCACATGGATCTCAGTGTTTTGTTGGTTATTGTTTCATTTGATCCCGATTATGTCTCTTTTGGTGATGATCTTACCATTGTTTCTCATGACGTTCCTTTCATTTTCGCAAGAAATTCTTATGGTCTTCCTATGGAGAGATATGAAAAGTTTAAGATAAATTTATTGCTAGGTACATATCCTTTATCAATAATATTTTTTCATAAGGAACCATCAGAGATGAAAGAGATCAATATTAATTTGGATGACCTGTTTGAATATGGTTTTGTTCATCCTTGATTTTCCCCATGGTAATCATATGTTATCTTTTCCATGAAAAAGTATGGTTCACTGTAACACATTGATCCCAGATGTCTGGAGCTAGTGAATTATTTTAATACATTGTCATGATTATAATTAATCAATTCCTGAAGGACAAATTAGTTAATTAGCTTTGGAAATACTAGATACAAAAATAACTTTTATATTACATCTGGAAATGAAAAAATATTTTATCTATGAAAACAATCATATATTTTACAATATCCCTACTGGTCAACCATAATATAATTCTTCAAAACATGGGTAAAATGAATACCAAGAAATGGGTGATTTGAGATGCTCAGTAAGGATATACAATATAGAAGAATATATCCTAAATAGGCATAATCATATAAGGAATGGTATAAAAATAAATCAAAATTATTTTAAACATAATATTAAGAAAAATAAGTCATGAATTAATCAAAAATATCCATTTATACTTTCATATGCATATTTTATTTTTTTTAATAATCACATGAATGATAAATAACTAATCTCATAACAAGGAAATTCATAATGCAGGACAACATAACTATATCATCAAGGCCCAGTTCCAATTCTATAACCATATAATAAAGTCATTATTCCAAGAAAATAGTTTGTCTCATGAGACATACCCGATTCATCCAGGGGCTATAAAAAGCCCCTCTTGTCACCTAAAAAATCTAATGCATTCCTCTTATGAAAAGGGTGAAACACAATCATAAAAATTCATATTAAACCTTGAATATGAAATGTCAATACTTTATACATAAAACATGAATCGTATAAACATAGCACATCCACATCTAAATATATCAGAAAAATCATCAATACACTATAGGAGATTGTTTCATAATAATTCAACCACAAATAAGGATAAAATCCATCAAAGGATGTTGAAATAGATTAGAATAATTTAATAAATTCATTAAAACTCAATAAGATAAATATTCTTTTTTTACATTATATCATTTAAAAGTCTTGAAATTTTAAAATAAAATATTTATTTTCAAATTAACTATATTTTCATGTAAGGGAAGCTTCAAAATGGTATGGTTAAATAACTTAAAAATAGCATCTCATTCTGTATAATTTAAAAAATCATTTCTTCCTTAATTTGTCAAAAATGTCATAAAATACCTTGTTTGGAAAAAGACTGAAATATTTCTTTAAATAATTTTTATAAAAAGAAAAAAATGGGAAAAAAATGACTTTAAAAATTTATAGTAGAATAGTAAAAAAAATTATAAAAACATATTTAGACCCATGGACATGTATGATAAATATGTCCCAATAGATACATACATGAAAACAACCGTAAATAATAATAAGGTTGTTAAATTAACCCTTACCTTGGACTTTCCTTTAGTCTAGTTTGTGTTAACCTCATATATAATTGTTAAATCATGTTATTAAATTATACCTGGACCATATCCTTATTTATTATATTATATACAATCCTCTTATATCATTTTGTTAATAATATTTCAGTATTACCATTGATTTAGTTGTTAACTACTTCATTTTCTTATGCATATTTTATCATGAAATTCACGTTTATTATACAAATGACACATTTTATTCATATAAATAATTATATTTATTTCATAAATATTATATTTTATAATTTTATGAATTTTATAATCATTATTTAATGGTTAATGTGAAGAATGAATCTCACCACGTCATGGAGATGGTAGGCCGTACATATGCACGAGCGACGACATAATTCCCATGATGGTTAAATGGAATGGAATTGGATGGAATATTAATGATAAAAAAAATTATCATGTTATATTAATTATTTATATCCATTATAATTATCATTATACCCATCAAAATAATGTTTTTTAATAACAAATTACATCATGACATGGAGATAGTAAATCGTACGCAGGCACACATAGTGATATTGTTTTTTATAGGATAGATAAATGGAGGTATAAGGATATACCTTAATTATATTAACATATTATAATGTATAATATATTAGATTTATTACTTTATTATGGAAACAATATAGGCAGAGGAAGTACAATATGAAAAAAATTGAAAGAGGTGATCAAAGAATTACCTCTTTTTCGTGTATCTCTTATTGATTTGAAAACAAAATCCACATTGGATGAATTTATGCCAAATATATTCTCTCTATGATGAATTGAAGGATGTTGGGGAAAAATTGGTATGGTTTGGCCAATAAAAATGGCTTGAGAGTTGTTCTTATAAGAGAAGAAAAGGTGACCTTTTATAAATAATAATAAATAAGAATAAATAATAAATAATAATAAGTCATAAATCATAATTCATAATAAATCATAATTCATAAATAAATAATAAATAATAAATAAATAATAGATAATAAATAATAATAAATAAATAATAATAAATAAATAATAATAAATAATAAATAATAAATAATAATAAATAATAAATAATAATAAACAAATGAAAAATAATAAATAATAAATAATAAATAATAAATAATAATAAATAATGAATAATAAATAAGAATAAATATTAAATATTAAATATTAATAAAGAATAAATAATAATAAAGAATAATTAATAAAAATAATAAATAATAAATAATAAATAATAAATAATAAATAAGAAATAAGAAATAATAAAAAATAATAAAAAATAATTAATAATTAATAATTAATAAATAATAAATAACAAATAACAAATAATAATTAATAATTAATAAATAAAAAAGAATAAATAATAAATAATAAATAATAAATAATAAATATTAATCAATAATCAATAATCAATAATAAATTATAAATTATAAATTATCATGTTATATTAATTATCATGTTATATTAATTATTTATATCCATTATAATTATCATTATACCCATCAAAATAATGTTTTTTAATAACAAATTACATCATGACATGGAGATAGTAAATCGTACGCAGGCACACATAGTGATATTGTTTTTTATAGGATAGATAAATGGAGGTATAAGGATATACCCTAATTATATTAACATATTATAATGTATAATATATTAGATTTATTACTTTATTATGGAAACAGTATAGGCAGAGGAAGTATAATATGAAAAAAATTGAAAGAGGTGATCAAAGAATTACCTCTTTTTCGTGTATCTCTTATTGATTTGAAAACAAAATCCACATTGGATGAATTTATGCCAAATATATTCTCTCTATGATGAATTGAAGGATGTTGGGGAGGAAATTGGTATGGTTTGGCCAATAAAAAGGGCTTGAGAGTTGTTCTTATACGAGAAGAAAAGGTGACCTTTTATAAATAATAATAAATAAGAATAAATAATAAATAAAAATAAGTCATAAATCATAAATCATAATAAATCATAAATCATAAATAAATAATAAATAATAAATAAATAATAGATAATAAATAATAATAATAAATAATAATAAATAATAAATAATAAATAATAAATAATAAATAATAAATAATAAATAATAAATAATAATAAATAATAAATAAAAACAAACAAAAAATAAATAATAAATAATAAATAATAAGTAATAATAAATAATAAATAATGAATAATGAATAAGAATAAATATTAAATATTAAATATTAATGAAGAATAATTAATAATAAAGAATAATTAATAAAAATAATAAATAATAAATAAGAAATAAGAAATAAAAAATAATAAAAAATAATAACTAATAATTAAGAATTATGAATTAATAAATAATAAATAACAAATAACAAATAATAATTAATAATTAATAAATAAAAAAGAATAAATAATAAATAATAAAGAATAAATAATAAATATTAATCAATAATCAATAATAAATTATAAATTATAAATTATAAATTATAAATTATAAATTATAAATTATAATAAATAATAATAAATAATAACAAATAAATAATAAATAAAAAATAAAAAATAAAAAATAAAAATAAATAAAAAATAAAAAATAAATAATAATAAATAATAACAAATAATAAATAATAATAATAATTAATAATAAGTAATAAATAAAAAATAATACAAAATAAATATAAATAATAAATAATAAATAATAAATAAATAATAAATAATAAATAATAAATAATAAATAATAATAACTGATAAATAATAAATAATAAAATAATAAATCATTAATCATTAATCATTAATCATTAATCATTAATAATTAATAATTAATAATAAATAAATATAAATAATGAATAATAAATAATAAATAAATAATAAATAATAAATAATAAATAATAAATAATAAATAAATAATAAATAATAAGTAATAAATAATAAATTACTAGTAACAAATATTATTATTAGTAATAATAATATTTTATTATTAGTAATAATAATATTTTATTATTAGTAATAATAAATAATAAATAATAAATAATAAATAATAAATAATAAATAAATATAAATAATAAATAATAAATAAATATAAATAATAAATAAATATAAATAATAAATAATAAATAGATATAAATAATAAATAATAAATAAATATAAATAATAAATAGTAAATAAGAAATAAGAAATAACCAGTAACAAATAATAGATAATAAATAAATTAAAGTATATAATAAATAATAAATAATAAATAATAACGGAAACACATGAAAATGTATGAAAAGACGTGATAAGGGATGAAAAATCATGAAAATGCATGAAAATGGATGGAGAAGCATATGAAGAATGAGACATTAGAAAGAATGAGAACGCATGAAAACTCATGACAACTCTGGAAAACCCCTTAATAATTCAACATAATTATCATAATAACCCACAAAAACCCATTGATAAAGATAAAAAGTCCTGGAAACCCAAATAAATAGTAACAAATCGAGCAACCGTTAAAACCCGTCAAAACAGTCATAATGAGACAAAAACATTGGACTCACATTAACGGAGATAACTTATGATCCGAGAGTCCGTTTTGGATCCGTGACCTGTCAAATCAAAGATCCTAAAACGATCTTCAACCTGATAGGTGATAGAGTCTGAATGAACAGGATGATCGAATGTTACAACAATTTATAAAAAAGCTGACGGGGAACGGGTGCTAGAAACGAGGCATCGAAAAACACAACAAACCTGATACCCACTAAAAAGGCAATAACATATGATCCAGGAGTACATGTGGGCGCCGCGACCAGTCAAATTGAAGCTCATGGAACGTGCTATGATCTGGTAGGTGGAGGAGTCCGAACTGACACGCGGATCGAAAGTTAAGTCCGTTTGAAGACAAGTTTGATGGGACAATGGTGAGAGAAACGGGGTTTCGGAGGCCTTCGGAGGGGTTTTTGGGGTCGAAAAACATGATAAATTCTCTCTTCTTTGAACTTGGTGCATAGATATCTTCGTTGGCTATAATTTGATATGTGGTAGAGCCCAAACAGACACTCGGAGGGAAAGTTATGTCCGTTTGAAGTTGGAGAACTTTTTTCAACTTTCTTATAACTCTAATATCTTCTGCACCTTAGACCGTCTCACAGTTTTGATTATATGTGCCTCTATATTTCTTTATGAGCTTTGATTTGACGTGTTGTGGCGCTCCAATGGACGCCCAGATCAAAAGTTATTATCGTTTTAGTGATTTTGGGGTTTCTCGTGTTTTTTTATTTTTTCCTTTCATTTCACGGCGGTTTTACCGAAACCGCCGCTAATCCTCGAAAAAAATTAAAAATTAAAAATAAAAAAATAAAAAAAATAAAATAAAAAATATATGGCATTTCGCAGCGGTTTTTTCACGGCGGTTTAAAAACAACCGCGAAATGGCAACCCGAAACACGTTTAGCGGTGGTTTTTAAAACCGCGGCGAAAACACCGGCGCTAAACGACAGTTTTCTTATTGTGTGAGGGGAGGGGACCCTTTGGAAATACCAGAACTATTAAATTACTATAAATTTTTTTAAAATAAATATGGACCCATAGTTTATTATTTTTAATATAATATGAGTATGAGATGAAATAATCTAAACTAGAAAAATTTAGACATTTTTTTTATTTTAAAACTTATCCTTTTAATTTATCGTTATCTCAACTATATAATTAAATTGTGGTAATAAAATTCTAAATATTAAATGGTTATAAAGATATACTTATATATATATATTCAATTATTCATAAATTAATATTTTATGATATTTTAGACCATATAATTATAATTTTTAATTTTTTAAAAAATTTATAATTTTTAATTAATTTGATAACAATTTATTTTTTATAAAATATCAATTGTATTAGCTGTTGCACTATTAAATTCATTGATTTTAAATAAAGTACACATATAAGACAACTCGAAAAAAACATTTAATATACTCCAAAAATTTCATAGTAACCTATTAAATTAATGGATAACATTAATTATTTTAAATAATATTTCTCTTCATATTTTTAAAATAATCTATTTAATATTTCTATAAAATATTATCTTTGCATCACAATTATTTCATCCATATTGGTAATTCTTCACCCTATAAAAATAATAAATTTATTTATATAATTTTTGTAATGATTTTATATTTCAAGATAAAATATATAGACAATGTTATCTTTTCTTTATTGAGATATTAAAATTAATATAATTATTTTAGACAATAGTGTAACATTTTTCCACATTTATTGATTTTAATAATATTAATATCATATTCATGGGAATGTGGCTATTAAGTGATTAAATTTAGAACTATAGATTATAATGGTATAATTTAGACATCTAATATGATATTTATAGGTGTTAAGCTAATTTTATAATATTATATTTACCTTTGATTACTTGATGTAACCTTAACCGCGATAACAATTTTTTTACTAATGATAATACTCATAATGCCAAAAAAATAAAAGTAGACTATTAAAATAATTTTGACACACTCATTAAAAATATGGAATCCATTTTTAAAAATTTAATTTGTAGATTTTTCAATAATTAATTTAGAATTAATCCATATTTTCAAAATGAGAAAAGTGGGTTTTCTAAAGTAAAAACCATAAAAAGATTGATATGTGTTTATATCTAATTGTAATGCCAAAATAATTCCAAAATAATACATTATATTAAATGATAAATATATAATTCAATTAGGCATTAAAATCATTCAAATTTACTATTTTACACTACAAATTATTTTGATTAAAAAGGGTGTTTATAGGTTTTTTCACTATTAATCAAAAAAAGAAAGTTATCAGAAGAACACCAAAAATTTATCAAAACTAAATTTTTATGTCCCACATTCAAATAAAAAGTTTTTTTGTAAACTTTTATATATAACTATGTCAAATATTGGATTTAAAATGGTTTCTCACTCAAAAGGCTGAAAACTGAATTTTTTAAAAAATACATTATTTATCAAACAAATTGATTTTGTTCTTATATTATGTCTATGAAACACATAATATTAATTTTAAAATTTATGGAATATATAAAATTCAAAATTTGGTTAATACTATTCATAATCTCTAATTTAATGGCTATGTTATATATCATATTAAATGTTAATATTTTATTAATATAATATTGTTTTGTAAAACAGGGCGTTGTGTGTAACACAACCCAACACATTATTGTATTTAGAATAATATTATTATTGAGTTCCATAAAAATAATGAAATAAATAAAATAAATTTTATTCAAAAATAAAAATATTGTGAAGTCTTGGGGTGTTACATTCACATTGGTTGTGTGTGGACAATCATAAGTTAAACTGAGTAAAGGATAAGAAAAAGTACCCTTTGACTCATTTCAATGATATTATTGATCAGCTAAAGGGAAAAAATTGGTTTTCAAAGATTGATCTTCGGTCAGGTTATCATAAGCTCAGATTTTGATAGTCTGATATACCTGTAACGGACTTCATGAGTAGGTATATACATTATGAATATCTTGTGATGTCGTTTTCTCTAACTAACACTCTTTTTTTTTATGGATTTGATGAATCTGATATTCCAACAACTTCTCAAAATATTTATGGTAGTTTTCATGTATTATGTTTTTTATATTCAAAATATGATCATGAGAACGATCACCATCTGAGTTTGGATCTAGTAAATTTGAGAAGCCATTATTTTTAAAGAAATCATTCTAAATGTAGTTTCTAAAATCAATAATTGGTGCTCATGGGGAAAATAATTTCCATAATATATTGATAGTTTATCTAGAGAAGGTAAAGGCATGATTTTCATGGAAGGAACCAGAGAATTTCTCTGAGATACTATGATTACTTAGTCTTGTTGGATACTACTAATGGTTTTTGATGGAATTCTCTAATCAGGTGTCACAATTGACACCCCTTATCCAAAAAGTGGTTAAATTCACCTGGGGTAAAATGAGTCAAACATCTATAGATGAAAGAAAAAGGAATCTAAAATTGGATCATATTATGGTATTACTTCTTCCCAATAAAAGATATGTGGTGTTTTTCGATGATTTTTTTGTTGGTTTGGGATGCATTCTTATATAGGTTGACCATATAAAAGCTTATGGATCTTGTTATCTTTGACCACATAAGATGAATTATCCCACTCATGATTTAGATCTTTCTACATTCATGCATGTGCTTATGTGTTGGTGACACTATATTTTTGTGGAAATGTTCATGGTTTTCACTGATCATTAGAATCTGACAAAAATATTTTTTTTTGAAGGATGTCAATCTCATTCAGATATGGTTGTTAAAATAACTTTAGTCATTTTAATTTGATACCACCTACACCATAGGAAATGGTATTGTTGTCACAGATGATATTAGTAGAAAATTACCATCATAGGTTGTCCTGGGATTGAAGTATGAGTGGAACCTTATAGTTATTTTCACTCATTTTAAACATAATGAATAGTAGGATGACTCAACCATGGTTTTTTATAGTGTTTAGTTATCATTATCTCTCTTATTTTATATCATTTAAGGTTATTAGTATGATGATGAGGTTTAGAAGACTTGAGAAAGTATTTGTGATTAGGAGACCATTTCACGTTGGTCTATTTAATCAGATGGTATGCTTCACTTCAGGAAAAGGATTTTTCATCCCATCGATGGTGAGGTGTTAAGTCTTGTTTGATTTTCACCGCTTTTAGTGGTTCTTTCATCCAAGAACTATGAATATGTATAATTACATGAGGTGGTGATTATTTTGGCTACATATAATTATTGAAATTGTAGCTGTTACACCTAACAATAAATAATCAAAGAGAACATAAAACCCTCTAGTTTTCTTCATGCTATTCTGGTGCCAGTTCGGAAATAGGGCATGGTATACATGGATTCTATTCTTGGATTTAAATGTAATCCCCAAGGGACAAATTCTATATGTTTGTTTATTTATCTGTTAACAATGTCTCCTCATTTCATTTTGATCAAGGTCTCCACTATGGTGGATTATTTTGGTAATTTTTATGTATAAGAGATTACAATATTTCATGGGAGTCCTTCCATTTTTTCAAATACGGATCCTAGTTTTATATCAATATTTGGGTGGAGTCATAAAGAGGTGATGGGAGATCATTTCATGTTGAAAAAAATTATTATCCATAGATAGATAGTAAAAGGGAGCATGTAATTCATATCATTAGAAGATATTATTTACAACATTGTCTTAGATTTCAGAGGATCATGGGATATTCATATAGGAATGTTTGAGTTTGTTTATAACAATAGTTATTAGTCAACAATTAGAATGGACCCCCTTGAAGAGTTATATGGTTACCCATGTTGATCACCTCTTTTTTTTGGGTTGAGGTGGGTGATGTATATTTATATGGAAGATGGTTGGTTCAGGAAATGCCCAGGAAGATTCAGGATGTACATCAAAATTTGGATACATCCTAGAGTTGACAGAAGTCTTATGCGGATTGACAGTGTTGAAATATAGTGTTTTCCTTAGGTGACTATGTTTTCTTTAATGTATCTACTTATTTGGGTCGTTGTCGTCTTGGAAAATATGGAACGGTGGCTCCAAGATATGTTATAACATTTGAGGTCACTGAGTGGGTCAGACAAGTTACTTATCAGGTATCATTTTTTGTTCAGTTGAAAGGTATTCATGAGGTTTTTCATATATATCGACATAAGAAATATCACACCGATCCTTCTCATGGCACGAGTTGGAAAAAATTGAGTTCGACCCAGATGCTTCTATTATTGAAAAACTAGCTGAGATCATTTACTCTCAATTGAAATTATTATGTGGGAAGTCAATTCTGTTGGTGAGAGTTATATGGAAACAAGGATCAGATTCTTAGGAGTATTTGGAAGAATAATTATTGATGATGGAGCAATGCATTAACTCTTTCAACAGATTAAATCATCCACATGACTTCCTAGGGACAGAATGTATTTATGGTGGTGAGATTGTAACATATTCTTATAGTTTCATCAAGTACCCCATTTCCAATGTCAGAGAATTCCCCTCTCTATATATTACGAGGATACCTATAATAGTTAGGTCATAGATTTTTTAGGATTTCACTAATAACAATTGGCTTTGTAAGATGAATATCTGTTATACATCATGTAACTATGTTAGACATTGTGTAACTATGTTATATTCTGTGAAATGAGTTATAGATGTTCATTATGAAAGGAAAGACCACTCTATAAACTATTACACTTTGTGAATGTTGATTAAAAATCATTTATGGTTTAAATGGTGAAATTTCAATCTATGTTGATGTGTTTTTTGATGTATGATGGACATGGAAGTTACATGCCATGAACCTAGGTTACATGTCATGTAACAGACCACATCCAGATTTTAAAGATAGCATGAAATAATTTTGTTACAATTCCTTCATAAACTCATTATTGTTCTCAACCTAATGCATTTATGGTGTGTGTTTTTGATACTCAAAAAATTCTAGAAAAATTATTTCAACAACCTATCTCCATGGAAATCATGTTGTCTCTCTCCTGGTATGTTACCTTTCCATTTCATTATTGATTTTGATCATGGTGGGACCATAGGGTTACTTAATTGGATCCTTTGGTTAAATGTTTTTAATTCTTCTTTGTTTCTTCTAGATCCATTGTGTGATCTTGTTTCATATTCCTTTTTTTCCATTGGTAATGCTGTGTATTATGTTTACCTTTATGGTATGTGGGTTTAATATTTTTTCTCTGACCCCTTCTCTTCTAAATTGATTCAGTTCGGATTAGGATTTGATTATAGGGACTTCCCCTTCACCATTGGGTTTCTTCCCATTGTGGGAATGTGTGACCCGTGTTTTGAGGTAGGTAGTTCCCTCTCTATCATAAGTTAATGATCCTGGTTGTTATTCATTATAAAATATTTTTCATATTGAAATTTTCATGAATTTTTATGTGTTTTAAAATGGGATTTTTATTAAAAATGAATTTTCATTGATTATTGATAAATGGAGAGAAAATGGGTATTTTAGAAGCATTGTAATGGAATTTTTGAAATGGTGTTGAATTCGTTTTCAAATCATTGAAATTTATTTTGAAAAAAAGAACATGGGTTACCTTGGGTACTTAGGTGGAATGTTTAGATTATGGCCGTTTTACATTATTTTTTGATTATCAAGAAGGCTTTTCTAGGTTCATTCCTCTATTTTTTAGTCCTATTGTATTAAGAGATGTATATTTACATTTGGGGTGGTTTACTCAAGAGGCATTTCTTTTTTTCTTAGTCCTATTGTACTAGGAGGCCTATATTAACATTGGGTGGGGGGTTCTCTTGGGGTATTCCTCTTCATACAAGGATTGTGTTCTGGGATCGTATCTGTGAACTTGATTATTATTTTAGGATTATTCTTCATCATAGACCTATAGTATTCATTGGTGTCATGATTCCTATGTTTCTTCTTTATATATCATTGATTTCTAAGTTATCCTTGATTTTCATGCTTATTCATGTGGATAACTATGTGGAAATTGTTCTTTGAAATTGATATTCCTTATTTTTTTAGATCTATTGAAAAAAGGTAAATTTTTTCCATGTTTTCTATAAAACTACATTAATTATTATCATGACATGTTTTATTTAAAATGAGAAGACAAAAAATTTTATACAAATGTTGGTTATGGAAGACCTAGGTGAGATCCTACATATCATGTTAGCTCACACATTGCACATCTAATCGTTGGTGCATAGAACTTCATTTTTCATCGAATGGAGAGAATGGTAATAAAACATAGTAATGTGGTGAGGTTCGTGTCATCTAGTTTGGTAAATTGTGGTGAGATAGTGGGAGTCTACCCCTACCATAATTTGGAGTATCTGTTTGGTTTTTAGTCTTTGTGATTAGAATTTTCATTGATATTTTTGCTACTGTTGTAGTTATCTGTCTTCACTACTTTCTTATAGATATGGAAAATATGAATTCATTGTCTTTCCTCGAATAATATATATATATATATATATATATATATATATAATCCATGTGGTTTTTTAGGTTGGTAGAAGTTGTTCTCTCTATTGTGTTGTTCAACGTCCGAGTTCTTGTCGACATCCTGTGGGGATCGGGAACACCCATCGGGTATGTAACAGAATGGGTTGGGTGATGGGTTTGAGGGAAACCCAAGTTGGTTCATTATAGGTATTTAAAATATATAACAAATAAGATATGAAAAACTAAATATCACATAATATTACTAGTTCTTGTGTGATCATTGTAAATCAAAATTGCTAAAGAATCAGTCACAACCAATTTTGTTTAATGCTCAAGCTTCTTTTAGTTTTTTCTATGCCTTAAACAGTATAAATTTATTCTTGGTTGGTAATTCTAATAATAAAATTACATGAGGTTGAGAAAATATATATCATCCACACCTTGATAATTATCTTATGAGACACACATATAATTTTTTTACATGGATATTATCATATAGAAACATAGCCCAGACTTTTCATACTCCAAAGATGTATTACATGATCCATTGTGAGTGAAATTATCTTATAATGAATTTCAATTTATCTTATTCTTCTATAGATAATTATTATACATAGTTAACTACATAATTTCTTATATAGTATACATTTGAATATCATACAGGGCTATAAATAAAGAATAAAATCATTGAAAATTCTGAATGTGAGAAATATAAATGAATTCATACATAAAAATAAAACACTAAATCAAAATAATTCAATGAAAATCCAACATCAAAAGTGTATAAATTATTTCCCTAAAATTATATTTAATAATAATTATATTAAATTCCTTCAAAACACTAGAAATTTATATTTTTCAATTGAACAAATTAAGAAAAAATAATTTAACTGATCATAATAAGTAAGAAAATAAACCACAGATTGTTTGATAAATTATGAACCATACCACGTGATTTTATGAAATTACACAATAATTATTTTTTAATCCCTAGATCACCAATTTTCAAATTTTTACCTTTATAATATCATTTAGTAATATAATGTTATTTTCATATCACTGAAGTTATCCAAGCAATATGCAAAAAATGTCAATATTAAATTCCACCACACTGAATATATTTCATGTCCTTGTGGAATCAATTTTCCTAGTTTACTAGAAAAGGATAATCCCCAAGAGTGAAAAATAGGAATTCCACAAGGAATTAGTTTTTGGAATAATTTTTTCTCATGGACTCTCTCATGGTAATAATGTTATTTTCCTCCGAAAATTGAATAGTTTCAATAAAAATTATATTCTTGTTTTTAAAAATTGATTGAAATTGAAAATTATTAAATGAGTTAATCATAAATTAAATTTCACCCAACTTGAAATTCCAAACATCCCTACACCTCTAGGAGAAGTATCACACATAATTTAAAATAAGATAAAAAAATTCAACTAAATTAATGAGTGAAAATAATAAATTAAAATAAAAAATAATTAGAACATTGATTTGTAAAAATAATATATAATGATTGGTTTAAGCCTGATTATTATTTTATTGTCATATCTCATTGGATACATATCATATGATTTTAATTTAAACATTAATGTCCTATACTAATGAAATTAGAAAAACAAAATCTGAAAAACTTACTCAAATAAATTTCTTCCAAGAAGACAATAAGAAATAATGTTCCAAATTGAATTATTGGAGTAATAGATATTAACCCCAAAAAATTTACATCAAAACATTATATTGTAATAACACTTTTCACCCATTAAAATTTAAAATATAAGCTTGAAAACATCCACATTTGAAAAAAAATATATGGTTTTCTATGTTTTCAACATTGAAGTACAAATCAACATAATGGTGACCATTCCACCACATATAAAACTCATCATAGTCCCTAATTCGGAATAGTAAAGTGAGAGAAACAGTTGAAAACAATTAAATTTTAAAAATATTATCAATTGAGTAATTCCAATTTATGTTCAATGGTTGTAATAAAATTAACATTGTATGCTGTCATACTTTTTAATCTATAATTTAAAAAAACTTAATATCTATATTTATTTTTACATCAAGAATGACACAATAATTTTACATTGAGATATAGATATAAAATGTTGGAAATTATTTACAACATAAACAATATCTTAAAATAAATTTTGTCTTAAAAACATTCAAAAATAATACAAATATCCATCACACTTATTATTAGACAGTGAGAATAATTAAAATATCAACAAAAATCAAGAAATTACACAACAATATTTGGAAAATAATATATCAAAGAACAATGAAAAATAATACTCTCCAAATAGTTAATAATTAACCAGTTGAGTTCATTCTAAAACCCCCTTATATTCCATTCACATAAAATACTCTAGTCAGTAAATAAATTCCCCTATAAAATGAAAAGATGAAAATTAGATTATTGATTCTATAGTTCAAGAAAAGAAATAACAAGTTATATATTTTAGGGATGTTTAATTTTTATTGTTCTAGTTTTTTTATCTAAATTAGCTTATAAGAATCAATGGAATTTCACTCAAAGGGTTCAAAACATTTTTCATTAAGTACATAAACAATATTCCTATCCTTCTATTTTAATATCATAAAAATAAGTGAAACCCAAGTAAATATAAAAAGAGAGTCAATATTATTCAAAAAAATAAAGAACAGACTATAAGTTAAATCTCAAGAACCAATTAATTTATAGTTTTTATTAAGACTAAATGGATTGAATTTTAAAAGGAATAGAATCTACACCTCAATGTAATGGTTCATTAGTAGACAATTAAATATTAATTGTTCATCTCCTTCTCCTACACATTTCATATATCTATTTACTAAAAATATATGTAATGTCATGTAAATTATGTGTAACATTATTTTTAAATTATATTGTATTAATTTGAGACAAGATGCTTTGATGGAACCCGATTTTAGGGCCTCGTGAGCCCAAAATAAAATTTTGAACATTTTTTAGTTCATTTATGTAAAAATGAGAGTGGGTTTGCTACCTTTTAACTGTTGCTTAGATCAATAATTTGAGGGCAGTATTGAAATAAAAACATGTGATTCACCTATAATTGACCTAACATCAACCAAAAAGGGTCAACTAGAGAAGATAAAATTCAGAATTTTTAGAAAAAAATAAACTAACATAAAAAGTTATTTTTTCTTTTGTTTTTCCCAATTTTTGTGAAATAGCACGGTGGTACTATGTTGAAGCAACAAAGCGAAGAAGAGTCACATTAAATGAATCAAATTAATGGATTGTAAACATGCAGTGTAACGAAGAATTAAATGAGGCGTAACAAATATATTATTTCATAAATGAAATAGTGTAATGACATGATGAAGTAGCATAACAGAAATGACATGAATTTTTTTATTTTAATGGGTTAACATGTTAGAGAATGGAGGATAAATTGGTGGAATTCCTCTAATGAACCTATGATGAGAATTCTCTCCAATGAAGAATGACGAATGCCAGCGAATCGCCAGTGACTTTAACTTACCTCAATGAATGGAACCAGACAGTGGTGAACACCAATAGAACATGAATCCCCATGGACAAACTGATTCAACGGCAAACACATTAGAAGTAAGGATTTGTTTTTGTTTTTACCTTTCCTAGTTCATTATTATAAATGGCGAATGCAGATCAACCCACCAAAAGTTTGATCAGTGGATCACTCATTCATGTCGGAAGGTACCTTTATTAGGATTTTTTCAACATGATTATTTGATTAATTGTGATATAACATAAATTATATTTCCCATGTTTCTAGAACTCTAACGTGGAGGATGAGAGCGAACAAAAACAAGGATTGAGCCCCTCTTCCATATGTGTTTTGTGTATTCAACATGGACATATCCTTGAAATAGTAGTAATGAGGATTTGATTCCATCACAGAGAAGACGGTGTCTCTTAGAGGCTATAGGCACCGTTGGCATGAATAATGAACCACAAGAGCAGACCCACTGGTCCGTGGAATAACCCACCCTTTGTGGCCCACAACGGTGGTTGTGGGATGGTGGCGGTGCACCAAAGGCGAAATCCGTGATCGGATTTGTGTGGAGGATGGGGGATGGATGTGGCCCCTCAACCACATTGGTGGAGCCTCCCACAGCCTAGAGATTCAGCTTAACGTGGCACACTCTCCCCTGACCATGTGCGGAACCTGGCATGCCAGGTTTGACTTGTCGCATGACATTTCCCTGGATGGTCTACACATCAAGATTTATATAAGCTAGTTCATGCCCAATATGCCAGACTCTCACCCAGAGGGCTGGTCCAACACCTTACTGGTCGGGATTGATGAGACCAGGTTGCCGGAAGACCCGGTGGACTGAACCCATGGCTAAAGAGGGCTGAGTCCTGTGAGGCCCAATGTGCCTATCCCACTTTCCATACTGTACCAGACCAACCCAAACACTAACTCGGTCATTTCGGATCGTTTTACCTCAACCAGGGAATGTGGGACCCCGGGCCGGGTTGGTCCGGTCAGTCTGACCGGGTTGGACTGGGCCCCAACACAACCGGCCCATGTTTACTAAAATGCCAATAACATACAAACTGGGCATCCTATTGATGATTCATTTTCAAGGTTTTAACCCCAATGACAAGGGGGATCTTTTAGTATACTCTATGGAGTCTCTCATGGATGTTGGAATATGATTAATGTCTTGAGGAACAGTTCTCCCAGAATCAAGTGCACTACATGTGGAACCCCTACAGTTAGCTAATACCTAAAGACTCTTGAAATGTGAACCTGTGTGGATCAGCTACAATGGACCAATGGGAAGAGGCTCTATGCGACCCAGTAGTCCCACAATAGGTAGAGGCTCTGTGTGACATGGAAAACACATGGTACTTGATTGGAGGAGTAAATCAGTATGTCCATGATGAGAAGCGTCTCTGTGTGACCCAACATACCAATGAAGGGGATTGGCTCTATATGACCCTGCATACCCACTATACACATTAGGTATGAGTACCACAACTATATATGGTTTGTGGGAAGATTTTCTATGTGACCAGGTTGACCCACTGTACCCATTGGGGAGAAGTTCTCTAGTAGCTCAAGGTGTTCAATGGTATGACTGATGGTCTTACGTTCCTACCCTAGATTATTCTAGTTGTGATATATCTTAAATCATGATCATATTTCATATTTTTCTATGTAAATATATTTTTGGTCCTTCCTTTTTTCTTTCGGGACTCATACTGAGTAATTGTTTACACACCCATGCACCAGCTTCTCCCACACGTGTTGTTTATGGTGTAGAAATCTGCCACCTTGGTGGAGGACTTGGTGGCCCAAGACATAATGGTTCCCAATGATACCAGTAAGGCAATGAATACTTCTATGTATTCCCACAACTGCTCTACACTGACCCATCAGGCAAGTTTTTAGCGGACAAATTTCATAGTTTCATTATACTTTCATATTTATATTTTATCTTTTTTGGGGTTTGTATTCTTCCCCATTTGACCTAAAGTTTGTACTTTTTCTCAATGGTTGTTTAGTTTCATACATGTTCACTTTTATAGTTTCCTTGGGAATTGATTTTATGTGCATGGGTACAGGTACTCAGGAAAATGCCTTCCACTTGTAGGTTGAAAACTTTGGCACCAGTCGCCAACACCTGGACTTCGAAAGGCGGGCTTTTGGGAAGTCATGACAGGTTCCCCGGGGGATGGGTCATGAAAAATTGGTATAATATATGGTCGGTTCTACCTTAATGGTCAAGAGTCTATTTTTTTATTTTGGGAAATATTGTTAAATGTTTTGAGTTCGAAATTCATATACGAAGAGTCTCGTGTTTGTGTGAAATCTGACATATCCATACACTAGGACCTTGAATTCTGGTTTATGACTCTATACATAAACACATTGGTTTCATGATTCATATATAATTCGATTATTTCCTCATTCTATTCATGAATTAGAGTAAGCTCACCATGTATAATCTATGGATTGTGGGACATCATGATCTATTTCATGATGCCTCTATGCAGACAACCCGCTTGGATTCCAATGCATGACCGTGAGCATATCCTTCCTAGAGATGAGGCATCAGTTTAGGGACTAGTTATTAGATGGCCCCACTATGAGGTGAACCAGCATTACCACCACCCCTTGATCGGTAGTTACTATCAGCATTACCGGTAGAAAATGCGTGTAGACTCAATGCCTTGCTTGAGTTCCTGAGACAAAGACCACACAGGTTCATGTTAGAGACAAATCCTTATGTCAATAAGGACTAGATGGAGGCAATGGCATGGGCCTTATTCACACTGAGGATTCCACTCAAGTAGTTGGTGATTTTAGATGTGAACCTTCTTCAAGGCTCGACAGGGATATGGTAGAGATTGATGATTCAGACACATGATGATGTGACAATATTTTGGGATCACTTTAAATGGTTTTTTAGGAGAAGTTCTTCCCCAAGACATTGTACTCAATGCGCATAGATGAGATGCTTCACCTAAAACATGGAAACATGTCAGTGGCTGAGTACTCTTCGAGGTTTATATATATTTTTCTCTACTCTAAGGACATGGTGACAGACCCTTTCTTCTGGGATCAGACCGTTGTGCAGGAACTCAGATGAAAGATTTGGGAATCCATTGTGTCCTAACACATCCCCTCTTAGGCTGGGGTGCTGGTGTAGGATCTTCTTGAAGAGATCTTCCTAGAAGAGTAGGCATCAATATTCAAAGCCACAGGTAGATGTCACAAGGAAGATTCTTCTATAGTGTGCAGCATGCATCAGACGCGAGGGCCAAGTGGGTTATATCTTTCATGGTATGAACCCAGGACTCGGGGTTGGTAGTGTGGGGCTCCCAGAGTAAAGGGAACAAACATGGATCTTGATTGTTCTTCATGTGAAGTGGAAAGGGATGCATGGAAAATGACTGTCTGATCCACCACACAAATTATTAGTAGACAGTCGAGGGATCACCGAGGATGGGACAGAGGTTCTAGTGAAGAGGTTTATAGAGTGGTAGACATGTAATGGGAGTAGGATGAGAAGCATTTGGTGGGAAATGGTTCAAGTTACTACCTCCACCACCCCCATGTGGTTCACCATGTCCTTATGGAGCTGTTGGATAAGAGAGATCTCAGCTTCAGGTAGTGGTTTTCTAAGACCACAGTGCTACAAATATGATTAAAGGTATGATCTATGAATTCTACACCTTAACTAAAGTTGTTATAGACAAAGGTTGTAGTCACTCTTTCCTTACCAATGACCACGTTTGAGACTCGTAGATTATGATGGAGTTGTTGGCTCAATCCTTATGACTAGAGACTACTACATGAGAGAATTTAACAATTACAAACTCATTTCTGCAGTGTGAGATTACTCTAAAAGTTGATTGATTCAGATGTGATCTATTAGTAGTGGCGTAGAGTCCGTATGACATCAAAATGGGTATGGAATGGTTATCTACAGTCCATTCTTAGATCGACTATATTAGGAACAAAATGGGGTGTGTCCATGAGGATGGGACCAGGTTTTCCTTCACCAGAGAGTGGGGAAATTTTTCAACACATGATATAAATTCATAGGGAAGGATACAACCAATCACTCACCAATTGTTTATACTCACCCTTGGTGAAATGTAACATATGATTCATATAATTCCTATATTGATGTACGAGTATGAGGATGTCAATCCTAAAGATGTTCTAGGACTACCTCTTCATGGGGATGTATACTTCAACATTAACCAGTACCCTAGGATGTCACTGATATCCACACCAGCATATCAAAAATCTCCTATAGAGCATTTGGAATTGATGGTACAGTTGGAGTAATTGAAAAATAAGGGCTTAGTGGGGACCCTCATTTCTCCATGGGCAACCCCAGTGTTGTTTCCCAAGAAGCCAGACAAGAGTTTGAGGTTGTGCATGGACTTATGAAACCTAAATCATGTGACCATGAATAACATCCATCCACTATCGAAGATTGATGACCTTTTCGATTAGCTTAAGGGATCAAGGTGGTTCTTGAAGGTAGACCTCAGATCAGGTTATCATCAACTTCGGGTACGGGATGAGGATGTACAATAGGAAACATTTAGATGACAATATGGCCACTATGAGTTTTTGATGATTCCTTTTGGCATGACCAATTCCCAAGCAGTGTTCATGGGACTCATGAATAGGATCCTCCATCCTTACCTTGAATAGTTTGTTGTAGACATAATTGATGACATCATGGTGTACTCAGCGTTAGAAGAGGATCACTCTACACACATACATATAGTCCTTGATACACTTTCAGAGCACCGACATTACGGTAAGCTCTTGAAGTTCATGTTCTGGATTCTGGAGGTCCACTCACTTTGATTGGTTATCTCATAGTCTAGACTTCTAGTAGATTCAAAAAAGACAGAGGTAGTGATGTCGTGGGAGCCACTAAGGTGCGTGATTGAGGTGCAGAGTTTCTTGGGGATGGCTTGATACTACCAGAGGTTCATTCCCAACATTTATAGGGTAGCATCACCTTTATCATTCTTGACAATGAAGGGAAAACCATTTCATGTAGAAAGATAAGTTCCCACAAGGTCTCCAAAAGATGATGTGGAGAATAACGAGTGCCCCTATCTTGAGACTAATAGAAGTGGGTGATGTGTTTGTAGTCTTTTACGACACATCAGGTACCAAACTGGGTTGTGTCTTGATTAAGGAGAGAGATTTGATTGCCTACGGATCATTGTAGATATGGTATCATGAAAGTAACTACATAAACAATGACCTGGAGTTCGAACTAGTGGTATTTTCCTTGACGATGTGGCAGAACTACTTTATGGGTGACAGATTTTCCATCTCCTCTAACCATAATAGTCTCAGGTATATCTCATCATAGATGGACCTAAACATGAGATAGTGGCGATGGCTGGAGCTCATCCAAGACTACGACAATGAGATAGTTTATACTCCTAGGAAGGGAAATTTGGTGTCAGATGTGCCCTACACGTGGCCTTCTCTATAGATGATAAGTTTGGTGATGGAGCTATTTTCCATGATATAGATATCCTTCATGGATGATGATAGAGTAATTTAACTTCAGTCTATGAATGTCACTCCTAGAATATTACAGTGATTCTAGGAGGTGCAAATTGGGGATGATGACTGTGAGGCCCGATGTGCTCAGTAATCATTAGGGTAGTCTCCTTGTGGATTTTCGATAGGTGGGTAGCACATAATCTGTTTCATAGGATGCACCATAGTACCAGTGACATTATAGCAGGAGGTATTGAGGGAGTTCCATACATCCTCTTTGGTAGTACATCATGGTGTGGTGAAGATGTTACAAGACCTCCAATGATAATAGTGGTGGCTTGGGATGAAGAAAGTGGTGGCATAGTTTTTTTCACGATGCCTTACTTTTTAGCATGTGAAGGTAGAGCATTAGGTTATATTTGTCTTGTCCCAACCACTAGAGGTACCAGAGTAGAAATAAGATATTTTCTTGATGCAATTCATGATGGGGTTACCATGCATGTCTAAGGTCCATGATTCTTTCTATGTGATTGTTGACTAACTCACCATGTCATCTCACTTCCTACAAATCCAAGAGCAGGGATAGGTAGTAGGCGTTTGACCCCTCTATGTCCAAGAGATAGTGTGACTTCATAGGGTGAAATAAATGATCTTTTCATACTATGATGCATGATTTACATCCTATTTGTGAAAGGTATTACAGGAGGGGTTCGAGACTCATCTGCACATGAGCACACCACTTCACCCTCAAACAGATGTTCAGATGGAGTGGACCATACAGACCTTGTAGTACAAAAATTATGCTGGTGTCCTTGATTTTGGTCGTATTTGGGAGGACCACTTTCCACTGGTGGGTTTTTCATACAACAAAATATATCACTCAACAATTGGAATGAAACCATTTGAGTGATTGTATGCATGGAAATGCAGATCATCTCTATGCCAGATATACCTAGGGGAGTCAACATTCATAGTTCTAGGATTGGTATGGAATAACACTGAGAAGGTGAAGATTATCCATGAGTGGATGAGGACTGCATCGAGAAGCCAATAATTCTATGCTGATAGGATACAGAGAACCTTGGAGTTCTAAGAGGGAGACCATGTGTTCTTTTGGGTCTCACCCCAATGGGTATTGTAGAGATTTGGTTGGGTAAGCATGTTATCATAGAGGTTCATTGGACCTTTCTGGATTTTGAGCAGAGTTGGTGAGGTAGTGTACTGCCCAGCTCTCCGACCAATGATGCTCTGGGGGCATGATGTTTTAAAATGTTGTAGATGAGGAGGTATCTGCATGATCCATTGCACTTCATAGACTGGGGAGAGATGGAAAATGAATATGGGTCAATGTTTGTGGAATTCCCATTGGAGATTGAGGATCGATAGGAGTAGGTCCTTCATGGATGGTTGATTCCTCTGGTGCATGTTCTGTGGAAGAATGGGAATTTCTAGGAGAGCACAAGGGAGTGGGGGGTTTATATTTGGCCTCAGTACCCCCATTTTTATCCTTTTTTTGTCTTACAGTTACATGAAACACAAAAACGGGGGAGTAATGTAATGTCTGGTAAATTTTTTGTAATATTTTTTTATATTAAATGAAATTATTTTGAGGCCATATGCTTTAATAGAACCTAGTTCTGAGTCCTTCTGAGCCTATCATATAATCTTGATCTTTTGTAGTTCATTAAAGTAAATATGAGAGAATGTTTTTCTAAAATTTAAACCATTTCTTCGAAAAAAATTATGAGGGAACTATTGAACTCTGAGTGGCAGGATTCACTGGCAATGATCCTAAATTTGACCAACAAGGTTCAAATAGAATATTTAATTTTTAGACTTTTGAAAAACATAAATTAAATAACTTAAAAGGTAATTTTATTTGTTTTCCCCATACATTGGAAGATTACACGGTGCCATTGCACTGTAGAGAAAAGGCGATGAAGAGTTTCATTAAATGAAGCTCAGTAATGGCTCGTAAATGTGCAACATAACAACCCATTAAATGATGCATAACAGATATATTGTCTCATAAATGAAAAAATGTAATGATATGACGACACAACATAACATAAACATTGAGACTTTTTTTAATGGGTTAATTTTTTGTATAAATGAGGATCCATTGGTGGAATTCCTCTAACAAACCTATGGTGATAATTACCACCAATGACGAATGACAAATGCCGGCGAATTGCAAGTGACATCGATGAAGCTTGAGTAACAGAACTGGAAAACAACAAACCCCAATGGAACTCAAACCCCCATAGATCGAACTCTTCAATGAAGAACATATTTGATATAGTGGGTTTATTTTTGTTCTATTTTTCCACATTATTTATTCTAAAAAATGAATGTTGATCAACCCGAGAACAGGTTGATTTGTAGATCGTTATTTTTTCCTATAGGGTAACATTCATGAGGTATTTGTGTCATAGGCATTTTATTAATTGTGATAGGACGTCAATTCTTAATCCCATGTTTCTAAATCTCTAACATGAAGGGCACAATACAACATGAACAACTCCCCAATACCCTCCACCTTGTGCATTTTTTATGTTCTTCCTAGTCGCATCCTCAAAATGGGTGCAAGGAGGAATAAAGGCAATTGGAGAAATGATGAAATCCCCTAGAGTCTGTATGTGTAAGTGTCGTGAAAAAATGACTAGCGTAGTTGACCTGATGGTCGGTAGTAGTGACTCACCAGAGGCAGTAGCCGTAGTCGGCTCAGGACATAGTGAAGTAGCACAAGCTTCCAATGAGGCTAGTAGCTAGCGGAGGGACGTGGCCCCTCAGATGAGTCGGTGGAGTATCTCGTATCTGCAGGCCAAAGCTTCACATGGAACATAGTACCCTGACCATGTGGGGAACCTATGCGGTCAGGTTTGACTAGACGCGTAACAATACCCCAGACACACTATGTATTTTGGCTAAAGGAAACTGGTCTTCCACATGCGACCCAGGAAGGGTTCGGCCCACCCACAATGGGCCGGACCCATGCCCAGAGGGATGGAACCAACCTAGTGATCTAGTCCTATGCCCTGAGGGATGGAACCTTGATCTATGTGAAAGACCAATGACCTTTGGGTTGGGATGGATGAGACTGCATTGCCGGAAAACCCAGTAGGCTAGACCTATGGCCGAACCGGGAATGGTGAAGTGAGGCACAATGGGGCTGGACCACTGGACAGACCGGACTAGGCCAACCCAAACCCAAACGGGGTCATTTCAAGTCAGTTGCACTAAACTGGGGCATGTGGTTCCACCGGTCCGGGTTCCTTGGGTCGTTCGTACCGGGCCGAGACATAATCATCTCATGTTTAATAAAATTCCAACAACATACAAACCGAACTTCCGATTGACAATTTTTTTCCGTCGTCAGCGTCCTCACATTTAGGATGATCTTTTGAAATAATGTATCGAGGCTTTAACAGATGATGTAGTATGATGAATGGATTCATGGATGCTTCTCCCATAATCAAGTTCACTACATGAGTAAACCCATCAGTTGGTTGAGACCTAAATACTACTAACAAGAGACCCTATGTGGATCAGCTATTATGGACTAGTGGAAAGCATCTCTGTATGACCCAGAAATTCTATGGTGGGTAGCTGTAGTGTGTGACCCAGCAGACCCATGGTACACGACAGGAGGAGTATTAATGTATGTCCATGGTGGGAAGTAGCTCCGTATGACCCAACTTTCCCACAGTGGGGAGTGTCTATGTTTAACCCAAAATACGCTTGGAACTCATTATATATTAGTACCACAAATGTTCAAGGTTAGTGGAGTCGGAATGCCCACTGTACTCATTGATGATGTGTTCTCCAATAGCCCAAGGTGTTCAATGATATAAATGATGGTCTTACTTTACGACTCTAGATTGTACCTGGTGAGATATTTCTTACTTAATGATCATGAATCATGGTTTTCTCTATGGATTTATTTTTGTTCTTTACATTGAGTTTTGGGATCCCTACTAAGTATTTTTTTTACTCACCCCTGTTGGGTTTCACTAGCACGTGTTTTGTTTGGTGCAAACGACTGCCACCTTGACAGAGGACATGGTGGCCAGGGACTCGATGGTTACCAGTGAGACCATTTAAGAAGGGAGTACATTATGGATTCTATAAACTACTCTACGCATACCCATCAGATGTGTTTTTAGTGGATACATTCAGAGTTTCCTTCTACTTTCCAGTTTTTAGTGCGTCTTTTGTTGGGTTTGTAATCTCGACCATATGAACAACAATTTTTACTTATACTTAGTGGTTGTTTAGTGTCTTCCATGTTCTCTTTTTTAGTTTCCCTGGGATGTGGTTGTTTGAGCATGTTTAGAGGTACTCACTAAAATGCCTCCCATATGTAGGTTAGCACCTTCAGCACTGGACGCCATTATTCGGCCATCGAGAGGTGGGCTTGGGGGATGTCATGGCACAGGCCTCGGGGGATGGTTCGTTACAATATATGGATCGTGAAAGGTAAAAACCACATATATTTAAGATTCACAGTAATAATTATATGTTTTTAAATTAAAATCATTTTCCTTTCACCATCATTAATGTATGAACATGATTCTTATGTTAGGTAATAATCCTTTAAATTTTGGTTTGACTATTTTTTGGAGCATATATTGAAGCCAAATGAGGTCATAAAGTATTCATGGATTTCTATATATTTCTAGGATCATGGATCCCAGGGTAGGGAGAAATGGACTAGTTAGCATGGTTAGTAGAATCTATGCTAGCTAGTCCATATAGTTTACACACCTGGGTAGGGTTCTTTAACATGACATGTAGGTAAAAAATTCCCTATCTGTAGAGACCCCCAAAACCGGGGTGCTTAATGGGACATGATATACTTAACATTACATCATTAAAAATATCATGTCTCATCACAACAGAAGATCGCGAGGCTCAGGATTCTGGGAAACCAGTTGGTTTCGATTAACTTCATAGGTATCAACCATGCCTGAAAATTTTTTACAAAAACATAGGGTGAGCAAAAATGCCCAGTAAGGGGTTTTAAAACATTTTTAGAAAATCCTTTCCCAAATACGTTCTTTCAAAGAGAATAAAACACTTTGCTAAAACAAAACATTATCTTTTCTTAAAACATTAAATCCATCTTTCTTTGAAAACCACTTGCACAAACAGGCACGTACATGGAATGAGCTTTAATGTAAACATGATCAGAGTGCGCAATATAAAAAGAATAAACAATGCATAATGTTAAAACAAGGTTACTTTAATTCTAAAAGAATTCTATGGCTAAGCAGGGAAACCATGAATATCATGGTTCATGAGTAAAGTGTAGTTCATCTAACAGTTTACCATATGAAAACAGTTCTTGTTACATAAATACATTTTCAGGATCTTGGGAGCTTGCAACTAGGGGTTGTCCTGTTGGTTGAACTAACCCCAGGTTGACCTTTATCATTACATACAGAGGGAATGTATAATCCTGGACTTTGTCAAGACTTTTCATCAAGACCGTATAACATACTTAACAGGTCAAGGCTCACTGCCCACCCTGTTTCCTTAGCACAAGTCAAGGCTAACTGCCAAGACCGTCGCACATGTTCATCTCATGAGACTCTTGCTTTACCCAATGCATTGGAGTGCTGTATAATTCTGGGCACACCCGTCACATCATTCATGTTGCGCTATATAATTTTGGGTGCACCCGTCACATGTAAGTCCTATACATCCCTCACATATCTTGACATGATCATTATTCATAGGGTTTCATGCATTCTTATTTAAACCACATTTGCTCATACGTATTCATAACATGAAAACAATTCTATCATTTAAAATGTGATAACATGCATGCTAAACTCCGTGCACATAACCGATTATCTTAACATTTGAAAAACATGAACATAACACTTAACATTACATAACATCTTAGTACCCAATTAAAGAAGGGTTGTTCATAACTTACACATATGATGATAAATGGATGTCATAAGCATTTAATACAGGCAGTAGAGGTTACAATGTGCATAATCAAGTACATCTTGGGAAATTATATATATATAATTGTGTAAACTCTTCCATTAGCACTTTAAATAAACATGAGTACATACCTATGAATACATATATGCATTTATAAAAGTTCAAGGAATCCATACTATCCATTTTAAGAAAAATCCTGATTATCCAAGGTGGTGATAAATGAAAATTCTCATTTTCAAGAATGATTTTGAAATCCTACCAACCCACAAACTTCAACATACATATATAAATGATTATAAATAGTTTTCAGTTACTTTTCTTGAAATAACAATTTTAAAAGGGGTACATATAATTTTTAATAAATCCTTATGTGGTAATGAGATGAAATTTTAAAAGAATTTAATAAACTTGTCCTCCAATTCGCATATATATGTACATGTAACCTTATATAATCACATGTACATGAATATCTATATTCTTCATATGTCTGCATAATCCCACATATTTATTAAATTTCCTGCATACTCCACTTGCATAGGGTAGAATTAAAAATAATAAACAGGGGTTACATGCAGGTGGAAGGAAGGTGTTCAAATGCATGTTTCGTTTTATATATGTAGGTATACATTTTTATATCTACACACAAGGTGTGTGTCATTAAAACTAAATTATAATAAACACCAAAAAGAAAGAGAAAAAAACTTTCTATAACCCGGTTTATTTCTGGAAGAAAAGAATAGTGTAGCCGGTTCATAAAATCTTTGTATATATGTTTATATAAAATTGTGTATGAGGTATATCTGACCAGGGACATCCACCAAAGAAGAAGATTAGAAATGAGACCTCATCTTCATTTGCCTCTCAAAACAGAAGATGTGCAATGCTGAAATACAAATTCTTTTTCAACCTTAGATACCTTTATATATATATTGATATATATGTGAAGCGTATTTGATGTAAAAATATCAAAACTGAAGAAAACTAAAAAGAATGCAAGGACTTTCCCTTACCTGCTCGAAGAGGTGGAGGAGGAAGAAAATGAATCAAGTGATATCGAGTGCATAACCAGAGGATGTATACATATATACATAACACATATATATGTGTATATATATATAAAAAACGAACTCAAACAAAAACCACATCAAATATTCTCCCTTACATTAGCTCGGAGAGGAGGTGATCAGGACACGAACGAGGCCGGTCCGGCGGTCCAAGCGGCTTCAGTGTAGAACACCCGATATTTGGTGCAAAGCATGGTTTTAAAAAAAACCGAGGAAGAAAGCGGGACGTCATGGAGGTCATCGGACCGAGGTATCTGAGGTGAGGAGTCCGCGTCGGCTTGTGGAAAGAAGGGGGCAGCCTGGGTCTACTTCACCGGCCTAGAGAAGAAAACGACACCCTACGATCTATTGGTCTGGTGACGTGAGGAAGGAGGAGAAACCACGGCGCGATGTGGAAGAAAACCGAGAAAGCGATGGATGGTGGGGATTAAAAGATGGAGTGATCGGATGTCCCGGAGTCTTGTAGCTTTAAACAGTATGGACGACCGCGATCAAGGGAGGCTGGATCGGACGGCTGGGGTGTGACGCGGTGCAAAATGCGGTTTCTACAGGTTTTTTTAAAAAAACATTGTTAATATTAATTTATTAATTCATTGACTTTATTATTATTATTAATGAATTCTATTATTAAACCACCTTTATTATTTTAATAAAAAATTCATTGGTTAATAAAAATATAAATTAATTCAATCAAAACATCTTATTATATAAACATATGTATATATATATATATTCTATTTTAAAATACCAATAATTTTTTATTGGCCTTATTATATTAAGTATATTATTTTTAAACTATAATTATTATATTTTGGGAAATTAAATATTCATTTAATCAATTAAAGAAAGCATCGATTTATTCATCATAATATATATTTATTTGTTTATTTATTTATTTTCTTTGCTGATTTACATAAGAATTACCTTAATTTATAATTTCATGAAAACATTTGGATACCCTCCTTCAGGAGAAGAAGAAAAAAAGGTTTCTTAAAAGTATTTGTGTAAGCTTAAATATGTGAGATTTATAAATAAAATCATAATTTAATAAAGTTTCCAATATAGTTAATAATGGTCAGATTATAAAAGAAACAATGTTTCTAATTTGTTGCAATATATATATATATAACTCATAAAAATCTATTTGGTTTAATATAATTAGAAAATAAACGCTTCATTGTTAAAATTACTATGTATAATGGAGGAAAAACAATAATATTAATTTTCTCCATTTAGAAACATAAAATAGAATTATCATATTAGGAAAACTAAATTAACATTAATGAAACTTTAAGAAATTAATGTAAAACAAAACACAATTATCATGCCGATCCTTTTGGGGTGAATCATTCTATTCCAACGGTCAGAATAAAACATAGAGGGTAAGAGGAACCAACGGTCAAGATAAAACATAAGATTATTTGGGAACCCAACGGTCGAATTAATGGTCGTTTGAGGTTCAACGGTCGGATTAAGGTGCTTATAAAAAGAAAGGTTTTGTCTCGGGTGTCCCTTACCCCATGTGACTGAAGGAGAAGCAAAGATGGTTCGTGTGATCCCCTTGGTGCTGAGCACGGTCGCGGTGGCTTCAACTGTCCTCATGTTCCATATGATGGATGCTCGAAACCCCTACCGCATTCTCGGGCTCTTAGTAGTTTTAAGCGGCCTTCCCATCATTGTAATCGGGTTCTTGGTTGGAATTTTCGGATAGTTTACCTTCTTGTTTGTCAGAGGATGTTGTAGCCAAAATGTTGCTTATTTAAATAAAAGAAATTTTCATCCATTTGGTGCATATTATTATTATTAGTTGTTTGTTGGTTTACTTAACGGGTGATATTGGAAAACAAACTTGTCAAAAAAAAACATGGTTGTCTCGGGTTGTTACATTACTTCCCCCTTTAAAGAATTGTGCCCTCACAATTCTATCATAAAAAGAGAAAAACAGAAACCCTATACGTACAACTCTACCGAAACAGCGGGTCTGGCTCGGTTAACGGGACACCAATGTTGGCACACAACTCTTCAGTTTCCCTAGTCCAGATGCACCTCGAACAGTGCTCCTTGAACTCCTGTTCGTGAGTACTACACACGAGCTTCCAAAGGGAGGCTCGTACGATGAAATACTCGGAAATGTCCGAGTATATAAACTCCCTGATGACTCTTCTGGCCACATCATGCTCGAGGTAGTCGAGAGGGATGATACGGTTGAGGAGACTGAGGTTCAAGACTTGGAACATATAAGCTGCACTGAGCTGGCCGTCCTGGGCAGCCACGAGGAAACACGCTCTGGCAGAAAAGTTTTGTGCCAGAGTGAAACACTGGAACAGGCCCTCAAAGTATCTTCCCCTTCGCCTTTAGCAGGGGAGTTGAGCAGCAGCGATGAGGTGAAAGATGCGATCATTCTCTTAACATAACCGAAGAATCTCTGGAGCGTTTGCTAGGTTGAGAAAACGCTGGAAGGACCCTCGTAGGTGGAGAAAGGACGGGTAATCCACCATGAATGCCTTGATCAAGATGATTTCTACTAGCCCATCGGGTACGGATGAGAAGTTTTTTTGTCCAGCAATCTGAAAGCAAACATCGAAGGGAAACTCTTGAGAACATAGATAAGGTGAAGACATGAAAGGAAACAAGGAACTTTCATTTATGAAAAGTTTACACGGAAAAGTCTGTGTTTACAAGATGTACGCCACAAAGAGTGAAAAAACATCCTAACTCTTCAAACCACACACAATATGAACATACAGGACTAAACTCATGGGAACATTTATAACGCCTCCTGAGTTTAGCGTGAGGGGTGTGGAGTTGGGAAACATCGGTGTCCGCTTCTTGCCTAAGAGACACATGGGTGGACTCATTTTACAATGCACCGAAGTCCATTAACTGGCCCCAGAAGCCATAGTGCATGACCTGGCACAGATAAGCTTCTTGGAGGTCTCTAGCAGCAGCAGCTTCTTGAAAAAGGTTATCTATCATTGTGCCAAATTCCTCGCCAGTTGTAAATACTCGGAAGAGTCCTTCGTGATACCTTCCCCGACATTCATACGAGGGAAACTGGGTCATCATCATTAGGAGATAATCTATCCCCATTCTCCGGTGGAGACTAAGCACCCTAGATGAGTTTGACACATCGTACAAGTGTTTACACGTCATGCGAATTTGGGCATAGTTTAGAAAGTTCTCGCGACTGGCTAGAGATATAATGTTCTCTAGAGCCTTAGTGGGAAGTGACAAATGGTCGGTAGGTACATCAGCCATGTGAAAGTTATAAAATTTTTACTTAGTTAGTCTTAGAAATATATTTATATCACCTGGTTTTCCAGAGTTTCCTAAACCCATCCTCTGATACCAACTGTAGCGACCCCCAAAACCGGGGTTCTTAATGAGACATGATATACATAACATTACATCATTACAAATATCATGTCTCATCACAATATAAGATCGCGAGGCTCAGGATTCTGGGAAACCAGCTGCTTTCGATTAACTTCATAGGTATCAACCATGCCTGAAAAATTTTAACAAAAACATAGGGTGTGCAAAAATGCCCCGAAAGGGGTTTTAAAACATTTTTAGAAAATCCTTTCCCAAAGAAGTTCTTTCGAAGAGAATAAATCACTTTTCTAAAACAAAACATTATCTTTTCTTAAAACATGAAATCCATCTTTCTTTGAAAACCACTTGCACAAAGAGGCACATACTTGAAATGAGCTTTAATGTAAACATGATCGGAGTGCTGAATATAAAAAGAATAAACAATGAATAATGTTAAAACAAGGTTACTTTAATTCTAAAACAATTCTATGGCTAAGCAGGGAAAACATGCATATCATGGTTCATGAGTAAAGTGCAGTTAATCTAACAGTTTACCATATGAAAACAGTTCTTGTTACATAAATACATTTTCATGATCTTGGGGGCCTGCAACTAGGGGTTGTCCTGTTGGTTGAACTAACCTCTGGTTGACCTTTATCATTACATGCAGAGGGAATGTATAATACTGGACTTTGTCAACACTTTTCATCAAGACCGTATAACATACTTAACAGGTCAAGGCTCACTGCCCACCCTGTTTCCTTAGCACATGTCAAGGCTAACTTCCAACACCGTCGCACATGTTCGTCTCATGAGACTCTTTCTTTACCCAATGCATTGGAGCGTTGTATAATTCTGGGCGCACCCGTCACATCATTCTTGTTGCACTATATAATTCCGGGCGCACCCGTCACATGTAATTCCTATACATCCCTCACATATCTTGACATGGTCATTATTCATAGGGTTTCATGCATTCTTATTTAAACCACATTTTCTCATACATATTCATAACATGAAAATAGTTCTATCATTAAAAATGTGATAACATGCATGCTAAACTCCGTGCACATAACTGGTTATCTTAACATTTGAAAAACATGAACATAACACTTAACATTACATAACATCTTAATACCCAATTAAAGTAGGGTTGTTCATAACTTACAAATATGATGATAAATGGATGTCATAAGCATTTAATACAGGCAGTAGAGGTTACAATGTGCATAATCAAGTACATATTGGGAAATAATATATATATAATTGTGTAAACTCTTCCATTAGCACTTTAAATAAACATGAGTACATACCTATGAATACAGATATGCATTTATAAAAGTTCAAGGAGTCCATACTATCCATTTTAAGAAAAATCCTGATTATCCAAGGCGGTGATAAATGAAAATTCTCAGTTTCATGAATGATTTTGAAATCTACCATCCCACAAACTTCAACACACATATATAAATGATTATAAATAGTTTTCAGTTACTTTTCTTGAAATAACAATTTTAAAAGGGGTACATATAATTTGTAATAAATCCTTATGTGGTAATGCGATGAAATTTTAAAATAATTTAATAAACTTGTCCTCCAATTCGCACATAGATGTACATGTAACCTTATATAATCACATGTACATGCATATCTATATGCTTCATATGTCTGCATAATCCCACATATTTATTAAATTTCTTGCATACTCCACTTGCATAGGGTATAATTAAAAATAATAAACAGGGGTTACATGCAGGTGGAAGGAAGGTGTTCAAATGCATGTTTAGTTTTATATATGTAGGTATACATTTTTATATCTACACAGAAGGTATGTTTCATTAAAACCAAATTAGAATAAACACCAAAAAGAAAGAAAAAAAAACTTTCTATAACCTGGTTGATTTCTAGAAGAAAAGAATAGTGTAACCGGTTCTTAAAATCTTTGTATATATGTTTATATACACTTGTGTATGAGGTATATATGACCAGGGACATCCACCAAAGAAGAATATTAGAAACAAGACCTCACCTTCATTTTCCTCTCAAAACAGAAGATGTGCAATGGTGAAATACAAATTCTTTGTCAACCTTAAATAACTTTATATATATATTGATATATACCTGAAGCGTATTTGATGTAAAAATATAAAAACTGAAGAAAACTAAAAAGAATGCATGTACTTTCCCTTACCTACTCGAAGAGGTGGATGAGGAAGACAACGAAGCAAGTGATATCGGGTGCATAACCATAGGATGTATACATATATACATAACACATATATATGTGTATATATATAAAAAAACTGAACTCAAACAGAAACCACAACAAATCTTCTCCCTTACCTTAGCTCAGATAGGAGGTGATCAGGACACGAACGAGGTTGGTCCGGCGGTCCAAGCGGCTTCGGTGTAGAACACCCGATCTTTGGTGCAAAGAAAGGTTTTTAAAAAACAGAGGAAGAAAGCAGGACATCGTGGAGGTCGTCGGCCCGAGGTATCCGAGGCGAGGAGTCCGCGTCGGCTTGTGGAAAGAAGGGGGAAGCCCAGGTCTAATTCACCGGCCTAGAGAAGAAAACAGCACCCTACGATCTACTGGTCTGGCGACGTGAGGAAGGAGGAGAAACCGCGGCATGAGGTGGAAGAAAACCGAGAAAGTGACGAACTGTGGGGATTAAAAGAGGGAGAGATCTGATGGCCAGGAGTCATGCGGCTTTAAACAGGATGGACGACCGCGATCAAGGGAGGCTGGATCGGACGGCTGGGGTGTGACGTGGTGAAAAATGCGGTTTCTACAGGTTTTTAAAAAAAAACTTTGTTAATATTAATTTATTAATTCATTAACTTTCTTATTATTATTAATGAATTTTATTATTAAACCACCTTTATTATTTTAATAAAAAAATCATTGGTTAATAAAAATATAAATTAATTCAATCAAAACATCTTATTATATAAACATATGTATATATATATATATTCTATTTTAAAACAACAATAATTTTTTATTGGCCTTATTATATTAAGTATATTATTTTTAAACCATAATTATTATATTTTGGGAAATTAAAGGTTCATTTAATCAATTAATGAAAGCATCGATTTATTCATCATAATATATATATATATATATATATATATTTATTTATTTAATTTTTTTTTTGCTGATTTACATAAGAATAACCTTAATTTATAATTTCATGCAAACATTTGGATACCCTCCTTCAGGAGAAGAAGAAAAAAAAGGTTTCTTAAAAGTATTTGTGTAAGCTTAAAGATACAAGATTTATAAATAAAATCATAATTTAATAAAGTTTCCAATATAGTTAATAAAGGTCAGATTATTAAAGAAATAATGTATCTAATTTATTCCAATATATATATATATATATAACTCAGAAAAATCCATTAGGTTTAATATAATTAGAAAATAAACGCTTCATTGTTCAAATTACTATGTATAATGGAGGAAAAACAATAATATTAATTTTCGCAGTTTAGAAACATAAAATATAATTATCATTTTAGGAAAAATAAATTAACATTGATGACACTTTAAGAAATTAGAGTAAAACAAAACACAATTATTATGCCGATCCTTTTGGGGTGAATCATTTTATTCCAATGGTCAGAAGAAAACATAGAGGGTAATAGGACCCCATGGTCAAGATAAAACATAAGATTCTTTGGGAACCCAACGGTCGAATTAATGGCCATTTGAGGTTCAACGGTTGGATTAAGGTTCTTATAAAAAGAAAGGTTTGGTCTCGGGTGTCCCGTACCCCAAGTGACTGAAGGAGAAGCAAAGATGGTTCATGTGATCCCCTTAGTGCTGAGCATGTTCGCGGTGGCTTCAGCCATCCTCATGTTCCTTATGATGGACGGTCGAAACCCCTACCGCATTCTCGGGCTCTTAGTAGTTTTAAGCGGCCATCCCATCATTGTAATAAGGTTCTTTATTGGAATTTTCGGTTAGTTTACCTTCTTGTTTGTCGGAGGATGTTGTAGCCAAAATGTTTCTTTTTTAAATAAAAGAAATTTTCATCCATTTGGTGCATATTATTATTATTATTAGTTTTTTGTTGGTTTACTTAACAGGTGATATTGGAAAACAAACTTGTCAAAACAAAACATGGTTGTCTCGGGTTGTTACACTATCCATGTTTGTAGGACTACACACCTATGAAACATTTATGCTGCTTATACTAATGAATTATTGAATAGTGGGAACACAGTTTCCCAAATATTGTAGCAAAACTGTGTAGGTTCCATCTTGAGAAAGTCCCATGTGCACAGATTGCGAATGGTTTTTCCCACCTATGTGGCCAACCTATTTGAAACTATAATTTTTGGATAAAATATCAATGTATCCATTGAATCTATTTAATATCATCCATCCATTTTAAATTATTATTTATTATGAAGGTGTAGCGTATTCAATATTCCGTGTATTTATTTTAAATTATATGTAATTATATAGAGACCAGATGGTTTGACAACAACTGATTCTGTGGCCTAATGGGATTGGAATAGAATTTTGAACTTTTTGAGTTCATTTATGTAAAATTTCCTGACTATTTTTCTAGCAGTCAATCCATTTCTGAGATAAGAACTTTGAGGGTACCTTTGAAATCAGAATGATGAGATTCTCCTAGAAAGAACCTAAATTTTCCCAATAATGATCGACTAGAAATGTTAATTATCTAATATTTTAGAAAAAAATAAAATAACAAAAAAATATTACAGATAATTCCTAGGAAATTTCAAAAGGAATATCCCATTTCTCACATTGGATCTCCTCCCATGGAATCCATTTAGGCTTCTTGGCATCTCTTAGGTCTATAATCTAATCGAAGCACCATTCATCTATTCGTATTCCTCTTGGTATGTGCATCAATATGTTACAATATATTACACATTAATCAAACTATATTTTGTGTTGGTTAGTGTCATCTCATATACCCTATTTTAGGGTGTTGATCTATTGTCATATTTTCTCTATATTTGAGCCAAATAGAGGACTGATAGTGGATTATAAGAGTTCTATGAGTATATGATTGGTTTTCAAGGACTCATACCTCAATTATTTTATTTTATATACTATTTTCATTGTTCTCCTTCCATTTCATCAGGCATTTCTTATTAAATTCATATTACATGACTATAATCATTATGATCATTTTGGGGGGCCTTTTTCATAATTCTTTCTCCATTAAATCAAAGGATTAATCCTCAACATCATTGATCCCTCGTAGGGTTTTCACATATCTATTCCTTTAGTGTGTTTTTATGAATATGTGTTCCTCTCTTGGACTGTTCTATGACATTTTCATGATACAAGTATGCATTTTTATTAGAATAATGAATAATGAATTGTTATTAAATGTATAGTTAACACATGTCACTTGTAAGGTATGTGTACCAATTAATTTATGATCCTCTAAAATGGTAAATAAAAAGTATATTTATAGGTATTATATGGATAAGTCAATTATAATTTTATATCATATGGTTCACACAATTATCCCACCTTGTCATGCTTATGAATGGTAATGAAGTGAACGAAATAATTTGTTATGTAATTAATGTAAAAAATTGACACATGTCTTGATTATTCTTTTCTCTTAGTATAAAGAAAAATGGAATGAACCAATTAAATTTCTAAAAGGAATGAGTATTACATTTTATTAAATGAAAAATGAATTACGTATAAGGTGATTATTGGATATGGACCAGTTCATTTTTATTGGAGTGGTAAGACTTGAGAAAACCATGGAATCCTGATGGAATGCCTTAATAACATGGAGGATAAAATTCTAATTCAAGGAGCTAGTTTCCAAGGGAGATACCCACCTTTGAACATGGTCCTTATCCACTATAGAATTCTATTAATGACATCATATGATCCATTAACTATCTTCCAAATATTAGGATTACTTGGATACACTCCTTGGATCCAACTTGATGTCTTCGGAAACATGGAACCATGGATTAATCCCATTGTTCATAGTCTTGCTTACCCTATCATATATTTAATGAGATCCATGGACTCAGTTAGAACCATTTATAGTGGAATTCCCAGGATGATGCCTATTGTATTACATTTAGACATATTATATGTAGATTGTATTTAATTACTGATTTGGCTCAACCCTAGAGGTCAAGGATACCTAGTTTGTTACATTGGACCCTATTTGTTGTTATCATAATTATATGAACCCTTTTTATATACTGGACCCTTAATTTCTAATATCATGAAATATTGTTAGTGAAATTACACATTAAATGACATATTTATATAAATTGAACCTAAATGAATAAATTAAATTGTCTCATGATCAGAGAGAGCACCAACTGAGGCTGAATAAGTTATTAGGGTATAATCATTGTGGTAAATTATTTATTTTTTAATATATACATGCACACTATTTATATTTATATTCATAGACTAGATTGTATAAGCATCGTGGGGTCTGCCCTACTGAGATTTCTATCACACCCTATCAGGGCTGATGTTGGTAATCATATAGATTAAATGTTTAAAAGTTTTGAAAAGGGGAATAATCCAACTTTAGACACAGTGTACCCATAGATAGAGTGTAGTCCCTCAATACTTGCTGATAACATCTAATGTTTGTGATTCATTGTTTACACAATGTGGCCCACCTTCCCAGGGGAACATTGAGTCGCACTTGGGTCGGGATGTCACAAAGTAGAATTAGATCATCATATTTATACATTACAATTTTTTTGAAATTATACAGATGATTAAGAATTAATTTAAACTTGGTTATAAGGCATGATTTGGATTTTCAAACCCATATTGAGTGTAAATGTGGAGTTTCCTTAGATAATAATTTTTTTAGGCCTTTTTATTACTATATTTGATAAACATTCACCATTGGGTGACTCACATGCTATGTGATGGATTTTATTATTATTAATATTATTGAGTATTTAATTTTACACTTGGGATGATGAGATGTGGTAAATGAAGAATTGTAACATACATCATTATAGGAACATATAATTGACATTCCATGAATATTCTATTATATATAGGTGAATTCCACAACTTGAATTTTCATGTGCTGTCAGTGATTATAGAGTGATCCATGGTTTTGATATATTCTTCTCCTACTAAAAATTTTCTATGCGGTAGGGAATTGGTTAATTAAAAATTATATTTCTTTCTTATAGTGTTTTATAATTTAGGTTTATGGAGGAATCTTAAATAGCTATTTTCTACTCATATTAGCTATATACATCTATTTACATGATCTTAGCTTTTATTTAGACTAATTTTTTTTATAGTTTTGATTCATAGGATGTAACAATTGGCATGGATTGTAATGGGTATAAAACATAGTCAATTCATCGTAAATCACTTATTACATTCTTTTTTTGAATGTAGATGTTGTTTAATAGACATCAAATTGGTGATGATTTTAGTGATAACGTTAATGGGCCCATATTCATTGGGAATTTATATCAATTAAAATTAAAACATGAAATATGTAAATAAGAAAAATGAAAAAATTAAATAACATGTTTTCCCATAAATGAAGAGGTAAAATGTTATTGACCCTTCACCTAATAGAACCCACGAAAATTATACATGAACACTTACCAATAACCTAGCCTTCAATTTTGGTGGTTGGGGTAGTATACCTTGGTTAGTGAGACATTTTATTTGGTTATAATTCATATCGAGATTCTATATTCTTCTAATGCTTATTCTGAGCTGTTTTTATAGCATTTGTAGAGATATGACCCACAAATTACTAGATTCGTGCTCTAAGAGGGTGGTGATGACCATGCTCCAGTGATATTGGGTCATGAGATAAAATTCCTACCATAATGTGTACCATATAAAGAACTTCCATTAATACCAGATATGGTCACTATCTCTTATATTAATCAGGGTTTTTATGTATGATTCTTTCTATGCATGGTGATCCATGAACTGAACCTACAATGGATGATCCCACCCATGAGTTCCAGTGGTAGTATCCTACCATCTTTTATGGGAATGGAGGTCTATAGGCTTGTCAGTCTTGATAGTAAGACACCTTATTAATAATTGGACATATAGGGATTCATCCATATTGGAGGGTCATGAATTCCATCTATATGCTTCACTTTTCAGCCAAGAACTATTGGGATGTGATTACCCAAGATGGTCATCATTAGTTCATGATTTGGGTTAATATTTAGAGCACATTATATGATTACTTATTTTCTCAAATGTTGATTTTAGACCATTTAAGATTTTTCACACACTTATAGTAGGTTTTAGTGGTAATTATGGGCTAATCATGGTGTTTTACTATGTTTTAGTGCTTTTCACTACATCTAAATGATAATGATATATCATGTGGTAAAAAATTTATTGATGGAATCAAGTATTCAATATAAACTCAGGGGAATGTATTTCACCTACCTACCTTTTCTAAGATCCTGATCCAAACCCTTATCACTGAGCATAACCAGAGAGAAGGCTATAGTTCTAGGAAAAGAGAATCAGCTTTGAGAAATAGAAGTAGTTCTTACAGTAGTATGAAGTATAGACTTGAGGATTCTCACAAGATTAGTGGAAATCATAGTAACAACAATGGGAACTACATTATATGCCACCCATGTGGATGGAAAGTGAATATGAATACTCTATGTGATAGAGAGCATATTTAGTGTCGTGATCAAGTCCGTATGGGGTATCTTAATTGATTTTTTTTAAACATTTACATATAATTTTAGTGGAATGGAATCCATATGAGATAAACCACTAGGGGAAGGATGAGTTGTGTCATATCATGTATGGAGTTAAGGCAGTACTAGAAGTACAAGATGATGAGAAGGTAATTTTCATGGTAGCCAAAATTTAGATTATCAACTCCCAAAGATCATACATTCCCAGGAAAGATCAACTGTATTATAGGGACACATATCTGGCCGGTTTCATGTATTATAGCCAATACCCAAGTATTGAAGTCTCTAAATATCTCTGATAAGAGATAGTATTCTAGTAAAATACACTATTGTATCTGATTTATTTGATACAGGTGATTCATTATCACTTTTATCATTATCAAACATGTAAATTCATTGACAAGAAATTCAATATTACTATGGTGTGATGAAATTGGGAACTCCATTGGGAGTGCGTTCTGAGGGAATACTCCAATTTTGGGACCTTTCCCTTGAGGTAGGTTGTCATCCCCACTCATGGGACCTCATTGTTCTCATGATTATAGGTTTCGATGTCATTCAATGACTGTATTGTATTGTTCTATATCACTACAATATGGATTTATATCACTATAAATTGTTGTTTAAATCACCAAAGGGTAGTATTTATCCCCGCATATATGGGTGAAATATATAGGAAAGTAGATCTAGATCAAAGCATCATAGGTTAGGTGGAGTGACCAACCAAATTTCTTCTATTTTTATAGAGGGGAAGGGATTGCCTTAGATTGATTTTCCTTCTGTGATAGAGAATTTCATGGACATATTTCTAAAAGATGTTTCTGGAATATTTCTAGAGGGAGATGTAGAGTTTCTAATTGATATTTTTATATGATCATATCCAATATCTATTTCTTGTTATATGATAGAACCTACTAAGATGTATGATCTCAAGTGACAATTGGAAGATCTGGAGTTTAAAACCTTTATCTAACATAGTACATATACTTGGGGTTTACCCATAATTTTTCCAAGAAGGCAGATGGGATTCTTCATTTATGTGTGGATTACTAATTATTTAACAAGTTTACGATTAATAATCAGTATCAACTACATTGAATAGATTATCTCTTTAACCATATCTAAGGATCTAGGGTTTTCTTGAAGATTTACATAAGATAGGTATATCATCAGTTGTGAGTTAGGCCTCAAAATAATATCCAAATTTCACTCCATAGTAGGTATGGCCTATATGAGTATCTAATTTTTCACTCTCACTAATTTTCCCAACATTTTACTCAGATTAATGAATATGGTTTTCCACCCCTATCTAGATTACATTATTGTGATCTTTTTTGATGAAATCTTTGTGTATTCTCATTCTCATAGTGACCATGATAAAAACTCTTGGGATTTTATTTAATGTCAAATATATCATAATATTTATTCAAATATTTATGGGTTTCACTTATGGATTGACAATGTTCATATATTAGGTCATGTTTTCTTATAATTATTAGTATTTTATGATTTTAAGAAGGTGAGTGTTGTGGTTTCCTAGTAGTATCCCTAGCATGTGATTTACATTTAATGTATCTTGTGGATGGATAGATAATATATGAAATTATAATAGGATTTACCAATCCTTTCTTCAAAAATTAATTATCATAAAATATGAGTGAGAAGTTATTATAGTCATAATAATTAGTAATATCCATTCAGAAGATGAAAGGAAGGCTTGTTTCAACATCTATATAGAATCATCCAGATCCTATAAGAGTCTATATAGTGTTATGTGATGCATCACACATTTCCTTGGGTGATGTGATAATGTAGGATGATAGAGTTGTTCAGTATGAATCTTTTTATTTGATTCCTCTCGAGATAAACTACCTAAAACATGACCATAATCTAGTAGATGTTTTCCATGCCTTATGCTACTAGAGTATGTATCTAATGGGTGAGTGATTTTTAGTGTATATGGACCAAAATGTCCTCAAATATTCCTATAGATTGTGTTAATTGAATATCCTATTGAAAATATGGGTCATATATGATCCATCGATTGAATTTGAGCATTCAAATACACATTGAAAGGGAAATGTGGCAGTAAATTTCCTATGTCAGAAAACTCAGAAACAAAGCATGTAGGATTCCAGTGATGAATGGATGTTGATGGATCTATTTTATAAGATACATATTGAGTTTCATGAGTGTTATATCCAGTCTTTTTATACATCCTTTGTAGTAACCTCTTCCCTCCTTGAGAAGGTGAAGATTATGCGGTTTTCAGAACCTGAAGGATTAGTACTCTTAAAGGGTATTGCTGGTGAGGACCACCTTCAAATTAATATATAAATGGGAAAAAAATATTACATATGAATGGTCATGTTTGAGTTCCTAGTGATATGATAGGGATACTGATTCAAGAGTCCCACTCTTCTATGTTGGCATTTCATCTAGGAATCCCTATGATATATCGAGATATGTGGTGCCAGTATTCTTATCCTAGAATGAAACAAAATATAGTAGGATTTTTCTCCATGTGTTCCACCTTTAAGTGGATTATGAAAGAGAAACAATAACCTGTAATCTTGTTACACACATTACAAGTCCCAAATCCATATGGTAAGATGTTTCTATGCATTTTTTTCATATTTCCAAGGTCTCCTTGATGTAGAAACCTATTTTGGGTTGGAATGGGTCAAAAGATGAATGTATCATACATACTTCCTATATGGAATAATTATCAGTTGATGATTTGGGTAGTCTTTATATATGTGAGATTTTATATCTACACAAGTTCCCTCATTCAATCATTTCAAATACAGATTCTATTTTCTACCTCATGGTTCATGTAGGGGTTACTGAGAGCTATAGGTACAGATGTGCTTCTAACAATAACTTTTCACCCTTAGACAGATGGTAAATCAGAATAGATGATAAAAAATATTACAGTACATTATCATAACATGAAACCTTGGTTTCAGTGGTTCATGGGATAAGCATTTTCCTATCATTGATTTATCCAGTAATAATAGCTTATTGTCCAAGAGTGAAATGTCTCATTATAATACATTGAATTTTTGGCAGGGACATTCACCCCTGCATGGGATGGAGGTAGGAGAGGTAATGCTAATCATGAATTCATCTTGTGTTGAAGATATTAGGGTTATTTTAATTGATTACGAAGAATATGTATACTGGTCATTCTAGAAAAAAATGTTCTATTGATCACTATAGAAACCCATTGAACATCATGGTGATGGATCATGTTTTTTATGGGTATCATCCATGGTTGGGCATATACAAATTCAGAGGAAAGAGGCGTTTTTTCCTTATAGTGTTGGGGAATTTTATATTCTTGAGAGATTCAGGATGATAGCCTATCAATTTCAATTACCTAGCAGGTAATATTTCTTGCACAGAATCTGCCACATTCCACAAATTCACCATTATCATGTCGACTAATCTCTTAAATTTGATCCCATGGAGGATGAGTTAGATGTTGATTCTTCATTTGAGAAGAATCCAATATGCATAATTGATATGAGAGGGATGGATCTTAGGGGATGGTATGTCCAATTTTTAAGGGTGATATAGATGTACAACTATGTGGAAGATGGTACCTTTGAATAGGTGGCTGACTTATGTGGCCAGATATCAGAGTTGTTATCAGTTAGTGTTTCATCACCCATAGAAGGTAAACTTGAGGAAGAGTTCCTTTAAGGGGTATAAGACTGTACGAACATTGAAATTATTTTAGAGTTGGACCAAATATGGATTCTTAACGAAGTCATAATGGTTTTGGGGGTTTTTAAGGCTTCATTGAATCTTGGAACCCACACCAATGGAGAATAGGATCATGATTCACAGTTAATAGAAACCATGTGGGTGAGTCTGCATGGTTTACCAAACTATTCAAAACATTTTAAAGAGCCACGTTGGGTGCATGTCCTTCCCTAAATGTGTTCCAGGGTCTGCACAACCATGAAAAATGTATATAGTTTTTTGTATACCTATATTTAAATACTGGAACATAGTTTCCCATACCATGCATCCAAACCCTATGGGGTGCCTTTTTAGGAAGTTCCATGTTCATAGTAGGAGCACGGTTTTTCCAACTATGCAGCCAAACAATAAGACCCCTACTATTAAGTAAAATGGTTATTTTTAACATTCAATTATTAAACTTCACCCCCTCGTATTTTATTATTTCTAGAAAAAGAGGCTCTCCTTCCTCATGTTGGAGATCGTCCAATTGTTTCACTTTAGGGTTATTGATAACTCTTCCATATAGAGTTTGATTGAATAACTATTTGTCTATTTGTATTTATCTTCATAATTTCTAAAATTCATTATATTCTATTCCATATTTTTATTTATGGAATTTTCACTGTTATGGTGTTAAATCATATAAACTATTTTCTTGTATTCGATCCATTATTCTATTTTCTCACTATAATATCCATATTATGGTGAATAATGGATGAGGAGAGTCATGCAGGTATATGGTAAATGGTTTATTACTCATCCCTAATCGTGAGATTGTATAAATTATCTTTATAGTGTGCATGTTGATTTCATTGGATGTTGAATTTTAAATATATATGTCATGATTAGAATCATTATGCTCCTATTCTATAGCCTTTTTCATAACTATTTTCATTTTATTAGAGGATGGAATTTCAACATCAATCACTCTATATAGGAATTTATCATTATTATTCCATTAGTGGTTATTTATAAATATCTTCACCACCATTTGGGTGTGCTATACTTGGGAATTGATAGTGGTAAGAGATTTAATTAAGATAATTAATTGTTAATCATTATGACATGTGTAGTAATCACTTATCCCATATAAGGTAGGTTTCTAAATTTATATATAAACATCTAAAATATGTTATGGAAAGTATATTAATAGATCTCACTTGTCCTTTTTAATTATAAATGAATTTCATATGTTTTAAAATATTTTCCCACCTTTCCATTATTATGAAACATAAAGGATTGATAAAAATAATTGTTTATATAACAAAATAAATAAATGGTTTCATGTCCTAGTTGTCCTTATCACAAAGTATGAGAGGTAATAGAATGAAAAAATTGACTTAGTTATAGAAATTTGAATTAAATGTGATTAAATGAATAATGAATTGTGTATAATATTCCTATTACATATGGGCCTTTTCATCATTATAACCACATATTCCTAAGGTAATGCTTTGAGAACTCAGGGGATTCCATTCCAATTAATGTAGATGGTTTCTAATGGAGAAACCCATATTGAGAAATGATCTATTTCTACTAAAAGATGCCCGAAATGACATTGATGGAACCCTTCACTATCTCCATGATATTAGTACTCCTTGGATACACTCCCTAGATATTTTTTGATATATTCAAACACATGGTGCAATGGATTACCCCCATTTTTCCTAGTCATGTTGAGCCTGTTTTATCTTGTTTTAGATCCCTACACTCTTTTATAAAAATTTACAGTGAAATTCTCTAAGTGATGACCCTTGGATTCCACTCGGACCCCTTATAGACATGTTTTATTCTATTACTAATTGTGCTTGACCCTTGAGGTCAAGGGTGCCTGATTATTACCTCATATCCTATTTATTTTTATCATCATCATATGATACCTTGTTATTACATAGATTCTTTATTACAAATATCATAATACATTTTCAATACTATGATAACTCTTGTGACTTATCTATATAAACTAAACGTAAATGGATTAATTAAATAGTCTCATGTTTTTTGAATTTCAAACAATGGCTAAAGCAGTTATCTGAGAATTTATATTACTATACTGTATTTACATATATATATATATACCTACACACCATTTTTTTTGGATTCATAGATGATATGGTAAATAGGTTATTGGTGGAGGCTAGCAGAGGTTTATCTCACAACATATTCGGGCCACCATTGGTACTTGGGATGATTTTATTTATGTAGGTGTTGACTAGGGGAAGTGTCCCTATTTAGACTACTGATCTTGATTGATTTCATTGGATGGAGATTGGTAGCTGATTACTGGGACAATGCTTAGTATGTTTGACTATTTTGGATTCATTATAATTATTTTTTATAGTCTGTATTTTCTTCTACCATGTATACTTATTTTCTAGTTTTACAGTGACATTACATAGATTATCATCATGTTTTATATATGATTAAATTTTCATGTTTTTATTATTATCTTTTTCATGGATGTTTATGCATGCTCTCACCCTGGTACGTTACTAGTGTAATTTATATAGTTTCTATTTATATTATTCCATTTGTTTATATATGATTCCACTATTTATCTCCTATTACTAATCAAATGTTCTTCACTCTATTTAGGAAGGAATTGTATCCCCATCGAAACACCATTGGACATATCTTATAGTAAGTAGCCTTTAGTGTATAGGTAGGCTCACGTGAGGCCACGTGGCTCAATGGCTTAGGGAACATTTTAGTGGTACCTAGGTTGGGATGTCCCATTTGAAATATATATATTGGATGATGGAATAATGAAAATATTTAATCATATCATTTTAAATCTTATAATTTTCAAAAAAATATCTCTTAATATCTTCATTCTCACTTGAAAAATAAATCATTATTTCTCCAGAAGTTTTAATGTCAATATTATATTTATTCACTACATGAAGACAAAAATGTTAAAACATCACAATAAGGATGAAATATTTCACAAAAAAAACTTTAACAGAACAATATTATGGGGTTTTAAAAGAAGATCCATAGGCTTAAAAATCCTCATGATGTTTCAAATTCTAGTTCTTTAAAGAATAAGACACAATTTTCTATCAAATTTTATTAAACATCAAATTTAATATTTAAGATTTTCCATAAGATTAGGGATGGTAATAAATCATGTTTTTTTGAATACATATATATTTTATTAAAAAAATATTTTAATCTTTTCTTTAAAATGAGTTTTATTTTTTGTCATAAATGATTTCAGAACTCCAAATACAGAAAAAATATTAATATTATTCAATTTAATTATGTTATTGACATGAATATTAGGATGTATTACTGTCTCAAACCACTAGGAACAAAAGACTACATCCAAAATGACATACTCATTCCCATAAGAAGATAATGATGAACCCATAAATTATAAAACTATAAATTAAACAATTTCTACATTTAACTTCCTTTTTTAACCATGTATTTCTTCTTAAAATCTTTTGATAACATTTTTCACTTATCCCAACCAAATATTATACCCTTAGAATACTTAATGTGTATTTTATATAAGAAACTAGTTGTAATTGTTTTAGTAGTCATATATTCACAATGATGACCATGCCATTATGTAAAAAAACATTAAATGAAGGATAATATCTATTCATCTAGAACACACCATATAATAATAACATTAAAACACATCCTAATCAATGAAGGGTCATTTAAAAATTATCATTTTAAATCTGCAATGAATTTATTTTTATTTTCTCTATAAAATCTATAGTAATGACTACAAAAACTATGAAATTTTTAAAATTTATATCCCAAAATACTTTTTTACTTACATAAAAAAACGTTTTCATCCAAAAAAAAAGAATTAATCTCTATATGGTAATTAGTTTTGTTACTATAAAACCAATAAAAATAATTATTCACTAAAATTTCAGAACCATTCTTACCCTTCATCTTTAAATCAAATTCTAGTAGTAAAAATTTCCCTATATTTATTCTTGGAATGGTACCTTTCTTGGAAATCAAATGATTCAAATAAAAATGGTTAGTGAGGACTATAAATATAGACACTATTTGGTACCATAGGAATTTATCTAGGAAAAAATAGATGTCTAAAATCTCTTTCTCAGTATCAATGAAATTCCTAGGGTAATTATCTAGAGGCCTTCTATTGTAGCACACAACATGAATCCTCTAATCTTCCCTCTTTTATAAAATAGTTCCAATAGCCACATCACTATCATCACACATAATTTCAAATGGTAACATCAAATTATGTTTGATGATAATGGGTGAATAATTGAGTTTATCATTTGGAATATTTAATTATTCAATAAATTCTTTATCAAAAAGATTTATTTTTCTCCAATAATGAAAAATGAGTCCGAGTTATTTTAGAAAAAATATTAATGAATCTCCCGTAAAAACTAGTATGACCTATAAATCCTATAACACCAATTAAATTATCATAATTTTGTAAAATTGAAAGGACCTCTATCATAGAATTATAAACATCTACAACCCTCATTGTCACCTTATTAAAATGAATAATTACATCAGATAACTTGAATTGATGTTTAAATCAACCCTATCCTTTAACAAATATTATTACATGGTATTAAGCATAATTAAACATCAAATAACAAGAAATATATCATATTTTCTAGAGTATTTAAAAGATTAGTTATATAATAAAACATATTGAAAATTATTGTTAGTAGTCTCCATAATAAGCTCATAACTTCCATTCAGTTTCAATAGTTGCATATGATATTTTTTGGAATACATGAAAATAATAGATGAGCTAAAATTCTTATTAAGGAAATGAGAATGGGAACAAAACATAGAATATAGGTTAGAAATCATAACATGATGATATAAAAGGAATGGAACATGAATAAACATAAAGAATAATAACATGTATAACATGATAACATATCATCATGGAATCACATGAATTTGGAAAAAACCTATAACATGACCAAAACATGAGTCATGGATAACTAATAAAACTATATAACATGGTGCACAAATTCCCATTAAGGAATCACATTCACTCTCATTCCCATCATGACATCTCATGAGACTAAACAATACCCAATCCAATGGATCACTATTTATGCACACTCATCATAACGTGTTTATGAATATTCATGCAAAATGAAGAATTAATATAAGGGTTACCCATACATAGAAATGGGTATCATCATCATGTCTCAATGAAAAAAGAAAAAAAATATCATAATTTTTTTCATTAAAGAATGTATAAAAAAAATACATGGATATTAATAAGGTAAAATAGGCATTTATCAAGAGAATTGATCTCTAATTGAAATCAATACATGAAAAAAATGTTTTTAAGAAACCCTATAAATAAAACATTTTTGTGTGGTTTAAGTAAAATAAAAAAGAAAATTTCAGAGAAAAAATAAAATATATATATTCATTAAATAGAAAATGAACTATGATAGATTCTTATGATAAAATTAATGATTTTATAAAAATAATGGTGGATTAAAAATGATTATGGAGTGAACTTGGAAGCGGGTAATAAATCAAGAAGTTCCCTTGAATCGGGCAAGCTGATCAGGAAGAATTGAGTAGGGAACCTTTTGAAAGCATGTCTATCCCAGAAAAATAATTATGAATGGATCATGATACATTATTTGAAAAAATTAAAAAAAATTACAAGATGTAAATAAAAATTAAATCAGAATTTCATTTGAGTAAAAATAGAGGATGTGTATCCCAAAGGAGTAATGGAGGTTTTTGTAGAATCCATTACTTTATGTCAGAAATGATTATGCACATGATCATAATGTCCTGAATAATAAAATTAAATTAAATAATTAATTAATTAAAACACATTTATATATTTATTATATTTATTATATTATTATTATGTTCATTAATGTTTCTTTTGATTGGTTATGAGATTAAATGTTATCATTTGTGAGATTTAGTTTCCTTGGTTTTCATGATCAGTTTACTTGCATATGTGGATGTAAAATCATGTTGAATGAGGATAGTTGTCCAAAAATTAACTTATATCTTTTAAATTAACATATATAGTATTAAAATAAAATTTTATTTTATTAAGTAATTATGATTCATTTTATAAATCAATAATGATAATAGTTTATATTAATTTAGCATTTTTTATCGTCATAAACTAGTTTTGCTAGATTATTAAATATCACATACTTGTTTTGTTAGATTATTAAATATCATGAATATATAGTTGTTCAAAAACATTAAATATGTTTTAATAAATATAATATAATCTTTTTCAACCATAAAAATGGTTTCATTTCCATCCATTAAGGTGTAACTAAAACAATGATTCACATCATCCACGGAGGTTGTAACTCAGCACCTAACAGATGATGTTTTCATTATTAAAATAAAAGAGATATCAGAAGAGATTTGATGAATAATTATAACATAACCAAGATAAAATTACATTATATTAATGATTATATAATTTTTATTCACTTTTATAAGGGTATGTGAGGAGAATATTAAAAAAAGAACATGAAATGAAATTGAAGGAAAATGGAAGAGGGTTTTACATCTTGATTCCTTATTCTTGAGAACCTCTTGAGGAGATTGGTTTTTATATTTTAAAAAGACATGAATATTATGGATGTGGGTTAGGGTATTGTGAATATATTTTAGTATAATTCAGACAAGGATCCATGATTTTGATGTTCAAGGAGAAAATTTGATAAGGGGTATTATTTATAGTGAAGGAAAGGGGTGTTTTCTCATAATTTAAATAATTATTTTTTTATTTTCCTAAATACATGAAATATTTTTGATTACTGAGTCTAAATATATTAATTATATCATTTTTTTCATATAATTGGGGATTAAATTATCCATGACTCAGGTAATTGTTTATTTAACATACAATGTATATAAACTGTAAATTACAATGTTTTACAATTCACAAAAAAATCATGTATTTCAGAAAAATCCCAAAAAATCATCCAAATATTTTATTGATGTGTAGAATTTAAAAATTAACTAAATTTTCAGAAAATATTTCCCTCATATGAGAAATTTAATTTCTATTTAAACTCATCATTAACTTGAAATTTATAAATTTTAAAAATAAATATTCTTTTATAATCCTTTGAAAACATAATTAATTTCTCATAAACATAACTAATAATAATAGAAAAAAATTTATTAATATATGAATAAGTTTTATTAGAATACAATTTCATTTATCTTCTTAAATTAATCATAAAATTTTAATTACATATTTTTTACTTACAAAAATACAAACACATAATTACTTATTTTTAAAATATTTATTTACTTATACTAAGATGTAATTATATCATATTTTCACTTATATGATGGTTAAATTTTATATATACATTCTTGGGAGATGTTAATATTTTATTTTTTGGTTTATAATTCACAAGGGTCATAATACTATACCATAGGTCAAGTTACTATTTCTGTAATATAGGTTCCTTAACATCAATAAATACATAATATTTTTTTCATTAAAAAATGTATTTTGTTCTAAAATATATTTTCTGTGGTTTATTTTATGTAACATATATATAAGAGGTTAAGTTTTAATTGATAATATTTTGGGTCATTACATTCTCCCCCTTGTGAAATTTCATCCTCAAAATTGCATTTTACATACTATGTTGAAAATACGCGTGGTTACTACTACTTCATTTCTTCCCTAGGTTACCATGTTTCCACTTCATACTTATGGTTACACCATGGTTCATTGACCATATGAATAATATTTTTGATAAGATATTTATATATGAAATCCATGATCATCACTGGCTACTCCTCATATGAGGGATCACATACCATCTGTACCGTGTCTCCAACCTTAAACTGATGGTTACATCGATGATTATCTTGATTTATCTTATGTTGAATTTTGGTTTATTTGATGTGATGATGAATGGTTTTAACATTATCTCCCATTTCTTCAACCAATTATTGTCTTACCATCTTATATTCACTAACTTTATCCCATCATGAATGTTTTCTGCATCTTTTCCCATAAATAGCATCGTATAGATCCATTTGTGTACTTCATTATAACTATTGGTGTAGGAGAATTGATATAGTTTTAGAAGTTATCCCCATCCTCCATTGATGTACATATAACATTCTATCAACATGTATTCATGATTCTAAGTGTTTCTTTCATATTGGGAATCAGTTTGGGGATGATACGCCATACTGACGATCAACTCTGTGTTCAAAGAATTTTGGAGACATTTCCAAAACATGGAGATGAATCTCAAATCTCAATCGGATATAACCAAAATTAATAATCCAAGAATCCTTACTAATATATCCTTTTAGGTTGATCTAGGGATAATTAATCTAGAATCTCAATAAAGGAAGTTGACTTTGTAAGATGATCCACATTGACCCATATAGAATAATTTTCTCTAGATCTCCTTGGATGTTCGGTGAAAATGTCCACGGTAATGTTCTCATACATCCATGTTGGTCTGGTAAGTGGTTTCATCACCCCCTTAGAAATTTTCCATTAATCCTTCCCTTTTATCATACAAGTACCATTGATATATATTCAATGATTTCATTTTCCATATTATCCCACCAATAGTTCTATTAGAGATCTCGATACAGGTTTGGGATCCTAGAGTGAATAGATAAGGTTGAGCTATTTGAGTCATTTATAATCTTCTTATTTATCTCAGGATTGGATGTTATACATTTTCATGACCCAAATATCATGACTCATTCCTCATACATTTTTCACTCTGGGGATTTTTCTTTTTATCACGGCTTCCAGCTTCTTCTGAATTTCCATTTCATTTCTTTTAGAATCCTCTAGTTTCTCAATGAGGTACGGTTGAGAAATAATTTGAGAAATGATATATTATGTTCCTCCCCTATTTATTCCCATTTCTATCCTTTTCAAGTCTAATAAGATTATAACCTTCTCAATTTTCTTCATTTTTAATGACATGGGAGTCTTTCAACTTAGGGAATCCACAATATTGTTTTCTTTACCGGAATGGTAGTGGATTAATCTATCACAATTCTTAATTATCGTTAAAAATATTCATTGGATAATATTAATCTACTCTTGTGTGAATATATATTTTAGACACTTGTGATCAATATATATCTCAATCATCACCCCAGGGAGATAATTTCACCATATTTTAAATGCACAGATCACATCTTCCAACTCTAGATCGTATACAGGATAGTTTTTCTAACGGATTTTAAAATTATTTTAGGTATGGGCTATAACATTATATTTATTAATTAGTACATAGCCTAACAAGTTCTTTGAAGAATCATTGTACACCCCCAAATACTTCCTCACTTGTTCGTAGTGTGATAACTCGTGCAGTGGTAAGAATTTTTTTCAACTCCTTGATGAAATTTCACATTCAATAGCCTATAAAAAAACATTCTTCCATCTATGTCAGATTGATTAGTTGGTATCACAATCATGATAATTGCTTCACAAATAACTGGTAATAAACTAATAGACCAAGAAAACTAATGATCTATGTTATAGATGTTTTCCTAGGGTGACCTTAAATTTCCTTTGTATTGGACGTGTTAACAGATATCCCTTTCTAGTGATAACATGATCCATGAATGATATATAATTCATCTAGAACTCACATTTACAATACATTCCATATTATTTCTCACTTAAAAAAGTAATAAAAATTGTATTTAAATTCTATTTATGTCCCTCCTTACTCAAGGATAATATCACAATAACATCTATAAATACTATAAAAAAATGGTCAAGGTAATTTCTAATGACTATTCATTATGTCAATTAAGATTGATAGATAAATAGTGAGGTTGATGGGAATCATTAAAACATACAGTTTCCATAACTCATTTGTAAAACAAAATTCAACAGAATATCTTCATTCCTCACCATTAATTCATTATATCTGAACTTAAGGTCAAATATAGAGAAATAACTATCCCCAAATAGGTGATCGAACAAGTCATCTATCAGTGGTTGGAGATACATTTTCTATATCATGATTTTGTTGAGGTCATGAAAATCATGGAAGATATGCATTGATCAAAGCCTTTTCATGAAAAAATGAACTAAATCCTCCCTTGGTGAATCCCTCGGTAGTATAAAACCCTTATCCATATTCTCCTATAACTACTTCTTCAGTTATTCCAACTTAATGGTGGAAATTCCCTAAGATTTCTCTAAGATAGGTAGAGATCCAGGAATAATCTCAATATATAACTCAACCACTTGATCAGGAGGATTTTTGGGAAACTCTTTAGGGAATACATCATTGAATCCATTGTGATGATATTTTCTTCATGCCTAATTTTCTATATTAAAAAAGTAAATTTACTTGCATATGATTTATCATAAAGAAACTATATCCTTGTAAAAGATATTCTGAAAGAGATTAATCCCCATATAAACACTTTTACATTATTGGAGTATTCTTCAAAATGTGATGAGTGATCTCCCTTTCCTGGAAATCAATTTTGAATTTGAATTAGGATAGCTATTCCATGATAAAAACTGCACGAAAGCCTTCCAAAGTGTGTGTGACATGATTTTCTAGGATATTATTTCCAAAAACAATTACCATGGAAGAGTTATAAATATTAGATGCAGTATTTTCCCTACTAATTATTCTCATTTTAACTCAACTACCATGTTTTGAAGTGGAATTTGAATAGTTATAATAAACATGTAAGATATGATAGAATGCATAGAACCATGATTAAATATTATATTCTCTATTATTGAATTAATAATTAGTGTACATATCACCACGTCATTCTCAGGCTCCACCTTAGTAGTACTGATAGAATAATCCCCTTTAATAGTTTCTAGGTTGCCTCTACCAATACTTTTATCATTAGGGATGTTGAAACTTCTATCCATCATGAGATTTATCTCCCATATTAAACTCAATTTTACATTTCTTCTTAAGAGTCCCATGAAACCTTTGATATTATCCAATATCTATTTCAACCCTAAGGGAACAAGAAAAGGTTTGACCTTAGAAAGAAATGGATTTCATTTGTAAAATCATCACATTACCTATCACATTTATTATTGGAACATGGTATTTTATTTTCTTCCATTTACTAAGAAAAATAAATAATAATTAGGGTTCTTAAATTCTTATATAATAATCATAAAAATGAAACATTAAACATAAAAGGATAAAATATTAATGTAAAAGTATATCCTAACATGTCATTCCCAAGACATTTTCTGAGGTTATCCATGATCTATTTCTTAATATATACTCTTGTGGTCATTTTCATTGTTCCCTTAATAATGGTTCATAATGTGCTTATGAATTTATCAAATTATATCCCCTAAGTGTGTCAAAATTGGTGCACAGTAAGGCCATTTTTGTATACCAAGATTCCCTAAGTCAGTACAAGAGCACCTTTTCAGAGTTGGTTATCCTAGTTATATTTTTACCATTACCACGTCCACATGTAGTATTGAGTCGTGGATGTATTTTCTTTATAAACCAATTATTCTATACCAACCAATGTTTAGGAATGTTTTATCAAAAATGGAATTATACCTCGGGTTATTAATAATTTTTTTTATTCCAAGACTCTAAAAATAAAGTCACCATCCTCCGATACCTACTAAAGAGAAGCTAGCCCTTTACACAAATTATTACATACTTTTAATCGTACATAAACATCAAATTAGAATAAAAGGTTTGTAGAGTGTAGTTTATTTGTAAGATTATGCACATAATCAAACATCATGAAAGAATATATTATTTAGATTCCATAAAAATATTCTAACTACCATTGAGATCCTATAGCTACATAGGGTAGCCTGGTGAATACAAGAAGATAATGGATGTGCTAAAATTTCTAATAATTAAATGAGGAGAGTAATAAAACATAGAACATAGGTTAGAAAGAATAACAAGATGAAATAAAAGGAATGGAACATAAATAAACATAAGGAAGAATAAATTGTATATCATGGGAATATATAATCATTGAATCATATGAATGTGGACACAAAATATAACATGACATAAACAAGAGTCAAGGATAACCACTAGGAATATATAAAATGGTGGATAAAGTCCCATAAAAAATCAAGTTCTCTGTCACGACCCATCCCAGTGGGGCTCACACTGTGACTCCCCAAGCTAGCCTCTAATAGGCTAGGGTCTTGTGACTAGCACTGAGTAGTCATATCACTATCATGAGAGGAATTTCTTAAGTAACATTACAGACACACAAATCTCCAATCCCACAACTGATGAAATGTAAAAAACACTATGTAACAAAATGAATGCATACAACTAAACCCAACCAATAGAGTACAATGGAAAGTAATGAGTAGGATGTAAAATGAACAATAATACAAGCACACCAAAAACAAGAGTATGAAAACTACAAAGTACAACATATAAGAACAAATAGTTACTCAGACTACTGGTCATAGATGTAGGAACAAATCGTCCTATAGGGTACTCCGAAAGCTCGGTCCGGTCCGGGTCTCCATGGACTCCATCAAAAGGCTACTCATCTGTACAACACACGATACATGCAGGAAAATCCCATGTAGGGGTGAGTATGACAATAGTCATTAATGGAACCTAAAAATGATAAATATATACTCAAAGTAATGGTACATTCAACTATACATAGTATATTTTTACTAAACATATTACAAGAGAAACACATCTAGATATATTCAAAAAATAGATCCATAGACTAGAAACAATTCACATGACCACATAACCATACTAAGGGCTTTTTTTAAGATTACACAAATCACTTGTCTAGGATAACTCACTCGATGAGTCTGAACGATCTGATAGAGTCCGTCTGAGAATTAAAGGTCATCGGGAAAAGATGTGAGAGATAGATATAAACATTTTGGGAGAAAACACTCTTGAGTGGGGGAAGATTAGGATACATAGATATGGATCACTTCCAGGGCCTGGGTGAATACATAAAATCATCTGGATCAACCAGCTGAGTATAGGATTGTAGTCTTGTAGGATTATTCATATCGATACCTGACTATACCTAAGATCAATAATGGATATAGAATTTTGCTCTGGGCCTCTCAGAGGGATAACAGACTCTATCTCAAAAATTCCTGCTAAAGGGATCGTACTCATATGGATTGAAACGATACCCGACCTTCAGGGGAACGGATAAAAAGGGGAACTAATCCAAATGAAACTTTTTCAATGAATGTTTGAAAAGGGGATAAATCCATGTTTCAGGATATACATGGTGTGTAGATTGGTAACACTCCATGTCTCTCGACATTGGGTACTTCCCCTGTAAAATAGTTCGAGTCAGAATAACATTCCATGTTGATGGGGGGTAAAAACACATCATGTAGGACGGACCAAACGCCATGTCTGAGTAACTGGGGTTCCCTCTGTGTACACTATTGTGTTCCCATACACAGCTTCAACCCATGTGGGACATCCCGTGTAATCAGTACACAGTGTAACCCATGTAAATATCCAGTTCTGGCTGTGTGGTGGAGTACACAGTCGTGTACTCCACCCCATGTTTTTTTATCCCCTAGATACATCTCATGTCCCGCATAGCTGTCTCTTCCTTATTGTGTTGTGTCTAAATGTCATGTTGAAAAGCCATGTAGTCCATCCTGTGTCCGTGTACTTCCAAGAATATACGCCGAGCTTTAGGGGAGGGTCTACATGCTTCATGTTAGTGGTCACACGCCATTTGATACCTTTTTCTTTCCCAAAACCCTAGCCACGATAGATCTAGTCTCAAATGTAATGTTCTTTGGGTTAAATGTCATGTTCTTCAAAAATTTCTTGAATTATAGGTTCTTTTCCAGAATGCCTTCGGTGATGCCCATTCATTGATTATTTTGTCCAATAACCATGAAAATGAAAGTTTTAGGTCCCCCTAACACCTTGATGATGATTCTTCTGGTTTCAGTCCTCCACTCAGCCCAGAAAATGCATTCTAATTCACCTTCATGAATAACACATGATTAAAGAAAACTCCTAAACCATGATGATTGGTCTTCCGCCATTACAATCATAGATTTTCTAGGTTATCATGATGTATGATCTCTAGTTTGGGATCACTGTGTTGTGGAATAGGTGCACAATGATTCCTCTTTCGTATCCCTATAAAGAACATTATGAAATCGGGGAAGAGGGAGGAATAAATCCAATAAACCAAATAGGAACCAACATCCACTGTCATTCATCACAACATTAATCATGTCCCATTAGAATATTTGAATGGGGTAAATTAAAATCATAAAACATGGCATATTAAAACCCCTAGGAATGAACCTGATGAAACCCTCCGTAATGAATGATTATGTATGGATCAAACAATTCATGGGTTGATCCGCATTCATCATTGTATTATATAACATGAGAGAAGAACAATATAAAACAAAACCTCTACCTGTAGGAGGGATCCATTGGGAATAAAGAGATCATGCTACCATCTTCTCAAATATCTTTCAACTCTATTGGAAAAGTGATTCACACTTTTGATTCATAACTGTTCATTGTATAAAATTCTCTCCAAATATCCATGATTTCTCCAGAGTTTCTCACAATATTCTTCTAACAACCAACACTTTATTGACCCATTAAAAAGAGGGAAAGAATTTCAGTATTCCATCACATTGAGTCGCTGTTGTTAAACTTAAACATTAATGAGTTGGTGTTTTTGTTATAGAGTGTTTAGGTTGTGTTATTAATTATCAAAATAGCTTCCCCATCATTGGCTACAGTGAACATTTCCAACTAATATGACATTATATTTGAAAAATATTTTATTTTATTTTATTTTATATAAAACGTCCAAAAATTAACATTTTCCCTCAAACCACACTAGACGGGGTTAGGTCTATTCTTAGATAATGTTGTCATTATAGACATAATTGTACCCTCATATTTTTAATCTGGGCATCTGTTTGGAAAACTGCCACAGCAGCACACACATGTCGACAAAGTTGATTTAAAAAAGCTCAAACCACCATTTCGGGATCACCAGGACAAGGAATAATGTTTCATCACTGTTTCTGGTATCGAAATAATTCTATATAATATTTAAAGAATAATAATACATGGAGAAACTTATATATTACATTCTCCCCACCTTAGGGCTTTTCATCCCTGAAAATCCATAACAAGGGATACTCAAAAACATGTCGGTACTGGGCATGAATCTAATCCTCCTATGGTAACACCAGACATGCACTATGTAAATAGATTGGCCACGAAGGATCCTCTCTTGCTGATATTTGATCTCCACCAGGTACTCATCAAAGGTCATTTTTTCCACTATATCTATCTTTCCCCAATCGATAATGTGTGATGGGTCATACACATACCTCCTCATCTATGACATGTGGAAGATATAATTTACATAGTGAAATTTTGGTGGTAGAGTTAAGGGGTATGCCACCTTTCCAACTCTGCACAGTATCTGAAATGGGCCTATAAACCTTGGGGACAATTTTTTTCCCTAGACAAATCTCTACAACCATCGCCGAGGTGAGAGCCGAAAGAAGACATATTCTCCCTCCTCAAACTCCATAGGTCTCTGTCTCTTATTAGCATAATAAATCTACCTTATTTATGTAGTCTTCATCTATTCTTGGATGATTTTCACCTTCACAATGGTAGCTCTCACCAACTCTAGACCCATGATTGCTGACTCTCCGGGGTTGGTCCAGCAAATTGGGGACCTGAATGGTCACCCATATAAGGCCTCAAATGGTTCCATATCAATGGTGGAGTGGTAGATATTATTGTATGAAAACTCCACCAGTGATAAGTGGTCCTCCCAACCACGACCAAATTCTATGATACAGACCCGCAACATATCCTCCATAACCATAATGGTCCTCTCTGTTTGACAATACTAATGGGGATGGAACACCATGGTCAAGCATTGATGATTCCCAAATGCCTCCTGGAATCCCTTCATACACCAAGATGTGAAACAAGAATCTAAATTTGAGTCTATCATCAAGGGGATTCCAATAATCCAACTTATCTCTTGTATGTAGTGGCATCCCAAGATCTCTACCAAACTCTTCTCCCAAAAATATAGGAAGTTGGACGACATGCTATGTTAGTCAATGATCACCCATATGGAATCATGTCTCTTGGATGTTTGTGGAAGGAAAATCATGAAGTCCATTGATATCGCATCTGAATTCCTCTATAGAACTTCTAAGGGGTGAGATTACCTTGATGGAAACAAGGCCTCATCCTTCACTTGATAGCATGTAAGGAATCGAGAAAGGAAATCTGCTACTAACTTCTTCATACCAATCTACCAGAACTGATGCTAGAGGTCCTCTAACAATTTCTCTACTATAGGATGTACCACCAAGGGTGATGTGTGAAACTCTCTTTGGACCTCCTCCTGGAACGCCACTGGCATGATCATGCATCCCTTAAAAAGAAAAACTTTCTCCCCATCTTGTGAATATCCATCAAGATCATGTCCTATAGATAATTAAGCACATAAATCCTCACATTCGACATCCTCGAGATGTGCCTCCCTAACTCACTGTAAGAGTGGAGGGGTGACAACCATCGACTGAAGGTAAGCTGCATCCTCTTTTTCCACGAAAGATAAATGTAACGAGGACAACTACTATGTCAAATCACTCACAACTAAGAACTCGACCTCATGCTAATAGCATCTACCTATTTTTTCCCCTTCACAGGAGTATAGATTTTCTCTAAATTGTAGTCCTAGAAAAACGTTACCCATCTCCTCTACCTCAGATTCATATCCTTCTATTAGAAGATGTATTTTAGTTTCTTGTGGTTAGATTATATTATTAACCACTCGCCATATGGTAGTGTTTCCAAATCATCAATGAGAAGACTGTTATTGCCAACTCAAGATCATGGCTTTCATAATTAATCTTATGTGGAATAAGAAGGCATGAACCATAAGGAATCACTTCATGTCTCTAAATTCGGACACAACTGAGCCTTGTCCCTAATGTGTCGTAGAAAACAACGTACTCGACACCCTCTTCTGGGAATCTCAAGATTGGTGCTCTCATCAAACTCTACCTCAGCTGCTGGAAATCATACTGGAGATTATCCATCCTGACAAAAGGTTTCCCCATTCGGGTCAACTCTATCATTGGTGCCGATATCCAGGAAGAATCAATGATAAGTCACTGGTATTATCGCACCAACCAAAGGAAGTTCTGCACCTCTATCACACTCTGAGGGATCCCCCATGCTGAAACTACCTTGACAGTGTCTAGGCTCACTACTTCTCCTTCTACTGAGATACAATTATCCTTATAGTGGGCCTCCTATATCCAAAACATGTACTTCAAGAGTTTCCCAAAAATATGGTGCTCAGGTGAATTTCTAGAACCATCCTCAAGTTTCCCACGTTCTTCTCATATGACGCTGAGTCAACAAGGATGTATTTGATGAATACCACTATGAAATGGTATAAATATGGTTGGAAGGTCCATTTCATAAGTCTCATGAACATTATAGTAGAGTTTTTCATGCCGAATGACATCATCAAGTACTTGTAGTGACCATAGGGGCATCTAAATGCCAGATTTGGTATATCATCATCTCATACCTGAAGCTTGTGATAACCCTACCTGAGGCCAACCTTCGAGAACAAATGTTTTCCTCTCAGCTGATTGAAGAGGTCGTTGATCCTCAACAATAAATACTTGTTCTTAACCATCACCTAGTTATGGTCCCGGTAATCCTAGAAAAGCCTCTAACTCCCATATTCATTCATGGGAAACAATCCCAGGGATGCCTAGGGTGAAACAATGGGTTTACGAAGCCCTTACTATGTAGATCCTCCAACTGTACCATCAGCTTGTGAATCTTTGTTGGAGAAATTTGATACACTGGTGAGGATATCAGTGCTGTCAAGAGGTGTAAGTCGATGAAGAAGTTGATCTCCTTGTGAGATGGTAGCCCTAGAAAATCAGTTGTAAAGACGTCCTTGTACTCTTCCACTACTTCTGGGAATTGGAAGCACACAACATCTATAGATCTGAGGTTATGTCTATCCATGTCATAAGTGATTGACTACACCCTCATATGAAAGAGCCCATACTATGCTTTATGGGTCTCATTTTCACAAACAAAGGAAAGCCTCGTCCCATCATTGTGGAAACACCACAATCTTTGCCTAAAGGAGTCAATCTAGGCATTGACTGATGATGTCCAATCCATACCAAGAATGAATTTGTAAGGCGTCAACACTTCCACCAATAGGTTCTAACCGAAAATCTTACCTCCAAGAGAAAGATCACACTATCTAAAAATATGTGTGATATTTGAATATCTTCCAGTATTTGTCTCTAAGAATTTGGGTCATGTTAATGGATATTTTGGGATCTCAATGTTTTACTCAAGACATGTATCAAGGAAGGAATGACTGGCATCTATGTCTATAAGTACGGCAGCTGAGGTGGAAAAATAAACAGATCATAACTCGGATCATCCCTGGGGTCCCTGGGTCATACGAATCAACTACAAGCAGTTGTCCCCACCCCTATCCCCCAGCTCCCTGAGCATGGTGTGTAACTCTTGGTGGTGTTGGAGGGAGTAAATCAAAGCATCTACCACCACCTGAAGCACACCCTACTCTGCCAAATACTCCAAATGGAGGGTCTGTCTGCTCAACTCTCTGCCTCTGCCTCAGTGGTAAATCTACCGCTTCCCTATCAGCATCTTAACGGGTTTGACAGTCTCTAGCAAGATGTCCCTTACCATCGCATGGGTAGCATCTCCTCTCCCTAGGTGGATTGGATCCATCCTAAGAGAACTTAGCTGTCGATCCCCTATCCTAGACCCTCCTGTGACGCCTCCCACATCCCTAACCTAATTCATGACATCAGCTCCCTACTACTGAGGTATCAACACCTTTCATCCTACTGCTAACTACCACTGGGCTTCTCTGCTCCACCAAGAATATCTCGATCACCAAGGCCCACTCAAACACTCTATAATAAGTCAAAATGCATAGTGGGATGTCACTATCTCGAATTTCTTTTAGTAGAACTCGCTCGAATGTACGAGCACTTATATGATGATCCTTGACCATATCCCTTGAGTACATGGCATGGTTGGTGAACCTCAAGGAATAGTTTGTTACCGTCAAACTTCCTTATAGAAGCAGAAGAGGATCCTGGATTCACACTTCACTCAGCATAACTAGAGAAAACTTTTCTCTAAAGAGTTTCTCAAACTCTGTCGATGAAAGAGTCTTCTTGACTTTAGTCTATACGGTCAAACTCCACCATCTTCCCATTGAACTCTGAAGAAGGCCCACTAATAGGATCACCATTTGGTGTGTTGGTTTAATCACTAGATGAAAAAATATGATCATCACCTCAAGCCAATCCTCAACTAAAAACCAGAGTTGTCTTTGTATCTGAAAGTCATGGAGTGCGATCAGCCTACGCCCCTCATATTTCAGTACTACAGGTACCCCAAGATGCTTCGCTGGTGGTGGTATAGCTGGTGCACCACTTTGAGGTAACTCCTTGGGAACTTGTCCTTATATTGAATCCTCATCACTGAGGGGGTCATCTGTGTGATCGAGCTACTGTAGCATAATAGGTATGCATCCTGGGGGAATCTTATAAGGAAAATAGAAGTACTATGGTCAATGAGTATATCAAGATAGATGACAAAAAGGAAATGGAAAAAACAAAAAATTCCAATATTATGCATGTACCATTGTTTTAATTACTCGCAATTAGTGTTTTCATGTAAGGAGTCTAAAAGAAGGTTATCAGAGTCTAGGTGTATGGATATGTTGGCTGCCTGCACCAACAATGGAGTCTCTGGCCTAATATCTGAGCTCGAAAAACATAACATTGTTTCCCCAAAACAAATTTCACAAACTCTTGGTCATAATTTAGAACTTACCACCTCTGATACCACTCTGTCAAAACCCATCCCAATGGGGCCTGCGTTGTGAATCCCCACACCTATTTTCAATAAGCCCAGGGATGCTAACTAGTACCGAGTAGGCATATCACTAACATGGTAGGCATCACCTATGTACTTGTATACACACACACATCTCCAATCCCACAAATGATGAAATGTTAAAAACAATAAATAAAAACATGCATGCATACAACTAAACCAAAAAAAATATAGTACAGTGTAATGTAAAGTGCATAAAGTAAACTGGTCCAAAATACTAGCCCACCAAAAACGAAAGTCTACAAACTAAAATGTCCAACCTATAACCCCAACGTGGTATTGGGACTGTTTCTCATAGCCGTAGGAACACCTAGACATATAAGGAACTCATAATGCTCAGTCTGGTCCTGGTCCTCCCTGGACTCCGTCAAAAGGCCACTCATCTACACCAGACATGAAACATGCGGCCAGAGCTCATGGAGGGGTGAGTATAACAATATACAGAGCAGGATCCCAAAAACCACAAAGAAAAATACAAATTAAAGGTATAATGAACTATACATAGAATATGATTACCAAACATTTAACAAGAGAAACACATCCAGATTTACTTGACACCAAAACCCATTGTTTAGAGACATGTCATAAGACATCATACCCATACCAGGGGTTCAATTCAAATATTCCACAAGTTACTCATCTAGAAGAACTCACTCAACAATTCAGATAGCTCTAATGATGTATTTACGAGTTATAATATTCCTTTAGAAAATCTGTGATAGATAGATACACCCATTTAGGGATAACACACTCCTATGTTGGGAAATATCATGATAAATAGATAAGGATCAGTGCTAGGACCTTGGAAGATACCATGAGTAATCCAAATTTACCTGAAAATTGGTGGATCCATATCTTGTAGAATTATTCACGTTGAAACCTAACTCTACCTAGGGTCATGAATCGATAGAGGTTGTCACTCTGAGCCTCCTAGAGGGAGACCTGACTCTATCTAGGAATGTCCAGCTGAAGAGATAATACTCTAGTAGATGAAATGATACCCAACCTTCAGGTTAATGAAAAAAAGTGGAACTAACCCAAACAAAACATATCTAAGGAACTTTGGACAAGATGATAAATCCATGATTAGGGATATACATGGCGTGTAGAAGGGTCACACGCTGTGTCTCTCGACTCCATGTAATGGCCATGTAAAATGGCCCCAGTGAAAAGAACATGCCATGTTGAAGGGGGTTATTACATGGAATATAGGATGGACCACACATCATTTCCGAGTAAATGAGGTCCCTTATGTGTATGTGGTCGGGCATCCGTACACAGCTTCAACCCGTGTGGTCTATCCCGTGTAACCAATTCATGGGGTAACCCGCGTAACCATCATATTCTATCCGTGTGGTGGATTTCATGGTCATGTACTCCACCCTGTGTCTGTGTATCTCCTAGATACACACTAAGTCCTACGTAGCTTCCTCTGTTATGCCGTATAGGGCTTACACACTGAGTTTCGAAGCCCTATAGTCCATCTCAAGTTTTTTTACTTCCCAGAATACATGACGAGATTTTGGGAAGGGCCCAAAAACCATGTAACAAGAGTCACATGCCATGTGATACCTGTCTGTCTCCTAAAACCCTATAATCCCTAGAGGTAGCCCCACATGATGTGTTCTTTGGGTTGTATGTCATGTTCTTTTATAATTTTCACAATTGTTGTTTCTTCACCGACGTGCCTCTGGTGATTCATGTTCATCAATCCGATCATCAAATCACCATGAAAAACATGGTTTTTGGTCACCCCGACACCTAGAAGCTAATTTTTATAGTTTTGGTCCCCCGATCATCCCTAAAAACGCATTCTGATGCACCTGCATAAAGAATGCTTAATGAAAGTGAGCTAAAAATCCATGTCAATTCATCCACCGCCATCGTCGTCTCACATCTTTTTGGTCGTCATGAATTTGCATATTTAGTTTGAGATTGTTGTGCCAAGGAATTAATGTGAAACAATTCCTCATTCATATCCCCATGAAGAACATGAAGAATGCGGGGATGAGGGGTGAAGAAATCCAATAAACAAAAGAGTAATGAACCTCACCCATCAATCATCATGTTGTTAATCTTCTTTTGTTAGAAGGTTTAAATAGGGTAAATTATAAAAATAAAACATGGAATAATAAATTCCTCATGAACAAACCCAATGAAGCCCTCCCATATGGACAAAGATGCACAGATCAACCAGTTCATGGGTTGATATGTGTTAATCGATGAATTAATGAATGTGTAATAAAAAAACATAAAACACTACCCATACCTCAAAGAGGGATCGATCTCTAACAACGGTATCACACTACCATCATCACTGGGATCCTTCAACACCATTGGTGTAGCGATTAAAACTTTTTATTCGTCGTTATTTGTTGTCAAGAGTTCCTTCTAAAGCTCTAATAATTCTCCAAATATTCTATAAATATTCTAACAACGAAAATAATTTGATTATACCATTAATTGAGTGGAATTAATTTCAGCATTCCATCATGCTGAGTCACTGCCGTTATGCTGCGGTATTAATGAGTCACCATTGCTGTTTCAAAGTGATTATCAAAGGTCAATAATTATAAAAAAAGGTCCCCATCGTTGTGTTGCAGAGAATATTTTCGAATAAAATAAAATAAAAATTTCAATTTATTTTATTTTATTTTACTTTACATAAAATTTATAAAAATTAACTTTTTCCCTCGACCCATAGTGGTCGATGTTAGGTCAGTTATTTGGTAAAGTAATCATCCCGAATGCAACAGTGACCTCATATTTTTAATCTAGTAATCCATATAAAAACATCACAACTACACACACACACTGAATCACTTAACATAAAATGGTCAAACCACCCATTTGGGCTCACCAGGCCTCAAAATGATGTGTCATCTCTGTACATGGTCTCGAAAAAATTTCATATAATATTAAAAAATAATAATAAATGGAAAATCCAAGACATTACAATCACTCTCTATCCCATCATGACATCTCATGAGACTAAAAATTCCCCAATGCATTGGAGTGCTAGTTGGGAGAACCCATCCTAAAAAATTCATGAATATGTGTTCTATATTAAGAATAAACATAAGGGTTACCAATAAAAATAAATAGGTATCATAATCATGTCACATGGCATAAAAATAAGAATATCATAAATGTTTCCATGAATGAATAGATCCAAAACATCCATGGATATTCATAAAGGAAAATAGTCAGGTATCTGGATAACTATTGTCTAATTGATGTTTAAACAAGAAAAAGTAGTGTTTATGAAACCTAAAGAATGAATCATTTTAGTATGTTTTAAGAAAAATATTAAATAAAATTTAAAGTTGAAAAGGAATATTTTTTTCATAAATCATGAAATGAACCATTATAGTTTTTCATTAAAATATTAACGATTTTATAGTGATAATAGTGGCTTAAAATTTATTATGGAGTTCACTTGGATGCATGTAAGAAATCATGATGTTCCCTTAAATCAGGATTTCTTATTAGGAAGAATTAAGCAGGGGTCCTTTTGAAAACATGTATATCCCTAAAAAATAAGGATTAAAAGATCTTGACACATGATTTTACAACATATAAACAACATTTAGAAGATATAAATAAAAATAAAAGATAATATGAATTGGTTAAGAAGAGAGGAAGATTAACTTGATGGAGTAATGTAGGTTCTTGTATAATCTAATACCTTATGTGTGAAATGATTCTGAAAATGATCTTAATGTCATGAATAATAAAACTAAATCCAATAATTAATTATTAAAAAACCTTTTATAAATATAATTTATCTATTATAATTTTATCATGTTCATTTATGTCCCTTATAATAGGTTATCAGAATCAATTTCATCATTCTGGAGCATTAGTTTCCATGGGTTTCATGATCAGTTTACTTGTATTAGTGTATTGAAAATAATGTATAATGAGAATATTTTTCTAGAACTGAACTTATTTTTTATTACATAACAAATAAAATGTTAAAATTATTGTTTCCCCTTAATTGAGTATGAATCATTAGATTAATCTGTAAGATAATTTTTTAGATTAATTTAGCATTTTTTTCATCTGAAACTAGTTTTGTTTTATTAATAAATATCATGTATATATACTGGTTCCAGGTAATTATAATGGTTTTAATAAATATAATATATTCCATTTCAACCATAAAAATTGTCTCATGTCTAGCCTTGAAGTTTTAATTTAATGATAAAAGAACGTTGTCCATGAAGGTGGTAAATCAACACCATATATTAAGATTATATGACCAAAAAATAGAACATTTTTTTCCAAAATCCACACTTGGTAAACTTTTCAAATATTTTATCCTTAGTTGGAATATTTAGTACAATATTAAAGTGGTATTCATGATATCCCATTAATATTTAATAGATTAGTATATCATATATTAATACTACTAGAAACTTACCAAGCTAATATCTTGACACTATTCATTAAATCCTTGAATATTATGGGGGAATTAGTATGACCAAAGGGAATAAATATATATTCATGGTTTCTATACCATGTACGGAATTTACTCTTGTGTATATCCTCCTTCTAGACCCATACTTTATTATATCCATAACAAAGACCAGTCATAAAAAATTATTGAGCTTAATACAGTGGATAAAACAAGTCATCAATATAAAAAAGGTTATAATTATTCTAAATTGTGATATTTCTCAAATCCTGATATTCAATACAGAGTCACGTTGTTCCATATATCTTTAAATAAATATCATCCCATGGTGAAACATGGTGATGAATGAATTCCATTCGAATGTTTTGTTGGATTTTCTTCATCAATTCCTAAAACACAATCAAATCCATTCTAGATGGAGTCTTTTAAATTGTTATGGAAGAAAGTATTTTTTCTATTGATAACTCATAATTACATTTTTCTTGTAAGGGCATGTAACTCTTTTGGAATAACATCATCAAATACCTACAAAATTTACATATAACTATTGTAATATTTCACCACAACCATTTGAGAGAAACACACCTTGTAAATGGTAATTAATACCCTTATAGTGGATGTAAACCCTATCATAATTTCATATATATAGTCATATTTATAGATGATCATAGGTTATTTTGGAATATAAAATGTAACATCCTTTAATAGTTAATTGATTTGGTATTTTTGTAGATAAATTCATTCCATTATCATGATAAAATTAAATTAATCTAGGGTAAGAATGATATGATTTTAAGGAGACATATTCCTATGAATTTCAACCAAAGAGGAATCATATACATGATATGCGATCACTGTACTATTAGTATTTTCATTATTAGTTATAAATATAATAATTTGGGTGGAATCATTTCACCATTAAAAATTATTTGTATTTCAAATAAAGAGTAGTTCTATATTAAAATAAGACATTATTTGTTCTATAGTTCATGGTAAGTGTAACTTTAACCATGATTTCAGTGAACCCTTTATAAGAAATAATGATCATGTAAGATTTCCCTATAGGAATTGGTTAGCATAATTCTAGTAATAATTTCATTTGTAACACTTGATTTTGGGTGGTGTATTTTTTTCATCTTTTGATATGTTTTCATCATTAGTTAATATATTCGTACCACTTAGATAATTAATTTTCTAATGACCATCCCTTCCATACTAAAAAAATTATTGGTCCCCATATGATAATTTCTTCCATGATTCATTGAACACATTGAGAATAAATTAAATATCATCTTCATCTCTCCATAGTTCTTAAATATTCATTGAATTTAATTTTTCTCAACTTATCAAAACCATGAGATTGATAAATAACTCCAAAATTAATTTCCAACATGAAATAACATAAAACAATCTCTTTATAGAAACTAAATTTTCGTATTGCTAACCCCCTTAGGATAATTGTTTTTAATCCAATAAGGATATGAACATCCTTAAATTTATGTTCGATTATAATACAAGAATCATACCTCACAATTGTTGTAAAATTGTCCTCATATGTTCCAATTGATTAAACATCCTTATTTATAGCTTAATTAATTCATTTTCTATCTTTGTATAATCAATACAAGGAATGTACATATTACCAAATAAGTTATTTAACTCATATGAATCCACAGACTCAATTTCAGCTTTTTTCCTCATATTAATGATAAGAGTCCATCATTGATTCTTCTCTCCTTCCAAATGGTATATATTCCAAATAGAATATTTTTTTTGAACACTGGATAATGGAAAATATATTTTTCATGATGCTGATCCATTTTTTAGCAGTTAGTGGATCATAATACCCTATGAATTAAGGTAGACTTTTAATCATAAAGAATTCTATAAAATTTTGTTCCCTCCTTTTTTATTTTGGAAGTACCACAAGATTCATATCTCAATACAGTTGATTGATTATAAAAATTAGTTATTACATTTTATATCACAAAATATTGGGATTCTAAAGAGTACAATCAACACATTTTATTTCACACTCAGCATTATCATGGTTTCTATTTGTTCAAACCATTTACTAAAACTAAAAAACATATTTTGAGAAACAATAATCATGATTAGGAACCATATAATCATATAAAATCACTTATAGGAGGTCCAAATCATGAAACATTCATTAATATATTACAGTCAAGGTTTATCATAGGCCATTCATTCTCATCATCTATTTAAATCCATCATGATGGTTCCTAAAGAGTTTGTGAATTTAAAAAGCGTATTCCATTGTATTGTCAAACTAGGTGTATTGCAAGGGCCATTATCATACACTGAGTGATGATCAAGACTATCTCAATAATCCCTTTTTGAGGTAATTAAGCTTAATTACAATTATTTTAGAGCCACATATACTTATAGTATCTTTAAAGGTGTATAATTTCATAAACCACTCATTCTATCCTTTTCCCAAATTCCAAGACAATTTCAAATAAAATGAGTCATCCATCGACTTACCCTTAGACATGTCCTTTGGGATTTCACTATGAATTCTCAACATAGTTTTCAAAGGAAAACTATCCATCTCTTATGATACTAACTATAGTGACCTAGGATTAACATACACGTATTTTAAAACTTTTTTATGAATATTTATTACATCACACAACTCACATGCCTATGGATTGTAATTGTTTAGTGTCTTTTGAAACTTGAAAACCAAAAAATTGATATTTCTCCAAACTAAATGATCTCCCACTATGATCTACATAAATAGATCCCATATTACACATATCACCCATAATACATTACTTCATAACCATAAAAAGGGAAACATATGAAAAGGCGAGTTCTGATTCTCAAGAAGGGTAATCAAATGAGATACATTAACAAAACATGAACATGTATATATGAGAACATGAGCGTACCATTTGAAAACCACTCCCTTCATGTCAAATATTATAATAGTAATTCATTGAATAACTATTGTAAATTAATAATACATGAATCCCAACATATTTAAATAACGTTATCCATGAGCACCTAAAATTGGTAGAAGATATAGAATTATGGTATACACATAAGCATGGAAAATCATTTACATAGCAGTAAAGGGCCATTAAAAAGCTATAATAGTTTAATGGGTTCACTACCCAAGACATCATAGTAGTCAATGTTCACTCCCATGACCATCAAAGAGAACAAATACCCTTATTTAAATGATTTCACTCCCAATTACGGACCTATTTATCTCATGAGAAATAAATCATTACCCCATTAATTGGGGAGACAAATAGGTCTCACCCATATATTAACTAAAACTATATTTATGTGTTCTAAAATCTCACAAAACAATCATCATATCATAAACCCATGAAATGAAATGGGTTTCATAAATATCTGATTATATTATGACACGTGGAAAAGAGAAATGTTTCATAATCATTTTATTATTTCATCATAGCATATCCGATGAAAAATAAGAGTGTTTGATAATAATTTCATCATGGTATGACTAGTGGAAGAGAATAGTGTTCCATAAAAATTATGGAAACATAGTCATAAAGAATTCAAAGAAATGATAGGAATCACTTCCTTGGATCATATCCCCATTAATTTAGAGGAAACATCAATGAATTTCATCATAGATGAAAAATTATTCTGAAAAAACATTCAAAACATTTTTTTAGGAAAATATCATTTCTATATTGAAAAATACATTTTTAAAACATAAAATATTTTAGAAATATTTTTCCACAAAAATAATCTTGAAATATTATAAATGATTCTTCAAGGAAAATAATGGTCATGATAATGGTATTTTTTATTTTTTGATTAAACATTAAAAAATATTCATTTCACATTTTCAGAAAAATAAAATTTTATAATATATGGAAAATTATCTGATGATTCCTTTCATAAAAATTTAATTACTCAATCATGGATAAAAATGACATTAGAATTCATTTGGTAACAACAATACTTAAAAAAATGTTTTAAAAAAATGGTTTTGGATGAAAATGGATTTTTGACCAATGGGAGAAATAATGTCTGATTTTCATAAAAACATTTTATAAAATACATTAACTAAAAAAGAGTTAAAAATATGTATGATTTATTGATAATAACATGAATAACTGGTAGAGAATAATATTTCTGATTTTCTTGATAGATGCATCATAATATCTTATCATCTGCAACGAAATAATTAATGATAATATTGTAACATAAAACAATTACCTCTTGTGTATCTAACTTTGGTAGTCTGCTTCAATCGTCGATGGCCTTTGGTTGTTGAGTTTGATCGGTTTTTTTAGATTATAGGACCTGCAGGACTGCGGGATTGTTGGTCTTCTTGATACGTGGCATCTTATAATTCGGGTTTCCCCGTGGGATGATTTGATCTGGGCCTGGTCCAATTCTACCCATCTTTGTAGCAATTGCAAGTTCTTCCTCCTTTGATTTTTGTTTGATCTATGATTGAACTACAACCCACCCTCCACCGCAACATGGGTATGTTTCTTCACCTTCCTTCACCCTTTCAAAATCCAACAATTATTCATATGATCGGAAATTTGGTGGGTCGTTTCCTGTACTATAATGTTCTCATCTCTACTGTATGTCATCCCATCAATCCATGCATCTGTGTTGAGGTGGATGTGTCAATGTCCCCGGTCGATTGGATTTGGATTGCCATTGGAACATAGTTTAGATGGATGCAGGCTATGGTTTTTTAGTCCTGGGTTAGCTACTGCTCAAAATTTTTTCGTCTGGGGCATCAGGTGTCGCAGTGTAATACTGAAGGGAGGAGTATTAATTTTGATTTGAAGGTGATGATACGTGAGGGGAAAAGTCAATTTCTCGGTGTGGTTAATGGTAGGTAGTTTGATTCTAGGGATCAAGGTGAAGTGGCAGTGGGAGGAAAGGAAGTGGCCTCTTCCAATCTACTGGTCAATGTAGTCTTTGACCAGCTCAAATCTAAGCTGAGGGTGGGGGATGGTGTGAAGAAGGATGTTGACATGGGTGCTGATAAGGGTGACTCTGGTTCTAAAGGGTGGTGGACTGGAAACAATGATGGTGTCATTCGAACTAAGGAGCAGAGACTTGGGGCTATGAGAAATTTGAGGTATTCTGGATGTGAGGATCAGCTTTCTATTGGAATTTCAAAGGTCTGTGTTGCAATTCATAAGGGCTGGGCTGATGGTAATGAAGGTGTACAGGCTGCTGTCCCCACGGGCAATTGGTTTTAAAGGCTGGAGCAGGAGGATGTGGAGGAGGTCTTGCTGGATGGTGCTAACATGAAGACCTAGGGAATTGTTCAAGAAGATACTGTACTAAATGAGATCTTTGAAAAAGGGGGTTTGTGAAGGAAATTAATTGATATAAAACCTGCAATGCTTAGTTATACCTAACACTAATTGTCAGGTCAATCAGAACTAACTTGAGCCTTATCAGGATATGCCGATTCCTGGTAAATGGGAGGATTTATCTGATAGTGACAAAGAAAATGAGAGTGGCACGGTCAGACCATCATATAGTGATGTTGTTCAAGGATGGAATAAGGCGTTTCCTGGGAGCAAGGAGGATATTCTTGCATCACCGCGAAGACGGTCGAGGAAGGAATACTCTTACCTGCCAAATTTGAGGTCCACCAGGTCATTTTCTAAACGTATGAAAACATCTAATGAACTCCTATCATTTGAATAGATGAATATTAGGAGAAAGTATATAAAGGTCCTCAAGTAATGTGAGATCTAAGAATGGGAATCCAAGGCTATGGATGAAGCCTTTTTTCATTGAGGTGGTGATGGGTCATATTTTAATGGTATGTAGCATCTATTTTTGTCATGTGGCACTTGTTTTCTGAACTTTTCCTTTACATTAATAAATGGTTAGGGTATATGCCTCTGACTAATATTTTTGGTATACCTTATATAAATTTTATGAAATTTTATTAACCATTTATTATCAATTTCAAGTTAGAGTTCCTTTTTGAGTTATAAATGTTTTATTTCTCATATATGTTTTGAATTGTTATTTTTTGTTCCACATACTTTGAAAATGATTTCATTCTCAATATAATTTTAATAATTATAAATATTTCATATATATTTATTATATATATCTTTATAGTAATCTGTAATATTTACATATAAAAAATTAAATTCATTTTTCATGTAGACGGTATGCTATATGTAAACATTAATGTTGATTAAAATTTCTTATCTGATTGAAAAAAAAATATTGAATGGTATAATATCATTATATGATAGTTTTAATGTCATTTATATCACATATTTTAATTAAAACCGCCCTTATTACCTTCTTTGTAAATACTGAACGAATCGTACTGTATCACGAGGCGGTAGTCTACCGTACACCTGAGCATTGTTATTGTATTCCCACAAAATGGGGAGAATGAAGGTATGTGTTATATAATAATTCCAAAAACATAATAATATCTTAAACACAATATATTTCTAAATATATATAATACATATTTTACTATTATATACTTTTTGAGTTGGTAATGGAAAAACCAATGACATCAGTTCACAAGGAAGTAGTCTATCATACACACAAATGATGATTTCAAATCCCATTTGATGGAAGTGGGGATGGTTGTACATAAATTACATAGCATAAAAACATATAATTATATTTAATATATTTAATTTTTTATATCATCATGTTATAATAACATTTGAAGAATGTGGAGGAAGAAATAAAACAAAATTATTTTTGATGATAGTTACCTATTCTTTAGGTATCCCCATTAGGATTTCACCAAGAGCCTTCCTTGGATGGGTTTATATCCAAAATAATGCTTCTAGGATGAGAAAAGGAAGGAATTTTGGTTGTTATTGGATGAAACAAATGGTTTTTATGGTGTTAATAATCTATGAGGGGGATTGAATTTTATAAGTGAGCTAAGTGGCACACTTTTAATTTTTTGAAATGAACAAGGTTACACAAATTTTTTACATTACAAAAGGGTCCAAAAAAGATCAAATTAGAACTTTAGAAATCATATATTCTAAATACTCTTATAAAATATTTTTATACAAGTTTATTGGTAATTTTAACCCTTATCTCCCTATTTTATTCTCCTCTAAACCTGTTTTCACCTTTAATATGATAAATAATTTTTTCTTTTTTTTAACTATTCATTTTGGTAAACAATATGTTGAAATAATTAGATAATATTTATTATGATAATTCCCAATTTGGAATCATTTTTTCCAAATTCCATTCACATATTTGAATAAATTTTAATTTCATATTTACCCTATAGAAACGATGAGAATGTGGGGTTTTGAATAGAATGTGTTTAAAAGATTACAAATATTTTATATGAAAACTAATTGTGAAATTGATTCCAATAGGTGAAAATGTAAAACAACTAAGAGATTACCACTTCTAAATCCCAAGATACGACCACCACATGTGGTCCAAGCACCCCATATCCCTATGATCCTCTGATATCATGATCAAATTGTCTGTCGTCTGCAAGGGCACACCAAATGCGGGAAATGACCAAGTAGGGGTTAGTATTATAATACTCAATAAGATGACTGGAAGGATTGAAGGAGTATCAAGAGAGGTAATGAAGAGGGGAGCAATAAGAAAGAAGAAGGTACAACAAAATTGAACGAAAACAGTATAGCTCCACCCAACAAGAGGGTGAAAGTAGACTCATCCAAAGATAAGGAGCTCAAAATGGAGAGGATATGAACTCCCCATCTAATCATTGCTACCTATATTAGGATAGTGGACACATCCCACAATGAGAATCTAGACACAGAAAGAATGTGACATACCCCATGCGTCATCACCTCTCTTATAAGGAGAGTATCCAAAATCCATGGAGTCGGCACTGGAAACAAGATATATATATATGACCTTAGTCAAAAAAAACCAAATGAGGGAATAAGAGGATATCCATCTCACAGCTCAGCCCAAGAAAGTTATTAACCAACAGTTCCATGTAAAGCTATCTACAATGCAAAACACCTTGTCACATATGCCCAGGAAAACCAAGTCAATGTGGAAAAAATCACCGCACATCAATAATATCTTCTTTGGGAAATAATGACTCCCCCACAAATTTTCTGGTCACATCACAAGAGTTCATATCAGTGGGGAATGTGGGTTTCTTCCTTGTGGGTTCTTATGTAAGATGAACCATTCCTCACCATCGTTCCACGGGATTGAGGGTCTTCATTAAACCAATGGGGAATGCACTCTCTGACATGGTGGGAGGGTCAGCCCGATATCTCCTCAGGGACTACACTATGAGTCTGCCTGATATCTCCTCAGGTACTACACTGTGGGTCATCCTGGTATCTCATTGGTGACTACACTCTGGGTCCGCCTAGTATCTCTTTAGGGAAAACTCTCTAAGTCATCTCGGTTTCTCATATGGGACTATTCTCTGGTTTATCCTAATATCTACTCAGGGACTATGTTACCCAGTCCGGTGGGAGGGATGGCCAGGAACTTCACTCGTCATCCCAACTGCATGTTACCTATGAGAAAGCACTAATGATCACTAGTCATCCCTATTGGATAGTACCTCTTAGAAAATAACTGTGGAACACTAATCATCCCTGTTGGATGGTATGTCTTAGAAAAGCATCGAGGAAATACGATAACCCCAATCAGATGGTACATCTCAGAAAATCATCGAGGAACTCTGGTCATCCTCACTGGATGGTATGTCTTGAAAAAAGCATTAAGGAACTCCCATAATCCTCATTGGATGGTATGTCTCGGAAAACACATCGACGAACTCTGATCATCCATGCTAGATTGTACGTCTTAAAAAATCATCGAGGAACTCTGATCATCACTACTATATAGTACATATCATAAAATCATTGACGAACTCTGATCATCCCCACTGGATGGTACATCTCGATGAAATGCCTATGCTGTCATCGGGTTCCACCTCAAGTAGGTGTCAAACTCAGAACATCTTGCATTATATCTCAGAAAGGAACTACATAGGGAACTATCGAATTCAATGAATAAAAATACTCCCGATTGGCTACTAATATGCCAAAGTATGTTCACCAAAGTAGGAAATACGAGAGATAGAAGATTTGTAATGTCTTACAAGATGCGTGTAGGGCCCACACGCTGTGTGGACCAGTCTCTTCTCCTGGCTATATAGCTTTCCATATTAGAGTGCTAAACTAAAAATCAAGTAACCCTAGGATTGATAGTGTACTCTCAGAGTAAATGACATATCTAGTCAAAAGGCTAAAGATCACACATTGTTTGTTGTTAAACAGATGGGAGAAAACATAATTTAACAGGTAGGCCTCCTCAAATGGAACCGTATAACCAAATTGATCACACCATTGCGATTCATGGAGAAAAATTGAACAATATTAACTATTCATTCTCCCTGAAAAAAACATGTAAGGGAGAAGTTATATATTGCCACATTGTTCTTTAAAGACGTCATGTAGGACCCACACCTCGATCCCGAAACAAATTATACAGATCATGTTGTTTCAATCCCCAGAGAAAAATACATGATATGGATTACACATTCGTAAAAAAATGGATACCCGAAGAAATGGTTTCATTTCACCGTAACGTGCATGAACCAGGCCTTGAGGGGCTTGTGCCTCGATTTCAATTTAAACACCTAAAATTATTCATGAAAAGTCCGCGTCAATTTCAAGGTCACAACGCCTCGGACATCATACCAATCTGATGTCGTATGGAAGATTTAGGACATATATAGGATTCTGAAACAATAATAATATGAATATTATTGGTCGTTTAATGGACCTAAACCATGAACCCAAATTTAATATTCAACATTGGACTTGAATCGACCATCTTAATCGTAGGTTCACTCTACCACTGACGGTTCGTCAAACTGAGGTTTCACGGATGACTTACGGAAGAAAACACAGTTTTTCCAACCAAAATATTGCCAACATAAATATATTATTATTATTTAAATTTAACCTTTATTTACATTGATCCTCAATTAAAACTCACACGCAATATTCTACAAGGTTTAAATGTGCAACACATAGGCCCCAGGATTTATACTATTTATCATTTATTTTACCTTTTTATCATTATTTTATTATTCCTCTCTTCAAACATTTCATTTTAATTATCGTCCACAATTTGCACCTCTTATAAATCTAACTCCTGATCATCAGTCATGCTACAAAACTGTGCATTGCTTGCTCCACCCTATAGCTGAATCGGGAATCCGCCAAACCTCCGCCTCACACACCGCTAGACTTCTTGCTCTCCATTATCGTTGGTCGAAGCTTCCCTGTCCCCACATGCTGCACATGCACCACCTCACCACTGGGAGCAGTGATGACCACCTTTTCTCCAATAAAGGCATCCATAAAATCATGCTGCCCTACTGGAAATAATATCTAAACCTATAAATCCCAGATCTACGGTGATCGAGTCTCACCATCAACCTAGATCATCAGACGCCGCTTCACCGAACCAACGTAATTCAGTTGTCCCGAACCATTGTAAACCTCTCACCCCAACCACTGATGGCCCTATTTTCCCTGGCCACTATGATCCCCCACTCACCGCAATACACTAGGGGCCGTTGGATTCTGCTAGGGATGGAGGGGTTCACCACCTCTGATCGCTGGTCACCATCTCCGTCGCATCTGGTGTCAAGAAACTCAAATTTGGGACTTAGAGCGCCCTATCTTTTCTTTTATAAAACAATATCCAAACCCAATTGGGATCTTGATATCGAATCTGTCTCAACAGAATCATTCGATTGTTCAGTGATTTCTTTTTCATTTATTTGTCTGATCAGTGGTTGAATGAGACACCGGCGATGAACGCATAAAGGGAAGAGATATAAAATTATGAAACAACAAAAAAATCTATCTATGGACTTTTTTGTTTGAATATCATCGATGATATTAATGAATGTGTGGAGTTATCAAAAAAATACTCCATATTGAACAAACCCAGATTTCATGAATATGAATGTAGAAAAATAAACTAAACATAGAAATTTCAATCCAGGAATTAATTTTTTGTGATTTAATTCACCTTCGTTAGGAAAAAATCAATCGGAGATAAAAATCGACAAAGAAAATTAAAACGTAGATTCGATCCATTTTTGTTGATTAAGAACATGTTTTCTTGATTGTTGTAAGATGTTTTTGTTCTTGTCGCACTTCAATCCACCTGGATCCAGGGCTTCTTCGTCGTTTGTCAACTGGATGGATAGGAGGGGGTGGTTATTGTCGTTGGAAAAACTGGATTATGAGACCAAGATCTCATAACCATGAATTTATAACCTCTCATTAGTTTAAAGTAAATAAATCAAATAATTAAATAAAAAATTATTTAATTATTTAATTAATAGTTGAGGATGACACATAAGCCAACCTCCCGAACCTGAAAAGGTTAGATCCAGCCTAGGGTAAAACCTATCTTATGAACTCAACGTGGTCTCATATTTCTCACCCAATCCCCTATCTGTGAGTTATTTGGGTTAGAGCCATTACATGAATAAACTAATAATTTAATTTGTACATTTTCTATACAATTAATTGGCGAGGGGTCTAACCATCCCACGCCGACTCATTTTTTGTTGCACCTAGGGGAAACACCATGTTCCGAACCCAACTGAGGTCTCATACTTTTGATCCGATAAATTGCATAGGAGTTATCTTGTTTTATTTTACTAACTACGGGTGCGTAATATAAAACAAATTTAATATTTTTTGACAATTAATTATGAGCACACTGGGCCTCATAATTTAATTCCTTATTCGTGACCATCTCTGGAATAATATTTAGAAATATTCAATGTCTTGTTAGGTGAAAACCATGTCTCTATATATCATTACTAGAAGAACAACATCAAAGAACCATTAATAAATGGTCTTCTTGTTTCCATGGACTTACTACACTATTGGAACTCCACTTAGCCCCGCATCCAAGTATCTAAATCATCTATAGTACAATCACCTATCACTAACACCCAACTCCAATATTACCAATTCATCATGTATCCGTCAATTATGAGTTCCTGACTCCCTACCTCTTAGAATGGGGCCAACTGGAAAATGATTACCTGTACCTAAATGGAATGCAGTAAACCACCCTAGAAAAACCTCACACATGTGGTTTCACAACCCACCATGTTTTCTGAGAATTGTGGAAACATGATTAATTTTGATGCATATTCCATAACAGACATTCTCCCCATTTGTTGGATTAAGAACCCTGGAGCTCTCTCTACCCTCATTATATTTGGGAATAAGTGCTCAAAGAACATTTCTAAAAAAATTTCAAGCTAGCCCCTTGTGTCTTCCATATTGATCCTTCATTTACACCAGTTCATAGTTGGTACAATGATATTGTAGATACCCAACTTCACCATCTACCACGTATGGGTATCTAGATTCTGAATGATCATATACATCAATTTGATTTGGTTCTCTTATACAATGGACCACCTTCACATTGAAATAGTGGTGGGTTCCAAGAATGTAACTCTTGTGTTAGATAAACCATGGAAGGATATACCCTATGATCCCCCTTCTAATACAATGGATGATACATAATAGTATATATCTGAGCTTCTTATAATGATGTTACTGAAAATATGTCAATTATAGTGGTTTCCCGGCCTGCACGAGTGCCTATACATGAGCCTTTTTTTATGGATTATAGTCTTCCTAGCCCTCTGGGTCCTTATCCAGACCCGCATGGTTTCAACATCTGTGTTCTCCAATGGAACCACATCATGACCTAACTGAAACACCCCTTTCTCCGATCTAGGTGGTGTCCCACTGAAAACTATACATGGTTAGACAACCTAGTTAACATATATATATATAATGCAGAAATAGAATGATGTAATAAGAAATTCAATCTCACAACCAAAAACCATTCCTATAACAACCTGGTCATATGGAATATAACAATTATGAAATTTTTATCAACCCATATCAGAGCTAATTATCATGTATTCCTTGGTCCATACACATTTTGAGGAACCAAGTTAGCTAATACAGATAGCATCATTTACCAAACTGGTGATCAACATCACCCCATACCATCTTCCGTTCATACTCGAAAAAGAGCCACACCCATACACATATATATTTATCACAAATCAAAAATATATTTCATCGAGTACACTTTATTGGAAGTGTTGAGTAAAAACTACCAAAGAAAAGATAATCAATGAACTCTTCTTAGCTTACTTTTTTGACATTTTGGACAACCCAACCCCTCTTAGAACAATCCTATTTCCCAATGACAATCACAATATTCTTATTTCACAGGAAATGCATAAATGTATATATTAAAACATCTTATATGCCTATGAGAAACATAAGAATGCATAAAAAGAAACACTTCCATATTGGGACAAGGGTTAAATATCTCATCCCTAACCATAGTTGGTCAATACTAAGATATCATAATAGGTAATAGTCACATTCAAGAATGCCACTTTAGTTGGAAATTATATTTACTTTAAAATGTGGAAAATAGAATAGTAATACCCACCTATGGTAACTTGTATTATCCCTCGTGCAAGGGGATTCATGAACCCAAGCATGAGTTTAAAACTAGTTTCAACATCATCCTAATCCCTGGTCTACTATAGACCAAACAAAAATACCCAATAAGAAAAGTAAAATCATTTTGTACCATTAGTATCCATCCGAACACTATTACTAATTCCCAGTCATGAACTGAACTAATACTATTTGTAGCACCATGAACCATTTATCCACTTGAATAGTGATTCGTGCCAAGTTACACAAGACATAGGCATGCCTCCATGTACACAAAATTATTTCTTCTTGAAGAAAGGGTGTAAAGAGGTGAAAATGGGGAGGATACAATCTCTTATGATGATATAATAATGGTTTATATAAAAATAATGTATTTGAAATATAAGAACATATAGACATTGAACCAGTGACCCACCCTTGTTAAAAGCATTAAAATATCAAAAAATAGTGGAAGTATAAAAAAAATAGTTGAAAAAAAGCTTGTAGTTGTTTAAACTAAAACAAAACATGAAAATATAATAGGTTATACAATACGATAGAAGAAGAGTCACTAATGGATGACCTTAGTGTGTATATATATATATATATAACATGGTAATATAGAGAGAGAAAAATATAAACTATTACTGATTCATTATTATCAAGGTCTCTTTACATCCATCCCATGTGAACACCATCACTGGTATCCAAATTCAATGCCCAAACCCTTACCTAAATGAAAAAGCATGAAATCTAAATGTGTCTCGATGTGACCATGTAAGGTGTGTTGAAGAGTATCAATAGGACACTACCAATGAATTACAATCATACATATGATATTAAGATGGTGTGTAAGAGAAATATGAAAAGGCACCACATTCATCTCATAGAGACAAACATCCATGGTTCTTAAGACCCATGACTAAGTTGTCACCTACTTCAACCAATGTCAAAATATGTTAGAGGATAGGATCCTCAGATTAAATCTGAAGGCACACCATGATGAATAATAATCTTGGTGAAATCATAGGTTCCACCTATGGTAATGTTTACTAGAAAAATATCCCAATTGACACATTTTTTCCACATCATTACATCAACATCCCAAAATAATTCCCAAAATTAATGAATCTGGTCAATCGGACCCCTGCTCAAAAGAACCTATCTCCTCGATGCCTGACATGTTGAGGAACAATGATATTTTACCTCTATGTAAAAACATCATCAACTAAATAACTGATGTCTGGAAGAACTGTGATGTCTATAGTCCCAAATAAGTAATGGACAAATTTCATCACATGGGGTGAGCCTTAGCCCCAAACTGATAGCCTCATCAATATCATCTGATGCATCCTCACTATCCTCGTGGATTTGTATGGAAAGACCCTCCTACAATTTCCCTAACTAACAAATACCAAAGGCACATACCCCCATGAGTTATCCATAAAACCTCAACATGTAATTCGTACTATGTTCACATGACTCCAAATAGTGAATTGGCCGACACAGGCGAGTGATAATAAAAAATTTAGAAACTAAGCCACCCAAATATAGAACCTCATGACCCTATAATGTTGTCTCACAATCTGATGTACACTCAATCACATATTCCCTAACCCATTAAAAAGCATTATGACCTTGTCACCTAAAATGATGATGGATTCACCCAACCAGTGATCAACATCTCTCAAAATACATATATATATCAGGCTATGCCCAGCCTAATGATCACATCAACTCAAAACAGATAGCCAATTATATATCAATATTCATGTTGATCCCATAAAACGAAAATGGATCTCATATCATGTGATTCACACATATATATATATATGAAATTTAATAAAAAAATCAATATAATTACAAGACCAACTAAATTTAAAAGGGAATACACCCAAACTAGTCTGTACAAGGCAAAATCCCCTCACACTGCTCAAACTGTATATAGATTTGGGAAATCATGACTATTGTAATATCACATTGATTCAATTAATTAATTGACTATAATTAGCAATTTAAAAATTCTTCTTTTAGTCAACTCAATGGTGGGTTCAAGTATGTGCTCACAAAGCACTATCGAAATCACAATGAAAGGTAAGCACCACTGACCATGGGTTGGTATATTCCCATACATATAATCATAGCATCTAACATGGATATATTTGGATCAAGTGTTCATTTAATATGAACACTATGAAAATATGTTAAAACCACTCATTGAGACATAGTGCACCGTATGGTGAGTGAAAATAGTAATTGATTAAAGAGGATAGAAACCCTGACCGAGATGAATCCCATGCAACTGATGACATAAAGAATAGAACCAGGATGAGGGAGTTTGATCACTCAAATCTTAGGAGGGAAAAAATGAGCACACTACTTCTTTTTGTGACCAATTACGAAAGAAGAATTTGAAAAATGTAATAGAAGTGTATGGAAAAGCTGGAAATTCACACCTTTAATGAATTGCATAATTATCATATATTATTTTCCAAAATTTGAGGAAACTGTGAAAATTATACTTCATATGATCCATACCCCACAAGATTATCAGACATGGTTTCGAAAAATCATGCATAAAACATTCACACTAAAATACATAAGTACTACCTATTTAGCACTATGTGTACTGATGTGTGTATGGGGTGGCAAATGGTTCACATGTTGTGTAAATGCGCTCTACTAAAAACATTAAGGGATTCACAAAGAAATTTACCCATATATAATGGTTTTTAAATAATTTATTAGTGAAAAAGGGTGGAACATTATTTCTCCTTGGATTTTTCATTATTTACCAATATCGTTCACCTTAGTTAGTGCACTACAAAATATTAGAGTTTTCATCCACAGACCAACACGGAACCTAATTAAAACCCCAAGACATTTTTCAAGCATTAAGAATCATCTTTAACTAAGGTCTTGTGTTTTGGGAACTCTTGGGCTTACATTCTAAAAATTGAGAAAATTTTACTCTACCCACCAAACAGTAAAATTTCAAATTGGAAAATATTTCTACTCGTTCCAAAAAAATGCAGGACATTACATATTAGTTGAATATTTTTCTATATTTACCTGGATTTAATTATTATTTGTTAAAATTGAATCATTATATATTTTTTCTGTTTTTTAAATTTATGTGACGAATATACAGATATGAAAATTATTACTTTGAAATGTTACCATGGGCGAGAATTTTAAAACCATGATTTGGATTCATATTGTTTAAAACATGGAATCCAAAATATATTTCTTCCCTAAGAAACATTAAAAGTATTTAATTATTGAATGGAAGAATATGTATTTTCAATAAATTATTAAAAAAAATTTGTGTAAAAACAACCCACCTAACCCTATTTTGGATGAAGCTATAAATATAGCATGTTATATCATAAACAATGCTCAGATTATATCTATTTTGAAGAAAACACCCTATTATCTATGGAATAATTTATAAATAATAGTTTGAGACTTTAATGTTTTTATATTAATGGTTAATATTTTAACACTAAGTATAATATTGGATGAATTTATCCAAATTTTGATAAATGAATATTCTTTATCTATTCTACTACATTCAAGTCATATTGAGTTTTCAAAAAAAAATCAATGATTTGAAGAATAAAATCATGTTAAATTTTAAGATAGTAATCCTATTCCTCAAAAAATGGCTTTAGTTGATGACCTAAGTGATTCATTTGAAATAATAATAAATTAAATCCTCTTTGAAAATAAAAAATAAGGATGATTTGGAAATTGATATTCATAAACTGAAGCCAAAAAGGATGAATACCAATAAACCAGAATGTATGCAAGTTATAAAATAATTATCCATTAATAACCATTCCATATAAATATTTAAAGGCTGGTGAAATTAAGGGTTTATTAATATATATATGGTTGGAATTATTTAATTCTTAACTAGAACATAGAAATATAGAATAATCCTGAGTTGATTATAGCAGAGTTTGAACAATTCTAGATAAATTAATCTATAGAAACTAGAAAACAATTTAGAATTAGATGATAGAACATATAACTATCCATTTTTAAGAAAAAATGAGTTTTTATGTATAAAAAATATTATAATGGGTTGATCACATGGAATAGGACTAGACTATTCACTAAAAGTTATAACCATGAATATGGTATATATTATGAAGAGACATTTCATCATATAGATAGATCAGAAGACACTAGTATTAAGATAACATATGCTTAATATATGAATTTCTAATTATATCAAATGGATGAAAAATAATGTGTTTAGGTTTTTTATTATAGAAGAATCTTCTGTTGAACAACCTCTTAGATTTAAAAATTATCAATTTCTAAATTATGTTTTCAAACATACAAAATATATTTAAAGAAATATATAAGAACCTAGATATTTATATGGAAATTAAACAGAATTTATTTTATAAAATGGCCACTTATTATGAGTATAAGATACTTCTATATCCATGATAACAAAATAATTTGATATTTTTATAGTTTAGATATATCTTGACGATGTGATTTTTGGTTTAAAAAAAACTGTGTAATTATTTTTCAAAAATAATGAAAAATTAATTTGAAATAGACATAATGGAAGATTTAAATTATTTTCAATATTTTAATATTTCTTTGAAAAGACATTAGAAAAATGAGGAATAAAAAAATACATACTTGAATTACTTAAAAGTTCTGAAATTGAAATTAGTAATGTACATACAACTTTGATGAGTCCTAATGAAAATCATGACGTAGATGAAGCTAGGAAACCAGTTAACAACAACATATATAAAGGAATAATTTCGAGTGTATATTATTTTAATAATTTTAGCATAGAAACTATTTTTGTTGCAGTATTATGTTCCAGATATCAAGAAATTCCTAAGTAATATTCATTAAAAGTGGACCAAATAATTTTAGGAAATTTAAAAGCAATAGTTTGTATTTTCTGATTTCTATAAATGCCTGTGAAATTAATATGACTTTTTATTTGGATGGAAAATTTGGTGGTAATATTCTAGATTGGAATATTACTTTAGAAACCTTCCATTTTCAATCTAAATTCCTAGTATCATAGTTTAGTTGGAAGATACACTCTATTTCATTATGTAATACTGAAGTAGAAAACTAATCTTAAGGTAGTTGTTGTACACATGTTTTGTGTATGAATCACACTTTTAGGGATTTTTTATACAAATATAATAAAGTCTCAATGAAATGTGAAAACAGTATAGTTATCATTATAGGTTTTGAATGAATCCATTCATTTTCCACATTTGGGGGAGTTTAGATTTAGTTAAATAATGATTATAAAAAGATCAATAAAGAAAAAAGAAGTGTTAAAGTTATTTTTTGGAAACTCGTCATTTATAGAGAAGAATGCAAAGGATTTATAAAATTAATGGAAGGTCTGGTACATTTTTATCCAAATTAGGATTTCCCAAAGAGCGTGAAAAATGAAGAAATTGTTATTTTCGTATATGTACTTGTAATAAATCATAATTTTCAATGAAAATATAAATAATCCAATTTACATTATATGGGTTATGCATCACTTATATAAGGGAATAGTTAATATGAATTATTATCCGTCTCACAGGAATATCTCTGAACTTCTAAAGAAGAAGTAGGTGGATCTAAATGAGGGATATGTAGTGAAATTCCCTAAAATAAATAACCTCTTAGATATTATTTTGAACTTGATTAGCAATATTTGAGAAATTAATTCAAATTCATAGAAACCTGTTGGATAAGAAGGTGTGGATCAGGGTTGGGTGGATTAATCCTAAACCACACGACCAATGTATGAAACACATGATGAGAATGTGTCCTATAGGTAGGTGCAGAAGATAGTGGCTACCATAATAGAATCTAAGTTGACGGATATCAGTCATGTAATGGAATATTCCATTCATATCCTTGATACTAATGTTATTAAATCCATTAATGAATTTAATCATGTTGAAACAATTTTCGTGACAATAGTTGTATTTTTTAATGTTAGTTCAGTCAAAAGTGTTCGTAGTGTTTCCATTATTAAAGGAATACAAAAATCTAAGGTTAGTCCACAGATAATTGATCAAATCCTTCTTGGAAGAGAAACTGGTGTAAACAGAGATGTTTGTGTGGTTATGGAGACTATTTAATGTTCTAATGCAACACATGTACCATCAGCTTATCCTTTTGTGTACAAGGATTCACTGTCAATAAGTAAATGATCTAATAAATGAAATGTATAGTATTTATATTTCTCTATCATGATTGAGTTTGATAATATTTTATGATAATATAATGATACAATGAAATATTTAATATTCTATAAGGATGATATTAAATAAATCATTCATTGATCTATTTTCAAATATAGCTTTAAAAAATTACATATCATAATAGAATCCTTGTTTGATTTGATCATGAATAATTAATCATTCCCTCCAATTTAGTGACTTTATACAAAAAATTACAAAATATCTTGAGGAGTTGAAAAAAATCACGGAAGTTGGGAAATGTTTTTTCTACCATGTTAGAGATTAATGAGCATAATCTGTTTGTTTTATCTCCAAGGACCATGATCCCAAATATTCCTATTGTTCAATAAAAAATGTATTAGGATATTGTTGATGAAGTTAATCATTTTATGATATAATTTTTTTACACAATTCATGAACTGTACTGAAAATAATATTTGAGTTCAATATGAAGTTTCTTCCCTCTTCCACAATAATCTCATAACATTATTGTTGTTCTAGATTTTAAAAATGGTCTTAATTGGATCCATTCTAAGTTATACAATCCCTCCTCTATGAATCAATCGCACATGTTTTTATGACTTATTTTAATAATGATCTTTTGGGTGATTTAGTAGCCACTTGAGAAGCTATTAGTAAATTTTGAGTTAAATATATCATATACATGAATGACATGGAATATTATATAGTAAAATATTCAGGTGAAAATATGAAAGGGATCATGGATTTTGATAAATATATTCTTGGTATGGTCACTAGGTAACTTGGACATGTGAATAGATTTAATTAGATAATATTAAAACTTCTATTTAATGTCTATGAAGATGTTTATGGAATATATTTTTGAAATTCTATCCTTGGTTCCACAAAATGGTGCCCAGATTTAGTTCATCACATGACATTAGGAACACCTCTCCATACACCAGAGGCTACCAACTAGCAACAAGGGTCTAATAACTATCACGGGGGAAACTATACCCTCTTTATCAAATCCTCAAAATAGCAGAAATATATAAATAGTATCCAAAAGATATATCCTTTTCTATAGTAATACCATTATCACATGATGACCAAAATTATAATAAAATATCCAAAACTAAAGTAATAGATATTCCATGCGAAGTATGTTCCATGTGTTAAAGGAAAATGACAAACAAATACACTGACAACTCCAATATGGTCCCGACACCAACTCTAGTTCCTACATCCATGCTCCAATGTAACTCATCCATCTAAAATTGGGATCCATACCTTATAGTTTCCTACAAAAAGGAATTTTATTTGAGTACAGATAAGGATTTTCGAGTATAGTGTGAGAAACAATCATTAGGCCACCACCAACATTGTCTAAAAAATTATCTAGTAAATAATAATTTATTTACTTTTAAAAATATTGAATTTAAATTGAAAAATTATGAACTTTACATAGTAAATTATTCTTCATTTAACCACATAACTTATTAGGATTGTGAGGAACCTTAAACACTCAATAACTTCTTTATCATGTGTCAGAGTCTAAACTATATCCCATATTCATTTCACAATTTATTATCATGCAATGAATTTAATTATCCATTACATTTCAAATCATTGCATGACCACATTGATCCATGGTCTACTTCCAACAATCTTGGTCTAGAACACTATTTATAGCACACCATGAGTATTTCAAGCATCATTCCCGAACTCACACATCATTTATCAGTCAATCTCATACAAGTACTTTGAGAATCAATTTGTTTCCCAAAAATATATACTAGTCAATCACATATGAGAATTTTGAGAAATAGACTACGTCACACACTCATAAACCAATCATTCACACATATGTATCATATATTACATAAATCATGGATAATCAACATTAACCATATTATTAAATTTCATATCATGGTATACCATTTCAACTATCAAAACAAACCAAGGTTCAATAATTTAATCACACGTAATAATATTTGTAACTCACCATTATATCAATTTTCATTATTTAAATCATAACCCATCAACCCATTATGTATAATTCAACCATCTCATAATTTACATTGTCAATTAATTTATAATCACATTAATTTACAAATCACAGAATTCCAATTTCCCATAAATTCTACAACCACGGCATTCCATTAAGTAATTACCCTTTTATTAATATTATTCCACCAATTTCTTAACCATAATTACCAATATTAATTTTTTTGATATTCAACTCATTTCACAATCACATAGAACTTCAATTAATTAATTCCATGATTCCATAAATTTTTTAATCAATTAATTTATTCATTTCAAGATTCAATTACAAAATGTGGAAATTAAATTTCGCAACCCATATTTGAAATTATAATTCAATACTATAGAAATTTAATTTAGATATATTATAAAAAACATGGTGATGAATGCTCACCAATAAAAATTGCAAATTACCAACCCTTCACCCTTTGACTGGGTTTCCAAGATGCTGGGTCACGTGACCTAATGTTTGCCTCCCATATGCCAAAGGAAGCTAACTAGTAGTGAGGTTGTAAATGGTATATGGTGGTTAGAATATACCCTCATATCAAATTGGAATAATATGTGTAACATTATACATACAACAAAAGAATCATGTATCAATAGAAATAATTACTAAATAGTGGAAGAATAAATAACTGAAAAATATAATAATAATAATAATAAAGAAAATAGGATATGATATATCCATGGATTCATGGAACCATGATATACAATGACGGAAAAGGTAAAAATCATATATAATAATCTACAAAAAATAATAATTTCAAAATTCTTCTCCACTAGCATCTCGATCATTTTCTCAGTCCTGTATTCCTATACTCAGACTATGAATTTTTTTAGTAGTCTCTATCATGGTGTGTGACCATATCCATTCAAATAGATTGGTAATCTATTACATTAACAATGGCGGTTTGAGTAGGGTGTGAGATAAAATCCCAATAGGCCAATAAAACTGGTTACTATAACTAATCCAAGAAGTGATCATAGTAAAAGTGTTCATATGTAAATGCAATAGTAAAAAATGATGGCTAAATAAAAGAGAGGCCAATCAGGTTCATAAACATCACTTAGTGGATCTCCCTAATTCAAATCTTGTCCTGGATGAGTGCTAGATTGGTCACTATGTATATTGTACTATTACATATATACTATAGTTATATATTGAATATGGACCAATTAAGTGTCGACATAAGTGGCCATATACCTGGATTACTAGGTTCTGGCTAGACTACGGTGTAACTCAGACATCCCTGACCATTCTAAATAAGCCTATATTCTCAAGAAATAGGCTACATTTTATAAATCCCATAAATAGTGAGATAATTCATTCCTTAAACTCAGGATGATAGATCTTTCATTATGATAGCCCAAAAAATAAATGATGTGGTGCATCATTTCCATCGTATAAATCATCGTGATCAACACTCGATGTATGGTATCATGAATCCTTATGCTAAACATATCCCTTACCATTATTCCATATCCTATGTAAAGGAGTAATCATGATTAAATTAATATGAATGAGGGAATGCCTCTCATGATTCGGGATCACCAAACTCAAATACCAAATATACATTATAATTCATTTTGATAATTAAATATAACACTCTATGATCGGCATGGACATTAAACCTTTTCTAAGTCATTTAAATTAATCCAATTAAATCATTTATGGAAGGGAAAATATAAATAATGATCTAATTGGTGTGAACAATTCATTTAATTCATTAATATTGGGAAATTCAATTTATAAGGATCAATCAATCACTTAAAAGGTGTCATTATTAATTGGGAAACTACCTACCATGTAAATCCCATGTATAAGTTGGGACAAGAAATTATAAGGTTTTTTGGTCTCACTAAATTGTAATAATGTAGATTTAAAATTAAATAACAACCCTAGAAGAATGATTATGAGGCATTTCATACATTTATACAATTGAATTAAAATGGGATATTCATGATGACACAACCAAGGAGTTCCTGTGATCGTGGTCGGCATCATCAATTCACTGAATAAAGATCAATGGGAATATATCGAGGTTTTTATATTATATTGGAATTAAGAATTCAATCTTATGATGATGCATGGAAAATACCAGCATGTGGAATAATGATCGAGATATGAAAACACTTTAACTATTAGGGAAAATTATAGTACCCCCTAACTTATCAATTTTTATGAATCCTCATACTATGGAGGCCTCATATTCAAATAATGTTGGTATAAATCAAAGAAATATTCATACAACTTTAAAATAAGAAAAAATATATTTCACCTATATAGCATAATGGATATAAATAAAATTTGAAATAGAAAGGGAGACAAATATAGATCTTACTGAGTTTGATCTGATGCTTCTGATGGCACAACATTTGGACTTATAATTAGGATGATACCAATGATCCTATATTTAAGGTGATGGGAGTTTATAGAAGGAGAAAGTTGGTTTGAGCCACTAGAAAAGAGATTGAGGAAAATAAAAAAATGTTTAAATATTTATTAATGGTAAAAATTTCATATGAACCTCATTTATAGCTGTGCACGGTTTGGTAAAACCATGCAAAGACTATTCCGAATCCATTTTCCAAAGAGAGTCCATACACTGTTATGGTGAATGGTTTCTTGAACAGTGCACATACTATGAAAAAATACTATATAAAAACAACTATAGTTTTTATTGGTGTGATCCACAAGTTCCACAATGGTAGAAAATCCATTCACACCCAAATACTTCTTTTTCTCACCACTCACAGTTAGTAGGGACCATTTGAGCTGGGCTACATGGTATATACTAACTATAAAACCCAATTTATTTTCCAAATATCTTGGTTTCCAGGCTCCAATCATGTGACAAACACCCCCATGACCCCATTGAATTATTTAGTCAACATTATAAGGATAATTTTAGGTAATTTAATTCAAAATCAAATGATCTATATCTTCTTGAAAATATGGGTTGTTAAGGAAATCCCCAACTGAAGCAGAACAACCATGATTGCAACAAAAAATGAATTCTAAATCAGAAACAAATATCGAAGAACAAATTTATTATATATATGAAATCCTAGATCTTGATACATAATAAGAAAAAGAAAAATATATCTCCAATGGATGATAGGAATATGTGAGAGAGGGAGGAAACCATATGGGATTTGAATATCTTAATATTATATTTGAAAATCAGTGGATGGTTCTTTGATTCATCCAAAATATAGGTTGTAATGCCTTGGATCTCATATGAGAGCTTCTAAAATTTGAATGAATTAGTTTATGACTGAGTGGGTGTGATTATGGATTAATACTGAGTCGTTCAAGCTTTTATTTCAAATTTTCCTTGGTTTGAAATTCAATGTACATGGGGTTCTATACAGCGCTTACGGTATTCCCAAACCGTTATCCTGAACCTTGTTCTTCACCTAGGGTTAACACATGGTTAATAATAACCATGCATGGTTAAAGGTGCACCGAAATAGTGTGCATAATTTGAAAAATCCTTCATCAGCTATGTGAATCCCCTTAGTGTGGGTTCATATGGTTTCTTGGTTTGGGAATATTGTTTGGGAATACCAGGTGCCAACAATGCACTGCTGCTCTTCATTCCAAAATTTTCCAATTTAAACCAAAAACTCACCAAAGAAAAACTCAACCGAAATATACCCAAAAAAAGAAAAATAGTACGAGTAAATGATATTGAGAAATAAAAAAATGTTTAGGATCATAAATTATTCCACTATATAACTGCTCATCTTCAACCTATACTACCAAGTATCTATATGAGTGCAAGTTAAAATGATCGGGACACTTAGGGCACATATATTTTTATTCCTTACCATGATTCCACCTGAACACAACCATGATTACATGATACATGAACTATCTGTTCCGAAATTCCACACATCACATTATCACTATGATCCAACACATGTATCATATGATCCCCAAAGGATGAATCAGTCACAATCTCAACATTAGCCACATTGATCACATGCGAAGGGTTTGTGTGGTACAAATGAAGCAGCAAAACATGAATGAAATTGTTCATATAACTATACCTCTATGGTAGATAAAATCACTACACCATATGCCCAACTCTCTCTATAACCTCAAATGATTCAACAACCCTAGGTTCCAACTTTCACTACATTTGAAACCTATAGTGACCCAATCTAGTCGACACCCAAAGGATGAAATGATAACCCACTGTAAATCCATGTGTTCATTTATTTCTATCAAAATATGTCATATATTTCCATTATACCATTGTTATATGATTTTGAATCAGAGAAACCCACTCTGATATCTCATACATGAGGCTCTATCCCCACAGCTCTGACTCACCCACCTCCAGCCAACATAGATGTGGTAAGCATAACCTACCATAAAAAGCCTCATATGGTTCCATCTATATCATACCCTACTAAAGGTTATTATATGGAATCTCCACCAATACTACGTTATTTTCCAAAGTAACTCAAAAGACTAATACACACACTCGAAGAATATATTCATGCAACTCTATAATACGTTATGACATCCCATCTATATTTGGGTGGAAATCCGTACTCAGTAGAATCTGTGTACCAAGTACCTTTTGCAAGACCTTTTTGAAAAATGTATTAAAGCATGAATCATGGTCTAAAACTATACTATGATTCACCCCATGAAGACAAACTATTATCCATATATACATGTCTCCCAACCGATCTACCGAAAATGTCTCTCTTATATAAAATATATGTTCTACATTCATAAATTGCTCCATAAATACCAAAAGATCATCATTATATCGAGGTTTTATTTTGTGAAACACCAAAACATCCATAGTAACATTGATCCACTTTCATCCAGAATAGAAAATTGTTGTTTTAAAACACTAGGACATTGATTCTCTACCTTCAACTACTGATGGGTGTAGCATCAGTCCATGAACCCTACAATCTCCATTTTTATTCCTAACCACCAATACTCTCAACACTGGTCATGGAAATTTTTGGTAAAACATTGATTCACCACCCACTTTGTAGTATTAAATTCATGAATTATATCCCATCACATGATTGTATACACAATAACTCAATTCTAAACATTGATGATCTCATCCGCATATATGGACCAATTTGATGTTGGCAGCCCATCTTCAAGGAATTCACTCAATTCCAAAAATTCCGGATCATGATACTGCCTTTCCATGATCCAAATCAAAATTGTAGAATCCATTGAAACTAATTCAAGATTCATCTTTCACATGCCTTCCTAGACTACAACATGCATTCCAACAAGAAACTTCATCATTTTGTACATAACACTTGACTTCTGGACAACCTGAGTATGTGTTTTCCATCTTAAAGTACAACAACTCTATTTCCCTTCATGGGTGGATATGCTAGCTCAAAATCAATAAAATGAATATACTCAACCCACATCCATTACTGGATAATCAAATCATATTTGGAAATGATATACATTAATCTCTTGTTATTAGTATACATAGTAACCTTCTCTCCCAAAACTAAATTACACAAACACATCAAGTCATAAAAAACCATGTCTAGCTATAGGTTTTGTGTTGTTTAATTCCATTCATTTATCCCCAACATTAGATACCAATACAGAAAAAATTGATATCAATTTTTTAACACTATTCCAATACAGATATTTCATGAATCACAAAAAACCATATAATCCTCACTTGGATCAAGTAGAATAAAGGTTGATGACGTAGTCAACAACATCATTACCTTTTGGATAGAATTTAAACATTCTACAATCCATTATACTTTTTCATCTACATGGTGAAGCATGGATGATGTGCTTCCAAATGGGAATATTCCCAGATTACCTTCCCTTGATAGGCTTTACTCCCACAAAACTATTGATAATTATATCATTGATGGGTTTACTCCAAGAAACCAATACTTGAACTATCTCTAGGTATGTAGACACACCATCATATATGATGATATGGAAAAATAATTGTACATGACCAATACAAAATTGAAACTTATATAAAATTTCATATAAGGGATGCTATCTTGGTGTACTCATGATTAGGTCACAATGTTCAGAATGATAACCATGAGTCCTGGAATACCACAATATGTCATCCCAAAATAATACCATAAACAGATGTAGGTACGGGTGGATGATTATGTTCATCAAGGCCATGAAAACTTTTGGTGCATTCAATGACCTATATAGAATATCATTGAAATCTTAAATGTCACAACTAATTCTTAATGAAGCCCTCGATATATTAGATTGTAAACCTATCAACAAATGGTACCCTCATTTTAGGTCGATCTAGTAAAAGATACATGCTCTACTCAACTTGTGAAAAAGGTTATTGATACAAGGAAGAAGATTGAAATTCATCACAGTCATCTGATTCAATGTATGTTAATAATAAAAGGAGTGCAATTCCCCTTCAAACATCTTAGAAAATATGATCAGAAAACCCCAAGGAAACATACTCATATTGATAAACCCATCATCCATCACTTATTATAATAAATACCCAAGATCTTAAATCATTTTTTGTACCATTATGTATGGTCGAATTGAAATTTTATTTTCCCCAACATGAGATCAATTGTAAATTCCATATATCTATTTGGTAGAATCCCTAAGAAGTACTTAAATACACATATTCGAACTACCCTAATACGGGAGGAAAGACACCCTGTCCTATACCTCCATCCCAAAACAATAATCTAGAAACCACGGTAGATAGCTCCTCTAGTCTTGGATAACATGGCCCTGCATGGACCTATTTGATATCCCAATCTGTATGGTGATTATAATTTTTAACTCGAGGATATTCAAAGTCATAATAATTTAATAGAAATTAATTTGGGATCAGTATTCCACTATATAATCCATACCCATTATTATGTCAATTCAAGAAATACCATGGATGTATATAACCTTGATTTAATGATATTACCTTATTTTGAAAGAACACCCCTTGCACAAACATGTGTCTCTCGACTATACAGCCAATGGTGAATTGATCCTCATAACCACACCCACATACTCCACTTATAGATTCATCCAATTCACATGTTGTGGAAAGATAAAAAAATGAGAGTAACATGTATAATTTAAGGCAAATGAAGGTGTAGAAGCTACAAAAATAATATCTCAAGGTATTGATGGTATAACCACTCTATCAACAAGTTTTTTCTAAACTACATGTAACTGTGAAACCCCCATTACCTATGATGTATTGTAAATCCCCTAACATTCACCCCTCTACTGATACAGGTTCTCTTTCACAGAATCACCAACCACCATAGATACTACATTGACCACCATGCCCAATTGAACAATAACTTCCAAAATAGTATAGTGTATTAGTCCACCTTTCTTTACTCTGGTTCTTTTTCATTTCTCCAACAGAACCCACATACCATGGGATACTACATATCCTCTATATATGTTCAATCTTACCACATTCTTAGCAATCTACCAGTGGTTAGGGTAAATTTCTAAAAAAGTGACGTGACCTAAAACACTAGAGACATGTCACTCGAGTAAGATCATGTGAAGATAATACTTCCCTAGGACACTCTACATTCTGCTTCTCTAGTCAAAATTCTCACAATGAGGCATCCTACTATTAGGAGACATTTCTTCTTATCATCTAGAATAAATCACCTTTCCTCTTACAGAATACTCTTGTAGGGTCCCTTATGAAATGAGAACAAAATTCACCACCTATGAAAACTTTTTCAGTAGAATTATATTCACCTAAGAATTAATTTCACATTTAATACCATCCAAAAATAATTTCACCACTATATCCTCATATCCTGATAACTCATTAGAATTTAATTTCTGATCTATAATGCAACCAGACCCATAACTGACATACTCCCCAATATAAATCTCAGAAATTTAGCCGTTATCTTTATCCTGGTCATCATAGGGAAAAAGTGTTATAGGAACCTATTCTAAAGTCATTACACTCTATACGCTTTGAATTTACATCATTATTTTAGATTTCCCACCAATGATTCTCCTGACCATGTGACATATATGTATCCAATTTGAAACTCTTCTTAGAAGGAGTCTTCATGTGATCAAGTATTGTCTGGATAAAACCAATCCAGAACTCAGATACCTATGTTCCACCTCCACTAGTAATCCTAGGATGTTGCAGCAATTGAAACACAATTTTCATGTTAGATATACTCCTCATATCCTACATTGGGTTACTATCCAAAAAAAATTCATAAACCAATCCATGTTTACATGAAACTACTCGTATGCTTCCTCACCTGACAATATCGATACCTTAGGTTGCACTACTACTGAATCATCTCCAGCTATAAACTTATATATTCTTCTCAATATGTATCATTATAAAGGATTGTTTGTGTAATTCCATACAAATATATACTAAAAAACACTATAACTCAAACAAATTCACGTATGATGGATTCACAATAATCTATAATAATTCACTCCCTCAAAACTGTCTACAAGGTCAAAACCAAGACTCTATCACAATAATTAACTATTCTCCATCTTGGTTTCGGTTAAAAAAGAGTAAAGACACTATCTTAATTGAATTCTCTCATTATACACAAATTTCTACATTTTTAGTCACTTTGAAATTTAAAATTTCATATTACGAACCTTTTAATTTAAGTCACATAAGAAAAAATAATAATTTCAACTTCAGAAACTCACACAAATCATCTTTTTCGTGATTTTTTAAAAATGATCCATGTAATAATAATTCTCAAGTTTCTATAATGATTCATTTATACTCAAATCCCAATCTATAATGCACCATGTGTCAAAACTCATAAAATATTATAAATAGTGACATCACACAAAAAATTCATAACTTGAGGTGAAATAACACCCAACAGCAACAACACACATCAATATCATCAATCCCTCCTTGAGTACTTATCTATTATTATCATACATGGGTTAGATACTCCCATTAACATGCTCTTATACCAAGAAAAAATCATCTAATTCACTTGCATACAAATCCCAAATACTACACAATATAAAATAAAATAAAATCAATATCCTATAATACCACATTATGAGGTCATGACTCGGGTGACACACACTGGTACCCCTAGCCGGTTGGCCACATGACCTCAACTATGCATCCCTGTATTCTAGAGGATTTCAACTAGTAGATAGGGTCTAATATCGATCTTAGGGAGAATATACACTATTTAAAAAAAAATATAACCACATAAATAAAAAATGGAAAAATGATATAATAATTACCAAAATAAAACCACTATTAGATGATATCCAAAATAAGAATACCATATCCCAAACTAATATATTAAATAAATCACGCCAATTATGTGAGAATTTTCAAATAATAATCCCAAAATTAAGACAGTGAAAACACCAAGTGGGTCCTAAAACCATGTCAGATTCCATCATCCATGTTCCATCTCGGATCATCCATAAATCATTTGATCTTTCCATTATCAGGTTCAACACACATGAATTTTATTTAGGTTTCGATTAGGCATCCCATGTTGGGTGTCAGTATAACTCAGTATTCCACCACCAAAAACATCTAAAACAATATCTAGTGAAAAAAGTGTACACCGTTCAATAAATAATAAATTAAAAGTGAAAAGTTAAATAGTTTACATAGTTAATTATTTTTTATTTAACCATGTTACAAACTAGGTTCTCAAGGACACCTGAACCCTCAATACTTTTGTCAAACCATATTAGAGTGTGAACCATATCACATATTCAATTCATAAATCATTAAAACATATGGTCTTTCATTTTCCATTTTATTTCAATTCATATAACTAACACTTGGAACCATAGTCCAATGACAATATTTTGGGCCTAGACTGCTATGTCTAGCACCCCAGTAGTATTTGGACCATCGGTCCCTATCTCACACCTCATTTATCAGTCAATAAGATATGGGTATTTAGAGAATTAGTTTGTATCCCAAAATAATATATCAAATAATCACATATGGTTATTTATAACAACATTATGTGTCCCAATATCATATATCAATCAATCAAACATATATGACAAATATATCACATCAAACAAGGTTAATAAACATTAACCCTTTTATCAAATTTTGCATCATTGTAATCTATATCTATAGCCAAAACATATCATTTAAAAAATAATTTAATCACAAGGAATAATAATATAAACTCACCATTAGACCATTCTTAAATATATAATTCATAAAAAATTTACCCATCATTTTTAAGTAAACCATTTCATAATTTCCATAATCAAATAATTCATAATAAAATTATTTTTCCAATCACACATCCAAATTTCCCCATGAAATCTATAGTAAAAAAAGTCCCATAATTAATAAATCAATTAATTAATATTATTCCCACAATTTCATAAACAAAATTACCAAAATTCAATTTTCCCATAATCAACTCATTTTTTAGTGTCATGGAAAATCAATTATTCATTTCTATGAATTCATAAATTAATTTATCAATTAATTTATTCAATTCATGTTTAAATTACAAAAAATATCCATTTAAATTTCAAAAATCATTCATGAAATTGGAATACAATATTATGGGAATTGAATTTATACAACCAATATCAAAATTGGTTATGAACACATGAAAATAGAAATCCCCAATTGGAGAGTAACAATGAAGACTATAATGAAAAAAGAGATGTAGATCAAAAAATAGATCCGGGATCAAACATAATAAATCAATAAAAATCAATATCTACTTCCATTACAAATATAGAAAACCAAATCTTCAAATGCTAAAAGAAATATTTAAGTGAGGGAGGAAACCATCTATGATGGGGATATTTTTCTGGAAGAGGATCATATCCATTAATGGGTCTCTCATTGGTTAAGAAAATAGGTTGGAATTCCATGGTACTCATCTTAGAGCCTCTAAAAATAAATATAATAGGTTTACATCCTATAAGAGATGATTATGGATTAATACTTTTGGGTTTGTGATTTTATTTTAAAATTTTCTGGTTTTAAAATTCTCCATAGAGAATTTACTTTATGGTGAATACAGTTTACCATAACCATTTTACATAACCATTCGGCTCACCTAGTTTTGTTCCATGTTTAATACTAATAGGGTTCATTGTTTGAAAAAAAAATTCAGCAAGGAAAATCCCTTCTATTTTATTTTTCATGGTTTTATATATTGGGAACATAGTTTGGGAAAATCGTGCACCAACTATGCTCTACCCCTCTTCAATCCAAAATTATCCAATTTCAAAAAAAAATCCCAAGGAAAACCCCAAATAAGATATAATCAAAACCATAAAAAGTTTAAATATAGTCTATGTCAATGAATCTTTATAATGGGCCTGGATCTTGCAATGCTCTAAAGAGGATTCCTATTCCTTAGAGCCTTAGAAAGCACCAATCTTTCCAATAATTACTACTGGGAAAATGCTTGTTTTGTACAAGCCTATATGGTTTATTACATCCTTGAAACCCATTTCTATATCTATATTAAATAAACCCTCCACTATATTATATGTTGATACAATATCCATTTATCATGTTTTTCATCCTTTATAAAGTGTTGTTTAGGATATATTTCATTTTTTCAAGAAGATAAATCAAGTCTGTAATGGAATGTCTAATTTTTGAATCTTAAGATGATTTATTTTCATGACTATGATGACTGAGTTATGAAGAATATTTATTTATATCTTCCATCTAGTTTATATACCTCTTATTATTCCCCATTTGTTATTACATATCATATATTTTCATCCATATAGATTGAATCAATAAATGGATTTTTCAAAAATGGTCTATCCTCTATTTACGAAACTCATAGATAGATATATTAAATTATTCTTATGTTATGATATTCAAATATCATGAAAATAATAAATATTTTTTCATAAGATTTATTATATATCATATGAAGAATAACACTTATCCCTAAAACTCTAGATACCATTCAAGGTATAAGAATAAGAATTGATGTAGTTTATGATGCAAATAAAATATATTAGAATGAGAAATTTTATTTGAATACATCCTTTGGTTATAAGTATTAAATTTTATTATCTAACTCTTCAACTCCTAAAAGAATTTGGAATGCGGTGGTATATATGATTTGAGGTTTGTAGAAGTATCTCTTGAGAAAATTCTCATAAATCCTTCTCAGGATCAATGAGATAATCTAGATGATGGTTCTATAACTCATCCTACTAAAGAGATGCAAAATTATGTTTTTTTCATCAGTGATGGAACCACAAAACACCTCTATAACTTATTTTAATATCAAAATACCTCCACCAAACCAACTTCTCAGTTTAACCATATACATAAAATTGGGTCATTTGATAAGTATTTATTGTATTTATATTTGTTAGTGTTGAGTGGATGTATTTTCATATACATGTTCATAAAAAATAAATGAAATTTTTATTCATTAATTTCTTATGTTTTTAATTTTTATTTTCTTTTTTGATTTTATTTCTTTATTTTGATTTACATAGTGAATATTTTAATTTTATATTATTCAATACTTATGTTTTTTATAGGGATTGTTATAATTTAATTTCATTAATCTATTTATAGTCATTACTGAATTCTATTTATTACATTATTTCACATTTATATTAAATACTATACATTAATATTTTATTACCCTATGTGATAAATTAATATTTTTTTAGTATCTCTACATTTTTTTTAATCAAACAAATAGGGGGATAAGTTTACAAAAAATTTAAAAAAAATGGGGAGTAGTTTACCAATGCTATATAGTGGGAATAATCTTGTTGGATGGTGTGTCTAATTAATGGTGACATGTAATAGATAAACACAAATCCTGAAAAATAGTATGTATATATATATATAATTTAGCTTTTTGAAAAATTCAACATACTCATTTTTACACATTTCGTTTAATATCATGGGTTTTGATATCCTCAATTGAAGATATTGTTGGAATATGAATCTTATTACATCATATTCCATATACTTTATGTTTTTATGATCTCAAATATGTTTCATATGTTACTCATGTTTTTATTATTTTTGTGTGTTCATTAGGATTTATCATTATTTTATCTTATTCTATTGAAATCTTCAATTTGAATAATGTTTTTGAAATATATCCAAATTATAGAAAATTTATCACGTAAGGAATTTTCCTATATATAGAAATGGATAAGTGAGAAATTGGCTATGTAAATCACCTACATGAAATGGATACATCGTTGAAATAACTATGTGAAATCACATATTTCATTGAATCGCCTATGTGGGAAATCAGTTACATAGATCAAATTACTACTTGAATGAGTTATGTGGAGTAATAAGCAATGTGATTTGGATATGTGGTGACATCTGCTTCCTGGTATCAAATAGATATGTAATTCAACTCTGATATGTTGAATTTAGATACACAACCAAGAAGTATATGTTATGAAAATCGACTTTTGAAAAGGCATTTGTAAAATAATCAATTTGAATAATGACTACATGAATATTGAATACGTGGATCAATTTGTATATGTGAACTCACATTGTATAGTATTTGTATACTTTGTGATATATAAGAAGATAGATCATTCAATAACCTAGTATTTATTATCATTGGTTCACTTCTAGTGAGAATTAATGCCTCCATGCATTCATTAATTTTTTGATTACCACATTATGGTAAAAAATATAATAGGAGTAATATAAAGATAAATAATAAAATTACAAGTATAATTTAATGCTAAATAATATTGGTGAGTTATTTCTATGAAAATGCATGTCTTTTTAAATTATGATCCTAGATTTTATATTTTTTATACAATTAATATTGATTTTTTTATTAATTATCATGAGTAGTGAAGTAGTTTGGAACAAAATAAAACAGAACTGACATTCTTGTAGTGACAAAATTTTGTATTCCCTATGAATAGGATCAATAGTCCCCAAAAAAACACTAATCTACTATAAATAGCCATGATCATAGATTTGATAATTAGTGGAGTGGGAAATGAGATTTCTACTCTAAAAAACCAATACAAATAACTATGATTGATATATTTTCTCTTTTATTTTATTACAAATGTTATCATGTATTTATAAATGTTCTGTTGGTAATAATATTGTAATGAGTGTGGTTTTTTTAAGTGAATAAAATATTAAGAACTAAATTCATCAAAACTTTTTATTATTTATTGTAGTCTTTAATCGATAAAATAATTCCCTCTGTCAGTGACCACTCATTAGTGTCTAGATCAGTGAGTCTAGTGGAACCATATGTGCACCTCAGTATAATCTAGAGGCTACTGACTAGTAGTGGGTGTCAAAGGTGTTACCATGAGGAGACAGTACCCACATATCTACTTGTGTAATAATAACTTAAATAACACTGAAACATTCATAATAAAACATCTTAGTATGTAAAATAAACAAAACAAAACATTATATTTAAATGAAAAAACCCATTCAAATAGACTAACAATGATATTATACCATATCATTTTATTTCCCATCGGTCCAATTAGATGTATACAAAATATAAAAATAATAAGTCTATACTATTATCCACGATCCATACCACCTCCATATCCTAACTCCATCCATGTTATCCATAAATGTATAAATCAAGAGCCACTTTCAAACCTTAGTATATGAATTGTGATATATTACCTGATTTATGAGTTTCTTGGACACCTGATCAAGGTGTGATTACTACATAGCAGGGAACCACTAATATGTTACCTAGCATAACTAGTAAATATAGTGTATATGTGAATGAAAATATTACATAAATAAAATAACAACAAATAAACTTTACAAGTTTAAATAAATAAAAAATGTCAATCCTCTTGTTCTAAAATGACACATGGGCCTGACCAAACCCACATCAGATAGGTTTGGAGTGTCTTTGAGCATATCATAAAATCATTCCATCTAATATCAGACCCATGTATGATTCCTTGGAAAATTTCCCAAGAAATTCAGTATCATGAGACTCAAAATATGGTTCTTGGGAGAAATTAATTAGTATCTGCTAATATATTGATCACTCCAGGGGTTTAGTGTATCCCTCCTATAACATCTCAGAGTATAATGATCATTCAGGGTTAGGGAATCCCACCTAGGTTATCTCAGATATATATCTCAATGGAGGTAGTGAATCTCTCATGTCTATCTCATATATCATATCATTTTCTATAGAATCCCTCTCATCTATATCATATATCACATTGTTGGATAGTGTGTCCCTCTAATCCATCTCATATATCACATTGGGGTAGCCTATCACTCTTATCCTCTCATATACTAGTAATGTAGTTCAAATTAAAATATGATATCAGAGGAATCCTTTGAATATGAATACATCTTGGTTGGAAGTGTGTTACACATGAATTGTCTCATTATAGATATAATATATTTCACCTATCTTCTCAAACCCATCTCTCAATATAGAGGAATTCTTCTAAAGGGAGTGATCAATAAATATCACTATATCTACATAACGCTCTCATAATTGATTCATGTTATAATGTGAAAGAAAAAATATTCTATAATCAGCTCATCACACACCCTATCTGGGGTCTACATTTCACAGGTTCACCTACTGAATCCCTTTATGTCACATCATGCACGGATTCCGCACATGAAATCCTCTATCTCACTCTCATATATCAGGTCAAACCCCATCTCTTATACAGAATAACATATCTTGGGCTCATCATAATCATCAAACAACCTCATTGGACTTGTATGTAATCCCGTATCATTATCACAGAAGGTAGATAACCTCAAGCCCATCCCCTTTCCATGTAACCCTAGGTTCTTCCTCACAACAAACGTATCCATAATTCTTTATGGGGTATTCCCACATAGATAATACCATTTCAATTGGGGGGGGGGGGGTGGGGAGGACCACATTCCCCATGGTCAACTCAATTGGACATAGATATCTACGGTATCACAAGGTTTGCATATGACCTTATTGATCTGAATACTCTAGTACAACACCTTCATCTACATGTAGGTCACTAAGGAAACCTATCTACATTTATACAATATCATGATCAATTTATTTAAATGAATTTACACTCCTCATTTCAGAATTTTTATACAAAATCAATTTACAATATAGGACTTTACCCAAAACAACCATGTAAATCAATCAAGTGAAGATAAATCCATTATGTCCCTTAGAACATTGATCAGTATTCACATTTCATTTAAATAAATAAATTTATTTAACCAAAATTGTTTATTTCCAATATTGGAAAGACCATTCATATCAATTTACACACACACACATATTTATATACATAAAGAAATTCAAATACACTAGCGCATTCTCAAGGGACGACCTACCTCAATTCAGGGGTATTCCATTTCTATTCTATAGCTTGGGAACTCAGAACTAAGATCTTCCAAATCCATATAAATATACTAAGAACCTATTTCAATCCACAACATCCCATAAATAATTACAACTAATTTATATTTAATTTTCTAATCCATTTATATCAATTCAAAAATAATTTACTAATCAATTTACTTAAGCATAATGCCTAAAATATCACCAAATTCCCTTTTCACATCAAGATCCTGACCATCCACCCATATATGGTTCATAGGATACTTCTAACACCATACTGAGAAAACATTCTAAAAAATGACATATATTTAATTATAAATTTCAAAATTTAATACAAATCCATAGAAAAATTCATATGGTGATGTACATTCATTGAAATATTGTGTGAAAACATGAAGACGTTTTCTCATGATGTTCCCTAGGTACGCCACATGAAAGTCCCATTATAACAGGATGATTCCACCATTATTATTTGGTATTGTCTCAAATTGTATCTCACCAGATTAGAAGATGAGATAAGTGGAAGGGTAATGGATAGGGGAGGTAGATAAAAAACCTTATATTTCATAAAATTCACATCAAAATCCCAAAAAAGCATGGGGATTTTAGGGAGGAAAGACAATATACCCCATTGGTTTGGTCGTGTGAGAGGTTGAGAAGATAGGTTTTGGGAAAAAACCCTTATAGGGGAAATAGAAAATATCCATATTTAATAAATTCTTATATGTCTCATAGTTTTGATATATAGTCTCACAAACCATGTGCAAACTATTCCTCCCCTACATTCCAAATCCACACACCCCACATCTTTTTACCAAATGTTTTTCAAACTATGAAAAGAAATTCATAACTAAAATTTTATATTTCATGCGCTTTCTCTATAACCATGAAAAAATCATTCTCCAATCCCCAATATAAAATCATGTTTGTAACCCTATGTTTTTTAAAGAGAAATTTTTTCTATAGAATATGAAATAAAAATAATGATTATTTGAATATGACCAATTTATCATTCCATTGATTTCATTGATATAAATAGTTTTAAATAATTTATTATATAAATATATATATATATATATCTAAAATATATTGATAAATTCTTAGTAAATAATCAATTAATTTTGGTAAAGTTTTTCTTCTTCAGAATAATATTCCTTCAATATTTATTTTAATTTATTTTTTAAGAGAATATTATAATGACTTTCCTGAATATTTAGGAAATAAATTTAAAAAATGTGCCCCATTTTTATATCATCATATCATGATTACCATATAGTGAAATTTATGGATTTTAGAAAACATATAATTTTCACTGAATAGGGGGAAATACTATTTTTACGTAAAGTTGACATTTCATTGATAATTATATTATCATTAAAGTATAATTATTAACTTAATTTGATTCAATGGTATGAAAAATATTCATTATTTATGTATTATTAAATTAATTACATTTAACTCATCTTTATACCTTATTTTTTTATTTGTTCTTGTGTTTGATTAAAAATGAATTTCTTCATTATAATATTTTAAGGCATATTATTATAATTATTTTAAATAACTTCTATTGAAAAAATGGTATAAATAAAATTTTCATAGTATATAAAAATTATTATTAATTGAAATTCATATAATTAATATTTCTAGTTATAGGGTTAAATTAAAATCATCATTTCCATAAAAATGTACATTTTATTGGAAAACCACATTCTATAATGATTAAAAGATTTATATTTAATTAAATTCCTCCACCTCAAAAAAATTGATTATAAATTTTTTTTCCCATATCTAGAATCATCATAATTAATATTAAGTAATAATATCAATCTATTTTTTTCAAAATATGAATAGTAATTGTAGTAAATATTTATTACCTTAGTAAATAGAAAATATGTTAATTAAGTGTAAAAATAATGTTAATAAACTTTAAAAAAAGTATCCTTAATATTATAAATATTTATTTTTAATTTTCATTTAAATTATGTTTATATTTATTTATTACTGATTTTAATTTATAAAATATTAAGTAATCAGTTTGATATTATTTTGATACCATAAAACAAAAATAGTATTTTTGGTTAATATTAGAATTAAATTAAGGGATTTATTTTAAGAACTAATTAACTTTATAGTTAAATATTATTTTAATAAAATATTATTAAGAAATAATTTTTATAAAATATAGAGTATCAATTAATTTTTATAGAGACAAATGTAATATTTATAAGGGATCGAAAACAGTTATTATCAAAAGACACTATCATTTCTTAATAAATTTAGATTTTATTTTAAAATTTAAAATTAAAATTTTTAAGAATTTATTAATTTGAAATTAATATTTTTATGAATCTGAACAGTGAAACTATCCAATAGAGAAATGTTTAAAATTTATTGAGACATTGGTATTTTTAGGTAAAACATAAATATAATATAAATATATTTTCCCTTCGATGACATCATATTGTCCCAAAAGTGATTTAATAATTACTCTAAATGAGATCAATGTAAAAATAAATGTCTTTATTTTAAAATAATGTGATTTTAATTATATTTTATTTATTTTGATAAGCCGTTATGAATCATAAAAACCCTATAATATATATTATGGTTTTAAATCATTTCTTTTTTAGTGTGACTCACATCCACATAAGAAAGAGAATTATTTTTATATATTTGTACGTTTTCCTTATAAAATAATAACAAATCTACCATTTGGTAGAAAAAATGGGCAAAACCCATGGTATGGTTTGTGGATTTGGATATTTTAATATGTGGTGTCCAAAACCTATATAATAATGAAATCTACCTCATTTATTATGTAAACCCACTCAATATCAGATTTATCTTCACCGTAACTCTTTAGAGGATGTTCATAATCTATCCTCAACTCTCTAGGGTACTCTCAGGTTAGCCCATGTTCTTAATAATCCCCTTCCACTCTTTTTCAGTCACACACACATGTAATAGTTATTTACCATTAGCTTCTCCATTAAATTTAAGTACATTCATTGAAATTAGTCTATTTAATATCAATTTTTTATATTTTAATTAATGTAAAATCATTTCATTACATTAAAATTTATTTTATATGAATTATAAATAATGTATACTGACTCATTTTTAACCTTATCTAAGCCGTTAGTATACCGAATTTTGGTAAGGGATCTTTCACTCTACTATTTTTATCAAGCATGGATTTTTTTAATGCCTCTTTATTTATTTATTTTTTATGTTGGGATACATTCTAATATATCCCTTTTATATTCCATTTAATGTATAAATAATTAAATAACACTTTCACCCTAATTGATCCTTTAATGATTTATTATGTACACCATTTACCATATCAAAATTTAGTACGGCATTTCTCTCTTTAAATTTCAATTCAATCACTTAATTTAGGTTATGTATCTTAAATTACCTTTTATTATGTTGGTATAATTTCTTAAATTTCCCAATTAATGTCCATTTATGTTAAAAATTATGAGATACCCCTTTCACTCTCATTAATCCTACCTTGATCCTCTACATACAACCATTACAATGATGAAATATTGTTAAGATTCTTTTTGTTATTTACGTTTATTCATTTACATATGACTTTAATTTCCAATTTTAAATATTGGTATATGTTTACCCATATCCCTATTACTACTAATATTTTTTCTATGTGATGAGAGAGACCTTTATATCTTATCAATCTTTTTTTATGAATCATTATGCAATGTCATTATGCCACCAAAAATATCACCATGATTGTCCCTTCCATGAAAATTTTGTAGTGAATACCAAAACAATTTCATATCATGGTTGTTCAACTTTATACACATATAAATTTTGACTAGGGAATTACATTTATATAGTAAAAACTAATTAATTGTGGAATAAAGTATTATAATAATTTAATATATGATGTATGATCTATGTGGAACACATAATAATGATAAAGAAATGATTGTGATGGATGCACCCAGATAGCGATCCAATGCATTAGGCAATGTTTAGTATCATGATATGTCATGTTTGGATAGTGAGTGAATGTGATTCCTTTATAGTAATTTTCCACCATGATGTATCAGTAGTTTATCCTTGTCATATGATTGTGATTCAATATTTTAGGTTATTGCCACATTTCTCATGTAACCATTTCCATGATATATCATGCCTTATTATTAATGTCCTTTTATACCCCATTGATAGAACTATTTTTAACATGTAAAATCTAATTCAGGTTTTGCATTTTTTATTCCATTATAGATATCTAAAGATCACCTCTTTCTTATGTTTGTCCCTAGTTTATCCCATGTAGTTTTAAAAGAAAAGTAATTTCAGAGTCATGTTAAGGAATTTTTTAATAATGTTGTTGCATCCCTTTTCTTGGATTTTGATTTTTGTATTCAATTACCAAAGACACTGTATGTCAGGATATTTTGGTATGTATTAGGTGTATTTTATGCAATTAATCATTAATTAATGTGTAATAATGATACTCCTTGCTATAGTTGGTATCAGAGAAAAATTATAGTCATATTTAGGATTATGATTAAAAACTCCAGAAAATATCATAATGATAAGACAATGTGTAAGAAAACATCATTAATTTTTTTTAAGTATAGAGTAATAGGTTTTCCAAGAAAATAAATCCACATATGTATAGTAAAATTGGATGTGGTTCCGGTATAGATTTCCCTATGGGAAAAAATATGACAATGTGTCCTAGGCCTGACATAGGGTAACCAAGTACATGAAATCATGCATTACTTATCAACAAGTTTGACACTACTAGAGGATATTCATGGGTATATTCATAATCTCATTTTAAACCATTACTAAGGGAACAAAAATTTCCATACGTGTCTATGTTATCAAATATATCATGAATAACAACGATTGAATCTTATATACTCATATGTTAGGGAATATTATCTATTATTATTTATCACATTAGTCTATTGGGTTTACCTATTATGTTTTTAATAGTTTAAAATTACTCATATGTAATTTCAAAATTATTTTAGCTAATTATTGGAATTATGATTAACCCAATAAATAACTAAGGATAAGGGAAATGTGCTGACTTCCCAAATGAGATTTCTAACATGATTGGAGATCATATAAGTTATCTTGTGATTTTTACCAACAATAAAAAAAATAATGAATACTATATTGTTTTATGAAAAAATAAATTAATAAAGAGGAATATGACCTCTCAAGCAAGTTCATCTGGTAATGGTTATAGTGGAATGAAAATCCAATTTCATTTGTGCAAAAATTGTGGAAATAGGCACTAAGGGAAATTCTCAAAAAGAACTACGAGACATTTTATATGAGAGAAGATAGGACAAAATGTATCCATTTTTCATGATAAAATAGATAACTTGATGTTTGTAAATTGTGATAAATCTATGGTATCTTATACAGTTTTATGTCAAAAATGTGTTGAATTTGGGCACTATCCCAGAAAAATCCCTATTCCAAGGGTTAGTACGGATGATGAGAAACAAAAATCTACAGGATCTAGAGAAAAATGAATGCACAATCCTGAAAAGGATCCTGGTTAGTAATGTATATATGTTTTTTATGTAATTATTATTTCAAAACATTCACTATAATTATTCTATTATGTTTTCTAAGAACATCAATTCAACACCTAAAATGACATGACAAAAACATCCGTAATTATGTATAACAAGTTAATGTTTTTGAAAATGTTGTTATTAAAAAAAATCATTATTACTTTAGAGTACCTTGATGCAATCATACTTATATGAAGGATTTCATTGTACAAATCCAATATAAATTCCTTGGATAAGGAAATCACCCTCCATACCATGAATGACCATTTGATTATATAAAATTACAAGGAAGAGGATTACTCTTATTTAGAATGGATATTATTGGACTATAGTATATTGTATTTGTCTTATATTTTTGTCACTAATGAAGGACATATATTATAGAAATCAATGAATTGTAATGATTAATGTGTTTATGTATTGGTATTTTATAGATATGTTATAGAAGTGGTATATTGAGGACATTATGGATATAAGAATCATAGAACATATATGGAATATTCCATATTTGATTTCATTTATTACATTAAATTTACATTTAATGGTGTTGATAATCTATAAATGCGAAATTGTGATAAAGTTATAATTTAGAAAACACATGATGGGTGCATTGATAACCACAAATAGATCATTGATATTGGAAAAAAATGAAATGAGTCTTGGGATGATACGTCTATGTATAATCTTATGTTTAAACACATTGATATACATCTTGAAGATTTATATAATGAAATTCTAGAATTATATTTATTTAGAGACATATTGTTGTATTAAATATTATTTAATTTGAGGCAACTAATGGAAATTTGGGTAATTATTTATTTGGTTATGGTACATATATACCTATAAGGATTATTTGATATGAATGATATTATCATTTTGGACTACTAAGATGAAGTTTGTGAGAAAACCTTTGTTGTATAAATATATATAATTTTTAGGATATTAGTGTTTTATATGGTTATTTATTTACGGAATGATATAAATTAAACTTTTTAGAATATTATTTCAATGATGGAGACTAATATATTAATATATTATCAGGCATTATGCTAACCATTTTGGATTTAGTAAAATATAGTAAGAATAGATTTTTTCCATTGGAGTATTTTGTAATCCTTTATAATTTTATAATGCATCCAAGGTAAAACAAAGATCATATAGAGTTCTCATATTTTGGAAAAAATGATGAAAATTTTTTGGATACTAATTATAAATATCAATAATGTATATTTCCATATATTCTTTATCAATATGACAAAGAAATTCCCTTACTCTAAGAAAATGATAAAGAAAAAAAATTATTTTCAAATTATGGTTATTTCTGAGGAAATAATGATTATTTCTTCCATCATAGATTTATGGTATTATGATCATTGACACCATTTGGGTTGTGTTCTCTATTAAACTCAAATAGTTCCATATTTTATGTTTTCAATTCCAAATCTATTTTTTTTTTGCTTCCCTATATTGTTATCCTACCTGTAAACCATGTTTTGTGATAACCTTCATTCGTCCATTAATAACTTTTCAAGATGATGTTTTATTAATACTTTTTACAAGGTGGCATTTGAATAAATATATATTCAAATAATTTTTACTGAGTTCATCATTATATTTCATGGATATAATTTATTAAAGGGTAGAATAAAGTAAAACAACATGTTTTTAAAATAGATAACTATGTTTATTAGAATATTAAATAAAAATGATGATTTTATTGAATATGACCATTTTAAAATTATATTAATTTTGAATATATATGTAGGATTAAATATTTTATCAAATATATATACATATATTTAAAAAATATATCGATAAATTCTTAATAAATTTTCAATCAATTTTGATAATGAATTTTTGTTCATCAAAATATGACTTCATTAAGAAATAATTTTGTTCATTTTTATAATGAATATTATAATTATTCTCCATAAAATTTATAAAATTAAATTGATAAAATTAGACCCATTTTATATATAATCATAACAATATTATTATGTAGTGAAATATTTGGATTTCTAGATGATATAGATTTTTTATTGAATAGTAAAAAATACAATTTTAATGTATAATTATCATTTGTATGATAATTAAATTTTAAAAAAAGTATAATTATACTTGTAATTTGAATAAAAGGAAGAATAATTATTCATTATTTATATTAAATAAAATTAATTACATTTAAATCATCTTTATAGTGGATTTTTGTATATGTTTTGTATTTGGATTACAAATGCATCATTATGAAAACTATTTTAAAATGAATACTTTTATAATTAATAAAAATAAAACCTAATGAAAAATGGTACAAATTAAATTGTCTTAAAATATATCAATCATTATTATTTTTAATTCATATTATAAATATTCATGTTATAGAGATAATGTTATATAATCTGTCACTTAAAAATGTTTTTTTGGAAGATGACATTCCATCATGCTTGAGTGTTTAATATTTAATTAAATTCTTCCACCTATAAAAAATAATTTTGATAAATTAATTCCATATTTGGATTCATCATAATTAATATTAATATATAATTTCTACTTAATTTTTGAGCAATAATAATACTAACTATAGTAAATATTTATGACCATGGAGAAAAGAAAATGTGCTTATTAGAGGTAAAAATAATATAACAAAGACTGGAATAAATTTAACTCTATTTTAATAAGCTATTATATTTAATTTTTGTTGAAATTGTGATTTTATTTATTCTTTATCACTTTTAATTTATAAATTATTATGTAATGAGTTTGATAAAAATTATATTTTTAAATAATAAAATAGAAAATAGTATTTTCAGTTAATATTAGAATTCAATTAGAGAATTTATCATGAATAAATATTTAGTTTTATAATTAAATAATATTTTAATAAAATATTACTAGTATATAATTTTTATCAATTATAAATGATCATATAATTTTTATAAACCCAAATGTTATTTTTAAGGGTTTTAAAACTATTATTGTAAAAAAACCCCATCATTTCTTTGTAAATGTCAATTTTAATTCACAATTTTACATTTACAAATTTAAAAACCTTATTAGATAAAATTAATAATATTTTTATAATCAGAATTCTGAAATTATACAATGGTTAAATTTTAAATTTTTTTATTAGATTCCAATTTTCGTGTAAAAATTAAATATATTATAAATATTCTTTGTGTTTTATTACACAATAATATACCAATAGTGGTGTAATAATTACTATAAATGGGATCCATGACCAAAAAAATGTTTTCCCTTTAAAATAATGTTATTTTATTTATTTATTTATTCTATATATCCAATATGAATCTTCTAAAACCTAACTATAATTTAACATATTAAAATCATTTCATTAAGAGTGTGACTCATCTCCACGTAATAAAGGTCATTATTTAAATATTTTCAGAACATTAACATCTATAATAATAAAAATCACTCCCATTTTGAAGAAAGCATGGGAAAAAACCATGTATTGAATTGTTTTTTGGATATTTTATTATTTAGAATCCAAAAAATAATAATAATGAAGTCCTACTCATTTACTATAAAATCGCACACAAGATCCAACTTTTCTTCACTATAAATCCTTGAAAAACATCCATAATCTCTACCCCACTCACTCTATAGTGTCCTCCCATGGTACCCCCATGCTATTAAGAAACCCCTATATTCTTTTGGAGTCACACACTCTAGTAAAGAATCCTCATCTTCCTCTCCTCCATTGAATTCAAGCACAATATTTGAAATATGTCCTCTAAATTACTTTAGTATATATTTTAATTGTTTTTAAATAAAATAATTTTCATAAAATTCATTTTATATGAATTATTTATCATTTATCCATTCTCATTTTGAACCTTACCTAAGACATTACTATTCCAAATTTCCAAAAGTGTTCTTCCACTATCCTCTTGTTATCTAGCCCCTCTTTTTTTAATTTATAAAAATTTAATTTTCATTATGATGGGATATGTTATTCCCTATCCCTATTAATGTGAATTTAATTTATAAATTATTATATCTCCCCTTTCACTCTCATTAATCATTCTATGTTACTTTATATACTCATGTTACAATGCTAAAACTTAGTAAAGGGTTTCTCTCTCTTCATTTCTATTTATGAAATTATTTTATGTAATGTTTATCAAATACCATTTTCCAATGGTTGGATATGTTCTTCCATATTACCCATTCTATCAATTGTGTTTATAAATTATGGTATCCCTAATCCTCTTATGATCCTTTATGTACTCGTGTCACCCTGCTGAAATATTGTATGGATTCTTTTTTTATGTTTCTCCATTACCTTATATCTTGTATTTCAAATTTATAACATTGGGATAGGTTTATATATGTCCCTATTAATTACCATTGGATTTATATGTGATGATAGACACATCTCCCTCACAATGACCCATTTATATGAATCTTTATGTGACACAATTAAGATATTATAATATAAATGCGATTTTCCATGCCTAACCAATTTTTTAGTGAATACTATACCCATTTCCTATCAAGGGTGTTCACCTATATGCACATATAATTTTATATTAGGGAAATAAATGAATGTATTCCACACTACTTGATATTGCAATACATTATGTTTAATAATGAATCCATGTTGTATGATCTATGTGTCACACAAAAACAAGAGATTTAAAAGATTATGATGGGTGAACCTAGATAGTGATCTAACGAGTTGCGTAATGTTTAGTATCATGATTTGTCATGTTGGGACAAGGAGCGAATATGATTCATTTATGGGACATTGGACACCATGGTGTCTTGGTGGTTTATCCCTAACCTATGATTATGATTCAATGTTTAAAATTGTTTCCACATTTACCATGTTATTATTACCTTGCTATATCATGAATTATTATTCATGTTCTTTTTATTACTCATTGATATTCATACTGTATAACATGTAATATCATCATCATGTTGTGCCTTTTTAATTCACTAAATGGAATTTATAGCTCATCCATTTCTTCTGTTTTTCACTAGGTTATCCTAGTTTTAAAAGGCAAATAATTTGAGAATAAAGTTAATAATTTTTTTAATAATGATATTCCTTCCCATGATCAATATGATATGATATGTACCAAATTCCCAAACACACTATTCTTATTTATCTTTTGGGAAGTATTAATTATACAGCTATGTAATAAATCATGAATTAATGTGTAATAAAAAGATGGGATTTTATAAATTCACATATTTTACCTATGAATATTAATGTTAAAAATTAACTATGTACTTAGCATGAAAATATCTAATGCACTATACAAATCTTACTAAAAACCTTCTCATTCTCATGATAATTTGTGGTGTACCATAAAATGTGCACACGAAACAAAGCACTTGAGAAGGAACACACAAAAACATCTAAACATAACACAAATATCATTATACTCAATAAATAACCTGATGACTTTGTAGATAAGAAATCCATGTCCAAAAACATCCTCCTAGGATAGTCCAACTCTAAGAAATCTGATATGAACATCAATTTTAAAAATGATCCAAACATTGAAATTCCAAGAAATAAAAAATCCTATAAAAATTCATAACACATAAAAGAGTGGGGTTATACAACCCTTCCACCATATAAATTCTCATCCTCAATACTCTTAAATGGGTTTTCAACCATTGATTATAAACTCTCTATGTTCCCAATTCATGATCAAGTTATTGTAATTTACTTAGAAAAACCGAATGACCTACCATTATTGAACTCCAAAATCAAGGTACACAATTTATCAAAACTTGATCCTCTTCTCACTACTATCACCAAAATACCTATATTACACACAATCATTCCCATATAAACCATGAAACCACGATTTTTTTAACTAAATTATTATTATACTTATAGTGATCCTCACTATAAGACTTATCTCATAATGTCCATATTACTATCTAGGGTGCTCACCACCATAGTGATCTCCTACAGAAATTTATTTCTTATGGTATAATGAATATATTAGTATGGTTTCAATATAACCACAAAAAATTTATAATACAAAATAATATTCATCCCTACACTAGTTGAATGTTCATGAAAACACTCAGCCACACCCGTAGACACACTACCTCCTCACCTAATTCTGATCACTCAACCCACCGAGGAACCACAATATCAACCAATAGCCACAATAAATGTTGAAACCAATTTTTATTGTAACTCTATGGTTTGTTCATAGAAATTAAAACCAATCCTCATCATCTCACATAAGTATTGGTTTTCATCATATTTGACTAATGCTCAAATATTATCAAAATACCATTGTGCCCGATGCCAAAGAATTAACACTATCCAATATCATATCTAAAACTAAAATCTGGTATAAAATATAGAACCAGATTGAATTGAAGTTATCAAATCCTTGATATCTAAATTATTCCTCAACCGTCAAATGATCAGCCTCATCTAACCCATTACCCTACCAATATAGGTGGTTGCACATCCCTACCTCATGCTACGCCCATTACTAGATATAATGATATGACATAACCATCTCAGTCATGCCAATGAACCAATTTGAAACATAAAACACTACCACTTCATATGTATAATATAAATTCATCTTTAAAATCATTTATAATTCATGCTTAATATAGTAAACACCTGCTAATATAAATATCTGCACTTGAAACCATGCATCTTGTATTATACAACTACATGAGAAAAAAATCATTAGGTTTCATCATTACATATGTGTTACTAATTATATTCTATTCTCACATATATTTCCATCACCTCATGCCACACCATTTATGTTGTTAACATAATTTCAATGAAATACATTATACTTTTATTGAAAACCCTTGAAACAAATCCGTATACATTCTATTATTTCTATCTATCCTCAGTTTGCACACAAAAACACACAAAAACATCTCAAAATATTTATGAAGCCAAGAATTTTATTATATTATACCAACCAATAACATAACCTGAATCATGATCAAATGATTCTCATCTGACTTTAAATTCTATCATTCACCAAAAAAATTAACGATGATCCAATATATATAATACACATCCATCCAGAGCACCCTCAATGCTCCACTTCAAAATTAATAATTTTTCATTTGCCTCTATCAGTTTCATGAATTCTATGTATCTTGAATCCTATAAAAATCATTTGAAACTTTGATTCAATCACATCACATTCTAAAGAACATCCAAAATCAACATGTTCGTTCTCATAACTTGTCTTGGCCACCAAATCCCAAACATCAATACTAAAGAACATCAATTAATTTACTATACAAAATACTAAGGGACCTTTTCGCCTATATAATACACTAGGTTGAAATTAACATGATCTAATCTCATAATATAAAGCATGTACCCATTATGGGAGAGGACCCCTAGGGTTTATCTATGTTTTAGAGAAATGGGTGGGGGTTTCAATTAGAACCGTGGGGGGAATGGTAAAACAGACCACTTTAATGGATAAATATAGGCTATATCATTTTCTATATCATGAACCATCCATGAATCCTACACTATATAAGGTCACACATATTTTATAGTTTTCCCTCGTGGATTTATAAACTGTGTAGTAAATGTAAAAAACCTTATATATTTAAAATATCACATTGGACACAGTTTTTCTACAATAGTGAAAACCATTCCCAAGCCCCAAGAAAAAACCATCCACATGTTTTACATTTTATTTCACATAGATAAATTATAACCATGTTTTAATCATGAGAACCAACTATTCACTATATAAATCTAATAAAAACCATCATCAAACATAGGGTGTTTCATGGTTTCCCCTAATTCATTAACAAAAAACCATGAACATGAGCATAAACCCCCTAAACATTTGATACATGATGTAATGCTCCAAAAACTCAACTGTGACACTAATTCACCTCTCATGATTCAATCCATATCAATAAAAACCCAATTAGATGATCATATTTTTGGAATTACTATATAAATATAAATTTTAGAAGTTTTCCCTGCTAAAAAAATCGAATATTCAAAAGTAATACTAAAATTTATAACTCATAATGTAGTGAGGTATTCCATTGGGAGTGATCCACAACCCATTCTAAAATATTTAGTGAGTATAAGTCTCTTGATGATTTTTACCTCATTCATTAATATATGAAATGTTCATAAATTTTTGCATAAATAAATTATATGTTATTTATAATTGATTATGTAGCCTCCTAGAATAGTTAGGGGATCAGGATGAATGATGGTGTTTTATTATCAATAGGCCAATAGTGGGGGAGCTTTATTGGGGGGGGGTCAGTAAATATGTGATTGTGTTATGTAGTTCCTAATTAGCTAATTAGATGTATAAAAATATATTTTATTAAATGTATGAATGGGTTAATAATTGAGAAATACTAGATATAAAATAAATGGTGAATCCCACTTTGTGAGGTGGGGATGGGAAGATTGGTGAGACTATTGTAAAGTGTGTTGGGTTTTATTTAGTTATAATGTAACTAAAAATGGAATGGTTTCGTATGAGTGTGGCATAGTTAATGTGAATTTTATACAGTAGGAGGAAGTCTATCATTATTGAATGCCTCTAATGATCTATAGTAGTGTTATTTGATATGTTAAACCAACTCATGTAAAGTGATAAAAATGAGCTTATGGATTATCATAACATTATAAACATGGGATGTATGCATAAGTTGGTATTTGAGGATAGCCAAAAATAAAACCAGCGTGGTTTTCATAAATACTTAATGAAGTGTGTGGGATATCATGATCCTGATAAGTTTGCCAAAAACACTTATGTTGAACATATGGTTATCACTGACCATGTATCTATAAGAAATGGACACGATAATAGAGGAATGGAAATATGAGTTGTATCCATATCCTTAGTTTATGTCATGATACATGTATAACCTTCTTTTTCATTCCTTGGTATTGGGGACTCAGGTTTAGTGAGGAAAGTTAGTGATATATCACTTATGATTGATCATTAATACAATAGTTTCCAGGATAGCACGACCCTTGTGATGTGAATAGTTTTATTAGATACTAAGGAATGTTAGAGAATGGTTGGGTTTCTGTTAACAGTTCTACGGGTTCAACATCATGGGAATGGGTAGCTTAGAAAGAAAATGGATTGGTGGAAGAAAGACCGAGGGTGATAGCTCATTCACTATAACTTTTTAATGTGAAGTGATATCTCATTAACTATTACTATTTTATGTCATGATCTATATATATGTATATATATATATGGTGATAAATCATTTACCACTCTTGATTATTAATAACATATTTTTCACTTTTCCTATTGCATGAGGGTGATAAATGGTTCACTTGGATGGTATATTAAGTGATTTAATGTTCATCTGGAAGGGTTTTTATTGGTGATTTATCATTTAACCAGTGATACATTTTTTAAAATGTTGATTATGATTCAATGATATATAATTTACCTAGAGGGTTATGTGTTGAGGAAACATCATTCACATAGAGATTCATCATTCTCTACTTTATTGGATGGATCTTGTGTTCCATATTTAAACAAGAAAAAATTAAATTACCTTTTGGTAAATTTTTGGTGATAAATCATTGTCCTTGGAAATTTATTTTTTTTGATTGATCATGCATCAATTGGTTGTTCTATGAAAGATCATATTTTAATCCATGATTATATTCCATAATTTGTTTCACATGAAACAACAAACTAAAATGAAAAAAATGACATAAATTGTTATGGTAATATAATAGAATGAATGATAAACATTAATAAATTATGATAAAGTAATATATAACATCATTTATAAAATTAGAAGAAGAATGAAACCAAAAGTAAATAAAAATACCACTAATGTAAAATATTCATCATCACAGTTTCCGTTGATGATCATATAGCCAATTAAAACTATAGAAAATGGAAATCCTTATTAATATAATGAATATTTTGATATAAATAAAAAATGATATTAATTAATTTTAGATAATTATTTGAGGATATATTTATGAGTGAAAAAGTTAAATATGTTCTATATATGGTTGTTTGATGTTTGACCATTGGATATATGCCCACTGGAAATATGGTTGTTGGGTATAAATGTATCCAATATGTATATTGAATTTTTTATAATTGGATTGAGTAATGTATTAAAAATATTATATTTTAAATTTAATTAACAAATATAAATAATTATGGAAAAAGATATAAAAATTCTAATTAATATTTAAAAATATTTATTATATAATTAATTTTTTTACATAGTCATTTTTTAATTAAATTAATTATTGTTAAATAATATATTTAATAAAATGTATTGAAAAAACAAGGAATAATTATCTAATTAAGCACATAACATCCATTAATTAATTAATTAATTATAAGGAATTAAAATTTAGTGATCAATGGTTAATGAAATATGGTTTACAAAAAAACATTATTTGATTATATATTGAATATTTTATTTAATGGATAAATATCTCTCATACAGATTATGGAATGTAGAATAATTTTTTATATATTTTAAAAATATGAATTAACATTAATGGAGTTAATTTTTGTTGGTTAGAAATAAGTATGCAATCATTTAATGTTTAAAATAATAATTTTCTACAAAAACTATTTTTTATAAGTTAGGAATTCATATATTAAAATTATTTTTAAAAAAATATATAAATTTAATATAATGAAATGAATTTCATATTTTAAATAATCATGTTAAAACTAGTTATTATGGTCAATGTTGTTTACTTTAAAAAAGAAATATTTTGTAAAGGTAACAATCTTATTTACCATGATAATGATAATATCATGTAAATTGTTTAATTTTTGGGATAATGGAATAACGTATCTCAATAATAATTTCAATTTTTTTTATTAGGTTATTAATAACATATATCCATTTTTTATATTTTTTATCTTTATTCCATGTGAAATAATATTATTTAATTGTTATGGGATGGATATTTGATGAAATGAAACCCATATTCAACTCTAAAAGGACTACCCCCTAATTAATTTTGAACTAAAAATTACCATTCATTTGAATTTGAATCCAAACCCAAATTAAATCTCATAAATACCTCTATATTTTTTTTACTCTGATTTTAAGAAATAATCCAACATCCTTTATTATGAAGAATCTCATTTCAGGAAGAAATGAAATCATCAATGTATCTAATTCCATATTATGTTTTCCAATCACATTCTCATCTAAAATATTCTTAAATTTTATTCACAAAAAATTGATATTATTTTAGAATGTCATTTCTTGTTAAAAAATTATGTTACTGAAATATAAATTTATACTCTTAGTTGTGCATTAGTATAACATGTTCTTATTTTCGATAGTTCAACTATCTATATGAACGATTTTATATTATATTCATAATTTCTATCGTATATGTTTATAGAAAAATAATGGATGGTAATATATTGTATTAAATAATAATTTATCATATAATTATTATCTGTAAAGGGTGACACATATGGTGGTTCCATTCATGGAGAGGTTTGTTGATAATGGGTGGTGAATTGGTGAACTAAATGTTAATTTTCCCTTTCAATATTTCTTGTGAAATCAACCTCTATCACTTTTTTAGAGTGATTTATCTATCTTCTTTACTCTCATGATATAAGTATAACTAAAAAAGGTCACTCCATGTACATGTATCACTTCTCAAAATGAGTGGATTATCTTCCGCATGAAACAGACTATCCTAAGACCATATGATCAACTTGAATCACTATCCAAGATAAAGAACAAAAGTATATATACTATACTCATAATATTACAATATAATTTGTTGTGACTCCTAAAAAATACACCAAAATATAGACTAATATCTTAATCTTTTATTAAGTGGGTATTACCAGATCCATTGATTATTCCCTCCAAACATAGTTATAGTTCTCGTGTACTTAATCACTATGTAGAATAGATTATATTTTCTTATTCATCACAATATTAAATAGCTATAATCATTAACAAAAAACTAATTTCTGATATTTCTATTCTTATTATCACTACTATATATATTCATTTAATTCAATCTTTTTACTATGTGTAATTTACCTCGGACACTCCACTTCTACACTACTCTTTCCCTCTTCAATACCTAACCTAATACTTAAATAAAAATGTATGATCCTACCAATTTTATCCTTTATAGAAGAATCATTTATTTGGGTTCTAAATTTTAATGGAAATTAAAATTCAAAGTACTGATTTACATTAATTACTTATAATATTTTTTATTATCTTTTCCCACTTCTTATATAATCATAGGAACAATCAAGCCATACATTGGGATTATTCTTATCATGAATGCGTTATCCAATACATGAAAATTTAGTTCCAATAACATGTTATTCTAAACATCTTTTCTTAATGGAGTGACATATTCATTCCCAATATGAAACTTATTTTTCCATATAGTAACATGTAGAATAATATGAATATTTATTTCTATTGATCGATAAATCTTATTCTTCATTAGGTATCTCTTCATTCATTACCATAATATAATAATATTCATAATGTTTTGATAAATAACATTTCTTACACATATCACAAGTTCCCTAGGAAAAATTTATTCCATAAAATAAATAATAATAGAATCATCATTTAAATTCTTCCAATTATACTTATATTCTAGAAGTTAATTTAAAAATTGTCTATAAATTTTGAAAATATCATATTTTTTCCAATTTCAACATCACAAACATTGAAGTATTTTTTATGTATTATATGAAAAATAATTAAGATCAATTGAAACTATTTCACATCTTCTTTCAAAGCATAAGACTAAATTAAAGGGAAAATAATTTAATATATAGAACCATTTATTTTAAATAAGAAAACCTATTTATAGGATGAAAATCTCATGTGCTTTGGGAATTAAATTTAATAGAAGTGCATGTAATATAGAAAAATATAGCTTCATCCCTAACCATGTAAATAATGTTTTTATTATTTATGGGTCAATATTTTAATTATAATAGATACATTTTTCACTGATTTAATCATATTTTATAATTATTAAAATTTAAAAAACCCTATCAAAAATATATGTTTTTTAGTAATTTTTAATCATTTACTAAAATATCATTTATTATAAAACAACATTAATGTCATTTTTTACATTAAATATTTTATTAAATTTAAATAGATTCCATGAAAATAATGAAAATAAAATATATTTATTTAAAATATATTTACCATTGAATATTCATCATAATAAATAATTTAAAATTATAATTCATTACATTTTACTTACATTTTAATATTTTTAATATCATTTATTTTATTTATTTACTAAATAATTATTGCATGAATTAGTGTTTCCTAAATATTTAATGTTGTTATTTCATATCTAATGATAAATTTAAAGGTATTATGATAAAAAAATTCATGTATGTTTAAATATAATATTTATAACCAAACCTATATTGTTTTTCCCTAGCCCCAAATCTTTATTGAAAATAAATGGATGAAAGATACATTTATGTCTTTTGCAATTATTAAATTTATGTATGGGTCAAATTAATTGAATATTATTATAAATTACTCATATAAATATTTAATTAGGTCATATGGTTTGATATATTTTCATCCAATAAGTTTTAGGTAGGTTTATAGGTCATTTGGCCTCTTAAGATTAATGTTTAACCCCTGAGAAAACTCATTTTTACCTACATCGCTATAATTAATTTTAATTTCCTTCAATAATAATTTTGGTCAAAAAATAGATTTACCATAATAGAAACTAATAATAATTATGATTAAATATATGGAATATATTTTTTAAAATTCTAAGAACACAAGTTGAATAATTTAATTTAAAATTGATGTTTTGGATGGGATGAAAAAACTGGTTTTTAAATTAAGAAATAAAAATATTTGAAATGCTTTTATATAAAATTTTAATGTGATATAGATAAAAATGGAATTAATTAGGATTTTTGAATTTTTTTAAAATAATTATACCATAAAATAAAAGTAATAGTATAATTCTTCTATATAAATATATTTGATGAAAATGCAGATTTCAATTAAAATATCATGATTTTACCTATTTATAAATATAGTGAATTTACATAGAAAAATAAAACAAAAATCATTTAATTTAATTTCTATATTTTAATTTAACGAAATAATTTTATATTTTTAAATAAAATATATATAATTTATAAAATTTAGATTCGTAAAAAATGTCTTCAATTAAATGTCAACAAAATGGTCTTTTATGAAAATTACATCTTCTAATGATTAAAATGGGATTTTTTTATTTTATTCTTATAAAAAATATTGGATTAATTGTCAAATAGTTTACTGAATATTTAATATGTAGTTTTTTTAATATTTTTCACTAATAGGTATTAATTTAATTTATTAAGATATAACACCATTTTCGTAAAAAAAAATAATTTTTTTGGAAAACAAATCCTTTATATTCAGTTGGATTTTATATTAATTTATAATTTATTAGTACCGATTTATTTAATTATATATATATTTTTAAATATTATTTTCACAATTAATGTAATAATATTTATTCAATCAATTATAATGGTTAGGTAGAAATTATGATATTAAAAGATAATATTAATAAAAAATTATTTTCTGATAAGACTCAGGCTTTCATGTAATACAAGTACTTGTAGAAACTCAATGTTATGAACAACACAAGATAAACATGATTTAGAATATAATTCAATATTAATTGATAATTTCATGTAACACAAGCTATCAATGAACCTAATTTAATTTGAAGGAAGGTATTTTTAAAAATAATTGGATGTTACAATAAAGGGAGATATCAATAATCACAATAACATAACATCAATATAAGGGTATTGCAACATGGGATTGACATTTTAAACCCATAACATACATAACATTGATAATAATATTGAGTCATGGAAAAAATGTTTTCAGTTCAAAAGACATAAATCATTAAAAAGATCAATTAACATGAGCCATGAGAGCATAATATTGAAAAGAAATATAGAAAAACATAATCTTACAACATTGTGATCTTGTGTTTGTAAAAAATGGTTGACTCATTAAGTTAAGTACATGAAATAATGACATAATATAAACTTATGTACATAAAAATCATTTCGATGCACAAAATTATGAATATGTAACTTGGTATACACATAAACATGTGAACATGAAACTAGGTCCTCAAATAACATTTATGTAATGAAACCAGTTCCACACATAACATTGTGACATTGAAATTAAGTTCATGCATAAAATTATTAACTCATGACCAATGCTTATTCATAAAATGAATTAGAGCTATTTGATAAACAAAACCATTGCATAATCATAATCATAACATAAAAATTACACAAAATGGTTTTTGGTCATAACCCTATAAAAGGGATAGGCCTCACAAACAATTCATCATTTCAATATAGCACAACCCATCTATGTTAAAATAATTCCATAAAAATATATTAATCATAATATAAAAATAAAACCCTTATTGAAATTATAAGGATGGTTTCATTGTATCATACACATAGTAAAACATAATCAACCCCAATGTTTATTGTTGTTAATAAATAAAAAATTCATTAAAACATCATTAAAATATCAATGAGGAAAATATCTTTTCTAGTTTTTTAATATCATTTTTAAGAATAATTTTAAAAAACATTGATATCATTTTATTTGAATATATCACTAGGAACATATGAATTATTTATTTAATCAGTTACTATTCATGATGGTGTAAAATTATATTTATATTTTACAAGTTTGAATTAAACATTCCTTTAACTTTTTTTGTAAAATCATAAAAATTTCAATGTTTTGAAAAATAAAAAAGGATTCACTATAAAGCATTATGTATAATATTTTTAATGCTTAAAAATAACATCAGAAATTTATTTATCCTTATTAAACAAATTCATAATTTTTTTAGAAAACATGGATATGAAAAAGAAAAAATTAGATCGAAGAAAGAAATAAATTCGATTCTCCATAAAAAAGTATTTTTTTATATTGAATTCATAAATAGAGGAAAATGAAATAGAAATTATTATTATGAATAAATAGATAATTTATAATAACATTAATGAGTTTCTTAAGATATAGATCATAGTATTTTATCATTGTAATCATTTATATAAACAATTCTGATAAACAATGGGGTTTTAACATAAAACCTTTAAAATTTTTTGAATTTTGAATCTGAAGTCCCATGAAAAAAATAACATTATATGGATATTGTATCTACCATAATTTGAATAATAACAATAAAAAAATTCATTCATTTTAATTATATTTACCACACAAAAGAAACAATTGGTGAATATATCATATGTCTCATTGAAATAAACGTGGTATAAAAATCCCTTACCTTAAGTGTCAAAATTATTTTTATATGTTTGAAACTACAATATAATAATTATAGGTTCTTTATCAATATATTAAATAACCACATATATATATATATATATCATACCATATATTATTTATATACAACCTTTTATCATCCATTTATTGAAATTATTTATTGGAATCACATTTTTTTAATAGGTGCTCTTTTTTTCATGTATGTTTTGGCTTTGTAGGTTATGTAGTTTTACATTTATAATGGTTCCATAATTTCAATAATTAGATACCTGATATATAAATTAAAATTAATTAATGTGATTAATGTAAAAAATGAGTTTACTTAGTACATAAACATTAACATATGGGAAACAATACCACATACAGAAGTCCAAAATCAATTTTATAGACATATTTAGACCATATAGTACCTTTTATATAAAATTTAAAATTATTGGAGGAACATTAAGTAAGAATTCCCTTCAATAGTGTTGACCATTTTATATTTACAAGAATCTCACTCGTCATCCTCTATAAAAGGGCACTCATCCCTCAATTGTTGACACCTTTAATGCCACATCAGAAAATCCAAAACCTTGCCAAATATTATTCCATCATTCCCCCTCTAATCCAAGAAGCATCATATTATTCATTAAGCATACCAAATTAGTCCTACATTGAAACCCTAGTGGAATTATCCAAATAATATGTAATACCTATCAAGAAGACCTTTGTTTTATTTTCATATTCAAACCCATAAATTCTTCTTATCCCAACACTATATAGTAAAATAAGTGCCCTTAATATACTTTTATGTTATTATTCAATTTTTTTGACGTAAAACTATGCACACTTATAACCAATTGGTAATAAACATACCATTAATTAGCACAACGGACTACCGCCTCACAAAGCGATGTTGTTCTTTTTTTCATGTACCACCTATTAATTTTGGAAATTTTGATAAAAATACTATATTTATAAGATATATATGATATTTTGGATATATTTATTCTTATTATATTTTTAAATATAACAAAAATTCATGCCTTCCATTTTGTGTAAATATGATAACTTCATTTTTCGACTTGTGGACTACTGCATCCTCAAAGTGATGTGATTCATTCACACATTACATTGAATGTCTTAATGATTGGTTTAGTAAAATTATAATATATATATGAAATAATTACTCTACTAGATTTATAATATATATAAAAAGTATTAAATTTTCTTTCTTTGATTCTATCAATATGATAATAATATAAAAACAATGTTCAAGCGTGCGTATGGTGTACCCTCTCCATGAACGTTGTATTCCATATCATATATCAATATTTTATTTATTATTATAAATATTTATATAATAAATATATATTATTTTTGGATGATTTTTTATATTTCTAAAATAATTAAATATTAATCTGAATAAAATTTTCGAGAATAACATGTCAAAACATATAAAACACTAAGGGTATATTACCCGAAACATAACATTAACATGGAATTGTAAATAAAAGGGTAATATAATATCATTATAAAATCATATATGGTATGATATATTATATTTTGGTTATGTGTTAAATTATAAATAATATTATACTTATTATACACGAGGTTTGAACGTGTAAAAAGAAATTCAATACTTAAGCTAATATTTTTCTCATATCACTCTTATTTCATAAGATTTGTGTCTTATTCACCACTTATTTCAATTTTTTGTTGCATATAATACCCAAAAATACATTATATTATTATTTTACATAAATTTATGTGTTTTTAAATATACATTTTGTAATCTCTATTTCATTTGTTTTATTATTCAAATGTAACTAAATTTGTAAATTAATTTTGTCTCAACTTTACTTCTTTGAGACACATGCCATAATATGAACCTATATTTTTCTTATGATGTGTATACACTAAAATTTGACATGTTATATCATAGATATAATTTATGTGATTAACTTTTAAGCCACATTTAATGTTATTATCATACATGGATAGTATGATTCAAAGCTACCATGTGGTAAGAGTTTAATGGAACGATATCATCGTCTTTCAAGATTGTTTGTGATTATGATTCCATTAATGAAATTATGTAATTCATACATCAAGAAATCTGGTGAATTTTATCACCCTCTGATTATCCATGAAATATCCACATAATAGTACAATTTCTCAACTCTTTGGTACTTAAGATAAATAATATTATTTTTAATAAAATTATAATTTAATTTTCTCTTTGGATAAAAATTTCTTTTATTCAAAAAACCATTTCTTCTAAAAATATTTTCATAAAAGTGATACAATAATGTTTAAATTAATTTTTTACCAATGTTTTACATTTTGAATAATATTTTTTTAAAATGAAACTCTTTATTTTTTTTATCAAGTCACATTTCTAATATGTTTATGGTGCAAAAGAAATGTTAAATATGTAATAATTTACACGCTATCATGGCTGTGATTTCCATAAAGACTCCTTTGAAATATTATAAGGTTATTTTATAAAGAATTTTCCCCCAAAATTCTAGAAAATTTGGGTTTTAAATTTATTTTCAATTAAAATGGGTTTAAAAAATATTTTATTATTATAAACTAATTGAAATGGTTTTCAAAGAAAATTTAATAGTTTTTCATGGTTTTTTCCAATGATAATGAAAAAAATTGTTTTATTATATAAAAAAGTACTGTAGAAATGATATTTTATGAGGATATGTTTTAAATGGTTTTGTAATCGTATATTATAATATTTCAAGTGATTTTCAAAAAAAAAGTATTTTATAAATGATATATGTTTTTGAAAGGTCATATTAAGGGAAATGTTATTTACTTTAGAAATGCTTTAGTTGATATTTTAAAAAGCATCCCAAAATATGTTCACATCATTAAATATAGTTAATTATTTACATTGGATTTTATACAATTACACCATTCTAATTTATTTCTTTGACTGTGTCATATTTAGATTACATGTTGTTTATGATCATTGTATCACATACATCAATTATTCCTTCATAAAACAATTGTGAAACTCGCTTCATTTCAAAGGTTATTAAAATATCAAATGATTAATAGAAATATTTATTTTTCAAAATTTATGATAAAATGAAATGTTTAAAATATAAATTTCATTTCATGGGTTTTGATATGATGTTTATGAAACCAATATATTTTATGGGACATGATATGATGAATTTTTTGTTATTTCTTGGAAATGCATGTATAATTTCATTAGGTGATTGGTGGCACATATATCTCCCTCCAGTGAATTGGCTAGTGATAAATGATTTATAATCTCAAATGTTACATGGGATGTTATCCCATTCCCACAAAAATATGTTACATGGGAGGGAATTACAAACCCTAAACAAGAGGGTACATAAGAGGGCATCAAAAGCCTAAAAAAGGAGGGTACACTTGATGGAATCCAATGTCCAAAACAAGAAGGTATTAATGAGGGAATCACATTCAAAAAAAAAAGAACATTGGGTGGAATCCCATTTCCAAAATATTATGGTACACAGGGGGGAATTAAATGTGTGAAAAATAGGGTATGTGGGAGGGGATCCCATTCCCAAAAAAATGATATATGGTGGTAATCCTAAGTCTGAAACAGGATGGTACACGAAAGGGAATCCCATGATTGAAGTAAATACATGGTTTATTAACCCATTCCAAACATATTATTAAAGTCTTGGTCTGTGTCAATGAAATTTCATTTTTTATTTTTATATGTATGCCAAAATTATATGCCTTATTCATCTATTATTCTCTCATGGATTATGCAAGTTTTTCAATTATGATTAACGTATTATGAATTAAAAATATTTTTTCAATGACTCGTTATTATGATATTTGATTTATAGGATATGGTACTATAATGTTATGATCATGTTCTCATACTCTTATACTAATGTTATGATTACATATTTCCCTTATTTACCTTTACTAAGAATATGATCTCACAGCTTTATTATATTTCCATTTCCATTGTTACCAAGAAATATTTGAAGTAGGTGTATAATAGGGGAAGAATATTTTATGATATATTGAATGTCTCTCACTAAGATATAATATTATGTTTCCAAATTTAGAAATACACTAAACTGTTACAGTCCTTGGGCATGTATTTTTTTGATGTGATAAATATTCATATCAAATATTGTAATATCTATATATGTTAATCCTGGGTCATTATAGTTGGTATCGATGGAATAGTTTATTCATCCATCAAAAAATAGTTTGAGAAAACATTATTGACAAAAATAGTAATATTTCTAATGAAATGTGTAGTTATTTTTAGAAGAATAATCCTAATAATTAAAAGATTTAAAAGAATATTTCATGATTTAGGCATCATGTAGGTAATTTTTCATGATTATGTGGTTTTATTATATATTAAGAGTTTTTCACACAATTCTTTCTGGTTTTGGTCAATGGAGAGAAATAGAAGATAATTGGTTCACATTAAATTTTTTTAGTTGTGGAAAGTATGGGAATTATGAAAATAGATTTCCAAAGTGGAAATCCCATAAAGAGAATCAGGAATGTAGTTCATGTATTGGTTATACTATGGAAGACAAAGGGACTAAAATGACATTTTATAGGAATCATTAAATATAAAATGTGAACCAATTTTATTCAGTAGACATAGAAATTTTCAAAGTAGACATATAATTTGATTTTGGAAATTTCTACTTTGCAAATATAAAATGAATTTATTAGACCCTTTTTCTTCAAGGGAAACACATTATTATGGGAATGATAGCCCAAAAAAAATTATCATGTCAAGATAATAATGTTTTTACAATGATATATTGGATATGAATATGTAAATTGGATTGTACTTTTTACCTTGAAACTTATAATGTAGTTAATGAAATGTGGTTCATGTTATCTTTGATGATGTTAAACACATTTTGGACTTATGGAATATATCCAATAATCATTGGAATAAGGAAACATGGATGTTTTCAATAATGATTTATTTAAATTCAGTTTATGACCATGTTTTAAGAGAATAAATGATGAAGCTATTCACTGGTTTAGTATGTGAAAAAGAACAGTTACATTATGATATACAAGGATCAATGCTATGATTTTTTTAAAGAAATTTAGTGATCATATTTCTAATGTTTTGTAATTCCATATTTTTTAATAGTTATAAGGATAAGAATTTATGAATTGTTTCATGTTAAACATTGGATGATGTTTTATAGATTATTGTATTTTTTATCCATATTATGATTTCAGAAAATTGGAAAAAAAATTCTAACCATTAGGTTATGATAACTGATGATATATAGACTCTCCTATAATTCAAATTATTGATCTCATGATCTGATAATTATTCTAGAATGAAATTCCAACTCCATTTCATAGAGTACTAGATGAAGTAGAAATTTATCATGAAAAAACATTGAGAGAGGTTTCCTTAATATTAAGTTACTATATCTACTTATGAAAATTATTTAACTATAAGAAAATGTGTCTTAAAATAAAATTCGGTCATGTAATAATCATTTTTGATGATATCAATAAACTTTTATAAGTCTCTTTGGGTTATGGTTTTGTGATTATTAACTTTCTTCTAACCATGTTCTTTATTACTCCCCATCAGAACATGATAGTTATATTTATTTTTGATATCCATGTTTTCACATACCACCTCTGTTATCCTATAAATAAACCTATTTAAAAGTTACATTGGTTATCCCTTTTTATCTAACATTTCCTTTTTAAATAATGTTTTTGTATTCATTTTTATATTGTGTGGTCCTATGAAAATATATATTAAGTATTAAAACATTTACATCCAAGATGAATTTTGAGGAAAAAACTCATTTTATGGAGGGTTGAATTTTACACCCCAATAGTTTTTTTTATTTCTTTCAAGTTATTAGAAAATATTTTATATTTTTAATTTCACTCAACACTGACTATAGGTTTTTTTTACAAAATAACACAATTTAGATTGAATTATACATAACACCATGTTAATCTAATACTAAAAAAAGAATATGTTTTTATTTTGTTATGTATAAAACTGAATCCATTCTATAGCTTGTATTACACATAATGTAGAGTTTTAATGAACTAAAAAATCATATAAATATTGTTATAAAATGTTATTATAGTTAAAACAAATATGATTGAAAATAAGTTATGAATAAGATGAACTAAATTGCGAAATATGATTTTTAAATGTAAAAAAATGAATACATTTGTTATCAGTTAGTTATAAATAAATTTAATAACTCTTTTAAAATAAGTAGTTCCTTTTCTATGAAATCTAGTTTTCTATTTAAAAATAGAATTATAACTCCATAAATTAAAAAACCTTATTTTTATTATTGTTTTCCATAAAAATTTATATTATATACCTAATAAATTTACTAAGGCTAATTCAATATATTTGATCAATATAATATAAGAATAAATTAAATTTTATGAATGAAATATCAATACTTCTAAAATTGGATTTTACTAAATTTTAATGGAAAATATATATTATATATAAATATTGAAACATTATTTATTTTATTTTAATAATTATACTTAATTATTTCAAGTGGAATATGAAAATTAACTTTGGATGATATTTTGATATTATTATAGGAGGATTCATTTTTGATGAATAGTAGAAAATACTGAATATTATTCAGAACTAGTTTTTTTCCAATTTTTCTATATAGATAAAAAACATTGATTTGTTTTAACTTATATAAAGATATGTTAAAAATTATTTAATCTAATTTAATTCATTGGAACCAATTTCAGAATGATATTTTAAAGAAATCAACTCAATCTTTATGACATTTTATCATTTAAAACCCACTTTCATAACATGTCTGTGAGATTAATTTTAAAAAAATATTTGCAACTTCTATGTATATAATTTCGAGAAATTGATTAAACATTTGAAAAAAAAATTATTCTATATATTATATTCAATTTTTTTACCAAAAACATTATTAAAAGTAATTAAAATCTATTACACAAATTAATTTTACAAGTTTACATAGTGGTTGAATATTATCAAAACGTTCTAAATGTCCAAGAAACATAATAAACACCATTATATATCCTTATTTAGACCATATAACCACATTTATATAAAATAGTCATTTATTGGATTCACATGTAATAATGGATACCTCTCATTAGTGTTTACTATTTTATATTAGCAAGAATGCAACTCATCTTCCACTATAAAAAGGCACTCAATACCCTCACTTCCTCACCCCTCTCAAGACACTTTGGAACATCCAAAACCTAAAAAAAATATCAAACATGATATCCTATCATTCTAAAAGAATAAATGATTTTCCATAAAACATACCAAGATAGTTCTTTTATGAAAAATAAAAGGAATTACCGAAATAATTGGCAACATCCTTCTATAAGTTGTTTTGTTTTATTTTTATTCTCCACACCCAATATTATTATTACTAATTTTTTATATAATAACTTCTGTATCATAAATATATTTATATTTTTTAATTATATGGTTTTTACCTAAACATATACACACTTCAATCTTATGGGTACTAATCTTACCATTTGTGTGCACGACAAACTACTGCCTCTCGTAACGATGTCGTTCGTTTTTTCCTATACAACATCTCATGGGTGGTAATTAGGATGGAAATAATATAATTATATGATATTAATTAAATTGATTATTTATTTATTACCATCCTATTTTTACGTAATTTATACCATCATGATTTCCATTTTTGAAAATATAATGACTTCATTTGTGGAAATGTGGACTATTACCTCCTCAAAGAGATATGATTTTGTGAAACATTACATAGAATGTATTAATTATGGGTTAAGTGAAAATATATGACTTATATAAAATAATAATTCTATTTAATTATAATATAAATATATATCTCATTTATATTTTATCTTTTCATTTGATAATAAAATAGAAACAACATTCATGTATACATATGACCTACCATCGTTTTGAATGATGTGTTCCATTTCATATATCTATATCTTATATATTATTATTAATATTTATATAATAACTATAAATTATAATTAAAAAATATTTTACAATTTATAAATAATTAAATAATGATTTATCTAATCTGGTCAAGAAAAATAAGTAAAAACATATGTGAAAAACAAAACAGATATTACCTAAAACATATCACTAACCAGATATTATTAATAATATGTAATAAATATTTATAATAAAATAAGATATGGGATGATAAATTTAAATATGTTTCATTGTTATATTTATAATAAATTTATACTTATTATATATTATTTTTAAACATGTACGTAGAAAATCAAGAAATAAGGTAAGTGTTTTCTCATCTCACTTTTATTTATATGAGATTTATGATTTATTCACCACTGTATTTTTTATAGTGTATATTATTACCATGGATATATTATATTATTATTATATATACATTAATGGGTATTTTCATATCCATTTTATGCTCTACATTTCAATGGTTTTAGTTTTGAACGGATCCCATAGCGGTAAAGTAATTTTCTTTAAATTTTATATATTTGAGAAATATTCCATGTTATGCACCTATATTTTTCAAAAAGGTGTTTACAATTCCCTTTATCATGTCATATCATGAATATAGTTATTATCATGAGGTATTATTCTTAATTTAATTTAATTTTCTTATATGTGGAGTATTTTTCATTTTTACCATGTGGTAAATTTTTTTTGCAACAATCTCATCATTTATCTATATTATTTATGATTATTATTACATTGATGAAATATTATGATTAATATATCAATAAATATCACATATTTTATTCCCCTATATATTTCAATGATATATCCACATATTGATTACTTCTTTCCACTATTTTTTAGTTATGATAATTTAGAAATAGTTTCTATGAAAATAGGTTATTATTTCTCTCTTCAGTCATAAATTACTTTAATTCACTAAACAATGTTTTCTAAAAATGTTTTCAACTATTTATTAATATGACGTGTCAAATAATTTTGTACCCATTTTTTAAAATTTTAATCACAAATTTCTTTAATGTATTTTAGTATTCTTTTTCTGATCATGGAAGTTTTCTAAAAATTATACGGTGCAAAAATAATGCTGTAAATCGATGGATTTACCTATTTTCGTAATAATAATTTCCTAGGAGCATCCATTTACTGTTTAAAATTTTATTGTTAAATAATTTTTCTTGAATATTCACGATATTTAATGTTTAAATGTGTGGTTTCTAATAAAAACGTTTTAAAAAAACTGTATTTTGATAAATTGGTTTAAATTAGATTAAAAGATTCAATTAAAAGTGTTATATGAGACTTTTAAAGAGAACTGTTTTAAAAATTTTTATGATTTAATTTTATTTTAAAAATTAATGTATAATTTCTCATGAAATGTTTTAATTTTTTTTGAATCTTACTCTATATGTTTTCAACTGGGGTTTTAAATGAAAATTATTTGGAAATCGGTTTATGTTTGAAAATTTGATATTCAATGAATGGTTATTTTACTTAATAAATTATTCATTTAATCATTCAAAATCATCCCTCATGTAATATGAATTCCTTTTATATAGTTTATAATTTACTGTTGATATGATATAAGGACACTATTATTTTTGTTTCATCTAATGGTTTATGTTAAGATTAAAATTGGTCTATGAATCTCGTACCTCTTCCACAGGTTATGCCATGATAAAATTATTATGAAACCTAATTACTTTTATGGGTTATTATACTATGAAATGATTAAAAATCTATCTCTTTTTACCTCATATGATATGATTAAATATTTATAATACTCATGTCATTTCATGGGTTATGATATAATGTTTCTGAAAACTATCTATTTTTATGGGTCATGATATAATGAATATTTTGTAATCTATCCAGACATGAAAGTATTATTTCATCACGTGATTGGTGAGGATAACAACTCCACCCACTGAATTGGGTAATGATTAATTTTATATATGATTAATTGGTACATAGGAGGTCATCCAAATCCAAAAAATATAGAGTGCATAAGAGGGAATTCCATGACCAAAATAAGAGGGTACACTAGAGTGCATCCCATGCTTGAAAAAAGAGGGTACAAATGAGGGAATCCCAAACATGAAGTAAGAGGGTACTCGAGAGGGAATCCCATTCTAGAAATAAAAGGGTACATTGGATGGAATCCAAAGAACAAAAATATATAGTATATAGGATGGAATCACATTCCTGGAACAATAGTGTACATGGGAGGGCATCCCAAGACCTAAGCAAGAATATGGGTGAATAACCGAACACTAACATGTTAAGAAGGTATTCGTAGGTAAATTTGACATAATATTTTCTATGCTTATGTGTATTCCATAATTCAATGCCTCATTAATCTATTATGATCTCTATTATTATGATCATGCTTTACTTTTGATTAATATATCATGATCTACCAATCATTTTTCCACGTCTATTGATTATGATCATTGATATGAAGGGTTGGGTCTTCTAATTTTCTGACCATGATTTGATACTATTACACACTATTTATACTTACAAATATATCTCGTTTACTATTACTTATCATTTGATCTCACCGACTTCTTATATTTCCATTCCCTAGGTTATGACAAAAAATTTTAATTATGAATACTAATTGGGAATATCTTTAAGAGACATGTTGATGATCATTCAACATGATATAATATTATGTTACCAAGTTTCCAAAGACACAAAACTATAATGGTTATAAGCCTTATACTTTTGAAATATGATAAATATAAAAATAAAATTATTTAATATCTATGTATATGAAGACTATGTTCTTATATCCTATTTTCATTTCCTTTAAAATCATGGAATATTATCCTTGCTATATGATATTAAACTGAATCATAAACGTCCAATCCATATGATGTAACACTACATCATTTTGGGTGAAAATTTCATGACCATATATTATATAGATAAAGAACTTTTTTGTTATGAATAAACTTCAGACATAGTTCAGTATCGTCACCTTAGAGGACAACCCCACCTTTGGTTCTAGTCTCATACTACCACATTCCCACGAACGATGTATTTCTTCATTCCCATTCCACGCAATATATTGAGATGCCCAAATTGTTATCATAAACCCAACCACCATTACCCACATCATCATTTAATAATCCTATCTATGTCTTTATAATCAATAACTTATCATTAGGTTCCTTTTTATCAATAAAATTTGATATTATAATCCTATTAATAAATGGGTCTCCTATTTATTTGAATCAATACACCCCAAGATATTATCAATTCATAGTGGAATGAAAGTTATTGTATTGGGTAGTAATTGAGTATTCTATTCAATTAACCATTACACATTGGTTATTCCTTATTGTCCATCATAGTCAATATTTCATGTCTAAAGGGACTACCCTATGGTGACAATACAACACTCTAAAGGCCTACCTCCCATTTAAGGTATATTCCTCTAAGAAATATTTTAGAAAATATGAAATGTACTGGTTTTAAATATATGGTAAGTTTGTTTTCCCTAATTTATTTTTCCCCAAACATGATAGTGAAGTGGTTGAACTTTCATTTTGAATGTGTTCAATAATAAACATTCCTCCATTTTCCCCCATTTTTTGTTCAGTATTTTGTATGTAAAAATTTAATTCCATTCCACTATCATTTATTTTGATAGAATTAAATACCACCAGCATTACCCCTATCAAGAATTCTCACATTTGGGTTATGTAAATCATTCATGTAGGGTTGTTTTAAGACCAAACTCATAATTTTTGAGTTTTATATTGTGTTAAATGTGTAATTATGATCCTATACCTTTATTCCCAATTATCATATATCATGTGATATGTTTGGTCTTATCCTATGCTTTATTTACCACAAAAATAATTAAAAACATGGGATTAAGAGTTTTGAGTAGATAATTTAATGGACTGATCAAATAAAACAATTTTTATGGATAGGGAGTCCTTTTAGTCATTATAGAATCACATTAAATAGAATGAACCCTTTTTTTGTTTTATTATTTTTTTCTATAACAAAAATTGTCTCCCACATCACATCAGTTTTTACAATGCCCTTTTTATTTTATAGATAATCTCACCAACATATCAAGCCTAGTTGTATTACTCTAAACTATATAGCTTTTAGTACATTATATATGACATTAAATTACAAATCATAGTTCTAGTTATATTTACACATAGATCTTATATCATAACCCTATAAATAGGTTCCTCATTGACTAAATACATTAATGAATATTGGAACTCCCTTCCTAGGTTTCCTTTAATCATGTCTGTGTTTAGTCAATTAGAACCTTCGTTAGAGGATTTCAATGTTCTAATACCTTGAACTCAATCTCTCCATGTGGTATATGAACCATGACCCTGAACAATGTTCATTTTCATAGATGATTTATAAAGAAACATTGACCCCTCAAATTTATGATGGATTTATCCATCACCTAGTGTTATGTAGACTATATCACCTCTAGTACAATTTTTTTGAACTTAAATTTTGACCCACCCATTCTAAGGTTACCAATGAGGTATGGATCTATTAAATTAATATCATGTGTTATTTTTCATTTCTTTACACATATAATACCTTACCTTTCAGTACATAAATCATGAACCTTAATTCCATTCACCCCCTTTGAGGTTATATGAATGGCCCTAGACACCCACTTCAGATAAGGTTTTACACTACCTTTCTTGCTACATAGGCTATCCTTCCAATTAATAAAAGTTACATGACCATAAACTATAGAAATACATCATTAAAATATGATGCTGAACTATGTGTTAAATTTCCATTCCATATTAAGTTAAATGGAATAGAATATCCCTAATTTCATGAATTTTTACTATGAAATACTCTGGATCCTCACCTAAGATGACGTGCCTTTGAGTGTTGGTCTCCAACTATACCTCCCCATATAACTATGTATATCCTAATTAATATTCCATAGAATATGTAGTAAAACATAGATCTATAAAAAATTTTCTAATCGGGATCTCTCATTTCCTCTCCCATATATTGACACCAAAAACTTCTTTTTAGGTTCTCATCCCCCTTTTACAAATCCAGGCTATGTTGTAGGAAGTTAGAAGTTTTCTAAATTTTATAAACCAAAATTCATATATCCACATTGTTCAAAAAATAATGATAATAAAATATGGTATTTAATCGTCAATTAATCTATATTGGAACTAGTATTGGTAATTCATAGTAGGTTTTGACCCTAACCAGTGTCTTTTAGACTACCTTAGCCTCATTCCAAACACAATGACCTTAAACAATGTGTATTCCCTTTATATTTTTTATGATTACATGCAAGATTTTGAATTAATTTTGGGTTTTCATTTATATTAATATTAAAATGAAAATTTCCCCATGTCCATGAAACACAACATTAAACTACACACATCTTCTCCTAAGATGGATCTTGATTGGCATTAGCATGCCAAAGCACTTTGATTTCACCTCAAGCTCACTATTGTGTAAGCCATCTTGGACCCTTTGTTTGAGTTCTATTACCTTAACCTATGAATTTCCCATTTCAAAGATAGAAAAACATAATTTTATAAATTCCTAAATCCATGATTAATGAACTTAAAATATATATTTCCTTCCTTATGGGATGTTCAAATTCCTATTTGGGTAATCATATTGATGTCAAGTTTGTATCTTTCCAAAATCTATATAGACTACCACACATATAGTCTTTTCTCCATGACAAAAAACTTGTATCATTCTGTTTTTTATGTTTTACAACCTTAAATCCTTGAAAAATCTTTTTTTAATGTTGTGTGACTATAATCCTTATCCACCAATGTAATTACTAGGATGACTATTAACTTACATTGGAATGAGGAACAATGTCTCATTAGCATGAAAACCCATACTTGGTGACCTTATTAAAATTCATGCCTCCACACCCCATGTCATCCAATTTATTAATTAGGTAAAATTAGTTAATTAAATGTAAAATGTAAAAAACATGTGTGTTTTATCATTTATAAAAAAATAATTTTCTTTATGATCATTGGAACCATTAGTACATGAAAAATTTATAGATAATCATTCTCACATTTCCACTCATAGTTTTTTTGTACAACATAAATTTATATATAATCTCATACTTACCACATGAAATGAAACTGAATGTTCTTGTCCATAGTATCATGACATTAAAATTCATTCACATTTCCCAAGATTTTTGAGCCTAAATTATAGATCTAAATGGTTAAATAGATATATTAAATCTCTAAATAATCAGGGAAAAACCCCCCTCCTTCCCAAAAAACGTTTCAACATTTTATACATGTCTCTTGTGGGTTTTCTACTTCATCAATACTAGTTCACCATATTTTTTTCCTAATTCATGATATTATATCCCCGGGGTTGTTGGACCTCTCTATAATCTTTTTCCATCATCACCACACCTTTTTTCCCTATAGTCTTAATTTCACCATCAATCTTTCATTTCCAAATAGAATTCCACATAGTGAAAATAGAACACTCCAAAGGTATTCTTGCCATCCAATGAATATTTCCTATATATTTTTGATAAAATTCAAATGCACCATATTTTTTAATGGCACAGTCATTATTTACATGTCAGTTTTCCTCCATTTCTGATGATATGGTAGTCCAATCCATTTTTTTAATATGATCAATGGTTATCCTCATTTTATGTGTCCCATAACATTAAAGTTTTATTCTATAAGGCATAATTTTACTTCATACACACTAACTACTAAAATGGATTATTTACACCCTTACATTTACCCTCTCATAGATTTTGGTTTATTCATTGGGTGTATCTAATGTATGGCCACCTTCGCAATCGATATCCCTATTTAATGGGTTATATTGGTCATAGACATATCATTTTGACCTCAACAAAGGAATTCAGGTTTGGAACTCTAAAAATATGAGTATAATTTCAATTTACCATATTTCTCACATTGATAATGACTCATTTGATATTTGGATTTTGGGTTACATTTACAAATTAACAAATTTGGGATACCCTAATTTTCTTCTACACCATGCGATGTTAAACTACATAAGTTTTGTCTGGGTTTGATGACACAAAAAAATTGATACCTTGTCCAATACCTGAGAGGAAAACCATATTGTGATATATGTATCCATCCTCCCTATTATGATGTTGGCCTTCTACCACACCCCATTATTAACTACAAGTTCCTTGATTAATTCATTCATGGGATGTGTAGTGGAATATGAAAACCTTTTCCATCAACATAGCTATGAACACTCGCTTCATATCATCCACAATCATAGAGTTTTAAATTGACATAGGTCGATCCCCAACCCTAACCATATCTAATAAAATACCCCTTCCAATATTTTTCAGCTAAATCTAGGCCAAATATATTTTTGGTATTTATCTATTGATGAAGTCCCTCTACAATTAATGATGGTTATAGGTCACTTATTTCTTAGAGTAACTAGTGAATTTCATGGTTCTTATCATATTAATGAGATAAATTTTTAGAGAAAAATATATATTCATGCACTAGGACCATAATGTATATTCACTCATCTTTAAGGTTATATGTATTGGTATTTGGGATTCTTATTAACATCATGTTCGTCTTGAACACCATTTTTGAGTAGTTTAATTCAATACTCATCAAACCTAATAAATTGTATTAGGATTTAACATATTTGGTATATGTTTTATGTCCCTAAGATAAAAAAACATTTTTCTATTCTATATGACTAAAAAATAAAATAATAAAATAATTGACATGAATTGGTCACCCAATTCATGTCTGAAGAACATTATTAAAAAAAAGTTGAACAACAGAAACCCTGAGGTGTAATGCACTTAAACTAGTAGAGAATTACAGAGAAACTAAATTAATTAATTCTCAATCAAGAGGCCTCACACATGTAACACCAACAAAATTAGTTCGCATGTATGCCTCTTCCAATGTAGTAAAATGAGGAGTACTAGAAGACTACAACCATCTGAAAGACAGAATAGTGGGAAACATCTAGAGTGGTATGTCATGATAGAAAGTGTCTTGTATTAGAAATCAAATAATACAAGAAAACTACAATGGAAGGATTCTTTTTTAGGTACCATCGATGAATAACAAGAAGCAGAAGAATCAACCCAAAGTAAAAAAACTAGGAAAACATCAGAGCAAAGTAGCACATATCTGGAAGAGATAGTTACGTTGAACCTCGAGCAAAATATCTTCCAAGGGATATCATTAAAATTAATGATTGGGTTATTTTTAAATTTTTCAACCAATTTGATAAAAATCCTCTTTCGGAGATCAAGATTGATATTCGTTGACATTTCTTCATTCATATAATGACCAAATGCAATGTTGTCTTTCTCTTCAATCCATGAGTCAAGCTCATTTGGGAGCTCAAGATCTTCTAGTGATTGATATAAATTCCTATGTATAGGGTCATTATTCTCACAAGATGACTCTTCTGAGTCAGAATCAGAAGAGGAAGCTATAGCATCTATGGGGGAAATTACTTTATCTTTAGGAAGTGGTTGTTGGGGGGAAGTGTGTTTTGTTCGTTTAAGTTATCAGCAAGAGAACATGTGACGATTCTTCTTTCAACTTTAGTGGAGTCCCTACACTACCATGTGTTCCTAGAACATGGAGTGATGAATCCATTGAATTCAATTATAGTTTTTTACCATTTATAGAACTCGATTTAAGGTAGTCATTCTCCAATTGGAATGATTTTTGAAAGTCAAATGAAACTTCCAGGTCCACCTTCCTAGCTTCTTCTTCATTTTTAAAAGAATTACATGCCTCAATAATGTGTGATTTGACATTGGAGGTGTCCTTAATTTCCTCTAGTATTATGAAAGGTCTTATTGTCAAAGGTTGGATTAACCATAGAGGTTTAGGTATGATTCAGTGTAAAAATATTAATATGTGGTTTGGAGGCATCTTCTTTTTACACAAATTATTTTGGATCAAGTAGAAGGTCTAGGAGCATAACAAGTGTTCCTAAATTCATTTATGGAGTGACCAATTCGTTATAATTTGTTGCATAATTCTGGAGAATTCTCAAAGAAAACATCTTGAACGAACCCATCACCTCCATTTTGTATCCAGAATCGTGAAGGTAGTGGTTTAGAGATATCGATTTCAGTGAAAATTCTAACAACAGAATGGCGAGTAAGATTAAGGGTAGCAGAATCTAACTTAATGGGTTGGCCAAAAAGACCATATATGGAAAATAATGTTTTCTATTTTTATAGGTGGACGTTAGATTATGGAAACCTTGCTAGGGAGGAATTATTGGTGGCTCAAAATCTAAATGGAAGTACAGAGACCATTTAAAAACAACCATTCTGAAACCCCCAAAACACCAGAAACCACAAGTCCCAAATCGGTAGAAATCATCTTTCAGGGATAATCAAAACAGTACATGCAACTAGTTCCAAAGATAAATCCATGAATTAACAAATCTGATGCTTTCCAAGGGCTTGCACAAGAAGACAAGTGAGGGTCTATGATTAAATAATTTACCAACTGATGAAAACCATAAATTTTAAGAGAGAGTATGCACCTCATATCTTGAGAAAAAATCACTGTAAACCTTGGTGGAAAAAATTCTTGGGGTCAATGCGTGCAGAGGTATTCAATTCAGTCTAAGAAGCACTTCCTGGGACAACATCCGCTGAGGATCGAGTATCTTAGTTACCAATCTGATCAGCAGTATAAGTGATTCCTCGATGGGTTTCTGAAGGTAGTGGATTCTATGAAGGATCGAGCATACTTTTATCATTCTACATGACAAAAATCATTATCTACATTATGGTAAAATTTTTATTACCTTAAATTATGGAGGCACAATATTCCCAATATCAAGACCATATACTATTTATTCCCCCGTTAAACATTTTTATATGCATCATTATGAATTATAATTCATATATTTTGTTTCATTAATGTATTTATCCCCACATACTATATTATGAATTGGTTCTTGAAAAATGACATTAAAAATAGTTATCTCCTTGGTCCTAGTTTTAGGAACATAAAAGGCACAACCATGTGGTCAAGGATGCATGAAATTAAAAGGTACAACTTAGTGGTCCCACGAACACAACCCTAAAATGAATTAAATGGTGTTATAATCTATACAGATATAAACATTAACCCCAATTATGTTAAAAATATGTGAAAAAAATAACAAAATTTGGTATCTCCATTTTTATACTTGTTAGAGAACGATCAACCCTCATTCTAATGTCTCTCACCCAGTAGGTATTTTTTTTATACCCATTGGATTTAATTTTGTAAATATGTTTTATATACCCAATAGGCATGATTGAAAAATGATGATTGTCTTTATGTGGGTTTAATCACATCCCGGTCATCCCTTTAATTCACATATACAGTCTACCCTGATATGGGTCAATATCATTTTTTTGTCTAAACAGGATCCCTTAAGGTGATAGAATATTTCCCCAAAGGCCCACCTCTCGTCTAGGTTACACACCCTTAAGAATCCTTACTCGTCCTCTTTGAATGGAATCCCCATAATGTTATGGAACAAAAATCTAATATCTCCCTGCCCATATTTGTTACATAGCCTTGAGGAGACATCTTTGGTGGTACATTAGTGGAACCTATGTTTTTAGTGTTGTTAATGGTCATATTAAATATATATCCCTCCATAATATTTTGGTTATGAATCATAGATCCACAATTTACCTCCATATTACCATAACTCAAGTTGAATTATAACACCCATTATGTTGTTCCCTCGTGCATCAGTCATGTTGACTGGGAATTATGCAATTTTAATTCCCCAAGACAATTCAAAATCTTCATGGGTTTTCTTAGTTTTTGATGTGAAATTCCAAGCCTAACTCATTAACACATTTTAAACACTCTAATGTGATTAAAAGTTATTATATTTATCTCTATTTTATTATACTGATCATAAATCAAATGGGTTTACATGTTCTTGGTTTATTTTTTCTTTAATGTGTTACTGATGTAGTGAACTTCATTGTAGAAAGTTATTCAGCTCTTTATTAATAATGTGATCCTCTTATTCCTTATCATCATCTTCAAAGACCATTCTGAGGGGAGAATCTCTTGATGTTGAAAAATATATACAATGGGGTTTCGAAACTAAAAAACCATTTTAGAGGTTTTATAGACACTATTGGGACTCAAAAAACATTATATAAAGAAAACACTATAGATAGGGGAATAGTTTGTTTCACCGAATTTGATTTGACTAACTATAGATCCCAAGTAGAATTAATGATAAAAAGTTATATCCATTGAAAAATAAAATATATAATGGTGACCAAAAAAATATTTGATTAATTTACATATGTTCTTGATAATCATAATCATATGGGGGTGTTTTTAGGAAACATACAACACCATATTCTATTCACACATGATTATTGTGTGAAATTATGTCTGCGAACTACCAAACATTAGAGGTTTGAAATCATGAAAAAATATAATGGTTTACCATCTTGGGATATTGGGATATAAACTACACATCACCTCCATTCAATTTTTTGGTACAATACTTTAGAAGTCTTAGAGTCATGATCTTCACTCCATAGCTCCTTATTTTCAAAATTGACACAATCAAAGAATATGATAGATTATTGTAGGTTATAATTTTTTTTTGAATTAAATCACATTGTTACATTATTATATTGAATTATTTTTGTGATGCACTTACACAACATTCATCAATGAAGAAATCATTTTCTGCAAGATGAACTATTATTATAAAATTATATGTTTCTCACAACACCCAAACCCGCATGAAACCCTTACCTTGTTCATCTATTGAATACACTAGTAATAGACCCCATTTTATTACAAAACATTAATATTCATGTGGTTATCTTATTGTGTAAAACTCACATTAGGGTCCCCCATTGGATCAATCATTTTTATATGAATTTTTTCATGAATATTGAGTATAATAATGAATCACCGTCTCGTGATAAGATATTTTTTTTTTGAAAATTACATAAGCATAGATTGATTCATTCCCTTTAATGAAAAATCATTATTCACTTGGAATATTATGTGAAATAACCATGCCTTTTTATCATAATAATAGAATAACTCCTCATTAGGACTATTTCACTTTGTGTGGTCTTAGAAGAATATATTCTTGTTTTTCACATGCTGAAGCCATGGAAAAACATATGTGTAATCACCAATAATTATCTCCCAATTATTGGGAAACATCATGGGCCTTTTGTTAGTTGCAATACTAAAACATGTCCTCATCGTGTTAAGCCACCCTGGTCCCCTTATTAATCTATTCTCCCCATAGTTAACTTAATTCATAACACTCACTATACCCCTCACTATTTATCCTTTCACATGATATTAATCCTTAGAAAAAGACATTAAACTACATCTTACCCAATTTGTTAAACATAAGATACCCTCTATGATGAGACTTGGAAACCCTATGTGGAAAGAATGAGATGTCCCATGTGATGATAATAATATGATCACCATTTTCATGAAACATTATGTGTAATCATCTCTAAAAACATCATTATTTTTATATTCAAAACATGGTCATCCTCACCATAAGATATTTATATATAGATTAACCTATGTGATTAACATAAGATTCCCTATATAATGAGCACAAGATGCATCATGTGAAAATCCTGATACGATCCCCTTATTTTGATAAACTTAAAGTGTAATCCCCAAACTATCCCTTTTTGACTCGATTTGAGGAATATGCATCCTTTCCACATGATCTTAAACATCATGGTTTTCTCTTTCAACATTAACATAAACAATTCAACTTAAAATTCAAGTGTTTTATTAATTGTTTAGTAAAATATGAATTAAGATTCATTGAGGTTCTGTCATTACATAAACACAACTCCATCCCTTTCTCAGGAGGCTGTATATTTGAAGATTAATAATCTTCTTAGATTATTCATAACTCGTAACCACTCCTCCAAAATATCTAATATACTTGAAAACAATTGGGAATCCTTCCACTAGATGTAAAATATTTTCATCACCCATACATGATGATAATATTTGGAATTATCTCACTAAAATATTAATTGTGATCACATATTATTTGAAGAGCCTATGAGGTCATCAATCATATTTCTAGGAGAATGCCAAATGATGCATCAAAACACATCCCTTTGTGAAGAGCCTATGGATCTTTAGGTGATGTTCCTAAGAATACATATATGATGATAATAATAATACCACATTATTAACAAGGGATCTATTTTATATTTCATTAGGTGAAGACACTGTGTTATCTCCTCATGTGATGATCATTAGATTCCATATGTGATATGTATAAAAATATAATATGAAGGGAAGGGGATATCATCATTCTCTCTATATGTGATGAGCCTAATTTTTACCTTGTGGGATGAGAAAAACATCCCCTTGATGAAAATATATGAATGATTACCTTTTTGATGAGAACCTGATTCCTCATGCGATGAGAATACCTTTCCACTAGTGGTGAACTACGGTTACCTTAGGAAATAAGCCTAAGATTTATTATACAAAGAGAATAAGATTTCATGTGAAAAAAATTAAAATATAGATTATTTTATAATCCTAATATCACCTATGTCAAAAACATTTAATTCTTTATTGTACTTATTTGAGGAAAATATATATTAATTCTTGATATAAAAAATGTTTTAAAAAAAATCTATAAGACTAATCCTCACAAACTGACGTTGTTCACCCAACTAAGGAATCCAATGATTTAATTAGATGGTTCCTACATGATGTTGGAAATAGGAATTGTATTCATGATAATATATTAAATCCATGAGGGACGACTATATAAGAAAATGAACTGCATAATGAAATCCATGTATGTAAGGGACTTCATCGCATCACATTGATGCAATTATGGATATGACACCATCAACCATAGTGGTGATTGACCAATCACATTAGTAAGGTGTATATGTGTGGCTGATGGATCATAACTATTTATGATTCAATATAACATGATTTTAGTGAATGAAAGTGTTTAAAAACACATTATAGGAATTTTTTCTTATGCCTATAATATTATAGGTATATCTAGGTTTCTCTTTGATATAGTCTTTGATCCACATATTTTTTTTGTGTATTAGGGTTCTTCCATGTAAATAATTCATCATATTATCAAAATGATATTTTTTGGATTGAGTGTTCAATTCTACTATTCTATGTTGTTTTTTAAGGGCACATTAAATTCTATATTCTTAAACTCTTTGTGTTAAATTGGTATTGTTCCTATATTTGGACTTCATTGATTATGAGAGTGTTTTATGGATTTGTAATATCATTTTACATTACATTTTTATTATCTTATACCTTTTTGGTTTCTATTTTATTTTTTTATTAGTTTAATTCTTGAAGTTTAATAATGTCACACAGAATTATTTTTTACCTTCCACTTAATTGACCGGAAGTTAGAGATATTTGTAGGGAGAACATAATATTTATCATTGGATGAATTTTCATGTTATTTACAAGAACCCAATCCTCCCAATGATAAAGATAAGTCTATATTTAATTCTACCATTAGAACATTTTCATATTAAAATACTAAATTTAGATTATGTAATTATCTAGTTATATATCATACGTTCATGGTAATAAATATTTCTTACCACATTGAAGATTAATTGGAGGTTTTATTGGATGATTTCATAGATTTTAAAAATTCTTTTGACCATTGTTTGTAAATTCTGGATTTTTTTAAACCATGTATTGAAAAGAAACATGTTTTAAATTTTGGATTATTTTATTTCAGGGTTAGTAGAAGAATTATAATTGGTAATATAATTTCATAAAAATTAATTGAAGTTGATAAATCAAAATTTTAAGAGATATACTTATTTCCTTCGCCAATATCTATTAAAAATGTCAAATAATTTTTAATGAATGTATGATTATATAATAGATTTATCAAATATTTATCAAATATTTATTTACAACTATCTAGATTACATTTTATGGATGATTATTTTAATTTCAATGGTTTGTGTAACAAATAATTTAAAATGTTAAATAAGAGACTAATTACACCACATGTGGTTCAACAACAAAATTGATAAACCCCATTTGAGATACATTATGATGCTTCAAACTATGTTGATTGAGTCGTCCTTTCTCAAAAGGTTTAGGGAAGGCCACAAGTCATTTACACGGCCTTGTGAATATTATATTTATCTAAATTCAATTAAACCAGGATATAAAAAGAGTTTTAAAATTTTTTGTTACTTTAGGTATATTCAGTTAATATCTTATTAGAAATAAAGTCACTATCTTTTCAGATCATGCAGCTAATGCGTACTTGATAAATAAGGATAAAGCACATTTATGGCTAGTGATATGGATGTTACTATTTTAGGAATAAAATATATAAATCAAAGAAAATAATGCATATGAGAACCATGTGGTTAATCACTTAATTAGAATTCGCAAAATCATTTAAGATGAAATTATAGACAATGAATCTGTGAATGGTTTCATTACAAGAGAAAATTTTTACTTCATTAAAGGATAATTACCCTGTGATGCTGAAAATGTCAATTATCTAGAAACATCTCAGGTACCATATAATCTAAATTCCCACTAAATTAAAAAATTAAAATATGAATCCAAATATTGAATTTGGGAAGATCCATTTCATTGGAAGATTTTAAAGGATCAAGTGATATGGGTATGTTTTTCCTAAAAGTTTAATTGAATATTTATTACATTTTGGTTGCATTTTTCAGGTGTATTTAACATTTGAAGTCATCTAATATCATGTAATGATTTAGAATCTAAAATTTATTGTTCAATCATTTAAAAATAATCTCATAAATTTTGAAAAAGATGTGAAAAATGTCATTTTGTGGAAATATATCAATGAGACAATAAGTGACCCAAAGGGATCATAATTTTTATTAAATTGGTGAATTATGAGGATATATTTTATTGTATATTTATCAATTAAAATTTTAAATTATTATATCTTGAATTCATTTGATTATTTTTTAAAATGGGTGGAAGTAGAATCCAAAAATAGTGATGAATCAATTTTTTTTTTATTTTGAGAGGGGAAACATATTTGGTAGGTTTGGAGTGTCCAGATCCATCATATGTGATCAGGGGAATCAATTTTAAAATAAGACAATATAGGTTTTTTTGAAGTATGTTGTGTATTTGAAAACATCAAATTTATATCATCCATATATTAAGTGTCATGTTGATCTATCTAATAGGGAAATTAATAGAATTTTATGAAAAGGATATTAGACTAAATAGGAAATATTGGAGCCAATGGCTGGTGAATATATTATGATATTTTAGAAATTACATCAAAACACAAACATTAATTAGTCTATACAGGTTGATTTATGGGAATTGTTTTCACCAACCCCTTGAATTTGAGGATATGGCATATCGAGATGTGATAAAGATGAATTTTGATCATGAAAGTGATAGAAAAGTGAGAAAATTATAGTAATATAATCAAGAGAAAATTACAAGGAATGATTTTTAAAATATTTAATATTTATAATGAGATAACCAGAGTGTCTCAAGAAAAGGTGTTCCATCCTAAATACATCCATTATGGAGACACGATGTTGTTATTCAACTCAAGACTCAAGAAGATTCTTGGTAAACTTCATTCCCGACATGATGTTCCATTTATAGTCACTCATGTATAACCTCTAAATACTATAATGATTATTATTTAATGAGTGAAAGATCACCTTAGTGTTAATGGACATAGGATTAATAAATTCTATGGCAGTTTTCCATTTGATCTTGTAGATGATATTACACTCCCCAAACATCTTCATTAATAAAATCCATCAGGTCCTAAAAGTCTATAATACATTATTTATTTATATTATTAAATTAAAAATATAATTAAATGTTTAAATATAAATTAATTCTTCTAGGGAACAATATAGTTTACATTTGTGGGAGGGAAAATTAATGTTTTTCATTTTAATGTTTTTCATTTTCTATTTTTCAAAACAAATTCACAATTTTGTGTGTTTATTTTAAAATTTTTGTGTGTATTTGAATCTTGTTTGATGAAATGGTTATAGTTTACAAATTTTAAGCACATATCAATGAGTGTAATAATTAATTCCATTAAATTTATCTTAAATTAATTCATAAAATAATTGTTCATGTTTATTTCTATGGAAATTTTATAAAAATAATTTTATTTTTGAATCCCATACCACATTTCACTATCCTTATATTTAAGATAACATTCCCAGAAGTATTCTACACCTTTTTTTATTATTATTCACATTCATTGAACTTATTTATATAAATAACCCATAATTTAATTATAAATAATTTTACATATTCATGTAAACAATTGAGCGTTTTTGTACTTTTCTTACGAATTGAGGAATTATGTTTGTCTTAATGCCTAATATTCAAGATAATAATTTTTATTGTGTCATACATTGTACATTTAATTATTTTATCTATTATAATACATTAATATACAATTACATTAAACAATTTAAAATCCAATTTTTCCTATCCCACACGCACATGAAGAGAAATTAAAATATCTAGTTTATCTTTTTTTTTGGTAAGTAGTATTGTGTTGGGTTACAAAATTTGGAAATTTTGTATGTGGAAAATAAATTCTTGAATAAATTTTATACTAATAAAAATTTCATTGAGTGTAAATATGTGTCTATAAAATTTTCTTATGTTAAAATAAGGTGTGCCTTTTTGGAGCATCCAAATGAGAGAAAATGTAGTGTCTATCTACAACAATAGAAAAACATGAAAAATTAGGAAACTAGTTATTTTGATAAAGTAAATGAATTGAATAAATTATGGAATTTCAACGAAACATACTTTTATATTATTTAGATATGATTTTATTCTATGGAGAGTAAAGTGCACCACCATTATTGAGTGAAAATAGAATCATGTAATTTTTCATCAAAAAGATCCAAGCCCTCTTTATTCGACCTTAGAATTTTTGACATCTAAACCATACCAATAGAAATCCACAAAAATACCAAAAATTTCCCCATGATAAAATCCTATCTCTAACTCACATTGGGCCAAGATATAAAAATTTATCAATCCTATTGTGACTCATTAATTTATTTATTTGAGAAAAGCCTTGTTGGAATTTGACATTTTTGTGATGAGAGAAAATTATTCTGTGCAGGAGCCTTATGTTTAAAGGAGGAAAAATTACGTGTAGAAAAATATTATAATATAAATTTAGAAAATGCAATAAATTTTTTGAGGAGGCATGGTATCTTTTTTTTTGTGTTTTTAAAATTGATCGATTTAATTAGTATATGTTTTGAATTTTCATTGATTTGATTTTGATGTCTACTTGTTTAAGAGTCCAAGTGCTAAGTATGGGGTAATGTATTTCTATAATATTTATATCATTTTTCTTGTGTATTTAAAATATTTAATCACCTTCAATTTAATAGTTTCATTTCATTTTCACCTTTTTTGTTTTTATAGTGTGGTTTATGCTAAAATATGAAAATTGATAAATTTTTAAATTTAAAAAAAATCACTTTTTTATTTTAAGAATTACTGTTATTATAGTGATCCAATTTCAATGATTATTATTTTTATGATTCTATTTTCTATATAATTCATCTCTTTTTGGACCTAGTTCTAATTTGATAATCGGGAGACCTAAAAATAAATATAGTTAATAAATCTTTTTCGAATGAAATAATGGACCCCAAATTAGCAATGAGGAATAGATAAGGATAAAAAATCTAATTGATATGACTAGCTGGATTTTAGATTTGGCATAATGTATCATTTTACAAAAAAATCATGAGATGATCCCTTATTAATGTGGACATCATATGCTCCATAGTGGAGAATGATTTAAGGAATCATCGGCTAGAAAAAGTGTGACTTGTTAATTAAGTAAAATCTTATTTTATACATTTCTAAAGGCTTTTAGATTTTGAGGGATGAGAGAAAATTCAATTTCATACATCTTACAAGAATTAAAAAATATAATATTCTTATTTCTTGTTGGAATAATAATATAAAAAATTCGGTGGATATATTCTGGAAGAGCATTTTTTTTCCTTTTCTTGTTTTTTATTTTCATCTACTTAGTTTTTAATGCATTATTATTCCCATTTATTCTTGGTTGACCTTTAAATATAGGGTTAAAATTTTGATTGATTGGAGATGGATGTGTTTTATACTTTTTAAATATTATCATATTTCACTTTAATGAATAAAAAATCATTCCCTCTTATATGATCATGAATTCTATTTCTAATAGTGGGTTTTTATTATCAAGCATAATTGTATTTGTCTTTTTATTCTTTTATTGAGTTTTTCTTTGCTCAATGAGCATTATCTTCCCCATATAGGTTCAATTTTAACTATTTTTTAGGGATTAGTGGTGAAGTAATCTATGATCTTTAGTACATGTACTAGGGGTAGTGTTTGTTCTTTATTGTTTAGTAAAAGATATACCTGATTAGTTATTACCTATTTTAATTGAACATATTCACTAAAACTCTCTCACATAATGAAGTAGAGTAGAAAAAATGGAGATATTGAATGATTTTCTCTCACCATAACCATTTGAATAAGGGATTCCAAGGAATCAATCATGGAATATCACATTAATCGACTAAAAAGAAGATGATTTGATAAATTGGAACAAGGATAGCATTGCAAATGGAAAACTAACCGTTTCCAGATCACCCTTCTCATATAATAGTTTTCATTCACTTCTATTGAAAATATATATCCAATATTATTTTTTAATTATTTATTTTGTTAATTAAATTTTTTATTGTTTTAAAAAAATTAAAAACAGTATATTTCCTTCTAATCATAAGAGAAAAAATGTTTTGCAGGTAGTCCTCATCAAAATATGTCATTGGATTTACCAATAGACTATCCATATGTAATAGAGAAATTATTTTTCTACACCCTGTGATTGGTGTGTGTCACTATTACCTTCCCAAATACCTTCCAAACACCTATAATTTCATTATGTGTGCCTTAATTTGGATATAAATCCAATAAAGGAAGTCCTTTTGTCAAAACTAACCGGTGTTACTCGGTGAAGAGGCAGAAATCATCAGTGAGAATTTTGTCTAATTTTTTTTTCTACAACATTAAATTCATAATATAAATAATTATTCAATAAAATCAGTATCTTTGATATAATTATATTTCATAATGATTATTTTATGACCCAAATCCACACACACTTCCAAAAAGTAGTATTCAAAATCCTCATTCATGTGTACGGTAGACTATCACCTCACGAAATCATGTCATTGATTTTTCCATTAACACCTCTCAAGATTGGGTATGATGATGGAGAGAAAGTGTATATATGATACTTATAACGTAATTATACCTATAGAGTCATTATATCTTATATACCATTTACATTTCAGTCCATTAGTGATACTCTAATGTCTCTCATGTGTACAGTGGACTACCACCATGTGAAGCGTCGTGATTCATCTTTTAATAAATTCATTAATAGGAAGGTAATAAGGGTAAATATAATTAATATATGTGATATATATGACATATTTATGAAATTAATGACTAAATTATGATTCTATAAATATAATATATCAATTTATGTCTACCTTTTCAATCTCTAAAAAAACGATAATATCATTTGTGGATGTGCAGCATATCGCATCCCCAAAGCGATGTAAATCACATTTTCACCACCAAGTCACCATAAATATATATAAGTATACATAATAAAATAATAAGTTATTTATTATAATATGATCATTCTAAAAACATAAAATATAACATACCTTCTTTCTATAATGATTATTGAAAAATTGGAAATGTTACGCATGCATACATATGGCCTACCATCTATGTGATCATAATATTAGTTCATTTTTCATAAAAAACTTTCATGATGGGTTTCAAAAATAATTATTGAAATATATATATCGTATTAATTTCATAATAATAAATTTTTTATTTTAAAATAATTAAATCTTCAACCATATTCAACCCACCTAAGTCATTTTTGACGCACATTCCGAATATGGTCAAAACATCCTGTGTAATTATAATTGGATATATAATAATATATAAAAACATAATAAGTTAAGTAAAGGTAATATTAATTTTTTTAAATATTATCAAGATAATAAAAAATTAAATTATGTTAAATTTTTTTGAATATAATGACAGACATGAAAAATCACACTCAAGGTAAGAAGTTTTATCATCTCACTTTTATTTTGGGGAGATATATACCATATTCATAAATTATTATTATTTTGTGGTGTATATACTGAAGATGAATGTATTTTTTTTATCAATAAAATTAGGTGAATTTACTTATCCAATTTATAATATCTCATTCAGTGTGTTTACAGATTCAATGTTACTAAAGTGGTAAGGGGTTTTGTCTCAATTTTCTTTATTTGGGTTGTATGTTATGATATAAAACTATTTTCTACGATAAGTATTATATAAAGACCATTTTAAATATATTATATTATATTTATTTATTCTTATTTTATTTAAGATTACTTTAATTATATCCTTTCATAGGTCTAATGATTCAATGTTACCAATTTGGTAAGAGTTTTATTTACAATCTCGTCGATTAACATGATTATCAATGATGATGTATCCATTTTGGAAATATTATTATATACCTCCACATAATTATAATGAATTATCTTATCCTATAGTTATTCATGATATTTTAATTTAATTTAAACATTTTTTCATTCTTTGGTAGTAAGAATAATTGATAACTTTTTATTATAATATCTCACATTATTTCTCTAGGTTGTCAGAAATCTATTTTCATTTAAAACCATGTTTTTTGAAATTGTATCCAAATATGTTTTTATTAATTCAAAAATGATTTCATATATATATTTTTATACATTTCATAGTCAAATTTTTTCAATTTTATCTTTTTAACACTTTCGGAAAATAGTACTTTTATAACCTTTTTACATAGAGAACTGAATGTTCTTTATGACATGCATAGAATTAACTTATGAAATGAGCATAATTTCATTGAATAATCCATTAAGTGTTTTCAAGGTCATTTGTAAATAAATTTTTTTCTTAATATTCTTTAAATTTACAATTTCAGTAGTGTTTTTTATATAAAATGATTATCACAATGATATAAGTTTTAAATAATGAATTTAAAACTGAAAATAATATTTTTCCAAAAACATATTTTATTGATATTTTGATTTTATTTCAATTCATCAAAGTCAAAAAACCATGTGTTTTATTTTTCTCTAAGGGGTACATTTTTAAATGATACCATCCTCATTATTTCTATTTATGTATTAATATTACTTCAAAGATATTATTATGGAACCCATTTCTATTTCATAGGTTAATCATGTATCAGAGTTATTTTTATGGAACCCACTTATTTTTTATGGTTTAATAATGTTATAAAAGTAAGCATGAAATTTTCTATACTTTTTTTGATCAAATAAGTATGTACACTATCGATGATGTGGGTTGTGGAAATCTTATACGATGGGGTGACACGGATAGTTCCTGGTGAGCCTGTTACACCTAATATGATGTTGAAAACTAGATAGTGCTTTGTGAGCATGTTTCAGCTTATACGTTTTCCATCCTAGATAGCTAGGAGTGAGGCCATTATTGTGTATACTATTTGGTGACCCAGATATCACTAGGTTATCATATTATAGCATATATGATGGGTGATCCCAGAAAACACTCATATGAATTGGGTAATGATTACATTAGAAGTAGGGAATTCGACTATTCAATTTAAAAGGGTCATGAATTGTTTTTATAAATACTATGATCCGTGTTCCCAAAAAGTCTTTTAATTTATTACTATTTGTTTATTATTTTTCTTACGATTGAGATTGATAATACATGGTTGATGATTATTTATTCTTATTAATATTTACTTTGCTATGATTCCATATTTGATGACCCATTTATTGATGGGATATGAGTTCATTTATGCCTGAATGGCCCGAAGACATTTTTTTTATTTTTCATAACCTCCATTTAAAGGGATGATAGGGAACCCTTAAAAGGCCCGTAGACTTAGAGATTACATTTCTCGTAGGCTTGGAGACATTATAGGACTTGTAGGTCTTAATGAAATCATACAGACTATGACTACTTGAAATAGACCTACCCAGGCATCTACATCGTGACGTTATTTTTTGATTATCTCATTTACTATAATTTTTCCTTCATCCCCTTATTCTATTATTATTCCCATTGATGAAATTAAATTTTTAATGATTATGTTTACCCGTACTGTGAATTTGATCTTAACCTTATTATGTTTCACTCATCCCCAATTTATAAAGAATAATGTTGAAAAAACTAAGTTAATAAGGGATTTTACAAATAATATGTTGATTAACTTATGTAAAATAAGAATGTTTTCGTATAATGGGAGATATTTTTTGTCATTATAAAAAAATTTATATACATAAAAGTTGATATGAGTTGGTCCAAATTCTCTAAATCTCTGAATCGTAAGGGTCCATTGGTATATAAATGATCCCAAATTTTATTTTTATTTTATTTTTTTGTATTGGTGAAAATTTGTTCACCTTATTCGATATCAATAAAAAAATGTAATGATTATGAATTTAGCTCTAAATATAGGATTTTGGGTTTTGGGAAGTTATAATTTGTATCAGATCATTGTTTAGATAACACTGGAGAATAAGATGTTTTTTTATGAGGTTATCTTATGAGTTATGGATGTGAAACTAGTCTATTAGATTAAGGATGATAATAAGTTCAAATTTGTATACACTCTAGTGAGGTTTTAACAACTAGGATATTAATGTGATTTACAAATTTGTTTGAAATGTTTTATTTGGTATAGGTATTAATTCTCTTTACATCAACATGAATATTTATTTAAGGAGGAATTATTTTTTATCATTAAGGGAAAAATCACAACTCGTATATGGGGTGAAAAACCATGACATTCTTCAAGGAAGTGGAGCATGAACCCATAAATGAAGAACGAAAATGTTTTCACATATAACACTAGCCTACGTGAGGTCATGGTTAGTATGTATTTTTTATAGATAAATATTTGGTTATTTTTCAAACATAGGAGACTTTTTTGACTAATAATATTTTATTCTTCATGAAATGATTGAATAATTTTTTATATAATAATTAATGGAAATATTTGGTTTTAATTTTTTGTAAAAATATTGAAATTTGGTGATTAATGTATCAAGGTTTATTCATTATAGAAATTATCATACCATGTAATACCCATTTTGGATTTGGTTAATGATTAATGATAAGATCAAGAGTTTATTATCCATTTTATTGTCATATGGTTTATAAAATTTTATTTTTGTGTTCTTAGGTTGAAAATTCATCTTGAATACATATAATTGTGAGAAAATATTAATGTTTCTTGTAAATAAAATTAAATGATGAAATTACTCCCATAATGAAAATATATTTACATATTTTCAAAGTCTAAATGAAAAGATAATTCCTCAACTCTAGTAAAATAATCATTACAGAAAAGTATTATCTTAGAACCTTAAATAATAATGAACATATGGTTTTTTAAATAATCATTGATTTATGGTTTTGAGGCAATAAATTTCCATTAACCAATCACATTTTGGTGATCAATGACCTCAATCACGTATTATAAATATTTACGATTTTCCTCCCTTTTCACATATGTTCACTAAATTTGAAACCAGTCGATGTATTATTTTAGATGAAATTCATACACACTTTTCTATCTTATTATGATGATTTTTTATAATATTTTTTAAAATTTGGGTTCACAATAAAATTATTTTCAATTTCCATACTTTGATTACCAATATAAACTTCAAATTGAGATGACACAATTTATTAAAGGGTGGGATTCAACAACCTAATATTTTAAAGGAATAAAATTATATTCAATAGTTTAAATTAAATTCAACACTATATTCAACTTTCATAATATGAAAACCTAGTTTTTCATTCATTACATGAAACCCCAATATTTTTACGATTAGTAGATTATTCAAAACACAACACCAAACATAAATGAACCATGATATATATTACTATTATAATCTAGCTGTTGGAAGGTATGGTAAAAAATAATTAAATAAATTATGAAGATATGGTTTACAAATATATATATACATATATATATAATGAATAGTTCAGGGACCAAGTAATTATAAACGAAAATAAAACCCTTTTTAAATGTGAAGGAAATATTTTTAGGAAAAAATATTTTAATATGAACATTTGGGTTTTATGATAATAAATTTAAAACATTACAATTGTTAGATTATATTGATTAAATTATTATATTATATATTTAAAATAATGTTTAACATTTATCATATGTGTTTTCTAGTGATGATGTAAAAATAATTTCATTTTTATGATAAGAACTGTATATTTTCTAAAAATAGTCATTTTATCACCATTCCATGACTTATTTATATTTAAAATAATTTGTAAATATTTAATAAAATTTATCTATAATATTAAAATAAATGTTTATAATCTAAACATTAATATTTAATTCGAGAAATATTTTGTGATATTTTGGAACAAATTGATTTTTCGTTGAATAATGATGAATATTGATTTTTGTAAAAAAGTATTTAATTTTCTATAAATTAAGTCACTGAAAAGTTACTATAATTTTTTAATATATTTTAATGTATCCTATGTTCAATTTATTTCTTTTAATTAATATAATTCTACTTTAAATATTTTTATAGTATATGTTTTGTTTGGATTAAAAATGAGGTTTTAAAATATTTTAAAAAGAATAATATTTCTCCTATTAAATTAATAGAAATAACCACTAATAGGAATTTTTTAAATATTAAATTTATAGATAATATAATAATAAATATAAATTTATGCTCATAAAATTATTATTATTAGTCATAGTGTTCATATAAAATCATCTTTTTTTAAAAAAATACCCTTATTTAAAATGCATTATCTCTCTGCCTCTATGTGATTAATATTAAATTGTATTTTATATATTATGAAAATTAGAATTAGAATAATGTATTAGATAAATTTAATAATAATATTCTATATTTTATAATAATTCGAATTTGAATTTTTTACCCTATTGGTTAGTTAAAACAGTTAAAATTAATTACATCGATTACGGTAAAATCATGATTAATTAGCGGTTAACCATAATACATATACAACCAAATAACCTGTAAACATGTAAAACGAACATTTTATTTCTATATTTATAAATATACCTTCTTCGTTCTAATTTTTTGGATTATTGGGGCCTCGTAACATGAAATAGTGTGGTTGGAATTCACTCTTTAAAAAACTATACAAGTGTGTCACTCACCTCACTTATAAAATTCCTCCCACTATCATCCATCCAAAACACCCATAAATTCATTTTGCATTACAATTACATCAAAAATATATTCCAAAATTTCCTCCTATCATAAACTAATCTTTATTATGGTAATAAATCCATCAAAGGAAGGCCTTTTATGAAAACCAAAAGGAGTTACCCAAAGAAGAAGTAGTGTTCATCAATGAGAATTTTTGTTTTATTTTTTTTCCACACCATTAAATTTTTATTATAACATGATAATATGATATAATAAGTATATAAAATATAATTTTATGTTTTTATGTTAATTTTATTACCTAAAACTAAAAACACTTCCAAAAAATGGGTTATAGCATCAACATTATTATGTAAAGTGGAATACCACCTTTCGAAATGATGTATTTAATTTTTCCATTACCACCTCATAAAGATAGGTATGATGATGGTTATAAAGATTGTATATGAATTTTTTAAAATAAATTTTCCTTTAGAGTCAATATTCTATATATAATATTATTCATTCCATTCCATAAGGGATATGATAATGTCGCTCGTTTTTATGGAAGACTACTGCCACACTGAGTGATGTGATTCATTTTTCAAAAGATTGTTACATAGAAGGTAATAAGAGAAAATATATTAAATATATGTGATATAAATGAAATATTATTTATATTTATGAAATAATTATCATTCTATAAATAGAATATTTCTTTTTTTTACCTTTTCACCCACTTAAAAAAGATAACATCATTTGTGGGTGTCTGGACTATCGCCTCTTCGAGGTGATGTAATTTTTTCACTACCATATCAAAATAATAATATATATAATTATAAATAAAAATTATTATTGTATTTATTATATTATATTCATTCTATAAATATAAAATATTTCTTAAATTATTTCCATAATGATCATTGTGATGATGGAAACGTTACTCATCCATAGGCACGTCTTACCATCTCTCTAATCGTAACATTAGTTCATTATTCATAACCATACATGATGTTGGGTTTTTAATGTATAATTTATATATTAATATTATAATTATTTCATGATAATTATTCTTTATATGTTTAAATAATTACATCTTTGACCATAGTTAACACACCGAAATCATTTTTTATACATAATCTGAATATTGTCAAAACAGTTCACTTAATATTAATAGAATAAGAAATAATATATAATAGGATAATGAATTAAATAAATGAAATAATAACCATTAATAATATTATAAATAAATTAAATAATTGAGATATTTTTATTATTCCGGAATATAATGAAACACATGAAAATTCGGAATAAAAATTATATTTTTTCTTGACTCACTTCGATTTTCTTTGAGATAAATTCCATAATAAACACTTATTTTGATTGTGTGTTTCATATACTACCCCTGAATATATTTTATGTCTCAAATACATATATTTATTTGGATTTACATATCCATTCAGTGATATAGCCTCAATGTAGTATATGGATTCATATTTACCAAAGAGGTAAAGATATTGTCTTAATATGACTTCTCCAAGACGTATGTTAGGATATACACCTATATTCTTATATTAGGTGTATATATAGACCCTTTTACGTTTAATATCATGAATATATTTATTATTATTTTATTATTATTATATTTTTGTTAAATTTAATGATATTATTCAACCGAGATTATGGTTAAAAACTACCAATGTGGAAAGAGTTTGATATAACAATCTCATCGATTATCGGGATTGATTATAACTAAGCCTCAAGTGTTGAAATATTATGATCTAATACTAAATAATTATTAGAAATTATATTATAATATTGTTATTCATAAAATTCTCAGTCAATATTACCATTTTATTCTCTTTTTTACTTATAATAAGTAGGAAAATATTTTCTTAAAATATATGACTTCATTTGTTTCTTTGGTTGAATATGTATCTTCCTCAAAAACCATGATTTCTAAATAAAATAAAATAAAAGTTCTCTATAATTTAAATGTGATTTAATAAATAATTTTTTCCATTTTTTTCCAAATATTATTTCAAAGGTTTAATTTTTTAACATTCTAAAAAATGAACTTTTCTATCCTTTTACCATGAAAATGATTGTTATTTACTTTTAAAGTGAAATTACCCCCCAAAATGAAATTGTTTTTTGGAGGTTTCCTTTTATAGAATATAATATATTTTATAATGAAAATTATTTCTTAATATTTTTAGAAATTTATATTTTCTAATGGTTTTTTACATATAAATGTACATACAAAATGTTTTATGTTTTAAAAATTCATTTTCAAAATGAAAAGGATAATTACATAAAGATAGTTTACAATGATATTTTAATTCTATTTTCCTTACTAAACATCCACATCCCTTATTGTTTGTTGTTCTCCAATGGTGAAATTTTGAAATGATTCCATACTCATTATTTCACTGGATGGGTTCAGATTGGCTCAAATATATTGTTATTGATCCTCTTTTTTTCAAAGGTTTATTTAAGTTGCAAACATATTGTTACAAAACCCATTTATTTTCAATGGATCAATCTTCTTATAAAAGGCGCAATTATTTTTTCTGTGAGTTTCATGATGATATATATATATATATATAAATTATTCATGTTTTGGTTCTTGGACAACATAAATAATGGGTCAGATGATATATTATTGGGTGACCCCATTACAACATATATAATGTGTCAGTCTAGATAGAATCAGGTGAAAACATTTGAGCTTTTATGATGGGGATTCCCAAATACATTTGAGTGGCCCCATTATTTCTTATACAATGTGGTTAATAAAATAGCATTGGGTGAGTCCATTATAGCTTATACGAAATTTTAATCAAGATATCCCTCCAATGCATTGGGAAATAATTATATTGGAAGTCAGTTATATGATTATTTATTTGGATGGGTTTTGATAGGGTTTTAGGAATATGATTGTATAAGTTATCTAAAGGGTTTTAATTTAATTATATGTAAATATATTGTATCTTATGTTCAATATTGATATCACATGGCTCATGACTACTGATTATAATGACCCTTTACTTTCCCATGTTTTAATATTTGATGATTTTTGTATTTCAGGTTATGAGTTCTTTTTTGATTCACTCATGAAATTTGATTTGTTCATCACACTTTTAAGAACTTCTTATTCTCATTAATGAAATAAAAATTTTAATGCTTATGTTCACCCTTTATGAGCATTTTATCTCACTATTTTTATGTTTTCCTCTTCCATAGGTAAAAAAGAATATGTTTTAAATAATTATGTATAAAATATATTTCACAAAAATGGTGTTGATCACCTAGTGATAAATAATAAAATATGGGTATAAAAATAGATGATGTTCATTTTTATGAACCAGTTGTTTATTAATTCATGTTGATATATGTTTTTCATAATTCTCTAATACTCTAAACCCAAAAAGTTCATTGGTTTGTAAGGGATCAAATATTTATTTTTAATGGTGTATGTTTATATTGGAGGAATGTTTTTCACATTATTTAGTATCAAATTAAAACAAGTGAAGTTCATGAATTTATCACTAGATCCAGATGTGTGGGTTCTTGGATGTTATAAAAACCATATATTTTTATTATTGTTCAGATTTTATCTAAATGAAATAGTTGGTAATGAAGATATGAAATATTTTACCTAAATACTTGAGAACACTATAGTTGTCTCATATCTATTAATTATACCTTTGGTAAAATTATTTATATTTCTTATAAAAGGGGTTTCTACAAGAAAAAATATCTTATGAAAGTAAAAAAATAATTCTTAAATTGACAAACAATTACATTTTTTTCACTTCCATGTAATAGATACATGATTTTATACAATGGGTATTCCTGCGAGATAATATACCATACACCTGATAATCACTATTTTTTCACAATATATAACCTTTAGTGTAAAATTTTAATCTGAAACTACATAATATATAGTTACACCGCCATTTTTAATGAATTTAAATATTTAATTAATGGCTTCAAGTAATCATTTTTATTCTCTTTTAGGTGTCCTAGAATTAATAACACCAAATATATATATATGTGTGTGTGTGTGTGTGTGTGTGTGTGGTTCCTTCATCAAAACCGATGGAGTTATGTTATATTGAATTATTAAAATAGGCCAACTAGGATATTGAATTTTTTTAGCACTAAATTCACAAAAATATAAATAGAATCGATCATTATGTGTTACATGGTTCAGAATCAATAGACAGAAACAAATGATCATTGTATTTACATAAACCATCAACACATGGATGGTTTATGATTTTACTAATGGAAATATTTTATTTCTAACTTTTCATGAACATGGCTATATTGCGAGGCATAAATAAACCTTATAAATGGCTGGTGATTATAAAATACATCAACAGTTTCATGGGAAATGTATAGTTTTCATACTGTTCCTCTTTATTAATTGATTTTCTATATTAGGATAGTTAACTAATGATTCTTAATAACCATAATATAAAAATCTATCATTTGAATATTCAGGAATCATTTAATAAAAAATACAAAAATTATAAAAAAAACTTCTTACTTTTATAGAATATTTTATATAATTTATTTATTTCAAGAAACAATGATTTGTCAAAAGAAAATATTTTATTGAAATAACTATTTTACATTTCCAAATGTAATTTAATATCAATATATTTAGTTAAATCATGATGTTTTCACTTCTGGAATCCTTGATACAGGGCCTCCTTGGCATATTTCAACAAATTGAAAAATTGAGATGGTTCTAATTCTGGATTTGGAATATCATTATGAGTTTTTTCCTGGATAGACTGGCCATCAACCTCATTTACAAAATTAATAAATAATGGATCCATAACCAATTTTTTTTTATTTTCTACTAAATTTAATTCACCATGTTGATACCAAGAAAATATAATATTTTTGTATTACAAAACTTATAATATGAAGCCTAACATTATCAATCATTTTAAATACCTTTAAATCACATTTATTACATAGACAGTTAATTTTTCCTTCAGAACAAATTCTAAAATTGACATAGTAAATGATTTAAATGCGTCAACACACTCAAATAATTCATTATTTATAGTATACCTATGAGGATTTCTATGATGATTTCTCTAATTAGGATTGCATAAGAGAAACTGATGTCTACTTTATAATTCTATAGTTATTTAAATAATAAATATAAGAATAATTATTACAAATTGTGAATAATTATATATTGTTATCAAATTTTAATAATGGTTAATTATGACTACTTATCATGAATTATATATATTTTTTTATGAATTACTAATAATAGTTATTAATTATTAATTATTAATAAAAATATTTATTAAATAATACAATTTTTGTTTTTTAATTTTAACGAATTTTTTTATAAATAATATGTTACTACAAATTATCATAATTTTCACTAATATTTACAAATTATTATTAATATTTTCTAATTATTATTGAAATATCTTAATTATTACAAAATAGGATATAATTATTTCTTAATTCATACAATTTATTTAATAATTAGGAATAAATTAAAAAATTATTACAAAATGTACACTATTTAATATGAATTGTTTTTAATAATATTTATGCCCAAAATTTTATAACAATTTAATATAAATTATCAAAATTTATTAATATTTAAAAATTATTAATGATAATTTCTAATTAATAATAATATTTAGTAAGTATTACTAATATTGAAAAATTATATATTTTATATGATTTTTTATATTAATTATTACTACTTATTTAATGTTTACTGCATTTTTACTAATTATTTTATATTTTTAATAATTTTTACTATTATTTATATTTGTTTACTTAGAATTAAAAATTTTTATTATTTCTTATAAATATTTATTTTTAATAATTAATGAAATAATCTATTACCTAATACAATTAATTATTAACTATGAGTGATTTTTTAATAAATAATTCTATTTTTTACACTTATTAGAATTTAATATTTTTTAAAATTTATTAAAAATCATCATAATTTCATCAAATTTATAAATTATGGGAAATATTTCACAACTAATTGAAAATTTTACCCATTATTACTATATACTAGTTATTTAAGAAATATTGCAAATTATTTGATGATTATTATTAATTATTTTATCTATTAATACATTTTACTAATTACAAATTTTTTTTAATAATGAATAGTATTTTTATATTATATTAAAAGGTATTAAATTTTTTTTACTAATTATTAATATCTATGTTTTTATTAAATATAACTTATTTTTTATATTTGTATGTATATTATATATATATATTTGAAAATTATTGTAAAAAATTAAAAATTATCAAAATAATCTCTTATTAACTAATTATTACTAATATTTCATAATTATTTATAAATTATAAAAAATAATTTAATAATTAATATAAATTTTCTATCATTATTACATTTTTACTAATGATATTTATTTTTTAATAATTATTAGCATAGTTTTTATTTTTTAACAAGCATGTGATTTTTTTTCTAAATGTCACATTTATTTATTTTCTTTTAAAATTTATTTTTTAATAATAAGTAAAATCTAAATAAATATACTTTGATATTATAATTATATTAAACGGGAGAAAAATGAAATACCATAACATCGTTAATCAAATTTTATTGATGAATGACATGTAACATTAAAATAGTTAATATAATTAATAAACCAGAACATGTAGTTTAGATACTATATATATATCATTATTTATAATAATTAATACGTAAAAAATCATACATGTAGACATACCAATCAATCATATGGTGTCACCACTTTTTAATGATATAACAATAAATATATAATTATTCAAAACTAAAAATTTATCCAAAATCTAATATTTAATAAAAAAAGATACTTAACTAAATAATAATGAAAAACACATTATTTGGGGTGGGAGAGGCCAATCCCATGCAATATTTGGATATCATAGGCTTGACACTGAAAACACCCATAAGTTAAACAGTTATCAAGCCCACCCCACCCCACAACAAGTGCATGTAGGCCTACGGGCAACCCAGATTATTATTATTTTTTATCATTATTATTTATTTAATTATTAAAAAAATTAAAAAAAATTATATATTGTTATATATAAATATATATGATAAAATAGTGGGGTTTAATCATTATTTTATATTTCACGATTTTATTAACTTAAAATAAAATTTAAATGGATTATTTTTTCACGTTTTGATGTTGAAAAGAAACGTGTGATGTAGTGGTTTAAGAAAATATGCCTTATGTTATTAAATGAAATCATAGATTAAAATTTAATCAAAAACCTGAATTATGTTATCACATTGTTCTTGAGGCATGGAAAAACTAAAATGAAAAACACTTTTTTAAAAAATATAACACGTATTGCGATTTTAATTGAAATAGGGTATAATGTTTTCAAAAAAATTAACTTATATATTCATATATTTAGAGATTGTGATAATTTATCTATTTAATTTATGAAGTTAGTTTTATATGAAATCGAAATTATGAATTTTAGATAAATGAATTGATATAGTATTTAAATGGATGTTGTCATTGCATTAAAATCATTTTTAAAATTTCATAACAAGTTAATAATGCTTCAGATACAAAAAATTTTATTTTTTAAAAAAAGTGACTGAAATTTGCAACATATTGAATATATATATATATATCTTGTTATATATATATATCATAAAAACTCATGAAATTATTAAGTATAAATGAGGGGAAACATTAAATGGGATGGTTTCCTACTATATTATGTTAGTTGGAATTTAGCATGCATATGCACATCAGTGTTCAATGGGGTAGCCTGATGAAATTGTTAGGTCAGATAGGGTAATGGAAGATACTCTAGAGGGTGGGAGAATAGACCAGATTAAAAAAATTTAATCAAAAAAGATTAATTATCAAAGTTAATGATTAAATTTAATTAGCATTGGAAAAATTAAATAACGCTAGGATGTTTTTTATAGTAGTTCGGTCCAAAGTCGGCCTACTCTACTCTTATACCACTCTACTCGGCGAGAGATACGTGTGCACTAAAAATGAATTTTAAAGTGGAATCATAACCCAATTACAAAATCTTTTTCTAGTAGAGGGATAACCACGACACTGACTTTTATGAGGGGCGTCACAACCCTTAAAACCTGAATTTAGATGTTGGGAGTCACAACCCAAATAGTCTTGAATTTTGATACAGGGAGTCACAACCCTAAGATCCTGAATTTAGAATCTGGGAGTCACAACCTGAGAAAAAAATAACAAATAATGCTTTTGTGTGGAAAAGCATAAACAGAAAAAATAGAGTGCGTGTGAGATATGGGAAGTAGTATTACAGACTCAGAACCATATGAAAGAAAATATAAAAATTAAAGCACATGTACTGGTTCTTGAGGATTAGTTTAGCACGTCTCATCAATGAAATTTTAGTCGAAGAAGAATTAATTCAGCGCTTGAGAGACCAAGCAGGTGGTGAAGCAGAGTGTTACAGGACGTTGCAAATTCACAACAGATTCAAATTTCACAGCCCCTTCTCTTTGTATTGTATTGTATTTCCTGCAAGAGAGAACTATATATATAGAGAATAAAAATATCTAACAGATGCTGCAACTCCACTTCCTTAGGAAATTCAAAATTAAATAAGTTAAGTGGTCCCATAAATATCTCCCAGAAAATAGCATAACCATTGCTTCTTTATTCATGTAGAATAAAATATCAAATAGAGGAATTCAAAATATTTTTGAATAAGTATTACAATAATGACTCTAGAATAATAAAAGCATTGAATGATTCAAAACAGAATTTTAAATTCGTTTAAAATGATTTAAACGAATTCAAAAAAGTTCCTGAAAACAAGCTGCAAATTCTGGATATAAATTCAAACATTTAAATTTAAACAATCTTGAAATGTCCAAATTTATTTGTAAAATACGTTGAAGAACATTATTAATTTCTCTCTCTCAATATATCACCAAAAACATTAAAAACTCTTTTATTACGATCCTTATATTTAAAGAGGATTTAAATTAAAAAATCATTAAAAAATAATCCATATATTTGCAGAAAATCAATTTTAAAAAAAATGCACGGAATTAATAGTAACTTCAGAATGAACAGTAACTTCGAAGTGAATAGTAAATTCACAGTGAATAGTAAATTCAAAGTGAAATGTGTCTTCGAAGTGAACAGTAACTTCAGAATAAATATTACCTTCAAATCAAACAATAACTTTGGAGCAAGAAGTAAAGTAACATAGTGTATGAATATTAACGTTGGGTATGAACAATAATGTAGGGTATGAACAATAACGTAAGGTATGAACAGTAACGTAGGGTATGAATAGTAAAGTAAGGTATGAACAGTAACGTAGGGTATGAACAGTACGTATGGTATGAACAGTAAAGTTAGGTATGAACAGTAACGTAGAGTATGAACAGTAAACCATACTTTCGTAAGATAATCAATAAACCATAATTTTGAGATAAAAATGAATCATACTTTCGATTAAAAATGAACAATACATTTGATAAAAAATGAATCATACTTTTAATAAAAAATGAACCATACTTTTGATAAAAAATGAACAATAATTTTGATAAAAAATGAACCATACTTTTGATAAAAAATGAACCATACTTTTGATAATAAATCTAGACAGAATGTTTTGACAAACTTCTACGAATTTTTAATGAATCTTGATCGCATATTTGGACTTTGGTCAAAAATAATGATTTGTAGAAAAACATATTATCTTTCCAAAAAAATAATCAATTAAAACCAACATATACAGTTCCCGAAATCATTAAAAAACAGAAGCAAAGCAATTCTGGAAAAACTGCTACTACAAAACAACATATTATAACTTCATGTAATTAAAAGTCCATTCAAACGATATTTTTATACGTTGCTGTAAACTAATTAAATCAAGATAAACATTTTATCTTTCATAGAACCAAGTTTCATGCAAATCGGAAAACTTTAGAAGTTGCAGTAAAATAAATACATAAATGTTTTTAAAATAGTGAAATGTAGAGTTTCTGAAAACATAGTAGCAACCTCATTGAATTTTTTGAGAAATAGATCATAATTTTAAAACTTCCTCATCAACTAATAAAATATAGATAAATATATTATATTTATAACGTGATAAGAATCAAATAATCCAAATAACATAAATTATGATATCATCACAATACATAATAAAAGTAATCAAAAAAATCATATGAAATCAAATTAAAGGAAATATGCACATGCACAAACAATCTCCCCATTCATGATTGATTACAAAACCAAAAAATTTAAACCAAAAATGAATTTTTAAAATGATTAAAACCACATTATTTCTCACCAAAACGTCTCTCCAAAACGTCTCCCCCGTTTTGTAAATAAACAAAAAGTGAAAACTTTCTCCCCCTAAACAAATTCAGCAAATAAAATTTAAAATTCCAACATACCAAGAGAAAATTTAATTTTCTCAAACTAAAAAGAGTCTAAAGGATTTGTAAAAATATTTACAAGCTGATTTTCAGAAGGGATAAATTCTAAAACAATATCACCCTTATTCACATGATCTCAAATGAAATGAAGTCTAAGATTAATATGTTTTGTTCTAAAATGTTGTAAGGGGTTTTTAGAAATAGAAATTTTAGATGTATTATCACAATAAATAGATAGTTTTTCAAGATAAACACCAAAATCACATTAAGTTTGCTTAATCCATAAAATTTGAGCACAACTACTAGCAGAAGATATATACTCAGCCTCTGCAGTAGATAATGAAACAGATAATTGTTTCTTAGGTGACCAAGATATTAAACATTTTCCCAAAAAATAACACATACCTGATGTACTTTTTCGGTCAATTCTACATCCTCCAAAATCAGAATCAGAATAAGATGTTAAATCAAAACAGTTATATTTTGGGTAAAATAAACCAGAATCAAAAGTTCCTTTATCATATCTAATTATTCTTTTAACAGCTTTAATATGACTTTTTTTATGATGAGCTTGAAATCTAGCACATAAAAAAACACTAAAAGTGATATCAAGTCTAGATGCGGTTAAATATAGCAAGCTACCTATCATACCTCTATAAACTACTAAATCAACTTATTTACCATATGCATCACTATATAATTTACAATTAGTACCCATAGGAGTTTTCATGGATTTAGAGGAATCAAGACCAAATCGTTTCACTAAATCTTTAGCATACATAGATTGATTAAGATAAATTCCATATTTCCTTTGAGAAATTTTAAGTCCAAGAAAGAACATTAATTCTCTCATTAAACACATGTCAAATTCAGATATCATCAATAAAGAAAAATCATTACAAAGTATGTCACTAGATAATCCAAAAACTATTTCATCAACATAAATTTGAACAATTAAAATATCATCATAAGATCTTTTAATAAAAAGAGTGGGATCAACATTGCCTTTCTTGAATCCATTTTTTAATAAAAATAATGAAATTCTTTCATACCAAGCACGAGGTGCTTGTTTGAGACCGTATAAAGATATAGATAATTTAAAAACATGGTTGGGAAATTCTTCATTTTCGAAACCAGGGGGTTGAGAAACATAAACTTCTTCAGTAATAAAACCATATTAGAAAGTGCTTTTTACATCCATTAGATATAATTTAAAACCACGAAAACACAAAAATGCTAACAGAATTCTAATTGAATCTAACCAAGAAACAGGTGCAACTTAATCTTCAAAATCTATTCCTTATTCTTGAGAGTATCCTTGAGTAACAAGTTTGGATTTGTTTTTTGACAATCGGTCCAGATTCATCCTGCTTGTTTCTAAAGATCCACTTAGTTCTAATTACCTGCTTATATTTAGGTAATTATACTAAAGTACAAAAATTATATCCAACAAAATGATTTAATTCTTCTTGCATAGAAACAGTCTTGTTTTCATCTTTTAATGCATCATTAATATTAATAGGAACAAAATCATAAATCAAAGCAGAATTGGCACAATAATTTAAAATAGAATTTCTGGTTTTGACATTAGAATCAACATTGCTAATTACATTTTCAACAGGATGATCTTTGTGAATCTTCTAGGATCATGGATCAGGTTGAGAAGGAGTATTCTCCCCCTCAATTAATTCACTCTTATCTTGAGGAATATATTCACCAAAATTAAAATCTCTAAACTCATCATTAATAACATTAGAATCAGAATTTATTCTAACATTATTTACATCAAACATAACATGAACAGACACTTCAATAATAATCATTATTTTATTATAAACTCTATAAGCTTTACAGTTATTAGAATATCCATGAAAAATACCTTCATCACTTTTAGCATAAAATTTATCTAAATTATCCGTTGAATTTAAAATAAAAACATTCCATCCAAAACTCTAAAATAACCAACTTTAGAATATTTATTTTTGAATAATTCATAAAGAGTTTTCTTTAGAAAAGTTCTAAAAAGAATTCTATTTGAAATATAACATGATGCAAAAGCATCCTCATCCCAAAAATATCTAGGCAGATTATATTCACATAATATAGTTCGAGCCATTTCAATAAGAGTTCTATTTTTCCATTATACAACACCATTTTGTTTTGGTGTTCTAGGAGTAGAGAAATTATGAAAATATCCATTATTTTCACAGAATTTTTAAAAATCTAAATTATTAAATTCACCTCCATTACCACTACGAATAGAAATAATCATACAACCTTTTTCATTTTGAACTAATTTAGAGAAATCAGTGAATTAAGATAAATTATCATTTTTATGAGATAGAAAATATACCCAAGTAAATCTAGTATAATCATCAACAATAACTAAAGTGTATTTCATTCCACCAAGGCAAGAAATTTGACTTGGATCAAATAAATCAAGATTTAATAACTGTAAATGCTTAATAGTACTTATCTGATTGATAGGTCTAAAGGAAATTTTATGTTTCTTCTCTTTCATACAGGCGTCACAAACATGAAGTTGTTCTTTCTTCAAAGAAGGAAGCTGTAAAACATTCTCATGCATTAATAGCTTATGTAACATTCTAAAATTAACATGACCTAAACGTCAGTGCTAAAGGATGAAGTCATTCTGTATTGCATTCAAACACATTACATATTGAATATTTATTTCAGCAAAATCAATAGTATAAATATTATCTTTTAGATTAGTAAAAAATAATAAATAATCATCTTTAAAAACTAAACATGTATTATTTTAAAATTTAACATCCATTATATCATCACATAATTATGATATACTAATTAAATTATGTTTTAAACCTTCAATATATAAAACTTTTGAAATAAATGTAGAATTTGAAATACCAACTTTACCAAAACCTTTTACTTTGCCTTTTGAATTCTCTCCAAAAGTAACAGTTCCTCCATCACATGTGTTGTATGATGTGATCATTGATGGGTATCTGGTCATATGCCTAGAGCATCCACTGTCCATGTACCATATGTTGTTCTTGAGACATCCAAGGCATTTTTCCTACAAAAATCAATTAATTGACAATTTTGGTACCCAAGCTACTTTGGGTCCAATAGGATTAGTAATATAATTTTTAGGTACCCGTACAGAATTTAGACATGTATTGTACGATACTCTCGATAACACAGATTTAGAAATATTAGTTTTTGTAAATCCCAATGATTGTTAAAATCTAAGTGAACTATCATTAGAATAGTGACCATTCATGCCACATTTAAAACAAGTAACTGTTGAAGTACAACCATTTTTACTTTTAACAAAATAAGTTTTATAAATTTGAGGTAATATTTTATCATAACCAAAACCATATTAATTTTCATTAGTTTTAGTCAAAGACATCAACTCATGATATTTTTCACAACCATGAATAAAAGCAGATAAATTTTTCTTAACACATTCAACTTCCTTCTTCAATTTCTCATACAGATCTTGAGCAGTTTTTAAATTATCATAAACTGTTGAATGATAACAAGAAGTATTGTTTATTAACCTTTTTATTTTCTTGTGAAATTACTTTATTTTCAGAAATAAGTTTTTCATTATCTTCTTTAAGTTTATTATATAAATCTGAAGCTTTGAAAATATCTTTTCTTAATCTCTCAATTTCTTTATTTAATTCCAAACATTAAGGTTTTCATATTCATATTCAGAATCAGGACATTCAGAATAATAACTAAAATTAAAAACCTTATTCAGTGTTTCCATGAAACACAAGTTAAAATATTCATTGTCATTTTCAGATTGTTCCCTAGAATCAGATTCTTCAGTACAACTCCAGCTGGTTGTCAATGCCTTTCTATCCTTCTTTTTGTATTTGTCATTATTCTTTCATATAGGGAAATTGGGTTTGATATTACCTTTCTTCCTACACTCATAAAAAGTTACATCTGAAGCATTGTAATTTGTATCACCTTTTTTATCTCCCTTATATTTTTCATTTTGAGGATTTCTACTAAACTGGTTTTTGAAACCTTCCTTTTTCATTCTTTTGTAGACTCCAGTTACAATCTAAGCCATGTATTCCTTTTTAATATCTTGAAGATTAGAATAAGAAGAATTATTAGACATAACATTTTTAGACTTAAAATCTACACCTTTTTTTGTCTCCTCATCAGCTATGTTATTCATTTCCAATTAATATTGGAGTAGTGATCCAATCAATTCATCAAGTGTGTACTCTTTGATGTTCTTGATTTCATCAATTGAAACCTTTTTTGAATTCCATTTATGTGGTAATGCTCGTAGTACTCTTTCAACAAGTATAGGATTTTCTAGAGATTCTCCAATTGAATTCATTCCATTCACAATGTTTGTGAATATGTGGAACATTTGATTTACAATTTCATCTTCACCCATCTTGAAGTCTTGATACTCAGCACAAAGCATTCCAAGTTTGGTTTAGATCAATTTTTCGGAGCCAAGGTGAGTAACTTGAAAAATATTCCAAATCTTATGAGCTGTCTTGCATGCAAAAACATGACTAAAAACACTTCTGTTAATAGCACAATATAAAATATTAATGCCTTTGTAATTTAATACATATCTAGTAGCATCAATTTTTATAAGTGTATCTGGATCATATTTAGGTAGTGTGTATTGTTTTGACATGATAGACCAGTGCTCAATGCTCAACTATTTGAGGTATGCCTCCATTTGGGATCTTCAGTATCCATAATCATTGCCATCAAAATTTGGTGGCTTCAAAGGAATCCAAGCATCACTCAGGTTTAATCCTGCCATCTTATAAGATCTTTATCCTTATACTGTGAGGTCTAGGCATATGTTAGCACAATAAAATATAAAAGAAGATAAAAGAAATGATTGGAAAAATTCCTGAAGGAACAACCAAGTATAATGAAATATAATGATAGAGAAAAACTAATCTTAAGAAGGTTACCCTTTGATACCAATTTTTAGGTCGGACAAGGTAATGGTAGATGGTCTAGAGGTGGGGGGTGAATAGACCGGATTAATAAAAAATTAATAAAATAGATTAGTTATCAATGTTAATAATTAAATTTAATTTGCAGCGGAAAATTTAAACACCACAAGGATGTTTTTTATAGTAGTTCGGTCCAAAGTGGGACTACTCTACTCTTATACCTCTATACTCGGCGAGAGATACGTGTGCACTAAAAATGATTTTTAAAGGGGAATCATAACCCTATTAAAAAATCCTTTTCTAGTGGATGGATAACCACGACACTGACTTTTGTGTGGGGAGTCACAACCCTTACAACCTAACGTTAGATACTGGGAGTCACAACCCAAATAGTATTGACTTTAGATACAGGGAGTCACAACCCTAAGATCCTGGATTTAGAATCAAGGAGTGACAAACTGAGAAAAAGAATAACAAATAATGCTTTTGTGTGAAAAAGCATAAACAGAAAAAATAGAGTGCATGTGAGAGACGGGAAGTAGTGTTACAGACTCAGAACCAGATGACATAGAATATAAAAATTAATGCACAGGTACTGGTTCTTGAGGTTTAGTTTAGCACGTATAGTCAATGAAATTCTAGTCGATGCAGAATTAATTCAGTGCTTGAGAGACCAAGCAGGTGGTGAAGCAGAGTGTCACAGGACATTGCAAATTCACAGTAGATTCAAAGTTCACAGCCCCTTATCTTTGTATTGTATTGTATTTCCTACAAGAGAGAACTATATAAATAGAGAATAAAAATATCTAACTGGTGCAACAACTATGCTTACATAGGATATTCAAAATTAAATAAGTTATGAGATCCCATAAATATCTCACTAAAAATAGTAGAACTGTTGCTTCTTTATTCCTGTAGAATAAAATATCGAATAGAGAAATTCAAAATATTTTGAATAAGTCTTCCAATAAAGACTCCAGGATAATAAAAGCATTGAATGATTCAAAAATGAATTTTAAATCCATTTAAAATGATTTAAATGAAGTCAAAACAGTTCCTAAAAATATGCAGCAGATTCTAGAATTAAATTCAAACATTTAAATTTAAACAATCTTGAAATGCCCAAATTTATTTGTAAAAGATGTTGAAGAACGTTATTAATTTCTCTCTCTCAATATAGCACCAAAAACATTACAAAATCTTTCATTACGATCCATATATTTAAAGATGATTTAAATAAATCGTTAAAAAATAATCCATATATTTGTAGAAAATCAATTTTTTTAAAAAAAATGCACGGAATTAACAGTAACTTCAGAATGAACTGTAACTTCGAATTGAATAGTAACTTCGGAGTGAACAATAACTTTGGAGTGAACAGAAACATTTAAACGAATAATAATTTCAAAGTAAATAATAACTTCGGAGCAATCAGTAATGTAACGTAGGGTATGAATAATAACGTAGGGTATGAATAGTAACGTAGGGTATGAACAGTAACGTAAGGTATGAATAGTAACATATGGTATGAATAGTAAAGTAAGGTATGAACAGTAATGTAGGGTATGAATAGTAAAGTACAGTATAAAAATTAATGTAGAGTATAAACAGTAAACCATACTTTCATAAGATAAACAATGAACCATACTTTTGAGATAAAAAATAAACATTACATTCGATAAAAAATGAACCATACTTTTGATAAAAAATGAACCATACTTTTGATAAAAAATGAACCATACTTTTGATGAAAAATAAACCATACTTTTGATAAAAATGAACTATACTTTTGATAAAAAAAGAATGATACTTTTGATAAAAAATGAACCACACCTTTGATAAAAAATGATCCATACTATTGATAAAAAATCATGACAGAATGTTTTGACAAAATTCAACAAATTTTTAAGGGCTCTTGAGAGAAGATTCAGACTTTGGTCAAAACTAATGATTTATAGAAAAACTTATTATCATTCCAAAAAAAATAATCAATTAAAACCAACATTTACAGATCCTGAAATCATTAAAAAACATAAGCAAAACAATTCTAGAAAAACTGTTACTACCAAACAACATATTATAACTTCATGTAATTAAAAGTACATTCAAATGATATTTTTAGACTTTTATGTAAACTAATGAAATAAAGATAAAATTTTTATCATTCCATAGAATCAAGTTTCATGAAAATCGTAAAACTGTAGAAGTTTCAGTAAAGTAAATACATAAATGTTTTTAAAATAGTGAAATGTAGAGTTTCTGCAAACATAGTTGCAACTTCATTGAATTTTTTGATAAATAGATAAGCATTTTAAAACTTCCTCATTAAATAATAAAATATAGATAAATATCTTATATTTAAAACTTGATAAGAATCAAAAAAATCCAAATAACATAAATTATGATATCATCAAAATACATAATAAAAGTAATAAAACAAAATCATATGAAATCAAATTAAAGGAAATATGCACATGCACAAACAGAAATACCTGGAAGCCACCCTCTACAAAATTTTAAAAATATATCTTTGTTTAAAATATATACAGAACTCAAAATAAAAAAATATAAACACCTAAATATGAAAATATCTACGATCTATAGGTAGATCTTTTGGAAAACTACCTTAAATAAAATAGAATCAACTTTTGTGGAGCCAAAACATGTCATCTTCAACGGCAGACATCGAAATTGCATATTATAAACCTAATATAATCCTAAAGTTTAAATAAATCATTACAACAAGGTAAATTTTTTTACCATTATTTTCACCAAACAAATCTACATGCGATGGAAGGAAAAATCAAAAAAATAAGGAAAGAAGAGAGTATATAAGATTATACTAAGGGATTTGAACACAAATTTATATGAAATCATGTTCCATAGAAGACTTTTGGAAGGTCCATTTGACTTGTTTGAAATCGAATATACCTATGAAAAATATAAATAAACTAGGGGAGGAAGGGAGGATAAAATTATATGAGTTATTTTTAATTAAATCTAATTTGTGATGTTTTAATATAGATTGAAAATCTGTCACTAAAAATATTTTTGGGAGATATTTTTTCGACTAATAGTGATATCTACCAATATAAATACTCTTGTGATGAATAATTTTTATATTAATAACAATTATATATCTGATAAATTTTCTTTGCGATGAAAAATGGTGTTCATTGCAAAAAAAGTATGTGTTCTCGATTATTTGTGATGGCTAGAAATCTATTGCAACTAACCCATCACAATGGTCTATACTTCCAGTAGTGATAAAAATTTATTAGTATTAACTTAGAATTCCTATAATGGTGTATAATTGGTTTTCCATTGTGATCCATTCTTTGAATCAATGTTTTTCATATGATATTTATTATTTTTTTACTGTTTTAAATGTTGATGTTTGGTTAATTTTACTAATATGGGTGGAGACAAATATGGAGGAATCTCTTATTAAAAAATATTTCATTTCATAGAATTAGAGAACATTTTTTAGTACTTCTTGGGAATGATCCTTGTTTCTGTGACCCTATGTATGCCTCCTTGGTTTCTAACTGATAGGATTTTCATTTATCTTCCCTAACCTGAAACTTCCCTATGGAGTTTCATTTAATTTATATCATTGGTTTCATTATAGATTCTTGTGGGGATTCAAAGGGATTTACATTGGTATTTCTTTTCCTTTTCCAAGACTTGATTTAGTTTTTCCTTTTTTGGATATTTTATTGAAATGAGATTGCCTTCCTCTTTGATATGTCATTTTTTATTAACCATAAGACAAAGTCTGCCTTTATTACAAGTCCTTTTGAATGGATTCTATATCATAAATTTCGGTGTGTGTTCCATCCTCAATTTTCTTCTTTATGGTTTTGTAATGGGTAATTGGGTATAACCATGGATGGATTATATCCTTATTATTTTAAGTCAAATCTATATGGGGAATATGAATCTACATTCTTGTGCAAGATAAAAAATTATTTTGGATGTTTCTAAGGGAGTAATGTGTTATGTTGGGGAGAATAATCACACACCAGCTGTTAATTACAATACTATTTTATTTATTTTATTATTTATATATATATATATATATATATTGAAATTTTCAGAAAGTGATGTTACAGTTCTTGGTGGTTTGTTGGTTTATGGTTAGTTCTAACTATGTGTCCTTTCCAAGGAAAACTTATATAATATTTCAAACATGAAAACTTATTTGTAAAATGGTTTAGAAAACCATGCATCAAAACTATGCAACATTCTCAGGTCATTCTATTGATGATCACATATCAGGTACATGGGTTGGTGAACAATTAGATAAATCATGCATCCTATACAAGTCATTAAAAATATAAATTACATTTCTATCTCCCACTTTATGTAAGCCTATTTGAGGGTCCTCTCCCATCTCATTTTACTCTTACAATATCATAGTGTATCCCCTATTATTTTACTTCATTCCCTTGGTTATTTCATGGATTTATTGAAGGAATAAAGCTTATTATTCAAGGTAATCTTATCCTGGTTCCTTAGAATAATTTTTATTACTTTTGACTTTTCTTCATGCCCTATTGAGGTCATGGTGACCTAGGGTTCAACTTGGGTCGAATTTATTTTTAGTTTTTCATTTTATTATTGTTTCTTTTTCCTTATTGTGTTTCTAATTCCTTTTTAAGGTGGATTGTCACCATTATTGGTAAATGAAAATTGTTTAGGGTAGGTTTATACTTGGTCAAGCCTTTAAACTGAAAATCATGATTTCTTATAGTTTATAATATAATTCAAAGAAATATTATGAATTTTTTCATGTATATTTAATGGTTCTTACTTATATATATTTGATTCATTTTATATTATAAGAAATGAGAAATAGTATTCATTGGGTTCTCAAATAATTAATCTATTGTTTAGGATGTCATGCACCCTAAGTGTTTTATCTAATCCTCATATTGAGGTTTAAAATATGTTAATTCATTAAATGAAATATTTAATTCATTAAGAAAGTTTCTAAAAATTATTACTTCTTGGTTAAAGGTGATCTGGGTTCTTTAAGAGACACAGTACAAATTTGAATGATTTTAATTATATGAAGAATAAATTATTTAATTTTTATATTTTGTTAGAAACATGTTATATAATATGATATATTGAAGGATTTATTGTCACCTTTCATGAATGTTTTCTCAAAAAAGTTATCCCATGAATGATTCCCCTTTTTGTAGAAAAATGTTTTTGGAAATTAAAAAATCAGGATATTTTATGCTGCATGGAAATTTTAGAAATGTTTATATCGTTTTTTATTATTAGAATAGAGGTTGATTCTAGGATTTGTGTTCATAGGTCAGGTTTAGGTTTATATATTCATTGATATGTTGATATTGTCGATGCTGATTGTTTTGGAACACCCACATTTAGTTATCATGGAAAACTATGTGTTGCTAGGTGGTAGATCTGGGAACACATAATGCAATGGTGCATAATAATCAATCAATCTAGTGTTGCTATGTAGATAGTTTTTCCTAAATATGAGTTTATCCCATAGTTTTATATCATCCTCAAGTCGCATAGGTTCCCCTTATTCTATATAATGTTTTATTTTTATGACGTTGTGTGTATTATAATTCATTAGTTATATTGTATTTCATTGAATGTTATGAAGAATGTATTTTCAACCATTTTGACCTACATGTATGTTTTAAAAATATTTATAGAACCATTTTACATTCTCCTAAATTGTTTTATCTACTAGAAAAGCGACGTATAATGATTTATTTAATATTGAAAACATATATATTTTTATATAATTAAATATTTTTCATGAAAGTGTGATTTGTTTCAAATGGATGGAAAATTGTAGCTTATTTTCTAAATATTTTTCAAATTACATGAAATAGTTTTTTAATGTTTTTTATGGGGCGTGGGTGGATAAAAACTCGATATTTTTTCTCATTTTAACCTATTTTCGGTATATCTAGGTTATTAATGGAGATTTTTGTTATCCTGATACCTTTGTTATGGTGTTATATAAATTTCAATTAATGAACTAATTTCCTTTTCACATAGATATGGAAGGGATAAGTTTCCCATTTTCCCTTTTTATGTAGTTTGTCCCATGTATGGACACTTTTTCTAATATATTATTTAGCTCATTATGTTGTTTTAGTCTTATTCCTCTATTTTAATTTCATATATGATAGTAATATTTATTGTATTTATCTTTTTATATTATAGGATATTATTATTATCTTATAATTTATTATGATTAAATTTAGTTTTATTTTTGGTAATAATATATAGGTGTCCCCCTCCAATTTATGGTAGGGTAATTCCAAATATATGAATGATAGTTCTTAATTTTTTTTATATGAAAAATAAATCCCATGGAGTTTATTTGATTCCTTGGTTCTAGATGAATCCCCTGGTGACTGAGAACAAACCTATAGCCTAATCGTGAGCCAACTCAAAAAACTGGATCATGTGTAGCTTAGATTGGTTCATGAAACAACTTAAGACATTACATCTATCTATTTTCAAGATGTATCATACATTAACAGATTAGTTTTTATGGACTTTTATGAATATTTAAATGTATAAGTTCATGTAAATATTTCTTTTTCTTCTATTTTTGAATGATAATATTATATTTTGAGATGGTCTATTGCTACCATTTAATATTTTTCAATGTAAACGAAATGACATATAAATTTATTTTTTTTTTATGCCTGGATACCAGGATTCATTTGATACCATTTGTTTTTTCATATACCAGTGGATGAAGTTCAAATTCTTTTATAAAATTAATAATGAAATACCGTGGGTGATTTGGTGAGGCTCTATGTATATGAGGCAGTGGGACTTCATAAATATTGGAGGAAATTATTATTTTATTGAAATCGATGTTTTATGTCATTACTGTTAACTGTCTCAAGAATGATTTTATCTCTAGTTATTCTATAAAATATTTTCATCCCAAAATGGACAAGATGTTTTAGCATATGATCTAGAAGTTAAAGTACATGTTGTAAACCTGTGTTCTTGATATTGGAGGTATTATGGAAAATATATTTTATTGGTTGAGTTTTCCTATATTAATATATATTACTTATCAATTGATATGGATCCATTTGAGGCATCTTATGAGTGGCCTTAAATAACTTTATTTTATTGGAAGGAGGTTGGATATTTAATTATTATAGAACAAAGTTATGTGTAGAGTAAGAAAAATAATATGTAGTTGATTCATAAAAAGATGAATGATAGTCAAGACTAGAAGATATCTTATGATAATTGGAGAACGATTCCTATAATATTCATGTTTGTTGGTCATGTGTTTAAATTTTTTATCCTTTTTATGGGAAATGATTTTTAAATAAATAAAATACATTTTATACATGGTTTATTTCATGTTTTTATAATTGGTTGTAATAATATAATAAATTACATTTATGGCATATTATTTAAATTGAAGCATTACATATATCTTTATAATGACTCCCTTGTCATTGATTTGGGTGTGTCAGATATTGAGGATGATACAATGAATATTGAATAACCTATTGATATTTATGATCAATGGGATACAATGATGTGAGTATGTATCATTCCATTGGTTTTTGTCTTTTGGATTTATGGTAAATTGGAGGAATATACTAGAGAGAGTGTGTGTGTGCGAAAAAAATTCTCTTTGTATCTAATGATATTATAATTTTATATATTTATTACAAATTTGATATTTTTAATCATGTTAAATGGATGAAATTTTCCATTTTATTTTTGTTGGGATTGAGTTTTTTGATATCAACATTACCTTATGAGAGTTGTCTGATGTGCTGCATGGATTTAAAGTTCATTTTTTAATAGTTTTTTTGTATAGATTTTTAAGGAGAAAAATCTATTTATATGTATTTAATATAGTGTTCCAGATTTTGTGGCCAATTATTTTTTGTTTTTACATTGTTGGAGGTGTATTGTGTGAGTTTAGAGGTAAATTAAAACTAAAGAGATGAGTTTCTAGAATATCATGGAAACTAAAATATGGTTATGTCTTTCTAATTTAAGGGTTTGACTGGGTTAATCATGGGATTACCTATAATCATGGTCTCTTGGATATTTTTATGGAGGAAAATATTTTTCATTTAAATTGCCTTTTTAGGGTTGGATTACATTTTGGTTAAAATTATGACACGGTGGTTCCCACTATGGGTTTTGTGGTTTGAATAAAATTCTATTTTTTAAATTTGGTGGGTTGAAATAATTATTTTCATTATCATGGTGTGTAAGAGTGTGGTTGTTTTAACACCATTTCATATTAATTTCAAGTATTTTTTGAATATTGAAATAAAATAAAATGATTTTCTAGATGCTAAATCATGTATGTATTTGATTTTAAAGGAATATCTAGGGATTATCCCCTAATCGATTATGGATACACTGTGGTTCAGTCTAGGAATGTTTGATGGATTGAAAAATAAGGAGTGATTTAAAGAGGGAGTGATTTTTGGAATTTTATGGTTTTTATATCTATATTGACTATGATAAACTAAAATGTTGTATAGTCCCTCCATGATATTGTTTGGAAACACATAATTGTATTATAAATTGACTCATCCCTCTCTTTTTATTCATTTCCCATTTATTCTCTCAATCACTATTTGTTTTAGTTATTATTCATGGTGTTTTTAGATGACCATGGTGTATATTTATGCCTTTGAGTTATTATAATCAAGATATTGGGGTTGGAGATTATGTACAACTTTATTTTAATTATTTTTTTATTTTTTTTAATTGAGGGGTTTTAGATGTTCTGGTTTTTTGTTTTGATAAAGTATATATAAAATATTAATGTGAGATGGATGTGTAATTTGTTATTATCAACGATCATTTTTAGTATCTTAGTTTTTTTATCTTACTTTCCATTTAATATTTAAGTTGAGTTTCTAATGTTTAGTTCATGTAATATTTTTTTATTCTCTATTATTTATAAAATATTTGTAATTATTATGATTTATTTTATATTTGGTAAGTATGTTATAATTAGATTAATAAAGATAATAATTGAATTTATTGATAAGAGTTATGTTATTTGAAAATGTTTTTTATTTTTTTATTTATCCCTATTATGTTGATTCATAATACAAGTGATTAATTTTCCTATATAATCCAAAAAAATAAAATAAATCACTCATCAACCACATCTCCATGAAATAATCAACCCCAAAATTCTAATATTAATATTTTAATCATGCATCAAATGTGATGTAAAGAAATAATCCATGATTTTATTTAAAAAAAATCTGAATGGGTTATATTGGAGGTGGTATTTAGATAGGTCAATATTTTCAGCACTTCCATCTCAGAAGGGGTTCTATTATATGTGATTCATGGTAGTTAATCATTTATTTACATTCCTTATTATTTATAAAAAAAATTATGATAGTGTTTATTTCACATTACCTAGTTTGCATTTGGAACCTAATAATTTTTTGACTGATTCTCACTATGTTGATAACAATATAAAGATTTTTCAAACCGAATTATGGCAGGGAACCAGAGTGTGATTCAGTGTGTGTGTGCATTCATTTAATCCACCATGAAGATCGTAATTTAAATTTTTACAACCTCATACCCATGATCCCAATATCATATTCCAAATGCCGAATTCATGCACTCATGCACCAATACCAATAACCACACCCATGAAAATACTAATTTTTATCTAAATGATTATGTTGATCATAATTCCAGGCAGTGTATATTCCCAGTATAAGGATGGGTACCATACATAGTAGTGGAACATAGATATGAATCTAAGATAAGGATTCCTAATTATAGTCCCCTTAAAATCCAAAATCAATATAGGGAGGCATGAAAAAATAAAAAACACCACTATAACATAAAAGAGCTTCAGTTTGAACTTCCAACATTTCCTTGAACTCCTACAAGTGATTTTAATATCAAATCCTAAGAGAAATTTGTGGAAAACATGGGTATTTGATTCAAATGAGGTTTTCGTACACACAACACCAATGAAAGACCATTTCTCACAAAGAATAGAATAAACATACGAAAATGAGTCTCATTAAGAATATTTTACGACAAGAAGGGTAAAATGACTCACTGCTTAGTTATCTCTATACTATTCTTTTTAATCTAAACCCTCAATGCCTAACATGGTTTTCTGAATTCCTTAAGGAATATACTTATTTAATTTAAATTCATTTTACTCTAGTTACTTTGATGACATAATTGGGATACATTATCACAATTATTCATCCAAAACCTACATTACTAAGACATAAAATATCACTATTTCATTTACATGAAATGATAATTTTCTAATTCCTATATCCCTTATGATCATATATTTTATTAATAATTGGAAAATTACATCAAAGTTAATATTTTCCATTTGGTATTTCTATATGTTTCATGGATCACAAGATTTTTTTTAATAATGTATTTATTTATTTGATAATCATGATACCTCAGTTTTTAGAAATTTATAGTATCTATCCGATATAACTATACCCATCATGGATACGCTTATGCTACGAAAATATCCTTTCTATCAAATTAGTGAGATGAAGATATAAATGAGATAACATTTTTTTTAGGACACTCAATTCATTGACCTAAAAAATTTTCTAGGATAAACCTTAAAAGGATACTAATGTGTTATTCCTACATGTAAAAAATTCTAGGTATACATCAAATAGTAGTTCTATCAGTATAACCTTAAACCACACGACATAATTTTCCTATATGCACAAAAATAAAAATCATAAAAAAAATCCTTTGACACACATCCTCAAAAGAATTAACCAATGATCTAGTATACAAGACCTTAAAATACACAACTACTGGTCCTAGTTACATGAACTTAAAAAGAAACATCATTATTCAATATTATATGAAATAAAATTCTTTTTTACATTCATTTTTAAATGGATCAATTATGGTTTGTATTCACTTTACTGGGATATATTGAAAAAACCCTTTATGGACCAATATATCAATTATAATACCTCCCAAATCCCCTAATATAATTTCATTACATCCGAAAAAATGAAAATTTGGAGTGACTCTCTATATTAATTAAAAGTAAATTGTAATTAAAAATCAGAACTAAATATGATTTTTTATGCAATGCACTTTTAAATACATTAGTATAAATCTATTTCTTTCATAATAGGGTAATTTATATTGTTATTTTAGATAATTTCACAAGAATAAAATAAATATATTTGAGATTACTATACTAGAAAATAATTTCCTCCATTTGATTATTTGACCTCATATACTCTTTATTTTGACATGAATTGACTAAGCAAATAAAAAAATGGTTTGTGATATGGAAATATTATAAATAAAAAAGTGTTGAATAAAACATGAATTCCTTTACCTATGGATTATATTGGTTGATCATGTATTATCATGTAGGATATGAAACTGACATGTTTTTTGTTTTTGAAATTCACATAAAATTCAAATAGAGTCATCATCCAATTTACTACAATAAATTATGATCTCGACCAGCCTAGGGAAAATCACATGGTATCTAGTCTTGTTAAGAAACAATTACCAACTATACCCCATAATTATGATACCAATATTTTAGCTTCTATACCCCCGTGTCCCTAGTGGATGATTCTTCACACTGAAAACATAATATTTCATGTGGTGAATTCAATGGTTTAGCAATATCACTATGGTGGGATAGTTCAAACATTATAGATGATCCCTACCAAACTAGAGGATTTGTGTTCATATAGTCTTTCACTATGATGATTAGTCGGTAGGGGGTTGTTGTCCCTCATAACATGATCAAAGAATATTGTGAGACTATTTTTTATGTGAGAAAAAACTCAAAATATTTATCCAATAGATGTTTATAATGATGAATATTAAATATAAATGATTAACATTGATCTATATAGTGGGCCTCTAACTAATCAGTATTGTTATCACCATTGCATGTTCCTAAACATTTAGGTATTTGATGAAGATGTTTTGATGACTTAGGTAATCCAATCTTTGGCACCAAGAAGGATATCCTATAGGGGTAACTGACCACAATGTTCTAAGAGTGGGGTAATACTTATTCAGATATAATTTTATATTTAATGTCACATAATTTTACCAATGGAATTTATATTGTAAACATACAATTGTGTCACATTTAGTAATATAATATTATATTATGCACAAATATCACAAGACAAACCAAAAATTGTTTTATTATAATATAGACAAATATTTAGAGAGTACAAATTTCCATAAGAATTGAATGTATTAAAGTGGGGTAAAAATAGATAATAATATAATAATAATAATAATAATAAAACATGGATCATCATGGTCCAAAAGAATAATTTCACTAGTGAACAATACTAGAGAAATTAATAAGGATTTTATTAATCAAATATGTATTTTGAAATTAAAATATATATTACCATAAGAATAAAATACAACTTAATAACTAAGTAATAAAAAATGAGGTATTTATAGAATATAGGGAACCCCTATGACTATTTCAAATCCCACCATTGTAACATTATTATACTAATTGGAATAATAACCTGGCCACTGAGATAGTAATCTGACCGTTGGGAATAGTTTTATGAGATTTTGAATTGTATCATCCAATATGTAACTATAATATAATATTTAAATTTCCTGTAAAATTAAAATATGATATATTTAAATCATGGTATATGTAAATAAAAAATTTTAAAATGAAAAAATAAGTGTTTTTATTATTGTAAAACAAAAAACTTGTAATTAAAATTTTATAATATATATAAATATTTAAATGAAAATTAATTTACATATAAATGATTTATAAATTAATATTATGTTTTATAATAATGTTTTGATAATTTTATGACAACATAAGTAATCATTCAATGTGTCCAAATTTTTTTCGTAGTATTAGAATCCGTATATTTCAATTTAATATGGGTTTTATTTAAAAAATAAAATATTCAATATTTACACAATTATTTCCAAAAAAAATATTTAATTTTTTTATTATATATAGAAAAATTTGGTTATGGTATTTTTTGGTATCTTTATAAAATAGTTTATTTTTTATAAATAGTAAAATACGACTATATATGTTAAATTTCTTAGTAAACTGAATACATGGATTTTTTAGACATGGATAATGTAAGAACACATTAGTTAAAACTCACATGAACCATTCAATATATGTTGTCTTGAGAATTAATATTATAGTTATTCTTGATCCCAAATAATAAACTATTGAATATAATATTCATAAACACCCATCACAACCCCTTCTCCTCACAAATTCTTTTCCTAAAATATTACCAAATTTCTTCCCAATTTCACTCACAAATATTCAACCCCTGTCTTGATTATAATTTTATCAACATATGGACAATTCCATGTGCCTTAAGAAGTTCCTCATGAATTTGACATCGAAGAGGTAATATTTTCATATTTCCTCTTTTACAGTAATGTCTTATTCTACATTCTCATAGACTCTCTCATAAAACATGACTTAATGACTCCAATATCATAAATTTTCTTTATTTAATTTTTTAAATGGACTTTTCATCTTCTACCCTCCCATTATTTGATTCTTAAATGAAAATGGTGTTTACTATATGGTTGGTTCACTACCTCCATGACAAACACACATTTCTTCTCTACCAGATTCAAGGAGGATCAAAACAATATTATTATGGTTAAATAATATCATAATAAGTACAATATATCTTATTGAATGTTCATTTATTTTTTAATAATGATTTTTTAAAATAAAATGAATCTTGTTTTCGATGGTCCATAAAATGACCTAAATAAACAAACCACTTAATGATAATTTTTTCAATAAAATAATCATCTATATATCTGAACACATATTGGTATTTGATAGAATTTTAAATTTTTATGGAAAAAAATAAAATTTTATTTCACCTCATGATGTTGATTCCCATTTTATAATAACATCAATAATTATCCACAACTGATCCAACCTTGAATCCATGAAAAGAATATCCCCAAAAGAGTGAAATAAATATTTTTACCAAACTAAAATGATTGTAAATATACAGAATATAATTATAGTAAAAATATAAATTGGAAATCATATAAATTATATAATTAATAAATTTATTTAGATTATATAGGATGTTATGTTCAATTTCATAATGATTATAGAACATCAGATAAGGGATCTATTTGAAGAACCTTTTTCACCCAGTTATGACCAATCCCTATCCAACTAATGTTTTCTATATATTTTATTTCATGGAATGATTAAAAACTAATTATATATGTCTCAAACATATATATAAATATATTTTTGTATATTCCTTTAATTGGGGTGTAGCATCACTACATATTCCACATTAACTTTTTGAATATATCTTGTAATATTTTCAAGACCAAGCATTCAGTCAACACATCATTTTGAGTCCTAATGACATTAGAATTGATTATTTAAATATATTAAATATTCTATATATATACAGACTTAGTTTTCCAAAAAAAGAATAAATCCTAAATGGAGACTCATTTTTTAAATCTTGGGATGTATTTGAGTTAAAAGTGTGATTTTTACCCAAAACATGATATAACCATGAAGGGCATTATACATTTGGGTTTAGCATAGTCATATATGTATTAATATAAAAATAAAATAATTTATTTATTTTCTTAAAATAGTTAACATGAACTAATATTTATTTAAATATATCTTTATTTGAAAACATATTAGGGTTAGTCACATAATCATGTAGATTATAAAAAATGTGTGGGAGGATCATTCTTGGACCAACAACAACTGAATCTTGGATTGTCAATCGATGTGCAAGGGATGTCAAGGATATGAACAAGTAAAATGGAATAGATTCATTTTTCAGGAGTGATTGATTCAAATCAAGTTAGGATGTTTTTTAAAATAAAATTATCCTCATTTTATTTCTCCTATGATGAAAATGAATCAATCAACTAATTGTTCTACTCAATGATCAAGTGTATTGTGGGTATGGGTTAAATATTATTCATGGTTATGGGATTTTAATTATTAATTATTTATATATCAGAATTAATTTTTAGAAAAAAATTGATTTGATGACAACATGATCATTATTTTAGGTTTGTTCCTCATGTTCAACTTTTTAAAATTTCTCCCTCATTCATGGCATGTTCATCACGGGCAATTCATTTGGTCAGAGATTCAATGAATACTTGATATTTTATTTTTATCAAAATATTTTCTCAAAATAATGAATTAAAACCCTAGTTATAGATATTTTTAATGTCGCATTGTGGGGCACAAAAATGGGAGATGATCAGTCAGTTTTTATTTGGAGACTCTTTGTTTGAGTATGGCGTGTATTGGTGATGAGGATTGACAAAAACCATTTCATGAACAATGGGAATGATTAGCTTTTGGTTGATGATGACAATGAGACTATAAAAAATGATATCCATGTTATTTGGATATTTTAGAGGTATAACCAAGTAAATCGGGAGGTGTTGGTGAAGTCTTGTGATGAAATTTGAGGTTCAAGGAATTATCAATATACACGTCTTGTACATCAAGAACACACACCAAGTGTTCACATCAGATTATAGGTAAGGTATTTCACTATGAATTAATTATCACCCACTATTTTGTCCCTTCCAATCATTGTGTGGTCCATATATAGAAAGCTCAGTGTGTATATATAGTAAATTACTGGGAGCCTGGGTGGTGTTAAAAATCATGTGGGCTAGCCACACACCATGTAAATAGTGGTAGGATCCTCAAAATACAAAAAAATACACACCTAGTAGATCTCATGACCCAATCGGTCATGTCTGTTGAGTTACATTTCATGTGGTTAGACACGACCAGTATACACAGACACAGACATGGGCATGGGTCTTGATACATGAGAATACTCGGTGCTGAATAGAGACATCAGGTACTTATAATACACATCATTTACTTTTAAAAAGATGGATTGGACCGGTTTACCCCTTAAACATCATTAGGGTGGATACCCTTGGTCTTTTACCTAAGTATTTAGTATGTAATCACGTCATGTTCAATGGATGGTGACCCCCTCTAAAGAACATCTATATCAGTTCGTGTTGTTGGAATCCCTCTACGAGGCGTAGAGTAAGATCATTTATCATTGTTCTATTCCACATGAGAGTTTTATAGAATCATCATGGCCAACACTACTATATAATTTACCCACTATATAGTTGGTTATATTAGATTGGGTTGGTGATATTACCAACAACCCTAGTTGTGATCCCCATTTGTGTATTGATATCTTAATATTTCCAATGTGTACTTATTATGGAGGGATGTAAAGACCCGGAAATTACAAGGGATTTTTTTTTCCTAAATTTTTCTCTAGAATTTTACAAGAACGCAGTTTCTGACGGCGCCTGATTCCGAGGCCCGGTGTGCCCAGAATCAATTTTTGAAGTTTAGCTCGGGTACATTCAGTGAACGAACGAGCGGGATTTTCTATCTTTTGAACCGGTGCTCGGAATTTAAATCTGAGGGCACCGATGAACTCGCAACGCCGGTATTTTCTTAAGGAGACCTTTTTCCGTAGTTGTGTTTTATCGAGAGCAGAGGTTTGTTTGTTTTTTTGGGTTTTCATTAAAAGTGTAATAATAAAATAACGTGCCATGTTGCACTTTATTTTATTTCAGCCGCCATTGGGAGTGAGGTGGTTGAAACCTCCTCATGGAGGTTGGAGGTGGGGACACCACACCTTAACCTCCCTTGAGAGGTTATGGTGGTGGGGCCCACCCAAACTAAACCTCCCATGGGTGGTTTATTGTGGTGGGGACCACACGGGGCTTAACCCCCCAATTAATGGGAGGAGAGGAAACCTCCCAACTCTCCCTCATTAATGAGGGAGAGCCTCTTAATTCCTCAACTCCCCATTAAATGGGGAGACACTCCTTGGCACCCTCCCCTCTTAAGTGGTGCTAACGGACCTCTTTAATTGCGTCAACGAAATTTATTTCACCCGACCCCTTTTTTAAAAATATTATGTAACCACGATGGTTACATACCTCTCCCCCTCACCTATATATAGGGATCTTGGGAGAGGGTTTGGGGGATGGCTTCACCAAGCGACGGAACGCTGGTAATGTACCGCGACGCCCAACACTTGGGAGAATTAGAGTTCTCCAACGAAGAACGCCTTTTTCCAAACCAGAAAGACGACACTTCTTCTTCCTTTCCACAACCTCCTTCCATGTTGAATGAATGGACGTCGTCTGCAAGGAACATCGATGACTCTTCATCTTCGAACATTTCCCGACGTCAACGAACCAGCACCGCTTAGATCCGTGACTTCGTCAATGACGATTACGGAGGCACGTTCCGCGAGGATGTCTTCCGCGACACCGATTTCCGCATCGGCGACGAATGAACTTCGAATCCGAGGTAGGGGTTTTGTCTTTTTTTTCAAATTACGCGTTTCTTTCCCTCGAACATGAAAGAATAATCTGTTGGACGTTGTTCCAAATTTTATTAAAAAATTGCGAAAAGTTCATCGTTGTGTTTTTACGATTGGCCAACTGTTATCGTTATAACGGGAGGAGACCGGACCGCATGAACACGGCTGATTCTCCTCCCCCTTCTAATCTTTGGTGTTGATTTAGCGAAGACAGTGCGGTGTCGTCGCACCGCGCAGGAACAAAAGAAAACACGGCCGGAGCGGGCTGCGATGAAGGAACGCGGCGCCATCGAGCCGCGCAGTAGGTTTCAAACGAGGCCGCGGCCGGAGTCGGACCGCGGCGGAAGGACGCGGCGTCGCCACGCCGCGTCGAACGGATTCACGTTCAACTTGGAAGTGGTGGACGGAAAAACCGGCCGCCAGAGAACTCGAAGGAGGCGGCTGGAAATCCGGCCGCCGGCGCCGGAAGGAGCGGGACCGCGGGGTCCCGCGACGATAACCCGGCCGGCCCCGCGCTGGCCGGCCGTTACAGGGGGGGAGCCCGGGGGTGTAACCCCCCTGGAAATACACATGGCGCAACCCCTTAAAGGGGCCTCCGTTTTAAAAATTAAAGGGGGGCAATGCCCCCTCCCTTTAGCGTGCCGCGCTGGCCGAGCCGCCGTGCCGTCGAGCCGCCGCGCCGCCGAGCCGCCGAGCCGTCGCGCCACCGCGCCGTCGCGCCGCTGGCCGGGACGAGCCGCTGGCCGGGCCGAGCCGCCGGGTCGGGCCGCCACTCGGGCCGGGTCGACCCGGTTCGGGACGGCCCAGGGGGTACTGGGCTGGGTCGGGTCGGACCGGGCCCAGACCCCCCGTCTTTAGACGGGATTGGTTCAAATGTCCATAACTTGGGATGCAGACATCCGATCGACGAACCGTCAGTTGCGTAGCGATCCTTGGATCGAGACGGTCGTTTCGGTAAACTATACTCAAGGTGCACCTTCCTTTTCGGGAGCCTACGTGGTTAAAACTTCATAGTTAAGCGTGCTTGGCCTAGAGTAGTGATCAGGAGGGGTGACCTCCTGGGAAGTTTCCCAGGGTGGGTGTGAGACGGAAAAGCCAATAACTCTCAGACCGGGCGTCCGATTGACGTGCCGTCTGTTGCGTTGAGTTCCTGTTGACGATACGAAACTTTTGGCAACCTCCGCCCGAGAATTGGATGTAGATGGATAGTGGCCGGGTTGGATCGCACCGAAATCCAACCGGGCCCCTGGAACGGAAAAGCTGATATCTTTCAGACCAGACGTCTGTTTGACGAACCGTCAGCGGCGTTGGTGATCAAGTTGAGTAACGGTCCCTATGAGTATACCCTATAGGAGTTCGGGATACAGTTGAGATACGACCGGGTTGGTTCACTCACGAAACCAACCGGGCCCCTAGGACGAAAAGGCTAATAACTCACAGAACGGGCGTCCGATTGACGCGCCGTCTGTTGCGTTGAGACCCCTATGACGAGGTGGTCCATTCAGATACTTTCTTGCGGGACTTTGTGATACTTGGAGTATCGACCAGTAGCTCGTGGAGCGGACCCTCCCGGAGAGGAGCGTGTGGAGTACGGAGACCGTGTAGCTGACCGAGACCCGACGACTGCTGATCGAACAACTCGGTGTGTTAAAGAGGTGCGCTTGGTTGTAGCGGCACATGGGAGCGCTTTGTTGTAACGGCAGACCCACGACAGAGGTGCACTTGGTTGTAGCTGCACATGGGAGTGCTTGGTTGTAGCGGCAGACCCACGACAGAGGTGCGCTGGGTTGTAGCGGCACATGAGAGAGCTTGGTTGTAGCGGAAGACCCACGACAGAGGTGCGCTTGGTTGTAGCGGCACATGGGAGCGCTTGGTTGTAGCGGCAGACCCACGACAGAGGTGCGCTTGGTTGTAGCGGCACATGGGAGCGCTTGGTTGTAGCGGCAGACCCACGACAGAGGTGCGCTTGGTTGTAGCGGCACATGGGAGCGCTTGGTTGTAGTGGCAGACCCACGACAGAGGTGCACTTGGTTGTAGTGGCACAGGGGAGTGCTTGGTTGTAGTAGCTGGCCCGCGGTACTCAGCAGGAAGAGAACCTTAGCAGTCTTAGGTTAGTGAGCAGTACCTCGGAGTCGTGACAGGACCACTGTACACTCCAGAGACGGAGCTCTTCAGCAGTTACGGTTCCGATAAATGAAAATCCTGGTTTGAGCTGAGTCTTTTGACCTTTGTGTTTACCTCATGATTGAGATGGGTCACTTGATAACTTAGGTATATGTATGGGCATATACCTGGGTAGTGGTTATCCGTTGATTTCACAATCCTTGTGTTTCCTCATGATTGAGATGGGTTACTTGATAACTTAGGTATATGTATGGGCATATATCTAAGTAGAGGTTATCTGTTGAGATCTTCTTATGGCTATCCTTGTTGGTTTAGTGAGACCTTGAGGGTCTCGGGGTCCCTACTGAGTATCGTTATACTCACCCCTGCACGGGCTATGCCCGCACCTCGTTGTGTTGGTTGCAGACGACGGGCAGTGCTGACGAAGGTTGAGTGTTCGAGGACTAGACGGTACCCGGAGGTGGACTACGCGACGAGATGACTCACAGAGGAGGTTGACAGACGAGAGCGTGGAGGAGGCTATCTGTACCTACCCTTCAGGTAGGATCCGTGGTGGACGACCAGGAGCTGTGCTATCTGTACCTACCCTTTAGGTAGGACCCGAGGACGACGACCCAAGAGCTGCTTCCCTCTTCCAGCTGTTTCTCTTTTTGTTCAGTTGTAGTTGTACTTTCTTTTGGGTTTGTATTCTGGCCCATTTACTTTTCAGCTTTTCTTTTGTACTTAGTGTTTTGTTTCCGCTTGTACTATGTGGTTCTTGTTTTCTTTTATAAAGGCAATGCCTTCCCAGTTATCAGGATTTTACGCCTTTGGTGCTAGTTGCCAGCCCCTGGCCTATGGAAGGCGGGCTTGGGGTAGTCACGACACGGGCCCCGAGGACGGGTCGTGACAAATTGGTATCAGAGGTGGTCGGTTCTACCGCAGACTCTGATCTTTCTTTCTGTGAAGAAATAGTGTTAAGGGTACCGAGTGTGGTTTTCAGTTCAGGGAGTCCAGTATTGGTGCGAGCGGCCGACGTATCCATACACCAGGATCCTAACAACTGATTTCTGACTTTGTGCACGAAAACACTGATTGCGTGTGTGTTTTCAAAGGTTTTCCCTTAAAACAGATCAAACCAGGTCAGCTCACCAGGTATAATCGTATGATCGTGTTACGTTGTTTCTTTCAGGATGCCTTTTCTCAAACGACCAGCTAAATCCCAGAGGGATGTGTGTGCTGATATCATGTCGAGCAACGAGGCTTCGGTACAGGGCCCTCTTGCATTTGAGGCACCAGCGGAGGCACCAGCGGTACTACTACCCGTTGGGCCACCGATGTCACTAGCCCCAACAGTAGGCGATGCACGACGCTTGAGCGTGCTGCACGAGTTCCAGCGCCAGAGGCCACCCAGGTTCTGAGGAGAGACGGACCCGCTGGCGGCTGAGGGTTGGCTGGAGGCTGTGGTGAGAGTCTTCAGGCTTTGGAGGAGCCACCGAGGTAGAGGCAGGGATGAGTGCTTGAGCAACAGCCGAGCAGGTGGACATGATCGGAACTAGTGGATACGTCTCTTGTACTTCTAGTTCCATGTTGATGTTGTTTTTGTGTCTTTGTACCATGAGATTCAATAAAATAAATACACTTATCTTGTGATGTCTGCTTTCCTGTCCTCTTTTGTGTTGTTACTGAGAGGTCCCAATTAAAAACTGTTGACTTGACCCTCACTTTCGAGATTCCTTCTAGAGGAGACCCTGTGACCTCACACTAATGCCGACAGTGTGACTCGACCCTTGGAGGCGAGAGTGAAAGTTGGATCTCTTAGTAGTTATGTCGAGGCCTTACGACGTCATCCATGGCATGAATGCATCCTTCATGTCAGGATTGACTGTATTAGGCAATGGGTGTGGTTCATCCAGGGGATGAGACCATATTTCTCTTATCGGAAAAGGAGAAATTTTAACAGCTCTTGTGGGACTAAAGGAGGTCCAGGTCATCCAAAAGCAGATGAAGACTGCACAGTGCAGTAAGAAACAGGAAACCGGTGCCAGTCTTAGAGACTCGGGCGTGTTAAATGTTTCAAGAAGAGGAAGCTTTAAATAGAGTTGAGTCTGCGAAGCGGCAGATGTAGAGCTAGGAGAGAAGCATGAGGTGGTGTACATCTTAACATGCTACAACCACCCGCCTTAGTTATCCCCGCCAGGCTCAGGGAGCTGGAGGACGGAGGAAGAGTGCGGCTGCATGCGGTCAAGGAGTGTGACCCAATGGCTCTAAAAATGAGTCAAGGGACGTCTGTGTCCACTACTAGCTGCTGTAGTAACAGACGTCGATATGAATCATTCCTCGCTTTCACAAATCTTGTCCCAGACCTAGAGTTTCCGGTAAGCCGTGGACTTGACCCTCACGTCTGAAGATACCTTGGGAGGATACTCGATAATCACACTTACGCCGACGGTGTGGTCAGACCTTCGAGGAGAGAGTTTCGGTTGGAATCTCTTGGTGGTAGTGTCAAGGCCTTACGACGTTGGTTTGAGTATGGACTGGGCAATCACAGTTCAAACACAAATTGACGGTATTAGGAAAAAAGGTTGTGGTTTAACCACGACGTCGGGATGGGTTTTCCTTGGTCGGCGGAAAGGAAACCCCAGGCAGCACAGGATAAAATCATGCACAGTAGGGTGAGACCGATCACTCTTGAGTCAGTCAACCTCGTGGCAGCAGTTTTTTTGAGTTTCAATTCTAGCAAGAATTGGAGACTTCTAGAGTTCGAGGTTGACGATCACGTCCTTATACGGGCCTCACCTCGACGATGTTTACGGAGATGTGGCTGAAGCGGCAAGTTATCTTCAAGGTTCAGCGGACCTTCTTAGGTCCTCAGCTGGGTAGGCGTGGTGGTTTACCGCTTGACCCATCCACCTCAGTTACACCTGGTGCACGACGACTTCCACGTATCTCAACTGAGGAGATACGTTCTCGAACCTTCACATATCATCGACCATGAGGAGCTGGACGATGGTGATAGGGCGACAAGCACGGAGGTTCCAGTGGGGATCGAGGATCAACAGGGGTGGTCCTACAGGGACTATCGATTCCTTGGGTGCACATTCTTTGACAGTACGGGAACCTCCAGGTGAGCACATGGGAGCGAAAGTCTCAGATGCGTGCTTTCTACCGCTTTAGTGACCTTAGTTGTGATAAAGCTTTACGAGGACGTAAAGCCCTGAGGTGGGAGTAATGTAAAGACCCGGAAATTTCAAGGGATTTTCTTGTCCTAAATTTTTCTTTGGAATTTTACAAGAACGCAGTTTCTGACGGCGCCTGATTCCGAGGCCCGGTGTGCCCAGAATCAATTTCTGAAGTTTAGCTCGGGTACGTTCAGTGAACGAACGAGCGGGATTTTCTATCATTTGAACCGGTGCTCGGAATTGAAATCTGAGGGCACCGATGAACTCGCAACGCCGGTATTTTCTAAAGGAGACCTTTTTCCGTAGTTACGTTTTATCGAGAACAGAGGATTGTTTGTTTTTTTGGGTTTTCTTTAAAAGTGTAATAATAAAATAACGTGCCATGTTGCACTTTATTTTATTTCAGCCGCCATTGGGAGTGAGGTGGTTGAAACCTCCTCATGGAGGTTGGAGGTGGGGCCACCACACCTTAACCTCCCTTGAGAGGTTATGGTGGTGGGGCCCACCCAAACTAAACCTCCCATGGGTGGTTTATTGTGGTGGGGACCACACGGGGCTTAACCCCCCAATTAATGGGAGGAGAGGAAACCTCCCAACTCTCCCTCATTAATGAGGGAGAGCCTCTTAATTCCTCAACTCCCCATTAAATGGGGAGAAACTCCTTGGCACCCTCCCCTCTTAAGTGGTGCCAACAGACCTCTTTAATTGCGTCAACGCAATTTATTTCACCCGACCCCTTTTTTAAAAATATTATGTAACCACGATGGTTACATACCTCTCCCCCTCACCTATATATAGGGATCTTGGGAGAGGGTTTGGGGGACGGCTTCACCAAGCGACGGAACGCTGGTAATGTACCGCGACGCCCAACACTTGGGAGAATTAGAGTTCTCCAACGAAGAACGCCTTTTTCCAAACCAGAAAGAGGACACTTCTTCTTCCTTTCCACAACCTCCTTCCATGTTGAATGAATGGACGTCGTCTGCAAGGAACATCGATGACTCTTCATCTTCGAACGTTTCCCGACGTCAACGAACCAGCACCGCTTAGATCCGTGACTTCGTCAATGACGATTACGGAGGCACGTTCCGCGAGGATGTCTTCCGCGACACCGATTTCCGCATCGGCGACGAATGAACTTCGAATCCGAGGTATGGGTTTTTTCTTTTTTTTCAAATTACGCGTTTCTTTCCCTCGAACATGAAAGAATAATCTGTTGGACGTTGTTCCAAATTTTATTAAAAAATTGTGAAAAGTGCATCGTTGTGTTTTTACGATTGGCCAACTGTTATCGTTATAACGGGAGGAGACCGGACCGCATGAACACAGCTGATTCTCCTCCCCCTTCTAATCTTTGGTGTTGATTTAGCGAAGACAACGCGGTGTCATTGCACCGCGCATGAACAAAAGAAAACACGGCCGGAGCAGGCTGCGATGAAGGAACGCGGCGCCATCGTGCCGCGCAGTAGGTTTCAAACGAGGCCGCAGCCGGAGTCGGACCGCGGCGGAAGGACGCGGCGTCGCCACGCCGCATCGAACGGATTCACGTTCAACTTGGAAGTGGCGGCCGGAAAAACCGGCCGCCGGAGAACTCGAAGGAGGCGGCTGGAAATCCGGCCGCCGGCGCCGGAAGGAGCGGGACCGCGGGGTCCCGCGGCGATAACCCGGCCGGCCCCGCGCTGGCCGGCCCTTACAGGGGGGAGCCCGGGGGTGTAACCTCCCCGGCAATACACATGGTGCGGCCCCTTAAAGGGGTCGCCGTTGTAAAAATTAAAGGGGGGCAATGCCCCCTCCCTTTAGCGCGCCGCGCTGGCCGAGCCGCCGTGCCGTCGAGCCGCCGCGCCGCCGAGCCGTCGCGCCACCGCGCCGCCGCGCCGCTGGCCGGGACGAGCCGCTGGCCGGGCCGAGCCGCCGGGTCGGGCCGCCACTCGGGTCGGGTCGACGCGGTTCGGGCCGGCCCAGGGGGTACTGGGCCGGGTCGGACCGGGCCCAGACCCCCCCCCGTCTTCAGACGGGATTGGTTCAAATGCCCATAACTTGGGATGCAGACATCCGATCGACGAACCATCAGTTGCGTAGCGATCCTTGGATCGAGACAGTCGTTTCGGTATACTATACTCAAGGTGCACCTTCCTTTTCGGGAGCCTACGTGGTTAAAACTCCATAGTTAAGCGTGCTTGGCCTAGAGTAGTGATCAGGATGGGTGACCTCCTGGGATGTTTCCCAGGGTGGGTGTGAGACGGAAAATCCAATAACTCTCAGACCGAGCGTCTGATTGACGTGTCGTCTATTGCGTAGAGTTCCTGTTGACGATACGGAACTTTTGGCATCCTCCGCCCGAGAATTGGATGCAGATGGATAGTGGCCGGGTTGGATCGCACCGAAATCCAACCGGGCCCCTGGAACGGAAAAGCTGATATCTTTCAGACCAGACGTCTGTTTTACGAACCGTCAGCGGCGTTGGTGATCACGTTGAGTAACGGTCCCTATGAGTATACCCTATAGGAGTTCAGGGTACAGTTGAGATACGACCGGGTTGGTTCACTCACGAAACCAACCGGGCCCCTAGGACGAAAAGGCTAATAACTCACAGAACGGGCGTCCGATTGACGCGCCGTGTGTTGCGTTGAGACCCCTATGACGAGGTGGTCCTTTCAGATACTTTCTTGCGGGACTTTGTGATACTTGGAGTATCGACCAGTAGCTCGTGGAGCGGACCCTCCCGGAGAGGAGCGTGCGGAGTACGGAGACCGTGTAGCTGACCGAGACCCGACGACTGCTGATCGAACGACTCGGTGTGTTACAGAGGTGCGCTTGGTTGTAGCGGCACATGAGAGCGCTTGGTTGTAGCGGCAGACCCACGACAGAGGTGCACTTGGTTGTAGCTGCACATGGGAGCGCTTGGTTGTAGCGGCAGACCCACGACAGAGGTGCGCTTGGTTGTAGCGGCACATGGGAGCGCTTGGTTTTAGCGGCAGACCCACGACAGAGGTGTGCTTGGTTGTAGCGGCACATGGGAGCCCTTGGTTGTAGCCGCAGACCCACGACAGAGGTGCGCTTGGTTGTAGCGGCACATGGGAGCGCTTGGATGTAGCGGCAGACCCACGACAGAGGTGCGCTTGGTTGTAGCGGCACATGGGAGTGCTTGGTTGTAGCGGCAGACCCACGATAGAGGTGCACGTGGTTGTAGTGGCACAAGGGAGCGCTTGGTTGTAGCAGCTGGCCCGCGGTACTCGGCAGGAGGAGCACCTCAGCAGTCTTAGGTTAGTGAGTAGTACCTCGGAGTCGTGACAGGACCACTGTACACTCCAGAGACGGAGCTCTTCAGCAGTTACGATTTCGATAAATGAAAATCCTGGTTTGAGCTGAGACTTTTGACCTTTGTGTTTACCTCATGATTGAGATGGGTCACTTGATAACTTAGGTATATGTATGGGAATATACCTGGGTAGTGGTTATCTGTTGATTTCACAATCCTTGTGTTTCCTCATGACTGAGATGGGTTACTTGATAACTTAGTTATATGTATGGGCATATATCTAAGTAGAGGTTATCTGTTGAGATCTTCTTGTGGCTATCCTTGTTGGTTTAGTGAGACCTTGAGGGTCTCGGGGTCCCTACTGAGTATCGTTATACTCACCCCTGCACGGGCTATGCCCGCACCTCGTTGTGTTGGTTGCAGACGACGGGCAGTGCTGACGAAGGCCGAGTGTTCGAGGACTGGACAGTACCCGGAGGTGGACTACGCGACGAGATGACTCACATAGGAGGTTGACGGACGAGAGCGTGGAGGAGGCTATCTGTACCTACCCTTCAGGTAGGATCCGTGGTGGACGACCAGGAGCTGCGCTATCTGTACCTACCCTTTAGGTAGGACCCGAGGAGGACGACCCAGGAGCTGCTTCCCTCTTCTAGCTGTTTGTCTTTTTGTTCATTTGTAGTTGTACTTTCTTTTGGGTTTGTATTCTGGCCCATTTACTTTTCAGCTTTTCTTTTGTACTTAGTGTTTTGTTTCCGCTTGTACTATGTGGTGCTTGTTTTCTTTTATAAAGGCAATGCCTTCCCAGTTATCGGGATTTTACGCCTTTGGTGCTAGTTGCCAGCCCCTGACCTATGGAAGGCGGGCTTGGGGTAGTCACGACACGGGCCCCGAGGACAGGTCGTGACAAGGGACCCATCGAGCATGACAACTTGGATGGACACAATCAGTGCTTTCTAGCTCAAGGTGTGTGTTAACCTAAACATGTATTTTATTGAACCTTGAAGCCAGAATACATTCCTGTAAATACGATTGTGGCCTCTCCTTAATACTTTCTATCTACTATGAGTATATTTGGATGATATTATAATATATGTTATTGATATCTCTATTATTATCTAACAAAAATTATTGACTATTTTTACTTAGTAATTTTTGGGTATCCAACTGGGTATTATTACACACCCCCTGCATTGGATTTTCCAACACGTGACATGTCCTATTTATATGATAGGCCATTTTTGGGGGCTCTTGGTGGACTAATATAATTCCATGCTTATATTTGGTCTAGACAGACTATGGTTCATAACAAGAGACACATTTGAATATAACCCCATCATTCAATCAGTTTTAACCTCTTATTTTTATTTTTGGTCGTGAATTTTCTTTTTAACACTTTTTAATAATATTAGTACTCTAATTTTGGGATCTAGATGTGTGAATACATTAGTATCCATTGTATTTTACATTTTAACATTTAATGGAATTGAGGTCTTTTGTGGTGCCCTTGTACCTTAATCTAAGGCCTCTCATTTGTTTTATTCCTACCCATTGATGGTATTCATCCCCAATCCTTTTGGAAGAATTATTTGGGTATTCAGACTCATATTATCATTAAACATAAAAGCCCTGGTTTTTCAAGTAACAATAGAGTGGTTTTAGAGCCGCGTGTTTTACCTTATGACTGCAGTTTGTTTGATTGGGTTGGTTTTTATGGAAATAGTGCTAATTATATCATGTTATAAACATAGCCCAATGAATCTAGTTCTGGTTAACCATAACATGTATCCATTCATCCTGATAATGACTCCGTACTTTTTAACTCTATACATTCTAGAACTGGTTTAGGGGGAATCATTTGGAACATACATCATAGAGGAAACGGTTGTGTTGTCCATATTTTTATGAGTCTTCTATACTGATATATTGATTGAATATAGTACATTTTTTCTATTTCAGGATGACTCTATTATATTTTTCATCTAGGCATCATTGTCATGATAAGGATACTGATCCCTTGAGTGATTTGGATTCAATACAGGGACATCTTCCGGTGGTGTAACAAACAATTAGTGCAATAGTCTTACCAATACATTTTCAATAGAAAATGGTACCAATAGTACAACCGGACGAGGTGTGATGGATGAGTTTATATCATGATATTCAGTGATAGTGGAAAATAAATTTATGAGATGATCCAGACCCCTAAAGGATGATTACTTCCTTTGGGTGGTGATGTTAGTATTTCATCTCATCAAGACACCTGCAGACCAGTTGGTGGTTTTTGTAGTAATCCTTCTCTATAGCTCCATGGAATGTTGGTGGGTTTCAGTAACTCATTTGTATTATTAGGTCACTCATTCATAGTTAATTATTTAATTAATTTTTAAAGAGTTTTACCTTTATAAATTTTGTGGTTTTTACATCTAAGAGCTTAAAAGTACTAAATAGGTTAGTATGACTATGGATGAGTATTCCTCTACATTCAAAAACCTATCTTAATATATATATATATATATATATGTGTGTGTGTGTGTGTGTGTGTGTTTTCGATGATCATTTATTTTGGAATTGGTCCCTTGAGAATGCTTTATATATATAAATACGAACCATAGTGATACATATATGAATTATTAATTATGTTGGGGTGATGGAGGATTCATTGGTGGTTGAAAGTTTCTTAAATAATCATAAAAATATAATTACAGCTAGATATGGTCATCGAAAAGTGAATAATATGGAATTTGGGATATAATTTTTTTTATTAAAAACATAGACATGTGAGAAATTTTGGGATGTAATCTCATTATAGAGTGTCAACAGTTTAGGGCTCATGGGATGGATCTAGTCATCTCAGATAGAAGAAGTTCTACTATTGTGATAGAAAGAGAAATCATACGTGGGGTTTCTTGACCCACCATGTGGTTGATAGAGATGAAGTGGATGTGATTACTAGGTAGAATATGTTGTAGGAGATAGAAGTTCTGTAGATAACTATACATGATAGACATAATGGGAGAGAATTAGGACGTGGTAGAAGTTTTGGATTTTCACCACAAGTAGCCCATAGGGTTCTCTGTCCAGCTTTGAGAGATAGATTTCATGGATGAGGGTAGCTAATTAAAATGATTTCTTATGACCCCAAAGGTTCTAGGGATGAGAAGATGATCAAACATTTTCTTTTCAAATTTATCTATAGTGTTGATAAAAATTATTATGTGTCACTCCTTTCATTCAACTCTATGGTTAGATGATTATATATTACAGTTGAGGCCATGTAATTCCCCTTAATCATGGAGAAAACCACTTGTGGAGACTCAGTGATCACACATCTTTGATAATTATGTGGAATAAATCATGGAAGAGAGAGTTTTTTTGGGATATCTTTGTAGAAGTGATGAGGCCTAATGACATCATCTTAGGAAATGACTAGTTATCTACATTTCATTCCCAGATTGATTATTTACGTATTGGATGTTGTGTTTTGATAGTTATGGGATAAGAATATACATTTGGGATGATAAGAATATCCTAGTGGATCCAGGATGACTTTGTAATAAAATAGTGCATCCAATTTCTATCGAGCTAACTAGAATGACACTTGAAGTAGTGGATGTTACAGGCTTCCAATTTCCTATGGTGGTGGAGGAGTATGAGAATGTCATTACTAAGGTTGTTCCATGATTACCTCCCCACTAATAAAGAAAATTATACATCGATCTAGACCCTAGTATGGACCATATTCTACTACTAGCATATAGAATAGAGCCCATGGATATTTGTGATATGAGGGTACAGTTTGTGGATTTGAAGTGGAAGGGATTTTTTATGCCAAGAAGCCCCATTAATTCACCCATGGAAGCCCCAGTGTTATTTTCCATGATGGTTGATGGGATAATGTGTTTTATTTGTTGATTACCATCTATTTAAACATGAAAATATTGAAAAAAAATTATTCAATTTTGAAGATTAATTACCACTTTAAAAAAATGATACGAGAATGATTGTTCTCAAATGATGACCTCAGACCAATCTCTGACCAGATGCATGTATGGGATTAGGATATACCTAGTAAAACCTTCCAATGTTGTTATGGACACTATGAGTACTTGGAGATACTATTTAGTTTTATTAATGACCTAGAATTGTTCATGGGTATCATTAATTATATCTCTCATCCATTCTTATACTAGTTTATGTTTTTCTTCTTCAATGATAAACTAGTGTACTCAACATTCGATGTAGAGCATGTGAGGAACATGTGGTTTCTCTTATACATACTCTGAGAGAACAGTCTTTTCAGTAATCTCACGATGTACTATTTCTAGATTTAGTATGTCCACATTCCAATACATTGCATATTAGTAGATGTTGTAGTGGTAGACCATGTGATGGTTGTGGTAGGGTTTTCATGGGATCCACCCAAGATATTTATGGAGGGGTGGACTTCCTTGGAATGGTATTCTACTGTCATAGATTAACACCCAATTTCTCTAAGATATCACCCCCATTTACATCATTTTCCTAAATGGGGAAGCCTTTCTTGTGTACCAAGAGGTTCTTGAAGTATTTCTTTGAGTTAAGGAGAGATTGACTACCACACCCATCATGATATTTCCAGAGGAGAGTGTCATTTATGTAGTGTTCTATGATTCATCATGGAATGGGATTGGTTGTGTTCTAATGTAGAGGTAGGTGGTTATTACATATTGTTCTCTTATTTAAGATCACAAGAGTATAACTATGACAACAACGATATTATGATAGATGTAGTAGTTTTATAATGAATGATAAATTGAAAGAGCAATATAAATGATTGGTTTATTTTCTCTTCTAACCACATGATTTTTGATTAAATATTCTCTCAAAAGGATCATAAAATAAATAAAAAAATTTCTAAAGTTCCTCTAGTATTATGACATTGAGCTTATCTATATTCCAATGAAGGGGAATGTGGTAGAATATTCCCTCAAAATGAGATAATGTTTATATCTAGTGATAGAGGTGTTGGATATGTTACTCTCATTATAGTTATCATTAGGGTATTGTGATGATTTATGTTAACTCAAGTTAATGGTTTTTGTCATAGTTATTCTATAGTGTGTTAGGTATGTTCATTATAGAGATTCCAATTGTGAAACCCTTTGTTCATAGATATCCACTAGATGTTCTCTTAATAGAGTTTCTAAAGGTAATGAGCTTTTCAGACTCATCAGAGGATATACAATGGTACATGTGACATTGGGTGAGGAGGCTCTGTGGTAGTTTACCAAATCTCCATTGTTGGTATATCTAGTTGTGGAAAATACTTACCTAGAATTCCAATTTCAGTTTTGGTGGATAGGGATGGGGAAGGTAGTTTTGGATCATGTCTCTTAATGCTTTAAATTTCATTAGGCAAAGGTTGAGCAATATTTTCCAATGGGTTTCTATCAATCCCTCATGGTTACAAAGTAAATGTTTGAAGTGATATATATGGAAATATTGGTGGGGTTACCATAGACATCTAGAGTAAATGATGTTATATGGGTGATCATATATCATCTCAACAAGTCATCCCATATACTAAATATAAGATATTAGTGACTGTTAGAGATATTGGGATGCAATTATGTTAAGGAGATACTATGGATCCATGGAGTTTCTTGAACGATCATTTCTTTCTGTGTTACTACAGGTATCAGTTATGAAATATTTTGTAGGAATTATTTTGGAATCAGTTACATCTGAGAATGTCCTTTCACCCACAGACTGATATCCAGATATAGAAAACCATTCATATCTAATGTAATTGATGGGAGATTTCATCTTAAACATGGCCATTGTTCGAAGGTTCATCTACCATTGGATGAATTTTAGTACAACAACAAAAATCATTTCTACACCAGTATAGAACTATTTGGGGCCGTTTAAAGGCAGCCCGATAGATCACCACATTGATGACCAACATAATCGAGTCAAAACTTATGAGCTCAGAGTTTGTGTGAGACATGACACTGAAATTTTAGTTCATATAGGAGTGGATGTGGAATATATATATACATAAAACATATTATGATAACTAAATACAAAATGCATTAGTGTTCGAGGAGGGAAACCATTTTTTCATCTAGGTATCACCTAAGCATGGGTTCTCAAGATTTATATAGGGCATAAATATATCTCTAAAATTCACTAGAAACATCTAAATACTATGTAGAGTCAATGAGGTGGTTTACCTCTTAGATCCTCCATCACAATTGGACTGAGTACACAATGTTTTCAATGAGTCGCAACTAAGGAGGTACATGCATAGATCATTAGTTGTTATCTATAGGGGTGAGCTATTTATCAAGTATGTAGATGATTTTATAGTTTACGTAGTAGATATTAAGGATCAATATAAGATTATCTTTCATTTTCAGTCAATTCATTTAATACATTTTAGCTATCTGGTTACGAGTCTTTTGAAAAGTACCTGGATTTGGGAGACTAGAATATGTAGCCAGTACCCACATCTCATTGAGTAGTCTTTTCTTCATTCAAGAATAAATCCATAATATGGGTTGAATTTGGGATTGCTGTCCCTTTAATTAATTTAATAAAATATATCTAGTAATATTATGAAGACAATATGTTAAGAAAACATGTTATTTTGTGGCCCTTTGAGTATTGATTTTTCATTTGAAATATTTTAAATATATTAATTACACATGCATGAAGTTTTCAATAATAAATGGAAAAACTACTAATTGAGGAATGGTTTGGAAATCCAAGGATTTTTTTGAGTTCAGAGTGTGGGTTTCACAACAGTTGCGACATAACCTTTGAACACATCAGGCATTTAAGTTGTGTGCAGTTATGGGTGAATTAATAAAAAAATAACATTGTTTAGTTATTTTATTAAAATAAATTTCATGAACTAGTAATTTTTTATAAAAATGATTCTTTGTAAAAATAATAGGGTGATCCACCTAACCCTAGATTTTATAGAGAGGTAATTAGAGGATCATTATCAGATGAACAACAACTGGATTGTTTCTCGTAGATCAGTCTACAATAGAATTCATGGATCCACTAGTGCAGAAAATGTTATTTATGTCACCATTTTTACGTCGGTTATATATAACCGATGTGAGAATCTGTTAAACGTGGTTTTTTACGTTGGTTATTTAATAAATGACGTAACAAATGAGTTGATTATCTTTTTAACGTCGGTTATTAAAATAACCGACGTTACAAATCGCGCGTGTTCGGTTGTTACATCAGTTATTTTATAACCGATGTAAAAAAACAAAGCGCGGGGGTTTTTTTTACGACGGTTATTTGATAACCGACGTAAAAAACGAGATATCTAGGCGTTTTTTAAGTCGGTTTTCAAATAACCGACGTTATAAATTTAAAAAATAGTTTATCACATCGGTTATATAATATCTGACGTTATAAAACATTTAAAAAATTAAAGCCCCGTGGACTGTCATTTACGTTTTTTTGATCGACAGTCCGCCGACTCGTCTCTCACGCACGGTAAACCCTAATTGGCTCATCGATCAACCTGCGTTAACCTCATTTTGGCTTCATCGTTTATCATCTTTAGTCTCCTCAGATCTATCATCTCAACCCGCAACACTCATGTAAGCATTCCACGAATTTATTTCATTCGTTTTTTTCTCGGATAGTCTATATTTATGTTTTGAGATATTTCTGTTTAAACTAGGTTAGATTCTTCCATTTCAAACCCTATTACATCTTTTAGAATATTTTAGGCATCGTACATTCCATTTTATCTTGAGTGTCTTGTTTTTTTATTTCTTAATAAAACAAATTTTGATATATTACCTTGCATTTAATGACTCAAAATCCTCCTATGTTGGAAACATATTTGGGGTTATTTATTGAAGGACTATGGCATGATTAAGGAATGATTTGGAATATTTCCTAATTTGACCGGTTTGAATTTCATTATCAAAATGAAATTTGAGGTATGGTTGATTCATCCATTCCTTTTATCCTATATTTTATTTAACGCTCAGGTTCATCTAACAATTTTTTAGTTGGATAACCAATAATGTTAATGTGATTAGATAATTAATAGAAATTATCATCATATATAGTGAATCATCCTTGTTGAGTTTCTTATCATAGAATAGGAATCAATCATCCATATTGAAGATGCCATTTTTTAGAAGAAAAAAAACCATTAATGTAAACCGTTTATCATTCATTAATTGAACTAAAATAAATATTTACACATGAGTTAAAATGGAACATAATAAAATAAATATTTATCATTCACCCTCATATAGTCTAATAAATCTATGATAAACCATTTGTTTTCTTTAATGGAAACAAATTCACTTTTACCCACTTTGTATTTTTAGAAGACACTAAACTACCTTATAATTTCACCCTTTTAGGAAGTATTAAACATCATTATATCCCTTTAAAAAATCTAAATGTCACAGAAATATCATGCATCCATTTTGTCTTATAGGACTCTACTATAGATAAGTATACCATTTTTTATATTATTAGTTATGATAAACTCTATCATAACATCATTAATATATGTTTATAAAAATGGGAATATCACAATTCTCATGATTTTAGTTGAGAATAATGATAAAGTTTTTTATTAATGATAATATAGACATGGGTAATTTTACAAAAAGAATGTGAACTTGAATAATGAATATTACTTATATGTATTTCACAAGATTTTTTGATTTTAGGTCACAAAACTAATTGATGATTGAATACAACAAATAATTGCACCACCAACAAAAGTGAAACCAGTGTATTGTTCTATTTTAGAAATTTAGGATTCAATCAATGAGATTGTGATTTATTTATTTTTAGTGTTTCTGAATCAAGATACTAGATTCTATTTCATATGGGTATTTTTTTGTTTTTTGATGTTTCACGATTTTATTTGATGTAGGTTTTTCTTTTTCATGGATTACTTCATAAAGTGGTCTCAGTTCATTTGATTTTGTGTATCCTTTGACACCATCCCCCCTCAATGACTACGATCTCTCATTTTCATTTTTTCTCTAATTGTTCTCTCATACACCTTTTGGATTTGATGGTTGATTACAAACATATTTATTCAAATATTTAAGCTGGATTATATGCATTTTTTAGGATTATATTGCTGTTTTATGCCACTTTATTTATGATTCTATCCAATACTAAGACCCTTTATAGTAAGAAAAATATCATAAGAAATACGATTGGACTCTTCATCATATTTCATGAAACGTTTTTAATAATGTCACATTTTTTTATAAAAAATATGTTATATCAAAGATGTGGAAATGGGTGGTGTCCGGGGGGGTGTCCAAGGAGGTGGGTGGGTGTGAGTGGCTATCCACGGGGGTGGGGGCCTGTCCAGAGGGTGTTGGGGGTTGTCCGAGGGGGTGGGGGCTATCCAATGGGTTGGGGGTGTCTAGGGGGTGTTGAAGGGGTAGGGGTGGTGGTGCTGTCTAGAGGGGCTGGGGGCTGTCCGGAGGGTTGGGGGGTGTCCAGGGGTGGTCCAAGGGGGTGGGTGGGTGTGGGTGGCTGTCCAAGGGGGTGGGGGCCTGTCCAGAGGGTTGGGGGGTTGTCCGGGGGGTGGGGGTGATTCTCAGGTTCACTCCATTTTCTCCAATTTTTAATCAACTTTGTTGGCGGCATGGTTTTATTTGATTCAATGAAATTTAAAACTATTATATCTAACTATATTTTGTTTTAAAAATAATATTCAAGCATATTTTCTTAAATACCCATAGATTTGTTTTATATTTTAATTTTTTTTACATTCAAATTATGATTTTTTTTCATATAAACATACATTTTTCTTATCTTAAAAATATATATTATTGTTGATAATTGTTATAGGTAATAATGAGTCGAAGTTGGATTACGGCACATCGAATGAGAAATGAATTTGAGGAAGGTGTTAATGCCTTTTTGGAATTTTCAAAACGAAATGTTCCAAGTAGTGACATTTTTTTTCCATGCCTGAAATGTTTGAATATGAAGAAGTTGAAAAGTAGAGAGATAACAGATCATCTGATTTGTCATGGTTTTAGTCCGAGTTACAGCCCTTGGATTTGGTATGGTGAAACTGGACGGAATTTCACTGATGATGATGATTCGCAAGATGGTAACTCTGATGGAATTGAAGAAATGATTCGCGATATTGTAGCAGAACAAATTGAGATAGAACCGACAGTTGAGCGTCTATATGGTGATGCCGAAAAACCATTATATCCTGGTTGTATAGATTTTACTATTTTGTCGGCGATGTTAAGGTAGATTAACCTGAAGGAAAAACATGGATGGAGTGACAAAAGTTTTAAAGAGCTGCTACAATTGATGAAAGACATTCTTCCAAAAGATAACGATCTTCCAGAGTAACTTTACAAAGCCACGAAAATATTATTCCTGATGGGATTGGGATACAAGAAAATACATGCCTATCTGAATTACTGCATTATATATAGGAAGGAATATGAATTTCTGTCTGAGTGTCCTAAATGTGGGACATCACGATATAAGGTGAAAGAAAAATCACAGGCCGATGTAGAGATTACAAAGCTCCCTTCAAAGGTATTTTGGCATCTTCCTATAATTAATCGTTTAAAAAGTTTATTTGCTAATTCACATGATGATAAAAGGTTAAGATGTCATGCGGAAGAGTGGGTATGTGATGGAAAAATACGTCATTCAGCTGATTGTCCACAATTGATGAAATTTGATGCGCAATATTCTACACTTGGAAATGAAATTAGAAATCTCATACTAGAGTTGTGAATAGATGGAATGAATCCATACCAAACCCTCAGTAGCACACATAGTTCATGGCCTGTTTTATTGGTAATTTAAAACCTCTCTCATAAAGTTTGTATAAAGAGAAAATATGTCATGTTGAGTATAATGATCTCTGGTCCAAAGCAACTCGATAATGATATTGATGTTTACTTGTCACCGCTGATTGATGATTTGAAACTGTTATGGGCTGATGGTATTAGGTTCAATGATTCTTATAAAATAGAATATTTTCAACAGCATGTAGTGCTTCTGTTCACTATAAATGACTTCCCAACGTATGGAAATTTTTCTGGATACAGTGCTAAAGGGCATAAAACATGTCCAATTTGCGAACAATTGACGTCATATTGTCATTTGCATCATGGGAGGAAAACAGTGTACATGGGTCATTGAAAGTTTTTGCCTATGGAACACCCTTATAGAAGACTAAAAAAGGAATTAAATGGCTCACAAGAATTTGATACTGCTCCAAAACCATTATCCCCTGATCTGTATTTTGAGAGGGTGAAAAACCTTGATATGACATTGGGAAAGACACAGAAATCTGGTAATGATAGACATATTTGGAAGAAAATTTCAATTTGTTTGAGCTACCGTATTGGAGGTATCATGAAGTTAAACATTATATTGATGTCATGCACGTGGAGAAGAATATCTGTGATTCTTTGATTGGAACATTGTTAGATATTAAAGGGAAGACTAAATATGGGTTGAATGAAAGATTTGACTTACTATCAATGGGAATACGTTTGGAGTTAGCTCCCACTCCTAATGGAAGACGAACATTTCTTCCCCCGGCTTGCCATACATTATCGAAGAGGGAGAAAACTAGATTCTGTCAGTGTCTTCATGATACCAAAGTGCCTCAAGGTTATTCTTCTAATGTAAAAATTTTTGTCTCATTGAAGGACTTGAAGTTGACAGGTATGAAATCACATCATTGTCACGTCATGATGCAACAAATTCTACCAGTTGCATTGCGTGGAATATTTCCTATTCATGTCAAAAAGACTATAATGAAGTTGTGTTATTTTTTCAATTCAATTTGTAACAAGGCGATTGATGTGAATGCTTTGAACATTTTGGAAAAGGATGCAATTTTTATACTTTTTCAAATGGATATGCATTTTCCTCCAACTTTTTTTGATATAATGGTGCATTTAATGATTCATCTGGTTCGAGAAATAAAGCTTTGTGGACCTGTATATCTTCATTGGATGTATCCTTTTGAAAGGTATATGAAAATATTAATGGGGCATGTTAAAAATCTATATCGACCTGAAGCCTCCATTATTGAAAAGTATATTTCTGAGGATGTATCAGAGTTCTGTACGAGCTACTTGGCTACGGCGCAACACATAGGTTTGCCTCCATCTCACCATGAACAAGTTAATAATGAGGGATAGGGGATTCACGGCTTAAAATTCAAATCATTGTCAGCTGAACAGATGAAGAAGTTAGAATCATACATCATGAATAACATAGCTGATTCTCAACTGTATATCACATTGCATATTAATGAGTTGAAACAATGTAATACAAAGAAGAAAGAAATGTGGATTTTGAATGAGCAAAACAAAACTTTTTTTTCATGGATTAAAAATAATTTTCTTGGTAGATCAGATGTATAACAGACATTAAAATGGATAGTGGGTGGTCCATGTTTAAATGTGATAACATGGTCCGGTTATGACATTAATGGTTATACATTTCATACGAAAGCTCATGACAACAAAAGTGCTGTTCAGAATAGTGGTGTATTGGTGTTTGCAGAAGCAATGTATTTTTCGAGTGCTATGGACAAAAACCCAATTTCTGCATCAAGTGCATATTATGGAGTGATTGAAGAAAAATGGGAGGTTGATTAATTTAAAATTAAAGTTCCCGTTTTTAACTGTAAATGGTTTAACGGTAAAAACAGTGTCAGACACGATGAATTTGGAATGACACTTGTTAATCTGAATAGATTGGAAGACACAACTGATTCTTTTATAATGGAAACACATGCAAAACAAATTTTCTATGTAGTAGATCAATCAGATATGAAGTGGGTTGTTGTTTTACAAGGGAAAAAATAATATGTTGGTGAGGATGAAGTTGATAAATATGCTGATTTATGTGAGATCCCTACTTCCATGGAATGATTAACAGAACATAATGATGATCATGTTGAAGACATAGTTTGTGCCATAAGGAACGATCACGACGAATGAATTTGGGGAAACAATCCATTTTTACATTCTTAAAATTATAGGTAACATATGTTTATTTCTTGTTTACATTTATTTTTTACATAAATGTTAGATATTGTAAGTTTTTTATTTATGAAAACATGTTTTAAAACAAAATAATTATATGTTTTTTTTGTTTTAAGTTTGTTTAGTTTACTTTATCAAGTTTATAACCATTACATGAATTATATATCTATTATTTTTGTTCACTGACAATTACTTTACCATGTTTACCATGTTTACCAGGTTTACCATTTTTACCATGTTTACCATCTTGACCATCTTTACCATATTTACCATATTTATCATCTTTACCATCATTACCATTGTTTAACATGATTACCATATTACCAATGTTTACTATTATGTAACTTAGTACACTTTTCTATTTTTTTATTACAGTAGTATTAAAATATTTGAATTTGTATATTTGTGAACTGACGTTTGTTTTTTTGATGTGAAGGATAATGACAGATCATTTAGATGATCAACCACATGATTCTGGAGAGGAGTATATTGCTGGTCATACCTCTGGGGATGAATATTCACATGCTCCTATTACGACAAAGAGTTCAAAGGTTGGTAAATGTGGGTGCACAAGTTTACCAAAATTTTCACTTGCCCGTAAGAAGATTCAGAGGATAGTCGTTGAGTTTGATGAAGATGATATTCATAGAGGTCTGAATCCAATATATTTTAAGAGTTTTGTAGCAAATCAGGCTAAGAGAAAAGTAAGCATTCTGTATGATGATTGGAGAAGTGTGGATAAAGTGATTATCTCTCAGTTGTGGGAGATGATTTTGGTAAGATATTTTTTCATTGTTTGACTATTATTTTAATGTTTCTAGTTTATATAATATGTTTAACCTCTTCTTTATCAGATGACATTTCATATTCCTGACACTGGAGGAGTCAGGAAGAAATGCAAATCGTTGGCTGCCAGGAGATGGAGGGATTTCAAATCAACCCTCTCATATGATTTCATTTATGGCTATAAGACTCATGACAATCCATGTCGTATATATCATTTTATAGATGAAGACACATGGAGACAATTTTTTGAAAGCAGAAGAAAAGAGTCATTTCTGGTAAGGGCAATGTAAACTTTTATAAACTTTCTTATATAAATGATTTTATTAATGTTTTGTTAATGATTTCTTATTCTTAAATTACAGAAAACAAGGAAATATGATCAAGAGATCCAATCTAAAAATGTATACCCTCATTGTTTATCTCGGGGAGGGTATGCATTATTTGAAGAACAAATGGTGGCGGAAAAATTTCAACAACTAAGAGATGAGTATTCATGCTCTGGAGAGGTGGCCCCTCCACCCCCTCGATCTAGACATGGAAAATGGAAGAGTGCTCGGATGGGAAAAAAGGGCAATATATTTCAGAAGAATCAAGAATCGTAGCTGAGAGGATTGTAAGATATCTATTTTATTTATTTAAGTTAACTATTTTCTTCATATAATTTCAATCATTACAGAAATGTTCAATTAATTAATACATGACTCTCTTGAGGAGCAGAGTTCAGAGGGGACATTTACAGCTACTGGGAAGGAAGATATTTTATTTGCAGCATTGGGAAGGCTCGAACATCCTGGTCGTGTAAGAGGATATCCGGAAGGTGTATCAATAAGAAAATTGTTTCCATGTTCTTCAACTTCTAACATTGAGGGGGTTTATAAAAAAAGAGAAACCTTGGAGGCTGAAGTTCATAATATTAATGCGACGATGGAGGACAAGATTAGAGAGTCGGTGCAGTCTATGTTTGCAGAAATGCAATGACAATTTCAGACTGTAGCTCCCACTCCTCCACCTCCCCCTACAGACCCCATTATTTATCCTCCACCTACGCCAGTAGCTCCCACTCCCCCACCTTAGCCTGCGGACCCCATTTTTATCCTACGCCTCCGTCGTAGCTTCCTACTTATTGCGAGTTGTATGTTGATGATTCTCAACATCATATAGTAGCATATTAGTTTTTATATTGTATAGGAGATACAGTTCATCATAAAAAATTAGAGGTAGAGAATCAGAGGGTCACTGTACAGGATATTATAGATAGATCAGCTAGGGTACCAATACCTACAGATGAGGTGGTGACAGTTGGACAGAGTATCGGCTATTTTTTAATTTGGCCATCCATACTTCTTCGACTCATTACCATAGAGGTATGAATGTTATAACTTTTATTTTATTTTTTTATTAAAGTTGTTTTATCATTTGAAAACTAATATATTTTACAATTTTTTTACAGGAATACTTCAAAGGTAAAGAAATACTGTATAGACAACAAAAAAGACAAATGGTTATGACATTAGATACAGATTCAAATGGTCTTGACAGATTGTCAAGATATTCACATTTTTTGTTGGGTTATTATGAGTTTCCAATGGAAGCTCATGTTTGTGGACGTGAAATAAGAGTGGGGATTATAAAAACTGATATCATGGAGCTTGTTACTAGAGATAAGTTGGGCATCAACATGGTGAAATTTTTTTCCATGTAAGTCTTAACACCTTTTACATGTGTTATATTTATTAAAAATGTATACTTATGTATGTTTTGTATTAGGTATCTTTATAAAATTTGTGAGAGGAATGAGCGGATAGAATTATATGGATTCATGGACCCGCAATTGATTTTTCCTGAAGCATGTGAATTGAATGAGGAACAAAGAATGGTTTATATTGCTGAAAGATTTGAAAAGAATATAATCACACAATGTTGGATAATTCCTTTTTGCGAGAGGTATGAAACACATTTATCTCAAAGTGTTAATTATCTTTTAACATAAAAAACCACTAACGTCAAATTTCCTTTTATCAGTGATTATTGGATGTTAGGGGTTTTTTGCCCAAGGGGGAAATCCCTATATTGGATATGCTCTGTCCATGGTGATGTGCGGGAATATTTTAAGAATATATTGGAAAAGTAAGTTTCAATTTATCAATAGTTTTATATATTATAATGAATTTTAAATTTACCCCATTCGTATTATTTTCTAATAGTGCATGGGCCTACTTTTGAAAACACACAAAGAAAAGAGGTGCAAAGATCAAATATGTAAATGCGAAGGTAAATATCCATTTATAATTTTTACTTTTTGATTTATTACATATAAATAATATATTGAATTTACACTCATTAAAATAGAATTTTCATGAACAAAAACGCCTCATTGAATTCGGATATTATATGTTAAGATTTATGTATGAAATAATAACAACTAGGATAGTTGTGAATTTTTACCTGGTATGATTTCCTCTTAAACTTTGCCATAATATTTCAATTTGATTTATTCATTATACAAGTTAACTACTTTATTTTTCATTTTAAGCTTTTTGATGACCCTAAACCCTATACTGCTGAGGACATCAAACACTTACAAGTGGAGTGGTCAAATTATTTTACAGGTTTGATTGAATTTTAGTTGTTTGTAATGTAAAATGTAATTTTGAATATTGTCGTTGTAATTGTGTATTTGGTAGTTATTTAGATTGGATTTAGTATTTTTTGAAGTTGATAGTGTATGTTTTGAATGTTATAAAAGTGAATGTTTAATTTTGCTCTGATTCTTGTTTTGGTTTACTTATGATGGTTTTTCTAGTATGGATTTGGGTCTGTGGGGGAGGGGTTCCAAGGGTGTGGGGTGTGTTCAGTGGGGTTGGGGGTGTCCAGCGGTCTGGGAGGGCTGTCCGGGGGGGGGGACAGTCCAGGGGGGTGGTAGGGCTGTCCAGGGGTGTGGGAAGGCGGTCCAGGGGTGTGGGAGTGCTGTCCAGGGGTGGGGGTATACATGAGGGTGGGGGGTTGTCCAGGGGTGTGGTGGGGGCTGTCCAGTGGGGTGAGGGGTGAGGGGGTGTTGTTCAGGCGGGTGGCGGAGGGGTTCCAAGGGTGTGGGGGTGTGTTCAGTGAGGTTGGGGGGTGTCCAGCGGTCTAGGAGGGCTATCCGTTGGGGTGGGGGGACAGTCCAGGGGGGTGGCTGGACTGTCCAGGGGTGTGGGAAGGCGGTCCAGGGGTGTGGGAGTGTTGTCCAGTGGTGGGGGGTATACATGAGGGTGGGGGGGGGGGGGGTTGTCCAGGGGTGTGGTGGGGGCTGTCAAGTGGGGTGAGGGGGTGAGGGGGTGCTGTTCAGGCAGGTGGGGGGTTGTTGAGGGGTGTTTGGGGCTGTCCGGGGGTCGGGGGGGTAGTCCAGGAGTGTGGTGGGGGCTCTAATGGGGTGGGGGAGGGCTTTCCAAGAGGTATACATGAGGGTGGGAGCTCTAATGGGGCGGGGGAGGGCTGTCCACGGGGTATACATGAGGGTGAGAGCTCCAACGGGGTGGGGGAGGGCTGTCCATGGGGTATACATGAGGGTGGAGGATGTCTAGGGGGTAAGTATTATATGTTATCAATGTACATGATTAATTTTGATCAACATCTGTTTTTGTGGTACTATTTCTTGATTTATTTTCTGGTTGATTCTGGTGGAGAGCAGATGACTGCATTCAATTTTTTTTAAAAAAAATGGGTTTATCACGTCGGTTATTTAATAACTGACATGATTAAAGGCCTGGAAAATGGTTTATCACGTCGGTTATTTAATAACCGACGTGATAAACCCCCTCCCCCCGGTTTATCATGGCGGTTATATAATAACCAACGTGATAAACCCCACTCACCCTGGTGTATCATGGCGGTTATATAATAACCGACTTGATAAACCCCCCTCCCCCCGATTTATCAGGTCGGTTATTAAAACACCTACGTGATAAACCCTCCTCCCCCAGTTTATCACGTCGGTTGTTTAATAACTGACTTGATAAACCCCCCCCCCCTCGGTTTATCACGAAAGTTCTATAATAACCATAGTGATAAACCCCCCGCCCCCGGTTTATCACGTCGGTTCTTTAATAACCGACGTGATAGAACATTTCCCCGTCCATTTATCACGTCGGTGTTTTAATAACTGACGTGATAAACCATTTTCTAGGCCCTTTATCACGTTGGTTGTTAAATAACCGACGTGATAAAACCTTCCCATTTTATTTATCACGTACGTTCTAAAATAACAGACGTCATAAACATCACGATTTTATGTTTTTGACGTCGGTTTTTAAATAACTGACATCAAAAACGTTATTTATAATGTTGCCCATATTAACGTCGGCTAGAAACAGACGTAAAAAATGAAAAATAACCGACGAAAAAAATGTTTTCTGCACTAGTGATCTCATCAATGATAAGGGAATATATACATTCTTCCCAAGAGATTGATCAAAATTTTTTAGGGTGTTTTTAAATGGATTTACCCTAATTTTATTTCCCATATGATGAACAAAAATCAATTAACCAACAAATTTATTAAAAGATTAAGCATTTTTTGAGTATATTTTCGACATTTTCTAGGATTTGGTGATTTTTATAATTTATTATTTATATCTAATTATCTATCATTTGAATGGAAATGAATCAAGGAAACCATCAAAATTGGATAACCAGTTTTCTCATGTTTTTTATCATTACTCCCCTATTTTTTTCTCATACATCGAGGGAAAATCCTTCATCTCCTAATTCGATGAATACCTAGTATTTGATTATTTAATGACCATTCATCAATACAATTAATAAATATCATGCGTAGGGAATTGATTTAGGATTTATAGTTGAAAAAAATGTTTGATGATAGATCAGTTCTGATTTGGAGAACATAAGTCCGATAATGGTGGGTGATGGTGATTATGCATGGAAACCTATATTTACTGAGTGTCAAGAATAGTCAGAATCTTGATGATGATAACTATGGTATTAGATAAATGATATATATTTTCATTAAATAGATCAATGATGGGTTCGAGGATAATGGGAGGCTTGGTAGAAGCTTCATGAATAAATATAGTATTTTGGAATACCCCTCTATACACGACATGTAATTTAAAAACACACATCATGTATCTTCATCAGAGTGGTGGATAGAGTTTTCATACAGTTTTAAGGATTTCATGACATTTGGCCCCAACCATATTTTGTGTGGTACCAATCATTCGTGCTTGTTATGTAGAGGGAGTAAATTATCAACAGTTTAGGTGGAATTACACATCATGTGGGCCATAACACACGTTGTGTACACCCTGGTAGGTACCTCGGCATGTACAGAGAGTACACACCGAAGATATTGAATGAACCAAAATTCTATCTGTCTCATGCTACATGTATTTTACTTATACATATCCATCTGTACATGTATATAAACATGGGAACTAGGCATGATAAAAGGGTAGATCTAGTGCTGAATAGACATATCATGTACATATAGTACACATCGTGTACTTTTACAAGGATTTATTTGAGCCTTTATCCTCTCTATCATGGAAAAATTCAGTTGGGTGAATTTCCTTGGTTCTTTCCCTAATGTTTTAGTTTAAAATCAATTCATGTGCAAAGAATGGTGTTCCCATCTAAAGAACATCAGTGTTAGGTGGAGTTATTAGAATCCCTCCATCAATCCTGGAGTGGGATTATCTATTCTTAATATCATCCCTAAAAAGGATTTTTTAAATATTTGTGACCATTACTACTCAATAATAGATTACCTACTTAGTGTTTTAGTTGATAATGGTTTCTTGGTATACCCCATGGCCATTGGTGTGATACCCATATGTGAATTGATATCATTAGACAAACAATGTTTACTTCTTATGGTAGGTACCGATGAGAACGACATCTTTGATAGACACCATTAGTGTCCTAAAGAGCATGGACTGTGTTCTCTCAAATGAGTGTTTCATGGAACCATTGAGAATGAATTCTTGGATTGTAATATAGTTGTTACCTTACCATGATATCATGTGTCTACTATGAGTATATATGGATATAGTTATTATATTTGTTGTTGGAATATCCTTATGATGAGCTGAATAATATTCTTCATTAATTAAGTTTAGTGATTTTAGGGTTTCTTGTTGGGTATTATTATACCCACCCATGCATGGATTCTTCCTTGACGTGACATGTCTTATGAAAAAAATAGTTATTCGACGAGGTTCTTAGTAGAATAGAAGAGGTCCAAGCAAGGATTTCAGGTAAACAAACCATGGTTTTAACTAGGATTAAAATTTGACTTTATTCCCTTATTATAATCATGTTGTAATTCATTATAGTTTTTTGTCATCTTTTATTTTTCCCTTATCACATTCCAATATTTTTTCAACATTAATATAGGGGTTTTGATGTGTGAATTCATTACCATTAATTTTATTATATATTTCAGCATTGTATGCAATTGGATATGTATGTGTTCAAATAGGTACCACATGCCAAGGACTCATATGTGATTGTTATTACTACTCATTGATATTATCCAACCCCTAACCTATTATAAGAAATATTGGGGTAGTCAGGCTTAGCGTATCACTAGACAAGAAGGCTCAGAGTGTTTGGTCATGACAGAGTAGTATCAGAGAAGTTAGTACTACCTTAAGAATAGTTTCATTGAGTTTGGTTTGGGTTTTCCAAGGATAATGATAATTATTTTGATTTTAGAACTGATGGAAAGAACTCTAGTATTTTTTCACTGTCTAATGAATCCATTCAAACACATGTATTATTCAGTTGTGGGAAAACAATTACCGCTTGAATCATAATGGAATGTGTTGTCTTTTCCATTTCCTTATTGAGTAATATCTCCAAATATTCTCACTGATCCTGGTACATATTATCTATTTTTGGATGCCTCTATGACATTTTCTTTATATTATTCATTAAAAAGATCAAAAATATTATTTCATGAGTGATGAGGCATTGATATAGAGTATGATTCAGGAGGTGTTACCACCAAGTGGTGCTCTAGTCTTTTCACCACCAGTCAAGTAGAAGATGGTATGAGAAATTCCAGTATTTGAGGTGTGTATCCAGAGCACACATCATGAGTTTTATATATAGGGAACCCTTAGGTTCTCTATTGATCCATACTCCAGGGGACCAAGAATTGTCCTTTGGTGATTTGGATATTTCATTTCATCAGGACACCTAATGTCTAAATATTGTTTTTGGTTTTGAGCCTTTTAGGTGGATATGTTGGATGATTGTGGGAATTAGTGACATAGTCATTAAATGAGTTGAATATTTCATGGTAATATTTTTATCACCATTTCAAAGATGAGTTTTCTCTAGAAACATTGAGGGTTGAGAAAATACAAGAGCTTCTATAGCTTTAGTTGGGCAATACGACTATAGTTGATCATTCCTCGAGGTTGTCCAACCTCTCTCATCACTTGATGGATATTATATGTGATCAATTATTTTGGGATCATACATTAATTAATTTTATAAAAAGATACATATGAACCAGTGTGACACCTCTATTTATTCCTCCTTAAGTTTTGGGGAAGGAGCATTCTTTTGGAGTCAAAAGTTTTATGGTTGAGGAGACAATGATAGTTACTGTTCGTTGTGGGAACATAGTAATAGAGAATTCAGTGGTGTGGAGACAATTATAGAAGTAGATACTTGGAGGTTTTATCCATATTTGAATGATATCCCATGAAATAGGTTATACATTTTAGGGCACACGTGATGGATCTAGTCATATAAGAGATAGATAATGCTACTCTTAGGATGGTTGGAGGCATCATGCATGATATTTCCTGACTGAATATATGGATAATTAAGAGTTAGTGGGAGGGATAACTAGGAAGGGGAACTTAAAATATATTGATGGTTTGTAGGAAAATGAAATGGATGATGATATAGGACAGAAACTAGATATGGAAGATGTTTTCACATGTCCCTAGAACCACCCCAAGTGGTCCTTGCCTGACTCAGGGAGCTAGTGGTGCAGGGAACGAGTGGTTGTATGAGGTAAAATCTTATGACCCATTTTACCAATGGATGATACAACGTATGATATATATCATCATTATTTTAGATATATTATTGATAATCTGAATACATTACACCCATTTCATTCCACAACATTGGTTTGAGACTTATTTATTCTGTTTGAGCCCTTGTCTTGACCCTTTCACCTGGAGGCACCGAATGGATCCAACTCAGTGTTCACACACATTTTATGATGATATGGACTAACTCTTGGAGATAATATTTTATTTATGGATCTCTTTGTAGAAGCGATGAATCTTTAGATGGTTATCTTAGGTGGGGACTATTTATCTAAAGTTCATACTCTAATTTAATGTTTTATGAGGAGGATGTTGTGTGTCTGTGTTAATGGGATAATTTTTTCCATTTTGGGTGATAAAAAAACCTTATAGGGTTAGGGTGTTATTAGGACCATGAAAGTGCATCAAATTTTCCACAAGACGTCCATCATTACTCTTGGATAAATTGATGTTATGGATATTATTTTCCTACTGTGGTAGTGGAGTACGTAGACGCATATCCTAAGGACATTAAAGGACTACCTTCCCACAAAGATATATATTTATGTGGGGATATACTCATTAGTATTCCCTAATATCTAATTAAACACATCATATGGATCCCAGAAAGATTTATGGGATGAGGATGAAATTGGTTGATTTGTAGAGGAAGGGAATTTTCAGGACCATTGTTTCACCTTGATCAACCCCAATGTTGTTCACCAAGAAGGTGGACATGAGATTGAGGATGTACATGGATTGTCATCTCATAAACTAGGTGGTCGTAAGGAAGAATTATCCACTACTGATGATTGTTTTTCTTTATGACCAATTGAGAGGGGAATGATGATTCTTAAAGATTGATATCGAATTAGTCTATCACAAAATATGAGTGTGGGATGGGGATATAACAAGGATAGACTTCTGATATTTTTTTGGACACTATGTCCACTTTTTATTGCTATTTGGCATGATTAATGACCTGTATGTTTTCATGGGAAACATGAGCCAAATTTTTCATCTTTTCATAGATTGTTTTGTGGTAGTATTATATGATGATATCTGATTGTGTTCAGAATCTAAGAAGCATGATGTGATTCAATTAAAGATTTCCATGGACGTACTCGAATAGAACAATCAATGTGGGAATATCTCAATTTTTTAGTTCTATATTTGGGTTTTCTACATTTTGGTACATGTCATCTCAATAGATGGTGTAGCATTGGACCTGATGATGTTTATGGTTGTGTTACCAAGGGATCCACCAAGGAGAATGAAAGAGGGTAAAATATTACTTATATTTGTAGGATACAATAGGATAGTAATACCCAATTTATACATGATATCACCCAATGTTATATTTGAATAGAAAGGGGTATCATTCCTTGGTGACTGAGAGGTTCCACTAGGATTTTCTGGATTTGAGGTAAAGATTGACTAAAACTCCCATAATGAGATTACCTTAGCGGGTTAGAATGCATTATGATTTCGGATTGGATGTGTTTTTATTGAGATGTAGGTGGTGATTTCATATGTTTCACATCATTTGAGACCCCATTATCATACATATGTGTCCCAGGATATTAATGTTGTATCATTAGTATTCACATTGAAGATGTTGGGACACAATCATATGCGTGATCTCTTTATCACCAATTACCACAAAAATAGTCTCACTAATATATTCTCTCAGAAGTATATTAAATTTCATATAAATTAATTTTTATAATTTTTCCATGATTTTTAATTTATGATTTTTAATATTTCTGTGATGGGGAACATGGTAAAAGATTATATCATAATAATATCTTATTTTTTAGCAACTGGTCGAGGTATTGGAGTCTTTAGACTCATTTTAGTTTTCCAGGGTGGATAGGGATGGTGAAACATTCCTACATGAAACGTTTATTAACACACAACTTCTAAATTAAGATGGGGATTTGGGTCATGGAGACATCAACTATGAGACAAGACATACTTAGGTGTCTACTAGACATGTTCTTAATGAGTATTCTGAAGTTAGGGATCATTTCATCCTCTCTAAATGAGGCACGATGGTAATAGTGATGTTATGGGAGTAGGTTATGAGAGAGCATAATATATCTCCATTGGTGGTATATCCATGTGTGGAAAAGATGTAACATGACCCCATACATCAGTTTTTTTGTCCATGAATGAAGAAGGTGGTTGTAGAGTTTTTCTCTCATTTCCATACTTGTCAGTAGGTAATGGTTGAGTACCGAGTTCTAGCGGGATTTGACCAACCCCTCATGAGGCCCGAGTAAAATTTGTATGGAATATATATATAATTAGTGATACAATTACTTCTATACAATAAGTGGAAATAATTTCATATGGGTGATCATAGACCATCTCCACATGTTGTCCCACTTCTAAGCTATTGAAGTGTAGATATTAGTAATGATATTCGCATTCCATTACATGTAGGATATATTCTTTCTACATGGGGTTCCCTTGATGATCATTTTTTCCATTATAATATCTTAAAATCCCAATTATAGAAGTTATTGTTGGAAGCCTTTGAGACTTTGATAATTTTGATCTTGGATTTTCATTCCCATTCTAACATCTAGAGTTAACAGACCATTCAGGTCCTGGAGGAAATGTTGGGATGTTTCTTTTTGTACCCTGCTATTACTTAGGAGGATTATCTACAATTTGGGGAGTTTTCATTAAAAAACAGGAATCATACCACCAAAATTATTGCATTATTTAAGACCGTGTACAGAAGTCTGTATAGGTCAACACTATGATGGCCTGACACTGGAGAGTCAACACTTATGGTATTGGAGTAAGAGAAATCATTGTTAAAGAAAGTGAAAATCATTATGGAGTGGATCAAGACTAATCATATCCATCATAAGTATTATATTGACTGATAGTGGAATCCTTTAGAATGTGAGGAAGGATACCATGTGTTCAAGAAGATCTCAGCATAGTGTGGATGATATATATTTACCTGGTGCATCATGGTATATCTTAGAATCATTGGTCCGTTCTAGATAATGTGTTGAGTCGAGGAGGAGGCATACCACATGGACGTACACTCACTGTTTGATTGGGTACATGATGTATTTCACGTGTCAAAAATAAAGAGGTATGTGAAATACCCATCACCTGCAATCAACTAGGGTGAGCTAGTCATTAGAGATGATGATACTTCTGTAGAGTACCCAGAAGAGATTTTTGATCGATGGGATAAGATCATTCATGGGGAATTCATTCCCTTAGTTAATTCTTGGTAGAATCTTTGGATCTTTCAAATGAGTAAATACATGTGGGAGACTGAAATATGTGCTCAGTACTCACATCCCTTTCTGTAGTACATTATTTATCATTCTAGAACACAAATTCCTAAATAACGTAGAATGTAACATCTTGATTTTTACCATGTAATGTATTCAAATATAAAAGTTAATATTTTTGAGACAAGTCACTAAAGAAAAAAATTATTTTGAGGCTCAAAAACCAAGGAATTTGTGTTTGAAATATAATTAATATATTATTTAGACAGGAATGAATTTTTCAATAAAAAGTGAAATAACTCTTATATATGGAATTAGTCTAGAAATAAAATTATACAATTGAGTTTCGAGTGTGGGTTTATCCAAAGGAATGACATAACCTTGTAACATGTCAGGAGTTTGGGTTGAGCACAATAAGGGTTAGATAAATAAATTAATGAAATTTGTTATGTTATAAAAATAATTCTCATTAAATAATCCTTGATTATTTTTAGAAATCCCATGGTGAACTGCATAACCATAGATTTTTGATATAGTTAATTAGAGGATCATTTTTGGAAAAACAAAAACCATGTGGTACATCAACGATAAATGTCTAATGGAATTTGAAGATCTTGCGGATGAAAATGATGCAAATTGATTCTTCTCCAATGATTGATCCCAATATAGGAAGGATGTTTTTTATATGGATTTAACACCATTTTATTTCTACTATAATGAAATAAAATCAAATAACTAACAAAATTTATTCAAAAATCGATCATATTGTGTGTTTGGATTAGATATTATCTATATTTTGGGGATTATTATTATTGATTTTTTATATCTCATAATACATTATTAAATCTATAATGCTTCACAAATAAAATTAAAATTTTACATGGTTAATTCCACACATTATTTTTAATTTATCCATCATTCTTCACACATTATCTCAGGTAATTCATGTGGCTATAGATTTGTCAAATCCCAAGTATTCAATTTTTTTATTACCAATCATAGACACAAAAAATAAAATTTTTTGTTGTGGATGCCATAAAGATTGTAATGTTGGTCCCAATGGAAGTAAATAATTTATTAGTTCTGACATGGATACCCCTAGTTTGAGTGTGGAATATGGCGCAACATGGTGTGACATCATCAATTTCATGAATGGCAGGAATGGATAGTATATAACCAGTCATGAAAATGTGATCGAATGGACCAAGATCTATGTAGTTTGGTGAGTTCAGTGGTATATCTAATGAAATTAGGAGGCTTGGTAAAACCTGAATGGAGAAATATAGTATTCTCAAAAATCTCAATATATACAGTGTGTAATATAAGAACATACAATATTTCTTATCATCATAGTGATGGATGGGGTTTCAATGTAGATTTATTGACCGCATACCATGTTGTCCCAACCACCTTCCATGTGATCCCTACCTAGATAACATGAAATTTACATGGAGTACAATCCTGGTAGGCCATGTGGTGTTCCATTCCATGTAGTCCGTCCCACACTTCATGTACACCCTGAAATGAAGCTCAGTGTGTAAAAAGAGTACACATCTATGAGATCATATGACCCCACATTCCACGTGTTTCAAGAATCATGTCTTATACTCGACCATGACCAGGTTTATATGGACACAAACAAGGGAAATGGCCTTGATAGATGAGGAAACCTGGTGCCGAAGTAAAAAACCCAATACTTATAGTACACACATTGTAAATATAGAAGGATGGATTGAGTATTTTGTCCCATTTATATTTTACTTGACTAATTATGGTGTATTCCTTTGGTCCTTTCCATGAGTTTTTAGTATAGAATCAAATATTGTGTAAAGGATGATGATCCTATCTAAGGAACTTTAGTCATGTGTAGAGTTTTTGGAATACCTCAAGGAAGACCAGACTGAGATCCTCTGTCATAAAAGTTTTCCCTTGTTGTGGTTTTTGGAATCATCATAACGAACACTACTTAGTCATTGATCCCATATTTAGTGGGTTAATCCAGATAGGGTTATTGGCATAACCAATGGATCAGGTTGTTATCAAGAACTATTTATCAAACTTTTCATACATCTATTGTTTAATTCACCTAGTGAGACCACAATATTATGAAATACAGAATGGAACCCATCAGTACTAACTGACATGAAGATAGTGTTCTCCAAACTGAGTGTTTTATGGAACCTTCGAGTAAGAATATAAAGCTAGAAATATGAATTTGACCTTACCTTGAGAAAGTGTGTATACTATGAGTATATGATAAAAAACACATATATTGAAAATTTTATTGATATAAAATGAAATAATTTACTAAAATTCTATTATATATGTTTATTTATATAATATTAGTGATTAGATCATTCATTTGAAAATTTGATGAATACTATGGTTTTCACCCTTTAAAGTGAACTACTATATTAAAGTAAAATATAATTTTATGTTAACTATTTGAAAATAAAATTTGGAAATAATTCTTCACATAATGGGATAAAACATTAATTTTGATAATTAATTATATATAATTTGTTTTATTATATTAAAAGCGCGATGAAGTCAAAGTTGGTCTGGACTCGCTAGATTGAACACCACTTCACTATTTTAGAGGTAAATTCATTATATAATCTTGGTTTTGGAAAAAGTTTTGAAATTATATGGAGGAACCAATATCACACAAACATATTTCTGTTAGGATTAATTTGTTTTCATTTTTGTAGTGGTAAATAAATTAGTTCAATTTGAATTAAAATATTTTTCTGAATTTCTCATTACCACTTGTAAAGTAATGGAATCCTAGAATCCCATCCCCTCTATAAATGGATATTTTTCTCCTTTTTATAGGGTAATATGTGATTTATTGGACTGTTAATATAGGATAATTATTGAATTACTTTTTAAATAATCCATCCGAGGAAATAATCTACTGATATAGATTCTACTCCATAATTCCATTATTTTACTCTTATCTATTATAACATTGATTTTTTAATAAAATCTTTATTTATCTTCCATTAATTTTTTTATTTTAATTGTTTTTAATTTTTTTAATTACTTGGGGTTTAACTATAGAGAAGAAATATCATTTGGTTATTCTATTTCTAAATCTTTTCACATGAAATGCATATCATTGATTACTACACTACCCAGGGTAGAGTAAATTTTCTTAGTAGTTGACATAATTATTAACTTATGAACATATATTCACTGGATCAATTATATTATATAATTATATAAATATTATATATTATTTTAGTTTTAGATTTAAAACATACTAATCGAGAAATTAAACAAATAATGCAAAATGAATGAGGTCAAAAAATGTGTGAAATGTGATAGCACAATATTAATATGTTAAAAACAATACAAGAACAATTTATAGAGTTTAAATATAATCCATAATATCAATTAATCCTTACATATAATAGGTATGTAAGCCCAAAACACCACTAACTATGACCTAGCCTATGAATAACAATCAATGCAAGGTTCTTTGAGTACATGTTCTGAAGAGAGCCCATGTTTTAATTCATTTCATCCGTGTGGTTAAGTAAATTCTCATAGCGTTTTAGGGGTAAAAAATAATGATATCATAAATAAGTGGATTAAAACATGAATGATAATTATTAACAAGTATGTTAAGAGGTAATGTTAGATTGATTATGCATTATAAAAATATTTTTCAAAAAAACATCTCCTTATTGTGTTTTCTCAGTCACATTTTAAAAAAATAAAATCATCTTCCTTAATAATATTAATTTTTTAAGAACATACCCCAAATAAATTTAATATTTTTAATATTTTTTTTAAAATACATCTATTATGTTTTTCTAATTATTACCTCCTTAGATAACAACCTAGCTCATCCACTCTGTTTCACCTAAGTACTTTAAATTTAAACATAGTTTGAGGGCACCCATAATAGTTACTTTTAAATTGTAATAATTAGAGATAAGGTAATTTATTTACTCATCCAATTATAAGTATTTTTTATTTTCCATTAAATTATATTCATCTCTCCATTTTTTCTTATTTCCCCTTTCTTAATTTTTCTCTCTCTCACTTTTCTTATCATTTAGACCATCAATGGAAACTTGTTCTCATGATATTATTCTATATTCTTCTTAATTTCTATATTTTCAATCATTTATGAAATGAAACCTTAATTAATATCAGATTGATATATATTTAATGATTGAAATTTGTTCTAGGGATCTAATAAAAGAGTTTTGTTATGTGGGAATTTTCACTGTTTACCCAATTGGGTATTTCCACCACTTTGAGAAGCATAAAATAATATGATCATTGAAGAAAAATATAAACATGATCTAATGGTGGAAAATAATTACTTTTAATTAATAGAAATATTTTATATATTTTTCAAAATATATTTTCATTAAACAAAACGTCATCGTATACCCAAACCATGAATCAAACTATGAATTTAATTCGGGACTGATACAACTTCTTCCAAAATTTCATTGCCTCTATGGAAAGGACCAAAATAAATATATAATATAATTTAACATTGTTTTTGGAACATGAAATCCATGTAATGTATTTTAATATAAAATGAAACAATGATCATTCCCAATCTCACATGATGGAACTGAAAAATATTAGATTTATTATTTACAAACTGAAGGCATTATATTTTCTAATGATTTCAATTTTTTTTTCATGATGACATTTTTTCAAGTTTGAAGGACCCCTCCCATTATGAAAGAGATAACTATAATCATGAAAACCGAAGGGGATTCAATGCATGAGTACTGGTGAGATATATTACGTTATATTAAAATAAATCCCAACTGAATCTAATGTGGACTTCTGTATTCTTCACTAAAACAGACTAACGAATTGACATTTTCCCAAACATAAAAGATCTAGAGGATTATGTAGTAGTATTATCTAGGAGACCATTTTAGTAGTAACAACAATGATATCCCTAAAATAATTATAATTCCTTTTCACCAATATACAAAAAAGATAAAAATATCAATCGAACATGACAATGGATTCAGTAAAAAGTCATACCATTTCCAAAAAACATTACATAAACTCCAACATAAAAAATGGTTTTCAATAACCCCAAATGATATTTGATTCCAAATAATCAACAAGTAACTATAAAATAAAATTCTAAAAAATTATAGATTTTACTATTTATTTCCCTTTGAAACAAAATTTTCATAAATAATAAAATGAGATGAAGATTCAGTATTGGAATTTGAGAAAGTTGAAGACACAAATGAGCTAGATTTACTCTTCCCTCCATGAATATTTAGGTATAAAATCCATATATATTCCTTCCAAACCAACTAAAAATTCCAAGGGGAGTTCCAGCTATATCACATTGAAATGTGGGAAGTAAATGACTGATAAATCTACACTAATCACGACACTAGGATTTACTGAAACCCTTAAGACGCCACATTCAAGACAAATAGATGAGTAGCCCAATGATAAAGATAAATCTACGTAATAGAGTGATGATGTTCCTCCTAAACCCCTTCTATTTTGAAATATAGTTTTACAAACCATGAAGATGGATGAAAAGGTGATTCAAAATATGGTATTAGATACATTAATTTTATTGAGATCATCATACTGTTAATCAAATCAATTATGAAACTTACAAGGTAGGCCATGATTTTTATAGAGTTGTATACAAATACAAGAGGGATATAATGAAATGAGTAGATCAATATTGGGTGGAATGTATCAGCATGCACCACACCCACCATGGATATTCCTAGAAATTGAATGGACCCCAGAACATTGACCATTCCATGCACTATAAGGGATTTTAATTTCAATGATGCGTTATGTGATTTGGGTTCCTCTATAAATGTAATTACTCATTTTTTATTCTATATAGGTTGTATATCTAAAGATGTCATGGGTGGTGGGTAAGCTATAGAATATATCCACAACATCCCTTATGGGAGTCATTGAGGATATCCTTGTTTGGGTAAAGGGAATGATCATTCCATTCAATTTCTATATACTGAATATGATGGATGATCAGGTATTTTCACATTCTCACATCATTCTTGGAAGTCCCTTCCTGAAAAAATCCATGAAAATAATAAATATCAATATTGGTACAGATTATATGGAATTTTTATATGATATCATATGATTAAATATTCTAGAGTCCCAGAAGTACCCCTTGGAGGACCATTCTATCAAATATCATCTCAATGGAGCATGTTCCCTGACTCCCCAAGAAATTATAAAATTTAACAACAATTGAAAAATCATGAATGAGGACATCTAAAACCCAAAATTAATGTATAATGTGAATTGGTCCAAATACAAGCCCACTAAAAAGAGTCGAAGAAATTTCCAACATAAATGTAAAAATAGGTAATACTATTAAGATATAATTTCAACACACCTCAGTCAATCTATTCTCACTAAGAACTATTTGGCCCTTTTCTATCTATGGATCTATAAAACGTTTGGTCATCTACAGAGCACACAACATGTTCCATCAATGACCATGTAGGGATGAATATAATATTACATATTATGAAACCCCAAAAACCAAAATCATAAAACAAAAATAATTATAGTAATCTATAAATATGTATATGTCTACAATGCATAAAATAAAAATATCCTGATATACTCAACAAAGACACACAGTATAATGGTAAGTCACAACCATAAGTATAACCTAGGATTACATATCGAAGGTCCCGAATATCACTTGTCGAGGAGAACACAATACTGAGTTTGGTTACTCTTATGGAATCCATTCAAGAGGTAATGCTCATCATGTCAATCCATTAGATGTATATGATGATATTATGTTGTGATATGATACACATAGGAATATCTCTCATAATTTCATGGAGTAACCCAACAACTAAATTTGGATTAACCCATTAACTATAGGATCAGTTCCCATTTAGTTATGGTTATGAAGATAGAAAAAACTACACCATGGAAAGGAAGAAGAATATTATATCTGACTCTGGGAACCTGGGAATTATAATAATATGTCTATTCAAGATTTACAGCTAAAGGGATCATTGTCCTATGTGTAGGAGGTGATTTTATACTATCCCTCAGGAAATTTATATGTTGAATGAACCCTAAAATATTTAGTCCCATTTATAGAGGAAAAAGGCTCCGAGACATTTTTTATGGAGTAACAACATGTAGTAGGTTTACACGCCCTGTACCTTTTACCCTAAATCCTTCAATTATGATTAGCTCATGTCCAATGTCCAAGTACATGTAATAGTACATGGAGTGTTGGCTTCTCATGTAATAGTTAATTTGATTGTCCATGTAAACCTAGCTAGGTCATTTCCATTTTGGAGTACACTGTGTGGTTTATCTATGGTACTCCATTCTATGTTCTTATACCATATGAGCGACATGATAGGCTCACTAAGGGGTCACAAACCATGTTACAATTTCACACAATGTGTGATTCATTTCATCATTTATAATCCCTAGCCACCACTAATAGGGGCCCACATGGCATGTGACTTTGATTTATATTTTGTATAGTGAAAAAATCCCATAATCTCATATCTCGATCCTACATTCATTTCTATGCATCTTGTTGTCAATAAAACCATGTTACTCATCGAAAAAATATAGATCCATGATGGTAAATCATTTCTATTGACAAACAACATGTTCTGGACATTAAATCTATTTCAAAAACGGTATCATTCTTCATTATTCGGTGTGCACCAAATAACATGAAATAAAGTATCGAAAACCATTGGATCTATCACCACATCCTTCATCACACGACCATCATGTCTTGCCGATCCTAGATCTACAAAATCGGATCATCATTCCAACAAGTCATTGTGAAAAAATTTATTCATTTGTAAATTCTAATCTATGGGTTAATGATGAATGTTTGCAATGAATAATGATATCCAGGGATAAAGAAAATGGTAAAATTGCAAGGAATTGATCCCATGTGATATTCATGTGGACCTTGATTCATTGTTATTAGATTAATGAATGGAGATATAATCAAAACCCACAAATAAATTTTCCCAATAAAATCTTTGCAATAAAACCCATCCCACAATATGAACGATCCATTAATGAATCCATTGGTTTATCGATTCATGTTCTTCATAGAAATTAAAAAAGGGGAAATAAAACAAGTCAAAAAACATCCAACCTTGAGATGGATAAATCATTGAAGAAGAATGAGACTGCTTCATTTTCATAGGAGAGATCCCAATTCCCATTTCCCATCGATCACCATTCTAAAATTTGGTTTCCATTTATCTAAGAGATATTCTTTAATTTTCTCTCCAATGGATCTAAAATGGTTCTTAAAATCTCTAGTTTTATCATAAAAAATCCATGAGTTATTCATAATAACTTTTTTGATGAATATATTTGGTCACTGTATTAACTAAATAAAATAACTTATTTTGATTAATTATTTTCTTCGTTTTACACCCATAACACCTTTTCATAAAATGTGTTGCACCGATAATGGTTATGTCACATCTAGGTGAAGACCTAAATTATAGACTAAATTGTGCCCTCTATTTTCTAAAATAATCCCTAGTATATATTTTTCCACACATTTTATAGAAAACCATGTGTACTTACCATTTAATTTTTGATAAAATATTTAAAACATTTATTTCAGGCACACTTGGGCTTGGAATCACATGAAATCTCTTTACCTAGTATCAAAAATAATCCACACAACCTCCAAAAAAATACATCAAAACATTTGAGTCACTACATTCTCCCCAACATGGAGCATTATTCCTGAGAAAAGGAAAAACAATTTCTATACAATGAGAAGCAAGTAGAAAGCAAACATCTGAGCCTCCCACTCCCATGTTCTCTCATGAGGATTATCAAGATTCTATCATAGGTGCATTAAAGGAATGAATTTCCAATGAAGGATCCTCTCATAATGATCCCCAATCTATACTGGGTTCTTTGAAAGAGTAAAACCATCCTCAATTTCCATATCATCCTCGTTGAAAATGTGTGATGGGCTATTCACATACCCCCTCAGATGCAACATGTGTTTGATTTCATGTAACCAGTCTAACTGTGTATGTACAGATAAGTATTCCACCTTGTTGACTCTACATAGTATCACGAAAGGGACAATGAATTTCAGAGATATCTATCCATAATGTCCAAATATCTAAAATCCACATCTAGGGAAAATTTTAAGAATTAATGGCATACCTCCTCGATCTCCAAAAACCACCTTCATTTGTTAGTATAAGTATTCTGAGGGCTATTTTCAATCTTCATCCACGTCTGGATGAATTTGAAATTCTCTATTATGGATACCCATTCTTTTTATACATTGATAACACTTCATAATTGAATTATATTTATTTTAACATATAATAAAACCATGAAAGGACGGTATAGGCATAATTTCTTTAGAAACTGGTTCATGAAACATCAACATTTTCTCCATTTTATTACATCATAACTAGACTCCTTTTTTCCTTGTCATTATTAATACCCTTATTCATGTCCTAGGGAAATACATATAATAGAGTGAGCTCAAATTATTTGTAGGTGTAAACAAATGAAATAACAATCATATCATTTTCATAATATCATAAAATCTTGAAATCATATCCTGCATATAATATATCACAATATCCGGTCATGGGATAAATAAAAAAAGTGCAATGTAATACAAATAGTCATAACAGAAGAAATGAAATTTTGTGTCATACAAACATAATTATAGAAAATCATTTTATATTTTTAAGGCTAATTTCCAAGACCATATTAGCGGACAATGTCCATTACTAAACCGTGTTCTCTCCTCGTTCATGCCCCATATCATTGATCCAGATTAACATTATATTCTATCAATGTCTATATAATGAGATATAAATATTAACCCAATGCATTGGAAGAATATACAGGTCCCACCCATGTCATAATGAAACCATTATTACATGTTCCACAAAAACATAAAAACATTCACTATAACATAACCCATGAAATAAAATGGGTTTCTTATACATTAATCTATCATAACATAATCTATAAGTGGATTTAATATAAATAATTTCATCATTTACATAATGAAATAAAAGTAATAATATGGATAGAAACATAAACCTATGTAATTGTAGATGGAAAATAATTTTGATAAAACATTTGAGCTTTATTCGTAAAAAAATATCCTTTCTTTTTCAAAAATGTTTCCCTTCCTCAAAATATATTAAAAAAATTTAGATGAAATTATTTTATGTGAAAATAACCTTTTAATAATTTAATGGAATCTTCAAGGAAATAAATAATTATGAATGTGTAAACATATATTCATCCCATATAAGTTAAAAAACATTCTTATCGTACTTTTTTAAAAAATGTAAAAAAGTACCTCGTATGGTAAACGTAAGAAAGATTCCATCTACACCATGTTGTAAAAGTCAAAATGGGTAAAAATGAATTTAAACATATATATAAGAATAGTAAATATTTTATGTGAATATTCTTATAAAACATGGAAATGGATGATATATATACCCCTAGTAAATACTTACGTAAAAACAATTTCAAATAGAAACGAGATTTGGAAAGTTATTCATTGCCTTAGGTCTGATATCTTTAGTATATATCTGAATCTCATGTATGATCATTTGAATAATGAAAAATATTTATTCCAGATTTATAATAATTTTTATGATAAAATTTATGATCATATTTGCATCTGTTTGTTAGTAATATTTCATTGCTAATCGTTATTCGGGTGTTAACTACTTTATGTTCTTATGTATGTTTTGTCAAATAAGTTATGATTACTATTTTATGGCTATAGTTATATCATTTAAATCATAATATTATCATAATATATATTATATTTATGTATTCAATTCATTTATATAATCTTTGATTAATGATTATTATATAGAACGATTCACATCGCACCGTGGAGATGGTAAGCCGTATGTATGCACGAGCGACAATATCGTTCCCATAATTTTTGAATTGTATTGAAGTCAATGGTTTATAGTATATCATAATTAGTACCCTATTATAATAATCATATATTTTTATTATTTATACCATTATACCCATCCATGTAAGGTGGTGGTGAAAAAACAGATTACACCACGAGGTGGAGATGATAAGTCGTAAGCACGCACACATGGTGATTACATATTTCATAGGATGGATAGAATGTGAAATAGGGTTTTTTAATATTTATAATAACATATAAGTATATTAGTGATACATATGATATTACATTATAATGAAACATCTAAATAATAGAATGTAGAAGAAGAAATAGATTTTAAAGAATATGTATAAGAGATGACCTCTTCTTCGACGTGCCTTCTTTAAATTTTCTCTTAGGGCACTATAGTTGGTCTTTTGAGATGAAAAGGACCTCAAGAATGTAACAAGATAAGTTAATAAGAGATAAGGTCTATTATTGGATGATTTTAAAGCCTCAAAATTGAGTTAATATGATAGGGAGGAGGTGCCCTTTTATAAGAGATGAGAGGTCCACATTAGGAAACTAACATAATATTAATTTCATGTAAATTCTATTTCAATTAAAAATGGTCCATTTTTTTATTCAAAGTTAAGATGATTTTGGTTAGAATAAAAATCATCCAGTAATATTTAGACTAGTTTTGAATAGTTTTTATCCTTATCTTTTTAGTCTAACACTTATTTTACCATTTTTAATCTTACCGTGATATCAAGTTATTTTCATATTGTGGGTTAATATAATTACCATATCCAGTCATACAAATAAAATAATGTTATTTATGAAATATTTGGACATATATGAACCATTTGGTGGAATCTTATATTTTTTTGAATTTATTATCATTTAATAAAGTATTTTATGATTTAAGTTATGAATTGTGTCAATTTGTGACACTATTCATTATTGACTTTTTTTTAAAATTGAAAAAAAACATAATAATTTCAACAATACGGCATTAAATAAAATCTAATATGTCAATATCAACTAGAAAATTCTTGTATGGCATCAAAATAACAAAATTACATTTTTTTAATATTTATAAATTCATTTATTTGAATCACACATTAAAAAGGTAATCACTACATCATAATTATTTCATGAATAAATATATTTATCTAATGTCTAAAAATTCTAAATAAAATATCATGATGTAGAAATAATTTATGTCATTATATTGAATATTTATATACATAGAGATATGTTATATAACCCAATAGAAAAACTGATTTAGTAAAAGATATATGTTTATGTTATAATTATCATTACACTAAATTAATTCTTATAAAATGCCATTGTCACATCCAAGTGAATGAATGGGGTCCAACAAATCGACCCAAGGATTTCAATTTTTGGAAATATATTTCCCAATAGGATTAGGACACGTTTTAGGGTAGTTTTATATTATAAAATTATTTTTTTTACCCTTATCTACTAGATTTAACATTTATCCATGGTAATTAAAATAATTACAGAAGTTACTATTTATAATGTCCAAAAAATAAAAGGTAAATATTCACAAAATATGGATATTATGATTCCAAATATTGAATCCATTTTTTCAAATTCAAAACATATAAGTTTCAATAATTTATTTAAACGTAATCTTGTTGTTGAAATGACAAAACATGTTTTAAAAGTTAAAACATTGAAAAAGATTAAAAAACTTTTACCTATGAATTAAAGGTAAAATTAATTCTAAATCCAAAAGTTATATTAAATGGTAAGAATATATTATATTTATACTTAAAAACCATTAAATATTATAAATTAAGCATAAAAATTATCTATATAAAAATGTTTATTTTAATTAAAATTTAGCATATTTTTATTATTCATCAAAACATGGAAGTTATTAGAAAAAATATCATAAATTTAGAAAAAAGTGATTTTTTATATCCCGCATCAAAATAATATGTTTATTATGTCATGTATAAATTACAATGCATTAAAATATTAATTAAAAATGGGATTTCCATTCAAATGTGTAATATTAACATTAAAATAAAAGATTCTTTTACATAAAATATGGTTTTATTCGTATGTTATGACTAAAATATCCATTGGATGAATATAAAAAATATTTTATTAAGTATATAACATATATATCTCATTAATTTCATTACCAAATTTAATTCACTCAAAAAAATTAAAATATCTAATTGATTTATATTTTTCATAAATAATTAATAGCCAATGAATTCTTAATAAATTTTCATAAGTTAGTTATAATTATTCTATATAACCTAACGAATATACTATAATGGAAATTTTATATTATGGCCATCATGCAGTTCATTTAAAATCATAATTACATGCAATGCATCCTACAAAAGAAATATTTATTATTTGTAGAAAACATTTCATAAAAACATATGGGTGTTACAATCTACTCCCCTTAAAATGAGTTTTTCCCTTGAAATTCGTCACTTGGAAATAAAAATATGAGGGTACCTCCCCCACATCATATCCTCAAGTTCCCTTTTAGCTTCATTAAATTGGTGGTTCCTCCATAAAACATTAACCAAGAAAGTGGTCTTGTTTCATATAACTTTTTCGCTACGATCCAAAATCACTATCGATTATTCTTTATAAGAAATATCTTGCTCCAGCAGTACAACTTTTAATATTTTTACATGTGAAGGATCGAGTATTTACATTCTCAGGATAGATAAATAGAACCCATCATGAACATCAGTGAGAGTCATTGAAATTTCTAACAGGTAAGCTACCTCCCCCACACGATCCAGTATTTTAAAGGGACTGATATACCTAGGGCTAAGTTTTCCCTTCATTCCAAATCTCATTTCTCTATTCTAGGGAAATATTTATATGAACACCTTATCACCCACTTCAAACTTCATGTCTTTTCTTTAGTTGTCTGCCTAATTATTTTTGAATTTGAGTTTCTATTATGTGTTGTTGAATATATCATAAATTTTCTACGAATTCATCAACAATATTATGTCCTAATAGATTTTTACCAACTTCATCCCAGAAATTTGATGTTATGAACTTCTTTCCATAGAGGGGATTGTAAGGAGCCATCTAAATACTAAATTGGAAGCTATTATTGAATGAAAATTACACCAATGGTAGGTTTTGATCCCAAAAAACTTTGAAATCCATAGATAAAACACTCAACATTTATTCCAAAGTTTGAATTTTTATCTAAGACTGACCATATGTATGATGAAGATAAGTAGTGAAAAAACATAACACTGTACCCATAGTATGCTGAATAAATATCCAAAACTTTTAAGTCACCCTCAGATCCGGATTAGATATAATTGAATGTGGTACTCCATGAAATATTACAACTTACTTTACATATATCATGGCATGCTGATCAAAAGAGAAATCTTTTCTAATAGTTATGAAGGGTGACGACTTTGTAAGATGATCAACTATGACCCAAATAAAATTATTTCCTTTGGATGTTTTCGGAACTCTGATGATACTGTCCATAGTGATGTTTTCCAATTTCCATTCTGGTATGGGTAATGGTTGTAACATCTCTTATGTAATCTTTCTCTCAGCCACAACTTAATAACAAAGAAAGCATTGAGAGACAAATTCAATGACATCTATTTTCATGACATCCCACCATAAGTACTCTTTCAGGTCTCTATACATCTTTGTGATTCTAGGGTTAATAGTGAAGGAGAACTATGAGCCTCATCCAGTATCTCATTCTTTAAAACTGGTATGGGAGGAACAAAAACCCGGTTCCTAAACCTTATTATTTCATCATAATTAAGGTAGAACTTTGGATTATTTTTAACCTTCATATGTAACTCTACATATTCCATTTCTGCCTCTTTAATTTTCACTTGTATAGATGGTTGATCATTCAACTGATAAATCTAATATTTATCCCATTTCATTAGAATTTGTTGATCCATACTTTGAAAGTCTATAAATATTGGATCTTTTATGATCGTCATCATTGATAAGATACCATGTTCATTTCAACTCAAAGCATCTCCCACCTTTTTTGTTTCCCAAAGTGGTAATTTATTGATCAGTCATAATCATTAATCAACTCCAACAATCATATTTGGAGAATATTCCTATCCATTTGTGTCAATATATACATTAAACTTTTTTGATCAGTATAAATATCACATCTTTCACCATACAGATAATCCCACCATATTTTTAATGAAAATATTTCCACAGCTGACCAAATCATATGTTGGGTAATTTTTCTCATGGATTTTCAATTTTCGTGAGGCATAGGATATCACCATATAATTTATCATGAGAACACACCCCATCCCCTTCTTGGATGAATCACTGTAGATCACAAACCATTCTCCACTACAAGGCATTGTCATAACAGGTGCACCGACTGACCTTATTTTTATCTCTTTGAAATTCTCTTCACAATCTTCCATCCAAATAAACATAACTCTTTTCTGAGTCAATTTTCTATGTGTATTAGAAAATCATGAAAAATATTTCACAAAATTTCAATAATATCCAGAAAAACCATGAAAACATCAGATCTTAGTACATTTGATGGTCTTATCCATCATTCAATAACCTCTATTTTTTCTGGATCCAAAAATAACCCCTCACTTTTGATTATGTGACCCAAAAATAAAACATTTTGAATATAAAATTCACACTTGGTAAATTTTGCATAAATCGTATCATTTCTATGGGTATTCAGTTCAATTCTCGAGTGATCTTCATGTTATTATTTTCTCTCTGAATAGACAAGAATATCATCTATAATGACTACCACAAAATGATCAAGATTGTCTCTAAATACTCTATTCATTAGATCCATGAAGATAGTAGCAATATTCATAAGACCAAAAGGAATCCCTATAATTTCATAGTGTCTGTACCTTGTACGAAATGTCAACTTTTCTATATCCTTTTTTGGAGCCTTAATTGATGATTTCTTGAACAAAGATCAATCTTGTAAAGGTATTTAGCTCAACGTAGTTAGTCAAATAAATCATCAGTTCATAGAAGAGGATATTTTTTTATTGATAGTGATCTTTTTATGTTCTCAATAATAAATATAGAGTCTCATTGATCTATAATTATTCTTAACAAAAAATACAGGTACTCTCCAAGGTCACACACTAGGGTGTATGATTCCCTTATCAATATTCTCTTGAAGTTACTTCTTCAACTCCTACAACTCAATTGGGTCCATTCAAAATGGTTCCTTCGAAATAGGCATAGCACCCGGTATGAGAACTATTGAAAACTCAATATCATGATTTGGTGGCAGTCCTAGAAATTTTTCTAAGAATACATCGTCAATCTCTCATACAATGGGCGTATTCTTAATCGTGAGTTTCTCCACAATCATTTGATATAAATAACATTCATTTAATGGAATCAAAACCCACAATATGGAAGAAAATTTTATTAGAAGGTTATATTCATCATTGCATCGATAGAAGATCATAGATTGATCTAGAATATGAAATGTGACTTCCATTATTTTGAAATTGATGTGAGATCCATATAAATAAATTCAATCCACATGAAGAATCACATCAAATTATACAGTAGGATGGATCAAAATATTTTCATGAAGCACTTTCCCACAAACTGCAATTGGAGAGGAACTGTAAACTTTTTATGCGGTAGTTATTCTATTAGGGATTGTTACATCTAACTCAACATCTAATTTTTGAGGTAACATGGAGATAACCTTATAAAATTATTTGGATATAAAAGAGTGGGTGCATCTAGAATAAAATAATACAATTTCTACTTTAGAGAGGATGGTATATGTACCATTCACAACTTCACTATCGTACTCCACGTCACTGATAGTAATTTCTTATGTCTTTCCTTTTTATTTTCCTTAAGATTTTGTTCACATAGATCATCATCAATAAACATTGGATTATTAAAATTTTTTGAATAATTCCCCATTTCTTTTCAATTGTTATGCTGATGTGTAAGAGGTGTATTCTATGCAACATTTTCTTTTTTCGCATCCTTAAAAATATTTTTCCAATCAGTTTATCATTATATTTCCCAATGACATTCTTTTCCACACATAAAACATTTAGTAGTCAATTTATGTCAATTTCATCCATGTTTCTTTCCACAGTTTGTGCATAAGGGAAACCTCATCTGCTTTTTAGTGTGTTATTTAAATATTCCTTTGAATTGCATTATTATCTTCTAATAAAACCCATATGACTAATGGGATACTCCAATCTACATATCAACCATGAGAGCACATCCAACCATTTCCTCATATCTATCGAATTCCCTTATGGATAATGACTTTTAGTGACTTGGTTTAAAGCCACTAAAGAATTGATCAATCTTACTCTTAGGTTGGATAATAATTCTAGAAGCATACCTTGAATGACTGTAAAAATTGCATCGTATGTACCAAAAAATTCGTCATCCTTTTGATTAAGTTCAATGAACTCCTCCATATATATTTTAATAATATGGGGAATTTATTTATTGAAAAATATGTTTATGAACTATTTCCATTCCATGGACTCAATTTCATCTATTTTCCTCATATTGTTGATAAGATTACACATTTGATCCGCTTCAGCTTTAAAATGATATAATGCTCAGATGACTTTATCATATTCAGAATACTGTAGACTTGAAAATATACTTTCAGATGTACTGATACATTTCTCATATTCTAATGGATCATAAAACCCTTTGAATGAATGTGGACACTACCTCTTGAAGAATTCTATAGAATTTTTCTCCCTCCTTTGTTCATTTGGAAATTCAGGCAAGATTCAAAGATTTACAATGTTGTGTGAGCATGGCTATATGATTCATTATTCTATATCCCATGAAAATTGATTACTCAGGGGGAAAATCATTGCATTTCTCTTTGCATTCAACATTAATGTGGTTCCTTCAGGTTACATCCATTGACTAAAACCAGGAAGCATAGTGTGAGCAACCCTAATCATAACAAAAAAACCACATAATAAAGAATAGAACTTCAATTTATGTCACTTTAGGTTTTATCCTTCGTTATTTAATGTCATTTCTATAACACTATGATTTTATCATATACTTAAACAGATCCTTATGTATTTCTCATCCTTGTTTCTAATTGTTAACTACACCTTTCCTCTAATACCAACTATAGTGAACCATTATCTAAATACAATAATATAACTTTATAATTAATGTATATTTATTATAACATATAACAAAACCATGATAGGACCATATAGGTATAGTGTCTTTATAAAGTGGGAAACATAAACAAGTGGTTCATAAAAAATCTACATTCCCTCTCATTTATTTCATCATAACTAGACTATTTTTTAGATTATCATACATAATACCCTTATTCATGACATGGGGAAAATAAACATATAAAATGGTGAGCTCAAATTCCCAGTAATAGTAAAAAAATTAAATTACAATCAAATAATATTCATAAGAAAATAACATTTTAAAATCATATCCTATATATAAAATATCATAATATCATGTCATGGGATAAATAATAAAAGTGAAATGTAATACTGATAGCCATAACATAATAAATGAAATTATGTGGAAAACACACATAACAATAGAAAATCATTTTATATTAGTCACGACTAATTTCCAAGACCATCTTAGCGAACAAAGTCCATTACAAAACAAGGTTCTCTCCTTGTTCCAACCCTGTATCACTAAACCGGATTAACATTACATTCCATCCATTTCAATATCAAGAAATATAATTCTTTTCCCAATGAATTGTATATATATATAGGTTCCACCCATCTCAAAATTAAACCATTCTTACGTGTGCCAAAAAAACATAAAAACATTCACTATAGCATAACCCTTGAAACAATATCGGTTTTCTAATATTAAACCATCAAGAAATAATCCAGAAATTGATTTCATAAAAATAATTTCATCCTTTACACAATTAAATATAAGTAATAATATCTATAGAAACATAAAAATATGTAATCATATATGGAAAATATTTTTGATAAAATAGTTGAGCATCTTTCCTGAGGAAAATATCCTTTATTTTTCAAAATGTTTTCCTTCCTCAAAATATCACATAATTTTATAAGAAATTATTTTATGTTAAAATATAATTTTATTATTTTATGGTAATCTTCTAGTAAATAACTTATTATTAAAGTGTAAAATTCTATTCATTCCGTACATGTTAAAAAACACTCTTCCCGTACTTTTTTCAGAAAAGTCTAAAAAGTACCTCGTATCGTAAATGTAAGAAAGATTCCTTCCAAACCACGTAGTAGATTCAAAATGGGTAAAAGTGAATTTAAAAATAAATATAAAAATATTAATTTTTCTGATAATATTATTATGGAACATGAAAATTGGTGATATATATACCCCCATTAAATACTTACGTATAAACAATCTCGGATAAAAATAAGATTTGAAAAGTTATCCCTTACCTTAGTTTTGATATCCTTAGTATGTATAAAAACCTCCTTTATGATGATTTAAATAATGTTAATTATTTATTGTATAATAATAATCAATTTCATGATAACATTTATGATCATATTTTTATCTGTTTATTTGTAACATTTCATTATTAGTCGTTATTCGTGTAATAATTACGTTATGGTCTTATGTTCATTTTGTCGGATAAGTTATTATTCATCTTTCTAGGTTATATTTATATAATTTACCTCATTTTATTAGTATAATATATATCATATTTATTTTTTCAATTCATTTATATAATCATGTCTTAAGGAAGATTGTGTAGAATGAATCACATAGCACAATGGAGATGGTATGCCGTACGTACGCACGAGCGATGATGTCTTTCCCATAATTGTTGAATGGTATTGAATTGAATGGTTTATAGTATATCATAATTATTATCATTATATAATAATCATATATAGTTATTATTTCAATCATTAGACCCATTCATGTAATATGGTGGTGAAAAAAATATTACACCACGATGTGGAGACGATATGCTGAACACACACAAGCACGGGGATTTCATTCTTCGTAGGATAGATAGATAGGGAAATAGGAGTTTTCCCATATCTATATTAACATAAAAGTATATTATTGATACTTTTTTTATTAATTTATAATTAAAAACTATAGAAGAGGAAGTATATTAATAAATAAATTTTAATTAATAGGTAGAAGAGATTACCTCTTCGTCGACGTTCCTCTTTAAAATTTCTTTTTAGCACAATAGAGTTGGTCTTTAGAGAAAACTAGAACCAATAAAATGTTACTATATATGTTTATAAGAGAAATGTGTAGGTTTCGGTAGAGGTTCAATGATATAAATGTAATTAAGAGGATACGGAGGAGGATCCCATTCATATGAGATTAGTGGGTCACTTTAAGAAACCCTCAAAATATTAATTTATTATAAATTCTATTTAGATTAAAAATGGTCGAAAACATAGTTATTTAAAATATAATATTATTTCTGTTTGAATAACCATCATCCAAAATAATTTAGAAAATTTAAGAATAACTTTTTATCCTTATCTTTTTAGTTTAACCCATATTTTACCTTTTTTCAATCATACCATCATATCATGCTTTTTACACATTATGGGTTAATGTAATTTCTATATCATGATAAATGACCTAAAAAATGTTCTTTTAGTCATATATAGACTTATATTAACTATTTTTTCTAATATTTTATTTTTTTCTAATTTAATATCATTTAATAAACTATTTTATGTTTTATGTTATGAATTGTGTCATTTTAAGACACTATTCATATTTGACTTTTTTTAAAAATTCATAACTATATGATTCCTTCAAAACTATGGGATTTACTCAAATCTAATATGTAAAAATCATCCATGAAATCATTTTATTACATAAAAATAAAAAAATTAATATTTTTTTAATATTTATAAATTTTTTTATTTGAATATTTCTCTAATGAGGTAATCAATACATCCAAATTGTGTCATAAATATATATATATCTAATATCTAAAAAATATAAAAAAAATATTATGATTTATTAAATATTTAAATAATTATAATAACTATTTATATACATAGATATCATTTATAAAACCCTATATTAAAATCAATTTAGTATAAGATATATGTTTATGTTATAATTTTCTTTACTTTAAATTAATTCTTATAAAATGTCATTGTCACATCCTTGTGAATCCATGGGTTCCCAAAATAGACCCATGGAAATCCGTTGTCGAAAATATCTCATCCAATAGTATTAGGATACGTTTTAGGTTAGTTTTACATTATTAAATTATTAATTTGTACCCTTATTAACCATATTTTTCCTTTAGCCATAGTAAATAAAATAATTACAGGAGCTACTATTCATAATGTCCAAAAACATAACGTACCTATTCAAATAATTTGGAACTTCTGATTCCAAATATTGAATCCATTTTTCAAAATTCAAAAGATAAAATATTTAGTAATTATTTTAAAATTAATTCTGTTGTTGAAATGAAAAATCTGATATTAAAGGTAAAACATTGCAAAAGATTGAATTGTTTTTACCTATGAATGTAATGAAAATTTAATGATAATGAACTACATTATATTAAATAGAAAAAATATATTTTATCTATACTTTAAAAAAATTAAATATTAAAATTTAACCATATAAATTATCTAGATGAAAAAGTTATTTTTAATTTAAATTTAGTGTATTTTTACTACTAATCAAAACATGAATGTTATCATAAAAAATTATAAATTTAACCAAATTAAATTTTAATATCACTATTTAAAATAAAAAATTAATGTTTTTATATAAAAACAATTAATCTATCAAAATCATCATTTAATATGGCTTTTCCATTAAAATGGGTAAAATTAACCTTTTAAAAAATAGGTTAGTATACATAAAATAGGATTTAATTCGTACCCTATGAATAAAATATCCATTGGATGAATATCAAAAATATTTTATTAATTATTTAACACTTTTATCTCATTAATTTCATTACCAAATAAAATTCACTCAAAAAATAAAAATATATAATTGATTTATTTTTTTTATAAATAATTAATAGCCAACGAATTCATAATGTGTTTTCATAAATTAGTTATAATTATTTCTACCAACCTAATAGATAGGCTATAACAATAATTTTTTATTAATTTAATCTCATGGTTTGTTTAATCTAATGATTTCATGAAATGCAATCTAATATAGAATAAAAATAATTTATAAAAAATATTTCAAAAAAACATTCTGGTTTAACATCTGTAGATTCTCACACTAGCTCTGGGACTATAAGTGTAGACTCTTTAGGGTCAGTATAGAAATGTGGGGACCTTTAAGGTCATTCATACAGATCCTCTAATGTTTCCACACCAATGGTTGAATGGTATCTGTTATTGTATGCAAAATTATTAATGGTAGGTGATCCTTACAAATACTATCAAAGTAAAACAGGTAAGCTCACAACACGTCCTCCATAACATGATTTTTTCTCTCTTCATGGCCATCATTTTGATGGTGAAACACTATAATCAAGTTTAACTAATTCTTAAAGCAACATAAAATCCCTTCCACAATTGAGATGTGAATCAATCATCAAGTTTAGAATCATTCTTAGATATAATTCCATGGAGTTAGATTGTCTACTACATGTAGTGGCATCCCATTCCCCTTACTGAGGTCTACTCTTAAATAGCTAGGATATGAGATTAATTGGTGATTAGGTCTACGACCACACTTATAGAATCACGTCCCCTTGATGTATGTGGTAATAATATACTGAATTTTGAAGATATCATATCCTAATTCTTCTCTAGTACCTCAAGGGGTTGTGCTAAATGCATTGGAATGTGTTAAGCCATCACTTGTTGAAAATTAAGGCATAGAGAGACAAACTACGTGGCTCTGTTCTTCATTCTTATACACCAAAACAAACATTGTTGGGATTGGTATATCTTTTCCACCCATTGATGTACTGAAAAGATATATATATGAAACTATCTTAGAACCTCGTCTCCTAATATCACTGGTACCATTTAGCATCATCTGAAAAGAAAAACGTGTACCACACCTTCATAAAATGGATCATGATCATCTCCAATGGATATTTTAGTAGATGGAATCCCACATTTAGATTCCCAATTTATGCCTCCATTACTTGTTAAATGAGTGGAGGGGTGACAACCATCAACTCGAGGCAAGATACTTGATCTTCATCCAAAAAAGGATCACTGAAATGAGGTGAACAAATCTTATTACTCATTTTCAAACTATGAAAAATATCTCCTACTTAGATAATATGATAATATATTCCCCTTATAATTAATATATAAAAAACTGAATTCATTATACTGGAGGATCTCTATCCATCACCTCTATCTCAAGTTATAGTCTTTTTCAGATAAGATATACATGGGACACTTATTATTAGAATAGATGATAAACTGGTCACCCATCTATTAGTTTGACAAAATATTTAGTGTGAATACCACCACTACTATCTCATGATCATGGGTATTATAATTCTATTCATGTGGTCTCAATTGATGTGAACCATAATCAATTCTCACTATACTATGCATCTTAACACAACCAAGCCTGGTTTACGATGTATTGAAGAAGACTAAATACTTGACACCCTCATATGGTAATCTCAATATAGGAGAACTCTTCAAACAATGTCTCTACTAATAAAATCCTACTGAAACCTCAACATGAACTCAAAAGGATTCACCATTTGGGTCAGAAATGTCATGGATACTGATATCTAGGGAAATTTGGCATGACTCTCTTATAATATATCACCAATACAAGGAATATTTTCACCTCCATTTCACTCTTTGGTGGATCCCTAGATGAAACTACCTCAACCATGGTTGGGTCCAAGTCCACTCCACATGATGAGTTGAAGTGTCCTAGAAAGTGGACCACTAGAATCTAGAACTTGTACTTTTGAGATTATCGTAATGCTGGTGCTCATGGAGTACGTCTAAAACTATCCTCAAGTTCCTCCTGTTATACATCATATATTTTCACTACATGAGTATATCATCAATGAATACTACCAAAAAATGTTCTAATAAATGATGAATGATCTGATTCGTTAGTCACATGAACACTGTTGGAGAATTAATCATGCCAAAGGGAATCACAAATCACTCATAGTGTAAATAGAGATATCTAAATGTCATCCACAGTATATCCTCATCCTGTAGAGATATCTAGTGATATCAAGCCATGAGATAAACCATTGGCAACCTTCACACCCCTCTCAACTAATCAAAGAGTTCATTTATCCATAGTAATGGAAACTTGTTCTTCCTAATCACCGAATTCAAGAATCGGTATTCTACACATAACCTCATGATCTCATTCTGCTTCTTGGTGATCAAAATATGGATATCCAATCTAAATTTTTGGGTCTAACAAATATATTCTTCTGCAAGTACCCTAACTACACCCTCTTCTGAGGAATCTCTATGGGAATCATCTGAAAAGATATCATTAATATTAGTGTAATCTCATAGTGTTGATCAATGAAGAAGTATATGTCTCAGTGGGGAGGTAATCCTATAAAATCAACATTAATTATTTCCTCATAAATTACCACCATTTCATGAAAATGAGAACTCACAAAATCCTCTTCACCGTGGTTCATTCTAATTAACTGATGAGTAATTGGATGCACCCTCCTATGGATGAGTACATCCTATAGTGTCTGGGTTACCTTTGGACCCTAAAAATAAACCCTAGTTCTATCACTAAATAGATACCACGTCCTTCTCCATTAATAGAAAATGTAGGAATGAACTGTGGATAATAAACTATTCCTTATAAGAAATTATAATGCCTCAATACTTATAAAATGAGATCACAAAACAAACTCTTACATCCAAGAGTCAGGTCACACAATATACACAAGTGTGTGTTCATTGTGTCATATCCATTCAAAGACTCAAAGAGCAAGGTTAGAGACATGGGATCAGTGGGGTTATCTAATTATCGAACATGATATGAATAATGAATGAAATTACTAAAACTCAGGTCTATTAGTATTGTAATTATTGTAGAAAAAACATATATCAAACCTTGCATAATTCTCAAATACTCTTGGTAAAAAGCCTCATCTTCCTATACTTTTCCTCGCCCATATACTCAATATACCTAATCATTGAGTGGACCCGTAGTGTGTTTTGCTGGTAACAATCATAAGCTCTTACCAAATCATGTTTCTCTCCCAACTCCTCTGTCGTGAAATCTGCCTTACGAACTATCATACTACGACCACTACCTCTACCTTGATATCCCATCTATGGTCACTCTATCAATCATATGATGGGATAGAAAAACTCATGAAAAAATGTTCCCTTCCATGACATGGGTAGCACCACATCATTTTGGGCTGATTGGATGAATCATGGGAGTCATGAACTAATGATCTAATATCCATGTTCTTATTACTGAACCATATCACATTTCCATGTATCTGAGACTGATGTTGGTTACCTATTATTGTTGTCTCTATTCCTGATTTCACAATACCATAAACCATTTGTTGTATCATCTCATCTAGAAAAATATCAACCAAAAATGCTCACTCTATAACCTTGGCCTAAGTGCAAATTCATAGAGGGATAACACTAGCTACGATGTCTATATGCATCTATCACATGATGTTATAATACCTGAATAACCCTTCATGAACCATATCCATCAAGTACCTAGAGAGGTTGGTAAACCTCAATTAATACCCAACTATTGTCATCCTATCCTGATGGAGTTGTAGAATCTCCTAGTATATCCCTCAGTGTAGCTGGAGAGAACTACTAACTAAAATGCTGATAAAAAACTGACCACCCCAGAGTCACCATTTTTAAAGAATGGGTCACTAACCCACACCATCTTCATTTTGATCCATTGAGAAGGTTCACCACCATGAACACCATTTGATCCAATGGTGTACTAACATGTAAGAAAAATCAGGTCACTATATAAAGCATGTTGTTTTCTTCCAATGGGTTATGCACACCGTCAAACCAGAGGTGTCTCTATTACAGAAAATCATGATGTATTCTCATCCTTTACACATCATCTACTAGTACTTTGGGTTCTGTGTGAATCTCTATAGGTTGTTGTATAGTAGGTTCACCACCCATAGGTAACATATCTAGAACATGTTTTCGTATCGACAAATCATTGTTAATGGTATTATCTACTTGTTCATAATGTAGAACCATATTTTGAATACATTTCATAGGAATCCTCAAAGTAAAAAATGTCTAACGTGGTCAATGAGTATATCTAGAGAGATATGTTAGAAAAGATATAGAAACAAAAACCCATTCTTATATGATACATGTTCCATTATTTTCCCTTTAACTAATGATGTTATGTAGCCATTCTAAAATTATGTTATTTGAGTATTGGTTTTTGGAGACTTCAGTCTCCACACCAACGCTAGAGTCCCTATAATGAATTTCAATCTTGAAAAAGTTAACAATTTTTCTATAAATCAATCTCACAAACTCTGATCCTATGGTATGAATGACTGCTCTGATGACAATCTGTGAAGACTTTTCCTTATGTGTAATGTTCTATGAATCCCCAAAATCACCTCAAATATGATCAGAGATGAAGACCGATTCCGAGTAAGAAAATCATATCATGTGAGGCCTTAGTCTATGTACAGAATCATATGAACACATCTCCAAGCCCATAAAATTCTAAAATGTAAAAAAATTTATGCATGCATAAATCTAAATCCGACAACCGGAGTATGATAATAATTAATGTATACATGGCCAAAGACATTCCCACCATAAAGAGATTTAAAATAATTCAATCTTAAAATTAATTCTAGGGACTGCTATCAATACATCGTAGGAACACACCGTGTTATGTATGGTCTCACTAAGCTCTATCTGGTCCTAGTAAGTCTAGGACTCTGTCAAAGGATTGATCATCTTCACAGGACATGTCATGTGTGGGAAAACTTCTTATATGGGTGAGTATAATAATGCCCAGTATGACACCCCAAAACCATAAAATATAAAAAACGTGAATTTATGTCTAAAAAGGTATATTCCTACATGACATAAAACTAGAATGTATAGATATACTCATCAAACACATGCAGTCTAATGGTAGGTCACAATATTAATGTCATCCTAGGATTACAACTTGAAGGTTCCACATAGAACTCATCTAGGAGAACAGAATCCTGTTCTTTATAACACTAATTGATGTAATTCTAATAGGGTGTTCTCTTTATTTAATGCCATTAATATTATATACTAGAAGTCTGATAAGATATGATATGTAGATAAGGATTAATCACATGTCCATGGGGTATACCAACAACTCAATCTAGATTAAACCATTAAGAATTGGATGTATTCCCAAGTAGTCTTGGTCATGACTAAACAACAAACACCACATAGAGCACAAATATGAATATAGTATCACACTTCAGGCCTCTCATAAGGTTTCCAACAACTATATTTAAGCATTAATGCTAATGGAATCAATTGACATTGTATAGGATATGATTCTATACTAATCCTTAAGTAAAGGATGTGGGGAAAAATCCTAATGAAAATTATCCATGATATATAGGATACAACATCCAAGACATAGTTTAAATATTAAATAGATTTTATTAGGGTTACACACTATGTCCCTTTGACTTTGGGTGCTGACCATGTGATCGGATCATGTCCCATGTCTGTGTTTTGGTAACAATAAATCACATTTCAGATTCCCATGAAAAATCTCATATACCAGTACATGGGTTTTCCCAAGTACTCTAAGCAAAGTCATATCTCTATGGAGAAACACAACATTTTCTATCCTGTGTACTACATCCAACGTTTGTGTACGCTCTACGGTACACACCGAGCTTATAAAGGGGGACCAAATGATGTGTGACATGGTCACATTCTATGTGATACTTATCTTCTTATAGAAACCCTTAACTTTACTATGAGTTGACCAAAAATGTGTGGATCAACGCTACATTCCCTGTAGTGTGAAAATTTCTAAAATCTCATGTCTAGAGTCTATGTTTATTTACATGCCTCTAACCATGGATCCAAACACTCACCACACCAAAAAATCAATTATAAATTTGTGGTGAGGATTCCCATCTACAAAAAACATGTTTTTCCCTTCAAATTCAATAGGATTATGGGATCATTTTTTGTTCATAATTGTGTTCCAATGAACATGGATTTGGGTATCCAAAATCATGAGATCTATCACTGCTCCCATCGTCTCACCACCACATTGTTGTGAAATTCCCAGATCCACAATACCAGATCATTTTGATAATAAATGGGTGTGAAATGATAAATTTCTATATAGATATTAAACCCTAGTCCAATAAAGAACATCCAAAATGAACAAAAAAATACAAGGAGAAAATCACAATGGGCAATCATGTGGGAGTATCCCTGGTCGATGTTTATGATGACCTTGATTTATTTATGTTAGAATTTTGAATGAAGAGACATTAAAAACCAATAAATAAATAATCCCCATATAATCACCACAATAAAACCCATCCCACAATATTCATGATATGTGGACCAATTCATTTGTTTGTTTATCTAGGATTTTCATTGAAATTAAGAATGATAAAAGAAACCAAATCAAATAACTTCTTACCTTGAGATATACTGTTCACTAATAAAGAACAAGACTACATCATTGTCGTTGGTGATATCCTTAATTACCTTTCCCATCAATACCAGATCTAGTATTTGGTTATCATTTGTCTGAGAGGGATCCTCCAATGCTCTCTCCAATGTCTCTCCAATGCTATTTAGGATCTATAGATTTTTGTGTTTAATCCTAGTAATTCCACATAACCACTATTCAAAGAAATAGATTACATCACTACATCGATGAAATAAATTAAAATATTTTAATTAATAATTTTATTCATTTTACAACTTCAATGACTTTTCTGTAATCTTCTTATTCCGAATAACGTTGTGTCGCACCTAGGAAAAAACACATGCTATAAACTGAACGACTCCATCATATATATGATCCATCCCTAATTCAAAAGTTAAACAACATTTTTCCTGAAAATTGTTCATGGGTAATATTTAATATATATAATATTCCCAAATTTTTTGTTTAGGCACATAGATCATTGGAGTCACACACTATCCCAACCACAGGTCTTGAAAATAATCCATACAATATCCAAAATATGAAAATGAAAAATCATTATCAGTATACATTCTTCATTATTCGTCTCCCATTCTGAAAACATCTTTTGATGATTATCCAAATAATTATTTTCAATCATTCCAAAATTGGGATCATTCCATTCATAAATAGATCATAAGGATTTGTTCTAGTTTGATATCATGAAATAATTCCACCGTTATTTATCCTGATCAACCCATAATATTTTATGATTATCTAGTGGGCTATTTTTTTTGTTTATGGGAATTTAAAATCTAATTGTGATATGGATAGTGTTTTTACAGATGGATTTAATGAATTTTTCACTGAGTTTTATGATGTATATTCGGACCATAGAATTCATTGTGAACATATATCAGTTCTCAAAACATTTTAATCAATATAGAACCCAACCAAACTAGAACTCATACCATTATCACCAAATCTAAAATATTCATAACTATTTAATGATGAAAATGGATTGTAATAATTTCTAAAAATATTTTACCTAAACAAAGATGAAAAAATTTAAATCATATAAGGAAGAATATTAGGAAAAATAGGTGGAATATAGAATATATACTAGGTAATATCAATTTTATTTGTATGCATAAGATTATGTTGGTGGGTGTGGATAAACCTATTAAGAAACAACAATAGAGACTGAAAGCCCCCAAAGATAGAATTTCTACAAAATATGGTGGAAAAGATTCTTGAGGTGGGTATCATTTACCCCATTTATAACTCTTTGTGGGTCAACCGTATTTAGGGTATACCCATAAAAATAAGATTCACAATTTTAAATAATTAAAATTAGTAGTTAGTTCATGTAAGAGTAGAAAATAGTTTTTGAGTGTGAATATTTTATTGTGAACTAAATCAACAAACATGTAATGATCATTTTTCATTCTATTCATTGACCATATTTTCTATGGACTTGTATTTAGGACACAATATTGCTTTTTTAATGGTTTATTGGGATATTTAGAGGTTCCCCTTGCAATACAGGACTATTAGAAGATGACATTAAACTACCTATTTGGTAAAATTTCTTTCCTAAATAATTCTATTTAGAATTTTTAATGTTCTAGTTACCCTTTATAGATTCTTTGTAATTATCTATTACAATTTACATTAGACATTGATAGTGGTATTTGTGGAATATTTTACTATGTACATTTCTTCATTTGATGAGCATGTCTGGTGTTTGAGAATTGTATTGCACCATTACAATGAGAAAAATATTATTATGAACATTGATAACTTTCATTTTATGTTAGAGAATGTATTTTTCCAACTTTATGTAGTGTGAGAAAATGGAATTGAGGTTGATAAATCTATGTTATTTTTATTTCATCCTTTCTATATCCTAGATGTTGGAATTATGATAGATCATTCCATGGAAGTGTTGGATTCTATTGGTGCTTCATCACAAATATCAATATGATTTCTCTACCCTTATTTAGATTGTTTAAAAAAATGACTTATTTTTTTAGGAATCATGTAGGGTATCATTTTATGAGGTAAAAAATAATCTAACCACTCCATTGAACATATAAAACCCATAGATTGAGCTTCTATTTCATATTATGTCACATGATTCACTCATTATTGTGCGAGTTGTCTTATCACTAATGGAGGAAGGATAGATTCATGTGATTTATTGTGAATTTATAGATTTGGATTCATCCAAATGACATTACACTAAAATGGAAAAGGATTGTTTTACTTTTATATTTTCTTTAGAAAATTTCTTCTCTTTTTTATTTGGATCTAATGTTTTTGTTTTCTCTGATCATGTGACATTGTGGTACCTACCAAAGAAGCTACATTCAAATGAATGATTTATTAATTGGATTATATTTCATAAATAGTTTGAAAAAATTAAGGGATAATAATATTTGAAAGAACAAGGTAGCTGAACACAGGAGCTGAATCACTCACATGCTGAATCATGATAGCCAAAACAAGGTACAACTTCAGGACACATTCCATGAAGAGAATCTATATTTCATCATAGGTATGAATCATTGATATGAATATTTAGTTAGTTTCATGGTTTACACTAAAATTACAAAATATTTACTTAAAAATCATGCCCAAAAATTAATGAGTGATTCTGTGTTTTAGGAGAGGGAAGATTCCAATTTTTGATGCATGTGCCATGAACTGGTCATTAGAATATGTGTTCCCAGTCATGAGTTTGAGCCTGTTTTGATTTTTTTGCACATACATTAATTTTTAGGAAACATTGGACCAAAAATATTTTATATAAGTGCCTTATAATTTTGGTTATATTAGACAACATTATTTCATTATGCCCATTTGTTTTGTAATTTATGCTCTCATTTCCAACACATTGGAACATTTCAAGGAGACATGAGAGGCCCAACAACCCATATTGTATATTTAATTTTTTTTGATGTATGGGGAATTGATTTAATGGTAATGTTTTCAAGATAATATTATTTCATGTACAATTTTGTTGATTTTTATTATTTTAGTAAATGGGTTGAAGCTAAGCCCACTAGGATGACATTTGTTATGTATTAGTGGATTTTTTCAAGGATCAAATTTTTTATTACATTTTATTACCAAAGGTTATCATCATTGACCTACAGTATCAATTTTATAATTGGAATATGAATTCACTTCTTTATATGTATCGGGTTATGTATTATATTCCTACTCCATACCACCCAAAAAAATACCAGGCCGAAATTTCAAATCAAGATTTGAAATAATTTTAATAGATAACAACAAATCTGAATTGGAAGGATTTAGAGAAAGATCTATTATAATTCACAATGTTCTAAAAGGATTGTATTCATGTTTCACATAGGTATACCCTTATTATATATTGTTTTTGGGAAATCCTTGCATCTCCCTATGAAAGTAAATCATTGATCATTTTGGTCTAGAATGAAATGAATCATGGATTTAACCCAAGATGGTGATTAAAGGAAATGAAAAATTTATGAGCTTTAAGTTATTAAAATAACATTATATTAGAACTCAAGTCTCTATAATTAAATAAAAAAATATATCATTATTAATGGATCCAAAAAAGAGAGTTTCATGTAGGATAGAAATCCTTTCTCTATAGTTTATGACTAAAGATGATGCCTAGTTATTTTTTTCAATATAATATGTACATATGTTGTTTATAATGTTTTTACTTATGTTGTAGTGATGATAACACAATAAGATAATTGAATGAGAGTTATAGTTATTGGGAAACATTTGATGCATTACATTGAGTGTATTCCCACTATTGTAGTTGAGTTTATCACACTTCATGACCCCAATATCACTTGATTATATTTGGATGTCCCTAAACCATTCACCTATATATTGTTTTACCTTTTTAAATTTATACTTTTAATGTTTATATATCATCATTTAGGTTAAAATTGCAGAAAATGTAAATATTTAACTATGGGGGAGGGGTGAATTTGGGGTAGTTATTTAAAATTTTCATTTTTGTGTTGTGTGTGTGTTTTCTAATAATTTTAACAAGAATACATAAAAAAACATTTTTCCACATATCGAAATTAATGTGAACAACAAAGAAATTTCATGTTTTCAAAATTAATAATTAGCATGATAATAATGATAAATATTTCATTATAATGTGTTGATTTCAAAAACAATTATGACTCATCGATGATATAATTTTTTGTTTCATTATAAAACCTTTTATATTTTGTCACTGGTATTTATGATATTTGTTCATGGTAAATTGTGTAATTGATTTCACCATGAAATTTTCTCGCATCCATGAATTATGAAAATTTTCTCACTCATTAAAGAATATAGACAACTTATGTAAAAAAATTATCCTATATCAATGGTGGAAACATATATACATTTCTATTCTGATCAGTTTCATTACTATTTTAAATTTTCCTATGCATGTTTACATAATATCTAAAACATTTACCCCCTAAAATAACAAAAAAATTTAAAAAATAAAACAAAAAATATATATAATATCTCAATAAAGAAGAGGGTAATTAAAATTACAAAAATGTAAGGATATGTAGGTTTAGAGCTTATGGTTTAAATTTTAGGAATGATTAAATTAGTGTGTCTTAAAATGCTATTATATGGAATGAGGAATAGGTTCAGTGGATTTAATCTATGTATGAATAAATGTTTTCTGTAACATGAATATTCTAAATAATAAGTGGAGATATGAGCATGAAATGGATGGAACACATGCCTGGGGATTTAATGTAATGGTAGACTGATAATTTGTTTCAATCTCATTAGTTTCATTAATATAACTAAAATGTTTTTATTAAATTATTGATATAATTCCTTTAATGTTTTTTATTGACTCACAATGATATTATTACATTGTGTGTACTTCGAATGTGTATTAGGAAATTAGAACATGTATATCTATTAACCTTTTTTGGGAATATATACATGTGAATTTGCATAGATATGGCAAAGGGTAAGTATTGGGTAGTTGATAAAAATATACTAAATATTTTTTTTGAAAATAAAGGACATTATATTTTAAAATTATGTTAAAAATGATATTTTTAGATTATTAAAATTAGATAAATCCTTTTCAAATTTAATGAAAATTCCAGTTCTGACCCTTTAATGTTGACATTAGTATTATTTTATAAATATTTTACAGTGGATTATTTGGAAATAAAATTTAATTAAATAACTATTAGATTAATGGGATAGATCATTCATTGATATAATTATAGTGATATCATGCATTCGTATTAAATGGGCCATGAATTTAATGATGGACAAGACTCGAATGATTGAAAACCATTTCTCTATTTGGTTCATAAGGTATTAATTTGGGATAACATTGGGATCAAAAATGGAATTGATTTTTGGGAAACAATTCCAAATAAATAATCATTCTAGAAGGATATCTGGTTCATGCATTTTAGTGGTCATAAATTTGATTCATGTTGGATAGAAGTATTCTAATGAATTTCTCATTCACACTTATAATGTCATGGAACCCTAGGATCCCTTTCGATCTATAAATGGGTGTTTTTTACATTATAGGGGTTGGTCGAGAATTAGAAGATTGGTAGAAGAGGAGAATTGGGTTCTTACAATTTCAAAGAAAAAATAGGAGGATGGTATCTCTCTCTTGCTACGATCTCTTCCAAAATGATCTTCTTTTCTTCTTCCTTGTTGTAACATTGTAGTTTTTGTAATAAAACATCCCATTATATTCCATTTCATGTGTTATTTTATATTTAACCCTTTATTTGATTTACTTATTTGAGGATGTAACTCATGATTAGAAATATCATTGGTTTATACACTTTCTAATCCTTTCCATGTGATTTTTTTTTTCACGATTACTGCCCCACCCATGGAAGTGTAGTTTTCTATTAATCAATATAATTCCCAAATAATTCACTTATTTGGTTTGAATTAATGTGATTCTAAATTTAAATATAATGATCTATTAATCGATTATTTAACATAAAATAAACTAATGAAGATATTTAAAAATTAAACCAAATCCATTAAGGTCAACAGTTGTGATAATTTTCTGAGAAAAATATTATTCGGTAAAAAAATAAAGGATCAATTTTTATAGTTTGAATATAATCCAAAAAGTTAATTAATGACCAATTATACTGTGTATATGATCCCAACTTCAAAACTGACCATGATATATATGACTATGTATAAAAAAATATCCATGAATTTTGGGGTAGTCTAGAGTGGGGGTGGTTTCTAATAAATTACATCCATAAATAGAACCTAAAAGTCAATGTGTCTCTAGAATAACTATTCATATAGATAATAACCCCAAAATGGAACATTAGGAATTGACTCGATTATTACATGGTACATGAAAAAAGACATGTTGTCCACTGGTTAGGGACTCTCAGTGTATATTCTTTGGAAAATTCATGAAATATTTATGAACCATTATGAATTAACTAAATAGATTGTTAGGTTTGAAAAAATAATTTCGATTTTAAAATTAATAACCTGGATTGTAACCTAGACACACATATGTTAGGATTTAAATATAAAATATAAATAATTCCTTATATTATTATAGTTTTCATTTTTATATGATTCTTAGTAAAATTATTCTCATCGTGTTTTTCCCTTATTTTAGTTATTGGTATATAATAGGAGGAACCATGCTAGAAACCAGCATTATAGGAAATTTTATAATTTCACTTATTATATTACTAAACATATATGAGAAAGAACTAGAAACATCATAGAATTACTAGCCTTTACGACTCATGGCATGCATAATAACGTGAATCATGTGTAACACATCATCATCTTCTATGAAGGATCAAGTTGTAGTCATGTAATTTTTGTGATAATAGAAACTGGCCTTTGTTGATCTTTCAGCCCCATCATCATAGATCAATTTATTAACTCCCTTGAAAAATTATTATCTATTGTCCAATTCTCGAAATAATAGAAATTCATACTGGGATTCTATTATCTTGAATGGACTGCTCCTCGGTGGCAGAAAGTAATCAAGAACATGATGCTGGTTGAAGAAATCGATTTAATGGAATGGGAAGTCATGAAAATAATTTCCTACATCTATAAGACCTAAAAAGGTGACGAATAACATCATATTGAATAAAAAGTTATATGAGTCTATCATGTATGAAGAAAAGGTTACATGTACCGCATAGTATTCCTTCGAGCTCATCATAAATGCTAAATTGAAAGTGGGAAATTTATTTAGTGGGTTAAAGTAGACTCTATGAAAGGAATTATTGATTTTATACATTGATATTTTTGAATAGATTTTCAATTTTCCCTCTTGGATGATATAGAAATTAGTGACTCTTAGTGTTTTAATGGTCCTAGAGAAAAAAGTTGTAAAATTGAGTATAATTCAGTTGGACATAAAGATAAATTTCATGTTGGAAGAACAACTCAACTGACCATATATCAAAAGTGTGGGAATAATAATCCTAAAGTCCATTTTATGGGAACCAATATATTTTTTATGTTTTAAAAAATGGTATTTTAGGATCACAAATACTGAAGAGAGACAAAAACACTCACTAATGTGATAGAATAAAAGAAGCCCCATATCAACACTCACCATGTAGTCTGGTATTTCTACTATAATAAACATGAGAACTATGTGATACAATTTCCTAATCTCAGGGTTATTAGATAAAATCAATGATAAAAACCTCCAAGCTATAGATATAAAATAAGTTAATATTCTATCACTACAGCTAAGGTTGATTCTGAAAACCATGTGGCAATATGTAGAATAGTTATTCATTCAATAATATCTATTTTTTTGTCTCCAGTTATACACATTTTATAATATCTTCAAATCAGAGTAAAACTTTTTAAAAACCACCTCAACAAATTGTTTTGTGTTATCTATTAGAAGAAATGGAGTAATTACTAGATGCCAAGTATATAACTCCTCCTAAACTAATGTTTTTAAATAAATCCTTCCCACAAACCTTTACCTAATAACTTTATTGTATTTTTATGATATATTAGGCATGGATTGGGTTTCCTTATATAATGGAATCATGAAATATTAATAGAGGGAGGTCACTCTTCATTTATATAGTCATCCTTCAATTCTATGTATGATTTAGATGGAGGATGAATCTCCCATGGAATATTCCTCTCGATAATGGTTATTTATTCCTTGTATGAAATAGTATCTATATAAAACTATTGAAACCAATAAGGTAATATTTCATAAAGATATTTCACTTGTAAGGGATTATACTAATTTATTCCATAAATATTTGTTTGGTCTTCCTCCGGAACAATAGGTTGATTTATAAATTAAACATATACCTGGATATTTACCCATATTTGAGAATCATTATAGAGTAGACTCCATTGATATAATGACTCCAAATAATGTACCCAGAGCCAGTCTTTAAATTACTAGTTTTTATATGATATAGGGATCACATAATAAATAACAAAATAGATTAGTAGATTAATTAAACTGTATAAATACATGAATTTCATATTATATTTCAAATCATAAAATTCAATACATAGTGAAACCAAACATTCTTCCTACTCGAACTCATTCAATGATTCCTTCTTTATATCAAGGGGAAGGGAAAAAATAAGGGGTAAGATAAAATTATCATTAAGGGTTATATAAAGTTGAACTTATCATGAATCAGTAACGATTAGTCAATATGGAATGGTAAATAATTTAAAACACGTACCAATTAATCAATAACATGATCTTGGTGAATAATATATGGGGGATAAATTGTGATAAATAAGTCCATATAAAAAATCACATGACCTTGAAACTGATCCATGATAATATAAATGCATTCATATAGTGACCCATACCTTTTACACAAGTTATTACATGATTTTTAAACATAAATATCAAATAAATTCAACTGTAATGACAATGAGCCCAACTGTCTTTAGAAAACATGGATCAAAATACATCAAAAGGAAACTAAAAATGACATCCTCATTTTATTCTCACTAATTAGATTATATATTCATATAATATCCTAAAACTCTATTGTATAGACAATGGCATACATAAAAAAAGGGTTCATCCTAAAATACTATTAGGTAAATTAATATTACAAGGAAACCAAACATTCAATTGAAAGGTATAACATGATATCATAAAATATAAATCACATGGGTAATAAATTAGAAGCATATAATAAATAAAATTGCACTATAAGATCATGGTAACATAGTAAATGTGGTTTAAACACATAAAATGACCTGCAAATTCTTCAAGGTAACTAACTAGACAATATCACATGGTTGAAAAGGTCCCAAAATGGATTAGTTTTACTCCCTAATCCCATACATGATATCTAATGAGACTAAAGCTTTAAACAATACATTAGAGTGCTATTTTGGTGCACCCATAATAAAATTTTCATGATTTATGTTTTAAAAATAATGGCAATTAATCACGATGAATAACATTTCCATTACCCATTTAGAGAGAACTTGTTTCATTATCTTTCCTCATATCATAATAAAAAAATATCATAACAAATGAATTTAAAAAATGATCATAAGGAATGAATTTCCAAATAATATGAATGGAGAATAAGATAGGTATATAAATTAATGAAATATATAAATAATTTTAGATCATTCCATAACATTAATGATATCCTTAATGTGAGTTAGACAATGGTCATAACTCAAAGGAAAGGGTGGTTTTGAGAGATCCTATGTGATAAGATCTATTTTTCAGACATATTATTTATCTACCAAAATAATAATATTTTGATTATTATTTAATTTCCTAAAAATTGAAGATTATTATTTCTTTTCTATTATTTATTATCATTTTATACTTAATCATTTAGATTCATGTCAGATGTTTTAACAATTTTCGGGACATATATCCCAAATCACATTGATAAGTTGATTATTGTTAAAGTATTTATTAATTAATAACCTATATAATTATATTATTTAATTTATTATAATTTTTATTCATTAATTATACTTTTAAACCTAATAATGATGGTTGGTTATGAAAAACGAAATACATCACCACCATGGAGATTGTACACATGAGTAACATTTCCATTTTTCAATGATCAAGATGGAAATAAGGTAAGTCTTATTTTATCATGGAATAATTATAATTATATATTAAATAACATATTATTTTTATACATATACCTATATATACCATTCATGTGACATGTAAATAAAAAATTAATAAAATTGCTAGGTGAGGCGGTAGTTCTCCATACAAACGAACGATGTTATCAATTATAAATGGATGGAAAATTAAGATGTTATATGATATATTAATTATCTATAATAATTAACATGTCACTAATATAATATTTAATAAATAAATAAATCATCATGAATATCTATAAGTGGTGATGAAGAAAAATGAATTACATCAGTTTTCAAGGCAATGGTTCGTTTTACACACAAAAGAAGGATTTGATTCCCATTTGATGGAAGTGGAGATGAATTTAGGGTATAACATTTACATAATAATATCATATTATATGTGTGATATATGTTTTTTATATCATCATGGTTAAAAAAACTATGTTGTTTTAAGAGAAATAAAACATAGATGTTTTGTTAAGAATGATACCTCTTTTTCAAACAACCAATTTATGATTATAAATAAAGAATCTCAAGATTAGATTTATAATAAAAATATTAACTAATATAATGGGTTATAAGTATTTAATATATTTGGGTAGGGATTTTTGAAACCAAAATTCCTTTTATTAATGGAATGAATATACGAGGAGGTTCCCTTTTATAAGTGAGAGGGAGTGAAATTTTTTTAATACCCAAAATTATTCAATAATTGAAAGTGACTCTCATGAAAATTTCCAAAAAATTGATAAATATAGTATTTTTGGATTTATATGGTCAATAAAAACCAATAACATTGAAAATGAACATTTTTAAACCTTTTATTGCATTTATTTCTATGGTTACTTACTTTTACCTTTTTAGTTTTTCACCAAGGTATCTAGTTTTTTACTGTTTTTACAATTCAGAATGACAAAAATTAATTTGAACATGTAACATAATATTATTTATTATTATCATAATTATATAATAAATTTAATAATATTGAAATCATATATGTTTCCTAATTCAATTTAAAAATATCATCACAATATGTGTCGAAAAATTGGATTTCTAGAAATTTAGATTTCAACAATAAATGGTCTTATATTAATAATATGACAAGAAATAATCATTATATGAATTTGAATCCATAAAATTAGATATATAATATATTAATTTAACTAATATATTTCCATAATATGTGTTTTTTAATTAATTAAAATGGATGAACTTTATGCATTTAATGTATTTTTTAGAATATTTTTTAAGCATAAAAATAAGCATACTAAAAAATAATGAAAAATGATTTTGAAAATAAAATTAATTAGATTATTCTGAATAAAATGGATAATATTTCACATTATGACTAAATCCATAATATAATGGATCTTTTAAAATACTTTATTTAATTAAAATAAAAGATCGAATGTGAAAAAAATTCTAAATTTCTATATTCACTGAAATATCTAACATTTTAAAAAAATAAGAAAATGTCTTCCTACGTTTATTTTAATAATATTAATTGAAGATGGAATTTAATTTTATAAAATCATGTTTCTTATTATTTCATAAATTAATAATAATATTTTCATTCAAAAATTAATAAAAAATATTTTTGAATGAATCATATTTCATAAAAATATATTGTGTTTATAATAAATTGGGGTTTTATTTGTTAAGAATTTATCAATAAATTTATTTAAATTTGTTACATTATATATATTTCATAAATAAGCTAGTAACATTTATTCCCACCCATTTAATAGCTAGGTTATAAGGATCCTTAGTAGTAAGAGTTTCTTTTTGGCTTGGTGTTGCGTGTGGCATACGCTATAAAGAATAATTTTCCCTTTTTAAAAACATATAGTGTGACATTCTCCCCCATTAAATTAATTCACCCAAGATATTTCATATTAATTTATTATGGTAAAATAGGTGATAGTAATTATGCATCATAGATTTATCTATTTCTTAGGTTGCCTCTTCGTATTTATGGTTTCCCTATAGTACTTTGACCAGGTGGGTTGTCTTATTATATAGAAATGTATCTCTGTGGTCCATGATATTCACTTATTGGTCATATAAATAGAGATCATTTTACAGCTATACCATATCTAAATTCATTACATGTGATGGTTCTGGTATATAATTCCTTTAGAGGGATACATGGAATACGTCGTGTACATGAGAAATAGTCAGTGGGGATTTTAGTTGATTGGCCACACTTATGATTCGATCAAGAATATAAAATGGGTTTTTGTACCTGGGTATTAGATTACCCTTCTTCTCAAATCGTTTTACTCTCTCCAATGAATATATGTATAGAAAAACATTCTCCCTATCCTCAAACTCCACATCTCACCCATGATTTTCATCATAGGTATTCAGCCAACTCTAAAAAATTATGATATTTTGCCAAATTATCTTGACCCATTCTATTATCTCATCAATAATTTCATGCTCCAATAACCTATTTTTTCTAACATTACATCAACACACATGTGTTATACATCTATTTATATACATGTATTTATATAGATCCTTTTGGTTTCTTGAGTGGAAGTTATTTTTTTTATAAGATATCAACCAAAGTGATATTTTTATCATATCTTCCTTCATATTCCACCAAGCATGATATAAACATGTCCTATAGTGTATAAATAGTCCACTATGATTAGAAATCAGTTTGGGGGTAACACTCTAAATTTATGTTCTACTCATTATTTAGATCATGTTGGATGCTCTTCTAGAACATGGACGCAATTCTTGGATCATGATCATATACTATAGATACAGGGGTTCAATAAAACCTCACCACCTATTTTATGTATATGATTTCATGTTGATCAAGTGATAAGTCCTCCTGAATTTCAATTATTTGTGTAGTCTTTGTAACATTATCCACCACAACCCATATCAAGATTTTACATCTTTTTTTCTTTAAATTACTATGGTAAATTTTCATGGTGATGATTTCCCATTTCTATGTTTTTATGGGTAATGGTTTCATCATTACCTTAAACTTTTTTCTTTCATCCTTAAATTACAAAAATACCAAACAAATTGACATATATTCCAAAATATTGTTCTTCATATTTTCCTACCAATTGTTCTCTCATATATCTTGATACATCTTCAGACTCTATGGGTTGATAGAGAAGGTAGAGCTATGTGCATCATTTAACAACTCTTTCTTTATCTATAGATTTGATAGTACACATAGTAATGAACCCAATATTACAACACCTTATCTATAAATATTAAACACAAAGAGTTTCTCTTTAATTATTTCTTCAACATTCATAAAAAATTATAAATCATCTCTTTTAGTATCCTTTAACTTTTTCAGAATGGATTCTTGGGAAATCATTTGGGAAATGAATGGTGGTGTTCCTTTCTTTAGGATTATCATGTCCATACATTGAGTTTCATATAATATTGGATCCTTATCAATTATCATCATTGATATAATTAGAAAATCATTTCTAATTAAATATTCTAGCACTTTTTTAGATTTTCAACTATTGTAGTAGATTGTTAAATCATGGTCATTAATCAAGACTATCCATATTCATTATTTCATATTAATCTCCATCTATGTGAATTTTTATTTAAGGAAATTATGACTCTTATATATTTCACACTTATCTTTATATGAAAAATTTTACTATATTTTCATTGTAAAGATCACTATAGTCAACTATATATAATTTTTGGGATATTTTTTCACATAAAATTTCAACTACAATAAAGAATAATATACCTCTTTGTTATTCTACACCAGTAAACAACTGAATCCCTTTTTTGAACAATTATTGTATACTATAAAAATATCCCCAAATGATTGAAGCATAAGTACCAGTGTAGTGATAATCCTTTTTTTCAACTAATAAAATCTCTCTTTACATTAACTTATACAGAAAAACATTACTCTCATCCAATTCATCTAAGTTATTATGATTTAAAACGATGTTATTTTTTCCATAATTCATCAATAAAACTCAACTAGTCCAAGTAAGGTATAGATCCACATTATAGATGTTGGTCTATGTTTATTGTAAATTTCCTTTATTTTATAATTTTCAATAGATATCTGATTTCTAGTGATTAAATTCAACAATAATTATACTTCCTTTATCCATATCTCATATTTACTATAATTTTAATAAATTTTATCCTTTCAAAAATCCTTTATCGTAGTACTCAAATTCACCATCATTCTCCACCTTAATTTTAGAGTAAATCTGTATATCATATATAAATACTTCTATAAATGGGTCAAGGTGATCTCTAGGGACTCTATACATAAAATCCATAAATACCTATGGAGCATTTGTGATTCTCAAAAGAATCACTATGAACTCATGGTTCCCTGGCCTTCTTTGAAAAGTAGTTTTGGGAATATCTTCTTTCTTCATCTTTAATTGGTGATATCCTAATCGATGATCCCACATATATAATTAATGGTATCTATTTAATTGAACAAAAAATTAATTTACAAATTAAAAGGGATACTTTTTCCTTATCGTGATTTTTCTGAGTTAATTATAATCAATCCATAGGCACATTGACCCGTCCTTCTCTTTGATGAAGAGGACTAACTAAACACACTGTGAAGAACTCAGGAATTTCAAACCCTTTTCTATATTTTCTAATAAACTATTTATTAGGTCTTCTAACTTAGTAGTATTCATTATAGAAGCAGTATTGAATATGGGATAACATCATTGTATATATCGACTGAGAACTCAACCTATCAGTCGTGAGGAAGTAAAAGAAAATCTTTAGGGAATACATCAATATAATATTTCACAATGGGAATGACTTCAATAATTATTCTCTCATTTGTATCACTAATCAAGGATTGATATACTTGCTTATAAGGTAATAATATATGTGGTTGAGAAATATATTTTTGTGGTGATTCATCCCCCGCATTTTATTAGTATATAATCACCGTATACCTTGGGATGTTGATATTTATATCCATATCTTGACAGTTGATAATGGATTTATATAAGGATAACATCAAAATTAACTAATAAAAGTAAGATGATATTTTTTTGGAAGATTTACTTGACCAACATTTATTGGGGAGGGGTTATATTCTGGGGACAGAAACATTGATCCTTTTTTTCGTCTCCAAGAGAGCTCAACCCCCATGTCTTGAGTTTGTTCTTGAATAGTTCTTCTAAACCAGAATGATATTAAATAATGTGTAGAATCATAATCAAATATAATTATCACTATTATGTAATGAATAAATATAATACATGTCACCACATCATAGGTAGAATCCACCTTTGTAGTAGATATAGCGTATTATCTTTCTTTATATCTAGTCCTTGGAGGTTGTTTTCATTGATTTTCATTAACAGAACATCTCTTAAGGAAAATTATTGCATAATTCACATGTTCCATGCAATTGAAACACTACACCATAAGTTAAGTGTTTGTTGGAAAATTATTTTCTTTATTAGTGGTCTTATTCATTTCCATTCAACACTGATTATTTTGATTCCCCTCTTTTCCACATTTTAAGCATCTCTGAGTTATCATCAGATAGTTTCTACAATACTTATTTCCACACATTTGAAAAGTGTGATGTTGGGTTTTCTTTCTTACATGATATACATCTATTGATACTCATAAAAAAACTCCATTTTTCATTATTCACCTATAGACCCACATGACCTATGTGAGTCACTAACACTCATCTCAGCATTAATGGTATAATAGACATTATAATCATAACTATAAAAGTTTTTAATTTCAAAAGATTTTCATAAACTAGGATTTAATGAACGAAATAATTAGTTCACCTTATTTTTTTATGTTGATGTCGAAGTTGAAGGCATACCGAGAATGACTTTTGATATTTTCCTCATACACCCTAAAATAATCACCCTCAATTTTCATATGTATTTGGAACTACCCACCCATTTTATTATTGATATTTAAGGGAAAATATATATGGAATAATATATTCTTATATTGTTCTGATTATATGGAATCAATAATCTCTTTATAAAATATTTTCTGGATCAGTGTCCATCACTAATCGACCTCTTCCTCAATGTTAAAAACAATAAGCACCACATTATGTTTCGTTAATAATTGGAGGGAAAAATTATCTTCTCAATGGAGTTAATCCATTTTTCCATGACGAGTGTTTCATTAGATACACTAAATGTAAGAGTAAATTTTCATATAAAATTATCAACGACAACTAGATCATTCTTATGTGGATGAGTGTGTTTTGAATAATCACATTATAAGCCATGGAAGGATCTATATGATCTAATATTTCCATGATATTATATGATAACACTTACTTAAATTTGGAAATATCATTGGTTAAATCATCACATATTCTATCATGTTGGTTTTTTAAGCAATTTTTTTTATTTAAATGCATTATTTAAAAAGAAAAAAAATATTAAAATTCATTTTTATAAAAAAGTAAATAATATAAACTAACAAGTAATAACTTATAAATTATTGCTATATACTAACTTATAATGATCTAGGTTTCAATATTAGTTATAAATGGTATTTTTTCTTATTAGGTTTTCTAAACTAAATTTTTTTCCATTCCTTCCTAATGTTTTTCAAGGACTATTGTTATTTTTGAAAGAATATAACCTAAGAGTTTAAAATATGTATACCACAAGTTGAGTTATCATTCTCCAGGTGACAATAAATTCTAGAAGAATGTATCATTTATTTATTTATTAATAATAGATATAATTATCCCAAATCCACATCATGTTTTAGAATATAGACATGGATCTGTTTTAATGGAACTCCCATGTTCTATACTTCACCAATATTCGAGGATGTTGTTATATATAGAGACTTGTGCCTAAAATTATACTTAGTGTTATCAATAAATTATTCTATTCTTAATCCCCCAAAATACTAGACCAATCTATGATACTGACTATAGATAACCATTCCTTATACATATATTAATACACGATATATAAAAATAAATATCCAATAAGTACAACCCTAATGATCATGAGGCCTAGTGTTATTGGAAGACTTGGTTTATAATTCATCAAAAGGTAGACAAAATAGGAAATAATCATTGTATTCTCCACAATGAGATTTTAATTAAATATTATATGCAAAAATTGTTTATGATAACATATAGAATACATAATATAATAGGGCGAGTTAAAATGATTAGTGAGGTAATCAATAAGATAAGGAAACAAAACATGTCAATAAAAGGTATATCATTATATCATAAAATATAAGGCCCGTGATTAATCACATGGAATTATAATATAATGAGCATGATATAATGAGATCATGGTAACATATTAAATTTGGAATCAATAAAAAATTTACATAATCATGTTTCTATGCTAACTTCCTAGATAATGTCACTTGGTGGGAAAATTTTCATAATGGACTACATTTTCTCACTAATCCCTTACATGACATTTCATGAGACAAAATCATTCTCCATTGAATTATAGTGTGATATGGTTGAACCCATCATAACATGTTAATTATTTATGTGTTAAATGTAAATTAAATAAAGAATATCATATAAAATAATAACTACCAATTTAGATAAAATGGGTTGCATAAACTTTGCTAATATCATAGTAAATAGAAAATTCATAATTAATAAATTTTAGATATGATCATAGGGTATGTATTAGACCATAAAAGGAAGGGATAAAAAGTTATGTATATATTTGGGACATATAATTATAGAATTTATAATCATTCCATGGCATTAGAGAGAGATAGATAGAGACAGAGAGAGATAAAGTGATTTTGAGATCGAATATTCATAACCTAAAGGAAAGCATCATTAAGATATACCCCTTACCTCGATACAGATTCATTAGTGTGTTATTAAAATTCCATATTAATAATACTAGGTTAATTGTTTTAATTTATTTATACAATTTTACATTGTTATTATTCCTTTAATTTTAATTATTATCATTATATATTCAATCACTTAATCATTTAGATTCATGTTAGATGTTTTGATGATGTTCAGCTTATATGTCCAAAATTACCTTGGTATGTTAATGAAGGTCAAATATATTATTAATTAATAATATATAGAATAATAATCATGAAATAATTGACATTTTTATCATTAATTGTTCTTTTTAATCCAATCATGAATGATTATTAAAGTTATATACATTATAGTTGTTCAAATGAAAGGATATTTGTATAATGAGTAACATATCCCTTGTTCAAAGATCATATTGTAAAAAATGTGTGGGTTATTTTCTACTTCCATATTGATAAATAAATCTTAAATAAAATATTATTTGTTTAAATACACTTACATATACCGTAAATGTGACTATGAAATAGAAAATGAATCACATCACTTAATGAGGTAGTTGTCTACTATAGACAAAAAGGCATTATAATTATATAATGGTTGTAAAATTAAGAAGTTTTAGTATATAATAATTTTAAATAATTATTAACATTAATTAATATAATATATAAAAAATGAATCAATCATCATTAATTGATTTGATAGGAAATGATTGAAAGTTAATTACATTACTATATGAGGAGACAATTTATCATTCCCAAGAATTATGGATTTGTTTCCCATTTGATAAAGGTGGAGATACATTTAGTGTATACTATTAACATAATAACATTATATTTTATGTTATATAATAAATTTTATTTCACAATTTTTAAGTAATACATTATGGATTCCGAAAAATAAATAAAACAAATATGTTTGGATAGAAATTATACCTCTTCTATAGAAGAGATTTTTTTGATTATACACAAAGACTCCCTATATCTCATTTATATTCAAAAAATTCCTATAAGACATGGGTAAGGAATTAATGAATTTATTTTTTTAGTCATTTTATGAATCAAAAATAATTTTATGAGTGTAATGTATGAGATATGTAGTTATAATTTATAAGTGATAGGGAATGGCATTTTATTAAATACCTAAAACTATTCAACAACAAAGGTCGCTCTCAAGAAAAGTAATAAAAAATTGACATTTAATGGAATTTATGGGTGATATGGTAAATACCTGCCACTAAAATTCAATAACAATATTTTTTTAAACATTTTATTCTATTTAACTCTATGGTTACTCACTTTAACCATTATAGTTTCTCACCACGATAACTATTTTTTTAGTTTTAAATATTCATAAAAATATAATTTTAAATTATTAACTAATATTAATTAATATTATTCCAAAATTATATTCAATTTAATAACATTTAAATCACAAAAGAGTCAAAATTAAATTTAAAATTAAAACCACAAAATATGTCAATAATGGGGTTTCACGAAATGAATTTTTCATGAAATGGATGATATTATATTAACTATAGGAATGGAAATAATTATTTTGTGGATTTAAATTAATAAAATAAAACTTATAATATATAAATTTCATTTATATCTTTAACTATAATGGATTATTTTATTTAAATAATATTTATAAACTTTATTTAGTTTATCTATTTTGTAGAAAAATAATTTTTTAAGCATAAATATAAAATTATACCAAAACCATAAAATTAATTATTAAAGTAAAAGTAATTAGATAATTATAAAAAATAGTCAATATGTCATCTAAATACTAGATAAAAAATATAATGTAATATTTAAATTGCATGATTTAGTGAAAATAAAAGAATGTACATGAAAAATAGATAATTTTCATTATTCAATAAATAATAAAACATTTCCAAAAAGTCCAAAAACAAAACCCAAAGTAAATTAAGGTATTATTATTTCAAAATTAAATATAAATTTATAAAATAAATTTATTTATTGGTTCATAATTTAATTATAATATATATTTTCAACAATAAATGAAAACAATTTTGAGGGAAACATATCATTAAAGAGTAAAATGTCTTCATTAAAGATTGAGTATTTTTTTCTTGAGAATTTATCAATAAATTTTTAAATATTACAACCTAATTTTTTTACTAATTTATTTAATTAAATGATTATCTTCTAATTTAATTTCTAGGTTATAATATTCATAAGTAATCATGGTTTGTTTAGGCTTTTCGTTGCATGACACATATGCTATTGAGAATTTTTTTCCCATTTAAACAAATTTAGGGTGTCTCGTGTAATATAATGGATAATAATAATTAAATTCCCAATGGATTTAATTATTAATATTTGATTTCTCAATATAAAACATCATTATATCTATATTTTAAAAATAATTTAATGATACAATTTAAAACAATGGGTAAATCCACATTAAATTTGGCCAACAAATTTTAATCATGAGACATGTTGATATATCAAGGGGATATATAATTATTGACCACAATCATCAATACTTATCAAGGTCATTCATGAAAAATTAAATGACTGATTTGATACATGAAAATATGTCCTATCAATAAATATTTGTACTGGGTAATGACAATGATTTAACATAATTTTCTCATGTCGATTAACTAACATTCATAGTAAAACAACATAAGAAAAAATTACATGTATTTTAACAAATAAGCTTGTCCATGATAAATAATATGTATATTTAGGATATATATAAATTATATTAATTATATGAATGTGAATTTTTCAAGGGAAAATTAATGACTACAAAAATAATCAAGAAAGTCAATGTCAATATTTTACCTAATCAATATAATAATAAACCATCTTGAGAATTAAAAATTATGGTTTCTTTGAAAAATATCTCTATTATAGTATATGTAAAATAAAAGGATGTTGTCTCTGTTGAATAAAAATACAATTAAAGAGCATTAAAAACATTCTTCATGAAAATACGCTTTTCAATTTGAATATATAATTAAAAAACAAAAAAAATTACATAATATTTAAAAACCATTTTATTTTAAAAGATGATTTTAAACATTTAAATATTATTTTTCAAAATGAGGTTTAAAAAATAATGAATATTACATTCCTGGTGATCATGTTAAAACAAATATTTCTTTCATATTTATGTTAAAAATATTAAAGGTACATTTTTTGGAAAGCATAAATAATATTCCATTTAAACTATATGTACAATAAAAACTGGTTAAAATTTATTTAATAAATCATTAAATAATGTTAAAAATTTTCTTAAAATTATTTTTATGAAACATGTATTTAGAATAAAAATTATTTTCAACCAAAGTTAAAAGGAAAAGATTATTTTTTTAAAAAAAAATTCATAAATGATATTAAGTACTAAAATATGAATATGGTAATATTTAATTAAAATATAATGAATAAAAAAGTAGATGAAAATGAAAAGTGTTTTATTAAAAGATTATCTTATAATTTAATTCAGTAAAAATTATCGAAAAAACAATCTCGATTAAAATGATATTATGAAATAAACCATTAAGACTTTGGTAATATTTGAATAATAACCCCCATGAAATAAATAACATATTATAAAATAGAAAATAAAAATAAAAAAATATTTTTAATATAACATATCATGTGTCTGGTAGATACACCACCTAGAAAATGATTTGTTTATAACATAATATTTGTCACAAAGAAGAAAATTGGAGACTATATAACTTTACAATAATCATAATGTTGCTATAGAAATAATGAGTTAATAAATTATCTGAATAAAATGTAAATAAAAATAATACAAGTGTAGATACAATGGAATATAATTAAAAATAATTACACACATTATATTAAAATATCAATGGAAATTAAGATGTAAAATAACCCAAAGAAATGAAATTGAGTAATTAAATTCATTACCACATGGTAATTTTCATTCCAAATCCCATGGGATTAAATAATTGACATTGAAAAATAAAATTCATTGAATTTTTAAGGATTCATTATATAACATGTAAAATTTTCCTTATATACTTCATATAAAATAAATTATTTTCATAAAATTAAATTATGCCTCAAGAAAGGGAAATTGAGATGAAATTCCTTATATTACACTCCCATTTAGTTTAACGTAATTTAAATTCACATATAATGTTTTGGAAAATGTTAATAATTTATAATATGACCATATTCATATTTATAATATCTTATATAAAAATTTTATAAAACTATATTGCCCACTCATTACTAATATATCATTATTTCCGTTATTGTCATTATTAACTGCTTTTTTTATCAAGTTTATTTTCTTTCAGATTTTATACTTATTATTAACATGATAAATTTAAATAATATTCAGGATTATATTAAATTTATAAACATTAGAATTATTTATTAGGTGTATTTTTAGAACTATTTTATAATGTTGGACATTGAAAATGAATCGCTTCGTATCGTGGAGGCGGTAGGTTTTATATATGCATGAGAAACCATATCATTTCCTTAATGGGTGAAAGGGTATGGAATTGGACGATATAAAATATTTTCAAAAATTAATATAATTTAATAAATATTATATAAATTAATCATTTACATCATTTTTGTTGACCATGTTAGTTGGTAATGGGAAACTAAATTTATCGGGTTTTGAGGAAGTAGTCCAACGTTGGATCTATTCTTAATGACCATAGGATTAGTATTTTTTGGAATAAAGGAACAAATATAATGTGTATGAGGATTTATGGGAGATATTTTGAAAATATTTTATATAAATGTATAGGTATGTGCGAATAAGTGAGGGGATGGGGTGCCTTTTAATAATTGAACAAGAGTGGTATTTCAGTATGTACCGAAAACAATTCAATAATGAAAATTCATTCTCAAAAAAATTTCATAAAAAATAAAATAATTATGGGTTGTTTGTAATATATTATTGACAAACACATACAAAATAATAAATAAATTTTTTTTAAATATGTTATTCCCTTTACCTCGAAGGTTATTAACTTTTACCATTTTTGTTTTAACCATGGTAGCGAGTTATTTTAACGTGGGTAATATATCCTAAAAAAAATGAGACATATTAGATAATTTGGACTCAATTATTCTTCATATGAAATAAAACCTGTAAAATTAAGATTCCAGGTGTGTCAAAAATTATTTATAACAAAATTCAATTTAATGTTCATAACCAAACATTAACCTTAATCATAGTAATTAGATTTTACAATTGTACTGTTCATAAATAATAGAAATTAAATAGATATTATTGGGTATTATTAATTGTGATGAATAAAAATAATGAATCCATTTTATGAAAATAAATTAACATAAGTTTCAGAATTCAATTTAAAAAATGATCCCACAAAACGTGTCGAAAAATAATTTTCAAGAATCCTTTATTTCAAGCATTAGATAGTCTTATATTAACAATATGACTAATAATATTTATTGCATGAGTTTAAATTACTATATATAAATATATATTATATAAATTCTAATTAAATATATTCTCATTATTTGATGTTTTAATCAAAAAAAAATGGATAAATATTATGCCCCTAAAAACTGTTATAAGAAATATTCATTTTTATGACAATAAAAAACCATATAACAAAATTCTGAATCAAACTGATTCCAATGTAATTAAACATAATAAATATAAATAATAATATTTATGGTACTTGAATATAAAATTTAAATCATTATGGTACTATTAAATTATATATTTATTGAAAAAAATTAATACTTTTACAAATAGGGGTGTCATTTTCAATTTATTTATATTTCTATCTTTTTATAAAAACCCCATATTCCCACACTAAGATAATTTTTCCTTGATGAATTAAACAATTATGTTCGTTTTTATAATATAATATCTATAATTGGAAGAAATGGATTATATTATTTTCACTCATAAATAAATAACAACATTTTTGAAGAAAAATTTATTTTTCAAGAATAAAAAGTTTACTAAAAATTGAGTCCTTATTTACAATATATTTAATTAATATAAGATATGTATACATAATTTTAAAAGGGATATTTCCCTCCTAATACAAAAAATTTTAAAGGGTATGTTTGAATAGTCACATTTATATAGTATATCGTAGTTCATCTGGTCTCAGTGTTGTGTGTCATATATGCTATCAAAGATAATGTTCTTTATTTAAAATATTTGGTTCAAACATTCTCCAATCAGTCAAAAACATTCAATCTAATATTTCCGAATTTCACTCTAAAAAAGGTTTTTTCATAAGAAAATACCATTGTATAAAACTCATATCATAAAAAGTATTAATAATGCTCTGTCCTGATATGAGAAAAAGGGATGTACAAAGGTTATGTATAGAAACAACTAAATTAGTTTACAAGTAAAAAACAATTAGTGGGATGTAAAAATATAAACATAAGAGAAAATTTTTATGCCCAAATAATATTAGTCACTGACACAGATCTTGATCTAAAAAAAGTGAATGATCATGAAAATTTTAACAATTAAGAAACCAAAAAACAATGAGGTGTGAAAATACAATTAGGTCATTAGATTCCAAGGTAATGGTATAATTTTTTTTTCAAGATCATTTTTTAGGGTTAAAAAATAATTTACCATCCATATAAAGTACATAAGAAAATATATGCAGTAACACTGATCTTCATTCAGGTATGGATCCTATTTTTTAGGTTTTTTGAGAAAATGAGGAGTTTCTCCAAATTAAAGGAGTACACACCGTGCACTTTTGAGTACATGTCGTGTAGCCGGTTGTTGCGGGTGACCATGTACTGGCCTTATAACGGCCAAGTACATGGCTATGTGGGGTGACCAAAATAATAAAAAAAAGTGGGGCTCGGTAAAGGCATATACACACAATGTAATTTTAAAAGACACGGCGTGTACTTTTATTTTTAATTGTTATATTAGACTGGGGTCACGTCTAATTGTAGGAACATACATCTTCTCAGCCTATCTCTTCCAGAAGTGACCAATGAAAACGAATCATCTTCGATCCACTGAAGTGACATTTGTTCCTCGAATCAACAACCATTGATTTCATTAGAATCACCACGGATTGTCTTCCTTCTTCAAGAGCCCCATCTCTTGTTTTCTACTCTCACATGAGATATTATTGGTTAAGTGTTTTAAAAATTTTATATATCTCCAACATTATAGGTCTAATCAAAAGCTGGGATTCAACTATATCAAATGTACAATGTCGAGGTATGTGGTTTGTGCCTTTATGTAGTTAATAATTGAATTTTATGAGAAAAAGTGCCCAATACCCTAGAACGAGGTATTGCGTGTTTAAATATTTTAGCCCTCTTAATGCCTGTTATACCTTATGTTCCTGAGTAGAGGTTGTTTGATTGTGAATAGGGCTATTTTCCATGTTTTGGTTATGTTTGCCCCGTTTTTTTTGATATTGACTGTTTGTTCTAGAATTTAATGTTAGGATGATTTGTTTTTCCATGCCTAGTGTTATTAGGATGGAGTGTTTTATCTGATGTTATGATATTCTATGTAGATATTTAGCTAAGTATTACTTTTATATTTAATTTGAATGTTGAACATTGTAGTTCATGATTGCTTTACATAGGGTTTTGAAAACCTGATGTAGTGAGACCATATGGGGAATTTATGTTGATGGCTTCCCCCCGAGTGTGTTATATTTATCACGTTGCGAGACCATATGGGGAATTGATTTTGAGTTCTTCCTCAGAGTTGGTATAGTTTCCATTATAGACCACATGGGGATTTGACATTGTTTTCTTTCACAGAGTGTCTATATTTTATATTTAAATGTATATAGGGGGAATTGACGGTGAGTGCTTCTTCAGAGAGTCTTTTTTTTCATGGGACCAAATGGGTTAGACCGCTTGAGCTACCCAGGAGGTTGTTATATCATTTTATAAGTTGAACCATAGGGGTTATTCTATGAGAACATACCCAACATGTTATTAGAGATTGATTGGTTTACCATAGGGGATAGGTTGTGGGTACCTCATAGAGGGTTACTTGTTTGGATTATCTGCTTAGTTGATATGAGAAAATGAATGCTATTGAAACTATAAGATTTTTTACTTTTGATTACTTCTTTCTTTAATACATAATTTTTCTTATTAAATACCATATATATATTCGCTGGCTATTATGAATAGATCATTGGGTGTTTTCCTACTGGTATTCATCTCACACCATGTTTGGGTTATGCTTTTTCACCTAAAAGGATAATATTACTGCAGTTATAGATAAGGGAAAGCACCTTTCTACTTCAGGAACATGATTTCTGTGGAGCTGGAGAGCTTGAGACCAAGATGAGGCTTGTAATGCTACTGGAGTTTAATTGTTTTCCTTATACAGTGGTTTCGTATTGTATTCCAACATTTTTACATGTTTCACTACTTTCCATACTTGTGTATCATGCGTCATTTATATATATGTGCTCCTGTTTTTTATTACTTCTAGTCTTCCATTGGTTAATTATGAATTTTATTACTACTTCTGTTGTTTTCATATATTTATTTCCACTCTACTACTCAGCCAATGAGGTCGTATTTTCCCCACTATCGCACCCAAGGCCCTCGCAGCTAGTTAGATTCCTCTCGCATTTGGGAAAATGTGCTTGAGGCCATGTGACCAATCGGGCATGGGGAATCTCTGGGCGGCCCGTGGAACCTATACATTACAAAGAGGTATCCAAGTAATTATTTTCATCTTGACTTACTTTTTGCAGCCTATATCTAAGGATCGTAAGAAGTAGGTAGTTTTTAATAATCTATGCCCAGGAGTTGCTAACCCGTGTACAGGGAATATCCAATTTACCTTGTATATTGTGTTTTTTCTGGGTTTATTTTATTATTATTGATTTGATTTCACTATTGGGTGATTCACATGATTTGCACTATTATTGTTGATATTATTGAGGTTCTATTTCTATTGCATCCCAATGATATGAGGTTATTCCATTTCATGCATCATATAGGATCATGCTAGAGATCACATGTCATGTATTCATGCCATACCATTAAGGGTGCATTACTAATTTCATGTTGTTGTGATATATATTGTGCTAGATATTTATGATGTTGTGATATATTCCTTGATTGAATACATATTATTTGATAGGGTATTGTGAATATGTAAGGTTTTGATTGAATGACCACCAAACTATGGTTCTTGAGGTGTTATGGTACCTTATTGATTGAAATTTGGAAGATCATTGCACTGTTATGCTTGTTTATGAGATGTTGAAGATGCCAATCATTGATTTGAGGAAATTATGTGCCACCATGGAATAGAATATGTAACTTTGATGTATGTTTTATTGTTTTTTCTAGGTTTCAGATAAGTTTATGAGGATTACTGTCTGAAAAAAACCCAGAATACATGGAGTGTAATGATTAATACCTTCCATGTATCCTTCAATTCGGGAAGGAATTGTTTTTATTAAGTACATGTCATGTACTATATTTACATGTCATGTAATCTCTAACTATGTCACTGGATGTTTTGGCAGAGAAATAGGGTTGGGAAATCCTTGGTGGAACACGTCGTGTAACGGACGTACAGGTCGTGTGTATAGACCATGTGTCTTGATATGTGACTAACGACACAAGTGGATTGTGGGTAGTTAGTATATGTCATGTCTGGTAAAAACTTTCCGAGTAGATTCAGTTGTGTAACCAGTCATGTGACTAATGAAAGGAGTTGGTGAAATATTTCTAGTACACATCGTGTCAAGCACAAACACACCATGTAGTCTTTCTCTAGGAGAACCATGTGGGTTAAGTCATGTAGAAGAACTTAGGAAGGGGAAGAGGATTCATGTTCCCGCCTTGAGTTAAGAAAACACGATGTGTGGAAGGGGTGTTTCATTGTCACAACCCATCACCCAAGGCCCATGTTGTGACTACCCCAATCCCGCCTTCTATAGGCCAGGGGCTGGTGACGAGCACTGAAATGCGTATTCCCTAAAACCGGGAATGCATTGCCTTTATAACCTGTAAACACACGCAACCATGCAAACTATGACATGTGAACACAAGTAAAACTATATAGAAAAAAGTTTGTTGAATGTAATAGGGGACAGAATACAAGACCAATAGTAAAGGTACAAGTAAAACAGAAATACAATACAACTGAAGAAAGAGAAAGATAGCTACTAGGTCGTCCTCAAAGATTCCTACTTGAAGGGTAGGTACAGATTGGCTCCTCAGCACTCCACATTTTCCTGTCTCCTTTTCGTATTGACATGCCATATGGTCCACCTCCGGGAACCATCCAGACCTAGTACCCTCAGCCTCGATCAGTGCAATCTGTCATCTACACGAAACACAACAAGGTGCGGGCATATCCTGTGCAGGGGTGAGTATAACGATACTCAATTGGGACCCCGAGACCCTCAAAGTCTCAGAAAATCCACAAAGGATAAACCACAATGAATGAAGTCAACTATCAAGCCTAATTAAGTATATGCCCATACATGTACCTAAGTTATCTGGTATACCCATCTCAATTAAGAGGAAACACAGGGTCCAACCCAAAAGACCAAAGCTCAACTGTTCCACAAAAGAAGAAATACCATGAAGGTAAGTACCACACAGGTACACCACACAGAAGAATACCACCAATGTATTACCATTAAGGAAAGTACCACATAGGTACAAACTCATCTCACACCAGGTATATCTTAGGTACCGTAGTAAAGATGGTAATATTTAACAACTAAATCATCTTACTCTATTAAGAGGCAAACCTATAAATGATTCTATATCATCAACAGACCTATAGAGGATCATAGTACATCGTCTGACCCACACATGATCCTAGTACCTAGTGAGACCCACATAGAATCCCAGTACATTGTTAGACCCACACAGGATCCTAGTACATCATTAGTATGTCTTTATACCCACACATGATTTTTGTACAATGTAATTATGTTGTCAGACCCACACAAGATCCTAGTACATTGTCAGTACATCGTCAGACACACACAAGATCCTAGAACATTTTCAGTACGTTTTCAGACCCACATAGGATCCTAGTACATCTCCAGTATGTCGTTAGACACAAACAGGATCCTAGTATATCTCCAGTACCTCGTCAGACCCACACAGGATCCTAGTACATATCCAGTACATCGTCAAACCCACCTAGGATCCTAGTACATCTACAGTACATTTTCAGACCCACACAAGATCCTACAACAACTCTAGTATGTCGTCAGACCCATACAAGATCCTAGTACATGATCTAAAACATCGTCAGACACACAAAGGATCCTAGTACATGCTCTTCTATATTTTCAGACCTGCACAAGATCCTAGTACATGCACTTGTAAATCGTCAGAGATAGCTAAAGGGTTCCCGCACTAAGCTCACTTGTCTCTGGGTACATCCTCTACTCAGGCAACTATTAGATACTCTAACTTCCACTAAGTCTCACGAAGAAGTATTCCAATGGTTCTCCATGTAATAGGGGTCTCAACGCAATAGACAGTTTTTCAATCAAACATCCAGTCTGTAAGTTTGTAGCCTTCACAGTGGGCCTTACATGGGCAGCGTGGGGTTTGTCAGACCATGCAGGATATTCGTGTGAAGTCCCTGGTTGAGATAGTGGAAACCGCAAAGTTGGAACATGGTTTGACAAACCATTTGGGGTAACCATGTGTCAAATTAACATTTGGTTTTTTATGTCCCAGGAAACTTGGGATTTCCCATTTTCAATCATTCTTCATCACACTCATGGCTCACATGAGAGTTATGGTTTTTAGAGGTTGGGGAAGCTCCTTATCTAGTTTTAGAGGCAAATTGAAGGGGTTTCTTTGTGTATCTAAGGTAGTTCCCCTTGGAAAAGTCCCTCTTTTGGCATGAGGGCCGTGGTGCGGTGGGGTGAGGCCATGGCTGGCCTGATGGCCAGCCGTCTTCTCTGCACGACATGGTCACGTAGAGAGGTCACGTGTCGTTCCTTAGCTGGTGGCCTGATCCATCGGCCATCCTCCATTCATCACCCCGACACAAGATGCGACTCCTAGTTCGCTGAGCGTCATGGACACTTTCCGCCTCCCTCGTCGTGTGGTCAGCCTCCGGTTTCCCTCTTCCTCCATCACACAGATTTCATTAAAAACACAAGGGTTTGTGGAGAGGACATGCCATTTTTGTTTGGCCTGAAACCTTCACGTGAGAGCAGTATCAATTGGTTCACAATTGTTTCTTTAATCCAGAATAATTTCCAAAAACTAGTAAAGGGGAAATTCAAACAACACTCTCTATAACCACCAGCAATAATTATTCTCAATCCTGCAAAAAAAATCATCTGCAGATCAACTAGTTAGTGAGTTGATCTGAATTCGTTGTTTTGAAGGGAAGAACATGGAATCAATAATCACACATAATTAAACCCCTACCTCAATGTTTTATTGTAGTGTTATGTGGGAGAAGTTGAATATGTCGACGTTCATCATGCCCCCCACATGCCTCTGATCCCAAGCTCGTTTGTCGGAAAAACGCTCTTCAATAGAGGTGGTTATTTGTTGTTGATGAATTGCACCATTAGAGGATGTCACAGGGAAGGAGTTGAAGTTTTTGGAGAACATTGGAATTCTTCATTTATGAAGCATTCTTCGTTGGAGGATGTGTTCCTCCAAGTTCTCCCAAAAGCTTTTCCAATGCTTTTACCAATGACATCTTTGAAAAGAAATAGCCAACCAATATTAAATGTGTATGTAAAATTTTAAATTGTGGGAACAAAACAAGTTGGAATCATTAATCAATTTATTAGGCATAATTAAATTGGGGAATAATTTATCTGGAGGAATTCCATGGGTTAATTCCTCATTAATGAGGATGTTGACGGAATTTATCCCATTAAGAGGGTTCGGGTGGTCCCCACAATTAAATTTAAATTAGGGGTGGTTTTAGGCTTCGGTGGTCCCCACCACTGAGCATTCAATTTGGAGAATAAACTCTTGTGGTCCCCACCTCCCTAAATTAAATTAGGTTTCAAAAATAAAAATAAAATGATAAATAATTTTATTTTTATTTTCCCATGTAAAATTGAAAACTATATTTCACCCTCGACATACTCCGGTTTAGGTAAAGGACCCCTTAAGCGAATATCGGCACCACGAGTTCAACAGTGCCCTCAGATTTCTATTCCGAACAATGGTTCAGATGTTACAAAAAACATGCTTATACGTTTACTGAACGTACCTAAAAAAATTCAGAAATTCATTCTGGGCACACCAGGTCTCAGAATCACACGTTGTCAATTTTCGCAGACTCTTAAAATTCCCATATATATAAAACAATTAAATAGAATTCTTGGGTCTTTAAATTCTCCCCACATTCAAGATTTATGTCCCCATAATCCAAAACTCAATCTATGGAAAACAAGTAGGGGTACATAGCACACATCTCAGCCTTCCACCCCCATGTGCTCTCCTGGAGGTTCCCGTGCTACCAGTGAATGCACAATAGAGGTATCGATCTCCCATGAAGGACTCACTCCTATCGATCCTCAATCTCTACTAGAACCTCTGTAAACATCTCCCCATCATCAAAGTACAACATACCGTGGTTGATGATATGAGAAGGGTCATGCACATATCTCCTCAGCTTGGATACGTAGAAGATATCGTGCACCCGGTGCAACTATGATGGAAGTTCTCGGTGGCATGCTACCTCGCCAACTCTTCTGAGGAACTGGAAGGGTTTGAAGAACCTTAGAGGTAACTTGCCACCCAAGCCAAATCCTTTCAAACCTCGTCAGTGTGTGACCTGTAGAAAGACATGGTCGCCATCCTCAAACATCAGAGTTCTTCATCTACTATCCGCATAAGACATCTGCCTGCTCTGTGCAGTCTTCATCTACTCCAAGATAATTTGCACCTTCTCTTTGGTAGCACATACCATCTCTGGTCCCATGAGTGATAACTCCCTTTGGTTTTTCCATCACAAAGGTGATCTGAAAGGTCGACCGTACAATGCCTTAAAAAGTCCCATCCCAATGGTGGAGTGAGAGCTGTTGTTGTATGCAGACTCCACCAGAGGTAAGTGATCCTACCAACTACGACCAAAGTCGAGGACACAAGCACATAGTATGACCTAGAGGGTCTGAATGGTCCGTGCAATTTGGCCATTCTTCTGAGGATGGAATTCGTTGCTCAAATGAAGTTGTATCCTGAAAGCCTACTCCAACCCAATCCATAGCCAGGAAGTGAATCATGTACCATGATCAAAGACAATCATTGAGGGTAATCCATGTTTCCGCACAATATCATTAACATAAAGGCGTACCAATCTCTCTATCAAACCCATCTCTGTGATCGATAGGAAGTGGTCCAACTTGCTGAGTTGGTCGAAGATCACCCAAATATAGTCATGACCTCTGGATGTACATTGAAGTCATGTCACAAAGTCCATGGATATCTAATCCCACTTCCACTCTGGGACCTCTAAAGGCCAAACCAAGCCTGGTGGTACCTGATGCTCCACCTTCACTTGCTGACAAGTGAGGTTCCAATAGACAAACTCTGCAACTTCTTTCTTCATTCCTGACCACCAGTTCTGTCATCAAAGATCCTGGTCCATCTTCACCAATTCTGGATGTACAAATATAGGGGATGTGTGGAACTCTCTAAACACATCCTCTTAAAGTGACACTGGTAACATGGTATTTCCTAGGAAGAAGATGACGTGCTCTCCACCTTCAAAAATCCTTCAGGTGAATATCTTGTGGATATCTAAGCACGTCGAGCCTCACAGTCAACATCCCCCAACAATGCCTCCCTAAATTGCTGAAGAAGTGGGGGAGTAACTGTAAGAGACTGAAGGAAAGTTGCTCCATCTCGATCCACGAAGGATATATACAAATTTTCCCAACTGATTCATCACCTCACCTAACAGTTGTACAATATATCTATTGTTGAGTGTATCTGCTACAACTATTCCTTTCCCAAAAGTATATACTATCTCGAAGTCATAATCCTGGAGGAGATCAAGTCAATGTCACTGTCTAAGGTTCAGATCCTTCTGAGAAAAGATGTAACTGATACTTTTGAGATCATAGAAGACTATAAAATGTTCACCCATCAAATAGTGTCTTCACATCTTTAGCACAAAGACCACTACTGCTAACTCCAGGTCATGGGCAGTGTTGTTCTACTTGTCAGTCTCTATCTCAGCTCCTGAAAGCTCTACTGACACTTCTCCATCCACAATAAGGTCTTCCCCTTTTTCATCAATGCTGATAAAGGTGTCACTACCCTGGAGAAGTTAGGTTAAAATATCTGATAATACCTATCCAAAAAATACACCCTTCTCTCTTCAGTGAGGTATTCATGGAAAAATATTTTGAAATGATGTCCCCATGATATACCACTATTGTGTGGAACTGAAAACTCAAAACTCCTATGCATGAGTTTATCCTGTGTTGCCTGCATTTCCTTTTTCACCGACCAAGAAAAAACCCATTCCAACCACAACCTTATTTTCTAATATAGTCAATCTGAGTATAAACTATGGTTTCTCATTCCATACCCAAACAAACGTCGTAAGGAATCAACACTGTAACGAAGAGATTCCAACTGAAACTCTCATTTCAATGGATAAATTAAACTGTTAGTGTAAGTGTGATTATCGAGTATCCTCCCAATGTTATCTCCAGACGTGATGGTCAACTGAACGGCTTAACTGGAAACTCTAGGTCTTGAAAAAAATATGTGGAAAGAATGAATGATTGTTACCTATGTCTATTTACACGGTAGTTAGTAGTAGACACAATTCTTACCTCAAATAATTCCTAGAGCCCTTGGGTCACACTCCTTGATCACATGCAGCTACTCTCTTCCCCAATAATCTGGATCTCTAATCCTGGTGGGGTCCACAAAAAGGAGTTTGTTGTGACATGTCAAAATGTACACCACCTCATGATACTCTCCATGATCTTCTTCCACCTCTACTGCCATACAGATTCATCTGTCCCTATCACATCCTCTTCCTGAAACATTTTACACACCCAAGTCTCTGAGACTGGTGTCAGTTTCCTGCTTTCCCACTACTAACAGTCACTAACTATATCCACTCATCCAAATAAAATTCAACCACAAAGGTTCTCTCTAGCACCCTAACATAATTATGAATGCATAGAAGAATATTGCTGGATCAGAATACCTTAAACACACCTCTCTCGGATTTCCAAACCAGAAGCACTGATCGTATCATATTAATCGAGTACAAGAAAAGGTCGGCACACCTAGATCCATACTCAGCTACCGAAATGTCATCCTGCCTAAGATGTAGAAGCTATAGAGAAAACTCTGCCATCTCCTCAAGACAGTTCTCAACCGCCTGTGAGTCGGGCTCACCTCGGAACCTGAGGGGTATCTGATGCTGAATCACGTGTAAGGAACTAATTCAATATGTGTCCTCTACCAGTACAACCGATTGTAACTGCTGACCAATGGGTAGTGATATAGCTGAAACACTACTAGAAACTACTATATTGGGCAACACTCCACGTACCAAAGCCTCATAACTATTGGGACCATCCTCATGGTCTCTCAATGAAAAAGACTAGTAGCTAAGGTCACCATCTGCTCTACTAGTGTCTCAACTTGTCGGAAAACTCTAGCAATCACCTCTAGCCAGCCCTCAGCTGCGTGGGAATCTGTCTCACCACAAAACCATAGAGGCCAATACTTCTAGAACTCATGCAATGCGCTCAGTCAGCGTGCACCGTCATATGGTATGGCTGGTGGTATCTGCTACCCAATGGGTGGTGGTGTTTCTAGTACACCACCCGAACGTTCCAACATAACAAGAGGGCCCTGCACGGGATCATCGTCACTCAGTGGGCCGTCATCATGTACTCTATCGAGAATCCTATAAGGTTGCTTATGTAGTGGAATCCTAATACGGAATTGGTGTTCCATGGACAGTTAGTTATACCTAGTGACCTGACTCAAGAAAACAAAAGAAAACTTCTCAAAGCAAACATGCAATTAGTTTTTTCGTGCACTGAGTCGAAAATCAGAAGTCAAGGTCCTAGTGAATGGATAAGTCGGGCACAGTGATAGCATAGACACCCCCACATTAACATGGACATCTGGTCCCGGCCTGTAAGGTACCACCAATTTCCCTTAAAACACATTGTGCCCACCCTGGGCCCACCCACGTGTCTCAATGGGACATCTGACTAATGAAAATCCCCACAGACTGACACATGTTCTTTCCAGTGTGCTTTTTTCTTCACTCACACACACCCTGGGTAAATTCCCAACATGTCACCCATCCTGATCACTACTCCCAGCCATGCATTCTTAACTACGATGTTCTAATATGGTAGTATCCTGAAAAGGAAGGTGCACCTTGTAGACATGATTCATAAAATTTATCCATTTAACCCATTATCATTCGGGGGTGTTACAATCACCCCCCCTAGAGTACAACATCCTTGTTTTAATCTCTACATATTAACCAAGGAAGTGAACAAAACATAAGGCCCTTTACCACCTATGATAATAAATGTGCCACAACCCGTACCCTAGGGCCCATGCCATGACTACCCCAAGCCCACCTTCCATAGGCCAGGAGCTTCCTACTAGCACCAAAAGGCGTATTACCTAAAACTGGGATGGAATTAGATTTATAACATGTAAACACATGAAACCAAGCACACAATGAGATACGAACACAAGTAAAACTGTATAGCAAAAGAGTGCTGAAAGTAAGAGGGGACAGAATACAAGACCGATAGTAAAGGTACAAGAACATATTTAATAGAATAAAACTGAAGAAAGACAAAGAAAGAAACTGGGTTGTCCTCTGAGATTCCTACCTAAAGGTTAGGTTCAGATCAGCTCTTCAGCACTCCACATCAGTTCGTCTCCTCTGCATACTAACACGCTGTATGGAACACCTCTAAGCATTGTCCAGACCTGGTACCCTCATCCTTGATCAGCAGTGTCCGTCATCTTCCCCAAACACAACAAGGTGTGGGAATAACTTGTCCAGGGGTGAGTATAATGATTCTTAGTAGGGACCCCAAGACCCTCAAGGTCTCCCAAAATCTACAAAGGAGAAAACCACAAAGAATGAAGTCAATGGTCAAACATACATAGGTATATTCCCATACATATACCTATGTTATCATGTATACCCATATCAAGTAAGAGGAAATACATGGTCCAACCCCAAATACCAAAGCTCAACTAATCCACAAAATAAGGAATACCACCAAGGTAATTACAACATAGGTATGCCACACAGAAGAATACCACCAAGGTATTACCACGAATGACTGTACCACACATGTAGGAACTTAGCTCACACCAAGAATATCATAGGTACAGTAGTAAAGATTATTAGATGTAACTAGTGAATCATATTACTCTGTTAAGTGGAAGTCCCAAGAAGGATCCTAAATCATCATCAGACCTATAGAGGATCATAGTACATCGTTAGAGCCACACAGGACCCTAGTACCTCATAAGACCCAAACAAGATCCTAGTACATCATCAGACCCACAAAGTATCCTAGTACATCATCAGTATGTCTTCAAATCCACACAAGATCCTAGTATGGAATCAGTATGTTATCAGGACCACACAATATCCTAGTACATCGTTACTATGTCATTATACCCACATAGGATCCTAGTACATCTCTAGTATTTCGTTAGACCTACACAGGATCCTAGTACATCTCCAGTTTTTTGTCAGACCCACACAGGATCCTAGTACATATACAGTACATCGTCAGACCCACACACGATCCTAGCACATCTCTAGTACGCCGTCAAACCCACACATGATCCTAGTACATCTTTAGTATGTCTAAAAACCCACACAAGATCCTAGTACATCTCCTGTACATTGTCAGACCCATACATGTTCCTAGTACATTCTCTAGTACATCATCATAACCACATATGATCCTAGTACATGCTTTGGTATATCGTCAAACCCAGACAGGATCCTAGTACAAGCTCTGGTACGTCGTCATGACCAGCTACATGGTTCCCGCACTAAGCTCACCTGTCTTCTAAAGGGTCTTCTTCTCAATCCATTAGTCGATACTCCATCTTCCACGAAGTACCAAAAATAATAATCATAGAGGACTGACATGTCGTATATGTCTCAATGAAATAGATGGTGCATTAATCAGATGTCTGATCTGTAAGTTATTATCCTTGATATTGTGCTCCGCACGGGCAGCACACGGTTTTTCCGACCGTGGGGGCATGCCGTGCAAAGTCCCTGGGTGATATAGTGGAAACCACACGGTTGGCTTATGGTTTTCCAAACCATGTGGTGTAATTGTGCATCCACTTAAATTTAGGGTTCTTAAGTCCCTAGCACTCATGATTTCCTATTTTTATTTCATTCTTCCTTTCACTCGTGGATCATGCTGGAGTTTTAGTTTCCAGAGGATGGGGAAGCTCTTAAGAACATTTTAGAGGTAGATTGAAGAGGTGTCTTGGTGGATCGAAGGCAGGTCTCCTATGGTATGTCCCTATTTTGGGGTGAGGGCCACAATGTGGTGGGGTGCTACTGCGGCTGGCCATGTGGACAATCGGGTTCTCTGCGCGGCACAGTCACACACCGCGCCTTTGCAGGTGGCCAGCTCGGTAGAGAATCCTCCATTCATCGCAAAGATTTAATAAAAAATACAAGGATTTATGGAGAGTTCAGGACATGTATGTTTGGCAAGCACCCTCTGCGTTAGAGCAGTATCAAACGGTTCACAATTCTTTCTTGAATCATGAAGAATTTTCATAAACTGGTAAGGGGAAATTCAACCAACAATCCCTACAACCACCTTCAATAATTTTTCCCAATCCTAAAAAAAGAAATCAACTGCTAATCAAATAGTTAGTGAGTTGATTATATTTCATTGTTTATAGGAGAAGTAAATGGGATTCTATAATCAGACATACTTAAATCCTTACCTCGAAGGTTTCTTGTTGGGTTGCGAGAGAGAAGTTGAAAATGTCAACGTTCGTCACGCCCGCCACATGCCTCCGATCCTAAGCTCATTCGTCAGATAAATGCTCTTTGATGGAGGTGGTTCTTTTTGGTTGAAGACATCCACTGTTGGAGGATGTAACAAAGAAGGAGTTGAAGATGTTGGATAACATCTTCATTCTTCGTTTGAAGAAGCGTTCTTTGTTGGTGGATATGCTCCTCCATGTTCTACCAAAATCCATGCCAACCCTTTTCCCAACTAAATCTCTCAAAAGAAATAGCCAACCAAAATAAAAAGTTTTTGTCCAATTTTAAATTGTTGGCACAAAACAACGTAGAAACATTAATCAATTGATGAGGTATAATTAAATGGGAGAATAATTAATGTGGAGGAAGTCTGTGGGTTAATTTCTCAATAATGAGGAAGATCAAGGGGTTTCTCTAATTAAAAGGGTTTGGGTGGTCCCCTCCATTAAATTAAAATTGGGGTAGGTTTTAGGCATGGGTGGTCCCCACCACCGAGCATTAAATTTAGAGGATAAACTCTTGTGGTCCCCACCTCCATAAATTAAATAAGGATTCATGAATAAAAATAAAGTGTTAAATACATTTAATTTTATTTTCCTATAAAAAAGTGAAAAAGTGTCTTTCACCCTCGACCTACTGTGGTCGAGGTAAAGGTCCTCTTTAGCTAATATTGGCACTGTGATTCCAACGGTGTCATCAGATTTATATTTCTATCACCCGTTCAAAAGATAAAAATATCCGCTCAAATGTTTACCGAACTACCCTAAACAAAGTTCATAAATTCATTCTGGGCACACGAGGCCTCAGAATCATGTGCCGTCAATTTTTTTGGACTCGTAAAATTACCATATATATAATAAATTTTACATAGAAATTCTGGGTCTTTACATACATGACCAGGGTTGGTTAGAGTACACACCCATGTGAAAGCATAAGGGAAACACTCCATGTGGGGTTTTTACATGCCATGCATCCACCATTTTTAAAATTTTGAATGCTTTATTTCTAATATTTCTTCTTCTTGCACTTCTATGTTTCATCCCTTATTAATATTGATATAAGGTTTTCATTTGACCTTGTAGTTTCATGCCCCCGAGACTTCTTCCGGTCGTATGCCAGTTATTGGGTAGTAACCAGACATCGGACAAGGACAATAATGAACTGCTATCAGATCCTCTAGTCATTCTAATCTTAGCACCAGCTGTTATCACAGATATAGGTGAAGATGGACAGTTCCAAGAGGTATTAATGTGGTTTATGAATTCATTCTGAAAAGTACCACCTCCTGCCCCATCTATGGAAGATTTGATGTGGGTCTTTCAGCAGTATAATACTCCAAATTTCTCCAGGTATGGAGGACCTCGAGCTATAGAATCATGGTTAATGGACATGATTAATATCTTCGAGCATCTTGATATGCCTCCATAGAAGAGGGTGAATCATGCTACATATATTATTTGCTATTACACAAAGAGATGGTGGGATTTGATCTAGTAGGCAGGATGCCAACATGGTATGTCTTGGAATGAGTTTCAGTGTACCTTCTATGATTACTTCTACCTGGAGACTTTGAGGGCCGATCTAGACCGAGATTTCATGAGTCTAAAGTAGGGTACTCTTTCAGTTAGGGAGTATTCTTCTCACCTCACAGACCTGCAATGCAAAACACCCATCCCATGAGGTTATGAGTTATTCCTGACAAGGATTTTTGAGTACGGTTTTGGGCATGGCATCTGATCTCAGGTGAACATCATAAGGTTGGAAATCATTTCCTCTATAGTCAAATCGGTGCTGATCACATAACACAATATAAGGGATTCTTGAGCGGTGAGCCAGGGAGGCTCGTTATCTAGAGTCGGTACACCTCTGACTGACTGTAGGAAGCACCGTAGTGAGTCTACGCATGGGGATCTGAGTAAAAGAAATAATTTCCCTGGTGGCCAGGTGGTGTGCTACTAGTGTGGGAAGAGTGGGAATATGACGCCACATTGATCTAGGGACCCGGTGGAGTGTCGATTATGAGGTAAGATGGGACATCTTCCGTGATTCTGTCAGATCACCTCACCAATAGTTGGAGATAGTGGTTCTATTTTGACTCCTTATACCAGATAAGGAACACTAGTTTTTCATCAATCTGGGAGCTTTGAGTTATTTATATAGGTCAAGATGAGGTGGATGTCATTTATGTGGTAGCTAGTTGTTAGGAATTGAGAGACAACATCTTGGATCAACTCAGGGTGGTCAGGCAGGGTCACAGTGTCGTGATAAAGATTGAATTTTGTAGTGGAAAAGACCCTTCATGATTAGGATCCCGGACCCTCTACAGTTTGAAGTACGATTCTAGTTTCCTCAATCTTAGATTCTCCCCTTTTCGATTTAAGGGATTCCCATTGTTTCATATATGTTACTATTGTGGATATCCTTGGGCTCTATATCATTTCTTTTGCTGATGTCTTAACGCTGGACACTCTGCTAGGGACAAGAAATCAAGTGTATGTCAGTGAATGGAGTACCCTCTTGAATTTTTTTGCTGTCACTTATTATGGGACCTCTATTTCCTAGAGAATAAAAGCCATGATTTCATTCTTGGGTTGGATTGGTTAGCTCCCTTCTACACAGTTGTCGCTTTCTACCACTGTAGGGTGAGTCTTTCATCACTAGAGGAAGGATCCTATTTACATAATCATGAATGGGATATTCAGGTGATTAGAGCAGGACCATAACATCTTGGTTTGGGAGGAGTTATAACCTAAATTCCGAATCTATATATGGATGACTAGGGGACTTCATATATACACCTTCCACAAGTGGTGGATCAATTCATGGGTGTCCTTCCAGAAGAATTTTTAGGTTTTCCTTTGGAGTGATAGGTGGAATTTTCTATTGATCTTGTTATAGGAGGGGAATCAGTGTCTATTCCTCTTTATAGGATGGCTACAACATATTTAAAAGATCTTAAGAAGAAGTTATAGGAGTTATAGGGTGAGGGTTTCATCTGACCCACTACATCTCCTTGGTGTTTTCCTGTCCGGTTTGCGAAGAAGGTGAAAGGTACCCTCTGACTTTGTCTAGATTATCGAATGTTGAACCAGTTGATGGTCACAAACTGATATCCCTTGATGAGGATTGATTATCTGTTTTATCATCTTCATGGATCCTGGGTATTGTCGAAGATTAACTTAAGATCTGGTTGCCATCAGTTCACATTAGAACATCTAATATACCTCTTAGAGCCTTTCAGAGAAGGTGTGGACTATACGTGTATGTGGTTATGTTGTTCGGTCTCATGAACACACCTAAAAATTTCATGGTACTGATGAATCAAGTGTTCCATCCATACTTGGGTTCTTTTGGGCTGGTTGTTTTGTGGATAATATCTTTATGTACTCTCACACTCGACACGACCATGCTACCCATCATTAGATCATTTTGATTACACTGATAGAGCATCATTTATATGAAAATCTCTCAAAATTAAACTTTTTGATGGAAGAAATTCACTTCTTAGGTCATGATATCTCAGAGACATGAGTATAAGTATACCAATATAAATTGAGAGTAGTTGTTTCCTCAGAGCAGCCGAATAACATCTTTTAGGTGGAATGTTTTCAAGGGATGGCTGGTTACTAAATGCATTTTATAATGAACTTTTAATGCATATTAGTTCCCCTTGAGAGCCTGTCTAAGAAAGGTGAAATGTTTTTCATGGATAGATTCTTGTGAATTTTCCTTCTAAAAGATGAAAGGGATGTTAAATTCAGCGTCGATACTAGTTTCTCCAGAGTTGGGAAAGAGTTATATTATTTACTAAGATGCATCTAGTATCATAATGGGATTAGTGCTTATGTAGGGGGTAGGAGTCATTTATTATGGGTCTCTATAGTTGAGGCCAAATGAGAGGAATTACCCAATGCACGATCTTGAGATGGTGAAGTTGTTCATGTTCTGCACTATTGGAGATATTATCTTTTGGGAGTGAATTGTGTGGTTTACCCTGATCAAAAAATGTCTCACATATATCTTCTACCAGAAAGATCATAATTTGAGATAGAAAAGGTGGGTTGAGTACCTTATGTCCTTTTATTTTGATCAGGACTATATGCATTGGAAAGGCAACGCAGTAGCTGATGCACTGATCAGGAGGACTCAAATACAGGTAGTTCCCATGGCCAGCATTGAGTGGAATCTTATGGCCATGTTCCCTAAGATGCATTTAGAGGTGCATGATAGGAATTGGAAGAGTTTTATTTCTTCTGAATCTGTTACCTCTACTCTCATTCATCGAGTGAGAATGTGGTAGCTATCAGATTTTGAAGGACTACTCCTACAGTAAAGTGTGTCGGGAGAGGACCCTATTCCTGGATGGACTATAGGCATGGATGAGATCCTTAATTTTAATTGGCGTGTGTGGGTGTTAGTAGACATACGCGAGGAGATTATGTGGGGCTTCCATTCCCCAATTTTGGAAGTTCATCATGGTGTCAGCAAGATGTATCGAGATCTGTACCATCAGTATTGGTGGCCAGGTATGAAGATAGATGTTGCTGGTTTTGTCTTGAGTTGTTCCACCTATTAGTATGTGAAGGAAGAGAAGCAGCGACCATCTAGGATTTTCCAGAAGTTACCCATTCCCATGTTGATATTGAATGATGTCGCAATAGACTTCGTGATAGGTTTACTGAGTTATCCTTGAGAAAATGATGCAGTATGGGTTGTTATTGGCATAATCACAAAGGATACTCACTTCTTTCCGATCAATAGACTGTCAGTGTAGATGATCTGGGAAGGTTGTACATTTAATAGATTGTATGTCTACATGGGCTACCACACTCCATTGTTTTAGACAGGGATTCCCATTTACCTCCCAGATCTTGAATGGACTACAGACGGATTTGGGTACATAAGTTCTTTTGAGTACAACGTACCATCCCCAGACAGATGACCAGTTTGAGTGTACGATTCATGTGCTAGAGGACTTGTTTTGAGCATGCATCCAAGATTTTGGAGGTTCTTGGGAGGTTCACATTACTCTTGTGAAGTTTTTCTACAATAATTGATTTCAAGACTCTACTCAGATGGAACCTTATGAGGCTTTGTATGGTAGAGCATGTCGATCACCCCTATGTTGGCTAGAAGAAGGAGAGGCAGCTATATTGGGACCTCATCTTGTTCAAGAGACCATAGAGTAGGTGGAGTTGATTCCAAAGAGGATGGCAACTGCACAGTTCTGATAGTAGTCTTATGCTGATCGACTGAGATGACCTCTGGAGTTCGAGGTCAGAGATCTGGTTTTGCTGCATGTAACACTGTGGTTCGGACACAACAATATTAGGTGATAGGGAAGGCTTTCCTGAAGACATGTTCGACCGTTTTTTGTTTTGGAGAGGTTTGGGATGGTTTTATATTCATTGAAATTACTTTTGAGGTACTGGGATATGAACGACGTCTTCCACGGTTTGCAGCTATGAAGTTACTTCTTTGAATCGTCTCATGTTTTCCAACCTGGGGAGGTTGTGTTGGAGGTAGATTCCTCATTCGAGAAGCATCCTATCCAAATTGTTGATCGAAGCGTGATGGTTCTCTATTTCCTGTCTGTTCCTTTGGAATTGGTGCTTTTGTAGCATGGGTGAGTACATGACGAGTCTTGGGAGAGGGAAACTAATGTGTGATCGTAGCGAATGGAGCTATTCGACGATTATTATTTGAAAAATTCATAGCGAAAATTAGGGATGATTTACTTCAAGGGGGATTTTTTAAGAACCCCAATCCTTTTTCAGATATGGATCCTATTTTTTAGGTGTTTTGAAAAAATGGGGAGTTTCTGGAAATTTAAGGAGTTCACGCTTAGTATATTGGAGTAGACGTCACGTAACCAGTTGTCACATGTGACCATGTATTGACCGTGCAACAACTGACTATACAATCATGTTGGGTAACTTGGAGACCACCTAAAGTGGGACCCCTTAAAGGACTATACACGCCGTGTACTTTTAAAATACATTTTGTGTACTTTTTTTAAATTATAATTTTAGACCAGGGTCACCTCTAATTAAAATAACATACTTATTCTTGACCAATCTCATCCAGGAGAAACTGAAGCCGATGAATCTTCTCTGAGCCACCGAACCACCATTCGTTCCCTGAATCAACCATTGTCCATTTCATTGGAATCACCATGGTGAGTTATTCCTTCTTCTAAAAACTCATCTCTTGTTTTCTCCTCTCTCATGAGATATTCGTTGGTTAAGTATTTTAGACGTTTTTGTATATATACAATGTTCTAGGTCGAATCAAAGGCTGGTATTCAACTATATCAATCGTAAAATTCAGAGGTAGGTGGTTTCATCCATTCCGTTTTTAGTCTTTTAATTTTATTTGAAAAACATCCCAACACCCTAGAACGAGGTATTGCGTCCATAGGGATTTTATCCCTGATAATGCCTATTATGCATTATGTTCCTGAGTAGAGGTTGATTGATTGTGAATAGGGTTATTTTCCATGTTATGGATGTTTTTCCATTGTTTGTTTTATATTGACTATTTGGTCTATCTTTTCCTTCTAGGATACTTTGTTTTTTCATGCATAGTGTTATTAGGATGGAGTGTTTTATCTGATTTTGTGAGATTATTTGTAGTTGTTTATCCGTGTAGTACATTTAGGTTTACATTGGATTTTAAACTTTGTTGTTCATGATTGCTTTACATAGGGTTGTGGGAACCTGGTGTAGTTTCCCTAGGGGGAATTGATGTTGAGGGCTTTCCCAGAGTGTCTGTTATATTTATCACACTGCGATACCATATGGGGAATTGACGTTGAGTGCTTCCTCAGAGTGTCTATAGTTACCCTTAAGAGACCCCAGTGGAATTGATGTTGAGTGCTTCCTAATATTGTATATAGTTTATTATTAAAAGAATATAGGGGGAATTGATAGTGACTTCTTCCTTAGTGGGTATTTTATTTCATGAGAACAAATGGGTTAGACTGTGTGAGCTACCCAGGAGGTCGTAATATCATTTTATAAGTTAAAACATAGGGGTTAGGCTGTGATAAATTACCTAGAGGGTTACCTGCGCTTTTTTGGTTCAACTAGAGGGGATAAGTTGTGGGTACATCCTAGAGGGTTTCTTTTTTTGATTTTTTTCTTACTTCATATGAGAATATGAATGCAATTGAAACTGTAATATTTTTTTTTTCTTTTGAGTAATTCCTTATTTACTGATTCATTTTTCTTATTTTCTAGCATATATATATTCACTGATGATTATGGACAGATATTTGGGTAGTTTCATACTAGTATTAATCTTAAACCCTATTTGGGTCATTATTTTTGGCCCAAACAGATTATATTGTTGCAGGTATAGATAAGGGAATTCACCCTTTTACTTCAGGTTCTTGATTGCATTGGAGAATGGGAGAAAGGTACCATGATAAGTCTTATGATGCTGGTGGAGTTTTATTGTTTTCTTTTTACTTAGGATTAGTACTATATTCCAGCATTGTGACATGTTTGTCTACATTCCTAGACATATATATCCAGAATCCTTTATAAATGTGTGCTTCAGTTGTTTATTACTTCTAGTCTTCCACTGTTTACTTATTTCATGTTATTACTTCTTCCTCTATTGATATCTATTTATTTCCATTTCATTACTATTCCTATGAGGTCATATTTCCCCCACTATCTCACCGATGTACCTCACTACTAGTCGGTAGTCTCTGGCATTTGGGTAAATGCGCTAGAGGCCATGTGGCCAACCAGGTACAGGGCACCTCTGGGTGGCTCCCAGAACCGGCATGTTACAAAGTGGTATCAAAGTAAATATTTTTTTCTTGAATTACTGTTTGGAGCCTATATCAAAGGATAAGAAGAAATAAGTAGTTGTTAATAAGTTTTCCCCAGGATTAGCTTACCCATGTACAGGGAAAAGCCAATTTACCCCGTATATTATGATTTTTCCTGAATTTTCATTAATAAAGTTTATTTGATTTCATTATTGGGTGATTCACATGTTTTGTTCTATTATTGTTGATATTATAGAGGTTTTATTTCAATTTCAACCTAATGAGATTGGGGTATTCAATTTCATGCATCATATATTCTCTTTCTAGAGATCACATGTCATACATTCTTGCCATGCCATTTAGGGTGCATTACGGATTACATGTTGTTGTGATCAATGTTGTGCTAGATATGCATGTTGTTTTGATAGATTCCTTTATATAATACATTCTATTTGATAGGGTATTGTGAATCTGTAAGGTTTCATTTGAATGAGAACCAAAAATTTGTTCTTGAGGTGTTTTGGGCCCTCACGGATCGAAATTTTGTGGATCGTTACACTATTATGCTTGTTTATGACATGTAAAGGGTTCCAATATTTGATTTTCGAGAATTATGTGCTTCCACTATTCCGGATTGGGAACTTTGATGTTTTATTCATTGTTTTTACGGGTTCCAGAGTAGTCTCCAATGCTTACTATCCAGAAAAATCCAGAATACATGGCTTGTAATGATTAACACATGCCATATATCCTTCTATTCGGGAAGGAACTTTTTTTCTTAAGTACATGTAGTGTACTATATGTACACACCATATAGTCTCTAAAAATGTCACTGGATGTGTGAGAAGTGACATAGGGTTGGGAAATCCTTGGTGGAACACACCATGTACCATATTTACACACCGTGAGTATAGAAAATGTGTTTAATAATGTTACTAACGAGCCACATGTATTATGGGTAGTTAGTACACGCCGTGTCTGGAAGAAACAATCTATGTAGAGTTATCTATGTAACCGGCTATGTGACTAATGACACGGGTCGGTGAAATATTTCTAGTTCACGCCGTGTTTGGCACAAACACTCCAGTTAGTCATTGTCTAGGAGAATTGTGTTGGTTAAGTCATGTAAAATAACTCGGTCAGGGGAAGAATATTCAACTACATGTCGTGTGTTTGGGAAACACACCATGTGTATGGGGTGTTACTCGACCAGGGTAGGCAGGAGTACACGTCCATTTGAAAGCCTAAGGGAAACCCACCGTGTAGGGTTTGTAAACGTCGTGTATCCACCTTTTTAAAAATATTGAATATTTTCTTTCTTCTATTTCATTTTCTTATACATCTATGTTTTAGACCTTGTTTATCATGATCTAAGGTGTGTGATAGACCTTTCAGAGTCATGTCAGTGATACATCATCTAGTCATATGCCAGATATAGGGAAATGACCAAACATCGGACATAGAAGATCTGGAACTTCTTACAGATCATCTAGTCATACCCATCTTAGCACGAGCCGTTATCCAAGTTATTGGTGCTGATGCATTGGTATGAGAGGTATTCATGAGGTTTTTAGACCTTCCTAAGAGTACCACCTCCTACCCCATCTATAGAAGATTTGACGCATTCCATTCAACATTAGAATCCTCTTAATTTCTCATGGGATGGAGGACCTCAGGCGATAAAATCATGGTTAGATGACATGCATTCAATCTTAGACCATCTAGAGATGCCTCTAGAGATGAGGTTGATGATCAATACTTATATTCCTTGGGATTCCACCATGCGATGGTGGGATGCGATCTCACAGGAAGGATTCCCATAGGGTATCTCTTGGAATCTATTTCATCATACCATAAATGATTACTTCTACCGGAAGACATTGAGGGCCAATCGGGCCAAAGAGTTCATGAGTCTGGAGAAGGATACTCTTTCAGTTATGGAGCATTCTTCTTGCTTCATGGAGTTGAAACACTTTACACCCATCCCATGAGGTGATGAGTTATTCTTGGCGGGGATGTTTGAGGATGGTCTTAGGCAGGACATCTTATCTTAGGGGAACATCTTCAGGTTGAAAACCATATCCTCTACAGTCAACTAGGCACTAATCACATAACACAATATGAGGGATTTGGTAGTGGTGAGACATGGTGGATTGGCATCTAGAGCTGGTACCCCTCCAACTGACAGTAGGAAGCACTGTATGGAGTCAACGCATGGGGATTAGAGTAGGTGAAATATTTCCTCAGGTGACCAGGTGGAATGATAACATTGTGGGAAGAGCAGTAATACCATGGCACATTGCCCGAGGAACCCAGTATAATGCCGATAATGGGGCAAGATAGGACATCTTCCGCAGTTATTTCAGATCATCTCACCAACATTTGGTGATAGAGGTTCTGTTTCTACTCCTTGTACTAGAGTAGGACAACTAGTTTCTCATTTATTTTTGAACTAGAGTTCATCAGTCCATTCAGGCCAATGTGGATGTCACAAACATGATAGCTAGTAAGTAGGCTTTCAACGACAATAGGGAGGATCAGCTTAGGGTGGTCGGGGAGTGTAATAGGTTCATGATACAGGCCGAACATTTGTAGTGGATCAGATCTAGTATGAGCAGGATCTTTGACCCTCTATAGTTCGAGGTATTATTATTGTTTCCTTTGTCTTAGCTTTGACACATTTTGATATAAGATCATCCCATAGTTTTATATTTGTTGTTGTTGCGGAGTTTCTTGGTCTCTATATCTTTTCTTATGCTAATTTCTTGATATTGTATACTTTGTTGTTCACAAGAACGGTTAGTGTACGTCAGTGCATGGAGTTCCATCTGGTGGTTGATGGGTGTCAATTCTAATGGGACCTCTATGTCCTAGATATGACAGGCGATGATTTCATTCTAGGGATGGACGGGTTAGTTTCCTTCTAGGAAGTTATTGATTTCTATCGTCGTAGGGTGAGTTTCATGTCACCAGGGGGAGAATAATTTTTACATAAGGGTTAATTGGATGTTTAGGCAATCAATGTAGGACCTCAACATCATGGGTAGGGAGGATTTATAGCCCAAATTGATAGTCTATATCTATATGACTAGGGGACTTCACATATGGTCTTTCCACTAGTGGTGGATCGTATTAGGGATGTCTTTCCAGAAGACTTTTCAGGTTTTCCTCCAGAGTGAGAGGTGTATTTTTTCTATTGATCTTGTTCTAGGAGTGGAAACAGTGATCATTTCTCCTTATAGGATTGCTACAACAGAGTTACAAGACCTCAAGAAGTGGTCAGAGGAGATACAAGCTACGGGTTTCATCTGAATCAGTATTTCTCTTTGGGGTTCCCATGGCCTATTTCCGAAGATGGTGGATGGTACCCTCCAACATTGTGTGGATTATGAGATTTTTAAGTAGTTGATGATCAAGAACAAATATCCCATGCCTACTATTGATGATCTCGTTGATCATCATCAAGGAGGTAGGGTTTTCATGAATATTGACATGAGATCTGATTATCATCAGTTGTGTGTTAAACCATCTGATATACCTCTTACAGTATTTTTGAGCCAGTACAGTCTATAAGAGTATGTGGTTATGTCGTTCAGTCTCATGAACGTGCCTACAATTTTCATGGCACTGATGAACCAAGTGTTCCATCCATAGGTGGATTCTTTTTTGGTGGTTTTTATGGGCGATATGTTGGTTTACTCTAATACTCAACAAAACCATCCTACCCATATTGATATTGTTTTGAGTACACTGAGAGAGAATCATTTAAAACCTAAGATCTCAAAATTACACTTTTGGATAGACCAAATTCACTTCATGGGTCATGTTATCTCACAGACAGAAGTATCAGTAGACCCAGATAATGTGAGAGAAATAGTTTCCTAGGAGTATCTGAAGAACGCCTTTAAGGAGAGAATTTTTCTAGTGTTTGCTGGTTACTATAGAATTTTTATACAGGAAATATTACACTTAGAAGATCCTCTGATGGGATAGAACAATAAAGTTGAAATGTTTTCGTGGATATATTCTTGTGAATCATCCTTCTAGGGGCTGAATAGGATGTTAAATTCTGGGACGATACTAGTTTTTTCTAGAGATGGGCATGATTAATAGTGTTTACTGTGATGCTTTGGGTATCAGTCTGGGAGTAGTGCTTATGCAGGGGGTAGGAATTACTGCAAATGGGTATCGACAGTTGATGCCACATGAGAGGACTTACCCAACATATGATCTGTAGTTTGCTGTGGTTGTTCATTCTCTTCGTGGTTGGATACATTATCTTCTGGGAGAGCATTTTTTGATTTTCACTAATCACAAAAGTCTCAAGTAAATATTCTCCCAGTGTGATATGAATTTGAGATAGTGAAGGTTTGTTGAGTACCTTCAGTCCTTTCATTTTGATCTTTCATATATCCCTGGAAAAGGAAATGTAGTAAATAATGCGTTGAGAAGGAGGAATCAGATACAGACAGTTCAGGAGGCCAGCAGTGAGTGGCAGCTTATGGAAATGTTCTATGAGATTCATATGGTGGTGCATGATAGACAGGGAAGATGTTTCTTTCTTCTATAGCTGTTACCTCTAATCTCCTTGATCGAGTGCAAATGAAGAAGCTATCAGATATTGAAGGCCTAGTCCTATAGGACAGTGTGTCATGAGAGGACCCTATTCCTGGATAGACCGTAGGGAAGGATATGATATTGAAAATTCATATGTGTGTATGGGTGTTAGCAGACATATGCGAGGAGATTATGTGGGACATTCATTACTTAGTTTGTGTAGTTCATCCTTGTTTCACCACGATGTATCGAGATATGCACTGTCAGTATTGGTGGCTAGATATGAAGAGAGATGTTTCTGGTTTTTTTTCATGAGTTGTTCCACCTATCAGTAGGTGAAGGCGGAGCAACAATGACCAGAAGAGATTTTTTAGTAGTTACCCGTTACCGAATGGAAGTGGAATGATGTCGCGATGGACTTCATGATAGGTTTACCAATGCTGTATTGAGGGAATGATGCATTATGTGTTTTCATTGACAAACTTTCAATGGTTTCTCACTTCTTGCTGATCAAGGAGTCCTTCTATGTAGATGAGGTGAGAAGGTTGTAAATCTGAGATATTGTACGTCTACATGGGGTTCCACACTCCAATGTTTTAGATAGGGATTCCTATTTGAATTTCAGATCTGGTGGGGACTACAGAAGGTGTTGGGTATACAGGTACTTCTGAGTAAAGCTTACCATCTCCAGACAGATGGTCAGTCTGAGCGTACTATTCAGGTGCTAGAGGACATGCGTAGATAATTCATCCTAGATTTTGGAGGTTCTTGGGAGAATCACATACATCTTTTGGAGTTTTCCTAAAATAATAGTTTCCAAAAAAATATTTATATGGAACCTTATGAGGATTCATACGGTAGGCCATGCTGATCACCCCTATTTTGGCTGGAAGTAGGAGAGGCAGCTATGCTGGAACCTCGTCTAGTTCAGGAGACCATGAATTAGGTAGAGTTGAATCAGAATTGGATGGCTACTCCACAATCATGACAAAAGTCTTATGTTGATCGACAGAGATGACCTCAAGAGTTTGAGGTTAGAGATCAGGTTTTTTTGCATGTCACATTGATGTTGGGGAAGATGAGGATTAAGAGATAAGGAAATCCTTCACCGAGATAATTTTGAACGTTTGAGGTTTTAGAGAGATTTTGGGTAGTTGCATATCGGTTCTAGTTACCTCATAGATACCTTGATATGCACAACATCTTCCTCGTTTCTCAGCTATGATGTTACTTCTAAAACACGTCTCATGTCTTCCAACCAGAACAGGTTGAGTTGGAGGTGGACACCTCTTCCAAGGAGTGTCATATCCGTATTGTTGATTGATGTGCAAAGGTTCTATGTGGCCGGTCTATTCCTATGGTACGGGTGCTATGGGAAAATTGGCGATTAAATGATGAGACATGGGGGAGGGAGATCTATGTGCGATCGTAGGGGCTAGAGATGTTCAAGGTTTATTTTTCTCCACATTCTCAAGGAAATTCAGGGAAGGATTTTTTTTGGGGAATGTTTTTAAAAACCCTAATCTTATTTAAGTAATTGATCTTATTTTTCAGGTGTTTTGAGAAAATGATGAGTTTTTTTTGAAATTTAATTATTAAAAACCGTGTACATTGGAGTACACATCATGTACCTGATTACTACGGGTGACTGTGTAATGGCCATGTAACAGCCGAGTACATGGTCATGTGGGGAGACCTAGAGACCTCCTAAAACGGGTCCTAATAAAAACATATACATGAAGTTTATTTTTAATAGACACACCGTGTACTTTTATTTCAAATTATTATATTAGATTTAAGTCACATATAATTATCAGAGCATACTTCTTCTCATCCTGTATCATCTAGGAGTGACTGAAGCAGACAAATATTCTCCAAGCCACCGACCTGCTATTTGTTCCCCGAATCAACTGCCATCGATTGTATTTCAAATGCCACGGTGAGATATTTTATCTTCTAGAGCCTCATATTTACTTATCCCTTCTTGTGAGATATTCTTGATTATGTTTTTTAAGATTTTTTTAGATCTATGATGTTTTTAGTGGAATCAAAGGATGAGATTCAACTATATCGACCGTACAATGCCAAGGTAGGTGGTTTTTGCATTTTCATAGTTAATGTTTGAATTTTATGTGAAAAACTGCCCAATACCCTTGAACATGGTATTGAATTTTTTGGGATTGTTTCCCTACTAATGCATTTTATTCCATATGTGCCTGATTAGAGGTTGTTTGATTGTGAAGAAGGTTATTTTCTATGTTATGGATGTGTTTCCCTTGTTTTCTTTGATATTGACCTTTTGGTTTAACTTTTCCTGTTAGGATTATTTTTTTCATGCCTAGTGTTATTTGGATGGAGTATTTTATCAGATGCTGTGATGTGATTTTTATATGTTTAGACAAGTTGTAATTTTTGGTTTACATTAGCTGTTGAATGTTGTTGTGAATGATTTCTTTACATAGTGTTGTGGGAACCTGGTGTAGTGAGATCATAGGGGGAATTAGTGATGAGGGCTACCCCAGAGTGTCTGTTATGTTTATCATGATACGAGATCATATGTGGAGTTGATGTTGAGTGATTCTTCAGAGTGTCTATGGTTTCTATTTTGAGACCACAAGGGAGAATTGACATTGGGTGCTTCTCAGAGAATATTTAGTTTATCGTTAAAATAAAATAGGGGGAATTGATGGTGATTGCTTCTTTGAGGGTCATTGTTTTCATGAGACCAAAGGGGTTAGACCCTGTGAGCTAACCAGGAGGTCATTATAACATTGTATAAGTTGAACCAGAGGGTTATATGAGATTTTTTTGGTTGTTCTAGAGGGGATATGATGTGGGTACTTCTTAAGGGGTTACTTATTTTGATTAACTACTTACTTGATATGAGAAAATGAATGCAATTAAAACTGTATGATTGATTTATTTTGAGTATTTCCTTGTTTACTTCATCATTTTTCATACTACCTACCAAATATATATATATATATATATTCATTGACTTTTAGGCACAGATCTTTGGGTGGATACCAACTAGGATTCATCTCACACTCTATTTTGGTCATGCTTTTTGGGCCCAAACAAATTATATTTGTGCAGGTATAGATAAAGGAAAGCACCCATCTACTTCCGGTACATGATTACTATTGAAAAAGAGAGTATTAGACCAAGATGAAGCTTGAGATACTTCTAGAGTATAATTTTTTTCAATGTAGATTTGGTTTGGTACTGTATTCTGACATTGTGACTTGTTTGGATTCATTCATAAACATATGTTTCATGAATCATTTATATATGTGTGCCCCAATTGTTTATTACTTCCAGTCTTCTACTATTTACTTATTTCAAGATATTACTACTTCCACTATTACTATATATTTATTTTTTCTGCATTAATCTGCCCATGAGGGAATAGGTCCCCAAAATCTTAGTCAAGGCCCTCACTGCTAGTCGACATCATCTGGGATTTTGGGAAATGTTCTTAAGTCCATGTGATCAACTAGGTTTGGGGAACCTCTGGGAGGCTCCCAATACATAGATGTTACAATATACATACTTGATATATTTCTATTTCATAAGAAAAATTTTATCCTTTGATTGGGTTTTGATAAATTTAAACTTTATCTCTTTCACCATGAATTGAATATACAATATGGATTACTTTCTAGGACGATCACAAAAATTAAATTTTAAAGGATCATAAAATAATTAAATGAATAATAAGTTATTTCTAATTTAATTTTATATTAACTGGAACTAAAATGGTTAGAACAAAAAATTATAATAATAGAAATTTATAAACCATCACATATAAAAATAAAAATGTTTAAATCAAAACATCCACCAATGGTTCAACATAGATTATTCAACAAATAAATAATCTTTTTTCCCAATTAACCTCTATATTCTAAATATTAAATATTTTTTTAACTGAAATGGTGATATCATAGATTTTAACATACATCCCCATAAATTTATTTTAATTTTTCTCAAATAATCCTTTATGTTAAACAAAATGGTTATATAAAGCTTCACCCAATAAACTGTCTCCTAAAAAATAATTATTTAGCTCAAATTAATAAAAATTATATAATTATTTTATCTAATAATATGTTTACCAAAATAAAATTAATATTTATCCATCAAATAATTTGAGTAAAAATAAATCTATATTAACAAGACATCATGTGGTCCAGTGGTATTTGTATCAACATTTTCACCCTTTGGTTCTGAGTTTAATACACGCTCCCTTTTTTGATATGATGGGTTGTCACCCAACAGGTGATTTTACAATTTTCTAAAACATTGTTAATATAATTATATAATAATCCAATATTGTAATAACCCTTAATATCCTCAACATAAAGGATATGAAAAAACATAAAGTTTAACAATACATTTTATCTTATATCCACAAAATGTAAAATAATTCTTCTTTAAATAACCTTTTCCCTAAATTATATACAAAACCTATGGGTTGTATTTCCATAAATTTGTTTCAAAATATACTAAATCATGAAAAACTCCCATCACATTTATCATTAAAATGATTCATCTTAATTAATGTTATTGGAAAAACAAAAAACAATTGTGTGATCAATATTAATAATAATTTTGAAAATTCATTTATATAATGTTTAATTCATAACACCTTATTTTAGATATATGGAACATGAATTTTAACCTATGTCATTCATCATCATAATATATTATAATACTTTATGATTTTTCATACAGAAGATATGAAATAACCTAAGGATACCTCATAGGAGTTTCAAACCATATATACAACAAGGTTCATCGTCGTACACCGGGTGATGATCAAGACAAAACCCAATACACCATATTTATTACTTCTATGTATAACAATTTTAGAGGCACATAAACTTTAAATATTATTTAATTGATGCATTTATAATAAATCCTCATTATCTATACTATACCAATCCATTGAGATGTTATACTATACTATTAGTTATCATCAAATTCAGCCATATTTTAATGTTATGTAATTAATGTTTTCATAAATTTTTTCCCAAGGATTTTACTAAAAGTCATATGATATGTAATTTAAAATACTACAATACTTGTATCCTATAGAAATTGGATACTTAACTACATAGAATATGATGCATCTGATAACATCATGAAAGACTAAAAAAGTATATTATTCATGGTAAACTATATACATACGTTAATTACACATTAAATGTTTTATAATAAAATAAAATACATAATGATTTTAATAATCCTATTTCCATGAACTAATTTAAAGATCCATTCATTATATCATGTATAAATTTATCAAAATAATTTGTTATCCAAATTTATTATTAAGGGTTTCATATAATATAATTTATCATGAATTAATATGGAATAATCAATATGGTAAGATAAATATATGAAGTAAAATTCAATTTAATAAATAAATTGACTGTGAATAAATATATGGTAGGAATAAATAATGATAAAATAATTCTATGTAAATAATCACATGAACATTAAGCTAATACATGGGGAGTATAAATTTCGTAATCTCATGGATAAAAATAACTTAATTACCAATCACAAAAATGATTAATATTAGACATAATGTTATTATACATCAGGATATATAACCATCAATGAAATTAGAAAATTTAGTTCAAAACAAAATGTAAAAAATAATTTAATTTGGTTTATTGATTTTTCTCATGAGACCTATTGATTCATTAGGGGTATATATAATTCTAGGCCTCATTAATCACTATATTTCCAATTATTTCCTCATATAACAAATGACCTACAAAATTAATTAACAATATAACTTATTAATAGATATCGGTATTGAGTAAAGAATAGAGATTCACAATATTTTACCCATTCAATAAAATTATATTCATGGTAAAACAATATATGTAGAAATTATATATAGTTTAACAAATAATATTATCCATGATAAATAATAAATATATTTAATAAAAATTTAATGTCCAATGATAATAAAAAAATGAGTATTTCAAGGAAAATTTAATGAATACAAAATTAAAAAAATCATTAATGTCAATATTTTCTCTAGTCAAACAAATTATAAACTATCTAGAGAAATAATACTGATTTTATCATTAAAATATATCCCAAATGTAGTATATTTAAATTAATTGGTTATTATAACTCAAGAATATAAATACGATAAAATACAATTAAAATCATTCTAGTAGAATATAACATTCTTAATTAGAAGATTAATTTTTTAATATAATAATTTATAATATATTTGGGGAAAAAATTTCAATGATAAAAAGATTATAAACTTATAATGTATTATTTAATGTAATTATTGTTCATTATATATGAAAATTATATTCATACCGAGTACATTTAAATAATGATTCATTCACATTGTTGGTAAAAATAAAAAAAAATAAATTATTCAGATAGAAAAAAAAAGATTGTATTTAAAGTAAATTAAAATTAAAACATTAGTAAAATTTTATTTACCAAATCATTGTATAGTATTGAATACATTTTAGAAAAAAATTTTAGAAAAAATAAATTTTGAAAAAAATTGTCTGCATAGACAAATAAAGATTTATTTTATTAAAAACAATAACCCATCATTTTAAGTGCCAAATAGAGTAAACTGGTAATAATACATAAAATTATCATTAATTAATAGATTATAATGAAATTAAAATGGGTTTATTAATCAATAATCATATAATTTTCCATAATTGTAATTCTATAATAAAGAAGGCCTATTAAAATGTTAGTGTGAAACAACAAATTACCTATTTGTATATTTCAGAATCATAACCCCTATGAAATAAATAACAAAAATCAAATATTAAATACCATGAAATTAAATATATTCATGAGATAATATATAAAAATGTTTGTAGATACACCTTATAAAATAATAAATGTGTATAACATAATATATCGCCCAAAATAACAGTTTCAGACGAATAACCCTTATAAATATTATAAAATTAAAGTGATATATAATAAATGAATGAATTATGTTTATAAAAATTAAATACATAATAAATAAAGTAGAAAATAATAATACAATAACAAATTATTACATACATAATCTTATAATATCAAGATAATAATTAAGTAAAATAACCTAATGAAAATTACTTGAGTTATGAAGCTATTTATAACATCGTAAATGTCAAGTCAATACCCCTTGAAATAAATAACAAAATTGAAATAGAAAATAAATTTAACTATGAATTTTTCATTATATTACATATAATGTGGGATCTATATGCACTATATATAATAAATTATGTGTATAACAATAAAATATACCTTGATGAAGGGAAATTAAAAGAAAGTTCCTTATGTTGCATTTCCATTTAGTTGAAAAAGATTAAACCTCATTTGTAAATATTTAAAGAATGTAATTTATTTTTACCAAGACCATATAGGTACTAATAATATTATAGAATATCCGTTTATTACACATTATCCTAAACATGGTAATAATATATCATTATTACCATTATTTTAGGAGTTATCTACTTTGTTTTCTCATGTATATTTTTTCATAGAAGTTCCATTTCTTGTGAATATGACATAATTCCATCATTAAAGAATGATATTGATGTTATAAAAATATTATGTATTCATTATATACATTTCTATAAATTTTCTTTAAAATATTACAAATGTAATGAATACCAGTTCGTTGTGGAGACTGTAGATCATTCATTCACACGAGTGAAAATATCATTAACTTAATTGGTGGAAGGGTTAGTAATTTGATGATATATTTATTTTCCAGAATCAATATTATTTCATAAGAATCATATATATTCATTATTTATATCATTATTACTATTATTTTGAGATTGTTATTGAAATTAAACTACATTGGTTTGTGAGGCGATAGTCCATCGTACACATGAGCTATTGATTTTTTTTACATTTTATAGAGAATAATATTCATTAATAATATTAAATAAACATATTAACATATCATTTAATGAGATAAAATTATTTTTTTATATAATAGTTTTTAAGGCATAATCAATATTCATAAAAGAAAAGGTAAAAAAGAAAGAGCTCGGTGAAGATGATTACCCTCACGTAGAGAAATATTTGTTGGATCTCTTGTTAAGGACCCTAAGATTGGTATTTAGGGAATAAAAACACCTCTATAATGTGTCTAGTGATTTTGGTAGTTTTTTTTAATTATTTGGTCAAGTTACATGGCATTATATGTGTGAAGAAGTGAGTGGAATGGGTTCCCTTTTATAATTGAGGAGTAATGCCTTTTTTGTAAATACCCAAATCAAATCAAAAAATGGATGTTACAATCAAATATAGTGCCCTATAAATAGAAATATAATTTTATATACGTTATATATGGATAACAAAAACTTATTACACTAAAAATAAAAATGTTTTAAAAGTGGTACTCTCTTTACATCTAAGGTTACTGACATTTACTATTTTAGTTTTCACTATGGTAACTAGTTCTTTAACCTAGGTAATTTTTCATAAATTAAATTTGTTTTTTTAGATCATTTGGATCAATGTTTTCTTAATATTAAAATCCTACTTTTCAAATAAAAATACCTCTTGATTTGATGATTAATTTTAACACTAGCACATGTAAAAAAACCCTCTTTAACCATAACCGTAGTAATTAATTTTTAAAAATTTTAATATTAATTAAAACCAAATATAAAGATAAATATATTAATTTATAATAAAAATGATGATTCAAAATATGGAATCCATTTTATAAAGTTTAATTCACATAATTGTGTGTATTTAAATTAAAAAATTAACTCTCAAAGTGTGTTGAAAATGGGTTTTCACGAAATGTATTTTTCAAGTATAACATTATCATATATTAACTCCATGAAAAGTAATAATAATTAGATGAATATAAATTCATATATATATATATATATTTATACATAATCTGTATGTTTTTTAAATAATTTCAAATTATGCATGATATTTATTAAATAATAAAGGGAAACATTATGCATTAATCAATAGTTATCTTAAAAATGCATTTTTCAGCATAAAAATAAACTTTTAAGAAAATATGGTATCACCATGATTTATATTTTTTTAATTTGATTAAATATAACTATATAATGATTATTTTAATTTTAAATAATATTTATATTACAATAGGAATTCTAAATTACATAATTTATTGAAAGGAAATGATTTCTTCAAAAAAAGTAGTGTTCTTCATTATTCACTGAAAATTATTTATTTTAAGAAAAATAGAAAATTTTTACAACAGAATAATTTTTACATGATGATTTTAAACATGAAGTTAATTTTTTCCAATAATTTTTTGAATTTAGAATAAATTAATTTTAATATATTCTCTCAAAATGCAATAAAAAGTATTTTGATGAAAAATAATTTTTTGAAACATGTAATGAATTTACTATGACATGAGTCCTTATTTGAAAATATATTTGATTCATCTAAATTATTTAAAAATAATTTTCAATAAGTGGGTTTTTAAATTAATACAACAAATTTTAATGTCTAACTCATAACAGTTTCATTTAAAAATTACATCGCAACTCTTTTGGGATCAATATTGTGTGTTATATACTCTATCAAACATAATGATCTTCAATAAAAATATTGAGTTTTTGGAATTTTGTTATAAAAATATAAAATAAGATGAAAGAGAATTTAGAAAAAAAATATTCATCTGAATGCATCACCATTGGGTATTTTGGTCCCCTTCACCAAGAAGAATGATGGGTCAATGTGAATCTAATTAATTATCATGAACTCAAAAAAATTACAAAACAGAAATAGAATCCTATACTATGGATATATGAATTTTCCAATGAAATAAATTGATACCAATACTTTTCTACTATGAAAATACAATCAGGACATCACCAATTAAAGGCAACGAATGAAGATATTCTCGAGACTACCCTTCTAACAAGGTATGATTAGTAAGCATTCCAAAGTATTCCATTTGGACTCACTATTTCTCTATATATATTTAAGGACATAATAAATGGACTCTTTAGTGATTGACTCGAAAAAATTGGTGGGTTTTATAGATGAAATATTGATATACACCATAATCAAGGACGTTAACAAGGATTATTTGAATATTATTCCAAAGTCATTGTAAAATAAGAAGCTATATGAAATGTATAGTAAATATAAGTTATGGATGGAAGAAGTATCATTACTAGATATGTTAAAACTTGTAAAGAAATATTTTTTGACAAATTTATGAAAACTTCAATTGATTAGTGGCCCATTCTAGTTTATATAATGTAGATCAATAGTTTCAATAGACTAACAAGGTATTACTAAGAAATTGTGAGAATAATCTCACGATTTTCAACCCCACCAACCAATATGAATCCTGAAAAAATTAATTTCATATGGACTAAAAATGTGAATATAGATTCATGGAATTTAGAAAATCATTATCACAACACTAGTCCTCATTCTACCTTCAATTGGGGAAATTATTTTGTGTATAGTGATGCTTCAAATAAGGGGTTGGGATGTTTAATAATATGTAATTACAAAGTGACATCCTATTCTTCATGGTAGTTAAATATTAGTGATATAAAATATCATATGGATGATATGGAGTTGGATTTAGTGATCTTCATGTCAAAAATATGGTGGCAATGACTCTATGGGTATAAGTAAGAAATATATACAAATATTAAGGTCCTAAAATATAAATTCATAAAGAAATAGATTAATATGTTCTAGCATTGATGATTAGTGATGATAAATGATTATGGCTACTCATTACAGTAACATCATAGTAAAAAAATTATAGAAGAGATTATCTATATAGAAATTTTCTAGTGACAATATCTAGGATGGAAATTGAGAAGGATCCAATTTTCATAGAATTTCCAAGAATGATCATAGGATTCATAAAGTATTAAACATTATCATTTAATTATCAAATTATTCCTCAACTAGAACTTCAAGATGAGATAAATTATGTAAAAATACTTGATGTGGAAATATAAAAGAATTTGGAAGAAATAAGAAAATGGAAATCCTCTATGTCAATAATTGTTGACGAATGTGTTGTATAATTGCGGCCATGAAAATATATACCATAAAATACAATGATATAGAAAGATTAATTGAAAAATTTACATATATCTTCTATCTTCATCTATGCAGGGAGTGTAAATATTTATGATGATCCCTAGGATCACTATTTGAATGATTGTATAAAGAATGATATTGATTAACAGACATCAAAATTCTGTGAATGTTGGAATGTGAAGTTTATAAAATCCAATTAAAATGGGATGATGCAACCATTACCCATACAAACATGGTAATGGGATAACATCACAATATATTTTTTCATTGTAATTTAAAATACATCAATAGAAAATAATGTTATATGGGTTTTGGTCGTTAATCTTATAAGGAATTCTCACTTAATATCTATTTGAGAGGAGTCATCACTTGATAAACATATAAGGATATAAGTGAGAGAATTGAAAAGGTTTTATAGAACACCACTATTGTTTGTCTTTGAATGTGATCCTATATTTTTCTCTATAATATGGAAATGTATCCAACATTATAAAAATAATGAATTAAACTTTAGTATGATTTATGACCCAAAAATTTATGGCCACTCTAAGTGGACTATTCAGAAACTATAATACATGTTGAGATGATGCTCAATGGACTTAAAAGGAAGATTGGATTATCATATTCGTATGGATGAGTCCCTATACAATAATAGATTTCACTAAATAATCCCAATGTATCGATGGGAATACTTTTATGGGAGTGATTTTAGAAAAAATGTGTGATGGGTTGAAGTTGGTGAACGCATGCTTATGTGATTTTGAATGGTCATGGAAATATTAAAAGTGGTAAAGACAATTCAGTAGAACATCAATGATACTCCAAGTCAACATAAGATATATGCTGACAATCGTCAATAATACATGAAATCTGATTATAGAGATAATATCTTCCTCTAATTTTCACCATGGAAGAGATTCATAAGATTTGAGAATGAGGGAATGATAAGTCTTAGGTATATCAGTCCCATTGAGGTTCTCAATCATAGTTGATCTCTGTAATAACAACTTCCATTTAAACCATCCATTTATCAAGTACATGAAAAATTTCACATACAACACATGCGGAAGTAAATAAAATATCTCTCACATGTGATTGATTTAGAGGTGGTAGAGATGGAAAATGATATCTTTTTTGAGGAGCATCTAGTGAAGACGAAAGACTATAGTGATAATGTTCAATGAAAAAAGGAAACTCACCTAGTAAAATTACTATTCCATATGATATGTATGATTAGGTGAGATGGTAATTGGGGGAATCCATGAAGATGTAGTAAACTAACCTATTTTAATATAATTATGTAATATAAAATTTTAATTGTGAAATTTATTAAGTGGGGAGAATGTGATGGCCAAAAATTTTATTATAGTAACATCCCTTTGGAATATAAAATTATGTCACATTTAGTAAAGTAATATTTTATAATTCACACTCACTACTTGATAAAACCATAAATATTTTATTATAATTTTTAAATTACAATTCAGAAAAAAAATTGTAATTATAACTGAATGAATTTTAATGAGACAAAAAATAAAAAATAAGATAATAATGGTAGGAAATGTTGGATCTACTCAATCCGTTGGAATAATCACACTCATGAGAAATACTATAGAAATGAAGCATAATGTTAGTAATACAATATGAACATTGAAAAATAAAATATACAAAATGCTTGAGAAGAAAAAAAATGATAAATAAAGAATAACAGATGAGGTATTTATCAGAAGTAGAGAACAAATAAGACCGTTACAAATATGAACATTAGAATAGTATTTTGTCTGTGGGAATAGAAACTGAGTCATTAAAATAGCAATAGGTCCATTAGGAATAGTAATGTGATATTTAAAATATTTTTCTTCCTGATATAAGTGTAAAATAATATTAATATATCCTATAAAATTAAAATATGATATATTTATCCCATGGCACAATTAAATAAATGATATAAAAATTATAAATTAATAGTTTTTATTTTTGTAAAAATGAAATTTTATAATTAAAATTATATAATAAATATAATTATATACAAGAATATTTATTTTTATAAAATGTATTTGTAAATCAATATTATGTTTTATAATAATTTTACGAAAATTTTATGAGACTATAAGTGATTTTTCAAAGATTATGAAATTTTTTATAAATATTAATACTAATTTTTTTCATTTATATGATTTTTATATTTTAAAATACAATATATCACATTTAAAATATAATTTTGATAAAATATATATTACATTTTTGGAATCTACACATTGAAGCATTTTAGGGTGATATTTTTTTTATTTTTCTCAAATAATTGAATTATTTTGAATAGTAAAATACAAAAATATAAGTTAAATTGTTTTATAATATAAATACATTGTTTTTTGAGTCATGGAAGATGTAATAACCCATTAATCTTAATTTAAACGAACAATTTTCTATTTATAAGAACATTAATCAATATTATTGGTTTTCTAAAGGCCAAATAATAATTTAATGAATATAATATTCAAAAGCACCTCTCTAGTCCCCTTATAAATACCACACCTCATATCTTTTTATCCTCACACCTTTTAATCCATAAATATTGAAATATATATTCCCAATTACCTTCCAAAAACAATCCCCACATCCTACTACTTTTGATCTCACAAAATGACAAATTCTAAGTGGATTAATGAGTTTTTAAGGGAGGTCAAATTTATGATATAATATTCTATTTTTAACGCTTTTAAATTTTGTTCATCTTAATATATATCCTATCCTCAATAATTCAAAATTAAATAATGTATAAAATATCATAAATATAATGATTTCTATTTTTTAAAATGTAAAATCAATATTCTACCCTCCCGTTATTTGACTCTAAAATGATAATGTAGTTTACAATATGGTTTTTTCAATGTCTTTGGGAACAACACACATCATATTTCTCAACCTTCTTCAATGATGTTCATATAAATGTTATTATGGTCAAATAACATGATAATTAGTATAATATAACTTATTAAAAGTTATTTAATTTCAAAATAATCATCTTTTTCAATAAAATGAATCATGTATATGATGGTGGGTAAAACGACCAAAATGAACTAACAATTAAAAACTAACATTTTTACTATGTGACTACACTCTAAATCATAAATGATAAGAGTATTTTTGACCATTTAAATTTATTTATGGATATTAATACAATTTAATCTAACTTATATTGATGTTTTCCCATTTTAAAATAATATAAATAAATATACAAAAGTAATTTGACTATGGAACTTTGAGAAAACACCACTAAAATAATTAAATTATGCTCTATATCTCATTAAATGATTTTAAATGAATAAAATAAAATTATTTTAAATAAAATATAGATTTTAAAGCCACTTAATTATTTAATTATTGAATTCTATTGGATTATTTTGGATACTAATTTCATATGAAGAAAGATTCTATAATATATGGTATATGATCTCTCTGAACATACCATTTTCTTTTGATTATGATCTTTCTCTATATAAATCACATTTATCCATATATAATGTTGTGAAATGATTATAAATTCTATATATATGCCTATATAATATATACCTAGCTTACTCTCCCTTCCTTTGATGGATTAATACATGCCTTATGTTCACTTCTAAAATTATTTCCTTATGATATCTTCTATTATTTTGATATGAAACAAGATTATGCATTCCATTTATTTTCATGGATAATTATTATGTTTATGAATTATGATTAAATTAATTTTTTTCATACATAATCATGTACATGTTATGATTTGTGTTCCCAGATATCACTCCAATGCATTGGGGTTTTTTTTCCTCCTCAAATGTTATGTATGGATTAAAGAGTAAACCTAATACATGATGGGACTATATCCACCATGTGATGTTTTTTTGGTCAGAATTAACATATACAAATTCTTTGATATATGATTCATTGACATTCCTATATTTTATTGAGATTATGATTTTATGTAATATATGTTATACTCCCATATGATAAACCTTGATCCTTGTCTTTACGATATCATTTTCATCATTTTGATTGATATGTTATGCTTCATCATCATGTTTATGGCCTTACGGGGATTTATAGCTCAATTAATTATTTTATGTATTCACCTAAATTATCTTATTCCTTTTTATGATCACATTATGAATATTAAAAAAAGAATATTTTATTTTAGTTTTCTATTGTTTTATATATACCTAATCTTCTAATGAAATTATGGATTTATATCCTTTGTTTGTATTTGATTCATATTTATGTTAAAAACAATTACAATTATGTGTAAAAGTAATTTTTTTCAATATTAAATACCTTTATCTTTATGGGTAGTGAAATTAATAATGAACTGTAATTTTGTTCCTTGAGCAGTGGTCATTTTGAGAACCAGGATTAAGATATGAATTCAGAGTGTCAGGGCATCTTGAAAATATATTTATTTTACATGTATTGACAAAATATATTTGTTTTGGGTGCTCGGGTGAAGTTCAAGGGTGTTATGTTTATGTTTGGAATTTTTGGAAGGGGTATACCCTTGTTTACAATCACTTCATACATAGGTGAAACTTTATGAGTGATGAGATAGAATCACGTGTAGTGGGGTTTCACTTAGGGTTATGGTACAATAATATTTCATTGAATAGAAAACCATAATGTAAACAATGAATTATAATAAGTTGTCCAAGGGAATTTTGTATTGTTAGTTCACAATATGATTAACCATGTGGCCAAACCATACGAGGGGTTTTGGTTTGATATAGTTTAAGCCACATGGTTTGCGCACAGTTTAAGAAATCCATGATTCCAAATCATTCATCCTCTTAAAAAAAATTAGAAGTGAAATTTAATTTTTTTGACCTATAATATTTTTAATTCCCTCCCCCTCTTTCCTTCCCTCTCAGGAGACGAATGAAATGAATACTTGTCTCATCATTTTCTCGCAATTATCATTTATCTATCATTGTTTCTTGTTGTTTATATTAAATATTGGTGGTATGATGTTTTCATTCCTCCTCTATTATTTTCCTATATTCATAACGAATTATATTTAATGTATTTGGATAGTATTTCATTGAGGATTCCACTGAATCATGGTGGGATTAGAACAAATGATGGTCTTTTTTCTTGGAGTGGATAGAAACATTTGAGAAGGATGATCACATGTTTTTTATCTCTAATTTGTATGATTTTTGTAAACCAATTAATTTTTATAGTGGTTTTTTAACAAATTAGATAAAAATTATGGATGAATCAATGAATGATGATAGAATTTTTTTCCTCATATTGAATTTAGAGTACTCCATAAACCTTCTAGGTGTGGTTGTTTGTGATCGTAGTGTGCCAAGATAGATCAATGAGATTTAAAAAATTTAGAAATTCTTGAATTAAATTTTATAATTAATTAGAAACTATTGTAATTTTTTATGGATTATATTTGAGTTTGGTAGACGATACGGAGCTTTGGTGATGCCAGGAAGATCGTGGGTGGTCAGGTTGAATGATTCCTAAAGGGAATAACTCAATATGAGGTAGGTGGTCCTTGAATATATCCCAATTTCTATATAACATTCGTATATTTATATGGTATGTGGTATCTCCACCTATGGAGGATCAAAATTGAATTTAAAATTAGTTATTTGTTTGAAATACTTTGATAATAATAAAGTGTAAAGGGTCATGGTAGATCATTTATGAGTAGCTTGATTCCCCGACCACCTATGGATGATGGTTAATAAAAAATGTTTGACATTTGATATAGTAGACTGAATCTGGATTGAAAGAGGTAAATGGATTATAGTGCGCCATGTTAGAGGTTCCCTTAGAACCCTCTATAAATGATAGGGTTTTTTGTTGAGAATGATTGGCCTATGGATAGTCAATATAAAACATTGATATCCAAAATTCCCATTGGGTATAATTTATTAGAGAGGGGTCAAGAGTCCGCTCCGCACTATTATATGAGTTCCCTTAATAGGGATTCCATGGTTAGAGTGATGGAGAGTTATAGTGCTAAAGGATAAGCCTATAATTAATTAGGAAGGTATATGGTGATTATCTTATGTCCCAAGGGTGATGTTTGTATGTGGTGTCTTATGAGACCAAAGAGGACATGATGTGATCATTTAAATAATGAGTGATAATATTATATATAGGTGATGGGATTTGACAATAGATTTGGGAATGATATAGAAGAACCCACAGAGTATTTTTGAATTATTTGGGGAATATGGAACCTTTAGGGGTTCCCCAATCATCTGGTAACCCTATAGGGGGTTATGTAAGGAGGAATTTGTTACTATTCTTAGTTGTCATCTTATAACACATGTATTAATTGTTATATTGATAGAGATAATATTTGAATCATTTATTATATGATTTTCAACGATTTAATCACATAAAAGTTATCAATTTGAGCTGATTTGCATGATTTTAATATTTCTTGGTATGTGTTGTTATCAAAATGGAATATTTATTAAATATGTATTTTGACATAGTGGGTATTTTGATAATTTCATTAAATATATAATCCCTAAATTAATGATTTCTTTTTTATTATAACCCTTGATTTATTTCCTTCATCTTTCGCTTCTATGCCTAGGGCTGATTCGAGCATCTAGAGGCCTTAAAAGTTAATGTTGATGAATAAATTTTTCGGCAGACAGTGTGGACCCCACCACAATAACAGAAGTATATCTCAGCCTACATATCTCTAATTGAATTTATTATACCTAGATATGAAAGGTTACTCAATTCCGTGTTCACCCATTAACCTATATGAATTTTGGAATCAATTCAGGTGTATTTTGAATGAACTCTATTGAAAGGGGATTCCATGAAATTTCATCCATAAAAAGAAACCCCCAATAAAGAATTCATAACTCATGTATTATGTTTCCAATTACACTAAAATTTGGATGGTTTATATGAAATAAAATGATAAAAGCATTCATGAAGGATTAAATTCATGCATAGCCTTTTTACGTGGACATTAATGTATCATATTTGAAATGTGGAGAGTCTGCTTAGGTAGAATAAATTTCTAGAGTAAATGGTCATTACTGCCTCACCAAGAATCCAAATACTATTAATTTTTTAGATTGGATGGCCATGTGAATTGTTAAGATATTCAATGAAAGGTGCAATCAGCGATTCAATCAATAATTAGAGATGCATTGCGCCAACCTATGGAGAAAAAATCCACCTATGAAAGGATAAGAGCTCCTACCTCTAAAATCATTCAATTCCATCCATACACCATCCAATCAACTAGTGAGGGAATCATTGGACGTCAACCCTCGTTATATTTTTTTCCATTTTCTATTATTGTAATGTCTCCCCACTCCCGCATCATCTCGAATTCCCCAACTATGGAGGGGGAGTTTCATTGAGTGATCGGGGAATGGGGAGGCTATTCCTTTGTTCTTTTCATGATTTCACATGTTTCCATCCAATAATATCCCTTATTCATTATAAATCTCGTATCCCTTCATTATGTAGTTTTAAATTCATAATATGGTTGTGTTGGGATTCAATTCTGTTATTTGAATTGCTTTGGTCAATAATCATTATATCCATCCACCCAATTCTCTTCTGTATATGGTGGAATAGATTAGGATTGAGTGGTGAGTGTTTGACCATCTTTACACATACGATAAGGATAATATAACTTTATATGGTTTCAAATAGGAATATTCTTATCATAATTATTTGTCCTAGGGAGACAGAGGACTCGGTAGATGAATCTCTCTCTAAAAAAATAAATGGAAAATGGTTACAAACATGGAAACCATGATACCACAACACTAAGTCTAGCCAAAACCACTCCAATAATTATTTTTCTCAATTATTTTAAACTAATCAAATCAAAATTCTTTTTTTCTCACATTGTTCAAAATTAATTAAAACCAATTCTTTTAAAAAACCAATTAAAATTTACAAACTCGTATTTTGTGCACACTTCTTAAGGATACATCACTGAGATAAATATTATACTATAATTATGAAATTTAAATATTGTTTTTCCACACCGCACCATAGGCATGTGTCAAACATGGTACTGTTGTTAGGGAGGCAATGCCTCAAAACCCTTTAAAAACATTTCTATTGAATGACCTGTAGTTCAAACAATAATTTTATATAATTTAATATAGAAAATGAATTCACAATTACTAAACTGAGAAAGTAAATTATTATAACATAGTTAGAAGAAACGAATATCACATATTCAGGAGATAGTGAACATTTTGAACATGTATTAATGGATGGAAATCAAAATAGATCCTTACACAACATCTGTGTGCATTAATTTTTCAATCAGAATAACCAACACATGGTCACTACAATAGAAAATGATTTTGAACTCCACATTAACATGATCCATGTGTTTCCTAAATTTCATGGTCATTAATGTGACGAACTGAACTGAATCATCCAAGAGTTCACCTATGTCTTCACCATCTTCAATCCTTGAGGATTCATAAAAGAGCATGTGAAGTTGAGAGAATTCCCCTTCTCACTTAAGGGAGCATAAATGGTTTGGTTGTACAATCTAAAACCATGGGAGATCAATGATTGGGATGATCTCAAATAATTATTTTTTCATTGATTCTTCCCCACATCGAGAAGTACTACAATAAAAAAGAGATTTATGTCATATAACAATCAACTAGAGAGACCCTCTATGAATACAGGGAACATTTCAACACGATCTATGCATGTTTCCCACACCATGAAATAGAATAGGACCAATTACTTATGTGATTATATAATTGTTTCCTTGAAAATGAAAATAATCTACTAGATTCCTCATATGTAGGATCACTTATTGGCAAGTCACCTAGAGATATCGGAGTTATAATTGAAATAATTTCAAAAAATTCAAAACAATCGGAACTAGATGTAAATGCACCAGAGGCATCCATGGGGTAATGAAATCAGATGAATCCTCTCCCATACTTGATTAAACACTTGAGGAAACAACTTGTTTGATGAGAAACATTTATGAATACTAAGAAAAAGAACAATAAGGATCGATTTAGGAATGTGGTTTAAGCTATTCTACTAAAAATTACTCTACTCATTGTCCAAAATTGTAGGAGACTAAAATTTGGGTTGTAGCCTATCAATAATTGAAATTCCAACTGAACTAGCCCCATAATTTGCAAACCCTACTGGGATATAAATTCCAAAAAAAAAACAAAATAGACATACTTTTTCAAATCAATACTAGAACCCTCCACCATTCCAAAAAACATATATACAGGCCCCAAAGGAATAAAAAACATTCAAAACACCACCATTCTAGATAATGAAATATAAGATACCATCCAAAAGGGTACCAACAATTATTGATAAGTAGTTGAAGACCAATGTTGAATGAATGAAAGAAAAAATAGACAATATAACTGATCAATTGTCATTCTATATTGGATTTCTAACCAACAAAAAGGAAAACTTTGAGCCCATACAGTTCTTAATCAAAATTATAATGTTTGTTCCATCACAAGTCGATGTGGGAAGGATCTCACACCACCTAAAAAATGTATGGATGATGATATTAGTAAACCTCATGAAGCTCAACCTATCCATCCAAAAGAATTAAACCAGAAAAAAAAGAATGATTAAGGTTTCATAAGGAAAGGACATAAACACATTTTCGAATACAACAAAAGGAGAAAAATTAAATCTTAACACCATTCCAATGTACAATAGTTGAGATGAATAAGGGTGAAGAAGAATTACTTCAATGGTAAATTCAAGAAAACTTCTATAATGTTTATATTAACATCCCACAAATAGTGGCAGTCCGAAAAATACCTAACTCTGAAATTTTTTGAGGGATCTGTGCAATAAAAGAAAGAGTATGAATGGATATGTATGAATCATCTTAGTAAGATGTGTCTCCACACAATTCACACCATATACACCACAAAAATTTCAATATCATGAGACATTTTCTATTCCTTTCACTCTTAGTTCCTTAAATTTTACTGATGCACTGTGTGATTTGGGAGATCCCATAAATGTAATTCATCACATAGTGATATCATCTTTGAAGACTCGGGAATGAAAACCAACTCGAGGGGTGGTACAATTAGCAAATAAATCTGCCATGTTTCTGTTAGAGTTATTGAAGATGTACTCATGGGAGTGATATGATTCATCTTTCTAGAAGACTTTTATGTTCATACTATAGAGGAAGACCGATCACTAACCCATTCTAGAATTCTACTTAGGAGAACCTTTTATGAAAAAATCAAGGACGATCCTCCATGAAGAAACACTCACCATAGAGCTTCGAGAGAGTATTGTACACTTCAACATTCTGGATATGATGAAACATCCTTCTACCTACCACTCACTTTATGTGATCTCACAGGATAAAGGTATGGAACCATGTGAAGACATAGGTATGATTCATGAATTTTTATTTGTAGGACAACATTTTTCATTTGATTTCTTTGATTCCCAAAATAAAAAAATTTTGATCTCTTGTTAGTGGAAGAGGTAAAATATGACATTTTGAAGGATTATTTAAAAGAGTGTGATATTATACCCACAAATCCATCCATATATGTAGTAATACTAAATATAATATCATCTCTTGAACAACCCCTAGGTCTGTAATAGAAGCCATTTCCATGTGTCATAATATAGGTTTACCTAATGGAAGGAGATAAATTTCTCATAATCATTGACAATAACCTGTCATATTAAAAAGAAAAAACTCTGAAGGACTATTTCTAATGGACTGTCAAAGATGTATGATAGAAATTATGTGATATACTCAGAATCAACCCCAAGGTTTGTTCTCATATGATATTTTAGAAAATAGTTCCCAACCAGTTAGACAGCCTCACAGAAGACTAAATCCCACCATCATGGACGTCGTTAAGAATGAGATAGAGAAACTTACTATAGATAAAATTATTAACCCCATCCCTGATTCTCAGTTGGTCAGCCCAATTCATGTATTCACAATGAAAACTGGCATTGCCACTATTAGAAATGAATTAAATTAATTGATCCCCATGAGTGTAAAAATATCTAGAGAATTTATATAAATTACAAGAAGTTAAATTAAATTACTAGAAAATATAACTTTCCAATTCCAATCATAGATCAGATACTTGAGAGAATAGTTGAAAAAACTCATTTCAGTTTTTTAGATAGATTATTAGGATACTTCCAGCTACCGATCGCACAAGAAGAAAAGGAGATGATGAACTGTAGCTATATTTTTGGGATATTCTCCTAAATAAAATTTTATTTAGGCTATAAAAATGCCCATGGTTAATTTCAACTATGTATGGTGAGTATTTTCTCAGACCATATTGAGGATTTCTTGGAGGTATTTCTTAATTATTTCAATGTTTTTTTGAATTCATTTGATCAATTTTTGGGAAAATTGGAAAATGTTTTGAATAGGTGCATTGAAAAAAAGCCATGTTCTAAATTTCGAAAAATGATATTTCATGGTTGAAAATGAAATTGTTTTGGGGAACATAATATCAAAAAAAGGTATTGAGGTTGTTAAATCGAAAGTTGAATTAATAAATTCAATGACAAATCCAATTTTTGTAAAACATGTAAGATCCTTTTTACGGAATAACATATTTTACAAAAGATTTATCAGGGATTTTATAGAGATATCTCTCGATATATCAAGATTACTTCTAAAGAATTAATACATTATTATTTATTTTTCATGTAGGAAATCATTTTATGAATTTATGAAATGGTTGTTAAACCCACCGATAAGGCATCACCTAATTGTGATTACCGTTTCAAGTTCCATTTTGATACATCCAACCAATGGTGGGAGCCTCTCTATCACAAAAAATTGACCTCATGCCTCAAGTGATCTCATATGCATCAAGGACCTTGGATTCAACAAAAATTAATTTCATAACCATTGATAAATAGTTACTTATAGTTAGCTTTACACATGATAAATTCCAATCATATCATTTTGGAACTTATGTTTTTCTTCAGATCATGTAGAACACAAGTATTTAATTAAAAAGGATGATATAGAACCATGGTTGGTGAGATGGATACTTCTTTTATAAGATTTCAATTTGGAAATCAATGATAATAAGGGTACTGTAAATTAGGTGTCCATTCTTCTACGTTGATGACCCCATGTCGCTGAAGCTGAAGTTCTAAAATGAGACCCACTTAATCAAGAACTTCTTAGAGAATAACTCTACCTAATCAATGGTGAAGTGCCATGATATGCCATTATTGTCAACAGTTTTGTTACATATCAGGTAAACTCTCACCAAATATCTCATCAAAAACATAAGCTATAGTATGAATAAATATTTTATATTTTCGAAGACCAATTTTTGGAAAAAAAAATTAATGATGAAAAACATAGGAATATTCATACCATGAATCGTAAATGAATCAGTGTTTGAATACTATCATAAATTATCTCATTTTGGCCACTTTGGAAATCCTAGAAATGTCCAAAAGGTTTTATAATATGGAATCCATCGGCCCACCTTATTCAATCATTTATATAATTTTTTTAAAGATGTGAAAATTCCAGTTATTGGGTAACATCTTGAAATGATATGAAATTTCAGAAAAACGAATTAAATGTTTTGATATTTTAAATGTTTAGTGAATATAATTTATGGGAAAATTTCTAATGCCATTCTTAAATTCATATATTCAATTAGTTGTGGATTATGTTTCAAAATTGGTGGAAGCAAAAGAAACATGAAATGATGATACAATGGTTAATTAGTGATTTTTTCAGGGATAACATATTATATAGGTTTCGAGTTTCACGAGTAATCATCAATGACCACAATACACATTTATGTAGTAGTAATATATAAGAATTACTGAGAATGTTTAGGGTACGTCATAAAACATCCACACTATATCATCCCCAAAAAATGTCAAAGTGGAAGTCTCTAATAGGTAAATCAAATGAATTCTAGAAAAGACTATTATTCCCAATAGGAATGACATGTGCCAAACGATATAGGATACTTTATGGGTGTATAGAAAATCTTACAAGACACCCATAGGGATGATCCCCTATAAATTGATTTATGTAAAGGGTTTCACCCTTCCTGTGCAGTTGGAGCACAAAGCCTACTGGGAAGTCCGAGAGGTAAATTTGGACCTTGAGAATGATAAGAAAGAGAAATGATTGAAGTTACAAAATATAAAAGAAATCAAGAGATAATATTTAGAGAATTAAATGATCAATAAAGAGAGAACAGAAATGGACCATGATAAGATGATTCAACCAGGATCCTTCAAACCAACATAATTATGTACCTATATACAAATACAAACATAAGATAATGCTAGGTAAACTTCTTTCTAGATGGGAATGTCTATTTACTATTATTCATGTTTATCTCATTGGTGTTGTGAAAATAAAAAGGGGTGGAAAAGAACACCCATTCACTATAAATGGTAAGAGGATTAAAAAGTTCGATGGGACCATACAACATGAACCAGTGGAGGAGATCACACTTTGTCACCCTCAATAACAATGAAGACTCAGAAGGTTTTAACTTCTATTTACACATGATGAAAATAATCATTTTTACATTACTTTTTTTAAATGCATTGAAGAAATTTCATCAATTAAGTGTGGGTGAGGAATTATTTTAGTCTAGTATTTTTCAGTTTTTATAAAATTCATAAGTTGATCCAATGAGATAAAAAACGTTCTTTTGAGTGGAACCCCCCAATACTTTTAATTAGTCCACTATTTCCCTTGGTTATATTCTATAATGATTTAACATGCCTACATTATCATTTTTTTCATTATTTTATTTTAGCTTCATGATGGAAGGCTGAAATATAGAGACACAGAACAGAACAAAAAATGTGAAGGTGCTTCAAAATAGAACTGAAGGGACATTAAAATCACCACCCAACTAAATCATCACTATAAAAGGACGTTTTTTTACATGAAATATCATTTTAATTCTCTAAATTTTTTCCATCCAATTGTGATTGGTGAATTAAACCAAAATTTCAAGCCCACAAATGAATTCATATTTTTCTCAACTTATCTAGGAGGCATGAGATTCTTAGGAATATAATGATTACAGGTTTATGTATTCAATTTTAATACAATTTAATGATTACAAATGAGAATTGGATGATTGAAATGGAGTATGAATTTTTAAATAATGACCCATGATTTGAAGGAATTAATTGATTCATTTAAATGAAATTTACCTACAATCTTTTATACTTTGAATTTATGAAATTCATGTGAGTTTATTTGTTATTATTAATCATTCAATGAGTTATTGTACCATGAAATAATTCAAATTCATGAGATAATTTCAATAAAAAATATTTCCTATTTTATCTTGATCATATTTCTTGAGTGATCTTGGGAATTGTCACATACCAGAACTAGTATTGAAAATTATTGAAGCCATGAATATGCAAGAAAAAAATTAAAATAATTGAGGCACTACATTTGCTGGCCTCATAATTTCCTAATAACTACCCTTACATTTGTCCTTTATCATCCCATAGAATCTATGAATTTTCATATAGGTTAATTCCACATTAAAAGCCGATTTTTCCATAACTACGTATACTTATAGTGTTTTTTTCATTAATATTTCACATTTAATTTTGGGGTAAGAGACTTTTGTGTGCATTAATTGGGATGTGTATCATTTTTGGGTGGTGTGAGGTGTGTGTCAACATATTGGGTAGTGTATAATGAGTTAATTGGTCTTGATTTATCATTTCATTATTCTTTATTTGTTTTATCTTATTATCATTTAAAAATAATGTAGATTTCCTTTAATTCCTCATTGTATATTCTTTTAGGACTCATTTACCTCTCAAAAATTAAGCGCACGATTTTAATTCATTCATTTTATTGAATTATCTGCTCATTCTCCCTGAAAAAAAAAAGAAAATTAATGTGTTTTCGTTTTGTATATTTAAAAAAAGGTAGAACATAGATGATATAATTTTTTATAATCACTGTTTGGATAATGTCCCATGTTAAAAAATGGGGTCATGTTGTGTTTTACATTCTCAAGGGATTTGAGTGAGGTTCAACATATGTTTTCACTTAAGTATTCTTGAATTGTAATTAATATTCAAAACTTCTATTTCTGGCCTTAAATTATTTTAATCATTTTCCCATCGACCCTAAACCACAGATTCATTTGATCCTTTATTGCAAGACCTCATAATTTTATATTCTTTTTGTATTTAAATACTATTGAAATTAGTGCATTTATAGGACTATGGATAACTATCATATTCTAATTATATGGTTATAGCAATGCTTAAATTGTATCATCATATTTGAGAGAAAATATTCATGTGAGGTAAATCATTATATGGCAGGTTTAATAATAATGAATTCAGGAGCATTAATATATGAAAGGTGAAGTCCCGTAATTTTTCAATGAGGAAAATTAAAATTCATGAGTCGATTATTTCATTGAATATAGGGAAGTTAAATTCATATTTTAATTATAATTTTAAATATTCATTTGACATTGAAAATTGTTTGATTGCATTTTATTGGAATTGAAATATTAATAATATTGAATCCCTCAAATTTTCAATTTTGAGACTTCATGCCTGAGGAAAATCAAGGTTTATATGTGGTGGAATACTTATAGCTAATATTTACATCATTGTTTATGTAATTTTCAATGATTTAATCTCATACACATTTTCAATTTGAACCAATTTTACTCATACTAATATTTTTTGGTGTGTATTGGGAAAAATATCTAATGTTTCATAAATATGTATTTTTAATATATTTTTAAATAAAGGGTATTTCAGTCATTTAATTAATAATATAACCCCAAATTTAATGACTATTTATTTAGATTTATTTATTTATTTCATTCAATATTCTAGTCTTGACATGGTAATGATTCAAGTATCTAGATACCTAAAAAATAAATAGATTTGATGATTTTCTAGGTATATTTTATGGAACCCACCACAGTAAAGGAAGAACATCTCTGTCCACATACCTCCAATTATTTTGATTCTACCTAGATATTAAACTAGAATCAGTTCCTCATTCACCCATTGACTTCCTAGGATTTTTTCATCCATAAAGGTGCATTTTAAACAAATTAAATTGAAGGAACTTCTTGGAAATTTCATCCAGAATAAGAAACCAATGATAAAAAAGTCATAACATGTATATTATGTGCAAAAATAAACTTGGGGTTTGAGGGTGTTTACAAAGGATAATGATAAACATTTTTCTTTAGGTCTCCAACATTTGAAGTGGTCATTTCCTTGGTCATTAATGCACGATATTTGAAATGTGAAGAGTCTGCCTATATAGAATAGTTTTTTGAGTAAACAGTTCATGAGTTCCTCACAAAGAGTCCAATTACTCTCAATATTTTATGGTGGATAGAAAGGAAATTTTTTTAATAACTTTCATGAAGGGATCAATGCACGATGAGATCATCAATTGGGGATGCAACACACCAACTTTGGGGGTAAAAATTATTCCTATAAAAGGATATGATCTCCCACCTCTTAAATCATTCCAATCCATCCACCCACCCTCGAATCGACCAGAGAGGGAAGCATTGGATGAAATAATTATTTAGATGTATTACTCTTCATTCTTTTTCTTTTATTGTAATGTCTCCCATATCTTTCATAATCTCGACTTCCCCATCCATAGAGGGGTTGTTTCATTGAGTTATCAAGAAAGGGGTATGTCATACATATATGATTTTATTGTGTTCTTATGTTTCTATCTAATAAGATCCAATAATATTTAGAAATATGATTTCAATTTATAATTTATTTTTAAATTTAGAATATTTTTTCATTAGGATATAATTCTGTTATATTAATTGCTTTGGTCAATAATTTTTATCTCCCTCCACCCAATTCTCTTCTATATATGGTGGAATAGATTTCAATTGGGCGGTGAGTGTTAATGGTCATTATCCACATGTGGAGGAGAATAGACCTACTTGTTCTTTGAAATATGAATATTTTTTTCATAATTATTTGACCATGGGAGAGAGAGGAATCAGTAGACGAATTTCTCTATAACTAGAAAAAGAGAAAACGGGAAAAAACATAGAAACCATGATAGCACAACAATTGTTCTAGACCAACCACTCCAATCACCATCTTTCTTAGTTTTTTTAAACCAATAAAATCACATTTTTTTCACACTTTTTCAAAATTAATTAATTCCAATTATTTTCATAAAACCAATAAAAAGTGACAACCAACTTTTTTGTGAACTCCTCTTCAGGAAGCTTTCTTGAGTTTACTACAATACTATATTTAATTAATTCAAATATGGTTTTTCCACACTCCATGAAAGGCATGATTCAGCTATTATATAGTAGATTAAGTGATATGTATGGAATTTTTGATAGATAGGTCAACCAAGAATGTGTATTCTAGGTTTGGCTGAGTGGTAAGCCAGTATGATATGACATTGCATTCTAGGCTGGGTGTAAAACCAAGTATATGTCAAATATGTGTTATATATATATATTTCTCTCTATTTTCCTTGATGTGATTTTCCATTAGAGAAATTTCCATAGGATATTTTATTACATGGATTCGTGTGGTCCAATTTTCCTCTAAGAGTATGTACTGATATGATTTTGGGTGAGTTGTGTTGTGCCCATGTGAATGTGATTTGATTTCAGGTGGTCTAATTTTACATGAATATTTGTTTTATTATATTATGTGAGCTCAATTTTCTCTTGGGTGTATGTAATATGATTTTAGGTGAGATGAGTTACCCCCAAGTGTAAATTTTTATATGGTTTTGAATATGTTTGTTGTTTTCCTCAACTTTTATGCCTTACTCTCAGAGACACTCTTGCACTAGTCGATACTGGTACAATCGATCATACTGATCACCATAGAACCTACATACTAGTGGTGGTTTATATTATTATGTGGAGTGTCTATTTGTTATTCTGACAATGTCATATATTCATGAACTATATTTACTAGATATGTTAGATACAACATTGTTGGTGGCTTACAGAGTTTTACTCATATCCATTATGGGAAACGATGGAAATTTGGTACCCAAGTTGACCACCTTTTATTAGGGTTAGGTTAGACTGATCCCTAATATGGATGATATTTTAGGATCTCCATGAAAATGTTGGATACTAGGATGTGGAGAATCTTGGTTATTATAGTAGAGTATCCATGTAATTTGTTTTTTTATTTATTTGTATTTGTGATCATCCTAGTGGAATATTAGTTGGTGTGTGTGACTATATGTTTTATTAATTTATTGTAGCATGATTTTTGTTTTATATCTTTTTCATTATATGATTTTTTATTATACATGTTTTCTTATATTACCACAATTCTTTACCCTAGTATGAGGTTATTACATCCCACCTTATACCCTCTATGTTAGTAGAAGGCCTCATGAAAATGGGGATATGTGCATGGTGTCACGTGACACCCCTAACCAGAACATTTTCATATGGTCCAAGGATGATTGGGGTTTTGTTACATTCATCCCTAGTAATCACCATCTAATATTAATGGTTTTATGTGGGAACATCCATTTCAGAATTAGAATGAATCCCTAAAAAACATTGAGACTAACATTGGTGACCATATCGACCAATTCATCACCATTGACGTTCAGAAGTAATAACAGTGAAGGTTCTCCGATCAATGATATATCAGGAAACTATATGGGTCCTCTCAAATGTTCACACCATATATATCATCCTTGTAACAATATAAATGTCCAATACAAAGGTATTATATATGCTTTTCACTTAGAATGTTGTAACTATGGAGTTCCTCCCCATGGTATATAACAAATTTGAAAACATAATGATTCCTCCCCATGGTGAAATGCAACTAGAAAAAACATAATGGCCCCCTCCATGGAACCAGCCATAGAGGTCCTCACCATTATGAATTTTTATCCAATAAAGAGGTTCACCCTTTATCATCAAGAAAATAATTATCCATACTGGTAGGTCCTTCATAGAGTAATTATCATGATGGAATTCCCTACATCATGAATATAAGATAATATATAGTCCATTACTATAATAATAATAAAGGAGATTCCAACTATTGAGTTCCTCTATTTGGTATCTGTCATGGGGGTACTCATTATACTAATTATAAATTATCCAAAAATCCAAATGTCCCTCCCTAGGATTCTCACCATAGAGTTCATTCTTGAAATGATGCAGAGAAAAACCATAAAGTGTTAAAATATAGTACCATTCTTGGAGGTCTTCTCTATGATAAAATATATTGATGACAATGATGTCACCCTCTTACCAATGTCTCATTAAATCATCATAAAAAGATACTCCACATGTAATGAAACACAACATTCCTGGAGGTCCTCTTCATAGTTCCTACCATGAAGGTCCTCCTCTTGATAATATATCACATAAATATTAAGGTACTATTTAACTCGTGAGATTTTGAATGTTATCCTCTTATCAACAGGTATTACAAAACCAATTCCAACTACACTAAAAAAATCCATCATCTTCATGAAGTGTTTCCTTGTGATCAATACATAAGATGAAATAGTGATCATCATCAGTTATTATCCCAACCCATTAAATCATATATATAGAGGAATAAAATAAATCAAATTCTCTCCCATTTTACTGAAAAATAGAATATAAATTTTGCTGTTATAAAAAAAACAATTAACCATTCGTTTAGTATTATAAGTATTATATAATTTTTTTGGAGGTAAAGTTCACTAAAAAGATACTCCTCCAATTTTAAACCATCAAAATATATCATTATGTTTCATAAGATAATTGATGAAAAATGTATACCAAATCATCACAAAAATATATAGGTGATATTAAACTAATTTTTTGTGCATATACATACCTTGTGAATGGTATATAGATTTTCTAAAGGTGTTAAATGAAAAAATTCATAAAGTTTACCTTTTTAAATCTAGGTATCTTTGAACTCTAATTATATAAATAAATGTGATGTAATTAAAATTATTGGCTAAATTGTTTTGGAATTGCTCAAGAAATAATTATGCATGATTTTCTATAAGTGTGTATGATAGTTTAGAGAGATTATGAGTAATTTAATTTCCTCCCTCTCAACCATTAACAAGAAAAATCTCACAATGTATTCTGTAATTTTATTTTCATGGATCATGCTAGGAATTTGAGGTCTATAAATTATAGTTGATTTATTCTATAGGACCTTGTTATCCCTAGATAGTAGAAAATACATACTAAAGGGTAACATGAGATTTACGTAGTTCCCTATCATGATTCCCTGAATGGTTAATAGGTAGTGAATATGAGGTTATATAACTTTGAAAATATGGAACCACATTTCATTGTGGATTATTCATACCTAGAATCACTAAAAGATATATTGTATATAAAACTTGTTAGAAATTGATCTCAACAAGAAAATACAGATTCAATCACAACTAGAAAAAAATATAGTGGGAAGTCCAGTTTTTAACGTTTGTGGCATTTTTACACCCACCGCCACCCTAGGTGTCATCTATCAAATAAAGAGACACATGAATTAATGGTTTCCTTCTCTAAATAAATTAGTATTATCAAGGCTATGAATAGATATATGTGTAACCCCATAGGTAGAACCGTTAATATTTCAGTAATCAAACACTTAACTTAAAACACATTTGGTATCTATTAAATGAGATTCACTCAGGATCATATTTAATGTAAAAATCTCCCAATTGATTTCAATGAGGTAATCAAAATGAGAAATTGATGCCTTGTAAGGGTCAGATATCTAATTTATCCTCTAAAATTAAAAAAAATTGATCATTATAGAATGCATATTAATGTTTATTTTGTGGAAGAAAATAATTTATTGTTCTTAAGAATTTATGAGAATATGGTTCTCAGCATATTATTTGCATTATATTATTGAACATCACTAGCACTACTAATTATATAGAAAAATATGTTGAAAATGAAAATTAAATGTAGGAGGCATTAATGGAGAATATCACTCACATGAATGTGTTTATAGAAGGTTTATATACTCAAAACCAATAAAAATACCATTATTTAGGTTTTTCACTGTATATCACATTGAAAATGTATAATAAGAAAGTTGGAAAGTCCAAATGAGAATGGAGTGGGTATTGATATATCCAAAACCCACCCACCACCTAATAATGTTGAGATAATCTTACAAGAGGAATTATTTACCTATTACATGGCCAAAATTGAATGTTTTGAATAAATTAAATTTTAGTTAGTTAGAGGAAATATACCTTCTAATTGTGATTTAAAGATTAAATATTTCATACCTACTTAATTTGACCATCCTTACTGGGAGGAAAACACTTGACTAAAGACATAAGAATAAAGCCACATGGTCAACCTAAAACCATACAAGTATAACAATATCATTAAATATCTACTTGATTACTAATATTTTCTTTCATTGGGGACCCCTAAACATACAAAATAAAATTTAACCTTGTATATTATTAGGCTCGTCATCTAAGAAAAAATACCAGTATAAGAAATATCATCAAATCCATAATATTAGATATTATTATAAATCAATTAGAGTCTATTAAATGCATTAATGTGTTGGTATAGACATAGAAGAAATTATATCATGAGTGTGTGAATAAAACTCTTCATTCACCCAACGTTCAGAATCCTATCTTCTCGTAATTAAATGATTGAGGAGACTTAGAGTAGTATTTTTTCGTGATGTTTTTTGGTGAATCCCAATGATAGGGCCCCAAAAATAACTGAAGGTGACTAAGCATAAATATATCATGTACCTCCTAGAATTTCCCACAATTTTTTCATAAAATAACCTAGAAATTGGTTATATCTCTATTTGAGTGTATCACCACTGGTAATTTATTTTCAATTTTAAATCCAACTGGAAGAAAATAGGTATATGTGATCTCTCCAAATAAAAAAATTCTGGTAATGAGAAATTCAAAATTTTCATTTCTAGATTGAAGGGACTAGTATATTATAATCACATTATGCTTCCCCAAAAATTGTTACTATAAATTGGTGTAAAAATATAGATGACTATTCGGATACCATGTTCATTCTATTGATGTTTCATGGAGGATATTGAGGGTTCTATAAAACTACACAACATTCAGAGGGTCTTATAAAGAGAACTCAAATAAAATATTTTAAAAAATAACTATAAAAAACTATGTGTTGTGATGAAGAATAAAAATTCTTAAATCTCATGTTGACAACAAATCTTCCCCCTAATCATAATCTAGTCAGATTCATTATAGTTCTTTCCCCTAGGTAATAAAAATAATACACACTCCCTAATTAAAACATATAGTATGAAAATAATTATTAGAGGGACTTTTATTACTATAATAGGTTGAACAAGATCTATTATTTTAAAATTGATCATGTTCATGGGTATTTATTATTATATTTTGGAAAATAAGATGATTAAATAACTAGAAATTAAGGAACATGATAAAGAAGGTTTAATTAATTATCCTAATTATTATACCTACCTCCAAATAATGGTGCATTTATTATATTATTGTTGTTTTTAATCAAGTATATAATGAAAATGGTAGTGGATAAAGACTGGTGAGATGAGGTGTGAAGGAAACCACAGTCGTTGGTGGCCATCCTCAATGGAAAACTGAAATCCTTGAGTCATTAACGATGACTAGCCCACCACCATCATCTTCATGATCAACGCTGCTCCATCATTGGCATCTTCGTCCTCATCTTCAACTACTTATCCCCAACCACCAGGACTCTATGACCTCCTTCAAGACCCTGGAAGGCCAATACAAGCTACAATATGAGGAGATCCACACTCATGTCCTCCTCCACTACGGCCATGGTAATGTAACCACCTAGGTGATGCTGGATCATCTTAAGGACTAGCCAGTGCCATCCACACCATAATCCCAGTATTCCAACTACATTACAGGTGGAGGGGTCCGGTCTGCTATGGCACAACTTTTGGGTAGTAGAAATGGGAGCAGGGCATTCGGCTTTGTTGGGGGAAATGGTGCCCGAAAAGTTGGTGGTGGAAATTTCAATGTTGGATCATTTGGGGTTTCGTGCCACACTAATTATTTGATGAAATCCAATTTTTATGGGAAAGGGTCTTACAGAATTTTCAATGTTGGTGACATTGTCTTTTTTAGCGACATAAATTCACGTGATAAGGATCCTATTAAGTCCATCAATTTTGGTAACTCATACCCAGATTTCCATGCATTTGACCTAGATGCAAAGGGGCATGATTTTCTTATTGGGCTGAATTCTATTGATGTGTACTCGGTCTGTTTGAGGTAGCTGTTGAAAGATTTTGGAAATAAGTTAGTAGGGGCCCATCACTATAACAAACATGGTTTTTTTAATATGTGTCATTGTACTGTAATTGCATGGGTGCCTAAAGGTGAAGGTAATTCTGTGGTTTCTCATGCAGATGGAAACTTTTATTTATATGAAAAGATCAAAGATGGTACTACTGATTCTTTATTTCCTGTTAAAGGATCTGCCTCATTTCTCCATTTCACATGCTTGATACAACAGGAGTAATCCAATTTCTAGGTGGCACATTTTTCATTCCTCAATCTATAGCATTGAAGTTTCATGTGATGGAGCATATATGGCAACTGTTGGAAGAGATGGAACAAGTTTATTGTGGTGGAAAGAGCTATTATAGTGCCCTATTCTACTCTGCTTGAAGCACTGATGGAAAATACCTTTTGACTGGAGGTGAAGTTGATTTAGTTCATGTGTGGAGTATGGACAATCGGATGGTTGTTTCATGGGGATAGGGACACAATTCCTGGGTTAGTGGAGTGGCTTTTGATTCACACTGGTCATTACCAAACTCTGATGTTGTTGGGGAAAATTTTATGTATCGGTTTAGATCTGTTGGTCAGGATACACAGTTACTCCTATTGGACCTTGAGATAGATGAGATCATTGTGCCATTACGCCAATACCTGCATGGCGATTCAACACATCTAGTGGGTTAACATCATTGATCACCATGGGAAGCTGGCAATAATCCCACGGGGACACCATATCAGTCAACACCCTCCTGCCCGCCCCCTGCACAAAATATGTCCCAAGCTTTCCCCACTGGTGTCTCACCGGGTCCACCCTAAGCCCCTCTCTGGCCTTGATTTTACCCACTAATCCATCCTCATGGCTAGCTAGGAGGGAAACATAAAAATATGAATAAGGCTCGGCTTGCATGAGAACCAGATGGGCAGCTCTGATGGGAATATGGGTAGCAGTTTTAGGTACAAGGGTGTGGGGAAATCAGCAATTCCATTTTGAAACAACATTAGCTAGTTTCAATTGTTTCCATGGTTCAGGTGATTCATTGTTTGGTGGAAAAGAGCATGGTAGGCTCCCCAGTCATGGTATATATGATATTTTCTCCAGGAACAAGTAGAATGTTGTTACTTCAATGTATTATTTTTTAGGGTCTCAGGTTGTTAATTTTAAAATGAGATAAATGTTATGTCATTTGCCTGTGTTGAATTTACTTCTATGTGTTTTATCAAGCTTAAGAACAGAATGAAAAAGTCACATTGGATACATCAGATAAAATTGGAACGATACAGAGAATATTTTCATGTCCCCATTGCAAGGATGACACGCACAAATCGAGAAATTTTCCAAATACATTTTTTAAAGAATAATAATAAAAAATAAAGGGGTACCGGGAACCCATAAACCGGCTTTTGAAAATGGAAAAAAATTGAATGGCCTTATAGTGGATAAATACTATTTAGAATTAGATATTCACAAGAACATATAATATATTTTTCATAAATTACCTTTGACGAAATATAGGAATGATAGCAGGTTCAAAATAAGAAAATGAAAATTTTAAATGTTTAGATAAATTGATAGTTGGTGAATCTTGTTCATGAAATAATCATGAGATAATGAATTAAACATATGTGACACCAATTCCCCTTGTTATATTTTTGGAAGAATTTTATAATTATTAACACCTTATAAATATAATAAAATTATGTTGTTGAGGTAAATAATAATATGAGGAACCCAAAAAAGTCACCAAGATAGTCCACATCCTTAAAGAATTAATACCCACATCATCAAGAGGATGAGAAACACCGAAAAAATGGATCTTTACTACGATGAAAATAGTAGAATGACACTGTCCATGTTTTTGGGAGAAACGTGCACTGGTGAAGTGGATTTAATTGCAACTAAACTTCCCTATAACCATTATAGATGATATCAACATGGCTGATAATACATTCTCTTGACAAACCTTTGATTTAAGTTCTCATCCCTACTAAAATATAATATTCTGAGGAAACCAAGTGAAAATACCATCAATGTTAAAAATAAAAGAGTCATTTTGACATGGTACCTCCAATTCTCATCCAAATCATGTATAATTGGTTGATGGGTTGGCTCATAGATAGTCCACAAGTAAAGGAAAAGTTATTATGGGATCCTAACTCTCTATGTCATAATGATAATTTATCCCAATAATGGAATAATAGAATCATATTTGAAACCCACAGGATCATCAATTATTCAATACCTAGAGAAAGTTCATGAATCAAAAAAGAGGATTTTTTTTAAAATCTAGCATATGATAACCTAACATGTCACCCAATATAGCACACCACTAGCCCGAAAAAAGTTCATGATATCGGTTGGCTATAAACTAGTACCAAGGTATCAGTAATGAACAATGGGAATGATCTAATGCATAAATAATAATAATAAACCAATTTTGTAATCATATTGAGATTCTAGAATGATATATCCTACTGTTTTAAATTATGAATATGAAAGAAGATGAAAAAATAAATATATAACCAATTATGTCATAATAAAATATTTAACCTTCTATATATATATAATGAATACAGTGGAAATAGATGAACATAATACTAAATAAAGATATAAAATAAACTAAAATAGAATATAATACACCTGTAAAAAAGGAACATGAACAGCTATAACATCACAAATGGTGACCCCCAATCACTCAGTACATACCACTAATCCATCAATGGACTTACCCAAACTTCAATGAATGGATGTTGAACTGGGAACTCTAAATAAGAAAAAAAACTACATAAACACCCACACACTAGGGAAAATATGTGGTTCAAGCTAAACATTATCATTTGGATCTCACCAAGGAATCTATTCTATTATCCCTATAATAAAGACCGTAAAATCCTAGTTGAACATCATATAACAATGTTTTTTCATATTCGAGTTCAAAAGAAACCATGTATGAAACAATATACATATTTTTGAAATAACAACCCATTTTTTATAAAATAATACATGGGTGTCCATATACTATATATAAACATTTCCAATCCATGGAAATAGGTCCTTTAAAAACATTTAATACAAGTCCAAGATCACTTTTGGAACCACTTTCACAAAAAATTTCATAAAAATCCCATTTTCATATACCACTATGGTTTGATTTTTAAATCCATAGTTCCAAACAATTTTATAAATTAGTTGAATGTGAAATAATAAAACACTGAAATGAAATAAAACTACATTAGGTACAAATATATCAAGGAAAACTTACAAAATAAACATAACCATGTATCAGTGCCTCACTATAGAGAATTAAGCGATACAAGTGAATAATAGGATTGGATCCCCTAAAAAATCCTAAGAATGAATTAAGAATCATTGGAAACTCCCTAAAGCTCAATTAGCATGATTCAAATTGGAAACAAAAAGCTACAACTAAATAGCATGTCCATCCATGTAGCCTTGTCAAGATTGTTGGAACCTATATCCATCCCATGAGAGAAAAACTACAGTGAGAATGTAATACATCGTAGGAGTACTCATATTCCATAAGACATAGCCTCCTATCAAGAGAGTAATACAAACTAGGGGTTTTCATTTATCTTATCCTCTACTTAGTAACCTTGTACTCCCATGAAATGTCATCCAATGGATGCGAGAAAATAATGAAACAATAGATTATCACAGAAAAACAATTTCAAGCATATGAAAATCTCACCCCGAAAAAACACAATACAATAAACCCCGTTTTCACAATCATTCATAAGATACAAAATAAAAATTAACAATATAAAACATCACTCAAGTGGGGCACAATACACATATGTATACTAATTCCAAGCGGCTCAATCTAGTGTATAATTTTTTTTAGAAAAGAATCTTCTTAAATGTTTCAATTGATATAGTGTAAGAATCCTAGATTACCCATATGCATTAATAACAATTAAAAATATCATTTAATTCTCTATTCAAAATCCATCATTCAACCAACACTTCAAAACTCAATTGGGAATCCAACCATTTTACAAAAGTCAATTTTAAAATGTAATCCTCTTTTTAGAAAAGAATTAAATTTATAACAAGCACCATTATTCAGAAACTCATATTCAATTATTTAATAAAAATAATCTAGGTTCAAACACATATTAAAAATAATACAGCTCTTTAAAAATATCATCATACTCATTTTCAGGAACACATGGCATGAGATAAGTGCATGCCATGTGTTGGAATCATTTAAAAATCAATTTAAACCGTTATTTTTAATATATATAGGTATAATTTGAAATATAAGGTATTTAATAGTATCCATGAATTTTATGGAATCAATTATAATGTATATTCATAGAAACACATGCCTCATCTAAGTGTAAATGCAACTGAAAAATTTAACCTTCAATGGATAATGCACAACCGAAGAATAATTTATTTTCTATAATGCTATTATAATCACCAAAAAATTATGATAAACCATTATACGAACCGAATTTTTTTTTAGGTTCATGATAGATAGAAAATGTGGGAGATAGAGGGGGGTTGTGTAAAAGAAAAATGTTAGAGCATAATTGGAAACACAGTCTTGATTCATGGAAGATAGAAAAAATGGAGGAGGATGGAGTGGGATAAATCAATCATTTTTCATGGACTTGGTCAAAAATGGAAGAGAGTAAAATATGTCTTACTATTGTAATATTAAAGGTTAAATTTATAAGTTTAAATGAAAAATATGAATCTCACATAGTATGGTGAAATTGTTTAGAAAACTATGTAACAAATGTGCATGAGCCACTAGACAGAGAAAACTCACTTGCATAGTTTCAAAACTATGTGTCAACCATGAAAATAAAAATTTAAAAAACTAAAAACGGACAACATGGTTTTTTCATTGTTACCACTAACCAGGATTCACCAATGTATTGTGCCACTCACACGTAAGGGTACGTGACAAGGTCTCCACCAAGACTGCATGGTTTTCTCCAACCCGTGGGTTACCCATGCAAACTAAACCATGAATGTTCAAAATGTATTGAAAAATATATCTTTTAAAGGTAACTCTATGGTCACCCCTAAATCATGTGTAAAAACAATTAATAGAGGGAACTTATTGGGTAATGTTATTCTACATTGTTTAGTAAACCATTTAATAAATGAAACATTTCTAGAATTTTAAAATTAAAAAGGAAAAACTCCATAAAATTTTAAATATCCCTAATTTAATGTAAAATAATAAAAAAGCTGATATAGGGGAATCATAATTCTCCCCACCTATCCACATTCTACCAACAAATAATCCCTAGTGAGAATAATTTAAATAGAATAAGTGGAAAATAATAAAAATCCATTCCCAATAGTCCAATTGAAATACCCAATAAACAATAAAAACCTCAAGAAATAATCTAATCTAAAACCATTCAGTGACGATTCAATGAAAATTGAGACCCAACATGGCTCTGCCTAACATTTATTAATAAAATACAATTGTTAAGTAATGTAAAAACACATTAAAAAAAGAACTACAAAAAAACCATGATTCCACGCATCATCAAGGAAACAAAAATTCCACTAAAAATAAGAAAGTAAAAAAATATCATAAATGAAGAAACATATAAATAATCGGTATAAAACAATGAAACATCCAATCCCGTGATGTTATGTAATTGAAATGAACCAAACACATTATATCCCACGAAATAAATTGTACTAAGCAACTAAAATCAGGTCAAAAAACTTATTCTAACATAAATTTATAGAAATTGAGTGGAAATGTTAAAATAAGACATCATATATAGGTCACCATCACAAGGAGAACCCAAAAATTTACAAACCTTCTTTAGATAGTTCATAATCTCAAATGGTTTCACACTCATCCTGGTTACAAAAAACACACAACCAAATTATCCCAATTCTTAGACATGAAATTTAAAACATAGGTATATCCCTCAACACAAGACAATGCCCCAATAATGGTCAAACAAGGTACAAAAAATACGTATCAAACATTTCAAAAATTCATCACTCAGTAAGAGAAACACAAAAAGGTATCCCAAAATATCATCAATAAAAGACACATAAAGACTATAAGATCCCAAAACCGATCAAAGATAATTCCCAAAAAAAATCATTGTCTCATAATAATTCATACACCTAAAATGAAAAATGGATCATATCTCTTCAATTCCAGCAACCAAATAAAGGCTCACAAGCCTTGTCTGCCATCAAACTAATAAAAACCCATATTTAATTAATTCAAATGGAAGAAAATATGTTTGACTCCAATTAAAGACTATGTCAATCTATGAATAAAAATATATACTACCCTTAGGATATATAATTTACCTTTACTAGAAATATCTATGTAACATACTTTGAATCATAAGAAACATTATCAAAACTCATTCAATATTAATAAAATAAATAAAACCATCCTAAATCTCATCATGATATATAACCACAAAAAATCATTTTAACTACTACCATAAGTTAAAATCCATATTTCCAACAAATATAATGACCATAGATATGAATATATTTGTTTTTAAAATAAATAATAGTCATTAAAATAAATCAATCATTTATGTTTTTAATGTTCTCCAATATTTTATACACCATACCCATTAAAAATATTTCCAAAAAACACTTTTTATCATCCAAACTAATAATGTTTTGAAACACAATACAATAGGATCAAAATCCATTTACAATTACATCACTAACTATTTATAAATCAAAAAATATTTTCCAGGTTTCAAAATGAAAGAAACCACTTAAAAAATAAATTATAAGAAATACATAATGTTTTATTCCAATACTATTAATTTTTTCTTTAAATCCTACTCTAAAAGTCAATGTCAATTTCTTAAAAATACTGAAATGGATTCCATACCCAATTTTTACATGAATTCAGTACACCATCATTAAAATGTCAAACTACCCAACATTATTTATTTCCCAATTCATTGAATCACTCAATAATATTCCAAAATTCATGGGGACTAAATAAAAAATTCAAATGGGATGTCAAAATATGCTTGACTCAGTCACATATTTTGATGGACCATGTTCTATTCATAAAATAATTTCTAAGAAGTTTCCATTTTCTAGAACAAGATCAATTCTCCATTTATCAATGCATGCAATCCATCCTCATGCAACATATAAGTTTTATTTTCCAACCCAAAAACCAAAAAACCAAGGAATATCATACAATTCCATTGGGTATTAACCACAAAAAACCTCAAATATCAGTAAAAAAAGAATAACAATACACAATCCAAATACCACTACCTATGTAATATAATCATCATCAAAAATGGCGGGGATTAAGAACCCACTCAAAAACAACCTCTAAAGTCACAAATACAACCCAATATCAACCCAAACATGACTCGCCAAAATAAAAATAGGGTGTTCCAAAAATCCATACCTCTATTGAGAATCCAATTATATGATACCATTTGAAATGAACTAGCTTAGGATATCCCATAACATCACCCGAACATGCTCAATACTATCCCAAATGGAGTTCCCATATATATGGGATACTAATTAGTGACTGGGTATTAGGAATTCACAATGGTAATGGATTTAACTGATATTCAAACATAAAAAATCCATAAAGAGGAGATGCTATATATGAAATAAGCAGAAATGAAAATATAAACAACCAAAATAGAAATATTTAAATACAAAACAATTTATATACATATATATATATGTATTAGTAAATAAGTATAAATAAGTTACACCCAATAGAGTATAAACAACTAAAAAAGGTTAAAATGGAAAATAAAACACCACAAAAAATAAACTAGAATAGCTCTAACATCACCATCAGTGACCCTCAATCACTAACCACATCCCACTCATCCATCAATGGACTAAACCAAAACTTAATGAAATGAATAAAGAATATTCACCAAAAATATGAAAAGGTATAGAGACCCATACATTTTTAAAATATTATTATATGATTTCTAAACATAAGTATCCAATTAGTGTGACACTAATGATTGTGAGGCATAGTGGCTTTAGAAAAATAAGTTCATAATAAATCAAATGGATTCATAAATATGAAATCTTGAGTTTATTCTCCACAATGAGATCAAAAATTCCTTTAATATCCTAAAAATACATAGGAAAACTTAGGGAATACATAAATAATAGGCATGATATAAAAATCCTAATATGGTAATAAACATGATAAGAAAACATAACATATGATTCAAAGGTATAACATGATATCATAAAAGAGATATATCCTTAGAAGTAACCTGAAAAATAAAATAATGAGCATTGTATCACAATAAAATTGTACCATATGAAATGTGGTTGAAACATAATAACAACATAAATGTGAGTCGAGGATAACTAGCTAGATAATATCATTTGGTCAATAAATCCGCATAATGGATTATGTTTACTCCAAATCACATATATAACATCTCATGACACAAAATACCTACCCAATGAATTTTAGTTCTATTTGGGAACACCCATAAAAACATGTTCCTGATTTATGTGTTCCACATAAATTAAATAAATGATATTTAATAAATATATAATTAACAACGGAAAGGAAATAGCTTGCATCGTCTGGACTCATTTTATAATCAAATAAATATCATAATTAATGTATTTGAGAAATAAGTATATGGGATGTACTAACCGATAAAAGGAATGGATAATATGTTAGGTATATATGTGAGATATGTATATATATAATTTATAATAATTAAATAACAATAAAGAGAGAGATAAAGTGAGCTTGTGGGGTAATGGTCATAACACATTGGAATGGGTTATTTAGAGTTATTCCTTACCTGAATCCCAATTTTTCATTTGTTTTGTTTAACTTATTTAATAAAAAAATATGTAAATTATATAATTTTAAAGAAAAATTTACTTTTTTATTGTTGTATTTCTTTATTTTTTATCATTTTATATTCAATTACATAATCATTTTAGTTCACATCATATGTTTGGACAATGTGCCACTCATAGGTCCAAAATCACTTTGGTAGATTAACTAATTAAGAATAGATTTTGAAGTAATAACATTTATAATAATAATAATGAAATAATTATAATTTTTATATGTAAATTATTGTTTTTCAATCAATCATGATGTATGGTTATGAAAAATGAACTACGTTATGATCATGGAGATGGTTGGTCGTATGTACTTATGAGTAACATTTCCATTTTCAATGGTCATGATGGAAATAAGGAAAGTTTTATATAATAATAAAATAATTATAATTATATCATAAATATAATATTATTTATTTATATACACATACATATACCATTCATTGGATAGTGTAATAAAATAAAAAGCACATGACTCTATGAGGTAGTAATCCCCCTAACACATAAAAAACATTATCATTGTTCAATGGATGATATGGTAAGAAATTATATGACATATTAATTTTATATAATGATTAATATTTCATGAATTTCATTTATAAACATTAAATACATCATTATAAATAGTAATTATAGGTGTTAATGTAAAATTTATTATATCAATTTGCGAGGTGGTAATCCGTTGTAAAGAAAAACAATGGCCTCATTTATAATGTGATGGATGTAGAGATGGATTTAAGGTATTACATAAAATAATTAAATAAAAATAATTTTTATATACTGGTGTTATTATATCAACATGGTTGAATACAATTTTATGGAGTTATAATAAAAAATAAAACAGAGAAGTTCGGTTAAGAATGATGTGTCTTCTTCAGACCACCTCATTAGGATTATACCTAAAGCCTTCCTAGATAGAATTTATGATTTATCCAAGGCTTATATAATAGGTTAATTCAATTATGGATTGATTTTTTTGGGATCATCTAACAAAAAAATATTTTTATGTGTGTAAAGGATAATAAATGAGGCCTCCTTTTATATGTGAGGAGGGTGTCATTTTTTGGAAATTCCCAAAACTATTTAGTAACAAGAAGTAACTCCCAAAAAATTACTTCAAATATTAATAAATTATGTATTTTATTTCTTATATGGTCTATAAATCTATCCAATATTCAAATATAAACAAGTTTCAAACATTTTATTCCCTTTTTACCATTTTAGTTTTACCCCATGGTATCTTGTTTTTTTACAGTTTTTTCTACTCATATTGAACATAATTAAGTTCAAATTATTACCTAATTATAATTATTATAATTTAAAAAAATTGAATAAATTGAATAAAATTAAAATCATATAATTTATATAATTAAATTTAAATTCTATCTCACAAAATGTATTGAAATATAGCTTTTCACAAAATGCATTTTTCATGCAATTAGTGATCTAATAGAAACTATATAACTAGAAATTATCATTATATAAATTTAAATTTGTATCAATATATTTATAATATATTCTTAACATCTAAATTTTTTCTTACTATGGGTTATTTTAATTAATTATAATGAACAAACATTATTCATCTAAAACATTTTGCGAAAAAACTATGTTTCAAGTATTAAAATAAACATATACAAAAATAATGAAAATTAATTATATCATTTTATATAATTTTTTCAGTATTTAACTTTTTTTAAAAAATATATAATTTATAATTTATCTTAAAAATTTCTTGTTTATAGAAAATAATTTACAGAGCTTGAAAAATCAGTAATTATCACTATTTAGTGAAAAATATAACAATTATAAAAATCCAAAACATTAACCATAATTTAATTTTGATATAATGATTTCAAAATTAATTATAATTTTAAAAAAATTAAATGTTATATAAATTAATTATAATATTTTCCTAGGAAAATAAATATAAATCATTTTTTAAGGAAATTAATTTTTTGAAGAATTAAATGTACTTATTAAAAATCTAGTGCTGATTTTTTAATAATATATCAATAAATTTATATTTTTTTTATAATTTATATATATCTCATAATAATTATAGTAGCATAAATAACCACTAATTTAATTACTAGGTTATAAAAGTCATAAATAATAATATTTCCCTTAGGGTTGATATTGTGTATCACTTGTGCTACTAAGAATAATTTTCGATTTCTAAAAACATGTTGTGTTAAACAGGGAGATTACATAAAAACCCACACAATAGTGAATATAAAAGGTGTGATATAATCCATCCCATTATTATCTCACCTTCTATTTTATGTAATTCCCATCAAAAGGCATTCTATAAAATGATTTATTTAACATAATGTAAAAAATTTCACATGAAACAATAAAATAAACCAAGTATCGTGAAACAAATTATTAAAAAAATAAAATTTTATTAAAAATTAAGGTTTAATAAATAATTTGGTTATAAAGTTTCAAAATATAGAAAGAGGTCCTTTTAAAACCTTTAATGTGAGGCCTAGTTCACTATTAACCCCTCTTTCCAAAAATAAATTATAAAAAATTCCATTTTCATACACCACCATGATTTTATTTTTAATAAATTGTATTTCTAAAAAATTATAATTTAATTGAATGTGAACTAAAATCACAATAAAAAGGTAATATAACCACATCTGTCACCATGATACTATGAATTCCTAAAATAATAAACTCAAGAAAAATCAATTCACCACAATCAATAAATAGGGGATATATTTAATGTATAGAATGAAATCCCATAAAATATCCTAATAAGTAAAAAATAATCATTGTGAACTCCATAGGACTCAAGTAGACTAATCCAAACTGAGAAAATTATCCCTATTATAATACCAAATAATTGGTCCATCTCAATAGCACTATTGAGATAGTTCGGCCTTGCATAGATCATATGAGCATGAATCTACTCTGGGAAAATAATATATCTATAGAGCACTCAACATCATAATGAATTGTCCCCTATAAATATTGAAATCCACACTATGGGGTTTCACTCATCCAAAACTCTATATAGATACCTAGGACACCCACAATATGTCAAATAATTTAGGAGAGAAAACAATGGAATTGGAGTTTATCACCAAATAAAATCATCATTCTTGTAAAATTAAACCATATCACATCTTCTACACCCCACAAAAGAAAAATTCATATCCATGTATAAAAATCACAACAATAAATAATAACAAAAAATATCCCCAAATAGGTTCCTGGCCCACACAATCAAATCATTTCCAAGGGGCTTAATTTAGTGTCATACTTATTTTAGAAAACATTAACTTTATATGTTCTAAATGGTATTTGGATAAATTCATTTCATTACATGAAATTTTTATAAATATTAATAAACTCATTCGATACAAACTTAAAATAAGTCTATCAAAACAAATATGAAAACATGTTTGGAAACCAACCATTTTCCAAAAATCACTTTTTAAAACATATTATAGTTCTTCAAAAAAATGAATATTTGGATATGACCCTTATTCCAAATATACACATCACATATTTTAAAATAAAACTGGTGTAAAAGAGCCTTTAAGACATTATTACTCCTTTAAAAGATCCACAAATTCATTTTCAAGAAAATATCACAAGTGAAAATCCCATTCCATATGTTGAAATAATTTAAAATCCACATTAAACCCTTCATTTTAATATATATATATATATATTCATAATTTCAAATAGAATGAATTGAAAATAATCCAAGAATTTTATAACAAGTATAATACGAGAGATTCATAGAATCACCAACCTTTTCCATGTTGAAATACAACAAAAACATATTACCCTCATTGGATAATGCCAAACTAAATAATAATACATCCTACATAGCCCCATTTAATCCAAAAACACATCATTAAAATCCTCTCGAACACTAATATAAAAACAAAAAAGTGTTTATGGATTATGAGGTATAAAAAATCTATGGGGGATGAGAAAGGGGAAGATGTGGAACATAAAATAGACGAGATTATCTAGAAAAAAACTTAGAATCATGGAGTATGACCACCCAAAATTGAACGAGGATGGTGTGGATAAATCACCTCATATGCCGATGACTCAACAAAACAAATAAGAGAAGAAAATAAGGAATTAGACTTTAAAAATTGAAAGAGGGAAGGTGTGATTTCAATTATAAATGTAAACTAGTAAACTCACATAGTTTGGATGAATATTTTCAGAAACTACATAGGTGTAACAAGATTTAATAAGTTTACTAACTTATTTTGATGTATTGTTTTTGAACCATTTAAAATTCAAAAAGAAGTTCACAATTAAAAACTACATACCTATCGAATAGTTGAAACACGATTTCCACTAATCATGTCATATATGTTCACTAAACAACTTGCACATGTGGTTATACTCTATAGTATCCATTCACACTATGTGATTTTAACCAAATTGTGAAATACATGTGCACACTAAAATATGAACACTCAAAATTAACTAAAATTTTTACTTGATAATGGTAACTACATGGTTTCCTCTAAATCATGGATATAATCCATACATAGAATGAATCCCTTGATCAATGGTCATCTATATGTTTTAATAAACATTTTATATAACATGAAAAATCTATGTTTATAGGAATATTTTATAATTTTAAAATTAATAAAAAAACATGCAAAGGTAATAAATGGACCCAAAATAAGAGAAAATAATATTAAATATATAAAAAAAATGATTTGTGGGTGTCAAAAACATTTCTAATAAATACTATTTATTGAATCATATTTCTATTATTCAGATAAGGCCCTCAATATTGAATATCCATCATCTATAAAAAGAACTCATTTATTCCATATTCGAGGCTTTATAAGATCCACAAGATTCATTTCCAAAAGGCAAACTCTGTAACATTTCTTTCTATGATCAAATTTACTAAATGTAAAAATGTAGTATATATTATAGATTAATACTAGAAGAGAACCATAAAAGAGTTATATGTGTCCAAAAAACTTAATTATGCCAATTCTTTCTGAGCATTAGTGTAAAATTGTTCAAGAATAAACCTCATTTCTCCAAAACCCTCTTATTTAGGGATAAAAGAAATCTCACACTGATCCTTATGATTTTGAGATAAAAGGCTATAAAAAAAGTAAGTGATAACAAGAACGAAGTATTAATTTTAAAGAAAAATATTTTACATGGATCAATATTCATGGTAGTTCAATAAGACACCTCCATAAATGCTTTTATGGGAGACTTATGGATTCATTCGAATGCACTAGTGACATCATCAAACCTGTAATTCTAGAAATATTATATTTAACGAAAATTATAGTAATTTATAGTGACATATAACCATTTAACCATAATGATGTTTTATATATAAATGGGTGATACTATAATAGATATTTAATAAAACCACATTTTGAAAAGATTTTTTCCTCTAATGGGTTACATGATGATCCTTTAAAACCATAGAAATAGGTGAGTTGATGTTTGTTTACTCCATATACATCTCATTGAAGTAATAAATCCATATTTTTAAAATAATTGGATGTTGTTGACAAAAATAAAAGATTATTAAATCATATTATTTCCTTTTGATGGGAATATAACCGAATATTTTATTATATTTCAATATATAGAAGGATATAGTTTTTAAAGACCCATTCACATTGATCATGAATTCAATCACCTTCATTATTATACAGTATAGAATATAATTTCTTCAAAAAACAATTTAATTTTGATCAAATTATTATACATTATCGATAAAAAAACATGGCGTTTATTTATCTTTGTCTATATTCAAAAGGTATCGATTGAGTATAAAGTGTCTGTAACTACTTCTAATAATGTAATTTCTAATAGGGGTAATAATATTCCAAAGAATTTTTTTATATATCAATATGTGGATCCATCCCCAATTCCTTTTATTGATTAAGGAGAATATACTAGAGATGGATCAACTACCTTTGAGGATGGTAAATCAATTATGATATTTTTTTACCTATACCCTACATAAATATTCTTTTTCAATTATCACATAATGTATGTAATGTTTTGCTCTTTATTTTTTCTCTCTATAATAATTTTATTACTTATGTGTATATTATTACATTTTAATGTCCTTGGATTACATATCATATCAAATAGCTACTAGAGTACCCATATTTGATGAGAACCTCTACCATGTATGACACTAATATTAAATATATACCATATGATTGAGATAAATTATATGGATAGGACACATGTGATGTATGAATATCATGAATTTGGGGGTCATATGCATTAATAATTCTTCTCATGAAGTTCACACTTGGTAATTTCAAGTAGAGAATAATATTAGGATTGACCTATAAATAAGAACACCACCTTTTTGGTTGACATTATATGTTCATATATATTATCATGTGTGCCATTATCATGAATTTAGATCATTATTAATTTTTATCATTATATCTTGCACATTAAATCATAATAAAAAATATGATAGTTCATGTTTTCATCCTGGAAGCTTTTATTGGGTCCATCATTGGTGGTATGAGATTAATTGAATGTTAAAGATAGCATTTATCACTTTCAATCCTAAGAAGAAGATATATTTTGACATATGAATAGTATAATAGTGTATTGAATAAATCCTTGTAAATGGTAGATAAATTAAATCCCATCAAATGAATTTAATATAAGATAAATAAATTGTTAAATGATAATGACATGAACTATTCATCCTTGTTTATGAGATATCATTTGATAAAGAGACTATATTTCACAATATGTGATTATATGAGGATATTGATGCTATAACATATCCTTATCTTTTTAAGGGAATTTTTTTTTACAAAAACATTTCTGGGTCGTTGATTATAAATTACTACTATATATATAAAGATCTAGAGGGTCATACACAATGTGTATCAAAACGTTTCTCCCAATATAGATGAATTGGTTTATGGGATGATGGTGAACCCACTTTTATGGGTTATTGAACATAAAATTGTTAATTAACAATTTAAATAGATTAATAAATTTAACTCTATATTAATATTTCTTAGAATAATGAATATTTAATTTATTTCCAATTGTATGAAAAGGCTATTTAAATATAAAATTTTATTATGAGAAAAAAATTTATGAATAAAATATATCTATTTTAGGCTAGTTAGACATAAATGTGAGGAATAATAAAAATTAGTTTATTATATTTCATAAATAGACAATTTAGATTGATACATGTCATTGATGAAATATTCATGATAGTTATGAAAAGGTAAATAGTAAATTAGTTGTGTTTTTTTCCTCTACTTACTATGTAAAAATTCATAATGATTAAATTTTAACTGAAAAATTGTAATATAGGTATTAAATGTTATTTTATTCACAGTATCTATATTTGACACTCAATTTCACTATTTTTAGTTCTTCTGACAACCCTCTTGAGTTCTAGATTAAAAATTCAAATGAAAAATAATTTCTGATTGATCCCACCTTCTTGAATAGAGTTCATATATTTACCATGATCATAAAATCTTCTTATCAAACATATATATCTCATAATAGAACCATGAAATATAATATTAACAAAAAAATATCTTAAAAATCATTTTAAAATTATCTTGATTGATCATATCTTAGGGAAAATGAGCTATGATAGACAAACATTGAGCAGACTATGTTGGGATCCCATTATTCCACTAAATAATTACTTTGTTGATTCTTATCTTTACATTATTAATTATATTATATGAAGGTTAATGGATGAAAAAAACGATGGTATGCCATATTTATAATTTTAGTGCATGATCTGACTAAATTTTTTAAAAAAAATTCTAAATATCCATGTATTCTAATGTTCAATTAGTTTCCACCACTACTGATGAGGTTATATAAGTAAATATGGGAATTGAAGAAACTTTGGGACTCATATAGATTAGTGAAATATTAGATCCCATGGATTAAGAGTACTATATTTTATTTCTGAATAAAAACATGATGTTTTTATTAGATATACACTGATGTTTTAGGTTAATAGACATAATCCAATGTTTATCACCTGGTCAAACTATCAAATAATTGTGGTTATAAATAATGGAATTGAAAAATGAATTTATATCGTAGTACAATGGTGGAGGTTGAGGTGGATAAAATAATCATGGAAATTTCATTTTATAATTTAATTACACAAAATGAGTCACTAATATCAACCCCATAATGATAAATAATGTTCATACTAGAGTCTGTATCTACTTTTAAGACATGAATTTTCTATTTTAAAGGAAAAGTTCCCCATTAAAATTAAAAAACACGTAATTCATATGAAATCTAATTTCAAATAAATTATGTTCTTCAATATGTATTCTAGATCTAACCAAATCTGAATAGATCTTAAATATGAATAGTTCGTAAACATCATGGCGTCCTAATGGTTTTATTACAAAATATTAATTCTTTTTTGTATTTAAATATCTAATCCAATTACCAAAGTGTGATACACCACATATTAAAACATTTACATGGAATATTATCTCAATGTTATTTTGATGGTTTGTTTATCATATCATTACAACATCCATATCATTTTTACAATTTAAGGGTAGTAATTTCCAAATTTTGAAAGAAAAATATAAAAATAAACCCACTAAAATGTTATTTGAATGTAAATTTTGTAAAATAATATAAATTTATTGTTTTTAATCATTTTATTGAATATATTTCTACAAAACCCAAGTAAATACTTGATATTCCACCTTCCATAGAATCTATAATTGTTAAAAGTCCTTCAGGGGTTCCTTTCTTATAAGAGATGCTACATTACAATACATTATTGAAAATATTTATCCTTCATAATGTTGATGAATAATGGTTATAAATACAATTATAATTAATTATTCAATGATTATTTTTCAAAAAATTATGAAATTTCTCATATACCCTCCAATCTTGATTCCACATATTGAAGAAAAACATATTACCATCTACGTGGTAGCTATAAAATTATCACTTGGAACTATGACCAACCAAAAGAATATTATCTGTAGATAAAATTTCTTCTACTATAAAATATATAAAATATTATAAATTTATAGAAAATATACAAATATTGAGACGAACTGCCTTGCTTTAATTTTTTTAGTTTAATAATTAGCTCATTATCAAAAATTTATGATGTTTACCTGGATTCCCAAATTTATCCATTAAAATAAATTCTCATTCATTGTATATTTAATGAATTATTTATGAGTTGTACCATACTCCCCAATTATTATTACATACATTTCATTTAACAAAAGGACATGCACTAATGGATTTTCTAGTAGAAAACCCTTCCTATAGGAGTCACATTTGGATGTGGAACTCCCTAAAGATGATGTTTTATATATCCATGATATTTATGAATGGATGGAAATATACTTTGAAAGTTATTCTAAAATTAAAAAAATAAAGGTTATATAGGACCTGAAACTAAAAAAAATTCAATTTGAGGATTGTGTTTGTATCTCTATAAATGGTTCTCTTTTTATACTCATTCCACCTTTCAAAGTGATAAAACAATAATGTGGTAGAATACCAACATATATTCATGGGATTTCACTAGATTTTTAAATATTAGTCTCCCAAATAAATTTCATGGTTAATTAGAATTGGAAATCAAGAATTTTTTTTGAATATTTTATTAATGGAGATATATTATTACCTTTTCTTAACTACAAAAAAGAATTAATGGACCAATTCACTTCATTAGTAGTGATATATCACATTCTATATTCATACTATGTTTGACTGAAATCATTGGAAAATTTGTTCACATATCCCACCAATCTGGATTAGGATGAGATAGTAATATATGACATGTATCAAAGCGTTATAATACCATTTCTCTGTAATGATAAATAATATTTTGATTAAATTGATACCACCTTGGATGATAGTATAACCTTATCCCCTCAAATCACTATAGTAATCAGTTGGATTTATTTTATAATATGTACGACCAAAATATATTGTTATTCTATGAATGACATAAGAAGATGGTTAATTTCATGTTGGATGAAAATTTTATTCTATGAGGTGGCCTAAATTTATAAAAGATCCTTTATAAAAAAGGTTTTAATTGAGACTTTATAAGTTTCATCAAAGGAGAAGAATTTGTCATGGTTATTTATGATGTCTACATCAAAATATGTGGTTCACATAAAACATAAACCAGACTATTTCAAAAAATAATAATACATTGGTATTTTAATTATTTTATGATGTATAATTTCAGTAAATTCACAAATAGGTTTCACACATGTCAGGTGAAAATTAATATTATTCCTTAACCCTTAGAGCTTTCTCAAACTTCTACATACTCATGAAAATATTCTATATGACGGATAGATATTATGGGATTATACACTCTATTCAATATTAGATAATTAATATTCATGATCAATGTTGCTAACTTATTTTACATGTGGGAAAAATTTGAACCATTGAAGGAGATTGAGATGTTGTATGTAATAAAATTTAAAAAGTCAAATATCATCACAGAATTTTTTGTTGCAGACACAAACCCTAAAAACAATGGAAAAAATCTTTATTAGTTTAAGATGAAAAGTATTTATTTAAACTATAACATCAAGTATAATCATTAATATTAATATCAAAAAGATATAACTGCATAAGAATATGGTTTCAATATGAATTTATGGAATATCTTTCTGAATAATGTAGATAAAGAAAAGAACTCATGGCCTAAAAAATCATCAAATCAATGTAGGATTATCTTAATTCAACTCATTAATCTATGAAAGAACCCCTATATTTTTTTCTAAATGGGATTGTGGTGGTCTTGAATGTAAAATATTAGTTTCCATCACCCCAAACATTTATTTTGGCCATCAGGTTGATGATAAATGATCGAGGTTCTGGTGGGTTAAATTAGAGAAGCATAATTATTATAGGTTACATGATATAAACAAATTTATCATTATTCATATTCTCATAACGTGATAATTCTATAATATCTATTTAAATCCACTCATTCCATGAAGGTTAATTGGCATCGACATTAAATAAACTAATGATACCTAAAAATATAACCCCAATCTTATAATAAAAATGGGGGGGGTTCCTTAAAAAATATGAACAGTATACATTAATTTAACATACTACCTGGTCATAATGAATAGAGAGAACATTATGTGTCCCACTAATCAAGGATTCATAAAAACTACATTCCCTAAATTTATATTGGACTCATTTAATCATTATAAAATTATCATTAACTATATATATTATGATTAATACCTCTTGACCTTAAACTTGGTCCATGTTATATGACTCTATACTATAAAGGATGTGTTCTATCCCATATCAACCTAAACTGGTCAGTGTGGTTCATTTGATATGAACAAAAACTATGATTATCCAATTTACATATGTGCTTGATTTGTTTAAGTGTTTTATCATTAGAGAATTTATGGTTATGACTATTTTTGGAATATCTAATGTTGAGGTGTACATATCCTATTATAAAACTACCCTTTACCAAAAAACAATATGTAGAATTATTATTATTCAAATAGAATACATTGTGTCACCCAAATATCTTATCTGAATCCCAATTTAAAACTTCACATTTATTATATGTCCTTTTTCATTCAAAATAATCTAGTTTATAGCATTATAATTCATGTATGGTTTCCCCCATCAACCCTACACTAGGATATAATAAAGAACAAATTGTGGGTTAATTATTATTCGCATATGAAATAAAATGACATCAAATTCTCAAATCTGAGATTCAAAAAAATCACCCCTTACATCATTTCCCATTCATAATACCCTTGTGTATGGGTCTTATAAATCATATTCAATTTTATTATGGATCCCATGATAGGATAAAATTTCCCCATTGTCCGAACTAGTATAGAATGATCTCTATTTTGAATAGATATATAGACATCCTTGGATATCATATCCTCAACCCAAACACTACTTCAAATACACATTATATGTCCCTCTACACAACATGTCATCTCAATTTCAATTATCCTTGATTTAGAAGAAAAATCATCGAGAACATCCATCCCATATATTTTACTCCATCTCTTTATTCTATGAATTACCTCAAAACCATTCACAACTATTATTAATGAGTATTTATAATCGAACGAGAACCCTCCAGCATGGGAATGACAAATAAAACAGATAAATTTCTAACATATACCAATATAAAGGAATATGTTTACCTTGAGGAAAATATACTCTTACCCGATAAAATAATATAGTATTATATTAGAACCCAACATTCAAAAGTAGTTAGTGATATTCATCGATATATCTATTTAATTGTATTTTAATGAATCCATCATTCAAATATTTTCATCACACATCTACGATTATACATTATCATTTCACCACATCAGATTAAAATTCTCTATTCTATGAATTAAATTATACATCAGGTTCTAATAACATTATTTTGTTTTCTTGTTTCCTATATTAAACCACCACCAAATCCACACCCAAAATTCCCCTTCTATGTCCATTTATTCAAACATCACATTAATTTTCACTAGGTCAATTATTTGTACTGGGTAAATGAATCCTCGTTCCATTATCATTCTTCATGTTATATGAGAATATATTTTCTAAAACATCATTTATGTATATGATTTCAATCCATAAATTATGAACCATCTTTTGGTCAAATTTGTATGATGTCAAATTACGAATTCCCAATTTAGTCCATGAATTGAAAATCAAAACTACATGCATGTTTTACCAATGAAGGTTACCTTTTATGGCATGGGATTTACCATTCACATCTGGTTATTTTCACTATTTTACAACATAGGTGACCCTATTTTTTGAAAGATACCTATTACATTAAAATAATTGTCATACATTAGTTAAAAATATTGAACATAAACTTTAGTAACCTAAAATGGTTTTTACAGTTGTACCATAAAATATTTTCATGGAACCCCTTAATGTTTTATATAATTGAATTGGGTTGAACATTCATGTTGAGTTATTTTTACCCATATTCAACCTCACTTTAGCCAATGTTATAATACCCTAACCAACACACGAAAATTTGTCCAATTATTATGAATTTATATTCCAAATACGTGGTTTTAGTATTGTATATAAGACATCAAATTATAATAAAAATACATAAAAAACAAGTCAAATTGAAAACCCACTTGGGGTGTCTTGAGAAAAAGTTGAAACTACACTCACTAAGTCGGAAAATTTATGGCTTAGGATGAAGATAGAGAATAGGATGAAAAAGACAAAAAAAAACTCATACATATCTTATTTTAATGTAAAAATTTTTTATATAAATATCACTTGGTTGAAATACTAAGAAAAAGATAGAGGCTTCCCAAAATAATGGTTTTACACAAGGGTTATTCATGCTTTGTGACAAATAAAGGTTTATTAAAATGGAATTCGATTTCAAGTTCACATCATTCTAGTAATGGATATTTGAAAAAATCCACCACAATGTGGTCTAAGCTCTATATCCCTAAACTATGATACAGCCTTTTGGTCAATGTTGTAAGACCTTAATGTGTAAGAATAAAATATTGGTCCAAGTTGAAAGACCTCACATTGTAAATAAAAGAATTGTGACTCATAATTTTGAGAAATTATAGAGTGTTAATTGGGAAAAATTTAATAATTTTTTTCTATGAGATTAATTTCCATGTATACATAAAAATATAGTGTTTAAAAATTGTTAAAAATATTTTTGGGACAAACTCTTGGACTTATAAAAATAAAATCTATCCTAGATAGATTTCTGGATTTAGGAAAAAAAATTATAACTCATACATATTACTCATAATTAAATTGGATTAAATAATATATGTAAGTATTATAATCTTGTGAATATAAGAGTACCCAAACTCTTCATAAATGTTGTTGTATTAACCATAATACACCTATGTGGTTCTCTTCATATGATGATTCTCATAACTTATTATCTTAATAGACCATCTATAGACTTGAATGGTTGAACATGAACTATATATACGTATTAAAATTTTTTTCATAAATTATTTCCAACCAATTATAGTAGGTCACTCATCAGATATATAGTTTTCTTATAATTTTTATAGCTATGGAAAACTGGTGTAAATTAATCATATATCATTCCATGTATATAAAATCCACTAATTTTTTATATTTCCCACAGTTTGGTCCAAAATTATTTTTATAACATATGGAAAGTGTTGATAATTGAATGTTGTGGGCTAATAAATTCAAGGATGTGATCAGAATACCAATCGATTGAAAATTGTGATGTTTAGACTTCCTTCTATAACTCATTGGATTTCAGTTGATCTTCAAACTAAATCTAGTTCTTATTAACCATATATGTATATGAATATTCATTAGGGAAATATCCTATCAAAATTATATTTCAATGAATAGTATATCCTTTTATCTAATTAGGTGTGAATGATAGGAAGTTCATTTATTAGTTTAAAATTCCCTGTTCATGTATTAGATGTTTATTATTCATCATCATCGCTATCATCATTATATTTGACGATTTCTTTCATCGAAGGAGATGTTTGTTTGAATGTGTATACACTTATAAGTATGATTGTTATATATTATAAGAAATTTTTCATCACCATGGTGACAAAATATGAATAGAGATACATTATTAGATGATCGATAGTTTAAGAGAATTGATCCAAAAATAATTAAAATTAATTAATCAGATAGAAATATAAGATGTCACGAGTCATGCATGATCCCATGAATAATGAAATAAATTTTTATTTTGATAAATTTTATCAGAATATATATTTTGATATTTATCAATTTAAATAATTTATATTTAAAATTATTAGTTAATGTTCACAAAATTTTGGAAAGGGTGATCAATAGTTCAATCACAAATAATAGCATGGAAGAAAATGGTTGAAATATTAAGTAAAAATATTTATGACCTTCATTTCCTAATTATATTTTTTCAAATCAATGTTCCTAGATTTATTCATCTTGCCGTTTAGGAAAATCATGGTTCACTTTTTGAGGCATCAGTGAAGTAGTGTATTTTTCTTAATTAAGTTAGAGGAAATCATGCTAGTTTACATTGGTTAAAAGATAGATCTCATCAATATAACCCTTTGACGTCAAGGAGTTTTATACCCTAAATGTCTCCAAATTTATAATGAAGGACTTTTGAACCGTAGATATGATACATATTCTTATTTATATGTATATCAATACATTATTACTATGAATTGTTCAAACATTATCACTCTGATTATACACATGTGTTGTGAATGTGTTCAGCCAAGATCACATGCACACCTTTGATATCAGAGAATTCTATAATTAAAGACATTGATTACAACCATGCGTTATTTTCCTCAAAATTTGATAATTTTTTAGTAGTAGATAATATTATAAAGGATTATATTTATTATAAATAAATATTTATTTAATTCATCTATAAGAAGGTAAAGAATAAAATTTGAATATTTTCAATCAAAAGGAAGAATATGTTCCCTGATGATAGAAATCACATATTCCCTTCTATCAACCAATAGACACACCCACCAATCAATTAAAATGAATATTCTTCAACACTCTAATGCACTTATGTTATGTGATGTTCCAATATATTTTCAACCAAGTTCCATGCATCATTCACATTCACTCATGCCCATATGACAAGCACTGTAACAAAGAACCCACATTCCGTTATCTAAATCAGTGCATCAACCCAAATTTTTTACACCATATACACCCTTAATAGGATTGTGAGTATATATGGTTAAAGTAAAAAAAATAACCCATCCTGGGGTTTCTAATAAAAGGAACCCTCTACCTCCAAATTCGTGGCATTGAGATAGAAAAAAAATTCAACACCAATAGATCACACAAGATCCCGTTTTTGATCAACTAATTAATCCATGGATATTGCAACTGATTTCGAAATTTGACTCTAAGGGAAGAGATGGAAAATAGGGATATTAGAGTCTTAATTAGGGTTAATACATACAACCTATATTAAAAACTTCTTCATCCACGTCTTCTAATATATTATGGGGATAGACCCCCATAAAAAATATTTCAATGAAATGAGTGACAAATGTATGGGCTCCATGGTATCACTATCCTAGGCTTGAAACACCTGTCCCTCAAAGGATAGCATGGCTTATTACCTTGACAAGGACATCTACCTAGGCGAATCAATAATATTTCACCCCAGTGGATTCTTTGAAGTTATTGGAATCTTTTTTTATAAGTCTACCTTTTAAAAATCCGGCCTTTCCCAACCATAAAAAGTATCCCCCAATGAAAATTATTTAGACCTTTTACACATTCATGTGTCCCCACTGATTATGTATTACATTGAAACTATAATCATTACAACTCATATAATATTCCATAATGTTTTATCATTATATACCTTGGACACCTAAAGACCAATCAATTATGTATTTATTTAATATTTGGGTACTATTATTTGGATGAAATTGGTTAGATCTCTCCTAGCTAAGTATTTTTATCTGGGTTTCCCTTCATTGATATGAACATATCTTATGTCCAACCAATATTCCATAGATTCAAATAGGAAACTATTCTAGTGCGACTCCCACCATTCTTTCAAAAGAATCATCTATTATGATAATCCACAAAGAGTGGTTTATACGTAAGTCTCATACGTAATCCATTACAATGAATATATCACCAACTAAACCCAGTTATATAACCATTAAATAAATGATACAATTTTCCTAGTAGTAGAACAAAAAAAACCAATGGCCTAGTGACATGTACCTTAAAATCCATAACCAATTGTCTTGAATTCATTACGTAGAAATACACAATCAGCAGTCCTTGTTGAATGAGCATATAACGTACGAAATTAATATTATTCAAACAACATCAAAATGTAAAAAATTACATGTTATATTTAATTTACCTATTGGGTTTTAATTCTTTTTAGGGTGATATTACATGATCCCATTTAATGGGACCAATCCCTTCACCATATTTCCATTGATCTCCTTTTATGAAATTTAATTCATTTTTAGATGTAATCAAATTATATAATTCTTTTATATATTGAATAAACTATAGGGTCATTAATGATTTGTATCAAATGTGGGATAATATAACTCCCTTGTTTTATGTTCATATAATCACAATAGTGTGAAATAATATCTTCCAAAAAATGTTATTATAAATAGTTATTGAGAATAATTTCATTTGAATGAGATAAATATATAGATTCAAACAAAATATCTAAAATTGAATTTCGTTATTTATTCACGATAAAAGATCTTTTATGATTTAAGAGGGTACTATTTCTTGGCATTAAAACATAGTTACAAATTTCAATTACATGGTATAAAGAATACAATTTTTGATTAATTCCTAAGTAACAAGGTTGCACATCATGTGGCCCCCCAGGATCACCATACATGTTATTTATCTTTCCTATGTTAGCCTTACATAATCATTTCTCCACCACCCATGGATTCCCCATCATATGCCCACACCTACTCCCACCCCATCATGAAATCCTATACCTCCATGCCCCAATAATTCTCCTCATGACATGAGAAATTATATTAAAAATATATTGATATTATTCCAAATTAAATTTTGTATTTATTGATAGAGAATAACTTAATAAGTTTTCAAACTCAGCCTTTTGGGTATCCCATGAGTTTCATCCAATTCCTATGTTTATAATTTCAGTATCTTGATATATTACATGGACATAAAAATATTTATTTTCTTTTTAATAATTCTAATAATTTACATAAAAATCATATACTTGACATGGATGAAAATTATTACCTTTAGATTTTAATGGTTCTCCCAAACATTTTATTTAATCACAACCCAAGTGACATGCCTACTACTCTTAACCATATTTATATATGGATTTTTCGAAACAGTGATAAAAAAACACTTACATAAACATTAATTTTCCTAGATGAATTAGAAACAAGGTTTTTAGATTTAATTAAAAGAATAACTTCTTTAGACCAGTAATAATACATATTAACCCAATTATCCTTTCTAATTTTTAGTATGGTTTGGGAAATATGGGTATCATAAAAAAGAGCGAGAGAAATTGATCACTCTATATTCTTGATTTGTGAATATTTTTGGGATTTGATAGATTTTTATAGATGTTTGATACAAAACCTTCAAGAATACCGAAGTGTATTTGAATTTAAAAGTGGGAAACCAACACAATGTATTGGTTAAAATGAATATAATACAAATAAATACATAAAACCAACAATAAATAACTCAATAATAATATAACATAGACAAAATATAGTTCCCCTTTTAAAATGGAGTTTTATCAATTCTGCTTATATGAAAAGTGATAGTAACCTATTGTATGAAAATATTCCTACTCCAGAAAAACAATAGTAAACAAAAAATTTAATTCAATAACATGAGTAACTAAAAAAATACTTTTAAACATTAAATTAAATAAGAGTAAACTAATCTTTAATATAAATAAATAATGTCATTAAAATCTCATAAAATCACATAGATAGTAAACAGACAATCAGCGAAACATTTGATAATAATTAATTATCCAAATCTCAGGCATGATATTATCCGTTTTCTATAATTTAAAATACATGTAAAATATTCCAACTAGTTAATATTTATTGTCAATGATTTCAATATTAATTTTATCATTTTGATAACAGTCTATCAATAGGTGGTGTGTGAAATTAGTGTGCTTTATGTTGGAATGTAACATGTGATTATTATTAATATTTATATAACATTTTGGGTCAAAATGTATAGGGAATTTTCAGAATTAAAATATATAATTTAGATAATTTAAATTAGTATGTAGAATAAATCCATATATTCTTATAGAAATCATGTATTTGAATTAATTAATTGACAAATTAATTGAATTTTTTAACTACACTGATATACTTGATACTTTAAAAAATTGATATATATTAACGTTGTTGTTACTATCTATAGTACCCAAATTTATTTATCAATGAGAGGGATAGGGGTGATTCGATGATTTATTTTTTCAATTTTAAAAACTATTAATTTTAATTTATCCCATTTGACCGATTAATGCCTCAAAAATCTGTTTCTTATATCTCTCATACTAATCTATTACCGAAGTAAATAAAAGAAAAATAATAGAAGGATTTATAAAGATTTTCCATGAATGTATATTACATTTTTTGTTTGATAAGTCCCCCCAATTATGGATTCTTCTACTATTTTATGTAAAGTGGTTATAAATAATTGTATCATTATATTCTTACATTACATCCCATTGTGGGATCTAGAGTCCCATATGAGAGTATTTATATCACATCCCAGATTCATCATCCATGTAGTGGTTCTCCATCATTCTCTCACATGGAATGGTCCTCATGGATAGTTATGACTACCTTATACCATCCATGAATAACTCTTCAAACAACTGGCATGTATGAATTTAAATTCTCCATATTCTTATTTTGGAACAATATGGAATTTCTATTATTCTCACTCTAATTTAGAAGACCTATGTTGAACACCTTATTGTAAATCTTCTCATTCTTCATAATTGATACAACATGTGTTTTTCATGAATGTATGATTTTAGGTTCTCTGAAGACTTTATCTAAATATATTTATTTAGGAAATAACAGTATTGAGAGGAACCCATAATCTACCCCTCATAATTTTTTATATTCAGGTTATTGTGATTATTTTTTCAATAGATATTTAGAAACTATTTGTAATATATCAACATGTGATATTATTTATCAATCTGTAATATATTTCCTAATTTTCCATTTTAATTTAAATCTTCCACAAATCTAAGAAATATTTTCCTTTCTAAATACCCGTAAGGCAAAAAAAATCCCGACCCTAATTCTTTCAAAAAAAAATTACTTCATTAAACTCCTTTGAATTATCCATGTTTACATTGAACTATTATTTTGAAGATTATATTATGGTGGGGAACCTATATCATTACATAATGATTGTATTGATTCATTATTTATAGCATGGATCATAATTATATTTTATTAACTATGATATTTATCTCTATAAGTATCAAAACATCAACATCATCAAATTTAAATATCCCTTTTAATTATAATATACTTTTTAATTCATGTTAATAATGTAAGGATAAATAATAAACTAATATATATCTACATATGTTGATCACCATAAATTGATTAAAAACTCTTTATCCCCATACATTTACCACTACTCTATTGTGTTTCTACTTAATATGTCTTCATACATAGCTTAAAAGTTTTTTTATCAACATTAAAAAATTATTTCATCCTTACATGAAATTAACACAACATTAAAATATCATATCTACTACGTATTTTAGTACCCCTGGTTTTAGGTTTGTAACTCTTACTTGATGATTTTCATGGTTTTAATGTTAAGGGTGTTGAATGGGAGAGTTGGGAGAACTTGGAATGATGTTTTGAGGCAAAGGGGAAGTCGTATTGGCTAAGCACGGTTTGTCTAAACCGTGTGGCCAAACCGTGCACAATGGGTCTTGGAGGCAGTAGCTCCCACATAGTCGGTGCATGGTTTGTCTAACCATGTAGACAAACTGTGTGAGAAGGTTAGTCGAGGTAGTAGCTAATGCACGGTTAGCGCACGTTTTGTCAAATTGTACGAACTAACCATGCAGGCACTTAAATGAGATCCTTAAATTTTGGATCTCACACATTTTTTCCTCTAAGTGGGTTTTTTTCTTTTTATGTGTCCCTAACTTGGGATTTTACTTCTTATAAGGTCAAAGTGGGTTCTCCCATCATTCCATAGGCGATCAGAAGGCTTCTCTTGGAAACCCGAAGCCGAATTCTTGAAGTATGTAATCGTTCTTCTTAATTCATGATCAGTTTCTTAGATCTACTTATATATACATCTCCTCTTCTATAGTTTTCTTAGATCTATGCCTATTATGGGTAGATCTAATTTTCTAGAAGCCCAATATGATAATATTTGGTCTTGTTATTACTAAGAGAAGAGATCTATGGCGGGTTTTTGGAGAATCGACCCCGGTTTCTTGAGTGTTCTTTGACCGTTGTGGTTTTCGTCAAAACCATTGAGTTAAGAATCTTCACTCTCGAATACTCTAGTTAAAATTGATTGTATTAGATTTAAATTGGTTTATTTAGAAGGTTTTTATTGTGAAATTCATGGAATAGATATTCTTTAGTGATGATTTATGGTTTAGATGAAATGGTGATATCTTGGTGAATTGTTGTGCAATGTTATTTGGCTTCTTGAATTCAAAATGTTTATTTTAAATTTTGAGTGGTTAAATTTTAAATGTTTTGATGAAGAAAGGGTTTACAATAAAAAATGAATTTTATTGAAATGGTTTGAGGTTGAAATGACTTTATTGGATTTGGTTTTCATTAAAAAGTGTGTTTTATTGAAATATTTTGAGATTGAAATTGTTTTGATCGAAATGGTTTTCAATAAAAAAGTATTTTTACAGAAAGGGGTTTTAGAAATACCGTTGGGAATACATATTGTGTGTTCATGTTTCATGTATGAGGCTTGGTTGAAATATGACCTTATGCTCGGTGCCAAACGTTTAATGGAACAATGGTAACTATTTGTACGGGGATTGGTTGATAGATGTCCATGTGCTCGATGCCAAAGGTGAAATGGTACATGGGAAACAATTACCTTGTGATGACTTGGTAGATCGACGAGAGACTGCTCAAGAGTATGGAACTGTCATAACGAAGCATGGACGGTTGGTAGCATGGGATGGGAAATGGTTGGGTATTCCAAAAAGGGATTTGGGGAAATGAATAAAGCTTGATTGGTTATTTTTCTAAAAAAAATAACTTGTTGGAAAATTGGTTTCAGTTTCTCTTGGATTCTTTTGGTTACGAATGGTTTTGGATACTTTTTGAAATTTAGTTTTAAACTATAGTTGAGAAAATGTTTTATAAAAAATATTTTTATATAATTATTGCTAACTCTTCTATCCTAGTGGTGTGAGTAGGGAAGTCATTGTGGAAAACCCACTGAGTTTTATACTCACCCCTGATTTTTCACTTTAGTTCTTTTGGAGATGTCGTATTCCATGACACAGGTAAAGGTAAAGGATCTTATAGCTAGTGTCTTGTGGTGATGGTTGGGAGATGTTGTGGATCTTGGAGCTTGTGGAGCTTGGATTTTTAGTGCCTTTTGATAGTCTTGAGTTGTTCTTCCACTGTTGTGTACTTTGATGTAGTCTGACATAATTGATGTGTTCATTGGTTTTTCATTTGTTCGTGCATCATATAGTGAATTTTTGGTTATGGTTGGTTTATGGGTTTATTTCTTAAAGGGTAAATCATCCCCCACTTATACGTGACACCCTTGAGCATTTATTTACACCCTTTGGCACCTTGGGGATGTCTCTTAAGTCCTAGTAATGACTCGTTGTACCCTCATGCCAATGAGAATTGGCGGGTCATTAAAAATGGTATCAGCTTGTTCGGTCCTTTCCTAACAAGTAGTCATCGATGTTCTTGGTCTTCTAGTTGAAATTCATTATTTTATATTCCTTGTGTTGAAATCTTAGACATGAGTAGGATTGTCGGATCATGAAAATTATATCATAAAATGACGTATCTAACCCATTTATGCTGAACTTCAAGTTACCAGGGTGTTGGGTACATAAGAGTTTTGGATACACTTCTAGAATGTTGGAAATCTCATTGTAATGGGTTTTTCCAATGAGACGAGCCTGACATGCATTTCATAAAAACGACTTACCACTAGGATTGTATATCTCATTGTGAGGAATGAGTACAGATTTCAGGCAAGGTGCGATTTTTTGAAAAATGAAAAAATTGTTTTCAAGTAAAAGAAATTGGAAACATTGTATTTGGTGTATTTTAAAAATGGTCTGATTTTCAAAAGCGTGAAAAATGTTTTCAAAAATGGTTAAACAAGGAGAATAATGATGTTTTGGAAAACAAGGTTGTGATAGATGATTTTATAGAATTTGAAATTCTAATCCATCAGTTTCTAGAGAGTGTGATTGATGGGGTTTGTTGTTGGTTTAGAAAATGGCACTCGATATGCATGGTCAGAACCAACCCAAAGAGGCTGCAGAGAATGTGGTTGCACCAGAACCACGTGTTAACCAAGAGTTGGTTCAGGGTATTGTTCAGGCTTTTCATGCTATGGATACAGGGAACTAGAAGAATGAACCAAGGTATGTGCATCATACCATCTAGTTCATGAAGCGGAATCCACTAACCTTTCAGGGTGATGTTGAACACGAAAAGGCGGAGGTGTGGCTAAGTAGGATGAATCATATCTTCAATTTCATCGGAACACCAGTAGAGCTGAAATTATAGTTGGTGACACATATGCTCGAGGAGATTTCATGTCAGTTGTGGGATTCAGATGTGCAGGCTAAATTAGATGAAGGCCTTATGTGGGAGGATTTTTAAGAATTTTTCAACAAACAATTATATCCCCACACGTTCAAGATCCAGAAAACAATGGACTTCTTTATCTTTAAGCAGGAGAGCCTTTCTGTCATAGAGTATGTGGATAAATTCATGAATTTAGTTTTTTTTCACCAGAGGACACAGAATGTGCATCTTTGAAGTCACGCATCTTCGAATCGGGGCTAAGGCAAAAGATTTGATCGAAGATTGTGGTGCTCTATATTACGTATTATACAGAGATGGTGAACAGAGAGACTGTTGTTGAACGTGATATCTAGGGATCTATAGGAGGAGGAATGAAGATACCTATGGGAAACGGTGGGAACTCAATAGCTCGAAAAAAGAGGAAAAATGATACCTATTTCCACGGTGCGAGTGCAAATCAAAACCAAACGGTGGGATCAGTGAACATTTCTCCCCAACTCCAGAGCAAAGCCAGTTGCTAGCAGTGTGGTTTGATTCCCCACATAAAGCGAGAGTGTATGACGCAACCTAGAGAATTTCACAATTGCAATTATATGGGGAATCTACATTTCTATTGTAGGAATGCTCCGAGGTCGGGTGCACGTGAATCTTCTTAGGAATTGCAATCATCATATGCTTCGATAGGAAAAGGAAAACAGAATTATTCTTATCAGCAGAATAGAGCTAGCCATAGTGATTCTCCAAATACCAAGACTCCTCGACTAGTGCAATCATATCAAGGAAACAAGGGGAACAGTACAATGACAAAGCAATTGTATGGAGCTGAGCTGATGATTGTCGACGATTAGGCAGGACCGTCTACATTGAGAGGTATGACCCTTTTGAATTCTACCATTGTGCAAGTGTTGTTTGATACTGGAGCATTGAATTCCTTCATTACATCTCATGTTGTTGGCTTTCTATGTTTAAAACTAGAAATGATGCATTCTGTTTTGAAACTGAAAACTCATATTGGTGAAAGAGAATGTAAAGATTTTGTGTGTAGATAATGTGATATAACTGTTGATGGATCTGAGTTAAAATGGGACTTCTCAATGATGGACATGTATGTCTATAACTTAATTCTGTGTATGTATTGGACGAAAATGATTATGGCTTACATCGACTGTTTTTGGTGAACGGTTAGTTTCACCACTGAGAACGGCATCAACCATATCTTCATTGGAGAGAGGATGGTAGAGAATCGTTCAAAGAGATAGTTGGCACTAATGGTGGGAACGATCTATTACCAACTGGAAGTGTTGACTTTGGCATCAATGGATGAGATTGAGGAAAATAGTTTTCCAGTTATTGTGGATCAATTTCCAGATGTATTTCCCAATAACTTCTCAGGGTTACCACTTCTATGGAAAATGGAGTTTACGATTAATCTCCTTTTGGGGACTAGTCCTATTTTCCTTCCGTATTATAGGATGGAATCAACAGAGTTACAAGAATTGAACGTACACTTAGAGGAGATGGAAAGCAAGGGTTTCATTTGACCAAGTACTTCTCCATGGGCAGTACAGGTTTTTTTTTGTGAAGAAGGGAGACTGAACTCTTCTGCTGTTTGTTGATTATCGTATGCTTATCCAAGTTACGATAAAGAATATATATCCACTTCCACACATTGATGATATGTTTGATCAATTAAGGGGAGCTCAATGGTTCTCCAAGATTGAATTGTGATCAGGATATCACCAACTGTGAGTTCAGAAGGAGGATTTTCCAAAGACAGCTTTCAGAATTAGATATGGCCACTAAGAATATGTATTCATGCATTTCGTTCAAATGAATTCACCAGCAGTCATCATGGATTTGATGAATTAGATATTTCAGAGATATCTGGATTCTTTTTTGTGGTGTTTGTAGATGATTTTTTAGTGTATTCAAATACAAGGGCTGATCACGAGGTGCACCTGGATATAGTGTTACAAATCATGAGGGATCATCATTTGTATGGCAAATTATGAAAGTGTGATTATTGGATATGGGAAGTATGTTTTCGTGGCCATGTCATTTTTTAGAAATATGTTTCTGTTGATCCTGAAAGGATAGAAGCCATTACATCTTGGCAACCACCAAAGAATGTGATCGAGATACATAGTTTTATTAGTCTTACTTGTTACTACCGATGCTTTGTGCATGATTTCTCATGAATAGATTCACCAATGAAAACTCTAACAAAGAAGAATTCTCCATTCCAATGGAAACACGAATTTTAGAAGCCTTTCTAGTAACTGAATGTTTGGCTTACATCAATACCTATTTTGATCTTTCCAGAATCAGGACAGGGGTTTGTGGTGTATTGAGATGCTTCAAGATTAGGGTTGGGTTTTGTCCTCATGAAAAGAGATCATTTGGTTGCTTATGGTTCAATGTAGTTGAGGGTTCATGGGGAAAATTACCAAACACATGATTTGGAGTTAGCTGCAATCGTCCATTCATTGAAAACATGGAGACCTTATCTATTTGGTGAGAAATTTACTGTGTTTACGGATCACAAAAACTTGAAACACATTTTCTCACAATGAGATTTGAATCCCAGGAAAAGGAGATGGATTGAGTATCTCGAGATGTTTGAATATGAATTAATGTACACACCAGGAAAAGGGAATTCAGTGGCGGATGCATTGTGTAGAAAGTCATATGCTAAGTTGGAAAACTAAGCTTCAAATGAATTGTAGTCGATGTCGGTCTTAGCCGACATGCATGTTGAATGTGAAGACCGAGGTAATGTTTCATTTTTCTTTTCATCTACACATGTTTCCGATTTAGTAAAGATGTTCAAAGATGCACAAACATATGATGCAGAATGTCTGGTCATATGTTTAAAACTCAATGGTGGGGAGACCATTGATGGATGGAAACATGATGGGGTTCAGTTTTGTGTTTCTGAGATCTGATGATTTAACCTTTGTTTTTTCAGGAAAAACTCTTTCATGATAACCACCATTCAAGATGGGCTATACATCCAGGTACACAAGAGATGTATAAGGTGTTGAAGACGCAGTTTTGGTGGAGCTTCATGGAAGGAAGGTGTTGGAGTTCGTCTCATAGTGCTTAAATTGTGAGCAGGTTAATGCAAAGCATCAGAGACCAGTTGGTATGTTTCAATCATTACCTATCCTAGTGTGGAAATGGGATCAGATAGAAATGGATTTTGTTACAGGTCTTCCAGGAATGGTTCAGAAACATGATTTTGTTTGGGTGATAGTGGATCATCTAACTAAGTTGGCACATTTCATCCCTATTTGTGAAACCCATATGGTGGAAGATATTTCAAAAATATATATCTGAGAATTGGTAAAGAGGCATGGTGTACTAGTTTCTATAGTCTCAGATAGATTTTTGAGGTTCACATCACATTTTTAGAAATTATTACAACAATCCCTTGGAACTTAGTTGACTATGAGCACGGTGTATCATCCCTAGATGGATGGGAAATCCAAGAAAATGATAAAAATGTTGTAAGAAATGTTGTGGCCTTGTGTAATAGATTTTGGTGGGTCATGGGGGGAGTATATAACCTTAGTGTAATTCTCAAACAATAATAGCTATCAATCCTTGATACGCATGGCTCTGTTTGAAGAATTGTCTGGGCGTCCAGGTCGTTCTAAACAATGCTGGGTGGAAAATGGTGAAACATCAATATTTGGGCCAAGACTTTCCTAAGAAACAAAAGATAAGATCTAGTTGATTATAAAGTGGATTGAGACAGCTCAGAGTCGTCAGAAATATTATACAGATCACTGTCGAAGACCCTTGTCGTTCGTTGTGGGAGATCCTTTCTTCTTGAGGATCTCTAAAATTCTTTGAAATAATCATTTTGGGAAGAAGATCAAGTTATCTCATAGATACATTGGCCCTTTTGAGATACGGGGATGGGTTGGAGAGGTTGAATATCGGTTGGCATTACCACCATAGTTTAGTTTGGTGCATAATGTGTCCATGTATCTCAGTTGAAAAAGTATCTGCCAGATCCTGACCATCTGATCATATGGGATGACGTTGACCTAGAGCCGGATGCTTCATTGATACATATCTCAATACGGATTGTGGATATGAATGATAAAGTATTTTGTGGAATAAAAATCAGCTTAGTTCGGGTTTAATGGCAGCATGGTAAGATTCAGGAAGAAAATTGGGAATGTGAAAAGGAAATGAAAGTGTAGTGGCTGGAACTCTTTCAATTGGCTGAAGGTTTTCTACTTTCTGAGGATGGAAAGAGAAATGGTGGGGAGAGTTTAGTACCCCTGGTTTTTGGTATAAAACCCCTACTTGATGTTTTAATGGTTTTAATGTTATGGGTGTTGAATGGGAGAGTCGGGAGAACATGGAATGATGTTTTGAGGCAAAGGGGAAGTTGCACGGGTGATGCACGGTTTGTCTAAACCGTGCGGCCAAACCATGCATAGTGGGTCTTGGAGGCAGTATCTCCCACATGGTTGGTGCATAGATTGTCTAACCAAGTGGCCAAACCATGCGATAAGGGCAGTCAAGGCAGTAGCTAACACACGGTTAGTGCCCGGTTTGTCAAACTGTGCGAACCAACTGTGCAGGTAGTTTAATGAGATCATTAAATTGTGGATCTCATGGGTTTTTTCCTCTAAGTGGCTCATTTTTATTCTTGAGAGGCCCTAACTTGGTATTTTTATTCTCCTAAGGTCAAAGTGGTATCTCCCATCATTATGTAGGTGATTCGAAGGCTTCTCTTGGCAAATCGAAGCCGGATTCTTGAGGTTTGTGACTGTTCTTCTTCGTTCTTGATCGGTTTCTTAGATCTACTTAGATCTACTTCTCCTCTTCTCTCAGTTTCCTAGATCTACACCCGGTATTGGTAGATCTAAGTGTGTGGATGCCAAATATGATGAGATTTGGTCTCGATCTTTCTAGGATAAGAGATTTAAGGTGGGTTTTTCGAGAATCTACCCGGGTTTCTTGACCATTCTACGTCCATTGTGGTTTTCATCAAAACCTTTGAGGTAAGAGGCTTCACTCTCGACTCCTCTTGTTAAAATTTATTGGATTAGTTTCAAATTATTTTATTTAAATTTTTTTGATTATGAAAATCATGGAATAAATATTTTTTAGTGACGATTTATAGTTTTGATGAAATTGTGAAATGTTGGTGAATTGTTGTGAAAAGTGATTTGGCTTCGTGAATTTAAAATATTGATTTTAAATTATGAGTGATGAAATTGTAAATGGTTTTATGAAAAGTGTTTTTTCAATAAAAAGGGAATTTTATTGAAATGGATTGATATTGAAATGACTTTGATAGATTTGGTTTTCAATAAAAAGGGTGCTTTATTGAAATGGTTTGAGATTTAAATGACATTGATGGATTTGGTTTTCAATAAATAGGGAGTTTTATTGAAATGGTTTGGAATTGAAATGGTTTTGAAGGAAATTTTTTTCAATAAAAAGGTGTTTTTATTGAAAGGGGTTTTGGCATTACCCTTGGGAATACATGGTTTGTGTTCATGTTGTATGTACGAGGCTTGGTTGAAATATGACCTAGTTCTCAGGGCTAAACGTTTAATGGAACAATGGTATCTACTTGTTTGAGGCTCGGTTAAAATATGACCTTGTTCTCAGTGCCAAAGGTGTAATGGAACATGGGAAACAATTACTTTCTGACGACTTGGTAGATCGACGAGAGACCGCTCATGAGTTTGGAACTGTCATTACGAAGCATGCATGGTTGGTATCATGGGTTGGGAAATGGTTGGGTATGCCAAAAAAGAAAATTTGTGAAATGGTTCTAATGCTTGATTGGTTGTGTTTCTAAAAAATAACTTGTTGGAAAAATGGTTTCAATTGATCTTGGATGCTTTTGGTTATGAATGGTTTTGGAAACTTGTTTATATTTAGATTTAAACTGATTTTGAGAAAATATTTTATATAAACTATTTTTATATAATTGTTTCTAACTCTACTCTGTTACTGTCATGAGTAGGGAATTTATAGGGGAAAACCTACTGAGTCTTATACTAACCCCTACCTTGTCACTTTGGTGATTTTGAGATGTCGTATTCTAAGACACAGTTAATGGTAAAGCATCTTATTGCTAGTGGCTTATGGAGATGCTTGGGAGATGTTATGGAGCTTGGAGCTTGTGGAGCATGGAGTTGTAGTGTCTTTTGAGTATCTTGAGTTTCACTTCTGTTGTTGTGTGCTTTCATGTAGTTTTTCATAAATGAAGTGTTCATTGGTTTTCCATTTGTTCATGCATCATATATTGAATATTTGGTTATGGTTGGTTTATGGGTTTATTTCTTAATGGGTAAATCATCCCCCACTTGTATTTGAAACCCTTCATCATTTATTTATAGCCTTTGGTGCCTTGGGGATATCACTTAAGGCCTAGTAATAATTCGTTTTACTCTCAATACAATGAGAATTGGTGGGTCATTACATGTATTAACCCCTTATGTTGATTCACATCAACCTTATGAGTTACTTGTCCTTATGTTATGACTAGTTTGTATTATCCTTAAGGGGATGGTTGTATTAACCATAAGAGATCCAAACATATCCCTTTTTCTTAGATAACACTATATAAAGGGTCTTAATTATCCAAATAGGTAGCTTCCATAATTTGTACGTTAATAGATTGATTCTTCATCCTGTCAAATAATTAGTTAGAAACATTATTCATATACATTCATTCTTCAATATCCCCAATATATAAAATCATTTGAACTCAATAAATACTACATTTGGAATTACCACTCCTCATTCCATAGAATTATTTCATTAATATAAATAAAAACACATCAAACATCACATTTAGGTATTATTACTTGTATCTGTCAATATAGGGTCTGCAAGTAATAGCCTTTGTCTTCATTTTACATTTATAATGGATATACCTCAACATATATTTCCTACTTATCTAGAACATATCAACATCTCCATTTTGTCATATCACCCCCTATATTAATAAACCAATCCTCAAATGGTATATTAAATCTCCTCATATTTATTTATTGGATAAACTGTTAATATCTTTTGGTAAAATGTCTGTTTTATATCCTTTAATAACCCCTTATGGTAAATAATTTAAAAAGAATACATGAGAAGATATTCACATCAAAATAAATTCCAATATCCCTTTTCTATACAAAATTATAGCCTCAATTAAAATATTAATAGAAGGATATCACCACACATTTCATAGAATTAATCCTTTATCTAGTAAACTCTAATTTATGTGTGAATGACCAGCTTATAAAAAAAGAGAGATATAACCAAAACGTCACAGTTGCCTATATACCAATCATCCATGTGATACCACTCTCAATTTCTTTTTTTTTGGGATGTCTAAAATATTTTTAGCAAGAAATAAAAAATTCAATCATCTTTAATAAATTTGTAAAATTAATTCAATTTTAACACATAAAACTCACCCTTTATCTTATTTTTCCCTTCAAATAACTCTCCTGATTCATAAACATGTTTGATATGAACAAAATAAGGGAAATATTATTATCAACATACAACATTTTTTATCTTTAATGTTATATATATAATTTTATTTATTTTATGAATTTACCTCTCATATAATTCTCATTATGGTGACACCCACTCAAGATATTCTCTTTACTAACTCTTCATAAAGTATGATTAGAACACTCCATGATTGGTTTGATTCCTTTTTGATATAATGTGTTCACCACCTCATCCAAATCCTACATTGTTTAACTACATAAATTCATGGTATATTAGAACACATAAACAAATAAAATGGAATAAGGAAGTATTTATATTACATCTTTTTATTAGCATCAAGGAAGAGAAATATCTCTCAACCAAGTTGTTTTATTCATTCTGACATTGACATTGGGAGTGATTTTCAAGATGGTTTTAGATTTTACATCGAAATTTTGTTCTCTCTTGAATTATATGGTCTTAACTCTATCTTTATCTTCATCCTTGTGTAGAATAATCCTTTTTATCTTTTCTAATAAGGAACATTAATCAGATGGTGTTTATCATTTTTTAAAAATATTTATAATCATTTACTTTTCAGTTGGAGGAAGATTCATAAAATTTTAAAAATTATCATTAGGATCAATTAATTTTTTGCAACAGTCTTTGAACACTCTTAGTTCATCATCTTTAGAAAATCTGTCATGAAATTCAAGTTTTCTTTCATGTTAAAAAACATGATTCTATTTAGTAAATTCAGTTGATTAGGATTTCTCTATATCTTTATGATTATATGACTCCCCAGGACACACTGTTAAGAACTAGTTACTAAAACACTCATATTTTATGGATTTTCACATGGTTTCTTCAAAAAAATTATGGTTGACCTTTTTTGAAACACAATCAATTCTTCTTCTAGGATTTCAACCACTATATTGATCCTTAATACCTCACTTAGATTTATTCCCTTCTCAAATTTAGTTGTTTTATTTGGGTTTTATTACAATGTAATGTTTACAAAGTTCAACGGTTTGGCTCATCTTAAAATAGTATAATCATTTAATATTGTGGAGATATCCTTACAAAACATTCTTCTTATAGTTCTTTAGATTTTTTTTAACATTCTTCTTTTGTTGAAATATTATCTTTACATCCATATTTCCCAAGGAAACTTTCCTTCTATCTTCCACCTAAATTATTTAATATATTTTTATTACATACATTTGGACATATGGATGATTACTTATAGGTGATAATGAACACCCTCCATTGGTGTATCAATTAGTGCATCAAAATTCATTTATGTCCTAAAGGTAATCAAATCTATTATTTATAAACATATTTTTCCCTCTCTGTGAATTCTACTTTGGAAATGTAGAAATTTTTCTTAGTATATCTACACCCCCAATGATCCATGCCTCCAATAGATTAAACATAAAAATATATAATGGTAAAAATTAAATTATTCATTCCAAAATATACAGATTCACTAATATGTTTCAATTAATCTTTTGTTTTTATTTTTGAGGTAGTCTATGAAGATTTATATGATTTTTATTTTTCGCATAACTACCTATATTTTAGATAATTATAAGGTGGATATGTTTTTTTGGGTGTGGTTACATTGACCAATAATGTAGTGGTGAATTATTTATCATTATTATCCACCTAAAATACCATAGTTTATTAATTTATATTTGAAAATGGATATGAAAAAATTATAGTACATGAACCAGTTTTGGAGACGAGGATTAAATTTTTCTTAGATCTTGTTTAAACATGATCAAAGTAAGATATAAATATCTTTGTTACATTTATAGGATTCCATATGGATCAATGTCTCTAAATGAACACTTATGTTTTATAATATTTTCATTCAGTAATATGGGATGTTCTATCTTATACTAATTACAAATTTATTAGTCTCACCCAAATCTCAAGAGACTTCATATTAAAAGATTGGTTATTATCATCATCAATCGTAAAGATAAATTAACAATTCGTATTAAACTTTATGATTTTTTGATGAATTATTTTTATTTCTTGTTGAGATTTATCAAGAATCTTTATTATTTTTTCTTTAACCTTCAAATGATCATTTTTATGTTGATTTAGGTTTTGTTAAATTATTCATGTGAATGAATGAATTCTTCAAATATTATTTCAAATTTCAATTTGTATCCAAAAACTATTTTTTTAATTCTATAATAATGGAAAATATTATATTATAATGTGTCATCACAAGATCCAGTTTATCAATAAGTCCTATCAGAGACATTATATTTTAAAACATTAAACCCAATGCATTCTACATTTCTTAAAAGATAACTTCTATCTAAACTATTTCATTATGAAGTCATTTTATAGTATCAAATATTCATATGGATACCTCATTAGGAACATTATTTATATGATATTTTATTTTATAGTTAAGGTATTTAATTTTTTTGACTCATCTTCCACGTAATCTCTAAATCATGAACTTTATTCTTCAATCAGATCATTCTCGATATATTTTGTCGTTTAAAAATTATCACTTTTTGAAACATAATATAGAGAATGAAATTTATTTTCATTTGATTTTTTTTCTAAATTTGGTTTACTCCATTTTCATCATATTATTTATATTTTTTCTAATTCTTCCACATCATCAAAAATAGGAATATATATTTGTTTCTACATCTAAGGCATCATAAAAGAATCCTAAAATCTTCCAATTATATAGAACTATTAGAACCACATAAAATAATTATCTTTCCATAAAGAATTATGATAATATCTACTAACACTTTTAGTTCCTAGGTTAGGTGATCAGAGAGAGGCGAATGGGTGAATCAACGTTTATTTTTTACTTTTTAGGATTTAATTATTTTAATTTATCTTCTCAAACTTGATAAAGTTTTGATAATATTCTTTAGATTTATATTAGATTTAATGAATTAATTTAGTAAAGAATATAAAATGAAAACATTGATATAAAAAGTTTTAACTTGAATGAATACTACTTTTGTGACTATGTATTCCCCCCAATGATAGATCATTCCATTATATGACACAAAGTGGTTAAATTGAATGTTCTATCACAAGGATTCCAAGACATCCCACTATTGGGTCTAATTTCCCACTAGATGGTCATTATACATCATTGTAGAATAATAACCTTACCACTAGTTATCCTTCACTATCTCCCACTTCTTGGTCTATTCTATATGTCGTGGAAACCATACATGGTCCTTCAATAGATATTCAATTAACTAGTGAGTGGTATTTTAAATACTCTATCTTTTGAGTTTAGAACATGATATAATTTATCTTAATATCAGTCTATTTTTTCATAGATATGTTTATCTTCTTCTACAAAACTATTGTATATCAGGCCTCCTTTATTATAACATTTTTTTTCATCGATACAGTTTGACATATTATTATAGGTAAAATATCTGTTAATCTATACTCTTCAATTGAATAACCTTCATTATGAAATTTTACAATCAATAGATACACATATTATTATTATCATCCCAATTTTATATGCATAGAAAAATAATTTTTTTTATATTACATATAGAAACTCATTATAATATGTAAATAGGGGGAATTATTTCTCAAACTACAAGATAATTTATAGTTTTTATTTATCAATTAAATCTCCCTAAAATATTTCTCAATGATTCCCTTTTAAAACCCCCTTAATACTTGGTTTTTTGACTGATATAGGTATTTATTAAATCAAATAAATTAAACACCTTTAAAATGTCATCATGTTCATGTAACTATAATGTCTTTGTTTGTCATTACATGTTTAACTCATCTCCTTAAACTAGCTTCAACTTCATTAATTATTTCTGGAATTGAACCAAAATCTATTTGAGTAATTGAAATTTTAACTTCAATCAATATAGTAGAAATAGAATCATCATATTTTAATATGAATTTTATTTAGAATATAAATTTTATAAATCTCGATACCAATATAAGAATAAATAATACCCCTACATGGAACTCTTTATATTGATAACTACGTTAGGACCCCCAAATGTTCACCAACCCTCAGTTGTGGATACCCATATAATGTCTTCATAACAACAATAAAAGTTCATGTATTGACCTTACAATAGTGGTGTCTCGTCCTTATAAACAACATGTCCAATCTTTCTAAACCTTACAACAAATCACAATAACATTACGAGCTAGTTGCCAAAAACATAAAACCTGTATAACTAAACCTCAAGATCCTTGTTGTTGCAACCATATTATATAAAAAAATATCCATATAAATAAAATATTTTTATCTAGACTAATTTCATTAACCAATAAAGTATCATTAATACTTGGAAATTATATTGATGGATTCTCTATATTCTTCAAGCATTATCTATCCACATTCTTCTAGGACATTCTTTAGTTTTTATCCCCTTTATCAAGTTTCTTCTGATACTAATAAAATTTTAATTAATGGTACCACTTTTTAGCCAACATTACATTGTAATTAGCTTAAATATCAATACATAAATCATCAAATATAGGTGTTTATACATGAATATTTATGGATAAGTTCTTCAAGAAGCTGCATCTATATTCATTTATCATTTATGGTAGAATTATATAATTATATCTCACTTAATTATCTATAATTAATTGATAATTTTCTACTATCATATTTTCGTCCTTGATGGATAAAAAATACAATATACCCATGGTCCCCTAACTATCAAGTGTGAAACAACCATGATAAATATAATAATAACTTATAAAATTAATGGATATTTATTAAGAATAAAACATTCAATAATCTAAAATAAACTTAGGTTATTTGAATTTTATTACAATACCTAAAAGAAACAATTTTGTATTTTTAAAATTATAATACACATATATAAAATAAACATAATATATATTCAGATAGTAGTATGTTATAATAAACATCATATCATATATTCATAAAGTGACAGCTTAAATAGTAACTTATACTCTTCAATATATGTTAAAAAATATATACTAATAATAGTGCCCTTTCCTTTTATTGTGTCCCTGAAATAATTTTTTTTAAAATTATTTAACATAATTTCTTTGATTAAAAACAATATATTTTTTATTAATTTTAAAAATAAAAAATAGTTCAATATTTGATATAAAACACATTTTAATTTCATTTTTCAAAGGAAAATTGATCCCCAATCCCCTGGATCTCGATTCTCTCTCGGTTTCTCGCTTCGGTAGGGAACCTTCTCCCCACTATCCTTTCCCTCAGATTTATTTCTTTCTTTCAGTATGGATATTCTAGGGTTTTATCCCCGAATTCTCTCTTGCGGTTAGAACACTTAGTTTTTATCCTGGTACGGTCCTTCTTTTTGGCTTCAGTGATAGCATGATGGTTCCTTCCCATCTACTTCTTATGTCCTCTGAACTCATGATTAGATTCTCCATTATAGGTCAGATTGGGAGTGTCAGATTCAATGAGTTTTTGGTCTTTAATTTTTAGCATCTGTGGATATCCTAGAGTCTTCTTATTCCTCTTTTAGGGTTTCACCCCCACCCACCTCCTCCTTTTCTTTTCTTGTTCATTTTTAGCTTCTTCTTTTCATTTTCTTGTTTCTATTTTTATTTGGGTTGTCCTCGACTCTGTGTCTATATTTTCTTCTTTCCTCAATATGGTGTTCAATATTTTTGTGGGTTTTTTTATGGGTTTGGTTTACTGTTCTTGTTGCTGGTTGTTTGATTGTTACGACTACACCGGTGTTGGATTTCTTCGATGTCCGTCGTTCCAGAGGTTTTTTTCATTTTTCATCCTAAAAAATACTACTTCTTCTATTCTCTAGATCCAGGGGTCTTCCATTCCCTCTGAGGTGTAGCTGTGAGGAGGTCTTAAACTTTCTTTGGGATGTGAGTCTGAGCGGGTTGCTTTGGGAGGATGATGATGATGATGTTTTGATCACCGACAGAGAGTTTGGGTTCATCTCTAGCGATGATGATGATGGTTGTCTAGTGAGAGGGGACGATGAATCGTTTCTATGATGGTATTTTGCATTCAGGTGTCGATTCTAGAGTAGTGGTAAATAGTTTTGGGATGATGAGAGAGATATCCTTGTAGACGTGAATGCGTTATGGAAGTGAATTTGATGCGATTTTTGACTGCTGATATGATGATGGCTCTGAGGTGCGCTTTGAGGTCCCCGTGATGTTGATTGAGGTGGGTAGCCCATGGATCGATGATGATTTTGGCATTATTTTTGTATTTTAGTTTTTGAAATTTGAATGCGTTCATCTTGAATTTTGAATGTGGTGTGTGGTGTGGATGGGGGATATGTGTGACTATGTGAACTGGGGATGTTTTTTTTCGGTTCCCACTTTTCCAAAAGTGGATTTTAATAAATTCAAAAGAATTGATTGTGGAGAATTTTATTTTTCATTATATTTTAAAATAATCTAGCATGATAGTTTTTATAGTATGAGAAATAATTCCATAAATATAATTTCATCCTATTAGAAATAAAAAAATGTATATGTAACCAATTTTGGATCATTTTTATCTATACTAAAAAAAATTCAAAATAAATGTATTAAGTTTAAAATAAAGAACTCTAAGTGATATCTTTAAATAAATTATATGTAAATATTAATAAAATGATTTTAAAAAGTATAATTTCCAAAAAAATGGAGCTGATTAAAAAAATAATTAGGATTAAAACAATTTAAATATACTCTTCAAATTTATTTGATAATGTATGAAATTTATTTTTGTTTTATAAAGAAACAACATAAAAATAAAATAAAGTTTCGTTACTAGAGATAATTTTTCTTCATTATAATTCTAATATACATGGATATAACCCAGATAATAGAGTCTGTAGTAATTTCTCAACATGACAAAAAGCGTATATACCTTATTTCTAAACACCAATTTAGTGGCAACAATCATTTAGTCTTTGGGTTATTCAAGTAGTTCAAATAATTTTTCATTTTTAAATTGGATTACTTAGTTTTGTATGTTAATAACTTTATTTTTATCAGAAATAGGAACATTCAATATTGTTCATGGGTTTATTTTTTCAAAATTAATCTTAATATTTAACATTATACCCCAAAGAAGCTCTAGTTTGAGTTCCTTTATCATAATCTTGTACACCTACATCCAAATTATAATTTTTAGGGTTCTACTAGTTTTGGGAAAATTTTATTTGGTAATTAAGTTTTTCATTGGTATCATCACTATATATATTGGTTAACATGAATAAAAAAAGATGGCATTGGGAGAATGTGATGTTTGTAGGACCCGCCTTGTAGAATTAGTTAGTATCAGAAAAATTCATAGGGAAACATATATGTATAAGTGGGAGAGGCCATAAATCTAGTACCTAGGGGTGTATATAGTTTGTTTTAAATAGTTTAGGACACTAATTTAAATTGACTAATTATAATACATTTACGTTAATATAAACATAAAAATTGATTTTTAATCAAATAAAAATGGTATTAAATCAAAAAAATCATTCTATATTAGTTTTAGACAGATTCAATTGGTTAATAAATTAAGTATGAGTTATAAATAGTATTAAATTTATGTTATGAAATAAATATATTATATTCTCGAAATATTTAACACTGTATATGCCAAATGATATGTAAATAATTACAAAAATCACATAATAAAAAACATCATTAATAAATGAAATAAAACATGATCATATAAAAGTTAATGATAAAAAAAATGTGTACGGAAATTAATTACTAAAATAATATTCATTTAATTAAAATATTAAAAAATATATCCCCTAACAATGATTTTTGGAAATGTAAATAATTTAAAATACATTTTTTATACAAATTAAATCAAATAAAAATGAATTTTTATCTTATAATATATCATGATGACTAATTGTCACTTAAATTTTGTAGCAGTTCATCATGATTCATTATATGAAAAAATAGATATTATTATTGGGATAAACATCAATAATAGGAAAATAATCATTTCTACATGTTTAAATTAATATTTTGATTCTTTATCTAATTTAGAACCACGGATTTAAAATGTATAAGGATTGTTAAACTAGAAAAACTAAAATGATTTGAAAAACTAAATTTTATGGTATTCTCCAACTAATTTTAACTAATCCACTAAATTACACAGAATTTTACCAGTTTATGCAAGTTCATTTTAGTCTATTTTTTCAGTCCTATTTAATATGAAAACCCCTACTAGGAGTTGGTTTGCCACTATTGTGGAAGGTCAAAGTCACATAGTTCTTTATAAACAACTCAATATGTAGTAGGAATCATAATTGAAATATGAGGATCATAGTCCTTGAAACACACATGGGAAAAATTCAAGGTTCGTGGTTCTCCCTATTACAGACCATGTAGTGTTTCATTTATCCACATGTTCCCAATAAATTCTGTAACTATTTATTATATCCTGAAAAATTATTTAAATCCATTGGAGTTTTACAAAGAATTTATTTAACATTTTTTTATATATTTTTCATTATAAATAATATTAATTCGTTTTAAGACCATTTAAAGAATATTTTTCAAATTTTAAAATTTTAAACAATAATCATGAAAATGAATTAGGAATTGTGTTTACTTTCTCAAGAATAATAAAAAATACTTTTCCTCATTTATCATTTAGATCTATAAATATAGTTTATTTTATAAAATAAGATGTTGGTCATGGAAATAGATATGAAAAATATAAATATCGATGTAGATATTACAATGTGTTATATTCACTACGCTGCACCAAGGATCTAATGTAAGTCAATATAATATATATGAATACAGAAACATAACTTCATGTGTTGTTTTGATGAAACTTTTCATAACAACGATATAGATGATTGGTCAACATGTTCAATTAGCTAAGAGATATTCATTAAGATCTTCTAAACTCAATAATTTCATATGATATTACAATTCATTAAATGGTTTTTATATTACACATATTCTCTACAATAGGTGGTTCGTACGCATGACTTGTGGTTTCTTTTAAAATAAGGGCTATCTAATTGTCCTAAAATCAGCCTAGATGGGATAATTCAATTATAAATGCGTATGATACTGAACATTTTCGAAGTTGACATGGACATTAAATCAGGTAACATTTTGTGTTTTTATGAGTAATTTTTTTCCTGTTAATGTCTTGGGGTGTTTGGGTGGAAATTTTATTTATGTGATAATAAGGGATCTGTAAAAACTTGTCACTCGGTTAGTGATATGTAAACAACTAACCAAGGAAACTGTGAAATCCATGACAGTGAGGGATTACATGGCTAGGGTATGTTTTGTACAATCTTGTGACCCAATTATAAAAACCGTTCACCCCAAAAATAAGAGGTTCAAAATTAGAACAAGGTTAGGGAAAACCATCTGCCCCTTCACTGGAAACCATGTGTGATAATTTTAATGGCCCCGAAATTAGTTTTAAATTCACCTAAACCCCCAAAACATCCCTAAATTGACCCAAACTCAGGAAATTTCAATTTATGAAGACTTAAAATCCTTCTAGAGAGATTACATGGCACTAAAATCTCCTTTAATCATGAGTCAATGCCTGTATCAAATATCTCTTCCTTTTATGGTAAGTGGATCATATTATACCTTTTTCATGATCATCTTTCATCCCCCTCCCATTATTTTCTTGGGAAGTTATATTTTTTTTCTAGATCTATATATATATCATGGGAATCTAGATATATGATTATATATATATATTTATTTTAGATATCTTGAGTTTTTTTAATATTGATTGAGGTTATAGATCAGAAAATTTCTCTATGTCATTATATTACTAAATTTTGGCGACCTATGTTGAGATATTTTTCATCAATTAATAGTGTTAGGTGGTATAATTTTCAAATACCATAGTTTTTATTTTTATTACATATATAAATGTAGTGTAATTTTTTTAGTTTTTTTGAAATTGAAATCCAAGATTGTATTAATTAATGTGGTGAATTAATTAATTGAGTTTATTTAAGAATCGTGAGATTTAGGTATTGTTGAAGGAAATAATTAATTGGAAAACTAATTATGAGATCATGGGATTTTATCATTTTATAATTATTTGGGGAATTAATTATGGGGCAATTGAGATGGTTTAATTGAGTCTTATATATGGAAAATGAATAATTAATTGTTAAATTAATTATCAATGTATTCACTAGGAAATATAATAATTAATTGTTGAGTTAATTATCAAATTATTTAATTATAGATTGATAATAATTAATTGGAATTTTAATTAATGGACCATGAGGTTGTGAAATGGTTAATTTTTTGTCAAATTTATGAATGGAAATTGATCTTGTTAATTAATTGTTTAATTAATTAATTGACTTGGATTAATTAATTTATGAATTAATTAGAGGAAGTGGTAACGGTTAATTGTGATTAGAGGATTAATATTGTTTAATCATTGTTTATAATTGTTGGTTATACATGAAAATCTAGGAATATATTTAATTATATAAATTTAATGTTGATAAATTTTGTATTAGACATGTGGATTTACACCAATGATGTATATTCATAGTTGATAAACGTGGTTCTAATCTATGACAATGATATATCTATCTGAATGGTTGAAAATGGGGTGATAGACATGATGATCTTCTCCAGTGATATATGCACATGACTGAGAATTTGGTTGTTATACATGACATTCTACATCCATGATGTATATTCATTATTGATAGTTGGGGTTATATACATGATGTTCTATGCCCAGGATAAATATCTATGATTGATTAGTAGGGTGATAGACCAAGTTTTTTATACCAAAAACATATGCATTGGTCTATGATTATAGGTGGAAGAAATACAAATATTTAATATAAATGAACAAGAAAATACAATTTTTTATATGAATTGTTAATTGGTTATGTAATATTGTTCAGACCCGGTGTAGGCTGATGTAGGTATTACAGTTTGGGTGACCATATGAACTCAATGGTCTATATAGTTAAACAAATATTTATAGATAATGTGATAATTGTTTCTTTAGGAATTGTAATTATTTATTTATCAAACTGAATACACTTTTTATTTTTTGGATTTTTTTAGACATCATCAGTGGTGGTGTTTTGATATATACTCACACCATACTCTAGATGACTAATTGGTACCCAAATATATTTCATTATTGTAGGCCAGGTTAGGGGAATGGGCCCCATTTTCGATGGATGAGTAGGGATATATCATGGTGGAGGAAACCATATGTGGTTCGAGACCAGCATGATAGATTAATTTTAGAATGTTGAAACATACATTATCATGACATGTTTTATTCATTAGTTGGATATTTCATTTTTTATGAATTGATTATATTGAGATACTGGTATTATTATGGTCATATATTATTCATCTATTTTTTATTTAATTCTCCTAGGGTATTAATATAATAAAATATGGGGTATTATTCCCATGATTTAATTATCTGACCCTCTCTACAAGTCGGTATCTAAAGACATATTTTGAGGCCCTCCTGAGGTCATGTGACAAAATGTTTCAGGACACCAGTGTGTGGCACCCAGGTCAGGACATTAGAAAGTTCTATTAAGGGCATGTTTTTAAAACATTTTCCTTTGGATTAATGTTTGGAAAATGTAGAAAAAAGACTACGAAGGGTCATGGATTTTTATGAGCTCATACAAGGGTGTATCAACCCCATGTATAGGGGAAAACCCATGTTCGAAGAGTGGGATTGTTTTTATTACATTTGTCTATTTATGTTGAATTTTATTGCACCCTCGATGATGTACATGTTGTGTGATGTGATTATTATTTCAATGATTCATTGATAAATGACTTGTGGTAATGAATGGAACATTTTTTGAGTGTATATGCATCATTCTAGGCACTCTAGATTATTTTGTGACATGTAATATTTTATGCACACTTGAGAAAAAGGGTTCTGGGTAAGTATTTGTACATGAATAGTTTTCTTATATTGTGTAATTGATTTTATAATGCGAATAATAAGATGTTGAAATTGGTTGAATGATCAATTATTTTAAATAAAAGGTTGTCTAAATGAGAATATTGAAATATGAGAATGTGTTTACCCTTGTTATCCATGACTTATTTGTAGGATGGCTAAAGGAAGTGATACTGAAGTGGTTTTGATTAGGTTCAAGGACAAGGGGAAATACTTATTGTGAATTTTTATGATTTTCCTCTTACATAAATGTTATGAGTTTGTTTTTTGAATCTTAAGATATGTTATTGGAATTGTATTGTTATGCCTACATAATGACTCCTTTTGAGATGGAAACCAAAGGATATGGATGGAGATGATTTACCAGCAGTGAAACATGAGGCCCTGATAGTGAAGAGTGAGGAAGAAAGAGAGATGTTCAGGGAGAACATCACTCACTTCCTGGAATTATTGGGAAGAGACATAGGGCGGTTTGAGAATGCTGTGTTTGGCATGAAGAGGGAGTTCCAATTTTAATAATTTCCAAATTTTGCTGGAGTGGGTGGAGCTGAGGGACATGCATAATTTGGTTATTTATCTAACATGATACTTGACAATTTAGAGAATCATGATATGAGGAGGGTCGGGCTGGCTACATATATGCTATGAGAATCAGTGAAGTGCTATTAATAATCTCAAGATAGAACTAGAAAAAGTAATGGTTTGATATAAAAATACATTTTGGAAAAGTTCACGGTGAACTTTTATCTAGAGATGATGAGATAGGAATGAGAAGTAGGGTTCAAAAGGATGACTTGCGGGGAGTATTTTTGTGATGGATGGTTCATAATGCTTCATAGTTTTCATGTGGTTTGTTCCAAAATTCGAGGTAGATGAAGAAACATCAGTAAAACAATTTTATGATGAACTTACATTTGAAATTATTTCCCATGAGAATATCTTTAGGATGAATAAGTTTTCAGAATTTGTTAATCATGATCCCATCTCAAAGGGGAACCTGAATGATTCTTATAGTGGGGGACATGTGGTTTCTTCAAGTTGATATTGTTGTATCTCTTCCAAGAGTAGGAAGAATCCTTATGGGAACATTGTCTAGTGTTGTAGGAATTAGAGTGGCTAGTGTAGTTGGAATCAGATGTCCAATCAGGGGGGTGGTTAGTTAGGATCTTACCCAAGTGCATTACAACCAGTTTTTTATGAGCGGACACTTTCATTAAAATTTTCCCTAACCAATAGTGGAGTTCCAAAAATGATCCAATATGGTACATCTAAACATGTTCTATAGGAACCTGAGATATATAGATAATGATGAAAGAGATATATTGAACTAGTTTGCAGATGGGGATTTTCAGAACCATATCAGTTTGGAAACTGGTGCACTACAAGTCGAGGAGGTAGAGGAAATGATATTTGTACATCTGGGAATGAGAGACAATATCAGTAGACTGGTGAAACTCAAGGGTTTCATATAGAATAATAAGGAATATGGGCAGGAAAGATGCATGAAATGCAACATACAGTCATGGATAGTAAGGATGAGAAATAAAAAGTTAGAGGAACTATTCTTTAGCATCGACATTAGTGAGTTCCTTATTTAATACTAGAGACTCTCATTCCTTTATATCTAGAAAACATGTTAATAGTTTGAGAATAATTTTGGACTTTGTTAGCAGGATTATGACAATAGATACAACACTTGGATTATGATATAGAAGAATTTCTTTGTGCAACAGATTCTCCATCAATGTTGTACATATCATTTTCAATGAGATATATATATCGTAGTTATGTGATGCATCTTCCAAATTATGGTTATGGAATTTCTGGTCACATACAAAGATCACATTTATTGTCAGTAGAGGAGGGGGAATTTTAAATCTCTCATCCGTGAAAAATATATTATTTCTATTTAATGGGATGCCCATGATGGTTAGTAAGGGTTAATAACTCAAAAATTGGGAGATCTCACATCCCATATTACTAGTTTATTGTTAGAGGATGGAGGTGTAAATCATGATATCATTCCACCAATGGAGAACAATTTATGGATGTTTTTTCTTGAAGGCATCTCAAGACTACCACCCAAGAGATATTTCAAAATTTATTATTTAGTTGATTGTTGGGGATGATATAGTTTGTAATCTACCATACAGAATGACACCAATAAAGGTAAAATAGCTCAAGAATCAGATGAAAGAGTTGGAGGAAATGGGGTTTATCCAAGAAAGTATGTTACCTTGGGGTTCACCTATATTGTTCACAATAAATTCTAACGGGAGTTTCCACTTGTGTGTTGATTACTAGAATTTGATCGCCATTATGGTAATGAATTGGTATCCACTTCATCATATCAATGATATATTTGACAAGTTATGGGGTGATTCATTTCTTGAAAATACAAATGATACATGGGGTATCATTTTATGAGAGTTTGGACTTATGATATACTGAATAATGAATTCAAAACCTGGTAAGAACTATATGAGTTATTCATAATTCTATTTGGGATGAAAAACACACCATAGTGTTTTTGTTCTTGCTGAATAGAATCATAGATCTATACCTAGTTCAATTCTCAGTGGTGTTAATGGTATAAATACTGATGCACTCCATGAATCGTGATGATCAATCCCATCATCATGAAATCTTCTCGAGTAATGTGAGAGATTATCACATATATACCAAGTTATCTAATTTATAGTTTTGGATTTACTACGTACACATCTTAGTAAAAATAATCATGGATGACTTTGTCTTAGTGAATCTAGATATGGTTCATATAGTTGTTTCCTAGGAGGATCCCAAGAATGTGTTTGATATTCATATCTTTTATGGGCTAGCTGAATCTATTGATGATTTTTTCTGGTATTTTCTCCTTTTGAAGTAATGATTTTGGTCTTGAACAAAAATGTTATAATTTTTGAATGTTTGGATTCTTAAGATAAGGCCATCCTAGATTAGAATTAACATTTGACTTCAGAGCTGATATTGTTCCTACCTGATCCAGGTGAGGAGTAAATTATGGGTTGTCATGCTTTTGGGGTAGGACTCAGAGTTGTTTTGATGCAAATAGAATAAGTTGTGGCATACGAGACTCTAAATCTAGGGCCACATGAATGTAACTAACCTACTCAAGACCTTGAAAGATAATATAGTATAACTTCTTGCACTGAGATTTTAATTTTGGGAAGAGAATATGGCTTTAGTATATATAGTTGATAGCACCAAAATGTTGGAAATAAAAAGAAAGAAAAGAGGCCCCACGAGGTGCCTCGTGAAGCCACTTCGCGGATCCCCCCAAGCACCATGGCCACCGCGAAGCAAAAGAGGGGGCCCCTTTGTGAACGTTGTTGATTCCAAGACGCCTCCGCAAAGGAAAGGAGGCGGACCCCTCCGCGAATGCTGTTGATGTCGCGATGCTACCGTGAAGCAATGTAGGCAGACCCCTCTGTGAACGCCCATGATGTTCGCGACCTGACGCGAAGCACCTAAGCCCCTCTTCGTGCTGCATCAGCTCTGCTCCGCGGCGCCTCTTGCCTATAAATACTGAACTCCCCCTGATCCCAACGACAGACAATCCGTCCTGTCAACATCTGAGCTCCGATATCACGAAGCACCCTTTTCTCTGTGAATCATGAGATACACGAGGTACATTTGCTCTGCTAAGTGCCCCCTTTTCCAGTTTTAATCCCCTCTTCTGAGAGTGATGGATTTCGCGAATCCTAAGGGATTTTGCAAAGGAAGGGGTTCCCCAAGGGGACCCTGGTCATCATGGAGCATTTATTCTTTGTGAAACACCCCTCAAGTACATGTGACCCACAAGCCAAGGTAGGGTCACTGTACTTCGCAAAGCACATTGATTCTTGAAATCCTGCTTCGCGAGGAACCTTTTCTCCGCAAGGCCATGCTCCGCGAATGCCCTTCAACTTCACGAAGCACCTCCCAATTTCACCTCCGCCACATGCTAAGTCTAAGGCACACCATTTCATGAAGCACACCCCTTCGCCAGTTCCCTACACCATGTAACACCCCAGGTAAATAAAGAATATGACATTTTCATATTTATCCATATTTGTGAATAAAATATTAATATGACTTTAAAGGGGACACTATGCTCGATGGCATACCCAACATGCAACAATGAGTTTCTTGGGAATCTTACGTTGCACTCTAATAATAAAATAATATTATTTTAAATGGTAGTTAACATGTAGCCGTTGTATTGGCGGGAATGGATAGAAATAACTAAAATATGATTATATATGTTTTTTAATGTTTTTACATTTATCCAATAAAAGATAAAGGCATAAAATACGGAAATAATTCAATTTTAGGCGTATATGCCCTAGTTTTCATTAAGGGTTCACTTATCGCCTTTTGATGGAGAACCGTCATTAAATATAGTTTTGTTCACTCTTATACATCCTTTTGGACCAAATAAAACTCTTCTTATGAATTGGGACATCAAAATTTACTTTGTGTAAATTTTTGGTATATTTCCGATAAAGTTCATTTTTTAATGAATAGTGTAAAATGTTTTATTTTAATTCAAAACCTCTTTTAATCTAATTTATTTATATGATTATATTATCTTTTGAATTGGTTTTAAAGTTAAATTAGAATATATTTTTACCATTAAATCCAATAGTGGTCGTTGGAATTAATTTCACATTGAAATCAGACTTAAACTGGTGTCAATCTTTTGATACTTATTGTTTCATAAAAACACGATATTTACACTGACAGCGGGAATTAATTATTAAATTAATTAATGTGACTAATATGTTTTGAATTTTTCAAAATAGACTTTATTTTTGAATTCCAAATATCAAATATAGCTTAGGGTGAATTTTTGGGATTTTTCTGAAAAACTTCAATTTTTGATGAATAGTGAAACCACTAAGTGGTGCTTATAAAAACTGATTTTCCCGTTTAAATGAAATTTTTCCATCTTTGTGTTTTTAATTTAAAAAATACGACATAAATGGTTGTCATTAGGAAGTAATATGTTGTTCAATGGGATAAAAATAATTTTTTGGTGAATAGTAACTTATTATGTTTTTAATCGCGATTAGAGGTAATTAGTGTAGTTTAAGGTAAAAGTAATGTTTTAATAATATGAAATGAACTTGACACATGTCCTAACCTAATTTTATGTGTCATGGCCGACCAAGAGAACCCATGGGTCAAATTGGGGACCCCATGAAGCCACTTTGGTTGGAAAATGACATTAATATCTTTTTATTTAAAGTTAAAGTAAAAATGAGACAAACATGAAATGTTTTACTAAAAAAACTTTTACATGGGGCTATAAAAATCGGAATTTTGACTATAAATATTCATTGGAAATAAAAAAGACTTACTAAATCATATTATTTTTATTATAATTTTTATACATTAAATAAATTAAATTATTTATGACATCATGATGATGCAGCGATGACCTCGTTATTTAACGATTTAAATAAAATGGAAAGATAATGTAATATCTATGACCTACACATGTCCAAAACCTATTGGATGAGTGGATTTAGAACCATTATCACCTTATCCTCTAAATACAACAATGTGGGACCTCTTAATTCCGAATACCATTTTATAATAAAGTGACTTTTCATTACCTTCCAAGAGTGCCCCTCCTCTCATCTTATAAAAGGCCCTCACCTCAACCTCCTTACCCACACTCAAAAAGCCATTGGCTCGGCCAAACTCTGCCCATTTTGTCTCCCCACTTCCCTCTCTTACTCCTTGAATCCTCACTTTGGGCATAAGTCTTTTCTAGGAATCCTTTGAGCTCAAACCAAGGGGAGTTACTCCATTTTAAGGTAATGTCTTCTTTTGGTCCTTTTGTTTTATTTTGCTTCTCCAACCCCCTAAAATCTTTTTATTCTTTTTTTTTGTAACATATCCAGTATCGAAAATATACTAGGATTTTTTTATAATAAGGATTCGAGCTACACTTACACACACCTACATCTAATGGTTAACGAACATACTGTTTCCGTGGATGGCAAATTTATGCCTCCCGAAACGATGATTGTTCAACATTATTTTAACACCTTCAAAGGTGGCCATTAAGATGTCACTATATTTATATATGATATATAATATGTTTATGTTTTACTTAAGCTTCTGTATTTTTCATTTGTGGCTTACCTTTATGGCTTCCATTATGGGTATACGTGATATCTTCATTTTAGGAAGTGCGGACTACCGCCCCCTCAAAGTGATGTGATTCGTTAATTCCATATGTGGGACGTATAAAGTATGGATTTAATGTTATTATATATGATGTTATACTGGAATTATTATATACCTCTATATAATTATTATTTATTTCCTTTAAAGTATGAAATAGAAATGAAAGTAGCGTTCATACGTACGTACGGCTTACCGTCTCCATGAACGGTGCATTTCATTTCTTATCCCCAAATGTAATGTACTATTATAAGTAAATGTATATAATGGATATATACGATTAATGATACATCTAAATGATGAATATAAATATGGAATTAAAATATACATACCTCTCATTTAGTTTTAATTCCATTAAAATGACATAGAAATGAAAGTAGCATTCATGCGTACGTACGGATTACCGTCTCCATGAACGGTGCATTTCATTTCATACCACTAAATGATTATGTAATATTATAAATACATTTATATATGATATATATGATATCCAAATCATGAATATAATTCTGGATACAATGAACATTTGACCACACGAACAACTTGTAATTGTAAGAAGTCCACTTTTGACTTAAGAACCAAATATCGACAAAGCAAACATTATTAACATAAATGATTACATAATGTTTATAACATGGAAATAAGTGATCTAAAAGGAATAATGAACTAGAAAAAGGTTCTTAATAAATTGTAAATTAACTCAAGTTTATTATTCAGGACGTTAAAGAACGATCGAGTCAAATCGGACCCGAGGTAAGGGATCCTACTCCTCTCTTTCTTTTTAAGTACACTCTTTTATGTAATTCCTTTAAAGCTCGTATTTCTTGTGATTGGGATGTTATTTTATATTACTCATACTGTAATTTTTATGTTAATATTATGAGAGACCCTATTATCTCTCAACAATCCATTTTGGAAGTTTTGAGTGGCGCCGTTAGGCTGCCGAATTTTCGTAAGTGATCTAACCTCTCTCTTTCTCTTTAAGTACTCTACTTTGTTTCACTTCTTTTAAGATCCTATTTGTTATGATGGGGGATGTTATTTTATATTCCTCTTTCTGTACATTTTATTTTAATGTGATTAGATACCATATTTGATCTCATCAATCCATTTTTGGATGTTTTAAGTGGCGCCATTAGGCTGCCGAGTTTTCGTAAGGTATTTTTCATCTCACTATTATTCCTGTGATATTTATTCTACATCTGCCACAATTTCCTTTGAGTGGTGTATGTACTGACCATTATTTAACTCACTGTGTAATGTTCTTTCATTTATGAGTATTTTTATCAATGTTGTATTGTTCTTCTTTCATGGGGCGTATGTTTCGAATGATACCCGTGTCGGTAAGGGAACCCTTCAACCTCCTCTTTTTAAAAGACTTATTTTGTTATGACTTTTAATTCACATAATATAATTTTGGGATATGTTATTTATATCCTTATTGATTTAAATTTTATTTCCAAGTGATGAGATACCCTTTTTATCTCTCATCAACTCTTTTTCTGAATTTTGAAGTGACGCCGTTAGGCTGTTGAATTTTTGCAAGGGAAATTCTTAACCCAATTTCGATTCTTTGGTATAAGCTTGAACTCCTTGAATATATCATTCTATGAATATGTGTGAATATCCTCTGATTATTTCACAATTAATATCCACTTATATTTGGTTTATTATTTTGTCACACATAATTATGTAATTGATTTATCCTTAATCCAAGGATACCGTCTTTGTATGGGACTTCATCTCAATCTCCTTTCATTGAGGCATATTTTGTTTTATACACAACCTTATTTTATACGGTGTATAATCCCCTTTGACTTTTACGTTTATTCAAAAGAAATCTTTTTTATACGAAGCGTTTACTAAACGAAAAAAGGGAATGTTTTTGTCGTACGTATGCGGCGACAATGACTTCTCCGCCGCCGTGACCATTATTTGAGTTTCAGCTTCCTCTACAAGCCATACCTTCTTTTTAAAAGAAAAATAAATACAATGTTTTACTTTTATTTTATTTTGGTATTGAAAATGGTTTTTATAATGTTTTTATTATATCAATGTGTTGTATTGGTATCTTTTGATTGAAATGAGGAAATGTTATGTTTCCTTTATGCATGTTTAATGTGATATGATTATGTTATGGTTCTTGGGAATTATTATGAAGACGGGTGGTTCCGTGATACACTAAGGGCGGGTGATCCCGATATATCTCTCCAATGCATTGGGTAATGCGAAGGAGTGAAAAGTTAAGGTTTCTACGAAGAGATTTAGGGAATATACTATGATGGGTATTCCAAACGTAACCAAGAGGGTTACTCCCTACGTAAGAATGTTATGAATGCCTCACGTTACATTTTATATCTTATTATTTCTATGATTTATTCACGATTTGATGAGTTATGTTAAAGTGCCAATGTTTTATGGGTAAAGTATGATTTCATTCTTATGTGTATGTGAACTCATGTTTCCTTTCCCTATTTTTATAACCCTTACTGAGCTTTTCATGCTCATCCCATGTTTTTGAAATGTTTTTCACAGGTCAAGGGAAAGGTACATGACGTGATGATAGTGTCAAGGATCTGTCAAGAACGAATCCGTGTTTTATTTTAAATATTTTTCCGTTGATGGGAAGAATGAATACTATCTTTTATGTAACCACTTTGTTTTAATGTGGAATGATTTGCAAGTTTCATGATCTAATTCTCTAAAACGCTAAACCTGAAAAGATCCTCAATGTGTAATCTTGTAATAACTCAAGATTAAGTATGGTATAAGGCTGGGGCCTTATAGTTGGTATCAAAGGTCAGTTTAGATAACTTTAGAGGTTAGGGTATTCTTTAAGCATAAGTGACATTACCATAATGGTTAGGATTTCAGAAAGAGTCCTAGTTTTAGAGAAATTGAATGAGTAAGTGTATCTTAGTGTTTACCTTCCTCATTAGTACATTATGGTTTTGTTGATATACTCACACTGACATTTCTGTTTTTAGTGAATGGATGGATCTAGCAGGCACCAAAGAGACAACAGGTTTGAAGGAAACTGTGGTGGTTCTATGATTAAGATACTAGGTAAAATGGGGGATTAAATGAGGAAACATGTGGTTGTTCTAAACCAACTATCAAGGAGTCATGATCAACCACTTTAACCTTGGTATGATCTTTAATGCATCATGTACGAGATGACCAATCCATGTGGAAGTTCAAGTAATAATTATAATGGTAACCATTAGAGTTTATATGATCCTTACTTTTGAGGTAATTATGGGTTATTATATGATATGCTGGAAAATGAAGGGCATGAGATAAACTTGAGGTTAAAATATGTTATGATCATTTTTGATGATTTTATCTCTTTTTGGGAATTATTTAAGAATTATATAGTTTTGGAAAAAGGACAACACGCAGACCGTGTGACAACCCGTCGCGTCGGACAAAGCTGCGGGAATCGATCCCACAACCAAAGTGCAACTGGTATTTATCGCCTACCACTGGACTACGTGAAGTCCCTGGTTAGTTTGACCGATTCATTTTAGTTAGATGATTTTATGAATTATGAGTAAGTTGATTATGGGTTATTTATGAAAATGATTAACCTATCATGGAGGATATGTGATTAGGTTAATTACTTGTCAATACGAGACTTTAGAAGCAACTAATATTGTTTGGAGATAAATGTTACGATTTAACATGGAAGACTATGTGAAAAAATCCTTCAAATATTTGGGTTTCAATCTTAGATTTTTTTACTTTGAAGAATTTTATGGACAAATTGGTTATCGAATGGTCCTCGTTGAACTTTGGGTTTTGTTGGACAAATTTTGAGATTAAGAATAGATTTTCTTTTTATAAAGGGTTATCCTTTTCTGGATTATCTGATCATGTACTAACCTTGTTGGTTTTGGTTTTGGTTAGAGTCTAAAGACATGGGAATTATATAGTTCTCTCTTGTGTATTAGGTGATTCTCTAGAAGTTGATTATAGTACTCTTAATGCGAACAAGTCTCCCTAAATACTCGTCTTTTGGAAAAAAAATATGAGTTTGATTAAGGAATCTAATAAAAGATGAAAGTCAACATGATAAGTGATTATGTTTCCTTATGAATAAATTACTCAATAAAAAGTAACTAAAAACAAAAATGTTGTCTATTAACTTTTCCTACTGGGGATTCGAATACCGTTTAACCCATCACAAGTTTGTGATTTTATTGTGGTTAACTTTCTCCTAAACATGTTTTCTATCACTTTCCATCAGAACATGACCTTTTGTTTTTTCCTCCATGTCCATATTTTCGTACATGGAATCGTAGTATAGGTTAACTCGAGTGACCTTTGTACTTATTTTTTTTATTTTAAAGTGATTTTTTCACCGACTCTTATTCCGATGTGGGACTTTCAAGGATGTTTCCAAGCGCAATTTTAAAATTGCGAGGATGCAATTCCCAAAAGGGGGGAAGGATGTAACACCCCAGGTAAATAAAGAATGTGACATTTTCATATTTATCCATATTTGTGAATAAAATATTAATATGACTTTAAAGGGGACACTATGCTCGATGGCATACCCAACATGCAACAATGAGTTTCTTGGGAATCTTACGTTGCACTCTAATAATAAAATAATATTATTTTAAATGGTAGTTAACATGTAGCCATTGTATTGGTGGGAATGGATATAAATAACTAAAATATGATTATATATGTTTTTTAATGTTTTTACATTTATCCAATAAAAGATAAAGGCATAAAATACGAAAATAATTCGATTTTAGGCGTATATGCCCTAGTTTTCACTAAAGGTTCACTTATCGCCTTTTGATGGAGAACATTCATTAAATATAGTTTTGTTCACTATTATACATCCTTTTGGACAAAATAAAACTCTTCTTAAGAATTGGGACATCAAAATTTAATGTGTGTATATTTTTGGTATCTTTCCGATAAAGTTCATTTTTTTAAATGAATAGTGTAAAATGTTGTATTTTAATTCAAAACCTATTTTTAATATAATTTATTTATATGATTAGATTATCTTTTTAATTGTTTTTAATGTGAAATTAGAATATCTTTTTACCATTAAATCCAATAGTGTTCGTTGGAATTAATTTCACATTGAAATCAGACTTAAACTAGTGTCAATCTTTTGATACTTATTGTTTCATAAAAACACGCTATTTACTCTGACAGCGGGAATTAATTATTAAATTAATTAATGTGACTAATATGTTTTGAATTTTGTAAAATAGGCTTCATTTTTGAATTCGGAATATCAAATATAGCTTAGGGTGAATTTTTGGGATTTTTCTGAAAAACTTCAATTTTTGATGAATAGTGAAACCACTAAGTGGTACTTATAAAAACTGATTTTTCCGTTTAAATGAAAATTTTCCATCTTTGTGTTTTTAATTTAAAAAATTTGACATATATGGTTTTAATTAAGAAGTAAAATGTGGTTCAATTTGATAAAAATAATTTTTTGGTGAATAGTAACTTATTAAGTTTTTAATCGTGATTAGAGGTAATTAGTGTAGTTTAAGGTAAAAGTAATGTTTTAATAATACAAAATGAACATGACACATGTCCTAAACTCATATTATGTGTCATGGAAGACCAAGACAACCCATGGGTCAACTTGGGGACCCCATGAAGCCACTTTGGTTGGAAAATGACATTAATATCTTTTTATTTAAAGTTAAAGAAAAAATGAGACAAACATGAAATGTTTTACTAAAACAATTTTTAGATGGGGTTATACAAATTGTATTTTTGACTATAAATATTAATTGGAAATCTAAAAAGATTTAATACATCATAGTATTTTTATGATAATTTTTATACATTAAATAAATTAAATTATTTATGACATCATGATGATGTAGCGATGACCTCATTATTTAACAATTTAAATAAAATGGAATGATAATGTAATATCTAAGACCTACACATGTCCAAAACATATTGTATGAGTGGATTTAGAAATATTATCACCTTATCCTCGAAATAAATCAATGTGGGACCTCTTAAATCCGAATACCATTTTAAAATAAAGTGACTTTTTCTTTACCTTCCAAGAGTGCCCCTCCTCTCCTCTTATAAAAGGCCCCCACCTCAACCTCCTTACCCACACTCAAAAAGCCTTTATCTCCGCCAACCCCTGCCCATTTTTTCTCTCCACTTCCCTCTCTTACTATTTGAAGCCTCCCTTTGGGCAGAAGGCTTTTCAAGAATGCCTTTGAGCTCAAACCAAGGGGAGTTACCCGATTTTAAGGTAATGTCTTTTTTTGAGTCCTTTTGTTTTATTTTGCTTCTCCAACCCCCTAAAATCTTTTTATTCTTTTCTTTTTGTAACAACTCCAGTATCCTAAATATACTAGGATGTTTTTATAATAAGTATATGAGCTACACTTACACACACCTACATCTATTGGTTAAAGAACATACTGTTTCCGTGGATGGCGAATTTATGCCTCCCGAAACGAAGATTTTTCAACATTATTTTGACACCTTAAAAGGTGGCCATTAAGATGCCACTATATTTATATATGATATATAATATGTTTATGTATTACTTAAGCTTATGTATTTTTCATTTGTGTCTTTCCTTTATGGCTTCCATTATGGGTATACGCGATATCTTCATTTTAGGATGTGCGGACTACCGCCCCCTCAAAGTGATGTGATTCGTTAATGCCATACGTGGGACATATAAAGGATGGATTTAATGTTATTATATATGATGTTATACTGGAATTATTATATACCTCTATATCATTATTATTTCTTTTCATTAAATTATGAAATAGAAATGAAAGTAGCGTTCATACGTATGTACGACTTACCGTCTCCATGAACGGTGCATTTCATTTATTATCCCCAAATGTAATGTACTATTATAATTACATGTATATAATGGATATATATGATGAATGATACATATAAATGATGAATATAATTCTGGAATTAAAATATACATACCTCTCATTTAGTTTTAATTCCATTAATATGACATAGAAATGAAAGTAGCGTTCATGCGTACGTACGGATTAGCGTCTCCATGAATGGTGCATTTCATTTCTTACCTCTAAATGATTATTTAATATTATAAATACATGAATATATGATATATATGATATCCAAATCATGAATATAATTCTGGATACAATGAACATTTGACCACACGAACAACTTGTAATTTTAAGAAGTCCACTTTCGACTTAAGAACCAAATATCGACAAAACAAACATTATTAACATAAATGATTACATAATGTTTATAACATGGAAATAAGTGATCTAAAAGGAATAATGAACTATAAAAAGTTTCTTAATAATGTGTAAATTAACTCAAGTTTATTATTCAGGATGTTAATGAACGATCGAGTCAAATCGGACCCGAGGTAAGGGATCCTACACCTCTCTTTCTTTTTTATGTACACTCTTTTATGTCATTCCTTTAAAGCTCATATTTCTTGTGATTGGGATGTTATTTTATATTACTCTTAATTTAATTTTTATGTTCATATGATGAGAGACCCTATTCTCTCTCATCAATCCATTTTGGATGTTTTGAGTGGCACCGTTAGGCTGCCGAATTTTCGTAAGAGATCTAACCTCTATCTTTCTCTTTAAGTACTCTCCTTTGTGTCACTTCTTTTAATCTCCTATTTTTTATGATGGGGGATGTTCTTTTATATTCCTATTTCTGTAAATTTTATTTTAATGTGATGAAGTACCCTATTTGATCTCATCAATCCATTTTTGGAAGTTTTAAGTGGCGTCGTTAGGCTGCCGAATTTTCGTAAGGGATTTTTCATCTCACTTTTATTTCCGTGAGATTTATGCTACATCTGCCACAATTTCCTTTGAGTGGTGTATGTACTGACCATTATTTAAATCATTGTGTAATATTCTTTCATTTATGTGTATTTTTATCAATGTTTTATTGTCCTTCTTTCACGGGGCGTATGTTTCGAAAGATACCCGTGTCGGTAAGGGAACCATTCAACCTCCTCTTTTTAAAAGACTTATTTTGTTATGTATTTTAATTCACATAATATAATTTTGGGATATGTTATTCTATATCCTTATTGATGTAAATTTTATGTCCAAGTGATGAGATACCCTTTTTATCTCTCATCAACTCTTTTTCTGAATTTTGAAGTGACGCCGTTAGGCTATCGAATTTTTGCAAGGGAACTTCTTAACCCAATTTCGATTCTTTGGGATAAGCTTGTACTCCTTGAATATGTCGTTCTATGAATATGTGTGAATAACCTCTGATTGTTTTACACTTAATATCCACTTATATTTGGTGTATTATTTTGTCACACATAATTATGTAATTGATTTATCCTTAATCCAAGGATATCGTCTTTGTATGGGACTTTGTCTCAATCTGTTTTCATTGAGGCATATTTTGTTTTATACACAACCTTCTTTTATACGGTGTATAAGCCCCTTTGACTTTTACGTTTATTCAAAAGGAATCTTTTTTATAAAAAGCGTTTACTAAACGGCAAAAGGGAATGTTTTTGTCGTACGAATGCGGCGACAACAACTTCTCCGCCGCCATGACCATTATTTGAGTTTCAGCTTCCTCTACAAGCCATACCTTCTTTTTAAAAGAAAAATAAATAACATGTTTTACTTTTCTTTTATTTTGGTATTGAAAATGTTTTTCATAATTTTTTTATTATATCAATGTGTTGTATTGATATCTTTTGATTGAAATGTGGAAATGTTATGTTTCCATTATGCATGTTTTATGTGATATGATTATGTTATGGTTCTTGGGCATTATTATGAAGACGGGTGGTTCCGTGATAAACTAAGGGCGGGTGAGCCCGATATAGCTCTCCAATGCATTGGGTAACGTGAAGGAGTGAAAAGTTAAGGTTTCTCCAAAGAGATTTAGGGAATATACTGTGATGGGTATTCCAAACGTAACCAAGAGGGTTACTCCCTACGTAAGAATGTTATGAATGCCTCAAGTTACCTTTTATGTCATATGATTTCTATGATTTATTCATGATTTGATGAGGTATGATAAAGTGCCTATGTTTTATGGTTAAAGTATTATTTCATTCTTATGTGTATGTGAACTCATGATTCCTTTCCATATTTTCATAACCCTTACTGAGCTTTTCATGCTCATCCCAAGTTTTTGAAATGTTTTTCACAGGTCAAGGGAAGGGTACATGACGTGATGATAGTGTCAAGGATGTGTCAAGAATGAATCCGTGTTTTATTTTAAATATGTTTCCATTGATGGGAAGAATGAATACTGTCTTTTATGTAACCACTTTGTTTAAATGTGGAATGTAATGCAAGTTTCATGATCTAATTCTCTAAAACTCTAAACCTGAAAAGATCCTCAATGTGTAATCTTGTAATAACTCAAGATTAAGTAAGGTTTAATGTTGGGGCCTTATACACCACGAGGAACAACTGATCTCCACAAGGCCCCTACCTATGGACCCCTCTGCATGGAAAACCCCTTTCCCGTACGACCCTACAGGTTTGCACGATGCGACTTCAAAGTCCCCTGGACGATACTTCCCATAGCGTTGCTTCGCCTCATGCTTCTTCACATTGGAATGCTAATGGATATTGCTTCTTCGCATAGCCACACTAACGTGGAACCCTCAACATATTGCTCCATAACACCCCCCAGTTACGGCCTTGCCGATGTCTTCCTTTCCACATAGAGTAGATGGTACCAGTTATGTATGTCCTTGGGGTGTGAATTTCACCAACCACGTCTGAGCTGTAGGACATTAAACTACCAAGCACCCTCGTCCTCAACACATGATGTTAAACTGTGACCTGACCCTATGCCTCGCACATAGGGTCCCCACCTTGGACATTCTCCACGAACACTTATCTCCATGGGGATGGTATCATCCCTCACATGGGATGATATCCTCGTTATTGGAGTGGGTTTTGTCCATGGGGAAGGGCAGCCACCTTGGTGTAAGCCCCTAACATTTCTTGTAGGGGGAAGCACCCCTGCTCCTCCTCACTTCTTCGGTGCCAAGGTCAGCGGAGGATGTGATAGGGTCCCCTCCTTTATTGGGTCTCAAATCACTCTCCTACTGAGTTTTGTCACCCTCCAGGCCCCCATCCTGGAGTAAGTCACAATCTTCCTCTCCCTGGGCTGCTTCACGTGTAAGCCCCACTCCACATTCCACGGATGCACCTTTCATGACGTGATCATCAGGTCCCAGAAAACCTCTTGTTTCTCACACTGAGCAAGACTCCCATGAGCTTAGAGCAAGCACCGACCAAGACACACATTGGGCTGCCTCAGAGACAAACCCCCAAATTCCCCCATCCTGCATGATGTTAAACTGTATATTTGAACTACGAGGTCATTGATCCATGTCAAGGAATGGTACGTAGGAAGCCTCCATGAGGTTCAATCCCACCACCTGGTCGTCCCGACCTCTTTCACATCGGTTCACTAACACCCCAGCAGCCTAGAGTATAATCCACACACATCACCACAATCAATTGGTCCCGACCGCCATCGCGTTGGTGCACCAAGTCCCATCATCATGGGCCTCCTTAGAGTGTAATCCCCAAATACCGCCGTCGTAGTTGACTTTAAACAGTACTCTCCTTTTATGAACTATGAGGTCTTTGATCCTTGATAAGACAGGGTACATAGGAAGCCTTACGAGGTTCAAGACCAACACTAATTGGACCAAGTTCCATATTCACATCAGTTCATCGACATCCTTTAGAACTAAACAGACTTTGATTCCATGCTATGAGGATATGTAGGAAGCCATTTCAAGGCGCAATCCTAACATCATATTCATTCCTACGTCGGTTCCATATCATCCCCCCCTACACTCCATTCGACTTTCCATCATTCATCCTGATCCTTACCCATGTTTCCACATCCCAGTAGTATCACGCCAATTAACTTCCCCACTACTCCAGGTAGTGGTCGGGAAATGAACCATTCGTTAGGCCCAACATCGGTGTTCCTTTAAGAGGTCACACCCATCTGATCCACTATAGTCAGTGTTTCGATCTGTCCGATCCATATCCCTTGGATGTTAAACTCATGGCATACCCTATTTCAAACATAGGAAGCTGAGTAAAACCTCAGATACAAGCCTATGGAATAGGATTCATCTCATTCAATGTGGGATGCGTCGGGCTTCTACACCCTTGGGAATCCCTATAATAAAGGGATACAAATCAGATGTTCCAATACTCCAACACCCAGACACGTCTGCAATGCCCCAACATGACTACTCCCCCAACTGAAGGATGCTGCCTTGAGAGAACCCCTTGGAATGTACTGACAGAAGCAGTGTAATTAACAGGAGTCCACGGAAATAGGGCACTGGGAAGATTTTCATGAACTACATCTTAATCTATAAGGGAGACACGTACTAGGTGACGAATTTCGAGGAGACATCCATAGAAGGAAGAAACAACATTCCATCATCCCGTTTTGATCAAGGAGAAAACTCCCCCCCCCCCCCTGAATGGGGAGCATGTGCCACCCACCTTTGGAAAGCGGGAATGTGGGGAAACAGAACAGCGCCGACATCCCCCGATCATGACGGACGCGCGCCCTAGTGAAAGCGTCAGAAACAGAAATAGTGAACCCGACGTGAAATTATTTTCCTCAATGTTGAGATTAGTAGTGATCAAGACAATAGAAGAGTGACGTGTCACCAGATCCAGATATCGGGAAATGGGTCCCACCAAGAAGATAGCCGGCCTGGCGTGAAACTCACCAGAATTTGGGGTAGTCAAATTGTTGGGCATCTTAGTCTGTGATGTTGTTAGTGTGGATCCCTCTTTCCAGTCTTGGAAGAAAGAATGGTGTAGGGGCACTGGGTGTCAATTCCTTTTTATGTCAGTACTAATGAGCTTATCTCCCAGCCTTCAGAAACCATGTTGCTGCATCCAGAACCCGATCACCTACTGCCTACCGACGCAGGTGCAGGGGCAATATCAACACGGCTACCACGCACGGTTCTGCCTTTTATATGACAGCCTTGACTGTCGCGGCTACTAGGCACCCATGCCCCATCTCCCCATCGAAGATTTTACAACAAATGGTAATCAATGACCTGGTAAGTAGGTATGAGGAGGAAGGGGTCATCCCTACGAGGGACATGGCCCGCTTGGATTTAGAGGCATCTGCACCTCGCCATCAACGCCGCCCCTGAGGGCTGTGCAGGGGGGATACTGCTTCCCACCCCGACCTTCAACCGTTTTGGGAGCCTCTCCCCAGAATGCATCGATGACTCCATGCCCTACGCTGATGAGGTAGGGGATGTTCAGGCCAGCCCGACCAGAGTTCCGTCCCAGGGGTTCCCAGTGAGGGCCACCACCAGGCCGCGCTAGCACCGCCACCCGGTTCCCCGAGCTGAAGAGTAGCTAGAATACCAACCTGCACCACCAGTACTATCTCGGCTGACCCGACGCCAGCGTCGGGCACAAGCCGAGGGTAGCTTCCGTCAATGGGTGTCAACATCAGCAGCTACTATGGCCCATGCCACCGCCGACGTGCATCATCAACCCCCTGCATATTCCGAGCAGAGACAACTATATGCCTGACCCAGATCAAGGCCCCAACCACCCCACGAGCAGTATGGGTTGAATCTCATTATTGCATGCATAGGTAGTGGCCACCGCGGACTAACCCGCTGCAATGCCACTGAGTACGGGAGCCCTCCTCGTGCTACCATGATAGAGGACGCAGGCCTTTCCCGCTCCCAGGCCCAGCTCGGAGGTATGCCATGTGCCAACTTCGACCCGAATGAGGGCCTTCCCCGTGGTTGTAACACACTATATGGGAGCCTCTCCCATACTCATTACACTGTTTACAGAGCCATCCCTTCTTCCACAGACTGCCGTGGTGGGGACGTTGCACATCTAGTCACTCTCTGATGTGAGGAACATCATCATATCCTTATAGCAGCCAATAGAGGTCATATTCATCCTATCAACCAGAGGGGTGGAGATCAACATCACTTCACCAACACCCAGCACGGAGGACCTACCCGTGTTCGGTCTGATCAGTACGGGGACCTGCCTCACACTGACGTCACCAAGGTAACCAGGCATGGAGGTCCTACCCATGCTCCCATCAGTTCGAGTGGGGGTCCCACCCATTCTAGCACCAAACAATGAGGTCCTCCCTATGTCCCATTTGACATCTACCCCAGTGATCCTCACACCCCAGCCCCCTCAGGCGGATGTAATCCCCTCCGTAACACCCGTGCGACCGGGGGACCTCCTCGCGCCGAGAATGTTTCCCTCCCTGAAGAGATGTTCCGGGGCAGGAAGGTGGTTCATCGCTGCCACTATAAGAACACAAAAAAGCTTCAGACTAATATCAAACCAGTTTATTTCTCTAATTTTGAAGTGGAGTGCGACTCAGCGGTGGAATCTTCCCCTCAGTCCTCTGTGTCAGGGGTTGGGGCAGGAACAAGGTGTATCAGCCCCATCCTTCCAGAGTGTAAAGTACACCAAATTCCCACATATCTTCGCAGGTACATCCAGGAGGAGGAAATTTTGGGAATCCCATAGGTTTCGACTATTCAGTCTCCACCATCGTCACCAGAAGTTCCCTCTACCTCGAACAGAGATCACAGAGAGCTATTTTGGGGATAGATAGAGGTTGAGAAACAATGTAAACCCTCTTAGACAAATGCCATCCCGGCCCCAGAAACTATGGCTATCATCCCATCGTATCGTGACATTGTGGCCATGTCACCACACACCTCGGAGGATGGCCTGGAATTCGATGGCCAGTCACCTCATTCTCCGTATTCTCCACCACCTAGTCTACTCTCACAGCGGTCCGCCTTAGTACTGTTGTGGGTTCATCAGCCACCTCCAGTCGAAGATTGTGGAAATACAGGGCCTAACCCTGAATCCGAGCCCAGGAACTTATGGAATATTCATGCAGTGGATCACTTCCCGAATAAGTTATGGCTGGTGGCGGCGTCGAACTCCTGGGTGCCGAAATCCCTCACCCTAGAGGAAGTCGAGCCCTTCAATCAAACCTTATGGGTGACACACTTCCGTATTCATTATCATTGGGTGGTGTACCCCAGGATTCAAGTGCACATTAAGTAAATTATCCAGAAATTTCATCTGGTCGATTTGGCCATACTCCGCGTGGCCCAGCACCCTGAGTCACCAGAGGACCCTCCAACAAAGATGCTTTCAGAGTTTTAGGGTACTCCGCCAAATCATCCGGGAGGCTACCCCACACATGAAAGTCTATGGCTAGGGGAATTACACTGCCCTCCTCTTCATCCCTATTCAACAACAACCCGACTCGTTATGCGATATTGAGGACATTCCCTCGGGAAGGGTCCTAGTCCACATGGTTGACGCCGTGGACAAGGAGGATGAGCTGTAATTTCCCGATGGAGACTTACCCTCTGAGGGTGTGATACCACTATTGGACCCTTAATGAATGATTACTCTCTAACAGAGGAACCTCCTAGGTCTCCTTGTACCCACCGAGTCATTGGAACTCAGTCAAAATTCTGGTAGGGGCAAAGAGCATGTCAGAGCTGTCAAGCACTCAGACCCGTCTGCCTCAATGCAGAAGACAGAGGAAGACCCTGAGAAGACTGCGTTGCACCAGAAACATGCTAAGCAGAAGAGGTTGGTCGATGAAATCCTGGACGAATGTGCTATAGCGTGACAGCCCGACTATGGTCATCCGAGGTCGGGGCAGCATGGACAGGAACAACTCCCCCCAGTGAGATGCCTCCGGGAAACCCTGATCATACAGCTCCTGTGAAAAGGGTTGAAGCCGAAACTCACAAAAATAGGGTGCATTATGTCTCACCAATACCTCTCGAATAGCGTGAATATCTGAGAAATCCGGCCCGGTTTCCCCCAGCTACCCCGCACGCTACTCCGCCAGTCGCTCCATGAGCCGTTGAACCCACCAACCATGTCGAAGAGCCCAGAAACACACTCGTGGTTAGGGATCCCCGCCAAGATACGGACCCCCACCTGGATGATCCTATAGCGGCACTCATCGCCTTCCTTGAGGCGTTGGAAACGCGACAGGTGGAAGTCCCACCAGATGGCAAGCCCTACCCAGTGTGGGTGGATGATATGCATGTACCCCCAGGTTTTGGAAATCCCACTTTCTTTCCCTTTAATGGGATAGGAGACCCACTGTAGCACCTGTCCCACTTTTCCTCAAGCTGTGGCCCCATGTTGGGGACTCCAGCACAGCAAGAAGCCACCACGCTCTGATGTTTTGTGCAGACATTGGAAGGCCCTGCGTTTTTCTGGTAAAACCAGCTCTCCATTGGATCGGTGACTGGTTGGGAGGATCTTCGCCGGTAATTCCTATACCAGTTCAGCTCTACCACATGAAAGATGATCATTTAAGACCTATTAAAGTGCATGCAAAGGCCCGATGAGTGAATCAAAAAGTTCATCACCCAGTGGAAGGGGCTCACATACTACCTCGACATGCCACTGACTTAGAAGAAATTACAGACGATGTGCATAGAGAATGTTAAAACAGAACCGGTTTTTCCCATAATCACTCAGAACTACCCCAGAGGGTTCTGATACTTCTATGATAAGGCCCAATACCTCGAAGAAGCTCTGCAACAGGCTTGTCAGACACATTCTCTGCCCCTTGTGATCCCATAAAGGAGGGCTGCCAGAGCTGAGCCCGCCACGGTGGCCCAAATACAAGCCCCCAGGCCACTATAATTGCTACCAGTAGAACCTACTACGCAAACTCGCAGAGGCCTACCACCACAGGTGCAGCCTCCAGCCCAGCAGAGACCGCCTTAGAACAGGCATGTTCCCCAGAACAACGCTCCACCACCGTTTAGGTGGGATACTCAGGCTCCACCTCCTCGACAGGCTCCCCCGGACCCTCGTCAGGGCCAGGCTCCCAAAGCCCCCTTCCCAGACAGATGAAATCAAACCAACTCGTTCAGCAAGGCTCGGGTCCCTGGTTATTTCCATAGGGCCTTGGAGTATGGGATTGTGCGACCGGTTGAGTGCAAAAGGACAGAAGAGGCGAATCTCACTAATCTCCCCAAAACCGCCCTTATCACCGAATCTTAGGGCACACCCTCAAACAATGCTGTGTGTTCAAAGACTGGTTTTAAGACCAGGTCAACAACAACATAGTCAGGCTGGGCCTGGCCCCAGCCCAAGTGGCATGTGTCTTTGGGGGGTCATAAAGCGGTAGCGACGACGAATGCGAGTGGCAGTAGGTTCCCAGCCGTGGATTCCAGAAGTAGAACGACTGGATGGCTCGTAAAGGGGTGGCTTGTTCCCATGGAATCATATGGGAACACCTTAATTAGCGAGAGACTTTAGAATATATAGCCGCTACCTCTGCATCATCATCCCAGTCACCTTCTTCCCAGAAGATAAAACATCGGCGACATAAGAAAAGCAACGTGCCCCATCATTCCATCGTTGCCCCACACTCTCGGTGACTTCATGGCCCCTGAGATGGGGATCCCTCCCAGAATCCACCTAGTGGTGGAAGATTATTCAAGTGATAGTCAGGGGTACACTTCGGTTAATACTGTGGAATTGGTATAACCTTATATGACTCCCGACGATGGGGAACGCTAGGAGAACCTCCCCAACATCCCCAGCCAACGCCAACGTTGGAAGAAACGTGACCATATGGGTCGTCAAGGAACATCAACTAGCACTTTCATCCAAACCAGGCATTCCATTGAGACCAGGAAGTAGGCCCAAAATAGAGGTGAGAACACACAACCTCCACACCTGGTATCCTCAGATCTACCACCACTACCGTTTGTGCTACTGGATCAGGAAGAGCTATCTTTTCCGTACCGTGGCTAGTCTCACCCTACTACAGGACAATCTTAGTTGTCCAGTCCTCATCCAGTAGCCAATCCTCATACCACGACTAGTGAGAAATGAGACATACCTCGCACTAGCCAGCTGTAGGTCCAGCCGGAAGGGCTCGTCGTGCCTTCAATTGCAGAGCGACCTCATGTGAGCAGGGATCGGCACCTGGAACGAATGTACAATGTCCTAAAAAATCTTGCCGGAATTTCAGCAAGGCTCTCTATCCTTGAGGCTCTTCTCCTGTTATCAGACAAGTATGAGGCGCTCACCGAGGCTCTAAGAAGCCCCTCCAGTTTGAGATGGAGGTAGCTGTTGCAGTATCCTTCCAATCTGAGGCAATTGAGAACGTCGAATTCCAGGCATTTATCTTGTTATCTAGTGAGGACAAAGACACTCACATATAGGGGCACATTCGTCCATTTTACATCACTGTTCATTTCAATGGAGTGGAAGTCTGCCGTAGTCTTGTTGACACGGGCTCTCGGATCACCACTACAAATACGGGCTTTATTAGCGCTAAAAATGGCCTTTATCAGTGCTAGAAAAAGCGCTAATAAATACGGTGTAGATAACAGTGGGGGTCCACTTTATCAGCGCTCCAAAAAGAGCTGATAAAGATCGCTTTTATCAGTGCTAAAAAAAGCGCTGATAAAAGGGGTCCTTTATCAGCGCTAAAAAAAGCGCTGATAAAAGTACCCCATTATCAGCGCTTTCGTTTTAGCACTCATAAGGAACCCTTTAATCAGCGCTTTTAAAAAAGCGCTGATAAAAGTTTAAAAAAATTAAAAAAATTTAAAAAAAATTAAAAAAATTATAAAATACTGCCAATCGGGGGGGTTATAGCGCTTGAACCCCCCCTTTTACAGCGCTTTTCGACCCCTATACAGCACCCCATGCGCCCTCCTCCACCCTTTAACAGCGCTTGCTCCAATATTCCCCATGCGCACGCACCCCTGCCTCCACCAGGATTTGAACTCGAGACCTCCCCCATGAGCGCCTAAGCCCTTACCACTACTCTATTCTGATTTGATTTCCAATTCATGATATATATATATATTTATATTTAGTCATATTTATTCGTATAATAATATATATTTATATTAATATATATATATATAGTTATATTATAATATATATATATATAGTTATATTATAATATATATAGTAATATTAATATATATATATATATATTTAGTTATATTTATTCGTATAGTAATATATATATATATTAATATATATATAGTTATATTAACATATATATAGTTATATTAACATATATATAGTTATATTAACTTATATATAGTTATATGAATATATATTTATATAGTTATATTAATATATATATATATAGTGATATTAATATATATATTTATGGTGATATTAATATATATATTTATAGTAATACTAATATATATAAGTAGTTATATTAATATATATATAGTTATTAGATTAATATATATATAGTTAGATTAATATATATATATATATAGTTAGATTAATTTGTATATATAGTTAGATTTATATATAGGTATATAAATATTCATTGTATTTTAAATAAAATGGATGTTAGTTATTATTTAGATAAAGATAATATATTTTATATGTAAATATATTTTATTATTTATATTTATAATTAAATTTTTAGGTGTGAATATTTAAAAAATATGAATATATTGCTATATATTTGATTATAAATTGCAGTGAATTATAAAAAATGATGAAATTTCAAAGAAATAATATCAATATGAATGTTATACCTTGGAATAAATTCATACCTCACCAAAAAAATCCAATAATACCCTCTTAAACGATGGTGAAAATCCACAAAATGTTAAAAAATCGGGGTACTCCGACTAAAAACTCAGTTTTGGAGGCCGTCTGGACCTCTTTTGTCCTAAAAAATCCCTTAACCAGGGTCCCTTTGGGTCACAATGACGTAGATCTCGTCGCATGATTCAATTTGATATGTGGTAGAGCTCAAACGGACAACCAGATCAAAAGTTATGGCCGTTTGAAGTTAGAGTTGCGTTTTCAACATATTTTGGATCTTTTTTTAATTTTTAAAATTTTTTTAGTCTTCAAATTGTTATTAAATGACTATTACTCCATAATTATTAGAAAATTATTAATTAAAAATAGTTTTTTAATTTTTTAAGAAGCCATTTTCACTAAATATCTTATATATTATGTATAATAAGTGTAAATATACATTTATAGTTATCTAAAATATATTTAAAAATTATATATTATATTTATATGTCAATATGACTATATTTATATATTAATATATTAAAATATATTTTAAAAAAATAAAAAAATTGAAGCGGACCCTTTATCAGCGCTAAAAAAGCGCTGATAAAGGCAGCCCCCTTTATCAGCGCTTTTTCGTTAGCGCTCATAAAGGGGGGGCACTGTGAAAAACTGTTTTTGTGGTAGTGGATTAACCTACTCCCGACACGGATGCTGCGAAAGCTGGGGCTATCTGAGGATGACTTGACTCCCTTTGTTTTAAGGACCTAGGGATATGAAAGGACAGAGTAGACCCCGGTCAACAATATCCATTTGAAGACCCAGTTTGGTGTCCTAGTTTCTAGCATTGAATTTATGGTCGTCTCCCAGGACACCGTGTATAATGCATTGATGGGTAGGCCATGGCTCCATCCGCATGAAGAAGTCCCTTCATCGTATCACCAATGCCTCAAATACTCCCTCAATGGTCGAGTAAGAATACTTCAAGGTGATGCATCTCCTTTCACCTCTTGCGAAGCCTGTTATCTAGACACTGTCTGTTACAAGATCAAGGATAAGCAGATTCTGGCAAGTGAGGTTAAACCCACCACGGTCACAACTGATCCTTGGGCAGGTCTGGATGACGCCTACATCTTCCTGGTCCATCGATTGGAGGCTAGGACCCCCGATATGGGGAAATTCATTGTTGTGTCTGGTACATGAGTAAGGAATAATCCCAAGTCCAAGAGACGATAGATAATCACCTCATAATCCTACACGAACTAGGATCAGGTGATCCCGGAACCTCCTACCCCTGTATGGTATTAGGACGTCTGTCTCATGGAAATGGTGGTACGTCATACGTGTCTATTTAGTCAGGATGGAATTAACCGACTCAAGATGACACACCACTATTTCTTTGACATCATCAAGCATGGCCCTCTGGGCCGAAGGCCAGATGGGATTGGTTCAACTTACTTCATTGCTATGGTCTCAGTGGAGCATGAGTATCCTGATGTGATGACCACTGCCGCTCAAGCCGGAACCAGCCTCCCATTAGGGTCTAGTGGCTCGGAAGCAACATCCCCCAGGGAGGATTACTCTATAAGTGGAGAAGAGGATCTGGTGGATGCTCCCCCTACATTTGAAGAAGGCCTACCACGATCGATGAACTGGTATAGGTGAACATTGTTAGTGAGGTAGTTCCAAGACCCACATTGATCAATTCCACCATGTCCATCGAGGAGCATTAGTGTTACATGGACTTCCTTAGACAGCACTGCGACATGTTTTCATAGAGTTATGATGAGATTCCAGGACTAGATCCTCAAGTAGCCATCCATCGTCTCGGTCTCTCAGCAAAGCATCCCGAGTTCAAGCATCCTCCCAGTAAAATGCACACTTCCCATGGTGCCATGATCGAGGCTGAGGATGAAAAACTCATCAAAGACAATATCGTCAAGGAGATCCAGTACCCCAAGTGGCTAGCCATCATTATGCCAGTCAGAAAGAAGAACCGACTGATCAGAGTTTGTATCAACTTCCGAGATCTCAACCATCACTGTCTGAAGGATGATTTTCCCCTTCCGGTGATAGAATTGTTGATTGAATCTATGCACGGTTTACAAGACCTCTCTTTCATGGATGGTTATTCTTAATATAATCAGATCCGGATGGCCCCCGAGGATGAGGATTCCACAGCTTTCAGGGTTCCCCATGGTACTTTCTGTTACCAAGTTATTCCCTTCAACCTGAAGAATGTAGGATCCACCTATCAACGAGCCACGAATCGCATATTCAAGCCCATAAATATGACATTGGTGGAGTGCTACGTGGATGATCTGGTGGTCAAATATCACCCGCACCAGGACCATCTCAAGGATCTTGAGAAAGTGTTAGGTTTCAATCCTGAGTTGATGTTAACGGGACCCCGAAGCAAGGACCTCCGTATATTGTCAGAAGGTCCAGATATTTTGGAAGATCCACCTAGGGTGTCCCAGCCCCCCCAGACATATAACCAGATGCGGCCACATGTGCGGGTTCTGATGGTCCTGCATCAGCACCCATCGAGGGTCGAGAAGAAGGTCTCTGTATGAGGTCCTCCTGCATGGTTAAGATGATGGTAAGAAGTCCATAATGACGTGAGAGTATAACCTGAGGAAAAAATCTTGGAATGTTACCTAGAGAGCCTCCGCAAAATCTTCGAGACCCGAGTCTTGATCACTGACTTCACTTTCGTCCAACGGGCTCCCTCCACTGGCCTCATCCACCCAAGAGGATTCTTCTAATTCTTATGGTAGGGGTAAGTTCTCTCTCAGCTCAGCGGCCGACAGGTGTGGGGGAACCTTCTGATCCCTAAGTACCCTCACCCGATCTGTCATTGGATGTGGGGAACCCTTGGAATGCATGAAATCCTCCAACTCAACCAGATATTGCTCCGCCTCTACCAGGGATACAACGAAACAAGCCCAGATAGGGCCTATACACGGTAAATCCATCCCGTGATAGTTCATGTGTTGCCACATCACGGGTGAGTAGAGGAATTTCCTGTTGACATCCCAAATGTCCCAGGCCTCTGGGAAATCATCATTCTCTAGAATTTTTATATGGCATATCCATTTCCCAGGATCCTGAGAAAATATCCTGCAGAATCCCCTCAGTAGCCTCCCCACCGAATATTTATGCACTCCTAGAACCATCGGATCCGCTGATGCTATTGGATCCACTGTCACTGCCTCACCCTAAGCTGGTGCAGGTCTCACCGCCACAGTATCACTGCCACCATGAGAGAACCTTGCCGTACTCCGACCTTGACCTCGAGATTGGGTAGGTCCGCCATCACCAGCTCAAACAGTTGGCTACTTCAGAATTTCCCCCGGATAGGATGCCTCCCATCTTATGTCGTACTCCTTCACCAGCCTGAAGGTAGAAGCAGGAGAGGGTAATGCATTATTCATTTTCCCATCTACCGTGTGAACCTGAGCCACAATTGCTTCATCACACACAAGTGCTCGTCGTGCCACACCTCATAGTAGACCTGTGAGGTCAGCCACTACATGCCCGAAATTTCCTTGCAAACTGGTGTGGGGAGTACGGCTCACATAGAGGCTCGCGGTCCACCCTTGCCACCAAGACTCCACCTCAGAAGGCCAGGATATAGGCCCAGTGCTCTTCTATCCCCTGACCATCATCGGTGAATGCCCCTGTCGGCAATGGAAACAGGTGAAAATTAAACTCGTCCACCTTCCATACCCATTTTTGCACCAACGGTACGATAAATTTGGATGGAAGGCTCCCAGCAGTGTTCAGGATGGATGGACGGAAGTTTCACCCTGTAAGAGAGATGGGGATCGGGTATTCATAAACCCCCCGGATGTGCGCCGTGATCCACCCATACTGAAGATGGAAGGGCCTGCATATCCTCTTCCACCTCTTGCCCTCGCTAACATGCCATAGAATCTTGAACAATCTAGAGAGCATGGGAATCCCCAGATTGACCCACTCTCCTATGGCTAGCATGGTTGGCACGATGAATGAGCTAGGCCACACCCCCATGTTGGTATCCCTCACTGGTAAGATCCAACCACAGATAAGTGCCACGATAAATGCTTCCAGTCTGACTATTTGTTGTTATTCGGTATTTAAACTGAAACGCTAGGTCTTCCATTGGATGTTCTCCAAGAGCCACTAATACGAATGCACATTGCCCCATTGAGCTCCCTTCGAGAAAGTTTGAGGCCTCGCGGGAAACTCCTGATCCTCTGGGAAGTTCAGGAACTTCTTGAACCACTTTTTGAAGTGGACATCCTTCATCATTTCTTTGTCTTCATCGGGGACCATCCCCATCAGTGCCAACACCAGCCGTGACATCTGTTCCGGATCCTCCCACGTTCTCATGATATGGAGGAAATCATTGAACATATCCCCCAAGATTGGGACCCCAAAAATCTGATGAACATCCCACAGACTGATGTCGACCTCGCCATAGTATAGGCGAAACGTGTTGGTCCTTGACGGCCACCTACTCAACTGCTCTAGTATCAGCTGTTTTGGTTGATATATGTGGAATTGGGAGGCCCAGGACACCTCATACAAACCCACTCTCTTCATCTTGGATCCAAACTCCTCACATGAGGTGCCTACCTAGTAGGCCCATTCCCAATCATCTGTGAAGTTTTTGCCCTGGCGTAGGTCCCAATCCTCGGACCACCCCTTATTTGGGTTCCCCAGCACCACCTTAAGGATGGTTCAGTACATGGGAGGGGATGCCACTGGATGTAATGGATTCCCATCAACATTGTTCAGATGATTGTGTAGGTATTCGGCGGTGACGGGTGTGAAGCCCTCCAACGCATGACCATCAGCCACCCTGAACCATTGGTGCTGGCATGACGTGCTCCTCAACCATTAAATCGGTCCGTCCCTACCCGCCTCAGGCATGAAGGCATAATCCATCATCCTGAAGCCATACAAGGGCCACCTCCTGCACAACGGATAATTCTTCTGGCTCTCCGATAGTAGCTCCACCAATGAATTATGATCCGAGTGGCTCCGGACTAGCTCCCCCAGACCTAGAAAATTTACAATCTCATCCCTCTGGATGGCGTTTGCAGTCAACCCCAGGGAAACTTCTCTATGGTCCATTGGGTTTCAAAACTCGGAAAAATTTCAGGTTGAGTCGCGAAGCCTGTTCGTGGAGCTCGTTCACGAAGCCGATTCATGGAGCCTGATCTCGGTCTGAAAGCGCACGCTCATGTAGCACTTTTGCAGAATCAAAGACTTGCGGTTCGCCACAAAATTCAATTTGCAAAGAGCAGTCATGGATTACGTGGAGCTTCACTAATCTAGAGCGCAAGGTGAAAAAATCACAGGGAAATGAAAGGACAAAAGAGAGTTCATCCCCCCTATTTATAGGCAGTGGCCCTCGGAGCTTCACGGTGCGTCTAGGTTGTGTCGAGCTTCACGGAGCACGCGACCAGCATGTCGGTTGTCCACCACGCGAGCCTTCCTAACAATCCATCATCGCGAACAATCGATGATTTTGGAATCTGACCCTCAAACTTCTACCCTTGAATTCTCTGCGGCTCCACGTCTGAGTGAAGGGGGGGGGGCATTTGTTGGCGCCAAAATGTTGGACAGAAAAAGAATGTGAAGAGGCCCCATGAGTAGCCTCATGAAGCTACTTCGCAGAGCCCCCAACCCCCATGGAAACCGCGTAGCAAAGAAGTCATACCCCTCCATGAACTCCATGATTCCGCCATGATGCAAAGGAGGAAGACCCCACTACGAATTCCCTTGACGTTCATGACTTACCATGAAGCACCGAAGCCCCTCTTCGTGTTGCGTCAGCGTTGCTCTGTGGTTCCTCTTGCCTATAAATACTGGACTCCCCCAAGCCCAATCATGGAAAATCCGGCCATCCATCTTCTGAGCTCCCATATCACGAATCACCCTTTTCTCTACAAATCACGAGCTACTCAAGGTACTTTTTCTCTGCAAATTTTCCCCCTATCTCGTTTTAATCCCCTCTTCCAAGAGGGATGCCTTTCGTGAAGCCTAGGGGAAATCACGATGGAAGGGGATCCGGAAGGGGACACGGGTTATCACAGAGAATTTATGCTTCATGAAACGTCCCTCATGTACACGTGATTCACATGCCAAGTCAGGGTCACTGTACTTCACGAAGCACATTGCTTCCCGACATCCTGCATCATGAGGCACCTTTGTTCCATTAGGCCATGCTCCGTGAATACCATTCCACTTCGCGAAGCACCTCCCAATTGCACCTCTACCCCATGCTAAGGCTAAGGCACCCCATTTCATGAAGCACACCCCTTATCCACTTCCCTCCACCATGCGATGAAACTGAGCTTCACAAGGACCCTTCCTATGGACCCCTCTGCTTGGAAAACCCCTTTCTTATACGACACTATAGGTTTGCATGATGCGACATCAAAGTCCCCTGGATGATACTTCCTGTTGCGTTTCTTCACCTCATTCTTCTTCACATGAGAACACTAACGGATATTGTTTCTTCGCATAGCCATGCTAACATGGACCCCTCAATGGATCACTCCACAACACCCCCCAGTTACAGCCTTGTCGATGCATTACCTCCCACAAGGAGCCGAGGGTACCGATTATGTAAGTCCTAGGGGTGTGAAGCGCACCCACCTCTTCCGAGCTGTACGATGTTAAACTGCCAAGAACCCTCATCCTCATCACATGATGTTAAACTGTGACCTGGACCCATGCCTCACACGTAGGTTCACCCACCTTGGACATTCTCCATGACCACTTTTCTCCAAGGGGATGGGACCATCCCTAAAATTGGATGATATCCTCCTTATTGGTGTGGCGTTTGACTGCGGGGAAGGGCAGCCACCTTGGCAAAATCACCTATCTTTTCTTGTAGGATATAGTACCCCTGCTCCTCCTCACATCCTCGGTACCAAGGCCAGCAGAGGATGTGATAGGCCCCCATCCTTTATTGGTTCCCAAATCCCTCTCTTTCTGCATTTTTTCACCCTCCGGGTGTCCATCCTGGAGTAAGTACCAATCTTCCTCTCCCTGGGATACTCCACGCATAAGCCCCACTCCACTTCCCACGGATGCACCTTTTGCGACGTTATTATAAGGTCCCTGCAACCTCTTAATTCTCACACTGAGCATGACTCCCGTGAGCTTAGAGTAAGCATCGACCATGACACACATTGGACCGCCTCAGAGAGTAAGCCCCAAACGCCCCCATCCCTCATGAGGTTAAAATTTATATTTGAACTACGAAGACATTGATCCATGTCAAGGCATTGTATATAGGAATCCTCCACGAGGTTCAATCCCACCACCTGGTCGTCCCGACCTCCTTCATGTCAGTTCACCAACACCCGGGAAGCCAAGAGTGTAATCCCCACACATCACCACCATCCATTGGTCCCAACCGCAATCGCGTCTATGCACGAAGTACGATCATCATGGGCCACCTTAGAGCATAATCCCCAAATACCCCCATCCCGCATGATGTTAAACATTATTATTCTTTTATGAACTACTAGGTATTTGATCCATGATAAGGCAGGGTACGCAGGAAGCTTTATGAGGTTCATGCCCAACACTCACTGGACCAAGGTCCATCTTCACGTCGGTTCATCAGCATCCTTTCGAACTACGTGAACTTTTATTCCTTGATATGGGGATACAAAGGATGCATTTTCAAGGCTGAATCCCAACATCACCATCATTCCTACATCGGTTCCACACCATCTCCCCCTTCACTCCATTTAACTTTCCATCATTCATTCTGATCCTTACCCGAGCCACCACATCCTGGTAGGATCATGCCAATTCACTTCCACACTGCTCCAGGAAGTGGTCGGGCAATGGACCATTCGTTAGACCCGACATCAGTGTTCCTTCAAGAGGTCACACCCATCTGATCCGCTCCAGTCAATGTTCCGATCAGTCTGATCTGTCTCCTCAGGACGTTAAACTCGTGACATACCCTGTGTCAAACATAGTAAGTTGAGGAAAACATCAGAGACATGCATATTTCATTGGATTCCCCGCATTCTACGTGGGATGACTCAGGCTTCCGTGCCCTCGAGAAGCCCTATAACAAGGGGAAGAAAAGAAGATGTGCCAGTAATCTACTTCCCAGACATGTCAGCGATGCCTCAAGGTGACTACTCCCCCAACAGAAGGTTTCTGCCCTGACCAGACCCCTTGGAATGTCCTGATAGAAGTAGCGTAATAAACCAGAGTCCATGTAAACATGGCACTAGGAAGAGTTTCATGAACTACGTCTTAATCTATAAGGGAGACCTGGACTAGGTGAAAAATTTCGAGGAGAAATCCATGGAAGGAAGAACCAATAACCCATATTCCCATTTCGATCAAGGAGAAAACACCCCCCCCCCCCCCCCCCGAACGTGGAGCGGATGCCACCCGACATTGGAAAGCGGGAATGCGGGCCAACAGAATAGCTCCGAAGTCCCCCAAACGTGATTGACGTGTGCCCCAGAGAAAGAGTTAGGAACAATATTCATATGATTTTTATAGATAATATATTCTAAGGAAATGAAACAATTTGGCATATGCCTTTAGCTTGAAAACATATCTTGTATTGTCCATGGGTCTAGTGCTGAGCAGAAGATCCTGAACTTACTACCTAATATGTGTGTGGAAATTCAAGAGAGACTACAGCAGATAACTCTCATTTTGGTTTTACTGGATTTATAATCTAGAGATGGATCCAATATAGGATGTATGGGGATCTAGAATTTTTTACCATAAAGGAATTACTTGATGGTGGGGATTCACCATAATATTGGAATGTATATGAAGATGAGAACAAGTATATCAGGAATTCAGTTTTTGTAAAAATGATAATGTGAGATGAGATGATATGGGAATTTCTTGCCTCGAATTGGGAAGAAAAACTAGGCGTGATAAAAATGGAGGAATACATTCGATGAATATTTTGTTGTCCAGGAATGAAAAAGAATATAGTTGGGATCCTGATATAATGCTACACCTTCAAGCTAGTGAAGGCATAACTTCAAGAACCTAGAAGATTGTTGCAGCTCTTTCCCATTCCAGAATGGAAGTGGGATGATGGGATGATGGATTTTGTTGACATTCTTCTGAAAATTACAAGTAAGAATGATAATATTTGGTTTTTTGTGGATTGAATGATGAATGTAGAGAATTTTATTTATATCTATGGGATATATCAGTGAATTAGTTTGGATATTTGGTTTTTTGAGAGACAATCAATCTACACAATGTGCCACAAACAATCGTATCATACTGTGAATCACATTTCACATCACTCTTTTAGAAATTCATGAAGAATGTACTTGGTACACATGTTATTTTGAGTATGAATAATCACCAACAAACATATGGGCTATTGGTGCATACTATAAAGGTTCATGAGGATATTCCGCAGGCGTGTCTTTGTGATTTCAGTGGATCTTGGTAAAATCACTTGGATTTAGTGTAGTTTTCATATTAAAAAAGTTATTAGGAAATTATATATATGGAACCATATGTGTCCCTTTATAGAATTCCATGGAGATCTCCATTATGCTAGATGGAGGTAGGTGAGTAAATATTTTTTTGATTGAGTGTCATGTAGGAGACATTAGAATTTATGTTTCTAATTCAGAAAAATATGGATATGAATCAATGTAAGCAGAAGATGTAGGCTGCTATGTAGAGAAGAACCCTATACATTATAGTGGGTGATCATGTATTCCTTTAGGTGTCTCCTTGTAAAGACCCAACCAAATAAGTACCCAGAGGGAGGTTGCATCCTCTGAGCACTCGGGAGTTAGTGCCATGGAATCATGATGTGTAATATTGTAACAAAATATTTACAACAATGTATCACACATCATGACCCATACAGAGGATCACTTTGTTTCGGGTTCTGGAAAACCAGCTGCATTCTGAAACATCATTGAAAACGTTACTGATACCTGAAAAATATTCCTTTAAAACGTAGGGTGAGCAAAAGTATTCCCAGTAAGAGGTTTAAAAATAATAAGCTATGCCCTAAATAACTTTTGAAAACATTCTTTACAAACCCATAAAATAATCTGTCAAAAGAAATGCTGCAACACTAGTACACATCATAAAATTTCTCAATAAAAACATGTTGTTAGAAATACAAGGATACATAGTTCAATTATAGGCATGCTAAATAAATGAAAATACAAAAATAAATGACATAAGTGTATTTAGCACAAATTAAACTACTATGAGTAATGAATGATCATAATTTTGCATAAAGGTAATTATTTCATTTAATAGATCAGATACTAAAACCACTGAGTGCTATACATATGTCATGACATAAACTTTCACTTTTCTGATACTCATAAAAAATGGATTTTAATTAACATGCACATAATATGGGATTATAATTCTGATCATTCTGAAACATATTGTCGAGGACTCGGCCAATACATCTAGTGGCTATGTCCTTGACCATAATCCATAAGCTCTTTAATCAATATTCTACTAATCAAATATTTTTATGGTTAATTAAATCACCTAGTCATAATGATGAAATTGCATATGCCCGACTGTGTGAAGGCCTCATGCCAAGACGTCTAGTGATTAAGGCCTTGGCCAAAATCCATAACTCATAATATGGAAAGGCCTCATCCAGTTCCACGTCTAGTTGTCTCATGAGACCTACCGATGCATTGAGGGGCTGTAGCGGGCCCCACCCATCACATATTAAGTCCAATGCATTAATCATAACCCTAAATCAAAGTGCGCATACCACTTTGATTTATTACATCACTTCTTTATTATCATACAAAGTATACAAATCACATGGTTTCTTAATTCAATTTTCATTTTGTTCAAGGTGTCCCATACCACCTTGAGCTATTAATTTTTTTTCTCACAGCCCAAGGTTTCCCATACCACTTTGGGTAATTTAGTTCTTAGTTCATTATCATGGTATTATGATCAATAATATGGACAAGGAAACCATTATACAATTGGTATACAAATACATGACATGGAACACAATATTTCAATATGGAATAATTAATCAAAAGAAGGCATGGTTTTGTAAACAATCCATGTATACGGGATAATTGCAAAAGCACATAAAATGGTCGGGTTTTCCACAAGAGGTGTTAAATGATAACTCTTTAAAATTACAGTATATGTAAATGAAACACTTAAAGAAAATACTTGACATTAATTATTGTGATAAACATGACATTGAACTTAAAATTTAACCATACAAGATTAACCACTGATAATCACTGCAGTAGGATTAACATCAAATAAAAAATGTTTACTACATGATAACATAAACCCAGGAATTCTTGATCCATTAATTTAAAATATGCCTAAGCATATTCTTTTAAAAACATAAATTACATCGAGGGTATATGACAGTATGACTACTTAATTAAAAAGGCTCTTTAATGTATGGTCATATATAAAATATATATATGCCTAGGAAAACACTAAAATCATCATGTGTCAAAACATCAACTAAGTCATAATAATTATACTTGAAAACAGGATTTTGGAAATTAAACATATAAATACATATACACATAACCATATATACACAAAGGGTATATATGGGGTTTTAAAACAATTTAAACAAGGTGCATTAAATTCCTTATGATCTGAGTATTTCCAAACATTAATCAATTACTTGATTGAAACTAAATCCATATAAGGTTTATTATATATGTAACCATATAAATATATAAAAATTAAGGTTTTGTTCTATAAACATTATTTCATTTAAACCCAAAACATAGTTCGCATGTAAAAAATAGTTTATGGTTTAGAAATCATCTTTTAAAATCGTTAAAATTATTGTAATTAAATTCCCATGTATAATCTGAATGTAAGAATGTGTATTTTTTTTGATTTAATAAGAACAATTCAAAGAAAAATCTTCCATTATTTCTAAACGTTAATAACAATAATAATAAAAAACCTCCAGACTTGTAAATATTTAAAACAAGCTGAAACTGAAATACATAGATATATTTATATATTTAAACTGTATATACAAATAACATTATAAAATGGGTCTTGTAAACTAGAAACATAACATGATAATTGCTTTCACAAATTACCAAAATATTAAATGTATTATTGAAATCTTTAAAATAGGAGAGAGTGCGTATATATATATATATATATTTATAAAACCATATATACAGAATATATATATATACATGGATTTGGTAAATTAGAAACTAATGAAATGTAAGCCCTTACTTTTGCTTGGGGAGGAGGAGGAGATGCTCGGGAGACTCTAAAAGCTCGGAGGACATGAGAGATCCCCTAGAGGTTGTGTGAAAAGAAGCCGAGAGGGTTCTGTCGGATGCCTCAGGTGAGGTTTTAAAAACTAAACCTATAATGTCTATCTTAATGCATGAGGGAGGGATCTGAGGCCACTTGGATTAAAAAATTACTGGGGGAAAGAAACACTATGGAATCCGTGAATGAGTGGAGGGTCCAATAGTAAAAAAGGTGTAGAAATCCATGATAAAATATAATATATGTCTACTAGCTCGGGGCACACCGTGAAGAAGAAGACCGGGCCACTGGAGAAAAATAATCAAAATAAAAAATGAACGGTCTATATCGGGCTGGCTTGAAATCAAGGGCTGGTATGTATCACAGTTTATAAAATAGATGGATGGCTCAGATTGATTCTAGATCTGATCGTATGAATCGAGATGAATACGGTATATTAAAATATTCGGATGACCGTGATTAGATCACATAGGATCGAACAGCTCAAAAAAATGCCGTGATAAACTGGGGTCGATTGAAGGTTGAACCCAGGATCAGTTTCGACGGTCGAGATCGCGCGTTGAGAGATCCAACGGCCACGATCTCGTTTCGGAAAAAAAAATGGTTCCCACATCGAAATGAGCTAATTTTTGAGTGCGGTTTATAATCTAGAGTGCTCCTGCCTCAACCCGATGAGACGACCACACACACCACGGGGCCTTATACACGGGCCCTTGTAGGCCTTTGGCCCACCCTTGGACGCCGCACACTGTGGGCCTTAGACACGGGACCATGTGCAACCTGGCCAGACTCTACTCTTCTTAAACTCACATGGTTTCCTTCGGTCACCCACAAAGGATTCTTCCATGCCCTTGAGGGCTTGGCCCCAAGGGCTACCCACGGCTGGCCGAGTCCCCTCCCAATTATTTATTAAAAACTAATTTAAATAATTGAAATAATAGAGCATAAGAAACATTGACAAATAGTATGTAATAATGTATGAAACTTTAATATTACAAATTGAATTTATATATCCCATTATAAATACTATGAATTTAAAATTTTAAAATCCAAAATCCAATTCTAGTTTATAAAATACTTTATTATTTTATAAAACTATTTTAAAATATATTTATATTTCATAATTAACATAATCAACTCTAAAAGGTTTCAGAAAACACACTCCATACTTTCAAACAACACCATCAAAGGTATTTTGGTTTCATAATTTTTAAAATACCCACTTTAGGAGTTATAACCGTTATAATATTTAAAAGATATTTTAAATTTCTAGTTTTTGAACTATATAAACAAACAATAGGATTTTTAAAAACAACTAGGTTCATAAATAAAATTATTCTTTTATTTTACAACTATGATATTTAAAGATATTATAAAATAAAATTATAAAAGCACTATAAAAACCATGTTTTTATAAAGAAGATATACTTCATTAATTTAATGAAAAACCCAACTGTCAAGAAGTTCAAAGACTCCAACAGCTATAAAAAAAAGTTATGGTCAGATTGGTTCCCAATAAAACAAAGACTTGGGGTGTCTTAAGATTACAGTTATTGAAGAAAAAGAATGATAAGATGGTTCAAGTCATTACATTGGTGCTTAGTGCTACTGCGGTGGCTTTGGCCATTCTTATGTTCATTATGATGGATACCAAGGACCCTTATCATCTTCTCGGGGTTCTCATTGTTTTGAGTGGCCTTCATGTAATCTTAATAGGGTTTTTAATTGGTATCGTTGGTTAGCTTAATTTCCCATTTGATCATTGTGTATTGTAATCAATATGGTGTTCCCATTGGAATAAAGATCCTTTTCATTCATTTTGTGTGTTTACTCCATTTCATAGTAAATTAAAATTTTATTATTTCCTTTTCATAAGAAACCAGTTTGTTTGATTAATGGGTTATATAAAATACAAAATTTACCATTTTAATAAACACAGATTCTTAGTGAATTGTAATCATAAGTTGGACTGTGTCAAGGGCTCTTGCCAAGATGTCTAGTGATTAAGGCCTCGACTAATATCCATAACCCATAATTGGGAAAGGCCTCGGCCAGTTCCACGTCCAGTTGCCTCATGGGACCTAGTGATGCATCGAGGGGCTGTAGCAGGCCCCACGAGTCAAATATTAAGTCCAATGCATTCCTCATAACCCTAAATCTAAGTGCACATAGCACTTTGATTTATTAAATGACTTCTTTCTTATCATAACAAGTATTCAAATCACTTGGTTTCTTAATTCACTTTTCATTTTGTTCTAGGTGTCCCATTCCACGTTGAGCAATTAAATTTTATTTCTCACTTCCCATGGTGTCCCATGCCACTTTGGGTAATTTAGTTTTTAGTTCATTATCATGGTATAATGATCAATAATATGCACAAGGAAACCATTATACAATTGGTCTACAAATACATGACATGACAAATAATATTGAAATATGGAATAATTAATCAAAAACATGCATGGTTTAGTAAACAATCTATGTACAGAAGATAATATCTAAAGCACATAGAATGGTAGGGTTTGCCACAAGTGGTGTTAAATGATAACTCTTTAAAATTACAATATATGTAAATGAAACACTTAAAGAAAATTCATGGCATTAATTATTGTGATAAACATGACTTTGCAGTTGCAATTTAACCATACCAGATAATCCAATAATAATAACGGTAGAAGGATTAACATCAAATAACAAATGGTTACTACATGATAACATAAACCGATGAATTCTTGATCCTTTAATTTAAAATAGGCTGAAGCACATTCTTTTAAAAACATAAATTACATCGAGGGTATATGAAAGTATGACTACTTAATTAAATAGGCTCTTTATTGTATGCTAGTATATAAAATATATATAGGCTTAGGAAAACACTAAAATCATCATGTGTCAAAACATCAACTAAGTCATAATAATTGTACTTGAAAACTGGGTTTTGGAAATTAAACTTATAAATACATATACACATGTCCATATATACAAAAAGTGTATATATGGGTTTTTTACACAATTTAAACAAGGTCCATTAAATTATTTATGATCTGAATATTTCCAACCATTAATCAATTACTTGATTGAAACTAAATCTATATAAGGTTTATTATATATGTAACTGTATAAATATTTAAAAATTAAGGGTTTTTTCTAATGACATAATTTCATGTAAACCCAAAACTTAGTTCACATCTAAAACATTGTTTAATGTTTGGAAATAATATTTTAAAATCATAAAATATATTGTAATTAAATTCCCATGTATAATCCAAACGTAAAAAGTGTATATTTTGTTTTGATTTAATAAGAACATTTCAATGAAAAATATAGCATTATTTCTAAACGTTAATAACAATAATAATCCCCAACCTCCAGACTTGTAAATATTTAAAACATGCTCAAACTAAAATAAATAGATATATTTATATATGTAAACCGTATATACATATAACTATATAAAATGGATTTTGTAAACTAGAAACATAACATGATAATCTCTTTCACAAATAACCAAAACATCAAAGGTCTTATTGAAAATATTAAAATAGGAGAGAGTGCGTGTATATATATATAACCGTATATACATAATATATATGTACAGGGGTTTTGTAAATTATAATCTAATGAAAACTAAGCCCTTACTTTAGCTTGAGGAGGAGGAGGAGATGCTCGGGAGACTCTGAAAGATCGGAGGACTTGAGAGATCCACAGGAATTTGATTGAAAAGAAGACGAGAGGGTTCCATCAGATGCCTCAGGAGAGGTTTTTATAAACTAAACCTATAATGTCTATCTTAATGCATGAGGGAGGGATCTGAGGCCACTTTCCATAAAAAATTACCTGGGGAAAAGAAACATTGTTAAAGCTGTGAGTGAGTTGAGGGTTAGGCGGTAAAAAAGGTGAAGAAATCCATGATAAAATACAATATAGGGATAGTGTCTTGGGGAACACCGGGGAGAAGAAGACAGCGCCACTAGAGAAAAAAACGAAAGAAAAAATGTACGGTCCAGATCGGTCTAGCTTGAAATCAAGGGCTGGGATGTAATAGTGTTTATATAATCGATGGACGACTCAGATTGAGTCTAGATATGATTGGATGACTCAGGATCAATGCGGTATTTCAAAATCTTAAGACGACTGTGATTAGATCACATAGGATTGAATGTCTCACAAAAACGCATTGATATACCATGGTCGATTGAGGGTTGAACCTGTGATCGGTTTCGATGGCCGAGATCATGCGTTGAGATATCCAACAACCATGATCTCTTTTCGGCCGAAAAAATGGTTCCCACATTGAAAAAAACTAATTTTTGAGTGCATATTATTAACCAGAGCACCCCCGCCTCATCCCCATGACATGGCCACACACACCATGGGGCCTTATAAACAGGCCCCTGCGGGCCTTTGGCCTTTTCTCACAAGCCGCGCGCCACCGGCCATAGACATGGGCCTGCGCACAACCTATCCTAGCCTCTACTCGGCTCAAACTCGCTTGGTTTCCTTTTGTCCCCCACAAGGGATTCGGCCTTCGCCTTGACGGCTTAGCCCCAAGGGCTACCCTCAGCTGGCCGAGTCCCCTCCCAATTTTTTTTATTAAAATTTCATTTAAAAATTGAAATAATAGAGCATAAAAAATATAGACTAAACAGTATTTAATAATGTATGAAACATTAATATTATAAATTAAATTTATATATCCTATTATAAATACTTTGAATTTATAATTTCCAAATCCAAAATCCAATTCTAGTTTATAAAATACTTTACTATTTGATAAAACTCTTTTAAAATATATTTATATTTCATAATTAACATAATCAACTCTTAAAGGTTTAATAAAACACACTACTTACTTTCAAACCATTCCATCAAAGATATTTTGGTTTCATAATTTTTAAAATACCCACTTTAGGAGTTATAATCATTGTAATATTTAAAGGATATTTTAAATTACTAGGTTCTGAAATATATAAATAAACATTAGGATTTGTAAAAACAACTAGGTTCATAAATAAAAGTATTCTTTTATTTTAAAACTATGATATTTAAAGAAATAATAAAATAAAATTTAAAAATCATTATAAAAAAATGTTTTTATAAAGAAGATCTAATTCATTAATTTAAATAAAAACCCAATATTCAAGAGGTTCAAAGAATCCAAAAGCTATATAAAAAGAAGTAACGGTCGGATTGGTTCCCTATAAAACCAAGACTTGGGGTGTCTTAAGATTAAAATGATTGAAGAAGATGAAAAAGAAGATGGTTCAAGTCATTCCTTTGGTTCTTATTGTGGCTACGGTGGCTTCATCCATTCTTATGTTCATTATGATGGATACCAAGGACCCCTATCATCTTCTCAAGGTTCTCGTTGTTTTGAGTGGCCATCTTGTAATCTTAATAGGGTTTTTAATTGGAATCTTTGGTAGGCTTAATTTCCCATTTGATCTTAGTTTATTGTAATCACTATAGTGTTCCCATTTGAATAAAGATAATTTTCGTTCATTTTGTGTGTTTACTCCATTTCATAGTAAATTAAAATTTTATTATTTCCTTTTCATACGAAACCAGTTTTTTCAATTAATGGGTAACATAAAATTAACAATTTACCATTATAAGAAACGCAGATTCTTGGGATGTTACACTCCTTGACTAAGTCACTTTAGGATATGGAGGTAAGTCATGTTAGTGTGTAGGTTTGTCGGACCATTTTATATTGTGAAGGGAATTAGTCTAGTTACATAATAATTAGATATTCCACCTAAATACAATGATATGAAAAATGATTTCCAGATATATTAACTATAATGATATCACCCTGACACTTCTCATGTGATCGATGTGGATGAGGTTGGACTTGAAATAGATGCATCGTTTTAGGAGAATATGATAGTTGAAAAGGATCATAGTGAGAAAGTGTTGTAGGGAATGATTATGATGATAATACGTGTGTTGTAGATATATAGGTGTCTCAATGTGGAAAATCATGAAAGGTAATCAGATATACAGGCTCAATGGATCATTCATTTTGGTTCAAAATATTTGGTATTATTTTGAGTGCAGCTCGAGGAAGAACTGTAATAAGGTGGGGGTATTTGTAATATCATGACCTTTTTTGGAGTTGAATCTAGCAAGAAATTAGGTATAATTTTTTTATATGAGTACTTATTTTTTTGTGTTATGAAATGGGTATTATTTTGGTGGAAATGGTGAAATGTGAAGAAAATGGGGATGTTAAAAATTGGCATAGAGTTAGAGAAAATTTGGTTCCCCAGTATCAGAAATTGTGCAACCCTAGATAGTGGGGCTTCAAATGGCTGGTTCATTGTTTTTCAAATCGTGTGTCACAAAAAGAAAAAATTTGCACACAAAAAATAATAGGCACATCGTTGGTTCATAGTTAGAAAAATTGTATGACCCTACCTACGAAATAATTTGAGATGATATTAATTGTTTAAGAATTAGTTTAAATTTTCCCAAACCCGTAAAACATCAACCATTCGACTAAAACACATATACATATAATTTTTTTTACAATTTCAAAGCCTTATAAAGGTATTTCAAGGACACCTAACCTATTTTCATCATGAATTGAAGCCCAAATTGATGATCACTTCATTATACGGTAATTGGGTCTTATTAATTTTCTTTCCCATTGAATTATCATTCTCCTCTCATTATTTTCAGGGGAAGTTATCTTCTATTGTGCTAAATATTGATCCAGATTTGGTGAATATAGATCTAGGATTGTATATCTATATCTATATAATATAGATCATGATTTTTGTTAATCTTGATTTTGGATATATATCCCAAAACCATTTTACATTACAATGCTTCTCAATCTTGGGGATTTCTATTGGGAAATAATTCATTAGTGAATATAGGTAGGTGGTCAAATTTCAAAACTCCATATTCATGATTTTTATTACATATATGCAAGATATAGAAATTGTGAAGCTATTTAGAAATTTAAATCCCTAATTTAATTAATTCATATGGTTAATTATTTAATTTAGTTAATTGTGAAATTGTAAGATTTAGGGATTTTTGAACGAGATAATTAATTGGATAATTAATCAGGATATTTTTTTATCAGTGAATTTTATTATTAATTTTCATAATTAATTATGAGTGAACTAAGATTGGTGAATTGAGTATTATATGTGTAATAAGTATAGTAAATTGATGAAATAATTATTAATGTATTGATTGGGAAATTGGATAATTAATTGTTGTTTAAATTATGAAATTATTGAAATTTAGATTTATAATACATAATCGATGAAAAAATTATTGGATGTTGATGATTTGATATGGTCAAATGATTTTTGAATTGATTAACATAAATTGATATTGTTAATTATTTTTATTTTAACTAATGGACTTGGATTATTTAATTTCTGAATTAGTTGACGGATGCACTGGTGGTTAATTATGATAAGATGATTAATTTTTATTAATTATGGTTGGTAAATGGGGTGTTAGACATGATGATCAATTCCAATAAATAATGGAATAAATTCATCGTTAAAAATAGCATGTTAGACATAAGGATCTATGAAAATATTGTATATACATGGTTAATAAATGGGCTTATATACATGACAATCTACACCAATGATATATCAATATTTTTAGTTGATAAATTATGTGTTATACATGACAATCTCTACCATTGATATATGTGCATGATTTACAATTGGGGTTCCATACATGGAATTATTTGTCTGTGATTTAAATTAACGATTAAGAATTGGGGTTCCAGACATGATGTTCTATGCCCATGATAAATATGTATGATTGATAAACGAGGTGATATAAATGTTGTTTTTACCAAAAAATGACATTTTGCTATGTTTAAGTGCGGCCGTAATAATTAAATTAAAACAAATGGAAAATGAAATACCATTTTATGATATGCATTATAAATTAACTACATAACATACATAAAAATTTATGATGGGTGAAGATTGTAAAGACCCGCAAATTTCAAGGAAATTTTTTTTTCTTAATTTTCTTTGGAATTTTACAAGGGCACAGCTTCAGACGGCACCTGATTCCGAGGCCCGGTGTGCCCGGAATCAATTTCCGAAGTTTGGCTCGGGTACGTTCAGTGAACGGACGAGCGGGTTTTTCTATCTTTTGAACCGGTGCCCGGAATCGAATTCTGAGGGCACCGATGAAATCGCAGCGCCGGTATTTGCTTAGAAACGCCTCTTCCGGAGTTGCGTTTGCTCAAGACGTGGTTTTTAAATTTTGCGGCTTTAAGTCAGAATAAAATAAAGTTGTGCGACAACTTTATTTTATTTCACTTAAACTGCTTGGAAGCCACTTAAAGTCACTTAAAGGCGGCTTGAATTGAGTTGAACTGGATAGGATGCTATCCAGAAATATCCTACCCCTTGGTAGGATATTTGTGCGGTGGGACCCGCACGAGCCCCGCCGTTTCTTTCGCTAAGTAACGCACCCGCGAAAACCCGTCAAAGTAACTGAAAAGTCAACCGACGCGTTTTCTTTAATTCTTAACAGACCATTTAATTGGGCGGTTTATTTCGTAAATTAAATGGACTGTTTCTTCGTGAATTAAATGGGTCATTTCTTTCGAATTGATGGATCGTTTCTTAACCGGTTTCGTGTTGGCATGTTTATAAAATAAGACCAACCTAAAAATCCTTGGAAAGGATTTGAGAGAATCTTCGTTCCTCCACCCTCTCCGCGAAGAACGCGAAGAACGCGAAGAACGCCGGAACCGGAATCCGACGACGCACGATCCGCGACGTCAACAGCTTTTCCGCGACCTTCTTCTTCTTCGGTGCCTCTTCTTCCGCGGCGAACCTGCGATCGGCGGTTAAAGGTGAGAATCGAAACTTCTAAATTCTCCCTTCTTAATTTCAATAACAACGGATTTAATTAATTAAATCCGTTTGTTCTTGATCCGGAGATTGGCGACGCGACGCCGGATACCGCGACGACGCGACGATCTCCTTCTTCCGCGACGAGCGATTCCGCGACGACCTCTCGTCCGACGACGACTTCGAGGTAGGGATTTATTTTGGAAAAGTTACCCCTTTTAAATTTTCTCGTGAACGTTCTTGAAAATTTAAAAAGCCGGTTTCAAGCGAACAATTTTATCTTTAAATAAAATTGTTGGATCATGTGTTGATCATCTTATTCTTTTCTCCCGTTGTTTATGATTAACGCGGAGGGAGCGGGTCTAACGAACAAGACCCGGCAACCCTCCGCCGATCTTCCTTTTTGTGCGGATTTGGCGGGCGACGGCAAAAGCACGACGCAAGGGCCATTTGTTGATTCCGCAGTGGAGGACGCTTCCCGGGAGGAACAATGGCGCAGACGGGAGGCAAAACGGGCCACCGGAGAAACTCCGGCGGCCCGCGGAAGGAGGCGGCGGCGCCCGGCGCGCCGCTGTGGAGATCTCCCGCCGCGGCTGAAGCCGCGGCGGCGGCGGCCGGTTCCGCGGCGGCCCGGCCGCGTCCGCGTGGCAGGCGGCCCCCCGCGGGGGCCGCGTTTCTCCAAATGCCGCGGGTCAAACCCGCGGCGGCGGCCTGCTCGGCCGCTCGGCCGAAGCCGAGCCGGCCGGTTCGGGCCGACCCGGGTCGGGCCGACCCGGTTCGGCCGACCCAAGGGGGGGGTTCGGGCCGGGTCGCCCCGGGCCCAGAACCCCCGTTTCGGGCCTTCTTCGGTCTTTCGCCCATATCTTGGGCCAGGGACCTCCGATTGACGAACCGTCAGCGGCTACGCGATCCTTGGATCGAGACGGTCGTTTCGGTATATTACACTCAAGGTTTCGGAAGACTTTGGGTTCAGCCTGGTTGGTTCGTACACGAAACCAACCGGGCCCTCGGAGCGGAAACGCTCATAACTTGAGCTACGGACGTCCGATCGACGTACCGTCAGCTGTGGTAGTTTCCTCTAAGTGAGACGGAACTTTTGGCATACTCCGCCCGAGGATCGGACACAGGCGGAGTACGGTCGGGTTGGTTTTGCCCTAAAAACCAACCGGGCCCCTGGGACGAAAATGCCAATAACTCTCAGACCGGGCGTCCGATTGACGCGCCGTCTGTTGCGTTGAGATCCTGTTGTCGATACGGAACTTTTGGAGACATAAACTTCGGACTACGTGTCAGTTGATGTATCAGCCTCTCGGCTCGTGGAGCGGACCCTCCTAACGAGCTCGCTATGTGCGGGAACCCTAGTGCTGGCTGGGACTGCGACGACGGCAGAGCAGAGATCCTCCGTGGACTGCGACGACGGCAGAGCAGAGATCCTTCGTGGACTGCGGCGACGACTGTGCAGAGATCCTCCGTGGACTGCGTCGACTACTGCACTCAGCGATCCTACGTGGAACAGTGCTACCGAACCTGTGTGAGCTGAATCTTCTTTTTACCTTGAGCGGTGGAGCGCTTGGGTGTAGCGGCGGACCCGTGGTACTTGACAGTGGTGGTGCGCTTGGATGCAGCAACAGACCCTTGGAGGTGGAGCGCTTGGTTGTCGCAGCAGACCCGCGATACTCTACGGAGTGTGTGCGCTTGGTTGTAGCGACAGACCCGCGACGGTGGAGACGTGCGTGCGGAGTACGGAGACCGTGTAGATGACTGAGACCTGACGACTGCTTGACCGACTCGACTTGGAGTGAGTCGACTAGCCCAGTGGACGGAGCGCCCAGTAGTTGGCAGCAGACCCACGGCGGACGGAGCGCCTGGTAGTTGGCGGCAAACCCGCGGTACTCGACAGGAGGAGTACCTCAGTAGGCTATCTGGGTGAGCGCCCGGTATTTGGCAGCAGACCCTCAGCGGACGGAGCGCCCGGTAGTTGGCAGCAGACCCGCGGTATTCGACAGGAGGAGTACTTCAGCAGTCTTAGGTTAGTGAGCAGTACCTCGGAGTCGTGACAGGACCACTGTACACTTCAGAGATGGGGCTCTTCAACATTTACGGTTTCGATAATGAAAATCCTGGTTGAGCTGAATCTTATGTTACTCTCCTTTGTGGATTGTGTTGAACTATCCTATGTGGATTTACTGTTACTCTCCTTTGTGGATTGTGTTGAACTATCCTATGTGGATTTACTGTTACTCTCCTTGTGGATTTGAGTCTTGCTTCCTTTGTGGGTTGAGTTGTTCTTGAGCTCGTGAGCAGAGCTAGAATTGGGGACTTAGGTATATGTATGGGCATATACCTAAGTCGAGTCAGATGTTACTTCGTGATTGAATCTTTCTTTTGTGCTATATCCTTTGTGGATTTCGGGAGACCTTCGGGGGTCTCGGGGTCCTTACTGAGTAGCTTGTACTCACCCCTGCACGGGCTATGCCCGCACCTTGTTGTGTTGGTTGCAGACGACGGACAGCGCTGATCGCGGTTGGGGCGTGGAGCAGGACGGTACCTGGAGGTGGACCACTGGGCGGGACGTGCTCGGAGCGGACGCGGGACCCGAGGAGCCCGGAGGCTATCTGTACCCACCCTTCAGGTGGGATTGCCAGTGGACGACACGAGGTCGCCGTCTTTTCTTCAGTTGTTGTACTTTACTTTTCAGTTGTACTTTACAGTTGGGCTTGTAGTTCCGGCCCCCTTTACTTTTCTGCACTTTACTTTCCGCTTGCTGACTCTGTGTGGTTGTTACTTATAAAGGCAATGCCTTCCCTGTTTACTGGGATTTTACGCCTTGGTGCTAGTCGCCAACCCCTGGCCTATGGAAGGCGGGCTTGGGGTAGTCACGGCACGGGCCCCGAGGACGGGTCGTGACAAAGATGGTGTTAGATACAGTTGTCCTCAAGAACCTAGTTATCTATGTGGTTTAATAAATATTTATTGATAATGTGATGAATATTATTTTATTAAATGTAATTATATATTTATAAAAATTCATATAAATATTATTGACTAGATTTTATTTAGAAACCATTGGTGGTGGACCACTAAGGTGTACTCACCCCATACTCAGGCTTCCTAATTGGTACTCGAATATATTTCATGGATGCCACAAAAGTTAAGGTCAACGACCCCTTGTTGGATGGTTGAGTTGGGATGGAGCATTGTTGAGGGAACCATCCATGGTTTGAAACCCGCATGGGAGTTTTTCATATCTTTATATTGAGTTTAATTTTTTCAATGTGACACATTCATTGTCATGACAAATTTTCTTCTTTAATTGGATATTTTATTTTATTTCATTGATTATCTTTAGGTATTTGAATTGTTATGGTTATATATGTTTCTACTATTTTTTAATATATTTCCATTAGTGTATTACTCTAATTAAAGTGGCTATATTCTCCCACTGATTGACTTATCCTACCCTCTACACTATTCAAGATCCTTTGGTATCAAGGATGTGCACCTGATGCCATGTGGATGACCGGTTTGGGGAACCTGTGTGTGGCACCCAGACCGGGATATTTCAAAATGATATTGGGTCAATGTTTCATTATTTTTATTAGTCTTATTGACTAAATTATGTGAATAGTTTATCTTCATTTTTATATTTTTATCATATTTTTTCAATGTATTAATTAATATATCATAATTAATATAGGAAATAATATCTTACTTATTTTTATAGTGTGTTTTTAGTGTTTAATGTGAATGTATCATAAAATAACAATTTTAATGATTAATTTCATCATTTGTGTTTCAATTACTTGTATAAAATATTATCTTCATAATTTGATGATTATATTAGTGAATAACCCAATAAAATAAAAGTGGATACAAAATATAAAATGGTATGATGGAATAAATACTGAGAAATACCGGTCATGTCCCTGAGCTAATGGAAACTGTGTCAGAACCCTGAGCCATCCACTCCCCAATGATTTATCAAGAATAGAACTTGAAAATAATGACACTAATAATATATTATTTTGAAATCATTTAATAAGGATTTACCATTACAACACTACATCTCACTAAAGCAAAATTCTACATCTTTCTCTTACAGAGGTGGGGTCGACTAGTTATAATGAATCTTAACCTTATGGTAATCTCAAGAGGTAATGAAATGAACACCACCACTCCAATAGAGTGTCACCATATAACAAGGTTATTATTTAAAAACTAATATAGTCTCAAAACCCAAAACAAATTATTAACACATCATAATTTAATCATCATTGTGATGAACTATTTTGGGTAACTTTTTTGGTTATCAAGTACATGATCAATCATCCACCCAATGAAGTGTCATCAACCAATGAATCATTCTTTTTCCACTCAATGTACTCTTGAGCTCCCCAATATAGATTTAGTATCCCATAACATTGTCTTGATAAGTCCCGATATAAGATTTTTTATCACTAATAAACTTTATTCTCATATATAAAAATATACTTAAACCATGCTTCATACTATCATCACCCAATAGAAGATCTACTTCCTAAACAATTGTCTCCTAATTATGATGAAATTATATAAATAAACTATGTTCATTGATCATACATATTACACACATGATATAAAATCATAAAGGCCAATCCCATGCATTATGTTTTACCAAAAATTCATAAAATTATCATGAGGTGTTAACATAGGATCTAATCCTATCTTCACATGGGAGTAACTGATCATGGGAGGATTTGGAGGAATAAAATGAAAATGAATAATCTAATGTACCCATACATGGAATAATCTCACCACTCATCCCAGTATATGAGGAGTGCATAACATGGGATTTTGTGCTTCACCAATTCCCATATATTCATCCCTCTCCCAATATATAAAAATATTTGAACATTGTCCTATTGAACTTATTATTTATGTACTCTATGATTTTAATTAATTTTTTATTGTTTTCTATAAATTTAATAGATGTTACACTATATAATATAATCAGTCACATTTTTCTTCATTTTTTCTTATTTTTCTCACACTATGTTCTTTTAATATCCATGATGTTTGAAAACTAACCCAAGGGTATGATCGATGTGAGAGTTTCAGGGAATTTAAAAATCCTCAAAATAAATTCTAAATTATTTCATTCCATTTATGATAGAGGAAAAGGCATGATGTCAGTTATGCAGTGATATTTTCCTCCATATAAGTCACATTCTCTCATTACATCATTTTACTATAATTTCTACATTACATATCAAATTTCGCCTCATATATGATAGAATTTTGTGGGATAGGTGTGAATAATATATGATGGGGATTGGGGTTTGAAGTATGCCTTAGATATATTGTATCCTTCGTTATATCATGTGTAGGATGTGGGGTTTATTGTACCTAGAATATCTCATCAAGTTAACAAAATTTAATAGTTCAATTAAAGGATGGTAATTAATGAATTATATTGATTATATTATCAAAATTATATGAACAAATTATATGGATAATAAAGAAACCCATGTAGCTAAACCAATGAATCACTCCCATTTCCTCTAACCTATGTATTATTTTGAAATATTTCATTCATTTCATTAATTCACATAGATCAACCATAATATATTTATCAACTTTTTATAAAACATAAAACTCTAAACAAATAAATAAGTTATGTTGATAATGAGTGTTTGGAATGGATCTAGTAGAGAGACGACCCCAGTGATACATTGTGTCACACTAAGAGTTCTATAAATCATTATTTATTGGTTCTTATGATGGGTCTTTAATTAATTATAATATTTCTAAGGATATAACTTAGTCATCTCACTATTCTAATTTTACCTCTTAATTGTTTTATTACTTTTTCGTAAAAATTAAAATAAAATCTCGCTCACCATTGGAAGAATTTGTTTTGGTATATAAAAAGTTGAAGGGAGTTTGGAGATCAAATTTTAGTGAGGAAAAATTTTGTAATTCTATTTGACATGTAAAGAAATTACTTAAGAAACTATAATTATAATCCTTATCATAAGATCATATTGTGTTTTAATAATTATTCAATGAATATTATCAAAAGATTGTTGTAGATCAATATTATCTTATATTTCCTATCGCTTTTGATTATTACATTGAATAATTAGGAACTATATTGAAGAATCATTCTCTACCTCCAAATTTTTGAATCCATATAGTGATATTTCATGATGTTTTAGAGCATCTAGAAACACCACTAATGGGAATGGATCTTATTATGTTCTCAATCCTATTTAATTGTTCACCACTTCTATTGAATTATAACACCCTTATTGAATTTGAAACTAATGTCATAAATTCATTATTACTAGAGATAGTGATGAGGATAAAGAAGATCCATCCATAAAGGAGAATATTATTTGGATGTTTTAATAAGTGGAAACCTACAATGAGTTGATTGAAAAATAATAACATCACCCAATACAAAAACATCTAATATAGTAGTGCACTGTAATAGTGATCAACATTTATTCTCTTCCATCACCCAATACACATCTCTTCCAATCCCATTCTAGGTGGTGTGGAATTGTTCCCTTCTTTTATTGGTTTCCACATAAAGTTACTAGATAAATATATAGAGAAAAATAAAATGTGGTGGTTTAAATCACATAAAATCATACAAATAAAACTAGTCTTAGTCAATAAACAATTTTTGATATTTCCAAAAAAACACAATACCCATTGGAATGAAACGTTATTCTGTTTTTCCATCCTTTTCAATTTATTTACATTGAACAAATTTCCATTGTTTTTTATTGTTTAAATTTTATAGGGTATAATTATCGAAGAAGTAATATCTTGTTCCAATCCACTTAAAATGAATAATAAGGTTATATATCTCCATATTTCATGTGATTTATTTACCCATGAATTTATTTTTGTGCATTAATTTTTTACCAAAGTTCAATTGTGGGGGATTTTCAACCTTTTGTAGTTTTGAGTTTGTGTTTTCTATTTCATTTAATTTATATAAATATAGGGTGTTCTTATATTTTTATACACTCAATTTAATATTGTCCTTGAGTTATCTAGGTGGCATGATTCAATTTTGAAAATAGAAATTCTATGCGTTGATAATTGAAAAATGAATTTTTATTGAAAAATGATTTTACTAGAATATAATTTATTAATCATAAACTAGATTAAAGAACCATAATCTGAGTGAATGCATTGTTAAAAAATGCAAAAAAATATAATAACCATTACTCAACAATAAATTAGAAAAATTCATTTAAATTGGAGGGGTCTGAACAAAAATCAATAAAATTTTCCAAAATCATGGTCTATGAGCATGTGAAAAATAAAGATCCATAAAAAGTGTGAATAAAAATTTGAGATCCAGTTTTCTAAACATTTCATACATGACTTGGCTATTTTAATATCCAAGGGGGATGCCTGATATTTTTAATTAATTAATTTTAGATTTATTATGCTCAATTATTTAATAAGTTTTATTAATATACATACATTTATGAAGGTGTGTGAATAATTTTTCAGTCTATGAGTGATTTGGAAAAAATGTAAATGTTGAACCTGAATAAACATGAGTAAATAGGTTCATATAATCAACTACATGGTGAGGAATCATAAATTATGAAAATTTTAATTTAGTTGAAAAGATTTTATTATATAGAATTTAAAATATAATAGTATTTAAAATTAATATTTACTTAATTCTTAAATCATTAGCCTTTAGTGGCCAAGGTTTTTGCATGGGATTAAGTGGAATCATAATTAATATACATATTCAGAGACATCCCATGAGAAAAAGGAAAATACCAAGGGAATTGATGTGAGTCACCCATATTTTTATATGTATTTAATATATATATTGCTTATAAATAAATTATATTTCATATTAAATATAATTATTGACAACATTTTCTTTTTATACTATTTTTTCAGATATCAATTTAGAAATAAACTAAATTCATTATTTTAATGATTATTTTGATTATTTTGGTTTCAATTCCCAAATAAAACGTTCATTTATTTATCTTTATGAATCTATAGGTGATGATCTAGTGGAAATCCACGAGAAGCTAAAATTTCAAAAATGTTTTTCGATGAAATACAGAGGAATGTAGGTTACATCACATAACTAATAAATGATATGTAATAACTCAAGGTTATTTCAACTTCACAAGGATTTTTCATGGATGGACATTCAAAAAAAATTACATATACAATAACATCTCACAGAAGTCCCTCAAACGAAATCATTGAACTATCACGGTCCAACACATAATCTTAAAGATACATCATGTGCCAATAAGTCCCATTTCGTCTAGCCAAGACTATATCTATTCCTAAACATAATCCTAGGAGTTGTTGTGGATAGTGCCACAACACCACTGAAGCCTTACAATCCAACATTGTCCACTTCACCAGATCAATATAGTCTCTACATTGAGCACATATTAAAATCACATTGCAACATAATTAATATTATGAAACCCTATAATGGGTATGTCTTATTGTTCTCAAATGAATGATCTACAACCCGCCCAACATAGAATCACAATCCTAAAATATTATGTCATCAACTCAACATACTCCTACTCTCACAAATATAAATATAATATCTCCCAATATAGTATTGATAACTCCAAATAAAATATTATTGTGTTCCATTCCACTCTATTTCTATTTAATGATAAATATTTCCACCATGAAATCAAATATCTGGATAGACAATACTAGATATAACAACCATGAAATGAACTCTCCCAATCCAAAACACCTTTTTTCCCCACAACATAGTTGGATGCTAAAGCTGAAATTCTAGAACTCATCCAAGGTTGTTAATCGTATATTGTACACACATGGAATACCTTCATACAAAATAACCCCACACATTCTCTTATTCTAACAAAATTGGTAAAATATGATGATTTTTTCCATGTTCTATCATCCTAGCATAAGAGGAGTGAATGAAAATATGGAATGATTTATAAAAATAAAAAAATCAAGGATGAATCTGGAATACCCATATGGGGAAGCATCTCACATATCATTCTAGTCCACATTCAGTGTATCCTACGGGATTAGATGCATCCCCAATGCCAATATAAGATTCCCCATTTTACACATATAAAGTGTTTATTACTTTGGTCTCTCAACATTGGTGATGACATATTATAGGTTTTTATTTAATTTATAATTTCTTTTCTATGATTTTAATACAATCGTTTCATTATAATAGCTGTTAATTCATATTTTTCTTCCTGGATTATTCTTTTTCTGCCTTCTCCCTTAATCTTTATCACCATGATATTATGAAACAAACCCAAGTGTGTGATCCATGGGGTAGTTCTATGGAATTCATAAATCAGTTCTATGAATTCTCAATGTTTTAATTTCATTTTTTATAGAAGAAAGGGTGTGTTGTGGTTGAGTGTGGTGATTTTAAAACTTCTATAACATTTAATATATCTCATTTCATCCCCTACCAAATATATATCACTAATGTTTCTTTGTTCACATCATATAAAACTGAATGAGAAGGAACAGGTCATAAAAAATATATAATGGGGCTGGTTGATGTCTGATGATATGCATTGGTCATGGTGTGTTTATCATTCTAAGCTATAGAGGAGGTGGGATTTAGTGTTGTTGGGTGATATATGAAAGTAAATTTAATTTCATTGTTCAGTTATAGGATGATACTGAATAAATTATATTTATTTCATTATCAAAATGATGTTAACAAATTAAATGGATGGAGGAACCCATGTACATAAACCTAGGATTAAATCCCTTTCCCTATAACCAATATTTTATTTTCAATTATTCATTTCATTTAATGCATTCACACTCAACCACCCCAAACATTTTCTATTTTTTTTGAAAAACATAAAACAACAAAATATAATTATGTTAAGATGAGAATATGTGTTTGAAAGGATCCCTGAGATAGGTTACCATCATCAACCACTATGTTTCACTACGATCACTATAAATTTTAATTGATTGAACCTATGATGTTCCACCAATAAATAACTAAATGAGTATCATCTACCATAATATTAAATTTATTCTTTTGTATGTACTTCATGGATTGAATTATTTTAATAATAAAATTATATGTTATCTTATAAAAAGGCTTTGAAAGATGATGTTTCATGTTTGTTACCCATAGAGATGATTTTTTGAATGGGTTGATATGTGACCCCTGATGGTTTTAAATTATTTCAATTATATCATAATATCAAACACCCACTGTGATTTATTCATAGAAAGACCCTAATATGGGAATGTTTATCTATTGACCATTCATAGAGGACTTATGGACAATGAGTTACCGCATCCCTTAATATTATGTTTAGCCTTATACTATGAGATCATCCATTAACTAATTCATGAATTTAAGAAATCATTTTTAAAAGAATGATGCTAGTGAATATTTGATAATCCATGAAGGGGTTATGATGTCTCTATAAAAAACTAGAGGCTCTATATTATATGATCCCCTAGATGTACAATGACATTATCAGATATGTATAGGGTGGTTAGTTATACTGAATTTATATATAATTATCTTCATGAGATTTTTTTCATGAAATAACATTTGTTTTAATATTAAATACATTTTTTTAATTAGAAGGACAAATGGATGATCACTAATATAATTTTGGGATGAGTTGGCCTAGTATGTGATATGTTTTTGACCAAAAGGATGAAATAGTCTCCAAGTTGAGGATTGAATTAGATTATTCATAGGTGGTACTATTTCATGAGTTTGTGACTATATATTATGATTTCATACTATTTAATTATTATACATATATAATATTAGATTTTGAATTGATCATCACATGATCTGTCTCATCAGGATTTTATATTTTCCCCTACACAAAACTTTTCTGGTCATTTACTCTTGGTTTCATAAATAAAATAATATTACAAGAGATCATTGTGTTCATAAAGCATGTGTTCTCTTTTAGTATAAGTCATTCCCTGGTAATTCATGAGGTTTTTGGCATAATATTTAATATCTCGTGGTAGAGATTTTTACTCTAGATTTTCAAAGGACCAATTAGGGTTATATTCCACACTAAGTGGATGGGTAAATTTGTGTTAGTGATCATTTCAAAAATTCAAAAAAATTTATACCTCTCTCCTTTTACCTCTGTCGTACGTATCTGAAATTTATCCCACCTCTACAACAATATTAGTGTAATAAAAATATCCTAACACACACAGAGTGAGTAAATTTATATTCATGGTTGTATACTCAGAAATGTGGCTAATCCTAAATGTGAATGGGTTGAACCCATAATCACATTATCTATTGGTATTATAAATTTTACAGGTAGAAATAAGGGAGAATCAATGAACTTGAATTGTATTATACCCTCCTGATAATCCATCAACATCCCTTTAGGTCTTGATACTACATCAATATATTTTCATAATTAGTGTAGGGTGAAACCATCAAATATTTCACTAATATGTATTTTTTCTTTTCATCACTTTGATACATGGGTCTCATTCTTTTTATTCTCTTACATGAACAGTAGTTGGTATAAAATATTTTTCTTCATTATGAAAAGATATTTACACACCCTCTTATTTCCCTTCTCACTAGATAATTTTGATGTTTCTTCTTATTCTTTATAATTCTTCTACGAATGGAATACTTATTTTATATTCATCATTATATAAAAATTGGACTATATAGAATCCTCATTTATTATTCATGCCCTAATCTTATGCATGGACCCTTATTCCAATGAATATAATACTAAACAACACTCCATCTCATTTCATCTATATTCTAATGTTTTTTCCTTCTTATTTTTTCTTCATTCTTTAGTTTCACTGGTCTACATTAGTTATTTTTATAATTTCTTTAGTGCCTATAGATAACTCTAGTTATCTCCTTATTCTCTTTGACTCAGATGTTATATAATAAGTTATGGAGTAGGTACTTTATCCTTCCTTGATACATGTGGTTTTCATTGGGATTATTGTATTACTTCTATTAACTCAATTATATTCCCTTATAAATATTATATAATATATATTGTGAGTTATAGCATCCAATACTTATACTATTATTATCTAAAAACATTACGTTTAACATCGGAATTCTATTTCATGAATTATTAATATTTTATGTAATTTATGTCCTCCCCAAATATCGCATAAGGACATAGTGAGTCTTCCTTCTTCTACATCAAGTGAATCCATGTCATAAAATAGTTTCTATATATGTATGAGTTCATCAATATTTTAGGCCATAAATAATCTATATTTTTTATTGCATTAATCTATGTGGATATTCATCTTTTTATCTTTTAAACACTATTAGAATTATGATACATGCCTTGTGATATTTAAGAACATAAGAACACGACAATAAAAATTGAAATAATTAAAATAACTATTGTTTGACTATCAATTGACTCATAGATTACATCCAAATGAATTGTATGTAATGTTTACTGACACTTGAGATGAATCTAAAATGACTCACATGAAGTTGAAGGAATGAATCATATATATATTCAGATCACTCATATGTAGATCAAAAAACACTCATGAATAGAAATGTAACACTCTATTATTTAACACATTCTTAATATATGATATTATCATGGATCTAAGCATGTAATTGTGATATTTGAATTCAATTAGGAACACATCACATGAAATAAACTGAAATTTTCAAGTATATTATGATCATATCCATATAATGTCATAGGTTCTTGAGTGGGTGAATTTCCCTCAAGCATGAAATATTTACGGAATCCCAAATAATTGATTATGATCTCCTCAATCGAGTCCAAGGACAGTCCCTTGGATCAAGTGGATGCACCATTGCTGTATTTCCCTTACTTTTATAGGAATGTGATGTTGAGTTATTATCATAGATATGGAGAGTATCCTTTACATATCCCCTAAGAGTTGTCCCCATAATAGATTATCTGACTTCTAGTGCCATGGATACTTATGGACATGGACCCATGACTAAGACATTCGACTATATTACATATGTATTGTGAGGTTTGAAACCCAGCTCTATTCCATATTTACAAGATGTGTAGTTGATAGTAGGAATGTTCACATTATATAGTGGAGGTAGGTATAGGTGATCCCAAGTCTTGGACTGGAATTCCCCCATGGTTATGTAGATCAATCAGAGACATTTATAGAACTATATAATATAGGTATGGTCGATTAGGATTGTGGAATCAGGGTTCTACTAGTTTACTCAAATCTTGATTGGTATGAAATTTAGATCATTTCCTTATTCAAAGTATTTATATTAAATAAAGACCATAGTCCCAATGATTGAAGGTGGATTTACCATTTTATGTTAATTCAATTGGAAAAAACACATATACTTAAACTAAATTTACTAGATATGTTTGGGATTTCATTGGTGGTTCCCTATTAAATATTGGAAACACACCTTTCTTATGACTCCATTTCACCAGGGTACCTGATAAGATGTTAAATTGTTTGGAGGAATATACCTTGACCAACCTAGTGAGAGAGATCAACAATTCATGGGGATGTAGATATGTGGAATGGATTAGTGTGGGAAGTGTATCCAAATAATTTTTTTTCTATTTACTTTGTATATTCCTATATTTGTTATTAGAATATTAGTTTATCAATTTTCTATGTATCATATGGTCATTTGAGACATTACTGCATTTCGACCATATTTACAGTTGTTTTTATATTAATTACTTCCTCACATAGTTATTTACTATTATGGATGATGCTTTTTTTTATATTATTTCTCATAATCTTATACAAGATCATATTATCCCCAAAGAAAAACCCTAGTCCCTCACTTATATTTTTCCACCTCTAGAGTATGGGGAAGTGTTCTTGAGGATATTTTTACAATAGGTTCAACTACTATTCAAAGATTGAGATAGCTCCTGACATGACATAGTGGTAAAATAGGGAATTTTTTTTTGTTTTACTATTTGGGACATGGTAGAGAGAAGTATTTGTAATGTGTCAAGTCCTTTGAAATACATCATACATGTGTGTCATGAAAACATGTTTCAAATAAAATTCTAGAATTCCAATGTTAAGAGAATGTTTTTCCTAATATGTGGTGTAACATTTTTTTATGATTTTCACCTTCAGTGATTCACATGTGATTTTTATTTTATGATTTATTTTCAATTCTAGAGTCTCATCCAATTGGTGATAGTATAGTGATTTATTTTGACTCTTGATCGTTAGAGGAAAGAGGCATTAGTTCATGAATCATATTTAGAACATAGGTTCCACATGTTATATACCTTAAAGTGTCTGATTTATAATACTAAGGACTAAGATAAACTATTTAACATTTCAACAACATCATAAATTAAGTTTTTACCATATATATTCTTAGTGAGATTCTATTTGATGCACCACCTTGTTTTATTCTTTTATAATAGGTAATGTGGACTACAATTTTATGTGACAATGAGAAGGAGATATGCACATTGATAATTTTTCACCATGGGTACGATGAACCATATTAGTTTATAATATGTACATAGTGTTTCATTAGTGACTCAAATAGGTTTATAGGGGCATGTGATGCCATAGATATGGACCATTAGGAGAACCATTATGACCTAGGAAGAAAATTCACTTCTAGTAGACCCCATGTGGGTGTATCATTTTATCATGGAGATAAAAACAGATTTATAACAACAAATATAGTGTTTCCCATCTAGAATGTTGTGATATTTTACTTGGCCTACCATTGTTTATGGTTACATAGTCAGATCATATAGTGGGATACCAATAGTTACCTAAACATTTATATTGAACTTTAAACTCAAAGGGGTAGCACTATATATTGATTCTTTATGATGATCAGTTCATTATCATTATTATATTTTACATCAATCCCATCTAGAGAGAATTCAACTATGATTATTCTTAGAGATTATCATGTCCTATTAGGTTGACGCATGGAAGGTGATGTCACTATAATTCTCCCTATATTATAGTATTAAATGTGTTTCAATCATATAGGTTGTAAATTACAACAGAATGAGTTTTTTACTCTATAAATTAGAATTTAAGACCTATATATTTGGACCCATGTTGACATGTTTTGACCCTCATTGTTCAATTTTAACTTTTCCTACCATGAGTTTTACATATTTTATATAGAGTTGAAAAGACTGTTAAATTCCATGAAATATTGGCGATAGTTGTGTGGGTAATACCCCATGAGATCTGACCTTTTTGAGAGTTTTTAAATTAGGTATATCTCATAGGACCTAATGACATGGTTTGGATACATGATCGGTCAGGCTAGTTTGGAGACCTAGAGTGCCTTAGATGTGACTCAGATCCATTTGAGTTGAAGTTAGGTTTATTCATAGGAAACCCCTGAGACGTGTAGGCTTGTGTTTATGGAATCATTTTTTAGTAGTGAGATTAGTTATATTATTGTGTATAGACCTTCACATGGGTGGTTCTCACATTTTTTCAATAATGTCAAGATGCTTCATTCTATTTTTGATGAAGAAAATTGTGTGTCTAGTGGTCGAGGATATCATATATGGGAAAGATATTTCTTGTTTCTAGACCTATTGGCTAGTGGATGAGAAATTACTAGGGTGTTAAGTGAATTTTTGGATTATTTTCACTTAAATTTTGTCTGGGATTACAATAATGATTAACAGAATAAATCGTGTCATGGGTGAATGACCTGATTTTGATGTTGGATTCTATGTGAGATTTTAAAGTGTCAAGGATGACATATCATAGAGCAAGATCATATTGGTGTTAGTGATTTGAGACTTATGAAATCATGATATTGGACATGGATATGATGGTAGGATATTGTACAACTACAGTTCATAGGGTATTTAGTTTAAAACGACTATGTTTTTTAAATATTACTAAAATGGAATGTCAATAAGTAGATGGTATGTGGTGGGGTTCTATGATTTCAAAAGGGATTCTTGCAGGCATAGTGACAAGAATCATTGATTAAATTAAGGTAAGTGCCTTGTGATGGGATATATCATGGAAATTAAATTGGTTCCATGAGACAGTCATCTGGATAGTGGACCTTGTAACACACTATCTAGAGAGATGATGTTTGGGGTTAGTTCAAGTTATGTATATCTTATCTTGGTTTGAGTGTAGCTTGGAAGGAGTGATAAGTGTTTAAAAATGGATTATTTCTAGTAAAGACTCAAGGGTGAGGGGATTTGTATGAGGGTAAATTGATAATGTTTTTAGATGGTATTCCTATAAAATTTTAAATGTTTGATTTATGGTGTCTACATTGGTTCTTAATAATGTGAGGATTATGAATAATCTAGAGGCTAGGTCTGATGTTGAAAAAAATGTGGGTTAAAGTGCTTGAATAATTTTCATCATACTATGACAAAAAGGATTCTCCTAAGGTGCGGAGTGAAATATCGTTTGAGGATAATATTGGTCCTTGGATGACCATTTTTTCATTTACATGTCCTTAGATATATGGATAAAATTTATTGATATATTCATTGTTAAATACTAGGTACTGGTTTTTGAATATTTTCATTAGAGTTAGGGGAATGGAATCAGGCCCAAGATAGCTTATGGTGATTCATGGGTATTGAATTAGAAATCCATCAGTGTTTGTGATATGGTATAATAATGGAAATGGTTGAGGGATGGTTTGGATAGGAAATAGAACCCGAAGTCAGTTATGGGATTCAATGATCATTATATGAATGAAATCAATATGCCATGGGATAAAGGCACCAGTCCCAATCATTGGTGGCACATCAGATGTGGATATTATGTTTTTTGAGAACTATCTTCTATAGGTGGTTCTACTGGCATTCTATCAGGTAGCTTGATACGTCTAGTGAGTTAATGCAATAGGCCCACTATTGGGATGAGGTGGGTGTAGTTAAATGGTTTTTCGAGGATTTTCATGGAAAAGTATGCATGAACAAGTGAATATTGTTCATTCGGAATTAGACCACTTTATATCAAATCAAGGACACCGATTATTTTATTCATGTGTGATTCAGTGTATAGAGTTGAGATATTTGTAGAGATAATTTCTAGGATCATAGGGGTCTGTTTAATTAGGAAATTTCAATGGTGGGGGTACCATGGCTCAGAATTGGGTTTTGAAAGAAAAAAACTATTGTAGGGAGAACCATAGTTGTGTTAGTGAATGAGTTTATAACATGGTAATGTCTTAGGTTAGACCGGTTTGAGTAAGCATCATTTGGATGCCTAAATAGAAGTAATTAGCATTATCATAGGATTCAATGGTTTATGTATTATGTGTCTAAAGTAGAACATGGAAACATATTGGTAATTATAAAACACAATGTGGATGATTTAATGGAGTTAATGGACCTATTATATTGGGTTGTTCATTTTGATTCTAACCAATAATTCTCGAGGATGAGAAACGTTAAGGTTGGGAGATTGTAAGATATCATGACCAAATGGGTCGGATACTTATGAAGAAAATTTAATTTCAATTACAAGAATTTTCAAGTTATGTTTAGATGTTCAATATAGAATTATAAACATTTTAATTCCTCAATGTAATGAATTTAGGCATAGAATTATTCTTGTAAGGTATCTTAGAGGTTTCGGGAGAATCTCGGTGGGTTTTGGACCCAAAGATAATGTTTTGGAAATGTTCATCCTGGGCCCCATGGTTGATGCACAGTTAGTGATAACCATGTCACATAACCCTGAAATATAATTTGACAAGTGCATGGGGTGGGAAACTATATTGAAGTCAGGGGGAAATGAATTAGGTGTGTGTATTTAATTTCAAATATGTTTCATGGTAGGTTCATAGCCTATTAAACAATGGGTTGTAAATACGTGCAATGGGGTGCATCAAATAGTAGAGGAATACAGTCTGAAAACCCATGTTCCCAAACAATGAACGGTAGGTTTTCCGTGGAAAATATAGGAACATGATTGGTTCATAAATTTTTCAACATTTAGACCATAAAAGGGGGAAATTACCCTTTTCCACCTCATGCTCAAATATGGAAATTCCCTCTATTCTTCCTCCCACACTCAGATGAAACCAAGACAACCCTCTCATCTCCTCCCCTTCTTCAAACCCCTTAATGTGGGATTTTATAAGAGAGTTTCATTACATTATTCAGAAAATCTTGGTAATTTTTTGACATCGCTGTCCCTCTTTGTTCTATTCTTATTTTCCCCTATGTATTAGTTTATTTTATTAGGATTCTGATTTTTAATTCCACTATATCATGGGGGAGTTGGATACATGTGAAGGGTATGTTTCTATAACTAATAATGAGATAACCTAAGAGGTAATTTATATGTTGTTTCATGTTGTTTCATTATGTTATGTCACCATAGTGATTTTAAAAATCATTAAATCATAGTTAAAATTTTTGGGTGCTTGTTTGGACATCATACAAAGATATTTTTCTTGGTTCAATGTGGAGGATGTTTCATGGGTTTTTAGAAAATTTTATCTCACGGTTTTGGTACAATGGGATCATTTTTTTTGGTTTTTGTCTTTATACCCTTTCTAAAATTTTATTATTCATTTATATCATGTTGATTTTTTTAATTAATTATAATTTAATTATAAATAATTAAAAAATGTTGGTTTGTCTATAAGACATAACCACATATGACTTAACTTTTATTTTACAAGCCATGGCTGTTGTTTCTAGTATTTGGAATAATGTATACATTTTCGTTTGAGGTAGGTGGTCTATCATACCTTCTTTATTATATCTATGCGTGTTTATAGTAGTCGGTGTATGTATAGGCTCATACCTAAGGGTGATGATTATTCATTTTATTTATTCCAATGACATATTTAATTAGTTAAATACGGTAAATATTATGGATGAAGTACATGGGTCACTAAAAAACAATGTTCACTAGTCCAATTCCTTGGAAATTAATTGATGTGGCCAATACCCATGAAAAATCGAGTAGCCTCTAGACCCCTTATGAGGAAAGGCTAGACAGGGAGATGCATGTCAGCCTTTATACAAGCCTAGGTGGACAACTTTTGGCATACTAGGATCGAGTGTGTTATCTAGATCATCCTTGAGAGACCTTGCAGCATAGATTGCGTCATAAGCTATCTTCTTTATCGGGATCGTAGTGGGAAGAACTTGTGTAGTCGACAATGACACACAACTTATTCTCTAATTCACTGGACATGAAATAATGGTTCATTAGTTTTCAACTTGAGACAATGAACATGTTTGAGGAATCACTCAGGTATTCCTCCACATATCTCTGGACTGCATGGATTCCTCATGTAATACTTCTCCCATTTACTAACATTGGGGTCCCTAGTGGGTGTCATGTTGGTTGACTGGCCCTGGGTATGTGAAACATGGGTTTGGGTGGAAAGGGTAGTGGGTATACACATATAACTCAAACCAATAATGTTACCTAGAGAGGTCATGGTAAAAGTTATGGGATCATGGATTTGTCCAAACCTACTCTTTTCTTTACACATACACTATGTAACAGTTGATACAACTATTTGTTTCAGTTATTCTTCCTGGGACATGGCCTATTGGCCTAATGATATATGATTTTCTAGTGGGGATTCCCAATGTTACTTCATGGGTTCCTAGTTATGATGCTTAATGGTTTTAATATTACTATTATGATATGTCAAATATCTCATAATGATTCTTCTCTACATAGGGGACATAGAGGTAGGTTGTAGAGTACACCTTGGAAACCCTCTTAAATAGTCTTTCAACTAGGATGATTTCCTTTCAAGGATCCATTTGATGCTAGTGGTTATGATGTGGATGAATTTTCCCCAACCATAATATGTTGAAGTAATCCCCGTGGATTGGTGATGACCTCCCTAATTGAGGCATTAGATCCTGCCTTTGAATAGGTCTATCCACTGTTACTACATTTCCCAGACATAGCTATGAATGATCTAATTAGAGAGTTATTCAATGGTGGTGAGTTATTATTTCATATCCAGAGAGTATTCCTTATATATCACATATGTTTCATCCACCTTAGGGATTATCCATGTTCCAATTTCATGAATTTCCACAGACTCGGACTGATGACTCATACATCAGATTGGAATGCACATGGATTTAGATATATGAAACTCATATCTATTTCATATATACATGTGTTCCAGTTAATACCTAGAGTTATTATATTATATAGTATAGGCGAGTACAGGTGAACCATGGTCTAGGACTTGTATCCCCCCATTATTTTTCTGTACCTTGACCAAATTCACTTTCCACAATTGAGAAAGATGATATGGTCGATCATGATTATGAACCCATGGATTGACTTGTTTACAAGTAGCTTTAGTGGTGAGATCTAGCATAATATGATATTTATAGGTTATCCAATTGAACAATTTCATGATCCCAATGATCTAATGTAAACATATATTTATTTATTATAGTTTATTATAGTGTTTCATGTATTCATACACAGTAATTAGTGGTTATGTAAGTTAAATTGTTTGTGGTACCATAATGGGTTTTATACTCACACCCGGATAGGGCCTCCATTACATTGTGGTTCCTAAAAATATGTTAAAATTTTTGTAGGCACATGATGGGTCAAGTCCCAACACTGATCAAGTGGTATGTCTCAGATATGAATGGGTATATGGTAATTAAAAATGGCATACTTTGGGAAGTATATACTTTTATATTTTTCTTCTGTTTATTTAATTTATTCCTATATATATAGTCATCACAATTTGTATTTATTGTTGTATGTATTCCATGTTCATTCAGGCCATTAATTCATTTAATTCATTTATATATATATATATATTATAATTATCTCTTCTATGCTTTTATTATTTACTATAATATATGATATTTGGTTATTTATATATATTTTTTACACAGATATGATGGTATAGTCTCCCCCGAACACACCCATGGGCCCTCACTGTTGGTTAATAGCCTCTATCATATGGGGAGGTAGTATAAAGGCCTTTATGCCATCTAATTTTTCTACTATTAATAGAGTGATAGGGATTGGGACATGATAGGGGTGATGACGAGTGTATCATGTAAGAGGAGGAGGATGAGAGAATACTTGTGTCCAACTGATCATTTTTTTTGGGATTTAGTTTAGAAGCATTATATTTTGGGGATGGTATAAGAATCATTTTCCCTAAAAAATTAATAAAGAGGTTCCTCTCATGAAATTTTCTAACTTTTGATCCCAAATTTAAATTATAATAATACTTTAGTTAAGAAATTCCATTAATCCATTTTTTCATTTAAAATATAATTTTTCAGATCTAAAAGTCTTCTACACATTGCCTACATCATGTGTGTTGTCCCCCAACACAGAAAGGCATTGCTGATTCTTATTCAATCCATTGATTCCATCAAGGTAATAAGATACTTTAGGGATATATATCCTAGGTTATTCATTTATTTTCAACTATTTATATTCTAGCGTGTTTTTAGATGTTTTCCTCAAATTAAATCTTTCATTCATTTCAATCAGTAATTGATTCATATAGCTAGTGTAATAACCTAGACCTTATGGATCATTAATTTATAGGAAGTATTATGTTTGAGATGTTTAGGAAATGAGAATAAGTGTTGGGAATATGAAGGAAGGAGTTTTTAGGTTCTTTGGAGGGAAAATGTGTGTTTTATGGGTTTAGAGTAAATTTTGATCGTGGGTCATTTCTTATGGTGGGTCCTTCTAATGGTGATTCATTTTAATGATAAGTCATTTATATTGGTGGGTCGTTTCTTATAGTTGTAAATTTATGATAGTTGGCCATTTTTAGAGGTAATTCATTCATGATGGTGGAAAATTCTGGTGGTATGTAATTTATAATAGTGTGTCATTCTAACAGTTGTTCATTATGTTTGTAGATAATTTCTAATGGTGGATCATTCTGACTGTGGGTTTTTTCTGGAGGTAGGTCATTTCAAAGAGTGGGTAATTTTTGGTTGTAGGTCTTTTCTGATGGTGATGGTAGATCATTCTGATAGTGGGCCATTTTTACCAGTAGGTAATTTCTAACAGTGTTTCATTCTTGTGATAGGTTATTTTAAACAATGAGATATTTTAACAGTGGGTCATTTTTAGTAATGGGTCTCTCAAGAAGTGTTTCATTCTATGAGTAAGTCATTTTAGATGGGGTTATTTATAGTGGTGGATCATTTCTGATAGTGGGTAATTCTGACAGTGTGTCATTTCTTGTAATAGGTCATTTTTGGTTTTGAATCACGAAAAGTCTTCCATTTTTTAAAAAAATTACCTATTTTCCATTTAAACATCTTTTATGGAGAAATTTTGTTTGTAATAAATTAATAAAGGGTGTTTATAATTTTTTTGAAGGTGGATATTAATATGATCAGTTTATAAATTTTTTAAAGACCATTTAAATGTTTAAAAAGAAAAAAATTAATGATATACAAATTTAATGGCCAATTAAAACCATATCTACTCCCATAGGTATGGAATATAATAATTCAAAAGATAATGCATTACTTAATTTCATCGGGAATATATACTCTTGATATGGGAGCTCCAAATCCTTCTCCCCTTGAAGTTAGGTAGCCTTCTTTCTATAATCGGTTTGAGTTCCCTAGAATAGGTTTCCTCTTTCACGTGCACCCCCTATTTTTGGTTCTATATTTTTTATGTGTCGCTCCTATATTCCATGTAAAAATTTCATCATTTCTTTTTTATGTGAATGATGTGGGATGGGTTATTTTTTTTATCTCTTAAGAAGATATTTTTATCCTTTTTAAAAAAGACAATTATCTAATTTAAATGCAATTTATAGGGGTTGGAGAAGGCTTCTCATTATTTTTATCATTTAACTGTGATATTGATATTATTGTTGTTTGTAGTATCACTAAAAATCATGGATTATGGTATCTCTAGTTTTTGGGGATTTATTATATTTTTTAATGCCCATTTTGGGGGAATTATTGTGAAATTGACGTAAATAAATGTTTAACGACTTATACATAGGTAATGGTTTAGTTTCACCGGGATATATGTTTTATATGAAAAGACCATTAAATAAAGTAATGAAATTTATTGATATATCATATGCCTAATATGGAAAATGATGTGGTCTCTAATGTGATATTTTTGTGGCTATGATATCATGTCTTGGTTGGGAGGATGTTTTTCATGGGAGGTGTATGTTATTGTGATTGGTTTGAAGATATTTGATGTGGTTGTGCAGCATGGATTTGATGGTTGTGGTGGTGTGGATGTTCCATGTATCTATGATGTTAGTAGTAGTGTGGTTGTGTGATAGGGGATTCAATGGTGGTTGATTTTTCTAATATCCTGAATATTAAAGGAATAAATTTATGATATGGATATAAAAGGTGATGGTAATTAATTTTTAATAAATAAACTAAAGGTGGGTTTATAAGTGGTTTTTAATAATAATATAAAATTTTAAAATTTTAAAATTGTTTATTTTAAAGTGGAAGGTGATTTATGGATTTGGTTTTCATGCATGGGTTTATAAATTTAGAGATGGAAAAAAAGTGGAGTATAGTGAAAGATGTTTTATACCTTGATTTTGAGCCCTAAAGATATGTATTTCATGGTGTATATATATATTTATATACATTATATTTTTTTTTAAATTTCAATATGTGCTCTGCCCATGTCAAGAACCAAGTACCAAGTACCAATTGTTTTGGGAGTGTTTCTTACAACATCCTCATGGGAGGATGGGTGTATGGCTACCTAATCCCTCATCGGGGTGTTGGAGATATACACAGGTTTTGATGGCCAGAATTTATAAGTAATTCTTTATACATGATATATGATAAGATGTTTTGGATCTTCTGTCTTTGGGAAAGATGTGATGTTATGGATTCTAGTGGGGGGTCATTCATGTTAAGATGGTGGAAAAAGGACGATTTGAATCATGTTCATGATACCATATTACACTGGCTATGAGTATTAAGTGATTATATGGATTATGCGTATACAAGCAAGATGGGATGTGATGTGTTGTGATGTTATTCAGAAGTGGTGTGAGAGCCAGGATATAAGATGTTAGGGTGTGATAGAGAAAAATAAATGGGAAATCAGTGTGGGGTACCCTATCATTGATATACTTCATATTATGTTATCATACATGGCTGCATTATTCTATATGAGAGCCTTAGTGTGATTATCATTTTATTTTGTTTACAGGTATAGGTGTTGTCTGGTTATTCTATTTTACTCATAGGTACATTAGTATGCACTTTTCACATGTGAAGAAAATACAATGATTTTTTACATAGTATACTTGTATGCTTATACTTGGTATATGAAAATGTTTTCTAGTTTCCAAGAGGACATTGTTGGCCATGTTTAACATTAACATCTCAGACCTTTTGAAAAATATTGTGTTTCTACTATATTTTTTGGGTATTTACCCTTGAGTCATTAATAAATATTGATTTTATTTATTAATTCATGTGGGATGGTATTTAATAGTTTTTTATCTTATTTCACGATGTTAATTATTTTTGATTCATTTTATCCCTTGATTCTATTTATAATATAGAGGGTAATGTAACCCATTTATGATATTTTCATACCCTTGGTGATAGTTTCCAACCTGAGGACTAATAGAGTTGAGACTCATGGGTCATTATCGTTTTTCTTTTATTGAGTTTTCTTTAGAGGAAGGGGTTCATGAAATTTAACTTCTTTGTTCTTTGATTCCACTTTTCTTACCCTAGGCTATTTTTCCCCTACAATAGCTTTAGATATATTTTCCTGAAGGATGCTTCATAATCCCTATCATGGTTTTTATAGAGTATCAATTTGTAATTTTTGAATAAGATTTCAAGAATTTATGTTATTATTCATTCATCATTACTACTCTTGATTTTAATTTTTGATTAATTTATTGATTGACATTCACTGTTCATCAATTGAAGATACTGATTCATTGTGTTTTTATATATATTTACAAGATAAAACATGTCAATTGAATAAAAATTATTATAGAATATAAGGAATTGTATTATATAATGACTGGAATCATTATCATTGATTTGAGTCCACCCTAGTTTCCATTAATATGAATTATGTTGTAAGTATATATATATTTATATTATAATTTACAATTACATCTTATTTTATAAAAACCAAACATGTCTATTTCATATGTAAAACTGTTTGGTATTATAAAATGTTGCACGAAAGAAAAAATGGACAAAACAAGAACACACAAAATGGCCCATGTAGATGACCAAAATGAATATTGTGAAAGGGTACTATGAAAGAAAAATGTATATCCTCATGTGGTAACTCAAGGACATGAGTGAGGGTGTCTCAGTTGAGAGGAGATTATATTAGATAAGAAGAAAGGATTATGACTAAGAGGAGATTATTGAAATATGAGTGTAATCGAGGGTGGATAATAATGGGAGGTGGTACTAGAAGAATGTAATAGAAGATATGATATTACCATTAGAGAAGGTAACAACCTGGAGAATGATATCTCCAAAGTTATCCAACTGTGGGATGATAATGAATACTATAAGAGATGATAGTGGGAAGTCGTTCACATAAAATAGGGTAATGATGGGAGGATAATGAATGTTAAGGGGGAGGATTTATTAATGTTTCATATATATATTTTTTGGATTCAATTCATGTGTGTGATATTTTTAGGCATTGTATAAAAACCATTTCCTCTAAAAAATTTATAAATATTATTCTCTAAAAGTATTTTACTACATTTTCAATGATTTATATTAATATGATTCTTTAGTATGAAAAATAAATTATCTATTTTATTATTATATTTTTCATAAATATTGTTTTATCTAAGGATATTTTAACCATTTCCTACTTCTAGTGTGTTTTCCCTTATTAATGGACAAAATAAATTGTAGTGGATTATCTTCATATCCCATGATGTCATTAGGTGAAGAAGAACATAAAGGGAGCTTCATATCATGTTATTACTATTTTCTCAAAACTTGATATGTTTTTGTGTTTATTTTCTATATATTCCTCAATTTTTTACTTGCTTTCATTTCTATCATCCAATAAATCTCACAGCCAACATCTTCATTATTTGATTCCTCTTTTGATATCGTACCCTCCCATTACACTAGGTAATATCCTATGATATCTTTTTTTGTGAGGTAATTCTAAAAAAATTTCATTGTTTCATTGTTTTTGATGAGGGTTTTTTAATGTAGAATTTTGAGTGTTTTCAAAATTCTTTCTTCATTTTTATTTCTGTCGATTTTAATTATATGTTATTAAAAAATCACATTTTTCTTCAATTAAATAATAAATTCATTGTGTTTGTAATTCAATTTAAGAGATAAAACTTGTTTTGATAACAAAAATTCTATTATAATTTGGGGGATCATACTATTTGATTTTTGGTATGTTTATCATTGATTGGATTTTATCTTTGATTTACCTTACTATCATTTTAATTATAACAATATTTTTATTATTGTATAACCATATGCACAATACCGTCTAATTATATAAAAAAAGTCTTTTCTATATTGTATGATAAACTGTTCATGATTCTAATATGTTGCACATATAAAAAACATTCCAAAATTGGAACACCCAAAAAAGGCGTAGGTGCTGACAGTAAAGAATAGAGTGGAAAGACATCACATATTAACAATGTACATAATTATGAAAAAACACTATGAAATGGTTTTAGGGTATCTATTGTGTGTATTAAAGATTGTAATAGGAGAATAAAATGTTATTAAGAGGTTATGATTGTGTTCAGATGAAAATTCAGGGAGAATGAAAAAAGGGGAGGGAGATGATGGGAGAAGGTAAATGATTATATGTATTTTTCATGATTGGAGAAAAAATTGGGCGGTGGGGGTGGGTGCTGAAATTATGCTATATACAGGATGAGAATGAGTTCATTAGTAGATGAGGAGGGGAATAAATTCACATGGGAAGAAGGTAGTGATGGGTGGAGCATAAAAGAGGTAGAGGAGGAGGATATGTTAGTGTTAAATTGATCATTTTTTGGGAGTCAGTTTAGGAACATTATATTTTTACCGAGGGTATAAGGATCAAATTATCTCAACAATTAACAAAGAGGGTTATACAATGATATTTTACTAAATTTTAGCCGTACATTTAAATTAAAACTATATTTTAATCTTCAAATGTAATTCTTTCATATAAATTTTTATTTTTTATTCCTATATTTTTTATTTTGTGCCTGAGGGTTTTCACTGATAACCTACTTCTGGTGAGTTCTCCCATATAAAATAACTTAAAAATGTGTTTTCGATTCTCAATCATTATTGTGATTTACTAGGATTTCTAATATTCTTGAAGTATCTTTATCCCATGGTATTCTTCTATTATCATCCCTTGATAAGTTGGTGGGGGTTTTTATGTTATTCCAATATTGTTACATGCATAAATTATACACTCTCATGGAATATCATAGAAAACATATCCATTCATTGATTCCATATTTCGTACACCATCCTCCCACTACCCCCTAAATTATTTTTCAATATAGTATAATTTATTATGCTTCCAAGAACATTTCATGGGTTTTTATTATGTTTTGAATATGGATTTTTCATAGAGCATTTGTGTGTTTGGGACATTCTTCTTTCGTCATCATTTCTCATGATTTTAATGTTTTATATTTAATTATTAACATTAATTTTTCTTAAAATGAAGTAACATATTAATTGTGTTTGTAAATATATTTAGTAGATGGATCGTATATGTATAACAAAACTGATAGCAGAATCTATGAAATCATATTATTTTATGATTGGAATATTTAACATTGATTTGATTCTACCCATTGTTACCCTAAATATTAATTTTATTATAAGAAAATATATATCACAACATTCATAATCTCATCTAAATATATAAAACCCATTGTTTTCCTAATGATATGATAAAATATATAGGATCATAAAATGTGCAATATATGAAAAAAATCCCAAAATAAGAAAAAATGGGACTAGGTAGTGACTATTAGAGTTGGTTCCCTAGAATAATCTTTTGTGTTCATTATTAAAAATGTGTATTCATTTTTCTGAATATTAATAAACTACTTATCACATCATTATTTTTATTCTGTGCAACATAGTATGTCATAAAGTTCTCATAGTAGTTGTTTCAATAAAAAGTCATAGCTGTTCCCAGCTATGATGACAACTTGGGAGTGATATAACCCTATTCTTTAATATATGTTCTTTAGTTAGATGATGTCAATTTAGGGATTCATAAGAGTTTGAGTCACCTTCTCATGGTGTATTTCATTTGTAATATCCAATAGGATATTATGAGAATGAGACCCGCCAGTAGGAAATCCACATCTATATGTGTCACTTGATATTCCTATATATAGACTTGAGTATTGGTCCATAGATTTTAAAATTATTGATAATGATTATTATGAGCCTCACAGTTAGATATATTGATGAAAAACATGATGAAAAATATTCACGGTGAAGTGGGATATGTTGGGTGTCTCACGAGTAATATTGAATTAATTAATAGTGTGATAAAAAGATTTATACCAACCATTCTTTAAATAAAGTTAATATCTTATTCTATTTTATAGAAATGATATATCCTAAATAAATTCCGATCCATGATGTTCTATCAGTATGGTATATTTCTAGAACGAAAAATAGTATAGTTTGAGGGCACTGGCATGAAACCTACATGATTTGAGATATCGTAATAAAGGGATTATATTAAATGATATGGGTAGGTATTAGATGACATGTCATTGCGATATTAACTTATTTATTTATGGTTTCCTTGGCATATTTATGGATTCTAACCTTGGACTTTAGGATACTTCGTCTAATGCCACTAAGAAAGAGGCCTAGAGGTTCAAACACTATGTGTATCTATAATATCAGTTAAATAATATATTATTATTTAATATTTAATTGGTTGAGTAAATATTATTCTCCCAACAGGTTTAATAATTATTCATGAATTTTTGATCTCATTTATTCCATATCTATTCATTAGAGAAAAATATTGTAAGCATAATATTTAATAAATATTTATTTTCTACTTAGTGAGTCTAATATTAATCTATTTACTGGATAATGATGCATCCGTATTTATTTAATGAATACATAGAAATTATACATGGAATGATAAATATTTTGGTGGAACAGAAGACTGATTTTAATGGTCCGATGAGAAATAATAAATAATATTTAATATTTAATTAAATAAAATTTAATTATAAAATTTATGTTTTTTGGATGTTGAGAAGTAATAATATTACTATTAGTTTTTTAAATGGGGGTTTTTAGGATTAAATAAATAATCATGGGCTCTTTTAAAATTATATTATTTTTATCCTAGTAATATAAATATTGAATTATGTTATTTTCTCAAGATCCAATTCAGTTGGGAAAAACAAATATTGGACAATTCTTTAAAGACTAAAGAGATCCCTTCTCTATGAATCCTCCCAAGAACCCTGTAAAATCCACCTTCACCGGATCAAAGAGAATTCTACGGAATCGATTAATGAGGTGATCAAGGTGGATTACACAAGCATAAGGAACTAATGTACTAGAACTCGGAGAATCCATAAGCGATGTTTGGAGATACATAGAACACATGTAGATCATATGTTTGGTGAATTTAAAATTTATTTCTTCATAACAACAACGGTTCACCATGGATCTATCATTATATTCATCAATGAAGAAATAATTCATTCATTATACTTCTTTATCTAATTAAATTAATTATAAAAATATTTTCTCATTTCCTCCCTCCATTATTCCAATGTGAATAATTTTTTCATTATTTTATTCAATTCCAATGATCATGATGATTAAAAATTGTAAAGATCTTGGATTCACTATAGATTGTGATGAAATAAAATGTTGGGCACCCCCCATTGCACGCTTCCACTGCAACCAGAACCTACACAAACCGTAATAAAGATAGTCAAAATACATTATGCACAAACAACATATATCCTACACAAGAAACTCAGATACACGAGTTTGGGGGCCTCAATTGGGGGGATAAATGACAATATGGAGAGATATGATTAAGATTGAGTGGATATGATAATGGGAGGAGATCAACAGATTATGGACGACGGTAGGGGAGGACGTTTGGAGAAGGGAGGTGAAGATATGGAATTCGTGGGAGAGGATGTTGAAATGAGTGGAATGAGATGATAGAATTTAGCCAATTATGGGATGAAAACAAGTATGGAGGAGACGATGAGGGGAGGAGTACCAAAGAGTAGGAGGGAGGATATACTAGGATTTAATAGATATTTTTTTCACTACTAAAAAATGGGTCTTTCGGAGTGTTGGCCTTTATCAATTCTCTACTTTTGATTATTCCTTTAATAGTGTTGGCCGTTTCCAGTGCTAGAAAAAATCACCAATAATGGATACCTTTATCAGGGATAAAAAACCACAAATAAAGTGTAACTTTTATCAATGCTTTTTGTAGTGATGATAAAGGGTACACTTTATCAGCGCTTTTTTTAACACTAATAGACAGTAAAATTTATCCGAACTATATTTTTACAACTAATAATGGTTAACCATTATGAACACATTTCTTTAGAGGTTACAAATTTCCCCCTTTATCAGCGCTTTATTTCTAGCACTAATAAAATGTTTTTTTATCAGTGCATTATTTTTAACACTGATAAAGGTCCTGAATAAAATGAAATAATTAAACAAATAAAAATTAAAAATGAATAAATTTAATACATTTTTTGTTAATTATAATATTAAAAAATTAGTATATCTTAAAAATAATGATGTGTAAAATTAATAAAATGAAATAACATGAGAGGTATGAATTAAAAAATTGAGTGAATTAGAAAAATATTAATCGTTTTATTATTGATATAATTATTTATATTAATGAATATATTTAATATACATATACGTAGATTATAAATATTAAAAAATAGTATATATATGAATTTATATAATATTTCCAAAAATATGATTTCTATAATACAAAATATTTTTAATTTAAATTAAATAAGTCATATAGTTAGTAAAGAATGTTCAATAATAACAAATTAACAAGACTTAAACTACAGACTAACTGCATCAAATAATTAACCTAATTGAATATCATTTGATTTATGAATTTTGACAAATATCAAATGTGTAATATATTTATTTTACATACTTATACGTATTTAATGCATTTTCATATAAAATTCACACACAAATATTTTCTTAATTAATGAGATATTATATAGAAATACATATTCCTAATACTTCTTTAATTTATTTAAATTTCAGTATTCGTTTTAGAATTTCATTATAACATTATACATTTGAAAAATTATTACATTATTAAGTATATTTGATTTATTTATTTTTTATTTTATAAGAAATAAGTATTATTTATTATCATTATATTTTTGGAATTTAATATATTATATTATATATTTATTTATATTTATTTATTATTTTTATAATAATATCAATATGTATTCATCTTTATTTCAATATTTATCCATATTTTTTTATTAATTTGAATTTGATTAATAAAACATGTTAATTTTATCAATACTTTTTTATTGTACTCATTTTTAATAATACACATTTTTTTAAATATATATGAGTAAATATGCATAAAATATGTATTTATAAATGTATATTTGCTATATTTATAAATTTTTATATATTATTATAATTAAATAAATATTATTTCTTACAAACATTTTTATATAATTTTAAATAAATAACAAAATCGTTTTAAATAATTATAAAATTACAGTAAATTTATTTTCTTAATGAATATATTTACAATATTTATATTTATATTTATATTTATAATTATTTATTATATAAATATATAATTATATAATTATAATCAATAATATAAATATATAAATATATATATATATATTATTTTTTGACAGAATTATTTATATAATTATATATTTAAATAATTATACAAATATAATAAATATATTTTATTAATTTTAAAATTATAATAAATATATCTAAATAAAGAGTATATTTACTATTTTAATGTTAATATTAAGATTAATATTTAATTATTATATATATATATATAATTACATAAATATATAATATGATATAAATATATTTGTAATTTAGAAATTATAATAAATATCTATAAATAATTAATATATATACTATATTTAGGTTTATATATATATTTTATATATATGTATTTATATAAGTGTGTATAATAATATAAATATTTTTATAATTATAAATATATTTACAAATATATATTTAAATGTACATTTACTATACATTTATACTATATAATTTTAGTTATAAATAAAAAATACAATATTTTATAAAATTATTTATAAAATTATAAATAAATAATATTATATTTAAATTAATATAAAATCATTATAATTAAATATAGAAATATATTTACAGAAAAATATACAAATTTATAATTTTATATCCTTTATTTCTACTAAAGTCTATGTGCTCATAATAATTCATTTTTTCATCTATCTCTTAGTGCTCACAAAGCTCTGTCATTATTATCACTCTTAAAGTATTCATAAGGATTGACATTATCACTACTAGAAAACTATTGATAAACATAGCTTTTATTCACACTTATTTATTTGGCAGAACTAAAATAGATATTTATCTGCAATTTTCTGGAATCACTGATAAAAATGTCTTGGATCTATTTAAAGAACACTAACAAGTCGCAAACTAGTATAAATATCTATAGAGGCCACCTACCCCTAATGGTTCTCCTCATCCCAAATAAGCTTGTATGAATTCTCAAACAATTCCATGGCTCAAATCCAAGGCTCAAATGATTTAGGGTTGCAAAGAATCCAATTCTCAAAATAATCTATGGTTTGGTGATGTCTATAATTTTCTAGAAATAATTGAAACCTTTAATCCATGGTATGTTATATTTCCCACACTTCACCTATTTATTCCTTGTTTGGTGATATCTTTTTTCTTTTTTATTGTTCACTATCTCTTTTTATTCATAGGTGCATCGATTATTTCACTTATAGATTGAATTTATACAAGGGTTTTCTATGATTTTTTGTTTTTATTGACCTTTGGAAGGCTTTTCTTTCTAACTTGTAGTTTTTTTATAAATTATACACACTAATTTCATCCCTGTAACATATTAAGATTAAATTTCTTTCATATTCCTTCGATATAAATAACACAAATAAAGTATTTTTTTAAATTCCACACATGTTTTATATTTAATAAATAAAAATGGATTTCATGTATTTATTTATTAATGTTAAGGTGTTGTTAGTTTGGGTTTTTTCTATTTTCAAGATTAAGTGATATTTCATGGAGAATTTTTTGTTATGTTTCCTAAATTTTATCTCTTTTTTTGAAATTCTATATGAACATCCATATATATATATATGTATATTAATTTATAAATCTTCTAACATATTTATATGAACACATTATTTAATGTATATATGTAAGTGTGTAGTCATAAAAAATATAGATAAAATTATTTCGATAAAATAGAAAATATGTTTTTTCTTTGCGTATAAAAAATTCATTTCAAGAGATATTATTATTTTTTATTTTTAAATTAAAACATTGATGAATGTTTGGATCTTTTTAAAATCATAGTGAGTATAACTTTTTATTTTTTAATAAATTGAATGAATGACATTGTTTGTTGAAAATTAGTAGTAGTATCAAGTGTTATGTCTGTGTTGGTACAATGAAATGGTTTTTATAAAAACGTATCACGATCTGTATAAGTTTTATATAATATTTTTGATTTTGTAAGACTAATTCATTAAAATTTAGATATCTTATTGATGGGTTTTGGAACAATTTGATAATATACATGTTTGAGTTATATTTTTATTCAATTGATATGTTTTCAAAAAGGGCAATCATACCTCCCATTACTATCATCATAGGGATTGTATGCATCTTAGTGAGCTATGAGAGATAGAAACAATATAGTCGGGATTAGAATGTATGGGTCCACACTAGTATTAAAGTCCATATACAAATCCATTAAGGTAGTCTAGTCGTGGGAATCTCATTGGTTATTAATATAGAAACACATCATCATGAATATTGGTGGTTCCAACCCATGTATGTCTAGATTAAACACATGAGATGTTATGGAATTTCACAAGTTTATGTAAGATTTTTTTAATATTGTTTAAATTAATATGAATTTGGAATTACTCTAAATTTAATGTTGATCCATTATAATGTAACCAATCATTTATATTTTTATTTGGTTATATTGATTTATTTATTTTTTACTAATGATCTATTTTATTAATATGTATGGTTATTAATTTTTATGGTTATAAAGAGGCATAGTCAAACCCCTAGATTATTTGTAGAGTCTATAACTATTCTAATTAGATAAAGTATCACTTATTTGGGAGAAACTATTTATTAATAATTTTTATGTAGATTAACGATATTTGACAGGCCATTAATATTAAATGTAACAATACCTTAGGTTTTTTAGTCACTTGATCCATAAAATATAGTAGAGGTTATCAAATTCTATATATGTTGGAATTATTAGTAGAAAATGTTTTTTTTGGAAATCAGCATTTTTGGTCTAAAGGTATTGGATCTTCTCATAGTAATCTCTGATTATGATCCATGTATAAGGAATACCTCTTTATTCATTAATGTGTTTTAGGGGTAATTTCTTATATCTTATACTTCAAGGAATGAGAGTTAATTATTATTTTTATCATTTTTGTGTTTTTATTACTTTTTCATTGCCTATATTAAATTTTCATTTGTTTATTGGATTTATGAAATATTTCATGGATCATTTTAATATAGGTAGTACTATTCTTAGTTAATAGATTTAATGTACAAAATTTGGAATTTTTCCTATAAATATAGAATTTATAAAGTCTCTATGGGTCCATATATCATAACATGTCCCCACTTAGACCCCTTGAATCGAATACAAGAACATTTATTCCCCAAAATCTCAATGTCAATAGGGAACGAGTTAATAAATAGTTACTATGGTATAATTCTCATATATAGGAGGAAATACCCATTTTACAGAACACAAAAGAGTACAACTGCATCCACATAAACTTCATCTCTTGAGCAGTTATTATTGATTTTTTTTCTTAAGTCTCATCTCCCATATCTTTTATGTTACTTTAACTACTTTGAGGAGTTTTCATCATATGTATTAATAATTGCCAGAGTATTTCAACAAACAAAGGTTCATGTCCAAAAGAGATTGAGGATGAGTTTTATGAAACAAAATTCAATAATAACTATTCAAAATATGAAGCTGACGAGGATGTTAGTAGTCTATAACTTTCACATTTGCATGAATTCAAAGGATTTCCCCTACCTAATGGAGTAATTATTTTAATTAAACCAAACACTCATTTTATTCAAATCAGAATAATTGTTTTGATACAACAGATGTTGGGTTCCCATTATTAGAGTAATACATAACTTTAACCTTTTATAATGAATTATTCAATAGAAATATATTTATTTATTATAAAAAATAATAATTTTATGAACCTACTATGATGGATATGAATAGAAAATTGATTAATTATATTGTTTTGAAAAATTAATATGAATATGTAGTTAAAGAGTTCTCTATGTTCATAATAGAACACACATATAACCTTTCTGAAATCTTTTTCCCATGTTTAAAATCTTGTTATTCAAGTTCAATTAGTCTAAAAGAGTTAGAAATTTTTTTTGTTTCTCCTAAAATATATCATATCCATAACTGTTTGAATGAACATGGGGAAAACTGATTTTGAACACCAATTGGGATGATAATGAGTATTATAGATCATTTAATATGAATAATCATGTAAATTATGATGGAGATAAAGTCGAGGAAAAGGTAACAGTTGAGGGAGATGACCTTCAAGATTGTATAATGATATTTGAGAAGTTAAATAGTTGTAATATTATACCATTGTATACTAGTGTTACTACATACACAACATTTTCAGCTGTATAGAAGTTATATAATTTGAAAACTAACAGTGGATGGAGTAGTACGTTCTTTAGAGAATTACATGGAATACCGAGTGATATGATTCTATATGAAAATTCATGGAAATTTTGAACATATTACACTGAATTAATTCATCATTCAATGATAATGAAATCGAAAAAATACATTCCCTTCCTGATTATTTCTTATTGTTTTTCAAGGACCATTTATCACTCTTAAATTTTTTATGTCTGGAAATAATAAATATAAAAAATTAATCAAGTACATTGAATTTCGTATGGTACATTCCTATAAGTCCATAGTTTATAAGACTACATGTATTTTAGGAAACCTTTCTAAAATTTCCATGTCAACGAGATACGTGAATTAAATATGGCAACTCATTTCATCTATCATATTCTTCTCTTTAGAAGAAAAATGATTATGTGTATCATGTATTTTGAAATGTTCCTAAAAAATTCAACATTCATTATATATATGGAATAAATTATTTTGGTGTCAAAATTTGTACTCACAATACATGACCCTTAATTTTGGTAATTTATAACTTCCCCCCTGGTTATCCATGAAGTAGAAACACATTATTATGTATTTTTTATATATAGACTAATGAAACTTAGTAATGTTATTGATGACTATTTTGATCCTTAGATCGAATATCTATAATTGATATTGGATACTTGTGTTATAATATATGATGATCATACAGGTGAAAAATTCACATTAACTTCCATGATGTATAGGGTAATAAATGAATTCTTTCTTCTTGGAATTTCTCTGTATATAACATTAAAGGAATATGGGGTGTCCAATTTTTCATGAATGCACACAGATGGTTTGATTGAAACATTCCATGAAGATTGTGATTTTCAAAAATCAGAAATTCTTTTCTTTAGTAGCATGAATACTGATTTGAGATGACATTCTTCGATGAGAATATCAAACGAGGTATAATAGTATCTCAAAAATGGGTAATCAACTCTTCGATAATATAAAATATATTGACACTATTTTGGGTAAACCATTTTATAATAACATTATAAAATCAGGTAGGAAGAAGTGATCAATTTTAATTGAATTTATATATTTGAATGGTTTGTATGTAAAAAAAATTCTTGATGTAATGATTTTATAAAAAATAGTATCTAATAGTGTTATTGGAACATAATTAAATTTTCCTTGAAAAAAGGGATTATCACGTCAAAGCTTGGTTGGAAATGATTGAAATGAGGATAAGGGAAGAGTTGGAACTGGTAATGGATAAGTACGTTATTTTTCAATCCATATCTTCCTACACCTATTTAGGAATGAAAATTTTCAATTTTATTTTTTCCTTAATAGTGTAAAAGTTCCTAGAGGTATTAATGAAATATAATGAATTTCATTTCAATGAGTAATTAGATTCAATGATTACTAAAATAACATGACTGTCATGTTGGGTTGTAAGATTTTATGTTTCTATATTTCTAAAAACTTCTACCTAAAAATGTGTGAAATATATTAATATGGCACTTTTATTTTTTCCAATACATATGAATTAAATTTATAGAATTGAAAAAGATTATAAGAATGAATAAAGAGGTTGTAATAATATTTTTTGAATTATAGATGTTATTTACCCAAAACTTATTTGATATAATGGTCCACCTAATGGTTACCTTGGTTGGATATGTTCAACTATGTGTTCATGTCCATCATTGATGGATGTACCCAATTGAATGATATAAAATGATTTTTAAGGGTTATTTCAAAAATGAGTGTTTACCAAAAAGTTGTATTGCAGAATGATATATTCATGAAGATATTGTTGAATTATATTCTGATTACATATTAGATGTTGAAAGCATTGGTCTCCAAATTTCTTTTCATGGAATACACCTTATAGGAGAAGGGATTTTCATAAGATCCATTGTTACACTTAACTTCATAGAGTAGAAAAAAATAAAACATTGCATATTAAATAATATTAAAGATGTTAATCCATATGTTTAATTTCACAAAGAAATTTGTATTTATTTTAATCAATAAATTCCGAATGGAATGATATCAAATACACATAATAAACCATTTATAGGAATGTTCCAAGATCATATTTTTATAAAGTTATCTAAAAATATTAATTCAATTGTCGAACAACATTGATAGATAGTTAGGGGACCGAATGAAATTGTTATATCTTACATTGGTTTTGTAATCCTTGTTTATAGGTTCTATACAGATGAAAATGTTGACTCTATTATGATGAAAAAGAGTGGAGTTACACTAATGGTTGATGCAATGCATATATTTTTTCTATGAAAAGAAAATCAATTCATTAAAATATGTTATATATTTTCCTTATTGAAAAGATATACGAAATAGATTATACAATATTTCAATGAATATGTTTCCAATTCAGTAGAATAATAGACTATAACCAAGAAAACCCTTTTGAAAGATGTAAATGTAATGTTATGATAATGTTACTCTATTTTACCAAAAATAGAATATTGAAATTTGACTTAATTGAATTTATTCTTAGAAGTGTACATTTATTTTTGATGACTTTTGTCCATGTTTCAAGCCTTTCTTCACTAAAATACACATAGACTTCTTCTCACACAAAACATATTCACACCTTTGATGTTGGAATTTATCACATTTCATCAAGTTCCCTCCACATACATTGTAAGAAGAGAATCAATGATGAATATTCCCTATCATAGATTTAATCCTGATTTTCATAGTAAAATAATTTTAAATAGAATTAATTTGTTGTTTAAAATTTATGTTTTATTAATTTATTTTTTGTAAAAACAAAATAATAATTTTTTCTTATATAGGTGAATTCATTTTTCAAGTTGCGTTACTTTTTTTATGCTTCTCATGCATATGAGATATTGGAATTAGAGGATACCACTGTGATAATGAAAATAATAAAATGGGTAAATAATGTTTAAAATCATAATGAAATGGTAAATTCATACTACATCTTTAATGGATATTATCATTATTTTATCTTTTATATGAAAATTATTTTCCATATCATTTTTATATAGTACTCATTTTGTTTTTATACACAAATGTTTGGATGTCATATTTTTTCAACTATCTAAATCAAGAAAAAAAGATAACATGTTCAATTCATCTCATTTAACCATTATTTTCATTGCCTTTATTTTTATAACTTCGGACACTCCATATTGAGTCTTTGTTCTTATTCGAAACAACGTTTTTTCGGATATAAGCATCAACACAATATATAGTGTCAAAATTCAATAAATAAAGGAAAATGAAATATTGGTAAAAGGTAGTTCGTATTTTTTTATATGTTTGAACTACTAGTAATCATTCACCCCTCAATATGACACAAGTTGTGACCAGTATGACTCAATGTGTTTTCTCTTTTTATATATAATTAAAATTATGTTTTGTAAAAATAAAACTAATGTACATAAAACAGAGTTAATGCATTCATATTATTTTTATACATTAGTAAAAAGATAAAAAAAGGAATATTTTACAATTATAAATCATCCATATTTGAATCTGATACAAGATGTTCTCGATATAACGTAAAGTGTCAATTATTTGTTTAAAATTTACATTTTAGTTCCAAAGTGTCACTAAATAAAAATAGAGAAAATGAACTCCAATTATCTTGATAAATTAATAAAACAATTGAAATGTCATTTGTGGCATTCAAGAATTATTCTCACATCAATTTAGAACATGATGTGACTGGTATGATTCAATATTTTTGTTTCGAGTTTAAAAACACATTTTTGAGAAAAAGGAATGTGTCATACCAAAAAATGAGAAAATATATTAGGATTATTTTCATATTTAATAAAAATGATAAAAAAAATCATTTAGGATGTGTTTCAACTAGTAAGACCTCAATATGATGCATGATGTGACTGATATGACTTCAAGTGTGTCATTGATTTAAAATTAACATCAATTTTAGTAAAAAAGATAATTGACAAACTCAAAATCTGGAAAAAAATTGGACTATTTTGGTACATTTTCAAAATGAAATAGAGTTAATTTTTGACATGAAATAATTTTCATCATTTTATTTTGATACCTGATATTCCTAGTATGAATCAATGGTTCCATTATCAGTTTAAAATTTAAATTTAAATTTAAAAATATTCTATCATTAAAAACATAGAAACCAAACATGGAATGTCTTGATAATTTTGGAAAATATATTCCTAAATCATTTTTGAAGTGTGAATTAGTCTCATTTCAACCCAAATAATGATGTAATTGGTATTAATCAATTTTCATATTTCAATATTAAAATGAAATTTTAGTAAAAAAAGAAAAATAATGAAATCAAAACCGCATAAAAACATTTATATTTTATTTATACATTAAGAAAATGATAAATATTTCATTTAAGACATTTAAAAATAATACATACCACAATATGAAAAATGGTGTGACTGATATGACATTAATTATGTATTTTTTTTTAAAAATCAACTTTAAATTTAGTAAAAAGGAGAATAGTAATACTCAAAACTGAGAAAAAATATTTATATTGTTTACATACTATAAAAAATTATCCATAAATTATTTTTTAATTGTATGAATCTACCACACCTCAATCTGATACCCATTGTTACCAGTATTACACAAAATGTTTTTTAATAGTATAAAGTTTTCATTTTAGATAAAAATGTGTCAATCACTAAATAATGAGCAAAAACACATAGACTATGTTAATAATTTTTTAAACCTATTCATATGAAATTTTTGATGTGTTGTTATCTATCTCACATCAAATCAGTAGACAATGTGACCAGTATGACTAAAAGAATCAGTCTACAATTTAAAATGAAATTTAAGTAAAATAGAAAATTGATGTATTCAAAACCTAGAAAACAAGTTAATAATATTTTCATACATAAGTAAAATAATCCATATATAATTTGGGACTGATATGACTCCTTTTAAACCTCAATCAGAGTCACTATAATTTGAAACAAAGTGTGACTGGTATGAATATAAGTAAAGCTTCTTATTTTTAATAAACATTAATTATGGTAAAAAATATAACTTACATATTAAAAAAAGTGAAGACAGATTCATATTATTTTTATGATATTGGAAGAAGGTCTATATACCAATTTTAAAGGTAGGAATGTGTTTCACATCAGTCTGATACAAGATTCTCCAATTATAACCCATACTATCTATTATCTATTTAAAATTGAAATTTTAGTTTAAAATGTGTCACTCACTAAAAGAAATGAAAAACAAACACTTATTCCCTTTATACTTTATGAAAATGTTTCATAATTCATTTTTGACATGTGGAAATAAGTCACACATAAAACTGACACATGAAGTGACCAGAAAGGCTCAAAGTGCAAGATTCTAGTTTAAATTGAAATTTTAGTATAAAAGTCAATTGACATACACAAAACATAGAAAAATATTTTTAATATTGATTTTATACTTTAGGAAAACAATATTTATGTAATTTATAATGTGTAATAATTATCTTCACATTAATATGATGCTCTATGTGACTGGTAAAACTCTAATTGCATCTTTTTGTTTCTAAAAGTGGAAACAAAATTTGTAATATAGACAACTAACATACTCAAAAAGGATTAAACACATTAATATTTTCATTGACACATTCGATAAAAATATATATGTCATTTGGGGCTAGTTTAAATCATTCACAACTGTATCTGATACATAATGAGATCAATGTGACTCAATGTGTCTTATATCAGTTTAAATTTTACATTTTAGCTCAAAATGTGTTCCTCACTAAAAAATTAGATAACATGATTAGATTATATTAATAATTTAGGGAAAAAAATTGAAATACATTTTGGATATGTAGGAATCAGTCACATTCCAACCCGACACAATATGTGACTAGTATGACTAAATGTGCACATTTATAAATTAAAATGACATTCTTGTAAAAAAAGACAAGTGACGTGCTCAAAAATGAGTAAAAAATTCACATTATTTTCCTAATTTAAGATAGTGACACAAAAGTCTTTTGGGAAGTGTAGGAATTTTCCTCACCTCAATCAAAAATTAGTGTGACTAGTATGAATCCAAGTGTTACATTTCAGTATATAACTATTGTTTTAGTTTAAAATGTGCATCACAACACCAAAACCACGAAAAAAAGAAAAAAAATCTTTTCATCATTTAATCTGGTATTACTAAATTATTTTACCTATCAGTTTCTCTTATTCGTATTCCTTTAATTTTCACAAAGATAATTCTTGAAGTTGAACAAACAATTGTGTGACATCCAAGAATCAATCACAACTCAATATGTTACATGATGTTCTTATTATGGCTCAAAAATTAGTTTAAAATTAAAAATTCCACATTAATATATTTCAGAGTATTATTACTCACATATGAATTGATATCATATATAGGTGAATTATTTTTTTCAAGAAACACTGGTTTGTTTAGAAATATAAAGATTCGATGTCAGTGGATAAATGAAAAGGAACATTGATGTTTTTAATGAATGTAAAATTTTTTACATACTCATGTAATTGTATAAACCAATTTTGAAATGCCTATAATATAGTGTTTTTCCTGTATTTTGTTGTGAATTTTATATGTGAAATCATGTATTGTTACATCATTTAATTTATTTATAGTACTTTTTATGGTGTTGTTGTGTACTGTTAGAACACACTTCAGTATGCCCATTTTTTAGTGCTAATAAATGAACTAATAAATTAACCATTTGTCAGAGATAAATAAATGATCTGGTAAATGGGGTCCTTTAGAAGTTATTTTTTTTTGATAAATGGTTCTTTTTCAACACTTTTTTAACCCATAATTGACCCATTTATTAGTGATTTTCTCACACTAATAGAGGCCTCTAGTTTTTAATCTCACTTTGGTGGCCAATGATTCTCTAGAATTGATAAATGTAATTTTTATCAATGTAAATGGCTAGTTTTGTAGAAGTAGAAATAGAAAAAAAAATCCTTGATAATGGTACCATTATAAGTGCTAAAAGATTCATTGATAATGTGGACCTTTTATCGATGTTCTTTTATCGCTGATAAACACTTCCCTTTATCAGTGCTTGTTTTGGCACTGACAACTAGAACAATTTATCAGTTCATTTATTAATGCTAATAAAGATTAACCTTTACCAGTTCATTATTTTTAGTGCTGATAAATGTCTTGAATAAAATTTAATAATTAAACAATTCAAAAAATAAAAATGAGTGAATTATAAAATGTATTAAAAATTTCATTATTCAAATAATTATTGATAAAAATAAATAAATTTGAAATACATATTAATAAATTATACACTAATAAATTGTATATATTAAATATATATATGTTAATTGAATAAAATGAAGTAAATAAACACATAAAAATTTATAATGAGTATATTTAGAAAAATATTAACCATTTTACTAATTAAATAATTAATAAAAATAAATAAATTTAATATATATATATATATATATTTATAATAAATATTAATAAATAGTGTATACTAAATATAAATATATAAAAAGATTAAATTGTAATAATTACACAAATAATAAAAAATGAATACATTGTAATAATTAAAAAAATAAAAAATGAATATATTTTAAAAATTAAACACTCCAAAATATCACTAATAACAAGAACAAGGGAGAAATGCATTCCTCTTCAGCTCACCTGTAGTGATTCCCTATATTCTAATGGTTGGGATCCTGGATTACCCCTCCATATCAGATGGGGAAGATTCTCATCAACAACCATCACATAAGGAGAATCATCCCCCTTTCTACCTTTCTCAAATCCAGAGTTTCTTCCCCCTTTTCTGAGGATTCTGATTTTTATGAATTTTCCACATTTATAACATGGATCTCCTTAGCTACCATTATTTTTTTTGAAGTTCAATAATGACTTAGATATCGTTTCCTTGACATTAGTGGGGAAACTCGGTCATATACATCCTTTGATTGATGAGTTTGATAACTTTTTATTTGAATCATGGGGTCTTCAATAGCATGATCTTGTTGTCTTTTTATATCAAAGGCATATTACGATTTTATTCACGTTGATAGAGGATCTTATTAGGGCTTAGTCCAAATTGCTTCGCTGATGTAAAGGAACCTTCTTCTATATTCTCTAATGGAACATCAAATTTCATCTACAATGTGATAATCCATATATGGAAACGTGGGTAAGCTTTCCCACACTCTTGCTACCTTCTTAAAAACCTGTCTATTTTGTGTATCCTTGGGAACACAGTTGGTCATTACCGGTGATCTGGCAGTAGAATGGAGGATGTGTGCCATACCATTTTTCCATATATTTGTGTGGAGGTTTATGTCTCAATGCCTCTATAGGATTGGGTTTGTATTATTGATGGTTTAGAATTACAGTTGAAACAAGATGTCAAATTTGAGTCATGGAAATGCTTCTATGTTTATTGCAACCCGTTAGGTCACCTTGCCTCATCCTTACATTGTGGGTCTTCGAGCAAGAAGGTGAAGGAGCATATGATGGAGTAAATCACAACCTGTGATGGTTCTGTAGTGGTTCTTGGGAAGGATTTGGGTCTTGATGAATCTACTTGTATTTTTGGAAGGGATGTTGGTCATGGGATCTCAGGTGATGTAGTGATGCATAAAAACCCATAGTTTCTACCTACTGACGTGATAGTTAATGAAATTTTTGATAGTTTGAGATGATAATTGAAGGCGTTGAGGGCTTCATGGAAGACATAAACCATATTGATTTTGTGGCTTTTAGTGTTAACCATGTATTATCATATTCAAATAAAGGTCTTATAGGTGGCAATGCATATATAAGGGGTGTACCTAGAGACCCTTCGTTGTTTGGGGTTTCCCAAGGTGGAAGTGAGCATAAACCTATATTGGAGTCCCATAAGGTGGTCGAGGGAGGGAACCCGGCTCCCTTGGGTGCTTCATATACTAAGGTGGTGTGCCTATAGAGGGGTATCATATTTAGAGGTCAGGTTGGGGCTTTTAAAGAATCCTAGTAGGGTCATTATACCAACATTAGGATAAATCCTAGAAGGCTCGTGGCAGACATTGTGTTGGGAAATCGAGTTGAAATATTTTCTGATTAGGATCCAATTTTGGAATCCAAGGATTATTAAAATAATCAATCCATGGATGTGCATAGGATACCCATGAATAGATCATGTAATGCCTATTGTATAGTTTAAAATGAGGATGATGTTGTGGGTAGTGTCCTCCCATGTCTTTGGAGAAATAGGAGTTGGAATGGAATTTGAAAAGAGAGAAATTATTTGTCATATTTTCTACATCTAATGGACACATGATCACTGAAAAATATGAAAGGGATGTTGATAGATAGTGTCGTCCACTTTTGGTAGCCAAATATATGTTAGATTCTTGATCATTCTTTTTAATTTCTAATGAGTTCATAAGAAAAGATGACTGAGTAGGTCCTATCACAAAATTATACTGAATAATAAGCTTCCAAAATGATGAGGAGGCCTTTGGGGGTTACTCTTAATGAGGAGAGGTATTTCTAAATAAATAATCCATACCTGATTATCATTGGGGGATTCAATAATGGTATGATCAGCATGGAGGAGTACATCCATTATTGGGACAATCTGGCATTTGACTTTGAAGAACACATATTGGCTAAACCATACACCCAGGTTAACACTTTATGAAGGAATTTATTTAGAGATATAAAATCGAGTAGAATTATATTTTATTTCAAAGGCTATTTGGTTTTGCTTTGTGGTTGAATTGAAATATTCTCAAATTATCCTTAGAATTGATTGATTAATAAGAAATTAAATTTCTAGACAGACAATAATAATTAAACAGATAATTAAAAAAGAATAAATTCAAAAAAATATTAATTAAAAAATTATTAATAAAAATTAATATTTGTAATATATATAATATATAATATTAATAAATTATATATATTAAATATAAATTTTTAAAATGAATAAAATTAAATAATAAAAAACATTTTAATGTATTATTCATATTTAATTATTTTTATACATAATTATTTATTAATACATTTAATATTCAAATTTAATCAAATATATTTCTATATATAAAGATATAAATGTATATAATATTTTCCAAAATATGATTTCTATAACACAATATATTAATTATTTACATAAAATAAGTCAAATATTTAGTGAAGAATGGTTTATAACTCAAAATTAATTTTAATGAAAAATAATGACTATTCACATAGAGTAATAAACATAATTTAATGTAGTTTTTTCAATTTAACATATATCAAATGTCTGTTTTAGTGATTTCACGTGTATATACATAATTAAAAAAATAATGCACCTTAATTGTGTGATAAAATTACACCCCTAGGTTTTATCGACAAGATTGAAATGGATTTCATATAATTATTTACTATGATGTATAATGAATAACAATTATGTTTTTACCAATGATTTCTATGAATTCAACCATTTTTTAATATTCAAGATGTGTTTTATGTTAGAAATAAACATGGAATTACTGATTCCTTTCAAGGTTTCAAATGTTTTATATGGGTTTCAAATTAAATGTTTGTGGTCTTTTGTCATATTTTAAAAGGAATTAAACTATTTTTTATATGTTTTCACAATTAGCGTAGTAATTTCGATAATATAAACCCTTTTTGATTAATAAGGGAAACATTGTTTGTTATTATAATATGTATTGATGATGATTCATTGATATAATTATATTTATTATGTTATTATTAAGGGGGTTGTTCCCTAAAGGGTGTTTCAAGGTTCAAGTGAGTTTATGTTTATTGAACTATGTTAATAATTATTGTTTTTGTATTGAGCGGCGTTAAATTGTAGTATTCACATCCACTTGCATGTCATGAGAATCATTGGGTAACTTGGTCAATGATCTAGGGATGTGTATTGTACTCTTGTATAATCACACTTTTCACTAAATAGTTCATTTACTAGGTTTATCCTAAATTTATCTATAAAATAGTTCAAAAATATCCCATGATATATGTTTTATAAATGGATATTTAGACTTTACATTATACATGAAACTATAATCTTTTCATATTGGTTATTCACTATCTTTATTATTATAAATAAAATAATTTGATGATAATATAATGTAAATTATATTATTAAATTTACAACTCATTTATTTACATTCTACAAGTTGTAAAAGTATTAAACTGTGACAATAATGTTGTATGTGAAATTTCTATTTATTTATTTCCCACCCAAAAAATGAATCAATCATTAAAAGTAAATATCTAAGCATATTGGGATTTATAATCTCCCATTATTGTATTTCAACAATAATTAGTACATACTTATGGTATTTTAGAAATCATTATATAATAAACATGAATTTATTATCTTTCTGTAAGCGTAAAAATGTCATAATTATACATTTCCAATGGTTAATGCTAGCATTAGTAGAATATAAATGCATTGGACAATCCCGAAATGTGATATTGGGTTTATTATACTATATCACATATATTAAAGAATATATTTCTCTATAATTTTCGTGTTTTGATTTTACTATGTTTTTATTAATAAAAAAGTTACAATGGAGTTAAATAGAGTATTTTTAACTTTGAAATGAATAATATCATATATACTCAACATATTCACAATATAACGAGGATGACAATAATAATAACCTACACTATGTATTCATACATTAATAAATAATACAGTATTGATTATCAAATTTTATTCATTTAAATTTCTTATTTTGGGAACGAGTAAAATTATAAAACAATTTTACCTCATCAGTTAATAGAACATATTATTAAAATATATTATAATGAATTAATCTTAATATTCATAAATTCTTCGAACACGATGATTTTTTTACTTTATTAGATTCTATTTATGATTCAAATTTATTTAATATTTTTAAAATATAATTAAATATAATTTCCCCATTACTTTATGTTAAATAAAAGTAGTATGTGAAAAATGGTCATGTCGTATATCATAACATCTCTCATCCAAGACACCTTGAATCACTTAAAAGAATGTGTATACCACCCAAATCTTAAGTATAATAGTATATTTGTTAATAACATGCACAAGTGGTGTAATTCTCATAAATGGGGGGCATTACCCCATTTACATAACACAATGGAGTACAACTATCAACCCCATAAACATAATCTCAAGAATAATTATTATTTTGTTTTGTTTATTTAGTATCATCCCCAATATCTTATAGGTTTTTGGATATACTCAGAATATTATTCATCTAAAATGATCATAGGTATTTGATATGGGATGACTACTTCACAGAGTAATTAGAGAAACATAGGTGCATATCCATAATGGATGGGGGTGAGTCAAAAGAAGTTAAATGAAATAATAACTGTTTAGGGGAAGTAGTTGATAAAGATTATAGTTTATTAAAAAAAATTAACATTAGATTAATTACATGTATAACACTTACCATTTTCGAGTAATTCATTTCTTAAATTCAATTACCCATTTCCATCAAATAATACTAAAATTATTTCAAAATATTTTGGGTTCCTCTATTTAGAATTATCTACAACTGTCACATTTGATAATGAATATCTTATTCATATTTATTTACAAATTTTACAAAATGAATATTTTTTTTAACATAACTAGATGAATATGAATTGAAAATGGATGCAATCTAATCATTTAAAAAAGCTGTTTGAATATGGAGTTTAAGAGTTTATAAATATTTTTATATATAATGCATATGACCCTTATCAAATCCTTTTTTCATGTTTATGATGTTTCTATTAAATAAAAATACGTTTAGAAGAGTTGGAATAACATTTTATTGGTGATTTAATAGATCATATCAATAAATTTAGGAATAAAATGGGGTAGATATGAACATGTACAACAATTAAGATGATATTTCAGTATAGGGATCATTTGATATATATAACTATGTAAATGATGATGTCACATGAATGAAATTATAATGGTATTTTAAGATGAACTTTATGATTTTACAATGTTGTTTGATAAGTTAAATAGCTATAATGAGAGAAAATTATATACCATTTTCACTAAATAAACAACATTTTCATCTTTATTGATGTTATATAATTTGAAATCTTACATATATTTGAGCATCACAAACCTGGAAAAACTACATGGTCTACCAAATTATATAATACTAAAATAAAATTAACTTACATGTTGTTCCTTTGATGTTAAATGAATGCTAGAATCAGTGGGAATGATATTTAATGAATACATTTTTGTCTATGTGATTGAATATTATTTTATAAATACAATAACTCACTCATAAAATTACATATTTGTAGAATGTATTAAAAAAATTAATCAACTCCATCAAATGTTGTATGGAACATTCCCATCATTCTATAGTTTATAATACTATATGGATTTCAAGAAACTGGAAGAAAACTGACATGGAATACGAATATAGTAATAAAATATTGGAACCTACATCATTTGACATATTCTCTTCAATGAAAGAAAATTGATTTTGAGTATCATGAATTTGGAAATATTCATATAAATTTTCATCTTATATTATCTAAAAATGGAATAAATATTTTTTTGTATGATGTAGTACTCGCATTACATGATACATAATGATTTTAAATTATATATTTTCTCCATGTTTATATATGAAGAATAATTGCATTATCATGTATTTACTTACATCTAGATCATAGAAACATGGTAATGACGTTGATTTATATTTAGAACCATTGATTGATGATCTAATTTTTTTGGGGAATAAAGGTTTTATAAAGTATGATTCCAATAGAAGAGAATAATTAACAGCAAGGACATGGTTTTATTGGATGGTAAATTAATTTATTTCTTATGAGAATTTTTCATGCTATAATTTTAATGGAATCTGGGGGCATCTCGTTTGTGAAGAAAGAACACAATAAATTTGGCTAAAACATTCCCTAAAGACAAGGTTTTTTTATAAATTGAAATTTTTACCTTATTGAAATAAATACTGATCTTCGATGAAAACATTTGAGGGGAATATATTACTATGTAAAACAACATCACAACTAATAGGTGAACAACTATTCTATAATGTAAATGGTATTGACAATGTTTACGGTAAACAATTTTCAAAAAAACCTTATGAAATCATGTGGGAAGAAGAGATAAATTTTTATTTAAAATATGGTTTAGAATTGATCATACATCATATATTTTCATGATTTAATGAATTTAGAAAAAAAACTGTATTTGATATCATTATTGGTAAATTATTAAACATTAATGAAAAAACCAAATATGAAATGAAGGCTGTGTTGGACATGATTGAAATGTGGATAAGGGAAGAGTTGGCATTGGTGAATGGTAAATAGTATAAAATTTTTCCTCCATTATCTAACCCTATATTGTGACATGAAAAATAGAATGTTTTTCTCTTCCACAATGATGTAAAAGTTATAAAGGGGTATTATTCAAATATCAAGAATGGATTTTTAATGACTAATTTATAGTTAAATTGAATAAAATCATTGAACTGTTATGTTTTGATGCAATAATTGAGATTTTTTTATTTTCATTTCATTTTCCTAAAAATTTTTGAGATTCATTAACCAGACTCTACTTATTTCCCAATTCTATAAGTAGTAATGTTATAAACCAAACGAAGATTACAATCATAAAGAAATAGGTGGTAGTCATATTATTTTTATTTGAGATGATCTTCCAACAATTATTATATGATATAATAGTCCACCTGATGGTTCAATTGGTTAGAGAGTTCAACTATTTGGTCATGTCCATTACAAATCGATATACACCATTGAAACATATATTATGATTTTGAAATCGTATGTTAAGAATTCAAGTCAGTAAAAATGTTGTATTATAGAACAATATATTATTGAATGAGCTGTTTATTTATATACCAATTTCTTATATGATGTTGGAAACCTATGTCTCCTGATGTCTTTCCATATTGGATTCCTTGTAAGAAGAGGGAAATCCGAAATAGATTTTGTTACAATTATAATCATTAACAGATAGAAGACACACCTTTACGTTTTATATAATTTTGATGATGATCATCCATGTGTTGAATCAATAATAATAATTCTTAGATATTTTAATCCATTAAGGTTTATAGTATGGATATCAAATACAAATATATAATACTATATAGAATTGTTGTGAAATAAAATTAATTAAGTGCTCTATAAAAATCATAATTTAATTGATGAATGACATCAATGGATATCCAGGTGAACGAATCAAAATGTTATATATTGCACTAGTTTTGTATGAAATGGTCATAAATTCTTTTCCAAAGTACATGATCACTGTAGTATGATGAAAAAAGTGAAGTTACTCTTGTGGAAGATGTGATGAAATATCTATTTCTAGGAATATATATCCAATTTATGAAGATATTCCTTATTTGGTTATTATCAATGGGATATACAAGTTGGATTATACTACATTCCCAGTGATTATTTACCAATGAAAATTGGTTGATAATAGGAGTTTAGTGAATATTGATGAAAGTGGATTTGGTAAGGTGACATTTCATGTTTAAGGTGGTAAAATATGACGTATTAATAATGGAATCATCGAATGTGTGAGTATTATATTTTTTAGATTCTGCAAATAGGAATTGTTCGATTGTACACCTGGAAAGTAAAACAACTGTATGGTCAGATGGAAGATCCTTAGAGTGTGACTCCTTCATCAAGATATCATAATAATATCAAAATAGTCCCAATGTAAGAAATGTGTATTATATTATAGGTGACAAAAAATAAGGTATTTGGATTCTAAAGAGAGGATCAAAATAACTAAAACATATAAAAAAAACTTCAGTGAGGAGGTCTATTCATTTTTAAATATACTATGTTCTCATCATAATATTATCTTTTCCCAAATAATTAACATAATATAAATTCAATGATTCAATACTCATTTTGACTAAGTCTTCTGCACATAATTATGTTACCAATTTTATGTAAGATCTAACTATAATGAAGTAAACACTTTTGGAAGATGTAAAGGTAATGTAAAAATATGATTTCTCCATTTCATCAAAAAAATATAATAAATGGATGACTTTTTGAAATTATTCCTTATAGATATATTTTATTTTATAATATTTTTATCCATATTTTATTCCATTCTACACCAAAAATTCCAAATACTTATTCCTACTTAAAACCATTTCACGCTTGTAGTGTTGGAATTTATCACATTGTTTCATGTGCCCAGCACTTTTTTTGATGGAAGAGCAATGACACTACCTCTACTCACTCATATTGGAAATATTGATGTTTTTTGTAAAGACTCGTAAATTTCAAGGGAAGTTTTTTCTTAATTTTCTTGGGGATTTTACAAGACCACGGTTTCTGACGATACCTGATTTTGAGTATCAGTTTGCCCGAAATCAATTTTTAAAATTTAGCTTGGGTACGTTCAGTGAACAAACGAGCATGTTTTCCTAACTTTTGAACCGGTCCTCAGAATCGAAATCTGAGGACACCGATGAAACCGCATTGCCATAAATTGCTTAGGAACACCATTCATTGAGTTTTGTTTGCTCGGGTGTGGTTATTAAAAATACCGGGTTAAGTAATGAATAAAATAAAAATTTTGCAACCAATTTTATTTTTATTTAACGTAGCTTAAACCTATCCTTGATGGTTGGACTGGGACCCACTAATACCCCAACTCCTAGGTAGGATATTAGTGAGTTGGGTCCCACATGATCCCCACCCCCTTTATTTCCTTTTTCACCTCCCACGAGAATTTAATTTGGTAACTCACCCACACACCTTTTTTTAAATACCAACTCAACTCTCACATTTAATTGAATTAGTAAACGCCTCATTAATTGGTCAACGTTTGATAATTAAATCATTATTTAATTTTGAAATTAAAAAACAGATTGCATGAGTAGTAAAATAAGGCAACACCTTATTTTATTATGGTTGTTTTATTGTGCGAGAAGGATTGGAGAGGTTTCTCTCAAGTCTTGAACTTCATCCTCCTCTTTGAAGGACGTGAAGAACGCACCTTCGCCGATGAAGAACACCGGACTACGACAAAGGATGATGCAGAATGACAAATCCTTGGTGATCGACGATGCGGCGCCGATGATCCTCTTCCCCACGATGCTGTGTACCGTGACGCCCACGATCCTCTTCCGCGACAACGTCTCCCGCGACATCTTTTCCCGCGACGAACCTTTGTTCAACAACACCTTGAGGTAGGGGGTTTGGATGAATTTAATTTATGTGGATGATATCATTGGCATACGATTAAACTGTTGAAAGTCGTTGAACCACTAACGTGGTGGGTGCGGACAAACGAACAAGTCTGAACCCACAGATTCTCTATTCTTGATGTGTGGAACATTGGGTGACGATGAAACGGGTCCAATGAGCGATTGGAGGCCATAGCATAAATTTACAGGTCCCGAGGAGACCCCAGGAATAGAATGGAGAAGAACGGACCATCGGAGTAGCTCTGGTAGCCTGAATACTTCAGCGGCGGCCACGTCGGCTGGAGGGGGCGGCCGACACCGGCCGGCCACCCGGAGGTGGGGCGTCCTAGCATGTGGCCAGGAGGGATGGCCGCGGCTAAAGCCGCGATGTCAGGCGACTGGTCTCGGAGCCGCGTGGGACCCGGGGGAGACGCGGCGCCCAACACCACATTTTCTGGCTGAAGGGAGCGGCCCCCACGTGGGGACGCAGCTTCAATCAAGGGGGAAGTCGCCCCCCACCCTTTTCCACAACGGCAAGACCAGCACCGGTCGTGCGGGGCACGCCCGCGCCGGGCCAACCTGCCACCCAGGCCAGACCAGCTGCACTGGGCCAGGCTGCGCCCTAAGGGGCCAGACCCGGACCCGGTTCAGGCCGACCCAGGGGGTCTCGGGCCGGGTCGGTCTGGGCCCAAAACCCCCCTAAACCAGACAGGTTCATTCTTTTGCCCATACCATGGGCTACAGACTTCCGATCGATGCACCGTCAGTTGTGTGGAGATCCTTGGAATGAGACAGTCATTTAAGTATATTACAGTCAAGGTTTAAAAGAACTTTGGGTATGGCGGGGTTGGTTCGAACACGAAACCAACCGGGCCCTCGGAGCAGAAACACTTATAACTTGAGCTCCAGATGTCCGATTGACGTGTCGTCAACTTTGTCGGATTCCTCTTAGTGAGACAGACCTTTTGGCTTACTCCGCTCGAGGTTTAGAAGTATTTGGGGTGTGTTTAGGTTGGTATTGACTTAAAAACCAACCGGGCCCCTGGAACGAAAAAGCCAATAACTCTCAGATCAGGCGTCTGATTGACGCGCCGTCTGTCATGTTGAGTTTCTCTTGTCGAGACGAAACATTGAGATTCATAAACACCGGACTACATCAAATTTGATGTATCGACCCCTTAGCTTGTGGAGTGGACCCTCCCGTAATCGAGCAAGATGTGTGTGAGAACCCTAGAGCTGGCTGCGACAATGATGAAGACCGTACTGAAATCCTCTGTGGGTCCGACGGCGATGAAGACTGCATTCAAATCCTATGTGGGTTTGGAAGTGATGAAGACTGTACTGAAATCCTCAATGGGTTCGACAGTGTGGAAGACTGCACTAAAATCCTATGTGGGTTCGGTAGTGATGAAGACCGTACTGAAATTCTCCGTGGGTTCGACGGTGAGGAAGACTACACTGAAATCCTATGTGGGTTCGATAGTGATGAAGACCATACTGAAATCCTCTGTGGGTTCGACGGCGATGAAGACTTCACTAAAATCCTATGTGGCTTTGGGAGTGATGAAAACTGTAATGAAATCCTCCGTGGGTTCGACGGTGATGAAGACTGCACTGAAATCCTATGTGGGTTCGGCAGCTTAGCTGGTTTAGTATCCTATGTGGGTCCCAGCTTAGATTAATTAGTGGCTTTATCTGATCATCTCTATCACCTTAAGAAGAAGTATACCTGTGTGAGCTGATTCATGACTTTTAATCATTATCTTCGATATGATTTACTTTCCTTCCTATGTGGATTGGGTTTTGTTATCCTGTGTGGATTGGGTTATACTCTTAGGTGGACGTGATGGAACTTGGGATTGGATGTTGGAGCTGAACTCGATCGATAAATTACCTATATGTATGAGTATATACCTAAGTAGTGTTGGTTGTTACTTTGTGATTCTATCCTTCCCTTTTGGATTTTCCTTTGTGGATTTTGGGAGACCTTCGGGGGTCTCGGGGACCCTAATAAGTAGCGTATACTCACCCCTTCACGGGCTATGCCCCCACTACGTTGTGTTTGATGCAGATGACAGATAGCGCTGATCGTGGTTGGGGCTTGTGGAGCAGGTCGGTACCTGGAGGTGGACCACTGGGTGGGATGTACACGGAGCGGACGGATGAACCCGAGGAGCTGAGGAGGCTATCTGTACCCACCCTTCATGTGGGACTTCAAGTGGATGGCTCGACGTTGCTGCATTACTTTCAGTTGCTATACTTTCTTTCAAGTTGTACTTTACTTTCAGTTTGGGTTTGTATTCTGGCCCACTTACTTTTCGAAACTACTATTGTACCCAGTTTTACATAGTGTTTACTTCTTCTTTCTTACTCTGTGGTGTCTGTTTACTTCATAAAGGCAATTCCTTCCCATTTTGTCGGGATTTATGCCTTTGGTGCTAGTCGCCAGCCCCTGGCCTATGGGAGGCGGGCTTTGGGTAGTCATGGCACGGGCCCCGAGGACGGGTCGTGACAAATTGTTGTCAGAGGAGTTCGGTTCTACCGCAGAACTCTGGACTCTGATCTTTCTTCTATGTGAAGCAATATTTTTAATGATATTGAGCGTGGTTATCAGTCCAGGGAGTCGAGTGTTGGTGTGGAGGCCGACGTATCCGTACAGCAGGACCCTGACTTCTGATTTCTTACTCAATGCACGTAAACATTGATTGCATGTCTGTTTCAAAAGTTTTCTTTTGGATTACATTGTGTCACCTCACTAGGTATACTATTTTGAAGGTGGAACACCTGTTTCTTTTCACGATGGCCCCATGATGGCAGCCAACTAGGGTTCCGAGCTTTGATAAAGACGACAACCCCCCGAGCAATGAGGCCTCGGTGTAGGGCCCTTTGATAGTGGAGGCACTGGTGGTACCTCTACCAGCTGAGCCACCGATGCTACCAGACCCAACCGCTGATACTACACGTCTCCTTAGTGCACTGCACAAGTTTCAGCGTCAGTGACTGACCAGGTTCTGCGGGGAGATGGACCCTCAGCTAGCCGAGGATTGGCTGGAGGTAGTTGTACGAGTTTTCAGGTTTGTGGGGACACCAGCCAACCTCATGGTGATCCTCGCAGCGAGCCTCCTGCACGCGGCAGCAGGTAGATGGTGGTGCTTGATGCTCCAGGTACACGATGAGGCATCTCTCCTCTGGATGGACTTTGAGAGCCTCTTATGCTCGGAGTTCTTCCCACCACCCTCCATGCGGTGCGCATTCAGGAGCTACTACAACTGCGGCAGGGCAGCATGAAGGTCACCCAGTACTCGGTGAGATTTACCGATCTCTCACACTATTTGACGGACATGGTATGAGACCCATTCTTCTGGGCCTGGACCATTGAGCAGGGACTGAGGCATGAGATCAGGGCATCAATGGTCTCCCTCCGAATGCCGACATAGGAAGGAGTACTGGAGAGATCCCTTCTCATAGAGAGCTTTCTTGCCAAGCCTACGCCAGTAGTGAGACCTACCGCAGGGCGGCACGTAGCATAGTCGTCTGTAGATGGCAGTCGACGGATGTCATAGGGGTCTAGGAAGACCAGACCATCAGGTAGACGACCTCCAGACACTGGCACAGAGGTGCGGGGCACAGGGCGCAGAGCCAGCCTTTCATGAAGCATGCAGTGCTACGCATGCGGCGGGCAGGGCCACATGGCTCGTGACTGCCCGACCCACCATACAGAGGAGCAGCAGATGGTTGAGGGGCCACCCAGGAAGAGGCAGAGGGTCGACCGTGGCGGTTCACCAAGAGCAAGCGGATGAGGAAGGGGTGCTGGCCGAGCAGCAGGTGGTGGGCGGCGCTTTGAGGCTTTACCACCACCACCACAAGGAGGTCCACCCCCGACCACACGGAGCTGGCAGACAAAGATAGGCTCAGCTTCTAGTAGTAGTGGCCTATGACCACGGCACGCCAGAGGTGATTCAATTTACAATATGTGTCTACTCCAAACTTGCTTCAGTTCTTATAGACATAAAAGTGAGTCATTATTTTATTGCCACTTCCCTTGTTCGGAGCTCGGAGATTTCGACGGAGCCGTTGTCTCGATCCTTACGGCTAGAGACTCCTACAGGAGCAGATTCGACGATTACACACTGGTGACGGCAGTGTGAGCATGCTCTAGGAAGTGAGATCTTCGGCTGGGATATTCTTGTAGTGGTGTCGAGGCCTTACGACATCATCTCGGGAATGGATTGGTTATCTACAGTCGATGCTCATATTGACTGTATGAGGCGCATGGTGCGGTGTGTACGCACCGACGGGAGCAGGTTCACCTTCACCGGCGAGAAGGGAGACTTTGAAGCACATGATAGACTCACATAGAGGATAGGACATCCCATCACTCATCTGTTGGCTAGCCTCATCCTAGGAGTATTTGATGTGCGGAGTCCGAGTTTTCCTGTAGTGGTGGGTTAGTATGCAGACGTTTTCCCCGATGACGTCCCAGGACTACCTCCTCGCAGATAGGTAGACTTCTATATTGACATGTACCCCGGGACAACCCCGATATCCACTCCAGCATATAGGATGACCCCATTTGAGCTTCGAGAGCTATGGGTATTGTTGGAGGACTTGCAGATCAAGGGATTCATCCAACCTAGTGTTTTACCCTGGGCATCCCCAATATTGTTTTCCAAGATGGCAGATGGGAGCTTGCGACTGTGTGTCGATTATTTTCTCCTGAACCAGGTGACCGTGAGGAACACGTATCTGCTATCGAGGATTGACAACCTCTTCAATCATCTCAAGGGGGCACGGTGGTTCTCGAAGATAGACCTTAGATCAGGCTAGCATCAGCTCAGATTTCGAGACGAGGACGTGTAGAAGACGACCTTTAGATGTCTGTATGGCCACTATGACTTCTTGGTTATGCCTTTTGGTGTAACCAATGCTCCAGTAGTGTTCATGGGTCTCATGAACATGATATTTCATCCATACCTTGATAAATTTGTCATGGTCTTCATCGACGACATTTTGATATACTCAACAAATGAGGAGGAGCATGCCCACCACTTGTGGGTTGTACTGGACACACTCCGAGAACTCCATCTTTATAGTAAGCTCTCGAAGTGCCAGTTCTGGTTATGTGAGGTCTACTTCTTGGGACACATCATTTCTGAGGTGGGAGTTGCAGTGGATCCTGTGAAGATCGATGCAGTGCTAGCTTGGGAGCCACCCAGGAGCGTGACGGAGGTGCAGAGTTTCTTGGGGCTAGCTGGGTACTACCGGAGATTTGTGCCAGACTTTTCCATAGTTGCGGCACCACTCTCAGCTTTGACAAAGAAGGGGAAACCCTTCGTGTGGTCAGACAGATGTCTGTAGAGCTTCCAGGAGCTGTGATAGAGATTGACCAACATGCCTATCTTGAGGCTACCAGAGGAGGGAGTAGGGTACGTAGTTTACTACGATGCATCAGAGACCGGACTCGGATGTGTCCTGATGCAAGAGAGTTCTGTGATCGCCTATGGATCACGACAGTTGAGACAACATGAGAAGAACTATGCTACCCATGAACTAGAGTTAGCGGCAGTGGTCTTCGCTCTGAAGATGTGGAGATACTATTTGATGGGAGAGCACTTTACAGTCAACTCTGACCACCAGAGTCTCAGGTACATATTCTCGCAGAAGGACCTAAATCGGAGATAGTGGCGATGACTTGAGTTCCTCCAGGACTATGACTTTGAGATAGTCTATACTCTTGTAAAGGGGAACGTTGTAGACAATGCTCTCAGTAGGAGGACGGGCATCCAGCTACTCAGGAAGGCGCTGGAGTAGCTGGCCGCTTTGCAGATATCCTTCATGGATAGAGATGGAGCAGCCTTTCTTCAGTCACTCACAGTCACTCCTCCACTACTGCAGTGGGTCAGAGAGGCACAACGTGGGGATGCTAACTGTGAGACGCGATGTGCACAGATTTCCTCAGGACATGCACCTGATGGATTCTCTTTAGGAGGAGAGAACTATGTCCTTTTCAGAGGACGTACCATGGTACCAGCTGCTTTGTAGGAGGAGGTGCTAAGAGAGTTTCACACATCTCATTTAGCGGTACATCCAGGAGGGGCGAATATGTACCAGGATCTCAGACATCAGCACTGGTGGCCGGGTATGAAGAAGGTTGTAGCTGAGTCTTTTTTTTGATACCTCATGTGTCAGCAGATGAAGGCAGAGTACCGGGTACCAGTATGCTTGGTACAACCCTTGGAGGTCCCAGAGTAGAAGTGGGACATGATATATATGGATTTAGTGACTGGAATTCCACGCACTTCCAGAGGTCACGATTCCATTTGGGTGATTGTCGACCGACTCACCAAGTCGGCCCACTTCGTACCCATCAGAGATCAGGGCTCAGTAGAGAGCTTGGGACGTCTCTACATTCAGAAGATTGTACAGATTCATGGTGTTCCATCATCTATAGTCGCCGATCTAGATGCTCACATTACTTCCCGGCTTTTGAAGGGGTTGTAGGAGGCATTTAGGATGTAGCTATGTTTGAGCACTGACTTTCACCCTCAGACGGATGGTCAGACGGAGAGGACCAATCAGACACTCGAGGACATACTCCGTGCATGTGACCTCGACTTTGGTTGCAGTTGGGAAGACCATCTACCATTGGTGGAGTTCGCGTACAACAACAGCTACCACTCCACCATTTGGAAGGAACCATACGAATCATTGTATGGATGGGCTTTCATATCACCTCTCTGCTGGACAGACCCTGGGGAGTCAGCACTTGTGGGACTGAAGATTTGGCCGAGGCAACAAGTTATCTGTGGGCTTCATCGAACCATTCTAGGTCCTCAGTAGGGCAGGCAAGGTGGCTTAACGCATGGCTCTACCACCTCAGTTTCATAGGGTGCATGACGTCTTCCACGTATCTCAGCTGAGGAGATACGTGCACGACCCGACACATATCATCAACCATGGGGAGAAAGACCTTGACGATGGAGAGACCTTTTTGGAGGTCCCGATGGAGATCGAGGATCGACAGGATCAGGTCCTACGTGGGAGGTTGATTCCTTTAGTGCGCATTAGATGGATGCATGAGAACCTCCAGGAGGGAACTTGGGAGCGGGAGGCTCAGATGTGTGCACAATACCCACATTTGTTCCCCTAGTTTATGATGTATCTTTACGGGGATGTAAAGCTCTGAGCTGGGAGTAATTTGAAGACCTGTAAAATTCAAAGGGAATTTTTTTTATTAATATTTTTTGGGATTTTACAAGAATGCAGTTTCTGACGGCACCTGATTCCGAGGCCCGGTGTGCCTGGAATCAATTTCCGAAGTTTAGCTCAGGTACGTTCAGTGAACGAACGAGCTGGTTTTCCTAACTTTTGAACCGGTGCTCAAAATTGAAATCTGAGGACACCGATAAAACCTCAGCGCCAGAAATTGCTTAGGAACACCTTTTTTGGAGTTGCATTAACTCAGGTGAGGTTATTAAAAATAGAGTGTTAATTAATGAATAAAATAAAAATTATGCAACCAATTTTATTTTTATTTAAGGTAGCTTAAACCTATGCTTGATGGTTGGAGTGGGACCCACTAATACCCTAACTCCTAGGTAGCATATTAGTTAGGTGGGTCCCACACGAACCCCACCTCCTTTATTTCATTTCTCATCTCCAACGAGCATTTAATTTGGTAACTCACCCGCACACCTTTTTTTAAATGCCAAGTCAACTCTCGCGTTTAATTGAATTATTAAACGCCACATTAATTGGTCAACAGTCGATAATGAAATCGTGATTTAATGTTGAAATTCAAAAACAGATGGCATGAGTAATAAAAAATGTCAACAAATTATTTTAATATTGTTGTTTCGTTGTGCGAGAAGGATTGGAGAGGTTTTTCTCAAGTCTTGAATTTCATCCTCCTCCTTGAAGAACGTGAAGAACACACTATCACAGAATAAGAACGCCGGACTTCGACAAAGGAAGATGCAGAATGCCAAATCCTTGGAGATCGACGATGCGACGCCGACGATCCTCTTCCCCTCGACGCCGTGTACCCCGACGCCTACGATCCTCTTTCGCGACGCCGTCCCCTGTGACATCTTTTCCCGCGAAGAACCTTCTTTCGAAAACACCTTGAGGTAGGAGGTTTGGTTTAATTTAATTTATGTGGATTATATCCTCAACATATGATTAAATTGTTGAAAGTCGTTAGACCACTAACGCGGTGGGTACGGACCAACTAACAAGTCCGAAGCCACTGATTCGATGTTCTTAATGCGCGGTTCGTTGGGCGATGATGAAACAGGACCGATGAGTGATTGGAGGCCGTTGTAGTAATCTATGGGTCCCAAGGAGACCCTAGGCGTAGACGGGAGCAAGAATAGACCACCAGAGCGGCTCCGGTGGCCCGCGGACTTCACCAGCGGTGCTGGCGGCCGGAGGCGGCGGCCAGAACCGGTCGGCCGCCCAGAGGAGGCGTCGTCCCGGCGCGCAGCCAGGAGGGACTGCCACGGCTGAAGCTGCGGCGGTAGGCGAACGGTCTCGTGGCTTCACGGGACCCGGGGGAGACGCGGCGCCCAGCGCCGTGTCTGCTGGCAGAAGGGAGCGGCCCCCACGCGGGGTCGTTTCTTCAATCAAGGGGGAAGCCCCCCCCCCCCCTTTCCGCAATGGCACAACCAGCACAGGCCGTGTGGGGCACGCCCGCAATGGTTGGGCCAGGATGTGCCCAATGGGCTGGGCTTCACCCTAAAGGGCCGGACCCAGAACCGGTTTGGGTCGACCCGGTTTGGGCCGACCGAGGGGGTCTCGGGCCAGGTCCGTCTCAGGCCCAAAACCCCCTAAACCATATAGGTTCGTTCTTTTTCCCATATAGTGGGCTACCGACTTTCGATCGACACACCATTAGTTGTGTGGCGATCCCTAGAATGACACGGTCGTTTCGTTAAATTACACTCAAGGTTTCAGAGAACTTTGGGTATGGCCGGGTTGGTTCGAACACGAAACCAACCAGGCCCTTAGAGAAGAAACGCTTACAACTTGAGCTCTGGACGTCCGATGGATGTGTCGTCGATTTGTTGGATTCCTCTTAGTGATACAAACATTTTGGCTTACTTCGGTCGAGGTTTGGATGCAGTTGGAGTGCGGTTGGGTTGGTTTTGACTTAAAAACCAACCGGGACCCTCGAACGAAAAGTCCAATAACTCTCAGACTGGGCGTCCGATTGACGCGCCATCTGTTATGCTGAGTTCCTCCTGTCGAGACGGAGCTTTGAGATATATCAACTCTGGACAACGTTCCAGTTGATGTATCGAACCCGTGGCTCATGGAGCAGACCCTCCCGGAATCGAGAATTCTGTGTGCGGGAACCCTAGAGCTCGCTGTGATAGTGATGAAGACCGTATTGAAATCCTCCATGGGTTCGATGACGATGAGGACTGCACTGAAATCCTATGAGGGTTCGGCAGTGATGAAGACCATACTGAAAATCCCCCCCTGGGTTCAACAGTGATGATGACTGTACTGAAATCCTATGTGGGTTCAGCAATGATGAAGACCGTACTAAAATCATCCGTGGGTTCGACAGTGAGGAAGACTGCACTGAAATCCTATGTGGGTTTGGCAGCAATGAAGACTGTACTGAAATCTTCAGTGGGTTCGACGGCAATGAAGACTGCACTGAAATCCTATGTGGGTTCAGTAGTGATGAAAACCGTACTGAAATCCTCTGTGGGTTCGACGGCGATGATGACTGCACTGAAATCCTTTGTGGGTTCGGCAGCTTAGCTGTTTTAGTATCCTACGTGGGTCCCATCTTAGATTAATTAGTGTCTTTATCTGATCATCTCTATCACCTTACGAAGAAGTATACCTGTGTGAGTTGAGTCTTGACTTTCAATAATTATCTTTGATATGATTGACTTGCTTTCCCATGTGGATTGGGTTGTGTTTTCCTATATGGATTGGGTTATACTCTTATGTGGACGTGATCGAACATGGGATCAGATGTTGGAGCTGAACTTGATTGATTACTTACGTATATGTATGGGGATATACCTAAGTAGTGTTGGTTGTTACTTGGTGATTCTATCCTTCCCTTGTGGATTTTTCTTTTGTGAATTTTGGGAGACCTTCAGGGGTCTCGGGGTCCCTACTGAGTAGCGTATACTCACCCCTGCACGGGATATGCCCGCACTACATTGTGTTTGATGCAGATGACGGACAATGATGATCGTGGTTGGGGCTTGTGGAGCAGGTCGGTACCTGGAGGTGGACCACTGGGCGGGACGTACACGGAGCGGACGGCTGGACCCGGGGAGCTGAGGAGGCTATCTGTACCCACCCTTCTGGTGGGACTTCTAGTGGACGGCTCGATGTTGCTGCAATACTTTCAGTTGTTGTACTTTCATTCCATTTGTACTTTACTTTCAGTTTGGGTTTGTATTCTGTCCCACTTACTTTTCCGCACAACTATTGTAACTAGTTTTTCTTAGTGTTTACTTCTGCTTGATTACTCTCTGGTGGTCGTTTACTTTATAAAGGCAATTCCTTCCCTTTTTGTTGGGATTTATGCATTTGGTGCTAGTCTCCAGCCCCTGGCCTATGGGAGGCGGGCTTGGGGTAGTCACGACATGGGCCCCGAGGACAGGTCGTGAAATATTTACACTAAAATAATTCATCATATAAGTAATGTAAGGATTCATATTTAGGATTAATTTATTTATTTTTAGTATTACTTATATTATAATTGATTTCCTATATAGGTGGATTTTTTTATTCTAGGTAGGATGGTTTGTTTTAATATTCCCATGATCATGCGATATTGACATCGAGGCTATAGGGAAGACAATGAAAAAAAGGAAATGGGTAAAGAATGTATACAACCATCATAAATAAAATTTTTGTTTTTTATTTTTAAAACACTTTTTAATTGGATTGAAAAATAAAACAATATAGAAATGGTGAATTCAAACTACTTATTTAAATAATGTGGTCATCATTTTATCTACCATATTTAGTTAATTTCTTTTTAATTTTTTTTATACTTATTTTTTCATATATCATTTTGGAAGTCATATGTTTCTATCAACTATGTATAAAAATATAGAAAAGAGATAACATGTTACATTTTATAGGAAGAAGAATCACCATACTGCCTGAAATGTGATGTCTTTCAGGGACCATGGAGTTTCTCCTCCATCATAATGAAATATTTTATATATTTTTTGGTGTTTTTAAGATATTTTAATTGAAAAAAAATTATACTCACTAATCTACAACACTATCCAATATATTGTGTGCTTGGTATGACATAGAATATATATTTTTAGTCAATTATTTACATTTTAGTTCAAAACACACATCACATACTCAAAACCTAGAAAACACATTATGATTCTTTCAATACATTAATAATATACTCAATACATAATTTTTAATTTGTAGAAATTAGTTACACCACAATGTTATGAACTGCGTGGTCGGTATGACTCAAAAATTGTGTTTCAATTTAAAATTGACATTAATTTTAGTAAAAAAAGTAATATACTGAAATCTAAGAAAAAAAGAATAAATCGACTTAATATTTTTCAAAAAAAATTTCATTTTTCATTTTTTTTGTTTAGGAATTTCTCTCACATTATATGAACAGAAGATGTGACCTATATGACTTAGTGTGCATGTTTTTAGTTTAAACGATCATTTTTGTAAAAAAGATAAGTTATGTAATCAAAAATGATAAAACACATTATAATTACATTAATAAATTAGTAAAATGATAAATATGTGTTTTGAGATGTATGGGAATCATCCAAAACTCAATCTGATGCATGGTTTGAACATTATGACTCCAAGTGTGTCTTTTTATTTGAAAATGACATTATTTTTAGTCAAAATGACAACAAACCTACTCAAAACTAAGAAGAAAATTCTTTATTATATTAATAAATTATTAAAATGATCCATAGGTAATTTTTTATGTGTAGGAATCATCCAAACCTTAGTCTGATATACAATTTTCATGATATGACTCAAAGATCTTGTTATCAGTTTAAAATTGAAATTTTAGTTCAAAAAAGTGTCACTCACTAAAAAATAAGAAAATATTCCCTCTATGACTTGATAATTTAGTAAAATTATCCATATTTGTTTTATGTGTATGAATTAGACTCTCATAAAACTGAGACAAAATTTTAATGATATGACTCAACGTTCTTGTTTTCAGTTTAAAATGTCTTTTTAAAAAAAATATTATGTACTCAACACAAATAAAATTAGACAAAAGTTATTTTTTATGTGTTATATTCATCCCAAACACAATCTAACATATAGGTTTACTGGTATGACCCAAAGTTCATCCTTTTATTTTAAGTTGTTGTTAATTTTATTAAAAAAAGAATCTAACATACTCAATATGATACACAATGTGTTTTTAATGACTCAATGTCTTTGTTATCAATTTAAAATTGACATTTTAGATCAAAAAAAATCACATAAAACATAGTAAACATTATCATACTATCAAAATAATTAATGAAAAAAATTAATAATTGATTTTTTTGATGTGTAAGAATTAGTCTCATATAAAACTGACACAATATGTGACTAGTATGACTCAAAGTGTGTGATTGTAGTGAAAAATGACATTTTAGTAAAAATGAAAAGTTACTCACTCATAATAGATCAAACACATCAGGATTGTTCTAATACATGATGAAAATGATACATAGGTCATTTTAAATGTGTATAAAAATTATAACCACAATATAATGAATGGTTTGATTGATATGTCTCCAAATGCTTCTTTTTATATAAAATTGACATTATTTTTTGTAAAAAGGACACCTGAACAACTCAAAATAAGAAAAACATTATAATTATTACCAATAAATTAATAAAATGATACATAAGACATTTTTTAAATAATGAGTCAATTGATCCTCAATATGATACATGATGTGCTCGATATAACTCCAATTGTTTGTTTTCAGTTTAAAATTTATATTTCAATTTAAAAAGTGTCACTCATTGAAAACTTAGAAAATATGCACATATTTTCATGATATTTTCAGAAAATGAATCATATATCATTTGTGACCTCTAGGGATCAATATCATGTAAAAATAACACACGATGTGACCATTATAACTAAATGTGAGTGTTTCTTATTTAATATTATGGTTTAGAAAAAAGGAAAGATGAGGTAATAAGAACTAATAAAACAAATTTATATTATTTTTATACAATAAAATTGGATCCATATTTTATTTGATAAAATTGGAAATTATCCATAGCTCATTTTTACACACAGTGTGACCGGTATGACTCTATGTGTGTCTTTTTATTTAATATTGATTTTAATTTTAGTAAAAAATGACATACTAAAAAATGACAAAATGAATTCAGATTGTTTTGATACTTTTTAAAAATGATCCATATTTAATTTTTGACATGTATGAATTATCCACTCCTCAATCTGAAACATGATTTTCCTATTACGAATCAACATATATTTTATCAGCATAAAATTGATATTTTTGTTCAAAATGTATTGTTAACTGAAATCAGATGAAACACACTCAAATTATCTTGAAAACATATGAAAATGATTAAAAAGTCATTTATGATGTGTATGAATCTGTTTCACATCAAACTAATGCACGATGTGCTTGTTATGACACAATGTTCTTGTTTCAAATTTAAAAATACTTTTAAGTAAAAAAACAAATGTGATGTACTCAGAACATAAAAAACACATTCTTATTATTTTCAATCATTATTATAATGATCCATATGTCATTTGGGACATTTATGAATTTTCCTATCCTAAATATGATGTAGAATGTGATTAGTATAACTCCATGTTCGAATTTTCAATATATAAGTGTCATTTTAGATTAAAATGTGCATCACATTGCCAAAATTGAGAAAAAAAGCCTATGTTGTCTTTCTATCATTTTATCTGCAATTATTAATTAATATTTTTTTAACTTTTTCTAATATACTTATTTAGTTAATTTTTAAATATATTATTCATGAAGACAAATAATAAATGATGTGATGTGAAATAATCAACCAAAAATCATTTTGATACAAAGTTTTGTTGGTATAACTCTAATATTAGTTTATAAATAACAATCTCAATTTAATTTTTTAAATCATATTATTTAAAAAAATAGAATTTTTTTCTTATACAAGTGTATTAATTTTCTCAATAATGGGAGGTCTGTTTAGCAATAGCAAGTGTCAGGGTTGGGGAAAAAAATAAAAAGGATCATTGATTTTTTTAAATGTATATAATAATTTTTACTTTCTCTTCTAATTGTATAAACCAATGATTGAAATTTTTTGTAATATAGATCTTTCTTTTATTTTTGTGGTAAATTTTATTTGATTAATATTCTCCATTTGAACTTGATTTTTTTGTATTACGGTTTTGATTCTGGTTTTGTATTTTTCTGTTATGGAACATATCACTAGTGTCATTGTGTGTTGTTACAATACACTATTGCATACTCCTTTATCTCTGCTAAATAAATTTTTTAAAAAATCACTCCCTTTATTATCTCTTCTAAATGAGCTTCTAAAATCTAAGGGTATATAATCATTTTCTTGTAATCATTTCTTTTTAAAAACTAATAAATACGAATTTTAGCATAGTTAATGGCTTATTTTCTAGTTGCGGGTCAATTCAAAAGTGGGATATTTTGAGGGAGGTTATAAGATTCATTTTATCTCAGAAATTAATAAAGAGTGTGCACTTGTGGTATTTTCCTAAATTTTTCTCCAAAATTTAAATCATGTGGATCCATTATTTAGTAAATTTAATTCTACCTTTTATTTATTATTTTAATTTTTTTCAGATTTGAGATAATTAAAAAAAACTACTTCTATTTTGTTCTCTAACTTCAAACAACTCACCAATGCATGATAGATTCACATTCAATCATAATATTTTCTCAGGGGAAGAATATCCATGATAAACCCTCATCTCAATGTATTCCCCTACTGTCACCTCTTTATGTTCAAATAATTTTTTAATGTTTACCTCAAATTTCATCATTCTTGCATTTTAACCTATCAATGATTCACATTTCCAGTGTCTTTATTCTTTGCTTCCACTTTTTATTCCATAACCACTACACCTGGTGACAGCTTACGATATATTTTTTTGTGTAATTCTTCCAAAACCCTATCATGGTTTTTAGGGTTTCCATTATGTTTTTGTGCATGTATTATTTTTAGTGTTTGTACTATTCTTCCTTTATTTTTATTTCTCAAAATATTAATGATTTAATTTTTTTTAATTCAATTGAATAAAATGATTCATTTTTTGTATAAATATTTTTAGAAGATAAAATGCATTTTGATCAAAACAATGCTAGTCGAATATGAGTAATTATAGTATTTGGTGATTGTAATATTCATAAATGATTTAATTATATCTCTTATGTCCATAAATATCTATTACATTATAATAATACATTTATATATATATACTATGATGAAAAATCCCATTTAATTTTGTAAAAAAAACAATCTTGAATGATAAACTGTTCAGGTTTATAAAGTGTGGAACATAAGAAAATCTAGCCAAAACTGGAACAACCAAAACTGGATTAGGACATAGCTGGAATGGATGTAGTGAAAAAATACTACACACAAACAACAGATATCCTTAAAAAGTAACTAAAACACATAGATTAAAGGGCCTTGAATGGGAGGATATAAGATTATATAGTGACAATTGATTATGATTGAGAGGATATGATATTAGGTTGAGAGAGATCATGGAAGAATGGTGGTAGGAGGGGCCGATCCTGGGTGAAAAGTAATAACAATATGTCATTTATAGTAGATAAGGAAACATTAGATTAGGGATACACAAAAATTGGACCATCTATGGGATGATAATGAGGACAATATGAGATAATGATGAAAATTTAATCACCATAGAAGTGGATGATAATGAGAGGTGTGCGATAAAAAATGATGATATTATGTGTTTTAATATATCATTTATTTAGAAGTGTGTTTAGAAGAGAAATATTTTTATGGAGGTTATGAGAATCATTTTCTCTTATCCAATAATAAAAAGGATATTAAATTTTTTTTTCATACTTTTTTTTCAAAAATTTAAATTAAGGGGATCCTTTTGTTAAGAAATTCTATTGACCTTTTTATTTTTCATTTATTTTTTTATTTTTTTATGAGGATATTTTACACAATACAAATTTTTTTGTGTTTTGTGATGTATTAAAACAGGGTGCCACTCAAAATTTCCCTGAGCTCAGTAGGTCACATGGTCTCGAGTGCATCTCCCAAAAACCAGGGGATAACAACTAGTAAAGAGGACCCTAGGTGTCTCTCTATGGAGACTATTCTCTTATTACCAATGTTTACCAAAATGGAGAAATATAATATAACAATTTAATAATTCAATAAATAGAATAATAATATGGTACATTAGAATCATAAAAGAGTAATAAATAGTTAAAAAACTCATAGCCATAGAAGAAAGATGACGATACATGTCATGTCTCAATTTTACTAGAAAACATGGATACAAGGATATGTGAAATACATGCTATATAAGAGTAGAAAGAAAACCATGAACTATCCAAGCATCTCGATCTCCGGATCGGTCGTCTACTACAAGGTTCTATCCTAATTGAGCAACCAATCAAGTGTCCAATGAGTAACATTTCCCATTTTGAACACCATCATACATGTAGATTTCTCATGTGTTAATAGTGGCTCAGATAGATTGTGAGATAAATTTAAATAGTCCAACACCAAAAAAGTCTATAACATCCATTCCACGCAATATAAACATAAACAATGTGAAAAAATTCATATATAAAAGTAATGTAATACAATAACATAATCACACATGTACCCACTATATCCCAAGTTGGTGTCTTGATAAATGAACATTTGATTAATTAAATATTTTCTAGTTTATATATTCCTGTCATGTGAGATATTACAGGAACTAAAATAAAAACATGATAATAAACGTAGTGTATACATGATGTAATAAGGCATCAATGAAGATATTATTAAAGAGGATCTAAGGTAATCACCAATGAATACATTAACTAATGGGTAAATCCAACTCAATTAATATCTGTAGCCTTACATTATGGGTAACAATGTATTCTCGGGGGAAAACCCCAAGGAAATCCTCAATTATATAATTCTAAATATGTCTATAGGAATCGCCCAATGTTAAATAGGATAACTGATGACTAGGACAAAGTATGTTACCAAAGCTCCACATGTCTGTAGACATCATGAAGGATCCGTGGAGTGTATATAAGTCATCCTATAATAATAATTGATGTTTTGTACGGTGGTATACCAGGCATCCACATATAGAAACAGATCGGGTTCCAGGGTGGGTATCAACCATGGAAACTGGTATCCCTAAATCAGAATGTTGTTTACGAGTGCTCCTGGAATTCCCTAGGTAATACATGGAGATATTGATTATAACCACTTCTTATAAAAATTTTAAGTCCCAAATACATTATAAATCCTATAATTAATGGATTTATAAAATTATACCTTGTAATAATCATTTAGTTTCATAAATCATTTAGTTTAATGTGCTACCTTAAATCTATATGGCAAGGACAAATATGAATGTAACTATCCATTTATTTATATTAGTTATCATTAAATAATTAAGTTCACTCATCTACCTTTCATTATGCACGATAAGGTGTTCTATTAATTCATGATCACAGAATTCCAATTCTTGTAATTAGACTAATTCAAACATATAAATACAATTTCCAATTACAAAATAGATTCATTAATTAAATTGATGTACATACCATAGAAGGGTAAAGTGATAAGAATACTTGTTTTATACTTTACAATTCATAAATTTAATTAAAAATATAACATTATAGAGTTCATGTTGAATCATGACCAAATGGTGCTGATGATAAGCATAAAAATATATAAGAATAATAATTATGGAAAACACCCTACATGTGGTTGTCGACATTTAGGACATAACCTACAACAATGAATAAAATATTTATCAATAATCATAGAAAACAGTTCTTACAATTATAAAAAAGTTATATGAATTAAATTTGAAATTCAAAATAAAATTAGTGGACACACATGATAATTTATAAAAATAGTTTATCATTATGGATGAATTATGGAGAACTTACTTCATACTCAAACAACTTTCCTCAACCTGTATCTGTGTCTAGTTAGGCTTTGATTAGAAGATATTGGAATAATGGATCAGTGACATAAAAATAGATTGTATGGGCCTGTATCTAAATACCATTTTCAAAGGGAAGAAGATTGATGAATTTTTGAAAAGGATTTTATATCTTACCACTGTAGATTAAGCAAGATAACGATTCTTCAATCATATTTTAGATGAAAAAATGGTACAAAAAACTACAACGGATCTCAAAGAGAAGAAAAAATGGAGAGCTTTTCCAATAGATGGGAAATGATAAGAGAGGGTTGAAGATATGAAATTTATGTGTATTTTGAAAATATCTCCAAAAAAATATGGGTTGGATAATTTGGCTACATAGTTGGAAAAAAATGCACTAACAATGCACCCTTTTCTATACCAAGAGGAACTTTTCATTATTGGGAAGAATAGTTAGGGAAACTATGTTAAACTGTGCAACAGTTAGAGAAATTGTTTTCCAATAAGGAAAAACTAGTCTACAACGAGTCGGTAGTTTTTTAGATGGGTGTGCATACCATGGATAATGGTTAAGTAAAACTACGTGACATGATGAACCCTTATGCCTAGCCCCACACGTTTAGGACAGACCATGCGTGCTAGGTCACTGCGTTTTTATTAACCGTACAGCCTCGTGATTTTCTCCGTCGGTCTAGGATACAAGATCCAAAAAAGCACTGAACACCCAAAAACATAATAACATAATTATGAATCCATATTATGTCCATAATAATGTAATTCACTAAATTTAAATATGATTTATACATGAGGTAAAAACTAGGATTTGACATGTTGTCTGACATCCCACAACACAACATGGTGTGGAATCATTTCTTTCAATATTATTATATTCTACTAGGAGGAAGATCCTATGGAGATTATCATATAAAGGTATTCCTCTATTATCATGTCCAAATATACAAGGTTGTTATTTTTCAATGATATCCTAAAATTTTAACTTTTTAGTATTTTAACCTATTAATAGATCACATGTCCAATATTTTCATTATTTGACATCACTTTTCTTACCATGTCCTCCTCATCCCACTAAAATAACATAAATTATTTTTTCATGTAAAAATCCTCAAAAAATCCATAATGGTTTTTTCAAGATTCAATTAGGGATCTGATGATGACATGGTTTGATTATTTCTCATATTCTTCCTTCATTATTATTTCACTTGATTTTAATGATTTACCTCCAATGATTTTCCATAATTTTCATTCAATTGAAGAAACTATGTCAATATGTTTGTAAATATATTTAGAAGATGAAACTCTCATGGCTAAAAAATGCATGAAAAATATGATAAAACATATTATCTGTTAATTGGAATCATTATCATTAATTTTATTTCAACTCTTATGACCCTAAATATCAATTAAATTTTATGAATATATATATATACATACTATTTTTCACAATATTATCTAATAATATTGAACTATGTCTTGTCTATATTGTATAATAAACTATTTTCCCTTATAAAATTTGACACGTATGAAAAACTGTCCAAAGAAGGCACTCTCAAAATGGCCTTGGTGCTAGAAGCAATGTAGATAGTGAAACGAAATTTTACACAAACATTGTATATGCTTAAACAACAATGAATAGATATGGGTGTCAGGGTATCAATTGAGAGGATATATGTGTATATAGATATAATTAATTAGGATTGAGTGGAGGTTATGGGATGAGGATAGAGATTGGGGATGTATGATAGTGGGATGGGGGAGATATTGGGAGAAGGGTGATGGTGATTTGTCGTTCATAGTATAGGAGGAAACAAAAAGTTGAGCAAGGTGAAAAATTTATTCCAAATGTGGGATGAGAATGAGGATTGGGGGAGACAATGATAAGAAGTCATTCTCATGATACAATAATGACGATTTAATGATCATATAAGGGGAAGGTTGGGATGGATTGATGCTCACTCTATCATTTTGATCGTAGTCAGTTCATATGAAATAAATTTTGAGGGATGATATAAGAATCATTCTATCTCTAACATTAATTAAGTGTTACTCTAAGGATTGTTTCCTAATTTCTGATCCTAAATTTAAATTAATTGGATCCTTTAGTTATAAAATGTCATTCTTCCTTTTATTATATAATTTTAATTTCTATTTCATATTAAGGGATCCTTCTCACACATGAAACGTCAGGTGCACTATCATGCTTCCCACAAAACAACAAGGAATGATATATTCCCTTAAAATACAATAATTCCCTTGGGGGAAGATAATCCTTAATGGATCCTCAACTCAATGTAATCTATTATCATCTCTTAATATATTGGTATTTTTTTCAATATTTTCATCAAATTGGTATACGCTTTCATTTCAATTTATCATCAAATATCATAGTCAGCTTATTCAATCATCAATTTATCTTTTCCTACCCAAGAAACCCATTTCCCCCTAAAATAACATCTAATATATTCTTTTGTGTATTTCTTCCAAAACCCTATCGTGGTTGTTTGTTTTTCATTATAATTATTCTTTTTTTTCATGCATGATTTGGAGTTTTTGAAATTCTTATTTCACTATTATTTATCTTTATTTTAATGATTTTTCATTAAGTACATACATTAAATACTTTCTAATTGATTAAATAGTCATTGTGTGTATAATTTTTTTTTCAAGATGAGTCATGTCTGGATAATAATAATTATAATAGAATCTGAGGAGTCAAATTTTTCATGATGGGAATCTGTATCATTGAATCGAATACATATATGGTTAGACTATATTTTATTTTAAAAATATATATATACTAGTACGAATAATTGCATTTAAATATATAATAATATGATTTATCCTAATAATTTTTAATATCAGAATAAAATAAAATTGATCCAAATAGGTACCCCTAAAACGGTCCTAGGTCTGGTCTTTTTATGCCTGACCTTCCTGTTTTGCATGCCTATGCTAATACCTTCCATCACTACCACTGGTACTCTTTTCATCATCTTCAATGCCACTGGAACCTTGTTAAATATATCATTTTAACCATCACATATTTTTCCCATTTGGATTATTCTTCATAGCCTCATTCTGTATTTTTATATTTAAAAAAACTATTCAAATTTCTCTCTTATTCTTCCCATAGTGGTATGTCATTGCATCCATTAGTTAACACTCTTTATTGTACAATATTATCTGATTTATTGTGCAAATTTTACACAAATATTCAATTTATATTACTTACATATTTTTGAATCAAAATTATTTTTACATCCTAGAGGAGGTCCACCACCAAACCGAAAAAAATGTACTCACCTCATCATATTTTCATTTTCTTTGAAGATCATGTGCATCAACACTTGATGTGTAGAAGGGCTGGTATTACAATTTTTTACATTAACAAGATTTAATGTTTCGAACAGTTTTATTTTTCTATGTGTTAGGAATTTTTAGGGAGGGATGATTTACTATCTTACATTTAGGCAAGAATAATGATTAATTTATTTCATGGGGAATGCATGATTAATATCATAACCCAATTGTGTTAGGGACATAAGGGGTCTATATTATGTCTAGATTCAAAAAATTATTTTTTTATTGGGAATAGAATTTAGATTTTGACTAATATGTAGTAGTTTGTTTTCAAAATTGAAAATCTCTAAATTCCCCCCCCCCCCCCTAATAAAAAATTCATTCAAGAAAATTATATAAGCCCTAAAAAAATATTCATTATATTTGAATTAAATCATTTCATAAGAATCAAGGAGGAACAACATCATTTCCCTATCAAGGGTGTGTCCATACCTATCACACGAAAATGAAAATAAAAACATCATTTCTATTATATTTACCTAATTAATGGAATTTACATAATATATAAAGAGTAATTGTCAAAAAAATAGTAATACACACTAAAATACATAATGATGAATCATGTGCCTCATGTAGTTTCTCTTGTGACTTCTTTCTCCATATTGATATCATTATATAAGTTTGTACTGGTTTCAATAACAATAAAGTTTATTTATAGGGTAACATATCAACCTACATTTCCCAAGACCCAAAAATTCTACCCATCATTTTTTTGCCTCTTCTTAACACATAAATTTTCATACTAGTCCATTAGGTGACATAACATAACATCAAAAAAGGTAAAAATTTCATTACTCGACCCACCAAGGCTCGCCTAGCTAGTGGAAAGCTGAGAGTGACACCCCATGCCCACCACCAGTATCCCAGGGGTTAGAGACTAGCATTGAGTATATATACCATACCCATAGAAGACTACATCCTAAAGTTCATGTATACACACACATGTGCACATATTTAACCAACGATACAATGTAGAAATGTAAATACTTGATACTCTAAGTGCAACAATAATGTATAACCCCACAACAGAGTACAATGAAAACTATAGAATTATTTATAAACCTAAATAAAATTCCACCATAAAATTTAAAGTAGTCAAACATGATAACAAAAAGAAATTGCTAGAAAACATTATCTTTGATATCCATATGTGGTTATTCTTTCCCAACTAAGACACCCCATCTCTGGTCCCACTTATAAATCCATCAAATTTACCATCATCTATTTAAGACATGTCATGTGTGGCAAGATCCCTTGTATGGGTGAGTATAAATAGTCCTAGTATGAAACCTCAAAATCACCAAACAGAAACCATCAAAAGAGGTTGTCTGTTATAAAATTTAAAATCTAGGGGGATAAACAAGATAAATCCAAAAATGTTCTTAGGAAGACTCTATGTATTAGGGTGAGATATGTCCTCACTGGTAACATAGGGATTCTACTTGATCCTCTAAGGAAAATTTTTTCCAAGAGGACCCACTCCTCAAGTCTTTCTAACATTTATGTCGCTCATAAAAAAAATATACATGTGGGGGATCACACCCAAAGAAAATGATGGATACTCTAACCTATCAATAATAACTCACTATGAAGACGATTTCAGGCCATGTGTGTATGCCATATGATACATGACCCAACCTTGAAGAAGAATGAGATAGAAAATCACACCTCTGGCTACATAGAGGGAAACCTGACTCCATCTTGAACGAGACTGTAGTGGGATACTCGATTCTATATGGAACTAGCCGACAAAGGGGATCAATCATCCTCAACTAAAGGTGTGATCAGACACCACTCCCTTATGGGAATAAAAATGGGGTAACACACCCACTAGATCAATTCGATGAAACACACCCATGTTAATACCAAACCTGACATAGGAGTCACATGTTTTGTAGAAACAGTACATGGCCATGTAATATTTTTCTCATAAGAAGAATTCTACACGATGTGTGTTCTTATGAATTAAACACTTTGTAGGTTGAACTTTTCCAGAATCTCTAGATATTTCCTGCATCTCTGCCTATATAGCTATCCCATTGGCATCAGTTTTGGGTGTTACCCAAAATACCTTCAAGTTACGCATTCTGTGAAATCCCTACCGGGGTTCCACTAAAATGGTTCACAGATATGGTTTGTTATGAGACCATATACATGTATCAATTATGTACGCCAAAGGATACTGACTATTAGTGAGAGTCTACTAAGGTATTTGGGGAGAATATATCAAATTTAATTGAGTAAATCAATTAAAGAAATCAAAATAACCAATATCCATGGTAATGATAACCAATAACCTACAATAAACATGCATCTTGTAACAAAACCACAAAACCAGATATATGACCACAAACCAATATAGTACATGTGTCATCCCATGATAGTTCCATGTTCCCAATGAATCCCAAAGGTAACAACATAATTAAAATCCCAAAAATGGGCTCCAACTTCAGTCTAGTCCCCTAATCCATGATCTATCACAAATCCCTACTCAGCAATATATCATCGGGAATTTTCCCATATATGTACTTGCAATCATGTAGTCTACTTAGGTACACATCGTAGCTCGAGCAGGATTTGAGTACAACAAATTAGGCCACCACTGTTGGTGTCTATAGAAATATGTAGACCAATAAAAATATATATAGAAGTACATATAAAAAATAAACAAGACAAATAAATTAATAAGGTTTCTTAATTTAAAACATTTTATCCATTAACCACATGAGACCTTAGGCACTACCGTTACTCCAAACCCACCAAACCTGATTCGAACATGTCAAAATTTTAATCCATCCACCATAGAGGTTAAATATTTCAAAAAATGGGATCTCACAAATTATTAAAATTATAACATATTGAGATTCAATTTCATAACTACCCAAATCATGTTAAATGTTTGTAGTGTTCCCATAATTCTGAAACTTTGTCCAAAAATAAGGATCTCCATGGTCATTATTTCAAGGAATGTATGAAGAACATCATTTATAGATGTCATTCACAATAATCACTCTCTCAATATTAATGCAGGGAAATATCAGATTCTTCTTGCGATTCATGAAGCTTCCTCAATTCAAAAAGACTGTTGCAACAACTCTGTTGGTGAATTTGAGATCCTTCGTTATCTCCGTGTTCCTAGAATCTACCCAAAGCCCAAACACTCCTTTGAAGTGTTCTGGAAATCACCACTGCTAGGATGGATCAATGTGAACGTTGATGGCACTTCCAAAGGCAAACCAGGTCCTTCCAGTTGTGTTGCCATCTTCAGAGTGTCAGGGCTGCTTCTATGTTGGATGTGGCCACTCTTCATATATTGAGGTGGAAATACTGGGGGTGATTCATGCTGTTGATTTTTCACTTCAAAGTGGTTAGAGAAAGCTGTGGATTGAAAGTGATTCAACCACTATGATTCATGCCATCAAGAATGGGAACATCCATCTGGCCTGGACACTTACCACTCGTTGGATGAATTGTCTGAACTTGCTCCATGGGATCGATTATATAGTTACTCATACTTACAGTGAAGCGAATGCTGTTGTTGATGCTCTTGCCAACAATGGAGTTCATCAGATCATGACTTGGCTGGACTCTATTCCTTCTGACTTACTATACCTTTTTGATATAGATTGTAAAAAAATCCCATCCTTTCGCCTCTTGTAATCCTTTTTTGTTTATCATTAAATTTTTCTTTGGTCTTTGACCAAAGCATTACCTTTATAGAAAAAAACATCATTTATAGTCATATTATATCAACGATAAAGACCGATATGTATAAAATCATTTCCCATGGGTGGGAAATGAAATGTAAATCATCTCTAACCATCTCATAAATTCTCAATTACATGGTTTAACCTATGTATCCATTTCAACATTTCATAACATCAAGGGTGAACCTCTCCTGTTTGTCAACCTTCACATGAACTATCTCACTAAACATTTCCTACCCATTTACACTTTAAATCCATTTATCCACTTATTCATTTAACACAATAATAAAGGTTAACTAAAAAAATTTAAAAACATAATCAGTAACCTCAAACCATTTACCCTTTATTTCAATTCATTATCATAACACTTTTAACTTCCCATTCAATATAAACAACCACTTATGTCATACTAACATGAATATGAGACAATCAAAACCCTTTTAATCACATAAATACTTTATTTATAAATTTACAAAACATCATACCATAATCTTGGTATTTACACACCCTGTGGGTATCCTTAATCATGATCTAATAATCGTCAACGGATGCAAAGGTGCCTGCGAAATGTATCACACATTAAATTAAGATTAATTTACTTTTCAATGTCAATGAAATAAATGTTCAACATGAATTCCTAATAATATGACAACATGCACATGAAAACCCTCAAGACTATGGGGTAAACATTATATACCACCTAAATTATTATATTTGACAAATATTCAACATATCAATCCTTGGTTAACGCTAAGATGACCTCAAACAACAAAGATAATAACTCCCTGGAAATAAGTATCATGAGATTTAGAAGAAATTCATCAACAAATCAATGATTCTTCTATAAAATAGATGGAACATGATTCATATACTGACTCATGGATTTGAATCACAATAAATGAAAAGTTAAATGAAATATAATCGAATGACAAAGATACATAGAAGTGTTGATAGGTTCATTTTTCACCTGTTTCCATTGGAGATGAAATGGGTGTGAAAATAGGGGAATATAATATAATGTTTAGGAGGGTAAAATGTAAAAATATACATTTTTATGAGGTTAAGGATTACCCCATGGGATTCCAAACCATTCATCAACTGTGTGGTACCCTATATACATGAGAAATCCAGGCCATGGGGTTTGCTGGGGAGACCCTCATAGTTTTAAAAACATACAGAATCCATATTGTTGAATCATTCTAAGGATGATTTGTTATTATGGAAAAATTTTATAGTTTACAAACCATTACATTCATTATAATATATTCATGATCATGGAAAACACTTATCAGTAATCTTGTTTCATGAACAATATATCCCTTTCCATCTATTCCATGCCCAAACCCCCCGAGACAGCCTTGAGACCTTTGATATTCCAAAAAAAATTCCATTAACCAAGTTGAATGATACTTTAAACAAAATTATAATAAAACTTACCTCTTCAAATTTTTGGTATCTTACAACATCCATATATTATTAAAACTCATCATCAAGCTACTCTCATTAAAATCACAAAGCATCCAAGGTAAAACATTCATGTCACATAACGAAAATATCAACTTCCCTCTCCAATTTTTTTTTCATTAACACAACAATTCCTCTAAAAAATAGATCAACGACATGCTCTTACACCAATGAATTTTTCCACTAAGATCCAAAATAGAATTTGGTTTCCCTTGAATGGAAACATCTAACTTTAACACAACATCAGTAATATGAATCACATGAGAAGTGTTAAAGAGATACTGCAAAAGCTATAACACATGAAAAAGTTGTTCACAAAACCATAAAACTGTGGAAGTGGAAACTATTATAATACCGGTCTGATCCACTCCACCATATCAAATGGCCAACAACCATGAGTTTCAAACTACCCATATTATGAATTTGATGGAAACCCAAACTCAGTGACTCATGATGAAACACACGGTCACCCACTAGAAACTTGAGAGGATTACGGCATCAATAAAAATATTAAAATATTCTAATTTTTACCAAATCCATTCAATTTCATATTAACGTAACATGCTATGTTGTCCCGTGTATGAGGATCAGTCCCAACAACATTGATTTCACCTCTTCCAACCACCAAAAAGGTTATTGACATGACCTACCATGTGGTGAATCATATAAATCCATATAAATATTTTTATGATAAATATAGTTATAGCTGAACTCAAAAATATCTATGTGATTTTCCCATTACCTTTCGAAATCTAGGACGCATTGTTTGATCAGGTCCTCTAATAAATGGATCGTACGTTCTGATCACCTGTCCATCTGCAGGTGATAAGATGTATTCAAAATAATCCGAGTACTCAATGTATTCTCTACCCATTTTGAAATGGAAATTTTAAAATGAGGATGAAAATATAAAATGATTCTCAATGTAACACTATGATATCATACCAACTCTCTAACTAGAAATTCACGATTTATTGTGAATTTTATCCAAGTTTGTTAGAATTGTGACACATCTATAAACTAGTTTAAAATCACCCATATAAAATCATTATTCTTATGAGTCCTTATTAGATAGACTATGAAATCCATTTTAACATCATACCACATCCATTCCAAAATGGTAAACGATTGTAACATATCATAAGTTCACTGATGCTTGGCCTTCACTTGTTGATTGGTGCTTCATTGTGTCACAAAACCTGAAAACTCTTTCTTCATTTTTGGCCACCAATTTGGTCTATAGATAACATGATACATTTAACCATGATCAAATTTTGACATAAAAATGAAACTCATGTATCAACATTTCTTTCATAGAAGCAGGAATAACAATATGACTATGGGTATGGATAATCTCATCCTCATCGATGGTCTAACTATGTGGTAGTTCCCCAACATTGAGACATTCCTTCGGTACCAGAAACTCTATATCCCAATAATGTCTTCCCATAACCTAGCTCAAAATTTTTGGTTCAAATAGATATTGAAACAAGTTTTATATGTTCCTTCTCCTATTAGGTACCTATATGCAACTCAAAAAATGTGTCCATCTTCTTCTATTTTGAACTAGGCTGGAACTACATGATATTTAGTCATCCCACTCAAGGAATCAATAAGACGATAACTTTTCCTGGACATATAATTAGGCTCAAAATTGGATTATTTAATATAGTCCACAAATCTATACTACTAGATGATTAAATATGTATATGAAAATATATACTTGAGTCTTTTATAGTCCGTATAAAAAAACACTCCCATATAAGATAATGTGGTAAACACAATAATGCATGAACCACTATATAAAACCGATTATCTTGTTTATAATAGTTTATTAATGTGGCTGAAATTTTCATGATCTAAATGCTATGGAAAGATCTCAATAATAAACACTTCCCCAATTCCAATCCTAGACACATATTAAAATAATGTATACTTCTTACCTAGTCTGGGTAAGACAATAATCTGTGCAGTGGTCAAACAACTCTTTTAATCTTTGAAGGAATTCTCACATTCCTTAGATCACTAAAACATTATTCAATTTTTGGTAAATATTAAGAGTGGTACTTTCAAGAGAAAAATATTTTGATGAACCTCTGAATAGTAACCTGCAAAACCCATAATGCTTTGGATATCAAAAAACTTGCGATCATAAAAGGACACTAAGATAGATTGACATACAACTGATGTTATCTTACTATAATAAGGACGATTTCAATGTCTTTAACATTATCATAATGGGTCTATGAGTACACCAAGATACCATCAAGAAATACAACCACAAACTGATCCAATTGTTGGTGAATGATTTGGTTTATAAAGGCCATAAACACAATAACAGTTTTCATCAATCCAAATAACATCACAAAAAAATTATACAAACCAATCTAGATTTTTAGAACTAAATATGGTAAATAAGAAGGCCTCACTCTCAGCTATTGATATACTAATCTCAAATAATTCTTTTATATCATTTAGGTACCCATCATCTGGTAAAATGGTTATTTATATATGGAAAGGGATATCAGTTCTTAATTGTCACCTAGTTCATCTTCTGGTAGCCGACAAACAATCATAATGTTCTATCATCCTTCTTCTAAATAAAAAATAGAGAACCCTATTGTGACATATTTGGATAAATCATCCCTTTATCCCCTAACACCTATAAGTGAGTCTTAATATCTTTATGTTTTTCATGCACCATTCGACAATGCGATGTGGATAATATCTCATATTTCGGAATCAACTCATCCTCTTTCTCCGGTGGAATCTCTAAATAGTAATAAGGAAACAAATCCTTAACATGATACACTAAAGGAGTAAATACATCATGTTACACTCACCCTTCATCAAGAATAATACTCACAACATGGGATATGATCTTCCCCAATAAGTGAAAAACTGGGCCTTCACGACATTCCTAGATTTTCTATTCCCCGTGGTGAAAATAATTCTCACCCTTAGGATATGTGAACATCACCCTTCAGTGGTAGAAGTTGATATGATATTGATATGTAACTAATTCATCCATACCTAGTATTGTTAAAAACATGAAATCCCGTGTGCACAAAAATCCCAAAGGGAATGGTACTCACCAACCTCGAGGGAACACCCATTAAAATGATTGATGACCTAAAATTTCACCATAATAGATGCCTTAATTGACAAGATTACACATAGAAATACCACATTAGAACTAAAAAAATACATAATTTCAAATAGATATAATATAATTGTTTCCTATTGTATCAAATTAGAATCGTACCATGGATAGTCGTTAGTAAAGCCTCGTTATCATCAGGTGAATGGTGAACTTAATTAAACTGACCTATACCTCTAACGTGTGCCCCTATCTGAGTCCCATATGCCATGAAACTCTATCAGTACAACCTCATCTATATTGGAGCACCACATCCTCTACCAAATTGGTACAACCATTAAACTCTAAATTCTAGACTAGTATGAGGTAGTCGATCCCCTATCAGTGTTAAGTGTCCTCTTAGATCCTTTATCACCATCCATCAAATGATGGTTCCAAGAGGACCCCTATAAGTTCCCCATTCAACCCCAATATTGAAACTCCACTAGTGTTTAATGAAATCTCTTGTGCATGTGAAATTACTTTACACACTGATAGAAAAATACAAACCTCTTCGCTAAGAGGACGGTTCTACCCCTTGGCATCTCCTCCCACCTACACCTTGGTTAAATCCCTCAAATCAATACATCCTATTATCAGAATACACATCACCATACCACCAAGATGATCCTACATGTCCACCACTAATATCCTCTTTCAGGTTCCCCTTATAATTAAGTGTTTGATTCACCACCTTTTTAATCTTCTTCAAATATAGTATATTCACCCGAGACAAGATCTCAAATCTATGTTCATCATGGAACCAGATTTCCCTAGCTCCTTTATCCCTTTCCAATGCTAGAATGAAGCATTAGAATTTGGTTAAATGACCAAAATATTCCATCACAGTCATATTCCCCTAAATCAACTACATAAACTCTATAACCCTCTCCTGCATCAGTGCTTCTATATTGAAATTTTCCAATATGTTTTCTTAAAATTAATTCCAAGACATACCTCCTAACTATACAACCAATATCGAAATATCCCAAAAATCATTTGTTGGTGATTCCAAACATGTATGATTCCATTTTTACAATATTATATAGGGTAGTATCTAAGCGGACCTGAAACGTCTATAAAGGATCATTCTAGAACTCAACTGCCTCAGGGCCACCCTCTCTAGTGAACGTTTAAGGATTCTACAACTGGAACTCTTTTTTCATTTGAAATATTATCGATGCATCATAGCCTATGTTTCTCCCTATAAACTATATAAATTGGGTAAAATTATCATGGAACATATCTTATGACCATTCACCGAGAACAAACATGGTTCTAGTTCGAATAAAGGAGGTGCACTCTCAGAAAGTTCCTCCTTCCACTATACCGACAAACATTATCTTGGGGACATTCAACTACAATTCCAACACATATTTTAATCACGTAACACATCATCTATATTGATTAAAAAAGGATTGGTCCCAACTAGACATAAAAAAACTAACCCCATTACAAATTCCCAATTGATACAACCAAAACACTGTTGTAACCCTAAATCATCCCTTTCTTAGGTCCTAGTAAAATAATGGTAAATCGGGCTCCAAAATTAAAAATTTCTGAGTTTACACAAATTTAATTTTTTTTATCATATTTCAATTTTAAACAAATCTAACCTATTTATTAAGAAGGTTTGTATTAATATGAGAATGGATTATAAATTTTTTTTCTACATCCCAATCGAAATGTGCGAATAGGGCCAATGATCCAAAAACCCATGTTGATAAGGTTATTTTTTATATTAAAGGAATATAACTATAGTATAATTATATGGGAAATTAAATATAAGATAAAAACAACAGAAATATAGAGGAGTTCAATTGGGAGGCCCCATTGCTCTCTCACTCAAGAATTTTAGAGGAGTCTCAAAATAGATTAATCCCTCTGTTAGTATCTCCTCAAACAATCCAATTTAACATTCTCTGCAAAACAATTTATCCTCTACCAATATAATATTCCCCTAGGATTTCCATCATAATAACAACCACCCTATAAGGACCTGTGTTTTTCAAGATATTAATTTTTAGCAAAAAATTGAATTTTTAATTTCGGATGCTTCTAAGGGGGGTAAAATTTATTTTACCCAAGAAGATGATCTCAAGTAATTTTTCTAAATAATTTAGTTGTCATGAAACATGTTTTTTACCCTACTACATGAGTTTGGTAGAAATAGGAGGGATTCAAAATTTAGAGGAATAATGAATAATTAAGATATACTAAATTATATATTAATTTATTTGGGTAAGTTCAATCAAACAAAAATATTGAATGGATCATCAAATTTAATCTATGATTATTTTTTTCAGTATATAATGGGGATTTAATACTACCAGATGCATAAGTTTGAGTTGGGAACTAGGGTGGTCCCAGACCCCATTTTATTTACCTTTTATTTTTATTTTTCTTTTTCTCTTTATTTCTCACCTTCATTTCCATTATTCCTAGATTATAGTATAAGCCCCCATGGGTTACCTTAACTATGGAAAAATAAATGAAGAGGGAAATGGATAACGAGAAAGGTATATAGAGAGAAGTTGATTCCACCATGAAGCTCTCGACACACTGAAGCATCGTACGACAGCTGTGGATCACGAATTTGAGAGAAGCATTGGCAGTTTCCATCCAAAGATAATATTGTCGAAATTTTTACTAATAAAATTACATTAAAGGTTTTTTTTAATATTTAATATCTCTATTATACTTGTATGTGGACCATAGTGACCAGATCTATTCATTTGAGGGGAAAACATGGGATTTGAGCGATCCAAGGGTTTTCCATTTGGAAAAACCATGTTACACAGCAAGTGGTTCAGGGGAACATGTTGGGTGTTCTTATAGTTTATGTAAACTGATTTTTTGGGAGTACATGTCATGTACAATGGTGTACACACCCTATATAGGTACTTGGCCATGTAGCTGAGTACCCAACCAAGAGAACCCATGTAAGGGTACATGGATGTGTGGAGTACATGAATATACCTTGTGTGGGTGGAACACCAAATAGAAATACCTAACCTATCCAAGAATCTGGAGAGTATAGTTAATGTAAATAGGTATGTACCCTATGTAGTGTACACGTAATGTACACTCCTGACATGTTGTTTACCAAGAGAAATGACACACCTATATCCATGAGAGTACACTCCCATGTGAGCCATTGGGTGTACACATAGTGTACCGAGGCTAACACACTATATGCTTCCCCTTTTCAACCCTTTCAGTGTTTCTTCATCTTTCCCATGAGATGGGATTGGACCCATGTGTTTTCCATTTGGAGTGGTTTTCACAAATACTATGATGGTTAAACATTTGGAGTGATCTGAGGACACCTAATGAGTGTTTTGGATCTTATACCTAAATGGAGAGGTTCTTCCTCCAGTAAACGAATTCAGTCATCATTGGAGGGAGATAATTGAGCATGAATGATATGTTGGGTATTTGAACCAACCTATTTGAGACCATTAATATTAGATAAGAAATGATAAATCTTCCATGACCTATAATTTTGAGGACGTACCCCTTGTGAGATGTGTCCTTCCGACCTATGAGGTTGTGAGACAAATTGCTTCTATAGATCACCTTAGGGATTCCTTCTCATAGTAGATGGTATTTAGATTACCTTGAAAAATACATTGAAAATAATTTCTTACCAAGGATCCTTAGTATGATGCCTTTAATTGTTTTACATATGCAACTTTGTGGGTGCCTTTATTTTGACCGACCCTGACTTATACGTTAGGTTTTGGTAGAGATGGGGTTTGGGGCCACCTTAGAACCTCTGATGAATCGGTACGCCCATGGGGATGTGTCTGGAGTGTTGGGTTTGGTATTCATTCCATCGCCACTCCTTTGCCTATATCCTTGATATTTTTATTGGTGATGCGTCGATGTTTACCAAAAGAGATTCCTAGTTGGTGGCTATTGATTCGATATGAGATGATTCCCTTTCTCTTTGGGATTCTCAGATGTTCTTCATGGGATATATGATTATTATTAGGATTCCCAAAAATTCTTTCCTAGGATTCATCTTTTTATCCATGTTATTTATGATATTTTACAAGTATACCCATAAGAATTTCTTGGGATAAGGTTGTTTAGCCTAAACATTTATATTTTGTGACATATTTATTTTGGGATGAACAAATTTGATTTTTGGTATATGTATCATAATTCGTCGAGTAGGAAGCCCATCGAAGTATTCATATTTGTTTCTAAAGGACCTTGATAGTATTATAGTATGAATAATGTATGATCATCCTTTTTGGTTTCCAAATTTCCATGAGAACCTTTGGGTAGGGAGACCGTGAGAGCTTCATTGATGTTTTTCAAGATAATTTGAGTTCTCTTGGATATAGAGTAAGAGGATTGACCATAAAATCTTCCCTGTTGATTGATGATATAGGGTTAAATCATGGTCGTGACAACCTATGATTTCCAAGTGACCATGAGTTCTCTTGGTGTTAGGTCTGTGGATAGATTGTGAGTGATTCCCCTGGTGTTGGATGTATGTGGGTTACATCCCAATCCAGAAAATACTAGTATCTTTGGTATGTGACTTTTGGAAGAAACAATAACATGGTTTAGACCTTAGGGATTATCTGAGTTATGAATTTCATGACCGCCTATAGACTGATACCTTGGGCTTAGACATTGGACTAGATTTATAGGCCAGAGAATCATGGAGACTAACACAATTAAATTTTATTGGATGTATAGATATACTCCATCAAATAATTATTTATAGGATTGACTATCAGTATATGTTGTTTTTATTTATTGTATTGATCATTGGTAAATGATATACTTATTGGTTATGGAAGGTGAGTACGACTGAACATAAATGAAGGACAAATATTCTCCTATGGCGATGTAGCAGAGTCAGATATATAATTTTCTCTTTGGACAAAGCAAGAATATGTCATTCAGGATTATAGACCTAGTGAATCACTTGACGTCACAAGGATTTAGGGGCATGATTTCCATCTCAATGCCCATGAACAAGATTTCTAGACGTTCATTATTTCATTCCCAAGGATCAATCTCCATTTGGTCCTTATTATTTCCTTCAATTACTCATGTATTATATATATATATATGTTACTATACCTATATATGCATATATATTTATATTGACACACATGGTGACACATTCCCATTTGAACAAGATTTTGGACATGAGGTTTGTCTATGGTTTCACATTTTGATTTTACATACTTTTTTAGTTGTTCCACAGCTAGGTTGGGCAGTTTACAATTTCATACACTTATTGCGGCACATTTACAAATATCGTGTCTGGATAGCCTACTATTGTTCTTCATCACCCCTATATGGGAACATTAGGTTATGTTTAGACCTTATGTATTCCTTTTTGTCTGAGCATGAGTTTCATGGTTGATAAAGTTGAGTCCAAGAGTTTCATGTTCGAGCAAAGCTACCCATGTGAGTTCTTTTGATCTGGATGGTGCTGTTCAATAGTGTTTGGAGATACGGTATGAATTCTAGACCAGAGTAAGTAATATATCCATATACATACAATTTAAATTACTTTTATACCATTGTATCAATATGGTTATCCCTGTGGTTGACCAATTCTGTACTATATTTCATTGTTTTTTGGGATTTTAAACCATTTGATTTATTATTTGTAATTTTCTATTTCATTTAATATAATGATTGCACAAATAGTTTACATTATGTTCTATTGGATACTTAATATTTTTTGTTGTTTCTTACTCTAATATAAGATAATAGTCTCCCCACTATCATAACATAGGCCTTCATTGCTAGTTGAAACTTCTACTATATGGGGAGGTATGCTTGAGGACTCGTAACCCACCAGCTCGGACCATCAGTTTAGTGGCATCCAAGATGGGATATTACAATGTAATATTAGATCTACTCATTTTATACTATTAACTATTTAGGATATGGTATAATGGAGTATTAGTAATGTGTTGTAACCTATGATGAATATCAGACTGGTGCATCATGAAAAGTTGTTCTGGTAAGAAATATTGTTTTCAAGGGTATGTGATTCTTGTTTTGATCCTTGATGTTATAGTTGTATATGATTTTTTACATGAGATACACTCATGTTTTTTGGCTGTTATGATTTTATATAGATCTATGGATCTTGGTAACTGGAAAGAAACAAATGATGGATTTTTACTCTTAGACGACAAAGGAAAGAGGAATCTCTGCATCATATTTAACATATATGATTTAAAACATATATTCCCAATAGAGTGTGATTTTATTGATGACATAGGATTATTTGGTTTGGACTACTTATAAGTATATTTCTATAATGGTAGATTATGTAGTTCTACATTGACGTGTTTGGTGTTGGGGATGATGACTTAGTCCTTGTGCACGGGTGGTGGAGTGACCGTAGTAGGTGGACATGGCACATGATGACTTTCTGAAGAACCCCTTGAAGTTTGTTGTTTCTAAGTTCTATGGTTGTCTATTCAGATCACCGATTAAGATGCCAATGGATACCAAATTTTTTTTATCTAAACTAGAACTCTGGAGGTATTTCAAATTATGGATTCCTAATGAACATCAGTCTAGTTCTTTTTTTATGTTTATTTAGTGACCACCAGGGACAAGTTTCTTCTAAGGATTCTTGATGGGTATTAGGTCCATTTTAAGAGGTTTTTTCTAAAAGGATCCTCACATTTCACTATTTTATATATTTTCTTTTGAGTGGTTTTGATATTTTGGGCTTAGTGGTTTGACATTGGGTCCCAATTCTAAGGCCATTTCTACACATCTTGGTGGGAGACCTATAGGCCCTCGGTTTCAACCCATAGACTTATCACTCATCTTCTATTTTGTTAAAGGGTATCATGAATGTTATATGTTGTCCCATGTTTTCATATTCCATTATAAGTAGTAATCCTTATTTTATAGTCATTTTAGATCGATTCATGGTAGGTTCTAGAGTTTTTTGTATAAGAATTTTGAAGAATTCAAATATTGACAAAGCACCTTGAGTTTTTGTTTTTTGATATTGGATTTGGAAATAAAAATTTTCCATGTACATGGCCTAGAATAATGGATTTTCAGTGATTTATAGTGTATTCATAGTTTGGTTAAATGCTTGTGACTGGAATGAAATCGTGTAATGGGATGTCATGGACAAAATCGTGGAAGAGGAGAGCTGCTCAATTTTGAAGAAGAGTTTCAGGAAAACATCTAGAATAATGATATTTATTTTTCATATAGCATAGAAAATAGAACATTGTTTTGGATGACTTTATGGAGTACGAGTATGGTGAAAAGGATACATGTAGGACATGCATTGTATCGTTTGAATCCTAATCGGTGTATGGATGGGTGCATGATGAGGACCAATGTTTTTTAGAGTTTTTGTGGGGTTGGATCTTGGATGTTGTATTGGAATTTCCCTCCATAGTAGACATAACATCATGAAATGTATTGGGTTACCAATATACAGTGGACCTCTGGCTGAATTATAGTCAAGTTCTGATAGGATGTGAGAAGGTCTCTGGTATAGTGTACATTCCCTTCGTGAAATTTTATTGTACCCCAATATGATATTATCATCTTATATCTCGATTCATCTTGAGTATTCCAAGATAGGGTCATCCCAAGACTGAGCTCATTTTATATTTAAATCTATTCCTAGTTAGGAAGAGGAAACCAATTAACGTTTCACTCATAGAGCGGTGTATGGTAATCCATATAGAGGGGAGTGAACCATTGTTCATTTGAGAGTTGTGTCCCTCATTTTTTGTTGAACATAAGTGTTTGTTTTGAGCCATTTTTCTTGGAGTATGGAAATGAAGATATTTGTATTTTTACATTGTGGAGTAACAGATCGGTCATAGTTAAATGTCTTCCATGTAAGAGATGGTTATAGATGCTATGAAATTGTTCATTGGACAGTCCATATATATTGGTTGCATAGATGATCATGTATTCATCCAGGCTAGTTGAGGATCATGCGAATATACCCCATGTTGGATATAAACCATTTACCCACCATACATGCCATGTATCTAGGGTGTTTACATGCCAAGGATAGCAAGAGTACAAGCGCTTGTAGGCTTTTGGAAGTACAAACCTTGTATCAAGTGGGACATGCCATATACTGTCCTTTTCAGCCTTTGGAGGGTTTCCTTGTATTCTTTCCCATGATATAGAATTGGACCCAAGATTAGTCCATTAAAAGTTCATTTCCATGTAGAACATGATGTTGAAACCCCTGGAGAAATATGGGGACTTTTAATGGGTGGTTTGGATATTCTACCAAAATAGAGAGGTTCATCATCCAGTAGTCGAATTAAGTCAACTCTTAAGGGAGATGATAGATTGTGAATAATATGTTGGGTTTTCGTACCTACCTAGTTGAGAACTTTGATCTATGTTGAGAGAATATCTATCTCCCATGACCTATACATTTGAGGACTTCCCCCTTGTTAGATGTGTCCTTATGGCCTATGAGATCATGAGAAAAATTTCATCTGAGGATCCAATGAGGGATTACTTTTCATATGATCTAATCTTGGGAGTCCATTTTGTGAACCCTTTACCTATATTATGTACCAAGGATCTGGATTATTATGTCCCTCAATGTTTTTCTTGAGGGACCCAATAGGTGCTCGTTGTGTGACAGACCGAAATATTTTTGTCGGTTTTGGAAAGACATAGTGTTTGGGTGTCACCTTAGAACTCATGGTGATTTATTAAGACCATGGTGCACTAGATGGAGTGTTGGGTTTGAAATTTGGAAAAACATCACTCATTATTTGTATGGTTGACATGTTTATTACTAGTGTAGTAATGTTTAAGATAGGTTCTTCATGGTTGGTGGTTACTGATCCTGATGCGAGGAATCATTCCTTCTCCTTGGGATTCTTAGATATTTTCCTTGGGATCTATATTTCTTATACGTTGCCCATAGGTTCATTTTAAGGATTCCGCTTCAGATCCATCTGATTTATGATATTTTAATTGTATACAAAAATGTACAACCTAGGACTTGGCAGTTGAGATTGGATGTATATATGTTGTGGCATATGTTTTGTTCAGATGAACATAGGTGCTTCTTGGTATTCAACTATTTTACCATTTAGTAGGAAGACCATGTGTGATTATATATTGGTTTATAAGGGATCCTAAGAGCATTTGAGTAGAAAGAATGTATGTAATTTATTTTTCATTTCCAATGGGATATGAGGTCCTTTGAGTAGGGAGAATCCATGAGAGATATTGGAACTTGATCTGGATGAATGATCATGAGATCTTCCATGGTTATGGAAGGCAGTGGTTTAGGACACGGTCCTGCTAGTGTGTGTTTTCCAAGAGACTATGAGAGCTCTTGGAGTTTGGTCTAGAGTTAGATCATGAGAACTTCCCCGGGTGATTGATATTTGTGGTTTATTTCCTAGTCCTTCCAGTACTAGTATCCCAGGTATTTGAGCTTTTGGCCTCAGCATGCACTTGGTTAAGACCATAGATAATATCGAAGTTCTGAATTTCATGACATTCTATGGACTAAGACCTCGGGCTTAGACAAGGGACTGAGTTTAAAAGTCTTAGCATCATGGAGATTGACTTAGTAAACTTTAATAGGATGTTCATATGTACTCCTTGGAATCCATATTTATATGATATCCCATTGGTATATGATATTGTTTTTACCAGACTTACCAAGGGTGTATACAATATCCTCGATGGTGATTGTAGGCAAGTATGGGTGAATGTAGGTGTAGGATGATTATTTTCATATAGTGACACAGCATGCTCAGAGATATAATTCTGGCTTTGGATGTTGTAGGTATATGTTTATTAGGATTATGGACCTAGTGATCTAATTGATGTTACACAGATTGAGTGGCACAATGTCAAACTCAATGCCCTTACGCAGGATATCCAGGCGATCCTGAATTCTAACCCAAGGATTTACTTTTGATTGGTTTCATGTAATTTTCTACACTTTATAATGTATCTCATATGTATTTATGAATGTATGTATATGTATGGGTCTGTATGTAAACACACGCACAAACATATGGACATCCATGGTGTAACATTCCTAGTTGACTGGTATTTCAGACTTGGGGATTTATTTTGATTTCATGTATTTATTTTAATAACCATCTTAGCGATGTCCCATGTATGTTGGGTAGTTTAATTTTACATACACTTATAGAATCACATTTACATGTTGCTCATCTAGGTATCCGACTGAGATTCATTCTCACTCCATTACGTTCACATTAGTGTATGTGTAGGCCCTAGGTATATTTTTTATGTTGAGAAATATTTCAATGGTGGATATGGATGAGTCCCATAGTTTCATGTTCAAGATAATATTCTCATGTGAGTTATTATGATTTTCCATGTGCGGTTCGACACTGTCTAATGATTGGGTAGGTGGTTTAGCCAAGAGTTAGTAGTGGAGCAATATACATATCCTTTTAGTTTATTTTGTACAATTATATCTGTATGGTTATACTAGTGGGTGAATACTATTGTCTTATATTACATATCTGCTCAAGATTTAAAAAACATTCATATTTTATTACTTTATGTTCTATTTTAGATTATTTACTAGATTCTAACTCGGGTTCCTTTTGGTTGTGTATGATACTTAGCAATTTTTTTATTGATTACATTGACATGTGGTTCATAGTATCCCCACTATCACACCCTTAGACCTATATTCTTGTGATTATCTTCTAGTGTATTTTTAGAAACACTTGAGACCTTGTAACCCACTGGCTCAATGGTCCTGTTTATTGGAATCTAGTTTGGGATGTTACACACCATCTCCACTAACTAGTGCCTTATGTGAAACTTATAACAAAATCCTCCCAGATAAATATTCATTTTCATGTTATACTTACCCTATATACCTTTACGAAGTTTGTAGATAAATCCATCCATGTTTTTTGATTCCAACCAGGTGTGAGTTCTATCAATTTCAACCACTTCAGAAAAGTATTTTCATAATGACTGATAGATGAGAGGTGGTTCTATGGGATTGGATCATTTCCCCAACTATTTCTCACAAGAAGTATTGGATTTATTGGGTGTCTAAATGGATAATTCAAGTGATTATTCAGAAATATCTCCCCCTATCCTCAACACGTTACTCATTATATCACTCTCTATAACATGAAAAATAATTCAATATTGTTGTGTTATATCCTTCAACTACCTATTCACCATTGCATGAATTACAAAATCTCTACTTATCTATTCCATTTAAAACACAATGGGATCTAGTGGACTGAATCATGGAAGGCCAGCTCTAGAAAAATTCAGGCTTGAATCTCAATAATGTGTAGAACTAGTAGATTATATACCATAATAGAACCCAATTCCCCCAACAAGATTCACATGGTATGGTTGTCTATAGATTTAATATTTTAGAGCATTCATGATTAGTTTCAATGAATTATAATTAGTCATTGATCTTTACATCTGAACAACTAAATCTCTTTTGATTGAAAAATGTTATAAAAATATCATTCATCCCACTGAAATACATTTCCTCAAAAAAGCTCTTACAGCCACCACCACCCAAAATACCACCCTAACCCCATCTCGATAACCATTATATCCATCAAGAACAATAATAAATTTATCCTATAAAGTCCCAGTAAGAGACAAATCCAACCCTTTACCTAGAAGTTCAACCTCCACCCTATCAAATTCCATGAAATATGTAGTAAATCCTTTAGTCGAATTAATATTTATGTCAAAAAGTTGAGGCATATTCTGACCCATACATTCAAAAGGGTTATTTTATATCTTTTTATAAATGGTTCACTAATAATACTTTCATTTTTTTGTACTATTTTAAAATTTCCCTATAATTATATCAACCACATAGAAGAGAATGGTGGATAAATCACACTGTTTCCATCTATGGCACATAGAATTTAATGTTTGAGTACCTTCCTTAACAAAATATGTTGATGCTAAATATATATCAATTCCACTAACATTATCCCCAAAATTAACTCTCACTATTTATGTTCTAAACCCTATTAAAAAAATGAATTAATGCCAGCTCAATATTTGGTGAGCTGAACTACCCCATTAAAATATATATTTATTTCCAAATAAAATACCAAATACTAATGTATCCAAATAACCATTTAGATGTCAGTAATTATGTTTGATCTCAGGGGGTCTACTCAGAAACACATAAAAGTGAAAATAATCATACTCCTACCAAGTTAATGGTCTATCCAATAGAGAATATGTCTCCCCTATGATCTCATGTAGAGTTATAGTCTCCATAGTCCCTTCATTATGTACTATGGAATCATTTCTCTTACTTGAGTTTAAATCATGTTCGGTTTGTAATATTTTATTTATCTTTTAAATGGTTTGGGGATGAATAACCTCATTTTGCGATGAATAATTACATCTATAGCATGTATTGTATATTGATCCTTAGGAAAATCCAGGTAGTACATATAACCCTGTCAATTTGGTTCCCATGCTTAAGCCTATGTTTTCCTTCACAAAAACCATATAAAGGTTTCTTTTATGCTATCATGGTTGTGTATAAAAATGAAATAGTGTCCTATTATGTTAATGTCTTTCAGAGAATAACTGATCACTTAGAACCTATAAATCATTATGAGATTGGTGAATGATAGAATATAGTTCAACAGAAAAATTCAATCAACCAGAACAACAGACAATCGTACTACAACTGACAAATTTTCAAATTTCCGTACATAATTTTGTAACCTATAAGTTAAAGATTACTAATTGACATTATTGAGAATATCTCACAAGGTCCATGATTTAAGATCTGTTCCTCTTCACATATATATTTTAGAACCTCTAAAAAATTGCATATTATTATATGTGGTTGTGGGAAATTCTCTTTTTAAATCAAAAATATGTGATGGTCCTCTAATTTTATTGTCCAATGTGATCATATCACTAGCTGTCATAACCAATGCCTCTCATTTTTTATCATAATCTCCCATCGATGCATTCATCCATCTAGTTTAAACGAATAATCTTAATCCGTATGTGGTTCAGCTTATTGTAGTAGTGTCTTCTCATCCACGTTGATGTTCTTTGTGTCTGATCCCTTTATTGTATTCTTCACAAAATCTTCTCATTAAAGTGACATCATCAACATGTAGAGTGCCAATCTGTAGAAATATTTTTGTAATTCATGTTTTTCCCTCATCTCATATTTATTCTTCTACATCTCTTGATACCTCCACTATTGGATAAATGTGAATTTTTCTATTTAGTATAATAGATTTGGCATACCATCCTTGATACATTCCAAGAAATGGTTTTTTCTTCCTATTTATATCTATTTTCATGGAATAATGATGTTGCAGCATCCCCTATATCATGCCCCTACATCATGCCAGATGTTGTGGGTTGTACCACTAGTTCTATGATCATCTAAGGAGATGAAGTCACCTCATACTATGGTATCCTCAGGTCATGGTAAAAATCTAGTCATGAGAATAATTTTAGGAATTCATACCACTCCATTTTAATGTAGATCGATGAAGGAATAACATTGATACTACTGAGTTTATGGTTTATTCCATCCATTAGCATTCACGTCATCCCTAATAGTGACACAACACAACAAGATTAATCCAATGGTTAGAACATATTTAATGACCATTACTCCAAAAAACCCATTGAGTTGGATAATTTCGTATAAAAGGATGTTAAATATATAATAATTATAAGGGAATGGAAATAGAAAAAGAATATAGTAGAAATATTGAAATGAATATCAACTGCACTGGGCAACCCCTGCTGCTCTACTACCCATGATTTTTATCACGTCTGAAAATAGATTAGGCCATCTCTTATTCCATCACAAACCCTCCACATTTAATATCCTCTTTGACACATATGGACCCCCAAAAATATTACCCAATATTCCAATCTTATTAATCGCCTCCCCATCCCCCACTTAGCGCCTCACACGATACATCAATCAAATCCCACCCATCTTACCGCCATTTTCCATGTTGCACTTATACTATAGACCTTTATTAACCCTCTAGATAATTCCCTCCATACATTTCGATTCATCCCATGGGAGGGTTATCACATGATTTCACGTGCATTCCTGATATGATGGATGTCACATGTATGATCCTGATCATCATAGCCGATATTTTTTTCTTTAATTTGGTTTTAATTCCCATTAAATTTCTTATTTAAATTCTTCTTTAGAGTATGAGGGAAATCAGTGGTGTTTGAGACACAAAAATGGGAGAAGAGTGTCCAAACTGTGTAAGGTGCATGGTTGGTAGACAGTTAGCACTATTCGTTAATGATAATTGGGTTGTCTATAGGGGCATAGGGCATATATGACATACCATGAGTGTTGGAGAATAGAAATAATGTAGCCTTATAAAGATCCAAATGAATGTATTTTGTACAATTTTGAAAACTGTGTGGGATTCTAATGAAACCGTGTGAGACATAAATCTATTTGGATAGAGGAGGTTGTATGGTTGATGCATGGTTTGGCCAATAGTGTGGCAGAATCACATGAATAATTAAGAGAAAAATTTCAGATACCCCCTTGATATTTATTGTTTCTTATCTCATTTTTCATCCATGTGTACATACAACAACTATAGTGATGCACTATGATCTCTCTCCTCCCCCTAGGTTGATTGTTCATTGATTATTAGACATTTGAAGTGCTGTTAGTTTTGAATCGAATCCCCAACTAAGCCTACCACTCCTCTTCCAATTACTTTCTAAAAGAATCATGTTTTCCATTCATTATCCTTTTAATACTCTAAATCCTTTTTTCCTAACATATTATTTGTTTGGTCAGTAAAGGTGTTTTCAGAAATAGTAATGAGGAGAGGCTGACCGAGTAATCTTTTGTGAGCTTGGGGTAGGTGGTCTAAAAGTTATTTCTAGTATCAATGATTATTCATGTGTGTGTGGTTTTTCATTTGTTAAATTTTTTTATAATTAATTACTTATTTTAGATGATTAATTGGGTGTCTATGTGATATGGTTTAGCATTCATAGACCTCATTAGATCCATTGGGGGACAATATATTAGACCAAAATCCTCCCATGGGGGTTCGTACTCCCTTGGACATATGAATTGAGTTGTTAAAGTTTTAATTTAAGGTTTTCTAATAGTAAAACAATTGTAGTTGTATTTAAAATGTTAACATGGTATAATGTGTACTTTTTTAACATTAACTATTAAATGGGTTCTGAGATTGTTAATGGGAAATCTGATAAATGGGGAAGAGGGGGAATGTCCATGCTGTAATATAGTTTAAATTATATTTAACTATTGTGGTTATAAATAAATGGTAAAATGGGCTAGTTACAATTTTTTATTTAAATATACTGAATGGGATGAACACTGGGAATGTTTGTAAACTAAAAGTGCCAACCTTAAAGATTTTATTTGCGAATATTTTCACTGTTGATAGCCCTTGGAATCATGGTAAATGGTATTGGAAAATTTCAGATTGAGGATCCCCATCCTCGGGTTAGAATATGATTATTATCTGGGCCCATCGTGAAACAAATTTCAAAGACATTGGACTAATGCTCCAAACATCTAAGGGTTGGGATAGACTAATTCTCTAATCCCCACCGTTGTGCTACATGACTAAAATGTTGGACTGATTCTCCAAGATTTAATGATTTGGACATGCTATGAGTACTCAGAGTAACGCTCTAAGGTAAAAATTTGTATTTGGATTGATTTTTGAATTCTCTTATTGTGTGTAGTGCTAATCCCCATATGGTTATGGTTTAGACTCTCTCATGGGATTAAGATGCTTCTGGGTGTTGGATAAATTTTGAAAGAATGGAGACCATGTGGATAAATGAGACCTGCTTTATTAACCATCATGGATACTGATCATTTATACTTTTACATACAATGTTAGAAGACTTGATTTTTTATTAGAATAATTTTGTGGTGACATAATGGGCAGTACTCACACCCTACTTAGGACGTCGTTGGGTACCTATGTAGATTTCAAGGTTATAGGTTAGGATAAGGACAATGAATCTATGTTTGATAAATGATATGAGATTTTGGATGGGGAATTGATGAGGGATCCATACATGAGCCTAGGACCCGTTTTTTGGATTTTGTTGCATCTTTATTTTTTGTTTCCTATGATAATATACACTACTATGACATGGAATGATTATTTGTATTCTTGGGGGAATTTAATAATTTTTCGGAATTGATTATATGATGCTCAATTGTTGATCATTATTACATGGTGGTTATTTATATTTATTATACTATTTTATTTCTGGGGTGATGAGGTTATTGTCTCCCCATATACCTTAGTTGACCGTTATTATTAGTCAGTACCTTTAATGTATGAGGATTCATGTTATAGGTCATGCAGCACATCGTCTCAATGCACCGGGTTAGTCAAACCCATTTCGGGATTTTAAATCACATAATTCCATTAGTGCCTAAAATAATGCATGCATTCCCATGTCTCATTACATATGGACCCACTAGTAAAATATCCAAAAACAGATAACATCGTAAAAGTGTGTCACCCAATGTGAAATAACATCCATCTATAATAGAAAAAAAATAAGAACAAAATTTTCCACCTTGGGAATATGGGTCCCCCCACGCATGGGTTAGCTTCTCCCATACATGAGATCATTTCCAACCCCATCATATACTATAATCCTTTTTTAAATATTCCAACTCTATTTTCTTATAACCAGTGGTTATTTTATTACATTGGTATACGATACAAGTGATTGCTTTCTGATGGACCAAATAGTTTTATTTGTCTTGGTTAACTAGATACATACTTGAATCTCACATTACTTCTGAAAACATTAATTACAATATAGTGAGTGTTATAATTATTCATTCTTGAACTCGTTCAAATATTCCATCTTCATATCCATTGGTAGTGATTCAAAATAAGGTTGAGCTCATATGATCAAAAAGTAATACATAAAAAGGAATCTACCATGAATCAATAAGGCATAATCAATATGGATTTGTAAATTATTGAAAACATATTCCATTTAATGAATAACATAAACACTATGTATAATATCATTGAAATAAATTATGAACAAATAATTTTATATTAATAATCACATGATTTGAAGGTAATCAATAGATAAAATCAATGTAGAAATATCATTTATTATAAAAATTGAATTCACTATGGGGAAATAATTAATATTAGACATCACGATCTTAATCCTCATAAAATATATTCGTTCATGACCTTACACTAATAATTTTTAAAAATATGGGTAAAACCCTATTTACTACTAGCTTACTGATTTGTCTCTTATACTTGTCGATGTGTCTTGGGGAAATATATTATTGGGCCCCACCATTCATTTCATGACCAAGGATTCCCCATATATAAAATTATCTATTTAATTCATAATAATATTACTTATCAGTACATGTTTGTGTTGAATAAGGAATAAAAAATACTAATATTTCTCCAGTCAATCAAATAACATTCTAAGGGAGACAACGTAAGTATAAATGACATAAGGTTTAAGAAATAATAATATCCATGATAATGAATATATATATTCAAGGGAAATTTAATATATAATTATGTTATTGTCTCAATGGAATGTTAACAACCAAAACATTAAGCAATTGATGAGTGAAGACCATTAATTTAGAAAGAATACAGGTTTTATAATAAAATCTTGTCTTTTGAATGAATTAAGCTAATTAATGTGAAATTTTAAAATAATCTTCTACAATTGAGGTTTTCTTTTTAAAACATTAATAATTCTTCAAAATGCTAAAATGCATAAAATAATGATGCTAGTGGAGAAGTTGTATATCACCGTATATGGTAAAAAACATCCCTTTGGACTTTTTTTAAAGTATAAAATATAGCTTTCATTAAAGATTATAATTATTTATTTTCAACATAATTTAAATGTCAATGGTGACATAAAATTTACGTGATAAATAATTTGTATAAATAAAAGGACTTGTGAAAAACAATTTTTGAAAAACATTGACAATGAAGAAAAATATATCCAATCTAAAGTGATATAGAACCATATTTTATTTTAAACATTTATTTTCTGGATTCATGTTCCAAAGATTTGAAAATACTGATTAATATATTTAGTCTTCATAAATATTCAGTGGATAATAAAATGATTGGATATTATGAAGGATAAGTGATAAGAATCCTTTAATGTAAATAAAAAAAATCTAAAAAAAGTGATATTGTAAGATAGATTCTTCCCTCTTTGGTGGTATTTAAATTGAAAACATGTAATGAAATATTGCTAAATGATTCATTATCATCATAAATAAATACATATTCATGTTAAATAATTAAAAATAGAAATATATATGGTATATAAAATTGAATAGGATCATAATAACATATGTCTAAATTGAGTGTCAATAGAGACGTAATCTCTTAGAATTATCATAACATTAATGTAAAAATTAATCTTTGATGTAATTATGTATATAAAATTAAAATAAACCAAAAAAAATGAGTTAAAAATAATACAATCATATTTCATTACACACATAATCATTGGATATCAAAGACAATTAATAACTAATATAACCCAAAAAATTAATTAAGAAACCTTTTACCACTTGATAACATTCAAGTCGATTAAATATTAATGAAATAATTAAAATTACCACCAAATATACCACTACATATAAAGTATTAATGATATAACATTTAGAAGGGATGTATATTCACCATGAAAAAGAAATTGGTGTATAACATTAAAATATTCCTAAATGAAAGGAAATTATAAGGGAATATTTTTCCTCATTATTCCCTCTTATTGTATATGCATAATATTTATATATAATGGGTTTAAACATGGTATTAGTTTATAAAATATCCATATTCATATTTTTAATAACATATATGATTTTTTATAACACCCTATCACTTTTCCATTAATAATATTTCATTATTACCATTGTTTCAGGTGTTAACTACTTTCTTTTCTCATGCATGATTTGTATTATAATTTATTGTTCATGTGAATATGAAATAGTTTCATCATAAATAGAATTATAATAATGTTATAAATATCATATTTATTCAATATATATATTTTTATAACCATTTATGAATGTTATAAATGGAAAATGAATCGAAACACATTGTGGAGACAGTGGGTCCTATATACGTGAAAGATATGATATTATTTCATTACTGGGTGAAAGGGAAAATAAGTGAATGATATATTAGTTTATAAAAATCGATATTTTTACTTAATAATGATATTTTCTAATTATCTCTATCATTATCACTATCTCTGTGAATATGTGATGAAAAAAAATTACATTGTTTTGCGAGATTGTATTATGTTGTACTCATGAGTGATGACATTATTAACACATTTATGGAGAAATGGATGGTTAAATATTATTCCACCTACATAATAACATATCATTATATGATATATAATTATTTTTTTATATTTTAATTATTAAGAGACAATTGAATGTGGTAAAATACAATGTAAAAGAGAAAGTTCTTAGTGACGACAATCAACTTTGTTTAGAAGTACATCCTTCAGATATTTTATTAAGGACCCCAGGTTTGGTATATTTGGAAGACCACAAGATTTGGAATGTGGAAAATTTTGTTTAGGAGATATTTTTACATAGTTATAGTTGAGATAAATGGGATGATAGTTGTTAATAACTTGCTAGAGGTGATTCCCTTTTATAATCGAGGAGTGAAATTTTTATAAATACTAAAAACTATTCAATAATAGGAAGTTACTCGCAACCAAAATTCCATAAAGAATAATAAAGAATGGGTTTTATCTAATTAAATAATTATAAAACCCTCCAAAACTAAAAATAAAAATATTTTAAAATTTTATATCCTTAAAGTCAATGGTTACTGTCATTCACCATTTTAGTATCTGCCACGACAGTTAGTTTTTTCAACCTAGAAAATTTATCATTTAAGGATATAATAAAATATGTATTTCTAGATAATTTTAAATAACTTATTATTAATTGGAAATCTAGTTTATCTCATAAACTTTTCAAATGCATGAAAAATTATTTTTAACATAATTGCATGTAACACGTAAAACCTCCCATTAACCTTAATCATAGTAATTAATATAAACTATTTTTACAATTAATTATGACCAAATATTAATATTATCTTATTAAATGTTATAAATTATGATAATTCCAAATATAAAACATATTTTATCAAATTAAAAATACATAAATGACAGAATATAATTAAAAAATGAATCAGTAAAATGTTTCGACAATCTTTTTTTCAGGAAATGTATTTTTCAAGCATAAGATGATCTGATATTAACTTTATAAAAGGTAAAAATTACTATATTAATTAAAATAAATATATATAGATATATAATCTGCAAATATTTTTTTGTAATTCCACATTATATCTAATTTTAATTAATTAAAATGGAGAAACACTATGAACAAAAAACTTTTTATCATAAAAATGTGTTTTTAACCTAAATAACATACACCAACATGATAGGAATGTAATTAATTAGTTTATATATAAGTAAATAATATGTATTTCTCATTGAAATAATTTTAAAATCATAATTATACCTTTAAATTACATACTTTAATGAGATGAAATGACACAGTTACAAAAAGTGGGTTTTTTATTATTCACTGAAAATTCACACATTTCAAAAAATTCTATAGTTTCTAAATAATTTTATCATGACTTTATGATTAAAAAAATTAATTTCATTGTGTATAATAATATGTCAAAAAATAAAAAAAATTATATTATTTTATCTCACAAAACATTAAAAAAAATTTACAAAAAATTATATTTCCAAACCATGTAAAAAATATAATAAATATTAAGTTATTTAAAAATATATTTGATTATTCTTAAACATTTATACAGAAATTTAAATATGTTGTTATTCATATTCATATAACAAATTTTAATGGCCATGTCATAACGATCACATTTAAATATTTATCACAGTTCTTCTAGGCTCAGTGTTGGGTGTTGTATACGCTATTGAACATAATGTTCTTATAATAGAATATTATGGTGTTAGACAAATAGAAAATTCTCTTATAGTATAGAAATATAAAATAAACATTATTCGATACCATTTTGAAGTGTCCTACTCGGGGTCCCACTAAAGTTGTGACCCGATATGGTTTATTCTCTGACTTTAGGTGCACCACCCCATACACTAGAGCTTTTTGACTAGAAATAAAGGTCTAATATTGTACACAATTAGACTATACACTCTATACCAGAAAAAAAATTCAAAAAATAACATAACCAAAAATCAAGGTAATGATAATCTCAAAAAACAATAATCATGACTTAAAAAACCAAAAACTGGATAAATGATCACATGCCAACATAGTAAACAGGTAATGTAATAATAGTTCCATTTTTCAAAGGAATAAAAAAGAAAAAAACTCTAATAATTCTCAAAATAGATCCCAAAATCAGTTTGGTCACCTCATCCATGCCCCATCCTTAATCCGAACTTAGCCAGGAACTCTGCTTGGTTACCCATGGCGGCCCTAGCAGGGTGTGAGTGAAACTTAATAGGCCACAACCAATGGTGTCTAAAGAAATATAAAGTCTAATAAAAATTTATATAGAAGGAAATATTTAAAAGAAACATGACAAAATATATAATAAAATTTCAAAATTTAAAAATCATATCATTTAACCACTTGGGACCCTCGATGTTACTCTAACTACTAACCCACCATACCAGCTTTGGCCATGCCAGATGTAAGGACCCGACCCTAGTTTCCCAGAGCCAATGCCTTCTTTGATTGCATTGGAATACAAACATGGAATAATCATCCAGATGGACCGAGTAGATTAGTATTACTGAAAACAAGATTCTTACTTAAGATAAACATTACAACATGAAAAGAAATAAAACATAGAAACTTCTTTGACAACGTCCATAACTCCAAGGTTATTTTATCATGTCATTAATAATGAACTTCTTCATGTACTAAAAAAATGAAACATAATAAAGGGGTGAGCTCAAATGATTCGTAAGGGTAATTAATATAGTGAATGAAAACAAAAACATTAGTCATGGTGAATAATATAAAAAACATGCCCTTAAAAATAATGTTGATTATACTATGGAAGAAAAATTAGCTGAGTAAATATTGCCATAACGTAACCTAATCATGGGAATTCTAATAGTCAAATAACCACATGAACCACAAATACTATTTCAAAATGAGGGAATGAATAATGAATAATAACATAACCATACTGTCAAGGCCTCCTGCCCAGACCATAAATAATCATTTTGTCCAGAGTTGTGCTAAGACTGTAGTTTGTATCATTAGACCAAATAATGCACCGAGAGGCTATAGTGGGCCCCACAAGACACTTAATATGTCCAATTAATTCTTTATATTAATGGTGGTAAACAAAAACAACATAGACATTTCTATTCAAATTAATATATGAAATGTAAATAGCATTCCTTGAATATTAAGAAAAATCATAGACCATTTGAAGTATTATGATGAATGATTTTAAGATATAAAATCAATTGAAAAAATAATCATAAAACATTATATTAAATATGGTAGATGATAAAATGGAATAATAATCCCAATAAAAAATAATAATCAACAAGAGTGTTGAAATAGATGAAGATACTCTAATTAAATCTTCAAGTAAATGTTGATATAAATTATCTTTTACTTTGACAAGAATAGTTCTTTGGGAAAATTATTTGAATAAAATCATAAGAGAATTAAGATATAATTTTCATAATAAAATAAGTGATTTTATAAAGATAACGGTTCAAAAAAACATATAATATAGTGCCCTTTAAAATAGGTAATCATTAGAGAAATTCCCTTGGATCGGGCGTGTATTTCGGAATCAATTTTGAATGTTCCTTTTAAAACTTGTAACTATCCACAAAATAAGGAATTTTCTGGTTGATAAACATATATAGAACAATCAACTAGATTTTGTGAAGACTACATAATAATATACCATAATTTCATTGATGTAATTAGACAATAAATGTAAATTGAATGAAAATGGATGTTTGGCCGGAAAACCCATTAACTTATATCTAATCATTTTCCACTCTTGAACTTAATCACCTGAAATATGAAATTATACATACTAAAAAAATATTTTAGAACCAATTATACATATAATTTGTTTATCATAATTCTTTTTTTTTCATTTATGCCCTTATTGATAAGTTATTATATTGAATTTTGTAGTTCCAAAGTGTTTGTTTTCTTTATTTTCTTAATTGGTTCACTTGATCATAAGTAATGGAGTTCATGTGGAATAGATGAAAATCCCCAAAATTGAATTCCCATTTTATTTATGATCATCCATAGGTTTTATTGGTCATTTATATAACATGGTTACAGGGCATTAGGATGATTTCTTATAGATAATCTTAAGGATAACTATTTCGGTTAATTTGTGGGTTTTGATTACAATGAAATCATTTTTCATTATAACTTAATACAATTTGTAAAAAGGGATTATAGAACCTCACATTGGGTATATTACATATATAATAATCTGGTTCAACCATAACAATAATGTTTTCATGACATGAATTTGGAATGAAAATAGATACTGAAAGCCCATAGTCATTAATTGTGGTAAATTGACACATCTCGGATGGTGTTCTTTCTACTAGAATAAATGAAAGTAAAAGGAAGAAATGATGATAACTTATTCAACTATTATGAAATCATTACAGTGCATTTAAGGTACTGGATTCATCACAATATATGGATAAGGAGAGGTAATAATAGAAAAATGATAAAAAATGAACATGAAAGGAAAAACAAAGAATTGAAAATGGGAATTTACCTCTTGAACCAAACTTATTTGAGAGCCTCCTTAAGGTGGAGGTTTTTGTGTTTTTGTGAGACCAAGGATTGATGGATTTGGGAGAAGAGGTTGGAAATATATTTAGGTATAATTTGGATAATTCACAAGGCTTGATAGGAGTGAAGAGAAGGGGGAGTGAGAGGGGGGTTGTAGTGGAGGAGAGATAGTTTTCATAATCTTTTATTCATTAGATTTTTAATTTCCCACAAGAACATAAATAATGATTATTCGATGAACAATAATAGTAATAAATGCATGTGATTTAAAAACATGTGGGATTACATAAATTGTTATGTAATGAATATTTTATTTACCTGATAATTTGAATATACAGTATTTTAATGTATTTCACTCATCACCAAAAAGTCGTGTTTTTCAGAAAAATACCAAAATTTCACCGTAACCATTTTTCGATGTGTAGAATATAAAAATGAATTCCATTATTCATAAATTATTTTATAAGTATGATTAATTTAATATATAATTAAAATCATTATTTATTCTAAAAACAACAGTTTTAAAACATTTATTTACTTATTTCAAAGCTTAGGTATATTATACTTCTACCTGAAAGTTATTTATATACTATCATAGGTAATGTTACTATTCATTATGTTATATTAGTATTCTTAAGGGTATGTTGTAATGTCCTAGAAATTTGGTATAATTTTTTTTATTATATGGAATTATTTCAAGACTGTGGAATCTGATGGCGCACGATTCTGAGGCCAGGAGGGCACATAATGATCTGTCGAAGTTTTGTTAAAGTTTAATTAGAACATGTAAGCAGTTTTCCTAAAAATGTGGAATAAATCTTAAATGGTTACTCAGATCATAAATCATAGGGAACCGTTGTTCTCAAGATGGCTGGTTTACCCTAGTCATTACTTATGTTTGGCCAGTGCGGGTTACAAGTGAATGTTATTTTTTGGCCGTAAATAAACAAAATAAGTGAAAATTATTTTATTATAAAATTCATAACTTTTAAATGGTAACTCGGATTGGAAATCCATGAGTACCGTTGGGTTATTTGTGGAGTTTTACACTTGGGAAAAGCCTAACCTCAGCCGGGGAGGTTTGAGGGTGAGTTATAAAAATTTTCCGAACATGTTTTCACCTATGTTCAGTAAACTCGTGAATGGTGTTTTATAAATTTGGAACCATTTAGTGGATTAAAAATCAAATGGAACTATTAAATCCATACTACCAAGATTCACTTAAGGGATACTTCACTTCGACCGCAGTAGGTCCAGGGAAAATGTAATTTTTTGGAACTTTTTAATATAATAAATAAAATAACTTAATTATTTAATTTTTATTTTATTCATCCAACGAATAGGCGGTAAGGTGGGACCAGTGACCTATCAAGCCAATAAATTTCTTGTACCTCTAATCTAAGTATCAAAAATGTTAGGGGAAATTAGGAAGCTTTATAATTAATGATCCCCAATAAATCCCTATGTTGTTACTTACCATGCCCCTATCCTATATAAATATAGAGCTGGGGAAGGTGTATCAGAGTGATTCACCAAGCATCGAATTACTGAAGGAATGCCACGATGACAAACCCTTTGAAGATGAAGCCAACCTAGTGGGATTTGATAGAAGACACCAAACCAACAATGGGAAACATGCGAGTGGCATCTTTGGGAGCCGGTCATAAGAACTAAGAAGACGGTCCACTGACAAGCGCAGACGATTCTACTATGTTCATGGTAGTGGTTATATTTATATTTGAATTTACTTTATTGAGTCTTCAAATACTAAATTCATGTAAAATATGGACATATGGGTATATCCATCATCCAAAAAATTAAACTTACTCCTCTATTTTTATTCGTATCACGTTCTTCATGATTTCTTCAACGCCTAATATTTTTTGACGTTGGAAACACCGTGTTTTGTTGGGTGCGATATATGGACATGGAGCCATAGATGAAAGGATTGCGAATATGCAATCGTTTAATTTTTTTGGGATTAAAATGTAGCTACAGTAGCTCCCAGAAGAAGGTGGCGGCCGAAACCCAGCCGACCGCAAAGAGGGAAGGGCGGCGCATGTCAACGCCATCGGTTGATGAGGAGGTCGCGCCCGACAATCCACGATAGGGTAGGGTGGTGGCTGGAAACTAGTCAGCCACTTGACAGAGAGGCGACGTGTGTCCATGTAACTAGTGGAGCAGGGGGCCTTGACTACTTGGCCTCGGTGGAGGACAAAGGGTGGTTGGCCTTCTGGTAGGCCACGCAAGTCCAGGTGGGACACCTATGGTGGGTCCCACGTGCCACACAGCCGAACGGTCCGATGGACCGTTTGGGAAATATGGATGAAGTCGCACCCCCCTTTGACGCCATCTTGGTCAGATCATGCTGCCCAGTGGGCTGTTCCATGTTTTCCATGCCCCCAGACCGCACCAAGTGTGTCGCGCCCCAGGGCCGCACCCAATTGGCTGGGCCACGCCCCGGGGGGCTGGGTCAGGACACCCTCTTCGTGGTCCAAGTTGTGCCCACTGATGCTGAGCCTACCGAGGCCCAGGAGAACTAGCCCGGAACTATATTGGTATGGGTCAGGATGGGTCGTTCTGACCAGGTCGGACCGGACTCGGGCCCATCCGAACCCAGTTTCGCCTTCTTTGACGTAACTTAATAATCGGGAATCCATTTGGAGAACTATATGTGGAACCAAAATACTTGGATTGATATGGTACATTTGGTATAATCCAATTCAGTTTTGGATAATGTTGGAGTATAGCTGGGTTGGATCAACTGGGCCCCAGAGCAGAAACACTAATAACATATAGATCGAGGGTCTGATAGATGCGTCATCTATTGTGTTGGAACACTTATGACATGACTGAATTTTGGGATAATTATTCATAGGATATTGGATCGGTTGAGGTATGACTGGAGGCTTGAGGAGAGGATCTAACAAGTGTGCTACGTACGGAACCCTGTGACTGGCTGAGACTTGACGACTGCTGATCATTTCACCTCAGAGTGACTCGACAGGCCCAGTAGGGAGCGCCTCTGTGTGACATGATAGACCCAAGTGGGGAGCACCTCTGTCTGACTTGACAGACCCATGGTGGCGATTGCCTCTATGTGATGCAACAGACCCACGGTACACGACATGAGGAGTATCTCAGTAGACCATGAGGGGGAGTGCCTCTCTCTGACGCGACAGACCCATAGTGGGGAGAACCTCTGTGTGACATGGTAGACCCATGGTACTCGATATAATTAGTACCTCAGTAGTCCATTTTTAGTGGGAAGACCCTCTCTGTGATGCGGCATGCCCACTACACTCGATAGAGGAGGAATTCTCCAGCAGCTGAGGTGTTCAGTGTTTTGACTGGGGATGTTATTTTTTACTACCCATAGAATAGTTCATTGCGTGAGCTGTCTTTATCTTGTTCTTGTGATTGAGGTTATGCTATATGGTACTTTACCTGTGTGGTAATCTACCTTAATGGTATTCTTCCCTTCTATATGAGGTGGGTATTTTATGATAACTTATGTATATGTATGGGCATATACCTATGTAGGGTTGACTATTGTTTCTATGTTACGCGTTTTATCTTTTGCGGAACTTGGAATGGCCTTTAGGTCTCATGGTCCCTACTGAGTATTGTTATACTCACCAATGTGCTGGATATGCCCGCACCATGTTGTGTCTGATGTAGACGATAGACAACAATGATTGAGGACAAGGGTACCTAGACTGGAGACTGCTCAGAGGTGGACCTTGGACGATTTGATCCACAGAGATGATCCATCAATAGTTGTACCTACCATTCAGGTAGGATCCTTGATGGGTGTTTACAAGATTTGTACTATGTTTTACTTGTACTTTCCAGTTGGTCTTGTATTCTAGCCCCTTTACTTTTTATATGCACCCTATTTACTATATAGTTTAAATTGTGCCTATATCTAGCTATGTTCTTGGTTTGTGTGAGTTTACAGTTTATAAAGGAAACAACTTCTCGTTTTAGGTAATACGCATTTCGATACTTGTCACCAGCCCCTGGCCTATAGATGGTGGGCTTGGGGTTGTCATGGCACATACCCTGGGGGAGGGGTCATGACAATTGGTATCAGAGGAGTTTGGTTATATCAGAGAACAAGGACTCTGATATTTTCTATGAAGTAATGGTGTTAAGGGTTATGAGTATGGTTTTCAGTTCGAGGAGTCTAGTGTTGGTGTGGCGGCCGACATATCCATACCCAAGGACCCTGAATTCTGATTTCCGTCTTAGTACATAAAATCATTGATTTCATGGTTTTTGAAATGTTTTTCTTGTAATTTCTTGGATTAGCTCACTAGGTATATCTTAATGATCGTGGCACACATGTTCCTTACCAGGATGCCGCCATATAGATAGCCAGCTAGGATTCCTAAGAATCTACATGATGACAACCCACCAAGAGATGAGGCCTTGGTGTAGGGCCCTCTTACGGTGTTAGTACCATTGGGTGGTGTACCAACAGCACCAATACCTGTTGGGAATTTGTTACCACCAGCTCCACTAGTAGAGGATTCATTCCTATTGAGCGCGTTGCATGAGTTCCAGTAATAGAGGCCTCTATGGTTTCACGGCTAGTCAGATTCCCAGGCAGCTAAGGGCTGTCTGGAGGCACTGTTTAGAGTTTTACACGTAGTTGAGACACCAGTATAGATGATGGTGATTCATAGTACTTGTATTTTATAGTACGTGACCATGAGGATGGTCCATAGGATAATGAGGATTCGGTACTTGGACCATTTCTTGAGATGGTACCTTTGGGTATTGTGCCAGATATATCACTACCCTTTGGTCAGCAGTAACAAACGGTAGTACCGGTAGAGGACTCATTTAGGCATAGTTCCTTACACGACTTTCAGAATCAGATACCCCTTAGGTTATTAGGTGAGCCCGACTCACATGCGTCTACGGATTGACTTGAGGAGGTGGCTGAGAGTTCTATTGAGCTTCTACAACTTCAGCAGGATGACATGTTGTTAGCTGAGTATTCATCGAGGCATACTCACCATTCCTAGTACTTGATGAATACGATATGATTAGTGCTCCAGGGATCAAAACTACGAGTGAGGTGTGTTTAGGTATATCAAGTCCATCACTAATCCTCTATGAATTCCTACTTATGTTAGGGTTCTAGAGAGAACCTTTGAGGTTTAATGTTCTTTGGCTGAGTGAATAAAGCTAGTGAATTTTAGATGTATGAAAGTGAGAAACTGACACCAGTCTCAAGGACATGGGAATGTAAAATGTTTCGGGATGAGGAATTGATAAGGACAGATGAATCTGTAGGGAAGCAGAAATAGAAGCAGAGCTAGGAGAGCAGCATGATGTGGTGTACATTTCGACATGTTACAACCACCCCCATTTATGGTTCCTACCAGGCTCATGATGTTGGAGGACAGGGGAATGGAGTAGCTGCATATGGTCAAGGAGTGCGACCCAGGTGCTCCAAGAATGGTTAGAGGTATGGCATGTGTCTACTACTAGCTGCCATATTAATTGACATAGAAACTAATAATACCTCCTTACCACATATCTTGTTAAAGAACTAGAGATTCCGATTGGGTTGTTTACTTGACCCACATGTCTAGAGATACCTTTTGGAGGAGACTCAATAATCACAGGTACGCCGACAGTGTGATCTGACCCTTGAGGTGAGAGTTTCAGTTGGAACCTCTTTGTGGCAGCATCGAGGCATTAAGAAGTTAGTTTGGGTATGGACTATACATCCACAGTTCATACTCAGACTGACTGCATTAGTCAAAAACTTTCTGGTCAATTTACATCGTTGGAATGGGATATTCCTTGGTCGGAGAAAAAATAAAACCTAGGTAGCATGGGAAAACGCATGCAAAGGAGGGTGCAGCCGATCACGCCTGAGACGACCAGCCATACCCTCGTGGAAGTGGAAGTTTTGAGTTCTCATTTTCCGATTGAAGCGGTAGAGTTTGGGGACATCCTTTCAAAATATTTTTCCATGATTACCTCCCGGAAGGGAGATGGACGTCTGCTTTGGCTAGGTACTACCAGAGATTTGTACCCGACATCTCCAAGGTAGTGACACCCTTGTCAACTTTGATGGAAAAGGGGGAGCCTTTCCTGTGGACCAAGAAGTGTCATATGATCTTTCATGAGCTGAGACAGAGACTGATGTATAGAACTACGCTACCGATGACTTAGAGTTAGCAGCATTGGTCTTTGCGCTGAATATGTGGTGAAAAAGTTTATTGTTTACTCTGATCACAAGAGTCTCAGGTATATCTTCTCTTAGAAGGAACTGAACCAGAGACAATGATGATAACTAGAGTTCCCCCAATACTATGAATTTGAAATTGTCTATAATCCTAGGAAGGGGAACATGATACCACATTCACTCAGTAGGATTCTCTGGTTTGCAGTTGCTGACTGAGGTGTCAGAGCAGCTAGCCGTATTGCGATTATCATTGTGGAAAGAGATGAAGAAGCATACCTCCAGTCTATGAATTTCACTCCCCCACTCCTTCCGTATGTCAGGGAGCCATATCTTGTGGGCATTTACTGCAAGGCTCAACGTGCTCAGATATCCTCAAGGTAGGTACCTGATAGATTTCTTGAAGGTGGAGAGAATTTCGTCCTTTTCAGAGGACGTACCATGGTACCAGTAGCGCTACAGGAGGAACTATTAAGGGAGTTCTATACATCCCATCTAGAGGTACACCCATGAGTGGAGAATATGTCCAGGACCTCTCATGTTAGTAATGGTGGCTAGGGATGAAGAAAGCAGTGGTAGAGTTTGTATCACGACGTATCACATGTCGGCAAGTGAAAACTGCACAGAGTTGGAAGAAGTCTTATGTTGAAAGGATACAGAGACCCTTGGAGGTCCAGGGGGGAGACCACGTATTCTGGAAAGTCTATAATATATGTGGACTACAGAGATTTTTCCGGGGTGGAAATTTATCACCAAGGTTTATTGGTCCATTTCTGATATTTCAAAGGATTCGCGAGGTGGAAAACCACTTGGCACTACCACCACATTTGGAGTGGGTTCATGATGTCTTCCATGTGTTTCAGCTGAGGAGATATGTTCATGAACCTTCTCAAGTCATTGACCATGGAGAGATAGACATAGAAGATGGGGCGACGTTTACAGAGGTTCCCATAGAGATTGAGGATCGATAGGAACATGTCCTTCATGGGTGGTCGATACCACTGGTGCGCATTTGTTGGAAACACGGGAATCACCAAGTGTTCTCATGGGAGTGGGACGTTCAGATCCATGTTCAATACCCCCATTTGATTCCTTAGTTTATGGTGTGGCTTTTAGGGATGTAAATCTCTAATGTGGGGAGAATATAAGGTACCGGTAACTCCTTATATTTTTTTGTTATATCAAATTATTTCAAGACCACAAAATATGACAGCACATGATTTTGAGGCCAGAGTGCCGAGAATGATCCGTCAAAGTTCTGTTAAGGTTTAATTATCACGAGTAAGCTATTTTTCTGAAAAAGGTTGAATAACACTGAAAAAGTTACACGGATCAGAAATCTGAGGGCACCATTGCGCTTAGGATGGAATGTTTACCCTAGGTGTGAATTAAGTTTGGACAGCATGGGCCACCGTTGAAATTTAGTTATTGGCTGTAAATAAAATAATTAACTGATAATTATTTTAATATAAAATTAATAACATTTAAACGGTAACTCAGATTGGAAATCATAGAGTACCATTAGGTTCGTTGCGGCATGTTTCACATAGGCAGAGCCTAACCTCAACCAGTGTGGGTCGAGGGTGACTTTTAATAATTTTATAATCTTTTTTTGGGTATGTTCAGTAAACGTGTGAGCTACGTTATCTATATTTTGAACCATTTCATAGATTAAAAATATGAGGGAACTATTGAATCTCTAGCGCCAAGTTTTTATTAAGAGAGACTTCACTTCGACTGTAGTAGGTATAGAGAAAATGTCAGTTTTTGTAACATTTTAATAGAATTTATAAAATAACTTTATTATTTTATTTTAATTATATTCTTCCAAGGGAAAAGAGGTAAGGTGGGTCCAGTGATGTGTAAAGCCAATAAATGACTTGAACCTCTAATTTGAGTAACAAAAACGTTTGGGAAAATTAGGAAGCGTTCTAATTAATGAGAATCATTAACATCCTGTGTTGTTACTTAGCTTCCCCCTCTCCTATAAATATAGAGTTAGGGAAGGGGTATCAGAGAGATTCACTAAGTTGAGAACTGCTGAAGGAACACCATAACACTAGACCTTTAGAAGACAAAGTAGACCTAGTGGGATGTGGCGGACGACACCAAACCACCAATGGGAGATGTTCGAGTGTCGTCTTTGGGATCCGGTCATAGGAACTAAGAACACGGTCCACCGGCAAGCACAGAAGATTATTCGACGTTCAGGGTAGGGGTTTTAGTTCTGTTTAAATTTACATTATTGATTCTAAATATCCAAAATTCATAATGACAATGGCCAAATGAAAATGTCCATCATCCTGCACATAAACCTTGCTCCACTTTCTTTTTATTCTTTGTGCGATCTTCATGCGTTCTTCAACGCCTAATATTTATTGACGCTGTAAACATGGAGTTTTTTTAGCATGAAATATGGAAACGAAGCCCTTGACATAAAGATCATGAATATGTAATCGTTTAATTTTTTGGACTTGGAACGAAGCTGTAGTGGGTCTTGGAAGAAGGTTGCGGCTGACACCTGGCTGGCCGTGAGGAAGGAAGGGTGGAACGCGTCTGCACTGCTAGTTGATGAGGTGGTCGCAGCCTGTCAACAATAGCGAGGCAATGAAATGGACAACAACCGGTCAACCAGGTGGTGGAGCGGTGGCACACGTCACGCCACTGATGGAGCAGGGGGCCACGACCGCTTGGCCAAGACCGAGGCCGAAGGGCGGCCGACATTCTGGTGGGCCATGGTGGAGTAGTGATGCATGATCGCACCGCTGGGAGGAAGACCGGACGGCTGCACCAGCCCGAGCAGGACCCCTCTAGTGGGTCCCATATTCCACCCAGCTGAATTATCTGATGTAATGTTTGGAAAAAATGGATGGGGGAACACCCCCCCCCCCCCCTTGGTGCTGGCTCGAGCGGACCGCGCTGCCAAGCGGGCCGCACCACTTGGTTGCCTCCTTCGCGGGAAGAACTGGACCACGACCCATCGATCCGGGCCTGCCAAGGCCCAGGCCAATAGGGCCGACCCAAGCCCTTCTGAACCAAGTTTCACTTTTTTGTTTGTAACATGATAATCAATTATCTGTTCAACGAACTGTCAGAGTCACCACATTCCTTGGATCGAGAAGTTCTATTTGGTATACTCTACTTGAGTTTTGGATAATTTTCGAGTATGGATAGGTTGGATCGAACCTCGAATCCAAATGGGCCCTTATGTGAAAAATGATAATATCTTACAAACTGGGCATCCGATTGATGCGTTGTCTATTGCGTCAAAAACCTTATGAAGTGATGGACCATTGAGATACTTATTCATGGGACTTAGGGGTTATTGAGCTATGACCAATGGCTTGGGGAGTGGTTCTCTCATGAGAACTATGTATGGAACCCTACAACTGGATGAGACTTGATGATTGCTTACTGTTTAGACTCTGAGTGACTCAACATACACAATGGGGAGAGCCTCTATGTGACATAAAAAACCCATGTTGGGGAGCACCTCTATGTGACACGGAAGACCCACGGTGGGGGCGCCTCTGTGTGATGCGACATGCCCACAGTACTTGACAGGAAGAGTACCTCAGTATTCCAAGGTTAGTGGGATATACCTTTGTGTGATGCTGCTGACACATTGTTCTCGATAGAGGAGGAGTTCTCCAGCAGTCAAGGTGTTCAATGTTGTGACTGGAGATGTTACTTTTTACTACCCATGGAATAAATCCTGGTGTGAGCTGTATTTACCGTTTTCTTGTGATTGAGGTTATGATATGTGTTAATTTACCTGTGTGGTAATCTACCTTCATGGGATTACCTGTGGGGTATTATTCCCTCATGTGTCAGGTGGTAATATTATAATAACATAGGTATATGTATAGGAATATATCTAAGTAGGGTTGACTGTTTTTTCTATGTTATGTGGTTTATCCTTTGTGGATCTCTAGGAGAACTTTGTGGTTTCAGGGTCTCTACTGAGTATTGTTATACTCACCCATATACGGGCTATGCCCGCACCTTGTTTTTTCTAGTGCAGATGATGGAAAACACTGACTGAGGACGAGGATACTTAGACTGAAGACTACTCAGTAGTGGACCTTTGACGAGGTGATCAGCAGTGATGATAATTTGAGAGTTTTATTTACCTTTAAATTAGATTACTTGTTTGGTGTTTATAGGAGTTGTACTCAGTTTTACTTGTATTTTCCAGTTTTTCATGTACTTTTAAGTTGGTCTTGTATTCAGGCCCCTTTACTTTTTGTACGCGCCCTTTTTACTATATAATTTATTTTATTCTTGTATCTGGATGTGTGCTTGGTTTTTTTTAGTTTACAGTTTATAAAGGCATGGAATTTCAGTTTTAGGTTATACACCTTTAGGTGCTTATTTCCAACCCCTGGCCTATGGAAGGCGGGAATGGGGTAGTCACGGCACGGGCCCTAGGGGATGGGTCATGACAGATGATACTATTCACAAGGTTCAGTTACTATTCAATAGAAATTATGATTTTCTTATCATACTCCACATATCTTTCTGATTACAACTATGTATTTATGATTTTCAAACTTCACATCACAGAACTGACAAACTTATGATTAAGTGTCACATAGAACATATTATTTCATTATGAAATTTTTATTAGAATGAAATTTGAATTGAAAAATATTGGATCGTTACATTCTCCCCTCCTTACAAAAAGTACGTCCGTGAAATTCAAAAAATGTTACCTAAAAATATTTGGGCATGTATTCAACATAAGCACCTTGGAATACCATGTTGGCTCTTCCATCTTATAGTTCCTCCAAATAAGCTTTAGCAGAAGAGTCTTTCGATTTTTCAATACTTGTTCTAAAGTATCATGAATCTTGATAGGCTCTTCACAATAAGACAAATTAGGATCATGTTCTATTTCATAATAGGTGAGTACATGTGTCAGGTCTCCCATGTATTTCCATATCATTGACATTTGGAATACACTGTGAACTTTGGAGATATTTGGCATTATTACCAGACGGTAAGCTACTGCTCCAATTCCATCTATAATTTCAAAAGGTCTGATGTATGTGGGACATAATTTTCCCTTCTTACCGAATCATATAATTCCCTTCTATGGAGATAATTTTATGAAAACAAGATCTCGTACTTCAAATTCTGAATCCTTCCTTTGGTTATCAGTATAGATCTTTTGTCTACTTTTAGCTTTTTTGATATGGGTTTGGATAATCTTCACCTTTACCATTTTTTCTTCTACAAGTTCTGGGCCCACAAGCTCTCGTTCACCAACATCATCCCAATAAGTTGGTGTACGCCATATTTTTCTATATAACGCTTCATACGGTGCCATATCAATACTTTAACAGAAGCTATTTTTATAGAAAAAATCTACGAGAGGTAAATAATGATCCCAAATGGCATGAAAGTCATGTGAAAAAGACCTCAACGTGTCTTCCAATGTTTTAATAGTCCATCATGATTATCCCTTAGTTTTTGGGTGTTAGGCTCTGCTCAAACGAAGATCAGTACCTAAGGCCTTCTAAATACTGTTCGAGAATTATGATGTAAAACATGGATCATGATCAGAAACAATTGATAAGGGTACACCATGAAGTCTTTCAACATTATTTATATATAGTATTGATAAATGATCAAGTGATAAATCTTCTATTATAGCAGGAAAATGTGATGATTTTTTAAAACAGTCAACAATGACCCATATCGCATTACTATTTCTTAGAGTCATTGGTAGCCCCATCAAAAAGTCCAATATAATATCATCCCATTTCCATATAAGAATAGAAAGGATTTTCATGACTTCTCCGTGACGTTTTTTCCCTCATTCACCTGTTGACAAACCAAACATCTCGACACATAATCAGCGATCTCCCACTTCATGTTTTCATGTAGAAAATGTACATTTAGATCTCTATACCTCTTTGTGGTAATAGGGTGTATAGAGAAATTAAAGCTATGAGAATCATCCAATAGTTCCTTCTTTAACTCAGAAATATAAGGAACACAAAGCTTGTTTCCAAATTTCAAAATGCCATATTCATATGTGATGTCCATAAACATCCCATCGTTTACAGCTTTAATTATCCATTGAAACTCCTCTTCATCAGTCTGAGAAATTTTTATCCTTTTCACCTAAAGAAGTTTGGAAAACCATTTTCAAAAGTATTGATGTGTTACCTTCCTTGCTAATTCCCATATCTATCTTTCTAGATCCATGAAAAAAAGATCCCTTTCAACTATCATGTTCTTCAAAACTGCATGATCTTTTCTTCTCAAATCTTCTACAACCTTATTTTCCTACCCTAGGTGGTAGTTTATTTTGTAATCATAATCATTGGGTAGCTCTATCCATATCCTTGGCCTCATGTTGAGTTATTTCTATGAGAATATACATTTCAAACTCTTATGTTCTGTATATATCTCACATTTTTTTTCATAGAGGTAATGTATTCAAATAATTAGAGAAAAGATTATCGATGATAATTCAATATCATGAGTTGGAAAGTTCTGTTCCTTAATTTTTAGCTGCCAAGATTCATAGGCAATAACTCAACCATTCTACATAAGGACACAACTAGGTAATTTATTTGATGCATCGCTATAGATAACAAATCCATCATTCCCTGATGGTAGAGTCAAGATCTGAGAATTCACTAACATCTTCTTCAATTATTCAAAACACTCTTCAAATTTCTTTTCCATGGTAAAATAACCCCTTTTTGTGTGAGATTTGTCGTTGGGTTGGCAATACGGGTGAAGTTCAGAACAAAACACCGATAATAACCTTCTAAACCAATAAAACTATGCACCTCAATTGTGTTCGTTAGAGTAGGCCATTTCTGCACAGCCTTTTTCATCACAAGATCTACATATATATTATCCTTGGAGACAATGTGGTCTAGAAAAGAAACAAATTGGACCCAAAAATCACATGTGAAAAACTTCCAATATTATTTATTTCATCTAAGTGTCTTCAGAATAGTGCACAAGTGATTTTAATGATCATCATGTATTTTAGAGTATACGTACATATCATCAATAAACACCACCACAAAGACATCAAGATACTCCTTGAAAACACTATTAATCATATCTATTAAAACATATGGTTCATTAGTTAGTCCAAAATTCATTATTGTAAACTCGTAATGCCCGTACCTAGTTTGAAATTCTGTTTTTGGAATGTCTTCCTTTTTTCAATCAATTGATGATATCCTGATCGAATATCAATATTCTAAAAATATTGGGCTCTAATAAGTTGATAAAATAAGTAATCAATTCATGGTAGATGATACATATTATTTATTTTAATATCATTGATATCATTGTAATCAATGCATATCCTCATGTATTCATCTTTATTCTTGACAATGAGTATAGGGGCTCCCCATGGAGAAACACTACATCAAATAAATTTTTATCACTCTATTCCTCTAGATATTTAATTACTTCCACTAACTCTATAGTGACCATTTTATATGGGGTCTTTGATATGGGCCTTGAACCAGGAATTAAGTTAATGGAAAACTCAATTTCCCGCTCCGGAGGATGTCCAGGTAAGTCCTCTAGAAAGATATCAAAATATTCTTGGACAATAGGTATGGCCTATATCTATACATTCTTATCCTCACCTCTATTTATTTCATTTCCTTCCTCCCTAATAATTGAATTTAGTAGATCTACTGGGTGTGGATCTATATGTGAATCAAATGGAGAGGTTTTATCTCTAAAAATAAGGGATTCTACACCATTATCAAAAATTATAACTTCCTCCTTCATGCAATATAACTTCGCATCATAAAATGATATATAATTCATAATGAGAATTATATCATAGTCAACCGTTTGTATGATGACAAGGTTAAAAACTAAATCACATTTTTGTGTCATAAGGGGGACAAATTGACACACCTTTGTTGCAATAAAACATCCACTAGGAGTTATGACTGATACGACCTTAATTAAAAAAAATTGGACATGTCTAATTTTATTGAAAAACTGGGATGATATAAATTAATGCGACAATGTAGAATCAAATAAAGATTTGGCTAATTTTGATGAAATGATCAATGTACCCACCACCACATTATTTGGAACTTTAACCACCATAATTGTAACCACATAAGCTTGGCCTTGCTCACTTGGAATTCTTTGGGGAACATTTCCCAGACACATAGGACATTCATGTGAATAATTTCCCATCTCCCTACAATTGTAGCACCAAACATTGGTAGCTTATTTCTTCCCCTTACAATCCTAAGATAGGTGGCCTTTTTCTTAGCACCTGTAATAAACTCACATTCCCTTCTGGAAAGTTCCAGGGTGTTTCTTCCCATAATCACTTCATGATTGAAATTCAACTCTTCCATTCTTCCCCACTTCATTATTTTCATTCCCAATGTTTTCTCCAGCCCTATTCTTTAATTTCTTTCCCTTAAAGTCATATTATGTAGAGAATTTATTTCCTGTCTTGATAGAACTTGAGTCTATATTTTCATATGATGAGAAACATTGGGAGACTAGAGTCCTTTGAAAGAATGGTTTTAAACCAACAATGAATCTATGAATTTTTCTAATTCAATTACGTATGTAGTCCGCAACATTTTTCACCAGCCTAGTAATGTAGGCTTCATACATAGAAACATTTGCTTCCTCCTTCTGCCTCAGATTCAAGAATTTCTTCTCCATATCAGCTCTCCGTTCATGGGGGAAATATTTTTCTATTAATATTTCATTAAAATTACTTCCTTCCATCTCTTCGATTTCTTCCTCCTCCTTTCTGTTTTGGATTAATGAACACCACGGATCTGCACCTCTCTTTATATGATAAACTACCATGAAAACCTTCTCTCTTTTGTTACATCCCAAAGAGATAAATATCTTCTCATGGGAATATATCCACTTCTCAGCTAAAAATGGATTTGTAGTCCCATTTAATGATGGAGGTTGTTATCGTATAAAGTGATCTAACATAGCTCCTCTATGTGGTGAATCTAGATGCTCCATACCAGTAAGGTTATTATTTTTAACCAAAGTAAGTTATCCCAGTATATTTATGTGTTTCTCCACACCAGAGCCAACATCATTATCTTGCATCAGAGGGAAATCCCTACAGGGGACATGTGTGTTAATGAAATTTCCATTCCTTCCACTAGGTTATATATCTAGATAGTATAATACACTACATTAGGTTATGAATCATAATGTATAATCTTAACATAAAAAAATAATTATCAAAAACTGAAATCCTATTCTTGGCTAACCGCATAATCACAAAAATGGTTTCATTGAGGAAAATTTTACATTAAAATCCTTCATAATGGCTTGTAAAGAAAATGTGAATTATCTTAAGCATATCCCTGGGAAGCTTCACAACCAAGAGTGCATCAAAAACCATTGTCATGTACCATGATACCCCAGGTCAAGCCTGAAACTCCATGTCGGAGCTTTCATACATATGTACATCTGTTCCAGAGCCACCTCTAACTGCTCATATCTAGAGATGGGTGTATTGTTTGAAAGATCCACAAAATAATTTCCTTACCAAAATAAAAAGATGTTCTTGTATGTTTATCCTCAATGTATAACTTAGGGAATCTTCCCTAATCTATGTTTTCTAAATCTAGTTTCCATATTTGCTACGAAACATCCTCTGATACCAACTCTAAAGACCCGACTACAGTTTCCCAGATCCAGTGCCTTATTTGATTACATTGGCATAAAAAAAAGTAATAAGCTTCCTGATGGACCAAGTAGTTTAGTATTATTGGAAACAAGATTCATACATTAGTTAAACCTCACAACCTGAATAGATAAAAAACATAGAAACTTCTTCAACAACATTCATAAATTCTTGGTTATTTCAACATGTAATTCACAATAAAATTCTCTAGGTCCTGATAAAATAAAAATAATAATGTGGTGACCTCAAATTCTCATTAAGGTTAAGAAATACCTTGAAATAAAACCAAAACATTAGACATGTTGAAAAATTGAAAACACATGCGTCAAAAAATAATCCTGAACATAATATGGAAGATAAATGAGCTTAGTAAATTTTTCCATAACATAACACAATCATGGGTATTATTCTAGTTGAATAACCACATGAACCACCAATACTATTTTCATAATGAGGGAATTCATAATATGGTACAATATAACAACACTATCAAGGCATCATGGCTAGGCCATAAATAATCATTTTGTCAAGTCCTTGTGACATGATCGTAGTTTGTCTCACGAGACCTACCATTGCACCAAAGGGCTATAGCAGGCCCAACTGACACATACTATGTCTAATTCATTCTTCATATGTACTGAGATCAACATGAAAAATATACACATCCCTACTAAAATTAATATTTGAAATGTAAATATCTTTCCCCAAACATTAAGCAAAAGCACAAACCATTCGATGTAAACCAATGAATGGTTTTAAGATATAACATCAATAGATAAAATAATCATAAACCATTAACTAAAATATGGTAGATTATAAAATGGAGTACTAATCCCGATAATAACTAATAAATAATAACAGTATTAAAATATATGAAGATACACTTATAAAATGTTCGAGTAAATCATGAGATAAATACTCTTTTACTTTGAAAAGAAGAGTTCTTTTGGAAAATTATTTGTATAAAACCAAAAGTGACATAAGATAGTATTTTAATAATAAAATGATTAATTTTATATAGATAATGGTTTCAAAAAATATATTATAGAGTGCCCTTTAAAATAGGTAAGAATTAAGAGAATTCCCTTCGATTGGGTATGTATTTCAGAAAAAATTTTGAAAGGTCATTCTAAAACTTGTAACAATCCACAAAATAAAAAAGGGATATGGTTGGTAAACATATATAAAACACTCACACCAATTTTATGAATAATACATAATAATATACTATAATTTCATTGAGTTAATTGGACAATAAATGTAACCTGAATGAAAATGGATGTTCGGGCGAAAAAACCCTTATCTTAAATCCGAATGTGTTGCACTCTTGAACATAAGCTCCTGGATTTTGAAATTATAATTATTAGTAAATAGTATCAAAATTTATTAGACATGTATTTATTTTATGATAATTATGTCTAGTTAATTAATGCCCTTATTGATAAGTATTTATATTTTATTTTATCGGTCCACAATGTTCATTTTCATTACTTTCATAATTGGTTCACTTCTTCTTAAGTAAAAGAGTTCTTGTGGAATGGATGTAAATCTATAGAATTTCATTTTAATATTATTTATGATCATAGATAGGTGTTAGTGGTCATTTATATAACTTGGTTACAGGGCATGAAGATGAATTATTATATAGAACTTTAATGAATACTATTTTGGTTAATTTGTTTGTTTTGATTACAACAAACTAATTTTTTATTATAACTTAATACCATTTGTACAAAAATATTACATAACCAATCACATGGTATATTAAATATATAATAATCTGGTTCAACCATAACAAGAATGGTTTCATTTCATGAACCAGGATAGGTCTCCATCCGACCCAGCGCCTGACCCGGTCCGCGACATAGCCCGAAGGGCGTTCTCGATCCCCATGTGCTGGCACAAGTGCCCAGGTATCAAAAAAATACATGGTAATTATTTACCCAAAAAAGTAAACACAAAAGCACAGACAAGATTAAAATACTAAAACTGTGAACTGACAACCAAACAGACCCTCAAACTAAAATCAACTTTAATGGTATACAACTTGAACCAACATAAAAAAGAAAACGACAATAAAAGATAGTCAATCTCAAAATCAAAGCACCAAGTAACAAGAGAGTTGTAACATAGGTAATATACAAACACCAACTTGTAAGAGAATACCATAAGAAACTCGAACCACCGTCACTAAGAATGATATCACAACCTGGAATACACAAGAAACAAGGTCTGCATACACCCATAGGTGAATGTGGGGTGTGAACCAAGATCCCAGTAGGACGTCACCCAATAAAAAGGATCCATGCCACAAAATCATAAATGTAATATAACATGTTTGTTTAAAACCATAATTTTAAATCTCTTTTAAGAAAAAATATAAAACTGAATGTTAAAATGGAAGAGTACTTAACGAAAAACCGTTTCACAATACTACTTTAAAATGGAAGGAAAATTTAATAAAGAACATGCACATACTCAAGTGGTCCTCCATATGCCAACAGAAGGCACCACGTCATGGATAGTAGAGCACTGTGGGTGAATCCCCTAATGTAGCTAGTATGTGTGGGGTGATAGAGACATCGTACCTTTGTGTTAATGTGGCATTGGAACCACAATAATCAATGCTCTCGTGCACGAGCCACTAGTAGAGAAACACATCCATAACCTAGTGGTATCCAATCATCACATAATATTAGTTATTCTTGTAACATTAATCCTGACATATGAAATCGGGAAGAACCACTCACATGTCATCAAGAGTACTAGTCATAATCCACCCACCTGGGACCTGGGGTTTTCCCTTGTGCTCAATCAAGTTCCACATTCACATAGCATATCACTTTCTTATATCACATACCAAACAATACATTATACACACAAGAGCCGCAACTTGCATACCCAAACCCATTAAAAAAACACACACAGACCAAATTAGTTCACAAACACACCTCACATCTATTATGTAATCTAAAAGTTCACTAAAATAAATTCAAAAATAGTTTCCAAAAGAACACCGCCAGAATATAAACTCTAATGTGTACCCAAAATCAAATATTTAGTCCAACCGCACACCAAAAAAAACATTTCACAGCATAATTCACATCACTTTCATGATTAGATAAATCCTTTAGACAAACTAAAGAACATTTACAAATATTAGAAAAAGGGATTGAACATGAAGAATGATATTTTAAACAATTTATGACACATTTAAGATTAGAAAACAAAAGTTTACACATGAGAGATGCACTCAATTCCATATAAGAATGTCACCATAAAACTAAAAGTATATCATATTCCTATCATAACATGTTTCCATTGTTCAAACAATTTGAAATTTAATTTGAAAAGTACGCAACATGGAAAACAAACCCAAATCCACTCATTTTCCATTGGAAGTCTCAATTTAATTACACAAACACCTCATAGTCCCTGGAAACTCATTTCACACTGACTAGATGACCCAAAAACCCTTTCCAACCATGTTTGGCATCCCAAATACCACTCAAATAAACAATTGATCCATTTATGAAACATATCACATGTATACCATTTGACATTACTTCAAAACACACAAATTTTTACATGAAAAACACATTTAAAAATAATTTACACACTCAACTCTTCCAAAACCTCTTTTTCATCACATACACAATTGATTGAACACTTATATTATTTACCACAACAAGGTATAAAGGAAAACATGACAATTTCTAAAGAAAGATCACTTTTTATCACGCACGCATTTCAAACAATTTTTAAAACACATTTCCCACAAACTAGAAAGAACATCCAATAATTTATAAGACAACACAAATATAGACGAAAGGACTATACTATTTTGAATATTCAATTTCATTGAATGAGCATGCCAAGAATTATAAACACCATTCGCACAATGAAATTAAATTATAGAACATACTAAATTAAATAAACAAGAAAATTAAATTAACTAAAAGATGTCAAGGCATGGAACCACCCACCTCAGTGTCGAAGACTCATAAACAATGGTGCGGAACTCCAATTTCACTCAATTCGCACCACATGGGATCCAAATTGGGCCCTAAACAAGAATTCGAACAAAAAAAGGATTAAAAAAATCAACAACTAAAGAGACATTTCCTCTACTGAATGGTCCAAAATTCAAGGGAAGATGAAAATAAGGATAATGCCCAATCGGAGGGGGGTTTCTCACACAGAAGGAGGCAAGGTGCCGGATGTTACGCTAACAAGGGAGGCAAGGGTGGCACAACAGATGTCTGAGGAGAGTAGGGTGCTCAGATGGTGAAACGTGAGTAGAGAGGCCAGTGGATGGTGTGAGAGGACAAGGGAGTCTCCGGTTAAAGAGTTTCGAGGAGGTCCGACCACTGGACATGGAGAGGGGTCACATCTAGCTATGGGTTGTGCATGAGGTAGAGGCGCTGCACAAGGGGAGCAGAGTGGAGAAGTGGGGGCGCTGTGAGTTGGGTAGGAGGGACTGGTCGAGTGGGTTCCAAAGATGCAAGAAGGCCGACCATGCGGTGCAGCAGAGAAGAATGTCCAACAACTACGTATGGGGTAAGGTTTTTTGGGTGAGGAAGTTGTACATACCAGGGGGACGGGGGGGGGGGGAATCTGACGGGGTAGAGAGAAATGTGAGGGAGAGGGAAAAAGGGGGAAAGAAAGAAAATAAAATAAAATGCGACTCTAAAAAAACTAAAAAATGTAATTGTAATAATAATAATTAACAAATTAATAATATTAACAATAATAAAATAAATAATTATTATTATAATAAAAAAATTTCCATTCCTATTATTATTATAATAATTCTTTAAGATCCATTCATTTGTTATTTATTTAATTAATTTTCTATATTAATCAAAAAAAAATTATTTCATTTACTTCATTTATTTGCTCTAAACATCAGGAAAGATGTGAAGGGAACCGGGAGAGGTCACATAGTGACATTGGTGATGTCGAGCAGCTTTGACCATCCCCCGCTTGTGCAATGATCACTGTCAAGCACCAAATATTCATTTATCAGTAGAATGTAAAATTTCAATCAGGCTCGGCCCACAATCCGACCAAGATTTGAAAAATAAATTAAAAATAATAAAAATAGTAAAATAAAAATTGTATCCAGGTGTGACATTTCATGACCATAATTGAGAAAGATAAAATAAATCAAAATCCCATCGTCCTTGAATGTGGTGATTTGACACATCTCAGGTGGTGTTCTTTTTACTAGTATAAAATAAGGTAAAATGAAGAGATGATGATAACTTATTACAATATTATGAAAAAATTACATTGCATGTAAGGTTCTAGATTCATCACAACATTTTGATAAATAGAGGTAATAATAAAAAAAGAAAACAAATGAACATGAAAGGAGAAGTAACGAATAGAATATAGAATTTACCTATTGAACCAAATTTATTTGAGAGCCTCCTTAAGGGGGATGATTTTGTAATTTTGAGAGACCAAGGATTTTTGGACGTCAGAGAGGAGGTTGGGAAGTTAATTGGATAGAATTTAGAGAAGTTACAAGGCTTGAGAGGAGTGAAGGGAAGGGGCAGTGAAAGAGGGTTTTTATTGTGGAGGAGAGAAGAGTTTCCATAATTTTTTAATCATTAGATTATTTATTTTCCTCAAGAACATCAATAATGACTATTATATGACCATTAATAGTAATAAAGTAATGGGATTTTAAACTAAGTTGTCTTATATCACTTGTGATGTCATGAATATTGTATTTAACCGATAATTTGTATATACGGTATTTTACCATATTTCACTATTCATTAAAATTCGAGTTTTTTCAGAAAAATAAAAAAATTTCACCCTAACCATTTTTCAACGTGTAGAATCCAAAAATGAAGTCCATTTTTCAAAAATAATTTTATAAATATGATTAATTAAATATTTATTTAAAATCATAATTTATTCTAAAAACAACATTTTTAAAAAAATTATTTACTTATTCCAAAGCATAGGTATATCGTACATCCATGTGAATATTATTTATATACTATCATAGGTAATGTTACTATTCATTAGGTTATATCACTATTAATAAGGGTATGTTACTATTCATATGGGTCGGTTACAGTTCACCAAAAAATATGTTTTCTTTATCGGACTCCAAAATGCATACTGATCACAACTATGTATGTCAGATTTTCAAAATTCATATCACAGAAGTGAAAAACTTGTGTTTTATAGTCACATAGAACTTAGTAGTTCTTTATGACATATTTATAATAATGGAATTTCCATTAAAGAATATTTGGTCATTACACCAAATGCGTAACATTCCAAATCAATAATGATCTCTATGCTTATGAATTAAAAAACTAATAAAAAATAAATAATTTTATTAATAAACCACATACTTTGTCACATTTTACAAAACTAGAAAATTATTTTTATAATAACCCTTCTCTGTATTTCACACTTAAACATAAATTTTTATATAAAATTTTCACTTGATAAAATATTGAAGATTCAGAGGTCTTGTGTCTTTTGGGTTTAAGGAAATTACATAACACTTAAAATATGAAATACACATCTTTATTGAAAACATCATTTACATGACCACAACATTACTTCATACTTAACACTACATTGGATAACATGAGGATGTACATAAGAAATTGGTGAGATATAAAGATAGGTAAGGGAGTATACATGACCTTATATGAATAATACAATACATGTTAGGAAATATTAATATCAATGGTGTAGAAGAGAAGAATGTACATAAAGGCATTTTATATAATGATTATCATACCACAAAGATGTGGAAACATCTTTTAACTTTGTATTTGCATGAGCCAAGCCTCATTTCACAAGAACCATGAGTAAGCCCTCATTAAACACGAATTAGCATGTGTAAACAAACATTTCTCATGAATTATCATGAGTTAACAACCATTTCCCCTGATGTATCATGATATTATTCTTTACCCAATGCATTTGAGTGATATCAGGGAACACCTTTTATAAACATTTAATTTTATGAATAAGTGTACCACATGAATCATACACATGGATTTATTGAACATAATAATTTATTCAATGAATAAGAGATATGGAATAAATAAATTTATGTTCTCAAACAACATGTACATGTGCATAAAGGTAAATACCATTAATAGTGAAATGAGTATGGTATTCATTTACAGGGTGATTTTGTCATGGGAAATTTTGGTGCAACTTTGACAGCTTAATGATGTAAAATTGAAATCATAAAATTGGTTGATGAGAGATAAATGGGTATCTCATAATTTATACAAGAAATGGATAGTATAGGAATCATGGAACATAATATCACAACATATGTAATGGAATTTAGATGCATAATATAAACTAATTTATTTATTATAAATGAGGAGAGAGAAATCCCTTACAGAATTTTGGGACGATAACGGGTGTGGAAGAGAGGAATTAATGAGAAAAAAGGGGTCTCTCATCATTCAAACCTATGTAGGGATGTATAAGGGAGCTAAAAAATTATACCCTAAAAATTTTAATTAAAAATAAAATTGAATCACAGGATAAGGAAATGTGAACATAAATAAGGAAGGAAGGAAAGTGAGGATGCCTTATTTAGAAGTGTGATCCCAAAGGCTTGGGAAAGTCTTAATAGAGGCTTCGTGGAATATTGGGGCACTATGGGAGGATTATAGAGATATTAGGACATATATTTTTCAAGCTCCAAAAGGTTTGAGTGAAAAGGAATGGATGATTGAGTGGGGTTTTCTAGGAAAAAAGAGGGGATTCCTTAATATTTATGTTTTGGACACTACACATTACACTAATAAAAAAAACCTTCCCATGGATTTTGACCATATTTTTTTATTGAAGGGGTTGGAAATAATTATTTCATATGTCCAATGGCCGATCTATTTTAAATATTATGATTTATTATGTGGAGGTGAGTAACACTCTCAAAGAAATATTTTAAAATTTTAAAACATGTTATGTCTCTTATTGTCCAGTAAAACATCATAAAATTAATAAAACAACTCTAAATTCATATTATTATTAATAAAAAACAAATTTTGGCCTAGTATATATTTTATTTTATTTCATTAAATCACTATTGGGTCATTTAGATGTCATAAAATACATTATATTTTTAAACTGTATTTAAATTTTATCTAAAATATAGACTATCTCAATAAATTATGAAAAATTAAACATTAGAACAATTCGATGTCCTAAATCAAATAATTATATTCATTTTATCTAAACAATTTTCTAATATGTGAATTTTTTCTTTTAAAATATAAACCGACCATTATTGAAAATTCCTTTGTTTTGACAAAACAACATTTAAACCATAATAATATTTAAAATTTTATAAAAATTATATGATTATTTATATTTAATAAAAACTGATTTAGTAATAATTTTTTTATAAAATATTATTTAATTAATTAATCCATTAATTCATCAAAATATATTTTCTAATTCAATATTAACTAAACATACTATTTCTTCTTTAAAAACCATTTATAAAGTAACAATAATAAATTGCATGTATATTATTTATTATATACAAAAATAATGCCCATAATCATAGTGCTAGGGACTTTTTACAAAACCCCTTATAACACCCACATAAGACCTAAAGGTAAGGTGTGTGATTGTGACAGACTCTTGGGTGCCTCATATAACATCGCTCGAGTGGTAATCTCTATTAACTACTACTTCTCCTATAGATTATTATGTTCAAGCTTAACGTGTTGAAGCTTAGCTTGGTATTGGTTCAGAGTGATGCCTAGTGATTCTACCTCCTTCCCAAACTCAAAAATATGGGCTTCATGTATAGCAATTCTACTGGATGAGGCCATCACTTCCTTTATCTGAGTTAATTGGATTTGATAAATCCCTATATTTATACTAATTATTTGATCACTGTTCAATTAAATCATTTGCAACCATTATAATTATTAAAGGTATTTTAAAATCCAAAATCACAAAACAAAGGAAGTTAATATTTTTTATATAAAAATTTTACATAATAATACATTTAATTAGATCAAGAGTAATTTTCATTAATAAAATTTTGTGTCGTTACAAACTTCCCCCGTTATAAAATTTCACCCTTCAAATTAAATTTTCTCGTACCAAAATAGATGAGGGTAACTTGGATTTCCTACATCCTATGATTCCCATATTTCTTCTTCAAACTTTTGGTTTCCTCACAAATACCATGATGTGGGGAATTGTATTATTTTGTAGAACATTTTCCTAATGATCTAAGATCTTCACATGCATCTCTTCATAATAGAGGTCATTCTCCAATGGTACCACCTCTGGACTGAGTACATCTGATGGGTCTGGTATGTACTTCCTCATAAATGATACATGGAATACATAGTTTACTTGAGACGCGATTGATGGGAGTTCTTTTCAATACTCCACTACTCTAATGCGATCAAGGATCTCAAAAGGGTCGATGTACCTTGGACTAAGCTTTCCATTCTTCCCAAATCTCATAAATCTCTTCCTTGGTGATATGGGAAAGAATAGCATGTATCCAACATCAAAATCTTGGTCTCATTTACAATTATCAACATAGCTCTTTTTTCGACTTCACGTAACTTTAATGTGCTGCAGGATGGTATTAACTTTATCTACCATTTCATTGACCATTTCTAGACCAAGGAGTTTTCACTCCACAACATCATCCCATCATGTTGGTGTTCTACGCCAAATCCCGTAAAGGGATTCTTAAGGACCCATTTGGATTCATGAGTGGAAACTTTTGTTGTCTGAGAACTAAACTAGAGGAATATTTTGATCCCATCTTCTTTTGAAGTGCAATGTGAAATCTCTCAACATTTCTTCAAGTATTTGGATAGTATGGTCAGACTGGCCATCAATTTGAGGATGATAAGACATACTGATGTTCAGCTCGGTATTTAGAGTGTGTTGGATACTCCTCCATAACATAGAGGTGAATCATGGAGCTCTATTGGATAAAATCAATAGTGGTACTCCATTCATCTTTACCACTTATCTGATTTTTATCCTTGTGAGTTTATCCAATGAGAAATCCGCTCAAATGTTAATGAAGTGTGAAGTATTTCTCCAATGGTACCACCTCTATTCTGAGTACATCTGATGGGTCTATTATGTACTTCCTTATAAGTGATACATGGAATACATAGTTTACTTGAGATAGGATTGAAGGGAGTTCTAATCAATATGACACTACTCTAATGCGATCAAGGATCTCAAAAGGGTCGATGTACCATGGAATAAGCTTTCCCTTCTTCCCAAATCTCATAAATCACTTCCATGGTGATATGGGGAAAATACAATGTATCCAACTTTAAAATCTAGGTCTCATTGGAAATTATAAACATAGATTTTTGTCAACTTTTAGAAGATTTAATGTGATGCATGATGGAATTAACTTTCTCTAAAATTTCATCGACCATTTCTGGACCAAAGAGTTTTCATTCAGCACCATCATCCCAACATGCTGGTGTTCTCCACCACATCCCGTAAAGGGATTTCTAAAGTACCATTTGGATTTTTGAGTGGAAACTTTTGTTGTATGAGAACTCAAACTGAGGAATATTTTGATCCCATCCTCCTTTGAAGTATAATGAGAATTCTCTCAACATGTCTTCAAGTATTTGGATAGTTTTTTCAGACTGGACATCAGTTTGAGGATGATAAGACATACTGATGTTTAGATCAGTATTTAGAGTGTGTTGGATACTCCCCCATAACATATAGGTGAATCATGGAGCTCGATTGGATACAATAGACAGTGGTACTCCATTCACCCATACCACTTACCTGATGTATATCCTTGTGAGTTGATCCAATGAGAATTACGCTTTAATTTTAATGAAGTGGGAAGTATTTATCTAATGGAACAACCTCTGGACTAAGTACATCTGATGGGTCTAGTATGTCCTTCCTCATAAGTGACAAATGGAATACATTGCTTACCTGAAACAGGATTGATGGGAGTTCCAGTCAACATGCAACTAATCTAATGCAATCAAGGATATCAAAAGAGTCGATGTACCTTGAACTAAGATTTCAATTCTTCCCAAATCTCATAAATCCCTTACATGGGGATATGGGGAAGAATACCTTGTATCCAAAATCAAACAATATGTCTAATTTACAATTATAAACATAGATCTTTTTTCGACTCTGACTATCTTTAATGTGCTGAAGGATGGTATTAACTTTCTCTACCATTTCATTAACCATTTTTAGACCAATGAGTTTTCAATCCGCAACAACATCCCAACATGATGGTGTTCTACACCACATCCCATAAAGGGATTCTTAAGGTCCCATTTGGATTCTTGAGTGGAATCTTTTGTTTTATGAAAACTCAACCAGAGGAATATTTTGATCCCATCCTCCTTTGAAGTAAAATGATCATTCTCTCAACATGTCTTCAAGTATTTGTATAGTTTTCTCTGACTGGACATCAGTTTGACGATGATAAGGCATACTATTGTTTAGCTTGGTATTTAGAGTGTGTTGGATACTCCTCCATAATTTTGAGGTGAATCATAGAGCTCGATTGGATACAATCGACAATGGAACTCCATTTATACTTACCACATATCTGATGTATATCCCTGCGAGTTGTTCTGATGAGAAATCCGCCTGAATATTAATGAAGTGTGAACACTTTATCCAAGGTTGATCTACAATCGGGATATTACCACTTATCTGATATACATCACGATTTTGTTGAGATCATGATAATTATTGGAAGGGTGAATTAACACATACTTCTTCTGGATGAAGAGGACCGCTGCACACCATGGTGAAGCACTTGGTCATATAAACCCCTTATCCAAATTCTCTTATAGTTGTTTTTTATTTCGTTAAGCTCCATGATAGCAATTTCATACTGAATCATAGAAATTATAAATTCCCCAAGTATAAGATCAGTTGATAATTCAATATCTTTTCTAAGAGGAAGGCCAGGTAATTCCATGGGAACTACATCAGCTAATTCCCTAACAATAAGCATGTTTTCAAGGATGGTTTCTTCTATAGACTCAATCATATGAGAAATATACATGTTCTCAAAGGGAATTAATATCCACACATGAGATGATGGTTCAATTAAGATTCAACCTCCTCCATGAACATGAACAGAATCAGGGGTTGATTCTTCTTATTGAGAGTTATTTCCTTCTCATGGTAATTTATGTTGGCTCTATATAGGGAAAGCAAATCCATGCTATGAATTTCATCAAATTCCACCATAGGGAGTATGGTGAGGTTCACCGGGAATTTTAATCCACAAATTGTGATAGGGGAGCTATATTCATGGGTTACAATAATTTCCCCATTTATCATTCCCACTGACATCTCTACTTCCAAGATTTGTGGAGGTTTTGTTGTTATTGTAATAAATAATCACGATATAAAATAATGAGTAGAACCAGAATCAAAAAGTACTTTCTCTATTCATGAATGAATAACTATCATACATATCACCACATTGTTTACAGGATTTTCTTTATCTATAGTGATAGAAAATAATTTCCCATGATTTCTTGGAGGTTATTGGTTTCCTATGAAAATCCTTGCCTTGGGGAACTAATTTTCAAAGTGTCCAGGTTCTTTATAGTTGAAGAAATGAAAAATGAGTCGAGGGTCAAACAGAGAATTCCTCTCCTTTTTCATAGCATCATGTTTATCTTTTCCGCAATTAATGACTTGGTGCCCTTATCTTACACAAATAAAAAATTTCTTCATCCCCTTCATGAAATTTATAGGGGTTTTCTTTACACACCTTTGGAATGTGGGGTGCTATAATTTCTTAGAACCTTTGGATTTATCCATCGGAGCACCAGAATTAAAGTCTAATTTCCGCTTCTTATCCCCATGATACCCCAAATAGTTTCTGATCTCCATTTATACATTGAGGGCACATCAAAAAATTTCATCATAGGTATTGAAGTCATAGATTTCTAGGTCATTTTGTATGGTAGGATTTAACCCACCAAAGATGAGGTCAACCTTTTATTCGGGGGTAACAACAAAGATGGAGGCGTATACTGAAGGTCTTGGGAATTTTTCCTCGTATGCTCTAATAGATTCATCATATTTTTTATTGAGAAAAAGGTTGTCACTTTCCATTTTAGTTGGAGAATGCGAGGAAAATATTTATCGAAAAATATTTACAGGATATCTTTTCATTCAAACACCTTGATCTCTTCCTTAGGCTTCATATTTATTTTATAAATATCCTTCATTGATCTGCTTCACCCTCAATATAATAAGTAGCTAGAAGAACCTTCTCTTGGTTGGAATATTAATGGTTAGAGAATACCATTTCAATGGAGTTAATACTTTGTTCAATGATTGAGGGATTATATAATACATTAAAAGTAGGAACTCTATGTTTCTTGAACCATTTGTTTCAAGATTATTATTTTTAGGTGGGTATGGATGTTCCTCTTGATTCATGTTTCTATTCAAAACACGAGTTAACTAAGAGAGAATCATGACAATGTTTGTGATTTCTGCTCCCATCAGAATGGGAATATTATTTGTACAACCATGACATTGATTATTATCCTGAGTGCTCTTATTACTGGACATTGGCTGGAATAAAAGGAATGTAATGGGAAACTCATAAAGGGTAATCCAAAGAAAAATGTGATAACATATAAATTACTTTAAATTTATTAACTTATGAATTTAAAGGATTCAATATATGTTATACATGATTTATTTTTTAATTTATATTCTTATGGGATTTTTTTATTTTTTAATAATAGTTCAAAATATGATTATGAATTTACCCAGGAATATCCCTCTACAGCGTCATACCAAGAGTTTTTTGGGGCCCTTTTTCATGGACCATTTCCGGTTCAAATCTATCTAAAAGCGGTATTTTCAGGTTTTACCCTCAGATACATATGTTCTATAGCCAACTATACTTTTTCATATCTATAAATAGATTTATTTTCATGATAAAACAATTAATATATAGTAATAAAAATTTAGGTACGTTTATCACATACATAGTCTTATCCCTATGGCTTTCACCGGTGTTTTCTAATCATAGTCTCAAAAATAACTAAACATATCCTCTATACCAACTATAAAAACCCTGCTCTATATTTTAAACTTAAACATAAATTATTACATAAAAGTTTCACTTGATAAAATGTAAGAATAATGAGAGTTATAGTGTATTTCATCCTTAGTAACATTAAATAAAAACTTAAAAAAATAAAAAACATTATTTAAAACTTCTTTCACATAACGAAAACATTCCTTAGTACATTGCATTGCATGGGATAACCTGAGGACATATATAAGAAAGGGGTGAGCTATAATACTCAATAAGAGAGTCTACGAGGCATAAAATGAAAAATAAAATACATTTTAGAAAATAGGTATATTAATGGATCGTAAGATAAGTCTAAAAATAAAGGCATGATATAGCATGATTATCATAACATGGAGATGTGGAAATAACATTTAACATGATATTAGCCTAAGCCCAGGCTCATTGGACATGGAGCATGAGTAAACCCTCATTGCAATTGAATTATAATGAGTTGAACTCATTTAAAATGAATTATAATGAGTCAATACCCATTTAACATTATGTGTCATGATACTATTATTTATACAATTCATTAGATCACTATCAGTGCACACCCTTTATAAACATTTCATTTCATGCGTAAGTGTGCCACATGGATCATATAACATTGATTCATTGAACATCATAATTTATTCCATGGATAAGAGATATGGAATACCTAAATTAAAGTCATAAATCAAAAGGTAAATGTTCATAAAATTGAATACCCATGATAGAGAAAATGGGTATGGTATTCACATACATGATGATTTTTGCAAAGGAAATTTTGGTGTAACTTCGGCAGCATGACGATGTCATATAGAAATCATAAAATAGTTTGACTAGAGAGAAAGGGTTATCTCATAATTTATTCATGAAATGGAAAGTAATTATATCATGGAAAATAATATTCAAATAAATCTAATGGAATTTAGATGAATAATATAAAATAATTTCTTTAAAGTAAATAAAGAGAGAGAAATACCTTATGGAATTTTAGCATGGTAAATGGTGCACATTAGACGAATTATTGAGAGACAAAAAGGGTATATCATCATTAAAACACAAGGAGGGTTGAATAGGGGAGGTGAAAAATCATACCCCAACATTTTTAATTGAAAATAAAAGGGCATAACAGTATAAGGTAACATAGAAATAAATAAGGATGGAAGGAAAGTGAGGATCCCTTACTTGGAAATGTGATCCCAAAGGATTGGGAAAGGCTTGAGAGAGGCTTATTGGGAGCCCAGGGAACCATGGGAAGATTATAGAAAAAGATAAGGGAATATTTTGGTCTATCTCAAAATGGTTTGAGTGAAGATAAATGGTATAATGAGTGGGTTATTATAGGAATGAAAATGTAATTCTTTATTATTTGGTTTTTGGACATTGCACATTAAACTAATCAAAACCACAAACCAATCCATGGTTTTTCCCGATGGTTTTCTCCAAAGGTATCTGGAAAAAAATATTTTATAATTCCTATGGACTAACATTTGAAATATTATACTTCATTATGTAGAGGTGAGTCACACTCTAAAGGAAATCATTTTAAAATGTTAAAATGTCTTATAAGTCCTGGAGTGTCCAATAAGGCATCATCAAATTAATAAAACATATTTAAATCACATTATATTAATGTTAAAACATATTTTAACCAAATATCCCTTTTATAGTATTTTATTGAATCACTTTTAGGTCATTATGATGTCACAAAATATATTATATTTTTAAATGGTATTTAATTTTTACCCAAAAATTCGACTATCGTAGAAAATTATAAAAATTTACTAATAGATAATTTCAAAATCCTGAATCCAAAAAAATATTCCGTTTATCTATATAATTTTATAAATATGTAAATTTTCACTTTTATAATAAATATATAACTTTATTAGAAATTTATGGGTTTTGACATGAACAACATTCAATACTTAATAAAAATTACAATTACATAAAAATTTATACGATTGTTTATATTTAATAAAAAGTGATTTAGTAAAAATATTTTATTAAAATACTATTTAATTCAGAAAAATCCATTAATTCATTGATATATATTTTACAATTGAATATTAAATAGAAATACTATTTTTGATTTAAAACCCATTTACAAAATAAAAATAACAAAATGAATGTATATTCTTTATTCTATAAAAAAATAATGCACATAACCATAGTGCTAGGGTACTATTAAATTACCCCTTATAACACCTGCTTAATACATATGGTTTACGTGTGCGATAGTGGTAGATACTTTGGGTGGTTCAGATAACATCGCTCAGGTGGTAATATTTATTAACATCAACATCTCCTTTAGGTGATTTTGATCATCATTAACGTATTGAATCACAACTTGAGCATGGTATAGAGAAAAACCAGTGATGCTAACTCCTTCATGAGCTCTAATAAATGGTCTTTATTTTGAAAAATTATAATGGATGAGGCCATCACTTCCTTTGTCTGAATAAATTGGATTTGTTAAAGGCCTATATTTATACTAACAATGTGTTCACCATTCAACGACTATATGAGCAATGATAAAAACACTAAATAGTTTTTTAAAATCATAAAAAAACAAAACCAAGGAAGGTTATGTGTTTTATATAAACATTTAACATAATTAGACATTTAATTAACTCTTGTTGAATTTTAATTAATAAATGTTTGGGTCATTACATTGTATAATTCAACAGGCACAAAATAAGTGACAACAATATAATAGGAACAACTTCTATTAAAAAAATATGCCAAATGTGTAGCCCACATCCCCTGAATAATCCTTATGAAAAAAAAGTTAATAAAAAAATTATAGTAACACTGAGAACCAGAGAAATGTATAACACCATTATAAATCAATTAATTAACTTCAATGAATTTTGATGTAACCATGAGATATAAGTTATTTAGAGAGATTTTATTTGTGAATATTTTGAAAAATATATCCAATGGACCATTAGTATCCATTAAGAAATAAAAAAGTTATATAAAATAGAATTAAAAATGAAATAGTTGAAAAATAATATTATATTATTTAAAATGATATCATTTAATAAAATGGTTTATTAATAACTAAATCTTTTTATGATTTTGTTACATATAATTTAATGTCAAAATTGTAATGACATTAAAAGGATGTTTCAAATAAAATTGATAATAATAGTAATATAATTTAATGATTAAAATTGTTTAATTATCCTAATGTAAACTGTTTAAATATAAATAAATATATTCTACTTTGATAATTTATATTTTTCCCTAGTTTGGTATTTTTTACATTGACAAAAAATAGTATGTACTGACAAAGAACCCTAAGAGAATCCATGAAAGAACTACTTATGTGGTAACTATCCAAGAACATAGATTATGGGAGAATATAGGTGCACTACATGGTGTATTACAATAAGAAGATTTGGCATTGCACCCACAATGGGTCGTTATGTGGGGACTAATCTATAGGGCCCCATGTTAGTCTGCATATATTTTAGGATGAAGCCCACATGAGCCTATGTATATTTCTACACTCATCATGTGCTTGTGCTTTTAAGTGGGAGTAGACATGTTCTGTTTTATAAAAGGGAGCTCAAATAGTCCCTGTTTTGATGTGGGATGCCACGAGATGTGATCTCTACCATTCAACTGATATTAGGCTCATCTGGGATGTTCACTAATTTCCCAATCACTATATCTACTTTTCTTCCCACCCATACAAACTAGTAAACCCTTAATTTCTTATGTGAACCCTTCCTCCATCATTTCAGTTTCCTTCAAACCTGGCCCTAGAATGTCTTTGTTTTCTTCTAAAAACGACATCGATAATCTATAAAAACAATCTAAACGTTGGACCTCCTATTTGATTCATCAGAATACACTAAATTATATGACTATATTATATATTTATAAATCAAATATAATTGATTTTTTATGATTCAGTGAAACTAAATATATTTTTTTGTTCAGATTTGTAAAAAATGTAAAATATCATTTTAGATTCTTGAAACCTAGTATTGAAGATACATGGAATATATATACAAACTATATTTAGAATTATGCTAAATGAATTGGAACACAGAACCAAATTAAAAAAATACATGATTTCTTTACTCTATAACTATAATATGAAAATCATCGATATATTTCAAAATATATAAAACCATTTTATAAACCATTATTTTCATCACCTAAACCATTCTACAAAATTACACCCTCATTTTTACGGTATTTCCAAAATTCAATAAACTATTGACTCATATCTGGTAAGGGATTGTATTGATATATAAATATATATATGTATATATATATATATGTGTGTGTTTATACATTAAAATTCAATAATAAATTAATGTTAATATATGATAATTTTTATCATGTAAATGTTTCAAAAAACAAAAGTTCTATTTTTTAATATTTTTTTTCTTCACATCCCTTCTAAGGGAAGTATCTAAAATCCAATCATTTGTTTATATATTTGCATGGAAATATACATATATATTATAAATAGAATCTATTTTTAAAATAATTAGTTCACGATAATTAATATTCTATTTTAAAACAATATCAAAACCTTGGTTTATCATTGTTAACTATAAATTGATTATTTTATAAATAAATTTCTATGAGATAAGTTATCATTTCAGTTATTCATTATAGTTTATCAATTTATGAATATTATTTATTTAGAAGCAGTTTTAAATGATAAAAGTTATCATTTTATGTGTGAATTGTTTTTATAATCCCATGAATGTGATTTATAACATATGATATGGACATCTTATAATATATTATTGAAACGTCATTCCCTTTAATTCTAGCATTTTTTAATTTATTAAGTTGTTATAATTGTGTCTTATAAATAAGATAAATTTTTTATAATAATTGATTTATCCTTGTTATTTATTATACAAATAGTTAAAATTATCTTTGTGCCATTTCAATATGTTTGTAAGATTATATTCTTCTTTAAAAATAAATTTTTTACGGTTTAGAAATTTTTTCGTTTATGAGTAAGAATTGAGAGACCAATTAAAATATTTTCATTAATTATGGAACTATAGTATTAGATAAATTTGTGTGGTATGGGGAGTGAATCCATGACCACTAGTGGACATTTTCTCACATTTGATGTGACTATGTGGCCATATAGTTTTTTATGGTCTTCTGTGTATTATGAATAATATGTATAAATTATTAGTTTCAAAATGGATAAATACAATTTAGTATTTCAAAAGAATTATTACTTTGAATATATCTATTGTTTTCTATGTAATATCACTATATTAAGATATATATATACATTAATTGTTTTTAATGTATGAAAAACTCATTTCTATGTAATGGTTTGTAACCATCGATTTATTCTAAAAAAAATTTCTTATATAAAATATTTGTTTTCAAAGAATATATTATTCAGATGATTTTTAAAACCCCTAACTAAGAAAATTAATTCACATCCTATGTTTTAAATATATAATTTATTGGATTTTTATAATTTCAATTTTTTGTGTATTCCATATGTGGAGGAAGTGCATTTGAATACACTTCATTAAAAAAATTACATATTTGTAAAATATTAATGTATACGTCTAATTCTCCAAAACCTATACTTGAAGTGGTCTTCATATGTAAAATGATCTTTGTATTTCAATTTTTCTTTTTAAAAAATAGAATACACAGCTTTTTTAGTATGTAATATAGAAGCATGATTTTTTGTCTTTTTACATGATATTAGAAAAACAATGTTGATAACTTTTAAATAATTAGAACAAATTAATAAATTAAGCATGGATCCCTAGTAAAATACTTGTTTCGTAATATTTTTTTAATGGAATGCGGAAGAACATGAATAACTATTTTTTGTCTTCCAGATTAATTTCCTAAGAAGATAAATTTAAAATCATACTTGAATGATTTAATCCCTTCACAAACCTTCTAATCTCTTTCAAACAGATTTATAAGATTTCCAATACCCCTGATATACTCTGATTCATTCATGGATAAGGTTTTTTTGATTATGTCATTGTGAAAACAAATATTCCATCTTATAATTCATAAAAGAACTATAATTAGGGTCTATTAAAATGTTTTACTATATATATTAATTTTAAATAATTAGTGGGCTTTCTAGAAGTTGAAAATGAGGGTGACCTCTGAGAAAACTATTTGTGTCATATTTTGTGTCTTATTTTATATGGAACACTCAAAGAAATTAAAATTCTAAAATTTGAGTCGGTTTATTTATTTTATAGTAATCAAGTCCACTTTTATGTGTCAAAATATCATATGAATCATAACTCTATATCTACATCTTATCAATGTCTACATGAATTTGACCTAAATTTCTCTAGTTGCATGTGGGAAAAATAAGTCAATAAACATGAAACTTCTCTATGAATAGTCTGATTGGATGAAACCTACCTTTTTTAGAATAAAAAAATTTGCATATGTTTATGAAGGTATGAATTAATTTTTAAAATGAAATTTTAATAATAAATATAAAATTTAAATTTTTTTTGTGTAGGAACACCCAGGTTTAGTCCAGAAGAAGTGGGATGTGAGAATGAAGAAATTTTTAGGGTTCAATCCAATTAATGGGCGATGTAACATCCCAAATTTATGAATTTTTTTAAGTGTTGTCATTAGATAAGGATTCAAAAACAAGGAAAAAAACAAAAAAAATATTTTTATTAATAAACCACAAACATAATTACATTTTAAAAACTATAAAACAATGGATAATTTAGAAAGCGCACAATAAGTGATAAAAAATGCCGGAACACCTTCTAATAACACAATATGGACGAATGTGCCCCAACAACCCCTAAATATTCCATAATCTGAAATATAATAGGGATAAATGTAGAAATAATACAAAGAAACCAAGGAAATAATAACACAATTAAGAAAAATAAATTAATATTGATGAATTTTGATATTACCCTAAGATATGGGATATTTAATGAATTTTACTTGTGACTGTTGGGAAAAAATTTAGCCAGGAGACCCTTAGTAGCTGTTAAAAAACATAAATATAAATTTAATATAATATTTAAAATTAAATAGTTTAAAAATAATAATGTAGAATTTAAATTTATATCATTTAATTAAAAAATTATATTATAAGTAAAACATTTAAATTTTTTGATAGATATGATTGGAATGAATAAAATGAAATGAAATGAAATGGAACTCTCAAATAATAATTACAATTATAGTAATATAATTTAATGTTTTAAATGGTATAATTAATCTAATGGATATTATTAAAAAAAATTACATTGACAATTCTTGCATTTCCCCTATTATGTATTTTTTTCTATAATTGAAATACAATCTTATGTACTCACCACTATAATGGTCAAAGCTTTTCATACATGGACATTACACCACATTTGCAGAATATATAATACATTGCATAAAAAAGGCCAAAGAAAGTATTAGTTTTGTTCTCTGGGATACTTGGAACAAAAATATCTAGTCTGATGTAAAATCTTCAATGTTTCCACCAAGATCATTCACCTTAGTAATCCTGCTTCAAACCTTTCCTTATAACATGAGGAAATGAAAATTAAGAAAAGGATGAGCTTCCGTAAGGTTATGTAAGGAAGATATGAAAAAAATAATAAGAACATAAGTTTTGGAAAACATAAGCATAACTTTTTAAGATAATAAAATTCTTATCAATAGATTATATGCATGAGTCAAGGAATAATCATTAGCAGATAAAACATTAATCATAATGAAATAAATAACATGATCCATGAGTGCATTACATAAGAATAAAATATGAAAATTTGGAAGACACGTAAGCATATAATAGTTATTTCTATAGTAGTTAAGGAATCACTACCATGGTCATCATGGTGGTATGTGTTCACTACCCACACCACATTGGTATCCATGTTTCACTCACATAACCATCATGATAGCCATGGATCAATCCTGTAACCATCTGGGTAGTCATGGTTCACCCCCATAACCATCTGGGAGGACAAGGTCAATTATATCTATCTCATAAAATACGAATCATTACTCAATGCATTGGTGGGAGCTATAGGTCTCACCCATATCAAAATTAAATCATACATATGTGTTCCACAAGAATATAAATCATTAATAAACCACAAAAAATGGGTTTCAAAATACAATTTATCATAGAATAACACATGGAAAAGAAAAAAATTAAAAATTAAAAATATATAATAAATTTAAGACATTCATATATGAATAATAATGGTATCATTTGTTCTTATACCAATGAAATCATTATTAAAATAAAATAACATGGTATTAGATGTAAAATAATTTTTTAGAGAACTCTTGAAAAAAATCATGATTTATTAAAAAAACTCTTTTGAGAGCTTAAAATATTTTTGAAATAATTTTTCTTAGAAATTATATTTGAAAAAATATAAATATTTATTTAAAAAACACTTCAAAACAGAAAACATTATATAGAAATTGTTTTCTCTAAATATGTACTTATGAGTTCTTTAAAAATAATTTCTGAAGGAAAATAATCTTCAAACACTTCAATGATTCCCACATGACATTGAATATTTTGAATAATAAAATTATAATATGATTATAATACCATAAAAAGAATTAACTTCCTGATATAACATGAATAATTTCTGTATATACACATTGTAAATGAACATAGGTATATAAAAACCTTGTCTCGCAAAGAAAGAATGTTGAGAAAAAAACACCTTACTCATTTGGTAACTTTTGAATCCTAAAACCCCATGAAATAGAGATCATAAAATGGATATCTACATGAAAATAAATTATAGTATAAAATCATAAAATACATTCATGGTATGTATGTACCTCACATTATAGAAATTATTGTTGAGTAAGGCATCTATCTCATGAAAATAAAATGTGAGATGAAATTAGATTAACTCACATTCGACTTCCTTCAAACATGCTAAAACATCCTATATAATGGTTTAAAATAGTTTATTAACTCATTAAATAATTATATTCATATTTATATTACCTTATATGATTTTTTAAAACATCTTATAACCAATTCATTGATAATATTTTGTTATTTTCATTGTTTTAGGTGTGTTTGTTTCATTGTTTTATTATCGATTAATTTGTGTAAAATTATGGATGTTATATTGAAAAGTGATTAAAATAAAAAAATGGAAATAAATATTATTAATTCACGTACAAAATAATAAATGGTACCATATAAAATATTTATTTCTTAGATGAGGATGATTCTTTATATATAACGTTAATGATAAACGTTAAGTTTATTTTGGTAGTTTTCGGAACACCTTGTACAACTTTCATTTAATTCAACATTATTATAATATATTGGATGCAAAATATGAAATAGGTTCTAATAGAAATATTAAAATCTTATTTTACCTAAAAAATATTTTCATGTCCAACCATGGTGGCTGTAAAGCTAAAATACAAAAACATTATTCACAGAGGCGATTAACCATCACAAATTAGACAATAATTTCATTTCATTGAATAAGAGCATATGGGAGATGAAATAGATATATAATATTTAATTAGAAACATAAAAATATAGAATATAAATTATTTTGGAGTTATCATGCATTTATCGATGAAGATTGTGAGGATAAAGGAGAAAATAAAAATAATTTAAGTGCGGTACTTTGGGAAAATTACATATTGAATATCACGTCCATGGGAGACCCCTGAGGACATTACATTTGATCATTTAGTGAAACCAGAATTACATTTATGTTGGGAGAGTGATTGGTAGAGGTCTTCATAAATATTTGAGGTGTTACATGTAATTTTCATTAGAAATAGAGTGGTGAGGTGTGATATTTTTACTTGAGGAGAGGTAGGTTTAAGTGATTAAATAATGAATATTTTATATTTAAAGAAAGAATTTTTGAGGTGGCATTAAATTCAAAGTCAATGTCTAGATATTAATATTTTGAAAGATTTCTAGGGGAAAGACACACTTGAAAATTCCATTAAACGTTTAATTTATTATTTATTATTATCTATTATACTTTTTATCTTTAAGATGTTTAATTTCTTACCAATATTGCCGTAAATAATATTTTTACAATGGTAAATTTTTTTTAAAAAACTAATTTGAAATTAAAAAAAATCAATTTTTCTTTTTAATTCCAAATATAGTATCCATTTTAAATAGTTAAATTCAAAAAATTTGAAAAAAAGATATTAAATTAATCCCTTAGACACAATGAAATAGTGTGATTTTAAAGTGAGAAGTCAAAAGTTCAAAATGTTTTTAAATACTATCTGAATGTAAAAATGATTCCAATGTACTAAATTGGAATAATATATTAAAAATTATCTAATTTTACTTTATAATTTATAAAATATATAATTTAAAAATATAAATAATGAATACAAAAATGTTATTTTAAAATTAAATGCAATATTTTCACCATACATCCAAAAATGACGTTCCCCAGAAAATACCAAAATACATCCAAAGAAATTTTTTATATCCATATTTCAATTATAATGTTTATTTTTTCATTAAAAATTGATAAAACTTTCCAAAATTCAATTTAAAATGGGTTATATACTAAAAGGATGAAAAAATAACCATTTCAAAAATATATTGTTTTCCATTTCAAATTGGGCTTATTCTTATCTTATGCTTATAGAATATATTGGATGAATATAAAAATTATTTTATTGAATATATAACTTATATATATTTCACTAATATAATTCCGTAGTTTTAATAAATTCTATCTATTATTTCAAAATGACATTAGGAGGATAAAACCATTTTATTTACAATCAAATGGTATATATATATATATTTATAATTAATTTTTAACATGCTAATTAAAATTATAAACCATATATTTTCATATTCTAGTAAATAAATTTAATAAATTATATTTTAACTGCAAGGTTATTTGTTATTATGTTAAATAAAAATATTTTAACAGGAAACGATTGTATGGTAAAACACAATCTTGCGTGTAACACAAGATATCGAATGAACTCCACATTGTGCATAACCTAAGTCTAGCATAATTTTGCATATACTTGAAGATAATATAATTTTTTCAAGTATCTCAAACCTAAATTTAGGTTTCATATAACTCATTTCATACTTAGTGATGTTCATATAACAAAATCTATATCCAGTATTATCTGAAATGAAAAATGTCAAAAATATTAAATAATTTCGATGAAAATTATTTCCAAAAGATAAGGTTTATATAATTATAAATCCTTTAAAATTAATGTATCCATGATAATTATTCTACTATATTAAATTATTAATTCTTTAATGTAACTTTCATAGAAACTCAAATTGTAAAAATGAGTAATAAAACTACCATTTAAAAATCAAAGATAAAAACATAAAGGTTAAAAGATGTAACTCATTACAAAATTTCAACATTGTATAACATATGTGGAAAATTAAAGCAAGGACAAAAATGATTAATCCATCTTTCATATTCTTATGGAGAGTGATATAGAACAATATCATGATAAAGTTAACAATTACAAAGCCCTAAATCTATAATAATTTAAGGGGGAATGTTATTCATCAGAAAATAAGGTACTATGATAACCTTTTACGTTTCAATATCTTTTCCCTAGAGTTAAATAATTTTAATGATATTATATTCATACTTTATTCAACATAATATCACTTTTTTACGACATGGTCAATTTCCACCTCACTACATTCTCCAAAAAAGTGATTTTTTCTTTCAAGAAAAACTAAATGATCATGATGTACATGTTAAGCCATCCCATCTATCATCAGTTAATATCAACCCAAAGTTGTTATAATAGGATACCAAATTTTTATTGGTCCTCATATGGTGAGATAATACATAAACTGTTAAAAATTCAACATAGACTTTCTATCATTGGTTAACCTTATTTCCCTTCAGAAAGATGAAAATCATAAAATATAGAAAAAAGGTCACTAAGTCATCTTAAAATTTATCTCTCATAAATAAAATTCATATCTTAATTTTCACATTCCAATCACGATAATACCATAATTATATACAATCATGAAACATAGAAATAAACTTAATTAAAAAACAGCTTTATTTAAAACATGTATGTTTCTTAATTCTATAGTTTATTGGATATATTGTATAAGTAAAAAATGTTGTATAATTCATGGATAATAGCATAACCGTATGGTCATCAAATATGTAATTAGTTCCCAAGAAAACATGAAAAATCTAATTTAAATATTAATATCCAACATATCTTTTTCTAAACATCATTATCATTACATAAGGACATATTAAGGGTCATCATTCCCATAATCACATGGTCTCCATATATATCACCTTACCATTAAACACATTTCTATGGTCTTTTTACCTATTAAAAATATCCATTTAAATCATTAATTAAAACATATAATGAAACTAATCATATATTTAATGTTTCTTATAACATAAATTTTGAATTCCAAAACGTATTCACCTCAATCATCCATTTTTATTCTTAACTGATTACTCAGGATCGATCATATAAGCCTTTAATGAAATATGAATCATGACTTAAGATTCCTCAACATTAATCTAACCATGATTCTTGGGATTATTATAAAAAATAATTCTTCAACATTTCCTACCATTCACATATCATTTTTTTATCCAGAGCAGTATAACCAATAATCATGCCTCCCTCCTTATTTTCTTCATGATATTTCAACTTATCAAATAGATTTTAATAATTCACATACATTCAACATATGAAACATTCAATGATAAATACATTATATCTAGTTTTAGATATTGAATAAGACCTAAAATAAAAGTGTGAAAAAAATTATCATAGAGGAAAATCACATAAACAATGGAAATTAATTATTTGTTTTTATTACATTAAACCTTAGTTGTAGTCCTTGGTTATTCATGATAGTTATCAAAATTTTATTATTATAACCAATAGTTATACATATATTTAGGGACATCCCAAGAGAAATCCATAAAAATATATCTTTGTTTTTTACTAAAGAATAGACATCCTACTTTCCAATGGATGACTAAACCTTCACTTAGTTAACAACTATAATGACCCATGCTTTTTTAAATGGAAATAACATCACATTTATGGAATGCATAATATATTATAAAAATTCTCATAAACACTTTTTTACTTTTAGAAATTGAAACCCAAACATCTAGTCTGCTGTAATATCATAAATATTTCCCACAATTATAATTCAATTTATTAATCCTACTTAAGACATTTGTTTATGACCTTGGGAAAGGAAAAAAAGGATGAGATCAGATGCTCATTATGGGCAAAAAAGGTAGATATGTAAATATAATAGAAACATTAGGGTATTAAAATAAAACAATAAATTCTTAAGATAATACCCTCCCTATGAAAATATCATAACAATAAATCTTTCCATACATATTTTTAGTTCATAAGAAATGAATCAAAATAAAATGAATAAAATGAGACATAAAATTCATAAAATAGGAAAAAATATGGAATTTTGGAAGAGACATAAGAAAATAGTAATTATTTTCATAGTATTAAACACATCACTTCCATATCAATCATGGTTGTAACGCCCCGACCCCAGTTACCCAGAGTCGGTGCATTATTACATAACATTGGCATGATCACAAGAAAGATCAAATCTCGAAAGACCGATTGGTTTAGTAGCCTTGGAAACACTAGATATATTCATAAGTTTTACATTACATCATAAAATGAAAAACTACTACAATAACACAATGTCTCCATAATCCACACTCATATCCCCACATAATATCCCTGCAGGTCATTCATAATTTACTTCTTCACTTCCTGGGAAAAATAAAACATAGAAAAGGGGTGAGCTCAAATGCCCAGTAAGGATAACAATATAGCGGAAACTTTCATAAATAAGAATAAACATTTAAGGCAATACATTACTAAAACAAAAGCCTTTTAAACTTGAACTTCAACATAGTATGGAAAAAGTAAAATGAAATAATGCCATTTACTTATTCACATAGAAATTCTTCTAATCGAATAATCACATGAAAAAATCAATAACCACTTTCATAATGTTGGAATGCTTAATGCCAGACTATCATAACCACATAGCCAAGGCCTCGTGCCAAGGCTACAAATAAGATTTTGTCAAGGCCTTGTGCCAAGACACTAGTTTGTCTCATGAGACCTACCGATGCATCGAGGAGCTATAGCGGGCTCCACCCGTCACTTATTAAGTCCAATGCATTCCCATATGAAAAGGTTTAAACATAACATAAACATTCGTATTAAAACTAGCATACGAAATGTCAATAATTTCACCATAAACTATGAATGGTATAAAAATAGCACATCCATAGTCAAACATATCATAAAACCTTCAATACAATATAGAAGTTTTGTATCATAATAAATCAACTTCAAATAATCTTAAAATCCATCAAAGGATGTTGACGTAGATTAAATCAAAATTCTTTTTAAAGAAATATCTCCTTTTATTTTTAAAAAATTTAATATCCATATAAAATAAAACATTTTCTTTGAAAATATTCTTATAAGCTTGTAAGGAAAGCTTTGAAGATTTTATAACGGCGAAAATAACCGCACCCACCGTATAAGTTAAAAAAAACATTCTTACCTTAATTCTGTCGAAAAGGTTAAAAGGACCTTGTTTTGAAAACGATGGAAAGATTCCTCCTATAAAAAGTCAAAAAAGGGTATAAATGACTTTAAACCATATTCTTGTAAATAATAAAAATGTTTTGAATTACATTTTTAAGAAAACATGGATGTGGATGATAAAGAGATCCCAGTAGATTATTACATATAAACAACCTCGGATAATGAATAGATTGTGAAATAACCCTTACCTTGTACTTTTCCTTGGTTGGGGTAGGTTAACCTCCTGTATAATGGTGAAATAGTTGTTATTAAATTATACAAGAATCATATATATTAATATGATATCATATATGATCTTTTAACATTGATTTGTTAATAATATCTTAGAATTATCGTTGTTTCGGGAGTTAACTTACTCATTTTCTTTTATATGTTTTGTTACATAAGCCATGGTTGTTGTATCTTATTCATATCCAGAATGATATCCAGTCCTTAAACATCATTTTTAAATCATCAAATGATAATTATACTAGAATGGATACGATGGAGAATGAATCTCATCGCGTTCGTGGAGACGGTAGTCCGTACGTACGCACGAGCGACAATATCATTCTTTTGATATTAAAATAATATATAAATGGATGGTATATCATATATACAGAATCATTAACATGTTATATTTATTATTTACATGAGTTACACATCATTATTATACCCATCCAAATAATATTATATTGAATAACAATTACACCACGACGTGGAGACGGTAAGCCGTACGTACGCACGTATGGTGACATGTTATTCAAAGGGTGGATAGAATACTGAATATGATTGTACCATATTTATAATAACATCACAGTATATGTGAGATACTGGATTTATTATTTTAGAATGGTAAGAACAAAGGAAGAAGAAGTGGAAGAAGAAATGAACTTGGAGAAGGGTGGTGAAATCATTACCTCTTCTTCGGGTTCTTCCTTTTGATTTGATCAAAAGGGCTCCTTATGTTGGCTTTCTGATCAAACTAAGGCCTCTAGGTTGTAGTGAGGGATGTTGGGAGAGTATTTGGGCAGAGTTTGGCCGAACCAAAAGGCTTTTAATGTGTGAAGAAATGAGAAGGAGGAGTGCCCTTTTATAAGAGGGGTGAGGGGCACCTTTGGAAAAGCTAGAAATATTAATTTATAATAAATTCATATTCGGTTTCTAATGGCTCCAAAGTTGATTATTAAAAGGCTAAGGTGGGGATAGGTCGAAAACCACTCAACCAATATAATTTAGGCAGGTTTGGGTACTTATATTAACCTTATCTTTAAGTATTAACTCTAAGTTAATTAGTTTCACTTTTACAATGTCTCTTTGTATTTTTATATAATATGGTTAATAAACTTACTATATACATCCAAGAGACCCCCAAGTGGTACATTAATGATGAACCTATCATGATATAAGTCTCTTGGACGAACCTGAGATTTTTATGAATTTAATATCAATTAATAATATAATATTTGTTTTAAGAACTCTTTTATGTCAATTTTGACACTATTCAATAGTTGATTTTTGTGAAACTCATAACAGATTGATTACTTCGAACAAAGTCAATTAAATAAATACTAATATTTCATATTATCCTATAAAATTAGTTTAATTCATTAAAAGTTTCATATTATATTTATTTGGGTATTTATAATATCAATTATTTTAATTTTTCACTATTATAGTAATTACTGCATCATCATTGTGTCATAAATAAAATAAATTATTTAATGTCTAAAAATTATAAATAAAATATCATTATTTAGGAAATCTTTTTATCTTTCTAATGAATATTTATAATCTAAAATCCAACATATATAACCCTATGTAACAATTGTTTTTCTAAAAGATATATGCTTGTGTCATTTTTGTATTCATTTTAACTTAATTAAAATAAAGTGTCATTATCACTTACAAGTGGATCCATGGGGTCCCAAAATAGACCCAAATATTCCCATGGTCGACCATGTATCAACCAATAGGGTTAAGACACGTTTTAGGGTAATTTAGTATTATTATAATAATATTTTTTAACCCTTATTTACAGGATTTACCCTTAACCATGGTAAATAAAATATTTACCGCAGTAATTATTCAAAATGTCTAAAAATAAAAGTTACCTATTTACACAATTTGAACATCATGATTCCAAATATGGAATCCATTTTCCTAAATTCTAAACACAGAAGTGGCAGAAATTAATTTAAAATTAATTCCCGCTGTCAAAACAAAAAGCGTGTTTTTAAGAGATAATAACTATCAAAAGATTGACACTTGTTTATGTTCGGTTTAATTGTAAAATTATGTCCAATGACCAACATTATATTAAATGGTAAAAATATATTCTAAATATACTTTAAAACCACTAAAATTCATAATTTATCACTATTAATTATTTTGATTAAAAAAGTTGTTTTTAATTAAAATTTAGTAATTTTCACTATTCATCAAAATATGAAAGTTATCCGAAATGTACCAAAATTTCACCTTAGGCTAAATTCGATATTCCGAATCCAAAGATGAAGTCCATTTTAAAATATAGAATATATATAATTTTAAAAATTAGGTATTACTATTCATAACGGCTAGTTTGATTGGTTGTGGTGTGTGTTAAAACTCAAGGTTGCGTACAACACACGCTACTGTATTATTCAAAGAAAGTGTACCGTGGAAGCTTGGGATGTTTCATTTTAAATTTTTGATGTCCCCATTTAGTCAAAAAGTTTAAAATATTGTATTTAAAAAGGGTTCACTATTAAAAGTTGATAAAAGTGCAATACTAAAAATGAATTTGTTCTTGCATTATATCTAAGAAACTCATAATATGGATTCTAAAATTATAAGGATTATATAAAGTTTAAAATTTAGATAATACTATTCATAACCTCTTTTGAATGGATTTTTTTTTGTAAGTCATGGTGTTATTGAACTCAGTGTTGCGTGTAGTGCAAGTTATTGAATTATTTTGAAGAAATAACACACTATGAAATCTTGGGGTGTTACATTCTCCCCTCCTTCAATAAATTGCGTCCTCGCAATTTGAAATTGTTCTTCGAAAATAAAAGGTTGAAAATAGAAAATATATTTGTGGGAAAACCCACATCGGAAATTGGGTTAATAAAATTTAGTCTTAATATGAGGAAAAGAGAAATGAAAGGGTCACCACCAAATTATGATCTTGATTAGGAGAACATTGGTGGAAATTAGAGACATATAATTGGAGGAAAAACGTAAATATTTATAGGTAGTGATTGAGGTCATCAATCACAAAAAGTATAAAATTGAGGTCCTTAAACTCATCAATCTATGATGATTTGAAGTACCATCGGTTCAACAAAATATAGGGTATTGGGATAACACATTTTTGACGTTTCAAAACATCTTAGTTGAAATCCCACATCGAAAAATGAATTAATGATGCCTCTATTTAAAATAAAGAGTGGAAAGTATGAAGATTACCGAAAATAACACATACTAGGGTTCCATGTAGGAAAATATGGATATGGAGGAGAAATCTAACCATCAATTATCTGATGGAGAGTGGTAGAGAACATGGCTATGAAAAGGCCAACAATCCCAAAGCCATAAATTAGTGATGATTTAAGGTACCATCTAGGGAAACATTTTTGTTCTAAGTTCTTTTTATTAATGTTGAGGAATTTATTTATGAGATTGGCTAAGATCATAAGGAGATATACTTACTTTATAATCAGAGTTTTATCCATTAATAAGTTTCTACCACAAACTCATCTTTCACTCTAAAAGATAATAGAATGTAATTTTTTATTTATTTATACTATTCGTACAGGGTTCCAAAATAAATGAATTTATAATTCATCTACCAGATCTTTAAAAAAACAACATTATTTAATCCAGGACATCTCATGGGCCAGTGGTAGGTGATACACCCTTGTCGCCCTTCAGTTGCGGGTTCAAGTCTCGCAGCCTTGCCGGACGCGACGGGTTGCTGCCCAACCTCCTGGTTTTCCTTTTATGGTAATCCAAAATAATCCAAACTAGAACTATCCAAAATACTTCTGTCCAAACTCACAGTCCAACATTTATAAGGAAGGTAAACATAATATAGATCCTTTTTACCCCGCAATAGCATATGAATACCTTCATCTTGTATTCTTTTAATAAACTGAAACATCTTGAATTACCATATTCCTTATTGATTACATTCATGCTCCCCTATTCCTTATAGAATGCTGGATATACTTCATTAATCCAAAAATGTTTTAAACCCCAACAATGATGGAATATACAAATCATTAATTAGTTCCAAGGTAGTCAAGAATATCCAATATAATTTATCCAAAACAACCACATATTATTCCAAAATCACTACCTCAGTATCAGAACTATATTATGATTTATCATTCTCTCAACCATATATTTTCCAAAAATTTATCCTGCTATTGAGTCACTTTTCTTTGTTCCACATAATCTCAAGTCCTTAATGAAATATTACTGTAGTACAATCCTTATATACTCCATAATTATTATAGCAAGTACATTGTTGATACAACACTCAATTGACATAATCAACATAAGAACTCTAATCATTCATCTTCATCTGTGGTAGTATCATAACTTGGTTATTATCCAATAACATCATTTGCGGCATAGTCTGATGACTGGGACATAGGTTCGCGTAGTGTACAAACTCCTTGCAAATGAAGCATTGTACATTTAATACCATTTTCTTACCCTTGCAGTCACGTACTTTGTGCCCTTTTCCTCCACACTTATAACAAACTCCCATTCCTTTCAGGAAAGTTCCAGGATGTTTCTTTCCACAGTTACCACATATGGGAAAATTATTCTTTTCCCTCTTCCCTTTATCCATCTTTCTCTCTTCCATCCTTTTCTTCTATTGCTTCCCTTCAAAGCCATAGGACTCAGTAAACTCTTTACATATCTTATCAACACATGATATTATTTCTTCATATGATGATAATACATGGGAGACTATTTCTCTTATAAATTCTAGCTTAAGACCATGAAAGATATGATCATTATTTCTCTTTGAATCATGCGTATTTCTGGAGTTCTCATTCCTTCTACTGGGCTCCATTTCTATACCATGGCATAAACTAGATCAGTTTATGAATCAAAACACATAATCTCATACTTATAAAACACTTAACATAAATTGAACTATTTATGGATATAATCCATAATCATAAAAATGTTTTCTTTGAGGAAGTATATACTCATAAACCCTTCATAATGATTTGTAAAGAAAATGAGAGTTATCCTAAGCATATACCCCGGGAGTGTCGTAACCAAGAGTGCAGCAAGGCCCGTTGCCATGCACCAGTTGCCGTTCGAGTCTAGCTCAAAGCGGTGTTTTCAGGTTTTACCCCTAGGTACATCTGTGCCAGAGCTGCCTCTACCTGCTCGTATCCAGACAGGGATTTATTGCTCGGAAAACTCACAAAATCTCTACAATACCAAAATTCTAGGAAGTTCTTCTATACTAATCCTCAAAGTTCATCTTAGGTCTACGTGCTCTAATCAGAGTTTATCTAAATCTAGCTTCCAAGGTTTGTACTAAACTTCCTCTGATACAAACTGTAACGCCCCGACCCCAGTTACCCAGAGTCGTTGCATTATTACATAACATTGGCATGATCACAAGAAAGATCAAATCTCGAAAGACCGATTGGTTTAGTAGCCTTGGAAACACTAGATATATTCATAAGTTTTAAATTACATCATAAAATGAAAAACTACTACAATAATATAATGTCTCCATAATCCACACTCATATCCCCACATAATATCCCTGCAGGTCATTCATAATTTACTTCTTCACTTCCTGGGAAAAATAAAACATAGAAAAGGGGTGAGCTCAAATGCCCAGTAAGGATAACAATATAGCGGAAACTTTCATAAATAAGAATAAACATTTAAGGCAATGCATTAATAAAACAAAAGCCTTTTAAACTTGAACTTCAACATAGTATGGAAAAAGTAAAATGAAATAATGCCATTTACTTATTCACATGGATATTCTACTAATCGAATAATCACATGCAAAAATAAATAACCACATTCATAATGTTGGAATGCATAATGCCAGACTATCATAACCACATAGCCAAGGCCTCGTGCCAAGGCTACAAATAAGATTTTGTCAAGGCCTTGTTCCAAGACACTAGTTTGTCTCATGAGACCTACCGATGCATCGAGGAGCTATAGCGGGCTCCACCCGTCACTTATTAAGTCCAATGCATTCCCATATGAAAAGGTTTAAACATAACATAAACATTCGTATTAAAACTAGAATACGAAATGTCAATAATTTCACCATAAACTATGAATGGTATAAAAATAGCACATCCATAGTCAAACATATCACAAAACCTTCAATACAATATAGAAGTATTGTATCATAATAAATCAACTTCAAATAATCTTAAAATCCATCAAAGGATGTTGACGTAGATGAAATCAAAATTCTTTTTAAAGAAATATCTCCTTTTATTTTGAAATAATTTAAGATCCATATAAAATAAAACATTTTCTTTGAAAATATTCTTATAAGCTTGTAAGGAAAGCTTTGAAGATTTTATAACGGCGGAAAATAACCGCACCCGCTGTATAAGTTAAAAAAAAACATTCTTACCTTAATTCTGTCGAAAAGGTTAAAAGGACCTTGTTTTGAAAACGACGGAAAGATTCCTCTTATAAAAAGTCAAAAAAGGGTATAAATGACTTTAAACCATATTCTTGTAAATAATAAAAATGTTTTGAATTACATTTTTAAGAAAACATGGATGTGGATGATAAAGAGATCCCAGTAGATTATTACATATAAACAACCTCGGATAATGAAGAGATTGTGAAATAACCCTTACCTTGTACTTTTCCTTGGTTGGGGTAGGTTAACCTCCTGTATAATGGTGAAATAGTTGTTATTAAATTATACAAGAATCATATATATTAATATGATATCATATATGATCTTTTAACATTGATTTGTTAATAATATCTTAGAATTATCGTTGTTTCGGGAGTTAACTTACTCGTTTTCTTTTATATGTTTTGTTACATAAGCCATGGTTGTTGTATCTTATTCATATCCAGAATGATATCCAGTCCTTAAACATCATTTTTAAATCATCAAATGATAATTATACTTGAATGGATACGATGGAGAATGAATCTCATCGCGTTCGTGGAGACGGTAGTCCGTACGTACGCACGAGCGACAATATCATTCTTTTGATATTAAAATAATATATAAATGGATGGTATATCATATATACAGAATCATTAACATGTTATATTTATTATTTACATGAGTTACACATCATTATTATACCCATCCAAATAATATTATATTTAATAACAATTACACCACGACGTGGAGACGGTAAGCCGTACGTACGCACGTATGGTGACATGTTATTCAAAGGGTGGATAGAATACTGAATATGATTGTACCATATTTATAATAACATCACAGTATATGTGAGATACTGGAGTTATTATTTTAGAATTGTAAGAACAAAGGAAGAACAAGTGGAAGAAGAAATGAACTTGGAGAAGGGTGGTGAAATCATTACCTCTTCTTCGGGTTCTTCCTTTTGATTTGATCAAAAGGGCTCCTTAAGTTGGCTTTCTGATCAAAAAAAGGCCTCTAGGTTGTATTGAGGGATGTTGGGAGAGTATTTGGGCAGAGATTGGCCGAACCAAAAGGCTTTTAAGGTGTGAAGAAATGAGAAGGAGGAGTGCCCTTTTATAAGAGGGGTGAGGGGCACCTTTGGAAAAGCTAGAAATATTAATTTATAATAAATTCATATTCGGTTTCTAATGGCTCCAAAGTTGATTATTCAAAGGTTAAGGTGGGGATAGGTCGAAAAACACTCAAAAAATAGAATTTAGACAGGTTTGGGTACTTATATTTACCTTATCTTTAAGTATTAACTCTAAGTTAATTAGTTTCACTTTTACAATGTCTCTTTGTATTTTTATATAATATGGTTAATAAACTTACTATATACATCCAAAATACCCCCAAGTGGTACATTAATGATGAACCTATCATGATATAAGTCTCTTGGCCGAACCTTAGATTTTTAGGAATTTAATATCAATTAATAATATAATATTTGTTTTAAGAACTCTTTTATGTCAATTTTGACACTATTCAATAGTTGATTTTTGTGAAACTCATAACAGATTGATTACTTCGAAAAAAGTCAATTAAATCAATACTAATATATCATATTATCCTATAAAATTAGTTTAATTCATTAAAAGTTTCATATTATATTTATTTGGGTATTTATAATATCAATTATTTTAATTTTTCACTATTATAGTAATTACTGCATCATCATTGTGTCATAAATAAAATAAATTATTTAATGTCTAAAAATTATAAATAAAATATCATTATGTAGGAAATATTTTTATCTTTCTAATGAATATTTATAATCTAAAATCCAACATATATAACCCTATGTAACAATTGTTTTTCTAAAAGATATATGCTTGTGTCATTTTTGTATTCATTTTAACTTAATTAAAATAAAGTGTCATTATCACTTACAAGTGGATCCATGGGGTCCCAAAATAGACCCAAAGATTCACATGGTCGACCATGTATCAACCAATAGGGTTAAGACACGTTTTAGGGTAATTTAGTATTATTATAATATTATTTTTTAACCCTTATTTACCGGATTTACCCTTAACCATGGTAAATAAAATATTTACCGCAATAATTATTCAAAATGTCTAAAAATAAAAGTTACCTATTTACACAATTTGAACATCCTGATTCCAAATATGGAATCCATTTTCCTAAATTCTAAACACAGAAGTGGCAGAAATTAATTTAAAATTAATTCCCGCTGTCAATACAAAAAGCGTGTTTTTAAGAGATAATAACTATCAAAAGATTGACACTTGTTTATGTTCGGTTTAATTGTAAAATTATGTCCAATGACCAACATTATATTAAATGGTAAAAATATATTCTAAATATACTTTAAAACCACTAAAATTCATAATTTATCACTATTAATTATTTTGATTAAAAAAGTTGTTTTTAATTAAAATTTAGTAATTTTCACTATTCATCAAAATATGAAAGTTATCCGAAATGTACCAAAATTTCACCTTAGGATAAATTCGATAATACGAATCCAAAGATGAAGTCCATTTTAAAATATAAAATATAAATAATTTTAAAAAGTAGGTATTACTATTCATAACGGCTAGTTTGATTGGTTGTGGTGTGTGTTAAAACTCAAGGTTGCGTACAACACACACTACTGTATTATTCAAAGAAAGTGTACCGTGGAAGCTTGGGATGTTTCATTTTAAATTTTTGATGTCCCCATTTAGTCAAAAAGTTTAAAATATTGTATTTAAAAAGGGTTCACTATTAAAAGTTGATAAAAGTGCAATACTGAAAATGAATTTGTTCTTGCATTATATCTAAGAAACTCATAATATGGATTCTAAAATTATAAGGATTATATAAAGTTTAAAATTTAGATAATACTATTCATAACCTCTTTTGAATGGCTTTTTTTTGTAAGTCATGGTGTGATTGAACTCATTGTTGCGTGTAGTGCAAGTTATTGAATTATTTTGAAGAAATAACACACTATGAAATCTTGGGGTGTTACAATTGTTGTATGAGTTCACTCCTCTAACCATCTTAATATATGTGATTCACACCCATAACCATCTTGGTAGTAATGGTTCACTCCCATAACCATATTGGTATTCATGGGTCACTCCCATAACCATATTGGTGGAAAAGTTCATTTATGTCTATCTTATAACATATAAATCATTACATAATTCATTTGAGGGAGATATAGTTCATACCCATCTCATAATGGAATAATACATATGTGTTCTCCAATAACATTAATCTTTATAACCCCTGAAAATAAATCGGTTTCATCAACAAATTCATCATAGCATAACTTATGGAAATTAAAACAAATCATATGTTCCAAAACAAATAAAAGATAAATAATTAAAATAAATAATTGTAATGCTTTCATTGGTTTATATTTACTATAAAACAAAGGTAACATAAAAATAAATGGAATTATTAGAGGTACTTTGTAAAACTCGCCTCTAGAATATCACATCCTTAAAAGACACTTGAAGACCTTGTATTTGGTTATTTTGTGAGACAAAAAACCCATAGACATTGAAAATGTTAGGGGGAAAGGTTTTTATTGATATTTTTGTATCTAAAAGGTAATTTTGTTAAAATTTATGTTGTATGTGGTGGTATTTATACATGAGGAGGGGTGGGTTTAGGTGATTAAGTAATGAATATTTTATATTTAAAACCAATCAATTATAGGTGGAACCAAACTAATCTATATTGTATGTAGATAAATATTTCATAGTACATATAGGTTTCATAAATACGTAAAAAAACCTATAAATGTTGTATTTTGTTGTATTTTTAGACTTACCCTTTCTAACTTTACCTTGTTTCATTTTCTACCTATACGATGGTAAAGAAATGTTTTAAAATGGAAAAGTTTTTATACCTAAAAATAAAATTTACCATAAAAAATTATTTTGACCTTATCATTCTATGTATGGAATCTGTTTTATGTAATTTAATACTAATTATTTTTAAATCTATATATTAAATTAATCCCAAAGACACAAAGAAAAATAGTGTTTGTAAAGTGAATGTTAAAAATTCCACAATGTTTTGATATCAAATCTCAATTTCAATATAATTACAATGACTAAAATTCAAATAATGGATTAAAATGATCTAATTATAACTTAAAACCAATCAAATATATAATTTAACAATATAAATGAAGTAGATGAATATGGAGTTTTGAATTAAAATGCAATATTTTTCACTATTCATCCAAAATTGATGTTTCTTAAGAAAATACCAAAAAATCATACGAAGTAAATTTTTATATCCCTATATTAATGAATAATATTTATTTTTTATTTAAAAATTATAAATTGTTTAAAATAAATTTTTAATATGGGTTTTCAATTAAGCAATGGTAAAATTAACCTTTTAAAAAATATTGTGTTTTATGTGTACAAATGGGATTATTATTATATTATACATATAAACAATATTATTTTAATATAAAATTTATTTTGTTAAAATTTATAATATATATCATTAATATATTTCACAAAATTTATTTAATTCTATTTAATTGTTTATAATGTTTTTTGGTCAAAGAACAATTTTCTTTATAATAAATGTTATATATATTTTATTTCTAAATAATTTTTATCCAATGAATTTATCTTATAAACTATATATTTTTATAATTTAGTTAATATTATTAAAATTTGTAATTTAATTTATAAATTATATATTTTTTTAATTAAAAAATAATATTTCAATAAAAACATTTGTTCGGTAAAACATAGTCTTTCATGTAACTCAAGCTATCGAATGAACATGATATTATGTGTACCACAAGCAAAAATTCATGTTGTGTATACTTCAAGATAATATAAGTGCTTGGTGTAATTAAACCTTGACTTGGTGTTGCAAATATTTCAATCCAAACGTAGTGTTTTTCATCTAGCAAAATCTATATTCTGTATTGTGTGAAATTCAAAATATCAAAAAGATTAAATTAATCTGAGGAATGTTGTTTCCCAAAATCCTGGTGTGTTACACCCATAATACCAAGGTTATCCATCAATCCACTACTTAGGTAGAAAATTTACATTCCCTTTGTGAGTGGGGTTATATGGGTTCACTGTATGTTGTAAGTTAAGAGGAGGCTCAGACATAGTTCCCACAAGGGGTCGTAAGGTAGAGACCCGTGTATAGGGAATCAAGTTTGTATATGTATTATATTTAAGAAAATAATATATGAGCCCATTTTTAATGACTCCTTTAGTGTGTGATTGTTTTATGTGGTAATATCCTCAATTCTATTTTTAAAGGTTTTCTCAAAATGTCCCCTTTTCCCTATTAGACACGAAGTGATGTGATTTCGACCATTCGATTGAGACTAGGATCAGCTGAGTAATCCACCTATTTACCAATATCCCAGTCAAATGATATTTTTCCCACCCATATGAACTAATACACCATATATTTTCTATGTTCACACCTCCTCCATCATCTGGGTCACCTTCAACCATGTCCTTATCTCATGTTTGTTTTCTTTTAAAAATGGCATGTATAATCTATAAAAATAAACCAATACCTTCACTTATTTTTACCTTCCTTGGCCTACAATTCTAAATATGAATATATATATATATATATAACCCAAATATGTGGGTTTATTTATGAATTATACAAACTAAAACACTTTTTTTGTTCTTATTTTTTTTAATTCACGTAGCACTTTTTAGAATTTTGAAACCCCATAGCGAAGGAACATGAAATATATATTTATATATGTATTATATTTATCATCACGCTTAATGAGTAATGCCACATTGACAACTGAAAAAATCCACGAATGATTTATATTGCAACTATAATCAAAAAATGATTGATATATTTAAAAATATATAAAAGCATTAAATAAACCATCATATTTTACACGATAAACATTCCTCTAAATTTTCTCCTCATTCTTGTTCTATTTATAGAAGGATACAAGCCATTGATTCATTTTAGGTATGGGATGTAATTTATTTAAATACTTATATATGTATGTATATGTAATTTTATGCTTATTTGCTTTCAATTTATATAAAAAATGTTACTATTTCATATTTTTTTTATCAATTCTATGTTCTATGATGTTTTTTCTATTTTTTTTTCTCACAATGATTTTCATTTTAACCCATCTAAGGGGACTATTTTAATTCCAATAATATATTTTTTTTATTTTTAAAGGAACTATACATAAATATTATATATTGAATCAATGTTTAAATGTATTATTTCATGATCTAAAATATGATTTTTTGATACAATAACAAATTTTATTATTATTTTTAACATTAAATTGTTTCTATTATAAATATGTTTTAATGATAGAATTTATCAATTTTTGTATTCTATTTTGTTTATAATTTTCTTGTAATATTTATTTATTGAATTTTATAAATGATAAAACATATTATTTTATGTTTGAATTATTTTTAATCTTCTTTTTTATGTCATTAATAACATCAGATATGACCATAATCTATGATATTGTTTACACTTCATGTAAATTATTTCTAGAATTCATTTAATTTATTAAGAATTTTTAATTTTCTCTTATAATTAATATCATTTCGTTACAAATTTTGATTTCACTGAAATATTTCAATTATAAATTATTAAAAATGTTATTTTTGCTAGTAGAAAATTTTTTAATATTATTTTCTCCAATGAAAATAATCTATGTATGGTTTAAAAATATTTTTGGGTTATGAGGGAGAAGTGAATGACTATTTATAATGTGTTCTTAAATTATGGAATTAGAGTATCAGATAATTTATTTTCTTATGGGAAGAGTACCAATGACCTATATGGGTCACTCTCTCACATGTGATATGACTAGGTGGACTTCATTTTTTAATATGACTCACTATGTATCATGAATAATACATCGAAATTACTATTTTTAGAATAGTGAAATACATTTTATTATTTAAAAATAATTATTATTTTGAATATATGTTGTTTTAAAGTAATTTATACTAGTTTAGTATAAATATATATTTCAATGTGTGTAAAATAAGTTAATAATTAATGGTTTTTATGATATGATTTATTTGATAAATTTATTTTTTCAAAAATTATTGTTTTAATGAATCTTATTTCCAATTAATTTTTAAAACCCCTTACTAAGAAAATAAATGCTCACCCTGTGTTTTAAATTTATTTTTCCATAGGTATAGTGTAATTTTAAATTGAAGTTTCTTTCATATAAAGAGGTAGTTCACAAGAAGGAATTTTTTAAATTTTTTTGTATAGCTTTGTCGAATTGTAATGTATTTGTCCAATTCATTATATTTTTGATCAGCAATGATCATAGTACATAAAATGACATTTCTAATTTTCATTTGTCCCTTTTAAAAATAATCTCACAAAATTGTTAGTAATTAACTTGGAATTGTGTGTTAAGAGATTTATATATAGTCCAAGCCATCAATCATAGAGGTTAAGAACTCTAAAAAATGGGAATTTTGTATTTAAGAATTTAACTTATGTTTATATTTTATTTTATTTTATTTTATTTTATATAATATTGTGCTATTTTTATTCCCATTAAATATATTGGTTATTTTTGGTGCCTCCTTGAGATTGTTTGATGATAATGGAGGAATAACTGAAGCCACACAATGATCTTACACAATTTGGAAAACCATGAAGAGCTCAAGAAAATATATTTATAATATTATACAGAGGATTATTCATGGTTACACACATATATCCAACCCATGCATCTAAACAATGCACACATCTATTTCCCCTTAATTTTTTTATTGTTATCTCTATTAGATTCTAAATTGACTCTAATAGAGTGATCCCTTTACCAATAAATTTATTTTATTGGATATTTTTTAAATGATGTGTTGTGCCTATGGGTTTTAAAATATGCTTTAAGGGGTTGGTTTTTTGTTGTGAGAAATTAAATTTTCATTTTAAAATGCAATTTGATGGGTTAATAATTTTTTAAAATTTGTTTTCTGATAGAATAAAGTAACATTGTGGTTCTTATAAAAAATTTCAAAGGATACTAAAAAAATTATTTCAGTTTGATATGGAATAAATATTTTAATTAATATTTGAGTTTTAAGAATTACTTTTCTCTTTTATAAAATGTTTTTTATTTTTATTTTTAATAGAGTTTCAACTATTTTGAAATATTTTGGAAGTGGTTTCTTTGGAAGATGAATTTTGATTCAAATGGAATGTATATAAAGTGGTTGATTTCAATATGTAATTTTAAGAGGAATTTTTTTTAATGTAAGTAGAATGAATGAGACTGATTTGGATTTCCTTTGGATTTTTTTTTAATGAATATTGAATTTCCAAAATATTTTTTGTGCTTTTTGAAAGGAGTTGTAGTCTTTTTTGAAATTTGATGATTATAATGAATAAAATTTGATTTTTTGTTTTCTAAATTGGAGAATAAATAATAAATTATGATGATTTATTTTAGATCTTGAATGAAATTGGAAAATTAATTTTGGGACCATTTTAAAAGAAATCATGGTTGACATAAAATATAAGTTTTTAAAACACATTTCCCTTTATAATTTTTACTGGTGAATTTTTGTGTTTGGGGGTTTCCCGTATATTTGGATGTTTTGGTTTTGTTTTTGAAACATTAATGGTTTATCATTATTTTTCTTATTATTTAATATTTATTACTATAAATCTCTTGAGATTTTATAGAATATCTATATTTTAGGATGAGTTGTAGGGTTAATCCTCTTATTGATTGGGTGTAGTTCTTCCATATGTTGACTCTTCTCAAACCCGGAATAGAGTGTTTGTGTGGAAATATTCTTTTCTACATGACTTCTTGAGACTCCAAAGTTACTTCCATAGTGATCAAGGCCCTTTTTGAGGAAATAAAGGCATTATGTGGTTTTTAGAGATCTCATGAGCTAAATTACCTAGATTAGTTTGGGTCATTGTTTGTTTTGTGACTTGTACATATTGTTTTTAGTGTGAATTTATATTTCTGAGGTGATTTATAATGTATGTGTTCATTTAATCTTTTATTATTATGCATTTAGGAGGTTTGATTTTTGTGTTTGTGTTTATGTCTCTATGGTAGATCTTTTTCTTTGAGGATTTCAGGTGAGACACTTTTTTTGGTTGGGTTTTAATGGATTTGAAATGGGTAATATATGGAGGGGTTTGTTTTGTGTGTCTATGGTGTAGATTTTGATATTGTCGGGTTCACCATGAGATGATGTTCTAGGTGTGAGGTCCAAGATCATCCCATCACATCATTTTTGTGACCCAAGGTTAGATCCCTGATTAGTTATTACCGAGGAATGTCTTCATTTGAGGATTATTTTCGAATATTGTTGATATGGGGTGTAGTAATTTTGGATGACATATCATTTTTATCATTAAATTATTCCATGGTTTCGGGGTCTTGAATATGGATTTCAGGTTTTGCATTTTTTGGGAACATGAGATTGATTCATAGATAGTTATTGCAGTTTATAGAGGATTTTTTCCATTCGATTCTATGTGGTTCCCTATTAATTTTTTTCGAATGTCTCACCACATTAGATGAATTATAAATAGTGGGGATACCTATAATAGGACTTATTACTTTTAGGTAATGAATTAGTTTGTTCTTGGGTATGCTTAGGAATTTTTGTGGATTTTGATTTCATGGCTTTGGGGAATTGAGTGTGTGGTGGTGTTTTTCTACCCATAGGATCTTTCTAAGTTCTTAAAGTCTCCCCCACCTCTAATATATTGGATGATGTTTTTATATTTACTATTATATGACATTTATAAATGAAATTATGGTGTAATAAAGTGAAAATGTTTGGGTAATTGTGATGCTCACTTGTCACTATTGAATTATAATTTATATTATTTTGGGGTGTGTTATTTTTTTTGTATGATTCCTAGTATGAAATATTTATTCTAGAATTTTTTCACTATCACATATTTAATAAAATGAATTTAAGGGAAACCATCTAAAATCCCAAGAAGATAGACATTCCTTGTTCATTTTATTCTTACACATATTTTAAGGAAGAAGAAGAACATGGTATGTTCTAAACCATCATTTTTAGCTTATGGAGTTAGTGAATGGCTTGAGAATGACTAGGGGAAACCGTGAGAGTTACATATATAACATTGTTGTATATTTCAATATTAGATTTGGCATGGTTAGTAGACATTTTAGTGAACCATGTATCTAAAATGTGTGAGGGGTTTATGCTTGTCAAGTGGGAGATGCATGGTTTTTGAATGGTTTACGAAACTGTTTCGCCTAATCGTGCGAGCATCCCAAAATAATTGAAAATAGATTTTACTTTTTTACACTTCATATTTAAGAAAAAAATTTCTTCTATATCCCAAATTATTATTTGACCAAGCTATTTCATGAGAAAAAGAGATCCTATCATCTTTTTCTTTTTAATTATTAGCCATATCTATCAATTTCAAAATAAATTTCTTATGGTAATACCCCTCTAATGATTCTCCTCCACCCTTTCCCCTTATGTCATTTTCTGTTGGTTCACTCGCACTATAAAATACCACTAGATGCTGATATGAGACTTTGGATTGAGTGTAGTTGTAATTTCAGATTTTGGGTGTTTGAGGCTGGCAAGGACCATCCATTTACTTTTTGAAGCATTCATATGTCAAAGGTGACTTGTTGAACCTTTATACTTTTCCAAGTTATTGGTTTTTATTTGTTTCATTTATTTATAATTTCATTAAATTATTTATGGTTTCTAATTCTTTGTTATTAAATTAGGCCTATATTCGATAGTTTCCCAATATTTTAGAAATGGTTTAAGGGTTTCACTAGATATTATAAATGGTATCCATGGTGTTTAGGTATTTATATAGTGTAATTTAAAATTCCATGTGATTTTAAATGATCACTAAGAATAATTTTTAAATTGAATTTGATGTTTTAGTATATATTAACCCTGTTTGGGTCAAACTGAAATAAAAATTATCGGTTTAATTGGAATTCATTATTGAGATGAATTGATTGGATTCTTGTAATGGGTTTAAAATAACGGGATTTTTTGTTTTAAATTGTTTTATATATGGTTATCAATAATTTAATTTGAAATTAAATTTTAAGTTGTTTTGAATTTATGTTTTGAAATGATATTTCTAATGGTGGAAAACAGTTTAGCAAACTGAGCCAATTTTGAATGAAAGGCTCATTAGTCACCTTTAAGAAGATGATCTAAAATCATGTATAACCCTATATTATACCCCAAAATAAATTTCTTAATATTAATTATACACTCATGTTGATGATGTTTTATATCATTTTTATATAAATTTATTTTGAATATTGGGCTTGTTCTTGTGTGGGTGTTGTTGGTGATATGATATTTATTTAAATTTATTATTGTTGGTACATGTGATTATACATTTGATTGTTTATTTTATATACTCCTTATGAGTTTAATTATGGGAACCTTTGGAGCTAATAAAAAGTATCAATATGTGTTACAGTTCCTGGATTATTCTCACTATCAGGGTCCCTATGATATTTTCTCCCTCCTATGGTTAGTAATATACAATACTCAGTTACCCGAAAGGATGTTGAATGGGATGTTTCAGTTTTAATAATAGGGAATATATAGTTAGTTTACTAAGTAAAATATGTTTCTTATATTTTAGGTTTAATATAGTGTGTCTCTAATGATACTATGATTTCATTGAGCAATATTTAAGGGATTCGGTTGTATGAATTGTTTCTATACAAAATATGATGGTTTATTTTTACAACTATATTAGTCGAGTTATTTTATTATTTTTTATATATTGGTATCATGTTGCTTATGTTGTTACATTTTTCTTTTGTTATGGTTTGGATTAAAGTTAAAAAATATATAATAAAAATAAAGGAGTTTTTTTTTCAATGATAATAGACCATATGTTACAAAAAAGGAGTTAGAGAAATGTTTGGAAATAGGGAAGGTAATTGGGTTTTTTCAAGAACATGTTAAAAGAACAACTTTCAATGGTATGTTTTTTAAATAAAATGATTTTTGTATTATAACTCACTTACTATATGAGGGGTGTGTTTTATAAAATTTATTATAACATGTTGTTTTATTCCACTATATGTGTGTTTGAAAAAACAATTTTCTATTTATATTAAAAACTATCATTAATTAAGTGGATTTTAAAAGGAAATTTTACAAACTATTTTGTGAAATCATATTGGGTGTGTTTAAGTCACACTACGTATACACTATTGGGCATATACAACTACAAAATTTTAGTTTCAGGTTCTAATGATATGGTCCCTATTGTGTATTTTTGGGATGTTCGATGAATAAATGTAAGAGATGCAGTGAGTGAGTGTGGCTCAAAAGGATATAATTAGTAGTGGTTTAAAAATCATTTTATTTTGAATTATTATTTTATTTATGTTGATCTTATTTATTGTATGGTTTGGAATTTCGAAAATTAATTAGAAAATTCATATTTATAGGTGGGATTAATGATTTGGTTTATTGTATTCAGATGGAAAATTCATTCCCAAATAAAATTTTCTTGATTACTCAGATACTAGTTTCAAACCCATTGGAATCGTGAATTCCCTTTGAGCCCAACTGGGGATTGGGTCAGGTGATTTGTTAAATTAGTATAGGATGATTATTTACATTTTGTTTTTTCTGTATATAATGTGTTATATATGATTTTTATGTTGTTTATTAGTGATATAAGTTATTGTGGACTTAAAAGAGGTCAGTATGAGCTTGGGATCAATTTACTGATCGTCAATTGAGGTTGGTGATCTCTACATTATCGAGTCTCTTAGATAATAAGATTTATTTTTTCATCATTGTGATTATTTCTATCATTATTTTCATGACATGTGAGATCTCTCCCATAAATTTGGATGGTCTCACATCTGTCTAATAGTCAACAAGGGTTACATAACATTTTTAGTGGTTCACTGGTGGAACCACAGTCGAATGAGTGTATGTGACTCTCTTTATGGATTTTTTGGTCTCATGAGTTTTATTGTTAAGGAAAATTAGTTTTCACTTTAAATTTATATTTTAATAAATGATTGGATAGAAATTAGGTTTTTAATTAAAATGGTTTAAATGTAATTTCAAGGAGAAAGGGATGATCTAAGTGATGATTTTCAAATAGAATCCGAAAACATTGTGGGGTTTTCTAGAAAATTGTTTCATTGGGATATTTGACAAGGGATTTTCCAGATTACAGATGACATGAGTTTTCCTTTTTTTAAAATGGTTTATAAATAGGACATTTAATTGGGTTTTAGGGAAATATAGGAAGGGTATGTGTGGATATTTTATTTGGTATGTTTGACCCTATTAAGGAAATACCCTATTTACCACGTCTTGGTTGATTTTTATGTGATTCTCATTCATTATTTCCTAGTATATGGTTCATGTTTTAGGATGCTTTATGATTTCATAGGAAGTACATACCAAGTTACATAATTTATATGTGGCTTTGTGGTCAGACATTCTTGAAGGTTCTTATGTTACTATGGTAATGTTATTATTTTGGTATCATAATTCCCAAGTGGATCAAAATTAATATATTTTACACATAGGAGAGTATTTATTGGAAAAATGGATCAGCATTAGTGAAATTACACCTTGTTTAATTAATAAAGATATGTTTTTTCGTGTGGGTAAATTTGGTATAATGTGATCTGTTCAGGAATTCTTAAGGATGGATGGCCTAGTAAGTTGGCATATAGAAATGGGTGATGAGTCCATAAATTTTGGATGTGTCCAGTGAATAAACTTGACTAGTGTGGGTAACCATGAGGGGATGGTTTTTTAGAATCCAATCATCTATCCTCATGGTGTTTTTTGTATGGGGAGATTCATTGGGCTAGTGGAAGAACTTTCTAAATTGCCTTATATTTTATGTTCTTACCACTAGTATATTTCTGGTTTGATGGTGATGATTTTGTCCACATCCGGAGTGAGGGGATAATGGTATGTTATATAATGTTATGGGATCATGAATATTAAGTCCTTCATAAGTGAGAGTGTTAATACGAAGATGTTGGTGTGTTTCCTCACTTGAGTGAGAGGGGGTGGTATGAGATTAGATGTTGTATGAGTCCTCACCCAATGTGAGAAGGTGGAAATACATTATTTAATATACAATGTGGCATGATACATCACCATGACTGAGAAGGTGTAGGTGTGTGATGTGGAATGATTTCGTGTATTTTAGTGTTGCCCTGATTGGGAGGATTGGGCACATAGATAATGACGAATGTCTTCCCATGAGTGAGAGGGTGTGGTCTAGGACTTGATGTGAGACAGTTCATTGAGAGAGAATGTATTGGTCATGTTATGAGACATATTTTGGATTGGGGTGGCTCTCATCCTTCCAAAATTGGTCAAAATAGGAATGACCATGTGTCTATGTTTCCTGATCACCATAAGATGATCTGACATATTTTCTTTTATGTGCATATTGTGTTATAACATTGGGGAAATGTATTATAAGAGGATGGATTACAATAGTATTATATCATGAAAAACCACTTGATTACCACATCACTCAGTGTGTTTTAGTGAGTGGAGATATCCTATTAGATCACTAGGATCACCCCTATACACATAGATGAAATGAGTTTATTTGTATGTGGGTATACCATAATGTTTTATTTAACATATAGGTATTATTTGTATTTGTTCACATGCCTTAGGTATCAATGGTTTGGGAGGATGAGGATTGGTATAGAGGATCATGTGTGTTGGGGTAGAGGCCATTATTGTTTACTTTCAGTTTTGTTCTTATATATGTACCGGCAAGTGTGGTGTTGTTGCATTTAAATAACAATTATTGTTGTGCATAGCATCTATTACTAATGATTTTTTATTTGATGAATCATTTACACTAATTAATTCATTATATTCTAGATCATAAGAGACAACATTGATCCCTTTTTATTTCAATATGTTTTTGGGTTTTTAATTATATAGAATACTCATTCTAGTTGTTTGGTAGATTTGGGAATGACCCATGGGATAAATTCTGTGGGAATATTCTCCCCATGAAAATTTTAAGCCCTCACAACTATTTGGTATCCATCAAAAAATGGATTGGCATGTTTGATATTGAATTCTTCCCCCACATGGGTTTCATTTTGGCGATCTGGGTTGGTATATTACACTTTGGCATCCTCTTGTACCTATACTTAGAAGTCCTTTCATGGAGGGGCTATCTCACTAAGATATGGTGAAATCATATCTCAAATCCCTACATAAAATAATAAAATAAACCAATTCCAAATCACTTGAATCCATGGTTGATGGGAAGAGATAGTGATAGTTGAATAAAAAGGTTGGTGTATCCCCTTTAATCCAAGCATCCCATGCACCCTAAACCTAAGTAGGTTTTAAAAAAATAAATAATTTTCTATAATAAAAAAAATATACCTCACATATAGTAGATAGTTAATGACTCCACTGGATATATGAGGCACTCCATTTGACATCTGGTCATCCCCCAAGGCCCCACTGGACACCCACTAGCCCTACGTTATGGAGGCCAATGGCCACTATCATGGCCTATAGAACTCCAATGACAATCACTAGGGGCTTTTTAGATTTCTGGTACCACCATATGATTATATAATTTTTTCCTGATAAAATAAAATAACATTCATGCCATTTATGAAATCACCTAACCCACATGGCCTCTATCATATAGTCGGTAATCCGAGTGTACCACCATAAGTGTATCTAAAATTGTATCCAGCTAGTGACATCTACCAAATATTAATCTCACATATTATGGGAGGACTTATTCCATATCAACCTAAAATGGGAAAATATACTATAAATATAATAACCATAAAAACTAAGAGTATTTATACAGACAAAGGAATTTTATATAAGCATGCATGATTTATAAAATACAAGAATATCACCACATTGGAAAATACCAAGGGAAAAAATGTTTTCTAAGAATTTGAATTTGATAAACACTATGGACTGGAAGTATTTTTCTCCATGAATGTACTCCTAGAAAAATATATTTTCACAATGGTCACTACCACCAACATGAACCACTAGGATCTATTAGCCATTTCCATGAATTACCAGGTTTAAACTCTATATAAGAAACACTAGCTCCACATCCACTAAGGCCAGCACAGACTTATTCACCATTTATATTGAAAAAACATGTTCAAGAAAAAAAACATATTGGGGTGGTTGTAAACATAATCCATAGGATGATTTAAAACCAAAATGAAACTTGTGAAATAAATTAGATCGAACTCCTCTATGGGGATATATCTGAGAAAAAGACAATGAAATATTCATATATTTTGAACCATCATAAATCATTTATTTTCCAAAATTTGATAACCTTGTAGTATGTCACACATCGAAAGAAACCTAGGGGTTTGTGAGGAGTCACTAGTCATGAAGCATCTATTATTCTCAACAACACTAACATCGATATCAACACTAGAAACAATAAATTAGGACCCACTCTTAGTTTAATAATGTATTATATTCAAGTAAGTACCACACCTTACTATCCACTGACACCATGTTAGCAATCGAGAAATCTAAAAGGGGACTGACACCTTGATCGAGTTTAGGTTCCATTCAAGGGAGTATTATCACCTTCTATCATAACTAACCTGCTACAAACATAACCAAGTCTCGTATTTAATTTTTTACTAATGTATCCACACCACCTCATGTAGATTACAGCATAAAAAATTTCTTAATTCATGTATAATGTAATAACACATCGAGTTTGTGGGGGAGTACAATAATCAATTAGTAGTGTGTGGGGGACTAATACATCATCATCCCTAGGGGATTATTGATCCCATGCTAATTTGGTGGAACCAGACCCTTAGTATGTGTTGTAGTAGAAAACATCATGATGAGTATAGGGGACCCATTTCCTGTTAATCATAAGCTTCTAGAGGAGTTCCTACCCTATGAATGATCTAATTTTCTTGCTCAAACCCTGTTGACTACCCTATAGAGATAATGAGTATAAAACATCACAGGTTACCATTCATATCACCAAAAAAGTTTAATATAGGTGTACCATTTATTTTTACATAAAACATATCTCATGATGGACTACCCCCAATCCCAAATCCATGTCATGACCAAGGATATGTGAAAAACTACTAAGTCTTGGAATGTACACGACATGTACTCTAGGGTTACAACATGTGTATCCACTATAGGGATTCCCAAACATTAACTTAAATTCACATGGAATTTGAAATCATCTTACACAGTGTGTAAAATGATGTAAATGATTTAAATGATGTGTGGTACTAACATGGTACTCAGTTTTTATCCCTAATACATAGGTCCTTATCATCTCAGGGTACTCATGTGTGATAACTCTGATTGTAAATGATGTGTTACACTAGTTTCTCAAGTCATGTAGTAATGTGGGAGATAATGTGTTCCCATTTATACATGGTTTTTTTCTATAAGACATATCTTGGGAATGGACTTCTACCCAAGTTTATTGTATCGGTCATATATGACATGTATCCAACACACATACTATATCGTTGGGCCTATAATTAGATTCCCCCACACAAGGTTTGAATATATATCATGCTGTTTACGATATTTGTAATATCCTATAACCCCATCACTATATAAATAGAGGTACATGACCATTGTTCTTCTAAAAAACAAGTTTTATAGTTGTATTATTCACCCAAAATTACAAAGTATTCTGATTTTTATGTCAGAACCATTCAATTCATCCTCCAACAGAATTGATGATCTACCCATTACAACCACAGACCACCACGAAATATTTCAAAAATCAATCAAGCCCATTTTACCTCCCTAATGGATTAAGATAATAACATGTCCCTTGAATTCCCCTTCATGTTTCCTAAAGTTCATCCCATCATTGATGATATTCATGGAACATGATTATCATTGACATACATCCACTCCTTGCTAGTCTGATCACGCCAAAAGTTGAACCACTAAGTCATGAAAATTCCATTGCAGATCATCCACCACATAAAGCAGGGGAAATGAATAATGGTTCTTGGTGTAGATAACTATCACCTCATAATTCATTTTCAATTCACCGAAAGATATACAAAATAAGGAGGAATCCTCAATGTGTAAAAAATTATGATTAAAAACAAAGAAAAGGAAAAATCACTTCATAATAAAATTCCATGATTTGAGGAATCTTATTCCCAATGGAAATTCACTAGAATGTCAATTTCATTTACTTATAATAATTAAAATGGTTTGAAATATCTATAAGAGGGATTGAATTTTATTTATATTAAATCATAAATAATATGTAATGAATCCCGAGAGGAATATATACTTTATGACACAATTACCATCAGTTAAATCTATTATTCATTCCATGGTTCAATTCATCATCTCTTCATGACAGAATCCTCAATGTTACTGTGAATCTAATCATGTTCCCATGATCTGATGTCAATACCACAATTATCTGACCTCTCCCACTCTATATTTAAATTTTATATCTGTGAAAATGTAGATAACCTAAGGAAGTAATTATTATTGAGGTTTCAAAGGTAAATTTAATTCACTGAAGTTAAAAGTTAAATAAAATTAATTAATTTCAATTAATTACAATCATGTGAAGGGCCATCCTAAGGAATAATTCTATAAAAGATGGTTATATAAAATATATTCTAAATACGATACTCTATGAATGGCCATGGTGTTTAAAAGTAAATTCAAGATATCATTTAAATAATTATTTTTATCTATTCATTTGGGAAAAACATGTATCTAATTATTGATATTTAATATACTATAAAATGCAACATCCTTGGAAATTTACCAAACATAAACACAACTGAAAAAATAATTCCATGAGATCAGAAAATACCTATAGGAAAATTTTACAATTTCTTATACTATTGTAATTTTACTATTTTACCCCAAGAGATGTCCTCAGACTCTCAAAAATATCAAAATTGGGTTATGTCTCCAATGAGTAAAACCAAGGTCAAGGGATAAATACATCACTACATCATTGTAACAATTAAAAGGATTCATACCTAAAAAGAAAATAGATGAATTTAATCAAGGAGTATCAGAACAAAAACTATATGAAAATTAACCCACAATTGCATATAGTTACGTATTTTTTGTTAGTTTGAGTTTTAAATGAACCCGGAAACCCACCAACCCAGATGGGAACTATAAAGACCCAAACATGAATATAATTTAACCACATTTTTATTGAAAATATTTCATTACTTACATACCAAATAACCTTTTTATTTATATTTTTAGAGAGTTAAAAAATGTATTACATTTTAAAACACATAATATTCATCTAAATGGACATTTTTCAATAAACCAGAATCTTTAAAAGGTTCACATTATTCATTCAAGGGAAGAATATCTTATTTGGATATGGACTTAATTATCATTCTCAGAAACCATTGATACTTATGGAAATTATTTGAAAATTTGGGATGATCATAAAACTCAATAAAGAGTTTCAATGTTAAAACAAAACCTGTAAATCTGTTGAAATACATAAAAAAGATTACCAAAGTATTTTATTAACAAAATAAATTTGAGATCATATAAAACATAATTTTAATCATAAAATAAACTTATTTGATTTAAAATTTACACAAAATAATCTAATAATCATGAAAAAAATAACCAAGAGGTTTACATGAGACATCATATTCATATCACTCATAAACACTCATATCACTCATAAAAGAAGAATTGTATAAATTTAATTCCAAAATTATTTATTTGGAGAATAAATCATTACCCAATTAATTTGATGGATATATTATACCCATAAATTAATGTATTCAATTTATAAGAACCATAAAATATTTAAAACATGTAGGACCATTCATTTAATCACAATAATAAAATAAATTAACATTTTAACAAATAAGCAAAACCATTTTCCATTTAACATAAAAAAATATACCCTTAATGTTTTTGAAAGCCTATATTTCAATCTAAATATTTTTATAAAATAGTGATAATAAAAATTACATTGGAATACAATGAAATCTTAAAGATAAGTCTTAGTGAAAAAAACATGAAAATATAGAGGGAAAATGAAATCATGTGGAAACCATTTAACAATATACCCTTTTATCACATTAGTAATGAATAGAATCTAATTTGTGTGAAAATTATGTATAGTGATTCAATTCATTATTTCATAAAAATTGTCATGTAAACTATAAAACAATATTAATAATTCATAGAAGTATGAATAAGAAAATTTATAAAAAATATAAATATTGTGGATATGGAGGAGAAATAGAAGATAGAAATATATTAAAACATTTAAAGTAGTGATTTAAGAGAAAAATCCCAAAACACAAGTCTTGACATTCAACACACATAATTTAGCTCACAAAATAATAAAATTATATTAATTTATACTTTCTTAATAACCATTTTCCTGTTTTTTCTTATTATTATTAATTTTCATTATGGGTAAAGAATGTAATTTTAAAATTGAAAGTGGTTCATAACTATATAATGGATGATAATATTGACTAATAAACACCCAAAGGATCTAAAAAGTTATGAAATTATTTTTTATTTATTTATAAATTATTATTTAAAATTAAATACTAAAAAGTAATTTTTAGGGTTATTGTCATAATTTGAAATAAAAATTAACTTGATAATGATGGAATATCAATTAAAACATTTAAATAAATTATTTCTTCTCATTTTTCCCCAAAAAATTAAATTCCTAAATTTATCTCAATAATTTCATTTTATAAAAATTTAATTCTATTAATATTGACTTATCTAATGCTAGCACAAGCATTGCATCAAATATATGTAAGTTTTTTGGGTAGTTATCCTATTATATAGTATTAAAAATAAATTATAAAAAAATATATTTTATTATAAATAATGTTTATTATATAGAGGTATTCATAGTTTTTTTATTATTATCCTTATCATGTTAAAATTTTTAGACTTTTATTTTGAACTTTTATACCACTCACAATATCTCTATAAATATATTGATATTTATCCTGTTATATAATTATAAAATTAATAATTATACATAAATATAATTTATTAATCATCAATTTTATCTTCTAAGGTCAACATTTTACTTATAACATCCTTGATTCAATCTTAAAGATTACAATTTTTACTTTTCTAATGTTGTCAAAGCACCATGTTAACAGTAATAAATGTTTTTATATTTATCTATAAATAAAAATTAATTTATATTAATTGGGAAATATTTATTTAATATATTTAATATATTAAATATTATTCTAATATTCATAAGTTTCATTTATTTTTCTTTCATATGTATATGATGATATTGTCACAAATGATACGGTATTCGAAAAAATTGTATTTTATAATTATTAACTAAGAAATATAAATTAATTTAAAAAATATATAAAATTCTCCCCAAGATAATTTTGGAGTGATGATAAAAAAATAAATTCTATTTTATTAAATTGAAATTCTAACGTTTTTAAATGGAACATCTAAATAAAACCATATAGTATATAAGAAAAACTTTTATTTAAAATAAAAACTTTTCTTTTCTTAAATGAAAAAATATATAGTTGTTTCAAACCTTTAAAAATTTATTCATTATAATAATCAAAAAATAATAATGCTCTATATTTAATATATATATATATATAATTTTATAAAAAATCATAATAATAAATAACTATTTAAGTAGATAAAAATATAAATCATGTTAAGAATATATATTTAACCATTAAATAAAATATACATTATGCCATAATGTCATCATAATAATTTTAAATATATAATATTTATCTAGTTGATTATCTAAAATATTTTGATACATATATATATATTTACATTAAATATATAAATTTATAATATAGGATATTAGTAAACCATAAAAGTGATATATTTTAAAAAATACATTATTTTTGACATTCTTCAACGAATAACAAATGGGGAACTCATAATTTTAATTTATTATTACCAAAAACCATGTCATTGAAAATAATAAGGATATCATATGTATATTTTATTTTGAAAATTATTTTCTTGGTTAAAACTAAAAATGTTTTCTTTTGAAAATTAAATATATCTTAAACTGTGAATATACATTTAGTGTTATTATATCATAGTAATCCATCATAAAAATAAGAAAAATAAATTCTAATATATCATATTCTATGTCACCATATATTAAAATTTATTGTACAACCTATGTTGATTATGGTTTTTTTCCTTCTCAATATAGTAACAAAATATAACCATAATTCATATTAACATTATAACCCCCAATGTTACCTATGAATTTTAAGTAATGATTCAGAACCAACATATTATCCCCGAAAGTTTTCTAAATATTTTAACTTACACTCTTCTAATAATATATTAAATTTAGTCACCCAAATCTTGACGTACATAGACATTACATTACCTTTTTGTAATAATTAATACATTACAAAAACACACACACAAGGACTGTAATAGTTTAGTGTATTTGGAAACATAGAAAAATAATCTTCTAATCATGGTGAACGAGCTTCGACATCTCCCATAAAGATATTCCCCTATTTCTTTATTACCTAATACCTTTATTTATATCCTGGGGAAAGGAAAACATAAAAAGGGTGAGGTCAAATGCTCATTAAGGGTATGAATGGAGAAAATAAAATAAAACATATACATTTCAACATCAAAACATGAACATAAAGTTTTAACGTCAAAATCATGACTTGTGAAATAAATCATGGCAGTACGTAAGGCATAGATTATAAACGAAAATCAATCATGATAAAATTGCATGGGAATAAAACATGTAATTGTGGAAAATCATTAAGAACATGATATGATTTCCATAGTAGACAGGGAATTTATACGAAGACCATCTTAGTGGACAAAGTCCATTACTGAACTGATTTCACTCCTCGTTCCAGTCCTGTACTACTGAACCAGATTTACTTGTCGTTCCAGCCAAGTATAACTCATGATATATAAATCATTACCCAATGAATTTGAGGGATAAATATGTCCCACCCAGCTCATAATGAAGTCATTCTTACGTTTACCACAACATAAACATAAATCATTCATCATAACCTAATGAATAAAATGGGTTTCAAAAACATCATCTCATCATAGTCCATATAAAACAAATGGATATCATTTCATCATAATAAAAGTGGAACCATGTAAATAATAGATACATTATACTTGAAACATACACATATGGAATAATTTCATCTTAGATGGAAAATGGTTTTGATAAAACACTTGAAATGAATTCTTGAGGAAAATATCCTTTCTTCTTCAAAATCATTTTCTTTTCACAAAATGCCATGCAATTTTAAAAGAAGAGAATTTTGTTGAAAATATTCATGAAATATTTTAGAGTATGATTCATGAAAATAATGCGTTATGAAACCATAAAAATCCATTCATGCTGTATAAGTTAAAAAAACATTCTCCTTGTACTTTTAATGGAAAAGTCAAAAAGTATCACGTATGGTAATCAAAAGAAAGATTTCTTCCATAACATAAAGTAAAAGTCAACGAGGGGTAAACATAACTTTAAAAAAACATTGGATAATACTAAACACTTTCAGAAAAACATTTTTAAGGATATTGATGAAAAATATAATCCCAATAAATACTTACGTATAAGCAATCTCGGATATAAATTAGATTTGAAAAAATTATCCCTTACCTTAGGTCTGATATGCTTCATACGTATCTGAACCTCTTGTATAATGATTTAAATAATTTCATTTACTTATTATAGAATCACATTCATTGTTATGATATCATATATGGTTTAATCATGACTTTATATTACCCGTTCTTTGGTAAATTCCATGTTAAAGCAGCGTTTTGGGTAAAATCATTTTATTTATCGTACGTCTTTCTACTTGTTGTTAAATATATACTGATTTACTTAATTCAAGAATGTAAAAATTATTTATATATAATATATATTCAACATATAAAAATATATGATATATCGATAAATGGAATGAAATACACCATTCATGGAGACGGTAGACCGTAGGTACCCATGAACGCTGTTTTGGTTTCCTTATTGAGTTGGATGGAATTGAGTTAATGAAAAATATATGTACATAAATACAATATATTTATTATGTAATATATTCCATGATTATTTATTATATATACATTATAATCATACTTTAATGGTTAATCATGTAAAATGAATCTCATCGAGTTTGTGGAGAGGGTATTCCATACGTACTCACAAGCAATGATATCATTCCCATAATTATTTAATAGAATTGGAGTGGATGATATAATATATCAGAATCGGTATCATGTTATAATAATCACATATTGTTATTATATACACCATCATACCCATCCAATCAAGGTGGTGGTGGAAAAAAGATTACACCACGGCGTGGAGACGGTATTCCGTACGTACGCAAGCGCGGTGATTTCATTTTCCATAGGATGGATAGAAGGTGAAATGGGGTTGTTTCATATTTATAATAAAATATCAGTATATTAGTGATACTGATGCTAGTACTTTATAATAAAACAACTAATGAATAAAAAGTTTAAGAAGAAAGAAAACATGAATGAATCGGTAGAAGAGATTACCTCTTCTTCGATGCACCTCTTTTAAGCTTCTTCTTAAGGAACTAGAGTTGGTCATTTGAGGAGACCAGAACCTTTATAATGTTTCTATAGAAGTTGAGAATGGAAATGGGCAGTGTGTTTCAGATCTTGAAGGCTCAAAGTGTTGTGAAGAGAAGAGGGAGGATGTGCCCTTTTATAAGGGAGGAGAGGGGCACTTTTGGAAACCTGAAAAATATTAATTAATAATAAAATGAAACCACACATAAAATCTTCCAAAAATGACTCAATTAGAAGATTATATGATATAATATTTTAATAGAATCAACAAATAAAATTTAGACATGTTTTGTGTTTATTTTAAACCTTATCAACTTGATTTATCATTATTTAATCAATTTAATTTTATTTGTTGCAATAAACATCTAAATTTTAAATTATTATAAATACATACCTAAATGTTGTAAATTTCCAATAATTGATTACTTTATAACCATGTAGACCATATAATTTTCAATTTGTAGTTTTTAAATATTTTTTTTTATTTTTAAATAATTTAATAATATGTTATTTTTATAACATATCAATAGTGTAAATTTTGAGACTATTCATTATTTGAATTGAAATAAAAACCACACAGAAGTTATTTTCAAAATAAAATATATAATTGATTCCTAACATGTCAAATTCATCAAAACAATTCATGGGGTACATTAATATGTTCATATATTATTTATTTTAATAATTTTAAAAATATTATTTGGTATATCTCTTAATAAAATAATTACTTCAACATTTATGTATAATTATTTAATATAATTATTTGTTACATAAAAAGTAATAATAAAATCATATTATTAATATAAATATAATTCCTTTCATAATATTATTTTTACATGAATTTATCATCTTAAAATAACAACATTTAAATTGTCATATTTATTAAATTATGAAGGTGCAATATTTGACATAATTTAAAATAAAATAATATAAAAGTCTTAATCAGTTTTATAAGGCTCCAAATGGTCCAAAAATTGACCCTTGGATGATTAGGGTATATATATATTCGAATAATAATGCGTGGTCATGTTTCTGGTCCTTTGGATATGTATTGTTATTTTAATAAAAACTAAATTATTGATTTTTCACTAAATAAACAATTTCTGCATCACTATTGTGTCACCATTAATGAAACATATTTAATCACTAAAAATTATAAATAAATATTCATAATGTAGAAAATATAATTATATTTCTGTAGAATTTTCATGTTCGAAGTTTCATGATGTTTATCACTAAATTAAAATTTTTATACTTATAACATATAATATATTGACATGTTGTCACTTTCTTTGGTTTTGAGAATAATAAAATTATTTTCATGGTCAAAGGTCCATAACATGAATATAATCTGACCCTCAGGTGATATGGGTCTAATTTTAGTCATCCAATAGAATTTTGGCATGTGTTAGGGTAATTTTATAATCATAGGTTTTCCCTTAATTAACCGATTTATCTTTAACTGAAGTAAATAAAAATTATCGTCATTACTATTCATAATATCAACAAAATAAAGGTAAACTATTAACATAATTTGGACCCACTGAATATAAATATGGAATATATTTGTGAAAATTCAAAACATAGGAGTTTTATTTATTAAATTAAAATTTATCCTGTTGTTATGAAAATGGGTTTTAAAAGTCAAAATATTGCCAAATATTGAAATTTTTTTACCTATTAATTCAATTTAAAATTAATGGTAATAACATATATTACATTAAATGGTAAAAATATATTTTATTTTTACTTTAGAACCATTAAATATTATAATTTAACCATATAAATTATTGCGATGGAAAATTTTTTTTAATTAAAATATAGAGTGTTTTTACACTTCATTAAAATATGAATGTTATCAGAATAATACGAAAAATATATCCAATGTAAATTTTTATATCCATATTTTCAAAAAAAAAGTAATTTATTTTGTCAAATTTACCTTATAAACATGTCAAAAACTATATTTAAAGTGGGTGCGTCATCAAAAGGCCGCAAAACTGTATTTTTTGAAACATACTTATTTTACCAGAAAAATTTGTTTTGTTCTCATACCATGTTCTAGAAAATGATTAAGATGAATAATAATGTTATAAAATTCAAAATTTAGTAAATACTATTAATAAATTATAGTCCATAATAATATTATAACAATATATTGATGTTTCTTGAAACTCAGTGTTGCGTACTACACACGCTGTCAAGGAAGGTCGTGATTACGTGTAACGCTAGCCAAGCTAATGTCGTGTGCAGTGAAAGATTCATTTTTGTTGCGTATAACAGAAGAAAGAAAAAAAAATTCTCATAAAATCTCATGGTGTTACACTAAACTCTATAATTATCTAATACTTCTTATGATACCAACTGTAAAGACCGAAACTCAACCATACCATATTTATATGCTTTAAAAAAATAACACATAAATTAAATACCCAATACCATTTAGATTTACTGTTTTAGAGAGTTATAAACCCTATTATAAATCAAAAACCAAACATATCATCCAAATCATATTTTTTCACTAAATTGATATCATTAAAAGATACACATTATTGATTCAAAGAGATAATCTCATTTTCAAAGAAGAAATATATAATAATTACTACTCATCAATAACCCATGAGAATGTAATTTAAAAAGATTGAATGGGAATATAAGTCATTAAGTGTTGTAAAAAGAAAAAACCATTAATTCATTAAAATACTTGAAGACTTTGTAAATACTATTTCCATAAGACAAAGAACATTATAATCATATAAAACATACTCTGAAGCATGGAATCCACTTTGTTGATCAATGATTCAATAAAAATATAGTAATAAATCAGAAAATAAATAATTGTGATGTTTACATTTGAAATCACATTCATATCATCATTAATAAATCATAGCACATGTAATATAATAACCATAACTAGTAAATATCAAAATTATTTATCTAGTAAATAATGTGTTTCCTAATTCAATAAAGGGATATGTAGGACCCAAACATCATCATAAAAAAATTATAAGAACTATAACATGAATAAAGAACCTAATATCTAAAATTTCATTATAAAAATAAAAAAATTAACTTTTTACCCATAGGCATAATATTTTTTCACTTAACCCTTAAAAAAATAAGAAGAAACTTTTATATTTTCAAAAAATTTAGGTTAAATTAAATAATTTTAAAATAAAATGGGAATAAATAATAACATGGGAGTATATAGAAACATGATGCAGAATTATATTATATAATAAAAAGAATGATATTTGGGAAATGCGATCATGTGGAATTATTTAGAAAGATACTACTTTAACACATTTATAATGAATATAAAATAACCCATATAGAAAATAAGAAAAATGATTCATATTATTATTTAATAATGAAAGTATATAAAAATTGAAAATAAATTAAATAAATCATATGGTTATAAAAACTAATATTTATAAAATAAAATTAATAATATGAACATGGACGATTATGTGTTGAGATAATGACATCAAAAAATCTAAAGTAATGAATTAAAATAAAAACCTCTTACCTTATTTCCCAACTCATCTCATATGTCTTATAACCTCTTGAATAATAAAATTATAATAATAATTTATTTTTAAATAATCTCTTTCCATATTATTTACCATATTATGATTTCATTTATTTAAATTATGATCATGTTTCATTAATTTACAAAATTTTTATCATTCACATTGGTCATTTTGAGGTTGTTTGGTTCATAATCTTCAAATTGCTATAGTATAAATTTAATTGTAATATTTCATTAATTAATGGTTCAATAATGTATTAAATTTTCATGGTATTATTCCAATAATATTATATAAAAAATTGTGTTCAAAACTTCTTGTAATAGTTACCATTTATAGAATCTCACCTGAAAATCATGTTTTGACAGTTAAAATGAAAATGATTTTTTAATTTTAATTCCTTTTGTATGATGTATAAGATACCATTACCAAATCATAATAATGAAATTAATTTTCCATAAATTATATATTCAATCATAAAATAAATATTTAGAAATATCTATGATATTCATAGGTTTATGAATGCATCACTATTCACATAGGTAGTGTAAAACTACCAGAGTGATAAATTTTTGTCATAAGAGTTAAAATTAATTGAAAACCAAATTAAAATTAATGGTTTATTAAAAATTTCATTATAAATAATATAATTATTTTGGTTTAATTTTCGATATTAATTATTATTCAAAATATCATGATCATAATTGAAATGAAAATATATTCTTTAAAAACACTATATTTTAACATGTTAAGAACTTATGAAAAAAGGGTTTGGTGAGAAAAAATTTATGATCTGTCATAATTAATGGATAAAATAGTATCCAATAACATATTAATGAAATAACAGAATCAAAATAATATATGTTTTAAAATACATCCAATAAAAATTATCAAATATAAGAAAAAAGATAGTGGCTTGGAAACCCTTATCATGCTCTTCAAAACACCTCCTTCAGATTGAGTAAAAGGATTTTAAAAAGATGGATTTTATCTAGGATAGATTTATATGAATGTCTAATTGGATGTTTTGGGAGGTATCAGGTAGAATATAGAGACAATACCAAACCTTATATGTGTTTTTGAAATGTTAGAATGAGTCCCCTTTATGGGAAAAGTTTAGTGTCATTTTAAATAATATTAGATTTTCATAGTTAAGAATATAAATTTGGAAAAAATATTATTATATAAATGTACAATATATGATATTATTTATCATACACCATGAATTATTAATAAATATAATTTTTAATTTGTTTTATATTAATTTATAAATTATTGATTAAAATTTAATAACCTTTAAATTCATTTTAAGGGTTCTTCTCATAATCTGACATTAAAAATATATAGTTTACTCTGGAATTTTAATATAAACATTTATATAATTTTATGAATACAATTTTTTCCATTAAAATAATCAAACCGATAATTCAACCCAATATTATCATTATAAATTTTTGTTAAACTGTTTACTCCAAAGTTTCTCACACTCATGCATATACTACACTGACGCTGTATAAGAATTTTGGGAAATTATCGACTTATATCATATTATAAATAAATTATTTACATAAATACATATTTTAATTAATCATTAGTATCACATGAAATGATTAATAATTTATTCTTATTATTCTAATTATAATGAAAACATATTTAAGTTATTATTTTTGACTTTTCCTACCTTGCGCTATCACTAAATTAGAATTTGGATAATAATCATGTACTATACCTATAATATTTTCAAATATATGTCCAAATATCTGATTGTAATTATTTATATCTTATAAGGTCAATTAAATTCTTATCCCATCCTAGATATTATGTTAAATACATGAATTTTTAGTTTTTTAATGTTGTTTATGCACTATGTCAACATTGATAAATGTTTTCATATTTATCTTGAAATTAAAATTAATTTATATTAATTTAAAATATTTATTTTATATTTTGTGTATTTTACCATGAAATATATATTCCATTTGATTCCTACCTTTTTATGTTAAATTTATAACATGAAAATTTCATAAAATAAATGATATTCATAAAAATTGTATTTTTTTTTTTCACTAAAAATCATCTTTCTTAGAAAAAAATAAAAAATTAATCCCATGTTAACTTCATCATTATAATATAAAAAATGTTGAATATTTTTTTAAATAAAATTTACCCAATTTATAAATTTATATTTTTAATAATATCATTGAGTGTAAAGGAAACCAATTTATTTTGAATAAAACATATTATTTTATAAAATGTAAAACCATATTCTTGTTTAATACCTTGAAACTTTTACCTATAATAATAAATATATATATATAAATATATATATATATATAATGCATAACCATTTATATAATATAAATCAATTAAATAAGTCATTGGTTTTATAATATAAAAAACTTTTTATGAAAATATATTAATCCATTAAATAAAATATGTTTTATATAATGAATTGAACCAAATAATTTTGAATGTACAATTTTCATCTAATTTTTTATTTTAAAACCATTCAAACATATACAAATTTTATAGTAAATATATAAATTTATAATCATGAATATTAATAAACCATAAAAGTGGTATACTATTAAAAATATATGTCTTTCCGTAGGAACATCGTCCTTCAACAGTAAGGTAATAGAGTCTATGTCATTTTGAATAAAGACCTTAGATGAAACATGAATCCCCTCTATAGAAACCTTGCCTATCCTCTACAAAAAACCTTATTTCTTCACCTAAAGGTCATCCCACCACATGGTACATAGTGAATCCATGTACCACTAACATTTTTCATGAAATGGTTTGTTTTTAAGGATTCCAATAGTCCGAGTACTCATATACACACCATTAAAGACCATTATTTATGGGTTTTCATATAATAACAACACATATATAATACAGTCCACCAATAATCCCTTCATATATATTTGAAACTGAAACCTAAAAAGTTATAAAGAATAATTATCCTCTAGAACCATGTTAGTTCCTTCATCACCTCCTCATACCGAGGCATATGAACCAATGTCACTAACCCATGGCACAAGAGGAATACATTTTTTCTTTTATATCCTTTTCACAACAATTCACATGAAACCTCCACCCATGTATCTACCTCCACTAGGTTTTAACCTACTATTTGAGATAACCTGGCTATGTTTTCATCACTCTTCTGTGAATCCTATCGAAAAAAATATCAGGAATAACACCAACACCCTTAAATTACTCAACATTATACCACTGGTCATCGGATAAAAAAATATACCAGAATCTGAAGTAGATTTCCCATAATATTTAAATGAACTGTATTTTTATTTCCATACCCATAGATAACACCCTCTAAATTGGGGAAATAAAAAACCATAACCTCTTATTAAACCCCCTCCACCATATAGAAATAGTTTTCATGTGATGGGAACTACCTCAAAGGTCAACTTGACATGCCACACTAATGTAATTATCTTTTATAGAAGTACCCACATTGAATTTCCATAATGATATTTGATTTTAAAACTAATAGAAATCAATAATTTCCCTAGGGAAGTGGGTTAATTTATCTCTAATTTTACAAAAATCAATAAGGTTAGGCATTTGAGAATATTGGATCACACAATAATAATAGGTTGAAATCACCATCACATAAATCTACCACACACTGGAATAGTGTGGAGTATAAAACATCAATTAAAGGTGAAAAACATATCCCTATCCAAAATGAATCAATTTACCCATATCATGTTGTCCATTCACCTCATCCAAAATCTAGTGATAGATTCATTTACTAGAATCATCAACCACCACACCATTGTTGTGCCTCTAAAATCTAATTGACTTCCATGATTTTAACAACATGAAGGAAAACCACTACCACTCCATGAATGAGAAAACATACACCATGGGAGGTTACCACATAGTTGATACTCTCATGGTGAGACTGGGTATATTTTCCAAACTCTAAAAAGGATCCTTCTGGAATCAAAATAAGGAATGATTCTAAAATATTGCCCAATAAACTCATCCTGGGGGATCACCACTCTACACAATGACACTATACTTCCATATCATAAATTTGAGATAATGAATGTGTTGGTAGTCTATATAGGTACAACCATGGTCCTCCCTTGAGAAGCATTCATCCATTAATCCATGTTATTAGAATGTTAATTCTCATCTGTGACCATATTTCATAAATATATGCTTATCATTTGACGAGCAGATGATTTCAAATCAATGAGGGTGGGATCAATTCAACACACCTAATGGGATACCACTCATTATTGAGGGTGTATTTCACCCAATATAATCAACTATGCATAAGAATAATGTATGAGTATTAATACCCAATCTTTTATAAGGTGGGAACCACCCGATCTCATTTATTTCACAATGTAATATCCTAGAATACCCTCTCTATACACTAAGAAATAAAATAATTTACCTCCTAGGATGAGTGAAATAAGATTTCCATTAGTGAAAACCTTGTAGATTACAAGGGTTTAGTTATGGATTCTTTTAGAAGTGACAACTCTTAATCATTTCAAGTAGAAATAAAAATGTGTGCCTACACCATCCATCAATAGAGACCCTAAAAATAGTATTTGATTCATAATACAAAATGTGTCTATCGGAACATTTCCATTTCCATCCAACTTGTGTGTATTCCCATAAATATATTTGTAATCACTCTGTCAAAAACAAACCCAAAATACAATCTGAAATTGGTACCCAACTTGATCCATTACATACCTGAAAAGAATTCCTAATCCCCATGGGCTAATGACTAGCACCTGGGAATCAACTAAAAGTAGAGGGAATGATTTTTCTAAACACAAAAGAAAATACCAAATATATATATACACATACAATAGAAAGAAAAAAAAATATAAAATTAATTAAATATATTCCATAAAATAATAACTGAAAAAGATAGAATTGAAACACCAATAATATAATGATAAAAACTATTTGGGATAAAAAAACGAAACCCACTAATCCATGTAACATGTGGAAAATTCCACACAATCTCACCACATACTACCCATAACCAATTGATATAAACCTCACCACCTCACAACAGTTCCTTGATTTTTACTATATAAAAATAAAATACAATGTCTACACAATACTAAAGGGGTGTGCAAGGTGTGAGCTAAATAGATTGAATATGATCCGTTCTAGGTCTTCAATATCAAGTCTCAATAAAACAATCCCAATTTGAATAATTTTTATAAAAAAGGAATTAGAAGAGGTTAAAAAGGTTTTTTTTCTAAAATCAGGATAAATAATTCCCCTTTTTCAATAAATCTAAAAAAACTTATGTAAAATAGTTTCAAATAATATTTTCTTTAATCCTTATAAATATTTAAAAAATAAGTATATAAAAGAAAAATAATTAGAAATACAAATAATAATGCTAAAAAACAACAAATATAACTCTGGATCTAACTAAATGGGTCACTCATACATCAATATGACTCATACACACTACAAGTCCCAATAAACAATTCATCAAGGTTTACAGAATTGAGGAAGACCCTAGATTGTGAAATTACCGACAATTTCAATCATATCCTTTTGAAAATTTATTTTAGAAATATGAATAGAATAATACCAAAAAAATATATCTCCCTTTATAATATCAAAAGGCAAGTCCTACTATAACTCCTTCCGCATATGTACCCAAGGCTTCCATGTGTTTTTTATAAAATAATTTTCAAAGATCATAGTCATTACACAATATAATTTCAAACACTATTTTCAATAAAAAACTACATGAAAATACATTTTGGCAATAAATTTCCCAATGATTTAATGTTTTTTACCAAAATGAATAGAAAAAACCCTTTATCAAAATCTCATTTTCCCACAAACAATCATACTATTTGAAAAATCATCCCTATTTTTTTTAAATCCATTTACAATGAATGAGTAATCAATGGTTTATATATTGTAATCATGATACACAACCACATAACAAAAAAGTTGGTATTAGAACACCTGCAATATAGACCACAAAAATTGAGAGGAATGAAAAAAACAGTGGCTCTGACACTAGTTATCAATTCATTGAATCAAATCACCTAATAAGGGTTAGTAGAGAATACAGATCAATCCATATATCATGGGAATCACATCCCCCACCCACATCCAATACAAGGAATGTCACCCAAAACAATATCTCATAACACATCCAGATGGAATGATGCAGATACATTATTGCAATATAAGTAAATACAAAAACATTTCAAAAAGACGCTACAACAACCAAGAGAAATGAAGAAGTACAAATTTCACACTTACCTGAAGGGGGACAAACAAAAATGATGAATACAAAATGTTCCAAATGAAGTGATCTAGAGAGACAAAAACACCCAATTTAACCTAGAAGGGAGATAGGGTTCAAAGATAACAAGTTATCAATGAATTAAATGATGTTATGTACGTGGTGATGAAAACCAACTCAAAATGTGATTAATTGCTGTAAATTTCAGTTTTATGAGGTAAACATCCCATAAATCACATTTTTTGAAAAACACATCACATATGGTTATATTATACTGATTTTTGATTTCATGATGTAAGAATGGGACATACGGTTTGAAATATTATTATTTGTTGTAGAATTTTTTTTAGATTCAACCTAGTGCTGAAATTACTCATAAATTATAGATTTATTTTGTAAATTCCCTCTGTAATTAGTACTATGAACACTGTAGAAACCATGGAAACAAGTTACACATACTTCAAACTCAAAAAGAAATATTTAAAATCAAAGGATACTATTTCTTTTTCGAGGATTTTACAATCTCCCCCACCATCCATTGGAATTTTTATCCTCGAGAACCCATATGGAAGAAGAATGATCCGAGAAGTGTGATGGGAAATGATCACTCACTAACGATCTACACTCCCATGTCTCATGAGAATCTAATCCATGTCTCCAGAATTCTCTATCCAATGGAATATACATCCCACAAAATACATTTATATGTGAATATAATATCATAAATGGTTTCTCTATAAAGAAAAAAATCAGGATCTAAACAAATTTCCTACAAATTAAAAACATGAGATGGACCAGGATGAAACTTCCTATGAAGAGATATATTGAAAAAATAAAGAATACATTTCAACTAAGATAGAAATTATAATCAATATGAAACCATCCAAATCCAATCAGTGACCTCAAACAACACAATATATCTCTAATCCTTCTTCCCCTATTTTCCATGACGAATGTGACCCAACTGAAGGAAAAAATTCAAGAAACAAAATCACTAATAAGAAACTCCAATGGACAACATCAACAATATTCATATGATTTCTACCATCTATAAGATATATCCATGTGTATATGTATATATTAAATACTCACTGATGTCTCTGGAATGAGACTCAGTGCCACAAGAGAGGCATTAAACATAACTACCCAACAAATAGATGGCCTTCATGGGAGAACCTAAAAATCCATGAAAAGACCATTATGATTAATGACTGTAATCTATTCTTATACATAAACATGACATGTTCTATATTTCATTTTTCATATCTGCCAAAATCCAAGATGTAGGAATAGAGCATATCCATTATGATTTGAGTAGAACATTCCATCTGACCCGGATAACATCCTTACATAGGGAAACAATGGAAATACCAAAATGAAGTACATGGAAATGTCATCCCATTTCCAAATAATCACTAGAAGAGGATGGATAGGGAAGGCCAAAATGAATCATCTCCACCACTATTTTCTTGATAGAGTAACCGAGAGACACCTAATTATTATTGTTTCAGTCAATAACTGGTCACTATAAATGATATATAATTTCATAATATATCTTATCACTTACATGATATGAGACCCATAATTAAATATGATAGTAAAGAAACAATAAATTACTCATAGATGATTGGATGAGAAAACATTCCTTGAAACAAATAATACCATCATAAGGGAGTGACTGACTATAAATGGTCTCCCTGGTATATAAGGTCTCCCTGATTCTTATGAACTCATCATCAGACTTATAACTCTATAGAATAGATTCAAAAAGGGATGACGATAACAATACACTTTTCATAACCACACATTAATCATCCTACCAAGTATCAATATTCATATTAGTGAGGAGTACCATCATAATCCATTATTCCATTGATTCCAAAATTTCATGTGGTGGAATTTTCATAATAAGAGTGTCAGTAATGAAATTATCTTACCAGGGGGTGTATGAAATATTGAAGTCAAATGTCTACAACTATTCAACACATAACCTCTCTCTAAGAATCAATTAATTCTATAAAAATATATAGCTCAAAATTATATGATAATAAAAGACCATGAACCTCTCCAAAAAAGATAGTTCAACAAACATTTAAGTCCAGACATTATTCTAGAATCCTCCAAATCATGAATGGTTTAATTTTTATCATGTGGAAAAAGTTGACAACAACCATAGTAAACAATGTGATCATAACACATTAGAACACAGCCTAGAATAGTGCTAGAAGCGTCCTTGTACACCACATACCTCTTACTAGGCTCAGGTAAGATCAGAAAAAGAGACGATGATAGAATCTATTACAACACATCAATTTTTTTGACATTTTTCATCCGATGTGAACTTCACCAATTTCATAGAAATATCATTTAAAGGTAATTACAACATCGATAAATACTTGATTAATTTATAATATTATCCAGCCATACTAAGGAATATTTGTATCTCAAATATGTTCATTGGTTCCTCCCAGGGCAAGGTAACTTTCACTTTCATAGTTTCAATAGATATTCTACACTCAAAAGTCACATCCCAAATTATTTCACTTGCTAGATCAAGAAAATGATTTTTTATAGAATTATATAATGGTTTTTGTTTCTCAAGACTTATAAAACGAGGATTAATTAGTTCTCATTGTCATGATCATATATTAAATAAACCAAGATATAATACACAAACACAGTGATAAAGGTCATGATTTACTAATAAAATATATAGTTTATAGAATAAATAAAAGCTGTTTTCCATTAGTAAAACTAATAGAAATAATACGGTATAAATAATGTCCATAATATATTTTGAAAGTGGTATTCACAATATTAGACTCTAAAACTCTGAATTTATGATATCCAGACTAAATATCAATTTTCCAAAATCAATTTACTCCCTTTAATTGATAAAACATGATATCAATAAAGATAAATGTGTACATATTCCTATCCTTAACCCAGTATAAAGTTTGACAATCCAAAAAAAAAATGTGAACCATCCGACTTATTGTTAAATACTAGAGGTTATTCCCATTGAAAATAGTAAGGGTGAATAAAAACATTCAAAACTAGATAATCCAATTTGATATTAAAATATTTTAGCTTAGTTTTTTCTGTATGATAATATGTTAGTGATATCGGCTGTGTACTGGAAAAATTATCAATTATAAAATATACATCTTTATCTAGAGGTGAACAAAAAATGTATTTTGGGAATACACAATGGGATTCCCTGACAACTATGGGGAGATAAAAAATAATGGAAGCATAATTTGGTTCAAATTAAATGACATACAACAAATTTTGGGCTCTGTGTGGAAAGGTTTGACATAACCAAACCATGGAACACACACTCTCTAAAACACCCAAGAGTTTCCATTGGAAATAATTAACAAAAAAACGTATGATAATAATCAATCAAATTTTGGTTACAAACTACAAAAATCCATAATTTTGATGAAATCGATCAAATCCAAATTATAAACCAAGTAATTATAGACAAAACTACATATCTGTTATTAGTAGAAAACAAGATGGACATCAAAATTGTTCTTATTTTCTCTTCCCTAGAGGCCTCACAGACTCCATATCAAATGATATGTAAATAGTTGAATGTTTAAACATGTCAAAATTATGGGATGATATAAAATAGTATGAAAAAAATATGTAAAATAAATACTTTACAATAAAATATTCAACAAAGATGATACCTCTTAAAGTCATTGGGCTCACATCAAGATCTTTGAGAAAATCATCAACTGTAATAAGGATCTCTACTCCCATGTCCTATATTTATGGACCCAAACCCAGAAATCCTAAATCTTAGGTATGATATAAATTTCATTGGCCTATGGTAAAATTAAATAATTTCCTACAGAAATAGATTTTTTATTAGTCTAGGTAAACTGGATACATACATGAGTATTACATTAAAAATTAACACACTAATTTCAACATTATTTTTGTTGTTTTTTCTAAATAACATCGAGGATAGTAACTATAATATATCATTCATATCATTGAATTACTTTATTATTATAAATTACTGAATAATAGAGAATGGAAAAATAATAAGTATTATCTCAAATGATTAGTAATTTTATAGTATAGTGGAATAAAAAACGAATAAATTAGAATAATCAATATGGTATTGCAAATAACCAAGAAAAGAGTCCATGTAATCAATAACTAGGAAGAAACTGAGTAAATAATATGTCTTGGTAATCAACTGAGAACACATTCCATGTCATAAAAAGCTGATAAGAATGTTAGTAAATAATATGGAAATATAAATAACTTAAATAACATTCCATGTAATCAATAACTGAGAAGAAAGTGAGTAAATAATATGTCAAGGTAAATAACTAAGAACACATTCCTTATAATAAGTAACATATTAGAAAGTGATTAAATATTTGGGAAAGGAAAATAAATATAAAAACATGATATTTAACCAATAAATGATGATATTGTGAGGAAATAATTTGACAAGGTAATTAATTGTAAACAAATTTCATAAAAATAACTAGATATGGAAAATTCAAAATAGCATGGTGGGAAACTTAAACACATTTAACATAATCAATGATCTGAAAATGAAACGTATCCATAGATATGCCAACAAAAAATTTCATGGATTTATAATAATTTAAAATAAGTTAGGTAAAATGAAAAATTATTAGACACTATAATTTCTAGGTACGCGGAACTTTTACCATCAATACTTTTGAGAAGATAGTTTAGAGTATCTGGTAAAATCCATATTCTATGGTTAGCCAATTAATATGTCACATGAGACTATCAATGCTTTGATGATATTCCATTAACTAGTCCCCAAACTATAGTTCTTACCTTAAATGGTCCTCATCCAATGACTTAATTATCCAATTCATTCCTCATTTCGAATAAACAATATGCCTTATCAAATATCCATATTTGAGTAAAAAATATGGATTTATCAATATTTTTACAGTTAATTAAAAATATTTCTAAGTAAAAACCACATGAATAATGTTATATGGTATAGGAAATGAACATATCTATGATAAAGGATTATATAAAAATATGGGAAATTAAATATTTAATGATTATAAGAAATTGAATATTTCAAGGGGAATGAAAGGAATCAAATAAGGTAATGTAAATATCATAATTTTAAAAATAAAACATAATCTAAATAGAGGAATAATAATAATGATATAAATAAGTTATATCTCATATAAAGTAAAAAAAAAAATTTTGTCATTGATGAATATAAATAATATAAAAATATCATTAGAAAATATTTTTCAGAAAAAACAATTTTTGTTTTAAAAAACCGTTTTGAAAAATCATTTCTCTGGAAATTAATAGTTGAATAATTTTCATTAGAACTATCCATTTCAACAGAAAATGAAACTATAAATTAACAATGATAGGTAAATTCATACATTCCTTATAATGTAAAAATAATATTCCTTTTTCCTGGTAAAAATGATTGAACAATGACATGTTTAGAAAGACATAAGATGAATTTATTGAAAAAATTGGTGAAATACAAAAATGCTACAAATTTCTTTTACAAATAATTTAAAAGAAGTTTTTAAATCAATTTAATAAAACATGTTTTTTAGAAGAAAACATTTTCTCTAACTAAAGAGGGAAAAAAGTCAGGTTTTCTTCAAAACATTCTCTAAAACAATCTTGAGTACCAAAGAGTGTAAAAATAATACTAATACTTGAAAAAGGTTATAAATAACCATTATAAGTAAAAATTAATTAGTTAATTGAAAAAATCAAATATTGTTTTCCATAATTTAATTAATTACCATTAAAATTATTCTCGATGTAAATAATCAATAAACATTCCAATGTTTAACATACCACTTTGAAACATTTGAATCATAACCCTCATGATAGAATATAATTAAATTAAATTCTTAAATACCATTTATTTAAAATATTTCAAGATATAATATATCAAAAAGGGTATTAGATAAACAATTAAATAAAATTAAATGCTGAACAAGTCATTTATCACACAAATGTAAAAAAGTGAGATTAAAATCCCTTACCTCATATTCGAATTCCATAAAAAACCAAATATCATGTGTAATAAGTATAATTTTGTTATCCATCTACCACAAAACCATATTTATATTTATAATAAAATATATTATTTACTTAATACATTATATTACCCATTTATTTTTAACTCGATGTTGAAGTTATGTTTCAGGTGATATTTTGTTTATTAATCATGCGTGTTTTGACTTGTATTTCTTGATTATCAAGACATAATTATTTACTAAATATAAAAAATGATATAAATATATTTTGTATTTAGTATATATGTATTTATAATAGTTTTTAATAATGAACAAGAAACACCATTCATGTAGATGGTAGGTTGTACGTACACATGAATGCTATTTTTATTTTTTGGTCTAAATGAAAGAACGAAAGTAAATGATATGCATGTATATATATATAATCATTATGTTATAAATAATATGTCATTTATGTCATTTATTTTTTCTGAAACAATCCTTAATATTTTTCATGTGATGTGTGAATGAATCACGTCTCTTTGAATATGTGGGAGTCCAAATGTCTATAAATGACGTTATCATATATAAATAATATGAAAATCATGATGGAATGTTTAATATAAAATTTAGATAATAAAGAATATCATATAATACAAATAATTAAATATTATTAAAATAAAAAACAATTCTTAGACCATAAATAAAGGTGGTAATAAAAAAATCATTATTCACATATTCGATTAACCACATAATATGGAAAATAATTTTGTTTATTTGAATAAGAGGATATGATAAATGAAATGGAATTGTGATATTCCAAAATAAAATAAAAGTATAGTATTTTAATGACTATGGAGTTATCATTCGTTGATTTGTGAAGGATTTTAGGGGAATGTAGAAAGAAAATTAAGAGAGGTACTTTGGATAAATTACCTCTTGAATATCACCAGATAGAGAGACACTTGAGGACAATGTATTTGACCTATTTATGATACCAGAAGTAACTAGACATGGGAACAGTGATGAGGAGATGTGAGGTCAGTGATTTGAGGATCTAATATGATATTTGGGTCTAAATGGGGTGGTGAGGAGTGGTATTTATACATGTGGAGAAGTGTGTATAAGTTATAAAATAATTAATATTTTATTTTTTAAGACACATGTTTTGAGTTGGAATCAAATTCAAAAACATTTTATGGAAATTATTTTTTAAAATGATGGATAGGTACGAGAAAAACCTCATCCAACAATTAAATTTGGTACTGTTTAGTTATTTCAATCCTTTTCACATTTTAACTTTATTATGTTTCATTTTTTACACATACTTTGATAAATAATTTTTTACCATGGAAAATTTTTTATAAATGAAAATGACACTGAACAAAAAACATAATATTTTACATTTTATAAGAAATATAAAACCCATTTTACTAAATTAATTTCAAAGAATTGGAATAACTAGCATTAAAATTAATTCTGTAGATAAAACAAATAAGTTGGTTTTTAAAGTGAAGCCTTCAAAAGATTGAACTGTTTTTATACATACATTCAGTGTAAAATTGTTTCTAATGGCATAAATTAGTTTTATTGATGTATAATTGAAATAATTATACCATGAAACAACTTTAATATAAAATTTACTAATTAAATTGATCAGATGAAATATTGTTTTGAAGTAAAATACCATATGTTTCATTATTCATCAATAATTGTAACATCTCAGAAAAATAACATAAAATTTATAGAATTAAGATTTTATACACTCGTTTCAACAAATAAGTTCATTTTTACAAATATTAATTATAAATGTTTCAATAACTGGATTGGAAATATGTTTACCATTAAAAGGTACTGAAAGTTTCTTTAAAAAAAATACGGTTTTATTTGTAATAATAGGTTTATTCTTATATTATTATTATAAAATATATTTATTAATATAAAAAATTGATTGAATAAATAAATAAATATTATATATATTTTACTATCAAAATTTAAATATTTTAATTTATTAAAAAAATAGTTTTCTATAAAAATATTCCCTTTATATTCTATTTGTTCCTACATGTATTTCAAATTAATTTTTAACCAATGAATTAATTTTATAATTTTCTGAACCATGAGATAGTAAATACTATTCATAAACTATAACATACGTTAGAAGGCATATCTAATTATATTAAATAATAATATATAATATTTTTTGTAAAACTCGGTTTTTCATGTAAAAAAACACACTAAAGAAACTTGTTGTTGTGTTTGTTAAATGCTAACACAATATTGATTGTATTAAAAATATTTAATTAAAGTGTAATTATTAAAAATAGAAAATATATTTCAAATTATCAAGACATTATATTGACTTATGCACTTGGTTTTACGTTTCGTTCATGATATCAAATACAATGTTTCGTCTTTATATTTTCAAGGTGTTACATTCTCCCCACCTTAATTAAATTGCATCCAAATAAAATTGATCTTGGTAATAAATTATCTGATATTTCTTATGTTGGAATCCCACATAATGAGAAGGGTTCGTAAAAAATCCTCTAGAATATATAGACTTGGGATTATAAATGTCACATTGGAAAATATATAACATTGTCTCAATTTAGGAGAACGTTTGTAGAATGTCTGGATACAAACTTGGAGTAAAAGAATAAATATTTATAGGAAGGGATGTTTTACATTGATCATAGTCATGTGAATGATAAATTTAAGGTTTTTGGGCCCAAATATATATATCATTAATGATTTTCAAGACCATCAGTTCAATATAAATTATGGTATTAGGAAAAGAAATTTCATAATAATTTTATTAATGTTGGATAACTATTTTACTACCTAAGTATATATAGAAAAAAAACTAAATATATCTATATAAGTAGATTTTAATCCTATTTATATTCTTTTATAAATATTTTATTTTATCTAAAAATAATTTTGTTTCCTAGAGCATTAAAATGAATTTTTAATGGATTATTAAGTCACATAAATGAGTGACCGTTTTTTATATTTGTCTCTAAATATTTTCTATAGTGTATATATTTAAGAGATTAATTTATAAACCAAAATATTAATATACTAGTTCATCATTAATATTTATTCATCAATTTTTAACTAAAAATAATGTCATTTTAACCAGGACATTATGTATTTCATTGGTTGGTATGAAACCCTTATCATTTTTCGGTTAGGAGTTCATGATAATCACCATTTCTAGAGATGATTGGTTGTCACCTAAAATATATATTGTCTTTTTAAAAAATTTATTAATATAATTTACCAAATAGTTATGTTGGAAATCCTTGAAATATGGTTAATCTCTATATATAATTTTAACTAAGATTTTCAACACAACCTCAATACATAAAATACATTAACCATTTTATTTCCACAAAGTTCATTTCTTGGTCTAGGTTTTAATCCTAATATCAATTGAAGGATTTCTAATTAGGAAATTTTATCATTAATTATAAACACCTCCTGCATAACTGTGGTTATTAAATTTCAACACACATCTAATTAATTATATTAGTTTGTATAGAAAATGAGAATTAAACTTTGTTTAGCCTCAACGAGTGTCAAACAAGGTGCACAGTAAGGATTGTTGTTGTGTACCAGGTTACACCAAGTCCGGACCGACACACGTTGTTGGAGTTATTACACCTAGGTATATCTGTAAAAAAACCACATCCACTTGTATTATCTTGAAAGATATGAATTCTTATGAATATCCACATAATATATAATTTACCTAACTTATATGGTTTTCTTCTATAGATATCCTAAAATTCTACCATAGGTTTATGTGCTCTAATTTAGTTTTTCCAAAATCTGGTTCCTAAGGTTTCTACTGAGCTTTTTATGATATTAACTATAGTGACCCAACCCCCCAAAATCCAAGAGCCAAATTTATTCTATTAATTTTATTGGAATAATCAGTAAGTAAATCACATTTTAAGGGACTGATAATTTATTAGTCTTGGTAAACCCGATGCATACATGAGTCTTATATTAAAATTGAAAACACTAATTACAACATAGTTTTGTTTTTATTGAAAACATAAATGATAGTGAGTCTATTCAATATATATTATACATTAATGTATTTATTATTACACTTTAGTGAATCTTATGGGAATGAAAAATAATAATGGGATCTCAAATGATAATTATGGATAAATTTTAGTGGATGAAAAAATGGATCAATGGGAATAATTAATATGGAAAGGTATATAACTAAGGACACATGCCTTGCAATAAATTACTGAGAAGAAAGTGAGTCAATAATATGTCAAGGGAAATAATTGAGAATAAATTCCATGTAACCAATAACTAATAATAAGTTGGTAAATAAAATGTTATGTTAAATAACATAGAACACATTCCATGTAATCGGTAACAAAGAAGAAAGTGACTAAATAACAAGGAATGATTAATAATTGGGAATAAATTCCCTGAAATAAATTACTAATCATCGTAAGAGTAAATAATATGTAAATGTAAATAACTATAAACAAATTCCATGTAACCAATAATTGAGTGTCATGTGATTAAATACGATGGCTAGAAAAATAACTTTAAAAAAATTCCATTCACATAACTAGATAAAAAAAATCAATATATCAAGGTAAGAAAATGAAATCCATTCCACTTAACAAATGAAATGAAATTGAAATATATCCTTATATATGTAAAAGAAAAACTTCATCGATGAATAATAATTTAATCTAAATGCGGTAAAATTCATAATTGTTTGATTCCACGGTTCTAAGGTAAATGGAACCATTATTTTCCTAACCATTCACATGATAGATTAATATATTGTGTAAAACCCTATATAATGAGGCTAGATAACTAAATTCTCCCAGAATACTATTGGTGCATTGAGGGTCTTTCATTAACTAGTCCCTAACCATTTTTTCTCACTTTAAATATTCCCAAACCCATGTCTTACCTATAAAAATCATTCCTTTTATCAAATATACAATATGACTTATCAAATATCTGTATTTGAGTAGAAAATACAAATATATCAATATTTAAAAAAATAATCAACTAACATTCAAAGTAAACACCATATAAAAAATGGTATATGGTTTAGGTAAGGAACATATATATGATAAATGATATGGATAATTATGTGAAATTCAATGTTCAATTATCATAGTAAATTATTTATTTTATAGGGACTAAAAGTATTCAAGGATGAGAATGTGAATATTATCCCTTTAAAAATCAATAATAACCATCAGAGGAATAATAAATATGGTATCAATACAACATATCCCAATTAAAGTAAATAAATAAAGTGTTATTATCATTGATAAATAGAAATACTAAAAAAATAATTTTAAAAAATATTCTTGTGGATAATATACTTTTTTTGAAAACGCCCTTAATTGAAAATAAAATTCCAAAACATTTTATTTCAAGATTTACCTTCTAAAAACTAGATTAATCATCAATGTAATGAAGGAGGGAAAATCTATTTATGCTATAAAATATAAAACGAATACTCATTTTTTATGTTAAAAAGTATATAAAAATGCCTTATTTGGAAAGAAAAAAAATTATATTTCAATAAATAAATTGGTAAAAGAAATAAAGAATCAAAATTTCAATACCAAATCCAATTAATACAAGAATTTTAATAAAACATGGTTTCTAGAAGAAAATTGGTTGTTTAACTAAAGAGGGAAATTAAGTTGGGTTTTCTTAAAAACATTCGCTAAATAATATTGTGTAACAAAGAGTGAAAATTTTGTACTAATACTTGAAAAAGTCCATTAATAACTTACATAAATGAAAATGTATTTGATTTTTGAACAATGGTCATTTAATGTTCACAAATGTAAATTAATAATCAATAATGTTATTCTTGAGGGAAATAAACTTTAAACATTCCAAACAATCCCATACCACATTGAAAATTTTAAATCATAAGAATCATGATGGAATAAAATTAAATGATATTTTTAAATACCATAAGTTAAAATAATTATATATATAATATATCTATATGGGAAGTACATACTCATGACAAAATAAGTAAATGGTGAACATGTAATTTATCTCACAAATGTAAAAAGTTAGATGAAAATCTCTTAACACACATTCTACTTCCTTAAAACATTTTCAAAACTTAGGTATAATAAGTATAATTTTATTATTAATTTATCATAAAACCATATTCATATTTATAATACCATATATGATTTACAAAAGACATTATATTACCTGTTTATTATTAACTCCAAGTTTAATTTCATTTTTTATATTTTATTTGTTAATTGTACATGTTTTGACTTATTATTTTTGATTAAGAATAAATAATTAATTCCAGAATATAAAAAATGACATAAATATCTAATATATTAAATATATAAGTATTTATAATAAAAATTAGTGATAAGAAATTTTCATGTAGACGGTAGGTTGTATGTACACATGAATGCTATTTTTTGTTTTCCTGTATTTACAGAACGAAAGTAAATGATATGTATGTAAATATTTATATATAAATAATATAACTAAATTATATTTAATATGTCATTTATATCATATATAGTTACCAAACCAATTATTAATATCTTTCAAGATTTGTGTGAACAACTAACATCGCTTTGAGGAGGCAGTATTCTATATGTCCACAAATGAAGTTATAATATATCCATAATATGAAAAGCATGAAGATATGTTTAATATAACTTGTTAAAAATAGGAAATAAGTTATAATATAAATAATAAAATATTATTTAATTATAAAAATATTTTTAATACAATCCATTAATGCGGTAATGGGGAAAAACGAAAACATTATTCGCAGATTCCATTAACTGGCATAACACGGGAAAAAATTTTACTTAATTAAATTATTTTTGGTGGGAAATGAAAGGGATATGAGATATTCCATAAAAAACATAAAAAAATGGTAGATTAATTATTATAGAGTCATAATTCATTGAATTTTGAATGATGTGAGGATAAAATAGAAAAATAAAATAAATTATGTTAAGAGCATTGAGACAGTTAACTCTTTAATTTCACCACATTGAGAGACCCTTGAGGACAATTTATTTAGTGTTTTTGTAATACTATATACACTTGGACATGGAGAGATTTTGGTGGAGTGTTTTTGGTAGATATATGAGGAGATACAATGATTTTTGGGTAAAAACGGAGTGGTATTTTTACTTGAGGATTGGTGGGGTTATGTGACAAAATAAATAATATTTTATATTTAAAACCATCCATTTTATGGAAGAATTAAATTGAATATATTATTATAGAAATTAATATTTTTTAGGTTTTATATGGTTGATCCAAACCTCAAAATACCTTTATTTTTTTTAAGGTATATTAATCATTTATAATTTTTAACTTCAATATGTTTTATTTTTTACCTATACCGTGATAAATAAAATTTTTACCATGACTACTTCTTTTTACCTAAAAATGAAATAGAACATAAAAATAATACAAACCTTTTGATTCTAAATATGGAATTCCTTTTACCAAATTAAATTAAAATAATTGGACGAATTAGAATTAATATTAATTCCGTAGTTGAAACAAAGAATGACATTTTGAATATGAAATGTTCAAAATATTAAACAGTTTATATATATAATTTCAATTAGATGTTTAATTAAATGACATAAAATTGTTTTAATTATTTATAATTGAACTTATTTTACTTTAAAAAAAATTAAAATATTATTTAACTATGTCAATAGATCACATGGAAATGTTGTTTTGAACTAAAATGTCGTATTTTTCAATATTCATCAAAAATCGAAACATTTATGAAAAATAAATAAATAATAAGAACATAATATTTTTATACTCTAATTTCAATGCATATTTTTATTTTTTCAGATAGAAATAATTAAAGTTTCAAAAATTAGATTTGAAATAGTTTCTCTATTAAAAGAAAATAGAAGTTTCATAATAAAAATTATGTTTTTATGTATAATATTAGTTTTGTTCTCATAATATGATTATTATATATATTATATGTATATGTGAAAATTGATTGAAAATATAAAACATATACTAAATTAATATCATTAACTCTTTATAATTTATTTAATTTATTAAAATAATTCTTTTCTATAAAAATATTCCCCAAATATTCATTTTGTTCTTATATTCATCTCCAATTAATTTTTTTCCAAATAATAAATTTTATATTTTTGTAGATCGTATGTTTGTTGAATACTATTCATGACTAGTGAAATATTTGATAGGTTATATATTTCTATAGTAAATTATAAATTTTTAATTTTTGGTAAAACTGGGTCTTATATGTAATGCAGACCATTGAAGAAACTCGTTGCTATGTGTGTTAAACCCTAACAAATATAAAATTTATTAAAAACTTTAAATTACATTGACTTTATTTTAAAAAGTAATATATTTTAATGTATTGGGATATTATATGTATTTACATTCTTGGTGTTTTGTGTCAAACATTCTATTGAATACAATGTTTCTAATTTAGATTTTTAGGGGTTTAACATTATGAATAGAGCTCAATAGACTTTGGAACATGTGAATGATCCATATTATCCTTTAGAATAAAATTTCCCTAACTATAAAGTGGTGTAGACATAGGCTAGTTGTACCACTATTGATGGAATTAGTGGAAACATGCATTACAAACCTTCGCAGGTGTGGGAAAAGTATGTCTGATGTGTTCTTACCACACTGTTATCTAGTTAGATAACCATTAACATATGTTTCCAAGGATACAAAAGAGGACCACTTCTGAGAAACACCACCACTACCCTTAAAATCATCATTCCAGTACCTATTCATCCAACATGTTCCACTCAGACTATCATAGGGAGCAAGAGAAGTACTTAATGAAAAATACTACATAACATATTCATATATATCATAATTGAACTGTCTATCATTTTAGAATATGTGGTAAGGATCAGAATATATATCAATGATCAGTTATCCAATTGGAAACCCTAAAGGTATTTTAGAGCTCTTGGATGAACATTCCTCGTCTCCTCTAGAGAAAAATGAGATGGCATTGCAAAATTATTAGTGTATCCCGTAACCGTTGTCTCTCCCTTCCAAAATAAGAGGAAATCCAAGGAATTTTCCGTCATCAAAGACTCATGAAAAAACTATTTAATAAAGAGGATATTAGAACCCTTAAAATCTAATCCCATTTTTGATCCCCTTGTACAATGTAATATCACCACAACTTACAGGTACCAATGAATCTTAACATCGCACACATTGCCTTGATATCATTAGGTGTATCCCATATGTTTAAGACACGATCAATATTTTAAAACCATTCCTTCCCCTCTTATGATTTATTCATACTTCTAAAGCATGGGGTATTGTCCTCTAGTAACTCTCTATATTGATCATTGTCTACTCAATCTCCTATATTCACCTCAACAACTGGGTATTGAGCTCGTGGTACGTTCTAGATCATAGAAAAAGTATCTGAACTGTATCCTCTGTAAGATTATTTTGTAGTAGTGGATTCCCTTGAGAATAATCACTCACTACACCCTCCTATGAATTCTAAGGAAGATTCCTCAAAGGCATGTCATTACACACCAGAAACAAAAGTTAATGAAAAAAATAGGATATTCTCAGTTTAAACTAGAAAAACATTAGTAGAAATAGATATTAACATAAAAAATAGACACATGAGATACATAATCCAAAATATTATAGAATATAGAGGATTTTCATGGAATGATCTGGCTAGAAACGCATAGTAACCTTTCTATCCATTCCCAAAAATTCTATCTCCAATATACCATACATCCCAAAATAAGGATACCTGATGATTGACCACCTATGATACCAAATTGGAATTCACTAACACGAAATACCCTCTAAAACTAGTACCCATCCTAATTTGTAACATACGTAAAGGGTGTTACTAATCTCCATGGGATTGAGACCAGTACCTGGGCATCAAAAAACAAGAGGGAATGAAATATTGTAATCTAAAACATGATACATGAAATATATATACATACAGTGAAAAGAAACAATAGAATATTACTGAAATAAATATATATAATAACCTAAGGAGAAATAACAATCGAAATATAAATAAAATTCTAGCAAGAAAAAAATCATGGGAGAACTAAAATATAAAAAATCACTAATAGATGATATACTTAGGAAATTTCTCAACATATCACTACCATATACCTGTACCCAGTTGACATGAACCTCATCCCCTCATAGCAGCGCCTTGGATTTTCTTAATCGAAACATAACAAATGTTCTATACACTACCAAAGGGGTGTGAAAACTATTATTTAAATAGGCTTAGTAGGATCTTTCCTAGGCGTTTGATATTATGTATCAATAAAACAATACCAATTTTATAATTTTTTAGAAAAACAACCCATGATAAGTAGTGAAAAAATTTTAAGTCAAAATAATGGTATACAATTTCCATTTTTCTACAGTTCTAAATTAGGCCGATTAAATACATTTAAAATCCCATTTTCAATAATTATTAAAAATTTATAAAAAAAACATATTATAGAAAAATCAGAACAAATATGATGAAAAATGGTGAAACACTTAAAGATAACTCTTGCCCAGGCTATCCTGGTCACTCATATACATCAATATTACTAGTACACATTATATGTACTAAGATCCCATGATTCATGGTCTAGGTATTATATTAACACACCTAGCATGTCATTCTTGTCCTAGTGCCAATTGCATCAAAATTTAGGAATAGAAGGACACCATAGAAAGTGAAATCCCTTATAAAATCATCAAATTATTCCCACATCGACACCTTCCCACTGAACAACCCAAGGATATCATGTGATAAATTTTTTCTAATCATTTCAAAAGGGATTACACATTCTCCAATAAAATTTCAAAACAACCCTTTTCCAACAAATCATCTTAAAACCCAATTTTCAATCTATTTTACAATGATTTGAAAAACTAATTTATTTTCCCAAAAAAGGGAAACCATCCTTTCTCAAAACCCAATTTCAATAAACAAAATTCAACAATTTCAAAAATGATTCAAATTTATTTTTAAAACTATTTGAAATGAATGATAAATTAGGGATTCATATAACATTCTCTAGCGATGAAACCACCTACCTAAAACTTGGTTCGAACACCACCTGTAATGGAATCCACACAAACTGAGAGGAACACTAAATAAAAATGGATTATCTAGATTATATTCTCATGTCTTAGAATTTAATGACATTAATTAATGTTGTGAAAAATAGGATAGATCAAAACATTCCTCAATGAACTCACACATCACACTATAACCAATATGATGGATGACCCTTGAAAAAAGACCACATAAGAGATCAATAAAAATGAAGTATAAACATCATTAATTTATCAATAATTATACAATAGGATCTTAAATCCACAACCACTAATGGTTGTAGGGTTCACTATAGAAGCTAATGAGTAGGGAATTTTAAATTTTCTGTCAGCAGAGTGAAGAAAAGCCATAATCTTTGGTGATCCCAGTCTCAGTAGAGCTCGAAGGATGTCACATGAATATTAAAATACACAAAAAAAAAAATCAGTACCATGTTCAATTTGGTTGTGTGTTTTACTTTATCTAGGAATCTATGATTTTTTCTAAAAGGATCTGAAGCTAAACACATATATATCATCCACACATGATCAACAAATCCACATAGATTCCAATTGTTGAATTTTGTTTTTCAAGAATGGATATCCAATTATTCATTTTAGTTTATCATAATCATCATTATCCAATCCCTTTGATCCATCAAATTATTTCGTTGATCGATCATTCAGAGAGTTCCTTTCTCTCTCTAGGATGTGGGAGGAAAGATAATATTTCAGTTCTAAATGAGTGAATAGTCCTTAGAATGTGCTTCTCATTTTTTAATAGAGAGGATTTCAAAAATACCGGATAAGGGTTCCTTGGACCTTGTATATCCAATTTCAAATAAATTATCAATAAATAACACATTATAATATAATAACCATATGAAGTGTGAGACACTGTTTGTTTTTGTAAATTATTATTTTTAAAAAAATAATTTAAATTTTATTTATAGATTCTAATACATGTAGTACCAAATTAGTGTTGTTATATAGGAAACACCAATTTATGAATTCCCCACACAAATCACTATGTTAGCTTGAATTACACCTGATATCTTGTTTTAAGAATACCATTATATATTAATAATATATTTATTTAAACCTGATCATAATAACCTATCTATTTTACATGGTAATAAAAATAGTTATGAATTATTTTTAAATATTATATATAATATATTTATTTAAAGAAAACATTTTTGATAAAAAATAATGAATTTTTCAAAATGTTTTAATAGGTTTTTAAAATACATTTTTCTTAATGAAATTTTATCTTTGAACAATAATAAAATTACCTTTTAAAGAATTAATATAACTCATTTCAGAAAATAAAATTCAGTATTTAAATATTAATGTAAGAATTATCTTAGGATTATTTTTTGGTATTTTTATGAATATTTTTTGTTTTTTGATGAATGGTGAAAAATATAGAATTTTAATTTAAATCATCATTTTAGTTTAATACATTTATATATTTAAGTTAAATTATAAATTTATTTTATAGTATTATTATATAAATTAATCATCTATTAAAGCATTTTATTTCATTGGAATCAATTTGATATTGAATTTAGATATAAAAACATTGTAATCATTTAATCATTTCTCTTTAAAAATCCACTTTATTGTCACACGTACAAGATTAATTAATAATTTATTTTTTCCATTCATGTGATGGAAATATGTAAAAATTTATACCAGGTTTTTAATAAATATAATATAGTATTTCTAATATGTTTAATTTATTTTTTACTAGAATGAATATTAAAGGGAGATAAAATTAATTACCGTTGTTATGGTAAAAATTAGTTTACATGGGGGTTAAAAAAATTTAAAAGCATAAAAATAACCTATATAACTGAATAAAAACTATTTTGTAGGCATATGTTTACCATTAATACTTTAAATTTTTTAAATAGTCATTTTTTGACTATTCTGACACCTAGAATGTATGGGAGCAATAAATTGTTCTACAAAATTCCAAGTGTTTCCTCTCCCCCACTTATAAATGGACACCCCTCTCCTCTGTTACTCACACCTTAAAGTCTATTCAATTTCTCAAAAACCTACCCAAATAAAATATCAACATGAATTTCATTATCCAATAATAATTAATTTGGGAAAAAAACATCATAAGAATGATTTTAGTGCAAACTTATAGAGGATACCTAGAGAATATGTATCGTTCATCCCTGAACATTTATGTTTTATTTCACCCTCTAATTATAATTATAACATTATTATACAATAACATTAGTATATTACATATATTGATAATTTTTTATGTGATGGTCATGACCTGGAACCATCTCCACTTCTATCAAATGGGTTACAAAATCATCGTTCCATAGTATGGTGGACTACCGTTTCACGAACCGATGTCATTTTTTATTTCCATTAACACCTCTAAAGGGTGGAAATAATGATGTATTTATATTTTATATAATATATATACAATTTTAATATGTTGTTATGGATTTGAAATTATTATATCACAAATAAAATCAATTTTATTTTTATTTTTTGGGAATATGATAATGGTGCGCGTGTGTATAGAGGACTATCGCTTCGTGAAGCAATGTCATTCATTTACTCTTTAAATGTATGGTATTAATAATGGGATTAATGACTATATAATATACATATGAAATAAAAATTATTCATTAATGAGAATAGAAACCACTTACTTTTCGTTCTTTCAGCGAAAAAAGAAACTGTAAGTAGTATTCATGTGTATGTATGTCTTACCGTCTCCATGAATGGTGAAATTCATTTTTTATGACTAATTTTTTTGTATTATTATAAATAAAAAAATATATATAAATATATATATAATATAAATAAGATATTTATATTGTGGTTTTCATTTTTAATATGATGGATCTATGTTCGAATTAATATGACAAAGAATATTGCAAATCAATACATATATGAAAAACAAAGGATTTATAACCAGAAATGTAACATTAACATGAAATTATTAACAACCAGTTTATAAAAGGTAGTAATTAAATCAATTATATCATGATATACAATTATGTTTTCCTGTAATAGATAAATAATTATATTATATTTATTATACAATAGTATTGAACATGAATGATGGATGTCAATATTTAAGTTAATTGATTTATGTCTAACTTTTTACTTCTGAACCACACATACCACATTCACAACCTATTTATTTTATGTGGTGTTTATACTACTCATGAATGTATTTTATGATTCTTTATCTAATAATTAATAATATTTATATATCCATATGAGATCAATCTTTCATGGGTTTATGGTTAAAACATTACCAAACCGGTGATAAGTATTTATTTTTATTTTCTTTCTCCGAGATATAAATTATGTAATGCACCTATATTCATTCAAAAGATGTATATAAATATATTTTTAAATTTTAATTTTATATTTTATACATTATCATTATATTTTAAATTCCAATATATATTATTCCATCATGGGCTATATGAATCATGGTTCATAACGTTCTATGATGTTTATATTAAAATTTGAAAATTTATTGGTATTGATTACGATTAAGTCTTCAATGTTGAAATATTATAATCTACCAAGAAATAATTATAATTAATTTTATTCTCCAGTGGTTATTCAAGAAATCATCATGTAATGTTAAATTTTTTCAACTCATTTTTATATAAAATTATTATGAATCTTTTTTAATGAAAATATAAATTTATTTCTCTCTTTGATCAGAAATAAGTTTTCTTCCAACACCATGATGTCTAAATATTTATTCTCAATTATATTTACTATAATCTTATAAATATAAATGAAAATTTTACTAATATTTTTAATTTTGTATTTTTTTATAGGAATCCTCATTTGTTTTTCCAAACAATGAGTATTAGGATTTTACTAAAAATGTTAAAATATTATTCATTTGAACATGTACAGTACGAGTGGAGATTTTATAATTAAATTAAAAATCATTTTTTCAAAGATTTCATAAAAAAAATTCAATTATTTTTTCAAGGGAAAACGTTTTAAAATCATTTTATATTTATTAAAATTCAAATAGAAATGGATTTTTTCCTCATGATTTGTGTTAGATAATTTTTCAAAATTATTTCCATTTATGATTACATTCATTGGTGTTATATATATCTTAATAGGGAGAAGAATAATGGATAAAATTCTTATTTTTTCTCTTAATTGATCATTTTTTCCTAGAATTCATTTTATGAAACATGTTTTTCTTCCACAAGTTATACCATGAGAAAATTATTATGAAAGACACTTATTTTTTTTATTATATAATGAAATTATTATGAAATATATCAATTTTCCATTGGTTGTGATATGATGAATTTTTTTTGATATACATATAATTCTATGGGTTTTGATATGATTAAATGTTTATGATACCCATTTAATTTTATGGGTTAGGATATAATGTTAGTTTATGATCTTGTTTCAAACATATTTATTATTTAATTATATGATCTGTGTGACTTAAATATACCTAAAAAAATTGTGTAATGATTTATCTCTCATGAGATATACATGAATGGATAGGGGAGTGAATTTTTTTTCTATAAGATGGGGCTAGAATGGGGAGAGAACCCGGTTCAATATGAGAGGACTAGAGTTTGGAGTGAACCCTATATAGTAAGGGACATTTTCATCTATAATGGACTTAGTAGTGATCCTTCAATAATATGGATATGACATTCTATGAATATATGTATGCCACAAATTCAATTTCATATTCCAATGTTATTCTCTCAGGGTTCATGCTATTTTATTCAGTGATGTTTCATGTCTTATGAACTACAAATATTTATTCCATGACTCATGATTATGATAGTTGATATATAGGACATGGTTTTCAAATTGTATATTAATATTCTCACAATCATATGTTCTTGTTTTGATTTTGTATCTCTATTTTTTAGCATTACTAAGAATATGATCTTATCCTTTCTTATTTTTATTTTCCATAGTATATGAAGACACGTGTTCTGAATGGCATGTTTGAGAATGGTGTTAGTTGTGAAAATTGTAGTGGGAGATGATATATCTCACTTATGTAATACAATTTATGTTTATTGTATTCCAAAGGCACTAAACTATTTTGGTAGTCAGGCATGTGATTATGTAATTCAACAAGTATTCACAAAAATTGAGGTAGTATCTCTGTATGAAAATATTTGGTTATTATAATGTATTTTATTTATATTATATAAACTACATATAAGAAATAATAAATATATAAAATGATAATCATGAGATATTAAATTTACTCTTAATTCCCACTAATATTAAATGAACTATGAATTAAATAATATTCATCTTTAATTTTTTTTTCACATATTCACTTAATATATTTTGAATACTTTTACTTGATAAATTCAGCCAAATTATTCTATATTAAAATAACATTGAATTTATTTATTCATTGATGACTGCTAACTTAAACTGCTCTCAGGATCCATTGTGGGTCCCACGATGTTACGTATTCCCATTCACTGGAATATGGTAAATTTTTGAATAACCGGTTGTGAGTGAACCTCTAGGCCATTTTCTTTAAAGTAGTGAATACTATTCACATTCTAATATTAAAGTCTAGAATCATATTTTTTCCAATAAATAGTTATGGAAAATTCATATCATTGAAAACAATCATATAGACACACACTGTGGTATATTGTCTCTTTATCTTGAGATTTCTCATAAAAAAAATATGCACAACATGTTTCATCATCCATTATTACTTTTTATATTTTTATATAATTTGAAAAACCTAACTTTGGAAACCTTGGATAAAGATTTATGTAGGTACTACCATCCTGATCAACTAGGTATCAGATACCACTTCGTCAACATAGAAGCCAAAATTTTTATATTAACCATTCAATTGATTCCATACCACCAATAATACTCCCAACACAAGATACATTTCAATGACTTAGATTCCATTCTTTTTTCCTTACATCAAATTACATGACCAAATGGTACAAATTGATAATGATTTTAATTTAGGAGACCAATACACATGTTCATAGAAAAGAATATCCAATGACAACCAAAACGTGCTATCTTTCCATTGGATGTGAAATCCAAATGATCTCAACTAATAGAGATAACCAAGTGTAAAATTCCTGAGAATAAGTACTAATTCTTATGATCTCCCAATAAATGATAGTCAGACATCAACCATGTCCAGTAATTATATTTTATCTACATTATAGCACAAATGATTAATAATACTATCATAGTATCGTGAGGTTCCCATTATATCGTAGGAACTACTATAACATTTTGTATTGAAAAATAATATATATAAATATCTATTTATATATGGAAACATAAATATCAACACTATAATTGTAATTGTAAATCATGTATAAATTATTATATGTAGGATGTGGTTATCATAAAGTACTTATAATGTTGGATATATGGAACCTACTTTTACAACACTCCCACATCATCTAGTGCCAACATTACAAAGATACATTTTATCTCTCAAATGATAAGAACTCATTTTTTCTATGTTATGGATTTAGTCACTGTCCTGCTAAATTCTATATGTTTGCCTATTCTTATATCTATGACATTACCTCATTGAGTAAGAACTCTCAACAGATGATATCACTGATTATATCCATTTCATCTATCGACTAAACATGATATCATGTCATATACAAAAAAAATATTTATCAAATGGATTAAACTTTACATACAATGTGTTATTCAAAGAATTGTAAGAAAAACATTACATTTTTATACACCGATTCTTAGTTGAATCAGAAGTTGCAATGTATATATATGGATACAATATTCTTGTATGAGATTTTCTCTCTCATTACCTTAGCAAGGTTGTGATACAAGATCACATTGGTTCAAGAAATAATAGAATTTTCCCCACAAAACTAGTACCCCTTCCTCTAAACATACCGGATACATACCATGTTTAATTGATAAAACACAATTGGATAGTTTTGACTACTTCATATGTTTTTCTCCTTGATATAGTTTATATTTTCATACCATTTAGTATATGTTGTGAATATAAACATCTAGTACAAAACATATCATACATTATTGATCTAACCCATAATCATATATTATTATACTCATCATATTAATCTCATATTATGTCCCATATATGTATACTTGGAGATATTATTGCTATGTGACATTGGTAATGATTATCTCTCGAATTTTTCTAACTTGTATGTTAAATACATTGTAATTATATGTAGTATTTTCTTTGCATAAAAAACCTTTAGATATAACTAAAGAAATTAGAATCCAGATAACATATGTTTCTAATTTATTTTATTTTAATAAGAGGTATATTCATTATAGTTTTGAATAACTATAAGGAAAAAATATTCTTTCCATACGTTACCAATCATTTTACACATATAAAATTTTAAATCTCCCATTAACCACTACAAGATACCTTTAAAAAATTACATACAAATTCTTATTCTAGGAACTTACCACATACATTTATCTTGTACTATATTAGAGTAAAATTCAACCCTTATTGGCCTCCAAGGATGTCAACATCCCTTTATGGTTGTGTTTTTTAGACACTATTCACAATTGGTGGTATTAAAATCCAACTATAAATAAAATGATTGTAGTAATTAGTTATGAGAGGTAAAACACTATTATATTTTGAAATAATGAATTCTTTTTTACTAATCGAGCCTTATTGGCATTATACTTGTACCATCCATGTATATGTTTACATGAACAACAATCATAGTATTCAAAATAATAATCCTTACTGTCCTTCGACACATGAAATCCATTATATAATTTTAATTGATATTTTCAATCTGGTAAAATTTATAACTAATTCATACTTATATGATATATTCTTCTCAATGAATAATGTATCACCTATCGCAGTAAATATAAAACCGTTTACATGGTGTTATCCTTTCAATGTTGTATGTCTCTAGATCATTTCTTTAGAGATGTTCATGTGGAACTTTCTTCTATGTTAACTATTTTTGCATATCTAGCAGTGAATAAACCCAAGTCATTCTTGATCCCACTATCTCAATTAAATATTTTTTTTGATTTTATTTTAATATAGTATATAACTAGACTACCAATTATCAATACTAGATATTTCCATAATACCCTAATAAAAAATAAAGGAATTAAATTTATCTCACATTGTGTATTGGATAATTCACATATGTTTAGAATAATAAAGAAAAATTACATATAAACACATGTTCTTATTATATAATATATTTCTATCATGAAATAACTCATATGATATACATTTCTTAGGATAGTTGGAATTTTGTTATGGGATAACATCATTATTTATGACACTTGTCATAAGAAATAATTGAAGTAATTGTGATAGATATAAGTAGAAATATTGATACCCGCTTTACTCGCATAATGAATCTGATGTGTATAAGTAAATTTCTATTTAGAAATTACTCAAAGAAATATTATACTGTCTAATGTAAACACGTATTACTCATCATCGATAATCCTTATTAAAATCATAGCTTTGATGTGGATATGTTATTGTACAATTAGGAATTACTAAATGATGAACTATATTGTTCTAGTAATGCTTTTCCAAGATATTCTTCATCACACTAGCCTAAAGTAATTCATATCTTCTTACCATGCATATATTTTACCTCACTTTTACATTCACATTATTTTATCATGGGTAATATATTAAAAGTATTAAATAATAACATATATATTATAAAAGGATACTTTATAGAATAATAATTTTTATTATATAATTATATGAAGGGTAATTTATAAGAAATCAACAAAGAATTATTATAAAATTATAATTTATGAGAAATTATCAGGAAATATTTATAAAAAGTTTATTTATGATAAATTATCAAGAGATATTATAATAGGATAATTTACAATAAATTATAAAATGATAATTATAAAGGATAATTTATAATAACTTATCCATAGACAATTGTCAAAAGATAATTTAAGATGAATTTTCAAATGAAAATTATAAAGGATTATTTTTGAAAAATTATCTAGAAATAAATATAAAAAGATAATTTATGATAAATTATCATGAAATAAATAAAAAATTATAATTTGTAATAAATTATCAAAGGATAATTATAAAAGGACAATTTATAATAAATTAAATAAGATAATTTTGAATGATAATTTATGAGAAATTTTTAAAACATAATTATATAATCATAATTCAGGATAAATTATCAATAGAAAATTATTCTTATGTAGGTTATTGTGACTTCACATGTTGTCCTAGAGTTATAATTTGGAAATTATCTTGGAGAGAGAATGTATCATCCCATGTGATATTTTATTTTCATTCAAATAAAATAACTTTTTTGGTTTGAGGGACCCTTGATAAACCTCAATCTTAATGTGTCGACATTTAAAATAATAAGGTTTCAAGTATTTTTCATGAATTTTGAGGTTTGCATGCCATCTAGTGAACAAAATAGGGATATTTATCCTTGACATGCATGTCAATAAATTTTTATGTAGGATGATACTTACATATTTAATATTTTTTATACATATTTCTTTAAAATGATTAATGCATAGGAATATTTTATTGTCATGCTAGATTATGATCACATGTGGATGTGTGTGTGACCCTGGGAAACTTATGTGAAACCTTTTGGAATGAGTACTTTGTTTCAAGTTTTTCATGTTTGATGTTGATCACATGTATTTTTGTGCAACATTATATATAATGATGTGCTATTATTTATCATGCACACCACTCTACTATGTCTACTTTTGTGGTGTTATTCATGGATCCTAAGGCATGTGGACCACTACGACATGGTTCTCGCCTAGAAGGGGAGTGCACATGATTTTTTATGATGGAAAAGATGAGGTATGCATATGGTAAGGATATGATGATACGTCATAGATGTCATGTGTTGATCTTTAAGCCATGTAGATGCCAAGGGGTGTGTTCTCAATGCCTATTGAATTTATAGTTCCTATCAATTCCATGATAATTCCAATAAAATGATTTCCTTTATTCCTAGAGTATAAAGATTTTCATAATCAGAGGATATTGAGTATCATGATTGATGATACTTGTGGATAGTTATTTATTTTTATGAAACCATAACTATCCTTATGGAATTGATCTGAAGTAGGTAATACTGGGGGTTTGTAGCATCTTTTTTGGGACATGGACACTTGGTTTTTATTGAGTGTTTCAATGCGTGTTACACTATTATTATTATAAAATACACTTTTATACTTGAGAAAGTCATGTTAAGTATGAATTGGTGGTGTCATACTGAGTCTTGAACTAACATCTCACTCTGTTAATTGGTGTGCTTTTAAATTTCAAGAGGGATCTGGTGAATTGACTTGGCCTTATGGTGGACTATTAAACAATGGCCTATGGAGCTATTCGTGGTCTTGAATAGACACTGGTGGGAAATATATTTTTTCATTTTTTATCTACTTAATTTATACGATTTATGCTTTCCAATTTGGGAGATTCTTTATTTTTATTACATGTAATCCGTCTATACCTTTTCACATGTTTGCTCTAATTATTTATTATATTCATTATTGTTGATTATTTGTCCGATGATATCATAAATAGGGTAAAATATCCCCTAAAAAGGTCTTAGAACCTCAGTAATATTTCTTGGACTCATATGTATGGAGAGGCTTGAAATAGGTCATGTGATCATTTGGGGCAGACAAAGTTATTAATGTCGTGATTTCATTGTAATAGTTCATGCCCCCAAGATTAACTAATTCTAAAATCATTGTAGATTAAACTTTTTCTTAATGTTTTATTGTCCGAAAATAAGTACATAAGTTTTTAGATAGTACCTATGTTCTTTATCATAAAATAGTCCCAAAAAATACGGTGTATATCCTTAAATTTTTTACAATGTATTTTCTTTCCACAAGTGGTTATATTAGTACTAAATTTTATATTCATCACATATTTCAATGATTCAAGCATTAAAAATGTATTGTTTGATTATAAAAACCCACAAAAAACATTCATTCCAAAATTTAATAGTAGTATTCAACCCAAAATTATATTTTTACATGAACCACTCATAGGGAAATTAGATCATGTATTTCAACTTGATGATGTAGGTATCACCCTTCCTCATCTTCTGGGAGAAAACACCATTATTTCATGTAATATCTCCTAAAATCCTTGTTTCATGTATTTAAAAACTAGCATGTAAAGAAATATTGCATCAAATAGCCATTGATAATAAATGAAATATAACATTAAATGATGAATATATCAAAAGTGAAATCTCATGCTTTCCCCACATTCAATTCATTATAGTTACTCTTCCAATGTCTTATCATGATACATGCAAATAAAATATCCCCCTATTCAATTATCCCCCTCTTTTTCTTTGATTTCTTATCATTAAATATCAATGGTGCATATGTTATTATTCATGAATTTATCATTTTTTAATTTTATTTATATTTGTTCACCTCATGAATTAAATATTTTAATTTATTTAAAATTTCATCTTCTTGAAGACATATCCCACATGATAGTGAATTGGTTTTTTCAAACTATTCATTTGACAAAAATCAATACAACTAGAGAAACTGGGAGGTAAGGATGAGTGAAAGGGATTATGTGAATGTTCTTTTTTTATTTGAAACGAAATTCATGATTTCTTTCAATATACTTCATAATTTTTAGTACATGTGGACCAGTTTGATTTTCTTTTACCAATTGAGACATAATTAGTTTAGTCATTATCTCACTAATTTCATACTTAATTTTCTCTAAAAAAACATTTCATATATGAGGAAACATGTTACATACATCCATCTCCTCTTGTTGCTCCTTTAAATATTTGGGAATCGATGTTATTATTATGATATAAATGTCATATCCGTTCTCCATGAGTCCCTTATAAGAATTATTCTCATACCCACTAGCTCCCTGAGGAGTCTAATAAGGTTATGGGGACTCCATCACATCTAATTTCGTTTTATATAGTAGTGCTATGTGAAAGAACCTATGCCACTCGTATAATTTTTTTTCGGTGATGACATAATCTATGTCAGTTATGGAACACATATTATTTATGGTTTTACATTATATTAACTATAAATTTACCTATAGTATATTATTACATTTATCTTGATTTATAATAACATATTAATAATTAAATAATTAAATATATGCCACTATTTTATCAAACTATAACAACTCTCTTTATAAGAACATTGATTATCCATCGCTTAAGTATTCAAGTGGAAAGGATCTTTCAACCTAAAATTATAGACTACAGGCGATGGATAAACCACTACTCAGAGAGTTAAAGGTTAGTGATTTGCTTAAAAATTCATTTACATATTTTTCCTTGACCTAGTCATTGAATTACAAAGTTCAAAAATAATAAAAAATATTTACTCAATGCTTTCCTCAAAAGTTGAAACTATCTATATTTGGCTACCAATTTTCTATAAACATTAGGTAATTAAACCCATTACTCTCATTAGAACTCCATTATAGTAGGAAGTCCCTCAAATTTCACATAACAATACCATGTAAACCTAGTTTTTTCATATTTAAATGATGTAAGGTGTTTATGACAAAATAATTATATGAAGGATTTTATTATTTCTTAAAGATTGTAATCATTTTCTTTTTAATATTTCAATACTCTGTTTTCATTGTCACAACTTATCATTAACAAGATACCATCATAAATTCTCTATGAATTTTTTATTTATTATTATATTTGTTTACCATTGACACGAGAAATCATTAAATAATAAACATTTCATAAAAGAAATAAAATTATCTGACTGGTCTTGAGCATCTAATATTTGTTGATCCATTTAATCTCAATGGATCATATGTAACCATTTGGGTGTCATACCTGAGTTAGGTCTTGACTAATGATTCAAATCTACCCTAGTATAATGTTTTCATATATCATTTTGTATATCCCCTTGAATTTGCGTAGTTTATTACTTATGATATCATTATCAATAATACATCGATACTCATACACATTTGATGAGTATTCAGGAAGTGTAACACACATAAAAATAATTATGGATACATAGAACCTTATAAATATTAAATGCTAAAAATAATGATTCACATACACTATTATTTAAAAAAATAATTAAATGAATCACAAATAATTAATTAATTAATTAATTAATTAAAAAAAGTTATACATGCACAGTCACTACTCTAGACTAGTTAGTATCTCAAATAAAATTACAATAAAATTATATTGCAATAAATGTAATTATGATTGGATTGAAATTAATAATATAATATATTTTAATTCAAATAATTTAATTCAATTTAGATAATATTATTAAATTAATTATATTTAAATTATTTATAATCCTAACACAAATAAATTTTAAGCAATATTAAAATTATTATTATAATTTTTAATTCCCAATTTAATAATTTAAATATGGATTTTTTGAAATATTTTGTAGGGCCACAAAACCTATTGAAGCCCATTATAGGCCAAACTGAATCCATGAAGACCCATTTCTGGCTGGGAAAGCATCCTGTGAACGGATGTTACCATACATACAATATTTCCCTAACCCATTTCAGGGTGGTTTAGATCAGATAAGACATGTTGAATGCCTACCGGTCGACCAAACAGGTCTGGGGTTACCTTGGGAGAGAGTTTACACAAGGCCTAAACTTATAATTACATGGAATAAGTAACTGTTTTAGGGGATTTCATGGTAGGGGAACCAAAGCTCGATCTGGGAATGGTTAAGTGGGATCTAATAATCGAATTAATAGATATGCTCATCGGTAGGGATGTGTTGTGGCACATGGTTCCTGGTCAAAGGTGACATAGTGGTTAGCAATTCAAAGGCCACTGAAGTTAGGCACTCTTGGGTTGGTCAACCGAATTGATGTCACACAATGTGGGTAAGTTATGACCTAACCCACTGGGGCATGCATCTGTAATGCCCCGACCCTAGTTACCTAGAGTAAGTGCATTATTATATAACATTGGCATGATCACAAAAGATCAAGTCTTGAAAGACCGATTAGTTTAGTATCCTTGGAAATAATAGATACATTCATATGTGATAAATTATATTATAAAATAAAAAACTAGAACAACATAGTATCCATAGGACACACTCATATACCTTATACTATCCTGGTAGGTCAGTCATAATATACTTCTTCGCATCATGTAAAAAATAAAACATAGAAAGGGGTGAGCTCAGAATCTCAGTAAGGATAAAAATATATTGAAAACTTTCATAAATAAGCATAAACAATTAAGGTAATGTAAGGCTAAACCAAAATCCATTTAAACATGAACTTCAGAATAATATGGGAAAGATAAAATAAAATAATTCCATTTACTTTTTCACATGGATATTCAAATAGTTGGATAATCACATGAAATATCAATAGCCACTTTCATAATGATGGAATGCATAATAACAGAATTTATAACCACATAGTCATGGCCTTGTGCTAAGACTAGAAATATGATTTTGTGAAGGCCTTGTGCCAAGACACTAGTTTGTCTCATGAGACCCACTGATGCATCAAGGAGCTATAGCGGGCTCCACCCGTCACTTACTATGTCCAATGCATTCCTCATATGAAATGGTATAAACATTACTTAAACATTATTATTAACACTATCATGTGAAATGTCAATAATTTATCCATAAACCAAGAATGGTGTGAAAATAACACATTTGTAGTAAAAAATGCCAAAACCTTCAATAAAATAAGGATGTTTTGTATAATAATAAAGAAACTTTAAATAAGATTAAAATCCATCAAAGGATGTTGACATAGATGAAATCAAAACATTAATTTATAGAAATATCTCTTTCTATTATGAAATAATTTAAAATCCATATAATTATAAAAGAAAAATTTATTTTGAAAATAGTCTTATAATCTTGTAATGGAAGATTTGATGATGTTATAACGGAGAAAAATAGTTTCACCCACCGTATAAGTATAAAAAAACATTCTTAATAAAATTTTGTCCAAAAGTTCAGAAAGTACCTATTTTGGAAAATGACTGAAAGATTCCTTTCAAAACATATAAGGTCAAATAAGGGTATGAATTACATTATTTAATTTTCTAGAAAATAGTATAACTGTTTTGAAATACATTTTTTATGAAAAAATGGATGTGGATGACTAAGAGGTCCTAGTAGATACTTATGTAAAAACAACCTTGGATAATAGAGAGATTATGAAATTAACACTTACCTTGTATTTAAACTTGTTTGATGGATCTTTAACCTCTTGTATAATAGTTAAATAAATTTTATTAAATTATAAAAGAACCATATAAATAGATATGATATCATATATGATCTTTTAATATTTCTTTGTTAATGATAGTTCAGAAGTATCACCATTTCAGGTGTTAACTGATTCATTTTCCTTTATAAGCTCTGTTACATAAGTAATGTTTGTTATGGATATGATGTATCTTATTAATATTCATAATTATACTAACTCATTAAACATTATTTTTAATCGTAAAATGAAAATTATTCTTGAATGGATACGATGGGGAATGAATCTCATCACGTTCATGGAGACGGTAATCCGTACGCACGAGCGAGAATATCATTATTTTGATATTAAAATAGCATATAATTGGATGGTATATCACATATAAAGAATTATTACCATGTTATATTTATTATATAAATCATTTATTCTCAATATTTTACATATCAAAATGATGAAGTGTTTGAATAACGAACTACACCACAACGTGGAGACAGTAGTCCGTACGTACACACGTTTGGTGACTTTTTCATTTATAGGATGGATAGAAAAATGAATATGGTTGTACCATTTTTATAATAACATCACAATATATATAAGATACTGGATTTGTCATTTTATAATTTAAACCACAAAGAAAGAGGATGTGCATGAAGAAAAGAACTTGAAAGAGGTGATGAAATATTTACCTCCTCTTTGGGATCTTCCTTTTGATTTGATCAAATAGTATCCTTAAGTTAGATTTATGACTAAATGAAGACCACTAGGATTAATTTAGGATATTTTATTGAAATTTGGGAAGGGGTTGGCCGCTCCAAATATCATTGAAGGTGTGAATATGAGAGAAGGGGAAGTTCCCTTTTATAAGAGAGGTGAGGGACACTTTTAGAAAAGATTGAAATATTATTTTATAATAAAATAATTTTCTGATTATAATGGATCAAAAATGAATTATTTAAATGATAAGGTAGGTATGGGTTGAAAACCTCTCAACCAATAGGTTTTATACAGGTTTATGTCATCATATTAACCTTATCTTTTAGATTTAACCCTTAGTTAAATAGTATGACACTTACAAAGCCTCTTTGTATTTTTATATTATACGGTTAACAAACATACTATAAACATCCAAAATAACCCCAAGTGGTTCATTAATGAAATATATAAAATTATTTAAGCCCTTTGGATGAAAATTATATTTTTAGGAATAGAATACCAATTAATAATATAATATATTTTTTAAAGACACTTTTATGCCAATTTTGACACTATTTGGTATTCTATTTTTGTTAAATTTATAACAGCATTATTACTTATAAATAAATTCAGTTAATAAACCCTAACACGTCATATTAACATATAAAAATAGTGGAATTCATTAGAAGTCTCAAATAATATTTATTTGGATATTTGTAGTATCAATTAATTTAATATTTCATTAATATGGTATTTACTGAATCATTATTGTGACATAAATAAATTTATTTATTTAATGTCTAAAAATTATAAATAAAATACCATTATGCAGGAAAAATATTTATATTTCTAATGAATTATTATAGTCGAATTTATCTTATGTATAACCTTATATTAAAAATGGTTTAGTTATTAATCTTTGATTTTCACTCTTTTAACTATTCTTTAAATAAAATAATAATAAATGTTCTAATATATTACAAGTGGGCCAAAAAGGTTCATATTTTATTCCGAATGTTGTTCTTCGTCGAATTAAACTTATCCAATAGAATTAGGACATGTTTTTGGGTAATAATAATATCATTTTTACCCTTAATTACACTATTTACTTTTAACCGCAATAAATAAAAGTTAAAATTTAACTATTCATCAAAAATTATTTTCATCTTATTGAACCACATTTTACATTATGATATTAACTGTGTATCTCTGATTTTTTAAATTTAACACACCGAAGCAGTAAAGTTATGTTTTATGCAAATTTTCAAATGCACCTAGGAGGTAGGTAAAAGACGGTAAAAATTTCAATAAAATTTTTATATATCCAAACTCATTATAAAAAAACTCCAATGAATTAAATTGATCCTAAATATGTATTCTGTATCTATTTTGACCTAAAATAAATTTAAATAACATAAATAAGTATTTAAATAAAAATTTGGTTTTAAACAATAACTCAGTGTTATTAACTATTCATAAAAAATTGAATGTTTTCAAAAAAATAAAAACATTTCACCCTAAGATAATTTAAATATTAAAAATCCATATATAAAGTCCATTTTGAATGATAAAATTTATAAAATTTTAAAAAGTGGGTATTTCTATTCATAATGACTCATTTGATTGGTCGTAGTGTGTTAGATCTCAATGTTTCATACAATGTAAGCTATTGCATTATTCAAAGAGAAACATACCGTGGAATCTTGAGGTGTTACATTATCCCCTCCTCAAAATAATTTCATCCTCAAAATTTCTATAATATTACTACATAAAAATATTCGGGTGGTTCATCATCATAAATTCCTCATGTTCCCAAGTTGCCTCTTCCATCTTAGGATTTCTCAACAGAACTTTTACCAGATGAGTCGTCCGGTTTCTTAGCACTTGTTCTCTGGTATCAAGAATTTTTATAGGTTGTTCACAATAAGATAGATCATGTTTCAGTTAAATTTCCCCATAGGTGAGTACATGCGTTGGGTCAAGCATGTATTTTCTCAATAGTGATATGTGGAACACATCGTGAACGTCGGAGAGACTTGGCGGCATTGCCAAATGGTAAGCTATAACCCCAATTTGTTGTTGAATTTTTAAAGGTATGATGTACTTGGGACTTAATTTTACCTTCTTACTAAATTATATAACTCCCATCCATGGAGATACCTTCAATAAAACATGATCCCATACCTGAAATTCCAAATCCCCCCTTCAGTTATCAACATAACTCTTCTTCCAACATTGTGCTTCTTTGATGTGGGTTTGGATAACATTCACCTTTTCCATAGTTTCCTCAAGATATTCTAGTCCTACCTGTTTTCATTCACTAAGATCATCCCAACATGTTTGTGTGCGACATCTCGGTCCATATAACGCTTTATATGGTTCCATATGAATAGTTGAATAGAAGCTATTGTTATCGGCAAATTTTACCAGAGGAAAATATTGATCCCACATACCTTGAAAGTCAAGTGACCAAGATCTCAACATGTATTCTATGGTTTGAATAGTCCGTTCGGATTGTCCATTGATTTGAGGGTGGTAGGAAGTGCTCAAACGAAGTTCAGTATCCCAGTACCTCTCAAGACTTTTCCAGAATCATGATGTAAAACAAGGATCATGATTAGAATCAATCAATAGGGGTATAACATGGAGTCTTACGACATAATTAATATATAGTCTTTCTAAACATTCAAGTGGAAAATATTTTCTTATAGCATGAAAATGTGCTGACATGGTAAGAAGATCAACAATTACCCATATTGCATAATTCCTTCTAGGTGTCATTGGTAGCCTCAGGAATAAGTCCATTGTAATATTATCCCATTTCCACTCAGGTATGAGAAGATGTTGCATGACTCCTCCAGGCTGTTTTCTTCCAACATTCACTTGTTGACAAACCATACATCATGACACTAAATCAGCAATCTCCCTAATTATGTTGTCCCACAAAAAATGTTCCTTCAAATATATATACATATTAGTGCTACCAGGGTGTATAGAGAAATTGGATCTAGGAGCATCATCCAAAAATTAAATTTTTAGATCAGGTATGTTCAAAACATAAAGTCTCTTCCCAAATTTCAAAATTCCATCTTCATATATAAACTCACTCAATCTCCCATCGTTCATAGATTTAATTTTCTTTTGAAACTCCTCATCATCAGCCTGAGAACATTTTATCCTTTTTAGTAAATATGGATTGGAAAACATTTGAAAAAGTATTGATATTTCACCTTCAATGATTATTATCATATAGATTTTCACTAGATCTATGAAAATAGGATCCCTTTCAACACTCATCTTGTCCATAACTCCATGATTCTTTCTACTCAAAGCATCTGTCACCTAATTTTCCATCTCCGGGTGGTAGTGTATTGTGAAATCATAATCCTTGAGTAGTTAAAGACATCACTTTTTCCTCATATTGAGTTCTTTATGTGAGAACATATATACTTCAAACTCTTTTGATCGGTATATATATCACATTTTTCACCATAGAGATAATGTCTCCATATCATCAAAAAAATGATTACATCTGCTAACTCACAATCATGAGTAGGATATTTTTGTTCATGAATTTTTAGATGCTGTGATGCATAGGCAACAACTCGATCGTTCTGCATAAGGACAAAACCAAGTCATTTCTTTGAAGCATCACTATAAATAACAAACCCATCATTCTTTGATGATAGTGTCAAGATAAGATCATTGAGTAATATTCTCTTCAGTTCTTTAAAAAATTCTTCACACTCTTTTTTCCAAACAAATTTAACCCCTTTACGTGTGAGCATGGTTAATGGGTTTTCCAACTAGTAAAAATTTGGAATGAAACACTGATAATAACCTACTAAACCAATAAAATTGCGTACCTTAGTTATAATCGTCGGTGTTGTCCATTCTTGGATTGCCTTGGTCTTTAAAGGATCAATAAAGATTCCATCCTTAGAGAAAATATAGCCATGAAAAGAAATCTCTTGATACCAGAATTCACACATGAAAAATTTTCCATATAATTTATTTATCATAAGAGTTTTAGAATAATTCACAATTGATATTCATGATATTAATATATTTTGGAGTATACCAAGATATCATCAATAAATACAACTACAAAGTCATCAAGATATTCCTTGAAAACTCTATTCATTAGATCTATGAAGATAGAGGGTGCATTAGTCCCCCCAAAAGGCATTACTATAAACTCATAATTCCTATACCTGGTTCGAAATGTTGTTTTCATAATGTCTTCCTTTTTCACACACAACTGATGACATCCAGATCGAAGGTAGATATTTGAAAACTATTGAGCTCCATGAAGTTGTTCTAATAAATCATCAATGGGTGGTAGGGAATACTTTTTTATTAATGTTATAGCATTGATCTTCATGTATTCAATGCACAACCTCATATATCCATCTTTCTTATTAACAAAAAGAACAGGGTCTCCCCATGGAGAAACACTAGGGAAAATAAATAATTTATTACTCACTTCCTCTATTAGTTTATTTAGTTCCACTAATTCCACAGTGGCCATTCTATAAGGGGTCTTTGATATAGGACCTGAACCAGGAATTAAATAAATGGAAAACTCAATTTCTCATTCTGGAGGATGTCGTGGTAAATCATCTAGAAACACACCAACATATTTTTTTCACAATAGGTAAGTCATTTATTGGAACATTCGTTTCCTAGCCCATAGTTATATCATTCTCTTCCGCCCCAATAATTGAATTTAGTTGAGCTATTAGGGGTGGATCTAGATAAGAATTATGTGGTGACAAGTCTTCTCTAAAGATAAGGTACTCTTTATCATCATCGAGAATTGTATCCTCCTCCTTCTAACAATAAATATTCTCATCCTGGCCTGAAATCCAATCCATAGAAAGGATTATATCAAATTAAATCATGGGTATGATGATGAGATATATATATGAAGAACATTTATATTCCCTAATGGGAACTGATTAATAAAATGTCTTTGCAATGATACTTACCTTAGGGGTTTTGACTGACAAGAACCTTGTTAAGTCAAATTTAAAACATCTAATTTTCTTAGAAATATGGTAATATATGAAACAATGCAATGATATAGAATCAAATAAATCATTTTATAAACCTGAGAAAACCATTAAATTACCCTCAAACACATCTTTTGGAGTATCAACCACAGTAGTAGTGATTATATAAGATTGTCCTTTATCCCCTAGATTTTTCTGAGCTATGTTTCTTTGGGGATTAGGAAATTCATTTTCATAATGCCTCCTTTCCCTACAGTTGTAGAATTCAACATTGATAGCATCTTTCTTCCCCTTACAATCATAATGTTGGTGGCCTTTTTCACCACACTTGTAACAGACTCCCATTCCCTTCAGGAAAGTAACAGGGTGTTTCATCCTATATTTATCGTAGGATGGATATTAAACTTTTCCCTTCTTCCCCTTATTTCCATTTCCGGATTCTTCAATAGATCTCTTCTTCTCTCTCTTTGATTTAAAATCGTAACACATAGAAAATTACTTTTCATTCTTAAAATCCCATGAGACAATATCTTCATATGATAAGAAGGATTATGAGACTAATGTTCTCCGGAGAAATGGGTTTAACCCATCAAAGAAAATATCAATCTTAATCATTGGGTTAGTATATAATCTACTATATGCCTTGCTAACTTTGTAAATTTAGACTCATACATTGCGACATTCTCATCCTCCTTTTTCCTTAGACTCAGAAATTTCCTTTCAATATATGCTCGATGGTCATGAAGAAAGTATTTTTATTAAAAAAATCTATTTAAAATCCCTCCATTCAATATTTTATAATTCATCATCTTCCTTTGTGTTTTGAATTAATGACCACCATTGTTCTGCATCTCCCGTGAGGAGATAAACATCCATGACAACTTTTTCCCTTCGATTACTCCTGAAAGCGTGAAATATTTCCTCTAAAGAATTTATCTATTTCTTAGATGCTAATTGATTTTTACGCCCATTTAATGTTGGTGGTTGTTGCCTCATGAAATGGTATAACATTGATCCTCCATGCTGTGGATCAGGGTGCGCTATACCGGTATGGTTATTATTCATAACCTATGTGAGTTGCCATAGTATGGTGATAAGTTGATTAGAACTATTTGCATGACCCGATCCACTATAATTATCTGAAGTAGGAGGGAAATCCCTACCTGGATTAAATGAATTGATACAGTTTACATTCCTTCTACTAGGAACCATTTCTAAACAATGACTATACACTAGATTGGTTTATGAATCACAATACATAATTCCAAACTTATAAAATAGTTAACATAAATTGAACAGTTTATGGATATAATCCATAACCATAAAAATGTTTCTTTTGAAGAATATTATACTCATAAACCCTTTATAATGTATTGTAAGGGAAATGAAAATTATCCTAATCATATCCCCTAGGAGTGTCGTAAACAAGAGTGTAGCAATGCTAATTGACATGCAATAGTTCTCGTTTGAGTCTAGATCAAAGTGGTGTTTTCAGGTTTTTCCCCTAGGTACATCTGTGCTAGATCCGCCTCTACCTACTCGTATCCAAATAGGGATTTATTTCGTGGAAAACTCCCAAAATCTCTACAATACCAAAATACTAGGAAGTTCTTCTATACCAATCCTCAATGCCTATATTAGGGTAATGTGCTCTAATCTGAGTTTTTCTAAATCTAGCTTCCAAGGGTTGTATTAAACATCCTCAAATAACAACTGTAACACCCCAACCCTGGTTACCCAGAGTCAATTCTTTATTACATAACATTGGCATGATCACAAAAGATCAAGTCTCGAATGATCAATAAGTTTAATAGCTTTTTAATTACTAGATACATTCATAAGTTTTACATTACATTATAAAATTAAAATCAACAACAACATAGTATCCATAAGACACACACTTATCCCATAGACTATTATTGTAGGTCAGTCATAATATTATTCTTCACATCCTGGGAAAAACATATAAAGGGGTGATCTCATATGCTCAGTAAGGATAACAATATAGCGGAAACTTTCATAAATAAGCCTAATCATTTAAGGCAATGTAAGGTTAAAACAAAATCCTTTTAAACATGAACTTCAACATAATATGGAAAAGATAAAATCAAATAATTCTATTTAATGATTCACATGGATATTCTACTATTCAAATAATCACATGCAATATCAATAGAAACTTTCATAATGATGGAATATATAATGCCAGACAGCAAAACCACATTGTCAAGGCTTTGTGGCAAGACTACATATAGGATTTTGTCAAGGCCTTGTTCCAAGACACTAGTTTGTCTCATGAGACCAATTGATGCATCGAGGAGCTATAGTGGCCTCCACCCGTCACTTACTATGTCAAATGCATTCCTCATATGAAAAGGTTTAAACATAACATAAACATTCATATTAAAACTAGCATACGAAATGTCAATACTTTTTCCATAAACCTTGAATGGTGTGAAAATAACACATCCATAGTCCAAAATATCACAAAACCTTCAATACAATATATATGTTTTGTATCATAATAAATCAACTTGAAATAAGCTTAAAATCCATCAAATGATGTTGACATGGAAGAAATCAAAAAATGTTTTTAGAGAAATATATATTTCTATTTTGAAATAATTTAAATGTAATATAATTATAAAAAAACATTTATTTTGAAAATATTCTTATAATCTTGTAAGGGAATCTTTGACGATGTTATAACGGTGGAAAATATCCTCACCCGCCATATATGTTAAAAAACATTCTTAACTTAATTTTGTTGAAAATTTCATAAATTACGTTGTTTGGAAAATGAATTAATGATTTTTTTAAAAATATGTAAGGTCAAATAAGGGTATAAATGACATTAACCCACTTTCTAGTAAATATTTAAAATGTTTTGAAATACATTTTTTACGAAAACACATATGTGGATGATAAAGAGGTCCCAGTAGATACTTATGTAAAAACAACCACTAATGATAAAGAGATTGTGAAATTAACCCTTACATTATACTTTTCCTTGGTCTATGATAATTTAACCTCTTTTATAATAGTTAAATCATTGTTATTAAATTATAAAAGAACCATATACATAAATATGATATAATATATGATCTTTAAATATTGTTTTGTTAATGACATTTCAGTTGTATCATCGTTTTGGGTGTTAACTGATTCGTTTTCCTTTATATGAGTTGTTATGTAAGTAATGTTTTTTATAGATATGATGTATCTTATTAATATTAATAATTATTGTAAGTCTTTAAACATTATTTATAATCATCAAATAAAAATTAGTCTTGAATGAATAAGATAGGGAATTAATATCATCACGTTCGTGGAGACAGTAATCCGAACATACGCAAGAGCGACAATATGATTATTTTGATATTAAAATCATATATAATTAAATGGTATATAATATATAAAAAATAATTATAATTTTATATTTATTATATACATCATTTATACTCATTATTTTACCTATCCAAATGATGAAGTGTTTGAATAAGAAACTACAGCACAACGTGGAGACGGTAATCCGTACGTACGCATGTATGGTGACATTGTCATTTATAGGATGGATAGAATAATGAATATGGATGTAACATTTTTAAACTAACATCATAGTATATAGAATATACTGGAGTTATTATTTTAGAATAGAGACAACAAATAAAGAGGATGTGGAAGAAGAAAAGATCTTGAAATAGGTGATGAAATATTTACCTCTTCTTCGGGTTCTTCATTTTGATTTGATCAAAAGGGCTCCGTAGGTTGGATTTATGACTAATGTAATGTGTCTAAGATGAAGGTAGGACTGTTTAGAGGATATTTATGAAGGGTTTGGTTGAGAGAAATGGCTCTGAAGGTGTAAATTTACCAGAAGGGAAAGTGACCTTTTATAAAAGAGGTGACGGTCACATTAGAAAAAGCTTGGAATATTATTTTATAATAAAATCATTTTCGGTTTCTGATTTCTCAAGAATGAATTATTTAAAGGATATGGTGGGGATGAGTTGAAAACCTCTCAACTAATAGGTTTTATATTGTTTTATGTCATCATATTAATCTCACCTTTTAAATTTAACTCTTAGTTAAATAGTTGGACATTTAGCAAGTCTCTTTGTATTTTTATATTATATGGTTAATTAACATTCAATAAACTTTATTACGAACCCCAAGTGGCTCATTAATGACATATATAATATTATTTAAGCCCTTTGGCCGAACCTTATTTTTTTAGTAATATAATACCAATTAATAATAAAATATTTACATTAAAAACTCTTTTATGTCCATTTGACACCATTTGGTATTTTGTTTTTGTAAGATTTATAACAGAATTATTACTTCGACAAAAATTAATTCAATCAACCATAACATGTCAAATTAACCTATTAAATTAGTGAAAATAATTAAAAGTCTTATATTAGATTTATTTGGATATTTATAATAACCATTATTTTAATATTTTATTATTAAGGTAATTACTACATCATCATTATGTCTTAAATAAATTTAATTTTTTAATGTCTAAAAATTATAAATAAAATACCATTATATAGGAAATACTTTTATATTTCTAATTAATATTTATAAGAGAATTTATGTTATGTATAACTCTATATTAAAAATGGTTTAGTTATTAATCATTAATTGTAACTCATTTAAATCATCTTCAAATAAAATAATAATAAATATCCTAATCTAATCAAAGTGGACAAAAGATGTTCATATTTTATTCCTAAGGTTGTTTTTTGTCGAATTATACTTATCCAATAGAATTAGGACTTTTGTTAGAGTAACAATAATTCCATTTTTAGCCTTACCCTATTTACTTTTTACCGTGGTAAATAAAAGTATAAAGTTGCTAATCATAAAAAAAATATTTTCATCTTATTGAAAAAAATTATTTAATGAAATTAACCTTTTATCTTGGATTTTTGATATTCATTTCAGAAAAGCAGTAAAATTAAGTTTTATTCAAATTTGCAAATGCTCTTAGGAGGTGGGTAAAGGACGGTAAGAAGTTCAATAAAATTTTTATATATCTAAACTCATTATAAAATGAATCCAATGAATTACATTGATGATTTATAGGTAATTTGTATCTACTTTGACATAAATAAAATTTCAATAAAATAAATAATTATTTAAATAAAAAGTCGGTTTTATGTAATAACTCAGTGTTTTTCCCTATTGATCAAAAATTGAATGTTTTTAAAAAAATACAAAAAATTCACCATAATGTAATTTCCATACACTGAATCCAAAAATGAATCCCATTTTCAAAGATAAAATTTATAAAATTTAAAAAATGGGTTATTACTATTCATAACGACTAGTTTGATTGGTTGCAGTGTGTTAGAATCTCGAAGTTGCATACAATGCAAGCTATTTCATAATTCAAAGGGAAACGTTCCATGGAAGCTTGGTGTGTTACAACATATACTACGAAAGGTAGTACCGCAACTACCCCAGGCATTTATCCATAGTCTAGGGGATAGAGACCAGCATCGAAAGAAATAACTAAAATGGGAATCATTTTCTTAAAGTACTCATTAACACACACACCCATCCATATCCTTGAAAAAGTGAACATGAAAAAAATAAAATACAATAACATTTTGAGTAGAAACCATGCATGTTAAAAACACAAGGGAATACAAAAAGGTATTTCAACTTAATCAGAAAAATAACGGATAAATATAAGTTAACAAAAATAAATGATGTCCCAACATGAAAATATCTAGAAAAAGTAAATATAGGGAGATACCATCTCTATATATCTAATCATTGAAAACCATATGTTTTCAAATGCACCCTAGTATCACTCTGATCCTCTAAATTCATTTCACGCATTTCTTTCATTTATATATGAAATAAAAAATTCAGTCAAAGACAATGAAGGGGTGAGTATATATGTACTCGGTACGATGCAATGAAATTTATAGGGGGAGAAATAAGATACATGATATTATATGTTAGAAAAACCCCAAATAAATAGAGAAATAGAGCCCAATAATAATAGATATATATTTTCTATTAAAAAAACCTAGATGATTGAGAAAGAGGATCTCCATCCCATAACCCATCTAAGGATGATAATTCATCATACATTTCCTAAATGGTTCTATAAATGATTTCCAACATCTAACATGTATTTCCAAATATGTAAATTCATGGAGGACCCACACCTCTCCATGGTGCTGCATAGTCGAGGGGGGATAATCACTAATTAGAGGATCCATAACACAGTTTGTTTGGTGGTACCACACAATACATTAAGGACTCAAACCCAATTCCTTAAGGGGGTACCCGTCCGAAGGTAGGTAGAAGTAACATAACCTATCCATCTGAGGGTAGCACTCAGTAGGTAGAGGACCCAAGACCTATCTCTTCAGGGGTCACCACCTAGTAGGTAGAGGACTCACACCCTAGTTTATATGGGGGTGCCAATTAGATGGTTGATAGAGGACCCATTACCTAGTTCGTAAATGGGTATGATTCAGTAGGTGGAAGTCCCATTACACATTCAATAATGAAGTACCAAATACTATTTAAATATAGCACCCACACATAAGCTCGTCAGGGGGGGGGGGTTTACTCTGATCTCTTTGATGATCCTACCTGATCACTACTGTTGCTGAGTATTTACTGAAGAAGAATCACACTCTAATAATAATATATCATATTTCAAAATCTTCCTAGAAGGCTACCATCTTATTCTACACAGATAAAAACATGTGATATGCTACTCATGGGCCAAAATATGAGTCCAGAAAAAGTATATACACTAGGTTGAACTTTCTAGAAAACAAGGTACACGATGTGCAAGGGGTCCATAGGACATGTCACCCTACACCCCTTACTATCCATTTCATCTACAGTACGTGGTTTTCTAGCCATGTAGTACTACATGGTGTGTCTTAGTCACCTAATCCATATATGTTTTATTCTTTTTGTGCTCATAAACAACAGCCATGTACCAAAACATGACATGTGCCAGACTATTCCAATGTTTTCGTACTCTTACTGTAAACATTAGGTTATATGATCCATGTCTCAAAACATGTGGTGGTCCAACAGGGAATGTGATACTTATGAACATTCAGAAAACCATTTTTTTTCAGAAGAACACATCTTGTGTTATTCTTAAATACATGTCATGTAGTCTTAATTTTTATAGAAAATATGAATCTCCTTGTGGTTTCTAGAAAAGAATAATATAATGCCAATTTTTCTATTTAGAAATCAAAATCAGTGTTAATATCCTCCTTAATTCTTTTCTATCCCTCTGTTGGTTGGATATTGGAATTCAGTTCTCCCACAAGAAGCACAAACATTGTTGATGCTTCAACCAAGCTACCAGCACCTCAAATTCATACCCTAAATCCATGAATCCATAACCAATACCCACAATAATAATCAATTATTCCCCAAAACTACAATATATTAATTATAATCATATCCAATATGAATCCATGGGTCTGATCAAATCAGATCCACCAATAAATAGTCAAATTGTGACCCCATTTTCCAATGAATAATAACTCAAATAATATGTGGGGAAAATGAATACAGACGATGGTCATATCATTGTTGGAAATAATTTCAGAGAAAATTATCAGAGTAACAGAGATTGGAAAGGTTTATTTAATTTCGTAATCAATGAAATAAATTGAATTAATAATTTATTTTGAGACACAATCTCATGTAATGTTTTAAATTAAATTAAGACAAAGGACTAAAAATATGAGCATGAAAAATATTTTAATCCATGTGGAGGGAAAAATGAATATATATATGAAGTTATTGGATAATTTTTTAGTTATAATATAGATTCCAGTGACGGAGAACACCCATTGTGTTTGTTGTGTCTCGATTTACCTTGATTTTATTTTTGGCCTTCCTCCAATTTCAATTATACAATGAAGAAAATATGAACTCCTCACAAAAATACTAGGTTTATACCAATAACCAAGATGATTCTCCATAGGGTTCTATTTATAAAAGGAAAAGAATTTAGATTATTCATAATAAAATAAATATATAAATTATTTATTTTCATTAAATAAAATAAATAATAGCAACCTCTATGAGATGTCCCACACTGAACAACTTTTGGATTCTCCTAAGGAAAATTCCCTACATCAGATTCAAAAATGGTTTCAGATTTTTAATCCAAGACTCTATTTAATATTTATTCAATTATCTGTGAAATACTATGGAAGCATTATATAAAATATATTTCATATTTTTATAAAATTATTTTTGTCTCACTGTGCCTTAGAATCATGTAATGTCTTAGTTCATGGCTCCAAAAATATTTCATAATATATTTTAAAGACATAAAATAAAAAATATATTCTCTACATTATTCCATCCATCATGATTTACACATTAACAATTCACAAACTAAGTAAAAACAAGGGGATATTGATCCCACATCTTACTCTCCAGCACCCAGGAGCTCTCAATAATGATTTTGTGGTTCCACATCCCATAGACCAAGGGAATGGTCCATACACGTAGTATCCATTCTTACCAATCCATGATAGGCACTAGGTTCTCCATAAATATGTATTCATACCTGATATCCACTTTTCCTCATCCAATAATGTGCATAGTATCATTCATGTATCTCCCTAATGGTGAAGAAATAATGATTTAATGAACTCAATCCAACTGTGTGGGTAGGGTGAGATAGTAAGCAACCTCACAAACCCTTTTTAGGATCTCAAATGACATAAAAACCCCATGGATTTCCTAAAACCCTATATAAATATCTAAAATACTAATCAAAATGAGCCTCTTAGAAAAATTGGTATTCCTGATCAAACACCAACATCCTATGACGTTAATCAAAAAAATATTTTAGTATACACTAGGATGTCTTCATCCACTCACATATCACATTGACTGTTACCATAATTTTTTGAACCATATATGTTCCAATAAGGAATACCTTTGTGATCTATGTCTATTATTAGGGGTGTCCTACAATGTATCCCATACTGGGTATTAAAAGGTTCCATTATGATAGTATAGTGATAAATCTATTTATTAGTTTAATCTTCTGAAAATTAATGATCCTATCATCTCCAACTGAAGTCCAACACACAATCCATCAGTATATCCTATAGCGCCAGGATAGTGCAAAATGTATGACCATATGTATATGTTTAAGAATCTATAATCATCGAATTTTTGGTCCTAAATTCCTCTTTCAATACTCTCCACAACTATGGTGTGAACAATACATCATGGTCAAAGTGAATTTTCAAGGGAAACCCATGATGGTGACTGATTGTCAAAAAATAAAAATTCCCTAAAAATCTACCGACCACTTATCTCTGATAGAATGGAAGTTCAAATACATGGTCTGTCATTCAACTATCACCTAGATTTTATCAAGGCCTATCACTATTCACAGAATCCCTATCATCAATTCTATGGATATACCTTTAAATTTCAACATCAGGATATCAAGAGGCTATAACACACCTACTGGTACCTGGCACTCAGCATTCACCTACTGACATGTGAGGCATAGAGAGGTGAACCCAACAATACCTCACCTTATTATATCCCATTAAAACTATTGTTGAGGTTCTATACATATTCCACACACTGGGATGTATTGCCAAATGAGATGTTTGTGACAACCTCATCACCTCCCCCTACATCATGACCAAGACTGCTGTCTATTCCTGGAATAGGATGACATGGATTCCTCTTTCATAAAATCCATTCGGCGAATCTAATAAGGATATCAAGTCATGTAGGACCTCAGAGTCAATTTCACCCAATCGATCCACTCCCATAGGATTGAGGAATGATGGAGTCAAACCCATCGACCAAAAACATGATGCACCCTCTCCCTCTAGCAGAATTAGCTACATGGACATCAAAAATGTAGATTCCCCCTCCACCAAGCATGAATGTGACTTCCTTCTAAGGGAATCTATTTCCATGTTTCCCTTTCCATGATTATAGACAATATCAATCTTATAGTCCTACACAAACTCCATCCAATATCTCTATCTTAGGAAATTGTATTTCTTTGTGACGACAAACCTGATACTCTGATGGACATAGAAAACAAAATTACTCTCAAAGAAGATAGTTCCTCCACTTCCTTATAGAAAATACCATTATTTCCAACAATAGGTCACGAGTCATGTAGTTTTGGTAATCTGGTCTCATATTTCTAGACCCATATGAAATCACTGATTTCTTTTGCATTGACACACATAGAGCCTATCGGTAAAGGAATCACAATATACTATATATTCCTACCCCAACTGCGATATTCTCAAAATAGGCTTTCTTATTAGCATCAACCTCAACTCCTCAAAGGATATCTGGTACTGCTAAATACAGGTAAAAAATGTCACCTTCCATACTAGGTTGGTCAAAGGGTCACAAATCCTAGATAATTCTAATATAAACTTCTTGTAGTACCGTAACATGCCATGAAAACTCCATACCTCTACCACGATTTTGGGTGGATCCCAAGAAATAACTACATCATTATTTTATAGGTACATAACTAATCCATTATTAGAAATGATATGACTTATAAAATATTCCTCGTGGATCTAGAACTAAAACATAGAGAGATTACCATAAAGATGGTGCTCTGAATACAAGTCTATGACGAACCTCATGTGCTTTGCAAGCTCCGCCTCTATCATAGAGTAGTTAAGTATGTCATAAATAAAAAAAATACAAATTGTTCTGATTATCCATGGAAAATTAGGTTCTATTAGATCAATAATAGTAGTAGGGAAATTCAACACACACATAGACATCAACAAGGCTTCATAGTGACCCTATACACAATGGAATGTCAGCATTGGAATATCAGCCTCGCAAAACCTAAACTAGTTGTATACCTAAGATCGATCATTGAGAACCATCTCACACCTCACAAATAATCAAATAGTTATTAAATCCTTAGTAAATGTTACTTTTTTAATCATTTCCTTATTTAGGGGATAATAATAAACATAAATCTATAATATGACATCCACCTTTTTCATGAAAAAAACTGAAGCTACCCCGGTGGACACACTGTGTTTGATGAATAATTTCTCTTAATGGTACACCAACTATACCCTGAACTCTCTAATAGGAATAATAACTATAAAATATTCCTCATAAGATATCAGAGTAGTCTCATGGTGTATGTTGATGAAAAAATTAATCTCATGACTTAGTGGTAGTCATGGAATATATTTAATGAAGATGTCTATATGATCCGCCATGATTTAATGAACAAAATTAATCATGATCTTGATGATACAATGGATAAAATATCCAACGGATGGGTAATGGGTTACAACCTAATGTTTAAATAATCCACTCAATCCACCACGAGATCTCTCTTACACACAAGGGAGAATCTCATCCCATCTGTTCAAAGGCATCTGAATCATCATCAATGATTGTGAATGTGGAATCATAAAATGGAAAAAATTCAAAAAATAATATTAATTAATATTGTATCATCCTTAAAATTTGTAGGTCCAATGATAAAATCAATCCAACAATGTATAATCACACTGTCGGTAGATAAATGATATCAAATAAGCTATACAAATAGAAACCTCAATGAAATGATGTTTGAATAAATATTCAACTGAGAGTCTTGTATCTCTCACCAAGAGTATTAAGATGAATGAATGATTCATAGGTATGTTTACTAGTATTCAAAAAAATAGTATAACAAACCCAAAACAAGCCTATAATAATATCTTGATTTTGTTGGGTTGTATGCCGCCATAGACTACTGCCTTCTACAACCCCATCATCTAGCATCCTAAGACAAGAGTGGTCCTCCTAGTGGTGGTGGTATGAGGATTTCATAATGTCATTCACCAGTAGAAGCTCCTCATATGGGAGGCCAACATTCTCCTCAAGAATCTACACATACCTAGGGCTACCCTGGACACATTTGGAAAATTCGGGATCACATTTCCACCATTTTAATGGAGGTCCATCTCCTATCTTTCTTCCCTCCGCATCATGTCTGGTTGGGAAATGTCATTCCATGTGACCTCACCCATCAAATTAATAAAAGTTTTCCTATTTGATATGTAAAGACCCGTAAAATTCAAGGGAAATTTTTTCTTAATTTTCTTTGGAATTTTACAAGAGCGCGGTTTCAGACGGCACCTCATTCCGAGGCCCGGAGTGCCCGGAATCAATTTCTGAAGTTTGGCTCGGGTACGTTCAGTGAACGAACGAGCGGGAATTCCTAACTTTTGATCCGGTGCTCGGAATTGAAATCCGAGGGCACCGATGAACTCACAGCGCCGATATTCGCTTAAGGAGACCGTTTCGGAAGTTGCGTTTATTACGGGTTGAAAGTTAGTTTTTGGGTTTTTAGATTAAGTTAAATAAAATTTTTGAAATACAAATTTTTATTTTAACTTGATGTTTTTTTATTAATCCTTCCAAAGGGAGTTGGGAGTTGGACCCACATCCACTTAACCTCCCTTGGGAGGATTAAGTGAGGTGGGGCCCACACGAAACCCAACCTTCCACCTCCCTTTAACTCTCCTTCTAATTAATGTTTGACAACTTTAAGTATTAATTGAGGTGAGTTGTTCAAATTCAAACCTTTGAAATTCATGTGGTAAAGTTGTGTAATAATATAAGCTTAAAGCTTATTTTATTCTGGGATAATTCTTTTACCACCTTGAGAGGAATTTTGGAGCTTCTCCTTATTCTTCTTCTTCTTCAACTCTGACGAAGAACACGAAGAACCTTCGAACTTCGACGAAGAACTCCACTTTCTCGGGAACCTTCTTCCGTGACGACGTAACCGCAACATCGATGTTCTTCTTCCGTGACGCCTACCACCGCAACGCTCGACTTCCGCGAATCGTTATCGATCATCGAACTTCGTTCCAGAACCAAGGTAGGGGTTTGTCCATTTCAAGTTACGTGTTTTCTTTCCCTCGAGCATGAAAGAATAATCCGTTGGGCATAGTTCCGAATTTTTATTAAAAATTTGTGAAATGTATATTGTTGTGTTTATACGATTGACCAACTGTTATCGTAATAACGGGAGGAGACCAGACCGCACGAACATGGCCGATTCTCCTCCCCCTTCTAATCTTTCATGTTGATTTAGCGGAGACAGCGCGGTGTCGTCGCACCGCGCAGGAACAAAAGAATTTCTGGCCGGAGTGAGCAGCGATAAAGAAAATGTGGTGCCGACGCACCGCATCATTGTTTACGAAAGAGACCGCGGCCAGAGACGGGCCGCGGCGGAACGAGGAGGCGACCGGCGGCCGGCCGGGCCGTCGGCGCCGGAGATCGAGAAGTGTCGCGGCCCTACGGCCGCGGCGGAGCAGCCAGGGGCGGCCGGCCTCGCCGGCCGCCGGTTTGGATAGGAGCCGGGACCTGCGGGTCCCGCGTGAGAAAAGAAACGGCCGGCCTTAGGCTGGCTGAGATCCGAAAAAAGGGGGTTTAACCCCCTGCGTGCGGCACATGCGCGGCACTCTGGCCGCGCCGCCGCTGGCCGGGTCGCGCCGCCGCGCCGCCACCGGCCGGGCCGGGTCCAGCGGACCGGGTCGGATCCGGGTCGGGTCGACCTGGTACGGGTCAACCCTGTTCGGGCCGACCCGGGGGGGGGGGGGGGGGGGGGGGGGGTCGGGCCGGGTCGGCCCGGACCCGGACCCCCTGTTTTCGAGAGAGTTTCGGTCTTTTGGCCATAACTTGAGCCACGGACCTCCGATTGACGAACCGTCTGCGGCAACGCGATCCTTGGATCGAGTCGGTCGTTTCGGTATGTCGCACTCAAGGTTTTGGAACACTTTGAGATCGGCCGGGTTGGTTCGTTCACGAAACCAACCGGGCCTTCGGAGCGGAAACGCTCATATCTTGAGCTACGGACGTCCGATTGACGTGCCGTCAGTTTTGTTGTGTTCCTCGTAGTGAGACGGTTCTTTTGGCATGCTCCGCTCGAGGTTTGGACGCAGGTGGAGTACGGTCGGGTTGGTTTTTCCTTAAAAATCAACCGGGCCCCGGGGACGAAAATGCCAATAACTCTCAGACCGGGCATCCGATCGACGCGCCGTCTGTTGCGTTGAGTTCCTGTTGACGATACGGAACTTTTGGATACATCAACTCTGGACTTTGTGACAGTTGATGTATCAGCCTCTCGGCTCGTGGAGCGGACCCTCCGAACGAGCTTGCTGTGTGCGAGAACCCTAGTGCTGGCTGCGACTGCTTCTCCGACAGCGACGTTTGTGCAGAGATCCTCCGTGGACTCCGATGACGACCATGCAGAGATCCTCAGTAGACTGCAGCGACGACTGTGCAGAGATCCGCAGTGGACTGCGGCGACTACTGCACTCAGCGATCCTACGTGGATCAGTGCTACAGGTCCTGCGTGGGTCCGATCCTGTGTGGGTCCGATCCTGTGTAGGTCACTACGGGGGTTAGTACCTATCGATCCTTCGTGGGTCAGACGACTTAGATGATTCAGTGATCATCTTTATCGTCATCCGAAGAAGTATACCTGTGTGAGCTGAATCTTCTGTTTTACTCGATAGAGGTGGTGCGCTTGGTTGTAGCGGCAGACCCGCGATACTGGAGACGAGCGTACGGAGTACGGAGACCGTGTAGCCAGCTGAGACCTGAAGACTGCTCCACCGACTCGACTTGGAGTGAGTCGACTAGCCCAGTGGACGGAGCGCCCGATATTTGGCGGCAGACCCAAGGCGGATGGAGCCCCTGGTAGTTGGCAGCAGACCCGCGGTACTCGACTAGAGGAGTACCTCTGTAGGCTATTTGGGTGAGCGCCCGGTATTTGGCAGCAGACCCTCAGCGGACGGAGCGCCCGGTAGTTGGCGGCAGACCCGCGGTACTCGAAAGGAGGAGTACCTCAGCAGTCTTAGGTTAGTGAGCAGTATCTCAGAGTCGTGACAGGACACTATACACTTCAGAGATGGGGCTCTTCAGTAGTTACGTTTTTGATAATGAAAATCCTGTGTGAGCTGAATCCTGTTACTTTCCTGTGTGGATTGTGTTGTGCTATCCAGTGTGGATTACGTTTTGCTTTCCGGTGTGGAATACGTTTACTTTCTTGTGTGGACTGAGTTATACTTGGGCTCGGAGGTTGGAGCGTATTTGAACTGATGACTTAGGTATATGTATGGGCATATACCTAAGCAGTGTCGGTTGTTACTTCGTGATTGTACCTTTATTTGTGGTTTATCCTTTGTGCATTTTGAGAGACCTTCAGGGGTCTCGGGGTCCCTACTGAGTAGCTTATACTCACCCCTACACGGGCTTTTCCCACACTACGTTGTGTTGGTTGCAGACGACGGACAGCGTTGATCTTGGCTGAGGCTTGCAGAGCGGGACGGTACCCGGAGGTGGACCACTGGGCGGGACGTGCTCGGAGTGGACGGTGGGACCCGTGGAGCAGTGGAGCTATCTGTACCCACCCTTCAGGTGGGATTTCCAGTGGACAGCTCGGTGTAGCGGCTTTTACTTTTCAGTTGTTGTTTTCCCTTTCGAGTTGTACTTTACTTTCAGTTTGGGCTTGTATACTGGCCCTTTTACTTTTCCGCAATTTCAGTTGTACTCTGCTTTTGTTTAGTGTTTACTTTCTACTTTCTTACTCTGTGGTGTTTGTTTACATTACAAAGGCAATACCTTCCCTTTTTACTGGGATTTACGCCTTGGTGCTAGTCGCCAGCCCCTGGCCTATGGAAGGCGGGCTTGGGGTAGTCACGGCACGGACCCCGAGGGTGGGTCGTGACAAATTGGTATCAGAGGAGTTCGGTTCTACCGCAAACTCTGATCTTTTCTATGTGAAGAAATAATGTTTAGCGTATTGAGTGTGGTTATCAGTCCAGGGAGTCCAGTGTTGGTGCGGCGGCCGACGTATCCGTACACCAGGACCCTGACTTCTGATTTTCGACTTAATGCACGAAAACATTGATTGCGTGTGTGTTTCAAAGACTTCTTTGTGATTACTTATATCAGCTCACCAGGTATATTGTTCTGACCATGGCGCACCTGTTTCCTTTTCAGGATGGCCCCACGACAACATCCAGCTAGGGTTCCGAGAGTCGAGCGTGATGACAGCCCACCGAGCGACGAGGCCTCGGTGCAGGGCCCTTTGTCAGCAGTGGCACCGGCGGTAGCTCTACCCGTCGAGCCCCCGATGCTTCCAGCACCAGCCGCTGACGATGCACGTCGCCTAAGCGCACTACATGAGTTTCAGCGCCAGCGACCACCCAGGTTTCGCGGGGAGACGGATCCCCAGGAAGCAGAGGACTGGCTGGAGGCGGTTGTCTGAGTTTTTAGGCTAGTGAGGACACCAGCAGACCTCATGGTGATCCTCGCGGTGAGCCTACTGCACACAGCAGCAGGGCGATGGTGGAGCCTGATGCTCCAGGTACACGATGAGGCCACCCTCATCTGGACGGACTTCGAGAGCCTCTTCCTCTCAGAGTTCGTCCCGGCCACCCTCCGTGCGGTGCGCATCCAGGAGCTTCTTCAGCTGCGGCAGGGTAGCTTGACGGTCGCCCAGTACGCGGCGAGGTTCACTGACCTTTCTCGGTACTCGACAGACATGGTACGGGACCCCTTATTCCGTGCCCGGACCTTCGAGCAGGGATTGAGACACGAGATCAGGGAATCACTGATATCCCTCAGCATCCCGACCCAGGCAGGAGTGCTAGAGGGAGCCCTTATGATCGAGAGTTTCCTGGCTGAGTCCACAGCGAGACCTACCGCAGGGCGGCAGATAGCGGAGTCTTCGGCAACAGGTAGTCTACGGATGAATCAGGGTTCCAGGCAGACCAGACCTACCAGTGGCCGACTGCACGACTCAGGCTCAGTTGTGCGGGGAAGCCGGGGTGGAGTCAGAGCCAGGCATGCCGAGAGTGGGCAGTGTTACTCCTGTGGCGGGATTGGTCACATGGCTCGTGACTGTCCGACCCGCCATGCTGATGAGCAGCAGTTAAGTGAAGAACCTCCCAGGCAGAGGCAGAGGTTCGACCATGGCGGTCCGCAGGGAGGAGGCGGACGAGGAAGAGGAGCTAGACGAGCAGCCGTTGGTGGGCGACGCTTTGAGGCTCTGCCACCACCACCACCAGGAGGTCCACCCCGACCACAGGGAGTAAGTGAACATGCGAGAGCTCAGCTTCAGGAAGCCGAGGCCTTCGATCATGGAGCTCTGGGAGCCGATGGACAGGAGCAGAACTAGTGGATACGTCCTTTGTACTTCTGGTTCCTTGTTTCTTTTGTGTAGCGTCTTGTATTATGAGCTGCAATAATAAAAAAACGCATACCTTTGTGATATTTTCGTTCCTGTCCTCTTTCGTGATGTTACTAAGAGGTTCCAGTTTTGGCTGTTGACTTGACCCTCACTTGTGAGACATCTACTGGAGGAGACCCAGTTACCACACACTGATGCCGACAGTGTGACTCAACCCTTGGAGGCGAGAGTAACGGTTGAATCTCTTAGTAGTAGCGTCGAGGCCTTACGACGTCATCCTTGGTATGGATTAGTATCATCCATGTTAGGATTGACTGTATTAGGCAAAGAATGTGGTTCATCCAGGGGATGAGACCAGTTTTCTCTTATCGGAAAAGAAGAAATCTTGCAGCTCTGGTGGGACCGGAGATGGTCCAGGCCACGACAGAGAAGGTCCAGGTCATGTAGGAGCGAATGAGGACAGCACAAAGCCAGCAGAAGTCATATGTTGACAGGAGGCGGAGGCTACTAGAGTTCGAGGATGGCGACCACATATTCTTGCGGGTCTCACCTAGACGTGGTATTCGGAGATTTGGCCGAGGCGGCAAGTTATCTCCGCGCTTCATCGGACCCTTCCAGGTCCTCAGCAGGATTGGTGAGGTGGCTTATCGCCTGGCTCTACCACCTCAGTTGCACCGGGTGCACGACGTCTTCCACGTGTCTCAGCTGAGGAGACACGTGCACGACCCGACGCACATCATTGACCATGGGGATCTTGACGTTGACGATGGGGCGACTTTTACGGAGGTCCCGGTGGAGATAGAGGATCGACAGGAGCGGGTCATGCATGGGCGATCGATTCCTCTTGTGTGAATCAGATGGCAGCACGGGAATATCCAGGAGAGCACTTGGGAGCGGGAGGCTCAGATGCGTGCTCAATACCCTCATTTGTTTCCCTAGTTTTTGATGTATCTTTACGGGGACGTAAAGTCCTGTGGTGGGAGTAATGTAAAGACCCGTAAAATTCAAGGGAAATTTTTTCTTAATTTTCTTTGGAATTTTACAAGAGCGCGGATTCAGACGGCACCTGATTCCGAGGCCCGGAGTGCCCGGAATCAATTTCTGAAGTTTGGCTCGGGTACGTTCAGTGAACGAACGAGCGAGAATTCCTAACTTTTGATCCGGTGCTCGGAATTGAAATCCGAGGGCACCGATGAACTCACAGCGCCGATATTCGCTTAAGGAGACCTTTTCGGAAGTTGCGTTTATTACGGGTTGAAAGTTAGTTTTTGGGTTTTTAGATTAAGTTAAATAAAATTTGTGAAATACAAATTTCTATTTTAACTTGATGTTTTTTTATTAATCCTTCCAAAGGGAGTTGGGAGTGGGACCCACAACCACTTAACCTCCCTTGGGAGGATTAAGTGAGGTCGGGCCCACACGAAACCCAACCTTCCACCTCCCTTTAACTCTCCTTTTAATTAATGTTTGACAACTTTAAGTATCAATTGAGGTGAGTTGATCAAATTCAGACCTTTGAAATTCATGTGGTAAAGTTGTGTAATAATATAAGCTTAAAGCTTATTTTATTCTGGGATAATTCTTTTACCACCTTGAGAGGAATTTTGGAGCTTCTCCTTATTCTTCTTCTTCTTCAACTCTGACGAAGAACACGAAGAACCTTCGAACTTCGACGAAGAACTCCACGTTCTCGAGAACCGTCTTCCGTGACGACGTAACCGCGACATCGATGTTCTTCTTCCGTGACGCCGACCACCGCGACGCTCGACTTCCGCGAATCGTTATCGATCATCGAACTTCGTTCCAGAACCAAGGTAGGGGTTTGTCCTTTTCAAGTTACGTGTTTTCTTTCCCTCGGGCATGAATGAATAATCCGTTGGGCATAGTTCCAAATTTTTATTAAAAATTTGTGAAACGTTCATTGTTGTGTTTATACGATTGACCAACTGTTATCGTTATAACGGGAGGAGACCAGACCGCACGAACACGGCCGATTCTCCCCCCCTTCTAATCTTCCGTGTTGATTTAGCGGAGATAGCGCAGTGTCGTCGCACCGCGCAGGAACAAAAGAATTTATGGCCGGAGCGAGCAGCGATAAAGAAAATGCGGTGCCAACGCACCACATCGTTGTTTACGAAAGAGACCGCGGCCGGAGACGGGCCGCGGCGGAACGAGGAGGCGACCGGCGGCCGGCCGGGCCGCCGGTGCCGGAGATCGAGAAGGGCCGCGGCGGAGAAGAAGAAGGCGGCCGGCCGCGCCGGCCCCCGGTTTGGATAGGAGGTGGGACCCGCGGGTCCCGCGTGAGAAAATAAATGGCCAGCCTTAGGCCGGCCGAGATTCGAAAAAAGGGGGGTTTAACCCCCCGCCTGCGGCACAGGCGCGGCACTCTGGCCACGCCGCCGCTGGCCGGGCCGCGCTGCCACCGGCCGGGCCGGGTCCAGCGGACCGGGTCGGATCCGGGTCGGGTCAACCCGGTACGGTTCGACCCGGTTCGGGCCGACCCGGGGGGGGGGGGGGGGGGGGGTCGGGCCCCGGACCCGGACCCCCCATTTTCGAGACAGTTTCGGTCTTTTGGCCATAACTTGAGCCACGGACCTCCGATTGACGAACCGTCTGCGGCAACGCGATCCTTGGATCGAGACGGGCGTTTCGGTATATCGCACTCAAGGTTTCGGAACACTTTGAGATCGGCCGGGTTTGTTCGTTCACGAAACCAACCGGGCCTTCGGAGCGGAAACGCTCATATATTGAGCTACGGACGTCCGATTGACATGCCGTCAGTTTTGTTGTGTTCTTCTTAGTGAGACGGTTCTTTTGGCATGCTCCTCCCGAGGTTTGGACGCAGGTGGAGTACGGTCGGATTGTTTTTGCCTTAAAAACCAACCGGGCCCCGGGGACGAAAATGCCAATAACTCTCAGACCGGGCGTCCGATCGACGCGTCGTCTGTTGCGTTGAGTTCCTGTTGACGATACAGAACTTTTGGATACATCAACTCTGGACTTTGTGACAGATGATGTATCAGCCTCTCGGCTCGTGTAGCGGACCCTCCGAACGAGCTTGCTGTGTGCGAGAACCCTAGTGCTGGCTGCGACTGCTTCTCCGACAGCGACGTTTGTGCAGAGATCCTCCGTGGACTCCGACGACGACCATGCAGAGATCTTCAGTAGACTGCGGCGACGACTGTGCAGAGATCCGCAGTGGACTGCGACGACTACTGCACTCAGCGATCCTACGTGGATCAGTGCTACAGGTCCTGCGTGGGCCCGATCCTATGTGGGTCCGATCCTGTGTAGGTCACTGCGGGGGTTAGTACCTATCAATCCTTCGTGGGTCCGACGACTTAGATTATTCAGTGATCATCTTTATCGTCATCCGAAGAAGTATACTTGTGTGAGCTGAATCTTCTGTTTTACTCGATAGAGGTGGTGCGCTTGGTTGTAGCGGCAGACCCACGATACTGGAGACGAGCGTACGGAGTACGGAGACCGTGTAGCCGGCTGAAACCTGAAGACTGCTCGACTGACTCGACTTGGAGTGAGTCGACTAGCCCAGTGGACGGAGCACCCGGTATTTGGCGGCAGACCCACGGCGGACGGAGCGCCTGGTAGTTGGAAGAAGACCCGCGGTACTCGACTGGAGGAGTACCATTGTAGGCTATTTGGGTGAGCGCCCGGTATTTGGCAGCAGACCCTCAGCGGACGGAGCGCCCGGTAGTTGGCGGCAGACCCGCGGTACTCGACAGGAGGAGTACCTCAGCAGTCTTAGGTTAGTGAGCAGTATCTCAGAGTCGTGACAGGACACTGTACACTTCAGAGATGGGGCTCTTCAGTAGTTACGTTTTTGATAATGAAAATCCTGTGTGAGCTGAATCCTGTTACTTTCCTGTGTGGATTGTGTTGTGCTATCCAGTGTGGATTACGTTTTGCATTCCTGTGTGGAATACGTTTACTTTCCTGTGTGGACTGAGTTATACTTGGGCTCGGAGGTTGGAGCGTATTTGAACTGATGACTTAGGTATATGTATGGGCATATACCTAAGCAGTGTCGGTTGTTACTTCGTGATTGTACCTTTCTTTGTGGTTTATACTTTGTGGATTTTGAGAGACCTTCAGGGGTCTCGGGGTCCCTACTGAGTAGCTTATACTCACCCCTGCACGGGCTTTGCCCGCACTACGTTGTGTTGGTTGCAGACGACGGACAGTGTTGATCTTGGCTGAGGCTTGCAGAGCGGGACAGTACCCGGAGGTGGACCACTGGGCGGGACGTGCTCGGAGTGGACGGCGGGACCCGTGGAGTAGTGGAGCTATCTGTACCCACCCTTCAGGTGGGATTTCCAGTGGACAGCTCGGTGTAGCGGCTTTTACTTTTCAGTTGATGTTTTCCCTTTCGAGTTGTACTTTACTTTCAGTTTGGGTTTGTATACTGGCCCATTTACTTTTCCGCACTTTCAGTTGTACTCTGCTTTTGTTTAGTGTTTACTTTCTGCTTGCTTACTCTGTGGTGTTTGTTTACTTTACAAAGGCAATGCCTTCCCTTTTTACCGGGATTTACGCCTTGGTGCTAGTCTCCAGCCCCTGGCCTATGGAAGGCGGGATTGGGGTAGTCATGGCACGGACCCCGAGGGTGGGTCGTGACATGATAAACCATGGTCTTTTGTGTGGTCCTTGTTTCATGTGACAACATTATTTAGTTCATCCCTGAGGTTATCTCTTCTGCAATGATTCACCGACAAGTACCTACTAGCTACTACAAATGAATTATAACTATGATATCCACTACTAAGCCTATATTCATTGAACCCCTACTATTGGTATATCCCCTTCACCAATACCCACTCTAAAATTCCATCATATGTGAGAATTCACATGGGCACTATAATGGCATGAATATCTCTATGGAGACCCTATATGAATATTTGAGCCTCGATGTAACCATCTCGAATCATGTCAATGGAGTACAGTGTATGGTTAGTAAACATGAAACCATATGTTGTAACTATCCTACACATTTATTTCAACTCCTACAACTCCTGAATAAGAAATGAGCACAAACATGAGGGGATGTACTCCTAATGAAATATATACTATAATTCTAACCATGAGAGTTTTTAATCATCATAAATCAATGTCACAAGTCTTCACTAGTGCCTAGATTATCCCATGAAAATAATAGTTTCTAGTAGATCTACGTGATATGTTGTGGTCTGCATAAGACTAAACACATGTGTCAATGACTCATGACAATCCTCCTTTATTTATGGATATTTCTCACCACAGAACCTCATTGGCCTCTAGCTCAAGAAATCATAGAGTGTAGTAATACTGTTTGCATCCTTAGCCTAATCTTATGGTATAATATATTGCTCGACAAGCAAGGATGAATCTATATGACCACATAGAGGAAAGATCTCATGGGATTTCCATTGATTTGAGGCATTATCACCCATTTGATTGTTATCATGATTCTAAATTTGTAAACTAGATAGATACCTACATAGAAGAATCATGAAAATTCAATCAATATCAACCATGTTTAGAATATAATATATATATATATGGGGAAAAATCAATAAGGGAATTGAAAATACTCAATTCAATATGATTCATATACCAATGTTCAATGGAAACAGTGTCTCCATATCCCATGTTGAGAAAAATGTAGTTAGAATCCAAGTTAATGTATACATCGGCTACTACACAAATATTAGGTTCCTTAGTCTGAAAGCCACACCTGAGACACTTTGAAATGATTTACCAATGTACCAAACAAAACATCATAATTATGCTAAACAAAAACCACCTTCTTATGGACGAACCACATTTAATTCCAATCTTCCATGACCCGAACCACTAGCTCCCACCTGAATGAAAAAAGGCCATGACACAACTACCCCAATACCATTTCAATAGTCTAGTGTCTTGAGACCAATGCTAAAAGGAATAACTAAAATTAGAGGCCTCAAAATAAAGTACCTATATATATTCACCCATCCATATCGATGTAGGAATTAATAAAAAATAATTTATCATATATAGTAGAAACCATTCATGTTAAAACCTATTAGGAAAAAAGGGTATGAAAGTGTAATGTGAGATATAAATGGAAAAAATATACACCAAACTAGAAAAAATGTCCCAATCTAACAATAACCAGAACAATTAAGCACTAGGAGAGACCAACCACATATCTATGATCTGTAACCACCATACTCAGTCAAATGCACTAGGGTATTCCTATTATCCCCTAAAATCACTTTCAACCAATCCTTTATCTGTTTAAGACATGACACATGCAGGAAAATCACATGTGGGGTGAGTATATAAATACCCAATAGGACACAATGCATAATGAAGGGAGATAAATATTATATATGATAGTAGATGTTGTATAAAACCATAAAAAGATGGATTAAAAACATTACAAAAATATATATATATTCTCATAATGGAATACTAGATGAAGGATAAAAGAGATATGCATCCCATAGCCAAAACTATGATGATATTACTACCTATATTTCCAAATAAAATTCATCAATATTTTCCAACATATTACTAGTCTATACAACGAGGTAAACATGGGAAAGACCCACACCTTGAAACTATACCACAAAGTCATGCGGTAAAATTATCTATGTAAGAGTAGTCATGCCCTAGTATATCTAGGGGGTATCACTTAGTTGATAGAGGACCCACACTCCAGTACTATTAGGGGTACCACTCAGTATGTAGAGAGAGTACTAACACCCTAGACCTTTAGGGAGATAAAACATAGTATGTAGAGGGAACATGCCCTTTTCCATTTGGGGGTAACATAGAATATGTAGAGGACCCATGTCATATCCCATCAGGGTGTACCACTCAATATTTAGACAGATAACCCACAACATGTTGCATCATGGGGTATAATTGAGTCGGTGGAGGACCCACACCCTAGTCTGTTAGAGGGTACCACTCAGTTAGTGGAGGATCCATGACCTAGTCAATTAGGGGGTACCAATGAGTAGGTATATAGTTGGTAGATTCCCAAGTCTACTAAGGGGTATAAACTAAAATCTCTTTGATGATCCCGCCTGATCTCTTACACCGTCAACCACCTCCTAAAGAAGTTTCATTCCTAGATTATCTCAAATAATGTGTCAAAATCTACTATTAAGGCTAATATCACGTTCTATGTAGAAAAATCAAAGGATATACTACTCACATTACAAAATATGAGTCTAAAAAAATGATAAATATGAGGTATTGGTTTCCTAAAAAAGAAGATACCTAGAATTTGGCCCTGCTCCCTTGCCTGGTCATGTTTCTCTTCTCTAGGCCTTGCTCATGTACACTATTCACATATCAACACAAAACAATTTCCTATCCATGACCATGTATGTGTTCTCTCATAGTACATGTCAGCCCATAATCACAGAGTCAAATGTCGTGTGAGATTCCCACGTAGTTTATGATACTTGTGACCACCGAGACACCAAGGATACATATATATATAATTAAAAAATACATGCTTTCTTCCAAACTACAAAATGTATAGGTATAATTTTCACAAATAAACTATAGAACTAAATTTTTTATAGATCTGGCTCCATAACTAACAAATTCACATCCAACCCACAAAAATATACTATTAAAAAAATTCATCTATCATTTTCATTCCTCCATTTGATGGAAATCAAAATAAGGTTCTCCCACATGAATCCTGCATGTCGCTGATATTCATCCCATGACACTTCCATCTATTCATCAGATCTCATATCCAAAAACTAACCACCAGTACCTGAATCCCAAAATGATTAATCCTAAATTATCAAATATAGTCATTTTTTCACATGAACTATGAATATGGGAGTTATATTGTGCTCATACTTTCCCAAAAATAGCTGAGTTGTGAGACATGTGGTCCATTGATTATGTATGTGAACAACAGGTGGGGGCAGTCATTAAAACAAAGGAGATATCATTGTTTCCCATGATTTCTTTTCTGATGATCACAAAACCATAGATTATAATGGGTGAATTCATGGAATGTGAAAATAAATTCTTTTGATATATGGGATCAAGAAAAGGATTATATTAAACATTGATCATAGGATAAAAAAATTTATCATGAACAAAATTAATCAAAGGGGAAACTGTAATTGATAATCATTACCTCATTATCGGAGCATTCATTTTTGAATAACATAGTTTCCTATTGTGAGGAAGACATGTTGTGGTGCCTCGATTCAAATTGATTATTTTTCAAGTCATCTTATGATATCAATATTCCAAATGAAGAACAATATGAACTATTCTAATCAATCCCATGGTTATATGATTATCCCTAATGATTCACAATAATGGACTATTTATAGAAGGAAAATTGGTTATGATATTTAATTTTAAAAAAATTAATTAAATCATTGATATATATTAATTAAATGACCCTGGAAATAGATGAATCTACATGAACCCTTGAGCTAAAAAACATTAGGGGATATTAATATAAATATTTCTATACTAATTCATTTTTGGTCTTATATTTATGGTCTGAGTCGCTATTTAGGAGATATTCTATTATTTCTATTTTTTGTATATAAAATATATTGAATAATTTTGTAAATTTAATTTCGGTCTAATCTAACCATAGAATCAAAATTTTCCTAGTACATGAATATAAATAAATTTATTAATATGTTGAAAATTTATATTAAGAAAAAAAGTGTCTCTAAAAATGCACTTAAGATGATGAGGTGAGGGAGTCACATGGTAGTGGCTGTAGTACATGAAATTGGTGGGATTGTGTGGCTGAGGGGTGATAATGATAGAGGGAGGGTGGCGGGATATATCATCTATACAATGAGGTGGTGTGCATGTCTTAATATGGTGGCATTAGCGAATGATATGTCTACCATTACCTATGTACACAGGTAGTGATTACCAAATGTGCGATGGGGGTAGGCCATGATGGGACGTGATGGTGGGCACATGGGAGGAGGAGATCGGGGTGTGGATTGTTAGAGATGGGAGGAGGTGACGACCGAACCATATTAGAGAAGGCCTATAGTTTTATTGGGGAAGCTATTAGAGGTAGGACCCTTCTTCATTTTTAAATATTTATTTGGTTTTTTATTTTGTTGATCTTTCTTGGCAATAATGACACACTATTCATTTGTTTAATTTATGTAAATTTCACAACCTATGGAACCTTTTTTATTATCCCCTCTTGTTTGATTGATTTTCCGTTGTTCTATTAGTTGGTCCCAATAATTAATTATTATAATTAGGCCTTTTAAAAATCTTATTTCCACAATAATATAATATTAAGGAACTAGCTAGATATCCTTCATTTAGGCATTGAATTCTTTTCAGATTAGAGCTAGAAAACATGGCCTCACTTGAAACGTCACAAGAATCCACCATTGGTACCTTTTTGGGGTATTATTAACACATAAAAATAAATTTTCATCAAATTTTATAAATTTGTGTTGATTAAAATAAATTTTTTGGATGGTCCTAATTTGTCTATTTGAATTCAGAATGATGTGTGATCTATTCCATTGGGATAAAAATTAAACCCTCTAATTAATTTAATATAAACAAATTTATTCATTGATTATAAAATTCATGCAATATGTATAATAACAATTTATGGTACTGGGGCTTGTAGTATAAGTCGGTGGGATAGAAATTTAAAATTTCTCATTATTATAGTGATGAAAATTCATCTTCATATGTGATATGAGCTCCAATAGAGGTCTGAGGATCTCATGTGTATATTTTAACAATAATAAATAAATAAATTATTACCTTGTTGAATTTTCACCATGTTCTATTAATGATAGTTGTTGATAATTATGTCACAATATATTTAAATATGAACCCCTCTGGATCATCAACACATTTTACAACATTCCACGCAAATACCAATTGTCAAGTTCTAGGTTCTATCCATGAGCTCTAAAGATTCTTTCAATGTCGTGATGTTCACAATGATCTCATCACTTCAATCCATTTAGGGTGTTCTTAGATTGATCACTCAGAGTGATCCTTTTTCTCTTTGGGCTACATGAGGAGAGAGAATCATCAACTTTGAATGAGTGAATAGTCTATGGAATGATCTCATTCTCTATTTATATATTTTATGTCCTAAATACCCGGTAAGGGTTCCTCATACCCAATATATACAATTTTCACTAAATATACAACAAATAAAAAATTATGATGAACTAACTGCATCATTTAAATCATTTATATTTTATCAGATAAGTTTAATATACAATAAATATATTTTTTTACAAACCCAATTCATTAACCTGGCTATAAATTTCTTCTAATATTAAATGGATCTTGAATTAAATAATATTTATTCATATAATATTTTCCAGATATTCATTTAAAACCTTGTTAATAAATTTATTCAATAAATTCATCTCAATTATTCTATACCAAAATAATAATGATTTTATTTATTCATTAGTGATCAATTACTTGGAATGCTCTCATACTCTTTGGTGAGGCCCACCATGTCCAATATTCATATACACCAAAAAATGGATGATACTTTAATACTATATTCTGTGTGACCCTCTATCCAATTTTTTTTATAGTAGAGAATACTATTTATAGACCAATAGTGAAGTATAAAAACCCATAAAGGACCCTATAGAGAAAATTAAAATTCATAGAAAAAGAAACCATCCGTTGAACCTATACTATCTAAAATAATCAATTTGTACCACGATATCTCATAAAGAAGGATGCACAAAATGGGCCATCATCCATTGATGATTTATTATTTAATAATCTAAGTAGACAAACATACCATATACTACCTTGGATGAGGATTTATAAAGGTACATCCTTCCTGAACTACTAGGAATGAGATACCAGTTACTCAACATGGAAGAATAAAATTATATCTTGACCATTAAAACAATTCCATACAACCAACGATGCACCCAAAAAAAATACTTCAACACAACTACAATGTTAACGTTTTTCCATGCATTAAAGTACATGATCAATTGGTGTGCATCGATAATGATCCTAATTTTGGAGACCAATACAAATTTTGTTAGATAGGAACATCCAACGACACCCAAAACATGCGGTGTTCATATTGGGAGGTTTTTACTCATGATCTTACCTATTAGATATCACTAATTAAAAAAATCATGAAAAGAAGAATCAATTCTTATGATCCCCCAAGACTTAATAGTCAAATGTCAACTATTTCCACCCATTATGATGTATTTAGACTATATGTCATATGTTTTGACTAATTTCTAAGTATATGGAAGATATCATTATATCCTAGTAACTAATATAAACTTTTTATATGGTAATTAATAAAGTTCCATTACCTTTTATATAGTGGGAGAAGAAATATCAACACTTTAATATTAAGTTTAAATCATGTATAACTAACTACATTCATGGGGTGGTAAAAAAGATGTATTGATAAAGTTGGGATTATGGAAATGACATTAAAAATAGCCACAACCAATAGAAATAACGATGCATAATGTTCCCACACACCTGATGGGAGATGACCATCCATGATGAAGGTCAAATGATCCAAATTAAGTGATACATATTGAATGAAACACCCAAATACTTCATGAAGGAACACCGGGTTCTAGAAAAACAAATACACATTGAATAACGAGGGATTTACATGAGCAGTGAATAAAACCTAATGGGAATGATGGTATTACACCATAAACCACATGGTTATAAAATTATCATTCCATAAATCATGTATGGTGAAAAACACATTTCATCTAGTTAAATTATCCTAAACACTGATTTTAGGAAGCAAGAGTGTGACATACAATGTAAAATATTCTGATTCCTTTAACAGTTTGAAAACTTCTCACCAACATTGAATATAAATTATAAATAATAAATTTATAATATAAATTCTTTATATATCTAATTATAGCAATAGATATCTTTTAGAACCCCACAAAATAACTCCCATTACCTTTGAACACAAAAAAAACTCTTAAAAAAGAGTGCATTCCTTTTATCGATGATGTTATATTATCCAAACTAATAATCATTACTTCCCTAGGAAATCATGTCGAAGAAGAATAATCTGGAATTTGCTGAGACTACTATTTTTTGCCCGATGATTTTTATTCCCATATATTGTATGAATTCAATCTGTGTCTATAATACTCTAACCAATGTAATAGTATTTCCATAAAAGACATTTATCTAAAAATGAATGATCTAAACTAGTTTTTCTCCATGAAAGACTTTTATCTCTAACACAATCTCCAACCAAATCAAAATAAGAGAGGGATTGGGATTTTACTTCTTGTGCTGAGATATGTGGAAAAAATAATGGACACTATTTTATTGAGACAACAATTCCAATCGATACACAACCCACCCAAGATTCTTAGTGACCCCAGATTGTCCGAAATAACTTGTAGTCAGATTCCCATATTTTTCATGCTGATGGGAACCCACTCAAGGATAAAGTTTGAAGAAAATAATATCATCAATTGAAAACTCCAAATGATCAAATTGACAATCTGCATATGATTTCAAAATACTTTGAACTATAAACAAGTGTTGATGTATATCATGAATCCTCAATAAATTATCCTTTACAAGACTTAGTATCATAAGAGGGTCCCCTCCAACCTCTACCCAACAAATAGGTGACATGCACAAGTGACCATAAAAACCATTAGAGGTAAATTTTTGATTGATGGATAGAAACTATTGTTCTATAGGGTTTGAATAAAACACTCAGTTTGACCATTAATTTGTGGATGATATAATTTACATAACTTGACCAGAGTCCCCATCACCAATAGAGACTCATCTGGATGCATGAAGTATACCTGGGATCCCAATTCAAGAAAATTGAATTCGAAACCCAATGTAACCTCAGAATATCAAACTCATAGAACATGACTATATCTTCATCTTTTTTGGTTCCCCAAATCAAAAAATGGGTTCATTTAGTCAATTAATCAATCTCCAACAAGATAGAATACATTCGGTAGGGTGTCGAAGTTAATATTACATCGAAGTACGTATAACCTATTCCAATTTACAATATGAAACTAGAAGAATCCATAGTAGACCAAAGGCTTCAGGTTCTCTGTCCTTATACACTAGTAGTTGTAGTAGGGGGACAGTTAATTAGAAACGTCAGGATTCATACCTAGACATAAGAAATGTCTTATCATGTTAGAATATGTCTTCATATCTACATGATGAAAACCCAATTAATTATTTTGATAAACATGAGGCACTAAATTCCATATGGATGATGTCATGTGAAACCATTCACCAAAAAACAATACCACTATAGAGGATTGAACAACTAGAAATGGTATCCTCTCTATGTAAGGTCTCCCTAATTCCTCTGAACACATCATCCCACTATTGACTCTATAAAATGTATTCAAGGTGTGATGATGATAATTGAAAAATAGTCAAAACTGTACCTAGATTATCCTCTTAGGAATCCATATGTTTCAGAGTGAGGAGTCCAATCAGGTTCCACTCTTCCTTCTATTCAAAAATAGTAAATGGTGGAACGTTACTTCTGAGATCATTATCAATTAAATTTCCCGTTCCCTAGGGTGTAGGAGAAGCTAATGTAGAATGCATTGAGGTATTCCCACCTTCTTCACCATCATAGATTATGGTATCATTAACTAAAGATATATGCTGGACACTTAAGATCAGAAAATAACTTGACCCCCTCCCAAAAAGATAGATTCCCCAACATTTAAGGGAATTCATACCTAAAGTAATATCCAAATAAATATTGGGTTAATTCTTCTCATGAACATGAAGTTGATGAGGTTCATTAGCCATAACATGACCTTCTTAAAAATCACACAACCTAGAAAAGTGATAGAAGATTTAGAGTACACCACATATCCCTTACTATGCTCATGTGAGATCAGAATATGATCTTATTTTAGAAGTAGTTTCAAATAATCAAAGGATTTATAAAATTTAGTATATCATGATACATTCACCCATTTCTTTATAAGATCAGAGAATACTGACCCCAAAATGGAGAAATCCATGATGAATGTCTGATAATACCCATTCATTGAGAAGAATATCAATATGTTGAATAAAATTCCATGAATGTAAAGACTTTACCTTCTCATAATCAACAGAAATCCTATTCTAGAAAATCACATTCACCAATAAGTTCAGTTCTGTGATCTAGAAACTGCATTTTGAATAAATTCTATAAATTTTATGGTTTCTCATGATTTTAAATATCTTTTCCAAGTAGTTCTCATTATCACAGTCAAATATTGAATAAACAATGATATAGTCTACAAAAAAAATGAAAATGGTCTTGAGGTTCTGATAAAATATCCATTTTCTCAAAACCATGAAATTACTAGGATAATTATTCAGACCAAAAGGCATAAAAATATTTTCATAATTGCTATACCTGCTCCTGAAAGTGGTCTCTAGAATATCATACTCCAGAACTATGAGTAAATAATAACTTGAATGATTTTGTATTTTTAAATACAACTTCACCTCTTAAAATGATCAAAAAATGCATTCACATGTGGTATAGGGTAATTTTCATAATATTCATTTGGTTCATCTTTTGATAGTCTAGAGAAAAGAGAAGAGAACCATTATCCTTCAAAGAAAATACTACAGGAGATGACCATGAGAAAAATTATTGTGGAAATTTTTTCATACTAGAACATATAACAAGATCTTGATCACTTTCATCTCATTTTATGCTAAATGAAAAGAGGGTATCAAGATTGGCTATGTACCTGACATCAGATCATTCATAAAAGATACCTCTCTTTCAGGAGTAAAATTTAAAATGTAATCTATGATGAAATCAAAGAAGTCCGAAAAAACATGTGGAGGTAACATGGAGAAATAACATCAATGTGTTCGACTGTGATGAAAAATAACAAATTATTGATATATAAGTGGAAAATTCATGCACGAATAGTCCTTAGATCCCACTCAACATGAAACACCAGAGATGTACCATGGATAGAAAATAATAAAACATGATAATGAGAAGAATAAACATCCGCATAATGAGAAGCTGGCCAATCCATAATGATGATGGCATTGAAAATATATAAATTTTGAACCATGAAATCTCAGACCAACTATACCTCACCTCTCAATACTGAACAAGACATACATCAAAATACCTTATCTTTAGTAATTCCAATAGGTGTATCCAACTAAATAAAAAAGGACATGACCTTCAATGGATATTTTGGCACATCAAAAAATTGGGCATACATAAACAAGCATTTGACATATGTATCTAATAAAGTAGTGTCTATAAAAGATCAAAAAAGATGATACCTCTTTCTATCAATTTTCCCATATCAAAAATCATCAGAAACTCGTATTTTAAGTGAAGGAGCTTCAGTCTCGATAACTATGACTTGAGTTTTATGGAAATTGAATAATTTGAGTGCACAATTGTGTCCTTTGGAACTTAATATCCCTTCCCATAACGAGGCGTATACATTGACTGGTAGAACGATTGTAGATGGCCTCAATGGCCACATGCATTGTGAATATTCATGGATTTGGGACATACACACATGGTGTTTACTTCATAGTAATAATAATATTAAATAAGTGTAAAATTACTAACTGCCACTAATGATACATAGGAGGTTCACTAACATGAACCAGCTCTACCTCCCTTGCAATTATCATTCCACTTACTCTTCTTCCTCATTATACTACTAGGACAACTACATGGAGGTAGGGATGTTACAAAACATCCAATATTTCATTCCATATTCATCTCTAGCAACATTTTTCTATCCACCATGTGATATTATATGGTAATATTCAACATATATAATCATAATTTTACATTTGGATGAACCACCTTTAGGTTTTTATGATCTATTAGATGATTATTCATCACTAACTCAAGATAAAATGGAACCAGATGCACAGAATTATTGGTGTATCATGAAACCAAACACTCCCCCCACTAAATTTAGACGACATAAAAATAATTTTCCATAATAAAAAATAATAAGTTGGACTAGTGGATGAAGAGGCTCTTTAAAACCTTCAAATACAATCCCATGTAACAATCAAGCAGTGCCATGTAATCCCACCACCACTTACCAGGACCCTCATGTTTGAAAATCAAACACTTCACCTTAATAGATTTAGGTGTATCCATGAATTTAAATAACGAATCAATCTTGGTAAAAAAGTAAACCACCTACTACGGTTTATTAATACGTCTAATGGGTGTTGGATTCTCACATAGGAACTATCAAGCTCAATCCCTATCTACTCCATCTCTTGGATACACCTCAACTGTTAGGTTTTGGAATCATGTAATATTACGGTCAATAATAAGAATTACTTGAATGGTATACTCTATATGATTTTGATCTAGAGGAGGATCCCTTTAAAGGAATCTCTCACTACACCCTCTTATGGAACATGTAGATGAACTCTTGGAATCTTGTTACTAGAAACTAAAAATCAATAAAAATGATCAGAGAACTATATAATATTATTTCAATCCACAAAACCATTAGAAAAAACTATGTTCGGGTTCAAAAATTGACATAGGAGACACATAATCCAATATCCCATTTAAATTTTGATTCTCATAATGGGGTAATTTGGCATAGAACTAACCATAACCAACCTCTTATGTCCCATAAATCCTATCATTATTCCATCAGACATACCATGAGAAGGAAAATCAAGGATAAAAGACCTATGGTACAAATTTATAACAAACTTCCCTAGTTTATTGTCTGAAACTCGTACCTGACTGAATCCATCACATACCCAGAGCATATTTATTATCCCCATGGGCTCGAGACAAGCACCTATAAATGAAACAAAAAATTTATGGAATGATTTCTCATTACCCAAAACAAGATAGATTTCATATATAAATATATAGTACAATGAAAAAATGAATTAATACTAAAATAAATTAAGTCCATAACCAAATATGTGAAAAGGTCATGATAAAAATCCAGTAGTAGAAAGATAATAACACCCAGGGACATTGAAAATAGGAAAAAACTACTCTATGGGATAGGTGGGCATTTTCCCACCAGATCACCATCATCTACCCATACCTAGATGAAATGAACATCACTTCCACACTAGTAAAATTTTCCTTTCCTTACATAAAAAGACTATACAAGGTGTTTACAATGCCGAAGTGGTGCATAGGGCCTGAGATAAACAGGCTTAGTTGGATCCCACCCAGGTGTCCAATATAATTTTTTTTATAAAAAAATCCCAATTTGATTACTTAATTTTTAAAAAATAAATAAATGCCTGAGAAGTAGTTAAAAAAATTATATCAAAATCATGGTATGTAATTCAAACATTTCCATAGCCTTAAAACAAGAAATATATAACAGTTTCAATGAATGTTTTTTAGAATATTATTGCATTTATAAAAAAAGTTATATAATAGAAAAATTCATAAATATATAAAGAACAATAGTAAATCACTCCATGGTATATTTATGGTCCTGCGATCTAGGTCATGTTTACATTAATATAAGTAGTTCACATTACATTTCCCAAGAACCCATGCATTGAGGTCTATGGAAGAGAGGAACACCACATAAAGTGAACACTACTACCATGGAAATAAAGTACCAACACCAAATGGACATTGATCATGGAATATAAGAGAATTCCAAAAATTAAACACCCTTATAATATCAATAGATGAGTCTTATTATCGATCCTTCCTCCAAATCACCCAAGGTTCCCATATGTTGAATTTCACCATATCATTAGAAAGAGTGATTGCAAATTTAATGATACAATTTGAAACACAATTTTACCTTGAAATAATTCTTTAAAACCCATTTTTTAATTTATTTGACAATTTATTGAAAGAAGGTTTAATTTACAAATAATGTGGAAAATCACCTTTTCTCCAAAACCCATATTGACACACACAATTATACTATTTCACAAATTATTCCAGTTTACTTGGAAAATCACATTAAAAATGGAAAATAAAATTTTAATATAACATAGGATAGAGATGTAACTACTTAACTCAAACTTAGGTCACACACTACAAGAAATAGAATCCACACAAACGAAGAATAGAAAATAGAGGCCTTAGAATCAATTATCATGTATTATAATCGAACAACAAAAAACGGTCAGATGAGAGGATATATCCAAAAATCACTCTAGTAAATCTCACAATGAACCAAATAAACTTGTGTAATGACCCTTAAAATATGATCTCACAATATATAAATATAAAATGAAGAAGAAACATAATTACAAGATGAAACAAAATCCATAAATGCATCCCAAATCTGCTATTCTAACCACGATCAAAGAAGAATAAAAATCATTGCACTTATCCAAAGTGAGAATACCAACCACGTTGGTGAACAAACATGAAAAACAAGTTGATCTGGAGGGAATAAAGAATGAAAACAGACCAAGAATAACCTTAGGGTTCAAGGGAACCATATGCACAAATAATTAGTAGGGAGTTATGTAAGTGGTGAATACAATGTACTATGCATAATGGGTTTATTATATAAACCAGAGTTTTATAACCAAAAAATCCCATTAATAATATAATCTAAAATCCCCATTTCCTTGGGATAATTTAAACAAAGTGAAAATTTTATATCATAAAAATTGGACTTATGTTGTAAAAACATTTTATGCATTGAACATTTTTACTATTTATTCCTAGTGGTGAATATACATCATAAATTGTGGATTTACAATAGAAATTACCTCTATAGGAAAAAAATGATTATATATTATATAAACACCCAAAACAAATCCCACTCACATTAAACCCCAAAAATGATCTTAAACACAAAAAGAGAAGGTTCCTTTTATATATGTTTTTTCACACAATGTGCATGATAGGAACTAACCAAATGTATTTATTATGGGACTAGATTGATGAATAGTATGTCTTTAATAACTCTAACACCTCTATATTTATACAAAATTCCATCAAAATAATTAAATATGTATTCAATATCCAATTATTCGATCTCAATGATATATTCTACACAGAGGTCTATCCATGAAATCACTCTTGATTTTTTTAGGATAAATGCTACCATACTCCCAATTCCACGTTGTATACCTATTATGGATCTAAAAATCAATGCTCATTCTTAGGTCCCTAGAATATGTGGTATTATACAAAAACACAACCATATATCAACAACTTTACCTCCATTTTCTTTAAAGAACAACTAAGCCTAAACATTTCAAACATAAAACATGCCTTGGGAACACATCATGATGTTTGTTATCGTATATGAATACTCAAATATCGTCATTCAACCGTATGGAGGTTCCAGAATATATAGGGTTTGATACAAGACTCATGATTCCATATAGGGATCTTGATAAAATATCAATCCTATGGTCAACAAAAGTATAAACTAGATAGAAACATGAGTCTCATATTTTAGATAAAACTCTATCACATTAGGACAGTCTACCATTGATTACACAAGTAGAATCTAACACTATAAAAAACACACTGAATCCATCATATGACTTATCCAATATAAATTAAAAAATATCACCACAAACTCTATAATAAAGAAACTAAAAGAATCAATTGGATATAAACTGACTCAGATCATGGAGAATGTATATATCTCAATTGGGTTTTTAAAATAAACACCTCATCACTCACTTACCGATAAAAATATTTCCATCTACTAAAAAAGACTCATACAAACCCTAAAATCACATAGAAGATTACTAAAATCAAGTAGAAGTATATTGTTGATAGGATGAACCCACATGGGTTTTTTAAAGTCATGTTTGTATGATATAGGAAAGATATTAATGATTATAACCCACTACTCTATGATAAATTTACCAATATTTTTGTACTCACTAATTGATGTCCTTGAGTACTTGGTTGACTAACATTTTATTAGATTCATGGAGGTAGGATACATGAAAAAATACCTATGTTAGTGTCATTGGATTAATATCCAAACTCAAGACCCCCTTAATAATGTTACCCTATATTTGAAAACTAATCCCTATATGACTGATAACATGAAAATCAACTCAACCATGTTGATAACAGTATGAAAAATCCTAACCCACTAGTCCCCTACATTGGATAGTAGTAATCTAGGCGTGTTAACCAAATCCCAACACTAATTGGATATGGATGATTGACTAGCACCGAGTAGGCATATCAACCTACAATATACACCAACCTTCCCCATATTGAAGATCCTTTGCTCGACCATTATTTCTAAAAAAAATTAATATCACCTTATATGACCATGGATTTGATTTTTCGGTAGATTGTGCCTCTATTAGTCATGGTAAATAGGAGTAATTTTTTCTATATTTCTAACTGCCTTGTTAACCCTTCTTCCTCCCCAGACAATAGGGGTATCTATCTTGATTTTTTTTGTAATTTATCCTAAGAACAGACCGGATGACTCATCTCTAGATAAACCATAGTACTTATTATATTTATATACTCAGTCTGGATCTTGTTCAGAAACATCACTCCCCAATCCCTCAGTGTTCTTACCTAGATTAATGGCTTAAAACTCTCTCCATAGACTCTAGAAGTTCACTCAACTTATATCATTCTCTAGAGAACACACACTTCCAATATTACCAAGACCTATAAGAACTGTCTCCATCTAGGAATAATCCATAAGTTCATTTTCACTTCCCTCATCCCCCTTTCTTATTACTTATTCCCTAGTGAAATCACTACCAGACTGAACTTTTTATGTCACAAATTGTATGGGGTCCAGAAAACTACATCATCAACTTCCACATTAGGTTCTACTTTTCCTGATGAACTTAGAATAGTATAGTTAAGAATTATCAGGTCTTCCCTCAGTCAACTGAAAATATTAGAAACTTAATGGTTACCATCCTAATAATTAGGAGTAACATCATGTGTCAATGCTGGAATTGAACATAAATCTAGATGTCTCTTCCTATCTAAACCCCCAAAAAATCCCTTGTCCATTTCAATTAACTTATCATGCCACCAAACTTTGAAATTCATTTTTCATGAATATTAACATCCATAATATCATATCATGTTCAATTTTTATATAGGAGGTGCATAAATCAAACCGTGACTCAAACTCCATAATCTTTATCGAAAGAAACACTTCCCTAATACAAATTCAATCATAATCAGTTGGTAGTTTTGAGACATCTACATCAACACATATTTATGGAGCCACGGGGTGGAAAATAGTGTTGATCTAGCTATTAGAAAATGAATACCATCTTACTAGATTCCATATAAAATGAAAAATTGTATGGTTTTAAAATGTTAAGGGGTTTTTAGGGAATCTTACCCAAATCGCCATGGTTGGGGAGTCTCATTTCATGTGAATTTAAAAGGACCACCCAAAGAGGTAAAAATTAAGGTAGTTGTATATATGGGGGGATTTTGGTGAAGCCCTAATTAAGACTTCCACTGAAGAAATATGGATAATCAAATTACTACTATTGAGAAAAATAACCATTGAATGATTTTGGAAACCCTGTGACTTGATAAAAAACATGGCCGAAAGCAACCACCAAATGGTGGAACAGATCAAAACACGAAACCAACATGATATTGAGAAGAATTTAAGCCTTATTGAACTAAAATGAATAGATCATCAAGTGAGGGAAACCACATAATATATTTGGTACCAAAATGAATATAGAAATTTATATAAATGATTGATGAAAATCAATGTTGGATAGGATGAGAATGGGAGAGATGTGGTTACATAAAAGGGCATCAAAGGTCCCTCCCCAATTGGTATGTGATAGAACAGAAAAAGGCCATTTCCATCTTAGAATGGGAGGAACCATCATAGAATCCCTTCCAAGCTCTAATCCTACCTCACCATCCCTAAGGAGTCACATGTCCAAAACAATAAGATATTCTCATCCTATAGAACATCGATATCTCCACTAGAAACCATAAATAATGATCCAAACCTCACTGAATCATGCATTAATGTAAAGGGAGTAACACACATTCCTATAAACCAACACCATTTCAGAATTTGAGAAACCTATAGGGAACTAACAACTCAACCAAGGATAAGTGTTAGTCATGGGAGTATTAACCCCTAATATCAAAATCCATAATGGGGGACCCTTTCATCATCATGTATAACATGACAAACAAGGTATTACCAACTCCATATATAGAGTAACTATTCTCTTGCTGTGTAGGTAAGTACATAATTTTATTAGTTGTGTGTGTAGGGGACCTACACCTCTTCGACAATGAGGGAATATTGACCCCATTAGGATATATAGGACCCACAACCCTTATAAATAAAAGAGTATCTAACTCTAGAATAAATATGAATTATTCACATCCCATCACTCATATGCTCTCAAGAGAGTTTCTAGACTATAAATTCACTAATATTTTTAGAAGAGTCCAATTTATGTCCTTACATAGAAAAATAGGATAAAACGACTTATATTACATTGTTAATCACCTTTTATGCCAAAAAATGTTGAGCCATCATGTTCTATATAGAAAAATACAAAAAATAGACTACACAATCTCCCAAATAAGAGTCATGATCAAGAATATATGGAAACTAATATGGCCAAGAATGTACACTGTATGTATTATATGAATACACAATGTGAATCATCTCTATGGAAGCCACTATATGCGCTTCCATTCACATGGAATGTGATTCCAACTCACATTTATTGAATAAGGATATAAATTAAATTAAGACCAAAATAATACTCCTTATTTATCCTCATGTTCATGAGTATTTTTCATCTTAAGGTACATGATGTGTCTGAGGTGGTACAAGGTGTGTGACACCCATGAGAGTAATCATCATCACATTTACATTGCTAGAGTGTTGTAGATAATGAGATACATAACATGATGTTATGGACACATGATGAATTTTTCATAAAAATATACGTTCTAAATGTCATATAGAAATGGAAATAAATAAAATGTATGATGAAAAATGAAGAAGGCAATAGAACACTAAAGATGAGGAAGATGACATGTACTAAATATGATTATCTCTGTAATGGAGTAAATACATATAAATATTCTTGAAGGATCATTATGGTTGTAAAATCATGCATGATAAATATTGTGAAGGTTTTTTAGGGAATACTATCATAAAAAAAGTAAAATATATAAAAATACTAATAAAAATTGAAATATATTTATGAATATGGAATAAATAATGTAATAAATAAATATGATGTTCATGTTGAAAAAAAACAATAATGTATACATTGAAGCCTGGTGGAGGTCTGTACAACAAGGTAGATGTTTTGTTGTGGTGTATAACACAAAAACATGGTGCATGTGAAGAATGTTTTGAGATAAAATTTGGATAAAAATTGTAGCTAATTATCATTTTACATTCACTTATTAACATATCATGTGATGATGTGTAAAAAAATATAAATGATAAAAGAGATTAATTTTTTTATTTGTAAATGAAAAAGGAGAAAAATATTGTGGTTTTTATATATCATTGCAAATATTATGAATTCTAATGATCATTCCAATTTAATATATGTTTCCTACATAAATTAGTTCTACAAATTCATAACATGTGACCTTGAAATTATTATCAACTAGTCTAAGCTCTCTAAAAATCTCTCTTCTTAATCCACCTTAGTGGTGGTTTTACCATATCATTTAGATAAAATTTGAATTATCGAATAGTTAGGTGATTACATTGGCTGGTGGATAGTGTTAGAGGCAACAAACCATTTTTTTCGCATAGGGAACTCAATAAAACTCACTTTTAATGAAGATAAAAATCAAGGATAGTGAGGTATGAATTTATTAATGATTTTAGATGTATTGTATATATTTTTTGTGGTAGGATCTTAATTATGGAATTCATTTTTTCTCCCCCTAAGAATGTTCGTTTTGATATCCCTTAAATACCATCAGTGGTATTAGAGAACTATTGTTGCTAAATGAAAAGGACATAGATCCATACAACAATCCTTAAATGGTATTTTTGATAATCCACAATGGTTACTATTCAATATACGTATTTCTATTTTTATTCATCTAACCATGATATAATGGGTCATGAAAATGAGTGTTTTAGTTCATGACATTTCTTTAAAATGGTATAAACTTCTTAAAACATGAATTTTAGTTCACATGTATTATTAACCACAACATGGAGATCATTAAATTAAAATTTAAAGAATCACTAAAAAATAAATTAAAATATAGAATCATAGCTCAATTCTCTATGTAGATGTTAGTACGTACTTTCTTCATGATCACGATTCTCCACAAGGACTACCACAAAAATTTCAAAATTGAAAATATGTTTCACAAAAAGTATTAGATGCCCAAAACACCTTCTCTAAAATGATTTTGATAGTTATGATGGCATGAAAATAATTCCCAAACAAACCTTAAACAAATTTCTAAAAAATTATGATACATGGAATATTAATAGGGGAAAATGAAATACTGTATTCTATGGTTCAATTAATTTATGGTACAACATTGAAGAAAATTATATTTTTTGCTAATGAATTCAAAACCCCTCACTCTTGATGATATTAGAGATGTTTTATAAAATTTATTGTACAATTTTATCATTCTAGTGTTAAATAATTTAATTTTTCATTTATTTATGATATTCATATTTCATTATTAATTTATGTTAATTTTATATACCATGTTAATATTTTGTGATTTTTTTTGAATTGATTAAACTTTTTATTTTAAAATATTCATATAATTTATTTTAATCTAGATACTAAATGATATGATTTTGTTTTAATCTACCATTAATTTAGTTTGTTATAATGATTTATATTTAAATATTGATTTTTGGTATTGTTTATAAATATTAAGTGTTATAGTCTTTATGGGAATGAGAAATCTCGTTAATAATGAACTGTGGGTATAGAAACCTTAAGTCGAGCAGCTCACCAGCATAAAAGATTATGACTTTTTAGAAAAGTGGAGGATGGATAAAAAGTATTACATGTATAATATTGTAAATATTTTTTGTTTAATATGAATCTAACCATAAAAAATGCTTTTCTGTACCTTATGCATGAGATTATTTTAGATACATGTAAATAAATTTGTATATCATTTTTGGGAAACTTACACAAACTATGTGATGTGTAAAGGGTCACACATTAATATGTTTAAAAAATATTAATTTGGTGGATATAAAAACAATTCCAAAAGTAAATAATTATAATTATTGATACATAATGATTTAAAACATGAGATAATAAATTTTTAATGAGATTATATTGTTATATAGATTATGCATATGATGCAAATAGAAATGAAAAAACAAAGAAAACCCATCAAATATTAATTGTGTGTCCCTCTAAATAATGAACATATCAAAATCTCAATATTATAACCGAGATTCTCATTATAAAATTTAATTCCCATGGATTATCTTCTGTATGTCATTATAGGTATGGGTGAACCTAATATGAATAGTTTCCCATATTCATCTATGAAATTTGAGTAACACTTGTGTGAGGAATACAAATAGGATTAGGATACCATCAAAATTGAAGAGTTTTTCCATATGATGGATTTTGGAAAATAGTTATCCACTTGAAAATCATAAAATGAGATATGATATGAATAATATTATAAACAACCTGAATCACAAACTGATGATATAAATGATGACATGAACTAATAACTATTAAAATATTTATATTTATACCCAAATGGTATTGATATATGAGAGCATAATTTTAGTTGGATAATTTTAATTAAATGTACTTGATGAAAATATATAAAATTTGATACTCACCCATAAACATTATTTTTTTAAAGATCATGGAATGAATCATGATTATCTTCTAGAGATATATTATAACTACTTCCTATAATTTAATTATTGATTGGTATATAAGGTTTAAAATTATTCTAAAATAGATGTATTCTAATAATTTTTATATGAATGTTATAGAGATAAATTTTTCTAATTGTGAATCATTGATAATGGATACTGGGTGTGAATCATATATTTGTAATCAAAAATATAGAATAGAAACTTGTTGCTAATTGAAGAAAGATAATGTAGAAATATAGGTTAGTGATGGGTATTGATTTGATACAGTATAATTCATCAATTATGATCTATGTATACTAAGTGGATTAGTTTTGGAATTAGAGAATAGTATCTTCAGACCAAAAATTTGATTTCTATATCTTGTTTGGACAAGATGATATTTTATTCTATTATAAAGAATAATATTTTATATATATATATGAATGATATATATTATAGAATTTGGAATCTGGTAAATTATAGTGACGTTATAGACCAGGATAATACAATCTATAATAATTAATTTAATATGGTTAAGGTTTATTTGAACACCACTTATCGTTGGGCGAATCACATTGGATATATAGATGACAAATAGATTGAAAGACTCTTTAGAGTTGAAATATTTAATTAATTATATTATGAAAAATTAGATCACAATATATCTAGTTTTCTATTAAAAATGACCAAAAAGATTTTTAATTGAGAAGATGAGTGGGATAGAGGACTATTGAATCTTATACATAGTGATATATATTGACTAATGATTACTCATGAAAAAGGAGTGTATATTACATTATAAAAAATAGTGGTGAATTTTGTCGATATGGTTAATTTTTTATCATGAGATATGAGTTCTAAGATTTTAAAAATTTCAAGGTAGTGAAATGTGTAATATTGAATCAACTAGGAAAAAATATTATGATTCTCCAATATGACCAGGGAGGTGACTACTTGAAAAAAAAATTATCAATAATATGAGTATGCGTCCAAGTACACTATAATATAATGACATGTCTGAGAAGTATATTCACACACTATTAAACATGGTCTGATTGATGCTGATTTAGTGTGATGTTCCTATTGATGGGTTTTATTCAATCATATGATGACCATTATAGAGGAATAAAATTAAATTAATACATGATCTACCATCATCATAACAACATGAAATGAAGAACATAGATATAAAAAGGTTTATAGCTATTATGGTTAGCTCTACCTCAATAAATATTGATGATGTATGTTTGATGATTATCACTAAGAAATAACACACAGAATATTCATTCTACATATAGATATCCACTAATTGAATCCATATATTCTATTAGAGGACCCTGTGAACTACAAGAGGTTTTTTATGAAATTTTTAACTGAATAAAATATTAGAAATATTATATGAGAGATATTTAACTTTGGTATGAAAATTTATTCATCCAACAAGAGTATCCCCATATTTTATATATGAATACATTATTTAATGATGAAATTCAATCATCTAAAACCAAAACATGACAGCTGATGAATGTCACTCAAAATAATTCTCACTGTAGAATATAATCTTTTGAATATTTAAAATGATCATAAATAATTTTTCATTATATAAATGAATTATCTCAATTATCGATAGCCATTAGAAACTATTTAGGGACACACGAATTAGAATACACACTTGATATTTCGTATTTTTTGTCTATTATATAATATTATTGAAACATCACCATGCCTTATATAATAAAAAAATGTATCATGTGTTATAAATTATATTAATAAAAAAATATTCTACTTGAACTAAAATCCCATAAGTAATTTTTTAAAAAATATCATATCACATTATGAATCGATCCAAAATTTTATTGATACTTTTTAAAAAAAAAATTTATTTTTGAGTGAATACTTTTTTCAAAATTTATTTATTAATATAAAGAGTAATGATGTTACCATAGGAGAATATAATGTTTAAAAAAAGTTATGCAATTAAAATATATAATAATATAATAAATAATATAAAAAAGCCCGAGCTACACAAGCTATAAAGCGAGTTTTTGTAATATAAATTAAACATGTTCATATATGTCCATTTTAACATGTCAACCATAATATGCACCATAAATATAATATGAATGAATATATAATATATTTCTATATGAAATAGAGTGACAAATATATATGGAATAAATCAATCTAATAAAGGAAAACTAATACATTCATGATTCTCTAAAATAGACTTACCATTTTGATTGAATACATCATATATAATTTATCCATGTAGCTTAGTAGATAAAATATTTCTCAAGTAATCAAGAATATGAATATCCTCAACGTAATTCAACCACAGTCCCAAATAAATTTCATTTTCTTTCATATGAACAAATATCATCTTCGTTATTCTCCAACTGATCACATGACCAAAAACATACCCAACCACCTCTGAATTAGCTAATCCTCAATGATTTCATAAGAAGGGTATCAATTTATGAAGGTTATCATACTAGGAATCTCACCAAACATATGTAAAATGGATCCATGATAATATTACACCCCTAGAAATATCAAAAAACATATGAAATTCCTTGTGAAATATTTTACTGATTCATTCTAGATAATATGTTTTACATTATTATCTCATGAGTCTACCCTCCACATCAAGTGCAAATATTTTTATCATGTAAAATATTATAATTATTATTATAATAACATATCACTAAAACCCATAATATTCCTTGATGACCATAGATCATGTACCACTCAATGACATAATTTCAGGTAATATTAACATTAAACTATTCATGGAATGTAAATGAACCAGACATGAATTAATAATAAATGGATATTTTCATTGTTAAAAAACCATGATACAATCTACTAATATTACATATATTACACCATGTCTCCAATACTAAGAGATTTAGCATGTCCCTCATGTTTTTTTAATGGTTTTTCTAAATTAGGTACTAAGGTTTCATCTATATACACTAACCAAAACATTACATCACACCTCTATATGATATCATGAATGATATAGTATTTTAAAAGGATGTGTTTGGTTAATTTGTGATCTTTGGGTTCCTAGGATTGATAAATTTATCCATTTTTTCATAGTAATTTTTTATATTCCACTCGATGATAGGAACCTCCCCATGATTAGTGATGAAATACCTGATACAAATATTATCATTTATATCATTTGATACATCAATGTACTCTTCATATATCATTGATTCTTATATAGAGCATTTTTTTGTACTCTTCCATCTGATAGCTCCAATTTTTATTATAAAAATTTTTTTATTGAGATATTATACAATAGAAAACCATCTTAACATGACGAAACATCTTACATGACTTGTTATAAGTCCCTTTTGGTGTTTCTGGTCCCCACATGAAATAAAAAAGTTCCTAAAAATAAAATAAACACACTTGTTAATGAGTTCTCAAAATAATTTATAATTATTTGTACAATAATTCTAACAAAAATTATAGCATTTATCATCCATAAATTTAACTTCCATGAAAATTAAATGAATAGGATTAAAATATAATGAAATCCAAACATGTTATATCTAAAAATAACCATCCAACTCACACACATACACCTACAAATAAAATGAATACTAAAATATTATCACAAAAAGAACCATGATATAAAAATTACAGAAGAACAAATTGGTTGGTACATACACGTTATATTATAAAAAAAATGAAACTCCAAAATACCACACCTATGATTTCCTCATGATCATTCACACTTTCAAACAATGTCACTAAAACCTATTCCATGAGTGAACCATGATAAGATTACGTAGAGAATAACTCTCAATAACTAGAACCTATAAAATTATAAAGTCTACCAACACCTAGTGGTATACGTAATGTGTGAGATAAAAAACCTAGTTTGAGTTCTCTGAATATTCCATGCATTTACTATTTCAAAATATTTCATATACACTTATTTGAAAGAAGATACGTTAAATTATGATTTTATAATTAGAGGAAAAATCAAAATCATTTCCCAAATACTCTTTGAAACCATGTTTTTTAATGAAAACATTTATCTTTCCATTGAGAACCCCATTTGAAAGAATAATTTCCAACAACCATTTTCTAAAACCACATTAAAAATAGCTCTATAAAAGAACCCATAATTATTAAAATAGGGAACCAAAGAACTAAATAAATATTAATTCCATGTGAAAAAATTGAGTTGTTATGAATGGAAAGTATCAGCTAAAATTTTTAACAATACTAATAAATTATGAGAAAATATAAAAAAAAATTTGAGTAAAATAATTAAATTTATCATAAAAATTAATATATATCATGATATAATTATAAAACAATAATGAAAAAACACAATTAGAGTGATATTATGGGGACCTAAAACTAATGTATACATAATTTTGGGAAACTCTTATGGGTCCAGTGAGAAAATCCAAGATGTAATCTAGAGGAACCATATTCCAATATGTCAATGATCTTCAAAGACAATAACCAACCTAACTAAAGCTGACCAGGCCTCATTGGGAGGAACACTGTATAGTTATGAAATATCATATAATAGATTATCCTAGTTTGTACATTAATGTTACTTGAATAAATTTAATCTCTCAATACCCTACATATATACCTATGGTTACCAATATGTTAGTAACTTAAGGTGGGGTAACATTAATCACACATGAATCAAATACCAATAATGGTCTATGTGAAAAATCATCTAAATACCATATCTCAACACACCTTCCTATACACTTTTTATAAAATTCCACATTTTAAATCTCATATAAATCAATAATAATCAAGAACCATTCATATTATCCAAATAATTATGCAAAATTTTTATTTTTTGGGGCATAAACTAATGGTGTACCACATTTTATGAAAAAAATCTATGAGGTTCCAAAAAGTAAATTATTTTTAAGATAATGATTATATAAATATAGAATTATTTCTAAAAATTAAAAAACTATGTTTCATTTTGAAACTTTCTTGAAAAAAAGTGAAATTCTAACCATAATCAATTATAAAATATATTTATTAACTAAAAAGAAACTTAATTAAATAATCTCATGGAAGTCTAAAAATAATGAGCCTTAAATCAAACAATACATTATAAAAAATTCTATATAAAACCTTTAAATGATATTTTTTCCATTTAATCAAAAAATTTAATTTCTAAAACTCTTATAAAATACTCTTATAAATTTTAAAAAATTTCTAACATTCAAAAATTTAGGTCACAGAAATATAATTTTTAGAGAACATGAATCCTATAATATATTTCAAACCTTGGAATCATAAAACATTGTATAAAATTATGAATTCATAAAGGTACATAAATAATAGGATTTTTTAGAATAATGGATTTTGAAAACACAATTATAAAATGGTTTTATAAGAAAATGGTAATCACATGGAAATAACATGTCTTAATCAAGATTTAATGACATAAATCATTCAGTTTAGTAGAGAAGAGGACCCAATAACGGATTCAAACAACCAAGAAATTAAAAATGAAAAGTACATATAAAACTATAAATATATGGTTCAATTAGCATATCCTATTGCATGGATGAATTAGTGTAAGAAAGACATAAGTAATAAGAGAGGAATAATTGAGATCATACCTCTAAGAACCCACTACAAATCAAGAAATGACTCAAAAAATACAAGGATGATGAGAGGAGAGACATTGTTTGTTGTGTTACATGTAATGTTATAGAAGGGAATACATGATGTGATTAAATCCCACAAGGTAAATCCATTAAAATTGTAAACTTTATAGGCTAGGACACAGAGGGAATTCCTCAAGAAATGACATGGAAAACCTCCACAAAACTGAATAGAATAAAGGATCCACTCGTAGGGTAAAGTAATAACATAACCTCCCCTAATCATGGTGTGATTTTACTCACTAGGAAATGAACACACTTCCTAGGGTTTTCCATTGTGTAACCTATCCCTATTTTTTTCAATGCACCACATAGGTAGTGCCTTATGAAAAGAATACTCTTGGTTGTGGTGTGACCTGTTGTAGAATGGAATTGAAACATCTTAAATATCCAAAAATACCAGACAGACATAGGAAAATAGGAATTAAATATAATAATAAATAAATAGAATCTATAAAAATAATAAGTATAGGCCATAGTGTGATGATTCTCTCAATCATAAAACGTTATTTCCCTATAAATTCATCAAGGAGAGAAAGAGAACTAGAATATGTAACTCCCCAACTAATTTATAAATTAGAGAGATCGACAACAAAAAATTATTTTCTTAATAAAATAAATTACGTGCAGTTCTAGATGGATAAAAAAAAGTATAATACCCATATTTAATCTCACTATTATATAATGGTATCACTAACAATGTGGATCAAACAAAAAATATCCTTAAATGGAAATACTATAAAACATGTCCAAATCACCATATATGAAGAAGATATAATGAAATAATCATTATACTAGTTAATACATATAAACATTAGATTTAATATATGTTTCTATAAAATTGAATAAAACATTAAACATAAATTATAATAAAAGAATCAAATAATAAAGAAAATCGGTTCAATGGAATAAAAAAAGAATAAATGAAGGGTGGTACCTTGAAAAATATACGTCATACTACTATTGAGATTTGATTTGTGATAGATAACCATTTATTCACTAAAATAAAAACCTAAAAAACGTTTTATGATAACCAAATATATGCTAGTGGAGGAAGGTATGTTGAAATATTGAAAATATGGAACAAAATTTCTATGATGGAAACATTGATATAATTCCAAGAATTTATTCATTGATGATGGAATAAATATATAATTAGAATATTATCCCAAATCATCTTGATTCTAGAACTTGTTTCATCCTACTTCCTCTTCTCAAGAGATAGAAAACCCTCACTAGCATTGATTAAAACAAGGTCATCACTAAACCTAATGAAATCCCTTGAAATCAACTCCAACATCAAGGCATTATAAAATATATACACAAAACCATTTACGTTAGAAAAATGAACAGTAAAGTAGAGTTATGGATTGGGGGGCCATCCCAAAGAAATGAACTATAAATGATTTCAAAAAATATAACTCATGGGAGAAATAATATGCATGTTAAAATGGATTGAATACCCCCTTAATCATTTATCCAACCTTCTGAAGACATTTGGGATCCATTTCGTTATATACATTCATCATCTTAGGTAAATTCCACCAATATATTATGGTACTAAATAATTCCTTATATATACTAATTTTCAGTTGAACTAGAAGTATAGACTTCCATTATTCCCAACTTTGTCCCTTGAATGAGTTTATGGTGGCCTTGAATCTAAGGGATTTTGAAATTTTTTTAGTGAATTGAAGACTCATTCAATCATATTTAGTCACCTTATAGCCTCTTGAGGTAATTGAATTCTGTTAATGATGAGAAAATTATGTGAAGGGTTTGGATATACCACTCTTCTTGGTGTTTGGATAAAGTAAGTAGTTATAAAGACTACATATGCTCCTTTAAAGGCACTAGGATGAGGAACATCCAATGACACAGACATATTATGACCCATCATGACTTTAATAAGTGTAATACTCAAAATAACAAAATCAATATATGTTTTAATCAGAAAAAATCAGGGTTCAACTTCCCAATGATGATATTAAACACCATTTATAAAATAATAACACTATATAAAATTCAGAATATAATTTTTATTTTTTTTAAATCATGATATTTTACAGAAAAATAATTTTAATACCCAAAAATTATTTACAAAAATAATTTTACAAATTTAAAGGATTTAATTTTTTAAAACTATCTAAGATAACTTATTTATTAATTATTTAGAATAACCCATAACTGTTTTAAAACTAGGTCCCACCAAGAAATATCATCAAAATTAAATTTAAAAATAATAAATCATCATAATATCACCTTTAATTCATCCCAATCATGGTCATACATAGCCCAAAATAAAAAAAAGAAAATTTTGATAAAATATAATTATCAAGGGGTTATTGGTTGTGAGTGGTTTAGATGACCAATATGATGGAATGTGGGCCAATTGTACAACCCCCACCAAGATCTTCTTATAACCATTCACATGGTCTTTTCATATTTTCCGGGACCATGTAGGCCAATGGTTAATCTATATTTTTCTCCCATTTCACCTAAAAACATTTAAAAACAATTATAAACCCATACATCATCAATATAATTTATAAAACCATCAATATAGATCTAAATAGACTAATAAATATTTAATGTTCTTAAAATCATGACCCACAGCCTATTAACCCCTGATAACATGAGGATAACAATGATAAAGTGCTAGATATACTCTCATTGCACCAAACTTCCTTGTTCTAACATTAATATTTCTAATATATCAACACTTCATAAATAAAAAAGGGTTCATTGATACCATTTTCAATTATGAACCAACACAATCTATCTTTAACTGACACTTGAGCTAGTATGTTTCAAGACCCAAAGGGCATTCCTATTTTCCATAATATTGTAAATATTGTTTTAGATTAATGGAAACTATATCCAGAATTATTTCCCACAATGAATAAAAAATACAACATAGAGTAATATCACTATAAATTCAACATGAATCTTCCATATGTTGTACTTCTATGCAAATAAAATGAATAATTTTTTTATTTAAAGTGTTCCAAAAAAATTAACACAAAATAATCATCCAAATGAGATCCATATAAACAATAAAAAAATATTCAAATATAAGAAACTGTCATTTTAAAATACTATATGTTCACATTGGTCTGTATATATATGTTATAATGTAATAAAAATAAAATCAAAAATACCAGGTAATTGATTTTCTCATGAACCAATGTTAGCATCCATAATCGTCACCAATACCCGATCCATGTGAGAAATTCGAAAAGATTCCAAAAGGAATAACTCTATAGAAGAATGACCTTCAAATTTATCATGTCTACAGAAACCGATTTTATAATTAGGGTGTGAGGTAATAACCCTATTAGGAATTTAAAAAATATTCAATGGATTTTATTTTTCAAAACCATAAAAAAATTCCAGTTTCAGATAAAATACTTAAAAGTATTGTTTTATCATTTTATGTGGAAACCCTCAAAAAAACTAAAATCATCCTTTAAGGAAACAAAAATTATTAAAAAAGAACATTTTCTGTTTCATTTAAAACCCATTTAAAAACACATATTTCCAAATCCGTTTTCCAACCAACTTATAAAACTACCATACAAAAGGACACTAATGTAAATAATTAAGTTATCAAGGAATTAAATAAATATAAATAATATGGTACAAATTTTATTTGCTGATAATGGTAAGTATAAAATAAAATTATTAACAATTCATGTCTCAATGAAGAATTCCAAAACATATAATACGCTTGAATTGAATAAAATATGTGACAAGATAAATTAATGTATATCTTGATAAAACAATAAATTATAATATGGAAGAATCATAATTATATTTCCTTTGTATATATTGAAATTTAATGTTTATATAATCATGGGAAACTCATATTGATCCAAAGATAGAAACCTGTACATACTCAATTGGAACCATTATTCGACGTATTCATTATTTTCCAAAACAATAACCTAACTAAATCATTATACACATTCCTCACTTGTTGGAACTCCCTATAGTTTAAACATATCATATATTAAGGATAATAGTTAACATGTTAATCTTGAAATCATAACAACCATCTAGAATCTAATACATGGATTACGAGGGTTCTAATGATGTTAGCAAGTGAAGATGGGGTAACATTTATCACAAATCAATCACATATCAATAATATTATAAATGGGAAATAATAATAATACAATACCTCATACCAAAAAAAATACACAATTTTTTAATATATCCCTTTTTAGTTCACGTAATCAGAAAAAAATAATCATTATCTATTCACTATGTTTATAAACTTATGAACAACATGTTTTCATTGGGAATTAAAGTAAGGGTGTATCTCATTCTATGAAAAAGAATTATTGAAGTTGAAAAACATAAATTTTATTTTTAACTAATACGTATATGCATAAAACCTTATTTGGTAACCATTTTGGAAATCAAGTATTATTTTTATCTCTTAAAAAGAAAAGTGAAACCTTAACCCTAATCTAACAGACCATATATTTATGAACCAACGTAAAACGATATCAAATAAACTCATTAAGAAACAAAAAATTATAATCAAACAATGAAACCCCTCACACTATAAAGTATTATATTTAGAACACTTTAAATCACATTTGGATGTTTATATCTACATTTTAATCCCCAAAATACAAAAAAATAATCATAGCAATTTTAGCTAACACCTAACATCCATCATTTTTAGTCACATAAATATAAGAGAAATAATTCATTAATATCTATATTCAATTTTGATGAAAGTGATTATAATAATTTGTTATCAAATTATGAATTGATCAAGCATAAAAAAGAGTATTTTTTAGAATGGATTTTCAAAACACAAGCATAAGGTGATTTCCTAAGAAAATTTGAATCATATGGAAACACCTACATCAATTAAGAACAGTTGTCATTAATACATTAAATAAGAATATTAGTGGAAAAATTATGGAATAATCACAACATAGGCATCAGAAACCAAAATTATTTAAATAACCCATCACATTGGGTTCAAACAATATATTATCATGGTGAGAGGAAGTATAAGTACCAAATTGAAAGAAATAGGAGAAGAGTAATAAATTCATTTCCTTAAATAACTAACTAAAATTCAATAATAGAGGAAAATAATCCAATGAGGAATAGAGGATATCCAATCTTAGTGAAATATTAGTTGAGACATGTGAAGAGTAGTTGAAGGTAAGTAAATAGGGTCTTAAATATGATAGGAAAAAAAATAAGAAATCCATTAAAATTAAAAACTAGATAGGCTAGGTCATGACATGACCTCCTTTATTCATGGAATGATAAGCTTCACCCACACTACAAAACCCAGGGATCCAATGTCTTGGTTTGTTCATGGAATAACCTTCAATCCTCACGACAAGACTTATATCCCCAGAAAATAACCCCAATTCATATGTCTCATCCCAGAATAACCTCTCCTAGTTATGACTCAATGAACCTTGTGCGCAAGATATTGAAGTAGAACCTACTTTTTTTAAAACTACATATTACCTAAATCATTAAAATAATAAAAAAAAATAGAAAAAATGTATGTAATATAATAATCAATAAAAAATTATAATAATTTTTTTTAAGGATTGGGTGTAAAATAAGATTCATTATAAAACCAATACCTCTCAAAATTGAGATAACGTAACCCACAAAAAATAGAAACAAAATTATTCAACACCTCAAATGGTTTTTCACTATCCACATGGCACCCTAGAATGATTTACTATAAATATGGAAAGGATTACACTAGAAGGAACTTCTACCCAAAACCCACATCACATTAAATAATATAAAACCTCACTCTCATGAGCAACTCTTGCAGAAGGGTCTTGTGGCAAGGGAACATGATAGGAGAAATAGAAATATAGAAAGAAGCTGACCACATGGTTCTCATTTAGGTGAAATTAAAATATATTAAATACTTTATGCATGACATTCCAGTTAAAGATTATAAGTGTAGAATTAAATAATTCTCTAATTGTAGAGAGAGCATCGAGAGATACCTTGGGGTGAAGAGAGAGCATCAGCAGTGATGAGGTTTATGGATGCAATCAGGAAGAGGGATTATAGAAGTCTGGCTATGTTAGGGGAAAATTTCTCAATGGTTTGTTCCAACCATTGGGAAATATTGTATTTACAAAGGGTTTTTAAAAACCATTGGTATATATATAGATTTTCCATACTTTTCCCAAAGGTTTGAGTAAACCATTGGGAAAAGCTAATTCTCACCCCATTATCCACACAGTTTGAAGAAACCATTGGAAAAAATTATGTATACCCAAAATTTATTCAAACCATTGGTATAAATGTTTTGGGAAGTCACAATTTTATAGCAGTGATATCGTGTAAGAATACAAGAAGACACAGTGAAACATAAACTAATTAATTAAGAGTTAAATCTGAAATATAAGGTTAAAATGGTAACCTAAACATCTATAAAACCTACTGGTTGAGAGGATTTAAACCCATAACCACCTAAGGCTCTAAATAAATTCATTTATAGCCATTATAAACTGAATATTATTGTATATTAAATTAATAATTTAATCTTTTCATAAAGGGATCCTCAATCCTCTTATAAAAGGTCACTTCCCCTTCTCTCAAGATTATTACTCCAAAGCCATTTGGCTCAGCCAACCCCTGCCGAAATATCATCCCTTCTTCCCTCACTTCAACCTAGAGTCCATACATTTATCATAAAGCCCACCTAAGGATCCTTTTTGATCAACCCAATATTGAAACAACCGAAGATGAGGTAAAAATTTCACCACCCTCTTTCACGCTCCTTTCATCATCCACTTCCTCTTTATTTGTTATTACGATACCAAAATAATAACTCAAATACCTTATACATATTGTGATGTTATTATAGATATGTAACAACCATATTCATTATTCTATCCATCCTATGAATGATAATGTCACCATGCATGCGTACGTACGACTTACCGTCTCCACAACATGGTGTAATTTGTTATTCAACACTATGTTATTTGGATGGATATAATGATGAGTAACATGTAAGTAAATAATGAAAATAAAATGATAATGTTTCTATAAAATTAGTATACCTTCTAATTTCACACCTTTTATTCATTAAGTAGATGATATCCTTGCTCGTGTGTACGTACAGATTACCGTCTCCATGACGCGATGAGATTCATTTCAAGGTTCACCATTCAATGATGATTATAAAAATATATATTATTAATAAGTATGTAATATATGAAAAAATAATGATATATATATATATATAAGTGTGTGTGTGTATGTACGTATGTACTTACATATACTTTATTCACTTACTTCCGTTCAATACAATATGAAAACAGAAACACTGTTTATGCATATGTATGGCCTACCGTATCCATAAACAGTGCCTTCCATTTCAAATATCTATCTATTATAAATATTTATATTATTAATATATATGATATATAAATCATGGTTTATATTCTGGAAGTATTGAAATCATTATCTAAATGACATGATCAAGAATAACAAGTTAAAACACGTACGATAAAGAAAGCTATTATTACTCCAAATGTTAATTTAACATGAAAATAATTATTAAAAGGGTAGTATAAAGTCATAAATGAATCATATATGATATAATAAATATTAATATGGTTCTGGTATAATTTAATAACATACTATGGTCATTATACAAAAGGTTAAACATACCCTCGACCAAAGGAAAGTGCAAGGTAATGGTTAATTTCACAATCTCATTATTATCTAAGGTTGTTTTTAAGAAAGTATCTACTGGAACATATTTATTATTAATGTCCATGTTTCATAAAATTATATTATAAGGGTTTATTTTTAAGATACTATTATAATAAAATATCAATTTAAATATTTTAATGATTTATTCTTGTAAACCTTTCTCATTAATGTCCATGTTTTCAAAAAGATTGTAAGGATTTATTAATATAGAAATTAATGTTTTAAAATATTTATTCCTTTGAAATGTTTCAAAGTGGTATGAGACACATTGATTCAAAAATATCATTTAAATGAATTCCTTTATAAATTTTATGACTTTTAAAATGATTTCATGAAAAGGGTATATTTCTCTCAAAGAGTTTTACTGATCATTTTCAACTATGTCAACATCCATTACTGGATATTATTATTGATCGAGGTGGATTTATTATTATATGAATCATCTATACTTTATTGATTTTTTTATATTATTGATTGTGGATGTGTTATTATTATACAATTCAGGGTTTATGGATAATGTATTGTCATTTAGTGTGATAGTTTTAAAATAAATGTTTATGATATGGTTAAACCTTTTCATATGAAGAATGCATTGGACTTAGAAAGTGACGGGTGGAGCCCGCTGTAGCTCCTCGATACATAGGTATGTCTCATTAGACAAACTAGTGTCTCGAAACAAGGCCTTGGGAAAAACATTTATTTATATTCTTAGCACAAGGCCTTGACTATGTGGTTATGAAATATGTCATTATGCGTTCCATCATTATGAAATTAGATATTGATATTACATGTGATTATTAGACTAGTAGAATATCCATGTTAATAATTAAATGGAATTATTTCATTTATATTTTCCATATTATTCTGATGTTTAAGTATAAAAGTCATTTTTTTAGTTTTATACATTATCTAAAATGTTTATGCTTATTTTTGAATGTTTCCGCTATATTGTTATCCTTATTGTGAATCTGAGCTCATCCCTTTCCTATGTTTTATTTTCCCAGGATCCCTGGAAGTGTTTTAGGATTGAGATTCATGGTTAATATATGGGAAAAATTGAGTTAAAAAATTATTATTTATGTTGTGTTGTATGTTAGAAAGTGTAATGTAACATTCATATATGTAATCTGTTTTCCAAGACATCTAAACTGATCGGTATTTCGGGACTTGATTCATTTTAATCATACCAATGTATTAAAGTAATGCACCAACTCTAGGTAACTGGGCTCAAGGGATTATAGGTCTAATATTACATTTAGGATAAGGTAATAAAAAATAAGATCTTATAGAATCAAAAATTATCCGTTTGTAAAAATATTGAATGCATTGCATCTTCCACCCTAATTACCCGAAGGCCTTATTTTTTATTTATTTTATGGAATCCCCTTTGAAATAGATGAGGGGGAACCCTTAAACGGAATGTAGGATTAGTGGATTACAAGACCTTATAGTCATAGATGAATTCATCCCAGACATGAGTACTTGTAAATTCCCCTCCCTGTCATTTAGATTTTGAAGTTAGTATCCCACATTCATGACACCACTTCAGCTAGATATACATGTGTTGAGATGCATAGGCCTTATCATAATTGCAATTTCTATACCCTTTCATTCTTCCAAATCTAGAGGTTTTGATCTAGTGAAACCTCATGATCTGAGTCCTCATCTAGAGATATTTACTTTGGTTTTTCTTGTTTCTTCCACACATCCATATTGGAATGAGTTAGACCAAAGGCCTTTAACTTGATTGAAGCCCATGAGTTGGCCCAAAGGCCTTGGAATCTTAACATGTTCCTATCATGGGATTTAAAAAAACAAATTACTGACTATGTTATTATGCATCATATTGGATTACCATGGTTATATATAGATTGGATAGCACAACAATAATGATTTCAATTATAATTAGAGGGAAAAGTGAATATTTTTTAAATTCATTTATTTTGAAAAGAAAATAAGCGAATGAAGGAAAATAAATTTTAAAAAACACAAATTTTTTGACAAAGATATTTAATAAAGTGACACGAGAAGGGTGATTAGGAGGGGCTTGGTTTTCCAATTTCAATTCTATCCTAGTTCATGTTCATATATTCCTATTTCGATTATGTTGATTGAAGTTAGATTTCATGGTCTCTTCCTCTCACACCCTTGGTTAAATAGGTATGGTGAGAGAAAAACATTCCAATATACCATATTGGTCTACTCTCTTTAATATTTGTGAGTGACTTGCAGAGAATGACTTCAAATGAGTCAAAAATACCTATCAGGTCATATTTATCCCAAATAATCTAAAATATCTACAACCCCTCACACATGTACTGAGGAATGTTGATTAGTTCGCCACAAATCCCAAGTATATTCCATCATATAAAAAAACTAGAATAGGGATACTAAATATAATTGACCAAAGAAATATCATCAATAGAATCTAAAACCAAATAAAATCATACATGATAATAAAAACCACAATTATAAATTGAAACCATATTCACAGAAGAGATAAATGATTTTTTACCATTATCTGTATGAACTCAAGAATTACAAAAAGTAAAACCCCCCATTCTATAATAAATTTGAATATTAACCATCTATATGAAGGGTATTAATGATTAATGGGAAATAATAAGGCATGAAAAAACTATAAAAATAAATAAGTGAAAATAAATAACAAAAATTGTATCCTCTAGATTATGTCCACCCAATGTTTTATCATGTTCTATCCAATAGAAGAAAGAATATTGATATGCATCTTCCTAAAAGTTATTAAAAAAATATTTTCCTATCTTTTAATGGCCTGGACCTCTTCGGTCTATTACGTTGTGAAAATGTGTGGTTTGAGGTGTTCTAGGATGTCAATGTGACTTATGCCCAACACTTTGAAAAATTTCCAATTCTGTGAATAGTGTTCTATCGGTGAGGTTCAGTGAAAAATGTTCTATCGGTGATTTTCAGTTAACAAAGTTCTATCAGTGAGGTTTAGTGATTAGTGATCTATCGGTGAGGTTCAGTGGACAGTGTTCTATTGATGAGGTTCAGTGAACAGTGTTCTATCGGTGAGGTTCAGTTAACAGTGTTCTATCGGTGAGGTTCAGTGAACAGTGTTTCCAGAATGGTGAGGTCTATCAGTAACCTCTATAGGTAACCTCTAACGGTAGGTGTACAGTAACGGTATGTGTACAGTGTTTCCAGAATAGTGAGGTCTATCGGTAACCTCTATTAGTAACCTCTAATGGAATGTGTAATGTAATGGTAAGTGTACAGTGTTTCTAGAATGATTAGCTCGATCAGTAACCTCTATAGGTAACCTATAACGGAAGGTGTACATTAATGGTAGGTGTATAGTGTTTCTAGAATGGTGAGATTCTAACGGTGAGGTTCATGAAAAAAGTTTTTCCTTTTCCAAATTTGGAATCTGTGAACAGCGTTCCCAAATTCCTATATTTTTTCGCCTTTGACTTTTCCTTTTACATAAAATACTTCTGAATCCTTATTTTATGGACTCCTAAGGCCGATTCGAAGGCTATAAATCCTATATTAATTAATCTTAAGGCTCGGGATGTTTTTACTTGGTCAAACTGCTTGGTTTAATGTGATCCACTTTTAATGGAAAATTAAGTGCATCAAAAACTATCGCCCAATTAAATCTTCAAAATGGAAAAAATATCTTCCTCTCATGTTATCCCTCTTTGTTATCGGTTATGAAAAACTAGAACCTTTCAATCCTTCCCGTAGCAGTTGCACAATCAAACATTACTCCTCAGATTGGTTCTTCTCTATTTGATGCAACCAAGCTGTATCGATCAATCCTCTACATAAGGTATGTTTTATCGTAATTATTTTAAGGATCATCATCTCAAGTTTCTCCTTGAAATATTATAGCATGTAATCTCCATGTTTCTAATGGGATTTTTCTTAGGTTTTGGTTGGTGTGGTCGTACCAGGGTATCCAATGGGGGATGCAGTTGTCGCGAGAAGAATATCATGACCCTTTTTATAGATAAAGAACGTGAATAACTATTTGAGGTAGGTGATTCATTTCTTCTATTTTCTTATACATGCAACTGTATTGTTAAAATGTTAAATCCCACTCGATGATAATGGAATTGACATAATAAATATTTTAACTGAATAAATAAATTGATATCGATCATATGTTATTGCCTCATGTTCTTCTAGATAGTGTGATATATATGCTTGCATCGTATTATTTTTCGTTCTTGATAGAAATTGGTAAAAAACTTAAATGGGGATTAACTGATAATTGTTTGGAAAATGATAAAGAGGAATGTAAATGAATCAGGTTATTCTTATTGTAATTTTGATGTTAATCAAAATGATGTAGTAAACATGTTTAATTTATTTGTGATAGCTTACTATTAAGGTTTCTCGAATGAGGAACCTATGTATAATAAATCGGTTAATTCAAAATGGATTATTTTTTTGATATTTCCTTTAAGGGTTCTATGTTATATTCATGATTGTTATAGTTCCAATAGACCAATTGATGTGATGATTGTTTTTTTCCTGCTACTTTTATTTTGATGTGATCCTGGATGGCCGCTGTGATATTTGGGGGGATAGAGGCATTTTGTTGTGGCAGAAGATGACGCCTAGAGTTGCGAGATGCATCAGTTTATGCATGTGGGTTTCGGGGAGGTCACCAGGGATGATGGAATGGGATGTATGTGATTGTTGGATGTTTGATGATTATTTGGTTGTTTATCTGATTTAATTTTCCCCACTACTCAAGGTAGCTGGTCTTACATACCCTTCTTCGAAAAGAGGCGAAGACACACGGGGTATTCCACGTGCTTTCCATGTTATGGTTCTCAAGGAAGGATAGGTATATGCTCTTGATATAAGTGGAAAAGACATGAAGGGTAGTATATATACTCACCATGTTGACCCCCCTTCTGTTTTGTATCATTGAATGGATTTATAGAATGCCTAGAAATGTGGGAAAGTAATTCTATAATGAATAATTGAAAAAATGGTGTTAACCCACTGGGGTGGAGTTGCTGGAAAATAATGATGAGGATGTAATGTTAAAGGAACAGTTGACTTTAGGTCTCATTCTAATGAAATTTAATGTGGAATTTTTCAGGTTTAATTAATGTTTAAAGAATTCCTTAACATAAAGTGGAACTGATAAAAAACCGGGAATGTAGAAATCTAATAAAGCGCTTTAAATGGTTGTGTGGTTATAGGATACACAGTCTTAGAAGTAGAAGCCTAGATTCTGAGAGACGATAGCTATAGTTGCGTATAAGACTAGTTTATTCCAATAGTGTGTTTGTGAGATATAGTATATTTTTTACATTTTTGTTTATATATGCTACTCCACCCAGTCAGTAAAGGAAACTGACACCCCGGGGATCTTGAGCCTTGAGGGTGTTTTCCCCAACATTTGGTGGGAGGATGAATGGCTGACTACCCCATTTGGCCCCACTTTCTTCTCATTGTATTTACTTGTTCTAGTAGGCACAACAGTTGGTTTTCTCCATATTTGTGTGTAGAGGGATGTAATGGATTGTGGTTATTCACACACATATATTCTGGATATATTATATTATGGTAACGTGTATAGGTTGTGATGGATTGTGAATCCTTAATCAGTGTATGGGCTATAATGGCTTGAGGTATAATACCTGATGTATGATACACGTTATTCGGGTTGTGGTGGCCCCTAGAAACAACCTGGTTACTTTTATTATGTAGACATGGTGGTTTTGCAACATGAGGTGAATGTTGTGGTGCTTCGTCCATGTGTCATTGGGAAATCCTTTTTGGAGAGAGATGTTCAGGACCTGAGACGTTGGGGAAAATCCGCAAACCAGTGGGGAAGTAGTAGATGGGTACCCTTGATATTATTTATTATATGATATATTCTTGTATGTGTTATTGGTGAGAGAAGCCATGGTGAGGTTGTGAACTTAGTATACATATATAAGTGATGAGTTAGTTTCACTTGTTGGTCACTTTGCTTTAGCATACTTTCTTTAATTTTGCATGAGAGGCCTTAGTAAGGATCCTACTAAGTATACTGTTATACTCACCCTATATATATATAAACTATTTATTTCAGGTCATTTAGAGCAGTTTGAAGATTAAGCTGGTTTTTACTATCTTGGGGTTTCAGGAGCTATTCGGGCTTGTGGTTTCTGTTGTTTTTACATTATTTTTGCATACATGTATTTTTACCCTTTCAGTTGTAGTACTTCTACATGACATTTCATATGTGGACATGGGTTTTCATTTATATTTCTATCTGAGTTGGAGTTGGTTGGTTTCTATTTTATCTCTCTCTTCCGCATGTGTTCTCTTGGAGGGCAATACTTCCGATTTTTGTGTTAACTATACCCTCCGTGCTAGTCTCCAACCAGGGCCTACTTAAGGCGGGTCTTAGTGGCCATTATCTCCATTCTCCCATTGCTGACCTAGGATGGGTACACTTTGTGGGGCGGTGGTCATTAGAGAGTGGAATCAGAGGGCGGTTGAGGGATAAGATGGAGTTTGGAGTTAGTATCAAGTGAGGCTGCATGGGTTGGTAGGGAAACAGTGTCATTCATTTTCAGAAAGTAAGGTAAACACTGGAGACCAGCTGAGACATAGCCATTTAGGTCCCCCAATGATTTGATGTAAAAACATTAATGTTTACAATGGCTAATATAGAAGGTGATACTAGTTTCAGGGTAGAGAGCTTGGAAATGATCATGCATCATTCTTCTTTGTGCGTGTGTTTGAATGGGTAGACCATGGGATATGTTAACATAAAATGAATAAAAGAAAATAATTAATTAATTAATTTTTATTCTTCCACATTCAAGGTTTAAGGACTCTAATAGTTTTTTATTTTATAGGTATGGCCCCAGGTCGATGTCCTTGTCATGTTTGCGCAGAAAATGTCTAGCAGGCTGTTCCAGCAGATCGATGTAGGGTAGATGTTTACAATGATGATACTTAGAGAAAGACACCCCAAAATTTTCATCTCCTTAGTTTGCAGAAGTATGAGGTCTTTGTTTCAGATGCAATCACGAAAGACTGGTTATAGGAGGGTGAGATTTGATTCAGTTCGATCTGTGCTCGAAAAGAGCATTGGGTTTCCATGGTTTTGATGATGCTTTGCAGAGTAGCGATCCAATGGTGGTTCTTGTTCCTAGAGGATAGTGAGGAGTCATCAATATCATGGAAAGAGTTCCAAGACATGTTTAGAGTTGAGTTTCATTCTTCGACTACGAAGGTGTCTAATCGCCAAGATCTTTTTACCTATCGACGGGGGAGATCCAGTGTTCAAGAGTTTGGAATCTATTTCAGGAACCTTTTAAGATATGCTTCGGGCCTATTTTCAGATGAGGAGGCCAGGGAGAGACATTTCGAGGATGCTTTGAGTCCAAAAAACTAGTGCCAGGTCACCCCATTTATGCTGAAAACATATCTTGAGGTGCTGGAAAGGGCATTGGATGTTGAGAGGGATCTGGCCCGGACCAGATCATCACGAGAGGAGAATCATCATGATTACTCATGAAGCAGAGTTGTGGTCTAGGGTTTCTGGTTTTAAGGGCAAAAGGGTTTCTGTTCAGTTGGAGGTACATCCCAGCCCTTCACATCTAGTTTCTCCAGAGGAAGAAACTCTCAAGCCTATGCCAAGGGATAAGGAGATTGATTTTCTTGTGGTAGTTGTGGTCATTAGTAGTGGGAGTGCCCGAAATTTCAGAGCGTTCATCGTGCACCAGGCACTATGCTCCAGGTTCCTCCACTGAGGTAGTTCTAGCTGAGGTAGCAGAAGCCAGTTACACCAGCTTTAGATCAGCAGAGGGAAGATGGGGTAGGCAGAGGACAACCCCATGATGCTTCCTGTCCTCAGAGAGCAGAGCACGACCATGGTGTTTTTCATCATCAGGGTCAGAGAGGTCATGGAGGAGGTCATGGTAAGCTTCATGATCTAGCGTTGCAAGCTCCAGGCAAGCTAGATGTCATCTATGGTACCCTTCTATTATTTTAATCTGTGGTGTATGACTTTTTTGATTCAGGAGTGACACACTCCTTCTTATCACCTACCCATGTACATGCTTTGGGAATTAAGATATAATGTCTACCTGCGCCCATGGAATTAACTACGCTAATAGGAGGCCGAGATGAATTGTTTGATGTATGTAGATTCTATGAGCTAGTTTTTGGGAAACACCACTTTTTGGGATATTTCCTATGATTAATAATACAACCCTATAATGTCATCCTTGGCATGGATTGGTTGTATTCAGTGCTGGCTATCGTGGATTGCTTCAGGAAAAAGGTTGTTTTCATTAGTGCGGATGGAGAGCCAGTGGTGTTTGTTGGTGAGCGAGATCCTCGGATGGGTCATAGGCATATTACATCTATATCATCCATGATGGATGAGATGATTCTATGTTCTTTAGAGGTTTAGTAGTTGGTGTTTCCTATAGTCGTAGAGGGGTACCCTGATGTCTTTCTAAAAGTGGTTGTAACATTACCCCCTCGACGAGAGATTGAGTTTGGGATCTACCTATAGCCAGGAGAGTCTCCTATTTCTATGTCTCTATATAGGATGGCCCCTTATGAGTTACAAGAGCTACGTATACATTTTGATGGTCTGTTACAGTGTGGTTTTGTTCATCCATGTATGTCGTTGTGGGGTGCACCAGTTTTGTTCGTGAAGAAGGATGATGACAATTTGTTGTTGTGTGTTGATTATCTTAACTTAAACAAATTGAAAATAAATAATTTCTATCCTCTTCCATGTATTGATGATTTATTCGATAAAATGGAGGGTGCAAGTTGGTTCTCACATATCAACATGCGGTCAGGATATCTTCATATGCATGTGAAGGATGTGGTTATTCTGAATACTGCTTTCTATTTTCGTCTTGGGAATTATGAGTTCGTTGTAATGCCCTTTTTCATGATGAATTATCTAGATATATTCATGGGATTGATGAATGATGTGTTCCATGAGTTCCTGGACAAGTTCATGGTAGTTTTCATCGACGACATCCTTGTGTACTCCACATTTGAAGAGGAGCATGCAAAGCATCTACAAGCCATTTTTGGAGTTCTTCGTCATCATCAACTATTTGGGAAGTTGTAGAACTGTGAGTTTTGGGATCGAGATGTTCATTTCATAGGGAATGTTGTGTCCCAAATGGGAGTAGTTGTGGATCCATCGACGATATATGAGGTTTTGTCTTGGTAATCCCCCATGAGAGTGTCAGAGGTGTAAAGTTTCCTTGGTCTTGTAGGAAACTACATGAGGTTCATAGCTAATTTCTCATGAGTTGTGACTCCATAGACAGCTTTTACCTGGAAATATCAAGAATTAATATGGAATGATCAGTGTCGGGTAGCATTCGAGTACCTAAAGGATATCTTAGTAAGTTCTCTAGTCCTTTGTCTTCCAGCTAAGGGAGTTTAGTTTGATGTTTTCTACAATGATTCACATCTGGGGTTAGGCTATGTTCTCGTGTATTGGAGGTCAGTTGTTTCATATGGTTCTCAGGAGTTTTGTCCCCATGAATGCAACTTTTCCACCCATGATCTTTAGTTTGTAGCCGTGGTGTTTGCTCTGATGTTATGGAGACATTACCTCATTGGTGAGCTCTTTGTGGTTTCCACTGATCATCAGAGACTGTGGTATGTTTTCTACCAACGTGACTTGAACTTACGATAGTGTTGGTGGATGGAGTTATAATAAGAATACGACTTTGAAATATCGTATACACCTAGAAAAGGGAATGTTGTAGCTGATGCGCTGAGTCGAAAGTCACGTAGTGTCTTGTGCAGAAATACAAATATTCCTAGAAACTAATGGAAGAACTGTGAGCATTACATCTTGATATTGGAGATGTTTGGGGTAGAGGATGTCTTTTTAATATTATGGTATAGTCATCCCTGATGCAGATGGTGGAAGATACCTAGTTGGGAGATCTAGAGGTGGAGGTCTGGAGAGACCGAGTTGTTTATGGTGAGGCCCCTGATGGTTGGTCAGAGGATGAGCATCACTGAGTGTTGTATCATGGAGGGATTTTTGTTCCCATGATGTTGAGATAGACAGTTCTCAAAGAGTTCCATAGATATCCTTTAGCAGTACTTCCTAGTGTGAAAAATATGTATCGATCCTTGAGTAGTCAGTTTTGGTGGTCAGGGCTTAAGTGTGTGGTTACGGAGGTTGTGTCTCGATGTTTAGTCTTCCAGAAGGTGACGTCTGAACATAGTGTTCCTGGTGGTCTTCTCCAGCCATTAGAGATTCCTCAGTGGATGTGGGATGACATCTCAATGGACTTTGTTACTGGTTTACCTTGAGCTTCGTGACGACATGATGCTCTTTGGGTGGTAGTGGATCATTTATCAAAATCAGCCTCCTTCACAGCGATTAAGGAGTCGAGCTCAGTGGATGTTTTGTTGAGCCAGTATCTAGAGAAAGTAGTTAGACTTCATTGAGTCCTTAGGAAGATCATTTCTGATCGAGATCCTCATGATACATCCATGGTGTGGAGAGGTCTCCATCATGATTTTGATTCTCATCTATGACTTAGCACTTCTTTTAATCCTCAAATGGATGGTCAGACTGAGCAAACCATCAAGACTCATGAACACATGTTTCTCTCTTGTGTTAATGATTTTTTAGGTTCATGGATGAGGCACTTATCCTTGGTGGAGTACAATTACAATAATAGTTTTCAATCCACCATCTGTATGGTGCCATTTAAATCCATGTATGGCCGGCCTTTCTATTCGCTGTTGTGCTGGACTGGGGTCGGAGAGTCAGCAATTCTCGGACCAGAACTGGTGTAGAATACAATTTAGATGGACCAGGTGATTTGTTAGAGGATGAAGACAGTGAAAGATCATTACAAATCACATGTTGATCAAAGAAAGAGACCCTTATAATTTAGTGTTGTGGATCAGGTGTTTCTAAAGGTGAATCCCCATCATGGACAGTGAAGGTTTGGTTGTGGAAGTGAGCTTTCTCCCCAGGTTGTTGGGCCTTTCAAGGTGTTAGCTCGTGTTGGAGCTATGGGATATCGAGTTTCACATCCCCCTCAGATGAGTCAGATACATGATGTTTTAAATGTATCACATCTTCATCATTATCTTCATGATGAATCTCACATCATCGATTGGGGAGAGATTGATGTTGATGATGATGAAACCTTCGAGGAGCGACCTGTGGAGATCCAAGACCGTAAAGAGAAGATGTTGCGCGGGCGTTCTATCCCTGTAGTTCGTGTCTTGTGGTGACACAATGGCATGGAGGACAGTACCTAGAAAAGGGAGTCATATATACGTGCTCAGTACTCAAAGTTGTTTGATGTTTAACTCTTTTTATGTAACGATATTTCCTTTGTGGTTAGACCTTTCATGTTTTATTTATGTTTTCCTTTTGTGGATTTTTTGGTTTGCAATCTTTTGACAGGGATCTCGAAGGGTGGTTGTTCGGACCCCGCTTCATTTTATTTTCATTACATGGGTTTTGAATTATCAGGGAAGAGAATGTATTGAGAGGTATCTTATGTAATATCCCAAACCCCTCCATTCCATCACATTGTGAAAATTTGGTGTTTGAGGTGTTTCGGGAGGTCAAGGTGACTTAACCCCAAGACTTTTCCAAATTTCCAATTCAGTGAACAATTTTCTATCAGAGAGGTTCATTGAACAGTGTTATATAGGTGAGGTTTAGTGAACAGTGTTCTATTGGTGAGGTTCAGTGAACAGTGTTTCCAGAACAGTATAGTCTTTCGGTAAACTCTATCGGTAACCTCTAATGATAAGTGTATAGTAACGGTAGGTGTACACTATTTCCAGAATGATGAGGTCTATTGGTAATCTCTATCGGTAACCTCTAACGGTAGGTGTAAAGTAACGGTTGGTGTACAATGATTCCAGAATGGTGAGGTCTTTCAGTAACCTCTAATGGTATGTGTAAAATGTTTCTAGAACAGTGAGGTCTATCGTTAACCTCTATCGACAACCTCTAATTTTAGTTGTATATTAACTGTAGCTGTACAATGTTTCCAAAATGGTGAGTTCTATCAGTAACCTCTAACAGTAGGTGTATAGTAATGGTAGGTGTACAATGTTTCCAGAATGGTGAGGTTCTAACAGTGAGGTTCATGAATAGTGTTTTTCCTTTGACAAATTTTGAGTATGTGAACAGTGTTCCCAGCTTCCTACAGTTTCGCCCCTTTGAAATTTCGTTTGACATAAAATACAATTAAAGACTTATTTTAAGGACTCTTTTGGCCGATTCAAAGGACATAAATCTTATATTAATTGTTCTGAAGGCCTGAGATGATTTTACTTGGTCAAACCGCGTGGTTTAATGCAATCCTCTTTTAATAGGAAATTAAGTGTATCATTAACCATCACCCATTAAATCTTCAAAAGGGACAAGATATATTCCTCCCATGTTCTTCATCTTTGTTCTCAGCTATGAGATGCTATAACTTTTCATTCCTTCCCGTATGAGTTCCAAAATCAAACTTTACTCCTCAGATTGGTTCTGCTCTATTTTAATGCCACCTAGATGTATCAATCAATCTTCAATATAAGGTATGTTTTATCATCATTCTTTTGGGGATCATCTTCTCATTTTTCTCCTTTTCATCTTATAGTATGTAATATACATTCTTCTAATGGAATTTTTCTTTGGGTTGGGTTGGTGAGGTCGTACCGTGGCATCCTCGGGTTGATGCATTTGTCACGAGAGGTGGATCGTGACCCGTTGTGTGGATATAGAACGCGAGGAACTATTTGAGGTAGGGCATTCATTTCTTTTCTTTTCTTTTACGTGCAATTGTATTGTTAGCATGTTTAATCCCACTGGATGACAATGTAATTCACATAATAAATATTTTTACTGGATAAATAAATTGATATCGATCGTATGTTATTGCCTCTTATTTTTCTAGATAGTGTGATATCTATGCTTGATTTATATATTTGTACTTTCTTGACAGATATTTGTAATGAACATAAACTGAGATTATTTGATAATTGTTTTATTAAAGATAAAGAGGCATGTAAATGATTCTATTTATTCTTATTTTAATTTTGATTTTAATCAAAATGGTATAGTAAGAATGTTTAATTTATTTGTGATAGATTACTATTTAGGTTTCCCGAATGTGGAACCTACGTATAATAAAATGGTTAATTCCAAATAGATTATTAGTTTGATAATTCCTTGAAGGGTTCCAAGTTACCCTATTTATTGTTAATGGGACAATATCCCAATTGATGTGATGTTTTTTTTTCTTGCTACTTATGTTGTGATGTGATCTTTGATGGTTGTTGTGATATGTGGGGCATGGAGGATTTTGGTTGTGGCAGAGGATGATGCCTAGAGTTGCGAGATACATCGGTTTATGCATGTGGGTGTTGGGGAGGACACCAGGAATGATGGAATGGGATGGATGTGATTGTTGGATGCTTGCTGATTCTTTGGTTGTTTATCTCCTTTACTTTTCCCCAATTTTCAAGGCAGTTGGCCTTACGTACCCTTCTTTCGAAAGTGGTGATGACACATGGGGTATGCCATGTGATTTTCTTGTTTATGTTAACAATGACGGGTATATGCTTTTTCTATAAGAGGAGAAGACTTGACATGTAGTACATCTACTCATCATGTTGATCCCCCTTGGGTTTAGTAGCATAGAGTGTTTTTATAGAATTCCTAGGAATGTGAGAAAGTAATTCCACAATGAATAAATGAATAAATGGTGTTAACCCATGGGGATGGAGTTGCTGGAACATAATGATGAAGTGGTAATTTTTAAGGAACAGTTGACATTAGGTATGATGCTAATGAAAATTAATGTGGAATAGTTCATGTTTAATTAATGTTTAAATTTTTAGTTAATGTAAAGTGGAACTGATAAAAAATGGAATGAAGTAATCTAATAATGCTCTATAAATGGTTGTGTTCTTATAGGATACCTAGTCTTAGAAGCAGTAGCTTGGATTTTGAGATACGTTAGATGTAGTTGTGTCTAAGAGTAAGTTATTCCCATAGTATAGTTGTGAGATATAGTATATCCTGTAATTTTTGTGTTTATATATGCTACTCCACCCATTCAGTAACGGAAACTGACACCACAAGGATTCTGAGCCTTGGGGGGGATCTTTTCCCCAACATTCTAGTGGGAGGATGAATGGATGAATACCCCCTTCGTCCTCGCTTTCTTCTCTTCGTAGTTACATGTGCTAGTAGGCACAATGGTTAGTTTCCCCCATATAAATGTGTAGAGGGATGTAATGTCTTGTTTTTATTAACACACATATATTGTAGATATAGTATCCTACGGACTAAAATAGGTGTGACATGTATAGGCTGTGATGGCTTGAGGATCCTTACTCAGTGTATGGGCTGTAATGGCTTGAGGTATAATACCCGATGTATGGTAAATGTTATGTGGGAAGTGGTGTCCCCTAGAAACTACCTGGTTACTTTTAATACATTAATGTGGTGGTTTTGTTGAATGAGGTTCATGTTGTGGTGCTTCACCCAGGTGTCTGTGGGAAATCCTTTTTGGAGTGATATACTGAGGACATGTGATGTCTGGGAAAAGCGGCAAACCAGTGGGAAAGTAGTAGTGGTGTACCCTTGATATTATTTATTATATGGTATATTATTCAATGCATTACTTTGTGACAGTTGCCATGGTGAGGTTGGGAACTTAGTATTTCTGTTTAGGTGACGAGTTACTTTCACTTATTGTTCACTGTGGTTTAGCATACTTTCTTTATTTTTATACGAGAGGCTTTGGGGAGGATACTACTGAGTATATTGTTAAACTTACCCTATGTATATATAAATTATTTTTTCAGGTCACTTGGAGAAGTTTGGAGATCAATCTGGTTTCTTCTAGCTTGGGGTTGCAGTAGGTGTTCGGGCTTGTGGTTTCTGTTGTTTTTTTCTTTATTTTGCGTACTTGTAGTTTTTCCTCTTTCAGTTGTAGTACTTCTGCATGACATTTCATATTTCAACTTGGGTTTTAATTTATATTTCTATCTGAGTTGGAGTTGGTTGGTGTCTATCTCATCTCTCCATTTTCAGGTGTTCTCTTATAGGTTTATGTCTCACATTTGTGTGTTTAATATACCCTCGGTTCTAGTCGCCAACCCAGGGCCTACTGGAGGCGGGACTCGGGGGGTCATTATCTCCCTTCTCACATTCCCGACCCAAGAGGGGTACACTTTGTGGGGAGGGGGTTGTGACATATCTCCCCTAAAAATTTATATTTATTTGGAAATGTGTGGAAAACTTTATTCAATAAATACTCAAGAATAATTTTTTCAGGAAGAAGAGACTCTTCAACATCCTCCACATTGGTGATTTAAATGGATGTCTTATTAGGAAAAATTATTCATGATCTTTAATATGAGTTTCATTATTCAGGTATAATTTAAAATCAAGCTATAATAACCACATTTATTGGTTTGTAGTCTGATATAATCCTCATTCACTAAGGTGTGTTCCATTTCATCATCAAGAAAAATTTGGTCATTTTGACCAATTTTTTTGGGCCTAGTGATGGTTAAATTATTTCGCAATCCTTAAAAATGATTTTAATCCAAAAAAAATAGATCCTAATAAAAATAATAACACTAATTGGATAAGTATTTGAAATTGTAATATCATAATACATAAAGGATACAAAACTATAAAAATTATGGATTTAATCAATTTTCACATTTTAGGGAAAAAGTCAAAAAAAATGAATCACATAAGATCAAATTGATAAATTGGTAGGTATTAAATAATTTAAATTCATATTAGTAATGATAAAAATATTATATCTATAAATTCCACCACACATAGATCTTGAACTCATAGAAAAGTAAGCGTCAAAATCAAATCAAATAAAATTCAAAACACATACCCATATACTCCACAAATATGAAAAAAAAGATATTATAACTCATAAAAAATTATTTCAGGTTCTCCATTAATATTATTCAATATAGTTCCTCTTCATTTCTATGCCCATAATGAGAAAACACTCACCTCACTTGAATTTTCTCTCATTTCATAAATTTTAATATTCAATGATGATTTTCCCATCCAAAGACATTCAAGAGCCACCATATCCATCATAAATTACAACTTCTCAACTAGATGTGATTTAAGGAAATTTTTTCCCATAATGACATTGTAGGGTTGTTCAGTGGCTTCATATTAGAAATATTTATATGTAATTTTTTTTGGCCTAATAAGTAGTGTTTGGCTATTTTTGAAGAAAATTTGGATGATTTAAATTTCCATTATATTATGGTATCCTACTCACTCTTCTGATCATGAAATCATCTATATGAATCATTAAAATTATCAAATAAATCCCACACTATAAACATTTCAATATAAAAATAACATATATCTTCTCTTTTTTTTCTTGAAATCTCCAGATAGGTACAAAGTTTTCACTACCATTGATACTCTAGAAAGTAACATCTTTATGTTGAATGAATTTTTCAATAAAAACCCCTTCTATCAAGAAATTTATATTCTATAAAATGTTGCATAAAATTATGTATAACCCCAAAATAATTCTTATCCCACACTAAATTTCAACTAGATCATGTAATATCACTTCAATAGGATGTTACATAGAAAAAAATGCCCGGGAATGTGGCTAACCTAACAATTAATTCATGTATTTTAAGGTAAATAATGGCAAAATTTAAAATTAAGGATATAATAAAGTGTATTCCCTTGAAAATGGGACTTAATAATCAAAATACTCCTCAATCATTTTAAAAAAGTACGTAAACACCTAATTTTTTTATATGAATAAATCAAATTATTGTCAACATAAGAATTGTTTCATTTTTTGATGAGGTCAGGTGAATGTATATAATATGAAAAAAGGGTTCAGAAGCCACACAATAATGTGAACTCAATGATAAATACAATGATATGTGGCATGTGATTCAAAAATCAGATTACTTTTCACAAAATTCCCAGAACATTGAACTTGGAACTGAGTAATTTTTATCAATCATATATATTCAATTACATGTGAAAAATAGTTTCAATCCTTGAAATGGATTTTTAAATTTTAAATGATAATAATTTTATCTCAAAATTTTTAAAAACACTCATTAATTATAAAATAAATATACAAACATTTGATAAACACACTATTTTTAAAAAATGCATAAAAAAATGAAAATCATAAAGTACAAACATTACCTCCCCACACGTATATGATGTAGTTTTATAAGTGAATTCATTTATATTTAACATGTAATAATATTTATAATTGAATCAATATTGAAAAGGATTTGTTAAAAATATATACATCCTGACTTGTTGTTAGTTCAACGTAGAGTTATGATCCTAAGTGCTACACACAGAAAACCAATAATAATAAGTATAAATGATAAAATATTAAATTTATCATATGAAAATAAAATCAAAACATAATGATAATATAATTATATATCTTATTTTAATCCCCTATGTGGGCCCTAGGATTTGAGTACCTCAAATGGGTAGTTACAGTTGGATATCCTTAATCTGATGGTGGGTGGACTTTATTTAAGATGAACCATCAACACTTATTCATTACATCATTCACTTGTTCCTATTTTTTTGGGACTTAATGGATATATTTCTTCAAATAAACTACCATTAAAATGAGGTAAAACATTCATGATGGAGTTAAGACAAATAATGAGTCATCTTCTTTCACAGTTTCTACTTTCATAAGCTCTTCTTCATTCTCCATTGAATTCCTTAGGTATGTTTCACCAATAGAATAATAATAAAAATTCATATTTTATTACCTATTTAAAATTATTAAATCATTAAAAATAAATAAAAATTTCTTCCGCTTTTAATTTTATTATTATGTGTCTCATTTTACTCTAACAATGCCACTTTGATCTCCACTGGTACTCCCTCAAATAATGAGAAACATGATATGAGTGATCTATATGATCCTATTCATATGCATCTTATTTTTCATTTTCATCATACTTGGTATAAAATAAGAGTTGTTAATTTAAAATTTCATGAAATGGGAGGTGAAAATGAATTAACATTCAATAAAATTAGAAGATAATGTGTTCATGGAAAGAGAATCTCCTTGATTTTTTCACTTCAGTTTCTGATTTAGTGGATTGTGTATATTTGAGTTTAATATCACTGGATAGAGGTAGGTAGTCAGGATCATTCATATTATTTTCAAATTCCACAACATGGGTGGTTTCACTTTGTCAATGACAAGGATACTTATTTTTTTTGATTACTTTTCCTTGAAAGGTATGGGGAGATCATATTACTCCTAATATTCATTCCAAATATCATCCAAATCATGTTGATCTGCAATATTTAATTAATAAAGAAATTATTCTTCATTAATCAGGAATATAAATGGTTGAACATGGCCAAATAGATTATCTATTAATTCCATTAAGACCTCCTCAGGTACATCAACATCAAAGTTTAGTGGGTAATCTACCTTCACTATTTACACAGGTGTAGTTTTCTCTTGATACACGTGCAATACTTTTTTTCCATTTTGATATTCATAACCTATATGGTCTCTTATGTCAATTTAAACTAGTCTTTTATACTATTTTTCTCCAAATGTACTTTATTTTTATCCCATGGAATTTCATCTGAAATATTTTTCGGAAACAAGGAAGTCTTTTTTTAAATCAACCAATTATCAAAAAAATTTAAAGAAGTACTCCTAGAGTTCAATTAATTATTTATAAAATCTCTCCAACATATGGTGTTCAAATGAATCAATGAGTTACTTAATGATCACCTTGAATTTATCATGCTTGATTATTTTTATTTCATAATCAATATTTTTTTTCAAAAAAAGATATCACATTTAGGGTTTAAGATATAACCCATACAAGATGACACCATTCAAATGAACACTAATGTTATACACCAAAATAATCAGAAAATAAATAAATAACCCTTAGCCACCATACCCACAACATTCAATCACCATAATAAATAAAAATATTGTTAAATTAAACTTTTAGTATTTTAGAATGTTTAACTCTATATAGGTACCAAAATAGAGAACAAACTTTTGATCCTAGGTTATCATAGATGCTGTCCTCAAGGATATAAGAAATATTATACAATGTTTGAATAAAATACTCCATGATTAGTTTTATATCATTTAATCCTATTTAAATTTTTCTTTCTTTCTTTTTGAACCATCCCTCGGATCATCATTGGTATCCACTAGAAGCATTCTCTCCACTTTGTGGTATGCATGTTCTTCATGATCCTTAATCAATGTTCTATCCTTTTACATTTCATCCCCTAAATTCAAGATTAGGTCCCATGAATATTTTATAGTTCCTAACTCATCATCCCTTTCCTAGTGGTTGTTCTTTTTGAAACAAATTGTCTTTAATGGTTTGGTTGGAATGAATAGTTCTTCCTCCTATTTTATTTCTTCCCCTAGATTATTATTCAACATCTAGAGTCACAATTTCTTTTCCATTCATTCTTTCTTATAAAGAAAATAAATTCTTATTGTTTATATTTCTTCTTTAGTACTTTCAAATAATGAACTAGCAGTCTCATCCTCTTTATCCTCCCCAAATGTACATTCCACTTCACTGAAACACTCTCCATGAGTTCTATATTCTTATTCATGTCCTTCAATGTACATTACTTCAACATTAATTCATAATTTTAAAGCATCTATATCACCTAACTTGAATGACCTGATCACTATTTCCACCCCAACCACTTTTTCAGTAGAATCCTCCTTCTTTTCCTTTACCCAAATATAGAAACCAATTCGAACAACCTCATCATTATCCAAGGTAGTTACCTTTTGGGGAGACTTGATGTCGCAAAATTATGCTTCTGTATCTCAGGGAGAGTTCCCTTAGAATTCTCTCTTAGATATGGTCACCCACTAATCCTTCCCTTCACTTCATTGATCCTAAATTTATGTATTAATCATACCTAAATTACACTACATCTGATCAAACATGTTCACTACCCTCAGTTGTGTATTATTTAATTTTAACGCTTCCTAGAAATCTATAGTGTTCCCAAACTCTCTAGTACCAAGGTTATCTAATGTGAGGAAATTTACCATTTTACAAAACTCCATAATATGTTTTCCATTTTACCTCACACCCTAAATAGGATTTTCATCTCACAAAGAATTATATGGGAGAGCCCCCCACCTCCATGAATTAACAGACAATACTCATCGACATCTTCCAGCTTCATGAAAAACACAACAACAACAAGGAATTAATGGAACCCATGATTCACAGCCTAATATATGTTACCAAAATAGTTCACCTTCATCATCAATGATGATTCTATCCAATGGGTCATTCAATATGTCAACTTTCACTCAATTTCATGGAGAAACTAGATGGAAAATATAAATGGTATGGGGATCTGAGCAAAGGATATTACCTAAATATTTCCAACCAAATTGAGAATGACTGAATTCTGAAAGGGTAAGAAAAGTATGAAAATGGATATTTATATTTCCTTGAATGGGGATACCTACATTGGAAGAAAATACAATGACCACAAAAAATGGAAAAATAAATACCAACCATTACTCCCAGAGCATTTTCCCAGGTGTATATTAGGTCATCTCCATTTTGAAAAGGATCAAGATATAACGGAAATCCCAAATCCCAACTACCACATTTTACTAAAACATATAATGTGAGAAAAAAATCTATTGGTGGCTTCTGAATAGGTTTTTTTTCTTCCCAACGTGGTCAACCAATGTGGATCCATCATCTTTTAGTCTTTCGCAAACTACAAGGAAGAGATTGGAACTGAAAGAAAAAAATTCACATGAGATAGGAAATGTGGGAAAAAATTTATTGATGGAAAGATGTGGAAGACAATTAGGATAGTTAAATTAAAAAATTATGGAATGCGAGGAGATTCAATTATCAGATTAAGTCCTTTCCCCCATAGACCGGAATAGTCGAGGAGGGGAGGCAACAACTTTACCATGGTGCATAAGCCAACGAAGTCCGGAGGGATCAATGAGAATGAAAAGTACCCTTTACCCATATTATTTGGATTACAACACCCCAAGTCTATTTGTCAATTAATGAATCACTATCTTCTATAGGCTAGGGTGAGAAAAAAATATTCTTATTTTTCTTATTTAATTTTTAAAACAAGCAAATATTTACAATTATATTATTTGCACTACCTCCCCAACAATGGATCCATGTTTTGACATGTTCCAATAAAGAGTGTGGAAAAATATATTACTTACTAATATCAAATGTATATTATTGGTTCTCTAAGGATGTATATAGAAAATATTACAAAACAATTAATATGTAACATTTCATTAGAGAGAAATGTGTTTATTTTTTAATTTTTTTTATTTTAAAAAAATGAAACAAAATAATGTAATTATCACAAAAATGTACATAATTTAAGGTAATTATTTCTCTTATATTAATTACCTAACTTTTTTCCCTAGGTATCCCTTATCCCCCCTGTAATTTGAAGAAGTTTTGTAACTTTTTGAGTGGATAGAAGGGGGCGCACGGTTTTCTAAATCGTGCAAAAAAACTATTTGGCCTTTCCACCTCCATAAAAATGTTTTTAAATTCCATTTTCCCTCCCATTATTTATCCAAACTAACACCTTTCCTCCCCTAATCAACCCTTTTGGCCATTTTCGCCCCACAATAACCTCAAACCTTCCATGGAATGTCATTTTGAATGGGGGTTTGGTGGTGATACTTCAAACATCCTCATGTAAGTAAATATATTCCATAGTTCTCTCCATTTTCATGGGGTTTATTCCCATATTATTGAAGTTCCTTATGTACATCAGGTATGGTTTTGAACCTAGGGGTTGATCTTATCTTTCTTGGTACATTCTTTTGGTTTTAGGCTCTATCTATGTCCCTCGTGGTGTGGTTAAATTTTCCCACAAATTATCAATGGTTTTAACATCTGTGGTAGGTGATTCCATTTTTAATCCTTGATAGATGAGTTATATTTTCTCAATTTCTATTTTTAGAACATTTATAATATATTATCCTTGCTGTGAAATCTATATTGGGTGACGTATGTTGAGAAAATGATTTTTAGGTACCAATTTGGTGTCAAATTGGGTGTTTTACATGTCTATTTTATGTTATTCTCAGTGGGGTTATTTTATGACTCATTTAATATGTCTATAGAAATTTCTTGGATGCTGGAAATTATATTTTTTTGAATATGGGTATTCCCATGTTGTTCAAGGGTGGTATTTTAAAGGGATTTTGTGTGTGAAGCATTGTCAAATGTTCTAAAGTTGTTTTATTGAAATTTGAATGTTTTTATTGAGTGGTGTAAGTGGTGAAAAACATATGTGGATACTATTTTTAATTTATTATGACCATATCAGATGTGTTTATGTGATAATGGATTTTTTATCATGAGATGATGGTTTGAACGCAAAGTGGGATGCTCGGGTGTCTAGTAGGGTGGATATAAACTAGTACGCTAGTGATTTGGATGGATTTTGTCCCTGCTACACTAAGAAAAATGGATGAAAACAACACTAAAAAACTATATTGATTAGTATTTGGGACCACTAGGTTTTGGGTATATTCCCCAGTAGTGTCTTTTCTATGAGAACATATTTTTCTATAATTACTTTACACCGAGGTACGAGGTACATAGGGCCCGAGACTCCCTTGTGCCTAGGGGTGTTACCAAGATTGGATCCCATTGAATTATGTGTATTTATATTTGGTATATGGTTATATTTTTGGGAAAATATATTAGCCTTCATGTTTTATTGTAATGTGCTCATTCAGGGAAAATTACCTTTTAAAACATTTTACATTTGAAATTTTCATTCTTTAGAAATAATTTCCACTACCTTTTTCTTATCAAAAATGGAATGATTTTTATCTTGTATTATTTACTCTATAAAATATCTTGGTTGGATACTATTGGTATTAGGATCACACCCTACTTAAACCCCTTGGGTGTAAGTAAACATGGACATGTTTGACACATGTAAAGGAAAGGATTTTTTATGGCAGTTTGGGGTGTTAGATCCCATCCATGGTTCGGTGTTGTGGAGATGTCTTGTGGGTGATGAACCCTTGTTGCGTGGAGTCTTTGGGGATGTTTTGATACTGTTTTCATGTGTCTTTAGACCCATTATTCTATGATTAAACTTATGTATTCAGTTCGGGATTTTTTATAAATTTCCTTTGGTATGAATTTATCATGTTAAGTTTACTGATTTATTTTGATATTTTATGCTTCCATATTCGGGGAAATAATTCCAAAAAAATATATATGGCACCCAGGCACCTATTACAGCCTATGAGGATAGATAATTCCATTCAGGCCTTGTCACTGGCCGAGTTTTAGACAGTTTTAATGGTTACCAAATTCGGTTCGTGACAAAATGTTATCAATGGAGACCAATGTTTTTGGGTTGTATTATTATTTTGGGATGAGTCAGGCTATAAAAAAGATAGGACTATCAAGACTCAGTGTTTTGTTCGGGAGTAGGTTACATGGCCCGCACCTCTCTTAGAAGACCTTGAGTCTCCATGGAACATCAAAATTTTTTGTTTTAATTCACATCCATGTGAGACATGTGGACTGCAAACTACATGGGGAAATCAGGTGAGGGTGAATTAGTGGTTTATTTTATTGTTCTAATGTTTTTGGATTCATTATAGTTGATGATGTTATTGGAATTTTTTAGAACTATTTTATTGACTTTTTCTCTTGTGATTTTTTTCTTTTTGTTGCAACATATCTCCCTAGAAAGCTTCCATGCGCCAATGGGAGGAAGACAGAGAGTGTTCTCCCTCACTGCCTGGTCAAAGGTTAGTAGAGGCCGTGGTTTAAGATTTCCAAGATCTAGGAAATGGACTGGCTCTTGTTCTATCACTTGTTAGTGTAGATGAAACTTTCCCTAAGAAGGAAAGGGCCTAGGACTTCCTAAAATATAAGCCTCCTACTTTTCAAGGAACCATAGAACCCCACGAAGTAGAGGAATGGATCAACCAGATTGAGTGCATGTTTGAGTTCCTAGATACACCTGAGGAGGTTAGGGTCAATTGTTCCTTCTTTTTTTCGGTGGGTCCCAGCTGCTGGTGGTGGGAAGAGGTATATCAAATATGGATGAATGCGCATATGCGCTGGGGAAATTTCAAGGATGTCTTCAATGAATAGTTCTTCTTGGATGTCTTGGAATATAAAAGGTCATAATAGTTCACTGATCTTGTTCAGGGGGATCTTTCAGTGATGTAGTACACCAAATATTTCACTGAGCTAGTTCAGTAGACTCCCAAAATCATCTCTAATGAGCAAGTGAAAGCCCAAAGGATTGAGAAAAGGTCACGGTTTGAGGTATACTCCCATGTTTTCTTATTTAAGGTTATTTCCTATGATGATGTGGTTAAATGGGCATGTATGGTGGAGATTTAACGAAACAGGATGGATGGTGACTCTATTTTAGTATCAGTATTATGTAGTGGAAACTCTTTTGAGAATAAAAGGAAGCTGGAAGAAAAGGTGAAAAAGGGAGGTGGTAGTTCATGCCACTCTTCTAGGTAGTTTTCATATGTGGATTATGATGAAAGATAGATTGTGTGCCACTAGTTTGGGATTCCTGGTCACATATGACCCTAATTCCTACCTCCTTTGAATCCATGTTACCAATGTGAAGGTATGGGTCACATGGAGGCCTTTTGTGGGGTGGCTCATCCACTTCAGAGCAGGGCCAGGTTAGTGGCTTCAAGAGGAGTTCCATATCAATTAGAGTCATCGAGGATTGGGGGATCATGACTTGGTGTCCATGGTGGTAGGGATGGGTCATCTTCTGGGTAGAGCTAGTTTAGGTTGCAGCTACAGAGTAGCGGTCTTCCTTAGGGAAAGACTGAACCTCCTTATGTGGTGGATCAGGCACGAGCAAGATCAGAGGCTGGACTGTCAAAAGTTTGATGTACCGTTTTAATTTTGTATTCTATATTTGTTTCTACTTTTGATACCGGTTCCTCTATTTCATTCATTTCTTTCGGTTTTCCGGACAATCTGAATTTTCCATACGTTTTTTATATTTTGCGATGGAGTTGGTGACGCTGCTGGGAAATAAGAAGGAGCATGGTTTTATTTTCCCATCATGGTTTTTTTTCTGTGTTATGGGTTGATATGGAGTTGGAACTCTAGGTATTAGATATGAATCTGTTTGAAATAATACATGGGATGGATTGGATAATACACTTCCTAGAACACATCAATTTCTATAAAAGTCAGGTTAGTTTCACAGGACATAATGGGAGTCGTCATGTTTTTGTGGGGAATGGGATCCATGGTCGAGTCTTGCGGGTCATACTGTACTAGAGTTGGGAGATAATTTTTCAGTTATCTTTTCTCATGATAGAGGAAGATGTTAATTTTACTAATGGTGGGCTACCTCATGTATTTGATTATTTCTCGGAGGTATTTATGGAATATTTTTTAGGTTTCCCACCAGAATGGGATGTGGATTTCTCGATTGATCTTTTGATGGGAACATAGACGATATCTCTTCCCTCATATCAGATATACCACAAGGAGTTGATCTAATTAATGACCTAGATGTACGAAATTATATTCAATGGATTCATTCACTCGAGCGTCTCTCCTTGGGTTGCTCTTAGGATGCTCGTGAAAATGGAAGATAGATCCCTCCAATTGTGCATTAACTATCAGATGATTAAAATGGTAAAAATCAAGAAAAAATATACTTTGACCCAAAATAATAACATGTTCAATAATTTGAAGGGGTGAAGGTGGTTTTTTATAATCACCTTTAATTCAAGAAATCATCAACTCAGGGTGAAAATGGCAGATATCCCAAAGAAAACCTTCTAAAGCAGGTATGGCTACTTCAAGTACATGGTCATGCCCTTCAGCTTGAACAATGATCCAGTGGTCTTTATGGAACTTATGTACAAGGTGTTTCATCAGAATATAAATTCTTTTGTTGCGGTCATTATGGATGACATCCTAGTTTATTCAGGATCTGAGGAGAAACAAAATCATCACTTGTGGATTGTTCTGGGAACCTTTAGAGAGAATCACATTTATGCAATGTTTTCCAACTAAATTTTCTAGATCAAGGAATTGAAATTTTTCAGGCATGTTATTTTGGAGAATAAGTTTTAGTGGACCTTGAAAATATCAGTGTGGATATTTCATGGTATCAATCGAAGAACATTTTCATGGTCAAGTGTTTCCATGGACTATCTGGTGATTATAGGTGGTTTTTTCAGGATTTCTCTCAGCATTCTTCATTGATAACCTCAATCACCCAAAAGGCGTGATGTTTGTATGGTGACCATAATGTCCAGTATCATTCAAGTATCTAAAAAGGTAGTTGTCTACCTCCCCCATTATGATTTTTCCAGAGGCTGGAATGGGGTATGTGGTGCATTGTGATGCTTTAGGTATGGGTATTTGGTGCGTGCTTATGTAGGATTATAATGTGGTGGTGTATGTCTCTCTTCTACTCTAAAAACATGAAAAGAATTACCGAACCAATGACTTAGAGTTAGCATCTATGATTCATGCTTGGAAGACATGGCATCACTATCTATTTAGGGAGAATTTCATGGTCTACTATGATAAAAAATTATTGGCTTATATATTTTTTGTAGAAGGACCTATACTTGAGGCAACATCGTTGGATCGAGTACTTGTAGGGATTCAACATTGAAATTTTCCATACCCTATGAAAGGGGAACATGAATGCTGACACCTTGAGAAAAAGAGTTCTAGTGCAGTCTTTGAGGATGTATAGTGATGTGTAGATATCGATGGGTCTCTTTTCTCTGATGCATGTGAACACCAAGGATAAAAATGGGGCTGCATTTGTGGCGAGAATTTAGTTACACTTTTCATTTGGAGTTGAGTCGGTGAGGAATGCATAGTGATGGGAGTTTTCATCGTTCAGAGTAGTTTTATCATGGTGGGGAGTTGTCCCTTAATTGGTTGTTATCTCTCAAGGACATATTTTGCTTCAAGGGACCTTCGGTAGTGTCGTTATCTATGTAGAAGTTGGTTCTGCTAGATAACCACTAGTCTTAGTGTGTTTTATTTTAGGGTGCCACTAATAAGTATTGTGATGTCTTTAGGTAGTTCTGGTGTCCTAGTATGGGATGAGACATCACATAATTCATGTTGAGATTCTACACATGCCCTCATGTGAAAGTAGAGCATCAAAGGCCATCCAGGATTCTCCATCTGTTACCCATTCCTACCAAGAAGTTGGAAAAGTTTTCCATGGACTGAATTTTTGGCTTTCCACATACACCTTAGGGTATAACCTCTCGTTGGGTGGTTATTAATCATCTTATTAAATCATCCCACTTCATATCAATCAGAGAAACAACTAAAGTAGATTAGTTGGGCCGTTTGTATCTTCTTGAGGTGGTAAGGCTCCATGTTTTTCCATCATAAGTTGTCTTTGATACAGACCTATGTTTCACTTATTAGTTTATGTAAGGCCTTAAGAATGCATTGGGGTCTCAGATTAAGATATGCACGACATACTATCCTAAAACGGATGGCCAGACAAAGCTGATGAATCAAATTTTTGAGGACATTTTTTTTGCATGTTTTCTAGTCGTTGGAGGTTATTAGGATAGATATTTGGGATTGGTTATGTTTTCATATAACAACAGTTACAAATCCTTGATTTTAATGGCTATTTTTAAGGTTCTCTATGGTTGGCCTTGTCACCCCCATGTGTTGGGATGAGGTCGGTGAGACCTCACTATTGGGGCCGAGTCTGGTTCAGGATAAACTTGAAAAGGTCTAGTTAATCAGGGAGAACATATTAATTGCTCAGAGATGTGATAAATCATATACCGGCTAGAGGCATTAAAACCTATAGTTTTCTATGGATGACAATTTATTCTTGAATGTGGCCCCTCATTTGGGCCATTGTCGATTGGGAATGCAAGGGAAGCTGACGATGTGGTATATCAGATCTTTTGAGATCACCAATCCTATTATAAAGGTGGAATATAGGTTGGCCTTACCTTATCATTTTAAATCCATCCATGATGTCTTCAATGTCTCCCATTCGAATAAATACAACCCGGATCGACCCCATGTACTTAATTGGGAAGAGTTGAATATAGAGCCTGATTTATTTGTTTTTGAGCGGCCGATAAAAATAGTGTACTTCTAAGAACAGGTGCATCGGGGAAAGTTTATCCCATTGGTTCCAGTTCATTATAAGCATGGGAATGATACTCATGATACATGGGAGTGTAATTCATGGGTCGAGGGCGAGTGCACATTCCTTTTTTCTGATCAAGCTTCATGTAGACTTTCCAGATAGAATGTATTCACTATTGGGAGAACTATCACACACATGTTCTTCATTTAAGATATTTTTTTATTTTATATTATTTTCCTAACATTTCCCCCTTGTTTTTCCAAAGTCCCCCCTTGAATTTGAATAATTTTGGCCACTTTTTGAGTGGACATATTGGGGTGTATGGTTTAGGCGCACCATTTTCTAAACCGTCCAAGAAAACCATGTGGACATGTCCTACTCATTAAAAATGTATTTAATTTACATTTTCCCCCTTAGGATTTATCCAAACATGACCCATTATTCCTCCATTATACCCTATCATTCATTTATTCCTCCCAAGAACCTTAAACCTTCTTTATAACATCATTTTGAAGGGGGGGTTTTGTGAAGAAACATGAAACTTTTTCATATAAGTGGCTCTATTATTTAGTAATATCATTTTTCATGGGGTTTCTTCCCCTATTATTTAATTTCATTGTGTCTAAATGGTAGGGTTTCCAACCTATGGTTTGATCCTAGTTTTAGTGGTCTATTATTTTAGTTTTAGGCACCATCTATGACCCTTATGGTGAGACAGTGGTGCGATTGAATTTTCACATAAAGAATCAAGGTTTCTAACATTTGAGGTAGGTGATTCCATGGGTAATAAATTCTAGATGAGTTAAATTTTATGAATTTTAATTTTTAGAACACATATCATCCATTTTTATTACATCAAGGTCTATTTTTGGTTACATTTGTTGAAAAAATGATTTTACATACCAATTTAGCGTTAAATTGGGTGTTTTACATGTCTATTTTATGTTATTCCAAATGTTGTTGTTTTATAACTCATTTAATGGCTTTATAGAAATGTTTTGGGTGTGCGAAATTCCATTTCCATGAATATGGGTATGAAAATGGTGTACATAGTGTGATTTTAATGGGATTTGTGTGAGAATCATTGTTAGATTTTGTGAAGTTGTTTCATTGAAATTCTAAAGGTTTTATTGAGTGGTGTAAGTGGTGAAAAAAATTTGTAGGTAATGTTTTGATTTTATTATGACCATAACTGATGTTTTTATGTGATGATGGACTTTTTATCATGATATTATGGCTTTAGAACACAAGGGGAAACCCATGTATCTAGGAGGGTGGATATGTACTAGTACGCTAGTTATTTGGATGTGTTTTTTCTTTCTTTTACTAAGAAAAATTGACAATGAAAACACTAAAAAACTATATTGATAAGGATTCGTGACCAATAAGTAATGGATATTTTCTATTCTAGTGGATCCTTCACAAGAGTAGATTTTTCTATGGTTACATTACACCGAGGTATGAGGTACACACAACCCCGAGATTTTCTAGTGCCTAGGGTTGTTCAAAAGATTGGTTCTCATTGACTCTAATGTATTTATCATTGGCATATTGTGGCATCTACTGGAAAATACGGTAACCTACATTTTTATGGAATCTTCACGTTCATGGTTAATTAGCATTGAAAACTATTTACATTTTAAAGTATCATTCATTAGAAATTATTTCCACTACATATTTTTTATCAAAGATGAAATTCATTTTATTTTGTATTGTATAATCTATGAAATATCTTGTTGGTATCTTATTGGTCATAGGATAACACCCTAATTACACATCTTGGGTGTAATTAGACATGGCCATGATTGAAACATGTAAAAGGAAAGGATTTGGGTGATCGCAGTTTAGGGTGTTAGTTCCCATCCATGGTGTGGTGTTGTCGAGACGACATGTGGGTGATTACCCCATGTCGTGTGCTGTATTTTGGGATTTTTTATACTATTTTCATGTGTATTTGGACCCCTTATTCGAAGTTTAAAATTTTTTATTCAGTTATAGATTTTTTAAAATCCTCGTTTGATATGAAATTTTCAGATTTGGTTTACCGATGCATTCTGATGTTTTATGATTTCATATTATGGTAAATCGCCCCAAAAAAAAATATATGGTACCCAGGTACCTGCACCCGCCTGTAAGGATATGTAATTCTCATCAGGCCAGGTCACGGGCTAGGTTTGGTGCCAGTTTTGATGGCAACAAGATTCATTTCATGATAGTAATTAACTGAAATATTGAAAAAACAGGACAATGATTGGGATTGAAAACAAGGATACAAGAAGGGTGATCAAATTATGGAAATGTTTCCAATTACAAATGATATCATAGTTTATGTTTATCCTATATTCCTCTTCAATTACAATTTATGTGAGTTTTCACAATCACCTACTCTCGCTCCCATGATCAAATGGTGATCTGGATAGAAAAACATTCCAAATAACTGATCAGTCTATTATTCTTCCTATATGGAAGAGTGTTATAGTAAAACCATAAATTGACTTATGTAATACATGATTGGGTTTTTTTATACCAAATATACAAAAATATTCCCTACCCTCCCATATATACTGATTATTATCGAGTAATTCACCAATAATAACTAAAACATTCCATCTTATATAAACCATCACCAAGAGGTTGGATAAAAATGATTATTAACCCAAGAAATATCCATAAGAAAATTAAAAAGATTATATTTATTAATAATAAATATTAATATTATAAATTTTAACATGCATCATAGAATTGATAATGAATTTTATACCATTATGAGTATGTACATCGTCATTACAAAATATAGAGCCTCCCCTTCCCATGTCACTTATCATATCACCTCATCATGTGAATGGTATCAATGGAAAATGTGGAATAATATGATATTACAAGACCAAAATTAAGAAAATATTAAAAAAGAAATACAAAATTATTTCTCCTCCAGAATTTTTCTACATGAATTTTTCTTATTGTTTTGACAATTATGTAGATGAAAATATCCATGGTATCTTATTAATGTTAATTTTAAATTATGTTTTCTATCACCACTAAATGATTCAATGAAATTATAAATTTAAAAAGAACATTATTCCCTAATTTTCAAGAATAGTTATTTTATATGATGAGACTCTTTAACATATTATAATTTGGTGTATCAAATGGATGGGTTAATGCGATTGATTCTTTACGAAATTTAATATGATAATTCATAAATTGTACCTTATTCAAATCCATTTTTAATAGACTTGTTTGGATTTATTTATCCTGAGTTAATCCAGATTAACTAAGCTGGGGTCCATTCTGTCATCTAGATAAACGTTTCAATTTGATTGATTCTTTTTTTGTTATGTTGAAGTTTTAATTAGCTCTATGTTATTAAAAATAAGTTTAATTCCATTAAAATGGTAAGCCTATATAATTATCACTCTAATTATATCAATATGTTTAAATTCATGCTGAAAAAAGGAAGTCACAAAAAATAGTTAAAATTAAAGAATTTTTTTTTGCCGAAAATTCATTTAAAATAAAAAAATGCTGCCAAAAAACACAAATTGATAAATTGGTAGGGACTAAATCATCTAAATTCATATTAAAAATAATGAAAATAATATCTCTATTCATTCCTCCACACATAGAACTTGGAATATTATACAAGTATTTGTCAGAATAAAATCATATATAATTCAAAACACATACCCATGATATCCACCAATTTGAAAAAAGGCAAATGTTATCAAGCCTACTAAAAAGACATTATTACATGTTCTCCATTGAGATTATGCAATGTTGTTTTTCAATTATTTCTCCTCCCATACAAAAAAACATGAATCAGACATGGATTTTATCTCATCTCACAAATGGTAATTTTAAATAAGGATATTCTCAACTAAATCCATATATGAGTCACCATAGGCTTGATAAATTACTAATTATCCACCTGATGTGATTCAAGGATATGTTTTTATCATGAGGACTTTTCATCATTGTTTATTGGATTCTGGTAAGTATGATTTACAAGGTAAAAATTATGAAGTAAAATAAAGAGGGGTTGGATCCTTTGGGAGAAAAATTGGATGATATAAATTGTTACTCAATTATGTTATCTTCACCACTCCACAAAGAATAAAATCTTATATAACAATTTTTTAAAATATCATGATCATATTACACCATCAATATTTCATAAAAAAAGTTATATTTTTCTTCTCATTTTTTCATGATGGGTCATGATAGTCCAATATTTATTTCTCCTTTAAATGCTCTATAATGAATTACATTTAAATATAATGAAATTTTCATTAGCATAAAAATATCTTGAGACCATTATTTTCCCCTTTATGTTTCCCCAAATATTGTAGCAATACATAAAACAGCATCCCCTAAATTTTTGTTCAACTAGATCCGACAATTTCACTTCAAGTGCAGGTTGGATAGGGAAACATGGGATTTTACGTGGCCAACCTAATAATATGTTCATGAATTTAGAGGGATACAAGGATTAAATGTACAATAAAGGTCAAAATAAATAGTATTCTTTTTAAAATGGTTTAAAAAAACAAATTCTTCAATAATTTAAAACAAAAGTACCTAAAATTATCATGTTTTTAGAGGAATAAATAAAAAGATTGTTAAAGAAAGTATGGTTTGTTCCTCTCAAGAAGAGAGGTGAATTTAATGTATTTGAAAATGCCTTTAGAGGCCAAATTTTAATGTGATTTAAAAGATAAATAGAGTGAGATGTGGCATGGGAATAAAAAATTTGGGTACTTTTAATGAAGTTCCCAAAAATTTGATCATGAAGAACAGTCATTTTTATCATTATTTTATGTTTAATTTCATTAGATAAAATTTTTTAGTCATTGAAATGGGTTATAAAAATGGAAAAGATAATAACTTAATCTCACAAGTATAAAAAATACAAAAAAAATAAAATAAACCAAATTATTTGAAAATCACAAAAATATATTATAAGTGGAAAAAATTAAAAATCCAAAAGAACAAAAGTTCCCTCCCAACATATAAATGATGTAGTGTCCTCCATTAAATCATGTATATATAACATGTATGAATATTTATAATTGAATCCAATCAAGAACAAATGTGGTAAGGATATTAACTACCTAACATATTAATAGTGCAACATAGACATAGGATCCTAATTACGGCACACTAAAACTCTATAAGAAAAATTAGAAAAGAAAAAATAATTAATTTATTAGATGAAAAGAAAATAGAATTATAATATAATGATATATCCTAGTTTAATCTACCCATTTAGGCCCTGAGTTTTCACTAAATCAGATGGGCAGTTCTAGTTGGTCATCTAGAATATGATAGTGGATGGAGATTATTTGAGATTACAAACAAAAAATTATTCATTCCATCATTTTATTATTCTTTTATGTTGTGGAATACATGGAAATAGTATTAAAAAACCATTAAAATTAAATTGAGATATAACATCCATGGTGGTGTTAGGATAATGAATCAGTCCACCTATTTCCCAGTTTCCACATAAACAAACAATTATTAATTTTACTTTTCTTTATGTAGGTATGATTCATCATTGTAATAATAAAAGGTAATGTTCTTGTTTAATTATATTTTTTTAATAATTAAGCCATGAAAACTTTCTATAAAATTATTAGATTATAATTTATGTAAAATATGTCTCATTTTTTTTCAGAAAATCCACATTGATATACTATTGTACTGCCTACAATAAATGGTCAACATGTTCGAGGAGATCCACATGTTCTTCCTTATAGGAGTATTGTTTTTATTCTTACTAGTCCAAGAAAAAAAATACATTTTATTAATCGTAAAATTTCAATTATGGTGAGGTGACACTCAATTTAGTTTCAATAAAATTAGAAGATAATGATTTAAATAAAATATTATCTCCCAGAGTTTTTTTCAAATTAATTACTTCTTTATTGTAATGTGTCTCCTAAAGTTAAATTTCACATTAAATTAGTAGGTAGTTAGGATCCTCAACCTTCTCTTAAAATTCCACAAATTGGGTGTTTTCACCTTCTTCCAATTCATAGTATTTGTAATGTAGAGTTGATTATCCTTCATTGTAAAATATGGGGAGATCATATTTCAAATTATATTGATTATATAATTCATCGAAATAATGTTGATCATCTATACGTAATTTTTAAGGCATATATTCTTCACCAGTATCGTCCATAAATAGTTGATCTGGGACAAATGGATCTTATTTTTTTTTCATCAAGGTCTCCTCAAGTTATTCATCATCAATGGTTAGTGGGCAGTCTACTTACAAAATTATATCTGGTGTAGTTTTTTGTTGATACAAATTCACTGTTTGTTTCATTTCCCTGTTCCTCACCAATATATTATCTACATTCCATTGTTATTGATCTTTTATACTGTGGTAATGAACATGTACTTGATGTTTCACCTTTGAAATTTTATCAAAAATATAGGTGGGAAACAAGGATGTCTTTTTTGTACCACATCCATTTCTCGTTATAATTCCATGAATTACTCATGGAGGTCAAATAATTCTACGTAAAATCCTTCCAACACATTTTATTCAAGGAACTATTTATGTTCATGGATGACCTCTATGAATTTTACCTCATTGAAGATTTGGAATCTATATATCCTAATCAATTTATCAAATAAAGAAACAATATCTTTTATCGAAAGAGGTGAGATAAAAACTTTTTTATTTTATTTTAAATTTGAAAATAGAAAAATATTTACAATTATATTGTTGTAATTTCCTCCCCAAAAATTATTCCAACTGTTGACATGTTTCTATTATGGGGTTTGGAAAAAGAATATATTCCATAAGTCAAAATATAACATTGCGATTAACATAGGTTTTTTTATAGAGTGGGGTGAACAATAATGAAGTTTTAATCATTAATAAGAGAGAATATTTGTAATGTTTTAAATTTTTTGTTTAAAAAAACAAAAATAATGAAACAAATAAATGAAATTAATAGAAAATTTGAAAAAAATAACAATGAAATTTATTTAAAATACTGATATTCTAAGGGTGGCCATTTCGTTGTTGGTTTTCTAATTTCTGTTATATCATAGTTCTTTTTTATCTAGTACTCTTCTTATATGTTGATTAATGTGTTATTAAATGATCCCTTCCTATAACTCCCTTAGTCAAATGGTGATTATAAGAGAATAAAATATAATGGTCTCAGCTCAGTATACTATCATTCCTCTGTGTGGGAGAGTTTCATTGAATACCATTAGCTGACATATGAAATAGCAGATCGGTTCATTTTAATCTAAAATAATAATAAATATCCACTACCCTTCCCACATATACATCTGATCTCCAAGTACTTCACTACTAAGCCTGAGTATATTTCATTATATATAAATTTATCTCCTATAATAAGTAAAAAATGGTCATTTACCAGAATAATATCAATAAATGGATCTGAAACCTAAAACGATGGTACATGATGATAAAACACATTATAATAAATTGAAAGAGGAGATAAATGATTTTCTACCATTAAGTAAATGAAATAATGAATTAAAAAATAGAAACCATCCCCTTCCGAATCACTCATAACATTACCCCACTATATGAAGGGTATCCATGAAAAAAGGCTAATAATAAGGCACTAAAAAAATAAGAAGAGAGTGAAAAGAAAAAATATAAAATTTCTATTCCAGAATCTCTCTACTAGAAGTTTTCTCCTAATAAGACAACCAAATGGCTAAATTATTCAATGGTAACTTCTTAAAATATGTTCTAAATTTAGCTTCCTTTATAATCTACTAAATTAAATATATTTAGAAACATTTATAAAATGATATTACCTAATCACTCAATAACATCTTTTATGGTTGAAGAGACTCTTCAACATCCTCCACTTTAGTGCTCTCAATGGTTGGAATAATGAGTGAAATTAATCATGAAATTTAATATAATCATGAATAATCAAATTAAATTTCAAATAATGGTGAAATCATAATATTTAGAGGTAATTATCTCAAGATATGCCTCATTTACTGAGGTGGTGTACATTCGTTTATCTAGAAAAGTTTTTTAACTAGATTGAAATTTTTAGGCCGATATCATTTTGAATTATCTCTAGGTCCTTTAAAACTGGATGGACCCCATAAATAAAGGATGAATAAAGAGAATAATCACTTCAATTGGAACACTATTTTAAATTTTATTCTCAAAGTACATAAGTGATATAAAACTATTAAAATTAACAAATTAGTTATTTTTCATATTATATCCTAAAATTCATCAAAAATAAAGATAACGATAAAAATAAACTCCATTTTTTAAATTAATAGGGATTAAATACGTGAAATATATATTTAAAATGATTAAAATATTTTCCCTATAAATTTCCCAATACATACATTTGGAATCCTAGATAAATAAGCATCAAATTCGAATCAAATAAAATTAAAAACACAAACCCTATAGATCTCCAATTTTTAAGAAAAGAGAAAAAAGATATCATGCCTCCTAAAAATCCATTTTTTGAAGTTCTACATTCAAATTATTCAATATATTTCTTCTTAAATTATCTTTACATTAAAAGATAACAATTACCTTTCTTGAATTTTCTCTAATCTCATAATTGTTAATTTCCAACCATGATTTTCTTATCCAACCCCATAAATGAGTTGAATTAGTATTGATAAATTCATATATCTCCATTCTATGTAAGTAAATAACATGTCTTCATAATGAAGAATTTTTAGGATCGTTGAGTTGATTAAGGTTTGTATGATTTATATGCCAAATATTATGATGCTAAAAAAGGAGGGTTTAGATATTTTTTTAAAAAAAATATGATTTTAATTGTCACTCAAGTATTTTCTCCGACTCACTCCACTTATCATTAAATTATATATAAAAATCTATTAAAATCCCATTTATACACCGAACAATCAACAATTCATCATAAAATTAACATTTATCTAATCATTTTTTTCAATGCTCCAGATATACACAACTATGTATCTCCATTATAAGCTCCATAATGGAAAAAAATTTCAATAGAAATAATGTTTTAGAAAAAACTCATCTTTTAATAATTTTTTAACCTAAAATTTCACCAAATGATGTATAACACTACAATATATCTTCCTCGTGCTTTTTTCAACTAGATCATGCAATGTCACATCAAGATTGGGTTATGTTAGGGGAAATTATCTTGTAATGTGGATAATATAATATGAAGCTCAAAATTTCTAAGGGTTACATGGATATAATGTAAATGTAATTATAAAATAAAAAAATTATCATCAAGAGTGCATTTAAAGTCCAAAAAAAATCCTTAATAATTTAAAACAAAAGTACATAAAACCCTTAAATTTTGAGAGGAATAAATAAAATTATAGATAAATAATTCATGGTTTGTTTCTCTCAAAATGTGAGGTAAATGTAATTAATATGATAAAAAAGGTTTATATGAGTCATGGGAATGGGATTTCAGAGATAGATATTGTGAGATGTGGCAATTGATTGAAATATCAGAGTACTTTTCCTAAAATACCCAAAATTTTGTACTTAAAATATAGTCATTATTAACATTCATTTATGTTCAATTTATTGGGATAAATTTTTTCACTCATTGACATGTGTTTTAAAAATATAAAATAATGATCTTTCAGCTCACAAGCATAAAAAACACATATATATTGATAATCAAACATACACAAAAAATGATTTTTTTAAAAAAAATAAGATCCAAAATTATAAAATAAAATAGAGAAAATATTCTCACATCACACATAAATCTTGAATTTTAATTCATTCATGTTTATTTAACATTTACACATATTTATAATTAAATAAAATCATTAAATCATGTGGTAATGAGAGGTATAGACTTACTTGTTGGTAGTGAAATGTATTGTTAATCTCATAAGTTAAGCACACTAAAAGCCTATATGAAAAAGTAAAAAGGATAACATAAGAAGTTTTTTAAAATTATAGAGAGAAAAATGAGAAAAATAATAGATGGAGAGGTGTTTTTTTAATCCCCTGCCTAGGGCCTAGGTTTGGTTGCATAAATATGGGATGTTTTATTTGGTTGTTCCCAAACTGATGTTGGTTGTAGTTTATTTGATATGAACCAAATACACTTATTCTTTCCATTAATCACATTTTAATTTTTTGAGGAATCCTTATATATATAACACCAATTCCACCCACATGGAAATGAGATACAATAAAATGGTTGGGGTAGGAAAAAAGAATGATTCCTCTTCATTATCATTATCTACTTAAACAACCTCTTCATCATTCCCCTATGCTTTCATCAGGTATGCTGCATCAATTGAATAATTAGATGTAAAGTAATAGTGTAATTATATTTTAACTAAATTATAGCTTGAAAAATAAATTTATAATTTATCCCTTTTAATGTGAGTATTATGTCTCTCATTTTCATCCATGAAATCAATTTTGATACCATCTTGTACTTCGTCTAATAAATGATGAATATGTTTGGTGAGATCCATATGTTCTAATTCATATGCATCTTCTTTTATTAATTATTTATCCTGTGGAAAAAATAAGTTGCATGAATATAAAAATTTCATCAGAGGGGAAGTGTTACTAAATAAAATTTCAAAAAAAAACAAGAATACAATGAGTTCATGAAACCATAATCTTTTTTATATTTTTCAATTTTAGTCACTTCTTCAAGGGGAAGTTACTATTGGAATAGAATTTCATCAGATGGAGGTAGGTAGTTAGGATCATCTATCTTCTCTTCAAATTCCCCTGCATGGGTGGTTTTATATTCTTCCAAATCTAGTGATATGTATTGTAGTGTCGATTATACTTATTTGTATGGTATGTAGAGATCATATTTCTCCTTATGCTAATTATATAACTAATATAAGTCTCATTTATATTCCATATATACATCATATGGAAAATCTTATTCATCAAAATCTTTCAGAGATGGGAGCTAGGTAAAATGGATCTTCATTAATTTTGTGGAGGATTGTATTGATTCATAAACATTAAAGATGATTTGGGAATCCACTTCCACTACTAAATCAAGTTTAGTTATATCTTGATACACATATAATATTTCTCCGATTTGGCTATTCATGACATATATCCTCTCATCAATCTAATCAAAATAATATATTTACTACTCTAATCCATTTGTACTAGATGTTTCACTTGTTGGACATCTTTAGAAAAACTTATGGGAAACTAGAAATATTTTTATTATTCAATGAACATTTACTTATATAATTATGGGAACTACTCCATGAGTTCAATTAATTATGTATACAATCCTACCAAAATAGGGTATTCAAGGTCATCATTAATTTCCTTAATGGTATTATTGAATTCTTTCTCCATACTAAATTGGATTTGAGATCCCCTAAACAGTTTAGTAATGAAATCAACACTACACTCTATAGGAAAAGTGGATTTAAAATTCTTGGTAATTTGTTATCAAATTGGATGACAATCAAATATTTTCAAATAGATTTGTCATATTTTCTCCATAATAATTGATCTTTGTTTTAACACATGCCTATCATGGTTAATAGGAAAAAAATTATTCTCTAGTTGAAAATGTTGTATAGTTGTTAAGTTGGGTTTTCTATAGATAAGAACACAAAAAAAATAATATTCTCACCTTTAATTAGATGGAAAAGTTTCTGCTTTGGAAAATTTAATATTTCAAAATAATTTATATAAATAAAAAAAGAAAATTACCAAATATGTTGGAAAAAATTGAAAATTAAAATTGTTGAAAATTGTGGTATGAGAATGGTGATTAGATCTAGTGAGTTTTCCCATTTCAATGATATCCTTGATCTAATTAACCTAATCCTCTTATATGGATTTTATTAATGTGAGAATCCATGATTGCTTCCTCTCACTCCCTTGGTCAAATGGTGATAGTGAGAGAAACTAATTACAACATCATAGCTGAAACTGTTATTCTTTTTTTGTATAGCGTATTTGTAGAGAATACTTTGAATTGACACACTTAATACACGATTACAACCATTTTGTCCCAAGAAAACAAAAAATTTCACATACCTTTTCACTTAGACAAATGATTTTCCATTACTTCATCACTAAGACCTCATCTGTTCAATCATACATAAATTATAACCTAGAGGAGAGAGAAAATGATCATTGAGAAATGTAAAATCAAAAATAGAATGTAAAATAAAATATGATCATTATCCATAATAAAACCCACTATTTGAAATTGAAAACAACTTCATAGAAGTGATAATGGGTTTTATACCATTATGTACATGAACTAATGAATTAAAAAAGGTAAATCCTCACCATCCCCAATCACCAAGATGATTTTGACTCCGTACAATGGGTATCCATGAAGAATGGGAAATAATAATGAATTAAAAAACTACAAATAAGAAAAGACTTATAATAGAGAACATAATATTTATCCTCCATAATTTTTACTATATACTTTTTCTCCTGTTATTCCACCTAGAAGGATGAAAATATCATATGTCTCTTATTAAAGGGTTTATAAAATTTAATTTTATATAATTCTTCTAAATTTAAATATCTTTTATCACATTATAAAAAATTTTATTCCCAAATTACTCATGAATACATTTTATGGAATAGGATACTCTTAATCTTCTTCAACATTAGGGAATTAAATGGTTTTATTAATGAGGAAAACCTTTCATGAAATTTAAAATGACTATGAGTAGTCAATTTATATTTAAAATAAATCTATAATCATGAAATTTAGAGGTATTTATCTTGATATATGCATCATTTATTCAAGTGTGATCTATTCTGTCAGCTTGAAACTTTTGTGAACATGAATGATTGTTGGTCTTGTTGAGGTTAAAATTAGCTCAAGGTCCATTATAAGAAGTTGATTTATATTAAAAAAGGAATTCTATAAAAAAATATTCACTCTAATTGAATCAATATTTTAAAATTTATATTCTAAATATAGAAGTGATTGAAAATAATTAAAAGTACATAATTAAAAATATTTCACATTTTTTCACTAAATTATTCAAAAAACAAGAAATGATTCCAATAAAAAAGTTGATAAATTGGTAGGGATTAAATAATTAATATACATATTAAAAATTATGAAAATATTATCTTTATCAATCCTTATACACTAATCACTTGGAATCATGAATAATAAAGCCTCAAAAAGAAATAAAATATATTTCAAAACACATAACTATGAGATTCTTTAATCAGAAAAGCAGAAAAAAAATATATCATGCATTATAAAAAATCATTAATAAAAGTTCCCACATTGATATTATTCAATATATTTCTTATTTATTATTTCTCCCATGAAAATAAAACAATTACCTTATATGCATTTCCTCTCCTCCTATAGATGATAATTTTTAACAAGTATTTTATCATCTAATCCCATTAAAGGGTCACCATACACTTGATAAATTACAAATTTTCCACCTAATGTTGGTCAATGACATCTGTGTATCAATATAATTTTTAATGTTTTTTTAGTTTCTAGTAGATTTTTGTATTTATATGTAAAACATTACTAGGCAGAATTTGGAGTGTTTGGATATTTTAGAAGAAAAACGGTATGATTTTAATTTTTTATAAAATATGGTAACCTAATCAGCCCACTTATCATAAAATAATCGCTTATAATCTATAAAAATATCTACTGCATTCTTAATAATAATAGATTTATCAGAAAAAATACCATTTCTTTTCACGATTATTCTTCAATTCTCTTAAAAGGAAGAACATTATTTCTCCATTAGAAGCTCTATAAAGGGTAACATTCATAATAATTAATTCATCAACTGTAAACACATCTCTTAATAATTTCATTTTCCACATAAAATTTCACAAATTTTTTTATAGAACCACAATATATCACCCCCACTATTATGGTCATCTATATCATGCAATCACACTTCAAGAGTTGGATGAATATGGGAAATAGGTTTGTTATGTGGCTAACCTAACAAGTTGTTAATTGATTATAATATATAAAAGGATTAAATGTACATGTAATTAAACAATATAAATTATTCTCATAGAAATATTATTTAAAAAGAATCAAAATTTACCAATCATTGAAAACACAATTACCTCAAACTATTAGGTTTGGATAGGAATAAATTGAATTCTTGATAAATAAGGCAGAGTATGTTTGTCTTAGGAAGTGAGGTGAATGTGAAGAATATGAAAAAATGGTTTATAAGCCTCATGGTAATGTGATATCAATGATAAATACAATTAGGCAGGGATTGAGAAAAAACCAGAGTAATTTCATGAAATTCATAAAACATTGAACTTGAGACACAATCATTTTTAGCATTCATTTATGTTATATTTCATAGGTTAAATAATTTCACTCATTGAAATGGGTTATAAAAATGGAAAATATAATCATTTGATTTCAGGAGTTTCCAAAAACCATAAAATGAAAATTGAGCACAAAAAAACATAAAAAACATCATATTTTTTTTAAAAAAGAAAAAATTTAAAATTTGAATGAAAAAAGGTTACATTCCCCACACATAATGTTGAAGTCTCTTCAATTCATAAATTTAATTTAACATGTATGATAACTTATAATTGAATCATTAAATGAAAATAAAATGAAGTAAATGTACAACCTGACTTATTGGTAGTGCATCATATTGCTTTACTCCTAAGTACCACACACTGAAAACCTATAAGGAAAAATAGAAAAGAAAACATTGTAATTTTATGAGATGAAAAGAAAATATAATGAGAACGATAATATAAGGATAGAGCTTAGTTTAATCCCAAAGTTGGACTTTGGGTTGTCTAACTCCTAATGGGATGTTGCAATTGGTCATCACCAATTTGACGGTGGGTCAAATTTTTTTATATGAACCAATAGTTTTTCTTCATTATCTTATTCAAATCATCCTTTACATTTCGGACTCAATGAATATTGTATATTAAATCCATCTACTTTAAAATAATATACTACTTTAGTGGGGGACTAGACAAAGAATGAGTCCACAACTTTCTTGGTTTCAACATTCCCTTACTTTTTCATCATTTACCAGTGCTTTCATTAGGTATGTTCCATTAATGGATTAATCATAAAAAATGTCATATAGTAATTATATTTTAAGAAAATTAAATTGTGAAAAAATATCAAATTGTTCCATTTTATTGTGAGTATAATTTTTCTATTTTCCCTCCACAAAATTCACTTTAATATCCTTCTATAATCCCTCTAATAAATGATCACCACATTTTGGGATATATATATATATATTCCCCTTCATATGGATCTTCATTTTCTTATTCTTTCTCCAAGGGAAAAAAATATTTTTATCTAATATTAAAATTTCATGCAAGGGAATTCGATAATCAATTTAGTTTTAATAAAATTATAAGATAATGGGTTCATGAAATGATCATATCACTGAGTTTTTCCACATTAATTTCTTGTTCAGTGGAATGTTCCACTTTTAATTGAATTTCACTAGACATAAGTATGTCTCCTCCATATCATATTCAAATTATAGAACTTTGGTTGTTTCATATTCATAAAAATATAGGGATAGGTATAATTGTGTTTATTATTATACTTTTAAGATATGGGGATCTAATATCACACCTTATATTCATTCAATAAGACATCTTAATCTCTATGGTCTCTCAAACGTACATCATAAAGAAAATATTATTCATCAATCTCCTCCAGTAATGGTTGATATGGGCCATATGGATCTTCTTATAATTCCACAAATTCTTCATCGACTTCTTAAACATCAAGGGTGAGTGGAGAATCCACTTCACCCACTGAATCATGTTTAGTTTTCTCTATATAAACATACACTATTTGTTCTATTTGTGTGTTTATCACATGTATATTATCTTAAATAAATTTTAAAAAAAATTATATTATTTTAATACACTTGTACTTATTGTTTCACATATATAATTTCTTCAAAAATATTGTTTGAAAAATGATAGTTCTTTCTGTGCATCGTCCATATCCCATTAAAATTCTAGGAAGTACTAATGGTGTTGAATTAATTTGAAAATACCTCCTAATTAGGGTATTTGAGGGCTTCTTTAAGGTCCAATATGATGTCCTGGAATGATCCTCCATGAGGATTTTAATTTGGGATTTGAATATCGATTTAGAAATGAATAAAATAGTACCATCATTTGACCATGGTGATTTAATAATTTTTTATTTTTTAAAAAACTAAAAAATTGTAAAATTTAACAATTATATAATTGAAAATATATCCATAATGATGATTTTATGTTTTTAAGTAATCCATTCATCGGTGAGAAAAATAAAATTACTTCCAATGTTAAAATCTAGCATATTAGTCAACCTAGGTTCCTTCTAAATGGGAGAACATAAAAAATCAACTTTTCCCATTAATAAGAGGGAAAATTGGTTGTTTTTGAATTTTTATAAATAAAACTAAAAAATGAAACAAAAGATTTCAATTAAGTTACTCATGGAATAAAAATTGAAAAAGTGATTGAAAATAGTGATATGAGAAGGGTGATTAAGTTTTGGATGGTTTTCCAATTACAATGCAATCTTATTTCTTGTTTATATAATAAAATTATTCTAAGTGGAATAATGAATGATTTCAGGATGAATTCATCTCACTCTATTAGTCAAATGCGTATAGTGAGGTGAAAAAATTCTACGGTCTCAGATCAATCCACTATCCTTGCGAGAGAGTTGTAGTGAATATCCTTAATTGTCATAGGAAATACCTAATCAGTTATTTTTAATCCCGAAAAATAAAAAATATCCATTCCCCCACCCATATGAACTGACAACAATTGAAAAATTTACTATTATGACCTATTTTATTCGATATAATATAAAACCAAACCAAGATGATGGATAAAAATGATAATTGACCAACTTAACATCATCAAAAAATTATAAAACCATATAAGATTGTACAAGATAATAAAAATAACAATTTGAAATTGAAAACAAATTCATATAATAATAAAAGTATTGTAGGCAATTAGGGGCATGAAAATCAATAATTTTAGAATGGAAAACACCCCTTCCTACACCACATAGAAGACTACCCCTTCACATAAAGCTAATCCATTAATAAGTTGAAATATTAAGGCAATACAAAACTAAAAATAAGAAAATAGTAAAGATAAAACAGTGAATTTCTCCTCTATAATCTACCATATAGGGGTTTTCTCTAAGACTTATTATAATACAACTGAAAATTACCAAGTTATCTTCTTAAAATTCATTATAAATTTTGATTCCTACCACCCCACAAAATTTAAATGAATTTGGAAACGTTATGAGAAGTTTAATTCATAATTAGTCAAAATACTTTTTATAACTATGGATAATCATCATATGTCTCTAATTGGGTGCATTAAAATCCTATATTAAATATTGAAATTATTCCTGAATATAAATTTTATTCATAGTAGTGATGTTTTATTTCAAATACATATTTATTCAATTCATTTTGAGGTCTTTATCGAATGATATGTCTCATTTACTGAGGTGGGATCCATTCTATCAGTTAGATGAAAAAAATTAAGCATGATTTCAATTTTAGGTCTACTGAACATCAAATTATTTGTGAGTTCATAAGATTATGTTGAATCATAAAAAAAGGAATCCAAAAAAACAATCACTCTAATTTGAAAAAAATTTAAAAGTTGTTCTCATAATGAAGACTTGACATAAAACTGTTACAATTCTATAATTAAGAAATATTTTTATCCATAAATTCATAAAAAATCCAAAAATGATGAACATAAGATAAATTTATTAAAATGGTTGGGGTAAAATCATTTAATGAACCAATAAAAATGAATAAAATATAATATTTATTAATTCCCCCACACATATAACTTGTAAACTAGGATAAGTAAGAATCAAAATCAAATCAAATAAAATTCAATACTCATTCCCTTGAGATCTACCTATTCATATACCAAAAAAAGATATCATATATCCTAAAAATCTATTATTTAATTTTTTTATTCAGATTATTAAATATTGTTCCTTTTATTTTCTACTACCATGTAGAAAAAAGACATATCTCACATTAATTTTATCTCATGTCACAAATATTAATTTTCAATGAGGTTTTTCTCATCCAGACCCATACAATAGTCTCTATATACTTAATAAATTTATACTTATCCAATGAATGTGAGTCATGTTAAAGTGTTTATATTGAGAAATTTTCAACACTGTTCAGTACCTTCGGGTAGGTAGGATATATATGTAGAAAATTATCAGGTTGATGAAGGGTATTTTGGTTAGTTTTGAATAAGAAATATATGAATTAAATTTCACATATGAATGGTATCCTCATCACTCCTCATAGAATAAAATCAACTCTAATAAAATTTGATAATATCATAGAAAAACTAAACCATCAACATTTGTGTAGAATAAAAAATATTTCCCTCCTCCTTTTCATGAGAGATCTAGAAATTTACATCTTTCTTTATCATATAGAAGCTCCAAAAGGCTCAAATTTTAATTAAATGAAATTTTATGGAACAAAATTATTTCTTAATCATTTTATTTTCAATATTATGTTAAAATAATTGATCTATAATCCACCAAGAGAAATTCCCCCACATTTAAGTTCAACTATATCAAGAAATTTCACCTCAATAACAGATTGGATAAGAAAATATTTCATGTAATGTGGATATCCTAAAATTATGTTCATGAAGTATAATTTATTAAATGATTTAATATATAAGGAAGGATAAAATAAAAATTACTATCTTGATAAGGTCTTTAAAAGCCCATTAAATTTCTAAATCATTTTAAAAAGTTACCTCAAACACTCATGTTTTGATAGGTATAAATGGAATTTTGGTAAAATAAATCATCGTTTATTTCTCTCAAGAAGGGTGGAAAATATAAATGAAATGAAAAAAATTGTAAAGAATCATCATTTTTAGCATAGTTCACAGTCATTTCTATCATTAATTGATGTTCAATTTCATGGTAAAATTTATTTAACTCATTATAATGGTTTATAAAAAATGAAAAGACAATAATTTGAGAAAACATGATTTAAAAAGATGTAAAAAATTTAAAAAAACCCACAAATATCTTAAAAATCTATATTTTTGTTTTTGGAAAATAGAAAAACAAACAATTAAAAATCCTAATGTATAAATGTTCCATCCCCAATAAATAAATTATTCAGTTTACCCAATAGACTCAAATAGATTTTACATTTAAAAAGATTTATTATTTAATCACTGAAAAATATAATGTGTTATGGTGAGGTAAAACATTACTTATTGGATGTGAAATATAGATTTAAGGTCTTATGTGATTCAGTTTGAAAACCTAAAAAATTGAAAAAATAACATACAATATTTATTAGATAAAAATAATGTAGAATGAGAATTATAATAGAAGGATATATCTTGGTTTATTCCCTTAAGTGGGCCCTGGTTTTTAACTACCTCAAGATGGATAGTTCTATTTGTTTATCCCGAATAAGATAGTGGTGGGAGTTTCATTGAGATGAACCATTAAGACTTATTCTTTTCATAATTCACAACTTCCTTCTTATTAAGGAATCTATGGATATATCACTCCAAATAAAAACCCATTAAAATTTGATTTAACTTGCATGGTGGGGTAAGAAAAATAATGAGTCATCCACTTTTTTAGTTTCCACTTATACAACCACTTTTTCATTCTCTAGAGATTTATTTAAGTATGAAACCTTGATTTAATAATCAAATGGAAATTCATAGTGTATGTTTAATTTTAGAAAAATTAAACCACCAAAATAAATATAAAATCCTCTAATTTTAATGTGGGCTGAATATTACAAATTTCCATCAATGGGAAACACATTTATCTACCATTGTACTCCCTCAAATAAATTATCATAGTGTTTAGGAAGATCCAGATGTTTTTACTATATGAATCTTTTTTTTATTATCTTTCCTTTATGCAAAAACATAATTTGGGAGAATATGAAAATATTAAAAAAGGATAGGTTATACTCTATTAAATTTCAATAAAATAAGAATATAATGAGTTAATGTAAATATTTTCTACCTATATTTGTTGCACTAAAATTGATTCATTAGTTGAAGGTTTTTCTTAGAGTTTTATTTCACTAGATATTGGTGTGTAGTTAGGATCCACCATCTTCTCTTCAAATTCTAGAATGTGGGTGGATTTGTCTTCTTCCAATGATAGAGATAATTATAATAGGGTTGATTCTTATTCCTTATATTTGATGGGGTGATCAAATTGTGCCTTATATTCCTTCTAAAACCTATCAAAATCTTGTGGTTCGCATGTATGTAATTCATAAGGAAAATATTCTTCATAAATCCCCGCTATCAATGTTTGAGCTGGGCTAAATGAATTTTCTCCTATTTCCATAAAGGCCTCCTCAGGTTCTTCATCATTAAATATTATTAGGGAATGCATTTCAACTAATTACTGAATTTTGGGTTTCTTTTGATACACATGCACTATTTCATCCATTTGGTTATTCATCTCCTATATATTCTCTGCAATCAATTGAAACTGATATTTTATGATGAGGTAATCCACTTTTACATGATTTTTTTCCTATTTAATTTATTCATTAATATTGGTGGGAAACAAGGAAGTCTCCTTTTGTACCTCAACCATATCTCGATATCATTCTGGGAAGTACTCACAATGTTTAATTAATTATTTGGTGAATCCATTCAACATCGGGTAGTTGAGGGAGTATTTAATGTTTTGGATGACCGATAACAATTTCCCCTATATGATGATTTGGATTATAACTCCATTAATTTTTTATCATAGAAAGTGGTAATATCTTCTATATATTAAGGAGATTTAAACAATGATTTTATTTTTCAAAATTTGAAAAAATATAATTATTTAAAATTTGATTTTTAAAATAGCCTTAGTGAAAATGGATATATGTTTTGACATCTGTATATTGTGGGGTGTGGAAATGAATTTTATTCCATATATTTAAATTTATAATATTGTATAGACATGGTTTTCTTCCTAGGCAATCACATACTATTATTTTCCTCCCCATTATTTAGATAATAAATTGGTTGTTTTTGAAATTCTATGATAATAAAAAAAACTAAAATAATGAAACAAAATAAATAAATTATGAAAAAAATTGAAAAAAATTGAAAATAAATGTGATTTAGAATAGTTATATAATTAGGGTTATCAGGTCGTGTTTGGTTTTCAAATTAGAATGTGATCCATGTTCTAATTTATCAAATCCTTTTCTTTTAAGTTAATTAACGTGAGATTCGATGATTTATTTCTATAAATCACTTGGTCAATGTTGATAGTGAGAGAAATAAATTTCAAGATTTAATATTGGTCTACTATCATTCTGAAATTTGAGAGAGTTGTTGTGAATATCCTCAATTGAAATTGTCTACACATGATGATGTCTTGTTTATTGCAAAAAATAAAAAAAATAAACTACCACTCCCATACATACTAACGATCACCAAGTACTTCACCACTAATCCATGTTCTATTCCAATGAATAAAATTTAAAACCTATTGGTGGGAGATAAAAATTATATGACAATCAAATATAATTAATATAATTTAATTCCAATCATTTTTGGACTTCATAATAAAAAACATATAATATAAATTTAAACAAACATTGTAGAAGAGATAATGGATTTTATACCATTATGTGCATGATCTAATGTAATAAAAAAAATATAAAAAGTTCCCATAGCCAATAATTTAAAATATTAAACCTCCATGAAAAGGGTATCAATGAAAAAGTGGAAGATAAGGCATTAAAATTTTAAAAATAAGAAAAAAGTTGAAAGAAAAAAAATATATCTCCTCCAAAAAATTTCCTCTAAAAGCCTTCTCTTGTTATTCCCTGTAGTTAGATAAAAATCACAATTGTGTCTTATAAAAAGTTTCCTAATTTAAGTTTTCTATATCAAAAAAATGGAATTCACATGTACTTGTGTAGAATTAGTAATTCCATAATTACTCATAAATAATTTTATTGTCTGAGGAGACTCTTCAACATTATCCACATTGGTGGATTTAGTGGATGTCTTAATGATAAAAATTCTTCATGAAATTTAATTTCAGAAAGAACCATCAAGATATATTTCAAATATAGATGGAATAACCACCTTTAGAGTTCTTTAGCCTTAAATATTTAACATTTAAAATGATATGGTCTATTCAATCAAATATATATTTTTTTCAAATTGATTGATTTTATTGGGCCTGTTTAATTTTGAAATAAATCTTGTTCTATAAGAAGAAATTGAATCCCATGAACAATTAAAGGCTTAAAAAAGAACCATATAATGGGATAAATATTATAAAATATAATCTTGATATAAATGAGTCTTAAATAACTATTAAATTTAAAAAATTAATCAATTTCTGCATTTTAGAAAAAAATCACCATAAATTCAAAAATGATGAAAATTAGCTCAAATTATTAAATTTTTAGGGATTAAATCATTGATAATATATACTAAAATGTTAAAAAAATTATTTATAAAAGAACACATAGTTATTAAATGATTTTAATATTGAAATTTATTATAAATCTACTAATATTACTACCCAATATGTCATGTTTTTATAGTGAAAAAAAAAATATAGTAGAAAATATCATCTCTTATAAGGTATTACACAAAAATGTAAATAACAACATAGAATAATATCCATACAGTTGAAATGGTTTAGGTAAAATGATTAAATCCATGACTCATCAGAAACATGATGTTATCTTGTGATAGCAAACATGGTTTTTTGGAAAATTGGATGTAGTGCACGTTGGAGTGTTGTAATAGTGGGTTCCCTAGAGAAAACTAGATAGTGTTTTTTATTTCCATTTCATGTTTAATATGATATATTTTTTATGTGAACATAAAATTATAGTGAATTTATTTCTCCATAAACTATTTAAATGGTAATGTTCGAATATTATTTATCATATCAAAATATTAAAGCAGTCCCCAATATATAACAAGAATCTCAAGATACTATGACATTAGTCATAAATATATGAACTATGGTCTAGATATATCATAAAAACAAGACAATGTTGATGTCAGACTATTAGGTGCTAGGGTATCAAAATTACTAAGACATGTTCTCATGAATTTCACACTTTGTGATCTCTTTTAGAAGAGATCATGGTGAAAAACCCAATAATAACAATTCCACATGTTTATATTTGACTGGTTATTCTTGTATAAAGAAATTTTTATTATAATTATGACATCTGACCATTATCAATGTGTTCCATGAGATTTTATACATTGATTTAAGGAAAATCCCATGAAAATAAAGTCACATTACGTTAGCTTGTGTTGGGTGTGATATTGGGTGTATGACATTGGTTAAATTAACAAGATAGAATTTTTCATTTTTGATTAGATGAAATGATATATTAGACCTCATTGATAAAAAAAATTAGTACCTTTATAAATCCTTATATAAGGAATTCTATGGTAATTTTATCTAGTTAGGTCAAAAAACAATATGGCTATAAAGGACGATGAAAAATGTCTGCATCATGATTTAAGAGACATATAAAGACAATGTTATTATTTGAGACATTGTGTATTCATAGGATGGTTTTCATTGTAATTCTTATTAGTTTTCTCTTTAGGTTCCATGATGGTTTTATAGACTCTATTTTTAGTTTTTAAATATTATTCACTACATTTGAGAGAAGGAACCTGAGAGTAACATATAGTAGGTCATACAAGATGTTTTTTATATTCTGGTGAATATGACCATTGGACAATGGGATCCCCCCATGGATTTTGAGAGTTATCCAATAATAGATTAATAATAAATAAATAAATAAATTTATAATTATTCTAGTATACATGAATTGGGTAAAATTTATTTATTAACTTTATCTACATGTATTTATTTAAATACATAGAATAATATTATATTCATGAATAATAATTTAATATATAAGGGTAATTTAATATTAACCATAATTACAATCTTAGTCAATGAATCAGTTATATCAGGTATTATATTTAATATATATAAAAACCAAGTGATAACACATATATGAAATTAATTATTAATTTATTTTATCATAACGTGTTATTTACTACTTATTTAGTGGGAGTTTAATTTTTGGGTTTTGGGGAACACTTCCATGAAATTTGATACATCTACACAATATGTATGGGGAGAATCTCATTCCAATGATAATTACTGCCAATGGAAATAGATATTATGTCTCCTCTTTCATCTTAGAGAGGGAAATAATTTCACTGAGAAATCGATCCAACAAAGCCATTGACGAATAAAATATACAGGAACATGGTGATCATCATGATACAAATGGTGTTTTCAGATATCTAGGTTAGCACCCAGAATTTAGAAAAATGGTATCATGGATTATTTATGTGTGTGTGGATGATAAAGAGGGGTCCATCTTTGGAACCTTTGAGAAAAGTAATCCAATGATGTGCTATAGAATATCTCTCATTGAATTAAACAATTTATCTTTTTTTCATTATTAAATTCATATGAGAACCTTATACCTTTATTGATTCTTGAATCACTGGAGAGGACATGTTTCAACATTATGAGGATAATTGTTTTTAAATAATAACCAACTAGAATCCCTTTTATGCCATGGTACCTTTAAACAGTTGCGACATGCTTGACTCCAATCCATGAATAACCAAAAGGAAACCATGAGGACCATTTGACATGCATGGGTGAGCGAAAAATACATGTTCATGGTTATTTAAATTATGAATAATATGTGAGAATAAGTTCAATAATTTGATTGTAATATTTACAACAGTTGGAACATGCATTTTTAAAGAAGGTATAGTCTTATGTAAAACATGTGAGTTAATGTTTGTCTAAGAAATAGCCCATGAATATTTCGTGGATGGTTTTCAAACAAATCTGGTTAAACCATGTGCCCTTCCCAGACTCATTAATAGGTGAAATATCTAAAATTTTCTATTGTCAACATTAAATCTATAACACTTCTTTCTTTCTTTCATTTCATTTAATAGAGCAAGTTCCTCTCCCATGAGACTCGCATCCATAATTCCTTACATTTTTATGTATTTTCTCATTGGTATTAAGTTGTCACTTACCTGGAATATTCCTCTAAACCCCTTCCCCTATATTCATCATCTTGTACATTTTATTTTCCTTCCACCAATAAACTTTATGGCATATATTTCCCGATTTTATGACAGGTTTTAGACTTAACCATGGATCATTGTCTATGTAGATCATTATAGAGGGCGTGTATTTGATTTTTAGAGTGTTGTAATGTGTTTAACATTCTTTACTTGGGTTTATTGATTTGAAAGGGGAATTTTAACCTGTGATAATTTTATATATAAACTTTTTTATAGCTTTGAGGAATTTAACAAAAATTAATGGATGTGTGGATATCCAAATGTGTTCAATGAATTGTTTCATTAAATTGGTCTAAATAGTGTACAGATAAGTTTGTTTTGAAATTTAATGAATTTGGATTAGCATTCCAAAAAAGTTTTGTAAAATTCCTATTTTATGATTTATGAAAAATTATATTTCATGAAAAAGTGTGATGAAATATTTTTCCTCATTGAATTATTATTATTTCGATTGTGTTTTGTGATCCCATGAGGTGACGTATAATGTTGATAAATCTTTATATTCTTTTTTATGATATGATGTGTTTGAGAAGATATCCTTATGAGGTTGTTGCAGAGTGAGGATTGGGTTATTTCAAATGATTTATATATGGATTATGTAATGATTGATTGTTCTCACCTTTTTTAGACTTTTCATGGGAGTTTGAGGAATAAATTTAGTAAATTTGTATTTCAGAACTAATTGGTTTATAGTAATAGGCTTCCTATAGAATGTTACCCAACTACAATATATTGGTTATTTTGAGAGGTTAGTGTGTCATGATATAGAAACATTTTTATATCTCATGGGATAATGTGAGATCATTATATGTTTATTCCCAATTATTCTGATTGGGGATACTAAGGTTGTGGAAATGATTAGTAGTACTAAAATAGGTTAAATGTCTCTATTTCATATCATTATTTCTATACGCCCAAAAATTCCCATAAGACTAATATCCTATTTAGGATCATTTTATGAGACTTATCCTTTTCTTTGATTATATAGGAAACTCATTGTATTATTTCTCATCATTTAGGTATTTGTTGGTCGATTCCTTATCATTTAAGTAGACATAGTGGTGAATGACAATGTTATTTATTCTTTCTCTACACATGGTTTCTTTTAAAATAATATAAATATGGTTTTTGAAGGGTTTTAAATGATGGAATGTGAAAGTGTTATTTTGATGTTATTTCAATATTTTTTTATGAGTTTTAATGTTTTGTTCATTAAATGTGAATTTCTTTTTTCAAAGAGTATTAGTGTGTTTTACTTATAAATGTTGAAATCATTTTTTAACTCCATCTCATGTGAGTTTTGAAAATGTCCCTTCATTATATTGTTCCTAGTTATTTTGGAAACTTGAATTGAAATATTTTTTTGGAAATTCATTTGAAAGTTAGAAACCACTTTTCCTTTGTAAAATGTGTATTTCAAAAATATGTATTTATGATATGGTTTTAATGATGGACATTAAAATAGATTTTTTTCCATAAGGTGTTGTTAAGAAAAAAACATTTTCTAAGTGATAGTTTTCATTTAATGAAGATAAAGAAAAATATTTTTAACATAGTTGTGATGTGATGTTATTTTCATTATATAATGTCTCATAAAAGTTTTATAGATTTTTTATTTTATTTAGAACTTTTATTTTTTAGATATAATGAAAACAAGAAGAATTATATTTATTGGATATCATTCTAGTGGGATATTTAGATAACATTAATATTATGAAATGTCTAGGTACTTTCGAAATTGATTCATCTCTATTGATTTCTCATGGGAGATTAATGGTTGTATTGTGACCATGGGTCATACAGAGGCTCTTTGGACATTTTATAGGATCTTCCTTATGCTTTAAATTTTTTCCACCTCTTTGGACAATTTTATTTTATGCTTCTAAATTATTGTCATCTTCTTTCACTTGTTATTCTCTTATATCATTAGTGTATTTTTTACTAGATGTTATGTTATTCTTATCTTCTACATGGTTTGTTTATTTCATTTATTTTCACTATTGACATATATTAACATATAACTGATAAATCATTCACAAGGTGGTTCCTATGATTTCCATGCACTGGTTTTTTTTCCACGGGGATCCGAAACACCCTTCGAGCCCTGTGGTGGACTAGGTTAGGTGTCATGTATGATAAATCATTGGGTATATTTTCTAGAAAATGGCATCAAAGTAAATTTTCTTTGTGAGATATAGGTTTTTTATGCAATATTATTTTTTGGGATGTTAATATTCTAGAGATAATTATTTTGAGACTCAAATTTATGGTGTTAGGAGAGTGTCATGAGAACTTTCTCACCCCGATCCTCATGTTTCCATGCATTGTTAGTATTTTTTTCTAATTCTATCTTGTCATTTAAAGTGTTTTTTGGATGGTTTTTTATGCCTACAATGGAGTTTCCTTGATTCTTAGTGACATGGCTTGAGTAACAATAAAAGATCGTGCTTGGAATTTGGGAAAGAGATATTAAAGGGGATCTATGTGTGAGGTTAACCCTTAGGTCCTGACACATGATGTGATAACAACACAGTCAATGTGTGATATGTTTTCTTATCCAATTAATGATTTACATGTGTAAATCAACAATGTATCCATAATGGGTATGGTTCCAAATCCCACTAGATTTATTTGTTTAGACCCTTGGATACAAAGATTTCCTAGTGTGTTAAGAAAATGTTAAAAGAATTATGATTTTCCTTATGATATATTGGAATTTTCTAGATTGGGGTTTACTTTTGTGGATTATGTTATGGATTTTTACACGATTTCATGTGTAATGTGAAATCATTTTTGACTGTGTAAAAATAGATTTCTTTTGAAATGATGTTTTTTTTTCAAACAATTCATTATTTATTATTTTTGAAATGATATTACTTTTATAAAATATTTTCAAATGATAGTTTAACTTTATAAATTTTGAGAGTGTATTTACGTGTGATTGATCATATAATCAGGTGAATGTAGTTTTTTAAAGGGAGTGATTCATATTTTAAGAGTAGTAGGTTATTTCTAAAATTGTGGTTTGGGGTTGGTTTAAAAATTTAACATTACTGTGTTTGAAATAAATTAGTTATTTTAACTTATTTCAAAACATGAGTGTTTGTTCTATTAATAAATTCAGAATGGTTTTTTGATATTAAAACTACTTGGTGAATATTTTTAAAATATTTTTACAATCAATTTACATTGACTAGTAAATTTATGGGTTAGGCTTGAAAATGTAAAATGGGTTCAATTTTAATTTAGTGAAAAGTAATTCTAATGTAAAGTGTTATCTATGATTTAAAAATAATTTTATATTGTTTCAAAATGGAATGTATTTCTATTTATCACATAATTGATTTTGTGTATTTTTTATAAAATTTTATTCATCTATCATGTGATTTTGGGATTCATTTTTCTGATTCATGTGACATGACTAGGTTACGTTCATGTCTCATGTGGTTTAGTTAAATCCTCTAAGAAAGTTTTATTATGGAAGTGGAGTGTTTTTATGGCATTCATTCCACATTCCAATTTTAACAGTACACATGATTTGAATGGATTAACATGTGTTGTCTTCTACTCTTGGATGAATTTATTTGAGTTATTCAAGTCCATTTTTGTTATTCATGATTTCATGGGAGTTGTATAGGAATATTGGATTATGTTATGAGCCATGGTTACATGTTCGGTATAGTGAGGATAAGGTCTTGTTAGATGTTATTTCTTGTGCTCTAGTTTTGGATGTTTTGGTATTGGGCGTAGATATGTTTTATAGAGATGAGTTTCCATCATTTATCTTAACCTTTAGGTTTTCATTTGTGTATATTTTAGATGAAAGATGATTTTGGGATTTAAGTATTATAAGAGTGGGTGACCTAGGGCCAACATAAACAATTATTCTTCATTGTCGTATCACTTATTCATTGTGTTGTGCATGATGTACACTTACCATAATAGTGTTTATATTTATTCATCCATTATTTACATGTAAATATCTATATATTATTTGTTATATAAAAATTTCATAGCATCTCCCATGATAAAATGAGAACATCCAGATACTATGATAGTGATATTAAACAAATTAATTATGGGAAAGCTACATAATTTTGACTAGACACAAATGATGTATTACTATCTGGTGTTTGGGGATCATAATCATTTATACTTATTCTCATGGTGTTTACACGTGGTGATCTTGAGTATATGAAATTGTGGGGATTTACAAGCCAATAGGAACACCACATGTTTCTGGTTTCATTGGTATTTTCTATATATGAAAATGTGTATTGTTATCCTAAAATGTTATTGTTATTAATGTGTACCATTTTATCATGTATTTTAATGAAAAAAAATATAAAATTGAATTCATGGTAAGGTATTATGTATTGGGTGTGTCTATGGTTGTATGGATTTGGTTTAATGATGAAGATAAAACGTTTCTTCTTCAGGTTGAGGAAGTGATATCTCTCGAATAGTTGACCAGGATGGTAATACCTTCATTAAATCCATGTCCATGGTAGAAAAAATTTAATTCTATCTAGTTATATCAATAAATAATAGATAAATAATGGATGATGAAATGGATTTTTTTCCCCGCTTTATGAAATATCATGAGATGGAGAAATTGTATTACAAAACATGTGTTGTAGGAAATTTTTCATTGTTGTGACTATTCCATATCACTTTAGGGGCCTTGAAGGGTTTCTAGACTCCACTCATGGTCTATTAATAGTATTCACTTGTATTGAGATAAAAGAATATGGGGGCACACATAATAGCATACCATGATTCTGACCTATTTTAATGGATAACAGTATAAGACACAGTGGACCCTACCAAGAGGGCCGAGATGTGTCTCAGGATAAATGTTTGATAATAGATACAAAATTTTATTATTATTAATCAATTGAATAATTTTTTTGAATTTATTTTTTAAAATTATTCATAATGTAAGAGAGAATACGTAGAATAATATTATATTAATGAATATTATTTTAAAATTAAAGGTTCATATAATATTTGGGGAAATTACAATTTAAGTTAATAAATATATTTTAGAATGTAATATATTTTTATATGATACAAGTATGTGGTGAAAATATTAATGAAATTATCACATAGTAAGTTTTCTAAAATGTGTATTTTATGGATTATTTAGTTATATTTCTCTATGTGGGTGATGGGGAACCCTAAAACGTGTTTTCATTCACAATAAATAAGAAAAATATAAATTCTAATTTCATGGACTATACATAAACTTGGAATTGGGATCCTATAGTGACCCTTCATTTTCTAACTTGACAATTAAATCATTTTAAAGATACAAAACATAATAGTATTACAAATCAAGGATCAAAAGGATAAGTGTGTCAGGAAAAACAACTATACATAACTTTTACATAATAAAAACTAAATGTTTATTTATTTCTTCTTCTCCATCTTCTTAGTGGCACAGCTTTTCTTCTTAAAAAGAGTAGTCACTTAAGGATATACATCAAAGAAAAGGGTGAGGTAAAATCCCAGTTAGAGGATAGAAAATAACATTGATGAATACTACATAGAGTGAGCATAAACATCATCATAAAATCATAGTCATAATCATGAGATGAACCATTATATAATGAAATGGAATGTGGAAATTTCTAGTAAAAACATCATGTCTTAGTATAAAAATGCCACAGAAATTTTTGAGAAAAGCTATCATTATGTTCACAAATAAAATATGTGAAGAATCAAAAAATACTTATTATTCTAAAAAAATCTAGCATCATATTGATTAATATTGAACATCATCTCATCAGATACATCACATTACCCAATGAATTTTTGCTTTATATAATTATTATCACACACATTACATCTTGGAATTTTCATATTCATGAATTTCATAGAGAACATATAACAATATTGACATAAATAACCCCATGGAATGGGATGTATTTCATTTCATAAATCATTAATTAATATATAAGATTTTAATTTCCAAAAATATAGTGGTAATAAAATTCTTGGAATCAGAATCATCATTCTTGAGTGAAGAAGAAATTATCAAATGATTAGTAAAAGATATATTTTTGGAAAGAAGAGTTCTTTCAGAAAAAACATTACATTTTCAATAAAATCATATTAAAACATATGTTTCCCAAAAATTATAATTGAGGTATAAATTAATGATATTTAGGGAACATTAATGGAACATTCATACTAAAAATATAGTGAATATGGGAAAACCCAAATAAATATAGTTTGGTTTGAGAATCCTCGTATCTTCTGTCTGAATTCCATCTTCACATTAATATCCAAAATAATGAAATTAAATTCATTAATTAATAAACCCAAAAAATATTATATAGGTATTTTTTAATTATAATTTTATTATGTTCGTTTATGTCCATTTTTATGAGTTATAGCAATTTCATCATTCAGTGGTGTTAAATTTCTTGATCTTCATTATGAATTAACATGTATAATTGAAAAGAATATCATGTAAATTTGGGATAATTATCCAGAAATGAATTTATATGTTATTTTTTAACATATCAAAATAATTTCCCAAAAATATCTATTGCTTATATGGTATGAGGATGAATCATTATATAATATGCAGTGATAATCATGTAGATTATCTTTTGCGGTTTTTTATCACAACAGGCTTGTTTTGTTTTATAATTTATTATTATGTTTATATGATAATTAAAAAACATAAGAAATGTTATAACATAAATTTTAAAATTTTATTAAACCATTATAATGGATTTAAGACCATACATTAAGATGTTAAATGAAAATGAAATCTTTTCTTCCTTGAAGATGATAAATCAACTCCTCAAGAATGATGTTATCATTTATAGAATAAAAAAGATAGGGGGAGTGGTGTTATACTTTATTGTTCTACTAGAATAATAACATTCAAATATATATAAGATATTTGAGTTATAATTATACTTTTATAAGGGTATGTGAGAAGATAATTTGAAAATAAATCAACATGAAATGAAATTAAACAAAAATGGATGAGGATTTTCCCTCAAGAACTTCTTCTCCATAACAACATCCATGGGGGGGGAATTGGATTTTTTATTTTTTTTAGACCATAGGATCATGAACATGGGGGAATGAATTTGGATTATTATTGGGTAGATATTTTATAATATTCTAGGTGTTGGATGTGTGAGGAGAAGAGGTGGTGAGGGGAGTTATTTATAAGGGATGAGAAAAGTGTTTTTTGCTTATTTAAATCATTTGTTTACTATATTTGATAAAGATAAGAAATTGTGATTATTATATAAATAATTAATTTATTTGGATAAAGTTATTTTGATCTAATATGTTCTTATATCATGCATGACGTAAATTTTCATGTATTTAACTTCTAATGTTAAATACCGTAAATTCCCATATTTCACTATTCACAATATTTCAACTATTTTATAAAAAAACCAAAAATTCACCCAAACTATTTTTTGAAACGTATAATTAAATAAATGAACACCATTTTATTGAAATAATTTTCTAAATTTTCACAATTTTATTTTTAATTAAATTCATCTTTAACATGGAAAATATATATTTTAATATAATAATTGATTTTATAATGCTTTGAAAAATTATTTGACGTATCATATAATTATCTTATAATCATATGAAAATAAAATACTACATTATGAATCTAATTTATGAAAATAAATGTTTATTTAAATATTTATATTAATTAAGAAACATAGATTTACATTTATGTTTTATAAAGAACAATAAAATATTTGTTTATTTTTAAAACATTTATTTACTTATAATATGATATAATTATATCATTTTATTATTTATGATATGCCTAAATTTAAGTTATACATTCATATATGATGTCATTATTCTATTAGCCAAATTACAATTCTGAATGGTCATGTTACTATTTCAAGGGTCAATTTTCTATTTCATTGGTATATGTTCATTAACTTCTAGAAATACCTCTCATTTCATTCATTATTCATTTATAATGTTTTTATCGTGTTATCTATATGAATTTAAAATACATAAACTATACAACATAATGATAAGAAGGGAAATTATTTTAATAAAAGATTCGGGTTTTACATCCCCTACCCCTTATGAATTTCTCCCTCAATTTTTTTACATAAATAGGTGAGGGTATTTCTCCCCCATTTCTTCCACTAATTACAATTTTTCCTCTTCATATATATGGTTCCTCTATATTAATTTGACCAGGAATGTAGTGTTGTTGTATATAATTTATCTCTATAGTCCAAGATCTGTAATTGATGATCCACCAAAGAGAGATCATTTTCCAATTATAATGGATTTGGATTTTTCACATATTATGGATTTGGTATATATTTCATAAATATGGATACAAGTAATACATTTTGTACTTGAGACCTAGTAGTATGATTTGTTATTCAATAGTCCATAGCTTAGACATGATCAAGAATCTTAAAGGGGAACATGTACCTTGGACTAAACTTTCCATTCTTCATGAATATCATTATTTTATTCCGTGGAGATATACTGGGGAATACCATGTATCCAATATCAAAATCTAGTTCTCATATATGGTTCCCTGCATAAATCATTTGTCGATTTTGTTCTTTTTTGATGTTCTACCGAATGGATTTCACATTCTCCACCATTTGTCCAACATTTCCATATCATAGCAGCTTAGATTCACCAAATTCATCTCAACATATCATTATTCACCATATTTTCCCCTAAAGGTATTCATATGGAGACATTTGGATGCTTTAGTGGAAACTATTGTTGTTAGAGAAGCCATCCAGAGGCAGAAACTTGTCACATACACCTTTAAAATCCATAGAACATGGTCACAACATGTATTCTAGTGTCTAAATTTTTTTTATCATATTGGACATTTGTTTTAGGATGATAAGATATAGAGTAGTTTATCTTAGTTTTTATAGGATGCTGTTGAATTTTCCAAAGCATGGAGGTGAATCATGGAACTCTATTACATAAAATTAATGGTTGTACACCAAGAAACCATACCAATTATATAATGTATTTTTTTCAAGTTGATCTAATGTGTATTCCACTTGAATTTTGATAAAGTGACCAATCTATGTAAGATGATTGACATCAACCCATATAACATCATTTCCTCTAGATATCTTTGGAGATATAGTGACAAAGTCCATGGAAATGTTTTACCACTTCCATGTTAGTATTGAAAATGGATAAATATCCCCCTTATAATTATTTACTTTTAATCCTTCACTAATTGATATAAAATGAAATTATATGTATATTAAATTATCTCTTTTATCATATTGTCCCTCCAACAGTTCTCTCAGAGTTCTAGATACATTTTTATGCTCCCATGGTGAATAGAGAATGTTGAGCTATGTGCATAATTCATAATATCATTCTTTATATTTGGATTGGATGGCACACAAAGTCATGACCAAAATCTTGAAAATCATTCCTCATCAATATTGGACTATAAGGATTTCCCCTTCCCCATAAATTCCTCTTTTTTATGAATTTCCACATAATTTATTTGAGAAATCATTATTTTCTCCATGATGGATAGTTGAGAAATAATTTGACAAAGGAATGAAGATATACCTTCCTAAATGATTCACAGGTACATCATTTTAAAATTTATAACGATTATATCCTTATCAATTCATATCATTGGTAATGTTATATGATCCTTTCTACTTATACCAATCACCACTTTATTCTATTTACCAGGATAATATTGTATTGAGAATTCATAATCATTGATGAGATCTAACCATCCTCAGTACATTATATTAAGCTCCTTCTATATGAGTATATATTTGAGGCTCTTATGATGTGTATATATTTCACATATCTCCTAATAGAGATATGGTGCTTGATTTTCAATGAGAAGATCACATCCTTAAACTCCAGATCTATCATGCGATAGTTTTTCACATGAATTTTTAACATACATGAGGAATATATTATCACGTTGTATATTTTCATTTTTACACAACCTATGACCTTTTTTAACCATCATTTTATACAACATGGAGTTCCCCACTTTTATTAAGTGTGAGTTATGAGGTAGTGAAAATACAAATTTTAAATTCCATAAAGTTGTCTTCACATTCACTATCCTAGAAAAAAAATTCTCCCCTATATTTCATCATAATTTTTTGGTTATAAAATCCTAAAATATTCTTCAAAAATCAATGTTAATTACCAGATGGACCAATGAAATTATGGATCTTCGTTATATGTGTTGGCATGGGATATTCTTCGATCTGCTTTGTTGTGGAAGGGTGAACATATATTTCTTTATTGGTGATGATATTCACCATGAATGATACATCCTCCAACCAAAATTCACATTTACTATACATTGAGTATAGATTCACCCTTCACAAGGTCTATAGAACAGTGATAAAATGCTCCTCATATTCCACATTTCTCAAGGAGTATATCCAAATATCAACGATAATGACAAAAACAATTTCTAGGTAATCTTTAAATACTCTATCCATTAAGTCCATGAATATTTATAGAGAATTATTTAGTGAGGAGGGAATCACTTATAACTCAAATTATCCATGTAACATCCCTGACTCAGAAACCATGAAATCGGTGCCCTGAGCCGAGTTGAAACATGGCCTCAGGAAGGCCTCCCCATATTCCAGAGGTTGTTGACAAGCGGTGAGGGTCCAATGAGATATATGGGAATACTATACCATCTTTACCAGAGTAAGCCATAACAGAACGCAATATAAATAAAATAATCAATATGAACAACAACCAACATGTATAACCAATCATTTCCCAAATAGGTACAAACACAAATAAAATAGAACAATGTCATTTCATACTAGTAGTGAAATGTTAAAGAAACCCAAAATAAAAAAATAACCATACCCTAAACAGGTATTAGATCTAATTTTTTAATCTTATCCATGCACATACATATCCTAAATCAACATCCAAATGTAGGGTCTTTTCCATAGTCCTCAACTACAACCAATAAATATTATCATGTACCCAACGGCTACCCGAGTAGGGTGTGAGTACAAAACTCAGTAGGCCACCACAAGCAGTGTCTAAAAAATATCATGTCAAATAGATAGTGCATGAAATGAAAAAATAATTTAAAAATAATAAAGGGAATATTATTATACCTATATATAATAATTTTTATTTAATACATGACTAGAATTTATCACAATTCCATTTATTAATCCATTTTTACTATGTAATCCATTTTGAACCATTCTCATTGGGTTAGGAATATAAATAATCTGTACATGGGTCTATGGTAAGAAATTACTATACATGGGGGAAATAAATCAATTCCCTATCTCCCTAGGGACTCACATAACACATCAACACATTATCCTCACCTCTAAGCCTCACTCCCGGTGGAATGAAACTATTAGGGGAATAGTTCCTATGTCCCCTTCCCCAACCTGTTCATTTTGGGGTGGAGTTTAGTGCCTCAGTCTAAATCGACCTGTAGGTGTAGAGCCTCATGTCAATACCCCACTCTACTAAGCCATGGGAATATGATTATTTTTCAATCTAAAAAACCATACCATTACACAACCATGCAAACACAATGCTATTAAAAATAATAATACAAAACAACCAACATGAGAATTAATACATGACATAACCCATTAATACATTTACCAAATACAATTCATGTCCATTTAGACAAATTCACATTCTCATACCTTAACCCTTTATGTGTATTCAAAACCCCTATGCTCTTTCCAAATTCATTAGAGACCATACATTAACCCTTTTAGAACACTTATCATTCCACAATCATTCACCCACTTAAACATTTCAAGTACATTTTTTATTTTACATAAGCCAACCATTTATTACATTCAACCATTAGGTGTGAAACAATTCCAATGTATTAAATTATTCAACATATTTATCCATTTATTTATTTAAACCCATTAATATAATCTCCCTTTCCAATTCTATCATCAAATTATGAATTCACTATTTAATATTCCCTATTACTCATAATCAATTATAACAAAATTAGGTCACATTCAGACCATTTTTCATGTTTCCATATCATGTCAAACGACACATTATGAATTTTAATCCTAGGAATCTCTTCTATAATTCCATTTATAACTTAATAAACCATTATGACATATTCTACATGGTCTGTATACTTTTATCTGTAATCTTTCCCTTAACCCTACCAGTCTCTCGGTCCTTAATTTCTAATGCACCCCATGGGTGGTCCTAAAATGGTAAACTACTCCTCTACATATACCACGAGGATCATGATGGTGTAATTGGTCACAGAGATACCAAATTTTATAAAACTCTTCAAAATAACCAAGAACAAAAAATGTGGGAAACAAGAACACTAATATCCATGAAAAATCCAAAATAGAACTACGGGATAAAACTTGTTAACCACCTAACTCGAATTCGATGATAAATGTTCTTTAAAAAATACATAAATATAGATTCCACCACCCTTTTTAACCTCAACCTAAAACACTTTAAATTTTTTTAGAGATTCAGATAAAGATAAGGAAGAGATGAAATCCCAAAACCAAAAATTGAAGAAAGAGTGGGATTGGCCTTACCCAATTCTTCAATCCCCAATTGACAAAACGCGAAATGAACAAAAAATGAGGTATATTTATCCTTGGGGGCCCTTTGAGGTCATGGTTTGTCTCTTGGGTTGAGAGGGGAAGAATGGAGGAAAATCCCGATTTGGGGTTTAAAATCTCAGAGTGGCAATTTTGTAAATTTTCAATCTTTTCTGGGCTGCCTAGTTTACCAGCACAGTTTTACAAACCATTTTCTAACCGTGCTGAAGCTACTACAAAACAATAAACCCCTTTGTATGGTTTCTTACGGATTCCACATGGTTTTCTTAATCGTGTTCCAACTATCCATAAGGATTCGTCTATGGCTTCACAATTACCTTGGATACACTGCATGGTTTGCACAAACCATGTGAAAACCATGCACCACACCTAGAAATATCTTTATCTTCCACATTATTATCCCAAACCCCCAAAAAAACCCCATGTTTTCACATGAATGAGTGAGTCACTTATTTATCCCAAAATAAGAGACATAAACTGAAACATAAACAAGAACATACAGTATGGTGAAGCTGGGCTCTTACAACCTCCCCACCATATCATGACTCATCCTTGAGCCGCTCTACCGAGCATCACCAAACATATATAATAGAAGATAATGGAAAATGGACTACCTATCCCTTCACACTTTCTAGGATTCTAGTTTCTCATCACAAGAATACCGAACATGGATTAGGGGATAAGACATTACCCTCCAGACATCCTCACCCCAACCCATAACTTGAACCAGAAAACTCCTCAAGCATGCATCCACTTCAACCTTACCCAACCACTAGAACATCATAGAAAAATCATTGAAAATAGTTCATAACTCTCTACACATGGAAACATCACACACAAAGACAAATCTTCATGAAGGAACTAATTGGCACCTCATCGGCTTGACCCTATGTACAACTCATGACCCAAATCAATTGGCATCATTTTCCTGTTCCCCAACTCTAACAGTGACCAAACCCGATATCACCCGTAGGAAAACACACGATCCTTCCAACCTACTTTATTGATGATTTCACTCCAAAATTGTACAGCCAAACTCAATACCAAAACTCTCGGTTACACAACCAAACAATATTGTGCCAAAACACACTACCAAGGCACACTCATGTGAACGGTGAGTACTCGAGTCCTTCCAACATGAAACCCTAATCACATCATGAACCAATCATTTATCTGTTATAGTTCTCTACACCATTTCTGGTTTCCTGGAACCTAATATATTGATGAAATACCTACCAATCTCAACCCAACCTTCCTATCAGCTAACATTTTCTAACTCAATGTGTCCAAGAATCCATAGGAATTACCTTATATTGGCATCCATCTACATCGTCAGATCCATTCAAGGGGACATTACTACAATATCCATTACATGTATAAGATCAACTTGACCTCACATAGTTACAAATTCACTTAAAATGGAGATTTATGCTATAAAAAACACATAGAGGTGGGTCACTCCCACAACACCCATTCATGTTTACCATCTCAGACCGGACCACATACTATCCCTAGACGGACCACATCCGACTAGCTTCTCAAAAAACACACAGCTTCTAGTAATGGAATGCTACCCATTACTCACCATCCCAACGTTCTTAATGACTTGAATCCTACAATTAATATCCTACACTCCCATTGTAGTCATCCCCTTACTTTTGTTATAATTCCATCATCATGACAATATTCTTCTCCAGGACATCATTGGGCTACACCCTCAATATTGCACCACATCACATGTCCATGGTTCCCTCAACTTCATGATGTTATAAAACAACCCAATGAGAAACTCTATGTGTCCAACCTCGATCTTTGTTGGGGTTTTAGAACCCTAAATATTTTTCCACAACCTATTTTCACATCGAACCACACCCTACTAAAAATTCAGCACATACATCACAAGCTTCACATGAACCATCCTGATCTCGATGCCAACACATGGCTCATCATTCACCGCATCTATGTCCGACATTTCCTCTCTAAATAATATAACAAGAATCTCACAGGTTCCTCATTGGAATACAGGTTCCATTAAAGCAACACTATGTTCTACTATCGACGTCTAGGATAGACGTATCACTTTACCACTTATAAGTATTGTTACAATTTCTCACCATGAGGGATTCCAACAACGAAATATTATACTTGATCACAAAATGATCCCAAAACTCAGATATAGCCATCTATATTTTTTCCAAAACATGAAAACAAACGTCACCCAGTGCTTTTTCCTGGTTTCTTTCAGTGGCACCCATGACGTGTGTCAACATTCAGTCTATCCCAAGGACCTCACCCCAAGCCATATAGGGGTTACATTCCATCACCAAGATCCACACATATAGTTTCCATGAACATAAAATCCATTATATCCTTCATCAAAACAAACACATTCGTGACTCTTGGCGTGATCCGAAGCTTCTCAACATAACTGGGATGATGTTATGATGTTGGGCATGCTCGACACTAGCTATGGTATGCTAAGATATTGTTGTATAACACCACCTCCAACTTATCCATTCGTGATGTTGAACTTTGGGACACCATGTCCTTACATGGATTCTAGTCCTCTATACCGAATGAATCTCATCAACACATAACCACAACCACATAGATGTGATTTCCAAATATGTTTAACCATCACTCCAAGACTGAATCACTAATAACATGTGAACTAACATTTTATGTGGAACAACTTCCACCACACCACTTGAGTTCCTCCAATACATCCATTGTAGCTAACAACCGAAACACAACTGTTTATCACACCAATAAAACCATTAGTCTCTTACATAAAAATATTTATCTATGAATAGACCATCGCTTGATTACTTACCTTACCATGTATCTTGTTTAGTAAACCTCATCAGCCTTGAGGCGACCACTATATCTCACCCAACAACAAAAAAAATTCATAAAAACCTATTCGTCCATGTGACCACTCTCAACCCAAGTGTCACCATCGGGTGAAAACATCCTACCACACTTCATCCACCATTGTCTCTTCTACTAAAAAATAAGTTTGATACCTCCATGAAACATTATCCAAATAGGTGATTTAGGCATGCATACTATACAACCCTTTGAAAATAAACATACATCTTATCAAAAACACTAGGGTTTACTTATTAAAGAATATAAAAAATTATACCATTCACTAAATCATGGGGCACATTGTATGCATTGATGCCGCTAATTAAGAATCTTCCACGCATCATATTCCATGGTACATGCACCACTTGGCTATCCTCCCACGAGGTCACCCTTTTTTTTCTAAAACTATCTTCACGCAACCAAAATTCAATTAGCACTATCAACCATTAACCTTCCCAATTAACCCTTTTGAAAAAACCCACAACATAAAAAACTCTGAGTCCCACTTTTATAGCCCAAAATAGCTACATGTGCGACATACAACCAACATCACTAGAAACCTTGTCTGACCTATCTCATAGGTAATCTTGAAGGTTGAATGATACCAAATCCCTAGAGTAGACTCATGAAAAGTAGAATCCATTGATCCTCTGTAGAAACCATACATATTAGGACACAAACAAAGAACTACTCATGAATGGAATTATCACTCTCATTCCAATGCACATTAATTATAGCACACACAAAACCATCTACTCTATGTTTTGTATCAAAGGTGTACACATTCATCAACACCATGAGAATAAATTCCTTCCATAATTCAAAACAAAACTCACAAGGTCTCTACTCTCCAGGTCTCCATGACCCATGCACCATCCATAAGATCCAGCCTACACTCTGTATGGTCATGAACCATGACAGTTTCTACACATGCATTACTGAACAATACCTGACTACCCAACGGCCACAGCCCTACCAAGGGTTACCTAATCACACTACCTAAGATATATAATAATTGGAAATGCATCACATTCCAAATCAAAATTCTCAACCTAGGGAATACTCACTTTAAAACCCAAACAAAAAAGGGTCAAAATAACAACACAAAGGATACCCACCTCTGATCTCAATCATTTTCATTTTAACATTATCCTTCACCTGACACGTAGATGAATGACCAAAAGCATTTAAATAAATATGGAAAAGACCTCATAATATCAACCTTAAACAAAACATTCTTTATACAATATCTCAAAGTTCATCATTACTATGTGAACACTACCCTCTATCATACCATCAACTAGTCGTGGTCAAAATAGGGTAACCAGTTTATTTAATCACAGGTCTTTTTTCAACACATCTTGAAACCAATTAACCATTTACAACACTATCCTTTACTCTTAAGAACATTTCCAATTTCAAAACTTGTTGCAATCATCATTATAACTTACATACACCCTTCATTGTGAAATATTTATTAAAAATATTATCGTCGTTATGCAATCCATTATCTTTTAGATATATAATCAACCATTACAACATATCACAACACAAAATTGTAACCCATTCAGAACATTTCTTTATACAAAAAATTCCTTATTTATTAATTTTCATTATTTTCAACTATCCAGTAATATTTCCATTATGAGTAAAAATTTTCTTCATATTAATTAAGGAATTAAAATGAATTATACTCTCTATTCCCCGCACACTCTTCATGTGTGTGTGCCTATAATGATGGATGCTACCTAATTTTTTAGGTGCCCAAAATGATGCATGGATGAAAAACCTCATGACATTATAACCATGATCATAATATAAAACATTATTCAAATAACACAACATGTGCTTCACCCAATGATTAAATATCATTCAACTATAAAAACATACTTCTAGAACAACAATTCCCACCCAAAGTGACTTGGGTTTTCCCACATACAAGAGTTAGATACTCCCAAGAAGGATCTCATAACTACAGCCCAAAAAATCCTAATATCTTATATACTAGACCCAAATATTAATAATGAGAAAATAACTCATCGGATACCACTTTTTAATGTCCCTAACTTGAAAACAACTAAAAACTGATGCCCCGAGCCATTTCATCACTTGTCCTCAATCACGCCTCCCAATACGCCGAAGGTTTTCGACTAGTGGAAAGGGTCAAATGCGTCATGTGGGGAAACTAAACCATATATACCAAAGTAAGACATAGTAGAACACAATATAAATAGGTTAATCAATATGAAAAATCAAAAAACATGCATAACCAAACATTTTCCAAATGGGTACAAACACAAATCAAATAAAAAAATGGCATGCGATTCTAATAGTTAAAGGTGAATGAAATATTAAATAAAAAAACAGCCAAAACACCAAACGGTTCCTGAATCTATGACTGGAACCTTTTCCATGTACATCCTGATCCCAACTAAACATCCTAGCATATAGCCTTTTCCCTTGTCCAGGCCTGCAACCATGAAATATGCTCGGGTACCCAGCAGTGGACCGAGCGGGGTGTGAGTACAACACACAGTTAGCCACCACCAATGGTGTATACAAAATAACCTGTCAAATAGATAGTGCATGGAAGTACAAAATAAATGGAATCTAAACAAGGGACTATTCGGGTTCCATTAGTTTACAAGGTTCATTTAATTCATGACTATAATTTATCCCAATTATATTTCTTATACAATTTTTACTACATTATCCATTTATAACATATTCGCTTTGGGATTGGAATATACATCATCTATACATGGGTCTATGGAAAACAATCACTATACCTAGGGGATATAAATCAAGTCCCAATCTCACTAGGGATGAACATATCACATCAACACATTATTTTCACCTCAAAGTCTCAATCCGGGTGAAATGAAAATGTTAGAGGAATATGGACTTTTTTCCATTACCTAACATGTACATTTTGGGGTGGAGTTTAGAGCATCTATGTAACTCAACCTATGGATGTAGAACCTCAAGTAAATACCCCACTATTCCAAGCCATGTGAACATGCTTATTTGTCAAATCTCTAAAACCATAACATAACACAAAAAATGGTAAACAATGTCATTGAAAATCATAATACATAACAAACAAAATGGGATTTAATAATAATTCATAACACACTAATACATTTACCATTTATAATTGATGTCTATTTAGCCAAATTACCATTCTCATTCCATAACCCATTAAGTTTATTTGAAAACCCCAATGCTTTATCAAAATTCATTAATGACCATACATTTATACATTTATCCCATTTATTATTTCACAAGAACTCACCCACTTATGAATTTCAAGTACATTTCTCATATCTCAAAACCCAACCGCTTATTACAATCAACCATTAGGTGTTCCAAAACTCCCAAGTATTGACCCATTCACCATATTCATTAATTTACTTATTAAATCCCATTAAGATACTCCCTCTTTCCCATTCCATCATTAAATTATGCGTTCACCATTTAATATTCCCTATTCCTCTTAATCAATTCTACCCAAATTCCATCAAATTATTGACATAATCCAATTAGACACATTTTTTCCATTTCCAGGTCATTCAAATCACCCTTTATGCATTGTCACCCAAGGAATCACTATTATCATTTCATTTTAATCTTAAAAAACCATTAAGACATATTCTACATGGGCTTCACACATTACTCATCAATCCTTCACATAACCCTACAACACTTTAGGTTTAGAATTTATAGTGAACCCCATGGGTGGCCATAAAATGGACATATACTTCTCTATGTATCCCACAGTGATCGTGAGGGTTCAATTGTACCTTTAGACACCCATTTTTATCATGAAAATTCAATGTAACCAAGATCAAGAAAGGGAAAAATAGGAACACCAACATCCATGAAAAAATCCAACATAAATCTATCAGATAAATATTAGAGACCACCTAACTCAAATCCAATGATGAAATTTATCTTAATCAAAGGCATTAATACAGATTCAACCACTATTTGAAGCCTCAACAGAAATACCTAAAACAAAATACAAGTTTTTGAGCTTCAAATAGATAGAAGGAAGAGATGAAATCCCTAAACCAAAAACAGAAGAATGAGTGGGATTGGCCTTACTCAGATCATCGATCAACAACTGAAGACACATCAAATGACCAAGAAATGAGGGACATTGATCCTTGGGAGATCTTGGTGGTTTTGGTTCATCTATACAGTTTAGAGGTGAATAATGGAATAAAATTCCATGTTTGGGTTTAAAATACTAGAATAGAAATATTCTAAATTTTCCAACTTCTCTGGGCCACATGATTTACCCACACTATTTACCAAACCGCGCACAAATCGTGTGGAAGCTACTGCCCAAAAACCACCCCCTTCACATGGTCTCCTGGGGATTCCGCACAGTTTGCATAGTTGTACACCAACTTTTCATAAGGATTTGTCAATGACTGTATGGTTACCAAGGACACTCTATATAGTTTTCACTAATTATGTGCAAACTGTGCAACATGCCCAGAAATTTATTTTTCTTCCTCTTTCGCATCCCGAACCCACAGAACACCCTTGATTCTTCACATGAATGTGGATGAAAAATATTTATCCCACAATAAAGGACTTTAATTGAAAATTAAACAAGAAAATACCTCATGGAGAATTCATGATCTTAAAGTAAATACCTCATTTGAATGGAAGTCTTTGGGAATATATTTCTTCCTAACCTCTAATTGGTGATATCGCACTAAATATCCACCATAGTGAAATACATATCACTATATAGTTGATCAAATAATTCATATATCCATGGTAGTGGATACATGTTCTTTATTTTTGTTTTTTTAGATCATGATAATAATGGAAGAGGCACATTGATCCATCCTTATTATTGGCGAAGATCACTGGTGAACCCCATGGTGAAGCACTTGCATTTATAAAACCCTAGTCTAGATTTATTTTAAATACTTATTTAATTATTCTAACTCAACGGTGAATATTACTTATGTTGTCATTGATATATGTATAGATCCATGAATAAGTTCAATTGATAACTCCTCATCTCAGTCAGGATGAATACTAGACAATTATTAAAGGAACACATTAGTGTAAAAACTAACAATGGCCATGTCCTCATTCGTGATTCCCTAATTTGTATCAATAATTTCTTCTAGATATGATTTCTAATTATTCATTAATATCTATAAATTATATGGTAATTCTAACAGAGAATCATCCTTCTCTTTATAACTGTAAATAATTAGAGGATACCTGAGGATGTGAAGTGTGATCTCCCTTTGATTACAATTGATGTTTTGGTTGATCAACATATGTTGAGTTGGTTTTTCAATAGTTCCACTAAAAAAGAAAGATATGAAATAATTAGTGGATGAAAAATCAAATATTAAATTCTCTATTCTGGAATGAATAACCGGTGTACTTTTCACCACTTCATTTTCAAGCTCCACCTCGGAAGTAGTGATGTCATAATATTTCCCTTTATCATTTTTCATTTATGGTTTTTGATAATGAATACCCTTGAGGATTAGAGGTTTAGTTCATTTTCTAGAATTGTTCCCATAATCCCTAAATATTTAGCATTGAACTAGGTGTGGTACTCTCCTTTCCTCCACTAATTGTTATAGACTCCTCATGTCTCTCTAAGATTCATATATTGGTGTCCTTCTCTCAAAAACCATATTCATTTCCCCATACCCTTGAGTAAATTCCCATGATGCTTCTTCCCACATTTTTGACTTAGGAGTGGTTGAGTTTTCATTCCTCATTTTTCATTAGATTCTCTAGCTTGAAACTCCATCATTCATTTCATAACACTATATCCTTGTAACTATTATCCAAAATCTATCTCCACTTTGAGAGCACATCCGAAAACATTTTCATAACTACCAAAAACAAGTATTTAGAGATCATTTTGAAGGTGTTGACTTAAAAAACAATAGAATTTATAAATTTTCGATCATTTATGTAAAAAACTCTTTGTATACCATGAAATCCTTATGAAATTTTACTCACAATCCATGACATATTGACCTTCCTTTTTGATTAGATCTAGGAGTTGTTTCCTAATTTTTTTACATAGTGATTGATGGTAATACTTGTTGATAATTATTTTTTAATGTTCTACCAATCTATCATATCATGTCTTACCTTTTTCATGGTGTTTTTAATCAACACCAATCATTTAACAGACTCTCCATCTAAATGGTAAATGAACAGAGTCACCATCTATGTCTCAGAACTGTGAAGAAAATAAAACATATTCTCCACTAATATGAAACATTCTTCGATGAATTGTGAGTCTGAAGACCCACTAAAAATTAATGGTCATTGTAACATAAAATACTCAGTATCTAGTTTCTACCTCCTAGGTTATAGAGGGCATTCCATGATATTCATGTTATTTTTCATAGCTTGAGACAGATGGTTAACCATTATAATGAAATTTTGAACTCCACCACCTAAGGAATTGAAGATGTCATTTAGGCAATCACTTAATCTTCCCTCATATTTTTTGTTTCCATGTTTCTCCAATTTCACACCATTTTCTGAAAAAAAAAGGTTTGAACAAAACATAAATAATCAGTTCACTATTAAATAACTTATTCCTTTGTAAAATTAACTATAATGGAATATCTTGTGGTATCCATATGTTATGAATTTTTCAAATTAAAGATTCAATAGTGATTAAATATACTTGGAAACATGCTAATAGGTTTTCAATAATTTTATCTAATCCTAATTCCAAAATTAATTAAACTGTTCACTGATACGAACTATAGTGACCATACTTTTTTATACATAACTATTAAATAATTTTCCAAAATATACTACGTAATAATATTTAAAATCTTGTATCAAACGATTTATAATATTGGAATAATTAAAAAAAATTAAATAATAAAACATGGAAAAAAATTTAGTTCTTTATTATCTTGCTTCTTAGTGGACCACATATTCTCTTTAGTAGAAGTAATAACCTAGGGATGTATATCAATGATATTGGTGAGCTAAAATCCCAGTAAAAGGATAGTTATGAACACAGATAAATTTAAGATGAAATTAGCATTATCATCATCATAATATATTCTAAATAAACATGATATGTAACATTAGATAAAGGCATGGAATGTGGAAATTCATAAAAATGAAACATCATGTATAAGTGGACAATTACAAAACATAGATGTGAACAAAGATAGCATCATGATAATGTATAAAATAAGTTCATAATCATAAAATCATCATAAATTAGAACATATATTACATCATGATCATGAATATTTCAAATTATCTCATGAGATAGATCACATTAACCAAAATATTGAAGCACTATATAATTTCGGGTACACCAATCACATTATAACAATTACATAATCATGCATGCAGCGTAGAAATTATTAAACATATTAGAAATAAAATAGCCCATCGAAATGAATGGATTTAATTTCACATAGCATACAATCATGAATAATCTATTTTATTCCCAAAATAATTAAGGAATAATATACTTGATATAAGAATCATTAATCTTGAGTGAAGATGAAGCAATCACACGATAAGTGAACATGAAATTTTGGAAAAAAATATTTATTTTAAAAAAATTATTGTATATTTAATAAAATCATATTGGAGTCATGTATATCCTATAAATGAAAATTGAAGGACAAAGAAAATATATTTAAGGAACATTTATACTGAAAATGGTGTAAAAGAGTGAAGACCCAAAGAAAGAGATTTGGGTTCGAGAATCCCCTTAACTTGTGTCTGAATACATTCATCACTTTAATATACATGATAATAAAATTAGATTCATTAGTTAATAAATAAAAAACCAATTATAAAAGTATTTTATACATTATAATTTGATTATGTTACTTTGTGGACATTTTGATGAGTTATAGCATTCAATTTCATCATTTAGGATTGTTTGCTTTCTTGATCTTTAGGATTGGTTTACTAGTATACATCAAATCAATAATGAGTAAAATGGTGATAATTATCCAATATTGAATTTATATGTTATTATTGAACATAAAATTTTTTATGCGGTCTTATATATCATTTGTATATGTGGTTTGAGTATGAATCATTAGATTACGAGTTAATGATAACCATTTAGATTATTTTTATTTTTTTTTCTAACACAACGAACTCGATTTATTTTATCAATTAATATTATGTATATATTTCTATTACATAAAATAAAATTGTTTATAACAAACATTAAAAATCATTTCCAACCATTATAATGCTTTTAATAGTATCCTGGAAAGCAATAAAAGAAAATTAAAACCTTTAATCCTTAAAGGAAATAAATAAACACCTCAAGAAGGACGATTCCATTTTTAGAATAAAAATGAGAGGATAAGAGATTTTGTGATGGATTATTCCTTTAGAAAAATTAATATTAATTATATATAATGTAATAGATTTATCATTCCAAATTTATGAGCGTAGGTGAGGATAGAATAAGAAAATAAAATAAGATAAAATGAAATTTAATGAAAATAGAAGAGGATTTTACCTCTTGAACATCTTCACCATGAGAACCTCCTTATTAGGTAAATTGGATTTGTTATTTTGTTCATAAAAAATGATCTTAGATGTGGGGGAGGATATTTTTAATATTATTGGTTATAAATTTTACAATCTATATGCCTTTGTATTTTTGAGGAAAATACATTGTGAGAGGTGGTATTTATAATGGAAAATGGGGTGTTTTGGATTATTATAATCATTTGATTATAATTTTTTCACTAGAAAGTAAATTAGTATGATTTCTTTGACAAAATAAATTATTTGGCTCAAGATAGTTTGAATCATTGGGTGATTACATCATGAATGGCATAATTTTTTATGTATTTAGCTTAAAATTGTAAATATTGTATGTTACTGCATTTCACTTTTCTCCTAAATTTCAACAATTTTAAAAAAATACCAAAAATCAACCAGAACTATTTTTTTAATTATTTTAATTATCAAATTATCACCATTTCATGAAAATAATTTTCTTAATATGACAATTTTATTTTTTTTATGAAAATAATCATTAACAAGGAATTGTTTTTCCATTTTAACTGATATTATAGCACATTGAAGAAATATTAAGGTCTCATAAAATAGTCATATCATAAAAATACAACACAATATTAATTTATGATTATATTTAATAAAATAAAATATTATTTTAATGAAATATATTTATTATAAAATTTAAAATAAACTTCTCAATTTTATAAAAAAAAAAAAAAACTTCATCAATAATTTTTAAAACATTTATTTACATGTACTATGATATAATTATATATTATTATCATTAATAATTTAATAAATTTTATATAAAATTTAATAGAAGAGGTTAATATTATATTTGATGAATTAATATTCTTAATGGTGATGTTACTATTTCTAGGGTCATGTTAGTATTTCATTGTCATATGTTTGTTATCTTCTAGAATTAACTATCATTTAATTTATTAATTGTTTATAATGTTTTTATTGTGCTATCATTGTGATTTTATTTGACATATATAATATAAATAATTATAATAAAGAAAATTAATAAAAAAAATTGGGTTGTTACGTAACTTATCTCTCTTTCTTCGGGATCCGTTTGAGAGAAATGTCTCATCCGAGAACTTGATCTTTGATCACCATCACAGATCAATGAAATGAGGTCATGGTGATCATCATTATGCTGAATTATTTTTCGAAGACATTCAATTGCACTAGGTTTTAGATGATTGTAATTTTTATGGACTAATAAATCATTTTGTGGATGGTCTAGAGGGGTTTAGCCTCAGATATTTCATTTAATGATCACTTGTGACTAGATGGAGCCAAACACACCACAGATTTGAATGTGTAAAATGTAAATTTTAATTTTATGCTTTGATATAACTGAACATGACCCTTAGGTCATTATTTGAGCTTAGATCATTTGATACGATGATATTATTTCATTCCAATGATGAATATTTTAAATCTATAATCTATCAGTTTCCATTGGGTTCCATGATACCAAAATTTGGTATCATATTGATTGTGTGAATTTTTTTATCCATCAAAATATTATTTTTTATTAAATTTTATTAGATGAATTCACTATTGTTCTAATTTATTTGACCGTGAATCAACCTCACCTCAGATGGCCATGTTATGACAATCTGATAAAATTAATTCGGATCATTTGAAATCTTTTTGGTATAAAAACTGAGTAAATAAATATATACAACATATATATGTATGTATTTTTGTGTTATTAATTTTTGTTAGAGAATTTCATTAACCCATTTTTTATGGATTCGTACTAGCTAAAATCTAGTAGCCTTAACTATTCTGACCGGTGAGTAATAACTTTCACATCATTGTGGATTTTATTAAACAAAATGGGTGAAAAAGTAGGATTAACCTAAAATCTAGTAAAATGGAATCCATACTAATTCATTTAATTAATTTCAAAAAAGGAGTTATAGGACACAAGTTGGGGTGGTGTGCATTTAGTTTTCTAAAAAATACAATAACAAATGAAATTTTAAAAATTATTTTGAAGAAAATCAAATGTTTTGGGGTGTCTTTTGATGGTGAAAAAATATATTTTTTCACATGGATTGACACTACCATTTCATTTTTTTCATATTATATCCTACATGTGTCATGATATTCACACCCCTTTTCAAATATAGCATCATTATCCTCTCAGACTCCTACCAATACCTTTTTTCCCTGATGGGCTGGACCTCACGGAAACACAAGACGCCACCTCCACCTATAGTGGCCAAAACCCCTTTTAAGAAATCATTTATTCCATCCAGCTATCATTTTTGATTCTCTAATTCCACATGACCTCTTCAAGATTGACTTCCCATAGCTAGTGTTTCTTCCATCGGCCTCCCAAATCATGACACTAGCATTCCCTTCCGTATGAAACAACACTCATTCGAGCATTATGAATGGGTCTCCTCTTAAATAATGGTTGAACATTGGTATATCTTGGTCATACCACCATAATACATGTTAGGGAGGGTTATGTTTGACCCACAATAAGTCTGGGTGGATTTCGTTAACACCGTAACAACTTTTCATGGGTTTACCTAACCTGCAACGGCATTGGGAAGGTTCTTCCTAGTCCCTAACTAGCCTGTGTGGGTTGAAATTAACCTGCAATGGCCCTAGGTATGTTTATGACCTAGAAAAATATTATAACATATTAAAATTAATTATTAATTATTGGATTAATAATAAAAAAATTAATATTGAAAAAAAAAATTTATTTCTTTATAATATAAAATTATTTGATTAATTTAAATTTTAAATAAAAAGGAAATTAATTTTGAGACCAAAAAAAATTATTTGTATTTTAAAAATTTTAATTTTGTTTTAATAATTCATTTGATCATAAATTTGTTGAATTTTAATTTTAGTATGCATTTATTTTATCTCCGGACTAGTTTTTTTATGATTGAGACCATTTTTTCTAGATTTATATCATTTAATTAATTATTACAATTGTGTCCAATGGATTTAATTAATTATTTAAATAATATTGTATTTGCAACATCATTTTTTTCTCATTTAATATTTTTATGTTTCTACGTGCTCAAAAAATGTTTATTTATCTATATTTTGTGCTTTTTGAGACTCCCTCCCATGGATTAAAGAAATGTTTATAATATTTAAGACGATTATATAATATGTGGACCATTACAATATGGGAAAATAATCCTAGAAGAGACATGGAAATAGTGGATATTTTTTTTGAGATTCAACACGAGTCATGACCCGACTCGGGTATTATACCCCTTAGTTCATGGTTTATTTTTTATGTTTAAATAGACCAAACAATTGAAAAATATCATTATCATTCTAGTATTTAACATAATTTATTTATTGTTTATTTTTTCATTAATATTAATGTTTTTGCAACCACATAAAAATATACATAGATTAAACCTATCATAATTGGATGAATGTTTTTCTATTTATTGTGTGGTATGTTGTGAGTGAATCTATATAGTATATGAATATTAAATATAAAATGATTTCATTCATTAAAAAATATAAAAAAACACTCAAATAAATATTAATTCATTAACACCTTTTTTTTCATATTCCAAAAAACATTTTCTATGGGGTAGTCATCAACCCTAGTTTAGGGTTCCAACTACTACTAGGGTGTTATTATGAATGTGATGGGATGAATTAAGTAAATATAGAAGATAAAAATTATCTATAAGTATCTTCTTTCATATTTCAAAGAAAAATAATTTGTAAAATTTTTATGATTTCATGAATTTGAGACTTCAGTAAATAGATTAATGTTTTTTGATTTCTTTCAGTTTGCCAGTCAAATTAAATAAAACTCTCCGAGTAGTGGAATGGACATAACATAGACTATGAGAATAGGATTCAGTAATCCTTGATACTATAATAGGATATCAAATGATTATTCTAAATCTAATAATGGGGGATACTATGGGATAATAACATAGTAAAAAGGCGTTTAATTATATATTTAGTAATGTATAAACATTAATCAAGATAAAAGAACTAATCTGGATTTGTTTTTTATTCGAAATGAAAATTAAAACCATAGATACACTATGATATATAATTTAAATAGATAATTTCCTCATCAATAAAAATCTCAAAGAGTGGTACATGTTCTTGTCTATAGTTCTACAATACAAAAGTATTATATATGTTTTGGATTACCCACAACATGATCAACCTCTATAAGGAGATATTGAGGATGATACTGATGCATACAAGAGAATCATTGATGAAGCATTTTATGTTATTATCATAGTGACAACATCAATTCCAAAAGTGTTCTATGTGGAAAATAAGGAAATAGTTGTATATACCATGTTACCACATCTCTGAGAACCATATGAGGAGAGAGTGAAGTGATAAATCAATAAGATAAAGATCAAAATTATTATGTATTGATTGACAAATGAAACTGAAGATTACTCTCTTGCACATAGGATGAAAACCCACATTGAGTGAATAGATGATCTGGGATTAAATTGGAATCAATTATTTTCAATTCATCTCATTCTCTCATATTTACCACCTATTTCATCCCTTGTCATCTAGAATTATCAAATCAATAGTTTGTGGAAAACACTTCAATAAATTTTATAAAAGGATAATCAAGATGATTACAATTTAAGGAAATATAAATATTTAATTATTACTAATAAAATTAAGAAACACAAGGTTGAGTATCTAATATCTACTACAATATGAAGGAAAAGTGTAAAATTTAATTCAAATAAACAAATGATAAATAGGTCGATCAATGAGTAGGATGCTATTTTAATTTCATGTGGTAGTGAAGGTCATTGGAATAGAAACTCTAGTGAATTGAATAATGAGAATGTACAATCTTCTAATTCTAGTATATACATAATTTATTGTAATTTTATATTTATACACATTGGGTATTAGTTAAAATATGTCATAGAATATTTTTTTAATATAGGAGACAAGGAAATTAAGGATCATCGCTAGATGTAAAGGTTTGTTCTCAAATTAGATAAGGAAGGGTGATATCTACAATTTCTAGGAGAAGAACAAGATTTTATTAACATGTGAATTTTTTTTGTAACATTATAATTGTGTGTTGAATTATACTAAATTATTTATGTATTTTCATTGATTATGGTATTCAATAAAAATCCAATAGTTATGTAATACACTAATCATGGGAAATATAGGGCCAATATAAAATAAATGAATTTTATACCCAGTTATGAATAGATAGTCATATTACAAAGAAAATATAATTAGTTTTCAAGGATATATCCAAAATGATTTTGGAATATTTACTTTTAAAGACCATAGGTATTATAATCAAAAAAACATATTTAGTTTTGGACAAAAAAACCATTGTAAATTAACGTATGCCACAAATAATTGCCATTATTTCTTCTAGAAAACATGAACTATTCCATGGAGGAGGTAGAGGTAAATTTATATACCTTATAAAAGACCTTTATGTGTTTTAAAGAATGTAATGTGAAGTAATAAATATTCATGATGGAATGAAATAATTGTTTTCAGGCTTGTACTCTAATGAATGTAGTGACCATGAATATATCAATCATTAAAATGTAGGATAGATAAATTTCTGAATGCATATTTCTATATACACACAAAATCAATGATTTAATAAAATGGATCAATAGTGAGTTTTACATGATAAACATTGATTAATAAAGTATACCTTAGAGTAATTCCTAAATTCATATTTAATTATCCACATCATAGTCAATATAAAAGTAAAAGGGGAAGAAATTTATATAATTAAATATTTACAAATCATTTATTTTCATGAAATTCAAGATGTTATCCCATAACCATAAACCATATTTAATGAAAAACGTATAGCATATGATTTATTATATGATATAAACCCATTATTTCACAAGAACATGTGTTTCGACACATATTTTCTGTTAAATATATTAAAAAATTAGATTAATCAAAACTTAATGTGAATTTAGTTCCTCGAAACTCTAAAAAGAAAATTTTATATTTAATAATGTATGTGACACACAACACCATGATTAAAATAAAATATAACACCCCGAGACAAAAAATATATATTTATTGTTAAATAAAATAAATCTACTCAATATATTTCATTAAATTCAACAATAATTTTCTTCAACTAGATTAATTACATGAAACAATGAGTTTATTCTATGCTCGAATAACGTACAATATCATGTATTACCAAACAACAAAATACAATATAAAATTGATATTATTATTTAACAATACAATTATTGAATTTCCCTAGGAATTCAAGGTATGAATATGATTAATAGAATACTAAAATTATATAGATTACAGATGTTTATTAATTATCTTTTTATTATTAATAAAATAATAAGCACTTAAATGAAAAAGAAATAATTTTTTACAAAACTTCATTTTTTAAAAATACGTCATGTTCATGATTTGTGAACATAAAATAAAATTATTTATAATTATTTTATAAAATATACATTATGTAAATTAATTAATTGTTTAATTAGTAATATCATATTTTTATTAGGGTAAATGTTCGATATTTTTATGAAAAGATTCATTTTTTGATGAATAGTAAAAAATAATGATTTTTAATTGAAATCTTCCATTTCATTTAGATTATTTATAATGTTAAATTATATTTTATGTTTGTTTTAATGTAAAATATTTTAAATTATATTTATATATATTAATACAATTTATTTCATTGGAATCAGTTTTATTGTGCATTTTGATTTAAAGACATTATATTCTTTTGAATTTTTTCTTTGAAAACCACTTTCTTGTTGCATCTGTAGGATTACATATATTTTATATTTTTTCACTTATGTGAACGTAACTTTGAAAATGGATTGAATATTTTTAAAAATAATAATTTATATTTTCCAGTATGGTCAATTTAATTTTTTACCATAATAATTAGTAAAAAAGATCAAATTAATTACATAGTTTAAGGTTAAAATGAGGTTTTTCATATTACATTCTTTTAGGTTAAAATTAATTTTCAACAAACCTAGTATTTATATTTTAAAAATTTTAATTATTATTTATAATAAATATGTATAAATTATCAAATAAATTTCTTTTTAATTTTAGTGTTAAATGATATATTACAAAGTCAAATAAACAGATACAAGTTACTATAGAAAAAACTAAAAGGGTATATTGAATAAATTAACGTAATAATGAAATATAGGATAAAATTAAGTTACTAGTGTACAATTGATATATGTATAAACCATATAATCCATCCAATACATTATTTATAGATTTTAGGGTCACATGGGGTAATAGTGAAATCGCATTATTGAACACTTTTGGGTACTTACCTGAATTCCCCTCCTCAACTATAAAAGGGAACTCAATACCCTCAGTTATTAACACCTCTCAAGCCATTTGGTTTGTCCAAACCTAGACAAAATCTATTTTAAAATTCCATAAAATTATCAAATAAGCCTTATTGTGGGACTAAATCCCACCAAAGAAGGATTTGGTGCAAACCAAAGGAGGTTTCCAAAAGAATGTGTAACGTTCTTCAACAAGCATTTTTTTATTTGTTCCTCCACCTACATCAAAAATGATTAAAACTAGATTATGTAATAAAATAATTAACACACATATAATGAGACATTTTTATATTATGTTAATTACCTATAACCTTCCTCAATTCCATAAAATGAGTTATCAAATCAGTATTTGTGTCTACAACAGACTACCACCCCACGAACTGATTTTATTCCAATTTTCCATTACCAAATCTCATGGTTGGGTATGATAATGCGTTTAAAGTAAATATATATATAATATAAAATTTATCTACTTATATATAGTTATTATATAATATATATATCTTATCTATTCATTCTGTAGGAGATACGAAAACACATCTAGTGTGTATGGAAGAGTACCGCCTCGCAAGGTGATGTGATTTTTATTTCAGTAATGCATTATATAGAATGTGATACATATAAAGTTAATGATTATATTTTATAGAAATGAAATAATTATTATATTAATGGCATATTTATCATTCTTAAAAAATTATATATATCATTTTATTTCTTACATTTTCACTCATTAAAAAATGACAGTGTCATTTTTGTACGTGTTGACTACCAGTTTCACAAAATGATGTGACTCTATTGTCATCGCAACACCATAAGGAAGGTATATATAAGTTTATTTAAGGATATAATATGGTACCTATAATCTTATTACAATTTTTTAATGATTATATATTAATTAACTCATTTACATAAAGATAATTAAAAAATCGTAATGTTACTCATGCGTACATAAAACATGTCATCTCGATGATCAGAACATAATTTATTCCTCAAAACCTACATTCATGATTGGTATTTATAATTGATTATTAATTATTATAATAATTTCATTCTTACTAGTCTAAATGTGATGAAACTATATGATATTCACAAGAACTATTACATTCCTGAAAAAGTACGAATGAGAAAATAAAGTAATTAACACTAAAATTAATGAAATTAATTGACGATTATTAAAAATTAGAAGATAATATATTATTATAGGTTCATATATTTTATTATAAATATTGATATTGTTCTATTTTATGTTAATAACATGTTTAAATCCATGATAAATTATTTTAAATAATGTTCAGTTAAATGGATATGTGAGGTAAGAGACTTCATCTCAATTACACTTCATTAGGGAATAATATAACGTTATGCACCAAATTTATTTAAAATGTTATATATACTACACATTTTTCATGTAACATAATGTTTCAATAATAATTCATGGTATTATAATTTTTAATTTGAATGATTTCCTCTAAGAGTATTTGACATTGAAATTATTAATAGGTAAATGTAATTATACAATATATTTTTCAAATGTTATTGTTAACTTTATCTTGAAACAATGATTTTATAGTAATAATTTTTGATTTGAAATTACTTTTATATTAAAAATTTAAATTATTCCCTGAAGGAAATAATTATTTCCTAAAACATATAGATTTTTTTAAAAATGGAGATTAAATTGATATTTAATTTATTAACTATGGAAATATTGATAAATCCATATCCTTTACTCAATATGGGTATTTAATAGAAAGACATATTTATTCCTGAATTAAGTCAATTATCATTTATGTGAGAAATGAATTTAAAATTGACACACTAATATTATCATGCATATTTTAAATCCAATTATATTAAATTTCAATTATTTAAATGAATAAATCCACGTATCTCAATGTTTTAATAAAATATGGGAAATTTAATGTGAATATTTGAAATGAATATGTATGTTTATTTTAGTTATTTATTATATTGAAGAAAGATTGGTTTATATTTTTTTTAATAATTTTGAAATTTAACTATTTTTTCAATTATAATAAGGTGTGGACAAAAAAATGCGCTTTGCTAGGCTATCCCATCAATTAGTGGGAGAGTGCCACATAGCTAGTCCACAAGGGCCAAGTTGTTTGGGTCATCAATTAATAGGGATTTACGATGTTTCAAAATGTATGAATCCACATTATGTAATAGGGCTACTGCATTTTGTGACCCTATAGTTTACTACGCGTAATGGTTGCGCCTATGCCTGCTCAGGCCACTTAGTGTATGAATCCCATGTCTGAGTGTGCAAGTGATTCTGGGATCCCACCTCAATGAAAGCCTATGAGCCATGTTTTTAACTAATTGTCTTATAAACACTCATCACTATCAGGTACCATTCTGATGTGTGACACACGTTTATCAGGAAAAATTAAATTTAATCATAACAATGTTTTACCATATAGTTTTTTACAACTCCAACATCAAAAACCGCCATGCCGCTCAACACCGCCACTTTCCACTTTTTCCTCAGCCCACCCCTTCCTACCTCTACCTAATAACTCCATGACTGAATAGAATAAATCATTGTCTCAATATCAATCTCCATGTAAAATCTAGGGAAGATTATTAATAAACAGATAGACCCAAGGAGTCCACTGTAAGATATTTTACAATATGGAGTTTATATGAATGATGGACTAAGATTCCTTCTACCATTGTGAAGGTTGGAGTACATGGTGAACACCATTTTTTCTATTTTTATCACCAGAAGCCTCAAACACCGGACAATTTTCACCATAGATGCCTAAAACACCCATATAGCACATTTGGATCCTAGAAAAACATGGATTTGCTGACAATCATTGAATAATTCACCACTACTATGACTCACTACCACTTTGAAGAGGTTTCAACCTTGTGACATTGTTAAATTTGATCTATCAATTCCTGAATGGTTGATGTGATCAATCATTGTCACAATAGTAGATGTGATCTAACAGTGAAACAATGGTATATATTATCTTCCATTTATTCAAAGGTATATGTGATCTACCATAGATATAATGGTATATGTTATCTACCATTGATACAATTGTATATTGGGATGTTACCACCCTTACCACTACTTCCATCGAGAAATGAAATTTCATTATCCCATGCTCACCACTCCTCTTATCAATTTCTGCATTTATGATGATGGCTATAACTGGGGTTTTGTGTTACTATTGTACCATTCGTTTTCTAGAAGAATGGGTTCCCCACTATGAAAAAGCCCATCTTACATTAATATCCTAGAGATTTCCATATGAACAATCACATAATCTCTACTAAAGCTTTAACATGAACAATAGAAGCTAAATATTGATGAGGATGATCAGGACCATCACTCACCTCACCACTGCCTATTCTCCATCACCTTATTCAGCACTACCCTTTATCCCATTAAAGTATCCACACCCCCCATGGTATCTATGAACACCATGTGTGTTGGATTGTTGTCATGTATTCATACAAGGAGGATTCTGAGTCTATTGATGATTCTACTATTAAGGCAGAATGGAGGAGAATGAAGATGATGGAATGAATGAATAAGTGTTTGATACATGTTTCTTCCAATTGTTGATTTGATCTTTTTTTGGGATAACAGTAGATATGATATACCTTTGGGATATTATTATACCATTTATTGGACACTAGAATCCATATGATATATTCTTATACTACCACTATGTAATTACAACCCAGTACTAGAATTTTGAAACATGCAGGAATTAAATATATTCAACATTATGGTTTTTAAAATAAAATAGTAATCCATTGAATATATATATATATATGACATAAAACTGAGTGAGATAAAGTGGTTAAGAACAAAAATTTATTCCACTGGATACTATGATTCTATGGATTTTATTTGTTCTATACTTATGTTATGTCTTCTTCCCCTTCTACCTCTACTGCTTCTTATATTATGGAGGGGAAGAAGCATTGTGTGGTTGGGAGAAGGAGAGGTAACCATATGCAAAAGGCATTATTTTTTGTCTAATTATTTTATTTCTTATTTTGTTAAATGGTTTTAAATTCATGATTTTAAATTTTTAATGAGATATTACTGTACATTTATTTCAAATATGAATATTTTAAAATTCATTCATTTTTCTCCTGATTAATTCTTTTATATCATGCCTATTGGGTGATATAGGGTCAATTAGTGAAGTGTTTGGTGATTACCAAATGTGTGCGGAAGAAATAGTAGACTAATTTTGACACTTGGGTCACTCAATACCAACTTTTATATTTCATAGGTTATACAAATAAGACTCACAATGACTTTCATATATTTAAAGGAGACTATTAAATCCATAGAGATTGTGTGGAATATTTTCATTATCTAATTAACCTTAATAAAGGTTGGAAATGATAAACTATTTTAAATAGATTCATTACAAAATTAATAAATACAATGTATTCAATTTTAAGGGACCATTATAGAATTATATAAGGTGGGAAGCCTAACCCTAATAAATTTTATCTAATATAATCATCACAATCCATGTCTCTTTGATTCCTACTCATTGAAATTCTAAATTTTTTATTTAAATTTTTCACATCCAAAAACTTGATTAAATTAATAACATTTGGAAAACAAATTTACATAATGCTACCACCATACCCTTCTGGGGGAAACTAATAATTTTTCTACACCAGATAACCATTATGTGTGAAAACATGGAATATATTCCAAATATTAGGTAAAATAAACCCTATAAATTTCATCACTAAACCTTCCAAGGAGGAAATACTTTATATTGTCCATATGATGGAGAGAAATTTTATAAATTGGAATTAGAATCATAATATTGAAAAAAAACATTTTCCAAATCAATTTATAAAAATATATTGAAAAATAAAAATTTCTATCACAGCTAACAAACTAGACCATTACCATAAAACATTGAAGGGGCCTTTGATCCCCACAATTTACTAACTAGAGTAATGTATTATCTATTCCCATAAATAAAATGATTTTAAACTGTAATTTAATATAATTCACACATTACCCATGTTTCATGGACTTTTAGTAGAAGACCCAAAAAACAAATTCAATAGTTCTAGTATTTTTATTGAGCTTAAATCCAAGAAGAGTAGCTCAAGAATAAGTATTATTGGGAGGGGGGGTTCCCCTTTTTACTTGAGAGAAATTGGAAAGGGTTTTTGAATTTTGAAAAACAAGGAGATATCCAAGAATGAGATGTTTTCTAATGATGTTTCATTCATATATTCTTCCCATCGACTTAGATCACCATAATAAGAAATTTGATCTATTCTATTAGATATGAAACTAGAAAACCCTCTACAAATATTTGTAGATATAACGACCCATACTTTACATACATTGTTAATACATAGAAATTGAAGCACACTTATTACAACATATGACAAAACCACAAAGGACCGTATAGGTATAGTGTCTTTAGAAACTGGGAAACATAAACAACTGGTTCATAAATCTTCTACAGTGTCTCCCATTTATTTCATCATATCTAGGGTCCCTTTTAGCATATTCTACTTAATATCCATCTTCCTGACCTGGGGAAAAGAAAACATAAAAGGGTGAGCTCAAATGCTCAGCAAGGGCAAATAAAGGAAATAAAAATCATATCATATCTTTATGAAAATCAAAACCTGCAAAAGAGATCATAATATCTTAACATGGAATAAATCATAGAAGTGAAAATGAGATCCCCATAATCATAACATAAAACTTGAAACTTTGTGTCATGCACACATAATCATGGAAAATCATTTCTTGTTAGTCATGACTCATTGCCAAGACTATCTTAGTGGACAAAGTCCCTTTCTGAACCGAGTTCACTCCTCGTTTCAGTCCTGTTTCACTGAACCGAAATAACCTTCCTTTCCAGCCATGTCTATCTCATGAGATATAAATCTTTACCCAATGCATTGGAGGGAGATATAGGTCCCACCCATCTTATAATGAATCCTTTCTTATGTGTGCCACATAATCATAAATCATACATCATCGCATAACCCATGTAATAAAAATGGGATTCTTAAACAACATGACATCATAAAACAATTCATATAAGATAAAGGAATTAATAAAAATGTTTCCATCACAAAATAATCAAATCCATGTAATAATAGGGATAAAAACAGAACCCTTTTATTATCTTAGATGGAAAATAATTTTGATAAAATACTTGAACTTCATTCTTGAGGAAAATATCCTTTCTACTTCAAAAACACTTTTCCTTTCTTAACATGTCATACAATTTTAAACTAAAAGATGTTTATTAAAATTAAACTTGAGTACTTCTAAAGGAAGCTTCTTGGAAATAATGTTTTAGAAATCCATTCATGTCGTATAAGTTAAAAAAACATTCTTCGCACTTTTGTCGGAAAAGTCAAAAAGTACCTCGTACGAAAAACGACAAAAGATTCCTTTCATACATATTACTAAAAACTCACCAAAGGGTAAAAATGGATTTAAACAATTGTAGGTGGATGGAAATAATATAACATATTGATAAAACATGGATGTGGATGATAAAATACACCCCAGTAAATACTTACGAATAAACAATCTCGGATAAAATGAGATTGTGATATTTCCCTTACCTTAGGTCCGATTTGCTTTGTACGTGTCCGAAGCTCCTGTATAATGGTTTAAATAATGTTATTGACTTATTCCAGAATCATACATATTGATATGATATCATATATGGTCATATTATTAGCTTCTTGTTAGTAATATTTCATTGTTACTTGTTACTCGGGTCTTTATAACTTTTTGTTCTTATGCGTGTTTTGTTGAATAAATTCTTATTCTTATCTTTAGGTTATATATAATTCATTTAAAGAATGGTATTAGTGTAGTATATACCATATTCATTCATTCAATTCATTTATATAATCATTATGAAATGAAGATCATGTAGAATGAGTCGCATCACATCGTGGAGACGGTATTCCGTACGTACGCACGAGTGATGATATCGTTCCTATGATCATGGAATTGTATTGGAGTATATATATATATATTATTTCAGTATCAATATTACTTAATAATAATCATATATAGTTACTCATTACACCATTATACCCATCCTTGTAAGGTGATGGTGGAAAATAGATTACACCACGGCGTGGAGACGGTATTCCGTACGTACGCACGCGCGGTGATTTCATTTTTCCGTAGGATGGATAGAAGGTGAATTAGGGTTGTTTCATATTTATAATAACATATCAGTATGTAAGTAATACTGATGTTATTACTTTATCATGAAACAACTAAAGAAGAAGAAGTTGAAGAAGAAATAAATTGAAAAGATCGGTAATGGATATTACCTCTTCTTTGGAACGCCTCTTTGAATCCTCTACTTAAGGAACTAAGATTGGTCTTTGGAGAAGACCAGGACCTCTAGGATTATTCTATGGAAGTGGAGAGGATAAAATGGCAGGGGTTTGCCGAGCTTGAGTGCTCAAATTGGTGTGAGGAGGAGGGGGAGGAGGTGCCCTTTTATAAGGGAGGAGAGGGGCACCTTAGGAATATCTCAAAATATTATTTTATATTAAAGTCAGAATCGGTTTATAATTGTTCCAAAGGGTCTTATTTCGAAGTTAAAGTGGGGATGGGTCGAAATCCTATCAACCAATAGGATTTAGACAAGTTTAGGGTATTATTTTAACCTTATCAATTAGATTTAACTCTAAGTTAATTAATTTAACTTTTACCGTGTCTTTTTGTTTTCTTTCACTATATGGTTAATACACTTACTATAAAATGCCAAACGAACCCCAAATTGTTTATTATTAATATATATATCCTTATCTAAGTCATTTGGCCGAACCTTAGATTTTTAGGAATAAAATAACAATTAATAATATAATATTTGATTTAAAAACTATTTTGTGTCAATTTTGACACTATTTGATATATGATTTTTGTGAAAGTCATAACAGAATTATATGTTCGAACCAAGTTGATTAAATCAACACTAATATATCATAGTAACCTAGAAAATTAGTGGAATTCATAAAAAGTCTCAAATTACATTTAGTTTGGTATTTATATTATCAATTTTGTCAATATTTCATTAATAAGATAATTACGGCATCATCTTTGTGTCATAAATAAATTAAATTATTTGATGTCTAAAAATTACAAATAAAATATCATCATGTAGGAAATCTTTTTAGCTTTTTAATGAATATTTACAAATTAATTTATCTTATGTATAACCCCATATTAAAAATGATTTACTTATTAAACTTTGATTTTAACTATTTTAACCATTCTTTAAATAAATTAATAATAAATGTCCTAATCTAATCCAAGTGGGCCTAAATGGTCATATTTTATTCCTAAGTTTGTTTTTGGTCGAATTACACTTGTCCAATAGAATTAGGACATGTGTTAGGGTAATATTAATATCATATTTACCCTTAGTTACCCTATTTACTATTAACCGCGGTAAAAAAAGTAAAAAGTTACTATTCACCAAAAAATTATTTTTATCCCATTGAACCACATTTTACTTACTGATATCAACCGTGTCTGTCGGATTTTCGAAATTCCATTCACAGAAGCGGTAAAATTAAGTTTTATGCAAAATTCAGTTTTTAACCTACCACTTAGTGGTTTCACTATTCATCAAAAATTGAAAGTTTTCAGAAAAATACCATAATTTCACCCTAGGCTAATTTCGATATTCTGAGTCCAAAAATGAAGTCCATTTTGAAAAATAAAATTTATAAAATTTCAAAAAAGTGGTTATTACTATTCATAACGGCTAGTTTTAATAGCATATTGTTGTTTAGTGAAACTCGGTATTGCGTACGACGCAAGCTATCGAGGAAGGTCGCGATTGCGTGTAAAGCAAGCCAAGAAAGTGTTGTGTAGAAAAAGATTCCTTTGATGATTTATATAACATAAAAGTCTCGGGTGTTACATTCTACCCCCCTTAAAAAGAATTTCGCCCTCAAAATTCGTCACTTTGTAACAAACAAATGAGGATACTTCTCCCTCATCATATCCTCAAGCTCCCATGTAGCTTCTTCAAGTTGGTGGTTCCTCCATAAAACTTTCACCAAGCGAGTGGTCTTGTTTCGTATGACTTTTTCGCTACGATCCAGAATCTCTATCGGCTGTTCTTCATAAGAAAGATCTTTCTCCAGCGGTACAACTTCTGAGCTGAGTACATGTAAAGGATCTGGTATGTACTTTCTCAGGAGAGATACATGGAACACATCGTGAACTTGAGAGAGATTCGGTGGAAGCGCCAATCGGTAAGCTACCTTCCCAACACGATCCAGTATTTCAAAAGGACCGATATATCTAGGGCTCAACTTCCCCTTCTTTCCAAATCTCATAACCCTCTTCCAGGGAGATATTCGTAAGAACACTTTATCGCCCACTTCAAACTCTAGGTCTTTTCTTCGGTTGTCGGCATAACTTTTCTGTCGACTCTGAGCTGCTCTTATGTGTTGTTGAATAGATCTAACCTTTTCTGCCATTTCATCAACGAGATCAGGTCCTAATAGCTTTCTTTCCCCAACTTCATCCCAGCAAGTTGGAGTCCTGCATTTCTTTCCATAGAGAGCTTCATAAGGAGCCATCTGAATACTGGAGTGAAAGCTATTATTATAAGAAAATTCCACCAAAGGTAGGTGTTGATCCCAACCTCCTTTGAAATCCATATAGCAAGCTCTCAACATATCTTCTAGGGTTTGAATTGTTCTCTCAGACTGACCGTCTGTCTGGGGATGATAAGCAGTGCTGAAACTCAACTCCGTATCCAGAGTATGCTGAAGACTTCGCCAGAACTTCGAGGTAAATCTCGGATCTCGATCAGATATAATAGAAAGTGGTACTCCATTCAATCTTACCACTTCCTTTATATATATCTTGGCAAGCTGATCTAGAGAGAAATCCTCTCAAATAGCAATGAAGTGTGCAGACTTTGTAAGACGATCAACTATGACCCAGATAGCATTATTGCCTTTGGATGTTTTAGGAAGTCCTGTGACAAAGTCCATAGTGATTTTTTCCCATTTCCATTCGGGTATGGGTAATGGTTGTAACATCCCCTTAGACTTCTGTCTCTCAGCTTTAACTTGTTGACAAACCAAGCATCGAGAGACATATTCAGCAACATCTCTTTTCATGCCATCCCACCAGAAGTACTCTTTCAGGTCCCTATACATCTTCGTGCTTCCAGGATGAATAGAGAATGAAGAACTATGAGCCTCATCCAACAGCTCTTTCTTTAATTCGGAGATGGGAGGAACGCAAACCCGATTCCTGAACTTTATTATCCCATCATAATAAAGGTTGAATTCAGGAACATTTCTCACCTTCTTTTGTAACTCGACATCTTCTTTCTGTGCCTCTTTAATCTTCACATGTATAGATGGTTGAACATTCATTTGAGAAAGATAAGATTTTTCCCCTTCCATTATAATTCCAAGATCCATCCTTTGTAAATCCATAAATATTGGATCTTTTGTGATCCTCATCATGGATAAACTAGCATGGTCTTGTCGACTTAATGCATCTGCCACCTTGTTTGCTTTCCCAGGGTGGTAATGGATTGAGCAGTCATAATCCTTAATCAGCTCCAACCATCTTCTTTGACGCATATTCTACTCCTTTTGTGTGAAAATATACTTTAAACTTTTATGATCAGTATAAATATCACACCGTTCACCATAAAGGTAATGCCTCCAAATCTTTAATGCAAATATTACCGCAGCCAACTCCAAATCATGTGTTGGGTAATTTTGCTCATGGATTTTCAACTGTCGTGAGGCATAATCTATCACCATATCATTTTGCATAAGAACACACCCCAATCCCTTCTTGGATGCATCACTGTAGATCACAAACCTTTCTCCACTACAAGGCAGTGTGAGCACAGGTGCACTGGATAACCTTCTTTTCAACTCCTTGAAATTATCTTCACATTCCTCTGTCCAGACAAACTTAACTCCCTTCCGAGTCAACTTGGTGATTGGATTAGATAATCGTGAAAAATCTTTTAAAAACGTCGATAATATCCAGCCAAACCAAGAAAAATTCGGATCTCAGTTATTGTTGTTGGTCTTGACCATCTTTCGATAACCTCTGTTTTTGCTGGATCCACAGATATCCCCTCTTTTGAGATTATATGACCCAAAAATGCAACTTTTTGAAGCCAAAATTCACACTTGGTAAATTTGGCATAAAGCTTCTCCTTTCTCAGGGTCTTCAATATAATTCTCAAGTGATCTTCATGCTCTTCCTTGCTCTTTGAATAGACAAGAATATCGTCTATAAAGACTACCACAAATTGATCAAGTTAGTCTCTAAAGACTCTATTCATTAGATCCATGAAGATAGCAGGGGCATTAGTAAGACCAAATGGCATCACTATAAATTCATAGTGTCCATACCTTGTACGGAAAGCCGTCTTTGGTATATCCTCCCTTTTGACCCGTAATTGATGATACCCTGAACGAAGATCAATCTTGGAAAAGTATTGAGCTCCACGTAGTTGGTCAAATAAGTCATCAATGCGTGGGAGAGGATATTTGTTCTTGATAGTGATCTTGTTAAGTTCTCGATAATCAATGCAAAGTCTCATTGATCCATCTTTCTTCTTAACAAATAGAACAGGTGCTCCCCAAGGTGACGCACTAGGGCGTATGAATCCCTTATCAAGATTCTCTTGGAGTTGCTTCTTCAATTCCTGCAACTCAATTGGGGCCATTCTATAAGGTGTCTTTGAAATAGGCAAAGCACCCGGTACGAGTTCTATTGAAAACTCAACTTCACGATTTGGTGGAAGACCCGGCAATTCCTCCGGAAAGACATCATCAAACTCCCGTACAATGGGAATATTCTTAATCGTGAGTTTCTCACCAACCATTTGAGATAAATAACCTTCATTTAGTGGAACCAATACCCATAAGATGGAAGAAATTTCCACTGGAAGGTTATGTTCATCCTTGCATTGATAGACGATCGTAGATTGATCTGGAATATGAAATGTGACTTCCCTTCTTTGGCAATTGATATGAGCTCCATGTAGAGAAAGCCAATCCATGCCAAGAATCACATCAAATTCCTCTAAAGGAAGGATCACAAGATTTGCAGGAAGCACTTTCCCACAAACTTCGATCGGAGAAGAATTATAAACTTTTGATGCGATTGATGTGCCATTAGGTGTTGTCACAGCTAACTCAGCATCTAATTGTTGAGGTAATACGGTGATACCCTTAGAAAATTTTTCAGAAATAAAAGAGTGGGTGGATCCAGAATCAAATAAAACATTTGCTACTTTAGAGTGGATGGTAAGTGTACCTTTCACCACATCGTTATCGTACTCCACATCGCTGATAGAAATTGCATGTGACTTTCCTTTGTCTTTAGCCTTAAGAGTTTGTTGACGTCGACCATCATCATCAACCCTTGGATTTGGGCATTGATTGGCATAATGCCCCATCTCCTTGCACTTGAAACATTGAAGTGTAGTAGGTTCATTCTGTGTATCCCTTCCTTTGTTTGCGTCATTAGACATCTTCTTCCCATTATCACGGCATTCAAATGCCCGATGACCTTCTTTTCCACATTTAAAACATTTACTTGTCCCTTTAAGACAACTCCCTCCATGTTTCTTTCCACACTTTGAGCATAAGGAAAAGCTCATCTTCTTTTCCGTGTGCTCTTTAGATTTTTCTTTGAATTCCATCTTCCTCTTCTTATCAAACCCATGTGACTGATGGGTTACTCCAATCTCTATCTCGACTTTGAGAGCACATCGAACGATTTCCTCGTAGCTATTGAAGTCCCTTATGGCTAACGCCCTTCGAAGACTTGGTTTTAAGCCACTAAAGAATCGATCGATCTTACTCTCAGGTTGGATAATAATACCAGAAGCGTACCTTGCAAGTCTGGTAAAATTTGCTTCATAGGTACCAACAGATTCATCATCCCTTTGCTTCAGTTCAAGGAACTCTTTCTCCATCTTTGTTCGTAGAATACGAGGGAAGTACTTATTGAAAAATAAGTTCTTGAACTCGTCCCATTCCATAGACTCAATTTCATCCCTTTGCCTCATATTCTTAACAAGATTCCACCATTGATCAGCATCTCCTTCCAAACGATACACCGCTAGGATGACTTTATCATGTTCAGAACATTGAAGAACTGAAAATATCTTTTCAGTAGTACTAATCCATTGTTCAGCAACTAATGGATCAGTAGACCCGCTGAAAGAAGGTGGACGCTGCCTCATGAAGGATTCAACAGAATGTTGCTCCCTCCTTTGCTCGTTTGGAAATCTTGCATGATTCATAGCTTGAGAAAGTTGTGTGAGCATGGCTACAAGATTTTGCATTCCAGCTCCCATATCGTTTGGTTGCTCAGGGGGACAATCATTGCATTGCCCATCGTATTCCGCATTAACACGGTTCCTTCGGGTTCCAGCCATTGACTAAAACCAAGAAGAATAGTGTGAGCAACACTAATTATAATAGGAAACCACATAATTCAAGAATAAAATTTTCATGCTTAAGGTCTTATCCTAGGTTATTCAAGGCCATTTCTAAAACACTAAGATTGTGTTCTATGCTTAGACTTATCCTTAGGGTTCTTACTAAGGCTTTCACATCCTAGATTCCAAAGGTTGACTATACCTTTCCTCTGATACCAACTATAACGACCCATACTTTACATACATTGTTAATACATCGAAATTGAAGCACACTTATTACAACATATGACAAAACCACAAAGGACCGTATAGGTATAGTGTCTTTAGAAACTGGGAAACATAAACAACTGGTTCAGAAATCTTCTACAGTGTCTCCCATTTATTTCATCATATCTAGGGTCCCTTTTAGCATATTCTACTTAATATCCATCTTCCTGACCTGGGGAAAAGAAAACATAAAAGGGTGAGCTCAAATTCTCAGCAAGGGCAAATAAAGGAAATAAAAATCATATCATATCTTTATGAAAATCAAAACCTGCAAAAGAGATCATAATATCTTAACATGGAATAAATCATAGAAGTGAAAATGAGATCCCCATAATCATAACATAAAACTTGAAACTTTGTGGCATGCACACATAATCATGGAAAATCATTTCTTTTTAGTCATGACTCATTGCCAAGACTATCTTAGTGGACAAAGTCCCTTTCTGAACCGAGTTCACTCCTCGTTTCAGTCCTGTTTCACTGAACCGAAATAACCTTCTGTTCCAGCCATGTCTATCTCATGAGATATAAATCTTTACCCAATGCATTGGAGGGAGATATAGGTCCCACCCATCTTATAATGAATCTTTTCTTATGTGTGCCACATAATCATAAATCATACATCATCGCATAACCCATGTAATAAAAATGGGATTCTTAAACAACATGACATCATAAAACAATTCATATAAGATAAAGGAATTAATAAAAATGTTTCCATCACAAAATAATCAAATCCATGTAATAATAGGGATAAAAACATAACCCTTTTATTATCTTAGATGGAAAATAATTTTGATAAAATACTTGAACTTCATTCTTGAGGAAAATATCCTTTCTACTTCAAAAACACTTTTCCTTTATTAACATGTCATACAATTTTAAACTAAAAGAAGTTGATTAAAAATAAACTTGAATACTTGTAAAGGAAGCTTCTTGGAAATAATGTTTTAGAAATCCATTCATGTAGTATAAGTTAAAAAAAACATTCTTCGCACTTTTGTCGGAAAAGTCAAAAAGTACCTCGTACGAAAAACGACAAAAGATTCCTTTCATACATATTACTAAAAACTCACCGAAGGGTAAAAATGGATTTAAACAATTTTAGGTGGATGGAAATAATATAACATATTGATAAAACATGGATGTGGATGATAAAATACACCCCAGTAAATACTTACGAATAAACAATCTCGGATAAAATGAGATTGTGATATTTCCCTTACCTTAGGTCCGATTTGCTTTGTACGTGTCCGAAGCTCCTGTATAATGGTTTAAAAAATGTTATTGACTTATTCCAGAATCATACATATTTATATGATATCATATATGGTCATATTATTAGCTTCTTGTTAGTAATATTTCATTGTTACTTGTTACTCGGGTCTTTATAACTTTTTGTTCTTATGCGTGTTTTGTCGAATAAATTCTTATTCTTATCTTTAGGTTATAGATAATTCATTTACAGAATGGTATTAGTGTAGTATATACCATATTCATTCATTCAATTCATTTATATAATCATTATGAAATGAAGATCATGTAGAATGAGTCGCATCACATCGTGGAGACGGTATTCCGTACGTACGCACGAGTGATGATATCGTTCCTATGATCGTGGAATTGTATTGGAGTATATATATATATTATTTCAGTATCAATATTACTTAATAATAATCATATATAGTTACTCATTACACCATTATACCCATCCTTGTAAGGTGATGGTGGAAAATAGATTACACCACGGCGTGGAGACGGTATTCCGTACGTACGCACGCGCGGTGATTTCATTTTTCCGTAGGATGGATAGAAGGTGAATTAGGGTTGTTTCATATTTATAATAACATATCAGTATGTAAGTAATACTGATGTTATTACTTTATCATGAAACAACTAAAGAAGAAGAAGTTGAAGAAGAAAGAAATTGAAAAGATCGGTAATGGATATTACCTCTTCTTTGGAACGCCTCTTTGAATCCTCTACTTAAGGAACTAATATTGGTCTTTGGAGAAGACCAGGACCTCTAGGATTATTCTAGGGAAGTGGAGAGGAGAACATGGCAGGGGTTGGCCGAGCTTGAGTGCTCAAATTGGTGTTAGGAGATGGGGAGGAGGTGCCCTTTTATAAGGGAGGAGAGGGGCACCTTAGGAATATCTCAAAATATTATTTTATATTAAAGTCAAAATTGGTTTATAATGGTTCCAAAGGGTCTTATTTCGAAGTTAAAGTGGGGATGGGTCTAAATCCTATCAACAAATAGGATTTAGACAAGTTTAGGGTATTATTTTAACCTTATCAATTAGATTTAACTCTAAGTTAATTAATTTAACTTTTACAGTGTCTTTTTGTTTTCTTTCACTATATGGTTAATACACTTACTATAACATGACAAACGAACCCCAAATTGTTTATTATTAATATATATATCCTTATCTAAGTCATTTGGCCGAACATTAGATTTTTAGGAATAAAATAACAATTAATAATATAATATTTGATTTAAAAACTATTTTGTGTCAATTTTGACACTATTTGATATATGATTTTTGTGAAAGTCATAACAGAATTATATGTTCTAACCAAGTTGATTAAATCAACACTAATATATCATAGTAACCTTGAAAATTAGTGTAATTCATAAAAAGTCTCAAATTACATTTATTTTGGTATTTATATTATCAATTTTGTCAATATTTCATTAATAAGATAATTACGGCATCATCTTTGTGTCATAAATAAATTAAATTATTTGATGTCTAAAAATTACAAATAAAATATCATCATGTAGGAAATCTTTTTAGCTTTCTAATGAATATTTAAAAATGAATTTATCTTATGTATAACCCCATATTAAAAATGATTTACTTATTAAACTTTGATTTTAACTATTTTAACCCTTCTTTAAATAAATTAATAATAAATGTCCTAATCTAATCCAAGTGGGCCTAAATGGTCATATTTTATTCCTAAGTTTGTTTTTGGTCGAATTACACTTGTCCAATAGAATTAGGACATGTGTTAGGGTAATATTAATATCATATTTACCCTTAGTTACCCTATTTACTATTAACCGCGGTAAAAAAAGTAAAAAGTTACTATTCACCAAAAAATTATTTTTATCTCATTGAACCACATTTTACATACTGATATCAACCGTGTCTGTCGGATTTTCGAAATTCCATTCACAGAAGCGGTAAAATTAAGTTTTATGCAAAATTCAGTTTTTAACCTACCACTTAGTGGTTTCACTATTCATCAAAAATTGAAAGTTTTCAGAAAAATACCATAATTTCACCCTAGGATAATTTCGATATTCTGAGTCCAAAAATGAAGTCCATTTTGAAAAATAAAATTTATAAAATTTCAAAAAAGTGGTTATTACTATTCATAACGGCTAGTTTTAATAGCATATTGTTGTTTAGTGAAACTCGGTATTGCGTACGACGCAAGCTATCGAGGAAGGTCGCGATTGCGTGTAAAGCAAGCCAAGAAAGTGTTGTGTAGAAAAAGATTCCTTTGATGATTTATATAACATAAAAGTCTCGGGTGTTACAGTAGAGATTCAAAAATATGCATGGAAGTTATACCCAGAATTTTCTAAATGATCATTAATCCACAATATAATTATACTAATGGCTATTAGAAAATGGGAGAAACCTATTGGATGAATCATTCAGAGGAGCTTTGATTGATAAGTCACCCATAGATGCTAGGATCCTAATTGAAAAGATTTCACAGAATTCAAAATAATAAGAAACTTGTGCTACAAGAACAAGGGTATTCAATGTAGTAAAAACATATGAATCATCACCCTTAAATTTATGAAAAAAATGAATCATTATCCATCAATGTAAGAAAATTTATATGAAAAATGCGAATGAAAAGCCATCCCACATTAGCTATGTGTTAAAAGTTCATCACCCTACCACTTCATTGATTAGTGTGCAGATGTATAGGGTATGCAATGGTATGAAACCACATTCCAGCCTTGATAGTTTCAACAGAACCAACCATGGAGATATGTTTAATTAGAAAATATTTTTGTGGTTAACGTGTATGGGCTAGACACCCATTCCAACAAAAATTAAAAACACCCCCCTTTATTGAAACAATACAAGAAATAATACCAACAAAACCCTATTAACCACCTCCTATCCAAAAAATCATATTGATACCCCTCATCAAGTTCACAAAGATTTTAACGAATGTAATAAATACTTATATATGAACCAAAAAATATAGTGACTAATTTAATAGATAAATTTGACAATCTCATGGACATGCTCTCATAAAATCTAGAAAAAAATACCATATCAAACAATGCCAAAGCCAAACGAATCCATTAGGATAATTCCAATATATGCTAAATTCATCAATTATATATTCATTAATTGAATTATTATGTATGGTAATGAATGAATCACCCTATGAAGAAGTGTTTTATCCATGATGACACCCCAAATACAAAAAAAAAGTGACAAGATCGATGATGATTTTTTATTCCCTAAACTTATGGTTCTTTGAATTTTATTATGCACTAAGTGATCGTGGAGATTCCATTAATTTGATATCTAAATTTTAATTTTCATATTTTAAAATAGGAAATCTAAAGCCCACAAAAGTGGTTGTTTTAATGGAAAACATACCCACTATTTTTTAGCTGGTTTTTTGGAATATTTACCTGTGAGAGTGGATCGAATTATTTTCCCAGCATATTTTTAGGTTCTCACCATGGAGGAAGATGAAGAACTTGTTCATTCACACTTTATTTTTGGAAGACTATTCCTATAGATTACCAATATGATCATTAATTTAAATGAAATATTTGTCACAATGGAGTTAGGTGACAACAAGGTGTAAATTAATATTCTTGATTCCTAGAATTACCGTTCAAAAAATTATTCACTCTTTCAAATTTTTTATGAAGAAGGTATGTATCCATTTAAGGACTCAAATATGATTATAAAATTTGGCCTTAATAGATTACCTTCATGTCGAAAATAATATATAGAAAATAAGTTTACAAAAACATAGAAATTATATATTCAATGATCAAGAATAAATAATATATGAATTCTATAATAATTTTTTAGAAGAAATTGATACGATAATCGTTTTAATGCGATTAAATATTTTGAACTAAGAATTTTCTATTCAATACCATTTTTGGAAGAACCCCAAAATATGGAACTCAAAGACCACCCCTGTTACATAAAATATATATATATTATTGAAGGAGAAAAATTTTAAGTAACCATATATATCATCATGTACCATGACCAAGTTAGAATTGTTATTGTAGACATGAAGAGAAACATACAATCCATAGGGAGGATCCTTGAAGGCGTCCCAGTAATATAACCCAAGGTCTATTCCAATAAGTTTTTTCAAGAATGGGACTCCCGACATGTTAGGAAGCCCCATGGAATACTTAACCCCGCCATTATTGATGTTGTACAAAATGATGTTAAAAAACTACTGGAAGCCAAAAAAATATACCCAATTTCCGACTCAAAATTGTTCAACCCCATCCATGTGGTTCCTAATAAAACTATTCTGATAATAGTAGAAAATGAGAATAATGATTTAAGACCCCTGAGAGTTTAAAATAATTTTAGGGTGTGTATTGACTACATAAAAATGAACCATGTAACCAAAAATGACCACTTACACTTCCCATTTAAAGAACAAATTCAGTAATGGATATAATGGAAGACACATTGTAGTTTCTCGAATGTAGTTTCTGTTTATTTTTAGTTACCCATTACCATGGAAAAAAAGAGAAAAAACATTACCCTTCTCATTAATGACTATTTCTTACAATGGGATTCCTTTTGGATTATTTAATTCTCTATCTATGGTTCCTCAATGTATGGTACACAATTTCTCATATCATAGAGAAATATCTAGAGGTATTTTGTGAAGAAAATACTATTTTTGGAAACTCCTATAATCAAAACATTGGCAATATAGTTTTTTTTTTGAAAACATGTGTAGAAAATATTATTGATTTTAAAATTGAGAAGTGTCACGTTATGTATGAAAAAGGGATAGTTCTAGGTAAAATCTTTCTACAAAAAATAATTTAGGAGGATAAGTCTAAAGTTAATGTAATAAATTATTTATATGTTCCCTCTATGTAATACATATTAGATAATTTATGGGAAAATTGATATTTTACAAAGATTTATCATAGAATATCAAAATATCACTCTTTCCCTTTCAATAATTCTTGTAAAATCAGTTGAATTTTATTCAATGATAATTATTGGGAGGAATTTGTTAATATGAAGCTAAAGTTGATTACTCAACCAGTTATGCAGCCCCCATATTGGGAGCACCCATTTGAGTTTATTTGGAATGCATCGATCCAAGATGCAGTTATATTCCTCTACCAATACATTTAATTATGTTCGTAATTCATAACATATGCTTGAAGAAATTTTTATGAAATTTGTCTCAATTACACAACTACTAAAATAGAATTTTTAGTTATTGTTTTTTTATTGGATGAATTTATATCTTGTTTATTGGGAACTAAAGTAGTTTTATTTTATAATTATTAAGAACATAGGTAATTTATTAATACGGATTGTTCGTAACTATGGTTGTTGATATGGATGATAATCTTGAAAGAGTTCATCTTGGAGATGAAGGAAAAAATGGGAGCTAAAAATCAGGTGAAACATCACCTTAGTAGACATCCAAAAATTTTCGAAACATAAATTACAGAACTAGACAAACTTGTTGATCAAATACTTTGATAGAATACCTATATAATTTATGTTTAAGTACCATGGTATGCCGATATAGTCAATTATTAGGCTATAGATTAGGTACTTTATCACTATAATTATCACTAATAGAACTTAATCAATACTAGAGACAAATTCTTCATTTGGGAAGTTCCATTTTTGTGGGAAATCTGTAATGATAAAATTATAAGACGGTCATTACCAAAAATTAAAGTAAGATATATATTTTAATTTTTTTCATACATTTTATTTTGGAGGTGACTTTAGATCTCTATAAACAACTTGAAAGGACTAAGAATATGAAATTTATTAGAAAACATTATTTAAAAATAATCAATAAATATTTTATTTTTTAAGAGAAATTAAATTTTCTAGAAATATTACTAAAAAAGAAGGTTCCTAAAAAACCGATCATTTTTTTAAATTATTGAAGTATGGGAAACTGATTTTATGGGACCCTTCCACATGTAAATTTGGAATTCATAAAATTTAATTTCTATAGATTATGTATCTAAATGTGTGGAATATGAGGTCTTGAAAACTGATGATGCCAATGTTTAATATGATTATGTCAGGTCATAGAAATTTATTAGGTTTGGAGTGGAAATGGCAATCATTGCTAGTTAATGGACTCATTTATGAAATATAATTATAAAGGCCATGATTAAAAAGTATAGGGTTTACCAGAAGACACATGCACCTTGCCATCCCAAAAAAATGGCATGGTTCATGTATCCAAATGGGTGAATAAATGTTTTTTGGGGAAAATCGTTTTAAAACTATAATTATTGGAGCCGAAGACATGAGGACATCATCTGGTCATACCAGGTTGCATATAAATCTTTTAATGGTATGAGACTATACAGATTTTTCTATAGAAAGAGTTTTCATCTTCCATTGGAGTTAGAGCTCTAAGAATAGTGGGATGTAAAATAATTGAATTTGGAATAGGTGAGTACTGAGAAATATTAAAATCTATATTTACAAGAATATGGTTAAATAAGATGATATTCATTAAAAAAATTAAATAATTTAAAAACAGAGATCCAGGGTGGTATATTAAAAACTAATCCAACAAAAAAACATTCATACTTGATATAAAGTACCAATCTACAATTAGAGAGTGAATTTAATGATATATAATCAATTTATATGTGTTAAGGAACCTTTTATATTTATTAATTTATATCTCGTATTAATCATTAGAGGAAGGAAACCCATTCACATTCAATTGACCAAGGTTGAAAAAGATCTATGGGAATCTACCTCATGAGCATGTGGAGCAGCTCACTATTCTCTAACCTATATAATAATTCAATACCATGTGGTTAGGTTTATCCAAATACAACAATAAAAGGCGAATCTAGAAGGAAACCCTAGATTTATGGATTTTACGATCATGTAGTTTAGGATAATGTCACCTCTCCCCTTTATCCTTAAAAATTTAATTGAAAAAATATTACGCTGGTATAAATTATTTCATATGACCACCATGAAGGACTCCATTAGATAAGGAAGAGTAGAAATGGTTACATGAGAATATGGAGATCATTATTTCACCCTTAATGTTTACAACTTCCTACATCTTACTAAAAATCTATTTTAATCACAAAAATCTAGCATTAATGATAACCTAAAAATTGAATTCCCATACCTAAATCCTCATTTTACTTGATGTTTATAAATGACATGATTTTATTAGGAATCCAACAACTTCATGTTTTTTATTTCAATTATAAAAAAAATGAATGTGTAATATTTAGATTTGAATTATAAAATTGAGCAATATAAATTAATAAAAGGACTCATGATTTTAGGAAACAGTGGATTCATGTAAATTAAATTTCCCTAACATTGTCCAGACATCGAATTTAAGAAATGTATATGAATTTATTTTTCATTAATAGTCATCCCTAAAGTTATTGTTCCAAATTATACATTCCATTCATGAGAGGATTTCTAGACCATGTACTTCTTATTTAACTTTGAGCATATATTTTGATTGATCATGTTACATACCACTTATTAGAACATGTATTTAAACTAATCAAAACTATGATTACAAAAAAACACATATAAAATGTTTTATAAATATTTTCTAAATTTCCATATCCTTGATACCACATTTACATCAATAATTGTTTAGTCCAATGAGACCATGACTAACCTTTTTAGGGATGAGCCATGTTTGAAGCAATTTTTATCCATTCATATGACCACCATGAAGGAGTCCATTAGATAAGGAAGAGTAGAAATTGTTACATGAGAATATGGAGATCATTATTTCACCCTTAATGTTTACAACTTCCTACATCTTACTAAAAATTTATTTTAATCACAAAAATCTAGCATTAATGATAACCTAAAAATTGAATTCCCATACCTAAATCCTCATTTTACTTGATGTTTATAAAAGACATGATTTTATTAGGAATCCAACAACTTCATGTTTTTTATTTCAATTATAAAAAAATTGAATGTGTAATATTTAGATTTGAATTATTAAATTGAGAAATATAAATTAATAAAAGGACTCATGATTTTAGGAAACAGTGGATTCATGTAAATTAAATTTCCCTAACATTGTCCAGACATCGAATTTAAGAAATGTATATGAATTTATTTTTCATTAATAGTCATCCCTAAAGTTATTGTTCCAAATTATACATTCCATTCATGAGAGGATTTCTAGACCATGTACTTCTTATTTAACTTTGAGCATATATCTTGATTGATCATGTTACATACCACTTATTAGAACATGTATTTAAACTAATCAAAACTATGATTACAAAAAAACACATATAAAATGTTTTATAAATATTTTCTAAATTTCCTTATCCTTGATACCAAATTTACATCAATAATTGTTTAGTCCAATGAGACCATGACTAACCTTTTTAGGGATGAGCAATGTTTGCAGCAATTTTTATCCATTTATACCCTCCTCTTAGTATTTGTGTGATATTATTAAGTTATAGTGTTGGGGTGATGGGAGTCAAGGATATAGTGATGGAATAAACTATTTATAAAAAGTGAGGGGGTTCTATTATTTTCTTTATAAAGGATTTTGATTCATTCACACTGATTTAAATTTTCACATTCTAGAAAAAAATGAATATAAAAATAGAGAAGAAAATGTGGGTAGTAAGATGGGAGAATAAAATTTTAATCCCACCAATCCAGTTATATTCATTATATGTGGTTAGATTGTAGACGTGTGATATATTCAAATAATAATTTCTTAAAATGAAAAAAACTATAGAGAAAACACAAAAAGTAAAAAATAATGCATTTTTTTCATAGATTATAACCATACATTGAGCCTTAGAAGTGGGAGTTGTCATAGTTTGAATGGAATAATATAATTATATTTAATTGTTATATCATGAATTGTACATTAAGTGATAATCCCCCTCCCTAATCCTTAATTTTTAAACATAAAAAAATGCCAATATTAATCATAAAAACCATTAGATATTTAATTAATAAACTATATTGATTTTATGTGTCTTATTTATTTTAAAAATAATGAATGTATATCATTTACCATCGTAGGAATATGGATCTTAATCTTATGATATTTGAAAACCCATACCTGAAATAATATCATTGTTGATGAAAGAAAATACTCATATGCGGTAAATTAAAATTATTAATGTTTAATAATAATAGATAGAAGAACACGAATTAAATAAATGAGAGGGTCTCTAGTTTTCAATAGAAATAATGTCGAATTATTGAACTGATTTTTTTTTAAAATTGAGAAATATAATTAATATTTTATATGGAATTTGAAATAATTTTTTAAAGTTGATAGTTATTTTCTTATATTAATTTAAATGTTAATAATGGTAACATTAGTTCCCTCTAGTTTTCCATGTCTATATTTTATCCTTGAGGAAAAGATTGGTTTATGTGTGAAGTTATTTGACTCAATACTATTTTCATAGAAACTTTTAATGAAATTTTACTATTCATTCCTGATTTTTAATGAATAAATTAATTAATTTTCATGTTTTAATAAAATATTTGAAGTTTGATCTAATGATTTGAAATTAATATAGATATTTGTTTTTCATGATTTATTATATGGACAAAATATTTCTTTATATTTTTACTATAAGTCTTAAATTTTAACTTAGTTTTTTAATTATTTTATGTTTTTAACAAAAAAATGGGCAATTATAGGTTATCCCATCAATCAGTGGCATCTCACAACAAAGACATCCCACAAAGGGATGACCTACTAATCCACCACCCTAGAGGGCCTAATCACGTCTGTAGGGTGTAAGGACAAATGGGAGAAATAAGCCCATGTGGTGTGTGAGCCTATAGAGTTCCGCACAAATATTTGGGTCTATCCTAATTTGGGATAATTATTGTAGGCGGCCCATGTCTGTGTGTGAATTTTAATATGGTATCCCAACTCAATAAATGCATCTAAGATAGGTTCTTCACCAATTTTCTTCAAAATGCTAGGGGATATTGGGACCATTTATAATGGGGGATAAAATCTTATTATGTATTATTAATTTTATTAATAATGGTTTATTAAATTTTGAATTTTTATGATCCCCATCTCAGGCACCCACAGTTTACTTAACACCTCTTCTTTCCAACATTAATCATCAATCAACCATCACCTACCTCTACCAGAGAACTCTATTCTCGACCACCTACAAGCTTGGTCCTGAACTGTTTATCCAAGAAAAAGACTGAAAGCTCTATTGATACACTCCAAGGACCATGGAATACACCATTATCCATTTAATGATATAGAGAAACCATGCATGATTTATTGAGACTCCTCAAACCATTGTGAAGGAAATATTACTTGGTTTATACCCATGTCACCATTTTCTATATCAAGAACACTCTAGATTTAGCTGATTTGCACTATCAAATCCTAGGACACCTATAAGTGACATTTGGATCCTCACAAGACCACAATAACAACCACATTTTGAGTATACTTTACCACATACCACACTCACTTCTACTATGAATGGGTTTCACTATTGTAAAAATGGTATATTGGATCTACTTTCGCCTTAGTGGTAGATATGATATACCATTTCCTCAATGGAAGATGTTATCTACCATTAATACAATGTTTTATGTGACCTAAAATTTATTTTATGGTATATTTCACCTACCATTGATACAATTGTAGATATAATCTACCATTGTTACAGTTGTGGATGTGATCTACCATCAATAAATGGTAGATGTGATCTACCTTGTATAAAATGGTATATGTGATCTACCATTAATAAAATGATGTATTTGATGTAACATTTTTATAATGGTAGATTTTAATGTTACCACATATACTACTAATATTATATGGAAATTCCATTTAACTGACCCATGCTTACTACTTCCACGTTCAATCTATACTTCCATGAATAAGGCCAGAATGGGAGCTATGTCATAGCATTGTACCATAGGTTTATAGGACGACAAATTCACCACATTGAAGAATATATTCCAATATTTAATTTCTATATATTTCTATCACTATCACCATGTATACATTGTTCATGAATTCCCATTCACTAAAAAAATGACTCTTGAGGAAGAAGACTACAACCATCGCTCACCTAACCACGCTCGTGCTCTATTTACTGATTGAACACCTCCATATATCCTAGGAAAGTATTGAAATACCCAACATGATCCATTGAAATAATAAATTAAGGACTTATATTGTGTGTTCATCCAAGGATGAGTTAGAGTCTGTGGATGATTCCACTATTCATGATGGATGAATGAGAAAGAAGATTTTGGAAATAATGAAAAAATGTTTGATACTTGTTAATAAAAATGATTGATGTGGTATAACATTGGACCAATGGAAAATATGATCTACCATTGGGATAGAGGAATATGTGATCTAATGTTGAGGAAATGGTAGATTCATCTACCACAACTGTGTAATTAAATATCAATGTTATAATTTTGAATCACCTTTGAATTTATAAGATTCAACGCTGAATATATTTTAAAATAAATATTAAACAACAAAAAAGATATTTAAATAAACTATTGAGTAAGATAAAGAGGTTACCTTCCTATATATATATAAGGATACTACACCACTATTGGAGGATCAATTACCTAGGAGATAAGAACTTCTACTATATATGGATACTCTATTTCTGCAGCTTTTATTTCTTTTTTTCATTAATTTTTACTGTGCCCATTTTACCTCATCATTTTCTTCTATCATGGAGGGGTATAAAATTTCTATGTTTCGGCGAAGGGGAGGTGAAAATAATTAATTTTGGAGTCCATGTATTAAAAAAATCTAGTTTTATTTGTTAAACAATATTTAATTCATGATTTCATACTTTGAATGGGATAAAAATAGATTTTCATTTATAATGTGAATATTTCAAATTTCCTTGATTAGAAATTTTTTTCTCCCTCATCTTGATTTTTGATCACACAGATTGGGTGATATAGTTTCATGTAGAAAAGTTATTTATGATTACTAAACATTAGGGGATGAAATTGAGGTCTAATTTCGACATTTGGGACATGAAATAATTGATTTGGTATTTCCTGAGTAAACCAAATAATACCCACTGTGACTTTCCCAAATTTTATGGAGAATAGTATAACCAAGGAAATTGTGTGGATTATTTTCATTATCGATAATCTCAATAAAGGGTTAAACGTATAAATTCTTTTCAATTCATTCATTATACCAATTACTAAGGACCAAGGATTCATTTTAGGGGGCCATAATATACTTACAGAAGGGAAACCAAGCATAAACCCAATCACTTTTCTCAAATATGATATTCAAAAACCGTCTTTATTTTATTCCTATTAATTAAAATCATGATTTTTTATTTACTCTCTTAATTGTTGATAATATTTTTAAAATATTTCTCTCTGGAGATGAATTTGGTTAGGAAAATTACTACACCATTAAGAGGAAAGAATGATTTTTCCAAACATCACAACTGGTTTGTGAAAAAACCTGATGTGATGGGTGAGCCCAGATTTTATATATCCTCTCAATATATTTACATGTTTTATGAGGAATAATAGTTGTCCAAATCAAATGGGTTATTTTACATAGTAGTTTTAAACTATAATGATGACATAACTTTATAGTAGAGATACCATATGTTTTTTACCCAATATTTTAAAACTATCCTAAGGATAGATATTGATGGTAGAGGTGTCATGTTTCTAAGACATGATGTCCAATAATTTTTAATTTACAACATGAATAATGTAGTTATTATCATCCATGATATTTTTTCCATTATATTATATCTAGATGAATTTCAATCTTATTTTATTTATTTAATGGCATTTGATTTTGTTTATTTACATTTCCATATTGATTATATCTTAACTTATAATTATAGTAAATATTTTTAAATGGAATGTGTGTTAATGTATTTATCGTTCCATATTAATTGCCTATATTTATTCATGATATATTCCACAGTAGGCATCCCTTTATGGACATTTGATCTAACACTTTTTTTTTTCTGAGAAATCCATGATGTTTACAATATTTTATATGTAAAGATATTCTAGAGGGAATAATTTTATTCTATAAAAATTATGTTTTAATTTTTATTTTGAAATTTAATATGAAAATCATGAATGTATCTATTTTACTAATACTAATAAACTAATTTGATCATTAGTATATGAAGCCTTGTATCCATGCTATCTTAAAAAATGAAGACACCATCTTTTAGCTACAGGAGTTGGGTTTCTTAAATTTGGAATCATAGGAAGTTAAGTAGAAACCATGGTAACAATATTCAGGAAAACATAGACTAGGGATTACATGTAGATGATATAATTTGGGTATATGTATAAAATAACATCAAAATTATTCGGTATGGTATATATTATGTGTGTTTTACTAGAAATTCATCCATGTATTGATACTAAAAATGAATATGGTACATTAAAAAATGTACATAGGGATAATAAAACTAAAAATGGAACATTGGGATTATTCTAATAATCACCTGGTGCATGAAAGTGGGACTTACTATACACCTAGTTTGACACTGTTGGGTGATATGCTTAGAAAAATTCACATTCTCTTTGAAAACCATTTTGAAGTATTTTAAAATAATTAAATACTAAAAAAACCATTTCTATGATTATGAGATTTGGTATGAATAAATTTTTTAATTTATGTTTAATATTTCCCTTGCTTTGAGATTATACACTATTATTCATAATTTTATTATATATTCTATGGTATGTCATTATTTAGAAATTTCACCTAGATGATGGAATGGGAACATCATCAATGTGAATAATCCATTATGTAATAATTATGTTTTTATTGATAGGTTTATTAAAATATTTTTAAGGGAAATAGTCTTCCAAAATGTTTAAAATATGAGGACATAGAATCATGTGTTAATGATATAGAGAAAGAATTATATATGAATTATGGATTTGGAGGGAAGTTCAGGAAGAATATGATGATTAGTAAAATTATGGAAAAAAAGAAAAAGGGAATGAAGGATTTTCACACAAGTAAAAGTTGTTGAATGAAAAACCTTGGTACTTGTTTAAAAGTAATAGTATTTATCTACAAGTGTTGAGAGAAAGGCCATTGTGCTTCTGATCACAAGGGTTAGAACTGTTTTTACAATGTAAAATGCCTCAATTATATGGAGATGATTCACTATGTATATAAATGACTCATGAATTATACGAATATACATCAAAATAGTCTAATGGATAATGGTAAAACTTATGTTATTACCATAGATAAAGTGGAGTGATTAATATAACAATATTTGTATTCAATAATTATGACATTTTATTATTTTATCAATTATATCATGGATATAATAATTATTGAATATATAATTAAAGTATTATAGTAATTATTCATTATGGATTTGAAATGGAATGTTGAACAATATATATGAACCATAAAAATGGATCATAAATAAGATAAACTTCTTAGAAAACACTATGTTAATGGAAATATAGACATTTAATTTATTTCTTCTATTGATATAATGACGTTGGGATAAAGGGATGATTGATATGGATAAATTAAATTAGATTTTACTAACTACATTGATAGAGGTTGATGATTTTTTGAAAAAGTGTTTTATGATATCATGTATAGACATTAAGATTTATTTTGATATGTGAATTGTATACAATACAATGTTTTAACTATGTTATAAGGAATAATTAATGTTTTCTATAATGTGTTATGGTAATTCATGTTACTACCATGCTTCAAGATAATAGTTGACGAATTATTCACATGATTGATATGTGAAAATTATGATCTACCTCATGTATTTAGGGGCATTAATTATATGTTCATTTTTTAAATCTAGATAACATATTTCAAAAGTGAGAGATTTTAATTTTTGGAAGGTTCATAAGGATAACCATTTATGAAATGAATTAATCTTAAAATTTTAGAATGCTTTATTGAGTAATGTAATAATTCATCATATAAATATTTATACTTATTGGATAACCTATACTATACATTTTTTATAATAATAACAAGATAAATATGGAATTACTTTTCATTATATAATGGATCTTAAGATCTATTAATAATGAATTTCAGTGGTTTAGGGAAAAATTATTTTTTTGATATTCTTTTCATATCATAAGAGATGAATTAGAAATTGATCAAAGAATAACCAATGCATGTAATTGTACCTATAAAATAAAGTATATTTCATTATATTCATAGAGAGTGAATGAATTTCTAAATTCTATGGAATGTATCCTAAAAAATTGTTCTATTATCCTCATTTTTATGAAAAAAACCATTTTCACACATCTTATTTATTCCTTTGTGGTTACTAACATCTTATTGAACATTTTTCTCAATCACTATCCATCAGTATTTTAGTGTTAGTTTTATCTTGTATAACATTGGTTGCACTTTCAAACTATGTTATTTTATTTGGAATCCTAGTTAATTGATTATTCCAGATGAGATTTGTACTTACATTTCATTCTTATTAATGGATGTTTTGTTAATCCTTTTAAGAATGTCTATTTTTAAACAATTTTAATTTCATATTTCAAACCCTTTATTACCATGTTTAATATTAAATTATCAGTATGTAATATATTTAAGGTGAGGAGAATTTAACAACACAAAATTCAATAAGAATAACATAGTATTTGATAGTGTATATAACACACAACACAGATCATAGATGAAAATATAAAACCCCAAAAAATTGTGATATATTTAATTTTAAATAATTTCATTTTCCTAAATATCATACATTATTAACAATAAAAAAATTTCTTTGATATCTTACGTTACATCCAACAATATGTTTCATTGATAGCTTGCGTGAAATGAATGATCAAGCTTTACTGAACAAAAATATCCGATTAATATTATTATTTTATGTGAAAGATTTTTCAAACTAATTGGAATCATGATAATTAATAGGATTAACTATGTTATGAAAATAAATATGTTACACATGTTAATTATATATATTAATTTATTAGTTGTAAAATAAGAATAGTTTTAAAAAATATTTTTTGAAAACAACATTTATCTATAATATAGTTTATTCCATCTATATGCACATTAATTAAAATTAATATTAAAATATTAATTATTTTTATAAACTGAACATCACTTTTGGAAAAATAATATAATAATTAACTTCAGTTAATGTTTTGGTATTTTTAGAAAAATTATATATTTTTTTAATAGTGAATAATACATAATTTTACTTGACAACTATCATCTCATGTAAATTATATATATATAGTTAAATTATATATTAAATTTGTTTTAAAGTAAAATTAGTTCAATAATATATCAATAAATACAATTTAGTTCATTATAATCAATTTAATATTGATTTATGATATTAAAACATTGTAAATTTTTGAACATTTTTTCTTTGAAACCCCACTTTCTTGTCATGTCTGTGAAAATAATATTGAATTAATGTTTTTCTAGTTATGTGAATGGAATTTGAAAAAATGAATCCCATTTTTAAATAAGAATAATTAATTTTTTATAATATGTTAAAATTAAATTTTTTCCATTATTATTTGTGAGAACTATTAAAATTAACTGTCATGATTAAGGTTAAAATAAGGTTTTTCACGTTACATGGAGTTTTTCCAAAATTATTTCCCCACACACATAAGATATTTTTTTCAAACTTGATTTCATTTTTAGAATATGTTTTTATAATTTATCTAATAAATATCTTTTAAATTTTATTTTAAAATATAAATTACCTAGTTAAGTAAAAATATACAAGTTACCATGGTAAAAAACCAAAATGGTATAATTGAGTATCATTTATGAATAAGAAATAAAATTACAAAAAATATGATTATTATTATACTGTGGTGGTATTTATTGACCGTATAATCCTTTAAAAAAATTAGAATCATTGGTTAAAAGTGACATTCAATTATTGAATACTATTAGGTATTTTCAAGAATACCACTCCTACTCAATTTTAAAAGGGAACTCACTCCATTTATTTATTCACACCTCTCATGTCATTGGTATTGAAAAAACCTTCCCAAATGACTTCCAAAATACAATTATATCATCTTAGAATAAATATTATGGCCATAAATCCTATATAATAAGGACATAGTGTGAACCTGAGTAGGATACCTGATGAAGAGGTAATGTTCTTCTACTAGTGTTTCTATTTTATTTATTTCCCAACATCGGTAAATTATTGCTAAACTATGATGATATAATTAACAAAGTATCTTAAGTATAATTATACTTTTTAAATTTAAGGGAATTTCCTGTAAACATCCCCACAAATCTCAAATTTGTTAAAAAATCATCATTTTTTTGTATGGAGGACTACCACATCATGATCCTATGTCATTGGTAATTCCATTACCACATCTCACGGTAGTGTATGATGATGGATATAATGTATATTTATGATATTTTTAACGTAATTATACATCTAGAGTCATTATATAATATATTATTTTATAAATTATCATTACATAGTAGATACAATAGCATCACTCCTATATAAGGCCAACTACTACTTAGCGAAGCAATGTGACTCATCTTTTACTAACACTTTAGATTAATGATGACAATGAAAACTTTAATGATTATATGTGATATAAAATAAATAATAATGATGTTATGTATATATGTATAATTATAAAAATATTATATATTACATTTTGTTTCTTACATTTCACTCAATGAATGATGATAATGTAATTCGTGGTACGTGTGGACTTCCACCTTCACAAATTAAGGGGACTATATTTTCATCACCACCCCATATGGATGTTATATATAATTATATTTAATTGATTAATATATAATATTTTAAATTATTATCATTATAGAAATAAAATATATTATATAACTTATATATATAATGATCATTGTAAAATGGAACCATTCCTCATACGTATGTACAACCTATTGTCTCCTTGATCAAAACATACTTCATTTCCTAATACCATGTTTAATGAGTGTTATTAAAAGAATAATTCATGTATAAATATTATAATTATTTAATTTTTTATTTTTCTTTATATTATTATAATATATAATATTCAAAAGAACCAGAACATTCATGGGAAAGAATGAAGGAGAAAACACATGGATGAACACCCAAATCAATGAAACGAATGAAATATTATAAATTAATGGGTGTTAAGATGTCATAAAATGATCATATATGATATCATAAATATTAATATTTTTACATTATAAGTTATTAACATGATTAAAAACATGTTACATGATGCTAAAAATTGTTCAACCAAAAGTAAGCACGATGTAATGGATTTCATATCAATTTACATTTATTGAGTCATATTCTAATATTATTTACATAATTTGTTTTATATTGTGTGTATACTACCCCAATGACATTTAATATCCTAATTAAATAATAATTTATTTTATTTTCTGTTCCAATTTTAATTATCTCATATAATTATACATGATGTTGAAATTTCAATTTGGTAAGAGTTTTTGTATAATCTCGCTTCCTTTTATTATAGAAAACATTATCTTGAAACAATAAGTTTCATGTAATCATTTTCATTAGAAATGAATTTTAATTATAATATAAATATTCTTTAATTATGGAAATTTTATTTCCAAAACCATATGAAATTTTTACATAAAATGTTTATATTGAAAGCCTTTTGATTAGCTCAGGAAAGGATGATAAATCTGTAAATTTTTCTCAATATTGATATTCAAAGCTAAGGTATGTTCCTTAATTAAGTATATATATTATTCTATATTTGAGGAATTATTTTTACAGTTAGTTATTGGTGACCCCTATATTTTTAAAAGCCCCTTGAGACATCAACACGACTCATGAGAAATTTTTTTTTGTCAAATCTAATGGGTTTTTACCATGTAGTTATAAATTTTCATGAGGATTGATCTTGATGGTATCTATATGAGATGATTTTTTACCATATAGAATTAAAATATCATATAGATAAATCATGAAATTGTATTTATTATGTGCCTAAGATATTACCTATAATAATATTTAATTACCATAATCAGTAATTCATTTATTATCATAAATCTTTCCTTTTCAATGATATTATCTCTGCATTCATTTTATTCCATTTTATTGACAAAACAGAGAGTTTTCTAGTTATTTACCATTCCATATTGATTATTACTTTTCTTAATATAATAATAATGTAAATTAAATGGATTTTTTTCACTTATTTACCTTTTTATATTGATTATGATTATTGATTCATGATAGATTTCAATATAAATAACCCATACCAACCATTTGTGCTCACCCTAATTTTATTATTTCGTTATGAATCAATGAAATGTACTATGTTTTATATAAATGTATATTCCAGAGGATATAATGTTATTACCCAAAGAAAATTGTGTTTTATTTTATATGAATAAATCTAATATGGGAACTATGTATATATCTAGTTTACTAATACTAATAAACTAATCAGTCCATTGGTATTTGACACCTTGTATATATGCCAATGTAATAAAGTAAGACACTGGGTTTGGGTTACCGGGGTTGTGATCATTTCAGTGCACTAAATATAATTATCACATTGACCTCTAAAGACATTATAGAAATCACAATGATAAAAATGTTATATTCATGTGATATATTATTTTTTATAAAATGGTGGTCAATTATTTTTGAGACAATAAGGGAAATATTGATTTTTTATTATTTAATGATGTAGACTCATATATTGTGTTAATAAGAAAAATTTCGATAAGAGTAAGTGGAAAAGCAGTGTTCCTGATACACATATTATGTAGGAAATTTAAAAATAATAATGGTGGGTTTATATTAACCAATGTTGTTGATACAATATTCTTTGATAATAAAAAATATTATGAGTAAAAAGTATATAGAAATTATCTATGATTGAATGTTCTATTAAAAATCAATACTGGATTCCAAGTATCAATATGTAGGGACTTATTATTTTGAATATTGTTGTGGGTATTCAAGTGATATTATACATGGGTGGTACAAATGTTGCAACAATAAGTAACTATTGGTAATACCAAGAAAATAATCCTTAATACATTAGAGTTTTACTATTCATAGATACTCTCTATCATTATTAAATTGGGCATTTGATGTAAATACCACCAATCATTGAATATATATATATATAAAAATAGAAATGTGTTTATGGAACTATAAAATTTCAATAACTGATGAAAAGTCACCCCCTAACAATCTAAAATAATAAAATTTTATTTAATATCATATGAAATAAGAAACAAGTTACATTAACAACCCATGAAATAGATTTCTTTAAATTTAATCTGTTATATATCTTGTGTGACACTAAAAATTTTGTCTAATGCCAATGAGAATGTACCCTAGTGGTACAAGATCTTTCCTGGCATCCAAAAGACCCAGGATCAAATCCAGGAAGGGGTGAATTTTCGGGTACTGTAGCAGCGACTACAATGTAGCAGCAGCGACACTATAGTGGTGGAGGGACTGTAGCAGATACTGTAGCAGTGGCAGCATTGTTTCAAGGACTGTAGTAGCGTGTGTACTGTAGCAGTACTATTTACCGAGGGGTCGTTTGGGAAAAAAGGATTTCAAGCCTTGTACTCAGACCATGTGGCCTTGGGCCTTCATGCTATGTAATGGGTCTCCCTATAGCCAGTCGAAAGAGGTCTTTGCTTTAAATAATAAATTGTGTCTTTGACCCCTACCTTTTTTAAAAAAACTAAACATCATGTCTAAATAAAATGTAATACAGTATACTATATAAACTAGCTGTTACTGGTGGTAATGAATAATACTAATTATATTAATAAAATTAAGTTTAACTATGTGTTAAAAATAATATACGAATAAATTAAATAAAAGAAGACATGTTTTCTGAAAGAATGTGTTTCACTAAAAGATGGTTTAGTCATCCTTTTCACACATATTTTAATTTCATTAAAACTTTATGAAAATAAATTTGATAAAAATAAATTTTTTTTATATCAAAATATCAAAATTTCCAAAAGGTGAATTTTGGGATTTTTCTTTAATGTTTCATTTTTTGATGAATAGTGAACAATTCTGAATTTTAATTGCAAACATACCTTTTCATTTAAATAATTTATAATGTAAATTTATATTTATTTTAATTTTTAGTTAGTAAAATTATATATAAATTAATAAATATAGGTAGTTGGAATAATTTACTGATTTAATTTTGATATAAAAACATTATAAACATTTTAACATTTTCCCATGCTTTCTCATCACGCCTAAAAGATTAATTCTAAATAAAAAAATTACACTAATGTGAATGTAATTTAGAAAAATGGATTAAATATTTTAATTCAATAAAAATTAAATTATATAACACGATAAAATTAATTTTTGACCAAAAATTTTATGAAAATAGTTAAAAATATTGAACATAATTATGGTAATAATAGATTTATTATTGGATAAACTAAAAAAATAAGGGTTAAAATAACATAAAAAGTTATATAAAATATATTTCATGGAAATATTTCAAACATATAATTTATATAGATCTATAATACAATATTTTATACAATTTTTTCTTGTGAAAATCATGGGTGCACCTTTTTATTCTAAAAATTAAAATTTTGCCACTCACCTCACTTATAAAAGGCCACCCCTCTAATATCATATTCACACCATAAAAAACATTTATTTTGGACAATAACTACCCATATAAAATCCTAAAGTCTATCCAATAATCCTATAAGACTTACTTTTGAAAACAAAATACAACCTAGGAAGGCTTTGGTGCATACCTATGGAGGATGCCCGAAGAAGAGGTAATGTTTTTCAATGAGCGATTTTATTTTATTTCATCATCCACATCCATAAATTATTATTAAAAAAATATGATATAATAACATGAGTATATGTTATATAACTATATGCCATTATATTAAGTTTCTTACCTTCAACAACCCTGCACTTCCTTCAAATGAGTTATGAAATCAATATTTGTGTGTATGGTGGACTACTACCTTGCAATCCAATGCCATTGATTTTTCCATTACAACCTCTCTTGTTTCTATATAATTATTTCTGTAAAGAAAATTTATATATATTTTTTATTTATAATATAATAATACCTATGAATGTTTTATATGATATATATCCTTTCTCTATCTTTCCTATATAGGATACGATAACATCACTTGTGTGTATGATTGAATACTGCCTCATGAAGCGATGTGATTCATATTTCACTAAAAATTTACATGTAAGGTTCAAAAGATAAATTTAATAATCATATTTTATATAAATGATACAATAATTATATTCATGAAATCTTTATCTTTCATTAAATATAGTATATCATTTTCATTCATGAACTTATAAATTATAAAGTCGCTTGTTTACGTGTGGACTACCGCCTACATGAAGAGTTGAGACACTCTTTTCATCACCACATCACATGATTTATATATATAGGAATATTTAAAGAAATAATTTCCTATATTTATATATATGATTTTATTATCATTCTATAATGATACAATATTACTTACCTTTTTCAATAATGATCATTGATAAATAGAAATGTTACTCAAGCATACACATGACATGTCATCTATATGATCATAACATACTACATTTCTGAATAAAATATTTTCACGATTAGACTTAACAAGATAATTAATGTATAAATATTATGATTATGTAATTATTAGTATTCTGGGTATAATGAAATAATATTATATTTGTAAAAACCAGATCATTCATGACAAAATATGCACGAGAAAACAACACAATTTACACCTGAAACAATGAAAATGATGAAATAATATTAATGAATGGGTGATAAAAAATTATAAAAGGATCATAAATGATATTATAAACCTATTATGGGTCTTTTATAAGATAACAACTTGTTTAAATTCCCTGTATTGGAGGGTAAATCATGTTAAACCAGCAAGAGGCTTGCAGTAAGGGATTATGTCTCAATTCCGGTTCATTAATTAAATTTGTATGATATAAACTATTTTTTATAGTGTATATAATTCTCCATGGAATGTAGTATCTGGATTCTTAAATAATTAATGGTATTTTATGTTTCTATTTGAATTATTTCATACAATGGTATTTTACATGAAAATTACAAAGGGGTAAAATTTATTATACAATCTTACTTTCTTTTGTGATTGATAAATTTATATTGAAACCATCAATTCAATGTGAACATTATTAATTATGCATTAAATTTCTATTAAATATCAATATTCTTATTTTATGTTTATTATTATTTAAAAACTATATACCATTTTTAAATATAGTGGTTAGTTTCAGAAATATTTGATTATATAGGGGAAACATTGATAAATTCATATCCTTTTTCAGTATGGATATTTAATGATTTGTTATGCTGATTCATTGAATAAATTGATCATTTGGTATGTGATTAATTTTTTAGTCCTATAGTGTCAGGGGGTAATGGTATGATATAATCCATTGATGTATTAGTAGGTCTCACGAGACAAATTTATAGGAAAAACTAAATGGGTTTCGACAAGTAGTATAAAAAATATCTTGTGATAGATCATTAATGTTGAGGAATAATGGTTGCTCTGATCATGGAGTCCAAAAATTATGAATTTCATTCATTAATAATTCATTTATTATTAATGATGATATTTTCACAATGATATTTTCTATAAATTAATTTCATTTAGAGTTTATTGATTAAATTTTATTTTGTTCTCATTTATTACAATATAAATATTGATTATACCTTATCTATTCAAGAATTGAATTTATTTAAATGAAATGATTTCTCAATTATATACATGTTCATATTTATTATTTTTATATATTCATTATAGCTTTCATTATACTTGAACCTTACTAATTATTTGTGCTTACCCTTATTTTGATTACTTTCACACTACCGAAAAATCCATGTATGCTTATAATTTTAAACCATGGGTATAGGTTATACCCATGGTTTTAATAACCATGTACTTATTTGTTTTTGTTATTGACCTATACCCATGTTTTATATAAAAATGTTGGGTATAAGACCCATTTATTCCACTATACCCACAGTTTTAATGAGACCATGGGTATTGGTAGCTACCGGAATCTGGTAATAGCACCACCAATTATTTCTCCAGTAATTGAACCTTTAATTAAAAAAAAATATTATACTATCAATGAAATAAGAAATTTCTATATTTAACATCAATCCAAATCTTTTAATAGTCTTCAAACCTTATAGAATAATAAAACACAAAAATAAATAAATAAATAAAATTAAATTCAAGTCATTACAGAACTACATAAGGCTCCTTCATGCTTTGTAAAACATATAGTTGATCAGTATCTCCCCATCACCAATATCCTCATCCTAAACATCATAATCAACATAATTATCATCATCAGTGACATCAAAATCCTCACCAACAACATCATTTGGAGAAGAAACATCATCAACAACATCATCACCACCACCCTTAGGTCAATATCGACTACATCCCTAATTGGAATACCATATACAGAACCTATTAATACCACATAAGAAAAAATATTAGTACTAAACTGTGATGGATGTGATTGAATTATACCCAATAATGATTTTAGTAATTGGTTGGTGATCATCTAACTTCTTTCACACACCTGTTTACATCTTTCATGCTCTTTTAAAGCTTTTTTTCATCAAATGCTTCGGCATGAGTGCTATTTTGCATGGGGTGTATGAGAGGCTTGAGGGGATCCCATGAGGACCAATAACATGGGGGATGATTTTTTCCCTATTTGACATTAGACTCTTCATTGGTGTTCTTCACCTAATACCTAACTCAATTGGTCATTCAACCGGAAGTTTGCGACTTTTTTAATATCAAGGTCCTCTTGAGCAGTATGTTGGAAAAAAACAAGATATTTCATTATTAATTTTGAATAAATATTTGAAAGATAAATAAAAAAAATATAAAAATATCTTATGGTTATGAATTTATTACACTTCCATCATTTTCCTCCTATTATTAAAACATAATATTTCCAAAGATACACAAGCTCGGATGTATGATACAGCCTTATGAAAATGAATTTGATTATTATACACATATTTAAAATGTAAAATTTTATTATATTCTATTATAAAAATGGAAAAACTATTAAATGATTAAAAAATTCATAAATTTAAAAATGTGATAAACATTGTTGAAAATTTAAAATATAATATAATTATAAATAGTTTATAATTATAGGTACTCATTATAAAAATTCAATAATCATGAATTTGGATTCTCTCTAATAATTTCATAATTTCCCAATGGCCTATAGGACTTATATTCTTATTGGACATTTGGCCATTAGGACAATTTTTAAATTTCCCATTAGGCATATATGCCATTAGTCATACAGGCCAACAATCCATTAGAACTATTGGCTAATTGGCCATTAGTCTAATTTGCTAATTAGGATTAACAGACAATTGGACTATAGGCCTCATGGACAATATTCCATAATCAATATAGGCCAATTTTCCTCTAGGACTAACACATGATTAGCCATAATGGCCAATTGACCAATTAGGCATATAGGCCAGTTTCCCATTGGGACTAGAGACCAATTGGAAATTATTCATAGTGGCCAATTCGACATTAGGCATATAATCTTAATGGTGAGTGAGACTATAGGCAAAATGTCTATTAGGCATATATGTCAATTTTCTAAGAGGCCAATTAGAATATATACCTAGTTGTTGAATAATCCATCAGGACTATATTCTAGTTGTACATTTCACCTCTCAACCTAATGGAATAATTGGAAATTAGGTGTAAAGGTCGAATTTCCATTAGACCATTTGGTATATAGTTTGATTGACCATTAGGCCTATAGGCCAATCGGTCCCTATGCATATAGGCCAATTGAAACTTGGGAATATATTCCAATTTTCCACTCGGTCTGTAGGCTAATTTCAAATTAGCCTATAGGCCAAATTGCTAATCATCGTAGAAACCCAGTGCCCAATTAGGCTATAAGCCTAATAGACAGTCATCCAATTATTCCAATGGCCAATTGTCTGATTTGAATTATTGATCAATCAAACCCTAAGGATTAATGTAAAATTGTCCAATTAGGCCTATAGGCCAGTTTTCAATTAGGATAATTGATCATTAGGCCTATAGGACAATTGGACTTTAGTCTTAATGGCTAATTTTCCTCTAGTCATAATGGTATATTGGCCAATTTGTCTTTAGGCCTATATCCAATTTTCCTCTAAAACGAATGGCCAATTGTCTTTTTGGCCTAATGTACAATTGGCATATAGTCTTAATGGCCAATTGTACTATATGCCTAATGAACATTATAAAGGGGTATTTTCAGCCCTATATTAAATGGAATAATTATATTGAAATTAAGATCCGTCATGAAAAGATAACTAATAAAAATATAAGTATTATATAATTTCAATTCAAATTAAAGAACCAATCTATTATTATGATTAAGAATTATATTGTGCTCTAATTTGTGCTGATATGTCATTGAATCACTATTCTTTTTGTTTTTCACCAGTGATTCATAACAAATTAAATACAATTAATAAGAATTAAATTCTATATGAAACCTATTGATGATTCTCAGTACCATTAACACCTAAGACTTGTAATATGGAACCATTTTTCGATATTGAGTTTTTAGATAGTTGGGGAATATTGGTACACCATCTAAATAAGAAGAAAAACTTCTCTTCCATCAAATATTCATCTCCTACTTATATGATCGTCATAACTCCCCATGATCCATCAACCTTTAATTATTAACAGCTTCACTGTTGGGATGTTAAAATGACTCTACAAAGAACATGATAATTCGTAATATTCAATAATAATAATGATCTAAATTAATATGATTTTTTTCCCATATATGTACCCATTATTTTTCCTTGTAGTCATTTTTGATTAGTCCCCATGAGACTGGTTCCAACCGAATGATATTGTGATACTTGAATAAATTTTCCTTGAAACCTCTACACATCCTGGCATGTTTACCTATCATCTACTTATATTCTTTATAATCTACCATTATCTATGACTAGTGGTTTAAGGATTCCTTCATACAAGTGTTCCCACATCTCTTACTTGATGATCCCTCTATATAATTTAATAGAGGAAAAAGAAGAATTATGTTATGGTGAAATAGAAATAATTAAGTGATATAATTTGAAATAGTTATAATTAAAAATAAGATGTAGAAGACTCAATAGGATATAATGGATTTGTGGGATTTCATAGATCCATTGCCTCTGAATGTAGTGTTTTTCCCATGACTGATATGGGTGCTCTTTATTCACTAAAGTGGAAGAAGAAGGAACAGAGTCCTTAGATGTTGAATGGATGGTAAGAAAATGAGGTGGTGTATACCTAGAAGAATATGGGTAGAATATTAGGGGACACACCAATATATATGAATATGGTATAGGTTACAACATCTTTGGAGCTAGTGTATACATGGTATCAGAATAATAGGCTAAATGGGATGATAGAGACATGAGTGGGAACAACCATGGAGGCTCAAGAAAAGGATGGAAAGTTGTTGTATATGGGTTTTCGTTTGTTGGGCTAGTGTGCACCTACTATTCCCAATCATATAGTCACTTCTTTAGATTTTCTGATGTATTTTTCATAATATTCAGAAGAATGAATTGTAATTTTTTTAGAAATAGATCTAAAAAATCATGTATACAATAGAGAAGTCAAAGAATCCATAAGCCATGTCATAACATATTTTAGTAAAACCAAGTTAGACATTTTATAAAAACTGGTTTTAAACCATTTTTTTGAATTTCATTAACTCTAATTAAATGAAAGAAAACTGGACAATACTTAAACTAAAATAACATTCCAAACTGAAACTAATTATAATAACATTATCCTCTTAAAATCATGTTGACAAAAAAATAATGAACAACTAACACATATGATTTCTTCTATATTTCACCAACCACTACTTTAGGATCAACATCAATTCTCACAATAAGAAAATTAGAGTCATCAAAAGAAATATTTTGTTTATAAACAATTGGGGATCTAACAGGGGAAATTTCATCCCTCAAATCATGAAATATATTTCATGGGATTACTTCTATAATGAAACCCTAATCATGTCTCATATGATCTTTCACAAATAACACTTAACATTACTTTAATTCCAAAAATTAAGGTTCATCAGTACGTAGGAATCGAATCATGTTAATAAATCTGAATCCACAGTCATCAATAAATTTACCCATTCATGTTAATGAATCATACCAATTATATGTCATCATAGTGACTCATCCTTGAGAGTAGTGATCCAATGACTGTATTTTCTCAACAGAACCGTAATAATAAATATATTCATATATAGGAGACTATCTAATACACTGGAATAACCATATATTATATCATTTAACATAACACCTTTATATTTTCAACTCATTTTCACTACTCAATTAGTTGTAAAAAAATATATATCAATTTATTATTAAATATTTACAATCACAATCCAATGAATTGGGACCAAAATAAAAAATTATTAATTCTTTAGAAATAGATTAAACAAGTAAACTCAATACCTAAAATATATATTGATAATAAAAATAAAATGGATATATATAGTTTAAGATAATTAATGTAATGGTCATAAATTTCATTTCAACTGAAATGTAAACTCTAGGCTATAAAAATTCAATATCCTTCTCAAAGGAAATGATCGATGAAGAATACTTATAAATTTTTTATGATCCATACATAAAATGATAACAAATAAATATACAAATTACATACTTGATATAGTTATAAGTATATATAAAATTCCATAATATGAGATAATAAATAAATATCAAAATTATGTACTTGTTAGAGTCATCAAACAAACCATTATTAAACAAGACAGTGTGATGTACCATATCTCTCTCTTCAAGGATAAATGTATCCAATGTGTAAGACAAAATAATTCCTCATGTTTAGAGAAGATATGGGAATAATGGCTCAATTTCCCCATAATGGAAATCATTATTTTTTATTGGCCAGTTATGTATTGTTCTCTCATTAGACAAATACAATGAACATAAATACATACATTTGTGGTCTAGATAACCTCCCAAAATCAATAATTCCAGATAATTCTTTTATCTGAGATATTATTTCATTGTGAACATATTTAATTTACTAGGATACATAAAATAAGAAAATGGTCCACCAAGAAGTGTTTTAGTTGGAAGATGGACTGTTAAATGCAGCATGGACGTCAAGAAGGATCAGTGATTTTTTTTCATCTTACCCAAAATTAATGGTGCCTCAGTCGGATTTTTTTATCAAGAATGCCTTTTATAAACTTTAAGCATAATATTCTCTAAAAATAGAACAAGTGAATCACTTTCACCCATATATTATTGGATATAAAATGTTGAATTAATATTGGAATCAATTCATGAAACATGATGTGATAATCATGAGTTCTTAGAGATTTTAGTTTCAAATCCCGTCTGTTTACTCATTAAAATATGTTTCTGGAATATCTTTTAGGATCAATGATAACCTATAGTAATTACAGAAAATTATATTTTTCTAATAGTTTCATCACATAAGAAGCACAAGGAACTTATAATTTCTTTAAATTAATAAAAAAGGATGGATTCTTAGCCAAATACCCCAATCCCAAAAGTCTTGATGAGATCAGAAGTCATATTTGGTCTTCCCCTTTAAATTTAGAAGAATTTTAAGAAATATTTCACCTATATATTTCTCTCAATGTAAATTTCATCTAAATAATTATTTAAAAAATTGGTATACCAATATGGAATCTCAGAAAAGATTCTTCTCTTTCTCAATTTTAAGTGGTTTTAGTGTCAAACTATTTTTCTCTTTTTAGATTTCAGATTACCTTTACCTGATGAGAAAATAAGATTTTAAATTCATTAATCACATCAATAACTAACATAAATTGAGGTTTTTGATCAGTGTCAACATTAATTTCAAACCTCCAACGATCCTACATGTATTGATGATCCATTGGAAAGAATTATCAATACCCCATGAAATTGAAACTATGCTGATATTTAAACCTTCTCTATCATGTATTCTTTATGGAAGCAAGACAAGATAGTTTTCCCTTCATGATCTAACTAAACATCATTGCATAAGTTTCGAAAGTATAAATATTCCATATAAGGGAAACATGAATTCGAAATATATGTTTTCAAGAATCATCGAATGTATGCACGCATCCCAAAGTTAATTCAAAACTCTTATTAATTGTTATAGGTAGACGTTTGTATCATTGTTGGGATAAAAAGGTCCATATATCATTATACTAATTAATGTGAATGATTTTTTCATACACATTCAAGGAAGAATTTTATAAACTATAATAAAAACTATACACATGCTATGAGTAGTAAGCATTTGACCATACTGAATAAAACTGTCATAGGGTAGACCAAAGCTAACATTATGTACCTAAAATTAAAAATAATGATGTTGGACATCAAATTCCAATGGTACTAATTCATATATAGTATAAAACAACTCATCATTACCTTTAATTATCTAAACAACACACCTTAGGATATTGGATGCAATTTACACATACATGAATAGTTTTTTGATGTCTGGGAATCAATGTAATGTGCCACATGGACTTTGGTGGCACACAATATGGTTTTCCATCTACATTTTCCATAGATCAAGATGTACCACATTATTTATTATCTTTATGGTTAGAAGATTAATCCCAAAATAATCTTTATACTATTGTAAAAGAAGAGTCTGGGAATCAATGTAATGTGCCACATGGACTTTGGTGGCACACAAGATGGTTTTCCATCTACATTTTCCATCGATCAAGATGTACCACATTATTTATTATCTTTATGGTTAGATGATTAATCCCAAAATAATCTTTATACTATTGTAAAAGAAGGAATATTATTAGTAGAAAATATAAGAATCTTAATTAACTCCCAAGACTTATAATGATTTTAGGTAATATCTACAACATAAAAAAGAAATCCCTTTTAAAAGGTAAGAATATAACATTTATAAGTATTAGATTTTATATATTTGGTTTTTAAATTATATAACAATAAAAAAATTCTAACATTTACATTTTAGTACAATCTATATATACTAGAGTTTTGACATCTTCCATTAAATTTATAACTCTCTCAACATCATAATATTCAGTATTTTCCACATGTGTATTAAAATCATTTACTTATTTCATTGTAATATTATCTATAATTTGATGATGAAAAAATAGAAATCTATCAAATATAAAATTCTTCATACCACTTCATTATTTTCATTAATGAATAGTAGAAGATTTTCTCATCTCTCCATTGTGATACCAAACATAATTGTTTTCCTTGAAATCTAGCATTCTATATATAGTGGATAACTTAATTCCCACTTATCCATGGTCTTACAACACAATTATAGAATGGACATATTATAAAAACTCCATTTAAGCATTATTAAATGAAAAATATAAATAAATTAAGAAATAATTTGATGCTCGGTTGAAATTTGATATGTCTAACACATCAAGCTTCTATACATTGTATTACAAGGGAAATATGTTATATTCTGATCAAAAACATAATATATAATTCAAAAATTCATTACAACCAATTTTTATATAAAAATCATAGAATCATTCAAAAATCTAGGATGAAAAATAATATGAGAATTAAATATGTTACAAGTTTTGACTAAAGATAAGGAATCAAGGTGGGTATCACTAAAATTTAACTATTCACTATCATGGTCAATATATTGAATTATATTTACACAAAAATAAAAATTATTCCATATGAATAAATTATTTTTTTATAAAAAAACCCATCCATCTATCCCTATATTTGATTTACCAACCATAAGGATTAAATATAATTCTTGATAAAAAAGGGATACCCACAACATCTAAATAGATCAACTAATATAATGGAATTAATTTTACCTTCCTCAAAATGAAACAAAAAAAATTCCATCATGGAACCCAGGAAGAAAACATTATATACTTTTCATTAATACATATTAAATAATGGTTTTTGAAATAATGAACATTAAAACATAGAGTAATTACATGTTGAAATATTAAATTTATTATAAAACATGAAGATATCAAATATAAATATAATCAATATCTTTTAAATATACCCAACTATAATATAAAATATCCAAAATAAACTTTTAGAATAAAAGATATTACATTCTGTTTGGAAAAACAAATAAGAAAAAAACCCATTTAATTATATAAAATTAATGTAACAAAACAAAATAACATATAAATCATGTTTACTAAATGAATATATGTGTATATAAATAATTATATTAGTCCACATCCAATAATACCATTTCATAATTTTAAAATTAGCAATGTTAGTAGTAAAATCATATTTAAATTATTTACTCATTCAATAACTATTTTTAATTATGTTTTTGAAATGGTTTATGAGAATGGACTCTAAAACAATCATATTTTATATAATTTAATAACAACAAGAGGATATATTATAACTATCATCCATTTTTATTTCATCATCACAAAAACTTTTATTTTAAAAATATTATTAATAAAAATTTGATTATATTCGGGATATTTTTTATTTACTGGAGTAACTTTAGAGGGGTAGTAGAAATGGAATTTTTTAGGTTTTGTTGGGCAGTTGTTTTCTATATAGAAATTAAATAATATTAATGTAATGACATTTTATATTATGGTGACCCAATAGTGCCGTAGGGTCAAGGAAATTTATTAATTATCTCATCCACTCGTTTAATATATAAAATGGAATGAAATTTAGTGTTTCAATATAACGAATAGACTTTTAATGACAATAATAATGTAAATATTTGTTGAAACATGTATATAATGAAATAATACTCTTAAATAATATATTTATGTTTCATTGCTTATCATTTTTGAATTATATTATTTTCGACTTACTACTATAAATACACATCATAAATATACCTATTGGATATGTGCCTAGTCAATGACCATATATTGAATGACCTTTTTACAAATCACCATATTCCTAAGATCATATATTGAGTGACCAAATATACCAAGGTCTTATTTAATTTTGATATACATCCTTACATATATATATATCAATTCTTTAATCATTTGAATTTCATTTTTTTCTCAATATGTCAATTAGAATTATAATCCCTAGTGGTTAAAAACAAGGATTGAGTGATTAAATAAATTATTGTGATTCTTTCTTCCCAGAAAATTCATAATCTAATACCTAAAATCATTCATCTAAAACATAAATTATAAAATCAATATTTAAACAATATAGGAAAATTATAATTTTTCAAAGGTTATTGTAACATCCCAGGTAAATAAAGAATAAGAAATATTTCATATTTATTAATATTTGTGAATTAAATATTAATTTTACTTTAAAGGGGTTGCTTTGTTCGATAGCTTACTTGATACGCAAAAGCAAGATTCATTGAAATCTTACATTACAAACTAATAATATATTATTATTTAAAACGGTAGTTAACTCCTAGCCGTTGTATTGGAAGAAATGAAAGAAACTAACTAAAATATGATTATACATGTTTTTTAAATGTATTCACATTTATCCAATCAATGTCAGTGGCTTAAAATGTGAATGAATCTAATTTTAAACATAATTTACATTAAAAGGCTTATTTATCGCTTTTTAATGGAAAACCCTTTTTAAAAGTCATTTTGGTCAATTTAATACATTTTATATGACCAAATAAAATCGTTATTTAGAATAGGGACATAAAAACTTACCTTGTGTAAAATCATGGAATTTTTCCGATAAAGTTTTATTTTTAATGAATAGTGAAAAATATTGTATTTTAATTCAAATGTGCATTTTAATCTAATTTATTTATATGTATATATTATATTTTTAATTTGTTATAAAGTGTAATTTAAATATATTTTTACCATTTAATCCAATGTGGGTCATTGGAATAAATTTCACTTTGAAATTCGACATAAACAAGTGTGAATCTTTTGATAGTTATATTTTCTTAAGAACACGGTATTTGTTTTGAAATGAGAATTAATTTTAAAGTTAATTAATACCAATTCTATTTTATTAATTTGGAATAATAGACAAAATTTTTGAATTCGGAATATCAAATATATCTTAGGCTGAATTTTTGGTATTTGTCTGAAAAACATCAATTTTTGATGAATAGTGAAACCACTTAGTGGTAGTTAAAAAAATGACGTTTTCATTCAAATGAAATTTTACCACTTCTGTGAATTGAATTTCAAAAATAATACATACATGGTTGTCATAAAGAAGTAAAATTCGGTTCATTAAGATGAAAATAATGTTTTTTAATAGTAACCTTTGACTTTTATTTACCGTGGTTAAAGGTAAATAGGGTAATTCAAGGATAAAAGAATATTATAATAATTCAAAATTAACTTACCACATTTCAAATCATTATTTTTTGAGTCATTAACGACCATGGGAATCTTTGGGTCTATTTTGGGACCCATTGAGCCACTTGGGAGTGATAATGACAATTTAGATTAATTAATATAATGTAAAGACAAAATTGACATTAACAGAAATATTTTAGTAATTAATTTTTATATGGTGATATATAAGTTATATTTTAGACTATAAATATTAATTGGAAATATAAAATGAGTTCCCAAATCATGGTATTTTTTTATAATTTTTAGACATCATATAAATTAAAATATTTTTGACACATTAATGATGCAGTATTTACCTCATTAATAAACGTTTTAAATAAATAAGATTATAATGATTAAAATATTATCCAAAACATGTCCAATTATGATTGGATGATTTTATTTCGACCATGAGTCATCTTATATCATCCTTAATGATTTTTGTACATTTTGAAACCGAATATCATTATATAATAAAATAATAATTTCACACTTCCTTAAAGAGCCCCTCCTCTCCCTTATAAAAGAAGACCATTTCAATCCAATTCATCACACCTCTCAAGCCATTTAGCTCATCTAAAATCTGCCCAATTAAGCTCCCTATATCCCTATACTCCCCTTAGAAGCCTTACCTTTGGCAGAAGGCACTTCAAGAAGTCCTTTGGTTCAAAGAAAAGGGAGTTACCCAAATTAAAGGTACCTGTTTCTCTTAAATTGTTTTCTATTATTTTACTTCTCCAACCCCTAATATAATAACCCGGCCTAAAACCTTACTTAATATTGAATTAAATGAATATTTAACATAGAGGATATTTTCAGGTTTAGTGTTTTAGAGAATTTGGACATAACTATAATATCTCAAAATACTACAAAGTAGACACATCTACTATGTTCCCAATGTTTTCAGAAAATAAAAACTCTTGAACAAAAGATTCATGTACAGTTCTTTGTTTTAGACAGCCTGACACTTCCTTGAACTCAGCCTTGACCCTATTCAACTTTATGTCCTGTGAAAAAAATTTCAAAAACTTTGGATGAGCATAAAAAGATCAGTATGGTTTATAACAATAAGGAAATAAAACATCATTCCACGTATACATAAGAATCAATGAAATCATACTTCACTCATAAAACATAATCACTTTTACATACCACATGAAATCATAAGATTTATGAATAACTCATAGATATCATAAGATATAAAGGTAACTTGAGGCATTCATAACATTATTACATAGGGAGTAACCCTCTTGGTTACGTTTGGAATACCCATCACATTATATTCCCTAAATCTCTTCGGAGAAACCTTAACGTTTAACCCCTTCGCGTTACCCAATGCATTGGAGAGCTATATCGGGCTCACCCGCACATGGTTTATCACGAAACCACCCGTCTTCATAAAAAATTCCCATGAACCATAACATAATCATATCACATTACTTAATAATAAAGGAAAGATAATATTCCCGCATTGTAATAACAATATAACATTTTAAGATATTGAATCCATTCTAAAAAACCATTTTAAAAACCATTTAAAACATTTAATAAAGAGATTTTTGAATCAAAGTGTCCCATACCACTTTGTATCTTTTAACATTTTACACCATTAATATCAATATAAATAAATCCTTGAAACCATTTCGAAAACATGTATATTAATGACAAATTTTTATAAGAATAAATCATTAAAACATTTAAAACGATATTTTAGTTAAAGGTTTTTAACAAAATGAGAGACAATTGAATACAATAATCGAGGAATAACCTTTATTAAGAAGTTTATAATATCATGAGAATAAAGGTATTCATGATATAATATTCTAAAGGACAGTATATACACCATATTAGATTGAATTGGTGCATAACAACAATTATGTCTCAATAGAAATGTAAAATGAGATAAAATCCCTCATAAAGATGGTATCCTTAAATTAAGGATAAATCAAAATCATAATTATGTGTAAAAAAAATAAATAAACCCAATATAAGTTTATATTAAGTGTAAAACAATATAACTTCATTCACACATATTCAATGGATGAAATATTCAATAACTACATGTTGAACCCAAATAAATCAAAATTGGGTTAAGAAGTTCCTTTGGTAAAATTCGACAGCCTAACAACATCACTTTAAAATTCATAAAATTAGTTGATGAGAGAGAAAATGGTATCTCAACACTTGGACATAAAATATCCATAAATAATGATATATAAGAACATATCCTATCATAAAAAGATGTAAATTAAAAGACATAACAAAATAAGTCTTTTTAAAAGAGGAGTGTGAAAGGTTCCCTTACCGATTTGGGAAACTTTCAAAACGTTCACCCCATGAAAGAAGGGTCATACAATTAAGATGTAACAACCCATAAATGTGATTATATTATAATAATAGTAAAATAATGTGCAGTACATACCCCACACAAAAAAGGAAATAGTGGCCAATATATCATGAATCTCATGGGAATAAAAAGTGAGATGAAAATCCCTTACGAAAACTCAGCAGCCTAACGGCGCCACTTAAAACATCCAAAAATGGATTTATGAGATCAAATAGGGTCTATCATAATATTAACATAAAAATTTAAGAATGAGTAATATAAAAGAACATCCATAAACATAATAAAGATGATCTTAAAAGAAATGACATAAAAGAGTGTACTAAAAAAGAAAGAGAGAAATAGGATCCCTTACCTCGTGTCCGACTTGACTCGATCATCCTTTAATCTCCTGAATAATAAACTTGAGTCAATTTTTACTTTCTTAAGAACCTTTTTCAAGTTCATTATTCCTTTTATATCACTTATTTCCATGTTATGCACATTATGTAATCATTTAAGTTAATAACGGTCGTTTTGTCGATACTTGGTACTTGAGTCAAAAGTGAACTTCTTATATTTAATAGTTGTTCATATAGTCAAATATAAATTATATAAATAATGATATTAATGATATAGATATCATATATACCATATATATATCCAGTATATAAATGCATTTATAATATTAAATAGTAATTTAGATGTAAGAAATGAAATGCACCGTTCATGGAGACGGTAAGCTATATGTATGCATGAACGCTACTTTAATTTCTATTTAATACTTTAATGGAATGAAATAATAATGATATAAAGGTATATTATAATTCCAGTATAGTATCATATATAATATCACTAACTTTATCCTTTATACGTCCGACATATGGCATTAAAGAATCAAATCACTTTTAGGGGGCGGTAGTCCGCACTTCTTAAAATGAAGATATCGCGTCTACCCATAATGGAAATCATAAAGGTATGCCATAAATGAAAAATACAGAAGCTTAAGGAAAACATAAAAATATTATATATCATATATAAACATAGTGACATCATAATGGTCACTTTTGAAGTTGTTAAAAGAATATTGAACAATCATCATTTCGTGAGGTAGAAATTTGGCATCCACAGAAACAGTATGTTCATTAACCATTATACGGAGTTGTGTGGAAGTGTAGCTCGAATCCTTCTTATAAAAACATCCTATTATATTGAAGATACTTTTTTTTACAAAATAAATTAATAAAATGATTTTAGGGGGTTGGAGAAGCAAAAAAAACAAAAGAACATTAAAGAAGACTTTACCTTTAAATCGGGTAACTCCCATTGATTTGAACCAAAAGGGTTTGCTGAAGATTATTCTGCCCAAGGTGAGGATTCAATGATGAATATAGGGATGGGGAGAGACGAAATGGGAATGGTTTGGGAGATCAATGGCTTGAGAGGTGTGGGTAAGGAGGTAGAGGTGGGGGCCTTTTATAAGAGGAGAGGAGGGGTACTCTTGGAAAGTTATAAAAGGATACTTTTTTATAAAATAATTTTCTGATTTTAAAGGTCCCAAAATTATATATTTCTTGGATAAGGTGATAATAATTCTAAATCCACCCATCCAAAAGGTTTTGGAAAAGTGTAGGTCTTATTTTTTACATTATCTTTTCATTTTATTTAAATCATTAAATAATGAGGTAATCGTTGCATCATCCTGATGTCATAAATAATTTAATTTATTTAATGTATAAAAATTATAAAACGATACTATGATTTAGTAAATATATTTATCATTCCAATTAGTATTTATAGTCAAAAATCTGACTTGTATAACCCCATGTAAATTTTTTTTAGTAAAACAAAACATGTTTGTGTCGTTTTTACTTTTACTTTAAATAAAAGGCATTAATTTCATTATCTTACCCAAGTGGCTCCATAGGGTCCCAAAAATCGACCCATGGGTTGTCAGGGTCAGCCATGAAACATACAATAAGGGTAGGACATGTTTCATGGTCATTTTAAATTATTAAAACATTATTTTTACCTTAAACTACACTAATTACCTCTAATCACGATTAAAAACTTAACAGTTACTATTCACCAAAAAATTATTTTTATCCCATCGAATGACATTTTACTTAATAATGACATCCATGTATGTCGTATTTTTGGAATTCAAAAAATATAGGTGATAAAATTTCATTTAAATGAAAAATCAGTTTTTTATGTACCACTTAGTGGTTTCACTATTCATAAAAAATTTAAGTTTTTCAAAAAACTACCAAAACATCACCCTATGAAATATTTGATATTCTGGATTCAAAAATGATGTCTATTTTAAAAAAATTCAAAACATATAAGTTACATTAATTAATTTAATAATTAATTCCCGCTCTCAGAGCAAATAGCGTGTTTTTATGAAACAATAAGTATCAAAAGATTGACACTAGTTTAAGTCCAATTTCACGGTGAAATTAATTCCAATGACCACTATTGGATTAAATGGTAAAAATATATTCTAATTTTACTTTAAAACTAATTCAAAAGATAATCTAATCAAATAAATAAATTAGATTAAAAGGAGGTTTTGAATTATAATACAACATTTTCACTATTCATTAAAAAATGAACTTTATCGGAAAAATACCACAAATTTACAAAAAGTAAAGTTTGATGTCTCGATTCTAAATAAGAATTTTATTTTGTCCAATATAATTTATAAGAGTGACCAAAACTATATTTAAAGATGGTTCGCCATCAAAAGGCGATAGTTCGACCTTTTAGTGAATATTAGAGTATATATACCTAAAATTGAATTCTTTCCGTATTTTGAGCCTTTATCCTTTATTGGATAAATGTAAAAACATTTAACAAACATATATAATCATATTTTTTTTTATTTCTATTCAATCCCGCCAATACAATGTCTACGTGTTGAAATAATATTATTTTATTACTACTGTGCAACGTAAGATTTCAATGAAACTCTTTGTTGCGTATCGGGTATGCTATCGAACATTGAAACCCCTGAAAGTAATATTAAAATTTTATTCACAAATATTGATAAAAATTAGAATTTAATATTATTTATTTACCTGGGATGTTACATCCTTCCCCCCTTTTGGGAATTGCGTTCTCGCAATTTCAAAATTGGGCTTGGAAACTTCAGTGAAAGTTCCACATCAGAATAAGAGTAAGTAAAACTATCACTTTAAAATAAATGGGGGGAAGTAAAAAGGTCACCCGAGTTAACCCATACTAGGATAACAAGTATGAAAATATGGATATGGAGGAGAAAACAAAGTGTCATTTTCTGATGGAGAGTGATAGTAATCATGTCTAGGAGAAAGTTAACCATAAAAAAATCACAAGCTTGTGATGGGTTAAACGGTATTTGATTCCCAAGTAGGAAAAGTTAAAAAACAACATTTTTTTTAAGTTACTATTAATTGAGGAATTTATTTTTGAGCTTAAATAAATCATAATGAAACATACTTACTTGTCACGTAGTCTTTCAAATTTTACTAGATTCCTTAATCAAAATCATATTTTCTCCAAAAGATGAGTATTTAGGAAGTCTTGTTCGCATTAATAGTACTATAATCAACTTCTTGAGAATCACCTAATCCACAAAAAGGAACTATATATTTCCCATGTCTTTAGATATCAACCAAAACCAAACCAAAAAAGTTTAGTACGAGATCAGATAATACCCAAAAAGTATATTTTTTTACAAAAAGAAAAACTACTCCTAATCTCCAAAATTTGTCCAACAATACCCAATGTTTAACACAGACCATTCAATAAAAAACTATACATAAAATTTTTCAAAGTAATCCAAACTAAGATTGAATCCCAAATCTCTAAAGGATTTAATCACATTGTCTTCCAAAGTAAATCTTAACATTTATCTCCAAATAACACCGGTTACTCTTAAAGTCTCACATTGGAAAGTAATTAGCCTAATCACATATTCTCCATGATAGGATATGCATTTCCGTAGATAATCAAAAATAAACTTATTCCTAATTTATAAAATCATCTAACTATAAAGAATTAGTCAACCTAACCAGGGACTTCACGTAGTCCAATAGTAGGTGATAAATACCAGTTGCACTTTAGATGTGGGTTCGATTCCCGCAGCTTCGTCTGACGCGACAGGTTGTCACACGGTCTGCGTGTTATCCTTTTTCAAAAACTATATAATTTTATAACATTCCCCAAAAAGAGATAAATTCATCAAAAATAACCATAACATATTTTAACCTCAATTTTATCTCATGCCTTTCATCTTCCATCATAAAAAATAGTAACCCATAATTACATCAAAAGTAAGGATCATATAAACCCTAATGGTTACCTTTATAATTATCACATGAACTTCCACATCGAGTCAGTTCTCTTGTACAAGTGGCATTATAGAACTCACCAAGGTTAAAGTGTTTGGTCATGACTCCTGATAGTTGGTCTAGAATAACCATGAGATTTCTCATTGAATCCCCCATTTCATCCAGTCTTTTAATCAGAGAACCACCACAGTTTCCTTCAAACCCACTGTCTTTTTGGTTCCTTCTAGATCCATCTATTTACTAAAACCCAAAAGGTCACTGTGAGTATATCAACAAAATCATTATGTACTAAAGAGGAAGATAAACACTAAGATATACTTATCCATGTTATATCAAACTCATTACAACTTTCAAAAATAACAATGACTCCATCTAATATACTAACCATTGTGGTTATACATAACTTTTCTCTTATGCTTAAAGAATACCCTAACCTTTAACGTTATCTAAACTGACATCTGATACCAACTATAAGACCCCTGACTAAATCCTTATTTAATCTTGAGTTAAATGAATAATTCAAATTGAGGATATTTTCAAGTTTAGAGTTTTAGAGAATTAAAACATAACTATTATATCTCAAAAGATTTCAAAGTAGACAGATCTACTCAGTTCCCATTTTATCACAAAATAAAAACACTTGAACAAAAGATTCATGTATAGTTACTTGTTTTAAATTGCATGACACTTCCTTGATCCCATCCTTGACCCTATTCAACATTATTTCCTATGAAAGACATTTCAAAAACTTGGGATGAGCATAAAAATCTCAGTAAGGGTTATAACAATACGGAAAGAAAACATCAGTCCATGTATACATAAAAATCAATTAAATCATACTTTACTCATAAAACATAAGCACTTTAACATACCTCATGAAATCATAAGATTTACTAATAACTCATAGATATCACAAGAAATAAAGGTAACTTGAGGCATTCATAACATTATTACCTAGGGAGTAACCCTCTTGGTTACGTTTGGAATACCCATCACAGTATATTCCCTAAATCTCTTCGGAGAAACCTTAACGTTTAACCCCTTCACATTACCCAATGCATTAGAGAGCTATATCGGGCTCACCCGCCCTTAGTTTATCACGGAACCACCCATCTTCATAAAAAATTCCCAAGAACCATAACATAATCATAGCACATAATTTAAGCATAAAGAAAAGATAGAATTCCCACATTTCAATAACAATATAACATTTTAAGATATTGAATCCATTCAAAAAAACCATTTTCAAAACCAGTTAATATATTTAGTAAAGTGATTTTTGAATCAAAGTGTCCCATACCACTTTGAATCTTTTAACATTTTACACCATTAATATCCATATAAATAAATCCTTGAAACCATTTTGAAAACATGGATATTAATGAGAAATATTTATAAGAATAAATCATTAAAACATTTAAAATGATATATTAGTTAAAGGGTTTTTAACAAAATGAGAGACACTTGAATGTAATAATTGAGGAATAACATTTAATCAGAAATTTATAATATCATTAGAATAAATGGATTTATGATATAATAATCAAAAGGACAGTATATACACCATATAAGACTGAATTGGTGCGTTACAACAATGAAGACTCAATAAAAATGTAAAATGAGATAAAATCCCTCATAAAGAAGGTATCCTTAAATTAAGGATAAATCAATCTCATAATTATGTGTGACAAACATAAATACACCCAATATAAGTGGTTATTATGTTTAAAAAAATTCAAAGGTCATTCAGAAATATTCAAAGGATGACATATTCAATAACTACATGTTGAACCCAAAGAAATCAAAGTTGGGTTAAGAAGTTCCCTTGGTAAAATTCGAAAGCCTAATGACGTCACTTTAAAATTCATAAAATTAGTTGATGAGAGAGAAAATGGTATCTCATCACTTGGACAAAAAAAATTCATCGATAAGGATATAGAAGAACGTATCCAAACATAAAAAGATGTAAATTAAATGACATAACAAAATAAGTCTTTTTAAAAGAGGAGTGTGAAAGGTTCCCTTTCCGATTTGGGCATCTTTCAAAACGTACACCCCATGAAAGAAGGTTCATGCAGTGAAGATATAACTACCCATAAATGAGAGTATATTATACTAATAGTAAAATAATTGGCATTACATAAACCACACAAAAAGGAAATAGTGGCCAATGTAGCATTAATCTTACAGGAATAAAAAGTGAGATGAAAATCCCTTACGAAAACTCGGCAGCCTAACGGCGCCACTTAAAACATCCAAAAATGGATTTATGAGATCAAATAGGGTCTATCATAATATTAACATAAAAATTACAGAATGGGGAATATAAAAGAACATCCCCAAACATAAGAAAGTTGAGCTTAAAAGAAATGACATTAAAGAGTGTACTTAAAAAGAAAGAGAGAGGTAGGATCCCTTACCTCGTGTCCAACTTGACTCGATCGTTCTTTAATCTCCTGAATAATAAACTCGAGTTTAAGATCTACTTGCTTAAGAACCTTTTTCATGTTCATTATTCATTTTATATCACTTATTACCATGTTATGAACATTATGTAATCATTTAAGTTAATAACGGTCGTTTTGTCGATACAAGGTACTTGAGTCAAAAGTTAACTTCTAATATTTTCTAGTTTTCATGTAGTCAAATATAAATTATCTCAAAAATGATAATAATGATGTAGATATCATATATACCACATATATATCCAGTATATATATATGAATTTATAATATTACATAATCATTTAGAGGTAAGAAATGAAATGCACCGTTCATGGAGACGGCAAGCTGTACGTATGAACGCTACTTTCATTTATATTTCATACTATAATGAAATGATATAATAATTATATAAAGGTATATTATAATTCCAGTATATTAGAATATATAATATCATTAACTTTATCCTTTATACGTCCCACATATGGCATTAACGAATCAAATCACTTTGAGGGGGCGGTAGTCCGCACTTCCTAAAATGAAGATATCGCGTCTACCCATAATGGAAACCATAATGGTATGCCATAAATGAAAAATAAATAAGATTAAAGAATACATAAACATATTATATATCATATATGAATATAGTGACATCATAATGGCCACCATTGAAGGTGTTAAAAGTATATTGAACAATCATCGTTTTAGGAGGCAGAAATTCACCATCCACAGAAACAGTATGTTCATTAACCATTAGACAAAGGAGTGTGGAAGTTTAGCACTAATACATATTATAAAAACATAATAGTATATTTAACATACTGGTTTTGTTACAAAATAAGTTAATAAAAAGATTTTAGGGGGTTGTAGAAGAAAAATAAAACAAAAGAACATTAAAGAAGACTTTACCTTTAAATCGGGTAACTCCCTTTGGTTTGAACCAAATGGTTTTCTTGAAGAGATTTATTCACTAGGTGAGGCTTCAATGATGAATAGAGGGATTTATAGAGATGATATTGTAAGGGGTTTGGAGAGCCAAAGGCTTGAGAGGTGTGGTTAAGGAGGTAGAGTTGTGGGCCTTTTATAAGAGGAGAGGAGGGGCACTCTTGGAATGTTATAAAAGGTTACTTTATTTTAAAATGATTTTCATATTTTAAAGGTCCCAAAATTATATATTTCGATTATAAGGTGATAAGAGTTATAAATACACACATCCAATAGGTTTTTGACAAGTGTAGGTCTTAGATTTTACATTATCATTTCATTTTTTTAAATCGTTAAATAATGAGGTAATCGCTGCATCATCATGGTGTCATAAATAATTTAATTTATGTAATGCCTAAAATTTATAAAAAAAATACTATGATGTAGTAAATCTTTTGATATTTCCAATGAATTTGTATAGTCAAAAATATTACTTGTATAACTACATGTAAAAAATGTTTTAGTAAAAAAAAACATGTTTGTGTCATTTTTACTTTTACTTTAAATAAAAGGAATTAATGTCATCATCTTACCCAAGTGGCTCCATGGGGTCCCAAAAATAGACCCATGGGTTTTATTGGTCGGCCATGACACGTAAAATATGGGTAAGACATTTTTCAAGGTCATTTCATATTATTAAATCATTATTTTTACCTTAAACTACACTAATTATCTCTAATCGCGATAAAAAACATAAAAGATACTATTACCAAAAAACTATTTTAATCCCATTGAACCTCATTTTACTTCCTAATGAAAACCATGTATGTCAGATTTTTGAAATTAAAAACACAGAGGTGGTAAAATTTCATTTAAACGAAAAATCAGTTTTTTTAAGTACCACTTAGTGGTTTCACTATTCATCAAAAATTGATGTTTTTCAGAAAAATTCCAAAACATCACCCTAAGCTATTTTTGATATTCCAGATTCAAAAATGATGTATATTTTAAAAAATTCAAAACATATAAGTTTCATTAATTAATTTAATAATTAATTCCCACTGTCAGAGCAAATAGCGTGTTTTTATGAAACAATAAGTATCAAAAGATTGACACTAGTTTAAGTCCAATTTAAAGGTGAAATTAATTCCAACGACCACTATTGAATTAAATGGTAAAAATATATTCTAATTTATCTTTAAAACCAATTAGAAAGATAATCGAATAATATAAATAAATTAGACTAAAAGGGGGTTTGAATTAAAATTCAACATTTTTCACTATTCATTAAAAAATGAACTTTATCGGACAAATACAAATAATTTGCACAAAGTAAATTTTGATGTCCTAATTCTAAAAATGAATTTTATTTGGTCCAATAGAATATATAAGAGTGACAAAAAATATATTTAAAGATGGTTCTCCATCAAAAGGCGATAGTTCGACCTTTTAGTGAAAATTAGAGTATCTATGCCTAAAATTGAATTCTTTTCGTATTTTGAGCCTTTATCCTTTATTGGATAAATGTAAAAAAATTTAAATAACATATATAATCATATTTTAGTTATTTATATTCATTCCTGTCAATACAACGGCTATGTGTTAAAATAATATTTTTTTATTACTAGTGTGCAACTTAATATTTCAAAGAAACTCTTTTTTTGCGTATCGGGTATGCTATCGAACATAGCAACTACTTTAAAGTAATATTATCATTTTATTCAAAAATATTGATAAAAATTAGAATTTAATATTATTTATTTACTTGGGATGTTAAACCTAAACTCTTTCTATTCCATTATTTAATAACAATATCAGTATCTTCAATATACTATGATGTTTTTATGAGAATTATTCGAGCTACACTTACACACACTTCCATCTAATGGATGAAGAAAATAATTTTTCTGTGGATGGAAAACTAACGCCTCATGAAAAGATGATAGTTCAAATATCTCTAACTGCCTCTCATGGTGGCCATTATGAAGGCACTATTTTTATATATGATATATATTATGTTTATGTTTTCTTTATGCTTCTATATTTTCCATTTATAGCACGCCTTTATGGTTTCCATAGTGGGTAAATACGATAATCTCATTTGAGAAAGTGCGGACTACCGCCCCCTCAAAGTGATTTGATTCGTTAATGCCTTGTGTGGGACTCATAAAGGAGAGATTTAGTGATATTATATATGATATTATACTGGAATTATAATATAAATATTTATCATTATGTTTTATTTCCATTAAAATAGGAAATAGAAATGAAATTAGCGTTCATGCGTACATACGACTTACCGTCTCAATGAATGGTGCATTTCATTTCTTAAATCCAAATGTTTTGTACTATTATAAATACATGTATATACTTGATATAGATGATATATATTATATCGAAATCATGAATATCATTCTTGATATAATGATCCATTTACCACATGAACAACATGTGATTATAAGAAGTACATTTTGACTCAAGTACCAAATATCAAAAAAATGGACGTTATTAACCTAAATGATTACATAATGTTTATAACATGGTAAAATATGATATAAAATGAATAATAAACTATAAAAAGGTTTTTAAGAATGTAGAAATTAACATTAGTTTATTATTCACGAGATTAAAGAATGATTGAGGCAAGTCGGACACAAGGTAAGGGATTTCTTATCTCACTTTTAATTCCATGAGATTTCGATTGTTCGCCACTTATTTATTGCATGTGGTGTATTTTATACTACCATTTGATATATATTATCATGATTCTCTTTATATTCATGGTATTCTGTGATTCATTTTGTGGTTATTAACTTCTGGTCCTACAACTCGAATGATTACAATGCTGTAAGGGATTTTCATATCACTTTTTATTCCTGTGAGATTCATAGTATATTTGCCACCATTTTCTTTTTGTGTGGTGTATTTACTGCCCATGATTATATTAATTTTGTAATATACTTAAATATATGTGTATTTACATATTCATTGTATGATCCTTATTTCAAGGGTTGTATGTTTTATAAGTTACCAAATCAGTAAGGGACTTCGTCTCAATCTCCTTTCATTGAGGCATTTTTAGTTTTATACACTACTTTATTTTACACGGTGTATAATCCCCTTTGAATTTTAATTTAATTCAAAGTTAATCTATTTATATGAAGTCTTTTACTAAATGAAATAAAGGAATGTTTTTTTAATGTAAGCAGTGAAAGTTTCCTTTCCGCTGTCGCAAGTATTGTTTGATCTTTGGCTTCCTTAACAAGCCGTAATGTTTTTAAAAGGAAAAATAAATACCATATACTCTTTTTACGTATTTTCATATTGAAAATGATTCTGAGAATGGATTTGTTATTTCAATATCTTGATATGATATTTTGGTATTGCAATGTGGAAATGTTATCTTTCCTTTATGCTTATGTTATGTGTTACGATCATGTTATGGATCTTGGGCATTATTTGCCTATACGAGTGGTTCCATGATAAACCTAGAGAGGGTGAGCCTGAGGTAGCTCTTCAATGTATTGGGTAATGTGACGGAGGTAAACGTGAAGTTTCTCCTATGAGATTTACGTAATATATCGTGATGGGTATTCCAAGTGTAACTCCCTATGTAGCTATGATGGCTACATTGTAATTTTGATATGGATGCCATAAGTAACCTTTATGATTTATGATTTTTGTGTGTTATTCATAAATATCTTAATTTCATAAGGTAAGTTATTATTGTAAAGTATGGTTTCATTGATTTTTAATCATTGATGGGATAATGTTTTCCTTCATTATTCTATAACCCTTACAGAGCTTTTTATGCACATCCCATGTTTTTGAATTGTTTTCCATATGACTTGAAGTTGAATAGGGTCAAGGATGGGATCAAGGAAAATTCATTCTATCTAAAAAATGGAACTAGACATGTTTCTTTTTAAGAGTTTTTATTTTCTGAAAAAAATGGATACTGAGTAGTTTTGTCTACTTGTAATATTCAAGTTGTAATGTAATAGTTATGGCCTAATTCTCTAAAACACTATACCTAAAAATATCATCAATGTGAATTATTCATTTAATTCAATATTATGTAATGTTTAAGGCCGGGTCCTTATAGTTGGCATCAGAGGTCGGTTTAGACAACTTTAGGGATTAAACATTTTCGTTAGACATATGGTTAGTCCCTATCTAATATTTTAGTTAAATAATTTTTTTATAACTTTTTCAGATCAAGGAAAGTCAGTTACAAATGGATGGAGGAGGATCTCGAAAGACATTTCTATCTCTTCCCGATGACATGCTTTCAATAACTATTGAAAAGTCATGTTTGGATGATTGTGAATATTTTTCTAGCATAAAACTCACTTGTAAGAAGTTGATTGAGATATCAAACTCCTCCACTATTCCTCATTATCATTGTGGATCATGGGTTGTATTTAGAAAAATATTATTTTTACAATATTCTCATATTTTGAAGAAAGGTAAATATTATCAAGTCATTTTCAAATATTTTACCTTATCACAAGATTTTGAAACATATTATGATTTTAAAAAAGGTGCTAAAGCAGTAGACCCTTGCGCAAAATATTTATATTTGATTTTAAAATATAGTATCTTAGCACATTCTTATTTATTTTAAAAGGATGGTAAATTGAATGTTTCAACTCAAATTAGGTTTGACATTTTTATAGAAATCATGTTTTATCAGATGTATTGAAATTATATGTCATGCATGATTATTTTCCAAAACTGTTTTTCTGTGAACACCCATATGACCCTTGTTGTACAAGGTGTATTTGGGTGGAGGAAGCAAATGATTTTGAATGATCTCTAAATCATTGTTGAAATGCATGGAACTTATACCTACGTGAAAAAGATGACGATGAAGCAAAATGGACACCATGATCAAGCTATGATGTTCTTCATTTTGGGGATTGTTTTATTTTATCATATGGTGGTGAAATAAGACTTCAAGAAGTATGATGTTGAGATCATAATGAAATTGGATGAAAATGAGATTTACGAGGTAACCTTTTAGGTTAAAACACGTTAGGTTTATTTTTTAGTTTTATAAAAATGACAACCCATAGGATGGGTGACAACCTGTCACATCTGGCAGGGCTGGAAGAATCGAAGCCACAACTGAAGGGCGACAAGGGTGCATCGCCTACCACTATCCTAATTGAAGTCCCTGGTTAGTATGACTTATTATTTTTGTAAAATATATTTATGGAACAAGAATAAGTTTATTTTCAGAAATTATGTTTTATCAAATAGATATACTTAGTATTGAAAAATGATTTAGTGATAATGTGATAAAAGGTTGTTGTGGAAGATGTTCTCTCTTTTGAGGAAACACTATATTCCTAAAGGAAGTTAGAATACTATGGGATTTTCAATTTTGGAATAATAGTTGAAATTTTAGTTTGGAAGAATCTATTTTTTTATTATGGACACCTGAATATTTTATTTATTTATGAAAATTATTAACCTATCATGGACAATATGTGATTAGGTTAATTACTTTTCAATATGAGACTTTATGAGTAATTGGTGTTACTTAAAGATAAATGTTAAGATGTATCTTGGATGACTATGTAATTCAATCCTTATGAGATTTGGGTTACAATCAAAGTTTGGATTACTTTTGAATAATTTTATGGACAATTTTTTATTGAATGGCCTTTGTTGAACTTTGGGTTTTGTTAGACAAATTTTGGATATTAAGAGTAGTTTCTCTTTATATAAAAGTTTATCCTTTTTGGGGGATTATCTGATCTTGTACAAAACGTTTTGGTTTTATTTTATATATAAATAAAAGGGAAATATATAGCTCATCTTTTGTGGATTATTTTATTCTCTTGAAGTTGATTATAGTACTTTTAATGTAAAAATAGTCATCCTGAATACTCATCGTTTGGAGAAAATATGAGTTTGTATTAGAAATATAGTAAAATATGAATTTCTAAATTACAACTAAGTATATTTCCTTATGTTTTAGTTAATATCATAAATAAATTCCACAATGAAAATTATCTTAAAACAAAAACATTGTCTGTTAACTTATCCTACTGGGGAATGAAATACCGTTTAACCCATCACATGTTTGTGATTTTTTGATGGTTAACATTATCCTAAACATGTTTTCTATCGCTCTCCATCACAACTTGACCATTTTTTTTCTCATCAATATCCATGTTTTCATATATGGAATCATAGTATGGGTTATCTAGGGTGACCTTTTTCCTTCTCTTTCTTTTTTTAAAGTGATAGTTTTACTAACTCTTTTTCTGATGTGGGGCTTTCAATGAAGTTTTGGAGCCCATATTTTTTTTAAATTTCGAGGACAAAATTCCAAAATGGGGGGAAGAATGTAACATATGAGGTAAATAAAGAATAATAAATATTTCATATTTATTAATATTTGTGAATTGAATATTAATTTTACTTTAAATGGGTTGCTATGTTCGATAGCATACTCAATACGCAAAAATGGGTTTCCTTGAAATCTTACGTTGTACACTAATAATATATTATTATTTTAAACGGTAGTTAACTCCTAGACATTTTATTGGATGTAATGAAAGAAAAAAACTACAATATTATTGTACATGTTTGTTAAATGTATTTACATTTATCCAAAAAAAATAGAGGCTTAAAATGTGAATGAATCTAATTTTATGCATAATTTACATTAAAAGGATGATTTATCGCCTTTTAATGGAAAACCCTTTTTAAATATACTTTTGGAATCATTAATACATTCTATATGACCAAATAAAATCCTTATTTATAATGGGGACATCAAAATTTACATTGTGTAAATTTGTAGGAATTTTCCCGATAAAGTTCATTTTTTAATGAATAGTGAAAAATATTGTATTTTAATTCAAAATTGAATTTTAATATAATTTATCTATATTATGAGATTATAATTTTAAGTGATTATAAAGTAAAATTAAAATATATTTTTACCATTTATTTCAATTTCGGTCATTGGAATTAATTTCACTTTGAAATTGGACATAAACAAGTATCAATCTTTTCATTGTTATTGTTTCTTAAAAACACGATATTTGTTTTGATAACATGAATTAATTTCAAAGTTAACTAATACCAATTATATTTTTTTAATTTGAAATAATAGACACCATTTTTGAATTCGGAATATCGAATATAGATTAGGCTGATTTTTTGGTATTTTTCTGAAAAATTTCAATTTTTGATGAATAGTGAAACCACTTAGTGGTAGTTAAAAAAATTGACTTTTTCATTAAAATTAAATTTTACCACTTCTGTGAATTGAAATTAAAAAATTCAAAATGCATGGTTTTCATCAAGAAGTAATATTTTTTTCATTATGATGAAAATAATTTTTGTTGAATAGTAACTTTTGACTTTTATTTACCGCGATTAAAGGTAAATAGGGTAATTCAAGGTTAAAAGAATATTATAATAATTCAAAATTACCTAAACACTTGTCCAAGCCTTATTGGTTTAGTCATTAACGATCATGGGAATCTTTTGGTCCATTTTTGGACCCCATTAAGCCTCTTGGGAGTGATAATGACAATATAGACTAATTAATATAATGTAAGGCAAAATTGAAATTAACAAAAATCTTTTAGTAATTAATTTTTATATGGTGTTATATAAGTCAAATTTTCGACTATAAATATTCATTGGAAATATATTAATAGGTCCTACAACATGGTATTTTTTATTTTTATATATCAAATAAAATAAAATATTTATGACACATTAATGATGCAGAACTTTCCTCATTAATAAATGATTTAAATAAATAAGATTGTAATGATTAAAATATTATCAAATCATGTCCAATTATTATTAGATGATTTTATTTCGACCATGAGTCATATTATATTCATCTTTGTTAATTTTTGGTCATTTTGAAATCGAATATCATTATGTATTAAAATAATAATTTCATACTTTCCTAAAAAGCCCCTCATCTCCCTTATAAAAGGAGACCATTTAAATCCAATTCGTCACACCTCTCAAGCCATTAGGCTTGTCCAAAATCGTCTCAATTAATCTCCATACATACATCTCCTCCCCTTATAAGCCTTACCTTAGGCAGAAGGTACATCAAGAAGTCCTTTGGTTCAATCCAAAGAGAGTTACCCAAATTAAAGGTAACAGTTTCTCTTAAATTTTTTTCTTTTATTTTTCTTCTCCAACCCCTAAACTCTTTTTATTCCTTTATTTTGTAACAAAATAAGTATACTCAATATACTAAGATGTTATTTTGAGAATAATTTGAGCTACACTTACACAAACCTCCATCTAATGGATGAAGAACATAATGTTTCTGTGGAGGGCAAACTAACGCCTCACGAAACGATGATTGTTCAAATATCTCCAACCGCCTCTCATGGTGACCATTATGATGGCACTATATTAATATATGATATATATTATGTTTATGTTTTCTTTATTCTTTTGTATTTTCTATTTATATCATGCCTTTATGGTTTCCATAGTGGGTCAATACGATAATCTCATTTGAGGAAGTGCGGACTACCGCCCCCTCAAAGTGATTTGATTCATTAATGCATTATGTGGGATGTATAAAGGATGGAGTTAATGATATTATATATGATATTATAATTTAATTAAAATATACCAATTTATCATTATGTTTTATTTCCCTTAAATTGATAAATAGAAATGAAAGTAGCGTTCATGTGTACGTACGACTTACCGTCTCTGTGAACAATACATTTCATTTCTTACCTCCAAATGTTATGAACTATTATAAATACATGTATATAATGGATATATATGATATATATGATATCCAAATAATGATTATAATTCTGGATATAATGAACCATTTACCACATCAACAACATGTGAATATAAGAAGTCCATTTTTGACTCAAGTACCAAATATCGACAAAATGGACGTTATTAACATAAATGATTGCATAATGTTTATAACATAGTAATAAGTGATATAAAAGGAATAATAAACATTATAAAAGTTTCTATGCAAGTAGAAATTAACTTTAGTTTATTATTCTACAGATTAAAGAACGATCGAGTCAAGTCGGACACAAGGAAAGTGATTTCTTATCTAACTTTTAATTCTGTGAGATTTCCATTGTTCACCACTTATTTATTGCATGTGGTGTATTGTATACTACAATTTGATATATATTATCATGATTCTTTTTATATTAATGTTATTCTATGATTGATTTTTTGGTTATTAACTTTCGGTCATACGACTCGATTGATAACAAAGTTGTAAGGGATTTTTATCTCACTATTTATTCCCGTGAGATTAATGCTATATTTTACACTATTTCCTTTTGTGTGGTGTATGTACTGCCCATGATTGTATTCATTATGTAATATAAATAAATTTATTTGTATAAACATATTCATTGTATGATATTTCTTAAATGGGTTTTATATTTCATAAGTTACCAAATCAGTAAGGGACTTCGTCTCAATCTCCTTTCATTGAGGTATTTTTAGTTTTATACATGACTTTATTTTATACGGTGTATAAACCTCTTTGATTTTTCATTTTACTAAATGGGAATCCTTTTATACAAAGCGTTTTACAAAACGAAAAAAGGAATGTTTTTTAATGTAAGCGGTGATAATGAACATTCTGTCGCCGCAAGTATTGTTTGATCTTTGGCTTCCTTAACAAGCCTTAATTTTTTTAAAAGTAAAAATTAATAACATATACTCTTTTTACGTAATTTCGTATTGAAAATGATATTGAGAATGGATTTATTATTTCAATATCTTGAAATGATATTTTTTATTTCAATGTGTAAATTTTAGCTTTCCTTTATGCTTATGTTATGTGTTATGATCATGTTATTGATCTTGGGAATTATTTGTGTATATGGGTCATTCCGTGATAAACCTAGGGCGTGTGTGCTCAAGATAGCTCTCCAATGCATTGGGTAACGTGACGGAGGTAAACATGATATTTCTCCTAAGAGATTTAGGGAATATACCATGATGGCTATTCCATGTGTAACTTCCTATGTAGTTGTGATAGCTACAATGTAATTTTGATATGGATGCCATAAGTATCCTTTATGATTTATGATTTGTGTTTGTTATTCATAAATCTCATTATTTTATAAGGTATGTTATTATTGAAAAGGATGGTTTCATTGATTTTTATTCATTGATGGGAGAATGTTTTCCTTCCTTATTTTATAACCCTTACTGATCTTTTTATGCTAATCCCATGTTTTTGAAATGTTTTCCAGAGGACATAAAGATGAATAGGGTCAAGGATGGGATCAATGAAACGTCATGCTATCTAAAATATGGAACTGGACATGTTTCTTTTTAAGTGTTTTTATTTTATGAAAAAATAGATACTGAGTAGTAGTGTCTACTTGTATTATTCATGTTTTAATGTAATTGTTATGGCCTAATTCCTTAAAACTCTATACCTAAAAAGATCCTTAGTGTGAATTATTCATTAAATTTAATATTATGTAATTTTTAAGGCCAGGTCCTTATAGTTATTCACTACCATGAAAATTGGGTATAATAAGATAGGATATAAGATTAGGAAATGAAATATTACCTATGGAAGATCCTATTATATATTTTTCCATAAAAAGAGATAGAACCATCAGATGGAGGCAATGTTTCCTAGGGGACACCAAATTCACCTGAGGATGGAAGGGAGAGTCCAATATCATTTGAGGAAGGGATGAGGGATTCCAAACCCACTTTATCTAGGTAGGGATGAGTTCAAATTTAACTCAGGGTATAGGGGGGGTGCGGAAGCATGATAGGTGTAGGGTTCGAAGGATGAGGAGAGGGTAGGATCCCAATCGAGTCTCCAATATAAAAAACATTATACCAATGGTTTTTTTAAAACCATTGGAATAGTCACAGAAAATATTTATATACCCATATTTTTTTGAACTTTGGTTATTACTCTAATGGGATAGATGTTTTTTTATAATAGTGTTCCTATGAAATTAAAAAGAGATATTTTAATGAATTTTAAATGATGAATTCCATTTTATTTCATAATGTATAATGTTTTACATTCTATTACTAATGAAACATTATAATAGAATATGTATATCGTTCTCATAATTGGATAAACTTCTAGGTCGTTCTGGATTTGAACTCTTGGTATATATTCTAATGTAATAAAGAAGGTACAAAATCTAGGGTACTGGGGTCAGATTCATTAAAGTTGGTATTAGAGGAAGTTTAGTAGAATTATTGGGTGCTAGATTTGGGAAAACTTTGATTAGGGAGCATAAACCTTTTATGTTCATTGAGTATAAGTATAAAAGAACATACTAACATTTTTTGTAAGGAAGATATTTTTTGGGTTTTTCTAAAAATTAATCTCTTTCTGCAAACCATAACTGGACATGGTTCTATCATATATGTTTCTAGGGGTTAGAACTGTGAAAACGGAACTTTGGGATTTCCCTAATAATCACCTTGTAAATAAAAATTGGCCTTATTGTGAGCATGGTTTGGTACTCCAAGGGGATATTATTGGGTTTATTAAAATTTTATTTTCAAGCCATTTTAATGGATTTTAAAATAACATTATGATTTAAAAACATTCCAAAAGAAATCATATTTATAATTATGTGATTTTATATGCATAAAATTTTCAATTTATGTTAATTATTTCTATAGATTTGGTATTATACATTTTTTTCATAATGTTATCATCTAATACAATTTATTCCATTAAAAAAAACTTAGTGGAAGGAATGGAAACTGTATCAAAGTGTGTAATCCAAAGAGTAAAAATGTTCTTTTATTTTTGTGGTTTATTAAAATATTTTTAAGGGAAATATTATCCTAAACAACCTCATTTTAAAATGAAATAGTATCATTTTATATCAAGATAGAGAAATTATTCTCTATTAATTATGGAATCAAAGTGATGCGAAAGAAGAAGAGGATGAGTATGAAAAAAATGTATAAGTCGATGAAGGTAATTAATGTTTTTCCTACATGCAATAATTTTGGAAAGAGACACCCTAGAACAATCATAAATTTAATGTGAATTTTATAAAATTATGTAGATAAAGGCCACCATTGCCAAGATTTTAACTGAAATAAATAAATTTAACATGTGAATGATTCCACTATAAAAATATGTTGAAAAATAAAAATTAATTCTATAAGAGTCAAATAAATATACAGTAAAAGAAATTATGGGATCATGGTAAATATTATTCTATCGATTTAACTGATGTGTAACGATTAATTTGATTTTATATTTTGATACATGAAATATGTTTTAAAATTATCTTATTGATTTTTTTTCTTTTTATATTAATTGGAAGTGCATAATGATTGTAGTATTATACTATTTCCCTAATTATTTAAAATAATTAGTTGAGTGGTATGAAGAAAAGTGATTCGGTGGAATGTTGAAACTATTGAAAAGGACATTATTGATGGAAAAATAACCATTAATATGTTCCTTGTGTTAATATAATAACATGTGGATAAATACATGGTTTATGTGTATCAATTAAATTTGATAGTACTCATAACCATGGAACTGATTAATGATTTTTTTACAAAGTGTTTTATGATATCATTGATAGAGTAAGCAATATATTTGTATTTGATGAACATATCAATTAATCTTTTCATTAATTAATTAATAAGGATCCATGCATGTTTTAATTTTGTTTTATGGTAATTTAGGGTAAAATAAATTTCACGATAATACATTATCATGGTATTAAAATATTTGGAATGTGACATTAAAATAAATTTTATATGGTGTTGGGAATATAATGTAGATTTAGTGACTTTCCTTAAAAAAATTTAGACTTTGAATTTCTATTGGCATATTTATTAAATAATTTTAAGGTTAAATATATATAGAATCTATATTGTTTAATTCTTGTGTTATTGGATAAAATTTTATAACAATTTTTTAGTAAAGATTGAATATTATATTGTTACTAGTTGATGGATCTAATAATCCATTAAAAAAAATTTAGTTGTTTAGTCATAAAAAATTACTTTTGGATATTAATTATATAGAGTAATAGATCAAGTGGTGGTTGAATAAAGAACAACTAAAGCGTGAAATTGTACATATTAAATAAAAAAATATCTAGAAATCTTATGTCCTTATATTCTTAGATTGTGTAATAATTACTCAAATCAATGAAATGGATGTTTAACCAAAAAACTTGTCTTACTATCCTCTTTTTTTTTATATCAATGATATTTTTCATTGATTTGGTTTATGCCTTTGAGGTCATTAACTTCCTTCTGACCATGTTCTTTATCAATCTCCATCAGTATTTGGGTATTAGTTTTCATTTAAATTTCCATATTTTCACTTCCCACATATGCTATCCAATTTTATAACCCCTTATGAAATATTCAATATGACATTTGGACTTTCCTTTATCTCTTATTTTTAGAATATTTTATTAACAATTTTTATAATGTGGGTTTGAAGCAAAACAATTTTCAAATATCATACCCTTGATTATCGAGATAATGATTAAATTGTGATGATGCAATTTATTTAAGGTATGATAGATCTATAAAAAAATTATAAAATAATTAAATTGCATTAAATAGTGTATGTTACCTTCAAAACCAATCTTAAACAGCCCATGAAATATATTATTTGAATTTAATCTAATTGATAGATTGTGGAACATGAAACCTCAAGTATAAATGAATCGTAATATATTATAACATTATAAAATAGACATTAAATTTATGGGTATTGATATTCCTTAATAAATTATGAATTTATTGTTATATATTTATCACAAATAAAACATGAATCAACGAAAAGAAAAAGCTGTTTTTTCTGAAAATATGTGTTTAATAAAAAATACAGTTCAGTCGTACATTTCACCTGTAATTTGAAATGAATTTTTAACTATTTTAGAAAATTTATTTTAAAAAATAAAGATAATTTTTTAAATCATCCTTTCAAAATTATCTTATGTGTATTTTTTGGTATTTTTCTGAAAAGTCTCATTTTCTAAAGAATAGTGAAAATAATAAATCATAATTGAATACTACCTTTTATTTTAAAAAATTTATAATGTTAATATACCTTTTAAATTATTTTTACAATAAAATTTATTAAATTATATATACATTAATTTAATTTATGTTATTGTAATAATTTTAATATTGAATAATGATATAAAACACTTAAAACTTTTTATAAATTTCTCTTTAAAAACCCACATTCTCAATGCGTCAGTGTCATTAATTTTAAATTATAAATGTTCACTTTTGTGAATAGAATTTTGAAAAATAGATTACATATTTGGAAAAATAATAATTTATATTTTCAAGTGTTGTAAACATAATTTTTTCCAAAATGAATATTGAATCTATTAAAAATTATTTAGTGCGATGAAGGTAATAGTGGATTCACTAGGGATTCAAAGTAAATAGATAAGGGATAAAATGAACTAAACATTTTATAAAATATATTTAATATAAATATTTTTACCATTTCATTTATTTTTATCAATAATAATTATTTTTTGGATAATTTTTCATGTGAAAAATTTGGGAACACCATTTTCATATAATAAATTATAATTGTATGACTCACCGCACTTATAAATGGTCACCCATATTTTCTAGTATTACCACATTAAAACCAATTTTGGGTTTGAAAATATATGGCCAAATAACATTTAAAATTATTTAATATCCTCTTAGAAGAATTATTTTTTGAATAAATCATCGTAGTGTAGATTTAGTACAATCCTAAGGAGGTTTCCTGATGAAGAGGTAACGTTCATCAATTTGGGTTTTTATTTTATTTCATCCACCACATATTTAATTTCTTATTGAAACATTATTTTATAATATAATAAAAATGTTAAATATAATGATTTGTTTTATTATATGTTAATTTCTTATAAATATCCCTACTTCCATCAAATGAGTATTTAAATCATCATTCATGTGTACGATAGACTACCGCCTCCAGAATCGTTGTCATTCATTTTCCATTACCACCTCTCACAGTGGGGTATTATGAATGAAATAAATTATATATAAATGATATTTATTACATACTTATATCTATGGAGTCATTATATAATATGATTCATTTCACGTTCCATTCTTTAGGGGATACGATATCACTGATCATGTGTATGACGACTTACCACCTCACAAAGTAATACGATTCATCGTTCACTAGCCATTTACATGGAAGGAGATAAGGATGAATCTAATTATTATATTTTATATGAATGAAATAATAATAATATTAATGATCAATTTATCATTATAAAAATATAATATATCGTTTTCATTCGTACACTGATAAATGATAATGTTACTCTTTTATAAGTGGATTATCATATTTTCGAAGCAATGTGACTCCCTTTTCATCACCACACCACATGTATATTATATATAAGTGTATTTTAATAAATAATTATATATATATATACGATATTCGGACCAAATAGTAATGACTAAATATTACACACTAATTGTTGAAAAATAGAAACGTTACTCCTACATACGTAGGACCCGTCATCTCCATGATAAAAAAACACATCATTTATCAAAACCATCTTTCATGGTTGGTATTCAAATTATAATTCATTTATAAGATCTATAATTCTGTCATAAATATGTTATTTGGGACATTGAAACAATATTATATGTGGAAGAATTAAATATTTCATAAAAAACGTGCATGAGGAAACAAGGAAATTAACACACACACAAAAAAATAATTTAAGAATATTAACAAATGGGTGTTATGATGTTATAAAATATTCATATATGATATTATAAATAAGAATATGATTTTGGTATAATTTAATAAGATGTTCAAAACCATTATAAATGATGTTAAATTACAATCATCCAAAATTAAGCATGGGGTAATTGTTTTTGTATCAAATTCATTTAGTTGAGGCGCATTTGTATGTTACAAACCAATTTAATTTATACGGTTTATATACATACCATTGAAACTTAATATCAGGTTTAGTTAATATTCGTAGTATTTTAATATTCAATTTTAATTATTTCATCTTTGTAGATTTGACATTTAAATTACAAATTCATAAAAGATATTGTACAATTTCACATTGTTTTGTGAATTTTAACTTTACCTTAAAGGAATCACCTTGTTGTGATCATTTCTCATTATAAATTACATATAAACTAAATATAAATATTCTTTTATTATTTATATGATTATTTTCTAAACATTATACCATTTTTACATAAATTTTTTACCTTGAATGTTATTTGATTAACTAAGGGAATATTTATAAATTGATATCCTTTACTAAATAATGATATTTGAAGATAAGGAATATTGATTGATGGATTAAATAGGTCATTAAATATGTGAGTAATTCTTTGGACTTGCAATAGTGGGTGGACCCTAGTATTATATAACACCTTGATGCATTAGTATGCCACATGAGACAAGTAAGATGGACAAATTTAATGGGCTTCTCCATGTAGTATTTAAACAGTCCTGTAAAAGGGCATGGTAGAATAGGTATCATGAAGTCTTAGACAACAAAATACAATAATTAATAATTTCCAATATTAATAATTCATTTATCATTATTAATGATATTTTCACAATTATATTATCTTTGGATACATTTCATTCTCCATTATATGAATAAATAACATGTTTTTTAAGTTATTTATCATTTCATATTTATAATGCCTTAACTACTCATGTAGTAAATTTAATTAAATGGAATTTGTGTTAATTAATTTACATTTATATATTAATTATTATTATTGATTCATCATATCATCCACTATAATTAACCCTTACTAAGCATTTGATCTTAGCTTAATTTTGTTTCCTTTCCCTAGTATATGAAGAAAGGATACTGTAATGAGTTTTCAACGACAAATTTTACTTTCTTTCTTCATATATTATGTTCTATTATCTATTAAAAATTTAAAATTATTATAATGTATCCATTTGGTTCCCCAAAAATATTGTACTAATTTTTCCTTTTGTATTGGACCCCTTTGTATGTATACTAATGTAATAAAGAATGAACCGGCCTCGAGCTACTTCATTCAGGGTCTTTCTATGATAGTTACTAAAATATATTTTTGTATTAAAGTAAGAAGAACGTACATAGAATATACATTTTGAATTCATTTTTTCTACGTTTCAACGAGATGATAGTTGAATAACCACTATTTTCCAATAAAATATTTTTAATAAAACATAGTAGACAACTATTGTTATTATGATTTATCAACATCATAAGGAAAGTATTCCTCTATAGATTGAAATAAAGTATAAACCTACATTCATAAGGAATTATATATACTATGGTATATCTAATAGTTTCTTCTTCCAAGTAAATAGTACATAAGTTGAAAAATAATTAAAAATACCTCAGGAAGAATTTGAGAAAGAATTTTTTTCTATGTCACAATACATAAATCTATCAAATAATACATGATTGGACATAAGAGGGTTTTAATGTGGTTAGTAAAATTCCACACACTCCTGTGGTGGATTAAGAAAATATTCTATGATATTTACTAGATATGATATTTTCAACATATACATTATGGTAGGAAATCATCAATAATATCCAGTGGAAATGAATAAGAAGAAGTCGGAACTATCCAATTGTACATGTCGGTGAACAAGAGGTATGTACATGGTACTAATAGATGATGGGGAACTATTTTAAGGAGACATATATTAGTATTAATTTAGATAAAAAAGATATAATATCATAGTTATGCTAATTTAATTTGAAATCTAATCTCATTCACGTGAGTGGTATCCATATCAACTAATACTGACTAATTTATAACATCTGATGCTGTTAAAGAAGAAGTTTAAAATATATAATGATTTTTTCCATTTCATGGAATCACACTGTGTAAGTAATATTTTATTATAATATAAATTATGATAATTCTACAGTTGTTACTATCTAAGATGTCATGTTTTGACAATATACAAATGGGATATACTTGAGGATATCGTCTCTTGGGAAATATTACTCAGGGTGGTGAACTCATGGATAGGAGAACAACCATGCATTGGGGAAGTGATAGGATAGTGAATAAATTCATAACTCATCATATTCATATCATGTGATAGGAAAAAAGATATTTATGAAGTTTTATCTAGTGCAAGTTGGAGTGTTGTAATAGTGGCTCTCCTAGATCTAATATAAATAGTTATTTTTAATTATCATATAATGTATACAAGGAGTTATTTATGATTTACACATACCATAATAATTTTTAAATTTCCCCATCCACTATTTACTTGATAATGTTTATATATTATTTTTCATATCAAAAGGTTTTAGCATCTGTCGTGCTATGAATATATCCCTGATATACTATGATAATGATCTCAAAAAAATGTATTATGATATAGATACATAATTCTAATTGGTAAAATATGATTTTTTACTATAATTTACAAGGAGCTCATATTCCTTGAGACTTCTTCTCATGAATTTCTCATTTGGGGATATTTAGTAGATGAAATAATGAGGATTGGCCCACAAATTTGAGTGCTAGATGTTTTTGGTTCCATTGGTAGTTTCTATATATGAATATGTGTATTGGTATATAGATTTAATATCATTATTAATGTGTACCATTTGAAAATTTAATTTAATATAGGGAAATAACAATTACATTGAACTTGTGGAGAGGTAGCTAATGTTGTGTTCATCTTTGGTTGTATGGGGTTTGTTGAGTGATCAAGATAAAAAAAATCTTCTTAGTTGAGGAAGTGATATATTTTTCCTAGTGGACCATGATGTAAGTATATTCATTAAATACATGGACATATTAGATTAAAGCTGTGTCCAACCATTTAGATCAGAAAATAATAAAGTATAAAAGGATGATGTGATGTTGGGTTTGTCCTATATAATGAAACATCATGAAACAAACATTTTATATTAAACAACTTGTGTTTGTTGGATGGTTTTCATTTATATCACTATTAATTATCTCTTTTGGGTCCTTGATGGGTTTTTATTCCTTTCACTTGGTCTATTAATAATATTCACTTTTATTGAGATAAGGGCCTATTGGGATACACATAATAACATATTTAAGAGTCTTCCTTATACTGATGAATAGTATAATAGGACATGGTGAGCCCCACTATGGGGTTCAAGATGTGTCTAAGAATAAACATTCACCAAAAAATAAAAAAAATATTATTATTTGATTATAGAATAATTTGATTGAATTTATTTGTTAAAATTATTCCCAAGGAACTAAGTGAGTGCACAAAATAATACTATTCGAACAAATACTATTTTAATATTCAATGTTAATTTAATATTAGTTGAAATTATGAGTCATGTTAATGAATCAATTTTTTCATATAATATATATTTATATTTTACGATTAGGTTATTAAAATAAAAATAAAAAAATTTACATATTATGTTTCTTAGAATATGTCATTTATAGCTTATTTTGTAGGATTTAAAATTAACAGGTCTGAGGAACCCTAACGGACTTTTATTTTTCCGTATATTAGTAGAAAAGAGGTATTATTCCATAGACTATTAATTCACTCAAAATTAAGAGTTTATTTATATATATTCTATAACCAAGATAATAATCATCTCATCTAAGGATTCGATCTTCGATTGTTGTCATAGATCAAAGTAAAAAGATCTTGGTGATTATAATGATATCTAAGGATTCATGAGAGCTCTTTTCTAGCACATGGATTTCAAATATCAGTATTATTAAAAACTCTTTAATAATATCTAGAAAATTTAGAGGGGTTTAACCTCATATATTTTATGAAATAAGAAATGATGATGAGTTTCAGTCAAACACACCAACAATTAAAACAAGTTAAACATTCATTTCAATTGTGTTCATAGATATATTCATATGATATACTTGGACCTTTACCATGGATAAGATCACTAGTGAAAAGGATGTTACATCACTATAGTTATGAACAGTTTAAATCCCCATCCCAATTGTTTCGATTGTGTTCATTTGTACCAACATTATGCCCAGCGAGTTTGGATTATCGTTGGATTGGGGAGTTTTGGAAAATGTTTTATTAGGTGTATCTTTGGTTTCTTGTTATTAGCATTTTTTTTTGTGAATTTCCATTCCCCATTTCATGATGGTTTTTTTTGTTTCCCTTACATGGTGTTGACCATTGGATAATTTTATTCTTATTATTTTGGACAAGTATACCCTATTTTGTGTTGATGGGATCCTAAGGGTGTATATTTGTTTCTTGTTTGGTCATAGCTGTCGTTGGGTAGGGTTTTCAATTGTAGTCACCATGGCACAATATTCTATAGTTTTGTATTTAGGCACCCTTAATACAACCCTAAGGTTAGATTAATGTCATTTCTTAATGAGGCATGTTCCCAATTGTGTGATCTTTTGTTTTAAGATACCTTAGGATTAGAGATCCAATTATTTTATCCATTAGTATTTTTTTGGGGGTTTAGTGACCTGTTCTGGATTTTTACGGCCCATCACTTGTGGTTGTAAATTGATGATTTTCATTGGTAACTATGTTCATATATTTGGGTAAAGTGGTTTTTGGATGATGTCATATTTTTTTAGGAAAATATTTCATCAGTTTTCCCCCATTTTATGTTAGTTATAAATGGTATAGAGACATATTTTTTGTCTTTTTATTCTTATTGATTATATTTTACTAGTTATTGACTCATTATGGTTTAGTATGTTCTATTTTTTAAAATTATTATCCTTATTGTTCACCAATTTACCCTTTTTTTATTATGTTATTATATCATTATCCATTTCTGTTTTCATTTACTTATACCAAAGATATCTTGGGGGAAGAAAGATCAATGGGGGAGAATTGTGACATCCACCATATCACCATGGTATTTATATTATGTTATTTTATATTTTTAGGGTATTTTTATATTTTTGGGCAGTTTCAGACTAAAACATTGAAATTTCAATGTTTTCCTTCCATGAACAGTTTTTACGCATGGTTTAGATGAAACCATGCAGTTACCCTTACGCCACTAGGTTTTCAGTTCAATTTTTTTGGCGTTCTCTATCTAAATGGGTAGCACATAGTTGATTCAAAACCATATAAATCCTATGGGAATCCATGTGGCACCTCTTGTGTGTAATGGTGGTGACATATGTCTTTTTCATAATTTGGTAAACCATGTTAAAAGAATTTGAATTGGATATATAATTTGAAATCTCTATTTTTTATAATTCATACATGATTTTTAGAACTATGCATAGTATTTTGAAAACCATGATAATGTAATCCTGAATTTTTTTTGTGGATTTTATGATTATTAATTTCAATTTTAATGTATGTCTGGATTTCAAAATGTGTTTCATGAATTGTTTCATAAAATTGGTCTTAATTGTGGATTGAAACGTTTTTCAGAAATGGCGTGAGTTGGGCATGGAATTCTAAGTGTATTTTGGAAAAGGCACATTTTGAACTTTAAAAAAAATTATTTTTCAAGAAAAGGAATGAGACCCTATTTATCCCCATGTGAATTTTTACCTCTTTGTGGTGGTTTGTAATAACCTAATGTGATATATTTTATTGATACATATTTATATGTTGCTAATTTTTTTATGTGGTTGGGAATTCTGTTTTTATAGTGTATGAGGTCGGGATTATGTTATTCCAAATGTTTTATATTTGATTTATGTAATGTGTGATTTTGTCACCATTTTTTGTACATGTCATGGGAGTATAAAAAAAATTTATGTGAAATTTATGAGTGAAATACCTTGTGTTTAGTAGTATTCTTTAGAGATAATGTTACTCAGATACTCCTCATCAGTTATACTAAGATGGTTGATGGCCATGATCTAGAAACCTTTTTATAGCCCATAATTGCATGTAATTTCAAGAGTTTTTTATTCCTAATTTGGTAAATGGGTACTACCGTGGATGTTGATATGTTTAGTAATGTTGACCTAGGTACCTTGTCACCAGTTCATGTTTTTATTACTATATCTATTGAATTATTACCATGAAACTAATATATTATTTATTATTGCTTTAGAGGACTTATAAATTTTTTGAATTGTATTCCCTATAATTTTTATTATTTATTGCTACATATGTACCTTTGGTTTGTTTCTGTATCACGATACATCACATTGAGGTTCTAGACTATATTTTTCCTTCATTATTAACAAATGTTTTTAACATATTTTAAAAATCGATTATTAATGTCTGTAAAATAAGGAATGTGAATGTTTTATTTTTATGTTCTTTCAAACTATTTTATTTATGAATTTTAAAGGTATGCTAATTAAATGTAATAAAATTTAACAGAACTTCAGACTATTTTGATTAAAATGTTGACAATTACTTATTGTTGAAACTTCAGTGTGTATGGGTTCTAAAATCAGGGTTTTATACAGCTGTGACAGGTGTTTTTTGAAAATTTATTTTAAAATATGTATTTTAGAAAACCATTTTAATGTTGGGAACCGTTTTTTTGTTTTGAAACAATTATTTCAAAAAAAATAGGCCTTTGTGAGATGGTACTAAAGTAGGAATTTCAAATAGTGATTTGACCAAAAGTTGCTAGTAAAGGAATGTTTTTCCATGTCAATATTTTCATATAATAAATACAAGGAAAAAGTTTTATAAAATATTTGTGATGGTTTTTCTGGTATAACAATATAATGTGTTATGATAATTGCATATCTTTCTATTTTATTTCAAACAATAATTTTTAGGATGTAATATAAAAAACAGTTTCTTATAATAGATGGGTCGTGACATACGAGGTTGTTTATATAAAACCTATTTTTTTATAATTCGACAACGTTTCTGTCACAAACCAACCCAGGTCGACCCTGAATCGGTCACCTGATCTAATCTGTGACATGGCCAATGAGGTGTTCCCGATCCTTTTAGGCTGGCGACAGGTGACAGGTCATCAACAAGGGCTATGGGAACAATTTATCCCAATAAAAATAAATAAATAAAGTAGCAGAAATTAAACAGAGTAGTGAAAAATAAATAAACAGAGTTAAGTAACTAAACAAGAACAAATGAAAAAGAAACTAACAGGAAGATACAACCCTTATCAATGTGTGACTTCACGGGTCACTCTCCAACTTATGAAAAAACATCTCCCAAGGAAAACGCACCCAAGCTGTAGCCTCCACAAACACTAAAATTAGAGAATAAATATAGTCGTGACTATTAAAACATAGTAAGCTAGCCTGATATCTATTCCCAATGCACTACCATTAAATAATGAAATTTACTAATTCTAGGTTTGAACTAAATTATATAAAATATTTGTTTCCACACACACTTTCATTTCTAAAACAACTAACAATCCATTTCCCTTTTTAATTTAAAAAAATTTAATGTTTGAAAGGAACATGTGCATTGCATTTTAAAACATTTTTAAAAAAAATAGAAAACCAAATATTAGTTATTAGCCAAAAAGGAAAACTACACATAACACACAACACACACCAAGGGTAACGGAAAAAGTGGAACACATGGGCTAGCAACCAAACTATACCTCTCAACCATCCACCACATACAAATATACACTAATAGAATCATGGGTCGAACCTAGGAGATCGTGAACAATCTTGAACGTACTATACATGTGACTTATCCAGAAAGCATGCTCTAACTTGATGACGTCATAACACCATAATGCCCAGTATAGCCTTGCATGGCCTAACAGAGGGGCCAAATCCCCATAGCAGCAATAACTCCATATTCCCCTTCTATGGGGCCACTAGCCAGTGCGTTATCTAAACTAGTGTAGCAATCATTCTCAGACGATTCCCACACTATGATAGGTTCCCATGTCAACACATACAACAAAAAGGGGTGAGTCCACAATGTAAATCAATCAGTCATGATGCACAAATATCACACACAACTCACACAATCAATGCAAACCAAAGATCACCCATTAGTAACCACAATGTGAGTTTTTCAATAATAATTTGTTCAATTAAAGTTCCAAATGGGGATTCACCCACTTTAAAGAAAAACCACGTTCCTCAAGAAAACCCGAAACACCTGTTGAGAATAAATCATTTGTCCTTAAAACCAGAACCACAATTGAAATTCCGTGAATTATGTTTAGAAGCCAAATTGAAATTCTTTCACTAGTAGGTGTCCGTTCATCTAGAAAATATTCCGGGTGTCATGTATAAAATAAAATGCTCTTTTTACACCCAATAATAATTTTAAAATTAATTATCTTATATTATTTTTCTTTTTACTAAATTTAAAAAAACAACATTCACTTAATAAATTGTATATCTAAATGTGAGTGGAGTGGGGGACCTACCTCAACTCGCAGCTTGAACACGCTGGCCTGCCGCACCTCGCTTAGATGCATACGCATGCATAAGACAATTCTTGCAGAACTATGGGAAATCCTCGCCGATACGCTGAAACACCCTAAAAAATAAGTAAAAACTCAAAAACATTATTTCACAACAATACAACAATGAATCAGTAAAAAGTCACCTCGGCGCAGAGACGTGATCGATCAACGGAGTTGCAAGACCACTAGAATAGGGCGGCAAGGACGCTGAGGTGAGAACAGTCATGTTGGGAGGTCATGCGACCAGTTGAAGGGTGCGTGACGGGTCGAAAGGCATGCGGAAAGAGGGAACCAGGTGGTCGGAGATTCACGGTGGAATGAAAGAGGTCCCACATGTCTGGAGCAGTGCACGCAAGTCATCCAGAGTAAATAAAGAGGAAGGGACATCACGTACGATGAGGTGGGTTTTAGAGGGCGCTACGGGAGGCACCAAGGGTGCTACAATGCTATAGGACAGACGTAATACTGATTGGAGATCGTGCAACCGACACTGATCGGAGGAGGGGAAGGCTACTACCCCAGGTGGAGGTGGCGGGGTAGGTCCAGCTCGCTCTTCAATAAGGGAGCTAGGGGGTTCTTTGAAGGTCTGGTCATCTAGTGGGAAGGAGGGTTGTGGACCGCCAGTGCTGAACGCTGCAATGAGGGAGTGGATTCCTTGGTGCGGGTGAGCTGGAAGCAGAGTCTTGGAAGAAAGAGGGTGCTGGCGTGCCAAAGGGAGAAGGGGGGGAGGCAGTGTGCGGCTAGGAGGTGTTACGAGAGAAGGGTGTGGGCTGCTACAAGGGTGGTCGGCGGTGGCGCAGCAGGTCATGTGTGAGAGGAAACGGGAAAACTGAGCAGGGTGTAGAGCGGCGACCGGAGGGGCTGCTATGTGCTGGTTACTATAAAGGGATGTTTGGTGGAGGCAGAGAAGGGTTGTGGAAGCTTGCTCGGCGGCTGAGCGGCGTGCATGGTGGCATGAGAGCAGCGCTACAGGGCAGAGTCACATGGAGGAGGCATTGTAGGAAGGCGGAGCGAGGGTGGTGCGCAGGTGGGTCACGGGGTGGTCCTGCTGTGGCAAGGAGGCACGACTGGTGGAGGGCTTCAGTGAGGCTAGACGTGGCGCTCGAAGGAAGGGATGACGACTGCAGTAGGGTGGCACTGGCTGGCATTGCAGGAGTTCTACGATCAGCGGAGAGGGGAGAACTGGGGCGCTATGCGGCGAAGTAGGAGGGAATCCGGGGCACTGTGCGGCGAGGCAGGAGGGATTCCGGGCCATTGTGTGGCAAATCAAGAGGGAATCTAGGGCGTTGTTCGTGCTTCCTGCTCGTGACAGGGATGGAAGAAGAGGCTGGGTTGCTGCTGGTGCACGAGTAGAAGAAGGAGGGGCACGATAGGCAGGGGAATAGATCCAGAAAAAAGGGGGAGGGGAGAAGCCGTGTGGAAAAAAAACAAAAGAGAGAGAATGAAGAAAAAAAGATAAGAAATAGGAAGAAAGAATAAAATAGAAATAAATAAAAGAAAACAAAAGGTAAATGATAATAATAATATTAGTAATAATAATAATAGTAAGAATAATCATAATAATAATAATATTATTATTATTATTATAAATTATTGTTATTATTATTATAAGACATTTTATAAAATTATTTTAAATTTAATTTATTCATTTATTTTATTATTTATCTAAACAGGTGGGAAACCACGCACTCACCAGGTCCGAACGCATGATCGGATCGAATGCGCGATGACCACGCACCCACCCAGACCAAATGTGTGGTGACTGCCAGCAATGCAGTGACTACACACTGGCCCAAGATCCACCAAAAACATCAAAGCATAAAAAATTCAGACATGGACCCAAACCTGACTCTACCCAGAGTCGCGAGACCAAGAAAAAAACATGGGCGTCCTTGGTTAGGGTGTGACAATTCTCCACACCACATACACTTTCTGCCCTGAGAAAGTCACCAAGCCAACTGTTGACACAACTTGATTTCATTCCCAGACAAAATCATAGGGAAGCGAGAGCTTCGGGTTAACCATTCCCAACAAACGTCACACCCAACCAATTGATGGAAAAACCACTTCCCGATATTGAGGGGATAAAATGATAGTGTTCTCACCACCACAATAGGTCACCAATACAAAAACCCTTGAAACCCGAACAAACCACCCCCGGGGGGGGGGCAACGTGGGAACTCCCAAACCAAACTCATTCATTTTCCCCACATATACCGAACAACACACCTGAGACTTTGTCAGAATGCTTGATACGGAACAATCCAGCAACTAGAGGATAAGAAATTTACTCAACACATCCTATAAGCTTCATGAAACAAACATTACCCTATTGAACACAGCTAGGACCAACTCAAAAATATAACAGGTCTGTTTATTCACAGGCCCACACCATTTAGAGAGTCCAAACTACTTAAGAACCACACTAAGAGCAGATAAGACCTCTTCGATTGTGGGGAAATGGACTCATCACGCCACCACAACAACGATGAGCATACGATGGTGATGAGAATAGAACAAGGGATATTTTTTACATTTCCATTCCAAATCTGAAGAATTTATCTGGATTGAGGTTCCACACACCCTCGACAACTCTTGACTGTGCATGAGCTTCAGCCCGAGACCTATGGTTAGGGCCCTGATAGCTGAATCGTCTCCTGCCTCACAGTCAGGCATTTTCATCTTCTGGTATCTAACTCCTTCCGTTTGCTAATTCAAAGAACCATTATAGTCATACATTTTCAAAGGGATTCAACATGATGACATAGAATATCTGTACTGGCCATACTGGTGGCGCACAAGAGAGCGGTCCAATAAACTAGGAGTCGGTACTGACGAGGATGGATTCATGGAGATAGGTTCCACGGGCTCGCACTCCTTTCCAGGTGGAGAACCTTTGAAGAAATTGACCACTGTTAATCACACCCAATACTCCAATGACGATGATACATCTCCTCTTTACTAGTCCAAAACTGAAGCCTCAATTAACTCTAGGGAAGTATGAACCTTGACTATTCTCGGATATCCCAACAACCTAAAGACACAATATCATTCAGAACAATACAACTACCTCTAATATACTTCTATTACCTCGAAAAGCAAGAAACATAGAAAAGGAACAAAGAACTGAACATAAATCATCAACAACTTTTGGATGCTTTCATGGAGACATACTCATGACAACACGAAAAACACCATGGAAACCAACATCAAGCCAAAACTCAATCAAAGCAACAACACGAGACAAATAAAATAGGCCCAAAATCCAAACATATACAACACAAGGAGAAATCACTTTTCTAAAACCTCTATTTCGTTACAATTTTTACAAACTCACATATGGAACCTTATGAACCGTCACATGTGCGTTTATTCAATCTCGTTTGCATCATATATAACCAAGTACCCCCACACACTTTCCATACATACCCACACACGTAGGAAACTTTATAGGGAGTGCCAAGGTTCAAACACTTCTTTTTCTTTTCCAAATCCAAACACATACCATGTTTTTCCAAACCAATACACTTTCTCTCTAGAAACCCACATTAGTATTTTCAAGAAAAAATTGGAAGAAACACATTTCCATTTGAAAACCAATTTCACTTTTAATGCACTCAAACCAACTGAGATTAAAACAAAACACAACAAGTAATAACCCACTGGAATGATGAACTAGTGAATATGTTTGACCCAGCAACATGGTGGTGAGCCATACCTGAACTAAACAATAATACTAAGAGGACCTTAAACCAGACACATGGACTCCACATGGGTCACCACCCCATGTGAGGCCGCAATGTGAACGGATTCGCCTCCATTGTCATCCCTCAATCCGAAATGACCAAGGACAAGTGACTCAAATCCCGGACTAACCCTGGTAACTCAAGTCTTGTCATGAGCGGTGGTGATTAGACACTAACCCATAACCTACCTCATGAGCCCCAAAAATCCTAATCTCCATCTATAGAACATCCCAAATAACAAAGGGTGCTTTGAAAAGCGAGTATCAAAGCCGACCTCCTCTAATACCATTTTTTCACAAACCAACCCGGGTCAACCCTAAACCGGTCACCTGAGATGGTCCGTGACATGGCCTGAGAGGCATTCCCGATCCTCCCAGGCTGGGGACAAGCGTCAGGGCATCAACAGAGGTTGTGGGAACGATTTCACCTCGTAAAAATTAATAAATAAAGTAACAAAAATTAAACAGATTAGAGGAAAATAATTAAAAAAAGAAGAGAAATTATACAAGAACAAATGAAAAAGAAACTAACCGGAACAGACAACCCCTATATCTGTGTGACCTCGCGGTCACACTCCAACTCACAACAAAACATCACCCAAGGTGAATGCACCCAAGCTGTAGCCTGCACAAACCCTAAAAACAGAGAATAACTATTGGTGTGAGTATTAAAACACATAAACTATCCCGATATCTATTCCCAATGCACTACCTTTAAATAAATAAATTTACTAATTCCATGTTTGAACTAAATTATAAAAAATATTTGTTTCCACACACACTTTCATTTCTAAGAAAATTAACATTCCATTTACCTTTTTAATTTAAAAACAATTTTTAATGTCTGAATGGAACAAGTTCATTGAATTTTAAAACATTTTTTCAAACAATTAGAAAACCAAACATTAGTTATTAGCCTAAAAGGAAAACTACACATAACACACAACACACAATAAGGGAATTAGAAAAAGTAGCACACAGGGGCCAGCAACTGAAATAGACCACTCAACTGTCCACCACATACAAATAAACACTAACAGAAACGTGGGTTAAACCTAGGAGATCGTAAACAATCCAGAATGTACTATACAATTGACTCATCCTGAAAGCATGCTATAATTCGACGACGTCATAATGACCTAACACCCGGTATAACCCTGTATGGCCAAACCAAGGGGCCCAATCCCCATAGCAGCAATAACTCAGTATTCCCCTTCTATGGGGCCACTAGCCTGTGTGTAATCTAAACTAGTGCAGCAATATTTCTTAGAAGACTCACTCAATATGTCGGGTTCCCATGTCAACACATACACTAAAAATGGGTGCATCCACAATGTAAATCATTCAGTCACGATGCAAAAATATCACACACAACTCACGCAATAAACGCACAACAAATATCACCCCTTAGTAACCCCAATGTGATGTTTTCCAAAAAAATTATTTCATTAAAGTGCCAAATGGGCCTTCACCAACTCTGAAGCAAAACCTAGTTCCACAAGAAAACCTGAAACACTTATTCAGAATAAATCATTATTCTTTAATACCAGAACCACATTTGAACTTCCAAGAATTATGTTTAAAGGCCAAACTGGAATTCTTTCACTAGTGGGTGTCAGTTTGTCAAGAAAATATTCTAGGTGTCATGTATAAAATAAACGACTTTTTATACACCCAAAAATCATTTAAAATTTAATTATCTTATATTATTTTATATTTATTAAAATTAATAAAAACTCAAGAAATTAATAAATTCTAAATTTAAAGGTGAGTGCAGTGGGGGACCTACCTCAACTCGTAGCTTGAACACGCTAGTGCGCTGCGCCTCACAAAGGTTCATAAGCATGCGTAAAACAACGACTGAAGAACTACGGAAAAACCTCTCTGATACACTAAAACACCTGAAAAAATAAGTAAAAATACAAAAACATTATTTCAAAACAATCCAATGAAGAATCATCACATATTCACCTCTGCGCAGAGACGCGCTCAATCAGAAGAGCTGCGTGACCGTCAGAAAGGGGCGACAAGGATGATGAAAGTTGGAAAGGTCCATTTGGGAGGTCGCGCGACTAGTTGAAGGGTGCGCGACGGGTCAGAAGTTGCGTGGAAATAGGGAACCAGGTGGCTGGAGTTTTATGGCGGCCAGAAAGAGGTCATGTAGGTCTAGAGCGATGCACACAAGTCATCCAAAGTAAATAAAGGGGTCACGAAATCACGGCTGATCTGGTTGGTGTTAGAGGGCGCTGCGGGAGGCGCTAAGGGCAATGCATTGCTACATGCGAGACGGTGTGCCTGCTGGAGATCGGGTATCAGACACTTATCGGAGGCGGGGAAGGCTGTTGCCCCAGCTAGAGGTGGCATGCAGAAAGATACCAAGGGAAGTACTTCTCGTGCATTAACAAGGGATCTAGGGGGTTCTTTACAGGTATGGTAATCCAGTAGGATGGTGGGTTGCGGACCACCGGTGCTGGGTGCTGCAACGAGGGAGGAGGGTCCTTGGTGCAGGTGAGCCAGAAGTAGGGGCTGGGCAGTTGGAGGGTGCTGGCGCACCAAAAGAAGAAGGAGGGGAGGTGGTGTGCAGCAAGGCGGTGCTGCGAGAGAAGGGTGTGGGTGGCTATGAGGGTGGCCGATGGTGGCGCAGCAAGGCATGCAGGAGAGGCGATGGGAAGACCGATCGGGGTGCAGAGCGGTGGCCGAAGGGGCTGTTGTGTGCGGGCTACTGCAAAGGGATGTTGGGTGGAGGTAGAGCAGAGGTGTGGAGGCTTGCTCGGCGGCTGAGCAGCGTGAATGGTGTCATGAGGGCGGTGCTACAGGGAAGAGGCGCATGGATGAGGTTCTGCAGGGAGGCGGAGCAAGGGTGATGGGAATGTGGGTCGCGGGGTAGTCCTACGGTGCCAAGGAGGCACGGATAGCAGATGGATTGGGTGAGGCCGGTTGAGGCGCTTGAAGGCAGGGAGGGCAGCTATAGTAGGGTGGTGCCGGCTAGTGTTTCAGGAGCTCATGGCTCAGCGAATAGGGGAGAACTGGGGTGATGTGCGGTGAAGCAGGAGGGAATCTGGGGCGCTATGTGGTAAAGAAGGAGGGAATCTGGGAAGTTGTGCGGTAATGAAGTATGGAATCTAGGGCTCTGTTCGGGCTTCCTATTATTGGCAGGGAAGGATGAAGAGTTCTGGCTGCTACTGGTGCGCGAGGAGAGGAAGGAGGGGTGCGCTGCTCAGGGGACCAGATTCAGGAAAAAAGGGGGAGGGGAGAAGCTGCATGGAACAACCAAATAGAATAGAGAGAAGGGAAAAAAGATAAGAAAGTGGAAGAAGGAATAAAATAAAAAGAATTAAAATAAAATAAAAGGTGAATTATAATAATAATATTAGTAATAATAATAATAATAATACCATTAGTAATAATAATAATAATAACAATATTATAAATTATTGTTATTATTATTATTAAACATTTTATAAAATTATTTTAAATTTTATTTATTCTTTTAAATTTTATTATTTATCTAACGAGGTGGGAAACAACACACTCATGAGGTCTGAATGCATGGTCAGACTGAATGTGCGGTGACCGCGCACCCACCTTGACCGAATGCGCAGTGACCGCTAGCAGTGCGGTGACTGTACACTAGCCCGAGACCCACCAAAAACATCAAGCTTCAAAAATTCAAACCCAGACCCAAACCCGACTATCCCCAGAGTCACGGGACCGAGAAAAAAAACATGGGCGTCCGTGGTTGTAGTGTGACAGGTTACATATTGAATTACTTCTAGTAATATTATAGGGTAGATTTATGGTTTAATGGTGACAATGGGTCTCATGGAGGCTCATTGGATTTTGTTAGGGGGTAATCATCTATGGGTTTTTTATTAGGCCATTGTATATATGCTTCAACTTTATTTTTATTTTCAAATTATATTATCTATTTTATATTAGATTTTTCTTTTTTATTGTATGTCTAGTTATTCTTATCTACTACTTGGTTGATTTATTTCATTTGATTATATTGTTTATTTATATTTATTATAAGAGGGAAAAATTATTCCCAAGGTGATTCTTTTGATTCACTTGCACATGTTTCTTACCAATGGGGATTAGGAATTTACATCATGCCCTAGGAAAAACCATGTTAGAAATCGAGTTACATAGAACCCTGGTCAGTTTGTTACATTATGGGTATGATCTATTTTAGTTGTGTTTACTAATATTTAATCTTCATTTACATACATGGACTTCATTTTAAACTTCATGTAATTCAACCATTTCTCTAGAAAAAAAACTATCATAAGTCTTATGGTATATAGTAGGTTAATCATCTATGAAAATTAATTCATCATCATATTCTATAAAAATTTATCTCTTAGGATTTGGAAGAATTTTACCAAGCATCCATGGTTCTTGTGTAATTTGATTCTTCCCTTTTCTAGTAAGTATTTTTTAAACAATACAAACTTCCATCTCAATAATTCTTCTTGATTATTGGTTATAATCATCATTAGGGTTAATTTTCCATCCACATACTAATTGAATGATATAATCCTTATCAAGGAATATAAAAAATTGGGCCACAAACACTTTTTGATCAATATGTTAATAAAAATAACATAATTTGTTTTTCATGGGATAACCAAAAAATATTTATTTATTTGTCTTGGGGTTAAATTTATTAGATTCCAAATATCATACATATGATTCAAAACCCATATATTTATAAAATAAATATTGGGATTTTTTCTAATCCATATATCTTATGTTGTCTTTATGGTTGATTTAAATGAAACACTAATATATATAAATATAGTTGTTTCTAAATGATATCTTTAAAATGAAATAGGAAGGACACACTAAATCATGACCAATCAAATTACTTCCATTTTGGTACAATTCATACTCTCAGAAACAAAATTCCACTTTGGTGATTTATGAATAGTGAGTTGCGAAATAAATCCATGATCTCTTAGAGGAATAGATAATTCATGGCTCGTGTATTCACTTCTCCTATATAATTAGCAAGTCTTAATCATTTTTACTAGTTGATTATGTACTTATTTATAAAACTATTTGAAATATTTTATATAATTAAAACTTTTATATCATTAGAGACACATAAGCATACCTACTAAAATCATCAGTAATGTTTATAAAGGAAATATAAATTCCACTTGTTTGAGTATACATTAGTTTGCATACATCACTGTGTATTAAATATAAAAATATATAATCCTATTCATTTTACCCACAAAAGGTTTTTCGGTCATTTTTATGAATAAAAAATTATATTTATTAATCAATCCAAAATTTAATGATTCATATAATCCATCGCTATGGAATCCTTGAATATGTTTATCATTGATATATCTATAGTGATAATTCCAAGGGTATGTTGGGTTAAAATCAGCCTTAAAATTTTTATTCAAAATGAACTATATAGGATTATGTATTCCAAGAATATAAAAAACATTTACCACATTCCCAATTCTATAAAATATTTCATTAATACATATAGAGAAACACTTTATTCATAGCGATGAAGGAATGTACCATATTTTCCAAATATTATATTGAAATAAAATTTCAATAAATGATAAATACATAATAAAACATTTCTTATTCTAAAACCAATCCACTGCGTAGATATATATAATTTGTGATAAACTATAATGTATAATCTTTATCCACATTACCAATTTAGATATCTAGATCACCGTTTTTCCAGTCCTGCATATTTCGAATTTAGAGTTTAGCCACAAATAAATTGTTATAAACAAAAAATATCTAATAACCATGACTAAAAGTTAGAGAAATTTATTTTTATAACATTCAAACCTATATGATCATAATAAATCTCTTTGATATCAATTATCATCCTTAGATACCTATCAATAAATATTTCATAGGTCTTACTTATAAGATACCTCAAATAGATAATTGTGATGCATTGAATAATATACAAAATCCATATATATGAGTGAGTATTGTGATTTAAATATTTTCATCAACTAATTTTTATAAAAGAACACTCACTAAAATAATAGACTCATACTGAATTACGATTAGTGTGAAATGATTAATATTTTACTAATTAACTGGTCCACCATGAAAATCCACTAATCGCATTGTTTTTTTGTATATAATATTTCCAATTATATCACATATAAATCATATATATTTTAATAGAAAGCCATTTTACTGTATCCATCATTCAAATATAAGGTAAAAACTATTCATATAGTATCTTAAATCTTAAGGATTCATATCTAAGGGTTACTCAAATCTTATAATATGATTTAGTTACCTAACACATAGGGTTAGCTATTTCCTCTATGAATTATACAAGTTAATATATAAGAACACTTATTTAAAAGAAATGACCCACTTGAATGACCATGGTCCTAAAATTGGTTTTCTTTCGATGGAAACTTACACATTGTATTTTTGGGTATTTCAATTTAAGTCACATTAAATTATACACATCACATACGACACATAATTTTTTAGAAAATTAATGGATAATTTAATGATGAATTGAATTTTAAATGAGTATTGATTAATATTTGATCATTAAGTGTTGAATTTTCACTTTTATGTGTATCTAGATAAAATTAAAATTTATCGGAATATTAATACAAAATTTTTTAGTTCTTGAATTTTCATTTAATTATGAAAAAATAAATTTTTATTGTACTGAATAATAATTGAAAATAATTTTCAATTGAAATTGATGAGGATATGTCTTTGGATTAATAATTTAATTCTCCCTAATAATATTTTGATCATTTTATTGTTGGAAAATATTTCATTCTTTGGATGTGTGTTTTTATGACATTCAGTGTAGAGTCCGTATGATTGAATATTAAATTCTTCAAATGGATTGATATCCTTCAAAAAATAGTTCTTCTCATAGACCAGTTATGATATAAATTTTATACCACTATATAAAAAATATATTAGAGTTCAACAGAAGTTTTATCAATAAAATCACATCCAGAAAACTGATCCACTAATGTTTGATTATATAGGGTGTGACTATTGAAAAATGTGTCTATAAGAATTCATGATTTGAATTGGTGATTCTATAATTACCTATGTAACCCCATAAATCTATAATAATCCTCATGAGACAACTCAAATTTATTCGGAAGGAGGTTAATAATTTTAAACCTTATTTTATTGATAATTATTATAGAAAAAAACATCTTGTCAATAGAATCATATATTTTAGCCCCATGTATCAAATATTTCTCCATCAATTATTTAGAACCAACTCTTATAGTTTCCATTTAAATATAATGGGAAAACTGTAAAATTCAATTTCTACTCATCCAATACTATAATTGGTAGATGTTTCAACAATTAATAAAAGTTTCTAATTATGTTATGATAAACATTATTATGTCTTCCATTTAATGATGGAAATACTGATAAGTGAGATTCTTGGATTTCATAGTTCTAATACCTGGGGGTTTTCCTAATACACGATTAGTTTCTTAAAGTAGTTGATACTTTCAATTCCCTGAGTACAAAAATCACATCAGCTAGTTCCAAGTTGAGGTGGATTGAAATTTTATACTTCTAAGTTATTTATGCATTCATTCCCACTATTTTCTTCTATTTTTGTTTTATTTTTATTTTTGAGATTATTTAAGTACCTTTTGATTATAGGGATAAAATGAACTAATGTTTTAGAAGTATACATAGTTTTCATCCACTACCAATTTCAATATTTATTTTAATTTTCTATCAGTTTTTAATTTTTTTTTATATTTAATTTGATATACATTCCTTCCCTCGGAATGGTTAATTTTTTTTTCAGGAATAGTGATTACCTTCATGGAAAATTATTTATTTATAAAATAATTATTGAAAATTATTTGTTAATAGGGGATGATCCATAAGGAAATACTTATAATATTTGTCTGTGACTAATAAATAAGTAAAAAAATTCAGTATAGTTATAAAAAAATTATAAAGAGTAAAATAAATGATGAAAATATTTATAGTAATGAGATAGAAGCAATGTTAGTAGAGTTAGTAAGATAGAACCAAAATATTGAGAAGATAGGGAAAAACAAATATATGAGACAGGTTAATTTGAATAACTATTTTTTTTATTTTTTTTATTTTATATTTTTTATTTAATCATACAATATCAAAAATAATTGGATATTTATGGTCAGAATCTGAATAATTATTTTCTGTTTCCAACTAGTTGTTGAATGAATCCTACAATCCATCAATTACCATATCCACTCATCCACACAATCAAGAAAGCAGTTTAAATCGATGTTAACATCTCACTTAATCCTGATTTGATACTATCAATGAGATGATCTATCCATAGATGTATTCTCATATGATTATATAGTTTGATTAATTTTTTCAACTGATAGATGATACCACTAGTTTTTATTACTTCAAAAATATTTAATACTAGAAATAAAAAGATGAGGTTAGCTTCTAAAAATAAGTTTCACATGAATGAAGTTAAAATATTTACAAATAAAATATAATTTTGTATATTACTTTATCCAATGATCTTATATATATAATAAAAACATTATAATAAATCCAAAACATTCATCAGTATAGAAAAAATGAAGATGCATGGAGAGATAATATATCTCTATAGAAAGCTCTGAAACTCCTCCCAATCTCCAACAATTATATATCACTTTCTCATAATCTCCTCATTTAATATTATATATTTTATTTCCTTAGGGATTGTTTAGATTTTTTATGGTATTCCATTGATCCATCTAAACCACCCTTTTCTAGGCTCAGATTCTCCATAAAATAACGATTTTAGTAAATCCCCCACATTGAGCTCGTAGTTAATACTCCAAAAAATTTCTCCATGGACTTCACAAGAAACATTCATGATATGTTTTCAATCTCACAGATGACATAATATTGTCGACCTCTAACCCAATGCACTTCTCTACAAATTAATGTTCTCACCACTGACCCTAATCTCAATTACAAATCATTTTCACATAGAATATATAGGGGATGGGATAGTTGAGTGAGAATCACTTGTATCATCTACCTGTTCCTACAATAAACATAAAATTTCATTTCAAAACAATTTTCTTGATTCATGGAGGTAAATTTAAAAAGATAGTTGACTTTGAGACAACATGCTTGATTTCGGAAATTAAGCATCACCCCCCTTGGGACCACAATGCTTTTGATATAATTTCCTGGAACATGACATAGCTTTGGGCATGAAAACATATATCTATTTTTTGGGGGTAGTTTTGTATGTCACAAACTTTATTTCTGATTAACCTTACTCAAAATTCATCAATTTTATCTCAATCATGTCTCCTTTATCAACTTATCAATAATCTAACTCCTTGAATTGTCACATGTTATCTTTGGTTCATCCTTTACTAGTTAGTTTTAGTATCAATGATTCTTGGGAAAAAATTCTTATCCACTTAATCTCAAACAAGAGTCATTTAGGTCTTGTTTAACCCAATATTACATTCCGTTTATTCATATCTTAAATGAAATACTTCTTCACCAAGATCAGTTCTCCATCAAAGTGTAGTACAACCATGGTTCAATTCTTCTTTAGATTGGTAGTTAATCATTTCTAGATGAACACTGACTAATCATTTTACATCATTGAAAATAAATCATAAAGAAAGATTTTTTTTCAATATTTTTATTTGAAAATAAATTCTATATCAATAGTTTGTGGTTCAGGAGTGAATATATCTTTTTTTCAATAGTCACTACTCATGGAAAATCTTCTCTTCTACACCTGATAAAATTTTGTTCATCCTTATTCTCTACTGAACATGATTTATACTATATAAACTTCATATAAAATGGATTTTTAGGGATCCATATTAGCTCAATATAGATAAAATGTCTTGTTTCTTTCTTGTCTTCCTCAATCCAACTTGGATGGAAAGTTGGAAATTCATTTGATCTTTTTTTAGAACCTAATATGCATGTATTTAAGTTACTACAACCACATCATTGGGAAATTTTGATACCCAATACATCCTCATTTTGGTCTTAATCACATTAAATAATAGCATATACCCATAAATAATATTAAATCAAAACCATCTTGATCATAGAACATAGATAAATACTCAAATTTCATCCCATGAATCTAGAAAATTCATCATCTCAATCAGTTTCACCAGTTCAGCATTAGAATATGTGTGACATGGTAATCCTCATAATATGTGCTAACATTTCCATGATCCAAGACCTTGAATTATGTTTTTAAATCATTTTTTAAAATTAAATATGCTCAAGTTCCCTTCATCTAGCTTGGGTTAATTATGTGATTTGAAGTTGGTTTAAGGATCTCTATCTTCCACCCAATATTGTCAAATTCATAAGTATTATTTTAAACATCTGAAGTCCAATACCATAGATTTGGTCACTGATAGTTGTTCATAGAAGCAAAAATAGTGGGTCATCTTTTCCCATATTTGGATCCTCTCAACAAACTCAAAAAAATATTTTCTTAAATTTGAATGTTATCCAGATTTTATTTTCATATCTAGGAATACTACAAATTTTTTCATGTGTGGTCAATTACAAGTGAAAATAAAATGACATTAATGATATCATGATCAATTTATGGAGTGTGGATAGTATAATATCCATATGTGGTAGATGGGAATTGGTTCAATCAATTAGGAGTAATGTATCATTGTTGATTACCTATGGTATGTTTTAAAAATATGGAAGGTGTAATTTTTTCCTAATGGTAGATTTGGATCTCTTCATGGTCTCTGGGGAAAATAGGAAAGGAATCCTTCCTTTTCCATTTTTTTTACATATTATAAATTGGCATTTTGTTTATGGTAAATCTTGTTGAGTGTACTAAATGTTTTCATAATGTATGTGAAACATAGGGAAGAATGAACTTTCAACTTGCAATTGCATGAACTTTTCTTCTTAGAATCACAGAAAGCATTTGTAAAATTCCAAAAACATGATGTCAGTTCATGCTCATAGGATCTAAAAAAATCTCAATATGAATTGAATAAAAATGAATTACTAAATGAAAATAAAAATCAATGAAGTTTCTCACTCAAAAAAATACTTAATTCAAAAAAATTAAATAATAAATCCAAGAAATGTTTAAAAAATGACTTTAAGAAAATGAATAAAATTAATTAAATCAAAAAATTATATTTCAATTAAAATTAATTAGAGATACAAAATTTTTAAAATTTATGAAGGGAATGAATTTCAAAAAAAAACACAGTTCTGATGAAAAAAACATTTACCAACAATTTAATATTCATAATATAAACATGGATAATGAAATAATTATTCAAATTAATAGGCCTCAATAACATCAATTGAAATTTTTTATCAATTATTATACTCCTGGATAAAATTTTTTTTCACAATTAAATGAATATTCCATAACTGAACAATATAGTGATAATATTTCAAAAAACACTATGTTTCAAAAGATATTAAAAGAAGTAATGTTTCAACAAAAAATGATCATATATTAAACAAATACTTATTTAAATCATATTTTTGTATTAAATACTCCATTGATTCCATAATAATGATGATTAAAACATCATAAAAACATTCCTCATCAATATTCATATTAAATCCATAACTATTTCTACCCATAAGATCATTATTATCTCATGTTTTATACCTTTATGTTTGATGAATTTAAATTCTTAATTTTTGGATTCCATATTTTGACAACAAATTTTATATTTTCAGATCATATTTATGTTTGAATCTTTACATAGTTCATGATTTTTTCTACTCACCCAACAATAGAATCCAAAAATATTAATTCATATTCATCCCATTTCTAATGTAAATGAACTCACTCATGTAATTATTTTTAATTATATGAAATAAATAATCACTTATTAGAATTTGTAGTGTAATACATAGCTACCAACCACTATTCTAAATAGAGTATAATCATTTTAGGGTAGTCTGAAATCTAAAAAATGTCCCTCAACCAAATTATTATTTTCTCAAAATATATTTTAATTCAATAATCATTTTACGTACCGCTACCCCATTATTATAGTGTTGGTGGTTACTTTATTTCATTGGAATAAGATATAAGGCATCACATCTCTATGGACTATGTAATTGAGTATTATTGTTAAACTAGATGCATACATGAAAATAATATTATAATTGAAAGCATAAAATACAAAATGTTTTTTTCATTGAGAACAACATATTTTCCTTTAGTATATCCAATCATATCATTCAAAAAACACATCATCGTATCATTGGTAAATTTAATTTAAGAAATGGGTAATCAAAGGTCCTTAGTAAGTGTAAGAATACAGTGAAAAATATCATTAGTAAATAGGAATAACTAATATGGAAATGTAAATAAATTAAACACATGACAAATAAATAATTATGTGATTATAACGAGGTTAAAGTAATTAATGATCAAATAATTCCATATACGTAATCACATGACCATGAAACTCATCCAAGAATGTTATAACTAATAGAATAATCACATATAATTAAATAAATAATATCATAATATGGTAATTCATAATATCAAACATCAAAAACCTAATGTCAATACCTTTTCCAAGAAAGTTTAAATATTTGGGTGAAACCCCATTAAATTAGAGAAACTAATTTGTCTCATTAAACCTGTCAATGGAATAAGAGCATATGAGAATATGGGACCCACCAATTACAAAGTATTTACAAATAATTCCTCATATTAAATTGGTGAAACATAACCAGCATAAATATTTTTATTGAAAAACTATCACAAGGAATGTTAATACTTTCCCCAATCGGTAATCTTAATCATAAACTATCCACTCTAATATGGTGAATTGTAATAAAATTGTATATCCCCAGTAGAACAAATCGAAAGAATCTAAATAAATAATAAGGATGATATCAAAACAACATATCCCTATTTCTTCATAGTTACAATAAAGGTATGATGACTTTGATGAATAAAAAATACCATAAAATTTTATTATAATCATTTTTAAGGAAAATATCATTATCAATTTAAATATATATATATATATATATAAGATTAAAAATATTTTTAATATGATATTAATTAAAAATAACCTTTGAAATGTATAATTTTATCATTAAATCATTGAGTGGTCATGAGGTTTTGAAATTCAATTCATACTCAAAACATTGAAACAAATATTTTGTTCACATTTTCGATAACAGCCAAATGATTCTTTATTTAAAAAGAAAACATAAAGATGACATTAATTTGTTTCTTAATATTGTAAAAATGGGTAAAAAATTTATTAAATCATTTAAATAATGTTAAAAACGTTTTAATTTTGTTTTATAAAACATAGATTATAATGAAAAACATATTTCACACCCAAGAGAGAAATAATGTTGAGTTTAATTGAAAAAAACAATCAATCATTTTAAGTACATGAGTGATAAAAATGGTAATATTTTTTGAAAATTTTCATTAATAAAAATAATAAATTAATATATATTAATTTTTAAATATAAATATCAAATAATTACCCAAAGGGATACTTAAACAAAAACAATTTTGAATATTGATGAGTTTGGGAGATAAAAACACTTTACCACTTTGGTAAATTGTGAATAATACAATCCATTAAAGAAATAACATCAAAATAAACATTAAATACCATTTTGTAAAAAATATTCATTATATAAAAAATCACAAGGGGTATTATACACATTAAAAAAATGAATAAGTGGTTAATACATCATATGTATCACAGAAGTAATGTGAGAAAACCAACGCATAGCCGAGGACCAATTTCCTTCGTAAGTGTTCAAACCTACTATAAAATAAACGATGTTATATTATAAATATATTAATAAAAATAAACATATATTTTATAACATATATTATTTATTTTAGTTTTTTACAACAATTTTAATAACATTTAATTCTTAAAAGCACTATATATGGTGATAATTTCTTCATTTTTAATGTGTGTTTTGGTTCAGTAATTTCATTCCAATTACATAGATCATGGTTACATAATATAAAGTATACTAAACATCATTTAAATATCATATATATTCATTATTTATTTAATTATAGTAATATATAATAGTTAGATTTAGAAAATGAAATACTCAGTTCTTAGAGATCGTTATCCATAAATACGCATGAACACTACCTACATTTTTATTAATGGATAGAACGAAACAAAAATATGTGTTAATTCACCTATATATAATGATTATTGTGTTATAATATAAATTATATTAATTAAATTCATCCTTATTACAATCCATGTTTTAATAAGTTGAATAAATATTTCATATCGCTATGTAGAGAGGGCTGCCCACACATACACATGAGCGACATTGTTATTTTCCAATAGAGTGGAAGGTAAGAAGTTTGAGGATATTTTTTTTAAAATAATTATTATAATATAAAATATATAACATTTATACATTAGTTTAAACAACACTTCATTTCATGTAAGGCATAAAATAAAAAAAATTACGTCACTTCGGGAGGTAGTAGGTCATCATTCACAAGAGAGACATTATCGTATAACCAATGAAATGGAACGTAAAAAGTTAAATGCGAAAAATAATAATACAAGAAGAATATTGATTTCATAAATATCATATACATAAGTTATATTATTCATTAAATCTTTAATTTAAATGTGGTTTTGGAGAAAAAATTACTTCAATTCACAAGGCAGTAGTCTTTCGTACACAAGATCGACAATTTCATTTCCCATTTGATGGATATAAAGATGTATTTTCTTTATGAAAATAAATAATAACATCACATTATATGGGCTAAATATTTTTATGTTATTATCATATTTTAACATCATTTTAATGAGGTGGAAGAGAAAATAATATTAATATTCAAGTTTAATAATTTTATCTATTCTTTAGATACTCTCTTTAAGTGTATACCTAAATCCTTTATAAGATGTATTATTAATGAAAATAAGGAATGTTGGAGGTGGATATAGAATTAATTATGATATTTGGTTAGTTATTGGTTGAAATAAAAGTATTTGGCTATGTGAAGAGGGGAGGAGATTGGATGTCCTTTAATAAGTTGGTTACGGGACACACTTCAAATTTTTTGGAGGATAATGTGATACTCATATTTTTCTTAAAAAAAGAATAAAAAATGGTTCATTATGAAAACTTATTTGTGATAAGGTGTAAATATTTACATAAAATTGTTTTGTGGAAATTTTTTAATCCATTTTAGTACCTTATCCTCTTAGTTTAATCCCCAAATTAACTCATTTTTACCTTAGCCATGATAATTAATTTTTATCATTTCCATGATTCATTATGGTCAAAATTTATGTTGATCTCATTAGATATTAGATATTAGTCAAATTAAAATATTAAATATATATTTTAAAATTAAATACAGATAAGTGTATTAATTCAATTTATAATTAAACCAATTGATGATTCGAAAAAAACTGGGTTCCCAAAAAAATATCCATAACATTTAACCATTTTTATAAAAGAATTAAAAAATAAATTGATTCTAAATTTTGGGAAGAAGATGGAAAAAAATTGGAAGATAGAATATTTTTGGGAATTTTTCGTGTGAAATAATATAATCAAAAAAATAAATCACATAACTTTTCATTTTTTGGGAACTGAACTCACAATTTCATTTTGAAAAACAGAGTCAAAATGCTTAAGAATGTCCATCAGATTAAGAAGATGTTTTGTAGATGAAAAGGATCAACAGGGACACCTTGTGTTCAGAATGATATTTTCATCATGATTAGAAGGAGTATCACAGTCTGAATGGATCTAATATAAACCTTACATTCCTGTTATAATCATGGAGTTATCATAAATCATTAGTATCTGAAAATATGTGATTAAATACATAAAAATAAAAGGGGGAGAAACAATGATGAAGACTATATTAATGTTTTTTGGGAAGAAATAAGTAGATAGATGGATTAGAAATTAAATTTATTCCATTTTCAGTCATATGATTAAGAAGATGACCCTAAATTTTTTCAAAGTCATAAATAATTCATTATTACAAGATGATGTTGGAAGAAGTAGAATATTTATGATGAAAAAATATCCTGTAATCTATTCATTGATGTGAGATCACCAGAAAAATATTATTTGATGGCTGAGATGTTTTTTTTGGATTGTGAGAAGTTAATAATACTTATTTTTATTCAATCAAATAAATCAAAATATATAATTAATCTAGAATGATTTTGGGAAATAATTAAAGTTTGTATCATAATGAGAAAAAGAATAAATTTGTGGAAGTCACAACATTGGTTCATTAAACAAGGTGTGTAAAAGATAATTGATGTAATCCTAAATCTATTCATCATATTATAGGGAGGTTTAAAAATTGAATTAGAGGAATAATTTCTCCAATTTAATATTTCTTGGGAAAAATTTATTAAAAAAATTAAGAGATAGATCAACCTGATGAAGATCAATAATGTAGTTAACAATATTCATTAGGCTGATTTGTTTGTAAATAGGGTATAAAATTAAAGAAAAATAAATATTATATTTTTTCATTAGGGTTAAAATATAAAATATATTTTTCTTCAAGTGGTTTAAGATTCATTAGACTATATTTCACACAGATTTTCAAAGTAAAATAGTGACTGATTTATTAGACATAACATGACATCGATAAAATCATTGGACACTAGATCACCAGCCTCGTGAAAATAAGAGGGTGCGTTTTTGGTCAAATAAATATCATTTAACATGTTGTAAAAGGGGTTCTATAATTTTTTATAATAGTTTTTCTCTTGTGTCGGTGTTTTAATGATATTTTAAAAATATTATTATGAGTTTTTACAATGTTTATGACAATATAAAACTAGAGTCTAATAAAGTAGAAAAAATGTTTATGGGATAAATTTTTAAAAATAATTTATTATATCTGTTGGTATGGATAATTAGACTGAGATGATTTTGTTATACTTAATAGTTGGTATGATGAATCATAATGGGATGTTTATTCATAGAACCATTATGAGAAGATAAATCCTTTCATTTTTTTGGTCGGGATTCAATTGGACCGGAGGAACATAATGAATAATATATTTCATTCATTATAATTGGAAATCAGAATGGTATTTTGAATAAAATTGATTCTTTTTTAGAATTTTTAATGTTAGATGATGTTTTGAGAATATTAAATAATATTCGAAAAGAAATTAGATGAGTTGAGAAGTGCTGATGAAGTCAATGATGTATCCGAAATGTAAGGAAAATTAATAAGTTGTGATCTTTGGTTGAGTGGAAAAAGTTTCCAGAAAGCTTCCTAATCCAAATTTTTCACACCAATAAATATATAAATGTACATTATACATTATTATTATAGTATTTTTCATGTTTTAAAATATATTGTGGAGGAAAAAAAATGTTTTATAGGGAAGGAGTTATTGGATTTGAATTTATTGATTATGTTTAACCGATAGACAAAGAATGAGAAAATTAATGATTGTATTAATAGTTTTCAGATCAGATTGAGTAATTATATTTGTATTATTGGACTCATATTGAAGTAGTTAAATATTGTTTCAATGGTATTCTATTTTTTTAATATTTTATGAATGTGAAGTCAGATTGGCAGAATGGACTAGTAAAATTGGTCTTAGTATCATTATGAAGTCCAAAAAATTTTCTACTACAAGGTTGGAATGTGATGAATCTATTTTGAATTTTATATTTTTGAAAGTTTCCAAGGTTTCATGTTAACATGTTTTGAAAAATGTGTCGAATGTTTTATAACTTTTTCCATAAATTTTACTACCTCATTTGGTGCTTCTTGTAACAGATTCATTTTTGGGTTAAACTTAGTGCTCCATCACTGTAGAGGAATATCCTACACATTATATCGACACAAGAGGATTGTTTTGTAGTGTATTTTTTTGTGTTTGATTGTTTATATAAGATTCCAAGGATATATATAATCATTTTCATTAGTGAACCTTATAAATTCTTTTGTTCTTATGCATGTCTGATTGTTTTTTTGAAGGGTAAGAACTCATTAATCAAGGGTAATGGTAGTTTCATTAGAAATTAAAGATAATACAAAGAGATTTTACAAATTCAGCCCCCTATTAGTTATACCTAGATCTTAGATCATAACTTTTGATTTTTTATTAGTACCAAGGTTCATTTAAAATAATCATTGATAAAATTTTGGAAAAACAATTTTTTTGGGGAAACTGAACATGGTGAATAATAAATGAATTCTAGTCTTAGATGATAAGAACTATCATATCTAGAAAGATATAATGTTTCTTTATCTTCTATCTCTTGGGTATGATGATAAGAAAGCTGAAATAGATTTTTTTCTTTTTTTTCATGAAAATATTCCTCTTACATTTGTCAAAAGGAAGTGGTAGGGATAATAATGATTTACACCCATCACTTTTTGAATAAGAGATTTTATCTAATGACTCGAAAAATTATGATTAAAATTCCCTTTTATTGATTTAACTAAGTGTATTATGGTTATAGAAAACTCATGAACTTATCATGTTATATTATATCTAATTTGTCTTAAATGGTATTTATGTATCATTACCATTTATAATATAGCGTTTGAATAGTTACCACATGATTAGTATAAATATAGTCTTTTAAAAAATTCCAATTAACACAGATAGAACAAGTGATGTATTCAAGTAGTAGGATCTTACCCTATGAAGCCCAAATATCTGAGATTTTGAGGTAGATATCATTTATAAGGTTTTCCCATTACCATGACCATTTTGATATCGAAAAACATAAGCATGAGTGAAACTGTTTATGGTAGATGTTCAATCTCATCAATATCATAACCAAAACCATATTCTCTGAATGACCCCATGAATGCCCTACCATCATACACCTTACACCTAGTGTGTATGCTGGTGTATTAAAGGAATATGTATCAAGACCCGATAAAAATAATTATGTACTTTATTTATTATAAAATAAGAAATATATTTTCACCCTGTCATTGTTACGTTGAAAATGATTATTAAAGCATTTAATTTTATTTTTGGTTAATATTCAAATTTAATTAATGGTTTTAAGAATTAATGTTATTTATTAATAAAATATTATTTTAATATAATAATATTATTAAATAATATTTATCAAATATAATGGAAAATAAAAAAATTAATGATGTCAAATTAAATATTTATTAATGTTCGAAAATATTAATTTTTAAAAACATATATTTTTTAATAAATGTGTTTTTATATTAAAAGTGAAAATTCACATATTATGAAAATTATTTACATAAAATTAATACTTTTTTTGGAATCAAGATGTCAAAATTATCTAATGGATAATTTTTCCGAGCATTTCATGATTGTCAAATTTCCACATAAAAATTAAATACCATTTAAATATACGTTTTCTTATAACATCACAATGACCCAAAAGTGATGTAATGATTAATATAAATCGTATCCATGCACAAATATATGTTTTAGATTTAATATAATGATATTTTATGTTTATTTTATTTATTTTTTAAAGCAATTATGAATATTTTAAGACATACAATATATTTGATGATTTTAAAATCATGTATTTAACAGTGTGACTCAACTCCACATCACCAAGGGTAATATTTTAATAATTTATGAAATTTTACTAAAAAATAATGTATAACACATCACTTTGTCCATAAACATGGGAAAAAAACAGTTTATTGATTATGTTTTTTGAAATTTTATTATTCAGAGTCAAAAACCAAAATTATTAACTAAACCCCCTATTTTCCTATATAAACCAACCCAAGATCTCATTTATCGTCAATAAAAATCCATGGACACATCCATAATATTACATCCTCTTTCTATAGTCCTCCTAAGGCACCAAACATCTCTCCATAAGTCTTTCTCAATCCTTTGGAGTAACACATTCATATAAGGGGACCATATCTTTCACACTCCTCTTTTATCAACCACTCATTCTATATTATGTATTTTAATATTCATTTTGTTATGATGGGATATGATATTAAATATTCCAGTTCAGATCCATTTTATATATAAATGATGATATCTTAATTTCACTCTCATTAAGCCTATCTGGATCTTTTATGTAAACCCACTACCGTGCAGAAATTTAGTAGGGGTTCTTTCCTTTCGCATCTTTCGTCATGCTTATTTATTATGTTACGTATTCTATTACGAATTACATTTTTTGGGAAATTTATTTCAATGAACATATTAATTTACAATTCATTTTTAAATTATTAGGGACTCCTTTCTCTCTCATAAACCAAGTATATAAATATTTAGGTGATATCATTATGCCACAGAAATTTCATGATGATTTTTCATTCAAAAAAAAAATTGTTTAGTGAAACCATTCACATTTTAAATAAGGGGTATTAACCCTTAAACACATAGAATTATTTTATTTGGGACATAAATGTAGGTATTCCAGACTCTTTAATCATGAAATAAATTGTGATGATGAATGAATCGATGTTGAATGATGAGTGTGGCACACATAAGCATGAGAATGAATTAAAAGTGACAGGTGTGCCTAGAATTATATAGAACTCCAACACATTCTTTGATGGTTAGTATCAAGATATTTCATGTTGAGATGTTGGTTTTACATGATAAAATTGTGGAACTTTTTCAAAAATAATGTCTTGGTTGGTTTATTTGGGACCTATGTCTATGATGCAGTGTTTAATGTTATTTCTGAATTTTTCATGTTATGATTATCATGATATATAATTCATTATTATTCAAGTTCATTTTATTCCTTATTGATTTTACTATTGTCAAAATTTTATCACTTATTCAATTTTTATTCCCTTACTGTGCTCTATAGCTCACCCTATTCTTATGTATATCCATGGGTTATCCCATTCGGTTTTATGTTTAAAAGAGTATTTTGAGATATATAAAGTTGTTTTCAATGAAACATGTTAAGGATGTTTTTAATAATGTTTATTATCTTGTGTTTAAGAAGTTATGTTAGGTAGCTAATTCCCAAATACACTAGGCTTTTTTATCTTCTGGTTTGTATTATGTGTAATTTTATTTAATAAATCATGTATTAATGTATAATAAAGAGCAGTGATTTTATATTTGGTATTTGAGTAATAAATAAATTATTTTTTCTATTGTGATTAGAATACTGCAGTGAAATCCTTAAGGATAAGATGAATTATAATAAAACATCCAAAAATTTTGGTTTGTATATATTCAGTGATTTATCAAGATAATGAATCCCTATCTGGATACTAAAATTGGAAGTGGTTATAGAAAAGATATACCTATGGATAAACTCTGAAAATATTTTCTATGACTAACATAGGGTAATTTAGTTCAAGAAAACAGAACTTATTGTGTACTTGGTTTGACACTACCAGAGGATATGCATTGCTAAATTCACAATCTATTTACGAACCATTATTAAGGGAACAACAAAATTCCAATAAGAATACATTTTGGGTAATAGATCGTGCATATCATAGATTTAATCATATAAATTCATATTTTATGGAAATACATGTAACTTATATGTAATACCTTTAATTTCATTAGATTACCCCATTATGTGTTTATTTGGTTATAAATATTCATCCCTCATTGTAACACCCTGAGATTTTATGAGAAGTATTATTTTTAATTTATTTGATGTATTGTGTTTTATGCTACACCAAGATTATCACGCTCTATACGAAACACCATATTATCTTGTAGTATAATCAACACTATTCTTGGATCGTGTTACACAAAATTTCAAGTTCGTTTGATAGAAGTTTTTCCATGAAACATTGGTTGTATATATATATATATTCAATGTATAAATGGAAAATGGTTGTATTATATTATACACAACAACAAATGAATCTTGCACTACACGCGACCATGACATGGCTTGCTTTACACCAAATCACGACCTTCCACGATATCGTGTGTTGTATGCAATACCATGTTTCACTAAACAACGATATGTTATTAAAATATTAAATACACTAGACGTTATTAATATTAATACCCACTTTTTAAAATTTTATAAATTTTAACATTCATAATGGACTTCATTTTTGGATTCTGAATATCGAAATTATCGTAGGGTGAATTTTTGGTTTTTTTCTGAAAAAATTCAATTTTTGATGAATAGTGAAAACACTGGGTTACTATTTGAAACCGACTTTTTATGTAAATAATTATTAATTTTATTTAAATTTATTTTAGGTCAAAATTGGTACATAATACCTTTATAAGTTCAATGTAATTCATTGGAGTCATTTTATTATAGTTTTTGACATATAAAAATTTTATTGAACTTTTCACCGTCTTTTACCAACCTCCTAGGAGAGTTTGTAAATGTACATAAAACATAATTTTACCGCTTCTGTGAGTGGAATTTCAAAAATCTGAGAGACATGGTTAATATAAAAGAGTAAAATGTGGTTTAATAAGATAAATATAATTTTTTTGGTGAATAGTAACTTTTTACTTTCATTTACCACGGTTAAAAGTAAATAGGGTAATTAAGGGTAAAAATGATATTACTATTACCATAAAACATGTCCTAATTATATTGGATAAGTGTAATTCGACCAAAAACAACCTTAGAAATAAAATATTACCCTTTAGGTCCACTTGGATTAGATTTGGACATTTATTATTATTATATTTAAAGAAGGGTTATAATAGTAAAAATCAATGTTTAATAACTAAATAATTTTTAATATAGGGTTATACATAAGATAAATTCGACTATAAATATTCATTAGAAAGATAAAAATATTTCCCACATAATGGTAATTTATTTATAATTATTAAACATTAAATAAATTAAGTAATTTATGACACAATGATGGTACAATAATTACCTTATTAATGAAATATTAACGTAATTGATGTTATAAATACCCAAATATATGTAATTTGAGACTTTTTATGAATTACACTAATTTTATAGGTTACTATGACATGTTAGTATTGATTTAAAGAACGTTTTTCGAACTAATCATGCTGTTATGATTTTCACATTAATAAATTACCAAATAGTGTCAAAATTGACATAAAATAGTTTTTAAAACAAATATTATATTATTAATTTTTTTTTTCATAAAAATATAAGGTTTGGAAAAATTAATTAGATAAGGTTATATATATTAATAATTAACCACTTTGCGTTTTTTTGGCTTGTTATAGTAAGTTTATTAACCTTATAGTGTAAGAAAACAAGAAGACATAGTAAAAGTAAAATTATTTAACATAAAGTTAAATATAAATGACAAGGTTAAAATATTAACCAAAACTTGTAAAAATTCTATTGGATGAGAGGATTTTGACCCATCCCCACCGTGGCTTCTAAATAAATCAATTTTGAGCTATTAATAACCGAATATGAAATTATAATAAAATAATAATTTTAGTTTTCCAAAGGTGCCCCTCTCCTCCCTTATAAAATGGCACCTCCTCCCCCTCCTCCTCACACAACATTGAGCCATAAACCTCTTCCAAACCCTGAAGAATTATCTTCTACACTGCCCTAGAAACCTTCTATAGGTCCTGGTCTTTTTCAATGACCAACCCTAGTGCCCTAATAGGAGGTTATGATGAGGCGCGTCAAAGAAGAGGTAATATCCATTACCGATCCTTTCCAATTTCTTTCTTCTTCAACTTCTTCTTCTTTAGTTCTTTAATTATAAATTAATAACATAATTATTAAATATATAATTATATGTTATTTAAAATTTTAAATAACAATTTTTCACTTTATATACATCCTACGGAAAATGAAATCATTGCGCGTGCGTACGTACGGAATATCATCTCCACGCCGTGGTGTAATCTATTTTCGACCACCACCTTACTTGGATGGGTATAATGGAGTAAATAAATAACTATATATGATTATTTTATATTTATATTGACTCTGAAATATTATACATACACTTCAATACAATTCCACGATCATAGGAATGGTATAATCGCTCGTGCGTACATACAGACTACCGTCTCCACGACGCGATGAGATTTATTCTCCATGTTAACCATTCATGAAATATTATAATGTATATATAATAATTAATCATGAAATATATGAAATAGTAATTATAATGGATTTATGTATATATATATTTATGTCATCTACTTAATTCCATTCAATTCAATAGGGAAACGAAAACAGTGTTCATGCGTACATACGGCTTACCGTCTCCATGAATGGTGTATTTCATTCCATTTATCGATATATCATATATATATGTATATGATGAATATATATTATATATAAATCATTTTTTACATTATGGAATTAAGTAAATCAGGATATAAATAATAATATCATGAACAACAAGTCGAAACACGTACAATAAATGAAACGATTTTACCCAAATCACTGCTTTTACATAAAATATTTAAAAGAACGGTTAATATAAAGTCATAATTAAACCATATATGATATCATAACAATGAATATGATTCTGTAATAAGTCAATAACATTATTTAAATCATTATACAGGAGGTCCGAATACATACGAATCATATCAGACATAAGGTAAGGGATAACTATTCCATTCTCATTCTTATCTGAGATTGTTATTCGTAAGTATTTACTAGGGTTATTGTTATCATCAATGCCCATATTTTCTAAAAATGATTTCATGTATTTTTAAATTCCTTTTTACACATTTTTGAAATTTACCACATGTTATTAAATGAATCTTACTTTTGTTTACCACATGAGGAACTTTTTGACTTTTCTGACAAAAGTACCAGAAGAATGATATTTTTAACTTATACGGCGTGAACGGATCTTTACAGTTTCATAATGCCTCATTATCATGAAGATTACTCTACACGATTTTATGAATGTTTTCAACAAAATAATTTTCATTTAAAATTTCTTGGCATTTTGTGAAAAGAATGTGATTTTGAAGAAGAAAGGTTATTTTCCTCAAGAATTCATTTCATGTGTTTTATCAAAACCATTTTCCATTTAAGATGACACTATTTCATATGTGTATGTTTCCAGTATAATGCCTCTATGATTTAAACGGTGTCACTTTTCTTATGATGAAATATCCATTTGTAATATATGAATTATGTGATGAGGTATGATGTTTGTGAAACCCATTTTATTCTTTGGGTTGTGATGAATGATTTAAGTTTATTTTGTGGCACAAGTAAGAATGATATCATTATGAGATGGGTGGGACCTATATATCCCTACAATTCATTGAGTAAAGATTTATATCTCATGAGATAGACTTGGCTAGAATGGTAAGTTAATCTGCTTCAGTGTTACAGGACTAGAACAAGGAGTGACCTCAATTCAGAAAAGGACTTTGTCCACGAAGATGGTCTTGGCAGGAATGCCTTGGCTACTATGGAAATCATATCATGTGATTAATGTTTTTTCCCAATTACAAGTTTTATTTCCATGTAACTTTATCATGATTGATGTTATGTTATGATTTATGCCTTACGTACAACTATGTTTTATGTCATTGCTCAAGATTTCGATTTTTAAACATTATGTTCATGTTTTTATGTTCAAATGTATATGGTTTGTTTTATTTTCTCCATGATTACAGTTAATGAGTATTTGAGCTCACCGTTTTTATTTTTTCTTTTCCCCAGGATATAAAGAAAGGTTTTAGGTACGAAAAAAGGGGAAGATCGTTATGGGAGATGTTGAAGATCTTTCATCAAGATTAGAAGATTATATTTCGAGTTTCCAAAGACACTAAACCATTATAGTCCTTTGGTGTATATTTTTGTTATGTGTTAAGTATTCGCAAAAAGTAATGCAATGTCCATGTACATCAATATTTGGGTCTCTACAGTTGGTATTAGAGGGAGGATTAGTTAACCTTTGGAAACTCGGATGCGAAAATTTAGTGAGATCCCTAGAGATATTTCTAAGGTATGTCTAGGGATGTCCCTATGGTTAAGTATAAGTATAGGTTATAGTCCTAGAATTATGGTAACAATATTAGAATTTAACCTAATATGTTAGATATTGAAGGTAATCCCCCTGGATTATGATTTTGGCCTCTCACACTATTCTTTTTGGGTTTTAGAAAATTGATGGAAACTAGAAGATTCACGATAATGGAGGATATGATGTACAATGGAATGATATTCTTCATGAACAACAAAATGAAATTGGATCTGGAGGTCCACATATCTTTATTATGCCTAATCATAAATCTCATTATATGTTCAATAATCTCAACTTTTGTAAGTTTCTCAACTCAACTAATAAGAGAAAGATGGAGTTTCATGATGATCATAACAGAAAGGAAGTTCAATTTATCTCATGTAAATCATGAGCGAAGAGGCATCAAGGGGAATGTTTCAAAGGAACTGGAAGATGATTTGCGTGAGGAAAAAAAGGGCCCAAATCCATTAAGTGCAAAGGAAAAGGTTCAGTTTACACAATGGAGAAGGATAATGGTATTGCTACGACATCAACAACGATTAGATGTTTTAAATGTGGAATGTATGGGCATTATGCAAACCAATTCCCTAAGGGAAAATCTCATGAAGATAATCAGCATGGTCATATGGGTAGTATTTATGTGGATAATGATGAGGATTCTACAAATGATATATGAGATGAAAGAAGTGTTGAAGCTTGGTCAATGGTTTAAGAATGTAGTGGAATGATTTATTTTTATCAAGAGATAAGTTGTATATGTAATGGTACTATGGAATAAAGACACATCTATGTATTGTAACACTATTGTGCTTCCTAAAGTATTTGAAAGAATATGTTGAATGGTTCCGGTAACCATGAAAAGTGATTCAAATATTTTGGAAAGAAGTTGATATGTGCAAAATGAAGGGATAAAAAAATTTAAATGATTGAAAGTATTCATGAGATCATGACTGATATAAGGACAATGTTATATCATGGTTTGAGTATATAGAATTTTTGGATTTTGGTATGTGGAAAGAGTTATCTTTTTATAGAATTCATGTTTTCACTAAGGTTCAATGGGTATTCATTTTTCATGAGAATACTTGATTAAGGTATTCACATGATTGGAGTGTGACCAACAGGATATATGAGATATAAATAATGGTATTCACATGCTTGTTATATGATCTTTTTAGTAATCGTTATCATTATACTATGAGTTTGGAAAGAAGTATTTTGGATAAGCCTAAAGTTTGGAATGGATTATGTTGAACATAATTTAGTATTGTTTAAGGCTAGAACTTTTGATATTATTTTTGAAATGTTATAATAGTATAGCTTTAGAAAATGGACAACACATAGGATGGGCGACTACCCGTCACGTCCGGCATGGTTGTGGGAATCGAACCCAAAACCGAAGTGCGACAGGCCTTTATTTCCTATCACTGGCCTACAGGAAGTCCCTGGTTAGTAGAAACTAGTTTTATTTTATTATGCAGTATAAGTCTATTTTAGGAACCATATATGATTGATCTCACTATAGATAGACTTATTTATATTTCATAACGTTTGCTAACCTTTTTTTAGACACATGGAATGACCCATCATTATATCACACGATCTGTTAACACTTCACGAATGACAAATTCATCTTCATTTATTTAATAGATGAATTGGAAATTGTTCATGGCACAAACAACGGTGATATTATACCGAAATATATTAAGTATTTCCTCTAATTATATTCTTAAACATTAGGAAAGTCATATTGAAAACTAAAAATGTTTTCATAATGCCCTTATATCCGATAAATCATATGGTACCTTAGATCATCAAAAATTTATGGCTTTGTGATTGTTGGTTTTTTCTTAGCCATGTTCTCTACCACTCCCCATAAGAACATGATGGTTAGATTTCTCTTCCATATCCCAATTTTCACCTATTTCTACTTTGTGGAAACACAGTGATTAGGGTAACCATTACGTTTCATACATTAGTTTTTAAAGATAAGTTTTGGTATTCTTTTTTAGAATGTGGGTTTCTATTAAAACTTTAGAGTAGTAAACCATTTATAACCCTGACGAATTTTGAGGGAAAAATTCATTTTAAGGGGGTAGAATGTAACACCCCTAGATTTTATGGGAGGTATTATTTTTAATTTATTTTATGTCTTGCGTTTTATTATACACCATGATTATCATGCACTATAAGAAACATCTTATTAGCTTGTAGTATACACAACACTATTCTTGGATCGTGTTACAGAAAATTTCAAGTTCGTTTGATATATGTTATTCTATGCAACATTGAGTGTATATATATATATATATTCAATGTATAAATTAAAAATGGTTGGATTATATTATACACAACAACAAATGAATCTTGCCCTACACGCAACCCTGACATGGCTTGCTTTACACGCAATCGTGACCTTCCATGATAGCGTGTGTTGTACGCAATACCGAGTTCCATTAAACAATGATATGTTATTAAAATATTATATAAACTAGTTGTTATGAATAGTAATACAATGTTTTTTAAATTTTATAAATTTTATCTTTCAAAATGGACTTCATTTTTGGATTCGGAATATCGAAATTAGACTAGGGTGAATTTTTGGTATTTTTCTGAAAATATTCAATTTTTTATGAATAGTGAAAACACTGGGTTACTATTTAAAAACTGACTTTTTATATAAAAATTATTTATGTTATTTAAATTTATTTATGGTAATAATTGATACTTAATACATATATAAGTTCAATGTAATTCATTGGAGTCATTTCATAATAATTTTAGACATATAAAATTTTTATTGAACTTTTCACCGTGTTTTACCCTCCTCCTATGAGAGTTTGAAAATTTACATAAAAGTTAATTTTCCTGCTTATATGAGTGGAGTTTTGAAAATCCATGGGACACCGTTAATATCATGGAGTAAAATGTGGTTCAATAATATAAAAATAATTTTTGGTGAATAATAACTTTTTACTTTTATTTACCACGGTTAAAAGTTAATTAGGAATTTAAGGGTATAAATGATATTACTATTACCCTATCACATGTCCTAATTCTATTGGATAAATGTAATTTGACCGAAAACAACCTTAGGAAAAAAATATTACCCTTTAGGTCCACTTGGATTAGATTAGGACATTTATTATTATTATATTTAAAGAAGGGTTAAAATAGTTTAAATGAAAGTTTAATAACTAAGTCATTTTAAATATAGTGATATACATAAGAAAAATTAGACTATAAAGATTCATTAGAAATCTAAAAGGATTTCATAAATTATGGTAATTTAGTTATAATTAATAGACATTATATAAATTATGTTATGTATGACACAATGATGAGGCAGTAATTACCTTATTAATGAAATGTTAACATAATTGATGTTATAAATACCCAAAAAATTTAATTTGATACTTTTTATGAATTACGCTAATTTTATAGGTTAATATGACATGTTAATATTGATTTAAGGAACCTTTTTCGAACTAATCATCCTGTTATTAGTTTCTCAAAAATAAATTACCAAATAGTGTCAAAATTGACATAAAATAGTATTTAAAACAAATATTATATTATTAATTGTTATTTTATTCTTAAAAATCTAAGGTTCGGAAACATTACTTAGATAATGTTATATATATTAATAATGAACAACTTGGGGTTTGTTTGGCTTGTTATATTATGTTTATTAAACTTATAGTTCAAGAAAACAAGAAGACATAGTAAAAGTAAAATTATTTAACATAAAGTTAAATTGAAATGATAAGGTTAAAATAGTAACATAAACTTGTACAAATTCTATTGGATGATAGGATTTCGACAAATCACCACCTAATCTTCAAAATAAATTAATTTGGAGCTATTAAAAACCGAATATGACTTTATAATAAAATAAAATGTTTTGTTTTTCCAAATTTACCCCTCTCCTCTCTTATAAAAGGGCACCTCCTCCCTCTCCTCGTCACACCACTTTGAGCCATCTATCTCGGCCAAACCCTGCCACATTATCTTCTCCACTTTTCTAGAAACATCCTAGAGGACCTGGTATTCATAAAAGACCAACCCTAGTTCCATAAGAGGAGGTTAAGAAGAGGAGCGTCAAAGAAGAGGTAATATCCATTACCGATCCTTTCCAATTTCTTTCTTCTTCAACTTATTCTTATTAAGTTATTTCATTATAAAGTAATTACATCAGTATTAAATATATAATTATACGTTATTATAAATATGAAACAACCCTATTTCACCTTATGTCCATCCTACGGAAAATGAAATCACCATGTGTGCATACGTATGGAATACCGTCTCTACACCGTGGTGCAATCTGTTTTCGACCACCACCTTACTTGGATGACTAGAATGGTATAAATAAAAAACTATATAATATTATTTTAAAGTTATATTGATTCTCAAATATTATACATACACTTCAATACAATTCCACAATCATGGGAATGGTATCATCACTCATGCGTACATACAGACTACCGTCTCCACGACGCGATGAGATTCATTCTCCATGTTAACCATTCATGAATGATTATAAAGTATATATAATAAGTAATCATGAAATATATGACATAATAATTATACTAGACTTATGTATATATATATATATGTATGTTATCTACTTAAGTCCATTAAATTCAATAAGGAAACGAAAACAGCATTCAAGCGTACATGCGGCCTACCGTCTCCAAGAACGGTGTATTTCATTCCATTTATTGATCTATAATATATTAATGTATATGCTGAATATATATTATATATAAATCATGTTTTACATTTTGGAATTAAGTAAATCAGGATATAATTAATAATATCAAGAACAACAAGTCGAAACGCGTACAATAAATGAAATGATTTTACCCAAATCATTGATTTTACATCGAATTTATAAAAGAACGGGTAATATGAAGTCATAAGTAAACCATATATGATATCATAACAATGAATATGATTCTTTAATAAGTCAATAACATTATTTAAATCATTATACTGGAGGTCCGGATACATACGAATCATATCATATATTAGGTAGGGATAACAATTCCAATCTCATTCTTATCCGTGATTGTTATTAGTAAGTATTTATTGGGGTTATTGTTATCATCAATGCCCATGTTTTCTAAAAATGTTTTCATGTATTTTAAAAGTCCTTTTTACCCATTTTTTAAATTTACCACATGTTATGAAATGAACCTTACTTTTTTTTACAACACGAGGAAATGTTTGACTTTTCTGAAAAAAGTATGAGAAGAATATTATATCTAACTTATATGGAGTGAACTGATTTTTACCATTTCATAATGCCTCATTTTCATGAAGCTCAATCTACAAGATTTTATGACTGTTTTCAACAAAATACTTTTCATTTAAAATTTCATGGCATTTTGTGAAATGAAAATGATTTTTAAGAAGAAAGTATATTTTCCTCAAGAATTCATTTCAAGTGTTTTATCAAAACCATTTTCCATTTAAGATGACATTATTTCATATTTGAATGTTTCAAGTATAATTTCTCTATGATTCAAATGGTATAACTTTTCTTATGATGATATATCCATTTTTATTATATGGATTATGTGATGATGGGATTATGTTTATGAAACCCATTTTATTCTTTGGGTTATGATGAATGTTTTATGTTTATTTTGTGGAACAAGTAAGAATTATATCATTATGAGATGGGTGGGACCTATATGTCCCTCCAATGCATTGGGTAAAGATTTATATCCCATTAGATAGACATGGATGGAATGGTACGTTAATCTGGTTCAGTGTTACTGGACTGGAATGAGGAGTGAACTCGATTCAGAAAGGGACATTGTCCACTAAGATGGTCTTGGAAGCAATTCCTTGGATACTATGGAAATATTATCATGTAATTAATGTTTTTCCAAAATTACAAGTTTTATTTCCAAGATATTTTATCATGATTGATGTTTTGTTATGATATATTCCTTACGTACTACCAGGTTTTATGTCATTGCTCAATATTTCGTTGTTTAAAAATTATGTTCATGTTTTTTTGTTCAAATGTATATAGTTTGTTTTATTTTTTCCATGATTACCCTTACTGAACATTTAACCTCACCCTTTTTATATTTTCATTTCCCTACGATATAAAGAAAGGTTTTAGGTAAGAATAAAAGGGGAAGATATTAATGGGAGATGTTGAAGATCTTTCACCAAGATTAAAAGATTATATTTCATGTTTCCAAAGAAACTAAAATATTACGGTCCTTTGGTGTCTATTTTTGTTATGTATTAAGTATTCCGAAAAAGTAATGTAATGTCCATGTACATCAAGCTTTGGGTCTCTACACTTGTTTTCCTTTTATTTTAGAAAATTTACAGAAATAGGGGAATTCTAGAAAACTATAAACGCGATAGAAAATGTTATTTTTTCTTAATTAAGAAACCGATCCAATGGGAGAAGGAATCACTAAAATTTTCACAGTACTCTCTCAACTGAATCATGTTCTGAATATAAAATTGGATTAGGAGGAGGTCCCAAACCCCTTAAGAGAGAAGATGTTATACAAATCTTCATGCAACAAAGGCCCCAAACATTTAATGGGTCATCTTATCCCTTAATCAAGGAGTAATGGATCAAATCAATTTAAAATATATTATCTATTCTTCAATGTTATGAAAAAAAGAAGGTTTTTCTGGATGTTTATCATTGTGGGTGAAAATGACCAGTGGTGGACATTGATCAATAATAGGAATCTTAATGAACAAAACTGAATCAATGGAGTAAAATGAAGTCAGGAAATTTTTTTTCAATAAATACTTTCCCACACACTATATCTATAAATGGAAATGTATTTCCTTTCCCTTAATAAATTAGGATGAAAATTTATTTTGGGCGTATTGGGAAAAATTCCCAAGACATTCACGATATAGCTCCATTTTAGTTACCCCCAAATTTATTGTTGAATGATTTTTTCATTGGAAAATACTATTCTACAAAAAGATATGTAGATCGATGGCTTTAATAAATATGATAACATTTTTATATGTGTCTTAAATGTTGAAATGGAGATTAGAGAATCTCAATGGTATCCTAGGGATAATAAGTGGATAATTGAGTTTAATTCTGGTGGACCGATGGATAAATCCAATGGTGCTAAAATATTAGCATCCCGCATGCCCATGGTGTGGAAATAAGAACCCCAAAAATTATTTAAGAGGAACAAAGAAATGTCTTAGCTATGAAAGATCAATGAACCTTGAAAATTATTGTCTACAGGAGAATCCCGCCAATGTGATAGAGGAAAAGAATACATCGGTGAACCCTTAATGAATTGTTCATTGATTCAACTGCACAAAACAATGACACTTTTGTGAACTACTGCACTACGGTATGTTTTTTTGGAGGCAACCAACAACCTCTAATGTATAACAAGAAATCATTCAGCATGACTAATGTTGAAGTGAATCCCAACAAAAAAGTGGTGATTTGTATGCTAGTTATTCACTAAATACTAACAAATGTACTTTTTGATTCTGGTTCTATGCAGTCCTTCATGTCATTAATGTTATTTTAGTATTATTAATACACCACAACAAAGCATAGAAGTAGGGATGTTAGTGAACATGGAAAATTGGGTACCTATTACAGCCCATGTTTATAACTTCTCCCCTATCACAATTTGTGGGATGAATTCCTTGTGTACATTTTCATACATCCTTTGGTGGAAGTTGATGAAATTAGGGAAATGGATATGCCTTTCCTATATAAAGAAAACATAAATCTTCAGGAGAAAGAAATAACTCTCTATATTTTGAATAGACCCCAAAATCTATAAAATTGCATGGAGGAAGATGAATATTTTTCAGAAACAACATATCAAACAAGGATATTAATCTCTTATATGCAAGAATGTCTACCTAAAACTATTGAGCCTAAGAAAGTTACAAAAAAAAATGACTTTCCTATCATGAGGTAATTTGCTGATGTGTTTCCCTACGAATTTCCTAGCCTTCATCCAAGACGATTGGTTTAATTTTCAATTAATCTTACACCTATGGGTTTAACAATCTCAAAGAATCTGTATAGGATGGATGTTTTGGAACTTGAGGAGCTTCAGAAACAAATATTGTAGAATTTTGATAAATGGTTTAGATGCTCAAGTTCGTTACCTTGGGTTGTATATGTCCTCTTTGTCATGAAGAATTGTGGGTCATTATACCTTTGCAATGATTATCATGTTCTCAACAAGATCATGTTAAATATTAAGTATCCTCTATAATTGATTGATGTTTTTTTTCTAATCAGCTACTTGGAGAACAATACTTTTCTATGGTGGGTCTTCAGTTCGGATATAATGATATAAGGTGGATAAGTAATATATCCCCAAGACCACTTTTTGTAGAGGTATAAATATTATGAGTTTATAGTGATTACATTCAGACTCACTAATCCTATATAAATCCTCATAGATATGATGAATATAGTCTTTATATATTACCTATATATATTTTTGGTAGTCTTTATATTTGATATTATAATTTACATCAAAAGTAAGGTGGAGCATGAGGGTTATTTGAAGACTATCCAAAAAATCGTACCAAAGGAGAATATTTATACCATGTATAACAAGTGTGAGTTCAAGGGGAAGGATGTATCATTATAGGGGAATATCATCACATGTAATGACATAAATGTGGATCATTCAAAGACAAAAGCAATTAATGGGTGGACGATTCCAAATTCTATTATAGATATACATTGTTTTCTTAGGTTATCTAGATATTATTGTCAGTTTATGAGAAATTTATCATTATTATCAAAACCTCTTAACAAGGTAACTCGAAAGTTATTATTTATTTTGTTGGAATGATTAATGTGAAGAAAGATTCATATAGTTGAAAAAGAGTTTTATCATAGCCCTTGTGCTCACACTACCAACAAGTGTGGATTTTTTTTTTAATTTTCAGTGATGCGTCAAAAAAGGTATTGGGATGTGTGTTGATGAAAATAGATAAATTCATTGAACATTCCTCAAGGATGATGAAAACTCATGATAGATGCTATCCAACACATGATATGGAGTTGGATGATGTGATCTTTGTGTTGAAAATATGGAAGCATTATTTTTGAGGGGATAAGTGAGAAATATACAGATTATAGGAGCCTCAAATATATAATCTCACAATAAGTGCTTAATGTATGCTAGTTATGATGGCTAGATCTCATCAAGGATAAAAAATCCTCAATACACTATAATCCATGTAATGAAAATAAGGGGGTGGATGATCTAAGTAGAAAGGACCCAACAAAACCTTCATTGATGAAAAATGAGAAGTATGTGATCCTAATGGATTTGAAGAGGAAGGACATGGGAATCATAAATAAAGGAAAATATCAAATACATTCAAAAATTATAGCTCAACCATCTACTTTTGGAATGATTAAAGATTCTTAATGAAATGGTGTGGGAGTTCAAAAGAGAGTGGAAACTATATGACATGTTAAATCCTCGGAGTTCAATATAATTGAAAGGTCTTTTTAACTGATCACAAATCAATAGTTTTATGGTTGTCAACATTCAAATTATCTTGTTCTATATCACAGTAAATCATAAATTTATGGATATATTTCTCTTAAATTTTTTGGTTTTAATTCACAGTAATATTATACTACTAGAGATCCTAATTTTGAGGTGGCCTTTGAATTTCCCTTTCCCTCTTTTTAAGAGGATATTTTTTAACACTATTTTGGATGTCGGTTTCCCACATGGTAAGTTTCAAGTATCAACCAAATATTTTTTAAGTGAAATTTCAAATAAAAATGGTTAAATTTATTGAATTAGGTTATAATGTCATACCCCATGATTTTATAGTATATGTTGTTTTAAATTCAATATCTTAGAAAAATTATGATGCATGAAACAACGATCTTAAAAGAACCACAATATTCTTTTAATATTATTATTTTATATAGAATTAGCTCCTAATTGTTAATTTTTTAGGAATTAATTGTATTCACCAAATAATTAATTTTATATATAATATACTTTATAAAAATTTTCTAAATTTATATAAATTATTTTAAAATAATAATATAAGAATAAATCCATTTTTATGAATTAAAATGTTATATTTCTTACGACAGTTTTACAACCTTTTGATTGTGTACTTGTTTTAGATATATTTTTTGAATCTTTAATAAAGTATAACAAAAAAATATGATTATTCATTGAAAGTGTAATATCAAAATTTACTTTGATTTAATTTTTTGTATTTTTTTATAAGTATCATGTTTTGATAAATAGTAAAAAAATACTGAATTTTAATTAATAATAGATTTTTTATATAAATAATTGGTAATGTTAAATTATATTTTAAATTTTTTTTATATTATAATTAGATTAATTTTTCATTTTATCTAGTTCAGGTCATTGGAATCAATTTTAAATAGAATTTGGATATAAAACATATCTTTTGATTTTTTTTACAAAAATAATCTTGTTTTCTCACCTACAGAATTAATTTTAAATTAATTTTTTTTTTCAGTTGTGGGATTTCAATTTAAAAAAATGGTTTCTATATTTGATATCATAAGGTCCATAATTAGTAAATACTTCCCTATAATTTTTTTATAATATGAATTGTAACATTAGTATTTTTTTAATTACCATAGATAAGGGTAAATAAGACAATTAAAGGAACAAATAATATTATAAGTATTATAAAATTACAATAATAGTTGTCTTAATTTTATTGGATGAGTCAGTGTCAACCAAAATCATTCTTGGGATGATTTTACGGCCTCTTGAAAGCTAGTTGAATTAATTTAAGGATTTTATTTTATTTTTTTCCAAGGAAAGTCAAATATGTTATACTCATGTTTTTAACAGGTGTCACATTTTTCATATAAGGGATTTAAAAAAGCTAAAATAATCCATAAATTGTAATATTACATTTAAATTTTTTATCTTCATCATTATAATTTTTTTTTACATTTTAAGAAACAAATAATTACATTAAATGTTTTTACAATGATGATGTAGTAATTTTTTATTTAATTGAAGTATCTACTGAATGATATTCAAAATATTAAATTAAAAATAACTTTCTTAATTAATGTCATTCATTTATTTTCCAAATATTATAAAAATAATAGTAATACATTAAATTTATCTTAGAAGTTATCTTGTGTATTGATATTTAATGAAATTACAAAAAAAATAGTGTCAAATTTAACATTAAGGATATTTTAAAATAAATAATAAATCAATAAATAATATAAAATTCATAAAACTCTAAAATCTATAACAATTTTGGTAATAACAATTAAAATTTCTCCCATGAATCATTTATGCTTCATTTTTTATTTCTTAGTAAATATTATGACCCTTAAAAACTAATAAACCATGTTTTCAATATAAGAGTTAAAGGATTTAAATAAGGGTTAAAATAAAAATACAAGGATATAAACAAGACCTAAACAATAAAAATATTAGTGGATGGATTTTATTTTTCCCTTATAACCTTAATATCAAATTATAGTTTTTTATGTATAGTTTTTTTTATGAATGAAACAACTATATTATTTAAATCAACGATAGTTACAAAACGTCACCCTATTTTTATTTAATATATTTTATGTTTCCAAATTAGGAGAAATAAATATATGAACTAAAATTGAATAAAATTTTAATATTAATGAAATTAGTTTAATTATAGAAATTAATATGGTATTTTTAGAAAATATAGAATTACCTTAAAATCTTCTTGAATATTAAAATAGAATTATTTTAAATTTAAAAAAATAAGATAATTGATTTTAATAATGTTAATGTCGATATATTATGGATGACATAATGTGTATAAATAATTTTATAGTTATATGTGATATATTATATATTTTATAGTTTATTATATTCAAAATCCCATTTTGTCTTGATGTTTTTAAATTCTAATTAAATAAATAGTGACGAATTTTAAAATAATGGTACATTATTGAATTAATATTTTATTAAATTATTTAGAAATCATAAAAATATTAAATAATTTATAAATTTATAATATTTGGTATGAAATGACATCCCTTATTCATTTATATTTCATTTTTAAATATTTGGTTCTAGAATAGCCTAATTATATTTTATTATTTTGATGATTTACAAAAGTGAATCTCACCTCAATTATATAAGGGAATCAGATATATAATTTATTCACACCAAATTAAGCCTTCTATATCATCCAAAATTTGACAAAAAAATTCCAAAATATCTCCCTTCATCCTAGAGGTCTTAATTTGGTTAAAATCTAACTAAAAAAGTCTTTTTGTAAAAAAAAAATTGATGCCCAAGAAGAGATAACATTCATCAATATATGTTTTTTGTTTTATTTCTTCTTTAAAAATATTCAATTTTTATTTTTTAATACCTTTACAATTACTTAATTACCTTGAATATACTGAGATATTTTTATATTATGTTTTTTATCTATGCTGACATAGAAAACTATCAAATGGGATACACAATCATTGTTCATGTGTATGGTGAACTACCACCTCCCAAACTAATGTCATTTGGTCATACATTTATACTAATCATGGTTAGAAATAATGATGGAAAATATATTTTTATAGGATATATACTATATTTTTAATTTAGTTATGCTTATGAAATTCTTAAATAACACAAATTTTCATGCATTCCATTTTGTGGGAATACGTTTAAATCTTTTTTTGATGTGTGGACTACTGCGTCCTCAAAGCGATGTAATTTGTTCAAACTATACATTGAATTTATTAATAATGATTATAATAAACCGAAGTGGAATATTTGTCATAAATATGATACTGTAATATTGATACATTCAATTTACATTCTTTTAATTTAATAATGAAATAGAAGTATTGTTAATGTGTATGTAAGACCTACCATCTCTATAAAGGGTGCATTTAATTTGTTGTCTCCAAATTATATATATTTTTATAAATACATTTTAACTGAATATATATGATTTTTTTTAAATGATTTCAATCTTGAGATTATGTAATTTTGATCTAATTAATAGAAACATTAAGTAACATGTCAAAACATACATGAAAAAACATGTCAATTAACACCCAATCTAGTGAAAATAATGGAATATTTTGTACAAATGGGAAATTATATAATATAAAAAGTTGATATATGATATAATAAATATGATTATGGTTTTGGAATAAGATAATAACATTATTGAAATCATTATAAAAACATTTAAAGGATGCTCACCTGAATGGAAACACATGGTATGGGACTTCGTTATAATCTCCTTTCATTTATCATTTTATGAGGTCTATATAAAGCCCATTTGACTTATCATTTAATTGATTAATTTATTACCACTCCATTTATGTTTTTTAACATTTCATTCCCCAATAGGGATTATTATTTAAATGTTTCATAATGGTATGTGACACTTTGGAATGTTTAAAGATTATTTTCCTCGGTAATGTTTTAATAGTCATTCAATGGTATTTTAATTCATCAATATCAACAACCCTCATTGATACTTATCTTCCATTAAATTATTATTGATAAATATTTATTATTTATTAAATATATATGTTTGATTATTTGATACAATTTTTATTAATTAAATCATGTATTCGATATATGAGTAATGTTTTGGACTAAAATACACTGGTGGTGCCTGGTTATAGATAGCCCTTAGATACATCGGTAGTCTAATGGTATGAGATAGTTGCATTAATTTGAGTATTTTATATGGTATTTACAATATATTTTAATTTAAATGAGGTTCATTTTATAGATAAATGTCATCTAATATTTAACGATTTCATTCATTCATAATTCTTTTAAGTTATTATCCAAAAATATTTCACTATGAAAAATCAATGAATATATTTTATCTTCAAATTACTATTTTAACGTAACATGTTATAATTTATTTACCTTTATATTTTGATTTATTATCATTGATACATGATTGATTCTACTGTACTTAACCCTTACTGATCATTTCAGCTTACACCATACATTTGTTTTATTTTTCTCAAGTTGTGAAGATGTTTATTATAACAAAAATGCATGGTTAAGCTAAGAAAATAATATAGTTATCAAAGAAAATAAATTTTTATATTTATTTATTGAAATGTAATTTTAATTTCAAATATGTGCATAGTTTACAAAGATTAATAAACTATTCTGTCCAATGAGATTTGATTAATTGTATCTTAAGGTAATGTAATAATGTAAGGCACTAACACTAAGCTTCATGGGTTGGGGGACTACACAACATGTCCAATGGTCGTACCTCAGCCCAATTCTATATTTCCAAACACCTCTATTTAGCCTCAAAATTCTAAAATATGAAAAACTAATATATGAAAAAAATTTAAAATCAACATAACAGAGATAACAGTGTCATTATGACCTATTATGAATTATCATCCTTGAGATGTAACTCCAGAAGTATTCTGAAATAGACTGCACCACTATGACAAAACTACAACCTCCCATTCTCATGTCTCATTTAGAATACACCCATAATACTATATATTTTGAATAAGAAGGATAATATTTTATAATAACACTTTTTCTATTTACTCAACTATCTCAATAAGTTGTTCTAGAAAAGATGCATCCTCATCCAACTCATAAACATCATAGTTGAACACATGCGTATGATCAAGCTCATATATCTAAAGTACAGACTCGTAGAATACATTTTTCATACCTCGATATCATTGTGGTAGATCAAAATAATATTTCACTATCCTGATTGATTCAATGATCATGAATAGTATGACATACTGTTGTTCCAACATTCTTTTCCTCTAAAAATTCCTATCACCTAACCAAGGGGACACACAAAAGAAAATATAATCACCCATATCAGATTATAATGGTCACCTTATTTGGTCAAAATAATACTTTTACTTGTTTGAATAAATCACCATTAATTTCTGAATCAACATCTCTTACTCTAAATAATCCAATACTATAATCATCCTAAAAGATTAATATTTGAATATATCATCTTGTTATTGTTTTTAGGTTTTCCTAAAACCCACATTTTATCATGAGATATATGGGTTTTATAATAAATTAGATATTTATTTTACGTTAATAAAGGATTTATCACATAAGATTACACTAAATAAAACCTGGATGATCGAAAAGTCCTGTGTATTTTTGAATTTGTTACATTTAATTACAATTTAAAACTAAAAAAATATTTTTTTATTGAAAACATTATTAATATACTCACACTTAAAACTACATGGGAATACATTGGGACATACAAACAGAAGGGTGATATATAAAGCCTAGTAAGGGAATAAACATGTCAATGAATGAAGTGAATAATACATGTGATAAAATAGGTATATCATTGGGGAATAAAAAGAGTAGGAATCATAGACATGTACAATGATAGATGATATAAAATTATAACATAATAGAAACATAGGAAATGTGAAAACAACTTCAAACATTGCATCATAAACATTGGTCAAGGATAACATCCAAGAAATCATTATGGAAATACTCTTATAATGGAATCAGGTTTACTCTATATCCCAACATAATTTCTCACGATACAAAACATTAACAAAGGAATTGGAGTTCTATATAATTTTGGGTACACCATTAATCTTCATTTGATTCTCATGCTTATGTGTGCAACATATATCATACAACAAGAATTCAGTCATCATCATATATTATTTTATGATCAATTTTATTGGGATAAATAAAATAATTTCTCAATTCAAATATCTATTTGTGTATAAAGGTGAACACCCTTGATATTAAATGGGTATGGAATTATCAACATAATTAATTTTTCATGGAAATTCATGGTGAAATTTCAGTATCAGAACTATGTCATATAAAAATTCATAAAAAGGGTTGATGGGAGTGAATGGGGCCTCTAAAAATTTGGACATAAAATGCGATGTAATTGGGACATGTTAATATATATACAAACATTAAAAATTGGAAACATAATTCATAATATAATAAATAAATTTTAATAAAAAAGAGAAGGTAAGGATTCATTATACTATCATATGAATCAAATGATAGGGAAGAAGGTATTGATTCACGCTCAAATTTACCCAAGAGACGAAGGTAGAATAGTCCTTGCAGTTTAACTTTGGTTATCGATTCCTCAGAGACCTAAGAAGTAGCTTATAGACAATTACATTCTATGGATTGTTGTTGGATATTAAGTGGACAACTTGGGTTGATTTAAGATTGCTTTAAATGAACTCTAATAGACTAATGTGAATTCAATTTAAAAGACTGAGTTGATCCTAGGTTATGACTTGGGGTGGATTAGACATATTTCCTTTTAAATGATTTCAATTTCTTATATTTGAGAAGGGTTCATTTAATATGATAAAACAAAATCATCACTTAATGGTTTAATACCTACACCCTTTAATAATAATCACCTATACACTAGAAGGATCACCGTTTTTATCACTTCATGGTAAAGGCTCGTATTAGCACTAAAAGTGTGTGGCCATAAATTCAACAAAGTTGAAGGTATTTAAAGTTCTTCAAAAAAAATTCTAAATTAAAAGAAGTGATTATAGATTCGTGGAGAAATAAATAACATCAAATACAGCCCCTTGCAAATCCCTTGGATCAACCCATAAGTGGGTTATCCCTCCATTGATTCTATGGTTTCAATGGAAGCATAATGTAGACTCATGGGGGATGAATTGGATATGTAAATAAAACAATAAAAAGAAAATGGTTACTCCAAGTTTTTTTGAATAATTTCACAAGTTTTGGTGTGATTAAATTTACACCATGAGGAAATGATATCAAAGTGAGATGGAGAAGAACAGAATAATTATAGAAGAAGAACTTTTATTAGGAAAATATGATTAATTAAAACAACTTACATGTGGAAGACAAACTTGAGACCACAAAATCGTAGCATAACATTACAATGAAATAAAGCTTTAAAAATCATAAACTCCTACACCACCACTTCCATAAATACACATTTTGGGAGCCTTGGTTCAATAATTCAACAGTAAAAAGCATCCCATTTATTTATAGTTGGCCAAGGGTGGTGGAATGCTAGTGGAAGTTGTACATTTCCACTCTTGACCTGAGGTGACAGCCATCTTTGAACCACCGAACAGACTCGCCTAGAAGAACTCCAAGATGACCGAATTATAGTGGGTAATATGACAAGAAAATTGATCCCCATATTTCCACTAACCTCTTGTAAAATTTGGTCTAATTTGGAGTTTTTGATGCTGAGATATGATTAAATTGTTAGGCGGTTTTCTAGGCCACAGAATCTGTCCCATAAATTTATCTCCAAATTGGGACGCCTTAATAACTAGCATGGATGCCGAATTAGCACTGGTTTTTGAAGAATTATTTGTTCTTATATATGTATTATATCATCCCGCGAATTTTGGTATTCATTTGGATTTTATGATGGGCCCCACTATCTCATCAGTGGGATGATGTCCAAATAGCCTTCTCCATGTTGTTTTTTGCATTAAATACCATTTTGGTTGTCGTCCAATGTGAATATTCCAACATTCCACAGGTATTAATTGTTCCCAATATAATTGGAAACCTACAAATTATATATTAAAATAAAATCAAGATCCTTGGGTACATTAAATGATGTTTAAAAATGTACCACATAATAGTGCCTTTTAAGAAAGAAATACAATCAATAGGTGAAATATTGTACAATGTGTAAAATGCACTAAAATGGTGTTTATGAATAATAAAGAACATGAATATTATATATATTAACAATGAATATTAGCCTCATTTAGTGTCTAATTGCACCCCAAACTTGAATTTTTCTAGTCCTATGAAAAACATATCTCATCAATATGAAATTCGAATTGCATTTTCCAAAAACATTTTAATACACAGTGATCACCGAAAAACCCTTATACCAAACAATCATGAAACCTATCAAAATATTTTAATACAAGATAGTTTCATAAGAATATATCACTCCCAATATCATTCCTTTATTCAAATTAATTTCCATATTTCATCCAATATCAATTACGTATGAGGATGTGTTGTGTATCACAATAGATATGGGGGGTTCATCTTTATTCAAGGGGGAAATGATGGAATCACTAGGTGGAATAACATTTCAATATTAACATGATAAATAATTTTTTTATTTTTTTTAAAATTGCCATGTAAATTGAAATTTCACTCAAAAGACTCAATCCATGTAGCGATACATTTCTGATGACTCCAATGCTCAACGACCTTAGGACACCAAGTGAAGCTCACATACTCGGGCATCATCTCGAGTTAAACAAGTCAAAAAGTCAAATTTCTAGATATAAACATAAAATTACTAACTCTGGGCTAGAAAACTATTTATTCATGATTCCAAAGTGCCAAAATCCACACATTAGGTCATTTCATAGCTTTATGGAAAAATTTATTGTTTTTTATTTGATTTTTTTAATATTCATATTAAAACTGAAATGATTACAAAAACTATGATATTTATTTGGGGGACCCCATAAACTCAATATAATACCCAACTATCCAAAGGACATGCATTGTGATCTTTATTTATTTCGATGAAAATATAAACGATGAAATATCACATTGGACAACCACACTTTCCAAAATATATGCTCATGAAATTATACATGGATTAAAATCAGAATCAGGAAATGCAAAATTATTTGATATTAAATTTCAATGTTTTCATTGTTTATTATCATGTTCAAAGTTAAAGGAATTTTTCCTTCCATTTACACACATTTTTTTCAAATAAATATTTTTACACAAAAGAATTTTTTTTATTTTATCTCTCGAAAACATAAAATAACATTGTTCCCAGTGTTTGAAGAAAATAAAATTTAGAATCAGTTGAGTCAGAATAAAATAAGATAAAAAAGGAAATTTAAATATGAGTATCATGGAATAATGTCAGTTGGTGGTTGATGTTGAAATTACTGTTTCTCCCTTTTAATCACTTGATCCCGATGTCACTCTGAGAATTTCCTAGTAGAAAAAAATTAAAAACAAGAAAACAAATGAACAAAAAAACTATATATATATATAAAAGTAAGTAAAATATAAAAATATATATATAAATTATAGAATAAAGATGCACAATAAGATGTAGGTTAGTTGTAGGCATGAGCCCTTGTCTCCCTTCGGTCCCGGGTTCGAGTCACTGTGGCTTCACTGGTTGTGAAGGGGATTGCCCCATGACCTACGATGTGGCCTTTTTATTAATATATTTTTTCGTATTTTTATTTTAACCTAGAAACACATAAAAATAAAATGAATTGATGATATATTGTATTCTTTTTACATTTATAGGTAAGATATTACTCAAGGATCACACCACCTGACACGGATGAACATAGTTCTCCCCTTTCGAACCCATCCATAATCATAATATAAGAACAGATCAATAGTCTATTTTTTATTTTTAAATATTTAAATGATTAATTAATCATATTTGGAAATAAATATGATTCTCAATGATAAAAACCATGGGTTTCCTTTCGTGCATCACTTTGATTTAATATCGCTAGCTCTACATAGACCCTTAATTATATAAGTATTTTCCTCATTTAAGGTTGGTTCACACATGTTTTCATCAACATCATTTTTTTGGAATGGTTTAATGAATGTTTTGACTCTATGACCATTAACATTAAAGGATTGACCATTGGTGGGATATGGAATTTCTATAACCCCATGGGGGTACACCTTATACACTATGTATGGACCTGACCATCTAGAACGTATCTTTCCCTAGTGTAAATGAAGTTTAGAACTATAAAAAAGAATAGGATTAAACAGTACAATGTGTTTAGCTTTTAGATATCGAGATTGGTAGGTTTGTAATTTATCTTTATTGATCCTTGAATTCTCATAAGCCTCCATCCTATGTTCCTCAAGTTAATTGAGACCATATTTCTATTTTTCATCCAATGAGAGTTCTTAGTTGATTTTATTAATTTCCCAAAAGGCCTTGTGTTCAATATCCACAGGAAAATGGCATCCTTTTCCATAAACCATCCTATATGGTGACATTCTTATGATGGTTTTGTATGTTGTATGATATCCCCAAAGAGTAACCGAGAGTTTATCAAACCAATCTTTCCTATATGGATTGACAGTTTTTTTCAAGAATATTCTTAATATCCCTATTTTATAACTCATATTGACCATTGGTTTGAGGATGGTACATAGTGGAAACCTAGTGAGAAATACCATAAAAAGACATGAGTGAAGAGATTGAAAGGTTTCATAAATTGGTTCCTCGGTCAATGATTATAGCCCTAGGAATTCCAAATCGAGAAAATATGTGGTCTTTTATAAAACAGATCACAACATGATGTTCATTAAACTTGGTGGGATTGTCTTCAACCCATTTTGAGAAAAAATCAATATTTAAGAGGATGTAGAGGTATCCCCTAGAGTTATGGAAGTGACCCATGAAATTGATTTCCAAGCAGTCAAAGATTCCAATCACTAATATGGGAGTGAGTGGAAGTTGATTCATTTTTGTGATTGACCCTATTTTTTGACACTTAATACAGCTTTTGAAAAATGTGTAGGAGTCCCATGAATGGGTGGGCCAGAAGATACTGCACTGAATAATCTTAGCAGATGCATTATTAGATGAAAATTGATCTCTGCATGCCTCACTATGATAGAATTTAAGGATGGAATCTTGTTCAGATTCTGGGACACACCACCTAATGACTTGTTCTGCTCAGAACTTATAGTGGTACGGATCATCAAACACAGAGTTTCCAACATCAGAAATAAATTTCCTTTGAGCATGAGTCCCTATGAATTTTGTAATGAATCTTGTAACTAAGGATTTGGCTATGTCAGCATATCAAGGGTAGTCAATCACATAGGATAGGTGTTCATCAGGAAATAAATCAGACATGGACTGGTGATTTGAGTTTTCTTTTAATTCCATCCGAGAGAGGTTATAAGATATAACATTTTCAATGCACTTTTTATCCTTGATTGTGAGGTCAAATTCTTGTAAGATAAGGATCCACCTAATTAGTGTAGCCTTGGAATCTTGTTTTTGTAAGAGGTATTTTAGTGTAGAATGGTCAGTGAACATAGTTATGGTGGAACCTAAGAGGTACGAACTAAACTTCTATATGGCTAACACAATAGAAAGTAACTCCTTCTCAGGGATGGTGTAGTTTATTTGGGCATCATTGAAGGATTTTATTGCATAATCAATGACATAATGATTTTTATCAAAACGTTTTCCTAACACAGCTCCTACAACAAAGTCACTAGAATCACACATAAGTTTGAAATGAAGGTTCTAATTTGGAGATTTCATTATGGGAGGAGAGGTGAGAGAGGATTTGAGGGTTGAGAATGATCCCTCATGCTTTATGTTCAATCAAATAGATCATCCTTTACAAGGAGAGCACAAAGGGGACGAGAGATTGAACTAAAGTCCTTGATGAATCTTCTATAGAAACCAGCATGTCCTAAGAAATACCTCACTTCATGAAATGTTTTGGTTGATGGAAGGTTATGAATGATGTCAGACTTTTCTTTATCAACTTCAACCCCCCTACTTGAGACTAGATGGCCTAGAACTAGTCCCTCTTTAATCATGAAAAGGAATTTTCCCAGTTTATAATCAGATTATTTTCATCACATCATGACAAGACTCTCCCTACATTCCTCATAAATTCTACAAATGTATCTCCAAACACTGAGAAGTCATCCATGAAGACCGTATGAAAATACCCTACCATGTATGAGAATATTCCCATCATGCACGGTTGGAAGGTTCCAGGGGCATTGCATTGCCTGAAGGGCATGCATTTGAATGCAAATGTTCTGAATGGACATGCGAATGTAGTCGCCCTTTGATCCTCTAGGTAGACCTTAATTTTATTATACCCCAAGTACCCATCTAAGAAACAGAAGAAGGCATGATCTTCCACTCTCTCAAGGAATTGGCCAACGAATGGTAAGAGGAAATGTTCCTTCATGGTAAATTAGTTTAGATTCCTATAGTTGATGTAGAAACTCCAACAACTACTCACCCTTGTTGGATGAATCTCTCCAACCTCATTGGTTATCACTGTGATTCCAACCTTTTTTTGAACCACTTGGATTGGGATCCCCCATTCACTCTTAGATATGGGATAGATGATTCCATATTTTTACAATTCCAGAAATTCTTTTCTATCTACATCCATGAGATTATGATTGATTCACCGTTGAGGTTGACGACATGGCTTTGAATCAAATTTTAGAACAATCATATGAGTCCTGATAAATGGGCTAATTGCAGGAATATCAGATAGGGTAAAACCAATGGCTTTTTATGATTCCAAAGGACATCTAGAAGCATACTCTCATGGTTGGATTCAAGAGAATAATAAATGACATTAGGGTGTGTTTTATTGTCCCCAAGGAAGGCATAATTGAGTGCAGCGGGAGGTTACATCACCTCAAGATCAGGTTGGTTCAGAATTTCATTAAAAGATTGGGACATTGGATGAAGATCAATTTTGATCCATAGAGTTTTAGATTGGATTGATTCCCCACATGTATAAAGTTCAGATACAATATTGGCTTGATCATATTTATGTAAGGAAGCTGGAGTGGTCTCCATGAATGTGGTTTCCTTATAGGTTTCACTAATTATTGGACCTAAGATTTAATCATAAGAGAAATTTTAAAATGAATCAATAAAAGGAGATAAACATACTTCATGTGAACAAAAGAATTCAATCTCATCCTGCCATAAATATTCATCAACTAGTCCTTGATGTTCTATGGATTCATTATCAATTCTTCCTTTTATGTTTACTTCATGAATTCTCTCGTCATCCCCTATTTGTGAACTTTCATTAAAGATATTCATGTCTAGACTCATGTTTCCAAATGTGATGTTCATGTTCCCATTTAAACTCAGATAATAGAGTTGATTGTTTCCAGGAAAGGACAACCAAGGATTATTGGTGTTTATTCCTTATTTCCTATGTATAGTTGGTTGTCAAGGACAATGAAGTTCGCAGGGTAGATGAAGTTTTCAACCTCTACCAAAATTTCCTTTCAAATCCCCTTTGGAACCCAAATTCTATGATCCAAAAGTTGAAGTGTGCCAGATGTGGGTTGGAGTTCTTCTAGGCCTAACTGGTAGTACACAACATAGGGGGAGAGATTGACACTAGCATCTAGGCCACACAATGCCTTGGAAAATTTGCTCTCTCCTAGTTCAACATTGATGTAAGGGTAACCTGGGTCTTTCAACAATGGAAGAATGGTCCCTTGAATGGTGGTACTCACATTAGTTTCCAAAAGGACATGGTTTTTATGTGAAAATTTTCATTTAAAATTTCATAGGTCCTTAAGTTACTTTATATAGGAAGGCATGGTTTGGATTTCATCAAGAAGAGGAATGTTAAACAAGACTAGTGAGAAGATTTACCTTAATGTTTCACTCAATTCAAGCTTGGTTTTCCCCATCATTCGTTGAAGAAAAAGTGTTGGTTGTGGGGTTTTTATTGAAGGGTTGTTTCTTTGAAAATGTTATCGTATTTTTCAGTTTGATCATTTGGTTCATTTGAATTATCATCCAATTTTGAATCTTCATATGGGTTCTGAATTAGTTTTTCAGGTTTCTGAATTGATTTACCACTTCTTAAAATAGTCATTGCCTTTAGTTGTTCATGAGTTGTTTGAGTGAAACATGACTCTCCAAATAAATTTGAGGTTGGTACAGCCTGATTAGGTATGAGTGCCTTTCTAGTTTTGATGGTTTCAAGTTATTGTTTAAGGAATGATACTTCTTTGTTCACCATTTCATTTTTTTGCATAGTTGTTCCTATAGGCTTTTTGGAACAGTTTGGGTTGCTTCTTGAGAAGATTGGTTTATCCCAGGTGTATATTTTGGAGGTGGGATGGTTTGTTAAAAATGGACCGGTGGATGTTGGTATTAGATGGGTTGGATTTGGAACTGGTTATGGGCTTGGTAGTTCTAATGGGGGTTAGGATTTTGTCCATGTGGTTGGCTAAGTTGTTGGTTATCTTTCATTCGAACGATTGGGTGGTCATGATACCTTGGATTGAAGTTTTTTTCATATTGATTATTTTTAATGTTCAAAGAATTTACATCAACTGGGTGTCCTCCAAAAATAACTTCCTTTATGGATGGAATAGTTGGGAAGTTGTCTGTCTTATGCTCATGTTTGTCACAAATTGTGCAAACATGGTCTATAGTTTAGAATTCATGGACATTGTTAAGGTCTATCTCTTAAACCTTTATAGACATTTCTATGAGTTTAGCCCTATAGATTTCCTCCTCTCTATGTGTATGAATTATAGTTGTTCTTTTTGGCATTTCAGAATAAGGTGAAGTTCCCCATGTGTGGATTAGTTTAGCATGGCTTTCTAGATACACATAAGCATCATTTGGGGCTTTGTTTTTAAAATATCCATTACACATTATGTCAATGAATTGTTTTTTCCTCAGACTGAACCCTTCATTGAAAATTCACAATTGTTTAGGAATAGAAATACCATGTCATGGAATCATTTTTAGATTGTTTTTGAACCTCTCCCATGTTTCATTGAATGACTCTACCTCTTTTTAAAAAATGTTTTGAATGATCTTTTTAAGTGCGATTGTTGTGTGGTGGGGAAAGTATTTTTTGTAGAGTTCTCTTTTTAATTGGACCCAAGAGTTTATGGATGATGGTATCAAATTTTTTAGCCAATTTTTAGCTCGATCCATTAAAGAAAGAAATAAATATCCTCATATAAGAATATTCTAGTTGATGTGGGGGACACGTGGTTTCAACAATGTCATTGAACTCTTTAATGTGAAGGTAGGGCATCCCAAAATCCATTCCATGGATTGTGGGAAGATGGTTTAGGACATGTGGTTTAATTATATAGTTTTTATCTCTTAGGTATTTGTTTATAATGCATGAGGGGGAACTGGTCCAATCAGGTGTGAGGTAGTCATTCATGGGTTGATCAACTGTATTCTCCATGTTTGGGGATGCATTATTTGGGTTTCCATTTTGGATCCCACTCAGGTTTATGAGTTTGTTTCATTGAAGAACATCCATTGAAATGGATCAATTTTTGAATCTGGAGTATTAGGAAGATTAATATCTAATGTTAAGAGTTCCCTTGGTGTACTTGAATCCCCAACCCCAGGACTATCCACCCTAACTAGATAGTTTGATTGATCACAAGTGTAGGCGGACATGCGCCAAAAGAAAAAAAAATTGGAAAGGGAAAAGGTAAGAGATCTTGGGTGAGAATAGAAGAAATGGGGAGACTATAATAAGTGTTAAGATCTCTTATTTTGGTCCTTGTAAACGATTCCAAAATTTTCTTCATGCTCAAATATATCCAATAGATGAAGGTAGAACAGTCCTTGTAGTTTAGCTTGGGTTATCAAATCCTTAGATACCTAATAAGTAACCTACAAACACATACATTTTATGGATTGTTTTTGGATATTAAGTGGCCAACATCAGTTTATTTAATATGGTTATAAATGAACTGTATGATAATTAAGTGAATTCAATTTAAAATAGTGAGTTGATCCTAGGTTATCATTTGGGTGGATTTGACGTATTTCCTTTTCAATGATTTCAATTTCTTATATTTGAGATGGGTTCATTTAAGAAGATCAAACAATATCATCACTTACTAGTTTAATACATACACCCTTAAATTCTAATCACTTATACTGTTGAAGGATCAATTTTTTGATAACTTCAAGTTAAAGGTTCCTATTAGCACTTAAAGTGTGTGGCCTTAAGTTCAATAAGGGTGAAGGTATTTAAAGATCATCAAACAAAGTTCTCAATTAAAAAAAGTGATTATACATTAATGGGGTGATAAGTAACATCCAATACAGACACTTGATACTCTCTTGGGTCAACCAATAAGTGGTTTATCCCTCCATTTATGCTATGGTTTCAATGGAAGCGGGAGGTAGACTCATGAGAAATGAATTGAAGAAGTAAAAAAATAATAAAAAGAAAATGATTACTCCACCGTTGTGTGAATAATTTCAGTAGGTTTTGTGTGAATAAATTCACACCTTGAGGCAATGGTATTAATGTGTGATAGAGAAGAACATATTAATAAGAAAAGAAGAACTTTTATTAAGAAACTAGGATGAATTAAAACAACATACATGTGGAAGACAAACTTGATTAAAAAAAATCATAGCATAATATTTCAATGAAATAATGCTTAAAAGATCATACACTCCTCCACCACCACCGCCTTAAATAGTCATTTTGGGATCTTAGGGTCAATAATCCAACCATAAAATGTATCCCACTTGATTATGGTATTCATAGGGTGGTGTAAATCTTGTGGAACTTGGACTTTTCCAATCTTGACCCGAGTTGGCATCCATCTTGCAACCAACGAACCGACATGCTTAGAATAGCTTCTAGATGACCGAATCAGATTGGTTCATAGAAGAAAGAAATGGATAATAGATGTCTCCTAACCTCCAGTAACATTTGCACCCATTTGGAGTTTTTGATACAGAGATATGATTAAATTTGTAGGCTGTTTTTTGGGCCGCAAAATCTGGCCCAGAATATTTTCTCCAAATTGGTCCTCCTTAATAACCACCATGGATGCCGAATTAGCATAGGTTTTTGAAAATTATTTTTTCCTCTATATTTATTCTATCATCCCACGAAATTTGTTATTCATTGTGATTTTGGGATGGGCCCCAAATTCTCATCAGTGGGATGATGTCCAAACATCCTTCTCCAGAATTGTTTTGCATGAAATCCCATTTTGGTTGTCTTCCAATGTGAATCTTCCAACACTCCACATGTATGAATTGTTCCCAATATATTTAGAAACCTGAAAATAAAATTTGAAAACAAAATCAAGATCATTGGGTACTTTAAATGATGTTCAAAATTGTACTATATAATAGTGAATTTTAAGAAAGAAATATAATAATAATGTGAAATGATGTTCAAAGTGTTAAATGCACTAAAATGGTGTTTACGAATAATAAAGAACATGAATATTATATATATTAACAATGAATATTAGCCTCATTTAGTGGCTAATAACACCCCCAACTTAGGTTTTTCTAGTCCTAAGAAAAATATATCTCAATAATATGAAATTCGAATTCCCTTTTCCAAAAAGATTTTACTACACAATGATCAACAAAAACCCTTATACCAAACAATCATGAAACCTATAAAAATATTTTAATACAAGATAGTTTCATAAGAAGATACCAATCCCATGTCCATACCATTTTTAATGTTCATTTCCATATTTCATCCAATATCAATTATGTATGATGATGTGTTGTGTATCACAATATACACAGGGGAGCTTCTTTATTCATGGGGGAAATGACGGAAGCATTAGTTGGAATCAAATTTCAATATTAAGATGAGTATTAAATTTTGTTTTTTTCAATATTTACATGCTAATTGAAATTTCAATCAAAAGTGTCAATCCGTGTAGTGATACATTACTTATGACTCCTAGGCTCAAAGACCTTAGGGAACCAATTGAAGCCCACATACTTGGGCTTTATCTTGAGTTAACCGAGTCAAAAAAGTCAAATTACCAAATATAAGTATAAAATTACTAAATCTGGGCTAGAAAAATATGGAGTCATGATCCCCAAGTGCTGAAAGCCACACATTAGGTTATTTCATTACTCTATGGGAAAATTTATTGTTTTTTATTTTATTTTTTTAAATACTCATATTAAAACTATAATTATTACAAAATCTATGCTATTTATTTGGGGGACCCCATAAAATCAATCTAATTCCCCAATATCCAAAGGACATACATTGTGATAATTTTTTCATTTGGATGAAAATATAAATGATGAAATATAAAATTGTACACCCACACATTCCAAAAAATATTCTCATGAAATTATACATGGATTGAAATCAGAATATGGGAATGCTAAATTATTTGATATTCAATTTCAGTGCTTTCAATATGTATTATCATGTTCAAAGTGAAATTAATTTTTCCTTCCATTTACACACATTTTTTTCAAATAATTTATTTATAGAAAATTAAAAAGTGTTATTTTTCTCCCCCAACATAAAATAAAATTGTTCCTAGTGATTGAAGAAAATAAAATTTAGAAGGAGTAGAGTTAGATAATAGAATATCAAAAGGTAAATTAAGATATGAGGATCATGGAATGAAGCCACCAGGTGGTTGAAGTTGAAATTATTGTTGCTCCCATTTAATCCCTTAACCCCAATGTCACTCTGAGAATTCCCTAGTGGAAAAAAAACAAGAACAAAATAAAAAACTATATATATATAATAAAGAAAGTAAAATATAAGTATATATATAATAATTATAGAATAACGAAGCACAATAAGATGTAGGTTAGTGGTAAGCATGCGCCCCTATCTCCCTTCGGTCCCGGGTTAGAGTCCTCATGGCTTCGCTGGTTGTGACGGGGTTTTCCCCACGACCTATGATGTGGCATTTTTTTATTAATATATTTTTTCGTATTTTTATTTTAACCTAAAAACACCTAAAATTAAAACGAACTGATGATACATTGTCTTCTTTTTAAATTTCTCGGTAAGGTATTACTCAAGGATCACACCAAGTGACATAGATGAATATGGTTCTCACCTTTCAAACCCATCCATACTCATATTAGAAGAATATATCAACAGTCTATTTTTTAATTTTTAAATATCAAAATGATTAATTAATCCGATTTGGAAAAAAGATGATTCACAATGATAAAAACCACAGGTTTCCTCCCATGCAACGCTTTGTTTTAAAGTTGCTAGTTATACATTGACCCTTAATTATTGAAGTATTTTCCTCATCTAAGCTTGGTTCAAACAAGTTTTTATTAACTTTATTTTTTTGGAATGGTTCAATGGATGTTTTGACTCTATGCCAATTTACTTTAATGGTTTGACAATTGGTTGGATCTTCAATTTCTACAACCCAATGGGGGTACAACTTATGAACTATGTATGGACCAGAAAATCTAGACCTTAACATTCCCGGGTGTAATTGAATTTTAGAACTATACAAAAGAATATGTTTAACAATTAAAATTTGTTTATAATTAATATTTCGAGATTGGTAGGCTTGTACTTTATCTTTATTGATCCTTGAATTCTCATAAGCCTACATCTTATGTTCCTCAAGTTCATTGAGATCTAATTCTCTTTTTTCGACCAATGAGAGGTCATAGTTGATTTTCTTAATTTTCCAAAAAGCCTTGTGTTCAATATCCACTGGAAAATGGAATCCTTTTCCATTAACCATCAAATATGGTGACATTCCTATGATGGTTTTGTATGCTGTATGATATTCCCAATGAGAAAATGAAAGTTTCTTAGACAAATCATTCCTATAATGGTTGAATTTTTTTTCAAGAATATTCTTAATATCCGTATTTTCCAACTCATATTGACCATTGGTTTGAGGATGGTACACAGTGGAATCCTTGTGAGAAATAAAATATTATACATGAGTGAAGAGAATGGACGGTTGTAGAAATTTGTTCCACAGTCACTGATTATCGTCCAAGGAATTCCAAATCGAGAAAATATGTGCTCTTTTTGAAATTGGATATTAACATGGTATTAATTAGACTTGGTGGGAATGGATTCAACCCTTTTTGAGACATAATAAATAGCTAAGAGGATGTATAGCTATCTCTTAGAGTTTGGGAAGGGACCCATGAAATTGATTCCCCAGCAGTCAATGATTTCAATCACTAGGATGGGAGTGAGTGGCAGTTGATTTTTTTTTTGTGATTGACCCTACATGTTGACACTTAGGACAACTTTAAAAAAAATTGTTGGAGTACCTTTAAAGGGTGGTCCAGAAGAGACTACAATGAATAATCTTAGCAGATGCCTTCTTAGAGGAAAAGTGATCTTCGCATGCCTCACTTTGATAGAATTTAAGGATGGTCTCTTGTTCCGATTCTGGGACACACCACCTAATGACCTGTTTAGGGCATAACTTATAGAGGTAAATATTATCAAACACATAGTGGTCTAACGCCATAAATTAATTTACTTCAATCTTGAGTCCCTAAGATTTTTGGAATGACTGTTGTAACTAAGAAATTGGCTATGTCAGCATACAAGGGTAGTCACTCACAGAGTATCAGTGTTCATCAGGAAATGAATCAGCTGGTGATTTGATTGGTCTTTGAATTCAATCCTAGAGAGGCTATTAGATACAAAAATTTCATTTCCCTTTTTATCCTTGATTATGAGGGAAAATTATTATAAGATAAGGACCCTCCAAATTAGTCTAGCCTTGGAATCTTTTTTTTGGAAGAGTTATTTTAGTGTAGAATGGTCAGTGAACACGGTTACGGGGGATCCTACGAGGTAGGAACTAAACTTCTATAAGGATAACACAATAGAAAGTAGCTTATTTTCAGTGGTGGTTTACTTTATTTCGGCATCATGGAAGGATTTTCTTGCATAAGCAATGACATAAACAGTTTTATCACAACGTTTTCCTAACATAGATCATACAGAAAAGTCAATGGAATCACAGATAATTTCAAAAGTAAGGTTCCAATTTGGATATTTTATAATGGGAGGAGAGGTTAGGGAGGATTTTAGGGTTGAAAATGATCCCTCGCAGCTTTCTGTCCAAACAAATAGATAATCCTTTACTAGGAGAGCACAAAGGGGACGAGAGACTAAACTAAAGTCCTTGATGAATCTTCAATTGAAACCAGCATTTCCTAAGAATGAACTCACTTCCATGATTGTTTTGGTTGATTGAAGGTGATGAATGATATCAACCACTTCTTTATCAACTTCAATCCCCCTACTTGAGAATAGATGGCCTAAAACATGTCCCTCTTTAACCATGAAATCGAATTTTTCCTAGTTTAGAACAAGATACTTTTCTTCAAATCTTGACAAGACTCTCTCTACATTCCTCAGACATTATTAAAATGTATCGCCAAACACAGATAATTCATCCATGAAGACCTCACAAAAATCCCTTACCATGCCTGATAATATTCCCATCATGCACTGCTAGAAGGTTCTAGGGGCATTTCATTACCTGTAGGGCATGTGTCTGAAGGAAAGGGATCTAAAAGGACATTTGAAGGTAGTCTTCCCTTGATCCTCTAGGTAGACCTTAATTTGATTATACTCTTAGTACCCATCTATGAAATAGTAGAGGGCATTACCTTCCACTGTCTCATGGACTTGGTCAATGAATGGTAAGGGGAAATGGTCCTTCTTCGTAAATTAGTTTAGATTCCTATAGTCGATGTAGATTATCCAACCACTACTCACCTTTGATGGAAGAATCTCTCCATCCTCATTGGTTCTCACTGTGATTCCAGCTTTTTTTTGAACCACTTGGATTGGGATCCCCCATTCACTCTCAGCTATGAGATAGATGTTACTAGATTTTAACAATTTCATATGTTCTATTATCACTACATCTATGAGATTAGGATTGAGTCATCCTTGAGGTTGACGACATGGCTTTGAATAAGATTTTAGAACAATCCTATGAGTCCCGATAAATGCTCTAATTACATGAATATCAGACAGGGTCCAACCAATGTATTACTTTTGTATACAAAGGACATCAAGAAGAATCCTCTCTGGTTGGCTTCAAGAGAAGAAGAAATGACAATAGGATGTGTTTAATTTTCCCCTAGGAAGGCATAATTGAGTGCAGCGGGAAGTTACTTCAACTCAAGATTAGATTGGTTTAGAATTTCGACAGAAGATTGAGACATTGTATGAAGATCAATTTTGTTCCATAGAGTTTTAGATAGGATTTATTACCCATGTGTAGAAGGTTCAACTACTAGATTGTCTTCATCGGATTTAGGGAGAGTTGGAGTGGTCTCCGTGATAGTGGTTTCCTTAAAGGATTCACTGAAATTTAGACCTAATAAATCATCATAAGATCAATTTGAAAATGATTCATGCCAGGGAGATAAACTTCCTTCATGTGATCAAAATAAGTCCATCTCATCCTGACTTAAATATCCATCAACTAGTATTCGATGTTCTAGGGATTCATTATCAATACATCCTATCATGTTTACTTCATGAATGTCCTCAGGATCCCCTATTTGTGAACTTTCATTATAGATGTTCAAATCTAGACTAGTGTTTCCAATGGTGATGGTCATATTCACATTTCGAGCTCAGATAATAGAGTTGATTTTTGCAAGGAAAGGACGACCATGGATGATCGGGGTTTGTTCGTTATTTCCAATGTTTAGATGGTTTTCAAAGACAATGAATTCAGTAGGGTATATGAGGTTTTCAACCACTAATAGAACGTCTTTTCAAATACCCTTTTGAACCCTAATGCTATGATTATCAAGTTGAAGTGTGACATATGTGGGTTGGATTTCTTCTAGGCCTAATTGGTAGTACACAACACAGGGGTTGAGACTGACACAATCACCTAGGTCACCCAAGGCCTTGAAAAAGTTTCTCCCATCTAGTTCAACATTGATGTAAGGGAAACCTAGGTCTTTCAACTTTGGATGAATGTTCCCTTGAATTGTGGTACTCAAATTAGTTTCCAAAAGGACTTGGTTTAATGTGAAAATTTTATTTTAAAATTGTACATGTCCTTAAGGTACATTGGGTGGGAATGTATGGTTTGGATTTCATAGAAAAGGGGAATGTTCAACTTGACATGTGAGAACATTTACCTCAATGTTTCACTCAATCAGGCTTGGTTTTCTCCCTCACGTGTTTAGAAAATGGGGAAGGTTTTGGGGTTTTTTTGTTGAAGAGTTTTTTCTTTGAAAATGTTATCAAATTTTTCAGTTATATCATTTAGTTCATTTTAATTTTCATCCATTTTTCAATATTCAGATGGGTTCTAAATTAGTTGTTCAGGTTTCTCAATTGATTTACCACTTCTTAAAACAACCACAACCTTTAGTTGTTCATGAGTTGTTTGAGTGAAAAATCACTCTCCCCATAAATTTGAGGTTGGAACTGCCTAAGTAGTTATGAGTACTTTTCTAGTTTTGATGGTTTCAAGTTATTTTTTAAGGGAAGAGACTTCTGAGTTCATCATTTCTATTTTTTTGAACAGTTGTTTCTTTAGGATTTGTGGAATAGTTTGGGTTGGTTCTTGAGAAGACTGGTTTATCCAAGGGGTATATTTTGGAGGTGGGATGGTTTTTTAAAAATGGACTGGTGGATGTTGGTATTGGATGGGTTGGATTTGGAACTGGTTATGTTTTTGGTAGTTCAAAATGGGGTAAGGATTTTTTCCCTATGGTTGGCTAGGTTAATGGTTATCTTTCCAATGAAAGTCTGAGTGGTCATTATATCTTGTGTTGAAGTTGTTTTGGTATTGATACTTTTGACTATTCAAATCATTTACTTCCACTGGGGTCCTCCTAATAGAGCATCGTTGATGGATGGAATGGTTGGTATGTTGTCTGTCTTATGGTCATGTTTTTCACAAATTGTTCAAACATTGTCTATAGTTCGGATTTTATGGGCTTTCATAAGGTCTATATATTTAACCTTCATAGAGAGTGCTCTGAGTTTAGCCCAAAGGCTTTACTCTTCTTTAGGTTTATGAATTCCAGTATTTCATTGTGGATTTTATGAATAAGGTGAGGTTCCCCATGTTTGGATTAGTTCAGAATGGCTTTCCAGATACTCGTAAGCATCATTAAAGCTTTGTTTGTAAAAGTTCCATTACACATCATGTTAATGAATTATTTGTTCCTCAGACACAACCCATCATAGAAAAATAAAACCTTTCCAGGAATAGAAATACCATGGTGTGGAAACATTTTTATAGTGTCTTTGAACCTGTCCCATGTTTCATAGAATGACACTCCCTCTTTTTCAAAAACGTTTTGAACGATATTTTTATGTTAAATTATTGTGTGTTGGGGAATGTATATTTTTTACAATTCTCTTTTTTATTGGTCCCAAAATTTTATTGATGATGGTATAAGATATTTTAGCCAATTTTTAGCTCGATCCATTAAAGGAAAATGAAATATCCTCATATAATCATATTCTAGTTGATGTGGTGGACACATGGTTTCAACAATGTCATTGAACTCATTAATGTGAATGTAGGGCATCTCGGAATCCATTCCATGGAATATGGAGAGATGGTTTAGGAGATGGTGTTTAAATATATAGTTGGCATCTCCTAGGGATTTATGTCTAATTCATGAGGGGTAATTGGTCTATGCAGGTGTGAGGTAGTCATTCATGGTTTGATCAACAGCATTCCCCATGTTTGGGGATGGCTCATTTGGGTTTCCATTTTGGTTCTCTCCCAGGATAATGAGTTGGTTTCTTTGAAGACCATCCATTGAAATGGGATCAATTTTTGACTATGGAGTATTAGGAAAATTAGGATCTAATGTAATGAGTTCCCTTGGTGTACTTGACTCCCCAACCCCTGGACAATCCATCCTAACTAGACGGTTTGATTGATCACGAGTATAGGAGGACATGCACCAAAAGAAAAAAAATGAGAAAGGGAAAAGATATAAGATCTTGGGTGAGAATAGAAGAAATGGGGGAGAATAAAATGGGTGTTGATATTACTTATTTGGGTCCCCGACAACAATGCCAAAATTTGGTTCATGTTCAATTATACCCAAGAGATGAATGTAAAAAGATCCTTTTAGTTTAGCTTGGGTTATCGAATCCTTAGAGACCTAAGATGTAACCTAAAGACACATACATTCTATGGATTATTTTTGGATATGAAGTGGCCAAATTTAGTTGATTTAATATGGTATTAAATGAACTCTAAGAGACTTAAGTGAATTCAGTTTAAAAGAGTGTGTTGATCTTAGGTTATCACTTGGGGTGGATTGGACTTATTTCCTTTTCAATGATTTCAATTTCTTATTTTTGAGATGGTTTCATTTAAGAAGATCAAATAATATAATCACTTACTAGTTTAAAACCTACATCCTTTACTACTAATCACATATACACTTGAAAGATCCATGATTTTAGAACATCAAGGTAAAGGTTCTTATTAGCACTTAAAGTGTGTTTCCTTAAATTCAGTACGGATAAAGGTATTTAAAGATCTTCAAACAAAATTCTGAATTAAATGAAGTGATTATACATTAATGGGGTGATAAATAACATCCAATCCAACCCCTTGACACTCCCTTGGATTAGACCCATAAGTGGTTTATCCCTCCATTTATGATATGGTTTAATTGGAAGCTGAAAGTGGACTCATGAAGGATGAATTGAAGAATTAAAGAAAACAATAAAAAGAAAATGATCACTCCACCATTGTGTGAATAATTTTATGAGGTTTTGTGTGAATAAATTCACACCTTGAGCCAGTAGTATCAAAGTGATATAGAGAATAACATAATAATAAGAGAAGAATAACTTTTGTTAAGAAAATAGGAAGAATTAAAACAACTTACATGTTGAAGATAAATTTCATTCAAAATAATCACAGCATAACATTATAATGAAATAATGCTTAAAAGATCATACACTCCTCCACCGCCACAACAATAAATAGTCATTTTGGGAGCCTTGGGTCGATCCTCCTATAGTAAAAACCATCCCACATGATTATGGTAGGCCTAGGGTGGTGGAAATCTTGTGGAACTTGGACTTTTCCACTCTAGACCCGAGGTGGCAACCAGCATGCAACCAATGAACTGAAGCACCTCGAATACCTTCTAGATGACAGAATCAGGGTAGTTCATAGAAGAATAAAATGGATCTTGGATGTCTCATAACCACCTATAACATTTGGGCCCATTCGGAGTTTTGGATGTCAAAATATGATTAAATTGGTAGGCTATTTTCTAGGCCACAGAATCTGGCACATAATTTTATCTTCAAAGTGGTCCACCTTAATAACCACCACGGAAGCCGAATTAGCACTAGTTCCTGAATAATTATATGTTATTATATATTTAATCTATCATTCCACTGAATATGGGGTTCATTGGGGTTATATTTTGGGCCCCACATTCTCGTTAGTGGGATGATGTCCAGACTGCCTTTTCCAGAATTGAGTGCATGAAATCTCATTTTGGTTGTCTTCCAATGTTAATCATCCAACCATACACATGTATCAATTCATCCCAATATAATTAGAAACATGAAAATTAAATATGAAAATAAAATTAAGATCATCGGGTACTGAAAATGATGTTCAAAAATGTACCACATAATAGTGCATTTTAAGGAGGAATTACAATCATAATGTGAAATGATGTTCAAAGTGTAAAATGAAATAAAATAATGATTATAAATAATAAAGAACATGAATATTATATATATTAACAATTAATATTTGCCTCATTTAGTGTCTAATCACATATTCATAGCTTGGGGAAACATGAGAGGACTTTAGAGAGGGGAGGTCAGAGTAAGAACATTCTATAAGGAGTTTTAGTTTATAAAAATGGGATATTTGGTAGGATTTTATAGGATTTGTGTGGAGAATGTTTTATTATTTCTAAAACATAGGTTTTGGAATCTATATAATAACATATACAAATCCCAAAACTATACCTTTTTTTTTTCCTAAAAAATGGGGGTGGTATTCATTATTTTATAAGGAAAGTATCCGAGAATAAAAAAAATAACATCCTTGATGTGTGGAAGAGTGTCATACTCATAAGGAAATGATTTTAAAATGTTAAAATATGTTTACAGTTTTGGAGGATTAAAAAAAAAAATTATAATATAAACCAAATTAACCTAAAATTATATAATATTGAAATTAAAACGTATATTTATTCATGGATACCCTTTATAGTATTTATTTTTTCACTTTTTAGTCACTCTATTGTCATAATACACATAATATATTAATTTTGTGTTTATGTTTTACCCAAAAATTGGACTATCTCATTAAAGTATGAGAGACTCAGCATTGAATAATTTTGATGTCATAATTCCAAAAAATAAAATGAATTTTATCAAACTAATAATCTAAATATTTTTATATTAACTTTTAAAAATAAAATTGACTTTTATTGAGAAATGATAGGTTTTTGACAATAACAGTGTCACACCCCATCCTAGGGGCCCGTGCCGTTACAACCCCAAGCCCGCCTTCAATAGGCCAGGGGCTGGAGACTAGCACCAAAGGCGTAAATCCCGATAAAAGGGAAGGCATTGCATTTTTATATAGTAAACCAATACACAAAAGAGTATGAAAGTGAAGTAAGAACTAAGTAAAACTGGGTATAAGGTAAGTGCTGAATGTAAATGGGCCAGTATACAAACCCAACTGAAAGTACAACACAACTGAAAGGGAAGTACAACAGCAGTAAGTAAAATAGAAACACCGAGTCGTCCTCCGGAAATCCCTCATGAAGGGTGGGTATTGATAGTCTCCTCAGCTCCTCGGGTCCGGCTGTCCGCTCTGTGTACGTCCCACCAAGTGGTCCACCTCTGAGTACCGTCCATCTCCACACGCATCCACCTCGATCAGTGCTGCCTGTCGTCTGCATCCAACACAATGTAGTGCGGGCATAGCCCGTGCAGGGGTGAGTATATGATAATCATTAGGGACCCCGAGACCCCCAATGGCCTCTTAGAATCCACCAAGGATAAGCCAAAAAGGAAAGAAACAATCATGAAGTATCAAACAACTCTACTTAGTTATATGACCATACATATACGTAAGTCACCAGTTATAGTCCGTCTCTAACTCTCGAGCCCAAGAACAATCCAGTCCACACATGAAAACACAACCCAGTCCACACAGGAAAGCAAGACAATCAAATCGATGACAATGATTGAAATCAAGACTCGTCTCACATAGGTATACACTTCTTAAGGTGATAGAGATGATCAGATGTAGCCATTGATTCATCTAATCTGTTGGACCCACATAGGATACAAGACCAGCTACTCTGTCGGACCCACTCAGGATACAAGTACAGAGGTCATACTGTCGGAACCGCGTAGGATACAAGAATAGTAGTCATCGCTGTCGGAGCCATAGAGGATCCCAGAACAGTCGTCATCGCTACCGAACCCATGGAGGATCTAAGTACAGTCGTCCTCACTTTCGAACCCATGTAGCATCCAAGTATAGTCTTCCTCGCTGCCGAACCCAAAGAGGATCCAAGTACAGTCGTCCTGGATGCTGAACCCACGGAGGATCCAAGTACAGTCATCCTCACTATCGAGCCCACGGTGGATCAAAGTACATTAGTTCTCTCTACCGTACCCACAGAGGATCCCAGAACAGACATTCTCATTGTCGAACCCATATAGGATCCAAGTACAGTCGTCACCGTCGCAGTCACAGCCAGGGGTAGGTTTCCCGCACACAACACGTTCGATTCCGTGAGGGTGCTCTACTCGAGCAAGAGATTCGATACATCAACTGTCACAAAGTCCAGAGATGATGTATCCCAAAGGTCCGTCTCCTCAAAAGGAACCCAACGTGGCAGACAGTGCGTCAATCACTTTCTCGATCTGAGATTCATTGGCTTTTCCATCCTAGGGGTCTGGTTGGGTTTTAAGATAAAACTAACCTGACCATACACCAGCTGCGCCCAAAACTCAAGAGAAGTAAACCAAAAATACTGTCTCATCAAAAGGAATTCAACGATGTTGACGGCATGTCAATTAGACATCCGGTCCTTAAGTTATAAGTGTTTCTTCTCTAAGGGCTCGGTTGGCTTCAGGTTCGAACAAACCCAGATGTACCCAAACATTGCCGAAACCTTGAGTGTAATATACAGAAACGACCGTCTAAATCAAAAGGAATCTTACGCAACCAATGGTGTGTATATCAGAGGTCTGTAGTGCATGTTATGTGGAAAAGACAAAAAACGGTCTGATGTTGGGTCTAGGCTCATTCAGACCCAGCCCCCCCCCCCCCCCCCGGGGTCGGCCCGAACCGGGCGTGGGTTCAGCCCTGGCGGGGTGCGGCTCAGCCCGGCTGGGAACATCCTGGCCCGGCCGGCGCGGCCTGGTCTTCCTGACCCACCCCGGCCCGGCCGGGGGGGGGGGGGTCACGCTGGCTCGACATTCTGGGGGTGCGGCCCCCGCTTTCCGCAGACATGGCGCTAGGTTGGCGCTGCGGTTCCCCTGGATGCCGCGCAGCTGCGGGATCCGCCCTCACCACCGCGGCTTCATCCACGCTGGGCTTCTGCCAGTGGTGCGCCAGGGCGCCGCCGCCTCCAGGAGGCTGGCTGGTGTCGGCTGCTGCGCCTAGGACCCACGCTGCCGGGGGATTCCGTTAGCCACCAGAGTCATTCCGGTTGTCTGATTTTTCTCTCGTATGCGCTTTCGGTCATCTCGGGACCCATACATCACTGTGAAGGCCTCCAATCGCCATTGTGGTCCCGCTTCATTGTTGCAAAATATTCTGCACATCTAGAACAAAAAAATAGAGGTGGGTTCGAACATGTTCATTAGTCCGCGCCCACCGCATTATTGGTTCAAAACATCACCAAACAATTATGCGCCATTCCGAGGGTTTAAATCACATAATTAAATATAAAAAATCCCATACCTCAACAATTGAAGATGAACGTCGGTGTCGCGGTAGATGACATTACAGGGAATGGGTTCGTAAGTGTCATCAGAGTGCGTCGAGGAGGAAGCGACGTCTCCACTCTTGTCATGGAGAAGAGGATTTCTGGTGAATCGTTGTTCTTTGAGGAACCAGTGTTCTTCGTTGTTCTTCCTCGGAGTCCGGTGTTCATCCAAAATCTCAAGAGTTCCCTCAATATTTTCCTCACAATGAAATCTCTCCCTCCTTCATAAAATAATATGTTCATCCTATTATTTAATGATACATGCCACGTAACTATCCCAAAATTAATTCACCACATTAAACAAAATGTGTTGGCAATCAATTATGGAAGGGAGAGGGATGGTCCCCATTTATTAAATGTGTTGGAAATTAAATAAATGGGGGAAAAGATGAAGGATCCTCATTAAATTCTAGGTTGACATAATTTAATGGATTGTAGTGGAGAGATTGGCATTTATTGGGGGTTTTAAAATTTAATGAGGGGTTATTAATGAGATTAGAGTAAGTTAAATGGTGGGGCACATGTGGGAACCACCTCTCTAACATCCACACTTGGGATGTTATGTGGCTGTGGGCCCCACCCTTAACTACCCATGGGAGGGAACAACTTCCTTAAGAAAAAAAAATTGTTCCGACAATTTTTATTCACTTCTTAAATAAACCCCCAATAAATGTCTTCTCCTCCATTTCGAACACAACTACAGTAAGGATCACATTAAGCAATTATCGGAGTTGCGACTTCATCGGTTCCCTCATATTTTAATTCTGAGCACCAGTTCAAAAGATAGAAATACCCGCTCGTTTGTTCACTGAGCGTACCCGAGCTAAACATCAGAAATTGATTCCGGGCACACCGGGCCTCAGAATAAAGTGTCGTAAGAAGCGTCAGACTCGTAAAATTTTAAAATATTAAAAAAAATCCATGAAATTTTCTGGTCTTTTCATTACTCCCACATCAGCTCTTTATGTCCCTGTAAATCTACTACATAAACTAGGGAAACAAATGAGGGTATTGTGAACACATCTGAGCCTCCCTCTCTCATGTGCTCTCTTGGATGTTCCTGTGCTACCAACAAATGCGCAACAAGAGTAATCAACCACCCATGTAGGACATGCTCCTGTCAATCCACGATATACACTGGGACCTCCGTAAATGTCGCCCCATCATTGATTTCCAGCTCCCCATGGTCAATGATATGCGTCGGGTCATGCACATATCTCCTCAGCTAAGATACATGGAACACATCGTGAACCCGGTTCAAGTGAGGTGGAAGGGCCAGGCGGTAAACCACTTCACCTACTCCGCTGATGACCTAAATAGGCCCGATGAAGCGTGGAGATAACATTCTGCCCCGGAAAAATCCCCACAACCCATGCTAAGGTAAGACCTGTAAGAAAACGTGGTATCCAACCCCGAAATCTAGTGGACTCCGTCTCCTATAAGCATAGGACTTCTGTGTGCTATGTGAAGTCCTCATCCTCTCCTGGATGATCTGTACCTTCTCTTTCGTAGCCCGAACCATCTCTAGTCCTACGAGTGCAGACTCCCCTAGGTCAGTCCAACACAGAGGTGATCTGCACGGTCGGTCGTACAATGCCTCGTATGGTGCCATCCCAATGGTGGAGTGGTATATTTTGTTGTACGAAAACTTCACCAATGGTAGGTGATCATCCCAGCTTCAACCAAAGTCAAGGACATATGCACGGAGCATGTCCTTGAGTTTTTGAATGGTTCTCTCCATCTGGCCATCCGTCTGAGGGTGAAAGGCAGTTCTCGGGTGTAGTTGCGTCCCAAACGCCTCCTGCAACCCCTTCCAAAACCAGGATGTAACATGAGCGTCTCGATCGGAGATGATAGAAAATAGCACACCATGAATCCGTATGACCTCCTGATCATAGAGGCATCCCAAGATCTCTATTGAGCCCTGCTCTCTGATCGGTAGGAAGTGGGCCGACATGGTGAGTCGGTGTACGATCACCCAAATGGAGTCGTTTCCCCTGAAAGTATGTCGGAGCCCCATCACAATATCCATGGATATCCTGTCCCACTTCCACTTTGAAACCTATAAGGGATGTACCAAGTCAGCTGGTACCTGGTGCTCCTCTATCACTTGCTGACAAGTGAGGCATCACAAAAGGAACTGTGCTACAACATTCCCCTTCACAGAAGTATAGAATATCTCATAGTCATAGTCCCTGTGGAACTAAAGTCAATGAAACCATCTCAGGCACTACTCCTTCTATGAGTGGACACACCTTTGACTTTTGAGATTAGAGTAGACCATAAACTGTTCTCTCAAAAAACCATGGGTGTGACTAGCCATTGCAGAGAACTCGAATACACCCTTTTTCACTTACATCCTACAAGAGATGCTAAGATTTCTCCTTTTCCAAAAAAATAAATCTGATCTCATCCCCTTGATGATACACATTATTTTCCTAATACAGTCAATCCTGACATGAACAATACTATTTCATGCCATGGGCGACGTCGTAAGGCCTCGATGCTACTACCAAGAGATCCAACCTTTACTCCAGCCTCCAAGGGTCGAGTCACACTATTGGCAGTAGTGTGTTGTCACTAGGTCTCCTATAGTAGGATTCTCTAATGTGAGGGTCAAGTCAAAGGATTTACCTGGAACCCTTTAGTGTCAGCCACATAAAAATGTCAAGGAAAAAACATCACAAGAACAAGTGTCTTTTATTATTACAGCTCAAAGAACAAAGACACAAAGCATCCGCAAACAACAAAATTAACAAAGATAGAAGCGTCCTGAAGAAAAAGTCTCCATGCCTAGATCTAGTCCCTCTCCTGCCCATCTACTCCCATAGCTCTATGGTCGTAGGCCTCAGCTGCATGATGCTATGCTCTCCCATGTCCAGCCGTTCCCCGTGGTCGGGGTGGTCATCCGAGTGGTGGTGCTGGTAGGGACTCGAAACGTCGTCCTCCACCCGCTGCTCGGCTAGCTCCTCTGCCTCGTCTGCCTGCTCCCTACGGACCGCCATAGGCGAACCTCTTCCTTGGAGATCCCTCTACCGCCTTTCTCTCTTTCGCAGGGTGAGTCGGGCAGTCTCGAGCCATGTGACCCAGCCCGCCGCATGCATAGCACTACCTGCTCCTCGTATAGCTGGTTCTGTTTCATGTGACCCACACAACCAAACCTATATCCTGATATCGCTAATCTGATTTCCTGGTTCGCTTAGAACACTGCATCAACTATCTACTGCCAGATGTAGAAGACTCCGCTATGGGTTGTCCTACGGAGGGTATCGCTGTTGGTGACTACTCAGCGAGAAAACTCTCCACTAGAAGGGCACTCTCTAGAACCCCCTCTTGTGTCGGGATGTTGAGGGAGATCATCGAAGACCTGATCTCATGTCTCATTCCCTACTCAATGGTTTGGGCCTAGAAGAATGGGTTCCATACCATGTCTGTGGAGTAGCGCGAGAGGTTGATAAATCTCGCCGAGTACTGGGCTACTGACATGATGCCCTTACATAGCTGTAGTAACTCATAGATGCGCACCACACGAAGGGTGGCTGCAACAAACTACAAGAGAAATAGGCTCTCAAATTCCATCCAAAGTAGAGATGCCTCATCATGCACCTGGAGCATCAAACTCCACAATCTACCTGCTGTTGTGTGGAGGAGACTCACTGGATGGATCACCATAATATTATCTGGTGTCCCTACTAGTCCGAAGACTCTGACGATAGCCTCCAGCCAATCCTTGGCTGCCTGAGGATCCATCTCTCTGCAGAACCTGGGAGGTCACTATCTCTGAAACTCGTGAAATGTGCCCAGGTAGTGTGCAATCCCCGCCACTGGGGTTGGTAGCATCGGTGGCTCAGCAGGTAGTGGAACTGCTGGTGCCTCCGCTGTAATAGGTCCCTGCACCGAGGCCTCGTCGCTCGGTGGTCTGCCATGCCGAACATAACTAGGAATCCTAGCTAGCTACCTTCCTGGGGCCATACTGAAAATAAACAGGTGCACTACAGTCAAACATTATACTTGGTGAGTTGACACAAAGTAGTCACAAAGAAAACTATTTAATGGAAACACACATGCAATTAGTGTTTTCGTGCACTAAGTCAGAAATCAAAGGTAAGGGACCTGGTGTATGGATACATCAGCCACCATACCAAAACTGGCCTTCCTGGACTGAAAACCACACTCAATACTCTTAACACTATTGCTTCACAGAAATGAATGTTCATAGTTCTATTTTTAGTGGTAGAACGTTATTTGGTACCAATTTGTCATGACCCGTCCTCGGAGCCCGTGTCGTGACTACCCCAAGCCCGCTTTCCATAGGCCTAGGGCGGGCAACTATCACCAATGGCGTAAATCCTGATTAAAGGGAATGCATTGCCTTTTTAAATAGTACAGAAAAACACAACAGAGTACAAAGTGAAGTAAGAACTATGTAAAACTGGGAACAAGGTAAGTGATGAAAGTAAATGGGACAGTATACAAACCCAACTGAAAGTACATTACAACTGAAAGGGAAGTACAACTACAGTTAGTAATACAGAAACATCGAGTCGTCTTCCAGAAATCCCACCTAAAGGGTGGGTATAGATAGTCTCCTCAGCTCTTCGGGTCGGGCTGTTTGCTCCGTGTACGTCCCGCCAAGTGGTCCACCTCCGAGTACCGTCTATCTCCACAGGCCTCCATCTTGATCAGTGTTGTCCATCGTCTGCATCCAACACAACGTAGTGCGGGCATAGCCCATGCAGGGGTGAGTATACGATACTCAGTAGGGACCCAGAGACACCTAAAGGTCTCTCAAAATCCACACAGGATAAACCAAAAAGTAAAGATACAATCACGAAGTATCAAATAACTCTACATAGGTATATGCACATACATATACCTAAGTCATCGGTTACAGTTCGTCTCCAACTCTCATGCCCAAGTAAAATCCAGTCCACATAAGAAAACACAACCCAGTCCAGACATAAAAGAAAGACAATCACATCGATGATAATGACTGAAATCAAGACTCATCTCACATAGGTATAAACTTTGTAAGGAGATAGAGATGATCAGATGTATCCACTAATTCATCTAAGCTATCAGACCTACATTGGATACAAGACTAGCTACTCTTCCGGACCCACTTAGGATACAAGTACAGAGGACATACTTCCGGACCCACATAGGATACAAGAATAGTAGTCATCACTGTCAGACCCACATAGGATCCTAGTAAAGTAGTCATCGCTACCGAACCGACGGAGGATCCAAGTACAATCATCCTCACTATCAAACCGACGGAGGATCCAAGTACAGTCATCCTCGCTGCCGAACCCACGGAGGATCCAAGTACAGTCGTCCTGGCTACCGAACCCACGGAGGATCCAAGTACATTCTTCCTTGCTACCGAGCCCAAGGAGGATCCATGTACAGTCGTTCTCGCTGCTATTCCCTCATAGGATCCATGTACAGTCATTCTCGCTGCCGAACCCATAGAGGATCTATGTACAGTCTTCACCGTCACAGTCGCAACCAGCGCTAGGGCTCCCGCACACAACACGCTCAATTCTGGGAGGTTCCGATCTTCGAGATAGATTTTTGATACATAAACTATCATGAATTCCAAAGTTGATGTATCACAATGTTCCATCTCGTTAAAAGGAACTCAACGTGATGAATGGTGTGTCAATCAGATGCCCAGTCTGAGAGTTATTGGCTTTTACGCCCTAGGGCCCGGTTGGTTTTTAAGTAAAACCAACCTGAACGTAATTTAGCTGCATCTAAAACTCAATAAGATTAAGAAAAAAGGACCTTATCGTCATGAGGACTTCAACGCAGTTGACAGAATGTCAAATGGACATCTGATATTTATGTTCTAAGTGTTTCCGCTCCAAGGGCCCAGTTGGTTTCGGGTTCGAACCAACCCAGCCGTACACAAAATTTTCCGAACCTTCAAGTGTGATACCCTGAAATGACCATATCAATCCAAGGATTCCTTTGCAATTGATGGTGCATCTATCAGAGGTCTGTAGCTCATGTTATGGGAAAAAGACAAAAAACGGTCCGAAGTGGGGGTCTGGGCCCGGTACGACCCGGCCCAACCCCCCTGGGTCAGCCCGGTAGGGCGCGGCCCGTCCTGGCCGGGGGGGGGGCACGCTGGCTCGGCTAGCGAGCTGAGTGGAGGGTACGGCCCCCACTTTCCACAGACGCGTCACCAGGCTGGCACCGTGGTTACCCTGGATCGTGCGCGGCCGTGACATCCGCCCATGATACTGCAGCTTCTGCCGCGGCGGGCTTCTGCTGGCGGTGCGCCGGGGTGCCCCGGCCTTCGGGCGGCCGACTGGTGTCGGCTGCCACCTCCATCCGCCAGTGCCACCGCGCAAGCGACCCACGACGCTGGGGGCTTCCGTGGGCTACCAGAGTCATTCTGGTGGTCTGATTTTCCTCCCATCTACGCCTGCGGTCTTCTCGAGAACCGTACATCCCTACGAAGGCCTCCAATAACCATTGTGGTCCCGGTTCGTTATTGCCAAATATTCCACACATCATGAACAAAAAATAGCGGTGGGTTCAAAATTGTTCGTTAGCCCACACCCACCGCATTAGTGGTTCAAAACATCACCCAACAATTACGCACCATGCTAAGGGTATAAACCACATAATGAAATATAAAAATTCTCCTACTTCGATGATTGAAGATGAACATCGGTGTCGCGATAGACGACATCGCGTGGAAAGGGTTCATAGGTGTCATTGGAATACGCCAAGGAGGAAGCGACGTCTCCTCTCTTTTCGCGAAGAAGTTGATTTGTGGTGCGTCATTGTTCTTCGAGGAACCAGTGTTCTTCGTCATTCTTGGTCAGAGGCCGACATTCTTCCAAAACCTCAAGAGTTCCCTCGATGTTTTCTGCACAACAAAAGCTCTGCAAACTTCATAATATAATAGGTTCCTCCTATTATTTTATTATACACACAAAATAACTCTCCCAAAATTAATTCACCACATAAAAAAAAATTTGTTTACAATCAATTATTGAAGGGAGAGGGATGGTCCCCATTTATTAAATGGATTTGCAATTAAATTAAATGGGGGAAGAGAGGAAGGATCCTCATTAAATTATGCGTTGACATAATTTAATGGTTTAAGAGAGGTAGGAATTTAATGGGGGTTTTCCAATTTACTGAGGGGTTGTTAATGAGATTAGAGGAAGTTAAATGGTGGGGCTCAGGTGATCCCCACCTATCTAACATCCACACTTGGGTAGTTAGGTGGATTTGGGCCCCACCCTTAACTCCCCATGGGTGGGAACAACCTCGTTAAGGAAAAAAATTGTTCTGATAATTTTTACGCACTTCTTAAATAAACCACCAATAAATATCTTCTCCTCCATTGTGAACACAACTATGGTAAGGATCACACTAAGCAATTAGCGATGTTGCGAGTTCATCGGTGCCCTAAGATTTGAATTCTGAGAATCGGTTCAAATGATAGAAAAACCTTCTCGTTCGTTCACTGAACGTACCTGAGCTAAATTTCGGAAATTGATTCTAGCCACACCGGGCCTCGGAATCAGGTGTCGTCAAAAGCCACAGACTCGTAAAATTACTAAGTATTTAAAAACAATCCTTGAAATTTTTGGGTCTTTTCAAACAATTTTCAAACACTTATTAAAATTTCATTTGACTTTATAAAAAAAATATAATCAACCATATTTAATAATAATGTTTTATTAAAATATTTTTTAATTAAAAAATCCATTAATATATCCATGTAAATACCTTAATATAATTTTCATATTTCCCAAAATATATTTGTCTAATTTAATTAATGTAAAACATCATTTATAATGTAATAATTGGAAGTAAATATGAAAATTATTATATTGAAAATAATTAACATAAAAATATTTATAGTGTATGGATACATATCCATTTAATACACCATTAATCCCTCTAAGAGTAAGATGTGTGACAGTGAAACAATAATGGTGTTTTCCTACGTACATAGTTTTGTCCACGATATTAATGAGCTTAAAATTATCCCATAAACGATTTCAATCATGATTTTATTATTGGGTCGCAACTTGGGATTGTTCATGGTAAACTCTCTTTGATGATATCACCATCATAATCATTGAAATTAGGGCATCATATGGTATTATCTTATTTATTAAGGCCATCACTTACTTTTTCTATCCCAATCAAATTTATTAGGACCCAATATTTATGCTGATCATGTCATCTCTAGTCAATGAATATACTGTCAATAGTACTGATGCCCTAATTTTTTTTTAAATTTGATAAATAAAACCAAATATGTGAATTTTTTTCTATAACTATTATACATAATAATAAATTTAATTGAAATACTAGGATAATTTTATTTGTAACTGTTAGAGTCGTTATAATCTTCCCCCTTCAAAAATATCGTCCCTGAAGTTTTTGTCTCTAATGCCAAAACATATGATGGTAAAATTTTTATCACATCCTATGGATCCTAAATCATAACATTATACATTTAGACACTCCAAAATAAATTGACCAGGTGAATTGTATTATTTTTTATAACATTTTATCTATAATCAATGAACATCATTGGATCCTATTCATATGAGAAATCACTATCCAATGTTTCCCCCTATGGATTGAGTATATGTGAGGGTTCTAGTATATGATATCTCAAAATTCCTAAATGGAATTCATCATGTACATGAAATAGGTCGGGTGGGAATTCTAGTCGATAGGTCACTACTCTAACTCAATCAAGGATCTCAAATGGGACGATGTGTCTAGCACTATGATTTCCATTCCTTCATAATATCATTAATTTTTCTCCAAGGATATATATAGAGGAGTACCATTTCTCCAACATAAAAATATAGGTCTCATGGATGATTGTCATATTTTCTCTTTTTTCAACTATGAAAAAGAATGATGGGATGCTAATTGGTCTTAACCTTTTCTATCTTTTCCATAACCATTTCAGGACATAGAAATTTTTATTTCATAAATTCAACCCAACATTCAGGTGTTCTACACCTTTTCCCAAAAAATGATTCATAGGGTTCCATTTTGTTTCTTAATTGGAATCTATTATTGAATAATTACTCTTCCAAATTAATATGACAATCCTATAATCCTCTAATGTTAATTGAGAATGCCCTCAACATATCCTTATGTGTTTTCACAGTCCACTCAAATTTATCAACTATTTGAGGGTGATAATGCATGACGAAGTTCAACACTCTATTTATATAACATTGGAAACTATTCTAGAACATAGAGGTAAATCTTTGATAATGATTAGATTCATTTGATATTGGTGTTCCAGGTAGGCACACTATATATCTAATGAATACACTTATTTTAGATCGAGTGAGAAATACTATAAAATAAAAATTATTTGTCCAGAAATTGTAAAAAGATCCACCGAAACCCATATAACATTATATACTCTTGATAAATTCATAAGACCATTGAAAATGTTCTTGGTGATGTTTTCCTATTTCTACATAGTTATGGTTAATGGGTGCATCTTCTCCTTGGATTTTTGTCATTATGATTTCCCTTTCATACATACAAGACATAATGATGGATATTTTGATATCTCTTTCATCATATTATCTAAACAATAGTTATTTCATAGATCTCAATACATATTTGTGCTTCCTTGGTGGATGGATAATGTTGAAATATGTGCAATCATTCAGCATGTTTTTATTCAATTTTGATTTTCTGGTACACATATTCATGAACCAAATATCACAACTCCTTCTTCAAAAACATTGATCTTTGAGGGTTTCAATTTTCTAATAATTTACACTTTATTATAAATTCGTACAAAATTTCTTTGATAATACATTAAAATATCAATAAGTGAAGGTTGGGAAATCATTTTTTAAATGGATTGATGATGTTCCTTCCTTTATGATTCCCATGTCCATCGTTTTGAAAGCTAATACAATTGAATCCTTCTCAATTGTCATCAATGATAAAATTTCATGAAACATAATACATAGAGAAGATTTTAATTTATTCTCATCCCCATGATGGTTGTGAATTTAGCAGTCATAGTCCATGATCATTTCTAACCATCTTTTTTGGTTCATATTCATCTCTTTATTTGTGAATATATTTGTGGTTTTTGTGATTCATATATATTTCAAACATCTCCCTAAAGAGATAATGCCACTATATTTTCAAATATATTATCACCACAGTCAACTCCAAGTTAGGAATTGGGGAGTTCAGTTCATAAACTATAAAATTCTTTAAATCATAGGTTGTGATATTATCATCTTCATTAACACAAATCCCAATCCCTTATATGATCATCACTAAATACTACAAAATGTTCTCCACTTCTAGGTAGTGAGAGTACATGTTTAGTGATATGACTTGAGTTAAAATCCTTGAATATCTCTTCACATTAATTAGTACAAGAATACATGAGTACCTTCCATATTATCTTGGTTATTGGATTTGAAATTGTGATAAATTTCTCATGAATCAATGATAATAAACATCTAATCCAAATAAACTATAAATATTTATCTCATATTTAATCATTGGTCATAGTTTAATTACATATATCTCATAAGGGTCAATAAATGTCCCATTTATTATGATGATATGCCTCAATAATGATAACTACTTCAACCAGAACTCATGATTTCATTACATTGAATAATGCTTCTCATTTCCTATCATTTTTAATACTATTATTAGATTATCCTTATTCCCCTCATTTTTTTCATAATATTGGAATATCACCAATAAATAAAACTAATATTTTGTCAAGGTAGTCTCTAAATACTCTATTTCTCAAGTCAATGAATATTTATAGAGAATTAGTGAGTCCTAATAGAATTACTATGAACGAATAGTTCATGTACAAAGTACAAAAAGTAGTCTGGGAGATATCCTCCTTCACCTAAACATGGATATATATAGACTATAGATCCACCTTGTAGAAGTATTGTTCTCCATGAAGCTGATATAAAAAGTGATCAATCCATGGAATATGATACATTTTCTTTATTTTGTTTCTATTGAGCTCATTATAATCATTGGAAATTTTCACTGACCCATCCTTCTTCTTAATAAATAGGATTTGGCACCCCATTATGACGCACGTCAACATATGGAACCTTTACCTATATTATCCTATGGGTTTTTCATTAACTCCACATAATCCACAAAAATCATGATATAATGACTCTTGGAAAATTGTAAGGCCACAAGTATAGGATCTTATGAAAATTATATCTTTGGCTGGGAGGAAGACTATGAAAATCCTCGAAAAACACATATGATTTTTCCCTTACAATGGGAAAGTATTCAAGGGAGATAATTTCCTTAGGCTCAGTCATTTTTCTAGATATTAATTCTTATATCAAAATAATATCCATGATTGAGATGTTGGTGATAAATAAGATTCTTCCCACTCCATTCACTTTTACATAATATAAGGACGATTCACAATACAATGAGTGATTTACTTCTCGTAGTAATTTATACTGGCCCTATATAGTGAAATAAAATATATACATAGAATTGCAGCAAATTCCACCAAAGAGTGTATGATAAGGTTTTTTTGGGAATTTTAGCTTTAAATATTTTATAGGGGAGGAGTTATATACTTGGGAAAAAATAATTTCACACATTTCATTTTAACCAATATCTCTTGTTTCTTGTTTTGTGGTTCTATTTGAATAATTATAATAAACATATATGATATAATGGAAGGAATGTAATGAAAATAAAAAATTAAATTCACTATTATTAAATGAAAATTTTTCTTTCTTATCCCCACTTAGCTTTTGGGATAAATCACAGTGGGTGTGATGGTAAAAGGAATCACCTGCATAATTGGATGTTGTTTGTTGTATCTGAAAACCCATAGCTCAATGCATTGGTTTTGAACATTCCTTAGTTTTATACAATTAAGGGAATTAACAACACACTCAGGGTTTATAATAGAAATACCTTACTCCTTCACATTGGTATGTTTCTCATGTCGGTAATCGCTAGCTAGGTTCCCTTCCTTCCCACCCCTAAAGAATTTCCTCATTCCAATTAGGAAAATTGTATGGTTCATATTTATGCACTATTGACATGTTGGGGTTTAAATTTATTTACACTGTTATATTTCTCCATTGGACCATCAAAATAAACCTCCACTTTATTTTTATTATCTCCTTCATAACCTTCATATTCTTTAATCTCCATTTCAAATTTTAGATCACATCGTACAATTTCCTAGTATCAATCACAGTCTCAGATTGCAAGAGCTTTTCATAGACTAGGTTTTATCTCATCAAAGAAGATGTAAACCATTCATTTGGGGGTAATGATAGATCATGAGGTGTGTCTTTCATGTATTGTGATATTTTTTTATAAAACCCAATACATCTGTTATCTATATTCTTAAGGAAAAGTAAATCCCTGTTAATTCTATGTCTGTGAGTTGGAGGAAACCAATTATCAAAAATCTTTTTCCCAAATTCCAACCACTCAATTCCTTTGATCTCTTATGTAGGATGCATATTCGTGAACATTTTCCACCACTGATCATGTTCACCCTCTATATGGTAAAAAACAATAGAAACATGTCATACTATGAACATTGAAGGATAGAGAAGATATTATGAATAGAGTTGATCTTTTGTTCCACAATTAAGGGATCAGATGATCCATTTAATGTTGGGTGAAATTCTCACATAATGATCTCAATTGAAAATTTTTCATTCATTGGGGGATTTAGGTGTTCATTAAAATATTGGATTCTTTGAAAACTTGAGCCATCTGAGTGAGTATAATCATAATGTTTGTGATTTCCACTCCCATCATGTTGGGTTTCATGTTAGGGTAGTGATCACATAGGCTGTTACATTGATTCTTCACCATATTCCTCCATATTTATTACTACATGAAGGAATAAAGTAAAATTAAAGATGATTATTTTAAAACTATTAATCACATACATAGGAATCCAATTACCTTAAAGATATAACTTATAATTTATATTTATTTATATATCTTATGAATTTCTTGTCTAAATTATATGTTATCCATTATCTACATTCTATCATTTATTCTTATGGGTATTATTTATTCCATTTATAATGGTTTGTAATTAGATTAAGAATTTTACGAAGAATATCCCCCAAGTGATTCAAACCAAATGTGAACAAAGCCCCATTTTCATGCACTGGTTTCTGATCAAGTGTTATCTCAATGTTCTATTTTTTTGAGTTGTACCACTATATACATATTTTACAGAGCCACGCCGACTTATAGTATCCACCGAAGGATATATTTTATTGATAAACCAATTACTCAATAATTTCTAAAATTTAGGTATGTTTTCTTATACGTAGTATTATCCCTAAGGCTTTTTCAAGAGTTTTGTAATCATAATCCAAATATTAATAAAATGTTTCCATTGATACCAATGATAACAACCCTCTCATTATATCACATTAATATATGATTTTTTACATAAGGTTACAATTTATAAGAGACAAAGGATTGATAAGTATAGTTTCTTTGGGAATTAGGTATATTACATAACAATTTAAAATAGTAAGAACATAATATTTATTGAAATATTCTTTAATATGATCTCACATTAAACTTTATGGGATAACCAAGGGATATACCTAAGAAAGGTCTGAGATATAAATCCCATAAAGGGATTAAACACTACATAAAATGAATATAATACTACATTTTAGATAATATTCATATCTATGGTACATTAAAAGTGTAGTAAACATAAACAAGGACAATAAGACTAGATATAGAGTGATATTATCAAGGAAACATTTGAAATGTGTAAACAACTTAAAAACACGCATCATAAGCTTAGTTAAAGGATAACAGTCAGGGAACCAAGATGGAAAAATACAATAAAAGTATTCGGTTTGATACCTATCGCAACCTGACTTTTCAGGATACAAAATATTACCCAATTCGTTGGAGATCTATATAATTTTGAGCACACAAATCTCTTTTATTTAATTTTAATCCTTAAGTCTTCTATAGAGATCATAAAAATCGATTTATTCATTAAAATATTGTATTCCTTGATCAAGGAATGTAGTATAAATTCATGTAAGTCCATGTTAAAATATTTATATGTGTATAAGGGTGAAAACCCTTGAGATGAAATGGGCATGGTATTCACTACATAAATGTTTTGGCCTAGACATTCTTCATGAAATTCTAGCACCAAAACGACATCACATAAATAATCCTAAATTTTTTTATGAGAGTGAAAAGGGTCTCTAATCAATTTTAATGAAAATGATTACTAATATGGACATGTAAATACATATCCCAAAATTATTAATTATAAATAAAAGGCATAAGATAATAAATAAATTTGAATAAAAAAGAAAAGGTGATGATGCCTTACTTCAATGTCTGACTCAAAATGCGTGGGAGGAACTTCTTGATAGGTTGGGTGAATATTAGGAGGAATATATATCAAGTAGGAGAATGTAAGGATATTATCCAAGAATTCGTATGGTGCGAAATGGAAAAATAGTTGAATTTATATAATAATAGAGTGAAAAAATCATTATTATTTCTCAAACATTACATTTGGACTCTATATAATAAATTAAACAAAAGAACAATCCTTTCTCTGATTTTTTCATTGATTCTTCCAAATGTTATTTTTTTTTAATTTTATAATGAAATGGGAAGAAAATTAATAAATAATACCCTTTCTTATGTGGAAGTTATTCATACTCTAAATGAAATTATTTTCAAACATTAAAATATAATAATGGGTTAGGAGGTTTTATAAAGTCTTAATAAAAGTAACCAAATAAATAAAAAATAAAATTAATTTAATGAACAAACATATATTTTATTTTTAAACTATTTATAGTATTTATGACATCAATATTGGGTAATTATAATGTCCAAATATACACACTATATTCAGTAGGTGTTTAATTTTTACCTGAAAATTTGAAAATATTATAAAATTATGAATAATTCTCCATTGGGTAATTTCAATGTTCTGAATTAAAAAAAAACCATTTTTATCAAAATAATTATGTAAAAATAATTATTTCTACATTTAAAATAAGAATTGAAATTTATTGATAAATTTTGGGTTATTACAATAATAATTTTAAAAAACTTGTAAAAAATTATTTGATATTATAAACATTATATAATGTTTTATATTTTATAATAATAGTTAATTTCATTATGATTTATTTAAATAAATTTTTTAATTCATCAAAATAAATTAATTTATTAATTATGAATATGTCAAAAAATTACACATTCTACTTTATTGAATCAAAATAAACACCACTTAGAAATTTATAATAATCAGTAAATATAATAATTATTCTATAGATAATAATTTACATATTCATACTACTTGGTTCTTGGTATATATATTTTTAATAAACTATAAAATTCCCTAAGAGTATGGTGTGCGTCCATGATAATTTCATGTCGTGGTTTAGGGTACATGGTTTCGGATATGATCTTGATGAGCTTGACCTTTTCATGTGGTTGGTTTTAATCATTCTTAAGTTGGTGGATCTTATCTTCAGATTGGTCAATTGAAAATCATAGTGATGATATCTCCCTAGAAAGATGTAATAAATGGGCATTGTAGGGTATTATCCTATTGGTTGAAGCCATTAATTCCATTTTCAACCTAAATTGGATTTTTTAAAACCCTATATTAATACGAATAATTTGATCACTATTAAACAACTATATTATCAATGTTAATGAAGATTTAATGATATATTGAATATGATCAAAAAAACCAAAAAGTGAAATTATTATCTATAACCATAATACATAATAATAAATTTAATTAAATCACATGGGTAATATTATTTATGACTTCTCATGTCATTATAGATTTCATATAGTGGTGGTACGAGTGAAATTATGGAAAAGTTTGAAGTTATTTGGTTGGGAACTTTTGGTACACGGTTTTCCTGAACTGTGCACCCGGATTGTGAAAACTAGGAATGTCGAGGCATTGAGAGTATGAATATTTTGGGCATGGATTGGAAAACCATATGACCTCAATGGAGAAATGATGTGACCCCACCAGTTGGTGTGCATAGTTTGGGTGTTCGGTTTGTCTAGCAATGAAGGTTTTCATAGGAAACCATGTGTATGAATATTAATTAATATAAAAGTTATTTTAAAAATTATAGATCACATATTTCATCTCCTACATGGTCATTACTCGATGCAGATAGTATTTCAAGGTTTTTGTGCCTCCCAAGACAACCTTTGGATCCTTAAAACCCCTTTCTAGTTGGATCAAATGATGGTGAATCAATTTCGATCTCTTCTAGGTATGTGGAACTCTTCTCATTGTCTTTCCCACTCTCTCATTTTCTAATCCCTAGGGATAAATATATCTCCATGTTGTGAGAGGATCTAATACTTATTATTTCAAATTTTGAATGTAGGTTATATTTTGGGATATTTGTTGCTTACATTCATCACTAGAGTTTCTTATTAAGGGCGTTGTTTTTCCGGATCCCATGATTCCATGTTATGTGGTTCCATTTATGATTGATGATTTGATTAACACAAAAATTAATTATATAAATAAATTACTTTGAATTAAATTTTATTTTCCCAATTCCATAATTAAAAACCCAATTCCATTGAATTGCGTATTTGAATTATATTTTCATTAAAATAATGAAAATCCCATAATTACATTGAATAGGGGTTGTGTTGTGAAATTGGATATAAAATTGAGAAAAATTAAATTGTGGAATTTCATTTTGGAATTTCAATTTTAAAATTTATTTTTGAAAACTGATTTAAAATTTGTATTTTATAAAAAATGATTAATGTGTTTTGATAGAAACTCATTGGTTTTACACTTGAAAACTCCATTTTTTATTAAAAACCCACATATTTGTTTTTAAATGGAAAATTAGCTTGTGGAAATGGGAAAGCGGTTCAGTTTTATTTTAAATAGTTTTTAAACAAATTTACCATTATTTATTTTTTCTTAATAATATAAATGACTAGGTAATTAGTGGGCAATTAGGGAAAAACATGCTATGATAGAAATTCCCAAGCACAAAATTGATTCTCTAGAATGCTGACATAAATGTATTAGCAGATCATTTCCTTAGTGGGATATTGTTTAGTCCTCTTATACCAATGTCAAAGGGAATTTCATACACATTAATGTATTCATTATATATGTGTATGAAGATCCCATAATATGGAATTATCTCACTTATTAGAAAATTAACTTGTTTCTCTCTTATGATTATGTTGATGTATATTCCATTTTAAAAAAATTTACACATGGCTTCATAATTTATATAATTATTTTATAAACAATATTTATTATGCCTTTTTAATGTATTTCAATCAATTCATATGTAAATCCTGATTTCTTTTTGAAATTAATTTAAAATTCCACTACTTTTTATTTAGAATTTAAATCTTAATTAGTTAATTTATAGTGGAATCTTATTATGGAATACTAAGTGAAATCATACTGGGCTTTTAGCTCACAACCTACCCATGCCATGGGATTTTTATAGATTATCTTCTTCCTAGTTCGAGCAATGGCGAAGCACCAAATGAAGTTGGTTCTTATTATTCATCATTCAGATTTATTTTTTGTGTCATTTTATGTTTTCATTGTAATACAATTTATAGTACTTTGTGATGATCATTGGGTATTTTGAATTATTAAACTTTTGGTACAATTCTATCATTTACGTTTTTCTTATATGTATATTGAATTGTATCTCCTGATTCTATATTTTTTGTCACACATTTTTTCTTGCATTCATATTGTTTGAAACTAGGTTCTAGTCTTCATCCCATGGGAATCAAGAATATCCTTCGGGCTATGTCAAAACTAGACTTTTTATTACGGTACCAAGGTATCTGTGATGGTTCATGAAAAACTAGTATCAAATTTATAGGATACAGATATTTTCCTGATGTTTGTATGCAACTGTGTATTGTTATTTGGTTAGAGGTGGTAGTTTTGATTGAGTTCCTAGCCATCTCTTATATAAATAAACTATAATTCACCGTAGTATTTTTTAGAAAGACTTCTTGAGGATTAGATGTAGTGTTTTACCTTATATATGATGAAATTTAAATCTTGTTTATCTATTTCTTGGGATTAATTTTACCTTTTTTTCTCTATTTCAGTACTAATCTAAAGTCTTCAATGATTTCTGTTGATGTTTTGTAGCGTCATGCCTCCATGACGACATTTGAATTGAATATATTAGTGTAATGTCCCAACCCTAGTTATGCAGATTCGGTGCATTATTACATAACATTGGAATGATCACAAGAGATCAAGTCTCAAGAGATTGTTTAGTTTAGTAGCCTTGGAAATACTAGATATAAATAATTTTTACATTACATTATAAAATTGAAAAACAACAACATTACGTCCCCTTAGAACACACTGATATCCCATAGCCTATTCCTGTAGGCTAATCATATTATGCTTCTTCACATACTTGTAAAAATAAAACTTAAGAAAGGGGTGAACTCATATGCTCAGTGAGGATAAAAAAAAATTATAAACCATTATAAATAAGAAAAAACATTTATGTAAATGTATAAGACTAAAATTAAATACTTTTAAACTTAAACATCAGGAAAATATTGCCCAGATAAATCAAATAATGTCATTTACTTATTCACATGGATATTCTACTAGTCGAATAATCCCATGTAATATCAATAGATAATTTCATAATAATGGATTTCATAATTCCGGACATCATAACAACATAGTAAAAGCGTTCTTCCATGAATAGAAATAATATTTTGACAAGACCTTGTTCTAAGACAATAGTTTCTCTCCTGAGACCAACCGATTCATCGAGGAGTTATAGCAGGCTCCACCATTCACATACTAATTCCAATGCATTCCTCATATGAAAATGTTGAAAAATAACATAAAAATTCATATTATAACTAGTATATGAAATGTTAATACTTTAACCATAAACCATGAATGATATAAAAATCACACATCCACAGTCAAACATATCAAAAAACATTTAATACAATATGGAAGATTGCATAATAATAAATCAGCTTCAAAAAAGTATAAACACCATCAAAGTGTGTTGACATAGATGAAATCAAAACTATTTGAGATAAATATCTCTTTCTATTTTGAAATCATTTAAATGTCACATAATTATAAAAGAAAAAATTATTTTGTAAAAAATATTATAATATTGTAAGGGAATTTTAAAAGGTGTTATAATGGTTGAAAATAGACGCACCCGCAATATAAGTTAAAGAAAATTCTTACCTTATTTTTCGAAAAGTCCATAAAGTACATTGTTTGGAAAACAACAGAAAGATTCCTTTCAAAAAAAAAATATAAAATGTCAAACAAGGGTATAAAAAACTGTAACCCATATTCTAGGAAATATTAAAAAAAATTTAAATACATTTTAAGAAACACAGATGTGGATGATAAAGAAGTCCCAATAGATACCTACGTATAAACAACATCGGATAAGTAAAGAGATTGTAAAATTATCCCTTAGTGTGTACTTTTCCTTGGTCGAGGGTACGTTAACCTCATGTATAATAGTTAAATAATTGTAATTATACTATTCAAGATCTACATACACAAATATGATATCATATAGGTAAAAACCTGAGTCCAGAGCCGCATAACTGGTGCCCCGTACCCGGTTCACCACATGACCTCAAGCGCATTTCCCCAAAACCAGAGGCTATCGACTAGCAGCGAGGGCCGTGGTGAGTCAGTGAGGAATCTATTCCCTCATTTGGTAAAGTATGCAGTGGAAGAATAAGCATAAACAATAGAGGAAGCAGTAAATAGCATGCAAAAACTGAATTGAAAGTAAAAGGAATGTCTGATATAATAATGATGCAGAATGGTACATTATCTATGGAAAGAAGTAAGCAAAACAACATGCTGAAATAAATCTGAAACCAAAGTACTAAATATAAATATCTACTCCAGCAGCATCATGGGCCATGGCCTGGTCCCATGCTCTCCAGCTCCGACCAGCAATCAGGTAGCTAAGGTAGAAGGGCCACAATCCCTCCCTATACCTGCAACCAAATAATCTGTTTGGGCGGAAAGAAGGACCCAAACATGGTGTGAGACTAATCCCAGAAGGCAACCACCACAAGATTTGTGCTCTACTTTTAGTGAGTGATATAGAAAAAGTAAAGGTAAATAAATTCAGTAAACAATTCTACCAATTTCCATTCACATTCATTTAATTACACAACCAAGGAAAACTCGCAAAGATTTCTATTCCATGATAAGCAAGTAACACAACAGGTATCTAAAAATACTACCTAAACACAAGAAGTACAAAACCCAAGCTTGTTATTTTTCTTGGTGGACTCATCACAACCAACTCTCAAAATTCACACTAACTCTCTGGGTGGCTTAAACTAGTAGACCCCTATAGTTCAGTAATCAAACAAGGCACAGACACTCTTGGAAGCTCTCATGTCAATTCCCCTATGGTCTTGCAACGATAGATACAGACTCTCTGAGGAAGAACTTATGTCTAATTCCTCCTATGGTATCAATGAATGGGTAACTAAGAACACTTTTGGGAAGCACAATGACCTATTCATGTAGGTCCTACATACGAAACTAAAACCAACATGCCCTCTAGGTAAGCACTTAATCATCTATTCCCTCTTTGATCTCCCGCACCAGGTTCTCACAGCCCTGAGCAGTCCAGTCATGCGTAATTGACTGTTAGAAGCCCTAAGTATGTTAAACAACTACTTGGATAATAGCTACCATACTTCAAAATAATTACAACAGCAGTCAACACATGCAAACAGTGATAACAAGCAACTAACAATTGCATGCCAAACGGCGATAAACAGCAAAATGGGAGAGTTAAACACACATGGGGTGATCCTAAAACATGAAACCAAGCATAAATTAGTAGCAATTCATCATAAGATAACAATAAATCTTGGGAAGATATACAATAGGATCAAAATCCTAAACCCGGGATACCCAACACATGGGTATCTGACATTTTTGCAACCAAAACTCAATGAATTTCAACGTAGGGAAACAAACCTCCTACCTCGATCCTTAGAGATCAATATACTTGAACCTCGTCCCGTGAATCAGCCTAGAATGGAGTAGATCTGCAAAAACCTCTAAAATGTTCAACCTCAGATAACATACATGAGAGGAAGAATCAGGAAACAAGGGTAAAGGAGAACCAATAACTCACCACTGTGATTCTTCTACAACTGATAGAGTTTTATTCAGACAACCGATGAAGGATCGGTGGCTCGGGGATGAATCGGCCTTCTTGGACGTTCTGGACGGGATTAGTCGAAGAAGAAGTCGTTTATGGTCATTAGGCATGACCCTAGGTCAATTAATGAAATAAAAAAAGTACAGGACATGTACTCTTAAAGTACACGGCGTGTAGTGGGTTTTTCCATACTTCGCCAAAATCAGCCTCCACGTCATCCCAAAACACCGTGTGTGTGGCCCGGTCTCAGCCAACACACTGCTTCGAGTGGCTGATGAGTAAACGGCGTGCACTCATAAAGTACACGGTGTGTACTCTTAAAATTTCCAGATCCTCCGTTTTTCCTTAAAAATCCCATAAATGAGATCCATACCTGAAACAGAAGCTCCGGGTTCTTACAAACTTCCCCCCTTAAAGACATTAATATCCGAATTTCCCTAGCAAGGCGTAGAAGAAGAAACCTCAAACAACTCTGGCCACTGTGATCGCATATCAGCCTCCCTCTCCCAAGTCTCGTCCTGTATACGGAAGTGCTGCCATAGCACCCGTACCAGAGGAACATACCGGCCACAGAGTAATTTTTCACTACGATCAACAATCTTGATTGGATGCTTCTCGATAGATGCACCATGTGCCATCTTAACCTCCCCAGGTTGAAAAACATGAGACATGTCTGTGAAATAACTTCGAAGCTGAGAAATGTGAAAGGCGTCCTGCATAGCCTGGTACCTCTGAGGTAACTGCAACCTCTAAGAAACCGGTCCGACTCTATCCAGAACCTCAAATGGCCTGACGTATCTCAGTGAAAGCTTACCCTATCTCCCAATCCTCTTGTGTCCAAACCTCGGTGCGACACGCAAGAGAACCTGATCCCCAACCTCGATCTCCAGAGGTCATCTCCGCTGATAAGAAAAAGTCTTCTGCCGAGATTGTGCTATCGCCATCCTCTTTCGAATCAACTCTATCTGTTCTAAGGTCTCCTGAACAAGACGAGGTCCCAACAAAGCTACCTCTCCTGCCTCTATCCATCATAAAGGTGATCGGCATGGCATACCGTACAAAGCCTCGTAATGTGCCATCTGAATAGTCACCTAAAAACTGTTGTTGTAGGTGAAATCCACTAGAGGAATATTCTTTTCCCAAGAACTGCCAAAGTCTAGAATACAAGCTCGGAGCATATCCTCAAGAACCTAGATCGTACACTCAGACTGGCCATCTGTCAGAGGATGGTATGGTATAATCAAAATTACCTGTGTACCCAATGCCCTCGGTAGCCCCTGCCAGAAGTGCGAAGTAAAACACGTATCCCTGTCTGAAACAATGGAGTGTGGAACTCCATGCAGATTTACAATCTCTCAGATTTGCAATAGTCCCATATCATCAACACCTTCAGGTCTCTTTGATAAGCAAGAAGTGTGAAACCTTTTTGAGCCTGTCCACTACAACCCAAACCACATCATTTCCTCGAGGAGATCTCTGTAAACCTGTCATAAATTCAATTGTGACATTATTCCATTTCCACTCAGGAATGGGTAACTGTTGTAAAAGCCCTGCTGGTCGCTGATACTATGCCTTCACCTGCTGACAGATGGAACACCACATAACAAAACCAGCCACATCGTTCATCATACCTATCCACCAATACTGATGGTGCAAGTCTTGGTACATTTTGGTGACACTAGGATGAACTTCCCAACATGATGTGTGGAAATCCCATATCAGCTCCTCCCGTATGTCCACTGAAACCCATATGCGTCCATGAAAACATAGAAACTCGTCATCGCCCACTGTCCACCTCGGAGACGAGTCTCCATCTGACACACCCTCTCGTAAGACTAGACCTTCAGGGTCTGATATCTTCCTCATTCGAACTCAATCAAAAAGGGTATAGGTAATAGCTACAGAAGAAAGAACCATCTGACCTTGTTTATCGTGCACCTCCAGATGCATCTCATAGAACAGAGCCATGAGATGCCACTCACTGCTGGCCTCCTGAACTGCCTACAATTGATTCCTGCTGCTCAGTGCGTCTGCCACAGTATTGCCTTTTCGAGGCGTATAATCATGCTTGATGACGAATGATTGTAGGTACTCGACCCACCTCCGCTGTCTCAGATTCATGTCACACTGTGTGAAGATGTACTTGAGGCTCTTGTGGTCAGTATATACCACGAAATTCTCTCCCATGAGATAGTGCCTCCTATAACGCAAAGCATGAACAACAACATCCAACTCTAGGTCATGCATAGGATAGTTCTTCTCATGTGGCCTCAACTGCCGAGATCCGTACACAACAACCCGATCATCCATCATAAGCACTACTCCATGATCGATGCCAGATGCATCATATAAAACTGTATAACTCTTGCCTGGCTCTGGAAGAACTAGAATCGGTGCTGAAGTCAATCTCCCCTTCAGCTCCTGGAAGGCTAAGTCACAGGCTTTTGACCAAATATTCTTCACCCCCATAATTTTCAAGCCCAAAAACAGTGCTACTAGGAATGAGAAGTCCTGTATAAACCGCCTGTAGTAACTAGCCAGCCCCAAGAAGCACTGTACCTCGAAGACGTTCTTCGGCTGCTCTTAGGTAACTACTACTCTCAACTTCTCTGGGTCTACTGATACTCTTGTCTCTGAGATGAAATGACCCAGGAAGTGAATCTCGTCTATCCAAAAGTGGCACTTTGAGAGCTTAGCATATAACTGATTCTCCCTCAGTGTACTCAAAATGATCACAAGATGGGTTGCATGGTCATGTCGAGTGTGAGAGTACACCATGATATCATCCACGAAGACCACGACGAAGGAATCCAAGTAAGGATGGAACACTCAGTTCATCAGTTCCATGAAAAATTCTAGCGTTTTTATAAGGCCGAACGACATAATCGTATACTTGTAGAGGCCATACCTGCTCTTCAAGGCTGTCAGAGGAATATCTGAAGGCTTAATGCACAACAGATAATAATCGTACCTCAAATATATCTTCGAGAACACCCGAGGTACTTGAAGCTGATCGAAGAGATCATCAATCCTCAGCAAGGGATATCGGTTCTTGACAGTCAACTGTTTTAACTTTTTATAATCCACGCAAAGCCTAAGGGTACCGTCAGACTTTATCACAAACAGGACAAGTGAACCCCAAGGAGAAGTACTGGGCCAGATGAAACCCTTTGTCTGCAACTCCTCTAACTACTTCATGAGCTCATGAAAATCAGCTGTAGCCATACTATAAGGAGGAATGGACACCAGTGCTGATCCTGGCATGAGCTCAATCGAATAGTCTACCTCACGCTCTGGAGGCAAACCTGAAAATTCTTATGGAACGACATCTGGAAAGCGATCAACCATTGGAGGAAAATCTATCTATGATGTCCCCTGGTCAACTAGATAAAGACTAGAAATCTGGGCCATAACTCCTCCTAGCCCATGATGCTCGAGTTCGGCTTGACTCGCCTAAACATCACACTCTCCCTTATAAAGGAAAGATTCACCCTCTAGTGATACAAAACTCACCCTACGGTGATAGAAATCGACGACTTCCTAGAAGGGAACCAACTAGTCCATACAGAGAATGACGTCATATCCTTTCATCTCAAGGACATAGATGTCCCATAGGAAAAGATACCATGCCCCCTTGAGAGGGCACTCCTTGCACTGACATACACTAGATGTCCTCGTTCCCAAGGGCGTGTTGAGAGTCAACATATCAGCAGACGATAAGACATTGAGCTCCACACTTTCCACAACCGCAACAAAGATAAAGAAATGTGAATCTCAATTATTGAAAAGGGATGAAGATAAATTTGAGGCTACTAAGATCGTACCTCAAATTGTGGAAGGTCCAAGATCCTGCACTCGATGGATCTGCTCTACTGCAAGCATCTGGCCAGTACTACAACCCGGTGTAGTAGCCTGATATCCCTGAGCTGACCCCCCTTGAGCCTGAGTACCACATCCATGACCTCTACCTTGGCATGCATGACCTGATAAACTCTAGCCCCCAGTCTTCTGTGGGACTAGTAATCCTTCTCTTGAACGAGGGGTAGAAACAGATCCTCCTTAACTATCCACTGGAAGAAGAACCCAGCAGAAATGCTACAGATGACCCATCTTGCCGCAATCTCGGCACTCCACTGAATCTCTCGGGCACTAAGGCTTCTTATTCCCAATCTTTCCACACTGATAACACACCACCGGGTTTCTAGAGGGAAGATCTCATCTACATGAAGATATACCTTGCTTCCTCGAGTCACCTCGAGTAGACTCTCGGTGGTGCTTCCTGCTGTCAGTATGAAATGAATCAGCCTTGGATGCTGAACCGCCCTGGTCAACATCTCTAGTCTCCCTCGGATTTATTTTGATTATCAGTGCCTGGTTGACTATCAGAGTAATAAAAGTCATCTGGAAAACGTTCAACTCTGATCTGATCTCTAGTTTGAGGCGTTCCTCAATCTTCCTTGCCAAAAAACAGCTCGTCATTTCCCATAACGGTAGCGAAACGATGTAACTCGGTGAAGAGGGAGGAATACCCCATAACCGAAAGAGTACACTACTGCAGGTTCATGAACTCCCTGGCCATGCCGGCCCTCAGCATTTCTAGATGGAAGTAGTACTAGAACGTACCATGGAATTCGTCCCAAGCCATAGTGCGCTGGCGCCTTTCCTGTGAGACTACATCCCACCATCTTTTTGCAGAATCTTGCAGCATGTAAGTCGCGAGCTTCACCCTTCTGTCTGGGGGTGTCTCCACATGCTCAAAGATGGAAGGTATGGTTTCTAGAAATGACTCTGCAAACTGAGGTCGTTCATCCCCTATGAATGTGGGAGGATGCTACTGCTAGAAGACTCGCGTCAGCTCTTCCATAGACGAAGCAGGTTACTGAGCTGTCTGGAAAATCTACATGAACCTCATGAAACACTCTCTCAACTGAGCATCCACACCCGTGTCCAGAATCACTGTAGGTTCCGTATCCGAAACAATCAGTGGAACTACTGGTAGTCCCTGATCTACTGTATCAGGCGTACAGTCACCACCTGGTTCCTGACATGCAACGGGAGGACGTCTTGGTTCCATAGCCCTGAAAGATCAAACGCATGCCTCCGATTTAGGATTAACAAGGATATAAAACACAAGAGTACAAAAATGGGAACATGAGAGGGAAACACTTAAATTTGAAAAATTAAACTACATAGAATGTATTTAAACTACACCGTGTGTTTGTTAAATCCATTTAAATGGGTGTGTAATTCATCCACCATTGGTCGTGTAACGTTCCAGACTACACGACGTGTTGTCCCAAAACACGGCGTGTACTTGAACTCCACTACCCTACCCGAGTCTTTTTTCATGGCTAACCTACACGGTCCTCCTAATTCTAAACTACACGGCGTGTGCACTAAGGACACGGTGTGTTCAAGCCAGGCTTCGGCATCCCGTGTAGCAGGCTACACAGGCGGATACATGTCTGAATTCTACACGGCATGTTCCAAATAATCCTGGCGTGTATAAGGATGGATCACACCGACCCGTCTTTTTCATGACACTGTCGGGTACCCAAAACAAAACTACACAGCGTGTTATTATAACACACGTCGTGTACTATACGAGTTTCCCCAACCCATGTTGTTAGTGACATGGACGGGTACACAGTTGACTACTACACGGCGTGTACTTATAGTACACGCCCTGTCCCCAAATATTTTCCACCACCCTGTGTTTTTGTTCACACATATAACCACGAGGTTTAAAAACTACATAGTGTGTATGAATAAATTACACGCCATGTATTCTAGGTTTTTCCGGGCAGTAGCTCTAAAACTGCTCTGAACGCCAGAAACACTGAAAAAAAAACCATCTATGTGCCAAATTCTGATCTGTGGGGGCCCATACTCCCCAAGAATCAAATCCCGACATCATAACAATGCATACAACGAGTAAAAAGCATAAAAAACAATGATCTACCAAATTCCGATCTTCAGGGGCCCATAACACCTCCAAGACCAGATCTTGGTGCCTATGCTAAAAATGCTATAAAAGAAGTAATACTCTATCAGTGCAACAAGTATTTATATCATATAATCTACCACAAAGGCATGCATAATATATCGTGGAATCTATCACAACTGCATGAAATTCTAATCCACCCTAGATGGAATGGTAAAATGCATGACAAGTGATTTCCTACCCAGTTCCTATATGATGCATGAGATGGAACACCCTCATCTCATCGGGTTGTAACCAAATAGAACCATAATCATATAAATAGTAACAAAACAAAACATGTTCATCACCCAACCGTGAAATATAATAAACTGTAACACTTCAAAAAACTGAAACTAGAAATTACGGTGTAATATAGCTTTTCCCTGTACACGGGATAATTACTCCCGGGCATAGTTATGTACTAAATACCCATTTCTTCCTATCCCTGGCTATTGTCGCAAAATAGTAAGCAATAGTAAAGAAAGAAAAATCCTTTGATAAATCTTTATAACGAACCGAGTCCGGAGCCGCAGAACTGGTGCCCCGTACCCGGTTCGCCACATGACCACAATCGCGTTTCCCCAAATTCCAGAGGCTGCCAACTAGCAGTGAGGGCTTGGTGAGTCACTGGGGAAACTATACCCTCATTTGGTAAAGTATGCAGTGGAAGAATAAGCATAAAAAATAGTGGAAGCAGTAAATTACATGAAACAACTGAACTAAAAGTAAAAGAAATGTCTGGTATAATAATGATGCAGAATGGTACATGTATCTATGGAAAGTAGTAAGAAAAACAACATGCTGAAATACAACTGACACCAAAGTACTAAATGTAAACAACAACTCCAACAGCAACGCGAGCCAAGGCCCGATCCCATACTCTCCAGATCAAACCAGAAATCAAGTACCTAAGGTAGAAGGACCACAATCCCTACCTATAAATGCAACCATATAATCTGTTTGGGCGGAAATCTGGACCCAAACAAGGTGTCAGACTAATCCCAGTAGGAAACCATCACAAGATTTGTGCCCTACTGTCAGTGAGTGATATAGTAAAAGTAAAGGTAAATAAATGCAGTAAAAAATTCTTCCAATTTCCATTCACATTCATTTAATTACACAACCAGGGAAAAGTGACAATGTTTTCTATTCCATGATAAGAAAGTAATACAGTAGGTATCTAAAAAGACTACCTAAACACAAGCAATACAAAACCCAAGCTTGTTCTTTGTCTTGGTGGACTCTTCACAACCAACCATCAAAATTCACACTGACTCTATGGGTGTCTCAAACTAGCAGACCCCTATAGTCCGGTAATCAAACAAGGCACAGACACTCTGGGAAGCTCTTACGTCAATTCCCCTATGGTCTTGAAACGATAGTTATAGAATCTCTAAGGAAGCACTTACTTCTAATTCCTCATGTGGTCTCGATGCATGGGTAACTAAGAACACTCTTGGGAAGAACAAATTCCTATTCCCGTAGGTCCTGCATATGAAACTAAAACCAACAGACCCTCTAGGGAAGCACTTAATCGTCTATTCCTTCTTTGATCTCCCGCACTAGGTTCTCACAGCCATGAGCAGTCCAGTCATGCGTAATCGTCTATTAGCATCCCTAAGTACGTTATACAACTACTTGTCTAATAGATACCATAATTCAAAAGCATTCTAATAGCAGGAATCACATGCAATCAGTGATAACAAGAAACTAATAATTGCAATAGGGTTGCCTCACGGAATAGTGCCAAATAGTGATAAACAACTGAACAGGAGAGGTAAACACCCATGGGTTGATCCTCAAACATGAAACCTAACATAAATTATCAGCAATTAATCATAAGATCATAATAAATCTAGGGAATATAAGCAATTGGATCAAAATCCTAAACCCGAGATACCCGACACATGGGTATCCGACACTTTTGCAACCAAAACTCTATGAAATTCAACATAGGGAAACAAACCACCTTCCTCAATCCTCGGAGATCTATGTAGTTGAACCTCAGCCTGTGAATTGGCCTAGAACAGATTAGATCTACAAAAACATCTAAAATGTTAAACCTTAGATAACTTAAACGAGAGGAAGAATCAGGAAACGAGGCTAAATAAGAACCAAGAACTCACCGCTGCGATTCTTCTGCAACCGATGGAGTTTGATTTGGAAAACCGTTGACTGATCGGTGGATCGGAGAAGAATCGGCCATCTTGGATGTTCTGGATAGGATTAGGTGGAGAAGAAGACGTTTACGGTCATTAGGCACGACCCTGAGTCGATTAATGAAACAAAACAAGTACACGACATGTAATCTTAAAGTACACGGTGTGTAGTGGGTTTTTCCGTACCCCGCCAAAATCGGCCTCGACGTCACCCCTACACACTGTGTGTGTGGCCCGGTCTCGGCCAACACACTTCCTCGAGTGGCAGAGGAGTACACGGCGTGTACTCTGAAAATTTCCATATTCTCCATTTTTCCTTAAAAATCCCGTGAAAGTGATCCGTAACTGAAACCGAAACTTCGAGTTCTTACAATATATGATCTTATAATATTTCTTTTTTAATAATATTTCTATAGTATAATTGTCTCGGTTGTTAACTAATTCATTTTCCTTTATATGTTTTGTTACATAAGTAATTTGTTTTATGGATAGAATGTATTTTATTCATATCAAGATTATATTATGTTCTAAACCTTATTTATAATCAAAAAATAAAAATTATTCTTGAATGGTTATGATGGGGAATGAGTCTCATCGCGTTCGTGGAGACGGTAATCCGTATGTATGCACGAGCAACAATATAATTATATTGATGGTGAAATCATATGTAATTGGAAGGTATATCAAATATAAATAATCATTAATAAATTATATTTATTATTTACATCAATTATACTAATTGTTATACCCATACAAGTAATGATGTTTCAAATAACAAACTACACCACAACATGGAGACGATAATCCCTATGTACGCACGTATCATGACTTTGTCATTCATAGGTTGCATAGAATAATGTTTATGGTTTTAAAATATTTATAATAATATCACAGTATGTAAAAGGTACTAGATTTATTATTTTTGAATAGAAACAACAAATAAAGAGTACGTGGAAGATGAAATAACTTTGAAAGAGGTGATGCAATTATTACCTCTTCTTCGGGTGTTTCCTTTTGATTTGATCAAAAGGGATCCATAGTTTGGATTTCTGATCAAAATAATGCCTCTAGGATGAATTGATGTTTTTTGGGTGGATATTTGAGTAGTTTTTGGATGAGAAAAATGTATTAGGATGTGTAGATTAGAGATAAGGGTAAGTACCCTTTCATAAGAGAGGTGAGGGTCACATTAGGAAAATCTTGAAATATTATTTTATTATAAATTAATTTTTTATTTATAATGGCACTAAATGGATTTATTTCAAGGATAAGGTGGGTATGGGTCTAAACCATCACAATAAATACGTTTTAGACAAGTTTATGTCACCATATTAACCTTGTATTTTATATTTAACTCTTAGTTAAATACTTTAACTTTTACCATGTCTTCTTGTATCATTATAATACATGGTTGATAAACATACTATAAAATGGAAAGTGAACTGAATGTGGTTAAAAAATTATATATATATCATTATATAAGTCTTTTGGTTAAACCTTGTATTTTTGGGAATATTATATCATTTATTAATATAGTATTTATTTTAAAACGCATTTATGTCAATTTTGACACTATTTAGTATTTTGTTTTTGTGAAAGTCAAAAAAAGTTGATTACTTCCAAAAAATACATTAAATCAATACTAAAATGTAATATTATCCTAGAAACATAGTTTAATGCATTAAAATCCTTAATTTACATTTAATTGCATATTTATAATATCAATTATTTTAACCTTTCATTAATAATGTAATTACGGAAACATCACTGTGATATAAAAAAATATTAAATGTATAAAAAATAAAAATAAAATAAAATGCTTTAGGAAATATTTTTTACTTTCTAATTAATGTTTATAGTCGAATTTATCTAATCTATACCCCTATATTAAAACTGGTTTAGTTATTAATGATTGAATTTAACAGTTTTAACTCATCTTTAAATGAAATAATAATAAATGTCTTAATCTAATCCATGTGGATCAAAAAGTATAATATTTTATTCCTAAGGATTATTTTGGTCAAAATAAATTTATCTAAAAGAATTTGGGCTTGTTTTAGGGTAATTGTAATATTATTTTTACCTTTAATTACCCTATTTACTTTTAACAATGGTAAAAATTATTTAAAAGTTATTATTCACCAAAATTTATTTTCATCATATTGCACCACATTTTATTTACTAATGTCAAATATCTGTGTCAAATTTTTGAAATTCCATTCATAAAAGTAGTAAAATTATTTTTTATAAAAATTTGAAAATGTGCTAGAATGTGGGTGAAATGCATTAAACAGTTCAATAAAAATTTATATATCTAATCTTATTATAAAATGACCCCAATGAATTACATTGAACAGATATAGGTATTATGTATCTATTTTTACTTTAAAATAAATCTAAACAAAAATTATAATTATTTAAATAAATGCCAGTTTTAAACAATAACGTAGTGTTTTTCACTATTCATAAAAAATTGAAATTTTCAGAAAATTACAAAAAATTCACCCTAATATAATTTTGATTTTCCGAAAATAAAAATGAAGTACATTTTGAAAAATAAAATTTATAAAATTTTAAAAAGTGGGTTTTACTATTCATAACTACTTTTTAAATGGCTTGTTTGATTGGTCGTGGTGTGCTAGAACATGATGTTTCATACAACACAAGTTGTTGAATTACTCAAATAGAAGCATACCGTGGAAGCTTGGTGTGTTACATTCTCCCCCCTTCAAATAATTTCATCCAGAAAAATTCTATAATATTACTTCATAAAAAGATTCGGGTGGTTCTTCATCATAAGTTTCTTTGGTTTCCACGTTGCCTCTTCCATTTTATGGCTTATCAATAGAAATTTTACGAGACGGGTCTTCCAATATCTCAAAACTCATTCTTTGGAATCATAAATCCTGATATGCTCTACAAAATAAGACAGATCAGGTTCTAGTTCGCTTTATTCATAGGTGAGTACATATGTTAGTTTAGGCTTGTATTTTCTCAATAGTGATATGTGGAACACATCATGAACTTTGGAGAGACATGGAGGAATTTTTAAATGGTATTCTACAACTCCAATTCATTATAGAATTTAAAAATGTATAATGTACCTGGGTCATAATTTTCCCTTCTTACTAAATTGTATAACACCCTTCCAAGGAGATACCATCAAGAAAACATGATCTCTTACATAAAATCCCAAATCCATCCTTCGGTTATTGGCGTAGAAATTTTGCCTACTTTTAGTTTCATTGATGTGGGTTTGGATAATACTCACCTTTTCCATTGTTTCCTCAACAGGTTTCAGGCCAAATAGTTTTCTTTCACCAACATCATCCCAACAAGTTGGTGTGTGACATCTCTTTCAATATAATGCATCATATGGTGCCATCAGAATACTTGAATGGAAGCTATTGTTATAGTAAAATTATACGAGAGATAAATATTGATCCCACATACCTTGAAAGTCATGTTAGAAAGATATCAACATGTTCACTATGGTTTGAACAGTCCATTTTTATTTTCCATCAGTTTGATAGTGGTAGGTAGTTCTTAAACAAAGTTCATTATCTAGTTTTTTCTGAAGACATTTCCATAATCATGATGTAAAATGGGGATCACTATCAGAAACAATCGATAGGGGTACACCATGATGTTTTACAACATAATTAATATATAGTCATGCAAAACATTTAGGTGGTAGATATTTTCTTATAACAAGAAAATGTATTGACTTGGTAAGGCAATCAACAATGACCCATACTGCTTCATTCGTTCTTGGAGTATTTGGTATCTCGATGATAAAGTCCATTGTAATATCATCCCATTTCATCTCAATTATGGGAATAGGTTCCATGACTCTTCCAGGATGATGTATTATAACCTTAACATGTTGATAAACAATACATCATGACACATAATCTTCAATCTCCCTCTTCATGTTGTCCAACCAAAACTGTTCCTTCAAATCTCTATACATCTTAGTGCTACCAAGGTATATAGATAAACTGGAGCTATGAGAATCATCAAAAAACTCCCGTTTTAGGTCTGGTATACTAGGAAGACAAAGTCTCTTCCCAAATTTCAAAATTTCTTCTTCATATAACAATTTGATTAATATCCCATCATTCACGGCTTTAATTTTTTTCAAAACATCTCATCATCAGTATGAGAACTTTTCATCTTATCTAGTAAATATGGTTTGGAAACCATTTCAAATAGTATCAATGCTTCACCTTCCATGATTATTCCAATATCCATATTTACTAGATCCATGAACATAGGATTCATTTCAACTCTCATCTTTTTAGAAACTCCATGATTCTTCCTGCTCAATGAATCTTCCACCTTATTTTCCTTCCTTAGTTTTTAGTGTATTGTGCAATCATAATCCTTGAGTAGTTTGAGACAAAACCTTTTCCTCATGTTGATTTATTTCTCTGATAAAATATACTTCAAAATCTTGTGATTGGTATATATGTCACATTTTTTACCATAGAGATAGTGTCTCCATATCTTCAAAGAAAATATTACAGTTGCTAACTCAAAATCACGAGTAGGATAGTTTAGTTCATGAATTTTTACTATCGTGATATATATGTAATAACTCTATCATTATGCATAAGGACACAACCAAATAATTTCATTGAAGAATCACTATAAATAACAAATCCATAATTACACAATGGTAGACTAATGATAGAATCATTGAATAATCTTCTCTTCATTTCTTAAAAACCTTCTTCACACACCTTTGTCCAAACAAATTTAACCCCATTACATGTGAGCTTGGATAATGGGTTAACCAATCGGGAAAACTTATAGAAGAAACTATGATAATAACAAGCTAAAATAATAAAACCATATATCTCAGTTATACTTATATGTCGTGGTCATTATTGTATTGATTTTATATTAGAAGGATTAATAGAGATTCTATCCTTAGAGACAATATGTCCATGAAAAGAAATCTACTAAAACCAGAATTAACACTTGCTAAACATCCCATATAATTCATTACCTCTAAGAGTCAATAGAATAGTGCACAAATGATTTTCACGATCTTCTTATATTTTTGAGTATACCAAGATATCGTTAAAAAATACCACTACACAGTCATCAAGATATTCATTAAAAACTCTCTTTATTATATCCATGAAGATAGAGGATTCATTAGTCGTCCAAAAGGAATTACTGCAAACTCATAATGCCCACACCAAGTATGAAATGATGTATTTTTAATGTCTTCCTTCTTCATGCACAACTGATGATATTCAGATCGAAGGTCAATCAATGAAAAATATTGACCTCCACAAAGTTGATCGAATAAATCATCAATGAATGGTAGGAGAAACATGTTATTTATGGTTATTGCATCGATCTACTAGTATTCAATTCACAACCTCATAGATCCATCTTTCTTCTTACCAAAAAAATTGGGGCTACCCATGGAGAAACATTAGGGAAAATAAATCCTTCATTAATCAATTTCTCTAGTTGTTTATTTAGTTCCAATAACTCCACAGTGGCCATTTTATAAGGGGTCTTCGATATATTCCTTGAACCAAGAACTAAATAAATGGAAAACTCAATTTCTCATTTTGGATGATGTCCAGGTAAATCCTCTCAAAACAAATCAACATATTCTTTCACAATAGGTACGTAGTCCATTTGAACATTCCTTTCCACACCCATAGTTATTTCAATCTCTTCTTCCCAAATAATTTAATTTATTAGAGCTAATGGGTGTGGATCTAGATGAGATTCAGATTGTGATGTTTCTTCTCTAAAGATAAATGATTATTTATCGTCATCAAAATATTGTAACCCCCTTGTTCTTAGAATAAATTTTCTCATCATAGTCAGAAATCCAATCCATACTAAGGATTATATCAAATTAATTCATGGGTATGACAAGAAGATCAGTAGATAAATCATGTTTATATTCCATAATGGTAACTAATTGACAAAACATTATTGCAATGATCTTTCCCATAGGAGTTTTCATAGAAAACTCCCTTGTTAAATCAAATTGGAAATATCTAATTTTTTAGGAACACTGGGAAGATATGAAATAATGCGATGATTTAGAATCAAATAAATCTTTAGCTAAATTCAGGGAAATGATTAAAGTACATTCCACAGTGTCATTAGGAGCTTCAACCAGAGTAGTAGTGATCGCAAAAGATTTTCCTTTCTCCTTTGGCCTTTTTTGAGGTATGTTTCATTGACACGTAAGATATTAATTTTAGTAATGCTCCATTTCTCTACTATTGTATCATTAAACATTGATAGACACTTTTTTCCCTTTCAATCACGTAATTGGTGTCCTTTTTCACCACACTTGTAAAAAAATATCATTCCATTTTAGAATGTAACAGGGTGTTTCTTCCCACATTAACTACAGGATAGAAATTCAACATTTATCTTCTTCCCCTTATTTACATTTCCAGAGTGTTCAGCAGATCTCTTCTTCTCTTACTCTGATTTAATGTCATAAGACTTAGAGAATTATTTTTCGATCTTTATAACACATGAGACTATATCTCAGTATGATGAGAAGGATTCTGAGACTAATGATTGATGGAGAAATGGATTTAACCCATCAAATAATTGAACAATCTTAAATTTTTGGTTATGTATATAATCTATAGCATGAATCGATAACCTTGTAAAATTATCTTAATACTTGGTGACATTTTCCTCCTCCTTTTTCCTCATACTCAAAAATTTCCTTTCCATATATGCTCGATGTTCACGATGAAATTATTTTTCAAAGAAAATATATTTAAACACCCTCGATTACATATTTGATACTTCTTCATCCTCATTTGTGTTTTGAATTAAATACCCCAATTTATAAGTCTCTCCTGTGAGGTGATAAACTACCATGAAAACATTTTCTAATTCGCTACTCCCAAATCATGAAATATTTTTTATAAGGAACTTTTCCATTGTTCTGCTACAAATTTATTTTTAGTCCCAACGAATGTTGGTGGTTATTTTCTCATGAAATGGTCTAAAATTTATCCTTCACATTGTGGATCAGGGTTCCCCATACATGTATGGTTATTATTCATAACCTGAGTGAGTTGTCCCATTATGGTTATAAGGTGTTCCGCACCAATTGCATCAACAGCTCCTCTGTAATTACCTTCAGTATGTGGTAAATCATTACATGGATTAAATATGTTTATACAGTTTCCATTCCATCCACTAGGCTCCATTTTTATACAATGGTATACACTATATTAGTTAATGAATTGAAATACATAATTCCAGACTAGTAAAATACCTAAGATAAATAGAACCGTTTATGAATATAATCAATAATAATAAAAAATGATTTCCCTGAGAAAGTTTATAATCATAAATCCTTCATAATGTATTTTAAATTAAATTGGAATTACCCTATGCATATCCCCTAGGAGTGTCAATACTAAGAATGCAGAAAAACTCATTGTCATGTACCAGGATACCCTAGGTCAAGCCCAAAACTCTATGTCAGAGTTTTCACTCATAGGTACTTCATTTCCAGAGCCACCTCTAGCAGTTTGTATCTATATAGGGATGTATTTTCTTGGAAAACCCACATCATATTTACACTAGATTTTTTTGGAGGTTCTTCTATACTAATCCTAAAAATATATCATAGGGTAATTTTTTCTAATCAGATATTATCTAAATATAGTTTCCATGTTTTGTATCTAAAATTTCATTAATACCAACTATAACACCCTAACCCTAGTTACCAAGAGTCGGCGCATTATTATATAACATCGACTTGATCACATGAGATCATGTCTTGAAAGACAGATTAATTTAGCATTCTTGGAAGTACTACATACATATATAAGTTTTATATTGCATTATCAAATGAAAGAACTACAACATTGTGTCCGCTTTGAACACACTCATATCACATAGAATATTCTTTTAGGTTAATCGTAATATACTTCTTTACATCCTAGGAAAAATAAAACATAAGAAAGTGGTGAGCTCAGATGCTCAGTAAGGATAACAATATAGGGGAAACTATAATAAACAAGCATAATCATTAATGGAAATGTATAAGACTAAAACAAAATCCTTTTAAACATAAACATTAGCATAATTTGGGAAAGATAAATCAAATAATTCTATTTACTTATTCTCATGGATATCCAACTATCCAAATTATCAATTGTAATATCAATAGCTAATTTAATAATAATGGAATGCTTAATACCAGATATCATATCCACATAGTCATGGAATAATCCCAAGAATAAAAATAATATTTTGTCAAGGCCATTTTCAAAGACACCGGTTTGTCTCATGAGACCTACTAATGCATCAAGGGGAAATAATGGGCTCCACCCATCACCTACAAAGTCCAATATATTATTTATATGAAAAGGTTGAAACATAACATAAACATTTATATTTAAACTAGAATATGTAGTGTTAATAATTTAACCATAAACCATGAATGGTATAAAAATAACACTTCCACAGTTAATATGAAAAAACCTTGAATATAATATGGATGATTTCATCATAATAAATCAACTTCAAATAAGTGTAAAATCCATCAAAGGATGTTAACAAAGATGAAATAAAAACTATATGAGAGAAATAACTATTTCAATTTTGAAATCATTTAGAAGTCACATAATTATAAATAAAAAACATTTATTTTAAAAATATTCTTATAATATTTGAAAGGAAGCATTGAAGGTGTTATAACGGCAGAAAATATCTGCACCTTCCAAATAAGTTAAAAAAACATTCTTATCTTAATTTTTCGAAAAGGCATAAGGTACCTTGTTTGGAAAACGCTGAAAAGATTACTATCTAAACATTTTATAAAAATTCAATCAAGGGTTTAAATGACATTAATACATATTTTTAAATTTTTTTGAAATACATTTTTATGAAACATGGTTGTGGGTGATAAAGAAGTCCCAATAGATATTTACATATAAACAACCATGGATAAGTAATGTGATTGAAAAATTAACACTTAACATAAAATTTTCCTTGGTTTTGGGTATGTTAACCTCATATATAATAGTTAAATCATTGTTATTAAATTATACCAGAACAACATACATAAATATGATATCATATATAATCTTGTAATATTTCATTGCTAATAATATTTTACAAGTATTATGTTTTTAGGTATTAACTGATTCGTTTTCCTTTATATATTTTGTAACATAAGTCATGTTTTTTACGGATAGAATGTATTTGATTCATATATATAATTCTATTAAGTTCTTATAAAAAAAATTTAAATCATAAAATGAAAATTATTCTTTAATGGTATTGATGGGGAATAAATCTCATCGCATTCACGGAGGCGGTAATCTGTATGTACACACGAGTGACAATATCATTATATTTATAGTGAAATCATTTGTAATTGGATAGTATATCATATATACATAATAATTAACATTTTATATTTATTATTTACATCAATTATACTCATTATTATACCCATCCAAATAATTAAGTGTTGAATAACCAACTACACCACGATGTGGTGACGATAAGCTGTACGTAATCACATATGGTGACTTTGTCATTCATGTTATGGATAGAATAATGAATATGGATGTACCATATTTATAATTACAACAAAATATTTAAATTTTACTGAAGTTATTATTATGGTTTGGGAACAACAAATAAATTGTATGTGGAAGAAGAAAAGAACATTGAATGAGATGATTAAATATTATTACCTCTTCTCTGGGTGCTTCTTTTTTATTTGATCAATTGGGCTCTTTAGGTTGGATTTATGATCAATGTAAGGCCTATTGGTGGATGTAAGGATATATTTTAGGATATGTGAGGAGGATTTGGCCGATCCATGTGTAAATTTGATAAAAAGGAATGTACCCTTTTATAATAGAGGTGACGGTCACTTTAGGAAAATCATGAAAAATGACTTTATTATAAAATAATTTTCGGTTCTAATAGATAAAAATAGATTTATTTTGATGATAAGGTGGGTATGGGTCGAAATATTCTCAAACAATAGGTCTTATACAAGTTTATGTCACCATATTAACCTTATCTTTTAGATTTAACTCTTAGTTAAATAATTTATTTTTTACCATCTCTTCTTATATTATTATAATACATGGTTAATAATCATACTATGAAATTCGAAGTGATATAAAGTGGTAATTAAAGAAATATATTCCATTATATAAGTTATTTGTCCTATCCTTTTATTTTTAGGGATATCGTATCATTTAATAATATATTATTTGTTTTAAAACCTCATTTATGTCAATTTTTACACTATTTAGTATTTGGTTTCATTGAAAGTAAATTAAAATTGATTACTTAAAAAATACATTTAATCAATTCTAACATGTCATATTAACAAATAAAATTAGTTTAATTCATAAAAATTCTAAATTTTTATTTATTTGGATATTTATAATATCAAATATCTTAATCATTCATTAATATGTTTATTACTGCATCATCATTGTTTCAAAATTAAATTTATTTATTTAATGTATAAAATTTATAAATAAAATATTATGATGTAGGAAAATTTTTTAAATTTATAATTAAAATTTAAAATGGAATATATATTATGTATAACATTATATTAAAAGTGGTTTAGTTATTAAAACATTAATTTAACACTTTTAACTCTTCTTTATATAAAATAATAATAAATATCCCAATATAATCCAAGTGGATCAAAAGGTATCATATTTTATTCCTAAGGTTGATTATGGTCAAAATACACTTATCCAATAGAATTAGGACATGTGTCAGGGTAATTATAATATAATTTTTTTCCTTTTATTACCGTATTTACGTTTAACCATGGTAAATAAAATTTAAAAGTTACTATTCACCAAAAATTACAATCATCCTATTGAAAAAAATTATACATACTGATGTCAGATATTTCTCTTTAATTTAGGAAATTAAATTCACAAAAGTGGTAAGATTATGTTTTATTCAAATTTGCAAATGTTCCTAGAAGGTGGGTAAAAGGAGTTAAATAATTCAATAAAATTTTACATATCTAATATTAATATAAAATGACTCCAATGAATTAAATTGAACAAAAATAAGTATTATGTATCTATTTTGAATTTTAAATAAATTTAAATAAAAATAATAATTATTTAAATAAAAGTCTGTTTTAAAAAATAATGTAGTATTTTTCACTATTCATCAAAAATTGAAAGTTTTCATAAAAATACCAAAAGAACACGCTAAGATAATTTTGATATTATGGATCCAAAAATGAAGTCTATTTTGAAAAATAAAATTTATAATATTTCTGAAAAAGGTTATTACTATTCATAACTTCTTTTTAAACATTTATTTTTGTTGGTTGTGGTGTGGTTGAACTTGAAGTTGAGTACAATATAATCTATTAAATTATTCAAATAGAATAGTACCATTGAAGGTTGGGGTGTTGCAATAATAATTTTTTTTTGATGAACATCATTGAAAAACTCTTTTTTTTACCAATGTCTGGTTGAGGTTATTGTGTATATTGTCCATGCTCTTCAACATGCACATAAACCATCTATTGTTTAGGCTCCATCTATGAAACCTTAAAGGGATGTTTTACAGAATTGTTATCATGAGTACCTTCACATGATGAAACCATCAATCAAAGGATCTATTGATCCTCAAGAGGCTCAGGAATAGTTTAGCTAAAAAGATAATTTGATTGAATTATTGGATTCACCTGATGAAATCATGGTGATGTTTTACACCTTCATAATGGATGGACCAGGGAGGAGGTGGGGAGATATGATGGTTGCAGGGATGAATCATGAGGTATTTGAGTGGAAAGTATTCATGTACATTTTCACTGATGATTTCTATCTAGATTCAATGTTTTTGGCCATTTCTATTTTTGTTTTCAAGCTCGATCATGATTATATGATTGTGACAGAATACGAATGACGTTTTTCAGAGGTTCTGTAGTTCTTACTATAGATAATTTAGAATAATAATACAAAGAATAGACAATTTCATATGGAACTTCGATCTGATATTCATTCTAATGATTTTATGAACAATATTCCCTCATATATTAAAGTGTTAGATAGAGATTAGTTGGTCTAAATGAACTAGGATGGCATGTTTGGGTTAATGGGAGTTGATTTTTTTCATAGTGGTTGGGTGAATTACTCTGAAGGAAAAAAGGAATTATGATGATTCTCATATTTTTTAGACATTAGGGTTCTTATATACCTCTTATACTTCCTGGAAGAGGCCCTTTTAATTTATACCAGTGTGGAAATCCAGGGCCCTCAAATATTATTTTCACTAGCACCCATGGTATGTGGTTCCTATGGATGACCATGTCTCTTGGATAAGTTCTACCTTATCTATTCCACTCCACATAGTTGTAATAGATCATCAAAGTCTTCTAAAATAGTGGTTTAGTTAGATGATTAAAATACAAAGGGGTTCTAGCCCTAGACATCCAGAATGAACCTTATTCACATAGTGGAAGATTCTACAATGAAGACATATATGTGTCATGTGACATTCATGAGGTACCATCACTATAGATTCATAATTAGTGATTGAATTATTTGATACTAATTCATCTCATTCATTTATTTCAACCCTATATTAATAATATTTTAAAAATTACTATAGATCATTTATCCTATGTGATGGATATTACTAACCCCCTCTTGTAACGAAGAGACAGAAGGGTATCTGTAGTCCTTCTTGTTTTTTATCATTTTCTGATGTTGATCATTCTTGGTATTTTATGGTTATCAACAAGAATTCTATTGATATCATATTCCTGTTGGATTAGATCACTATCTATAAATCTTGGATTGGTTTTACCGTATATGGGTCTCTTATACAATACTTTATGGGGTCTCCCATATCTTTCATTGAGAGTAGAACTCGAGGTCTAGTTCATCTAGGGATTCTTATCCAAAGTTAGGGAATTTGATATCTATGTAATCTTTATATATTGAGTGAAAATATATGAGTGGTGATCTCCCTTGACTTGTCATTGAGTTTCTTGATGTTTTTTCATGTGTACTTTTCCTGTTTTCCACCAACAAGGGGGGTGGAGTTTTCTATTAATTATGTTCATGGTACATAATCTTTGTTTGTAACCTCTCACCACTTTTCTCTAAGATCACCATAACAGATAAAGGATCAATTGGAAGATCTCTTTGAGAAGGGCTTAATATCATGGAGTGTGTAACCTTAGGTGGTAAAAGTTCTTGTTTTAAAAAATATGACGGTACACATTAACTTTTTGTTGAATACCAAAATATTAATCTAGTTATAGTAATGAACAAGTATTTTTTTAGATATTGATGATCAATTTGATAATTTTAAAGGGGAAAAGATATTCTTGAATATTCATCTTCAATCTAGACTTCTTAAATTTTGAATAAAATTATCTAAAATTAATAAAACCGCATTTTAGATAAGTTAAAACCATTATGAGTACCTTGTTATTCCATTTGATTTAACCAATTATCATATGTTATTTATAAATTCAATTAACATGATTTTCCAGGAGTACCTTGAATATTTATTTTTAGACTTTGTGGATAAAATCATATGTTAGTAAATGTTTATGTAGGATCACGTGTGTCAACTAATTATAGTTCTATAATTTTTTAGAGATCAATGAATTTATGACAATATTTCAAAATGCGATCTCTGGATTTAGGAAGTGATGTTATTGGGAAACATGGTGTCAGAACATGGTATATAAATTAATCATAAGGAGGTCAAGGATGTTATTAAATGAGAACAACCATGAAATGCTTTTGAGATTCTGATATTCATTGGTTTAGTTGGGTATTATAATCATTTCATAAAAAAATATCAATGTTGGTTTATATGATGACTAGTCTAACATAGACAGGAGTAATATTTTCATGAGATGAAAAATAAAATAATTAATTTTTTTGATGAAACATATTTTGACTACCATGTTGGCGTTGACTCACCAAAAGGCTGGAAAAGTCTATGTGGTCTTCTATGATTCATTGAGTTCATGTTTGGGATATGATCTTATGAAGGGTCATCATTTCATATCTTATGGATCTCGTCAGATTAAGAAAAATGATAAGGATATCTAACCCATTACCTTGATCTTGTGGGTGTGAATCACTCACGTAAGTGTTGGAAGCACTACCTTTGAATAAAATGTTTTACCATGCCTTTTGATTAAAATATTTAGAGTAATATCTTCTCTCTAAATTATTTTAATCTCCTCTATAGTAGTTAGGATGAATTCTAACAATTATTCTACATTGACATCACTTATTCCCTAAAGAAAGAGAATGTTTTCATATATTATTTTACTTGGAAACATATGACCCAATCCATGCATGAAAAATATGAATACTAGAACTCGATGAAGATCCTATCATAGTTTCATATAAGATTCTTGGAATTGTGGGCAAAGGATCCTTTGGCTATGGTTTAGTTGAAATCCAATGTTCCTTAGTTGTTTCTTAATGAACAATATGTTAACGATGAGTTATATATAATTAGTGTATTTATTTATTATTTGGTGACTTTTTACAGTTCTTCTTTCTCCATGGACAATATTATATGTTAATAGAGTCATTTTTTGATTACCATTATCAATCATGAATGTTGTGATGAGGGATTATTTATAATTCATGATGGTATGTGCATCCATGATCCATGAAGATATTCTGAAATGTAGTTTAGATTCCATTGCCCATGTATGAGATAAAGCATTTCTAAATATTCCTCTCACTACTATATGTGAAAATAGGTTAAGGATGAGAACTAGAAACATTATTTTTTGTCATCAACCACTTACTGTGCCGATATGGAACCGACATGAGATCTTTATGGAATTTGGTTTTGGATTTTCACAAATAAATAATAATGTGATATGGGTTTTGATCGATCTCCTTACTAAATCAGATCCCTTTATACCCATTAATGATACATCCAATGTTGGGGAGTTTGGAAATATCAATAGGAAATATATTTTTCATTTTTATGGATATATATATTCTATAGTCACAGAGACAGATCCTCGATTAAAAACTTTCTTTTTAAGAGACTTTCATGATGCACTGGGATCTGAGGTTTTTTATGCATGACATACCATCTACAGTTGGGTGGGTAGATAGAAAGTTCTACACAATTTCTTTAGGATATGATCAACACCCATGTTCATGACTTTGGTGGTTCATAGGATGAAAGTCATTGGTTGGTTGAGTTTTCTTATAACAATTTTTACTATTCTATGATTAGTATAGATCTTTTTAAGGCCATGTATAACCAGTGTTCTAAATCAATACTTTGTTGGTTGGGGATTAGTGAAAGATTCATTGTTAGACCAAGATAGTTTCAAAATATGATAATGAATATGTACATGTTTCATCAGAGAATGTTGATAGCATAGAGGTGGTATAAATGTTATTCTTATTTTAACCACATACCATTGAAATTTTCAGTTTGTGACTAGGTGTTCTTGAAATTTTAAATCTTTTTTGGTCGTTGATGGATTGGGATGTAAGGGAAGCTTGCTCCACATTTTTTTGGGACCTTTTGATGTTGTTTTCAAATTGAGGAATGTGGATTAAAATTTATCACTTCTTCCACAGCTATGTCAATACATAAAACATTCCATGAATCATAGATACTAATGTATCTTACTAAAACATATCATGTTTTAAGATTGCGTGAATTCAATGTTGAGCCAGATTTATCAATGACTAAGCATCAAGTCATGATAGTTGACTTTGAAACCAAGGTACATCGTGGGAGGATGATCCATTGGTATGAGTGCTATCGTAGAATGGGTTTTATTCTCATGCGTCTTCAGAGAAGGAGAAACTGATGGGAGTGTAGTGGCCCTATATTTTTTATATAGAATATTCTTAACAATAATTCAAGGGACATAAACTTTCTATGATGGGGAGATTGTAACATCTTGTTACAATATTATGATATTCCTAAAACCTGATATTGATCACTATTTTTTTCATTTATGGTTTCTTCAGGTGAAATTTTGGAAAATTTTGGAAGATCTTGGGTATTGCTTGGTGGGCACACGATTTTCCCACATAGTGTTCACTATTAGTGAAAACCTTCAAAATCGAGACAGTGAGGGTTTTTATGGTTGGTTTATGGTATGAAAAAACATTCCACACCATGTAGAAACCATGTGACCCTATTAATAGAGTGCATGGTTAGGGTGCACTGTTGTTCTAACTATACTACTCTACATAGGAAACCATGCGTATGGATTTTAAATGATCTAAATTATTATTTAAAATTATTAAACCACTATTTATTCCCTTTATTATGCTAAACTTTACCTAGATCAATATTTCAAGATTATTGAAATCCCAAGATCCTTTTGGATCCTCTGATCACATTTTTAGGCAGATTGATGTTTGGGGAATCATGGTCAATCTCCTCTTCAAATGTGAATCTTCCCCCCGATCTATCGTTCTCTCTCAATATCTCCTCTATGGGGGTAAATAAATAAATATATTGATGGGGAATATAATCCCAAATGATTGGGATGTTGAATATGGGCTTGATTCTTGTATATCAACTCTATACATTCATCACTATTGTTTCTCATATAGGGCATTGTGTTTCAGTATCCTTTGATCCAAAGGTAGATAGTTCCATTTATTATGGTCAATTTGATAAACATTAAATTTTCTAATATAAATTAATTTTTCTTATTTAAATGAAATTAAATCAAATTATTTCATTAAAAACCCAACTCCATTAAATTTTATTTTGCATGAAAATTGGGGAACACCAACAATTCCATTGAATTCGGGTGTGTTTTGAAATTTTATATAAAATTGTAAAAATAACATCTATTATCTAAATATGGAAATTGATTTCAATTATTTATTTTAGGAAGATTTATTAAATTTATATCATACAAACCCTTTTATTTTATCCTATAAGAAGGTATGATTGGATTTAAAACCCATTTATAGTTATTTCAATGTGAAATTAGCATATTTAAATGGGAAGGGAATTTAATTTAATTTAAAACTATTTTTAAATAAATTTAAATTATTTATTATTATTTTAGAAAATTTAATAATAGCTAATTAGTGAGTCATTATGGAAAAAGAATCTAGGATGGGATGGATCTGTCACCAAAATGACATTTTATAACAATAGAACAAACATATTTTTGATCACATATTTGGTAGGATATTGGTTAGTCTTGTTTGTTATGTTTCAATTGGATGTATGCACACATTTCCATTTTCATTATATAAGTGTGTGTTGATCCCATAACCTTGGAACTATCATTCCTCTTCTAATATGACCATGTTACTCCATTGTGATTACATTGTAATATACTACATTGTTATACTTTATTTACACAATCCTTATGAATTTATATTTTTTTTTGATAAAAAATGATTCTTTAGACATTTTTTAATGTACTACCATCATTTCAAATGTAATGAATGAATTATTGTAGATATTATTTTGAAATTCCTTGAATTTTTATTTATAATTGAATGGTTTATTTGGTTAATTTATAGTGGCATATTATTATATAATCATTGGTGATACCCTACTAGGCTATTATCAAACACCCTACCTCTACCTTTTGATGTATGTTGAGTATATTTTTCCAGGATTGAGCATTGAAAAAGTGCTACTTAAAAGTGTTTTTACTGATCCTTGGGATTGACATGAATTAGCCATGGGTTCTTGGGTTTTTATCCTATTTCTAGAAAATATTGATGTATTTTTTGTTAATTTTTCATTTTTTACATTGGTATAGTTCTCCCTGTGGAGTATTTATTGTAGTAATACTAGATTTTATCGCTTTATTTGGTTGTGTTTGTGGGAAATTAATTCATACAATCATATTGTATGATGGAAAGTGCCTGTTTCCAACCAATTGGGATCGGTAACTCCCTTAGGGATATGATCGAACTGCTCGAGTAATCAAGGTAATAGGGTGTCTAGGCTGGTTCCTGACATTCACCGGCCACATGCCATTATAATAATGATCGACATAGAATCCCATGTAAAGCCACAAATAGAGCAATCTGAAATGAGGCTCGAATATACTATAAAAGGAGAACTCATTCAAATCAAAGTGATCATAAAAAACTCCCAAAATATCTAAACTACAATCTCTATGCATATCCTATAATTTTTGGATCACTCTCTCTAGATTACCATTGTTTTGAGGATGAAAATTCCTACTCCACTTTTACTAAGTACGCATAAATTTCTATAATCCTTTCAAATTATTTTAAGAAAAATGGGAATCTTTTTATATATCATTCTCAATGTTACTCTATAAAGTCATATAATCTATCGAATATATAGATTTACATGATCATCCATTGAATCCATCTCTTCTATTGGTATTATGTAATCCAACTTGGTCAATTGACCTATTACCACCCAAATGGTTTCATAACCTCTCGGGTTCCTATGAAACCAATCCATGAAGTCTATTATCATGTAATCCCACATCTAAATAGGCATGTTATGTGGCTATATTAACCCTATAGGTATATGATTTAATATCCATAATTCTATGAAATTTTAACAAATGTGAGAAAAATATTGAAATATCTCTCTTTATATTGGGCCACCAGAATTTCCACATGGAATCATGATACATCTTCGTCGAACCTCAGTGAACTTCCCACTACAAGTCACGAGAGGCTCTCATCATATCCAATCTCATGTAATATATAACCATCAATATTCCTTAAACTATAAGAAAATTCCATCTATCCAAATATCTTAATTAGGTGAAATGAATTTCTTCCATCCTCTTACACATCACAACTCATTGTTGGTCAATAAAGTTATTGGACATCATTCATTCCACCAATAAGGAAGTGATCACCAAGGGTTCCCAAAATATTGTACATTAGTCCTTATCCATAGACATCTTATATTCTAATAAAAAAGCTATTAATTTATGATCAATATCTTTAATTATCTCCCCAACATCATTTTTATTCATGATAAAATCATATGTAACTACATTTACTTTTCCAATAAGAACTTTCTATCTCAAATTCAAAAAATTTCAAGTACTCAACCTAGTGCCTATAATAATTATTTAGGTCACATTGGATGAATATATAGAAAAAACACTTTTGTTCAGTATACATGAAAAAATTATTCTTGAAGAGTTAATTCCCCTAACATTTCAATAAATGAAAAACACATGAAAATCTAAGTCATGGGTTAGTGAGTTACACTCATGGGGTCTCAGCTAACATGATATGTAAACAATGGAATTATCACACTACATCATATCATCTCCCAAGCCAACACCAGATGCATAAAAGAATTCATACAAAAATATAAGTTTAGAAAGACCCAAGATCACATCAAACATTAACTTCTAAATTTATATTTAAGAATAATTCATCTCAATGATCAATCCATTAGAATATGTATCAATTCTTGGTCAGCATGTCCATGGGAACTTATAGGCTGGAAAGGTACTTAATAAACCTATTTTAGAACCCATACAACCTAAGAAAAATACCTAACTCAAACACATTAACTAGTCATTTTCAATACATGAATGAATATACCTTATATAGATAAACTAATATTCCATCTTGAGAATCATTTGTCCATTAAATCACAACTCCTTTATCCCAAATGACACATCAAGTACTTTGTGTAAAAATGATGTTCCTAAACGATTTTAAAATGATATCAAGTGATTTTGAAGTCTTTGAATATATTAGAATTTCATCAATGAATATAATAATAATAGAGTCTATATATGGGTCAAAAATCATGTTCAGTAGGAATATGAACACTTCTAAAGAATTCAAAATCCCAATAGGAATAACTAGATACTCATAAAACCCATACCTAATACTAAAAACTATTTATAATTTCATTATTAATGAATAAATATTGATGATATCCTTATCATAGATCAATATTAAGAAACAATTATCATTCCCTCAACTAATCAAATAAATAATCAATACATAAAAATGGGTAATGGTTCAATAAAGTTATTGGATTATGCTAATGGTAATCCACAAAGAGCCAAATAATACCATCCTCCTTCTTAGAAAACAACACCAAAGTTCCCCATGGTGATGTTCTGGGTCTGATAATTCATTTTTCCTTAAATATCATCCAACTCCAACTTGATATTTCTTAAGTTAGATGGTTCCATATACTAAGGCATAATGGATGTGGTTCATGCACCAAAAACCAACTCAATTTTATACTCCTCTGTTATGTATAGAGGAAAATATGAGAAATACTCTGGAAATACATCTCAAAAAGGGTCTACCACTAGAGGAAATTTTTATGTAGTCAACAATCAATTTTCAATAATAACTGTACCCGTAACATATGGTAAAAATATTTCTCTATAAAAGGTTTTAGTCCCACACTACCACCCTCAATGTCCCATTCATTCGTTAACATTAAATTGTCACCATTTTTAAATGAAAAGGTCAATCATCTTGGATAATAATCACTGTTTTTATAAAATCTAATCTACCACTCAATGCCATGGGTTTTGTAAAAATATTTCATCTAAAAAAATTTTATTCTCTAAGACTTATCAATTATATAAACCACTGTCAGATAGTATGGAATTATTTGAAAATTATCGAATTTATTTCCTAAGGGTGCATTAATAAAAACGATATCAAAATTTAATTTAAGTGTTAAATTCATCTCAACAACTATTTGAAAAAATATAAACGAATGAGATAATATTTTGTAAAAGAAAAATGCATAGTGGAGAAATCATGACTATACCTAAAACTATACAAGGACCCTTTCCCCCATCAATTAAATCCTGCTCAACCATATAAGCTATTATAGCCACCACTCTATGGTTCCCCAAGAGGATCAAATGTTACATCATTTACGAACCATTGAGGGGACAAAATCATCTTCGAAGGTCCATTTTCTAACTTTGCTAAGTGTATACTTGAATCCTTATCATAGAACCAATTAAAATTTCTATTATTTCCACAATAGAGAAAATTATTTAGTAATGCACATATATCCTTAAGGAATTGTCATGTCTATAGTTATAACACATGGAAGAGACAATTCCAATAGAGGGATTTTAATAACCACTAATTTGGTCTCACTATGATTCATTTACATGGAATACATATTTAAACATTCTCTTCTAGTTACTATAATATGAAACTAGGACTACACTTATGAAAGAACTTTTGGATCCACTGATATATGGAAGAATACCAGTGAAATTTCTTTTCTTATAGTCGTTCTTGATAGTTAGTTCATTTGGAATAATTGTAGCATTGGTCATCATATCAAAGTAACCGTACTTTTTGAATCATCTTTAGGAGAACACATATCTTGAACTATTTACCCCTTTTCACCTAATTCTATACTATAATAGGTGCACTGAATAGGTGGACACTGCCACCATCCTTTGAAAAATTTCCATGAACTCTTGATAGTGATAAAACATTAGTTAATCAAAGAATAACTCTTAAAATAAGTGTTCCTTAAATGTCACCCATGTTGTCCATTCTGTTCCACCAGCCCGAAACATTACATCCCACCATATTCTAGATTCACCATGAATTATAAAAGTTTTAAGCCTGAATTTATGATCCAAAAAATGTTTTCACCTCATAAAAATTATCTCAATGACCTGTATCATGTCCTATATATCAGTAGAACCAATAGTTACTATAAAGGATGAGGGTATTTTAGCTGAAATTTGTGAGTAGAATCAATAATCATCGGCTCACCCATATGGGATCCTCCACCTAGAACATGCACTAGTTGAAACAGTCCTATTTTGACTAGTTTTATAAATTAACCCACAAGATAAATTAAGTGATCATGCTTGGTTGAATCCTCTTATATGATAGTGTAACTCCCTGAGATTTTGTGAATTTTTTCTATCAAATAAATTTAACCAATTTATATTTTTCAATCAATGAAAAACTGAATATATGTTTTGTTATATGAAAGAACTATGTTTGGTTTGCAATATGCAAAACACCATATTAATATTTATCTACATAAAACACTTATATTATTTTTTAGTACATGAAAAATAATATTTTTCTTTTATTACACACAAAACCTAATCTCTTCAATGATTTAAATTATCTGAAAGGACATGTTTTTTCTAAATACAAGAAACTATTAATAATTTTATTTATATATTATTATAGCTACCACTTATACATTGAAATTGAAGATGAAAATAAGAATTTTTTTTTGATTTTTTGATTTTAAAATGTCTATGAAATGAATCATTTTGTTAAAAATTACTATAAGTGAATGTAATACTTATTTGAAAATAATGAAATTACATTTCAATGAAAGATATTTTTCTATATGAAAAAAATTTTCTCAATAAATTAAACAATCTACTTTTGAATAAAGTTTTGAAAAAATTTTAAATATTATACATTCAATAATTTTTTTTTAATACTTATCTAATAGATTTGATGTGCATATGATAATAATAAAACCAATCATTTGAATATAGAAATGTATTCTTTTAAAAGGTAATTTTACATCCTTTTAATGGAGAACCCATTTTAAATTTTATTTTTGAAACTTATATAAATTTAAATTGGAAAAATAAACATTATTTATTAAATATGGACATAAAAAAAATATATTAAGGTGAGTTTTTGGTATATTAATGGGAATATTAATTTTTAATGAATATTAAATAATACTAAATTTTAATTCAAAACTTCTTTTTTATCTAATTTATTTTTGAAGAAAATTTATAATATAGTTTAGTTTTAATGATTAATTACAAAAATTATTCATCAATATATACAATTGAGGTCATTTAAACTAATTAAACATTTAAATTTTTTTATCAAAACATTCGAATATTTTGAAAAATCATAAAAACCCCATCTCACAGCCAGTCTATGAGATTAAATTAAAATTAATTTCAACAACTTCAATTTTTATAATTTTTCAAAATATTTTAAAATTTTCTAATTATAATAATTTATAATTTCAAATATGATCAAAATATTTTTTGACAAAAATACTAGTGAATGAAATTAAAATAAATTACAACCATTATGAAGAAAATTAGGTTGGGAAGGGACTAAAACGTACACTTAATAGACAAAATCACCTATAATATTTTCCAAAATCCATTATATTGACACAATTAGACCTTATCCTCCCTTTTATATAATTGTTTTCACTATTGGATCCACTATTCAATGTGAAAACGTGGATGTAACTCCATTTTTAAAAATTTAAAGAACACCACTCCTCTTCCACTCTTAAAAGGAACTCACCCATACAACTTATTGACACCACTAAAGACCATTGGATCACAAAAAATATACTAATATAAGCTCTCGAAATCCATACCTTAATCACAAAATCATCCCTTTTTTCCTAAAGGCAACCAAGTAATCTCTTTGACACAAACCAAGATATGTTACCCAAAGAAGTGGTAACATCCTTTGTCAGGATCCTTTGTTTTATTTTCATTATCCACCCCAAAAATATTCTTATTAAATTATTATATAATAAATTAATTATCCTAAATAAAAATATATTTTTATATTGAGCTTTTAGGCTACACTTATACACAATTATATCTAACTTGTAATAAACATTTTAATCTTATGTATGGTGAAAAAATGGCTCACAAAATGATGTTGTTGGTTTTATCCTTTACCACCTATAATGGTTTAAAATTATGGTTTAAAATCTATTTTTATATGATATATATTATATTTATGATATATTTATTCTTATGAAGTTATTATATAACACATACCTTCATTATTCCCTCTTTGTGTAAAAAGATAATTTTTTAGGGAAATGTGGACTACCATATCCTCAAATAAATGTGATTTGTTCACACTCTAGATGGAAAATATTAAGGATGTGTTTTTTGAAATTATTTGATATATATGAAAAAATAATTCTACTATTATGATATATATATATATATATGTAATTTACTTTCTTTCTTTCTGAATGACAGTGAAATGGAAACAACATCCATGCATACGTATGGCCTACCATCTCCATGAACAATGTATTATATTTCATGTTTATATATTCTATATAATATTATAAATAAATATATATTAAATATATAGATATTTATATCATGATTTTAATTCTGTAAATAATTATTTCACGATCTATGTAAGAGGATGAAAAATAACTTGCCAAAATATATTAAAAAAAGCAGAAACATAACAATAACACATAGTTGATAATAAACTAGTATTATAAAGTAATAAAAAAAATATTATATGGTATTATATATAATAATATTGCTCTGTTGTATATTTATAATATACTTATATTAATTATATATGATTTTTTAATATGTATGAATAAATGTAAGACTTAAGGTAAGGTAATTTCATCTCACATTTTATTTCTATGAGATACATACTAGATTTACTAGTCGATCCTTTTGTGTGGTGTATATACTACACTATGAAATGTTATAAAATTAATTAATCTATTTATTTGTATTAAATTTTTTAATTTATTTCATTATTTCAGGGGTATCATGATTTTAAAGATACTTAAGTAGTAATGTTTTTATCGTCTCACGTTTTTCTAGTGAGACTTATGCCTAATTCAGTATTCATTTATTTTATATGGTGAATATCCTGACCACGAATGTATTCTATAATTATTATAATTAAATTCATGGTTATTTATATATCATTTTTATGATCATTCTTTCACAGGGTTAATGATTAAAAAGTTTCTGATTGGTAAAATAATTTCATCTCAATTTGCCTACTTGGAGATACATGCTATGTTTTGCACCTGTATTTTTTTATTTGGTATATATACTACCATTTGAAATGTTATATAATTAATATAGTTATTTTAATGATATTTAATGATTAATTTAATTTTTTCATTCCATTTTATTATGATTCAATGTTACAAAAGTGGTAACGTTTTACAATTTTAATCTATTAGTTTATCCAGATTGTTTATGATTTTTCATCCATTGATGAGAAATTATGACCCATCTCACAAGTAATATCTTGAATTTTATTTCCCTATTGTTAATCATTTCATTTCCACGTATTGGTACATTATTTCAACTATTTTGTAGTTAATATAATTAATTTTTTTTATAAAATGTAAAATTTATTTATTAGTTCGGTAAGATATCTGTGTTCCTTAAAAATAGTGTTTTCTAAATCGTTTTAAATATTATTAAAATTTACCATTTATTTTTTAGATAAATTATTACCCATTAATATTATTTTTAAATTATTGTTTTAAAAGGAATATTATTTTAGTATTTTTGATCAAGGAACTTTTTTATTATTTTAATGTGAAAAAGGAATGTTCGACAAGTATGGACATACCCACCATCATGAATATGATTTCCATGATTATTACATTGTTCATTTACATGGTTATGTTTTTAAATAAAATCATTTTCCTAATATTCTATAAATTTTATGAATTTAAAACAGGTTTCAAAGAAATATGGTTTTCAAAATGATTTGATTATTAAACAATATTTGAAATTATTTTCAAAGATTAATTTATATGTATTCAAAAATATGTTTTTAAACATAATGATTTAAATTATCTCAAGGATTAATTTCTATGTTTTCAAATTATTTTCAAGAAAAAATATAATGAAAATTTTTTAAGGTCCCTGTGTGAGTTTTCAAGATTTTGTAATGAAAATTTTTTCAAAATATTTTCAAGATTTCTATATAAGTTTGAAAATCTAATTTAATAGACTAAGGTTTTCATATCTATTTTTTAAGAATAATTTTTTTATTAGAAAAGATTGGTTTTTCATGTAATGTAGAAAAAATTATAAATTTCTTTTATTAGAAAAGGATTTTTTAATTCTTTTATAAAGTATATTTTTAAAGAAAGGATATTTTTCATAAGAAATTTTTCCTATGATATTTAAAAATAATTCTCTATATAATATGGACAAATTTTTTATAGTTTATTATCTATTAGAGATATGATATAATAATATCAATAATATTTTTTATTGATTGGATTATATTTTGATGTAATGATGTTTATGACACCCTTCTCTCTTCCATTAGATATATGATTTTTGAAATTCACTTGATTTCATAGGTTAGTCATTTATGAAATGATTATGATACATATCTATTTTACATAGAAAATGATATGATGAAATTTTTATGAAACCCATTTAATTTCATGGGTTATTAAATGAATTTTATGAAACCCACCTATTTTTATGGGCTACGATATGATAGAAGTTTAATTTTATTCTAGAACATGTATGTATGACTTTATTATGTGACTAGTTGGACATATATCTTCCTCCAATTAATTGGGTAAATAATTTTTATCTCATGAGATAATGATTGGAATCATGTTTTTAGGTTTGATCCACTTTGGAATATGGAAAAAATGACCCATTATGGGATGATGAGGAAAATTAATCCACTAGGGGGAGATGGTGAAAACAGTTCCACTATGAGAATATGGGGAAACCCAGTCCACTATGGGAACATGGGAAACATGATCCACTATGAGATGATAGGAAAACCATATACTTTAAAAGTAAATGAATTCAACATGGGATGGTGGTCTGTCATGCTGATAACGTGTAGTCCCCCTGAAGTACGTTGTTATGTTTTTCAAAATTCACCTTTATTTATAGGGAACAATGTTACATGTTTTTATGTATTCCCCAATTCAATGATTTATTCATTTCTTATGCTTTCATGGTTTCTGCTCTGGAGTATACCATAATTCATGTCTTATGAACAACCACTATTTTTCCATGACTCATATATATGTTCATTGATATGATGATTATGATCTTATAATGATCTTCTCATGTTATCATACCCTTATTTTCATGATTATTCTTACATGTCTCCCATGTTTACCCTTACCAATCTTCCAAGATAACCTTTTATTATGTTTCACATCCCCATGTTATGAATAGATGTGTTTGAAATTATATATCTTATAATAGGGCTAATAATGAAGACCCTTGTGAGAGATAATGTATATCACCAAGGTATAATGGTTTATGATTCCATGTTTCCAAATAAACTAAAATAATATAGTCTTCATTATTAGCCCTATTATCCCCATACTTGTGTTATTTATTTACTATTATACAATTTTTTTTAATTTCTATGTTTGTTTAGCATGGTTTGTTATAGTTGGTATCCAAGAGAATGTTTTATCATCCTTTGGAAACTACGATGATAAAAGTTTAGTGAGATCCTTATGGATATTTTTATGGATATATCTTGGCATGTTTCTATGTATATGAATAATGATAAAGAAAACAATATGAAAACATTCTAGAATTTTGGTTGAGGATAGAGTTAGTGATTTCCTTGAAATATATCAATATCTAGAAATTCCACGTGGTTGTGGATATAGAACAGATGTGCCTATGGGTAACAACTCTAAAAAAGGAGTGTTGGGATGGAATCAAGCGTAACCTGGAACATGACAAGAGTCCTTGTTTCACACATGGTATTACACTTCTAGGGGATATGATTTGGAAATAAAAAAACTTTTTAAGAATCTTCATGAAAAATTGAAATTCATGTTGGCTATGAATAATCAGGTTTAAACCCATGTTTCCATTGATTAATGATGTACATGTCATTATTTCAACATCCTATAAGTGATTTTCCATGATTATGCAGTTTCCATTGTGATAAATTTTTCTCACACTTTTATTTATGTTTTTAGTCAATGGATTGGACTATAAAGAACTTCGATAACAATTAATTTTAAAATTTTGGAAGTGTGGGTACTTTGAAAATTTATTTTATAAGTGGAAATATCATGGTGAGAATTGGGAAGGCAGTATGATTATTGGTTATAATGTTGATGATAAGAATATTTTGAATGAAATGTGAAAGTTATGAGATGTTATAATAGTATTGTTTACATTAATAGTATGAAGCATGATTAGATTAACTATGAGGGATATTAAGACATGATGAAAATTTCATAATCTAGGAAAAGAGGTATTAAGGATTAAGATGATGAAGAAAAAGTAATGGTTTAAGAAAAAATTTATATCATTTAGCTGTATATGTTTTTCAATTAAAATATATTTGTGATATTAATGAAGAAATATATATGTATTTTCAATAAAATTTATACATTGATGATTTAAAATGTTTGTTGAATAGAAATGAATAATTAAAAAAGTTATTTAATGAAAAAGTGGAATTTTTATTAAGGGATGGCATCCCATAATGTGTTAAATATTTAGATGAAATTGTTTTTAGCATGGATATAGAGATGATTGACTTAGATTAAATAAATTAAATAGTGTTGATTTCCTTAAAATAGAATAAGGGATTTATGAAAAATTGGTTCATGTTATCAATTATAATGTTTCAAACTTCATTTATGTATGTAATAAATATAGAAATCATTGTAATAAGTAATAATGCCTGTTTATTAAAATAATTTAATGTCATTTAGGTTATTATGAATTTTCAAGAAAATATATATGGAATGTATTAACCAGTTACAAATTAAAAAAAAATCTACTTTATGATATATGGGGGGTCAATTTTAAGCTGATTTAGTGACCAAATTTTTAATGTTTTAGATTTTCATCATTCAGAAGGGATATAAGGTTATCCATTTATGATATGTTTATGTTAATATTCAAATAAAGTTTTTGAGATTAAATTATTGTCTCACCATATTTGGATTTATAAAAATTGGATAACACATTATAAAAAAATTATTTTGACGGTAACTAATGACATATGTGATGAATTTTTGTGGATCTCATGATATGTTTGTCCTTCAAGAATGAAAAATTAATCTACAATTTTAGAGAAATCAATGAATTGGAAATTGATCATTTTATAAAAAAATTGGTATATTTTACTAAATCAAGTAAGTATACAATATCATGAAAATAATTTCACTCTAGGGAGTGTATCTTGAAACCAAAAATGTTATTCCAGTAAATTATTTTATGATGAATCAAACAACCCCTTAAATCATTCCAAATTTATGGATTTATTATTTTTGACATTCTGGTGACCCTATTCTTTATCAATCTCTCTCAGAAAATGATGGTTAGATTTATCATCTATTTACATGCTTTAACATTCCACCAATGCTCTCCATTGTGGAAATCTAGGTGTGTGTTACTTTGGGTAACTATTATGTTTCAAAATTTTATTTTGTAAAGGAAATATTAGTATTAATTTTCACAATATTGGTTTCTAATAACATCGCTTTCTAAAATTAAAGAATTGTAGACACAAAATAATTTTGATGGTGAAAATATTTTATAGGGGGTATAATGTAATACCTTAATATGTTTTAAATTATTTATTTCTTATAATTTATCTTTTTGATATTTTTAATTTCATGAAACACTTAATATAGTTGTTTCTATACGAATGGAGTAAGTGTGGCTTACGTTATACACAACACCATGTAAATATTGAACAACATAAAAAATATAGATTAGTTTTCTACATACACAATTCTATATTTTTCTTATATTACAAAAAATACAGATTCTCTTTGATATTTTGTGTTACACACTATATTGAGATATATAAAACTACTTGATATTATTAATATTATTATTCAAATATTATATAGATACAATATAGATAATGGAATGGAATTTATGAATAATATTAACTAAATTATGAAAATATTATTTACACATGTATATGAAATTAATCCTTTGGTTATCAATTACTATAAGTAAATTTAATAACTCATTGAAAATACACAAATTACTGTTATAAGTAATATTTTTTTCCCATAGCCACATTTTTATCTCAAGAAATTAAACCAAACACCTTTGATTAATGTTTTGAATAAAATTTATATATTAAATATCCAATAAGTATTTGTTATAATAATCCAATATATTTTTTATGTACAATATAATAATAAATCTAATTCTATTAATATAAACATGTATTCTTTTAAAAGGTAAATTTACCACCTTTTAATGGTGAACCCATTTTAATCTGATTTTATAAAATTTTATAATATTTATTTTATGAAATAAAATTCATTTATGAGTTGGGAAAATAAAAATTATATTAACATAAATTTTTGGTATTTTTTGTAAAGATTCATTTTTTGATGAATAATGAATAATAGTACATTTTAATTCAAAACTGTTTTTCATCTAATTTATTTATATAGCTAAATATTATTAAAATTTGTCTTTAAAGATTAATTACATATATTATAAATATATTGATTCAATTTTTTTCATTTTACTAATTTCAAATTGAAATTTTATTTCAAAACATTCCAAATTTTTATCCTTTTTACTTAAAAACCCGCTATCATGACCAATCTATGAGATTAAAATTAAAATAATTTCTGCCACTTATTTTTATATAATTTTTAAAAATATATTAATTAATTTTAATAATAATAATTTATAGTTTCTAATAATTTAATATTATTTTTCTAAAATATTACCAAATGAAATTACAATTAATTACAATGTTTAATAGAAAAATTATCAAAACAAGGGACTAAACCTTACACTTAAAGGCTAAAATGACCTAAAAAATATTCAAAAAGACATTTTATGGCTATATTTTGAACCTATACTCCATTTTACTTAATTTATTTCCCCTTTTCATATGAAAAATGATGGTGGAATTCCTTTTTCAAAAATTCACAATAATCCCACTCATCCATTACTATGAAAGTGAACTCAACCCTCCCACTTATTTATCTATATCAAGACATTTGTCTCACTCAAGATAAGATAAAATTTGATCCCAAATCCATAAATTCATCATATAATCCTCCCAGTAGGCATAATTCCTACCAAGGACATTATTTTATTCAATATAAGATGAGTTATCTAGAGAAGAGGTAACATCCTCCCTAAAATTCATTTGTTATATTTTCATTTTCCACCTCTTAAAAACTTTTTATTACTTTATTATATAATAAAATAAGTACCATATATATTTTTATATATTTTTTATATTTTTTTAACAATACATTGGAAGAAATCCATTTAATGGTTAAAAAACTTAATGTTTTTGTGCACGGTGAACTACCACCTCACGAAATGGTGTTATTCATTTTTTACATTACCATGTCACATAATTGGGAATTAGGATGGAAAATCTCTTTATAAATATGATATATATGATATATATGATATTTATGATTTATTTATTCTTCTATAATTGTTATATATGTCATACATTTTTTTTACATTTTATGAAAATATTATAATTTCGTTCGGGGAAGTGAGGATTGTTGCCTCCTCAAAGTGATGTGATTAATTCACACTATACATGGAAAGTATTATGAATGGTTTCAGACTATTTATATGATATATATGACATAATATAGATAATTTTATGATAATATATAACAATAAACATATGTTTTTTTAATAACTTTCTTTAAAATTTATAACAAAATAGAAATAGTATTCATGCATATTTACGGCCTACCGACTCCATGAATAGTGTATTGAATTTCACATTTATATATTATATATATTATTATAAATGATTATATAATGAATATATATCATATTTAAATTATTATTTACTTATTTTAAAGAAGTAAATCAGGATATAATTCTGATTATAAATAATAAAAAGCTAAAACATATGTGAAAAACAAAGCCGAAATGTAACATTAAAATTGAGTTGTTATTAAATAGGTAATATAATATAAAAACCAAATAATATATGGTATTATATATAATAATATGTTTCTGTGTAATATTTTTAATAAATATATATTTATTATACATGTGGTTTGAATCTATATGAAGAAATTGAAGACTCGAGGTAATGGAATTTCATCTCCCTTTTTATTTCAGTGAGGTATATTCCATATTCACCTCTCATTTTTTGAGCTAGATATCCTTAAATGAAAAAAAATATATCGTTAATTTAATTTATTTTCTGATATTTAATTTGTTAATTCATTTTATTAATTCATAGGGATCATGATTCTTAATGTTACTCGAGTAGTAAGGGTTTTCTAGTCTCACTTTTACTTATTTGAGACTTATTATTTATTGACAACAACTTTATTTTATATTGTGTTTATATTGTTGATTAATTTATTATATGATTATTATAATAAATTTTAAGGTTATTTATATATCAATTTTATAATCTCTATTTTATGGGGTTTATGGTTCAAAAGGTACCAAATCATTAAATTCATTTTGTCTCAATTTTTCTTGTTTGAGATACATGACATGTTCTGCACCTACATTTTTCTATTTGGTGTTTATGCAACCATTTGAAATGTCATATCATGATTATCCTTCATTTAATGATATTTTAATATTCTTTTAATTTTATTCATTCTATTTTATTATGATTCAATGTTACCAAAGTGGAAATAGTTTATAACATCAATCACATAATTTATCAAGATTGTTTGTGATTATACTTCCATTGATGAAATATTATGATTCTTCTCTCAAGGAAAACTATTAATTTAATGTCCCTATGTTTATTCATGTTATATTCAAGTAATGTTACCATTTTACACTCATTTTTAGTTAATATAATTAATATTTTTTATCGAAAATCAAACATTATATCTACTTTTGGATGGAAATATATGTTCTTTCAAAACCATGTCTTCTAAAATGTTTTCAAAAAAGTTTTAATATTATCCTATGATATGTAAAGGATATGTTTACCCATGTACTTTCTTTTCTAAAAATGGTATTAAAAGGACCATTTTATTCATTTTTCAATCATGGCACCTTTTTAAACTTTTAAGATGAAAAGTTAATGTTTGACATATAGGAACTTACACGTTGTCATGACTATTATTACCTTGTTTATTACTTTGTAATTTGACATGGTTAATTTTTTTAAATAAAATTTTTTCCTTCATATTTTTTACATTTTTTATTTTAAAAATCGTTTAAATAAAAAATAGTTTTTAAAAAAATATTTTATTTTTAAAAATTATTTTAAATTATTTTTAAACTATAATTAATACTTTTTAAAAAGGTTTTCACGAAAACGGTTTCTATAATTTCAATGGTTCCTTTATAATTTTTCAATTCATTTTCAAATAAATGGGTATTAATTTTTTTTGGAAGATTTATGTATGATTTTTCATGGTTTTTTTTGAAGAAAACATTTTCAAAATATTTTTAGGATTCCATTATAAGTCATAAACTTTATTTTATAAGAAAATTTTTTCAAAATGATTTATTATTTTAAAAAGAATTTTCATAGAGAAAAGTGTATTTTTCTAAATATTTTTTATAATTGAAATTTAATATATAAATTTATGATAAAATTATTTTAAAATGGTTTTATAAAAAATTATTTTAAAATGGTTTTATAAAAAATTATTTTCAAACAAAGTCTATTTTCCTTAAGAATTTTTTTATGCGACATTTGAAAATTCATTTCTATATAAGATGAAGTACATAGTTATATTTTATTATTTACTGGGTATTTTATCCAAGGAAACAATTTATATTATTTATTGAATGGTTTATGATTATATGGAATGATTTTTATGACAACTGTTTCTCTTCCATGATTTATATGCTTTTGAAACCTTCTAGTTTTCATGACTTAGGCTATGATGAAATGATTATAAGACCTATCTATTTTGAAATATTAATGATCTGTTGAAATTTTTATGATACCCATTTCATTACATGGTTTATGATATGATTTTTGTAAAACCCATCTATTTTTATGGGTCATGATATAATTCATGTTTTGTTATCTAGTTACACATGTATGAATGATATTCTAATGTGATTGGTGGGAACTATATCTTGTTAAAATGGATTGGGAAAATATTTAAATCTCATGAGATAATGATTTGAATCATGTTTAAAGGATGGATCAACTATGTAATATAGGGAAATATGGTCTACTATGGGTATATGGGGAAACCCAGTCCACTATAGGAATATATGGAAACCCGATATAGTATGGGAAGATTTGGAAACCCGATTCACTATAAGAAGATGGGGAAACCTGATACATTATGGTAAGATGGGAAAAATGTGATTCATTAAAAGGAAAGAACGATGACTGGGGATGGTGATGTTTCCCTTATAGATTGTCAAATCCCCATGATATTCCATTTTATGTTTTGGAAAATTTCTTTGACTTTTAGGGAATGATGTAACATGTTTATATGTCTACCAAAATTACATACCTTATTCGTATGTCTTTCTCTCATGGATTATTCTCATAATTCCACCATGAATTAGGTTTTGTAAATGGCCAATATTTATTCCATGACTCATGTATAAGCTCTTTGATATATAAGGTATGATCTTGTAATTTTATGAACATGTACTCATTCTGTTATGTTCAAGATCATGCATTTGTATCTCCCTTGTTTATGAATACTGAGCATATGAAATAAAACTTTATTATGTTTCTCTTCCATATGTTATCAATATATATATTAGTTTTGATGTGTCAAATAAGTCTTATAGTCATTAAGATCATATTGGGAGTGAAATTATCCCAATTATGTATAAGTGTTTATGTTTTCTTATTTCCAAAGGAACAAAACTAATATAGTCTTTGGGAATTTTTTTGGGAAATGTATTATGTATTTCATAAAAATGGAGTAATGTATATATATGTGAAAGACGTGGAATTATATATAGTGGTGACTCATTCTACAAAATACATCCTTGTGGCATCATTTCCTCATATTCTAGAAAAAAAACCATAGAGAATGCCATTATCATAAACCAAAAAACTAAAAACAGAAGGGACACACATAAGGGTTCATAACATGGTTCAACCAAGGAGGCTACCCACATGAAAAAGAATAATTCCCTAACCACAAACCATAACCCAGTACAAGCATCCAGTATATGCATGTTAATCAAAACCATAGATATTTAATAGATCATATAATAAAATATATTCAAATAAAAAAATTCAAAAATTAATATACTAAAGAACATATCACAATTTCGGTAGTAATTTAGTTATTTTGGAAATATTTAATCCAAGAAATGGGTACATTTAATATGATCCTATGTCCCTAAACATGATGCATATAGACATAATAAATACATGAATCAATGAACCATCATAAATTGAATAACCCTAGGTGAATATAATCAAAGGAAACATCAAACAAAAGAATAAAACAAATCCCTTTTTATGAAAACTCAAAGGTCCACTATATAGTAATGGATAGATAATAAAATAATTCCCCTAAATGAATCCAAAACATCTTATAAATTATCTATCCTATCCCAAATGATGGAAATTAATATAAAAAACTTTTTAAACTTGGTGTTGTGATACCATTTTGTTACACCTCGACCCGTACCGTTGGGTCCAAGCTTGGGGTGACACGTGACCTCATGATTTGTTAACCATACATAAGAGGATACAGACTAGTGGCATGGGTTTGTAGAAAAACATGGTGAGACTATTCCCTTAGTACCAACTAATATTTATATTATAAATAAGTATGTGGGAAAAAAATAATTTAAAAACAATAAATAAATAAAAAATCCTTAAAGTATGAGAATATCAAAAAATACCAAACCATGAAGTAATAATATGGCTTGCCAGATATTAAAACATAACAAAAAAGGGTAAAATTATGAAATAAATACATCAAATTAATTCAAGAATATAAATCCCACCTAAATACCATAATAAAATGTATGCATCCTCATGCATAGGATCTCTAGTCATGAATTCAACATGTGCACCAAAATGACTAAGTAGTTTGTGAGTATTAGAAGAAGTAAGACATAACCAAGAAACATTAACATTAATTAATATTATATATAAAATTTCATTCCTTGATGAAATTATTAATAGATAAAAAAACATATCACATAAGAAAAATTATACACATCATGTATTTAATGACAAACTCTACCAACGTCAGTATCATTGTTGAAATAGTATCATTTGACCATGTTTCAAATATTCCCCACTACTATGTGATACATCTCAAAAAAACATTTGACACATACCACTCAAATTTTAATGCATCAATATTACAATCAATATCTCACAGATCCTTCTTATTTAGGGATGGTACAAATGAAACAATATACATAATCTATAGAAAATAGGGAGAAAAACACATGAAAAACATGTAAGGAGGATTATAGATCAAACATCATTTCATAACAAGAATGATTCATTTCCATACATAACCATATATTAGAAAACATAATACATATGTTCTCATGGGGATATAAATATATACATCATGTTATAATTCAAAAAAACATATGTCTCACAGGATAATTATGCCTACAAAACAACCATGCTAAGAACTAATATATAAAAAAAGATAAAGTCAAGCGCTTCTTACATTAGGTGAATGAATATTTAGAATAATGAGTCACATTTTGATTCCAAGTACAGTACTAGATCAAAGAACTAAACAAAAATCAATATAATTTAGAATCCTAGAATCAGGGCAAAGAAGAACCCACAACTAAAAGGTAGGTCATCCTGAAAAATACATAAAATGATATGTTATTGACAACAATATTTTTCCAATGGTTTTTCATGCACTAATTCCATCAATACGGGTATTTAATTTAATAATGATTAATAAACACCTCATTAGTCCATATTAAACCCACTATATCCAATAAAAATATAATGGATAAACTCAGTCCAGATCAAGAAGAAGAGAAGGGAATTGATCTAGAGTTAATAAAAATGCACTAGATGAAGAATGTAGAATTGATTAATTTATTAAGTGTTAAACAAAGGATTTTTAATGGTGGATGGCTTCCTAAAAATCATTTAAGAGGATCCCTATGGTTTTAATAGGTTATAGGGTCATGAGAAAATATGAAATAGTGAGTAAAGTGTGCCTTTCTTGTAATCTCTGAATCCTTGATGGGATCCATTGAATACCACCACCTACTAAATCTATATTGGGAATATTTATTTAAAAAAATCACTACAATCTTTGCAGTGTCAACAAGACATGATTACCTCTACGGTAGAACAATACTAGTGATCTTATAGGCACCCACCAGCTAGTGGATGGGTTTTCTATAACTTGAAATGTTACATCAAATATATTGTCCATACGTCATCCCATTTGTAAAATTTTTAATTCCTCTAAAATATATATATAATAATAAAAAATTCTCAAATGGACTGCACAAAAAAATATATCCATAACCACAATAGTAGTGTCACACTTTTTCTGTATCAAAACTTGTTTTATGCCTAAAATTTGTTTTTAAAAAGATTAAAATGATAATTTTAGTCCATATGAATTAAAAATTATGTTTTCGAAAGAGAATTATATTAAAAGTGATATATTATTGATTTATGGGACATCATTTCAAGAAAATATTTCATTAGTTATGATTATATATTACTGATATTATATGGATTATTCATCAATTTATTTAGAAATTTGATATATTTTGTGACATTTTTATATGATATTTTCAATCTTATGAATGTTGGATTGATTATTGGTGAGTTTTAAATCAGGAACATGAGAATATATTTGGGTAATTGTATGAGGGGTACATAAGTCTAGATTGTGGTCTAAATAATTCCAATATTATAATTTTCTCCGGATAGTGTTTTAAAACTGATGAGACCTAGTAGGATTGTTAGAGTTAGAAGTCTATTATTTTCACATAATCCATCCAGTGTTTTAAAATTGAGGTCCTAGATTAAAAATTTATTTAATGGGTGTTTCTCTGAAGTTAGATCCCATTTGATGTGCTATTATGATATATATTTCATCACGTTGATACATTGTTTTTATATTTTTTCCCTTTTTATTCATTATACATTCTATGTCCCTCTTATTTCATAACTTGGATTGTTTTATTAAAAATTAATGGGATATGAAAAATTGATTTCTAGAGTATTGTTTCTAGAAACTAAAATATATTATTTGGAGAGGGTTATTTTTAAACAATAATTTCATATAGTTTAATAGTTTTTATTATGAAATATATTATGTAGATTGTTGGTGTTTTCCTATTGGGAATTTTCCTCACATACTAGATACACCCTATGGGTGTTTGTAACTCTATTTTTTATGACTTATGAAGAGGTAAACGATCCTTGATTTTTAGTGGTTCTTCTCAATTCCTCTCATATTGCATGGTATGCTAGTGGGTAATGATCATTATTCATGAGATGTCAGATCACATGGAGTGATTTGGGGATCTTATAGTGGTGATGTTGAGTAAATTATGTACAAACCTCTTCGATCATATCTTTATTTTGCATTCAATTTTTCTTATATGATGATGTTTTTATAAATATTCTTTTGGGATATTAATTTTGTATTTATGAAATTAATTTACATTGTGTTATACTATTTTTCTTGAATTATATTAATTATTTTATGTTAAAGTTAATGGATGTCATATTTATAAATACATCATTATGGATTTCTAGGAGAATTTTATGATGGGATTTATTGGATTTTTTTGTGAAACCATTCCCATTAGTTGTATTTTGATACCTTTAACACTTTTTATTATTCCATAGTAATTGGGAATACACTTCTTGCCATATGGGGGAATAGCTCAGGTGATGTGGTGGGATGACTCGACCCTATTAATTTTATTAGAAGTAATCCATTATATACAAATCTGTGATGTATTAAAAAATTCATCAATCAATTGAATTCATACTTCATTATATATCTATAAAGTCATTATCAATTATGAAGTCCCATATATATCAATAATAATTATTAATGTATAGTCATTATGATATACCCTTAATATTTTTGGAATCAGTATTTTATAACATATATGCATAACTTTGAATCACTCTAGATTTTCTTAATCCCCTTTATGTATTTTGCAAAAATTCACCACTAATTTTTAGTTTTCACATATGGAAACACTTCCCTTTTATATTAAATCTTTTAGTGTATAATATTTTGATGACTCTCCATAGCCTATAGATTTCTATTTTTTGAAAATAACACTTTATTCATTATTTTTTGTATTACCAACAAGGTACTGGATATTGTACATATCATATCCTTATAAAAAATCCTATAAATATAATGCAAATTGGATAAATGTTTATTAAAATAATTTATATTGTAATTCATAATAATCTATTTTAACTTTCCCAACATTGATTATAAAATAAATCATGTATCTAGATAAATCATAAATGGTTATCATAGTCTATCTTTGTTATTTAAATACCCAATAATATTAAACACAATAGTAGATATGAAAGTACCCTTATCTATCGTATTCCAAATACTTGTTTTTTAAAATTCATATCCCCCATGTATTTCTTATTCATGATAGAGAATATTAGTGTTTATTATCATTCATAAATAATATGTATTCTCATGTTTATTTTATAAAATATTTACTATATATATTTATTAGACTATTAAAAAAAGTATTGAGAAAAAAATATGTTATGTCTGTAAATTTTATTTTTCACATTTTAATCTAAACCAATTAAAGACATTCATTTTTTCCCCTTGGTATTTAATTCCTTCAATTTTTTAAATTTTTAATACTTCTTAACAACACTTTTGGTCATCTATGAAGCTTTTATAATTCCAAATGAAATTACAATTATTTAAATTGCATCAAGAGGTACATTATCTTTGTTATGATCTTCAAAGGCTAAAACATTTTCATAACATTTGTTATACAAAATAATCAAATTCTATGTCATGAATTTTGCGCCTAAAAATTTCATGATATAGATTTTTAGGGTGATTATGGTCTTTTAGAATAATGTATATAATTTAGTAATTATTTTATCTTCTATCATAATAATGTATTTATATCATCAATTATAGGCATTATAACATGGATTATTTGAACCAGTCTATACGGATGTATGAGATTCACTGTTGGTTAATTATTGATGGGTTTTTTAGGATCATAAAATGATTAATACAATAGAATAAATTCATTTTTATTACCTAGTATATCAACCCAAACCAACATGATGTAAATAACACGATTATATAAACAAAATGAACCCCCTTTTAGTGTTGTCTATACCATATATTCTAGATGGATTACACGTGATCATGATCACCAAAAAATGACCAAATGATTCTCACCTCCACAGGGATGACATTATTCACTAGAATCCTAGTATTATATGGGATGACCTAGGAACTATAATAGAGTTTAAGAAACATCTCCTCATTGGTAATTTTATAACCATGGAAGAATAGAAATTTTCTTAAGATTTACTACATTATAATAACATACCTCCCAATAAAAGGTTCGCCGCACTTTATATTGGGCCCTTTGATTCATTTAATGGATGAATACTCCATCTTCAAATTCTTAACAACAAATATATGTCATTAAAATATACACATGACTGGTTTTTTATGATATTTATACATTGTAATTTTTCTAACATGTTATCCATTCCATAAATGAATCATCCATTTCATTCATAACTGATGGAAAACCTTTTGAAATATATTGTAGTGGTATTCCACTTGAAGCTATATCATAAGCCCATTTTTTGTGATTTTAATCACATGAATATCATATCATATATCTCAATATATCATATAATATTATATATGTATTTTAGTATATATCTAATAATCACCAACATTCACTAGAATCCCATAAGGACTTTATACAAAACCCTGAAAAATATTTATGAAGACATACAAACTCTTTTTAATATGATTTATAAAACTATCATCATTTTAGAATAATAAATTTTTGTATAATTTAATCCTTAACCTAATTTATAAATATGTAACCATATGAGCATTTTTATCATTTGAATCATATATGAATTCATGATTTCATATATATAAAAGAAAAATGATACCTCTAGAATATCCTTAGTGAAACTAAATCTATAAACGGGTTTAGTGTGATCTAAATTAAACATAATATTAAATTCATATAAACATTTACACAAATTTGTTTATCATATTTGTCATTTGTATTCATATATGATCCATTTTGACAAGACATCTAGTGACCAATAGAAATGGACCATGGTAATCTAGTATATTCTCTCTCATAAATTCATTATTCTCTAAATTTCACTGGCCAATTAAAATGAATAAATCACATGTCATTCATTATTTTATATTTTAACATAAAATTTAAATCATCCAACACTAGACATTAATTTCCTCAGAATAATTCAATAAAAGACATAAATATATTTACCCTTCATACAATTAGATAAATCCCATCTTCGTTAATCTCAAACTAACGACATCATATACAACATACCCAACCCCCTGATTATCTCTACCTCAATGATTGAATTATAATGGTATAAAGTATGAAGGTTATAATGGTATATATATTTCCAACCTAATGTAATGGTTATTCATAAAAATAATACATCCATAATTATATAAATGACTATATAACATTCCATGTGATATACTTTGGTGGGTAATTCAAGATAATAATTCTGCACTTTCTATCTTATGAGTCTATTATTTGTATATCTTATAAAATCATTGTGATTATTATAATATTTTATTCGTGATAAAATAAATATATCATTTAGATCCATAATTCTCCTTGATGATCATCAATTGGGGATAACTCAAATCCATTATTTGAGGGGATTATTTTCATTTCACTTCATGAAATATATAAAACCAAGTATAAGTAATGATATAGTGGAGATTACCATTTATAAAAAATGATACATTTTATATTCCTAAACACTTTTTAATAATATTGAAAACCAAAACATAAGAGCTCGTCTAATATATCATATATGAATGTTTGTCATATTGGAGTAATGTTTTTTACACATTCATGGTTTTTGATAAACTCATTACATCAATATGTAATTTATACTAAATCACTATGTGACCATACGTTAAAACCATGAAACTAAAATAATAAGTTATTAACATTTATAAAGTAATGTAGTTGGAATAATTGTGATATTTTGGAATTGTATTCCTAATATTCATCTACTCCATCAAATCTAAAATACTGAACTCCACAATAACTAATGTTACAATGTGAATCAGTTCTATTTTAAATTTAGAACTATTTTTATGTACATCATCATTATTTAAACTCATTATATCAAATTGTTACTTGAAATATTGCTAATGTAACTATTTATAATATAAATTTACCAATAACCCCTAATATTTTTTGCAAATAATCTGACATTAACATTGTATTTACACGAGAATAAACTTCTATTTGTTAAATTTGATCCTCTATAATTCCAAACATACACCCTTATGCCTCATAGACAGTATATTCTCTTTCGGATACCACACTAATATATAAAAACTAATTTATGTTTTGGAAATAACACCTATTTATATTAGTGATAATATTTAAAACAATTAACTATTATACACATGTAATAAATTGTACACTAGGTTTTCATACTATTTACTTGAAAATAATATTATTTGTTAAAATATTTCAATGATGGTGGTGGAATATCGTTTCAAAATATTTTTAAAAAATATAAATAAATATTGTTTCCTTAGATAAAACAATTTCATCAATATCTAATTCACAAAAAAATGTTTTAGATTTTGATGAATCATAAACCATGTTCATTAAATCCATTATCATATACTATTTTGAAAAATTAGTTTTTATAAAAAAATTATTATCATATATTATAAATGAGAAGGTTATAAAAATCATTAATATAAATCATTATAAGCATCATATATTCCTTTAAATTGAATATTTTTATTTAACATTACTTTTATTCATCAATTGAATGAAAATTACTAGGCTTGTTAATTATTTTATTTAGTTTAAACACATATATATTGATAATGTTTTTAAAGTATATGCAGGGTATCATATACCCTTCAAAACCAAAGAATTAATTTATATAACACTCATACCTATCTTTGAAATTCAATTCTGTTTAACAAAACATTTATGATATTCCTAAAAATCTGTTAGTATGAAAGCATTACTACCCATTACTGTTAATAACATTAGGATACAATTTCCATGAATGGATATTTAATGAATCATTTTATAATATTCTAAGAATAGTTTCTTATAATATTTTGAACATTTCCCCACTTATACTATTAACACGAAACCATAACCTAAACACCACAAGAATAGTTAATTTATCTTAAACATATTGTGAAAACATGGTGAATATTTCTTGAATTAATCCACATTTATAGAATATTTTAATCAATGTAAATATTATAAATTACTTTGAAAAAATTAATTCTTAAAGAATCATTTAGTCTCACAGAGTTATTAACATAAAAAATCATATTGTGTACATGATAAGAGGTTAAAATTTAATAATTCATATTTCATTTAATTCTTATGAACACTTAATTGACTCATTATATGATTTTCATAAGAATATGGATTCATCTATTAAACAACATTAATATTTTTTCATCATGGAATGCATGTCCTAATAACATAGTATTTTATCCTATATAATATCATTTCATAATTTACTATATCATTATTTATATGTTATTTACATTAAGATTATCCTTTAAAGGATCGATCTCATGATCAATTTAGATGATTATAATACTATTTTATATAATAAAAGAAATTATTTTCAGATTATATAGATATAAAAACTTTTAATAAGTTATTTTATTCAATGGATTCCTACAAAAATGATGCCCTTTTTAAATCCATAACATCAATTAACTACAAAGGATCCATATTCCACTAATATATGGTTCACTGTAATGGTTCTCCATGTAATTATATATTTTGGAAAGACATTATCCCAATTATATCATATATGAATCATAGATTATTGAGTAGATAACTCTTTGTCCAATCCATCATATGGATAAAACTGACTCTACTTCTATGGTATCTTAATATTATTTAGATCTCACATATGTGTAACATAATTAAAATTATAAGAACATACATTTAATCCGACTAGGTTCACCCATTACCATCATTCCATACTCAAGATAATCAATAGACAGCTAGATTTTTCATGGATTACCCTCTTGAATGATCATGGTCTTGAAATGTGTAGCATTGTAACGAATCTAAGACTTTATATTTTTAATGGTGTTTATGATCACCAATGTATCTCACGTTCTTCCCATTAAATGTATGTAATGTGTTAATGATTTATTTTTGAATCAAATTCCTTCTTCTATGCCAACATGTTTAAACAATATTGAAGTCTAACTCTTTACACAACTCACATCTTGTGTCACCCGCTAAATTAAAATCCAACCACATCCAAAAATATCGACATAAATCTCATGAATATGGTACATGGAACCCTTTCATGAAAATTTTTTATAATTAATTGAAATAAATAATCTCTATATTATTAAGGCTACATCCATTGTTATCAAACTTTAACTTTTTATGAAAAGGTTTATGCCTCCTTACCAATCAGTAGTTTGACCCAAATTCACTCTACACAAGAATACATTACTCACGAGAGAACACAATTCTATCATAATTATAACACCTAATATGAATATATCATAATTAACTACATAAATCTTGATCATTACATAATAAAACATAAATTCAATATAGATTTAACCTAAATCCATTATCATACCTAGCTTTTATCCTTTTAGATTCATGTATGATAGTTTCTAGAATCAATTATACAACTATAATCTAAAACATACAGATAAAAAATTCATGCTCTAATAATTATATCTATGAATAAATAACAGGTAGTAAAATCAAATAAATGTAATAAATAAGTACTTTAACATAATATAGTCATTTATTTATAATGTGTAAATATAATTCAAAATTAAAAATATATAATTTTGCTAATCATTATAGATACTCCATAATTTTTAATATTAATACTTTATATTGTCTTCCTAAAATAAACTCTTTTATATTATTCATTATATGATATTTACATTAAATATATTATATTAAGTGTAATATATAACAATTAACTTAAATTATATTATAATCATACCTGATATAATATCAATATCACATATTTGTATAATTTAAACATTGAAGAGATCAAATATCAATTCTATTTGATATGTTTTAAATTATATCACATACATGACCATTAATTGGAATAATTGAAATTATATATCTATGAAAAATTATATTTATTCTTTATATTTTAGTTTATAAACATTTTATAAATTAATCTGATAATTTCTAAATGAACCTTTCGTTTTGAAATAATTAGTCATGACATAAGATATGAGAAATATTTTTAATATTAACAATTTACTGTTGCATATAATGAAATCATTATAATATCATTTTTTTCTTCCTCTATTAATTCAGCGTAATTTATATGTGTTAAAATAACTGTTATATTATGCTATACACAATATTTAAAATATATCAAAAATTTATATATATGGATAATTAAAAGGAATAAAGAAATAAATAATAATTTATTTTTTCCAACAAGGGATATAAATAAATACATTTCATATTTTATTTAAGCATGATAATCTCATATTTATAATGCCTAAAACATAAAATTTATATAAAATTCATAAACCATTAATTAATATCCAAATTTTTTAATTTTATAAATATATGCCTAAATCATATATTATGATTGATATATTACTTACGAGTAGTAAATTGCCATATTCAGTCACACATAGTTTACCATTACTCCTTATGTTGGTCTCATGGTTATAATAATGCACAAGTTCATATATAATCCTATACAAGCATTGAAAACTATTGAAATTATTCATTTTCATCTCTCAAATACTAAATCATGATAGGATCAACACCAACGGTTAGCGCTATTTTACATGGGTTATTAGAGATCCTTATATAGGTCTTGCAACTGGATGTGGTTTCTTCTATAACTAGTTTTCATAATACATAGCATACCATCAGATGACAGTTTACCTAATTTAGGTCTTGTACCATTTTATATTCAAGAGTTGAATCGTGTAAAATTATTGAATAAACACTAATAGTTAGAATCCATTTCATCATATATATATGGCTTCAATAACTATTATGTAAGAAAAATTCATAATTTTTGATATCTCTTATATAATTATTATGATTTTTTATTTTTTAGAAAAACATAGATTTCAATCATAGCCTTTGATATAACCTATATTTTATCTTATGGAATATAAAAATAACCATTGATTTTAATTTTTCCATACCTTAGTATAGAAACTAATTATACCCAATGACAAAGAAAATACAATATCATAAATGTGATTTGATAGATAAAATTTAACCACATCATATCATACACTATAATATTGCTTATAACAACTTATTTTATACATTTTCATTTCAAAGATAGTATAAATACTTACAAATGTGATGATTATCATAGCTCTAATACCATTTATGGATTTTGTAAGAACATCACATGAATGATGAAACAAAAAAAACATTTTGTTTTTTGTCCTATAAATCCAAATATATATAAAGTGAAGAACTTGATAACATAAGTATAAATACCTCATTTTTAGTGGGATCCATTTTAGATATTCATGATTTAGTACACTTTATCATGATCACATAGTGATAAAAAATGAACTGTCACATTTATATTGATAACATTGAACACTAGAATAGTCATACGTTGTGAGAGGACCATCAAACTCCAAAATGGTTATTGCACCATCAACTTTTTGATAAATAGAGAAATAGCCAGGAAGATTACATTATCTCAGGATAGATTCTATCTAATTATCATAAATCCACAACATGAGGGTCTCCACCTTTTATATATGATCCCTTCATTAAATGGAGGGTTTCAATCATCAGCTGATAGTTCTTGGAAAATTCCATGTGTTACAATAATATATACCTAATGAGGTATTGTGATCATTTTATATTATGACCGTTATAAAATTTTAGTGATTCCATAAATGAATCAACCCCTTGATTCTTAACTGATGATAACCCCTTTGATAAAATTTTAGTTTCCACACACTGGAAAACATATCATAAGCCCATTTTCATCATATGAATCACATATATATTGAATAATATGACTTAGGAATATCATATAATAAATTATACCCATTTTAGTTTTCATCCAATTTTTATCAGAATGGGTCTTTGTGCTATTTAAGATTCATCAATGACACAACAGAAATAGTGTTAGTGTTCTTTCTCAAGAAGTAGTTTGAGGATTTCAGAGTGTTCCTCAGATTGATAATCATGGTGAAAAATATATAATAAAAATTATGAATACATGATGTTTGAAAATGGTGATGAGTAATAAAATAGAGAGTTCTATATGATTTATATTTGGAAATACATTAAATTTGAGAATACGATACCCAAAACACAAGATCAAAATTATTCCATAGAACATGTGTTGTTTAGACTGAATAGAATGATCAGATACAGGAGGTTGTATACTTGATTCTCCATAGAATTCTTGGTAAATCAATTCAACAATGTAGACTGCCTTATTAATTGAATTATTTCTAAAACATTGGGGAAATACATTCTAGAGGAACTTCATAATGGGGAAGCATTGGTCATCTCACACCTAAATACTTTGTGGAACAATCGCTTATTTCCATATTAATGAAAGAGAAATGGAGAAATTGGTGGCAATTTATCAACCATATTTTTTTTCTAGTTATGATTGTTAAAACACTGAATATTTTATTTGAATTTATAACTAATTGAAGGATATAAGTAGTCTGAACGTTCTATTCAATGAGGTGTTCTTATGGAAGGATCATGTCATGTCAGAAGATTCATTTTCTAATAAATATTAAATGTATAACAAAGTTCATAAAGCTGAAATTTTGGATAGTTTATTAGTTTATGGAACATGAATGTTTTTTCTAATACATAACATTGGGTCCGTGTATTGGGTTGCCAATGATCTTACATAGCCACTACCAATGATATCCAAATCCTTTGACTAGTTCTGTCTTCCTATGGGTTATGATGTCCCAAATATTCACTTTCTAATGGTAGGTAGCCTCTATCACCAAGGATGATGATGTTGGATCGTTGATCATAATGGGATAATGGGATGCCAAATATTACTTCATAGGATTCCTACCTAGAATTCATCATTTAGTTTGTTCCACCCTAAATTATTTAATACATGTTTGTCAATCTTGTTAGTAGATCCATCTAAAGGTGGATATTGGATAATTACTAATATTTTTCACAATAGGGTAGCAAACTCTGGTATGGGGGTAAGGATTTTTTGGAACCCTATGAACGATGAACATATATGAAATTATTAATCATTCAAGGTTTATGGTATATCGCATATAATTCATCTTGGGTGGTGATCCAGAGGCAACCTATATCTGCTATGGAAAAATTTATATCATGTACAATAAGAATCTTAGTCATGGTGCCTCATGCATCCAATGTATGCCTCATGGTGTTGTGGGTCTTATATATTTGGTTGGTTAGGTCAGTCATAGATATAATATGTTCAAAATAATATTTTTATTTTATATATATAATCCTTCACAATTTATCAATTTTAAATTAGTTAAATCAATTTTGGATTTATGATGCATTTTAGGAAAAATGTGAAATTGGTTAATTGTGGAAATTAAACAGTTTTCTTTTACTTCCGTATTTGGAGCATAAAATGTAAAATATAAATACAATTGATATGTTTCTTTTTTCAGATTTCTACATTCATTGGAATCATCTTTTTCATCTAGGACTAGATCAGATTTGAACATCTAGAGGCCCAAAAAAATCATTGATGTTGGAAAAATTTGGGGAATAAAACATGGACCCCACCTCTGTAACTGAAGCATAATATAGGCTACACACCTCCAATTTTTTTGATTCCACCTAGATATGAAATAAAAAACATGGAAAAAGTTTACCAATAATTTCTAGGGTGTTATTCATACACTAAGATGTCCACTAGATAATATTAATTAAAGCAAGATTCCTAGATATCTTATCCAGAAAAAGTCACACTAAATATTTGTTCCTTATCTTCCACTAAAAATGTTAAATTAATCAATAATTTTTAGGGAAGATAGGGAATTAAATTTTCAACAACCTATAATATTTTCCCTTGAGGTGATTCAATGATATGTTGGAAGAACTAGGAGCCAACCTTTGGGATACAGATTTTACAGGGGAACCCGCTACCCCCATTTCTTTTCATCGTTAATTATTATTTTTATTCATTTTTAAATTAGTTTTAGTTTCCATTTAATTTTAATTTAATTAAATTTAAATAAAATATTAATCAAGAGTATATTTATTATTTTTTAATCTTCCACGCACACCCCTTCTTTTATTCTTTTCTTTTCATCTATTTAATTCTCCTTCCACCCAATTCTTCTGCACTGTGATCTTTAATACTCGTGATCATGAGTATCTATACCAAGGATGTTCCTAGGGGATCATTAATGTATTGAAACCAAGTCATTGTACATTTTTGTTTATTGTTTAATATTTCATAGATTAACGTAAAGGGTTATCTTAGAGGGTAAGGCACCTTTTTATCTGTGCTTTCCACACAAGGCGTAACAAAATCTTCTACAATATGTTCCCTCAATCGAAGAGGTGAATGTGTTTTCTATAGGTGATCATTGAGTGCAGTATATATTCACATGAATTAGTATAATATTATATTCATGCATATAATAGAGTGTGTATTTTAAGAAAATTTTTAACTTAAAAGGAGACAATGAAGGTTCACAATTTATGTTATCCTTGGAGGATTCCCTTTCTATTTAAAATCATTTTATCTGCATACATTCAGTTTGAATAAAATATTTATATATTTATATATATCTGTATTTACTATATCCTTCAATCATAATTCATTGTATTATTTAATTTTATATTATTTAAAATATAATTAGTTACAATATAAATTCATTGTTGTGTAAATTGACACATGAGACCAACCATGGGTGTGCCCTATATTGCATGATCTGGTAAATAAAATATTTATTAAGGATTTGTGGAAAATATCATGACTCAATTTGGAACCATTTCTTGGAATTCTGAACACTTTCGAACACAAATTTCTATTAAAAGACACAAAAAATTAATAAATTTTCTAAAAAAATATTTTGTCTAGGATGTATTCAAATTTTGATTATTATTTAGGGAATGGCCACTCATTAGTGAAACAATAAAAGTAAATTAATAAAATAATAGATGTAAGAAAATTGAGAAGAATTATAGGGACTTGATATAAAAATATAATGGATAGTTGAATAAGTCCACACAACTAAAGAGAAGTAGCTAGATATAAAATAAAAATGCAAGCAGGAACCTAAGGGGATAAAGGAAGAAGTGCCACTTCTGTCACTAAATTTTAAAAGGAAATCCAAGATGTTATAGAAATGAATGAGGAATATCAATAACCTGACCATTTTATGAACCATATACAAGAAGAACATGATGATCGAGAGTGGATTCATGATGAGTAAGACATATCTATTGAGAAACTTATGGGGGATCAACATGATCTGGATGAATTCTAGAATGATTATGAGGTTCAAAATGATCTCCCCAATCCCTACAAAGTATAAGAACAGAATCAAGGAGATGATCATTTCATAAACTCATTCAATTTTTCTTTAATTAAATCTTTTTGTAGTATCACTCCTTGTGGTTTCCATGTTTCTGATTTGGTCAATCATCTGTTCTCCTTATAGTTTTTTAAGAAACTAGATCTTCACCTATAGAAATATATATGGAGCTCCCTGGACATGATGGATATTTTTTGAATGATGTTCATAATGATATGAAATTATATTTTTATAAAAAATACAATGAAAAGTAGTCTTTCTTCAAAGGGGAAGAATTTGATATTGATACTTCATGTTTAAAATTTAGTCAAATATAATTACACCCTAACATTCCACTTAAATATTATTTTGATAAATTATACCTTGAGAAAAAAATGGATAGAAAAGAATTCATTCCATAAGTAGAAACTAATGAGGTGGAGGTTCCACATATCATGTTAACCTCTCAATCTATGTTATACCACATTTTGAATGGGGAAGATCTGGTTAACTCTATTCGTTGAGTCGTCCTAAACAGTTATGATTAACAATAATATGGATAAAACAACATGTGGTGGTTAAAATCTAAATAACATCACCAACTAACAGTCTACGGATAAATGATTGTACTAACCATATCTAGGCATTCAGAAAACCATTACCCACATGGGGGATCATACTAATATTTTACAATACATGGTTTTTAGGAATTTAGATTTAAAATTCAATTTTAATTAATGTATCATAAATCACATTCTCACTTATATTTTTTTATCTTAAATGAAATTATCCATGTTATTAAATGGGTAAAATTATTTCTAAGGTTCATGGTGGAATTAGAAATCAGAAAATTTCCATGGAGGAAAGATGATAAATCATTATTTAAATATGGATTTCAATTTAAAGTTTTTTTCTTATATAATCATTTCATTTTTGTAAGAATCATTATTTAAGTATTAAACTAGAGATTTCATGCCCATGTCTGAATTCATGATTAACATGACATATCTAGGAGACATTAGTTTCTTAATAATTAAGTGATTCCATGTTTTAGAATTAAATATCAATGAAATTTTATAATTAAAAATGGAAAATTGAATGTTTAAATTGATGCATTGATACTAAAATTTTGGCTCATGGTTTCTGGGAATTATTTCGTCCATGTAAATGAAATTTCCTTAATATTTTTAATTTTTTAAATTTTGAAATCTATGTAATTTTTTAATTATTAGTAACTCCATGATTAGTTGTCCTAAATCATATTTCCTATTCCTGAGAGGACTTCTAGATGAACTAATTGTGATTTATTCTTGAACATATTTCTTAAGTTATAATTGGAGTTGACAATGACCAGAACAAGTATTTGAACTATTCAAGGTTTTTAATATACAAAAAAACATTTAAAATGATTGAGGCATCTTTTGAAAAGTTTATAATATTAAATACAACAGTTACATGAATCATTATTTACCCCTTAGAGAACATGAACAACCTTTATAGAGATGCGACATGTTTCAAGCCATTTTTATACATTCCTACCCTATTCAAAGTAATTGAATGATATTTTAAAGTTTATATGGGGGTAAAGGGAATAATGGAAATTTTTATTATTTAAATTTTTAGGGATAAGTGTGGGGGTCAATATTATAGAAATTTAAAAGAATTTTTAATCATTCTATGTACTCTATGATTTTTCCCCTCTTGAATAAAAAATAAAAATGAAAAAATAAACAAAAAATGATAGAAATGGGTTCTGATTTGAAAAATAAACCACTACTAGGCAAATGAATTATAAAAAATGTGGTTATTTGGTGAATTTTACGTTCATTTTAATTCATAACATTCTAAAAAGAATAAAAAATTTAGTGATTCTCTAAAAAATTAAATTAAAATTTTAAAAAAATCAATAGAAGGAACGAATAATTCATTATGCTTGAGATGATCATGATCTTCTATTTTAATTTTGAGGTACGTTGGATTTACTACTTTTAAGGTGATATTTTCATTAAAATTTTTATTTTTATATCATGCATTATACATAAGACATAAATCTCCTCCTTGATCCTTTATTTTTAAAACATCAAGTATTACCAACCTTAAACATCAGAGTCATTTCTACCTATATTTCAAGTCCTCATGATTTTCTATGCCTTTTGACGTTACAAAATGGATATATTAGTTACATTACAATCCTATGGATAAGGAAAATGTTCTCATTATATGGGAATAAATATACATGATTAGAATAATGAGATATGGGAGATAAGATTAAAAAACAAGGTAAATCATGATTTGAAAAGTTTAATAATAATGAATTGAGGAGCATGATTGAATAAAAGGAAAATTTCCATTATTTTTCAAAGGGGGAATGTAAATAAAACATGATTAGACTATTTCTTTGAGAAATGGGAAATAAAATTAATATTTTATGTGGAGTTTGAAATTTTTATTTGACATTGAATTTTTTTTATTGAGTTGAAATTTTTATATTTATAACATTGATGCCTTTGAATTCCATGTTTCAATTTTATAATTGGGAACAAGAATGGTTTATGTGTAGTGGAATTTATAGATATAATATTTTCAACTTTTTCATATGTATTTAAAATATTTATCCCCTCCCAGTTTATCATTTTGATCTTATTTACTACAATTTTTTATTTTTGATGTGTTTTGGGATAAAATTTGAAAAGTAGTTATTTATGGAAATTGATCTCTTTTCTTTTACATTAGTATTTCAAAAATCAAATTGATATAATTTTTTATAGGATTCCTACACTCATTTTCCTCAACATTTTCTTATTTTACAAGATATGATTCAAACATATATAATCGCTATAAATAATTTAATTTGTAAAACATTCTAGGAGGATAGCAAGGATCATACCTTAGTAACTGAAGTATAACTTGGGCTACACACCTCTATTTATAGTGGTTGAAAACATAAATGAAATAGGATGGATGGATATGATTTATAAAAAATGAAGGGAGTTATTTAATAGTTTAGGTGTCCATTATATGATATAAATTGAGGAAAGATTTCAGGAAATACCATTTGGGAAAATTCACACTCAATATTTACTCCATAAAATCATATATATGCGTTCAAATAATGTAAATGTAGGTTGGTATTTTTGGAACTCATTTTTAAAGAACCTATTTCAAAGTAAATTTTAGAGATTCAATGATATGGTTGAAAAATAGGAGCCAACTTTTGCGATACATATTTTGGAGGGAAAGATGGTGCAACTTTTTCTTATCTTCTTTTATTTTTCTATTTATTCTTTTTTACTTTTGTTTAATTTTAAATGTAATTTCAATTTTTTATTTTAATTAAAATTTAATTCATGCATGTTTTTTATTTTTGTCTCGTCTTCCATGCACCCCCTTCATATCTTCTTTTCTTTTCTTCTCTTTCTTTCTCATTCCACCCAATTCTTCTCCACTATGAAATTTTATAATCCTAATCATGAGTAACTAACCTGAGGATGTTACTGGAGGATCAATACCGTATTGAACCCAATTCATTGCACATTAATATTTGTTGTTTTTTATTTCTTAGATTTAGGTAAAATGTGATCATAGTTGTTAAGGAACCTTTGTGTCTTCACATGCCACAGGAGGCATAACTTTCTCTTCTGCAATATTTTCCCCCATTCGAGGAGGTAGATGTGTGGTATCTCAGTGATTGTTGAGATCAGTATATATCTAAAACCATATTTATAATAGAATATTCACAGCGATTATGTAGTGTGCTTATTGAGAAAATTTGAAACCTATAAAGAGACACTGATGCTTCAGGCTGGGTGTTCTCTTGGGAGGATCACCTTTCTGTTTAACAACATTATGTCTACATCTATTTTATTTTAGTCCCATATATATATATGTATATATATTCTATATATTTCATACATAATTAATTATATTATTTTTTGGTTCATTTTAGTTAAAATATAAATACTGAAAATAGAAATTCGGTGTTGTGTAATTTTCCTCCTTCAGAAAAACTGTGGGTGTTCACTATATTTTATGCTTAGATAAATAAAATATTGACTGGTGATTCACAAAAAATCCTCTCTAATCAATTATAAATCATTTATATGGAGGTTCAATACCTTCACACACCATTTCCCAAAAAAGTACACAAAAAGTTCTAAATTTAAAAAAGACTCTTTTTGTCAATGATGTATTAAAATTATTCTTATTATGCATGGAATAACTAGTCTTAGATGAAAACAGAATAATAAATTAATACAAATCTCATATGAACACACTTTTAGAAGATATATTGGGGCTTTAGTGAAAAATGGAATAGCTAACTTAATATTTATACACAACTCAAGAGAAATATATAAAAAAGGAACACGAATTTGATAATGAAATTTAGGGGATGATGGATGAAGTTCTACATGATTTCACTAATTATTAAATATAAATACAATTAGTTAAGGACATGAAATTTTAATATGAAAAAACCGAACCATTTTAAGAGCCAAATACAAGATGAACACGAGGATTTAGAGTAGATTAATTAAGAAGAAGAATAACCTTCTGAGAAATATGTGGGGGTTTAATAAAATCTTGATGAATTCTGGAATGAGTATGAGGTAAAAAATGATCTCCTTAAACGCTAAAAATTACAAGATCCAGTACCATTGCATGTCAATACAGCTCTGGAGGAGGAATATTCCAACCATAATATGGAATTTGAAGAGATAATGGAGTAGCTTGGATACCTACCTCTATCAACTGAGATCCATCATCATGAGGAACTTATCATTGAAGAAGTGATTGAATAAGAACCAACTCATGGAGACGATCCTTTCTTAAACCTTGTCTTTTTTGATTTCATTAAATATGATTTATGAATCAATCTATGATTTTAAATTTTCCTATTAGGTCAATCCTCAATTTTATTTATATGATGATGTATAATTTATACCTTCACCTCTTGAGGTATATATGGAGATCCCGAGACATGATGAATATTTTTTAAGGATGTTCATAAGGATATTCCTATTGATTTTCCGAAGTAATCCAATAAAAAAGATAGTTACATTTAAGGGGAATAATTGTATATTTACACTAAATGTTTTAATTTAATTCATAGAGAATTAAAATTTGACTTTCCCCTTAACTTTAATCTTGAGGCATCATAATTTGAGTAACCACTGGACAGAAAAGAAGTTATTGCACAACTAGCAACTAAAGAGGAGGATTTTCCATACTGTATCTTATCCCTACCATGAAAGACATACCACATTGAGAAGGGAGCATATCAGTTGTACTCTAACGATGTCTTCCTCCTCAATATAGATGAAGAAGTGAAATATGGAAAAAACTAGAGGTATCAGGCACATTGTGGAATCCCAAAATGGTGATTTTAAAATTTTTCTCCAATGTAAGATATGCACTCATCGTCTTCGGGGAATCACTACGGGATTTAAGCCAAGGATCCCACGTGAAAGGTTTTAAGAACTACATTAATCAATAAGATTCCATGTTTATATCTAAAGCGGCACAAGACATCTGCTCATCCACAAGTTCTTTATGACACTTTGGGAGCACCGTTAACTAAAATCAAGGTTCTTGTACGATGATTTGGTGATTCCATCAATTCTCTAATGATCACTGCATCACCTTTTTTCGATGCCTAAGAGAGATCTCGATCCGAGCTCTTAGATCCAATCCCTCTATCTCTCTAGAACATGGGAGAAAGGATAAAGAAAAAAATCCAATGAAAATTACTTGGAAAACCCATTTTCTCCACTATTTATTATGTCAAATGAACTTACTCAGAAATTTCAATCTAACGACTAAATAAATAACACAATACCAATATTATATTATGACTACTATACTAACACACATATATATCATTTATTATTATCACCATTTTTTAATATAATAAATATATTATATGATATTACCTGAGCCATTAACTCAGATAGTAATCCAGCAAATTATTTTATTAAAAGTTGGGGCGAAGACTCATTTTATTATTAAAGCAAATCAAAGACCTCTTTTAACTGGATAGAGGGAGACCCATTACATATCCCGAAGGCCCAGTGGGCTTGTCGCCCATTACATAGCCCGTAGGCCCAATTTTTTGGCCTAATTTCCATTCTATAAATAGTAACCCGGCTGCTATAGTACTCGCACAGTACCGTCGCTGATACAGTGCCCTGCTGCCGCTACAGTGCCCGCCGATCTATAGTGCCGCTGGTGCTAGAGTACCGCTAATCCCACAAAAATTAATTGAACCTTTAATATATTAAACTAATATTCGTTTAATTAATATTTTCATTCATTTAAATAAAAACATGTAAGTACATTAAATAAATAAATTCAATTTCCATTATTTCTTACATGAATAATATGAATTTTTTTATTTCATCGGTGATCATATCTCTTTGGGAAAATCCCATAACCCAATGGTGGGTCCCACCATTTCCAAAACACATATTCAACTTAATTGGGTAGATTCTTAAAATTGTTAATGTGTGTCACCCTCTAAGCCCTTATCATTATAGTAGTGAATAGTATTCACAAACTTGGAGTGGGATCTAGCAACATATCATGACCCCTAAAGAGATAAGGATTGTATAATCAGCGACAAACCACTTGCAAACATGTACTATGTAATATAACATCTTTTTCATTAAATATCCCATACAGTAGTACACAAACCTCTTTAATCATAATTTTTCTTTCATTATTGTTTATTGATCAAACTTAATGTGTTTACCCTCGACTACCATGTCATTGGTCTTTTTAAGGTATTTCCATCTTATTCTGGGACGCATTATATTACATTATAACCATGAAAGAAACAAATTCTTAAATGTACATTCAACCAATGTCATTCCACCAATGACACACCCAACCCAAACTACCAATCTGTGATTTGAATATCATGGTTTTTATCTTGTATCAATGTACATAGTCAAATGGAATACATTTAAAATCATCTTAATTTAGGACACCATTACACATGATTGTAGATAGGAACATCAAATGACATAAAAAATATGTGTTGTTCTTATTAGAGAGTCCTTCCTCATAGTATGACAACTAGAGATCACCATGTTTGAACATCATTAAAAGAAGTCTCAATAATTATGATCCCCCATCACCTGATTGTCAAACATCTACTATGTCCAGATAGTAATATGTACCTAGAAAATATGAACATTGTTTAAGATTAATGTCATAGTATATCAAGGTTCCCATTATATCATGGGACATTCTATAACCTTTCAATAAAACAATTAATAAATGGAAATCACCAATAAATAGTAAATGTATAAATATATACACTATAATCTTAAGAATACATCACATATATCTATCTTTATACATGATATGGTAATCAAAAGAAATACATAGTTTGATATAGGGAAACCACTATTTCAGCACTCACTCTTGCACTACAACAATGTTTATTATCAAACTTGATATCTACTCACATGATAAAGATCATTTTTTGTGTAACAGATTTAGTTGTTGTGCCTAACACGATTTTCCTACTGGTCCATTCTTCAATTTTCAACCATATTAGCTTGAGTAAAACATCTCTTGAGATGGTATCTCTAAGTATATCCCATTTTACCACTACCAAAAAATGACATCTTGTCGAGTAAAAATGTCATAATTTAAATTATTATAACACTTTTCTTACTAGGATTGATTCCATAAACTAGAGGAAAATGATGCATATAACTGCTTCATAGCTACCTTAGAGGCTGGAACATACTCGGTATTTGTAGGTTTGGATACCAGTATATTATATGTTCTTGTCATGCTCATCACTTTATCATAATTATGATAGCAAATCTCATGGATCTATGTAATATTTATTCTAGTCCTTTCAAAGCTAGTATCCTTTCTTCTCCACGTACCAGGTACATGTCTTTTTTACTTGCTGAAGTGCAATCAGATAGTTATAACATATTCACTAGCAATTCTCCTATATATAAATAACACATTCCTACTATAAATTATTCATTTAAATATCAATAATTTTACATATCATGGAATAAATTATTAATCCATAACTAAATTGTATGGAATTCAACTCACTGTGTTAATCCCCTCTAATGTGTCGTACTTTCCAACTGAGAGAGATATATTCCATGTGACATTGGAAAACATTCCTAACAGGAATTGTTCCAACAAGTATTTTTCTATACGAAGTCACTATATGTACATTAAAATTTGTCCAAGAAACATATATATCGACCACAGATGATCATATCCCCTAAATATTGGTTGATAATTTAATTCAATAACTGGAGAATAATTTTCATCATGCTCATAACTAACAAGAAGAGTAATAGCTGTTTTATATATTTTTTATTACATAATTTACATGGATATATATGAAACACCCACTATACTTTGGTAGACACATGGAAATATTTATTCCAAATGAATACTCTATGATCAGGTTTATTACATCAATCGTAAACTAGATTTCAGTAACTTGAAACCATTATTTGTATTCAGTGACATGGCCATCCAATTATAGTTGATTCGTACAGACACCTTCCACGATTGATGGTTTTGGCATCCAATTCCTAATTATATTATCATAGACATTAGCTATGAAAAGATAAATTGTGATGGATTTATGCATGACGACTTGGTATTGACAATAAATACCTATTGGTACTACACTTCTACCATCCATGTATCATCACATTTGAATCCCACCATAGTATTGAAAACAGTAATCCCCCTTTTCACTTTGATACATGGAATCCACTTTTTGATTTTTTTTAATTAAATATAATTTCCATATTCTTCTTACTTGTAGGAAATATTATTTACATTGAATAATAGATCACTGACCATGGTGAATATAAAAAAACACCATCATTTTATCCTTCCTATGATGTATGTGTCTCTATAACATACTATGTTCTGCATGGGATTGTGTAACTAGTTCCTATGCCAACTACTTGTGAATATATAACATTGACTAAACCCAATTCAATCATTCTCCCACTATCTCAAAAGAGATGTGTAGTCTACTTGACTACAATTTTTATATCATATAGATTTAATTAATAACCTAAGATATCATGAGGATTATTACAATATAGCACAATGTGTTCTTTCTTGATGAATGTTTTTTATGTACTATAAAACTATTTGCATCAAAAAAAATCCATGACATAATGGATTTCCATCATACAATGACTAGAATGATATCCATTTATCATTGTAGTTGGAATATGGTTATGCGATATTGTTATGTATTTTCAAATCATGTCTTGAGATTTAAGGGTTCATTGTGCATGTTAAAACATTAATATTCCTTACATCATTAATTTTATGTATAAAATGTCCATTTTCAAATTACTCCACAATAAAATTTGTTCATTAATGTTAACATGTAATACATCATCATCGATTCTCTTCATTAACATCAATCTCTTAATGTAGATAAGGTAATCTACATTTAGGAGTTACTCAATGCTATATTATAATGATCGATGAATATTTTGCCAATATATTCTTCGTCATGATTGGACGAATAAACCTATATCATCTGACTGTGCTTATACTTCACTATCATATTCCTTAATAACATAAAGAAATATTACGAAGAAACATTACCAATATATTTCCCTTTGAATAGTTTATGCTCAATTTATGAACTAATTCCAATATCCATGTGGACTACGTTAATTTTTAAATGTTTATTTTTCCAAACTATATATGTTGATATTACTGAAGGTTTTTAGCTGTACCGAGCAGAAATAACTTATAGGGTATAATCCTGATGTCCACTATTAGATTTTATTGGCAATGAATTATCCTTCCACATCATGGTATAATTCTTTCATTTTTATATTCATCACTTATTTCCTATGATTCATGTATCAGTGAAATATTTGTTGAGTAATTTATACCACAAACAACATTCTTTCCATAACCTAGAATAATGCCTTTTTATGTCCAAAAGGACACGTGATATAAATGTTTGTGGTTATACTAAAAAATAGTTGTACGTGAATCATTCACCTATCAATAAAGATGTTGTGTACTCCTCACCACAGACCAAGGTATCACCCTTTCTCAGTAACTTAGAGAACACACATAACCTCGTAATAATATTTATATATTTGGTTACTATATATTAATAAACATATGTGAAAATATTTTTTTTTGAAGTCCCAAAAAATTAAACGTAATAATTACGTTGATGAATATTCTTAAAGAAGAATCAGTAACTTGTTTCATTAATTAAGTTTATTGTGATTAATCTTACATGGTTTTATTTCATAATATAAAATTCAAACAACCTCTAATTAATAAATCAGTCAATGGGGAAAATTTCAAATGTTCTTCTAGAAATACATATCTTCGGCCTTTTATCCCTTCCTTTAAATTTGTTTTCCATAATAATTAATGTTTTAACTATAATTTATAAGCTTGTTAACATGGTGGACCTTACTTAAATTGGTAATGAAGCATTTAACCAATATTTTTTCATTTTGTAACATAAATCAAGACATGAGTAATGGGGTGAAAATGATATAAGAATAGGATGTTTTGAAAGATCATAACAAGCCCATCAATTTACACAAATCCAGTGTAACCATTACTTATTCAAACCATTGTTTTTTTCAGTGAAAAACACTTGGGGATGAGACTTCATGTTATATCATTGATGTACTAATTTAGAGACCCCAACTAACACCAGATGTAGATGAGTGAATAATGATATACCCATAATATTCTCTATACACGAGTCTATTGTAATAAATTTCTCACCCTTGCTTCTAGAGGTGACTTAACATGTGTGTTGACACCGAAACCATGAGTTTCCTCTATCATAGTACTATTATCTATCACCCATACTATTATTGGATATTTGTGCAAGTATGGAAATTTAATTTTTCTATTATTTATCCCATATTTTAACCTTGTGGTATTAGTCTCCAAATTTTTTTAAAATTAAATAACAGTATATGAGTAAATTTATTACGGATTACTGATTTAGAAATTTTGATTAAAAAATTAATTAAATCATTAAAATGTATCCCACCGTTTTATAGATTTCAATGAACACGTTGTATTTTAATTAGAATACTTTGTCTCTTAAGGATTCTTGTGGCAAGGATATATGAACCACACCTCATAGACTAGAAGCATTGGTGTTGACACTACATTTAGGGTTCAAGGTTGGAGTTTGGATAGCCACCTACTTTAACTCGCAATTCCTTAATCTGTTCAGTGAAGTCCCAGATTCTAAAATCATTACATGATTTACTCTATGCATGCCTCTAAAATGATATCTTTTTAGCTATGTATAATCCTTATTAATACATTAGTTATGTTAACCAACCACTCTTATAAGCACTCCCCAATAGTATGATGCACCCAAATCTAAGGCATGGACGACACACTAAATACCCGGTTTTTTCCATAGACAAGTGATGAAAGTTGATTTACAAATAATATGTCTTTGAGGGTTTTATTATTTTTATGTTATAAAATGAATCATTTTCTATCTTATAATCATGTACTATGTGATCTCACTCACAACTTACTATGCATGAAATAGATGAAAAAAACATCGTGTTACATGTTCATTATATCTATGCATTCTTGTTTATTAATAATCTATGTGTTTATGTGTTAACTAAAAAAAACTATGAAAAAAATGATGACCTGATCAGGATCTGGTAATAATAGTTGATCTGTTGAGGGAATAATAAACCAACTAAGAATGTTGGGGTAATACCTTGAGGCACGTCACATGCAACTCGAGTTGTTGTGTGTACCCACCCAATTCATCAAAGTCATATATGTTGCATCCCCCCTACTCGGTGTGATTTTTGTCATTGGTTGTCTCCTCATTATACATAAATTATCTCATGCAAGCACGGGGAACTAGGGAGTATAAAAATGCAACTCTAAATTGGATGCGCCAGACCTTATACATATAACAACTCAATGACGATAAAAAGATCGTAGTTTATTAATTAATTATTACAAAAACAACATTAATTATTTAAATAAATCAATAAATCATGCACCGAACATGAATTTTTCTGTCCATGGCTCATGAAAAGTTCATACGAATTAAATCTCTTATTAAATATAAATGTAGAAATAAATTTAACTTGCATTAAAATAAACTTAAAAGAATTCAACTAAATTAAAAATATCACTCTCTTTTTTAATTCAACTGTCATGTCATTCAGACCAGATTAATAAATTTAATTTTAATGCAAAGAAATTAAATTAACCAATTAAATTAATTTTAATAGTATAAAAATTTAATTTAATCCACAATTAATTTTTAGAAAAAAAAATTATAATTATTTAATTTAATTTAATACCAAAATTATGTTAATTAATTTCTCTAACATTATACTAAATTCAATTACAGAAGCCCCGAAAACCCAAATTAGGGCATATGCAGGTCAGTCTGAATTGGCGTCGGACTACTCTGGGAAATATTGACCCCATGTTTAGCGGAAATATGGGTCATCCCAGTCTGCCCACGGGCAGAGCTGGAATTGGCAAAGGATCTGGCAATGGGTGGCATGGAGGTGACCATCCATGGGAGGTGGCTCACCAGCCCAGTGTGAGCGGTGCACATAGTTGTGAAAGTGTGGGATCTAGAAGCATGGTAAGGCGGTGCAGGCAACGTGACGTGGTGGTCCAGCAAGGCTCCAGTCTAGAGGGTGAATCCGAACAGGTAATGGGAGACAAGACGGATGCAGTCTAGGTGGGGAGTACCGCACATGCAAGAAGGGAAGGACATGGTTGGCTGAGGAGAGGAGTGGCCATCACATGTCTCTGGGTCTGGTAGAAGGGTGACATTGGAAGAGAGAGGAGTAGGTGGATGAGGAGACTAGCAGAGGAGACGGGCCACGGGATGGTGTGGGGAGAGTCTAAGAAAGGCACCAACAGGGGGGACCACATAACCTACCATTTTTCATTATTATTTTAGTTTTTTCACTCTCATAGGGGTGTTTATTTTGTTAGATTCCCCCAATTTTTTATTCTTCTACTCCCTTGACATGAAACCCCATAAGTCTAGCCCCATTATATAATTTTATAAATCATATATAATAGGATTGTAATTATATTACTATTATTATAATAATAAAATTTTTATAATAAAATTATTAATATTATAATGAAATAGTGATACAAAGAAAAAACTATTCCAATGGAGAGAATGTGCTATCTGTAAACAAATTTTGATAATACCCTTGAGATGAAACATAATATATATTAATATATGGTATAATTAATTAACCCAGAAAACAATTTGTTTGAAATCCGAATATAAATAGAGGATGACCACAGACTGGTCATCATGTGTCAGATTTTGAATTTGTCTGTCGTGTTGGGACCGTATCGACACCCTCTGTATGATTTAAGATAAATTTAATTTTTTTATCTTCAAAATAGCCATGAATCCCTATTATTTTAATTTAAGGTACCAAAAATGAAATAGAAGACCCAAAAATTGAATATTAAAATTTCTCACTGATGTAAAACCTGAACTCGTCGACGTTGGCGAATCACATTGTGGTTTAAGATGAGGATCTCGTGTGAACAATTTTATTTACTAAATTAAACCATAAAATACATGGTTTAGATATGAATTCATACACAACATATTGTCTTCATTGGTTATCATTTCAAGAATAATCTAATGCAGAATCAATCAAGATCACCCAAACAGGCTTCACGAAACTATTAGAGCACTATTCATCAAATTCTGAGTGATAGCATGGAGATCCGAAAACACCTTCGACCCTCCAAAGATAACATTATCATATTTCTTGTGATTCTTTAGAGAGATATTATTCTGAGATCCTATGTCTAATGGTTCGCTCTCTATAATATGGGAGAGATAATGAGAAAAATCTAAGGAATAGTACTTCACAAAACCATCTTTTCCTCTATTTATAATGTGAAATGAATTTTCATAAAAATTCAAGGATGACCAATGAATAATTAACACACTAAACCAATGATATTAAAACTAGTAAATGGACCCATAAATATCATTTATTATTATTATTATTACCATTTAATGTGTATTTCAATACATATATTACGTGATAATACACGACCAATTAACATGGCTCGTACTCCCACAAATATTAATTGAACATTTAATATATTTACATAAAAACATGTAAATACATTTACCAAAAAAATTCAATTCCCATTATTCATAACTTGATTAATATGAATTTATTTATTTAATTAGTGATCGTATATCCTTGGACAAATCCTAGACCCCAATGCTGGGGCCCACTATGTCCAAATTTCATATTCAGCATAATAGGGAAGATTCTGGAATACAATACTGTATAATACCCTCTAAGACATTATCTTGATATTAGTGAATACTATTCATAGACCAAAAGCTGGATCTAGAAACCCATCATTGCCCCTAATGTGATAAATATGGCCACGGTAGCAACAACCAAACTATAAACACACACTGTGTAATATAATATCTCTGTCTATAATTATCTCATAAAGCAGGAAACACACCAATTTCATCACCATTTTTATTTAATTTTTAATTTTTGATCTAACTGAACATATTTTCCCTTGACTACCATGGCCACAGAGTTATGAATGTACTACCATCCCGGTCAACAGGGCCCGAGATATATTACTTCCTAAATCTAGAAGTTAATGATCCTTTGTAGACCATTCCACCAATGTCATGCCACCAATGACACACCCAAAAAAACTACCTCACCACGATTTCAATTTTATGGTTTTAATATTGCCTTAAAGAGTACAATCAAATGTAATACATTGATAATGTTCTCAAGTCAGGAGACCATTAAAAATGATCATAGATTGGAAAATCCAATGAAACAAAAAACATCGGGTGTTCCTATTGGCGGGTCAATCCTCATTATATCACTGTGGGAGATCACTAGGTGTGAATTTCATAAGGAGTACCAATGCTTATGATTCCCCAAAACCTAATAGTCTAATAGCTACCGTGTCTAATAAGTAAGATTTACTTAGACTATATGACCATTGTTTAAGATTAATTTCATAATATCTTGAGGTTCTCATTATAGATTTCGATCTTCTATAACATATCGATACAATAATTAATCTATAGAAATTACCATTAAATAGTAGATGAAGAAATACCTAACCTATAATGGTAAGAATACATCATGTATATCTAAATTTATAAATATTATGGTAATAAAAAGCATTGGATTGTTGGGTCTAGTTCACCCACTATTTCAACACAACCCCTTTCACTATAGCCAACTTTCTAACAAAAAATTTTAGCTACTCACATGACAAAGATCATGTTTCTACTATGTAATGGCTTTTGTTGCTGGTACTTCCCAGATTCTTCCGCATGACAATTCAACTATTTGTGACCTTATCTCCTTGAGTAAAACATCTCTAGAGATGGAATCATTGATTAAATCCCTTTTTACACTGTAAAAACATTACATCATGGCTTGTAAGAGTATCATAATTTACATTATGATAGTTATTTTTTTAGTAGTTGTGATTCCATGAACTGGATCAAAACCTTTCATATCACTACTTATTAGCTACCTAAGAAGGTTGAACTTACTTAGTATTTGTAGGTAAGTCTACCACTAGCTTATATGATCTTGTATCACTCATAACCTTAGCCTAAATACAATACTAGATGTCATGGATATAAGGAATACTACATTGTGTCCCCTAAAAACTAGTATATTATGATTTCCACTTACTTGGTACTTATCTTTTGTACTTACCTAAGTACAATCATATAGTTCTAACTGCTTCACTTACAATAAACCTATATATAATTGATATTTTCATACAAATAAATTATATAATGTCAATATAAATTCATGTACATATATTTAGATACATGAATAATCCATCACTGAAGTGTATAAAATTCCACTCACCATGTAAATCTCCTCCCATATTTCAGACATGTATACATGGAGAGAAATATGGCATGTGAAATTGTTAACAATTCCTCCCATGAATTTTTCCAACATGTATTTTTAAATACCACATCATTATATATAAGATTTAATAGGTCCAAGAAACCCATACATCTAACAAAGAAGATCCTATCCCCTAGAACATTGGTTGCTACTTCCGGTCAATCACTGTAGAATAATTTTCATCATAGTATTAACTAACTTGAAGAACAATATTTGTTTTCCATATGTATTTGAACATATTTTAAATGGAAAAAAATATCATTCCCACTGAAATCTAGTAGACACATGGAAACATTAATTTCAAATGAATACTTTATGATCATGTTTCTTAAATCAATCCAAAACAATATTTCATTGATTTGAACCATTTATTATAATTCAGTGACGTGACCATCCAATTCAAGTTGCATCATATAGACAGATTCCATGATTGATGGCTATGACATCCAATGCCTAACAATATAATCATATAATTTAGCTATGAAAATAAAAATTCTAATTTATTTAGTCATACCAACTTGGTATTAACAATTGAAAAATATTGGTACCACTCTTGTAACATCCATGTATAATATCATTTGAATACCCACTGCAGTATTTAAAATAATAAGCCCTCTTTTTAGTCTGATACATGGAGTCCACTTATTTAAATTTTTCCATACTATCTATTTTCTATATAATTCTTACTTATATAAAATATTATTCATAATGAATAATATATCATCGAACAAAATGAATATAAACAAAATCACCATCGTTTTATCCTTCATACATAGTATGTGTCTCTGGAACTTGCTATATTCCACATGATCTTGTGGAATTAGTTCCTATAACAACTACTTTTCCATTTATATCATTGAATGAACCGAATTCAATCTTTCTCCTACTATCTCCAAAGATATGTTTAGTCTACTTTACTAACATTTTTTTATCATAGGGACTTACTTAGTATACTAATAATACATTATGATTATTACATTAGATGAAAAAAAATTCATTCTTGATGCATGTTTGCTTATTCACTAATAAACACTTTTCATATAAACTCATTTCCTTGACATAATGGATTTCCATCATACTATCACTCATATGATATCCATTTTCCATCGTAGTACGCATATGGTTTGGGAATATCATCATGCATTTGCAAAAACTTCATATAATATAATGTATGTTTCTACAAGTTTAACAATTGATATTACTTACATCTTAACATTAATGTGTAAAATGTATGTTTAAGAATTACTCCTTGGTATATTTTTTTGGTCAATGTTAACATCTAAGACTTCATAATCAATCCTAATCATTAATATCCAAGTCATGATGTAGATAAGGTAATGTGAAAATAGTAATTAATAGACACTACATTATCATGATAAATGAATATGTGGTCATGATATTATTCGTCAGACTAGCCTGAAGCAACTTATATCTTCTTACCAGGATTATACATCACTATCAAATTCCACAATAACTTCAAGAAATATTATGTAGTAAATTTCCTACTATCTTTCGCAAGGAATATTTATTTTGACAAAGGATGATGATATATAATTCATAGAGATCAGCAAAAACAAAATCGTACAACCTTGATGGAAACTGATCAAGTCAGAGATGATTCACACCAGAAAGGCCAAAAAAATCCAGATGATGGGCTACTTCATTTCCTTCCCTTTTGATGAATGAGAATGAGTAGTCTGTAAAGTTTTGACAAAAGAGAATAACTTTTTCTAATGAGGGAGACAAACTATTTGAGGCCACCATTATTATGCATGATGGCATTGATGATGGTGAGAGAATCTTCTTCAATGTGGATAGTTGTCTATCAAAAATCTTTGGAAAAATTCAGCTCGGTAAGGACATAGAAGGCTTCAGCAATAATGGGATCCTAGATATTGTGCTATGATTAATGATTAACAGAAACAATTTGGCTATGATGGTCCCATGCCAAAATTCCAATTCCTATAAATCCATCATTAGAGAGAGATGCTTCAACATTATTCTTAGGGGCCCCTTTGAATGGAGGGAACCATAGGGGAAACAGCTGTGTGAGTTCCAATGGGACCATGCAGATTAGATTCTCATTTCCACCCCTTAAATCTAGGAGGTAGCTCGTTAAATCCATAACCCGGAAGGCCATGTTGTGTGGTTGTAGATGATGTCATGTCATCAAACCCATATGGTCCAGTCCACAATACACAATGAGGAAAATTTATGAGTAGTGAAAGGAGAAGACCATGAATACAGCAGTGTTGGATGATCCGGCTCCTTATCCTGCAGAATATTGGTAATAGTTCCCCAGAAATCTTGATGTCGTCCACCCCTGGGCACTGGATGATCTCATGTAGAGGAGATTCCAGAATACGCAAGAAAAGGGGATAATTCTTATCACTCAAAAAATGGTGGATTTTGAGGAAGTCCATGGTGGGATGGATACCGGTGAAAACCTTCCACCAAAAAAAGTGGATTTTTGGGGGGAAATTAAGATGCCAATGAGATTTCCAAATCCCCTACCCTTCCTCGACCTGAGCATCTAGTGAGAGACTATATCCGGATTTCACCAGATTGGATCCTGAAATGTTGTTGCTCCAAAAGTGATAGTCTCGCTCCATATCCATCATACATGGGATGCTAAAAATGATCCTTTTACCCATTTTGTTGAACCAAGAATTTATTTTATCCATACACCACCCAGTCCCATGATCTTCAAATAAGCAGCGAATATTGGAATTCTGATATCCAGGGAAGGCTAGGGAGGTAGCCCAAATACCATCATTATCAATCAACCTGGGATTAGTCAAAATGTTAACTTTTTAACCATCCCCAATCCTCTATCCTAACCCTTTATTATGTAAGTATCATGATCCCCGTGTACTTCTATAGTGATATATGTGGCGTGGGCTAAGAGATGTCAATAATACCAAAGGTGTGGCATAACTTTATTTCTAAAGGATTCCTTGTCCAAAATAAAGATGTCAATAATACCAAATGTTTTTATATGTACTAAGCCTAAATACCCTACTAAGGAAAATCTTAATGTCCACTTTATGTTTTGCTTGAAAACTAATTTTCTTATCACAACTAGGTGTAAGTATTAATTTTTTATATTCAATACATGTTGCCTATGATTAATTTATTAGTGAAGTATTTGATGAGTATGATACACCACAAACAAAATTAATTCCACAACCTGGAATAATGTCTCATTATGTCCAAAATGACATGTCAGCTGAATATATGTGGTTATACTCAATAATCGTTCTACATGAATCTTTCACTTAGAAAGAAAAAAGTAGTTTACTTATCATCATTATCCTAGGTATCACCCTTTCTCATCATCTTAGAGATCACACATAACTTCGTAATAATATTTCTGAAGATACATTGTAAATGTATATCAATACACATGTGTGTCAATCATATTGTATTGAATATCAATGAAGAAAAACTGAATAATTTCATTAATAAATATTCCTAAAGAAGAAGCATTAACATTCTCCATTAATTTAGATTATTTAAATTAAACTTCCATTTTTTTATTTCATAATATTCAATTAAAATAACCCCCTTTTAATACAAAATTCATTGAAGAACATTGAAAATGTTCTTCTAGCATTACATGTCATTGCCTTTTTTTCCCTGCCTCACAAGTTTTTCCCATAAGAATTGATGGTTTAACTATATTTTATATTATTATTAACATGGTGACCCCTAAATAGATACTTAATAGATCATTTTCTCAATACTTTTTCATTTTTTAACAGAAAATGAGACTTGAGTAATAGGGTGAAAATTATATTATAATAGGATGTATTGAAAGATCACAACCCTCCTTTAAATTTACACAGATCCATTATAAACATTATCTATTCATTTCATTTATTAACTTTCTCATTGAAAAACACTGGGAGATGAGACATCCTGTTATATTATCCATGTCGTGATATAGAAATCACAAATAATGTCAAATGTTGATGAAATAATAATAACAAAAGCATCATATTCCCTATACATGAGTCTCCGATAATCCAATTCTCAACCTCTCTTATTGAGGTGACATTACATGATTTGGGAGACTAGCACCTTGAGTTTCCAATATCATAATAATATGCACTAGTTCCCATACAATTCATGGAAACTCATGAAGGTATGGAAATTGACTATTTCAATGATTTAGCATAGTTTTTAAAATTTTGGTATTAATCAACATTTCTATAATTTTTTTTATAATATTAGTATTTTAAATTGGATTACCTATTTAAATATTTTGATAAATTAAATAACTAAATCATTTAATGTATCCTACTATTTTATTGAATTCCAGTAACCCTATATGAAAAACTTTGAATACTCTATTTCGTCAGTATTCTAGAGTCAAGGATCCCAAAACCACCCCTCATAGTCTAAAATCTTTGCCTACGTCGCTACTTGATGTGTTCATGGGAGGCTTTTGGCTGGACACCCACATTAACTTGCGGTTCCTTGATTTATTTAGTGAAGTCCCAACATCTAATGTAATTAATTAATTTAATCAATGCTTTCCTCTAAAATGATAGAAATGTATCTTTGTATAATCCTTACAATTACATTAGTTAAGTCAACCACCACTCTCATAAGGACTCCCCTGTAGTAAGATTCACTCATATATATGGCATGAACGGCTCCCCAGACACTCGTTTTTTGTCAATGTTGAATATTGGAAGGTGATTTAGACTTAATATTTCATTGAGGGTTTTATTGTTTTTATGTGATGAAAGGAATCATTTTTTATATTCTTTGCATATACTATGCGACCAATCTCATAACTAACCATGCATTAAATAGAAAAAAACCACTACTTCACTTGTTCATTTTATCTCTGTATGTTTATTAATTATTACACTAAGTGATTTTATATTAACTACACATACACAAATATAATTAATCATAAACAAATAAAATGATGTCTTGATCATGAGATGGTACTAATGGTTGATCCATTGAGTAAATAAAGGATCATCTTTAGGCCTAGGGATAATACCTCGAGTCGCGTCAATTTCCACTTGAATTGTAGTGTATGTCCACAAAATGCATCAAAGTCCTATATGGTCATAAGAGGGGAATCCATACAACTCAGTGCATAGGTGAATAGGGGAAGCTAGAGCATAGGTCCGCGGGGTACTCGTGAGTCTCCAGTTAGGGGTGGTCCAATGTGGTAATGTGCCGCTAGGAGGGTCGGCGGATGAGGTCGTATGGGGAAGCTGTGATGGCTGAACTCTCCATTGGAGGAGTTGGAAGTTGTGAATGATCTAGCAAGGGGTTCTTGAGAGATCAAAAACCATTGGAGGTGGCTCAACAGTAGGATGTGGGTAGCACACATTGGCTTGATGATGTGAGTTTAGTATTATTTTTAGGCGGTGAAGGTAGTACGACGCAGTGGTCCGACGAGGCATTGGTCCAGAGGGTGAATCCACATAGGGAAAGGGAGATGGTCCAGATGTGATCCAAGGAGGGAGTGTCACACATTATAGAAGGGAAGGTTGAGTCTAGCTGAGGAGAGGATGGGTCGTTACGAGTCTTCCGGTTTTGCTGGAGGGCAGTGCCGGAGGGAAGTGGAACGACAGGATGAGGAGAACACTAGAGGAGGCAGACCATGGGCTGTAATAGAGGGGTTCAAGAAAGGTGACGATAATGGGACCCCTTGACCTACCTTTTATTAATATTATTTTCATTTCTTCACACATGTATGGGTGTTTATTTTGCAAACCTCCCTTTTTCATTCTTCTACTCTCCTGATCTACATCCCTATAAGTCTAAACCCTTTAAATATTTTTTTGATGTCTATATATTTGGATTAAAAAAATAATTCTTTAATTATATTATTAACAATATTATAAAAAAATTAATATTATTATAATGAAACCACTAGTACTAAAAATATTATTTTGATGACCGGAATGATGCCTGGAATCAGCTTCACCTAAAAATGGATATAAGCCCTAAATTCGTTTGATGGTTGATGCCCTTGGGTGAAAACCACATATATATTAAAATATTTTCTAATTAATTAACCCATAAAACAACTGTTTTTTATTACAAACATAAACTTCAAATGGCAGTATATTGGTCATCATTTTTCGAATTCAAAATCTATCTATGACGTTGGGTCCATATCAACACCACCTATAAGGTTTACTGAAAAGTTTTATTTTTTTATCATAAAAACATTCATGAATCCCTCTAATACCAATTTTGGGTATTATGGACATATAAGATGCTCAAAAAATAGGATTTTAATTTTTTTTCACTGACGTACGACATGAACTCGTCGACATCGGCGTATCACTACCTCATTTATGCCGATGATCTAAAATGAAGAGTTTTAAGCACTAAATGAAACAGTAATATACATTTTTCAGATCATATTCCACACTTGATGTCTTCTCATAGTTCATGATTTCTAATTGAATAATAAAAATTATAATTCCTCTATATCATCCACACGTGTTTTGAGATACTTTAGGAGTTCATTTTGTCGAATTTTGGCTGCTAGCATGGAGATTTGGTGGTGCCTTCGACACTCTGAAAATAACCACATCACCATGGTTGAGTTTCATGAGAGAGAGCTCAATTTAAGCTTGTGGATCTAGATCCTTTCATTGTAGAAAATCGGTGAGATGATAAGAGAGAGAAATCACATTAATAGTCCTTGGAAAACCTCTCTTCTCTTCTATTTATAATTTGAAATGAAATTACACATAAATCTCATCTCAAACCCTGAATAATTAATAAAGTATACAAATGATACTATTACTAATATAATAATTCATAAATATAATTTATTATCATTATCCACGTTCTTATAATATAATAAAAACATTATGTGATAATACCCATGAAATTAAATCAACTCTTACTCCCACAAATATTAATTTTACCTCAAATATATTAAACTAATATTTGTTCAATTAATATTTTCGTGTATTTAATTAAATTTTTATAAACACATTTAATAAATAAATTTAACTCCCATTACTCATAAATTGAATAATATGAATTTTATTTATTTCATTGGTGATCATATCTCTATGGAAAGTCATGGACCCCAATTGTGGGGCACACCATGTTTGAAACTCCAATTCAATTGCATATGGAATATTATTGAATACGCTCTTTTGTGTGACCCTCTATACCCTTATATCAAAAGAAGTGAATACTATTCATAGAACAATATAAGATTCTAAGAACCCATCATGACCCCTAAATTTATAAGGATTTTCACAGCAGAGACAACAAACCTATGAAAATGTACTGTGTAATACAATCTCTTTCTCTTATAACATCTTAGAAAGTAGGACACACACCTATGTCATCGTCCTTTTTCTTACATTATTATATATTTATCTAAATGTAAAAATTTACCCTCAAATTCCATGGCCATGATCATATGGAGGTACTACGATCCAGATAAACATGGAGCAGAATATATTACATTGTAAACATGGATGAACGAAATCCTTTCTTAACCATTCAACCAATATCATGCCACCAATGATGCACCCTGCACAAACTACCTCACCATGATTTCAATATAACAATTTTATTTTTGAATAAAAGTATGCAATGAAATTGCATACATTAGAAATTATCTCATCTTAGGAGACCATTACACATTATTGTAGATAAGAACATCCAATGAAGATAAAAAATGCAGTGTTTATGTTAGTGGTTCAATCCTCGTGATCTCATTAATTGTTCTCACTATGTGTTAACTTCACAAGAACAAGTCTCAACACTTATGATCCACAACACATGGTAGTCAAACATCTATAATGTCTAGTCAATAAGATTTACCTTGAACATAAGACCATTATTTTAGATTAATTTCATTGTATCTCAAGGTTCTTATTATAACATGTGATCTACTATAACCTTTCGATACAAAAATTAATATATTGTCTTTACCATTAAATAATGTATGCAAAAATATCTACACTATAATTGTAAGAATACATCATGTATATCTAACATTATACATGATTTGGTTATCAAAATCACTGCATAGTTGGCACTAGGGAACCCTATATTTCAACAAGAACAACATGTGGTGGCATAAATCGAAGAAACTACACCCACCTATAGACTATGAAAAACTTTTGGTTCTACCAATCAGGTGAAAGTCAAAAACCTAGAGCCCACTTAGGGTATCATACAAAAAAATTCATTAAATTAATTCTATTAATTGAGATTTAATTTTCATTTTTAATTACTCCATCATGCATTTGACTATCTCTAATATTTTTGAACAAAAATGAAATGATCCTTGTGCTTAATGGAGTAATTTTACTTTTTAGGTTCAATATGGAACATAAAATCACCAAATATCAAAGGATGAAAAATGAATAATCATTATTTAAAAAGGTAGTTCAACTTAGTTTTTTATCTTTTAAACACTTTACATTTTTTTCCAATCATTATTTGAGTATTAAACATGATATTGTATACCAACACATAAATTCATGGTTTACTTGACTTATCTAAGACACAATTGTTTCTTAATATTTCTGTGATTCCTTGTTTTAGATTTCAATGTCAATGAAATTGAATTATTAAAATGAAAATTTTAATTTTTAAAGTGAATCATGGATATTTAAATGAGGACACATGATTTTTCTAAATTAGTTGATTCATGAAAATTAAATTTCCCTACCATTTCTCATGCTTTGAATTTCTAAAAATCATGTTATTTTATTTTCTATTTGTATTCATGCCATGATTGATTGTCCCAAATAATATTTCTCTTTCATGAGGGGATTTTTATACCATACACTTACTATTTATTATTAAGAATATTTCTTGACTGATCATGGGACATAACACTAACAATTATGTATAAATTAACTTGTTAAAGATATGAATTTAAAAAAACATGTTTAAAATGATTGAGGCATATTTTGAAAATCCATTATCCTTAAAAAACTCCTTTATATCAATTCTTTTTTCCCTTAGAGAATGTGAATGATATTTATAGGGTTGAGCCATGTTTCAAGCTATTTATATCCATTCCTACCCGACTCTTAGTAATTTCATGATAATTGAATATTGAACTATATGGGTAAATGTAATCATGGTAAATGGAATGAATTTCATTGAAAAAAGTATGTGTTGTGTTTATTATTGTGGGAATTTTAAAATATTGTGGAATCATTCATTGCGCTCCATTTTTCCCCAAATTAATAAAAAATTAAAATGATAAACTAAAAAAAATAATAAAAATGGGTTGTGATTTGGGAAAACCTATAATAACCATTACTTGACCTATGATTTATCTCATTTGTGGTTAAGTTGGGGATCTGAGGTTTATTCTAAAGAATAATTTTTGAAAAAAAATGTTCTTTGAATGATAAATTAAATTATATATAATTAATAACACAAAGAATCAAATGTTTGAAAAATTCATCCTTTATGCTTAAACTGATCATGATATTTTCATTATCCATCTTGGTAGTTTTCATGAAGGAATGAGTTTTTTAATGGATGGGGTTTTTTATGGGAGAGATTCATGAAATAGGGCATCCCTACCTAGGGGTAATATCTTTATTCCTATTAAGTTGGTTTTTCAAAGGATAATTATCGTGTGAAATCCCAAGAATTTTGAGGCTCTTTCTTATAACGAGATGGTTATAATACTTAATGAATTAATCTCTACCATGGTATTTCGATTTTAAGTTTTCAATGGAGTTACTTCATGAAGGATTGATACTTGTAAGAATCCATCTATTGTTTTTATCATGATGGTTTATGTTTCATAAATTCAATGATTTTTTTTTCAGAAGGACAAAGGTCAGGTTTCCTTCAATGTAGTGTGGGGGGAAGTATTTATAGAAATTTTGGTCTCAGGAAGGACCATTAAATTAAATATTCCATATTGTAGGTATGTTTTGTGAAATATGGAGAAATCTATGAAAAAACTTATGTTTATCAAAGGTTACGTTAATTCCTGTGATTTTTTCTGAAGTGAAAAAAAAACCATCACAAAGAACATATTATTTTTGAAACATTGGAACTCCAGGAATCATTTTAGTGTAGTGTATTTTGATCATGTTTTGGTGTAGATTCACCTTGATATTCCATCCATCCACTCTGTCTCCCGTATTTAAATGTTTTGTCTCAATAAATTCCTTCATTAGAATGGGAGTTGATGTAGGAGATGATGGTTGGATTTTGAGGTAAAATCACTAAAAAAATATGGGTTCACTTTTTGTGATACTTGGATCAACCCCTTGGCCTATAATATGGGGGAGGGTTCCATAGGGTAATAAAACCTTTTCATGAATAGTAGTCCATTTCTATCCTTTAAATAATCATAAAATCAATGTGATCATTTTGTGATCAAAATATTTATCTGTAATGAAACTATATAAATTATGTAGATATGTATAATTAAAAAATAAATTCTTGACATAGTGAACATTCATTAATTAGACATTCATGAGATCAAATTTTACAAACCATGATTCAAAAATTTTCGAAGTTCAAATGATTTCCATTCAACGTATCGATGATTTGGATGATCGATAAAGGGAGAAGACCGGTAACCTCATAATTAGGGAGAGATTCAAAAAAAAATCTCAAATAACGATACACATGAAATTTATAATGGTCGCTAAATATTAATATAGAATTTGAAAAGGGTTACTATTATATGTATTTAGGCGAAGGGACAATGTATAATTCCCAAGTTCCAATTGAGAGGATATTTCTTACTAGTTCAAAAGCTCTAATGGGATGTACCGATGGTACATGTCTTCCACGAGTTATAGTGTGAAATACAATGTATTTACTAATATACATTTTCTATGGAACCAAATGAAAAATATCAATGAGGAATATATTAATGTAGAGAGATATCATCACCACTATGAATGTATTTTGGAGGTAGATCTACCAGACCGCCTCGAAGGCTAGATAGAGGGATGGGTTTCTATCCAGATGTAAATTTCAGAGACGAGTGGGCCTAGAAATTATGGGTTTTCCATTTCTATGAATAAAATTAGGAGAATATGAATAGGGTAGGGCTATATGAAGTGAAATTGTATTTACAGTTCCATGTTTACTACTACCCATATATCATTTTCTAGCTACTATGTAGCTGGTCACCGGGGACCAATACCTTCAATTTGTAACATGGGTAGGTCAATTATAGACTACGGGAATTCCAATATATTTCATGGATCCATATTTATGGGGTGATATATTATGAGATCCTCCAAAAAAAATTCTTTTTGGATGAATCCGAGAAGATGATGGAAATAAAAAGGGCATCATTTCATCTAGTTCTAGGGAAGGATATGCACAAAATGAAGACTATGGATGTCACTATCATGTAGTTATTCGAATTCTTTCAGAACTATCCTACATATATGATACTAGGTAGGTATTTCAAGTACAAAAAATATTTGAATATATAGAAGAATCATGTGTATTGGAGGATTCTAGAGGTGATGTAGTGGTGCATGTTTGGGTATAATGTGAAACCTCTCACTCCCATGGTTATGTTGGTGGGGTTTATTGGGACTCTCATCGGCGGTCAAATTATCCCAGTTCATGATGTGCATATGAGGGAGTTGGAATGAAAATTAATTATGCATGAGATAATATTCACATGTTGGAACATCAATATAGTGGTTCCAGTGTTGAAAAAATTGTATATGGTGTTTCATTGCATCAACAAGAGTATGACCCCCACCCCCCTTCATGCGCATAACTCATTATACATTTTTTAAAATTGGGTTACCCCAAAAATAGGGGGTATAAATACCCAATCCCAATATCAAATACAAGATCAAACATCCATCATTCTATAATTAATATTTCCATTAGTCGAAATCTATCACCGGATTTAGTTGGAATGGTTGTGAGAATCTGATGGAAGACTTATTTCTATTCCACTCATTCTCCCTTCTAACAGGGGTGGTAATGGGAAATGGAATGCGGAAGTGGATTAGTGGTCATACCTATTGGACATATGAGGTCGGTTACTAGCGGACATGGTGGATTTCATGGTGTTTTATGAACTATATTCTTCGTACCAGTTCTCCATAAAATTGTGGTGTCTCTACAGGCTCATTGTGAGGGTTTACACCAAGGATCACATCAAGCACCACCCCTCAATTCTATGTATATTATAGCGTATATGTGTGTGTGAGGATAAAATGGGAAGAAATGATATTCTATTTTCTAATAGTACAATAAAGTTTTCTCATGAGTATGTTATGATCTGGGATTGTGAATACCTTGCGGAGTTACTGATGATACTATCAACTCTAGATTATTTTGATGAAGGGGCCCCCTTTCCATAGGTTCAAGGTTATGTTTTTGTAGGATGAGGACATTAAAGATGAAGATTTGGTCCATCTGGGTGGGAAATGACTATTGTTTCTAACTCTCCAGAGGTCATAGTGGAACCTATCCCACAACATTCAAGAAATTATCCATTAGTGGATTGAGGACCCTACAATGTGTTTATGATGGTGGAAGTTGAGGCTATGAGAAGCCACAATGATGTGAGGAGGTCCCTTATGACACTATATTCTATGAGGAATAGTGGAATTAGGAATTTTTTTGACAACATTGATCCCTAAAATTGATATGTAAACACCTTCATAATGAGAGGATTCACCACTATGATCTAGGATATGCCATGGTAGGCTTATAACTCGCCTCCACAGCTGATGTGGGGTGCTATCTGATGGAGTTAGAGGTTTTGGTCCATTCATGTGGCATGAAACAAAAATTTAATTACTGGATGATGGAATTTTTGTGAATTAATTATTCCCCCAAAGATATTGATGTGATATAGTTAAAAGTACTAGTGAATAGGGATAAAGAGTCAAATGAAGATTTTTATGGTAGTTATTCATTCTGTGGATCCCTTGAGTTAGGATACTCTCATATTCATGAGGTAGAAATCCATGTTTCATGGTTTTATTACATAATATAGTCTTATATGAGATGTTACCTAACCTCTTTTAGAATTGTGGAAGATTCTAGAAGCCAGGAGGTGGGGGAATCTATGAAAAACACCATATGGTTAACAATAATTCCCAAATTGTTTATGGAAAATTCATGTTTCCTCCAATGACCACCACGTTGGTGTTGTCATTGGAAGGGATTCTGATAAATATCAATGACCTACTAGTTGTTTATTATGATTCCTATAATTTTTAACCGTTTCACTATTCAAAATTTTTATGTTTCATTTCCATTATTAATTTGAGTATCAACAACCATGTTATTTTAATGGAAGTGAAAACAATGTGGGGACTATAGATTCAGGTAGAGATTCCTAATCTGGAGGAACCTGCATCTGAGGCAATGATATCTATCATTTCACCCTCAAAAAAAGCATCCTTGGAGACTGCAGTGGTTGATCCCACCCTCGAGGTGTTGTAGGTGGTGGAGGCCAATGATGTAGGATCAAAAATAGAATACTAGGTCACAATCATGATGGTGGTAGTTGAGGAAATTCATACAATCTCTACCTCTATAGAGGTGATATAAAAAGTGGGTGAGAAATTGGGTGAAGAATAATTTATTCTATAAATGGAATACAACCCATAAAAAATAAATTGTATGATCTAATGATCGATGAGCTAGAGGTTATCTCAAAGTAAGAGCCCACACCACTCATGTAATTTCTGGACTATGCCTCGGATGTGGTTGAGAAGAATTGTGTTTTTAGACATTAGGAATGAAGGAGCATTTGTAGCATCATTACCCATGCCCAATTGGTTTATCCTCCATGCCTAGGGGGATCATCTTCCACTAGATGGTAAATTTTGGGATTGGTGGAGTGGAATACTATGGATTCTTGATCTAGCTCATGAATTCCTCACTAATTAGGCTCATGTGTAGTTGAATGAGTTTCATTCCTCCTAATATAGAGAAAAATGTGATGGTATCAAGGAATTATTTATAGAAAAATAGTATCTTTTTTCCTAGAAGGGGGGATCAGTAGTAAGTGGATTTCATTTTTAGTAGGGAATAAATGAGAAAATCATCAGAGAGTGAAAATGGGGGTTGTAAATGCATAAGATGCAGAGTAAACATCCCTATTGGAAAAGAGCTAGGTTATGTAAGGTCAGAAGAAAATTTTAGATGGTTATGTTTTCCCTATGAATATGGAGGAGGAAGTGGGGCTAGGTAGGAAAAATCCCATAATTCCTCTATTTATTGGATGGTCAAGCAGGAGAACTCAATTAATGGGGCCAATACTTAGTTAGAATTTCTTCTTCATTCATTGTAATAATAGAGGTTCCAAACTTTGGAAATCCCTCCCCATTTTCACCCAAAATCATGATAATGAATGTGTAATATTACTATTATTTTCTTATTTATATTAATAACATTAATAAGATAATTAACTCTAGGTCTCTAACCTAATGTTATTTATACAAGGTATGAGATAAAAGTGAAAATTATATTATGTCTCGTTTATATTTGAGTGCCAACTAAGGAATTTAGGGTCGGGAATTGAGAGCTCATGTAGATCTCCTCAGAGACCTACAGAAATAGAAACTAATGTGATTTAATACAAATATTTGATAGATATTATCAATGAATATGGTGCATGATATTGTAATACTAAGGGAAATAGAGTCCCACATTTGCGAGGGGAAAATGGGGAGGTCAAAATTTTAGACTCAATGGATTGAACTAAGGATTGGATAGAGGTGGGCTGAGGATAACTATTGAACTTGTTGGAAACATGGAATCTATAACCATTATACTAAACGATTCCACTATATGACATTCTCCAAAGTGATATGTGAGCATATATTGTCCACGATCCTTCACCATGGGGGGTCATTCATGATTATCAGAGAAAATACATTGACGTGTGATCCTTGGTGTTAGGAAATCTTATTTTGATGTACACCATCACTATGAAGAGGGTGTCCTATTTGGACATGTGAATTGGATGCTCATCCAGATACAGAAGGAAAAATGTGTGATGAAAGGGGAGTAAGGTGCTCTATAATATCGTGAACACAATTTCTGATACCCTATCATGGGAAAATAATATGTATGATTTCATGTAAAATAAATGGAATGTGTGCAATATATAAGGTGGAATGCGAACATCATCCAGATAATGATTGTGAGAGAAGGGTTCAGTCTGGACTTAGAAAGGAGATAAAGGGTTTCTTTGGTTACATAGTTTTTATTCAGATAGCATTTACCATGGGGTGTGCCTTTTAATATCATACTCTAATAACCAAGATCCCAAATTGAAGGTCATAGGGCGTGAACCATAGTGTGTTGAGGTTTGAGGTCATACAACTTGGGATGAGATAGTTGTATCATGACAATGTAAGGGAATTCATACTATGTTTCTTAATCCAACATGAGCAGATATCATTATGGGAATAAAAAATACTGGGGTTATTTCCAGTCACATGGGGGTGAATCATAAATGTAGAAAGGGGATATTTAAAGATCCATGAAAACACTAACATTCATAATCATTGTGCATGAACATAGTAGGGGTAACAAGATTGGTGTTGTAAGAACCTAGTTTTTCACTTACATATTGTCTTTTAAATTCCATTCTAATTAATTATATTGGAACTAATATGGATTCTAATGGGTTTTGAAACTGTCATGAGTGTGTATGGGGCTTGTTCAGTTCTCGAAACTCATGTTTTTGGGAGAAACATGCCTGGTTTAAGGTTTATATTAAACCATGCTCACAGGAAACACTCTTAGAGAAACCATGCAGGTGGAATGCCGTTTTGGATATAGCCTTACCACACAGTTAGCTCATGGTTTCTTAGATTGTGTGACCTAATCATGTGAGTGACCTTTTTCCCATGTACTCATTCATGGTATGGACATTGTTTTTCAGTCGATGTACAAGCTAATTTTTTAATAATTTTACCTTTTCCCCATAATGATCTAATTAACCCCCTTCCTCCATAATATGAATTCTAGTAGGATTAGCCTCAATTTCTTTCATTTTGGATATTTTTGATGTCCTATGGTAGGGATCATGTGATATAATTCGTTAGGGATTATTTCAATCTTATGTTCATCACGTTGGATGTGCAACGGTAAGTACTCCAGCCCTTTTGTGTTGTTCTTAGTCTATCTTTCTCTCGACCTTGTTAACAAGGAGTGATAATTTTTCCTCTTTTATTAGATATACCTTTATATGAGCCACGTCATGGTATAATAATAAATTAGGAGATTCATAAAATCCTATGGTGTGTGGTTTAATACTCATCCCTCATGTTCATTGATTTTGGAATTGTCGTTTGGGCCCACCAATTTCATCAGGAGATGTTTATTGAATTTATATGCCCTAATTATACTCATTAGACCTGTATTGTTATTATATTCCCATATTTTTGATTAATTTTTGGTGGTTACACCCACAATTTTCAACATCCCACGTACGACTATATGTTATAGTTTAGTTTTTAGTGTTTTGACACTTTTCAGCCTTCTATTGGATGTGCTCGAGCATTACCACAGTAATGGTAAGAATAATTATAATAAAAGATTTTTGAATCATGTTATGATGACTGGAATATACCATGTCACTCACACTTGTCCCACCTATGATAAGTGCATCAATTTTAATACTAAATGTGAAAGGGATATTTGAAAAGATACTATGTTTATGACTTTACCAGAATCAGTATAAACAAATAATAGTTTGTAAGTTTGTAGCACCCAATACCACATTAATGGAATGTCATAGAACAGACATTAATTAAGCAATATGCCTTAAATGGATTTAATAAATGTTACAGGCTACATGGCATTGTCACACTAATGAAAGGAAATGATTGAACCAAATGGACTTATTGATTAATTACTATTTTATTAAAATGTTGCATGTTAATTGAACTTATGAAACTAATGAAAGAATGGTCATGAACCAAATTAAATATTACACGAATTCACTATTAAATAAGAGTGGCCTGACTCAAAGTCACATTGTATTCCTATCGAGGAACAACTTTAGCTACCTGGAACCCTATTACAATTCAAGGATGTGGCTTTCCTAGGTTGAGAACCACCTAGATCAAGATCCTTGTTTATTCAAGGATTCCTAGTATGACATCGTAAGATCAATCATATTGTATTATATGAGTCGATGGATATAGTAAATGGATCTATTGTTGACAATTTTGTTCCACGTTTAATTCCCATAGGTCCCAGTCACTTCTTACCCTCATTTTACCTTGTATGATAATCTTGTATTCAGTATGAATCTTTTTTTGGAAGGCCTTCTAATATGCTCCTTGGTTTACTCTCTTAAACATATCCAAGATATAGTTATTACTGAGTTGGTGAACCATGAGGTCTACGTTTCCTTGGTTATTACCTTGGAACCTCATTATTAAACATCAATACAGGTTTCCCTATTACATATTGACACCTTCACCATTAATAATGTGTGACATATATATATATATATATATATAGTAAAATAATGACTTGGTTGAATGTTCAGACACCAGTAGAGGGATGAAGCAGATAATTGGGTATTTAGTTTCATTACACTACTTTACTTTATATATGAATGCCTGCACACTGTTACATTTCCATTTTATGGGAATGATGTTATAGAAACCATTAGTGGTGGCCCATAGAGATTTATTTCACAAGATATCTAATAAACATTTAGTACCATATGTAGATTACATGATTGTAGTTGTTGATAAAGGGAAGCATACAACATTGAATAGTTGATTTCTTACTCTTTAGGATGGATCTTGATAGCAGATGAACGATCTGAATCTCAGGATGCTTGGGATAGTATACTAGCTTCCTTTACACTTTTGCGGAACTTGTTATGTCTTTTATATTGTTTCCATGTTTTCCATCATTCTAGTGACATGACATATAATCTTCATTTATTCCATTTATTTCAGTTACTGTTATTGTTTTATCTATTTCCACTTTGCGTTGTTTTTAATTATAATTCATCCTCTCTTTACCATAGTTTATATTTATCCAGTACGCTACACTTTGGCTATGAGGTAATAGTCCCCACATGGACACACCCTAGGTCCTTTCTACTAGTTGGTGGCCTCTAGTGTTTTGGGATATGGTCGTCTGGCCATGTGTCCCACCGGGATCGAGGTACCAATTCATTGGAATCTGGGTCTAGGATTTCACAAAGTGGTGTTAGAGGTGGTTTCCATTCTTTCTTTACTATTTAGAGATAATATATTGGAGATTATGAATTCTTGGAAATTGTTCATAAGTCCTGTTTGGGCATCGTGAATCCATGTATCCTGTAAAAGGCATGTTTCATGAAATAAAATTGTCATTTTTTCCTTATTATAGTTATTTAACCATTGGTTGATGCACATTTTTTGTGGATTTGATAATTATTCATATTTTTTAGGAAATATTTCATCATAGTCCCAATGAAATGAGATAAAGGAGTTTTTTTACATGGGTCATATAGAAACCTACAATTTTCATGTCAGGCATTCTTCAATTCCATATAGGTGCATTTCATTTCATTGCATTGCTTGATATTCCTTGGATTGGTTAGTGATGCTGTGATATTAATATTTTGATTGTATAATACTTTTTTGTTATTGAGTGGTTTCATGTCCCAAATTAATTCGGTTCATGGGCCTCTATTCAGTGGGAAGGGTAATTTACCGTGTCAAGACATTATGATGTATATAAATGGGTGTTGTTTTCTATGATAATGTTTATGACCACTAATTCACAGATAATGGATATCCATTATAATGTGAAACATGTCTTATAATATGAAATGGTTTCACATACATATCCCACCTTATTATGTTTATGAAATGTATTGAACCGAACCATGTAATTAAATGTAAAATGAAATGAAACATATACTTGAGAACAAAAGGATACATGACATTCTAAGTAGGTAGTTGGGGTAGTATACATTGTTTAGTGAGTTTTCTTACATTCATCTTCCACTAGTAATGCTATCCTTCTACATAATCTTGTTCTGAGGTGTGTTCTTGGAATTTGTATACCAATGACGCCATGAAGTCCCCGTATTGTATGCCAAGAAGGTCGTGACAACTATAATTCAGACAGGGTGGGACTTTTTTCTTTATTCTTACCTCCAAGAGTGACAATCACGACACTACCTTATACACCGATTTTGGGAATTGACACCCAGGAACATGATTTTTTCCTATTTATAATGTAGTCCATTTAATGTGTTCCCCACTTTACACCTATTATGACTGATCTAACTCGTGAGTTTCTGTAGCATAAACCCTCCTACTTTTTTAGGGGATTGTGATCCACAGGCTGACGAGTCTTAGAATAAAGCCACCAAATAAATATGTGATCATATAAATATGCCTCTAGATATGAGGGTCAATATTTCCACATACCTAATTCAATATTCATCCATTCATTGTATGGATCTGATTACCCAGGTTGGTTTTCATCAAGGAATGTTATGGGTTGATTTCCAAGTCGCCTTCTATGACAAGTTCATTCCTCAGACACTGAGAGCTATCAAAGCCAGAGAGTTCAGGCATCACATGTTGGGATATATTTTAGTTATTGAATATTCAACCTGTTCCTCATAGAAACATCACTTTGAACAACTTCTATATGGTGATGAGCATTCGTGTACTAGACATTTTGAGTATGGGATCTAGTACAACATCTATATGCTGATGAATGTATTTCTCTTACCTAATTATTTTTTCAATAGTCAATTAGGTTCTAATAAATGAGTGTAACCTATGGGACAACAATAGTAATGGGTATAGTGGATCAGTGTCACAGTAGGCTAGTAGTTATCTTAGTGGTAGGAAATGATATATCAATGTTTCTTGTTAAGGAAGTGACAAGAATATAATCTGTTTTGATATCTACATGGTGTGTCATCAGGGTGGATGACAGAGGTAACTAAATCCACATTATGATAAATCCCTAATTGAGTGACTGGAATATTAATGTATGGGGAATCATTAGAGGTTCTAACAGACCCTTCAACAAGATTCACGTAGAAAAGAATCCAGAAAAGCTCCACCTTCAAGAAAGAGTTCTTTTATATCGCGTGAGGAGGGGATATGGAGTAGCACTGATAGGACTAGCTGAGAAGGAGGTCATGGCCATGGTATCTGGACCCCTGATCTCAAGAAATCCCGGTAGAGCAGTTATAATCATTGTAGTCCATATTTTACATTGGTCCTTAGATCATGCCAGTTTCACACACTACAACCGATACTCGAGGATCAAGTTGTGAGACCATATACAGAATGAGGTACTACTTTAGTGGAATCTACTATTGTATATTATTTATTTAATACATGTTATTAGAACTATTTTATCTCTATATCTATCATGGAAGGTCTCGGACTAGTGATAAAATATTAATGTGTTGTAATGACCCTAGATACACCAGATGAAATTCAGTCAGGGGGCATATGCCAGTGTAGGGATCCTCCCCTTGATCTAGATAGTTACCCTTTCTTGTGTAATTTTTTTTCTCAAGATTACTAGATTCGATGTCATACATGGGGTGGATGGGTTTTTCCAGTATCATACTATTGTAGACTATCATTTCTATAGAGTATCCTTTACATCACCTGAAGGAAGCAGTTATAAGAAAAAGGTGAGAGGGATATCCAGGCTGGAAGAGTGGTACCAAAGCATCATGGGCTAGGTGAGGTGACCTCCTAGATCACCAATATCTTCATAATGGATCAGTGTTTACATTAAGCTAATTTTCATCCAGTACTAGATCATTTAAGCGATGTATTTCCAAATATTTTTCTACATTACCTCATCATATAGAGGTAGAGTTTTTGATCGAGCTTGTTCTAGGAGTATCTCTAGTCTCTATTCCTCCATATATGATTGAAGATACTAATATTCCTAATATAAAGTAGTTGTTAGAGGATTTATAGTTAATGTATTTATACATCTTATTACATCTTCTTGGGGTTCTCCAAAGCCTTCCACTAAGAATGAGGATAGAATATTACATCTATGTCTGGATTACAAACAATTGAACCATATTACGGTCAAGAAATTAAATCCACTGCCTCTAATATATAATATCTTGAACCATCTTTAAGGACCTAGGGTATTCTATATGATCAAATATAGATTAGGTTATCATTAGGTGCAAGTTATGGAATTAGATATACCACCTAAATAATTCAGTAGGATGAATTTTTGGTATGAGTACTTTGTTGTGTTGGTAGGTATTCTGAACACGGCCGTTTTTTTCATGGATATGATGAATAGGGTGTTCAAACCCTATTTTGATTTTTTAATGTACTTTTTGAATGAAATATTGGTGTATTTTCATATTCATAGTGACCATTCCAATCATCTTGTGATTCTTCTGATTACACTATGACAACCTTAGCTTTACGCCAAGACTGATATGTACCACTTTTGGATCGAAAACATTATCTTATTAGGTCAAATAATATCGGGATCAAGAGTATCTATTATCCCCAAATGGTTAGTTCTATAGTTTCCTAAGAGAATTCCAAGAACGTGTTTGTTATACAGAGAGACTTGAGGATATATTGATATTAAATGTGTGTCTCCTATTTTCAGAAGTGTTTGAGAAACACTTTTAGGAGATGAAATAGAGGCATGTCTCATAACCTATTCTAAAACTAAAAAATATAGGCATTGGTTATACCATCTTCTGGGATGCATCATCAATTGGCCTAGGAGCAGTGATGATCTAAGAGGAAAGAGTATTTGTATATGGATATAGGCAGTTGAGAACTCATGGGAGAAACTACCCAACACACGACCTTGGCCCTAAAGAAGTTGTTTGTGCCTTACGTTAATGGAAACATTATCTATTGGGTAAGTGATTTGTGGTGTACACGGACCAAAAGAGCCCCAAATATATCATTTCACAGTGTTTCATGAACATCAGACATAAATTATGGGCCAAAAATATATAATAATTTTATTTTGAACATACCTATATGCCTGGAATGGGAAAATGTGATTGCAGATGCACTGAGTCGAAAAACTCAAACACAGTTCATACCAGAATCCAGGGTTGAATGGAAGTTAATAAAACTATTTTCATAGATACATATAGTGTTTCATGAATGTTACAAGCAATATTGTCTCTCATATTTGGTTTTTACCTCCTCCATCCTTGAGAAGGCAAAGTGTATATAGTTTTTAGATTCGTAAAGCTTGGTTCTCTATGAGAGTGTATTAGGAGATAACCCACATATAGATTGTTTTGTGGATAGAGAAGACATCCTAGACATACATAGACATGTCGGGGTTCCTGCAGATATTACATATGAGTTAATTCAAGGGTCCCTGGCTTTTAAGTTGGCATTTCATCTATGAATCTACAAAATGTATCAAGATACGGGACACTAGAATTCGTAGCTTGGGATGAAATATCAGATAAAAAATTTCATCCCTAGATGTTCCACCTATTAGTAGGTGAATGTGGAGAACCAAGGACATGCAGGAATATTAAAACTGCTTCATGTCCTAGAATGGAAATGGGAATATGTTTCTATGTACATTATAGTTAGTTTACCTGGGTCTCCTAGATACAACGACACTGTATTGGTAGTTGTTGAACGACTAACAAATGTAGCCCACTTCACTCCTATTTTGGATACATTCTTAGTTGATGATTTGAGAATAATATATATTTGTGAGATTATATTACTACAGAGAGTCCCAGGTACTACATTTTTAGATAGGGATGCTGGTTTCACATCATGGTTTTGGATGGGATTCTAGAAAGTTGTGGGAACACAAGTACATATAAGTACCACATTTCACCCTCATATTAATGGACAATTGAAATAGATGATACATGTTATAATGGATATTCATCGACCAAGTGTTCATGATTTTGTAATTTCATGGGAGGATCATATCCCACTAATTGAGTTTGCTTATAATAATTGATTTCAAGTGACAATTCAGATTGTTTATTTTGATTGTTTCTTATGTTAGGTCATTTCATTCACCCATGTGCTATCAAGAGGTAGGCGAGGCATCCCTACTAGGTCCTCAACTCATTCAGGAGAATTTGGAGTAGGTATATCTAATTAGAAATTGTTTGACTACTACTTAGTATATATAGAAATATTATCCCAATCATCGATGATGACCTCTAGAGTTCTAGGATGGGGATCGTGTTTTCCTTTAGGTATCTCGCATATAGCGAATAGATGGTTATAGAATAAATGGAATATATATAATCATTACATAGGGCCATTTGGGATTTTATAGAGAGTTGAGAGGGTATCCTAGCATTTTCTACTACCTTAGAGGTAGCATTCCATGCAGGACATCTTTAAAGTTTCACAGATTCTCCAATATCATGTTGACCCATATCATACCATTGATCACAAGAAAGTTGAGAAAGATGTCAGTGGTACCTTTTAAGAGTATCTAGTATGCATAATTGACTAGATTACGAAGACTCTATGATGCCAGTATTTCCCTCTAGTATGGATGTTTTGACAGTAGGGCCGAGTGTAGGTTAAGAATTTGGAGGAGGAGGCCAACCTACATTTCCAATGGCCATAGTTTTTCTATAATAATATTAGTCCACAATTAGATTTTGAACTTGTGGATGCGTTCTTTTAAGTGGTGAATATTATAATAACCTAGATTTCAATCAGGTTTGTATCCTTTAAAGTCTAGTTTAATTCCTTATTTTGGAACTAATATGGATGCCTAGCGGGTTAATAAAGTCCTTGAGGGTGTTTTGGGATTGTTCGGATCTCAAGGATCATCTTTTTGGGTGAAGTAGGCCTAGTACATAGTTTATAGAATACCATTTAAGAATGACTCATGGTTAAGGAAAACTGTATGGGTAGCATGCCTTTTTGGACTGAGCCTTAACACCTGGTTGGAATACAATTTCTCAAATTATGTAGCCTAACCATTCATGTTCCCCTTTTCCAAGGTACTCGGGAATGGTTATGACACGATTTGTCAAACTGTGCTGACAAGCCGTGCCAAGGATAATTTTTGGGTTATTTTTCCATTATTTCCTTAATGATATAAATAATCACCACCACCCTCCATAAACCAAATTCTAGTTGGATTAGCCTCCATTTCCCTCATTTTGGATTTTTTTGGAGGACTAATGTAGGGATCAATATAATACCTTCATTTGGGATCTATTTGAGATTTCTTTTGTCATGTTGGATGCGCAAAGGTAAGTACTTGAGTCCTTTTTTTTGGTTATTTATCTCTACTTCTCTCATCCTAGTTTTTTAGGTGTAAAAATTTCTCCTCTTTTCATATATCTAATCTGATCTGATCCAAATCAATGGTTGATAATGATTGAGTAGAGTTCTATAATCATAAGGTTGGTGGTCTACAACTCCTCCCTCAAGTTAATTGATTTTGAAATTGTTGTGTGGGTCCCACCAATTTCATTGGATGATGTTTATTGAATTTATATTCCATGCTTGTACTCATTAGAATAATATGGTTATGCTGTTTAGACATATGGGAGTATTTTTTGTTGGTTACGACCATAATGTTGAAATATTGGGTTACATAGACCCAACTATTCAGTTCTTTTGATTACCATATTTTGTATATAGTAAGATATACATGAAATTATATTACCATTAAATTGTATAATTTTCTGCATCCACTATTGAAATTATAATTTTCAATGATTAATTGTCATATCGAAAGTATATAGCAGTTCCGAGGTTTCAATGATAACCTCTAGATATTATATCTTGAATCATAAATATATGTTATATGTTCTAGTTATATATTTTTTATTAGACATGGTAGAAGATAAATCCATCCAGTTAGATCAAAAATCAATAAAGAATGAAAAGTGTAATGATAGATGAATGCATCCTACTTTATGAGATATTACAGACTAATAGATTATATTAAACAGTGTGTGTTCGTTGGTTGGTAGTCTCTATTGTGACAACAATTATCTTTTTAGGGTCCATGATGGATTTATAGATCTCGCTATTTGTCTGTGAATAATATTCACTACTATTGAGATAAGGGCCTACAGGGTAACACCCAATAGAATATTCAATAATCTACCATATTCAGTTGAATATAAAATTTGGACTAGGTGGGCCCCACCATTGGGGTCTTGGATTTTTCCATGGTTAAACGATCACCAATTCAATAAATAATATCGTTTTTTTTTTCAAGTTACAAATAATTGTATTGAATTTATTTTTTAATTTTACTTCAATGTTTTTTGTAAATACATGAAAAATATTAATTAACGAATGATAAATTATTCAAGGTTAAATTAATAATCATGGGAATGATGAGTCAAGATTTTGGCTAAATTATTATCATGTAATATATTTTAACTTATATTATAACTAAGTGATAATAATATTAATGACTCATATTAGTAGTCATTAAATTTAATTAATAGTGCATTGATTATTCAGGGGTCGGGTTGACATTTTTGAATAATGACATGACACTATAAATATAAGAGGAGATGAGATTGAAAAATACTACTCATGAGGATTCTCTCTCCTCTTCTATCTCCCATGATTTAGAGAGAGAGGCTCTGGATCCAAGGGGAATGGATCTATCAGTCTCTCAGACATCACAAGTGAAGCGATTGGGTGATCATTGGAGCGTCGAAGGCATCATCGCAATTACATGATAACACTCAGATTATGATGAACACCGCTCACATGGATTCATTGAAGCATGTGTGGAAAATATAGTGGAATTAAACTTCAAATTATTTGAGCTAGGATTTCCAAAAATGAGAAGACATCATACATGGCTTCAAATTAATGTAGATATTTTTTACGGTTTATTTTTGTGCATAAAACCCCTCACGCATTGTCCTCGGATAAAATCACGATGCAATTCACCAACGTAAACAAGTTTACATCGATCCTATGTGGAAATATTTTAAAACCCACCTGTTTTTGGATTCAGTTGCATTCTTGGATCTTTCACGTGGTATCATAGTTACACGTTTCAATTTTTAGACAAGAAAAAAATTGCATTTTGTCATAAAGAGGGCGTCTATACAGTCCCAACACTATAGACCATGTATTAATCCAACATCCGATGACCATTCTGCAGTAATCTGAAGTTTTGTTTAGGATTTATGACCAATAAATTTATGAGGTTTTATATCAATGAAACACAATTTAATCATTAAAATCTCTAGTTTACAATAGAATAGTGTTTTCTGGTGAGATTTGATAATAATAATAATTATTATTATAATTTTATTATAATAATTATTGTTCTATTATAATAATAATATTAATTTATTATAATTTTATAATATTTTAGAATCATAATAATATTATTATTTTTCAAAATTCTATCTATTAGGTTTTGGAAGTTTTTTAAAGAACGAAGAATGACCTGCATAGAAGGTTAATGACATTTTTTAAAAAAAGGGAAAAGAGAATGACTAGAAAATAATGTCTAAAAAAATTTAATAAATGGGGGGAACCTGTGCACCATGACACCGTTTATTCCCCCTTCCACTGTGTGGAAATAGGGATCACCCCTTCCTCATCCGCCCCAGCAAGGGTGCACGACACCGCCGCTCCCAACCACTTGCAGTGGATAAATAAACCAGAGATATCTCCTCATAGGTCCACCAGCACGCATCGCGACCTCCTTTCGTGCCTCTTCTCACCATGTTGTAGTACACCTAAATATAGCCTGCAGGATACCCTTATTAGCTACAAAACAAGAAGGTTTTGGTGCCGCCCCTTACACCAGAAAATTCCCTCAGCCTGTGCCTTCCATTTTCCCAGCCCCAGGCCGCATCTACCTCTACCCATAATTCCACGACACACCAGGCAGACACCCTGCCGACCAACACCTCCCTGAAGTGCGTTGTAGTGGGACACCCTAACATCAACCAACCCGAGCCACATTCGACACTACCCCACTCTCGTCCAACCTCCTCAAGCAGTGCTTCATCGGTCTGGCCTCATCTTCACCGACATCACTAGGGGCTGCCACCCCTCGGACCGACCCCATGCCTGACCTTGCTTCACTTGATAGACCTGCAGCGCCCTGTAGGACAACGACCCACTGATGCAGCCACCCATGGAATCTCTCTCCCATGATGCAACCATTCCCAACCCCGACCGTTGCCCGGTCCTCCTAGTGGTCCTGTAACATGCGATGTCCTGAAACAGGCGCGGGTGGGTCTTCCTAGTTCGGAATGGGCTTAGGCGGACATGCTAATCCTAAAACACCCTTGCATGGGCTTGGTACCTTCCGGATTGGGCTTGCATCGGTTCATCCTAACCCGCACAAGACCTTCCTGATGTTATATGGGATTAGGTGGTTTAATTTTATAAAACATCATTTTAAATAATTAATTTAATTTGAGATAAGAATTAAATTAATAAAAAAATAATTTTTGGTTATTAAAATTTAAAAAGGAATAAGTTATTATATTTTGAAACCATTAAAAATATTTAATTTTTTTAATTTTTAGATTCAAAATTAAATTAATTAATCAGGACCGATCAATGACATTTTTGGAATTAATATTAGAGTAAAATTTTAATTCAATAAATAATTCCCTCAGAATTATTTAATGCATGTTTAATTTTTATTCTGCATTTAGTTTATATACGCGAGTTAATGTGTACACTAGTCATGATCCATAGACCGACAAATATTATTCAGGTTCTTTTTATTTAATTATTTATTTAATTTATTTATCTAATTATTGCATGACAGTTTTTAATAATTAGAATAATTAAATAAAAAATGATTTGTGTATCGTCTCAAGTGTCATTATATATATATAGTCTTGCATGCCCATTCTCGGAGTTTTATTTTATACCAAGAGACCCCCTTTCCTGCATGAAAGTACATTAGTATAATGATGAGAAGAGGTACGACACACTTTTCACAAAGTAATAGAGACGCACCAGATAGGAGTAGGATGCATTGGATGAGTACACCTTGCTATTCAGGTTGCGAGCTATGAGACAAAAGGTATTGTCCATAGGGTCTGAGTTGGTCTATTATTCACTCAATGGATCAACCATTAGAACTTGATCATGACCAGGGGTTAATATTTTTTCAGGATTTATTATTTTTTGGCATGTGTAATTTATTGTGTGATCACAAAGTATAATAATAAACAAGCATACAAGATAAAATGAACATGTGACGTGATGAAATTTCAATTTCTTGCATGGTCAATTTTGAGTACGATCACATAGTATGTTATTATAAAAATAGAAAATGATATATTTTTTCACACTAAAAATAATAAGGCCCTCAAAGATATATTAAGTCTAAACAGCCTTCCATCATTCAAATTTGGACAAAATCGACTATTTGAGGTGGTTGTCATGCCATAGCTGAGGGTGCCTTTTACTATCAGGGAGTCATTATAAGAATGATCAGTTGACATAACTAAAATTGTTGTAAAGAAATAGTCATAACTAGCTTGATATAATTTTAAAGGCAAGCATTGTGTAAATCTTTTTTTGATTTAAGAATTTGGGACATCACTCAACAGTTCAAGGAATCTCATGTTAAAGTGGTCAAATAGACAAAATCCCCCTTGAACTCTCCATGTAGTGGTGTAGCAATAACTTGTAGACTAAAAGGGGAGGTTTTGAGATCCTTAACTCTAGAATAATGAACCGATAAAGTATTCTAATTCCAGCATAGAGGGTTCCTATAATCTGATAAAATTATTTGAGACATTAAATGATTTATATAATCAATAAAAAATGTCTAAACCAGTAATCCAGATTAAAGGAACTCATCTATTGAAATTTATTTTTGTATAAAAATGGAATGTTATAACACAATTTTAAAAATTGTGATATAATTTTGGACAAAGTAATTGTTCTCACTGACATGAGTGTCCATTAATTTTACAGGCGTGTGCGCATAATACTATGATATAGGAAACTCAAAGTTCCAGTGTCTCCAACATTGTTAATCTACCTCAAGAATCGAGGGTGAAAATGCTTACAAGAGACAAATGTAAAAATCATATGATAGTTATATCATTATGCTTTCATCAATTTTTGGTGTCGGTTACAGTCACTTCACCAAGACATGGATGATATAAACATGACGTCTCATCTCCAAAATGCTTGCAAGGAGAAATCGAAGCAACGATATGAATAAAGTGATGGTTACAACAACATGTGTAAATTGAAATATTGATCATGAAATTTAAATGGATCTCTTTCTCATATCATTTTCACTAAATTACTTATGTCTCGTTTTAAGTCACAAAATGAACAAGTATTGAGTAAATTCTTCATTACAAATTTTTTAATGGTTTTCCAAGATAATAACTATACCAAAGACAATTTCATCATTAATTGTTATGGAAAATAAATTAAAAGAAAATGTGAAAAGGACAAAAGGTATGTAATTCCCATTGATCCTTCTCAATTTCCATAAATTAATGACGTATTAGAAATGGTTATTTTCATTGCATATAATAAAATAAAACAATGGATGTTTAAAATCAATAAACAGATTTAAAGAAGAATGTTTCCTCTTCAACATCACACATATTCATCAATGTACTGTTTCCTTTTTTACTACATAAGTATTTAATACTATTTACTTTTTAAATATGTGTATTTAAATATAGTTACCATGAATTTATAGAAACCTTTCTAAATGTCATGTGTAATCTCTATGTGGATTTTGAAAGGGTGATACCTTGGACAATTTTGAGAAGTACACGACTTCTTTAATTTCCAAGTGAAAGATTCATGTTGAATATTATTGATTATAACCAAAAAAATTAATCTCAAGTGTCCATGGAAACAAGGAGACATTATTTCAGGTTCTGGAATTAATGTTGTTTTTGTTAAACTCAATCACTAGTTTAGTAATACATGAATCATAGGAAACTAGAGATGAATATAAATGTATTACTTATAACCAGTTGTGACAAGATAATTATTTTTCAAGTAATAATAAAAGTTAATGTCATGAATATACCAAGTATTTTATTTAGGATCGGCACAACTAATAATTTTGGTATTATTGATCTATTTAGTTTTGACAAAGGAGCCTTTAGAAATAAAGGTGTGTCACAAAGATTTTGGAAATAGTTCTAGTAGTAAGAATGATCTATTACAAGAATAAGCTAGAGGTATATATACATCATAATAATCCATTATGTAATTAAGAAATAATAATGTGAAGTATATTTAGGGTCAGGATATATGAGTTCTTTCTGGTGGGAATACCAAGAATTCGTCAATCAAGATAATGTAGCATGGAGTAATTCTTAAACACACATTACCTTATCTACATCATGAAATTTATGTTAATGAGGAGTATTGAAGATGATGTATCAAATATCAAAAATGATCAACAAAAATATAACATGGAGAAATTCTTAAACACATATATTTTACATCAAAATTTTAATGTAAGTAATATCAAGGATTCAACATATAGAAAATTCCATTATATTTTATAACGTGGTTAAAAAATAATGGAATTATCCCATAAATATATGTAAATTATAATAAAAACCTAATATCATATAAGTCATGGTATTATGTTAATCCATTATTTCATAAAGAAATGTGTTACGATGTAAATAGTTTGTTCAGATACAAACAATCATGAATCAAGAATAACACATTGTGAATTTAGTCAAATAATCCTAATGATTTCATAGGATATTATATAAAACACTAAGATATAAAATTTTGTTGTAATGTAACAGAATACACTTATATATAAGGGTGCACATCTCTGTTAGAGATAATGAGAGCAATATTGACTTGAGTTTAGTCAATGACCAAGATGAACAAATAGTTGGTATAGTAACTCGTTCCACAAGCACATGTGGAACATAGTTTTTTATAGAGACACAAAATATGTTGGAATGATAAAACTATGGTGATGGATTTTATATTCATCACGGTCAGTGGTAAATTATTCATTTCAAATGATATTTTTTACAAGTGAACAACATATGAAAATTAGAAACGATTGAAAAGACAAACTATTATTCTACTAATGGATTCATTGTATCAAAGTGAAAATTTAATTATTATTTTGAATATTGTTGTGAGTATTAATGTGAGTTAATAAATGGGTGATATAATCACATTACAAATTCGTTTCAATTGGTTTCACCCATTTGTTATTCCTAAATCCAACTGAAATTTACTTATCATAGATAAATTTTATGATAATATTATTTATCATTGGATTTCATGACCACCAATCATGGATGGTGTCTATAAGACACAACCAGAATGGGATGGTCACTTCATCGAATGCTAATAAAATTTTCAAGTTACTTAAATCCAGTTTAGGATTGATGTAAGAAACAAAATCATAGAAAATTAATTTGGAACAAATGATTTTCATGTGTCTACCAGAGGTTAGTGGGAGCGTCAATGTTTTCCACGAAAAGTATGTTCAGAAACATATAAAAAGAGACATTGGACTTATAGTTTGTTAAGACCAAGATGACAATTATTCTCTAGTGATTGACATAAAGTAGAAACCTATTCTATAGGGAACATGATCTGCTAGGGATGATCTATAGATTTCATGGTTTTAGTCAATCACACATATAGTGACATTGTATTGAAAAATACAAGTTGGAACATTTCTAAAGTTGAATTGTTTCTTATGTCACATGGCATAATATCTTCATGTTGACATGTATGTGACATGGGAAGAGATAAACGTGGTGAGTTAGAATGTATATTTCTATGTGATGGATCAATCATGTATCCGATGATATGTACAAGAACCAATATTTTTAAGGTATATTTTATAGTAGGAAAATATCAATTATATCCAACAGTTCTATAAGGGATGTAGTCTAATGTATCTAATTATACTTCAGAAATTATAAAAGCTAATTACCTGGTAAGTTGAGAATAAAGGATACTTGTTTTCTAGGATACACACTAGTCTTCCATAGATCAATATGAACTATTATCGCAGTTAGGATAAAGATGATGAGCGAGTAAATATCATATAGGTTATTGGTATCCATACCTACAAAGATTGAGTACGTTGCAGCTTATAAGGAAACTAAGAAGAAGATAAACATAATTATTTCTTCCAGTTCTTGGAATCACGCCTTTTGAGAAAATTATTATCATAATTTAAATTATGATATTATTACTAGATAAGAGGTCATGTTATTACAGTGGCCAAATGGGATATACATAGGATACCATCTCTTGATATGTTTTACTCAATGATACATGGTTTCAATAACAGAATAGGTACACAGTAAAACCATGGCATACCTAGTTTATAAATCCATTACTTATCATGAACAAGATGTTCATCATGTGAGTAGCTAACATGTTTGGTTAGTAATTTTTCTCTAGTGAAAGTGGGAGTGTTGAAATTGAGGGTTCCCTAAACCCAACTGTTTAGTTATTTTGATTAATATATCATGTATATAGATAGTTATACATGATGTCATCATACCATTATAGTGTGTAATTTTCTGCATCCACGATAGAAATGGTAACGCCCAATTATTAATGGTCATATAAAAAGGTTATAGAAGTTCCCATGCTATAATGAGAATCTCTAGATACTTTGAAATTAATCTTAAATATATGTTCTATAGTCTAGATACATCTTAATGATTGGACACAGTAGAATTTTGAATATTAGGGGATGTGGGCTCATAATAATTGATACTTCTTTTCATGAATTTTGCACATGTAGATCTCTACTAGTGATATCATGAGAAATGACCCGCCAATAGGAACACCACATGTTTTAGTGTCATTGGATGTTCATATCTATGATCATGTGTAATGGTCTCCTGAATTGATATCATTACCAAGGAATGTCATTTGATTACATACATTGATGAAAGAAGAAAACCATGGAAATGAAGTCGTGGTGAGGTACTTTGTGTTGGGTGCATCTTTGGTGTCATGGCATTAGTTGAATGGTCAAGAAAGGGTTTGTCACTTCCTGGATTTGGAAGTAATATATCTCAGGACTTGTTGATAAGGACGCTAGTACCCATATATGACCATGGACATGGATGTTGAATGTAAATATGTCTAGTTAGATAAAAAAAGATAATGAATGAAAAGGGTGATGGCATATGAGTGATTACCACTTTATGAGATACTACATACAAATAGATTATATTACACAGTGCCTGTTTGTAGGTTGGTTGTCGCTGATTTGACAATCCTGATCTCATTAGGGTCCATGATTGGTTGCAAGAACCTGCTCTTAGTCTTTGAATAATATTCACTACTCTGGATATAAGTTCATAGAGGGTCACACAATATAGAGTTTCCAAGAATTTGTCTTATTCAGTTGAATATGATATTTGGACAAAGTGGTCCCCACCACTAGGGTCTGGGAGTTTTCCAAGGTTGAACGATCACCAGTGCAATAAATAAATTCAAATTATTCATTTTATGAATAATGGTATTGAATTTATATATTAATTGTATTTACCTGTTTAATGTAAATACATGAGAAATTCTAATTGAAAAATATTAAATGATTCAAGGTTCAATTAATATTCATGGGAATTAAGAGTAATGTTTTGTACTAAATTGTTATCACGTAATATATATTAATATATTACAATTAAGTGATAATAAAATTTATGACTCAAATTAATAGTCATAAAATTTTATTAATAGTGTGTTGATTATTCAGGGGTCGGGTTGGAATTTCATATTAATTACATTAAACAATAAATATAAGGGGGGAGGAGATTTCAAAATACTATTCATGGTTATTTTTTCTCCTCTCCTCCCTCCCATGATCTAGAGAGAGAGGCTCTTGATCCAAGGATCATGGATCGAGCACTCTCTCAGGAATTGCTAGCAAAGCGATGCTGTGATCGTTGGAGCATTGAAGGGGTCATCACAATTCCACGCTAGCACCAAAATTATGATGAACGACACTCCCATGAATTCTTTTAAGCATGTGTGGATGATCTAGAGGAATTTGAATTTGGTTTCTTCAAGCAGCAATTTCCAACGACGAGAAGACGTCATGTGTGACTTCAGATTAAACCTGGTATTTTTTTTTTATTTTGTGCTTATATCCCTTTATTCATGGTCCTCAACTAAAATCGGCTGCTATTCAACGACATCAACAAGTTTACATTGATCATCGGTGGAAAAGTTTTAAACCCCACCTATTGGCAGCTTCCGTTGTACGCCCATTTCCTTTACTTAACACCCAACATCCCATGTAGGATGATATGCCACAATTGTCTTTTTAGTGTTGTGACACTTTTGAACCATTGTTCAAATGTGATCGAGATTTACCATACTAATGGTAGGCCTTCTTATATTAAATTATTTTCTACTCATGTAATGGTTAATGGAAAGTGCCACAAAACTTCTAATTGACCCAACTAAGGTAAGTAAAACAATTTAATAACTAAATGTGAATGGAAAATTGAATGTTTTATAAGTATATGAATGAACTTGATTAAATGTAGATAAATAATATGTTTCATGTCCATAGAAACCCTTACCATATTAATGGAAGGTAATGAAATGGAACTTAATTTTGAATATGCCTTAAATTTATTTAATAAATGTTTTTGGCTACATGGCCTTATTTCACTAATGAAAATAATGTCTCGAACTAAATGGACTTGTTGAAACATTTTGATTTCATTAAAATGTTTCAGGCATCATGACCTTATCGCACTAATGAAATGAATGGACTGAAACAAATAAAATATTAAATGAATTCATTATTAAACAAGAGTTTCCCGACTCAATAACGCCATGGATTATTATCAAGGAATGACTTGAGAACTCATAGATCCCATTATGATTCAAGGATGCTTCATTCTTAGGTTTAGACCCACCTATATTCCAATACTTTTGTATTATTATATGCCTTTTATTACAATGTAGGATTACTCTCATAGTTTTAAAGGATTTCATGGATACAGTCCTTGGATCCATCAAAGACAATTATGTTCCATGGTTAAAGCCTATAGGGTGCAGTCACTACATAGCACATTTTTACCTCGGATGATCACCATGGATTTGGGAGAAATATTATTGTGGAATTCCATGGAATATTATCTACAAGTTACTATCTTACCCTTATCCAAGATAATGTTATTACCGAGTTGGTGACCCTTGAGGTCTTTGTTTCCTGGGTTTGTACGTTAGAATTTCATTATTAAATATCAATACTACTTTCCATGTTATATCTTAAAACCTTCAACATTAATAATTTTTACCTTATTTATAAATTGGTACAGTCAAATAATGTCTTTGATATATATTTAGACATCATCTGAGGGATGATGTAGATACATGTGTATTTCGTTAAATTTTATTACATTACATTATATATGCATGCATTCACACTGTAACATTTCCATTACACGGGTTGTAAGTTATAGTTATCATCGGTGGTGTCCCACATAGATTTATATCCCACCCTAACTAAGGGATTTTTGGTTCCCTTAGTAGTATACAAGAATCCATGTTTTAATAAAGGGAAGATTATAGTTTAGAACACTTAATTTCGTTTTTTTATGATAGAGATTGACGGGAGATGATCGAGATAGATCTTCTAATTCTTGGGGAAATATTTTGATTTCATTTACACTTTTTGGAACATGTTCTGTATTTTTTATTGTATCCATGTTTTCCATCATACTATTGACATGAAATATTATCATTAGATGTTCTAGTTGTTTTAGTTATTATTACTGTTGTCCCTAATTGATTTTCTACCACTATTTACATATATTTCTTCCACGATTTTCCTCAGTTTATATTTATCCAATTTACTACACTCTTTTAATGAGGGCATAGTCTCCCCATTAGAACACCATAAACCCTCACTACTAGTAGGATGACTCTAGTTTTTGGGGAGATTAATTTGAGGCTATGTGGCCCACCAGGCTCGGAGCACATATGAAATAGAATATGGGTTAAAAACATCATAGGTTTCAAACTCCAATGAAAATAGATTATGGTCTAAATGATGTAGATTATGAATTCATTTTATTCAAATCGTGAGAGGGGGTTGAAAATTGGTGAGGGATGTTGTTGATAATGTTTGAAACACAAGTATCTATAACATATTGTTCATAAATGTAGAAAAAGATATACGATTTTTACTATTGGTCATGTTTGAAATAAAAGGGCCATGAAAAGATGTGGGGAATCCTTTGAAAGACAGACTCTATATTTAATGGTGAGCTATATTTTCCTGACACCATTTTTTGGGGGTTTCCGTCTATATATGGGGGACTATGATGATTCAAATAACTTTAGGTTCAATTTTTGAGGATGAATTAGTGAAATTATTGAGAAGAAGCTAAAAACACTTGTTTTTACACCACCACATATTTGAGCACGCCTAGGGGAACATTAGTGAGTGAGAGTTGAACGGGTTCTTTCAGATATAATTGATAAGGTATGTCAGTTACCATGCTAGAAAAATGATGTGGGATCTGGGTATCTTTATATATCCCATGAAATTAAATGGGAAAAATACTTTAAATAGTTCTTAAAAATGGAACGGTAGGTAGCTGAATCTAGATAGGTGGAGACATCCCATGTGTAAGATAAATGTATTATTTAGTTTTACATTATAAAATGGGGGTGTGAACCTTACAATATAACATCATGCATTAAGGATTTTAGACGTGTAGTTTAATAGTTTCTTATAGTTTAAGGACATATCAGTTTGACAAAAATATTTTTTAGGGTTATTTCTTGTGACCAGGACATTTAGTGATGGTGAGGTGACTTTTCAATCCATATAGGCCCAGAACCACTTGACTCATGGGGAGGGGATGAACATAGATTTAGGTCATACTGATTGGACAACAGGGGGATTGGTCCCTGAATTAACTTCTTGATCCAAACGAGTAGTAACATAATTTTAAAAAGGAATTATAGTGGTCCAAGACCACATGAATCAAATGTTACATGTTGTAAAATATTCAAGGTCATGGTGGATTTTCCCATGATTAGAAAATATCTTGATTGGGATGTTTGGTTTCTTTAACCATGATATGGGAGATACTTCCATGATTCTTAAGTTTACATGATCCATGATTAGTGCATGAAAGAAGGAATGATAATGAATGTCCCTCGTGTCATAGTAGTGTATGATAGGTGTTGGAGAAGCTATATTGTGAGGGTCCTAATGATGCCGAAAAAAATATAGATGTTCTCAAGTACATGGAAGGATAATACTAGGGGTATCCAAACCTCACCAAAACTATGTAAAAATAAAATTAGGTAAATCGGGGATTTCAAAATTTGGACACTGAAATGGGGGTGACTGACCAACTAGGAAAAAATTATAACATATTCGAAAAACATGCCTCAAAAATATGATAATCATGAATGGAATGGGAAAACTCATGATTAACTGTTGACAATGTTTGACACAGGGGACCAAAATCATCATAAATGGGTCCTTCATGGTGCATATCTAGGTTGGTGGTGAGCCTATTTTATCTATGATATAGCACTGCTAGGGTGGGAATCTATATTTAATGGATTGTGAGGACCATGAGAATAATTAATAAATGTTTTACAGTGGAAATGATAATCCTTTCAGGTTTTATAAAACATTCCTAAAGGTATGTTCTCATGTGTTTTAATAGACTGAATGGGTGAATCAGTTAAAGAGTGTTAAGAATAATAAAATGGGAAAATATCCCTAAAATATATCAATGGTATAACTCAGACTTAGTCATTATTTATGGTATTCCTAACATGTAAATGGATACTTGCAATCAAAACACATGTTGTTCTTAAATGTGGAACTGTAAGAGACCAATGCTGGGAGTGGGGCACTCTATCAGGTGAGGGATAAGGGTATTATACAGTTTAATATTATTCAATTACATTGTGAACCATGAAATTTGACATCATGCTTTGGGGACATTGGAAACATAGATTAATTTTATATTGTATGGATGAGGATTCTACCATTTAAGGATATGTATCATTAACCAAGATATTATGTATTTTCACATCATGATATGAGGATATTTTCTTCTAGTTTTACATCATTTTATTAGGATGTTTCGATTAATAATTTAAATTTCTTGACCTAATACTATGGGAGTTAATGAAAATTACAACTTGAGGGACCATTAGTTTTTGGAGGTGTGATACACTCCCAATACATTTGGATCAATTAGTATACATCATTAGAGTAATTATTATGAATAACATAAGGTACTCCCTATTTGGGTTCTAGTTTCAACTACTCCTTATAATATATCATGTGTTTCCTTATATCCAACACCATGATAGTATAAATAAATTAATGAATTTAAACATTCTTTTTGAAGGCCTGTGTCACCAAATTTTGATTTTATAACAAGTTATGCAACACATGATACCTTCTTTCATCAAGGGATTCCAACTCATAAAAACATTCCTTGGCTCTGATATCCAACATTTATGGTTGTAAAATGACATCAATAGAATTGATACATAAAAAAATATATGTAAAATTACCTCTAATCCATACAACAAGAGTATGGGGTTGCCTAGGTGGAATTTATAGTTGTCGTCTGATATGCCCATAGGGAATTGGGAATACCGTCAGACCGTCTATTATTATTCTGGCCGACAATATTTTACATGATGTTAGATAGGGTCCATTTAAATCTCTTAATATTCCCATTTTATTATGAATGGTATAAGGTTGTGTGATTACACTATATTTTGTACATGATGTTTATCATCCTTAGAGAAGTGGCTTGAATACTGGTGTCATTTTCCATGAGAATGGTGTGAGGAATCCCAAATCATTGGATGATGTGAGGATTCAAAAAAGTGAGAACTACTTGGGTCATTAAAAATTTGAGTGGGATATCCTATACCAACTCTGAATGGATGTTTTTTTGGACATAAGGAACATACACAATCATGTTATAACTGGGGGGTAGGGACCTGCAACATCAAGTCCCATTATGGAAAAGGGCCAAGAGTACTTGGTGGTGTAAAGAAGATTCCACGATTGATATATGATGTTGGTATGGATTTGGAAAGCATGAAACCTCTTTTTTAATTACAGGTAGTCATGGACCATGGTGTGTAAAATTAAACTAACCTCTATATCCAGTGAGAAAGATTCAATCCTAATTAATGGTCCCCATATGACCCAATGTGGACATAATGCATAACTTGAAGAATCTTATTTTCATTAATGGAATGGAGATGGATTCTATACAAATAGTTAATATAGATGGTCTTATAAATGTTGGAGCTACCCCTGAGGCATTATTTACCACACATAAATAGATCCTCCCTACACATCGATGGATTCTTTCATTCTCATCTTGGTGTATAAGGAGGGTCCCATTATGGAGATACACAATAAAGGGAGTACGCCAATTAGGTTATTGTTCAACTACTAGGTTTTAAGGGATATTATATAGAAGAATAAGTGGTCAATTGGTTAAAATTCTATTCTTATTCATCAGGGAATGTAGGGGAATGACACTATTGTTGGCCATAATAATGACCAATCATCTTGGTCAGGCACTATGAGGGAAGTTACCAGACATTCTAATGCATCTTCCGGGTCATTATGAGACAAGGGGATATGATCAAAATTTACGAGGATGGGAACTGAGCCATAATCTCATGTGTCTATTCTAATATAGGGATGGAATCCTACTTTCTTACTATGTAGTCATCATTTATCTTCATGATGACTAGTTAAGAGTCTCCAATTATATATAGCCAGAGGACAATAATCTCATGTGTAACCTCTAGGTTTGTGATAAAGGCATAATATTCATACTTTATGGTTTTCAAATATTTCAATATATGGAATGATTACATAAATATGGGATGTTTTGGATTAAAAAAGATAATAAATTTTCCCAACTTATTGAGTTTGGGATTTTTGAGACTTATCCCAGTCATACTGTGTGAGGAACCATCACAATTCATCTCAATACATGGTGTGGTATGGTCGATGGAGAGGATATAATCATCTGGAATGTTAATGTAAAGGGGTGACTCTTCAAGAGTTGGTTGTGCATCCATAAAATATAATAATTCATGACCTTTTAAATCATTTACTGAAAAATCTAATATAAAATATCTACCTCATTACATTACATCATGCTAATCACCCAACCAGTATTGGGTGATTATGGATTAATTCAACAAATTTATAAAGGAAACCAACTGTATTTTCAAGGTTTTTAGGGAATGACACGATTTTTGAATCATGATGACTCAATAAATGAATATTTTCATAATTATATAATACCCATTATCACTATTGAGTAATAAATATATGATATAATAGTGGTTGTTTTTCCTTCCCTCGTTATTCTTCTCAGCTAGAAGAGCACCTGGGGACTGCTCCATGGTGCTCTAATTAACCACCAGAGGTATCCCAGATATGGATGAATTTAATAATGGATAGTGAAATATATACTTCTTAATGTAATAAATATATTATGGAGCTATTTCTCCTACTTCTATATAGCTCCTTTTATTATAATCTTAGAGAATGGTTTTAATTTATGGTCTATGATAGCAATGAATTTACGGATATAGTGTTTTTTTTCAAAGAAAATGACCATGGATACCCCGTCGTTCATGGGGTTTATGTGGTGGAGGAATATGAAAAATAGATATGATATTATTTATGATTATCTTGATTCAAATATATATATATATAACTTAAATGACAGTTTCTATAGGTGGCCCTATTGGAACACTTTAAGGGGTTTATTTTCAGCTCACAAGAGTAGATAAAGTGGAACACTTTCCCAATATATCTGAGAAGGTCCTGAAGTTGATAGGATTTGACCTCCAGATAAACCACATATCACTGTACTAGTGTTTTAAATATCTTAATGAATATATGGTTTATAAAAATCTACTAGGTATCCTTAGCATTATTTAAACCAAATGAAATAACATTGTTGAAAAAAGGTTCTATGTATTGCCCTGTAGGTATTGGATTCTTCATCCTTGGGGGAAATATGGTTCTAAATATATTAAACATACCCATACATTAAGGAAATATATTTGATGTAATATGTGGAATAAATTATAAAATCAATCACCAGGAGAGGTATGCTATACTTTAGGCATTGGTGGATAATATCCACTATGTTAATACACACTCTGACATGCCCATACATCTTCTTTTCTGGGATAACATAGGATAATGATTTCGGTTATTGTACTTCCTTGTTGAATATATCATTGATTCTATTATCATCCTATACCCTAACCTTGGATTCATGTGAAGGAACCATCATTGTGGAAGGCTGTTTGTACCAATGTTGACATAGTCAGAGTACAAGGTGATGAACAACTTCCTAGTGATAAATGCCCAACATTTCATTATAGCTATAAGAGTATACATTGTAGTGATGATTTATGAAATTTAATTATAATTCCTACCCTTCTAGGTTCATAAATATTCTAATCAGCATTAACTAAAAGTTTTATTTTCTTTTGATATTTTGATGAGTAATGTCATTAACATTGGCAGAGACACCCTCCTCAAAAGTGAGAGGGGTGCATTCCATATCCCATTACTCATTTGAATCAGATGATTTAGTAGGAAGGGGAGAAACTTCTAAACAATTGGAGTATGTAGTGAAATTTTTTTCAACCACAATTGGAGTATGATCCTTGTTGATATATTACTTCTATTTTGATACTGTGGGAAAATGATGATGAGGCAAATCTATGTAGTTTCTGTTAATGAGGTCCATCTATAATGTCAAAAAAATGAGTACGAGTGGACTCAAATAGATTCATCCCTACTACAATTAACATATTTTACTATCATGGGTTAGTGGTCATGTGGTGGACCTCTTGGAACATGACAGGATTAGGATTTTTCCCTCAAATATGGATGTCATTTGTAGGAAAGTGAGGTTATATATGAGAATTTTATTTTTTTCTATGAACAATGAAATTATACCGAACATCTAGGATCATAGGATTAACCATATAGATTTGGAAGAAAAATATGAATTTCCAAATTAACTATGGATCTACATATTTTGTTATATCATTGAGTGATTTATTCATTAAAACCCATTTGTTTGAACTAATTTTACTCACTATTATAATAGATGTCTTCTAGGTAGAAGGTTTACATAAGATGAAGGGAGTGGAATCACCATGGAGTACCCCTACTCAACTATTGAGAGAGTACTTGAGCTACAAATAATATGAAGATGGGACTATTGTATATAGGTAAATCAGAGGCCTTCATAATATTGCATTATATACAGTGTACTATAAAATATATATGAACTCAGTGCCCACTACTAGGTCACCAAACATGGTATCTAGCTATATCTTTACTCATGTATTATACTTTCACATTTCATTCCACTAAATTTTATGGTTATATGGAATAAGAGCCACTTCCATATGCCCCAGTTTTTTAGAGTGTCTGGGTTGGGATGATATTGATTTGAGAACCTAGTTTACAAGGTAGTGATGTATTTCAACACCATTAATTTAGAAAGGGACATTTAGTGGGAATATGATACCCTATATAATATAATCCTTAAAAAGAATTTTTTTTCAAACTCCTCCCATTTGGCCTCAGATACATAATATACATTGGTTGTAGATACCATATTCTCAAATTATGGGGGGATTTTCAGGGCTTATATGGTATCCTCACAGATCTCTTTTGATAGGTTCATTGCTTTGAGGAATGATATTATCACTTGTAGGCCAATGATATTAATAAATATATTATATTTTTATTAGAGGGATGTGATCCTATTTGTTGGAATCTTCACTTTGTATTGGAGTGTATAGGGATTAGTCAACTGAGGTTCTTGAGCCTGATTAGTGCACAACATGTCTTACTATTGTCAAATAAATTATCATGAAGACTAGAGGGATAGGGTTGAGCCTTGGTCAGGTTTTAATAGGATATAGGAAGCTAAGATTAGGATTTATAATCCACTAATATATTTAGACATGAATTTTCACAGGCTAACAAGGTTACTGAGGGATGCTCATATTGTACTATATGTGATTTTGGATTTTTGGACTCATAAGAATAAACCCTCCTTTATGGGATGCCAGCATAGGCACTCAATTTGATAACATGATACCTACCTCTCCCTTGATGATGGTGGTTGTGGGAATTATAAGGGGTTTTGGGGAACTCTTCATCATCAGATACTATGCAATGATCTACCCATCTGACTACATTGATTGATGAATATACGTATTTTTCATTAGTGTAATAATCTTGGATGAGTTTAGTAATTTAAGATTCACTTTATTCATTGTTAATGAAGTCATATAGTGTGTAATATAATTCTTTCACTAGTGGGAGGATCTGGTTGATTCGGTGATGCTGGCACCTATTACTTTAAGACTTGACAGTTTGTATTGTCGATCAGGTGGATAGAATGGGCATGAAAACCACATGAGGTGATGCCTTTATGAAATGGGCATAGATAATGATCTTGGAATGAGTGGCCATTTGGTGGACCAGTTAGTCAATGTACTTATAAATACCTAGCCCATACATTTACTTCCATTCAATAGTGTCCTCATTATCACTATCATGATCAACCGAGACATATGATACTAATTTTGGGACTTCTACTAACTCAATTGGGCCATGTTATACCAATTAATTAATCCAATAGTTAAATAATAATCACTATTTTATGGTGTTTCTGTGGACCTCATGGTATGGTTAGTAGTTCCATAGATTAGTCAAACTTTCTTCAAAAGGCCTATTCCATTCAACCAGCTTCAAGATATTTTCTTTATGGTGCAAATGATGTACCCTATGACACGATCCTCCTTAAAATAATATACCATATTATTTCACTCTATGAGGGAAAACTCAGGGGAATAACCCTGATTGGATGCCTGATTATAATTCTCTTGAAATGGTTTTTCTTAGAGAGCCATGTTTGGTTGATGTTCTCAAAGGAATAATCGAATTGGGGCCTCAATGTTTACAATTATTTCTACCTCTATCTTAACATGATTTTGTGATGGCATTGGAAGAGTTAATGGGTAAAATCTCTATGTGGTTCACTACAAGGATTCTTCTAGATGTTGATCCCTTTTGTTGAAATCCTAGAATCCACATAGATAATTCATGAAGATAAGAGAAGGAACAATCTATTTTTATTCATTCTCTATGAACATCATCAATATTTTCTCTTGGTAAAACTACATATAGAGAGATTACATGAGTCCCTTCCCTCAGGAATTGATGTTAGAAACTCATTATTCAGATGTCTTCTTGCATTTTAAGTGGAAAGTGATGATTGATTTGATCATGGTGGAGATAAACTGGTAGAGAAACTAGTTTTGGATATCTTCCCAGTCAATTATGGATCCTGAAGGTAGCTAATTATATTAGGTTTAAGAAGGTCCCTCTATATCGTGGATGAAGAAAATAATCTGGGATTGTTAGTATTTCTCAGGGGTTTCTGGCATCGAACCACACTAGGATTTAAAGTGAGAAATATGTTTTAAAAGTTTGTTATTACTATTAAATGATATGATGCTCATATATTTGAATTCTGGAGGTGGGTACATCTGATCTACACATTCTCAATACATCTTCCTTTATATAGGGATAATAGACCACTGCATCTCCAAATCCTCAAGGGGAGTAGTTGTTGTGGCTATAATATCATCCTGGTAAAGATTTGATGTTACCAATTAATTAGGAAGAGTAATGGATCATGAGGTGATGTGGTCATGGCCCGATGATGGAAATAACTTCACTTAGGAAGGATAAGTGAATTATTAAATGGTATTTTATCTTGGATCCCTAGCTAAACCTTGATCAAATGGGTTGATCTATAAGAATTACAATTTTGTTCCTTGATGAATAGATTATTATACATTGATATTATGAGGACGAGTTCTTCTCTGGAAGCACCTTATTCAAGTAATTTCTCAGTGATGATATTAATAATAATCCCATTTTTCTTTAAGGATATTGGTTTAAGGAGTAAATTATGAAATCTTCCTCTATTTCTAGTACAATATCTTATAGGATGATTTAGTCATCAATCCTCATTCCCTTTTCTTTATATATATGGTAAGGAAGTGGTGGGTAATCACTATATGATTCAAGTACAAATCATTACATTGATGGTGGGTATAGACACCCACTAGAATGTCTGATTAATGTTGTATCCACATCATGGATGATATCTTTCATGCTATGTGTCTACTGCTAAAATTATGATATCATCAAGTGGTTGATTACCAAGACATTCACATTTAAAATGAATATAGAGATTCCCTCACCATCAATAGGTGGGTTATTTTGATGGCCTTACTATCATTGTGAAAGGTGTCTAAATTTATGAATATTATACTACCTCCATCCCGTGATCTTCACTTAGAGATATTCTTCTATCATGATTCAATGGGGTATGGTAAGTCTCTTGTAATAGGTCTTCTAGAATGCTTGGCATCATATATAAGAATCTAGTAATTGAGATACTATTAGTGTCACAATTGTAACCCTCATAAATTTCTGATTATTGGCCTTGAGGTTTTATTTATACCATGTATATGTTTGTAAATGATCAAGGAGGTGGTTAGATGTTACAAAAATACTCTATTAGATACATGTTTCATGGTACTCAATGAGGGTCTCTATGATAATGAACCTCATGTCTATACGTGTCCAAAAAAGTATTGATATTTGGTTGTTGGTCAAAATATCACACAATCAATCCTTCTGTTTCCCATAAACCATAGGTCCATCCAGATCTTGATTATCATAACATCCAATTGGTGATGACCACAAAATCTTAGGAGGCAGGGATGAGGATATATGCTTCTACTGATTTTCAAATAGTTGGGGTTTCACATGGGCCAATTTTAAATAGAAAATTGCAATTTCTTAAGGAGGTGTGCCAACATTATGACCACTTCTATATATCATGGGATGTTTTTGGACTTCGGATGATCGAGGAGGTTGTATTTTCATTATCCATGTGCATCAGAATATTGATCACCTTTATCTACGGTCTCCAATCTAGTGACATACACCTATCAAACTTCTAATGTGGATGGTGGGAGTAGCGATGTCGATAAAGGAAAGGATGTTTTCATAGAGAATACATGAAAGGGAGATATTCCCTTCTCACCCTGTTGTTATTTGTAGAAGAATATAGGATGCATTTATATTTTTTTCTCAGGTATGGTCAACCTCAACTAACGGGAATTTACCTCGAGTTTTTACGACAAAGGTAAAGAAACTTTCACCAATTTATCTATCATCCAAGACTATGATAGGTCAATTATGATGGTACATTTCCCAAAAAATATCATTTTGATACATGATAGTTACCCAATAGTGATACTATGATGTTCGTGTGACATCATTCCATGATTGTTGTATCCAACATTGTGTTCATGTCCCCCAGGACTATTTTCTTTCCTGGGAGGGATCATCGGGGCCATGAAAATCATTGTAATGGGGTGTAACTGCATGGAAGCTGATGGAACCATGGGGGGGAATTGAAATGAAATTAATTAATGAATGGTGTCTTGTGATGGGTTTTACTAACCCTCAATGTGGGGAGACCCGACATCACCTCCTCTATAGGTGGATGAGGTCTTGATTCGAACTATTTAATTACATGCCCTCATGTTTTGGTTGTGAGGGTGGGAGGAACATCAATAGTGGAAGGGACTACTATATCTATCACATGGTCCAACTATTAGAAATAGTTAGTGACTATCCTCTGACTCTAGAATCAGGTGTTCTGGATCGAGGAATATGGGACTGTTACATGATCAACTTGTTCATTACCATGTGCGGCTGCTTGACATTGTTGATAGTGTTAGGTGGTGAGGGACTTCTTGGGATACCCTTGGGTAGTTTTAATAGTGAGTGTGGCTGATGCATCCTCTACCTCCCCATAACATGGGATGGATATATGAGACAACACTCATAAAAGGATACTAAAATGGTTATTCATTGTGATGATGGGAGATTTACCCCTTTAACACCCTTGGGGTTCGAATTGATGATGCAGAAATATGCCATTGTGGTTCTTGCAGTTCATATACCTAGTTTGGATGACCCTTCACATTCATAGTGTTGAATGAGGTTATTAATGACCATTAGTAGATATGATCTTATGGGATGATAGGTTAAGGGGGACAATGATTCATGGGAGAGGTGGATCCTATGGAAGAAGTTTAGTCTTACAATAATGTCACACCATTAACTCTTCTTCCTCCAAACCAATCAGTAATGGCAAATCACTAATTGTCTATCACATCACGAGTCCTACATGTTATATGGGAATTACCATTAGTACATTTCTAATGAAGGTGATTCTAAACATTCCCAATTCTTCTTATCTTTTATTAAGTAAGGAGAAGGTATTAGTTCCAATTATGTCATGGAACCAGTGATTCCCACTATTCATCCTTTACCACCAAGTTGAAGGATAATATATTTACATTAGATTGACCATTTTATTTTTGATGATTTTTATTTGGTCTGTGCATTGGGGTGGCACCATACTTTCTTTTCCTCCCTAGAGTCAATCCACAATATTTTATTAGTTATATCTCACTCTGATGTGTACTACCCCACTCTCCTTCTTTAAGAAGGCAGGAGGCCTCCATCCACATGGTTTATGACGTCATCTTTTAAATTAGAATGGTATAATGGGATATTGAAAATTATTTCTATATATTCCTCTTTAGAGTTTTTCACCTAGTATGGGTCTCCCCCATAGATATAATACACGTTCAGTAATATAATTTCTAGAAATATATCAATGACGATGATGGATAATTACATTGATTTATATCAAAATAAGGAAGCTAACTTTGGTTTGGGGATGATAATGGTTTGGAATCATAGTCATGTAATAATTATGAAAATGTTTTACTCATTAAATTTTGATTTAATACCACACAAAATTCTTCTTTAGTGGAGAGCGGAAGGCATCTTGTATCCACTGCAGGGAAACTTATGTCATGATAATAAGTCATCAAAGGATTGGTTCCATGAACCTCCCTTGCATGCTACATGTGCAAGTTGTTATTATGTTTATTGTGTGATATGTTATAAGTTTAACATATAGTGGTTATAGTTAGTCATAGGTTTCACATCCTGTGGGGAAATGTAGGCCATAGGTTTGAAATCATGTGGAGAAAGTTATGCCATAGGATTAATGTCTTATGGGGATAGGTAGGTCACATTTTTAACATCTTATGGAGATAGGTAAGTTACAATTTTAACAACTTTATGGGATATTTATTTCTCAGTTTTAGCAAATTTTTGGTATAGTTAATAATAGGTTTAATATCTTATGTGGGAATGTAGTTCATGGTTTTAGTATATTTTAGGGATATGTATGTGAAAGGGTTTTTTAAATGGTTAATCTAATATGGGGACTAATAAGTCACATGATTATTTTATATTTGTGATAAATAAGTCAATATATTAACATATTTTGGGGAATGGTAGGTTATCTTTATTATCCCTATATGTCTAAACGATCACACATTAGTGTTTTTCCCTCCCATATGGGAATAAATGCAGATTTAGTGGTTGTGTTAGGAAAACATTCTTGAACTTCAGGGAGACATCATAGGTGTGAAAATATTGAACCTCGGGGAGGCATCCTATATACAATATAGGGATATAGGGTTGAAAATATATATTGTTCAGTCATATAGATTAATGTCATGTGGCTAGGCTGGTCCATGTAGTTTAAATTTCTTAATATAGACGTTGGTATCATGAAAGTAGTGATAGTAAGGGGAAGGTGTGTGGGTTAAATTTAGATTCCCTAGTGTTTGGGGATTTCTATCCATTAGAGATTTAATGTTTTTTCATATGGTCTTCCCTAGTGTTAAGGTATCATCCATAGTGCAAGGGATTCATCCCATATAGGGGTGGGAGTGAAATCCCAAGAAAATCATTCATGGGGAATCCTTTTTTATCTACAAAATGTATGGATAAAATTTAAAATTATGTTCTGAATAAATTTATCTAGTTTTTAACATATAACAAATAGGAAAATAATATATTTTGTTTAATTTCATGTAACATATATGTGGGGTGGCACAAAAACCATGGATACCATATCAAGGAGGGAGAGAACCATTTATCCCTAGAACTTCAGAAAATTTATTTTAGCAGAAGTCTAATGGTCACATACCCTTAAATGAGGAGTAGAGGGAGATATTTTTATGTTTTTTAGAATTAGGAAGTCCCTTTTTGAAATAGGTACAACCATTTTGGTACCTTTCATAGAACATAATAACATTCATGAATAGACATACATTGGGTGAAGGATACCGTAATTCATGTGAATCATCTCATAGTACCCGAAAATCATTCATGAAGAATGTGTAGTTTGAGAAACTCTATAACTTCATCAATTCTTTTCTATTGGTAGATTTTGGGATTTTTGGAAAACAATCACCATGAGATTCTTTTTCATTCTTACATATCTCTCACAATGAGTGTTTTAGCCTCAATAATGGTTTTAGAGATACTAGAATATCTATAAGATGTTTTATATGGATGTAGGAATACTTTAGTGTCTTAAAGGATATATGTATTGAAATTCTATTGGACTATGGAATCGTATGTTGGAACTCCAAAATTTGAATTTCTAGAAGAGGTTGTTTTAGAATGAGAAGAGGCTCATGTTGAGTTATGTAGTCTATTAAGGGTATAAGACTAGTGAAAATGATCAAAAAATGATGTGCAATTATTTTTTATTCATAAATCATAATTAGAGATATTTAAATATTTGTGATGAATTAATTAAATAAAAATGGGAGTAATCAATGATGGAGGAAATATAATCCTTGCATATCAGTATAACATGATATCAAACAAAACAACATACTAGTAAAAGATAACTATAGAACAAGTGGTTTTATCAATTGAATAAAAAATGGATGTTATAAAATTTTATATTGAATGTAATGTAATAAAATATATTCATTTAACAGAATAAATGGATTTTTCTGAAATATTTCATTATTTATTATGCATTAAACAACTCAAACGGTTCTCAAAATGATTTCTAAGAAGATTATACATCTTGATCAATTAGATATGAATTTTTTTTTTCTTTTATAGTGTTTTGGGGGAGGGAATATTCATGGATGAACCAAAATATTTCATGTAAAATGAAACAAAAGGGAAAATGTGTGGGCTCAAATAGGGATTTTATGGGTTGAAACATGCACCTGGACAATATAAGTGGAAGTTCAGTGCCTTTATTATGGATAATACATTCATTGAAATCAATGATTATTATTTATTATTACAAATTTTATTAAATTATTTATGTTTCATCATACATATCATGTTTATGTAATATATGTTTTTATGGTATGAGGAGATATTGTATTGGGAAGATAAATGTTTTTTGTTCATAATTTTCTAGATGAAGGGTCTCACCAATGTAAAGTGTGATTTGGGTATGTGGATTAGATGGGAGTTGAATATTAGAAAATTATTTTATCATAGTTGTAGTATTTCAAGAATGTCTCTGAAATAATTGGTATGGGTGAGTCTATCCCTCTGGTGACTCCCCTTATTGGATACTCCATGTTATCCAATGGGAAGGTGCATAAGACAGAATAAGAAATTGAGTACATCGTGAGGGATACAAATTTATAATTGGTTAGAATATATATATATATATATATATATCATAGTATCTATGAGTAATGACACTGTGTATGAAGAGGGGTTCTTCCCTATGTTCATGTAGAATCCAAATAAGTGGAACTTAGAAGAAAATAAGTGGATACTGTGGTATCCCAAACACTCAAAAAACCTAAAAACATTATTCATAACAGATGATATATTACAAGGGATTGTGAATTTAGGAATTTTAATAGATATATAATAAGTGATATGTACCACATACCATGTTTTAACTTCTAGAGGAATGACTATGAGTTGGATTTATAGACTCTAACTAGAGGTTGTTATCATTACAATAGAATTGGAGTATTCTGACACCTTATAAGTAGGGATGGAGTTTATCTCGATAATTGTGGTTCTGTAGGATCTCAAAATAAGGTAGTAGAACAAATAGTTATTTTGTAAAAAACAAGGAATGACCTATCCTGAAAATAATTCTATGTATCACTCCACGGAATGGAATATTCAATTGAAGCATTATATCATATTAATGTTTTTAGAGGGAAGAATCTTCGAGCAAGAAAAGTTTAAATATAGTGGATATGTTAATTAAATACATAGTCTAGGATATTATAGGATGCTATTTCACCTCATCCAGATACAGATGAATATAGAAATGTTCAAAGGGTCATAGTGTTGTAGTATAATAAAAGAACAAGGAAGAGATAAAAATGTAACCTAGAGGACTTTTTTATGCATTGACGTTAGTTTTCAAGTAGGCTATTAACCCCCTCTGTATTTTGGAATGTTATAAAACATATAAATTTCTTATATTGAGTTTTTTTCTTCTAGTTTATTGTGATTTTATAAAGTCTTTTTTGATATTGGGGAAATTTGATACAATTATTGTGGAGAATAGTTCCATTTTCTGAATGTAGATATAGGTTTTATTTTATAGCATATTATCTTGATTCACTCAAAATAGCTAGATCATTTAGTTGGATGACCTCATCCACACCTCCTAGTATTAAAATGTTTATTGACTAGCATCATGGGTATAAGGTGTTTCCATGGGGAGACAATACCCACATATAAGTGTAGAGAACAAAATATTTAAAATAATTTACAACTAGTTATTATAATAAGGAAATAATAAATAGTCATCAGGACCAATGCTACCATAAATAACTGATTTAGAACATGAATTAAAAAAATTACCTACTTTAATAGTGTCACGTGATTCATGAATACATCATAAGACCCCCTATGGGTCGATCATATACAACCGAGGAAAGAAATATTAATGGGAAACATAATCACCACCATGTCTTGACCGTGTTCGAGACTCAGTCCCATATCCTGGTTCCATCTATGCTACTAAGCTAAACCATCTAATATTAGGTCAATGTTCTACCTATACCAATTATCGTGTGCTATACTGAGGAAAATAATTGTATGGTTTATGCGATTAGGGTGTGATTATTACTTAGTAAGCCACCACCAATGATGTACTAACAGAACTAGCATATGTAGTGTATGTACAATGTTATTTGATTAGAATAAAAAATATAAATATTTGAATGTAATAATATAAATTACCATCAATCCCTGGGTATTAAGGGGAAACATGTGGTTGACTGATAAGTATATTTCATGCATATATTTTAGAGTATTTTTATTTTAGTTATTTTTGTATTTAAATGTTTAAACATTCCAATTTTTTTAAAATATTTTACTTGTTTTATATTTTATTAAATGAAAAGATGTATATTTTGAAAATGGAAAATCATAGGAGACAATATGATCAAAATGAATCTTTATGCCTATATTGGAGATAATATATATGACAATAGATTTTTTAGAGAGGAAGCGGAGATGAAGACTAGGAAAACCATGATTACACATCACGTATTCATATTACATATCAGGTGCTTTTCAAATGGAATTTACTGTGCTATAAAAGACATGAATTCTATACATAGTGTCATATGATGTGACATGTTGTGAGTAACTATTTCACCTCATCATTGAATTTAATGTTCCAAAAAAGAATCATGTGATATTCGTACATGTGGGGGGGGGGGGGGGAATTGAAGGTATTACATGACGTGAAACTCCAATTCAAGTCATGATGAAAATGATGTGTGAAAAATAAAAACGACGGTGTAGGAAATGATGATGGATTTTACTATAAAAGGAGACCTTTGACCATCCTTCCATCATACTATGGAACCAAAAAAGTCAAAGATGAATCAACAAAGGCAATAGATCATGGAGTCATAATCTGGGATTTATATCTCCACCATTATTCTCATTCATTCCTCTTCGGGTAACGATGAAGCTTTTTCTCATCATGCCTTGCATGATAGAGTAGTATACATAGTGCAGAGTGATTTTATTGTAGTGGGATATGATTCTTAAGGATTATTTTCTATTATTGTTTTGAATTGTTGTAAACTGGTTATCAATTCCAATTCATTCTTTTTCTGTAAATGCATGACTGTTGGTTTCATTCAGAGGTTGTTTATTTAATTTCACCAATTAAGTATCCTACCATTAAAATGAACATTATGTAATCTGGGTTAGTTATGTTTATATAAGTTTTTGGGTCACCTATTTCGGTGACTGAACCTATTATATTACCATTAAAATGGTGAAATCCTAGGAGTGGAGTAGGGATACCAAGACCAAGGATCCCTATTAACCCAATTGTGAAACAAGACCTAAATAAAACCATATCAATTGAATTACTATCACATGAACCTGATATATATGAACCTAAAATACCACCAATCCCACAATTCATCCCAATCATTGCTACCTTTTCTCTTTTCACAAAGTTATCAAAAAAATTCAATTTGTTTTCTTAATTAATTTTAATCATACACACTATCGTGATGGGTTTGATCCTAAAAAATCCTTATACAACATTTTAATTAATTGAGTATCGTAGGTTTGGTTTTAAAAATTCATTTTTTTCAAAGTACTATGGGGAATTAACGACCCCCTATGGGGCTATCATTGACTATACCAACTTCAAATGGCATTGGATGCATCATATCAAATCATATAACTATATAAAGGGTCACATAAGTATACTCTCATAAATCCACCATGTCTCATCAAGGGGAATAACACCCATGATAGAATCACATATAATATATCATTGGGGGGAATAACTCCTGCTCCAGAATTACATATCATATCATCTTGTGGGAATAGTGTTCCTCCCTATAAACAGATCATAAATCATGAGGGGGAATAACACCCCTTCCTAGAAACATATATATAAATTAAAGGGAAATAAATACCCTCCCAAAAAAGATATGTCTTATCATTAAGGGGAAAAATAACCCTCCCTATAAACATATATCATATTATTTATGGGTAATATAGCCTCTCACTAGAAACATATATCATATCTTCAAGGAGAATACAACTTCTCCTTAAAAACATGTATTTTATCATTAGGAGGAATAACCCCAATCCCTAGAAACATATATGACATTATCAATGGAGAATAAAACTCACAAAAAACATATATCATACCATTAGGGGGTGGATAATTCCCCTACCTAGAAACATATATCATATCATCATGGGGAATGAACCCCCACCCTAGAAATATAAATCATATCATTGTGGGAAAATATCACATCAAATTAGAATCTCATATCTAATACACATAGTTTGTAATCTCTCCTTTGATCATCATATATAATACACCTAGTAGAATACACTCTCACTAAAATTAAAAAAAATAAAAATCACATGGGTTCACCCCATCCGAACCCTAATAATCAAATATTATGTAGGCCTTTCATGAAAACAAATTATTCCTATCATTAAACTCATAATATACTATTACCATTAAACACTCATGTAGTAAATCTATAAAGATACAACAAAAAAATAGAGGAAAATTCCATAGTCCCCTGGGTCACAAAATGATATGGACACGCTACATGCATTCCTTTATCTCATTCAAAAATCAAGGGTCAAAATTTAAAACTCAAAGGGAATAAATTCCATAAACTTCACCATACAGAAATCATGTAATATTCATCCACTCCGATGATAAATACCATACATATCACTAGAGGGATGTTTTAAAGTCAATACTACATTCAGATTCATGATAGGTCAGTCATGTCATAGCTAACCTATATGTGAATCCTTTCCATGGAAACCCCACATAAATATTCTCAAGTAAAAGATGGGTATGGACACTCACCTACCACCACACACCATATAGAGAATAGTTTCAAATATATATCAAATTACCACATGGAATATTCCTAGGATAATCATTTTAAATATATCACTCTCCTATATATATAGAGAACTATGTTTACCCCTCCAAACATACATGAAATTTCACATAGTTCAATTATACATATCTTAGGTCATCATATAAAATGTCGTTCATTTATAATTATTCGCTCGGACATCAATGACTGAGGCATCAATCTAGTCCCCAATGGTGCATTGGTGACTTACATGCTTCCATTCTTTTCGGCGATTTTAAAAAAATAAAGTATTTTTTATTTAAATTCAATCATACATTAGTTGAGTGGCCACATATAACATAAACATAATTAAATTCATAATACATAGGGTGATTTATAGAGAACTCCCAACTCATTTAGTGTTATTAGGTTTACTATAAATCCCAATAACCTAATTCTATGGTCTTTTAATATTGATAGGTCATATCCCAACAACATGAGGCCCTAAATCCATTAACAATAATAAATATTCATTATAATCCAATTAAATTAATTTATATATTTAACCAAAATAAAAATTATAATTTAAAATATAGGTAATAATCAAGTGATTATTCACCAGATGAACTGTCAAGGCTAAATCCTTGAGAAACTGGGTTTTGTACAACTGTAGGAACCCTATAACCATTTGATCACTACATATGAAATATCCTATTTCAACGAATTCATTAGCTTTTCCCAAAAATTATAATTCCAAAACTAATTTATGGCACCAACATATCTTAATAAATTTGAAAAATGTAATCTGTGATCATCCTTTAATGATCCCCTCTATAAAATCATAATAATATCCCCACCATAACGAGATGATTCCACCCAGTCTTGCTATAATCATAACCAAATACATAGTATACATTATAATGAATAAAAAATAAATAATAGGGGATAATGAAATAATGAATCAATGTAGGGTGATAGATATACTTTTGGCCATTAACTAAATCAAAAAAACTTAAACCCAATAAAAACCAAAAAATATCACCATTTGTATTTAAATAGAGAAATGATTGGAGGTGTATGAATGTTCATTATCATTTGAGTAATGTAAAAAAAATTTATATATTTTTTAATAAAGTATAAAAATCTAGAAAATTTAATTAAATCAAACATTATTAACATCTATTACTTTTAAGAAAACATTACATTTCACCATTGGATAATACAAACCAAATAATCACCAAATAAACCCATATGAATCATATGTACATATATAACTTTTCCACTGATAATAATATATTTACTCTAATTGTAATGTTTTTTACATTTGAAAAAAAATATATGTAATATGTTTCTCTTTATGTATAACAAACCAAGATTGAAGTACATAGATATTACTTTACAATTGAACAATATTCATGAAAAATTATAACAAAACCACAAAATAACCATATGGGTTTACTGTAATTAGATATTGGAAAGAATAAACAATTGGTCATATGATATCTACATTGTCTCCGGCTTATTTTTCATAAATAGACATCATTATGACATATCTTACTTAATTCACTTCGTCCTGACCTAGGGAAAAGAAACATTAGAGAGGGTGATATGAGATGCTCAATAATGGTAAACAATGGATATATAAATCATATAATAATAATAATGGATAAGAACATATCATTTGAAAATATTATCCTGCATATGAATGATCATCATATTATGTCATGGGACAAATCATAGTAGTTGAAAATGAATTAATGATGATATTCCCAAAATTTCTAACATAAGATATGGAATTATTGGAATAAAAATCATAATATAAAATCATTTCATATTATTCAAGGCTCATTTCCATAACCGTTATAGAAGATAAAGTCTATTATTGAACTAAGCTCACTCCTCATTCCAGCCCTGTATTACTTAACTAAGATCATTTCACATTCCATCCCTATATATATATTGAGATATAAATCATTAAACATTGAATTTTAGGGAGATATAGGTACCTATAATCTCATAATTCAATCATTCTTACGTGTGCCACAATAACAAAAATCATTCATCATAGCATAAACTAAGGAATAAAATGGGTTTCTACACAAACATTCTCTCATATCCTAATCTATGTAAACCAATTGAATTTTACCAATATCATTACATATAAAACATTATTAAACCTTAATAATTATATGGATAGTATACATGAAACATATCCCTTTTAAATAATTCAATCATAGATGGAAAATAATTTTGATTGAATAAATGAAATTAATTCTTGTGGAAAATAACATTTCTTCTTAAAAAACATTTTATTTTCTAAAAACACAATAAAAATATAAAAGTAAATAATTTAAGTAGTTATAGATGAATCTAAATAATTTAAAATTTCTAGGAATAATTCATGGGGATTTTATATATTACCCAATTAATACATATATATAAAAAATCTCAGATAATAATGTGATTACAAAATTATCCCTTACCTTTGGTCTGATATCTTTTGTATCCATATGGACCTATTATACAATGATTTAAATAATTTCATTTACTTATTAAGAAATATTTTTAATTTTTTTGATATAATTTATGATCATTGAATCATTTTTTTTTCAATAGCATTTCATTATTACTCTTTATTCAGGTATTAACTATTTCAATTTATTATGCATGTTTTGTTGAATAAGTTATGAATCTCTTTCTTATGTCATATTCATATGATAAAAATTATATTAACCTAATATATATAACAATTATTCATTTTATACATTTCTATAATCATTTTTAATTGATATCATTTAAAATGAATCGCATCACATCGTGAAGACAATAGGCCATATGCACGAACAAGTGGTGATATAATTCCTTTAATTATGAGATGGTATGGAAGTGGATGGAATATATTTTGTTAAAGAATATATATAATTTTATAATAATATACATAAGAAAAATATAAATTTTTTATTTCCAATGTTATACCCACCCATGTAATGTAGTGCTGAAAAACATATTACACCACGACGTGAAGATGGTAAGTCATACGTACACACGTGTAGTTATTTTATTTTTCAAAGTACAGATAGAAGGTGGAATATGGCTGTCACATAATTATAATAAAATCTCTTTATATATGTGATACTAGAGTTATTACTTCAAAATGGAAAAAAATCATGAAGTGGAAGTTGATGAAGAAAGAAGTTTGAATTAATTAGTATAAGATATTACCTATTCTTCTATGATCTCCCTCTAGATAACGTCCTAATGGAACTAGAGTTTGTATTTTGAGAATAACAGAACATCTAGAATGTGATTAAATAATTTTATATGGTAAATGGGTATGTGATGGCCGATCATGAAGGTAAAATTTGAATTTACGAGGTGGATGAGGAGGTGTGTTTTTATAATTATGGTGAGGGGAACTTTTGGAATCTCCCAAAAAAGGCTCTGATAAAAAAATAAAACCCCATAAAAAAATTCAAATATATCCCAATATTAAATATTATATAGGATATGTTTGTAATATCATCAACCAATATACTTTACAAACATTTTTTTCTATTTTATCCACATCATTTTAATTTAACACTTATTTATTCAATTTAATTTTAATAAGTGTAACAAATATTTCACTATTAATAGTTTGAAATATTTAATTATTTGATGTAAATTATATCATAAATAAATAATTTATAAATTTTCACACCATATAATTATTATTCAATATTTTACAAAATGTATAATTTTTTTTAAATAATTTAAATAATTATTATTCTGATATATAATCAATACTGTCAATTTAGACACCATTAAATTAATAAATTTCTAATAATGTAATACTAACAAGTTAACATCAAAAAAATATTTTATTATATTACTTGGAGGTAAAGTTCATCTATTAAAATCATTGTAAATATTAATTATTTCAAATTATATTTATTTTAATATTTTTAATAACATTTATTTAATATTTTTGTTAATAAAATAATTACTACATCAGTTTTTGGTAATTATATAATAAACATATTTTCTAAATAGGAATTACAAAGATAATACGATGATGATGAGAAATCTACAATATTTTAGAAAAATACTTGGAGTTGGATATAAATTCTGAAAAATCGAACATTAAAAATGTGATACTTATTAAAACATGAATGTGAGAAGTTTCACATCACTATAAATAAAATAATGTAAGTGTCAAAATCTCTTCTATAAGGCTCTAAAAGGTCATTAACTCAACCATTAAATGTTTATGGCTTATATATACATGATAAATAATATTTTCTCAATTGTTTGTGTTTTTTAATAGTCATTACCATTTTAGTAAAACATATCTTATTGATGTTTCATCAATTAAATAATCTCTCCATCATCATTTTATAAGCCTTTAAGGTAATTATTTAATCTACAAAAATTAAAAATAAATTACCATTATGTAGATAATTTCATTATATTTCTAGACAATATTTATTATTTATTTTTTTCTTAATTATCACAATATTAAAATTATTATTATTTTATGAAATTATAGGGTGGTATTTTTTCACTTTCATATCACTTTCTTTTAGTTTATTAATATTTCTATCAATTTCATTGAAAAAAAGTCCCAAATATTATTCAATTACAATCCTTAGATGTTAATGCCCGATTTTTACTCATCTAATATTATTTTGGATGGTTATAGGTTTATCATATTGTACATATATTATTAATTTGTTATTTAAATTATCTGATTTACCTTTAATTGCGTTAAATAAAATTTACTGTAGTAAATATTCATAATTTCCCAAAAAATAAAGTTTCTTTATTAACATTATTTGGATCCAATGATTCCAAATATGGAAAAAAAATTTCAAAATTTTAAACGTATAATTTTTAGAAATTAAATTAAAATTAAACCCATTAAAAGAATTAGAAAACTAGTATTAAAAAAGAAAAAACTATTAAAAGATTAACCTGTGTTTATATCAGATATCAATGTAAAATTTCTTCACATGAACTACATTGGATTAAATGATAAAAACATAATCTAATTATTCATTAAAACCATTTTAAATGATAATATAAGAATATAAATAAATTAGAAGAGAAGTCATATTTGAATTATGATGCATTGTTTTTCACTATTCATCAAAATATGAAGTTATCAGATAAATACCAAAAAATAATCAAAAAGAAATTTTGATATCATAATTCTAAAGAAGGATTATATTTTTTCGAATTTCGTATAAAAAAGTGTTAAAAACTGGAATGAAAATTGGTGTGCCATCAAAAGGTGATAAAAATGTATTTTTTTAAAATACACCATTTATTCAAAAAAATAATTTTGTTTACATATAATGTCAATAAAACATATAATATTACTTTTAATCATTATATTTTATATGATATTTCTATATTATATAAATAAAATCCATCAATAGTGATTTTAATATTTAATAAACTCAATTATATGCATTTAAATTATCTTTCAGAATAAAGTAAATGTTGTTCAATACTACCATTATAATGACTAGGTTATAAATTAACATAATAAAATTTATTTATTCAATTATACTTAGTGTTGAGTGAAATTAATTTTATAAAATGAAAAATTAATTGTGTGCAACATAATCCAAGATTAGTGTTGCATATACCACATGCTAAGCTAGTGTTACGTATAACACAAGATCACTATGTTACATAATACATTACAAGACATCAATGAAATTAAAAAAACAATCTCATAAAAATAAAGAGTTGTTACATTCTTCCCCCATAAAATGAATTTATCCCTAATAATTCATTGCGTTATAAAAGGAAATAAACCAAAATTGTAAAAACAAAGACTAAAACATCATTTTAAAAAGTATTTCATGGAAATTAATAGTTACCCAAATTAAATCATAACAAGGACTCTACATAAGAGAATATAGTTGAAGGTTTTCATGGATGAAAATCATAAAAAAATCCAAGAGATTGATAAATATCACTGATCAAAAGAAGGTCAGTGATCTAGTGAATGTTAACAGTAAAGAAACCATAATCTGAAGAAGCATAAATGATTTTATTGATATCAAAAAAAATAAATATAATAATACACCTATTTACAACATGATAAACTTTTACTAATATTTATGAATTGCATGATAAGATATACTTACTTGTTTTCGATAAAATCTCACTAATGGTCTTTCCTTGAAAAATTTCACCTTAAATTTTTATTCAAGGAAATGATGTTTAATTTTTCATTCCTGGAGCATTAAAAACTCATGTGAACAATAAATATAATGATAGGTATTCCATATATCTTTATGAAAACAAAAACATATCACACGTTATTAAATATGAAAAATTCCACCTATAATGAGATAATACATTAATGCAACAAACATTTTCCAGAGATTAACATTTATTATCAATAAAATTATTACCTCATAATCCTTTCAATATTATAAATAAAAACATTGGAAATAGGTACACTAACTATTCTTAACATTAATACAAAGTATATCATAATTCATCTGTTTTTATTTGCATTCCAATAATTTTATCACCTTCATTATGTATTTTCTTGATTCATGGTAATAAATCGAATTACCATATATCTTTATTGAAAACACACATGATTTCTTATTTGAATTTTTTTTTGATATATTCCCTAAGTCCAAAAAAATTCATACTTCATCTATGATATCACAATATTCATGAAAACAAATACATAATTAGTTCCCAAAAAACTAGCATTATCCAATTTAATCATTCAAAAACAACACATCATTATCAAAACATAATTATCTTAACAAAAGGGACATGTTTAGGGGTATCTACCCCTTAAAAATGTGTTATCCAAGTATATCACGTCACCCTTAAATCACATTTTTAGGTCTTTATAACTATTCAAAATATCCTTTTCAATCCTTTGTGAAAAACATATTTCAAAAAAAACATATATATTTCATAATTCATATATCATAATCTTTGAATTTTGAAACATATACACCTCAATTATCCAAAATTATTCTTAAAACATTATTAAATATCCATAATCTTATTATTTTCTAAAATATTAATCATGTCTAAAGGATCCTCAACCTTAATATAACCAAGATTATTATGTTTAAGGTAATCAATAATTCTAGATCATCTCATACCTTTAACATGTCAATTAAAATATCTTCATCCTCAGTAGTATATCCAAAATATGTTCCACCATAACGATTATATTTATGAGAATTCAACTTAGAAAATTGGTTTCATATTTCCATACTTTCCACATTGAAAACATTCAAGGTTAATTATTTTCCATCTAGATTCGTTTATTGTATAAGGAAATGTGTGTGAAATACATATCAGATATTAAAATAACATGTAAGTTAAATTACTTATAATATTTAAATCTATGACATATTAGGTTTAATACTAGGTCATTCATGATTACTAAAAAAACTATAGGATTATAACATATAAATAGGCTTATCCTTAGGACATCCTAAAACACATCGTTAGAAATATATAAAGGGATCTCCCTAATATTTTTGCATATTAGTTTCAAAAGGTGGACTAAACCTTTCTTCTAATACTAATTATAATAACCAAAGATGGTAATACATATATATTTATTCTAATTAATTAATATTCATTGAAAATATAACAAAACCATGATATTAACATATAATAATAGTTTATTTAAAAACTGGTAATAAGAAAAAAAACTGGTTCATAATTCTCCTTTATTGTCTCAGGCTCATTAATTCATAACTAGACCCCTTTTGACATATCTTACATAAATCCATTCTTCATGACCTGTGGAAAATAAACATAAGATGGGGTGAGCTCAAACACACATTAAGGGTGAAAAATTAAGATATGAATCATTTTATAATCACATAACAGAAGAATATAACATTTTAAAATCTTATCTTACATATGAATGATGAATATATCATGTCGTGGGATAAATCATAAATGTCAAAAAAGAATGAATGAACATATTATGAAATTTAATAACATAAGAAATGGAATTTATGGTATACACATAAGAATTTAAAATCATTTTATATTAGTCAAGGCTCACTTCCAAGACCAGCATAGTCAAAAAAGTCATTTACTATACTAATCTCACTCCACATTCCAACCGTGGATTATTGAACCAAGACCATTTCCCATTCTATACTTGTATAAATTATGATATATAAATATTTACCTAATTAATTGGAGAGAGATACAGGTCCCACCTATATCATAATGAAATAATTCTTACATGTTCCATAAAAATCATTAATCATTAATCATTGCATAACCCAAGGATTTAAAAGAGGTTCTTAAAGATCATTTTATCAAAACATAATCCTGGTAAAAAATTGAATTCCGCAAATATGATGTAAAAAAAGAAAACCATAAGAATGATATAGACAGTATAATTGAAACAGAACCCTATCGAATAATTCCTTTCATATATGGGAAGTAATTTTGATTCAACACTTGAAATTTAATTTTGAGGGAAATATCATTTCTTCATAAAAAACATTTTATTCTCTCAAAATACCACAAACTTTAAAATGAAAAGAAATTAATTGAAGATAAAATTGAAATATTTTAAATTAATAGTCATGAAAATATGGTTTTATAAAATTGTAAAAACTCATAATGTGGTATAGGTTAAAATTAAACATTCTTCTCATAATTTTGTTAGATTAGTAAAAAAGTACAACATATCGAAAAATGATAAAATATTCATTTCATAACAATAAATAAAAATTCACCATTGTGTATAATTGACTTTAAGAAATTATATAAGAATATAAATAACATTATATATTTCAGAAATATTTACATGGATCATAAATATACCCCAGTAAATTCTTAATTGTAAACAATCTCATATAATAATGAGATTGAGAAATTCTCTATTACCATTGGTATAAAGTCATTCATATGTATAATACTCTAATTTATAATGAGTTAAATAATTTAATTTAATTATTCCATAATTATATTATTTTTTATGATACAATATAGGATAATATTATCATCCATTTTCAATAACATTTCATTATTATTCGTTATTCCGGTATTAGCTTCTTCATCTTCTTATGCATGTTTTGTTCAATCAGTTATGATTATCCTTCTTAGGTCATAATTATATCATTATAAAATTATATCAACATAATATAAAACATATTAATTCATTATATAAATGTATAAAAACATGTTTTAATGTATATCATGAAGATTCAATCACATCACATCGTGGAGATGGAATGCCATATGTACGCACGAGAGATGATATCATTACACTAATTATGAAATGGTATGGAAGTGTATAGAATATATATATTTTCAGAATCCATATCATTTTATAATAATCATATATTTATATTATTTTTCTAATTATACCCATCCAAGTAATGTGGTCCTAAAAAACATATGACACCACGACATGGAGATGTTAAGGCGTATGTATGCCCGTGTGGTGATTTCATTTTTCATATGATAGATAAATAGTGGGATATGGTTGTCCCATAATTATAATAACATATAATTATATAATTGAAACTAGATTAATTACTTTATAATGAAAACAACTCATGAATATGAAGTATAAGATTAAATAAGTTTGAAATACTTGTTAGAGGAGATCACCTCTTCTTTGATGATCTCCCTCTAGATATCTTCTTAATGGCACTAGAGATGGTATTTTCAGAATAAAAGAACCACTAGAATGTGACTATATGTGTTTATAATGGAAATGGGGTTTGTTTAGCGATGAATGAACGCTCAACATGAAGTGTAGCGGTGAGGGAAGAAGTACCATTTTATAATGGATGTGGGGATCATTTTTGGAATCTCCAAGAATATTAATTTATAATAAAAAAACCCATCCAAAAAACCTCAGTAATTTCCTAATGTTTAACAGGAGATGTGATATGGTTGAAATATCATCATATGATAAATCTTAGAAAAGTTTTTTTTATCTATTTACGCTGTGACATTTGAATTTATCACTGTGTTATTCTATTTCATTTTAATAATTGTAACAATTATTTTGACAATAAAATATTGAATTATTTACTTATTTGATGAAAATGAGAGAATAAATAAATAAATTTTAGAAATTAATAACATATAATAATAATAAATATTTTTAAAAAATGTTTATTATTTTTAAATAATTTAATAAAATTTAATTTTGATAAAAAATCAACACTGTCACCTTTCACACTATTCCATTAACTGATTTTTTAAAATATTAAGATATCATGTTAACATAAAAAAACTATTATATGATTTTCAAAATAGGTAAAGGTCATATATATATATTTAATTTAACATATAACTATCTCAAATTATATTCATTTTATATTTTTAATAACATTTATTTCATATTTACCTTATTAAAATAAATACAACATCAGTTTTGTGTAATTGTTTAATACACTTATCTGTTTAAGAAAAATTAAAAATAAAAGAATATGATGAAAATAAATCTACTATATTTCAAAATAATACATTTTTTCGAATATATCTTCTGAAATCCATCATTAAAATTGTTATACGTATTAAATCATGAATGTGACTTGTTTAACATCACTTTAAAGAAAACAATATAAGTGTCATAATCTCTTCTACAAGGGTATAGATGGTCCATAAGTCGAACCATGAATGATTATGATTTTGGGATACTAAAAGAATAAAATTTGGGTAATTTGTGGAGTCTTTCAATCATTATTATCATTTTATTAAAATTTTGTTCCTTGAATTTTGTCAATTAAATAATTTTTTCATCTTCATTGTAAAATTCATTAAGGTAATTATTTAATCTCTAAAAATTCTAAATAAATTACTATGATGTATATTAATTCATTATACTTTGGGATAATACATTTTATTTATTGTTTATAATTTTTATAACTATATTAAAATTATTTTAAATATAAGAAATCAGAAGTTTACATTTTTCACTTTCTTTTATTTTAATAATATTTATATCATTTTCATTGACAAAAGTTCATTAAATGAGTCAATTAAGATATTTAGGTGATAAGGGCCAATGGTTACTCGTAAAATTAAATTTTGGAAGGTGTTATGATAATTTTATTTCTTTTATCACATTAATTTGTTACTTAAATTACCTGATTTATCTATAACTGTGTTAACGAAAAATTATCTTAGTTTTTATTTATAATATATAAAAAATTAAATTAAATTATTTACATAATTTGTACCCACAGATTCCAAATATGAAACCTATTTTTCAATATTTTTAACACAGAAGTCATCGTAATTATATTGAATTTAATCATTTTTAGTGAATGAGAAAATGAAGTTTAAAAAATAAAAAATGTCAAAAGATTTAAATGTGTTCATATAAAATTTCAATGTGAAATTACATACAATGACCAAAATTAGATTAAATTTTAAAAAATAATATAATTATAAATTATAACAAAATAAAATTATAGTCTATCAATATTTATATATTAGATTAAAATGCATTTTTAATTAAAATTCAGCATTTTCACTATTCATTAAAATATGAATGATATTTGATAAAAAAAATCAAAACTAAATTTCTATATCCCGCTTACAAATAAGTTTTTTATTTTGTCATATAGAAATTTAAAAAGTGTTAAAAATATATTTCAAATAGAAATGGCATCAAAAGGTGGAAAAACTATATATTTTTTTAAAAATATATCTTTTATCTGAAAAATTTATTTTTTTTCTTTTATATTGTATAGAAAACATAAAAGATTAATTTTAAACATTGTACTGAATATATTACAAATGTATTACATTAATAAAATCCATCAAGAGTTATATTATTATTTTATAAACTCTCTTATTTTCATTTAAATAGTTTTTCATACGAAAGTTAATTTTGTTCATAGCTTCCTTTATAATGACGAGGTTATAAAGTAACATAATAATATAAAGTTTTTCACCTAAACACATCATTTCAAGAAATTAGATCTATCAAAATAAAATTCAATTCAATTCAACAAATGAAATGAATAGTGTTGTGTATACTGCATGCTACACGAGTGTTGATTATAGAACAAGTTTACCTTGTTGCAATATATAACGCAATACATCATTGAAATTTAAAAAAATATACCAATATCATTAATATCATGGTTTGTTAATTTTTTAATGTTTTTACCTTATTTTTAAATACATATGTAATATTCTTCACCCAAATTTAATATAATTTCGTTTTCCAAATTTTTCAATGTAATTACTTTTAATTTAAAAAAATATAATTTTCTAGGCAAAGGGTTTTTTATTTAGTCAAATACCTGATATTAATGTCTTCAATTATACATTATATTTAATTTCTATTCATAATATATTGTTATTAATTTGTACAATATTTATCTTTGGAAAATTCTTCATATATAATATTATTTTTCATATATATATATATATTATATTTCATAGTTATGGTTTTTCCATTATGTGAAAAAACCATATGTAATATATATATATATATATATATATATATATATATCATATGAATGATATTTTATAATGATACGTAAGGTTTTTCCCTTTGAATAAAAATTTGATGTAATATATTTTGTTTATCTGTAATATTTCCCTTTTAATACATGATATAAATATTTTACCATGTAGTGTGTTTGTTTTATTAAGTACGTTTTTTAAAATAAATACACTACAACTCCAGAATATAGAAAATCACCTCAAAAATTATCCATTCAATTCTAGAACCTATTAGCGCTTTCTAATATAGTGATAAAAAATACACTACGGGAAAAATGGGTATTTGCGATGAGTTATTTGGTACGGGATTTATCCCATCGCAAATAGCCCCGTTAAAAACTTATTTGCGACGGGGGTATTTTCCCTTCGCAAATAAGTAGCCTTTTGCGATTGGATAGCTTTCCCCGTCGCAAAAGAACTTGCACGCTTTGCACGCCAAATCGCGGGAAACATATTTGCGATGGGCGGTTATTGCCCGTCGCAAATACCCGGCGGTGGTAAAAGGTATTTGCGACGGGGCTATTTGCCCGTCGCAAATAGTATGTCGGCAGGTGGTTATTTTCAACGGGTCCCGTCGCAAATAACTATTTAACCGTTGACCGTAATAAATGATGGCTAAGGTATTTGCAACGGGATACCCGTCACAAATAATCTAACCTATAAATACCCCCATCCGTTTTTTTTCAATTCATTCTCAAACTCCATCTTCTCCTTCTCTCAAAATTCTATTTCTAGAGTTCAGCGTTTCTCAAGTTTAATTTTTTTTTTCGGAGTTGATATTTAAGTTTTCAAGAACAATCAGAGATCAACCTCAGATCAATTTTCAAGGTATTTATATTCATTTTAATTTAATATTTATTTTAAATTTTTTATTAGTTTCAATTATTCTTAATTAGTTGTAATTTAATTATGTTTACATTGTTTTGTTACTTAATAAATTTAAATTATTAGTATTGTTCATAATTAATTGTAATTAGGAATAATTAGTAATAATTTATAATAATTAAGAATAAATATTAATAATTAGTAATAAATACCAATAATTAGGAATAATAACATTATTACATTATTAATATATTTTATTATTAATATTAAAATAATATAATTTTTTATATTATATACAATTCTCCTTTCATCTGTGTGTTTTTTGTCTCCACATGTATTATTTGTATGTGGAGACAGAAAACACACAGATGAAAGGAGAATTGTATATAATATAGAAAATTATATTATTTTAATTTTAATAATAAAATATACTAATAATGTTATTATTCCTAATTATTGGTAATTATTTCTAATTATTGGTAATTATTCATATAATTACTAATAAATAGGAATAATTATCAATAATGAGCAATAATTAGGATTAATTAGTAATAATTAGTAATAATTACCAATAATTAGTAATAATTACCAATAATTAGTAATAATTTCCAATAATTAGTAATACTTACCAATAATTTGTAATACTTACCAATAATTAGTAATAATTACCAATAATTAGTAATAATTAGTAATAATTATCAATAATTATCAATAATTAGCAATAATTAGTAATAATTACAAATAATTACCACTAATTTGTAATAATTAGGAATAATTACCAATAATTAGTAATAATTAGTAATAATTAGTAATAATTAGTAATAATTAGGAATAATTAGTAATAATTACCAATAATTAGTAATAATAACCAATAATTAGTAATAATTACAAGAATTATCAATAATTACCGATAATTACCAACAATTAGGAATAATTATCAATAATTAGGAATAATTACCAATAATTATCAATAATTACCGATAATTACCAATAATTAGGAATAATTATCAATAATTAGGAATAATTACCAATAATTAGGAATAATTACCAATAATTAAGAATAATTACCAATAATTAGGAATAATTACCAATAATTAGGAATAATTACCAATAATTAGGAATAATTACAAATAATTTTATGGTATTTATATACAATCATAATATGTATATATGTATATATAATAGTAATTATCATTTATTTTCTAACAACATTAACATTTTTTGTTTCAGATGGACGACGCCACATTTCGTGAGTTGGCATATATTGACCTGCCTTTCGATGCGGATGAGTTGCTGGCAGATGACCCTCAGCCTGCAGGCACTCCAGGGAGTACGCGGAGGGGGCGCGGTCTTGCACGATTGATGATTCCTGACCCCTTCCCCGAGTGACGTCCACGTCTTGGGTTTGATCCACGCACACGGAGGTGTGATAACCTGTGTGATAACCTATGGATTTGACTAAGATTTCATTAATCTATTCACATAATAAATGTTTATTATTTTTATAGTTTTCCGCATATAGCAGTCGGATAGAGAAACACTATTTTGTGCAACTATTTCTCTTAGTCGTCGACCACATGGGAGCAGATTCCCAAGGATGTGCAGTAGGCCATGTTCGTCCATTGGTTGGTACGTACGTAAATAAATAATTTTTATTTTGAAAATTATTTCATTTCTAACTTGATATTTTGATTTATTTGTCGGTTTTATGGTATCCGATCAAGGATACCATGCGTGACGCCATCCACGAGGCATGGGAGGTGGCCATGTGTGATCGCCTTCGTCAGTTTTTGCCCAATTTAAGAAAATATTCCATGAAGAAATCATGAGTGTCATATTTTGACGAGTCATGTAAAGCACACCGACCAGAGTACATTTCATCCCATGTATGGGATGGATTATGTGCGCACTGGTTGAGTGGTACCTTTTAGAGGAGATCATCGGTAGGGAGGCAGAATCGGGGGAAACAGGAGGTGACTCATCGAGTTGGGAGTCATTCTTTAAGTACTCATAGACTTCATTTGGTACGTACATTATTTATAAATATTTTATATAACTATAAATATTAAAAATTTATTTTTTATTCTTATAGGCTGTCGAGCACCCCGATATTACGGAGTACGACGTATATCAGAGGATGTATAGTGATCTTGCTACTGGGGAGCTCAGAGGTGATCGTCAGCATCACTTCGTGGTCAGTATTATTTGTTTTCAAGTTTAAAAATTAACTGCATATAATATATTCACAATTTTAATTTTAAATTGCAACTACAAGAGTCATATGAGGCCGCAGAGTCACAGGCCCGGCCTGAGAGTCAGGCCGAGTCATCAGATCAGACCACTGGCCGTCAGTTTGATGAGGCGGCATGGATGCAGGCCACCCAGTATGCCTTCGAGAAGGGCCGGGTAGTTGGTATCAGCTCTCTACTGACTCCCAGAGATTATTATGGAAGTGCTGCGATGTCGGCATCCAGCTAGAGAGGAGCTCATGCATCTTCTTCTGCTACACAGTATGAGGATCAGTTGCGATTTCAGACTGCACTGATATAGAGTCTCCGACAGGAGCAGGAGCAGATGCGTCAGCAACATGAGGAGGAGCGTCGACGCCAGCAGCAGTTGTACGAGGAGCAGACGAGTCGGTGGCAGCAGCAGCATCAGGAGCAGATGGAGTACATGCGCCGACTCACTCATTCTTTAGTTATGGAGTTTCCTCCACCACCATCTGCAGATCCTCCTCCCCCCTCCTTCATATTAGAGTTTGTTTTTATGTTATAAAATTTGTGGAATCAAAATATGATTTTTTTTCTATTCGTAGTTTCTATCTCATTATAAAATATTAATAATATTATATTTTGAAATAACAATATTAAGATGAATAATAATATTATTTATATTTTATAACATTAAATTTTATATATATATTAAAATTTTATAATACTATAATTGAATAATATTTTTTTGTAATACTTGAATTATTTTAATATTTGAATGTAAAATAATTCTATTATTTTTATATTAATTAAAATAACTTATTAATATTTTTTTATGTATGAATTATAATTCTAATATTATTATATTAATTAAATCATTTATTAATATTCTATTATTTTTTATTTTTGAATTATAATTCTATAATTATTATATTAATTAAAATAATTTATTAATAATTTATTGTTTTTATTTGTGAATTATCATTCTACTATTATATTAATTAAAATCATTTATTAATATTTTATTATTTTTTATTTTTGAATTATAATTGGATTATTATTATATTAATTAAAATAATTTATTAATAGTTAATTTTTTTTATAGTATTTGTGATGGGATACTATGCCCGTCGCAAATAGTATTATTATTATATGCATTAAAATAATTTATTAATAGTTTTTTATTTTTTTTTAAATATTTTTTGCGACGGGTCCCGTCGTAAAAACAATTTGTGGCGGGCCCGTCGCAATTACTATTTGAAAAGTTTTTTACAAATATACGGATTACTATTTGCGAAGGTGAGAATCCCCGTCGCAAAAAAAGGCATTAGTGACGGGCCCGTCGCAAATAATTGTTGTTGCGACACCGTTTTCAGCAACGGGCCATTTGCGATGGACCCCCGTCGCAAAAAGCCATTTACGACGGGATCCCTTCGCAAATGACCCATCACAAATACCTGTTTTTCTAGTAGTGATAGGAAAATGAATCCATGATCTTATCTAACACCCCTAACTAGACTCCCAATTGATTTCAAACATTCCCAATGACTCCATAATGTATGATGCCACATGGTCAACCAATGTTCTATCCATTGAAATATTCCTAAATAATTAACCATATAAAACATCCCAAAACATTTAATTCTGTATATTATTGAAAAAACCCGTTAATTTTAAATAAATTTTCAAACTATTTCATAACTCAACCCAGTCCAAGGTGCTACAACTTCCCCACCCCAATTTTTCTATTCCTTGAGAAGCCTTCTAGTGCATCCTTCACAAACCACCCCAATCACCAAATCATGATGCATGAGCTAAATCCTATATCTTCAACTACTCAATTAGAGTTTCCTACACATTGAGACATTAACTCTTTCAAAAAACTCTAAAATGACTTCCCCCATTCGATGTTATTTATGAATTACCAATTTACTGACACAACATCCTATAAATTGATGTTTCGTGTCTACACTAATCCCTAACTCACCAAGTGAAACACACATGAATCAAATAAAAATTCCCATCAGAATAGAGCCTTACCTCTAAGACTATATCCCTAACATGAGACCCAACATCATTTTTGATGTTCATATAAAATCATTGAGCACTCACATTCCACATATCTGATCAATCCACTATCTTATTGTCGAAAACGCACAATTGGTTATATTACCCAACCATCATACCATATCTAGAAGATGTCAGTTTCCTAACACAATGGATTTTAATAATTTTGATAAATAGATACCCTTATATTTTTAGTCTTCACTTATCTCACACAACCCATCCACTTGCATCGATGCACCATCACAAAACCACAAACACATCTCTTTGGGTCCATTAACACATTGTTCTGGACATTCAATAAAAGGTACTAAAAAAGAACTGTATTGTTAGAATATTGATGGTTTCCTACATATAATAGGAATTTTTCAATGAAAACTCCCAATTGAAATTCCCTATAGGTTCCATAATCACACATGGGTCACACCTCTTGAGATGCACTCTTCCAATCCATTGAAACTCTTATCAAGGACCACAATCAAATTGAATATAATACAATACTATGATGAATTCACTAAGACACATCGCATAATACATAGACACAAGCCACCCTCTTCAAACCCATGATATACTACTCACAAAGGTATCTCCTGAAATCCATTGGTCTTTAATGAAAACACAACCATTCATAGATAAACATATTGGATGGGGACCACATATAACTAGTACACAATTTCCCACTCACAATACGAATTATCGCAAAATCAATTACAACACTCTTTATTCTATTCTCAATGAAAATGTAACCTAGAGATAACTCTCACACTGGTTCTCACAAACTACATATCTTGACCTCATCAGAGCCTAATAGTTGTTCACACCCATATATCTTGATTGTGCACCCAGACTCATAACCAATAATTCATACAACATCAAACACTAGATTATATTCCTAAACAACTAAAATGCATCTCAAAACATTAATACCACCTAGAAAATATCACCTTATGTCTTCCCGTTCTATAATATTAGAGCATCTCACCCATTCAAAATCATTACATAAGACTACTCAGGTAACTAATGTTGAATTAAAAAAAACAACCCCTCTCAGTATACATATGAACTAACTACTTTTTCCATGAACCATACCAAAATTGGAAGTTCTTGCTTCACATCATATTTTATCAAAACCATATTACGTTTAAAAAATTTGGAATCATTTTATACACTACATATTTATGTGAAACTAACTTATGAAACCATTTTATTACCACACTTGGAAAGCATCAGATGCAACCATTGCACATTATTTAAAATTATTTTTGACTCACCATAGAATTTATGTAACTTTCAAAACATAATATCCTTGTGACACGAACCATATTTTTCTTGTGTTGATTGGAATTTATTTTATTATACTAGAGGTCCTTCTAATTTTACATGTAGTTTTAGGCTGATATCTTAAAAATTTTGGAGTTTTCATACTGTGCATAGTTTTCATGCATGGTTTAAAGAAAACCATGAAGGTTTATAGAAATCCCTGAAGTTTCCACTACTTAAATTTTTTTAATTTATTTTTTATACTTGTTTTTTCAATCTCGGTGGTGGATGGTTGAGTTCAAACCAATTGAGTCTTAAGTGAAACTATGAAGCTCTTTTTCTATGTCTATCTTATAGAACATGGCTTGAATATGTTTTGGAAAATTCTATGACAAAGAATTAGATTTTATTAGTAATCTTATGATGTCGTTTGGCATGGGTGGGCATGGTTTTTACCACCATGTGGCATCCTAGGGAAAACCATTCCTGTAATTGTTTACCTAGTTTGTGGACATCATATGGTATATATACAAGTGTGGCCAAGCCATGTTTCCCTACAAGATTCATTAAAAGTTGAAATAACAATTTTATACGCTTCTATTTTAATCACACAACCCCAAATTTATCATCTCTCTTGTTTTAATATTCTAGAAACCTTCATGGGGTGATACCCCTTCCAGTTTTACATTTTTTGTAGCCTTCTAAATATAATTCAAGTGGGCTTTTTCATGTAATGTTTTTTTAACCATCTTCCTTCCTTCTATTTTTTTTATATTTATTTATGGATTGTCCCATGACCCTAAACACTGTGTTAGAGTAATTTGAAGTCAAATATGGAATAAATCATGGCAATTTTATTGTGTAGTGGTTGTATAAATAACATATTTTATTTGGGGTGTGTTATCTATCATAGGAATAAAATTTAGAAATGATAACCATTAAACCAATGTAAGTGTTTAATTAATTTTACATTCAAATGAGGTCCTATAAATTATTAATGGTTTGAGAATGATTTTTGTTTAAATTATAATTATATTTAAGACCCATGAGGGTCTATGTTCTTTTAAAAGGTGATTTTAAACCATGGAATTTAATGAGATTCCATTCCTAGTGTTTGTGAAAATTTCTTAATGGAATATAAATAATGATTTTGGTTATAAAAGTGGAGGTGTGTACCCTATTTATGTTTCTAAAAGAGTTATTATCTTAATTAACATTTAAACAAAGTATTTGGGTTTCTTAAAAGTGTTAAAATATTTTTCTTGTGGTTAAAAAAAAGGGTTTTTCTATCCCTCTTATGCTTTATTTTTACCATTTTCATAAATTTGGATGAACATTATATCAATAATTTAACGATTTTAATGATTTTGAATTGGTAAATGTGTCTTTATTTTTTTGAAAGGGTGATTCATCCAATTAGGTTTATTTTTTGAACCTATTTATTAGATTTTGATGTTTTAAAATGGGATTTTTAATGGTATGTGTCAGTTACCATTATGTTTCAATAGTGTTTTCATAAAATTGGTCTAAAAAGTTAATTGATATGAATTTTGTAATGGGTGAATCCTCTTAGAATTCCAAAAAAAATTAAAATAGTTGAAATGTTTGGAATTTTATGAATAATGAGTTTTTATAAAATGTGTGATACCCTTTAGAGGCCTTTATTATTCATGAGTGTCAAGTTGACTAGTTATACCAGGGGGGATGTTTATTTTTGAGGTATTTGTATATGAAGTTTATGTTTACATTATATGGGGATATATATTATAAGGGAATTGTAATTGAGGTTTTTTTAATCATAAATGTTTTATATTGGATCTATGTCATTCGTGATTTCTCACCTAATTTCTTGATTCACCAGGGGAGTCCCATATAGATAATAGGTGTCCCATGTGGGGGAAAAATTAATCGGGGTAGTGTGTTGACTAGGGAAAATTTCCTAGATACTTATATACTGTTATATTACTAGGAGTATTAATTCTATATTCTAGTAACCACATATTATATTATCCCATAGAAAAAGTTGTTACAAAGAAAACACTATCCTTGATCCCATGAAAGAAGGTTTTCAAGGGTTATTTATTCTCTAGTAGTTCGATGGGGATTCAAGGAATATTAAACAGTTCCGTAGTGCTAGTATATGATTATTATTGAAAATTTATGAAAATTTATTATTATTGCCTCTTGATGATTCCCATCACAATAGAAACCTTTTAGGAATATTTTTACGTATTTATTTTCTATGCATTGATTGTATCCCTAGCTTCTTTAATTATTTTTGGGAACTAGTGACCATGTTTCATACTTATCCTTATTGTATTCATTGACATAGTGGTTCTTGACATTGTGCTTCCTTATTTTTTGTGTGTTTTACATTTCAAATGATACGAAAAGTTTTCAGAATATGTTTTTAATGAAGGAATGATATACTGTTATTTAAAAGTTAATTTAAATAGTTTTTAAAATGTTTTTGAAAGACGTGTTCTTGTAAATATGAAAAACAAAATCAATGATTTATTGGATAGTTTTATTACAAAAGAATACTTTTTTGAAACTCCATGTGTGTGTGAGTTTTAAAAATGGATTTTGGGACACAATTCCTAGTTTTATTGAAATATTAATTTTCATATATGTTTTAGAAAACTCTGTTAAAATTTGAAACCTTTTTTATGTTTTAAAAATTATTATTTCTAAAATAGGTGGTTGTAAAATGGTTTAAATTGGTCAAATTTAAAAAATGGTTTTACCGAGAGGTATTGGCTGGGAAAAAATTTCTCATTTGTTTGTTATGATTTAATGAAAATATAAGAAATGCATTTTTGATAGACTTTGGATGTGTCGTTTTTTATGTTTAAAACCTTATAAAAATATTTATTTTTATATTGTATCCAAGACATTAATATTTATGATGTATTATGAATGTGAATACTAATATTCAGTAGGTTCTGGTGACCTTTTGTGATATTTATCTCACATAAATATATTACAAGCCTAGGTACATTCCAATTTGTTCACCCATAATCATCTATGGATGGTGTATAGTTGGATATTGATCACGGGTCTCATAGTGGTTTATTGAAGATTTTTAATGGTTCATTATTCATATTTGAGTTCATCAAATGATATTTTTCACCATTGTATGTTATTATTTTTATTTTGTATACATGTTTCTATTGTTCTACTATTATTTATTACTTGTATCCATTTTATAAGATGTTCAGTTATGACTATCTATTGTTATATGTTTTTGGATTTTATTTCCAGGATTATTAATTATGTAATATGGGAAATATTATTCCCAATGTTAAATCTATATTTCTCATGAACTAGTTGGAAGCCCCTGTAGATCAAGAAATCCCATTGGGTCTTATAGAGAACCAGATCAGGTTCCAGATTAGATGAAACCCTAATTAAATTTATTAAAAAGTGGTATCAAGTCCACAGTTCTCAAGGATACTTAGGTTTTCTAATGCCCTATAATTATTTCTGGGTGTTGGTAGTTTTGAATTAATGTTATTAAAAATTGTGAGGTAGGTGTAGTGATGGATTAATTGGCTATTTCTAACCCCAATTCTAGATTTTCTAGGAGTTTTTGGGTTTTTTCCTTGGTTTTCTATTTGATGAATTTATTTGATTAAGGATTTATTCCCTTGTAATTGGTGATTTGATCCTCAATTTTAAGAATTTTGTTTCTTTAAGAGATTGTATTTGATATCGGGATGGAGATGGAAAAGGGAATGAAGCACGGGGTTAGCATGTTGGTCATATGAAATCATATGACAATCAAACATTTGGTTTCAAATATTTTGTAGAAAAAATAGTATTCCTATCATGTGTTCTTCAACCATATTTTCATATCAGGAATGGTTTCACGTACTTAATTTTTTTCTATGTAGGCCTATTGATCCTTATATTTATTAGAATGTTAGGGAAATGGGAAAAGATTCATGGTTTGTATTAATATCTGTTGGAATCATAAGATATGATTATTTATTTAGGATTGTGTTATGCAATTATTTTTTAAATTATTAATGTGATGTGACATTTATTTTTTGTGGGTGAAAATGGTTTTCACGGTAGAGTGATTGTTTTATTAAAATAATGAATTTTAGTTTATTTGTAAAATGTAATTTTTCTCATGAATGGTTTTAAAATGATTCACTTCATTTTCAAATTTTGAAAAATTATTATGTGTGATTATTATTATAATAGGGCGAACATTTTGTTTTTAAATAGTAGATTCCTATTTTGAGGGAAACTAATAATTTTATAAATTGGGTTTTGAGGATTGTTTGAATTTTTACCATTGTTGTGTTTCAAAAATTATAAGTAACATTAAGTTGTTTCAAAACATGAAAATTGTGTTTCATTATGGTAATATAAATTATGTTTTGATTTTAAAACTCTGTTATGTGTTTTTAGATTTGTTTTTTGTAATTTTTTAAATTTACCATATCAAGAGAAGGCATGGGTTTGAAATTTTTAATTATTTTTAATGAAAGAAGATTCAAATTTAATGGTGACTTTATTTTCCAAATACATTTTGTGGGGTTGTTTTTTTGTTCATGGGACAAGACCATATAAGAGTATATGATTTCTAATATTTAATTTCAACCTATGAAAAAATATCCAATGTGAAGTAGAGTCTTTTCTAGGAGGTTTTTAATAATTTTAGTGTTAACAAAATCCAAGCTCAAAATAGATTCCAATGTGTTTTTTCTTCCAAATATTAGCATGTATTGGATTTATCTGGTGTAACAACCCGAACCCAGATACCGGGAGCTGGTGTATAAATTTAATAAATTGGAATGATAACAAGGAATCAAGTCCCAAAGGAATGATCAGTTTCGTAGACATTGAAATACTATATACCAACATAAGTTATACATTACATCTTGAAATTAAAAACAACATTTTATTCCCTTTTAAAACACACATATCCCTCAGACTATCCCTGCAGGTCAACCATAATATACTTCATCATATCTTGGGAAAATATGAAACAAAAGAAAGGGTTGAGCTCAAATGATTATTAAGAATATACAATATAAAGGAAGCTATCATAAATAAGAAATAACATTTAAGGCAAGGTTTAACACGGAATCATAAGCCTTTAAAACATAATATTCAGTATAATATGGAAATAATATATCAAATAATTCCATTAAAATATTCAAATGGATATTATATGAGTTAAATAATCACGTGAAATTTAAATAAGTAATCACATAATGGGTAAATTCATAATTCCATACATCATAACCATAATTTCTTCGCCATGTTCTAAGACCATTACTATACCATCAAAGACTTGTACCAAGAAAATTACTATAAAATCCAGGACATGTGTAAAGAAACTAGTTTGTTTCATGATACCTACCAATACATCAAGGGGATATAGTGGTCCCCACACATCATTTAAAAAGTCTAATGCATTCCTCTTATGAAAATGGTGAAACATAACATAATCATTCATATTAAACCCAGCATACAAAATGTTAAAACTTTTACCATAAAAAATGAATTGTATAAATAAAGAACATACACAGTCAAATATATCATAACACATGAAATAAAATAAAAAATATTGTATCATAATATGTCAAACTCAAATTTTCATAAAATATAAAAAAAGGATGTTGATATAGATGGAAATAATTTAATAAATTCATTAATACTCTTTAAGGGAAAGATCATTTTTTTACTTTGAAATAATTTATAACCCACACAATTATGGAAGAAAACATTTATTTTGAAAATAACCATGTAATTATCTAAGTAAATTATTAAAATTTTAAGGTGTCATAATGGTGTAAAATTGCTACTTGTGCTGTATAATTAAAAAAATTTCTTTCTATAATTTGTTAAAGACATAATAAAGTACCTCATTTAGAAAACAACAAAAATATTCCTTTCAGAACATTTTATAAAAAGTAAAACATGTGTAAAAATGAATTTAAATTTTTTACAATATTATTCTGAAATAAATTTTATGAAACATGGACATGGATGATTAATATATCCCAGTAGATACTTACATATATATAATCTCAAATAATAAAGTTATTGTTAAAGTAACCCTTACCATGGAATTTACTTTAGTATATGGTACTCTAACCTTCTATATATTGGTTAAATAATGTTATAAAATTATTACTGAACCATATACATATTAATGATTTCATATATAATCCCCTTATATATTTTTTTAATAATAATTTAGTATTACCGTTGTTTTCGGTGTTAACTAAATCTTTTTCCTATGCGTATTTGGTCATGTAAGTCATGTTTAATATGAATAGGACATATTTTATTAATATCTTGAAATATATTTAATTCATAAATAATATATTTACATATCATATTATTTTTATAATCATTATTTAATGGTTAATGTGGAGAATAAATCAAATTACGCCGTTGAGAGGGTAGGTCCTACGTACGCATGAGCGATGGTATCAATCCCTTAACGGTTAAATGGTAAAGAATTGTATGGAATAATAATTATATAGAATAATTATAAATTTTTATTCATAATTTAATTCAATGGTAATCATTATTATACACATCAAAATAATTTAATGTTGAATAAGAAATTACACCACGGGGTGGAGATGAAGGCCTTCACTAAGCATGTATGGTGATATTCTTATTTATAGGATGGATAAAAGAAGGTATAAGGTTGTACCATAATTATATTGACATATTATAATTTAGAAGATATGGTATTAATTAAATTAGTTTGTAAACAATATAATAAGAGGATTTACAAGAAGTATATAATTTTGAAAGAGGTGACAAAATAATTACCTCTTTCTGAGCATCTACTTTTGATTTGCACAAAAGGTCTCCCTAGGATTGATATCTGGCCAATGTTTTTCCTCTAGGATGAAGTGATGAAATATTTTATAGGAAATGGTAAGGTTTTTTATGAGAAAAAGGGCTTTTTATGTGTGATTAAAAGATATAGAAAGGCACCCTTTTTAAGAGTGGAAAGGGGTACCTTTTGGAATACCAAAACATTTAAATTAATAAAAATTAATTTTTAAATAATAATGTCTCAAAAGTGTATTATTTATAAGATAAGATGATGATGGGTCAAAATAATCTTAACCAATAATATTTTGATATTTTATTCTTTTAATTTAAACAATATCATTTTGATTTATCCTTATCCAAACTATTTAATTTGAATTGTGGTAATAACATTCCAAATATTAAATGGTTATAAATATTAACATATATGGTTTAAATTGATAATACATGAATATTTTATTAAATTTTATACACTATAAATATCAACACAAATATTTTTATTGAATATTTTTAAATAATTTATTAAAATGTTCTTTTTATAAAATATCCATACTATCAATTTTGGACAAATTCATTTCATTTATTTTAAATAAAACCCACAGAGAGTATAACTTCAAAAAAACATCTAATATACTACTAACATATTATATTCAGTGAGAAAATTCTTCAAGAACCATAATTAATTCAAATTATATTTAGTTTAATATTATTTAATTCATTTACTTCATATTTCTCTAAATAAAATAATCATTACATAACAATTGTGTCATCCTTAATGGTAATTATTTAATCTTTAAAAATTATAAATAAAGTCATATTATGTATTTAATTCTTTGATATTTCCAGAGACTACCTATAGTTGATGTTATCTTTTTTTATCCCTATATTAAAAATAATAGACTTATATAAATTGAGAGTGTGGCATTTTTTCCCATTCAATGATTTTAATAATATAAATATATTATTCATGAGAAAGTGTCCATTAAGTTACTAAATTTCAAAACATGGAGAATAGGGGACGAATTTAGTAATTCAATAGTATTTTTAATGTTGTTAATGTAATTTTATAATATTATTTTTACCTTTATTTACATGATTTTCCGATAACTGCGGTAATAAATCAAATAAAATAAAATAAAATAAATTATAAATATATAATATAATTATAATTTAAAATCATTAAAATTTATAATTTAACCAAATAAATTATTTCTATTTAAATAGTTGTTTTTAATGGTTTTTTCACTATTCATCAAAATATGAAAGTTATCAGAAAAACACCAAAAAATATATCCAAACTAAAATTTGATTACTTGATTCCAAAACAGATATTTATTTTGTTATATTGAGTATGTAAAAGTATCAAATATTGGATTTAAAATGGGTGCACCAACAAAAGGTTGAAGAACTACATTTTTTTAAAAAAAACTTCTTTTATCAAAAAAAAATTGTATTTGTTGTTATATTATGTCTATCGAACACATAAGATGAATGTTAAAATTATATTGAATATATAAAATCTAAAAAAATATAATACAATTCATAAACACTAATTTAATGTCTTGGTTATATATCATAATAAATAATAATATATTATTAATATACTGTTGTTCAGAAAAATTGGTCCTCACGTGTAACGCAAGACAACTCATTATTTTATGTAGTGTACACTTATCATGCTGTTGCATAAAAATAATCAAATAAATAAAATTAATTTAATTAAGATAATGGTATATTATAAATTCTTGGGGTGTTACATTCTCTCCTCTTTTAATAAATTTCATCCTCACAATTTAAACTCAGGATGAAAAACTAGTGGATTGAAATTTGAAAAAAAACAATTTTGAAATCTCGTATTATCAAAATAATTATTGAGACCCCCATATTAAATTATATAAAGGGAATTTCTAAGGTTACCAAAAATATCATATAAAATGGTGACATGTAGGAAAACATGGAAGTGAAATAAAAATATAACAATTATGTTCTGATGGAGTGTGAAAGAGAACATGATGAGAAGAAAGTAAACGATCACAAATCTATAAATCTATGATGATCTAAGGGCCCAATTTATTCAACAAATAATGTAATAGGATATGATTTTTCATTTCAATTTTCTTTCACAAGATTATAAGAGTAAATTTACTTCAGAGACTAAGAATATAAGGAATAATACATACATGACATGTGGAGTATCATTCTTTCACTAATTTATACCAAAAACTCACCATTCTATTCAGAAGATAATAAAACTGAAATTATTCTATGTATATTAATCGTATAAGGTTCCATAAAAATAAATTATACTATTTAAATAAATAAACTTATGATATAATAACGAAGTACTTCCCTTAGGATATTGGTAGGTGGTAATGATTTTTCACACATAAGTTGTTGGTTCGATTTTAAAAGACTTGTCCGACACGATGGGTTGTATCTTGACCTGTGAGTTTCACTTTTCATAAAACTATAGTAATATAACATTATATCTATAATATTATGAAATTTTTTAACCATAAAAAATACTATCAAATATAAAATTTAATTCATTCCAACATTTTTTTATTCGAAATACATCTGTCTAAACTCATAGTTCAAAAATTTATAAGAAAGGCAACATGACATAATACAGATTTTTTTTGTCACATAAAAATCATGTGAATAACATCATCATATACTCTCTTAAAACAATGTAATACCCTAAATTACAATAAAATCTTGTAAAAAAATAATATTGGATATAATTCTTAAATGATAAAATGTTCTTAACTCCAATAATGATGGAATAATCAAACCATTAACCAATACCAAGGTAGACAATAATATCCAATGCACTTTACGCAAATCAAACATCTCTTTATTCCGAAATAATTATCTTATAATCATACACATATTAAGGGTTATCTTTCCCTCCTCCATATATTTTACAAAAAGTTAAACATTCCACTATGTCACTTTACTTGGTACCATACAATCTCAAATCATTAATGGAATAGTTCTATAGTACGATACTTATATACGTTATAATTATTATAACCAGTATATCTCCAATTCAAAAAAAATCATAAATAGGCATATTAATCATTCCTCTTCATCAACAGTATAATCATTACATGATCATTATCCAAAATAACTATTTAGTGTATATTACTTTGATGATTGGGACATTTATTTAAATTATATCCCATCTCCTTATAGTTGAAGCATTTTACATTGGAAACATTATTCTTACAATTTCAATCATGAACTTGGTTTCATTTTTATCCACACATATGAAATACTCCCATTAACTTCAAGAATTTTCAAGGGTGATTATTTCCATTGTTATTACATGTGAGAAAAATCCTTTTTCCCTTATATCCTTTATACATCTTTTTCTATACCACTCTATCCATATCTTACTTCACTTAAAAACCAATGGACTTGGAGAATTATTTACTTATCTTATTAGCAAAAGATACTATTTTTTCATATAATGAGAATACATGGGAGACTATTTTACTTCGAAATGTTTGTGTAGGACCCTGAATGGTATTATCATTTACAATACTTGGATCATGGGAATTGGTGAGGTTTAGTACCCTTTGAAATACTAGATACAATCATATGTTTTACATTTGTGCCAGAACCATGTCATATGTGCCAGAACCATGTCATGTACTGGGTTACCCCAGAACCATGCCATTAATGTAGAGATTTTTTAGTTTATACGACACACAGTAGGTAAGGCCTGTTGTCATGTACTGGGTTACCCCATGACATGCCAAGAATACGTTGTCATATTTGTTACCCCTAGTTACATCTGTTCCAGAACCATGTCCACTTATAGTATCCAAACATGGATTTATTGCATGGAGACCCAAAAAATATCCACATTAATGAAATTATAATATGTTCTTTTATACGCTTCCTCAAAGTGTATCTTATGGTAATTTTCCCAAATCAATGTTTTTTAAATCTAGTTTTCATGTTTTGTACTAATCATTAATTCATACCAATTGTAACAACCCAAACCCAGATTCCCAAATGCGGTGCATTATTTTAATACATAGGTATGATTAGAAGGAATCATGCACTAAAAGAATTACCTATTTAGTACCCTTTGTAATACTATATATGGACATATGTTTTACATTAAATCTTGAAATGAAAACCAACATTTTATCCCCATTGAAGACTCTCATATCCTTTAGAAAATCCCTATAAGTAAACCATAATATACTTCTTTACATCATTGGTGGAAAAGAAACATAAGAAAGCGGTGAGCTCAGATTTTCAATAAGGATAATCAATATATAAAAATGTATCATAAATAAGCCAAAACATTTAAGGCATGGTATAAAACAAAAACACAAGCCTTTTGAAAATAATATTCAACAAAATATGGAAATAATAAATCATGTAATGTGTTTTAAACATTCACAGGCATATTATACCAGTCTAATGATAAAATTAAATATCAATAACAAATATTATAATGAAATAATGCATAATGTCAGACATCATAACCATAAAATAAAGGCCTCGTGAAAATACCATTATGATATCATTAAGGCCTCATGATAAGACCATTACCATACTGCCAAAGCCCTGTGAAAAGACAGTAGATTGTCGAATGAGACCTACTAATGAATCAAGGGGATGTAGTGGGCCCCAACCATCACTTACTCTGACCAATGCATTCCACTTATGAAAATGGTGAAACATAACCAAAAAATTCAAATTAAAAAAAGCATACGAAATGTTAATAATTTAACCATAAACCATTAATGGTATAAATATACAATATCCAATGTCAAATATATCATAAAACCATAAATACAATATTTTTGATTATATCATAACATGTAATCCTTAAATATGCTTAAAATCCAATAATTCATGTTGACATAGATGAGAATAATTTAATAAATTAATTGAAAATATTTAAGGTGAATATCCCTATTTTACATTCAAATAATTCAGAAGATACATAATTATAAAATAAAGCATTTAATTTTAAAATAAACCATTAATATTGTAAGAAAATATACAATATTTTTATGCATAAAAAGGTATATAATAGCATCTTGAATAGCATAATTTAACAAAACATTATTTCCTTATTTTATTGAAAAGGTTATAATGTAACTTGATTGGAAAATGATGGAAGGTTTCCTTTTGTATTTTTTTAATAAACAGTAAAAAATGGGTAAATATAACTTAAAAAAAATTAAATAATATTTTAAAATTAATTTAATGAAACATATCAATGGAATATAAGGATGTCCTAGTAGATACATATGTGTATGCGATCACAGATAATAAAGATATTATGAAATTAACACTTACCATGGACTTTATTTTATTTTAGGGTGTGTTAACATCCTTTATAAAATTTATATAATTTTATTAAATTATAACTAGACCATATCCATATTTATTATATCATATATGATCTTATTATATCATTTTATTAATAATATTTTAGTATTATCATTGTTTCGAGTGTTAACTTCTTTATTTTCATATGCATATTTTGTCTTGTAACTCGTGTTTCGTATGTATAGGACATATTATATTAATATAAAAAATGATATTTAGTTAATAAAAATTATAATTACACATCATATAAAATTTATAATAATTCTTGAATGGGTTACATGGAGAATGAATCTCACCGCATCGTGGAGACGGTAGGTTGTACGTATGCACGAGCAATGGAATCATTCCCTTGATGGTTAAATAGTATGTAATTTGATGGAATTTAAATTATAACAAATAATTATCATGTTATATTTAGTATTTAAATACATTATACTAATCAATATACCCTTCCAAATAATTTATCGTTGAATAAAAAATTACACCACGACGTGTAGACCATATGTCTTGTGTTCATACACATGGTGATATTGTTATTCATTGGATGCATAAAAAGAGGTATAAGGTTATACCATAATTATAATAACATATTATCATGTATAAGATATTTTATTTGTTAATTTAGTATGGAAAAAATATAATAAGAGGAAGTAGTATAAGAAATGAATTTTGAAAGAGGTGATAAAACAAGTACCTGTTTTTCGAGTATATTATATTTGATTTGCACAAAATGTTTCCATAGGTGTCCTTATGCACAGAATTTTAGACTATATGATTAATTTAAGGATTTTAGGAGGGGAAATGGGTAGGTATTGGCTGAGAAATGGATTTATAGGTGTTATTAAAAGATAAATAGATGTACCCTTTTATAAGAGAGGGGAGGTGCACATTTGGAGATATGAAAACTATTAAATTAGTATAAATTAAATTTTAAAAAAACGAATCTAAAGTGTATTATTTTTAATATAAGATAATTATGGGTCTAAATACTCTCAACCAATAAAATTTATACATGATTTACTTTTATTATAAACCTTATTAGTATTATTTATCCTTATTTGAACTATTTAATTATAATTATGGTAATAAAAACATAAGTTTTAAATAGTTATAAATATTTACTTATATGGTGAAAATTGATCATAAATGAATATATAGTGAAATTTAATTCCCCATAAATATAAATATTTAATTTTTATATATTCTTATTATTTTTAAACAATTAAATAAAATGTTGTTTTTATAAAATATCGATAGTGTAAAATTTTGCACTATTAATTTCATTGATTTTAAAAAAAATCCCAAGGAATATAACATAATAAAACATTTAATACAGAATTTAAATGTCATAGTCGCCTAGAAAATTATTTGATAACCTTAATTAATTAAAATTCTATTAATTTTAATATTTTTAAATCATTTATTTGATATTTTTATTAATAAAATAAGTTATGTGTCACTATGTTTTCATCCTTAATTGTAATTATTTAATCTATAGAAATCATAAAAAAATTAATATGATTTATGTAATTGTATTATATTTTTAGAGACTAAATATAGTGGATTTTATCTTCTGTTTATCCCTATATTAAAATTAATATACTTGTATAAAATGAGAGTGTGACATTTTGTCACTTTCATTGATTTTAATAATATTAAAGACATATTCATGGGAAATGGGACATTATGTAATTCCATTTAAAAACATATATTATAAGGGTAAACTTTTGTCATCCAATATCATTTTTTCGGTGTTAACAAAATTTTATAATATTATGTTTACCTTTAATTACCAAATTTCCCATTAATCGCGACAATAAATAAATTACTAATGTTACTACTCATAATTCCCTAAAAAATGTAAACTATTAACATAATATGGACCCAATTATTAACAATATGATATCAATTCATCAATATTTAAGTTTTTAATTTTAATAAATAAATTTAAAATTAATCCTCATTGATAAAATGAAAAAATGGGTTTTGGAAAAGTAAAAAACAACAAAATATTGACCTATGTTTATATCTAATTATAATATGAAAATAATTCCAATGAAATAAATTACATTAAATTATAAAAATACAATGTAATTATACTTTAAAATTTTAAAATTTATAATTTGACAATATAAATTCTTTTGATTTAAAACGTTGTTTTCAAGTATTTTTTCACTATTCATCAAAATATTAATGCTATCAGAAAAACACCAAATAATTATCCACAACAAATATTAATGTTCATATTACAATGAAAAAGGTTATCTTTTAAAATTTAATATATAAAATTTTCAACTATTTTATATAAAAATGGTGTTCTATTAAAAGGTGGAAAACTTCTTGTTTATGAAAAATACATATTTTATCCAAAAAAATTCAATTTGTTCTTATATTATGTGTACAAAACACATAATATGAATTCTAAAATTATATAGAATATATAAAATTAAAATTTTGGTTAATAATATTCATTATATATAATTTAATAGTTATGTTATATATCATATTAAATAATAATATTTTATTTAAATACATTTGTTCAGTAAAACTTGGCCACCCATGTAACACAAGCCAACTCATTATTCTGTATAACGTATGTTTAAAATGGTGTTTCATAAAAATAAAGAAATAAATAAAATTATGTTTATTCATAAATGGAAATATTTTAAAGTTATGTGGGGTTACATCTGGGGTGTTGTTTCTTTTGAGACTTTTTCGGAGACCATTTGAGTATAGTGGTTTAGAAGTGTGAGACTTATAATACCGGTATTATCAGTTAAGATCAATTATTCTAAGAGATGACTGATGTTTGGGGGATGAGTGTCTTTCTTTTACTATAACCTTATGGTATATGGTTTTTTTATCTTTTAAATGACATTTAATTTTTGGATTTGTGCTCATTGAGTTTAGAGTAGATGTTAGTTGAGGAAGGATTTCCAAGATTTCTGTTTGCTTACTCTTTCTGAGCAGTGGTTTTTTGGGAATCCTTCATGATTTTTTTATTTCCCTTATGTGAGGTATATAGTGGGTTAGTTTTTATTTATTTCTCTATACATGTTTATATACTAGGGTGTATAAATAGATATTTATTAAGCGTGTTTTTTTTTGTTTCTAGTTTGTATGTGGATTCCATCAAGTTTTTCTTTTCCTCAAAATCTCTATGGCACTATATTCCCTTGATTTGGACTTAATCAACCTCATAAAACACATTTAAACCTTAAGTAAAATTCGTTTAATTTTACAAAATGTCATGGATTATTTTTATGAGATCTTTATTGGGATGTTGTGAAATGATGTTCTTGTTTTTAAATCCTTAAGGATGTTTCTTGGATTAGAGTATTATTGGTGGATTCAAAATGGTTTCATGTGGTTGTTGTGGCTAGTGGTGTTTTGAAAATTTCATTAATATATTTATGGAATGTGTATTCTCCTTATTCAATCATTTTAGGTCTATTCTAAATGATTGGGATTCCATTGAATTGTGTCCATATCTTTAGTTCATCTCATGAATGGGGGTTGATCCGTTTTCTATGAGGAAATCTAGTATTGTTTATGGATTTCACTGATTATATGAGGACCTATTTCTCTATAAGAATTCATTTTAGAATCATTATTTGGTTATAATTTACTTGTATTTTAGAATATATACTGGCACAATGTGGAATTTTGGAGAAAATATTGACACCATTATTTCACTATAGTGTTTACTTGATTTGATTTTATAATTTTGTAGGCCATTCTTTGTTTTCATGGAGTTTAATCCCAGAGTATAGACTATTTTGATGTTTTATTACTATGTATGATTTGTATACACATTTTAGAGGAATCTATATGGCCCCCCTATATTGTTGTTTTTTAGTTCATTTTTTCTAGAAATTTTTTTTAGCATGGGTGGTGCATAGTTTAGTTCCAAAAACATGAGTCCTAAGAGAAAAAATGTGGATCCAATAGTTTTTATGTGTTATATCACATGTAATTTACATAGTTTTCTAAACAATGTAATTATTTTGGGAAATGGATGTTAATTTTGTAGGAACATGGATCTTCATTTCAGGTATGTTTTTCCTTTTTTAGGAGTTTTTGAGAAAAGGGGAGTTTCTAGAAATTTTTCAAGTGCGTGCCATGTACTTATGAGTACACTCCATGTACTTCGTTGTTGCAGGAGGCCATGTGCTGGCTGAGTTCTGGCCACACACACAGTTGTGTGGGGTCACGTGGAGGCTGCTTAATGTGGGTTACTGAAAAAGAGAGTACATGTTATGTACTCCAAAAGTACATGTCGTGTACTTTCCATATTTCATTAAATTCAATGGGGTCAAGTATGATGGAAAAAAACCAATCCATGTAGGTTTTGTTGGTATTAGAGCACCGAGCATTTGCGGATCTTCGACAATCCCTCGATCCTCTATCAAACCTCTAATTCGAGGACCGTTGATTTTGTTGGAATCACATCAGTGAGTTCCCTCTTCTTCTTGATCCTTGATTTGAAATTATTCTTCTTTTCCATGTTATCTTGGGTAGAATGTTTTGGATGTTTTCATAGATCTATGATGTTCCAAGGATATTCATGTCTCGTGGTTCAAGTATATTGATCTCCTAAACTCGAGGTAGATGGTTTTTTAATTTCTGTTTGATCTCTTTGAGTATTATGTGAAAATTCCACCAATACCCTAGAAAGGGGTATTGCGTGTTTATCATTTTATGCCTATATTTTTCCTTCCATGCTTGTATACCTGTTTAGAGGTAAATTGGATATGAATTGGGTTAATTTCTTTTACATGGACGTTATGATCATGAATTTTTCTTTTTACAACCGTTTAGTTTTATTTAGCCTATTGTTCGTTTACCTGTTTTCCATGCCTTGTGGTCGTATGATGGAGTGTTGTTTTTCTGACATATGTGAGATGATATAAAAGAGTTATCCAAGTAGGTTTATAGGTTTACATTGGCATTATGGAAATACTATGTGTTGAATTACTCTAGGCTGTGAGAACCTAGACATTATAGACTATAAGAGGATAGACCGAGTGAGCTTCCTTAGAGAGTCCTTGAGATTTATAGACTATAAGGTGCTTGACCAAGTGAGAATACTCAGAGAGTCTTTGGAAATTATATACAATAAAAGGATAGAACGAGTAAGCTTCCTCAAAGAATCTTTTTACATTTTAGACTATAGTGGGATATAACGAGTGAGATTCCTCAGAGAGTCTTTGAGCATTATAGACTATAAATGGATTGACCGAGTGAGCTTCCTCAAGGAGTCTTTTTTTTTCTCATATTACCTTGAACCACTCTAGGCTATAAGGGGAATTGACTGGGTGAGCCTCCTTAGAAAGTCTGTGAATGACCTGAGGAAATAAGAGGAATTGACCGAGTGAGCTTCCTCCAAGAGTCTCTTGACCTTGGGGCTATAAGTGGAATTGACCTTTTGTGCTTCCTCAGAGACACCCTGACTACCATAGACTATAATGGGAATTGACGGAGTGAGCTTCACTAAGAGTCTTATAATTTTCCTACGACCAAACCAGAGGGGTTAGGCTGAGTGTACAGCCCATAGGGTTGTTGGTACTTGTTATGTAGGACCAGAGGGGATGGCTATGACTACTTCCTAATGGGTTACCTGTTTTTTTTAGCTTCATGTTAGTTGTTTCATGATATTGGAACTATAGATTGTTTACTGTTGAGTATTTTCTTGTTTACTGCTTCCTGTACTTTTACCTACCATATATTCACTGACTACTAAGCACAGATCATCATGTGGTTGCCTACTAGGATTTAGTCTCACACCCTGTTTGGGCCATGCTTTTGGGAACAAACATGTTATATTGTTGCAGGTATAGATAAGGTCAAGCGCCCATCCACTTTATATACTTGACATTTTATAGAGTTGAAGAGCATAAGACCAAGCCTAGGCTTGCGATGTTGAGGATTTGTTTACCTATTTCATTTGAACTTTGGTTTAGTACTATTTGAATTTATCATTGTGACTTGTTTGGCTGTTTTCCTAGACATATGTATCATGCATCATTAATATATGTTCTCCATTTGATTACGCTTTTAGTATTCTACGGTTTACTCTTGTATGGATGTTTACTACTTTCACTATTGCTTTTATTTATCTTCGACTTTATACTCTGCTAATGAGGGCACAATTTCCCTACTTTCACATATATGACCCATGCTTCTAGTCGGAAACCTATGACATTTGGGGATATGTGCTTGAGGCCATGTGACCAACCGGGTACGGGGTGCCTCTAGGTGGCTTCCGGAACCGGGACGTTACAAAGTTGTATCAGAGTAATTCCTTTCACTTGACTTAATTTTTGGACCCTATAGTCAGGGAAAGGATAAAATAAGTACTTAGTAATAAGCTGTTCCAAGGAGTAGCTAACCCATGTACATGGAAAAGACAATCTATCTCCTTATAGAAAATTTTCTAGTTTTGAAATTTTCCGGTTGACCTGATTTTCACCGATGGGTTACTCACATGCTTTGTGCTATTATTGTTGATATTATTCTGGTTTTATTTCTGTCGCAACCTGATGGGATGAGGGTACGCCATCTCATGAATTATATAGGAACTTGATAGGAATCACATGTCATGAATTTTTTTCCATGCCATTTAGGGGGAATTAGCGATTGTATGTTGTCTTGATAGATGTTGTGTAGAATATTCATGATGTTGTGATAGATGCTTGATAGAATATATTCATTAAATAGGTATTGTTATATGTAAATTCTTGTTTGAATGAACACCAATTTTTGATTCTTGAGGTGTTATGGGCCCTCATGAATCGGAAATTGGTGAATCATTGACTTTGTTCCCTTGTATATGACATGTATAAGATTCCAAGCTTTGATTCGCGGGGATTAGGGGCCCTCACATAACATAATTTGGCACCTTAACGCATATTTTTTGGGGTTTTTTGTGATATAGAGAAGTTTCTTAGGCCACTGTCCTAAAAACCCCAAAATACACATCATATACTTTATGAATACACACCGTGTAGTTTTTAATTGTGTCACATACTGTATGGGCAAGGACACGGGGTTGTGAAAAATCTTGTAGGAACAAGCCGTGAACGGAACGTACACGCTGTTTTGTAGTGACCATGTGTCTACCCATGTGACTAACAACTCAGATGAATGAAACTTAGACTATACATGACATGTGATTATTTCCCACGTCATTCACTGTAACCTAGGTAATTGGTCGTGTCATGAACAACACGAGTCGGGGAAATCCTTCAAGCACATGATGTGTGCATATAGAGGATGATGTGTATTGTGAACCGTGTAACCGACTGTGTAACTATCAACATGGGTTGTTGAAACATGTCTGGTACATGCCGTTTTCTTTGTGAACATGTCGTGTACTCTAGGACTAAGAGGACCATGTGGGTTATCCGTGTAAGGAGACTCACATAGGGGAATAGAGTTCATGTGCATGACGTGTGTGGGGACAAAACATCATGTGGTTGGGGTGTTACACAACCAGTAGTGGTAGAAGTACACTCCCATGTAAGTGGCTTAAAAGAACACATCGTGTATTGATTATACACACCGTGTAGTCCGATTTTGTAAAAATTGAATGTTTATTTCTCATGTTCCCTTATTGTACTTTTATGTTTTCAGTCCTTGAAAATCATGATATAAGGTGTGTGTTTGACCTTTAAAAATTAGTCCACCGAGACGTCCTCAAGTAGTACGCCAGTTTCTAGACGGTGATCAGACACTGTATATGGCTGATCAGGGATCTCTTGTAGATCCTATTACTGTGCCAGCTATGGCAACAGCTTTTATACCAGTTGAAGGTGAAAGATGCACAGTATAAGTAAGATTTTCTATGGATGATGCATACCTTCCAAGGAGCGCCAACTCTCGCCTCGTCGATGATAGAGCTGACGGTGGTTTTCTAGCATCATCATGCTCCTACTTTCTATGGGGTTGGATGAACCCAGGATACATAATCATGGATAGAGGACACACTGAAAATCTTCAAGCATCTGGTGATACCTCTAGAGAAGAGGATGAAGCTTGCTACCTATATTCTCTATGACTCCTCCAGGAGGTGGTGGGAGGTGATCTCACAGTCAGGACACCATCAGAGTATGCCGTGGGATGAGTTCTGGTGCATCTTCTACGTTTACTTCTACCAGAAGTCCTTGAGGGTGGATCGAGCCCAAGAGTTTAGGGGTCTAGAGAAGGGTACTCTTTTTCTTATGTAGTACCCATCTTGCTTTATTGATCTGCAGCATTTCATGCCTATTCTAGAAGGTGATGAGTTGTTCCTAGCATGGACGTTCGAGGATGGTCTGAGAAATGACATCTTGTCATGGGTGAACATCATTAGGTTGATTTCGATATCTTCTATTATCAACTGGGCATTGATCACTGAGCACAATCTGAGGGATTCTGGAGCAGTGAGCCAGGGCAGTTTTCCATCCAGAGTTAGTGTTCCTCCTACGGATATTAGGAAGCACCATAGGGAGTTTTCATGAGAAGATAATAGTAGGTGGGATGTATCATTATGTTTCTAGTTAGTATTCTACCAATGCGGGTTGAGTGGGCATGCTGTGACACATTTCCATAGAGACCTGGTGGGGTGACAATCTTGCTGCAGGATGGGCCATCTTCAACGTTTCTGCCAAATCTTCTCACCTGCAGCTAGTGGCAGGGGTTCTTCAATGACCTCGGGTTCCAGAGAAGAATCACATGTTTCTCACTAGTCTACGAATTGGATATCCTCCAGATATTCAGGCTTAGGTGGAGGATGCTGCTGTAGTGATCAGTCACCAGGATACCAGTGATAGTAAAGTGTATCAGTTCAGAGTGGTCATGTAGGGTCACAGGGCATTGGAGTTGGATAGACCTTTGAAGTAGAGAAGAACCATCAGGAGGAGGATAAAGACCCCTCTACAGTTCAAGGTATGATCTTGGTAGCCTCAGTGTTACCTTATGCTATTTTCGATGCAGGGGCCTCTCACAGCTTTATATATGTTGCTACTGTGGAGATTCTTGGTCTCTATGTCTTTTCTTCTGCCGATATCTTGACTCTAGACACACCGTTGGAGACTAGGACAACTAGTGTATTTAAATTCAAGTATTTGCCTCTATAGGTTGCTTTGTGTCACTTATTATGGGACCTCTATGTCCTAGAGATGACGAGCTATGATGTCATTCTTTGGATGGGCTGGTTGGTTCCCTTCTATGTAGTTATTGACTGTTATAGCCACAGGGTGAACTTCATATGACCATAGGTTGGATATTTTCTTCATATATGGGTGTGGGTTGTCTAGGCATGTAGAGAAGGACTAGAGCATCATGGAATATGACGATTTACAACCTAGATTGGTAGTCTTTATCTGGATGACCAGGGGAATTTGCAGTTAGACTTTCCTCCCATGGTGTATCGTTTCATTGAAGTATTTCCAAAAGAGTTTTCATGTGTGCCTCTAGAGAGTGAGGAATACTTTTTTATTAATCTTGTTCTAGGGTCAGAACCGGTGTCTATTCCTTATTAGAGAATGGCTACACCAGAGTCACAGGAGCTCATGATATAGATGGAGGAGTTATAGGCCCATGGTTTCATCCGACCGAGTACTTCTCCTTGGGGAACACTTATCCTGTTTGTGAAGAAGGCAGACGGTACCCTTAGGCTTTGTGTGGATTATCGTAATCTATACCAGTCGACGGTCATGAAACGATATCCCTTTCCTAGGATTTATGATCTCTTTGAACAGATTTTAGGATCCCCATCGTTCTCAAAGATTTAATTGAGATCCAGTTTTAATCAGTTGCACGTAAGACCATCTGGTATACCACACACAACCTTCAGGAGCAGGTATGGTCTATACGAGAATATGGTTATGTTGTTTGGTCTCACGAATGTTCCAATAGTTTTTATGGTACTGATTAACTGAGTGTTCCATCCATTCTTGGATTCCTTCGTGGTTTTTTTCGTGGATGATATCGTTGTGTACTCTCACACTCGACACGACCATGCTACCCATCTTGAGGTAATTTTGAGTACACTGAGGGAGCATCAGTTGTATGTTATGCTCTCGAAGTTCCACTTTTGGATGGAACAGATTCACTTGTTTGGTCATGTTATCTAAGAGACAAGAGTATCAGTAGACCCAGAGAAAGAGAGGTTAGTTGTTTCCTGGGAGCAGCGGTAGAATGTCTTTGAGATGTGGAGTTTTCTTGAGCTGGATGGATACTACAGACGCTTTATTCATGACATTCCATGCTTACCATCACCGCTGACAGGTCTGAACCAGAAGGGTATGAAGTTCTTATGGTCATATTCTTAGGTGTCGGCCATTCAGAAGTTGAATGGGTGGTTAAATTCAGCACCTATACTAGTCATTCCAGAGCAGGGCAAGTGTTATACCGTTTACCACAATGCATCAGGTATCGGGCTTGGAGCTGTGCTTTTACAGGGAGATAGAGTTCTTGTTTACGGGTCTCGGCATTTGGGGCCACATGTGAGGAATTACCTGATGGAGGATCTGGAGTTGGAAGCTTTTTTTCATGCCTTATTCCGTTGAAGACACTATCCTCTAGGAGAGAACATTGTGGTTTTCACTGACCACAAAAGTCTCATGTACATTTTCACTCTGCGTGATCTGAATTTGAGACTGCAAAACATGGTTGCTTACCTAAAATCCTTTGATTTAGTGCTTCCCTATACGCCTGGGAAAGGAAATGTAGTGGTAAATACGTGGAGCCGAAGGACTCAGATATAGGTAGTTTAGAAGGACATCAGTGAGTGGCAGCTTAGGAGGAAATCAGTGAGTGGATTCTTATGACTATGTTCTCTGAGATGAATTTGGAGGTACATGATAGACAGGGGAAGACATTTCTATCTTTTTTAGCTGTAACCTATACCCTTATTGATCGAGTACGAATGAGGCAGCTATCAAACTCTGAAGGAACAATCCTACAGGAAAGCGTGTTAAGAGAGGACCCTATTCCCGGATGGACCATATGTGAGGATGAGATCATGCGTTTCAAGGGGCGCGTATGGGTGCCAGCAGATATACACAAGGATCTAATTATAGACTTTCATTCCATTGTTTTGGCAGTTCATCCTAGCGTCACCAAGATGTATTGTGATATACATTGTCAGTATTGGTGTCCAGGTATGAAGAGGGATGTTGCTGGGTTTATCATGAGGTGTTCCACTAGTCAGTAGGTGAAGGCGGACCATCAGTGACTTGAAGGGCTTCTGCAGTAGTTACCTATTCTCGAGTGGAAACGGAATGACGTCGCAATGGATTTTGTGACCGGGGTGCCGAGGTCTCCTCGAGGGAATGATGCAGTATGGGTTGTCATTGACAGACTCACGAAGGTTGCTAATTTCATGCCGTTCAAGGAGACATTCAGTGTTGATGAGCTGGGAAGGTTTTACATCCGAGAGATTTTATGTCTGCAAGGAGTTCTACATTCCATTGTATCAGACAAGGATGCATGTTTTACTTCTCGGGTCTGGTAGGGGCTTCAGAAGGATTTGGGTACATAGGTACTTTTGAGTACAGCTTACCAACCCTAGATGGATGGCTAATCTTAGTGTACGATTCAGGTTCTTGAGGACATACTCCGAGCATGAATCCTGGATTATGGAGGTTCTTGGGAAAAGAATATACCTTTTTGGAGTTTACATACAAAATTAGTTTCTAGGACACTATTCAGATGGAAGCATATGAGGCTTTTTAAGGTATGCCATGCCGATCACCCTTATATTCACTGGAGGTGGGAGAGATCGTGTTTCTGGGACCTCATCTTGTTCAGGAGACCACAAAGTAGATAAAATTTATTCGTAAGGGGGTGGATAATGCACAGTATTGACATAAGTCTTATGATGATCAACAGAAATGACCTCTAGAGTTTGAGGTTGGGAATCTGGTTTTCCGTCGTGTCACACTGAGGTTGGGACACAAGAGGATTTATAGATAGGGTAAGCTTTTGTGGTGATATGTTGTTCCATTTGAGGAGTTTGAGTGTGTTGGGGTGGATTCCTATCGGTTTCGGTTACCTCATAAGTACCAGGCTATGCACGAAGTTTTCCATGTTTCTCAGCTCCCACATTACTTTTCGAACCTGTCTCATACTTTACAACATGAGTAAATCAAGTTGATGGTGGATGTATCTTTTGAAGAGCATCCTATCTGAATTTTTTATCACAGTACAAAGGTTCTATGTGGCGGGTCTGTTCCTCTACTATGGGTGATATGGCAGCACATGAGGGTATAGGACGAGCTGTGGGAGACGGATGCTGATGTATGATCACAGTGGCAAGATTTGTTCATGTTTTCTTCTTCTACATCGTTCTAGGGAAATTTGCGGATGAATTTCTTTAAGGGGGGAAGTTTGTAACTACCTATAACTTCTTTTTAGGTATTTTTTCAATTTTCTGGTGTTTCTGAGAAAAGAGGAGTTTCTGGAAAATTTTCAATTGCACGCCGTGTACATTATGAGTACACATTGTGTACTTTGTTGTCACATGAGGGTGTGTGCTGGCCATGTTCTGGCCACACACATGGTCATGTGGTGTGACATGGAGGCCTCTAAATTCAGGGTACAAAAATTTTGAGTACACTTCATGTAATCCAATAGTACCTTCCATGTATGTTTTTTTAATTAAACGCACTGAGGTCGCGTCAGAATGGCATAAACCACTCCTTTAAGGTTTCATTCATCCAAGAGCACTGAGCATCAATAGATCCTCAACGAACCCTTGATCCTCCACTTGACCAACGATTTGAGCAGTGTTGATTTTTTTGGAATCACATCGTTGAGTTCTCTCATCTTCTTGAGCCTTATTTTCCAATTCCTCTTCTTTTCCAAGTTATCGTGGGTTGAACGTTTTGGACGTTTTCTTAGATCTACAAAATTCCAAGGAGGTTCAAGCTCAGTGGGTCATGTTTCTTGATCTCATAAACATGAGTTAGGTGGTTTGTGCCTTTCTGTTCGATGTCTTTGAGTATTATGTGTAAATTCCACCAATACCCTTGAACGGAGTATTGAGTGTTTTCTGTTTTACCACTGTTTTTTACTTGCAATTCTTGTATGCCTGTGTAGAGGTAAATTGGATATGAATTGGGTTTATTTTTATGCCTTTCATGTTCTGATCATGCTTTTTTCAATTTACAACCGTTTGGTTCTTTTTAGCCTATTGGATGTTTAACTATTTTCCATGAATTATGGTCGTAGGATAGAGTGTTGTTTTTTTGACATGAATGTGATGTTGTATACTGGTTAGCTAAGTAGTTTTTTAGGTTTACTTTGTCCTTATAGAATTACTATGCGTTGACTTACATGAGTCTGTGAGAACATGGACATTATAGACTCTAAGAGGATAGAACGAGTGAGCATACTCAGATAGCCTTTGAGCTTTCTAGACTATAAGGGGATAGACCAAGTGAGATTCCTCAGAGAGTTTGGAAATTATAGACAATATGAGGATAGACTGGGTGAGATTCCCCATAGAGTCTTTGGACATTATAGACTATAGGGGGATTGCATGAGTGAGCTTCCTCAGAGAGTCTTTGAGGTTTATAGTCTATAAGGGGATAGACCAAGTGAGATTTCTCAGAGAGTCTTTTTTTACTTGATTTACCTTGAACCACTCTAAGCTATAACTGGAATTGACTGGGTGAGCTTCCTTAGAGAGTCTATGAACGACTTGGGGAAATAAGAGGAATTGACTGAGTGAGCATTCTTAGAGAGTCTTTTGACCTTGAGGCTATAAGGGAATTGAACCTTTGTGTGCTTCCTCATAGAGTCCCTGACTACCATAGACTATAAGTGGAAACGATTGAGTGCGCTTCCCTAGAGAGTTATAATTTTTGTTTGACCAAACCAGAGGTGTTAGGTTGGGTGTTCTTCCTAGAGGGTTGTTGGTACTTGTTAGGTAGGACCAGAAGGGATGGTTGTGAGTACTTTTCATAGGGTTACCTATTTGTGTTTAGCGTCTTGTTAGCTAGTGCATGATATTGGAACTGTGGATTGTTTACTGCTATGTATTTTCTTGTTTACTTCTTCCTATACTTTTACCCACCATATATTCAATGAGAGTTAGGAAAAGATAATCAGGTGGTTTCCAACTAAGATTTAGTCTCACACCCTTTTTGGGCCATGATTTTAGGTCCAACAATATTATTTTGTTGTAGGTATAGATAAGGTAAAGCACCCCTCCACATCAGGTAGTTGACTTTCTATGGAGTTGGAGAGCATAATTCCAAGCCTAGTCTTGTGTTGTTGAGGATCTGTTTATCTGTTTATTTTGGACTTTGATTTAGTACTGTTTGTAATCATCATTGTGACTTGTTTGGATGTTTTCATATACATATGTTTCATGCATCATATATATATGTGCACCATTTGTTTACACTTTTAGTCTTCTTCTGTTTAATATTGTATGAATGTTTACAACTTCCACTATTCCTTTCGTTTATCTTCTGCTATGTACTCTACCAATGTGGGCATTGTTTCCCCACTATCACACCCAAGGCCCTCGCTGCTAGTCAGCAGCCTCTGACATATGGGGAAATGTGAATGAGGCTATGTGACCAACCGGGTATGGGGTGCCTTTGGGTGGCTTTCGGAACCGGGACATTACACATTTTTTCAGTTCCATATATCATATTTAGAGCGTAGTTTTTCCAATAGTTCAACATCATAGGGTCATTAGTGTATGTGAGTTTTTTAGTTTGGTAGTAGCCACTGTATGGTTTGGAAAATGATTATTCCATACTATAAGGAATATGTAGATTCATTAAAATTTGATATTAATATATTTCCTCTATTTTATTTTATGCTTCCAAACCCTCATTTCCCTACCCCCACACTCAAATATACAAGGCACCTCAAAGAGGAGTTCCCTCCCTTCTGCTTATTCATTTTTTGTGTCATTATACCTCAAATTAAAATAGTTTTCTTCTTGGTAAGTCCCTATAACCATATTCCTCATTTTAATTGATTTTTTGTTCCTCCAATGAACCCTAATCATTATGTTGGATGATTATTTGGCTTGTTTTTTCCAAATCAAGGGGAATTGTTTGTGTAGGATTTGTGGAGGGTATGTCTTGGCTTGGGGATTTGTTTTCTATCATAGGTGACCACCTCAAGATTTATCACCTCTGAGTGGAAGTTGGTGTTTATTTTTTATCTCATTTGATTTCTATAATTTAAATTCATAATGGTTTTAGAATGATTTTAATATATATTTTGATTATTTTTATGACATTTTAGTGGATAAATTGATTTAATATGTGATATTAATCCTTATCATTGGATGATATTCCATTCAAAGTGTTTATAAAAAATAATCAATGGTGTTTAAATATTAATTTTGGTTCTAAATGTTATTTTAAGAACTAAAATGATGTTTTGAAATGTGTTCTTATCTTATTTATCTTTGAAACCACGTGTTTGGGTGTTTTGAAAAAGGTGAAATTTTTGTCATGGTTTATTTGTTTTAAAAAGTGTTGTGTTAACCCTTCTGTGATTTATTTGAATTTTTTATCCATGAATGATCTTTATATCAAAGGTTTATGGTGTCTATGGCTTTTTAAATGATCAATGTGTGTTGGTTTCCTTAAAAGGGTGAATTATAACTTGTGGATTGGGTTTTATAACTTGTTAGTGGATTTCAATGTTATCAAATGTTGTTTTAATGAAAAGCGCGAGTTTTCATTGAGTTTAAAAGTGTTTTAATAAAATTGGTCTCAAGTGTATATTGAGTAGAATATTATAAATTGTGAATCATATTTGTATTCCAGTAATGTTTTAACAAAATATGACTCATTTGTTATTTTATAAAGAATTATTTTTCATTACAAATGTGTGATAATTTGGATCCCCTTATTATTATTATGTGTCATTTTGTCTTGTCATCCAATGCGTCTATGTTTATTTTTGATTAATTCATATGTATTTTTTAATTTTTTATGATAAATATTATTATTATAGTGTGGGAGGTGAGGTTTGTGTAATAACAAATGTGTTATACTAGATCTATATAATTATTTATTTATCACTTCCTTCATTGAATCATATGATGCGTCCAAGGTAGATAGTTTGGGACTTGTGTGAGGGAGAACCCTAGAGGAGATATTGGTTTGATGAGAGAGTGTTTCTTGGATACTTAGAGAGGGTTATAACAGCTATAGTATCATAATCCAATTACAAAAATACCCTTTTATATGATCCCATGGATATGGCATCCCGCCTTTTTATAATATAAACTTTCATTACATTACACATAACTGGGGATCTTTAAGGTCTAGTGTCTTGGAAACCAGGAACATAATACATGAAAACAACATAAAGAATTCATCTTAAACACTTGAAAAAATTCTCCTTAAGTTCATCCTAGGTTCATTACCGCCTCTCATAACCTGGGGACATACATCACAAGAAAGTGTGAGCAGAAGGCCCATTAAGGGAAACAAGAGGAACATTTTACATGTGAACTTGATATACTTCAATAAGGACATGAAAAGAACTTTAAGGAATGAGAAAGAAATCATGAGTCATTTCATAATAAAAATAACATTTTTCATAACTTGAAAATGTGGCTACATCATTTAACATATACAATCATGAACATATCACCAAGGTCCATCCCCAATGTGTCATTTGAAAATTACCAAGGTTATTGACCAAGGTATCGTGAAAATTATGATCTCTAGTTGTTACATCATTACCCAATGCATTGGAGCTATATCAGGGCACACCCTTAAATTTGCCTTTATTATCATGTTAGAAACATATATCATCATCAAACATTTCATAAATAACCCATATAACATAAAATAAATGGGTTTCATTTCATAATCATAACGTTTTAAAAACTGCTTTAAAGACATGATCTTTACGTCACTTTAAACCCACGGAAAGGGAAAGTGGGTCTCATATATGTAAATCCCATAATTTAAAATGGAACATTTTGATATATATGTGAATACCCTTGTAGAAATAAGAGCTTTGAGTATTCACTTTATAACATAAAATAATTTTTGAGAAAAGAGAGAGGCATTTTGAGACGAAAATTCTGCAGCATAACGGCTATGTTACAAGGTTTTAGAAAACTTTGAAAAGAGAGGGGACATGGGGAACCCACTCATAAATGATCCATAAAAATGTAGGGGGACATAATATAAGGTATTTAAGAACATGGTAATGAAATTTGAAAGATATACCATATGAAATGAAAAACATGGAAGTGAGACAAAACAAGATTTCTCTTATGAAAATTCGGCAGCCTAACGGCGTCACTTAACTTCAATAAAAATGATTTGAAAAGATCAAATAGGGTCTCTAATCATATGATCATAAGAGATCAGTATGATAGATATGGATATCATACCCCAACATAATAAAAAGTAACTTAAAAGATTTGACATGAAAATTGAACTTGAAAAATGAGAAGGGTGAAAGAATCACTTAAAAAATTCGGCAGCCTAACGGCGTCACTTAAACATTCATAAAAAGAAATGATGAGATTAAGAGGGGATCTCTCATTATATAAACATGATAGGGAATTAATAGGAATATAATAGAACATCCTCTCACATAATAACTTGGAGCCTAAAAGGAATGACATAAAAGAGATTTCATGAAAAGAAGGAAAGAGGTCGGATCCCTTACCTTAAAACGTGACTCTTGAAACTCAATGTTTTGGACCTTGAGGGATTGGGGGCACCTTGGGAGGACTCCTTGGGAGGTAAGGAGACCATAACATAGTTGGGGGAGAGTTGGGAGTGAAAACTAAAGGAGGAAATGGTGGGTATTTATAGGGAAAGTGAGGGGACAAGACATTAATGACCAAGGGACACCTCATTAGTGGTTTTGAAAAAACCATGGGCTTGCCCATGGTATTTGCCCATGGTATTGGCCACATGGGACACCTCATACCTTATCTTACTATTCATAATTCGACCATATTTAATATATACTTAATACATCATTTAATGAAGTCATTAAACACCCGTAACTTAAAAACTATATTTTCACTATTCATCGAAAATTCAACTTTCTCAGAATAATCCCAAAATTTCACCTTAACCAAATAACAATGCTCTAATTTCAAAAATGAAATCCATTTTATAAAAATAATTTTGTATATATTTTTAATTTAATTTTTAAATAAAAACACTATTCATCGAAAATTCATTTTTTTCAGAAAAATGCCCAAAAATTAGCTTAACATAATATCGATGCTCTGAGTTCAAAAATAATGTCCTTTTTATAAAAATAATTATCTAATTATTTTTAATTCAATTTTTAATTAAAAAACACTATTGACCCGAAAAAACTAATACTTGATTAATCATTTATGAAACCGTTATTTACCCATTTTATTGAACACATTACTTAATCTAGGTGTCTAAATTATATTAAAACTTTCTTTGAGTGAAATTACTAATACATTTGGTCACATTACTAATCCTAAGCGTAAAATCACAATTCATAATTTACTATTCATTAGAAATTATGTTGATCTTATTAGACTCCAAATTCCTTACTGAACACTTTTGTAGAAGACCTTTTTTTGAAAATCATTACACATAATTAATTATTTAGGGTTTTCATAAATATTTTAAAATATCCTTTTTTCCAAAATTCATCAATAAAATACATCCTAAATTTATCCGGACAAAAGAAATTCCACAAACATAACTAAAGGAAGAGATCTCAAATTATTCACCCGAAAGGATTACACAAGGAAGCTAGGGTCTCGTCACATAGCCCCTTATAACACCGGCATAAGACCTAAGTGTAAGGTGTGCTATGGTGAGAGAATCTGAGGGAGGCTCAGATAACATTTCCCTAGTAGTAATCTCTACTAACTTGAACTTCTCCCATAGGCGTTTACGTTCAAGCTTGACATGCTGGAGTTCAGCTTGGGCTTGGTCCAAAGTGAAGCCCACAGATGCTACCTCCTTCCAAAGCTCTGATAAGTGGGATTCATACGGGTCGAGTCTACTGGATGAAGCCATCGACTCCTCTTTCTACATTAACCATTAACATCTTATTAAATCATTAAGAGTAAGTTAATATACTACTCAAAAAGATTGGGTCATTACATTCTTCCCCCCTTAAGAAATTTCGTCCCCGGAATTTATACTTGAGGCCTAGTCGAATAGGTGAGGGTACTTTTGCTTCATTGTTTCCTCAGGCTCCCAAGTCGCTTCTTCATATTTATGATTCCTCCACAACACTTTTACAATGTGGGTAGTCTTTTTTCGTAGGACCTTGTCTCTACGGTCCAAGATCTCCACTGGATGCTCCTCATAAGAGAGGTCATTTTCCAATTGTACCACCTCTGCATTCAGTACATGCGAAGGGTCGGGTATGTACTTCCTCAAGAGAGATACATGGAAGACATCATGAACTTGAGCTAGGTTCGGTTGAAGTGCTAGACGATAGGCCACTGCTCCTATGAGATCAAGGATTTCATAGGGGCCAATGTACCTAGGGCTGAGCTTCCCTTTCTTCCCAAACCGCATGACTCTCTTCCATGGATAAATTCGAAGGAAGACTTTGTCACCAACACCAAACTCCAAGTCCCTTCGACGATTGTCAGCATAGCTCTTCTGCCGACTCTGAGCAGCCTTTATCTGTTGTTGGATGGAATGAACCCGTTCTGTCATTTCTTGCACAAGATCAGGCCCAAGAAGCTTTCTCTCACCAGTTTCATCCCAACAAGTAGGATTTCTACATCTCTTTCCATACAGAGCTTCATAGGGTTCCATCTGAATACTCGAATGGAAGCTGTTGTTGTAGGAGAACTCAACTAATGGGAGGTGTTGATCCCATCCACCGTAAAATTCATTGAGCATAATCTCATCATGTCTTCGAGTGTTTGAATAGTCCTTTCAGATTGGCCATCAGTTTGAGGATGATAGGCCGTACTAAAATTCAATTCAGTATTCAGAGCATGTTGAAGACTTCTCCAGAATTTTGATGTGAATCTTGGGTCACGATCAGATACGATGGATAGTGGTACCCCATGCAGCCTTACCACTTCCTTCACGTATATCTTGGCAAGCTAATCCAGAGAGAAATATTCCCGAATAGAGATAAAATGGACTTTCTTGGGGAGACGGTCCACAATAACCCATATCGCATTGTTTCCTTTGGATGTTTTCGGAAGACCAGTTACAATGTCCATAATGATATTATCCCACTTCCATACTGGTATGGGTAGCGGTTGTAATACCCCATTAAGAAGTTGTCGTTCTGCCTTTACTTTCTGACACACCAGGCACCTTGTAGTGTAATCAGCAATCTCCCTCTTCTTGTTATCCCACCAATAATGATCACGAAGGTCTCTATACATCTTAGTGCTTCACGGATGTATAGAGAAAGTAGATCTATGAGATTCATCCATCAGTTCTTTCTTTATCTCCGGAATAGATGGAACACATAGTCCTGTACAAAATTTCAATACACCTTCTTGATCAATATTGAAATCAGGGAACTTCCTATCCTTTACAGCCTCAAACTTCTCCTGTAGCAAAGGATCTTCTTTTTGAGCCTTCATGATATTTTCTAGTAATGAAGGTTGAGAAATCATTTGGGATAGGGTTGATGATGTCCCTTTCCTTATAATTCCCATGTCCATTTTTACTAGATCTTTAATCAAGGGATCTCCTAAGATCCTCATTATTTCCAGAACAACAGGATCTTTCATGCTTAACGCATCCGCGACTTATTTTGCTCTTCCAGGGTGATAATGTATTGAACAATCATAGTCTATAATAAGCTCCAACCATCTCCTTTGTCTCAGGTTCAATTCTTTCTGTGTGAAAATATACTTTAGACTTTGCTGGTCAGTGTATATATCACATTTCTCCCCATAAAGATAGTGCCTCCATATCTTTAGAGCAAAAACAACTGCCTCCAGCTCTAGATCACACGTAGGATAATTTTTCTCATGAATCTTCAACTGTCGAGATGCATAAGCAATTCCCTTGTCATTTTGCATTAGGACGCACCCAAGCCCTTTCAGAGATGCATCGCTAAAAATAACGAATCCTTCTCCGATAGAGGGTAGTGTTAACACAGGTGCCGTAACCAATCTCTTCTTCAGCTCTTGGAAACCTTCCTCACATTCCTTTGTCCAGATGAACTTAACACCTTTTCGAGTCAATGTGATTAGTGGATTAGAAAGCCGTGAAAAGTTTTTCACAAACCTCCTATAATATCCCGCTAAACCAAGGAAACTACGAATCTCAGTTACTGTTGTGGGTTAAGGCCACTCCTCCTCAACCATTTTCTTTGAAGGGTCAACCGAGATTCCTTCATTGGTTACGATGTGCCCCAAGAAATCCACTTGTTGTAACCAAAACTCACACTTGCTGAACTTCCCAAAGATCCTCTCCTTCCGTAGAGTTTTCAAAATAACCCTCAGATAATCTTCATGCTCCTCACGACTTTTTGAATATATCAAAATGTCATCACTAAAAACTACCACAAAGTTATCAAGGTAGTCCTTAAAGACTCTATTCATCAAATCCATGAAAATAGCAGGAGCGTTAGTCAAGCCGAAAGGCATAACAGTAAACTCATAATGACCATATATTGATCGGAATGCAGTCTTTGTAATATCTTCCTTCTTCACCCTCAGTTGATGATAACCAGGTCGAAAGTCAATCTTAGAGAAGAATTGAGCCCCGCGAAGTTGGTCAAATAAATCATCAATTCTTGGAAGAGGATATCTGTTCTTCACTGTGATCCCGTTCAGTTCTCTATAATCAATGCATAGCCGCATTGATCCATCCTTCTTCTTCACAAAGAGAACTGGTGCTCCCCAAGGAGACACACTCGGTCGGATAAACCCCTTCTCCAACAAGTCTTGGAGTTGTTTATTTAACTCTTCTAGCTCCACATTTTCCATTCTATACAGAGTCTTTGATATCGGTTGAGACCCAGGTACGAGTTCAATGGAGAACTCTACCTCTCTTTCTAGGGGAGGTCCAGGTAACTCCTCAGGAAATACATCCATGTATTCCTGAACAATCGGAAGATCTTCTATTTGTATACTCCCTTTTCCTTCTTCATCATCACTGATTAAATCTATAAAGAAATCTATAGGAGGTGCTTCTAGATAGGGATCAGTTCGGGATATCTCTCCTCGGAAGATAACTGTAGGTCGTTCATTCAAGACTACTGATATTTCCTTACTTCTGTATTTGATCTTAGCATTATAATTTGAGAGCCAATCCATCCCTAGTATAACGTCGAATTCCAACATGGGAATGACTACTAGATTTGTGATAATATTGTGCTCACTAAGGTAAACACTAGAGTCTCTAAACACTGTTGATGCATGGATAATCCCATTTGGAGTCTTGACTGATAACTCTACCTCAAGCTATTCGGGGATTGATTCTATATTCTTTGAAAACTTGGAAGAAATAAAGGAATGCGTAAAACCAGAATCAAATAAAGTACTTGCTAGTTTTGAGAGGACGAAAAGAGTACCTGCTACCACATCGTTCGGAACTTCAACTTCAGTTGTTGTGATAGAAAAACCACGACCTTTCTCCCTTGGGCTCTGCTGAGGTTGATGGTGATTCCCCTCCACCGCCCTCGGATTTGGGCATTGATTAGCAAAGTGCCCAAGCTGTCCACACTTGATGCATGTGACTTTGGGTAGGGCCAGAACCATATTTCCTCTGTCGTCAGTGTTGGGCAGTTGAGGCTTCACATCACTATGACAATTCCGAGAAATATGGCCTTCTTTTCCACACCTATAATACTTACCACTTTCGATCAAGCATTTCCCCGAATACTTCATCCCACATTTATTTCATGTGGCATGTTGCATATGCTTTCCACCTCTTTCCTGATCAAAAATTATTCCCAGGCTTGGTTCTAGAGTTCTCTTCTTCTCATTAGATTTGTGAGACCACTGTGTCTTCCCAAACTCTAGTTCAACTTTCATAGCACTTAGAACAATTTCTTCATAGCGATCATAGTCCCTGTTGGCTAGATTCTTCCGTAGATGAGGTCGTAGTCCACCAAAGAATCTATCAACCTTCCCATTAGGGCCCATGATGATGCTTGAGGTATAACGAGAATGCCTTGTGAAGTTCATCTTGTAGGTTCCAACTGATTCATTCTCCTTTTGCTTTAACTCGAGAAATTCTTTCTCCATTCTCGTTCTCATCGAACGAGGGAAATACTTATTAAAGAATATTCCCCGGAACTCTTCCCACTCCATAGCTTCCATCTCTCCTCGTGGCTTCGTGTTCTTGATCAGTGACCACCACTGATCAACTTCTCCCTCTAGGCGGTAAACAACAAGGGTGACTTTTTCTTGTTCCGAACAATGAAGTAAAGAAAAGATCTTTTCAATGGAGATTATCCATTGTTCTGCAACCAAAGGGTCATTAGATCCACTGAATGTTGGTGGTCGTTGGCGCCTGAAGGACTCAACAGAAAGTTGTTCCCTTCGTGGTGAGATCGGCCTCTCAGCTTGATTCAAGTTATTACACATAACTTGAGTCATTTGGTTCATCATTCGCATGAATGTTTCCATTCCGGCTTCCATTGGAGGGCCCTCAGCACATGGTGTATTGCGGTCACCATCGGCACGGTTCCTCCTATTGCTCTCCATTTTCTAAAAGAATAAAACCTTAGTGAGAAACTTATTTCATCTATGAATCTTTTAAATAAGACTTCATGCTTAGACAATTACACTTTTCTATAATTCCTTCATAATGATTCATAAAAAGCTTGTTATTAACCAAACATATCCCCCAGGAGTGTCGTAACCAAGAGTGCAGCAAGGCCCGTTATCGTGCACCATTTCCCGTTCGAGTCTAGCTCAAAGCGGTGTTTTCGGGTTTTACCCCTATTTACATCTGTGCCAGAGCCGCCTCTACCTGCTCGTATCCAGACAAGGATGTATTTTTTTGATAAACCACTTACTCAATACTTACCAAAATACAATGAAAGTTTTCCTATATTTAAAAATTTCTATAGGGTTCTTCCTAAAGTTTTTATATCCTAATTTCCACAAATTACTAAACCATCCTTTGATACCAACTATGGAATCCAGCCTTTTTATAATATAAACTTTCATTACATTTTACATAACTGAGGATCTTTAAGGTCTAGTGTCTTGGAAACCAGGAACATAATACATAAAAACAACATAAATCATTCTTCTTAAACACTTGAAAGTCTTCTCCTTATGTTCATCCTAGGTTCATTACCGCCTCTCATAACCTGGGGACATACATCAAAAGAAAGGGTGAGAAGAAGGCCCAGTAAGGGAAACAAGAGGAACATTTTACATGTGAACTTGATATACTTCAATAAGGACATGAAATGAAATTTAAGGCATGAGAAAGAAATCATGAGTCATTTCATAATAAAAATAACATTTTTCATAACTTGAAAATGTGGCTACATCATTTAACATAGACAATCATGAACATATCACCAAGGTCCATCCCCAAGGTGTCATTTGAAAATTACCAATGTTATTCACCATGGTATCGTGAAAATTGTAATCTCTAGTGGTTACATCATTACCCAATGCATTGGAGCGCTATCAGGGCACATCCTTAAATTTTCCTCTATTATCATGTGAGCCACATATATCATCATAAAACATTTCATAAATAACCCATATAGCATAAAATAAATGGGTTTCATTTCATAATCATAACGTTTTAAAAACTGCTTTAAAGACATGATCTTTACGTCACTTTAAACCCACGGAAAGGGAAAGCGGGTCTCATGTATGTAAATCCCAGAATTTAAAATGGAACATTTTGATATATATGTGAATACCCTTGTATAAATAAGAGCATTGAGTATTCACTTTATAACATAAAATAATTTTTGAGAAAAGAGAGAGGCATTTTGAGACGAAAATTCTGCAGCATAACGACTATGTTACAAGGTTTTCGAAAACATTGAAAAGAGAGGGGACATGGGTTACCCACTCATAAATGATCCATAAAACAGTAGGGGGACAGAATATAAGAGATTTAAGAACATGGTAATGAAATTTAAAAGATATACCATATGAAATGAAAAACATGGAAGTGAGACAAAACAAGATTTCTCTTATGAAAATTCGGCAGCCTAACGGTGTCACTTAACTTCAATAAAAAAGATTTGAAAAGATCAAATAGGGTCTCTCATAATATGATCATAAGAGATAAGTATGATAGATATGGAGATCATACCCCAACATAATAAAAAGTAACTTGAAATATTTGACATGAAAATCGAACATGAAAAATGAGAAGGCTGAAAGAATCACTTAAAAAATTCGGCAGCCTAACGGCGTCACTTAAACTTTCATAAAACGAAATGATGAGAGTAAGAGGGGATCTCTGATCATATAAACATGAAAGGGAAGTAAGAGGAATATAAATGAACATCCTCTCACATAATAACATGGAGCCTAAAAGGAATGACATAAAAGAGATTTCATGAAAAGAAGGAAAGAGGTCGGATCCCTTACCTTAAAATGTGACACTTGAAACTCAGTGTTTTGGACCTTGAGGGCTTGGGAGCACCTTGGGAGGACTCCTTTGTAGGTAAGAAGACCATAACTTCGTTGGGGGAGAGTTGGGAGTGAAAACTAAAGGAGGAAAGGGTGGGTATTTATAGGGAAAGTGAGGGGACAAGGCATTAATTGCCAAGGGTAACCTCATTAGTGGTTTAGGAAAAACCATGGGCTTGCCCATTGTATTTGCCCATGGTATTGTCCACTTGGGAAACCTCATACCTTATCTTACTATTCATAATTCGACCATATTGAATATATACTTAATACATCATTTAATGATGTCATTAAACACCCATAACTTAAAAACTATAAATTCACTATTCCTCGAAAATTCAACTTTATCAGAATAATCCCAAAATAACACCTTAACAAAATATCAATTCTCTGATTTCAAAAATGAAATCCATTTTATAAAGATAATTTTCTAAATATTTTTAATTTAATTTTTAAATAAAAACACTATTCATCGAAAATTCATTTTTTTCAAAAAAATCCCCAAAAATTACCTTAACATAATATCGATTCTCTGAGTTCAAAAATAAAGTCCTTTTTATAAAAATAATTATCTAATTATTTTTAATTAAATTTCTAATTAAAAAACACTATTCACCCGAAAAAAACTAATACTTGATTAATCATTTATGAAACCGTTATTTACCCGTTTTATTGAATCACATTACTTATTCTAGGTGTCTAAATTATATTTAAACTTTCTTTGAGTGAAATTACTAATCAATTTAATCACATTACTAATCCTAAGCGTAAAATCACTATTCATATTTTATTATTCATCAAAAATTATGGTGATCTTATTAGACTCCAAATTCCTTACTGAACACTTTTGTAGAAGACCTTTTTTTGAAAATCATTACACATCATTTGTTATTTAGGGTTTTCATAAATATTTTAAAATATCCTTTTTTTCCAAAATTAATCAATAAAATACATCCTAAAATTATCAGGACAAAAGAAATTCCACAAACATCACTAAAGGAAGAGATCTCAAATTATTCACCCGAAAGGATTACACAAGGAAGCTAGAGTCTCGTCACATAGCCCCTTATAACACCGGTATAAGACCTAAGTGTAAGGTGTGCTATGGTGAGAGAATATGAGGGAGGCTCAGATTACATTGCCCTAGTAGTAATCTCTAATAACTTGAACTTCTCCCGTAGGCATTTCTGTTCAAGCTTGACATGCTGGAGTTCGGCTTGGGCTTGGTCCAAAGCAAAGCCCATAGATGCTACCTCCTTCCCAAGCTCTGATAAGTGGGCTTGATAAGGGTCGAGTCTACTGGATGAAGCCATCGACTCATTTTCTGAATTAACCATTAACATCTTATTAAATCATTAAGAGTAATTTAATATACTACTCAAAATGATTGGGTCGTTACAATGGATGAAAGGGTAATAGGGAAAACACCATCCTTGATCCTATGAATGAACGTGTTCTAGGGTCATTTATTCTTGGGTGGTTCGATAGGGAATGTAGTGATGATGAGAGGTAAAGTAGTGGCAGCTTAAGTTCCAAATGTCCAATTTAGGTCCTTTTATTAATAGATACTAAGGATGATTCCAATTACTATAGGATTCATTGTAGGAATATTTTTTTTGATTTTTTAATCGATAAAATCCCTTAAATCTTATGTTACTATTTGGAACCTCTAATCTTGTTGTTTATTTATCCATATTGTAAAAAATGACATAGTGGTTCCTAAAAGTGTGATACCTACTTTATTGTGTTATTTACTTTTTAAATGTTATGAAAAGTGTTTTGGAAATATTTTAATGTAATTAAAGCTAATGTTTTATTTTGTGATTATTTAAAGCAGTTTTTGTAATCGGTTTAAAAGATGTTATATTTAAAATTTGAAACATTTTTTGAAAAATAATTTTGTGATGATTTGAATGTAAAATTGTATTTTTACAAAATTCTAGGTGTGTGTGAGTTCTAAATATGGAATTTAGTCTGATGTGCCATATTTTATGGAAATATTTTTCTTCAAAGATGTTTTGGAAATCCATGCTAAAATATTGAACATATATTTTGTGGTTAAAATTCTTATTCTTAAAATACATGTTTATAAAAATATTTTAAAATTAAAAATAAAAAATTCCTTTTTTCATTGTTTTATTGGTTGGGGGAAAATATATTTCCATATATTTTTTAATTCATTGGGAATCATGAAAAATAGTTTTAACACCATTTTAATGTATTGTGGTTTATTTCAAAAAAACTTATAAAATTAGTATTTTTCAATTAAAATTATAATGAGAATATTTACAATTTATAATGAAAGTGACTACTTGGATTTGGTGGTTTGTGGTGATAAATTGTGATTTGTAGTTCAGTCTTATATTTTATAGGTTCTTGATCATTCTTATTCATTCTCCTCTTGATATTTTGAGGGAGATATGTGGTTGGATGGTGATCATGGGTCACGTGGTGGCTCATTGGAGAATTTTTGGGGTTTTTATTCATCTTTTAGTTTTTTGTTAGTTATCCAAACCACTGTATTTTATGATTTGGATTTCATATACCTATTTTTATTGTTCCTCTGTTTTTTTACTATTTTCATCCCTTTTATCGAATGTTTAGTTATGTTTATCTCATATTTTATTTTTATTACTTCTAGTTCTGTATCTTCATTATTATTTTATTAGGGTGATATTACACCCAAGGTTCATTATGTGATTCAAAATAACTCATTTGCAGCCTATGGGGATTAGGAATGACTTTTGGAACTAATGGAGACAATTCTGGGTGCCGTATTAGAGGACAATGTGGGTTGGTTTGATTTTCATCTTATTTTGGTGATTCCTCCAAATTCCACTCATTAACATGTCAAAGGGGACACCATGGAAACAATTCCTACGAAAACACTAATCATACCTTCCTTAATGAAACCTTATGTCACCCAATATAAAAAAATGGATGTTAAAAAATACCCACTCTATTTTCCCTAGATAATAGAGTATTTATAAGTCCAATTATCAAAATAGTTCTCAACAACCCTTGTTACCCAAACAAATAATATAAATGTAGGTGTTCACTATGGTGCTACCCTACAATGCCACTTGACTCATCCCACATAAATTTTTGTCCCATTATTCCTTGGTTTTCTATCCTAATTACTCAGATTCCCATTCCTCCCAAGCACATATGATTCACTACCACACAAGCAGTACTTGTGCTATAACATTCAAAGTAATTCATACATACCCATGCCTATACCACATATCTTATAGAACCTCGTGTGAATAAATATCAAACCAAAAGAATCTACCCATCCCATCCATATTTTAAGGTACTCACAATTTTAGGATAACTCATCTCATAGGTTACCCACAATTATTACAACTCATCAAATGAATAACTATATAGATCCCATAAATTCCATTTTAACACATGACTCACCAATACCCCATTTCACTTATTATATAATTGGGATATCCCACTTAATCCCTAAATCACATCCCATATAGTTCATAACTCATAAGGAACCATCCATTTTCTCATATTAGATATCACAAGGAAACTCACATGCCAACACACTCACACTAGGGTTCACACACACACACACACACATTAGGTGTCTCAAAAACAAGTTAACTACCCACTCAAGGGTATAAATAATGACTAATTATTATTGGAAAATAATTCCTACTCAAGAATCAAGGTAACATCCATGTTCACATATAATAAATCTTCTAATGATTATTTATGTCAAGTATACCATAACTGTGGATTGGTTAAATGAAATTTTATTCAAATGTTATAGGGGAAATAATTTATATGTTACAATTAGTAATTAATTAAATTGATATATTATGGTAATAGAATAGTCACTAAAAACAATAATAAATCATCTATTTTGGTTAAATGGGGTTCCACCATTAATATATGTATATATATATATGGGAAAATACAATAAATATTGTCATTGAAACATTACGAATCTAAACCCTAAATTAATTTCATTTAATTGAAGTAGATCCTCAATAACATAAAATAAAACACTTTTTATGTCATCCTATGTACCCAATATTATGAATGAACGCACACATCATTCCACCACAGGTCATGATCAAAACCCATAAATTAGTAAATAAAAAAAATTCTTCTCAAGAATAAAATCCTCAGTAAAATTAAAAACAAGAACATCTATAAAAATCATGACTAACTTGGACTGCATTTTGTACAGTTCTAGTAATAACAAGCAACATATCATTCATCCAAAATAAAAATAATCCATTCTTCATTTCCATATCCTAAATAGAATAAAAATATAAAAAAGTTAACTAATACAACCTTGAAATGTTTAAACATGGATTACTCCATGGTATCCATAACAAATTCATTACATGAACTAAGACATGCCTTCCCTTATTCCGAAGGACATTAACTAGATATAATATATTATAGTGATACTATGGGGAGACTATACAATCATATTAGAGTATATAAAAAATAGTGGAAAAAATATACAAAAATTCATGACAATATCATCTGAATAAATATACATCATGACTAATTGTGTCACATGAGTTAAGAATGAATTCCTAATATTCACCATGGTAAAAACATAAACAATTTTAATTGAATAAATATTAGTGGAAAAATTGCCACATGGTCTTGATTCCCACACATGGTACCATATCCTAACTCCATCCAAGCTATCCAACTTAACCATCCAACACGAAGCATCTATGCTATATGTACCTATAATAATGAGGGTTCCTCAGGTACTAATGGTGTAGGGAATCTTAGGTATGGCGTGAGTATAAATTAATAGGTCACAACCAAATATTACCTTAATATAACATGTGTATATCATGTGTGAAAAAATTGATATGCTCATAATAATAAAACAAATATCCAGATATAATAAAATAATTAATTATAGTTCCTTGAGTTCTATGTAGATACCCATTGTTTAGTATACCGACTTCAGTCGGTGTTTGAATCTCAAATAATTTCATATAACTATAGAAACCGTTACTTTTGATACATTAACATTATATAACATTTGAGGAATACTAAAAACAATATACAAACTAATGCCCAATGACTGTACTAGTCTAGTCCCTTTGGAAACATGGTAACATAAACATTGATACATAAGTGAGTTACATTGTCTCTCACTAGGTTCGTCATGACAAGAAACCCTCTTAGGAAAATAAAACATAATATATATCTTCATAACTTGGGGATGGAAACATAAAAAGGCGTGATCTCAAGTCCTCAGTAAGGAAAATAAGGGAGATATTCAAGAATAATCATGAGCAGAAGGTTAAGAGAACATGATCATGAAAATAAAAACCATACTATGCATATGTTCATCAATCCTACTATAAATATTGGTTGTTCAAGGGCATGAATAATAAATAAATAAGGAACATAATCCAGGAAATCATAAAAAAAGGAATAAAATATGTAATTGTGGAAGGCACATAATCATATAATATGATATCCATAGTATCCAAGGCATCACATCTAAAACAATATTGGTATTATGGGTTCACTCCCCATACTCTTTTGGTAGTCATGGTTCACTCCCACATCCATATTAGTATTATGATTTGACTCCTTATACCGTCTTGGTAGTCATGGTTCACTCCCATGGCCATATTAGTAGTCAAGGATTATTCCAAATACCATCTTAGATTATAACATTTGACATAAATCAATACCCAATGCATTGGAGGGAGATATAGGTCCCACCCATCCCATAATGAAATCATAAAAACATATTCCACTGGATCATAAATAATCATATCACAACCCTTTAATTAAAATGGGTATTATAAACATGTAATTCTATCATAACTTGTGGAAAGATACATGTTTCATAATCATTTCATAATAATCATAACCCATGAAATGAACTGGGTTTCAAAAGTAAATAACCAATAAATGAGAAATGGGGTTGTTAAATATCATTTGATAAAAACACAATCCATTCAGAGAAAGAATATGAGTATTAACTTTGAAAGACATCCCCATAAAGACACGATTAAGACCTAGAGATATTATAGTAGGTGGGAAATTATTTTTAATTATATTTTAAAAATATTAATTTTAAAAAATAACCTTTTTTCAATGATAAATACTTTTTAAAATGTAAAACATTTTAAATATATTTTACTTTGAAAATAGATTAGAAAAATTATAAAAGATGATTTGAAAACCATAATACGTTTTTCAAATAATTATTCATTGAAAATTCTCTTCAAAGATCTTTTGAAAACATTTTTGAAAGCATTTTTGAAATAATGGATTTTGAAAACAATGTATTTCTAATCTTAGAGAGAGACTATCAAATTTTACATAAAAGAGTTATCTTAAGTACCAAAGATTAGAATTTGTTACTAATATATAAATTTATCTTTAGTTAAACTAGTATAAGGAAACTCATTAGTGTTCTTCATATATGGATCATAATATTTCATCAAAGGAAGCATAAACATAAACAATCATGAAAATGTGATGGGATTGTCTAAATAAAATATTATAACTTGGTTACTTTGGATCATACTCTCCATGTAAAAAATGGAAATTAAGTTAAGCATAAATTTTCATTAAAATAATTATATTAATTACATAACATGTAAAATAGAAGTATATACACCTCAACAATCATCTAGGTTCATGACAAAACATGAGTCTCAATGAAGGCTAATTGAGGAAAAACTATTTTATCGATTTTGAAACTTTTGAAACATAAAAACCATGAAATAAAGATAATAAAATGGATATGTTGATACACATAAAGTTACATATAAGATAAATTAAATAAATTCATGGTAATTATATACACCACATAAAAGTAATAGGTGGTGAATAAAGCATGTATCTCAAGAAAATAAAAACTGAGACGAAATCCCCTTACCCTATGTCTTGAATCTCATCGTACTCGTTAAAACCACATATATAAAATATATAAAATTTTTATATATATTTTAAATAACCATATAATTATATCTAACACAATATATTTTTTTATTATGACCTTACATTTCATTCTTGGTAATATTTATATGTTAAGGATTCACTTCGGATAATATTGGTTTTGTTTTACACATATATCTAATTTTGTTGTATCATTAGACCTTATACATATGTAATTATTCTAGAATGTAATCCATGATATAAATATAATTTATATTCATCATATTCATATTATAATAATATATATAATAATTAATTATGAAATTTAATACAATGTTCTAGGAGACCGTTAGCTGTACGTACGTAAGAACAATGTTACCATTTTTTTTTCATATTGAAAGAAAGAAAGAGAATGAACTATATGTATGTATATATATAATATAATTAAATAAGAATTAAAATTTTATATTAATCATATAGTTTCACTAAAATAATAATTAATACATTCTAAGTAGTGTGTGAATGAATCATATCGTTTTAAGGGGGCGGTAGTCCACACTTCCTCAAACAAAATTATCATATTTACACCAAATGGACAGGAAAAAAGATATGTTTTGAAAAGAAATAAATAAACTGAATACATAATAAATATAATATAAAAAATATATAAAAATATGTTACATCATAATTCCCAACAAGAGACGTGGTAACGGGAAAATGTACAATCATCGTTTAGTGAGGTGGTAGTTCGCCGTACACGTAAACCGTATTTTCGTAAAGTATTAGATTATGTTGTGCGTAATTTTAGGTTGAAAAAATAGCATAAAAACATCATTTTATATTTATTATGCTTGTTTTTTATACATTTTTATAATTATTAGAGATGAGGGGTTGGATAAATAAAATAAATGAAAAGATATTTAGAGAAGGTGTTACATCTTAATCGGGTACAACATTTTTGTATGTTCCAAGAAGATTCATTGAAAGTAATAATTTACAAGGGAAGGATAAAAGTAATAATGGAGGTATTTTAGAAAGTGTATTGGGAAATAAAATTCAGAACCAAAGTTTTTTCAGGGGTTTGTGGTAGATAAATAGGTGGTGGCCTTTTATAGGCAACAGAAAGGACTCGCGTGTCATTTTTGAAAAAAAGTAAGTTGTACCAAAGTTTTTTATTTAAAAAACATCATAACAAAACAATAAAAACTCAAAAATGGAAGTTTTATGGCCAAATAATGTCTCGAAAAGTGGTGTTGAAAATGTTTCTTGGTCGTTTTGGGTCATAAATTTAAGGTTTATTTCTTAGTTAAGATTAATTTGACTTTAATCAGTGTGATTAAATTTAATCACTTTTACTGATATTTTTTTGTCAAAAATTAATATAATATAAATATTATTCCAAGTTAAATGGTTTGGGTAAGTTTTTATAAAATAAATTCATATAATCATCAAAATTATGATTAATGATAATCCCATAGATTGGATGAAATTATGATTTTTTTAATTAGAATAAAGTTCTAAATCTGTAATGTTTTTATATTACCTTTCAAAGTGAAAATAATTATAATTAAACTGTATTAATATATTTATAATTTATGTAATGTGACCGTAAAAATATTAATTTTTTTACCATTAATAATTATTTAAATCAAAAGCAGTTTTTAACTAAAAAGCAATATTTTTCACTATTCATTAAAAAATGATGTTTATCAAAAATATCTCAAAAAATCGTCCTAATATAATTTAGAAATTATAAATTAATAAATTTTGATAATTTTATCAATTTAAATATCCAAATATTTCAAAATTTAATTTTATTATTATTCATAAAAGACCATTAATAGTAGTTCATTCAAGAAAATTGTATTTTTAAATATAAAAGGGCTTTACCCAAAACGATATTGTTAATTGTTAATTTTTTTATATAAAAAATTTTAAAAAATAATTTATAAGTATTTATTATCATTCATATAACTATGTTTATCTACATGGTTATAATTATCTCAATTAAATATTTCTAAAAATAAAATTGTGTTCCGTAGAAACATTAGTGTTGTGTGTAACCTAAACCATGTTGGTGTGGCATGTATCATATACCAAGTAGTTTTTTCGTGTAACATATGATGATAATGTGTTTCATATTTTGAAATTCAAAATTTTATTGTGTGAATATAACTTATGACATTGTGTATTGGAATAAATAATTTAAAATTAAATTTATTCAGAAAAAAGGTTCATAAAAAATTTGGGTGTTACATTTTACCCCCTTTAAAATGAATTTAATACTATGAATTCATAACTACGGTTAAAAAAATGAGGATAATTTCACTTCATTAGATACTCAGGTTCCCATATAGCTTTCTCTAACCGCTGATTTTTCCAAAATACATTGACTAGGTGAGTGGTCTAGTTTCATTGAACTATGTCAGATAGGTTCATAATTTCAATTGGTTGTTCATTATAAGACATATCCTGCTCTAGTGGTATGAAATATGAGTTTAGTAAATGTTATGGGTTAGGTATGTACTTAATTATGAGAGATACATGGAACACACGATGGAATTGAGGGAGATTTGGAGGATGTTCCAAGCGATATGCTACCGTCCCAATGTGATCAAGAATATCAAAGGCACCAATATACCTAGGTCTTAGATTTCTTTTATTCATGAATCTCATTACTGTATTCCATGGTGATATTCATAGATTTTCTTCCAACTTCATATTCCATATAGTGCTGATAATTATTATCATAAATTTTCTACCAGCTTCGAGCTTCTTTGATATACAAACGAATATTTCTAACCTTATAGACTATTTCATTTGCAATCTTCAGTCCCCATACATTTCTTCCTAAAAATATAAATTCATCCTAAAATTTTGAAGATATAAATTTATTCCCATATAAATCTACATATGGTTCTATATTAAATCAATATTTAATGAATCTTTTGTAAGAAAACTTAACTAAAGGAATGTGTTGATCCCAACCACCTTTGAAATCTAGTGAACAAAATATCAACATATCCTATAGTGTATGAATTGTTTTTTCATAGATCAAATCTATTTGAGGATGGTAATAAGTGATGAAACTAATTTTTTTATCCATTTCATGATGAAGAATTTTCCAAAACATTAAATTATACCACTGATCATGATCTGATACAATTGAATCTAGTACTCCATGCAACCTTACCACTTCCATAATGACTATCCGGAAATGCTAATCCAGATAGAAGTCATCCTTGATAGAGAGGATGTGTGATAACTCAGTAAGGTGATCAACTACTACCCATATATCATTAAACCCTTTTGAGGTTTTGAGTAGTTTAGTGACAAAATCCATAGTAATGTTCTCCCATTTCTATTCTATTATGGGAAATGGATGCAACATCGCTCTATACATAATTCTTTCAATCTTATATTTTTTTCATTCCATGTACCAAGATACAAACACTTCCATATCTCTCTTCATTTCATCCCAATAGAGGTATTATTTCATGTCCCTATACGTCATCCTACTTTCCTGGTGAATATAGAATAAAGAACTATGAGATTCCTCTAAGAAGTCCTTCTTCAAATATTTTATGGAAATAACACATATATGGTTCTCAAACCAACTAATTCCATCAAGATCAAGGATATACCGATGAACTTTTATGACTTTCTTTTGGATATCTTCATGTTCATTTTGGGCCTCCTTAATCTTATCTGGGATAGGTGGTTATAAATTCATTTGAGAAAGATAATATTTCTCCCCTTCCTTTAGTATTTCTTGATCCATCAATTTTAATTCAAGATATATTGGATCTTTTGTGATCCTCATCATTGATAATCTAGAAAGATCCGTCCTACTTAATGAATGTAGAACCTTGTTCACATTCCTAGGATGTTAATGGATTGAGTTGTCATAATCCTTTATCAACTCTAACGATATTATATGGTCCATTTTCATCTTATTCTATGTGAATATATATTTCATAGTTTTAGGATCAATATATTTATCAATCATTTCTCCCTAAAGATATTCCCCCAAAATCAATAATGAAAAAATTGTCACTTCTAACTCAAAATCATGGGTTGGATAATTTTTCTCATGTTTATTCAACTTATGTATCTAATAAGTGTTATAAATTTTATTATGCATAATGAAACATCCCAACCCCTTCTTGGATTCATCATTATAGATTACAAAGCCCTTACCACTATAGGGTAATGTTAGAACATGTGCACTGGCTTACATTCGATAAAATTAAATGATACTTTCCCCACATTAATCATTCCAAATTAGCTTGACACCCATCTATGTAAACTTGATTACAAGGTTAGATATAAAAGAGAAATTATTAAGAAAGTATCGATAATATCCATCTAAACCAAGAAATCTACGGATTTCAGTCATCATGGTTGGTCTAGGTCTTGACTCAATGGCATATATCATTGATGGATATACTATAATACCATCTTTTGAAATTATGAGACCCAAAAATGATTCATTTTCAGCCAAATTTCACAATTTTAAAATTTTTCATTTAGATTCTCTTTCGTTAGGGTCTCTATTACAATTATCATGTGACCTCCATGATCATCCTTGATCATTAAATAGATTATAATATCATTTATAAAGAATACAACCAACAGATTAAGGTAATCTCTAAAGACTGTATTCATTAAATCCATGATGATTTTCAAGGAATTAGTATGATCAAAAAACATTACTATATATTAATTGTGTCCATGAATTGTACTAAATTTCTTCTTGGGTATATCTTTATTTTTTGCCCTAAAATTCTGATATCCATAATGAAGTTCAATCTTGGAATAGTATTGAAATTTTTTTAGTTTATTAAACTAGTCATCAATACAGGGAGAGGGTACTTATTCTTGATTGTGATCTTATTAAACTCCAAATAATAAATGCAGATTCATATTGATCAATAATTATTTTTCAAAAAAAATATCTTGTGCACCCCAAGGTGACATGATCAGCTGAATGAATCCCTTATCATTTTTTCTTGGAGTTTCTATTCTATTCTTGCAAATTAATCTGTGCCATCATATAAGAAGACATTGATATTGGTGTGGAACCCAATATATTTTCTATTGAGAAAATAACATCATCATTGGTGGAAGACTAGGAAACTCTTCCAGAAAGACATCTAAAAATTCTCACACAACATTCATATCATCGATGTTGATATTATAGCCAAACATTTGAGATAAAAAATTATTATGAATGGGAATTTAGACCCATACACTAGATGTCATCTCCCTAGGATGTTTATTCTTATCATCAAATTGATGGATGATAATAAGTGGGTTTGACATATCAAACACAACTTCCATTCTATGAAAATTAAAGTGGGATTTATGTTGATAAATCCAACCCATTCCTAAGAAGACACAAAATTATATCAAAGTAATAATGATAAGATTTGCAGGAATCACATTCCCACAAAATTCAACCAGAGAGGAATCATAGACTTGAGATGCAATTATCGTACCATTATGGGGTTTCACTACTGAATACAAATCTAATTTTTTATTTGGAATCATAACACCCTTATAAAATTATTTAAATATGAAATATAGGGTTTTTATAGAATAAAATATTAAATTATCAGTTCTAGAGTGGATGGTAAGTGTACCTTTCATCCCATCATTATGGAACCCCTCATTAGAAATAGTTAATTGCATGATATTTTCCCTTGTCCATTGTCTTAATAGGTTCTTGATGTCGATCATCATCACTAGCCATTGGGATTGGGTAGTGGAAAATATAATTCACATTCTATTTAATATTTTACCACTGAAACATGGGAGGTGCATAAAGTACTTCCTTTTTCCTATTCACAACATTAGCTAACTTCTTACCATCACATTGGAAATCAAATGATTGATGAACATACTTTACAAACATAAAACATTTATTAGACTCTTTAAGGAAATTTCCACCATTCTTGTTTCCAAACAAAGAGCATAATGGGAAGCTCATCTTCTTGTCTTCATATTTTTTTGGATTTTCATTAATCTCTGTCTTCCTCTTCTTGTAAAATCAATGAAATTGATACGTGAATCCAAAAACTATTTCAACCTTGAATTCCCATGACACAATATATTTATAACTAAAAAAGTATATTATGGTCATAACTTTTCTGATACAAGGAACTGTGCCACTTAAGAACCTATCATCATTACATTTTGGTTTGATGATAATTAATTATGCATCCCTCACACGTCTGATCAAATTAGTGTTTTATATACCATTAGATACATCATAAATTTTCATAATATAATGGAACTATTTTTCTATCTTAAAAAATATAATTTGAGGAATGTACTTATTGAGAAATAAGGTATTAAACTCATCCCAATCCATGGATTCAATCTCATGTTTCTGCTTCATATTCTTGATGAGCGTCCACCACTGATCTACTTATCCTTCTTACCGATAACCAAATAGAATGATTTTTTGATTCTATGAACACTAAATAATGGAAAATATATACATAGTAGTACCGATCCATTGATCAGTAATAACTGTATGAGAAAAACCATTGAAATAATGTGCATGTTGTGTCCTAAAAGACAATAGAATATTTTTCCGTCCATTGATAATTTGGAAGTCTTCTATGATTTATAGTCTGGGAAATCTATGTGAATACAAAAATGAGGTTTTTTATTCCAGATCCCATAGTATTAGGTTTCTCAATAAGAAAATAATTTCATTTTCTATCACAATATCTATTAATACAGTTCCTTCAGGTTCCATACCTTCTCTAAAACCAAAATCATAAAGTAAGAAACAAATAACATATTGAGTAACTACATAATCATGAAAATTCACTTATAGGATATTTAAATCATGACACTATCATTAATCTAAAACACCATAGGTTTATCCTAGGTTATTCATAGGAATATCCTATTTATATCCATCATAATGGTTGATGAAGTGTTTGTGAATTCCCAATGAATATCCCCTGGTAGTGTCAAACCAGATTTGAATCGAGGACTGTTATCATGTACCATATTACCCAGAGTCAGGTCCAAAACATATTGTAAATTTTATTACACCTAGGTACATATATGCTAGAGACTCATCCACTTTTAGTATCTAGACGTGGATGTATTTCTAGAAAACCAATCACTATATCCTTTAGCAAAATTTCAGGACATTTTCATATTATTTTCCTTATCCTTATACTTATCCATAAATGTGTACTTAAAGATCCCACAATGATTTTCTTATCCATGATTCCAAAGGGTAAATAAAATTTTTCTAAAATACCAAGTATACTGAAAAAATATTTTTTTACATTAACATTACTTAAAATTTGTAGAATACTTAAAAAATTATAAAAAATACACCCAAAGAAGATAAAGTCTTGAGCATTAGGAAACATGGAAACATAAAAAAATGATACAAAATTGAGCTACATTATTTCCCAATTGGTTTTTATTTACTAGAATCCTTCTTAGACATGTCAAAAATTATATATATCTTGATAACATAGAGAAATAAAAATAAATTGTTTTGAGATATAATGCTCATTATGTTTAAAAAAGAGAGATATATAAGAATAATAATGATCATAAGATTGTGAGAACATGATCATGGAAACATAATATCATTCCCCACATATATACACGAATAATGTCATAAATATTAGAAGTTAATAAGACATGAATAATAAGGAAATGAAGAACATAATTCACAAAATCATAACATAAGAATAAAACCTGAAATTGTGGTTGAAAAATAACCATATAATATGATTTCTATAGTATCCAAGGCATCGCATACAAGACCCTACAGGTTATAATAATTTCATTTAAAAAATTATAATCATAAAATGAAGTTTTATAGAAAAAATTAGTGTTGAATTTAACATACTCAATGATTTTGTTTTATGAAACATGAGCCATGTCGGTGTTTCTTGTAACAAATGCCGAGTCCGTGTTGCATTTAGCACAAGACAAAATGGTGTCATCCAAATGGAATGTTTTTCTTAGTTCATTGAAATATATAAAGTAAAATTTAATTTATTTTAAAATATAGGCCCATAAGAACTTGGGGTGTTACAACAACCAACTAGGATGAACTCAAACCATGTTGTGTCAACCCGAACTGGGTCGGGTCTGGATTGGTTAGTCCAACTGGGTCATATTGAACATTTACCCATTCGGGCATAGATATGATTAAAAATTCGTATCTTTCGTATGAGACGTCAGTTTGAATAACCATCAAAGGCATTGGGATCTTTTGAGGGACATGGTCTTCTTGAGATACTTCACATAAGTTTTGGATAATGTTAGTGTATGGATAGGTTGAATTGTACCCGAATCCAACTGGGCCCTTGGCACTAAAATGCCTATAACTCTTAGACCATGTGTCTGATTGATGAGTTGTCAGTTACGTTGGAACCCTTACGGCATGAAAGTCCTTTGGGTAACTCCTTTTTGGAATCCTATGGCTGGATATCACATCATACAGACACTGTGTGGATCCAAATTTATAGCGACCCTATATGGATCAACATCATAGAATCACTGTGTAGATCAGCATCATATCGACCCAACGAGAACCCGCCTTAGAGCTGCCCATCGTGGATCAGCATCAGAGCGACCCTGTGTGGACCAAAATTCATAGAGACACTATGTGGATCATCATCATAACAACCTTTTGTGGATCAGCATCATAGGGAACCGACGAGGACTAGCCTTAGAGCGACCCATCGTGGATCAGCATCATAGTGAACCTATGTAGATCAGAATTCATAGAGACCCTATGTGGACCAGTATCATAAAGACCTTGTGGGGATCAGTATTCATAGAGACCCTATGTGGATCAACTTCATAGAGTCCCTATGTGGATCAACATTATAGTGACCTGGTGAGGACCAGCCTTAGCGCGACCCATTAGGGATCAACATTCATAGTGACCCTTTGTGGATCAATATCATAACAACCCTGTGTGGATCAAAATCATAATTACCCTATGAGGACCATCCTTAGAGTGGCCCGTCGTGGATCAGCGACATATCATCCCTATGTATATCAACATCTTATTTTCTATTTCTTTGAGTTGTATACCCTGTTTGAGATGAGTATTTTTCTTTGTGTGTGGTGATTGAGATCATGTTTTGTGGTTTTCCTTTATGGAATTCTGATAGACCTTTGGGGGGTATCGTGGTCCCTACTGGGTATTTTCATTCTCACCCCTACATGAGATTCTCCTGCACCTTATTGTGTCCATTGCAGATGATGGGAAACCTTAACTAGTACTCGGGGATCTAGGACCTGACGATGGATGGCAGTGACAGTTAACATGGAGAGCTGTAGAGGCGAGATATACCCACCCTTCATTTAGGAACCTTGGTGGATGATTCCAGGATATGTCGAGTATTTTCTTGTTGTAGTTTTATCATTCAGGGGGGCTTGTATTCCAGCACATTACTTTTAGTACACTCTTTTACTATTTCATTTTTACTTCACTGTTGCATCATGTAATGTTCTATGGATGTGTGTTTATACATGTTTAAATTCAATGACTTCCCATTTTAGTAATCTGCCTTTTCAGTTCTAGTCACCAACCGCTAGTCTATGGATGGTGAGTTTTGGGAAGTCACGACACATGCCCTAGGGGGCAGGTCGTAACAAAGTGGTATCAGAGGAGTCAGTTCTTCCAAATAACTAAGGCTCTAATCATTCCAATGGATAAATAGTATCAATTTATTCGAGGGTCGTTTTCAGTTCGGGGAGTCTAGTGTTAGTGCAGTGCCCAATGTATCCATACACCAGGACCCTAAATTCTGATTTCTTACTCAGTGCATGAAAACACGGATTACGTGTGTTTTAGAAATGTTTTACTTTTGATCTCTTTTGAGTCAACTCACAAGTTATAACTTTTTCACCATCGAACAGTTGTATCTTTTCAGGATGCCACCACATAGACCGCCAACCTGGATTCCTGAGAGAGTTCATGATGACGGTCCACCGAGTGACGAGGCTTTAGTACAGGTCCCTCTAATGGTGATGGCACCTTTATGTGGTGCACCAGCAGCACCACCACCCGTTGGGCAGTAGTTACCACCAGCCCCACTAGAGGATGGTGCATGACTACTGAGTGAATTACATGAGTTCCATCGGCAAATCCTTCGATGTTTCGATGTGAGAAAATTCCTCATGCAGCTAAGGACTGGATAGAGGCCATAACATGGGTTTTTTTCCTATTTCGAACACCAGCAGAGATGATGGTGATCTTAGGATCCAACCTTTCACAAGGAACATCTGGGAGATGGTGGAGTTTGGCGCTCCAGAAACATGAGGGAGTGACACTCACCATGTTTGACATTGAGACCCACTACTAGGCAGAGTTTGTACGAATGACATTATGTTGAGTGTGTATCTTTGATCTCCTGCACTTACAGTAGGGCATCCTATAAGTGGCCCAGTACTCGGTGTGATTCACTGACCTCTCACACTACACCACCAACATGGTACCATACCCTTTATTTAAAGCCTAGACCATTGAGATGGGTCTTCAGAGGGAGATTAGAGAGTTGTTGATATCAATGAATATCTTAATGTAGGATGGAGTGCTCGAGCATGCATTATTGCAGGAGTACTTCTTAGCTGACTAGACACCAACAGTGAGAGCCACAACTAGACGACAGGTATCCGAGTCATCTGCACGAGGTAGTAGGCAGATAAGGTAGAGTTCTAAGTAGGTTATACCTTTCGGTTGGAGACTAAAATATGTAGGGTCGGATGTGTGAAGCTAATGAGGCAGAGGGGGTTAGCAAGGAAGAAGACAATGCTTCACATGTCGTGGGTAGGGCCACATGGCTCACGATTGACCGACCATCCATTCTGACAACCAGAAGGTGGTCGAGGGACTACTGATAGATATAATATTATCATCATTTTTAGATTTGAATATATTATTCAATCCTTAAAAATTGAAAATTTTGAGTTATTTACATCAGTTTTGTATTTATAGGGTGTTTTGAGCTTAAATATGAAAACTACTAAATATGGAAATATTGAAATATTTTAATCTCTTTTTTAATTCAGGAATATATCTTAAAATATAAATCCAATTGATGTGATTAATTTTTCAATGGTTTTATATATTTATTTTCTTCGTCTTTTATTTTTGGACTATGATTTAATTCATCCATCCATGGTTTCAAAAAATTTAATCAAGTTCGGAAATTATTTTGGATGATCAGGTGGACCTCACCTCAATGAATTAATCATAAATCGGTCTACATATATCCAATTGATGTGATTACAATTATATTTAAAATAATATTTAATGTGGCATTCGGTTAATTCATATAATGGTGATAATCATTCATTAATGTGACCCATGGATACTAAAATTTAGGTGTATAAAAAAAGAAACATTCATCCAGAATAAAATCGTGAATTTAATTAGCCATTTGTCTTAATTAAAATTGATGATAAAGCTGAAATTTTGTGGAGAATCGTAGATGATATTTTGGAACATATTTTATAAAGATTCTATTCTAATATTTAGCTATTTAATTGTCCTATCATGGTCAAAAATTCAGTGCACAAAATTTGCAGGAAATTTTAAACCAAGATTTTGATGATCTGAAATTTGAGTACCCATGGATGGCATCCCATGGCCTATATACAGAGGAGTTCACCCTTGATTAAGGGGATAAGAAAATGAAATTTTGGAGGAGTCCTAGGTACATGTTATTAACTTAGGAATTATCTTTTCTTTTCTTTTTAATGTAATTTTCTTTTCTCATGTAATGCATTTGAATATTCTTATCCATTAATATTATTTTACCCACAATGTCCTATTATCCTACGAAATAAGGGGCTAACCCATGGTTTGGCCATGGGGTAGGTTTCGCTATGTTCATCATTATTTCACTTCAAATTAAAAATGTTTTAAATATATTTTTGGGGGATACGGGAATATTTCATGGGTGTGGCGGTTTTCCGCCACGACACTATTCCCAAATCCATTTCTTTTCCTTGATTAATTAATTTTCCATCCCTTATCTTAAGAAATCCTTTCATACGATGGAGTTGAGGTAGCCATAATGGATGAAATGACACATGGTGGAGCTAAGTCTTTTTGGGATAATATTCTTGGTTGAGGTGTAATCCTATATAAATTTTTAAGGAGTGGTTTGGTGTGCCAGACGCATACAAAAATACCACACTAAAAAAATCAAGGGAATGCAATTCATTATTGAGGTTTCAATAAATGTATTATCAAATTGAATTTAAACAATAAATAAATAATGAATGAACCCTTGTTATCCAGCCCAAGGACCAGGTTTTTTGATAACTAATTACATTCTATAATTTCATGTTAGTATATGTTTTAACATTTTATTTGAATTTTAAATTTCATTTCATATGTAGATGAATTAATAAACATAAAATAATTAGTTTAGGTGATATTGATTAATTAAGTGAAAAACTGAGAAATCTCCTCAAGTGAGATGACCCTGGATAGCCTCTGTGCGGGATTATGAAAATAAATTTATTTTTCTACCCCCTATGATAGGAATGCGTCAAATCTAGTTCCGTTTCGGGGGATCTAATCGATTTTTTACTTTAACAGTTCTATTTTCAAATTTAAGATAGTTTATAAAAATATAAAAATAAGAAATTATTTCCATGATGTATTCAAATTCAAATTATTAAGCATGGGTTGATTACTCACAGGTGCAATATCAAGATCCATAAGTGGATTATACTGATCGAAATGCCCAGGTGGATATGATAAACAATAAATGGGGTGACATGGGGAGAAAAATTCAAATAGTGTTTGAAAATGTTCGAGAAAAAAGTGAGAAACCTGATCCTGAACTAGAGTAAGAGCCAAAGAAAGTTGTGGAAGAAATGTACACAATGGTTTATGATGATAAAGAACTTGAGAAGGTAAAAGAAGATGTTCCTAAAGATCAATTCCTCTTCCCTCAACCATTTCTATAGGAGATAGATGGAAGATTATTTTATACTAATTTACAAGTGGGTGATCATGTGAATATGGAAAAAGTTTGGAGTGCATGGGTAGAAATTGAAATGTAACATGATATCTTAATTTCATACAAAGTAGAAGAGAAACCCCTTTATACCTCTCTACAGCCTTGGAATATTAAGAAACCACCGATGTAGTATAATATGATGAAAGGCTGGAGGAGCCTTACTACCTACCTCCATCAAGTGAAGATTGATTCTAAGAGAAACTTATCATTGAAGAAGTGATTGAAATAGAAAAAGCTAAGGGAGATGATCCTTTCTTAAACTCTAACGTTTTTGATGTCATTCAACCTGATTTGAGTATCACTCCTTTCACATTGAATATTCAGATTATGTCAATCCTTTCATTGCCCTGGAGGAAGATGAAGAAGAAGAAATTACACATATTGAGGAACACATGGAGCTCCTTGAGGGAATTTATTATTTACCTGAGGAAGCCCATGAAGATATACTAGTGGATATGCACAATGAACCAAATCTAAAATCTTTATTCCTTAAAATATAATATTACAAAATTAATAATTTAAATTTAAATTTGGAATATCCCTCTGATTATTATTTTCAGGCATAATATCTGGAGAAACCAATGGCTTTTGAAGAAGATATTGCAAAAGTAGAAAATGAAGACGAGTAGGTTCCACAATTAATTCAATCCCTGCCATGTATTCTATACCACATTACGAAGGGGGAAGATCTAGTATACTCATTCAATGGATTCCTCCACATTAAGAACAATAAACTATAATATGGGAAGAAGAACATGTGGTTGATCATGTATAAGAAGATCCATCCACTATCAGATAATGGATAATAGCTTATACTACCCTCTTTAAGTAGTAAAAGAATCCATGTCCCACTTGGGGTATCATACCAAGACTTATCTTTAATTTATTTCTAGGAATTTAGATTCTAATTTCTTTTCATAGAAGTAGCTTAACCTACTGCCCAATCCATCCTATCTTTTTTATCACTAATTACAAGATCCATTCACTTAATTGTGTAATTCTATTTTTTAGGTTAATGATGGAAAAAGGGAACCCCTATAAAATGAAGAAAAAAATCATGTTCTCAAAAAGGATTTCAATTTTGATCTATAAATTTGTAACTACTTACATTTTTTGTTTTTTTCTTTAATCTAGAATTGAATTCCCACACTTGAATTATGTTTTACTTGAAATATCTAGGAGAAATGAGTTTCTTAGGAATCTAGTGATTCCATGTTTTAGATTTCAATGTAAATGAGATTGAATAGTAAAATAGATAATTTGATTATTAAAGTGAAACATGGATATTGAAATGGGGACACATGATTTGAATGAATTAGTTGATTCATGTAAATGAAATTCTCCAACCATTTCCCATACGTTTAATTTTTGAAATTCAAGCGAATTATTTTTTTATTATTAATCATGCCATGAGTGATTTTCTAATGTCATATTCCAATTCTAGAGAGTATTTATTGACCAAATATTTCCTATTTCATCATGAGAAAATTTCATGAGTGATCTTGGGACATGCCACCTTCCAGAACTAGTATTGAAACTTTTCATAACTATGACCATGAAAAAACACATTTATAATGATTGAGGCACTACTTTTTCTAGAAACATATTTCATTGAGACACAACCTTACATTTATCCTTCATGATCCCATAGAAACTATGAATTTACATATTGGTTTAAACTCCATTACATGATGATATTTCCTTTCCTACCCATACTTTTAGTGTTTTTTCATGAATATTTCAAGATTGAGTGTGGGGGAAGGGCATTACATGTGTGTTCATTAGGATGTGTATAATTTTTTGGGTGGTGTGAGGTATACATCATCATTTTGGGAAATTTATTATTATAAAATTGGGAATGAGTCATCGTTTCATTATTCGTCTTTCATTTCATCCAGTTATCCTTTAAAAAAATATGGAAAAAATTGTAAATAAAGTTGTGCCTTTCTGGAGATTTATAAAAAAAATTCAAAAAAAATTATAAAAAATATAAATAAATTAAGCAATGCCTTTATAGAGCTTATTTAAAAATGGGGAGAACTTGGATTGTATAATTCTATGTAATAATTTATTGACTCATGCCCCGTGTCATAAAAAATGGGTGGTATTGTGTTTTACATTCTCAAGGGGATTTGTGTGAGATCGATCTTGTTTTTTAACTTGATTAATTATAAATTGTACTTAAGAGATTAACCACATCATTAAGCCATAATTTTTAATGTATCAAATCATACCAACCTTAATCCACAAAGTCATTTGAACCTTTATTACAAGTCCTCATGATTTTATGTGTGTTTTGTATTTACAATGTAGAGAAAGAAGTTAGTTTAAAAGATTATGGATAAGGTTCATGTTCTCATGATATGAGCATAACTCCTGTTTAATTGTATCATTAGTTATGAGATAAAATATTCAAAAGGGAGGTAGATCATGACATGGAATGTTTAATAATAATAAATTTAGAATCTTGAATGAATGAAAGATGAAGCTCCCTCATTTTTCAATGAGAAAAAATTAAATTCATGATTTGATTGTTTCTTTGAAAAAATTGGAAATTAATGTGATATTTTCTATGTAACTTGAAAATTTTATTATAAATTGATAATTGTTTTGTTTTATTGCATTGAAATCTGAATATTGGTAACATTGATGCCCTTTGAATTCAATGTTGAGAATTTATGCTTGAGGAAAAACATAGATAAAATGTCGGGGAATTGATAGATATAATATTTTCATCTTTTTTATATGTAATTAAATCATTTAATCACTAGAAATTGTACATTTTGAGTTATTGACATCAATTTTGGATTGATAGGGTATTTTGAGCTTAAATACGACAACTGTTTAATTTGGAAATATTGACAGATTAAAATCACTAAGGTAATTTACAAATATCTCTTAAAATATAAACCAAATTGAATTTATTACATTTTTATTGGATTCATACATTTATTTTATTCATCTTTTGTTTTTGGAACATGACTTAATTAAGACATAAAAGGGTCCGAAAAAATAAATCAATTTGGACAATTATTTAGGATGATCTGGTCGACCCCACCTCAATTAATTAATCATCATTCGGTCTACATACATCAAATTGATGTGATTAAAATTTTATTTTAAATAATATTTAATTGGGCATTCTATTTTTAAGATCATGGAGATATTCATTCATTAAGGTGACCCATGGATGCTAAACGTTTGGGGCCTAAAAAAGGAAACATTCAACCAGAATAAAATATTGAATTTAATTAGCCATATCTCTTTATAAAAAGTGATGACACAGATTAAATTTTGTGGAGAATTGTAGATGATATTTTTAACATCTTTTATGAATAGAAAATTCCAATATTAGGTTATTTAATTAGCATACCACGGTTAAACCATAGGTGGATAGAATCTGTAGGAAACCATAAACCATGATTTTGATGATCTAAAATTTGATGACCCAAGGATGGAATGCCTTGGCCTATAAAAGGAGGAGTTAACCCATGATGATGGGGAGTTTCAAATTAAAATTTGATAGGATCCTTAGGGGCGTACTGTTAACATAGGAATTTTCTTTTCTTTTCCTAATGTCCTTTTGTTTCTCATTTAATGCATTTGCATATTTTTAATTCAACCATTACCATATTCTTCCATATCTCTTCCTCTTCCATCCCTAATCTAATTATTATTGTTTCTTATTCTTCTTATGTCCCCCATGAACTATTATCCTCAAAAATGAGGGGCTAACTCAAGGATTGGCCTTAGGGCAGGATTTACGGTGTTCATCATTATTACACTACATATTAATAATTCTTTAAATCTATATGTGGTGGATGGAGGAATATTGCATGTTGTGGCACTTTTCCACCATGACACTATTCCCAAATCCATTTATTTTTTCTGATTAATTAATTTTCCCTCCCTTCCCTTAGTAAAAACCTTTATACGGTGGATTTGGGGTTTCTATAAGGGATGAAACAACACACGGTCGAGTTGGGTGTTTTTGGGATAACATTCTCAGTTGAGGTGTTATCCTATTTGACTTTTAGAGGAGGTATGGTTTAGTGTGCTATATCCATAATAAAATACCAAACTAAATAAATCAAAGTAAATTATTTCATTAATGAGGTTTTAATAAATTAATTATCAAAATGAATTTAAAAAGTAAATAAATTACGAATGAACATGTGTTATCCATCCCTAAAACCAAGTTCTTTCGTAACTAATTTCATTTTGAAATTGCATTCTAATATACGATTTAACATTTAATTTGACCTTTTAATTTCATTTCTTTGTTAGATTAATTAATAAACCAAAAATAATAATTTTAGGTGATATAGATTATGTAGGTGAACAACTGAGAAAGCTCATCATGAAAGACGATCCTAGTCAGCATCTGGCCTGCATTAGGAAAATAAATTGCTTTTTCCAGGCCCTATAACTAGAGTGTGTCAACCACCAAGGTAGAGGATGTGATTTGAGAGAGGAGGTTTGCAGGGTAGTGGATGTGGTAGGGGAGCAGGTCGTATAATAGGTGGTGGATGACATTTTTCACACTCTATCACCACCACCCCAAGGTGATCCACCCTGACTATAAGGAGTAGGTGGATAGGGGAAAGTATAATTATAGGTGATAGAGTCATATGAATACGACACTAAAAATATTATTAGAGGTATGATCTATGTCTATTATACCCTATACACAGTTCTTATAGACACTGGTTCTTGTTAGTCATTCATTCCCACAGATCTCGTTCGAAGCTCAGAGATTCTGGTAAATCCATTCGCTCGATCCTTAAAATTGGAGACTCATATGAGAGGGGATTCAAGGATTACCCATTGGTTTCCCCAGTGTGATATTACTATATATGGAGAAAGATTGGGTTGGGGTCTTCTAGAAGTGTCATTGAGTCCTTAAAACATCATCTTGGGTATGAAATGGCGATCCACATTCCTGGATCAAATTGACTGTTTTAGGTGAAAATTATAGTGTTTTTGTGAGGATGGGAATGGGTTTTCCTTCACTGATAAGAAGGAAACCATTTCATCACAAGATGGACTTACTCGGAGGAGGGTGCAACCGATCACTCATCAGTTGGATAGCCTTTCCCTTAGAGATTTTTATGTGAGGAGTTCGAGTTATCCTATAGTGGTGGACCAGTATGCTGATTTCATTCCTGAAAATGTACTAGGACTACCTCATCATAGAGAGGTATACTTCTATATCAACTTTTACCCTAGGGCGACACTAATATCCACTCCAAAATATCTGATGGCTCACACGGAGCTTTGATATTTGTGGGTATAGTTGGAGGACTTTCAGAAGAAGGGGTTCATAAGTCCTAGTGTTTCTCCATGGGAGTCCTCGATTTTGTTTGACAAGAAGGAGGATGGGAGTCTGTGGTTTTGTGTGGACTCTCTGTGACTATGCAAGGAGTCCCTGAAAAACAACTATCCACTCCCGAGGATTGATGATCTCTTCGACCAGCTAAAGAAATCTTGTTGGTTTTTGATGATAGACCTCATATTAGGCTATCATCAACTCAATGTATGGGATGAGGATGTAGTGAAGAAGGAATTATGATGTTGGTATAGGCATATCGAGTTCATGGTGATTCCCTTCACCATAACCAATGCTCTTCCAGTGTTCATGGGGATCATGAATAGGATCTTCTAGCCGTACCTCGATCTCTTCATGGTAGTATTTTTTTATGAAAGCCTAATATACTCGGAGTTTGAGAAGGAGCACACCACACACCTATAGATAGTTCAAGATAGACATTGAGAGAACCAGATTTTTGGAAATATCTTGAAGTTCTAGTTCTGGATGTCGGAAGTCCAGTTCCTAGGGAATGATATCTCAAAGGATAGAGCTGCGGTGGATCCAGTGAAGAAAGAGGTAGTGCTATCTTTAGAGCTACCTAGGAGTGTGACTGAGGTGAATAGTTTCCTAGGAATGGATGGATACTCTTGGAAATTAGTACCCAAAATATCTAGAGTTGTGACACCATTTTCAGATTTAACAAAGAAAGGACGAACTTTAGTGATGAATGTGATATTCCATCAGAGTTTTTAGCAGCTGAGGTAGAGGTTGATGAGTGCACCCATTTTGAGGCTCGTAGTAGAGGGTGTTGGGTATGCAGTCTACTTTGATGCATCAAGGACAAGACTAGGTTGTGTCTTGATGCAGGACTAGGAAGTGATCACCTATGGATTAGTACGTTTGAAATATCACTAATAGAACTATGCTACCCATGACCTGGAGTTAGTATTAGTGGTCTTTTCACTAAATATGTGACGACACAACTTGATGGGTGAATTATTTACCATTTAAATTGATCACAAGATTCTCAGGTGTATCTTCTCAAAGATGGAATTGAACCTGAGACAATGACGATGGAAGGAGTTCCTCTAGGACTATGACGTTTTGATTTGGAAGGGAAATGTAGTAGTAGACACACTCAGTAGGAGGTATGGTCTACAGTTACTGAGTGAGGTGACAAAGCAGCTATCCATGTTGTAGATATCCTTTATGGATAGAGATTATGCATATTATCTAAAGTCCATGATAGTTACTCCCCCACTATTTCAGTGAGTCAGAGAGGCAAGGCTTGAGGACATAGACTGTGAGACCTGACATGCTTCGATATCCTTAGAACAGGCTCCTGATGGATTTTTTGAAGGTGGATAGGATTCCATCACATGTGGAGGATTCACCATGGTACCAGTGACTCTTTGAGAGAAGGTGTTGAGGGAGTTTCATAGATCCCCATTGGTGGTACATCTTGGGGTGTAAATGATATACCAGGACCTCCCACGTCAGTACTGGTGGACAAGAATGATGAAATAAGTGTCATTGTTTGTATCTTGATGACTCACTTGTCTACAAGATAAGGATGAGTATCAGTTACAATCATTCATATCTCATCTTAATGAGGTACCAGATTGGATGTGGGATGACATATACATTGACTTTGTGACGTGGCTACCACGTACATCCAGAAGCCACGATTCTATCTAGATGATCATTGATTGACTCCCTAATTCATCCCACTTTCTACACAAAAGAGAGAAGGGATCAGTAGAAATCTTTGGACGTTTCTATGTACACGAGATTGTATAGCTTAATGGGGTGACAAAGACGAGTGTCTTAAATCTAAAAACAAATTTTACATCCTTCTCGTGGAAGAGATGGTAGGTGGTGTTTGGAACTAAACTATTCCTGAACACTGCCTTTCATCATCAGACAGATGGTCAAATAGAGCGGACCATAAAGAAACTCAAGGACATGTTTCATGATTGTGTCCTTGATTTGGGCTGCAGTTGGGAGGATCATCTGCCACTGGTGGAGTTCACATATAAGAAAAGTTATCAATCCACCATCAGTATGGCTCCATTTGAGGCCCTATATGGGTGACCATGCAGATCAAGACTATTATTGAAAGACCCATGGGAGTCACCACTTATGGGTCTAGAGTTGGTACAATCTACTACAGAGAAGGGTCATATATTTCAGGAGAGAATGAAGACTACACAGATCCAACAGAAGTCTTATTTCGGAAGGAGACAGTGACCCTTAGAGTTTGAGGAGGGAGAACATGTCTTCCTATGGGTCTCACCCAAATGAGGATTATAGAGGATTGGCTGGGGTGGCAAGCTATCTCCAAAGATTATCAGACCCTTCTAGATCCTCAGAAGAGTAGGCGTTATGGAATACCATCAAGGTCTTTCCCCAAAGATGCAGCTGGTGTATAATGTTTTCCACATGTCGCAGTTGAGGAGATGCATGCACAATCTATCACACATTATCAAATACAGAGAGAAAGATATTTATGATGGGGTGATTTTGCGGAGTTTTCATTAGAGATAAAGGATCGACATGAGCATGTACTTTGTGGGTGGTCAATTCGTCCGGTGTGAGTTCGTTGGTAGCATTGGACTCTCCAAGAGAGTACATGTGGGTGGGAGGCTCAGATATGTGATAAGTACCCCTATTTGTTTTCCTAGTTATGTTATAGATATCATAGAGGAAAATATTTAAGGTAGGGAGAATGTAAAGACCCATAAATTCCATCTATTTATTTTTAAATTATTTGAAATTATTACGAGTCTGGGAAAATTTACAGCGCATGATTTACATTCATATTGGATCTAAAATATAAAAGTTTTAAAATATTTCCCAAACAAGGATATAATCATTAACCATCCAGTGTAATATGATGAATGGTATAAAAATAACACATCTATATTTAAACTGATCGTAAAAAATTCAACTAAATATGGTATATGGAATCACAATAGATAAAAACATATTAATAATAAGAAATAACAAATAGTATTTACATATATGAAAATACTATAATAAAATCATTGTTATATTCTTGATCGAAATACCACTTAACATTTAAATAATTTATTTAAAAAATTATTAAATGATAATATATTATTTAAGCATATCCTTTTAATATTATAATGCATTCTTGAAAGATTAATGATTCATTAAATAACTAAAATCAATATATTCCATATAAGTAAAACAAATATTCATTTTTAATTTTGAAAAAGAAACATTCAAAAGAGAATTTTTAAAAGAATGTGTAAGAATAAACCAATGAATTGATTGTTTTTATATATAGTAAATACATATAAAAAATTTATAAATACAATATAACATAACAAAATGCAATTTCATACAAAACCATCACATTAAATAATCAATGGAGTATAATTTTAACCCAAATACATGAAATTCAGTTAATAATTCTCTTACCACATTGTAAATAATCGAACTGTATACCCCATAAAGTTAACGATAATCATATGAAACATTTAATGAAATGAAGATAAATTGATTCATGATAGGACAAATTAAATTTCAATATTTACACCATAGACCTGAAATAATGTTTGAATAAGGAATATATCTTAGAGAAGTAATAGTGGGACTTGATGCCCATACCTTATGTATGAATGTGTTTGACACTTGAGATTAATATCCAATATAATAAAATTAGATTCATTAATTGATTAATTATGTCTCTCTTAAAAATGTATTTCATTCATTAAAATTTTATTATGTTAATTTATGCATATTTAAATGAGTTATATTTTTTAATTTCTTTGTTTTTGGAGAATTGGATTCATGGTTTTAGGGTTGGTTCCCTTGACTTTAAATTTGGGAGTTCTATCAAATTGGAATACCTTCTACAAAAGTGAAATTATTTTGTATTAATAATATTTTGTGTCATTAAATTGTGTAATGTATCACTTATTTATATGGTATGAGGATGATACATTTGGTAAAATGTTGATGAAATTAACCTAATTTCTTTTGGGTTATTTTATGACCATTTCGAACATCTATCATTTTATTTAATATTATGTATATATATAGTTTCTAAAACCTGATATAAATTAATATATGTATATATATATATATTAAAATATTATTTAACCATAATAATGGTCTCTTTTAATGCCTTGAAATTGGTAATGGGAGATGAAAACATGTCATTCATGAATGTAGTGAATCAACACATCAGAGACGATTATTTCATTTTAAAAAATAAAATGAAAGAGGAATGAATTTGAAAAATGCTTATCTAACATAAAAATAACAATAAAATATATATTAAATTGGATTCACCATGCTACTTATGATAGGGGTTGATTAGAGGACAAAAAAAGTAAATCAAATTATTAGAGAAAGATGATGTATTTTACCTCTTGAATTTCTTCCCCTTCAGAACCACCTTAAAACACATGGATTTGGTCTTTTGGTAGGAACTTTAGGTACTCGATGTGGGTAATACGTTTAAGAAAAGAATCAAGTAGAATTTAAAAAATCTTCAAGGATTGGAAGGTTTGAGGAGAAGGTGTGGTGAGGGGTGGAATTTATAGGGGATGAGATGGTTGTTTTTTAATTATTGTATTCATTAATTTGTAAATTTGGATGAAGACTATCAATAGTTATTTTCATGTGAACAAGGCTAGTAAATAGTGAATGGGAGTTATAAATAATGGGTTATTACATCATAAATGAATGATAATTTCATGAAATTTCTTTATAATGTTAAATACCGTAAATTATCGTATTACACTATTTATCAAAAATTTTACTATTTTAGTAAAATCCAAAATGTTTACCGTTATCATTTTTCAAAATGTATATTTAAAAAATATTATAAATTTTATAAAAAATATTTCTCTGGAAAAGGGAAATTTAATTTTTCTATAAAATCAAAAAAAATTCAATTTTTTTTATTATTATAACTGATTTTTCAACACATTAAAAATTAATTACGGTCTCATAAAATTATCTAATAATTATAATAAAAAAATAAAAAGTTATGTATCTATTTTATGAAAATAAATGTACATTTAAATAATTATATTTATTATAATATTGTAAATAAATATTTCACTTTCACAAGAAACACCAACACATAAATTGTAAATTTTAAAACATTAATTTACTTATTCAATGATATAAACATATCTTGTATTCATTTATAAGATACATAAATTTTATTTATACATTCATATGTGATTTTGTTGTTCTAATAATCATATTATTATTCCTAATGGTAAAATTACTACATCAATGTTCATGTTAATATTTAGCTATATATCAAAATTCATTTATGATCGGTGCTGCCTGCAACAGAAGGTATAGAATAAATTCAATTTATTTTATAAGATACATATAGTTAAAGCTTAGGTTGTTATATCCTTCATATGAGGAATGAATTATAATTAGTCAGTGATGTGTGGGACTAGTTATAGATAACCCATCAATGCATCACCACGTTTAGAGATAAAAATCTTTTTGCTAAATTTGATATGTTTTTACCCATAGATTTAAAATGTCTATTATGAAATTTATTGATAATATGTTTTAAATGTAAATAATTATGTAGTACCTCATTAGGAGATTATTTATTTATTTTCAATATAATTATTCAGTTGGTTTCAATATCATTGGTTATGTTTCAATCTCACATGAATATTTATATGGAATTTTGATCATTAATATTCTTGTCATATTATGATTAAGTATTTAGTTGAATGAAATGTGTTTCATTTAGTTAAAATTTCATATTGATTATACATATTTGTTCATAATATCTTCAATAGTACAAATATTGAGCATTTTTTTCCCATTTATGATATGTTTCATTCCTCAAGATGCTACGATGTGTAGTATGGTTTATATATAGGGTTATTCTACTGAAAATAATGATGAAACAATAAATAAAAAATGGAATAGAATATATTTATTAGCCATGGTTTTAGAAACTATCGGTAAAAAATATTTTAATTATTTAGAAGTGGTTTTTTTAAAACATCCAATAAATAATTTTTAATTTATTACAAACAATCATCCTTCCCCATTCACTACTCACCCCCACCCTCTCCTCAAGCTCAAGCCCAAACCACCATTCATTCCCCTTAAAACCAATCATGACCCCCTCTCCACTACCCCCATCCCCCCTCACAATTGTTCACTATTACTCATCACTAACACTCTCCAATCTTGTGATCCCTCACTTCTACATCTCGCCATCCAATTTCTAGATCGATGTATCCCATGGTTGAAACCAAATGAATTAGGGTGTTTTATTTTATCAATTTTTGGTTCTCAAGGAAAATGAGGAATTATTTGAGGCCTGTTATGGTGATGGTAGTCGAAGGAAATATTTTTCAACATATTTCAGAAAGGGGTTTATATCGTTCTTCCAATTTGAAGGAAACTAAATAACATATATATTTTTTATTTTTATGTTAATGTTACTTTAATTGGGCTGTATCAGCTATTTTTATGTGTAATTTCACCATTATGTTCAAGAGAACCACTTTTTAGGTAGGTTCCCCTAGTTTAACTCTTTATATTGAAGGAAAAATCTATGCATAAGGGTTTTTTTATTCATAATATTATATTTTTTGTTTTTTTTACTCATTTGGAAAATTATATTATATTTTCATATATTTATTAGATTTCATATTATTCTTATTTATACCACATTAACTAATAAATTTTTTATTGATTTTTTATGGTTTTTTAAGTGGTATTTATTTATTTAATAAATATTAATTGCTTTTTTTAGAATGTGTAACATTTTTTTGTTACGTAAATTCCACACGTGAAGTGGTTTTACTTTTTGTGTTTTATTGTTTTGTTATGGATCATAGAATTGAAATGTTTATTATTAATTATCAATATTGTAAGGGTCTATTTATTTGAAGGGGTTTTGGAAGTGATATGTCTGTTTTTTATAATATTTTGTTTATATTATAATATGATATAATGATTGTTTCCTCGCATAACTTTAGATACTTCATGTGAATCATTGGGTATATAAATGAGAAATCTAAATATAATTTCAATGCTACATGAGATAATACATTGACTATAACTCCCTATTTATGTTTCTGATGAGATATGGAGAGTTCCACCCAGTGAAACTTTTTCTTCGTAAGTTAATGGGTTTTTTATAGGATTTCATGATAGGATATCATAGAGTTCCACCTGAGTAAAAAAAGTATTATCTCATTATTTCCCATGTTATTGTCAAATTATGTATCATTTTATAAATTGTTTTCCCTTGATTTTATTAATATGTTAGTTATTTATTTCATGGTTTTACTAAAATTCTTACTTAATAAATGATTTATTCATATTAAGATTGATAATATAAGTGTGTTTCAAACTATAATGATAAAAAAAAGTGTTCATAATAAATAGTATACTATACTAAGATCCTTCTGTTTTTAACATTATATATCTATTTCATTCATTTATTATATAATCCATCAATTTTACCAAAATAATTTCAATGGGTGGATAATGGAAATATATATTTTTCATTAAAGTAATGTGATATGAAATGTAAACAAAATTATTTATGATTTATTTATTTTCTTATAATTTGAATTTAAGGAAATATATTTTTCATATATTACATTGAAACATTCTTTTTATATTTATCATATAAAATGAAATGTCTGTTTTCATGATGGTTTCCTATAAGGAATTAGATAAAACCTTGTATACATTCTTTCACATGAATATATTTTTGATATATTTTATAGGTGAAAATTTAATGGTTTCCGTATTATGTATTATCTTTAATTATTTGATTGAAATGCGTACATGCTATATGGAATTGGTCTATAATGACATAGAAATATCTATTTTCACATTCCCCATTCTTATGGCGTATGTTGGGTTATATTTAAAATTGGACACATAATTCTTCTATATCATCATAAACTCATTATGACACATGGTTCTTTAGCATCACTTCTATTAGTATGCATGGAGATCTCACATAACACGCAAGTCATGCCACTTTAGAATGACTTGGTGAGGTTCTACCACCTCACCATTGGAGATACACACTGGGTATTTCTTTCCATGACTTGCACAAAGGTGCACTAAGTCTCACTCCTTTTAAATCACTATATTTCCATAATTTAGATGTTTTTAACAGTTAGTTCTTAATTAATTTGTTAAAGAAGTTGTATTTTATAAAAAAACTACATAATTTTAATTAATATTTCAATTTTTTATGGGGTGTTTAGAATTAAAATTAGTGTTCTTTGAAAAACATTTAAAAATTGAATTATTTTTGTGAGTCAACTTTTTTCAATCGTGGTTATATATTTTTCACTTCTTAAAGTTATTACATAATTATTTATTATTGTTTTTCCTCATTGATTTATATTTCCCATAATATTTTTATTTTATTTTGAAATGGGTTTTCGCCATCTTTGTTTAATTTTAACGACTCCAAAGGAGAATGTTTTGATTATATCTTTTTGTAACATGTGATGGATTATATAAATTTATATTAAAGTCTAGAAAAATTTGATATTGAAAACATAATTAAATTAAAAATAATAAATATGTTTTTCAATTTTTCTTTTCTAGTAAAATTTTAATTTTTCAAATGAATATATTTTTTGTGTTTTAAATTTTCATTAACATAGTGTAGGCACATTGTAATATATGTACAATAAATAGATCACATTATCGAGGAACACACTTATGTTTGCTAAGTGTTTGAAAAAGTTTTTTAATTTTTAAAATTAAAAAATATCTATTAATGGGGTAACAATATATCCCCTCCCTATATGTAAATATAAAATATGGATGAGGAGAACAAAAGTTTATAAATACTTGCTATTATATAAATTTCTTAATCAATACGTATAATTGATTTGGAATAGAGAATAAAATGTTATAGAATGTTTGGATAATGTTTCAATCAATTAAATGAGCACGTAAGTTCTTTGAAAATGGAAAAATAAATTAAAATCCTTATAAATGAATCTTTTATCATTTCAAGGAAACAAAATCAATATAAAAAAATATATGAACAACCAGTTGAGGGTGATAAAAATAGTTATGTGATCGATGATATTTTTGGAACTATTGGGAAACCAGTTTAATATTGTATCATATAATTAAATCATCCTCATGTTATGCGAAGAATAATGTAATAGATAACATCACTAAGATGAAAAATTCATTTCATGATTTATATATTGACTGAAATATCACAACCCTTCATAGTGGGGCTTGTTTCATGAGTCCCAAAGCCTTGCCTTTAATAATCTAGGGGTGGAGACTAGCACTGAGTATGAATATCTCTAACATGGTAGGCCTTAGTCTATGTAGCTATACACATTTACACATCTCCAAGCCAAAAAAATAATAAATATAAAAAAATAACAATAAGCACACATAAATATGAATCTCATAACCTAAGTATGAAAGGATTTAAGAGATATTAAACAAGGTCAAATACAATACCATGAAAAAGAGTACGTAACACATGTCTAACTGAATGTAAAGGTACTGAAGAAATGTTCTTTAAGCAATAGGATCAGATGTGTATCTATTTGGTATCACTAAGCACCATCTGGTCTTTTTCTACCATGGATTATGTCAAAAGGTCAATTAACTGCACAAGAAACGACATATACCAGAAAATATTGTGTAGGGTTGAGTATAAAAATAATCATTAGAACACCACAAACCACAAACCATATAATAATTGAAATATACTTAGCTCTACCCAGGTTTATGTCAACAACACATACAATATGAATATCTTAATATACTTGTACCAAGAAAGAAAACCTAGAGGTGAGTCACAACTATAGTATACCAGTATAAAATTTTAGCATAATGATTCCAAAAACCACTAATATTAGAGAACATACTCTTGAGTCTGATAGAATTTATTATTTCAATCTGATAGGTACTGTTCGTTGGGTCTCGTCATGGGGAAAAATATACTGACAGTTCGAAGATTATATGAAACACAGATGTGGATCACAACTAGGTCTATGGGGTGATACCAATAACTCAATAAGGATTGACCTATAAATTTGATGATCAGTGCCTAGTAATGTCGGTCATGTTGTTACCAAGAACTCCACTTACAATATGATAATGAATATAGGATCTCACTTCGGGCCTCTCAGAGGGATTTCAACAACTCTATTAAGGAATTCCCAATGAAGGGAACATAGTCCAAGGAGTAAGAAAAAATTATAGAATAACATTACGGGAAAAGGTTAGGGAATCCAAACCTATTGAAATATGTCCTATATATAAAGGAAAAGGTATTTAATCCTTGTATAAAAGAGTACACTACGGGTAGAATGGGTCACACATTGTGTCCCTTGACCCTGTGTTCTACCCATGTAAACAACCCATGTCATGAAACCAGGTCCATGTATTAGAGGATAACACATTGTGTAGAGGTATTATATGTTATGTCCTGGTTCCTCATGTCTTGCATGTGTACTCCATATATGTTCCATAACATGGTGTTAGCCTGTGTACCCATTCCCATGTGACATTACACAGGGTATCCCATGTATATAGTCCAGTCTTTGTCACATGGGGGATTATACTCCTTGTAGGAAACCAATGTAATACACCCCCTATTTGTGTACACATGTAGTACATGTCAAGTTATCCAATGGAGACTACATTTCATGTATTGACATACTAAATGCACCGTGTGTCCGATTTTTTCATAAACCCTTCTTCTTCCTCCAGCTCATGCCTATTCTTCCATCACCAAAAATCTCACTCCAATCATGTTGGTAGCCTATGATCATCTAATTCTATCTTCACCATTATTTGAAAAACATATTTTAATGTTCTATTTGTTCTAAAAACAGTTCTACAAGTCATTATTTTTACTGCACTGATGAACACTGATGAATATAAAATTGGGAATCATCCATTGTACAATTCTTCACCACATCCAATTTTGCATCACCATCATTTCATGGAGATCCTTGATCTATTATAATGGATCATTAAACCATGAAATGGGTTCCCAATTATCAAATTATTGATATTTTCAAGTGATTGATCAATCATTGAATGCTCATGATGAAAAATGAATTGGGGGAGGAAAATAAAAACAAAAAATTAAAGGATTGAACCTCAATAGATGTTTTTTTTCAATAGAGATCAGTTTCCATTATGAAGAAAATAGAGGAAATAAATATTCACAATAAAACTCCCTTACCAAAAACCCCCAAATAAACCCTTCCCATAATACACAAAATCCATGAATCAATACATTCATCTATTGATTCATGTTCATTTTAGAAATAATGCTTGATGAATAGGTGAAAATAAAACAAATATCTTACATCTATAATGTTAAATTGTTAGGAAATAATTATGGGTTTTCATCATCGATGGAATGACCCCTCATTGATTCAATATTTGATCTACCATTCCATCATCATTCGCCTAAGAGGATTCTCAATGAATCTATCAAATGATCCTCCAAATGCTCTAGGGTTAGGCCTCTAACCCTATGATTTCATCATAATATATATTTAAATACATACCAGTTAGTATGTGAAACATTTAAAATTAAATAATTTATTCAAATAATTATATTCATTTTAGTGCCAGTGATAAATTTTCCACAATGACATAAAAATACTATTGTTAACTCACTCTTAGGGTAAACGTTACATCATGACTCTTTGATTACTTAAAATTTATAATATGGATAGGAATTTATATGTTATTACACTTTTTCTAGGAAAATTGTGATTGTGTACTATTTAATATATATAATTTATTTCAAACATTTATTTCAAGGACATTGGGACATAGAATCGCATTCCATCTCGTAGCCTAGTCTACAAATAATCCACATAATATCCAAAAATAAAACATATAAAATTTGATACATTACTTTCTCCACTCTTTTGGGATTTACATCCTAAAAAATACAAAACCAGGGCCACTAAAAATATTAGTGTACTGAGAAATAAGTGGAGCCTTCCACTCCTAAATTCTATCCTGAATATTCTAATACTTCCAAGAGAAATGAACCAAAAAAAAGTGGCCTCCCATAAATGATAGTCTCCTTCCAATCCTTGATATCCACTAGGACCTCAATAATGGTCACTCTGTCTTTGATATCCTGATCACGCTAGTTGATAAATATTGATGGTTCATGAAAATACCTTCTCAGATGAGACACATCAAAGACCTTGTGAACTCGGTATAACGGAAGAGGTAGAGCTGGGTGGTACGCTTGATCCCCAACTCTACATAGTATCTAGAAAGGGCCGATGAACCTCAAGGATATCCTTTTACCCTAGAAAAATCTATGTAATTGACGTTGAGGTAAAACCCATAATAACACAAGGTTTCCTCTCTCGAACTCCAATGACCTCATTCACTTATCAATATAAAACTTGTTTTGAATATTTGGAGTCCTCATTTGATTCTGGATTTTTTACACCTTCTTTGTTATATCTTTAACTAACACCATGCACATGATTGAGGGACCCAAGGTTCAGTACAACATAGTGGTGACCTTAATGGTTTCCCGTAAAAATCCTAAAATGGTTTTGTATTAATGGTAGAATGGTATATCTAGTTTTATGAAAACTCCACATAAGGTAGGTGGTCCTCCCAACTATAGTCAAAGTATAAAATTCGTGATCACAACATGTCCTCTTGAACAAGAATAGTCCACTTGGTATGGGCATTAGTTTGGGGTTGAGACACTGTGATCAAGCATAAATTGGTACCAAAGGCTTAATGTAATCCCTTCCACAACTAGGATTTAAAGCAATGAACATGATTAGATACAATCATCAGTGGGACTCTATAGAGTCATACCATCTCCAAGAAGTAGTGGTGTCCCAAGCCCTATACATCATTTTGTTATTGAATATCATCAAAGTGGGACGACATTGTATGTCCTTACAAAATCACCAATATAGAATCATGCCCCCAGAATGTGCATAGTAAGCACATCAAAAAGACCATATATATCTCATCCCATTTCAATTATAGAACATTGATGGGATAATCAAAACTCACTAGATCATCGTTCTCATCCATCACTTGTTGAAATGTAAAGCATTGTGAGATTAAATTTTCAACTCTTATCTTCATTCATGGACACCAAAATGGATGTATGTGGTCATGGTACATCTTTTTCACACCTAGATGTACCTTCAAATGATATTTATGAGTAACTCTCTAAATCTCTTCCTACAATATCACTGGTACTATCATGCATCCTTTGAAAAGAAAAACATGATTTACACATTTTGAATATCCATTAAGAGCATGAATAGTGGATATCTAAGAGTGTATGGTCTCACTATTGCTATCTCTAGGTTGTGCCTCGCGGACTCATTATAATACTGGAGGGGTAAAATCCATCAATTGGAGGTAAACTGGTCCATCATAATCCACAATGAAAAAATACCATTAGACCAACTACTATGAATTTTTGTTCAACAACTATGAACAAGATATCCTACTGAGAGTATCTACAACCACATTACCCTTCCCACGAATGTAGAAAACATGGATTTTATAATCATAGAGGAACTCTAGAAATTTCCTCAATATTTAGTTGAGATATTTCTCAAAAAATATATACATGTGACTCTTATGATCAGAGTATATGATAAACCATTTTTTCAATAAGGAAATGTCACCACATGTTCAAAGAAAGGACTCGCACTTCTAACTCATGATCATGGGTCGTGTAGTTTTACTCCTATGGACTCAACTGGAATTAACCATAGGAAGTCACTTCACGCCTCCACATCAAAATAGAACCAAGCCTGATTCCCAATACATAACAAAAAAATACGTACTTGATACCTTCCTCTGGAAATATCTTGATGGGAGTGCTTTTAAAAATCTTTGTCAATGGATGATAATTATTCCATAACATTTTTCTCAAAATGAAAGGATTTCCCATTAAAGTTAAATCTTTAATGGGTGATGCTATCCTAGTGAAATAATGTATTAATATACAGTAAATTCCTACCAACCCATGGAAGCTCCTCATCTCCATCACACTCTTAGGTTGATCCCAATATAACACATTCTCATCCTTGGTTGACCCAACTTCCACTCCTTCTACTGAGATGACATGTCGTAGAATGGGGACCCCATAATTCATGAATGGGACCTTCATGATATTTTCTCAAATTTGGTTGTTTTGGAGTATGCCCAGGGAAATCCTTAATTTTATTTTGTGAACCTTATTAGATGTCAATTACACAATGATATCATAGATGTAGACTACCATGAACCAGTCTAAATTAGAATGAAAGACTTGACTCATGAGTCCCATGAAAACTATTAAGTTGTTCTTCATTCCCAACGGAATCACTAGGTACTCATACTGACTATTGAAACATATGAATGTCATATTTGCTATATCCTTGTCCCGTATCCAAAACAGTTGATATCCTGAGCCAAGGGAAACATTCAAGAACCACTTTACCCCTCTCTTCTGAGAAAATAGGCCACCAATACTTAGTGGTGGAGACATGTTCTTAATGATTACATGTTCTTACACTGGTAGTCCACAAAAACACCACAAGCTCCCTTATTCCTTCTTGGTAAAAAATATAGGGTTTCCCTAGGTAAATCATTAGCCCCCACAAGTCCCTTCCTTATCAATTATTACATTGGAACCCTCAGCTGAATAATCTCTAAGGGAGACATCTGATATGTTGATGTAGATATAGGTCCCATCATAGGGGGTTGATTAACACAGAATTATATCTCTTCTTAGTGAAAACAATATAGAACATCATCATGGAATAAATCCCCATCATCCACCACTAATGTAGAAAATTGGGAACCCAAAACATATAATAACTCAAGGGTAGTCTAGATAACTGATAAATAATCAGTTACACGCACCCATTTGAGCCCATAATGCACTCCTAAGGTTTCCTTTTCACTAACAAAGGTGAACCTAGTTTCATAACTACATACACACAACACCCTTCTCCTAAAATATTCAATCTAGGCACGAACTATAGATAACCAATACATAACATGAATGACATTATTATTCCTTAACAAGGATATCATGATATTATAACTAAAATAAAAACCTCAATGGGTTTGGTCACATTGTATCCACATGTATGTGATAACACAGTCTTCTCCAGTAGTAGTGTCCAATCATAAAGTTTAGGTTAACAGTTCAACTACAATCTCTATGTATTGTAGAAGGTATGTGTCAATAAGGTAATTAATATCATGTCTTTAAATCAGTGCCAAATAAAAGGTATAAAATAAATAGATCATAGCATGAATCATTCATGGATCCTCTAGGTCGTATGCCACGACAATCTGTAGTTTTCCCCACCCCTATCCTCCATCTCCCTAAACCTGGTGCAGACCACCTGGGGGTGGTGGTGGTAATATTTCAAAAAATAAAACACCTCATGAAGCTCTTCTAGATAACTATTTATATCTTAAACCTATTGAACATTCCTTCTACATCCTCTATCTATTTTTTATTGAACCATCCATGACTTCATAGTTAGTAGTACAACAAGTTAGACAATCTCAGGAGACATTTTACCTTCTATCACGTGAGTAACACCACTTCACTCTAGGACGACTCGAGCAACTCTAAGAGCCGTAAACTATAGTTATTATATATGGGTCCTAATCCTAATATGTATTCTATGTATAATACTTTGAAACTATCTTTTATTTCCTAATGGTGAGGTATCTTCTCTTTCTTTCCCTACTTAAAAAACCACCAGTAGTATCCTCTCAGGCAAGATGCATTCAACCACCAAATCTCACTCTAACACTACAACATATGTAGGAATGAGTAGAGGGATAACATTAGATCAAGTGTCACTACAATGAACTCTCATGATGGTTTGATCCCTGAAGAACTAATCTCAAACCATATCTATCAAGTACATGGAGATGTTGGTAAACCAAGATGAATACTCAACTATAGTCATGTTGTACATCTAGGGCTGCAGAAGCTTCTTGATACATACAACCCACATAATTAATGGTGAGAAATACTCTATAAAAATACCCTAGTGTTCATTCAACACATGAGTTTACTCATCGTAATATAGGGTAACTAAACCCTACCATCATCTTACTGAGCCATGAAGAAGGTTCACTGCCAAGACCACCATCTGATCTGATAGTGTCCTAACATGATAAAAAATTCACATCACCATAACAATAAAATTCTTAGATACCTGTGGGTTGATCTAACTTCACAACCTAAGGGATCTATGCTACATAAACATATTAAGTCCTTTCATCCTACAGTTCTCTTCTGATGGTTCTACGAGAATCATATACAGCTCTACTGGTGGTGGTATGGCTGGTGCACCAACTGGAGGTAAACACTCAGGAATATGTCCTTGTATCCATGTGTCATCCCTAAGGGCATCATCATTGTGATCAATCTGTTAAATGATATCTGTAATACAATGCGGGGGCATCCTCTAAGTAAAAAAGACATACCACGGTCAATGTGTATATCTGGAGAAAAAAAAATAAGGACACTAAAACTAGAACCCATTCATATATGATATATATACCATTGTTTTCCCTAAAACCAATATTATGATATAACTTGTTGAAAATTAGGTGACCAGAGTTCTGGTGTGTGGATACATTGACCGCCACACAAAAAAAGGAGTACCAGGAATGAAAGACGAACTGAAAACATTTAACATTATTTACCCAACCCAATATCACATAATCTCAATCCGAATGTAAAACTAACCACTCCAATACCATTCTATCATAACCCATCCCAGTGGGGCCCATTCAAAGACTCTCCCAGTCATCCTCAAATTTTCAAGTGAATGAAGACTAGCATTGAGTAGGCATATCACTAACATGGGAGGAATTATCCTATATACAATAATGGAAGCACACATCTCCATTCCCACACAATGATGAAATGTTAAAACAACTAAAAACTATGCCTACATACATCTAAATCCAGTAACTAGAGCACAACATAAATTAAATCAATTTAAACAAGGACAAATAAAATCCCACCAAAAAGAGTCAGTAACACATTTTGAACATGAATGTAATGGTATTGGGACTTCTATATAAGATCCTTAGGAACACACCACAGTATATACATTCTCACAAAGCACCATCTGGTCCTAGTCCACTTACGACTTTATAAAAAGTTTAATCATCTACAAAAGACAAGATACATGAGGGAAAATTCTGTTCATGAGTGAGTATAATTATACTCAATAGTACACTTCGAAAACAGAAAGCATATAAGAAAAGAAATACAATCATCTGTAAATAGGTATATTTCTACATCCCATATAACAAGAAAATACATGTATATTCAAACCCAGACACATATATTATAGTTAATTCAGAATGCCGGGATACCAGTAGATGATTTCTGCTTGAATACTCCAAAAATCACTCGTCCAGGAAAACACACCCTTGTGTCCATTAGTATAGATGAAGTTCATTTGAGAGGTACGACTCATCATGTCTTGTCATGCGAAATAATGCACTGGTAGTCCAAAGAGAATATGATACATTGATAATGTTCACAACTAGGTCCATGGGGTGATACCAATAACTAAATCTTGATTAAACCTTTAAGTATAGGATCAATGCCTGATATTTTTAGTCATGTCAATACCAACAACTCTACCTAGGGCATGGAGATGAATAGAGTATCTTACTCTTGGCCTCTCGAAGGGATTTCAAAAACTCTAACTATGATTTCATACTAAAGGGATCATATTTTTATGAGTATGAAATGATTCTATACTAACCTTCATGGATAGGATAAGGGGAATAAACCCTTCTAAAACATGTTCATGATATAGAGGAAAAGTCATATAAGACATGTATAAAATAGTACACTGTCAAAAGTAGGGGTCACAAACAGCGTACCTTGAACCTTTGTTCTACCCATGTAATAAACCATTTCATCAAACTATTTCCATGTAGTAGAAGAGTGAACGACATGTAGAGGAGTTACATGACATGTCTTATTGCCCTTGGTCCCGTACCTGAACTCCAGTAATGTGCCAGTACATAGTGTCCACCCATGTACCCATTCTCGTATACTAGTACATGGGGTCTCCCATGTACATGGTCTAGATATAATCATGTGGGGGAGTACACACCAATTAAAAAACCTATGCATTCCACCCCATGTCCATGTTCTTCAAAATTACATGTTGATTCGTCTAATGTGACTACATGTCTTGTAGTCAGGGACTATACACCATGGGTATCAATTTTTTTTAGAAAAATCTCTTATTTTTGACACTTACACCCACATCATCAACAATTGAGAATCCAACTCCAATATCACTCGTATCCTTGTATAATATCGCTCGATCCTCACCCTCACTCAAAAAAAAGATTTTGGTGTTCAACCCATTTTAAAAATGGATCTATTGGTCATTCTTTGTTTCACCCTGAAGAACACTGAAGAATGTAATATAATGAACAATTAATTGTCTAATTCTTTACCTATTATACTTTTTATTCACCATTGTGTCATGAAGAATCCATCTCTATGATATCAGATCATTTTGAAAATAAATGATTTCATGAAGACCAATTGATTGAGATTTGTAGATTTATGGGTTTAATAAAAAAGGCCCACAACGAATAATGACCAAGGGGGAAAAAAGAACAAGAACATTTTTTCATAATGAAACTTCATTGATATATATGTAGATACCAAAATATTTTCATTTTGTTGAAAAACATATAAATCAATATTAATAATGAAACTAAAATAACAAAATCACAAATAGTCTCATCATTCAATATGCATGATCCTTGAATCAATTCATTCGTCAATTGATTCACGTACAACATAGAAATAAATAATGGGGAATAAATCCATATAAAACAAAAACCCTAAATTTGTTTTCTTCAAGTGATGATGAATAATGATGCCTTGTTTGTAATATCTGATGAATCTGATGTGTATCGATCTTTGATATATAATTCCATCATCATTCACTGTAAAGGATTATCCAACACTCTCTCCAAGAGTCCTCCAAAGGCACAAGGGTTATGTGTTTAACCCTGTTATTTCTGAATAATATACTTTTTAAAAACTAACTAGTCCCGATATCAAACATTTGAAATAAAAGAATTTATTAATATTATTTTATTCATTGATGCGCCCACAATGTCTTTTTTACAGAAGACTTATGGTGACTAATGTTATGTCGCATCTTGAGTAAACCTCACATTATAAACTCAAATGTTCCCTCATATTTATAATAGGGGAACCAATTTAGAATTTGTTCCACTTATTTAGGAAAACAACATGCATGTGAGATTTAATATTTATAATATATTTAAAAAATTTATTTCGAAAACACTAAGCCTTAAAATCCCACACTATCTCAGCTCGTTGTATAAAAAATAATCCATAAATATGCAAAACAATACATGAAAAATTATAGATATTACTTGAAATAATGATATGTATGGTGGATTTCTAATATGTTAAAATATTTTATTCTTGATAATTTTATAGAATATAAAATTCTTATACGGAATTAAAAATAATCCATTCTCCGTGATATCGGACTTATTGTATGACACCTTTCCTAAAGATAATATGCCTGAGTCATTTTATGATATGAAAATTTTATTTACGAAGCTTGGTCTAAATTATAATAAAATATAATCTTGTCCTAATGATTTTATAACTTATTGGGGAGTATATTCAAGTATTAATGATTGAAAAAATGTTATTCGTCATGATGGTAGTAAATGGGTGATATTGAATTTCCGATTCACCTTAAAGTTACAATCAAGAAAAAAAATAAGTAACATGTATTTTTTTCATTACATCCCCTTAAGATGCTGACTACTTAGATTATTCAGGTCATTGAAAACCATCAAGCACATAAAATGAAATTCTATATATAATAATAAATATGGCTTAATGTGTCATCCAAGAGACTCAAAATCATGAAATACATTTTATTTATAGCATCAATATTTCTCATATGATCATACTAATATATCATTGGGATCAGCTTCGAATTGATTCAACCAATTTGGGACATTGTGTATAAGTTATTTCATTTGGAAAGTTGTTTTTATCCATTATAATATACCACTATGTATGTGTATGAAGAAAACAACATTTATGATTTTGGTGATTATTCCTTCAAAAAAATAAATGTAAATAATATTTTTGTATAATTTTATCCCGTAGTAGATGAATTATAGTAATTATAGAGAAACTGTTTGAGACATAAGGCACATCTTTGGAATAAATGTTCAAAATTCATGTTGTTCTTATGTGAGACATTACTGACTTCCCTAGATACCAGAACATATGAGTTTATAATAATTAAACGGGTTTCTATTGTCCTATTACTAACATTTTATTTTGAATGACTACCTTACAATAAAAAATGGTGTTTCTTGTGTCACCACATATTTCTTGATGAATATGATAAATTTTTGATGAACAAGTAAAAATTCAATTGTTCTATTGATTGTCGACCACATCTAAAGTTGTTGAAAGGTTATAAAATATTTCAAAACATTGAAATTTTGTTAAATTATTTTGGAACGTGCATCATTTTAATTGTAGGGGGAAAAATTCTCAAATTGCATCATCAAATGAAATTGAAACAAACAAAAGATAAAAAATTAATATTATTGAAAATTATGGATTAGGAATTTAATTTTTTGAATCATAATATTGATAATATGAATATTGAGATGATTTTTGGATAGTTTGATCTTAAAATTTCTCAATGATAACGTAAAATTGTTGGACCTCCTCATTGCTTGGATGGACAAAAAATGAATTTAAATCATTATTATGTCAATATGTGAATGGAGAGTATGCACTAATAATTATTGAAATTAAAAAATTGAATAATGATACATTCCATTAAATTGTAAAGCACCTAAAAGTATCTAGTCGGTATTCAAGAAACATCTCAAGGATTTTCATATCATGTCATCATCAGGTACATGGATTGAAAATATGTGATTCAGGTATATGTTTTTCAACAGTTACTACCATTGGAATTGAGTACATTGTTACCTGCAAAGTTTACTATAGTTGTACTCTGATTCATCACATTTTACAATACAACTATGTAAGAATATTCTACAAACCATCTAAGCTTGAAAAACAGTAAGATATTTTTGTATATATACATTCTATAATGGAGATAATATTTCCAAAATATTTTGTATAGTTGGGATGTATTTAATCATTAATTTGGTTGATGAAAATAAATTAGAAGGTCTCTTACATTATCGATGGATGTATCCAATTTAGAGGTACATTATTTATATATTTTTTATATTAAGTAAAAAATTCTTGGCACATCATAAAATATTAGATTATAATTTTTTTTACAAATACTATTTTCATTTGAAATCTTCTATGGAAAATAAATATTTACCCGAAGAATCTATTTCTAAAGGATATTTAGTATAGGAATCCCATAGATTTTGTATTAGATATGAAGATGATATTGAGAAAATATTCAATCTAATTGCTTGTGTTGATTACACATGGACTCAATATTGACTAATCTGGAAGTCAAAACAATTTACTAATATTGTCCAGTTAGTTGAGAGGATCTCATGTACTACAATGACTAAAAAGAAATTATTTAAGGAACATAGATATGTTCTACTAAACAGTGTAATTTCACATCAATATATTAAAGGTATCATGTTAAAAAAAGAGGTGAGTGATAATTAGATGATAAAATGAAAAATATATAAAAAATATATTAGAATTGAGCTTGTAAAATGGGTTTCATGTGATAAATTATCTTATATTTTAAAACTAATATAGATATTAGGTTGAGACATATATTTTTTAAATCTAATTATGTATGCAATTTTTTTAGATTATCAACAGCAATAATCAGGAAGATTTTTTTAAATATTTAATGTTTCTAGATCGTGGTCCTCTGAAACATGCTAGAATATTTTATACTTCTAATTTGAAAGAATTTAAATATAATACAGTGAATTAAGAAGAGGGATTGAAAACATAGAATAGTGGTATATTTAATGTTTCCAAAATAGGATGGATTTTAAATTTTAATGATATTATCATATGAACCCACCAAATGAATTTTCATTATTTATTCATATGAAATTAGGTTGATATTACTAGGGATAGTAAAATAGATTTAATTGAATTTATATCCATGAACTTAACATTATTATTGAATGTGTGTGAATATGTATTACATGATCCAAATATATTATTATTGATTGATAGAATGAAAAATAATGTGAAAGAAGTCCTGGATGAATGGTGGAGTGTACTTATTCACTTAAAACAAATAGGATTATTTGATATGGGTGAAGAAGTGTAATATTTGACCATTTAAATTTAATTTCATAAAGAACAAAAATAGACTTATTTTTTCATCATCAAATTGAAAATATTAATCTTTCAAGGGTAGATAAAGTAATAAAGGAGGAGGATAATAACATAAATGACAGAAAAAAATAATTATAAGTGTAATAAACATTAAATTAACTAATACCTATATTATACTATATTCATTTATGTAATTGAAGATATGTTATCATATATGAATTTTTTTTATGAGTTGTTTAATTTTAAAAACATCAGTGTTATAATTGTCTGTATGTGCAATCATCCATTATCATACATATGTATCATATGATAGCCAGTATTGAACAACATTTATCATTTCTATATTTATTATTTTTCAATATTTTTTAGAAATATATGTTATAATGTTAATTTTAATTTTATTGATGATAGGAATACTAAGGATAAAGTGTTTAATTGATCCCCTTTTAGAAGGTTTGACACACAATGAAATTATAGTGAGGGAATAAGATTTCAATCCAATTTCTTGATGATGATATTATATTGTGTTGGTTGTAGGTAAAAATATTAATGTGAATGTGGTTATTGATATTTTTTATAACAATAATTATTTTCATATAAAAGATAAAAATGTTACTACATTGAATAATATGAAAATTTTTGATGTCTTAAATCTAAACGGATTGAAGATAGTTTTCCCCAAATAATGTTATGGGGTTCCCAAAAATAATGCCAGAAGACTATTTGGACATATTATTGAATAATTGGAAGTTAATATTGTTACCATTCTGATTAAATATTCTCATTAAAGGAATATACCTCAATCTTGGAAGAATCAATTCTTTGATTCCTAGATAAAGTTAATGTTAATACATTATGGAATAATTGAATGAAATTTAAAAATGAAACTCACTGTATATATTTTATTCTCCATCTATTTGAAAAAATTATTTATTGAATTATATAATATGAAGACATGATGTGTCCCTTATTATGTTTGGTCAATGGTTAGTTTGAGAAATTAGGTAAATCACAAAACAAAATGGTCATTTCATACAAAAAATTAATTGCTTTTATGATTGGATTTAAATATATATCATTCATTAAATTTCATGAAAATTGAAATATAGGTGATACTAACAAGGGGTGGAGATTGAGATGGAGACAATGTATATCTTATTCTTTTGGGTACTAATTAGTGTTGAAATTGTATTTGTGGTGGTTATGTGTAACTAAACTCATGATAGAGTAACAATCATATGTTGATTGAGATACCATATTGTGGTATAAAGTAGGGGATATCCATATTTCTCTTAACATTCATGAAATATGTATGGTTTATTTATTTTTTATGTTGTATTATAATTTTTACACTATAATCTTCATTATTAGGATCATATGCTTTGGGTGTGTACCAAATTTCTCACATATCCATTTCCACCAAAGAATAAATAATTTACACATTAAATAATTCTAAAAAACTAATATTTTAAAAATATTAACTTATCAAGAAAACCAATTCCATTTTAGAAAAACATATGGGGTCCAATAGTTTCTCTTATATTATCTAATATTTCTTATTGATAACCATTTATTTTGTGGTTTTTTATGTTGTCTATTGAGGATTTGATTGTATTTATATATGATATATTTTATTTTCTTGTTTTAATTTGATGTTTCCCCTTTATTTATATGGTGGATTCAAAAATAAACTTTAAAAATGGTTCTAAATAATAGTTGATTTATAAAGTGGTTTTGAGGAAGGTTTTATATGTATGGTTATTAGCATAAAACCAATGACCTATTTGACACATTGTAAAATTTTGTTTTTCATAAAACAAGTTACACACATGGTTTATTATATAATATAATTTCCTTTTAAATAAGTTTTTGGATCCTGTTAGATAATTTTTATTATTTATTTTTGTTATGTAAACTATATATGGGTAATTTATAAGAATTTTTTATGTGGGATGGAAGAGTTATGAATTTTTTATGATTTTTCTTGTGGAATGTTCTTGATGTGTGGTTAAATGTGATACTTGTTTCTCCCCTATCAATATCTACCATAATTTCAACCCTTGACATATAAGTGGTATAGTGAGATATGGGTTATATACTAGTTATGATTAGACTATAACTATATATCACTTTTGTATGATTTTTTCTCACTATATGTACTTTTATATTATGAGGATTTTTTTAGTAATTTGAATGGTTATATTCTAGGTTATTCATTAATAGGATGGAATGTGGATCTATCCATGTATATATAGAAATGTGTCACTAGAATCATGGGAGTTTCCCCTAATTACATATATATTATGTGAATTTAATAATATTGTACATGATTATTATTCTTCGTTATTTTCCATTATTATTCCTTTATTATATGTGATTCTTGTAGCTATGTCTCATAAGGTTTGGTTCAATTTTATTTTTCTTTTCGTTATGACTACTTTTGGGGATGGATTTTATTTTGCCCATGGTTCACATGGAGGACTCTATTTTTGGTTTTTTGGTTTTTCTCTCTTATCTTATACCATGTATGTATTGGCCGATTTGGCCTCTCTATATGACGTGATTCTTGCTTTGATTTATTATTATACATGGTATTTATGTTATGTTAGTATGTATGGTGGATTTTTTATTCTATTGTAATTTATTGAATTTTATGGGAAAACTGCTATTATGTATCTTTTTTATTGCAATACTTTACAGCAGTTTAAATCAATGCTAAATATAGTTAAAAAATTAGTTATGGTATAAATTGAATTTATGTGTAATAACATATAAATGAAATTTAAATGAAAACCTACTCCTGGGATGTCCTATATAATAAAATACAAGTAAATATGAAATTATAGATGCTAAAAATGTTTTAAGAAACATTCTATAAATTTATGCAAAATGGTCGAAAAAGATATCAGTTGGATGCCAACACAAAATTTAGAGGGTTTTTTAAAACACCATCATAGAAACATTTTGTGGTGTTTTAAACTACCACTAAATTAAAAAAAAACACTATTGTTCTTGTATTATGTTTCACTTTGAACTCATATAAAATAAAATATTTTATTTTCTGTTTAAAATTTATTTATTGATATTCAAGTATTCATATAGTTTGTAGAGACTAAAAAACTATTTGGTCTTTCGCGATGTGATTCCTTTTTTAGCACCAATGTAATAAAATAACCATAACTCTGGGATACTAGTGTCTGGGTCATTACAAATCCAAAAATGTGCTGAGACCACATATCAAATTCAAAATAGAAAAATGAATAATACAGAGAGAGATGATTTTGCATAGCCTTCCGCATTTTGAGTTATTTTCTATAATGAAAATCCTGGCCATTGTCACCAAGGATATTTAAAGATGAACTAGCCAACACTCATCAACAAGAGTTCCTACCTCCATAAAAAATCATCCAAATTTATTATAACTTAATATTATTTTAATTTATATTTTTTTACCAAAAAACAATAACAAAAATAACAATTTAGTGTATAATCAATGAATCCAAACCTGGGTTATATCTAATAGATTAATCCAAAAAAAGGGGTACACACAACCCCAAGTGTCTATTTAGACCTTTTTCATAGGAAATCCCCTATAAATGACTACATAACATTCATTAATTTTACTAAAAAAATAAAAAATATGAAAAAAATGAAGGCATTGGCATTCCGTAATAAACCCAATATTATATAGTTTGCTCATTCTTCTGATATCCCATATAGATATGTTGAATATAATTCCACCATGGTCTTCTGGAATCATCAATAATCACAAGACCAGGATATAAAAAATTAGTAGTGAATAAAATAGAGTGAAATAGAGAAGTATTTCACATGGAGTGATATAATTACCTTCATAAATATCCTATAAAATGTGTATCTATAATTCATTATGAATTGATGAAATCCCCCCATGGATTCATAGAGTGGAATGAAGGGGGATAAAGTGTGTTCACCACATTTTGAGTGGCCTAATGCCTCTTTTTATACATTATATGAATTTTATTGAAATTTTAAAAATAGAAAAAACTTTTCATTAACTAAAATTCAGAATTTATGAAAAAAATATTATGTATCACCATATGTGAAGAAAAACAATATGTATTGGCCTAGAAAACCATACATATTCCATACATGAAATGTCCCTTACTACAAAATATATTTACACTAAGACGAAGGTTAATCCCTTTAGTGAAATCTATACATAATATATTAATGTCAATATATGGTATTTAACATGGCATAAAATCTTTAGGTAATATTCATGGAGGTATGTAATATACTTTAATTTACCAAAACATGTTACATAAATTTTTGGACAGATATATGACATAATTCCCTAAGAATATCGTATTTTCCCTTAGTCAAAAAACATGATGTGAAATATCCTCCCTTATACAAAATATTTAATTTACATACATAATATATTAATCATCATATATAAGAAATTTTATATGGTCAAATTACTTATAATATATATATATATTATAGATAATATTTATATCACTGATAAGGGGTTTTACATAGGTGAAAACCCCATATAAAATATATATCTCATATGTAATATTTTTACCATGATACGTATAGTTTTTAATTTTTAAGAAAATCCCAATGTCATATATTTCTTTCATGGATTAGAATTTCCATTAAATGCATAATATATTTTTTTTCTAGGCAGTGCAAAAGTGTTATGGATTCGATATTTTTTAAAAAATAAGATAACATTCCAAAATTCTAAAAATCACCCAAAAACTCTTATATTTTATTTTAGCCCCTGCTGGCCGTTCTTGAACCCACTTTAATATAAAATAAACAAAATATAGTAATGGACGTGGATAATTAATATGAATCGACAAAAAGAATTTTTAAAAAACTCATAAAAATTTCACTATAACACCTAGGACCTTATGATATATCTATTTTTAAATAAATTATATCCCTTCAATATCAAGCTATGAACTCAACACCATGATTAAACAAGAATATGATAATCTATTAAAATATTAATATTTAAACATATCCATTCTAACCAAGATATAAAATTGGAGGGTAGGAATAAACAATAATCAAATTACAAAAATTATGTTTTACACATATATAAAATAATTTTATGGTTATATATATAATAATAAATAAAATATGAACCACTTGAAAGAGAAAATAACATTTCATAAATAATTGTATTTTTTTAAAATTTGATGTATTCACGCTTTGAGAAAATAATTTAGAAATATGGATTAAAGATTTTAGAATTTATTTTTTAAAAATGGACAATATTTTTTTGGAAATTAGTATATCAAATTTACCAATGGTTTTTTTTGGTGTTTTTTCAAAATTGTATCATTTTATTGATGAATAGTGAAAATTATTATTTTTTACTATAAAATGTATTTCGTTTAATGAATTTACAGGTCCCATTTTATTTTAATGTGTGTTTTAAAATAAAATTATTTCAATAGTATATTAATTAATACAAATTATTTCATTTTAATTAATATATTATTTACATTGGATATAGAAATTTTTTAATCCTTCGAAAATTTTTCTTTTGGAAAATAGTTCTTTGTCACATCTGTGAGTTTAATTTTAAATTAACTTGTTCCACATCTATTTATTAAATTTTAAAAATTTGATTCCATATTTTGATCCATAATAATTTATATTTTATAATAAGGTCAACATAATATTTAACCACAATGGCTAGTAAAAAGAATAAAAATTATTTTCCATGGTTGTGATAAAAACTTGTTTACGAAGGGTTAATATGAAAAGATTAGGATTAAAAATGACACAACATATTCCTAATTCAACTTATATATTTTTATATAGACATTAAATCTTGTAAGATTCTAAAATGGTAATTTAGAAGACTTTTATCATGAATAAAACAAGGGTGAAATTCTTTATTTCCATTTATTCGAAGTGTGTCCTCTCCCTCACTTATAATTGGCCACCCACTCACCTCCCACATCCACATTTAAAAAACCATTTTTTTTGGAAAATAATAACCGAAATACCTTTCATTATTTCCACCCCTTATAATATAGTCCTTGGTTTTTATTTATCCAATCTAGAAAGGCATTTTATTTGCACCAAAAACTGTTTTCTAAATAAGAGGTATCATCATTAACCAAGAATTTAATTTTATAAACTTTTCCTCCTCAATCAAATTTTATTAAAATAGGATTATATAATTACCTAATTATATATAATTTAATGATATTATTTTATGTCAATGTCATCATAAAAAATCATCTCCTCCTCTCTCAACTGGGAAACAAATCCTTTGATCGTGTGTATGGTAGACTACCCGCTCACAAACCGACGTAATTTGTTTTCTAAAACTACTTCTGGTAGATAGTTATAATGATTTATATAATTTATAGGTATTATATTTATGATATGATTATAATTATATAATTATAATATTATATATTCCTACTTAATTTCCAATCCATTGAGAGAATGATAACATCGCTCACGTGTACACTAGATTACCACCTCATGAAGTGATGTGACTAATGTTTCACAAATCATATTCATGGAGGGTAATTAGGAATATTTTTATATTAATATATAATATTAATGAAATATTAGATATTATATAAATGTAATATATCATTTAATTTATTTACAAATCATCCATTGAATAAAAGATAATGTTGTTAATGTGAATGGCGGACTACCACCTCATATAGAGATGTGATTTAATATTATTAACAAAATATATGAATGGTTTTTGTAATGTTATTTAATGATATAATATGATATTTATGATAAAATTATAATTCTAATAATATAAAACAACACTTACCTTCCATCCATCATGACCTCTGAAATGTGGTAACGTTACTCATGAATATGAACAACTTACCTTTTCCATGATTCTAACACAGTTTGTTTTTCACATCCATATTTCATGGTTGGTTTTAAAAGTATAATTAATTTATAAAATATATAATTATTTAATTTTTAGTAGTGTCTAGATTAATAATTGATTATATCTTTTACATTATTCAAATTACCAATGTGATTTTGGATATTTGATCCATTTATCATTACAATGTCAAACATGAAATTAATTGGTTATATAGCTAATTTTGCAATATAAAAAATAAAATAAATGGAAAAATAATCTTGAAATTGTTTCTTAAGAATGTAAATAATTAACATACATATAATATTAATTATATTTATAATTAACATGATATATGAGACTCAAGGTAAGGGATATCTCTATACGACCCTTTCCTTATGGTTATGAACCTTATCTATCTAACTAAATTTATATATAAATTTAATGTCATTGAATTATTATAAATTATATATGTTTGTCAGTAACATATATAATTAGTTCATAATCCTCTATATTTACGGGGTATTTCATGCCGGGTGAAAATTTCTCAAATTCCTTAATTATGATGTAAATAATTATTACGCAACCAATTTTCTTTCTATGGGGAATTATTATGTTATTATTTATCAAAGATTTTATTTATGTGGACCACATATATCATTTAAAATATATGAGGGATGTTTCTAAATTGTTCTCCAATTCATTTGTAAATGCTTTAGTCTTAGGATGAGTCATGTATGGGATTGGAGAGTAAACCAAATCTGTTATGGGACTTTTTTCACCATGTGATAATTTCTATGTAGTTATCCTCAGATCAATATTATGTTATGTTTTCCCATTACTTCCACATTTCCTGTGATTCCATGATCTTATGATAACAATTTTTATGATATGTTTCGATGAAATTACTCACGAGCCTTCTATTTTATGTAATACGTTTGAATTTAACTATATGTTTTCGTATCATTCATACTCCCTTAATTGGGCTTTTATCATAAAAATTTATATTTTCGATAGTTTTTCTCATATAGTTTTAGGATCTCAAATTGATTTCATGGGATCAATATGGATTTTAAACAATTTAAGTCATGTTTTAAGTTCCTTATGATGTAATATGATCAAGATTTTCTAATTACATTAGGACTTTATGATCCTTATGTTGTATTAATATATATTTATGTTTAGGAATCATGTAATAATATGTGTAAAAGGATTAGGTCACCATATTTGTGTCATAGGAAAGGTTTAGACAACCTTTTAACTAATATGTGAATATATTACTCATATCCCTTGCAAATATGTCTAAGAAAAAAACTATGTATAGTAAAATACTTTGGAATATTGGTGATGTATTGAGAATGTGGTTTTTATTAAAATACACCCATGTATGGATACCACAAGTGGATTTGGATTTATCATAGAGGTACCTAGGGTAATAACCTCAAAAGGGTGCATTCATATAGACTTTATTTTCACCTATTTTACAACAACGGGACTTGAAACATGCCTGGTTTGGCACTCCCTAGTGATATACATTGGAAATTCATAAACTCTTTAGAAACCATTATAAAGGACATACAAGAATGGTTATGTTAGAAATCCTAATTGGAAATATTACGACATATAATTTATATTGAATACTAGAAGCCAATATGTAAGGAAAAACTTATCATTCCTTATTTATTAAATTTAAGTTTCTAATTTTCCCTTTATTATGTTAAAGTATGTTCATCATGTGCTTATATTTATATTATTCAATAGTGGGAAATAGAATAAATCTCTCTAAACAATAACATCATAGGATATGGGATGATTACCTCAATAATATATCTAACCTCATAGGATAAGAATATATGAACTTCATCTATATACTTCTCAACTAGATTATGTTATTGATAATTACATGAATCATTAAGAACTACCTAATACTCCTAATAATGATCTAGTTCTAGCCATGTCTTTTGTGGGTCAAATTCCACTTTCATTTAGTTGATCTTATGACACCTTCCTCATGCAATAATTGATTTAATCTATTGAGAATATATTTTCTATCAACACATGCATAAAGAATGATAAATTTTTTATGGTCGTCTATCACATTGAGGGAGAAGGTGGATAGCTGTCAACATTGATTTGGAACACAAAATCAAAAGACTATATTGATTCCATGGAATGTAAATACTTCAAAAAACTATTTTCAACAAATATTTAACCCAAACTCTATGTCCTAAAATGGATAGGGATTTAATCACTTTAAAGAAAAAGGAATAACATTCCATCAGGGAATATGAGGTAAACATCACTTGTATTTTACGGTATTTTTCTAGAGTTGTTATCAGAACTATATGTAATATTGATCATTCATCTTGTAGGTCAAATATGAGTCTATAATTTTTCATCTATTTAATTGTTTGATTGTTTTGGAGTGATTCTTCTATGTGACATCAATGTTGAGTTGGAGATCAGTGACCCTCTATCGTCTTGTGGGGTTAGAGAAAAAAATATAAAAATGAGTTTCTTTTAAGGTTATTAATTGATAAATTTCATAGAGTATAGTAAAACCAACATCTCACATGTCAAAATGTGGGAAAAAGAGTCTTATAAACTGTCAAAGGGGAACTCAATGATGTTTGAAATGTGAAAAAGAGGGGCATCGGGCTAATTATTATCATTGGAAAATGATGATTCCCTCTAGTGAAGAATAATAAAATAACGTTTAGATCAAAAATATTCATACCATATAATGTTTTAACAATAAGAAACACAGTATTATGCATCCAAATTCTGTACACCAAGTTGTTTTAGAAAATATTTTCAAAAAATACATATATGGAAGAATGAATGGGAATATTCTATCACTATGACTAAGGTGGAAAATAAAAAAAATATTGTGAAACATATTATAGTTATAAATTTAATAAAAAATAAATAAAATTTTTTATTCTAGTTATGTGCACTAATTAATATCTTGAAATTTTGGTAAAAATGTTCAAAGTCCACCTCAAAACATGTGGGTTGAGATATCTGTCAGAACACAAAATGGACTGATGGTTGTAGAAAGAAGTATATAACTCATAATTAGTTATTTTTTTTGAAATTAATCTTACAAAAAAATCATCAGAAATTATTTAATGGAGATTGATTCCATTTTGGGCATGGATTGGATATTCTTATACAATGTCAACATCAAGTGTCAAGAGAGGGATATCCATCTTCATGTCCCAAGCCATCATCTGATTCTATAAAATTGTAAAGAGGATGATGAATACACCATTTTATCTTCTATTCAAGAATTTATATTATGTCTTTATTTAAAAAATTTATTTACCCAATGATTTTGACAAATGATAGAATCACACATAAAGACATGGCCATTGTGAGGTATAATATTGATGTATTCCCTAATGAGGTTCACGACCCTTATCCTAGTTCATTAGTTGAGTTCTAATTTAAACTCATACCATGATATCTACCAATATCCATGAATCCATAAAGAATAAACTCAACGGATTTAGAATATCTAAAGAAGAAGTTATCCATGAATTTGGAAAAGGGTTTTATATGCATAAGTAATTCACTATGGGGTGAACCCATAATTTTTTTATAAGAAGGATGTGTCATTGGTCATTTTTATTCACTATTGTAAACTCAAAAAAATCATAATAATGAAAAATTATTCCCTTCCATTGATAGAAAAATTCATCCATCAACTGTTAAATGCTCATCATTTCTCTTAGTTGGAGCTTTATTTAGGATATCCCCAATTACGGGCGAAGATGAAAGATATTCCCAAAACTACGATCCAAACAAGGTATGGAAACTATGAGTTCATAGTGACTAATTTTGGATTCATTAAGGATCCTAAAATATATATGGACTTAATGAATCGATTATTTAGGGATTACCATTGAAAACATGTGTTACCCTTTATATATGATATTTTGATTTACTCCAAACGTGAGGAGGATCATGAGGAGTATTTGAAAAATATTATATGGGATTTAATAAAATATATATATATATGAAAAGTAAATTAAATGAGAGGTCTAGAGTAAGTATGTATCATTATTGAGGAACATATCACTATTAAATGGATATTTTGGACCCATATATGATAATTTCAATCCAGGACCAGCCTTGACCAACATCTATAATAGAGAACCATAATTTTCATGGATTGTGATGGTATTAAAAATGATTTTTGAAAAATAGTTATAAATTTTCAAGAATACTAACCAAGATAACATGGAAGGGTGTAATTTTTTTTGTACCATTTAATATGAAAAGTGCATTAAGGAGTAAAATAATTTTTGTATCACTGGACTAGTACTTACTCTTCCCTCAAGTGGGTAATTTTTTAATGATTTTCATCGATAAATAAAATATGGGTTTGTGATGTTTTCTAATGTAAAATGGTAAAGTTATAACCTCTATATCAAGGTAGATGAATTTCCATCATCAGAACTATCACATACATGACATTGAGTTTTCTGTAGTGTAATTTTCATATAATATATGAAAATATTATCTCTATGGGGAGAAAAATGAATAATATACATATCAGAAGAGCCTAAAATATATATTCCTTAATATAGAGATTAATATATACTAAATAATATGGTTAGATCTTCTCAAGGACAATGACTACACAGTCCATTACCATCCTAAGAAAAAAGGCAAGGTGACAACATCTCAACATTGAATGGATCCAATTTTATTTTCAATGATGACATTTAAGAAATATATATTCTTTTTAGATTTGAATATCATTTATATGGGAATATTAAATGGTCATTTAAGATACCATTCTCAAATAATACTTGGACTATCCATTATTAAGAGGATCAAGGAGTCCTAGAAATATTAGAAGGTGTTATAGAAAATGGTAGGAAATATTATAGAGTACAAATTTGTTGAAGATGAATTTGTAAGGTTTAGAAAATGGATATGTTTCCTATAAAATTAAAAAAATGTAGGATATTCTAGTTGAGGGGAATCTCTCTTCCATCTATATTAATCATGGAATCACTAAGATGTATAAATATATGAAGAAAAACTTTTGGAAGGATAACATAACGTGGGAGATTATGGAATTTGTATCTTCATGCTAAGTATGAAAAATAGTCAAGGATAGATAGTAGAAGTATAATGATATGATAATATTGTTTCCCATAACCATATCTAATTGGGAAAACATACCATGAATTTATTTATAGTAATCCCAAATAAACCTGAGGAGAATAACACCATCTCTCTCTAGTTGATCACTTTAAAATTTCGTCACAATTCTTTACTAGAAATGATGATTTATCTCTTTAACAATTATAAATGATATACATAATGTATATAGTAAGATTTAATGGATTTTTAATCTATAATTTATTTGATTGAGATCTAAATTCTCCCTTATGTTTATGGAGAACACATCATCAATCATTGGATATATAACTTATTATCCACATTTCTTATCACCGTCATATAGATGGTAATCCTTATAGAACCATCCAATATCTATAGTAAATGATTAGGTCATATTAAATAGATTTACAGGGATGTTAATATCAGCACATTTACTTTATATAGTTCTCATATAACAACAATTTCTATTTTATCATTAAAATAGAAACTTTTGAGTCTCTGAAGGGGATGTTGTGCTGGAATTTGACATGCTAGGATGAATTTGGAGAGAGAAAGTTGATAGGAACTTATAATTCCCAATAGATGATAGAGATGGTTTAAACCATTCAGTGTTAGATGAAATCTATACAAATTTGATAAAATATCAATGGAGACCCTCATTGAAGAGACATGAAATTTGAGGTTAGATATAAGGTGATCCTATTTATCTCAACATTGAATAAATTTATGAGGTTCTGGAAGAAGGTAAAGATTAGTAATAGATATATCATCACCATTAAAATCCTAGACATCATTGGATCCTTTTCCTACAAAGTATAACTACCACCAAACATATCTCTTGTACATGATGTGTTAAATGTATCTCTATCAAGGAAGTACAAACCAAACCCCTTGCATGTACCGAATCTAAAGATGGTAACATTTAAGAAATAACTGTTACACAATCAGATAATGATGTTGATCTTGGATCATAGATAAATAGTTTTATGAAATAAGAAAAATCATCTTCTCATAGTGCTGTGGTGAAACCATATGTTTGAGGAAGATTTCTGGGAACTCGAAGAGGCGATGAAGTAGAAGAACCCTCACCACTTGTCACTTTTGAATGTGACATGAAATTTCAAGGAGAAATTATTTAACAGGGAAGAATGTAATATGAAAGTAATTTAAATTATATTTATTTTTTATATTAATTCACTATATTTGATATCATCTAATACAGGTTATAATGGGTTTAAACGATATGTGACACTATATTAAAATAAAATTATTCAAAAATTAACATTTTATCCTAGACACTAAATTGGTGGGTATGAATAAGTATAAATAAATTATGAAACATATGTTTTACACAGTTATAAAATATATTCAAGGGTTAATTATATATTATAAATAAAAATAAAACCAATTTAAATAGAAATAATTGTTTTATAAAAAAATTATTTTATTTAAATATGGTTTAGTTTTTTCTTTAAACACACAATTTACAATATATTTTTAATTGTTTCATAAAAATTATTTAAAAAATAAATTTAATTTTTTACTTCATAAAATCAAATTTATCTTCTAATGAATATTTGGGGTCTTAATGAAAAGATTCAGTTTTAAATGAATAGTGAAAATACTTGTTTTTTAATAAACACAACCTTTTTATTTCTAGAATTTACAATGAAATTTTTAAAATGTGGTTTTAAAAGTAAAATTAATTAAATTTTATATTAAATAATCTAAATTAGTTCATTGGATTCAAATTCAAATTTAATTTTGATATAAAAACTCTTTCATCATTTGAATGTTTTTCTGTTAGAAAATCATTTTTTAAACACATATATAGGTTTAATTTCAAATTAAACACTAAAAAGTCTTTGAGTTGAATTAATTTTTTTTACATATTTTTAATAATATTAATTTATACTATCCCATAATTTTGGTTATTTTTTTACCAAAACAAACACTGAAAATAGTAAAAAAAAATTATTGTTGGTAAGGTAAAAATAAATCTATTTGTTAGTTAAACTACATAGATATGGGTTAAAAATTACCAAAAACTTATTAAAATTTTAAATTAGGGTTATATTTAAACCCTATAGTTCTTAATTCCCAAAAAGTATCCATTTTGGAGCTTTGCATGATGAGAAAAATGTGTATGGTATTGTTTCAGTTAAAAAATTTCATGTATGTCCTCTCCACCTCTTATAAAACACCACCCAACCACATATATATTAAACAAACACTAAACTAATTTTTTCATCCAATAAATTCACAAATAACTTACATAATTCTTTAAATTTTTTATATAGGCCTTGGTTTTTCCCATAATCCAACACAGTAAAGCTTTTGATTAAAACCAAAAGAAGTATTCTAAAGAAGAGGTAATATCGTTAGCTAGAAATTTTATTTTATTTCTTATTTCACCTAATTTTTATATTATTAAATATTTAAGATAGTAGAATCATATTATATTAAATATATTATCATTTTTTATGGTAATTTAATAAACTCAAATTTTCTTCCATTAAATCATAAATTAAACCATTGATCGTGTGGCCGGAAGAATACCGCCTCAGAAACTGACATAATTACGTTTACATCCCCACTTTTCATGAACGAATACAATGATTTATCCAATTTATATGTATTTAATCATTTATATAATTATTCCTTTATAATTATAATTTCACATATAACTTTATACATTCTATTTAGTATATAATTTTATATCATTAGTTGTATGCATGCTGAACTACCGCCTCACAGGGCAATGTGATTCTTTTATCACTTAGTCATCACATGGAAGGTAGTAAGGAATAATTATATGAATATATATCATATTCATGAAATATTAACCATTCTTAAAAGGTAATATATCATATATTTTCTTACCTTATCATAAATTAAATAAATGATAACGATGTTTGTGTGTATGGTGGGATACCACTCACAAAGCGATGTGATTTGTTTTTATTACCACATAATATGGATGGTGTGTGTAATGTAATTTAAACAAATAGTATCATATTTTTAATATAATTATCATATTCTAATTATAAAATAACAATAACCTCCCTTTCATCAGGAGCATCAAAAAATGAAATGTCACTCATGTGTACATACAACTTACCATCTCAATGATTGCAACATAGATCAATTTTCATAAATATATCTCATGGTTGGTTTAAAAATTATAATTTTTATTATCAAATTAAAAATATATCATGGTTAAAATTTTAGTTATTATTAATTAATTGTCTTTTTGACCTTATTCATATTAGAAAAGTGATTTTTTACATAATCCATTTATCATTAAAATGTCTGATGTGATAATAATTTGTTAGGTAATTGAATATGACATGGTAAAAATTAAAATAAAATAAACAATATACTTATAAATGGTCTTAAAAAATAAAATTTTAACATAATTATATTATTCAGTACAATAAATAATGTGTGTGACAAATAAGCCTTGTACTAAGGGGTCTCTCTAAACCACCCTTTCTTTGGGATTATGATATTTATCTCTCTAACTCAATTTATATATATCTTTACTATAATGGAACGCTCAAAGATTCTGTATCAGTTTCCCAAAAATCTTTACCTAGATTAATATCCCTTCTAGATATGGGAGCATAAATTCTTTATGAACATTTATCATATTCCTTCATTTTGAAATTTCATTTGACAATGATATGAAGCAAGATTATTGAACCCATTATAATTCCATGTGTAATTGTTATGTTATGAATTGTGATTGATTTCATTTATATATAACACATAGATCATGAAGGTTTTAATATGGGTGTTACCATATACAACTCCATGTCATTGTGTAATCCTTCAATATCACAAGGCATCTTGTATGGGATGAGGGAGTATCCTAATCCATTATGGGACATTATAAACCTTGTGATATTGTCTAGTATGTTATCCTTGAATCATGTTTATGTCATCTTTTGTGTTTCTACCACATTTCCTACGATGAGGTGAACTTATTATACCATTTTCATTGTGAAATTCTTCCATGAAATTTCTCATGGGCCACCTATTTTAAAATTTCACTCTATACTTTTGACTCTCATGTTATGCTTCCTTATCATGTATACTCCATTAATGGGATTTTAGGTCACCCCTTTATAGATATGTACTAAATGTTATCTCACATAGTTTTGAGAGCTCGAATAGATATTATGGGGTCATTATGGATAATAAAATAATTATTCAATGTTATTATTTTATTTTGATGTAATATGTACCAAATTTTCTAAATAAACTAGGACTCTACAATACTTTTCCAGTATTAATGTTTTTGTTTCTGTTTAATAATCATGTTATAATAAGTGTAAAAGTACTGGGATTACAAATACGTGGGGTTAAAATACACAGGGTAAAAACATGGTTTAACCCAAAACACCATTATAGAATTCTCAACCATAAATAACCAACCAAAATATTTAAACACTATAATTTTAAGTAAAAATTTAAAATATGGGTGATTTTAAATAAAAAAATCAAAATAGTTATATCCAAAACACTATATAAGGTGTTAAAACCTTCCAACTATACTACTTATCTTCTTATATAATGCATATCATGCATCCTTCGTAATCCTAATACTCACTAAATCCTAATGTATGTGCCAAATTCCATGACTTTCCATAGTTATGGTCGTGTTGAAACTAAACCCATGTTAGTTCCACTACTAAACCCCACTAGCTCATAAATTATATATTTTACGATTCCCACCAACTTCACAATCATGACCTAGATCTAGTGGAATTTATAAATTCCTAGTTTAATGAAATTACACAACATCAATTGACATTATTGGTTTACATTATTCCATTACTCTATGATGTCACACCTGAGAATCACCCATCCAATCTCAAAATAATATATAATCCCAATTCTTAGACTATATCCAAAACATGTGGACTATATTCATTGTTAATGGTTTCATGTCGTCACTGACTATCAATATTCCCTTTAGCCAATCACTCTATGGTCCTGTTTTCAGAAACACAAGATAATTTATACTACCCATTCATCATCTTAAATATTATAGCTATCAATAACTAAATGAAATAAGTTTTAATGTTTCTCATTAATTGATAACCATATATAATCATATAATAATTACAAAACATGACCCTACCACATGAATCCAACAACCTCCAATTAACAAATACCACTTGTGGTTGGGTCCACAAGCATGATTCCTTCCTAAAAAATGTTTATGGATTTTTTCCCGACAGTTTGATTATCGGGGTTTCAACTTCCTACTAGATAAATTACATTATATATACCATTTTTAATATTAAATATAAAATACCAACGTTTCCATCATATATTATTGAGTATGGACCTTCTTTCTAAAGGTCAGTAGTACTTTGGGGATTCAGACTAAATGATGCTTGGGAAGTTACATTGGTCGAGATAATGGATGATTAGTTTCATCACACCCTTTTGGTGGGTATTTTTTCTTACTCTGAGACTATATTATAGGTTTAATATATGATTATTAAATATTTCCTAGACCCTGATATGGGATTGATTAGCCCTGTGTTAAAATAATTATTTATACCATGTATTGATATGGACAAGTGTGGTTATATCATGGGTACCCATTCATTGTCATATTTATTTATGAACCATTAGTTTATAACCTTATTTTGGGGACTCTAGAGTTTATTTCCATATAGAGAGGAATGTGGTGACTTCTTTATGGGATTTATCCTCCCTGAGGCAATCTATTTATCATGTGAGAATAAGAATCAAAATCAATATAGTTCATTTTCTATATTTTGTTGATAATTGAATGAACTACTCTATTTGTAATAACTTCATACAAAAAGGATGTAAATATAGGGCTCATGAATTAGAGAAGAAACATATGATTCATGTTAATATAGGATACATAGTCTACATTGTTCTTATGATGACTGTCTTCATTGTGATAGATACAACAATAGAGGCCCTGGATGGGACTTTATTATATAAGGCCGACCATAATTGACTTATGAAGTGTATATCTCTTTGAGTGATGATGATCTATAATAATACTTAAATACCAATGGTGGGACCACACCAGGGAATCCTCATCACATTATTGGTATAATCACCTCTAATATTTAAGACCACTTGATTCATTATCGGTGTGAGAAACAATAAATTGTAGAAGATCAGACACATTTCATGAGATCATATCTGTTATAGATATTAAAATTAAAGCTTCCATTTGTCAGTTTTGATGAAAAAACTAATTGAGGATATGGTACAAATCATGTTACATAGGAAGGATCACTACATATCCTATATATTCCATGAATCAGAGTCATCATAGTTCAGTTATTCTTTAACCTGCATATGGGTTTGAGGTACTTTGACAGAATGGTCGGTGCTTATAATTAAAATTATGTCTGTGTATGAACCCACATATCATCCACTAATTGATGTATAATGATGATAGAATTATTGGAGATAAAGGTAAATTCACCAAGGTGTATTCCTATTAGAGATCAGGCTTGAGAGAGGTGTCCTATGTATCAAGGTTAATGAAAAAAATCAATGTCTCCATTGTTTAGTTGATCGGGTCTTAATAACTGAGGTGTCCCTTTGGCGGATCATTCAATATCTTCTAGATATCTAAATGGATATTGTTATCATGAAAGATCTTTCTAATATCATACCTTAAATAGGGTCCCATTTGTGCATAATCCAACCCCATTAAGGACACATCCCTTATAAAGAGGGGATATTGGTGAAGGTTCATGGTGAGAGGTTGACATGGTATTTGACTGAGTTTTATTTTAGATGATGTAGACATGTCATGTTGGACTTCCAATGTTTCAGGATTGTTTTTTAGTCATGGTTTTCTTGTCTTCCCAATATTTTTTTAGTGTTAGTCTGACATGGACGACATGATCAAGGCTATTTTCCTACATGTTTATGATAACTCACAAGATTAATTGAATTATCTAGGATGTCTTCAAATTATCAAATTAAAAATTTCCATGTTTATTGATATAATAAATGTAGAAATTTCTAGTGTATTGCACATAATTGATGAAGATATGATTGTATACTATCCCATGATCAATCTGAATTTCCCCCAAACTATCTAATAATGATTCTTAACATGTTAATGGGAAATCATGTGAAAATTACAACATGTTGAAATGTTTTCATGATATCCACTTGATTTTCATGTAGGAAACCGCATGCTAATGTTTATATGAAAATAATCCATCATGAGATCAACCTAACTTTTATTCGGGGTGTCACATAAAAATGTTGACATGTTAATCAATTATCCTATAGGAAACATGAATATTCGATGTCTAGTATCACAATCAAAGTGACATGTCCAAATATACCAAAAGGCATCGGAAGATCAACTCAGAATCTTGTGATCATGTGATATTTATTTAATCATATGGTGGGGTATCATGATAATATTTATGATCTTGCACTAACCTGGATATTTAATCTACAATTTTAATGGTATGAGGCCTCATATTCATATGGATAATATCTCCATGTATGGAAAAATGCATGGATAGTGGTCTCATTCCACTGCACTAACTCCTAGCGTTTTCATGGAAATTTGAGGACCCTTTCATGTGATATTAGGTGTATCTAGGACACACACATGTTTGGGGGGATAACTGTATAATTGATCTGTGTGATATTTGTCCAGTAATGTATTCACATGAGCTCAAATGGGGTCTTCTGATAAGCCACGTGGTAATTTTTGTGGGGATATGTATGAAGGGTTATACGTGAATGGGGGGAAGAACACAATTTATGGTGATGCAGAATTATTTGACCGAGATCTTTGGGGATGATTCGTGTTAAGGAAACCATTCCTAGGGTATTTTGTGATCATCATAAAACCATTGGTTTGTGGTAATGCATGATATATTGAATGTTTATTGGTGCATGCCCATGGACACTAGATGGGAGTCCCTCATGTCTGAGGGCCTCTATTGGGTCATTGTGAAAAGGCATCGTGGGAACAAGGGAACCTCTCTATCAACTGCAAAAATCCAAGAGACACCCATCCATGCATCACACTGGAATCACATAACAAATGTCACATGTCCATTATGAGACCACATGATATTCAAATGATTATACAATTTCCTTTGAAAATGTGTATAGGTGATGAAAATTGTTCCTCGTTGAAGGATACAAGCTCGAGGAACCTGGTTCGAGACACACCTCCTAAAAGTGTATCATTAAATAGAAGGGAATTCTTACGAGTTCACATGCATGCCTATAACATGCCTTAAGAAAATGTGTATCTTAAATGTTATTTTTTGAATAATTTACATAACGATGATCTTTTTATGATGTCTAACACATCACAAGGTTGTATTATCTAAGAGGAATAACATGATGTAGTCTCATAACAGAAATCTTGGTGGATCCTATGATTACATGATGAATTTCTCTTAATGTAGTGGTTGATCCCATATTTCTCTCACAAAATTCTTTGATTCTATTATATTATCTCTCATATGTGTGTTTATTTATAGTTATCTGGGTTTATATAGGTTTAGGAAGCCTGAAGGTGTCACTTCTATGCTCTATGAAGAAATCTAATGTGTTGTAAAAGTATGTAGAGGCTTCAAATAAAAAAAATATTCTTATAATGGGAATGTGTCACCCAATGGCACACTGAAAAACAATTGAAACATCCTTGATCATTCATGGGGTAGCACATGACCACTTGTACATGTGAGGTAATTACTCAGCATACAAAATTATAAATTGGTTGTCCTTGGGTGAATTTTCATGATGGGTTTTTGGGTTTCACATGATCCCATCTTGTAAATGAAGGGAGGTTCTTATGATGAAAATATATTACCATTTCATTAAAATCCTTATTCTCATCAAAAATTATTATTCGGATCACCACTTTTGATTTGTGGTACTTCTTGAGATTGCCTCTCAGGGATCCTCACAAGATCGACCAATATTTCATGGACTCTTACATAAACGTTGGATATCCATAAGAATATTGATATATTCATATTATAATAGATGCAGAAGATGGTATATTCATGTGGTTTTAGGATTCATGTAATGATTTCAGTGACTGTCTTTTCTCGATCCCGTGATCAAAAGATCACCACATGGTGGGTTCACATATTGGTGGATGATCATTAAACACAGAAATGATTAATGTGATGGATACCTTCATAAAAGAGTATGGTATTTGAAATGAACCCATCATACAAGATGCATATTATTTGTTTGGTGTATCATTGGATATGTGGTAACCAGATATTAGGTTATTCACACCTTCTAGGAGCTACACATAGAGGCTCATGTACAATATTGATGAAGGATGTTAATCACAAGGTCATCCACACTAGTTGTCTAGGGTGTGGATATCAATAAAGAATACAAATATAGGTAGTACAGAAAAAGAATTGGGATTGTCTCAGAACATTGAACCAGGGTGTTAAGAGATTTATGAGGATGTTAATCGCTATGAAGGATTATATTATTTCAAATATGTGTATCATAGTATCCCAATATACAAATGGATGGTGAGGATCGATCACATATGATGATATCAGTTGTATCCATATTTTTGAAGTATAGTTGAATATAATCATTAGTTTTACATAAAACATTAAAATAACATGCCACATTCCATTCTATATATATGGAAATGTTGAACAAATAGTCTCCAAAAGAGAGCACTGGGGTTCCACTCTACCTCCCATAGCACCATCCCATGATATCCTACTCTACCACTTCAATGAATCTATGTAGCATGGTTCTACATCTACTTGTAAAGAATAAGAATTTTCACCCATTGATTCCTATGCTAGTAGGCTTGGGTGGCTCCATAGCACCATTTATGTGACTCTCGCATGAGACTGGGTGAAGCTAGCTAGGCTTGTAAGCCATGGATATAAATTCATTGGAAAATTATAATCAAATAAATACATAAAAAATAATCTATGTAAAACTGATTATGGAAAAAATCAATATTCCCTATATATATAAATTATGAATCCATGGCTACAACCTTCATGACCTCTTTTCAAGTCATACTGGTACTTTTTCATAGTCTTCAAACTTATGAAAGCAAAGATGTCATGGTAAATATCACAGAAATATGGGTTTCAAATATGTTCCCACATTGAATGAGATTATTTAGGGACAAAAAGTATATAATTATTAGGTAAACATAGATCACCTTGTAGAATATTTTGACATCTCACAGAATTTTATACTAACCCCCATTTGATGATTTTATGAGATTATGTTCATTGAAGAATTTATGGTGCTATCAGGAGGATAAATTTGAATATGAGTGCATGGATGAATCCAAGGATTTGGGTATAAATTTTATACAATTGGAATTTATTTGAATTATAAGATGGAATATGAATTGTATTAAAAAAAATTATAGTGTATCTAAAGTATGTTACTTAGATGTCTCTAAATATACCATGGAAATAGAAATCAACTCATATGTAGTTTTGAAATATTCCATTGTGCATATCAAACTCATGAAAATGGAATATAGCGTCATAGATGAAGAACCCTATGATTAATGTACATTAGTAGATTGATCTCATACATAGGAAGGGGAATTCTATTTTCTTATGATGACATGACGGGAAGAGATCCATGCTTCGGGGGAGATATTTCACGAATAATCTATGATCACATATTTTTTGAGTAATACCCAATATATAAAATCACCTAGATTTGATTTGTTGACATATAATTGGTTTCTATCAATAAGTAGTCATGAATTCCTGCCACCTTGAGATTCCTTATTGATATACATGTTCCAGTTGTCATTACATCAGGTCATTTACAAGTATAATTTGGTTATGTTAACTATCCTAGTAAAATAAATCTCTAACTTAATCTATGTTTGGGGACATAGTATAGATTCATTGTTTTATATGGCCATATGGTGGGCCCCATAATCCATATATATCTTTATTTATATATACTTAACATTTTCATAAGATTCATATGGAGGACAAATTAGTGGATGTGGACATGGTTTTTTCTCAGGGAACCCACATATGGGTTTTTGACCTAAAATGTTTTGTTGATATTATATTTTATTGATTCTCTATATTTTTTTCCCTCAATTTTGATAAATTTTGAGAAGTCACATGAATAATTATAAGGATTCCTTTATCAGGTTATCAATCAAGAGAGAATTATGCTTCATTTGGTACTGCAGATTGTACCATCATTATGATATAGTTTATGGTCCTCTTGATCAAATCATTGATGTGTTTTATGTTAGGGTCTTCTATTGTGTACCTTTTTTATGTAATAGTTTAGGGTCTTCTATATTGGACTTTTTATTGTTCAGGTTTAGAGACTTCTAGTTCATACCTTTTTTTGTTTTAGTTTTATTGTCTTTTAACTCATACAATGAGATTTCATGTAATTTAATGTCTTGATGTCAAGAAATGATTGATGAATATAGAATGGGGCATATATTCCAAGGTTTAACCAAAACACCTTCATGTACTATCTTCTTCCATGGAATCTCCAAGGATCAAGAGGATTGGAGTTTCATTCTTATATGAAGAAGATAACTCTAGTTTGTATGTTTAAACCATTTATTCTTCACATGGTAAAAAATTGGTGTCTCCACTCTTTTCAATGGGCCTTGTATGTTTTTTAAAATGGTATGGGTGTGTGGATAAAATATAAGGATTATAGATTTTACCTTGATTGTTGGAATATGGTTTGTGTAAATATTTTTCCTAATAGATTTAATTTATGGATCCTGAAATAGTGTATATATACCAAGGGAATCCCAAAACACCTTAAGTTCCTGAACTAAACCATGGAGTCTCCAAATCTCACAATTAATGAAGTTACATTATTATAGGTATTGGATACCTCTAATTGAAAGGTTTCAAAATTTAAGCATAAGTCCATAGGTCTTACATTCATGTTCAAGTATAGTTGATCTCCACTCTCTTACCAAGGCCATGGAAGGATTCATAAGATAATAATCTAAGAAATTTTGCTGGATATGAAATGAAATCATTCTTGTAAGGGTTTTGGAAGAATACATAATTTTAGCTTCTTATGTGGTGGATCCGGACACACAACATGTAGTATTGAGTCATATGTTGTGGTCCATAAAAAGGATCAGGAATGGGGTGTATGATCTCTGTTTTGGGAAGGGGTAAAATACATTATTTTCTAACATTGAGGATATTAATTCTTCTTGAATAGTCTAGTTTTTGAAAATATAAATAATTTTCTAACATGATGGATTCATGATAATGGTATGAGAAAATCATGTTGGGAATGGTCTAGAACACCCTTATGCGTTGGGTTCTACCATGATGGCGTCAGGCTCAAAAAAATCAAAAAGACAACCATATAGTGCAAATATGTATTTAGTTGATATGTATATGCCCTTATTCATATATAGAAAGACCAAACATAGGCATCTATTTTATTTTACAAGGTCTAAGACATGTTTGTGATGACCCAAGGAACATAAATAATGATATTCAGTTTTTGTAAAATTTATGATTCAAGGAGGGTTCAAGCACCCCAAAAGTTTTTTCATCTCCTAGTAAACAAGATACCATAGCTATGAGATGTGAAAAACCATTAATCTAACTTTTTTCCTAGACTTGGTGTTTAAGTGAGAATATCTGGATTTTTCTAAGGCTGTAAATTATATCTTATAAGAATTATTACTTTTTTGTTTTCTCTTAAATGTTTTCCTAAGCCATATAGATAATGATTATAGAGATAATAGACTTGAATTTTTTCTCAATACACCCATTTTGAATTTTCATCTTGAAATGTTTTGTGTCTATTTCATTAGGTGTTTAGGTTCATATTATTTAGACCATTGTTGGGTAATATTTAAGGTCACACACCTTTGTCCAATGTTCAATTAGATTATGTTAATGACACACAATGACCTAATATGAGAGAAATGTTACACAAGAGGTTATTTAGGATACCTAAGGTCAAGAGTACTCCAACATGTTCTAATTTGGGGAATGAAAATGTTATAAAAATTAGCTCATGGTTTTGAGGTTATGATTAATTATATGATACAGTCATAATTGGGATGACCCAAAACACCCTCAGGTGATAAGTTCCACCATAGTGACATCAGGCTCCCGATTATCAGAAAGCTATTTTTATAGGGGTAATATGTATATGGTTTGTTTTTCTAAGCCCTTAGCATTGATTTTATAGTCTGACAATGAGATATATTTTCCATTAAATGGGATATGAAATTTTTTTTTTCATCCAAAATTTCTCATGAAATGAAGTGTATCCATTGAATTATGCCTCTTAAGCAATGGTGGAAGCACCCCATAAACTAGATTACCAAGTTAAGGATCTTATCGTCCAATGATAAGAAAATATTATTGGTGATGTCCTGAATATTTTAATTTCATGTAGTAGGGATGCATTTTTTTGGTTTTTAAGGTCATTAAAATAAGAGATTTTCCATACAGTTTAATGAATTCTGGTAAAAACATATTTGATTCCTTTTTGTTTAAACTAATTTGGTAAGGTTTTATGAACCAGAATGAAAAATTTATCATGATATATTACATAAATAAAAAAGGTGCATGTAGATATGACTCATATATAAGAAAAATGATTATGTCTAACTTGAAACTTATATAGTTGTGGCCACATTTTTTTCCCTAGTTGTTGTATCTGGGTGCATGATTATTGATTTGGACATCACTACGTATCATATTATTGGAAGAATCAAGCCACATATAGTCATTGAATAAGAATTTCTCTATGTAGAACTAACATATATGTAGAGGGGGTAATAACTCCTCTTTGTTTTTGTAGATGGACCATGGTTTGAATATCCAAACATCACATACATATTGTGATCACCAAAATCATGCCACACAGAATTATTTGCAGTCTATGATGTTGAACACTATGTGGTATGTATAGAGGATCCCAGATGTGAAAAAGAAAACATTGCAGCTGGGCCCAAGACCTAATATTTTTGGGCTACTATGTATCTTATTATTATAGTCATGAAACAACATGGTGTTATTTAATGAAATCTCCCTACAAATTTATGACCTATATGTGGAATGTGTTTATTTTTATGTGTATTTGTTCTGGTTGGGACTATGATTTGAGGTATGGACATCACTATGCATCATATGACGTCAAAAATAATTCTAGATATAGTTCTTGAACAAGGGTATATTGGGAGACCATCACTAAGTGTATTGGTCCTATCTTAAAGAGTTAAAAGTTATATATAGATTTATGTCATGTGATGGAAATCAACCGTGTAGTTTAACATTATGCTCTAAGAGAAAATTGTGATAATTTTAAGTTATTTCATTCAAGACCTTGACAATCCTATTCAAAATAGGTAATAAATGTTCATGAGGGGTATCCCTTTCCAATAGTTTTATTATCACATCAGCTATGATCTGTGTGAGAAACAAGGAGGGGAAACTGATATTCTAACAATACAGTTGTAGTTAGAGAACCAAAATAGATCATTTTGTATCATTCAGTTGTTAAAAAGTTATATATTATCCAAGAGTCCCTACATTTACCATTAGTATGAGAATAAAGTCATCTCTAGTTATAGAAACCATTGAATTATAATTTCATATAGAAGGAAAATTATACAAGGAGTTTAACATCTTGTGGTAAGGACATGTGTGAATCAACATGAATAGAGAAGAATGATATTTTTTGGACCATGGAGAAATGAGAATAGTTATGCATCCTATGGTGGATGGAATCGATTCAAATGTATTTATTGGAAACTATTCATTTTAGTTTCATGTGGAGTGGACATCAATTGTGTAGTTTAACGTATTGCATTAAGGATAAGGATCACCCACTGTGAATGGGTATGAATCATTTGGGGATCCATATAGTTTAAATTCATTTGGTGAGAATATTTTCCATTAAGTTACACTTCATGTTACCAGGATGTTCTTCATACAGATTAACGTTATGTGTTTATGACATGAGATTTCATGCACTATAAATTCTTGTAGCATATACATATTTTTGTAGTTTAACATCATGAACCAAAGATGTTCTTATTACAGTTTTAATATCCTGTTGTTAGGAAATGTCATGTACATTTGGTGTTTAGGATATTATTTTCTCATATTTTTATATATTCACCTAATATAACTTTTCTAATAAGTTAGAGTGTTCTCATGATTCTAATACAACATTTCATGGACATTTGTTAAGCTCTTCCTATTACGGGTTTCAGGACATAGGGAATTCTGTAATACCCTTATAAAAATGGAATGTATTACTGATTTGAAGGTAAAATTCATATCCCTAACAAGGGGATTTCCTATCCTATAGTGTCCAATAATTTTTCTATATATTCATTTGAAGATAAACCATGCACACCTTTTTTGATCCATTCGGGATCTAGTAATTTGGAGTGAAAATGGGATCAGATAGGTTTTTACGGTTTTTTACAGCTAAAACTATCCATGTCTCCATTTTATACTCCTCTTCATTGGAGATATATGTATTTACTTGGTCATACCATAGAGGTTTCCTCTCACTACTACAAAATCATCCATTAAGAGTGTTAGATGTGGCCTTTATCAGCACTAGGAAAGCATTGACAACATGAGCGATGTTAAAATCCCATGTCATTTATGAGTTCTTATAAAATCACTGATAAAGGTTATTTATCATTACTTATAGATGTTCTGATAATATAGAACATTATCAGAGCATGTAAAAGCACTAATAATGGTCCATTCTACAGGGTGATGTAACAACACATTGTGGAAAGAAAATCACAACAGATATAAACACAAATAATTCCCAAAATAGGATTAAAATGTAATAGAATTTACAACACAATGAAAATTTACAATATTATAGACATCTCAAAAAAAATTATACAATTACATTATTGAAAATTATTACATACATTCAAATAAATCAATGTTTCTTTATCTTTTAATTTTGACCCAACACATGCAATTTGGGAACAAACCACCCCTAATCAAGAAATATAATGCACCTATATATGAAAACATTTTTCTTATTTATAATAATTTAATGAAATAAATTAACAAAAAAGTGTAAATTTTACTAAAATTGATGTAAATTGTTATTAAAAAGATGCACATAAAGTCATAGTGGTCACACCGTGCATCGTATTAGGATACAACTGATTCCAAAATTTCTAAAATGACATGTGGATCATTGCCTTTATCTATAAAAACAAAATGAATTATTTTTCTTTTTTTTGAGTACCCCTTTTGTATATTTTAGTAAAATGTCATTTTTAACTAGAAAAAAACACTTTTTGACTCATTCTGATCACATCATATATCGATTTGAAATTAAATAGATTACAACAAATAAAAAATGACTTATCCATCATTTCCCTAAATTATTAAGAACAACCAATTATGTGTGTTTTTTCTCAATGAGTGACACTTTTTAAACTAAAATATTGATTTTAAACTGTTAACAGACACATTGAGTCATACCAGAAACAATGTGTATCATATTGAGGTGCACCTGATTAATTCATGTCACAAATGATAGATAGATTGTTGTAGTATTGTATCAAAACAATTAGAATGTGTTTTCTTAGTTTTGATAACGATAATTGTCTATTTTACTAAAATTTATGATAATTTAAAAAAATACTAATATTATGTCATATTGGACACCCCATGTATCAGATTGAGGTGTGGTGGATTCTTACACATCCCAAATAACATATGGATAATTTTACTAATGTATCAGAACAATGTAAATGTGTTTTCTTAGTTTTGAGTATGTCACCTAATTTTTTTACTAAAATGTGATTTTAAAATTGAAACATGCACATTGACTCATACCATTTCAATTTTATAATGGATTGAGGTGAGGTTGATTCATACACATCAAAAATGACTTATGAATCATTTTCCTAAAATATTTATGCAATTTTAATGGGTTATCTCACCTTTTAGTAGGTTATTTTTCCTTTGTACTAGAATTAATGTCAATTTTAAATAAAAAAAGGTACTTAGAGTCATATCAGCCACCCCATGCATCAGATTGAGGTATAGCTGACTCATAAACATCTCAAACTTCATATGAATAATTTTTCTAAACTATCAAAACAACATGAATGTGTATGCTCAGTTATGAGTAGTTATTTTCTTTTTTACAATATTAGATGTCAATTTTAAATAATGATGCACTTAGAGGCATATTAGTCACACCGTGCATCAGATTTAGGGGAGGATAATTCAATCATGTTAAAAATTAGATAGGATTATTTTCCTAACATATAATATCTATATGGATGTGATTTGTTGTTTTTTATTATATAAATTTTCTTTTTTACAATAATTTCATTTTAAACATGAAACACACACTTTAACTCATATGGATCACATCCTGTATTAGTTTGATGTTAGACCAATTCTTACACATCAGAAATAATTTATGAATTGATTCCCTAAAATACCAAGAAAATATGAGTGAATTTTCTTCAATTCAATGAGTGAAAGTTTTCAATGTAAAATCTCATTTTAAAATGATAATGGACACATTGAGTAAATTTTCTTTTTTACTAAATTTATTTCCAATTTAAAATTAAAATAAGTATTTGGTGTAATACCAGTCACATATTGGTTTGGATTCAGGTGCAGCTAGTTCCTACACATCCCAATGTCCCAAAACAATCCTTACTATCAATATTACCATTATTTTCATTGACATTATTTTTTAATCTTCCACCACTATAAGAGAAGCTTCAAACGAAACACATCAACTCAAAAAAAGAATCTACCTATATAATAAAATTATTATCTATTTAATACTAAAAATAAATATATTAAACATAAATTTGAATTAGTACATTAATTATGTGACCAATTATATTTCTATGAAAACATCTAGAATACCTCTACAATTGATAAGAGGCAACATTGTTTCTCTTCCAACAAATTTTGTAGAGAAAACATGAAATAAAGTTATTAATGAAACACTAAAAGGTCGGAAAAATTTGAGGGAGTAGAGGAATGAAATTTTGACTTATAACCACGATTAAAACCAAATAATGCACCTGTATAATAAAAAAATTATTATTAGATTAATTTTAAAAATAAATAAATAAATCATAAATATGTAAAAATAAATTAATTCTATAGACAATGATTTTACTTTTTAAACCTTGAGATAACCTAAATAATTGAGTAGAGGCATCTTCATTTATCATTATATAAAGGTTGTGGAGATAATTTTATATAAATTGATAAATAAAAAAATATAGGGGTGAAAAGGTATTAAAGAAAAAATTAGAACGAATGTTGGACAGAGCACCCCAAATCAAAGAACAAAATTCAAATATATTAGAAAATATTTATTTTGTGAGTAATATTAAAAAAATAAATTAAACATAAATATGGAACAATACATTAATTTTATGGAAAATAATTTTAATGTTCAAACATCATTGTTACATTTGTGAGTTTGAATAGAAAAATCCTTTCTCTTCTTATAAAAGAAGTAGATAGAACTTGAAATAATGTGATAAATTCAACATTTTTTAGTGTAATGGTTTTGATGGATAATAATCATAAATGTTGGATATAGCACCCCAAATCGAAAAAATAATCCACCTGTATAAGAAAACAATTATTATGTGTGTATTAAAAAAGAAAATAAAATATAAATATGAACCAATAAACTTTTTTTTATGAAAATTGATTTTAATGTGAAATAACCACGATTACCTCTACGATTGAGAAGAGGAAGTGTCATTGATCTTCCTACAAAGGAAGAAGAGAAAAATTAATGAAATTTATAAATGAAAAATTTCAAGGGTGAAAAGGTTTTGAGGTATAAGAATCATGAACTTTGGACAGAGAACCCTAACAAGAACAAAATAATTCAAATGCTGTAGAAATCACTATTATGTCAAGAATAATGAAAAGAAATAAATTAAAAATACATATTATACTTTACATTAATTCTATGGAAAATGATTTTACTGTGAAATATTAAATATTACTTATGTGATTGAGTAGAAATTGTTTCATTTGACTTCTTGCAATGGCTTGACACTTAGTAAAAATATTCAAAAAAAACTATGTAAGGAATAATAAAAATTAAATCAATGATTCATTAATAATATTTTTGTAAACTAAATAAATTATATAGTAACATACCCTTTACATATTCTCCAAGGGTTTCTTTGGTCCACATTTACGTTACTATCAAAACAAATGATTCTCTATGCACTTCTCTACTATTAGTTAACTACCACTTAGTATAGCGTCTAACCTGAAATTCCCGCCCAGCGTCCCTTTGATGCTCTCATCCCAAACTCTTTATCCACATATATCTATGTTCAAGAATATAATTAGTTTATTTCTCTCTATGTGTGGTATGAGAGAATCATGGGTATTTCATGTATTATGTTCATGTTTGATTCCATGATAATCTGTAGTTAACCACCAATAGTGAAGTACAAAAGGAATACTTAGTTTGGATATGAGAATTGTGAGTGATTCACATCTAATCCTTATTTAGGCTACATTGATCAAAGGATCCAAATAGACATAAATATTCTCCCAACACTTCCATAATATTTTTTATTGAATAAAAACAATGTAAAAACTGACAATGAAATTTAAAAGGGTCATCTTCATGCTCTGTGTGATTCATGATGAACTCTTTAAATCTGTCTTCAATTTTTTTAAAAAGAATAGAATGAATCCAATTTTTTTTCATATCCAAACTATTGGGTTAATAAGAGATTAATTTTATAAATATTATAAATAAATACATACAAGATATTCATTATCAAACATTAATGTTATATACAATTCTAATAAGGGAAAATCAAAATTTTATAGTTTCAATGAATTTTAGTATGTTGAAAAAAATGTGTAATTGAATTTTATAGAAAAATTACTCCACATAAAATCTTTCTTAAATACCATAATTAAATGACAATATAATATTGTCAATTAATGTTTAATATGAAACTAATATATGATAAACAATAATAATAAACACAAATTCAATCAACTAGATGATATGAAAATGCATTACAAAAAGTGATGTAGCAACCTTTGAAATTATTACATTTAAAATTAATGGTATATCAATATTTGAAAACATCTCAACACTCTTAGGATGTCATATCACCACACTAACCCATCCTAAGGAAATATAATGTACTCACATTTGATGTAAAATTAGTATTTAATAAAAGATTACACAAATAGGAATTACAGAAAAAATAATATAGTTTTATCATTATTTAATATGATATTAATGATTGTAAATTGAAAAAGTTTATGCATGAATTGAAAGAAGAACTAAGGGCTGGGTATTGAAGGTAAAATGAATTATTAAAAAAAATAATTTTAAAAATAGGGAATTGATAATAATCAGTACATAAAAATAATTTTATGGATATACTGAATATTTTTATCAATGTAGATGACATAATATTTAGTGGTTCAATATATGAATGATTATAATAATTTTCTACTTTAATAATGACCAATGTTAAAAAATTTATGATTCGTGAGTTCAAATTTTCTTTAGTTTATAGGCATCTCATTGAATTTATGGGATATTTGTTTTCCAATCCCTATGTGCAAGGGAAGTATTTTATAAGAGACTCGAGGAATTCATGGGATATTTATTACATTGGGATATAAATTTGGGAAATAGAACCAAAATAAAATAAAACCGACTAGACATCATTTGGATACATGTTCCACCATCTATTCCGGAAACAATAAACTATCAATGAAAGATAAATAAATGAATCAAAATTAGAAACTGAGAAGATCATAAGTCCTACCTCTCTAGTAATCAATCACCATACCACAAATAATTACATCATTGAAGAATAAATTAAAAAATGAATTAAAAAATAAACAATGAAAATTGAAAGTTTTACCTCACTATGTTGAAGAAAATATGATTCCCTCTTCAAAAACCCAGACATTAATCAAACACGAGATGTCTGAGAAGATGTTCGAGCAATTGGTGGTAGAATAGTGGTGTGATCTAAGATTAAATTAAACGTGGAAGAGTACTGACAATGGGTAGCTTCCATGGAAGGATTCTGATATCACGACAGGTTCACAAATGGTTGGGGGATTTAATTATATTAAGGATCTTTTATCAGAACATATAAAAAGTGATGATAAAGAGTCATTCTATCAGAACTTATTACTTCAGTACTAATAAAAGAACTCTTTATCTACTTTTTTAGCATTAATAGAGGTAGGTATGTATCAGTGCTAAAAAACAATTGATAAAAAAAATCCTTATTAGCATTAAACTTATAACACTAATAAATGTTCATTTTATTTGCGTTTTTCATATCACTAATAATGAATCATATTTATCATTGAGAAAAAAGCACTAATACAGATGCTTATATCATCTCTTATTACAAAATCATCATTAATGGATTTATAATTATAATTATAAATTAAATTATAAATATTTATATATACTAAATTAGTATATAATTATAAATAAATATATAGTATATATATTCCCTTCAAAAAATATTTATTATAATTTAATATTTACTTATTTATATGTATAGAATTATTTTTAAAAATTTATATTTATATCATTATGTATATTTATATACTTATACATATATATATATTAATAATATATACTACTATAAATATAGTAAATATATTCATTATTTATGTGAATTTAGTATAAAATTAATAATTATTTAAATACATATAATTATTTATTTATAATTTTAAAAATACATTTAAAAATATATATGTTTATTAAAATTATAAGTATATAGTTGTATAAATATATTAAATATACATTTTTAAAAATATTTTGTTATAAATATTTTTTTTACAAATATTCATTTATCTTTGTCAATGAATATCAAGTTTTCAGTGCATGAATATATGTTAAAAATAAGTGAAACTAAATAAATTAAAAATAAGTACAACTTAACAATATTTAAAAAATGGATATGTTTTATATCTGTGTTTATTTTATATAAAATGTCATTATTTATATATATATGAAATCAATATAACATAGATTTTATCTATGTTAAATTAAAAAATGAAATGACGGTCAATTATATATTTTGTACTATGTAATTTGTCAATATTTTAAATTCATATTTATTTTTTACTATAAAACATCATTCAATAAATATATCACTAGACAATGTAAATCACATTAATATTTTGTAATATATAAATCATATTTATATACATTAATATATATCTATATATTTAATATATATAATTTATTAACATTTATTATCATAATAATCTATTTAATAAAATGATTAATATTTAATAATGAATAATCAATTTAATAATTTTTACTAATAATTATTTAATTAATAAAATATGTAGTATATTTTTTATTAAATAGTATTTTTATTTTTATTTTATTTAATAATATAATTTTATTTATTCCGACCTTTATCAGTATTAAAAAGAACCGATTAAATATATAATTATCAGTACTAAAATTAAAGCACTAATAAAGGGTGACCTATATCAGTGGTAAAAATAAATCACTGATACCGTTTACCCTTTATTAGCATGAAAAATAAATCACTCATAAAGGATAACCTTTATTAGTGAAAAAAATAATTCATTGATAAATAATTCCCTTATCAATGCTAAAAAAATATATGATAAAAGGTTAAATTTATCAGTGCTGATAATTATGCCATTTATAAGTGTTTACTTTTATTGCACAGATATATTACAGTGCTGTTAAAGGCTAGTTTTGTGGTAGTTTCTCTAGGTCAACAGCTAACCAATGTGAATTACTACTAATAGTTTGTAGGGAACTATATAGAGTTAACTCCTAATATTTCTATCATCTCCCTAGGAAAAAGTGTCTTATTTTTTAGAAACTTTCTATTTTATGTGTATCTGTAAGGGAAAGATTTCCTTATTCAAGGGAGATATCACTATAGGGATGTTAACCATGGACGAAGTCAGAATTAGAGTTCCTGAAATCTGTATCTGTACTACCACAAGAAGTAATTTCATGGTAATGATTCTTTTAATCATTGGTTGAATAGTTGAAAAATCGTTGGGGTGTTGGGAATGTGTCTCAAACAAACTCAAGGAAACAATAAAATTATTAAGTCATTGTATGAGCATCAATCAGCATCATGGAGAGAATATCTAGTCTTTCACTTTAGGGTTGAGATGTGAAATAATCCTACTCTATGAAAGATGGTAAATTTTATTTATGAACTTATGATGTTACAATCGTATGATACCATTGTTGGAAAGTAGCTAGTGTATACTAATGAGATTTTATGACAAGGATATGAGCATGTTTGGAGGCTTGTTCCACTCTAAGATATTGATCCTTAATAGAATAGGGACATGAGACCGATCCTAGGAATTTGGAATATAAAACTGGTCTTTTTTATAAGTTTTTGATCCTATGCCAAGGAGTGTTTTTCTCTCAACTAGTGAGCCTCGGTTGGAACAAAAATATTAGATCGGTCAATATATGTATTCCCTGTCAGGATATTCCAACTGAAATCTAAAATGGGATAAGGGATATGAGACTCATTCTGTAAGATATTTAATTATTTTGAGTTGAGTTTTCTATAGGAATATGGTCCTATTATAGTACATGTTATTCTCTCACATGGAGATACATGGTCAGAATGGTGATATGACCCCAATCCCAAGCCTTTGGAGAATGCCACAAGTATTTTTTCGATAGGAATATGAGCATATCTAAGGCATGTTCCACTCTCATTTACTAATCTCCTACCAAGAAAAGTATATTAAAATAATTTTGGGCCATTAGAATGTTATATCACTCATTTTACAAAGGAATATTATCATATATTGTGGAATGTGCCACTATCCTGTTGTTATATGAAGTTGTATTATGGGAATGAGCCATATAATTATCTTGCATCCATTATTCTAAAATTCTAATAATCCTCTTGAATGAGAGTAGGGGTATGTTCTTCATCTTGAGTATCCACTCTTTCATAATAATCGGAGTGTTGTGACACTCTAGCTATTGGGATAAGATTATATTCCCATCCCTACATCTTTACCAGAATATACTGGAAGAGCTCCTATGTTGTTTTCACAATGTAGTGTCACGTTACCATGGTTTGTACAAGAAAATATGCATGTATTCTTTTAGATTCCTAGATATGTGGTTCAATTTTATTAACTGGAAAAGGGGTATATAGAAACGCATATCCTCCATGTTCCACTAGAATATTCCAATGTATTTATGTAATGGGGAATCGATTTAGAGTTTCCCTATTATTGATACTATGATATGATAACCAACATTATTTGAACTATCATGGATATGAGCCTGCTTCCTCTGGTTTTCATCTTTCGACATTTCATAAGGATCCTTTGGTACCCAGATTTGAGTGTTTATAGCAGTGACCAATTAGATAAGGCCCTCATATGGATACTAAGGTATATTAAGTGTTTTTTAATATAGATAGGACCAATATTTTACTATATCTATCATCCATTTGTAAACATAAATTTCTACATGATTTGAAAATGTCTTCCAGAGATTGAGATGATGAAAATTGTATCTTTCTATGATTAGAACATGTTTTGTGTAGTTTGTCATAACGTGGTGAGTATGTGGTTTTGAATTTTAGTGTTAAGAAACTATGACATCATCAATGGAGTTTAATTTCATGTGGAAAAGATTTCATCCATGCAATTTTACATCATGCAGAATGGACATGGGAAACCATGCAGTTTAGTGTCACATGACAAGGACATTGGACCAGAAGTTTAACATATTTTGGTAAGGACAAAAACCATTTTGTTTAACATCATGTGGCATGGAAAAGGGAAAAAAATAGTTTAGTGTCCTACGACATTTAAATTTACCATGATGTTTAATTTATTATAGAAAAAAATTCATCCATGCAGTTTAATGTCATATGGTAAGGATATTAGAAACCTTGCAGTTTAGTTTCATACAACATGTATATTGGTCATGTAGTTTAATGTAACGAGGTAGGGACATATGTGAATATATTGTTATGACGGTTGATTTTTCGATGAATATTGGAAAACTCTTATACACATTTCATGAGTTTTAGGAACATTTAACTCTATCAGGCCTCCAATTACCTATCTCTCCATCTAATCATTGAGGATAATAAATTAATCTATTTTATTTTTGAGATGTCTCTTATAGGGGAATTTTTTTCCTGGCCTACCAATCCTATCTCAGTTGGATTCATTATTATTGTTAATTTCATCAAACCATTTTCCAAGGAATAATTAAAATACACGGGAACATGTTTTTTTTGAATGAGTATTATTTTTTCAATCTTATATATTAAAATGGTCACCTATTACTGAGAGGTATGTGAAAAATTATATACTACAAAACTTGTGTGTGCTTTTCATAGTTTATAGGTGAATAGAGAGAGGATTCAGATATTGGTTGATCCAATATCCCCATGTCTATATGTACCCAAATCAAGTATTTAAAATAAAATTATCCTTCTATTTTTTTCTCAAGATTTTGATGGTTAGGGAAATTTTTTCCTTGACCTATCATCGATGACCCTCTCTTCTTTCTAATTATTTGGAGATTTTTCAAACCATTTTACATGGAATATTCAAAATACAAGGAAACCTGTTTATTTGGGAAGGAATATACTTTTCAATGTCTATATTAAGAAGATATGTGATCATGCTTCCATTATCATGAACTATCAATAACTCTGATGGAATGGGTTTATCGATGATATTGGAGTCTAGGGTGTAGAGATCTGTTTTTTATTAGTATGGGGACCAGGGATGAAGAATTTATGTCCTTGGATGATGTAGATTCATCCCACTGATTAATATATTCTCACTCTCATGGAGGATCTATTGAAAATGTTAATGTCATATGATTTCTGGAATATCCCTAACGAGGAGGTAGAAAATATGGAAATTTCTCCATCCCTTTGGGATGGGTAGAGGTTTTGTAATATATGGATTTCACCTGATGAGGGGATAAAAAATATAGAAATTTCCCCCATCCATATGGTCGATGGAACTTCCCAATAAGAATGGATCCCTAAGAATATACTAATACATATCTTCATGGTGGAGGTCCTAAGAAAATTCCCATAATTATTTCCTAGAGACCATTATTATCTCAGTGTGGGGGGGGGTGACTGATCTACTATTCTATAGAAATTACCTTATCAAGCTCAAGGGGATATTTGGATGGAGCCATGAATATATCCTTTCGTTTTTCGATGGTAGGGTGAGAGGATGGTGATGGGAGTCTCAGATTAGGGATTTAATCTAAAACCACTAATTCCACTATCCATATACTCCACTTTCATTATCCCCTGAAATTATAATGTGGTTGGTGACAAATTTTTAAGCTTATTAAAGGATTCAATCGATCCCTTTCTTTCCTTTTCCAGTGGTAGAAGGTGGGCCAACCATCTATGAGTCAAAAAAAACTATTGGAGGGTATGGCTGTTTTATTTAAAAGTGGACTCGTTCTAATCTATTGAGAAGTCCTCAAATATGATTCATATAATATTGAATAAGGCATGAGTGGGATAGTGCACCTTTTCAATGGATTATATTGTATGATGTTTTGGTTCTTGTTATTTCAATTGGGGCTCAGTGCCCACTGTATCATTTGTTTGTTTGGTTCCCACTATACCATTTTGTGGGGGGGGGGGTCATGAACATATTGGAGATAATATAATGGTAAAATATGATAAAAATACCAAAACCTGCAAGATGGGGTACTCCATGGGATTACATAGTCAATAAGGCTTGAAGTTATGGAGTCAAAAACTCGAGGTTAATAATGATATGAGATTAATTCTTGTCGACTATCAAAAAACACTAATGGGCCTTAGAAAAATTGGTGGTAGCATGTTTTTTACCATGATCTGTAGCTGGATTATTTTGATAACCCTATTGTATCTCTTACTTGATACTAAAAATGAGATAGTTAGTGTTTAAATATTTATCTCTATAGTTCCCTATGAAATCACGATCTCATGTCAATGATGATGAACAGTACTAATGGGATCCTTCCTAGTAGTCCTCTAAGTGAATGAGTTGACAATATTTTTTTCCTCATCCACCACATCAATGGAGGGTAATTATGATTTTTTTCTACTCTATAGGTGAGCTACCAACATAGGTTCATTGTGTAAATAGGGGCCACATCCTCTCTTATGGATAGATGTGGGAATGATGTCCAGTGGAGATTAAAATAACAAATTATTTCATGATTTAATTTCAATGTCACGATCGAGTCATTGATTTTCTACATCCATACCAATATGTTAAAAATTTGAATTGGATGTGGTGTGTTGGTGATAGTGTAAATTGGGGCATTGGGACCAACCAATCGTGTTCAATGATCTCAGAATATGTTGGCATAGTTGATGATTTCATTATAATTGTATGTGATTTGAAAAGTAAATATGATGAAAAACAACACCTTATTAGTATAGAATCACATATAATTGTACATGTTTGTTTAATAAATTTCACAATTAATGGATAGAGACATGGTCCCTTTTATTTATGCATGCTGCAACTAAGTAAAATTATATTTTTGGATCACCATTTTTTTTGAAAATGGTGTAGAATATTCTAGTTCGATAAGAACTGGATAGTCTATCCATTTTGACATGTGAAATGGATGGCATAGTTAGAATAATTCATGTCAGTTTCACATTTTTTTCATCATAAAATTCTTGGATGGGTGCTTTCCTGATGGTTTAATTCTGGGGTGTTAAATTTATTTCTCAACCACTCATGTCTATTTTAGAATTTTTAAATCATATATTGAAACTCTGAGTGGTTACCATGCCCATAACTGAGTACATACCTAATTTTAAAAGGAAAGTTTTACTTTTGTGTTTTAGACCCAACAATGTTTAGGGAGTCACATTGGTCGTGTGGATGGGAGATTGGGCTCATCACACCCTTTGGAAGGAATTTTTTTCTTACTCTAGGGATCTGTTATATATTTAGATTATGTTGATAAAATCCATCACAAACACTAATATAGGACTGTTTACCCATTTTTTAACAACATGATTATGACCATGTATTAACAGGAACAATTTTGTTCATATCATGGGTCCCACTCTTATTTATTTATGATGATTTAATTTAGAACCATGTTTTGGATCTCTGGAGATTATTTCCATCAAAAGAGGTAGTTGGTGTCTTTGATATGTGATTAAACCTCCTTGAGGTGTCTTACATATCTTATTAGAATTGGAATAAAACACCACAAAGTAGTTTCTTTATAGTTTATGGTCATGTAACTAGACGGATCCACGATGTTTAACATCATATGGTAAGGACATAAATATTGGGATCATGTCATATGGAAGAATCCCATGAATCCCTTTTATATTGGAATTATAGTCTACTTAGTTCTTTTTATGGGTGTCTTCATCATGAGAGATATGACTTTAGAGGCCCTAGGAAGGAATTATGCATATAAGGCTACCATGTGTTTATTTATCAGGAGTATATCCCTTTGAGTGATGATGAGATTTAGTCATACATACACCATAATGGTGGAACCATATTGGGTAATCCTCATCATTCTATTGGTATAATCATAATGAAACTCTATTACCATACAAGTCATATGTGGTGTGTGAAATAGAAGATATCAGAATATCACACACAATGCATGAGTGCATATTCATACGAGACATATAGAGTAATGTTTCCCTTTAAGAGATAAGATTACAGTTCTCATCGAAGATATGTTATAGATATCAGGCCTTAGTAATTCATCCTACATATCTTGGATATGTATGGAATAATAGTGATTGTAGTTCAGTTTGTCTCAAACTAAAAGATGAGTTTTAGGTACATTGAGGGAATGGAAGGGGATAATTCTTAAAATGATGCACATTTATGAACCTACATATTATATATAGATTCATGAGTAAGGATGATATACTTATAGAATATGGAGTTACATACACCAAAGTGGTATCCTATTGGAGTTCAGAACTCAAATAACAGTCTTACATATCCGGTTATCAATGGAATTAGAGTTCTTATAGTTCAGTTTATCAGGGATTACACATATTGGTATCGCTTTAGAGGATAATCCTCTATATTATTGATAGAAAAAGAGATATATTAACCATTAAAGGTATTTATAGGATCATGATACCAATAGTGCCGCATGAGTGCATAAACCTATCATATTAAGGACACATCCCTTATAAAGGGGGAATATGGAGAACAATATTTCCTAGTGGTACACACATTATGTGCTTGAGTGTGCCAACTATATTATGTAGAAATTTTCTAGGGGACTTTACCAACATGTCTTGATTGATTGATGAACATGTCATACTTTTGTGCCAAACATTTGTTTTTTGTTGTTCTGACACAGAAGACATGTTCAAGGCTATCTTCCTGACATTTATAAGATAATTTAGATGATAAATACACATTATTCATATATATTCACATTATCAAATAATACATGTCCATAGTTATCATCATATTAAAAGAAGACAAGCCCAGTGTCTAACACATGATTGAAGCATACATGGATATATGTTGTCACATGATCAAACTGAATTTCCCTCAGACTGTCCCATGATAGTGCATGACATGATAATGAGAAATCACATGAAAATGATCACATGTTAACATGTTGTTGTGAGATCCACTTGTTTTTTATATTTTAAATCACTTGATAATTTTGATATCTCAAATTCTATCAAGAGATCAACCAGACATGTCTTTGGGGTGTCAGATAAAATTGTGACATGTCAATCAACTATCACAATGGTAACATAAATTTTCCAAGGCATATATTGAATTCAATGTGACACATCCATGGTAGACCAAAGGCATTAATAGATTAGTGAAGAATCATGTGATCATGAGATCATTATTTAATCATGCAGGGGGTCTCATGAAAATGTTTATGATCTTCTTATTTCTTAGAGGTATAATTCACATGTTCAAAGGGGTCAATCCTCAAAATACATATAGATAATATCACCATGTAAGGGGGTTTTGTCTTGTGGTATAATTCAATAAAAGAACCTCCCATGTTTCTTGTGAAAATGTGAATGTTCATGGTATTTTTATTGAATCCTTCACATAGTAAGTCTCTTCTCATGATGTTTATATCACTACATGATCATATGATCCTAGAGAAATCATGTGAGACTATCTCACAATATAAATCATGGAGGATCCCATGATTACCATAATAATTACTCCAAAGGTGGTGGCCAATACAATATGTGTCCCACTGTCATCATTGAATATTTCCCTACTCTCTATTGAATGTTTCTATATTGAAGGGGAGTAGGTTTTATATTGGATAAGGCGGATTGAAGGTGGTTCCAATCTACATAGAGAAGAAGCCGAGTGTGTTTCCCATGGTGGTGGAGGCCTCTAGGGACTAACACCACAAAATCATGAGATGGTGTCTCAGGATGGCCTGCTAGAAAACCACATGTACTTCATTTATAATTTTAGGGGGCATTAATTACAACTTGAATTAATGTGGTCATGTCTTGATGTATAGGGACTCATTGTGGTGATTCATGGATGGCCACAAATGACCGGTTTTGAGGCATCACATGATCCCATCATGCAGATAATGAGAGGTACTTATGATGACAAGATAGTCTCTTACCATGAGAATCATTGGTCTCATCCGAATGGAATCTTTGGATTTCCATGCTTAAGTTGTAGTGCTTATTCTAATGGCTTCATAGTGAGTCTTGCACGGTATTCCATTATGTGATGGACTCTAGCATGATTAGTAGATTTTATTTCAAAATTATTGATTTATTCAGAACATTATTCTTGTATAATATGGGAGATTCATGTGGTTGTAAAAATTAGATGATGATTTTAGTTATTTCTGTTGTTTCATCTTGTGATCAAATTATCATCTGGTGATGGCTTCATGCATTGATGGATGCACTTTCAAAATGTGATGAGATTAATGTGATGGATTCTTTCATGATGTTTTTCTGATATTTTAAATAAACTTATTCATGAATGATGTATATTTTTTGTAGGGTGGATCGCAGGACATACGATCACATGATATTTGGTTATTCACATAATTGATGTGATTATTGTGACAATTCATGTAAAATAGTTATAAATACTGTCAATTATAGGACTATCCACACTATTTGTCTATACCTTGTGCATATATCAATAGGGATAGGAGATTAAAGTGGTGTTAAAAGAGCAGTGGGCATGTCTCACAACATCGAAATAGGGTGATATGAGGTTGAATATAATGTTTAGTGACTTGTGGGAATATATTTTTTTTAGAAATGAGTAACATGAGATCACTAAATTTAAAAGGATGGTGAGGATTGATCACATATATCATCTCAGGTGTGTCATGATTTTTAAAGAATGCACGAATAGTATACATAGTTTTGTTTCTCACATTTAAATCATAGGGATTCTTCCTTCTACATTATAACCAAAGGCAAACCAACAAGCTTCTGAGGAATATATCAAGTTCCTCTCCAATCCTTTTCAAAAACACTCCATGTCATCCCACTATATTGATGAACTAATTCCCTATGTCATAGGTCTACCTCTCTCATGTGGGTTAATGAGTGTGATACATATGCCGCATGTTCTAGATGGAATATTTTCTCCCAAGGAATGATTGTGGGGTCTCCCACATTAGCCTAGACCAAGCTGGTCAGGCTTGTTAGGCCTAGCTGGCCCATTTCATTTTGAAATGGGATCTCCCAAAAATACAGATGAAAAATTCTAAGTAAAAATGCTCATGGGAAATGTTTTACGACCCGTATAAATAAAACTCTAATCCATAGGTGCGACTTTTGATTCATTTGTTGAAATCATACATGCAATTTTTTATAGTCTTCATATTTTGAAAAAAAAATTAGCAAAATAAATATCACAAAATTATGGGTTCCATCAAGGTCACTCTCAAAATTAGAAATAATCAATTCGAAATAAGAACTATAAACATAGACCATCCATAGTTCACTCCCCACCATAGAACATTCCCCCTTGTTGAGCAATGTATTGTTTTCAAACAATTCAAAATAATGTTTTTTAAAGGGGGAGATTATTTCAAATAATACTCTGTCTCTTTATGATGATTTTGATGCTCACAAATACCCTTAATTATTTACTAATTATTTCGTTGAGTATTTTTCAGGAATTTATTTTATTTATTTATTTCATACAACGAGATTTCATACTTCATTTATTCCAAGATCAATATTAGCGTGTTCTGGAATCACTGTAGCGCAAGATCAATTTTAGCGTGTTCTGGAATCACTGTAGCGCGAGATCAATTTTAGCGCGTACTGGAATCACTGTTCATACCCTACGTTGATGAACGTAACGTATGGATGAAAAGTTTACTTTTTATGTTAAAAGAAACGTATGGTTAAGGAACCTTACGTTATTTTGAAACGTATGGTTAATGAATCTTACGTTGTTGAAAAGTATGGAAGAAGAACATTACATTTGGAAGGAACCTTATGTTTTCGTTGTTAGACAAGTATGGAAGAGAAACCGTACGTTAGTTTTCATTGTTGAGTTTGTTTCTCAAAAGTATGGATCATCAACCTTACTTTTATAATCAACCGTACGTTCTTTGGATAGTTGAAGTGAGAAAAAGTATGGATGATCAACCCAACGTTTGAATGCTGAAGAGAAAGTATGTACGTTCTGAACCTTACGTTTGTGAACCTTACGTTTGTGAACCCTACGTTTGGAGCCACGTCATCAACCCTACGTTTGGCGTCGGGATATTTTTGACAGACGATATTTCCTTTTGCATTGGTCAAACAAGCGGATTATTAAGCGGATTTCGAGCCGATTCTTAAGTACGACTTTGACTGAATCAAAGACGATTTTCAACGGATTACTGATTGATTTAAACAGAGCTTTTTATGCCGATTCTTCAGGGGAGTTACAACGGCTCTGTTATTTCATTTAATATCGCGAATCTAAAGGAGATTTTCATGGATCTATTTATGCCGAAGATTTTCTCAGATTTGAATATATATGTTCTATCTTGGAAACTTCGGATATATATATATACACAGGAAAGTGTGTGAAATATATAGATTGATCTTTTAACAAGCAGGTAACAGAGACTGTGTAAAGGCGTTCTTTTCTGGTGATCGAGAAGAAGTGTAAAACCTTTATTGCCGAAGGAAGATCTTGATAGCAGATTCACGTGTTCTACATCGACTATCTGTTGTGAATCTATTGCTGCTGAAGTTGTGAAGTTTCTGGTAATATCTATTGCAACTGGATCGACTCAGAACTGTTTTGATTACAGATCTTTATTTTCTGAAGACAACGATCTATCTACTGTCAATTGCATTCTGTTGCAATTGTGAAGAACAACTGGAGAAGTGTTTTCTTTATCGAAACCCTTTTTATTTTTTGAGTGATCAGCTTCTCGTTCTAAGCTGTGTGGGTTCGTGTTTGAACCAGGAAGGCTGTGTTTGCCTGAATCTTGTAAAGGTGTCAACTGCCTGTACTCAGTTGTGAACAGGTCTGTGGAAACGAGGACCAGATAGTGAAAATCGCCAAGCTCGTGGATTTGAGCGTTGGTGGAGTGGACTAGGGGCCTTCTGTTCCCCGAACCACTATACATCCGTGTGTTCATGCTTTTACTTTTTCTGCTGCATATTTAATCGTGCAAAAGAATAGTGGACAGAATTTGTCTAAATTGAAGAGATTGTAATAATTTTGAAAAGACACTATTCACCCCCATCTTGTGTGTAATCCGTAGATTCAGATCCAACAATTGGTATCAGAGGAGGAGCTTCTTATTTTTAAAGTCTTATCAAGCTAGAAGTATTTAAAGATTATAAATAGTGTATCATGGCTGATATGAGAGAGGGAATGTCAATGGTCAGAGCACCTTACTTTAATGGAGATAATTATGTCTGCTGGAAATCACGTATGATTATTTATCTGAAAAATCTTGGTTACAAAGTCTATTCAAAGATTCTGACTCCCTATAAAATTCCTGAAAATCCCGATACATGGAGTGCTGCTACAGAGGCTGATTATGACATAAATTCAAAAGCTATGAATGCAATCATCTGTGGTCTAGGACCAGATGAATTTAACAGAGTATCTCAATGCCCGACTGCATATGAAATGTGGCAAACAATAGCTGTTGCTTATGAAGGAACAGATAATGTAAGACAGATGAGATATGAAACTGCTAAGTTAAAATTCGATACTTTCAGAATGATTGAAGGAGAGAGCATCACTCAGATGAATGGAAGATTGACAGAAATTGTCAATAATATAACAGCTCTAGGAGAACCAATCAAGCAGGCTGATCAAGCGTTGAAGGTACTGAGAGTACTTCCTACTCGATGGAATGGAATCTCTGCAGCAATCAGACAATCAACTTCTGTTAAAGATCTAACTATGAGAGAACTGATTGGTACATTGATGATGTACGAAGCTGAAATGAAAGATGAGGTAAATGAGCATAAAGTCTACATAAAAAGGGAAAATACTGCTTTGAAAGTGACTTCTCAACAAAAGGATAGAAAGATGAAGAACAGAGAAGTAAGTGCTAAATCAGAAGGCTCTGATTCTTCAAATTCGGATGAAGAACTGGCTCAGCTAGCCAGAAAATTCAGAAAGTTCTACAGTAAGAAGAAAGACTTCAAGAAATCCTTCAAAAAGGATAGCAAGGAAGTGAGATGTTATGAATGTAAAAATATGGGACATATTAGACCGGATTGTCCAAAATTGAAAGATGCAAAGAAGAAAAAATTCTTCAAAAGAGATGATTATGAACAGAAAGACAAGAAAGCTATGAAAGCTACTTGGAGTGTTTCTGAAGACTCAATTAATTCTTCTGAATCAAGCTCAGAGAAGGAGGAAGCCAATTTAAAAGCAAATATGTGTTTCATGGCTGAAACTGATGAGGTACACTCATATTACTCCTCTGACTCAAATAATGAATCAAACTCTGAAATAAGCTTCTCAAATAAAAAACTTGCAGCTTACTGCAATATGCTTGAAGAAAGGTATGACTCATTATTTAAAAAATATAAATCTATAAAGAACCTGCACAAAGCTATTTCAGATGAGAGAAATACTTTGCTAAAACAACATAAGGAATTAATTGACAAATACAACTCTGCTGACTCAAATAAAATTAATTTTGAATCAAAAATAAAAACTCTACAGGATGAAGTAGAATCATATAAAAAGGCTGCATTAGTTTTTACAAAAGGAGAAAACACCTTAAATGAGATACTTGGAAAAACTGTAATTAAAAAGGAAAGGTTTGGAATTGGAAGTAAAGGAGAAAAACCTAAGTTATACAAAAATTATTTTGTTCCTAGCACTAAACAGGTTATTTGTAACTTGTGTGGAACAAAAGGTCATATATCTAAAAACTGTTTTCTAAGACAACCTCAAATATGTGGAATTAAGAAAGCTTATATTTCCAATGATCTATATGATTCAATCAATTTTAAGGAAACAAAGCAAATCTGGATACCCAGATCACTGCTTGCTAACACTCCTGGACCCAACAAAATATGGGTACCAAAGCAATTTGTTTGAATGTCTTTGCAGGTAGCAAGTCACCAAAGAAAGAAAGAAATATGGTATATGGACAGTGGCTGCTCAAGACACATGAGTGGAACTTCAGCTAATTTCTCTTCTCTTACTCGAAAGGAAGGAGGACTTGTCACCTTTGGTGACAATGCCAAAGGAAAGATTATTGGTATTGGAACAGTTGGAGATCCAGAGACAGTCTCAATCAACAAAGTATTTTATGTACAAGGGTTAAAACACAATCTGATAAGTATCTCTCAACTCTGTGATGATGGATACACTGTTGATTTTACTAACAATAGTTGTAATATTTCTAAAGATAAACTGTTTAAGTTTAGAGCACCCAGAACTGATAATGTTTATACTTTGGATTTGTATTCCTTGTGTAAACAACAAGTAAACTGCTTAACTGCTAATATAAGTGAATCCTGGATCTGGCATAGAAGACTTGGTCATTGCAATATATATGCTTTACATAAATTATCTAAGAAACATCTAGTTTCTGATTTGCCTAGTCTCAAATTTGAAAATGACAGATTCTGTGATGCATGTCAGCTTGGCAAGCAACACAAATCATCATTCAAATCTGTTAATAAAGTTGCTACAACTAAACCTCTAGAACTTATCCATATGGATTTGTTTGGACCTTCAAGAGTAGCAAGTTTAGCTGGTAAATTATATGTTTATGTATTAGTTGATGATTATTCTAGATTTACTTGGATTTTCTTTTTGAAATTTAAAAGTGAAGCTTTTAGTTTATTTGAAGGTTTTTGTAAATCTATTCAAAATGAAAAAGGTTTTAATATAATCTCATTGAGAAGTGATCATGGTGGAGAATTTGAGAACCAGGAATTTAATTCCTTTTTCTCAAACATGGGTATTAAACACACCTTCTCTGCTCCAAGAACACCTCAACAGAATGGGATTGTAGAAAGAAGAAATAGAACTATTCAAGAAATGGCTAGAACTATGTTAAATGAATATAGCCTACCTATATATTTCTGGGCAGAAGCTGTTAATACAGCTTGTTATATAATGAATAGAATTTTAATAAGACGTATTTTGAAAAAGACACCCTATGAACTATGGAATAACAGAAAACCTAAAGTAAATTACTTTAAAGTTTTTGGATGCAAGGTTTACATCTTGAATACCAAAGATAATCTTGGTAAATTTGATCCAAAATCTGATAAAGGTATTTTCTTAGGATATTCTGCAACCTCCAAAGCTTATAGAGTCTATAATAAAAAGTCAAGGATTGTTGAAGAATCAGTTCATGTGAAATTTGATGAATCTGATCCTTTTGAGAAAAGGATAGAACAAATAGATGAACCTAATTCTAATGAAAACATGAGACTTGAGAATTTAAAGACTGATTTTGAAAATGATATAAAAGAAATTCAGTCTAGTTCAGAAGAACATGACACTGAAGAACCTTTGAATGTAATGCCTAGACAGTCTAGAACCTTAAAGAATCACCCTTTAGAATCTGTGATAGGTGACTTAGAGACTGGTATTCAAACTAGAAGAAACTTTGGAAACATAGTTGAATTCTCTGCTTTCCTATCCCAACAAGAACCTAAGACCATAGAAGAAGCCTTAGATGATGAGAGCTGGGTAATAGCAATGCAGGATGAATTGAACCAGTTCAAGAGAAATAAGGTTTGGGAATTAGTTGAAAGACCACATGATTATCCAGTAATAGGAACTAAATGGGTCTTTAGGAATAAACAGGATGATCAAGGGATAATAACTAGAAATAAAGCAATATTAGTAGCTAAAGGATATAATCAAGAAGAAGGAATAGATTATGATGAGACCTTTGCACCTGTAGCCAGGTTAGAAGCCATTAGAATCCTTTTAGCCTATGCATCTTATATGAATTTGAAATTATTTCAGATGGATGTTAAATCTGCCTTTTTAAATGGTTATTTAATGGAGGAAGTTTAAGTTGAGCAACCTCCTGGTTTTGAAAATTCTCAAAAACCAGATTCTGTTTTCAAACTTACTAAAGCTCTTTATGGCCTTAAACAAGCACCTAGAGCTTGGTATGAAAGACTAAGTTCTTTTCTTTTGAAAAATGATTTTACTGTTGGGCTAGAAGATCCAACACTCTTTAAGAAAACTGTGAAAAATAATGTTTTGTTGGTTCAAATTTATGTTGATGATGTAATTTTTGGATCAACCAATAAAATTCTTTGTCATGAATTTTCAGAATTAATGCAAAATGAATTTGAAATGAGTATGATGGGAGAATTAAATTTCTTTTTGGGTCTTCAAATATTTCAAAAAGATTTTGGAAATGTTTTAAATCAATTCAAATACATTACTGATTTACTTAAGAAATTTGGACTTGAAAACAGCAAGACATTTACAACTCCTATGTGTACTAATATAAAACTTGATTTGGATGAAACTGGAAAATCAGTGGACAACAAGTTATATAGAGGTATGATTGGTAGTTTGTTATATCTTACTGCTAGTAGACCAGATATACTGTATTCAGTATGTCTTTGTGCTCGATTTCAATCAAATCCCAAAGAATCCCACTTAACTGCTGTTAAAAGAATTTTTAGATATTTAAAAGGTACTATTTATCAATCTCTGCTTTATCCAAAAACCTCTGATTTTAATTTAATTTCATATTCAGATGCTGACTTTGGAAGCTGTAGATTAGATAGGAAGAGTACTTCAGGAACATGTCACTTTTTAGGAAAGTCTTTAGTATCATGGTCTAGTAAGCAACAACACTCAGTTGCCCTGTCAACAGCCGAGGCAGAATATGTGTCTGCAGGTATTTGCTGTGCACAGGTGTTGTGGATGAAAAACACTCTTATGGACTTTGGATTAAATTTCAATAATACACCTATTTTATGTGATAATACTAGTGCAATTAATATTTCAAAAAATCATATTAGTCATTCTAGAACTAAGCACATTGATATAAGACATCACTTTTTAAGAGATCATGTGTTTAAAAAGGATATATTTTTAGAATTTGTAAATACAGAAAATCAATTAGCAGATATTTTTACTAAACCACTTCCCACGGCAAGGTTTGAATTTATTAAGGGGGAGTTAGGTTTATTTAATTTTAAATATTTTTTTTAATCTTATTCTGTTTTCGAATTCTGCTTAATTTCTGTTTCCCGCTATAAGTAATTTTATTTTGTTTTAAATAAAAGTAATGATTAGTTATTACACGGGAATCAAGGATGTCAGAACTGTTTCACCTTCTAAACTATTTCACCTTTTTCGGAAACCCTTTCGAAAACCTAAAACCGCACATCTGCTCCAAAACCCTTTTCTGAATCTTCAAACCCTAAACTTTCGAACCATCAGAAATCGTTGTTGGAATGGCAAAGACTAAGCGTCCAGATGAAGCTGAGAGCAGTGCTGCAAAGAAACCTAAAGTAGTTGGTCGGAAAATACTGCAAGGTAAAGTCATAGATTTAGAATGGCTGTTTGAAACTAATTTACTGTTGAAGCAAGCGTTGTCGTTTCAAAGCCTTGAGCAAGCTTTTAATAGTGCAAATTCTGAGTTTCTATATGAGGCAGAAATGAGACATTTCTTTAGAACTGTTCAGTTTAGCCTTGGAGATACGGAGGATAGTTTATTGGCTCAAATAGAGGATAAGGACTTTTCCATATCATCTGTAGAGATAAGTCAAATTCTTAACTGCCCTCATGAAGGAGTTTTTCATTTCGATTTACGGAATATTGGAGATTCTGTACATAAGTCTGAAGACATTATGTCTTTTCTGTTTGAAACCAGAGTGATAAAGAAAATGTTTATTAAAGATTTGGAGCCCGATCAAAAAATCTTGGTAAAATTTGTTCAGACTGGTTTAGCACCAAGGATGGCTGAGATGGAGAAAATCCTATACCCTGACATGTACATAATGTATCTTCTGATGTGTGATATTAATTTTAATTTTCCTCGGTTTATGATAAGATATCTGAGATACTGCTGTCAGAGTGAAGAAAGAATGACCTTTTTCCCTTATGGAAGGTTCATTTCTTTGTTTTTGCATAAAAGAGGAATGATCAGATTGGTAGATGCTGGGGTGAAATGTCACCACAGTAATGTTTTTAATGCTGGAACTTTGAGGAAAGTAGGATACTTCTGGAGCACAATTAAAGGAAAACTCTTACCTGTTGGAGCTGAGGAAGACTCGGAGAGTGCTCAGGCTCAACCGGCTAAGTCCAAGGAGGGACAAGCAGAATCAAGGGTTAGTACAGTGGCAAGGAGAATTCGCTTTGAGATGGAGGAAGTTGAGGAATAGAGAAGTCAAGAAGGACTTCAATCTAGAAGGAAGAGGTCAATTGATGAAGAAATTATCTCTCCTGCCTTGAAATCCTCTGAACTGGTAATTTCTTATTCATTTGTGAGTGAAGCTGTTGTGGAGCAGAATGCACCGATAGAGGAACCAGCATCTCAACCGGAAATCCAAAAAGAACCTCAATCTGCTGCTGTAGCTGTTGAAAAAGTAATTCCACAAGAACAACTTATGGAGGCAGTCCCTGGTGAAGAAGTGGCCCGACCTCAAGATTTACATGAAAATATTGTTCTTGACCATTCAGTAGAAATCAGAGAGACTACTGTTCGTGATGAACATACTTCTGAAGCTAATACAGAGGTACTTCAGGAAGATTTTTCAGTGGAAGAGTTTCAGGCTTCAAAAGCTAGTTCAGTGGATCAACCTTGTCAGGACAACGACAAAGAACAGTCAGATGCAGATTCTTTACCACTTGCCCTGCTTCATCAACCTATTTCTGGACATGAGAATAGAGCACAGGATGCCCCTGATTCTAGAAAAGAAGAAGTTGTTGAGTTGTACAAGCGTATCTCTCAATTAGAATCTGAGAATGTTAGTCTCAGAAATTCTCTGAACTTAGAGCAGTTGAAGTTTCAGAAGCTGAAAGAATCTACTGTTTCAAGACAGGAAGTAGATTTGTTTAAGACTGATATGCTGCATGCTGTTGATCAGTTAAAATCAGAGATGGTAAAGAAAGATGATTTGTCTGAGATGAAGATTTACATGGAGAATAAATTTGAGTCTGTTGCAAACAATGTTGTGAGTGGATCAGGCTCTTCACCTGATTTGATTCGGAGATTTCAAGCAATTACTGCAGCAATGAGCAATATGAGTGACAGATTACACGATCTTCAGTGTAATAGTGCCCCTTTGTCAGTTTTTCTAGATAATCAGAAATTTTTAGTGGATCAGTTGACATCTGGAGAGCAACCGATTAGGATTCTTTTGAATCAGTTATCAGAGAAACTGGCTCTTTTTGTTGAAAAAGAAGAAAGAATGCATGAGTTTTTCAGAGTTAATTTGATTGAAGATATTCATATGACTCAAGAAAACAGAGATCTTATCATCAAGTTAGGAGATGGGATGATGAAGAGGCTCAGAGAACAGTTTACAGAGATCAAGACCGCGATTCAAAGGAGATAGACACCCTTTTTTTCCTGTCTTATCCATGAACCTTGATTCCTCTGTATATCACAATCGTTTATATATAACAGCTTGTGAATGAAAATTCTTTTCTTACTTCTTTTTTGTTTTGTTGTTTATTGATTTATGATTAAGTTAGCCAGTATAACAAATTCACTTATTCATACACAGTTAATTATAGCATTTACTTATAGTTCAGTGCAATATTGAATGTGTTCAAATCCGTAATTTTTCATTCTTTTTGATATCACAAAAATGGGGAGAATTTGGATAAACACAACATTAAAATTCATTTGTTTCCTATGAAGAAATTTGGATATATAGGAGAAGACATTTATCTTTTATCTATTTTTATCTGAAAATTTATTTTTATGGGGGAGAAATTTTATTATAGTTAAATATTGTTTTAATCCTTTCAGAATTCTAAAATTTTATAAAACTAATTTTTCAATAAAGATTGCAATTAAATTAGTTCTATTATTTTATGGGTTTTGTGATCATCAAAAAGGGGGAGATTGTTGAGCAATGTATTGTTTTCAAACAATTCAAAATAATGTTTTTTAAAGGGGGAGATTATTTCAAATAATACTCTATCTCTTTATGATGATTTTGATGCTCACAAATACCCTTAATTATTTACTAATTATTTCGTTGAGTATTTTGCAGGAATTTATTTTATTTATTTATTTCATACAACGAGATTTCATACTTCATTTATTCCAAGATCAATTTTAGCGTGTTCTGGAATCACTGTAGCGCAAGATCAATTTTAGCGTGTTCTGGAATCACTGTAGCGCGAGATCAATTTTAGCGCGTACTAGAATCACTGTTCATACCCTACGTTGATGAACGTAACGTATGGATGAAAAGTTTACTTTTTATGTTAAAAGAAACGTATGGTTAAGGAACCTTACGTTATTTTGAAACGTATGGTTAATGAATCTTACGTTGTTGAAAAGTATGGAAGAAGAACATTACGTTTGGAAGGAACCTTACGTTTTTGTTGTTGGACAAGTATGGAAGAGAAACCGTACATTAGTTTTCAGTGTTGAGTTTGTTTCTCAAAAGTATGGATCATCAACCTTACTTTTATAATCAACGGTACGTTCTTTGGAGAGTTGAAGTGAGACAAAGTATGGATGATCAACCCTACGTTTGAATGCTGAAGAGAATGTATGTACGTTCTGAACCTTACGTTTGTGAACCTTATGTTTTTGAACCCTACGTTTGGAGCCACGTCATCAACCCTACGTTTGGCGTCGGGATATTTTTGACAGACGGTATTTCCTTTTGCATTGGTCAAACAAGCGGATTATTAAGCGGATTTCGAGCCGATTCTTAAGTACGACTTTGACTGAATCAAAGACGATTTTCAACGGATTACTGATTGATTTAAACGGAGCTTTTTATGCCGATTCTTCAGGGGAGTTACAACAGCTCTGTTATTTCATTTAATATCGCGAATCTAAAAGAGATTTTCATGGATCTATTTATGCGGAAGATTTTTTCAGATTTGAATATATATGTTCTATCTTGGAGACTTCGGATATATATATATACACAGGAATGTGTGTGAAATATATAGATTGATCTTTTAACGAGCAAGAAACAGAGACTGTGTAAAGGCGTTCTTTTCTGGTGATCGAGAAGAAGTGTAAAACCTTTATTGCCGAAGGAAGATCTTGATAGCAGATTCACGTTTTCTACATCGACTATCTGTTGTGAATCTATTGCTGCTGAAGTTGTGAAGTTTCTGGTAATATCTATTGCAACTGGATCGACTCAGAACTGTTTTGATTACAGATCTTTATTTCCTGAAGACAACGATCTATCTACGGTCAATTGCATTCTGTTGCAATTGTGAAGAACAACTGGAGAAGTGTTTTCTTTATCAAAACCCTTTTTATTTTTTGAGTGATCAGATTCTCGTTCTAAGATGTGTGGGTTCGTGTTTGAACCAGGAAGGCTGTGTTTGCCTGAATCTTGTAAAGGTGTCAACTGCCTGTACTCAGTTGTGAACAGGTCTGTGGAAACGAGGACCAGATAGTGAAAATCGCCAAGCTCGTGGATTTGAGTGTTGGTGGAGTGGACTAGGGGCCCTCTGTTCCCCGAACCACTATAAATCCGTGTGTTCATGCTTTTACTTTTTCCGCTGCATATTTAATCGTGCAAAAGCATAGTGGACAGAATTTGTCTAAATTGAAGAGATTGTAATAATTTTGAAAAGACACAATTCACCCCCCTCTTGTGTGTAATCCGTAGATTCAGATCCAACACCCCTCACCACACCTTGACTGAAATCCCATATATGTTCCATCATCATGAATGACATTATCCTCCAGAGCAACACTCATGCCATCCATGGAATCTTTTATAAACCTCCATGATCATGTTGACTATACCATCAAACTCTATTCCATTTTTGATGCATCTTCAAAATGCCTAGTGGTATCTCCCAACTTCCTAAAAACCATATGACAGTATCCCCTTATGCATCTCATCAATGTCATTTGTCTTTGACCTACACTAGGTTCTTCAATAATAAACATATAAAACATGAAACATGTATAAATTTTTTTTTATAAACCCACAGACATAAGTTATTTTCATGAAATCCAATCCATTACTCATTATCCTCATCCTATGGTAGATTAAACCATCAATGAACCATGCCAAATGTTTTTACTCATTATTATACTAGATCTCATCAAAATGTAATGGATATATGATTCTATAAAAATTGATCTTACACCTAGACCCATTCCCCAATGATCTATAGAACATCAAACATGGGCTCACACACATAAACAACTAACCCTGTTTCCTATTACAATAGTCCCACCATGTTGAGATAACTCTTAATTATTTCCTTTCAATGGCCTAAATAATCTCACCCATACCAGTTAATTCATAAGAAAACCCATGTCATTACTAGTAAATAATTAAAAAACCACCCAACTTAGTCAATACATGCACCAGTTTCTTCTTACATGAAATAAACCCAAAAAAATACAATTTATAAACCACTTTCAAAGACCTTTGTCTCCTTATATTTTCTCAAGACTATAGAACCTAAAAATATTTCAGAACCACTAGCTCTAGTAGTCTTTTCAATTGAATCCACCTTATAAAACCAATTTATTCCCACAATATAAAAGAAAAAAAATAAAACCAACAAAAATTATCATATATCATCATGGACTCTATATATTATTTGAGTAACTTATAGAAATTAATGAATCTATAATTGAGATGTTTTAAAAATCCTTTTATCAACATGTATAACATTAAATAAATTACTCACTCTCTTAAAAAACCCAAAGAATACCTACCTTAAGATAATATTAGGTCACAAATCCATCAACTATATATGTTAAATAATAAATAACACTATTTACCCTTGGTAATAGTGTATAAATTAGACTAACTATCACAAAAATTCCATAACTATTTTCAAGAAAAAACATAACCAAGTATATGTAAACCCTAGTGAAAACATTTTATATCACTAGAATCATAACATATTGAGTCATATACATTAAATACAAGGCTTTACAGCCTAATTACATATATATACATGCCTCCACAACATGTAAAAAACATCACAAAACAAATACTACATATGAATTCAAATTTAAAATGAGAAAGAAATCCCCAATGCATACGCTATATATGTGATTGTACACACCAAGACATGTTATCAAACATGAAACATACACTCATACACCATATATTTGAAATCACTCACAATTTTAGGATAACATCTCACCTAGGTTATCCTTTCATATCAAAACTCATCATGTAGAAAAAACAGTGAATCTAATATTCTATTATATTACATGACTCACCAGTACCCCTAAGTATTTTATCACAACCCTATGATTTCTCATGAAAGCCATAAATTACATCCCAGATAGGCCAAAATCAATTTATCACCATTATTATTACCATATCAAATATCATATAGAAACACATTATAACACACACACACATTAGGAATCTCAAACTCAAGTCAACTATTCATTCTAGTTTACTAATCATTATTAGGAATCTATGGACTAGAACACCCCCTTGAGGACCATGGTCACATTCGCATTCAGATAAATTAAATCACTCCAAGATGTTTCATGACATTTAGATCATAATCAAGGTTCTATTAAATTAAATTAATTAAACATGTTATAGTGGGAACCAAATTATATGCTCCTAATGGAATTTTATTTAAATATTACCATATGATTAATAGAATAGTTATTAAGTGGTTGTACAAAATCATATATTAATTTTTGTAGGATTATTACAATATGTTACATGGGAAAACACCATATATGTTGTTATTGACACTTTTAATATATGAATCTTATTTTATATTGTTTTTCCAAAAATAGAATATCAATCACATACAAGAAAAAACAAGTTCTGTGATCTTAGGATTCTTATACGATGTATGAACATTCATCTATTTCCACCACATACAAAAATAAAAACCAAGAGATTAATAAATCAAAAACATCATTATTAACAAAAATAAACACAACTATAACACCGAAATGTAAAAACACAAATTCCAACTCCCTAGTTACTTAGAATATAGCTCAAACAAGTGTTAGAAAATCACAAAAAATATCATTAAACCAAATTCAGAAGAATCCTACATCTAATATAAAATATCCCAAGTAGCAAGATAATAAAATATATTTTTATGATACCAATTTTTAACTTCCCAACCCAGTTCACTCCCTAGTAACATGGTCAGTTCATTACGTGACCAGAGGAACACCTCCCTATACACTAGAAGTTCAAAAATATTAGTGAAGGTATATGGTGTTAGAATTAGTAGACTATAAAATCTTATATAATTAGAGAATAAATAATGGAAAAAACATAAAATCAGTCATCGAAATACCAAAATTATAAATAAACAACATGAACAATGGCACAAGAAATAAATAATATACCATATTCAATAAAGAAATAAACTATTCTAATAATGTAATATGAGTTATGAAAACATCAAAAGATCCCCCATGGATGATCATATAGAACAACTATTGACTGAATATAAATGAAAAAAATCACCAATTAGTCTTTATTCCCACACTCGTTCATAGCTTTCAACTAAGTCTAAGATATCCAGCTGAACCATCCAATACAAAGAATATTCCCTACCTTTACATATTATATAGAGGTCCTCTTGATTAATGAATTTATAGAAACTCTTGTGTAGGGTGTGATTATAATTCAATAGTCCATTTCCAATGATTTACCTATCATAACTAGTATATAATTTGTATGTACACCATGAAATGATAAAAATAAAAAAATAAATAACTGAATATGATAAAATAAATTAGTTTCAATCATTGAATTAAATGGTGACCCCAAAGGTCACCATAAATGGTTTTTATAGTGTTATATGGATCGTATAAATTCTAATAACCATACCAAAGACCATATAAAAATCCACCAAAAATTATACATTATCTCGTTAGGATTAATAGTGCTCACCCCATAATCACTTATCATTATTTCATCAAGGGGAAAAGTTCTCTCCAAATAATCTCATATAATATCATTACTATGGATAACAGCAGTCCTTTAAAAAATATAAATCCTCAAGGGAACAAAAATCCTCCCTAAACACACACACACAAACACACACACAGAACAGTAGGGGGAATTGGAACATTCCCTGAAAACACAAAATATTTCATCCAGGGGAAAAATACCACTCCCTATAAACATATATAATATCATTTGGGGGATTAATACCCACCATGGTAACATATATCATATCTATAGGGGGATTAATACGCATCTCTAGAATTTTATATCAGATCATCAGGGGGGAATAATTCCCCTCTTTGGAATTTTATCTGGTATCATCAGAGGGAATAACACCCCTCTTGAGAAACATACATCATGTCATTATGAGGTTAATGAAACCCCTCAAAAGAATTATATATGTCATATATTTGTGGTTGAATAAAATGACACCTTGGAATCTCATATCGCATACACTAGGGGAATACTCTCTCCTAGGATACCCATATATCATGCACATTGAAGAACACCCATTCCTTAAGAAATCATATATTATAATCACATGGGATGTACACTTTCCCAAACAAAAATCAATTTTCAAAGGTTATCCTATCATTTAGGAAACCTATTCCCATCATTAAATTCATACTAATCTACATCCATTATAACCATTATGTACTAATTCTCCTCTGATCCAACACAAAAATAGGGAACTCATCATGGTCCAATATGTCACATAATCATCCAAACACCCTATTTGGGATCTTTTATCTCATTCCCAAATCTAGGGTATAAACCAGTCACTCAATGTTTATAACATCTCTCAACCTGACAATGATCAAATTAGGGAATAATCGACCAAAGTGGAGATATTTCAGATGATTCTCACTTGATAGATAACATAAATAACATTTCTCAACTAAATTTGTTATAAGTGGGTCCTATCATAGACAACCTATACCTAGATCCTTTCCAAAACAACCCAACATAGACACTCTCATTTATATATATATGAGGAATACTCACCCCAGATCCATATCAAGATAAAATGATCATGCATATCTCAAAATCCATAGTCTATCTGTTGGAAAATATTTTGAAATCTATAATTGTATCCTGTATGGATAGGACTATGGTATTTTCTACCAAGTTCCACTATGTTACTCATTGTTAAATTATACCCTTCTAGGGTCGTTATATCACATGGAACACATTTATTATCATGCAATTGTCTATCAGTGACTGAGGTATCAACCTTGTATCTAAGGGCCCAATAAGTCCCTAGACACTTCCATTCTTTCCTTGGGGGTTTTAGAAGAAAAATACATTTTAAATTTAAATTTAACCATGTACATGTAATGAATAAAAAAATCATAAGTCATATAAAAAATGATTAATCGTTAGGGATATTATTAGTGACCACATGTTTCATTTAGAATTATTCTATTTTAAGTGAATTCTTACCACCCTAATCTAATATTTCCCAATATCAATCATCTATTTTCCATCAACATGTGTTCTTAAATTCCATCAAAATTCATCCAATTTTTTAACTCATTTATTATTTAATAATTATTTTGAAAATAAAAATATAATAAAAAATATAGGTCATCATTAAAAAAATAGTCTTTTGGATATCTCCCATAGATAAATCCACAAGAAAAAGTGGTTCACATCACCCCCACTATCAACCTAGATATTCATCACATATGGTCCCAATATTTCATTCCAAAACATTCATTAAATTTATTAAAATCATTGTAAATCCATATATAATATTGGTCAGTGAAATACCTTTATTAATCAACAAATAATCTTGTGTGGCCATCCTATTGAGATCCAATATATCCAATTCAAACAACAACTCCATATTGTTAAGACTATTCTACCATGATATATTGGGATCATCATCAAAACCCTATTATATGTTTTACAAAATCAAAATAATGTAATTTTTTTTGAAACCATGAAAGAATTGATATGGAGTGGAAGATTAACCTTTAGCTATAACTTCATAAAACGAGTCTTGAATTCATCAAGAATCTATTAAGATCCACACATGGACACATAAAGATGAATGAAGTGAGGAATGGATGTGTTAAATACAACTATATTTTTTTAAACACCCCTTTAACTAATTTAATAATTTTATTAATATTTTTGATAAATAAATAATTTTTTGTGAAATAATTTTTTTCCTCTAAATGGAAACCATAGAACCTTATTAAAAGAATAATAGATTATATATCACCCAAAAAATATTAAACATCCCATATATAACATTTGTTTTCACTTTGATATATATTAACTCAAAGAGTAAGGTTTTCACCTTTCGAAAATGATTATATGCAATATATTACTCAATGTATAAGGTCTTTTACATAGAATGAAAACGATACATAAATTCGTTCCCCATATGTAATATAGAATCCTTTGTAATGGTTTTTCATGTAACATGCTTGAGTTATATGTAATGTACATTTCAACACATATGGTTTCATCATTACACAAAAATATGATTTTAAATATCATTCTTTATACATAATATTTTATTTCCAAATGTTATATATTATTCGTAAAATATAAGATATTTAACATATAAAATTATGTATACGTATTATTATAATATATTATGTGTAATATATAAATCATACATAATGTTTTTTCCATTATGTGTGAAAAGAATATCTAATATATATATATCCCATTCATTAAATTTTTGTAATTACATGAAAGGATAATTACATTTAAGAAAAAACCTACATAATATATTTTGTTTATGTGTACCATATTCTTTCAAATATGTAATATATATTTTACCTAGTACCATAATTATCTTATGAGCTGTATATATATAAATAAAAAATCAACTGAATATATTAAATACCCAAAACTCCCCAAAACTCCCTCATTAAATTTCAACACCTGCTAGTCTATCCCAAACATAAAACAATAAAAAACCGTAGAAAAATACAACCCTCTCTGGATCAATTCCTAATACTCAACTCCTAACTAATTCCTACCACCACCAACACCACTATGGGGTTAGAATAAACATTTTCAACCCAAGGTCCATCCAAAAACCTAATTCTTTAATATCTAACCATTTTATTCCACAAAAAACATTAAAATATGCATATTTTACCTGAATATTAAAACAACTCTGTAATTTTGAAAGAATAAATAATGTTTTTACTTAAACCTTGTCATGTTTGTCACACATTTGAGTTTGGAAATTTTGAACGTGATCCACATTCCTTTTTTCGTAGAGTTATTTGAGACAGTGCAATAAGGCACAATAATAAACACATGTATAAATTAATATTCATATCATAAATATTATATATTAATATTATTTTCACTATTAATTTTTTAAATTTTTTTGAAAATTAATTTTTATTCATTATAAGAAATTTATACTGACTCAAGGACTATAACACTTAAATATAGGCTTGACCTAGTTAATTTTTCCATTCCATATTATATATGGTTCAAAATTTATCATCATTTTTTTATTAGATCAATGTGATATTTAAACATTATAACTTGTAATGTTTCTCTATCTCAACCTCTACATCTTCGATAATTTTATGGGCCTCAATAATCATCCTAGGAATCTCTATCTAATTTTTCATATCTATATAGGGTCTTATATTATAAACATATAAATAAAACTACATTCATATGGGGTAGGTGAGTAAAATTAATCATCAATATATCTATATTTCTCTCAACTCTCGAATGTAAAAATGATTATGGGTGATGCATGTAGATGTGTTTTTTACATGTAATATAATTATCTAATATTGATATATGAATTATAGGGGGAACATTCTGACTATATAGGATAATAATATATAAACATGACACAAACTTGTGACTTGATTAATAAATTAGTTGTGTTAGGGTTGAGGGTGGAAAACAGGATGAACTGATAAATAATCAGATTATTTTATATTGTAAAATTAATATTAATATTTTATTTTTAATAAATTAATATATATATATATATATATATATTTGTTCCTTTGAATATCTTGTATGATCGATAATTATTTTCATTCCTAGAATAATTATAAACAAAATAAATTGAAGAAATTTATATTATTACTTATATGTAATGAATAATTAAATAAATATATAAATATTATGTGACCAAATTATTAAAATGATAGCCCATTTAAAAAATGGGTAAATTTTAAATTGCGAATTTTAATCTAAATATTAAATGGGTCAACCCAACCTTATATATATTTCCACCATTAATATTCTTGATAAAACAATAATAATATAAAAAATAATAACATAATATCATGATAAAAGAAAACATAGTCTATGTTTAAATCCACATGTTAAACATTTTTATTTTCAAAAATTCGAAGTTATAAAATAAACACATCATGCACAAGGCATATATTATATGAAGAAAAAAAAATATCATCATAGTATCATCCATCACATATCATATAAAATGTAACCCATGATACGAAGAAAATATAAAATTTATCCCTCCCACATAATGGTGAGGGAGAAATACCATATTGTATCCATTTGAGATAAATCCATGTTATCAAATTTTAATCATGGTAAAGGGGAATCACATGGATGATTTGAGGGAATGAACATGAAAAAATATCTTAATATATATGTAGGGAATGGACTCAGGAGTATTTCAGGATCATGTCTATAATAAAGATGATAAGAACACACATATGTGTTATTATATAAGAAATATGTATAATATCTCTCTTATGATTTAGAGGGAAATTTCATAAACATCTTATTCCCATACTAACAAAAAATAACTATTTTTAACATATTATAGTTGAGAGAGATGGAAAAATGATAAAAAATTGTTGTGTCCCAAGATCATGAAATTCATTGAGACACCTAAAATAATTAATTTATGAAAAATTATGTTAATTCAATCAATTCATAAAACTAGAACATCATTATACTGATTCATCTCATCAATAATAAAATAAAATAAAAATATAATCTTGCATGTATCCTAATTCAATCCTCATACAACATACAATGAATAGAATATAGGATATCTCAAATAAAAATATATAAAAAAATTTATGAATATAATATTATAGTATAAAATTTTATATAATTAAATTATATAAATCAATAATTACCAAAACAAAATTCATGGAAAAAATTATATCATAATCATAAAATCTCAAAATTACCCACGAAAAGTAACAAAAAGAATTCACTCCAACACACTCATCCCCAATATCCAAAATTCATATTTACTCCATAATATATATATAAAAATAAATTTTTATTAAATAATTCATAATCATCATACTAATATTTTTTAAAATGGGAACCCTTCTCGTTACCTAGTGAATCTAATTTCCCATCTATAAGATAACTAGAAATTAATTTCAAATCCATCGGAATAAAGTATAAAAACCATGAATCTCTAGAGTTATACCGTATAAAACCTTATAAATAATTAGTAATCACTTCCCTTTATTCATGTTTAAGTCAAACACCTCAACCTTTTCTCAACTAAAAAAATTAAAATCCCACTTATCTAAGATTTCATTATTAATCTAAAATAATGATTAAATATAAAAAATTAAAATATATATGTTACATGATTACAAACTAAACCATTAATATATTCACACTATTTCAAAGAAAAACACTTTAATACACTTTGTAGCTAGAAATAGAATTCATCTTCTCTATTGAAATCACATCAGAATCCTTTGTTAATTTCCATGTATCTTTCAGAATATTTTTCCATTTTTATAAGAGTTAAATAAAGAGAAAAATAATTTATCTATAAATAAATTCATCTCAATATGTTTTCATTGAGCATGGATATCTCATAGGTATTTAGAATAATTATTTTTTCAGAAGTCAGTCATTTAATTCATGTTTTAATATTATTCAATAACATTTAATTGACTTAAATTTATCATCATTTTAAAATACCAAATTAATTCACTCTAAATATCATGTCATTGTCCTAGATATTGGCTTAAGAGGAAGATAATTAAATTTCATAATATAATTATAAAAATTTGAAATTAAAACTAATTTAAAAAAATATTAGTTGAAAACATTTAATACAATAAAGAATTGCATTAAAAATGATTCAATATTTTTTATTTTTTTTAAAATAACTTGTAAATACTTATATTTATATAAAACAAACTATTTGTTTGAATACACATACTCACATTAAAAACAAATTTAGCAAATCAAAATATTAGTTATATTATTTTAAAATCATTACAAAAAAAATTAATAACATAATGTGTTGATAAAATAGTTAATCACTTAAAAATATAGAGAAGTATGTTTTAATATCAGACATACTAAAATGTAATTATTTGATAAAAGATAATATAATAAAATCATAGTGCCAATTTATATAAATGTATTTATCTAAGATAAATTATACTATTATAATCTTGATAAAAATTCATTTTGAATCCAATCATTAGGCATAATGGATTAGACACACAAATAATTCATCTGCTCAATAAATGTTATGTAGTATAAAAAAATTCAATGCATGTTCAAAGATAAGAATGTTTTTTAAAATTATTCACTAAAATATATACGAAGTATTAATAAACATATAGATTATTGAAAAATTAATTTACAACACAAGGGAGATGAAAATTATCAATATGTTGTAATGTAAAATCAATATCATAACATGTTAAATATTTGAGAATAAAAATGTATATGAAATATACATTATCATGTATATATCATTAAAATTTTTAGTATAGGATTTAGATTATGTGTGATGTGGAGGCTCCTTATACATTTTTTAGCTCATAGTGAATCTATAATGTTACTTCAACATATATATTCTTAGATGACAGATTAATTAGTAAAACATTAGTTAGAGTAATGATTTTCTTCCTGAGAGTAATAACATGTCATCAAATTCATATAGGAGTCATTCTCATATAAATATATATGCACTACTTTAGTATAATCCATTAAATATTAATTATCACGTTTATTATTTAGATTTCCATTTGTATGTTATATATTTATATATTTATATAATACATATTAAATGATATAAATTATTCTCAATGATCATGGAAATATATTATTTTTCATAATTTAGAATATTTGACTCTTAAGATTCATTTGGACTTTAGGATTATTTTGGGCATATATCACAAATCACATTGAGTGTACTTTTGTGTATGTTTGTTCATAAATATATATAGTTGTATATCACTATTAAAATAGTCAAAATGATTTTAAATTTCTATAAAATTCAGAAATTTCTACAATGTGAACTACAAAATCAATTAAACTCTTCTACATTGTTACTTTTTATGGTCCGCTGTTTTTTTATCTATAATTTCTATCTTTTGTGTATTGGATTTATCGAATAAAATTCTTGGATACATTTAATATTTTTTAAATATTTTTATAATTACAAATACAATCAATATTATATAATTATAAATAGAAAATATATACATTAACCCCATAATAAACATGATTTCTCATTAATTAATGGAATTTGGACAATAATATTATTGTGTTTGATGATCCCTTATAATAAAAATTATATATAAAAATAGAAACATAAATTCATGTTTTAATTACATCCAAGTAACATGTTTACCTTAGTTGGCCCTTACATTTTTTATTTTTGGTTATGAAAATAATCTAGGGATCATAAAATACAAGTAACGGAGTTTAGGAGAATCTTGGTGCACAGTTATGATGCGCATTTATTTTAACCATGCTATAACCATTAATTTTGGTTATATGTCTGAATATAGGGGTCATGTAGGGTTTGATAACATTTAAAGAAACCACGTGGATCACCAATGAAAATGGTGTGGTGTTCTTCTGTTTTTTGATGGATGTCAAAAGATTAAGGCACATGATTAGTTTAAACACACAGCCACATTTCAAACATTGTAACACCCCTAATTGAATTGATAGTAGGGGTCAACGATTAAGGCTCACGGTTCGTTTAACCATGAGGCCTCCTCTAAGAAACCATATGACCTCCCACTAAACCAACAAAAAGTATAATCGTAACATTTCCCCTTTGTCAGTATTAAGCCTATTCAACCTATAATCTCATATTTTCTTTTCATTATCCTTCTCTAGTCATCTAAAGGTCTCTCCATTGTGATGGACAGAGTAAATCCCTCATTTTTTATGAGTCTTCATAAGATATGTGGCATTTTTTATCTGGTTTAACATTACATATGTAGATATATTCTCTATCGTTAACATCTCCTCTAATTGATCATAATTGTGTTTTTTATGCTATATTTAAGGGGTTTGGAAGTTCATATACATTGTTTCTTATGGATCGAGGATTGTGAAAACCTGATATACTCTTCCTCAATCTCCATTTTCCATGGTGAATTTTTCTACCTCTATTTTGAGGTAGGTGATTCTATATAATGGATTAATTTAAAAAATTGATTTTTAATAATGATAAATTATTCAATATTGTTCATTTAATTTATGTGATATATGGTTTCAATTTATTTTGTGGAGAGAGAAATTTTTAATGGGTTTATACTTTAAAAACTATTTTATTCACACCCTGTCTTTATTTAAATACATGTGTGGTCATTTTGATTTGGAAATTTGTTTTCAACCTCTGATGTTGATTTAAATTGGTGTATATTTTTTTTTATAAATTATATTCATGGTTTGAAATGAAATTTTTAAAATTTTAACCTTAGGAACATTGGTTGTGTTGGAATGTTAACATGGGTTACCTAACAGAACGTGGTTCCATTTAGTGGTAACCCTGGGGATATCGATGGACTATGGAGGGACTCAAAATTAGTTCATACCAAAATATCAGTATTGAAAAAAAAATTATAGTACAAATACCCATATGATACTTCCCAAAATGAGGTTATTTTTGATTTATTATTTATTTTTCACAGGGTGGATTTTTGTCATGGGTTGTTTCTGACATATTTTACTAGGAGGTTGTACCACATAGCTTCACATGATTGGTTATTTCATTGATATATATTTATTTACTTACGTCTATATGTATGGACTAACATTTCAATTTCGGCAACTTCTAGTTATTATAATTTTATTTTTGAAAATATGAATGAAATTTATGTAAAATCAATATAAAATTATCTATTTTTTTTTGGGATTATGAAAAATTCATTGTTAAATAATTTTTTTAAGGTATTCCTATTAAATTCTTGATATTTGGGACTGAATATACCTTATAGTGGTATCCAAGTTGGATTTGATCTCAAATCCTATTTTTAAATTTATACACTTATAGATGATGTATTAAAAGTTCTATGTAAATGGATGAAATTCATATAAAATATTGGCTTCTCTTATTTTTTCTTCTTTTAGTATGGTTGGTTTGGAGGTTACGGTTTTTCACATAGGGATATTTTGTTCTTCCTTGATTCATAAATTTCTCATTGATAATTTTTTTCTTAAGCTGTATGAATCATGGATGTTTATCATTCTTCTAAATTGTACTTAAGATGTATGTCTTATTTATTTACATTCAAGAAATTTCTCTGTTTTCATTTTTGTACCTCACATTGATGGTCCAAGTCAAGTTTCATGTTATGTTGAACTGGTATAGTATGTTAAAATATTTTATGAAAGGGATGTCCATCCTGAAGTGTCTTAACACTACCTAGGTTAGGTTTTTTATGTATATTCAAGATTTTGGACCATCATAATTATGGTAGTATGGGAGGTTTCATGTCTAGATAACCTCCAAGTCTATATAAAAGTTACCATGGCTAGTAAAAAAATTTCACCATGTTTTATACTTTCTGTTCAAGCTCATTAGAATGAAATATGTGTTATATTTTTTATAAATGACCATGTTCTTCTCCTGAAGAATTTTATTTTGATATTATAATTCATAATTTCTTTAAATTCATGATATTAAAAGAAAACAATTTTGAATTCATGATGATTGTTCTATGATTATATATTATTATAAAAAGATGATCAATAATTTTCTTGTAGTTAATAAAAAATGACTCAAAGAAGTGTTCTTAAAAATCCAATAGTGGAAGCTATGAGATTAGATCCACATGTCATTACTCTATTTGACATTTCATTTTTTGAAGCTATAATATGTATTGTACGTACTCTGGGTCATGGGGGTGGTGGGAAACTATGATTCATGGTGAACTATGGATCTGAATTCACAATGAATGTAGAGACCCAAGATTGACGTACATGGACATTACATTCCTTTTTTGGAATACATAATACATAAAAAAATAGACACCCAAAGTCCATAATAGTTTAGTGTCTTTGGAAACTTGGAACATAATCTTCTAATCATTGTGAAAGATCTTCTAATCATTGTGAAATATCTTCAACATCTCCCATAAATTTATTCCCCTTTTGTTTTATTACCTTATACCTTTATTTATATCATGGGGAAAAAATATAATCGGTGATCTCAAATTCTCAGTAAGTTTAAGCATGGAGAAAATAAAACAAACCATATACATTTGAACATAAAAACATGAACATAAATATTAAACATCAAAATCATGAGTTGTGAAATAAATCTTGGAAGATGGTAAGGCATAAATCTTAAACCAACATCAATCATGATAAAATAGCAAGGGAATAAAACATGTAATTGTGTTAAACCATTAATCACATGATATTATTTCCATAGTAGCCAAGGAATTGCTTCCAAGTCCATCATAGTGGACAAATTCCATTACTGAACTGGGTTTACCAGCCGTTCTAGCCGTCTATTATAGAACCAGATTTTACTATCTCTACCAGCCATGCATATCTTATGAGATATAAATCATTACCCAATGCATTGGAGGGAGATATAGGTCCCACCAATCTCATAATGAACCCAGTATTATGTCTTCCACAAAATAACGAATCATACATCATAGCATAACCCATGTAATAGAATGGGATTCATAGACATGATGCCAACATAACACAATCCATATAAGATTACATGACTTCATAAAAATAATTCTATCATAACATTATCCATATAAAACAAGGGATATAATTTCATCATAAACAAATTAAAACTATGTAAATAATAGGGACATTATACATGGAACATATCCATAATAATGAATTTCATCATAGATAGAAAATAGTTTTGATAAAACACTTGAAATGAATTCATAAGGATAATATCCTTTATTCCTCAAAATCATTTTTATTTATAAAAATGTCGTGCAATTTTAAATGAAAAAAAATCGTTGAAAATAATAATGAAATCTTGTAGAGGAAGCTTCATCGAAATAAGGCTTTATGAAACTGTAAAAATTAGTTAATTCCATATAAGTTAAAAAAACCTCTCCTCATAGATTTTACCGAAAAACAGAAAAAGTGCCTTGTATGGTAAACAAAAGAATGATTCCTTCCATATAACATGGTAAAAGTAAAAAAGGGTAAAAATGACATTAAAAATATATGGAATATTAATAAACACTATATGAAAACATTTTTATAAAACAAGGATATGGATGCTAAATATAACCCCAGTAAATAATTATGTATAAGGAATCTCAAATAAAAATGAGATTGCAAAATTATCGCTTACCTTTGGTTCAATTTCTTCCATTCATGTGAAATCCTATTTTATAATGTTTTAAATATTTTCATTGAATTATTAAATTATCATAGTGATTTTTATGATATCATATATGATTTACATAAGCCTTTATATTACCCATTCATTAGTCAATTCCATGTTGAAGAAATATTTTGGGTAATAATTGTTTCATTTATTGTACGTGTTTGGACTTGATGTTGTTGATATTATTACTTATATCATGATTTACTTACTTCAAGAATGTATAAAATGATTTATATGTCATATATATATTCAGGGAATATATATATAATTTATTGATAAATGAAATTAAATACATCGTTCATGGAGACAGTAGGTCGTACGTACGCATGAAAACATTTTTCCTTTACTTATTTACTTGAAAGAAATAATGTAATGAAACACACACACACACATATATATATATATACATAAATACAGAAGAATTATTATGTCATATATCTCAGTATTATTCATTATATATACTTTATAATCATTCTTGAATGGTTAACATGGAGAATGAATCTCGTCGTGTATTGGAGACGGTAATCCGTACGTACGCACGAGGGATGATATCATTCAAATATTATTGAATTTAATTGGATTTGAAAATATAATATCTCATAATTAGTATCTTGTTATAATAATAATATATATATTTATGATATCTACCATTATACGCTTCCATGTAACGTGGTGGTGGAAAAACATATTACACCACAACGTGGAGACAGTATTCGGTACTTACACACGTGCAATGATTTTGATTTTCATAAGATGGATAGAAGGTGAGATAGGTTTGTTTTATATTTATAATAACATATCAGTATATGAGTGATACTACTGTTATTATTTTATAATTAAACAACTAATAAAGAGGATGTAGAAGAAGATTTTTTTTTGAAAGAATTGGTAGAAGATATACGCTCTTCCTTGAAGTGATTCCTTTAAAATTTATCTTTGGGAACTAGAGTTGGTATTTTGAGAAGACCAGAACCTCTATAATGTTACTAGAGAAGTTTATAAGAGGAATTGGTAGAGGGTTTTTGATCTTGGAGGCTCAAAATTGAGTGAAGAGGAGAGGGATGGAGGTTCCCTTATATATGAGAGGAGATGGACACTTTTGGAATCCTCAAAAATATTAATTTATAATACACTCAAACCCCACATTAAAACTACAATATCAGTAAACATAGGATATGATATAATATAGGGTTGAAATCTCCTCATCCAATTAAATTGATACATGTTTTGATTTTATTTTCAACCTTATCATTTTGATTTATCGTTATTTAATCATTTTCATTTTATTTGTGGTAAAATGTTATGAACTTTAAATGGTTATAAATTCTTAATTATGTGTTGTTAATTGTAAATAATTGGATTATTTAGGACTTGGTCGCCCATATATATTTTAATCTGTAATTTTTAATTAATTTTGTGGGTTTTACACAATTTAATAATATGCTATTTTCATAAAATATCAATAGTGTCAATTTTGACACAATTCATTTATTTGAATTTAAATAAAATCCACACAGAATATAGTTTCGAAAAAAATATATAATAGATTCATAATAAGTAATTTTACTTTATAAAATTCGTGTATCACATTAATTAGTTCATAAAATATTTATTTTGACACTTTTAAAATTATTTATTGGATATTTCTCTTAATAAAATAATTACTACAACATTTTGGTGTAATTATTTAATATACTTATTTGTTGCATAAAAATTAAAAATAAAATACTATTATGGAGATAAATCTAATTTATTTCATTATAATACTTTCTATCGAATTTATCATCTTAAAATCAAAACATTTAAATTTTTATATTCATTAAATTATAGAGGTGAAAACTTTTACATCATTTAAAATAAAATAATATAAGTGTCCTAATCTATTTTATAAGGCTCCAAATGGTCAAAAAGTTGACACATGGATTATTATGGTGATTATATACTCAACCAATAATTTGTTTTATGTTTTTTGGTCTTTTGATGGGTATTATTATTTTATTAAAAATAATATTATTGATATTTCACTAAATAAATTATTTTTCTATCATTAATGAATAAGCTATTATGGTAAATATATATTTCAAAAAAATTATAAATAAATTATCATTATAAAGAAAAACATATTATATTTAAATTTTTTTTTATAATATAATTTATATTTAGTATAATCTTATATTAAATTTAATTTAATTATTAATGATTAAGTAAGACATATTTAACTTTTCTTTAAATAAAATAAAATAAATGTCTTAATCACATACAATTGGGTTCCAATAGATACCATTTAGACCCATGTATATTTTATGACAAAATCTATCATCCAATTATATTATGAGTAGTGTTAGGGTAATTTTACAATATTATTTTTACCCTTAATTACATAATTTACCTTTAACTATGGTAAATAAAATTTACAGTGGTTACTATTCGTATTGCACAAAAATAAAAGTGGCCTATTAACATTATTTATAACTAATGATTACAAAAATGGAATCCATTTTTATAAATTGGAAACACGGATGTTGTAGTAATTCATTTAAAATTAATCTTGTTATCGAAAAAACGTGTTTTTGTTTAAAACATTTCAAAAGATTGAAATATTTTTACCTATGAATTCAATGAAAAATTAATGATAATGACAAATATTATTTTAAATGGTAAAAATATATTCAATTTATTCTTTTAAACCATTAAATATTATAATTTAACGATATAATTTATCTCGATGAAAAAAGTTGTTTTTAATTAAAATTTAGCGTATTTTTACTATTCATCAAAATATGAAGGTTATCAGAATAATGTCAAAAATTTATCCAATGTAAATATTTATGTCTTGATTCAAAATAAGAAGTTGAATTTTTCAAATTGAACTTATAAAATTTTCAAAAATTAAATTTAAAATGGGTTTTCCATGAAAAGGAGACAAAACTGCATTTTTTGAAAAAATACTTCTTTTACCTGAAAAATTAAGTTTGTTCTCATACCATGTTATAGAATATGTGAAATATGAATGAAAATTTTATAAAATAAAAAATTTGGTCAATAGTATTCATAACGGATAGTTCATAATAATATTATAATATATCTTTGTTTAGTGAAACTCATTATTGCATACAACACCTACTATTGAGGAAGGTCATGCTTATATGCAACACATGCCAAGAATATTGTTTTCATATAATACAAGATAATACAGTGTTTCATATAACCCAAGTTAATTTTAGTGTAGCGTACAAAACAATACATCAATGAAATTAAAAATAATATTTCTCATAAAATCTCAAGGTGTTACATTCTACCCCCCTTAAAAATAATTTTTCTTTCAAAATTCATTTGGGTTATAAATGGTTTACTACTTGATATTTTCTTTAATATAAACCCACATTTAAAAAAATAATACTAAAACTTAATTTTAAAAAGGAATGTTAGAAACATTACGGTCACCCAATGTAACTTATCACTAGGTTTCCACATAGGAGAATACAAGTGAAAATATGGATATGGAAGAGAAATATAACCATCGTGTTCTGATAAAGAGTGGTAGAGAACATGGCGATGAAGAATCCATCAATCACAAATCCATAAATTTTTGATGATCTAATGTAGCACCGGATTCATTGGATATGAGGGTACTATGACAACATTTTTTGTTTTCAAGATCATTTCCCTAATGTTGATGATTTTTATTCATATAGATAAATACTTACTTGATTTTAGTGTAATATCATCGTTGGTCATTCCATGAAAAAATTTCACTTAATCTATTATTTGAAAAAATGAAGTAGAGTTTTTCCTCATTGAAATCTTATCAGATCATGTGATTGAATGATGGGTCATTCTATCTATCTCAAATAAAAGTTTAGGAAAAGTTATAAAATATTCATAAGTACATATATGGTGATATTAATCGTATATGGTTCAAAAAATGGAGTTATAATTCATCTATCGTACCACTTAATAAAATAAATGTAATTTATAATAACTAGAGACTTCTTGTAGGCCAATCGTAGGCAATAATGTCTTGTCACACTTCAGTTGTGGGTTCGATTCCCACATCTTTGTCCGATGCGATGGGTTGTCGTCCATTCTTCGAGTTGTTCTTTTTCTTAAACTACACCATTATAACATTTCAGAAATAATATTGAAAAAAAGTTATAGCCATAAAAATAACTATTATATTCCATCATAATACATTCCAACCTTTAGGCATATCCAAAATAGTTTTGTCCAAACTGACATTATAAAGAAAAATATTACTAGAGAGGCCATCTATCAAACATGTGAATACCATCATTTATCCTGCATATATCATAAGATATATCTTGTTGGCAACATTCCAAACCTGTGAATACCTTAATCATCTATCCTCTTGAAACATGAATTTCTATAGAACCTTAGTGAAAACATGAATGTTGTCAAAAGATAACTATTTCCACAAATGAAATTCCCAAAATTTCTATATACTCAAACCATGATGTCTCTTTGTCCTTATATCATTCATGAGCTCATTAATAATATCCAATATATTAGTTTCTCCTTATCCCTTCATTATACGCATATTATCTTCTTTCCAAAAATATTTTAATAACTTTTCATGGATATAGGTACCATATAATTTTTGAAAACCACAATAAACCAATACATAGGTATTCCAAAATTCCAAGATACGATAAATGAGATTCCCCAACACTATTTTTGAATCCCATTACATAAACACTTAATCATTCCACCACTTCGTTATCATATATTCAAAATCACCAACAATGATCGCATGTGACTTCCCATTTCCCTTTGACATAAGTGGATGTTTATGCCGATCATCATTAACCCTTTGATTAAGGAATTGGTTAGCATAATTCTCCATTTCCATGAGAAGTGTTGGTGGTGTCTTCAATGTAGTCTTTTCTCTATTCACATCATTAGCTACAATTTTCTCATTAATTCGGCACTCAGATGCTCGATGATCTTCTTTTCCATACGTAAAACATTTTATAGTCCCTTTAAAACAATCTCCACCATGCCTATTTCAACACATTGAGCATAAAGAAACATTATTCTTCATTTCAACAATTTTTGATATTTTTCATTGAACTCCATCATTCCTTTCTTGTCAAAACCATCAGATGGATATGTAACACGGACTTCCAATTCATCCTTGATAGAACAATGCACTGTTTCTTCATAGCTACTGAAGTCTCTTATAGCTAATTCCATATGAATACTTGGTTTTAAGCCACTAATGAATCGATCAACATTACTTTCAGGTTTTATGATGAATCTAGATGCATACCTTGCATGCCATGTAAAATATGCCTCATATATACCAACAGATTCATCATCAATGTTCTTAGTCTCAATGAACTCCTTTTCCATATTTTTTTGAAGAATATGAAGGATGTATTTATTGAAAAACAATTTATTGAACTCCTCCCAATCTAAGGATTCAATTTCATCTTGGGGCCTTGTATTCTTAATTAGAGTCCACCACTAGTACGCTTCACCTTCTAAATGGTAAACATCCAGAATTAATCTTTCACGTTCCGATCAACGATGTATGGAAAATATCTTTTAAATGGAACTGATCTGTTGTTCATAAAAAAGTGGTTCAAAAGACCAACTGAATGAAGGTGTATGTTGCCTCATGAAGGAATCAATAGAATAGTTCTCCCTTCTATGATCATTTGGAAGTCCATAATGATTCATTTCTTGTATAAGTATAGCAATAAATTTTTTCCCTCCATTTCCCACATCATTTGGTTGTTCATGAGTAAAATAATTGCATTTCCCAGTGCATTGATCATTAACACGGTTCCTTCGGGTTCCATCCATTATCTGAAACCCAAAAAGAATAGTGTGAGAAGAAAAATCATACTAGGAAAACAACATAATCAAGGGGAGTACTTTCAATCTCTAACATCTTAGGTTTAATCATAGGTTATTAATGATCGTTATCATAATTATAGGACTATAACCTAAACTTATACTTATCCTTAGGGACATCCATAGACATACTATAGAAATATATCTAGGGATATCACTAAAGTTTTCACATCCTAGTTTCCAAATGTTAACTAAAAATTTCCTCTGAAACCTACTATAGAGACCCATGCTTGACGTATATGGACATTACATTACTTTTGTAGAATACTTTATACATAACAAAAAACAGACAACCAAGGACCATAATAGTTTTTTGTATTTGGAAACATGGACCATAATCATCTAATCATAGTGAATGATCTTCAAGATCAACCATAAAGATATTCCCCTTTTTTTCGTAACTAAAACCTTTCTTTATATCCTGGGGAAAAGAAAAAATATAAAGGGTGATCTGAAATGCTCAGTAAGGGTAAGAATGGATAAAATGAAACAAACCATATACATTTGAACTTAGAAACATGAATATAATGTTTAAACATTAAAATCTTGAGTTTTGAAATAAATAATGGAAGTACGTAAGGCATAGATCATAAATGAACATCAATCATGATAAAATAGCATTGGAATAAAACATGTAATTGTGGAAAACCATTAATCACATGATATGATTTCCATATTATCCAAGGAATTGCTTCCAAGACCATCATAGTGGAAAAATTCCATTACTGAACCAGGTTTACCAGCCGTTCCATCCATGTATTATTGAACCGGATTTTATTTTTCGTTCCAACCATGTAAATCTCATGAGATATAAATCATTACCAAATGCATGTGTGGGAGATATAGGTCCCATCCATATCATAATGAAACCATTATTATGTCTTCCAAAAAATCATACATCATACATCATATCATAAACCATGTAATATAATGGGATTCATAAACATCAGGCCATCATAACATAATCAATATAAGAAAACATGACTTCATAAAAATAATTACATCATAACATAATCCATATAAAAATGGGATATAATTTCATCATAAAAAAATAGAACCATGTAAATAATAGTGACATTACATATGAAACAAATCCATATTAATCAATGTCATTTTAGATGGAAAATAGTGTTGATAAAACACATGAAACAAACTCCTGAGGAAAAAATCCTTCTTCAAAATTATTTTATTTTCTCAAATTATTGTGCAATTTTAAAAGAAAAAAGTGATTTTTTTGAAAATAATCATTAAATATTATAGAGTAAGAATCATGGAAATAAGGCGTTATGAAACTGTAAAAATCATTTCATGCTGTATAAGTAAAAAAACATTATCCTCGTACTTTTTACTAGATAAGTCAAAACGTTCCTTGTATGGTAAAAAAATAATGATTCCTTCCATACAATGTGGTAAAAGTAAACAAAAGGTATAAATGACTTTAAAAATACATGTAATAATAGTAAACATTTTATGAAATTTTTTTATAAAACAAGGACATGGATGAAAAATATAACCCCAGTAAATACTTATGTATAAGCAATCTCAGATGAAAATGAGATTGCAAAATTATCCCTTACCTTAGGTCAAATTTCTTCTGATCATGTCCAAACCTCCTGTATAATGATTTAAATGATGTCATTGACTTATTAAAGAATCATTTTTATTTTTATTATATCATATATGATTCACTTACAACTTTATATGACTAATTCATTTGTCAATTCCATGTTGAAGCAACATTTTTGGTAATAAATGATTCATTTATCATAATTGTTTGGACTTGTTGTTCTTGATATTATTACTTATATCATTATTTAATTACATGTATAATATAAAACAAGTTTTATATACAATATATATATATATATTCAGGGTATATATATATAACAGATTTATAAATTAAATGAAATACATTGTTCACGGAGATGGTAGGATTACGTACGCATGAACAATGTTTTTCTTTCCTTATTGACATGAATGAAAGTAAGTAGATGACATATATATATAGTGAAATTATTATGTCATATATTTTAGTATTATTCATTATATATACTTTATAGTCATTCTTGAATGGTTAACACGGAGAATGAATCTCATCGCGCTGTGGAGATTGTAATCCGTACGTATGCAAGAGCGATGATATCATTCTAATAATTATTGAATGAAATTGGAGTATAAAATATAATATCTCATAATTTTTATCATGTAATAATTATAATATATATAGTTATTATGGGAACTATCATACCCATCTATGTAACATGGTTGTGGAAAAACAGAATACACCACAGCGTGGAGACATTATTTGGTACGTACACTCACAAGGAGATTTTGTATTTCGAAGGTTGGATAGAAGGTGAAATAGGTTTATTTAATATTTATAATAACATATAAGTTTATGACTGATGATTATGTTATTACTTTAAAATGAATCAACTAATGAAAAGGAAGTAGAAGAAGAATAAAATTTGAAGGAACCGGTAGAAGATATTACCTCTTCCTCGAAGTGCCTCATTTAAACATCCTCTTAGGGTACTAGAGTTGGTATTTTGAGAAGACCAGAACCTTTATAATGTAACTAGACAGGTTTAGAAGAGGAATTGGAAGGGGTAGTCCGATCTTGGAGGATCAAAATTATGTGTAGAAGAGAGGTAAAGAGGTGCATTGTATAGGAGAGAAGAGTGGCACTTTTGGAAACCTCAAAAATATTAATTTATAATAAACTCATACCCCACATAAAAACACCCAATGTAACTCCACATAGGATATTAGATAATATGGGGTTGTATTCACATCAAACAATCAAATTTAGACATGTTTTGATGTTATTTTAAACCTTATAATTTTTATTTACCCTTATTTAATCTAATTAATTTTATTTTTTGTAAAAATATTATGTATTTTAAATGGTTATAAATACGTAATTATGTGTTTTTAATTGTACATAATTGGATACATTATGAAATTTTCGACTATGTAAATTTTAATTAGTAATTTTTAAATATTTTTGTGGTTTTTACACAATTTAATAATATGTTATCTTCATAAAGTATCAATAGTGTCAATTTTGACACAATTTATTTATTTGAATTTAAATAAAATCCACATGGAATATATTTTCAGAAAAAAATATTAAATAGATTCATAGAAAGTCATATTAATCTATAAAATTCGTGTATCACATTAATTAGTTCATATAATATTTATTTTAATAATTTTATAATCATTAATTCGATATTTCTCTTAATAAAATAATTACTACAATGTTTTTTAGGATTATTTAATATACTTATTTGTTTCATAAAAATTAAAAATATAATAATATGATAAATATAAATGTAATATATTTTATAATAATAGTTTTAATCGAATTTATCATCATAAAATCACAACATTTAAATTGTTAAATTCTTTAAATTATGATGGTGAAAACATTGACATCATTTAAAATAAAATTATATAAGTGTCCTAATATATTTTATAAGGCTCCAAATGGTACAAAACAATACACTTGTATGATTATAGTGTAGATATATACAAAATATATTTTTCGGCCAAGTATTTGGGAATTTTGATGGGTATTATTATTTTAATAAAAACAATATTATTGATTTTTCACTAAATAAATAATTTTTGAATCAATAATGTATAAGCTATTAAGGTAATTAAATATTTCATAAAGATTACAAATAAATTTCCATGATAAAGAAAAACACATTATATTTAAAATGAGTATTTATAATCGAATTTATATTCAATATAACCTTATATTAAAAATAATGTAATTATTAATGTTTGAGTGATACATATTTAACTTTTCTTTAAATAAAATTAAATAAATGTCTTATTCACATACAAGTGGGTTCTAATAGATACCATTTCGACAAAATTATATTTTAGGACAAAATATAATCATCCAATTATATTAAGGCATGTGTTAGAGTAATTTTACAATATTATTTGTACCATTAATTGCCTATTTTACATTTAACTATGGTAAATAAAATTTACCATAGTTACTATTCATAATGCCCAAAATAAAAGTATCCTTTTAACATAATTTGGACTTAATGATATCAAATATGGAATCCATTTTTCCAAATTCAAAACATAGAAGGTGCAGTAATTAATTTAAAAATAATCATGTTGTCTAAAAAAATGGTATTTTGTTTAAAACATTGCAAAAGATTGAAATGTTTTTACATATGAATTAAATGTCAAATAAATGATAATGGCATAAATTATATTATATGGTAAAAATATATTCTACTTATACTTTAAACCCATTCAATATTATAATTTATCTATATAATTTATCTCGATAAAAGAGGTTGTTTTCAATTAAAATTTAGCATATTTTTACTATTCATCAAAATATGAAGGGTATCAGAATAATGTCAAAAATTTATCCAATGTAAATTTTAATGTCCTGATTGAAAATAATGTGTTTAATTTGTCAATTTAACTTATAAACTTGTCAAAAAATATATTTAAAATCGGTGTGCCATCAAAAGGCGACAAAACTTCATTTTTAAAAAAATACTACTTTTGTCCAAAAAATAATTTTTCTTCTCATACCATGTTCTACAATATGTGTAATATGAATTATAATGTTATAAAATTAAAAATTTGGTTATTACTATTCATAATGGCTAGTTTATAATAATATTATAGTATATCGTGGTTTAGTGAAACTCGGTATTTCAGACAACACCCGCTATTAAGGAAGGTCTCTCTTGTGTGATACACAAGCCAAGAATAGTGTTTGCGTATAATGCAAGCTAATACGGTGTTGCGTATAGTGAAAGTTAATTTTGGTGTAGCTTATAACACAAGACATCAAAGAAATTAAAAATAATATTTCTCATAAAATATTGGGGCGTTACAATGAAACATCCACTCACATTCCATGGTGACAAGGGACCACAAGAATCCGAGGAGTGGCTAGAGTGGATTGAGGGGATCTTCAACATCCTGAATTCTATATAAAGATAAAAGGTGGAGTTCTCCATGTATATGGTCAACGTATCGGGATAGAGATTGCGAGAATACATTGTACAAACTATGTTTTATTGGGATCTCGCATGGACTTCATTAAAGAAAATTATTAATAAATTGTTTTAACCAGAAACATTACATGATTCAAAGACATGGGATTTTCTTACCAAGGAGTAATGGGAGTATAATATTCCAATTTATTTCACCCACTTATCTATGTAGCTGCATCTGGAACAGGATCTAGTAACCAATGTGTACGTAAAGGCTCTGAGGATTTAGTAGGGACTAAGGCATGATATTTTGTCAACGAACATAATAATTTAATTTCTAAACATCATGGAGGTAGTTAAACATGAATATTTTTTTGAGGTTGATATATTTTGAATGATATGGTTGGGTGGAGCTTCAATTTTTTCATTTGTTAGTCGAAGGATGTCGTATGGACAATAAAAAAACTTTAAGGGTGGTCAATTCTCTTCAAGACTAGTATGAAGATATTTTTTAGGACAAAATAGTCCATCTCCTTTCAATTTAGAAGTCATGGTCATTACAAGCCTAAATATATAGAATCTAATTAGAATTTTCATCCTTAGGGATTATTGGGGTTTCTGAAGTGTTTTGGTAAAAGGATGTCCTAGGGAAATAGGGCAATATCCACGATGATAAAGGGTTTAAATTATCACAAGGATGGTTCTATTGGGGGTGGGTCTTATCCATTTCCCATGTGGGATGTTCATGTGGCCAAGACTGGGCAACATTATGTGATCTACATTGCTTTAGAGTAATCCTAAGTAGGGAAAGCTACTGTTAGAGGTATGATGTTTATTTTGTCTTCTATAATTTTATCATTTTTTGATATCGATTCTACTAATTCATTTATGTTTCCAAATATAGTTTATGTGATTGGATTATGATGATATCTTATATCTTATATTTTGGATCTTTCCAGCAAATTTGGAATGATGTACAAATAAGGTTTTATTTGTCCCATGTGAGAGGTGATGATAGTCGGCTATTGGGTGATTTGGTAAATTTTAGTAATCAATATTCATATTTTCAACCATATTATTTTCATGGATTAGAGGATTATTTTTATTTCCTAGAATGAATTTTATCATCATGAGGGTAAATTTTGTTCTCCCGATGGGGTCACTCATGTTTTTTCGGGTGAGTGGGACTCGAGATCAGGAAGGGAAGGCCTTTTGTTATATATGATATAGTAATATTGTACAATTTGTAAGAGATAATTTCCAATATAGTTAACCCATTCATAGGAATTCATTTAACAACGTTTGTGTGTTTATACATTGATATTTTTTGAATGATTTTTTTTGGATTACCACAACAAAGATACATTGATTTTACTATTAACATACTCCCTAGTCTGATTCCCATTTTTATGACACATTATCAAATGACACCGAATAAATTGGTGAACATAATCTCCATCTTGAAGATATAATGGAAATTTTATTTATTTATCACATCATGTCACCATGGAATTTTCCTATCCAATTTTATATGAAGTAATATGGGTGTCTCATAAATTTCATGCATTATCAAAACATAAGTCAGTTGATCATTAAAAAAAATTTCCATTTCATTGGATTAATAGTCTCTTTGACCAATTTTGATGGTGAATGTTGTTCTTAAAATATGTATCTTCATCATGGTACCAATGATTTAGAGTCCTATATGAGTATATACCTAAGATAGTGTTTAGGAGCCAGTATGAGCATTTCATGTTTTTGGATATTCCATTCATTCTCACTAACTATCTCCCCATATTTATGGATTTGATGATCTAAATCATTCATCAGTTCATAAAATATTTTATTTACTGGGTGTACTCCAATACAAAGTAAGAGCATATTGGAAATCTAGATATCATTCTTCAAAAATTGAGAGAACATCATATATATGGTAAGACTTCCAAAATGTTATTTTCGGATTGGAGATGTAAAATTTCTGGGGATTATGATATATGATATTTGTGAGTTAATACATGTTGATAAATTTAAGGTAGTTCTGTGATGGGGGAATCTCAGAAATATGTTTGAGATCTCACGATTCTTGGGTATTGTTGGTTATTATATATGGGGTTTGGTATATTTCACCAATATCATAACATCAATGGTAGATTTAACCCATAGGGGTGTAAGGTTATAATGAAAAAAAATTCTATAAATATTTTTAGGAGATGAAGTTGTGTTTGACTTTACAACCAATTTTGATTCATTCATAAATATTTTTGCGTTATAATTGTTTCTATAATTCTTATTTTTCAGGTATAGAATGTCTATTGATGCAGGGGAACATGGTGCTAGATTATGGATCATAGTAGTTATAAACTCAAGAGATGAACTAACCAACCCATGATCATGAGTTGGAATAGTTTTTTCATGCACTCAAAATATGGCTTCACTATCTATTTGGGGAGCAGTTTAAAATATATTTTCATGGAAATTTCCTGAAATATATTTTTACCTAGAGGGGTCTCAAATTGAGATAGAGAAACTGGGTGGATTTTATATAAAATTTTCATATTTATATTGAATTAACTCTTGGTAAATGGAATGTGTTTGAATATTTGTTGAATATAACCTTTATTATTCAAGATATGAATGAATCTACTAAATAATGTTCTATGATGACAATGATTCATGAGATTAGCTTGGGAGTTGAAGGGGTTGGGGGATAAGTGTTCATGGATAAAGTGAAAAATGATTTGTTTTTTGATGTGTGTGTTCCTATGGGTCAGGTGGGAGACCCTGAGTGCAAATACATTAGCAAAATAAAATATGGTGGGGATACCTCGAGTGAGTTGTCTCACTCTCCCAATAGAACTTTCTGTGTCCGTAAGAAGGTTGGTTGTTCCAGTTTCTATAAGGTAAGACATTTCGATAGTGGAAACTAGCCATGATACTCTATACAACCTGGATATACCATGATGTATCACCAATTATGGAATCAGTTTTGGTATCCAAGGATGAGGTAGTAAATTTTAGGTTTTGGTTCCTGGTGTCTCACTTGTTATATAATTAAAGAACACAACTATTGGCTATATAGTTTGTTTTTATATTTTCCCAATATGGTATAGATGTGGGATGATATTTACATGGATTTCACCATTGGATTACCCTAGAATATTGTTTGAAGGATTCTATTTCGGTGATCAATTATCAAATTATGAAATAAATTCATTTCATTCCTCTCAAGGGGAAGATGAATGATGAACTACATGGGGAATTATATGTCTGAGATATTTTAAGACTTCATGGGGTTCTCCTTGTGATTGTTTCTAATATGGACACATGATTTATATATATATTATGTAATTTTTTTATCAAAATATAATGGGTTCCTAAATGAAATTTAACTCAACTTGTCATATACATACATAAGGACAAATAGAGAGTATTTTCCTAGGATATTGATGATATATATTGGGCATAAGTACCTTATTTTGGTGAAACTTGAGAAGATAATTTCTCTATGGTAAAATATTTGTAAAAAAATAGATATCTGGATTTGATAAAGATGGTGAAATATTAATAATTGTATGGGCGGTCATGTATATCTCCCATATATTGAGCAGAGTTGGGAGAGTGGTCATAATTTTCTCGAAGACTCATACTAGAGAATATTGAATGTTTTTCTTTTATTTGCAATATTTTTTTCACAAAATAGATCCATAATATATTTATACAGACCATTATCATTGGTCTATAGAGTTTGAGTTTAACAAATAAGTTTCTCTTAGAGTTTTATCTCCTTTTAGAAATCATTGGTTTGGTAATAAATGTATTTTTTCACCATTGTTTTTATCCCCATTGAGATCATGGAGTAACTCAAAAAGCTGTAATATTAGTTTTACATGCAATATCACATGCACTCAATTCATGTCATGTTTCATGTTTTTTAGCTATAGAGTCACAACCAAAATCTCTCCCATGTGATTGGATGGGAGGATATTGAACTTGTGACCGATACAACTATTGTGGAGTAGCCAGTTTAGATTATGGATCATCAGGACAAGGTACTGCATGGTAAAGTCAAACCATTGGTATGGGTACTATAGTAGTGTGGATGGGATATCTATGAGGCATAGTAGTGGGAATAACTAATGAAGAAACCATTTACTTCTCTTTTTGGGGGTCTAGAATCTTGAGGATTTCATGGGAACAGATATTGATTATGGTGAGGAGAATTGTGATGTCCTTAATGTCTCTTATATTCCTTAATCAAGGCTTGGTATTTCTTTTTTAGGGTTTGATAAGATTAATGGGATCATAGGATGAAAAAATAATTTTTGAGAATATATAAAGGTGAACTGTTAAGGAATATAGTTACTATCCCTTTGCGGTAACTATGTAGTTTGGATTTCTATTTGAAAATGGTCAATGAAACCATGGGGTCAATAGTGAAAAACAAATAGGATATGGTGTTTTTACTAGGGTGTGACAAAGTTAATATGAATGGTTAGTTTATATGTGTTTCCTCTAGTCAAACCATGTGACCCACCCAAACATAATAGATAGTAAGGGCACATGGTTAAGGAGCACAATTAGTTTAACTATGCGGCTTCCTCCATGAAATCGTGCAACCGCCTTTTTAACAGTTAAAAATAGTATTTTACCCTTATAAACAAGGTTGGTTTTAATGATAAGTATCCCCTAAAATCATATTGGAACATCATTTTCTATATAATCCATATCCTTTTACACATACTATTACATGATTTTAATCATAATTAAACATCAAATAACAATCCAAGGATCATAAATATCGTGTATTTGGAATATTAGGTACACAATTGGAAATGTGAAATCAAACTGAAACATAATTTGTTTAATACACATAATGAGATCCTAACTACAATTGAGATCTTACATATACATAAGATAACCTAGGGAATACATAAAAATGGTTGATCTAAAAAAAATTATAGAATAAACATTAGAATAAATCATACCATATTCGTAAGAGAGGATAACATTATGACAAACAAAATGAATGGAACATGAATAAACATATTGAATAATTACATATATAAAATTGGATCATGTAATCAGGGAATCATATAATTTTGTTAGAAACATAAAACATTAAATAAGCATTAGTTAAGGCTCATTCCATGTGGAGGATCACAACTCTTGGCCAACCACCAAGATTGTTGCACATGGATCACGACTCAAGGATTACCCCAAGACCATTTCACATGACCTATATGAAACTAAAAGTTAACCAGTGCAATGTAGGTATATCTAGGTACATGCATCATAACATGTTCATGAATACGTGTGCACGTGAAAAATGAACATAAGGGTGACCCGTTGAATGAAATTGGTATCATAATCATGTCTCAAGTAATAAAAATAGGAATATCAAAAATAATTACAAGAAAGAATGGATTAAAAACATATATCTAATTTACTAGGGGAAACTAGGAATATATCATTACATGTGATGTCAAAATGATGTCAAATCATGTAAAAATTTGGTTTGAGAAACTTTAAAAATGAAACATTTTTAAGTGATCAAAGAAAAATATTAAAGAGAATTTAAATGAGATAGGGAATATTTATTTTCATAAAACAGAAACTAACCATGATAGATTTTATGAGAAAATGAGTGATTTTAGAAAAATAATAGTGGATTAAATCTGATTATGGAGAGAACATGATAATTGGTAACAAGTCAAGAAGTTCCCTTGAAATGGGTTTTTTTTGGGAAATATTTGATAATACAACATTATTATAACATTAATTTACATATAAAACAAGAATGATATGTTCTAGATATATTATTTTTAACAAATTAAAAAAAATTAATAATTAAATAAAATGAAATAATATTTTAATTGGGTAAATAGAGAGAAAACACAACCCAAAAGTAATATGGAGGTTTAGAAAGGATCTCTTATCTTATGTCTGAAACGATTATGGAGTTGATCTTAATGTTCCGAATAATAAATTTAAATCCATTAATAAATTATTTGATAATATTTAATACATCTATTTAACATATTATAATATTATTATTTTCATTTATGGACTTTTTGAAGAGTTATAAGATATAATTTTACCATTTGGGAGTGTTTGTTTCCTTGGATTTCATGATAGGTTTCCTTGTTCACTTAAATGGATAATCATGCATAATGAGAATGAATATCCAAAATTGAAGTTATATGTTATGAATTACCATAAATAATAGATAATTATCTTATAAATTATGTTGTTATATGGAATGAGGATGAATCATTAAACAATTCTTTAGTGATAATTGTTTTGATTAATTATGCAGTTTTTCAATCATTATGAACTAGTTTTATTATATTATTTAATATCATGAATATATAATGGTTCCAAAACATTATATAACATATAATAAATATATTATAATATTTTAAAACAATTAAAATGGTTTCATGACCATCCATTATGATGGGAATTGAATTTTAAGACTCACCCTCTGTGAATGTCATAACATACAATATCATGGACTACATTTTCGTTTTCTATTTCAAAAACAGAGAGGGATAGAATTGATGATGGATTATTCAATAAAAATAATAATGTTAAATTATATATTTCAAAACAGAGTTTAAATTAAAATTTTATATGTTTAGGTGGGGATAGAAAAATATATGATAATAAATTTGAATGAAATTAAGGAAAAGTAAATTTTTTTTTTCACTCTTGAATTATTCTCCTTGAGAATATCCTCTAGGTAATTGAGTTTTTTCTATTGATTATAAAATTGGATCTTGAACCTACATGAGTTTATTGGAGAGTTATTTTAGAAAAAATTTGACAAGTCTAAAAACATGAAAGTTATGAGGAGAAGATGAGGCGAGGGGTGGTATTTTTAGTGGAGGAGAGGTGTGTTTTACAATTATTTTAATAATTAGTTTATTATTTTTGTTCAAGGAAATATATAGTGAGAATTATTTTAACTAAATATAGTAACTAATGCATATGAGTTTGAACCAATGGTTCTTACATCATACATAGATCATCCATGACACAAAAATTTATGTACTTAGCTTTTACCGTAAATTACAATGTTTCCATATTCACTAGAAATTCAAGTACTTCAAAAAAAATCAAAATTACACCATAACCATTTTTAGTTTTTAGAATCTAAAAATGAACTCCTTTTTATAAAAATAATTTACTAAATATAATATATTTTATATTTAATTAAATTCAACATGTACATGGAAAATACAAAATTCAAAAATATAACTAATTTTTTAACAACTTGAAAATTTAATTAAGGTATTATAAAATTATAATATAATCATAAGATAAAAAAATATTAATTTAACAATATGTTTTATTTAAAAAAAGTTTTCTAAATACTATAATTAATTATAAAATAGAAAATACACACATATTTTTTATGAATTATATCAACAATAAATAAATAATTTCCAAAATAGTTATTTACATATACTAGGAAACAAATACATTACATTTTCATTACCCAAATTTTATTTATACTCTCAATAAAATTCTCTACTGTACTGGCCTATTTAATTTTAATAAGAGTCATATTACTATTCCAAAGATAATTTTACTATTTCTTCCATGTTTGTTCCTTAACTACTAGAAATGCCTTTTATTTTATTCATTATTTATTTATAATGTTTTTATTATGTTATTAATAAGATTTTATATGATTTATTGTATATAAATTAATTATAAGAGAAGAATTTTAATTAGTAAAATTTGGGGTTGTTACATTCTTCCACCTTACGAATTTTCTCCCCCAAAATTTCGTTTTAAAATCTAGGGGGAAAACATGTGAGGGTGTTTCTCTTATTTACCACCATAAAACTAAGGTTGGATTTAGTAAATATAAAAAAATGAAGAATGGAAACATTTTACATAGTAGAAAAAACCTGTGAAGTAAAAATATATTATAACTTGTGATTCCTAGGCTTTAGTCTAGGTTACCAAATATCTATTTTCATACATATACTCTTATGGTAATTTTTCTTTAATAATGTATTGTAATGAGATTATAAATTTTCACATGCATATCCTTCAAGAGTGTCAATATAGGTGTGATGTAAGGAATGATTTCATGTACCAAGTTACCCCAAGTTTAGCTTGGAACAAATTTTCATCGTTTTTACTCCTAGATACATATGTTCCAGAAACATATCCACTTATAGCACGCAAACAGGGATGTATTTTCTGGATAAACCACCTACTATATACTTACCAAAATATTATTATGTTTTCCTATTATTAGTTTTATCCCTATTGTTTTAGCTAGAGTTTTATACATCAAATTTGAAAAATATGTAATCATTTTCTATGATACTGACTATAGTGACCCTATAATTTTACCTATACTATTACATGATTATTAATATAACTAAACATAAAAATATATGTTATGGGTCCTAAAGTGTAGTGTCTTTTGATGATTAGGTACATAGTTGAAAAAATGAAACCAAGTTAAAAATTATTTTATTTCATCTCTATAATGAGCTATAAACTTACATTTATCTCATACATCTACATAGGATATCCTAATGGATACATGAACAAAGGGATGCGCTAAAAAACAAGTAAGGGAATAAATATAAGAATAAAGCATAACACATGGGTTGGAAGGCATAACATGATGATATAAAAAAGGAATTAAACAGTTATAAAAATATTGAAGAATGAAGTATAGAACATGGTATCATGTAATTATGTATTCATAGAAAAGTTTAAGAAACATAAAACATGAAATAACCATTATTCAAGGCTAATTGCATATTGATGAGCACAATTCATAGAAAACCACAAATAACGTTTCACATGGAGAAAGATTAAAGACTAACTACCAAGACCATTCCACATGAATACTCATGTGAATAATCATTACCCAATAAATTTTAGAACCATCTAGGCACACCCATCATATCATGTTCATGAATACATGTTCCATATGAAGAATAAACATAAGGTTTACCCATGGAAAGAAATGGGTATCATTATCATGTCATATGGCATAATAATTGATCATTTCAAAAAACTTTTCATGAAAGAATAAATTCAAATTTTACATGTACATTCATTAGGGAAAATAGACATAGATCATGTCATGTGATATCAAAATTAAGTGAATACATATAAAAATGTTTTTTTTAAGAAACATTTGATATGAAACCTTTTAGTGCGGTTTTAGTAAAATGTTAAAGATAATTTAAAGAGGAAAAGTAATATTTTTTTCATAAAAATATAAATGATCCAATATTTTTTTTCAAGATATAATGACTGATTTTGTAAAAATAATTGCAAATTAAATCATATTATAGAGATATCTTGAAAATGGGTATGAAATCAGGATGTTCCATTGAATCGTGATTTCGTTTTTAGAAGATTTAAGAATAGAACCTTATTAAAATATATATTAACCCATCATTGAAGGATTGTATTATCTATATATATTATTTTTTATTATTTACATGGAATTTATATGAATTAAAAAAAATAATAGTTATATTGGGTATAGAGATAGAAAACGTAACCCGATGGAAATATAGTGGTTTGGAAAGAATCCCATGACATATGTATGAAACAGTTTTCAACATTACAATAAAATCACAATTAAACAAATTAAATACCTTAATTAATTACTTAATAACATTTTATAAATATTTTTCTTCTATAATAATTTTATTGTGTTCATTTATGTCATTTTTGATGAGTTATAAGATAAAATTTTATCATCTAGGGGTGTTTGTTTCCTTGGTATTCATAATAGGTTTACTTGAAAAACACGTATAATGAAAAAAGTTGACCAAAATTAAAGTTATAGTTCATTAATAAAAATAAAATAAAAAAATATCTTATAAATAAATTGTTTATATATATTGAGGATGAATCATTAAGTAATATGTTAGTAATAATTGATTAGATTAATTTTGTGGTTTATAAATCATCATGAACTAGATTTGTTAATTTATTTAATATCATGTATAAATAGTGGTCATATAACATTATATTAGATATAATACATATATTATAATATTTTTAAAATATAAATATTTTCCATGGACACCCTTGAATATGTTAATAAAAATTTAAATTTTTCGACCAAGAATGTGATAAATTAACACATTACAGATGATGTTTTAATTTTTTTGAACAAAAGGGGTGGGAAATAATTGAATATTGATTATTACACAATATTATAACATTATAGTATATGTGAGATACTATATTAAGCATTACCATTGGATAATGGGATGTTATAAGGGAATAATAACAGGAAACAAATTTGAATGATATTAAAGAAAAGGAAATAGGTTTTTACCTCTTGAATTCGTCTCCTTGAGAACCTCCTTGAGGGGCATGCGTTTGGTATTTTTTAGAGACCATGGGATCCTAGAAGTGGTTTAAAGTCTTGGAAATAGATTTTATTTGAATTTTTACAATGCTCAAATCTTTAGAGGTGTGTGGAGAAGAAGAGATGAGGGGTGGTATTTATAGTGGATGAGAGGGGTGTTTTCTCATTATTTTAATCATTAGTTTTTTATTCTTTATCAAGAAAAGTAACTGTAGGGATTATTATGACTAAATAAAGTAACTAAATAATGTGTGTTTGAACCAATGGTTCTTACGTAACCCAAACATTATCCAACACTGGATAAATGTTTTAGAAGATAAGTAATATTTCCTAAAAATTGTTTTTAATGAAATATATATTATTATGTTAATATAAATTTTTACAACTATTATAAATTTGATAAAATTAAATGGATTTAAATTTTAGAATGAGTGGGTAAAAATTATATATCTATGACCATTTTAATTTGAGTCATTAAATATAATTTACCATATAAAAAATATATTAACGAAGTAAAAATTAAAATAGAAAAAGTAAGGAATCTAAGAGTAAATGAACTCAAAAATTTTAAATAAATATTTGGGAATATGTAATTAGAAAAATTTATTGACCTTATCCCTTATTTGTTTCATTATTTATCAGTTTTGAAACAAATTTCCTTCATAGAGGCACCCTGTTATTCACAACATTTTGGTAATTACAAAAATGTTGACTATTTTCACATATAAAAGGGGAAAGCCTCACCTCACTTACCCTCACATGACATATAATTACCCAAAAATTTACAAATGAATGTCACTTTTTTATTAAATAAATGTCTTATTATCTAATAAAATTATAGAAAATTACTAAATTACTTCGGTTATTTTTTATAGTCATAAGTTATATTCTTTTTAATTTAAAATATATATAAGAATCACAATAATGTTTAAATAACCATTGAACAGTGAAAATATTATTTTAATATACAAAGGGTTATGTTAAATTCCTATTTATATAGATGAAAGAAGCAATGGCCACGATTAGTATGATTTTACCCTAACAAGTCTATTTATCAATGATTGTAAGGGAGATATAGTCATTGGGATTTTTATTTTATCAAGTTCAAGATGAGATTCATTAACTAAAACCTGATAAATATCATTTCTGTGAGAATTCCATGTTCATCTATATCATGACCCAAACCACGATTGATGAACCACCATATTAAAATCTCACCATTGCATACCAAGAATTTATAGTGTTTGCTAGTTTAATAAAGGGATATTTATCAAAGACCTAGTAGTATGATTTTTTTATTATAAAACAGTTTTTGTATTTATCTATTCTGAGTATTATTACTATTTTAATTATTAGTTAATGAGATTGAAAAAAATAATATTATTATACAATGATAGACAAATTTTAATAATGGGATATGTATAGTTTCAATCAAGACATTATATTTCAATGAAATCAGTAATTTTTCTTAAAAAATTACATTATAAAAAATATTATTCTGAAATAATATTTATTAAATATAAATGATAATATAACTTTTCAATGTTAAATATAATTTTTATAAGTGTCAGAAAACATTTATTATCAAAAAGTAGTATTTTTTTATAATTGTGGATTTTTTATTTAAAATAATATGTTCCCATACATATATATAATTTTTTTGATAAATTAAAAATTATTTTTGAAATTCTAATGTATAAAATTATTCCATTTTTATGTTTTCCAATTTTTCATAGTCTATCAAATTTTCTGGACCAAATTAAATATGGTATAAGTACAAATTTTGTATTATGATATCATAATGAACCAAAAGCGATTTAATATATGTCATAAATGGTATTCATGACTAAATAAATATTCACCCTTAAAAAATGTTTTTTAGTTTATTTTATTAATTTTATATACCTATAATGAATCCCTCAAAACCTATATTATATTTCCAGGTTTTAATACCAATTATTTGAAAAAATGACTCACATCCACATAACCAATGACATTATTTTAAATAAATCAGTACATAAACATGTAAAATAATGAACTAAACTTCACTTTGATATAGAACTTTGGAAAACCCCTAGGATGGTTTTTGGTTTTCATTAAATTGTGTAATAAAGTCCAAAACCAATGATTATAAATTAATATAGAACTATCATCTTTTTTCTGTATAAAACCACCTAAGATATCATTTATCATATCCCAATAAAAAATGTATCATTAAACAATTATAACCTTAATTTTCTACAGACTAGCCAAGGTTCCCCCAAGAACTCAAAAATATCCCACTATGCTTTTAGTTGTTGCACCCAGTGTAAGTGATCTTCTATTTCTCCAATTTATTTGAGAACCTCATTTATATTTTTCATTTTTTAAAATTTTTTATTTAGGGATAGGTTATCCCATATCCCAATTACATCCCTTTTTTATGTCCATGTTAGTAAGAACCCCTATAACTCTAATTAATCACTCCCCTAATACATTATGTACGCATGTTTTGTTGCTAAAATTTCCAAGGATTTTTCCATACCAAACATTTTTTTAGTGCATACCCATCTCAATTTCAACTAATGGGTATTCAACTAGATATAAAAATCCTTATTTTATTTCTTTAATACCATTATTAATCCCCAAATCCATAACCATGGGGTTATCATTTGTTAAATATTTCCTTTTTTGTATAAACTATGTGGCACAATTATATATGTATATGATATGAAATTAATGGGGTGAATGAATTATATAGACCTCCAATGCACTGGGTAATGTTTTAGTCACATGAGATTCCATTTATGGTCTATGATATGATTTCCTAAGAACACTATTTTAGGTTTTATTATTCATTAACATTGAAATATTTTTATGATTTCATATTTTATGTTATTGCCACATTCCAATATTTTCATATATGTTATCATTATATATAATGCATCAATGATCATGTTCATGATTCTCACTCCTTTTATTTCTTAGTGTAAATTCTATTGACTAAAACATAATACATTCATTATTTTTTGATTATTTTATTCGCTTACTGGGATTTATACTTGACCACTTTCATATGTGAGTCCCATGTTTATCCTATGTGTTTTAAAAAGGGAAATATAATTATATAGTATATTAAGGATGTTTGATACAATGTTTTTGAATCAATGTATCCAGTTGATTTCCTATGTAACTAATTTCACAAATACACCAGCATTCATGATATTTTTGGATTGTTTTATGTTTAGAATTATGTAATAAATCAGGAATCATGTTTTATTAAAGATATAGATTTTTAATGTCTATATGAGAGAAAATTCTTTTTTATTTTTACTATTATCACTTGAAAACCCTAGAGAAATTCATAGTGATAATACCAAAAATCTGAAATCCAACATAAATTTTTGTAAAGTATGGAGTAATTATTTTCTTAAAAAATTTCTGTGTATGTTTCTCTAACATAGATGTACCTATGGGTAGGAAACTATATAATGTTATATTGAGATAGACCCTAAAAAAATTACTACAAAAAGACAACCCTTACTGAAACAATAGAATGACACTCCCTTGGGATATTCATTGTTAAATTCACAAGATCATTTTTAATTACTATTAATGAAATAAAAATCACATAATATTTTATATTTGGAAATTGATCATAGATAATTGAGATTTATTCCTTGAAACACTTTGGTTAATGAATATATTTTATTTACGAGTTATCCCTTTAATGTCTATAGTTTCTCATTTTATGTTATTAAGAATTTAATAATACATATCCTTAATATTACATTTATTCTATTGAATGGATGGAAATTTAAGGAACTGATTCAACAAAAAATATGATGGGAATTGTGATGGATACCCAAATGAGGTTCCTAAAATGTTAGGAGCTCAATAAAGGAATCATGTGACTATTCTAAACTAGAAATCAAATATCATGATTAAAAATTTGAACACATTGGAATTTAAAGATACTTAAATGAATTATATGATAAATTTTCATGAATTTTCATCTGATAAAGTTGTCAAAGGAATGGAGGCCTAGTGTAATTCAAGTAAAAATAGTGGAATGAGGCATCAAGATAAAAATTACAAAATAACTAGGAGATGTTTTAACTATGGAAAATAGGAAATAAAGAATCCAATTGTCATGGAAATTTTAAAAATGCAATGAAGGGAATTAAGTATCAAAATATGGTACCATTAATAGTTCAATGTCATAAACATGGTGAATTCGGGAACTATCTGATCAAATTATCTACATAAAGGGATAAAAATAATGACGATCATGAAAAATCTCCAAGAAAGAGTGAACAAGGAAATTCCAATGCTGAGATGGATGCTGATGATTGAAGTAAATGAAACCCATACATAAGAGTTGGTATGTACTGTTGTATTTCAAATCATCCATATTTTCATAACTTGTATCTTTTCTATGAATGTAAAGTCACCACCCTAAATATATGATATTATCAGGGGAATCATTTATGATTATTTTAGCAAATATTAATGATTATGGGAATGAACTTCTAAAAATTTTATAATTCAAACATTAGTTAAATTCTACGTTATTGAATATAGGTATTTTTATTACTTATATAAAGAAAACCTAAATTGATGAGAAAAATAAATTATCCTCTATATCACGAACCAAAACTCAATTATTTACAAGTTTAGGATGGAATATAAATCCCTTCTAGTATATTCTTCTCACGAATTTATGTTATCGGGGTTTTATAATGTGTATCTTTCTCAATTGATTGTGGCTAAATAAAATATCATCATTGATGTAATTCCAATTATATGAGAATTGAGTTATATTTTTTAATCAATTTTATAGTATTTCTCTAATCCAAGAGGATGATTTCCCAATCAAACTTAAACCATTATAATGAATCATTCATGGGTAATTATAACACTAGTAAGAATATTCCTTTGGATCCTTCAAAAATAGTGGTAATTGAATGTGGACCAGAATAACCTATTTTATGGATATCCATAATTTCTTGGGAGTAGCAGGGTACTATCATAAATTTTTTAGAAACTTCTAATTATTTTAAATCTCCCTTTATAATCTAACTACAAAATGAGTTATGTTTATTTGTAATGATTAATGTGAGGAATGTTTTTAAGATATGATTAAGAGGCTAATCACTACACCTGTGATCACATTACCCACCATAGGGGAAGGATTCACCATCTCCAAATATATATCCAAAAAGTGAAGGGGTTGTTTATGCATTAAATATGGCAAAGTGATATCCTATTCCATCATTTATATAATGATACATTATCAAAACTACTATTATCAGGATTTAGAAATAGATTTGGTGACTATCACGTTAAATATTTTGTGGAATTATCTATATTAGGAGACGTGTGACATATATATGGATCATAAAAGTCTCAAGTATATATTCACAAAATTTTAGATTAAAATATTCTAATATATTTTGTTATAGATACTAAAAATTTTTGAATTTTCAACTATTACAATCTTAGGAAGGAAAAAAATGTGGAAGATGACCTCTGTAGATATCAACAGACAACTCTATCAATGAAGATGATTCTATGAGATCATTTCATTATAAAACTTAAAAGGATTTATATAAAAACAATAAAATGATTTTGATCCTACCGTAAAAAAATAACATCTCAAACATAAATTCATGAAAGAATCAAGGAGGCTCAAAATAATTATGAGGTGCTTCAAAAGAAGGTTGCAAATATTTTTTGTATTAATTTTGATAATCATAGAGTTATAAGGTTTTGATCTAGAATACATGTCCCATGAAAACTAAAATTTAAGAGGTATATTTTGGATGATTTTTAAATCTCTTCCTTCTCTATTCATATTAGAATAATTAAGATGTCTATTGATTTGATGAAAAAGATCAACCTAGATAACATGAAGAGAGAGATTGTGGAGTCTATATCTCGAATCATGTTATAAAAGAATGTCAAGGCTAAATGAAATGAGTCTAAGGTTATGATGCATCCATTTTATATACCATTACGATAATGAGTAAACATAACCTTGGATTTCATCATTGGACTCCCTAGGTTATTAATGAAAATGGTTCCATAGAAGTGGTAGTGAATCATCTTACAAATTCATCACTTATCATTATTTTCAAATAATATTTATGTCTTTAAAAACTCTCTACGATATTCATAAATTAAATTGTATTAATGTATGTAGTTCCACTCTTTATTTTAAATGATTGATATTTGAGGATTACCATAAGGTTTTGGAGAATCTATGAGTTATTGTTGGATATAGAACTAAGATTCACCAAATAATATTACCCTTTGATGAATGGATATTTTAAATGTACCCTTAAAACTCTCATAGAGATGATGAGATCATGTAAAATTGATTCCTAAGGATGTTGGGAAAAAAATTATCTATTAATATAGTTCATATATAATTATATTTTCCATTATAGTATTCAAATGGCAACATATGAGGCTTTTTATAGAAAGAGGTGTTGAACTCCAACATATGAGGATTATATTCAAGAGAAGATGTGGATGGGACTTGATATTATCCAATATATGACATTGAATGTTCAAGATATTAAAAATAATATTAAATCAAAAAATATTCTTCTAAATATTTATGTATTCAATTATCAAAAAGACCTAAAGTTTTATCTTGGTGATAAGGTGTTTTTTATTTATCTTATGAAGAAATTCATGAGGTTTGGGAAGAAGGGAAATATTTTTATTAGAAACATTATCCCCTTTGTGACAATTTATTACATAGAAGTGTAATCCTATGGAATAACACTTCCACATAGTCTATCTTAAGTAAATGATGTTTTTCATGTACCACTTTTTAGAAAGTACATAAGGGACCCCACACATGTACTGAATCTAAAGGTTACACCCTTAGACATTGATCATAAATATGATTATCATCTAGTGAAGACATTAGATCCTAGAGACATAGTTTTACATAATAATAAAACTCACTTGGTAATGGTCTTTAGGTTAAACCATTAGTTTTAAGAAGTGAAATGGTATCCAAAATGGGTGGTTAAATAGATGTACCATCATATATTTTATTACATTAAATGAACATTTTGATGTTGAAATTGAATAATGTTACGAAAAAATCATTTATAATTGAAATTATAATTTTTAATGGATAAAAGTACACTTAAATAATATAGGTATAGAAAATAAATTAATTACAAGGGTTATTTTTAACCTTTATAAGTTATATAATATTTAATTTAAAAGAAAATTAAGAATAAAAAAAATTGATAATATATCTCTTGAACAATGATCATATGATTACTATATATATTAGGTCGGGATAAATTACAATTGGTACATATAACATAAGTGATGGAATCTAGTAGTAGGATCATACATGTGAATCCCATTTAAAGGGGATTATGAGCGAGATAGGATCACTAGGATTTACCTTTGCTAAATCCCAAGATGATATTCAACAACATAATCATGATAGAAACCATTTACATGAGAAGTTCAAGCTCATGGAGATCAAGAACCAAATGAATTTCACTAAAAGACACCATAACAATATATCCATCAAAAACCTTACCCATAAGGTTTTTAGTGTTGTTATAAAGTGACATGTATTAAGAACCTAATAGAAAGAATTAGTATTTTTGTCTAAAATAATGAATATATGAATCTTTTTTGACTATTATTTTTTTAATTATTAATTAATATGTTTTCTAAAATTGGTATTTTGAAATGAGAAAACATAAATTTTATTTTCTAGGAAGTCTATATTTTTAACCAAGAAATGTATTTTAATAAATTCATGAATTTTTGAAATAAATGATATTTCGACAAAAAATTACTATTAATTTTTTTGGTAAATATAAATGATAAAAAAAATAGGGATTCATATTTTATTAAATGTTCTAGAGAACTATTATTGAAATAAAATATTATATTTCAAGAAATGTAGTTTTTTTGTTTACAACTATAAATTCTTTTACATGGAGAATATTTTGTATAAAACAAATATTATTTTTCAAATCATCCCAGTGAAATTATGCAATGATAATTTTTTTATAATTTCTTGATTCAACTGAAATGATAGGTCAATATTAAAAATGGAATAAATATACAGTGTGTACAATGTCATCATAATGACCCAAAGGTGATAAAATATATTTCATAAAAGTTATCATTGACCATATATATATTTTAACATTAAAATAATTTATTTTTATGTTATTTTTTTACATTATAATCCCATAATCCATCCTAAAAAACCTATATTATATTTTTATCTTTTAAAATAAATTCTTTGTTAATATAACACACTTCCACATAACCATGGGTTGTATTTTAATGAAATAATTTTTTAAAATTGTGAAATTATAAAATCCACTTATCTTTGTCATAAAATATGCCAAAAATAGGTTAACAATTTTGTTTTTGATTAAATTATCTAATATATTAAAAAACTTATGTTTGAAAATTGATAATGAACTCTCTTAAATTTTATTAAATAAACCCAAAAAGATCTAATTTATCTTTTATAAAAAACCAAATAGTATGAAATTAATCTACACATATTTATCCAAATACCTTCCATGGTTCCACCAATCTCTTAGGAAGCTCCTCCCATTATTTTAAAAGTTCCCTCTCATGTACTCGATCCTCTCTCTCTCTGATTTATATAAACACATCCTATATATTTCACATTTAATATTCATATTTATCATGTTTTTATATGTTTATAAGTATACATTTTAATTAACATATGTTTTTATTTTTATTATATATCACTTTCACTATCACTAATATCCCCCTTTATTCATTATATACCCCTATTTTTCTATGGAAATTATCATGTGGTTTTTTAAGGTGATCATTTTTTAATGAATACTAATGTTTATTTTCACTCAAGGGTATTCACCTAGAATGAACTATATTTATTTTACTAGGATATTATGTTTATATATCCAATAATCATTACTCATGGGGTTAAAATTTATGAAATAATATCTTATGTTGTATTATCAATATATCACACTTATATACGTACTTCATATGAATGTAACAAGTAAACTAAGAGTAATATACCACTCCAATGAATTGGGTAATGTTTTAATCAAATTAGATGTCATGTATAGTGAATGGGAGGTTATATTAATAATAAATTGTTATGTTTTCATAGTGGTTATCCTTAAATTATCTATATGATTCTATGTTTTAATCATTTTCCACATTCTGATTTTTCTTTTTTGTTATCATCATATATATTAATTTGATGAAATTTTATTTTAATGTGACCTCTTTTATGTTCCATTGAAATGACTATTTATTAACATGTAACATTTTCATCATGTTATTCTTTTTTTTATTTCCTTACTATTATTTATAGCTCAACCCTTTAATATTTATATCCCCAGGTTATCACATACAATTTTAAAAGGGAAATGTAATTTTATAGAAAGTTATATATTTTTTCAATAATATTGTTTATATATGTATGATGTTGATGTTCTATGGATCTAATTTACAAAATAAAATAATATTAATGATTTTTTGAGGTATTTATGTGCACATTTATATAAAAAATCATGATATAGTGTATATTAAAATATGGGTTTTCATACCACAAACCCCTAAGTTATATCAAAACACTAAAAAACTATCTACTCCAAACTCATATGAACCTTGATCAGGTCCTGATATTCTAAAATGACCATCCCTTAAAGGAATAACCCCCTTTTCAATAGTGATAATTCAAGAAGTGTGGTATAAATTTCTAACATATCCTATAATTTCCTATTTCATTGATAATATTAAAATGATAATATTTAATATCATTATTATACTCATATCTCATTATAATTATTTTACAATAATTTTCCACACTTCCATTTTCCATTAGTAAAAAAATGTGAACCATGCATTTTACGGAGTACCACCTCCTCAACATGATTCATTTTTTCTTCACCTTCTTACAATTACTCTCATAATAGGAAATTCAATATATAATTATGATATTTATTAAATATTTTATATTCTGAAATGATGAACCATATTACAATTTTCATTCATTATATGGATGTCAAAGTCATTATCCATCCATACATGTGGACTACTCTCTCCATAAAATGATAGATTTCCATTTTTATGTCCTAATACTTGGTTTAATGTATAAATTTAATTTTAATGATATATTAATTTTTTATTAATAAATTAAAGGAAAAGTAAAATATATGATCAAAAAACTATTATCATTTTTTCAATTGTTAGAAATGATCATACTAGGAGGAAAATGTTATCTGCTTTCTACCTAATGAATATATATAATTTATCGTATCATTATAATTTTTTAAAATTATTATATATAACAATATTAATAACAAAATATTATTATTATACTTCTAGTATAATTATATTATTATTAAGAACCACATAATGACCCATTAATCGTGGAAGGTTCATGTTTGGGATTGTTTAACCACATAATTGTACAATAATATACATTTATATAATGTATTACAATGGGAATTGTTTCTGGGTATAAAATTATTAAAATATTTAAATAATATTTTTTGGTATTTCATTATTAATATTTAACATATTAATTAATAAATCACCCTTTATTCATTATGAAACACCAAAACATGATCATCGCTATTTTCTACCACATGGATCATAACCAAAACATCCATGAAATGAAATTATTATTTATAAAACATCACGAAACATATATTCTTGTAGCTTATTTTATCTAATAGTTATATAATTAAAAAAACCAATAAATACTAACACCTATTGTTGAAAATAGGTAAAAATAACTAATATTTATACGTATTAATGATTTAAAATGAAGAATATATATGAATATTGTTATGAATCGGGTTCTTGGATATGTATTAAATTAACTTATTTTAGTTATTAATAATTTTTTGTTCAATTTCAAAAGGAATAAAGATCGAGGTAAGGTTTTATATATCAAATTATTATCTTTGATATATGTTTACTATTATGAACCTAGATTGTAACACCCCAGGTAAATAAAAAATATGAAATTTTTATTTTTATCCATATTTGTGAATAAAATATTAATATTACTTTAAAGGGAACGTTATGCTCGATGGTCTACCCAATACATGACAATGAGTTCCTTTGAAATCTCACGTTGCACTCTAATAATAATATATTATTATTTTAAGTGGTAGTTAATGCCTATCCATTGTAATGGCTGGAATGAATGGAACTAACTACAAAATTATTATATATATATTTCAAATATTTTTACTTTTATCCCATAAATGTTAGAGGTGTAAAATGAAAATGAATCCAATTTTAAGCATAAATCATGTAATATTCTTTAAAAGGTCGATTAACCACCTTTTAATGGAGAACCCTTTTTAAATATACTTTTGAAAATTTTATATTTTGTATTTGACAAAATAAAATCCTTCTTTAAATCTAGATATCAAAATTTACATTGTGTTAATTTTTGTTATTTTCCGATAATGATCATTTTTAGTGAAAAGGTTTCATTTTAATGAAAAACATCCTTTTAATCTGATTTATTAATATGGATAGATTATATTTTTAATTGAGATTAATGTTTATTTAGAATATATTTTTACCATTTAATCCAATGGTGGTTATTGGAATTAATTTCACTTTGAAATTGGACTTAAACTAGTGTTAATCTTTTAATAGATATTGATTCTTAAAAACATGCTATTTGTTTTGACAACAGGAATTAATTATTAAATTAATTAATGCTATTTATATGTTTTTAATTTTGTAAAACTGACATCATTTTTGAATTTTGAATATCAAATATAGCTTAGGGTGAATTTTTTGTATTTTTCTGAAAAACTTCAATTTTTTATGAATAGTGAATCCACTAAGTGGTAGTTAAAGAAACTGATTTTTCGTTTAAATGAACCTTTACCACTTCTGTTATTTTATTTTCAAAAATCCGACATACACAGTTTTCATTAGGAAGTAAAATGTGGTTCAATGAGATTAAAATAATTTTTGGTGAATAGTAACTTTTATGTTTTATTAATCGCGATTAAAGGTTATTAGTGTAATTTAAGGTAAAACTAATGTTTTAATAATATGAAATGACCTTGAAAAAAGTATTACCCTTATTGGATGAGTCATGGACGATGAAGAAAATCCATCGGTCAACTTGGGGACCCCATGGAGCCACTTTGGTTGGAAAATGACATTAATAACTTTTTATTTAATGTTAAAATTAAAATGTCACAAACATGTGTTGTTTTACTAAGACATTTTTTACATGGGGTTATACAAGTCATATTTTTGACTATAAATATTCATTATAAATCTAAAAATATTTCCTACATCAGGATATTGTTTTTATAATTTTTAGACATTAAATAAATTAAATTATTTATGACACCATGATGATGCATCGATTACCTCATTATTTAACGACTTAAATAAAATGAAAAGATAATGTAAAATCTAAGACCTAAACATGTCCAAAACCTATTTTATGGGTGAATTTCGAAACCATATCAACTTATCCTCGAAATATATCGTTTTGGGACCTTTAAAATCCGAAAGTCATTTTATAATAACGTAATATTTTATAACTTTCCCAGAGTGCCCCTCCTCTTCTCTTATAAATGGCCCCACCTCTACCACCTTAACCACAGATCTAAAGCCGTTGGCTCGGCCAACCCCTTCCCATTTTATCTCTCCACATACCTCTAGTAATCATTGAAGCCTCAACTTTGGGCAGAATCCTTTCCAAGGAAGCCTTTGTGCTCAAATCAAGAAGAGTTGCCGGATTTTAAGGTAACGTCTCCACTTGTGTTCTTTTGTTTTATTTTTCTTCTCCAACCCTCTAAACTATTTTTATTCCTTTATTTTGCAATATAACCAGTATCATAAATATTATAGTATGTTTTTATGTGAATTATTCGAGCTACACTTACACACACCTTCGTCTAACGGTTAATGAACATACTATTTCAGTGGTTGGCGAATTTCTACCTCACGAAACGATGATTGTCCAATATTATTTTAACACCTTTAATGGTGGCCATTATGATGTTACTATATTTTATATATGATATATATGGTATTTATGTTTTTTATATTCTTCTGAATTTTATATTTAAAACATTCCTATATGCTTTTCATGTTGTGAAAATGCGATAATTTCATTCGAGGAAGTGTGGACTACCGCCCCCTCAAGAGATGTGACTCATTCATGCAATACATGTAATGTATAAAGAATGAAATTAATGAAAATATGTGACCTATATAAAATATATTTTATACTTTAATTATAATATATATATCTATCAATTATTTTTAATTCCATTAATATGAAAATGAAATGAAAGTAGCGTTCATGCGTACGTACGGACTACCGTATCCATGAACGGTAAATTTCATTTCTTTTTATCTAAAAATGTTATGTAGTAGTATAAAATGAATATTTACTGGATATATATGATATTTAAATCATTAATACTGTTCTGGAGATGATTTACTTATAACTACATGGAAAATCATTTTCAAACAAGTTCATTTTTTGACTCATGTACCAAACATCGACAAAAACGTCTGATATGAACTCACATTATTAACCAATTATTATAACATTATAATATGTGATATGAACTGAATAAAAATCTTTAAAAGAGGTCCTTATGCAATTATAAATTGACCAAATTTTATTATTTAGTAATATAAAGAAACGAACAAAACAAGTCAGACTTGAGGTAAGGGATCCTACCCCTATCTTTCTTTTTAAGTACACTCTTTTATGTCATTCCTTTTAAGCTAATCTTTATTATGATTGGGATGTTCTTTTATATTACTAATACTGTACTTTTTATGTTCATATTATGAGAGACCCTATTTTCTATCATCAATCCATTCTGGAAATTTTGATTGGCGCCGTTAGGCTTTCGAATTTTCGTAAGAGATCCAATATCTCTCTTTTTAAGTTCTCTCTTTTATATCACTTCTTTTAAGCTCCTCTTTGTTATGTTGGGGGATGTTATTTTATATTACTCATGATTAAAACATCATGTTAATATTATGAGAGACCCTATATGATCTCATCAATCTATTTTTGGATGTTTTAATTGGTGTCGTTAGGCTACCGAGTTTTCGTAAGGGATTTTTCATCTCACTTTTATTCCTGTGAGATTTATGGTACATTTTCCACTATTTTCTTTTGAGTGGTGTATGTACTGCCCATTATTATACTCTTGGTGTAATATACTTTCGTTTATGGGTATTTACATCAATTTTATATAGTCTTTCTTTCATGGGGTGTACGTTTTGGAAGTTACCCAATTCGGTAAGGGAACCTTTCACCCTCCTCATTTTAAAAGACTTATTTTTTAGGTCTTTTAATATTATTATGATTGTATATGTTCTTATATATCCTTATTTGTATAAATTGTATGTCCAAGTCATAAGATACCCCTTTTTATCTCTCATCAACTCATTTTCTGAATTTTGAAGTGATGTCGTTAGGTTGTCAAATGTTTGCAAGGGAACTTCTTAACCCAATTTTGATTCTTTTGGATAAACTTGTACTCCTTTAATATGTTATTATATGAATATGTGTGAAAACATATGATTGTTTTACACTTAATATCCACTTATATTTAGTGTATTGTTTTTTCACACATAATTATGTAATTGATTTATCCTTAATCCAAGGATACAGTCTTCGTAAGGGACTTCGTCTCGATCTCCTTTTATTAAGGCATATCTTTGTTCTAATACATGTATTTCTTTTATATGGTGTATAAAACCCTTTGAATTATTCTTTTATTTGAAAGAATATTTTCTATACGAATCATTTTACTAAATGAAAAAAGTATGTTTCTTGTTAACATACGTGGTGACAATGACCTTTCCGCTGTCGTGAGTATTATTTGATCTCTGGCTTCCTCAACAAGCTGTTATATTTTTTAAAAGTAAATAAATACCATATACTCTTTTTTGGTATTGAAAATGGTCTTGATAATGGATTTTTTATGTCAATATATTTATTTGATATATTGTGCTTGAAATGTGGAAATTTTTTCTTTCATTTATAATTGTTTTATGTGTTATGATTTTATAATGGTACTTGGTCATTTTACAGGTGGTTACGTGATAAACCAGATGACGTGTGGTTCCGTGAATACAAGGACGGGTGGTTACATTATAACCTCCAATGCATTAGGTATGGAAGTCAGCCGTATGGCTATTCCATTAAGTATGTGTGGAAGTCGACCGTATGGTTATTCCATTTAAATATTTTGATGTCCCAAGTTACCTTTATATGTTATGTGTTATTTATATGGGTTTTATGGTAATATTTTGGTTATAAAAGGGTATGTAATGGTATTTTATTCAGTGAAGAATTATTTACTACTTCATTAAGGTGAAAAGTATTACTTTGGTAAAGTACTCATGGTTTACTTCTTGTTTTAAAAACTAACTGTTTCTTTCTTTTTGTATCTTTTAGTGGGCTTTTTATGCTCATCACAAGTTTTTGAAATGTTTTCCACAGGACTTAAAGATGAATAGGGTCAAGGATGGGATCAAGGAAATACATTATATTTAAAACATGGAACTAGAAATGTTTCTTTTTAAGTGTTTTTATTTTATTTTATGGGATCATAGTAGAAGTGTCTACTATGTAATATTTTGAGATGTAATAGTTATGACCTAATTATCTAAAACACTAATCCTGAAAATATCCTCTATGTGAATTCTTCATTTAATTCATGATTAAGTAATGATTAAGGCTGGGGCCTTATAGTTGGTATCAACGGTCGGTTTAGATAACTTTAGAGGTTTGAGTGTTAAGTGACAAGTTGTGTATAACCACAATGGTTATTATATTAGATAGAGTCAATGTTATTTTTGAAGGCTGGAATGAGTTTGAGATAACATGGATAAGTATATCTTAGTGTTTATCTTCCTTTTTAGTACATGATGGTTTTGTTGATATACTCACACTGACCTTTCTAGTTTTAGTAAATGGATGGATCTAGCAGGCACCAAAGTGACAATGGGTTTGAAGGAAACCGTGGTGGTTATCTTATTAAGAGACTGGTTGAAATGGGGGATTCAATGAGAAATATCTTGGTTATTCTAAACCAACTATCAGGAGTCATGGTCAACCACTTTATCCTTGGTGAGTTCTCTAATGCCTCTTATACAAGAGAGCCATCTCGATGTGGAAGTTCCTGTGATAATTATAAAGGTAACCATTAGGGTTTATATGATCCTTACTTTTGAGGTAATTATGGGTTACTATGTTTTATGATGCAAAGTGAAAGGAATGAGATAAAATTGTGGACAAATTATGTTATGTTTTTTTTTGAATATTTTATATCATTGTTGGGGAATGTTTTAAGAATTATATAGTTTGGAAAAAGGACAACCCACAGACCGTGTGACAACCCGTCGCGTCGGACAAAACTGCTCGAATCGATCCCACAACCAAAGTGCGACTGGTATTTATCATCTACCACTGACCTACGTGAAGTCCCTGGTTATTTTCACTAATTATTTTTAGTTAAGTTATTTTATGAATTAAGAGTAAGTTGGTTTTGGGTTATCTATGGAAATTAATAACCTATCATGGAGGATATGTGATTAGGTTAATTACTGTTCAATATGAGACTTTAAGAGAAAATGATGTTGTTTAGAGAAAAATGTTACGATTTAACTTGGAAGACTATGTGATTAAATCCTTCAAATATTTGGGTTTCAATCTTAGTTTGGTTTACTTTTGGTCTTCGTTGAACTTTGGGTCTTGTTGGAAAAATTTTGGAGATTAAGAATAGATTTCCTTTTTATAAAGGATTATCTTTTTTGGGTATTATCTGATCTCATACTAACCATTTTGGTTTTAGTTTTTGTTAAGGTATAAATACATGAGAAATATACAATTCTATTTTGTGGATTAGGTGATTCTATAGAAGTTTATTATAGCTCTCTTAATGTAAACAATTCAGATTAAATACTCATCGTTTGGAGAAAATATGAGTTCGTGTAAGAAATCTATTAAAAGTTGAAAGTCAACATTACAAGTAAGTATGTTTCCTTATGTTTTAGTTAAGCTAAAAAAATACCTCAATGAAAAGTAACTAAAAAAATGTTTTCCATTAACTTTTCCTACTGGGGAATCCGATACAGTTTAACCCATCACATGTTTGTGATTTTCTGGTGGTTAACATTCTCCTAAACATGTTTTCTATCACACTCCCTCAGAACATGACCCTTTGTTTTTTCTTCCATATAAATTTTTTCATACATGTAATCCTAGTTTGGGTTAACTCAGGTGACCTTTGTACTTCTCTTTCTTTATTTTAAAGTGATAGTTTAATTTACTCTTTTTCTGATGTGGGGCTTTCAATGAACTTTCCGAGCCCAATATTAAACTTTTGTGGACACAATTCCCAAAAGGGGGGAAGGATGTAACACCCTAGGTAAATAAATAATATAACAATTTTATATTTATCCATATTTTTGAATAAAATATTAATATTACTTTAAATGGAACGCTAGGCTCGATGTCGTACCCAATACGCGACAATGAGTTCCTTTGAAATCTTACGTTGCACTCTAATAATAAAATAATATTATTTTAAATGGTAGTTAACTCCTAGCCATTGTAATGGTGAGAAAGAACGGATCTAACTACAAATGATTATATATATTTGTCAAATATTTTTACTTTTATCTTGTAAATGTTAGAGGCGTAAAATTCAAATGAATCCAATTTTAAGTATAAATATTCTAATATTCATTAAAAGGTCGATTAACCGCCTTTTGATGGAGAAGCCTTTTTAAATATACTTTTGACAATTTTATATGTTTTATTTGACAAAATAAAATCTTTCCTTAGAATCTTGATATCAAAATTTACTTTGTGTAAATTTTTGTTATTTTTCTGATAAAGATCATTTTTAGTGAAAATGATGCATTTTAATTCAAAAAATCCTTTTAATCTGATTTATTTATATGGATTGATTATATTTTTAATTTAGATTAAAGTTTATTTAAAATATATTTTTACCATTTAATCCAATTCTGGTCATTGGAATTAATTTCACTTTGAAATTGGACTTAAACTACTGTTAATCTTTTAATAGATATTGTTTCTTAAAAACATGCTATTTGTTTTGTCAGTGGGAATTAATTATTAAATTAATTAATGAAACTTATTTGTATTGAAATTTTTTAAAATTAACAAAATTTTTTAATTAGGAATATCAAATATAGCTTAGGGTAAATTTTTGTATTTTTCTGAAAAACATCAATTTTTTATGAATAGTTAAACCACTAAGTGGTAGTTAAAGAAACTTATTTTTCGTTAAAATGAAACTTTACCACTTCTGTGATTTTATTTTCAAAAATCCAACATAAATGGTTGTCATTAAAAAGTAAAATGTGGTTCAATGAGGTTAAAATAATTTTTGGTGAATAGTAACTTTTATATTTTATTAATTGCAGTTAAAGGTAATTAGTGTAATTTAAGGTAAAAAGAATGTTTTAATAAAATTAAATGGCCTTGACACATGTCCTACCCTTATTTGATGAGTCATGGCCGACCAAGAAAATCAATGGGTCAACTTGGGGACCCCATGGAGCCACTTTGGTTTGCAAATGACATTAATAACTTTTTATTTAAAGTTAAAATTAAAATGTCACAAACATGTGTTGTTTTACTAAAACATTTTTTACATGGGGTAATATAAGTCATATTTTTTACTATAAATATTCATTAGAAAGCTAAATATATTTCCCAGATCATGATATTGTTTTTAAAATTTTTATATATTAAATAAATTAAATTATTTATGACATCATGATGATGCAGCGATTACCTCATTATTTAACAGTTTAAATAAAATGAAATGATAATGTAAAATATAAGACCTACACTTGTCAAAAACCTATTGGATGGGTGGATTTTAAAACCGTATCACCTTATTCTAAAAATATATCCTTTTGAGACATTTAAAATCCGAAAATCATTTTATAATAAAGTAATATTTTATAACTTTCCAAGAGTGCCCCTCCTCTTCTCTTATAAATGGCCCCAACCTCTACCACCTTACCCGCACCTCTAAAGTCATTGGCTCGGAAAAACCCTGCCCATTTCTTCTCTCCACATCCCTCTCGTCGTCATTGAAGCCTCACCTTTGGTCATAATCCTTTCCAAGGAAGCCTTTGAGCTCAAATCAAAAAGAGTTACCCGATTTTAAGGTAATGTCTTCACTTGTGTCCTTTTGTTTTATTTTGCTTCTCCAAACCTATAAAATCTGTTTATTCCATTATTTTGTAACAAAACTAGTATCTCAAATATGATAGGATGTTGTTGTGTGAATGATTAGAGCTACACTTACACACACCTTCGTCTAATGGTTAAAGAACATATTGTTTCTCTGGTTGGTGAATTTCTGCCTCACGAAACGATGACTGTTCAATATTCTTTTAACACCTTTAATGGTGGCCATTATGATGTCACTATATTTTATATATGATATATATGGTATTTATGTTTTATGTATTCTTTTTAATTTTATATTTAAAACATTCCTATATGATTTTCATGTTGTGCAAATGTGATAATTTCATACGAGGAAGTGTGGACTACCGCCCCCTCAAGTGATGTGACTCATTCATGCAATTCATGGAATGTATAAAGAATGAAATTAATGAACATATGTGACCTATATAACATATATATTGTACTGTAATTATAATATATATCTCTCTCAATTATTTTTAATTCCATTAATATGAAAAAGAAATGAAAGTAGTGTTCATGTGTACGTACAACCTACCGTCTCCATGAACGGTGCATTTCATTTATTTTTATCTCCAAATGTTATGGAGTAGTATAAAATTAATAAGTACTGGATATATATGATATTTAAATCATTAATACTATTCTGGAGATGATTTACTTATAACTACATGGACAATCATTTTCATACAAGTTCATTTTTGACTCATGTACCAATCATCGACAAAAACGTCTGATATAAAATCACATCATTATCAAATTATTATAACAATGTAATATGTTATATGAACTGAATAATAATCTTTAAAAGAGTTCCTTAAGAAATTATAAATTGACCAAATTTTATTATTCATTAATATAATGAAACGGACAAGACAAGTTAGACTTGAGGTAAGGGATCCTACCCCTCTCTTTCTTTTTAGGTACACTCTTTTATATCATTCCTTTTAAGCTCATCTTTCTTATGATTCGGATGTTCTTTTATATTACACTTACTGTACTTTTTATGTTCATATGATGAGAGACCCTATTTTCTCTCATCAATCCATTTTGGAAGTTTTGAGTAGCGCCGTTAGGCTGCCAAATTTTTGTAAGAGATCCAATCTCTCTCTTTTTACGTATTGTCCATTATGTCACTTCTTTTAAGATCCACTTTGTTATGTTGTGGGATGTTATTTTATATTCCTATTTCTGTAAACTTCATGATAATATTATGAGAGACCCTATTTGATCTCATCAATCTATTTTTGGAAGTTTTAAGTGGTGTCGTTAGGCTGCAGAGTTTTGGTAAGGGATTTTTCATCTTAGTTTTATTCATGTGAGATATATGCTAAGTTTCCCACTATTTTCCTTTGAGTGGTGTATGTAATGACCATTATTCTACTCTTGGTGTAATATTCTATCATTTATGGGTATTTACATCAATTTTGTATAGTCCTTCTTTTATGGGGTGTATGTTTCGGAAGTTACCCAATTCGGTAAGGGAACCTTTCACCCTCCTCATTTTAAAAGACTTCTTTTTTAGGTCTTTTAATCTTATTACGATGGGATATGTTCTTATATATCCTTATTGATATAAATGTTATGTCAAAGTGATGAGATACCTGTTTTTAACTCTCATCAACTCATTTTCTAAATTTTGAAGTGATGTTGTTAGGCTGTCAAATTTTTGCAAGGGAACTTCTTAACCCAATTTTGATTCTTTGGGATAAACTTGTACTCCTTGAATATGTCATTCTATTAATATGTGTGAATAACATCTGATTTTTTTACACTTAATATCCACTTATATTTGGTGTATTTGTATGTCACACATAATTATGTAATTGATTTATCATTAATCCAAGGATACCGTCTTTGTAAGGGACTTCGTCTCGATCTCATTTCATTAAGGCTTATTTTTGTTCTAATACAAGGCTTTATTTTATATGGTGAATAAATCCCTTTTAATTATACTTTCATTCGAAAGAATATTTTCTATACGAAGTGTTTTACTAAACGACAAAAAGTATGTTTCTTTTTAACATACACGGTGACAATGACCTTTCCGCCGCCACGAGTATTATTTGATCTTTGGATTCCTCAACAAGCTGTTATATTTTTTAAAAGTAAATAAATACCATATACTCTTTTTTGGTATTGAAAATGGTTTTGATAATGGATTTTTTATGTCAATATATTTATGTGATATATTGTGCTTGAAATGTGGAAATTATTTCTTTCATTTTAATTGTTTTATCTGTTATGATTTTATAATGGTACTTGGACATTTGATGGGTGGTTACGTGATAAACTATTTGACGGGTGGTGCCGTGAATACCAGAATGGGTGGTTACATTATAACCGCCAGTGCATTGGTTATGGAAGTCGGCCATATGGCTATTCCATTAAGTATTGTGTAAGTTGACCGTATGGTTATTCCATTTATGCATGTTTATGTCCCAAGTTAAATTTATATGTTATGTGTTCTTTATATGTGTTTTATGGTAATCTTTTGGTTACAAAAGGGTATGTAATGGTCTTTTATTAAGTGAAGATTTTTTTACTACTTCATTAAGGTGAAAAGTAATAATTTGGTAAAGTAGTAATGGTTTACTTGTTGTTTTGAAAAACTAACAGTTTTCTTTCTTTGTATATCCTTTACTGGGCTTTTTATGCTCATCCCAAGTTTTTGAAATATTTTCCACAGGATTTAAAGAGGAATGGGGTCAAGGATGGGATCAAGGGAAGAAAACATGGAACTAGACATGTTTCTTTTTAAGTGTTTTTTTATTTTATGGAATCTTAGTAAAAGTGTCTACTATGTAATCTTTTGAGATGTAATAGTTATGACCTAATTCTCTAAAACTCTAAACCTGAAAAGATCCCCTTTGTGAATTATTCATTTAATTCATGATTAAGTAATGTTTAAGGTCGGTGCCTTATATTGTGTCATTTATATGATGTATATACATACTATTTATAATCTTGTATCATTAATAATCTTTTAGTCACGTTATTGGATATTCAATTACGTTCCCTTTCAATGAAGGGGTATTGATTACAGTGTTAGCCAAGTTGTATGAATTTTATTGGTCTCAATTCTATTATTTAGGATATATTAGACGTTCTACAATATATTTATTTTGTATGATGTTATTGAGATTTACAATCCCATGAATTTTCTATACATTTTACCTTCTAATTCATGGGTAAAATTAGTCCAAATCAATTTGTTTTCATAAAATTTATTTTTACCCAATTGTTTCTCCAGTCATAAGAGTTTTTGATAAGACAATATTCATTCATTGAGTAATGTTCATTCATTTTAACAAGTTCCTCATATGTTGGGAACACTATACCCATTTATTTCACTATGTTTTATTCTATATTATTTAAATTGTTACCACATAAATCCATTTTTAAATGTTTCATTCTTTATGGTGTATATTGTTCGTAAGGGATATTGATAACTTTGGTATCTATTACTTGAGTTATATTATTTCATCATATACTTATTTATTACATAAATTTAATCTAAAACTCTAGTAATTTATTATATAATATTTTATAATACACTTTGGTGAAAATAATAATAAAATAAATGTTCTTTCAGTCTTCTCACAATATGTGTTTTCAAAAACGTATTTTGAAAATAATAAAAAGTGTTTATTACATTTGATTTCACATGTTTTTTGTTAATATGAAAATTTATCCAAGATAAAAATTATTTTTTTCTAGGATCCATTAATGATGATTGTTTTTATAATTAAATGTTGTCAACTAATTTCCTCGCTTTTTCAAAATATACCTTTGAATGCAACTATTATGTTTATATTTTAAGTCAATATTAAAAAAAATTTATAAAACATTCATTATGTTTTCTATACCATTTAAAATAAAATTTTAATATATTTTATAGAAAGGGGGTTTATGTTTTCTGTTTTATCCTTTAATATATATATATATATAATATCAATTGGGAGATAAAATTCATGTTATAAAACAATCTGATTCCTACTACCTTATTTTGGGAAAAATTTTGATAAATGATTTTGTGAGGATGTTTTTAATTTTTATCAACACACTCATATGTATATTTTATTTCATTGGTAATATATTCCCTTTCAACAATCCAACTTATTTATCTAGATAGATTATGATATTGTCATTCCAATATTGAATTTTCTATATAACCATTTCAATAAAGGATGTGAACATCAAATTTCACATAATTCAAATTAGATGACATTAACCAATAAGGAATATTATTCTATCTATAATGAGATAATTATTATCAAGAATTATATTTTAATTATAATATGGAAAATTATTGGAAATATAATTATATTTTTTATGACCTTCCACCTTCTTTATTAGGATTTGTTATGATAAATTTATCCCTTTAATTAACACGGGGAAATGTATTTAAATTATTTATGATTATTGATTGATAATGTAGGTTGATAATTTTATGATATTCTATATTTTTAATTATATGGATAATCCAGGATTTTATTCAGTAAGAGGTTCTTCCGGGGATGATATCAATGGTCTGACTGAATCTTATCGTGAATTCATTAGATCTAAGAATGTAAAAGGTTTGGACCTCTATTATATAGACCCTTAATTCATTTAAAGTTCTCATGAGAAAAAACATATTTGGGTATATGGTGTATGACTGCCCAATTCAAAAAAGTGTATGGACTATGGTCTAGGAAAATTTTTTATGTCTTAGAAGAAAGCCATAACAACATGTTTTTAATTTTTGACATTATGAATTCAATAATCAAAATACTAGTATTATTAATATCCGTAATTTAATCTAGTTTACTTTATATTTAATCCTCTTAATGTCAATTGATTATGGCTTCATGCTGATCACTTATTTCTGTTATAATATTAATTCCATGTTTATATTATGATTACCTTAATTTTATATTTTACCATAATAATAATTTTATCAAACACTGTAAATTATATTTCCAAAGATTATGTAGAATAATATTACACATAATTTACCTAATATTATAGCTTATGTGGATAAATGTGTGGGAGATATTGAAGATTTATTATGTATTAAGTGGTTTCTAATAGAGTGGAAAATTTTCATTTGGTGACAATGACATGAGATTTATTATTTTATGTTTTGAATTAATCAAGTAATCTATCAATATAAAAGGTCTTGGGAATTTACATTGTAATTCTATAAACCAAATTCCACTAGATCAGTGCTCCGATCTAGAATTCCAGAAGAACTCACACATGCCTCCCCAAATTCATGAGTGTTCCAACAATTAAGGATTACCTATGAGGTTATTGTGGGGAGAAAATGTCATTATTATCACATTATAAAAATAAAAAAATAGAATGATTCAGGTAATATCCAAAGAAAACTCACAATTAGTTCAGGTTAAGATAAATAAATGAATCATCAGATGCAATAATAAAGTAATGTACCATATATTACTGATCTGTTAAGACCATCCTAAAAAAATACTTAATTTTATGTTTTTCAGTCGAGAATTAACTTTATTAATTTGATAGAATTATTATGGTTTATATTTATAGATAACATGGTCATATATATGAAAAACATATATTACAATTTAGACACTTCTACTCCATTTACATTTTTTTCACAATATAAATCATTAATATTTGAACACTTTATCTTTTCATGAAAAATCATCATGACATTCAACATGACATCATCTTTTTTAATTTTAATCCTTATATAATATAATTATTTTTAAATCAGTGATTTGTGTAAAGATAATAGTAAGGGACATAGAATAATGAAATCTATTAGTTTTTTTTAAAATATAATAAACATATTTTTTCCTTTCTCACTATATTCATTGACTATATGATATATATCATTTTCATATAAAATGCATACACTTTTTTCTCAAAAAAAATACTTTAAATCAAATTCATATTGAAACCCTTAATTCATGTTAGATGCATGATATTAATCACTTGTGTTCACTCATTTTTGAAACCACTTGATCCTAGTTAAATCAATAGGAGAATCTATCCCAGTTAACTATATTCTTTACTCCTTTGAAGATTAGTAACATTAACTTATTCATTGGACAAGAATATTAGGCTCACCCTTTTGTATATTATTTATCAAGACCACACTTCATCATATATAATTATCAAGAAACATATCACAAAAAATATTATGCTTTAATTCATTCATCTCAAACCCAATGAAATAGTCTTTTGATGTCATATGAAAAACATTATTGGGTACCAAAATACATTTTTGTTTTAGAAAAACATTTTTTAAAATAAAATACCCATAATAAAAGAATTAAGTGTTTTTATTTGAAAAAAAAATAGAATCATATAAAGGATGAAATAAATTAAATAATGGTTATAAAAGTGGAAAATCCAATGATTTCATATACATTAAATATTAAAATTAATGTTTTTTATTTTTTAAAATAATTTCAAAACTACCATGTAGTATATATTAAAATATTTCTTTTTAAATAAAATATAATGAAACTATAAAGAGACCTAAAATATTCATTATAATTCATTTTTATACATTTAAATACATATGAAATTACATTTATTGTAACATCCCGTGAAAATAAAGAATATGGCAGTATTAAATTAATTAATATTTGTGAAATAAATTTTTTTTAAAGGGGATTGTATATTCGATGGCGTACCTGAAACGAAACAACGAGTTTCTTTGAAATATTACATTGGAAACTAATAATATAATTTGTTTATTTTAATTGGTAGTTAACTCCTAGAAATTTTAATGGAAATATTGAACTGAACAGACTGAAATATGATTATACATGTTTTTTTTAAATATTCTTACATTTATCCAATGAAATTTATAGATTTAAAATGCGAATGAATCTAATCTAAAGCATAAAAACTCTAATATTTTTTTAAAAGGTTGATTTATGTCCTTTTGATAGTGAGCGATATTTAAATCTTACTTAGGTCACTTTTATATGTTATATTTTACAAAATAATCATTTTATTTTGAATCGGGGCATCAAAATTTAATTTCGGTATATTTTTGTTATTATTCTGATAAGATTCATTTTTAATGATTAGTGAAAAATATTGTATTTTAAATCAAAATCACATTTTAATATAATATTTTTATATAATTATATTATATTTTTAATTGTTTTTAAATTTAAATTATATTATTTTTTTAACCTTTATTCCAATTTTTGGCTATGTAAGTAATTTCACATTGAAATTGGACATAAATAAGTGTCAATATTTTTGTAGTTATTATTTCCTAAAAACACTCCTTTTGTTTGATAGCAGGAAATAATTTTAAATTAATTTCTACCACAACTATGTATTGAATTTGGAAAAATTAAATCTATATTTGAAATCATGAGGTTAAAATTGTGTAAATAGGTAAGTTTTTATTTTTAAACATTATGAATATTTACTTCAGTAAGAATTTTATTTACCATGGTTAAAAGGTAAATATGGTATATAAGGGTAACAAAATATTATTATAATAATATTAAATTACAATAACATGTTCCCTAATCATATTGGTTGATAAATTTACGACCATGGGAACCCTTGAATTTATTTTGGGACCCCGTGTAGCCACTTGGGAGTGACAATGACACTTTATATTGATTAATTTAAAGTAAAGACAAAAATAACATAAACATATATGTTTTAGTTAATCAATCATACATGGGGTTAAATAAGTTATCTCTTCTACTATAAATATTCATTTGAAAATAATTACTTCATTCATGATGGTATTTTTTTATTATTTTTAGAAACCAGTAAATAATATTATTTATGAAACAATAATGATGTAGTATTTACCACTTTCATGAATGATTTAAATAAATAATAATATAAAGATTAAAATAATATCCATAACTAATACAATTCTTATTGAATGATTTTATTTCTAACGTGATTCATATTATCTATATCTTTAATTAGTTTTGGACCTTTAGATATCGAAAATCAGTATTTAATAAATTAATATTTTCTAACTTTCTTAAAGTGCTCCTACTCCCCCTTATAAAAATCCCTCACTTCTAACCCATTCCTCACACTTCTCAATCTTCATGGATAATAAAACTCTACACAATTAAGTTCTCTACATCACTCTCTTACTCTTATAATCCTTTATTTATGTTGAAGTCACTTCAAGAAATCCTTTTTGTTCAAACGAAATGGAGGTACCCATTTTAATGTTAACGTCTTCTCATAAATTCTTTACATTTATATTACTTCTACAACCCCATAAATTTTTTTTATTACTTTCATTCATAACAAAAACAATATCCTAAATATACTATGTTATTTTTATGAGAATTATTTTAACTAAAATTACACACACCTCCTTCTAACGGGTAAATAACATACTATTTCTGTGGATGGGGAACTACTTCTTCACAAAACGATGATTGTTCAATCTTATCCTATCACCTCTTTTGGTATCCATTAAGATGTAACTATATTTATATGTGATATATATTATATTTATATTGTTTTTTCTTATTTATTTATCAATTATAGGATACCTTTATGGTTTTCTTAATGGGTAAACACAATAATTTCATTTGAGGAAATGCGGACTACCGCCCCCTCAAAGTGATATGACCCCTTCATTCCATTTGTGGAACATAGAAAGGATTTAGTTATTAAAATTATATATGGTATTATACTGGAATAATAATATACCTATTTATCATTAATTCTTCCATCCATTAAATATGAAATAGAAATTAAAGTTGCGTTCATTCGTACGTACGACTTACAGTCTACATGAACAATGCATTTCATTTCTTATCTCTAAATGTTATGTACTGTTATAAATACAAATATATATATATATATATTGGATATATATGATATATATGATATCTGAATCATTATTATATTTCAGGAGACAATGAAATTTTTAACACATGGAGAACTTGAAAATATAACAAGTTCTTTTTTCACTCAAGTACAAAATATCGACAAAATGACCATTAATAACTTAAATGATTGACAAATTTTAATAACATAGTAATAAGTGATATAAAAGAAAAAATAAACATGAAAAAGGTATTTATGAATGTATATATGAATTTATGTTTATTATTTCTGAATAATAAGGAACAAACGAGTCAAGTCAGACATGAGGAAAGGGGTTTCTTATATAACTTTTAATTCCCTGAGATTTACATTTTTCGCCTCTTATTTATTGCATGTGGTGTATTGTGTACATAAATTTGATATATATAATCATTATTCCATTTATGGTATTATGTGATTCATTTGGTGGTTATTAACTTTTGGTCTTATGACTCGATTGATTACAACGTGGTAAGAGGCTTTCATCTCACTTATTATTCCCATGAGATTCAGGGAATTTTTTCCAATATTTCCTTTTGTGTGGTGTATGTACTGGCCATGATTGTACTCTTTATGTAATATAAATTAATTTATGTATATTTATAACTTAATTGTATGATTATTCTTTAATGGGCCGAATGTTTTGAAAGTCACCAAATCGGTAAAGGAATTTCTAATTTCAATTTCCACTCATTTGGTTTTACACAAACTTCATTGATTATTTTACACCATAATAATGTGTGAAATAAATATTTATTTACTTTAGTAGTAATTTCGACTCCCCTTTGTGGGGATATAATTTTTATATACACAATGACTCAATTTATAAATTCCAATGTCATCGATATGAACATGATAAGAGTAATTTTAACTCAATTTCCATTCATTGAGTTGAACATCCATGTCATTGGTATTTTTTTTACAATAATATGTGGAATTTACTCTAATTGATTTACACTGAACATCCAATCATATTCATTGTATTTATTTTTGTCTCACATAATTATGTCATTGATTTATCCTTAACCTAAGGATAAAGTATTTATAAATTGATTTCATCTCAACTTACAATCCATTGAGACTTATTTTTTCTTATACACAAATTCTCTTTTATATGGTGTATATACCACCCTTTTTCATATTATATAATGAATATATTTTGATGGGTAACATGATGGTGATAAACGTTAATGTTTCACCTAAGAGATTTAGGGAATATACTGTGATGGGTATTCCAACGTAACTCCCTACGTAGCTGTGATAGTTACAATGTAAGTATGATATGGATGCCGCAAGTTACCATTATGATTTAGGATTTCTATGGGTTATTCATAAATGTTATGATTTCATGAGGTTTATTATGATTGATAAGTATGGTTTCATTGATTTATGTTTATTGATGGGTTAATGTTTCCTTTCTTTATTTTATAAATTTTACTGAGATTTTTATGATCACCCCATGTTTTGAAATTTTTATGACATGACTTAAAGATGAATTCGGTCAAGGATGAGATCAAGGAAAATTCATGCTCTCTAAAACATGGAACTAGACAGGTTACTTTTTAAGAGTTATTATTTTATGAAAATAATTGATAATGTGTAGTAGTGTATACTTATAATTTTTAACTTGATATGTAATTGTTATGGCCAAATTCTCTAAATGTTACGACCCATCCCAATGGGGCCTGAGCCGCAACTCCCCAAGCCCGCCTCTAATAGGCCAGGGTCTGGTGACTTGCACCAAGTAGGCATATTACTAACATGGGAGGCATTTCCTATAAACCTATACACAAGCACACACATCTCTAAGCCCATAAAGTTGAAAAGTAAAAACTACTATAAAATGGAAATGCATGCATTCACTAAAAATCTCAACAAATAGAGTACGACAGGAAAGTAAAGTACAACAAGTTTAAAACCCTGGGACAAAAGTGCAAGCCCACTAAAAGAGAGTCCATAACAAAGTCCAACCTGTAACGAAAGGTGTTGGGACTGCAATCTGTAGCTGTAGGAACACACCTGGGCCAGTCTGATCTCACAGAGCACCGTCCGGTCCTGGTCCGCCTAGAATCATGTCAAAGGCTCGCTCGTTTACACAAGACATGACACGTGCGGGCAAAGCCCGTTTAGGGGTGAGTATAACAATACCCAGTAGGACACCCCAAGACCACAAATGTAACGCCCTGACCCTCGTTACCCAGAGTCGGTGCATTATTACATAACATTGGCATGATCACAAGAAAGATAAAATCTCGAAAGACAGATTGGTTTAGTAGCCTTGGAAACACTAGATATATTCATAAGTCTTACATTACATCATAAAATGAAAAACTACTACAAAAACATATTGTCTCCATAAACCACACTCATATCCCCACATAATATCCCTGCAGGTCATTCATAATTTACTTCTTCGCTTCCTGGGAAAAATAAAACATAGAAAAGGGGTGAGCTCAAATGCCCAGTAAGGATAACAATATAGTGGAAACTTTCATAAATAAGAATAAAAATTTAAGGCAATGTATAACTAAAACAAAAGCCTTTCAAACTTGAACTTTCAACATGGTATGCCATAAATAAAATGAAATAATTCCATTTACTTATTCAAATGGATATTCTACTAATAGAATAATCACATGAAAAATCAATAACCACTTTCATAATGATGGAATGCATAATGCTAAACTATAATTTCTTTGTCAAGGCCTCGTCCCAAGACCTTGGGGCTATCTGTAACCGGAACCCAACCCGGAGTGCCTCTAATAACCGTACACCAACCCGGAGTGCCTCTAATAACCGGAAACCAACCCGGAGTTCCTCTAATAACCGGAGACCAAACCGGAGTTCCTCTAATAACCGGAGACCAAACCGGAGGGCTTACTTTTACCGGTCCCCAACCCGGAACATACTTGTCTAACACATTCATCTGAATGAAAGTTTGAAATATAACATAAACATTTGTATTAAAAATAACTTATGAAATGTCAATACTTTAAAAAAAACATGAGTGACATAAGAATAGATTATCCACAGTCAAAAATATCACAAAACCTTTAATAAAATATGGATGTTTTGTATCATAATAAACCAACTTCAAATAAGCTTAAAAGCCATCAAAGGATGTTGACATATATGAAATCAAAATTATTTTTAAAGAAATATCTATTTTTATTTTAAAATCATTTAAGATCCATATAAATTAAAACATTTTCTTTGAAAATATTCTTATAAGCTTGTAGGGGAAGCTTTGACGATTTTATAACGGCGGTAAATAGCCGCACCCGCCGTATAAGTTAAAAAAACATTCTTACCTTAAATTTGTCGAAAAGGTTAAAAGTTCCTTGTTTGGAAAACGACGGAAAGATTACTTTCAAAACACATAAGGGTATAAATGAATTTAACCCATATTCTTGTAAATAGTAAAAATGTTTTGAAATACATTATTAAGAAACATGGATGTGGATGATAAAGAGATCCCAGTAGATTATTACGTATAAACAACCTCGGATAATGAAGAGATTGTGAAATAACCCTTACCAATTTGGTAACTTATGAAACATACAACCCATGAAAGAGGTATCATACAATGAATATGTAAATACACATAAATTAGAGTGTATTACACAAAGAATATAATTACGGGCAGTACATACACCACACAAAAGGTGATGGTGGCAATATGGCATGAATCTCACGAGAATAAGGAGTGAGATGAAAACCCCTTACCACGTTAATCAACTGATTCGTATGGAAAAAACTTAATAACCACCAAATTATTTACAGAATAACATGAATATAAAGATAATCATGATAATATATATCAAATTACAGTACACAATACACCACTTTCAATAATTTAGTGGCGAATAATGGAAATCTCACGGAATTGAATGTGAGATAAGAAAATCCCTTACCTTGTAATTTTCCTTGGTTAGGGTAGGTTAACCTCCTGTATAATGGTGAAATAATTGTTATTAAATTATACAAGAATCATATATATTAATATGATATCATATATTATCTTTTAACATTGATTTGTTAATAATATCTTAGAATTATCGTCGTTTCGGGTGTTAGCTTACTCATTTTCTTTTCTTTGTTTTGTTACATAAGCCATGTTTTTTGTATCTTATTAATATCCAGAATTATATCAAGTCCTTAAACATCATTTTTAAATCATAAAATGATAATTATACTTGAATGGATACGATGGAGAATGAATCTCATCGCGTTCGTGGAGACGGTAGTCCGTACGTACGCACGAGCGACAATATCATTCATTTGATATTAAAATAATATATAAATGGATGGTATATCATATATACAGAATCATTAACATGTTATATTTATTATTTACATGAGTTACACATCATTATTATACCCATCCAAATAATAATATATTGAATAACAATTACACCACGACGTGTAGACGGTAAGCCGTACGTACGCACGTATGGTGACATGTTATTCAAAGGGTGGATAGAATACTGAATATGGTTGTACCATATTTATAATAACATCACAGTATATGAGAGATACTGGATTTATTATTTTATAATGGTAAGAACAAAGAAAGAAGAAGTGGAAGAAGAAAGGAACTTGAAAAGGGGTGGTGAAAACATTACCTCTTCTTCGGTTTCTTCCTTTTGATTTGATCAAAAGGGCTCCTTAGGTTGGCATTCTGATCAAACTAAGGCCTCTAGGTTTTAGTGAGGGATGTTTGGAGAGTATTTGGTCAGAGTTTGGCCAAACCAAAAGGCTTTGAAGGTGTGAAGAAATGAGAAGGAGGAGTTCCCTTTTATAAGAGGGGTGAGGGGCACCATTGGAAAAGCTAGAAATAATAATTGATAATAAATTCATATTCGGTTTCTAATGGCTCAAAAGTTGATTATTCAAAGGTTAAAGTGGGGATAGGTCGAAAACCACTCAACGAATAGAATTTAGACAGGTTTGGGTACTTATATTAACCTTATCTTTAAGTATTAACTCTAAGTTAATTAGTTTCACTTTTACAATGTCTCTTTGTATTTTTATATAATATGGTTAATAAACATACTATATACATCCAAGCAACCCCCAAGTGGTCCATTAATGATGAACCTATAATTATATAAGTCTCTTGGCTGAACCTTAGATTTTTAGGAATTTAATTTCAATTAATAATATAATATTTGTTTTAATAACTCTTTTATGTCAATTTTGACACTATTCAATAGTTGATTTTTTTGAAACTCATAACAGGTTGATTACTTCTAAAAAAGTACATTAAATCAATACTAATATATCATATTATCCTAGAAAATTATTTTAATTCATTAAAAGCTTCATATTATATTTATTTGGGTATTTATAATATCAATTAATTTAATTGTTCACTATTTTTGTAATTACTGCATCATCATTGTGTCATAAATAAAATAAATTATTTAATGTCTAAAAATTATAAATAAAATATCATTATTTAGGAAATATTTTTATCTTTCTAATGAATATTTATAATATAAAATCCAACATATATAACCCTATGTAATAATTGGTTTTATAAAAGATATATGCTTGTGTCATTTTTGTATTCATTTTAACTTAATTAAAATAAAGTGTCCCTATCACCTACAAGTGGCACCATGGGGTCCCCAAATCGACCCAAAGATGCCTATGGTCGAACATGTATCAACCGATAAGTCTAGGACATGTTTTAGGGTAATATAGTATTATTATAATATTATTTTTTTAACCCTTATTTACCAGATTTACCCTTAACCATGGTAAATAAACTATTTACCACAGTAATTATTCAAAATGTCTAAAAATAAAAGTTACCTATTTACACAATTTGGACATCCTGATTCCAAATATGGAATCCATTTTTATAAATTCAAAACACAGAAGTGGCAGAAATTAATTTAAAATTCATTCCCGCTGTCAAAACAAAAAGCCTGTTTTTAAGTGATAATAACTATCAAAAGATTGACACTTGTTTATGTTCAGTTTAATTGTAAAATTATGTCCAATGACCAAATTTTTATTAAATGGTAAAAATATATTCTAAATATACTTTAAAACCACTCAAATTAATAATTTATCACTATTAATTATTTTGATTAAAAAAGTTGTTTTTAATTAAAATTTAGTAATTTTCACTATTCATCAAAATATGAAAGTTATCCGAAAAGTACCAAAATTTCACCTTAGGGTAAATTTGACACTACTAATCCAAAAATGAAGTCAATTTTGAAATTTAAAATATATATAATTTCAAAAAGTAGGTATTACTATTCATAACGGCTAGTTTGATCGGTTGTGGTGTGTGTTAAAACTCGAAGTTGCGTACAACACACGCTACTGTATTATTCAAAGAAAAGCGTATCGTGGAAGCTTGGGATGTTTCATTTTAAATTTTTTGATGTCCCCATTTAGTCAAAAAGTTTAAAATATTGTATTTAAAAAAAAGGGTTCACTATTAAAAGTTGACAAAAGTGCAATACTGAAAATGAATTTGTTCTTGCATTATATCTAAGAAACTCACAATATGGATTCTAAAATTATAAGGATTATATAATGTTTAAAATTTCTATAATACTATTCATAACCTCTTTTGAATGGCTTTTTTTTGTAAGTCATGGTGTGATTGAACTCAGTGTTGCGTGTAGTGCAATTTATTGAATTGTTTTGAAGAAATAACAGACTATGAAATCTTGGGGTGTTACATTATCCCCTCCTTCAATAAATTGTGTCCTCGCAATTTGAAATTGTTCTTCGAAAATAAAAGGTTGAAAATAGAAAATATATTTGTGGGAAAACCCACATCGGAAATTGGGTTACTAAAATTTAGTCTTAATATGAGGAAAAAAGAAATGAAAGGGTCACCACCAAATTATGATCTCGATTAAGAGAACATTGGTGGAAATTAGAGACATATAATTGGAGGAAAAATGTAAATATTTATAGGTAGTGATTGAGGTCATCAATCACAAACAAGTATAAAATTGAGGTCCTTAAACTCATCATTCTATGATGATTTGAAATACCATCGGTTCAACAAAACATAGGGTATTAGGATAACACATTTTTGACGTTCCAAAATATCCTAGTTGAAATCCCACGTCGAAAAATGAATTAATGAGGCCTCTATTTAAAATAAAGAGTGGAAAGTATGAAGATTACCGAAAATAACACATACTAGGGTTCCATTTAGGAAAATATGGTTATGGAAGAAAAATCTAACCATCAATTATCTGATGGAGAGTGGTAGAGAACATGGCTATGGAAAGGCCAACAATCCCAAAGCCATAAATTAGTGATGATTTAAGGTACCATCTAGGAAATCATTTTTGTTCTAAGTTGATTTTCATAATATTGAGGAATTTATTAATGAGATTGGCAAAGATCATAAGGAGATATACTTACATTATAATTAGAGTTTTATCCATTAATAAATTTCTACCACAAAATCATCTTTCACAATAAAAGATAATAGAATGTAAAAAAAATTCTATTTACACTATTCGTATAGGGTTCCAAAATAAACGAATTTATAATTTATCTACCAGATCTTTTAAAAAAAATACATTATTTAATCTAGGACATCTCTTGGGCCAGTGGTAGGTGATACACCCTTGTCGCCCTTCGGTTGCGGGTTCAAGTCTCACGGCCTTTCCGGACGCGACGGGTTGCCGCCCGACCTCCGCGTTGTCCTTTTATGGCAGTCCAAAATTAATCTCAAACTAGAATTTATCCAAAATACTTCTGACCAAACTCACAGTACAACATTTATAAGGAAGTTAAACATAATGTAGATCCTTTTTACCACGTAATAGCATATGAATACCTTCATCATGTATTCTTTTAAAACACTGAAACATCCTGAATTACCATAATCCATATTGATTACATTCATGCTCCCTTATTCCATATAGAATGCTGGATATACTTCATCAATCCAAAAATGTTTTAAACCCCAACAATTATGGAATATACAAATAATTAATTAGTTTCAATGTAGTCAAGAATATCCAATATAATTTATCCAAATCAATCATGTATTATTCTAAAATCACTACCTCGGTATCAGAACCATATTATGGTTTATCATTCTCTCAACCATATATTTCCCAAAAAATTAACCTGCTATTGAGTCACTTTTCTTTGTTTCACACAATCTCAAGTCCTTAATGAAATAGTACAGCAGTACAATCCTTATATACTCCATAATTAGTATAACAAGTACATTGTTGATACAACACTCAATTGACATAATCAACATAACAACTCTAATCATTCCTCTTCATCTGTAGTAGTATCATAACTTGATTATTATCCAATAACCTCATTTTCGGCATAGTCTGATGACTGGGACATAGGTTCGCATAGTGTCCAAACTCCTTGCAAATGAAGCATTGTACATTTGAAACCATTTTCTTACCCTTGCAGTCATGTACTTTGTGCCCTTTTCCACCACACTTATAACAAACTCCCATTCCTTTCAGACAAGTTCCAGGGTGTTTCTTTCCACAGTTACCACATATAGGAAAATTATTCTTTTCCCTATTCCCTTTATCCATCTTTCTCTCTTCCATCATTTTCTTCTCTTGCTTCCCTTCAAAGCCATAGGACTCAGTAAAATATTTACTTATCTTATCAACACATGATATTATTTCTTCGTATGATGATAATAAATGGGAGACTATTTCTCTTATAAATTCTGGCTTAAGGCCATGAAAGATATGATCCTTCTTTCTCTTTGGATCATTTGCATTGCTGGAGTTCTCATTCCTTCTACTGGGCGCCATTTCTAAACAATGGCATACACTAGATTAGTTTATGAATAAAAATACCTAATCCCAAACTTGTAAGACACATAACATAAATTAAATAGTTTATGGATATAATCCATAATCATATAAATTTATCCATTGAGGAAGTAAATCCACATAAACCCTTCATAATGGTTTGTAAAGAAAATGAGAATTATCCTAAGAATATCCCCCGGGAGTGTCGTAACCAAGAGTGCAGCAAGGCCCGTTGTCGTGCACCAATTCCCGTTCGAGTCTAGCTCAAAGCGGTGTTTTCGGGTTTTACCCCTAGGTACATCTGTGCCAGAGCCGCCTCTACCTGGTCGTATCTAGACAGGGATGTATTGCTTGCAAAACTCACAAAATCTCTACAATACCAAAATTCTAGGAAGATCTTCTATACTAATCCTCAACGTTCATCTTAGGTCTATGTGCTCTAATCAGAGTTTATCTAAATCTAGCTTCCAAGGATTGTACTAAACTTCCTCTTTTACCAACTGTAACTCCCCGACCCTAGTAAACCAGATTCGGTGCATTATTACATAACATTGGCATGATCAGAAGAAAGATCAAATCTCAAAAGACCGATTGGTTTAGTATCCTTGGAAACACTATATATATTCATAAGTCTTACATTACATCATAAAATGAAAAACTACTACAACAACATATTGTCTCCATAAACCACACTCATATCCCCACATAATATCCCTACAGTTCATTCATAATTTACTTCTTTGCTTCCTGGGAAAAATAAATCATAGAAAAGGGGTGAGCTCAAATGACCAGTAAGGATAACAATATATCGGAAACATTCGTAAATAGGAATAAACATTTAAGGAAATGTATAACTAAAACAAAAGCCTTTCAAACTTGAACTTTCAACATGGTATGCCATAAATAAAATGAAATAATTCCATTTACTTATTCAAATGGATATTCTACTGATAGAATAATCACATGAAAAATCAATAACCACTTTCATAATGATGGAATGCATAATGCTAAACTATAATTTCTTTGTCAAGGCCTCGTCCCAAGACCTTGGGGCTATCTGTAACCGGAACCCAACCCGGAGTGCCTCTAATAACCGGACACCAACCCGGAGTGCCTCTAATAACCGGACACCAACCCGGAGTTCCTCTAATAACCGGAGACCAAACCGGAGTTCCTCTAATAACCGGAGACCAAACCGGAGGGCTTACATTTACCGGTCCCCAACCCGGAACATACTTGTCTAACACATTCATCTGAATGAAAGGTTGAAATATAACATAAACATTTGGATTAAAAATAACTTATGAAATGTCAATACTTTAAAAAAACATGAGTGACATAAGAATAGCTTATCCACAGTCAAAAATATCACAAAACCTTTAATAAAATATGGTTGTTTTGTATCATAATAAACCAACTTCAAATAAGCTTAAAAGCCATCAAAGGATGTTGACATATATGAAATCAAAATTATTTTTAAAGAAATATCTATTTTTATTTTGAAATCATTTAAGATCCATATAAATTAAAACATTTTCTTTGAAAATATTCTTATAAGCTTGTAGGGGAAGCTTTGACGATTTTATAATGGCGGTAAATAGCCGCACCCGCCGTATAAGTTAAAAAAAACATTCTTACCTTAAATTTGTCGAAAAGGTTAAAAGTGCCTTGTTTGGAAAAGGAAGGAAAGATTCCTTTCGAAACACATAAGGGTATAAATGACTTTAACCCATATTCTTGTAAATAGTAAAAATGTTTTGAAATACATTATTAAGAAACATGGATGTGGATGATAAATAGATCCCAGTAGATTATTACGTATAACCAACCTCTGATAACGAAGAGAGTGTGAAATAACCCTTACCAATTTGGTAACTTATGAAACATACAACCCATGAAAGAGGTATCATACAATGAATATGTAAATACACATAAATTAGAGTGTATTACACAAAGAATATAATTATGGGCAGTACATACACCACACAAAAGGTGATGGTGGCAATATGGCATGAATCTCACGGGAATAAGGAGTGAGATGAAAACCCCTTACCACGTTAATCAACTGAGTCGTATGGCCAAAACTTAATAACCACCAAATTATTTACAGAATAACATGAATATAAAGATAATCATGATAATATATATCAAATTCCAGTACACAATACACCACTTTCAATAATTTAGTGGCGAATAATGGAAATCTCACGGAATTGAATGTGAGATAAGAAAATCCCTTACCTTGTAATTTTCCTTGGTTGGGGTAGGTTAACCTCCTGTATAATGGTGAAATAATTGTTATTAAATTATACAAGAATCATATATATTAATATGATATCATATATTATCTTTTAACATTGATTTGTTAATAATATCTTAGAATTATCATCGTTTCGGGTGTTAGCTTACTCATTTTATTTTATATGTTTTGTTACATAAGCCATGTTTTTTGTATCTTATTAATATCCAGAATTATATCAAGTCCTTAAACATCATTTTTAAATCATAAAATGATAATTATACTTGAATGTATACGATGGAGAATGAATCTCATCGCGTTCGTGGAGACGGTAGTCCGTACGTACGCACGAGCGACAATATCATTCATTTGATATTAAAATAATATATAAATGGATGGTATATCATATATAAAGAATCATTAACATGTTATATTTATTATTTACATGAGTTACACATCATTATTATACCCATCCAAATAATAATATATTGAATAACAATTACACCACGACGTGGAGACGGTAAGCCGTACGTACGCACGTATGGTGACATGTTATTCAAAGGGTGGATAGAATACTGAATATGGTTGTAACATATTTATAATAACATCACAGTATATGTGAGATACTGGAGTTATTATTTTAGAATGGTAAGAACAAAGAAAGAAGAAGTGGAAGAAGAAAGGAACTTGAAAAGGGGTGGTGAAAACATTACCTCTTCTTCGGGTTCTTCCTTTTGATTTGATCAAAAGGGCTCCATAGATTGGCTTTCTGATCAAACTAAGGCCTCTAGGTTTTAGTGAGGGATGTTGGGAGAGTATTTGGTCAGAGTTTGGCCGAACCAAAAGGCTTTGAAGGTGTGAAGAAATTAGAAGGAGGAGTGCCCTTTTATAAGAGGGGTGAGGGGCACCATTGGAAAAGCTAGAAATAATAATTGATAATAAATTCATATTCGGTTTCTAATGGCTCAAAAGTTGATTATTAAAAGGTTAAAGTGGTGATAGGTCGAAAACAACTCAACCAATAGAATTTGGACATGTTTGGGTACTTATATTAACCTTATCTTTAAGTATTAACTCTAAGTTAATTAGTTTCACTTTTACAATGTCTCTTTGTATTTTTATATAATATGGTTAATAAACTTACTATATACATCCAAGAAACCCCCAAGTGGTCCAATAATGATGAACCAATAATTATATAAGTCTCTTGGCCGAACCTTAGATTTTTAGGAATTTAATATCAATTAATAATATAATATTTGTTTTAAGAACTCTTTTATGTCAATTTTGACACTATTCAATAGTTGATTTTTTTGAAACTCATAACAGATTGATTACTTCTAAAAAAGTACATTAAATCAATCCTAATATATCATATTATCCTAGAAAATTATTTTAATTCATTAAAAGTATCATATTATATTTATTTGGGTATTTATAATATCAATTAATTTAATTGTTCACTATTTTAGTAATTACTGCATCATCATTGTGTCATAAATAAAATACATTATTTAATGTCTAAAAATTATAAATAAAATATCATTATTTAGGAATTCTTTTTATCTTTCTAATGAATATTTATAATATAAAATCCAACATATATAACCCTATGTAATAATTGGTTTTATAAAAGATATATGCTTGTGTCATTTTTGTATTCATTTTAACTTAATTAAAATAAAGTGTCCCTATCACCTACAAGTGGCACCATGGGGTCCCCAAATCTACCCAAATATGCCTATGGTCGAACATGTATCAACCAATAAGTCTAGGACACGTTTTAGGGTAATATAGTATTATTATAATATTATTTGTTTAACCCTTATTTACCAGATTTACCCTTAACCATGGTAAATAAACTATTTACCACAGTAATTATTCAAAATGTATAAAAATAAAAGTTACCTATTTACACAATTTGGACATCCTGATTACAAATATGGAATCCATTTTTATAAATTCAAAACACAGAATTGGCAGAAATTAATTTAAAATTCATTCCCGCTGTCAAAACAAAAAGCGTGTTTTTAAGTGATAATAACTATCAAAAGATTGACACTTGTTTATGTTCAGTTTAATTGTAAAATTATGTCCAATGACCAACATTATATTAAATGATAAAAATATATTCTAAATATACTTTAAAACCACTCAAATTAATAATTTATCACAATTAATTATTTTGATTAAAAAAGCTGTTTTTAATTTAAATTTAGTAATTTTCACTATTCATCAAAATATGAAAGTTATCCGAAAAGTACCAAAATTTCACCTTAGGGTAAATTTGACACTACGAATCCAAAAAATGAAGTCAATTTTGAAATTTAAAATATATATAATTTCAAAAAGTAGGTATTACTATTCGTAACGGCTAGTTTGATCGGTTGTGGTGTGTGTTAAAACTCGAAGTTGCGTACAACACACGCTACTGTATTATTCAAAGGAAAGCGTACCGTGGAAGCTTGGGATGTTTCATTTTAAATTTTTTGATGTCCCCATTTAGTCAAAAAGTTTAAAATATTGTATTAAAAAAAAGGGTTCACTATTAAAAGTAGATAAAAGTGCAATACTGAAAATGAATTTGTTCTTGCATTATATCTAAGAAACTCACAATATGGATTCTATAATTATAAGGATTATATAATGTTTAAAATTTCGATAATACTATTCATAACCTATTTTGAATGGCTTTTTTTTTGTAAGTCATGGTGTGATTGAACTCAGTGTTGCGTGTAGTGCAATTTATTGAATTATTTTGAAGAAATAACACACTATGAAATCTTGGTGTGTTACATTCTCCCCTCCTTCAATAAATTGCGTCCTCGCAATTTGAAATTGTTCTTCGAAAATAAAAGGTTGAAAATAGAAAATATATTTGTGGGAAAACCCACATCGGAAATTGGGTTACTAAAATTTAGTCTTAATATGAGGAAAAAAGAAATGAAAGGGTCACCACCAAATTATGATCTCGATTAGGAGAACATTGGTGGCAATTAGAGACATATAATTGGAGGAAAAACGTAAATATTTATAGGTAGTGATTGAGGTCATCAATCACAAACAAGTATAAAATTGAGGTCCTTAAACTCATCAATCTATGATGATTTGAAATACCATCGGTTCAACAAAACATAGGGTATTAGGATAACACATTTTTGACGTTCCAAAATATCCTAGTTGAAATCCCACATCGAAAAATGAATTAATGAGGCCTCTATTTAAAATAAAGAGTGGAAAGTATGAAGATTACCGAAAATAACACATACTAGGGTTCCATGTAGGAAAATATGGTTATGGAAGAAAAATCTAACTATCAATTATCTGATGGAGAGTGGTAGAGAACATGGCTATGAAAAGGCCAACAATCCCAAAGCCATAAATTAGTGATGATTTAAGGTACCATCTAGGAAATCATTTTTGTTATAAGTTGATTTTCTTAATATTGAGGAATTTATTAATGAGATTGGCAAAGATCATAAGGAGATATACTTACTTTATAATTAGAGTTTTATCCATTAATAAATTTCTACCACAAAATCATCTTTCACAATAAAAGATAATAGAATGTAAAAAAAATTCTATTTACACTATTCGTATAGGGTTACAAAATAAACGAATTTATAATTTATCTACCAGATCTTTTAAAAAAAATACATTATTTAATCTAGGACATCTCTTGGGCCAGTGGTAGGTGATACACCCTTGTCGCCCTTCGGTTGCGGGTTCAAGTCTCGCGGCCTTTCCGGACGCGACGGGTTGCCGCCCGACCTCCGGGTTGTCCTTTTATGGAAGTCCAAAATTAATCTCAAACTAGAATTTATCCAAAATACTTCTGACCAAACTCACAGTCCAACATTTATAAGGAAGTTAAACATAATGTAGATCCTTTTTACCACGTAATAGCATATGAATACCTTCATCATGTATTCTTTTAAAACACTGAAACATCCTGAATTACCATAATCCATATTGATTACATTCATGCTCCCTTATTCCATATAGAATGCTGGATATACTTCATCAATCCAAAAATGTTTTAAACCCCAACAATGATGGAATATAAAAATCATTAATTAGTTTCAAGGTAGTCAAGAATATCCAATATAATTTATCCAAATCAATCATGTATTATTCTAAAATCACTACCTCGGTATCAGAACCATATTATGGTTTATCATTCTCTCAACCATATATTTTCCAAAAAATTAACCTGCTATTGAGTCACTTTTCTTTGTTTCACACAATCTCAAGTCCTTAATGAAATAGTACAGCAGTACAATCCTTATATACTCCATAATTATTATAACAAGTACATTGTTGATACAACACTCAATTGACATAATCAACATAAGAACTCTAATTATTCCTCTTCATATGTGGTAGTATCAGAACTTGATTATTATCCAATAACATCATTTTCGGCATAGTCTGATGACTGGGACATAGGTTCGCATAGTGTCCAAACTCCTTGCAAATGAAGCATTGTACATTTGAAACCATTTTCTTACCCTTGCAGTCATGTACATTGTGCCCTTTTCCACCACACTTATAACAAACTCCTATTCCTTTCAGACAAGTTCCAGGGTGTTTCTTTCCACAGTTACCACATATGGGAAAATTATTCTTTTCCCTCTTCCCATTATCCATCTTTCTCTCTTCCATCATTTTCTTCTCTTGCTTCCCTTCAAAGCCATAGGACTCAGTAAAATATTTACTTATCTTATCAACACATGATATTATTTCTTCGTATGATGATAATAAATGGGAGACTATTTCTCTTATAAATTCTAGCTTAAGGCCATGAAAGATATGATCCTTCTTTCTCTTTGGATCATTTTCATTGCTGGAGTTCTCATTCCTTCTACTGGGCACCATTTCTAAACAATGGCATACACTAGATTAGTTTATGAATAACAATACCTAATCCCAAACTTGTAAGACACATAACATAAATTAAATAGTTTATGGATATAATCCATAATCATATAAATTTCTCCATTGAGGAAGTAAATCCACATAAACCCTTCATAATGGTTTGTAAAGAAAATGAGAATTATCCTAAGAATATCCCCCGGGAGTGTCGTAACCAAGAGTGCAGCAAGGCCCGTTGTCGTGCACCAATTCCCGTTCGAGTCTAGCTCAAAGCGGTGTTTTTGGGTTTTACCCCTAGGTACATCTGTGCCAGAGCCGCCTCTACCTGCTCGTATCTAGACAGGGATGTATTGCTCGGAAAACTCACAAAATCTCTACAATACCAAAATTCTTGGAAGTTCTTCTATACTAATCCTCAAAGTTCATCTTAGGTCTACGTGCTCTAATCAGAGTTTATCTAAATCTAGCTTCCAAGGTTTGTACTAAACTTCCTCTGATACCAACTGTAACGCCCCGACCCTAGTAAACCAGAGTCGGTGCATTATTACATAACATTGGCATGATCACAAGAAAGATCAAATCTCGAAAGACCGATTGGTTTAGTAGCCTTGGAAACACTAGATATATTCATAAGTCTTACATTACATCATAAAATGAAAAACTACTACAACAACATATTGTCTCCATAAACCACACTCATATCCCCACATAATATCCCTACAGTTCATTCATAATTTACTTCTTCGCTTCCTGGGAAAAATAAATCATAGAAAAGGGGTGAGCTCAAATGCCCAGTAAGGATAACAATATAGGGGAAACATTCATAAATAAGAATAAACATTTAAGGAAATGTATAACTAAAACAAAAGCCTTTCAAACTTGAACTTTCAACATGGTATGCCATAAATAAAATGAAATAATTCCATTTACTTATTCAAATGGATATTCTACTAATAGAATAATCACATGCAAAATCAATAACCACTTTCATAATGATGGAATGCATAATGCTAAACTATAATTTCTTTGTCAAGGCCTCGTCCCAAGACCTTGGGGCTATCTGTAACCGGAACCCAACCCGGAGTGCCTCTAATAACCGGACACCAACCCGGAGTGCCTCTAATAACCGGACACCAACCCGGAGTTCCTCTAATAACCGGAGACCAAACCGGAGTTCCTCTAATAACCGGAGACCAAACCGGAGGGCTTACTTTTACCGGTCCCCAACCCGGAACATACTTGTCTAACACATTCATCTGAATGAAAGGTTGAAATATAACATAAACATTTGGATTAGAAATAACTTATGAAATGTCAATACTTTAAAAAAAACATGAGTGACATAAGAATAGCTTATCCACAGTAAAAAATATCACAAAAACTTTAATAAAATATGGATGTTTTGTATCATAATAAACCATCTTCAAATAAGCTTAAAAGCCATCAAAGGATGTTGACATAGATGAAATCAAAATTATTTTTAAAGAAATATCTCTTTTTATTTTGAAATCATTTAAGATCCATATAAATTAAAACATTTTCTTTGAAAATATTATTATAATCTTGTAGGGGAAGCTTTGACGATTTTATAATGGCGGTAAATAGCCGCACCCTCCGTATAAGTTAAAAAAACATTCTTACCTTAAATTTGTCGAAAAGGTTAAAAGTGCCTTGTTTGGAAAACGACGGAAAGATTCATTTCGAAACACATAAGGGTATAAATGACTTTAACCCATATTCTTGTAAATAGTAAAAATGTTTTGAAATACATTATTAAGAAACATGGATGTGGATGATAAAGAGATCCCAGTAGATTATTACGTATAAACAACCTCGGATAATGAAGAGATTGTGAAATAACCCTTACCAATTTGGTAACTTATGAAACATACAACCCATGAAAGAGGAATCATACAATGAATATGTAAATACACATAAATTAGAGTGTATTACACAAATAATATAATTATGGGAAGTACATACACCACACAAAAGGTGATGGTGGCAATATGACATGAATCTCACGGGAATAAGGAGTGAGATGAAAACCCCTTACCACGTTAATCAACTGAGTCATATGGCCAAAAGTTAATAACCACCAAATTATTTACAGAATAACATGAATATAAAGATAATCATGATAATATATATCAAATGCCAGTACACAATACACCACTTTCAATAATTTAGTGGCGAATAATGGAAATCTCACGGAATTGAATGTGAGATAAGAAAATCCCTTACCTTGTAATTTTCCTTGGTTGGGGTAGGTTAACCTCCTGTATAATGGTGAAATAATTGTTATCAAATTATACAAGAATCATATATATTAATATGATATCATATATGATCTTTTAACATTGATTTGTTAATAATATCTTCAAATTATCGTCGTTTCGGGTGTTAACTTACTCATTTTCCTTTATATGTTTTGTTACATAAGCCATGTTTTTTGTATCTTATTAATATCCAGAATGATATCAAGTCCTTAAACATCATTTTTAAATCATCAAATGATAATTATACTTGAATGGATACGATAGAGAATGAATCTCATCGCGTTCGTGGAGACTGTAGTCCGTACGTACGCACGAGCGACAATATCATTCTTTTGATATTAAAATAATATATAAATGGATGGTATATCATATATACAGAATCATTAACATGTTATATTTATTATTTACATGAGTTACACATCATTATTATACCCATCCAAATAATAATATATTGAATAACAATTACACCACGACGTGGAGACGGTAAGCCGTACGTACGCACGTATGGTGACATGTTATTCAAAGGGTGGATAGAATACTGAATATGGTTGTACCATATTTATAATAACATCACATTATATGTGATATACTGGAGTTATTATTTTAGAATGGTAAGAACAAAGAAAGAAGAAGTGGAAGAAGAAAGGAACTTGAAAAGGGGTGGTGAAAACATTACCTCTTCTTCGGGTTCTTCCTTTTTATTTGATCAAAAGGGATCCTTAGGTTGGCTTTCTGATCATACTAAGGACTCTAGGTTGTATTGAGGGATGTTGGGAGAGTATTTGATTAGAGTTTGGCCGAACCAAAAGGCTCTGAAGGTGTGAAGAAATGAGAAGGAGGAGTGCCCTTTTATAAGAGGGGTGAGGGCCACCTTTGGAAAAGCTAGAAATAATAATTTATAATAAATTCATATTCGGTTTCTAAGGCCTCCAAAGTTGATTATTCAAAGGTTAATGTGGGTATAGGTCGAAAAATACTCAACCAATAGAATTTATACTGGTTTGGGTACTTATATTAACCTTATCTTTAAGTATTAACTCTAAGTTATTAGTTTCACTTTTACAATGTCTCTTTGTATTTTTATATAATATGGTTAATAAACTTACTATATACATCCAAGAAACCCCCAAGTGGTCCATTAATTATGAACCTATAATTATATAAGTCTCTTGGCCGAACCTTAGATTTTTAGGAATTTAATATCAATTAATAATATAATATTTTTTTTAAGAACTCTTTTATGTCAATTTTGACACTATTCAATAGTTGATTTTTTTTGAAACTCATAACAGATTGATTACTTCGAAAAACGTAAATTAAATCAATCATAATATATCATATTATCCTATAAAATTAGTCTAATTCTTTAAAAGTTTCATATTATATTAATTTGGGTATTTATAATATCAATTAATTTAATTGTTCACTATTTTAGTAATTACTGCATCATCATTGTGTCATAAATAAAATAAATTATTTAATGTCTAAAAATTATAAATAAAATATCATTATGTAGGAAATCTTTTTATCTTTCTAATGAATATTTATAATCTAAAATCCAACATATATAACCCTAAGTAATAATTGTTTTTATAAAAGATATATGCTTGTGTCATTTTTGTATTCATTTTAACTTAATTAAAATAAAGTGTCCCTATCACCTACAAGTGGCACCATGGGGTCCCCAAATCGACCCAAAGATGCCTATGGTCGAACATGTATCAACCGATAAGGCTATGACACGTTTTAGGATAATTTAGTATTATTATAATATTATTGTTTTAACCCTTATTTACCAGATTTACCCTTAACCATGGTAAATAAAATATTTACCACAGTAATTATTCAAAATGTCTAAAAATAAAAGTTACCTATTTACACAATTTGGACATCATGATTCCAAATATGGAATACATTTTTCTACATTCAAAACACATAAGTGTCATAAATTAATTTAAAATTAATTCCCGCTGTCAAAACAAAAAGCGTGTTTTTAAGTGATAATAACTATCAAAAGATTGACACTTGTTTATGTTCGGTTTAATTGTAAAATTATGTCCAATGACCAACATTATATTAAATGGTAAAAATATATTCTAAATATACTTTAAAACCACTCAAATTAATAATTTATCACTATTAATTATTTTGATTAAAAAAGTTGTTTTTAATTAAAAATTAGTAATTTTCACTATTCATCAAAATATGAAAGTTATCCGAAAAGTACCAAAATTTCACCGTAGGGTAAATTTGACACTAAGAATCCAAAAATGAAGTCAATTTTGAAATATAAAATATATATAATTTCAAAAAGTAGGTATTACTATTCATAACGGCTAGTTTGATCGGTTGTGGTGTGTGTTAAAACTCGAAGTTGCGTACAACACACGCTACTGTATTATTCAAAGGAAAGCGTACCGTGGAAGCTTGGGATGTTTCATTTTAAATTTTTTGATTTCCCCATTTAGTCAAAAAGTTTAAAATATTGTATTCAAAAAAAGGGTTCACTATTAAAAGTTGATAAAAGTGAAATACTGAAAATGAATTTGTTCTTGCATTATATCTAAGAAACTCACAATATGGATTCTAAAATTATAAAGATTATATAATGTTTAAAATTTAGATAATACTATTCATAACCTCTTTTGAATGGCTTTTTTTTAAGTCATGGTGTGATTGAACTCAGTGTTGCGTGTAGTGCAAGTTATTGAATTATTTTGAAGAAATAACACACTATGAAATCCTGGGGTGTTACAACAAAGGAATACAACAAGGGGAAAATTACCACAAATAAAATATACAGTCAACTCTACACAGAATATCTCTACAGAACATATAACAAGAAGATCAAGATATAATCATACACGGTCGACTACCATAAAACCACTACTAAGATCCATCTCGAAGATTCCGCTAAGCCCGCAACAAGGAGAACACACTCCTAGGTCTGAAGAGAGAGAGACACAAGGTACTCATTTTGGGAGAGCACACTCCAGAAGTACTTGGGAAAATGATGCTCAGATGAGGATCACAACCAATTGTCATGGGGTGATACCAACAACTCAGTCTGAACTAACCCACCAAGAAGAGGATCGACACCCAGGTAAAGTTGGTCCCGTCGATACCAAGAACTCTACATAGGGTCCCAAGAATGAATAGAGGATCCAACTCTAAGTCTCACAGAGTGGACTCCAACAACTCTATTCAGGAAGTCCTGGTGAAGGTATCATACTCCTATATGTAAGAAATGATACCGAGAACCTTTATGACAATGACCAAGGGGACGAACCCTAAGGAAACATGCTCAAGTCACAGTAGGAAATTGGCTAGATCCATGTTAGATTGGTTACGGCGTATAGTATGGTTACAAGCCATGTTCCTTGACCCCGAGTACTGCCCATGTAAATGGAATGTGTCATTCGTTCAAGAAATGTAAAACTAAACTACATAGAATGTAGAAGAATCACACGCTATGTTCCTTGACTCTGGGTACTGCCCGTGTAAACGGCCTGCATCATTTGGTGCATCGTTTAAAAGTAACTACACAGAGTGTATTAGAATTGCACACCGTGTCCGAGCACATGGGGCTCGCCCCGTGTACGCTAGCCATGTGCATGTACAAGGTATCCGTCTATGTCACCTTCCTGTGTACCAGTACATGTGGTATCTCATGTATCTGTCCAGGTCTAGTTTGGGAGGGTTATACACGCCATGTCCTTAGATGTGTACCAACCCGTGTTCGTGCACTCCCGGAGTACACGCCAGGTGGTCCGCTCACGAACACATGTCGTGTAGCCCATACTACACGCCGTATAGTGGGGATTTTTCAAGAAACGCCTTCTTCCCCCTCATGTAGTGGTTGATCCTCCAGATCCATGGTTTCACATCTGTTCATCCTAATACTTCTGGGGTTGGTTTGTTTCATCATACGAACACCAAAACGGGTGTTTTCGGTGGTGAAATCGTATCAGAAACCTCGAACGATCCATCCGAATAAAAAATCCCGAAAACTCATATCTATCAATCTGCTCCGAATCTTCCACCGAAACTGTCGTCGCACCTCCATGATGTCGCTCCGAGATTGGATCTACAATCTAGGATCATTGCGCCAACGAACGAATGCGAAACGATCAATTTCCTCCAATAACGCGTAGAACACAATGAATAACACATTGGAGAATAAAAATACAAATTATCGAACAAGAGGGATTAACCTCGATCATAGTTCGTGACGATCCGGGTTCGTCATCGTTAGATCAAAACCACAACAATCGACCGATTTTAAATCTCGAGTATTTGATTTCTAGATAAAATCCCAAATCACACCCGCCCGCAAAATGATCGATCCGCGGGAAAATTGGTTCGTAGATTAGTCCATTTTTGTCGTAGGAATAATGAATGGGGAAAGGAAAATCAAAACAAACATCCTACCTAGATTCACGGAATTTTCTGGAGAAGATCTAGTTTTCACATCGTCGTCATTGGCAAAGTTCGTCAAGAACACCGTCATCACATTGTGTGGTTTTCTCCAGAGCTCTCCGTGAAGATTCAGGGTTATGAGAAAAGTATCCTTGATCCACTGTGAAATCTCTATTAAAAAAAGAAATATTTCGCTGCAAAAAAAATTTAATAAAATATTTTAATTTAAATATTTTATTTTGGTTACGTCCAAAACCCAGATTTCGCAACAGATCTGCGCCAGTCGATGTTAGGTATCTTCTAGGGTAAACCCGTTGCTCTGGATGAAACGATGCCCTCAGATTTCTGATCTGGGAACCCGTTCAAAAGTTATTCCACTCTTTTAGGAAAATGACACGCGCACATAAATTTTAATTATTTATTTAAATTTAAACATTTGTTCTAGGCTCACCAGGCCACGGAACTGCACACCGTCTCGAAGACTGGTCTCGAAATAATTCCCAAATATTATTAAAAATAAATCATGAAATAGAAAATCTGAGACATTACATCACACCCACCATAGGGCTTTTACGTCCCCGGAAAGCCAAAACAAGGGCTACTCAAAAAGATGTGTGTATTGCACACAAATCTGAACCTCCCTCTCCCATGTGCTCTCCTGGAGATTCCCGTGCTGCCACTATACACACACCAAGGGAATAGCTCGCCCATGAAGGACCTTCTCTTGCCGATCCGCGATCTCTACTACGTACTCAGCAAAGTTTACTCCATCATTGATGTCCAGCTCTCCCCAGTCGATGACGTGTGATGGATCATGCACGTACCTCCATAGCTGCGACACATGGAAGACGTTGTGTACCCGGTCCATCTGAGGAAGTAGAGCCAAGCGATACACCACCTCACCAACTCTAATCAGAATTTAGAAAGCGCCGATTAACCTCGGAGATAGCTTGCTGCCTTGGAAAAATATTCACAATACCTGTCGAGGTGAGACCCGATGGAACACATGGTCTCCTTCCTAGAACTCCAAGGGCCTCTGTATCCTGTCAGCATAAGACATTTTCTGACTCTGTACAGTCTTAATCCACTCCTGGATGACCTACAACTTCTCCGTAGTTACTCGCACCATCTCTGGGCCCATGAGTGCTGACTCTCCTGGGTCAGTCCAGCAAAGTGGTGACCTACAAGGTCACCCGTACAGAGCCTCGAATGGTGCCATACCAAAAGTGTAATGATAACTATTGTTATATGAAAATTCCACTGTTGGTAGGTGATCCTCCCTACTATAACCGAAGTCACGTATGCAAGCTTATAGCATATCCTCCATGACCTAGATGGTCCGCTCCATCTGACCATCAGTCCGAGGATGAAACACTGTGCTCAACTGTAATTGAGTCCCAAAAGCTTCATGAAATCCCTAGCACAACTGGGATGTGAAACGAGCATCACAATCTGAGATGATCATGGATGGAACATCATGAAGTCGAACTATCTCTTACACATAAAGGCGTCCCAAGATCTCTATTAAACTCTGCTCCCGTATAACTAGGAAGTGGGCAGACTTGGTGATTCAATCAACGATCACCCAGATGGCATCATGTCCCATGTACGTACGTGGAAAACCCATCACGATGTCCATGGATATCTCATCCCACTTCAACTCTGGAACCTCAAGGGGCTAAGTCACACCTGCTAGCACCTGGTACTCAGTCATTACTTGCTGACATGTAAGGCAACAAGAATATAACTCTTCCACACTCTTCTTCAGTCCGGGCCACCAGAACTGATGTCAGAGGTCTTGGTACATCTTTTCCATGACTGGATAAACATCCAGAGGAGATGTATAAAACTCCCTCAGAACCTCGTCCCACAACATCATTGGTACAACACTACACCCTCTGAAAAGAACAACGTGCTCCCCACCTTCTGAATATCCATCGGCAGCATCACCCACATATAGCTGATCTCGTAGAGTCTCACATCTAGTGTCCTCGAGCTGTGCTTCCCTGAATTGCTGCAAGAGCAGAAGGGTAACAACCATCAACTGATGGTAAGATACCTCATCTCTATCCATGAAGGATAACTGTAAGGAGGCCAACTGCCTCATTGCCTCATTCAGAAACTGCAAACTGTATTTCCGGCTGAGATCATCTACCACAATGTTCCCCTTCCCGGGTGTGTAAACGATCTCAAAGTTGTAATCATAGAGGAACTCAAGCCATATTCTTTTTCAAAAATTTAGATCCTTCTGAGAAAAGATATATCTAAGAGTTTTTTGATCATATTAGACGGTAAACTGCTCGCCCATTAGGTAGTTCCACGACATCATCAACAGGAAGACCACCGTTGTCAACCCAAGATCATGGGTCACATAGTTCTGCTCGTGTGGCCTCAACCGATGTCATCCATAGGCAATCACCAGTTTCCTCTACATCAGGACACAACCAAGCCCAGTTCCTAATTTTTTTTAGAACAATACGAACACGACACCCTCCTCCAGTAATATCAATATCGGGGCCCTCGTCAGACTCTTTCTCAACTGCTGGAATGCCTACTGGCATCCCTTAGTCGACACGAAAGGCTGCCCCTTTTGGGTCAAAGCAGTCATGGGTGATGAAATCCTGGAGAAATCATGAGTGAATCTTTAAAAGTATCCTGCCACTAAAGGAAACTTCGCACCTCCAACACGCTCCGGGGTGGCTTCCATGCTAGAACTGCCTCCACCTTGGCTGGGTCCACTGCCACACCATCTTCTAAGATAACGTGTCACAGAAAGTGGACCTCCTATATCCAAAACTGAGACTTATAGAGTTTCCCATTCAAATGGTGCTCTCGGAGTGAGTCCAGAACCATCCTTAAGTGTCTCGTGTGCTCCTCCTCAGACGCAGAGTATACAAGGATATCATCGATGAAGACTAATACAAACCGATCTAGATTGGGATGAAAGATTTGGTTCATGAGTCCCATAAACACTACCGGGGCATTCGTCACGCCGAAGGGCATGACCATGTACTCATAGTGACCGTAGCGACATATGAATGTCGTCTTCTATACATACTCATCCCATACTCACAACTGATGATAGCCTGATCGTAGATCAACCTTCGTGAACCATCATGCCCCTCTTAACAAGTCAACGAGGTCATCGATCCTCGGTAGTGGATACTGGTTCTTCACGGTCACCTGATTCAAGAGTTGTTAATACACACATTTCCTCAAGACCCCATCTTCCTTCTTGACAAACAAAAATGGGGCTGCCCAGGGTGAAACATTGGTCCTTACAAATCCCTTGTTCTGCAAGTCTTCCAACTGCACTCTCAGTTCACGATGCTCTACCGGAGCAATCCGATATGCTGATGCTATTATCGGTGTCATCCCAAGATGCAACCCAATGCATAAATCTATCTCTTGATGGGGTGGTAGTCCGGGGAAATTCTCTGGAAAGACATCCCTGTACTCATACACTACTGCTAAAAAGTGGAAACTCGTAACATCTTCTCTACCAAGAGCTAGGCTAGACAACTTATAGGACATTGGTTGCACCTTCTTACCCACAGGTCCATCCAGTGGTGCATGGGTATCTCCTTCACCGACAAAAAGATAACTTCTTTCAATCACTGCGGACACACCACACCCTTCGCCGAAAACATTCGCTCTGGGCATGAACATTGGATAGCCAGTCCATACCATGAATGACATCATAAGGCCTCGATGCTACCACTAATAGGTTCCAACCGAAACTCTCACCTCCAAGGTTCAGGTCACACTGTCTACAGAGGTCTGTGATCTCTAAATCTTCTCTAGTATGTGTTTCTAAGTGTAAGGGTCTAGTCAACAACTCAACTCGAATCACAAGGTCTTGAAAAAGATAAGTAAGCATAAATGAATAACTAACACTTGTGTCTCTCAGTACGGAAACCAGTGTAGAAAAGACACAGATTGTACCTCTAATCATTCCGGGAGTACCTGGGTCATAATCCTCTGCCACCTGCAACTGTCCCTGCCTCTGTCCACCAGCTCCTTGAACCTATGGTGGACCTTCTGGGGGTGGTGGTGGTAAAAGGTCAAAACACCAACCACCTCCAACTGATCTCCCATCTCCCCTACCACATTCATCACCTAGCAGATCTGTCTGCTCCACACGTTGCCTTTACATCGGTGGTCCATCCACTACTCCCATGGAAGTAGTACGACATGTTGGACAATCTCGAGCGAGATGTCCCCTATCATCACATGAGTATCATCGCCTATCTCGAGGCTGGCTGGATGTGCCTTGATAATCTTGTACAACAGATCCCCTGTCCTAGGATCTCTTTTGAAAATGTCTCCCATGCCTGGGTCCCTGACGTCGGCTCCCTGCTGCTGAGGTCTCTGCTCCAGCTCGCTCGCTACAGACAACTACAAGATGTATCTGCTCTGCCAAGAAGCTCTCGACCACCAATGCTCATTCGAGAACCCTAGCATAAGTAGTAATTCTCGTAGGGATGAAGCTAGATCAGATATCTCTACGCAAGCCCCACTCAAAAGTCTGATATCTAAAATACTGATCCATAACCATATCCATCGAATACCGCTAAAGGTCGGTAAACCTCGATGAATAGTCAGCCACCATCATGGTTCCCTTCTGAAGAAGAAGAAGCTCCTATATACGTACTGCTCTCAGGGTAACCGGTTAAAACTCCTCTCTGAAGAGACTCTCAAACTATGTCCACCCAAGAGTCACCTCGTCGTGAGTCTTTATAACCAAACTCTACCATCACCCTGTCGAGCCCTGCTGGAGGCTCGCTGCTAGGATCACCATTTGGTCGGATGGTGTCCTGACCAAATAGAAGACTCAAGCAACTGCCTCAAGCTAGTCCTCTGTTGCATGAGGGCCAGGCTCGCCTAGAAACCTGGGGGGGTATCTATCTCTGAAACTCGTGGAGTGCGCTTTGGTTAAATTCCTCCTCCACTGGTACAACAGGCACTAAACCCTAATCCACAGGTGGCGGGATAACTGGCACACCACCCGAATGTAATACTGGGGGTTACGGTCTCTATATCAAAGCCTCATCACTAAGGGGTTCATCCTTGTGATCGAGCTGCTGGAACCTAGTAGGTGCGCGTCGGGGAAGCATCCTGTAAAAAAACAAGATATATCTCAGTCACTGAGTATATTTGGAGAGATGGATCAAGGACATGGAAACCACAACCCATTCATAATGATTCATGTACCATTATTTTCCCTTGCAACCATTTTTTCCACGTTACGAGTCGAAAAGCAGGTTATCGGAGCCATGTAGTATGGATACATCAGCCACCCTCAACAACACTGGGGTGGTTGGCTAGAAATATGAACTCTAAACACTTAACAATGATGCCCCAAACCGACTCACAGACTCTCGATCCTACGGTAGAACCAACCACCATTTGATACCACTTTGTCACAACCCTTCCCAGTAGGGCCAGAGCCGCAACTCCCCATGCCCGCCTCCAATAGGCTAGGGGCTTGTTAATAGCATTGAGTAGGCATGTTACTAACATGGGAGTCATTGCCAATAAACCAATACAGACTAACACACACATTTGCAATCCCAAAAATCTAAAAAGTAAAAACTACTAATAAATTGGAAATGCATGCATACACTAAAAATTTCAACCAATAAAGTACGACCGGAAAGTAAAGTACAGCAAGTGTAAAACCCTGGGCCAAAAATACAAGCCCACCGAAAGATAGTCTGTAAAAATGTCCAACCTTTAAAGAAAGGTGCGGGTACTGAAATCTGTAGCCGTAGGAACACACCTCGGTCTGTGTGATCTCACTGAGTATCGTCCGGTCCTGGTCCACATAAAATCCTATCAAAGGATCGCTCTTCTACACAAGACACGATACATGCAGGAAAAGCCCGTGCAAGGGTGAGTATAACAATACCCAATAGGACACCCCGAAACCAAAAAGGAATACAACAAGGGAAAAAATACCATAAAGTAATGATACAGTTAGCTCTACACAATATTTGTCTAATGAACATATAACATAAAGATCCAGATATACTCATACACGATTGACTACTATGAAACCACTACTAAGATCCGGCTCGATGATTTTGCTAAGCACACAACATGGAGAACACACTCCTAGGACTCAAGAGAGAGAGACATAAGGTACTCATTCTAGGAGAACACTCTCCACAAGTACATGGGAACATGATGCTTAGATGAGGATCACAACCAATAGTCATGGGGTGATACCAACAACTCAGTCTGTACTAATCTGCTAAGTAGAGGATCGACGCCCAGGTAAAGTTGGTCATTTCGATACAAAGAACCCTACCTAGGGTCCCAAGAATGAATAGAGGATCTGACTCTAAGTCGCACAGAGATGATTCCAAAAACTCTATTCATTAATTTCTCCTGAAGGGATCATACTCTAATATGTAAGAAATGATACTGGGAACCTTCAAAAGAAAGACCAAGGGGAATAACCCTAAGGAAACTTCCTCAAGTCACAGTAGGCAATTGGCTCAAGCCATGTAAGATTGGTTACATGGTGTTCAGTATGGTTACAGGCCATGTTCCTTGACCCTGGGTACTAGCCATGTAAACGGCCCATGTCATCCGACCATGCTGTGTAAAACTCAACTACATGACGTGTAGAATAATCACACTCAGTGTTCCTTGACTCCGGGTACTGCCCGTGTAAACAACCCGCATCATTTGGCTCATCATATAAACGTAACTACACTGTGTGTAGTAGGATTACACGCCGTGTCCGAACACCTGGGGCTCGCTCCGTGTACGCTGGCCATGTGCCCGTACACGGTCTCCGTCTGTGTCGCCTATCCGTGTACCAAATCACGGTGTATCCCGTGTATCTGGCCGAGTCTGGATGGGGAGGGGTATACACGCCATGTCCTTGGCCGTGTACCCAGTCTGTGTCCGTGTACACCCGGAGTACACGCCAGGTGGTCTGCTGACGAATAGACGCCGTGTAGCCCTTATTACACACTGTGTAGTTGAGATTTTTTCAAAAATGCCATCTTCCTCCCCACACCGCGGCTGATCCTCCAAATCCATGGTTTCTCATCCGTTCGTCTCGATACTCCTGGGGTTGTTTCGTTTCAACATACGAAAACCGAAACAGGTGTTTTCAGTGCTGAAATCTGATCATAAACATCGAACAATCCATCGGAAAAAATTCCTGAAAACTTATATCTCTCGATCAGCTTCGAATCATCCGCTGAAACCGTCGTTGCAGCTCTGTGACGTCGCTTTGGGTTTGGATCTACAATCTCAGATCATTGCGCTAATGAACAAGTGCACAACGATCGATTTCCTCCAAGAACGTGTAGAACGCAATGAAGAACGTGCGGGAGAATAAAAATACAAAGAATCGAACAAGAGGGACGAACCTCGATCGTTGTTCATGACGATTCGGGTTCGTCACCGTTAGATCAAAATCATAAAAATCGACAGATTATAAATCTCGAGTATTTGATTTCCTGTTAAAACCCCAAATCACACTCGCTTGCAAAACGATCGATCCAAAGGATAATCGGTTCGCAAATTAGTCTGCACTCATCGTAGGAATCAAGAACGGGGAAAGGAAAATAAAAAAAACATCCGACCTGGATTTGCGGAGTTTGATGGAGAATATCCGGTTGCCGCTTCGTCATCTTTGGCAAAGTTCATCAAGAGAATCATTGCTACATTTGGGGATTGTTTCTAGAGCTCTCCAGGGAGATTCAGAGTTATGAGAAAAGTTACCTTGATCCCCAGAAAAATATCTATTAAAAAAAGGCATTTTTCTGCAATAATGATTTAATAAAATATTTTAAATTAAATATTTGATTACGGTTACATCCAAAACCTAGATTTCCCCAACGATATATGCCAGTCGATGTTAGGACTCTTCTAGGATAAACCCGCTGCTCTGGACGCAACGGCGCCCTCAGATTTACAATCTGGGCACCCGTTCAAGAGTTATTCCACTCTTTTAGAAAAACCACACGCGTACACAATATTTAATTATTTAATTAAATTTAAACATTTTTTCTGGGCTCACCAGGCCTCGGAACTGCATGCCGTCTCGAAAAAATGTCTCGAAATAATTCCCACATATTATTAAAAATAATGTATGAAAAAAATCCGATACATTACACTAAAACTCTAATCCTGAAAAGTTCCTCAATGTAAATTATTCATTCAATTTAATATTATGTATTGTTTTAAGGCCGAGTCCTTTTACTTATGCAAATGTACATGGAGGAAAAGTATTTTAAAAATAAATATTTGAAAAATTTAAATGATGACTTTAATGTATAATGTCCCCTAACTCGAGTCAGAATCATTAAATAAGATCATTATATTCATGAAAAATAAACCAATGTTAATTAAATAGTTTATTAATAACCCGTTTCATGTTTATTAATCCTTTTATATTATTTATTTCAATGATATATTTAATTAATTAATCAATTATTTGGGTATTAGTCATTTTGATGATATTTATCCCATATATACAAAATGAATTTGGTGGGTTAAATATTTTCAAGTTGGTCATTATTACAATATATATAGAATAATAATCACTAAATAGTTATATTTTTATATATCAATTATACTTTTAAAACTATCAATGAATGATAGTTATGAAAAATGAAACACATAACAATTAAAGAGATGATAGGTTGAGCACACGCATGAGTAATATTTATATTTTTCAAATAAAAAGATGAAAACGTAAAGTATTATATTTCATAATTAAATTATGAATATATGATAAATATATTATTATTTTTAAATACACATATATATAATCACAGCGTGATGTGGTAAAGAAAATCGAATCACATCGCTTCATGGATGTCGTTATCCACATGTAATCATGATCAATGTTTAAATTTTTCAATGGATGGGAAGTTAAGAAAATAGATTTTATATTATATTTATAGAATGATCATCAAATCCATCATTATAACTAACCATCATATGTAATGATGGAAAATAAGTATATCAATTCATGAGGTTTTAGTCTTCCAAACACATTAATGACGGTTTTGAAACCGATTTGATAGAAGAAAAGATGGATATAGTTTATAATATTTACATAAAAATTATGATTATATGTAAGATAATATTTTTTTTTACTTTAGTATATTTTAATAATATTTTAAAGATATAGAATAATAATAAAAACTAAAAAATTTGGTTAAATGGTATATCTATTCATTGAAAAACCACAATTTCAAGACACCTTAATCCCTATAAGGTTTGTATTATAACAATAATAAGAAATTTAAAACATTATAAGGCATTTAAGGAAGGTATATGGGTAGGTTTTTTGTGAAATAAATTGATATGGATGTTTCAAGAAAGGAGTAGGGGAGGTTATTTTTATAATTGATGGGGGAACTATCAGAATTAGATAAATTATTATATAAATATTAATGAATTTAATGGGAAAATTGTTACCAAATTATATAATTAAAATTTTTATTGATTATAGGATGTAATAATTTAAATAAAAAAATTGACACATATTTTGGTCATGTTTTTACATTTATGCTTAGTTTTGTCATCTTGTTAACCATTTTAAAAATCACCATGATATCAATATTTTTTTTAGTAATTATGTGTCATTAAAGTAACTATAAAATGTATGGTTACCCGATAATGGATGATAATTGATATTTTAAACAATATAAAAATAAATTTTATGAATATAATATAGTTTTTGAATTTAAAATGATTTAATGAAGATAATTTATCATTGAATATCATTAATATGATTTTTGGAAATACAATTAATATAATCATATAATACGTTAATAAATCATGTAAAATGGTTAAAAAATTAAATTTATTAGAATATAAGGAGGATATTTTCATAAAATTACTACTCCATTATATTTTAATAGGTTTAGAAGTCGGTTTAGACTTTATCCTTTAGACATACCCATTTGTTAATAATTTATACCATTTACTAGGAGAAGGAAATTTTTTATACTAAAAGTCTATAATTTAAATTATAATTTTGAAATTGGATCATAAATAGAAACAATGAAATTTAAAAAAATATTATCCTCTTATTTTTTCTCATTAAATTTTATTAAAATTTTGAAATTATTTAGTAAAATTTTATTTCACTACAATACAGTTCTTATCATAATAAGAACTACTAACCTAATTTTACATTGAAAACAAAATGAAATTAATATAATTAAAATGAATACTTTTAAAAAAATTATAATATGTTATATTTATCTTACATAAATTTTTTACACATTAAATCACAAAAAGATATTACTTTTTTAGTTTTTAAAATAATTTTATTTATTTTTCAACTACTTGAATAATTACTATGTTAATATTTAATAAGCCTTTTTGGTAAGTATTTCCCCACAAAAAGAAAAAATAAATTTACCTTATATAAAAACAGGTTATGATTTAAATAAGAATTTATAACCTATCATATGTTTTTTAAGCCTATAATTTTTATAGTTATTAAAATAACCAATAACAACATTTTTTACATTGTGATTATTTAATATAATATATTAGTTATTTCCAAAGAATAATTTCAATAAAGTTTCAATAAATTTTAATTATGGATGAGAATATTCTTGATAAACTCATCTTATAGATTAATTGAATTTTTTAGGTTAATTTTATTCTTTATCATATTATTTTTAACCTTAATTATTTAATTTACTCTTACCACAGTGAAAAATATTTATTACGTTTACCGCGTAAAATTGTGAAAAATAAAATGGAATATTCGAAAAAATAAATAAATAGTAATTACAAATACATAAGTCATTTTTTGGGAATAAATTTCTAGATTTTCAGGAAATAATTAAATATTAAAATACAAAATCCAATCAATTTTTTTTTAGAAAATGTATTTTTCAGAAAAAAATGCTCTTATATCCAAATATGGGTTTATAATGATTCATATGAGATTAATTATATGATTTATAATTTAATGATACTTATGTTACATTAAAATATTAAGGAAATTTTAAATTTCATTATTTAATTAAATAAAATAGTAGTTTTATAGAAGATGGTATTTTTTCTATTCACTGAAAAATCAAAATTTTAAAAAGAATCCCAAATTTCTACAATAAGAAAATTTTTAAATGAATATTCCAAAAATCGTATCCTTTTTATAAAATAATATTTAAAAAAACATTAATTATAATATTTACCCACATAAAATAATAAAAAACGTCATCAAGAAAACATATTTTTGAAGAATAAAATCACATTACTAAAAACTGAGTTCTTATATATTAATCATTAACATATAAATTTTTAATGAGTAGAAAATTTATTTATATTTCATAATAAATTTTATCCTTTTCATAACCAATAATTTAATGACTAGTTTATAACATTCATATTTAAAAAATAATATTTTTATATTCGTTTATGCATGGTGTTGTGTGTTGTACATGATATAGAACATAGTGTTCTTTCGAAATATCAAGATATTATTGTATATCCCAAATTAATAAATTATTTCCTCTTAATTTGTACATGATATATGAAATCAAGGTTTTTAAATTTGAAATTATTTTTACATCCCACATCTTTAATATGGTTAATAGAATATACTTTTGAAAAGAGGGAATATGGAAATTTAAATGTATTTTAGAAGAACACATAAACTGTTTCCAAAAAAGATAATATTAGTTGGCACTGACAATTGAAACATGGAGGAAAAATTAAATGTCTAAATAATGATGGAAAATGGCAAATGATATTGATAAATATAATTTTAATAATCATGAGAATGTTAATAATAATAAAACCACATACAAATGATGTGTGAGAAAGTCAAAAGATTTTTTAGAAATGAAGGTGATAGGATACATTTTTCTTTTAAAGAACATTTTCCTTTATTTTAATAATTATTTTACTTTCTAGAATAAAAAAATAATCAAATACTCATACTTGAAAGTATAATATCATCATTTAATCAATTTATAGCATAATATCATTTTTTTTAAATTTGATTTTTCAAGATGACTTTTTCATTCCTAATGAATTAAATAAAACTTATGATCAGTCAGTTAAACAAAAAAGGGTTAAAATATATTAATAATTTATTTACATATTAACAATAAAAAAATTAGCACGTAGTTATATAATTCAAAAAATTAATAAACCATTAAATGATGAAATACAATATTTACTTGTATGGATACAACAATTACAACCGATTATAAACATATATGATTTGATATATTAATAACATTAAATTTATTCAAAATATTCCTAACCATGTTTGAAAAATAACCTGATGTATTTTGTTACATATTCTTCTGATACTAATTTAATATTTTTGTCTATTCAACATTTTTCACTCATAAAGTCTTATACACAAAAATGTATTTTTATTAATCATAAAATCTGTAAAATTTTATAACATTTCCCATAAATGATCATAATCCCCGTAAAGAGAAATAAAAAATATATTTGTTTCTAAAAGATAATTTAACCATAATTTCTAAAATAAAATACCACAATATTATATTTACCATAATCATATAATTTTCACTAAAAATAGAACAATCATATTCTAAAATAAATTTAATCAAATAATAAAAAATCACATTTTAATGTCATTTTTATAAATATGATAAAACAGAAATCCTTAATTTTTAACAAACCATAATTATTTCATCCTAAAATATCATATAACCTATAATAGTTATCAATATTATTAAACACATGTCCACAGAATTAAATTATTATGCCTCATATATATCATCAACTAAAACTCAACATAAACCCAATGGTTTTATTACCATAAATGTCTCCCAAAGTAATTCTAATAATTCTTAAAATGTATCACTAACATCATTATATGTGGATTCTATTCAATCGAAATAATGATCAACCATTAACATATAAATCCATGATGGTATCAAAAAACAATTAATTTAACATCACTTTAAAAAATAATAATCTCGAAATTTATTTATTCCTTTATTCTGATACTAACTATAATGATCATTGTATAAAACAATAAATAATATTGATTTTTTTTTAAAATAAAATTTGTACATTTTTTATCCTTATGGTTTAGAGTTTTAGAAAATTAGTCCATAACTCTAATCGAAAAATATATTAAAAAGTGTAAATATTTTCTCAGTATCTATATTTATAAAATTATATATATTTTAAGTGAAACAATTTTTATTTTCATTAAATTAATCATATATGTTGACCTGAACTATTTTGATAATCTCAATTTCGTTTTAATATGTTTTGATAATCCTATATATATGTTAAATTATGTCATCCTACTATTGAGCTAACAACTATATCAAAATAATCATTGGAATATGTTAATCAATGTTTATCTATGTCTATACATGTTTTGAAATCATACTAACTCACATTGGATATGATTTTCATTGAATGGATAAGTGCTATGTTTTTTAGTCACTGATACAGACCTACCGATATGTAGTCACTAATAAAAATATAGTCTACCTATAAGAAAAGATCACTGATAGATAGAGTCTTCTGTTATAATCAAGTCTAACGATACAGACAGACAGACCTACTGATACAAGTCTACAGATACAAATAGACAGCTACTGATATGATTTTTATTGATACAGACAGGGACGCTGATTTATAGAGAGAGCCACTGATACATGCAGCTACTGATATAGGCGAGTTACCGATGGAGGGAGCCACTGATACATGAATGGTACCTATACAGAAGAGCTACCAATAAAAAGAGCTACTGATACAGTGTCATTGTCACTGATACATAGTCTTCCGTTACAAATAGTAACATCTACCGTTAAAGAACTACTAAATCAAGTCCACAAATACAAGCTCACTGATACTAGGAGTAACAAATGGAAACCAGTCACTATATCTCTAAACCCTACTTATGTTTGTTTATTAACAATGGTAATATTTGGTGCCATTAATGCATCTTATATTGATTAATTAATGTGTGTTGAATTTCATGAAACCGCACCTCTTACCTATAGAAGTAATCATACTTTTTGTCAAACCACAAGAGCTATAAATGGGAACCTCGAACTACTAAAGTGAGATTGATCAGTATTTACATGCACATAAGAGAAAATATTCAGGAGATACACAAGGAATTACACGCATAGAAGAAGATGAGAGAATACATACTGAATCTATAGAACCTGAACATACAAGGAGTAAAGAGATCCAAATATTTCACCAATACTCCAGCTGATCAAACTGATCAACCTGGACCTGGAAGTCAAATACTAAAACGACGCTCAGTTTTTCTTGACTAAAAACCATAGAAGGACTCAAAGCTTCATCTAAATCAATCCAAGGAGTCCTGATCTTGACTCAAACCACATATAGCATTCTAATCTCATACCTATTTGTTTAGCTCCATTGTGTTTTAATTTATTTACATTTTGAGCAGTGTATGTTCTGTATTCTAAACACACCATTTATCCTATGCTGAACTGGTGGATTTTTAAATCCTCACTCAATCTTTCCCTTACACTCTTTTATCCCACAATGGTTATCGGTAGAGGTCAAGTGTAACCCAGACAGCCTATGATCTATTGTTATTTTTTATTTACCTCATTGAAATGTGGTAGAGTTCTAAGGACTTGGACTGCCTAAGTACTATTGTCTTCCCCAATCTAGTGTGTGGTTCAAAGTTAGATAAACTATTTGAGAGGAATAAGTCGAGGCTTGAGACTGAACCTCTTGGATAAATCTGTTGGGCATCCTATTTTATTTTAAACTATATCATATATTCAGCTTCTAAATACTTTAAAATACAAATCTGTTTTAAAGTAACATTGATAGTAAAACTAGCAAGTGTTTGTAATGTTTGTTAGCCAGTATGTCAGATTCAAAAGCTATCATAATCTTCAAATTTTGTTAACTGATAAATAATCAATCATTGAAAAAAATAGAAATATTTCAAGATTTATAAATTCACTATATTTTAATTTTTATTTTATTTTGGGAGATTTCATACAATGCTTTTTAACATAAATTTTAATAGGAACTCAATTCACCCCCCCTCTTGAGTCTCCACTCTGACCAACAATATCGTTGAACTAAAATTATTCATTTCTATTTATAATCATTAAACCATGGTAAAAACATATAAATAAACATGACTGGAGCATAAATACATCAGTAAGGGATATACAATAAATAATTTTGTTCAGCCAATTAAAAACATTACAACACATAATGTTTTTATCATTATCATAATATTCATTGATAGTGTTAATTAATTTATATCAACGTGATTTTTTTTTCAAATAAATCATTTAAATCCCATTGTATGCACACAAAATATTTTATAGGAAACATAGAGAATCATATTTATCACAAAAGTTATCCCATGTAAGAAATTACTAGAACTAGTTAAATATATATTAGAAAATAGCATGTTTGTCTCCATACATTCCTTTTATGATAAGGAATAATACTAAATTAATTGGATAACTATATAAGGCTCACTCATTCGTATAAGATGTATCAAGATCAGCCATTTGTATAACATATACTCATTCATATAATCTACATCATGGGAATATATAATGATCTATAGGGCTCATGTACCATATAAAAAAATTTTATTCTTAAAATGTTTCAACTTAAAACCTTGAGTATCTATTTTGATCCTATATGGAAAATATATTCAGATTTTGAAATAAACTTTCCTTTTTGTTGAGCCCTCTGGAATATTGTTGATTTCATGTCTATGTTTGATGTTTTAATAATCACAAATCATCACATACCATTAATGCTTAATCTGGTTTGTTTTCTCATAAACTTAATTACAATCTGTAAATGAATCTGTTATCATGTTTTTGTCTATGCTTATTGACTTACAAAGTATTTTGGAAGTCTTATGCATTCAACAGACATCGGAAGCACTGATCCAATATCAAAGGACAACGGTCGCACCGATGCAAACTGACTCACCGATCCATCAGACTCACCGATCCATCAGACGCACTGATCCATCAGACTCACCGATCCATCAGACTCACCGATCCATCAGACGCACCGATCCATCAGACGCACCGATCCATCAGACTCACTGATCCATCAGACTCACTGATCCATCAGACTCACCGATCCATCAGACGCACCGATCCATCTGACTCACCAATCCATCAGACTCACCGATCCATCAGACTCACCGATCCATCAGACGCACCGATCCATCAGACTCATCGATCCATCAGGCTCACCGATCCATCAGACTCACCGATCCATCAGACGCACCGATCCAAGGACTCACCGATGAAAATGAGTCACCGATCCAAGGTCTCACCGATGCAAATGACTAACTGATGCAAATGACTCACCGATGCAAATGACTCACCGATCAGATGACAGACCGATGCTGATCTATCTGAGTCACCGATCATTACTCTAATGCTGATGACCTACCGATCACTTGAACAGTCATAAACAACTGTTTGAATTTCTTTATCTTTATCTTTATTTATTCTAACCAACGGTCATATTAGTTATATTTTAATACCCTGACAATTAATTAATAAAGGTTGTCGGATGTCAGGAAACCGTACCTCGTACCTGCGGAAAGGAAACCTTTTCTGTCCTACGGAGCACGTGACATAAATACAAGAAGACTCTACTGAAGAGATGAGAGACAACACACACAGAGACAAGTAAGACATACGACATACTCAAGAAGAGCTCTGTGCATACAAGATGAACCAAGAAAGACAGAATCACACATATACAATCAAGATTACTCAAGAAGAGTTCTGTGCATATAAAATAATATCGAAGAGCTTCATCAACTACATCTCACTGCCTGTGAACCTGAAGCATACGACACTCTGCTTCTCAAACAAAATCGAGAAGAGGACTCAGAATCACTTCTGATTAATTCCAAAACGAGTCCAGTGCTACACTGAAATCACTAGAGCCATTTCTAAACTCTACATCTCTGCTCTGTGATTTATTTATTCTACATTTTGAGCAGTGTGTGTTATCTGCTATATTAAACACACACACTGACTCTTGTACTTTCACTGGATGATCTGTAAATCCTCAGCAAACCTTTTACACTTCATTTCCGACTGTGGATAGTGGTAGAGGTCTTGTGACCTGGACAGCTGGCTGCTGTTGTTTGTTTTCCCACGTAGAACTGTGGTAGAGGTCTTGTGACCTGGACAGTGTGTTCACTGTTGTTAACCCCTATCCAGGGTGTGGATCATTTTTATATAAACTTTTGAGAGGACTAAGTCTCGGCTTGAGACTGAACCTCTTGGTTACATTGTTGTGCCATCTCCTTCAAAGTTTTATTCCGCTGCTAATCACTTTAAAACCAATTCTGTTTTTAAAGTTACTTTGATAATTAAATTAGCAAGTGTTTATGTTAAGTTTAGATTAGTAAGTTAGTTTCAAAAGATAATCACACACTCCTGTGTTGATTAACTGGGAATTAATCAATCCCTTGAGAATCTGACAGAACCTCTACTTTAATATAAATTCACTACAATTTAATTTATTATTTTATTTGGGGGTCTTTAAGACACTGTTTTTAAATACAGAAATTTCAATTGGTACTCAATTCACCCCCCTCTTGAGTAAACCACTCCGACCAACACTTGGTATCAGAGATTTGAAAATACTTTCTAAAAGTACTCTTCTTTTGAACTGTGATTTTAGTTGTATTTTAAAGGTCTTAAAATTTCTGTTATATCTAAATTTTTATCTCTTTAAAATTATCTCATTATGGACAATAGACTTGAGGGTGCTTCTACTAACCGGCCACCTTTCTTCAATGGAACCAATTATGCTCAGTGGAAACTGAAAATGAAAATTCATCTAGAAAGCATAGGTTTTGATATTTGGACTGCTATTGAATCAGAATACAAAATTCCCACTACTGCTAGATCTACTTGGGATGAACCTACAAAGACTGCTTACAATAACAATTGTAAAGCTATGAATGCTCTGTACTGTGCTCTAGGAGATGAAGAATTTAATATAATTTCTGCATGTAAAACTGCATATGAAATTTGGGATACATTAGCTGTTTCTCATGAAGGAACAACTAATGTTAAGGAGATGAGATTGAATACCTATACTATTAAGTATGATAATTTTAAGATGAAGCCTGATGAACCCATTTCTGATATGTATCTCAGTTTCAATGAAATTGTCAACACAATGACTTCTCTGGGAAAAGATGTTCCAGCAAAGGAGAAAATCATGAGAATTTTGAGGTGTCTACCTGAAAGATGGAGAGGAACCTCTATCTCCATTAGAGAATCCTGTGACATTGGAACACTGCCTGTCAAGGAATTAATTGGTAAACTGATGATGTATGAACAAGAGCTTAAAGTAAATAAAGAAGAAGTTGATGAACCTAAAAGGAAGCCTATTGCCTTCAAGACTACAACCTCAAAGAATAAGGATAAAGAAAAGCCTCAAGCTATCAATGAAAGTTCAAGCAGTGAGGAAAGTGAGAATGATTCTGACAGTGATGCTGAGATGGCTCAAATAGCCAGGAGATTCAAAAAGTTTTATAGGAAAAAGAACTTCTTTAGGAAACCAAATTACAAGGGAAAGTATGACCAACAAGGCAAATGGAAAAAGGATTGGAAGAAGGCTGACAGAATTGATGAAGTTGTCTGTTATGAATGCAAAAGAAAAGGGCATATAAAAACAGACTGTCCAACGCTGAAATACAGAAAGAAGTATGAATACAAGGATAAAAAGTACAAGAAATCCATGAAGGCTACTTGGAGTGCTTCAGAAGACAGCACAAGTGAAGCTGAATCTTCAGACTCTGAAAGGAATAGAGCCAACATGTGTTTTATGACAAACACTTCTGAGGTAACATCAGAAACTCCTGCTTCAAATTCATATTATTCTGGAGATGATTCTGAAGGTGATAACATGTCTAAATATGAACTGTTTGAATATTGTGATATGCTTGAAGAAACCTATAATGAGCTTAAGGATAAATATAAAGGTTTAAAGAAACAGTATTCTTTAAGTGTTAAGCATAAATCTGATCTGGATATAGAAGTAGAAAAGAATGATCAGTTGCTTAAAGAGAATACTGAACTAAAATTGTCTAATGAACAACTCAGAAAAGACTTAGATAAGTTCACAAATGGCAAGAATACTCTAACACAGATGCTAGGAAAGCAAGTTGCACCTAGATATACTACTGGTATAGGATACCAACCTGGCCAAAGGAAAGTTTCCAAAACTAGATTCATTCCTAAATCTCGACAGAAGATAGTTAATTCTGGAACTTCATATGCCTCAACTAGTTATATTCATAGTTATGGATCTAATAAGGTTTATCTTTCAAAGAATGATAATTCTACAAATTAAATGAGACCCATTAGACAAATATGGATACCTAAAGTGCTATTGGCTAACCTGTCTGGACCCAAGAAGATCTGGGTACCAAAATCATCTCCCATCTAAATTTGTTTTGTAGGAGACCTGCTTGAAGATATGTCACAAGAAGATATGGTACCTAGAAAGTGGATGTTCAAGACATATGTCAGGAGACTTTTCATGTTTCAAGAGCATAGTAAAAGTTGATGGAGGCTTTGTCACTTTTGGTGATAATTCAAAAGGAAAAATCATCGGCTTAGGCCAGATTGGTAACACTGATTCAATCTTGGTTTCTGAAGTTTTATTTGTCGATGGACTTAAATATAACTTGTTAAGCATTTCTCAATTGTGTGATGATGGTTTTTATGTGAAATTTAAAAATGATTCTTGCAATGTTTTTAACTCTAAAAATGTTTTAGTATTTTCTGCTTTAAGAAATGAAAATGTTTATGCTGTTGATTTAGATTCTTTAGCTAAACAGAACATTCCTTGCTTAAATGCGTTTCATAAAGAGTCTTGGCTTTGGCACAGAAGATTAGGACACTGCAATGTACACTCACTAAGAAAACTTTCTAGGAAGAACTTAGTTAGAGACTTACCCAAACTTGAATTTCCAGCAGACAAAGTTTGCAATCCCTGTCAAAAAGGAAAGCAACATAAAGTTTCTTTTAAATCAAAGAAAGAAGTCTCAACTTCTCAACCACTTGAGTTGGTTCACATGGATTTGTTTGGACCATCAAGAGTTTCTAGTCTAAATGGGAAGCACTATGTCTATGTTCTAGTAGATGATTTTTCTAGATATACTTGGGTATATTTTCTAGCTCACAAAAGTGAATCTTGTTCTTACTTTGTTAAATACTCCAAGTCTGTAGAAAACCTTAGTGGACTTAAGATTAAAACCTTGAGGAGTGATCATGGTCGTGAGTTTGAAAATCAAGATTTTGAATCTTACTGCTCAATCAATGGCTATTCTTATAACTTTTCTGCCCCTAGGACACCCCAACAAAATGGTGTAGTAGAAAGAAGAAACAGAACCCTGCAAGAAATTTCTAAAACCATGCTCAATGAATATGAACTGCCTATTTATTTTTGGGCTGATGCTGTAAATACAGCTTGTTATGTCATTAATAGAGCTTTGATCAGACCAGTTCTTAAGAGGACCCCTTATGAGTTGTGGAACCATAGGAAGCCTAAGGTTAATTACTTTAGAGTTTTGGCTGCAAAGTCTTCATTCTCAATACTAGAGACAATCTTGACAAATTTGCATCCAAGAGTGATGAAGGAATTTTCCTAGATTATTCTATCTCTAGTAAAGCCTATAGAGTTTTCAATAAAAGAACCAAATGTGTGGAAGAATCTGTTCACATCAAATTTGATGAAACTGATCCACATGAACCAAAAATCTCTCTTGAAGATGATCTCTCTGGTTTGAATCTCAATGATAAATACAATGGACCTATAGTTAAAACATCCAGCTCTGGAAATTCTCCAGAACCTGCTTCTGTTGAACCTCAATCTGTAGATGAATCTGAAATTTCTAGCCCTATCTTTTCAAGACCATCTAGGACTCTAAAGAACCATCCTTTAGATGCTATTGTAGGAAACTAGATAGAGGAACACATACTAGAGCTTCTCTAAGAAATCAGGTTGAACATCAAGCCTTTCTTTCACAGTCATAACCTAAAAATATCAATGATGCTATCAATGATGAGTTTTGGGTAATGGCTATGCAAGAAGAATTAAATCAGTTTGAAAGAAACAATGTCTGGGAATTAGTTGACAGACCTAAGGACACCTTGACAATAGGCACAAAATGGGTTTTTAGAAATAAAGTAGATGAATCTGGAAATATTGTTTGAAACAAAGCTAGACTAGTTGCACAAGGATATAGTCAAGAAGAAGGTATAGACTATGAGGAGACTTTTGCACCTGTAGCTAGACTAGAAGCCATTAGGATCTTACTTGCATATGCTGCACATCTGGATTTCAAGTTATATCAAATGGATGTGAAAAGTGAATTTCTAAATGGTTTTATAATTGAAGATGTTTTTGTAGAACAACCACCTGGATTTACTAACCCCCATTTTCCAAATCAAGTTTTTAAACTTTCTAAAGCTTTGTATGGTTTGAAACAAGCTCCAAGAGCTTGGTATGATAGACTTAGCAATTTCCTTATTTCAAAAGGTTTTTCTAAAGGGATTTCTGATCTAACTCTTTTCATTAAAATAATTTCTAAAGATGTTTTAGTTGTACAAATATATGTTGATGATATTATTTTTGGATCTTCTAAACACTCTTTATGTACTGATTTTTCAAAAAGTATGCAAAATGAATTTGAAATGAGCTTAATGGGAGAGCTTAAGTACTTTCTTGGATTTGAATTATTTCAAAATGAAAATGGTATTATTTTGAATCAAAGTAAATATACAAAGGATCTTTTAAAACGTTTTGTTCTGGATAGTATCAAGGAAAGTGAAACTCCTATGAGTACTACCTGTAAATTGGACACAGATTAAACTGGGAAACCAGTTGATCAAACGAATTACAGAGGTATGATTGGTAGTTTACTTTATCTTACTGCTAGTCGACCTGATATTATGTTTAGTGTGTGTATGTGTGCTAGATTTCAAGCTAATCCAAAAGAATCTCATTTGCTTGCTGTCAAAAGAATTTTTAAATATCTCAAACACACGGTTAACTTAGGTTTGTTTTACCCAAAAGGACAATCCTTTGAGTTAATGAGTTATTCAGATGCTGACTTTGCTGGTTGTAAGTTAGATAGAAAAAGCACATCAGGAACATGTCATTTTCTTGGAAAAAACCTAGTATCATGGTGTAGTAAGAAACAGAACTCAGTTGCATTGTCTACTGCTGAAGCAGAATACATAGCTGCTGGTAGTTGTTGTGCACAAATTCTGTGGATGAAACATACCCTATTGGATTATGGATTTGATCTTAAACATGTTTCAATTAACTGTGACAATACTAGTGCAATAAATATATCTAAGAACCCTGTGTACCACTCTAGAACTAAGCACATTGATGTCAGACATCATTTTCTAAAAGATCATTATCAAAAAGGTGAAGTTTCTTTGAAATTTATTAGCTCTGAACATCAATTAGCTGATATCTTCACAAAGCCTTTATGCTCTGAAAGAATGAAATTTATTAAACAAGAATTGTGTATGATTGATCTGGGAAACTGATCTGTGAAACTGATCTGTGAAACTGATCTGTGAAATTGATCTGTGAAACTGATCTGTGAAACTGATCTGTGAAACCGATCTGTGGAACCGATCTGTCACACTGTTCTGTCAAACCGATCTTTTTTCAATTACTTTTTATTAATTAGTAAATTACTTTTTATGGAAACCCTAAATGATAAAATAAATGATACGCGGCTATTTATCCTCCCTAAACCTTTGACCTTTCATTTCCCGCCGAACCTCTCAACATCTCTTCCCCTCTACTTCGAACCTTCGAACTCCTGCCTTCTCAAAATCCTTGAATGGCTAAGAAAAAGAGACCGAGCAAAGGACCGGATAGCCCTGTACCTTCAAAGCGTGCTCGCGGCGAGTCGAGTAGTTCCTCTCAACTATCAGTAAATCCGAACCTGGAAACTCGGATTGTTGCTGTAGAAAAAGAAGTAAACTCTGCCTGGCTTGAGTCAAGTAAGTCACTGTTGCTATAAGTTCTTGAATCGCAAGGATGGATAGACTGGTTTTCTGACAACACTCGAATAGACTACCCGAAGCTGGTACATGAGTTCTATATGAATCTGGAAATCACTTTAGATGGTGTGGATGCTGCCAGGATGTCGTCTGTGGTAAAAGGATAGAAAATATCCTTCTCATCTAAGCAGTGGGCTGAGTGCCTGAACGTACCTCATGAAGGTCGGTATGAGGATTATGCTGGGAATATTCCTCCAACATCTGATTACTTCTCTTATGAATTAGCTCTGGAGCTTCTGACAGGAAATAGAGAATCACGAAGAATCACAGATTCAAAATTAGATGGTGAGTGCAGACTTCTTTTCAAGTTTATTCAGCACCAACTTTTCCCTAGGAGAGGAGATTTTTCTGCTGTAAAATACCAGGATGTTTTCCTGTTGTTTCTTCTGAAAAAACATGAGAAAATCAATTTGTGTAGATATGTGATGGTACACATAGATGGAATGATAAAACCATCCAAGAAAGACACTGCCTTGTTTTATTCAAAGATGATATCTACCATGCTCAAGAATCTAGATTGTCTTGATGAAGATGGTGAAGTTAATGAAACAGACCATACCTTCTGTCTTAACAAAGAGATATGCAAGAGGATGAAAATAAATTGGAATCCATGGAAGAAGTGCTGGGTTGCAGATGAAGATAAATTGTATGAAGCCTACAATCCCATAGATCATGGCAAGAGGCCAAAGGATTTGAGAGACCCTGGCTTGAAACCAAATGAGGAACCAATTTATTCTGATAATGATGAGCAAGAAGAAGGAAAGGATGAGGCCACCGAATCCCAAGAGCACGAAGAAGCTGCGACTGAGTAAGGAAGTATGTCATCTCCTGATGATAGGAGTGATCCTGACACTGCCAGTCCCAAAAGAAGAATAGAATTTGGACCTGCTAGTCCACCCTTAGCCCTACCAGAATCAGAACCTATTCTTGGTGATGAAGAAGATTCTGACACTGAAGAATATCACAGTGAAGCTTCTGAGAAGAGTGATGATGGACGTGCTGATGAAGCTGAGGCTGTTGCTGATGGTGAAAACAGACCAGTGGATGGTCTTTCTGAAGATCAAATGGAATCACCTCAATCAGTATAAGAATTACATATCAGTGGCAAGGATGTTTCAACAAAAATCAGTGGAACAGCAAGCTATGAGAAACCAAAATACACCATGTGTGCTGCTGTTTAGGATGACTACCCTGGTTATGCTGTGTTGGGCTTAGAATATTCTGAAGACGAAGAAGCAATGCCAGAATCTGCTGCAGCTGTGAAGAGGAACCTCCCACGAGAAGCAAGGTCTGTTCCTACTATTGATCCTACCAATAATAATTTCCCAGGTTCTGGAATCAGTCAAGATGATCTTGATAAGTTTAAGTTTGAATTGCTAACTGCTGTGAGAACCATAGTTAGAGAAGAAGTTTCTAATGCTCTTACTCAAGTGTCTCTACAAGTTTCTGAAAACTCATTGGAAGCCTTCTCACAGAGAGTATCTAATGCTGTGAAGGCAGACCTAGCCAATACTGGTGAACTTGTTGGCAGGCAAATAGCCTTTTTGAATCAGACTATGAAGGATCTTCACACCGGCCTGGTATCTCTATCAAGCGAATTCCAATCAACCATCTCTGGTATGATGGAAGTTTTGAGAAATCTGATTGAACATCTCAACAAGTCTGACCTGAGGAAGTTGAAAGCTGAACTAACTCACATAGTCGGCCAAGCCAGTACAGGCAAGGTAACCAAGATCACTACCCGTGAGATAGAAGCTCTAAAAGAAGTTGTGCGTAAAGAGTTAGCTGCTGTAAGACAAATTCTTGATTTAGAATCTTTGAGGAAGATGAAAGAGCTCTGTGATAATAGTCATAAGATGGCCTTGGTATATTCAGCAGATGCTAAGAAAGCCCTACAAGAGATCAAGGAAAAAGTTGATACTTACTTTTCCAAGATTTATACAAAGCATGAGATGGCTGCAAACTTCATGGTGTTAGCAGAGAATCTGAAATTACCTCCTGTCACTCAGGCCTTCAAAACTCAAGTTCGCCAATTACAAGATTTTGTCCCTTCCATAGCACAGTTCATGGAGAATAAAGATGATTTTGAAAAAGCTATGAAGTATGGAGCAGAAGTCATTCAGGACTTCATTCATCTGTTGAAGCCTTATTTGGATGCACCGGCCACTGCAATTGTACTTCCTACTTCTGAACCTCTCAGTGCCTCTGATGTAGCTCCAAATCAGGTGTCTGTTGCCCAAGCTCTATCTCAATTATGACCAGTTCCTCAGCAAGCTCCTCAATCAGCTCCTGTTTCTCAACAACAACCCTCTGTGGTACCTGCTCCTACACCTGCCCGAGCTGTCCTACCACCACTTCAGATTCGCCAAGACCAGCATGTCTCCAAGCCTTCAAACTTACCCACTATTGATACCAAAGACAAAGGGAAATCCCCTTTGTATCCCACCAAATATTTGTGTATTGTTTTTGATAGGGTGAACAATGTGCTACTTGTAATAATCTGTCCTTTATCATATTTTTTTTTCTCTACTCTCTGCTGACTGCTTTTACTTTCACTTTCTCTTATCTGTTTTCCCTCCTTTTTGATTATCCCAAAGGGGGAGAAGAACAAGAATACATTATGGGAGAAGAACAAGAATACTTTATGGGAGAAAAGATGTATATATCTCAGGGGGAGAACTCTGTATAATATATATCGGTAATCTAAATTAAGGGGGAGATTTATATATCTCTTTATATTTATTCTTCTTATGGTTAAATTCTCATTATGTTTTTTTAAATATCATATTATTTATATTAAATGATAAAGATTTGTGATTATCAAAAATGGGGAGATTGTTGAGCCCTCGGGAAGATTGTTGATTTCATGTCTATGTTTGATGTTTTAATAATCACAAATCATCACATACCATTAATGCTTAATCTGGTTTGTTTTCTCATAAACTTAATTAAAATCTGTAAATGAATCAGTTATCATGTTTTTGTCTATGCTTATTGACTTACAAAGTATTTTGGAAGTCTTCTGCATTCAACAGACATCGGATGCACTGATCCAATATCAAAGGACAATGGTCGCACCGATGCAAACTGACTCACCGATCCATCAGACTCACCGATCCATCAGACGCACCGATCCATCAGACTCACCGATCCATCAGACTCACCGATCCATCAGACGCACCGATCCATCAGACGCACCGATCCATCAGACTCACCGATCCATCAGACTCACCGATCCATCAGACTCACCGATCCATCAGACGCACCGATCCATCAGACTCATCAATCCATCAGACTCACCGATCCATCAGACTCACCGATCCATCAGACGCACCGATCCATCAGACTCACCGATCCATCAGACTCACCGATCCATCAGACTCACCGGTCCATCAGACGCACTGATCCAAGGACTCACCGATGCAAATGAGTCACCGGTCCAAGGTCTCACCGATGCAAATGACTCACCGATGCAAATGACTCACCGATGCAAATGACTCACCGATCAGATGACAGACCGATGCTGATCTATCTGAGTCACCGATCATTACTCTAATGCTGATGACCTACCGATCACTTGAACAGTCATAAACAACTGTTTGAATTTCTTTATCTTTATCTTTATTTATTCTAACCAACGGTCATATTAGTTATATTTTAATACCCTGACAATTAATTAATAAAGGTTGTCGGATGTCAGGAAACCGTACCTCGTACCTACAGAAAGGAAACCTTTTCTGTCCTACGGAGCACGTGACATAAATACAAGAAGAGTATGCTGAAGAGATGAGAGGCAACACACACAGAGACAAGGAAGACATACGACATACTCAAGAAGAGCTTTGTGCATACAAGAAGAACCAAGCAAGATAGAATCACACATATACAATCAAGCTTACTCAAGAAGAGTTCTGTGCATATAAAAGAATATCGAAGAGCTTCATCGACTACATCTCACTACCTGTGAAACTAAAGCATACGACACTCTGCTTCTCAAACAAAATCGAGAAGAGGACTCAGAATCACTTCTGATTAATTCCAAAACGATTCCAGTGCTACACTGAAATCACTAGAGCCATTTCTAAACTCTACATCTCTGCTCTGTGATTTATTTATTCTACATTTTGAGTAGTGTGTGTTATCTGCTGTATTAAACACACACACTGACTCCTGTTCTTTCACTGGAGGATCTGTAAATCCTCAGAAAACCTTTTAAACATCATTTCCCACTGTGGATAGTGGTAGAGGTCTTGTGACCTGGACAGCTGGCTGCTGTTGTTTGTTTTCCCACGTAGAACTGTGGTAGAGGTCTTGTGATCTGGACAGTGTGTTCACTGTTGTTAACCCCGATCCAGGGTGTGGATCATTTTTATATAAACTTTTGAGAGGACTATGTCTCGGCTTGAGACTGGACCTCTTGGTTACATTGTTGTGCCATCTCTTTCAAAGTTTTATTCCGCTGCTAATCACTTTAAAACCAATTCTGTTTTTAAAGTTACTTTGATAATTAAATTAGCAAGTGTTTATGTTAAGTGTAGATTAGTAAGTTAGTTTCAAAAGATAATCACACACTCCTGTGTTGATTAACTGGGAATTAATCAATCCCTTGAGAATCTGACAGAACCTCTACTTTAATATAAATTCACTACAGTTTAATTTATTATTTTATTTGGGGGTCTTTAAGACACTGTTTTTAAATACAGAAATTTTAATTGGTACTCAATTCACCCCCCTCTTGAGTAAACCACTCCGACCAACACTTTTTAGAAACCAATTTACCAAAAAAATACCCAGAAAAAAGGATCGAATAGATTTTATTTCATGAAATCATAAAATATAGTAAATAAATGAAGGCATTATATATTGGTTGTGTTGAAAGGGAATTTTTTTAGGGATTATACATTATTATAGAACATTACCTTTTCCATTTCTAAAGAACGAAAATATATATTGTATAAAATATATAAAAATATTTCTTTTGAAAAAACATTGAAAAAAACTCAAAAGAGATGTAATATTTCCTTTATAAATGTTTTATGTCCATTTAAAAAAATATAAAAAATATTTTTATGAATTTGTATATGGAATAATATGATTTAGAAAACAAATATTTAAAATATTTAAAATTAAGTTTTTAGTGTAAGTTGTCCGTTATATTGAGATCAACTCATCACATATGTTCTTTATCTTATTGAATAATATTTATATTTAAATAATTTAATTTCTTAAAAATAGTTGTCAATAATATTATTCATTTTTATTTATTAACTAACTCTATATATTTAATTACATAATTGATTAATATCACATTAGAAGTTTTAGAGATATTAATCCCATAAGTCCAAAATAACATTGACAAATTGACTATGGTCAAATAAATCATTATTATATAATCTCCATAATAATAAAAATTACCTAATTATATTTTTTAGTCATAAATAATACTTTTAATACAATCCATTAAATATGGAAATGAAATATTAATTATGTTATAATCATGGAGACTTCAGGCCTTACATACATATGATTAACACTTCCATATTTACATGGACATGATGAAAAAATGTTTGATATTATTTAAAATTTACCAAATTATGGTTATATTATAAATATAATATTCTTTTTTAAATACACTTATATATATAATCCATTTAATGTGGTTATGAAAAATTGATTCATATAACTTTTTGTAGGTGGTAATCATCTCATATACATGAAAAATGTTGTTATTATTAAATGGATTTAAAGATAATAAAATTGATGATATATTATATTTCTAGAATTATATTTATTTCATTAATAATATATATATATATATATATATATATATATATTAAATACATCAACATAATCATTTGTGAGAGGCAGTAATAGTATTTTAATTGCATCGGTTCACAAGGCGGTAGTACATCGTACACACGAATGATGGTTTAATTTTAATTTTATGAAACATTATTTGGATATAGGTTATAATATTAAAATAAAATATATAATATTATGGAATTTACTAGATTTATATTTTTTTTTAATTTTTAAGAATATTTTATGTTGGTAGAAGATAAAATAAAAGCAAAATAAGTGGCCAAAAGCTATACATCTTCTTTGGAAAACCTCATTTTCATTACACTTCAAGCCACATAAGGTTGGTATTATTCACTAAATAAGACCTATATTATATTTTTAATGATTATAAGAAGGTATTTGGTTAGTTATTTTATTAAAAAAGGTTTCGTGAAGAGTTGTGTAAAGAGGAGGTTAGGTGCCTTTTTATAATTGAGGGGAGGGGCAATCTTGGAATAACAAAAATTATTAAATTAATATAAAATAATTTCTATTTAACATTGAATAAAAAATAATATTATTATAATTTATGATTATTTTTATTCAAAATAATATTATAAAATAAAATCTGGATAATATTATGTTATGTTGTCCCCTTACCTATTAGTTTTAACCATTGTTAACCCATTTGACAATTAGCGTGATATAAATGGTTTTTATTTTTTGTGGTTTAATAATGATAGTATAAATTAATATTTTTCCCATAAATGTATAATTGTTGATATTTTAAAGCACATACCATTCAATTGAATGTATATAAAATTGATTATTAATTTTAGATTATTTAATAAAATAATTTTTATTTTAAAATATCAATAATGTTATTTTTGAAAAATATTTCAAATATTATAATATAATATATGTCTACCTAATATAAAATTGTTCCATGATTATATGGAGTATAATATAAAGATGACATGGACTTAATATAATTACTCACTCATATTTTTAAAAGTTTTCATATCATTTATAATGTTATTCTTTGGATTAACCCATTGGTTAAATAATTTGAGAAATAACTATGAAAATTAATTTTCCAATATTAAAGTGTTATATTTTCACTTATAAGGTTAAAATTTTCCAAAAAGTGGACAATTAACGAAATTTTAGACCATTTATCTATATAAATTTCTTATTGATGGCTATCTTTTTTTAAAATTATTTAATAAAATAGTATTTATATGAAAATCTATTAATGTCATTATAAGAACTGTTAACATAATTTGAAATTGAAAATGACAAGGGGGATATGGAATTCAAATATAAACATTTTAGAATACTCTAATATGCCTTATTAATGTTTAAAATTTGTGCTAAATTATTACTCACCCAATTTTTTTATACTTTTAACATTCTTAATTTTAGATACGTGATTTTAATACTATTTACCAAAGAACTATGTTGGTATTGCGTAAGAATATAAGGTAGTTATTTCATCACTAAATATTAAAAATAAATTTATATGATAAAAAATAATTTATATATTAAAAAAAATTATAATCAATCAAATGTTATTTTTATCACTATGTCAAAATTTTATATATATTAAAATCCATAGGGTTTCTTTTTTTATTTATATTTACATTAAATAATTTATATGTCATTAAAATGAAAAATGGAAAAATATTTTTAAATATTAAAATATTTTATTAGGTTGATTTATCCCCATTAATGACATATAATAAATTTTGTTATTAGGTTGTTTAGAAATTATCAAATTTTTTAGCCTTAATCAATGGATTTACTACTAGTGAGGTCAAAAATAATTAATGTGGTTACTATTCATAATGTAAAATATAAAAGATAAATATTTGAAAAAAAATTAACTAATAATTAAAAATATTTAATTAATTTTTCATGATTGAATTTATATAAATTTCATACTATAATTAATGATTAAAATAATAAAATCAAGGGCAAACAGTTTATTTAGAAAATTGTGTTTTATTTCAAAAAGTAAACATATAAAAAAATTAGGTACAATAATAATTCATTTATTATTAATTTGATTAGTTAAGATTAAATGATAGTAATCATAGTTTAATTTCAAATGGTGCACTATAATAAAAATTTTGAATGAAAATAAAAGCAAGTTTTATGAAAGTATGTATTTTTCAATATTTATAGAAAAATAATCCTTTTAAAAAAATCCAAAAAATTAAGCAGTGTATATTTTTGATATTATGATTTAGAAGATTATATAATTTTTATTTGATAATATCTAAAAAATAAGAATAAATTATTTATTATTATTTTTAAAAAATGATATAAAAATAATTATTGATGAAAATGTAAATTTGAAGAATAAATGATTTTACTAAAAAGAGAGTGATTATTTAATGACTTGGTTATAAAATCTATATTAAATTAATAATAATTCATGGTTCACATAAGAATGGTGCTGTGTGTAGTTTATGATATCAAATATATAGTTCTTTTGAAATATCACAATATTACATAATTCTATAAGGGTTGAGCATAAAAAAGCGTTAAAAAGGAAAAATGATAGAAATGTCTAATTGCCCTTCCCTAACTGGTCATGACTCCTTCCTGATCCCATTTTCTAACTCCAATATAGAATTACTAACAAACAAACATTTGGCTCTACCCTAAAGCCTAGCCCTATAGAAAATAAAACTATCCTCTTGATTACCTAGGTGCCATGCTGGCTTGAGTTGTGTGTGGGAATTACTCTGTAGGCCACCATAAACTATTACACTAAAATAACTAGTCCTATAATTCGAGGCTGTAGAAGTTATAGAAGTAAATTGTTTAATTGTTTTTTCAAAAAATTTAAATAAAATAGGAAAATGACATATGATTCCCTGAGTTTATAATGACCCATGACTTTGATTGTACCATTGTTGATCTATATTCTCTAGATCATGATTGACCATACCTAATTGTTCCAGTGTCTAGGTGTTTGAGAAAATCTCATTGATTGTTACAAAAAAAATATCCAAATGGAATCAATAGATTTCCATAGTATCAATAACAACATGGGATCCAATTTCCTATCCTTTAAAACCTAGGTAATTCGAGATATCATCATGGATTTACACATAATCAATGAACAAATAGAATATAGATTCTCATCCTAAAACTCAAATATAATTAGAGCATTCATCTTAATATTCCAAACCCTCAAGTATCAAATGGCTCTAGAACTCTTCATAGTCTCTCTATTTCATAGTCAACCACATATAATTTTATTTCTAATACCATAATTCACTAACATCAATGAATCATATAGAATTTAGATGGTCATACTGAAACTTCCATGTATTATAATCTTCATGGAATACAATATGCTCATCCTTAAATTCCCAAAAATGAAATATAATTTCAAATATATTGAATTTTCTAACAATTCAGTATAATTTTTCAATAGGAAAATAGACACTAATATTCCATATTATACAAGACACATATAATATCCCAAACATTATTTTAAAATATTTTTCCATTACTCTTATAAAAACAATCAATCACCTAATGTCAAACCCCATTTGACAAAACATTTATTACATTCTCCAAGGAACCCACTTAATCACCCACAAAAAATCCCATTTAACATATTATACACTATTTGTTAGTTTTCCAATTTCCAATCCATTTCTTCAATACCACAATATCACACTAGTCCTAATTCAAAGGCTTAAAACACATACAATTTTTAAGGGCTGTGAATTCCCATTTCACAACCATCAATTTAATCTAACCTTCCTTTAACCCTTGTAAAACATAAGTTATTAATAATAAAACAATATATGGTCCCATGTTTTAATTCCCACATAATCCACTCAACATGTAATTTATATTTCTTATGGTCCAAGGAATACTAAACGTACCTTTAAATAAGGAAAACACAGATGAAACCATTTAGATTATGTGGAATTAAATCCCAGCTGATCCTGAATAACCACACCATACACACACCAATAATTTAAGGTGAGACTATGTGTTAACATAAATGTAATAACTTCCTTATCATTATAGGAACATAAAAATCCTATATTGGACATCATTATGAAATAAAATCAGGAATGGTGGAACAATAAAAAACCAGAAAGAAGGAAATTTTAGCCATAAATGGAATAATAAATCTCTATAAAATATAAAATAAGAAGAATAAGGAACAAGAATATTATACTAACCTATAAGCTTCCAACACCATATATAGAAGAAGAAATGACCATGAATTAAATTTGAACCACCTTGGAAGAGAGGGGAGGGGGTAGGAGAATGTGTTTAGGATCTACTGGCTGAATGGGGAAAGAAAAAGTGTTAGAACCTTTTAAAATGATTTATTAATTTAGTAATTTCATCTATCATATAAAATTAATTGTGTTTGGATTCATTTTTTTGAAAAACTAAGTGCCAACTGTGTATCCATCACTTAATAAAACCATTGAATATATATGGTTATGATTCATGTTTTGATAGAGAATGTTCCATCTATGAGAAATTACTATAAAACTCTTTATAAATGCACATATTTTTAAGGACACAGTACATGATTTCATAAATGTTGCACCTTTAAATTTTAGGATACATTGTTTGGGTTCACAGATAGAACTATCTATGTGCTAAATGTCCTACCATGTTTGAAACTCCCAAACTTGAAGCTCTGATCACAAACCCCCAAGACACTATTAATATCTTTAAAGACCATAGGTCACATAAATCTGAGTGGAAATTAGATTTTTTGAATGGTTACATAATTTACAATTCTAATTCAACACTCTATTTAAAAACTGGATAGTCCACCATTTTGAAAGTTCGAACGATCCTCAAATTCCAAGAACCCAGACGAAATCAGGTCCTTAAAAGCTTTACACCATAACACTAATCATCCATGAGAACCTGTGTAGTAATCTACAATTAACTATCTACCTATTTTAGTCAATTATTCAAAACCATATAAAATAATTTCAATCCAAAACGTTTAAACCATGTTCAGGGAACAACATTTACTCAAGGTGCAAAACCTACCCAAACCTGAGCCAATGCCTAACATAAATATTGAATCATTAAGATGGATATTTCTAGAGTATATATATCTTAAAACACTTATGTTGTTTCTTCCACATGCATGTGGTATCATTTTTAGGGAATATACATTGGTTCTCCTATATATTAGATCTCCTTAGGTTTGTTATGTGTAAGTCTTTCCCCATCATGAAATAGTAATATAAAGAGAATGTTGGATGGATGGAATGGGTCCTAATGCTTTGGTTCCTCCAATCTGATAAGCACATATTAAAACATTACTATCACGTTCCAAATATTCACCTAAAATAGATTATTTCCCATCACACATTAATTTTACTAATAAACCTAGTCATACTCTATATCCAATCATCACTACCAAAATCTAAATAGAGATGGATGCCTAACTTCCATACATGCATGATCTATAGACACACCAACATTTACTAAAACAACATATTTAACTCCTACAACATTATTTCCATATCCATCTAACACAATGGATTTTTTTAAATCCAAATCATACATTTCATTCAAAAACACAAGTTGGACCTCCTTGGGATGACTATTCTAAAATACGATCATCCTGACATGCCGATGAATCATAAAACTACTTGGTTGTGATGACTTCTCACCATGAGGCATCTTACGAACGCCATGGAATTATCTTCATATTTGGTATCAAACAACAAATTAGAATCATTTATTAGATCCAAAATCATCCAAGTCATCATAATCCCCTACCACACATTGATGTATCTCTCATTTAAGTACCCTTAGACCACTTTGGTGCCACCATGCACCCAAATCGGATAAATTTCCTTGATCCATCAACACATCAGACATCCTAGTTTCCATTTGTTGAGGAATCAAAGTATGATACTCGTAATTTCGTCACTAGAATCCCGATTCATCCATAACTATCCCATAACCATCTCCATAAGCCTGTGATCCTTCCAACATGAGGTTTATGAACTCATGACTCAAAGTTAATTCCCTAAAATAGGTTTATAATTGTCTCTACCTCACTCAAGCTAATTTAAACTACCTTTTCCCATGATCTATTCATCATGGTTTTATTTAGTTTTATATCTCTCATCAATGAGATAAATAAAAATTTAACTATAATAGAAATACATCTATTTTACACATATTATTTCATTATTTTTAAATTAAATATCCAATAATCGAAACATAAATATCACGAGGACTTGTGTCTTTGGAAGACCAAATTCATAATATTAAAAAATGCATCTAAAATAATTAATAATTGTTTTATTATTCATATTAATATCATACATCCCAACTTGATATTAAAATAATATATGACATACTAAATAATACAAAAAAACATGATGAGCTATGAAGCCTTGTAAGGGAATAAAGCTGATAGTGTGGAATAATTTGTGAGTAAACAAACATAACATGATATCATAAAAGGAGATGGATTATGAATAATCACTTGTTTTCAAAAATTTATAATAATTATATAATAATATCCTGTCAACATAAGAATGTTTCCACAACATAAATAATGTCATTAGAATAAGTCAAATATAGCTTCAAATACACCATCACATGGTGGATAGAGTCCCATCATGGATTAGTTCTACATCCTAAAAACATATATACCATATCAATAGAAAAAAACATTACCCAATTAATTGGAGACCTATATTTCTTTACACATCATAACATGAACATAATTTTGTGTTTCAAAAAATGAAATCAATCATAAGGCATAAACTTAATAAATTCACATGGAAGTAAATGGGTTTCATAATCATTCCACATATCATAATCAAATCATAAAAAATATAATTGGAAGATGAAATTAAATATTTTGGGTGTTAATTTAATATTACTTAATAATAGGTCTCAAAATATGGTTTTCATTTAAGAATTAATATTTTAAACGGGGGTTACAAAATCTGATTAATGTATAGAAATTTTCCCTTTAATCTATTTTGATTTTAATGAATAAATTTGAGAATTGAATATATAATATGTGTTATATAATAATGGAATGAAGAATAGAAAATGTTTACATTTAATAAAAATATATATATAATTTAAAATCATTATATATCATATAATAGAGAGAGTGTGTGTGTTTGATATAGAATGTTCATAATCCAATAAAAAAGTGTTGTACAGGGACATCCCTTCCTTATGTTCAATATTCATTATTCACGTAAACTCAATGTCATGAATAATAAAATTTAAATCAATAATTACAAAATTTAGAATATTTTACATAAAATTTCTATTATCACATTTTTTTCATGGCAATTTATAACAACAACAATGAGATATAAAGTTTAATTTTATTGTTATTTGGGAATTCGATTCTTGATTCAAAGGCCAGATCACTTGTGGATAATTATTGAAGTTATTATCAGATGGGAATAAAATTTTATAAGTGAAATAAAATGGTTTTCATGGACTTATATTACAATAAATGGTACCTTTTAACAATATTCACTCTGATATATGGCTGACTCACTTAGTTAAATTGTTAAGGTCATGTGGTTAGACCATTTGGGAATTTTTTTTGACAATCACTGACTAGATTAATATTATTTAATTTTATTCCTTTATATTAATTCCAAAACATTAAATAATTTATAATATATTTGATACCAATTTATTTAACCGTAAAAATATTTTTATGACCATCCTTGAATGTAGTAATTGAAAATGAAATATGTTGTTCAAGGAGGCGTTGGACCAAAAATATTGTAAACATCATTTTTATTTTATGAATTAAATAATGGAGGGTAAAAAATAAATATTCCACCATAAATAAAGTATAATTTTATTTAAGAAAAATATATTATTATGGTTAGGTGTATGGGTATCATTTATTGGTGGTATACGTAGTATAAAATTTAAAGTTATTAGTCAAGATTATTAAATCTTTATTTGGTTGTCTCTTATTAGTGGAACCATTAAGGATCCTTGGAATGGTATTTGGAAGAGATAATAAGTACTATAATGTGTGGGAGTTGATTGTGAAAATATTTGGTAAGATATTTCACAAGATTAAAATGTTATAAGTAGTGAGGATATGGGGTGTTATTTATTGGAAAAAAAGAGGGGTGTTTTTGGGGATTATATTATTTAGTTTTTTTGGATTAAGAATACAATAATATTTATTATTGTGTCTATATATAAAAATGTTTCATTTTAGTTAATTAAAATTCCTCACAAATCACCCATGACCTAAAAAACATGTATTTAGCTTATGTTGTCAAATACTGTAATCTACCATATTTCACTATTTAAAAAAATCATCTACTTTAGAAAAATTTAAAAATTTCACCATTAAATTTTTATCAATTTATAGCTTATAAAAATGAAATTTTTTTTATCAATTTTTTTTTATAAATATTAGAAACTTAATTTTTATATTAAATATTCCTTTATTTGGAAAATATCATCTTTAATATTTTTATCAATTTTCTGAATCATTATTGAATTACTTTTAGTCTCATGAAAATATATTATCATTATAATATAACTTAATATTAATTTATAAATCCATATGTATGAAAATAATATTTCCTTTAAGTCATTATAATTATTATTGAAGATTAATGAAAACATTTATTATTAATAAAAATACGAACACTTAATTTATCATTTTATTAACACATTATTTACCTATAACACAGTATAAATATATCACATTATAATTTTACCAGATACCTAAGGATTATTTTAATCTTACATAGGTGAATTTACTGTTATAACAATAGTGTTACTATTTTAATATTCAAATTACTAATCTCATTGTCAGATTTCAAAAATCCTATAGGTTTCATACTCCCTATAAATACCTTATTTTTCATTTATCCTTCATCTGATTATATTCTATATGAAAATTATATATTATCAATTTTAAAAAGGGATATTTAATTACTAAAATTATTATACCTTTTTATAGTGTTATTAATGAGTGTGATTATTATAGGGGATCGAGCACTTCCATATTTTACTATTATTAATGTATTATTTTCTATTTTTAATCCCATTATCATACATTCAATTATTATGTACATCTTTCTTCTATAAATTTAATATTTTAATTAATATAATAATTTTTTTATTTATCATGTGGTGCGTATTTTTTATTCATTAGTATTAAACACAAAAAAATATATGAAGGGAAATTTCATTAAAAAATATTGAGTCATTAACAACCATATGTTGCCCATTTATGAGAATGAAACCCATTAAATTAACCAATATCTATACTATAATAAGAAACTTATTCCCTGAAGGAATATTTTTCTCCCCCCACTATACAGTTTTATTTAAACAAATGCTCGAGCATAACTACCATGATTCTAGCTGAAACAGCATATTCCACTATTCCATGCCATGATCAACATAACCATGTCCCTAATGTGCCCGTATGGGTCAATCCTGAGCATCTATTCCAACACACAAAGATTCACCCATGATACCACCTCTCAACACATCAACATATCAAATTCCATCTCATGGTATCATGCCTCACATCCTATAATAATATCATCAACTCGTGAACAAATAACTTTAGGAGGGACTCATTAATTGAAACCTACACCAACATCATGACTCACTTCCTAGAAGTAATGAATAAACTCCCATAACATAACTACCACAAAAATGTCGAATGAGAATTTTTTGAACCTAAAAAACATTATAAGAAACACATGTAATCTTTCTTACCATCCAAGGAACAACGAACCAGTGCATAGCCCACACATATCACCAAAACCTCAATAAAAGGTAAAAGGTGATTACTTTTGACCCACCTAATAGAAATTCATGATGAAATATTTTCACCTCTAACAATATAATGCAACAATGGTCTCATAAAACTCTTGGGGTCATACCCTCCCCTATGACTGTTCAAAAATTCCAACCCATGACCCCATGAATCAGGCATTATGTGGATTATGCTCATTCATCCACTCGAGAATATGACATTGACTCCTAGATCATTATTACTACCAAGATATAGTAATCACTCACATAATTAAGAACCATAAAATCCCTCACATCCCAAAACAAATTCAATCTATACTCTAATATAACAGTTTACTCTAGGTCCCACACCCATAGATACAAAACCACCAACTTTAACACTAGAAGTAAAGACAAGTGCTATAGGATCCAACCCAACCATTAGAGTTATCCACCCTAGAAGGAAATAAAAAACACAATACGTAATAGTATCTGACAACCTCACGATAAATACCTAAATTAAGGTGAAAATTGAAAACACCATTCCAAGATCAATGTACTCACTATGAGGTAAAGGGGGTGAATCTGTGTTATCTTTTTCTTATGTTATTTTTTTCACGAATAAAAAATCTCCTCTTATTAAATATAAATTTCCTTGGAAAAAACCAAACATTAAAACATCCATATAAACATAATTTTTTACAATATTCACTACTCAATTATATTACATTATCCTTGACATGGTTTTAAAATAATCTAATACTACACAATCATTTATGAACAACCCTTTTGTGTGGATACAAAAAAATTCTCAATACCCTTTCATTTGTATATAACTATGATTAAAACAACATTTAATATTATTATTAAATCATGGAAAATCTAAATAAGATGTTATAAAAAGTTTATAAACCATTATTTATAGTATTATAACATTTTCATTGTGTTTCTTCAACAACATTCACTTTTGTAAATATTAAAAAAACTTATTTTTCATACCTAATTATAGGTAAGAAAATATTCACTATCATTCATATAATAAATAGGTTTGATCTATCTATCTAATTATGTAGTCTAATTCAACTATCCATTAAACAAGTATGATTTTTCTCTTATAGATAATTATATCTAAACTCGTTCGTTCTGATTTATTTTCTATAAACTTAGAGACCTATTGTTTGGTCTCATATGATTAATCATATCCATTAAATATTTGACCACTTCTCCTATTTAAAAACATTTTTAAATACAATACTTTATCAATTTACATTTTTGAGGATGTGAACAGTGTAAGAGTACATGTTGCATGGCCCCATTTATACAGGTGTTCTTAAAATAGAATATGTGAGATGCCCAAATAATTATCCAACATAATAAGTATCGTAGATTCAAATTTCACTTTCATTTAAAATCCATTTGACCATGTCACAATTCTGATCAATTATTGATTCATATTATAGATTATTCTTGAATTCACAAGAAAATCTTAATTCAAACCATACTTGTATAATAACATTACAATTTCTCAGTCTAAAAATCGATAGCCTGTGACATCTATATCTGAATTTTTTTTTCATTCCTATTATTTGGAAAAAAATCAAACAATAATTCTCACTCCAATGTTTCAATCGAACTGAAACTATTTGAATAAATTTTTGTAACATAAAAATAATAAAAAAAACTCCAAAAAATTACATGATAGTTACTTCTATAGGTAACTCTTTTTTTCACTTGTTCAACTTCTACATAGAATGATGATGTTTTTTTTCATAAATATCAATATATGTTAAATTGTCACTATAAAAAAGACCATCCAATCAAATGGTATCATTCAACTTTTTTGACGTGTTAGTATGTAAAAATACTAATTGATCAGTGTCTATACCTTTACTGGTTTGATTGGGTCCAACAAGTCAACTGATTAATATGTGTAAACAATTATTCGGATAGATTGTTGTTACCATATATCCATATTTAGGTCCATCATCTCTGGTCCATCTGATGGACACAGTACGATTTATGAAGTATGATATTCATTATCTGATGGATTTCCACATACGATTACTTCTTATTATCAGTAACTCATTAGATGTATTAGTGCCAAGGAATGTCAGATGGATCAGACTCTAAAGGTCGTCAGATGGATTAATGTTTTAACATCATATGATGTATTGGTTTATCCAATAGATTAGCCCATATGATGGATCAGTTTGGAAACATTTTTTCAAATATTCTAAATTCATTAAATTTTAACTTTTAGATATAAAAAGAGAACTCAATATGATAAAATGCATCTAAAAACTACTTATCTATCAATCTGATATAGACTATTCAGAAAAAAAATATCCACTTCATCTCTTTTGCAACATCCTTATTATATCATGAAAATATTTTCTGTAACACCCAACCCCAGTTACACAGAGTTGGTGCATTATTTTAATACATTGTCATTATTACAAGGATTCATATCCCGAATGTCCGATCATTTTAGCACTCTTGGAAAATAGATTAAATAAATGATGATTACATTACATCATAAAATGGAAAACTACAACAACATTTTTTGCATAGACAACAATGTGATCCCATAGACTATCCCTACAGGTCAGTTATAATATACTTCTTCGCATCCTGGTAAAAATAAAATATAGAAAGGGGTGATATCAGATGCTCAAAAAGGATAACAATATAGTGGAAACTTTCATAAATAAGCCTAAAAATTTAAGGAAATTTATAAGAATAAGAAAGCCTTTTAGATATGAACTTCAGGATAATATGGAAAAGATAAAATTAAATAATTCCATTTACTTATTCACAAGGATATTCCACTAGTAGAATAATCACATGCAATATCAATAGCAACTTTTATAATGATGGAATGCATAATTAAAGTCTTTCATAACCATATAGTCAAGGCCTTGCACCAAGACTACAAATAAGATTTTATCAAGTCCTTGTGTCGAGACACTAGTTTGTATCATGAGACCTACTAATGCATCAAGGAGCTATAGAGGGCTCCACTCGTCCCTTACTAAGTCCAATTCCTTTATCATATGAAAATGTTTAAACATGACATAAACATTCGTATTAAAAATATCATACGAAATGTCAATACATTTTCCATAAACAAATAATGATATAAAAATAACACACCCACATTCAAACATAACACAAAACCCTCAATAAAAAGTGGAAGTTTTGTATCATAATAAATCAACATCAAATAAGTTTAAAATCCGTCAAAGTTTGTTGATATTGATGAAAATGATTTGTAAAAGTCTTTGATAGAAATACCCCTTTTTCATAAATACATTGAAAAGTCACACAATTTATTATGTAAGGAATTTAAAGACATTTTTTAATCAAATTATCCCATACCACTTTGAGACATTTGAAAGGAATTAATATTTTAAAATCATTCATGTCCGTATAAATAAATCCTTAAAAACCATTTTGAAAACATAGACAATAATTAGAATGATTTAGAGGAATAAATATTTAAAAAAATTTAAAATGATGTTTTAGTAGAAAGTAACTTAAAAATAATCGATTTGGAAACTTTTTTATGAAACATGGAATTGGATAATAAATATGTCCCAATAGATACTTACGTAAAAACAACGTCTGATAATAAAGAGATTTTGAATGTAACCCTTACCTCGTTGTAATCAATCGTGTCGTATAAAAAAATAGTCAATAACTACCACATGAATCAAAGAATAGCATGAATATAAAAAGAATCATGGTAATATATATCAAATATCAGTACACAATACACCACAAGCAACAAATAAGTGGTGACGAATGGAAATCTCATGGAATTAAAAGTGAGAAAAGAAACCCCTTACATTGTACTTTACTTTAGTCGAGGGTACGTTTTGCCACCTGTATAAAGGCCTTATTATGTTATTAAATTATTCTAGAACCATATCAATATTTCCGGTATCATACATGATTCATTTATGACTTCATCCTACCCAATTTACAATAATTTCCATGTTAAATTAATATTTTGGGTAATAGTCACTTTCTTTATAGTACGAGTTTTTAAATGTTTTTCATTATTGTATCACTTAGATCATGATTTAAATACTAATAGAATATAAAAAAACTTATAAATATAGAATATAAATATGTAAAATTGACATATATATGAAATGGAAGACACTATTTTCGGAGATGGTAGACTGTATGTACATATAAATGTTGTTTCTGTTTTCATATAGTATTGAACGAAACTAAGTGAATAAGATATATGTAAGTACATATATATATATATATATTCATTTATCTAGTAGATTTATTATGTCATATATTACATACTTTTTAATGATATATATATATATATTATAATCACGGTTGAATGGTGAACATGGAAATGAATCTCATCCTGTCGTGGAGACGATAATCCGTACGTACGCATGAGCGACAATATCATTATATTGATGGTGAAATCGTATGTAATTGGATGGTATATCATATATAAAGAATCATTAACATGTTATATTTATTATTTACCTTAGTTACAATCATTACATTACCCATCCAAAAAAATGAAGTGTTTGAATAACAAACTACACCACGATGTGGAGACGATAAGCCGTGCGTACGCACATTTGGTGACATGTCATTCCAAGGAAGGATAGAATAACAAATATGTTTGTACCATATTTATAATAACATCACAGCATATAGAATATAATTGAGTAATTATATTATAATGTTAACAATAATGAAAGTGAACGTGGAAGAAGAAAGGAACTTGAAAGAGGTGAATAAATATTTACATCTTATTTGGGTTCATCTGTTTGACTTGATCAAAAGGGCTATGTAAGTTGGATTTCTGACAAAAGAAAGGCCTTTAAGATAAAGGGATGATAGTTGGGAAGATATTTGGGCAGGGTTTGTCTGATCCAAATGGATTTGGAGGTGTGAAATTAAGAGAATAGGAAGCTCCCATTTATAAGAGAGGTGAGGGATCACATTATGAAAAGCTTGAAATATTATTTTATAACAAAATCATTTTTGGTTTCTAATGGATCAAAAATGATTTATTTAGAGGATAAGGTGGGGATGGGTCGAAAACCTCTTATCAAATAGGTTTTAGACAGGATTAGGTTACCATATTAACCTCAAATTTTTTATTTAACTCTTAGTTAATTAGTTTGACATTTACCATGTCTTTTTGTATTTTTATATTATATGGTTAACAAACATACAATAAATTTCCTATCAAACCCCAATTGGTTCTTTAATGTCATATATATTATTATATAAGTATTTTTTCCGAACTTTAGAATCTTAGTTCTATTATATCAATTAATAATATAATATTTGTTTTAAAAACTATTTTATGTCAATTTGGACTCTATTTGGTATTTTTTTTTCTTAATTCATAATAGAATTATTACATCGAAAAAAATTAATTTAACCAACCCAAACATGTAATAATATCTTATAAAATTAGTGTAATTCATAAAAGGTCTCAAATTACATTTTTATGGATATTTATAATATCAATTATTTTAATCATTCATTAATAGGGTAATTACTACATCGTCATTGTGTCATTAATAAACTTAATTATTTAATGTCTAAAAATTATAAATGAAATACCATTATGTAATAAATATTTTTATCTTTCTAATGAGTATTTATAGTTGAATTTATCTTATGTATAACCCTAAATTAAAAATGTTTTAGTTATTAATCATTGATTTTATCTCTTTTAACTCTTATTTAAATAAAATAATAATAAATTTCCTAATCTAATAAAAGTGGATCTAAAAGATCGTAGTTTATTCCTAAAGTTGTTTTTCGTTTAATTATACATATCAAATAGAATTAGGACATGTGTTTGGATAATAATAATATCATTTTTACCCTTAATTACTTTATTAACTTTTAACTTTGGTAAATTAAAGTAAAAATTTACTGTTCACCAAATATTATTTTCATCATATTGAACCACATTTTACTCACTGATATCAACATTTTCTCTCAGCTTTTTTAAATTCAACTCACAGAACTGGTAAAATTATGTTTGATATGAATTTGCAAATGCGTTTAAGAGGTGGGTAAAAGACGGTAAAAAGTTCAATAAAATTTTGATATTGCTAAAATTATTATAAAATGACTCTGATTAATTAAATTGAAATTATTTAGGTATTATGAATCTATTTTTACCTAAAATAAATTTAAATAAAATAAATAATTATTTAATTAAAATGTTGGTTTTAACCAATAACTTAGTGTTTTTCACTATTTATCAAAAATTGAAAGATTTTAGAAAAATACAAAAATTTCACCCTAAGATAATTTTGATATTATTAATTCAACATTAATGTATATTTTACCAAATTAAAAACCTATAAGTTGAATTTTTTAATTTAAAATTAATTCCCATTGTCAAAACCAAAAAGCGTGTTTTTAAGAAATAATAACTAATAAAATATTGATACTTGTTTATGTTCAATTTCAAAGTGATATTAATTATAATTAAGAACATTGGACTAAATGGTAAAATCATAATATATTTATACTTCAAAACCATTAAAATTTATAATTTAACACTACAAATTATATTGAAAAAAATGTTGTTTTGAGTCAAATTATAGTATTTATCACTATTCACCCAAATATTAAAGTTATGAGAAGAACGCCAAAAATTTATTGAAACTAAATTATTATGTCTAGATTCTAAGGAATAAGTTTATTTGGTCAAATTAAATATATAAAAGTTTCAAATATTTGATTTAAAACGGTTTTTCCCTTAAAAGGCGGTAGAATTTCATTATTTTTTAAAAAATACTACATTTTTTTGAAAAAAAATGAATTTATTTTTTCATTATGACTAAATAACTCATAATATGGATTATAAAATTATAAAGATTATATAAAGATCAAAATTTAGTTAATACTATTCATAACCTCTTTTGAACGACCAGTTCGGTAAGTCGTGGTGCGCTTGAACTCAGTATTGCTCGTAGAACATGTTATTGAATTACTTTGAAGAAATAACATACTATGAAATGTTGGGGTGTTACATTCTTCCCTCCATCAATAAATTTCATCCTTGCAATTTGAAATTATTATTCAAAAATAAATGGTTGAAAATAGAAAATACCTTTGTGGGAAAACCCGCATATAAAATTGGGTTAATAAAATTTAGTCTTAATAAGAGGAAAGGGTAATGAAAAAGTAACCATAAAATTATGATCTCGATTAGGGGAAAATTGGTGGTAATTAGAGACAAATAATTGAAGGAAAAACATAAATATTTTTAGTGAGTGATTGAGGTCATTAGTCACAAATAATTGTAGAATTGAGGGCCTTAAAGCCATCGATCTATGACGATTTAAAATATCATCGGTTCAACCAAAAAATAAGATATTAGGATAAAAAAAATTTAGTTTTTAAATCCATTAATTAATGTTTAATAATTAATTTATTCATATAATAAGAGAGGAATATAATATATAATTGACTAGTAGAGTTCCATCCTTTATCTAATTTCTACCATAAACTCATCTTTTACTCTAAAAGGTAATAGAACGTAAAAAAAATAGAATATTTATCTTATTTGTATATGGTTCCACAAAAATGAATTTATAATTCACCTATCAAACCTTTTAAAAAAAACTACACTATATAGTCTTGGGACTTCATGTAGTCTAGTGGAAGGTGATAAATCTCAATCGCACTATGGTTTTGGGTTCGATTCCCGCTGCTTTGTCTGACATGACGGGTTGTCAAATAGTCTGCGTGTTTTCATTTTTATTAAAAACCAGAAATAACCTTATCAATATTATCCAATTTCAAACCTAACCCATTAAAATCTTTAGACTTATCCAAAATACTTCTATCCAAACTCACAGTCCAAAATTTTTATGAAGTTAAACACAATAAAGATCATTTTTTCCACGTAATAACATTTGAACAACTTCACCATGTATTAATTTAAAACATGGTAACGCCCTGAATTACCATAAAACCTTATTGATAACATTCATTCTCCATTATACTAGATATAATATAGGATATATTCATGATACCCAAAAATATTGAAGATTCCAACAATTATGAAATAAAAAAAACTATTAATCAGTTCCAAGGAATTCAATAATATCCAATATAATTTATCCAAATAAACTATGTCATATTAGAAAATCACTACCTCATTATCATGACCATATTAAATATTTCATTTCCTTCAACCATGTATTTTACAAAAATTTAACCTGCTACTGAGTCAGATTTCTTGGTTCCACACAATCTCAAGCCCATAATGAAATAGTACTACAGTACAATCCCTATATACTCTATAATTCTTATAACATGTACATCATTAATACAATAATCAAATGACACAATTATATAATAACAATGTGGGAAATCTAATAAATTCCTTTTCATCTTTGGTAGTATCATAACTTTATTATTATCCAGTAGCAACATTTGGGGTATACTTTGATGATTTGGACATTGATTCACGTAGTGTCCCAACTCCTTGATGATTAAGCATTGTACATTTGAGAACATTTTCTTACCCTTGCAATCACTTACTAGGGGTCCTTTTTCTCCACACTTATAAAAAACTCTCGTTCCCTTAAATCATTTACCAAGGTGATTCTTTCCACAATTATCACATATGGAAAATAGTTATTTTCCCTCTTCCCATTATTCATCTTTCTCTTATCTATCATTTTCTTGTTTTTCTTCCCTTCAAAGACATATGACTCATAGAATTCTTTACATATCTTATTAACACATGATGCCATTTCTTCATATGTTAACAATACATGGGAGACTATTTCCCTTCTAAATGTTTTCTTAATACCATGAAAGATATGATCATTCTTACTCTTTGGATCATAAGTACTTCTATAGTTCACATTCCTTATACTAGGTGTCATTTCTATACAATGGAATATAGTAGGTTAGTTTATGAATTGCAATGAATAATTCCAAAATTGTAAAATACATACCGTAAATTGAACAGTTTATGGATATAATCCATAATCATAAAAATATTTTTTTGAGAGGTGTATACTCATAAATCCCTAATAATGATTTGTAAAGAAGATAAGAATTATCGTTAGAATTTTTCCTGGGAGTGTCGTAACCAAGAGTGTAGAAAGGCTTGTAGTCCTGCACCAGTTCCAGTTAGAGTCTAGATAAAAGAGTTTTTTTTTTCAGGTTCTACACCTAGGTACATCTGTGCCAGAGCCGCCTCTACCTACTCTTATACAAAAAGTGATTTAAATTCATGGAAAACTCCCAAAAGCACAACATTACAAATATTTTAGGATGTTCTTCTATATTAATCCTCAACATATATTTTATTTTAATGTGCTATAATCAGATTTTATCTAAATCTAGTTTCCAAGGTTATTGGTAAACTTCATCTGATACCAACTTTAACACCCAGACCACATTTACCCATAGTCGGTGCATTATTTTAATACATTGGTATGATTATAAGGAATCATGCCCCGAAAGTCCAATCAGTTTAGCAATCTTGGACAATAGATTACATACATGATGTATACAATACATCATAAAATGGGAAACTAAAACAACATTTTTTCCATATACAACACTGAGATCCCATAGATTATCCCTATATGTCAGTAATAATATACTTCTTCGCTTCCTGAGAAAAATAAAACATAGAATGAGGTGATCAGTAAGTATAACAATATAGCAGAAACATTCCTAAATAAGAATAATCATTTAATGAAATGTATAAGACAAAAAAATAATTTTAAACTTGATCTTCAACATAATATGAGAAAGATAAAATAAAATAATTCATTTACATATTCACATAGATATTCTTCTAGTATAATAATCACAAGAATTATTAATATCCACTTTTATAATCATGGAATGTTTAATTCTATAATTTCATAACAACATAAACACAACCTTTCGCCAAGACTACAAATAAGATTTTATCAAGGCCTTGTGCCAAGACACTAGTTTGTCTAATGAGACATACTGATTCATCGAGGATCAATAGCAGGCCCCACCCGTCACATACTTAGTCCAATGAATTCCTTATATGAAAAGGTTTAAACATAACATAAAAATCATATTAAAAATAGCTCACAAAATGTCATAATTTATCCATAAACCACGAATGATATTAAAATAACACATCCACATTCAAACATATCACAAAACCATCAATAGAATATATAAGTTTTTTTATCATAATAAATCAACTTCAAATAAGATTAAAATCCATCAATGGATGTCGATATATATGAAAATGATTTGTAAAACTATTTGATTGAAATACACCATTTCCATAAAAACATTTATAAGTCACACAATTTATAAAGGGAGGAATTTAAAGAAATTTTTGAATAAAAGTTCCAATACCACTTTGAAACTTTTTAGAGGAAATAAAATTTTAAAAACATTAATGTCCATATAAATAAATACATAAAAACCTTTTTGAAAACATGTATATTAATTTGAAAAATTAGAAGAATAAATATTTAAGACATTTAAAATGATTTTATATTAAAAATCCCTCAAAATAATCTCTTTGAATACTCTTTTGTGAAAAAGAAAATGGATAATAAATATATCCCAATATATACTTATGTAAAAACAACATCGGATCATAAATAGATGGTGAAATTAACCCTTACCTCAGTGTAATCAATCGATTCATATGAAAAATAGTCAATAACCACCAAATGAATCACAAAAGATCATAAATATAAAAAGATTCATGATAATATATATCAAATAGAAGTACACAATACACCACAAGAAACAAAGAAGTGATGAACAATGGTAATCTCACTTAATTAAAAGTGAGATAAGAATCCCTTTAATTTGTACTTTCCTTTAGTCGAGGGTACATTTAACCTCTTATATAATAACCGTAGTATGTTATTAAATTATTCCAGAACCATATCAATATTTTTGATATCATAAATGATTCATTTATGACTTCATACTACCCAATTAATAATATTTTCCATTTGAAATTAACATTTCAGGTAATAATCGATTACTTTATCGTACATGTTTTAACATTATTTTCTTGATTGTATCACATAGGTAATGATTTCAATACTTCCAAAATATAAAACATCATATATATTTAGAATATTAATATGTATAATAGACATATATATGAAATGGAAAATACTGATTATGGAGACGGTAGACCGTACGTACGCAGAAACACTGTTTCTGTTTTCATATCGTATTGAACATAACTATGTGAATAAGATATATGTAAGTACATATATATATATATATTTATTCATATATCCAGTAGAATTAATCTTTCATATATTAAATACTTATTAATGATATATATATTTTATAATCATCGTTAAATGGTGAATGTGAAAATGAATTTCATCACGTCTTGGAGATGGTAATCTGTACGTACGCACAAGCGACAATATAATTATATTGATGGAGAAATAGTTTGTAATTGGATTGTATATAATATATAAAGGATCATTAACATGTTATATTTATTATTTTCATCAGTTATAATCATTATTATACCCATCCAAAAAATGATGTGTTTGAATAACAAACTAAACCACGACGTGGAGACAGTAAGTCATACGCACACAAGTATGGTGACATATCATTCAAAGGATAGATAGAATAATGAATATGATTGAACAATATTTATAATTCTTTTGGCCGATCCTTATATTTTTAGGACTATTATATCAATTAATGATATAATATTTGTTTTAAAAATGATTTTATGCCAATTTTGACACTATTTGATATTCTGTTTTTGATAAATTTATTACAACATTATTACATCAAAAAAATCAATATAACCAACCCCAATAAGTCATATTAATATATTCAATTAGTGTAATTCATAAAAATTATTATATTAAATTTATTTGGAAATTTATAATATAATTTATTTTAATATTTCATTAATAATATTACTACGACATCATCATAGTGTCATAAACAAAGTTAACTATATAATGTCTCAAAATTATAAATAAAATACCATTTTGTTTGAAATATTTCAAGCTTTCTAATTAATATTTATAGTCGATTTTATCTCTTGTATAACTCTATATTGAAAATGTTTAATTTATTAAACTTTGATTTTAACTTTTTTAACTATTCTTTAAATAAAATAATAATAAATTTCCTAATCTAATCCAAGTGGACCTAAGGGATCATATTTTATTTATAAGGTTGTTTTTGGTCGAATTATACTTAACCAATAGAATGAGTACATCTTTTAGGGTAATAATAATATCATTTTTACCCTTAATTACCATATTTACATTTAACCGTGGTAAATAAAAGTAAAAAGTTAAAAATCACGAAAAATTATTTTCATCTTATTGGAAAACATTTTATTTTCTAATATGAACGATGTATCTCGGATTTTTGAAATTCAACTCACAAAAGTGGTAAATTTAATTTTGATGTGAATTTGAAAATGCTCCTAGGAGGTGGGTAAAAGAGAGTAAAATGTTCAATAAAATTTTTATATATCTAAAATTATTATAAACTGACTTCAATGAATTATATTGAACTTATATATGTATTATGTTTTTATTTTTACATAAAATAAATTTAAATAAAATAAATATTTATCTAATTAAAAATTCAGTTTTAACCAATAACTCAGTGTTTTTCACTATTCATCAAATATTGAATCTTCTTATAAAAATACCAAAATATCACCCAAAGATAATTTTGATACACTGAATTCAAAATTTAAATATATTTTACTAAATTAAAAACATAGAAGATGGATTTATTAATTTAAAAATAATTTTCATTTTCCGAACCAAAAAATGTGTTTTTAAGAAATAATAACTAACAAAAGATTGATATTTTTTAATGTTTAATTTCAAAGTAAAATTATTTATAATGAATAATATTGGATTAAATTGTAAAAATATATTCTATTTATATTTCAAAATTATTAAAATTTATAATTTAACACTATAATTTTTTTTATTAATAAATTTGTTTTCAGTTAAAATATAGTATTTTTCATTATTCACCATAATATGAAAGTTTAAAGAAAAAAAAAAAAATAAATTGAAACTAAATTATTATATTTTGATTCTAAGGAAGAATATTATTTTGTAAAATTGAATATATAAATGTTTAAATATTGGATTTAAAAAGTGTTCACCACTAAAAGGCGGTAAAATAGCATTTTTAAAAAAATACTTCGTTTAACTGAAAAAAATGAATTTGTTTTTTCATTATGTCTAAGAAACACATAATATGGATTATAAAATTATAAGGATTATATAAAGTTCAAAATTACGTGAATACTGTTCATAACCTCTTTTGAACGACTAGTTTGTGACGTTGTGGTACGCTTGAACTCTGTGTTGCGTGTATTGCAAGTTATTGAATTACTATGAAGAAATAACGTACTATGAAATCTTGGGGTGTTACATTTTCATTTTTGGTAACATTATACAATAAATAAAGAATCATTATATTTCTTATGTAAGACATATTTTATGGAATTATATATTTGATACATATTCCTAGTATCTTCTAATAATATCTTATCTAGAAAGATATGATTGAAAACAAGAGCCTCCAGAAAAAAAAATTTATAATTATAGACCTCAATAGATAGAATATTATAAGAAATAACTATCCAATAATATATATCTAATACCCCTTAATCATATCACCATAAAATATAAAATATGGATAATTTTCTCTAAGGATAGAAAAAAGAATAAAAATATCCATCAAACACCTATCAAATAAAACGTCAAGCCAACTTGGTCCCAATAATCTACCATTTTTGATTTTATTGAAATCAAATATTCATATGTCACAAATACTTTGTATACTCAACCTATGGATTACTTATCATTAATTTTAAGGCTCTGGGACTGAAATAAAAATATAAAATAAGAATCATTGTATAGAAAATCCATGTTGTCTATATTAAATGACATAGTAAATAACTTCTTGAACATTAAAATTTTCAACACTTCAAATATTTTCAACTAAATTTCACCACAAATGATGAAAAAATTCCTAACAAAAATATTCCGATAATAACATGAATAAACTAATAAAACAGTTAACACATGTTGATTTTGTGATCATAGCTTACCCCTTTTAAAAACTCCCCTTAAATATAATACTTCCAATAATAGTTTATCTCATATAAATGGATAGATTTAAAAAATTATTTTTTCAACACCTTGATAGAAATATGAAAATAAACAGTGAGAGAGAGGACTATAAAACTTACAACAAAAATTGAGATAAATAGGTTGGATTCCACGTTCAACCTTAGTTTATAAAATTCTTTTTCCAAAAAAAGTTTTGTGAATATATCAAAAAATGGTTTATTTTAGTAAATATTCCAACATGAGTTTATTATTCTTCACATTCTCATTGATGTGGTTATATTTGATATCAATATTCTTTGAATGAAAATTTACACATGATTTTTTGTTAGTTTCTTAGATCATTGATTATCCAAACCCATGATAATAAGTAACTAAACATCACTATAAAATAATATAACCAAATATTCATCTTATATCATGAGTGGAGGAAACATAATCCTCTTTATGCACACTAGGTGAAATAGAATATTGAGTATTACTATAAAAACACTAAAAATTATCCCCTAGAAAAATACATCACAATATTTAGACAATCCTTTATCCATAATTCATACCAAATCGACTTCTATATAACCAAACATTTTAGTCTTTAATAATGTATCAAATTTGATACTAAAATCTCTTGAGACTATGTTATATGTGAAAATTAATTTTAAAAATAAGAGATAATATTATTTTGGAACACTTTAAAAACATTCATATAATGTAGCATCATATAGCAGCTCTAGTCATGAATTAATAAAATATATAAACATCTAATTAGTATATAAGATTCTATAGATTTATCCTAATTTCCCCCTCTATATTTAGAAAACATGATTCCCAAAATAATTGGTAAATAAACAGTTTTTGAAAATTCCATTCAAAATTTTCTATGAGGTTCTTTACCATAATTATCTTGATATATAAAAACATATTCCTTTTTTTGTGGTATTTTTAATATACAACGATATTTCATTTCACCAAGAATTACAATTTCAAATACCATCATTATCTCATTAAAAACATTATCACATATTTTATCATCATTCCTAGAAAAGATAATATCATTTACATAAACTATTATAACGAGATAGATCTCATTATATTATTGGATTTAGATATTATTATAAATTATTCCATTCATAATGTTGAAATTCATTAAACATGTATCCAATTTGGAATTCTATGATCTCTGTGCCTGCATTAGAAAATAAAAATATTATACCAAATTTTTCTTGTATATTTCTTCTTTTCTATTATGAATCCAAAATGCTTTTCAATATAAATTTTCTACTAAATTTTTTTATTAATAAAATAGGAAATAACTTCCATATGAAAAAACTTTATAACATCATTTTGAATAAAAGTAATAAAAGATTCTGATTGTTTTTAAATAGATACCGGATAAAAAGTGTCATCAAATAAATTTATTTAATTTATGAGTAAAATTTTCAAACCTGTCATTATTTTATTTTTATAACATCACCATATTCATTTATCATTATTCAAAACAACCAATTTTTACCTATAATATTTTTTGGGTAAATGTTCTTAAGAATCATTCTTATCAAATTTGTGTAATTCCTCATTCATAGAATGAATCCACTCCAAAATCTCAAAAGAATTATCAATTTTTTTTCCTCATCTAATGAATACAAGTAAATACTTGAAATAAATTCTGATTTTATTTTTGTTTGATTTTTTATCACCATTGATGTTTTAAACTTACACCTATTTCCTCAGCCTCAGAAAGGATTGATGAAATTCTTCATCATCATTTGAAATAACTGATTTGTATTATTACATCAGTGTGGAACAACCATTATTGTAATTATTTTCAGGTTTTTCAACAATAACTATTTCAACTTCATCATCTTCACTACCTATATGTGTTTATGAAACTTATTCATCAAATATTTCAAGAACTGTTAAATTATAAAAATAAAATAAATTCCCTATTTCTTTTTTGAAACATATATATCCCCAACCATAATGTGCATAACCATGAAAAATTCTTTTAAACCCTATTTTATAAAATTTCCCATGATTTCCACTTTTTATTTACATGATGAAGGGACTGTAAAAATAAATAATTGTGTCATTTATGGATATTCATTGATGAAAATTTCAATTTATGTGAAGTCAAAACATGGTTTGTAGAAACACTAATTATGAATTTAAACTATTTCAATCATCTCTTACCTCATAAAATAGTGAGGAATACCATAATAAATTAACATAGTACGTCATATATCCATAAAGATTATATTCTCTTTTTGAGAAACACTGTTTTTGTGTTCTGTAAGGTGTACTGAATTTATGATAAATACAATGTTTTTTTAATATAATTCTTGGATTCTTTATTTTTTAAATTCATCACCATTAATAGTTTGAATATTAATTATAGAGTATCCACATTCCCCTTCTTCTCTTCTCTTCGAAAACATAAAAAGTTTTATATATTACAAATTCTGTTTCAAATACATCATACAAGTAATTTGAGTAAGATTATTAATGAAATATATAATGTAATTATCTCTAACTTTTGAATTCTTTCTCATTGGATATTAAATATTATAATGAATCAATTATAGGGGATGAGTAGATTGAATTTAAATTTCCTTATACACTGAGTTCATAATTTTTCATTCATGAAAAAAGGAAAAAATCAAATCTATTATTTTGGTCAAATAAATAATATCATGGATACTATCTAAAATTGTTAACTGGATCATATTCCTCACACACATATGTCATATCCTTTTATGGAATAGTTGAAACTCTTACATCATGAATAGATAACCTGAATTATTTCATTAACAACTTAAAACCATTTCCTTTTTTCCTACTAGCCTCATGTAATAACATTACCATTTTATACATTATTCAAAATAAAACCACATAATATAAAAATATTATTAACTTCATAATTTTTTTGGATAAACTAAAAAACTTATGTTCAAGACATCAATAAATAGGGAATTTTTGGATTTCAGTTTTCATTCCACAATAATTGAAAAGAAAGAAGCTTTTGATTCTAATAGAATAATAATTTTTTAACATTACTATTACCTTTTCAAAATCTATCACATTATTTAAAAGAATTAGATATCATTTCATATGTAATGATCACCAACTCTACAAAATCCACGGTCTTTCTCATTTTGTATCCATGATAGAAGTTTCTACAAAAGGGAATTTTATTTTAATATATCATTATTTCCATTTATATTGTGATAATTATTTTAAAAAATATTTAGTAATAGTAAAAAAATAAGACATCATTTATAAATATTTATATGATGTTCAAATATATTACAAATGGTTTCTAAGGCTTGGAATATATTTTTATCTTTCATATCAACTCTCTCATGATTCCTTATTTGAGAGGAATGACTCCCCCATAAACATTTCATCCAGTTTCTCATGATACTATTGTAGTGTTCTTGATTGAACCAACACATATTTATTTGATGGAAAAATGTTTTAGAATGGAAGCACTAGCCATAAAAATAATATTATTCTCTCAAACTTCCATACTCCATGGATCTATAAAATTTACTTATGTAACATGTATATATTCATTTTATTGAATGTTTTGGGACCAATAATTATTTCTATCATTTAAAATTGTCTACCTAAATTTGTATTTCATCCCATATCCAATAGAATCACTATGAGTAGACACATTTTTTCAGACTTTGAAATTTGAAAAACATATGAATTTTCAACATTGATGGTTTTCTAAATAAATTATCTTTTGATATTTCATAATCATAGTAAAAATATAATTATTCTTCTCAACTATTGAAGAAAATGTTATTTACCTTTATCGGGTTCAATCTTTTCATAAATATCATAAATATTATCACTAGAGTTATTGAATATCATAATACACTACTCATTTTTAGATAAATATTTTTGAACATATTCTAATTCATCCACTTTTAATTTTATCATATCATCATGCTTATTATTCCTATTCTTTTATTTTTCAATAAATTTATACAAATTATTCAAATCATTTTTAAAATATATTTCTCTTCAAGAAAATATTTAATATGGTTTGTTGTAGAACATTCCTTTTTCAACATCTTGATTTTATCTCTCATGTATTTCAATATTTCGAATATAATCATTCAACTCTATTTGAAGATAAAATTTTAACTAAGTATCATCTTAATTTTTACTTGTTTTATAGTAAAAAACCCTTAATCATTTAATTTTGAAATAACTATTTTTACTATAGAATGTTTAGGGGATTTTCATTTTCAACTCTGCATTCATCATATATATCATCCTTGGAGAGAAACATCACATTTTTTATTTGGAGAACATTTTATCATTTAATTTAGAATAATATTTAAATATTTCACCATGAATTTTATAACATCATCTATAATATATTTCATCTTCATCCCTTCCTTATCCCTAATTTCATTAATGGACACTTGTAGCAAAATTTCTTGAACTCCATTACTAAAAAATATCAGTGATAAATTTCCTTTATACTTTACTATTCCTATTTTTACAATTTTATAAAACAAGGAAAAAAGTTCATGAACATTTATGCTTAAATCATTTTTATAATATAAATCACCAACATCTTTATCTTTGAGAATGTATCTAGATTTTCATTTCTTGTAATCTATATCCAAAATTTGTCAATGAAAAATTTCTTTTATTTTCATAACATTCTCTTTTATAATTTTATGTGTAATGAGTGTGCTATGTATTTCTTCCAATTATATTAGTTTAGTATCTCAATCATCTGAAGATGAATCATTAGCATCAAACTTATGAGTATGAATTTGTAAGATCTCTTTCGACTACAGTTGAACCTTCCAACATCCATCCAAGACATCTTACGGTACATACCATATCATTCATCCTTGTAATTAATTCAACATAGATTCGTACATAACCAATTTGATAACACACATATCAATATATATATTTGTAACTTTTTATTCTTCATATACATATTTATTTGATTGATATTTTTTATCTTTTCCAAAATAACATTGGATGTTATTACTCCCTTTAATTTAAGAAAGTCACTTTCAGAGAGTAAATAATATAAATAATTTTTATACCATACATCATTATCAACATGATTCTTCAAAATAGTTGTAATATGAATATCATTATATCCTAGGAAAATTTACATCAATAAAATCCACTAGAATAGCATAACAATGGGAAACGAGATACACCACATTCCATTTTTCCTGATATGATAGTTATATCTGTAAAAAACTATTGTCCCCATAATATGTTGAAAATTAAATCTATCCATATAAAATTATTATTAAAAATAATAAATTAGTTAACAATGTTAATCTTCCCTCTGATACCAAATTAATATTCCCTTACCAAATCAATTTATTCACTCAGGGGGGAATCAATGATGTATTTTTCTTTTATGAAATCCTTTTCATGAAGTAAATATCACCTCTTGTAAAAGAATTTTCATATTCATGAATAATATAAATTCAAACAACCATATGAAAAAAATTATTTAAATGATTCACAAGATAATAAGGGTATCAATTCATTTTAATGGTTTAGAAATAATCTAGTGACACATAATCCAATGGTAGAAAATTTATTATTTTTATATATAGAATGTAGGAAATATCATTACTATTTTATTGAACTATGATCAATACAGTTGTTGATATGCACTTTCTAGAGTAAAATATGTAAATAATATGTTTTAACAAGCTTTGAAGCATTCATCAATAGGTTCATTACTTTTCCACTATTATTATTAAAAAAAATATTATTTTGTTAATCATTAATTTTTTTTATTTTCTCACCCAGGAATATGTAATAACCTCTTATATATACATATTACATGAAATTAGTTCAATATATCAATATAATTTATATTTATGGTAAGAAGTCTAACATGTTTTCTTATAGATACTACAAACTAAACTCACTATTTCTTTTTGAGAACCTATTTATATGATTGTTTAGTCTGATCTGATAAATCCTATCCACAACCTCTGTGATCAATTCTTATTTCAAAAAAAAAGTTCAAATAAAACAATTTGGTGTGTTACCACTGTTATCATGTTAATAGTTTAAGATTATATTGAACATGAACCCTTTTATATATGTTCAAAAGAAACAAAAAGGTGGGAACCCAAAATAATTTTCCCACTCAATTAAATTCACATAATAAAAATTACCATTCAGTTGACCACATAAAATTTCATCCCAAATCTTCCATTATCTTTAGAGATATTATTTAACCCACATAAAAATCTTAATTGACAACCTTTAATGATTAATAACTTTAATAGTGCTCAGTATGAAAACTGATAATCGAGTAAATATGTATTTGAAACATTGTTTTTTAATTATGATTATATTAAAAAAATAAAACAATAATTAACAGTCAAATGATCCTAACCAACAAATTTTTTTTACAACATTATTTACTGTTTTAAATACATAATAACCCGACAAACAATTCTAGTAGAAAATTATATGTGTATCACATTTTTTCAAGTTTTCCCTAGATTGATTATATTAAGTCTGATGAGACTCAAAATCCTATGACTTATTGGTGTCAAAAAATAATCCAATGATTAAGATGAATTAAACTTGTCTTATGGATCAATATTTGAATCTCATTAGATGGATCAATGTCTACATCACTTCTTATTTAATCATGTTTAAAACTTCACTAATTTCATATTGTTAATAACTCTTCAGATTGTCCAGTTTAAAACTCACTTAATATTCAAAACATATAATCTCATCTATCTCATGGAAATCATATGATTCAGGGAGTTCAATGTTATTCATATGATAAAACTTTGCATTTTATTACTTATTTGTTCTAAACACTCGTTAGATGGATGAGTACCTAAAAATTGTATTATTGACCAGTCATTGATACCCATTCTCCAGAATGGTTATTAATATCATATGATGGATTAGTTCATCTGATTTATTTTACCATCTTATGGATCAACCGATTAACACATTTTTTAATTTATGACTTTATAAAATTATTAATTCCTGTTTAATTGAAAAACTCCATATGGAAAACTAAATTTTCAAAAATATTTCTTGGCCTTTACAATAGATTATATTTGAATAGAAAATCTCTACTTCTTATCTTTTTCAACCACTATCTCATATGATGATATGATTACATGATTTAGTAAAAATAAAAATTCATAAAATCATATCTATATTTTGTAATTTGTAGATAAATTATGACAATATATATCTAATACATCTTCTTAGTCAATTCCAAAAATCCATATTCCCAAAATGATAATCTTGACAACTAGGTCAACCATAAGACAAATCTCATGAAAAGACCAATCAGGGTGTAACCCATGACTACACCAATCCGAACTCCGATTGCCTAGGGGCTAGTGACCATAATCAACTTGTCATATCCCACAAATGGAAGATATCATACTAATTTATATTCACACACACACACACACACACATCTATAGTCCCAAAAAATAATGAAATGTAAAACAACTGAAAGTAATATATGAATAATTTTACAATAAAAAACCATAGTATGACATTAAAGTAAGGAAAGTGAAGAAGGGGTTAAATAAAATACACAAAAAAATATAATATTATAAACTTATCAAGGATAAAAGACTCTAATCAAATTAAAACTCCTAGAAAACACCACAGTCTTTCTAGCTCTATATACTCTTAATCTGCTACACATCCTCTTTGGCCATTATAAAACTGGTCATCAACTACAAATGATACGACACATGTTGGAAGAACACATGGATGGGAGTGTATAAAAATACATTGTAGGACACCCCATAACCACTAAACATGAAGAATCATATATAGTAATCTTAATACAAATATTAATAAACCAATTAATAACAGAAAACACACAGATATACTCTAGAAGGACACTACTCCACCAAGGGGTCACAAAAAAATCCAACCACATTATTTTTCATGATTTAATTATCATTCTAACGAATCCACTACATGATCCATGTCATCATTAGACACTCTCATAGAAGAGGAATAAGTCATTAGGCCATACCCAAGAATGCCCAATGGTCTGAACAAGCCTGATACATATATAAATATGGTTTCATTCTTAGAACCACTAAGAGACACAGAAAATCCAAATTTCAAACAAAAATCTTCATAAGTAATCATATCCAATGATAATGAAATCACTACTGATACATCCCTCTAGATGGAGAAGCAATGTCCCACTCAAGGAGGTCATGCTGATTCAATGAACCCCAACATGAGTTTAAAGATGATAAATTATCTCACTCTATTATCATGTATGGCCACCAAAAATTCTATTAGAGATACATCCTCCAGATGGGATAAAAATCCATATATAAGGAAATAAATACAAGTAATACCCTATAGGGTAAAGACCAAGGGGTGAACACACAACCAAAAATTTTCTGAGCTGAAGAGATGAAGATCTACAAGCTGTAAGTAAGGGATTTATGGTGTCTAAGTATAATAAACAACATTCATTGATCAACATGGAAATTCTTAGGTGGTAACACCTCACATGGTATATAAACATCAATACACACAGTGTGTTAGTGACAAAAAAGAGTGTAGAGGTTTCCTGACACCCTTACCACATCACTTGGTCGTGCCCATATACATTTGGACATGTTCGGGTTTGAGAACACACTGTACCCATTTCGTTGTACATATGGTTGTGTCTGTGTACACTCCAGGGTACATGTTTATTGATCATGGAATAATCCCAAAGTGTGTGACCATGTCAAAATGTATATGATATTTAACACCAGCTTAAACCTGAGCACTACATCTAGGGCATCGTACCTGATGTGTAATCCTAAAATATATTTTATGTTTATCATGATTTTTCAAATCCATTGGGTTCTTCCTCCATTGAATTCAGTGTATTTATATAGAAATTTCCCTTACTGAAACCAACAAATACAAGGTTTTCTATTCATTTAAATCATTGATCGTCAAAATCAGAACTCGAATTCTCTAAAAAAACTCAATTTTCAGACCCCTGTCATCACACATCGAAATCAGGAAAATTGGAATCAACAAAACCATATGATCCACTTCTGATCATCATCCACCATCACCAAACATTGAAAAATCCAATGATAATGATACACACCCATGGTATTGATCTGTTTTTATTGTGAACATTCACATAGTGATTGAATATTGGGAAATAATTTACCCATAGGACAAAAGTAATGCCTATGTTGAATTTGATAATAAATGGGGAGGTAAACCCTAAGAAAGAATATCATGGGAAGAAACTTGGAACTTTTTTTTGACATGATCTATTGTCAAAAAATTGAAAACAAATAGGGAATGATAAAATATTAACAATAATCTATCAATTAAAATATATCAATAATTTGTGTATCATTTCTATTCATGGAATTGATCAGTGTTCATCTAGGATTATTGAATGGGATATAAAACACATATCAACATCATATCTAGAGTTGTGATAGATCATTGAGAAGGAAATGGTTATTCATTATTGAATTTGATGAGATCCATAATTGATTTTGGCACAAGGATCCTCGACATAGTCCTTATCTTTAGTTGTTTTCCAATAATGATCTCCAACTATCATCATTATCTATATGTTTTGAGTGGATAACCGTGAGGAAATTATCATAAACATATATGTAATAGAGATTCGGTCTTTATGTTGAATAAAATAGATAAAATTAAAATTAATTAATTATTTTATTAATTATGTGCCCATGATGCCTTTTTAACAAATTCCCTTTGCTGGAAAATATTACTACTTTACTAGATTAAAACATACTTTCTAAATTCAATTATACCCTCATATTTCTTAGTTGAGACCCCATTTGGGAGTACATTCAATTTATCATGAAAACTGTGCACATGTGTTAGTTAAAATATTTAATATATTTTAAACATTCATTTTATGATCAATGGGCTCAGAATCAAACTTTTTCATAGTGCTTAGTCATGATGATATTCTATATAATATCTGAAAGGGTTGCATAAAAAATAAAACTCATTCTATGCTCCCCACTATATATATTTTCTCCCAAAAAAGAGTAAAACCATCTAAAAAAGATGATGGTATGGGGCATAGATCTAGGTTTCCCACTCCAAGGTTCTATCAGAATGATTCCAATGCTACCACTGAAGACACAGTAGTGGAATAAATTTCTCACGAAAGATTATCTTCGTCAAATTCACTATATCCACTGAGTACTAAGAAAATATATCTCAATACTCGATGTATAGATCTCCCAATGTGATAACAAGTTGTAGATAATGAACATATTTCTATAGCTGCGACACATGGAAGATGTCATTTGCGTGGTCCATCAGTAGTAGTATAGCTAAACTGTACCCCACCATGGAAACTCTACATTTTTCCTAGAAGGGAGCAATAAAACTTAGAGATAACTTTCCACCCCAACCAAATCATGGTAATCCACATCAAGGTGAGATCCTCAGAAACACATGGTATCCATCCACAAACTCCACATGTATCTTTCGTGGGTCCAAATAAGACTTCTGAAAACATTATGTGGTCCTCATCTTCTCCTAGATGATATGCACCATCTCTATAATATCATGCTCTAGCAATGGGCCCATGAGTGTTAAATCTCTTGGATTATTTCGAAAAATTGGATTAGAAAAGGGTATCATGTACAAAACCTCAAATGGTTCTACATAAATGGTGTAATGGTAGGTGTTGTCCTATAGAAACCTCACTAAGCATATATGATCCTCCCAACTATGGCCAATGTCCACCATGAAATCCCTCCAAATGTCATCCAATACTAGAATGGTCCAATCAACCTAACAATCATTATAGGGGAGAAATGCGATGATCATGTGTATCTGAGTCTCTATGACCTCCTATAATCTTATCTATAATCATGACATGGATATTTCATCGAGGCTTGAAAATATTTTTGAGGGAAATCCATGGAGTTACGCTATCTCCTACAAGTGTATGCATCCCAATTTATCTAATAAAATCTTATCACAAATAGAGAGGATGTATACTGACATTGTGATTCAGTCTATTATCATCCATATGATATCATGTCCCTTGGACATACATGGTAACCCCATCATGAATTCCATGGATATCGCATCCCATATCTTATTTAAAATCTAAAGTGGTTGAGCTAAAAATACTGAAACGTAGTAATCATCCATCACTTTCTAAGTGGTCAGGAATTGAGAGACAAACTAGGATACACAATGCTTCATACCTTGCCACCATATCCAATTTTGGAGTACATATTTTCTAAACCTAGATGTACCGCTAATTTTTATACATGAAACACTCATATCACATCATCATACAATGTCAAATATACCATCGACCGTCCACTGGAAAGGATAGTGTTCTCCCAACCTTCATAATATCAATCTAAAGTATTTATTATTTATATCTAATAACCTAAGGTCACACAGTTTGTATCACTATGTTGATAATTCTAGAAACACTATAAAATTGGTGGGGATAACCTAAGGTCACACAGTTTGTGAGCTCCTCCTCAGACTCTGAGTACACTATGATTTTATTGATGAAGTCCACCATAAACCAGCCTATGAAAGGATAAAATAGATTGTTCATGTGTCCCAAAAAAAATTATGGGGAATTTTATGTGCTGAATAGAATCACTATTTACTCATAGTGACCATAGAAACTATTGAATGAAATCATTATAATATCGTTATCTTATAGTCATGGATGATGATTTCCTGATCAAATGTCATTCATCTAGAACCATCAAGACCCTCTCAACCAACCGAAGAGGTAATATATCCATAGTAGTGGATACATATTTCTCTTAGTCATATGGTTCATGTTTAGGTAATTTACATATAACCTTATGATCCCATTGTCCATGTTAGTTTACCGTTCTAGGGATACCCAGGGGAAACATTAGGTTTCACAAATACTTTATCCTTCATGTCATCCAACTATAACCTCAGCTTATGATGCTAGGAGGGATACATCTGATATTATATTGTAGATATATATGATTTCTAGGGATGTTTTTAGTGAATAATTCACAGTGTCTGTGAGGAGGAAAACTGGGTATATCCTTAAGAAAGACATCCTCATACTCTGCCACCACGGTTGGAAACTGCTAGACCATATCATCTAATAATCCAAGATTGAAGCTAGAAAATTGGTGTTTAATGGACTAAACTCTCCCATAATTGATCTCATCCTACATGGACAAGGTTTCCTTTTCACCAATTAAGGAAAAAATCATCCTATCTTTGAAGACACACCACACCCTCTTTTTAAAAAAGATGATCTAGGAATGAACTATGAATAGCTAGTCCATAACTATGATAACATAATAATGCCTCTCCATATCTATAAAGAGAGATTATACAAAAAAATTATATTTCATGTGTTAGATAAAATTGTTGAGACAAGTTCGTTATCACAGAGTCACCTCCTATCAGAGTCTCCTACCAAAAGGTTTGAGGCAATAGATCAACAAGAATCTCTATGTGTTGAATAATAAAAGTGGAATGTAAGAAGTTACTAAAACTTATATCTATTAATAATAAAAATAATGTATAAATGAAGAAAATAAAATGACATATCATTTCTTGAGCATTGGGATCATATACCATCATATCCTGAAACTAGAGTCATACCTGAAACCACCTCTCTAAGCCCATTGTGGACCACCTAGTGGTGGTGGTGGTAATTGGTTGAACATATGACCACCACATGATTCTCTATCATTCCATATTATATATCTATCATTCTATATACAACCCTTGTCTTGAATATGCATATGTTTTAGCGGTCCTTTGGCCTTTTCTTATTCAACAATATTATGGTTCAGACCATCCCAATCTAGATGTCCCCTAAACCCGTAAGAGAAACACCACCTCCCCATTATCATATTTCAGACATTCAGAGATCCCGTCACTGTATAACCGATATCTAGGGATCAAATCATGAATCTTATAACATTCTTGGGTCCATGTGTCAATAGTTGGCTACCAGATGCTGAGTTATAAGCTCTATGGTGCCCGCTACTAGCACAGACTGTCAATTTCGGCCCTTCATGGAAGCTCTCGACTACTAAGGCCCCCTCAAGCATCCCAAAATCTATGGATTGGAAAAGGTATAATATTGAAAGCATGATGTCTCTACATAATCATTTATCAATGGTATGTGATCCTGATAATAGATGTATAAACATTTACATGGTGTATCATGAGTGATTATTAAACATTTCCGATTACTCCCCAATGAGAAAACATCCCTTATATAGATAGAGAAGCTCATGTATGTGCACTGATCACAACGTGTATAGATATAAATACTCCCTAAAGAGACACTCAATGTCTGAAAAGGGGAGATATATCTCTTCATGTGATAATTCTCTAAGCTATACTATTTATCAGTTGATCCCTAAAAAGGACTTGTCGTGATGACCATCATATGATCTGGAGGAATCCTCACAAGTCCAAGAATGTGAGTGGATACCTGTATCTATTCTTCATCCACATCAAGGTATGGATTTCCCTGAATCCTCAAAGTTCACAACCTCTAAAATAGAACTAGTTCACTCAGCCTATTTCCTTCCTTATCTAGAAATACTAGTGCTTACAGCTGCTCAAGGTGGGAGGGTAGAGCTGGTAAACCATATGGAGGTGATATCTCTATTACGTGACCATGTCCCATTTCCTCATCACATACTGAATGATCCTCAATATCACATATAATAATCCTAGTTGGCTTCCTTCATGGAGTAATGCTAATATAAAATTGTATGTATAATGGGAAAAGAGTATATCATTGGAGAAGACTCAAGAAGGACATGGAAACCACCACCCATTTCTAGATGATGCATCTACAAAATCATTTTTGGAAACCATTTGTTACACGTACCGAGTGAAAAAAAATATGTTTACTAAGTCCTTCTATATGGATACATCAGCTGCGAACCAAAAATGGTGTCCCTGGCCTGAAAAATGAACACAAAATAATTAATACTATTTCCCTAAATTAATCTAAATGAATATAGTTATATGGTAGAACCAATGCCTATGTTACCACTATATCATGGAATGACCCATCAAGGTCTGACCAATGACTACCAATTCATACCTATAATAGGTGGGGGATTGAGAACTAACACCGAGTATGTATATCAAACAAATAAGAGGCATTAGCCTATTGTAGTTGTACACAAGCACACATGTCCTAGCCTAGACAATGATGAAATGTAAAAAACTGAATGTAATGAATGCATACATCATTAAAAACACTACCAAAGTACAACAGTAATCTACTGAAGTAAAAAAGGGCACAATATAATCTTAATACAATTTTTTGGGTCAAACCTACTCCAAGGGTGAGTACTATGATAAAATAAAAATTCAAAAAAACAAAATATTTTTTCTAGATTAGGCTACACACCACCTGCTTTGTTTTCTCCTAGGAAACTATTAAGAAGGACATTGTATATATAAGACACACCACATGTGGTGCATATACCATGCTGGAATGGGTATAAAAATTCCAATTAAGACACCATGAACCAACTAATAATGAAGAAAAATTTACATTTAGATAAATAAAAAGATATAAAAACCAGTATTTGGTCACAACCAAAATCCATCCATATGATTCTTCTTGAAGAAATGCCTATTCTAGGATAATCCACTCCATGAGACCTGTAATAACTAGAGACTATCGACAAAGTGGTGTAAGTCATTGTGACCAAACTATGAAATCTCACATGTCATAGAATACCCTGATACATAGTTAGAGGGTCACACCCCAAACAGGTGAGGGACACCATAATCCCAAACAAGATCAACCCACTATATTGGGAATTGTATTCTAATGAAACTGAAAACCCTACCAATAAATCCTACAAGATAGGGGATCAATGCTTTGATGAAGGAGGTCATGACAATTTAATAAACCTCACACAAGGTATAATAATGATAGAAGATCTCAATCGATTATCAAGGAGGGGATCCACAAACTCTATTTGGGATTCATCCTATAGATTGTATCATAATCCATTGATTATAATTTAATTTTTCACTATACCCTTGAGGGTAAGTAAAAAGTGGAAATCTGATCAACCCACACAAGCCTGAACTGATGAGATGAAGAGCTCCACGATTTCTATAAGGGAGTATAATGAGTTCCTTCCTCAAAATTTTTCTGACCATGTTGTAACACCTCACATAACATATAATCATGAATATACATGGCTCTTGAGCAGCACACACTACATGTAGAGGCCTCTCGTCACACTCCTTGAATCGCATAGCTATGCCCATGTACCGCGGGTCATGTCGTGTACACCTGACTATGTCAATGTTCAAGTACATGGCATACCAATGCCTATGTACTCCTGGTCATGTTCATGTACCCTCTGATGTAAACATCACACTTTCATTGATGGGTCACATGTAATGATACCATGTCCCGTGGATTGTGAAATTTAACTCTAGTTGAACCCCAAATGCCATAGCTAGGGGGTCCTATATGATGTGTACTCCCGAAATACACACAGAGTGTATCATGTTATTCATGATCCATATATATATTCATATGCATAGTCCTATTCATCATTAGAGAAACCCCATTTTCAGAACATGAAAATATTAGGTTGTTCGATGCTTTTCATTTTCAACCACTAGAATTTGGACTCGAATCTTCTCAAAAAAAAACCCGCATCAAGCCATCGTTCATCACATGTAAAAACCCAAATGAAAAGAACCCATAAATAGATTTGATCCACCTACAATAGTCCTCTACATCCATTTCACATCAACCAAACTAGTGATCATGAAATTAGCCTATGGTATTTATCCACTGTGCTGAAGAATGATCATGCAACGATCGAATACTGGTTATTCGATGAACCACAGTTTAAAAGAAATTATTGAAATGATCATGTGATGAAAGAGGGGATAAAAACACAAGAAATAAAATGTGAAGAATGAACCTCAACCATTCTCCTTTTTCTGTGATGTATTTTTATATAATTGACAAAACAACAGGTAATGATAAAGAAAAAAATAATAATCCATCAATTTAAATCTACCGATGACGTAAGTTTCAGTTCTATTTTTGGGATTGATTCATGTTAATCATAGATTAAGCAACATGATGAAAATCAAAAATCAATATACTGGAAATATTTTGGACGTACTTTTGATGAAGAAATTTATTTTTGATTCCATCATTGAACATATTAATGAACATCACTAGCGCACCGACCCTCAATCTGGTCTTGATTATTCATCATTAGCCTATAATTATATCCAATGGTCATATATATCCCTTAGATTTGATTATTAAATTATGATGAATGTATCATAATAGTATTTTAAGGATATAATTTATATATATATATGAAAATTAAATATTATTCATTATTTTTTTCATTCTACAATATATATGTTTTTTTACACATACCTCGATCAAACAATGATTATGTTGCATCTATGGTAAAAACCAAATTTTGAACTCGAAGGTTCTCTAATATTTCTGATCTAGGAATCCATTTGGGAATTATTCAACTATTTCATGAAAAAATTGGTGCATGTTATATAATATATTTTAAATATTTATTCATGTTATACCGGGAATCAGAATCATATGTTGTCTCAATGCATAATATCAAAATTATTCCATATAATATCCAAAAATAATACATAGAAAATATGAGAATTGACAAATATTATTTATAAATAAAGGCTTAGATAGATGTTGTTTCATATCAAATCTATTTCTGATAATATATATATCATAATCCTTTATCAAATCACCAAATATTACAAAGTGGTGTAATTTTTCATAAAAACAAAAAAGGGGAAACCATTTAGAAAACTTGGTCCCAAAAAAGGTAATATCCCAATACCTAGAACACCCAATCCCATTAGGTTCTCACCATCCATAACTAATGTTATTACAAATAAAGAACTTTTATAGCCCAAACCACCCATGCACTAGGCTAAATCAAAACATAAGGGGTACTCAACACCATTATACATAAGAGACTCATTGCATAACATTATTATTTTTCTCAACCCAATTTTTTTTAAAACCTAAGGATTCATAGTATAATTTTTTTCCACTAATTAATTTAATATTTTAGAACATTATTTTATTTCTATTCATTGGTTTTTAATAGATAAAATTTTATTTGCATGTTATAAATGGAATATCCATAAAATTTTTATACTAATAATTTATTTAGAAAACCATATATTTATTAAGTATTTTATATATTCCTCTTAAGTATGATTCACTAAGAGGTTGGTCAATTATAAATCTACCATACACTTATGTGTTAATAATTTATGTGGCTAAAGGTACTTTAAATATAAACCCCTATAAATCATTTAAAACCAAATGGATATATAAATGACTGAAATCAATAAGTTATAGGATATAAGTAGAACACCAACATAAGTGAATCCCAAGAAATTAAAAATCATATGCATATGGATTAAATATCAGTCATATGAGAGTATAATGATTCATAAATGTACACTACCACTTGTTATTGTTTTTTATGAGATAAAATCACTTAAATCAATAACTTTACATCCAAGGGAACCACTCAAGGTGGAATTCATTCCACTATAAAAGATAAAATAAAGAACATAAATGCCAAACTTTGAAAACAAAATTCTTTATGCGTGGAGAAAGTGGAAATCATGTATGAGCTGGTTCCCAAGCACCAAAACATTAATAGTCTCTTATAAACTATTCCCAAATAGTAGGATAAATTAATATATGTTATACCATTTTTGTAATGTAATGACCCAGATTCCACAAGAATAGTACCTAGATTTGGTGTGGGAAAATTCCTCAATAATGCTGCCCCATATGATAGAGTGTGACTATAATTGGAGAGGTCCTATCAGTTGACTATGGAGAGACTATTCCATTGTTATTGGAGTATAATAAAAACAAAAATAAAATGATATAGATAATATCCAAAAAACATCACAATAGAAGAATGTTCTAACAATGTAATATTACATTAATTTTCCATAGACACAACATAGCCTATAGATGTATCGTACACAATAATTAAAAAATAAAATTAAATAAAAATTGGATAATGGTCCATCCCCAACAAGTTTCAATTATTTTTTATGCCTAACAACCAACTTTAATGTATTAATCCAAAGAAAAAAACAAATGTCCCAACTCTGATACCTGTTCTACAAAAAAATAAAATTTTCTTCTTAGTTAACCATGTTTCATGGTGTCCCTATAAGGGTGTGAATTTAAATCAATAGGGAGACACCAATGACATCAATAGAATATTTATTTAGATTTGTAATGCACAGATTTGTTCTATATGTAATTAGTAGAATAGTATTTGTAAAATGGGTTAAATAAAAAAAACAACCACTAATTACATATGTTCATGGTGAAACTGAGATAAAATATACAATTGTTAATCTCTTAGTATGTGACCATTACTGAACATACCAGTATATTTTGGTGGTGTGGTGTCTTTTAAAATGAATGAATATCTATTAAAACCATAATTATCCACAACAAACCTAAGAGTTTATGCTAGGATTATACAGTATCCATCCATAAAAGGTATCCAAACAGTTATGTTCTAATTCCCATGAAATACAAGCTGTCATCCTAAAATACCCCATCATTAGGCATCCTTTCATATCCAAATGCATATCCTATAATTCTATTGTAATTCAAGAACTCATCCTATCATTACAAAACATCAAGTATCACATGGATCTGGAACTCCTCGCATCATCACCAAGTAAATTTAAATTACATATAATACAAGAAATAAATCATAAATTTATAAATATAGAGAAATCATATAGAATTCTGAGGGTAAACAAAAAATACCCATGTATCACAAGTTCCATAGAATCTAAGGAGCTCATACGAACATTTTAAATAATTAATCACTCTCTCAATAAATTTAAATTAATTATATATTATAACAATTTATGTTCATTAGGCCTTTTTACACCACTTTACCATACCCTCAAAACCTATTTTAGGTTCCCAAATTTATCTCAAAACCATGTTCTATTACTTTTTTTAAACCATGCAATCATGTAATTTGTTACACCATTTTAAATAATACTGATTACATTCCCCAAAAAAACTGACTTAATAACCCCACATAAAGTACCATTTAACCAATAAAAAATTGTTTATATGTTTTATATTCTTAATAAATTTCCTTATCACTATACCATTAGACTGGTTCTAATTAAAATGACTATGCTATTTTCAATTATCCATGGTTTTGAAATGATTTTTGAAAAATCTTGATTCAAACTATGTTTCCTAACTAACATAAAAAATTATTTAGGGATTATAAAAATTTAATCCATTCAATTTTTAAATACCCCTACAATAAATTCCATTTTTATTTTTCATTTCTTAATGTCTAAATTTTCTTAAACTATAATTAAACTATAGAAAACATAAAAAAAATGCTGTAAATTCTATTGGATAAAATCACTATAGAGTCAGCATGATCACACCATACACAAACTTATAATTAAAGTCGATAATGTTTGTTGAAATAAATGGACCACCTACCTTAGCCTCATAATATAATACTCACTAGATATTATCATATAGTTTAAGATAAATTAGATGACACAAACAAACATGAGAAATTCCCTAAAAATATAAAGTTTAGCCCAAAAATTCTGTGATCACACTTGATGGTAAATGAAATAAGAAACCTAAGTGACTAGAATCATAGAATCTCCAATATGTTTCTAATGTCGTAGAGAGAATAATAAATGTTCATGCAGTGGAGGATAACATCCATAAAATAGAGGATAGTGGGAATTAGGAGGTGCGCGGGAGCTGGTGGTCGATGGGGGAAGAAAAAGGATTAAAACCTTTTACATTTAGAAGAGATTTTATTTTTTATTTATTCCAATTTTTTAAAGGAAAAATATTTTTACCACATAGTATAGAAAACCATGGAACAACTATTCTTCCCTCATAGCCCAATACTATCCACAATGAATTGTTATTATGTACAGTTTCACAAACCATGTGATCAATTTTCAACATTATTTTGCAACTCTCAGTATATTCAAATGTATTTTACTGAATTTTTATATAAAATTACGATATTTATAAAATATTTTAGATTATTAACTGATATACCATATTATTAATTCCATCTAGTCTATGTGAAATTAAATGATTATCCATTTGTACATGAGGATTACTACCAATATGGACTAATTTATTTACAATTTACAATTTTTTACTGTTCATGGATGGTACTAATAATGGATTTAATTAAAAAATATGATGTTTATAATATAATTAATGTTATTTTATGATAAATATTAGAACTGTATAAAGATATTATCAAAAAACAATTATCATTAATTCAATTGTTTAAAATGAGAAAACTAAGAGGAAAATGATCTCATCCTTATAATTAACGACTTAATATTAATTATATTATAATTATAATTCATTAATATTCTGATATATCACAATTCTAATAACCAAATAGGATTATCATGGTTTTGTTATAATTAGGTCACTATTTACAACCCCATATTCACTAATTCATCATGGTAGTTTTTTGTATGGCTCATGATGTGGCGGTGTTTTCACACACTTTGCCACATTATTTTTATATTTTTATTGAGTTTTTTATTCCAAAATGATTTTTTTAGTAAATATTTGTTAATTGTTGTGTTTTTTTACTTTCCAATGTAAAATAATCAATTTTAGTTTAAAACATGTGTTTTAAAGTACATTAGTGTCATTTTAAATAAGTCTTAAATTAACTTAGTCTCGCCAATTAGACTTTTATTTATTTATTCTTCTATTTTTACAATTTTTTATTCCAGTTAGTTTACTTAATTCATTAATTAAGTTAATTATTGCCTTATTCTGTAAATTGTAAATAAATAGCTCTTTTTGTTTTTTAGACTTAAAAATTTAATTAGTTTTAGCAATTTAATTTTATTCGTTTAATATTTTTTTACTTTAATTTAATCAGTTCTTTAATTAATTGGTTAATTAATTTAAGCAAGTAATTTTAAATATTTTAATTTGTTCATTAATTATTTCTGTTTATAAATTTTAACCCAAATTAATTCAATTGTATAAATAAAGTTTCATTAATTTTATTTTACTTAGCATTGTGTTTTCTAATTTTATTCTATTTAATTTAATTTATTTATTAATTTATTAATTTATTTATTATTTATTTTGTTTATTTAATTTTCTTTGTTGTTTTTGTCGCAGGTGTTGCAGTCGCACGGTCTGACCCGTAGCGGTGACCTTGCTACCGATACACAAAAACCTCACTCGTAGCGGTGACTTCACCGTCACCCAACACCGTTACACTGCACCTCACCACTTCCCATTTTTTATAACCTCACCGCTACATCATCCTCACCGTTACTAAGTCTACCGTTACACCCTTTTTCTTTTCCCATTCCAGCTACCGATACAGTCCACCGTTACACTTTTTTTTCTGCTACTGTTATACCTCACTGTTACTATTTTCCAGTTACCGATACCTCGTTGCTCAACCTCACCGTTCCATTTTTCTCACTGTCAGGCCCAGTCTACCGATACATTATTCCATCTATCGTTACCTCCAATACCTCACTGTTATGCACACCCTACCATTATGCCTCCACCTTTATTTTTTCACCGTTAATCCTCACCGTTACCCCTCTACTCCATTTCCACCTACCGATACACCCATCCTCCCTACGCACATAGCCCACTGATACCCAATCCTCACTGCTACTCTTACTGTTAGCCCCGCTTATCCTCACCGATACAGCCACCGTCTCGTCCACACTTCCTACTCCTCTTCACCACTCATTCACACACCATCATAGCAGCAACCAAATCCAATCACAATAGATTCAAAAAAGCAACAAAGAAGATCGAGTAATCTTGAAACTGAAAACCAAAACACCCTATTTTGAAACCATATCTGATCCAGTGCGAAGCTATCCAAACCCAAACTGAACCACGACCTGCACCTCCCTATCGCTCCGCCTGCTTCACACACTGCCACGCCGCCTGCTTCCCCACTTGAACTGCTGTCACTGCCTGCGCGAACCAGTGGTCGTACCTCCCTAGAGTAGCCGCCTACCTAAACCTCGCCGCTTCGCCACTGCATTCCATGAACCTGCATCACCAGAAGTCCCCGCATGATCTCCGTCGCACCCCCTGATGGAAAATCCGCCGCACCAGTGTGTCAAACCGCCATCTCCTCCTGCCCTCTGCCTCGCTGGCACCGCCTCTCCCCTTTCCCCTCTGCTTCTCCGCCAAACCCTTCTCCCCCTTTTTTATCTATTATGTTTTCTTTTCTTTTTATATATAATAATATATAATAACATTCATATGATATATATTTTATATATTAGAATATACATAATATAACTATTACATTATATAATATAACACAATATATTATATATATATTAAATACTACACTATAATAATTATAGTTATATTAATAATATTATATAAGCTTATATATAATAGTATATCATATTAATAAATATAATTACATATAATAATAGTAATAGGTCTATTGTTAAAAGTATAAAAACTTATATATATAGTGTTAATATTTCATAATAACGTTATCATAAAAATAATAATAATCATAGTTGCATATTTTAGTATTAATATTAAGTAATATATATATATATAATTATTTTTATTTTATGTAATAATATCAATATATTGTATATAATAGTTTCATTATATTTTTATTTGACTCAAGTGTATATTTTGCTGTTTCGTTACAGGGGGGAAGGGCAGGATGCACTTACATGGAGTTCACTTGGGAGCGGGGGACGTACACATAAAAGCATGCCACATGGATTGGCTGTGTCCAGGGAAGGAATTAGTTCTCCGCGCACGCATTATTTTTCATTCAGTTAGGAGAAACTGCTTCGGTGAAAAGCGCGAGAGGAGCAGCAAAGTGAAGGAGCCACGTGGAGGCTGGGGAACACTTCAGGGGAGATTCCAGAGGCTTCAGTTAGGTGATGAATGCACGAGAGTCGGGAGAGGCAGAGGGGCATCGAACTAAGAAGGAGCGGGGGACATCAAGGGGGAGAGACTTCTAGAGATATACGGAAGCAGCATGACTTTGATTCAGAGAAGAACACAAGGAGGAGAGGAGGAGGACCTAACCATCTTCCTTGGAGCATATTTAAGTACAAGATCAGAGCATTTCACACCTCGATTCCCAGGGCGGGACATCAAGCGGAGTTCAAAAATTGCATCCATCATCAAGCTCGAGCAGGGAGACAAACATTCTTATTTGACTTGTGATCTGTTTTTTCTATAATTGAATTCAACATGAACTTCATTGTTTCTTATTACATTGTTGCATTAAAACCAACCATGATTTCCGGATAATTCCCTTTGGGAGGAATAAGCGGGTTGATGCGATTTGTTTAATCTGATTCATGCACAGCATCATTGCTAGATCCTCTCTCTCATTTTTTACAGACAAATTTATCTTCAAAACAACAAGATCGTGTGAAAACCGATCTTGTTTGTACCATAATTAAAACTATTTTAAATTGAGTAATTCACTGACAAGTGAATTACTCTCGAAAGAGAGAGACACACCAAACTCAACTAACAAGTTGAGGTCAGTGACTACTAACTTGATTTCACCATTGGATGGAATGACTCATACAGTCGAGGGACTATAAGAGCTATTACATCACTAACTGACCAGATGACAACTCTGTCCTGTTACCCTTATTCAGATCCATGTTCTTCAATTGTAGTGCATGAACAGGGTTAATCAACATCAAATCGACCAGTGGACTTCCCCTCTTCCTCTTCTATTGGTAGTTTGCACCATAATTCTCCAGCTCTGTTTCTATCTACTCACTTTGTGGTCACCATTTCACCCCTTCTACTTCGTGCACTAAATCTCTTTCACTTCACTTCACCACCACCACATGTCTTTCTTACGTTTTTTTCATGTGTCTTTTTGTTTACTTATTTTTTTAGAACACCAAACACAACAACAGGACTCCCTGTGGTTCGACCCTGTCTTGCCACTGTCCTAAGTAGTAAGTAGGTATAAATTATAATTTGTCACTCGTGCCCAATGACAAGTGAGTGTGAAAATTTTGGCGCCGTTGCTAGGGAGGCTAGGTTAACTTAAAAAAACAAAAAATTCACAAAGAAAAATCACATTAAAACAAATCATAAAAAAAATCACGAAAATCACTAAAAAAATATGCAAAAAGAAAATTCAAATTCAAAAAAAAATTGAACCTATTACATGCAAACCAGGTCAAAGTCTGAACACTTAGTACCTGGTAACCCTGAGATTGATAAGCACCTCAAAGAAGTGAAAAAGAACAAAGTCAAGCTCAAAATTGAAGAAAACAAAAATGAAAACATGAATAATCCACTTCCTGAGAATGTGAACCAACATGGAATGATGAATCAACCTGGGAATGAGATAGCTAAGAGACACAGTCTGAGAGAGTTCTTACTAACGTCAGTGTCTAGCAACCCTTCATGTATTAGACTCTCTCCTAGGTCTAGGAATTATGAGATCAAGAAATCCATGCTTAGTCAGCTGCCCACCTTCAATGGAATACCTAGTGAATAATCTCTTGACTTCATTAGAGCATTCTATTGTAGTGTCCAGCAGCTACCACTTAGGGGTCTCACTGAGGAATAGCTTAATTTAAGATTTTTCCCTTTCTGCCTCAAGGGCAACGCTAGGTCATGGTTCCAACAGTTAGAGGAAGAGATATTTGTCACATGGGATCATGTTTACAATGCCTTTACAATGAAATTCTCTCCTAGGAGGCTGACATTTGAGATTAGGCATAAAATCATTGGATTCCTATAGGATGAAGGATAACTGTTTCATGAAGCCAGGGATAGGATTAGAGGGTTGCTAAGGAAGTGTCCAAACCATCAATGTACACCTCAATTTCTCATGGACACCTATTACAATAGTTTTACCCCTTACCACCAAACCTTGGTGGATCAGTCTACTGGATGAGACTTTAGTGATAGGACTGCTGAGGAACTCAAACAGATCTTTAACACATTAGCTTAGAATTCCCAGCACAAATGTTCTAGGAGGAGAACCATTATTAGAAAATAAACCGCCCCTGCTCCTCAAGCTGAAGCCCAAGCTTCTGGGTTCTTCAATGAGAACCCACATCAAATTCTAAAGGAGCAGTGTCACTATTGTGGCATGTATGGTCATTCTCAAACATGTTGTCCAAATTTTGATATGCCTGTCCAGCCTCATGAGAGTGCCAGCTTTGCTGGCTATGGACCTCGGGTACAGCCTAGGGAGGATCTTTTTTCCAACACCTACAATCAGGGGTATAGGAACCATCCGAACCTGTCATGGAGGGAGCAGGGAGTCCTCCGACCTTCTGCTCCTCCTGGATTCCAGCAGCCTCCTAGGCAGTAGTTCCAACCCCAATCCCAACCAAAGTCTGAGTCATCAAACTCAAAAGATGAGGTGAGAGATTTGTTCCATCAGTTGATAGGGAGTTTTGATTAACAAAAGACCAAAAATGATTTTGATAAAGTTCAAATGGATTCCAGAATGAAGAACCTGGAAATTCAAATGGGGCAGTTGGCTAGGGATGCTAGAAATAGAGAAAAGGGTAGGCTACCCAGCACCACTAGAGCCAATCCTAGGGAGAATTCCATGGTTGTGACCACCAGAAGTGGTCTCCAAACCCACCAAGAGCCTAGGAAAGAACCCAAAAATGTTGAAAATGAGAAACTGGATGAAACGAAAAACTCAAATCTGAAAGAACCTGAATCTGGAAAACTGGACAGCACCACTGGAATTCCTCCAGTTTTCATTGTTCCAGCTCAAAAACCCAAAGAAAATGGATTTAAAAACAAAGACATTAAGGGGGAAAAATGTTGAATAAGAAGCTATAGAGATGCCTCCAATTGTGGGGAATTTTATCCCCTGCAATTCCCTTCCCTCAAAGAATAAAGAAACTAATTCATGATTCTGAACTATTGATATTTTTGAAAGTGGTTAAAAAGCTGAACGTTGATATCCCATTCTTGGAAGCATTGATTCAAAGCTCATCATATCTGAAATCACTCAAGAAAATCTATTCAAACAAAAACAATTTTGAAGAATTTTACACATATAGCTTAATAGAGGAGTGTAGTGCAGTCTTACAGAATAGGATACCTCCTAAGCTTTAGGATCCTGGAAGCTTTGTCATCCCTTTCACATTTGGGGATAGAGGTGGTATGTTCAATTTCTTGTGTGATCTGGGTTCTAGTATTAATCTGATTTTACTATCACTTTTCCAGCACCTTAGATTAGGAGTTCCCCAACCCACCACTATGGTGTTACAGCTTTCGGATAGGTGTATTACTCATCTAGTGGGTAGGGTCGATGATCTGTTAGTGGGAGTAGGCAAACTCTTTTTTCCTGCTGACTTTCTTATCCTTGACATGGAGTGTGACCAGGAGGTTCCTATCATTCTTGGTAGGCCCTTCTTGGCCACAGGGGGAGCTATGATTGATGTGTCTAAGGGGAAACTGATTTTCAATTCGGGTGAACAGTTAGAAGAATTCAATGTGTTTAAGAAAATCCTAGAACCCACCCACCCAATTTTCCCAAGAGATGAGATGTTATTTGTTGAGAGTACTGTTGATATGGAGGAAGAAGAGTTTCTGTGAATGATAGCTGAAATCAATAGTGAACCTGAAGTCCCTGCTGCCTCTTGCATGGGGATCAGCTCAAGTAAAGAGATATAATTTTTTGATGAGTATGAGGGCGGATTTTTGGAGAATCTAGATGTGTTTGTCTTGGAGAATATTATTACCCCGAGAGAGGAGTCTGAGTCCTTGGAGATATCTTTTGGAACCTCTTTCACTGAAGAAAAATCCTTTTCTACTACCTTCTTTAAGAGGAAACATGAAGAACTTGGGCCACCCGGGCCCAAGTGTCTTCCCTCAAGCCAGTCACCACCCACCCTTGAACTGAAGCCCCTCCCTGCCCATCTCAAATATGCCTTTTTAGGAGACAATTCCACCCTTCATGTGATCATTTCATCCAACCTGGAACTAGGTCAAGAGAAAAATCTTCTTCCAGTTTTGAGGAAGTACAAGACTGTTATTGGCTGGTCAATTGATGACACCAAAGGGATAAGTCCAGCCTTCTATATGAATAAAATCCCCATGGAACCTGAGTGTAAACCCAAAGTATATGCCCAAAAAAGACTCAACCCAAAAATGAGGGAAGTAGTGAGAGATGAAGTGATTAGGTTGCTGGATGCTGGAATAATTTTACCAATTTCTGATAGCCCCTGGGTCAGTCCTGTCCAGGTGGTACCCAAAAAGAGTGGAGTGATAGTGGTCACTAATGAGAAGAATGAGAAAATCCAGACAAGAGCAGTAAACAAATGGAGAGTTTGTATAGACTGCAGGAAATTGAATGATTCCACAAGAAAGGATCACTTCCCTATGCCATTTTTGGATCAAATGTTAGAGAGGTTGCTAGGCAATGAATTTTTCTGTTTTCTTGATGGCTACTCTGGTTACAACCAGATTTTCATTGCCCCTGAGGACCAAGAGAAAACCACCTCACCAGTCCATTTGGGACATTTGCCTACCAGCGAACTCCCTTTGGCTTGTGTGGTGCTCCTGCCACTTTTCAGAGATGTATGATGTCAATCTATTCAGACATGATTGAGATGATTATTGAAGTGTTCATGGATGATTTTTCTGTTGTGGGAAATAACATTGAGAACTATCTGAAAAACCAAGAATTACTATTAGAAATATGCCAAGAGACCAACTAAGTCTTAAACTGGTAGAAGTACCAATTCATGACCACTGAAGGCATAGTTTTGGGACATACGGTTCCTAAGAAGGGGATAGAGGTCGATAATGCTAAAATTGAGGTCAATCAAAAGTTTCCCCCACCTGAAAATGTCAAAGAATTAGAAGTTATTTGGGTCATAATGTGTTCTACAGGAGGTTCATTAAGGATTTTTCTATGATTACTAGACCCATGTGCTCCCTTCTATGATTTTTCTATGCACGAGAGGCAGGAGAGGAAGAGGGGCATCGAACTAAAAAGGAGCGGGGGACATCAAGGGGGAGAGACTTCCAGAGATAGACGGAATTAGCGGGACTTGGATTCAGAGAAGAACACAAGGAGGAGAGCAGGAGGACCTAACCATCTTACTTGGATCATATTTAAGTACAAGATCAGAGCATTTCACACCTCGATTCCTTGGGCGGGACATCGAGCGGAGTTCCAACATTGCGTCCATCATCAAGCTCGAGTAGGGAGACAAACATTCTTATTTGACTTGTGCTCTGTTTTTTCTACAATTGTATTCAATATGAACTTCACTGTTTCTTATAACATTGTTGCTTTAAAACCAACCACGATGTCCGGCTAATTCCCTTGGGGGGGAATAAGCTGGTTGATGCGATCTGTTTAATCTGATTCATGCACTGCATCATTGCTGGATCCTCTCTCTCATTTTTTACAGACAAGTTTATCTTCAAAACAAGAAGATCGTGTGAAAACCGATCATGTTTGTACCATAATGAAAACTGTTTTTAATTGAGTAATTCACTGAAAATTGAATTACTCTCGAAAGAGAGAGACACACCGAACTCAACTGACAAGTTGAGCTCAGTGACTACTGACTTTATTTCACTGTTGGATGGAATGACTCTTACAGTCGAGGGACTGTAAGAGCTATTACATCACTAACTGACCAGACGAAAACTCTGGCCAGTTACCCTTAGTCAGATCCATGTTCATCAATTGTAGTGCATGAATAGGGTTAAGAAACATCAAATCGGCCAGTGGACTTCCCCTCTTCCTCATCTATTGGTTGTTTGCACCATAATTCTGCTGCTCTGTTTCTATCTACTCACTTTGTGTTCACCATTTCACCCCTTCTACTTCGTGCACTAAATCTATTTCACTTCACTTCACCACCACCACTTGTCTTTCTTACGTTTTTTTCATGTTTGTTTTTGTTTTGTTATTTTTTTAGAACACCAAACACAACAACAGGCCTCCCTGTGGTTTGACCCTGTCTTTCCATTGTCCTAAGTAGTATGTAGGTTTAAATTTTAATTTTTCACTCGTGCCCAACGATGCGAGAGTGTAAAAATTTTGGCGCCATTGCCTGGGAGGCTAGGTGAACTTAAAAAAACAAACAAAAATTCACAAAAAAAAATTCACATAAAATAAATCATCAAAAAAAATCATGAAAATCACTAAAAAAATCTGCAAAAAAAATTAAAAATCAATAAAAAATTGTGAACCTGCTGCATGAAAACCAGGTCTAAGTATGAAAACATAGTACCTGGTAACCCCGAGATTGATAAGCACCTCAAAGAAGTGAAAAATAACAATGTCAAGCTCAAAATTAAAGAAAACAGAAATGAAAACATGAATAATCCACTTCCTGAGAATGTGAACCAACATGAAATGATGAATCAACCTGGGAATGAGATAGCTGAGAGACACAATATTAGAGAGTTCTTACTAATGTAAGTATCAAGCAACCCTTCATGTATTAGACTCTCTCCTAGGTCTATGAATTATGAGATCAAGCAATCCATGCTTAGTCAGCTACCCACCTTCAATGGAATGCCTAGTGAAGACTCTCTTGACTTCATTAGAGCATTCTATTGTAGTGTCCAGCATCTTCCATTTAGGGGTCTCACTGAGGAAGAGAGTAAATTAAGATTGTTCCCTTTCTGCTTCAAGGGCAACGCTAGGTCTTGGTTCCAACAGTTAGAGGAAGAGATATTCGTCACCTGGGATCAAGTTTACAATGCCTTCACAATGAAATTCTATCCTAGGAGGCTGACATCTGAGATTAGGCATAAAATCACTGGATTCCTTCAGGATGAAGGAGAACTGTTTCATGAAGCCTGGGATAGGTTTAGAGGGTTTCTCAGGCAGTGTCCAAACCATCATTGTACACCTAAATTCATCATGGACACCTTTTACAATAGTTTTTCCCCTTACCACCAAACATTGGTGGATCAGTCTTCTGGAGGAGACTTTAGTGATAGGACTGCTGAGGTACTCAAACAGATCCTTAACACATTAGATTAGAATTCCCATAACAAATGTTCTAGCAGGAGAACCATTGTTAGAAAATAAACCGACCCTTCTCCTCAAGCTGAAGCCCAAGATGCTGGGTTCTTCAATGAGAACCCACATCAAATTCTAAAGGAGCAGTGTCACCACTGTGGCATATATGGTCATTCTCAAATATGTTTTCCATATTTTGATATGCCTGTCCAGCCTCATGAGAGTGCCATATTTTCTAGCTATGGACCTCGGATGCATCCTAGGGATGATACTTTTTCCAACACCTACAATCAGGGGTATAGGAACCATCCAAACCTGTCATGGAGGGAGCAGGGAGTCCTCTGACCTTCTGCTCCTCCTAGATTCCAGCTGCCTCCTAGGCAGCAGTTCCTACCCCAATCCCAACCAAAGGCTGAGTCATCCAACTCAAAAGATGAGGTGAGAGATATGTTCCATCAGTTGATAGGGAGGTTTGATGAACAAAAGACCAAAAATGATTTTTACAAAGTTCAAATGGATGCTATAATGATGAACCTGGAAATTCAAATGGGACAGTTGGCTAGGGATTCTAGCAATAGAGAAAAGGGGAGGCTACCCAGCACTACTAAAGACAATCCTAGGGAGAATTCCATGGCTGTGACAACCAGAAGTGGCCTCCAAACCCACCAAGAGCCTATGAATGAACCCCAAAATGTTGAAAATGAGAAACTGGATGAAACTGGAAAATCAAATATGAAGGAACCTAAATATGGAAAACTGGACAGCACCACTGGAATTCCTCCAGTTTCCATTGTTCCATCTCAAAAACCCAAAGAGAATGGCTTGAAAAAACAAAGACATTAAGGGGAAGAAAATTGTTGAAGAAGAAGCTATAGAGATGCCTCCAATTGTGAGGAATTTTCCCATGAAATCCCCTTCCCTCAAATAATAAAGAAACCAATTCATGATTCTGAACTATTGATATTATTGAAAGTGGTTAAAAAGCTGAACAATGGTATCCCATTCATGGAAGCACTGATTCAAAGCTCATCATATCTGAAATCACTCAAGAAAATATGTTCAAAAAAAAACACTTTGGAAGAATTTTCTACATATAGCTTAACAGAGGAGTGTAGTGCAGTCTTACAGAATATGATACCTCCTAAGCTTCAGGACCCTGGAAGCTTTATCATCCCTTGCACATTTGGGGATAGATGTGATAAGTTAAATTTATTCTGTGATCTGGGTGCTAGTATTAATCTGATTCCACTATCACTTTTCCAGATCCTTAGATTAGGAGTTCCCCAACCCACCATTGTGTTGTTACAGCTTGCTGATAGGTCTATTACTCATCCACTGGGTAGGGTCGATGATCTGTTAGTGGGATTAGGCAAACTCTTTTTGCCTACTGACATTCTTATCATTGACATGGAGTGTAACCAGGAGGTTCCTATCAATCTTGGTAGGCCATTCTTGGCCACAGGGGGAGCTGTGATTGATGTGTCTAAGGGGAATCCGATTTTCAATTTGGGTGAACAGAAAGAAGAATTCAATGTGTTTAAGAAAATCCAAGAACCCACCCACCAAATTTTCCCAAGATATGAGATGTTATTTGTTGAGAGTAGTGTTGATATGGAGGAAGAAGAGTTTCTGAGAATGATAGCTGAAATCAATAGTGAGCCTGAAGTCCCTACTGCCTCTTGCGTGGGGATCATCTCAAGTAAGGAGAGAGAATTTGTTGATGAGTATGAGGGAAGATTTTTGGAGAACCTAGATGTGTTTGTCTTGGAGAATATTCTTACCCTGGGAGAGGAGTATGAGTCTGTGGAGATATCTTTTGGAACCACTTGCACTAAATAAAAATCCTTTTCTACTCCCTTCTTTATGAGGCAACATGAAGAACATGGGCCACCCAGGCCCAAGTGTCTTCCCTCAAGCCAGTCACCACCCACCCTTGAACTTAAGCCCCTCCCTACCCATCTCATATATGCCTTTTTAGGAGACAATTCCACCCTTCCTGTGATCATTTCATCCAACCTGGAACTAGGTCAAGAGAAAAATCGGCTTACAGTTTTGAGGAAGTAGAAGACTTTCATTGGCAGGTCAATTGCTGACATCAAAGGGATAAGTCCAGCCTTCTGTATGCATAAAATCCCCATGGAACCTGAGTGTAAACCCAGAGTATAAGCCCAAATATGACTCAACCCAAACATGATGTAAGTAGTGAGAGAAGAAGTGACTAGGTTGCTGGATGCTGGAATAATTTTTCCAATTTCTGACAGCCCCTGGGTCAGTCCTGTCTAGGTGGTACCCAAAAAGAGTGGAGTGATTGTGTTTACTAATGAGAAGAATGAGAAAATCTAGACAAGAGAAGTGAACAAATGGAAAGTTTGTATAGACTACAAGAAATTGAATGATGCCACAAGAAAGGATCACTTCCCTATTCCATTTTTGGATCAAATGTTAGAGAGGTTGGCAGGCAATGAATTTTTCTGTTTTCTTGACGGCTACTCCGGTTACAACCAGATTTCCATTGCCCCTGAGGACCAGGAGAAAACCACCTTCACCTGTCCAATTGGTACAATTGCCTACCGGCAGATTCCCTTTGGCTTGTGTGGTGCTCCTCCCACTTTTCAGAGATGTATGATGGCAATCCTTTCAGACATGATTGAGAGTTTTATTGAAGTGTTCATGGATGATTTTTCTATTATGGGAAATAACTTTGAGAACTGTCTGAAAAACCTAGAATTACTATTAGAAATATGCAAAGAGACCAACTTAGTCTTAAACTGTGAGAAGTGCCAATTCATGGCCACTGAAGGCATAGTTTTGGGACATAAGGTTTCTATGAAGGGGATAGAGGTCGATAATGCTAAAATTGAGGTCATTCAAAAGTTGCCCCCACCTAGAAATTTCAAAGGAATTAGATGTTTTTTTGGTCATGTTGGGTTCTATAAGAGGTTCATTAATGATTTTTCTAAGATTACTAGACCCCGGTGCTCCCTTCTGGCTAAGGACACACCCTTTGTCTTTGATGAAACATGTCTAGAGGCCTTTAATTTACTCAAGGAGAAATTAACTACTTCACCTATAATCACTGCTCCTGAATAGAAACATCCCATTAAGTTTATGTGTGATGCTAGTGATTTTTCAGTAGGAGTTGTGTTCGGGCAGAGGAAGGATAGGAAACTTCATGTTATTTACTATGAAAGCAAGCTTCTAGATGATGCCCAGAATAATTATTCTACCACTGAAAAGGAGTTAGCTGCTGTGATGTTTGCTTTGGAATAGTTCAGGCAATACTTAATAGGATCAAGGATCATAGTTTTCACAAATCATTCAGCCCTTAAGTACTTGCTGGATAAAAAGGACTCGAAGCCCAGACTCATGAGGTGGACCTTACAGTTAGAGGAGTTTGATTTAGTGATTAAGGATAAGAAAGGATCTGATAATGTAGTTGTAGATCATTTGTCCAGATTTCCCAATTCCCTAAGTAAGGAACTAAAAGAGATCAATACTTCTTTCCCTAATGAACAACTGTTTGCTGCTTCTGTGTAGCAGTCTACTTGGTTTGCAGACTATGCCAACATTCTGGCAGCTGGATTCATGCCCAAGGATCTCTCACACAACCAAAGGAAGCGGTTTATATCTGAACTGAAATACTATTTTTGGGATGACCCTCTTCTCTTTAGGAGGTGTGCTGATGGGATTCTGAGAAGATGTGTGGTTGAGGATAAGATTCTAACCATACTTGAGAGCTACCATTCATCACCTTGGGGTGGCCACCATGGAGGAGAAAGGACTGCTCAGAAGGTCCTATAGGCTGGTTTCTACTGGCCAACACTGTTTAAGGATGCTAGAAGTCTAGTTATTGGTTGTGCAAAATGTCAAATGTTGGGAAATGTTGGAAGAAGACAGGAATTACCTCAAAAAGGTATTCTAGAAGTTTAAATCTTTGATCTGTGGGGCTTGGATTTCATGGGACCATTTCTATCTTCTTATGGGAATGAGTACATTTTGGTTGTTGTGGACTTCATGTCCAAGTGGGTTGAGGCATTAGCTCTTCCCGGCAATTCAACTACTAGTGTGGTGAAATTCATTATGGAAAACATATTTTCTAGATTTGGTGTGCCTCAAGCTTCCATAACTTATAATGGAACTCACTTCAAGAATTATAAGTTTAAAGGTCTGATGGAGAAGTATGGGTGCTCCCATAGGACATGAACTACTTACCACCCACAGTTCAGTGGGTAGGGAGAAGTTTCAAATAGAGAGATCAAACAGATTTTAGAGAAAACAGTGTCTAGCTCTAGGAAAGACTGGTCAAGGAAGTTGGATGAGGCCCTTTGGGCCTATAGAACTGCTTATAAAACTCCTATAGGAATGTCACCATATAGGATGCTTTTTGGGAAAGCATGCCATCTACCTATTGAGTTACAACAAAGATCTTATTTGGCAGTGAAGGCTCTTAACTTTGATTTTAAGTCTGCTGGAGAGAGGAGGCTGCTAGAGCTGAGTGAGCTAGATGATATCCGAAGAGAGTCTTATGAGAATGCTGAAATTTACAAAGAAAGAACAAAGGCTTTTCATGACTCAATCATTCAAAAAATGAATTTCAAGGTTGGTGAGAGGGTCCTGCTTTTCAATTTAACATTGAAGCTGTTTCCAGGGAAGTTGAAGTCCAAGTGGTCAGGACCCTTTACCATTGTTAGAGTTTTGTTTAATGGAGCTGTTGAGCTAGTTGAAGATTCGAATAGACCATTCCTAGTCAATGGTCAAATAATAAAGCACTTCTTTAAAGGGAAGCCAAAGGGCTTGGCTGCTATATCTCTGTTGGAAGAATGAGCTGATTCAAGTCTAACTGAGAACTACAAACTCAGTGTTGCATGGGAACTAACCCATGATTTCTTAGTAGTTTCTCTTTTATTTTATGTATCTCAATAATGTTCATCCCTGCTACTTGTTCTCTTTTTCAATTTCTTGACTACGGATGGTGCCTCATGATCTTTTGTGGTGTTAGATAGAGTTTTTGCTGCCAGAAACTTGGCTAGAAAACCCAAGGGAGCAATCAACTGCATCATATGGATTATATTTCTCTCTACTCACTCTCTTGGGTTACTTTTCTTGAACTGTAAACTCTGAAATATTATTTTATTTATTTGAACATGCAGGTTCTGAAGAGGAATAACAACCCAATGATGTTTCTAATGATCTGTTGATGAAAGCCACTGCTAAAGGGACAATAATTCAGGGAAGTGTTGTTCTCCCTTTTTGACTTTCAATTAATTTCTTACTCTCTGCTGTGAACTAAGTGTGGGGGACTTCCTCTCAATCTGTGAGTAATGACTGTATTTTCTTGCTTGGGTGTTAGCTGCTAACATCTAATTAGTCGATAATTCTCTTGAGTTGATTTTATGAAACATGCTTGCACCCATTATTATTATTCTCATTATGCTGATGTTGCACTTCATTGATAAACATGCTAATTTTTGAAGTAAATTATTCAAATCTTTTGTCTGCTAAAAATGATTCAAAGCATGTAAATTTTAGGAACAGAAATACACTTGGCTTCTGGTGAAGATTAGTGACGCCAGGTTCTTTTATTTTTTATTTTTTTATTTTCTTTCACTTTTTGCGTGGAAAATAAAATTTTTGAACTTCATTTATACCCCTCCATATCCTTTTTCAACTGAAATGTCTATGTGTTTTTAACATTAACTGTCTCCCACCTTGAGATTCAACATTGGGGACAATGTTGGGTTTTAAGTGTGGGGGAGAGGGGTCATTCTAGTGTCATGTCGAATTCCCCCTTCTTGAACATGAGTTTGTGGTTGTTTAAAAAATGGTCAAATTTTTTAAAAAACATGGTTCAAAATTCCTTCAAAAAAAATTCAAATTCTTTCATCACATGATGGTCATTGGATGTTAATTGGTACTTCAATTATGTCTGGTTTAGTGAATAATGGTTTGCTGGATGTTGAGAGTAGCACTAAGTCAGAAATTTTTAAGTATGAATGATTGCTAAGTGCAATTGTTCAATGTCTCTATGGATCTATCCATTTAGGAACATAGAATGAGAGTGTGACAGGATAGGTTTTGTGGAGTAAGGATCATGGTTTTGGGTATCTTGTTGTTCTTACTGGAACCCAGGGGACTCACATTTTTACAATATTATATCCAATCACTTTAGGAAGTCACCTTGATTGATTACTAATTAAGCCATTTGTAACTAGAGTCAAATGGGAAAATGAGATCCCACGGTGAGTATCTGAGATAAGGTGCATTGGGTCTATTTCTGTAAATAAATAAAGCCAATTTCAATCTTAATAAGTGCTATGCACAGTACTCTGCACATGGAATATGTCTAGGAAAAAGTAAAATAAAGTGCCCTTATCAAAAATGAGATCATTAAGGTGAGGGGAATTTTGAACCCAGATGAAGAAGGGAGCAATTGAATTTGTTAATTTTCATTTGAGTTGAATCAATAAAGTGGTCAATTTAATGGACTTTAATTCTTGAAACCTGGGGGAAGGTGAGAATAGAAGGTTCCCTTGGTTATGTTTTTGAGTACCACTTCTTTTAACCTGTCAACACTACTTGAATCAGTACTTGAATTAGAATGTGAAGTAGGATAGTTAATGATTACACATAGGAGGCATGACATACTTGACAGTATATGAATTTGTGAGGCTTTTGACTTCCAGTGAGTATTTGAAGCTAGGCAGGACATCATTTTTGAATACCTTTGAAAAACCTGACTCATTGTTTGGTCCTATTCATCTGGATTTTTAAGTTCAGTCATGCACTTTTTGAGCTGAAATTCACAAATCATACTTCTGTTTTGATGTCAAAGGAATGTACTTCTTTGATGACAAACAAGGCTTTAAGTGTGGGGGAGTTTTATGTGGCGGTGTTTTCACACACATTGCCACATTCTTTTTATATTTTTATTGATTTTTTTATTCCAAAATGATTGTTTTTAGTAAATATTTGTTAATTGTTGTGTTTTTTCACTTTGTTGTGTAAAATAATCAATTTTATTTTAAAACATGTGTTTTAATGTACATTAGTGTCATTTTAAATAAGTCTTAAATTAACTTAGTCTCACAAATTATACATTTATTTATTTATTCTTCTATTTTTTACGATTTTTTATTCCAGGTAGTTTACTTAATTCATTAATTAAGTTAATTATTGCCTTATTCTTTAAATTGTAAATAAATAACTCTTTTTTGTTTTTTAGAATTTTAATAATATAATTAGTTTTAACAATTTAATTTTATTCGTTTAATATTTTTATTCTTTAATTTAATCTGTTCTTTAATTAATTGGTTAATTAATTTAAGCAAGTAATTGTAAATATTTTAATTTTTTCTTTAATTATGTCTGTTTATAAATTTTAACCCAAATTAATTCAATTGTATAAATAAAGTTTCATAAATTTTATTTTACTTAACTTTTTGTTTTTTAATTTTATTCTATATAATTTATTTATTTATTTATTTATTATTTATTTATTTATTTATTTTATTTATTTATTTAATTTTCTTTGTTGTTATTGTCGCAGGTGTTGCAGTCGCACGGTCTGACCCGTAGGAGTGACCTAGCTAGTGATACACAAAAACCTCACCAGTAGCGGTGACTTCACCCTTACCCAACGTCGTTACACTGCACCTCACCGCTTCCTATTTTTTATAACCTCACCGCTACAGCATCCTCACCGTTTCTAAGTCTACCTTTACACCCTTTTTCTTTTCCCTTTCCAGCTACTGATACAGTCCACCGTTACACTTTTTTTTCCGATACTGTTATACCTCACTGTTACTATTTTCCAGCTACTGATACCTCGTTGCTCAACCTCACCGTTCCATTTTTTTCACTGTCAGGCCTAGTCTACCAATACATTATTCCAGATATCGTTACCTCCAATACCTCACTATTACGCACACCCTACCGTTATTCCTCCACCTTTATTTTCTCACTGTTAATCCTCAATGTTACCCCTCCACTCCATTTACAGCTACCGATACACCCATCCACACTACGCACACAACCCACTCATACCCAATCCTCACCACTACTCTTACTGTTATCCCCACTCATCCTCACCGATAAAGCCACCGTCTCGTCCACCCTTCATGCTCCTCTTCACCACTCATTCACACACCATCACAGCAGCAACCAAATTCAATCACAACAGATTCAAAACAGCAACAAAGCAGATCGAGTAATATTGAAACTGAAAACCAAAACCCCCTATTTTGAAACCAAATCTGATCCAGTGCGAAGCTATCGAAACCCTAACTGAACCACGACATGCACCTCCCTGCTGCTCCGCCTTCTTCACACACTACCGCGCCGCCTGCTTCCCCACTTGAACCTCCATCACCGCCTACGCGAACCAGTGGCCGGACCTCCCTGGAGTAGCCGCCTACCTAAACCTCGCCGCTTCGCCGCTGCATTCCATGAACCTGCATCACCCGAAGTCCCCGACTGATCTCGTCGCACCCCATGCTGGAAAAGCCGCCACACTGGGGTGTCGAACCGCCATCTCCTCCTTCCCTCGGCCTCGCCGGCACCGCCTCTCCCCTTTCCCCTCTGCTTCGCCTCCAAACCCTTCTCCCCCCTTTTTTATCTATTCTGTTTTCTTTTCTTTGTATATATAATAATATATAATAACATTCATATGACATATATTTTATATATTAGCATATACATAATATAACTATTACATTATATAATATAACACAATATATTATATATATATTAAATACTAAACTATAATAATAATAGTTATATTAATAATATTATATAAGCTTATATATAATAGTATATCATATTAATAAATATAATTACATATAATAATAGTAATAGGTCTATTGTTAAAAGTATAAAAACTTATATATATAGTGTTAATATTTCATAATAATGTTATAATAATAATAATAATAATTATAGTTGCATATTTTAGTATTAATATTATGTATTATATATATATAAGTATTTTTATTTTAAGTAACAATATCAATATATAGTATATAATAGTTTCATTATATTTTTATTTGACTCACGTGTATATTTTGTTGTTTCGTTATAGGGGGAAGGGCAGGATGCACTTACATGGAGTTCACTCGGGAGAGGGGGACGTACACATAAAAGCACACCACGTGGATTGGCTGTGTCTAGGGAAGGAATTAGTTCTCCGTGCGCGCATTATTTTTCATTCAGTTAGGAGCAACTACTTCAGTGACAAGCTCGGGAGGAGCAGCATAGTGAAGGAGCCACATGGAGGCCGGGGAACAATTCAAGGGAGATTCCAGAGGCTTCAGTTAGGTGATGAATGCATGAGAGGTGGGAGAGGAAGAGGGGCACCGAACTAAGAAGGAGCGGGGGACATCAACGGGGAGAGACTTCCAGATATTGACGGAAGCAGTGGGATGTTGATTCAGAGAAAAACACAAGGAGGAGAGAAGGAGAACCTAACCATCGTCCTTGGAGCATATTGAAGTACAAGATCAGAGCATTTCACACCTCGATTCCCAGGGTGGGACATCGAGCAGAGTTCCAACATTGCATCCACCATCAAGCTTGAGTAGGGAGACAAACATTCTTATTTGACGTGTGCTATGTTTTTTCTGCAATTGAATTCAACATGACCTTCACTGTTTCTTTTTACATTGTTGCATTAAAACCAACCACGATGTCCGGCTAATTCCCTTTGGGGGGAATAAGCTGGTTGATGCGATCTGTTAAATCTGATTCATGCACTGCATCATTGCTGGATCCTCTCTCTCATTTTTTAGACAAGTTTATCTTCAAAACAAAAAGATCGTGTTAAAAATGATCTTGTTTATACCATAATTAAAACTGTTTTAAATTGAGTAATTCACTGACAAGTGAATTACTCTCGAAAGAGAGAGACACACCGAACTCAACTGACAAGATGAGCTCGGTGACTACTGACTTGATTTCACCATTGGATGGAATGACTCTTACAGTCGAGGTACTGTAAGAGCTATTACATCACTAACTGACCAGACGACAACTCTGGATGGTTACCCTTAGTCAGATCCATGTTCTTTATTTGCAGTGCATGAATAGGGTTAAGCAACATCAAATCGACCAGTGGACTTCCCCTCTTCCTCATCTATTGGTTGTTTGCACCATAATTCTACTGCTCTGTTTCTATCTACTCACTTTATGTCCACCATTTCACCCCTTATACTTCATGCACTAAATCTGTTTCACTTCACTTCACCACCACCACTTGTCTTTCTTACGTTTTTTTCATGTGTGTTTTTTTAGTTATTTTTTTTAGAACACCAAACACAACAACAGGCCTCCCTGTGGTTCGACCCTATCTTGCCACTATCCTAAGTATTAAGTAGGTATAAATTTTAATTTGTCACTCGTGCCCAACGACGCGCGAGCCTGCAGCTCAGTTTAACAACCTATATGAAATATTATAGGAATTTATATAATTCATGACTAAGAGAAATTTTTTAAATGGTATAATATCATATTAATACATAAATATTTTTTCTATTTTTAGGATATATTAATATTTCCATCAATAATTATTAAGTCACCATTCAGTCATTATTAAACACCGAAACAAATTACCCTTTGAGTTCAACCTCATTGATCAAAACAAAAACTACTACAAAATGAGATTATATATTTGTTATAAATCATGATACATTTATTAAATAATGTAATAAAATATAAATGTGGATAAAATTTTAAATTCTAATATATTACATCACCTATTTTATAGAATTGGTTTAGATCATTTATGATTAAATACACACGGTGCTAAATATTAGAAACAACTAACTAATATTTATATGTATAGAATTAATTTAATTGAGTATGATATATTATTACACATATAAAAAATTTCAAGAGTATTTATTTAATGAATTTTTTTTAAATTAATGATGTTTTGTGAAATTGTATAATAAATCATTACTGAGGTATGGTTTATAATTTAAAATTATACTTGTTGAGAGATGTTTAGTACTATGAATTTAATTTCATTTATGTGGTGTATATAATACATATTTGAGATATAATATAATGAATTATTTTTTAATAATTACATTATATTTTTTATTACATTCTCCATCTTTCAAGGTATTTTGATTAATGTGTTACTAAAGATGTAAAGGATTATATTTTCTCAATTTTATTCTATGAGACGTGCTACATGTTATAAAACATGTTTCTTTGGGGTGGTGTTAAGTTGAATTAATATCTCATTAGTGTTTTGAAAATGTTTTCCTTGTAATTATTTTGATAATCTAATGCAAATTGTGTTCTTTTTCTTCATTGTAAATTCACTCAGGTGTTTCACTATTCGTAAGAGTTGTTTGGTAACTGAATTTTCATTCTTTGAGTTTTGATAATTTACATCAAATTATATCAGATAATTTGGTGACATTAATACCTTTGATTATATTATATAATAATATATCATGGTATATATTTTTTTGTACATTAACCAATTTGAAACAGTTTCATTATTCGTGCATTATGTTACTTGAAAGGAATATTGATTAATCAGTTCTCATTTTTTTGAGTCTTATTATTTCATTATAAACATCGAACATACATTATTGATTTCTACAACAATAATATTTTATTATACAGTATTTTATAATACTTATTATGAAAAAAACTTATAAAAATTATTTTCCTGATACTTTTTTTAAATTGTGACTTTTCTACGTTGGTATCTTCAAAATAACAAAATTATTTTTTCCTTTAACATTCATGTGTTTTGACTCCCTCTCCTCATTTACCAAAGATATGAATTATACCTATTCAAGAATACATTACATGATATTTTTTTTAATTTAACTATTTTAAATGATTTCACATTATCTTTTTAACCTTTAATTTTTAATGCACCATTTATGTTTTTTTACATCAATATTAAAAATAGTTTCTTAAAAGATCTCTAAAGATTTGGATTCCATTTATTTTGTCATTTTTTTAAGGTTTTACCCTAATGTATTTTATGATCATGATTTTCCCATTAATATATATATATATATATAATAATTGTAATAATTTTACGTATGGTATAGAACAATTTTATTCTTGACCCCCTCTTTTGTGATACCATTCAAAGAATTCTTTTCCCGATGGTGTTTTTCATTTTTTTCAATTAACTCCTTTATTTAATTTGAAAAACTATGGATATGTTTCATTTCAAATATCTACTATATTTATAATGATTTAATATAATTATTTTACTATTGTAATGAATTGGCCATAATCCCATTTCACTATATATTGAAAAAATCATAATTTACATTATTTAGATTTGATGATGTTCACAGCGAATTATTGTTATTCTATTAACACGGGGAATATTATTTGTGTAATATATATTATTATTCCAATATAATCTATTATTGAAAATTTTATTACCTTATTATTTTATAATCCACCATCGTTGTTAGGATGATTTATGACTGTGTTAACAATTTTATTGACTTGCAGAAAAGTATTAGCATTTGTTATGATTATATACTACTAACACAGGTTGATCATTTATTGTAACTATGTATTACTGATTATATGAATAACCATGTTTTAAGTTAAATATTGGTTCCTTAGCTAGTGGAATGAATGGTTTTTTTACTCTCATGTTGATTGAATTTTACTTAATCAGGTGACGGATAATGTCCTGAATTATATATCTCCTTAAAACAATAAAAAGTCTCATGAGGTAATTTTTTTGGGTATTTAGTGTATTCCCTCCAAATTTATTAAGATCACTTTATTTGGATCTCCCTGAAATGTAAATATCATGAAATGAGGCATTCAAAAACAATGTTTGATGTTTGGAATTATGTAATCCATCGGTATGAGATCTGTATTATAGATATCTATGTTTTCATTTTTTCATGGATAAATCATGGTATTATTTTTAACTAATTAGGGATACATAGAGTTTACTTATTCCTGCAATAATATTTATTCTATTTTAATTCCATAATTACCTCAGTTGTATGATTTCCCAATATGTGTATACGAGTTTTTCACTTTTTTATATTTCTATTTTTTTGGTTATGAGGAAAAGTATTACACATGATATTCTAAGTAGGATAACATGGTTGGAAAATCATATAAATGTTTTTGAATGACTATTATGTATTATTTCTCTTATTATATAGTGGAAAAATTCTCATTTATTTTTCAAATACCTAGGGTTTATTTGTTTATGTATTGACATAATTATCAATAGATATAAACCTAAAAGGGAATGAGAATATATAAAATGAAATTTTATATTTATGTAATATGTTTGTGGTATATTTTTATCCAAGAATATATATTGGCTATCAATGAAATTATGTAAATATGAATCAATATAAAAAAAGTAATTAGAGGAAAAAACATGGGGATAGATAATATATTTTTTGCAAAAAATGTTTATATACAATTTATATTTTGTTTTGTTGATATTAATTTAATATACCAAATATTTTTAAACTAATAAATATATACGTCATTAATAATTATTCAATAAAAGAATTTCATTTACAAATGGTTAAATATATTTTTTTATTATGTGAACACAATCAGTTTTTTACTCACAATAATCAATCATTAAATACCTTTATTACCGATAGATTTTTTTAACATCCGAATAATATATTACACAAAAGTATTATATAAAAAAAATTACCATTAAACAAATGAGAATATTAAATTTCTTATTTATCATTTACATGATAAATATTAATAATCAATTTATTATTTCAGATGTTTTTTTAAAATATATTATTATATAAATAATTTAGTTTATAATTTTATATTTCATTGAAAAATTAAAAAATAATATCCATAAATCAAAAAAAACATTAATATAAATTTGACATATAAAAAAAATTAAATATGTAAAATTATTTTATTAATAATAATTTTTCTATATTATAATATTTTAAATTTAAACTTTCTTGAATAAAAAATAGATATATAATTTAATTATAAATTTAATTTAAAATTAACACATTTATATTTACGTTTTATCAATATTTAATCTTTTAAATCCCACTTATTTTTCTGATGATTCTCCATAAACCCTTGGATTATTATTCATACTGAAACCACTGAAATATCGTGATTTTAAATTCCATATAGAGTCTTTAATATTATCCCCACATTCATGTATTATCAAAAATTCAATCATAAATAAACAGAAACTATATCTTAATCTACAATTAAAATTATCTGTTTTCAATCAATCATCATATCAAAACCTTATAAATTTTACCATCATCAGGAAAAGGCATCAACATTGAAATTTTGTAGTGTTGGTTGTAACCCTAGTCGACATTCCAGCTACAGTTGATTCCATCTTCTTTCTGATTGTCTAGAGTGACAATCCACAACATCATTTTCCATTAATTCCTATAAACCAATTAATATATTCTCCCCCAAATATATTTCATTACATTTTTCTTCATAGATATTGGGAGCTACATTAGAAATATATGTAGTACACTAATCGTTCTTTGTCACATATTCAATGCCTCAACTAATCATGCATCTTATCTATATATATTCTATTCATGTTTGAATATCTCATATTTTATTATTTCCTCTTTTATTTATTTTATTTACCTTTTATTTTTTATAAATGCCTATTTCTCCATATCACACACCAATTTTTTATGACATCAACATAAAAAACAAATATATTCCATTTTCTACATCATTGTGAAAAATTATACTTGTTCTATAAATATATGAATATATTTTGTTGTTAATATATATATATATATATATATATATATGTACTCATGTGTGTGTTTTGTGTAAATATATATATATATATATATATATATATATATTCACAAAACATATATATTTCATTTTTTTAACAACCTATTCGTAACATATATATTTTATGTGTATATATATGTTCTATATATAAAACACATATACATGTTCTCTAATTTTTTGATGATCGATTTCATTCATTGATGGTGCTATCAACATTTTATGTTTATGAAAAATATAAAGTATCAGGTATATTACATTCAGGATCCCTCTTTTCATGTATACCATAAATAATTTTACAATTATAGGGTGGTCTAATACCACCAACTTCTAAGAATCCATAAGATAGAAATGTGTACCAGATAAAACATCTCATCAATTCATTTAATAATAATACATTTTATATTTTCCCCTTTTAATATTACATTATTTTATCACTAAAAATGATTGGGCTTCTCCTTGTGTGATGAAATCACACTCATGTAAAACAGATTATTAATAGATAATGATAGATATTGTTATAAAACATTAATCGTTAATAATGATTAAGTAGAATGTTATTATTCTTACTGATTAAATTTTTTATTGTATTTTTAATGATAGGATCAATATTATACATTGGGGAATCTCTAAAGGATTCCATGCTATGATTAAATGGTCTTTATTGGATGACTGGTTTTGGAATGATGGTGCAAGTTTGGTTTATATTGATATTTTTAACCTAAATTAAATTAAAAAAGTAAATTATTTTTTTGTAGAAAAACATTTGGAAAATGATTCATTTTTAAAATTCCATGCTATCATGTTCATATTCGTTATAATGTATTATCATATTGAAAAATGTATTAAAGAATTCTTCTTTTTGTGTCATTCTTTGCACCACATTAGAAATGAATGTTTTTGAGAGAAAAACAAAGTGGCTCTAATTGATGATTATATGACTGTGAAATGATTTTGACGGTTTGGATATGTTAGAAGAAGATATATGAATTCTCTTATTAATTTGTTAGACCTAATTTCATATGCATTTATTATAATAAATATAGGTAAACCTAAAAGGAACCTTATAAAAATTATTTATAATTATATTTCTATAATTATATATATGAAAATAATTTCGTTAATAGAGTTAATTTTTGGTTTTTATTCTATTTATCCAACTACCATTTAATTAGGTTTTATATTTTTTTTTGTTTCTTCTTATTTTAGCATCAATTATAACAATCTTTACATTAATTGTTTTTTATTTTACATTAAGCAGTGTAACATTTTTTTCTAAATTTTCAATGCTACAACGATTTATGATGATTTATTGATAGTAGGTGAAAGAAGTATTAAATGATAAAAACCCAATTGATGCAATCATCAGGGTACCCTCTTAAGAAAATTATAATTTATTAATTTCTATATTTTTACCTAAACATTATATTTCTAGACATCACATGATAAATGGTTATATGGTTCAAAAATTGGGTGACATGACATGTTTTTTTGTAATATGAACTTAATTTATAATATACATCATTTATATTTTTTAATATTTCCATGATTCATTATTATTATAAAAACCGAAATAATTTTTTATGTATGTATTTTTTGGAATAATTATAGGGTGTGTTAGAATGTTTAAAATTAGAAACAGTCATAATTCCACAAGAGAAGAAGGTGATGATAAAATAAATATTATTATCCCAATGGTGGTAATATTTAATTATAATATATATTTTAATCTTTTAAATTTTATGTTTTAATCTGTCGTTATGTTTGTACCTCAGTGGTTTAATACGATGTCTTATGATTCTAATTTTTTCATATGTTTCATTTTATGAGTGTTTGTTTTGTATCGATATCTCATTGTTTTGTGGTAGGAATATATATAATATCTTTGAAAAAATTAATTAGTAATCGATTGGTTAGGATGCAATTTATTTTGTGTGACATTAAACACTTTACATCTTTTCATTATGTGTGACAGCTAGAATATGAATTTCACTATATTGAATACGATGGGAGAGATAAATCATCATTGTGAATATAATTTTGTAGTCATTTTTTAAAAATATACATATCATCGTTTTTTACAATATTATTTGTATTTGTTTGTTAATAATTTTTAAAAATTATTTATGAACATATTACTTTTAAAAAATAGTTACAAGTGTCTTCAATTTTTAGTGTTTATGGGCATTAGATTAGAATTGGATAGAAATACTCATTTTTTGTGTATAGTTCCAATTCCCTACTGATTTTATCGTTAAAATTCTCACACTCAGGTTTTCCTTGTATTTTTTATCCAATGACATTATTATATCATTTCTCTCCCATCATTTGTATGTTTTGGATATTAATTATATTTAATTGGATGCCTAAGTATCATAGAGAGTGCATTTATATTATAAAATCAAGGGAAGCCTTTTTTGGTTTTAATAAAGTATATGGTAAATATTGGAAGGGTGTATACTATAGGAGAACCACGTCTACAAAGAATAGGGTGATCACAATTTTTTAGTCCATGATAATGCATTTGTGAAGTGCTATAGGGAAGTAGAAAATATGTTTTTATCACCACATTGATTTTTGGGAACAAACACTTCTAGAACACCCTAGAGAATAAAATGTTCTATCCTTATCCAAGGTCCTTTGTATAGCTAATTTTAAAAATAATATCTCTCTTATTTTTTGTAGCTATTTTCCAAATACTGTATGTTCTATTAATTTCAGTTTTCTAAACTAATTTTGTGTATGTAATGGTTGGTTGATTTTATGTCCATGACAAATAAAAAATCATTTGATCTTTTAGAGTTGAATTTATTATTTTATTTATCCAATCAAAAATAAAGTGATATAGTTACATTACAGTTTTCTATATGTACTACTATGAATTAAAATTTATATTTTCATTTTTCTTCATTCATAAATTATTTATATTCTAATTATTTGAGTGTTATTTTCTTATAAATAATGAGTATATGATATTTTATATTTTGAAAAAACAAATAATATTTTATTTATGTAAACCCACAATTATTCTCCTCTATGAAGTTATTTACATTTTTATTTTCAATTTCTTTTAATGTTCAATGCTTATTATTTTCTATTCTTAATTAAATAGTATACAATATTATAATTCTATTTTAGGATAGCCTTGAAATTTTTTTATAATCTAAATATTATCTTGTTGTTTAGGTATATCCACTAATATTTTAGGAAAAACATATTGAAACATTTTACGATTTATTTGTAATCAATTTATGTTCACTTCTTAGACATCTGTAATTTTTTAGAATATAATTTTGGTCCCCTTCATCAATTATTGGGAATATTTTATAGATATTATTTTTATTGGTTTTTGATGCCAATTTAATGTGTGGATCTGAAATAATTTCAAATTAGGTAATGGTTTAGGGTTTTCTCATTAGTTTAAAAATACTTTGAGTTATATAAACCCATATAGTTAATGATTTTGTTAGACTGAAGTTGTCTACTATTACAAAGATCAAGAAGTGTAATTGGATGGTAATATAATTTGATAAATTGATAGTGGTTAGATTTTGTATTTTTATTAGTGAATATAAGTAATTTAATTGTTGAAATAGTTCTTGAAAATGGAATATTCAATTTGAATAATAGTAGGATATAATTGAGGATTCTAGACTTATCAGGAGTTAATAGTGCCAAGATTTATAATGGGATAACATTGTATAAGATCTTGATATTATATATAAATGTGAGTTAAGGGTTAATTAATAGATTGAATACTCTTACAGTTGATAATTTATCTATTCCTTTATTCAGTTTCGAATTATTTCATTCTCTCAATTTAATATGTGTAGTGAACTATACTTAAGTGTGATCTCAAACAAGTTATCTATTTAAATTTCACATAGGAAATTAAATCTTTTGATTCAATGAAACTATTTTACATTATTAATTAATTATTCTTTGATAAACTAAATTATTTTCCTTCTTCCTCATTTAATGGGTTGTTTAATCACAGTTATAATAATGTATCCATGTATTATGGCCTAATTCAATTAATGTTTATTATTTAATGTAATTTCTGAAATGAATCTTTTTTTTATTATGTTTAAAATACAATATATAGAGATACTAATACATTAGTAATTTGGGAAAACTTTTATACCATTTACATAAGTTGATAGACTATATATCTGAATGTAGTAATGATTTCTGACCAAGTCATTTGATAGTATGATTATGGTTATTATGTCCTTTGGATGAAACATTTTTATTTTCTATCATTTCATTTGTACTAACTCAAGATTATATTTACCCCTTGGACTATAAATTGAGAAGTATTTTGTGGAATGAGTTGGGATTTCATCTGTTTGAATATTAGTATCTCCACATGGTTCAAATCATAAAGGTAACATAATTATATGTTATAATGACTGTTTGTTTTTAGGTCTCATTATTTATATGATTAAATACATATTTTTATATTACTTTCTAGTAGGTTATATTTTTCTGTGAAATACGGGTTATGGTTTCTATAGATATAACATAATGTGGAACTCATTTGGCTGCCATATAGAATGGATATCTGAATATTGAATTATATATGTATATATTATTTTTTGTTATTTCATTCAATTTTTTCAAGGTGATGACGTTTTATTATTGCATATTATTTATTTTGTTTTATTATGATTTATTATGATTCTTAATTATAGGTCGTTAAATGGAAGGATTGGTTATATTGAAAGTTTTTGTTTCAATGCTCTTCACAATTATAGTAGAAACTAAACCCTGGTACTATTGGAGAATATAGTGTTCTGAATATAGCTATATGGGAAACAATAGATTATAAAAGGTGGAAATTACCACATATTTGGCATCGATTAATATTTTATAAAAAATAACTAAAATGTAGTAAATTATTTAACAAAACCCACACATCAATTAGACCTAATGGTAAAATTCATCATAATATTACTATATTTTTTACCCATACTTTCTCTCATACACTAATGAAAAATATATTGATGAAATATATCTAATCAGAACCTATTTTGATTCCCAATTATTTCATATGTATGACAATAATTTATAGAGATATTTTTTAGGAATTGTTTTTTTCTCATGTAATTTCACTTTTTCCCCTACTACTCTTTAGTATAATTCCTTATATTGTGTTTCTAAAAGGTGGGTTATACATGGAATATTGTATATATCTTTATCAATGATAAAATATAATTAGAAAAATTATAAAATCATGTTTGATGGAGTGAAAAATGATGTGTGAGAGAAACAGATTTCAGATGATGTTTTATGGAGTTTAATCTAGTGTCTCTTATAGTTTGAACATGTTTGTAACATGTTTGATAGAGATTAATGATTTTATAGGGAGTTTGAACATTGTTTCAACTTATATTTTATCACATTAAGAAAACCTTAATCTGTTGGAGTTTTATATATGCTATATTTTTAATTAAAATATATTAAATTCTATAAAGAGTTTATATAATTAGGTTTGTAAATATAATATAAAATTATAACTATAAATATCTTTATAAAAATAAATAATTTTTTATTTTAAAAAAATTTAGAAAAAGGTATTAAATTTTAGTATAAAATATAATAGCAAAAAAACACTATAAATAATATTTTTGATAGAAAAATAAATGTTGGTAATAATATTATAAACAAATAAATATGTCAGTTGAATCAGTTGCTAAATTTATTTAATAGAAAATATATATTCTTATTAAATTATTATAATTGAAAAACATCTAATTTATCTATTACAATAAAAAAATTCAATAGAGTTTTGAAAAACAATTTACTGAAAGGGATATATTTGTTTTTAAACTCTTTTCCAACAGAAAGTGTACCTTCTCTAATAGATATATCTCTGTCAAAAAACGTTATATATATTTATTATGATTGTGGAAACTGATCTAAGATTGTGTGTATGGGGTGTCACATGAATCAAATGTAGATTCCCATTAATTAAAATGAAAATATACACCATGATATTTTTGATTTATGTTATAGGAATCACTATGTGATAGTAGGAAAAATCTAAATTTTTTCTTTTTCACTATTTTCTTTCCCTAAGAATCTCATCATATAAGTACTCTCATAATTAATTATATAATTTAGAGGGGTGGTGGAGGAGTATCACTCAATTCTCTTGAGATAATTCATGGAGAGGAACTCTCTATGGCTTCAGAGGATTCATCAGAGATCCTTATAAAAAAATGTAAATAGTTAGATCCATGGTTGGACATAATATGATTGGGTTTAAATAGTGAATTATTTAGAAAATAATAATTTCACTTGATCACTTTTTATATTCTTAATCTATTGGGAGCCCCATTTATTTTATTATAACAATATTTTTATTATTTATTGACGTGTACAATACCATTAAAGTAAATAAACGTTATGTTGTGAATAAATGAATAAAAAAATAATATATTTTTTAATATATATTATTCCTAACTAATCCTTTAAATTTAGTCATTCATTCCTCAAAATTTTTATTGAGCCTTGAATAATTACTATATATTTAGTAAATAAATATAGATACTTGATTATCAAAAAAACAAAAAATATTATATTAACTGATAAATAAATAACTATTTATTAAATATTATCCAAAAAACTATTCTATGCGACAACTATCTGTTCAATGTATATGATCAAGAACACCTGAATAATAATTATTCCACATATTTGAATAATCTGTATTCAACATTTTAAATAATAAATAACATTTAAAATTTATCTAAGTATTTATATACACTAAGTGTGTAACCCTCTAGCTCCCATTATTAATGAAATATGAAATAATTTCTTAAATTCCAAAGTTATCATCTATAAATATTTTAATTCCCCAAAAATATAATGTATGAACATTTTATACGATAATGTGTACGACATGAAGCACCAGGAACATAAGGGAAGATAATACCTATAAGATTTATAATATTTTTACAGTTTTAAATATATTCAATATTTAATGTATATTATAATGTGTGAAACTGTTAGATATCATACATCACCCTCCCCAATGATTTTCTTCAATGTATGGTGTTACATGAAATACTGATTCATTCCGAACAATGATATATTAAAAAACAATAATATTTAACTTTTTAATACATAACATAACCATTAAATTAGTGGGTATTAATATTAGTAACCAACATATGAATATTATTTGTTTAAATAATCATAATATGAATTCATTGGTTACAAATTTATTAGAAATGAATATAAGAACCAATTTAATATAAAGGGAATGTTATTATAGAAAACTATTTTTAGGATCCCAAAGCTAATATATCCTAATAAATTAAATTAACTAAAATTAGTGATTCATATTAATAATAATATATATATATATTACATATTAAAAAAATATTTTTGATAATCATCTAATAGATTTGACAAACATAAGATAAAAATAAACACAATACAACACACTAAAATCAATATTTTTATTAAGGACCCTTTATCACCATTTAATAGAGAACCTATTTTGACTAGAATATCTAATATTTTTATAAATTTAATCTGTCAAAATAAATTTATTCTTTTAAATTGAAACCTAAAAATTAGTTTTGAGCGATTATTTCGTATTTTACAGTAATGTTTCATATTTTAATTGAACAGTGAAAAATAATGAAATTGAATGAAAAAACAAATTTTTTATCCAATTTATTTATAAGTGTAAATTTAAATTTATAATTCATTCAATTTTTAATTAGATATTATTTATATTTTTTATTTCAATATAGATAATTGGAATCTATATTGATTTTAAATTCACTATTAAAACAAAGCTTCCATTTGGAAATTTTTTACTTAAAAACCTGTATTGTTTTACTATCTACGGGATTAAATTTAAATTAATTTTTTATTCTTATGTAATTTTAATTAATAAAAATAGATTGATAAATTTTTACCACAACAATTTATAAAATCTAATAACCTAATCTTAGTTTTTGAAAATAAATTCTAATGGAATTAATTAAAATTTATTACAATGATTAATGTTAAATTAAGCTTTACAATTTACTAAAACCTAAACAAAAAGGGAAAATAACCAACCCACATATTTAATCCCATTGGATGACAATAATCCTGCCACTAAATGTCAATTTTTCCTTTTTTGGGTTTTTATTATATTTTTTTGGTAAAAACATGGGTACACATTAATTTTTTTCAATAATAAAATTTGAATCCATTTCCACTTTTATAAAAGGCCACCATCCCTCTTACTTTCTCACACCTCTATGAGCACATTGTATCAAACACGATATAACCAAATATCTATTCAAAAGTCATTCTCTTAGGAAGGATTCCTTCCCTTTGGAAGAATGGAATTCATTCAATCCCTTTGGTTCAAACCAAAGGGAGTGACCCGATTATGAGGTAACGCCTGTCCATAAACTTATAAGTTTTATTTCCATTATCCACTCACAAAAACATATTTATTCCATGATAATATAACAATTAATATAACAACCCTATTCATTATTACACACATAAAAATGATTTATTTAAAAATCATGCACATAATAAAAATATGAGGAATGAGAGGTATATTGACTTGGGAAATTACTAATATTAAATAACAACATAGAACATAAAACAAAACTAATTTATTGAAATAATATTTTACATGACCACAAAATGTCATTGTACATAGCATTGAATGAGATAACCTGATGACATGCATAAGAAAAGGGTTATATTCACATCATATTAAGTGAGTAAAAAAGGCAAAACATTAAAAATATAGTATATGTTAGGGAATAGACATATCAATGTAACATAAGAGAAACATGAATATAAAGTATTGATATAATATGATTATCAAAAAATTGAAATGTGGAAACCACATTTAACATGATATTAGCATGAGCCAAGGCCCATTGCACATTGAGTATGAGTAAACCCTCATTTCACTTAAATAAGAATGATTAAACCCTCATATCACTTGACGTATCATGATACTAATAATTACCCAATGCATTGAAGCACTATCCATGCATAGCCTTCGTAATCATTTTATTTCAAACTTAAATATGCCACACGAATCCTATAACCTATATTCATTAAACAACTTCATTTATTCCATGATAAAATAATTTTCAATTAATACATGAAAATATATAATCATGATGTAAATGTGTATAAATTTGTATACCCTTTATAGAGAAATGGGAATGAAATTCACTTCACAATGACTTTAGCTTGGAAAATCGCGGTGCAATTTTGGCAGCATAATGACGTGAGATAATAATTCATAAAAATTGTTGACGAGAAGGAAAGAAGTGTCTCATAATATGTAAATTAAATGGAATGTTTTGTGTTCAGATAGATACATGTTCTCACATAAGTAATGGAATTTAGATTCATAATTCAAAAAATTTCATGATTTGAAATGAGGAGAGAGAAATTGCTTACGAAATTTCAGCATGGTAATAAGTGTACATGGGAGGCATTAATGGGAAAGATATGGGTCAATAATAATTAAAAAATAAATAGGGAATTTTTAGGGAGGTTAGAAATAATACCCCAATATTTCTAAATGAAATAAAAATAGTATAATAACATAATGAAATTTGGAAAAAAATGAGAAAGGAAGAAATCCCTTAATTGGAAGTGTAATCCCAAAGGCTTGGGAGAGGATTGGAAAAGGATTATTGGGAGTTTGCATACCTTGGGAGGATTATAGAGATATTATGTCCGAGGTTTTTTGAGATCCAAATATTTTTAGTGAAGATGAACTGGGAGCTAGCATGGGATTATATAGTAAAAGGGAGGGAATTCTTTATTATTTAGGTTTTGGACAATACATTTCAAACATATCAAAACCAAAAAACATACAAAGGTTTTCAAACATCGTTTTTGCCAAAGGGGAGTGAAAAAAATTATTTTATAAGGCAATGGAAGAACATGTTAACATGTTATGCTTTCTTATGTAGAGGTGAGTCACGCTCTCAAGGAAATCATTTTCAAAAGATAAAATGTTTTATAAGACTTGGAGGGTCCACTAGAAAATTGTAAAATTAATCAAATAAACCTAAAATAACATTATTTGAATAGTAAAACATATATTTTCTGAACAACCCATTTATATTATTTTATTAACCAACTATGGGTACATTATGATGTCATTATACACATTATATAATTAAACAATATTTAATTTTTACAAAAAAATTTATTGTCTAAAAAAATATCGAAAAATTCAATATTGTATAATTTCAACATCCTAATTCCATAAATAATACTCATTTCATCTAAATAATTTTATAAATATGTTAATTTTTACTTTTAAAATAAAAAGTGATATTTATTGAAAATTCATGGGTTTTGAAAAAATGGCTTTGAAAACCTAAATAAAAATAACAATTTTATTCATAAAAATTATTCAATAAAATATATTTAAAAAAAAGTAATATAGTAATAAATTTTTGTTAAAATATTATTTAATTCAGAAAATCCATTAATTCATCAAAATTGATTTCTTAATTTCATATTTACTAAAAATACTATTTGTGTTTTAAAAAATATTTACAAAGTAACAATAATAAAATGAATGTATATTTTTTGTTCTATTACAAAATAATGTACATAATCATAATGCTAGGGTATTATTACATAACCCCTTATAACGCCCTCATATGACCTAAGGGTAAGTTATGGGATGGTGATAGACTATTGGGGTTGATCTGATAACATCGCTTGGGTGGTAATCTCTATCAACTTACAATTCTATCGTTGGGGGTTTTGTTCGAGCATAATGTTTTGATGCTCAGCTTGGGCTTGGACAAGAGAAAATCCCAGTGATGTCAACTCCTTTCTGTGTTCTGACAAATGGGCTTTGTATATAGTAATTCTACTGGATGAGCTCATTGCTTCCTTTTTCTGAGTAAATTTTATTAGTTAAAGCCCTATATTTATTCTAATCATGTGATCACTATTCAATGACTATATTACAAATGGTAACAATTTTTAATGGTATTTTAAAATTCAAAAACATAAAACCAAGGAAGTGAATATGTTTTATATAGCCATTTTACATAATAATACATTAAATTAAATCAATAGTAATTATCAGTAATAAAAAATTATGTCATTAAAATATTCCCCCTTATGAAATTTCACCCTCAAAATTTTATTTTGTAACACTAAAATATATGTGGGTAACTCTACTTTATCACTTCCTCTGATTTACACATTGATTTTTCAAACATGTGGAATCACTACATCACCTTGGTGATGGGAATTGTCTTATTTCATAGAACTATTTTCCTATGACCTATGATCTTTATCATCTTCTCTTCATATGACAGGTTATTCTCCATTGGTACCACCTCTCAATTGAGTAAATGTTATGGGCCAGGTATGTACATGTTTATAGTGATACATGGAACACATCATGTACTTCAGCTAGGTTTGGTGGGAGTGTATGTCGATAGGCCACCACTCTAATGAGATCAGGGATCTCAAAAGGGATGATGTACCTTGGACTATGATTTCCATTATTTCTGAATCTCATAACTATCTTCCACGGTGATATGCATAGGAATACCACGTCTATGAAATCAAATTGTGTGTATCATTGACAATTATCAACATAGCTCTTTTTTTTTAAATTTGATCAGCTTTAATGTGCTACTGGATGGTATTAACCTTCTCCACCATTTCTTCAACCATTTCTAGACCTAATATTTTCCATTTCCCAACTTCATCCCAACATGCGGTTGTTCTACACCTCTTCTCGTAAAGTGCTTCATAAGGAGCCAATTGGATGCTTGAGTGAAAACCATTGTTGTACGAGAACTAAACCAAAGGATGTTGTTGATCCCATCTGCTTTTTAAGTCCATTGAGAATTCTCTCAACAAGCCTCAAGTGTTTGGATAGTTTTCTCATATTTTCCATTATTTTGAGGATGATAGGCAATACTGATGTTCATCTATGTATTTAGATTTTTAGGGAGAATAATCTAAAACATAGAGGTGAATTTTGGATCCCGATCAGATACAATAGATAGTGGTACTCCATGCACCCTTAACACTTCTATGATATATATTTGTGCCAATTTATTCAATGATAAATAATTTTTAATAGAAATTAAGTGTGTTGTCTTTATAAGAAGATCCAAAACAACCCAGATAGAATTGTTTTCTTTGGATGTCTTCAGATGTCTAGTGAAAAAGTGCAGGGTGATTTTCTCCCATTTATAGGCCGGTATGGGTAATAGTTGCATCATCCCCTTATACTTCTATCTCTCAGCCTTCACTTGATGACATACCAGACACTTTGATGTATACTCAATGAACTTATTCTTAATGTTATCCCACCAATAATTCTATTGGAGATCTCGGTACATCTTTGTGTTTTCTGGGTGAATGGAAAAATTAGAAATATGTGCATCATTAAAAAGTTCATTCTATAACTTTGTATTTTATGGAACATGTTGTAATGTTCCAAATATCACAATTCATTCTTCATTAACATTGATTTATGAGGATTTCCCTTTTTCGATAGTTTCCACTTTCTTCAGAATTCCCATATCATCCATTTTAACATTCTTTAATCTTTCTAAAACAGGTGGTAATGCAATAATTTATGAAATTATTTATGATTTACCCTTCTTTGTGATACCCATGTCCATCATTATCAAATCAAATAAAATTGGATCCTTTCCAATTATCTTTAATGATATAATTGTTGGGACCTTTCTACATGAAGAGTCCCCCACCTTGTTTTCTTTCCTAGGGTGGAAATGGATTGAGCAATGATAGTCTTTGATCATCTTTAACCATATTCATTGGCGCATAATCAACTCATTATGTGTTATAATATATATGAGGATTTAGTGGTCGATATATATTTCATACTTCTCCAAAAAGAGGTAATGTATCAAAATTTTCAATGTAAAGATTACTGTATCCACCTCTAGATCATGTGTTGGACATCTTTTCTCATGAACATTCAATTTACATGAAACATAGGTAATCACTTTGTCATTTTTCATCAACAAACATCCCATGTACTTATTCGAAGTGTCACTAAATACATTGAAATATTATCCACTTGTGGGTTGTGTGATCATGAGTGCAGTGATAAGCATCCTTTTCAACCTAATGAATCCTTATTCACATTCTTCACTCTAAGAATACATGACTCCCCTCCTAGTTAGCTTGGTAATAGGGTTTGAAAATTGTAAGAAATTTATAAAAAATCAGTGATAATATCCAACTAACTACAAGAAGCTACAGATATGCGTCACTGATGTTGTTATCAGCCATCCCTCAATCGTATCTATCTTAGAGGAATCAAAAGATATCCCATTTCTTGTGATGATATAACCCAAGAATGGGACCAGCTTCAACCAGAGCTCACACTTGTTATACTTTTCATAGATCTTATCCATTCACAAGGCCTCTAGTACAATTATTAGATACTACTCAATACTCTATTTGGTTTTTGAGTATATTATAATATCACCTATAAATACTTCCACAAATCTATTAGGAAAAAATCTAAACACTATATTCATCAATTCCAAGAATATTTTTGGAGCATTAATGAGTCTGAAAGGAATTACTATAAATTTAAAGTGCATTTATCTTGTACGAAAAGCAGTCTTGGGTATATCCTCCTTCTTCGCCTTTACATGGTAATATCCCAACATCAAATCCACCATAGAGAAGTATTTTTCTGAACATAGTTGATTGAATAAGTCAATAATTCAGGGAAGAGGATAATTTTTCTTTATAATGATATTGTTGATCTCATAATAATCAATAAAAAGGTGCATTGAATCATCAATTTTCATGACAAAGTTGAATGGTTTACCCCATGGTGAAGCACATTGGTGTATAAACCCCTTTTCCAGATTCTCTTGTAATTGTTTCTTTATCTCCTCAAGCTCCAAAATAGCCTTTATATATATAGTGTTGTATATTAGAAACAACCCAGGAATATGATAAATTTAGAATTCATCATCTCTTCTAGGAGGAAGACAATGAAATGTTTCGAGAAACACTTCAGCGAATTCCCTCACAATAGGCATGTCTTCAAGGATGGTATCTTTTATGGACTCAATCATCTGCGCCGGATATGCATGCTCATAGGGCAGTAATATCTATGCATGAGATGATGGTGCTAAATAATATTCATCATTCTCCTTGGAAATTAACAGAATCGAGGGTCAATTCTCCATATGGAGAGTGATTTCCATCTCATGGAAATTTATAATGGCTCTATATATGGAAATCCAATCCATGCGAATAATTGCATCAAATTACACTAGATGAAGTATAATATTCTTCTATGGGAAATTAAATCCACATAATATGAAAGGGGATGAGTTATTTTCATGGGATGCGATGATTTACCAATTTTTCATACTCACTGACATCTTTACTTCCATTATATGTGGTGGTGTTGGGATTGTTCTACTAATCATTAAAGATATAAAAAAATTGTGTTGACCCCAAATCAAAAAGTATTTTATCTATTCCAGATTGAATAACTAGAATACTTGTCACCACTTCATTATCAGTGTTCACTTCAGTGGTAGTGATAAATAAATCTCTCCCTTTCTGCCTTGAAGGTCGTTGATTGCCACCAAAATCACTTGTCTTAGGGTTCTGGTTTGCAAAGATCCTCGATTCTTTGAAATTGTAGCAATGAAAAATGTGTTGAGGGTCGAATGGGGCATTCCTCTCCTCTATCACAGTCTCGAGTTTCTCTTGTCGGTAGTTAATAGGCAGGTTCACTTATCATCTATACCTAGAGAATTTCATTTCCCCCTTAAGGAAATTTATGTGGTTCTTCTTTCCACACCTTTGGAATGTGGGGTGCTATATTTTTTTATCACTCTTAAATTTATCCATTGTACTTGAAAAATTAAATTCCAACATGCGCTTCTTATCCATGTGATACCTTTGAGATTCACTGATCTCTATTTTGACTTTGAGGGCACATCAGACAATTTTCTCATAGCTCTCGATGTCATGGATCACTTAGGATTTTTGTAGGCATGGTTTAGGCCACCAAAGAAGTGGTCAACCTTGTATTTAGGGGTAATGACAATGATGGAGGCATATCATGTAAGGCTTGTGAATTTTTTCCTCATATGCTCTAATATATCAGTCTTTTTTTGCTTATGGGAATGGAATTACCTTTCCATCTTTAGGTGGAGGTTGTGAGAAAAAAATTTATAGAATAATATTTTCCATAAATCCTTTCATTCAAATTCCTCTATCTCATCCTTGGAATTCATATTTTTTTATCAATTTCCACCATTGATCTATTCACCTTCCATAGAGTAAGCGTCCAGAAGAATCTTCTCTTGTTTGGAACATTTTATGATAGAGAAGATCATTACAATGGGTTTAATCCATTGTTCGGAGATTGAAGGATCATATGATCCATTAAATGTAAGAGGGCTGTCTATCATGAAAATATCGATTGGGAAATGTTATTTATTGTGGGGGCGGGGGAGGGGGGTTGAACGTTCCTATTGAACAATGTTTTTATTCAAAACATGTGTTAACTAAGATAGCATCTTGAAAAAAAAATTTGATTACCATTCCCATCGGATTGGGAAACTCATTAGAACAGTCCTCACATTGATCTTCACATTGGTTATTAGCCCGAGTCATCTTATTAGCAGCCATTGGCTAGAATAAAAGAAAAGTTTGGGGTAACACATAGAGGGGAATCTAATTAAAAAAGGTATAACTATAACAACACCATGTTTTCATTGTAAGTTATCTCTTTAATGTAATTCGATATCCTGCGCTACAAGCCACGCGAATTTCAAGCGCATCACGACATATCAAACTAGTAATTTAAAACCTCATTATGAAAATATTAATAAATAATTTTATTTATATATATATCCAATATAATCTTAACATTCATATTTTTTGTTTCTTAGTCATAATATAAGGAAAAACTCAATTTTTCATATAAATCAAGTATTTTTTTAAAAAATGTTGTTTTTCCACCATTTAAAGGAGAACCATTATTAAATCCATTATTTCCCACATTTATATATTTAATTTAATGAAATTATATTCTTTTTAGAAGTTGGACATAAAAACATTGTTTGGATAAATTTTTGGTTCTTTTCTGATAACTTTCACATTTTGATAAATTGTGAAAAGTACTAAATTTTAATTTAAATCAACTTTTTTAATCAAAATAATTTATAGTGTTAAATTATAAATTTGAGTGGTTTTGAAGTATAATTAGAATATATTTTTTCATTTAATATAATTTATGTCATTGGATGTAATTTCACATTTAATTTTTACATAAACACATGTCAATCTTTTGATAGTTTGTTCTTCTTAAAAACCCGCTTTCTAGTTTTGAGAACAAGAATTAATTTATAACTTATTAATGCAACTTATATATTATAAATTTTTAAAAATAGAAATCATTTTTTAATTTCTAATGTAAAAAATATATTAGGGTGAATTTTTGGTATTTTTCTTAAAATATTTAATTTATGATGAATAGTGAAAAACTCTACGTTATTTTTTAAAACAAACTTTTATTTAAATAATTATAATTTATATTTTAATTTATTTTAGTCTAAAAATAGATAAATAATACCTATACTAGTTAAATGTAATTCATTGGAGTCATTTTATAAAAAAATTAGATGTATAAGATTTTATTGATGTTTTTAACGTCTTTTACCCACCTTCTAAGCACATTTTCAAATTTGCATAAAACGTAATTTTACCGCTTCTGTGAATTGAATTTCGAAAATTGGAGATACATGGTAGAAATTAGTGTGTAAAATTTTGATTAATAAGATGAAAATAATTATTGGTGAACATTAACTTTTGTATTTTATTTACCATGTTTAAAAGTAAATAGGGTAATTAATGTTTAAAATGAATTTATAATTACATGAAGACGTGTCCTAATTCTATAAGATAAGTTTTTTTACACCCAAATAAAAATTAAAAATTAAATATGATCATATTTGATCCACTTGGATTAGAGTTAGAAATTTATTATTATTTTCTCTAAACAATAGTTAAAAGTGATAAATTCGAATTATAATAACTAAAAAATATTTAATATACGGTTATACAAAAGATAAATTCAATGATTAATATTAATTATAAAGATAAAATGATTTCTTACATAGTGGTATTTTATTTAAAAATATTAGACATTACATAATTAAATTTATTAATGACACAATGGTGATGCAGTAATTACCTTATTAATGAAATATTAAAATAATAGAAATTTTAAATAAATTTAAATTGTGTCTTTTGATGCTTTCTAAAAAAATTTTAGGTTAATATGAAATGTTATAATTTATTTAATGTATTTTCTTTGATTTAATAATATTTTTTTGACTTTCATAAAAACCAGATACTAAATTGTGTCCAAATTGACATAAAAGTGTTTTTAAAACAAATACTATATTATTTAATGGGGTAATATTACTAAAAATATAAGGCTTGGTCATATAACTTATATAATGATAGATATTTTATTAATGAACCACTTTAGTTTCACTTGTAATTTTATAGTATGTTTATTAACCATGTAATATAAGAAAACAAGAAGACAATGTAAAAGGTAAACTATTTAATTAATAGTTAAATATAAATGATAAGGTTTATATGGTGACCTAAACATCTCTAAAGCCTATTGGTCGTGAGTATGTAGACCCATAACCACCTTTTCCTTGAAATATATCCATTTATAGCCATTATAAGCCGAAAATTATTTTATAATAAAATAATATTTCAAGGTTTTCCTAATGTAACCCTCCCCTCTCTTATAAAAGGGTACTTCCCCGTAACTAAAAATCACACCTCTATACCCATTTTTCATGTCCAAACCGTTCCCAAATATATTCACAAATACCCTCAATTCAACCTATAGGGCTTATATTTTTCAGAAATCTAGCATAAGGATCCCTTTTGATCAAATCAAAAGGAAGCACCCGATGAAGAGGTAAAAATTTCATCACCTCTTTCAAAGTTCTTTTACTCTTCCACAAAATCATTCATTGTTGTTTCCTTTCCAAAGTAATAACTCCAGTTCCTTATAAATACTATTATGTTATTAAAAATATTTTATAACCATATTCATTATTCTATCTATCCTATGAATGAAATATCAGCATAGTTGTGTATGTATGGCTTACCATCTCCATGTCGTGGTGTAGTTTGTTATTCAACACTTCATTATTTTTATGGGTTTAATAATGAGTACAATTGATATGAATAATAAATATAACATGTTAATTATTCCATATATATGATATAATATATAATTACATATGATTTTACCATCAATAGATTGATATTGTCAACCGTTCATAGGTACAGATCACTGTCTCCACGGACATGATGTGATTAACTCCCCATCATAACCATTAAATAATAATATCCATTTTATGATTAAAAATAATTCCTAATAACATAGTATAATTATGGATATGAAAAAAATACATCCTATACATAACAAACATTACTTACATTACAAAATATATAATGAAAAATTAATCAGTTAACACCCAAAACAATGATACTACTAAAATAATATTAGCAAAGCAATGTTAGAAGATCATATATGATATCATATTTATGTTTGTGGTTATTGTATAATTTAATGAAAATGATTTAAATATTACACAAGAGGTTAATTTACCCTCTAACAATGATAATTACAAGGTAAGGGTTCATTATATAATATCTTTATTATCCGAGGTTGTTTATATGTAAGTATATACAGAGACCTCTTTATCATCTACATCTATGTTTCCTAAAAATGTATTTCAAAACATATTTAATATTTACTATAATATTACTTATAGTCATTTATACTGTTTTTTACCTATTATAAATTATTTTGAAATGAATATTTCTCTCATTTTCCAAACAAGGTACATTATGGCCTTTTCGAAAAATTAAGGTAATAATGGTTTTTTAACATATACGGTAAGAGTGGCTGTTTTGCGCCGTTATAACACCGTTTAAGATTACCTTACAAGATTATAAGAATATTTAAGTAATAAAAACTTTGATATAATTAACTACCTTTTAAATGATTTCAAAATAGAAAGAGATATTTCTATCAAATAATTTTGAGTTCATCTATGTCAGCATAATTTGAGGGATTTTACACTTGTTCGATGTAGATTTATTATGATACAACATTCCATATTGTATTAAAGTTTTTGTGATATGTTTGATAGTGGATGTTTTATTTCTATACCATTCATGGTTTATGGTTAAAGTATTAACATTTCATATGCTAGTATTAATATAAATGTTTATTTTATGTTTCAACCTTTTCATATTAGTTAATCATTGCACATAATATGTAATGGGTGGAGCCCTCTATGGATCCTCAATCCATCATTATGTATCATAAGACAAACTATTGTCTTGGGATAAGGCCTTGACAAAATTTTATTTGTAGTCTTTCCTTGAGGCCTTAACTATGTGGTTATGATGTGTGGTATTATAAATTCCATAGTTATGAAATTACTTATTTATATTACATGTGATTATTCAACTAGTAGAATATCCATGTGAATAAGTGAATGGAATTATTTGATTTATCTTTTCCATATTATGATGAAGTTTAATTTTAAAAGGCATAATGTTTCACCCTTATACATTTTCTCCTATGTTTATTCTTATTTATGAATGTCTCGCTATATTGTGATCCTTACTGAGCATCTGAGCTCACCCATTTCTTAGGATTAATTTTTCCAAGATGTGATGAAGTATATTATGATTGACCTTCAGGGATATGCATTAAAATATGAGTGGGTTCAAAGGAGAGCCAATTTAGTTTTAATATTATATAATTTAATGTATAAATTATGTATATATCACTTACTTCCAAGGCTACTAAACTAATCAATATTTCATGACATTATCCCTTGTGATCATGCATTGTTATATAATAATGCACTAACTCTGGGTAACTAGGGTGTGGGCGTTACAGTTTGTGTCATAGGAAGTTTAGTAAAAATCATGGAAACTAGATTTATAAAAACTCTAATTAGAGAACATTACCCTAAGATAAAAATTTAGTATTAGAATATAAGAACATCCAAAAATAATGGTGGTTTTAATATTATGGGGGTTTTTGAAGAAAATATATCCTTGTCTGGATACAAACTGCAAAAGGTGGATCTGGAAAATATTTAACTATGTGTAAAAACTACGACAAGGAGTTTTGTGTTTGAATTAGGGTATCCTGGTACATGAAAACAGGCCATTCTACACTCATGGTATTGACACTCTTGGGGGATATGCTTAAGATAATTCAAAATTTCAATACAAACCATTACGAAGGATTTATGGGTAAATACATCCTCAAAGAAAACATTTTTATGTATATGTATTATATGCATAAACATTACTATTTTCGTAAGATATTATACATGTTTGGTGATAGGGATTTCAATTCAGAAACTAACCTAGTGTATGCCATTGTTTAGAAATAGTGCCCAATAGAAGGAATGTGAACTACCACAATACACAAGATCCAAGGAGTAAGAAGTATCATATCATTCATAGACTTAAGACAATATTTTTAATAGAAATATTGTCCCACATATTCTCATCATATGAATAAATAGTATCAAATTTTAATATGATAATTAAATAATTATCTTAGTCTTATGGCTTTGAAGGGATGCTAGAGAATAAAAGGATGGTTGAGGAAAATATGGATATAGGGAAGAAGGGAAATAAGTATATTCGCATAAGTGATAACTGTGGAAATAATCACCTTGGTAAATTCTTGGAGGGAATGGGAGTTTGTTATAAGTATGGATAAAAATGACCCCATGTATATGATTATAAACATAAGAAAAATCTTTCAAATATAAAATGCTTTATCCTCACGGAGTTGGGACACTATAGGAATCGATGACTCAATCATCATAGTATACCCAAAAAGATTCTATTGAATACTAATAAAGTTATGATACTACCACAGATTAAGGGTAAAAATTAGTGTTCTTATATTTTTACTAATAAATTTTGTAATTTGGGTGGTGTATCAATGATGTAATAGTCATTTTAATTATGGAAATAAATAAGAATTGTACTATATTACTATTTCATTGAGTATTTGAGATTGTATGGTACCAAGAAAAGTGACTTAATAGAAAATTTAACATTTTCGAAAATACATGGTTGAGGGAAAGATATAGCTTAATATGGTCCTAATATCGAAAAAAGTGATTTGGATAATGTAAATTGGGTATTATTGAAATCCTTGGAACTGATCAATGGTTTGTGTAAAACGTGATTCATTCCATCATTATTGGGAGTTTTCAAGATTTTGAAATTTAAGGTGTATATTCATTATTCTATGTTTTACATTAAGAACGAGGAAGAATGAACACATTCAATATAGTTTTATAGTAATTCTATTTGTTACCATGTTTTAGAAGAATACAAGATGAAGCTATTCACATATATATTATGTGACCTTCCTTATAAATTTTGGACCGTGGGTTTGGACAGAAGTATTGTGGATAAGTCTAAAGGTTGGAACAGATTACATTTGACCTTGGATACTATTGTATAATGTTAAATAAATTCTTAAGATTATTTTTTTATTCTAACAAAAAAAACACTGAGGTTGGGCGACAACCCGTCGCGACCGGTAAGGCCGCGAGACTTGAACCAAAAACTGAGGGGAGACAAGGGTGCATCACCTACCATTGGACTACGTGATGTCCTGGTTTGTATAATATAGTTTTTAATGATATGATTTATGAATTTTAAATTTATTTTTTTTGAACCCTTATACGATTAGGATAAATAGATCATTTTTTAGTACTATTATCTTTTGGAGTGAAAGATGAGAATGTGGTCAAAATTAGTTAATGGATAAAACTATACTTGTCAAGTTTTAATTTTTTTATTATTTAAAGAAATTAATTCTCAATAAACATGGAATGTATATAAATACAAAAAATGATTTATCATAATAACTTATTTTTTGTTGAACTGATGATATTTTAAATCACAATAGATTTATGGTTTTGAGTAATTCAATTTTTAATGTATTTTTCACTTTATTTTGATTGATAACCTCAATCACTACCAATAAATATTTTCTTTTTCCCTCTAATTATGTCTGTATAATTTCCTCCAATTTTCTATTATTTGATACCCTAATTTTATGGTGACTTTTTCATTTCCCTTTCCCTCTTATTAAGGCTAAATTTTGTTAACCTTATTTTTGATGTGTGTTTTCCACATTGGTATTTTCTATTTTCAACCATTTATTTTCAGAGAAAAATTTCATATTATGAGGAAACAATTTATTTAAGGAGGGGAGAATATAACACCCCAAGATTCCATATGACGTTTTTTCTGTAAAGTAATTAAATAACATTTGTTACACATTACACCGAGTTCAAGCGCATCATGACATATCCAATTAGCCATTTAAATAGAATTTATGAATAGTATTAACAACATATTAAATTATATATATATATATATATATCCTATATAATTTTAAAATTCCTATTTTTTGTTTTTTAGACATAATATATGTACAAATTCCATTTTTCTGATAAATGAATCAGTCTTCAAAAAAATGCAGTTTTTTAGCATTTTAATGGCGAACCATTTTTGAATCAAATATTTGACATTTTTTTAAATTAAATTTAATGAAATTAAAATCTTATTTGTAATCGGGACATAAAAATTTATTATGGAGTAATATTTGGTACTTTTCTGATAACTTTCACATTTTGATGAAAAGTGGAAAAAAATTAATTTTAATTAAAAATATAATTTTTATTCTTAATCATTTATAGTGTTAAATTATGAATTTGAGTGGTTTTATAGTATCATTAAATTATATTTTTTTCATTTAATATTTTTAGGTAATTGGATGTAATTTCAAATTTAAATTGTACAAAAACGCATGTCAATATTTTTATAGTTTTTACTACATAAAACCCCACTTTCTGGTTTTGAAAAAAAGAATTAGTTTAATATTAATTAATTTAAATTATATGTTTTAGATATGGAAAAATAGAAATCATTTTTTATTATATAATATCAAAATTATCTTAGGTTAATTTTTTAGTATTTTTCTGAAAACATTGAATTTTTGATGAATAGTGAAAGACACTCATTTATTGTTTAAAACTGAATTTTATTTAAATAATTATTATTTTTATTTCAATTTATTTTAATGTAAAATTATATAAATAATATATATATTATTTATGTTAAATTAATTTGAGTCATTTTATAATAAAATTAGATGTATAAATTTATATTAAACTTTTTAACTTCTTTAAGCCACATTTTAGGCACATTTCCAAATTTGCATAAAACATAATTATTCCGCTTTTGTGAAATTAATTTAAAAAATAATAGAGACAAGGTGGACATAAATATGAAAAATTTGGTTCAATAGGATGAAAATAATTTTTGATTAATATTAACTTTTTAATATTATTTACCATAGTTAAAAGTAAATAGTGTAATTAAAGGTAAAAATGATATTATAAATTTCATAACACATGTCCTAATTCAATTGGATTAGTATTTTTAGACCAAAATCAACCTTATAAATCACATATGATTCTATTTGATCTACTTTAATTAGATTAGGAAATTTATTATTATTCTATTTAAAGAAGAGTTAAAAGTTTTAAATTCAAATTTAAATAACTATGACATTTTTAAAAAAGTGTTATACATAAGATAAATTCAATTATAAATATTAATTAGAATGAAAATAATATTTCCTACATTATGGTTTATTATTTATAATTTATATACATTAAATATTTAAATTTATTTATCAAATAATGATAATTCAGTAATTACCTTATTAATTAATGATTAAAATAATTGATATTATAAATAAATGTAAATTGAGACTTATGATAGATTTCATGCATTTTATAGGTTAATATGACATGTTTGGATTGATTTAATGTATTTTATTAGAATCCATAATTTTTTTATTTTCACAAAAACCAGATACAAAATAGTGTTAAAATTGAAATAAATGAGTTTTTTTAAAAAATAATATATTATTAAATGATATAATATTCCTAAAAATATATCATTCTTCCAAAGGACATATATAATGATAGATATGTTATTAATGAACCACATGAGGTTGTCTTGGATATATGTAGTACGTTTATTATCCTTGTAAAATAAAAATACAAGAAGACATTGTAAAAGTTAATCTATTTAACTAAGAGTTAAATATAAAATATATGGTTAATATGGTGAAATAAACTTCTCTAAAACCTATTGGTAAAGTGGATTTTAACAATACACACCGTAGCCTAGAAAAAATACATTTGGATCCAATATAAAGCATAGATAATTTTATATAAAAATAATATTTCATGATTTTCCTAAAGTGACCCTCACCTCTATTTTAAAACCATACTCCTCCTTCTCTCAAAATCATACCTCCAAAGCCAGTCGGATCAGCCAATATAACCACCCTTCATTTTATTACACAAATAGACAGGATTTATTACATAGAAAACTTCACTATATAGGTCACCGATGATCAAGATTTTAAGTGTCTTTGGGGATTAAGAACATTACATTACAACTTAAAACACAAGACGCAACATCATATTTAAAACTTATTTTACATGACCACTGCATTCCGTCATAGTTAGCATTTCATGGGATAACATGAGGACATTAATAAAAAAACAATGAGCTATAAATCATAGTAATTGATTTAATGAGACTAACATGAAAGATACAATACATGTTAAGCAATAGGAATATCAATGGAGCATAAGATAAACATGAACCTAGATGCATGATATAACATGATTAACATAACACAGAAATATGGCAACAACATTTAACATGATTTTATCATGAGTCAAGCCTCATTGCACATGGAGCATGAGTAAATAATCAATTCAATAGAATTTTCATGAGTAAAATATCATGTCATTTTACGTATCATGATACTAATCTTTACCCAATGCATTGGAGCACTATCCGGGCACACCCTTCTTAAACATTTCATTTCATTCATAAGTGTGCCACATGGATCATATAACCTTGTATAAAGCAGAATCATATGTTATTAAATTATTAATTAATTAGGAATAAATACATGAATTTACCATTCAATTTTTATATGTTCATAAAGGTGAATACCCTTGGTAGATACATGGGTATGGTATTCACTACACAATGATCATGGCTTGGAAAAACGCAGTACAATTTCAGCAGCATAACGACGTGAAATAAGGATTCATGAAAATGGTTTGTGATATTGAAATGAATATCTCATAATATATAAATGAAATGGTTAGTAAGGGGGTAATATAGATAAATTTCCCAATAAACCTAATGGAAATTAGATGCATAATACAAAAGAATTACATGGATGTAAAAGAGGAGAGAGAAATACCTCACAGAATTTCAGCATGGTAACAGGTGTACATGGGAGACATTAATGAGAGTGGGATGGGTCTATATTTATACAAACATAAATAGGGACGTATGGGGGCGGTAAAAAATTATACACAATCATTCATAATTTAATAAAAAGATCATAACAACTTAAAGAAAATTGGAAAAATACGAGAAAGGAAGAAATATTTTACTTGGAAGTGTGATCCCGAAAGCATGGGAGAGCATTTATAGAGACTTCTTGGGAGCTTGGGGTACCTTGGTAGGATTATATAGAGAGAATGGTATATGTTTTAGGAACTCAAAAGGCTTTTAGTGAAGAGGAAGTGGGAGCATGGATGGGTTTATATAGGAAAAGAGAGGGAATTCTTTATTATTTAGGTTTGGGTCACCACACATTAAACTAATCAATATCACAAACAATCCCATGATTATTTCCCATGTTTACATCCAAATTGGAGTGGAAAAAAATACTTTATAAGTCAAATGTCTGAACATATTAAAATAATAGGTTTACTTATGTAGAGGTGAGTCACACTCTTAAGAAATTCATTTAAAAAGTGAAAATGTTTTATAATTCTTGGAGGGTCCACTAATGTTTTGTAAAATAAATAAAACAATCCTAAAATCACATTATTTTAATGTTAAAACATAAATTGGCAGAACATATTATTTATAGTATTTTATTACATCATTATTGGGCCATTATGGTGTCATAAAACACATTATATATTTTAACGGTATTTATTTTTTACCCAAACATTCGATTGTCTCAAAAAATTATCAAAAACTAACTATTGGATAATTTCTATGTCATTATTAAAAAATAATATTCATTTTATCTAAATAATTTTCTAAATATGTTCATTTTTACTTTTAAAATAAAAACCAACCGTTAACGAAAATTAATGGGTTTTGACAAAAACGACTTTCAATCCTTAATAAAATTTACAATTGCATTCATAAATTTATATGATCATATATATTTAATAAAAATTAATTTTATAATAATAAAATCATATTTGAATATTATTTAATTAAAATATAATTTAATTTATCAAAATATATTTTTTAGTTGAATATTAACATAAAATTCTCTTTTCACTTTGAAAACTACTTACAAAGTAAAAATAATAAGATGAATGTATATTCATTATTATATACAAAAATTATGCACATAATTATAGTTCTATGGTTTTGTTACATAACCCCTTATAACACCCGCATAATATTGAAGGGTAAGGTGAGCGATGGTGACAGACTCTTGGGGTGGCTCAGATAACATTCCTCAAGTCGTAATCTCAATCAACATCTACTTCTCTTATAGGCGGTTCCGTTCGAGATTAACATGTTGAAGCTCGGTTCGGGCTTGGTCAAGAGAGAAGCCCAATGATTCAACCTCATTTCTGAGCTCTAAAAAATGGGCTTCATACGGGGTAATTCAACTGGATAAGGCCTTCAATTCCTTTGTCTGACTAAATTATATTTGTTAAAGCCCTATATTTATAATAATAATGTGATCACTATTCAACAGATATATTAGCAATGGTCACAATTCATAACATTATTTTAAAATCTAGAAACATATAACAAAACAAGTTCATATGTTATATAACCATTTTACATAATAAGACATTTAATCAGATCAAGTGGAATTTTCATTAATGAAAGTTTGGGTTATTGTAGACAATCCCTACTCACATATATTCCCATCTAACCTCAATTCAACCTAGAAGCCTTAATTTGATCACAACGGTATCATAAATAGAAATTTGGAAAAAATCAAATGGAAACACCCAATGAAGAGGTAATTATTTCATCATCTCGTTCAAAGGTCATTTCTTCTTCCACTACTTCATTCATTGTTGTTTCTATGACAATGTAATAACTTCAGTACCTTCTAATTACTATTATGTTATTATAAATATGGTACAACAACATTCATTATTACATCCATCCTATGAATGACAAATTCACCGTATGTGAATACGTACGTCTTGTCATCTCAACATCATGGTGTAGTTTTTGTTCAACACTTAATTATTGGTATGGTTATAATAATGAGTATAATTGATGTAAATAGTAAATATAACATGTTAATATTTCCTTATATATTATATACCATCTAATTACATATGATGTTACTATTAATAGAATGATATTTTCACTCTTGTGTACGTACAGGTTACCGTCTCCACGAATGCGATGAGATTTATTCCCCGTCATAACCATTAAAGAATAATTTTCATTTGATGATTAAATATAATGTCTAATAATTTAATATAAATCTACATATGAACCAAATACATCATATCTATACAAAACATGACTTATATGAGAAAATATATAAAGGAAAAAAAATCAGTTGACACCCAAAAAAAATGATACTACTCAAATTTTATCAAAAAATGAATATTAGAAGATAATATATGATATAATATTTAGCTATGTGGTTCTTTTATAATTTAATATCAATTATTTAAATATTATACTAAAGGTTAATGTACCATCGACCAAGTAAAAGTAAATGTTAAGGGTTAAATTTTCAATCTCTTTATTATTCATGGTTGTTTATACGTAAGTTTCCACTGGGACCTATTTATCATCCACATCCATGTTTCTCAAAAATATATTTCTCATTTTTTTAATATTTCATGTAATATGGGTTAAATTCATTTATACCCTTGTTTTAATTTTTATTAAATGTTTTGAAAGAAATCATTATGTCATTTTCCTAACAAAGTACTTTATGACCTTTTATTCAAATTATTGTAGGAATGTTTTCTTACTTATATGGCGGGAGAAACTATTTTCTTCCATTATAACAGCTTAGAAGCTTCCCTTACAATATTATATTAATATTTACAAAATAAAATTTTTCTTTTATAATTATGAGACTTTTAAATGGTTTCAAAATAGAATGTGATATTTCTATAAAATAGTTTTGATTCCATCCATGTCAACATTCGTTGATATATTTTACACTTGTTTGAAGTTGATTTATTATTATACAATCATTCATATTGTGTTTAATGTTTTGTGATATGTTTTAATGTGAACGTGTTATTTTAATAACATTAATTGGTTTATGGTTATAGTATTAACATTTCCTATTCTAGTTTTAAAACGAATGTTTATGTTATGTTTCAACCTTTTCACATGATGAATGAATTGGTCATAGTAAGTGATGGGTTAATCCTGATATTGATCTTTGATGCATCGGTAGGTATCATGAGACAAACTAGTGTCTTGGTAGAAGGCCTTGAAAAAATATTATTATTAGTCTTAGTATGAGGCCTTGACTATGTGGTTATGATGTCAAACACTATGAATTCTATCATTATGAAATTAGAAATTGATATTATATGTGATTATTTGACTAGTAAACTATCCATATGAATAAGTAAATGAAATTATTTTATTTATATTTTCCATATTATGATGAAGTTTAATTTTAAAATGGATTGTGTTTCTATTGTATACATGACCTTCAATGTTTATGCTTATTTAAGAAAGTTTCCACTATAATGTTATCTTTATTGAGCATTTCTGCTCACCCATTTTTTATGTTTTATTATTAACAGGATGTGAATAAGTATATTTTTATTGACCTGAAGGGATAGAATACAGGATATTAGTGTGTTAAAGGATACACAATATTGTTATTTTATTTCATAATGTAATTTAAAACTTACTAATGTATGTAGTACTTCTAAGGATCCTAAAATGATCGGTATTTTGGGACAATATCCTTTGTGATCATGCCAATGTAATGTAATAATGCACTAACTCTTGTTATCTAGGTTTAGGGCATTAAAATAACAAATAAATCACACATATTTCATTAACATATGAATTCATAATATTCAATCTATGTTATCCATGATCTACCTCCCAACATATATTCATAGGGGATTTTTTTTAATTCCCTCAATAGTGGTTCATACTATGCTTATGAATTTATCAAAGCAGATCCCTTGAATGTTTCATAACCAATATTGCAGCATGGCCCAATGTCGTGCACCAGTTCACATTCGAGTCTTGCTCAAAAAGGTGTTTTCGGCTTTTACCCCTAGATACATCTCTACCAGAGCCTCCTCTACCAGCTCATATACATACATGGATGTATTTTCGTGACAAACCACTTAATCAATACTGACCAAAATTTAGGGATTTTTTTATTATACAATGTCTTATCCCTAGGGTATTGAAGATGTTTTTCTAATCCTAATCACAAAAACAACTAAACTTATTCTCTTATACTAACTATCACAACTGTTCTTTTTATTATACATATAAAAATGATTTATTACATAAAATTTCACTTTAGACAACACTAGGGACCAATGGGTATAATGTCTTGGTAAATTAGGAACATTTAATAACAACATATTATATAAAACAAGACATCTTTATTAAAAAAATCATTTACATTACCACAACATTCCTTCGTACTCAGTATTCCATATGATAACCTGAGGATGTGCATAAGAAAAAGGTGACCTATAAATCCTAGTAAGGGAGTAAAAAAGTAATAAAATAAATAATACAATACAAGTTAGGCAATAGGCATATATATGGAGCATAATATACACATGAACAAAAAGGCATGATATAACATTATTATCATAACATTGAAATGTGGAAATAACATTTAATCGAATATTAGCTTGATCCAAGACCAATCACACATGTAGCATGGGTAATCTCTCATTGAACATGAATTGTAATGACTAAAACATCTTTAAACATAACGTATCATGACACTAATATTTACCCAATGCATTAGAGAACTATTAGGGAGAAACTTCTTAATTGTTTCATTTCATGCATTAGTGTGCCACATAGAACATATAACACAGATTCATTAAACATAATAATTTATTCCATGATAAATGAATATTTAATTCATACATTAATATATATACTCAATAAGCAAATGTTCATAAAGGTGAATACCCTTGATATTGAAATGTACATGGTATTCACTAGACAATGACTTTGGCTTAAAAAATCACAGTGCAATTTTAGCAACATAACAGCGTGATATAAGAATTCATAAAATTGATCTATAACGTAGAAAAGTGTGTCGCATAAAAATTTTAATAAATAGACAGTAATGGGGTCATATAGAAACATATCCCAACATTATTAATTTATTATAGATTCATAATAAAAAATAATAGATCTAATGTAATGGAGGAGAGAGAGATTCCTTACAGAATTATAGCATGGTAAGAGGTGTAAATGGGAGGCATTATTGAGAGAGAATTTGGAATCTCATCATTCAAACACAAAAAGGGATGTATGGTGGAGGTTAAAATAATATCTCAACATTTATAATGGAAAACATATTATAATAACCCAATTAATGTTGAAAAAATGAGTAAGTATGAAATCTCATACTAAGAAGTGTGTTCCCAAAGTCTTGGGGGGGATTTTGAGATGTTTATTAGGAGCATGTGTCACCTGAAGAGGATTCTAGAGAGATGAGTGAAGTGGTTGGTTGTGCTCTAATGGTTTTGATTGAATATGAAGTGGGATCTTGGGTGGGTTTATATAGTAAAATAAAGGGAATTCCTTATTATTTAGGTTTTGGACCCTGTACATTAAACTAATCAAAACCACATACCATACCATGGGTTTGGCCCATGGTTTTTGATAAATGGTATTGGAAAAAATTATTTTAAAAAGAAAATATCTGAACATATTAAAATATTAGGCTTGCTTATATGGAGGTGAGTCACACTTTCAGAAAAAATCATTTTAAAAAGATAAAATGTTTTATAAGTCATGGAGGCTTTAATAAAGCTTTTTAAAATAAATAAAACAAACCTTAAATCACACTATTTTAATGTTAAAACATATATTGCTTAAAAAAACCCAATTATAGTATTTTATTAAATCGCTATTATGTCATTATGATGTCATAAAAAACTTTATATAATTAAACTGTATTTAAGTTTTACCCAAATATTCTACTATATAAATAAATTAAGAAAAATTCACTAATGGATAATTTTGGTGTCTTGATTCCAAAAATAATATTCATTTATCAAAATAATTTTCTAAATATTTGAATTTATACTTTTAAAATATAAACCAAAATTTATCGGGGCCAGCCACTCCCCTGGGATCCACCCATCTTCTCGGGTCGCTCTGTCTCAACTGGGCAGGAAAAATGAGGTGTGACCCAATGTGTTGATGGATTTCTTTGACGAACCATCATCGATCGGGCTATCACCCTCTGGTATGCTCTGCCATCACGGCTGGCAATGACTCCTTCCCCGGCTGGGGCTCTACCTCAGGGTAGTGGCCTCTTTGTAGGGGAGGGGGGTTACCATGTTTGGAGGGTTCAAAAAGGCCACACAAAGGAATTCCCTTTTCAAAAAAGGATTGCTCTATACAAAAATATCTCACATAATCATAGTGCCTGGGTCTTATTACATAACCTCTTATAACACCCGCATATGACCTAATGGTAATGTGTGTGATGGTGAAAGACTCTTGGGGTGGCTAGGATAACATCGCTGGGGTGCTAATATCTACAAACTTACACTTCTCCCATAGGTGGTTTTGTTCGATCTAAATGTGTGGAAGCTCGGCTTGGGATTGGTCAAGAGCGAAGACCAGTGATTCCACCTATTTTTCGATCTCCATAAAATGGACTTCATACGGATAAATTCTACTGGATGGGTCCATAAATTATTTTTTATGAGTTAATTGGATTTATTAAAACCATATATTTATACTAATCATGTGATCTTTGTTGAACGACTATATTATAAATGATAACAATTCTAAATAGTGTTTTAGAATCCAAAATCATATAGCAAAGGAAGTGTATATGTTTTACATTAATACTATACATAATAAGACATTTAATTGAATCAATAGGAATATTAATTAATAAATACTTGGGTCGTTACAGTTAAAGTATCTAAAATATAATATGATTTCTTCATGCTAAGTTGGGAACCTACAATCACACACACATCCATGTAACTCGTAACGAACATACTTTCTACATATATGGTGAACTACCGCCTCATGAAATTATGATTTTTCAGATATCCTTTAATGCTTCTCATGGTAGAAAATATAACAATAAATATGTCTATATATGTTTTATATGAATTTTATTATTTCTTTAGGATTCATTAATTATTATATAAGAGATAACCTTATACATTATATTTTGTATAAATACGATAACATCATTTGTGGAAGTGTGGACTGCTGCCCCATTAAAGCGATGTGATTCATTCACACTATACATGGAATATGTAAAGGATAGTTTTAATTAAAAATTTGTGACATAAAAATCCTATATATTATATTCAAGACATAATTACATTTCAAAAAATTTAATATATATCATTTTCTCTATTAATCATTCAAACATCTAAAAAGTGACAACGTCATTTGTTAACTTATGGACTACTGCCTCCTTGAATTATGGGATACCTTTTACATAAATATATATATAAATAAGAATATAAGATTAAATAATATTTTACTTATTATATAATAAGAATTATATAAATATTAATGTTACTCACATTATTTCACTAATGATCATTAAGAAATGGCAATGTTACTAATTCATATGTACGATGTGTTATCTCAATGATTGTAACATCAGTTCATTTTTCAAAACAATATTTTATAATTTGTTAAAAAAATATAATGGATATATAAATATTGTAATTATGTCACAATTATAATTTTTTAGATATTGTATAATTTTCCCTTTGACCATAGTTTACCTACTACTGTTATTTTTGACATATAAACCGAATTTAGTCAAAACACCCGACGTAATATAAATTGTGTACTTAGTTTTAAAATAATTGTTAATAAGGGGGTTAAATGTAATTATAAACATGAAAATGGTTTTCAAGAAAATATATAATTAATATAGGTTTATTATTCATGAATATAAAGACACATGAGACAATGTTAGACTCATGGTTAGTGATTTTGTCTCAATTTACATTCTATATAGACTTGTTTGCTATTATGGACCTAGTTTATTTTATGTGGTTTATATAATTCCCATCATCATGTAATATAATGAATATATTTAATCTCATGTTATTATAATTTTCATTTAATTTTTTTCATTCGCAAGCCTTTTGATATAAAATGTATCAAAGTGTTATGTGACACTTTGAAATTTTTTAAGATTAATTAATTCAAAAAATAATTTTATTGATCCTTCAAATATATTTGATGAAATTATGTGAGAATTGTTCAGTAAAACATTAAATTTCCCCTAGTGTTGTTATTCTTAAAATTTTTCATGTTTTAGTACCATTTTCCCAATCTTTTGTACTAAAAATATTTTAGGAAATCATTTTCAGAGAAATAAAATTTATTTATCTCATTAGTCAGAGAACCTAGTTTCTTATTAAAACCAGTTTGTATTTAAAAAATTCAAAAAAATATTTAAAATTATTAGGTAAATAGTTTTTTACCCTTTTTGTTATTAGAAATGTTTCCAAATTAATATTCCTGTATATTTTTGAACAAGGAAGTTTTATAACTATTTACCATTCAAAATAAATGTTTGGTTTACCTTGTATGAAATGTAAAAATTTAGTTCTAGTAATTTCTGTAAAGATTTATTTTCATTTTTTAAAATATTCCTTTTAATGAAAATTTTTTCAAAAGTTTATTTTTAAGAATTTTTTATTTTTTTCAAAACAAAATGATATTTTCCTCGTGAATTTATTTAAAATATATTTTTACTGTATTTCTATTCATCAATGACATCAATCCATTATGTTTCTCCAATTGGGATTTATTTTATTGATAGTGTGATTATTAGTCCTGTGTGTGGTTTATTGATTGATTTTTTCAATGATAATATTCACTTTCACATCCTTGATTCCATTTTATCTCCTTCAAATATTAAATTTCATATGATCATTTGACATTGAATTTTACCAAAATATCTATATCATTTTTGGTGGATATTAATATTTCATTAACAATACACCATTTTCATATAGTTTTTACATTATAATTCATTTCATTAAATGTGGAAATATTGATAAATCTATATCTATTACTCAATATGATTATTCTATAAGGCACATTGATTATTTAAATTATTTGGACAAGAAATAAATTGTTTGTGGATCATTTATGGAATTCTATACAGGCTAGGGACAGGTTAATGTAATTCCCTTGTTTCATAGGTATTATAATGGGATGATATTTGCTGGAGATAAACCTATTGAATTTTTTTACAAGAAGTATAGATAGGTTAATACCAATATTTTTAAACTGTCTAACACAAATATGTAAACTCTATTAGAATTCATGTGCCTTAAACATGACCTATAATAAATATGAATTTCATTCATGTGGTTTTAGTTATTATTCATCCATGATTTTTGGGTTGATATATCTGTGGATACATTTAATTTTATATTCATTAATTAAATGGAATGTGTCTTGGTTTCTTACCTTTCAATATTAATATATCCTTATCTAGATATTTGAATGGAATTTGTTTTTAGTTATTACTATTTTATATCTGTTATACACTTCCTTCTTAGTTTATTGATTACATTGTATGCGTGTTTAGTTATTTTCCATTACTGAATTATTATTCTCATTGATTCATTATTTATTCCACAATATATTTCTCTTTTAGAAAATTTTAGCTCAACCTTATTATGTTTCTTTTCCCCATAAATCCTTGATGTAAGAAATATATTAAAGGATATACTAGATGAAGTAAATTTATTATCTTCAAAATCATTTGTAAAGAATAAAAAAATATGTTTTAATTAGTAAATTTGTAAAGAGATGGAAATTTCAAGAAGATTTTTTATATACTTTGGAATTTTACGAGTCTTCGGTTTCTGATGGAACTTGATTCTGAGGCCCAGTGTGCCCAGAATCAATTTTTGAAGTTTTTTTCGGGTACATCCAGTAAACGTATGATGGGGTTTTCCTATCTTTTGATCCGGAGCTCGGAATTGAAATCTGAGGATACTGATGAACTCGCAACGCCGGTATTCACTTAAGGTGACCTTTACCGCGGATTCATTTTATGCGGGTTGAAAGTTAATTATGGGCTTTAATCTTAAATTAAATAAAATTGTGTGGTACAAAATTTTATTTTGTGGGCTGGTTATTTTCTCTCATGGGGAAGTTATTGGTAGGGCCCACACCCATATAACTTCCCATGTGTGGATATTTGTGAGGTGGGTCCCACACGAGCCCCAACCTTTCATCTCCCCATAAATCTCCTCATCTCCCCATTAATTCCCTACTATTTTTTGACAACTCCTCATTACGGAGGAGGCCCTCCACCTTCCACCCAATAAATGATCCAAACTATCTAATTAATATCAGAGTTAATTAATTGACACCTATTTTTAATTAATATGAATTGCATATAAATTCTATTAATTGGAGATCCTCCTTATTTCTTTGCGTTGGCAAGTCACTTTTGTGGGAAAGGCTATGGAGAATTAAAAGAGAGGTGATCCTTATTTGATGATGAACAACCCCAGTGAAGAACGCGAAGGACTTCTTCCTCTGATGCACCTTGACGTCAAGGAGCCTACGTCACCAACGACAACAACTCTTCCTCCGTCATTGAAAGGATGACATCATTCTTTTGTGATGCCTGACTACCGTGACGCTCATCTTCTGTGGCTCGACGATTTGCGAATTCTTTTGCGAGGTTGGGGGATTTTTATTTTTTTCATTTATGTGAATTATACACTCTGGCAGGGGCGTTTAATTGTTGGGTGATTATTTAAACCACTAACGTGGTGGGTACGAACTAACGAACAAGTCTGGACCCATCATCGTATAGTTCTTCATGCGCGGAATGTTTGGTGATGACGAAATGGGGCCACAAAGAAGATTTGGAGCTTTCTCAGTGGAGTTCAGGTATTGAGATGACCACAGGAACAGTCGAGAGCAAAAACGGACCACCGGAATGACTCTGGTGGCCCGCAGAAGACCACGACAGCATGGGTCATCGGCCAGCATCGGCTGGCCTCTTGGAGGTGGCGGCGCCCAAGCGCGCTGCCGGCAAGAGTCTGCCACGACACTGGCCGTGTCGGGGAGGAGCGGATCCCACGCTGTGTGGGATCCAGGGAGACAAGCGGCGCCAGGACGGCGATGCCGTTACTTGAAACCAGGGGGGAATCACCCCCTGAATGGGTCAAGGCTGGCCACGTGGGCCGTGCCGCGCTGCGCCGGACGGGCCAGGCCACGCCTATTGGGCCGACCCATGGTGGGTTGTGTCAGGTTGGAATAGGCCCAGACCCCCCACTTCGGACCGTTTTTGATCATTTACCCATAACATGAGCTACAGACCTCTGATCGATGCACCATCAGTTGCGTAGGAATCCTTGGATCTAGACGGTCGTTTTGGTATTTTACACTCATGGTTTCGGTAAAGTTTGTGTACGGTTGGGTTGGTTCAAACTCGAAACCAACCGGGCCCTAGAGATAAAATGCTTATAACATGAGGACCGGACATCCGATTGACATGCCTTCAACTACGTTGGATTACTTTTGAAGAGACGGTTCATTTGGAATAATACACTTGAGGTTTGGACGTAGCTGGAGTATGGTCGGGTTGGTTTTAGCTTAGAAACCAACCAGGGCCATGGAACAGAAAAGCCAATAAGTCTCAGACAGGGCGTCTGGTTGACGTAGAATCTATTGAATAGGCTTTCATTTGACGAGATGGAACTTTGGGATACATCAACTCAGGACTTCATGACATTCTATGAATCAACCCCTTTGCTCGAGAAGCGGACCGTCCCGGTGTCGAGCGTGCTGTGTACGAGAACCCTAGAGGTGGCTGCGACTGCATCGAATACTGTAATGGAATCCTTTATGGGTTCGACAGTGACAAATACGGTATTGGAATATTCCATAGGTTAGACAGCGATGACTACCTTGTTGGAATCCTCCATGGGTTTAATGGCGATGACTACTGTTCTTGATTCCTGTGTGAGTCCGGAATTGTTGACCTATGTACTTGTATCCTATGTGGGTCGAGCAGAGTAGCTGGTCTTGTATCCTGTGTGGGTCCAATAGCATAACTGGTCTTGTATCCTATGTGGGTACGACATCTTAGATGAATCAGTGACTACATTTGATCATCTCTATCTCTATATGAAAGATGTATACCTTTGTGAGCTGAATCTTGACTTTCAATCATAATCATCGATGTGATTGACTTCTTTCTTATGTGGAATGGGTTCTTCTTGGGCTTGAGAGATGGAGCCAAACATAGATTGATCACTTAGGTATATGTATGGTAATATACCTAAAAAGAGTTTGTTGATACTTCGTGATTGTATCTTTTCATTGTGGTTTATCCTTTTTGGATTCTAAGAGACTTCCGGGGGTCTCGCGGTCCCAACTGAGTAGCGTTATACTCACTCGTGAATGGGAAATGCATGCAATACATTGTGTTGGATGTAAATGACAGACATCACAGATCATGGTCGAGGCTTGTAGAGTTGGACAGTACCTGGAGGTGGACCATTTTGTGAAACGTACTTGGAGAAGATGGACAGACCCATGGTGCTGGGGAGACTATCTGTACCCACCCTTCAAGGTGGATTCCCATAGGATGACTCGGTGGTTGCTGCATAACATTACTGCTATTGTACTAGACTTTTAGTTGTACTGTACTTTTAGTTGGGTTTGTATTCTGGCCCATTTACCTTTCAACACTTACTTTTTTACTCACTTTTCTTAGTGCATACTTTAGTTGTGTACTCTGTTGTGTTCATTATGTTTATAAAGGCAATTCCTTCCCTCTTATCAGGATTTAGGACTTTGGTAATAGAATCCACCCCCTAGCCTATGGAAGGAGGGCGTGGGGTAGTCACGACACGCGCCCCGTGGATGGGTCATGACAAATTTGTATCAGAGGAGTCACTTCTACCGCAGAACATAGGACTCTGATCTTTCTTTCTGTGAAGCAATAGTGTTAAGAGTATTGAGTTTGGTTTTTAGTCCAGGGAGTCCAGTGTTGGTACGACGGCCGATGTATCCATACACCAGGACCCTTGCCTCTGATTTCCGACTCAGTGAACGAAAACACTGATTGCATGTGTGTTTCAAAAGTTTTCTTTGTAATTACTTTGTGTCAAGTCACCGACTATTCTTCTTGACCATGGCACACCTGTCTCTTTTTTGATGGACCCACTAAGGCAGCCAACTGGGGTTCCGAGTCACGTACGAGATGGTAGACCCCCAAGCGACGAGGCCTCGGTGCATAGCCCCATCAGAGCGGAGGCACCAGCGGTACCACTACTTGCTGAGCCACCAATACTACTAGCCCTAGAAGTAGAGGGTGCACGCCACCTGTGTTAATTGAACGAGTTTCAGCAACAGAGGCCTCCCCGGTTCTGTAGAGATTTGGACTCTTAGGCAGCCAAGGATTGGCTGCAGGCTATTGTCAGAGTCTTCAGATTGGTAGGGACACTAGCCGACCTTATAGTGATCCTTGTCATGAGTCTCTTGCATGTAACAGCAGGTGGATGGAGGATCTTTATGATCCTGGTGCACGATGAGGCATCTAAAATTTGGAAATACATCGAGAGTCTCTTCTAATCGGAGTTTATTCCAGTCACCCTTCATCTGGTTCGGATTCAGTATTTACTACATCTGCAGTAGGGTAGCATGACAATAGCTCAGTACTCAGCGAGGTTTAAAGACCTCTCATGCTACTCCACATATATGGTACATGACATGTTCTCTAGGGCCCAGACCTTCGAGAAGGGATAGAGTCATGAGATCTGGACGTCAATGATTCCCCTCAACATCCCGACATAGGTAGGGGTGCTGGAGAGAGCCCTTTTAGTGGAGATCATTTTCGCTGAGCAGTCACCAGTAGCAAGACCCACCACAGGGCGACACATAGAGGAGTCTTCTGCAGTCGGCAGTAGACAAATGTCGGAGGGGTCTAAGCAGACCAGGACATTAGTTGGGCAACCTCAGGATTCAGTTTTGGTTGTGTGGGGCACATGAAACAGAGCCATCCTTATGAGGAGCAGGCAGTGATATGCATGCGGCAAGAAGGGTCACATGGCTCAGGACTTCCTGACCCGCCATGCAGGTGAGTAGAAGATAGTGGAGGGACCTCCCATGCTGAGGTAGAGGTTCGACCATGTCGGTCCATAGGGAGAAGGTAGACGAGGAAGAGGAGTTGGACGAGCAGCGGGTGTTGGATGATGTTTTGAGGCTCTACCACCACCACCATCAGGAGGTCCACCCCGACCACAGGGAGCTGGCAGACAGAGGTAGCAGAAGCTCCAGGAATTCAAGGATTTCGACCATGATGCACCTTATATGATTTGAGGTACGATCTTTGTTAACTTCACCCTTGCTACAGTACTTATAGACATAGATGTGAGTAATTCATTCATTGCTGCTGCCCCTGATCGGAGCTCGGAGATTCTGAAGGAGACGATGGATCGATCCTTACGGCTAGAGACAACTATGAGAGTAGAGTCGACGATTACGCACTAGTGCTGGTAGTGTCAGCTTACTATAGAATGTGAGATCTTTGACTGGGATCTTCTTGTAGCGGCATCGAGGCCTTACGACTTCATCTTGGGTATGGACTTGTTATCTACATTCCATGTTCAGATCGACTGTATTAGGCACAAGGTGCGGTGTATCCATACGGATGGGAGCAGTTTCACCTTCACTGGTGAGAGGGGAGCCTTAAAAGCATAGGATGGACTTACACATGGGAGAGGGTATCCAATCACTCATCAGTTGGATAGTCTCTTCCTTGGAGCAGTTGATGTGCGGAGTCCGAGTTTTCTTGTTGTGGTGGATCAGTATGATAACGTTTTTCATGAAAATGTTCCCAGACTACCTCCTAGTATGGAGGTAGACTTCTATATAGATCTGCACCATGGAAAAACAATAATATCCACCCCATCATATTGGATGGCTCCTACCGAGCTTCGTGAGCTGTGGGTACAACTAGAGGACTTGTATGGAAAGAGATTCATCTGACTCATTGTTTCACCCTGGGCTTCTCCGATTTTGTCTGCCAAGAAGGCGGATGTGGGCTTGCAATTGTGGGTCTACTACCGTCTCCTGAATCAATTGACAGTAAGGAACAAGTATCCACTGATGAGGATTGGTGACCTCTTCGATCAAAGCAAGGGGGAAAGATGGTCCTTGATGATAGACCTCGGGTCCAACTATCACCAGCTCAGAGTTCGAGACGAGGATGTGTAGAAGACAGCCTTCAGGTGTCTGTATAGCCATTATGTGTTCTTGGTTATGACCTTTGTTGTAACCAAAACTCCAGTAGTGTTTATGAGTCTCATGAACAGGATATTCCAGCCCTACCTTGATCGATTTGTCGTAGTCTTCATCAACGACATACTGATTAACTTGACTTCTAAGGAGGAGAACACCTACCACTTGCGGGTTGTACTGGATACACTCAGAGAGCACCAGATTTATGTTAATCTCTCAAAGTTATAGTTCTAGATTCGAGATGTTAACTTCTTGGGACACGTCATCTTGGAGGCGGGGGTAGCAGTGGATCCAACAATGATCAAGGCAGTGCTTGGTTGGGAGCCACCCAGGAGTGTGATAGAGGTTCGGAGTTTCCTGGGCCTGGCTGGATACTATCATAGGTTTGTGGTAGACTTCTATGGAATTTCATCACCACTTTTAGCTTTGACGATGAAGGGAAAACCCTTCGTGTGGTCAAATAGATGCCAGAAGAGTTTCAGGAGCTGAGATGGATATTGAGTAGTGCACCCATATTGAGGATACTAGAGGAGGGCATTTGGGTACATAGTTTACAGCGATGCATCAGGGACCAGACTCGGGTGTGTTTTGATGCAGGAGTGAGTGATGATCTCTTATGGTTTTTGAAAGTTGCGGAAACACCAGTAGAACTACTCTACCCATGACCTGGATTTAGAAGTAGTGGTCTTTGCCTTGAAAATTTGGCAGCACTATCTGATGGGCGAGTGTTTTATAGTCTACTATGACCAACAGAATCTCAAGTACATATTCTTGCAGGAGGACATAAAACTGAGACAATAGCAATGGCTTGAGTTCCTCCAGGACTATGACCTTGAGATATTCTATACTTCCGGGAAGGGGAACGTTGTAGCTGATGCTCTCACTAAAAATCGGGCATTCCGTTGCTAGGGGAGGCGATGAAGCAGCTAGCCGCATTGCAGATATCCTTTGTAGATACAGATGGAGCAGCCTTTCTTCAGTCACTCACAGTAACTCCTCCACCCCTTCAGCGAGTCAAAGAGGCACAACATGGGGACCTTTACTGTGAGACACATCATTCTCAGATATCCTCTGGGTAGGCACTTGATTGATTTTCTGAAGGAGGGGAGAACGTCATCCTTTACCATTGAGGTACGACGGTACTAGTTTCACTATAGGAGGTGGTGCTGATGGAGTTCCACACATCCCCTCTAGCAGTATATCTAGGAGTGTTGAATATGTATCAGGACCTTAGTTTACAGCACTGGTGGCTGGGTATAACGAAGGTTGTAGTAGAGTTATTTTCACGATGTCTCACTTGTCAGGAAGTGAAGGCGGAGCACCATGTACCAGAAGCCTTGGTACCACCCAAAGTGGTCCCAGAGTGGAAGTGGGACATGATCTCCATGGATTTTGTGATGGGGAATCCACGTACATTCAGAGGACATGACTTTATCTCGGTTATCGTAGAACGACTCACCATGTCCGCCAAATTCCTACATATCAGAGAGAAGGTCCCAGTAGAGAGCTTGTGATGCCTCTGTGTATAGGAGATCATATGGATTCATGGTGTAACATAAAATATCATCTCCGATCGTGATTCTCTATTTATTGCCCGACTTTAGAAGGGGTTCAAGAGGAATTTAGGACACAGTTGCGTCTGAGCACCACCTTCCATCCTCAGAAGGATGTACAGACTGAGAGGACCATTCAGAAACTCAAGGAAATGCTCCATGAATGTTTTCTTTACTTGGGTCATAGTTGAGTGGATCAACTACCATTGGTGGAGTTTGCGTACAACAACATTTACCACTCCACCATCGGGATGGCACCATACAAGGCACTGTACGACCGACCTTGCATAACATCTATGTGCTTGACTGACCCAGGGGATTCAGCACATGTAGGACCAGAGATGGTTCAGGATACGAAGGAGAATGTATAGATCATTCAAGAGTGGATGAAGACTACACAGAGCAGACCGAAATCCAATCCTGATAGGAGGCAGAGTCCACTATAGTTCGAGTATGGTGACCACGTTTTCTTATGGGTCTCACCTCGATGAGGTCTGCGGAGATTTGTCTGTGGCCGAAAGATATCTCTACGTTTCATCAGACCTTTTCAGGTCATTAGATGAGTAGGTGAGGTGGCTTACCGCCTGGCCCTTCCACATCAATTGCACCGGGTGCATGACGTCTTCCACGTATCACAGAATAGGAGATATGTACATGAACCGACCCACATCATCGATCACGGGGATCTGGACATCGATGATGGGGTGACGTTTGCGGAGGTACCGGTGGAGATCGAGGATCTATAGGAGTGGTTCCAACACGGATAGTTTATTACTCTAGTGCGAATTTTCTGGCAGCACGGGAACCTCTAGGAGAGCACTTGGGAGCAGGAGGCTCATATGCGTGCTCAGCACCACCATTTGTTCCCCTAGTGTATGTTGTATATTTACATGGAAATAAATCCCCTAGAGGGGGTAATGTATTGACCCATAAATTTCAAGGAATTTTTTTAAAAATACTTTGGAGTTTTATGAGACTGTGGTTTCTCACTGCACTTGATTCCGAGGCCCGGTGTGCCCGGAATCAATTTTTTAAGTTTTGTTCGGGTACGTCCAGTAAACGTACGACCATGTTTTTCTATCTTTTGAACCGGAGCTCTGAATTGAAATCCGAGGACACCGCTGAACTAGCTGCGCCGATATTCACTTAAGGGGACATTTACCGCATATGCGTTTTATGCAGGTTGAAAGTTAATTTTGGGGTTTAATCTTAAATTAAATAAAATTCTGTGGTACACAATTTTATTTTGTTAGTTGGTTATTTCCTCCCATGGGGAAGTTCTTGGTAGGGCCCACACCCACATAACATTCATGTGTGGATATTTGTGAGTTGGGGCCCACACGAGCTCCATCCTTTCATCTCCCCATAACTCTCCTCAACTCCCCATTAATTCCCTACTATTTATTTTGAAAACTCCTAATTATGGTGGAGCCACTCCACCTTCCGGTTAATAAATGTTCCAACCTATCTAATTAATATTAGCGTTAATTAATTGCCACCGCATTTGAATTAATATGAATTGTATATATATTCTATAATTGGAGAGCCTCATTATTTCTTTGCATTGGCAAGTCACTTTTGGGGGAAAGGATCTGGAGAATTAAAAGAGAGGTGAACCTTATTTGATGAAGAACATCCCCAATTAAGAATGGGATGGACTTCTTCCTCGAATGCACCTTGAGGTCATGGAGCCTACGTCGCCTACGAAAACGAATCTTCTTCCATCATTGACGGGACAACAACATTCTTCCACGACACCGAACTGCCGAGACGCTCATCTTCCATGGATTGATGATGTGCGAGGTCTTTTTTGAGGTAGGGGTATTTTTATTTATTCATCTATGTGATTTGTACCCAAGAGTAGGGGTGTTTAATTGTTGGGTGATTATTTGAACCACTAACGCGGTGGGTATGGACAAAAAAAAAGTTTGGACCCATCACCGTATCATTCCTGATGCACGGAATGTTTGGAGACAATGAAATGGGACCACAACTACGATTTGGAGCCTTTGCAGTGGAGTTCAAGTCCCAAGATGACCGCATGCACAGTTGAGAGAAAAAATGGACCACCGAAATGACTACGGTGGTCCGTGGAAGACCGCGGCGGCACTAGTCACCGGCGCGGTGGCACCGGTGACTTGAGGCAGCGGCCGACACCAGTTAGGAGCATGGAGGCAGTAGGGCTCCAGCACACTGCTGGCAGGAGTCTACCATGACACTGGTCATGACGGAAAGGAGAGAATCTCACACTGCGCGGGATCCGGTGAGACATGTGGAGCCAGCCTAGCGCGACAATTACACGGAACCGGGGGGGAGGGTGTCCCCCCCGGCCATGATGGTGCGGGCCACAAGGGTCGGGCCACACCGGTGGGCTAGGTCGTGCCCTACTAGGCTGGACCCGGACCCGGGTCGGGTCGACTCGGTTCGGGCCAACCCAGGGTGGGTTGGGCTGGGTCGAACCAGGCCCATACCCCCCACTTTGGACCGTTTTCGGTCATTCGCCCATAACAGGAGCTACAGACCTCTGATCAACACACCTATAATTGTTTAGGAATCCTTGGATCGAGAAGGTCATTTCAGTATATTACTCTCAAGGTTTTAGAAAAGTTGGGGTACGGCTGGGTTGGTTTGGACTTGAAACCAACAAGGCCCTTGGAGCATAAACGCTTATAACTTACGGACCAGACGTCCGATTGACGTCCCATCAAGTACGTTGGATTCTTATTGATTAGAAAGATCTTTTTTCATACTCCACTTTATGTTTGGATGCATCTGGAGTATGTTTGGGATGGTTTTAACTTAAAAACCAACCGGGCCCCTGGAATGGAAAAGCCAATAACTCTAAGACCAAGCGTCCGGTTGACGAACTGTCTGTCGCATTGGGTTTCTTTTGATGAGATTGAACTTTGGGATACATCAACACTGGAATTATTGATAGTTTATGTATTGAACCCTTTTATCGAGGATTGGACCCTCCCAGAATCGAGCGTGTTGTGTGTTTAAACCCTAGAGCTAGCTACGACTGCATCTACTATTGTACTAGAATCCTCCGTGGGTTTGACAGGGATGACTACTGTACTGGAATCCTCCGTGGGTTCAACAGTGATGACTACCATACTAGAATCCTCCATGGGTTCGAAGGCGATGACTACTATTCTTGTATCTTGTCTGGGTCCGGCAGCATTGTCCTCTGTATATGTATCTTGTGTGGGTCCGGCAGAGTAGACGGTCTTGTATCCTGTGTGGGTCCGACAGATTAGAAAGTCTTGTATCCTGTGTGGGTCCAACAGCTAAGATGAATTAGTTAAAAATATGATAATCTCTATTTCTATACGAATGATGAATACATGTATGAGATGAGTCTTGACTTTCAATCATTATCATTTATTAAATTGACTTCTTTCCTGTGTGGACTGGGTTGTGCATGGGCTCGAGAGTTGGAGTCGAACTGAGATTGATGACTTATGTATATGTATGGTAATATACCTTAGAAGAGTTGGTTGATACTTTGTGATTGTATCTTTTCTTTTTGGTTTATCCTTTGTGGATTTTGGGAGACTTTCATGGGTCTCGAGGTCCCTACAGAGTATCTTTATACTCACCCCTGCACGGGCAATGCCCGCAATACATTGTGTTGGAGGCAAACGATAGACATCACTAATCATGGTAGAGGCCTGTAGAGCAGGACTATACACAGGAGTGGACCACTTGGTGAGATGTACATGGATTAGATGGATGGACCCGAGGAGCTGGGGAGACTATCTGTACCCACCCTTAAGGTGGGATTCCCTGATGAAGACTCGGTAGTTACTGCTTTACTTTTCTACTATTGTACTAGACTTTTAGTTAAACTGTAATTTCAGTTGGTTTTTTTATTCTATCCCATTTACCTTTCACCACATACTTTTGTACTCAGTTTACTTAGTTCTTACATCAGTTTTGTACTCTGTTGTGTTCTCTAATTTTATAAAGGCAATTCCTTCCCTTTTATCTGGATTGACGCCTCTTGTACTAGTTTCCAGCCCCTGGCCTATGGAAGGCGGGAGTGGGGTAGCCACAGCACGGGCCCTGAGGACAGGTCATGACAGAATCCATTTATAATAATAGGAATATGTTTTTATATCTTTTACCATGACTACTAAACTATCATACCTTCATGATTATTTTCATTACAATAATGCCAATGTAATTGATTATAGGCACCAGTTCTGAGCTCTTTGGGGTGAGTTCTCTAAATTTATTATCAATGAAAGTTTAGTAGAAACCATTTTAAATAGATTTAAGAAAGAATAGACTAGATAACATATCCATAATTTAGTATGTTAGAATAATTATAGATGAACAACCTAAAATATTAGTTAATTAAAGATCATGGGGGTCTTTCTAGCAATAAATCTCTGTCTGGATACTAAAAGTGATTGTTGTTCTAAAACAGATGTATCACGAGTAACAAATTTGACATTGTATATCGGTATTGACTTAGAAAAGCCTTATACATGACAATGAGACTTAATTATAACATGTATTGACACTCTCAGGATATATTCTTAGGATAAATACAAATTTGTTTACAGACCACTTTGAAGGATTTAGACATTGAATTACCACGGTAAAACCAAGGGTGTTTTAGATTGAAGATATGGTGACATGATTTAGAAATACAACTAATGTTATTATAGATAAACATAGACCATAGAGGGACCTATGAATAATAAATTTAATAAGTATTAATTTATTGAATATGTATCGAAAACCTTAGTTAAAAGGTTATTTAGTGTTTAACCTTATTTCAAGGATGTCCATAATATTTATTTGGGATGTTTTATTTATTTTATTTTATAAAAAGAGAAATTGTATATAAGGTGATAACCCATATGTTCTAGGAAATCCTCCTATATTGAACCCAAGACCGTTGGATGATAATGGTTTCACACCATCCTCTAACATACACAATGTTTGGGTTAAAATTTCAATTTTTTAGTTAAAATATTTAATGAATTAATATTGATAATGAACCAGTAGTTTATAATTTTGGTGTTGAGATAATTATCTTAACCATATTAGTTTTGGAAAATAGTTAGAGACAGATAGTTAGACTTCTCACTCTTTTCTAGGACTTAAGATCATTTATAAACCTATTTTAATGCTTGAACCATCAAAATTAATTTTTGGATATATTATAAAACTAATTAATGAGTGGAAAAATTATCAACTATGTTTATAAAAATATATCAACTAAGTAAATTTACGTCTATCCTTTGGTAGTAAATGAATTATCCCACATTAAGATAATGATATAATTTTTTGTTATAATGATACCATATTTCTTGTTTAATATATGGATTCAAAATCATCAATGATTTAGGGATTTGAAGCCTTTTACTAACTATTTATAATTCAATTTCTTGTATAAAATGACCTCAATCACTCATTATAAATATTTATTCATTTCCTTCAAGTATGTATCTCTATATGACACTAATCTTCTCTTAATTAGTAACCTAGTAATATGTTATCCCATGTCAACATTTTACTTCCCATTCTCTCTTTTCTATATGATTTTTACAAACCCATCTATCATTGTGGTATGTTAGAAATATGAAATATAAGACATTATATCAGGAAAATCGGGTTTATATTATGAATATAGACATTTATTAATTTAGGACCAATATAGTTCCCTAAAAATCTTATGTAGGAACATTTTATTTGATAGAATGTATGACATGAAACATCAGGGACATAACATAATATATTATTTTAGTAATTGATAATATATTTATTATTTTAAAAAAATTTAATCTATAATATATATTATAATGCAGAAAACACTATGTTAGAACATGTTGCACGAAACCTCACATTTCTTCAGTTGAATGCTATACATACATGACCATGTTTTAGTAAACAATGAAATAATAATGAAATAATATTATTTAATATAATATGACTTAACCTAGCCATAAAATATGAGGTTAGAAATATTATTTTCTGAATTATTAAAACATATGGTTTAAACAAATATAAAATTAATTCATTAGTTAAAAATTAATTAGAAATTAATACAAGAACAAATTGAATGTAAATGAAATATTTTTATTGAAAACTATTTTTATGCTCAAAAATTTGTTTTTTCATTATAAATTAAATTAATTATAGTTAGTTAGTGGTATTCATGTAATATATATTCATATATATATATATATATATATTATTCAATAAATTATTTTTGGAAACATCTAATTGATTGGATAGACATAAGATAAGAATAATATCAATATTATATATGAAAACCTCTATTGTTGTTAAGGAACATTTATTTTCATTCAATGGAGAAAATATTTTAAATTCAGTTTTAAACATTTTTTAAATTTAATACGACATGATAAAAATAAAATTTTAATGTTAAACATTAAATTTAGGTTAGGGTGAATTTATTTATTTTTATGTTCTATTTCATATTTATTCAATAGTGAAAAGTACTAAAATTTAATTTAAACACTTCTTTATTCTTCTATTATATTTATGATGATAAATTAAAATTAAAATTTATTAAAAATTATAATTTGAAATATTTTTATTAATTATTTCAATTTAAGTCATTTGAATTCATTTCACATAGAAACTTACCATTAGAAAAAAATGGATGTTTTTACTTTAAAACCCTATATTATCATCCCATATGCAGTATTAAATTTACATTAAATAATTCCATTTAAATGATTGGAATTAGGAAAAAAAGGTACTATATTTGTAAATAGAATATTTTCTAATTCATAAAAAGTTAAAACTAGTTTTTTACATAAAAATTATCAGTGAAAGTAATTTAAAATAATTACAATGATTAATGAAAAATTAAGCTTAACAGGTTACTAAACCATAATCATAATGGAAAAAATGACCTATAAACATGTAAAAATTCATTTGTATTAAAATAAATATGGCATTAACCTTCTATTATAGTTTATTTTTTGTATTTTTATGACTTTTTTGGGTAAAAACATGCGTACACATAACTTTTTTTTTAAACTGTATAGTGGGTCATTTTCCTCCCATATAAAAGGTCTCCACCCCTATCACCTCCTTACACCTCTAAAGAAAATTTCTTTTGACCATGTTCTTCCTAAATATCTCCTAAAAATATATCAAATTATCTTAAAAGCCTCCCTTTTGTTAGGAATCAATCTATGGCTGCCCTATGGTTCAAACCAAAAATAGTTACCTAATAAAGGGGAAATATATTTCCTTAAGTTCTTTAGTTTTCATTCAATTATGTAATCTCTAAAATATCCTTATTCGATGATTAAATAAAAATTATATTATCCTAAATATATTAGTATGTTTATTATCTATGTTTTATACCAACAATCAGACACACATACATCTAATTGTTTACGAACATACTATTTTTGTTTAAAGAAAACTACCGCCTCACGAAAATTTGATTGTTAAATTTTACATTACCACCTCTCATGGTGTCCGTTAAGATGTTAAATATGTTAACATATAATATATATGATATTTATCAAGTATTTAGGGTTATTCTGTTACTTTATAACATATAACCTTTTAATTTCCATTTTGTTTAATATGATAACTTCATTTGTGGAAGTGTAGACTACTAACCCCTCAAACCGATGTCATTCAATCCCACTATAAATAGAATTTATAAAGGATGGTTTTAATTAGAAATGTTTGATATAAAAAACCCCTATATTAAATTCATTAAATAATTACCTTTAATGGTAGATAATATATATCATTTTCATTATTACCCATTCATACACATAAAAAGTGATAACGTTGTTTGTGGATGTCTTGACTACCACCTCCTCAACATGATGTGATTACTTTTACATAACAAGAATATTATATATAAATATATCTTATTAAATAATATTTTACATATGATATAATGATAATTATAGAAATATTAATGTTACTAAACTTCTTTCCTCAATGATCATTGAAAAATGGGATCATTACTCCAATATACATATGAACTACCTTCTCTATGATTGTAACTCTGGTTCATTTTTCATAAACATATTCTTCTTAGTTGTTATAAAAGTATAATTGAAGAATAAAAATGATAATTATTTCAGGATTATTTTTTTTGGATACTTTTTTTAATTATCTCATTTAGCATAGTTTACATACCAATGTTGTTTTTGACATATAATCCTAATTTAGTCAAAGCAACTGATATAAATTTGATTGTTTATATAGATGTTTAAAACATGGTAATAATTAATATAAAATTATTTTTAAACATGAAAAATGTTATGAAGAAAGAAAATAATTAATATAATATTATTATTCATGAATATAAAGATAGTTGAGGCGTATCAAACTCAAGGAAGTGGATTTCATCTCAATTTATATTCCATTGAGACTTATTTGTTGTTATGTACCTATTTTATTTCATATAGTGTAAATAATAATAATTGAAATGTTATATCATGAATTTCATTATTCTCATGATATTATATGTTTCATTTAATGTTATTAATTCATGATTCTTATGATTTTAAATTATTAATAGTTGAATGAGACACTTTGGAATGATTAAACATTATTTTCTTCAAAAATAATTTTAATGACCTTTCATTTCCATTTGAGTATGTTATATGAAAATTGTTAAATAAACCATTATTTTTCAAATAATATTTTATTTCATGACCTTTATCAATATTAGAACCATTTTTCAATTCTTTGGTACTCAAACTGTTTTAGAAAATGGTTTTAATAAAACCATTATTTATTTCTCTCTTTTTTTGGAGAACCAGTTTTCTAATAAAAAAATGTTTTATTCATATGTTCTTAAAAATGTTTTGATAATTTTTTGTAAATTACTTTTTTTCCATTTTTTTCTTTTACAATTTTTTTCAAATTAATATTCTTTTCACTTTCTGAACAATGAATTTTTCTATCCTTTTACCTTATAAAAGGAATTTTCTTTTTACCTCTTATGGAGTGTCTGAATTTACTAATTTTCATTTCTCTAAAGCTTTATTTTCGTGTTTTAAAAGATTCATTTTGATGAAAATATTTTTAAAAAGTGATATTATAACATTTGAATATTTAAAAAAAGAAATTTATTTTCATGAAAATTGTTTTAAAAAAGATCTTTTTATATTATATTTATTTATCAATGAAAACAACCCATTATTTTACTCCAATTAGGATATGTTGTATTGATACTATCCTTATTCCTCATGTGGTTGATTTATTATTTATTTGGGAATATATAATATTCACATTCACATAAATTATACCTTTTATTCTCCTAGTTATATTCAATTTCATATGATCATTTAACATTTAATATCCCTTAAATATCCATATTATTTTTCCTATAGATGATTATTACATGAATTGAATACCAATTTTCATATGGTTTTTACTTTTGAAGTTATTTGATTGAATGGGGGAAATATTGATAAATCTACATCCTTTACTCAATAAATATATATGATATGGAACATTTTTTTATGTGCTTTGGACATAAAAAATATGGTTTGGGGACTATTTAAGGAATATCTTATGGGTTGGGGTCCAGTTAATGTGAGCCCCTCAATGCATCGATATTCTCATGAGATGAAATCTATTGGAATAAACAACATGAAGTTTGTTTCCAATAAGTAATGATGGGTTTCTAACCATAGTTTAAAAATTTCCATATAATATATCTTGAAAGTATAGGTTTTCATTTACCTTTGACAAGGAATCTAATAATTAATAATTTCCTTCATTTTGTTTTAGTTATTATTCATTTATGTGATTTTGTTTCAACATATGTATTGGATTATTTCTTTTTCAGTTCATTGATTAAATATAATGTTTATAATTTTATTACCTTTTCATATCAATTATTCCTTATCTAGTTATTTCAATGGAATGAATTTTCAATTATTACCATTTTATATAAGCACTTCCTTATCTATTTACTGATTAAATGTTATGTGTGTTCATTTATTGACCATTATATTATTAGTATTATGATTTATTATTTAATTACTTCACTATAAATTTCATTAACTGAATAGTTGAGATCAACCTAATTATGTTTCCCTTCCCAATAATCAATAAGTATTAAATATATTAAATTATATGCTAGATGGAATAAATTTATTTTCCTTGATGTTATGTACAAGGAAGTAAATAATTATGTCGTAGATTGTGCATTAATTTCCAATACCTGAAATATGTATGTATTTGGTGTACAAAAACTACTAAACAATCAGTCTTATGGGGTTTTTTTCCATTTAATCATGTCTATATAATTGATAGTTGGAACCAACTTTAGCCATTCCCAGCTTCTCTCTCAACAAATATTCCAAACCTCCCATAGAGAAAGAATTTAAATTTTACAAAAATGTACAACCTCATATAAACATTTATAGCATAACTTTTATTTTAATATATCATATCGAGATGGTTCCATGTTGGTGTTATCAACCCATGTTCTCATTATCACTATCCATTACTTATAGGAAATAAATATATCTTTGATCCCCATGACCGTGGATTTAATCAGGCAATTTTATTCCTTCCAAATTTAATGTAATACAAACTACTATTTAAGAATAGAATTGCTAAATAATTTCTTAAATGATTCATTAAGTCAGTATTATTCATGTTTACAGCATTGTATCCTAATCCACCACGATCATATATCATTATATTATTATCCATACGTCTAACAAAGTTACTCTTAATATTAATTAATAAAAATATAAAATTAAAATGATCAATAAAAAAATTGTGATGGGAACATCCAATGACACATATAGATTTATCATTCCATCCTATGGGTCATGTTATCATAATCTCAAAATTTTAAATTTTTATAGGCATAAACCAAGATAATGGTCCTCAATGTACTATAGGTTTCCTCCCAATATTGCCTATGTAATTTATGTCTGAAAAAATGATCCCATTATTCTATGTAAACAATATATTTTACGAATACCTTCATAGAACATATATGTTGTCATTATAGTTCAGATCATTTATGACTATTTCTTGTGACCATAACTCTTTTGATATTATCACATAATATGTCACATGAAAACAAATCATGATGTAGTGATATTATTATTAAAATTATAAATAATAAATACACAAAATCATAATGTACACTATGTGGATAATAATATAGAGATGTTAGAGATTTTTTACTGAGAAAGAAGTTTCTAGTATAGTGGAAAATAATTTCATTAGATGAAAAATACGTGTGTTATATTAATTAATTTTTTGTCTCAATTCTCTATAACTCTAAAATAAAAAGGTCTCAATACATTATTTGATGTAATATTTTTTAATATATTGTAATTTATATGGCCATGTCCATGGGGTGTTATATATTTGAGATACAAGTACATATAAAAAAAATTTACATAATTTGAGAGCAATCTGATATAACCAATGAATAATAAAATATAGTCTAGACATCCCATAAGTTAAATTAATTTTAATAAAATGGGAAATAGAAACATAATATAAGGTTGATCTCACACACACTGTATGGTCAAACTCATCAATATTTTATAAAGTCTTATATCATTAAAAACATATAAATCATGATCTTAGGGAAAATATCTTATTAAAAAATAACCTAAAATAATAAGGGTTATATATAAGACCTGATAACAAAACATGTAATCAGGAAAGACAAAACTTATACAATGGAATGGATCTTTGGAAACATGAGACAATAAGAATGATTCATGGAGAATAATCATATTCATAAATATTTGACATGTCTTGAAGTAAATAAAAATAATAAACTATAAAAATAATATAGGTGTATAAATTATAAAATATTAGAGAAGGAATCATTGTCTATTTCCCATAACAAGGTGGAGTATACATCACTAACAGATTCCCACAGTCGATCAAGGATCACTAATATATTCCTATAAAAATATTGAAGTAGAAAAGACTACCTGATTCCCAAAACATAATAGATAAGGACTGACTAAATGTTTTCCAAATACATGAGAGAAAGTAGAACTTCTTAATTCATAATGTGTAGTAGGAATCACTTCCCTACTCTTATAAAAATATTTATGGAAACATCGATACATATTTCCCATAACATAGTTGAGTAGAAATAAATTCATGATTTTTATGGTTATGTATTGATATATAAATCCTTATCTAATTCATTACATGGTTATATAGGACCTTACCTACCTAGTAATCCTCATAGATAAATATTTGATCCATTAGAACATTAAATATTTATAATTTAGAAAATATATAGGTTTGAAGAATACTTTTCATAAAAGATTATATTATCCATCCTATGAGAGAATATGTATTGTGGATTAGAAATAACACTTGTGTAACATAATGTTATTTATGGATATTTTCATATATTAAAAATTCATTTTTATAATAAAAAAATAAATTGAATGAACAACAATAAGAAATATCCATTTATGAAATTCTTGAAAATTCCTTAACATGTTTTCTTTAAAATGGAAAAATGAACCTTAATATTTTTTTAACAGTTACCATTTAAAACGAACATTTTTTTTCATTAAACTAAATTTATAAACTATATATTCTTCAAAAAATTATTGTCTAAGATATAAAAATAATTGAATAATTATTCCTTAACACACATTCCGTTAAGATCCCTTTAAAAAATCAGTAATTACCTTCTAAAAAATCATTTAATTTACTAAATAATAATATATTATTTTACTTAAATAATATTAAATATTTAAAATCTTTTGTAAAAATAATTTTAAAAAATTTAAATAAAACAAAAAGTTTTCTTGGGATGGATGAAAATTATTCCTAACAACGTTAAAGTTTTTTGGGGAAAAATTCATTGAAGAGGAATATTTGAATCAAAAGTTTCATTTTTTCCTAAGATATAAATAAAAAAATTACTGTTAATGAAATAAATCATATAATAAATAATATCAAGAAGAGGTGTTATAACACAATGAAAATATATTTTAGTTATCAAAATACCTTATGTATTTAGTAACACTAGAATAAAAAAAATTGAAATGGGATATCAATATAGATTTTTTAATATATCATATTTATTTAAAATTTGTGATAAAATAATTCCATGGAGAATATATATATATATATATATATACTATAAAATGTAAATAGGTGGTGAATAAACATCATATCTCAATAAAGAAAAAATGATATATAAAAACCTTGAGAACTATAAAATAATTTGAATAAAAATTCAATTACATAAATAAAGCAACATATATATTAAAACACCATGAATTAAATTAATATCATTGTTGAAACATATTTGGAGGTAATAAACCAATATTTTATGGGGGTATAATATGAATTATTTTTCATGAAATTAAATTTTAGACAAGGACCGCCCTAACTTAAATCCTATTTGGTAGAATATTCTCATACATCTTCTAAAAAGAGAATAAGTCTATTAATTCTAAATTTAATATCATTATTCTACAATATTTCCTTTTAATATTTCATTTATTACTATATATCATGAATAATTTACTAGTTTATAATTTATTTATAACATTGGATGTTAGGATTTTTCAAATTTTTTGTTACGAAAAATTTGAGCGGTCACGGGGTAAATATTTACATATTGGTTAAAGTTAATCATTCCCATATTATTGATTTTTTAATAATAATTTCTGAACGATTAATTAATTCCCATTATATTATTTAAAATACATGAATAAAGGTTGTCTAAAAGAAAATTGTGATAAACTAATTTCGGCATGTTTTCAAATGAAAATGATATATATTAATTAAAATATTAAATATTAATAATACCTTTATATAATCATTAAAAAATATTATATATATTAACATTACATGATATTAAAATTATATATCAATCAGTAATTATTCCTGAAATAAACATTATAGAATATTTCATATAGCCGGTAAAATAGACCAAAACAAGGGCAAGTTATAATGTTTTAATGAGTAACTCAATGTTTTTATAAAATTTTTACATTTCATTTAAGGAAGATTTAAAAATTCATAAATATATTATATAATCATTAAATTAGTTCTTATAACCATCAATTTGTGGTGATTATGATAAATTAAGTTCATCATTCATGTAGGTGGTAGTTTGAACATATGCATAATTTATGACTCCATTACTCTAAGAATAGAATGGAATGAAGGTATATGATAAATTATATTTTCATAGTAATAATTATTACATTTTGAAAATATTAATTCTTCAAATATATCTTTTTTAAAAGCCATTAATCGTGGTGATTAACAATGAACTACACGGCTTCATTATAACGGTAGTCCATATCTACTCACAATCAATGTTGTTTTGTTCATATTAGAGGACGAAAAAGATTCAGTAGTGTTTGATAAATTATTATAAACACATTATATTATAATAATAATACAACTGTATATATATTATGGGGATTAGAATAAACTTGTGATAGGAATACTAAAAAAAATACTAAGGGGAAAGTAGTACTTGTGTTGAGAACTTTTGACTTTGCTTGGAAATCTATGTGGAAACTTGGGCCTTAGGCTAAATAATTGAGATCATAGGATTACATAAACAATATAGGGTTATTGGATGATAAAAATTTCAGATTTCTCAAAAAAACATTGGATGGAAAGGGGCGACCTAAAGTGGTGGATGCGATCACCTTTCATAACTAAAGAGAAGGGTAATTTTGTTAGTACACATTCTATTTTATAGTGATATGTCAATATTCAAGGGTCAAAGGATTAAAATTCATAAATAGTAATTTTTTTGTGATATATGGACAATATATCCTATAATAGTCAATTTTAATAATTTTAAATCATTTTTTAAGTAATTTAAAATTAGATATTACACTTCACCATTTTGGTTTTAACATTGTTAACTAGTTTTTAGAAAAGTAACTTATATTATATTAAAAAAATAATATAACCCATGTTACAAAATTATGATTCTATAAATCTAAATTTATTCTCTTTATAATCCAATATAAATTTAAAATAATACATCTTATATTTTTAAATTAATAAATTTAATATAAATTTAAATATATTGTCGAAATCATTTATTTCTCATCACAAGTGATATTAATATAAAATTAAATTTCTTATAATCTAAATAAGTGATAATATATTCCTATATTTTTGTAAAAATAATATATATTTCATTATATTAAATAACTCATTTTGTATTATATGATAAAAATCATGTAACATTAATAAGAAATTCATTGAAATTAAAACATTCACAATTATTATGGTTATTAACATTAATCTTAGTAGTAATAATTTTATTCTATAAAAATGAATCTATCCTTTTTAATTAACCTAAAATAGGATTACCTAAAATGTTAAATCCATTTTTCAAGATTTAATTTCTAAATTTAATGATTTTTTTTAATAATTATTTAATAAAAATACTTTTTTGAGTAATGCATTTTTTATGCATTCAAAATGTTTTTAATGTGTTTTATAAATTCAAATCAGTGATTGAAAATTGATTATTTAAATTTATAAATTTTGATTTTACAAAAAAAAAATCATTCTTTAATTATGAAAATGATGTAAAAGAGAATATGTTAGAAATATCCGTACTTTTTTACCACTTGACTAGAAATTGTTTTTTGAAAAATTAAAAACTAACCCTATTATAGTTTTTATAATATAATTATAAAATGAGATTAAATTTAAAAAATAATATTAACAAACTAATAAATTTATCATGAGAATAAAATATATAAATAAGAAATACATTTATTTAAAAAAATCCATTTTAAAATGTTAAGTGTTCATAATCCAATTTGGTTTGAATTTATAATTGATTATATCATTTTTATTTAATAGTGGTTATATTGCTCATTAATTTTATATATAATATTTATCTAATATAACATGGCTTGTCTTATTTATAGGTTAATTTTGGAGAAAACTATTAAATATTATAATAATTTTGAGAAAGAATATATTCTAGGATCTTAGAGTGTGACATTCTCCCCAACATAAATAAATTAATTTATAAAATCATATAATTGGATCAAACTATCACTCCTTCAATTATATATATGTTCTATTTTTTCATTTTTATAATTTTTATCTAATATAATTCATCAATTAATTCTAATATATTTAAAACCTTCATAATTGTTTCTAAATAGAACGTTATTAATAAAATAATATCCCACAACAGTGTCTTGTTATGTTTTTAGTCATTGGATCACTAATCATGAAATATAATAAAGTTTGAGTTAATACTAAATTATTATATTTTAGGGTTATTACCCCTAACATCATCAATCTTACAACCACAACCAATTTATAATACCCATATAATGATTCAATTTCATGGATAACCACACAATATATATTTTTACAAGTCATTAGGATTCAATTTTACACATAAACTCATACATATGGTTTTCACTAATGTTTTATCCTCATAATCAAAAATAATAGATAAAATAATACTAAAAAATAACAAATCCAATATCTTTTAATAACTAGTCACCCAGACTAGCACTACTACTTCTGATACTAACAAACATTCTATAAAAATTGGATTTGATAAAATGTGATATGAACATATCTTTATTTTACATCATTTATAAATAATAATCATTACATCTACCAAAATAAAAAAAAATTGTAAGGAATTAAATTTATAGTGACTTTAAAAACAAGTTACATAAGAAACTAATTTTTGATCATTTTTGAACATTCCTCCATAATTGAGGATCATTAGACTCTTTTATATACTAATCATAATTTATTATCATCTTCATAACCTAGGGAATGTAACCATAATAAAGGAGTGGGATAAAACTATAGGTAAATGATAAATCATCAATATGTCATCAAGGGTGTAAAAAATAATTAGATAAAACATGAGTAGGGTAGAAATATCTTACTAAATAGAACATAGAATAATAAAGGTTGTCTACATTAAATGATAACAAGGCATGTAACCCAATAGAGAAAACCTAAACATTGGAATATTAGTGTGGAAACATAAGATAAAAAAATTATCCGTTGTGTATATTCATATGAATATATATGTGTAATGTCCTGGAAATGAATAATAGTAGTAAACTATGGAACAAATATTGTCATAGAAATCATAAAATAGTGGAGCAAGGGTCACTGCCCATTTCCCATAACATGTTGGTTTAGACATCAATACGTTATTACCATAGTGAATCATACATAAAAATATGATTCCTATAAAAATAATGGAGGATGAACCACTACTTTTTTCTATATTAAATTTGAGAGGGAATCACTAGACAATTCATATAACAATGTGGAGAAATCCCCAGTTCCGAAGCCCTATATTAGTGCAGACATCAAGTCTCGATTCCCATACTTATATGATAAGATTTCAGTACATAAATAGTTCATTGGTGGGTTATCTATGATCCCACCCATCAAATAATAATAATAAACACATATATCATAAATTTTAGAATGAAAACATTCATTCATCAAACAAAAATTAATTATCCCATTTTAAAGAGATGTGATTCATTAAAAACATTCCATGAAGATTCCATTAGACATCCCAAGTAATTTATTTGATAATGGATCAAAAGCATACGCAGTGTAACATAATGAACATCATATATTTTTATATTGATGAAAAATATTTTTTTAATTTTATAATATAAATTTAATTAAAAACTAGAAGAAAAAAATAATTTTGAAATACATTTTAACTCTTTATGAAGTTTTCATTATAAAAAAAATATTTTTAGATTGATAATTTTTTTTTTAAAATTATCCTTTAAAAATAAAAATTTTACATTGAAAAAATATATGAAAATTACCTTTTCTTTTAAAAATAATCAATATTTTAAATTATTTGTAATTTTTTTAAAATAGGGAAATTATGAGAAAGGTATTTATTGGGAAGTATGACAATTTTTCTTAATAATGACATACTTGTAAAGGGAATAAATTCGTTAAATAGAATATTTGAATCAAAAGTTTCATTTTCCTCGTAGAGAAAGATAAATTTAAATAGATAATATTATGTTATAGGAAACTAACTATAGAATAAATATGCTGAAGAGGAGGAATAATCAACCAACCAAAAGATATTTCAATTATAAAAATTACATACATCTTTTATAACAATAGAATTAGAAACCATTCAAATGGGATCTCAAGATGTGAAGTTAAATCCTTTGTATTTACTAAAAAATAATTATAAAAAAATAAATGATATATATAAATATATTTTCCAAAAATTTATAACCAGTGGTGAATACATATCGTATCTTAATGAATTAAAATTAAAGTAACAAAACCCTATGAACATTGAAATATATTGAATCAAAATTTATTTAAAGAAAAACCATAATATAAATATTATAAGTAAATTAAATTGATAAATATGGCTTAATTAATTTAATATGTAGTAATAACTACATGTAAAATATATTATGATTTTATGTATGACATATTTCACATGAAATTAAAATTGAGAAAAATAATCCCATGATCATAAATTCCTCCATTTCCATGCCCTTACCTCCTGCAAAATTAACATAACAATCTTAATTACTAATTTGAAAAAATTGTAAAAATATATTACACTTTATATGCATATTTTATAATCATTCATCACAATCATGTTCTATATATATAGATTATTTTCATCATCCAATGCTTGGATATTTTTTCTTGTTTGTTTCATATAGGTTTCTTGATTATGATCTCTTTTAAAACCTATTGGATCAAATTTAATAATTATAATACTATTTATGATTTTATAACAGATTTTCAATGATTTATTTAGTCCAATTTTATTAGGTAAAATTCATGAATAGAGTACGTATTAATAGAAATTGTGAAAAAATAAATTTGGAATAATTAATGATCAAATATTGAAACATTAATAATTAAATTAGATTTAAATAAAATATTTCTGATTTTTTTCATAATGTTAAATCCATTAAATTTTATGGTATTACTATTTTATAACATTATTTATTCATTTAGGATAATTAAATTATAGCATTGTTCATGTATGTTGTAAAATAATCCAAAAATAGAGTGTGATATAATGAATTAATGAGTTAAGACCATTTTTTTATAAATTTAATATAATAGATATCTATTATTAAAAATTTTAGAAATGTTATCTAACCAAATTAAAATAATTTTTAGAAATATCATTAGATAGAAGTCATTAAAAATTATGTTCATCATTTGTGGAGGTGGTAGTCTATATGTATAAATGATTAATGAATTAATTTCTATACAAATAAGGTGAAATTAACTCAAATGTATCATTTTTAATAACCAATATATGTTTTAAAGAAAAAAGAACTATATCACTTCACAGTGGTAGTAGTCCTTTGGTACACTCGATCGATGTATTTTTTTCTCAAAGTATCCAAATTCATGAATAATGGTGCATAAATTATTATAATAAAATTAAATTATCATATTAATAATTGTGTAATTATATTAAGTTATCAATAATAATTTTTGAAGTGGAATATCAATTAAGAAATATTAAGGAGTAAGAAATACGCATATTGATACCTTGTGATTTCACTTGGAAATATCATTGAAAATCGAGGATTTTGGTTAATTAATCAAGAATATAAGAATATGGTTCTAATATAGGATTCTATGAGGATAAAATTGGTGTAGTTATAGGTTGAATATTTAGTTTATAGTTTCATCATGAAGTTGTGGAAGTGATCCCCATTCATGAGTGAAGAGTAGGGAAATTATGGAAGTACGTATAGCATTTCAAGAATGGTATGTAACTATTAAAGGGTCATAAGCTTAATATTTAAAAATAATGAATTATGATTTTATATAAGATCTGTAAATCATCTAACACTAATTTGAAAAAAAAAACATGTTTTAATACATTTACGATTAGATGTTACACTTTAAAATTATGGTTTTGACTGTAGTGACATGTTAACTATGTAATAAGTATTTTCTTAAAAACATGAATGTAAAAAGTTTGATATATTTAAATGTTATAAATTTTAATTTAACCTCTATAAAATATAAATCAATATATAAATAAAATAAAAATAACTTTTAATTTAATATATTTATTATATAGAATAACTATTTTATAGAAGACATGTGGTCTTCAACATTAAGTGTTATTTATATTAAAATTATTTATTAAAAATTAAATAATGAATAAAATATATTTTTATATTTTTAAACATAATATTAAATTAATTACATAAAATATTTCAGTTTAATTTATTAGATAAAAATTTCCCAACATTAATAAAACTATTCATTGAAAATTACTCTTTCAACATTATTATGGTGATTAACATTAATATTGGTAGTCATAGTATTATCAATAAAAATTTTATTTAACTTATTGCATAATTTAATAAGTTTATTTAAAATATGAAATCCATTATTTCATATTTACTTTCTAAAGGTGATGAAAATTGACTTTTAATATAAATTAATAAAACTGTTTTTAGAGTAAAATATTACATAAGTTTCTAAAATAGTTGGAATGAGTTTTATAAATATTATATATTCATTGAAAAATAATTTTTATAAATTATAAATTTATATTTAATATAAAAATCATTTACATATTTATTATATTGTTATAATTTCGTAAAAATTAATGTACTAGGAAAGTCAATATTTTCTTAATATTATAAAACCCCAATAATTTAAAAAAAATTGTTCATCCTAGGATTATTATAAAATAATTAAATTAAAAATAAATTTCATCATAAAAAATCAAAATTATTTAAATTAAAAATTAATTTTTTAAATAAAATGTATAAAAAAATAATTTGGTTGAAAAATTACATCTTATAACTATAAGTGTTTTTAATAATATTTTTTATGAATTTATAATTGACTATGATTTTTTTATTTTCCATAAGTGTTTTATTCTTAAATTTTCTTAATAACATATATTTAATTTATCACGATTCATTTTGGTTTGGTATTGTGTGTGGGAAGTTCTATTGAACATGTTATTAATTTTAAAAAAAATGTATTCTAGATTCAAAGTGTGTTACAATATGTGTCTAGTATTTATAAAATCCAAAATCAACTCTAATACAACACTACTTATTAGTGTTTCATAGAACACTCATTCCATTGAATGTGGTTTGATTAAAACTCACACTACTGGATCCTTCATAAAAAAATTCAATATTTCCCACTATTTTTTTTCAATTCCATTAATAAGAAACTTGTATAAGGTTTATTCAATACATTAAAAATTGGTTTAAAACTCTATATAAGGAATCAAAAATCAAACCTCAAGGGGTAAATCCTATTACTAGTAGATAGTCAATATAATAAAAAAATTGTCTCATGGTGTTGGATTTCGATTATCTAGGATCTATAGACAGTTATTGAAATATAATCATGAATTTGATCTCACCATCTAAAAAATTTAATTTGGCTTCCTAATATATTTATTTTTAATAAAAATATAAACCCTTATATAATTTAAATTTAAGATTTCCAAATGGAAAAAACTTGGTAATTTTAATTTATTTTCTTAATGAGGTATCCCATTAGTTTCTACTCACTCCTTTGATGACATGTTCACTAGGTCTCTATTGAAATTATACATAATAAATTTAATATTTTCGTTATAAAAATATTGATTATTAACATAAAAAATATTTACATGACCTGGATTAAAGTTGTTACCTTTGTATTTAAGCATATCCTCCTACCATATTATTTCATCCCAACCCATGTAACATCTAGCTAATCCCCAGAAACATTATATCTATATTCTTTTTTTGGTTGTTCAAAAAAATTTAACAATTTACATTCTTTAACCTATATTATGTAGACACATTATCTTTTGATCTTTGTAAATGAATAACATATTTAGTTAAATGAGAGTACATCATAAAAAAACCCATCATCATTTTCAGTATGGTTTGAGAAATATTTGTTCCATAATAGTGGTCGAGAAAAAATATCAATCTACAGATAAGATAAAAAAAGTATTTTATCAACTCAATTTATAAGTATATTTGTATGAAAAACATAAATAATAACAATTGAAATATTAATTTACAATCGGAAAATACCAAATTATGGGTGTAGAATGCATAGAATACTATCAAATATAAAAAATAATATTATAATAACATGACATTAATGACACATATTACCCCTTTTAAGATTCTATTTATATTATATTTGGTTTATAATAGAAGAAAATGTGACATACTACACAGAAAAATTCTTACTGAGGAAAAAAATAATAAACAAGTCCATTCACGAATGATGTTACACTTTGGATAAAGGTTTCATAAGCAATGATGTCTGATATCAATTTTCTTTGTATTAGAATAAAAGAACTTATTATTATGAATATATATAGTTCTTAAGATCTCAAAAATTACTAGCACTTGTTTGAATAAAAAACTATAATTCCGACAACCACATTTAATTCATTGAATCTGGGAACAAAAACATATGAATGTTATATATTTGAATTTATTAGTTTATATAATAATTTAATATTATTTATTAATTTTTTAAGAATCTAAATTATTTCCCAAAAAGTGAAATGTACCAAGGTTATATTTTCTATCATAATTAAAATAACCATTATATAAATCATAATAACTAACAATATCAAAGTATTTTTCATTAGCATAAAAAAATAGAAACTCTTAAGGGATTCAATTTTTTTATTATACCTAGATATTCTTATTTGAGATTTTTTGAAATATAACTTATATATGTATATAACAAAAAGATAATATTTTTTTAGATATTCATATGATATAATATACTTCCAATTATATTCTTGTAATGTAATTGGTCTACCTATATCCCATACATATTAAAATAATATTTAAAATATAAAATAATGTGCGAACAAATCCCCTTTAAGGTGTTTTGAAAACGATTTTTTAAATGTTTTTTGAAATATTTTATTTTATTTAAAATTAATAATTTATTTTATAAATTTAAAAATTGTAAATGAATTTACACTTTTATATTAAACTCATTTCAGTTTTAGTTAGTATAATCTATATAAATCCATCACCCATGGATTGTTTTTATAGAACCAAAAAAATATAATCACCATTAATCCAATATATTAAATATCATAAGAAATTATGATTATAAAAACATAAAAATAATTTAAATTCTAGTGACACCATTTTTCAATAAAAAATGTTAAGTATATTATACTGAACTCCATATTTATTTAACAATATATTGATTTTCAATGTGTAATCACACGATTTGGAAAATTAGAATTTATAAAAGTAGGTTATTGTTAGATAAAATATCCATTAATAATAAAACCACTTAATAATGAATTCTTGACAACCATTTGATTATGTTTTAAATTTTGATGCATTGTGAAAAAATAACATTTTTTAATTTACTCCATTCTAGATATTAATAAAAATGTTTTTCATAATTAATCCATGTTACATTACTATATCCTTGATAATGACGTCTTCATTTATTTCGAATGGAAACCCCAACCCCATTTACTCAATTATAAACACTAATTTAGTTGGAATAACCCTGTAGTCTATGGTTTCTACTCTTAGTTCCTAGAATATTGTTCTCTAAAATTGTTTTCATTATTATTTTATATTTAGGGCCTCATTTTTATATGTAATATATCCATTCAATTATGTTATTGGGTTCATTTTTTTAATAAGTATGCTTTATATTCATCATAATATCCCATAGATTAAATAGTAGGAGTTTTTTATCAGGATCATCTATATATACATCCAAATTATTATTTTTATGGTTTTAATAGTTATGGGAATATATGTACTTCTTTTTTTAAAATTATAATGGGTTGGGTAGTTAGACATCTCATTGTAAGGGGAATTGATTGAAATTCCCTAGATAATATGTGTTGATGGGTAAAATGTGGACTTGGATACACCCACAAGGAAAGGGCATGCAATGTTAGATAGTTCAATAGGGCTTAATATACACATCTGTGGTGTTTGAATAATTTAGGGTGAATGTGGTTTTAATATTAAGGTTTTACTAGTTAATTGTAAAAATTCGAATCTGTCATTTTGAAAACAATTCCTAAGAGATAAAAAATAAAATTAATTTATAAAAAATCATATTAAACCTAATTAATTGGATTATATATATTCTATATAGTTTAAAATTTTTATTATAAGAAATATTAATTGAAAAATTATGTTAATTTAATTCATTAATAAAGAAAAATATATTCTTGAAAAATTAAACAACATAATTACTAAAGATACACATAACTAACAAACAAATATTAAAAAAATCATTGATCAAAAAATAAAAATAAATCAATGGTCATATGAAATTAATGATGACCAAAAAAATTTAAATAAGTCCAATATATATAAGCAATGTATCCATTAAAATTAAAAATTCATCATTTAACTATGTTTTTACAGAACATTAAAAATATAAAAATATAAGTTTCAAAATGACAAGACAAAGTAAAACCTGAGAATATTTTTTGTAATAGAACTTGATGATTTATTTTCACTTAAATATAGTATTAGTCTATAATTATCCATTTAAATATATGATACTAAATATTTATATAAATATTAAATTTAATCAAAAGAAAATAATCATTAATATCAGTTTTGATAAATTTTTATGCATTATATTTAATTAGCTAATTTCTATTAAGAATGGCTAAAAATTATTAATCCTACAAAAATATAAGTTAATTGAAAACTAAATTTTATAATATTTACTAATAAATTTCATCTGATTTACAAACATAAACTAATTTTACCATTTTATGTCAGTTCCGTTTTGTTGGACTTTTTTAGTTTAGTATAATATGTTTAGACATTTATTTAATAATATCTTTTAAATCGATTTTTTGGGGAATAAAAATAAAATTCATATTTTAAATTCATATACTTGTATTTTTATTAATTTTATTTTCATTTAGATTATATATTATAAATCACTATTTTTTTATGAAATGAATTGATCCCTGTAATTTGTAGAAAATAGAAATGTCATGTTGAAAACATTAAACAAACAATATAGCTACTTCTAAAATAAATATAACTCAACCTGAAAAATCCATATGATACTATTAAATTTGGTTACACTAACTTCTATAAAGTATTATCCTATGTTTGGAATAGTGAGAATTCTATAAAAATTTGGAATTATTCAATTTTTGAATGGGACCAATGTTATGATATGCATAAAAATGTAAATATGATAATTGTTTCACATAAAATTGTTTTTCGATGGGGTTTTTGGAACTATGGGTGTCATGTCTATTGGGATTGGTTTTGGGAGCATCAAATTTTGAATATGTGATTTGTGGAAAAATAGAGACAAGTTCATGGTTAGTACTCATCATGTGGCATGTTTGTATAGGGGAACAATTTTTAACCATTTTTAACCCTATGGAAAACAGTGAAAAAAATATTTGTAGTGCATATAGCATATCCACATAGGAAACCATAGTTTTCCAAAAACATGTTCATAGCTCACACAACTAAGTCCACTTAACTCGTGGCTAAGCACAGTGAGTTCATTGTTTGAATAATACTAGGATCCAAATAATAAACCTCAAATAAAGGTGTAAAATCATAGTTATTCTTTTTACGTATTTAATAATTATCCTCCCTTTTTCATCACTCAAACTAAAAAATATATTCCCACACATAGATATCTCCACTCCTCTATGTCATGGATAGATATCCTCTATAGGATCCCTGAATCTAATGTGGGTGGTCACATTTTAATGCCCTTAGTTTGTATATGATCAATTATTCCTCCATTATCAGTTTAACTTTCCATATTGAATTTCATTGTGAACTAATATAACATGTATTCATATTTTTTTTTAATTCTTCCATTTTTTTGGCTCAAATCAATGATCAATATTACACGAGTGAATATTTCTAAACATGTGGTATGTTGTCTTTTAATTATCCCTTAAATTCATCTCATTTTATAAATTATTTCTGTTATGTCAGATTCCATAATTTCCATGTGTTTCACCTAAATTAGGAAACACCAGAATTTGACCCCCATGGCTTATATGTTTGGACACACTTATACATCGTTTGAGGTTGATGGCCATAACAAAAGCCACCCCATGTGTATGTTGTTAATATTACTAGATGACTTTTCATCCTTTTGACCAAGACATTACTAATGTGTGTTCCTCATTCCTTAATAATTGGACTAATATAATTTAGCGGATTGATATTTATATAATGGATGTGTTCCATTCATAACATGTGTCCCACATATGTATAACATTTTATAGGTATACTTTATTTCTTAGTTTTGTGATGTGTTATTTTTTATGGATACTTTTTTTACCAATCATTCGTTTATAATGATAATAGCTTAGGAATTTAGTTCATAGTGTAATTTAAATTGAAATAATAATGTTAATTTTGATTTTACAAATGGAATGACCAAAGGGGACTATAAATGAATTAAATTATAATTTTTCATTTTTAATAACATGGACCATGGGATTAATTATAAATTAAATGTTAAATAGTGTGATTTGAAATGGTAAAATGTACTAGATAATCTCATGGCCTATTTTTATTAATATTTTTATTGTATTAATTTTGGTTCCCTATGTCTTGAGTTATTTTGGGTTTCTATTTATAAAATTCCTAGGCTAAGGTCTCATAGGAAAAGTGGGATTACCATATACTGGATTATTATAGAGAGAACATGGTTAATTTTTTTTGCATCAATATTCAATCATTCTTGGTCATAGTTATTGTACATGTTTTTTTAAATCATATGGGTTGTTGAACATGAACTTTCATGCCCCCTTGATTAGGAAGATGAGTATGAACCTTATTATTATTATTCATGATACATGGCATTTAATCCTATATTAATTATGATTCTAAAAAATATGGCTTATAAAAAATATAATACTTAGGCATGGAAACCTTATTTTAAATACGAGAATCCAAAAAATCTATTGGAACACTTGAGTTGGACCTCAGTTCCTTGCTAGAAATATGTGTCTGTATACGTGGTAATATATATTATCATTTATATAGTGAATATATATATATATATATATATATATATATATATGTACATACTTATATTAAAATTAACCAATATACATGGTTACACATATTAAGTTGTATTCTATCTTAGGTCGATGTTTTTATAATCGACTAAGTGTCTTTCGAGAAACCTTTACCTAACTTATTTACATATAATTATTTATTTCCTTATTTTTTATAACAACACATTGATTTTTTTATATTAATAGAACTTATAGAATTAAAATCCATTGGTGGTGGCCTACTATATATATATTACACACTATCTAGGCCTTGGTTGAACTAGGCTATCCCAACAGACATCCTAGTTATGTGGTCAGGTTTGTCGATTATGCTATGTGCTATAATCACAGATGTGATATCTTATGATCATATGACTGAGTTTTTACTCAACTTTCTCATAGATATATCCATTAGGGATTTTTTTCAATTTAATTATTATATGTGTTCGTAAAAAATTGTATGTATGTTTTTTTTAGTATTGACATAACATCTTTCTATACATTATATTGTTTGTGTATTTTATTATTTATTATTATCAATATGATTTACATCCCATTGACTCTTTTTTATTATGCTTATACTATTGATTTTATTATTATATACCACTATGATACTCTGATCAAGAGGGTATAGTATCCACACTATATTATCATTGGATACTCAAAACTAGTTGGTGTCCATTAGAATATGAGGAGGTGTGCCTGAGGCCATGTGACCGTCCAACTCAAGGATCCATTTTATTTTCTCTCAGGTCAAGATGTTACAATGTAGTATGAGATTTTATTATCCATTTCTTAATATTTTTGGATAGTAGATAAGATTATGGGAGATGTTTCTAAACATGGTAAGTAACCATATATCTGAGTGATCAAACCATGCACCTAGAAAATACCATGTGGTCAGTGAAGGGATATTATTCATGATATTAATTATTATATTTTGTTATTCTTTCACCTCTAGTTATTGATTTACTTTATAATTATCATAGATTTATTAGGTTTTATTTTATTTTAAAATTTCCCTGGTATGGGAAGGATTTGTTGTTACATGTACTATGATAAGCACATATTGATTCAGATTCAAGGAATATTTCATTACAAGTAGGATTCATTTTTTAAATTTATAATACTTGTTTGTTATTCCATGTGTGTTTTGGAAATATTCATTTTCTATATACCAAGATTAAGTGGTTAGGTATTTATATTTATATATTCTTTAATACAATGTGATATCATTCCTAGTTATAATTATAACATATTATTGGTTATTAAAGTGTCAAGTTCAACCAAAATGGTGTTTTCTAAAATATCATGTTGGTGGAACCTTAACTAGCTAATCGTGATATGTTTGATCCATGTACCATTTTACTGTATGGGATGAAATATAAATGGTTTGAATTCAATGGTATCCAATTTTCATATTTACAATGTGTATGGACCATCCAATATTTTTTGAAATTTTCATATTTATAATGTGTATGGGCCATTACATATTGGATAATGGTTACCCATATAATTAAACACTTAAGAAAATAGTTTTTATATTATGAAATGAATAGTAAAAATCAGTTAGTAGTTATATGAATGTATGAAAATTATAAAGGCTTTTAGCTTTATAATTTGGTATGTATGATTCATAAATTTGAATTGATTTATTATTACAGTATTTCCTGAAAATTTATTCTTAAATTAATTGTTTTAAAAATGGTTTTTGCAATATTAAATACTTGAATCTCTATGACATGGTCATGATGACCTATATGAATAAATAATATAAATACACCATAGGACCCAAGTTGGTTTGTAAGGGAATATTTCTTATGTGATAAACCCACCAAAAGAATGAATAGTCATTAGTAAATCAACTTATATTGGGTCATGTTTATATTAAATATGGTTGGAATGATGGAATCCTTATAGTTCACCTTTATTTCGATATGCATGAGCACTTAACCCCATTGGGGTATACACATTCTATATATGGATGGTTATTTAAATTATCAGTAGAAACTTATAATGGTTATATATAAAAGTAAAATATAATCATTCCAAATTGATATTCTTTGATTGGTACAGACCTATTATCAATTTTTGAGATGTACATATGTGATACATTAATTAATTGAGATGTAAATTACAAATTATGTTTGTTTCATCTATTAAATTAAATTTATGTTTTAACTAATACTAATTGTGAAATTTTTTTTGGATAAATAAAATAGTTCAAGGGTATTTAATATATAAATTTTATAAATTCTTTTTTAGTGTATGTAAAATAAATACTTTCTGGAATGAATTTGTATAGATTTTTTATTTATTTCGTTGTGGTTTTAGTTCAATTGAATATTATATACATCCATCATTCATAACTCATAATTTATATTCATTAACTGAGACATTGGGAAGTTAAAAAATGATGTGTGATTTAGAATAAATTCTTAAATGAAACCTAAATGCAATGTTTTTATTTTCAACACATGTGTAAGCGATGTTTAAATATTTAACTTTTTTCAGTATTAGGCATGATCAAAACCATTACCCATTGAAATTTGTTAATTTTATTCTTTTTAAATAATAATATATTTTTGGATGACAATCCGGGTGGATTATTTGGTTTCACCTATTAGTGGGATAGATTCTTTATATTTCCTAGAGTGGCTTTCCCGTGGTAGGTAGAACAATCCAAAATTAATACTTTCTAAATGATTAAGAAGAGGTTCGAACATGAGGTGTCGTTCAAGATCCAATTTTCCTGAGTATGAATCGTAGTGATGAGGTGATTCATTTAAATAAATGTGTTTTTATTGGTTAATTAATTCCTTATTTAGGGGATGAGAATAATGTAATGATAAATTTTAGTGGGGTGTACATTCCTAGGGAATGGTTGGCCTCTTAGTAGGTCATGTGACCCTTATTATAATTCAATGAATGTTGACTTGGGGGGTAATTAGATGGATTAAAAATCATAAGGGATAGAAAAAACATGGGTTAAATCTTTTTCATTGGAAAACAGATAATAGGATGCATTGGTCTGATGGGAATATGGACAATACTATTGGGTTTACTATTGTTTGAGTGAAATATTGTGGTTGTACGCATTTATACATGTGTTACTCATTCATTTTCTAATATTGTTCCACAAACCATTTGAGTTATTTGGATATTGTTATATCATTAATATATTTCATTATAATCTCATGTAATAGTTAGAGTATGATGAACTACATGCATTGAGAGTTTTGAGTTATCTAAGTGCAAGGGTAATACATAATGAATGTTTAGGGTGACTTGAAACTACTGATGAATTTAGTTCTATATTGTAGTCTTGTAAATAATAATGTATTTTAGGATAGATCAGGAGAGAATCTCGTGTGTTTCAAAAGTAATTATGTTCAATAACATTGGATGGAGGGTGGTTTTCTTCTATTTTTGGGACGTACATAGAAAAAGAAATATGTCTACATCGTATCCTTTGTTTAAGGGTGGATGGAACGTTTTCCACGAGGTGAGTTTTCTTCTTGAGTAATGATTAAAATGACCGCATAAGGTGTGTAGCATCGCATAGAACATGTTTTTTCCATTTCATTTAATTTAGAGGGAGTAACCCCAAGAAAAAGACATTTTATGTGTGGTCCACTTTTTTTATGGAATCCCATGAGCCTAGTGGTTTGGGTGATCCAGTTTCTAGTACAATACATGAGATAAAACAAAGTTATGGGTTGATATCTTGTCTGGATTATAGATTTAGACTCAAGGAGTGTGAGAAACCCTGGGAATGTAATGTTTCACATGCATGTTGGTGTGTATAAGGAAGAATGATGATAACATGGTTTTCCTTATACTCAATATTTGATTACATGATTTATCATTTTGGACTGCACTAGTTATTCTTAAACAAGAATGGAATGCCTTGGTGGGGTGGGATCATGGTCAGTTTATGATGGTGAATCAATAAGGGTAATCAATCTCTTTTAATGGAACTCACCCATAGGTGGTTCTAATTTTCCTTCATATGAGTAATTGGATATAGTTGTTTTAAAACCATGATAGTAACATTTTCATGGATATAAAGGGAGTGTATTGGGTATTATTGTTAATTTTTTATATCATCTTAGAACACACATGTCTATGTGATGATCAATAATGTTATGTTTACATTTTTTAGGATGCGCTGAGGGAGTTTTGGATATATTTAAATATATGGAGAGTAGATAATTACCTTATTAACATGATGAATATTCTATTTTGGAGATGCGATCATGGATAATGGGATTACCATGTGACAAGGACTTGGAATAACTCATTGACACCTTTGGATTCTTTGAATTGATCACCGGGTGTGATAAACATGCTGGGATTAATCATTATACATGATATGTGTATATATCAGCTATATAATGACGTCTCACTTGTAAAATACTGAGAAAGGAATTCCATGGATGTGCTCCATGGACACTAGAAGTTGATTCAATGGATTTCCTAGAATAAAAATGGGCTCAAGTGATATGAAATTAGTGCGTCCACCCAAGGAAGATAGAATGGGTAAAAATATATGTCCATATCATGGTGTAATAATAGAAATGATATTCTTGATAAGATATGTCATCAAAAGATAGTTAGACTCTTTAGTTACAGTGATTAGAATAATACTCATTATCCTTGGGATAAAGGTATCATAATTAGTTTTTAGATTCATTGCCTATGAAATCTATTCATATTTAGAGATAACCAATTAATAGTATCTTGAATTTATTTTTTACATAATTAGTTTATGGTTGGTAGGTGAGTAACAACTTTTGGAACCTCATTAGGATGAAATGAGTGTACTGAAATGTATGTTCTATGATTTTAATGGAAAATATTGTGGGACTGGGATAAATTTGGCTTAAAAGCAATAAAATGTTAATTTAGTTGAAAATCATTCCAAGAATGTTTCATCTTGATATTTTAGTTTTTAATATGAGTGTTGGCTCAAGTTATAGCAGCATAAGTACCGCATGGTTTATGTACCATATACTAGTGAGCTGGGAACAATAAATTCAACACATCCATTTTAGTGTAAATTTCAAGGACATAGTAGGTTGGGTGACTTTTCTTTATTCCCTAAGGTTTTTTTGGGGTGATAATTTCTAAGGGGGAGGATGTGGCATCACATGTTATGAATAGTGTAAATTAATTTTTAATTTTCAATGTTCCCATTTAGTGGATGGAAACAATGTTATGATATGACATGTAATGTAAATAAAATAGATGTACACTTAAATGTTTTGTTTTTAGATAGGTTTTAAGACCTAAGATGATTCTTGAACATTAATATGGGTTTTGAGAATGTTGTGTTCTTAAAAAACAATTTCGAAACAAAGAGACAAGGGCACACGGTTTGCAATAACCGTGCGGCCCAAACCATGTGGCCCATTTTTATAGGGAAATGATTTTTTTATCCATGTGATACCCGATGTGATGTTATGGGAATTTTTTTTGAAGTAATTCATTGGTGCCTAATGGGTTGTGTTTGGTTTTCCAAAATTGTACACCTAGGCAGCACGGGTAGTTCAACTTAATTAGTGGGAAGGTGTGGTTGGTGCATGGTTTGGAGAAACTATGTGAACAATTTTTTTCCATAATTAGTTTAGTAAATTAAATTTCATATAACGTATTATTTAATAATTATGCACCCTTTTCCTCTCTCAAACCACACTACAACTCGAAATTCATGGACCCCACCTTTCTTCCTACACGTTGTAATATCTCTACTATTCTTAGTTTGGATGAAGCATCGTCAGTCATGTTTTAATTCCCTTGATTATATATGATTACTCCTTCCTCCTTTATCAGTTCATGTTTTCATATTTAATGTTATTTCAATGCAATAAAATATGTCCTATTTTTAGGGGTTTTTTCTATTCTTCAATTTCAATTAGATTTGACTCAAATAAAAGACTGTAAATGGACGAGTGAAGCATCCTAAGCACCTGGTAGGTGGGATTTTACTTATCTCTTAAATTTATGTCATTATAGAAATTATCTTCACTATGATTCGGGCTATAATTTCCACATGTTACAAAATAATTATGAAATGCATCGATTTCATCAAATGGGATTATTTTAGACATTTTAGGACACCCTTATACATGGTTGGAGGTTGATGACATATACCCAAGACAGTCCATTGGAGGTTCGATAATATTTTGACGTGATTCGTATTCATTTTGACCATGAAATAAAAAATGTGTGTTTGTATTACCTTGATAAATGGAATTTCATAGTTTAGAAGATTACTCATTATAAAAGGGATGTGTTCCATGCATAATACTTTGAAAATATATACAATAAACATGATAGGGAGACATTTCATTTTTTTCAACTGGATAGTTATGTGGTATTTATAATTTCTTGGACTACTCATGGCTTTTAAAATGACAATAAGGCAAGGATTAAGCACCTCGTGGATTATATATTGAAATAAAAAAAATGAATTTAATATGACTATTGGAATAAAAAAAATGGGCCTTTATATGAATATAAATGTAATTTTTATTGTGTAATCGCATGACCTATTTGATTTATTAAAAAATAAATTTCAAATATTATTATATGATATTTTATGTTGTAATGGATATCCTCATGGCGAGTTTTTACGTTATAAATTTTACATTTTAAGGAAGATCTACCACGACATGAGGGATTTTTCATTCCTCTTTATATAATTCTTATAATAAGACCACATAATGAAATTGGGATTTCATTATTCTAGATTATTATAGTGGGTCCTCGGTTAGGGTTGGGGACATGATTATTCAAACCACCTTGGTAAGGTATTTTGGACATGGGGGTTCACATCATATGTGTTATTAGACATGACGTTTCATACCCAGTTAATTAGGATCATTGGTATGACCCTTCCCATTATTATTCTTCATAATAAATATGGTTTCTTATATTAATTATGATACTCAGCATGATTTCATATACTAATTATTATACATGGTAATGATGATCATATTTAAAATAAGATACTCTTATAATCATACAGGGATGCATGTGTTACACCTCGTGCCATAGTTAGTATAACATATACATGTATATGTATATATATGATATCATGTATATAATAAAAATATATCTATATATACTTATATATATACACCTATATCCATGGATATATGTATTAATATATATTTAGGCTTAGAAAAAAGAAGGTTTGGCCAGCCAGTTGTCATTTTAGGACCTTGTACCGGCTTATTTAAATATAATTACTTATTAAGTTACATGTTATATATACACAACACTATTTTTTGTATTCAAAAACATCATAGAATTAGAATTTATTTTTGTTTCCTATAGATTATTCCTCATGCCCTATTCATACTTTCATTTCACTAGTGTACCCTAACATACCTTTTTTTGTAGGATCAGAATTTTTGTTTGTGTTATTTGTTGTTACTCTAGGATATGAGAGACTATGAGCATTGGATTAGGACAAAGATCATTTTATTCATAGATATATTCCATGGGTCTATTGTCTATGATAATTATTCATTGAATTCATACAACGTTTTATGTCTTTTTCATATATTACCTACATGAAATCTTTTTTACATGATCAAATTTATGGTTTTATCCATTTTATATTTTTTAGATGATTTATTTTCCCCTAACATTCACTTATTATGCTTATTATAGTGATTTAATTTTTATATACTATCATGTTACTCTAGTCTTTTGGGTACAGTGTTCCACCATAGAATCAGTGGACCCTCTATTATAGTTTGAATCAGATGGAATGTGAGGAGACAGACCTGAGTCCATATGACTAAATGGATTAGGGAACAATTTTAGTGTTTCATGAGTTGGAACATTACATATAAATTGAGATCGAGCATCATGAAAATGTATAATTGCAAAAAAGTTTCATTCATGAAATTGGTTATCCCCTCATTTCCTTATAAGGAATTGATTTTTATTTTTTTCATAAATGTGGATTCTTATGTAACATACCAGGTAAATAAAGAATATTACTTTTTCATATTTATTAATATTTGTGAATAAAATATTAATATTACTTTAATGGGAAATCTATTCTCGATGGAGTACCCTATACGCAACAATGGGTTCCTTTGAAATCTTACATTGCACTCTAAAAATAAAATAATATTATTTTAAATGGTAGTTAACGCCTAGTTTTTGTAATGAAGGTAATGAACAGAACTAACTAAAAAAAGATTATATATGTTTGTAAAATATTTTTACTTTTATCCAATAAATTTTAGAGGCTTAAAATGCGAATAAATCCAATTTTAAGCGTAAATACTCTAATATTCTTTAAAAGGCAGATTAACCACCTTTTGATGGTGAGCCCTTTTTAAATCCACTTTTTGACTATTTTATATGTTATATTGGACCAAATAAAATACTTCTTTAGAATCAGGAAATCAAAATTTACTTTGTGTCAGATTTTGTGGTTTTTTTGATAATGTCTATTTTTAATGAATAAGTGAAAAATGTTGTATTTTAATTCAAAACCACATTTTAATCTAATTTATTTATATGATTCGATCATATTTTGAATTGGTATTAAAGTGAAATTAGAAAATATTTTTACTTTTTAATCCAATGGTGGTTATTGGAATTAATTTCACTTTGAAATTAGACTTAAACTAGTGTCAATCTTTTAATAGATATTTTTTCTTAAAAAATGCTATTTGTTTTGACAACGAGAATTAATTATTAAATTAATTAATGAAACTTATATGTTTTGAATTTTTTAAAATAGACATCATTTTTGAATTCGGAATATCAAATATAGATTAGGGTGAATTTTTGGTATTTTTCTGAAAAACATCAATTTTTGAAGAATAGTGAAACCACTAAGTGGTAGTTAAAAAACTGATATTTTGTTTAAATAAAAATTTACCACTTCTATGATTTGAATTTCAAAAATCCGACATACATGGTTGTCATTATGATGTAAAATTTGGTTCAATGGGATTAAAATAATTTTTTGGTGAATAATAACTTTTATATTTTATTAATCGTGAATAAAGGTAATTAATGTAATTTAAGGTAAAGATAATGTTATAATAATTTGAAATGACCTTGAAAAATTTCCTACTCTTATTGGATGAGTCATGGATGACCAAGAAAATCCATGGGTCAACATGGGGAACCCATGGAGAAACATTGGATGGAAAATGACATTAATAACGTTTTATTTAAAGTCAAAATAAAAATGTCACAAACATGTATTATTTTACTAAAAAAATTTACATGGGGTTATACAAGTCATATATTTGACTATAAATATTCATTAGAAAGATAAAACTATCTCCTACATCATTGTTCTTTATTTTAATTTTTAGACATTAAATAAATTAATTTATTTATGACACCATGATGATGCAGCGATTACCTCATTAATGAACAATTTAAATAAAATGAGAATATAATGTAAAATAAAAGACTTAAACTTGTAAAAAACCTATTGGATGGGTTTATTTCGAACTCTTATCACCTTAACCTTGAAATACATAATTTTGGTAAATTTAATATCCAAAAATCATTTTATAATAAAGTAACTATTCTTGACTTTCATAGAGTGCCCCTCCTACCTATTATAAAAGGCCCCCACCACTAGCTCCTTACCCACACCTCTAAAGGCTTTGGATCAGAAAAATTATTCCCATTTTATCTCTACACTTACCTCTCTTAATTATATAATCCTTAATTTAGGAAAAAATCTCTTCAAGAAACCCTTTTGATTCAAACCAAGGGGAGTTACCCGATTTAAAGTTAATATCCTCTCTTATGTTCTTTTGTTTTATTTTGCTTCTACAACCCCCTAAACTCTTTTTATTACTTTATTTTGTAACAACACCAGTATCTTCAATATACTAGGATGTATTTATCAGAATTATTGGAGCTAAAATTACACACACCTCCATCTAATGGTTAAAGAACATACTGTTTACGTGGATGGTGAATTACTGCCTCACGAAACGATGATTGTTCTATCTTCTAATACCACCTCTCATGGTGGCCATTATGATGGAACTATATTTATTTATGATATATATTATATTTAATTCCTATCTAAGCATCTATATTTTACATTTAAAACTTACCTTTATGCTTTTCTTGTTGTGCAAATGCGGTAATTTCATTTGAGGAAGTGTGGACTACCGCCCCCTCAAGTGATGTGACTCGTTCATGCAATACATGGAATGTATAAAGAATAAAATTAATGAACATATGTTACATATATAAAATATTTATTATAATTTAATTATAATATATTTATATCTCATTTAGTTTTAATACCATTAAATACGAAATATAAATGAAAGTAGTGTTCATGCGTACGTACGGCTTACCGTCTCCATGAACGGTGCATTTCATTTCATACCTTTAAATGTTATGTAATACAATAAATGAAAGTATATACTGGATATATATAATATTTAAATCACTAATTATATTCTGTAGATGATTTACTTATAACTACATTGAAAATTCTTTTCCAAAAAGTTCGATTTTTTACTCATGTATCGAACATCGACAAAAATGTTTGATATGAACTCATATTATTAACAAATTATTATAACATTATAATATGTGATATGATCTGAATAATCATCTTTAAAGTAGTTCCTTATGAAATTATAAATTGACCAAAGTTTATTATTCAGGAATATAAAGAAACCAACAAGACAAATCGGACATGAGGTAAGGGATCCTACCACTCTCTTCTTTTTAAGCACTCTCTTTTATGTCATTTTTTAGAAAATGATTCTTATGTTTGGGGATGTTATTTTATATTCCTCATTCTGTAATTTTTATGTTTATATTATGATAGACCCTTTTTGATCTCATAAATTCATTATTGGATGTTTTATGTGGCGCCGTTAGGCTGCCGAGTTTTCGTAAGGGACTTCATCTCAATCTCTTTTCATTGAGACATATTTTATTCTAATACAAGACTTTCTTTTATATGATGTATAAAGAACCTTTTAATTTTCATTCAAAGGGAATCTTTTTCAACTAATCATTTTACTAAACAACAAAAAGGAATGTTTTTAGAATGAAATAAATACCATATACTCTTTTATGTATATTGGTATTGAAAATGGTTTTTATAATGGATTTGTTATGTCAATATATTTATGTGATATATTGTGATCGAAATGTGGAAATATTTTCTTTCCATTATATTTTTTTTATGTATTATGATTTTATAATGGTAATTTTACATTTGTCGGGTGGTTACTTGATAAACCATATGACGGGTGGTTCCATGAATACCAACACGTGTGGGGATGTTATAACCTCCATTGCATTGGGAATGGAAGTCGTCCGTATGGCTATTCCATTAAGTGATATGTGTGGAAGTCGACCATATGGTTATTCCATTTAAGTATGTTTATGTCCCAAGTTACCTTTATATGTTATTTGTTCTTTATAAGGATTTTATGGTAATCCTTTGGTTACAAAAGGGTTATTAATGATCTTTTATTCAGTGAAGTGTATTTACTACTCCATAAAGGTGAAATGTATTACTTTGATAAAGTATTCATGGTTTACTTGTTGTTTTGAAAAACTAACAGTTTTCCTTCATTGTGTACCCTTTACTGGGCTTTTTATGCTCATCCCAAGTATTTTAAATGTTTTCCACTGGACATAAAGATTAATAGGGTCAAGGATGGGATCAAGAAAAACCATGTCATCTAAAACATGGAACTAGACATGTTTTTTAAGAGTTTTCTTTATTTTATGGAAACATAGTTGAAGTGTCTAATTTGTAATCTTTTGAGATGTAATAGTTATGTCCTAATTCTCTAAAACTCTAAACCTGAAAAGATCCTCTATGTGAATTTTTCATTTAATTCATCATTATGTAATGTTATAAGGTCGGGTCCTTATAGATGGTATCAATGGTCAGTTTATTTGACTTTAGAGGTTAGGGCATTCTCTAAGCATATGTGACATTACCATAATGGTTAGGATTTCAAAAAGAGTCATAGTTTTAGATAATGTGGATGAGTATGTATATATTATTGTTTACATTCCTCATTAGTACATGATAATTTTGTTGATATACTCACGCTGAAATTTATGGTTTTTGTAAATTGATGTATCTAGCAGGAACCAAAGTGACAATGAGTTTGAAGGAAATTGTAGTGGTTCTCTGATTAAGAGGCTGGATGAAATCGGGGATTCAATGATAAATCTCGTGGATATTCTAAACCAACAATCAGGAGTCATGATCACCCACTTGAACCTTGGTGAGTTCTCTAATGCATCATGTACGAGAGAACCAACTCGATGTGGAAGTTAAGGTAATAATTATAATGGTAACCATTAGGGTTTATATGATCCTTACTTTTGAGGTAATTATGGGTTACTAAATGTTATGATCGAATATGAATGATATGAGCTAAAATTGAGGATAAATTATGTTATGGTTATTTTTGAATATTTTGTCTCCTTTTGGGGAATGTTATAAGATTTATATAGTTTTGGTAAAAGGACAACACGTAGACCGTGTGACAACCTGTCTTGTCGGACGAAGCTGCGGGAATCGAACCCACTAACAAAGTGTGACTTCTATTTATCGCCTACCACTGGACCACGTGAAGTCGCTTGTTAGTTTGACTAATTCTTATTAGTTATATGATCTTATCAATATAGAATAAGTTGATATTGGGTTATCTATGAAATTATTTACCTATCATGGAGGATATGTGATTAGGTTAATTACTTTTCATTATGAGAGTTTAAGAGTAACTGATGTTATTTGGAGATAAATGTTTAGGATTATCTTCGAAGACTATGTGATTAAATCCTTCATAGATTTGGGTTTCAATATTAGTTTTGATTACTGTGATAAATTTTATGGATAGATGTTCATTGAATGGTCATTGCTGAACTTAGTGTACTGTTTGAAAAAATTTTGAGATTAAGAATAGATTTTTTATATAAAGGATTATCATTTTTGGGTATTATCTGATCTTTTACTAACTAATTTGGTTTTGGTTTTGGTTAAGGTCTAAAGAAATGGGAAATATATAGTCCTCTTTTTTGGAGTAGGTGATTTTAAATAAGTTGATTATAGTACACTTAATGTGAACAAGTCTTCCTAAAAACTTGTCTTTTGGAGAAAATTTGAGTTTGTGTAAGAAATCTAGTAAAATTTGAAAGTCAACATGGAAAGTAAGTATGTTTCCTTATGATTTAGTTAAGATCATTAATAAATTCCTCAAAGAAATGTAACTTAAAACTAAAATGTTGTCTATTAACGTTTCCTATTGGGTAATCAAATACTGTTTAACCCATCACAATGTTTGTGATTTTCTTGTGGTTAACTTTTTCCTAATCATGTTTTCTATCACTCTCCAGCGGAACATGACCCTTTTTTTTTCTTCCATATCCATGTTTTCATGGAATCCTATTACCTGTTGTCTTGGGTGACCTTGGTACTTTTTTTTCTTTCTTTTAAAGTGATAGTTGAATTTACTCCTTTTTTTGTGTGGGGATTTCAATGAAGTTTCCAATCCCAATTTTAAAATTGCAAGGACACAATTCCCAAAAGGGGGGAAGAATGTAACATCCCAGGTAAATAAAGAATACTAATTTTAAATATTTATTTATTATTTTGAATAAAATATTAATATTACTTTAAATGGAAATATCTGCTTGATGGAGTACCTTATACGCAACAATGAGTTCCTTTGAAATCTTACGTTGCACTCTAATAATAAAATTATATTATTTTAAATGGTAGTTAACACCTAGTCGTTTTAATGGTGGGAATGAATAGAACTAAATAAAAAATGATAATATATGTTTTTCAAATATTTTTATTTTTTTCCAATAAATGTTAGAGGCTTAAAATGCGAATGAATCTAATTTTAACCGTAAATATTATAATATTTTTTAAAAGGTCGATTAACCGCCTTTGGATGGAAACCCCTTTTTAAATCCAATTTTAAAAATATTATATGTTATGTTGGACCAAATAAAATACTTCTTTTGAATTGGGATATCAAAATTTACTTTGTGTAGGTTTTTGTTATTTTTTTTGATAAAGTCCATTTTTAATGAATAAGTGAAAAATACTGTATTTTAATTAAAACCACTTTTTAATATAATTTATTTATATGATTATATCATATTTTTAATTGGTTTTAATGTGAAATTAGAATATATTTTTACCATTTAATCCAATGGTGGTTGTTGGAATTAATTTCACTTTGAGATCGGACTTAAACTAGTGACAATCTTTTAAATGATATTGTTTCTTAAAAACAATCTATTTGTTTTGAAAGTGGGAATTAATTATTAAATTAATTAATTCAACTTATATTTTTAAAAAATTTTAAAATATATATCATTTTTGAATTTGTAATATAAAATATATCTTAGGGTGAATTTTTGGTATTTTTCTGAAAAACATCAGTTTTTGATGAATAGTGAAACCACTAAGTTGTAGTTAAAAACTGATTTTTCGTTTAAATAAAAATTTACCACTTTTGTGATTTTAATTTCAAAAATATGGCATTCATGGTTGTCATTAGGATGTAAAATGTGGTTCAATGGGATTAAAATAATTTTTTTGGTGAATAGTAACTTTTCTGTTTTATTAATCGCGATTAAAGGTAATTAGTGTAATTTAAGGTAATTATAATGTTATAATAATATGAAATGACCATGACACATGTCCTAGCCTTATTGGATGAGTCATGGACTACCGTGACAATCCATGGGTCAAATTGGGGACCCCATGGATCCACTTTGGTAGGTAAATTATATTAATAATGTTTTATTTAAAGTTAAAATATAAATGTCACAAACATGTTTTATTTTACTAAAAAAAATTACATGGGGTTATACAAGTCATGTTTTTTACTATAAATATTCATTATAAAGATAGAAATATTTCCTACATCATTATTGTTTTTATAATTTTTAGGCATTAAATAAATTAATTAATTTATGACACCATGATTATGTAGTGATTACCTCATTAATGAACGATTTAAATAAAATGAGAAGATAAGTTAAAATATAAGACTTTAACTTTTAAAAAACTTATTGGATGGGTGGATTTATAACCCTTATCACCTTACCATCTAAATACATAATTTTGGGACCCTTAATAACATAAAATCATTTTATAATAAAGTAACATTTCTTGACTTTCCAAGAGTGCCCTTCCTCCCTCTTATAAAGGCCCCGACAACTACCTCCTTACCCACACCTCCCAAGCATTTGGCTCGGCCAAATTCTGCTCATTTTATCTCTCCTCGTCCCTCTATTCCTCATAGAAGCCTTACTTTAGGCCAAAAGCTTTTCCAGAAACCCTTTTGGTTCAAACCAAGGGGAGTTACCCGATTTAAAGGTAATGTCCTCTCTTATGTTCTTTTGTTTTATTTGGCTTCTCCAACCGCCTAAACTATTTTTATTCCTTTATTTTGTAACAAAACCAGTATCTTAAAAATAATACGATGTTTTAATGAGAATTATTCTAGATACACTTACACAGACCTCCGTTTAACGGTTAAAGAACATACTATTTCCGTGGATGGTGAATTACTGCCTCACGAAACGATGATTGTTATATCTTCTCATTTTACCTCTAAGGGTGGACATTATGATGGAAATATATTTATTTATGATATATATTATATTTATTTACTCTATATGCTTCTGTATTTTACATTTAAAACATACCTTTATGCTTTTCATGTTGTGAAAATGCGGTAATTTCATTTGAGGAAGTGTGGACTACAGCCCCCTCAAGTGATGTGACTCGTTCATGCAATACATGGAATGAATAAAGAATGAAATTAATGAAAATATGCGACCTATATAACATATATATTATACTGTAATTATAATATATATATATATATCATTTAGTTTTATTTCCATTAAATACGAAATATAAATGAAAGTAGTGTTCATGCGTACGTACGGCTTACCGTCTCCAGGAACGGTGCATTTCATTTCTTACCTTTAAATGTTATGTAATATTATAAATGTAAGTATATACTCTATATATATATGATATATATGATATTTAAATCATTAATTCTATTCTGGAGATGATTTACTTATAACTACATGGAAAATTCTTTTCCAATAAGTTCGATTTTTTACTCATGTACCGAACAGTGACAAAAACATCCGATATGAACTCAAATTATTAACAAATTATTATAACATTATAATATGTGATATGAATTGAATAATAATATTTAAAGGAGGTCCTTATGAAATTCTAAATTGAGCAATGTTTATTATTAAGGAATATAAAGAAACGAACAAGACAAGTCGGACATGAGGTAAGGGATCCTACCTCTCTCTATTTTTTAAGCACACACTTTTATGTCTTTTATTTTATGGTCATAATTATTATGTTTAGGGATGTTATTTTATATTCTTAATTCTTTAAATTTTATTTTCATATTATGAGAGACCCAATTTGATCTCATAAATCCATTTTTGGATGTTTTATGTGGCGCTGTTAGGCTGTAGAGTTTTCGTAAGGGACTTCATCTCAACCTCCTTTCATTGAGGCATATTTTGTTCTAATACAAGACTTTCTTTTATAATCTTTATAAAACACCTATTACTTTTCATTCAAAGGGAATATTTTTCTAAGAATCATTTTACTGAACATCAAAAAGGAATGATTATTTTAACGTACGCGGTGACAACGACCTTTTCCACCGCTGCGAGTATTATTTGGTCATTGGCTTCCTCACCAATCCGTAATGTTTTTAATATGAAATAAATACCATATATTCTTTTATTTATTTCATTATTGAAAATGGGTTTTATAATGGATTTGTTAGGTCAATATATTTATGTGATATATTTTTATCGAAATGTGGAAATGTTTTCTTTCCATTATATTTTTTTATGTTTTATGAATTTATAATGGTACTTGGACATTTGACGGGTGGTTACGTGATAAAAACATGACGGGTGGTGCCGTGAATACCAGGATGGGTGGTTAGGTTATAACCTCCAATTCATTGGGTATTGAAGTTGGTCGTATGGCTATTCCATTAAGTGATATGTGTGGAAGTTGACCGTATGGTTATTCCATTTTAGTTTGTTTATGTCCCAAGTTACCTTTATATGTTATGTGTTCTTTATATGGGTTTTATGGTAATCAATTGGTTAAAAAAGAGTAAGTAATGATCTTTTATTTAGTGATGAGTATTTACTACTCCATAAAGGTGAAAAGTATTACTTTGATAAAGTATTCTTGGTTTTCTTGTTGTTTTAAAAAAACTAATAGTTTTCCATCTTTGTGTATCCTTTACTGGGATTTTTTATGCTCATCCCATGTTTTTGAAATGTTTTCCATAGGAATTAAAGATTAATAGTGTGAAGGATGGGATAATGGAAAGACATGCTATCTAAAACATGGAACTAGACATGTTTCTTTTTAATAGTTTTTTTTATTTTATGGTAACATAGTAGAATTGTATACTTTGTAATCTTTTGAGATGTAATAGTTATCTCTTAATTCTATAAAACTCTAAACCTGAAAATATCCTCTATGTGAACTATTCATTTAATTCATGATTATGTAATGTTATCAGGCCGGGTAATTATATCTTAGATAGTCTTATTATGAGGTGATGAATGTAAAATATGTGTTCTTAAATTGTTGTAATTGTTTCTTCAGTTCATCATGATCAAAGAGATTCTACATCTAGGAATATTAATTTCATATAAAAAACTCAATTAAATCCAAGTGGTAGACATTTTTTCAATAATACTTATTCAAGAGGATGTCATGGATAATGATTTTTTCAATCAATCTTATGAATAATATGTTCCTAGTGTGGAGATTGTGTCTTATGACCTGATATATCAAATAATTTTTAGGTTCCAAACATGTAACCCTTAGGTATAGGTTAAGAACATCAATCCAAATTTGGATAAAATCAATGAATTCTTTGGATAGGAACTATTATATCTATAATATTAATTTTTATTGTGATTAAGGATTGTGATCAGAATCTTGGTTACTGTTTTTTAACAATATTCTTATTACTGTGATTATTTGTCATTATCTGTTATGTTAATAGATTATATATTTTTTCCAAGTTTATTATTGGACTTTTATTATGATATGGAATATATATATATCTCTTATAACATCTAGAAAAGTTTCATTCTAGTGTGTAAAATTTGTAATTTATCATTGTGTCTTCAATTAATCCCCCATCGTTAAACATAGATGTTTTAGGAAAACACATTGTTAAAAGTACACCCTTATATCTTTTATACGATTTACTTTGCTTTTGTTATTTTTCTTGAATTAATTTTTAGATCTTGTTTCTTTTATTTTAATTTCTGATGTTTTTTTATATTGATATTCATAAAACTATTTTATGTAATGATGAAATATCTGTTTTTTCACTATATACTTATAAATAAGAATGTTAGATAATTGGATTCTAAGTTAACATCTAAATTTTTATAGTTATGATTATAGATATTATAGTCATTAGACTAATATGTTTATTATATAACATAGGATTCAATATTTAATAAATGATGTCCTAGAATTATTAAATGCTTGATAAAGATATTGCTAATTTTACAACTAATTTTTTTTTTGAATTTTTGAAAAACTATAACAACTATAATAATATTATTATTGATGACATAAAAAATATAGTCATATATCTTCATGTGAGATAGAGGATGGAATTTTGAAAAAAAAATTAGGATATAAAAATTGGTACTTATAAGGATTTAAAAACTATTTTTTTAAATTTTATGGGATAACTATCAAGATATTCATTTTATTTTGATTTAGTAATTTTATAAAATTTATTTATAGTTTATGATGGGTTTTAATTGGTCGTAATAACATGGTCAAATGGAAATGAAATTTATTTTTTTTGTAAATAATAAAAATTATTTTGAAAAAGTGGGAATCAATGAGGTTGTTGATTGGAGATAAAAACATCATTCCATGCTAAACCTGATTGATTTTATAAAAACATCAATGTTATATGAGAATAAGATCATGAGATACACTGATAGATAAAAGGGGAAAATGTATTTTCCTTTACAACAACTACTATTATCTTAACATAAAAATCTAAAACTTTAATTAATACCCAAAATAAATATGCATCCATGTATTTCTTGTATAGTAGTGATGTTGTGTTTAGTGAATGTGAGTTTTCTTATCATACAAGATATGTGAATTAGAATATTAGATAGGCTAAATTTTGGAATAACTATGAAAATTTAAGAAGAGATAGATATGAGAAATTTTTTAGAAGAGTTGAAAATAATTAATTATCAAAATTTATCTATTATGAGGGAAAAATACTAGGTTATATATAACAATATTTTCCTAGATTGAAAAAAAAACATAATATTCATGATCATCAAATAGGATTGGTAAAAATAATTTATGAGGAAAAATAGACACCTACAGAAATAGTTAATATCAATAATTAGATATAAGTGGTTGAGAAATTAATTCTTTTAAAAATATTACCATATTTTATGGAATGGTACTATATAATGAAATGTTCTTAACGCCTAAGGCAACTTCTAAGTCTCTTACTATATTGTCTTTAGATTTTAGCTCCACGTTTAATTCAAATAAGGAAAATAAAACACATTCATTTGAATATGTAGATGATTATATTTATTTACTAGATAAATATTTATGATTTTGAAGAATTATATGTTAATAATGATCAAAAAATTGTATAGATGATGATATAATTTCAAAACATACTTTTGAGTAAGATATTAAATCATTTTATATTTATATTTTTAATAACTTTAAGGATGTTATGAATCATATATCATATGATATTAGTATTTATGAGCTTTGTTTTAATATTAATTAAGATATAGAGAAATTATAAAATATTTTAATGTAGTTAAAACCAAATAGGTCATATTCCAGAAATGTTTTTACTTATGAAAATCCATAGTTGTAAAATAGTTATTTTGTTAAAAAAGTCAATTTTTAGGTAACAAATTCTATATAAGAGGTTACTAAAAGATTAATTGTCCCATAAAAAATATTAAATTACTTATAACATATGGGAATTACATTTCTAAAAATATATAAATTTATTAACCATTATATGGTTGAAAAAATGTGTGTTCTTAGTGCATTTTTTTCTAATATTATTGTAACCAAATAAGTTTGGAAACCAAACTATTATGAGTGATTATTTTGATATAAATTATTAATCTCAAGTAATTAATATACATGGTTTATGGACAGTTTTTATTCTCTGTATAACTTTCATAATGTATATAAAGTGAATATTAGACATGTTAGTTTTCAAGAAAATGAAAATTGATATATTGTAGGTATTTTTGATATATTTTTTTATGATCAATGAAAAGTTTAAAATATTATTTACGTATTAGTGCTCAAGAACAACCGTATTATAATATACCTTTTATGTGGTGAAGGTTAATCCATGAAATTATAGAATGATAAATGTTCCATAACATCTTCATAATGATTTCACATCGTATCATTCTGTAGGATTGTTAATGTTTAAACTATTAACATAGAGGTAAATACTTTCATGAACATTTCGTGTCTCTTTATACTTGAGGATATGTATTGGATTTGGAAAAATATTATAGGAAAATACAATGTTTTAACACTCAATAATCATTGTAGGAAATAATTATTAAAGGATTTACCTAAAAATATGTTTAATTCTTCTACGGTCCATGATCCAAGTAAATACGATATGTAACATAAAATTAGATATAATCTTATTAGTGAAGTGTCCACATTTGAACCTTTATAGTTATCTCACATTGAACTTTTAATACCTAAAAAAATTATAATATTAGGGGAAAACACTATGTGTATATATTAGTTTATAATTAAACATGATATAGATTGGTTTATTTTATTTCTCTTAAATAAAAAAGAATACTGCTATTAATTATGTTTTATGATTATAAAAAAATGAGAAAATCCTTTGGATTGCCACTATCATAAGTGATAACAGTGTAGATTAAATAAATTAAACTTTTTAAAAAAAGTTATATTAATTAGGCATTAGTCATAACATTTCAGTGTAGAACACTCCAAAATATAATGGTGATGTTGAATGAAAAAATATAACACTTTAGAAAATTACATGTTCTATTTTTGGTGAATATTTTTCACCATTAATTTTTTTTAAGTTATTTGTTCTACCAATTACTTTATAAATCAAATTTCATTTCACCTATGTTAAAATTTCGTATAATTTTTGTTATAAATGTTGTCAATTTTTTTATGTCATATTTTTCATTAGAAAAATATTTTTATTGAATAAAATATTCAATTTTCATAAATATGATTTAAAATATTACAATGTAGTTTTTCCTGGATAATTGATTATAATAAATTATTATCATGTTTTAAATATATTAATTGATACTATTATATAAATAGTACATTTAATGTTGATGAAATCAATTCCTATATAAAGTTAAAATGATCAATTTATGAATGTAACATGGATTGTGTTTTATAAATCCATTATTTTTTACTTCTAGAAGTTAGACCACATTTATTGGAAACCATATTTTGAAATGTTATTCTCATTGAATACGATAATATTATGGAATAAGGATAACATTGGTTTTTTAAGATGAAATTTTATGATCTTATATAATCATCCCCATGACAATTTCATTTGTTATGGAGATCAACTAGTTATAACTACATGTAATTTTTGAAATACTTGTGATTGTCATTAGTCTTATCTCAATTATAACCTAAAAGGAAAGATCATTCCATAGATTATGATAGTTTTATAATTATTAGGAAATAAGGTCAAAATAGGTTTAAATGAAACATGTTTTAGACATTGAATAAACGTTTAAATGATCTTCCAGTTATAATAGTAAAATAGGACTTTTAAAATACGTCTGTTGGAATTGGAAACAAATTCCAAAATACAATAGACATATATCTAAAATATAGTATTCATAATAGGGCATTGAATAAAAATAAACATTATATATTCTATTTAGTGTGGAATCCATGTTCATTCTATTAAAATTCATAGATAAACCAAATTTTACATTATTTTAAATGGATTTAAATCAATCCATCTTTAATAGATCTATTTTAGAGGAGTCTTATGTTGAACAACCTCCTAGGTTATATCATTCATATTATTTGAAATAGATATTGAAATATAAAAATGTACTTTACAGACCTAAACATGCTATGTGAGCCTGGTATGATAGATTGACTAGATTTTCACATTAAAATGAATTGTTTAACAAAAATATAAATTAAAATATTTTTATCTAGAATTTTTTTAATGATATAATAATCATGAAAATTCATATCAATGAAATAACTTTTTTCTTCAACCTGAAAAATAATTTTGAATGGATTTTTAGAACTTATGCAAATTTATTATTTGTTTAATTTGTTGGGGGAACATAATTATTTTATTAGCTTCTAGATAACATAAAATATAAAAGGAAAATTATTAACCCAATATAATCATATCATATATTTACATAATTTTTTTATAATTATTATTATATAAATATGGACATAGGTACCTTATGTAATCTAGATCTTGATGAATTCATGAAATCAATAGATCAGAATTTTTTTAAAGATATGACTATATGTATAGATTAATTAAATTATATTCTACTTGAAATTTTTTAAGTAGTTTTCTTGTGTGATATATTCAATTATAATCTAAAATAATATCATTTTAATGGAGTAAAACATATCATTTGATACCATAAAAAATAATTGAATTTTGAAAATTTTATTCTTTTGGGTCCGTGTTTACTCTTAAGAATTATTTAGATGTAGATTATGGAAGCTATATGATGGATCAAAATATAACTTTAAAAATATAACCCTAATTTAATCAATATTTAATTTCATAGTCCATCAAAAGAAACATTTAAATTCAATTTCCACTATTAAGGTTTAATAAGTAGATTCTGGAAGTTTTTGTGTACAATTTTTGTAGACATAGCACAAACTCACATATTTTGGGATTATTTTTACTCAAAATAATATGAAATAATATAAAAAAAGTTATATTTACTTATATAAGAAACCCAAAAACCACTCACAAGAGTAACCCATGAATATAAAAAAATTTATTCTCTAGGATCAAATGAAAAAAAATTATATTTGTCATTAGTTTATTTGAACTGAATATCATATTTCGGAGGATTTTCATAAAAAACCATTACATTTTGAATGATTTAATTACATATTAAAGAATCTAGATGTGATCATTATTAAGTGATAATAAATTCAAATTATTGACATACTATCTGTTGAATTAAAAATCTCCTTGATAAATGATGTGTACATTGCATATATATTTATATATATATATGCTAAATCGTATTGTATATATGTAATATTTTAAAAAAATAAGATTAAATGGAAATTGTAAACAAATTTTGATCTATTATTAAAACTACACCTTATTCAAGTTACATTATTGGTAAACATAATGGAAATTATCTACAAAATGTATATCTTCCTTAATGTGATTTATCTTACAAACATATCCTTTTTAGTTTGAATCTACTCATATGTATTCATAATAATTTTGTGTTTATTCTTTAATATTCTGACGTTTCTATTAAAAATTCATTACATTAATTTTTTGTAATATTGACTTTACTCTTACATATTCTAGATTCTACCTTTATGTACTCTTTACATTACACTTAAGTATTATTTGATAATCCCTTTTTCTTTTGTCTTTTAGTTTTTATTGTCTATTTTCTCTTCTATTATAGTTTTTGGTAATCCTAATTGTAGAGATATAATTACATTAAAGATATGGTGAGATATAAAATTAAAGTATAAAGATGTCATAAGATATGAGATATTATAAGATAATATCAAAATATAAGAAGTAATGAGATATCTAAATTAATTTAACATTCAATTGGGTGATAATGTTTACAAAAGAGGGAGGGTGTTGGAAGATATAGAGGACTGTTTAGTATAAAAAAGGTTGAGACTATTGAAAAAGTGTATCCTATGGACTCTCGGGAGGATATATTAAAAGGATAAATTTTATAAGTCAAATGAGAAATTAGGTATTTCATTACTATATTATTAACTGGGATATGTGAAAAGAATGAACTTACCCATGATTTTTTTATATATAATGGGGGAGTATTTATAGAGACATTTCTACTTTTTTTATTTCTATGGAATTTACATTATTGTTGAGGAGATTATTGATTCATGTCTTATAATTATCAATGGGGGTATATATTTGAGTAATTTCATAAATGAAATATTTTGCATCAATTATTTTGATGAATCAAAAAACACTTATTATTTTACATGCAAAGACTATTAGTTGGGTTAGTTTTTTTAGTGTAGAATAAATCATTTGAATTTCTATGTTCTAGTGATATGAATTGATCCATGTAATTTATAGAATATAATAAATACACATTAAAATACAATGAATGAAAATTAAATCATCATCTGAAATTGTAATAATGAAACCTGATGAACATAGTTGTTATATTTAACATTGGGACATTAATATATATATTGAGATAATGATTTGGGTGATATAGGAGACACTAGAAAAAAATCATTCATGAATCGTTTTATCATCTAATTTACTTTGGGGAAATTACTAAAATTATTTTCATTATGTTTTATTGGATATTTATATTGTGATTTGATGAGTTAAAATATCTATATTTTAATTACTAAAAAAATTATACTTTCCATGAGAGATCGATGAGATTCTGGGGAATATAATTTTGGTTTCATATAAATGTTGTTCAATTAAGTATCATTGTTAGACTTTAATATAATCAGGATGATGAATGAGGATCTCAAGGATATAGATTCATACTATTGATTTCATATCGATGAATTTTATAGGGTATTAAATGTACCTTTCGTTCATATATTTCACAGAAGTATTATGTTTGATGATTTTAAACCAAAGATTTTCATACTGACCATCCTACCCCTTTGGGATAAAAGTGAATATTTTCCTTGATAGGTACCATTATTATTTTTTATTACTTTTTAATGAGTTTAAGGATCATCTTGATAAACTTATGTGCATTGTTTTTATCTTTGTTCTTACAATTTTAATTAATTTTTTATATCTTTTTTGTTTATATATTTTGATTGATTTATTTTATTAATAAATTTATACTTTCATTATTGTTTGTACACTGACTTATTCATAATTTATAATTCTCAAATAGTTTACATTCTCTAGTTGTGATATTATAATTATGTTTTATAACATCAAATAATCCCCATTAAAGATAATCTATTTTGGGATAACATATGATGAATAGGGTTTTTTGGAGATAGTCTTCACTATTATTGCAGGTGATTGGTAGATAATCCAATGATTGCTAATGAAATAGAGTAGTGATTTCGTGTAATAATGTTGTGAAATTTAGGTGGTGTAGGCCATGACGCACACATGGGGTCCATGTGTGGTGCAGTAATATCCGTAATATTCTCTATATATTGTAAAATTTACCTCACTACATGGCCCAATGATATCATTAACCAAATTATACCACATAAAATTCATGATATCCATTTTAAAGATATGAATATTTAATTTTACTCATTTTTTCATGTAAATCATGTTAGATATTATTATTAATTTTTTAGAACATTTAAATATAATTTTTTGGCTTTTCAAATATATGAAAACCATAATTGGAAGTGATTAGGGTGTTTTTTTCTCAAGTACAACACAATAGTGTGTCCAATTTTATAATTTGGATCTCCTAAGAAGAAATTCTAGAAAATGAATGAATCTTAACATTGACATGTTTAAGCATAGCCTTATGATATGTGTGGTTATAATGATCCATGGGGGCATACAGTGGGACCAATGGTCTCAAGTAAGATAATGCAGAAACCATGTTATTAGAAATTAAACATTAATAAATGTTTGGATGAACGTTTTAGTGTCAATTTTAAAGACAAATTCTCAAAAGACTCAATGATATAACATATATTACGTTTTTCATTTGATATAAATATTATGATATGGTTTGGAATTTCATTAAATGATTTTTTTGTTACACTTATTCACTAATATAGGTGAGTAGTGTTTATAGAGTATGGTTTCATGATAGGTGAGGGTTATAGAATACAACTATAGTTTTCTAGGAGGGGATAAATAACTAAAAAACAATTTGGTGTGATTTTTCCTTATGTAGAAAACATATTTTTACTAAATGTGTCGGTCTAATGATTTTTGTCTCCCCTAATTTTGATATGATGCTACTGTATTTTCGGCATGGAGGTGATGAAGTAGATGATTACATTATATATGATCTTGAAAAATTCAAATGGAATTTTATCTTATGAGCTTATTCCTCTTACAGATGATTTCTTTAATGTGTTAACATGTATTCTTTAATAGTTTCATTTTATCTAAACTATAACTCCATATTAGACAACCACCTTGAGTTCTTTTCAATGAGACCAATTTATTATAAATCTATGTCATGTAATTATTCATAAAATATTTATTTACATGGATTTGCAACATCCTCTTGCATGATGCATACCATTTTCCTATGAGATCCTATATCAATTATTTCATGAAGTTAAGAAATAAATTTCTCCAACATCCTTCCCAGAACTATTTGATACAATAGAAAAGGGATAAAACATCTAATTGAATAACTATAGGCTCTACAATATGAGAAATACCATATGTACAACAACATTATTTTATGACTAGGTTTTGTGGTTAGTTAAATTTAGTTTTCTTCTGCTTATCATAAATAATTTTTTTTAAAAACTGTTTTTTTGTAATGAGATATAATATTGTTAATTTTTATGAGAAATACTAATGGATGATAAATTATGGATATTTCATATGATCTATACTTTTATATGATATCATTGGAGACATTAAGGGTTTGATGGTGGCCTAATTTAGTTTGAATTATACTTTTCATAGCTGTTATAGATTTATGAGGATGTGACTATATATTATAATTTATTATGATTTAATTATTATTCATATAGAATATTGGATTTTTAATTCCATAACAGTTGATATTCCATAATAGGTAATTATAGTTACCCTTCATTGGGAACATGTACGGTGACATACTCATAGTTTTTCATTCAAATTAAATTTATAATATATCAAAATGCTTATGGATTTTGTAGAATATCCTGGTGGAGTTCATCCCATGGTAATTGTGGATGTTTCTTGGTATTACAGACTACATATGTAGGTCTATGTCATCTACAATGACCACCAAAAAAGAATCAAGATGCAGGTGGACAATATGATTCATCAAAACCATAAATATTTCTGATGCATTCTTCAAATCTAACTTCATAACTATGTAATAATATAATCCATACATACCCTTTAATGTTGTACATGGTATATATGATGGCATCACAAGAACACGATGATATCATAACCACATGCAGATCTTGTAGAAAATAGTTTCTCCTAGAAACTGGTTGTAGAGGTTATCTATGTGAGGTAGTAGATAATCGTTCTTTACTATGAGCTAGTTTAATCATCTATAATCCACATAGAATCAAATTGTACTATCCTATTAATTTATTAAAAGGATAGGTTACACCCATGGTGACATTCTCGGTCTGATAAAATCCTTTGCCTCAACATCTTCAAGTTGCTTCATGAGTTTTGAGATCTCTGTAGCTTCCATCCTTTATAGAGGAATAGACACTTGTTCCAGACCATGAAAAAGCTCTATGATGAACTAATCCTCTATATTAGGATGTGATTCAGAGAAATCATCTGCGAAAACATCCATGAAATGACCAAGTATTATATGTAACTCTACAGACTACATTATCGGGTCTCTCATAATGAGACTTGATATCTGAGCTATCACACTACCAAAATCAGCTTTCTTGGGTCCAAATAGATCAACATGGATATCTCGTTCCCCATATGAATTTATGTGTAGAAGTTAGGTGATGCAAAATACACTCGATGATGATAGAAATAAAGTTGGGCATGGTAATGTACAAGACACTCCATATCAAGAATGACATCAAGGACATTCAACTTGAGGAAAATAATATATCTAAAGAAATAACCCCCACCTATCTCAAGGGGAACTCATGATACTGATTTACTCATGCTATTATGACCCTTAATGGTGTGTGGATAGAATTGATTCCATAGAAGAACTCGATATCCAAACCAAGACTTTCCACACATGAAACAGATGTCGAAGAGTTGTTGCACTTGTATCTAAAAGGGAAGAAAATAATGTAGAGGCTACCAGTATAGTACATGTAACTATAAATATCCATGAGCTATGATCCTTTTTAATTAGATACACTACATACATATGGCTTGAAATATGGACCAAAGAAGCTTCCTGACTAGCCTAATAAGATCAACTCTGATGAGACTGATGTTATGAATACTGACTTCCTCAACCACGACCACTACTAGAACAACATGATTAGATGATGGATGAAACTCTCTCATCCTGATATGGAATCACATATCCTTTACCTAATAGAGGTTATGATATGTATTTCTATCTAATAGATATTATAGGAAAAGAATGAAAAAATCACTAAATATGACATATCCTTCCACAATCATGGAATTCAGTCAGTTTTAACATGAAATTGGCTTCTAATAGACTCACCTACTAGTCTTCTTACATAATCTTGAACTGTAAATTTGTGCCAGCTAGGTAGACCACCCCACTGGAACCCTTAAAATGGCACTTTCGACTACTAGAATAACCATCACCTAGTTTCGTAACAAAACCAACATGGATCATGATACCAGAGTTTTTGAGATATCATTATGTAATTAGGGCCTAGTTACCTTCCTTTTAATGGTCATCTGGTGACATATGTTCAACTGTGAGTCGGTGGCATTCCCAAGACCATCCTCAAAATGTCTCATAGTAGTAAATTCATCACCTATAATAAATAGAGAAAACATATTGATGTTATGAATTTAGTATAATACTAAATTACTATCATATAACCATGATCATGATATAAAAAATATCAGTATCAATTTTATCTCAAGGTCTAGTGAAATTAGTGGTCATAGAAGGTCATCTAGAATTTTGCATAGATCATACCTCAGTAATGCTATGAATAATAAATGACCACCCAAAAATTCATGGAAGCGTCATGAAGAATGTATGTGGCTATCATGATCCTCCTCAATAGATGTGTCTCAAGATGTTCAATGACAGGAAACATAGACTCTAACCATGACTATACAGTAAGGGGTCCGCCAACCCCAAGAATGTGAGAGGATGCTATTGCAGGAAGTCTTGTGTCAGCTCTTCCACAGTTGTGGTAGGTTAAAAAGAAACCTAAAAATAATTAATAAAATGGATAAAGCTATAATGAAACTAAGAATTGTTACTGTGAAAAGGATCCAAAGGGGGTTTTGTAGGTATAATTATGAGTGGTTTAACATGTGTCTCTCGACCCACGACATCTGGAGTGTGTTTATCACCACTCTCTTGAAATACAACATGTGGACTTTTTAGTTGAATAGATCAACAATTTCTAAACACATACCTTATCCTTGTTTTATAACATATAACGAAATATTATGATGAAATTGGTATAATAAGTGAAGGTACATAGCCTCCCTAAAACATGATACAATCATTAGCCTTCTCTTAGAGACAAATATTGATTATAAAAAGGCATTAAAGGATAACTAATAAATGTAGAAGAATTGCGTACTTCCCATTGCTATAGTTATGTCAAGGTAAAAGTATATCATTTCCATATATGGCATCAATTTAATTTAAAGGTTGAATTTAATTTAATTAATTTAAGGATTTAATTACACTTTTGTTTTGGCTAAATTATGTAGATCATCATTCATATTCATAATGGACTATACACCTCATGAGTTAAATGGAATCCACATAATGCAAACCATAACATATCTTTGTAAGAATGGTTGGGAAAATACTATAATTCTATCATAAGAGGAACTACATGATTAATAGATCAAATCACAACATCAATCACATGCAAGTAGGTAATTGGCGTTGAATGTAAACATTGAATGACATAATGAATGACATTTCATTTCTTATAGTGCCTATGTTGATTCATGAGATTAAACACCGTCTTTTCATCGGTATGAAGTAATAGAAAACATTATTTCATTATCATCAGTATAATAACACCATAAAACAAGTGTTTCATCCAATGGTGAACTATTATTAATGATAAATGGCATAATTGGTAACTACAATTCCCAACCATGGTAATTTTCATTTCCCTTCTACATGGGTATGCTATATCCAAGAATAGTGTAAATTAAAAATTCATATTTCCAAGCCTCTCGGATAAACCCAACTAGTATGATTAAGGAAAATGGTGTTCTGATACCACATCATAGAATCTTAATCAAAGTACCACTCAAAATTGCATCGATTTGGTGGGCCACAGGAGCTCGAGTGTATCTTCAGGAATTACTGAAACTGCCAACTAGTAGTGAGGGCCTAGGGTCTGTCCATAGAAATAATATTACCTCCTATATTAGTGTAGTAATTTTGGTAAAATAGTTAATAAAAAGAGTAATAATAAGAATAATTACACAACAATCGAAATAAAGAAATAAGACAAGCAAGATAATTAAAAAAGTGAGAGCTAAGTAATCAATAATATATTCAAATATGATATTGTTCATGATTCTATAAAAAGTTGTAGTACAAAAAAAGTGGGTAATAAAATAATATACAACAAGTTATACAAAAACTAAAATTGTCCAAAATCATATACACATCACCTCAGGCACATGCACTATCGTTTTCACCCAAACTACATCTTAGAAAGTATGTAAATCAAGAATCAGAATATGACCACTTTACATAACAAAACCTATGATCATAAAGTCTACTAAGGTACCAAATTTAACCTATGTAGGGTTTTAGGTATAAATCTCTGTAGGTTATCTCTCATTTTTTATGCTATTTCATTTCATATAGTAATAAAAGAGATGTGTTTCAGTATATGATAAAATTGGATAAATACTAAATAAAAAGAAACCACCTCGTTCTGGGTTCATAAAAGGAAACCTAAACCATAACACCAATAGTATCCTAATATGTAGGTATGAAATAATTTTCCTATGTAATATTTATATCTATACAAATATTAATTCAAATATAAAATCTGAGTAGAAAATAGAAGACCCCATGCTTGTAATTTATCTTGGAGGTCACATTTTTATGTCATTAAACAAGTGTGCTAATAAGAATAAGAGAATAATCACATGTGCACAAGAAATATCATGATAATAATTTTGGTTTTATATCATATGGGAAATATATAAATATAATCCATCAAATCTGGATGTGGTTTCCCATGCCCATCTAAGGATAACTAAAACAGAATTACATGGGTCGCTATAGGTGTCTTTGATATAAGCCCATACCTCTAAGTCCATTCATGGAATGGCATACATCATTCCTTATATCATACAAGAATCAGGACTATGATCTCGATCCTATTATCTCATACAACAGACCTGGTATCACATAAGGAGTGTAATATCTATCTTTCCAAACATTACCATCTTCATTTTTTCCCATGGATGACCGACTATGCTCAGGAGTATATGTAAATCCACCCTGTCGGCCCATACCTGGAAATCCAAAGTATAACACCCAGTGTGTCAAGTGATTCTAATAAAAACGATGATTCTATCCATGGAGTCCTTTATTTGGGATCATTATATCTCCATAATGTGATAAGTAGAATGAAAACCATAGAAAATATAACAAGTAAAATATCATATAATTACATAAGAATAAGTCAACATATCAATACTAAGTTAAAAACAGGTACATGTATCACAATTCACTTTATAAGAAGGTATGAGGCACTAAGAACATGCATAAGATTGGGCCACAAGGTATGAACATTAGGCAACATAAAATCACAATATTTAAAGGATTACAAGTATATGCACATGAAATTAACATGATTCTAATGAAATGTCATATAAGATATTTCAATTATCCATGATATGAATAATGACAAAGTGAGTCATTCAATTCATTCCATTAAGACATGGAAAAAAGAAAAAGGCATAATTATAAGAAATCTTTATAGTGTAATGAAAGGTGTTCAACTAACATTCAATTTGAAATTAAAATGTAAGGCAACTGGATTTCAATGTGAAGCATCAATCATGATCAATTTTTTATATATTATTCAAGGCATGAAAATAAATTCAAACTCATGGTTTTCAATTCATATTAATTTAATTTATCATGTAAGACCTTTAATTAAGGTGGAAGTCACACACAATTTGTGTTTTAAAATTTTAGAGAAATTGAAAATAGACATTAAATTAGTCCACACCCAATGCGGTGATTAAAGACAATGTGAACACCCAAAATATTTGTTTCTCCAAATGTTAGGGTCACTATGGACACGGAAAACCATTTCAATCAACTTAATATGTAATAATGAAGCTCCTTCGGAAGGTTCTGGTAAACAACACCATGGAACATACAATAAAAAGTTATGAAGTGACATAAAAGTTAAAATTCCATACTTCTATGTTATAGTGATACACTCATTTGTTATCATTCCTTGATTCAATATCAAATATAAGAAATAAATTTATTTTTCAAAACAAAAAAATATTTAAATATTAAATCTCATGGAAATAGTGCAACAGATAGAGGATAAAGTGAGGAATAGAGGTGTGAGGATGGAATATCTTAACAATAGATATCTGTTGCATTTGAAGGTGAAAGATTTGGACCACAAATGAAGGAGATAACTAAAACCCCCATATAAGAGGGAGGAGGATGCTCTAGGAATGGTGAAGGAGGGGAATCCCATTCGAATGATATACGAGATAAAAAATTGGGTTGAAATACATCATTAACTGTAAAATGGGTATTTCATCTACATTTTATACTATGTATGGTTTGGAAATAAGGATTGGCCAAATTGTGCGCCAACTGTGCGCCTACTATTAAATCAAAAGGGGTATATAAGATGACTATTCACATTGTAAAACTAAACAAAAACATACCATGGATTCATAATCTATAAAAAACATCTAAAACACTATACGACCATGATCCTCATGCTTCATAGTTGTAGAAAAAATTTGAAGCCACAAGGCCTCCACTATCAGCAGCCACACAGTTTAGGGAAACAATGTAAGATGGAAGAAATGGTTTCCTCTAAATGTGTGGCCCAATATCATTCCTATCACAATGGTTATCTGGGATTCAAACATGCGTTGGACACACCTTATACATTCATTATTTGATTAGAACGCATTAGCTGGTCCATTTCAAATAATTTAAACCAAAATGTAAACATTCTGTACCTTTGGATGATGTTGGGACATTACACAACTATCTATGAGTCATATATAATATAGTTGACATAATGGTCTTCCTATATAGATAAGACATGTGATAAACACTAAAAGGAGTACAAAATTAATTAAATAAAAGTCTTTAATATCTAATATAAATAGAATAAAATAAAAATAGGACATCTATCTTGTGAGAGAATATTTAATAAAATTCATTATTAAATGATTATAAATACGGTACTCATATGATAAAGTAACATTTTGTTAGATAAAATGATGTCATAATCACTATACATAAATTTAAATATTAATTTATGTAAACTAAAATAATAATAGAAGTAAATTATAGTTATAGTATAAAATCTTAAGAATAGTTATTATGAAAGAAGAAAATTTTTATCTATTAGATGAACCCCATTTAGAGTAGTTGATTAGTTCAAAAAAATATTAATTCTTAATATAAGTATGTAAATGATTCATTTGATTGTTTTAAGAACATTTTTTAGTTGAAAAAGGACAAATGGAACATAAATTTCTTTTAATTTCATTAATATTATTTGGTATGTGAGTTAATTTTAGTGGTTTATTTATCTTTTATGGATATATCAAGCTATAAAAACATTATGATGTTATTATTGGAAGGATTTTGAGAATATGAATAATTTCAATATAAGTTTATGTAATCAAATAAAATTATTTATAATAAATGAGTATGATATGGTATTTCTAGGCACTATTGATGTGTTGATATTATTAAGGGGTAAAAGATTATGTCAAAATCAAAAGATTATAGGGTAAAATAGTTAGTGTAGGTTATTGAATGTAGAATGATATTTGATAGAGGGGTTGTTATTCCATTTTAATGAACCTAGTGACTAGCGGAGGAATCTCTCAAAAAACCTAAATGAATTTGAGAAACTCTTCTAAGAGTCCATATTATTTATTAATCTTATTTAATTAATATCTTCATTTTAGTAGGGCATATGATATCACCTGAATATTTTATTCTAATTTAAATTATATAGAGGCTCAATATTAAGGAATTTTTTTTGAGGCTTGATGTTTTATTTCAAATAATTTTCAAATGTCTATTCTATTGAAGTAACGTCCTGGTTCCGGGTGCCTCATAGTGGTTCCCCAAACTTGGTTGTTCATATGGACTCCAGAGAATTTTCCAAAAAACCAGAGGCTCCCGATTACCAACAACAGCCTTGGGTGTGATAATAGGGAAAATCTTCCCTCATTGGTATATTAATGCAGTAGAAATAAACAGATGAAAATTATATACAATAGAAGAAGAAGTAATAACATGAAAAAAATAAAATAGCAGAAGACTGAAAGTAATAAACAACTAGAGCCCACATGTAAATGATGGATGTCACATATGTCTAATAATGCTGCCAAACTAGTCACAATGATAGAATATAGTACTAAACCAAAGTACAAATAAAAAATAACTACATCACCATCACAAGCCAAAGCTTGGTCCCATCCTCTCTAGCTCTACATCAATCAAGTACCTAATGTATTATAGATTTTTCCCTAATCTATACCTATAACAATATAATTTATTTGGGCCCAAAATCATGACCCAAACATGGTGTGAGACTAATCCCAATAGGTAACCACCTAAATATTTTTGCCTAACAGATAGTGAATTCATATATTTCAGACAATAAGTAAAATAATGAAACAAACAAGGAATTACTAGAATGTAAATATTTCTATAGTTTCAATTACATCATTTACATTTGATAATGTAATCAACCAAACACAAATACAAGCAACACTCTAGGATGTTCAGACAACCAATCCCATATAGTTCAGCCAAAAATCTCTAGTAACCCTCTGGGTAATTCTCAAAACATAACCCCTCTAGTTCAATTTACAATAAGGATATGATGAAGACTCTCTGAGGAAGCACTCACCATCAATTCCCCCTATAGTCTAGTGTAATCAAAGTCTCTATGAAGAATCACACACCGTCAATTCCCCCTATAGCCTTTTAGTGGAAAACTACAGACAAATTAATGAATAACTCAATGTCAATTCATCCTGTGGTCTCATAACATATCTATAGACACTCTGAGGGATAATTCAATATTGATCCCCCATAGAGTCTCGCGGCGTGATAATTATAACAAACACTCTGGGAAAGTCCTCAACGTCAATTTCCCTAATGGTCTCACAGCACCAGGTTCCCACAACCACATGTAATGAAATCATGAAAAAAGGATAATTAGAAGCCTAAGTAAACCTCTATGTACTACTAGAATAATTAGCTACAACTAATATCACAACATATCCAATAAATAATCAATCCATCCTAACAATACTACGAATGGAAAAAAATCCTAACAGGAAAACCTAGACCAAATGGTTATAATCAAACAAGCCTGGGAAAACACATATATTGAAATGAAATTAACCATATTCACAATCAACAACCTCTATTAAAACATTCAAGGAATAACATCCATTAACAGGGTTACAATCCATAAACACGCAATACCCTGAATGAGAGTATTGGAAGCTTTTGTACTTATAACAAAAATAATAACTACAGAAAGGCACAAACTACCTACCTCGGTGTTTTACGGATGATATACATGAACTTCATGCATTTATTCTCCCTAGAACACCATATATATACAAAAATTATAAAAACTTTCAACCAATGATATCTCACAAGAGAATAGATATCAAGAGACGATGATCACGAAGACGGAATAACATGCTGATGTGAATCCAACGTAATTTATGGAGTTCGATTCGGAGAACATACGACGAGTCGGTGGCTCGAGGAATATTTGTCGACCTTGGTCTCTCCTGGATGAGATGTGTCATGAAGAAGGAATTTTTATGAATGAGATGAGACCCCGGTTTGATATAAAAATTAAAAATAAAATCACATTGCGTGATCTTTAAAAGTACATGGCATGCACTTTCCTTAACCAACCTCTGATTTAGGAGGTCTCCAGGTCACGCCACCCAGCCATGTACACGGCCGTTACAAAGCCAGAACACGGCTACCCGCAGAAATTGGGTACACAATGTGTACGTATAATTACATGGTGTGTACTCCTAAAATTTATAGAAACTCATATTTTGTTAAAAACAACAAAAAAAGAAATAAATAACTAAAAAGAAGATCTAGGTTATTAAAAACATCCCCCTTAAGGAAATTTGTCCCAGAATTTCCCTAGTAGGGAGGTGTAGAAGAAGAATCCTCAAACATCTCCCACAATTGTGATCATTAATCAGCCTCCCTCTCCCAAGTTTTGTCATGTACACTCCCTTGCTTCCATATGACTCATAATAGAGGAAGAAACCATCCATGGGGAACCTTTGAATAGTGATCAAAAATTTGGATAGGATGCTTCTTGAATTATGTGTCCACCAATAGCTCAAAATCCTCAGGATGAAAGATATGAGATGGGTCTGAGAAGTAATGTCATAGTTGAGGAACATGAAAAAAGTTGTGCATAGACCAGAACCTGTGAGGTAACTTCAACTGATAGGAAACCGAAAAGACTCTCTCCAATACCTCAAATGGGCCAATATATCGGGGGGGGGGGGGGAATTTACCTATCCCCTAATTCTCTTGTGTCCCAACCTCATTGAGACACGTAAGAACACATGATCTCTGACCTTGAACTCCAAAGGGAATCTCTGTCAATATGCATAAGTCTTCTGTCATGACTATGAAGTGGCCATCCTCTTCGAAATCAACTCTATATATTCTTGTGTATAATGAACAAGATGCGGTCCTAGCATATATGCCTCTCCTGCCTCCTACCAACATAAGGGCGATCAGCATGGCCTACTGTAAAAATCCTTATATGGTTAAATCTGAGTAGTTGCAAGAAAACAATAATTATAGAGAAACTCCACAAGAGGTATGTTCTTCTCTTAAGAACCTCCAAAATCCAGGACACATGCTCGAATCATGTCTTCTAGAACCTAAATCATATGCTCCGATTGGCCATCTTTTTAAGGATGGTAAGATGTACTCATAAGTACCTTTGTACCCAAATCCCTTTGTAATCCCTGCCAGAACCAAGAAGTAAAATGTGCATCCCTGTCTGAAACAATGGAGTGTGGTACCCCATGTAAACACATAATCTCATGGATGTACAACCATCCCAGCTTGTCAAAATTAAATATCTCCTTGTTCAGAAAAAAGTTATAAAAATTCATTAGTTTTTCAATGTCAACCCAAACTACCACATTCCCTCGAGGAGACCGTAGAAGTCCAGTCACAAAATCCATTGTGACACAACTCCACTTCCACTCGGGAATGGGTAACTACTGCAAAATCCTAGCTGGTCACTGATGCTCCAGCTTCCCCTATTGATAGGTGGAACACCAAATGACAATCCCAACAACTTCTCTCTGCATACCTGGCCACCAATACTGATGGTGTAGATATCAATACATCTTGGTGAGGCTAGGTTGAGCTGCCCAAACTAAGGAATGAATGTCTCGTATCATTTACTCACATATGTTTTCTAGCACCAATATGCGTCCATGAAAAATCCAGATCTCATCCATGCCTATGGTCCATCCAAGAATATGTTCCTCTCATGACACACATTCTCATATGACTAGGCCTTTAAAATATAATAGATTTATCATTCACACTCGATCATATAGAGAAGAGGTAACAGGTATAGTAGAATGAAATGTCTTCCCTTGTCTGTCATGCACCTCCAAATGCACCTCATAGAATAGATACATAAGATGCCAATCACTGCTAGCCTCATGAACTGTATATATATGCATCCTTATACTTAATGAATCGGCCAATGCGTTTCCATTCCCAGGGGTGTAGGCATGGTCAATGTCAATGGACTGAAGGGACCCAACCCAACTTCACTATCTCAGATTCAGATCACATAGAGTAAAGATATACATCCAACATTTGTGTTCATTGAATATCATAAAATGATCTCTAATAATATAATGTCTCTAATTGTGTAGTGAATGAACAACCACATCCATCAAGAGATTATGAATCAAGTAATTCATCTATTGTGTCTTCAACTGTTGAGACCAATATTCAATAACTCCTTCTCTCTACATACACACTAATCCTAGCCTGATACTTGATGCATCATAGTAAACTCTATAACTCTTTCCTAACTTTGAAAAAACTAGTATCAGTGATGAATTCAACCTCCCTTTGTACTCTTGAGATGTTTACTCACAATAATTTGACCATATGTACTTCACTCCCTTCTTAGTCAGGCCTGTAAGTGGTGATGCTATGCATGAACAGTCTTGTATGAAAATTCATTAGTAATCAGCCATCCCAAGAAAACGTTGTACCTCAATGATGTTCTTTGGTTACTCCCAGGATACTACCGCTCTCACTTTCTCTAGGTATAATAACACTTCGATCTCTATGATAACATGACCCAATAAGTGATTTTGGTCCACTTAATAGTTGAATTTTGAGAGTTTATCATATTAGTAATTCTCTATTAGTGTACTCAAAACTATCCCAAGTTATGTGGAATAGTCATGTCGAGTGTGTGAGTACACCAAGATATCATCCACAAAGAATACCAAAAAAGAATCCTAGTATGGATGGACCACTTGGTTCCTTAGTGCCATGAATCATGAAGGTGTGGTATTGATACTGAACATCATAACTACATACTCGTATAGACCATACCTACTACAAAAGGTCGTAAGAGGTATATCTGATGGTATATCGCGCAACTGATGAAAACCAGATCTCAAGTAAATATTTGAGGATACCCAGGATCCACAAATATGATAAAATTGATCATAAATCCTTATCCAGGGATATAGTTTCATGACCATAAACATGTTTAGCTTCTGATAAACCACACAAAGTATAAGTTTAACATCTTCCATCTCCGCAAACAAGACAGGAGAACACCAAGGAAAACTACTAGGTCAGATGAAACTTTTTTCCTGCAACTCCTCCAACTGCTTCTTCTGCTCCTGCAACTCTGGTGTAGCCATCTTATATGGAGGAATGGACACTGGTGCCTCTCCTGGAACAAGATAAATATAAAATTATACCTCTCAATCCAACGAAAAAACAAAATAGTCATCTAGAATGAAATCCCTGAAATGATCCACCACTAGAGGAAAGGCCAATTTTGATGTCCCTTGGTCATCCAGATATAGACTAGCAATCTGTGTTGTAATTCCTCCCAACCCATGATGTTCGGGTCCCGCTCTACTCACCTTGATATCCTATTCTCTCTTGTGTAAATACAAACCACCCTCTAGTGATGTGAAAATAACCCTACAAGGATAATAGTCGACAAATTTATGGAAGGGAACCAACCATTCCACCCCTAGAACGAAATAATTGACTGTCATCTCTAGGGAATAGAGGTCCCATAAGAAGTGACACCCACTGACCTCAAGAGGGAACTCCTTGCACTACCATAAACTAGCCATACTTGTCCACAAAATATTGTACAACATCAATACATCAACAATAACAAAAGATACAGAGCCCAAGGTTCTCCACAACAACAACAGATATGAAACTATAGGAAGCCCCTATATCGAAAAGAGATGAAGCTAAAACTGAGTCAACAAGGATCGCACCTCAAATTGTAGAGGGTACGTGATCCTACTTTTGTTGGGTCTGCTCAACTAAAAAACGTTTTGTCTGTACCATGGCCCAATGACCCTACCTAACCACCCTGAGATGATCCACCCAGTTGTCACTACAATCTTACCGACTCGCTACCATGGTCATGACCTCCACCTCGACCTGAATGACCGAAAGAAATATAGTTCCTTGAATAATAAGAAACTGGTGGTGTTTCTATTAATTTTTGAGTCATTGAAGAACCTCTATCACCAGCTGCTAGTGAGAATAACTAATAGAAGAGTTAAAGATTCCCCATCTTTCCACAAGACAGACACTCCACTGGGTCTCTCAAGTAATGTTTCCTTATATTCCTGACCTTACCGCACTGGTATTATACCAAATAGCTACCTAACGATGTATATCATCTACTTGGATCTCTACATGTAGACACTGTGTGTTGATTCTTACTATTAGTTGAAGAAGAACTAACTATGGATGTCGAACTGCCCTAGCCCACAACTCCAGAATACCTCAAATTTCACTCTATGATAAACACCTAGGTGAATATAGAATATATAATCATCAAACTGAAGATGTTCACCTGACATCAGATGTCAAACCTGAAACAATACTCAAACTTTCTCACCAAGAATAACTCATTACCTCCTGGGATGGGTGTAATGTGCTACAGATTTGTGAAGCGAGAAGATTACTCCATGACAGAAAGAGTACCCTGTTCCAGAATCAGGAAATCTCAGGCTCGATTATCCCACAATGTATCTAGGTAGAAATAATCTTAGAAGTCATTATGAAACTCATCTCATATCATAACTTACCGGTGTCCCACATTTGAAATAATATCCTACCATATCTTGAAGGAATTACATAGAGTGTACGTAGAGGGCTTCACCCCCAATTTGAAGTCATATCTAGATGCTTGAAGATCAAAAGAAATTCCTATAACCATGATAATGCATCCTGGGGTTGTCCATCCCAAGATAAAGTCAGATGATGATTCTTCTGAAAGATCCATGTCAATTATACCATTGATGGGGCAGGAGGCGATGATCCCTGCAAGGTCTGAATAATCCTCATAAATCCTTCTTGGAACTATGCACCAACAAATATATCCTGAATAATAGCTTGTGCCTAGATGAGAAGAACTGGAGGATCTACTAGTTGTCCTTGATTTTCAATGTCCGGTGTCTGGTCACTACCCTATAACTGTCATACAACCCGAGGATATCTCGGTGGCATGAAACTGCAAGGTGAATCACACACCACAGTTCTAGATTACTAAGGACTGAAATATATAAGTGAAAGAAGAGAACTGGAGAAAGATAGTATTCAAGTTATTCATAACATGGAAACGAGGCGCGTATATCCCATACATGACTATTCCTTTAAGCCTTCACATGGGTGTGTACTTCTACCATCCCTGGTTGTGTAACACCCTGTTCACATGGCATGTACTTGAATCCTTTTCCCCTACTGAGTTAATATACACGACTACCCCTCACAGTTCTCCAAAAATAGAACTACATGGAGTGTTTGTGCTAGACACGACGTGTTATAGAAGTAACATCACTGAACCATGTTATTAGTCACATGGAAGGTTACACAACTGACTCTACACAGTGTGTTTATGCCAGACATGGCGTGCACTACCTAGTTTTCATCCACATGTGTCATTAGTCTCATGGATGCATTAGTAGTCTCTAATACACGAATTGTACAATAGGTACATGATGTTTACCACCTAATATTTTTCCATCCCTATGTCTCTTCCCACACAGCAAGTTACATAGTTAGAGAATACATAGAGTGTTCCTAAAGTGCATAGTGTGCACTTGAGATAAACAGTTCTTTCCTGAACAGAAGGACACATGGCATGTATTCGTAAATATGCATCGTGTATTCTATGTTTTTCTGGACAATAAGCCTCAAAAACTACTCCATAAGTCCATAAATATTTGAAACAGACATCCAAGTGCGAAATTATGATTAGTGAGGGCTCATACTCCCCCCAAATCAAACCTTTTCATCTTGTACATATCATATAAAAGGAATAATAGTAAATTGATCTAGAAAATTCCGATCCATGAGGGCCCATAACACCTCAAAGACCAAGGTTTGGTGTTTATTCAATCAAAACCATAAAACTTTTCAATACCCTATCAAACATCAGATATTCTATCAAGGCATCTATCACAACAACATACATATCTACCACAACATCTATCACAACAACATGCAATCAGTAATGCTTCCAAAATGGAATGGAAAAAATGCATTACCTATGTTTTCTAGAAAGTTCCTATATGATGCATTAGATAGAATACCATAATATCATCAGGTTTAAACAGAACTAAAACCTCAATAATATTAACGATAATAGTACAAAACATGTAAATCACCATTTAGTGAAATAAAATCAGCTGTAATAATTGAAACACCAGAAGAATCACAATATACGTGGTAAATTTGATTTTCCTTATATGCAGGTTAGTTCCTCCATGGAATAACTTATTACCATGTACCTATTATTTACTATCCTTGGATATAGTCTCCAAATAGTATGTCAAGGAGAAAATAATCATTTGATACAACTTTGTAATGTCCCAGTTCTACGTGTCCCCCAGAGGTGTCATGTACCTACTTGGTCACATGGCCTGATGTGCATTTCCACATATGCCAGAGGATTCCGACAAGAAGCAAGGGAATTGGACTTGATAGTGGGGTTACTATGGCCTCATTGGAAGAGTATTAAAACATAAATAAATAGATAACAATAATATAAAATAGCATAAGCATTAATAATATGAAAAAATAAATCAACTTAAGAATGGATGTAATAAACAACTTGAGGACATATATAAATGAGGCAAGTCACATATTTCTAGAAAAAAATCCAAACAAGTCACAATGCTGGATTAAAGTACAAAACAAAAATACAAATTAAAAAATTAACTCCAAAAGCATCTCATGCTTCATCTTGGTCCCATGCGCTCTATCCCCACCACAATCAAGTACCCAAAGTAGAAGGGTGATTACCCATATCTATACCTTCTACAATATAATATTTTTGGGCCCAAAGTTAGGACCCAAACAATGTATTAGACAATTCCCAGTAGGCAACAACCTAAATATTTTTTCCTAACAGTCAGCGAATATATATATATGGTAGTAAATAAGTAAAATGAAGCAATAATCAAGGATTACTCAAAAGTAAACAATCCTACATTTTCAATTACATCATTTACCTTTAACAGTACAATCAACGAAACCCAAATACAAGCAACCCTATTGGAATTTCTCACAACTTACCCCGTCTTGTTCAGACAACAATCTCAAGTAACCCTCGGGGTAGTTCTCACAACATAATCCAAATGGTTCAATTTTCAATAATGATGTGACAAAGCCTCTATGAGGAAGTATTCACTATCAATTCCCCCTATGGTATCGAGTAATCAAATACTCTCTAAGGAAGCACTCACCATCAATTCCCCTTATAGCCTTTTAACAGGAAACTACATACACTCTGAGAAATCCCTAAACGTCAATTCCTCATTTGGTCTTGTAACATATCTCTAGACACTATGAGAGATCACTCAATGCGAATCCACCCTATGGTCTCATAGCATGATAATTATAATAGACACTCTGGGAAAGACCTCAACGTCAATTTCCTCTATGGTCTCACTACACCAAGTTCCCGTAGGCCCTTTTAAAGAAATTGTTCACAAAGGTAAATCAGCAGCCAAAGTAAACCTCAAAGTACTACATGGATAATTAGATATAAGGAATAGTATATCTTGTCATATAAATAATCAATCAATTATAAAAACACTATGTATAGAAACAAAATGGTTAATAGGAAAAGCTAGACCAAACAGACAAAATCAAACAAGAATGGGAAAAAACATCCATAAATTTTATTTAACACTATTCACAATCAACAACCCCTATTCAGACATAAAAGGCATATCATTCATTAATAGGGTTAAAGGACATAAACACGCAATACCTCTAATGAGGGTATTGCGAACGTTTTCACATATAACTCAATGACTGACTACGGAAACGAACAAACAACCTACCTCATCGTTGTACAAATGATATATTTGAACCTCATGACATGAATCTCCCTATAACTCTATAGATCTACAAAAATGATAAAAATATTCAACAATGGATATATCAAGAGAGGGGAGAAATGATGATATGAGGCTCTAGAAGAATGAATAACATACCGATGTGATTCCAACACAACCGACGAAGTTCTATTTGGAGAATAGATGACAAGTCAGTGGCTCAGAGAAGATCCGTCCACCTTGATCACTTCTACAAGAGACTAGTCAAGAAGAATGTATTTTTATGAATGAGATGCGACCCTAGTTCAATATAATAATTAAATAGAAAAGTACATTGTGTGATCATTAAAAGTACATGGCATGTACATTACTTAACCGACCTCTTCATAAGGTGGTCTCCAAGTCACCTCACACGGCCATGTACTTTCCTATTACACGACCAGCACACGGCTACCCGCGACAATTGGGTACCCTATGTGTAATCTATAAATTTATAGAAACTCCTATTTTCTAAAAAAAAACAAGAAAATAAATATATACCTGAGAAGAAGATATATGTTCTTACAATATATATTTTAATTTAAAAGGGAAAATATATTATTGAATGATTTATGAATTAAAAAATATGTGTATTTGTTATCTAATTTTTTTATATTAGATAAAGGACTTTTTATTTTAAACAATTATTTATATTAATAAACGATATAATGATTTTTTACAATTTTATAATGATTCTGTCATGTTTTATAACATGTTTTAAGAAAAGGTAATGGTAAAAGGAGTTTTAACCATAATAAAAGAGTTTACCTAAGATGTTTGTTAAAATATGTGGGGACTGATGTCACCCATTATTTATTTATTTTAATGAATAAAATAGTATGTTTAGTGTTTTCTACAATGAAATATAATACCATATATAATATTTATGTTAATAGATTAAATATAATTATAAAAGAAAACATGTTTTATATTAAAAAAATGATTTTTAGAATAGAAAATATTTTTTCGGAGAAAATATTGTTCAAAGAGGCTAGTATGAGTATGTTTGAACATTAAAAAGTTATAAGTGGAATAAATAAATCATTATACCTGTATAACTCAAATTAAACATCACATTAAATCCTATAAGAGTGGATAATATATTTGTAATTAATGATATTAATATAAATATTTTCCTTTGAAAATTGTTTTCCAAATAATCTCAACAGAATAATTTGAATAAAAAGTTTCCATGACGATGATGATAAATATTTAAAGGAATTCATTGACCATATAAGTAATTGATATCATGAAATTGGATGTTGTGAAGGAAACAGGATTGAAAATTATGAAAAAATATAAAAATATAAAGATTATAAATCATAATATCATCATTCTTCAAAAAATAATTCATTAAATATATTATCAATTAAAGGATTTTTGTGGGTTGATTTATCATTTTGTCAAAAAAGATACATGGCCAAGATTACATAGAGTTGTGATGAGTTTTATTAATCTTTAAAAGTTTAGTACATATAAGGCCTATCTATTGATCTATCATATATGCTAGGATTATGTTGATTCTTATATATATAATGTACTGATTATAGATTTTATAAAAATGTATATTGAATCATTTTATACAATATGAAGTCCATATTTTATCATTAACTCATATTGGATGAATATATAACATGATGAAAAACTATAATTGACCTCTAAATTTTGACATTGAGTTATCCTTGATAGATGATCATCATGAATTATTGAAGGTTTTAATAAATTTTTATTATTATTGTAGTTATATTTTTGAATAAATATATAGAGTTTTATCATGGTGCACAAATGAAGTTTTTTTATATTAGATGTCCCACCAAGTAAACCCCATAGATATCCATATACTATACATTGGTATGAATGGGAAAATACTTAATATTGAATATTTTAATTTGATCATGATAAGATACATATCGTGGGATCCATCATACATCAGAATCATTTTTATTCCATCCCTAAGGAATGTTAATTTGGGGTGGTTGAGTATGTTTTTGACCATCTCATCGATTGAGGTTTAACCAAGAGGAGATTTTTTCTCTTGTATAAAGTGTATGTAATTGGTACCTTTATTGAGATATATTGAAGAATTTAATGGGTATAAGTAGAAAAGTAACAAGTGATTTCATTAATTATTCATGTACGAAACATGTTATATACACATATATTTGGGTAAATGACAAGTGATGGGTTCATCTATTCAGTAAATATGTAAATAGATAACTTACAATGTATAAGTATGTTATAAGATATTGACATACTCTATATCATGCAGCTAATACATTACGTAGACAAAGAGAAAATGTGATTTTTTATACTTGTATATAACACGATTGGTAAGAATAGGTATGGGGATACATGTGTTTGATGGATAACATGATATATCCTTTTAATGTTTAAGTGACATTAATTATTTTTTAGATCTTATTTTTTTACTATAATTTTGGATTATAGAATTCAAAATTATTTTTAACATTATAATGGCCCATAGGATCACAATTCTTGGTTTTGTGCATTAAGATTCCGTTTTTGACAACATGTTTTTAAAAAACATTAATAGAAACCCCATGAAGTATTTTGAATGATATAGAAAATAATTTTAGGATATTTTTTTCAGAAGTTGTTATATATTATGTAACTTGTCATTAAAATGAATGATATGATTTATACTAGATATTAAGAATGATATTCATAGTTTTCTTTAGAAATTATTTCAAAATTTATTACATATGATGTCGCATATGGTTAAATTTACCAAATTTTTTGAGGCTCTAGAGCTTTTAGGATATGGTGTAAAAAATGAAATAAATATCAAATCAATATGTAGTTGTTTAAACCACATCATGGTTTATGATTTTGAAAACCATGATTTAATGTGGGTCACTATTTCATAGTGTAGTTCCTGGAATTGTATATGTTATGTGATAACATTTTAAGAAGATTCCCTATACTACAACCAATAAAGATAATTTTTTAATCATGTTAAAATTATTTTATATGTTTGAGAACCAAAATAGTTATTAAAATGTTAAAACGTTGACCACAAAGATTACCTAATAGTTACAAGGCATATTAGCTTCTTGAAAAATTCTGATGAATTTACATTTAATAGAAAATCAAAAGAGAAAACTCTGGTATCAGATGACTAACCTTGTATTTACATATAAAAATGATCATTGTTTGGTTTTTGATTTAAAAAATTGGAATTCTAATAAAATATCATGTTGTGAAAACTTATCAAACCAAAACTCACATTATCTATATTTTATTTCAAGTTATTATCTGATGTTTCATAATAACTGTGGATTAAAGAATGTTCTTCAAAATAATTAAGAGGTTATTATAGAATACCCTTTGAGTAATAATCATATTATTTGATTCCCAATGATCCATTCATTCTCATGTTAGTAGATCCTTGATAGAATAAATCACGAGATAAAATTTATTTTATCATTATTTATATTAATTTAGTATAAATATATTTATAGATCTATGGAAATTTGGTTTTGATTGAAACTTTATATAATTTATGGATATTTTATGTCCCTTCCAAGTCCCCTAAATCTTTAGAAATATTTTCTGGGAGAGTTTTGAACTTTTCTTATGAGGTAAATGCTCTTCCAATTCCTTTATTATGAATATATTTTAGGATCTATGTGATTTATATCAGTGGTAAGTGGCTGTTGTGAGTCTTGCATTTTGACTCAAGGGATTTTTCATGTTTCCTAAAATGAATAGTAATTGGAATTTGATGACTATTTTATATGATTATTTATTTCTAAATGATATCTAAACTATGTTATTTTCTCTTGAAATACTTTTTAGTGTTAAGAAGAGTGATCTAGACGAAGATAACATAAAAAGAGTATTGATTTGATATCAAATTGTTGCATTGTTTTATTGAATCCTTGTAATCGATACCCCCTAAATCTCAGTGTTTTCTTCAACAGTTATATAGGAAGTTGAAACGCTAATGGTTTAACATGACATATCTATTTTAGGAACCATAGTTGTGGAATTTGGTAGGATGTGAAATTTCACCTATATCTATTATTGTGAAAACATATCAAATGTATGAAACTGTGTAGTAAAAAGACCCTTTGTTGGTGTTTCGAGGTAATAAATTAGTGGATAAATTAGTATTAGAGAGCATGAAGAAGAGAAATTACACATTGTGGATTATTTCATTTTTATAAAATTATATAAGTTTAGAGTCTTGGGATTTGTTTTGCATTACTAAAAAATATTCTATAATGATGTCAGTTTCATAGATCTTTAATAGAAATGATGTTTGATTTTTTTTAAAATTAAATATTTTGAAGAGTTCCTAGAAAATGATACACTGTAAAATATTGATGTGAATAAAATCGAAATGATTTTGAATTTATTTGGTTATCATATACTCATTTTGGGAAGAAAAATATTCAATAAAATTTATATGTCATTGATTAAGATTATTTTGAAACTATTATAATGAAATTTATAATTATGATAGAATTTGATAATCTGTAAGAATTAATTATTATATAAAATCATTTAATTCGTATTTTTTCATTGAAGAACCTATTATTTATATTAGTAAACCATTGAATGTAGTGGGTAATTTTGGTTATTTCAATCATAGTCAAAGTCACATATTAAGATTGGTGTTATCCAAAGTTCTATAATATGTAATTGTTTCCACCATGTTATCAACAAGATAATATAATTATTATGCAGCAATATAATTCCAAAATATATTGTTAAAATATTTTTATTTGGTATTAGTGTAATATTCATATGGATGAATCTTTTTTACCAATTACACAACAAACTAGAAAATTTTTTCTACCAAATTATAATCAATGATCCAACCATTTTTCATGAATAACCATCAAGGTAATGATAATTTTATGAGATTATTTAATTTTATTTCTAAATTTTGGGGAATTTTTAGTAGTTGAAAATCTACCATCAATCATCCATATCATTATAACAGGAATCCTTGGTGACATCCCTCTAGCTAGGTGTTATGTATGAATTTGGGTAACTATCCATGGAATAATATAAATTATCCTAACATCATAATACTACTTCCTATTAATTATTAACAATATCCCCATACAATAAATATGAAGTTGGGTCGTGAATAAACAGTTTCGTCTTAAGAGAATACCAAATTCCCAATTGTTAACAGTTCAACCACGTCCTTCCCACCTCACATAACAGGGTTAGAAAGAGACCCAATAGATAATAACTTCAATAATCACATCATAACATTCGACCAATGTATTATCATAGGCATCATCATAACAAAAGGGTATCAATATGGGACAATCAACATCACATTGCAATGTACCATTTGAACCAACATTTTTCACATATAGAAATATATTTGTATTTTTAAAATATATAATCAAAACATAATTAAAAATACAATTATAATCATCAGTCATATAAACCAAAAAATCAAAGGGAGACCCCATTACACTTTATAAAACAAAACCACCATTTGAAACACGGAAACCCTCTAAAAAATAGTAAAACCTTCTTTGAGATTTACATTTGGATTAAACCCAAATTAACATGTTTATTTTTAATATGAAAAAACCTATTTAGAATTTTATCAAAAAATATGAATGAAAAAAATATCATTTGAAACCCAAAATCAACAACACTAACCATATCTCTCATTTTTTCCCTAGGAATAACCCCCAATTCATAAAAAATCATAGAAAATTTAAAAATAGATGTCATATAAAAATTTATTTTATTTAAAAAACAATTTCAAACTATCAAGATATCATGTTACTATTAAATAAATTGTGATTAAATGGGAAGACCTACCTTAAGCGGTGGAATCATGTTTTCTTCGATGGAATTTTCTATAAAATAACTCATATACTAGATCAGAACTATTAAAAACCAAAATGCACAATTATAACAATCCCTAAACATGATAAATATACACCCAAGGCGACTAGGGTTATATAAAAACAGTGGATAAGTAAAAAATAAATAGGGGAAGAGACAATAATCTTATGCCACTTGATCTGAACAATGATCCACCCAAGAAAAACTCCAAATCTGCATAGATAAGCTAAGTGAACTACAAGTAACCCTAGGAAAGGTACCATAGATTAGACAGTGTAATTGGGGTGTCTTATGGTAGAATAATACAATATAAATAATTAATATTTATAGAAATACACCATATTAGGGAAGGACACATGGTTTTCCCACATTGCTTACCAATATTGGAACACAATATTAATTTTAAAAATTCCCAAACCATAGATAATGTATAGTTTTCTTTCATTATTTCCCTAACCATGTGTTTACCATGAGATCCCTTCAATACACAATTATACAAAGAGCATGATTTTTACTACATATTTTCCAATCTATGTGACTAATTGTAAACCATTTTCAAATATCCCAAATACTCAAAATTAAGATCTAAAACCCCTCAGACCTAAGGGGGGAAATATTAATACCATCAAAGCAACACCTGGAGGTATTTTATTGTCCCCAATATGACACTTTCACCCCCTATAACGTCCATACAAATATAATAATTGTGGTAATTATAGGACTAGCTTCCTTCCAATGATGTATTCAATGTTAAATCACATCTGTAATCAAGAAACTAAAGACATGAGGCAATGAAAAACTACTACATGGGATTACCACTAATGAACAACAACACATCCCTACTAAAGGAATCCCATGGTATTACAATATAAGATCATGAAAAATTTATTGTGACATGGAAAAAGTGTCCCCACCTTTTTGAATTTCCCTATAATGGTAAAAAAACGATCGGTGCACTCAAAATGAATATCATCACTAAGGATACAAGATTATTATAATCATGAAAATCATTATAAAACACCATAACATATAATATACTATATTCAAGCTAAGAGGCCACTAGACCTAATCACCATGAAAGTTAACCATAATAATTGTGAGGGACGACTCGAAACAGAAATGTCTAAACTTGGAATGGCATTAGTAGAAACCCAGGTTATGAAACTAAAAATATGGTCGACTAAGAATAAACTAATTAAACATTACTCATGGTGATATTAAAGAAACTTTTGTCCCAATATCCCACATCGCCTAATAAAAAACAAACATCAACATTCCATTACCATTTCCTCAACCCAAGGCATTCACATTTTATCAATCAAACAAACCTCAATAAATGGTCAAAACCATGCATAAAATACCACAATAATCAATAGTTCATAAAGAATGAAAGCCAAAAAATATATGAAAATGATTTCAATATCCCTTTCATCAATTACTCATTAGAGAAGTGGGTACCACAAATAAGACATTTCCCAAACCAGAAAGATAATCTAAAAATGTTGGTGCTCTGAAAAAACATCTAGATTCCATCTCTCCAATGGATGTGATGACATAGAACACTTCCAGAATCAACATAGGTATGTTACATATAATTTTGATAAACTATAAACTTGAAAACCCTATGATTGTTACTAGGAAAACCGTACATATGGAAGGTCTTAAAAAATTATGTATAAGAAGATCTAATGATCCCGGGCATCCCACATTAAAAACACACAGATGGATTTAGCTTTACCAAAATAGGAATAATATGTTGTGAAGATAACTTACCATCACCATAACCTTAATTCCTCACTTATTGTTATACATAAAATCATTACTACCCCAATGTAAAATGTATCATCACTCAATTTAGGATTCCCTGTTAAGATCACAATAATGAAGATGACCTTTTAAATTAAATTCATACAGGTATTCATGTTATAATGATGAACTAAAAAACGAAATTCAATGTGAATGACTCTAGAAATTTACCATTACATATTTGAGTCGTCACTATCCATCTCTATAGTGGTCAAAGATCTTCCCTATACCCTCTAAAATATCTCAAATTTTCCTATATCTTTCCTACCAATGGACACCAAATAACAAGAAGGTGATTCTAAAGATCCTAGTCCCCTATAATGAATCATATTAATGTTCCATTTTATAACAAACCATCAGGGGAATCCATCCCAACCAATACCCAAGCATAACCACAACATAACCAAGATGTATTCCCGAACTCCAAGGACTGATGAAAAGAATCAACGATATACAACAAAACTATTGATGGTTTTATCTTCATAATTAAAAACATAGACATATAAAAATTGAATAAGGATAAAGAGAAAAAAGAAAAATTCAAAAAAATAATCACAAAAAACAAGAATTTAAGGTACATTTAAAAAACTACAAGGATGATAAAAAAATGAACTCCAAAGTAGTTGAAATAAAATTGAGGAAATCTAGTTCAATGAAATTGATAGATTGATCACCATATCTCTGTGAGTCACAAGTCACCACCACAATCCCAACAAATAATAAATTCCCATGGATAGTGACACCATATCAAACGAATATTAAAATACATGAAGATAATATAATAAGACATTAATACACCATGCCCTACAATATGTGTACATATGGTATGTAGTCAATCCAATAGAATACCACTATGAGTTCAATTCAATTAATTTTTAGTAGAAATAAAGATTTATACATTCAAAATAATATGGACAAATTATTTTTCTTTTTTATTTAAAAAATAGAGAAATATAAAAAACATAGAATATTAATTTCCCCTAGAATAACATTTATAAAGAACCATAACTATGTTTTAGAAAAACCGTGATAGTATTATGTGTCCTTAGTTTCCCTTGAAAACACTACACATTTGAATATAAACCAACACATGGTTTAAAAATTTCAAAGTCATTTGGAAACCTAGAATTTTATTTTGGAATCAATATACTAATTTTTACTTTAAAATATTTTACACAAATAACTCAATGTATAGATCGAAAATAAACAAAATTTAATGTAATTACAACCCTTTAAATTCATATTAATGCTAATCAATGGAGAAAAAAACTATCCCATAAAAAGTTTAATCCATAATAAGATCAATTAATCTAGAAATTTCCATAAATGAAATAGAAGAACATTTTAATATATATATATAATAATGAATAACATATGATACATAGCATGGGGCATCATTTTAGGTTCTATAGGGAGAATATAAGTCATGTAAAAGTGAACCTACTGATGGTATGTTAACCATAACATATATATCAAAGGAATAAATCAAACCAAAATCCTTTGTAGAATCTCTCTAACAACATGTTACATAAAACATGGGGTGACGAGAAAATTTGTAATCTATAATATAAAAAACACTCCCAATACATTCCAATTAGCAGCCTTGGTCCGCCCATGGAATAATAAAGGAGGTGGGAAGTGAACAACACATATAATCTCATGACAATACCAAATAACTAAGGGATTAATCAACAATCACGTACCTCCCACATTGTATTATATATTTATAAATAGATCCAATCCACAATCAAATTGTGATTCACATATAAAAACCCATAACACCAACAATATCATCACCACAACCCATGGAAAACCACATTTTACATTATAAAACCACACCAACCATTGGAACAAGGAAACCCTTTAAACAAAAAAAAATGAAACCCCACTTGGATTCCCCCATTTCTCTAATACCGGATGTGAAATTATTTTTTCAATGAACCATTTTTTTAATAATATCAAACATTAATAATGTATAGAATTCCATTTTAAAATAGAGTTCTATAGTACTAATCAATTCATCTATTTGTTGAAATGAACACCCCACCTAAGAAAGGAAACCATTCAAAATCCAAATATTTTTCATATATATCATTAATCTAATTTATAAAAACATTTAAATAATAATTCATTATTTGAAATATTAAATTAAAGGTAATGCAAGGGAAACCCTATCCTCATGTGGTGGAATCATGTCTCCAGTGATAAAATCCAATGAAAATGAACTCCTAGAGTGGATCACAACCATTGAGAAAAAAATATCTAATTTCCAACAACATTAAAAAATAAAATCATCCACATATGGAAATTATAGTTAGAGGAATATTGAGGAAAATGAATTAATAAAATCTGGAAAATTGGATAGGCTTATACCTATTGATCCAGAAGAAGATTCACCCAAGAACCACTCTATACCAACATAGAAATCGTTGATAAATGAATGAGAACCCATGGAGAGGATAAATGGATGATAGGGTAGAATGGGTCTATCTTGGGAAGACTACCCCCAATTAAATAATTTTTAATGACACAAATACCCCAAACATGGTATCCTATATGGTTGACTCATACGATTTACTAAATTGTGTGCAGACCAACTATCTATCTATGTTTCAACCCCTGATGATCATATGGTTATCTCTAATGGTTTCATTATCCATGTCAAAACAGCTCACTGACCATTTCTATCATGTCACAATGAAATTGGTTTATACTATATGGTTTCTAAACTATCATCCAAACCACGAATCCTATGAAATGATTTAAAAAAAATCCAAATCTCAATAAAGAAAACCTCAGTCCTAAAGGGGGAAATAACTACAAAATTAATACCATAAAATTGACAAATTGGCATGTCACAATTTAAAATAGATATAGTGTTATATAATTTCTTTCTTCTATATTTTGATTTTGAGTTGTTGGAGGTATTACGAGTGAGCATGGAGGTGAGTTGTGAAGGATAATTTGAGTTTGAGATGGAATTTTTTATATTAGTAGAATAATATCATAATTATCACACCTCAAACTATTTTTTATTTATTAATTACTTAATTTATGATTATATATTATTATACTTTATATTTTAGATATTTTAATTTATCAAAAGGCGATTTCAGTGTTTAAGAGTTGGGTGAATGGTTATCCATGAAATTTAGTATTAACTCTTTGGAATATATACGAATTTATACAGTATTTAATTGAAATTAATTTCATGTTCATATCATAGTTTCCTAATCCATTCAGAACCCCTTTTGTTGTGAAGGAAGGGCGCATTATTGACACATAAATAAGAAATATATATATCCATCCCACATAGTCTCCTAGAAAGTTAAAATTTCAATTTTCATTGGTTTACCCTATTAATTTCAGATGAAAACTCAAGTATTCCCCTATCTACTTTGAAAAGAATTGGGAATGGTGATCCAATCATTTTTTTCAATTCTTACCCTTTATTTTTTACGTTATTACGCTTTGAATTTTGGTGGTTTATCCTTGTGTAATATCTTTATTATCAAATTTTCTATGTCCTATCATTGTTTTCTTCTCATTTTTAGGATTCATTTTTTAGAAAACCACAGTGATTATTTGGTCCTAAATCCTTATGAATTTTTTATTATTATCATGTGTCGGTTACCTCTCATCTCATGTTCATCCTGAATTCATTGTTTCAAATCATCTCTACATTTTTATGTGAGGTGTTTCTCTCTATTCATTTTCCAAAGAACACCATGTGATTCATGATTTTTTTTAAATTAATTATTCTATGAATTTATATTTTTGCTAAATATAATATTTTAGTTTTATATTCTTTATGGGTTAGAGGTTTGCATAAAATAGAGATTATTTAATTTTTTCAACATTTAAACCATTTTGATAAATGTGTATTTATTATATGTATTTTTTAAAATGGATTAGAGGCCTTTTCCAAAGAATTTGGGTGTTTAAATGATGTTTGGTCATTTATAATTAAAATAAGTTGGATATTGAGGTTTAATTCTTATTCCTTTATGTTATTTCTTATGGAGGATCGAGTGTAATTTCTTTAACATTATTTTTTATTAGAAAAATTAATTATGTACTTTATTTCTACCTTTAAATATTCTATAAATTTATATATATATATATGAATGTGTTCACCCCCATATATATACATATATTATTTAATTTTAACACAAACACAAAAATTAATATTTGTGTGTGTATAGGTATATTTATAGGAAACTTCATGGGATTCCTTTACATTGTATTGGGTTTTAAAATTGTATTTTCATTTCTAAAATAAAATATAATAAAGGATCCAAATGGTTATTTTTGAAAATATAATTTATAGGACAAATTTGATCTTTCTGAAAAAAGGGTTTAATGATCACATCAGATTTGATGTAGTTTTTTGAAGGGGGTATTTTACTAGAAAAAAATATTATTAGATTTAAATTATAACACCAATTAAGTAATTAGAAATGGTATTCAAATAAAAAATACGAATCATTCATTGAGGCCATTGAATTTTAATTAGTTTTATATTTATTTTTTTGTTTTGATGATGGGATTGTCTACAACCAGTGTATGGATGTGGGATGGGAAAGTGTTTTTATATTATATTAATTCTCACCATATATAATTTATATTAAGGGTGCCTCAACTTAATTCCTTATTAACATTATGGTATCCTAGGAATCATAGTACAAGATGAGAGAAATTCCAATCTAGTCTTGATGATATATACTAGATCTTCTATGCTATTGGAGGACGTAGTAAAGTTCCACTAGTGGGGATAGTTGAAGGAATCCAATTTGTTATAGAGTTAGTAATGCATCAATAAGCCCGGTGATGTTTCCTACCTGAGTAATTATAGGCTATCCTCATAGGGTGATTAGAAATATCCTATTATTTTAGAGTCTATGTTCTTTTATACTTAGTATTATGTTGTAACATTATTCTATTTCATGTTTATATTTCATGTTGTGTCATGACATGAACAACTAAAAATATTTGAAATTAAATTATTCTTGTTTCTATGTTTATTGGTATGGTGTATCTACAGTTATATACTATTAATTTCTTTTGGGTGTGAATTTAAATGGTTTATTTTATCAAATATGTGTTTGTAAATGATTTAAAAAAAGGATCATGTTGTTTTATAAAATGCAAAAACCTTATTTTTTTTACTTGTGTTTCGATACTAGCATGTGTTGGTAGTTTATAGAAAAGAAATTCATGGAATCTATAGTACATACATAATGAGGTTATTATTTATCACACCCTTCTTTTTTCATCCAATAATGATATACCTGAGTTTTTTTAAAGGTTCATGTTTAGTTTTGGATCACTCATAGTGTGCTTTTTTCTTCAGGATTGATGATGACCAAGGAGGCCACAGGGAGGTAATGTTAGTTATTTTGGATTTTTTATTATATATATTTGAATAAGATTAGTTAACCTCTTATATATGGTAGCTATTCATTTCCATTAAATTTATTTATTTATTTTGGTTTGATATGGTTGTATATTTCATTTATGTTGAGCTACAATTGTATCATGGTTATTCTGTATTTGGTTTGTTTAAATTTAACAAACTAATATTTTTTTTAATTTCCAAATGTGATTCATTCCAAAATTTATAGTGGAATGAAAATGATTATTATATTGTAGTTATTTGGTGAATTATTTCCCATGAGTTCATAATTTATGACCTATTAATTGTTTACAATCAAGGGAAATTCGGGTGGTGCCTCATGTATATCATGATTTGGGTCATGTAACTGTTTCAAGGATACAGTTGAGTTAGTTCATCATAAAACTTTGTATCATATCCTAGGTTCCTAATAGGGCCTAGGTTATAGTTCCCCCATTTATTTGGGTATTAATGTTATTCTTGTGTATTGATCATTAGATCTCATGATTTAGGGCATGGGTGGATGAGATATCACCAATATTGTTTATGAATACTGAGTTACCATGGGTTTTCATGTTATAAGTCTTATATTTTGAATTTCATGTATTTATATGGATATATTACGGTTCATTATGTTGGAATTATTATCTAATTAATGCATTTGAATGTTTTGGGGATGGAAATGGGATTTTAACTTGAGCCACATAGTGATATTGTGAAATATATTAAACCATGTAACATCTAAGTGGATAGTTTGACATGAATTCTAGGGGTATTTTCATGATAGGAATACAACCCTCTAAAATTTGTTTCTTCTTCATGAATGACCAATCGTCCATTTGAGATTATTTTTAGTGTTACATTATGTTGTTAATTTTGTTTTGGTTGATTTTTAGGGTTACTAAGTGTTGTTTCAAAACAATTACATGGGTATATTGAAATTGATAATGTGTTTTTTTGTTATGAAATTCATTTTAAATTGAATATTTGAGGGTTAAAATATGTTTTATAATATTATTTTTAATGGGATTGATGTTTAAAAGTTGGTGAATTTTTTTATTATATAAATTTTTGGAATTTGGAATATATTTTTAAAGTGGTATTTTTTGTTGTTTTTAAAAAGAGGGTTATTAATTAGTTCTCTATTGCGCCTCTTTAGATTATTATTTGGATTTATCATATGGAATTATTTTATGAGTTGGAGGTTTTTATGGTTTTCTATTACTCCTTTTGGATTTATTATTGGGTGAGTTTCATGATTTATCTGTTATTTTTTAGTATTCCTCCAAAATATTTCTTCAACGTTATTTGGATTAGAAGGTCAGAAATAATGTTCATATAGTCGATCAGGTTATGGAGTGATTCTAGTAACATGTGTTTTCTTATGTTTCTCCAAAGGGTTTTCTTATTAATTGTGATTATTTGAGGTTTTTATTGTTCTTTGTCAATGTTTATGTATATTATTATGGTTTTTTTGGATATAGCAGTGGTCAGATTTTTCTTGGGCTCATTACAAATTGGAAAATCCCAGTGTTTATTTATTTAATAGTTATGAAAATATTTAAGCCAGTTGATATTATATATTTCATGTTATTGGATTGATCTAGTTAGGATCATCATGATCAATGTTTCATACATGAGGTTAAAGGATATATTTCCCTCATTCTTGTGACATGGTTAAAACATATATTGTTTCGTAGGGGATTCTCATGGTTTATGCCTCCCCCCATTTAATCATTGGTCTGAAGTGTATTATTGATTTTACTAATATTCATTTTTCTTGAGATTTTAATTTTGGATCACTTCTAAAAAATTTTCTATTTTGGTATGCATGGTCCTTGATTTCATTTTGAGATAAAATTACTGACTATTAAAATTATGGATATGTGTCTGATTGAAGATTTTCATTGAGTTTCTTCAGTTGAGGGACTAAAATTTAGTCAAGAGACTCTTTTAAAATTTATTTGTCTTGTTCATCCACCATGATTGTTCTTAAATGGTTGGGAAACCCCTTTTAGGTCTCCATTTATATATTTTCTCATTTACGCATTTGGGTGTCAGTTTTGGAAGAGAGATAGATTTGGATGGAATGTATTTAGTTTATTTTGATAGGACATGTATATTTCAGTTTAGTGTGTCTCTTCTTCTTCAATTGAATATTTTATATTTTATTCACTTTTATTTGAATTCATATTTATTCCATAGATGAGTTTGGTGAATTTATGGTGGGTAATGTGTTATGTTGTAGATAATTTCAACACCCTAACCCTTTTTTGTTAATTATTTTTCTTATGAGTTTATATTACTCTAATTGAGTTTCATAATTTTTCCCAAAAAAAATTAAAATGTATACTATTAGTTCATAGTAAAAATTCATTGTAAATAGTAAATACTAACCATAAGATAATAATTTGAATCTTTATTGATTTCAATAAACCTTTTTTTGATTTGGAACACAATTTTCAAAACCATTTGTCTAAACTATGCTACATTGGTTTGCTTGTCTTGTAAGGGGAACCGGGTTGGCGCATGGTTTGGAAAACCAAAGCTCTCATCCATAAATTTAAAATTTTTATTTTATATGTTTTCCCATATTAATTTAAGACCCTTTACTTGTTCTCTTCACCACCATTTATCTAATACTAATGAAAAGGTCTCTTGTCTCATTACTCTTTCTTCCCCAAGGACTTTTGGGGCCTTATACTTTTGATTTCTGTTGTTTATCCTTAGATAATATATGTATTTTACTATATTCTCAACCAGGTAATTTTATATTATCCTCAAATATCTAGGGTTCACATTGGTCAAACCACATGTGAGATTTTGGGAATGAAACATTTTTCATTTTATTAATAGGTTTATTAGGATACCTCCCAGGTCGTGTTCATAACATATTTTAATTTTAGCATCATCTTCAAACTGGTGAGGCAGGTGTTTCAATCCGTTTCCTTTACAAATCACAAAATTATATGATTTATACTTATGTAATTCATTTTTTGATGAATTTTTATTATTTTCAAATTAGAAAATTTTGTTTTAAAATATATGTGAGATAGAGGATCTGTTAAACAAGAGAGTATTTAAGGTATTTATTATTTACACCATTGTGATATAGGTATACATATTATATTTTTTTGAAAAATTATTTAGATTCTTTTTTAAGTAATTTTTTTATTTTCAGTTATGAATGATATTTTATAATTTGTATAATTTGGTTATTGATTATGAATTGTGATTTTTTTGGTTTATTTCACTGTGAGGATTTATTTCATTTTCTTGGAGGTTGTTCTGCTCAGATAAAGAACTTAGATTATGTCCTTTAATTATTAGCATGTATTTTCCATAGAATTTTCTCACGCACATACATATATTAATACAAACAAATGCTAATGTGTATATATATATATATATATATGTTCGCATAAAAATACATATCTGCATAAAAATATTAAAATGGAATGATCACAGGATGCATTTTTTTAAGACTGGGTTTTAAAATTGTATTTTGGTTTATAAACAACATTAAAATTACGATTTCAATTGTTAATTAGTATCAAAAATTATATACAGGTCCATTTGGAACATTGAGAAAAATGTTTTGATGATCACATTTGTTTTAAAATAGTATTTGGATGGAGGTTGTTTTCTTAGAAAAAACATTCACCTATTTTAAATGATAATGGTCGATTTGTACAAAAAAATTGTTTTCATAGAATTGAGTGTGACCTTTATAGAATATTGTACCATCAAATATATTTATGTTTATATTATTTTTTGTAATAGTGGGTTATTTTGGATGAGTGTGGTGTGGTGGAATGAAGAATGGATTTTGGATAATGTTGATTTTCTATTTATATGATTTATGTAAATTCTATCTCACCAATATTTATTATTACCATAAAGGGATCATAGAAGCCTTAATGAGGGATAAAATATTTTTCTATCAAGTATTGAAGATATGGAATATATTTTCTATTGTAAAAGGGTGAATAACGGAGTGCCACCATTGAAGATAGTTAAGGTTAGAAGATTGATTATAAACATATTAATGTATCGATAGCTGTACATATGGTTCCAACCTGAGTCTTTCTCGGTCCTCCTCACTAGATGATTATTTTATTACCTAAGCTATATTTTCTTCAAATTAAATATACAACAACCCTTTGATATATATCTTTTTTATTTTTTGTGTCGTACTGTGATGTGCTCTGCTATTGATATTTCTTGTTCGACTATTCTTATTTATATTTTTACATTGATGATATATAATTATTTTTTAATTGAAACATAATTTTTGGTACATATTTATAAATTTTATTTCATCAACTAATGATTTTAAAAAATTTAACAACATTTTTAGATTGTTTTGGAAAATTATATAACCCTATTTTCTAATTGTATTTATATATTATATTCTATGGGTTGATTTTTTGGAAATAAAATGAAATGAACTTATGTTTATAAACTAATAATTTATTTTATGGTTGGATTTTCATCCACTCCACATCAATATAATTAAACTATTTTCAATGTTTAGGTTCTTTTATGGGTCCCTTATAGAACAAAATAGATTTTTTACTGGATGGTGACCATGGAGGTCACACAGAGATGATATTTGGTATTTTGGTTTTATATTTAAATGTGAATTACCAAAGGTGACTTCATATTTTTGGAGTTTTTTCTCTCTATTAATTTTTTATATACTGAGCATACATTTTATCCTTATCATGCTATATTTGGTTCTCTTAAATTTAATATAATTTTATGTTTGTTTTATCATGGGTTTCAAACATCTAAACGTGTAATTGTTGAATTTATAGAATAATTATATTTCTTATTATTATTTTTATTTTATAAATAATTATAGTGTGTTCTCATTTGATTCCATTGAACTAGTTTCCACCACGATGTGATTAGGGATTCACTTCAGATATATCACATGTTTGATTGGGTTATTAGTTCCAGGTTGGTGTACTGTTGGTTCATTGTTGTAATTTATTACATTTCCACTATGAATCTATTCTTAGTGGAGATATATGAAGAGATTTTCCTATGGCCACTATGTTCTGGTAGTTGCAGAATGGTCTACAACATTGTGGAATGATGGGATTTCATACGCCATAATTTCTTGGGCTATGATATTTATTGTATTTTCTATAAATAGAGGGTGAGTATATTTCATTATGGTTACGTGTCATTTAATTGTGATTTAATTAAGTTTATTTTTATTCTAGGTAGTACATATATTGATGTAATGTTGTAGGTATTCTATTACAGTGTCAAAATATGAGTGTTAACAATTACAACCATATGAGAATGATTATTTTATAATGTTTATGCTTCTAGGGATTTATTAATTATTAATCAATAATGTAGAATAAAATAGAAAATATAAATCCAAATAATAATATGATATAAAAAATCTATACATATTGTTAACAAAGACTGTGTAATGTTCGCCAATTATTATTTTAAGTATTCCATTCGATCTATGATGTATAATTACCAAATGGAATATCCTACAAACTCTCCCGTTCTTGGTGTATCCCTGGATTATAAATAAATTAACTAGTTTTTCTCGGGAGTACCTTTATTATCTCCATGAGACGATAGCATCTCATGTTTCAATGAAATAAGTATTAATAAATCTTTGGGAGGGAGAGATAATGGGAATATAACATGCTCATGGTGTACACCAATTCTCATGTCGAGGCCTCCCTTATATGGGATATAAAGAAACTCCCTAAACCCATGAATTTAATCATATATTTCCTACATATGTGAGTAGACTCCTAAGGCTAAAACTATTATAACCATGAGCCAAAAACTCTCCAATGAATGTTGTAACATCCTAAACCCCTCATTGGATTGAGAAGGAAGATGGATGTTACTTGTCCATAAGAGACAACCCCACGATGCCAAGGTCTCCAAATAAATCCAAGGTATTCATATAAAAATAGGGGAAAATTTTCTCTTTGAAAATAAAAAACCAACAAAACATTAGATAAACACATAAACCACAACATGATGCATGATATATATGAAATAAAACTCAAATAATTACAATTTATATCAAAACTAACAACCTAAGAGTACCAGCGGAAGACTAAAAAACATCTAAGTTCACCGTGGATTACCAAAAAAACTCATTGAAAACATATAACTACAAATATCCAATATGCCCCGTGAACCAACTAATCAAATAGACCATGTACCATTAATCACTAATATAAAAGTGCGATATATTAACTTTTCCTATATCTCAATAAACCAAATCTACAAAACCACAAAAGTTCCATATTAGGGGTCATTAATAAAACTCAATAGTCTTTCCTCAAATGAATTCCCTTTTATCTGCACTAGGGTAGAACACTTAAGAATATATATATATATAATCATTCATATAAAACAAATTAACATAATTTATTATATAATATAGATTTTTTCCATATCAAAATAGAATTCCAAAAAAAGACATATTTCTATAGAAATCTACAAAAAATAATTTAAAAATATTCCACATGTTCCATTTTGGTATAACTAATTCCATTGAAAATATCCACAAATGAAACCTATACCTCCAAATACTTTCAAGTGGTGAGTCAACATTTCACTATGTTTTCACATATAGTTCTGAAGCTTATCCATCCCAAAAATGATTCGGGAGACTTGTTACCCTTATCCATCCTGAATTCACAGGAACACACACAACCATTATTCCAAAACTCAATTACAAAACATCCCTTTAACCTAGTATAATAAATCTATATATTTATTTAAATAATTTTTGGAAAATTATTTCAATAAAACAAACAATTTTTACAACCACTCTTGGCATCGAAACCAAGAAATAATTTTAAAATCATGTTACCAATTTAACATTTTACAAAACACCCAATTTTCATAATTCTATAAACTATCCCTAACAAGGGATACTTACAAGAAATTCAAAAAAAATTCAAAAATTATTTGAATCAAAAAAATAAATTTGAAAATAATCCTTCTAGTTCTAGAAATAAGAGTTATGAGTGAAGCCACCAAAGCTAGATGTTTTGGTTAAAATGGTGAACAATATGAAAACATCCACAAAACTGGGTTGAATTTCAAAAAACACTCCTTATATCTATTCACTTATGTCCATACAATCCAAATATAAACATAATTATAGTCAACACCCATAGATCTATCCATAATTTAAGTAGATCTATGAAACAAAGATAAGAAGGGATGTAGATCTAATAAATCCACTAAAAACTAGCACAAAAAATGGCATACATGATAATTCATCTTCAATGCACAAATCGAAGTATTTATATTGACTCTATATCGATGGGAAAAGCATCTATATCCTTTGGGAGGAAAATCATGAGTTAGGATTTATTTAAATAAAAAAATGGGGCTAATGGTTAAAACATTTAAGATCTATAATTTAACGATCTAACATTTAAACTATGCACGATTAGTCATACAGTTAGGAAAACCGTGCACTAATCTTGTACCCACCTTGTCTTAAGGAAGAACTTGTATAGTTTTTGGGAACATTAAGAAAATATATGTTCCTACCATGAAAAAGGACATTGTGGCGCTTTTCATTGTTCCTCCTAAGTGGTCTAATGGTATGTAAAAAATGTGGCCCTTCTCGTACTCCATCCCTATAGCCCATGTCTCATTGTGAATCGTTTTATTCAAGTGTTTAATAGTTACAGAAAACAATAATTAAACCGTGAACCTATCATAAATACACAAAAAAAATCAAAATGTTTAAAAACCCACTTAAAAATCACCCAAAAATAGTAAATGTACTATAAATAATAAATGAAGGGTCTCTTACTTGAAACTATGGGTTCTTTATTCTCAAAACCATTATCCATTTCTTCATCAAAATAGAGAAAACCATTGCTATTCTGAAAATGTTTGGGCCATTTCTCAACCATTTCATTCTCTCATTCCCATGTATCTTTCTGAATCAAACAATTTTACCAAAAAATCCGAACTGGATTGATGCCCTTTCCATGAAAGACATTCTATTACCAATGCTCAATCTGCACTAGCACATACTCCAATGAAGCATCTAGCTCTAGGTCAACATGATCCCAATGAATCACATGGCTAGAATTAGGCTGATACTTATTCAACAATGATACAGGAAACACATTATGTACAACATTGAACCTCTGTGGAAATACCAAAAACTATGCCTCCTCACCAACCCTTTCAAGTATCTCATAAATGAATATGTATCGAGGATATTACATGATCGAATTCCCAAAAATTCAATGTCCCAACCGTAGAGAGATACTCAAAATCACATGATCTCTCGCATTTAATGAAAACTGCCATCAATGATTATCGACATATGATTTATGATTAAAATGTATCATCTCCATCAATTTTCTAATCAACTGAATATTTGTTTGTTGTTTATTGGATATAGATCATCCTAACTGGAGAAGTTGCATATGTATCCACCCAACAAAGTGGAGAATCAGAATTAATCACATTCAATAATTCAAAATGATCTATATGTATTGAGTCTTGATAACTATTTTTATATGAGAAATCCACTAACATCACATGTTTTTCCCATGATTCACTAGAATTTGTTACACAATCCTACAACATGTCACCCAATATTTGTATCAACTATTTATATTTACCATATGTTTGAGGATGATATATCTTAATCATGGACAACTGAGTCCCATGATATTTTTTAATGGATATCTTAAAAAGATAGGTGCACCTCAAATATCTATTAGACATTATTGTTAATGGTATTCCATGAATCCTTACATTTTCTTGGATTTAGTTTTTTGACAAGTCCCCCACCACATGATATTCCATTATAGAGAAGAAATGGTCTTACATTATGATCCATTCCACTGTCTCCTATATAGAATCTTGTTTTTGAACCATTCATGGGAGACCTGTGGAAAAATACATATCTATATGTTCTCTTTTTCAATGGGGGATTGGTAACTGCTACTAAATAAATGCTGGTCATTTATGCTCTATATTATCCAATTGAAAAGGTAATCATCTGGAAAAAAACTCAGATAATTCCCTTTTCATACATACCAACCATTTTATTCAATTACTTATACATAATTTGTATTCCATGTTGAATAAACCATCTAATGTGGCGGTAAGAATGTAGAATTTATTCTTGACAATCAACAAATATGACCAACAAAATTATAAACAACAACACTGGACGATCATCCAGAATCCATCCTTAAAATGCTCTCTCCACCATTGAGTTTTGATCTCATAGCCACACAATATATATTATATGTCTATAACTTTCAACCATCATTACGAACTACGGAACAAATGTAATTTTAATGAAAACTAAAACATCACCTTGGTATTCACATTCAATGTCCATGTTTTTTTTAATGAAATCATCTACCACTAATCTAAAGCCTCTTTTTAACTGAGCATATAAATTTATACATAATGAATCACCCACCGTATTTCAATTACACAATTCATACATCAAGTGAAACTGAAAAAATATTGACATTTTCTATCAATTTTTTTTATTTGAGGTTAAAATCTATTTGTGAGAAAATATGTTCCATTATCTTATGTTATGTACAGACAATGAATTTCTCACAAAATATGTAATGAAACCAATTAGTCATAGAATTTACTAATAAAAGTAACTCAAAATAATGTTTTCGGTTTTTATTCTCATGATCGATTAGATATCATAATCCATAAGAAACAATTTGACATCCCTTCTTGGGAACACATCTCATCCCAAATCCTAAAGAATCACAATACATCACATACCCTTTTCCATTTTAAAAAAATAAATATTTTTTCTATTGTAAGGAATAATTCAGGCTATGGAAAAGACATATTCCATTTTTCATCCAATTTTAATGGAAGTTTCTTCCTTTTCAAATACATCATTATTAAATCCAGTCAGTATAATTCATGAAAAAAACATCGGTAATAACCATCTTGACCAGGGAAACATCATATATGAATATATTATTTGGATTCTTACATGATATATCATATTCTATCTTTTAGGGATCCATAGAAATTCCTATATCAGTGATTTCATGGAAAATGAAATGTACCTCTTGTATCCAAAAATAACACATTGATAATTTTTCATAAAGATGATGATCCCTCAAGATTCCCAAAACCTTTTCCAAGTGTTTCTCATGGTAATACCTTTTAAATCATTTTACCAATATTTCATCCTAAAACACCACTACAAATGAATAAATATATATTTGAAATATCCAATTCATTAATTCTATAATTACTGCTGGTGAATTCAATATATTGAAATGCATCACCACATATTCATAGTGGCCATATATTTTTCTGAAAGCTATCTTTGGAATATCCCCCCTTCCAAAAATGCAATTGGGAATATACTAATCACAAGTAGATATTAAATAACCAATAATATCAAAATAATTGATTGAATATATATTTTATTTGTGGAAGTGAATACTTATTCATTATTGTAACTTTGTTAAGCTTACAATATTCCACATGAAGCCTTGGAGTTCCATATTCCTTTTTCAAAAACAAGACCAAGGCTTCCCATGAAGACATGCTAGCCCAAGAGAACCCTTTTATTTATAGCTAATCCAACTAAACATTATATTCCCATAATTAACATCGTTCCATATTTTAATAAATAAGCGAAATGTCACTGGTCTTCAAGAGAAGATCATCCATAAAATCCACTTTTCTCATTGTTGTCAACTTATAGAATATTTTACAAAACTCATCCAAAAACTGATCAACCACTACTAAAAAATGGTTATTCTAAGCCTCATCCATCAATGATAATTAAAATTATTCCTAAAACTATGATATCATTCTTAATAATGTTTTTAATAATCATATTTCACCTACCATGACATTCTAGTTTTTTCAAAATAGATGGTTGTCTTTTGTTGTAAACATATCCTTTCATGTATAACAGTCGATGTGGTCCTTGAATATTGTCAACCAATCCACACCCAAGATTATATCAAAGAAATCCATATCAATTTTAGATAAATCCATTATTAATTAATCTCTATTAATAGTTAGAAAACATTCCCAACACACAAAGGCTTAGCATTCACATTGACCAAGATGACTTTCAAATTTTAACACAAAATGCATGATCTCATGTTTTAAACCTAGAAATTCAATAACACAATATGTAATAAAATAATGGGATTCACCCATATAAAATAGATTTAAAAGGGATGAATTAAAAAAATCAAACCTTTCATCTTTGATGTTCTATATTGATCATCCTCAATTACCATCTCAGCACCAAAAAGATTATTAGTTGTTGTGGTTTGTTTCATATTTCCCTGTTGATATTTCCCCAACTATGGAGTCATGTTATTCATGGATTCTCCTTGGATATCGCTGTTCTTCTAAAGACAGGTATTCGTCTTCCCTCCCCCTTTTTAGGAATACGACGTCTATGAGACGTGATAAGTTTCTTAAACAGCCATCCTCAGAGAACTACGATAATAGCGTCAATGATTATCAATATGATTAAAATTATGGAATGACCTATATGGTTCTATAAACTATTTATTGATGTTTTCAAATGAAGAACATTGAAAACATCTAGGTTGGATCTTTAATTTGGATAAAGATTCAGGGATCTAGTTATTGGATTCAGATCTGTACTCACACCTTGGAAATAAGTGTCCCTGTTTCACATGATACTAGATTTAGAGTCCCAACAATATATTTTAGGTATCAACATGATTAATATATCCATATCTAGAGAGTTATACCTTTATTATACCATTAATATATTTCCAGACTTCTTATAATCTGTTGTATAAAGCATGAATTTTTTTGAGTGAATCTCCAACTTTACCGTGATTAAATAATGTTGTCCTTCAAGGATTAACTATTAGTAACATCATTTTTAAGGATTAATATATTCATAAATTTAGTGACATAATATGAAACTATGAGACTCTAAAATTTCAATATGAATAAATAAAATTTTCTTTCATGTTTGAACATATGAGGATATTTTTTTTTGAACAATAATTCAACATTTTCCCAATAAATTTTCTACTCAAATATATCATGAGTGAATTAATATCACTAATATCATGCAAGATCCACTAACATATAAATCTCTATCATGAAATTCATCTTCATATGTGTGATAAATAAATCAAAGATATGATTCATCTTAATTATCCACACCTTTAGCTTCTCTAGATCTAAATCACCTCAAATGTGGGTAGATTATGCTTCTGAAACATGACAGAGTGATCTGCTTTACCTAGTTCATACCATCTACTCACTCTATGCACAACCTGAATGTCTTGGATGATAATTTGAACTAATTTTTGTTTCACTTATTTCTCATGTGCATCACATTCTCAATATCTTCCTCTATTATTTAAGATGTTTATCATGTTCAATTGTGTACATGTACAAAAAATATCATATGTCTTACTCCCTAGAAATTGAAGGCTTATTGATTTCAAATTCTACCACATCATACTATCAAAACACTTATTTTTCAAATTCAACATTTAAACATTCATCCATTTTTTAAAATTTCACATTCCCATTGAAAATAAAACAATATTCAAAATATCCTTTCCATGCCTTTTCAAAATCACACCTTTGAAAAAAATTGTTTTTTTAAAAAAATCATCCATATTGGACCATATAATATATCATTAAATATATTAAAATATTCGATAAATTTGGGAAGTAATATCTACAATTCATGGCATGATCATCTTATTAGCTACACCTACAAAAATGAGATTATAATACCTATTAGTGTCTCCCAAAAACTTATGTACCCCATGTCCCGGTAACTTGAAGTTCATCATAAAAATGTTTGATACAACTTTTTATGATCTGCATTTCATGTCTTCATAAACACACTCCTTTAAAAAACCCTAAAAAGTATTATACCATAATGAATTTCAAATCCAATAATAATAAATTTTTACCAGGTAAAAGACAGACCAAGACTAACATCACTTTTAAGTCATGAACCAAACAATACGATACCAATAGTAGTGTCCTTCATTCTCAAGACAATGAGGAGGGGTGACATGTTACACATTTCACTTAATAAATGATATTATAGGTACAATATATATTAATAGTAACTTATTAATGTTTTGTTTCCCTTAGAAATCTTGTGATGTTAGTATATATCATATAATTTAATTTCCCTCACAGACATTCCATATGATATATTCATATCATATTAAATGATACGATGATCCATTGAATTTAAAATTTCACTAAAACATTTTATATCAGCTTGTGTGACATCCCTATATTTTACCCTACAATATATGATGATATATATCGGATATATACAAAAATTTAGGGAATATTTCCATCTATCTCCATCTTTCACTAAAGGATCATAAGATTTATGTCACATAACCTTTCAATATGTCATATAAAATAAATCATTAAATTATATAATAAATTAATTTAAAAAGTATTCTAGAAAAATTATTGAAATATATTATCAACTTCGCCTTACATAACATCATATGAAATACCATGTGAATTCTGATTCAAAACTATTGTTGGATAATCTCTAAAATGATTTGTGTCCATCTAAGTTTCGTAAAACTCAAGACCCATTTAGTCAACTATGATATGACACCCACATGACTTCATAACAATGATAATAAATATGAATTCTCGAATTTCTATGTTTTATCTAAGGTAATGAATTCTCGAATTTCTATGTTTTATCTAAGGTAATCTTTTACAAAAGAAACATAGTTATTGACGATATAAATGGATTTAGTATGATCATCACTAACTAGATATATCTCTATACTTGTGTCCACTATATTTATCATAAACATTAATTAATTTTCATACACTCCACGTTCCCATTACATTGATTATATATAAGATATAATGTATTTAAATCCTATATAACCTACATATATAATTATAATTCTCAACCTATAGGCGTACCTGGTCGATAAACACAACACATGTCATTCATATCTATATGATCACATCACATAACCCTTATATAATTAGAGAAAAAGTAATATGTACCTTATAAGTATTTCAATATATTTCCTTAGTCTATCTCATTTTAGGGATCATATGGGATACTCATCATATGAGAGGGAAAATTCCATCTTGATTATCATCCAATCAATGAAAAGGCAACTAACACCCCCCCCCCCCGCAAGGATTAACTAAGCCCCAAGGGGTTCATACTAAATGTTTCCAAGTATGAATTTTCTCATGATATATATTTTAATAACCTAATTTATGATGAATTCTCAATATGAAACATTCACACTTAGTATACCAAATATATAGTGTATGGGACTCTATGTGTTATACACGAGGGTTAATCAAGAACATAAAAAGGATTTTGTTATATATAAGTATATTTTGTATCACTATACAAAATCAAACCCATACTAAAATTAATATTTTCGAAAACTATAGTACACCATGATGAATATCAGTCAAGGATAACTCACTGTCAATCATTGATAAGTATATTTATTATATACATACATTAAATTAAAAAAAGTAGAGACTATATATTTTATTAACATTATACATATTATATCCTTAAGTCCATTTAATAACATTAACAAAAATATATAGAAGAACAAGTATAGTCATATACCATATGATAGACCACAAGATCATCAATATGTTTAATTCACTTTTAGGGTTTTGTTAAAATCAATAGATCTCTATTGAATTCTCTCTATATTCCCATCAGAAAAACTCCTCTTACCATTTTTTTTATATTTATCATTTATACAGTAAAATTTTTTATTGATGGTGAGACTTTGGAATAAAATTCCTAGTGTTAAAATATTTGAAAAATCATTTAAACTCATTTGATTCATAACAACAAATTCTTTGATGATAATTTCTAAAGTTGTCTTCTTATAACTCTTTCTAAATTCATTAACATCATCATTCATGATCACATTTCCATATAACATTTCTTTGATATGATTTGGAAATAATATCTAACTTATCAGTTTTTTTACCAACACATCCAATATCTATTAGGATATAAAGTGATAATGGTAACTACATGTAACTCTTAACATTAATATATTACTATAATACATTAATACTTTTTTGGATATTATGGGATATTCACCTCATAATATTGACTTGTATATGCCTTCATCTGTTTGATTTGATATTTTATAAGTCTAACCATATTCCCAATTGAATCTTATGTTTCATATACTATTTATAATTACATTCTATGATAAAAAACATTTTTGTTATTAAATAACTCATATTTCCTTTATAATGAAAATATTAAAAATAAATAATAAATAACAATATCTTATATGATATTCTATCATTTCAAATCATTTTTTAAATAATGAACATATTCTTAAAAGATGCTACTAAAGGGAGGTGGGATAAGATACCCCACTTATTAATAAATATATTTAATAATCTTTTTTAAATGGGATAATATTATTTAATCTTTCTATCTTAAAAAATGTTATATAATTGGATCATTCACAACAATGTGTATAAAAATAATCATCTTATATGAATCCATGAATTCATGTTGCATATATAGTTTATTTTGTATAGGTATAATCATAAATATAGATACATAAAAAGTATACATTTTATGCTTATAATCATCATTCTTCTCTTCATTACGTACTTCATTATAAGGTGTTTCATAGGGAATTGATTTCCCAAACACATAATTTCCTCCCATGTTTGAGAACTATTCTTAAATTTAAATGAAATTATACTAAGTTTCAACTATTTAGATTCTTCTTTTCAACCATTTAACTCAAATTCATATTTCATAAGGATGAGAACCTTAAATTATAAAAGAAGATAATTTATCACCTGAGTATCATATTTTAAAATCATTTAATAACGTATTTATTTAAAAAAAATTCCACAAATAAAATAATCACCTAGAAATCAATAATTGATTTCTTAATGATGGAATTCATAATATTGGGCACATGAAATATTCCATTGATCCGTTGGGAAAAATTATTCTAAAATACCAGTGAGTACATATTCCAAGATAACTATATAAACGGTTATTTATTTTTTCAAAACAAAATATATATTGTCTCATGAGACATACCAATGCATTGAGTAACTATTTAATTAAAGGCCCATTAATCACATATTAATATAAATTCATTCAACATATAAAATTGGTAAAACATAATAAAAAAACATTAATATTGAGAAAAAAAATGAAATGTTCATACTTAACCAAATCAATAAACATAATAATAATAATCTATATAGAGTAATTTAGTGAATGGTAATAAAATAGAACATTCCTAGTCAAAATGATCATGAACCATACAAAGAAATAATAATAATGGTTTAATTAAAACATATTACTATTTTATCAAAATTATAATAATGGGTTTTTATGTGGACTAATATATATTTTTTATAGAGATTTTTAAATAATGTTTTATGAAAATAACCATTTTACTTTGAAAATAACTATTTAAAAAAAGAGAAAAAAATATTTTAAAAATAATTTCGTAAGAAAATAACCTCTGAATCTTAAAAATTAATATATAAATTTTTTTTGGTCATTATGATGGGAAATTATATTCGTGCTGTACATAATGAAAAAAAAATTAATTTTACATTTTTAGAAAAAAAATTATCTTTTTTATAAAATGATGAGATGATTAATTTTATGAAATATTGTAAAAAATAAAACATATTCAAATTTATTTAAATAAATCATTTAGATAATTTTAAAACCATTGTGAATATGTGTTATATAACATAGTCTTAGATGAAAACCCATTTTTGAACGAAAGGATAAATAATATTCCCTTTTATTAAAAACATTGTCCCAACCATTTAATGTACCAAATAAATGAAAATTTAAATATTTAATGAAAAGTTCCTAAATAACTAGATTAGATTTAAATATATTGGTCTTATGATAGAAATACAAAATAATTCCTCCAAAGTATACTTAAACATAAAAAATCTCAAATAATGATGAGATTGTAGAATAAACCCTTACCATGTTGGTAACATTGGAATTGTATTCCCTGAAAAAGAAATAAATTCAAATGAGAAATTAAACACCATTAAGTTTAACAGATTAATTATATAACATATCATAAAGAAAATATATAAACCATACAAAATAAATATGTTTTGAATATGGTGTACGTCTCATGGACGTAAAAGTGATATGAGAAGCCCTCAACAATTTGGAAATCATTTGATCAGAACGCTAAATTAAAGAATAAAATTAAATGAAAAAAATAAATATCAATAAATAGTGTGATTCATGATATAACATGTCAATCAGGTTTTTTATAAACCACACAAAATAAAACTGTGGTGAATATTTCATATGTCTCATGAAAGTAAAAGTTAGCTGAGAAACTCTTACCTCAAGTTTGACCTACATCGTATGTGTCCAAACCTCCTATATAATAAATATTGAATTTTTTAATCTATTTTATAAAAATAATAACTTATACATTATCCTATAATATTTGATAACAGCATTTTATCAAAAAATTAATATCAATTATTTAATAAAATCACTATTTCGGGAGATAATTATTTCAATTTTCATGTATTTTTTTGTTTGGAAATTTTTGAAATTTTAATTTTATCATGGTTAAATAATGTAAATAATTTTACAAATGATATAAATAAACTCTATATTTTTTATATATTTACTTATAGTAAACCATAAATGTTCTATATAGAAAATGGATTACATCGTTCATGTAGAATGTAGGTCGCATGAATGCATGAATGTTGTTTAAATTTTTTCACAATAGATAAAATGAATGAAGGTTATATAATATGTCACATTGTACAAATTAATTATGATATCTTATATATCACATATATTATTTAAATTTATACTTACTGACTTCTAATTAACACGTTATTGAAAAGAGAACCACATCGCTTCGTGAGGTGATTATCCACTGGACACAAACGTTATATTGTCATATTTTTAATGGAATCGAATAAAAGAAGGTATTTGTGATATTGTAATTACATAGATGTAATTATGTTACAAATATTTTATATACACATATAACATATCATTAATTCTATCCATGTTAAATTAAAATAGGAAAACACTTCACATCGGTTCACGATGTGGTAGTCTGCCGTACACACGAGCGGTGATATTATTTTCTAATAAAGTGTATGTTATGAAGATAGATGTGATTTTATAATTCAATAATAGTATTAATTTAATAAATATCACATAAACATTTTATATTCATAATTATACCCTTTAATTATAGGTTGTTATGGTAAAATAATTACATAGGTTTGTGAGGCAGTAGTCTCACACAAGTGTGCAGTTCGATTTCTCATTAAGATAAATATGAGGTGTAAATAGGTCATTGAATTAAAAAAATAACAATTAATTACGTCATATAAAATTGTTTTATTATATTATCACATTATTTTAATATTATTTCAAGGTTGATAAGTAAATAAAATGAAAATGTGTGGTTAAAGTTTATGCCTCTTCCTCATAGAGCCTCTTATGGATTATTCCAAATCCCTTCAAATAAGGGATTAGTAATAAATATAAGGTCTATATGATTAAGAGAGGGGTTTATGTATTTTATTTTGGAAATTATTTCCTGATACACTAGTATATGGGAGTGTGTAGAGGATAGGACAGGGTGGATGTTTATAAGTGGGGGAGATGACACACTTGGATTTTTTTAAAAGAATTAATTACACACATTATTTTAACAGGAAACCCACTAAAATTTCTAATGATAATCCTTTATGCCTGAAAATGATGAAATATGGGCTAAAAATAGTAATTACACAATTAAGGTGGTCATTTTTAACACTCATCAATTTAGTTTGACCCCCAGTAAACATGTTTTTACATTAACCGTGGTAAATAATATGTTTTTTGTTCATTATGACAAAAAAATAAGTTGAAACTATGACATAATATATATTATTTGAATTATAAATATGGAATAAATTTTTATGAATTGAATTCATCAAATTGGTAGAATTTAATTTATAAATAAATTTATACATGAGTTACAAAAAATAGTTTTTCCAAAGAAAAAATGTCAAAAGTTTAAAAACGTTTTATATCTTGATTTTAATTGAATTTTATTGAAACAAGGTAAATAAGATAAATTTTAAAATAAATATACTAATTTATGTTTAAGAACAATTTGTAATATATTTTAAAAATTTTCATAATTTAAATAAATATATTTTTTTCAATAAAAATAAATAATTTTTTATTATTCATGAAAAAAAATCATATGTTTATAAAATTATCTTAAATTCATCAAAATATTTTTTTGAAAGGTAGAAATAAAAAATGATTTAAATTATCTCAAATTAATTATATATATTTTTTGAAATTTAATTATAAATTGTGTTCACAGATCATGACTAAATCACCTTTAAGAAAAGTTTTGTTTTTTAGAAACTATTTATTTTTTCCTTTATGTGATTTTAATTTTTTACTAATAAATATATTACTATTGAATTTGTTTTATAATTTTGTAAACTATAGAATTATTATAATTTATTTATTTTCATCCTTACCATAAAATTGTAAGGCTAGTTTATAACATTATAATATTTTAAAGGTTACTTAGATTCATGGTTTTTTGTACTATAAGCTACCAAAGAGATTAAATATAGAGAAATATAATCTATGGGTCATTTAAGCTTGGTTTTTTGTGTATTATAAAATACTAAACATAATGGTTGTTATTTTAAAATATTGGGGTGTTAGATTATCCCAACATTCTATTAATTAAGTCATCATAGTTTTATCTTGATATCAAAAATAAATCGTTCGTCATTTAAAAACCTAAATCATGAAATAATACATTTTAATAAGTGTTAATAAAAATTACACATGATAAGAGATATTGAGATTTACAAAGTTCATCTAGAATAACTCTTTATAAGGTTTTTGTGTGTGAAACAATTGTTTGGAAGTGATTAAATGGACAAGGATTAAAAGAATAAATAATTATTGAAGTGATATAGATCATTGGGAAACATAAAATGAAGGATAATGAGAAAGAAAAAAATAGAAAATCCATAAATAAATGATTTGTGAAAATACCATTGGTTCATCAGAGATGAAGGTAGTAGGATAATATTTTTTTAAAAGATATTTTTCCTAGAGTTGAGGAATTTCTTTACCATCTAGACTAAGATCATAAGGTAATATACCTATTGACAAGTAAAATTTCATTATTTATTCAATTTCTACTTGAATATGTTATTTTTATCCAAATGATGAGTATTTAAGTTGTATTTTTAATTCCTGATTCACTAAAATTAACACTTAATAATTAATAATAAAAATTAATTCCTCATATCTCTACTTATTCTCCAAAACCAAAATAGATGGTACAAGTTATCTAATAAAACAATATTTTATAAAACATCAATGATATTCCAAATGTTAAACTTAATCTATTTCATACATATTTAAAATTATGAATCATCATAAATACTTGTGAAAAAATTAAATTCCCAAAAAATAGATGGAATGTCACAAATGTTTTTAAATAATCTTAACAATATATTCCCTAAACAATATAATGTGGCTCTTAATTTCAAATACTAGATATTTGAATACATTTATCACTATAAAACGCTAATGAAAATATTCATTATTCTAAAAATAAAATCTCATTTTATCTAATACATTCCATCAATCCAAAAGTGTAGCAAACTCTATAAAAGAAAACATAAAAAATAAGATCGCTAAACCAATATAGGTTCAAAAATTGTATCTCATAAACATACCATTATCATTATTATCGCATAATTGGTAAAATCCAAGGGGTTTTATTCCATTTTTTATATGTTTTTCAAAAATATATACTTGCTACTAAACAATTTTTCACGGTCATCAGTACCATTCATCATATTTTTTTCAAATCTATATAGCAGTATTACTACTAAAAAATCCTTATAAATTTCATGATTCTATTAATAGTAATATCATTGATAAAATAATTATACAACATAATTCATTAATCCTAATAAAAAGTAACGTTAATCATTCCACATTTGTTTTATTAATATTTTATACAAGATATTGACCCCATATCATCTTTTGATTTATATTCCCTTTAATTTGGGGAACTTTATTTGTATGTCTCTCAATCACATTAAAGTTGAAGTATTGAACAGTTGAAACATCATTATCTACCTTTTAATCAAGATAATGGTGTATTATATCTCTAAACTTATATAAAACTCCCAAACTATCACTCAAGTACCAGGGTATTTTTTTTCCATAATTTTCTCAAGTGATAAAATCCTTCTACCCCTTATTCCCATTAACTATGATTTTATAATCCATTATATTGTTATATTCCATTCCATAGAATCCATAAGTCTTGGATAATTATTTTATTTTATTGACTACACCAAACATTATGTCCTTATATAATGGGAACCCCTATGGGTTATTATTATAGGGGAATACCAATTGTTATTGTTCTTTAGAATGCGATATGGAGACCACCCGGAGGAACCGGGTATTCTTAGTACTCAGATTTAGAACATGGCGTGGTGCATGTTTTCATAACATAAAGCCCTCAACAAATAAACTCAGTGGATCATTGGGAAGGGGGCTTCAATATATGGAATGATAATTGGTTTGGGGATATATTTACATCCATGGATTCCTTAACTGGAACATCGAATTTAAGGAGGCAACTGCTCACCATAGATTCATCCTGGATGTCCTAACTCGTTAGCAGTTCAAGATGTTTGGATATGTTATCATGGATGATATTCCCGATAAATGCTACTTCATGGGATCGACTACGGGTAGTTTTTCACTTGGGACTCTAAGAGGATGTTGTATTTGGGGAGACCTCATGACCAATGGGCTACTAAGATACAGTGTAATTAGATTCCTAAAAAAATTAACATTCTCAATTTGAATTTCAGAAACAAGGCTATCTCAATGGAAAAAAAACATTCAATGGAATGGGATCCCACTGGTTTCATGCTGTTTTTATTTTGATAACCCGCATGAAGAATCTACCATTTTTAAATTCATTCAGATTAATTGAGTGGGGTATCTCTGGTCCCAGTTTTCAATATGTCCCTACACCGTTGGGAGAAACCTTCGTTGTATGGTAACACGAAGTCATGGTAACTTATAATGGAGGGATGGGTCATGGAATTTAAGGTGTGTTTGATAATTATATCTTCAATATATTGGACCATATGGTAATTGATTTAAAATGTCTAGTTGGGTTTCCATATATCATTTTTGTCCATGTAAATGAGGATGAAGTCCTTGATTGTTGAGCTGGGTGCACTTTTAAAGGAGATTCAGACCATGGTTATGATATGTAACTTTCTTAATCATCCAAAAATGGCTAGTAAGTTGGAGGGAAGGTGAAGCAGGTGGATGCCACCCCTTGGAGGCTTGTAGTTGAATTTGGATGATTCTTTTTATGGAGGGGTTGATGAAAGGTGGTGGGGTGATTTTAGACTCATGGGTTTTGGTTCTCATGGGGTTCAAGGATTTCTAGGGACTAGGTACCTCATTATGTGAAAAGGTGTAGGCACTTCCTTTTGATATGCCAATTTTTAATTGGCGTGACTTTCTTTTGGTAGAGATAGAGTTAGATTCTGAGGTGGTGGTGAAGTCTATCCATGATTTCCAAGAGGATTTATGGGATCTTATATATCTAATCCTAAGTTTTATGGTGGAGACAAACTTGGGGAATAATTTCCATCAATTTAGAGGGAGTTGAATTTTTCGGTGGTCATGTTAGCTCATATGGGTAGGCCATAAGAGGAGCTTATCATTTACAACAACATGGGTTCACATCATTATGACTGTAAGTATGTAATCTACAAATACTACCTTGTTCTACACCACATCATACCTCTTTGAGGGTCCCATTTTATTATGTTATTTTAATCCTAAAATTTTAATAAAACCAATTTTTAGTCAGTCTTTGACTCATGAATTATGTCATTAAAACTTCTTGTTGATCCTAAGGGAAACAAAATTCAAAAATTATTCCTAAAAATCCAACAATTAAAGGAATTTTTTATCCTCATTATCGATATTTTTTTTAAATCAATAATCACATTTTTCTCATTTCCCTTATGATGATACCTTTTTATGAAAACATCCTCCAATTTATTAAAACATAGAGTCAGAAATATATTCTCTATGGAATGTTACCATTGATAATATAAAATTGGAATTGATGTCCCATTGAATAAATGAGGTTAGTGCTGGATAAAGAAGTCCAGCATTGATACAAATGATGATGTATCACTATGATTCTCCATAAAGGTATGGTTATGACACATAACCAGAGTCATCTTCCCCAAAATGGTTACAATTTGATCTATTCATGCTGCCACAATAGCTATATTTTCATTATCTTAATCAGGAGTAAAATCTCTACTTGTATTATTTGAATTGATATATTTTTTTTCCTTCATCTAAGAAACATCTCTAAACACTAAAATAAACAAGATTAGATCAATACATTATGAATCTAAATTTATAATTCCAAAATTATCAAAATAAGTAACATAATTTGAAAATTTTTTCCCGACCTAATATCATAATAATGAACGTGGTTTATTTATATATGATTATAAATAAAAAAGAAATTCTAAAATACTTCACAATTGTTTCCAATGAAAATGTGTTTTATCCTAATCATATCCACTAAGAGTTTCAAACTAGGTTTAGAGTAGGGGCACACACACTGTACACTTGAATAATGGTAAATGTATACATAAACAAACTCTTTAAGGGGTTAATACCCCAAGATGAATATATTCCTAAAAAACTACTTTTAGTATCCATACAAGGATGCATGGATAAGAAAACCCATAATCTCTACCTTAATAAAACATTATGTTTTTATCGTATACTTTTACTTGGGCTCAAATTCACTTACGGGGTTATATTCTCTAACTTCTGTTTTCGAAAATAGAGTCTTCAAAGTTTCTACTAATAATCCACTTGATAAAATATGTAAATACCTTGACCCTATTATCTAATATTCAGTGGTTATTTTATTATATAGTACCTATACACAATAAATATAATCTTAAAGGACCAATTTTTGTAGTAGTATTAGTAAAATATATTCAAATTTGAATTTAACATACATTTAAAAAACATTAATTTCTACAATGTATTTTCATTGAGATCAAATTTATTCCTTCTAGAATGCCCATGCATATCATAAATAAAACATTTCATGAAGTACAGTGTAAATTAATCATATGAAAGTCTTGGTCATAGATTCCCAGTAAGGGTAAGAATAAAATTGAATCTAATATGTCATAAATAATATAGTCAGAATAAATTATAGTAAAATACTTTTATATAAATAATCACATGGGAAAGACTCTTATCTATGTATATCATAAAAAATAAAACAATAACTTGTATATAAATAATATAAATATTAATTATGGACTATATTATGTCAAAAATCTGAATTATACCATCAATTAATTAATCCCAGACATTTAAAATATCATTATCAGTTTTTCCAAGACATCTATATAAATGGGTAAGGTCTCATCCAAAACTGAATGTACATTTTATCATGACACATACAGATACATCAGGGGGATATTAAATTATAATCCCCACACATCAATAAATTTGTCCAATTAGTTCCATACATGATAGGGTTAAGGATTAAGAAAAATTATCATCAATATTAAAAAATTAAAATAAGAAATGTTAACACATTTTCCAATAAATTAACATTATCATAAACCATCCAGATTTATATGGTGAGTAGTAATAAAAGTGTACATCCAAAGTAAAAATAATTATAAAAAATTCATTGAAATAATAATGGCGGTATCATTGCAATATATTCCTAGTTTATTATATTTTTTATAATAATTTTGACATTGATGAGTTTAAATTCCATAAAGGTATCATTAACAAATTATTGGTGGAAAATAAAAAATATAATTTGAAAATTTCTATTTAAAAAATAAATTATAACAATAAATTTTTAAAATAAATTTCCTTGAAAATAACCTTTGAATCATATAATGATATCTATAAATCATGGATTATTCATGAAAACTAGAAATTTCATTCATTTCACAGGCATTAAAACGAAGACTCCTTTATCATTTTCTATAAAATCCAAATTTTTATGTTTGAAAAATAAGTATGATGATTCTATTCAAAAAATTCAAAAAAATAAATTCATGGGTAAAAATATCATTAATTAATCATTTCTAGAATATTATATACAGTCTTGAAAATATTTTTTTTAAAATATGATATTTGAAGAAAAAAAATTATTGACCAAAAATAGAAAAGTGTTTCCTTTTAATAAAAACGTTCCATCAAGTATTTAATTTAAGAAAGAGTGGAAAATGTTATTAATTTATGAGAAATATATTAAAACCCTTATGAGATAAAAATCTATGGGTTTTAGTATTGAAATAAAAAAACAATCCCCCAAGGGATACATAAACATAATCAATCTAGAATAATGATGAAATTGTGAAATAACTTCAACCACTATGATAATTTTTTAATCATAAGCTCCATTAATGAAATATAATAAGAATGGAAAATTAAATACCATGACAACAAATATATATATGATATTATATATCCAAGGGGAATTATATGGACAACCCAAAAAAATAAGTGGTGAAAATAATATGTGTCTCAAATAAGTAAAAGTGAGATGAGAAACCCTTGTTGCATTGTAAGTATTTTGAATCATGATACCCATTTAAAAATAACATAAAATTGAACATTAAATATCATTGAATGAAATATAATTACGATATAACATATAAATGGGGTAGTATACACATACAAATGAAAAAAAATATGAAGATGGAATATGTCTTATGAATGTAATTGTGGGATGAGAAAACCATACCTCACATTTGACTTCCCTCGTATATGTACGCAAATCATATATAATAAATATAAGTAAATTATAAATATATTATAAAACCATATTCATATATATTAGGAAATATATTAGTTACTTATTTTATTTTCTCACCCTTTTATTAATAATTTTTTGTTAAAATCACAGTTTTGGGTGATAATTTATTCATTTTTCATGTATATTTTGGTTTGGTAATTTATATTATTTTATATTGAAAATGGTTACATAATATATATAACATTAAACATAATATAAATATCATATATTTTAATTATATATTTATTCATAATAATCTATAAATGTTAGAGGTTAAAAATCGATAATACTGTTAATGGAGACAATAGCTCATACACAAGCCTGAATGTTGATTCCATTTTCTTATCAACGGATGTTATTTAATGAATTTATATAATATATATTCCTTTATATATTAATTATTATTCCCTATATATCACATATATTTGTTAAATGTTTCCCTATTTCCATCCATGTAAAGAGTAAGTTAAAACTAAATCACATCGTTTCATGAGACATTAGTTAGCATTACAAACAAGTGAAATTTTAATATTTTATGTGGTAAAGAATATTATAATTTATATTTGATACAATAATTTTAGGGGTATAATTATTACATAATTCTATTTTATATTCATTTAATATATCCTTGTTACTATCCAAGTAAATTATAAATGGGAAAACAGATAAAATTACATCGCGAGGCGGTACTCCTCCATACACAAGAGTGACCTTATTGTTTTCAAAAACGTAGTATGGTAAAAATTTAGTTGCTATATAATAATTCCATAAGTAATTTAATTACATAAATATTATATAAATATATTAAATCCATCATTATATCCAATCCTGAGAGGTAGTGATTCAAAATGAATTACAACTGCTCGTGAGACAGTAGTCCATCATACACATGAATGATAGTTTTCTTCCATTTGATGAAAGAGGATATGAATATTAGATATTAAATTTAAATAATAATATATTATTATATTTTAGTTAATTTTATTCTATAATATTATACTTTTAAAATATTTTTATGAGGAAGTGGAATAAATAAAATTAATATTCATAGTTAATGACTAAACCTCTTCCGTGGAGAGACACTTTATATTTATGTGTGAATCCTAAGTAGATTATATTACTACTAAAATTATTCCCCTGTGACGTGGGGTTGGATTTAAATAAAGTATTTGGGTAGGAATTTTTGTACATCCCATCCTGGATTCCACGAAAATGGTTTCCTGAACTGATTGATTACTAGGCCTCATGGGTTCCTCCCAGTAAGCCAGAGGTTGTCGATTAGTAGTAAAGGTCTATGCTGTGATAGCGGAGAGTCTATTTTCTAATATCCAAGAAATAAAATTAAATAAATATCTATATTTAACACTCAATACAAATTTAATAGTGTTTAGAAGCATTACATAATCTAAAATTGAAGATATTATTAGAATAAATAAAAATTATATAAAACCCAATCAACTATATCAAACATAGAAAAATGGTCACCCCTAGGATGACTATACAGATACATAAATACAATGAAAATAAAATAAAATAATATGGATCTACTACTACCTCTATGTCAGACCACAAACCCAGTCTTCATACAATATCATACTACACTATCCTGATTAGAAAACCCCACATGAGCCACTCCGCTCAAACATACAACACATGGACTCATCCCTTTAAACAATGAATCTGTGCTAAACCTTAAAATAATATATAAGGTCTAAACATATAATAATGTGGACATGGGTGAATGAGAAATAATATTATTATGTAACCCCAATGATGAACATATAAAATACACTATTATAAGTGTATGAAAAATTCAAATGGTCAACCAAGATGATACACAACTAAAAATATAAGTAAAACTACTAAACAAGAAACCATAGTCAAACCCCATGTTGTTAGTTATTTTCAAATGGTAATGTTCCACCTTTTATGCCCATATCTATATATGTATACATGTATACTCTTATTCCATAACATTATATATATATATATATATTAATATTCATGAGTATATGAAATAAAAAACAAAAAACAAATCAGCATTCGATCCATGGGTCCTTAAATCTCAATCAACTATGTATCCTATGTAAGGGAATTAAGATTGATTTCATGTCACTCAAGATATGTATCATTATGTTGATCTCTGGGTTCATAATCCCGATCGATATATACATAATTCATCCAATTCCAGAAATGTCTCTAAGAATTTCACATCACCATAGGGGGATACTTGTCCTATACATGGGTTAAACCATACTCTCGTCTAATCACATTAAAAAATAATTCCAGGTAAGTAAATAAAAAAAGACAAGAAATAATCAATAGATAGAATCTTTGATTCTCATTCATCATAAATTTTGTCTAATGTATGAGCCATAGGTCTCTGTCCAAAGGTGTTCATGAAATTGCAACTCAGATTAACCTTAGGGTTCAGACCCTAAGGAAATATATAGAAGAGCTCACCAGTGATATGAATTAACCACCCCTTTAGAACCAATTGTGATGGTGTAAAATTGGTGTGAGATGTCATGCTCAATAACCATGACAAACTAAAGTCTCATATTCTTCATTACAAAGAGGTCATCTAGAGATCCTCATCATATGACAAATCAAAGAGAGTGTAGTCATCCTTCTTAAGACACATGATGAGGAGAGTGTAATAATATTACATATACCATAAGATGGGTAGAACATAATCTTCCACCAATTACGTTGGGTTGAGGATATCATAACCATCCTTATTTAACCCATGAACATAGAAGAGTGTAATCATCTTCATCACATTTGAGTGTGTAATTATCCAAGAGTATCATTAATAGTGACGCTATGTCTTCATATCGTTATCATGGGATCAATATCAATATTCAATGAAACACATATAGACATAAGAATAACATAATAATCAAATATATAATATTATTATTCAAATCCCAAGTAGTACCTGTTGGTAAACAATTTAATATCAGAATTAACATGGCTCAGAATCCGGATCCTAGGAAAAACATTGGTGCATCCCAAAGGGAAAGAATGATGCCTCCTGTTTGGATCAATATCCTCTAACCCTGAAGAATATATGGTAAAATTCAATATTTCAATAATGAAAATATGAAGGTATAAACAAATGTTAAGGTTGTATTACCACCAAACCCCACACTACAGTCATAACCACTTGGGATTACAAGTTTGACACATGTTCTAAGGGGACACCAACTATCATCACTACCCAAAGCCGATTTACTAACTCAACGTTGTTCAAACAATTTGGCACCCACTAGGTCCCTAAAATCATACAATGCAGACGCATCATACTTTAGATCCTCTAGGATTTCTCAAAATAAAAGGAATCATACTCAAAATTATTGGCAACAAGGTAATGGAGGAAAACTGTATGGGATCCTCCAAAAGAATGTTGAGAGAGAGATCCCAAAAGGGATCATTATAACAAAAAAAATTAAGGTGTCTTATAGCTGGCCCTCTATAACTACAAAAGAAAATAGAGGCATCCAACATGAGATTATCAGAATTATACTTAGGTAAAGAGATCCTACAGGAGATTAATTATGTTAGTATTAAAGTTAATGTAACCAACATGGGTACTTTAGAAACTATTATTAATATAGAGGTATCATACTTTAGATCATCTATATTTAAACATAAATAGTGGAATCCTATAGGGGATTTTCAAAAACAATTAAACTTATATCCTTAAAGTTCAGATGGAAACATCTTTTAAGTGTGATGTCCTCAAAGGAAAACTATTAAGTCATCAACAAAGATATATTGATCATATCCTAACTGAGATCTGGAACTCAAAATTGGTTGGTCTGAACACCCAAATTTTCCTTCTATCTTCAATTATCTCTTACAAGATGATTGAATTCATGTATCAATGGAAGAACCTCATCATTTAGAATAAAGATACAAAACAACCACATAGATTCCTTAGGACACTACAAAAGCATCCCCGCCATTATCTGTTTATGAAATACAATTAATTGACTCATCAAATATCCAAATTTGAAACAAATTAATAAAATAGGGAAATTCCATCAATGGTTTCTAAAAGAGCAGTACACTTCATGTAAATACCACACAAGGAAGGTACCCTCAAATCCCCACATGGGTTTGTACTTCTACCTGTACATAACATGTAAACAAACAAATGTATGAAATTTAAGAAGGTTACACAAAATTTACCCTAAATGGGGTACCTACCTGTGTCCGTCAAACTTCTTCTCCATGTACATGGAATTATCGTGTACTCGCAAATGGCATGCGTCCCACATGGTCCATCATCGTGTACTCAACATGGCCATGTATCCTACATAGAGTCACCAAGCTGGGTACTAGACTACACGACTGGGTAATAATATATGGAATGTACGCACTTGTTCATGGTGGGTACATAGAAAACATAATCATCCCTAGTCACTAAGAACACATGGTGTGTCTCCCTAAACTACACACCATGTAGACAGGTTTTTCATGAATAGAAAAGACTCACATCGCCCTGAAATCCCCATTTATTCCCAAAAAATCATAAACCCCAAGGTGTAATATGAAATAGAAATACGATTCTAAAACATAAAAAAATAAATATAAGGTGGATTTCTAGTTAAACATTAAAATGGTGTATGTTTGGGTGGAATCCACCATTGAATCACCTGTTTCCATGGTCCATGGACGCTAAATGTCAATATAGTGCCTCTAGATCTGCACAACAATACCTACCTTCCTCCCTATCTCTCTATATCTCTCACTATACATTCTCTAATGGTTATTTGTAAATTAGTATCCCTCTTAGAGAACACACATGAATCTAGATGAGAAAAGAAAGAAAAGAAAAATGAAATGGAAAAAATGAATAAAAAGAGAAGAAAATAAAAAAATAGAAAAAAAGGAGGGGTGTCAGTCGACCCCAATTCCCAACACGAGTATAGACACGTCCTATAAATAATACATGTTCAAGTATCAATGAAGAATATGTTATTTCAATATCATGATCCATTCAAAATATATGGCCGAACGAACCTATGTGAATAAATTAATATTTGATTAATTAAACATTAAACATTAATTATTATTTTAAAATATGAAGGGAACTAAATTTCACCAAAATACATTCCTAGGGTCAAAACCCTATTATAGGACCAATAGAGTGGTCATAAAAATTTGCTGAGGTAACCCGCTTGAGAGAAAAGTTATCTTTTCCTCTTATAATCATCTAAAAGAAGAAAAAACAAAAAATTTCTCCAAATTTTTATAAAAAAACTACTCTTTACAACATCCCCACCATAATACTTCTCAAAACCAATAAACCTAGTGGTAAGACTATAATCTATGCTCTCAACATGAGCATCTTCTCAACCAAGCTATTTGGACTATCCAAAGACTAGCTTCATAGAATTCTAAACTGTCTTCTACATGGAATAAATTTTTCGATAACCAGTCTTGTACTCCCCATCATATTAATTTCCTTATAATCATCTTAAAAAATATCTTCTCCAAACAGACACCATGAAACACTGATGTTCAACTGAAAAAAGGGTCACAATGCTCAAATGGACAATGGTGTGATTCCCACCATATGGTTTACCTTACACCACTCATTGAGCATAACCTCCTTGAATTACCTTATCCAACATGAATATATAGAATAAAAGAAGCTCGTTTTTTAGGATGATGCTTTATTATCATACTCAAGATAATGTCAAGATATATAATAATCATCCCTAACCATAATATACTTATATTAAAAAAATGGTGAGCATATCTACCTTCGATCCATGATAACCATTATATCAAATCCTGACTAGGTTTCAGCCATGGTTCGACCATCTGGTAGAACCCGATCATTCATGATGTCTCTTATACCATCGAGGTAATTTTTTCACATTAACCATAACTCTCAAGAAAATCAGCCTATGAAATATCTTGAAAACATTTGTACTAAGATCACACATAGCCACTCACTGAATTATGATTTAACAACACCTTGTGAAAATTACATATAACTTTTTCACCTAACACATACTCCATTGGATCATACATTTTCATGGTTGAGATGGCCATGCTACATGGCATGTTAATTTTAATTATCTAGATGATCTATTTTAAAACCTCATCAAAATTGATCACCTCAACCTTTACATGATTTATTCCATGATTTCCGGTCACCTAGAGTCATTACACTCTCATTCATCTACCAGATCTTGGAATATATTACCATATATTTAGAAATTAGATACTTATGACATGAACCTGAACAACCCTTCTCGTTGAATCCATTCTTGATACCAAATCACCCAAAGTTCATATGCAAATATTAAGGCATCATCATGACTATAACACAAAACTTAATCACCTACAATTCCACAATTTCCAAATTATTAGAAAATTAAGAACACTAAAATCATGGGCCAACCTATCTTGCAAGTTTCACTAAAACAAAATGGACATTGACATAAAAGGTTCTGAGTCAAACTGTGTACCTCTAGGCCCCCCACCTAGCCATAATGAATTGGTCTCAAAAGAGAGTCACATGATCTAACCATGAAGACAAATAAATTAAAACATCATATAGAAGGTAATGATTACCATGAATTTCAAGGGTAAAAACTAAAAAAAATTGCCTTTATGAGGCTGATCTTCACCAATAATCCTCATAAGTAATTACTCACTAGATATCATTATACCAACATAAAAGATATACTAAAGTTACTCTCACTGGGTATGCATACTCAGTAATACCCCATAGAGGTCCAGTATATAAGAAAATACCTAATATCCATTAGTATTGTACTCATCGATCCAACTACATTACCATGATCTGGTAAACAACACTCTATAAATGGTATAATAGAGTGGCATCATGTGCTATATCATTTTAGTGGTGTCACTGCATGTCTTGTGTATGAGGAATGAGTCATAATCCACTCACCAAAAAATCCTCAACATAGATCTAAACAAACTACCATTATAAGAAAATATATACGAATGAAGACCCATTTAAATAGGCCACATTTGTTAGTACAGAAAACACAATAGATAGCCTATATTCTGTGAATCCTACTTGCCGAATATGATGCGTGAGACACCTTTTTACATTTATTATCAAGAGTCAAAATTCATCATTATCCTATTTTCTATAGTAACAAATAACATCGAAAAAAATGTGATTCTATCAACAAGAAAATAATATACAATTTTAAAATCATAGATTAGAAGAAAAATCCCATAATCTTGAAATTAGGACTTCATACCGGAAAAAGTGTTCTTGAAACCCTAGTCTGATCTTCATGATAGTTTATGAAACATTACAAATACTCTTGTATACCAAATACCAAATAGTAAAGATCTTTAAATGAATTAATCTAATACCATGTTGTAAAATTCCATCCTAGATTCCACAGAAAATAGTTCCATGAGCAAGTTCGTTATTTGACATCAAATGTGCATCCCTCTATGCTAATGGCTTCTCACTAGCAGTGACTGCCTAGGGTGTGATACTGTGGATATTATTCTTTAATACCTAATTTGGGAAACATAGTAAATAGATAAACGTCATAAAACTTTGAAATCAAATAAAATTTGGAAGCATTAAATTTACTGGCATAGAACTTACTCCTTGAATAAATGAAAATTCTATAAAATCTAGAACAGCTATGTCATACATACATCAGTGGTCACCCACTGGACTAACTATATAGATAATGAAATATAAATAAAATTAAATAATATTACATGGATCTACTACTAACTATAAGCTAGACCATGTAACCAGACTCTAGACATGATCGAATTGCACTAGTTGGATAAGAATAACCCACACGAGTTTCTCTGCTCAAATATGTAACTCAAGGACTTAACCCTATCAAACATGAAATTGTGGTCAACCTAAAGAAAGATAAAAGTTTAAATGTACCCAAAGGTGAAAATTCAGGGGTGAGAAATATTATTAGTAGTCAACCCTAATGAAGATCCTATAAAACATACTATTATAAGTGTATGAAAAAGAAAACTACTCAGCATTGTTGAGACAAAACTGAAAAGACATGTTAAACCAAAAAAAATGAAACAAAGGTCAAAACCTCAGTCCATAATCCCTACTTACTAAGAAATTTACCACATGGATGTATATATATATATATGTATACATGTATAATCTAGTTCCTATACATATATACTTAAATATGAGTATTCATGATTAAGTGAATGAAATAATATAAAACCAATAAACAATCAATCCATGGGTCTATAAATCCCAATAACATGGGATTAAAATGAATAGGAATTGAGTTTGATGTTATGCCACCCATTACATGTATAATTAAGTCAATCTATGGGTTTATAATACCAATCATCATATACAAAATTCGATCAATGCTTGAAATATCTCTCGGTAAGCTATATCACCATAGGTGGATACTCGTCCTACACATGGGTTCACTCGTACTCACCTCAAATAACATTAATGAAGGAATCCAGGTATGTACATCAAGACGTCATGTATATGGACAAGAGTTATACACTATGTTTCTTATTCCATGTATATTTAGTACAATGTTTGAGATCTAGGCCTTAGTCCATAAGAAGTCACAATATTGTAACCTGATGAGCCCTAAGGGTCTGACCCATAAGCGATCTCCATTAGAGCTCATCGATGAGATGTTATACCCACCCCTTGAGATCAAAATTTGAATATACAACAAAGTTGTGAGTTTCCATGATAAGACACCTATGGAATGTAAAGGATCATTATCTTGATCCCATAGTGAACGTATGGAAATCCTCGTCATATGACAAATCAATTAGAGTTTATTCATCCCCTATAAGCTATAGGTTTAGGAGATCATAATCATCATATATTAACCACAAGTCCATGAGAGAACAATCATCAGCAATGAAATAATTTTTAAAAGAGATAATAATAAATTTTTATCCAATTAGTCAAGGAGAAAAAAATCATCCTCATCACTCAAAAGAGAATTATAATCTACATGGATCATTACTAGGGACACTATGACTTTATATCAATGTCACACAATCAATGGATGGATACCATAAAACACCTTTGGACATCCCAATAACATAATAATACAATATACATGTTTAAAAACTATTTACCACATAGAACCCCAAGGTATACCTATAAATATCCGAAATAACATCACTCATATGCCAGATTCTAAGAATAATGTTCAAGAATCCCAATGATAAATAATGTCACCTGACATTATGCTTAATAACCATAAACTAGGAATCCCATTAGGTAAAAATTTCTAAATCATCCAGAAAATTTTAAATGTATAAACAATGATTGAGGGTGGAAGTTTTTTTAAAGGCACACTATAGTAATTTCCCCATGGAACTACATATTTGGCATGAGTTCTAAAGTGGATCCTACTAAAATATCTACCCAAACCCAACATACTAACTCCAGATCGGTTATAAAATGGGGCACCTGCTGAGTCCCTCCCATAAAACAATGAATAGGAATCCTACTTGGGATCCTCGAGGTCTACACAAAATCAATGGTATCCAACTCAAGATCCTCAGATTAATGGTAATGGAGGAATCCTATACAGGATTCTCAAATGAAATATAGAAAGGGCCATCAAAAAATGGGTCCTTATAACAACATTAAGGTGAATATTTCTTATAGTGGTCCCCCTATAACCATATAATAATGGATAGAAATCCAATATGGGATTTAAAAAATAATAGAAAGCTAAAGGGATTGCAAAATGGATTCCATGGGTTAACATGCAAGAAAAGGTAACACAGAGGGGTCCTTCGGTAGTCAATAAAAATATAGAGGCATCCTAAATGATATCCTAAAGGTTATATCATAATAATAAGAATCCTACAAGTGATATTCGATGACAACTTTCCTCATTAACTAAAATTATAGAAGGGAGAATCTCATTGGGGAGGCGTCCTCAAAAGAAAATTTCAAAGACAAAAACCAAGAGAGATAGCTCACAATCCATCTCAGATCAAGATCAAAAACTAGGTTGGTCTGAAACACCGATTGATCATTCTCTCCTCTTGTATATCTTTGTAGATGAATGAATTCACGTACCATTGAATGAACCTCTCTGTTTAGATGAAATCCCCAAAATACTCAATTGGAGTCCATAGAACAAACTACCAGTTTCACCATCATGATATAAATAAAAAACATCTCACAATGAAATCCAATTATTCCCAAAATGTGACTCTGGGGTATATAACTGAACAATACACTCAAAGAGTAAAGAAATAAGAGTACATGACTTGCAAATACCGCACATAATATCTACCCTCGATTCCCCACATGGGTGTGTACTTACACCTATACTTGAACTACAAATTCCATAGTACACGACGTACAAGATGGGTACATGGAGTGAAACCTACATAGGGTACCTTCGCATGTCCCTCAAATGAAATGTACATATACATGGTGTGGTCATGTAATTTTACATGGAGTGTGACCCACACAATTTCTGGATATGTATTATACATGACCATATACCCCTACACAAGATTTCATGGCCTGGAAAACTGATACACATCATAGTAACAATACATGGCATGTACATCCTTAAATAGGGAATGTACTTTAAAAAAATTATCTTCCCCAAAAATGAAGAACAAATGGTGTCTCTCCATGAACTACACATCGTGAAGATGGGTTTTCTAGAATGAAAAACCATTAGATTATACAATAACCCATGTTTTTCTCCCAAAAATTGATCGACCCCCACAGGGCCCTAAGTAAGAATAATAGACGATAAAAACCTAAAAATAGTTAATCGAAGAGGAAATTATAGTAAAAAACTAAACATGGAATACCTTTGGGAGGAATTTTATTAATCATTTCCTCCTTTTGTGCTCAATGGTTGTTACATGTCGATATAGAGAATCTTGAGCTGCATTATGTTACATTCCTAAATTCCTCTATATATTTCGCACTCCCTCTACCTTCTATATTGGTTGCATAGTGAAGTAGGATCTCCTTATGGAATATGTGATACTCCAAAATAGGATATAATAATAGAAAAAGATGAAAATGGAAAGAAAAAATAGGGTGTGGGTGGTCCTGATGAACAACAATAGTTTATACACCTAAAAAAGCTCCATGTTCTGGGCTCAATGGTGAATATGTAATCTCAATATGACACTCCATTTTAAATATATAGGAGAAAAACCATTCTTGAATAAATTAATATTAATTTAATTAAGTATGAAATATTAATCATTCAACTAAAATTTGAATGGATCAGAACGTCACAAAAAAATTTCCTAGGGTAAGTACCCTTTTCTAGAACCAAATGAGTGGCCAAAATAAATTATCAAAGGTCATATTCTTGGTAAAAGATACATTTTACCCATATAAGAAGCCTGGTGGTAATACTAGAAAACACATTATTCGTATTACTGTTTTAAAATGCATAATGTTTCTTCATTTCATTTAATTGAATATAAACACTAATGGGGAATGATTTATATTAAATATATTTATTATATATATAATTACTATTTTAAAATCATATAATGATTATTAATTGTTGTAGAGTAAAAGTAAAGTCCTTTATTAATTGAAAAATGAATTTATCGAAAAACAACTTTTCATCACACTTGCAGGTTTTATTTTATATTAAATTATACCACTTTGGTGAATTTATTTTGATCAACTGGATTGCATATTTATAGTAATAATAATTAATATTAGGTAATAATTTCGACTTAGTTTTTAGACAATATGAATAGAACCCATATTAAATATTTATTTCCACTATAAAAGGAAGATATTTTAGTTCAGGGTAAAGATAAATTATTAAAGACTAGAAAAAAATAACTATAATTATATTAATAATTATATTTTAATTTCAGTATTATAATGATTATATATTTTGTTGGGAATTTATAAATGATTACATAATGATTTTGATAAAAATTATATTTTCTGATATGTTTTATTTAGGGTAATATATAGTTTTAATAAAGATATTTTTTGATTAATTCATGAAATTTTTAAAAAAATTATATTTTAAATAAATATTATAATTAAACATTATATATTAAATATAAATTATAATATATTTTTATGATGTGAAAATTGATTTTTTATAAGGTTATTAAAATAATTATTATTTAAAAAATAATGTTTTAATAAATAAGGATTTTGAAATAAAAGTTTAATTTGTCATATTAATTTACATAGTAAAATGATATAAATTTTATTTTTGTAATAAGCATGATTAAATAGTACATCATTGAAATTATCATAATATTATAAGTTAAATGAATATTTGGGTAAAAATTAAATACGATAAAAATATCTGACTTGTATTATGACATCATAATGACCCACATGTTATTTAATGAGTTCAATAAATGGTATCCCTAACCAAATAAATATTTACCCCTTAAAATAATTTATTTTTTAGGTTATTTTATTAAATTTATAGTGCCTGTATTAATCCTCTAAAACCCATATTATATTTTAATATTTTAAAATGATTTTATATGAATTGGACTCAATTCTACATTAGTAAAAAAATATTTTAATTATTTATTGAATTTAATTTATATAATTATAAAACCTCATACTCTTTATAATAAAACATGTTTATGAACCTTGGGAAGGATTGTTGTTATTATTATTTTTTGTATAGATCCCAAAACCAATATTTGGGGAAAATTTAAAGAATTCCCATCTCTTTTCCTAGGTAGTCCCTCCCAAGCCCCAATTCCCCTTCACTAAAGAGAATAAAAGAATGTACATAATCTAACATTAATTCGCTATATTATTCCCAAGGTTCCTCAAATATATCTTGAATATCCTTCAAATCTTTTGGAATCACTCTCTCAAGGTAAGGTACCTTCCTCTATTGTTTGGAATTATATCACCTTATTTGTAATGTACCCTTTCAATATCAATTGATTTTATATCCAAGAATTTATATACATCCATTTAATATAATTTTTATATTCTCTGAATCATATTTCATTTATAACCTCTCATTTTTACCTTTAATTATGTTGTTAACATGCCAAAATTTATTAAGAGATTTCCATTTATTCATTCCCATTCATGAACAGTCATTACAATTAGCCTTTTTAATCTAAAATAGTTATTTTGTTATAAAATTATAAATATATTTATATTGGATGACTGATTTCCTAATAATGAAAAATGTTTTCTCCCCTCTCGTTATAGAATTTACTTAAGATGTTACTATGCTCATATCTAGTAAGGGGTTCTATATTTCTCCACTTCATTCAAGAACCTTCCTTATGCAATGAACCTTGTATTCCAATTAATATTAATTAGATATGGTATTCAACATCCATATTAGTGAACTATGTATTTTCATGTATTTAGTGAATGTTTTCACTCTGATTAATCATGACCATTATTCATTTTTTTCTCCCCATTATACTGCTAAAATTATCCTGTGATTTTCTAATTCCATATATTCATGCAAGCACCCTCTTTATCCTTTCAATTTTAATTCCAATGTTATAAGTTTATATAATTTTCATAATAATACCTTATATATTTATTTTTTACAACCATGTGATGCGATACCCCTCTTTTTCTCTCTCATTGATCAATTTTATGAATCTTTATATACGGTCTTCATGCTGATGAAATGTCACTACGATTTTTCTTGCAATTCATTTGTGAAGTTTAAAACCATAGATATTTCCACTCAAGGTTCTAAAAATATATATACATATAAATCATGGATTTGGTTATTACATGTATGAAACCCATTGTTCTTAGTTTTGGGATTAAAACTGATAAAATATTTTTTTATATTATATTACTATGTGGAACACTTATTCTTATACATTATATAACTATGATGAGTGAACATTGGTAGAGCTCTAATACCTTCAATAATATTTTTGACTCATGATATTCCATGTATACTTTATGTTTAGTTATCCTAAACACTCTATTTTATAATTTCATTGTGGTGAACCATGATAAATCATAATGATTTAGGTTTAAATTTGGTTCCATATTCCCATGTTTTCATTTATGTTCTCATGATATATCATGCCACATTATTCATGTTAATAATTCTCATGCCATTTATTTTCATATGAAATTATTATTTTAGAACATGTAACTATTTCATCATGTTTTCTACGTTATTCCCATAATGAGCTTTATGGATCACCCTATTCTTATGAATTTCCCATGGTTATCCTATACAGTTTCAAATACTATGAAATTTTATAAGCTTTTTATGGAATTTTTCAATAATGTTTTTTCACCCATGTATCTAGTTGTTGTCTTATATATTAAAATACCCAAATACACTAGGATTATAAATCATCCAGGTTATAATATGGGTATTCATATGTAATAACTCATGAGTTAATTTTTAACAAAGACAAGTGTTGTCAACTTTTTTTAAACAACGAAAATTATAATTAATTGTTGGATTAGGAATGAAAATTATTAGGGGAGGCCTTAGGGATAATACAAAGTATAAGAAAACATACCTAATTTTTTAAAAAATATATAGTATGTGGTTCCTAAAAAATACATACATTTTTAGATACTATAATTTTATGTGGATCGGGCATAGATGTACCTAGTGGAAACACCCAAAAACATTGTATTGAGATACACTGGATATGAAATTGGTGTGTGAAATTGGACCCTAAAACACACCTGGATTGGAACTATTCGCAGATATTGGATAACATAGATTTAGGACATTAAATTCATATGCTAATGAAAGATATGTCATTTTTATGTTATACATTTAATGATTTTTTCATACAATTTATGGATTTTTTTATAAAAATTAACATACATAATAATGCATTTATTTTATTCAATGGATGGAAATATAGTGAACTGAGTCAACAAAACATGTGATGGGAAATGTTAAGGTTGATAAATTATATTCCAAAAAATATGGGATATAAAGTATGGCTTATTGTGATTATTCCAAACAAGTTATAAAAATAAAAATTAATAGCTAGAACATAGTTGAATTTCCAAAAATATCAAAGAAGGTGGGGAAAATGTATCAAGGCTGTCAATATGATAAAGGTGATAAAAGTAAAATATTAATGTTTAGGAGTATCAAAAATGAAGAATGAAATACAAAGGGAAATTACAAAAGTAAATTCAACATGTTATATTTTTATAAAGAATAAGGGAATAATGTTGCTAGGTTACATGAAAATTAATTGTATGATAGAAAGGAACAAATTACATCATACGAGATCTTTTAATGTTCAATTTATTTTTTGTAGATAATTTTTGAATTATATAAGTCAATTCCAAAATTGAAGGGTTAAATCCTATACTATGGAAGGACTGATGATTTTAAAATCATTTAACTATTAAGGATAAAAGGGTTTGTGTATTTTTATTAGATTATTATGTAATACAAGTAGTGTATCAATGACATTATGGATATAATAATCATGAAACATAAAAAAATTTCCCTATATTAGTTTCTATATGATTATTTGAAATATATGATAAATTGTACCAATAACTAATTAAAGTGATTTAGTGATAAGGTTATATTTCATGAAATAATTAATCATGGGCTTGATAATCATTAACATTTATATATTGTTTGGATAAACATAAAGTGCCTTGGGATGATATATCTAAGTATAATATTATGATTTAAAAGAATTGATATCATGTTTTGAGATGAATGATATGGAAGTAGAATGATTAAAGATATTTTTGGTAACATATTTCAGGATAAAATTATTTTTTTATTTTGAGGTGATTAATGAAATTTCGAGAGATGTTTTACTAGGTTGAGTTCTATATACCAATTAGGTTTATTATATATGATTGTTTGAGAAGAAAGATGTTATATTTTTCTAGGTGTATTTTATATAATATATGAAAATTATTGAGGTTAAAAAATTCTTAATGTTGAGGTTGTTGGTTTTAGTTCACATATAGGAATATTTGTTTAAGAAATGATCATGCTTAATCCCTTGGGTTTTTTGTTGAATTTTATAGATTTATGTATTCTGGTTTATTAATTTGTAATATTATCATGATTTTTTCTACCTATTTTTGGATTTATTGATGATAAGGGGAATAACATGTTATTCCTTGGTGTATTTATTAATATATTAGAAGCTTATTCTAGTGCTAAAAATAAAAAATTAATAATTCAGGGTACTCCTAGTTTGAATAAAATATGATATTTTAGTTATTGTATTTTAATGGATGGTATATTAATTTTTAATAATGAATATTTCATTATGTTCCTAGTATATATGGTAATTGAATTACATAACTCTATGAAAGGAATATTTAATTTTTTTTCATATTATGATCACACATGATGAATTGATTGTATTTTTTCCTATCATAGATTTTTGGTTTTTTAGTCATTGATATAACACATCTGATCATTATTTAACAATAAAAAATGTTTTATTAAATAATAGAATACATTTTACAACCCAAAATATCGATAAGTCTTGTGTCCTTGGAAATTAGGTACAAAAAAATCGTGAACATCGGATTCAACAACATTGTTGAAAACATCGTTGAAATGATCATAATATTCCAATAAAAATAAAACTACATGGGCCTTCTTGGGAACAAACATAAGAAATGGTTGATCTATACAGACCAGTATGTTAAATAAACAAGTAATAATATGAAGAATATATTACTTCTTAGACAATAGGAATATCAATGGATCATAAAAGGAACATGAATAATAAGTCATGATATAACAAGATAATCATAACATGGGAAATGTGACCACAACATAAAACATTGCATCATAAATATATTTAAAAAATAAACACACCAAGACATCATGGTGGAAAAATTCCAATAAATGAATTATTTATAACCCATGTCCCAATGTTATGTCTCATTATACTAACAGTTACCTATTTCATTTTAGCAATGTATAATTTCGGGCACACCTGTCACAATCATTTCTTTCTCATGATTTAATATCTCAAATTGATTAATGAACATGGATTCATTCATAATCATAATTTATTACATGATCCTGGTGTGTGGAATAAATAAATTTATGTCCCAGATAAATTAATTATATCTATATGAAGGTGAATACCCATGATAGAAAATGGTCATCGTATTAACTAGACAATTGTTTTGGAATGGACAATCGTAGTGCAATTTCAGCGGTATAACAATGTCACATAAAAAATCATAAAATGGTCTGATGAATTATAAAGGACTCTCATCATTTATATATTAAATTGAAATTAATATGGAAGTGGGAATACATTTCCCAATATAAGTAATTAGAACAATATGGCATAACATAATAATGAAACATGAAGAAAGAGGATAAAGGAAATATCCCTTACCTTAATGTGTGACTATGACAACCCTGATTTTTATTACAACTTAAACATGCTTTATTACATAAAACTTCACTTGATACAACAAAGAAGATCGAGAGGTTTAGTGTCTTTGGGGCTTAGGATTATTACATAAAAACTTTAAACTTGAAATACAACATCCTTATTGAAAACTTCCTTTACATGACCACTACATTCCTTCGTACCTAGCATTGCATGGGATAACCTGAGGACATGCATAAGAAAAGGGTGAGCTATAAAGCCCAGTAAGGGAGTACATAATGAATAACATGAGGAGTACAATACATGTTAGGCAATAGGCATATCAATAGAGCATAAGAGAGACATGAACATAAAGGCATGATAAAGCATGATAATCATAACATGGAAATGTGGCAACAACACTTAACATTGAATTAGCATGAGCCAAGGCTCATTGCACATGGAGCATGAGTAAACCCTCATTGCACTTGAAGCACGAGTAAACCCTCGTTGCACTTGAATTAGCATGAGTCAACACTCATTGCACATGACGTATCATGATACTATACTTTACCCAATGCATTGGAGCGCTATAAAGGGCGCACCCTTCTTAAACATTTCATTTCATGCATAAGTGTGCCACATGGATCATAAAACATGGATTCATAAAACATAATCATTTATTCCACGATAAAGGAATGTGGAATTCATACATGAAACTTTACAATCAATACGTAAATGTGCATAAAGGTGAATACCCTTGATGGAGAAATGGGCATGGTATTCACTACACAATGATATTGGCTTAGAAAATCGGCAGCGTAACGGCGTGACATAAGAATTCATAAAAAAGGCTGAAGAGAGAGAAAGGGGTTCCTCATCATATTTACATGTAATGGACAGTAAGAAGGTCATATAGATACATGTCCCAACAATTGAAAAGGAATTTAGATTCATGATACAAAAGTATTGCTTGAATATAAAAGAGGAGAAAAAGGTTCCTTTCGGAATTTCAGCATAGTAACGGGTGTACATGGGAGGCATTTAATGAGAGAGAAAGGGGTCTCCCATCATTCAAACAATAAGAGGGCAGTATGGGAGAGATTTGAAACCATACCCCAACATTCATAAATGAAATTAAAAGGGCAATACAACTTAAAGAAAATTGACAAAAATGAGAAAGGAAGAAAAAACCCTTACTTGGAAGTGTGCTTCCAAAGGCTAGAGAGAGGCTTGTGAGAGGCTTCTTGGGAGCTTGGGGCACCTTGAGAGGATTCTAGAGAGAGTAGGGCAGAGGTTGGACGAACTTCAAGGGATTTGAGTGAGGAGGACGTGGGAGCTTGGGTGGGTTTATATAGGAAAGGTGAGAGAATTCTTTATTATTTAGGTTTGGGACCCCTTATATTAAAATAATCCAAACCACAATCCATCCCATGGTATTTGCCCATGGTTTCTGGAAAAGGATAGAGGAAAACAATATTTTACAAGGCCAAGGTCCGAACTTATTAAAAAATTAGGGTTGCTTATGTGGAGGTGAGTCACACTCCCATGGAAATTAATTTAAAAAGGCAAAGTGTTGAATAAGTCTTGAGGGCTCCATTAATGCTTTGAAAAGTGATTCAAACAAACCCAAAACCTCATTATTTTAATGATAAAACATATATTGGCCGAACCTAAGGATTATGGTATTTTATTACATCACCATTGGGTCATTATGATGTCATAAATCACATTATATATTTAAAAGGTATTTAATTTTTACCCAAAAATTGGACTGTCTCAGAAAATTATGAAAAATTCACCGTTGGATAATTTCGACGTCCTAATTCCAAAAATAATATTTATTTTATCTAAATAATTTTCTAAATATGTGAATTTGCACTTTTAAAATAAAAACCGACATTTATAAAAAATTCACGGGTTTTGACAGAAATGGCTTTCAAACCTTAATAAAAATTTTAATTGCATTCATAAAATTATAAGATCATTTATATTTAATAAAAATTAATTTAATATTAATAATAATATTTTATTAAAATATTATTTAATTCAAAAATCCTTTAATTTAATAAAATATAATTCTTAATTAAATAATAACTAAAAACATCATGTGTACTTTAAAAACTAATTACAATGCATCAAAAATGACTAGAAATTATATTCATTATTATATACAAAAATAATGTACATGAACATGGTGCTACTTATTTGTTACATAACCCCTTAAAATAGCCGCATAAGACCTAAGGGTAAGGTGTGCGATGGTGACAGACTCTTGGGGTTGCTCGGATAACATCGCTCGAGTGGTGATCTCTATCAACTTCCATTTTTCCCGTAGACGATCACGTTCGAGCTTGACTTGATGAAGCTCAGCTTGGGCTTGGTCAAGGGCAAAGCCCAAAGACGCCACCTCCTTTCCGAGCTCCGACAAATGGGCTTCGTAAGGGGCAATTCTACTGGATGAGGCCATCGCTTCCTTTGTCTGAGTAAAAAAATGGTTTCATTAAAGCCTTATATTTAAACTACCCAGATGATCAATGTTCAACGGCTATAAAAGTAACGGTCACAAATCTTAACGTAAAACTAAAGAAGTTGACATCTTATAAAAACATAAAGAAACATTTAACTGGATCAAGAGGGATTTTCCATTAATGAAATTTTGGGTCGTTACAACATTCCCCCTTAAGAAATTTCGCCCTCGAAATTTTCCTTTTCCCACACTAAAACAAATGTGGGTAACTTAGCTTCATCATATCCTCCGACTCCCAAGTTGCTTCTTCAAACTTGTGGTTTCTCCACAACACCTTGACGAGGGGCATTGTCTTATTTCGTAGAACTTTTTCTCTACGATCTAAGATCTTCACTGGTTTCTCCTCATAAGAAAGATCGTCTTCTAATTGTACCACCTCAGAAGAGAGTACATGTGAAGGGTCTGGTATGTACTTCCTTAAGAGGGATACATGGAAGACATCATGCACCTTGGCCATAGTAGGTGGAAGTGCTAGTCGATAGGCCACAGCCCCAACACGATCAAGAATCTCGAAGGGGCCGATGTACCTTGGACTTAACTTCCCTTTCTTTCCAAACCTCATGACCTTCTTCCACGGAGATATGCGTAAAAACACCATGTCTCTGACTTTAAATTCAAGGTCTCGTCGACGATTATCTGCATAACTCTTCTGTCGACTTTGGGCTGCCTTGATATGCTGCTGAATGGTTTTCACCTTCTCCACCATTTCTTCGACCATTTCTGGTCCAAGCAGCTTACGTTCACCGACCTCATCCCAACATGCCGGTGTTCTACACCTTTTCCCATACAGGGCTTCATATGGTGCCATTTGGATGCTCGAGTGGAAACTATTATTATAAGAGAACTCAACTAGAGGAAGATGTTGATCCCATCCTCCTTTAAAGTCCATTGAGCACGCTCTCAACATATCCTCAAGTGTTTGGATAGTCCGCTCGGATTGGACATCAGTTTGAGGATGATAGGCCGTACTGAAGTTCAGTTCAGTATTCAGAGCATGTTGAAGACTCTTCCAAAACTTAGAGGTAAATCTTGGATCTCGGTCAGACACAATAGATAGTGGTACTCCATGCAACCGTACCACTTCCCTGATATATATCCGTGCCAGTTGATCCAAAGAGAAATCCTCTCGAATAGCAATGAAGTGTGCAATCTTTGTAAGACGATCCACAATAACCCAGATTGCATTGTTGCTTTTGGATGTCCTTGGAAGTCCAGTGACGAAGTCCATGGTGATGTTCTCCCATTTCCATTCTGGTATGGGCAATGGTTGCATCATCCCCTTAGACTTCTGCCTTTCTGCCTTCACTTGCTGACACACAAGGCACTTTGATGTATATTCGGCGATCTCCTTCTTCATATTATCCCACCAAAAGTTTTCTCGGAGATCTCGATACATCTTTGTGCTCCCTGGGTGAATAGAGAAATTTGAACTATGTGCATCATCCAAAAGTTCCTTCTTCAGCTCCGAACTTGATGGGACACATAGTCTTTTCCCAAACCGCACAATTCCTTCTTCATTAACATTAAACTCTGAGGATTTTCCCTTTTTGATAGCTTCCACTTTTTCTTGGATTCTCACATCATCCTTTTGAGCATCCTTTAACCTTTCCAAAAGAGATGGTTGAGCAATCATTTGTGAAAGGATTGATGATGTTCCCTTCTTTATGATTCCCACTTCCATCTTCATCAAGTCTAAGAAGATTGGATCCTTCTCAATTCTCATCATTGATAGAATTGCTGGATCCTTTCTACTTAGGGCATCCGCCACCTTGTTCGCCTTCCCAGGGTGGTAATGTATTGAACAGTCATAATCCTTTATGATCTCTATCCATCTTCTCTGGCGCATATTAAGCTCTTTCTGTGTGAATATATATTTAAGACTCTTGTGGTCCGTATATATCTCACATTTCTCTCCATAGAGATAATGCCGCCAGATTTTCAAGGCAAAGATCACCGCCGCCAACTCCAGATCATGCGTTGGATAGTTTCGCTCATGGATTTTCAACTGTCTTGAGGCATAGGATTTCACTTTATCATTCTGCATCAGCACACATCCTAAGCCCTTCTTTGAAGCATCACTGAATACCACAAAAAGCTCCCCACTTGTGGGTAAAGTGAGCACAGGTGCAGTGATAAGCCTCCTTTTCAACTCCTTGAAGCTTTCTTCGCATTCATCACTCCAAGCAAACTTTACTCCCTTTCGAGTTAGCTTGGTAAGAGGGTTGGACAATCGTGAGAAGTTTCTCACAAATCTTCGATAATATCCAGCTAACCCCAAGAAGCTACGGATATCAGTTACCGATGTTGGCCTCGGCCATCCCTCAATTGCATCTGTTTTGGAGGGGTCCACAGATATCCCATTTCTTGTGATGATATGGCCCAAGAATGAGACCTCCTTCAACCAGAACTCACACTTGCTGTATTTGGCATAGAGCTTCTCCTTGCGCAAAGTCTCCAGTACAGTTCTTAAATGCTCCTCATGGTCCTCCTTGGTTTTGGAGTATATTAGAATATCATCTATAAAGACTACCACAAATTTATCTAGGTAATCTCTAAAGACTCTATTCATCAAGTCCATGAATATTGCTGGAGCATTGGTGAGTCCAAAAGGCATTACTATGAATTCATAGTGCCCGTACCTTGTACGAAAAGCAGTCTTGGGGATATCTTCCTTCTTCACCCTTACTTGATAATATCCCGACCGCAAGTCGACCTTGGAGAAGTATTGTGCTCCACGCAGCTGATCAAACAAGTCATCGATTCTTGGGAGAGGATACTTGTTCTTTATCGTGATTTTGTTAAGTTCACGATAATCGATGCAAAGCCGCATTGACCCATCCTTCTTCTTGACGAAGAGGACTGGTGCACCCCATGGTGATGCACTTGGGCGTATAAACCCTTTATCCAGATTCTCCTGTAGTTGTTTCTTCAGTTCTTCAAGCTCAACCACAGCCATTCTATATGGAGTCTTGGATATTGGTAGCGCCCCAGGTATAAGTTCAATTGAGAACTCAACATCTCTTCTTGGAGGAAGACCAGGAAGTTCCTCGGGAAATACTTCAGCGAATTCCCTCACAATAGGCATTTCTTCAAGGGTGGTTTCTTCCTTGGACTCAATCATCTGAGCCAGATATGCGTGCTCATAAGGTAGTAATATCCATGCTTGAGATGATGGATTTAAAGGAGATTCATCTTCCTCCTGACACTTGTAAAGAATCGGGGGTCGATTCTCCATATGGAGTGTGATTTCCCTCTCCCGACAATTTATGTTGGCTCTATATAAGGAAAGCCAATCCATGCCAAGAATTGCATCAAATTCCACCAAAGGGAGTATGACGAGGTTCGCCGGGAAATTCAATCCACAGATTATAACAGGGGAGGACTTATACTCATGGGATGCAATGATTGCCCCATTTGCCGTACTCACCGACATCTTTACTTCCATGATTTGTGGTGGTGCAGGGATTATCCTACTAAACTTTTGAGATATAAAAGAATGCGTAGAACCTGAATCAAAAAGTACGTTCGCTATTCTTGAATGAATAACTAGCGTACCTATCACCACTTCGTTGTCGGGGTTCACTTCGGCAGAAGTGATGGCAAAAGCTCTTCCTTGCTGTCGTGGAGGTTGTTGATTGCCTCCGATAACCCTTGGATTAGGGCACTGATTCGCAAAATGACCCGGTTCTTTGCATTTGAAGCATTGAACAACGCGTTGAGGTTCGAACGGAGCGTTCCTCCCCTCCGTCGCAGCCGCGGGTCCTTCTTGCTGACAGTTAATAGCTAGGTGCCCTTCTCTTCCACACTTGAAGCATTTTCTTGTCCCCCTAAGGCAATTCCCAGGGTGCTTCTTTCCACACTTTTGGCAAGTGGGGTGCTGGAATTTCTTAGCGCCGTTGGATTTATCCATCGGACCACCAGCATTGAAGTCCACCTTCCGCTTCTTGTCCCCATGATACCCCTGTGATTCTCCGATCTCCATTTCAACCTTAAGGGCACATCGGACAATCTCCTCATAGCTGTCAAAGTCACGGATCGCTAATGCTTTCCGCAAGCTAGGCTTCAGCCCACCAAAGAAGCGGTCAACTTTGCATTCGGGGGTAACGACAAAGCCAGAAGCGTATCGTGCAAGCCTTGTGAAGTTTGCCTCATACGCTCCCACAGATTCCTCATCTTTCTGCTTGAGGGAAAGGAAGTCCCTTTCCATCTTAAGACGGAGGGTGCGTGGAAAATATTTATCGAAAAACATCTTCCGGAAAACCTTCCATTCCAAAGCCTCGATCTCCTCCTCAGGCTTCGTATTTTTGATCAACGTCCACCATTGATCAGCTTCACCCTCCATACGATAAGCCGCCAGGAGAACCTTCTCTTTTTCAGAGCATTGGAGGATGGAGAATATCTTTTCAATGGAGTTGATCCATTGTTCAGCAATCGTGGGATCGGATGATCCACTAAAAGTAGGAGGCCTTTGTCTCATGAAGCTTTCAATAGCGACTTGTTCTTTCTTAGGGGGGGTTGAACGTTCCTCTTGACCAGTGTTTCTATTCAAAACTTGAGTTAGCTGAGAGAGAAGCGTGACAAAGTTCGCGATTCCCGCTCCCATCGGATTGGGCATCTCATTAGTACAATCATCACACTGATCTTCACAACGGTTGTTAGCCCGAGTTCTCCTATTACCGGCCATTGGCTGGAATAAAAGGAAAGTTAGGGGTAACACATAGAGGGTAATCCAAAGACAAAAGTTGATGACTTGTAAATAAACTTTGATCTCATTAACTCATGAGTCTATAGGATTCAATCCAGGCTTTTCAGGATCTTCCTTCTAACATATATTCTTAGGGGCATTTTTCCCTTAATAAGGGTTCATACTAAGATTGTGAATTTATCAAAACATATCCCCCGGGAGTGTCGTAACCAAGAGTGCAGCAAGGCCCGTTGTCGTGCACCAGTTCCCGTTCGAGTCTAGCTCAAAGCGGTGTTTTCGGGTTTTACCCCTAGGATACATCTGTGCCAGAGCCGCCTCTACCTGCTCGTATCCAGACAGGGATGTATTTGTTTGATAAACCACTTACTTAGTATTTACCAAAACTTAGGGATGTTTTTATTATGCTTAGTCTTGTAGCTAAGGCTTTACTAGGGTTTCCTAATCCCAAAAATAACTAAACCTATCCTCTGATACCAACTATGACAACCCTGATTTTTATTACAACTTAAACATGCTTTATTACATAAAACTTCACTTGATACAACAAAGAAGATCGAGAGGTTTAGTGTCTTTGGGGCTTAGGATTATTACATAAAAACTTTAAACTTGAAATACAACATCCTTATTGAAAACTTCCTTTACATGACCACTACATTCCTTCGTACCTAGCATTGCATGGGATAACCTGAGGACATGCATAAGAAAAGGGTGAGCTATAAAGCCCAGTAAGGGAGTACATAATGAATAACATGAGGAGTACAATACATGTTAGGAAATAGGCATATCAATAGAGCATAAGAGAGACATGAACATAAAGGCATGATAAAGCATGATAATCATAACATGGAAATGTGGCAACAACACTTAACATTGAATTAGCATGAGCCAAGGCTCATTGCACATGGAGCATGAGTAAACCCTCATTGCACTTGAAGCACGAGTAAACCCTCGTTGCACTTGAATTAGCATGAGTCAACACTCATTGCACATGACGTATCATGATACTATACTTTACCCAATGCATTGGAGCGCTATAAAGGGCGCACCCTTCTTAAACATTTCATTTCATGCATAAGTGTGCCACATGGATCATAAAACATGGATTCATAAAACATAATCATTTATTCCACGATAAAGGAATGTGGAATTCATACATGAAACTTTACAATCAATACGTAAATGTGCATAAAGGTGAATACCCTTGATGGAGAAATGGGCATGGTATTCACTACACAATGATATTGGCTTAGAAAATCGGCAGCGTAACGGCGTGACATAAGAATTCATAAAAAAGGCTGATGAGAGAGAAAGGGGTTCCTCATCATATTTACATGTAATGGACAGTAAGAAGGTCATATAGATACATGTCCCAACAATTGAAAAGGAATTTAGATTCATGATACAAAAGTATTGCTTGAATATAAAAGAGGAGAAAAAGGTTCCTTTCGGAATTTCGGCATAGTAACGGGTGTACATGGGAGGCATTTAATGAGATAGAAAGGGGTCTCCCATCATTCAAACAATAAGAGGGAAGTATGGGAGAGATGTGAAACCATACCCCAACATTCATAAATGAAATTAAAAGGGCAATACAACTTAAAGAAAATTGACAAAAATGAGAAAGGAAGAAAAAACCCTTACTTGGAAGTGTGCTTCCAAAGGCTAGAGAGAGGCTTGTGAGAGGCTTCTTGGGAGCTTGGGGCACCTTGAGAGGATTCTAGAGAGAGTAGGGCAGAGGTTGGACGAACTTCAAGGGCTTTGAGTGAGGAGGAAGTGGGAGCTTGGGTGGGTTTATATAGGAAAGGTGAGAGAATTCTTTATTATTTAGGTTTGGGACCCCTTATATTAAAATAATCCAAACCACAAACCATCCCATGGTATTTGCCCATGGTTTCTGGAAAAGGAGAGAGGAAAACAATATTTTACAAGGCCAAGGTCCGAACTTATTAAAAAATTAGGGTTGCTTATGTGGAGGTGAGTCACACTCCCATGGAAATTAATTTAAAAAGGCAAAGTGTTGAATAAGTCTTGAGGGCTCCATTAATGCTTTGAAAAGTGATTCAAACAAACCCAAAACCTCATTATTTTAATGATAAAACATATATTGGCCGAACCTAAGGATTATGGTATTTTATTACATCACCATTGGGTCATTATGATGTCATAAATCACATTATATATTTAAAAGGTATTTAATTTTTACCCAAAAATTGGACTGTCTCAGAAAATTATGAAAAATTCACCGTTGGATAATTTCGACGTCCTGATTCCAAAAATAATATTTATTTTATCTAAATAATTTTCTAAATATGTGAATTTTCACTTTTAAAATAAAAACCGACATTTATAAAAAATTCACGGGTTTTGACAGAAATGGCTTTCAAACCATAATAAAAATTTTAATTGCATTCATAAAATTATAAGATCATTTATATTTAATAAAAATTAATTTAATATTAATAATAATATTTTATTAAAATATTATTTAATTCAAAAATCCTTTAATTTAATAAAATATAATTCTTAATTAAATAATAACTAAAAACATCATTTGTACTTTAAAAACTAATTACAATGCATCAAAAATGACTAGAAATTATATTCATTATTATATACAAAAATAATGTACATGAACATGGTGCTACTTATTTGTTACATAACCCCTTAAAATAGCCGCATAATACCTAAGGGTAAGGTGTGCGATGGTGACAGACTCTTGGGGTTGCTCGGATAACATCGCTCGAGTGGTGATCTCTATCAACTTCCATTTTTCCCGTAGACGATCACGTTCGAGCTTGACTTGATGAAGCTCAGCTTGGGCTTGGTCAAGGGAAAAGCCCAAAGACGCCACCTCCTTTCCGAGCTCCGACAAATGGGCTTCGTAAGAGGCAATTCTACTGGATGTGGCCATCGCTTCCTTTGTCTGAGTAAAAAAATGGTTTCATTAAAGCCTTATATTTAAACTACCCAGATGATCAATGTTCAACGGCTATAAAAGTAACGGTCACAAATCTTAACGTAAAACTAAAGAAGTTGACATCTTATAAAAACATAAAGAAACATTTAACTGGATCAAGAGGGATTTTCCATTAATGAAATTTTGGGTCGTTACAGTGACTCTACAAACATGGGATGGGTTTCATAAAAGTTTGGGGGATCCTTGTTAAGAAATTATGTAGTATATTTATGAGTGTGTTCATCCTCTAAGTAGTTTTAGTAGAGAGAAATGGGAGCTTCATTCAGTTTATATAAGAGAAGAGGGGGGTTTATTTATTACTTTGTTTTTGGACTCTTCATAAAAATATATTCAAACCCCCAAACCATCAAATCGTATTAGATTAAATTATTTTATAATTCCAAGATTTAAGGATAATAAAAGTATTCCCTTTCTTATATAGAGATGAGTCAAACTCTAAAAGAAATGACTTTACAATATTAAAATATATTATAAGTCTTGGAAGATTCATTAAGGAATAATAAAATAAATAAAATAATTACATTGTTACATTATTTTAAATGGGAAACGTATATCTGGAGGATGATAAATTTATAGTTTTATTACATCACTATTGTGCCATTATTATGTCATACAACACAAAGTACATTTATTTGTTATTTGGTTTTTACAAAAAAAACATTTGTCTTTGAAAATTATTGAAAATTCACCATTGGATAATTTTGAAATCCTTATTCAAAAAATAATATACATTTCATCTAAATAATTTATTAAATACTATAATTTCAATATTAAATTTAAAAACCGATAACTATTTAAATAGATGGGTTTTTCCAATAACAGTTTCAAACCCCATCAAAAATAACATATGATTTCATAAAAATTATCTGATCATTTATATTTGATAAAATTTATTTCATAATAATATTTCATTAAAATAATATTTTTTTCAAAAATATATTAATTCATAAATTCATAAATTGAATTTTAATATTAATAAAAAATACAATTTGTTCTTTAGAAATCATTTAAATGTTTAATATAATAAGAATAAAATATATTAATTATTTTATAAAAATATTAACAACTTTTTTCTATAGGGTATTTATAAATATCCTTTTAATACACTAGAAATCTATATAAGAGTAAGTTGTATGATAGTCGAGCTTTCAAGGGGTCATTCGGTGCACATGGTTTGGGATGTGGTCTAAATGATCTTGATATTCTCTTGTAAATTGTTTCACTCATGACTATGTTGTTGGATCTCATCTTAGTATTGGTATAGGAACAATACCAAAAATACTATCTCGCTTGAATACTCATATAAATGGGCTTCATTGGGTATAAAGCTAGTACTTGAGGCCATCACATCCTTTGTCTATTACAGATGGATTTTCATAAACTCAAAATTTATTCTAGTCATGTGAGAGTTGTTCAATGGATATATTATTAATGGTAATGATACTACACATTAATTTAAATTCAAATTAGATATAATAATAAAAAATAATTTATTTTTTTCTATAACCATAATAAAAGACGTCAATTTTATTCATAATAGTTTGGGAATTTACAATCATCCCCTTTTTAGAAATTTCTCCATGGAAAGTTTAGTTCCCCACCCTAAACCAAATGGGGGTAACTATACTTCATCACATCATTTTATTACCACATTACTTTTTTAAATATTTTGTCGTCTCCACAAAACATTGATGATTGGAATTGTAATATTTCATAGATCTTTTTCTCGATGATCTTAGATCATCAATGAATACTCGTCATACGAATAGTCATTATCTAATGGAAACACCTTTGTATTTTGTACTTGTGAGTAGTTTGCAATGTACTTTCTCAAGAGGTATACATGGAATACATCGTGTACTTGAGACAAGTTCAGTGGGAGTGCTAGTCAATCTGATGATGTTCCGATGTAACCAAGGATCTCAAAATGGGACTATGTATCTTAGAGTAAGCTATCACTTCTTGCCAAATCACATAACCCTCTTCCATAGAGATTTATAATTGATATCATGTACCCAACATCAAACTCAGGGTCTCATAAATTATTTTCAACATTACTCTTCTATTGACTTTAATTATCCTTGATGTGTTGTTGAATAAATTGAACCTTATCCACCAATTAATCAACTATTTCAATACCTGGATGTTTTTTCACTAGAATTATTGCATTATGTCATTGTTTTACACATATTACCATAATTGTTTTTATATGGTTCTATTTAGACTCTCCTGTAGAAACTATTTTATTAAGATAACTCAATTGAAGAGAAATGTTGGTCATATATACATTTGATGTCCAAAAAACATGCTTGTAAAAAAAATCCAGTATTTGAATAGTTCTATTAGATTAGCCATCAATTTGATGATGATAGGATATACTAAAGTTCATGTCACTGTTTAGAGCATTTTGGAGAATTTTCTATAATTTAGAGGTGAATCATGGATCTCGATCGAAATCAATCAATAGTGGTACTCCATTAAGCCTTACTACTTATATGATGTGTATCCATTCCATTTGATCCGTTGGGAAACCTCTTGAATGTCAAGGAAGTGTCAAGAATTTGTAAGGCAATCCGAAAAAATATATATAACACTTTTTCCTTAGTATTTATTTGGAAGACCGGTGAGAATGTACATATTGATGTTTCCCCATATCGATGTTGGTATGGGTAATGGTTGCATTATCTCATTTGACTTATTCCTCTCATCCATTACATTCCGATACACCAGACACATTTATGTATAATTAGTGATCTCATTCTTCATGTTATCCCACCAATAGTGCTCTCAGAGATCTTAATACATCTTTGTGTTTCCTATTTGGATGGGGAATGTTGAAATTTGTTTCTCATCTATTAGTTTATTCTAAAACAAAGGATTTCATAGAACACATAGTCTTGACCCAATTATCAAAATTTATTCTTTATTAACATTAAACACTAAATATTTTCTTTTCTTAATAGTTTTCACTTTTCTCTAAATTTACACATAATATTTTTGAACATTTGTTCCCCTTTATAAATGAGATGGTTGGGAAATAATTTTGAAAGGATTGAATTTTTTTCCTCTCTATTTTATTCCCATGTCCATCCTCTTCTATTCGAAAATGATATGATCATTTTTAATTATCATTAATGATAAAATCTTTGGGATCTTTCTACTTAAAGCATCTTCCACCTTATTTTCAGTACATGGATGGTAGTGTACTGAGCATTAATAATCCTGGACTAGATATAATCATCTACAATGGTCCATATTAATATCTTTCTCTTTGAAAACATATATTTACAGTCTTTTGATCAATATATATCTCATGCTTATCCCTATATAGGTATTGCAATCATATTTTTCAATTAAAAGATCGTTGGTTTCAATGGTAGATCACGAATGGGATAGATGTTCTCCAATAATTTCAACAACCTTGAGGCATAAGAAATGAATTTTTTCATTTCTCATGGACACACATCCCAATACCGTCTTCAAATCATTAATGAAAATTACCAAAAGTTTCCCACTTAGGGGTTGTGTTGGAACAAGGGAAGTGATAAGAATTCTTTTAAACTAAATTAATCCTTCTAAAAAATCCCCATTATAAGGAAACATGACCCCATTCTAAGTTGTAATTTATTAATTTTTTAATATCATGATGAATTTCTCACAAATCTGCAATAATATCCATCTTAACAGAGGAATCTACAGATATATGTCTCAGATGTTCGCCTTGGTTATCCATCAATTTTTTTATTTTCATTGCCCATAGATATCCCAATTCTTGTGATTATATTCCACATGAATGAGATTTTGTTCATCCCAAAATCACAGATTATTTACTTTTAATAAATCTTCCCATTTCGTATGGTCTTTAGAACAATGACCAAATGCCTCCCAGTCTCTTTCATGGTTTGTAGTATAATAGAATGTCATCTAAAAAGAATAAATTTTTTTATTGAGGTAATATTAAAGACTATTTTCATAAAATCTATAAATATTTCTAGAGAAATAGTTAGTTGGAATGGAATCACTATGAACTCATAGTGCCCGTACCATGTATGAAAAGTAGTCTTGGGGATGTCCTCATTATTACCTATAACATGGTAATATTCGGACCAAGGATCCATCATAGAAAAGTATTCTCCTCCATGTAGCTGATCGAACAATTAATAAATCTGTTGAAAATGATACGTGTTCTTTATCATGATATTATTGAGCCTAAAATAATCAATTATATGGTGGATTAACCCATCCTTCTTACTGATAAAGAGGATCGGTACACCATATGATGATGCACATGTTTGTATGAATCCTTCATCTAGGTTTTCTTGTAGTCATCTTTTTAGTTCCTCAAGTTCCACAACAGCCATCCTATACATATTCTTGGATATAGGAAACAACCTAGGTATAAGATCGATTGAAAACATGACCTATCAGCTAGGAGGAAGACCAGGAAATTCATTGGGTAACACATTAGTGTATTTCCTCACAATAACAATTCTTCCAAGTATGATCCTTTCCATAGACTCAATCATTTTTTCTAGATAATCTTTCTCATTGGATAATTATATTCAATATTGAGATGATGGTGTTAATGAATATTCTTCTTCCTCCTTGTACTTGTCTTGGATTTGGTGCCGATTCACTATATAGAGATCAACTTCTTTCTCACATCAATATATTCCAGCTCTATAAAGGAAAATTCAATCCATTCGTATAATTTCATCAAATACCATCAAAAGTAGTATGACAAGATTCACTGGGAACATCATCCCACAAATTGTGACACGGGAGGAGTTATATACATGGGTTGAAATAATTTCCACATTTTTTGTTTTCACTGACATTTCTACTTCCATGCTTTTGGGTGGTTTTTGAATACTTATACATAAATTATGTATCACTAAATGAAAAAAAATTATCAGTGCACCCTATAAGAATATTCTTCATGCTACCTTTAGTTTTCAATTTCATTCGACTGTTACATATTCAACTAAAAGGCTTGTGGTGGTGGATCTAGTGCTAGAGACCATCATTCCAAGCATGTAGAGTGGCGGTGGTTCATGGGTGCGGCTATATGTGGATCCTATCTTAGGGTATCCTAACTTCTCTCTCTCCTTCAAAGAGGACCTTTGTGCTCCGGTGTCTGGTAAGTCTTAGCCTTGCTTCTCATCCATACCTGCAATTGTGTTGGTGATCTTGTTAGACGGTTCTTGCCTCTCAGTGGAAGTTCTAGTTTAGGATTTTGACGATGCACATGCTTGTCTTAAATAGACCCTAGTGCCACATTTTTCCTTGGTAAAACATACGATCTTTTTCTTTCTATGATTTCTCAATTCCTGGGGCTTACTCTCACTCGAAAAAATCTCCTTGATTCACCTGAATGATTTCTATCTAATTCTGGGATCGAAAGAAGATTTTTTTAGGCTTGGTGCAGGGCTACCCATGTCTTCAAATGGTAGTAGTTCAGCCATGTGTGTCGATCATTGGATGTTTATAAGGGGAGGGACTGAATCTTATAGGTAGTGTGGATGTGTCTCCCAGTTCTACTTCTTCCCTTCCCAAATGATGTCTTCCTCAAGGATATTGATGACTTTATGGGATGATTCATCTATTCATATGATTGGACCAGGAAATGTTCAGATGTATCAGAGGGTAGAATTTTTGTAGATATGGATATCTCACATCCTCTACTAGACAAAATATCACTATCTGTGAAGGTCTCCTTCACATGGTCCCATAACATTCTCAACCACATCTACTCAAGGTACTTCACACACTTTATTTTGTTGGGTAATACCTTATAGTTGAGTAGCAACCAAATCAATGGAAAACGGTGCCTCCCACCATGGGGGGATCTGGGAAAACACATACACTCTACCTTAACAATACTATTGGGTCCTTGCTTCTAGGTACCACCAGTTTCCCCATAAACATGGTATCCCTTTCCTGGCCCCACCCACATGCCTGAATGGGTCGTCTGACTGATGAGTATCCCCATAGTACAACAGTTGTCCTTTCATGTGTTTTTTGTCCTCTCTCACACACACCCTAGAAAACATCCCATAAAGTCTTCCATCCAGATCGATATTTCTTTCCATGCATGCTTATCTATGGAGTGCTAATCAGGCATGCTCCCAAAAAGAAAGGTGCACCTTGTTGGAGTGAGTATAATCATTTAGTCACCTAAACATTTTTATTTTGAGTTCTTGCATTAACACCCCACCCCTTTAAAGAACAACAACCTCATTGGGGGCCTTATATATCATCCTAGGAAGTGTACCACACTTAAGGTTGGGTTCATCCTCCGACACCAAATGTAACAACTAGGTCCCAGTGACAGCAATGACACCTCGCCTAAACATGACTGTTGGGTCCTGGGCTGAAAAGTACCACCAGTTTCCTCACAGACACATAGTCCTCATCCTGGGGCCCGCCCACATTCCCGAACAGGTCATTTGACTACTGAATATCCCCATATATCTACACATGTCCTCTACAATGTGCTTTTTTTCTCACTCACAAACACTTCGGGAAGCATCATTGAAGGTCACCCATCCTGATCACTACTCCAGTCCAATCATGCTTATCTATGGAGTTATAATAAAAAAGGCTCCTAAAATGGAAGGTTCAATAAGTTGACAAAAGTCATATCATTTATTCATCTAACCCTTTATAATATCGAGGTGTTATAGATCCAGCCTATGTGCAGAAGTCTCTTAAAAATCCAAATGACTCTCAAGCCTCGTCGTCTGACGGTGGGCTGACTAAGACTATAAAAATCTCACCCCCTTTAGTTCATGCTCTAACTCCCAAGACGGAATGCTCACTAACATATGTTGAAATGGACGAGATTTTGGTCTCTTTTAATCATACGATTTTTTTACCTTAGTAAAGTAAATGGTTCCCCAACTCTCAATTTCTTAATTGCCCAATAAGACGGCTTGTTGGTACACTTGTTAGGCCTCTTTCTAAGGTCCCTAACTTTTCACCCCTGCCTTAGTTATCTACAGTCTCTCTCTCAAGAACCCTAATCTTCTCAAGGTCTCATAATCCACAATGTTTTGTCCCCATTCATGAGCCATACTCTAGGATCCTCATACTCTTCCTATAGGTTTGAGGTGTATTCTCTTTTTAGTGTCAGAGGACAGGATACTCCCCCTAAGTCCCCCCTATGTGGGTGGAATGTGGTGAAAGTTTGGCCCCAAAAGTTGACAAACATTATGATCTCATATTCATCAAATAGTGGAGGCATGCACAAAAGATCCCAAGCTAAAAAATTAAGGGAGAGTCTACCACCTGTTCCTTGAAGGCTAAGAGTCCTAGGAAGATTGCCAAGGAAGTATTTTTTACAATGATTCATATTATTATATTGAACCCTAGAAACCTTGGATCCCATGTTAAGATAAATTTCCTTGCATCTAAAGTCTAAAAATACAAGGCTAAAATCATTTCTATCCTCGAGCATAAGAATGTTTTTTTCCATAATTGGTGATTTTTCTAGGAGGGTGAAACTACATAGGTAAGAATGCAGATCCCTCAAAAATCTACATATAGATTTTTTTGGCACAAGGGAATCACGGTAGAACTTGTGCAGGCAGGTGACCAATATATTACCAACCTGATTACCCATGATGATTGATTATTCTTTGCCTCTTTTTCATGGAAGCTATGATAATGAACAGAGTGAGACCCTGTGGAGTGACCTCAAGAGCTTTGATCCCGATATCCTCCCCTAGATTCATAGAGGGTATTTTAACATCATTTCATTTCTAGAGGAGAATAATGGAAGGGGTATTTCTCTAGGATATATAACATAGATATTTTTAAATTCATGAATGCCAAGGATTTGATGGACCATGGGTTCTCAAGCAGTCATTTCCCTTTGGGTTAGCAATCAATGCAGTGACCTTCATTTATGGATATATATGGATCATAGCCTCTCCAAATTGAAATGAATCTCAAAGTACCCTTGCATTAATGTAATTCTTCTAGTATGTGCATTTCTGACCAATCACAATGGCTCAACACCCTCACAGTGAGTCAATAATGACCTAGAACGTTTAGATTATATCATCATTGGACATCCTTCTTCGGCTATCAGAAAAAATTTCATGACTCTTTGAGAGAGCTGATTCAGGGGAGTGTGTGTATTTATTTAAATCATTAGTTGAGTATACTTAGGGGATGGTTACAAGAGTGGGTGAAATCTATCTTTCTATGTGACATAGATATTGATGCAATCCTTCAGGAGGAAGAGCGGTATGAAGTTATTATTGAGGAAACCGAGGATGATCACGTGTTTGAGGACCTCTCCTTAAATAAGGATATATTGATGAATATGATTCCCTATTATGAATGAGTGGAGGGGGAGACTTGATGTATCAGATGGTTTGAATAGGATGACAGGAACAATGTGTTATTTATGTGTGCCTCAAGGAGATGAAATGAATTGTGCCACCCAACATTCTGCTGCATTACAAGTCCAACTCAAATGATAGGGATGAGGTTAGGAGTGTTTCCCAATACTTCTCCAATAAATCTTTTTCTAGACCAAACCCTAAAATTCATGATGGTTTTCTAGGTGGTGAAGTGAATTTCATGGGTGAGATCTTGAACTAGGTTTCCATCAAGGACAATGAGTCACTAGGGGCCATTTGGAATGAGGCTGAAATTGATGTGGTAATTATAATCCTGAATTATGAGAGTGTATTGGGGATGAATGGATTCCATTGATCTATTAATAAAGAGTCCTCATATGCTTTTATATATGATTTTTCTATGGATTTATAAGACTTCTTCCAGGGTAGAAACATATCGAGGGTGGCTTGTGCTCAATCACTGGACCTCCTTCCTTTGAAAATGCATCCATCATCCATTAATCACTACCGTAAAATTAGTATGTGCAACATAACCTATATAATATTAACATGTATAATCAACACAAGACTATCCATGCACCTGCCCTGATGAATATCCTTAGAGAATCATGGATTTGTCAAGAGAAGTTAAATACATGGGGTAGTTGTGATGGCTCAAGAGATGGCCAGGGAATTAAACACAAGGATCATGGGGATAATATTTCTATCAAATTGGATCTGAATATGTCTTATTATCATGTGGAATAGAGCTTCATTAACAATGTTCTATAGTGTGTGGGTTTCTCTTCCTAGGTGGATGACCTCATTTTTCATTTCATAATCTCCTCGTGTATTTAATTTCATTTCATGGGTATGTCTCACAGATTCTTCAAGGAATCCCATGGGTTAAGGAATGGTGACTATTTATTCCCTAGACTTTTCATACTCACCCATGAGATTATCAATTGCTTTCTCCAGAAAATCGTAACGAATGGATTGTTAATTCCTATAAAATGAAATGTAATAATCCATGATTTACTCATCGCATGTGTGTATATGATAGTATGATTTTTTCTAAATCCAACAGGATATCAATACATGGAATTAACACGGTACCATAGGAATACTTCCACAAGAGCGGATAGGCCATCAAAAAATCCAAAAGTAACCTGTTCATTTCTAGAAGGTGCACTCAAAGGCTTGTTGAGTCATCAACAACATTATAGACATATAAATCAATATAATTCCAATGAATTACTTGGGTGAACCCATTTCATTAAACAAAATATTTATCTATGACATCAAGTGTCTTGTTAGAAAGTCCACAAATAAAGTTCTCAATTGTAATAATATAAGCCTCTTATTTGGGTGATGGATTTATTTGGTATATTGAGTCCCTCTATCCACCCATTTCTACATGCTCTCTTTGGTCAAATTCCCCAAGGGATTCATTTATTCTGTCGAAAAAAATAATTTCTTGAATCATAAGGGATGCTTGGTTGGAGGGAAAACACTTTTGGGTTTCATCGGGGGGGGGGGGGGTGGAAAGGCTACTTCATGATGAAGGGATCATCCTGAAAAACCTTGGAGACACTCTAAATTGTGTTAATGAAATGATGGCCTGGGAAATCCATGATGATGTTCCTTATGGGGTAAGACCATGTGAAAATACTATGTGGGTAGTCTAGCTTTGGCAGAGTGGCTCTTGTATCATTTCCATTCCATGATGAGACCTTTCTTCTTGGTTATCCAACCCACATTCACTAGATTATCAAGGAGGGGAAAGTATAATTATGGCATGCCAACTGGGTCAGAATGGTCCTTGGTTTCTAGGGCTACTCAACTTATGATATCACCTTTGAAAATCAAGTATATTTTCGAACGTCGTCAATTCAATGGTAGAAAAGGAGATATGAAGCATCCATAATCTCATCAAAACATCTGTAGATCCTAATAGTTGTGTGTTCTCTACATCCAACTTAGGAACATTCTCTATGAATTATTTTCAATGTATTTTGTTTCCACATGCATAGGGTGAAGGTAGGAAAGAGACACTATGTCAAAAGATAATCCCACTATAGTATTATTTTCTTACCTTGAGGATCATAAATAATGCAGTATCCACTGATGATAATATCTGGAAATGCAGCATACTCATGGTGTGGTGATTATCTTATTGTGGTAACCATAAAAATGAGAGTGCTTCCCAACATTTAAATTAGGGATAATGGTAAAAAGAGGTGTTCTCATTCTCTGGTGGGTTCAAAACCTTCTCTCATCCCTTGGTTGATGACCTGTTCCATTCTTGATGGTTCAACAACTTTTGGAGAGATAGGTTATGACTATTATCCTTTATGCTAGTTGTTGGGGTCAATGGAGAGACAAAAACAAAGAAAGACATGATAGAATCAACTCTTCAGGGAGGTCCTTCATTCCTAGTACCCATAGTATTCTACTCAACTTGGTCAGCATCATAACAATATTGAGGTAGGCTCTTTCTCTTCATATCATACAGATGGGCCCTCGCATCAATAATCTAGACTATTACGCGGGGAGACAATGGGTTTTTTGGCATCCACGGACCTTGGGGGTGAATCTTAATACAGAGGGTCATTCAGTGTGGTTATTATTCTTGGGGGAGGGGTGGTCCGTGACTTTAGGGGGGGTGGTTATTCTAGCATTCACTTCGTACTAATGCTATGGTTGTTCCCTCTTGGCTGAGGAAAATACCCTTTTCTCAGGTCTCACCTTGTGCAGGAAATGACACATCTCCTAATCAGAGGATTAAACAAATTCAATGATCCTCATCAATTCACTACAAACTAAAGGCTCTTCCCCATGGTCCATTATCTAACCACTAAGAAGTTTGGTGGCATGCATTGGAATGGCACTCATTTGAATCACAAGTGGTGGGAGGGGAACAAGGTGTCTGATCATCTAGTGTTTCTTGCTACTCATGGTTATTATATCTATATCATTTTTAACAAAAATATCCTGAATCCATAGGGGTTCAACATTATTAGAGGTAATTCTCTTAGTTTTTACAACTTTCTCCCCCCTTAGGTGTCCTCCTTCATTATTACTTCCTTGGTGTGTCCCCTCTGTTCCATTAATAAATAAATTATGATGATATTAAACATTCATTATATTAATGAATGTTTAGAACTAGAATATAAATGTACATTCACTATTATTGAATGAATATCTAGTGTACCTATCACCATTTTTTTGGATGCAACACTATGGTTTTGATAGAAAAATATCTCACCTTCTACCTCATATGATGTTGGTTCCCTAAGAAAACCCTTGTCTTAGGGAACTGATCTTAAGAGTGCCCTATTTCTATAATGTTTAAGTAGTGAATAATGAATTAATGGTTGATAGTAGCAATCCCTAACTTTCCCCCATTGGTGGTTTTCTCTTCTAATCATTCATTTTCATTGTTCCATTATCTTCCTCACCTAAAGAATTTTTATTGTACCGTTAGGAAAATTACAGTGTTCTTTTTTCCACACCTTTTACATGTGGGATGTTTAAATTTTGTGGCACCGTTATATTTATCTATCAAACCACTATAATTAAATTCAAATTTACACTTCTTCTCCCTGAGATACTATTGAGATTTTCTAATCTCCATCTCAACTTTCAGGGAAAATCATACAATTTCCTCATAGCTATCAAAGTCACAGATCACCACGTATTTTCATAGTCTAGGTTTTATCCCACTAAAGAATAATTTAACCTTGTATTTTTCGGTGAAAAAACAACTGGAGGCGTATCATGTAGGTTTTCTGATGTTTGAAAAATATTCCCAAATGGAACATTTATGTTTTTTTAGAGTTCATGGAAATATATTTCCATTTTATGAAGGAGAGTGAGGAAAAAATATTTATAAAAAAATTGGAATTCCTTCCACTACAATAATTCTATCCTTTACTCATGATTTGTATTCCTTATATATGTCCACTATTCCATAGCTTCTCCCTCAACAAGATAGATAAATATAAGAACCTTCTATTTTTCAGAACAATGAAGGATGGACAAGATCTTCTTGATGGAGTTGAACCATAGTTTTTCACTTAAGGTATCAGATGATCCGTTGAAAGTATGAGGCATTTGTTTCCTGAAACTATAGATTTAATATTTTTCAATCCTATGGGGGTTTGGGAACTCATATTAATCCATGATTCTATTCATAACTTTTTTAGTTGATAGAGTATCATGGCAATGATTTTGATTTATTCTCCCATCAGGTTGTTCATATCATTGGGGAAATCATCACACTACCCTTCACATAGATTTTTAACACAATTCCTCCTATTCCCAACCATTGGTTATAAAAAAATTAAAATCAAGGATGATTAACTTAAATAATTAAATACATAAAGGGTAAATCAATGAAATTAACGATATAACATGAAAATTATATTAATTTCCATAACTTATTAATTTTTAAGCTTCACTCTATGTTATCTACTATATATTTCCTAACTTGTATTCTTATATGTTTCTTTTGTTGTTCTCTTAATAATGATTTATAAAAAGAATATGAATTTACCATAGAATATACACTAGGTGTGTCAAATCAGGTGTGTATTATGGCCTGTTTTAGATTACCATAGTTCTTTGAGTCTTGCCCAAACTAGCTTGTTGGAGTGGTTACCCCTAAGTACATCTGTACAAGAACCATTTTTACGTTTAGTATCAAAACATGTACGAATTTTCTTAATAAACAACTTCATATATAATTACCTAAATTTATGGATGTTTTTATACTTTATCTTATAACTAATGATTTCTTTATATTTTCCTAATCCTAAGGCATTCACTAGTGGTTTTTAATTGTAATTCCAAAAATAACAAAACCTTTCATCTATTAAAAACTATTTCGAACCTAAACATTATTACACATTAATTCATGATTTATAACATAAAGAAACACATTATAAAACCCATAAGACTGATAAGACTAGTGTCTTTTTTCATTAGGTCAAAAAACCAAACATCGTGAATATGGGATATAGAAAAATTATTGAAAACATTCTTGACATTTCATAATATTCCAACAAACATAAAACTGTATGGGATATAATAGGGAAAAATATAATAAATCACTCAGATATATATCCCATTAAGGGAAATAAACAAGGCATAATATAAAGAAAATAATACTTTTTATAATATATGAATATCAATGGATGATAAAAGGAATATGAAAAATAAGTCCTGATATACAATGATAATCATACATGGTAAATGTGGAAACAAATTCAAACAGTGCATTATTAACATAAGTCATGGCTATGTTAGAATATATTTTATTATATATATATATAATAAAATAAATAGTTAAAATTATATCCCTATTTGAAAAATCATGATTCTAACAATTATCAAATGCATTGGAGGACTATTCCATTCTAGGTACACGAGTCACATTAATTTCATTCTCATGCATAATTGTTCCACATAAATCAAATAACATGGATTCCATAACCATAATAATTTTTTCCATGGTGAATAATTTTTTAATATATATATATATATGTCCCAAATAAAATAATTATATATGTATAAATGTGAATACCCATTATATAAAACGGTCATTGACTTCACAACATCTTTTTTTAGAGTAGAAAATTGTGGTTCAATTTTGACGACATGATGACATAGAAAAAATAAATCATAAAATGGGTAAATGAGTGATAAATGGGTCTCTCATAATTTAGATATTAAATGGATAGTAATATAGAAAACAGAAGACTTTTCCCACCATATTTTATTGGAAAAGAAGGTGTTACAATATAATGATACTTAAAGAAAGAGGATAAAGGAAAGAACGATTACCTGAACGTGTGACTCCAACGGCTTGAGAGAGGATTCATGTGAGATTGGGGTGCCTTGGGAGGATTATAGAGAGTAGAGGAAAGATTTTTGTTGATATAAAAGGAGATTAAGTGAAGGGAAATGAGATCTTGGGTGTTTTATATTGGAATGGAGGGGGATTTATTTATTATTTTGGATTTGGACACTTTATAATATAATATTAAAAACCACAAAGAATTACATGATGTTGGAACATGGTTTATGAAAAATGGGATTGGTTAACCTTATTTTATAGGGCTATATCATGAATATAATAATATAATTCTTTTTATTATGTGGAGGTGATTTATAGTCTGAAATAATTATTTTAAAATCATAAAATATATTATAAGTTTCAGAGGATTCATTTCATCTTTATTAAATAAATAAAATAATAATATAATTAAATTAATTTTGAAAAATATATAATAATCTTATGATATCTTTTATAGTATTTATTACGTCAATATTGGGTCATTATGATGTCATTAAACACAAATCATATTTACACGGTATATAATTTTTCCAAATAAATTAACTTTCTTGGAAAATTATGAAAAAATCACCATTAGACAATTTTGACATCCTGATCCCCAAATTAATATTAATTATATTTAAATAATTTTATAAATTAGTGAATATTCACTTTTAAGAATAAAAATCGACATTTATTAAAATTGACTGGGATTTGATAATTAAAATTATCTAACCCTAACAAAATATTCATTTGACTTCATAAAAATTATTTGATCATTTATATATGATAAATATTATTAAAGAATAATATTCCATTAAAATATTATTTTTATAAAAACCATATTAATTCATAATATCATTAATTGAATTTGAATATTTATCAAAAATATAATTTGTTCTTTAAAAAATTTACAAATTAAAAATAACATGACAAAAATATATTCATTATTTTATAAAAATAACATAAATATTTCTATTTATAGAGTCCTAATACACAACCCATACATAAATTAACACACTCAATATGAATAATGTGTGGGATGTTGGGGCATTCATTGGGTCGTGTGGTGAAGATGGTCTGGGTCTTGAAATCAATAACCTTGAAATTCTGTCGTAAACAATTTAACTCATGCTTAAGTTGTTGTATCTTGACATGGTTTTGTTCTTGAGAAGAGCCTAGAAATTATATCTCACATGGAAGCTCCGATAAATGGGTTTCATAAGTAATGATCCTTCTATTTTTGGTCATCCCTTCCATTATGCCAAATGGATTAGTTAAAACCTTATATTTATACAAGTCATGTGTCCACTATTTGATATCTATATTATCAATTATAATGATACATTATGGTCATTTATAATCCAATTGGATATAATAAAGAAAAATATGTGCAAATGATTTCTATAGCCATAATTTAAAAAGGTAAATTTTAATCATAATATTTTGGGTCTATACAAGTGAATTTCTTGTTAAGATATTATCTATAATCAAAATATGTTATCAAGAGTTAGTTTAATTTATTTCCATGTCTATATATAAACTTCCCAATAATGCTCCCCAAAATTTTAACCTAGTTTTGTAATGTCTTTAAAACTTATATTCCTCTCTTTTCAAGGTTATGTTTCATTAAACATTCATAAAAGATGGGTTTTTTCTAAAGATATTTTCATGTTTCAAGACATTTAATTCCTAGATAATGTTAATATTGTGATGATTCAATTTATAAAAGTGATAAAAATGGTTGACACACAGTTTCTAAAAGAGAAAATTATGTTTGATTGCATATACGATATGGAACACAAAACCCAAAAAATTGTGATTATTTAAATAAAAATTATATAACCTAGCGGTTAAATTTTTAGTTTTGAATAGAATCTACTAATTTATGAAATATATATATTTCTTACTAAATATATTTTTTTTGATAAATTATCGTTAACTAATCTTAAATTTTGTGTTAATGTCTTCAAAATAAATTTTCTTCAAAATTGTTTTTCATTATTTTTAGGAAAATTTTCATATAATTACATTCGAAAGCATTTAGAAAATGTATTTATAAAATGTAATTAATTTTTAAAATCATTAAATCAGTACTCACCTATGGTGAAATTTTGTGATTTTTCGTGAAATATTTATTTTTTAATGAATAGTTTAAATAACAATATTTTGTGAAACTATAAAATATTTTAATAAATTAAATTATTTAAAATTTACAATATTGTTTTTTTATTTAAAATGAAAATAGAAATTATTTAGTTGTGTATAATATAATTTATTACATTTAAATAATTATTAAACAGGATTCTAGAATATGTTTATATTTAGGATTGAAAACACATTCTTATGAAAACGAATTAAAATGAATAATGATTCCCCATTTCGATTAATTAATAATTACCCCTAGTGTGAAATTATTTAATTAAAATAATATATATATATATATATAATGATTTATTTAAATTCATCTAACACATATTAATATTTATAGAGTTAATGTAAAATCATCTTTTCCTTTAAAATAATTTTTTTTCAAAAAATCCCTTTTCATTGTGCTTTCAGGATTTAATTTAAATTTAACTATTCCACCAGTATGAATTTATTTTAATAAATTTTATTTTATATATGGAAGAAAAATAATGAAACTTGGGTAACACAGTCAACTTCATTTTATGATAATATGAATATTAATTGTGTTATATATTTATTTCCACCGTAAAAGGAAAATTTGTTAATTATGTGTAAAAACATTTTAACATGGACTAGATACAATGTAACTATAACAGTATGAATACTAATATTTCAATTTAATATAGTAATTATTATATTATTTTTTACATTATAAATGATTAAATAATAATTTTTATTTAAAATTAGGTTTTTATATTTTGTATTAAGGGTGATATATAGTTTTAATCAAGAAATACGTTTTCATTTATTAAATAAATTTTTATGTAACTTATATTTAAATTAGATATTATTATTAAATATCATATATAAAATATACATGATAATATATTTTTATGAAGTTAATGATTCATTTTTATAAGGGTAAGTAATGTTTTATTCTAAAAACCATTCATTTTTTTAAAAAATTGGGATTTTTATTTAAAATTTTTATCTAAAATTTTTATTAAAGTATTTATATATAATAAATATTATTTTTGGAGTCATCATGTCAATATTTACCAGTAGATAATTTTTCCCTATATTCTATGATATACAAGTTTTCAGATCAAAATTAAATATATAATAAATAAACTATGTGTATTAGGACATCATAATGACACAAATTTCTTGTAATAAATTATATAAAGGATATCCATAAACAAATATTTTTCCCCTTTTAAATATTATTATTTTTAGGATATTTAATAAATTTTATAATTCACTTTTGAATCCTCAATATATATTATAGATTAATGGGGTAAAATCATTTCTTTACAAACATGACCCACTTTCAAATTACCAACAATAAAATTTATTGAGTTCAGCACATGGAATTTTAAAACATCTAAAATTGATCCTCATTGTATTAATCCATTGGAATAAACCATGTGATGTTTTTTTTTGGTTTTGATTATTTTATTTTATAGAGTCCAAAACCTATAATTGGAAAATAATAAAAAACTACCCAAAATATTACTATTTTAACAAACACATTATCCCAATAATCTTAAATAAAAAACATTGGAGAATTTAATTAATCCTTCCAAAGCTCTCTATAATCATCACAACATACCCAAAATCTCTCATGAAGCTCCTACAAAACATTTGGAAGCACCCTATAAATTTAATGGACATTTCATTATTCTTTTAAATTCAAGAAACATCTTTGTAATTAAACTTTTGAATCTCAATTGGTTATATTTTCATGCATTTATAAACATCCAAATATTTTACAATTTATGATATTTTAATTCATGGTCATTTATGACATCTAATTTTGGTATTTATCAATGTTGTTACCATTGATAATACTTAGTATGATATTTCCCACTGTATTTTCCATTCAATAACCTTGTTAGAAATATTCCATTTGAATATCAATTAGTAATGTTTTCATTACATTATAAAGATCCACTTCTTTACAATTTATTTACTAATTATTATATATCATTTATCGTCTGTTATTAGATCATTTTTATATGTTGTTACTATAATGAACTTTAGTTATGGTTTGTATCTTTCTCCTCTATATTCCAGAATATTATTTGTGTAATGCACAATTTATTGGATTTACTATTGGGGGGATATTATTTTACACCTCCCTAAAACATCCATTATGATTTTTTGTTATTTAACTCATAAATAATGATTAATCCCAAACTTGTATCATCATATACCCCCATTATTCTTTCAAAAATATCATATGAGTCTTCCATGTGATGTTTCAAATTAAGAACTCTTGTTGTCTTATGCTTATAAATTCTGAAATTTTTAAATTGGATTATGTTCTTACATACCCCTTATACTTTTATATTAACTTCCATCTATTGATATAACCCTAACACTCTCCCATTGAACCAGTTAATGAATATTTTTGTAATATAATTGTGAGGTCAAAATGTCAATACGATTTTCTAAGCCAAAAAATTGTTAAGTTTTTACTCAAACCCATTTCCACTAAATGGTATTCACCTAGATGTACCTATAACTCATTGATTTGTAAATTCCATGTATTAAACCCAAATTAATTATTTTTTGGATTAAATGAGATGAAATATGTTCATAGGTTATATAATCTATATAGAACTCTTATGTATGTATATGATATAATTTTCATGGGTTTTCTTAGATAGCACTCTAATGCATTGGGTAATGTTTTGTTGTCATGATATAATATTTAGAGTGTGTGGGAGGTTATGTTAAGAACATTATGTTATGAATTCTTGGTGGTTAACATTAGATTATGTTTATAATATCATGTTTAAATTTGTTCCCACATTATGATGTTACATTTATGTTCTCATGTTAAATCATAACTCATAGTTTATATTTATAATTATCACCCATTTTATGTACCATTGAAATTCTTATTTTCTAACATGTAATACATTCTTAATTTTATGATTTTTTATTCTCTTATTGTAATTTATTGTTCAACCCTTTATTATGTACCTTCCTAGGTTTTATTGTGGAGTTATAAAATCACGTAATTATATAAGCATGTTATGTTTTCAATAAATTTTTTATAGTAATGTATCACATTTTTCTTTTAATTACCTAATTAAACAGATAAAGTTGGATTCATGATATTCTTGGTTTTAAATAGTATATTCCTATGTAATAAATCATGATTTAATGTGTAATAAATATAAGGGTTGTAATATGTTACATATATATATATATATATAAATAGGTCATATACATAAGGAACACGATATATAAAATCCCCACAAATGTAAATCTTTAGTGACATGTAGAAAACCGTTACATTTCTAGATAAAGCATAATTCTCTTGGATAGTGAGTTATACGAATCAAAGTCCCATAACATGGGGAAACTTTACTCAAGATATATTTTTATATCATTATAATTCATACACATAATATGTATAAATCATAATTATGTCTATTCAATTTCAAGGACTCATACAATCCAAAGTCAAGAAAGAAAAAAATTAATTATTTTACCTTTAAAGTTAGTATTTAAATATTTTTTAAAAAAAATTATAGAAACCATTTATAAATTTAAACTAATCTACTCAATAATTTGTGATATAAAAATTATATCTATGAATAAAGTAGGTAATTAATTAATTAAAATAAATTCATTTATTTGTGCATGCGAAAAACCTTTATAATCAATTCATAAATTAACTAACTATAATTTTTTTTAATTATCTCTCATATGAACTCCTATACATTTTACTTTTATATATAATTTATCTCAAATATATGATATTAAATTCAATATAAACATTTATATATTCAAATTTATATATGTAAACTATTTAAATATTATAACATAACATCAGATATTTAATATTTTTAGATTTATATCAAATCAATCAATTTCAACAATTTTTTATATGATTTAAATAATTACTCAAAAAAGTTATTTTAAAATTAAATAGGCCAAATAATTATTATCAACAATAGAAAATATTTAAATATAAAATCATTTATTTTTAGCATTATTTTTAAATTATAATAGTTTTATAAACTACCCATATAATTTACACACAAATATTTTATCTCTAAATTTAAATTTATTTTATATAATTTAAAAATTTATTTAATATTATATTTTAATATTATGGAATATTTATTCAATAAATATTTCCTAAAAAATATAATTATTTAATTATAAAATATTTTATAATGAATTAACATTATCAAATTTTTAAAAATTATATTAAAAAGTCAACATACCCCTAACTATGATTTATAAATAATTTTCATATTATAAAATCAAATCATAATAGAAAAACTAGAAAATTTTAATTTTCCATGAAATATTATTTTTTGACATGTGTTTTATTGTAGTCTATATAATACAATATTTTCAATAATGTATTACAATTGCTAATAGTTCTCCGTCAAATAACTAATCAGTTCCTGAGTATGGTATCCTATAATATAGTCGATATCGCCTATATAGTTCAAGATACTATTTTTCTGAATGAAATTTGGGGTATCAATTTTATGATATCCCATATACGAAAGTAATAAATTTAATAAAATGATATATTTATATATATTAGTATCTTATAATATCCCATATTGTATGGAATGGTTGTATCATTACTTACAATATCACATATCATATGTCTAAGTGCATATCAAAACCCATATCATTATTAATCATGGGAATTATGATAAACCTAAGCTATAAGTTTTTTTCATTTTTAAAACAAAGGTTTTTATTGAAAATACATGTCAATTATTTATACTTCTATTGGGTTTAAAATTTATTAATAAATAATCAATGTCAGTGAAATAATTAGAAACCATAAATCCAATGATTTATATGATATTAAACTAAAACTATTTATATTGTAAATGATTAATTTATAACTTCAGATGATGATTTGTTAAATGGTTGATTTGAATCAATTCCTCGTATACATTACTTGATAACCCCAATATACACTTCCATCCAATGGGGTATCAATAGTTATTCTCAAATCACCTAATCTGTTTTGGGAATACCCTCTTTATCTCCCCAATATACTAGAATATGCAGTTGTAAAGGAAGGAGGAAGAGTTCATCGTGAGGGAGGGTAATTAACTAAAAAATTTCTAAATGAGTAAAAAGTTTATCATGGTTAAAAATAATTTATATACTCTATGGGGACAATCCCTGATCCAATTCATTTAATTATACATGTTGTAATTAAGTGATTAAATGTCATTTAAAACTCTTTTAACAATTAACCATAAACTCTACCATTCATTTTGTTTATTCAATGAAATAATGTGTATATAAGATTAAAATATCACTATTTAGTTATTATAAAAAATAAAAGTTTTTTACTGTGTATCTTTGATTTAAATAATGGGGAACACAAATACTAGACAAGATATGTTCATCTCTACAGTGATAAGTGGTTTGGTCTAAAAAAATTCTCAGTTGTGGTGAATGGAAAACAATAATTAATTTCTATGTTTTTTGTGTGAATAATATAAAATAATAATTTTTATAGTATTTATTAATTTATGTGTGTGATTATATGGTTTAATGGTATATGAGAATCAATTATGGGCCAAGAAGTATAAATTCAGTGGGTGATGTGTGAGATATTTAAGTTAGTGATCACTATCATGATGAATTTCAAATGAATTACATTATAAGAACACTAGAAACATAATTATCACTATAAAATCAACTCTTATTTTTTATGGAAACATACTACTAAAGTTGATAGTCTCAGTTAGGATAATGTTTTCCTTAGAAAATCATATTTATGTTAAATTTTAGTTATTAAGTTACCATAACAACTTTATATTTATCATCCAATGGGGTTCCATGATTATTACTTATGTGCATTGGTTGGTATTCAAATACCATTTAATAACTATATCCCTTTGATCATCTATTCAATTGACTACCAACTAGAATCCTTAAGATAATTTAAATGAATAATTCTAAATCCAGGATTAAATTTCCCCACAATATAATAAATAATCATAACCCTTTAACCCTACAACTATAGGAATATACTAAAATGAAATGTAAAACAAAGGATAAGGAATAATATATTTAATAAATGTATGGTTTAACCTTTAATACTTCATGCAATCCAATTATTGTAACTTCACTGCCCTAGATTAATAGATAGAGGTAGGAAATAATTTTGGTATGGTGGTTAGAAAATATGTGAGGGATGGAAAATGGATAATAATGAAAAGGATAATGCTATAATAAATGTAATGGTTTTGAATTAAATATACAATCCTTACTGAGTCTAATATTTTTTACATTCATTACATCACAACCACACAACATATCGAGATAATATCTTACAATTATCTATTCATCCCAGGTAGTGGGGTTGTTGTAGTTTGATTATAAGCAGTAGTGGATGCTAAGAAACACCTCTATCAGGGGGTTTATTATAATTCCCCTTATATATATTTATCCAATCATGTTAGGATAGTTCCATTGGTGGGGAAATAGGAATTTAATCATATAGCATGTTGTATATATATATATATATATATTGGATTTGGTATTGCTCATTTATTTTCTCTTAATGCTTCTAGTTGATTGGCCATTAAATAGGTTATCATTTAGAGAGGGTGAGGAAAAATGAATTCAATCTTAATCATAAACTTATGAAATAATCATATTGTCCTAATATATTAGATTTATTAGTATCTCTTAGTAACATATTCAAAAAAAATTTAATTAAACACTATTTAAAATAAAAAATGAAACCTCAACATGACCCTTGACTCTGGTAGTACGATTCTAGAAACCATGAGAGTTTATTTTAGATATATTATGATGTTTATAGTTCTATTATATTTTATATTAGTTTTAAATAAATCATGTGGGTTATTACAATCATGAATCTCAAATATATCTAACTAAATAAACACTTTTAATCCATTTCTTGTTATAGAATACTCCCATATAATCACAAACATAAATAATGAATACAGAAAAACACAGTTTTACTTAATGTGTTCCTCACACCAAATTTACATCAATTCATTGATGTTTACCATTCACCAAAGCATATTATATTTGATGAATAACACCTATCCTTATAGAATTTATGGTATACTATCTTTTATTTGAGATCATGTTTATTATAAAAAAATTGGACTACTTTCGAGGATAAGAGGTGAATCACTTGTGGATTGAGGGAAAATATTAAAAAATCATAAAAAAACTGAAATAATTAAAATACTTAGACCAAAACTATCATATTTGATGAAGAAACTGTATTTTTATTTTAAATTAAATTTATATTGTTTTCTTCTAATTATCCCAATTATAATTAACTTTTATATTATATTTGGGGATTAATGAATAGGATCTGATAGATTAACCAACATGATGTTCCTTGTGACATATATTGGTATGTTGGGTATCCATTATGGCTCAATAATGGAATGTGTTTAAGAAACCCCCACTTGAGAAAGTGAAAAAATTGATATTGATGGTACAACTAAAACATATAATTTCAGTGTTTTATTTATTAAAAATTTAGTTTATGGGGATGTGTAGTAACCCTTACATGAAAACAGAAATATATAGAAAAAAATAAAAATGAAATATTATATTACAGTTTCATATCCCAAAAAAGGAGGTTTAACGCAATATTTCCAAGAAAGGAAACCAATATCAAGTTTGCGTTTGAGCCAGAGGTTTCATTTGATGACAAAGGATATCAATTCCCCAATAAAAAATTATTTTTTATATGGGATAACATTAAATTTTAATAATTCATAAGTACATTTTGGTTGAATTCCAAACCTATTCATTTGTTTTTTATGAAGTCCTTACAAAAACCTCTCTCGGTCTTATTTAGTTTTATAACAAGATTGGTAAATAGTACTTTCATACAACACTAGTATTATATTGTCCTTTAAGGTCATGTTGAACATTTCATAGATTACATTAATCATTTAAGAAAATTTAGAGGTGTAAAATAAATTTTCTTGGACTAGTTATTCTATGGGCTCTCTGAAAGCCTTTGAAGCCACATTATGATATAGATGACCTTGGTTAACCATCTGGATTGGTTTCTTGGCCCCACTATTTTTAATAGGGACAATGAAATCATGGGGTAAGGAAAATTTTATGAATCTATATAATGTCTACCATTATATGTTTATTCAATTAGTATCCTTCAGAGTAAATTAATATATTTTTTAATTTATTGATACCTATAAAAAAAATTCTACCGTAGAATCATATTTATACTCTGATGATGTTACAAGACACTATAGATTATATCATATTCTTTTTTGACCATTTTATCTACAAAGTATCTTCATTATCTTTTTTCTTCATACTTATTCTTAATTCATCAATATTATTATAGACCTTAATAATATGTGGATAATTAATTTCATAAGGTTAATGGGTTCTTCATCTTCCACTATAGGGGGAACCCTGATCTATTTTTGGATAATCACCAAGGTGGTTTCCTCACCCTAATTGTGAAATTGCTTGATTTTCCTTAGTAATAGTTCTATAGAAACTCATTCCCTACCCATCAACTGATCAACGAAAATAAAATTACCATCCTATGAGATAATTCCATCTTCCATTTAAACAAAATTATAGGAATCAAGGAGAAACACAATACAAGGGTAGATAAATTATATGAGGTCGTTCTTATTATCGAAGAAAAAAAGAACAATGAAATGTTTTTTTAGATAAAGAAATTAGAATCAAATGAATATAAAGTAAAGTTTATATCCATTTATAAAAAAAGGGAATTGATGAATGGGGTAAGGGAAAGATATAAAAAACATGTAGATAAAATACCACATTCGATTAACGGTGTATAAATAGAATAAAAAGAATAAAAATAAACACTATAATTTGTAAAAGATTGTGTTAAATAAGGAGAACCCAATGAGTCTATCCCCACAACATAGTCACCATCCTCAGATTACAAAAATTATATATATAATAGAGGACGGGGGATTGTTTTTATACATTACATAAAAAGGGTAACTCTAAGGGGTAATTATTGAATCAGTATTTCTACCATAGATACCCCATGTTAGAATCTTGAAGTTATTATTTAGAGGAGTACAAAAGTAAGTTACTATTGGTTATCCATACTAAGAAATCTATATACCCATTAACTAGAGGATAGTTGTGGTTGAACATATATGAATGGATTAGAACCCACGAACCGGTAAAGAGAAAACCAAATAGAAATAGGGAGTTTTTAAATTCAGATTTTCTATTTCCATTAAATTAAATAAATCTTATTCGACCACACTGAGTTTATTACCTGTATTTAAAAATATTCAAGGAGAATTTAGACTACATAATACTAAAAAATCAAAAAAAAAATATTTAGGACCCATTATGGAATGATAGTGTTTTACATACCTTGTATTTTCAAAATAATTTCACTTTTTAGAATTCACTTTGATATCATATAAATCAAAAACCCTGTCATGGGGGGTAGCATGTGTTTTAATATGAGTAAACACATTAGAGTTATATAAATTAAATTAATAAGATAAATATAACTTTTAAATCAATGAATATATTCTCGGTGAAATTTTACAATAAATATTAAAAGCCTACACATTAGGGGTCATGATTTAATATTTACAAAATAGAATTTTATCTTGAATTTTGGTATATTTTTCACTAAAATGAAATCGAACCCCTAAGTTACACCATTAAAAAATCATATAAGTCCTTCAAAAACAATATTAGAATGGGTAATTGATACTCCACTTATTGTTTCTGAGATTATTTAGCATTGTTATTTTGATGTAAAAAGTAAATCCATAATGGGCTAAATTATATTATGAATATATGCTTCCCTTATCCATATTTCAAGCCTTACTCACTTAAAATAGTAATATTGTATTCCTTATATCATGGATGGTTTAGTTCCAAATTATTTATACTAATATAATAAGTACAAGGAATATGGTTTGTCTTGAAATCATAAAAAACTTTTTTTGTTTCTAGTTTTCAAGGGAACGGATAGTGATGGGAATATTGACCCTGGATGAAGAAAGGGGATATTTCATTATAAAGTTTTAAGTTAATTAAAAACAAGTAAGTGAAAATGAAAAATGTGGTGGATAAACATAAATGAGATTGATTTAATAAAAAAACATATTAATGTAATGTTTTCTTAATATATCTTCATTTAACATTCATTGTCTAGGGAACAAGACAAGATATCATTTAGGTACATTTTAAAACATGATGTGATAAATTACTTGAAGAAATTTTTTAAATCATGTTTGGGGTATGTGTTTTGTTAATTTTTTAATCACATTTATTTTTTAAATGGAATTTTTATTAATTTAGTGGAAGTTATATTGTTGAATAATAAGAAATAACAAGTTTTATAGTATTGAGAGAAAAATATTTAAACATGGAATAATGTATCTAATTTCAATGATAATATTACATTTTAAAAAAATCATAGTTTTTTTTATGGTTTTTAATGTTGGGTGCAAGATAAATAATTAAAAATAAAAGAATATAAGGGTTGTAATAACCCATAATTCTATCAATAAAAATTCCCTTCATAAAATAAATTTATATGGATTAAATCACATAAAATCAATTAGATAAATCAATTCAAATGTTATAAATGAAGAATTATTGAAAAAATAGGTATTTATAGAAAATAAGGAACCAATAATGATAAAATAATAACATAAAATTAGTAATTGAAACATAAATCTTATGAATTGTAAATTGGAAAAATAAATAGTAACATCACCCATAAAAGACAAAATAAAATTTTGGCATGTTATATATTATAATTTTAATGAGTTTTATCATAATATAAGTTAATGATTGTATTTTAAATTATTAATTAACTCTATATATTTTTATAAGTCATGAATATTTAGTAAAATTTCATAGTTGACATAATTATGTAAAAAAAGATTTATTTTCTGAATACTTAGTCATGAATTATTAATTTTTTTTCTTATATCATTAGGAAACTTTTCGGATACATTATTTAATTATACAGAGTGTTTTAAAATAAGTTATAAATTTAAAATCTATATTTTATGAGTAAATTATTATATTAATTAAAAATAAAATTTCACAAATTTCATGTTTTCAAAAAATGGGGTTAAATTTTTAATTTTACATGTTTAAATATAGTCGTGGTGGAATTTTGGTATTTATATAAAATACTAGTATTTTTGGGAATAGTAAAAAATGATAATTTTCCAAAAAATGATAAATATATGAATAATTTGGTCATTACAAATTTATGAATGAAGTAGGAATAATTATTTATAAATAAAAATAATCTCGCAATTTATTTATTCATAATAATCAAAACTATTCATATTCTTAAATCAAAAATAATAATCAATTGGATAAATTATTCAGAAAACACCCTTCTACTCCACTATAAATAAGACCCCTCATCACCTATTCTCATCACACAATAAAAGCTTTTATACTTATCCAATTTATTCCCAATAATCTTCCAAATAACATTTACCATGTATAAGATATATTTTCCTAATAAAAATACCAAAACCAATTCTTTTAAATAGGTTCTCAAATAGGAAAATTCATGAGGTAAAAATCCACTTCCATTTCCTTTTATTCTCTTTTCAAGATATTTTCTATTATTAATATCTCTTAACTCTCCTCATCCAAATGATATGATTAATATAGTACCTTAAATATAATTTAATTAGATTATTCTATCGTTATAATCACTCATAAAACCCCTTCCTCTCTCTCTTTTATTCTAAAAATGAAAACTTCACTAGTGAGGAGTTGTTTTATCTTTATAAGGATGAAAATTTTACATTTTACACCATTTCCTTTAGGGATGGTCATAAAAGCATTATAATGTTTTATAATTATTTTAAAATGTATAATATTACCATTTTTATGTTCTTTATATTTAAATAATAATATATGATTAAATAAAATGATTTCATTATAATGAAAAATCGTCGTAATGATCTAAACGATTGTCACTAAGGTATTATTAACTGATTCATCCTCATACTATATAAAAAAATTTTAAATATAAAAATTTAATCTTATTTATGTTAATAAATAACATATAATTCCAATTCTGGAGATTAATATCCATTTTACATGAACTTAATTACTTATAAATATGTCTACTGATAATGAATACTAAGGAAGTGAATGCTCCCGAATGATAAATATGTATCTTATAAATCCATATAAAGACCATAATTAAAGACAATAAAAATTAAATAAAATAAAATAAAAGTATAAATATTTCTTAATTAATTGATTAATGTATTTAATTTTGTTATCCGTGACATGAAGGTCACGTTTTGAACACAATCAGATATAAGGTAAGGGTTTCTTTCTGAACCCTCCATTTTCATTAAGGGTTATGATTTCTCCCTCTTTAAATTAATTTATATATTAATTTTTTTGATATAAATATTATAAAATAATTTAATGTATTCCAAAAAAAATTATCCTTATTATTTCATCTTTCATTTATAATAAATACATGTTTTTTCAAGCTTCTATTCTCAATTCCTCCCTATACGCAAGCCTGATTAAAAGTGACTTATCTATTTTTTCCCATTTTCATATATCATCAACAATTTATTTTATTAAATATTATTTTCCTAAAATCATAATTTTTTTACTGAAAATCCATATTTGTTATTATATTATTTTATATAAATAATTATGACAATTAAAAAGGATTTTCTAAAAGATATATTCTTTGCAATGTAAAAAAAAGGTATTTCTCTTGAAAATTCCTCAGGTATTTTACTAGAGTATTTTCTTTTATTTAAAAACCTATATTGAATTTTATAATCTATGAAAATATGTGTCTTAATATTTTTATCTAAAATATTTTATTAATTGTTTATGATTATTTTGAATATGGATGTGCTATCATGATACAATTTACCATACTATTGATAATTTTTTGTTATTATGTTTACAAATTGGGTAATGATAATTTTATTTCCTATTTTTATGATGTTTATGTTTAACCCCATTAATATTTATAATTAATTAGACTTTTTAAAGTGATTTTTGGGACCACTCTTTCCCCTCGATTCATTATTAGGACTCATGAGACAAAATTGAAGTGAATTTGGTTGAGGCCGTAACCATTTAATTTTCAGATGTCATGGCCCATGCCAATAAGATATATTTCAAAAGTGTGGTATTATCAATTACCTCATTACGATATTTGTAATGGATAAATGTTGTGATTATTCGACTATTTGAATATCCAGGGTTAATATTGATATCATTATTTATAGTGAATTATTTATTCATCTTTTATTAAGGAAATATAACGATCCTATAATTTTTCTAATTGAAATTGTTTTTAGTCACTCACCATGTCATTTTATTTATATTTGTTTATTTTATATTATATACCCTTATAGAGCATCATAACCCACCTATTTCTTAGTTTATAGTTTTACTCATGATTCAAATATATATATTATGAATGAATTGTAAGAATAATCGAGAATTTTATGGGTGTTCTCAATATAGTTACTATGTTGTATTTAATTTCAATTAGTAATGTAGCATTTATGAATGTATATAGTATTCTTATTCTACTAAAACATTCCGTTCTTTTGGATGTGAAAAATTATTTATTTATTCCAATTTAATAACATAAGTCACCGGCTCTGGGCTACTTGGGTCAGGATCATTATAGTTGGTTTCATAGAACTTTTAATAGAATCCTTGTAAAGTATATTTAGAAAACATTTTCCTGGGAACATAACGCTAAGATATAAAAAGATGATAAACATATAATAAAATCCAATAATTTTGGTAAGGTGGATATTATTTGTATCTTTAATGAAATAAACATCTATATAGATACTACAAGTGGATTTGGTTCTAGTATAGATGTACCAAGGGGTAACACCTCTGACATGTGGTCTTAGTCATGAATTGAGAAAACCCGGTATATGATAATATTCCATACATCAAATCTAGTTTGACACTCATAGGGGACAAGCCTGTGATAATTCTAATATTATTTATAATCCATTATAAAGGATATAAAAGTAACTATTTTCCCGAGGAAAACATATTTAGGATTATGAGATTATCTATGCATAAAATTTTACTTTGTGTTAAGTGTTTTTTAACATAGATATTATGTACTATTATTCATAGTCTAAAATATTGTATTGCATTATTTAGGAATAAATAATAGTTCTTGTAATGGAAAATTTATCAACATATGTATCCCATGTATCGATTTACCTCCTATGAAAGATAATGATATTGGTGTTGTATCTCTGACAGGTGTTGAGAAACATATAACTATATTGGAATAATTTGCTCTGATTATTAACAATAACCATACCCGTATGGGTAATCCAGATCCAAAATATGGAGGATTAATGTTAGAAATATTTTTGTGAAAACAGACACAATCATTCTATGGGACTACAGACCCATTTATAGGGGAGTAGTGGATAAGTTTTGTAGAGAATATATTTCTCATATATGGAAGTAATGAAAGGGAGACAATTATCATGGGATTTTATTATCTCTCAAGAGATGCTAATAAATTATTGTTATTAATTAAAAACAGAAATGAGGAGGATAAACCTTCTTATATAGAATATAAAAATTATATGGAAATATTCCTGCAAAAATATTTCCCTTGCGAACATAGAAAAGATATGGAGAGGAAATTCCTTAGTCTAAAACAAAAAGATCATGAAAATTTTTCAAAGTAAGCAGTCATCCATTCATGGTATTTAATGAATGATGTTGACTACACACATAATCTATGGATAATGATATATTGATTCATGGATTATTTAAATTCATTCCTCTAAAGAGCACTGGTCTCTGAAACATTCTCATAGTAAAATGATGTAGTCTCATGTGATATGATGACATATAAAAAATTTCAATGTATTCTAAACTTAAGTTAATAAAAGAGAACAAGATAGTGGTGGAGGGACAATTAGATAAAGGGTAGAATAAAAAAGTTATTTTTCCATCATGTGGAAAATGTGGAAAGCAAAACCCTTGTACATGCCTAATGGGAATGGGATTTTGTTAAAACTATGGAGGAAAAGGTCACTATGCCCGAATTGTAAGGGAGGGGTAGAAACAAAAAAAATTCAATAACGTAATTGTAAAGAGTTGGGAAATTATGAAAATGATTATCATAGTAATTAAGGTATCTTTGCCAATAAATTTCCAAGAGATTAGGGCCAAGATTATGAGACCACAACTGCACAAGTTTTACTTCTTAATGATATGATGTATGGTACTTTAATCATCTCCTAAAACTTATCCAATCTTGTATTTGGTAATGGATCATTGTATTCTTTTACATATTCTTTGTTTTCTCGGAAAATTACACATTTATCCTTTTTTATATAATAATTTAATTTTTAGTCAAAACCTCTAAGTGAAGTATCATTTCAAAATATATATATATCAGTTTTTCATCATTATGACACATAAACCAACTTTAGTGGAATACTATTTCATTATATGAATGATTTATTTTAATATAAATCATGCTATGTACTAGCTTTCAAAATAAAATGTGAAAATCTATTGCAAGAAGAAAAATGTTACAATTTTGGAAGAATATGTAGATTCCCTTATCGTTATAGTAGAAACATCACTATATGGATCTTATTTAGATCCACCTATAGTAGCTCTATTAAATAAAATTCGTTGGGATGAAGAGAAAAAATTATATATAGATGAGGAAATAAATATTCAAAATGAATATTTACCTATTGTGCATGAATATACTAATATATTTCTAGAGTATATAACAATAAATCCTTCAAAATGGAAATATAAGTTCTCAATCGAATTAATTTATAGTTCAAAACCAATATTAAAGCCACTTTATAGAATGGATACTATAGAATTAGTACAGATGAATAAAAAAACATGATTAATTGATTGATAATTGATATATTCACCCATGTGTTTCTCCACGTGGATCCCCTTTTTTATTTTTCATGAAGAACGATGGATCTAGGAGGTTGTGCATTGATTATGGAAAAATAAATGCTATTACAATAAAGTACAACAATGATCTACCAATCATTGATGATTTATTTGATCACCTTTATAGATCTCAATATTTTTTTGATGATTGGGATTTGATTTGGATATAATCAATTATGTGTGAGGAAGGGAGATATTATAAACATAGCATATCATACTAGGTATGGTTATTTTGAGTTTACAATAATGCAATTTAGACTGACAAATGAACTATCTATTTTTATGAATATAATTAATATATTTTTCAAGGAATATCATGATTATTGTTTGGGTTATTTAATAATGATATCTTGACATATTCCAAAATCTATGAGGTCCATGAGAATGAATTATGGGTTTTTTGGAGTCTCTTAGAAGAAAATAGTTAAATGGGATGTTTAGAGAGCCTGAATTCTAGCTTCAAATCGTTTATTTTCATGGCCATATTTTTCTAAATGATGTAATCTCAGTTGATCCTGTGAAGAAAATGGAAGTTTATGAAATGATTCTACCGACTAAAATAACCAAGGTACATTGTTTTATTTGTTTAGGAGGTTATTGTTAGTGTTTGGTTTTGAAATTCACCCTATTAGTTAACCCATTAACCAAGATTACTCAAAAGGGGGATACATTTATATGGAAAAAGAAGAGTGGAGAATTATTTTAATAATTGAAAAATATAATAATGAATGATTCTAACATGACTCTACCATCTGGGCTGGGATGGTTTTTTATTTATAGTTACTCATCAATGAAAGGACTTGGTTGTGTCCTTATACATACTGATATAATTATTGACTATACATTAAGGTTGTTAAAAATTCATGAACAGTACTATCTAAACCATGATCCTGAGTTATCAGTTATAATATTTTCTTGGAAAGTTTTTAGACACAATCTTTATATAGAGACATGTGAGATATATATTGATCACAATATAATGAATTGTATCTTCTCACAGAAAAAACTCAACGTGAGTCAATTGTGATGGCTCGAGATACTCATGGATTATTATTGTTCAATACACCACCACAGAAGTAAGGTAAATATTGTAGTAATTTTATTTATCATGAAGGATTATGGAGTTATGAATAAAATTATGATTTTAAACAAACATCTATAAATGTATCTAGAAAAGATTGATATGGGAATTATCAAGGAAGGGGAAACATCATTACTTTTTCAATTCGTTTCCCAACAATATTTATTGGGAATGATAACATGTTTTAAAACTAATGTTGTTAATCATGAGATGAAAGTTAATATTATAAATAAAGGGATGTTTCCAGAATTCATGTATGATGATATAATTATACAATTTTCGAGGTGGATATATTTTACAATTATAACCAAGCTAAAAATGGAGTTATAGAATGATTCTCATTGATCAAATTTCACTATATACTATAGTATAAATAATATGTATAAATATTTTAAGGAACAATTTTTTTAAGGTAATATGAAAGGAGAAATTGATTATTATGGATCAAAAAGTTTGATCTGTAAGTATGTGAAGGCTGAAAGGAAACATCTTAGAGGATTCATTCAACTTATGCCTTTTTCTACATGTATATGTGGGGGAATCACTATTTATTTTGTTATTGGATTACCGAAAACATCATTAAATAATGATGTAATATTTGTAATTTATTATAAACACACCAAATCAATATCTTTTCTCGCTATAAGGGAAGATTTTACACTTCAGAACCCTACACGACTCTATGTTATTTTTGTTTTAAGAAAATAAGGATAATATATTTTAAAAATATATGATCATGGCCCATGATTTACAAAAAAATTATAGGAAACTATTCAGAAAGATTTTGATACTAATATTCATTTGAGCATTAACTATCACCCTCAAACTGATGGGTAGTCCGAAAGGAAAATTAAATCATTAAGAAGATTTGTTGATATCATTAACACATGAATTTAAAGTTTTTTGGTATATTATTTACATTTATTAGAGTTTTCATACAATAATTGTTTCCATATAAGTATTTAAATAGAACCATATGAAGCATTATATTGAAAGAGATTTCATACGCAAACCTATTAGGTTGAAATTAGAGAAATAAATCTTGTAGGAAAAGAACCTGAGGAGGAAAAATGACAATGTTAAAGACTATTAAAACTCATTTAAAAGATACTCAACATAGGAAAAATATCAATGCCAATTATCTAATAATGATTTTGGTTTTCAAGTAAAAGAACATGATTTCAGGAAATTATATCCATGTAAGGGTGTTATAATTTTTTGGAAGAAATGGAAATTAATCAAAATGTACATTGGACATATTGAAATTATTGAGAGAGTTGGAGCAATTTATTATCAATTGAAAATGCCACCTAGACTTTCTACAGTACACAATGTGTTCCACATTTCCTTGTTAATGTAGTACTTGAAAAACCCAACACTTGTCCTCACTTCTGGAGGGATACATCTAGACTTAATTTTTCACATTGGGAAGAGACTATCTAGATTATGGATACAAATGAATAGGTTTTTAGGAATTAGATAACTCGGTTTCACAATTACTATGGAAAAACTATAAAATTGAAGAGGCAATGTTGGAGCCGGAGGAACATATGATGATGAACTACCCAAATCTTTTTATGAGGAAACAATTTAGAAATTTTGTGGATAGAATTTTTTTAGGAGGGGATTATATAATGACCCCGAATTATAAGAATAAAATTCCCATTCTTATAATTATTTCATATCATCAAAATCACATAACATCCCTTAAATAAGACAATAAAATATTTATAAAAAATGAATTAATGAAATAAGAGGAATTTTAAGAATTTGAGGAACCTATAACAATGAAATAGTTAATTAAACATGGGAATAGTAATATAACCCTTTTGAATAGTAAATAAACCAAATCTATAGTAACCTCACCCATGGAAGTATAATAAAAATTTAGTCGTCATACAAATGAAATTATGATATTATTATTTCATTGTATATGTTAATGAATATTTAAAAAAAATAAATTAACTCTTACTATTTTTTCGGTCATAAATATTTAATTACATTTTATAATTATTAAAATTATTTTGATGAAAATTTATTTTCATAATAGGTAACAGTGAATTGTGAATTTTTTTAAATTTTAGGATAGTTTCATGATATCTTAGTCAGTTTTTTTAGAGTGTAATAAAATCAATTATAGATATAAAGTTTGTATTTTTCAAGTAAATGGTGATTTAAATTAAAATATTGAATTGTCATATTTAAAAATTTATTTTCATAAAATTTAGTTCATTATTTTATTATACATGTTGAAAAATTATTAGGTTCAATTTTTGGTATTTTTTTTAAAAATACACGATTTTTTGGTGAATAAGAAAATCTAATAATTTATAGTAAATGTTAAATACATGAACTATTTAGTCATTGATGATGTATAGATGATTATGAATCATTATTTAGAACTTACAATAACCCCATACTATATTTAGTCAAAATAATCAAAACTATTCATAATACTGATCCTAAATAATGAACAATTGAATAAAATATTCAAAACACACCCCTCTCCTCATCTATAAGTACCACCCCCGCCACCTCTTCTCTTCCCACATTCGAAGATTTGATCCCTATCAAATTTATACCCAATAAAATTTCCAAGTCCATACCCCAATACCAAGATCACATTGTCTCATTAAAATAAAAAACCAATCCCCTTATAAAGGTCTTGAGGATAATAATTCACGAGGTAAAAATATTATTCATTTTCCATTTATTTTGTTCACAAGTTATTTTCTTTTTTTATTCCCTCAACTCACCTCATCCATATTTATTGATAAATAAATTAACTTGAAAATACTATAACTTTATTATTATAATGTAATAATCCATCAACAAACACCGTACCCTCTGTATCATATTCTAAAATGGGAACGTCGTTTGTGGGGTGTTGTTTTATCACTATTAGGGATGTGAAGTATTAATTTTCATTCACCATCTTAAAGGATGGTAATAAAACTATAATAATTGTTGAGATACATTATAAAATTTATAATATAACCCTTTTTATGTATCTTATGAAACTCGGTTACCTAATACTAAATGACAAAACAAAATAATTTCCTTATGATATAAAATTGTTGTAATAAATTAAACAGTTAAAACTTTATTATTATCTAATAATTCATACTCATACCACATAATAAAATGATATATAAAAATATTTAATCTTAAAAATGGTCATTAATAATTTATAATTCCAATTATAGAGAATTATATCCATTTTACATGAACTTCATTACTTATAAATAAGTAGATCGGTCATAAAAACCAAAGAAACGAAGGATCCATAACGATAAAGATGTAACTTATAACTCATCAAAATACCATAATTAAACATAATATAGTTAAACTAAGTTAAATACATGTATAAAAGTTTCATAATTTTTTAATTAATAAATTTAGTTTTATTATCCATGTCATTAAGGTCAAGTACAAATCACTTTCCGATATAAGGTATGGGTTTCTTCTCGAACCTCCATTTTCAATCGGGTTATGATTTATCTCTATATACACCATTGTAATTCATCATTATCTTTATATAATTCTTCTATGGTTTTTTTGTAAATTATAAAATCTGGATTGTAGATCATTTCATATTTTTTTATCATAAATACATGTTTTTTCAAGGTTCCCTTCTCAATTCTTCCTAATTCTCAATCCCGATTAATGGGAATGTCTCGATTTCATAAACAAATTCATGTACCATCCATAATATTGTCTAAGATGAAATTAATTTTATAAAATGAATAATTTTTATATGAAAAACAATATTTGTTCATTTATGGTTTTCTACAAACAATTATGATAAATATAAAATATTTTTCCAAAATAAATCATCTATGAAATGTAAAGAGGATATTTCTCTCAAGATTTCCTCGATGATTTTAGTGGTGTATTTTCATATATCTTAAAACCTCTTTTTAATTTAATATTTTATTCATATTTAAAATTTATAATTATCATATAACATATTTTATTAAATGGTTTGTTTTCAGTTTTACTATGGATGTTTATCATGATACCATTAACAAATAAATTCATAATGGTTATTGATTATGTTTACAGATTGGGGAATATTATTTATTTTTCTTATGTGTATGATGTTTATATTAAACCACATTCATAAAAGGAATGCATTGGAGTTATCAAATGATGGGTGGGGGATTATATAGCCCTGTGATGCATTGGTATGTCTCATCAGACCAAAAAGAAATAAATATTGGCAGTTTCCTTAACCATTTATTTTGGGATGTCATTGGTATATGCCTATAAGATCTATTTGAGGTGTTTGGAACAACAATTTCCTAGATTTTGATATTAATAATTGATTAATAAAATGATTATTCAACTAGTATAATATTCATGGTTATGTTTCTTGTAATTATTTAGATGGAATTATTTATTCATCCTTTTTTTTCATATCATGACTGTTTTTATATACTAATGCAATTTTTTTAGTCATTAAATATTCCTTTTCATTTATATGATGTTTTTTGTATTACATGAACCTACTGAGCATATGATCTGACAACATTCTTACGTTTTATTTTTCCTCATATGTGAAGATATATATTTTTATTGACTTAAAATGATAATTTAGAGGTTTATGGTTGTTTCCAATAGAGATACTATGTTGACTTTCATTTCAAGTTGTAATGTGGAATTTAAGACTATATATGGTTTTAAAATTCTGATAAACTATTTCTTCATTTGGGATATGAACAATTGTTCGTATTTATAAATGTAATAATGTAAGGAACCAACTCTATGCTACCGGGGTCAGGGTCTTTACAAGGGTACTAAAATTTCACATAGGATACTATTATATTCAATTAAGGAGTAAATGAATAAGAGAATTATAGGCTGATAAGATGCTGATTAGTTAATGTTGCACTGTGGATATGTTGGATATGATGTTAAATCAGCAATGACACCTATGTGATCCTCTAAGCATGAGCCATTAATGAACATAGCATAGAAAAGAAACACTATGATATGTTACAGAACAAATATATTGTGTGACCACAACACATTATATGTTCTTCCTCCAGTGAAATTGGAATAAAAAAAGATCTCTTTTTAGGATATAAAAATTCCTCATCAATTTATATTTAGGGAATCACAGTTCAGTCTCACATATATTACACATAATATGTTTGTTTTCAATGTTGTCTTATTTTATTATCTAACATGAAATCCACTTCCCGACTCTTTATAAAATATATAACCAATAATACATTACTCATTAACATATTATGTGTTGTTCAAATTTTGTAAGTATATTTTTGAGAACCCATGTACATCATTTGAATGCATCATCACTCAAATATCAAGAAGATTAATTTCTATCCATTAAGATAATCTCAAGGTAACGTGTCCTACAAGCATAAAGAGTCTATTTTTAATTAATTTTGTTTTACAAAATTATATATGGGGCCACAATACCAAAACATGACATTATTGAATATCGAAATAAAATATTATCTATAAAAATAATTTTGGAATGTAAAATAATTATTCATAATCTTAAGGGAAGTTAAAAACATATGAAATTGATCTAAGATTCAATATACATGTGTTCTGATCACATAATTGGAATATATTATTAAATATTGAGAAGGTAAATAGAAGGTAGAGTCCATTTACTTAGAGGCAAATCTCTCAAAAAGATGTTAGACTTTGCAGGGGATGAAGAGGAAGATTTTAGATGGTGAGGTAAATTAATAAGAGAAAAAATTGGATTATGAGGAAGAGTGAAGGTGATATTTATGGGGATTCCTACACATTATATTCCCATAATTTTACAATTATATTTTATTTTTTTTATTATTTTGGGAAGTTCTTAATTGAGATGATGTGCGGTGTTTTTATTAATCTTATTGTTTTCCTTCTACTAGTTGTATTTATGAAAATTTATTCAATATATATTACCCAATTATTATCCTACCTTATTTATGGGTTTATAATCACAGTATCCTACTGAAAATAATGTGAAAAATGGATCATGTGATTGATATTTTGAGAATGTAACTTAGGTCAAGGATGGGTAGTCTAAAATATACCCATGTGTCGCCTTGATGACCCCTTACTGTAAGATTAACCCCTATATATATAATTATCATCCAAATACCATCAAACCATTATGCTGAATTATATCAGTGGAATTTACTATAAATCCTTTTATTGGACCTATCTATTTTGTGATAATTCACTTGGATATCATGAATGGTAATTTTATAGTGAAATGGTGGAGTCTTATCCACTCATGAACATGACCAGTAGTAGAAATAGAGTGGGTTTATTGGATTCATTTTATCCTTTATGAAACATTACATGTGAATTAAGGGATTATATTGTTGGATCCATGGTAGAAAAATAATCACTTATTTCGTATATTTCACTTTCACAAATACTAACACCATTTTTACAACTTTTTTTATGAAAAGTCAATTTCAATTGAGATACACATCTATACCTATGGAAATGACCTTATACTTGATGATATTGTGTTTAATAAAATAAAGGAGTTTTTTATTCCATAACTACACATTTTAACTATCCATAATTAAATTTTTGGTTATGTAAATTGTGAGCACAAATACTAGTTACTGTCGGGTCATCACCAAAGGTACAAGTTTTTTGGTATGTTGATTAACTTATGTATATATAATATAACCCTCAAGTGTGATGGAGTATTTTTTTGTTTTAAATATTCATAAATTAAAATTATTTTTTGTTTTTTAGTGTTTTTATGTTTAGTTTGTTTTATTTTTATGGGTTTATAGTAGAGGGTATATGAAGATTTGATGAACTATAAATAATAACAAGTTATATCAATATTTGATGAATGAATGAAAATGGTATAGTGATCAATATTTTAATTATTCTAAGTGATTTATTCACAAAAATTGATTAGAAAAACCAGAAAACTCCCCAAAATACACTATCATGCTATATTTGGAACTCACTAATATAACCAAGAGTCCTTATGATTTTTCTCATGTATTTTATTAGTAATGATTTTTGTTTTGTTTCTATGTTTATGTCTCCACTAAACCCTTATTGAAATCATCTATTAAGGTGTATCGATAATGATTCAGTTCTAGGATTATGTTTCAATTATCCTTACATCATTCCCAAACTATCATCAATTAAAAATTGTCCACATAGACCAATAAATAAGTTTAAAGGAATAAAAAAATCAAATATTTGGGGTTGATAAGTTAGAAAACACAAGAATGAACTGCACCCCCCTCATAATACTATTTAAAATAAAACTATAGGATTGTAATTCAATTTGAAGTAGAATATTGAATGGAGATCCTCCCCAAGATGTGATGCTCAACCTATATTTCTCTATGATCAATAATTATAACACCACAAACTAGGACGAAATGGATTAGTATATAAGAATATGTCCAAGAGTAGGAATAGTACTATATTGGTCAATATAGTGAATGGAATGGAGTATGGGTATCGAATAGAATCCCCCCCCCCCCCCCGCATAGGGCCCCATGATGTATTTATAAGTCATTATTGATTACCTATAAAATCCTCTTACACACATGGTTGCCTTTTTATGTATATGATCTCATAATAAAATCATTAATTTGGGGAAAAATCTTGAATGGAGATATTCTCCCCCAAGTACATGTGATCCATGTGTTATTGATATTAAATCCATTTATTTTACATAATTTTATGGCCCTCACATGAACAAGGATTTGATCTACTATAATGAAATGACACATGAATTTTATATTGCTAGTTGTAGCCGTAAATATATGAATATTATACATTATAATATATTGAAGATTTAAAGTACATTATTTTGGGGTCGAGGACATGTAAGATCATGATTTTAAATTGGTATTTATTCACATTAATTCATTTTTTGAGATTTCAATTTTAGGGATCCAGAATAATTTGATGCTCTAGGTGTCATTGGATGGACTTCATAATATACATGGGCCATATATTTCAAAGGCCAAACATGGAGATATGTTGGCCCTTATGATGATGTTGACTAGGATTGAGGATGTACTAGAACCATGGAATTCATTGGAGGTACATAAGACTATATATTAACTTAATATTCTACTAAGATAGGTTGATTTAACATCTCATGATTTTAACATATATTTCTCTTCAAATAAATTTAACTTCATTGATATATTTAATTACAAGAAACACTGAGTTTAAACAAATTGCAATATACTATTTAAATATTATTATTTAAATATTGACATTATAAATTATATGTTGAATTGGTTGGAATTAATATGATTAAATATTTATGAATTATTTAAATTTCATAACCAATATATATTTATTCATAAATATCAAGTTAATAATCACTAATTTTCTGGTAGTGTTGTTTTTTTCATCAAAAAAACTAGTTATTTAAAGATGATATTTCTTGATTTTTGTGAGAAACAATTATAATTAATTTATATAAAGTTTGTAAAATATAATTGAAATTTTTTTTTAAATCAAAATATGAAATTTTATATAGGGTGAAATTTGGGTATTTTTTGAATATATTGATTTTCATTAAATGGTGAAAATAACAATTTTTGTAAAAACATCATTTCAGTACAATTACTACAAAAATTTAAACATACCATTAATATTTGAATTTAATTTCACGTATTATAAGTATTATTTATTTATATTTAACCCAAATTAATTAAATTTGAAAAATCTCTATACCTTATTATTGTATATGATTATTTTTTAGTCTCCAAATGATTTTTTTGAAAACTATATAAAGGTACACTATGTTTATCTATTTTAATTATTTAAAATAAAACATAATGATTATTTATTTATATTAAATTTAAATAATATATATACTTGTATATTAATTTACATTCATATCATGACGATTAATAATCATGTAGTTAATATAAAATAACATTTTTCTTGAAAATAAATTTCATGAAAAAAAATTTCATCACATTTGTGAGTTTCATTTTTTATAAAATTATTCTCCTAAAAAGAATTAAATAGGGAAAAAGGATTTAATATTTGGAATCATAAAAATTTATATTATAAATTGATTTCAACTTGATTCTTTTCATAATTATTAGTGAAGATAATAAAAATCTTTTTTTGCGTTTAAGATTAAAATTGGGTTATATAGGTTTAATATAATAAGATATTTGTTAAAATGAACTAAAAACTAATCCAATTTCTATTACATGGGCATATAGATGAATTTTTTTTATCATAATTCCAATCTAGGAAGGAATTAGGTATAAATAACCTCAAAAAAATATTCTATTCATCCCTAAACACATAATAGATGAATTTACATGATCGTAAATCCAATCTAGGAAGGCATTAGGTATAAACCAATAGATGTTGTTTGAAGAAGAGGTAAAATACAAAACAATGCATTTTCATTTTACTTATTCTTAAAACTCCTTAAAATATTCTCTAATTATGATAAAATTATATATAAAATAAAATAAAATTATATTTTATAATGTTAATTGTATAACCTATATTTATCTCATCTTTATCAAATGGGAAATGAAACAGTCTATCATGTGTGTGACGAACTTGCGCCTCGTGAACTGATATAATTCATTTTCCACCCCACAACCCACATCTCAATATAATGATTTATTTTAAATATTTTTATGGAATTTATTAAATAATATAATTCTATAATTATAATATCATATATATACCTAGTTATCTTCTAATATTTTGGAAAATAATAGCATCGCTGATGTTTTCTTGTGTACTACCATCTCCATGTAAATATGTGAAATGTTTTTCATTTTATATTTACATAGATGGTAATAAGGATAAATTCAATGAATATATATGATATATTTTTTATATTAATATTTTTAAAAGAGGAAATATTATTTACCCTTTTTTTATTCCATATTTTGGAATAATAGAAACTGCATTTGTGTGTATTTACAACCTACCATCTCCATGAATGGTATAACTAATTTTATCATCTCTTACATTTATAGAATATTATAAATATATATAAATATTATCTAATATGTATGTTTCGTTTTTTAAAATATATATATGTTTTACCCACGATTAATTTAACATTAATAAAATTAACAAAACAATACATATATAAATATAAATAAATTATCATTGAAACGAAAGCTTTTAATAATTAATTTTTAATAAATGGGTTATAAGTTACTATAATTAAAAAATATACGGTACAAAATATATAATTATTGTTCAAATATAAAATTATAATAAATATATATCTATTATATTTGAGTTACGATTATATACTAAGGAAATCAGATCTTAGGTAAGGGTTTCACATCTCACTTTTGCATTCATAGAACCCATATAATATTCCCCAATTATTTATTTTTTATGGTCTATTAAATTACGATTTGTTATGTAATATCATGAATAGAATTAACATAATGGAATTTAAATGTATAATTATTATTTATTTCATTCATATGGATCATGATTTAAATGATTACAAAATTATAATGATATAATTATCATTCTCATTGTTATTCGAAATTTTTTATGATTATGTCTCCCTTTGAGGGATTGAATTATATTTTCATCGTTAACCCAATATATTTTCTTATCCTATAGTTATTCATGAAATTTTTATGTAATTTTAACATTTTCATTTCATTGGTACTAAATATGAATGAGAAATTGTTTTAAAATAAATGGTAACTTAATTTCTCTCCTCAATCAGAAATCATTTTTCTTTAATGTCCATGTTCTCTAAAAAAAATTTAATTTTTTTATCATTATCAAAAAAATATATTACAAATTTTTTATCCATTTTTTTATTTTTTTAAATAATGGTATGAAAATAAACTTCTTATCAATTTCCCAACATGGTACTTTTTATCATTTTTATAACAATACGAAAATAATTTATTTAGCATATATGGAATGTAAAAAATAACATGACAACATGACCAATACCTATTTTAAAGCACATCTTAATGGTTTTCATGATTATTTTCAAAGATATGTTTTACATAATAATCTATTAATTTTTATCTTGTAAAATAGATATTGAAATTAAAAAGGGTAATTTACTCAAGAATATTTTTTATAAATTTAATGGTATTTCTAATAATTATTAAAAAAACATCATACTAATTCAGAACTAGGGATATATTGTAATGATTCCATAATTGTTATTTCTATGGATGTTTTAAGAAATGTTTTATTAGGGATGTACTATTTTGATACCATTATCTATATTACTAGATATGGTATTAGATTATATTACTTGATTATTTTATTTATTAACATTACATATGATAGTTTTTAAATATCAGTATTTACATTTATTATGTTTACACCATCAATATTAGGAAAGAAATAGACATTTTATGTGAAAGTCGAGGCCTGCTATAGGCCATCAAGGCATTGGTATGACTCTTGAGACAAGCTATCTTTTATATTTGGTGAAGGTGTTTCCCATTTCTTTATGATATCATGGAAAAATGATTACATGGTATGTTTATGCTTTAAAAATTATGAATTTAATTATTTTGTGATTAGTTATTGATGTCATTTTAAATATTTGATTAGTTAGAATACCCATGGGTGTGTTTCTAGATTATGTGATTTTTTATATGGAATTATTTGATCATTATTTATTCCATTCATATTATTTTTTATGTTTAGGTTATTGATTAAATCAAATGTGTTTTATTTATATAAATTTCCATATTAGTTAAATGTTATTTATTCAAGGATTCTTACAATGTATGCATACCCTTATCGAGCATTAGAGCTTACCCATTTCTCATTATTCCTTTCCCCTTGATTCCAAGATGGGAATTATGATTGATATATAGGGATGCGCTGAAGGTAATAGTGGTTGTTTAAAATGAAATTATGATTTATGTTTTATGTTTTCAGTTATAATTTGTGATTCGTGTATGTATCTATTTTAATAAGAATATTAAACTATTCATTCAATTGGGATAAAATTATTTGAATCTTATATAAAAATATTGAATTGTTCACTGAATCAGGGATAATAGTGTTGGGTTAGGTAATGTTATTTTAAAAATAACTTTAGTAGAAACATTGACAACTAGATTTAGGAAAACATATATTATAGAACATTACTATATGAATGAATTTGTGGAAATTATAAGTATTAAATAATATCTTACTTTTTTTAAGGTAGTGATCATATAGTTTTCCAATAATTGCATCCGCGTATGGATACTACAAGTGGATGTGGCTCTAGATTAGTTGTACTGGGGGATAATAACACTGAATATGATGAAATATGATTTAGTTTTATTTTCACCTAGTGCATGAGAATATGCCTTCCTTCAATCCTAGTTTTATACTCCCAAGGGGATATGCTTGGGATAATTCACATTTCTATTACAAAACTATATTAAGGACTTGAAAATAATTTTCTTATTTGAAATATTTCCCAAGGAAGTCATTCTTTTTACTACAATAATATATATGAATTAATTTTTTAATATATATAAAGTGTTTCAATATTTGTGAGATTATACATTATGCTTCATAATTTTATGATCTAATATATTGTTTTAAATCAGTTAGTATTGACACATATAATAAGGAATGTAATCCATATTAATCTGAATAATTCATGTTTTTATTTCACCCCTAGGAATGATAATTAAGTAGGACAGAGAGATGCGTCTAGAACTAATCAAATTATATCCATATTATTGTAGATGAATTAAGTTATGAGAAATATCATTTTCCATATGGTGCATCTTGTTCATCCACAATGAGTTGTAACAATGATATACTACTATATATATAATAAACCTCTACCGTTCAATGGGATTACAAATCCACTTGTATCGGAGTAAATTATAAGTTTACCAGAGAAGATATTTCATTCTCTTAGAAGAAATGAAAGTGATATCGTTTCCATTAAAGTTTATCATCTCTCAGGGGATTTATATCAATGTAATTCATTGACTAAAAACACTAAGGATAATTAGTAAATAGACTTTGTAGTGTGTAATTACTTTATGGTAGACTTCTTGGAAAAATTATTTCCTCGTGAGAAATGACGAAATATATGGAGAAAATCCCAAAGAATAAAAAAAAGATAAATGTTTCTAATTCTGAATAAACGATTTCTACATTATAAATTTATGTTTTTGACTACATATTTTACACAAAGGTGAATATTAACTATTTCATTGATGGTTACATAAATTTATTATAAGGGAATTATTCTCCCATGTATTCTCATCATACGAGGGCATGGTATCATGTTATATAAATAAATATTAAAAATTTTCTATATAATATGGTTTTAATGGGAAAAAAGATATTAAGAGGATGGAAGAGGGAAAGTGGATAAGGGTAAAAGGGAAATAAATATATTCCCACATGTGATATTTATAGAATGAAACACCCATTTACTTTCAATAAGGTAATGGAAGTTTTCTATAAGTGTAAAGAGAATGTTCACCATGATAGTGATTTCAATGGAACTAAATAAGATTAAAATTTTATATAATTATTAATTAATGTGGTGGGGAACTATTAAAATCATTTACCCTATAGTTCAAGGGAATATTCCTTATAAAATGATAAGGGATAATTGTCAATATTATGATATTAATGTGAATGATGATGAATGATAAATTTTCTTATTTATTTAGATTCATGTATTATATTATAATATTCTTTTATCAGTGATATTATAGTTATTGGAATCACATAACACATAAGTATTTTACTATAATAGTTTTTATATATGTATTTGAAAACATATGTTGAGTAATTCCATTGACCAAGAAAAGTGATATAGTGGAGAGGTTATCATTTTGGAAAAAACATCATTCAGGGAGGATAACCCATAATATGTTCCCAATGTTTTTATAATAATAAGAAATATAATTTTATGTGATAGAATTGGTGTCCTTTTAATTTTATAGTGAGTTAATGGTTTAAGTTGTCTTTTATAATGTTTATAGAATTTTTTAAAATATCAAATATATGTTATAAACTAATATTTTATTTATGGAATAAGGAATGAAATTTTTTATTTTTTCAAACCATGCATGTATTAATTATTATTTCTTGGTGATCAAGGTATATAATTTTCTAGTAGGTGAAATTAAGGCAGCTTTATGATGTTTGGGGAATCTGATGTCACATTGGCTTTGGAAATTTCCTGACCTTCCTTCTAAATTTTGGGAATTTGAATTTGGTCATACATCTTATGGATGGTTATTAAAGAGAAATATTTATTAAATAGATACATTTAATATTTTGGAGTTTTAATTTTGTTATTAGATATTAATGTATTATTGGATCATTAGTGTTAAAATTTGTTAGGATAATATCTACAGAAAAAAGGAGGGACTCTTCATAAATTTAACAATTTTACGATCAATTAAAATTTAATTTTAGTTCTTCAGGAATGAAAATTGAAACTTTAAAACTCAATGTTTTGATAAGAAGAATAGATTGTGGTGTAAATTGATGAAAGGATGAAATTATACTTTTATGGAATGTATATTTACAAATTTTTTATGTAACACCCCTAGATTTCATAGTACGTTAATTCTTTAATGTAATCTAAGGACATACACTACACGAAACACTGAGTTCAAGTGGACCATGACTTACCAAACTAGTCGATCAAAAGTGGTTATGAATGGTATTAATTGAATATTTCACTTTATATAATCCATATAATTTGAGAATCCATATTATGAGTTTTTTAGATATAATTTAATAACACATTCTTTTTTTCAGATAAAAGATGTATTTTTAAAAAAATAAAATTTTACCACTTTTTAATAGAGAACCCTTTTTAAAAACAATATTTGAAACATATATATATTAAATTTGAAAATATAAACATATTCTTAATAATTGGGACTTAATAATTTTGTTTCAATAAATTACTGGTGTTTTTCTGATAACTTTCATATTTGGTTGAATAGTGAAAAATACTATATTTTAACTGAAAACAACTTTTTTAATCAAAATAATTTATAGTGTTGAGTTATAAATTTTAATTTTTTGGAAGTATAATTATATTATATTTTTACCATTTAATCTAATTATTCTCATTTTAAGTAATTTAATTTTAAAATTGGACAAAAACAAGTGTCAATATTTTGATAATTATTATTTCATAAAAATACACTTTTTGGTTTTGACCACGGGAATTAATTTTAAATTAATTAATGAAACATATATGTTTTCAAATTATTAAAATAGAACTAATTTTTGAATTTGGAATATCAAAATTAACTAGGGGTGAGTTTTTGGTATTTTTCTGAAAACTTTCAATTTTTGATGAATAGTGAAAAACACTGAGTTATTGTTTAAAACCAAATTATTAATAAAATTATTAATAACTTTATTTAAATTTATTTTGGGTAAAAATAGATACAGAATACTTATATACTTTCAATGTAATTATTTGGAGTCATTTTATAATAATTTTATATTTATAAAAAATTTATTGATCTTTTTACTGTCTTTTACCCACCTCCTAGGAGCATTTGCAAATTTACATAAAACTGAATTTTACTGATTCAGTGATTTGAATTTATAAAATATTAGAGACACATTTGATATCATTAATTAAAATGTTCTTCAATAATATAAATTTTTTTTTTGGTGAATGGTAACTTTTTACTTTTATTTACCACAATTAAAAGTAAATAGGGTAATTAAGTGTAAAAATGATATTATTAATACCCTTACACATGTCCTAATTCTATTGGATAAGTATAATTTGACCAGAAACAACCTTAAGAATAAAATATTATCCTTTAGGTCAACATGAATTAGATTAGTATATTTATTATTATTTAATTCAAAGAAGAGTTAAAAGTGTTAAATTAAATGCTTAATTACTAAACCATTTTTAATAAAGGGTTACACAGAAGATATGTTTCAATATAAATATTTATAATAAATATAAAAAAATTAATACATAATTGTATTTTATTTATAATTTTTAGACATAAAATAATTATATTTATTTATGACACAATGATTATGCAGTAATTACCTAATTAATGAAATATTAAATTAATTGATATTATAAATATCCAAATAAATATAATTTGAGACTTTTTATAAATTACAACAATTTTCAAGGTTAATATGATATGTTAGGGTTGGTTAGATGAATTGTTTTAGAATTTATAATGTTGCAATAATTTTAGAAAAAACAAAATACAAAATAGTGTCAAAATTGACATAAAAGTGTTATTAAAAAAATATTATATTATTAATTGATATTGTATTCCTAGGAATCTATGGATCATCCAAAAGACTTATATAATGACGGTTGTATCAATAATTAACCACTTGAGGTTTTATTGGATGTTTATTGTATGTTTTTTAACCATATACTATAAAAATAAAAAGTGACATGGTAAATGTAAAACTATTTAACTAATAGTTAAATCTAAAAGATAAAGTTAATATAGTGACCCAAAACTGTCTAAAACATATTGGTTGAGTGGTTTTCAACCCATCCTCACCTTATCCTTTAAATAATTTATTTTTGAGGAATTAGAAACCTAATATTATTTTACTGTAAGATAATATTTCTAGATTTTCCAAAGGTGCCTCTCACCCCTCTTATTAAAAGGCACTCCCCCTTTTCTCTAATTCACACATTCAAAGCCCTTTGTATTAGTGAAACCCTAAACAAATAACCTCTCAACTATCCTCCCTTAATCATATAGGCCTTACTTTAGTAAAAAAGTCACCCTAATGAATCATTTTGATCAAATCAAATGAAAGAACCTAAAGAAGAGGTAAATATTCCATCAACTCTTTTAAGTTCTTTTCTTCTTCCACTTCCTCTTGCTTTGTTGTTTCAGTTCTAAAATAATAACTCCAGTATCTTATTTGGAAATTAATTTTATTATAAATATTGTACAACTATGTTTTTTATTATATCCATCAATTGAAAGACATGTCACCATACGTGCGTACGTATGGTTTACCGTCTCCACGTCGTGGTGTAATTGTTATTCAATAAATTTTTATTTGGATGGGTTTAATAAGGTTGTCTAATTGATGTAAATAATAAATATAACATGATAATAATTATTTAATTATGATATAACATCCAATTATAAATTATTTTATTATAAAAAGAATGATATTGTCGCTTGTGTGTACGTACGGATTAAACTATTAATGAAGAAAATTGATTTTTTGGTGTCTTAGATTTGATGTATTTAAGACTTTGGATTTGATGGATTTATTTGGGTAATATATTTCAAAAATTTAGCATGTGTTACTTATTTATTGTGTTGGTTATGAGAAATTACTGTTATGTATCATTTATGGATTTTAGGTTAAGATATTTGAGATCTATTAGAGGTTCCTTGCATTCTTATGATAAAAATAATGCGAGCAATAAAATTTTGAAATTAGTAAAGTGGGTGATGATCCATATTTAGTGAATTCAATAATAATATGCATAAATTTATGTTATGTTTTGATTTATATTATAATTTATATTTGGATTATATTGGATTGAGTTTTCATATAGTTGAAATGAAAACAAGAATTACCTTGTTGGTGAAATAATGTTTTATATTATTTTATTTGATTCTAGGATTTTATTTGGAATTGTGAAAAACATTTTTTTAAATTGTAGACACTATTTTTATTTGAAATAGTTACATGCTAAAGAATATGTATGTTTTGTTTATTGTAATAATATTTTGTAATCTTACTAGGAATTCATACTCACTCCTACCCATATATATCAGTGCATATATAATTTTATTATATGATGATATAGGTAAGATCGTGACTCTGATATTATTGGGTGATATATCGTATAATATGAGTTAATGGAGAGTATAGGACTATTATTACATGAATTGGTAGAGGGTTTAGATTATTAACATAGGATAGATATTATCATCTTGGTTATCATGTCATGCATATATTATGTATGGATTCATTTTCCACCATAATATATTTTAGTTTAGTTTACATTTAATTATATTTAATATATTTTATTGGATTTTAGTAAATATATAAATCATTTTCCATATATTTGGATGATTAAGTGGTGTGAAATCATTTACTAAATCTTATATTTATCCCATAGACCATGTTTTAAAACTCCAGATGTTGGTAATCATGCTTAAGGTCTTATGAAGAAACTGGATTGGAACTTATTATACATGCAAGAAGGTTAAGGTAAAAATAGAACCTTATTCTAGGTAGTGTAATATATATATATATATATATATTCATTTTATGTTTTTTAATTTCTTACACACAACCAACTATTTCAGGTGACAAGATTTATTCTAATATGATTCTTTGATTATAGGTTTACCCTAAATATCCTGGTTATAGGTGACTCAAATTGTTGACTACTCCCCCTCTCACATTATGCCTTCTTAACATTGTGTTTTTATGTGGTAATTTGATAATGATGTGGTAATATAGTGATTATGTAGTTATGTGTTAGAGGTTTAGTGGGTGTGGTACGAGTTATGTGGTTTTGGTTGTGAGATTATAGTTGCAATGTGGTACGACATTATTATTGGGTGGGTATGAAAATGTTTAGAGTGTTAGGATAAATTTTATTTAGATGTGAGGATGACTTGATTAATATTAAATAAGGAAAAAGGTAACTTTCATAATATTTTTTCAATATTTCTATACTATTCTACTTGTAAGATAATTTTACAAGAAAACTATGGTGTGGTTGGATTAATGGTAGAACAACAATCTATAACTGTTCATATTCACTATTTATTTATAAAGGCTTCAGAATGCTCTGGCCAAATCTGTATTGGAATTTCTTAGTAGGAATATATAAACTATACATTTATGATCACACATAAATCTCTTTACTTTTTTTATAGATATTCAAGATGAAGTGGGTGTTTGGGGTGTAAATTTCTATCTTATTTCATATAGTATAGTTAACAATAGAAATTACACCTTAGTTGACGTTCAGTTGTTGTATATAATTTAGGGACATGTATGAAATAACATACATCATATTGGGATTATTATTTATTTTATTTTACAGTGATTAGTTTTGATTGATGGTTTATTTATCACATCTGTGATTAATAAATGGTTCTACATCCCAAGATTGATTAAGTATGCCTTTGGCACTAGTCTCTAAACCATGTCCAATTTGAGATATGATTTGGGGGCCACATCTATTTTCACTACATATTAACAGGGGTGGAAGTGGGTAAAATTCATTACAGTGTAGTATCAAAGAATATCTTGAGAGTTAGGATGGATTTTGGAGTTACATAATTGTATAGATTTAATTATTTTGGAAATAAAAAATATATTTGAAGATTATATTGAAATATTGGAAATGGATTTTTATTATTATATTCATAAGAATCATGTAATATGATGAAAACAATATAAATTTGCTGAACATACTAATGTGAAATTTTGTGGATCATACGATGGACACCTAGGTGTGTTATATTTATAATTCAGGTTTGTTCCCATTTTTAAATTAGTGATACTATATGATAAATTTAAAATTTATTTAATTAGAATACCTTATATTAAATTACATATACTATAATTATGAACATTTATTCATAGTTTTTCAATATGGTTATTTGATGGAGTCCTCACTTGTGGTTTAGGTTAGTGAGGAGGAATAGTACATTCAAGTGAATCATAAGAGGAATTATCTTGAGTAGGATGATATTAATGGATTCTAATGTATAGTTTAGGAAACCTCTCAATTATTCATCAAATATTCTTCTAGAAAATTAATTGAGTGATTTTTTTTTATATTCCTTTATTTATAGAGATTCAACCATATGCTAACCCCTTTATGCTTGCTTCATATCATGTATTGTTAAAAAAATGTTAAGGTAATCAAGAAGATGTTTTCCCATATGGGATCATCATATAATTGGGTTCCTAGAATATTCTCATGATTTTGATTCTGGGGGATAACATATCATCTATATAAGCAGTTAATATTTTCAAAAGTGAAGAGTCATTCATAGTATTTTTTATATCATTTCTCTAGAAATAAAAGATAATTTTCTTTTACATGGAGTTCTAGTGTGGTTCTATATATTTCTGGTGGATTATACTATAGGTAGTTCTAGTGTTTGTTCTTTATTAGGGGTTATCATGGAGTTGGTGTCCATATTCATATGTTGGATCACTTGTATATTCCACCTATACATTATGAGTAGTAGTAGGGTCCTCGTGCTTTTGGGGAAACAGAGAGATGGAAAATGTAAAGAATAATTTTGGGATATTCTTTGTATTAAATTACCTAGTACATAGTAAATATGCTCTGGTGAACCTCATTGTGTTTAGTGAGATAGATGGTTAGGGTAAAAAAAATCATATAATGGAGTTTTCAATTCCATGTGGTCTATAGATCATCATAGGTACCATACATTCATTTTATTCTTTATTCTATTCCTTAATTGATTAATAATAATTACACTCTTATATATTTATTATCTATGTCTAATATTTTCTATCCAATGTTTATAAAATTCTATTTTCATAGTGTTTATTATTCTAGATAGAGGTCAGTTGGGATTTTCTGAAGTATGTAAGCGATGTGAGCTGATAATCGCAACACATTATCCATTGGGGTGTTTATTAATGATATAGAAACAACCATACAATGTACTCAATAGAATGTATATATTATACTCTATGAATTATTTTGAGGATATTTATATGAGGATTATTATGTTTATGTAAGGATGAATTTAAACAAGTGATGTTCATTGGTAAGAGGGATTATCAAGTAGAGAACAATTTTTGGGGCCACTTTTATCTCATGTGATGGGGTTGGTGTTGGTGTCAATGGAAGTGTTAGGCAAGGAATCCTCAAGACTTTGGGATGATTTTTCTGGTTCTGCTCCTGAAGTGGATTTATCACATCCACCTAGACATAACATCAATTTTTTGAAATAATTATATCATGGTGTCGTTTTGATTTATGTATCGTTATTGAATAACACCTTTATAGCTTCACTGGTAATAGATTCAAATCTATTATTTATTACATAACAGTTTCATCCCACCTAGTTTGTTATCATTGGGTTTAGTATTTTTTATATAAAATTTATATAGAATTTTATGGTTGTGAATAAATTACCCTTGGTTGAACAAGGTGGTAATATAAAACAGATATCCTTTCTTGAGGATTGATTACAATTTTGATCAATTAAAATGATAAAGTTGGTTCTAAATTGTAACAACCCAGGTAAATAAAGAATATGAAAATATCATATTTATTAATTTTTTTCAATTAAATATTAATTTAAATTTCAAGGGGATGCAATGTTCGATGGAATACTTGACACGTAACAATTGGTTTCTCTGAAAATATCATGTTGCATAAAAGGTTGAGTTATACTGAATAATAATTATATAATATTATTTTAAATTGTAGTTAATGCCTAGCTGTTTTATTAGCAAGAATGAACATAACTAACTAAAATATGATTATACATTACTGTTAAATGTTTTTACATTTTTCCAATAAAATTTAGATACTTAAATTGTAAATGAACATAATTTTAAGAATAAACACTCTAATATTCTTTAAAATGTCAATTTACCGCCTTTTGAAGGAGAACCAATTTTAAATATTTTTATTGCCACTTTTATATTCTATATTATACAGAATAATATTATTCTTTATAACTAGGAAATAAAAATTTACTTTCGAGGAAATTTTGGTATTTTCTTGATAATTTTCAGTTCTTAATGAATAGTGAAAAATACTGGATTTTAATTCAAAAATACCTTTTAATATTATTAATTTATATAGTTATATCGTTCTTTTAATTTTTTATAAAGTGTAATTGGATTATATTTTTACCATTTAATCCAATTTGTTTCATTAGAAGTAATTTCTATCTTAATTTGGACACAAAGAAAGGGAAATCTTTTGATAGTTATTATTTCATAAAAACACGATTTTTTGTTTTGAAAACGGGGATAATATTAACATAATTTCTACCACTTGGGTGTTTTGAATTTTGAAATATGGATTCCATATTTTTAATAAGGTGGTCCAAATTTTGTAAATAGTTATCATTTATTTTTATACATTATGAAAATTTACTTCAGTAAATGTTTTATTTACCATGGTAAAAGGGTAAATCTGGTGAATATGGGTAAAAAATAATATTATAATAATCTAATATTACCCTTAAACATTTACTAACCATATTAAGGGATACATTTACAACCATGGTTATCCTTGGGTTTATTCTGGGAACCCATGGAGCCACTTGGGAGTGATAATGACACATTATATTAATTAATTTAAAATAAAGACAAAAAAATAATAATAATGAATCGTTTTACTAAAACAATTTTTATATTTGCTTATATATGTTTTATCATATGCTATAAATATTATTTTGAAATATAAAAATATTTTATACATCATTGTGCTTTATTTATACTTTTTAGACATTAAATAAAGCAATTTAATAATGACAAAAGTGTGATACAATAATTTCTTCATTAATAAAGCATTTAAATAAATGATATTATAAATATAAAAAATATTTATATTGAACCTTTTAATGCCATAAAATAATTTTATAGACTATTATATCTTTCTATATTTTAATTAATTAAGGTTTATGGAATTAATGAAGATGAATTGGATTTTTTAAAAATTCATGATATGAATAGAATTAAAATTGAAAAAAAGAGTATTTAAATCAATCAATATTTTATTAAATGATAAAATAGTCCTAAAAATATAATATTCAGCAAAATGACATATATGATGTCAAAAAATTCATTAATGATCCATTTTGGCTCACATGGAATTTTATATTAAATGTATAAACCATAAATTATGAATATATAAGAGGACATGGTAAAAGATAAATAAGTTAACAATGGGTTAAATTAAAAATATAAGGATAAAAAAATATCCAAAACTATTCCAATTATTTTTGGATGATTTTATTGAGACATATATAAATATTATCTTACAATTAAATACTTTTTGGACTTTTAGAAACCGAAATCATTATATAATAAAATAATATTTTAGAACATTCTTAAAGAGCCCCTCTTCCCCCTTATAAATGTCCATCATCTGTAACCCATTAATCACACCTCTCAAGCCCTTGGATTGTCCGAAATATGCCCATATAATCTACCAACATCCCTTTATTCCCCCTAAAATTATTACCTTAGGCATAAATAATTTCAAGAAACCCTTTTGGTTCAAACCCAATGGAGTTACATTATTTAAAGGTAACGTCTCCTATCAATTTATTTTATTTTATTTTCTGTATACACATTATATTCTATTTTAATTCAATTTTTGCATAAAAAAACAATATAATCTATATAATATGTTGTTTTAATGATATGTATTTGAACTAAACTTACACAAACCTCCATCTAATGGGTATAGAATATAATGATTCTCTGGAAGGCTAACTACTACCTCACGAAACGAGGATTGTTCAATCTTCTACTACAACCTCATGTGGTGGCCATTATGATGGAACTATAATTATATATGGTATTTATGATATTTATATTATCTCTATTATTCTTCAATTCTCTTTTATAACATACCTTTATTCTTTTCATATTCTACATATATGATAATTTCATTCGAGGAAGAGCGCTCTACCACACCGGCAAAGTGATATGACTCATTCATACCATCATGGAATGAATAAAGAATGGTGTTAATAAACCTATGTAATTTATATAAAATATTATATTATACTAGAATAAAAATATTCCTATGTATAATTTTTTTTCATTCCATTCAAAAAGAAAAAATGAAATTGATGTAGCGTTCTTGCGTACGTACGACTTACCGTCTCCAGGAATGGTGCATTTCATATTCATATATCAAAATGATATGGACTACTATAACTACATATATACTGGATATATATGATATATATATAATATATAAATCAAGAATAAATTTTTTGGGATAATATATTTTTTACCACGTGGACCATTTATAAATATAACAAGTTCATTTTTGACTCAAGTACCCTAAAACCGAAAAAAAGGCCGATATGAACATGAATAGTTATATGATTATTAGAGCCAGGTAATAAGTGATATAAAAGGAAAAATAAACATTAATAAGGTTTTAAATTATTTATAATTAACTTTTGTTTATTATTCAGGGATATAATCAATAAACAAGACAATTTGGACACAAGGTAAGGGTTTTTCATCTCACTTTTAATTTTTATGAGATTCATGATATATTTTCTACTATTTCTTTTTCTTTGGTGTATTTACTTCCCATTATTGTATTATTTGTGTAATATACATTAATTTATGGGTATTTACATCTTCATTTTATGATCCTTACTTTATGGGGTGTATGATTTGTTAGTTTCCAAATCGGTAGGGGAACGTTTCACTGCACTCTTCTAGTCAACTACTTTTTCTTTATTATGTATTTTTATTTACATTTTATTATTTTGGGATATGTTCTTTAATAAAATTATTGATTTATATTTTATTTCTATGTGATTAGAGACCCTTTTATCTCTCATAAACTCATTTTATGAATTGTAATGTGACACCGTAAGGCTGTCGAATTTCAGTATGATAACTTCTTAACCCAATTTCCATTCTTTGGGTTGAACTTATACTTCATTATTATGTAATTATATTGAAATTTTTGAATGAACTCTAATTTTTTTGGACTTAATATACATTTATATTGGGTGTATTTATAATTTTCACACATAATTATGACATTTATTTATCCTTAATTTAAGGATACGATCTCTCAAAGGGAACTTCGTCACCCAAGTTTCATTCTTCAGGTTGAACATATACTTCTTGATTATGTCATGATATATATATGTGTGTGAATAACCTATAATTGGTTAAAAAATAATATACATTGATATTGGGTGTATTAATATTTTTCACACATAATTATGTCATTGATTTATCCTTAATTTAGTGATACGATCTTTGTAAAGGAACTTCGTAACCCAATCTACATTCATTGGGTTAAATTTATACTTCTTGATTACGTCGTGATATGCATATTGGTGAATGAACTATGATTGTCTTACACATAATATTCACTTTTATTGGGTTTATTTATTTATTTTACACATAATTATTTTATTGATTTATCCTTAATATAATGATACAGTGTTTGAAGGGGACTATGTCTCAATCTCCATTCATTGAGGAATATCTTGATATTTTGCACCATTATTATCCTATAAGGTTTATATACTACCCTTTGACATATTTTATAATTAATATCCTTATTATCATGATATTAAAATTTTGATTGATGTTATTCAGTATGTATTTTTATTCAAGTGTTTCTCATGCTATACAAGACTCTTTCACAAAAACATCATTTTTAAAGTTTTGAACATTTATTTTTCTCGACAATTCCCATTAATTTCATTGTTTTTAAAAAAAATTAAGGATTTATTTATATATACATTAATGTTTTAAAATTTTAATTTCTTTACAATATTCAAAGTGGAATGGGACACTTTGATTTAAAAATCTCTTTGTTTAATGTTTCAAATTGTATTGAAAATGGTTTTGATAAAGAATTGATTATGTAAATATGTGGAAAAGATATACTGTGATTGGAATGTGGAAATGTTATCTTTATTTTATGATTTATGTGTTATGATCATGTTATGGTTCTGGGGAATGTTTTACGTATACAGGTAGTTCAATGATAATCCTAGGGTGGTTGAGCCCAAGATATCTCTCCAATGAATTCGTTAACATGATAGAGGTAAAGGTTAATGTATAAACTAAGAGATTAGGGAATATTCTGTGATGGGTATTCCAAATGTAACTCCCAACGTAGCTGTGAAATCTAAAATGTAAGTTTGTTGTTATTGTCACAAGATACATTTATGATTTATGATTTCCATTTGTTATTAATAAATCTTATGGTCAAGTGTGGTATGTTAAAGATTGAAAAGTATGATTTCATTAACATGTATGTATTTATGGACTAATGTTTTCTTTCATTATTTTATAATCCTTACTGATATTTTTATGCTCATCCCATGTTTTTTATTGTTTTTCACAGGCCATAAAGATAAATAGGGTCAAGGATGGGATCATGGAAAAGTCATGCTCTCTAAAATATGGAACTAGGCATGGAACTTTTTTTCAATAGTTTTTATTTTATGAAAAAAATGGATACTAAGTAGATTTGTCTACTTAGTAATATTTGTGATGAAATTTAATAGTTATGGCCTCATTATCTAAAACTCTAAAAATGAAAATATACCCAATGTGAATTATTAACTTAATTCAATATTTTTTATTACATAAGGTTAGATCATTATAGTTTGTATATATGGTCGGTTTAGATAAATTTAGAGGTCAGGGTGTTATTTATACATAAGATACATAACCATAATGGTTAGAATTTTATTATGATTAATAGTTATTTTTTATAAAATTAATGGTTTTAAGATAACATGAATAAGTATATATTAGTGATTAAACTCCTCAAAAGATATTATATGTTCATTTTACTGATATACTCATGTTGACCTTTTTGGTTTTAGTAAATGGATGTATCTATAAGGAACCAATGTAATAATAGATGTGAAGGAATATTGTGGTGGTTTTCTTAATGAGAAACCGAATGAAATGGGAGATAAAATGAGAAAATTTATGGTAAAAATATGTTATTGGTGTTTTCTAATAATTTATATCATTTATGGGAATGTTATCAAATTATATATATTTTCGAAAAAGGACAACATTCAGACCGTGTGACGACCTGTTCTGTCAGACAAAGCAATGGGAATTGAACCCACAACCAAAGTGCGATTGTTATTTATCACATACCACTAGCCTATGTGAATTCCCTAGTTAGTATGACTTATTCATTTTAGTTAAATGATTTAATGGATCAAGAAGAAGTTTATTTTTTGAACTCATGTTTTATAAAATGGATATCCTTAGTATAGTAAAATGATTTGGTGATTTAGTGATAAAGGTTATTTTGGAAGACATTCTCTCTTTTGGGACCACTATATGACTAAAAAACTATAATATGGGATTTAATTTGAGAAATAATGGTTGAAATATTTTTGAAGAATATCTATTTTTATTTTAAAAATATATATATTTCAGTTATTTATAGAAATGATTAAACTATCATAAATAATATATGATTAGGTTAATTACACTTTAATATGAGACTTTAAGAGTAGAAAATTTTATTTGGAGATAAATGTTAAGATTTACTTTGAAAGACTATGTGATAAATTCTTCTACGTTTTGGGTTTCAATTTTAGTTTGGATGATTTTGAAATATTTAAAGGAAAATTTTTTATTGAATGGTCATTGTTGAAATTTGGGTATTCTTTGCTCAATTATTGATATTAAGAGTTGTATTTATTTTTGTAAAAGATTTTTTATTTAGGGATTATCTGATCTTATACTAACCATTTTTGTTTTGGATAATGTATAAAGATAGGTTGAATATATAGTTCATCTTTTATAGATTATGTGATTCTATTGAATACAATTTTGGCGCTTCAGGTGTGACCAACTCATTTTGATTACTCATCATTTGGAGAAAATATGAGTTTTTGGTAGAAACATAGTAAAGGATGAAACTCTAGATGAAAGGAATATATATTTCCATATGTTCTTATTAAATCTCATAAATAAATTCCACAAATTTATGAAAATGATCTTAAATGAAATACATTTTATGTTTACTTTTCCAATGGTGGAAACTAAGATTGTTTAACCTATTACAAGTTTGTGGTTTCTTGGAGGCTAACATTCTCATGATCATGTTTTCTATCACATAATCAGAACATGACACATAGTTACTCCTCCATATACATGTTATAATGGAATTATATTATTTTTATTCTCAGGTGACATTTAAACATATCATTATTTATTTTAACGTGCTATTTTTATTAACTCTTTTTCTAATGTGGGACTTTCAATGAACTTTATTTGCAAATTTTTAAAATTGTGTGGATACAATTTCCAGAAATGGGGGAAGGATGTAACAACCCAGATAAAAAAAGAATATAAAATATTCATATTAATTAATATTTTTGAAGTAAATATTAACTTTAATTTAATGGTGATTCTATGTTTGATGGAAAACCTGACATGCAACAATGGGATTCTCTGAAAATCTCATGTTGCACATACAACTGAGTCATTTTGAAAATTAATAGTATAATATTATTTTAACTGATTGTTAACACATAGTTGTTTTATTGCCTGCAATGAAGAGAACTAATTAAAATGTGATTATACAAGTTTTTAAAATGTTTTTACAATTTTCCAATAAAATTTAGAAGATTAAAATGTGAATGAATCCAATTTTAAGCATAAACACACTAATATTCATTAAAAGGTCAATTTACCACATTCTAATGGAGAAACCTTATTAAATATAGTTATTATAACTTTTATATGATATATTTTACAAAATAGTATTCGTATGTTGAACTGGGATATTACAATTTACATGGGATTAATTTTTTTTATTTTTCTGATAATGTTCAATTTTTAATGAATAGTGAAAAATGATGGATTGTAATTAAAATCTTCCTTTTAATATTATTTATTTATTTATTAATATTGTATTTCTAATTGGTTTTAAAGTGTAATTAGACAATATTTATAACATTAAATCCAATGTTGGTCATTGGAAGTAATTTCACTCTTAATTTGGATATAAAGAAAGGTAAATCTTCTGATAGTTATAATTTCTTAAAAAACACAATTAATGTTTTGACAAAGGGAATTAATTTTAAATTAATTTCATCTACTTAGGTGTTTTGAACTTGGAAAAATCGATTCAATATTTAGAATCAGGATTTCCAAATTGTTTAAATATGTAAATTTTATTTTTATACATTATGAATATTAACATTAGTAAATATTTTATTTACCATGTTAATAGAGTATATTTAATAAATGGGTTAAAAATAATATTATAGTAATATTAAATTACTATTAAAATAGTTTTAAAAATATTAGGTGATACATGTCAGAACATGTGCATCCTTGGGTCGATTTTGGGACCCCATGGAGTCACTTGGGAGTGATAATTACACTTTATATTAATTTACATAAACTAAGGACAAAAATAACATAAACATAATTCTTTTTACTAAAACAATTTTTATTTTGGGTTATATATGTTTTATATTAAACTATAAATATTATTTGGGAATATAAAAATATTTCCTACATTATGGTGTTTTATTAATAATTTTTAGACATTAAATAATAATGTTCATTATGACACAATGGTTATACAGTAATTGCTTCATTATTAAATTATTCAAATAAATGATATTATAAATATTAAAATAAATTTATTTTGAACCTTTTTATGTCATACACGTATTTTATTGATTGGTATGACTTGTTATATTTTAATTATTCAAGGTTTTTCTAAAGAATAATGTTGGTTTGTATTTTTTCAAAAGTCATCATATGAATGGTATTAAAATTGACCTAAAAGAGTTTTTAAATCAATAAATATTTTATTAAATTAAAAAATAGTACTGAATATATAATATTCAAAAAAAATACATATATGATGTTAAAAGTGTCATTAATAATCCATTTTGGGTCACTTGGAATTTTATAGTAAATATATCAATCATATAGTTCAAAAATATATGAGGAAATGGTAAATGTTAAATAAGTTAACGAAGGGTTAAATAAAATATATAGGTATTAAGAAATATCCAAAACCTATAAAATTATTATTTTATGCTTTTATTTATACTTATATACACTTTATATTATAATTAAATATGTTTTGGACATTTAGAAACAGAAAATAAATAAATAATAAAATAATATTTTCAATCTTTTCTAAAGAGACCCTCCTCCCCCTTATAAAAGGCCATCACCTATAACCCATTACTCATAAAACTCAAGCCTCTTGGTTCATTCATCGTCTTACAATATAAGCTCCCAAAATCCATATATTCCACCTAAAAGCCTTAACATAGATAGAAGTCACCTTAAGAAATACTTTTGGTTCAAACCAAAGAGACTTGTCTTATATAAAGGTAATGTCTCCTCTCAAGTTATTTTCTTCTATTTTCATTCTCCACTACCTATTCTATTTTTATTCAGTGTTTTCATAAGAAAACCAATATCCTATATATACAAGATTTTTTTAGGAAAAGGACTCTGAAAACACATACACACACCTCCAACTAATGGGTATAGAACATAATGTTTTTGTTGATGGAGAACTACTGCCTCACGAATCGATGATTGTTTAATCATCTCCTACCACCTCTTACGGTGGCCATAATGAGTGAACTGTATTTAGGAATTCTTTTTGTGATATTTATTTTATCTCTATGATCCTTTAATTCTATTTTATAATATACCTTTATGATTTTCATGTTATATATATATAATAATTTTATTTTAGAAAGTGCGGACTACCGCCCCCTCAAAGTAATTTGACTTGTTCATTCCATACATGGAATGCATAAAGGATGGTGTTAATGAAATTGAGTAACATATATAAAATATTATATTATACTGTAATAATAATATACCAATGTACCATTTGGTTTTAATTCTTTTTTATATGAAAAAACTGAAATGGATGTAGCGTTTATGCGTATGTACGACCTACCATCTCCATGAACATTTCATTTCATTTTAATATATCAAAATGATTTGGAATATTATAAATAATTATATATTAGACATATAGGACATATATGATATAAAAATCATGAATAAAATTCAGGAGATAATTTAATTTCAACCACATGGGAAGTTTATAATTATAACAAGTTCATTTTTTACTCAAGTACCGGACATCCGAAAAAAGACAGATATGAACATGAATGATTATATAATCATTAGAGAAAGGAAATAAGTGATTTAAAAGGAATAATAAAATTTAAAAAGGTTCTTAAGTAATTATAATTAACTTAATATTAATATTTATTGAGATAAAGAATGAACAAGACAAGTCGGACCGAAGGTAAGGGGTTTTCATCTCACTTTTTATTCCCATGAGATTCATGCTATGTTTTCCACTATTTCCTTTTGAATGGTTTACGTTCTTCCCATAATTGTTTTGTTTTATTAATATAATTTAATTTATCGGTATTTACATCATCATTTTATGATAATTTTTTCATGGGTTGTATGTTTTGTTAGTTACCCAATCGATAAGGGAACCATTCACCGCACTCTTTTAGTCAATGTCTTATTCTTTTTTATATATTTTAATTTCCATTTTATTATGTTGGGATGTTTTATTATATATCATTATTTATGTATATTTTATGTCTGTGTGATTAAAGACCCTTTTATCTCATTTCAACTCATTTTATGAATATTAAATCGATGTCAGTAGGCTGTCGAATTTTCTGTAAGAGAACTTCTTAACCCAATTTCCATTATTTGGGTTAAACTTATACTCCTTGATTATGTCATGATATAGATATCTGTGAATGAACTATGATTTTTTTTCAAATAATATACAATTATATTGGGTGTATTTATAATTTTCACACATAATTATTTCATTTATTTATCCTTAATTTAATGATACGATCATTCTAAGAGAACTTGTTCACCCAAGATCCTTTCTTTTTGTTGAACTTCTACTTCTTGATTATGTCATTGTATAGATATGTGTAAATGACATCTTATTTTTTAAACGTAATGTACACTTATATTTGGTGCATTTATATTTTTCACACATAATTATTTCATTTATTTATCCTTATTTTAATGATACGAACATTATAAGGGAACTCTGTAACCCAATTTCTATTCTTTAGGATAAGTTTATACTTTTTAATTATGTTATTACATGAATATTTTTGATGAATTATGACTGTTTTAAACTTAATATCCACCTATATTGGTTTTATTCACACAGAATAATATAATTTATTTGTCTTTAATCTAATGATACAATCTTCATAAGGGAATATGTCTCAATCTCTTTTCATCGAAGAATTTCTTGATATTGTGCACCTTTATTATCCAGTAAGGTGTATATACTACCCTTTGACATATTATATCACGAATCTACTTATTTTCATGATATTATAAGCATTGATTGATTTTATTCGGTAAGTATTTTCATTCAAGTGTCTGTCATGTTTTACGAGAATCTTCCACTAAAACATCATTTTCAACGTTTTTGAAGATATATATTTATAAATCATTCAAATTAATGTCCTTGTTTTTAAAATGGGTTTAGTGATTTATTTATATGGGCATTAATGTTTTAAAATTGTAATTCTTTAAAATGTTTAAATGGAGTTTGGGACACTTTAATTCCAAAATATATTTATTAAATATTTAAAATGGTATTGAAAATGGTTTTTAGAAAGAATTGATTTTGTCAATATTATGAAATGATATAAATTGTTTTCCATGTGGATATTTCATATTTACATTATTATTTATGTTTCATGATTATATTATGGTTCTTGGGAATTGATTACATATACAGGTGGTTATAGGATAAACCAAAGGCAGTTGATCATGAGATATATGTCTAATGCAATGGGTTACATGACGAAAGTAAACGTGAATGTTTCTCCTAGGAGATTTAAATAATATAATGTGATGGTTATTCCAAATGTAACTCCCTATGTAGCTATGAAATCTACAATGTAGGTATGTTATGGATGTCACAATTTTCCTTTATGATTTATGATTTCCATTTGTTATTCATAAATCTTATGATCTATTTTGGAATGTTAAAGAATAAAATGTATGATTTCATTAACTTGTATATATTGATGGACTAATGTTTTCGTTATTTATTTTATAATCCTTACTAATCTTTTTATCCTCATCCCAAGTTTTATTGATATTTTTTTCACCAGACATAATGATGAATAGGGTCAAGGATGGAATCATGGAAAAGACATGCTGTCTAAAATATGGAACCTACATGAATATTTTTTTCAAGAGTATTTACTTTATGAAAAAATGGATACTGGGTAGATGTCTCTAATTTGTAATATTTGATATAAAATGTAATAGTTATAGCCTAATTCTATAAAACAGTAAACCTTAAAAGAAACTCAATGTGAATTATTAACTTAATGCAATATTATGTATTGTTTATAGCTGGGTCCTTATATCAATGATTGTTATTTCAACTTAGATATCCTTAAATGTTGGTCAATTAGGAATATATTTCAAGGAATTATTTAATTTTTCGCTACGCAAACATTTAGTTAATGTTGATACATTTTGGAAACATGAATTTCGTATCTATTTTAATGATATTAGTGAACTCGGTGTTCCATGGGTTCTAGGATAAATTTTTGGTTGTGTTCATTGATGATATCCTGAACATTTAAGGTTAGAGGTGGATCATGTAATGTATTTGTGGAATTTTATTAATGTAATTTAATGGTGATAGTTATATATGATACTATAAATATATATGAATTATGTCTATGTCGTTCATTTCCATGGGCATGTTCTATATCTGTAGGGTATAATAGTCGATCCATAAAATACTATGTTTTTGTCTTGTTAAAACCCAATAGCATTACATATGTGAAAAATTTTCCTTATCCATTCAAGATATTATTTGAATTTTGTGTCTGATTTCTCTTGGATTATGGAACCATATGTATCATTGACCACAATATATCATGTTTCTCATTTTCTTGAAAAAGTAATTTATGAGTTATATTGTGATAATTTCTACGATTTTTTATGTCATGTATTTATGTAGGAGTGATTAGTGATCTATTTTTGATCTCATAAGATACATCCCTATGAAGATAAATATACTACCTATGATTTTAATATTACTATGGATTTTTTTTGAATATATGGAAACATTATCTTATCCCTGATTTATTTATTCCTTCACTAATCACATATTTTTGCGGAATATTTTCTCTTAATGATATTTAAAATTACATTAGTGATTGTAGGAATAGTTCAAACAAGATTGTCTAATTGAGATATCTTACACTCAGTGAAAATAAGATTTGGTATCTAATAAGTTGAGAAATAAATATCATATTATTTTTTCTAATATGGTTGTTGATGATTGGAGTATGATAGAGTTGGTTACATCATTTCATTTATATATGAATGAAATTGATGTGGAGTTTTTATATATCAAATCATAATTCATTGTTCACTATTTTAGAAAGTAATGGAGCCTTAGTTTCATGAAACTAAGGGTTATGTATTGAAATTTTTATCCATTTGTAGAAGTTATCTTGAGGGGTGGTCAGAGGATAATTGAGATTTTATTATTTAAGGGGACACCTTTGTTTATTTGGTGACAGGAGTTGTGGTTTTATATGATTTTCAATGTTAACAAAAATTTTGAATCCTAGTAAATCTAATATGTATCATACCTTTAAGGATCAATTCTCGATAATGAAAATGAATATTTCAGTGGATGATTCCATGCCTTATTGTTTGGATTATCAGTTGGAGAAATCAAAACATCTGGTTTATTTTGGTCTCTTTTTACTATTGGATATTACATAGTTGAAATTAGAGATCATTTTAATGTATTTTTGTGACTATTTCAACTCGATCATTGAGTTTATGGGATTCCATTTTTAATTTTGTGGACCGATTGAAATGGTTTTCTCATTGTTTGAAATTGTTATTCAAAATAATAGGATGAATTAAAAATTCTTTATATGAAGGAGTTGGTGAGGCTTCATGTGGTTTCATAGATAATCATCTTTTTTTTTGAGATCTTTATCATTCCTTGAGGGTGTAAAATAGTCTACAACATGCTTTTGGTTCCTAATTTTTCAGTAATACATCTTTTTTCTCTTAATGGATGTTCTAATGTCATAGAAAATCTAAATGGTGCAGGATTTTTTGTGTGCATTTCGTCATGAAATTTTTGGTTCATAGGTGAAACATTTAAACTTGGTGGAGTTCTACAATTATAATAGATTTCACTCATTCATTGGTATAACTAAATTTTATTCCTTATATGGGAACTAGTTAAAATCTATATTATTTGTAACATAGTTGTATTGTCAATAATTTATAGACTTGTATTTTTGTAGAATATAGTAGATAAATTATAGGTCATTCATGAGAAGATGAAGGGTACTCTGGATCTTTTAAAGTCATATAGAAATTATAGTATGATAATTATGATATTTGAGGTTGGTGACCATGTGTTTCTGAGGGTTTCTCCTCAACATAGGTGTAGTAGGATTTAATATATAGTAACATTTCTTCTTAATACATTATACCATTTGAGGTGAACTAAATTAGTGAGGTTGAATTTTAGCTGGATCAACCTCATTTTAAAAAACATATTCACAATATCTTCCATTTATCATTGATTTGGTTATTTATTCCTGGTAAAACTCAAGATAATAATAGTAGTAAGTTGTATATTAATGAATATTTTATATTCATGAGAAATAAATAAATATTCAACATCATTATGAGGTATTATAAGGTCACATCTCTCCTTTGGGGTGTTTTATGCTAAGGCACTGTTAATTAGAGAAATACATATGGGAGTGTGATTCACATATGTAAGACTAGTATCTAGAGTTCTATTGAGTTCGTATTATTTTAGTGATGTTGATATATTCTTTTATTAATATATTATTGGTGAGTGTTGTGATTTAATTACCTTTGTAACATTTTGAAGTTTTTTTATTGTCAGATTTAAATTTTAGTGGTATCTCATGTGGTATTTGGTTTTCTAGTTTAATTTTTTATTCTAGGATTTGTTTTAATTATTACAAATGAGAATCATATGAGAGGTATAAAATATAGAGTACAATATTTCATGGTTTTTTACTTTTTTTATTCAGGTATTAGAGGTATTATGAGAGATCTAGAAGATGAGAAATTGAGGATAATTGTAGTTTGATGTATAATTTGGTTGGAAATAGAACAACATTGTACACTATATAGTTTATTCAGGATTCTTTTCTCAATGGATATAGAGAAAATGGGTTTTCTATATAAATTGTCATAATATTGTTTTATCATGGTCTTGGACATTAAGACAAGGTAGTTTATATTATATCATAATTCCGTAGTTCATGATATTTGGTATTACTTTTGGAGGTGGATGAAAATTATCTTTCATTATGGGTTTTTATAATTTTCTTATGGTGATATTGAATGGATTTAAAATTTAGGGAGTGGAATGATTGATTAATAGTTTGTAAAGAACTACACCATGAAAATTAAGGGACCTCTCAATGTAGCATGATTAAGAAAATTACATCATACTATGAATTTTTATCATAAATATTTAAAGGGTTTTAACTATGAGATATGGGGGAGTTGTGAGGTTATTCTCACCATGGTTGTTGGATTGTTGGTTTAACAATGCCTTTATATCATAGAAATTGGAATTACATTATGGTTTTAGGGTTATCTATAACATTCCATGCCTTCTCGATTCGTTTCTCTTCCGGTTTTTTAATTTTGTGGTGTTTGGGGGAGGTTCAGAGAGTTTTCCATTGAGGTTAGAGATGTAGTAGCGTTTCTACTGAAAATACTAGTCATGTAAACATATTAAAAAATGTAATGGTTGTTCTTGGATTATGTAGTCGAGTAGTTCACAACATGTATTCAGTTAACAGATATCATGTGATAAGGGTAAACATTTTGTAAGTGGGATTCATGATGTGTAATTAGATAGGCATAATAACCCTTTGAGGGGACGCATTTTTTTATGGATGTTCAATACCAACGCTTACATGATGTGTATGGATTACACTCTTTGTAAATGTTTGGTGCATCACAAATTTAGATTTTATAATGCTCATTTTTATTTCTAAAACCTTATGGTAAAAATTCCTTTCTCTCATTCCAATCAATCTAATGTCTCCCTCTTTTTGTTTTTAATTCCTTTAAATAGGATTTGATTAATGTCTTCTCATCTTTGATTTTTGGTGGGTTTTCCTCTCGTTCATATCCAATTACTTCCATTATTCTTCATGTTTTTACTGTAGTGGTGTGGTTTGGTTTAGGTTTTATGTTTGGGAATCATTTTGTTGACCCTTTTGTGGGCTATATGTTTATCTATAGTTTCTCATTGTTTATTTTGTTGGTAGGTGTATCCTCTTCTCCATATGGTGTGCAATGAGTTTTAATGATTTATTGAGGTAGGGATCTCCTCAGTTATCATTATTATGGGTCATGTGGGTGGGTTTTCCTCATTTTGTCTATTGGATATGGTTTTTATGGATTAAAAAATATATATAATTGGTTAAATTTAAATTGAAGGGTAAATGGGTTAAATTTTCATGTTTTTACAGCACTATTATTATTGTGATTATACAAGATTGATGCCTCATTTAATGTTGTGGCCTTTGGGGCTATGTTCACACTAGATGATAAATGTTTTCTATTGTACATGTTGTTACTATGTGGTGTCATTTTAAAATGGAAATTGGGTAAATACTTATATCTCATTAATAATATGGTTACCTATATATTATGGATTATGTGATAACAACCCTAAAATAAAGAATAATGTTATAAGAGACCATCTATTAATATGAAAAATCATCTTCATGTATTATGATGTGTTTTCGTTCTAGTAAGATAGAGATGTGTTGTTGGGGAATGTGAGGATGATGGTTGGTTGTTTATGCATTTGTTCTAACAAGGTGGTTTAATGGTCTTGCGTTTGGGGTGATGAGGTTATTGTTTGGTGGCGATTATGGGGAACTGAGGTTGTTGTTAATCCTTGATTTTGTGTTGAATATGTTTTTATTTGGACATTATTTTCGGTAAATGATGTTGTTGTATTATAGGGGTTTAAAGCTGCATGTGATATGTGGTTGTGTTATTGTACATGCCAAGGTAGAGATGGAATAAATAATGGTATAATAATGATCTAAATGACTAAGATTTGGTTTGGTTAATGGGATGGAAATTGATAAGGAATAAATAAATAGTTGGATATGTTGTTAAATTTTTATTATGATTAATATGGTAAGTAATTATTCAGGTATTGAAATTGGTTGATGGTGTGATGTGTCTTGTGACTTATTATGTGGTGTTATATATTTAGAGGTGAAATAAAAATTAATGATGTTGTTATTTCATTAGTGTATTATTTTAAAACCATATATTATGTTGATGTGTGGAAATATGTGTATTCCTGTAAATTCCATGGGATTTCTATATGCACCCCACCCAATTTCAATCACTATGTGTCAACACCCACATATTTATGCAGATGTGTTTTCTATGACATTCGATTTTGGAAAGGATAATTGATTATCTGATATTCCCTTCTATATTGTCAATGGGAGGTAGGTATTTCAAAGGTTTTGTTGGTCAGAGGTCTATTAGATAATTATATGTTTGTTGTGAGAGCCCATGTGTTTTCGATTGATATGTGAATATGTTTGTGGGGTGGTGGTCTAGGTGTTTTCTAGTAAGATGTGACATGATTGTGCATGTGGGATGGATAAGGATGTGATGAGAATCATGGGAGGAGGGAATGAGGTTGATGTCCTAAATATTCACGATACCATACTACTCAGGTTATGGTAGTGGATGTGTTGTTGACCATGTATTTTCAATCGAGATGTGATGTGGCGGTGCTTGTGGGGTGGTGATCCAATATTTTAACTAGAGTGGTGTGATATGATCATGCATGTGGACCAGTGGGGTATACATACGATATAGGAGCTCCAATAAGTACAATATTAGTGCATGAGAGAAAAATACAATTTTTATGGTTGTCTAAGTTTCCCTATATCAATATGATTCATGCTATATTATATAAAATTTCATGAGTTATTTGGTTAGTGTGTCTAGGTGAGGATTGGGTGAATTTTTTGCCTATTTTGGTGTTGTTGGTTCATATATTGTTCATGGCTGGATTAATATGCTTCTTTCACATGTTCACAAGATACTTTGGTTTTCATGCAAAGTATACATGTAATATCACCCTATGTATATAAACTATTTTCATGTTTTATGGAGGATTTCATGGACCTTAATGGTAATTATTAATCATAAAATTGGATAATTTTGGTTTTTCACCTTTATATTTTCTTCTGAGTATTTACATTTTAAATTTTTATTTGTATAATTTATAGTTATTCATTCATATGATATGGTTTTGGTTTCTTTTTATATTATTTATTTATTTATTTTTTTGGATTTTTTATGTTATATCTTAATCTTATATTATTATAGATGGTTATTCCTCCAATTTCATGAGATATTTATATGCACTATGATATTCTAAAATTGAGGGCCTACTGAAGGTGGGAGTCTAGGGTAGTTATCTCTCTCCCCTCATTTTTGTTTCTGTGGGGGTGGGGTCATGAAAGTGTGGATTCGGAGGTGATGCTGGAGATATATGATGATGTTTGGACTTAGTCACAATGAGGATTTCATAGGTTGGTATATAAATAGTGCCATTTTACCAAGGTTTATGACATAGGCTAGGGAGACCGACTAAGACATGGGATATTAGGGCCTCCCATGATCTACTGAATGGAATTTGTGCCTATTGAATTACCAATTGAAGAAGACATATTTCTTCGATAGTTAATTTGGAGACGAACATTCATCACTGTATCATCTGTTCATATTTCAATTGGGTTGTTTTTTAATGGTTAAAATGAATAAAATCAATTTCAATGAATTTTTATAAAATTACATAACATATGGGATTAGGTATTCTTTTTGTCCTATCATAGTGATGTATAATGTTCATTGTGTGAAGGCGGCTTGGGGAATTTAGGATCCATAGGATTACCTATTTGATCATGATAATATCGATCTTGTATAGGAGGATAAGGATTGGAAGTGGGTGCTTTATGATTTTTACTAGCACGATATGGGGAAGTACAAGGGTAGTGTTTTAGATGGTGTGACAGATTGTTGGATAGAAGAGATTAGGATCAGATGGATTTATATTAGGGCCATGATAGAGTACTAGTTTCTCTAGGATTTCATTCAGATGTGGGGAGCTATACGTCAATGATGTATGTTTTATCTAGGAGAGAGGAAGGAGGTAGATGTTTCATTTGTCAATTTTTAAAAAGAAATATAGTTAGTATTGCCTACATCAGCCATGATGGCAGTGAAGAGGCATGAACTTCTTTCTCTTTAGCATAATATTATGTTAATGTGGGATTTTGGAATCGTGTTCAATGATATTCTGTGTTATGACCCAAAACATTTTCTAGATGTGGAGTCTCATGAAATACATCTGGAGGAGGCACTTCATCCATCTGTCTAGTATATGGTCAATCCCATTACATTTCTACTGTACCTGGAAGATAAAAATAAGGAAGTGGTGATCGAGAAGATTCACTCATGATGAGTTTTAATAAGGTAGGGGAACCATCTTGATTCCTCAAGGAGAAGAGTTCTCATTGGAAGGTCTTGAGGGCTAGGACCTTTGGGGTTTTGACCAGTCCTAAGTAAACCTCAGCATCATTATTTCTTTCCATATGGGCCAGTGGTCTCCATGTTCTTCTTATGAGTACTTTACAGTCTATTTTTTCATTTCCATTTCTATAACTATTTCTTAGTGGTTCTTTGATCAAAGATTGGTAGTGGTGGGTTGACATAGTTCCAACCTCATTAGTAGTTTTCAGTGAGACTGTTTTAGTAGTATGGGTAGAAGGTTTATTCTATTCCAAGGGGAGATGGAGTTCGTATAGGTTTACCTAAGTATGTTCCTAATTTTTAAGGAGTTAAACAAAATATTTTTCTTGGATTTGTTCTCAGTAAGAGAGGTATATGTGATGGGAATGTTTAGTTTCATGACATAGAGGTAGTAGTTCTAGAGGGGAATGAGATCACCAAAGGTAGGATTAGTTCTTTAGTACTATTGATTTTTTCTGTTTTGAATTTGGATATTGAATATCCTTTTTTACTTTCCATAATATATTCTCTGGACGAGATGTAGAGATAATTCTAATGCACCTATTGTTGAATATGTCAATCGGAGTCCAGAATATAGTTTTTTATATATTCTTAGGGGGTGTAGACTGATGATGTATCCACATCACTCCCAAGGGTATATTTTCATGCTAATAATACAACAATACAAATTTCTTCTCAGCATCCTCTAGTTATATTCAGTACATGATATTATTGACTACCTATGAAGGAGGGTCATGTTCTCGGATGTATATGAACAACATGGGGTTTTCATTGGTGATTTTTCTTGTCAGGTGGGAAGCTGGATTTTGGAGCCCCTTAATTCATGATGGTTTATTATTGAATGAGAACAGTGAATTATAGGATAGGGGAGGTCCCCAGTGATGTTGGTAAGTTCATTAATTATTCCCCAGATGATGTTGATATGGGACCCCCTTGATGTGATGTTGATTTTGGATAAACATGTATCCTGATACTTCTTTTATTTTTATGGATCTTTATAGGATGGAACCTTTTGAATTGCAGTAGTTTAGGGTTCAGATTTTTGATTTGATACTGAATGGTTTTACTCCACCCAGTGAGTCATGATAGGGCTCTCCAGTATTTTTCACTAAGATGAAAGATGGATGTATTTGGTTTTGTATTGACTACAAAAGGTTTAATCTAATGATGGAAAATAACCATTACCCACTTCCAAGGATGAATAATAATTTATACTAGATGAGAGGATATATTTGGTTTTCTATTCTCAATTTTTAGTATGGATATTTCCATTTGATGTTGAAGGGGAAAATATCCCAAAGTCCACATTCAGATTCAGTTATGGGTACTTTGAGTTTGTATTTATGTTATTTTATTTTTTTAGAAAAACTACCATGGTTTATGGGTCTTATGAACTGCATGTTCTATGAGTTATTGGATAGGTTCGTAATCATATTTATTGATAAAATACTGATCTACTCAAAGTCAAAAAATAGATATTTTCAAGCACATTAGATCAATTTTATATGTTCTTCGACACAATAAAAATCCATCAAATTTTTTCCAAGTGTATGTTTTAGACAAAATTGGAATATTTTTTTAGGAATGTGGTGTCTCAGTATCACATTGAAATAGACCTATTGAATGTATGGGATGTCGTTTCTTAGGCAGCACTCATGATTTTAGTAGTGGTTCTAATATTTCATGGTCTTGATGGTTTTTATCATAGGGATTTGCCCGCATTTTCTCAAGTTATAGTCCAATTTATAACATTATATAGAATGGAATATAATGTTTTGGACTATTCAATTCAAATTAGCATTTAGTTACATAAGGATGTTGTTGGTTAGTGAGCTAGTGGTTTAGTTTTTTTAGGAGGGTGTGACTTTTGAGGTGTTTTGTGATATTTACCCTCTAGGATTAGGATGTTTGTTAATATTGCAATGGGAAGTGATATTTTATGGTTCTAGGTAGTTATTTCTCCTTGATCTTAACTATTCCATCCTTGAACTAGATCTACGAATGGTCACTTTTCACTGAATTTATGGAATAATTGACTCATTCGGGAGAAATTTTGGTTATCATATATCACCAGAACTAGAGGTTTATATTTTCTCAATGCGATCTAATTTTAAATAAGCATAGGTGAATGAATTTTCTCCAGGACTAGGGTTTTTCGATCACTTACACCTCATTAAAGGGGGATTTTGAGGCCAAAAATTTGATATGTAAGTTGTATGATTTTTTACATTAGTCAAGGGATTATTGGAGCACGATAGAAGAGTTGCATCCTTGTAATTTGATGTAATGGTGGTTCTAGATAGAGATTGTTTTTTTGTATATGATTTTGCATTATTCTATAATGTAAAAGATGGAGGAGTATCAGTGGGGAGAGACAGATGTGGATGTGATGTGTGATCATGTTGGACATGGTGATTCTATGGAGGGATGGTTGAAGGATGGTAAGAACAAGATGTTTTATTAGTGGAGGGGTTTTCTCATGTAATGATATGAAATGGAGTACTTTGTGAAATTAATATATAACATTTGGATGTACACATGATAGATTCAAGGAAGTACCATGTCTTGTGTATGGAGTTTTGGTGGCCCATTATAGAACACCTTGTTGTGGAGTTTATGGAGTTGTACTTGGTTATCCAGCAGGTAATGGTCGACTAACTTTTTCCTGGACATTTCATGTAACCTTTAGATGTTTTTGAGTGGAAATGAAATGACATATCGATGGACATTATCACCTGGTTATAGTGTTATTAATGAGGTTGTGATTCTATCTTATTTATAATGGATTGGATAATGAAAATCATCCCACTTCATAGAAATAAAAGTGTAATAATTAGTGTATATTCTGGCTAACAGTAAAGTGTATAAGGTAGGGTGGTTTCATGGAGATCACAAATACATTTTATTAGTTAAGGACACACATTTCACCACACTATTTTGGATAAGACTACCACATTCATTTGTTACATAGTTATGCATCATCATTGTTTTCCTCCATCAGATATATGGGAAGATAGAGTGGACTATCCAACCACTGGATTATTTGGTGTGGGTGTGTGTATTGGTCATTAGTGGATATTGGGTATGGAACGTTCACTTAAAAGAGTTTTCTTACAAAAAAATCCATCACTCCTCTGTTGGTATGTCTTAATTTTAGATGTTGTACAAGATAAACTTTCCATATCCATTTTACTAGATGGAGGTTGGGAGGATTCAATTATTGGTCCTAATATGCTGTTGAGAATGACTGAAAAAGATCATCTTGTTCACCAGAGGATGAATGCAGTGGACGGCCAACATGATTTTTATTCCTATCATAGTATAAGGCCCTTGGAGTTCATGTTTGGAGACCTTTTGTTCTAGAAGGTTTTACCTAGATGTGTGTAGTCATGGTTTGGTGGGTGGAGTAAGTTATATCATATGTTTGTTAGGACCATTTAGGTGTTGGGTTGAGTTGCTGAGGTGGTGTATCATTTGTTGTTGCAACCAAAATTTGAGAGTATCCATGATCTAATCAATTTCTCTCATCTTCTTTGGTATATTCATGATGACACTCATGTCATTTATTAGGGAGAGTTGTATACTAAGGACAACGGGACGATCATGGAGCAGCTAGTAGAGATCCATGATCAACAAACGATGGTTATGAGTTAATATACCATTTTTTGGTCATGTTATTTAGAGGAATTATTTAATTAAGGATATTACCTAGAGACATGAGACATATATTCTTGGCCAGTACCCAATCATGATTCCAGTTATTCTCTTCTCTATTTTTATTGTTATGTGATGTGTAGATCTTGTTTTAGGATATGCGGTTTTTTTCCATTGTTTTTGATGTATTAAGTTTGCTCAATTTATGATAAATGAAAATTTTCCGACCAGATAAAAAACTAGTTCCATTATCAATGATAATATTAAACACATGTGAGTGAGTATGTTCCTTCTAGAGTGGGTAGTATCATGACATGGAGGTCAAAATTACAAAATTTTGTGTTTGGGAAGGTGAGGTTCTTTGGTTGTGGATGTTATTAGTGTTGTACAAGTGTGGGATTATATATTATTTGTGATGTGGTTGTGTGCTAATGACATTTTAGGGTTGTTTTGTGGCCATTTGGTTTGGTGTGTTTGGTTGGGGGAAGAATTCTAGGTATTTCAATATTTTTGAGAGGTATCTTGCATGGTTGTTATTCAAAACCATTTATTTATAGGATTTGTTTTAGAGTATAATGGGAATGAATTTTTTTATAGGTATCTTATGTAATGGTTGGTTCTATCCTTGTCCATTACATTGCTGGTTTTGTTGGTTGTGAGGTTCTGGTAGTTTTCCTTGGATGAAGGATCTATAGAAGAGGTTCTTTAGGAAATAAACACTGTGTAAATGTATTACACAATATGTAATGGTGGTTAATGTCTTGTGTAGCTGGGTGGTTCATGTATTGTATGAGGATAACAGGTATTTAATGAAAAGGTTACACATCATGCATATGGTATTCATTATTTTTAATATATCATGTGTAAAAATTGTTTGACATGATACATTTTTTTATGGAACATAAATCCCAACAATTACACAACCATCATAGATTACACGCCTTGTAAATTTCATATGAATAACATCATTAATAGTTTTAGAGATTTTGTTTATTTCTTAAACCCTATGTCTAGTTATGCCTTCAATATTTTCAAGTAATCCATAGATTCCATCTCTATGTGATTGGGATTATTTTCAATGGGAATTGATTCCCAGATTCCCATCTATTATTTTTGGTGACTTATCAACTTGTTATCATCCATTTTATTCAATTATTATTTATGGTTTCATAGAAGTGGTGTGGAATGGTTTAGGTTATGTTTTTTGGCTATGTTTTGATGATCTTTTGGTGTGGTATAGGTTGAACTATGTTTTTTCATGGTTTGGTTGTCATTAGATGGAATCTGATTTTCACCCTATGGTGGTAAATGGGTTGAAAAGATACCTTGATGATGGGAATACCTCATTAATTTTTGTAGTGTAACATGAAAACAGACTTTTCTCAAGTTTATATATAGGAGATGGTCGTTCAACCTTAATTACAGATAATAAATTAGTTTAATTGAAATTTAAAGGTAATTTGTTTTGATTCAAATGTTTATAAGAATTACTATTATCTGTGATATTGTGATTGTATAGAATTGATTCCCCACAAAAAAATTATGATTTTGGAGGGATTTTTTCACATTGGGTGATATTTTTTGACAACTGTGTATGTTGTGACTGTTGTGATATAACCATAAAATGAAAATTGTCTAACCAATTATATTTATATTGTAAAATGTTTGCCTCATGATTTCGGATTATGTGATAATGACCCTAAAATAATATGGAATGTGATAAAATTATCTTTTAAAATAACTAGAAAGATCGTAATGTGTTTTGATGTATGTTTGTGCGTGTTGGAAGGTAATGTGTGTTTTGGAAATGTGGGGCCCATGGTCAGCTGGGCATGCTTTTGGGGGTGTGAGGTGGTTTAATGGTCATGATTTTGGGGTAGTACATTAAAAATTTTCCATTCTTTTTGGGATGCAGGGTTTTTGGTTGGCCATGCATTTGGGGAGGTGGGGTTTTTGTTTGTCTGTTATTTGTGGAAGTGAGGTGATGCTATGATGGAGATGTTGAGATATATGTGATATTTGGTTGTGTTATTCTGCATTCTCAGATATTAATGGAATAAACAGTTTTATAATAATGATTGAAATGAAAAATGTTTTATTCTGATAATGTGATGGAAATGGATAATTAATAAATAAAGGATTGGATGTTTGGTAAAATGTAGTTGACACATAATAGTGGAATGAATCGGTGGCTAATGGAATTGGTTTATGGAGTGATGTGGCGTGAGTCTTGATGCATGGTGTTATGTAGTTAACGATGTTAGAAAAATTGATGGTGCTGTGTGTTTATTAGTATTTGTTTGTGAACCCATAGGTTGGGTTTGAGTGTGCCTATATGTCTATACATGCATATTTATTTTTTTATCTGTACCCACCACACCCATAATGAGAACTATGTTCTGACACCCATATAGTCATCCATGGTGTGTTTTTTATGACATATAGTGAAGAGGGTGGATGGATTGGTACCCTATCATTCCAACTTTCTCTTATTAGCATGGTATGTCACAAACCACCCCAGGTCGACCTTGAACCATTCACCCATCCCGGACCATGATAAGGCTTAAAAGATATTCTTGATCCTGCATTGATGGAAATGAGTTCAAGGGAAATGTTGAGAACCAAAGGGAATGATTTTAGAAATAAAAATAAACTAAAATAACAGAAACCAACTATGCATACAAAAAAATTTAATAAATAAAAGAAAAAAAGCTACATCTAAATAGAAAAATCAACTATCTTTAACATCAAAACCCAAACCAAACATGAACACCACCAGATCTCTATGTGACCCAAATGGGTCACTCCCTAATTCCAGAACCCAAATTCACCCATGATGATTGAAACCATGTTGGAACCTACTCTAAAATATAAAAATAGTAATAAGGTATAGGTGTGTGTATCAAAAATCAATATGTTTTATTGAGAAATCTATTCCAAATGCATTTTACTAAAACTAAGGAATCATCCATCACATGATTGAAAAAAAATATGCATCTTATTTTTTATTGAAACCACTCTTCTTAAAAATTAATGGATCATTTCCCTTATTTTAAACATGTTTCCTCTCAATAGTGGGATCTTTATCATTTTAATGAAATTGATAAATTGAATAAGGGAAAAGGTATTTGTTTAAAAGAATAAGAGGGTGTCAAAAAAATATTTAAATAATTCCACAAATATTTAAAAACACCTAAAATGATTTTAAGAAATAGGAGCACCATACAAGACAGTGATGGTTGTTATCACATAACAAATGCAACGGAATATAGCTCATATAAGTAATAAACCTAATAAGTCACTAGATTTATCTACCATAGAAAAATATATTTCAAGGGAACATGGGAGTACCTAGAAGATTATTGGATGAACGAGAAGATTTTAAAACCTAACTCATCATGCCGGAATACCTCAATTGATGACAACAATTCTCCCACATGCCCAGTCTTACCCTAGCTCACCTAATTGAGTGGAACAATTCCAAAGCATAGAAATATACATACTAAGGTCCACTAGCTAGTGAATAATATCAAAAATTACAGTAACCAATCATGGAAAATAAATTAATTATGTTAGGTTCCTATGTCATGTCTAAAGAGGGAGTTTTCCAAACCATACCAAACGAGTAACTAAACTTTTACATATATGTAATGCACAATCACACACACAATCCCAAACCCTCGAATCAACCCAATGATAAAAACATTACGTTTAAAACACTAATTCACAAGGTATTCACATAAGAAAGATCTTCCATACCATTCAACACAATCAAAGTAATAAAATCATCCAAAGAATATTTCAAAAAGAGGAACAACCTTTGAAATTTTTAAATAGGACTCAATCAATATTTTAGTAACCAACCTTTTAAAAAAACCAAAACCTCCCTTTTGACTAAACACTATCATTTTTATTTATTTTTTCAAACATGAGCCATAAGAGATACATCACGAGGGCCTAAATTATAAAAGGACCAAAGCTTCATTAACCAGAAAATAGATTCCCTCCCTCGGAATGAAACCCAAGTTATAGAAGTAGGAAATAATTTGGTTCAAGGGGGGTGTTGATGCCAAAAAGTCCACTACCATGTTCCCCTCCCATTACAGGGAGAGGAAAATACCCAATTTATATATCTAATTCCCATTTAGAAATAAATTTGTAAAAAAACATATTTACCTAAAAACATACATTATAAACCTCAATGCACTTAAAAAATCCTATAAGGAAATTTATCAAACAGTTGGTGAGCGATGTTTAGTAAAAGAATTTCTGACACTTCATAACAAGAAGGAAATCACATTATTTCATAATAGAAGACACATTTGGTAGTTCCACAACATTAATTAACACATAATAATGGTTCTAAAAGAAATAAATCAATGATTGTTAAAATAAAATTATAATTGTAATGGGAAACCAATCTCAAATCACAATAACATCATCGATGAAAATCTGAAACATCTTCATAAAGCCACAATGTAACAAGAATATGAATGTGGAATCTTAACAACACGAAACTGACAATCTAAAATCATGTAAAAATAAATATAGGCCAACATAGCCATAGAAGAATAAGAAATCAAGTGAAAATTGAAGAATGAGGAAGTTGAATAAGAGATAAAGATATTCCCTCTTGAAATATCCATAAAACATGATTAAATTGCTTAATTGCACCATTGGAAGTGGAGTAGAGGCATATATAAGATATTAGGAGCTCCTTTAGAGTTGCGCGAGCATATATTAGGAAAATAGGTTTTCTGGAATTCAAAATTGATAAGGGTATAAAGATAATTTATCATGTTTATGAAACATGGACACTAAACATGGTTATTCCATATGGTTTCCAAAATTGTTTTCTAAATGTGTGCCCCCTTACTCGAAATAGTATAAACCTATATGGTTTGGTCATAATGTTTCATAAATTGTGAACCAACCACGAGACATGGTTCTTTAAAAAATTCAATAACCATTAACACATGTTGCACATGGTTTGGGTTAAACATGGTCAATACATACACCCTCAACTAGAGACACCAAAAGACTCACATAGTTTCTCCTAGTATCCTCGGGGATAGAGCCAAACTGTGTGCACCCCATGAAACTGAAACCATGCAAGTTCAAAAATAACCTAAAAGGTACTCATCATCATGAGGTTTCATGGTTTCCCATTATTCATGCACCGAAAGCATGAAATTGAATAAAAGTATCCCAAAACTAAAAAAATAATCAGAAAAACCCAAAAGCTATGAGATAAACTAATAAAAAAGACGTCCAAAATAAAATATGTTATTAAAGGTCATGGTGTAAGAATTATCCATACTATTATGCGTCCTTCCCCAATAAAGCCTCAAATTATCTAGTTAATTAGTAAAAAAAATTCCCACACACTCGTATGATCTGATTCCTTAAACGAAAAATCACCTCAACCACCTCTAAAAAAACACATGCTTATACCTTAAACAAACCAATAATCCCAAATCGATTTTTTCGAAAAGTATGCTATAATCAATCCACAAACCCTAAAACCATTCAACAACAATAACTGTTTGGAATACTCCAAAACCCCCACATCCATACAGATGGAAATGCCCCTGAATTTGAATACTCCAAATGAAACCACTTATTTATAAAGAAAATTAATGACCAAACTATATTATGAACATGGGAGGAAACAATGGACACCCCACCACTTTATAGTTCTATTCAGGTTCCCAACTAAAATCACCTACAAAATTTCAAAATTTCAAAATTGAATGACAACAAAAAAACATCAAAAAGAACCAAGGAACATGATACACTAGGAGACTTGACTCACTCAAAAAACTAACTTCCACTAATATAGGGACTCAGATAATCAACACAATTCATAAATTTTCACCACAAATGAGAAGAAGTGGGAACAAGACACACAATGATTACACCTCCACTCAAAACAAGAATATTAATAATTCCATTGATACATGTTTCCGCAATAAAAAAGTTTCCTGAAAGGTTCACTGTAACAATTAAAACAAAATAACCCTTACCAAAAAATGAAATTTAAATTAGACCAAGACTAGCGTCATACTCCTACAAATGGGTTGGGGTTCCTCATAATGCGATGGAATTGGATCCATGTCGCTTCCTAGAAACACCCTAATAGATCCATTGCAAGTAACATAGGTATCAAAAGGTATGAAATATATCTGGAGACTCTAAATATGATGGATTATTAGGACCTATCTTTCCTTATTGAAGACACACTAGGGTCCTATGCATAATAGAAGAAAATTCAAGATCAATAATCCTTTTAGGTATACTACCAACAAGACCTGCATAAACCACATTAAAATCTCTACCATATAATTCCTCTAACATATTCTAGAGAATTAAGGATTTTTAGCTACTTAAATCACTCCCCCTAACATATATTCAACCTGCATAAGTTTCCTCACTATATCGGTATAGGAGGTTAAATCGAAACCTAAAACCATTAACTATATATCAAGTCGATGCCCATTCTCAAAATTATTAGCCTATAGGGAATCATAATTTACCCACTTCTAATGATAAGAAACTAGATCAAAAAAATGATGATCAAACTCTGACACTGATCCATCACTTAACTGATGTAAGCACATCTTTATCAACTTCACCACCTTCACAACATCAAAAAAGTACTTCCAGAGGAAAATGATATTGACGAATTCCCATGGGAGGTCTTCCAGAGTCTTTGTTTGAATGAACTACTTCCATCACTTCTAAATTGGACCATTTATCATAAAAATAATGAAATTCACCTTTTGTGACTCAGTAATCTGATGGAAACTGAGGATACTTTTGATTTTATACATCCTCTCTTCATCATCAAAAAGATACTATGGATTATAAAATAGAGGATGATTAAACAACTAAAACTCAAGAATTAAATATAGGGGATAATCAAATAGAGGGTCCTCTTATAGTCAAAAACCAGTAGATCCACCTCAAATATCCATCATGAAATTAGTTCGGATCCACACTAAACAGAAAAAAACCAATAAGAAAATCAAAACCAACTCACCATTCAAAACTCACTAAAATAAAAAAAAAGTAATCTGACTGAAAATCATCATAACAACATTTTTGTAAACTGCCTCCAAACACCACATCAAAACAAATTCTCAAAATCAATACTCTAGTCCATTTAATTCAACACAAAAATCCTATACATTCAATTTGAAAAGCAAAATATTCCAATTAAAATCATTACCCTCATCCTTAAAAACAACATTTCATCCAAATATTTAACTAAAACCCCATTATATAAAAAAATTCATTAAATCAATATTCCAAAATACTATTTAAATAAATCTGAAAACTCATTAATCATTTCCATAATCCAAAACATCCCCACATGAAATCAGTTTATAACATTTTCAATACGAGTATTTTAAAATGGACTCAAAATAAAAAAGATCTCATACAAGTTAATGAAGGCGAAAGCCAGTGTTGATTGGTGATTCGTCCATATGGATTGCTAGAATATGTCAATCACACTACTATCATGATGAATATTTCAGGAAAATGTTTCTTGAACAACATTGCATAATAGTCCCTATGAGCAGACCAATATGATTAGAGAAACTCCAAATCTATTTTTTCCAACAGCAAACCACCACATTAACAAAATAAAAAAAATAAAACCCAAAATTCCAAGGAAACGCAACGTTCCACAAAAAAAGATTAACCTAGAAAATTACTCATACATACACACCATGTTTTTATAGTCTTGTGTTATCTTCCATGAGATAACAAATAACAAATTGTTCTTTTGAAAGATAGGTCCTCTAAAGATCCTAATATCAAATACCATTTTTTCATGGACGACCCCAGGATAACCTTGAATCAGTCACCAGAGCAGACTGGCGAAAAGGTCTAAGAATAATTATTGATACTATTTGGATAGTCATAAGTGACATGGGAATTAGTGATAACTAAAGGTAAGGATTTCACCTATTTAAATAAACTAAAATAGTAGAATAAAATAGATAAGAAAAAATAAATATATAAAAAAAACTGAAAAATTAAAAACATAAATTCTAAATACAAATAATCCTAAAATCCAAACCCAAATTAAAACGAACATCAAATATATCTCTATATTACTCTTAGGGTTACTCTATAATCCCAAATCAAAATATCTCTCTCAGCGATTGAAACATAATTGACACCAAAACATGATAGACTAAAAAGATTCATCAGCACCATTTTTTGAAACAAAATATATACATCATATTTTTCCTTAAAAAATTTATGAAAAACAATATAGTCAATTTATCTTTTAGAGAATAAAAAATTCCTTTAAATGATTGGAAATTTATAATTTTATATAATGGGAGAATGGGGATAAGGGATAATATTTGTTTTTTAAAATTATTTGGATGGTGTAAATAATTCTGAAAAAATTTCTATAAATAATATCAAAACATATAATCACCTTTTAAAAAATTGAAACAACAAACAAGAGTGTAGAAGTAGTGATCAGTCAAAAAGGAAATGTAATATTGATCGTATGAGTATCCAACAAAATAATGAAATTGATTTATCTACCCTAGGAAAATAATTACCATGGGAATAATGGTGTACCAAAGAGATCACAAGATAATATAGAACATAATGAAACTAGTAACGTATCATTGGAATTCCTCACCTAATTAAATTAATCCAACCATATGCTCGGTCTTATACTACATGGCCTAACTAAGGGGCACAATTCCAAAGTAAAGAAATGTCCATACTAAGAGACACTAGACAATGCATAATCTCAACTAGTGCATCTACTATATTAAGAAAATTTTCAAGATATGCTATGTTCCCATGTAATTTCTACATTAGGGGTGTTCCAAAACATACCATAAAAGTAACCAAACAATAAACCAACCATATTCATATATATAAATAACAATAAGAAAATCAATAACCAACCCAAGAATCAACCCAATTAATAATCTTTTTCATTTCATCCATTAATTCACAAGGGAGTCCCATTCCAAGGACCTCCCATGTCATTCAAAACAACTAAGAAAAGAGGATCAACAGAAGAGTGTTTCCAACAGAGGACCAACCTATATAATTTCCAAATGTTCCTCAAGAATTCAATGAGTACACACCCATTTACAAAGAACCAGGACAACGATTTTCATAGAGAGGGAAAAAACAATTTATAAATCCTTAATCAAAAATTAATATGTTTATTATACCAAAACACATTTACCAACTAACACCATGCATTATAGACCATAATTCAATTATAATGGCCAATTGGGAAATTTATCAAACAATTAGTGTACTATTTTTAGTATAACTCTTTCAAAAATTTCACAATAAGTGGGAAATAATTTTTTTCAATATAAAACAACTAATATAATAGTTTCAAATCAAAAAATAATATTTATGGAAACATTGAAAAGAAATAATTCAATTATTCTAAAATTTAAATTTGTATTACCGTGGTAATCCTATCTCAAACCACATGTGCTTCAACAACAGAATTACGAAACAACTCCATGATCGATCACGGAAGAAATTAATTTTAATGGGGACCTTAAAAACAAAAAACCCCTAATTTAAAATTAGATAAATATTAATACTAGACCAACACAACCATTTTGGATGTGGAAATAAACGTAAAATTGAATAAAGATATAGATGAAGAAGATAGGAGGAGATGAAAAAAATCAACCAAAATATTATGAAGTACCATAATATATATAATATAATATGATGGGAGGTGTAGAGAAGAAGGGAAGATACTCCTTTAAGTCAAAAGATCTATGTGGGGAAGAAATAAGGGGTTTGGGGTTAAATATTAAAAAGGGAATAAGGTTTATTTCAAATTTTTAAGAAACATGGGAACTGCACACTATCTCCAAAAGCATGTTATGACTATGCACCCCCTTACTAGAACCACTGGGAACCAAAATAGTTTGGATGCACATTTTTGTACACTATTAACCAACTGTGAAACATAGTTCTATATATAATTGCAGAACCATGCACAAACCATTTGCACAGTTTGGGTTAACCATGCCTAACCCATCTGTCCTAGACAAGAGGCATGAAAATATCAACATAGTTTCTCCTAAAATCGACAAGGTTGTGCACAACCCATAGGAATACCAAGAATATTAAACCATATAATTTCAAAAATAATAGGAAAGAATCTCAAAATCTGGAAGCCATAAGTTTCTCATTAATTAGGCACCTAAACTATGTGACTACAAAAAACATCCCAAAAGAGAAAATTTCTATATGGACTACCAAAAAATGATATAGTGACCAATAATAATACAATAAACCAAAATAAAAGATAAAAATAATTTTTAGGGTGTGAGAAGGTAGGTATTTCACTGGATGTGTTAGTAGGAGGTTTGTTAGTGCATTAGATAGTCGTAGTGATAAAATAAGTGTTTTTGGGTGAGATGTAATATTTCTTGTAGGGAAGTGTCCCAAGTGTCTTTTCTAGTGGTTTTATATTAACGTTCATTTGGGGAAGCTTTTGTAGAGTAATTTATGATAGGAGGATGGAATGATCTTGATTTCATACATTTTCATTATACTCTACCACCCTTGTTATGGTAGTGGATATGTTATGGATTATGATTTTGTAATAAATATGTGATGTGGTTGGGTTTTGGGGTGGTGAGACCAAGTTTCTATGAGCCTAATGTTATGTGACCATATTTTTTGGTATGTGGTGTATAAAAAAGTGATGATAGTGCCAAGATGTACGACGGTGTGGTGTAAGAGCAGTATACCGGTGGAAAGGTGTTGTGAGGAACCCTATATTGATATTTTGTATTATATTATACATTACTTGGATTGAATTATATGGTCAGCATTCCTTGGTGTGGTTGGGTGGATAGTTGACATGATTATTTTTTTTGGGTTCTTCTATTTTCTCATAGGGATATTAGTATGAAACTTTCACATGTGCATGAGAGACATTGGTTTTCCTACCGAGTATACTAATATACTAGCCCTATATATATATATTATTTTTTAGATTTTTAGGACGACTAAAAGTAAAATGATGGAAATTACTAGAATGCAAATTTTGATACATGATGTGTCGCTTCATTAGGTCTACTTTTGGGTAATTATTTTAGAGACTTTTATTTGTATCAGTTTAATTAATACATTAATGTAAGATGGACTTATTTTTAATTTAAATTATGTGATGGTGGGTTTTTTGGATAATTAATATAACCTACTGTTAATATATTATTATATAGGGTAATTTCTCATATTTCATAATATTTTTATACCCTATAACGTCTTTACATTTTTGTTTGATTCCTTCTATTCTAGGGGGATTAATTCACGTCAATCAATGAAATTATTCATTATTTTATCTTCATAATTACTCTATTTTTTCATTTTACCTAATAGTATTTATTTGGTCATTTTTTGGTGTTTTTGTTATACATGATTGATGATAGGTAATACATATTATGTTGTTTGGCGAATCCGGGATATATTGTTGGTATATAATCATCAACTTTTGTTACTTATCATTAGGGTGCCTATTTGGTATTTATTTTAAGTAGATGATTCATGGTCTCCCTATTTTATTTTATTTTAATCCTATGTATTATAATTAATCTATTGTATTAGATAGGGATAGTGGATTTTACTGATTATAAATAATAATAAATTGAAACATTAATGGCATGTGGGTAGATGTTTTTTCTTGTATTATTGTTTTGTTTTTTATGTTATTTTTTATGATGTCCTTATTTTATGATTTAAATATGTTCAGAATAATATTTTTAAATATTTAATTGAGTTGGTAAATAAATTTTAGAAGACATCAATGTGATAAATAATCGAAAATTTTAAATTGAAGTTTTATTTTTTGATTTTTGGCGTTGAACTATAAACTGGTAAATTGTTATAAGAGATGATAAAATTAGATTATTATTATATTTATAATGTGGATATTTTGGTATAGTTATGTTGTTGAATTATTTTTATAGTAGTTTAAAAATAATTTATTTGTTTTTTGTATATAGTGATAGATGTGATGGTAGTATGGTTTATTGTTTTAGTGGTTATTTGAGTTTGGTGTCATTCTCATGGAAAGTAAACTAGGAATACATAAGGTTATTTAAATTAAATGAGATAAATATGTGGAGAGGTAATGGTTTATTAAAAAAAATATTATTGAATATTATTAATTAATGTGGTTGAAATATGGGATGTGGTAATTGTTTTATGTATTATATATAGTTGAGAGTGGTTTTTTTGAAATTATAATAGGTGAAATTCAATGTTGATAATGAATGAAACAATTTGGTTGTAAAAGAAATATTAAATTAGAGAAATATTTTTTTGGAATGGGTTGTGTATAGAAATTACAGTGGTGGTTGTTGTGCGGTGGTGGTGACATTTTTGGGATGTGGTTATAGATGCGTTGATTGGAAGTTGACCCTAGGTTAGGTTTATTGATCAATATATTTTCATTATACATTTTATTATTTCTTGTGCACCACCACCCATGTTAAGTAATGTGGATAATTCATATATAAGCTCACTCTTCCATGGTGTTCCTTCAATATACATGATATGGCTCAAACATATGACAAACTACACCCCCTTTTCTATTATCACTTCCAGGCAGAGTGTGGTTATATGGTAGTGATGAGGATATGTGGTAGTGATGTGGGGATGAATTATTATGTGTTAGTGGTTATATGGATGTGACATGAGTTTTGAGATACTGATTGTGTATTTATAGTAATCATGTGGTATAACGTTTCATTTATATGAATATGAATAGGATGAGAGTACTGGTATATATAACGTTGGTATGTGAGGGTGAATAATTCAATGGGGAAGTGAGTACATGGTACCAGTTTGGAAATAATATCATGATTAATGTATTACAATTATAGTATGTATATTTGTGGAGTGAAAAATGGTGAGGTTGGGTTAGTGATTGATTGAGGATAGTTAATGAATTAGTTCAACAATTTATTTACAAAGGAGATATTATGATAATTCTATTTTTGGCAAAAGAGATTATGGAGAGGAATATTTTGAGTATACTTATATACTCTATAGGTTACAAAGTATTTATATAATAATAAATTTTAATATCTATTAATATTAATGAATATTATATTAATTTTGTGACAAAAAGAATGCTTGTTATGATACCGTACTCGACACACAACAATGGGTTTTTTATGAAATCTTACTTTGCACACAACTTAGAGTTATACTAAAAAATAATATATTATAATTATTATATTGAATGTTAGTTAATTCCAAGACATTTTGTTAGAGATAATAATGATATATAACTATAATATGATTATACATGTTTGTAAATGTTTTTACATTTATGAAATAAATTTCAGAGGCTTAGAATGACAATGAATGCAATTTTAAGCATAACGTACTCTAATCTTTTTAAAAGGCTGGTTTACCATCCTTTAAAAGATAACCCTTTTTAAATCTATTTTTTTACATTTATATGTTCTATTTGAAAAAATACACTTTTTTATAGAATCAGGACATCACAATTTACTTTTGATAAATATTTGGTAATTTTCAAACAAAGTTCATTATTTAATGAATACAGAAAAAATACTGCATTTTAATTCAAAACTGCCTTTTCTTATCATTTATTTTCATATATATATTGTAATTTTAATTAGTTTTAAAATTTAATTAGATTATTTATTATTATTTAATCCAATATTGGTCATTGTATATAATTTTACTTTTTATTTGGACATAAACAAATGTCAATATTTTGTTAGTTTTTACTTCTCAAAAACACACTTTTTGGTTTTGACAATGAGAATTAATTATAAATTAATTTCTTAAAATTATATTTTTTTAATATGAAAAAAATGGATTCCATATTTTAATTCATACGGTCCAAACTGTGTACGTAGGTATCTTTTATTTTTGGAAATTATGAATAGTAACTTCAGTAATTATTTTTATTTTCCAGGGTTAAAGGCTGAATCGGGTAAATAAGGGTAAATAAAATATAATCCTATCCTAAAACATTACCTAAACCTATTATATAAGATATTTTCTTTCCATGGGACTCCTTGGATCAATTTTAGGACCCCGTGGAGCCACTTGAGTGTGATAATTACATGTTATAAGAATTAATTTAATGTTAAGAGAAAAATGATCTAAACATGTATCTTTTAATAAAACAATTTTTATATGGGGTTATATTAGTGATATAAAAGACTATAAATAGTATTTATAAATATAAAAATATTTAATACATCATTATGTTTTATTTATAAATTCTAGACATTAAATTAATAACTTAAATTATAACATAATGAGAATGCAGTGATTGCTTCATTAATAAAAAATTCAAATAAATGATATTATAAAAAATAAAGTAAATATTATTTGACATAATTTATGGCTTCCACGAATTATATAGTTGAATATGATATGATAATATTGATTCAATATTTTTTCTGAAATAATAATGATGTTATGAATTTTTATAAAGTATGAATAATGTCCAAAATTGACATAATTCATATATTAAAATATATAATTTTTTAGTAAATGATTTTAAATTCCTAGAAATACTTGATTTGGAAAAATAGTTAATTTACGTCCCAATATATCATAAATTACTTTAATTTGGGTCTTTTGAAATGATATGGTAATTATATTAACACACAATGTGTAATGAAAATGATATCACTATAAGATTAAAAAGGATAAAAGAAGGGTTAAACAAAAAATATAATGATAACAAATATTCCAAAATTGTCTAAAAAATATTGGATGATTATTAATCAAACAAAAAATAATCTTATATTCAAATTAAATGAGTTTTGGACCATTTTTAATCAATATTAAATTTATAATAAATTAATATTTCAAGACTATATTCAAGTGCCCCTCCACTCTCTTAAAAAAGTAACCCAAACTCTACCCATTTAGTCACATATCTGAAGCCCCTTTGCTCATTCAAATCATACTCAAATAATCTCCCAACATCCCTCCTTTCCACCTAGAAGCCTTGACATGGGGAGAAGGAAATTTAAGAAATCCCTTTTGCTTAAATCAAAAGAAATTACCTGATATGAAGGTAACATCTTCTCTGAAGTTACTTTCCATTATTTTCTTTCTCCACTCCCTATGCCCCTTTTATTATTTAATTACATAAAAATACTATTAGCCTCAATATACTTAGTTATTTTTAAGATAATTATTTGAACTACACTTACACACACCTTCATCTAATGCCTACAAACATACCATTTCAGTGTATGGTGAACTACTGCCTCACGAAATTAGGATTTCTCAATTTTATCCTATCACATCCCATGGTGGCCATTATGATGGAAATATATTTATATATGATATATATTATAATTATATTGCCTCTATGTTTCTGTATTTTTTAATTACAGTGTATATTTTTGCATTCTGTAATGTGTAAATATGATAATTTCATTTGATGAAGTGCAGACTAACACCCCCTCAAACTGATATGGCTCATTCATTATATACATGTAATATATAATGTATGTTTTTTTAAAATTATTATACATACTTAAAATAAATATAATACTAGTATTATAAGATACATTTATATTTTTCATTATTTTTTTAATATGACAATGAAATGAAAGTAGCGTTTATGTGAACGTAGGCCTACCATCTCTATGTATGATCCATTGCATTTCATATATCAAAATATTATTGAAATTATAATTAATTATATATTTTATATGTATTATATTTAAATCATGAATAATATTCTGTGGATGATGAACTTTTGACCACATGGACAATTTACATCAAACAGGTTTATTTTGGAATCAAGTACTAAATATCAACAAACTGAAAAATATAAACTTAAATAATTATGTACATTTCATAACAGCTTGATAAGTAATATAAAATAAATAATAAACATAGAAAATGTTGATATGAATTTTTAAATTAAACTATGTTTATTATTTGGGAATATAAATAACAAATGAGAAAAGTCAAACTCATAGTAAGAGACTTCATCTCAATCTCTTTTTAGTGGGGGCATATTTTGGTTTATACATGAAATTATTTTATTCAGTTTATATGTATTTCATTTTTATTTTTATTTAATTTAATATTTTTCAAAAGGAAACATTTTCTACAAAAAAATTTACTAAACAACAAAAGGAATATTTCATTTAAACATACGCAGCGACAATGACTTTTCTACCGGAGTGAGCATTACTTGATATTCGTATATATAAAAAATATGTAATGTTTTTAAAAGGAAAATATGTAACACATATCCTTTTACATGTTTTGGTATTAAAAATGGCTTTATGAAATCATTTTTTATGTTAATATATTGAAATGATATATTATGATCGTATTGTGGAAATATCATCTATCTATTATTCTTGTTTTATGTGTTATGATAATGTTATGGTTCATCCGAATTGCTTATATATAAGGTTTTTTCCATGATATACCGAGTGTGGGTGAGCCCGTGATAGCTCTCCAAAGCAATGGGTAGCATGAAGGATGTAAATGTTATGGTTTCTCCTAATAGATTTAGGTAATATACTATGATGGGTATTCCAAATATAGCCATGAAGGTTACTCCCTATGTGGCTTTGAAAGCTACAATGTATGTATGTTATGAATGCCACAATATACATTTATGATTTATGATTTATATGATTTATACATAAATCTTATGATTTCAGGAGGCATGTTAAATAGATTGTGTTTTATGATTAAAAAGTATTGTTTCATTGATTTGTAGGTATTCGTGGACTAATGTTTTCATTCCTTATTTTATATCCTTTAGCGAAATTTTTGTGCTTGTAGCATGTTTTTGAAATATTTTTCATAGGGTATATGGAAGGCTAAGATAAAAGAATAATTTAATATTTTTTATCATGAAAAGAATTATTTTTTCATTAAAAGAGTTTTATTGTGAAAAAATTGGTTAGAGTAAAATATTCTACTTTTTAGTTTTTCAGATATAATGTAATAGTTATCGAATAATTCTATAAAACCCTAAACTTAAAAATATCATAAATTGTATAAAAGTAAATTGTTCCCTCATATCATGTTTATGTATTGTTTAAGGTTGGGGACTTAGAGTTGGTATCAAAAGTCAGTTTAGATAACTTTAAGAGTTAAGATATTGTTAAATGAATATCCATAAATGATTTTTACATTATGGTTTGATTGGAATGATCTATCATTTGATGTTTAACGTTTGCTTCGTCTAAGATATGTCTATGTTCAGAATATTTTTTTCCAGAGGAAACAAAGCCTCTATGATGGGATGACATCAATAGGAAATCAACCTGCCCAATCAAAAAATAGAAATGGTGAGAATTAGAACTGAACTATTTGTTGCCGTGATGGGATAGTTGAATAAGGATATTAATTGTGGTGGTATCCATACACAAGATCATCCGGGTCAACAACAAAGGAACATGTTACTAGTGGAGTACTTTATTAGGAAACATCCCCCATCATTCAGTTGAACATTTGACCATGTTCTAGCTGAATAGTGGATTAAAGTACTCAAAAAGATTTTTGATGTCATGGGGTGTTTAGAACATAAAAAGGTTATTGTTGATGTTTATAATCTTGATGGTGAAGACTATTAGTTGAGTTATATGGTTAAAAATATTAAGGACAATGCAGATATTCATTCTCTTGATTAGGATAAATTAAAATATATATTTCCTGAGAAAAATTTTCTTAAGGAAATTCAACTTAACATGTAAAAATATTTCATAGAATAGAGGAATGGGATTAATCAGTTGATGCTTAAAAAGAAAAATTCATTCAACTATCATTGAATACTCCGAATTTCATATGGGTTCTTAATGTTAAAATCAATTGTCTTTACTTTAGCCTAAATCAAACATATCAAAGGGAATTAGATTCTATTGAGTTCAATTCTAATGAAAACATTGTTCGATGGGTGGAAAGGTGGAAATATAGTTTTCTAAGCATTAGGTGTTATTTTAAAAATAATATAATAAAAGGTTGAGGGTCCATATGAAAGGGAAGAACTCTTCAAAAAAGTATGATGGTAAGAAACTTATGTATTCTATTTTTGAAAATTGTTGTAATAACACACTTGGGAATGCCTTTTGAAGTCTAGTAAGTTATTAAGATTTGGAAAAATGGCATATAAGGCTCGTAATTACATTAGAAAAGATCAGGGTACTAGGAATAAAATTTCTGATTTTCATTTATTAAAATGTTTTCAATTCATTGAAATAGGTCATTATGAAAATAAGTGTCCTACGAACAACTCAAACGATGGAAAGAAGTCAGACTATAAGCATAAATGGGTGGTGAAATCCTTTGCAACTACTTCAGTAGATGTTGGGAAATCAAGTGAAGTAGTATCAGTTACGTTTTTTGTTTATTCTGATTAGGCCAATGTGTTATTTTATTCTAGGTCTACACATTCATTCATTTCTGAAAACGTTTCTAGTAAATTTCGAATTTTGTCTCCAGATAAGAATCCTAAACATGTGGAAAAAAACATGGAGGAATTGGTAGGACAAAAAAAAGAAATTATAACAACCTTTATATCATTGTGTGTGGAAATTATCTACATGCAAACTATATTGTTTTTACTATAGTAAATTTTGATGTAATTTTTGGTATGGATGTGATTTTATTTTATCAAGCTATGATTGATAGCAGAGCTAAAGTGGTTTCTTTTTAGAAATAATTTTAGTTTGTGAAAACAATTAACCCTTAATTTTGATAACATATCAGGAAACTGAAAAAATAGTAAAAGATGGAAATGTATGTTACCTTTCACATATTGGTGAAAATAAAGAATGTGTTCATATTAATGACTTTTTGGTGTTCAATGAGTATCTTGTTGTTTTTTTGATTATTTTTTAGGTATAATACCAAATAGAAATGTGGAATTTACTATTGAATTGGTTCCTGATGCTAATCCAACTTCAAAACCCCTTATTGAATGGGTAAAATTGAACTTTTATAGTTAAAGAAGAAAGTAGAGGACTTATTAGATAATGTTTTCCTTCAAACTATCACTTATCCATGGGTTTCTCCTATCTTGTTTATTAAAATAAAAGATAGTTCAATCAGGATTTTCATTGATTTTAGATCCTTTAATAACAACACTTTTAATAACAAGTATCTTTTGTCTCAAATAGATGATTTGTTTGATCAACTCTTGAGAGCTCAGTATTTTCCAAATATTCACTGGAGTTTGGGGTACCATCAATTGAAATAAAGGAGTAGACATTCATAAGACCACAATTCACACTAGATATAGCCATTATGAATTTTTAGTTATTCCTTTTGGTTTAACCAATAAACATGTTGTTTTCATGGATCTTATGAATAAAATTTTATGTATGTTCTTGGATAAGTATGTTGTTGTAGTTATTGATGATATCTTTGTATACTCTAAAAGTAAAGTGCAGAATGAAAGTAATTTAAGGGTTGTCATGCAAACCAAAAAAGAAAAGTAATTATATGGTAAATTCAACAAGTGTGAGTTTTGGTTACAACAACTTTCATTCTGTGGAAACATTGTTTCTAAAGATGTCAAAACTGTTGATCGAGATAAAACAAAAGTTGTTGAAGAATGGAAAAAACCCACAAATATAACCAGGATTCGTTGTTATCAAGGCCTTGAAGGTTATTACTAGAGTTTTGTTGAATTTTATTTATATTAATCTATACCACTAATATGTTAATTCGAAAAGGTGTTATATCCATCTGGAAAAAAGAATTTGGTGTTTGTTATCAGTAATTGAAAATAATATTGGTGATTGCTCCAGTTTTGGAACTACCTTTAGGAATATGGAATTTTCTATCTAAAATGATTTTTTATTAAAAGGAAATGGTTGTGTCTTAATACAGAATGATCAAGTATTAGGTTATGGTTCACATCATTTGAAGAGACAAGAGTTAAATTACACTACACTTGATTTCGAATTAGCTTTATTTGTTTGATTTAAAAATTTAGAGGGATCATTTTATGGCGTAATGTGTGAAATATACCTGGTCACAAATTTTTAAAGTATATATTTACATAGAAATTATTAAACATGAAAAAAAGGAGATGGCTGGAAATAATCATGTATTATGATAACACAATTCATTACCATCCATGAAACAAAAATAAAGTAAATCACTCTTTGAGTCTGAAGAGTAAGGATATTTTAAACTTTCTACTTTTGGAACAAGATCTTTTGGTTATTGATTTGATGAATTTTTAATTCAATGATTTTGGTGCAAGGAATTACTCTATTTTTTTCCGGGGGATGTGAAATCATTTCTAGCAGATAGAATTAAGAAAGTGCATGAAGAATCTAGTGGGTTATAGAAAAAGGTACAACAGGTTGGGAAGGGTATGTTACCAAAATTTAACATTGATAAATAATAATTTTTGATATTTGTAAAGAAACTCTTTGTTCCTTGTGACTCATTGTTGAAAAAAAGAGTTATTTTGTGAAGCTCATAGTTCATTGTTTTTATTTAATCCTACTAGTACTAATACGTACAGGTACCTTCGGGAGTACTGCTGGTGGGATCAAATGAAAAGAGATATTAGTGACATTACCCTAAGATGTTGGATTCTTCAAAAGTCTGAGGCAGATTGTCGGTTACCTAAAGGGATGATTCCTCCTTTTCCAGTGTTAGAGAGGAAATAGAAAAATGTGTCAATGGATTTTGTAGTGGGATTAACAAATTCTTCTCAAGGTAACAATACAATCTAGGGTATTTTTGATCAATTGACTAAATCTACTCATTTTCATCCTATTTGAGATACTCTTTATTTATATCAAATTTATTGACGGGATATTTGAGAGATAATCAGGTTACATTGACTTACCCTCTCCATTTTATTTTATCATGATCCCAAGTTCACATCTAACTTTGGAAGGGCCTTCGTTAGGTACTGAATTAAATCGTAATGAAACTTTCATCTGCAATCATATGGGCAGTCACAACGAACTATTAATAGATTGAAAGATTTGGTATGTGTTTTTTCAAATTATTACCAGTGAAGTTGGGACCATCATCTTTCTTTTCTTTATTTTTCATATAATAATAGTTTTCATTCAAGTACATAAACAGAACCATTTGAAACTTTCTATGGAAAGTGGTGTTGAACTCTAGCTTTTTGGGATAAAGTAGGTATATGAATGTTTATGGGACCTGAATTGTTAGAAGTGATTATAGAAAAAGTTCAGTTGATTCAGAAGCACATGAGAATAACTCAGATCAGGCTAAAAAGTTTTGTTGATAACCAGAGAAATTATCATTTTTTCAAGGTATATGATCATGTTTTTCTCAATGTTTTTCAATGGATTAATGTGATGTGATTTTGTAAAAAAGGAAAGATGAGTCAGATAATCATTGGACCCTATGAAATCTTGGAGAATAATAGATCATTTTCCTACAGAGTGGCTTCAACTCCATTTTTACCTCTGGTATATAATGTTTTTCATTTTTCAATTTTTATAAAGTATATTCAGGATCCATCTAATATTTGAAGCCTATATGTAGTATCTTTGAAAGAGAATCTTTGTTATGAGGAACAAACAATCATGATTCTTGATCTTGAAGAGAAAGTGTAATGGAGTAAGGTAATTCATCAAGTAATGGTTTTGTGCAAAAACCATATGGTTGAAGCAGAAACTAGGGAATCTCAAAATGATATGAGGTATATATACCCCCACTTATTTGATAAGAGAATAAAATTGTATGGACAGAATTACCAAAATGACTGAATTATATCAAATCCCGATTATTTTTATAATAATACATTTTCATATCTATAATTATTAATGAATAGGGTATTGATTTTATGTGAAAAAGGACTCTTTGTCCAATAGCGTACTAAACATGTAAAAACAAGTTTTTTCAAAATCATATGTTGCACATAACTTTGAGTGATAGAAAAAAATAGTATAATTTAATTATTATTATTTTAAATGGAAGTTAACGGCTATTAATTTTATTGGAGTGAATAAATAGAACTAACTATAATATGATTATACATATTTTTTAAATGTTTTTACATTTATCCAAAATTAATTAGAGGCTTAAAATGGGAGTGAATCAAATTTTATGCATAAAATACACTAACATTTTTAAAAGATTGAATTAATTGCTTTTATAGAAAAACTTTTTAAAATATAATTCAGTCACTTTTATATATTATATTTGACAAAATAAACATTTTATATAGAATCAGTATATCAAAATTTACTTTGGATAAATTTCAGGTATTTTTCTGATAAAGTTCCTTTATTAAGAAATAGGGAAAATTCTACATTTTAATTCAAAACTACCATTTCATCTAATTCATTTATATAGTAAGATTCTTGATTTAATTTATTTTAAAGTCTAATTGGATTAATTTATTATCATTTAATCCAATTTTTGTCATTTAAAATAATTTCACTTTTAAATTGTACATAAACACATGTAAATCTTTCGATAGTTTGTACTTTCTAAAAACATGCTTTTTTGGTTTTTTCAACGGGATTTTATTTTACTGTGCTTTATACAAATTATGTGTTTTGAATTTAGAAAAATGGATTCCATATTTTGAATTATATGGTAAATTTTTTGTAAATATTTACCTTTTATTTTTGTATATTACGAATAGTAACCTCAATGATTATTTTTATTTAAAATGGTTGTAGTGTAAATTATGTAAATAATGGTAGAAAAATAAAATAAAACTACGCTAACAAATATCATAAACCTATTGGATTAAAAGTGAATGAAAATGGGAGTACTTGGGTTGATATTATAACCCCATGGAGCCACATGGATTTAATAATGACATGTTATAAAAATTTATTTAAAGTAAATATAAATATAACATAAACATGTATATTTTACAAAAAAAATATTATATGGTGTTATATAAGTGATATCTTCAACTATAAATAGTAATTATAAAGATAAATATCTTTCCAATGTCATGATATTTTATTTATAATTTTTATACATTAAATAAATAATTTTAATTATGTCTCAATGATGATTCAGTGATTGCTTCATTAATAAATTATTTGAATAAAAAATATTCTAAATATTAAAATAAATATTTTATGAAATAATTTATGTCATAGAAGAATATTCTATGTGAATATGATATTTTTGTATTAATTCAATGTTTTTTTGATATACTAATGTTCGTACACGTTTTTAAAAAAGTCACATATGAATATTGTCCAAAATTGACATAATTATTAAAATAAAATATAAAATAGTTTTTAAGTTATATTAAATTAAAAATAATATAATATTCTACCAAATGGTAAATATATATCCAAATATATCATAAAAAACTTTTTGTGGGACTTTTTACATGATCTGGTAATTACATTAACCCACAATGTGTAAATAACATGACATCACTATATGATTAAAAAGCGTAAAACATTGGTTAAGCCGAATGGTTAAGGAAATAAAATATTCAAAACTTGTCTAGAAATTTTTAGATGATGTGTAATAGAACAAAAATAATATTATACTTGAATTAAATGATTTTTTCTAATTTTTAATTGAAATTGAATTTATAATAAACTAATATTTCAAGACCTTCGTAAAATGCCGCTAATCCCTCTTATAAAAAGCCACCAACTCAACCCACTTACTCACACCACTAAAGAACCTTGAATCGTACAAATTATTCTCATCTAATATCTGAAAATCCTTTACTTAATTCTAGAATTCAGACCTTGTGATGAAAGAATTTCAAAAAATAATTTTAACTTAATTGAAAGGAAGTTAACTGATTTAGAACAAACATCTTATATCAAGTTCCTTTCCATTACAATTCTTCTCTACTCCATATACTCTACTTATTATTTTATTACATAATAGAACCAATATCCTAAATATAATAGGATGTTTTTATGATAGGGATTCTATCAACACTTACACAAACCACCATTTATTGGATATAAACATATTGTTTCTGTGTACAAAGAACTACTGCCTCACGAACCGATGATTGTTCAATTTTATCCTACCACCTCTCATTGTGGAAATTAGAATGGAACTATATTTATATAATATATTTATATTTTATCTATTATTATGATTTTTTTATTTACAACATAGCTTTATGCTTTCCATAATGTGTAAATATGATAATTTCGTTTGAGGAAATGCAGACTACCACCCCCTCAAAGTGATATGAATCATTCATGATATACATGAAATGTATAAAGTATAGTTTTATTAAACATATGAGACATAATTGAAATAAATATTATACTGTTATTATAATATACATTTATACCATTTTATTATTATCCATTTAATGTGACAATGAAATGAAAGTAGCGTTCATGCGTATGTATGACCCACCGTCTCCATGAACCTAAAATTTCCTTTCTTATCTCAAAATATTACAAAAATAATAATTAGATATATAGTGGATATATATGATATTTAAGATCATGAATAATATTATGGGGATGATTTACTTTTGACCACAAGGACAATTTACATAAAACAAGTTCATTTTCGACTCAAGTATCGAATATCGATAAACCAACCGATATGAATTTAAATAATTATGTAATTTATATAACATGATGATAATTAATATAAAATGAATAATAAACATGAAAAAATTTCTAAAGAAATTATAAATTAACCTATGATTATTACTCAAGAATATAATGAATTAATGAGACAATTCAAACCCAAGGTAAGGGACTTCATCTCAATCATCTTTCATTGAAGAATATTTTGTTTTATACACAACCTTCTTTTATACGGTGTATAATTATTGAATTTTTCATATAAATTAATTTAAAAGTTTTCAAAATAATTATTTTTCTATTTAGTGTTTTAAAAATTGTCAAAATTAATGTTTCTTTTTAACGTACTCAGCAAAAACGACCTTTCCTCCGTCGCGACCATTATTTGATATTTGTCTTCCTTAATAAGTTGTAATGTTTCTAAATGAAAAATAAAAACCATATAACCTTTTTAAATATTTTGAAATTTAAAATGGTTTTTAGAAATCAATTATTATGTCAATATCTTTAATTGATATATTTTTATTACAATGGAGAAACGTTATATTACCATTATTCATGTTTTATGTGTAATGATTGTGTTATGGTTCTTGGGCCTTAATTATATATATGGGTGGTTTTGTGAAAAAAGGAGGTCGGTTGAGCCTATGATATCACTCCAGTTCATTGGGTAATATGATGAAGGTAAACATTATGATTTTTCTAAATAGATTTAGGGAATATAATATGATGGGTCTAAGGCCCCGGCCTTAAACATTACTTAATTTTGAGTTATTACAAGATTACACCTTGAGGATCTTTTCAGGTTTAGAGTTATAGAGAATTAGATCATAAAACATGCATTACATTCCACATATAAACAAAGTGGTTACATAAAGATAGTATTCTTTTTCTCCATCAATGGAAATAAAACTTGGATTCATTCATGACACTTCCTTGACACTATCATCATATCATGTACCTTTCCCTTGACCTGTGAAAAACATTTCAAAAAACTTGGGATGAGCATAAAAAGCTCAGTATGGGTTATAAAAATATGGAAAGGAAACATAAGTTCATATATACAAAAGAATGAAATCATACATTACCCATAAAACATAATCACTTTAACATACCTCTTCAAATCATGAATAAATCATAGAAATCATAAGACATAAAGGTAACTTGAGGCATTCATAACAGTCTTACATAGGGAGTAACCCTCTTGGTTACGTTTGGAATACCCATCAAAGTATATTACCTAAATCTCTTTGGAGAAACCTTAAACTTTCACTCCTTTGCGTTACCCAATGAATTGGAGAGCTATATAGGGCTCACCCGCCCTTAGTTTATCACCGAACCACCCGTCTTCATAATAATTCCCAAGAACCTCAACATAATCGTATCACACAAAACATGCATATAAAAAACATAACATTTCCACCTTTCAATCACAAAATATTAATACAACACATTGATATAAAAACATTATGAAAACCATTTTAAATACAAAAATAAAAGAAAAGTAGAACATGGTATTTATTTTTCTTTTAAAAAAAATGTATGGCTTGTAGAGGTAGCCGAAACTCAAATAAAGGTCACGGCGGTAGAGAAGTCGTTGCCGCCGCATACATACGAAAAAAACATTCCATTTTTTTGTTTAGTAAAACGATTAATATAAAAAATATTCCTTTTGGATAAACGTAAAAGTCAAAGGTGTTTATACACCGTATAAAAGAAGGTTGTGTATAAAACAAAATATGACTCAATGAAAGGAGATTGAGACGAAGTCCCATACCTCGGGTCCGACTTGACTCGGTCATTATTTAATCTCCTGAATAATAAACTTGAGTTAATTTATACTTGTTAAAGAACCTTTTTCAAGTTCATTATTCCTTTTATATCACTTATTTCCATGTCATGAACACTATGTAATTATTTAAGTTAATAACGGTCGTTTTAAAGATCAATGGTACTTGAGTCAAAAATAAACCCTTTATAATTACAAGTTTTTCATGTATCCATTATATTCAGAATGGTATTCATGATATAGATATCATATATATCACATATATCCTTTAAATGCATGAATTTATTATATTATATAACATTTGGAGGTAAGAAATGAAATGCACCGTTCATGGACACGGTAAGTCGTACGTACGCATGAACGCTGCTTCCATTTCTATTTCATATTTTATGAAATGGAATCATAATGATATAAAGGTATATTATAATTCCTGTGTAATATCATATATAATATCATAACTCCATCCTTTATACATCCCACATATGGTATTTAACGAATCATATCACTTTGAGGGGGCGGTAATCCACAATTCCTTAAATAAAGATATCACGTTTACCCAAAATGGAAACCATAAAGGTATGCCCAAAATGAAAAATACAAAAGATTAAGGAAAACATAAACATATTATATATCATATATAAATATAGTGGCATCTTAATGGCCACCTTTTGAGGTGTTAAAATAATGTTGAACAATCATCATTTCGGGAGGCATAAATTCACCATCCACAGAAACAATATGTTCTTTAACCATTAGATGTATGTGTGTGTAAGTTTAGCTCGAATACTTTTTATAAAAACAGCCTAGTATATTGAAGATACTGTAGTTGTTACAAAATAAATGAATAAATAGAGTTTAGGGTGTTGGAGAAGTAAAATAAAACAAAAGGACTCAAGTGAAGACATTACCTTAAAATCGGGTAACTCCCTTTGGTTTGAGCTCAAAGGCTTCCATAAAAAGACTTCTTCTCAAAGTGAGGCTTCAAGGAGTAAGAGTGGTATGTGGAGAGACAAAATGGGCAGGGTTTGACCGAGCCAAAGGCTTTAAAAGTGTGGGTAAGGAGGTAGAGGTGGAGGCCTTTTATAAGAGGAGAGGAGGGGCACTCTTGGAAAGTAAAGAAATGTTAATTTATATTAAAATGAGTTTCGGATTAAAATGGTCCCACATTGATAGAATTCTAGGATAAGGTGATACGGGTTCTATATATACCCATCCAATAGGTTTTGGACATTTGTAGGTCATATATTTTACATTATCTTTTCATTTTATTTAAATCCTTTATTACTGAGGTAATCGCTGCATCATCATGATGTCATGAATATTTTAATTTATTTAAAGTATAAAAATTATAAAAAAAACTACTATGATGTAGGAAATCCTTTTATCTTTCCAATTACTATCTATAATCAAAAATATGACTTGTATAACCCCATGTAAAAATTGTTTTAGTAAAACATCTCATGTTTGTGTCATTTTTACTTTTACTTTAAATAAAACGTTATTTATGTCATTTCCCAACCAAAGTGGCTCAATGGGGTCCCCAAGTAGACCCATGGATTTTCTTGGTCGGCCATGACACATCCAATTAGGTTATGACATGTTTCAAGCTCATCTAATATTATTAAAACATTATTTTTACCTTAAACTACACTAATTACCTCTAATCGCGATTAAAAACTTAATAAGTTACTATTCACCAAAAAAATTATTTTAATCTCATTGAACCATATTTTACTTCTTAATGACAACCATATATGTCGGATTTTTGAAAATAAAATCACAAAAGTGGCAATGTTTCATTTAAACGAAAATTCAGTTTCTTTAACTACCACTTAGTGGTTTCACTATTCATCAAAAATTGATGTTTTTCAGAAAAATACCAAAACATCACCCTAAGCTATATTTGATATTATGAATTCAAAAATGATGTATATTTTACATAACTCAAATAATATAAGTTAAATTAATTAATTTAATAATTAATTTCTACTGTCATGACAAATAGCGTGTTTTTATGAAACAATAAGTATCAAAGGATTGACACCAGTTTAAGTCCAATTTCAAAGTGAAATTGATTCCAATGACCACCATTGGATTAAATGGTAAAAATATATTCTAATTTCACTAAAAACCCAATTCAAAAGATAATCTATTCATATAAATAAATTAGATTAAAAAGAGGATTTGAATTAAAATACAACATTTTCGCTATTCAACTAAAAATGAACTTTATCAGAAAAATACAAAAATTCACACAAAGTAAATTTTGATGTCCCAATCATAAATAATAAGTTTATTTTGACAATAATAGCTTATAAAATTTTGTAAATATATATTTAAAAATGGTTTTCCATCAAAAGGCAGTAAAACAATCATTTAAAAATATTAGTGTATTCCATGCTTAAGATTGGATTTATTTTCATTTTAAGCCTCTAAAACACTATCTAATTCATTAATAGACATAGCTAAAAATATCTATTATTAATTACATACTTGGGATGTTACAATGGGTATTCCAAACATAACCATGAAGGTTACTCCCTATGTAGGAATGAAAGAAACTACGTAAGTATGTTATTGAAGCCACAAGTTACCTTTATTATTTATCATTTCTACGATTTACTCATAAATATTATTATTTCAGAAGGTATGTTAAAGAACAAATGTTTTAGGAGAAAAATAATGATTTAATTTATTTGTATATATTCATGGACTAATGTTTTCTCTACTTATTTTATATCCCTTACTGTGATTTTTGTGCTCATCCCATGTTTTTGAAGTATTTTTCATAGGGAATAAAGAACTTTAAGAGAAAGGAATAATTTGAGAATAATGTTTTCAGGAAAAAAAATTGTTTTATTTATGGATTTGTATTGTGAAAATATGGTTAAATTATAAGCATATAATTTTTAATTTTTGAGATGTAATGTAATAGTTAGGGCCTAATTCTCAAAAAGTATAAACATGAAAAGATCCTCTAAGTGATTTAAAGTTAATTTTTGACTTATATCAATATTATATAATGATTAAGTCTTGGGAATTATATACTCTCCCTTACTTCTATATATTTTTTATAGATTTATATGATAGGGATGGTATCCAGGCATGAAATTACTAGAACATGCCCTAGAGTTCAATTTGTGTTTGAGTTAATGCCTCAGGGATTGATTCCTTTTTGTATTTGTTTATGATAATTTGTTTCTATATGACATTAAATGAATCATACTGGGATTTTGATTTGTTTTATATAATATATTCTTTTCTTGATAGGTATATTTCTTACTGTTACTAGGATATATAAGGGATAATACCTATGAAAATAGTGTATTTATTCTATTTTTTCTATTCTCTAACACATGACCTTTTTGATATTGGCTTCATGGGTCATTAATACCTTCACTAATAGAATACGATAGTTTATTGTGAGGGATATGTTGTAAAAATATCATTTAGGGGTGGTTTTTTGTTAAATAATCCGCACTAATTATGTTAATATTCCACCAAAATTTCATCATGACGTGTCTATTTATAAAACATACCCAAAATAAAAAATGGAAAAGAATAATACAAAATTTAAAGAATCACAATATGTTCCATGACATAAAAATAATTAAATTTAAATAATACTAATGAAATTAAATAATTTCAATGGATTTATACAACTAAACAATAAAGGATGACATTGATACAATATACATCACCCCCAAAAAATAAGATCCCAAAAATACCTACATGCTACCCAAAAATTCTAATATCCAACTCATCATTGTACTCTGGCATCATTTTATATTTAACTCCATGTCCAAATCCACCATTAGTAAAAAAATGATCCTCACCTATACCAATATCGTACTGCAAAATAATCACATTTAACGAGGGTCTGTAGTGTTGAGAAGAAGACCTAACAAGATATCCCTAAGAAATTTCATACACCCCATGAATATGAAAATAAAAAACATTTAATGAATGTTATAAAAAATGTCCCTAATGGCATAAAATTTTATAAAACAAAACTAAATAAACTACCATTTCAATAATAAATATGCATTTCACATATAATAACCCATCACATCCAAATGTCCACATTTCCAAACAAACAGCACACACCCTTTTCCATATAAAAAACATTATGGATCTCATAGACTATGAGTAAAAACCATATTAATCTTCTACATGTGATAGGATTGACTATCCATCATTTTATATAATCCATGTAAATCATGATAACGAACAAGCACTTAAACAGAGATTACATCATAATAGTCAACCGAGACCAGGCTCCCTCACTAATGATGGAATTCCATCTCAGGTTTACTACCTCTCCCAAAACATTCCATCAATAGTAAAAAAATCATTATTAATGAAATAAAATTCAATCATAAAAAATATATTCCATTTTAAAATAACCCTTTTCTCTTTTTTTTATTTCACAACTTATCCATGGAATCCACTAATTACATTAAAATTAAATACTCCCACACCAATATATCATTATTCCAAATCATTTCAGAATGAAAAAAATAATATTCAAATGATATAATTAATTTAAATCCAACATAATAACTAATAATTTTTGGTAAAAATAGAGTGATCAAGAAGCCACCTACCTCAGTAATGTGATGAAGTTGAATCATGACACCAACTCAATATCCTTGTTTACCTTAACCAATACATGTATCTAAAACCTAAATTTCTATGTAATTAAAAATAAAATGTAATATTCCCCCTAAAATATATATAATTAATCATTCACTGATAGTGAGCCCATAATGGGTATGAATAAGTGGTATCTAGAGTGACTTAACAATAAGAAAATACCCAAACATATGAATATCCAAAGGAAAAGGATATCTATATGAAAGAATCCCCGCAAAAGAATCCAAATATCCCTTAAATGTGGGAGATACATGTTAGAGGGTGAAATTGGACAACAATATTAAGAAAATAATTACTTTATATTGATTCATTAGAATTCATTTTTTGTGAATGCATTATTTGATTCCATTTTCTCAATAATTTTACAACAAACCATGAATTTATTGCTAGAATGTTCTCCAACATGCATGGTCATCATGAATGGTTGTAATTATTTTTCATCTGATAACTCAGTTATTTATATATTGTCTAAAAACAAATTTCATTGTACCCCAAGAATAATTAATAGTATCCTTTCCTTGAAAATATCAATAAACAAATCCAGAATCCATAAACACCCCAATTTAACCCCCCTCCCATAAAAAAATTCAATATAAATAAAATATACAAATTTCATACATAAAATAGGTCCCTAAAGTCTCTCCACTATTAAAATTATCATCCCTAAGTAGTTATAGAGTTTCATTTTTTTATAAAATATGTCTATTTTTGACACATCAATGATCACATATTTCATGTTTCCCCATTCACTGTATCATGTTTCCAATAAAAAAATCAATGGATTAACTTGAGAAAAGAATACATTCGTACACTAGTTAATAATTAAAAGTGGATCTGGAAAAAATATCTATCATTTTCTAGCTCAACATTATACCGACTAATAATGAACATAGGATCCTGTACATATTTTTGTAACTAGGTGATGATAATGACCTTATGTGTGGTGCTATATCGAGAATATAATGAAAGTATATATACCATATCCATTTTATTTAGAAAAATCTCAACTAGTCCACAAATCAAGGTGAAAACATTCCTTACATCCTAATCCTCGGATGTTTAAACCACTGTGACACCCTTTGAAATATGTGATCAGTAATGGTGAACTTTAAAGGCCATTTATGATTATTTTATTGTGACATTATCCAATTATATCTTATATCAATGTGCTTATAATTTAGGTGAATCTCATTCAGGTCTGACATCATACTCTGTCCAACCAAAGAATCTTCAACTATTTTAATACAAAAAACATTGAACAATGTATTTTTCCATAGATATAATTAATGTGATCCATAAAAATCATTCTCTAATAACTATTGTTATAAATTAACTACACTAATTAGATATAGATATCATTTGAGATTCCAAGATCCATGATAAATTAATGGATCATTTTCTCCAATATCAGTATAGTCTACTCAGACTACCCTTCCATTTTAGGATAGTAGGTAGCCATAATCTTTAATTGGTAACCCATCATTTATTTTAAGGCTCTCCAAGATATATAATTGAACTTATCATAGTTATTAAAAATTATCAATGTTAAAACAATATAATGTTTAATCACTTCCTTCAAATGTAGTTTCAATAACTCCATTATTGAATTTGTCTCCTGAATCTGTATGAAAAAAGGTAATTTAATTAATTTATCAATAAATACCCAAATAATTTCATTCTTCATACATGAGTTTAATAATTATAAAATTTAATATATAAACATTTGGTCTCACTTACACACGATATAAATAAATACTTACAACACTTATTGTGCCCAAGAGATATTTTGGTAGATGTTTAGACCTGGTTAAATTAAATATCTTTGATTATGTTCGTACAAAATATGTTCCTTGATTTAAAGATATAAATTGACAACGATGGATAATCTATAATAATTTTAGCTATATATGTATGATTTATTCTTCTTTTATGTAAATAATTTTAAAAATTCATCACTAATATGATATATTTTTTGGATGATATAGAATTTTTATGATTGATATAGTAAAATTATATCTCTTACAAAAGAGGAGTGTATTATATTTAGTATTTTTTCATACATAATTGTTTGTTCAAGGATCACTAAAAATCCATAAAATTAAATTTTTATTATTATTAGTAAGAAGTATATGATATTACATATATATTTTTAAATGAAAAATGGAAAGGGATATTTTTAATATATAAAATATTTAAGTTCATACGTAATATGTATACTAAAAGTTTTGTGATTTATTAAATCATCTGTACAGACATAAGAAGTTCTCCTCTGATATGTATTGATATCTCATAGTTTGATACATATTTGGATGTATTTCTAAGGTTAGTGATATTAGTTACCAAACATAGGATATTTATAAATATTTTTTTTTTGTTTTAAAAGATTGTTTTGTAAACTAAATAAAATGTTGTAGAAGTATTTAATACATGTATTAAACATCACATTTAGAGTTTTTATAGAAGTAGTGGTATAGGAAGCCAGTTTAGATGTGGAGGAATATATTAAACTATGAATGAGAGAAGCAGTTATGGAAAAAAAATATTAGCCACATTGCAACATATAAAATTCAACCATGATAACATAGAACAAATTCAAACTACTAATGAATTCCTTGGAAGAATAATATAAAAGTATTAGTTTAAATGTAGTTATTTGTTTTAATTTTTGTTTGGAATATATATTCAAATGTTGAAATTGATGTTATAGTAAAAAAAGTTAGTGTTTTGTAAAATATTTTGATCGATGGTTTTTGATGAAGAGAAAATATACTGAAATTATAAATTATAAAGATAGAAAATATAAAAGAAAAATGCAATAAATTATGAATGTAGAATAATGAGATGAAGAGTAGTCAATACAGTTACAACTTAATGGAATACTTATTTCGTTAAATAATATCATAGTGTTTAAGAAATTTTTTATATATTTTATAACTATGTTTCAAAAGTATATATTTCCAATAAACATATATTTAATGATATTTAAAGGATAAAACCTACTCATTTTCAATCCACACTATTTTTCTAGTATAATTATTGATCTCAGGAGAATACAGATCATGTGAAGGATTAAATATCTCATTTTTAGGGGTGAAACTTGTAAAAATATATTATACATTCTTTTAGTGTGAGTTTCTTTTTGGGAATAAAAATTATAGTTTTTAAATTAATAGTTTAAAAAATTATTCATTTTTCAAACGTAAAAATAAAGTTAAATTACCGACGCACCTCACCACTTAGTGATTTCCCACCAAGTTTAGGATCCTTTCATGTGGTATCAGAGCATAGTTACCTTCATTGAATACATACATCATAAATGTAATGTCTTCCTATTTTTTAGTTATATTATTTCTAGAATTTATATTATACAAATGGAGAATAAAAATTCAAAGAATAATAAGCAGGTTATAGTTTATTCGGCACCTCACGGATGATGTTTTCATTCTTAAATGAAAAGTGAGGGGAGAAGAGATTTGATATATAATTATTCCATGAATATGTTAAAATTATTGTATATGTATTATATGATAGTTTTAATTATATTTGAATGAGGAGAGGTGAGGAAATAAAATGAAATGAAAAAAACATGAAAAGAAATTAAAAGAAAAGGAAGGTGGTTTACCTCTTGATAACTTCTTCATGAGAACCTCATTAGGGGATCAGTTTTATTATTTTATTAATAAAAAAATTCTAGGAATTAGGAAAGAGGTTTTAAAGATTATTAGGCTGAATTTAGATAGGGATCAATTTTTGAGAGGTGTAAAGAGTATAGGTGGTGAGGGGTGGTATTTATAGTGGGAGAGGGAGTGTTTTTTGAATATATTAATCATTATTTTATTATTTTTCTCATTAAAAGAAATAGTGTTGATTATTGAGACTGAATAAAGAAACTAAATGATGTGAGTTTGAGATAATAGTCTTACCTCCCACTAAATCACCTACGAATCCATAATTAATGTATTTAACATATATCATAAATTATCATATTTTACAATTCACTAAAAAAACCTGTATTTTATGTAAATCCCAAATAATCACCATAAATTTTTTTCAATAGGTAGATTTAAAATATGAAATCTATTTTATTAAAATAATTTTCTAAATATCGTATGTTTTAATTTTAATTAAAATATTAATTTACTTAGAAAATATAGTTTTAAATGTTATAATTGATTTTATAACACTTGGAAAATTTAACTAAGGCCTCCTAAAATTATCTTATAATAATGATACATAAAAAACTAATTTATGAAAAACAAAATTATGAAATTAATTTTTTTTAAAATTATTAAATTAATTATAATATTGTAATTTAATATCTATGACTTACAATAATACCAACATTTAATTAATTATTTTTAAAAATATTTATTTACTTACACTATGATGTAATTATATAATATTACAATTTATAAGAAGATTAAATTTTATTTACACTTTCATAGAGGATGTTACTATTCCATTGTCTAGTTTACTATTCATAAGGGTCACATTACTATTCCAAATGTCAAGTTACTATATCATCCCTATATGTTCCTTAACTTCTTGAAATACTTCATATTTCATTCGTTATTTATTTATAATGTTTATATTGTGTTTTGATGTTATTTAATGTGATTTATACTATATGACATAATTATAAGAGGGTAATTTTCATTGATAAAAATTTGGGTTGTTACATTCTTCCCCCCTTTTGAAATTTCACCCTTGGAATTTTTTTTTACACAATAAGGTGAAAAAAAAATGTTAGTACTTCTCTTTCATCTCTTGCTTTAGTTCCTATGTTTCCTCTTCATACATATGAATCCACCATAGTACATTGACCAGGTGAGTAGTGGTGTTCAATAGATCATTATCACTAAGATCCAATATCTTTGTTAGATACTCCTCATAAGAATGATAATTCATCAAATGTACCACCTCTAAATTCAATACATGCGAAGGTTCTTGTATGTAATTACTAATGGGGAATACATGGAATACGATATGTTCTTGAGACATGGTTGGTGGATGTTCTAGCATATAAGAAGCAACTCTAACACAATCAATGATATCTAAGGGGCCTATTCACATGGGACTTAGATTACATTTATTCTTAGATCTCATGATCATCTTCCATGTACATTTGAATAGGAATACCATTTCACCAACCTTAAACTCTATGTCCTATCGACGATTGTCTGCGTAGCTCTTTTTTCAACTTTGGGATACCTTGTTGTGCTACTGAATAGGTTTAACCTTGTCTACAATTTCTTTTACCATATCAGGTCCTAGTATATTATGTTCACTGACATCATCCCAGCATATTCTTCACCTATTTCTATAAAGTTCCTTATATGGAGCCATTCATTTGATCGAGTGAAAACAATTGTTGTAAGAGAACTCAACCAGAGGCAGATGTTTGTCCCATATTACTTTAAAGTAAATAGAACATGTTGTTAATATATTTTCCATCATTTGAATACTCTAATCAAATTTCCCATCATCTTGAGGATGATGGGACATAATGATGTTCAACTCAATTCTTAAATAATTTTGGATACTTTTCAGAACATCAAGGTGAATCTCAAATCTCGATCAGATACTATTGATAGTGGTACTCTATGCAACCTCACCACCTCTTTGATGTATATTCTAGCATGTTCATCCAGTTTGAAGTCCTCTATAATTTCAAAAAAAATGATATATCTTTGTATGATGATCTATAATAACCCATATATCATTGTTCCCCTTGGATGTCTTTGGAAGTCTATTGACAAACTCCAAGGTAATTTTTTTTAATTTCCATTTCGTATGGGTAATGGTTGCATCATCCCTTTAGTCTTTCTTCTTTTCATCCTTCACATGATGACATACCAGAAACTTTGATATATATAGACTGGTTTTCTTTTTTTATATTGTCCCACCAAATGTTCTCTCGGAGATCTAGATACAAATTAGAGCTCCCTGGGTGAATAGAGAATGTTGATCTATGTGTGTCATTTAGATTCTCTTTTTGTATCATTGGATTATCATGTATACATAGTCTGAAAAATAATCTAAGAACCTTGTCCTCATCGATCTTGAACACAAAGGATTTCCCATTTTTGATATATAGTAACATTTTCTGAATTTCCACTTTATTTCCATGATAATTCATTTTCTTTTCTATAATATATGGTTAATCAATCATTTGAGAAAAGATTGAAGATATTCTTACCTAAATGGTTTCTATTTCCATAATTTGTAACTCTAATAATATTGAATCTGTCTCAATTTACACCATTGATAAAGATGCAGGTTTCAATCTAATTAGACCATCTACCTCTTTATTTTCTTCAATAGGATGGTAGTGCATTAAGAAATTGTAATCCTTGATAATCTATAACAATCATCATTGGTGAATATTAATTTCCTTATATGTGAATATTTATTAAAACTCTTGTGATCATGATATATCACACACTTCTACCCATAGAGATAATACCACTAGATTTTCAATGTAGAGATCATAGTTTCCAACTCCAAATGATACATAAGATATTTATTTCTGAAATTTTAAAATTATTGGGGTGTAGACTATCAAATTATTGTTTTTCATCAGTAAATAGTGTAATCCTCTCTTTGAAGAATCATTTTAAACCTCAAAAACTTCTCCACTTGTCAGGTGTGTGAGTAATGGCACAGTGATAAGCCTCATTTTATTCTTCAAAAATATTTCCTTGCATTCTTGAGTATATTCAAGCTTCTCTCCCTTACATTTTGTCTTGGTAATTGGGTTTAACAATCATTGTAATATCTTTAAAAATCATTGGTAATACCCATCTAGACCATGAAATATATGGATCATCATTAATGATGTTGGTCTGGGCCACTATTTGATTACCTTTGACTTGAAATGCTCCACAAATATCCCATTGTCTATGATAACATTCCCCAATAATGATAATTACTATATCATGAACTCACATATACTATACTTTATATATAGTTTATCCCTTTTTAAATTATTCATCACTGTATTAAAATGAAATAAGGTTTCCTCATTGCTCATGGAATATATTAAAATTTCATCGATAAAGACTACCAAAAAATTTTCAAGGTTATCTTTAAAGACTCTATTTATTAAATCCCTAAATTTTTTTGAAGCATTAGTGAGTCCAAAGGGATTCACTATGAACGCCTAGTGTCCGTACCTATTTCTGAAGGTTTTATTAAGAATATATTCCTTCTCCACCTTTAATTGGTGGTATCCTGACTCAAGATCCACCTAATAGAAATAATTGGACCCACATAAGGGATTGAAAAATTCATCAATATATTGAAGGGGAAACTTGTACATTATTTTGATTCTGTTAGGATCATGATAATCAAAGAAGTGGTGCATTAATCCATCCTTCTTCATCATGAAGAGGACTGCAGGACCCCATGATGAAGCACATGGGTGTATAAACCCCTTCTCCATATTCTTTTGTAACTGCTAATTTATTTATTCTTGCTAAATGTCGGCCATTAAATACGGTGTATTTCATATAGTCATAGATAAATGAATAAGTTCTATTTAGAATTCAATTACTCTATTAGGAGGAAGATCGTTCTATTATTCATAAATACATTAGTGTAATCTCTCATGATGGGAATGTCTTTGAGCATGATCAACTCCTTTGTCTCAATAATTTTAGTGAGTTATTCTTTCTCAAAAGGTATTAATATCCACAATTGATATGATGATTCTAAAGGATATTCATCATCCTTCTTAGAATTGTAAATAATTGGAGGATGATATTGGATGTGAATATTCATTTACCTTTCCCAACATTTGATGTTTCCATTGTATAAAGATAGCAAATCCATGACAAAAACAATATCAAACTCTACCAAAGGAAGTATGAAGATATTTTATGGGCGTTTTAGTACATAAACATTAATAGGGTAGGTGTTTTGTAGTTTGGATGCAATAATTTCCCAATTATCTATTTTCACAGATAAGTCAGTCTCCAAATTTTGAGGCGGTGTTTGAATAAATATACTAAACTTGCAATATATGAATGAATTCATAGAACAAGAATCAATTAGTGTGTTCACTATTCGTAAATGAATAACTATAATACATGTCACCATATCATTTTATAGATCTATATTATAATTTTTGATAGAATAATCCCATACTTGTTTCCATGGATGTTTTTATTCATTGCCTCTCACAGAGCTAAACCTAGAGAGTTTTTTAAGAAAAATGACCATGGTCCTTTCAGGTGAAACACTTCACTGCTATCTCAGCATTGATATGAACCATCCCTTCATCTTCCACATTAGTGGGACTATTAATATCCCTTCTCTAGTTCTTATCCACATACCCCATTTATCCACATTTTAATCATTTCATGGTTCCCTTTAGACAGATCCCATGATTCTTTTCCCCAAAATATTGACACATGGGATATTATGACTTCTTTCCATCATGGGATTTATTTGTTGATCTACCCATATTGGACTCTATTTTATAATTTCTTTCATTGGGACCAAGATACCATTGAGTGTCTCTGATCTCTCTATAAACCTTGAGAGAACAATATACAATCTTATCATAACAGTCGAATACTTAAATCACCAGTGATTTTCATTGACTTGACTTTAATCCACGAAACAACTGATCTTCCTCGCTTTCAGTGTTCTCGAAAAGCTATAAGAATATCTTGAATGCCTGGTAAAGTTACTTCATATGCCCGGATAGACTCATATTCCATCTTCTTAAGTATGAGGAACACTTTTTTCCATCTTGAGAAAGAGGTTTTGGAAGAAATATTTATTGAAAAAAATTTCTTAGATTCCTCCAAATACATGGAATCAATTTCCTTCTTAGACTTAATATTTATATCAGGTTCCATCATTGCTCATCTTCCCCACCAAAATAATTGAACACCATCACAAATTTCTTTTCTTTTGAGCACTAAATGAAAGGGAATATATTTTCAATGGAGTAAATTCATTGTTTCGTGTGGATGGGATATGAAGATCCCCAAAACATGGGAGGCCTTGACTGCATGAAATAATTAATGGAAACATTTCATTCCATGGAGAAAAAGGGTGTTCTATATGATTCATGTTATTATTCATAACAAGGGATGGTTGATTAAGTACAGTAATGATGTTTTCGGGACACATTCTCATCATATTTGGACTATCATTAGGGAAATCATCACATTTCCTATCACATTGATTATTGGCATGTGTTCTTATTTTTGCCTCTATTATTTAAGAAAATAAGTGCAATTAGGGGGCCTGAATACTTAACTAATAATCCTAAAAATGAATCATTAAACATAAAATTATAAATTCATAAAGTAAAAGTATGTCTCAACAGGTGATTCCCATTTATTCAATTTAGGTTATCCATGATCTAGTTCATTAATGATATTCTTATTGAATTTTTTTCCCATAATAATGGTTTTTAATATGATTATGTATTTACAAAATAATATCTTTCAGGAGTTTCATACCAGGTGCACTGTATGACCTATTGTTATGTACATTGTCACCAATAATTAGGCCTGAAACACCTCGTCATAATTGATACTTCTAGTTACATCAATTCTAGAACCACATCCACATGAAGAATCCATACATAGATGTAATTTTTTGATAAAACACTTAATATATAATAACCAAATTTATAGATTTTTCCTCATAAGTAGTCTCATCCCAAGGGTTCTTACTAATGGTCTCTATTCCTAGTCTTTAAAAATATCTAGACCTTCCTCTGATCCTGACTATAGAGACCCTAGACAACAATAATAATAACATAATTTTTAATGAATAATGAGATGTAATCATTACAAAAGAAATATGGGGAGAACCCAACCATCATAAAACTAATGAAAGGATTAATGGTGTCAAAAAAATAGAGGCTAATGGATTCTTAGATGATGTTCACACACTAAGGGGTAAGAGAGTAAAAACTGAAAAATGGAACAAATTCACCATCATGAATGTTCAACAATGTGAGAAAATATGACACTTCATTTATGTATTTCCATGTATGTAGAATGCTAGTTATAAAATCAATTATGGATCTACAATTCTTTATATGCTATAAGATAGAACAAGGATTCGTACATATGTTTATAATATAACTGTAAATAATTTTGTTGTCTCTCTCAATCTCAAACGGAAAATATTCATGGATAGGAAGAACTAGATTTCCTAGAAAAGATCCCAAGACTCCGCTTCTATTTAGTCCCCTATCCCAAAATTAGCACTCAAATATGAAATGATAAATCCTTTCGAGTCCCGAATAACTCCTCCCCACTCTACACCCAATAATTTTACACATATCATTACATGATTGTAAGTATAAATTGTAACGACCCGAAATTTTGAATAAATCTTGTTTCCTAATTTTGTGTGTTATTTTATTTTTATACTCAACAAAACTATTTCCTTTTATAACATGAGTATAATTAAAATGAGACCATTGGGTTTTGACTGTTATATGACCATTGGTCAATATGATCACTAGAAACTAAATGTTTCGATTATTGTCTCTAAATACAAGTGATCTTGGTTAATTAATATAGAAAGAATGTTGGATGGCCTCACCCAGTAGTCTTGGACCGATCAAAGCCCATCTAACAGAACTTGGGAAGGAGGTAGCACCACTAGACTTTTCTCTGGACCAAACCCAAGCCAAACGTCATCTTGTGAAGCTAGAACGGAATCACCATCACGAGAAGTTCAAACTGATATAAATTACTACTCGTGAGATGTTGGTCGAGCCGCCCTCAGATTCTCTCACATTACCACACCTTACACTTAGGTTTTATGCTGGGGTTATAATTGGCTATGTAAGGAGACTGTAACTGCCTTGTGTAATCCTTTGTTTTAAATAAAAATTGGTATTTCTTCTTATGAAGAATTTTATGAATTTTCAAATGACCGGATAAATATAGTATGGATATTTTTTATGAATATTAGAAAAAGGATATTTTAAAAATGTTTATGTAATCCTTAAATAATTAAAAATGTGTAATTATTTTCAAAAAAATGGTCTTCCACAATTATGTTCAGTATGAAATATGGAGTCTAATAAGATCAACGTAAATTTTGATGAATAGTAAATTATGAATAGTGCTTTTACACTTAGGATTAGTATTGTGACCAAGTGGATAAGTAATCTCACTTAAAAAATGTTTTAATATAATTTAAACACCTTGATTAAGTAATGTGATTCAATAAAATGGGTAAAAACGGTTTCATAAATTATTAGTCTAGTATTAGTTTTTTGGGGTGAATAGTGTTTTTTTAATTAAAAATAAAAATAAAAATATTTAGAAAATTATTTTTATAAAATTTAGTTCATTTTTTAAATCAGAGCATTGATATTTGGTTAAGGTGAAATTTTTGGATTTTTCTGAGAAAGTTGAATTTTCGATGAATAGTGAAAAATACAGTTTTGGGGTTTCATTATGATTAATGACATCATAACTGTGTCATGATGATGTCATGAGATATATTAAGGGTTGGTCGACCAAAGGTGATGAATTATTGTATTGGGGCCAATGTGGCCTCACTCCATGGGAAATACCATGGGAGAGCCCATGGTTTTGAGAAAACCACTTGTGAGGTGTCCCTTGGCCATTAATGCCTTGTCCCCTCACTTTCCCTATAAATACCAAGCCATACTATAATCCATTCGACTCCAAACTCTCCCCCAACGAAGCTCTGGTTTCATTACCTCCCATGGAGTCTTCCCAAGGTTCCCCCAAGACCTCAAGGTCCAACCCATTGAGTTTTAAGAGTTACGTTTTAAGATAAGGGATCCGACCTCTCTCTTTCTTTTCAAGTAATATCTTTTATTTCATTTCTTTTATGATCCATGTTCTTATGTTGGAGGATGTGATTTTATATCCTTTTACTGCCCTTTTTATGTTCATATTATGATATAACCCCTCTTTCTCTCATCAATTCATTTTAAGAATGTTTAACTGACGCCGTTAGGCTGCCGAATTTTTAAGGGATTCGTTCAACTTTCTCATTTTTCAAAGTTCTACTTTCATGTCAAGTTTATAAATTACCTTTTTATTATGATGGGGTATGATATATATATCTATAATACTGATCTTTTATTTTCATATGATTAGAGACCCTATTGGGTCTCATCAATTCATTTTTTTTAAGTTTAAGTGATGCCGTTAGGCTGCCGAATTTTTAAGGGATTCATTCACCTTTCTCATTTTTGAAAATTCTACTTTCATGTCAAGTCTTTAAAGTTCCTTTTTATTATGTTGGTGTATGATATATATATCTATTATATTGATATTTTAGGTTCATATGATGAGAGACCCTATTTTATCTCGTCAATTCATTTTTTTGAAGTTTAAGTAACGCTGTTAGGCTGCCGAATTTTCATAAGAAAAATCTTTTTTTTTTCATTCCTTTCATGTTCTTCATTTCATGTGGAATATCATTCAAATTTCATTACCATGTTCTAAAAAACGTTATATTCTGTTGCCTACTGTTTTATGGATCATTTATGAGTGGGTGACCCATGTCCACTCTCTTTTCAGTGTTTTCTAAAACCCTGTATCATTGCCGTTGTGCTGTAGAATTTTCGTCTCAAAATGTCTCTCTCTTATTCTCAAATTCATATATTTTAGTAAGTGAATACTCAAAGCTATTTCTTCTAAACAGGTATTCACATATATACCAAAATTTTCAATTTTAAATACTAGGATTTACAAACATGAGACCCGCTTTCCCTTTCTGTGGGTTTAATGTGACATAAAGATCATGTCTTTAAAGAAGTTTTTAAAACGTTATGATTATGAAATAAAACCCATTTCTTTTATGCTATATGGGTTGTTTATGAAATTTTTGATGATGATATATGTGGATCACATGATAATAAAGTAAAATTTAAGGGTGTGCCCTCATATCTCTCCAATGCATTGGGTAAAGACTTAATCTCTAGAGATGACCATTTAGAAGGATACCTTGGTGAATAACCTTGGTAATTTTTATTGACACCTTTGGGATGGACCTTGGTGAAACGAAAATGATTGTATTTGTAAAATTTTGTATCCACATATTCAAGTTATGAAAAACATTATTTTTATTATGATATGCCTCATGATTTCTTTCTCATTCCTTAATGTTCTTTTTCGTGACTTTATTGATGTATCTCATGTTCACATGTTAAATGTTTCCCTTGTTTCCCTTACTGGGCCTTTTTCTCACCTTTCCTTTGATGTATGCTCCCAGATTATGAGATTTTGTAATGAACTTAGGATGAAAAAATTAAGAATCCTTTCAAGTTTTTAAGAAGAATGTTTTTTTTCTCATGTAATATGTTCCTGGTTTCCAAGACACTAAACCAAAATGATCCTCGGTTTTGTAAAATGTAATGAAAAGTAATTTTATAAAAAGGGAGGGATGTTATAGTTGGTATCAAAGGATGGTTTAGTTATTTGTGGAAATTAGGATATGAAAACTTTAGGAAGAATCCTATAGAAAATTTTATATATAGAAAATATTCCTGGTATTTTGGTGAGTATTGAGTAAGGGGTTTCCAAGAAAATGCATCCATGTCAGGATACAAGCCGGTATATGTGGCTCTGGCACAGATGTACATAGAGGTAAAACCTGAAAACAACGCTTTGAGCTAGAATCAAACTAGAACTGGTACACGACAATGGGCCTTGTGGCACTCTTGGTTAAGACACTCCCAGGGGATATGCGCTTTGGTAAATTCATAAGCTTAGTATGAACCATTATTAAAGGAACAAAGACAAAATAAAATAAAGATTCACATAAGGATATATGATCATGGACAACCTAGATTGGAAACTAGGGAATCACAAGTTAGGGTATACTTTCCTTCTACAAATTTATCCTTCTATGCTTAAAGTTTCCTTTTAATGATTATTGTCTAAGTATTCATGCCCCAAATTATACTTTCTTTTCTTAGTTAATGGCAGGAAATGGAAGAACATGTCCAAAAAACCAATGTGATAGGAAATGTGATGATTTACCTATTGATTTGATAGAGATGATGAGAGATCAAGTTGAACATATTGTGATTATTCCAAACCAGCTATCAAAAATCACAATTAATATTTGGTACCTGGTTGAATGCCCAAATTCGTCAAGAAAGAAGATGATGAAGTCTCAGGGAGGTTCATCGGATAATGTTGATAAGGGAAAGAAGACCCAATTTTCTTTGAGCAAAAAGTGTGGAAAGGGGCACCAAGGAGAATTTCACAAAGAAACCAAGAGATGTTTTAAGTATGGGAATATAGGGCATAAAGTAGCCAATTTCTTTAAAAAAATTTACAATGTGATGAATGGAGATAAGGTTCGATCTAATGTACCTTATATATTTCGATGTTGTAAATGTGGATAAGTTAGACATTATCCAATGAAATGCTCTCTTGGAATGGGTGAGAATCATGATGAGCATCAACAATCTTCGAGGATAAGGGAACAATGCAAGTCATATGCTGATATGGATCATGATGAATCAAGTACATGTAACTTCTTCGCAATAATTTTCTACGTCATGTTGTATTTTAGTTCATTCCCCATGACCAAATCTTTAATGTTTTCTATGAACATCGAGTCACTAACTAAGATGGTTTTATATCATTAGGGAAAACATCTATTGTTATGTACCACATGTTGATATAGTGAAGCTGTTCTTCTTAAAAAAGTGATTAGGGGATTAAAAGATGATTATTATTTTGGAAGACGTTCACTATTTTGGGAACCCTATTTGATCGAGGTAAATAGATTACTATGATATTTTCTTTATGGAGTAAGGGTTGACTTATATTTTGAAGAATCGATGAATTTAAGGAAAACTTATAGTAATTTAGGTTACATATGGAAATGATTAACCTATCGTGGGGAAAATGTGATTAGGTTAGTTACTTTTGTTATAAGATGATAAGAGTGGTTGATGTTGTTTGGAGATGAATGATAAATTATATCTTGGAAGACTATGTTATTAGATCGTTCTTATAATTGGGTTTTAATCTTAGTTTGGTTTATTTTGAGGAATTTTAAGGACAGTTATTTATGGAATGGTCTATGATGAACTTTGGGTAGTACCATGGAACTTTGAATATTTAAAAGTAGTTTCCCTTCCTATGGGATTCTTTCTTTTTGAAGAGTTGTTTTATCTTACCCTTTCTATTTTTGGGATAATGTTTAATGATAGAAGAAATTGATAGTTAATCTTTTGTCGCTTATGTGACTCTCTATAAGATGATTCTTGTGTTTTGATGGGACCAATTGTTTTTGAATGCTCATCATTTGGAGAAAACATTAGTTTTGGTAGAAACTTATTAAAAGATGAAAATCTACATAAAGGTAGGTATATTTCCTTGTGTTTTTATTCTATGTAGTAAATGAATTCCTCAAAATTATGAAAAGTAACGTAAAACAAAAACGTTGTTGGTTTACTTTTCCTACTGGGTAATCAAAGACCATTTACACACACCATAAGTTTGTTAATTTATTATGGTTAACTTTCTCCTAATCATGTTTTCTATCACTCTCCCTCAGAACATGACCCTTTGTTTTCTCCTCCATGTCCATGTTTTCATACATGGAATCCTAGTGTGGGGTAACTCAGGTGACTTATGTAATTCCCTTTCTTTCTTTTAATGTAATATTTTTACTGACTCCTTTTCCGATGTGGGACTTTTGATGAAATTTCGAAACCCCATTTTAAAAATTGCGAGGACGCAATTTCTTAAGAGGGGAAGATTGTAACAACCAGAAATTTGGAATAAATCATGTTTCCTAATTTTGTGTGTTATTTTATTTTTATACTCAAAAAAACTGTTTCATTTGATAACATGAGTATAATTAAAATGAGACCGTTGGGTTTTGACTGTTATATGACCATTGGTCAATATGACCGCCGTAAACTAATCGTTTCAATTATTGTCTCTAAATAAAATTGATCTTGGTTAATTGATATAGAAAGAATATTTGACGTCCTCACCCAGTAGTCTTGGACCGATCGAAGCCCATCTAACAGAACATGGAAAGGAGGTAGCACCACTGGGCTTTGCTCTGGACCAAACCCAAGCTGAACTTCATCGTGTGAAGCTAGAACGGAATCGCCATCGCGAGAAGTTAAAACTGACAGAAATTACTACTCGTGCGATGTTGGCCGAGCCGCCCTCATATTCTCTCACCTTAGCACACCTTACACTTAGGTCCTATGCTGGGGTTATAAGTGGCTATGTAAGGAGATTTTAACTGCCTTGTGTAATCCTTTGTTTTAAATAAAAATTGGGATTTTTGATTATGATGAAGTTTATGAATTTTCCAATGACAGGATAAATATTGTATGCATATTTTTGATAAATATTAGAAAACGGATATTTTAAAAATGCTTATATAAACCATAAATTATTAAAAATGTATAATGATTTTCAAAAAATGGTCTTCTATAATTATGTTCAGTAAGAAATTTGGAGTCTAATAAGATCAACTTAAATTTTTATGAATTGTAAATTATGAATTGTGATTTTACTCTTAGGATTAGTAATGTGACTAAGTGGATTAGTAATATCACTTAAATAATGTTTTAATATAATTTAGACACCTTGATTAAGTAATGTGATTCAATAAAATGGGTAAATAACAGTTTCATAAATTATTAGTCAAGTATTCATTTTTTCAGGTGAATAGTGTTTTTTTATTTAAAAATTAAATTAAAAGAATTTATAAAATTATTTTTATTAAATGGATTTCATTTTTGAACTCAGAGCATCGATATTGTGTTAAGGTAATTTTTGGGGATTTTTCTGAAAAAATGGATTTTCAGTAAATAGTGTATTTATTTAAAAATTATTTTTAAAATATTTATAAAATTATTTTTATATAGTGGAGGTCATTTTTGAAGTTCGAGCATCAGTATTTGGTTAAGATGAAATTTTGGGATTTTTCTGAGAAAGTTGAATTCTTGATGAATAGTGAAAAATACAGTTTTAGGGTTTCAGTATGTTTAATGACATCATAACTGTGTCATGATGATGTCATGAGATATTTTAAGGTTTGGCCAAAAAAAGGTGATAAATTATTTTATGGGGGTCATGTGGCCTAACTCCATGGGAAATACCATGGGAGAGCCCATGGTTTTGAGAAAACCACTTGTGCGGTGACCCTTGGCCATTAATGCCTTGTCCCCTCACTTTCCCTATAAATACCAAGCCATCCCCTCATCCATTCGACTCCCAACTCTTCCCCAACGAAGTTATGGTCTCATTACCTAACAAGGAGTCCACCCAAGGTGCCCCCAAGCTTTCTAGGTCCAAACCTTTGAGTTTTAAGAGTTACGTTTTAAGGTAAGGGATCCGACCTCTCTCATTCTTTTCAAGTAATCTCTTTTATTTCATTTCTTTAATGCTCTATGTTATTATGTTGGAGGATGTACTTTTATATAATCCTTTTACTTCCCTTTTTATGTTCATATGATGATATAACACCTCTTTCTCTCATCAGTTCTTTTTAAGAAAGTTTATGTGACGCCGTTAGGCTGCTGAATTTTTAAGGGATTCGTTCACCTTTCTCATTTTTCAATGTTCAACATTCATGTCATGTCTTTCAAGTTCCTTTTTATTATGTTGGGGTATGATATTTATATCTATAATACTTATCTTTTATGTTCATATGATGAGAGACCCTATTGGATCTCTTCAATTCATTTTTGTTGAAGTTTAAGTGACGTCGTTAGGCTGCTGAATTTTTAAGGAATTCATTCACCTTTCTCATTTTTCAAAGTTCTACTTTCATGTCAAGCCTTTCAAGTTACTTTTTATTATGTTGGGGTATGATATCTATATATATAATACTAATAATTTTAAGTTCATATAATGAGATACCCTATTTTATCTAGTCAATTCATTTTTTTGATGTTTAAGTAACGCCGTTAGGCTGCCGAATATTCATAAGAGAAATCTTATTTTTTCCTTCCTTTAATGTTCTTCATTTAATAAGTTATATCTTTAAAATTTCATTACCATGTTCTCAAATACTTTATATTATTCCCCCTACTGTTTTATGGATCATTTATTATTGGGTGACCCATGTCCCCTCTCTTTTCACTGTTTTCTAAAACCCTGTATCATAGTTGTTGTGCTATAGAATTTCAGTCTAAAAATGTCTCTATCTTATTCTAAAATTCATTTATTTTAGTAAGTGAATACTAAAAGCTATTTCTTCTAAAGGGTTACTCACATATATACCAAAATTTTCTGTTTTAAATTCTGGGATTTACATACATGAGACCCGCTTTCCCTTTCCGTGGGTTTAATGTGACATACAGATCATGACTTTAAAGCAGTTTTTAAAATGTTATGATTATGAAATGAAACCCATTTATTTTATGTTATATGGGTTGTTTATGAAATTTTTTAGGATTATATATGTGTATCACATGATAATAAAGTCAAATATAAGGGTGCTCCCTGATAGCGCTCCAATGCATTAGGTAAATACTTAATCTCTAGAGATGACCATTTAGACTGATACCTTGGTGAATAACCTTGGTAATTTTTATTGACACCTTGGGGATGGACCTTGTTGAAATGGAAATTATTGTCTTTGTAAAATGTTGTAGCCACATATTAAAGTTATGAAATATGTTATTTTTATTATTTTATGCATCATGATTTCTTTCTCAGGCCTTGAAGTTCATTTTCATGACTTTATTGAGGTATATCATGTTCACATGTTAAATGTTTCCCTTGTATCCCTTACTAGGCCTTTTCCACACCCTTTCCTTTGATGTATGCTCCCAGGTTATGAGATTCTGTAATGAACTTAGGATGAACAAATGAATAATCCTTTCTAGTATTTATAAAGAAAGTTTTTTTTCTCATGTAATAAGTTCCTGGTTTCTAAGACACTAAACCTTAAAGATCCTCGGTTTTGTAAAATGTAATGAAAAGTTATGTTATAAAAGGTGCGGGATGTGATATAAATTAACATAAAATTACAACACAATGATTGTAAAGTCTAGTGTCTTAAAATATTTGGTTCATAAATATTAAATCATGGGAATAAAAAATATTTCATTATTTATCATCACTTATAAGATCCTTACTTACTTTTAGCCATTACATCTATATAGGAAAACCTAAGAATAACATGAATAAATGGATGATATAAAAATCACAATAATGGAATAAATATTAAAATATATCTTAGCACATGGGTAAGAAGGCATAACATAATAATATAAAAATGAATGGAACATGAATAATCATAAGTAATCAGAACATATAGAACATGAAACAATATAATCATGTAACCATAATAATGTGGAAGCAACATTAAAAAAATACTTTATCATGAGTCAAGTTTTATTTCACTTAGGGAAACACGACTCAAGGCTCATTGCGCATAGGGGAGAACGAGTCAAGGTTAACCTCAAAACCTATATCACATGGACCATAAGTCAATGATTACCACCAAGACCATTTCACATAGTGTCTAATGAGACTAAACTATACCAAATGAATTGGATAGAAATATGGGCACACCCATCATAACTTGTTCATGAATGTACTTGCCACATAAATAATCATACATAAGTAATCAAACATAAACAAATGTGGGAGAATATTAAATGTTACCATGAATAAAAGAAATTAAATTATACATGGAAATCAATAGTAGAATATAGTCATATATCATGGTAAGTGATGCCAATATTAATTAAAAAGAGTATTTAAAAAACATTAGAAAAGAAAACATTTTTGTACGGTTTAAGGGAAAACATTCAAGATTCATTAAAATAGGAAGGGACTAATTGTTTTTATAAAACTAGAATTCAAAAAATGTTGTTTTTCATGATAAAATGTGTGATATTTGAAAAATAATGGCGGATTAAAATAGATTATACAGTTCACATAAAATTAGGTATGAATTCATGAATTTCCCTTAAACCAAGCTTTCTTATCCGGAAGAATTGAGTAGGTATCCTTTCAAAATAATGTATATCCCTAAAAAATAAGGATTAATGGATTTTGAAACATGGGTTTTCAAACTTTAAACAAAATTTATAATGATTACATAAAAATATAATATAATTTCATTTGTTTAAAAAGAGAAAATGAGTAACCCAAAGGAATAATGGATGTTCAGGTAGAATCCCTTACCAAATGCCTGAATCAATTCTGCACTTGATCATAATGTCTTAAATAAACAAATTAGATTCATTAATTAATAATTAAATAACTGTTTATAAATTCATTTGATTTATTAAAAAGTTATTATTTTTATTTTTGGCCTTTTTATGGTTTAAGATAATCAATTTCATCATTTGAGAGTGTTGATTTTCATGGTTTTCATGAGCGGTTTACTTGTATATGTTTATAAAAATAATTCATAATGAGGATAGTTTTCTAGAACAAATAATATATGTTATTAATGAAATTATAAAATATTAAAATACAATATGTTTTTCATATGTTAGGATTATAAATTACATAAATAAGTCATGATTATCATTTAGAATAATGTAGTGTTTTTTAGCGCATAGATCTCATTTTATTTTCTAAATTAATAACATATGTAAACAATTATTCTAAAACATTAAATAAGATATAATCCATGTATTATAATATGTTTAAAATATGATAAAGGTTTCAGGACTGTAATTGAATATTTAATTTATATATGATATCACATCATCCTCCAAGGGGGTAAATTAGCACCTCACGAACGATGTCTTCATTATTAATGTAAAAGAGATAGGAGAAGAAATTTGGCGAATAGTTATTCCAAAAACATGATAAAATTATAGTATATGTAATATTCTATATTTTTTCATGATATTTGGATGAGGGTAGTTGACTATATAAAATGAAAATAATTGAACTTGAATATGAATTAAAACAAAATGAAGATAGTTCAACCTCTTGATTCATTCTTCTAGTCAACTTACTTAGAGGATTGGTTTTGGTCATTCATTAAGACAAAAATCCCCTAGACCTACGGAATAAGTTTTTTTTACTATTATTGGGTATTATTTGGATGAGGATCATGTCTTCATAGGTGTGAGTAGAATAATTGGTTTTGGGTGGTATTTATTGATGAGGAGGGGTTTTTTTGAATATTTTAATCCTTATTATATGATTTCCCTCAAGAAAAAAAATAGTATTTATTTCAAAGACTAGATATATTATTTAGATCAATTAGGTTATTTATAATGGACTTACATCAATACTACATCACCTATGACTCCATAATTCAAGTATTTAGCATTTATCATAAATTATCATCTTTTAATCTTCACAAAAAATTCAACTATTTTTGAAAAATACCAAAAACTCACCCTAGTCATTTGTCGATGTGTGGAAATAAAAAATGAGCTCCATTATATGAAAATAATTTTCTAAATATGAGAGATTATAAATTTAATTTAAATCATCATTTACTAGGAAAATACAATTTTTATAATTATAACAAATTTTATTACACTTTTAAAAATTAAATAATGTATCATTAATTTATATTATAATCATAAGAAATCATACTAATAATTTATGAAAACATTTTTTGAAATTAAATTTTCTTTTAAATGTTTAAACTAACCCTAAAACTGTAATTTAATATTTATGACATACAAAAATAATGAAACATAATTAATAATTTATAAAATATTTTTTTACATATACTCTGATATAATTATATCATATTACCATTTATAAGATGATTAAATTTTATTTATACATTCATAGGTGAGGTTACAATTCCATATATTAATGTACTATTCATAATGGTCGCATTACTATTCCAAATATCAAGTTACTATTTTATCACTGTAGGTTCTTTATCTTCTTGAAATACTTCTAATATCATTAATTTTTTCCCAAATAGACTGAAGGTTATATTTTTATTGATTTTCTATAACCCCCATTTCAAGGGATGAGGGGGATCCCTTACAAGGCTTGTAGGGTTAGAGAAATTATTATATGAATGGAATTTTCATTGATAATGTTTTGGCATGTTATATCATTAATGTTGTTTCTTGTGACTATGTATAGTAAATAGTGAATGTGAGTTTGAAATAGTGGATTCTTACATCATAAATGGCTCAAAAATTCATGTATTTTTCTTTTGATGTAAAATATTGTAAATTATAGTATTTCACTATTCATCTATAATTCAACTATTTTAGAAAAATACCAAAAATTCACCCCAACTATTTTCAACATGAAGATTTAAGAATTGTAATTCATTTTTTGAAAATATGTTCATAAATAGGATAAATTTAATTTTAAAATAAAATAATCATTTATTTGAAAAATACTGATTTTAATATTATAATGGTTTTTATAATACTTTGAAAAATTAGTTATGGTATCATAAAATTATCTTATGATTATAATGAAAAAAATATTAATTTATAAATCTATTTAATGAATATAAATTTTCTTTTAAATCATCTTATTAACTACAATGTTTTAAATAAACATTTACGTTTCACATAAAAGAAATCATCACTTAATTTATCATTTTTAAAACATTTATATACATATTACATTATATAAATATATCATATTTTCATTTATGAGATACCCTATATTTTTTTATAATTTCATAGGACTGTTTTTATTCTTATTCCCAAATTACTATTCTTAATCGCCACATTAATGTTCTAAAAATTGTGTTAATATTTAATCAAATATCACAGTTCATTTAAGCTAAGAGTAACATGAAACATAAGCTATTGAATAAATTGAATTTCTTTAAGAAGATAGATACCATAAAATATTGGTGTTTTATATTCTTCCCTCCATTAAAAACATTGATTTTCAAAATTTTCATTACTATTACCCTATAAACAGATGTGGTGTTCACTTTGTCATAGCCTCCTCAGTTTCCCACATTCCTTCATCCATTTTATCGTTTCTATAAAGACCATTTACTAGTCTAGTCATTTTATTTCTAAATACAATCTTTCTAGTGTCAAGAAACGTGAATGACTCTTCAAAGTAAGACAAAATAGTTTTTAGTTCTATTTCGTCAAAGGTGATTACATGTTTTGGGTCTGGTAGGTACTTCCTTAACAATGATATGTGGAACAGATCATAAACATAGGAAAGGCTAGGTAGCATCACTAAATAGTATTTCAAGGCTCCAATTCTATTTAGAATTTCAAAAGATCCAATGTACTTAGGGATAGTTTTCCCTTTCTTTCCAAATCATATAACACACTTCAATATAGATACATTTAAGAAAATATGAATCAATAGATCTTTCCTCTAGTTATGAGTACAACTCTTTTTCCTACTTTAATATGAATTGATATGAATTTGAATAGTCCTTGCCTTACCTATTCATTCCTCCTTTAATTTTGGGTCTAGAATATTACATTAACCAAATTCATCCAAAATAGTTGTTTTACTCCATCCCTTTACATATAATGAGACATACTATTCAATTTTAATACCTTAATGGAAAATATTGTTATATTAATATTTTACCAAGGATAAACACTAATCCCACATATGATGAATGTCATGTAAGTGGGATCTAAAAATATATTCTTATTTTTGAGTATTCCTTTTATATTTTTCATTGGTTTGACAGTGATAAGAAGTGGTTAAATGAAGCTATAATTCAAAACGTTTGGAAAAATATTCCAAATTTTGATGTAAAACTATGATCTCGATTAAACACAGTCAATAGTGGTGAACTGGGAATTGTTACAACTTTGTTAATATAGTTTTGTGAAAGGAAATCCATTGGAAAATCCATCATTATAGTGAGTAAATGTGAACATTTAAAATATCAATCAATAATTACCCATATTCCATAATTATTTCTTGGATTCGTTGCTAATGTAGTGAAAATAAAAATAGTAATTATAAGGACCCATCCTTAAACATTAAATAATCTTGAATTAAGTGGATAATTAACATTGAGGATCTTTTCCGTTTTAGAGTTTTATAGAATTAGGTCATAACATTTATATACCAATATTAATATTACGTGTATAAAATTTTACTTAGTATACATTTTTTCATAAAAAAACTATTGAAAAAAACGAGTCATGTCTAGTTCCAGGTTTTAGACAGCATGACTTTTCCTTGATCCCATCCTTGACCCTTATTCATATTTATGTCATGTGGAAAACATTTCAAAATCTTAGGATGAGCATAAAAATCTCAGTAAGGGATATAAAATAAGGAATGAAAACATTAGTCCATCAATAAATACAAAACAATGAAACCATACTTTTCAGTCATAACATACCTCATGAAATCATAAGATATACGAATAACACACAGATATCATAAATCATTAAGCTATCTTATGGAATCCATATCAAACATACATTGTTTTTATCCCAACTACATAGGGAGTAACATTTGGAATACCCATCACAGTATATTCTGTAAATCTCTTATGAGAAACATTCATGTTTACCTTCGTCATGTTACTCAATGCATTGGCGAACTATTTCGGGCTCACCCACCATAGGTTTATCACGAAACCACCAGTATATGTAAAAAATTCCCAATTACCATAAAATATTCATAACACATAAAAAAATCATGAATTAAATATAACATTTCCACATTGTAATTATAATATATCATTTTAAGATATTGACATAGTCAATGCTTTATCACAACATTTTCAAAACCATTTAAAACATTTAATAAAGAGATATTTGAATAAATGTCTCCCATACCACTTTGAAGAATTTAAAGTAATTAACATTTAAATCATTAAGGTACATATAAATAAATCCCAAAAAACAATTTGAAAACATGGACATTGATAATAAATATTTAGAAGAATAAATCATTAAAATATTTGAAATGATATTTTAGTTAAAGAATGTTTCAAAAAAATGAGAGATGATTGAATATAATGAATTAAGGGATAACATTTAATCAGGAAATTATAATATCATGAGAATAATGGGATTAATTATATTATATGATACAGGTCATTATATACACCCCATAAGAGTGAGTTGGTGTATAACAACAATGATGTCTCAATGGAATGTAATTTGAGATGAAATCCCTTATGAAGAAGGTGTCATTAGATTAAGGATAAATAAATTACATAATTATGTGTGAAAAAACTAAATACACTCAATATTATTTGATATTCAGTGTAAATAAATCAAAGGAAATTCCCACATGTACTTTTTAAGATAAAACCAAAGACTTGGATGTTTAACTCAATAAAAGTAAATTGAGTTAAAATTACTCTTATCAAGTTCATATCGATGAATTCATAATTTATCAATGGTGTGGTTATGTGTATCAAAATTATATCGACATAAATGGGAGAGGAAATTAAATCATAAATAAACAAATAGTGATTCCACATATAATCAGATCATGACATAATAACGAATTATTAGATTTACCCAAGGAATCAAATTTTGGATAAAAACGATCACTTACCGACTTGGAAATTTATGAAACATACACCAAATGCAAGAAGGATCATTTAATGAAGTTTTAAATAACCAAAAATTAAAGTATATTTCACAAATATTACAAATAATGGGTAGTACATATACCACACAAAATGAAATAGTGGAAAATATTGCATGTATCTCATGGGAATAAAAAGAGAGATGAAAATCCCTTACCACGTTGTCATTAATTGGATATTATGACCAAAAGTTAATAACCACAAAATTATTCATATAATAAAATGAATATAAATATAATAATTCATTACATAATACACCACATGCAATAAATTAGTGGCGAACAATAAAAATCTCACGAAATAAAAAGTGAGATAAGACAACACTTACCTTGTGTCCAACGTGACTCGTATGTTCCTTGTTCTTCCAGAATAATAAACATAAGTTAATTTATACTTTCTTCAAAACATTTTTAATGTTTATTATTAATTTTATAACACTTATTAACTTTCAATAACTGTTAGTTAATTTTTTTAGTTTATATCAGACATTTTGTCGATGTTCGGAATTTGAGTTAATAATGAAATTGTTATAATTAAAATTTGTCTATGTGGTCAAAATTCCATTATCTCCAAAAAGATATTAATGATTTAGATATCATATATATCATATATATCTAATGTATATATTTATATATATATATATGTTTATAATAGTACATAAAATTTTGGAGATAAGAAATGAAATACATTGTTCATGGAGATGGTAATTCATATGTACGCATGAATGCTACTTTCATTTCTATTTAATAATTCATGGAATGAAAAAATAATGATAAATAGGTATATTATAATTATATTATAATATCATATGATATATATGTTACATAATTTCACTAACTCTATCTTTATACGTTTCATGTATGTCCTGAAAGAATCATATCACCTTGAGGAGGCGGTAGTCCGCACTTCCTAAAATGAAAATATCGCATTTCACTATTATAGAAACCATAAAGGTATTATATAAACAAAAAATACAGAATCATAAATAAAACATAAACATAATATATATAATATATAAATATTGTTCCATCAAAATGACCACCATGAGAGGCGGTAGGAGTTAATTGAATAATCATCTTTTCGTGAGGCGTTAGTTTTCCATCCACATAAACATTGTGTTATTTACCCATTAGATTGATGTGTGTGTATGTGTAGTTATAAAACTTATCATAAAAACATCCAATTACATTTATAATACTTTTATTGTTATAAAATAAAGGAATAAAAAGTTTTTAGTGGGTTGGAGAAGTAAAATAAAACAAAAGACCATAAGAGAAGACATTGCCTTTAAATCAGGTAACTCCCTTTGATTTGAACCAAAGGGGTTTCTTGAAGTTCTCTCTACCTAAGGTAAGTCTTCTTGGATAAATAGAGGGATATATGGAGATTATTTGGGAAGGTTTTGGATGAACCAAAGGCTTGAGAAGTGTGGGAAATTGGATGGAAGTGAGGGCTTTTTATAAGGGAGAGGATGGGATCTTTATGAAAGTTTGAAACAATTATTATATTGTAACCTCAAATTATGTTTCAAAAGTTAAAATAATCATAAAATTATAATTGAAGATGAATCATGGTCGAAATAAAATCATCCAATAATATTTTGACAAGTTTTGGATATTTTTTTAATATTTATATTCTTATTTATTTAAATCATTTATTAATGAGGTAAAAATTGCATTATTATTATGTCATAAATAATTTATCTTATTGGATGTCCAAAAATGATAAAAAAAAATAACATGATGTAGTTAATAATTTAATCTTTATAATTAATATTTTTTGCCTAAATTATTACTTATATAACTTGATGTAAAAACTTATTTACTAAAAGATATTTGTTTATGTCATTTTTTCCTTTACTTTAAATTAATTATTATAGTGTGTCATTATTACTCCCATGTGGCTCCATGGGGTCCCAAGTTCGACCCCATAATGCCCATGGTCAGCATTTTATTAGAAAATAAGATTAGGACAATTGTTAGTGTGATTTAATACTATTATATTATTATATTTTACCCTTTTTTACTATATTTACCATTTAATCATGGAAAATAAAATATTTACAGAAGTAAATATTTAAAATGTCTAAAAATAAAAGTTACCTAAGTACACAATTCGGACCTACTATATCCAAATATGGAATCCATTTTTCTAAATTCAAAACACAGAATTGGAAAAAATTAATTTAAAATTAATTCCCGCTATCAAATCAAAAATCATGTTTTTAAGAAATAATAACTATCAAAATATTGAAAGTGCCACATTGTAAAAAGAGTAAATGAAACTATCACGTTAAAATAAAGGTAGATATGTACAATGGTTACCCGAGACAACAGATACTAGGATTCCTTAAAAACATGGATATGGAAGAGAAACATACTATCATAGATTAATAGAGTGATAGATAACTTGATCATGGAATGTTAAAAACCCGAAAACCATAAATTTGTGGTTGGGTAAAAGTTTGATGACAAAAGACAGCTTATAATATTTTTTCTTCAAGATGCTTTTCATCGGGTTTAATAATTATTTAAATAAAAAGACTAATATTGTAATGAAATATACATACTCGTCATGTAGAGTGTCATGCATTAATAAAATTCTACCACAAACTCATCCTTTCTTCAAACGGTAAGTATTCAAGATGACTTTTTCACATTGAAAGAACTATAATCATCTTCTATAGAATAACATGATCCGAAAAATATAAACCATATATTTTCCCAATCTTTATACATTATCAAAAACCAAAATTTTTTAGTACATTATCAGATCATCCCTAGAAGGATAATCTTTTAAAATAATAAGTACTACTCTTAATCTCTAAAATTCAACCAAAAGTACCCAATGTTCACGAAAGACCATTCTATATACAATTGTCCTTAAAATTATTCAAAATAATCCAAAATAATATTGATACCGAAAACTAAGAAGGATTTTATCACATAGTCTTCCACATTAAATCTTAACATTTATCTCCAAATAAAATCGACTACTCTTAATGTCTCGTACTAAAGTTTAATTAACCAAATCACATATTCTTTATGATAGGTTAATCATTTCCATTAAAAAGACAAATCAACATATGTCCATAATAAAAACATAAATTATCCCAAAATAAAATTCCACCATTACTCATCAGAAGAAAATATAATTATTCTTTGAATAACATTTTCATATATCAAACTTCAGGGTTACACATACTATAAAAAGTCTTCTAATATAATCCCATCACCAAAAGAGCCTTAATAAATTTAATCATTTCACCATCCTAAAATCTACCATAACTCTTGAATCACATATATGTTGACTTCTTACACATTCAACGTTCTTCATGATCAATTAACCATTCTTTACCAACTTATTCTAAAATACTTCTTTCCTACAAACAAAATCATGAATAATATTCTAAGATTCAATAATGTAAAAACATATGTTAAGAAATAATCCATACCTTTCATTGGTAAGTTTCAGTTTCTTCATCCTCAATTGGAATGGCATTTGGTATTGGTAAAAATATATTTGAACAATCCTGGTGATCCCATTCCTGAAACTTCTTTGTAGGACAACGGTTTGCATAATGACAATGCAAACCACATTTAAAACATTCAATTGATCCCTCAGAAAGAACTTCTTTCCCTTTCATTGAGTCAACTGGTTTCATCCTTTCTCAATGGAAGGTTCTTGATTTATGACCTTAACTTACATATCTATAATATCTTCTCATCCCTTTGAATCATTTTCCGACGTGTTTCTTCCTATATCCTTTACACATAGGTTTTTAATATACTTACCTTTTTTATTTTTAACTGAACATATGCGGGGATTTGCATCTCGCATATTTTATGCCTTATAAAAATTTCCAAGGTTCTGGTGGTCAATCATTACACTAGGTAGTTGGAAAAGAATAACCACAAGAGTTCTAATTGGGGCTCCTATTTCATTCAGTTTCTCATTCAGAAAACCATCACAGTTTTCATCACATCCACTATTACTTTGGTGCCTGCTAGATCCAGCCATTAACTAAAACAAAAACTGTAAGTCTGAGTATATCAGTAAAATCATCATATAATATCTTAAGATTAGGGTAGATAAAAAGATGTAGATTATCAATATACAAGAGGGGGTTGAATTGTATACTTCAAAAATTTCCTTAATCAAGGAACGGACTATGATTAACAAAGTTAAACTAAGAAAATTCACAACACCTCTAATCACCAATGAAATATTGGTACAAAGTATGAAGTTACAAACATCTAGTTCCATGCACTTGTTTAAATTTGGAAAGTAATTCAGAAAAATAGGTTCTGAAAATATGGATCCGGAAATTGAAACTTAACCAGAGTTTAAAAAGGTGAGATTATACCTTAAATCATGTAGAATATAAATAAATGAGAGTACAAGTGTAATGAAATATAAGAAAGTTATACTTTCTTTATAATACACAATGCAGCAAAAAAACAAGTATTACAACTACAAGCAACAATAAATAACTCTTTTAACCCAAAGAGAAGGGTATCCAACAACCATGGATAAAGATCCCTTGATTTATACTTTCAAGAAAGTCTGTCATACCCACACCAGGGTAAGCCCTCGATACGAATATCAGAGTCTTTGTCTTTCTATCCCCGCAAGCCCTCAACTTAAAGGTAGTTGGAACTTCTATCTTCCTCGGTATGGAGGCCCTCAAACTTCAAGGAAGTCAGAACCTCTGTCTTCTTATCCTTGGAAACCCTCGAATATAATCACCAACATTCAGAATCTCACAAAGCAAGTCTGCACAAGGAAAAGTGTGAACAAGTTGTTCAATCTTTCTGTACGAAACATGAGATTTGATAAGAGACTCTCTCTCTAGAAATCACCTCAATAGAAAGTAAGAACTAGTGTCAATGATCAGTATTGAGCTCGTTCAAATGAGCTCTTATTTATAGGCTCGGTTGGAACGGTCGGCTCCCTCCTCCAACAGTCACATTTTCCTTAAATTTCAGAGGGACCTGTACATGTGTAACTGAACCAACGGTAAGTTATAAATAGAATGGAAGAAATCATTTTATAAAAAAAAATGTGTAACTGAATGCAAGACATCATTTTGTAATGGAGCATATGTAAGCATAAGAAAAAATAAAGTTCGGAGTGTAAAAAATTAAATGTTCGGAGTCTAACAAAAATGGAATTCAGAGTCTATAATAAAAAGGATATGTAGATTCTATTTTATTGGAATTCTATAATGCCCCGACCCCAGTTTCCCAGAGTCGGTGCAATATTGCGTAACATCGGCATGACCACAAAAGATCATGTCTCGAAAGACCGATTATTTTAGTAGCCTTGGAAACAATAGATACATTCATAAATATTACATTACATTATAAAGTGAAAAGCCACAATAAAATAGTCTCCATAGTCCACACTTGAATCCCCTTTAGACTATCCCAGTAGGTCAGTCATAAAATATTTCTTCACATCCTAGGAAAAATAAAACATTGAAAGGGGTGAGCTCAGATGCTAAGTAAGGATAACAATGTAGCGGATGCTTTGATAAATAAACATAAACATTTAAAACAATGTATAAATAAAACAAAAGACTTTTAAACTTGAACATAAACATACTATGTCAAAAGTAAAATGAGATAATGACATTTACTTATTCACATGGATATTATACTGGTCGAATAATCACATACAATATCAAAAACCACTTTCATAATGATGGAATGCATAATTCCAGACTATCATACCCATGTAGCCAAGGCCTCATGCCAATACTACGAATAAGATTTTGTCATGGCCTCGTGCCAAGACACTAGTCTGTCTCATGAGACCTTCCGATGCATCGAGGAGCTATAGAGGGATACACCCGTCACTTATTAAGTCAAATTCATTCCTCATATGAATAGGTTTAAACATATGATAAACCATAACATAATTGTATCACATAAAACATGCATCAAGGAAACATAAAATTTCCATATTTCAATCACAAGATATCAATACAACACATTGATATAATAAAAACACTTTCAAAACCATTTTCAATACCAAAATAAAAGAAAATTAAATCTTAGTATTTATTTTTCATTTTTAAAAAATGTTATGGCTTGTAGAGGAAGCTGAATCACTTTGAGGGGGCGGTAGTCCGCACTTCCTAAAATGAAATTATCGCGTTTACCAATAATGGAAATCATAAAGTATGCCACAAATGAGAAATACAGAAGCATAAAAAAACATAAACATAATATATATATCATATATGAAAATAGTGTCATCAAAATGTCCACCATTAGAGGTGTTAAAATAATATTGAACAGTCATCGTTTCGTGAGGCAGTATTTCGCCACCCACATAAACAGTAAGATCTTTAACCATTAGATGAAGGTGTATGTAAGTGTAAATAAATTCTTTCTCATAAAAACATTATAGTATATTGAAGATACTGATTTTGTTACAAAATATTGGAATAAAAAGAGTTTAATGGGTTGGAGAAGCAAAATAAAACAAAATAACATAAGACAAGACATTACCTTAAAATCGGGTAACTCGTTTTGATTTGAGCCGAAGGCTTCCTTGGGAAGAATTATGCCAAAAGTGAGGCTTCTTGGAGTAATAGAGGGATTTTGGGAGAGTATTTGGGTAGATTTTTGCCGAGAAAATGGCTTGATGGTGTGAATAAGGTGGTAGAGGTGGGGGGGCCTTTTATAAGAGGAGAGGAGGGGCACTCTTGGAATGTAAGGAAATGTTACATTATTATGAGATAATTTTCGGATTTTAAAGGTTCAAAAATTATATATTTCGAGGATAAGGTGATAAGGGTTAGAAATCTACCCATACAATTGGTTTTTTACAAGTTTAAGTCTTATATTTTACATTATCTTTTCATTTTATTTAAATCGTTAATTAATGAGGTCATCGCTGCATCATCATGGTGTCATAAAAAATTTAATTTATTTAATGTATAAAAATTATAAAAAAAATATCATGATGTAGGAAATATTTTTAGATTTCCAATGAATATTTATAGTCGAAAATTTAACTTATATAACCCCATGTAATAATTGTTTTAGTAAAATGACACATGTTTGTGACAATTTTATTTTTACTTTAAATAAAAAGTTATTATTGACATTTTCTTAACCAATTGTCTATATGGGGTCCCCAAGTTGACCCATGGACTATATTAGTCTTCCATGACTCATCCAATAAGGGTAGGACAACTGTAAAGGTATTTTCATATTTTTATAATATCATTTTTACCTTAAATTTCACTAATTACCTTTAATCACGATTAATTAAACTTAAAAGTTACTATTAAAAAAAATTATTTTAATCCCATTGAACAACATTTTACTTCCTAATGACAACCATGTATGTCGGATTTTTGAAAATCAAATCAAATAAGTGGTAATGTTTCATTTAAACAAAAAATCAGTTTTTTAACTACCACTTTGTGGTTTCACTATTCATCAAATATTGACGTTTTTCAGAACAATGCCAAAATTACACCCTAAGATATATTTGATATTCCAAATTAAAAAATGATGTCTATTTTAAAAAATTCCAAACATATAAGTTTCATTAATAAATTTTATAATTAATTCCCGCTGTCACAACAAATAGCGTGTTTTTAAGAAACAATATATATCAAAAGATTGACAATTGTTTATATTAAATTTCAAAGTGAAATTACTTATAATGAACACCATTGGATAAAATGGTAAAAACATATTCTAATTATACTTTAAATCCACTCAATAGTATAATTTATCACTATAAATTATTTTGATTAAAAAGGTTGTTTTTATGTATTTTTCACTATTCATAAAATATTGGAAGTTCTCAGAAAAATATCAAAAATTCAACTTAGGATAATTTTGATATTCCAAATCCAAAAATGAGGTCCATTATAAAATATAAAATATATATAATTTCAAAATGTGGGTATTACTATTCATAATGGCTATTTTTATTGGTCACGGTGTGTTAGAATCTCGAGCATGCGTAAAATGCAAGCTATTGCATTATTGAAAGAGAAGCTTATCATGGAAGCTCAAGGTTTTACATTATCCCCTCCGTCAATAAATTTAATCCTCGCAATTGGAAATTTTTCATTGAAAATAAAAGGCTGAAAATAGAAAATACCTTTGCGGAAAACCCGCATCGGAAATGGGGTTAATGAAAATATAACATTAATAGAAAGAAAGAGAAGTACAAAGGTCACTCGAGATAGCCCATACTAGGATTCTATTAAAATATGGACATGGAGGAAAAAAATCATCAAGGTCTGGTGGAGAGTTGTAGAAAATTGGGTTAAGAGAAATCTAACTACAAGAAAATCACAAACTTGTGATTGGTTAAACGATCATTGATTCCCCAGTTGGAAAAGTTAACCGACAAAATTTTTGGTTTAAGTTACCTTTCATAAAGTTGAGGAATTTATTTAAGATATTTACTAAGAACGTAAGAAAATATACATACTTGTCATGTAGACTTTTCATTCTTTAATAAATTTTTACCACAAACCCATCTTTCACACAAAAAGATAATAGAACTCAAAAATATTATATTTATCCTAATCGTAAAAGGTTACAAATATTTACTCATACCATTTAGATTAGGAAAACTATTTTTTAATAACCAGGGACTTCCTATAGGATAGTGGTAAGTAATAAAGGTCTACTGCACTATGGTTGTGGGTTTGATTCCTGCAGGTTTTTCCGACGCGACTGGTTATCCCCCAACCTGCAGGATGTCCTTTTCCAAAAAAGTATAGTATTAGAGTATTCCAAAAATAATCTTCAGAAATGTTTTAACCATAAAAAATACTATCCAAATTTCAACATAATTCATTCTAACCATTATAGTTATCCAAAATACCTCTATCCAGCCTTTCTCTAAAAGGTCTCTAAATTCCAAAATCAATTGTTACATCAGATTCCCCAAACAAAGTAAAGTTTCTCTTATTGTCACATACTAAAAATATGATTACCTTCATCATATTAAATCCTTAATGAAAACAACTTGTACTGCAGTACAATCCTTATACATATATATCACATTATCCTTATAAACAGAATATAATCCTTTAGTCCAAAAGCACCAATACATTAATTATTCCACTTCAACTGTAGTAACAGCATAAGATTGTCCTTAATCCCTTGGACTTTTCTTAGGTAAGTTTCCATGATGCTTAGGACATTCATTTGCATAATGCCCCATTTCCCAAAAATTGTAGCATTCAACATTGATAGCATCTTTATTTCCCTTACAATCATGAGCATGGTGACCTTTTTCTCCACATTTATAACAAAATCCCATTTCTTTTAGGCAAGTACCGAGGTGATTCTTCCCACAATTATCGCATAATGGAAAATCCTTCTTTTCCTTTTTCCCTTTATCTGTCTCTTGTTACACCGTTCTCTTCTTAACTTTCTTTAATTTATTGTCATAAGATTTAGAGAATTCCTTTTCTGTCTTGATAGAACACGCGACTATATCTTCGTACGTTGAGAAAGATTGTGATACTAGTGCTCGACGGAGAAACGGTTTTATCCCATCAAAGAAATGATCGATCTTACTTCTTGGGTTACGTATTTATTCTGGAGCATGCCTCAGTAACCTTGTAAAGTTATCCTCATACTTTGTGACATTCTCATCCTCATTCTGCCTCAGACTCAAAAATTTACTTTCTATATCTGCTCTATGGTCACGAGGGAAGTATTTTTCTAAGAAAATCTCTTTGAACTCCCTCCATTCCATATTCGATACTTCATCATCTTCCTTTTTATTTTGAATCAATGACCACCATTGATCAGCATCTTCAGTGAGGCGGTAAACTTCCATGATAACCTTTTCCCTTTCCCTACTCCCCAAGGCGTGGAATATTTTCTCTAAGGAGTTTATCCATTGCTCAGCTACTAATGGATTTGTACCCCAATTAAATGTTAGTGGTTATTTCCTCATGAAGCGGTCTAACATTTATCCTCCACGTTGTGGATAAGGGTGCTCCATACGAGTAAGGTTATTATTCATAACCTGAGTGAGTTGTCCCAATATGGTGATAAGTTGATCAGCACCAGTTGTATCTCCATCTCCACAATAATTATCTTGGGTAGGAGGAAAATCCCTACATGGAGTGCGTGCATTGATACAGTTTCCATTCCTCCCACTAGGCGCCATTTCTAAACAATGTCATAAACTATATTAGTTTATGAATCAAAATACATAATTCCATACTTGTAAAAAACTTAACATAAATTGAACGATTTATGGATATAATCCATAATCATAAAAAAAAATTCTTTGAGGAAGTATATACTCATAAACCCTTCATAATGGTTTGTAAATAAAATGAGAATTATCCTAAAAATATCTCTTAGGAGTGTCGTAACCAAGAGTGCAGCAAGGCCCGTTGTCGTGCACCAGTTCCCGTTCGAGTCTAGCTCAAAGCGGTGTTTTTGGGTTTTACCCCTAGGTACATCTACTTCAGAGTATCCTCTACCTGCTCATATCCAGACGGGGATGTATATCTTGGAAAACTCACAAAATCTCTATAATACCAAAATTCTTTGAAGTTATTCTATACTAATCCTCAAAGTCTATCTTTGGGCTATGTGCTCTAATTAGAGTATAAATTTAAATCTAGCTTCCAAGGTTAGTACTAAACTTGCTCTAATACCAACTGTAATGCCCCGACCCCAGTTACCCAGTGTCGGTGCATTATTGTGTAACATTTTCATGATCACAAAAGATCAAGTCTTGAAAGACCGATTAGTTTAGTAGCCTTGGAAACACTAGATACATTCATAAATGTTACATTACATCATAAAGTGAAAAATCATAATAAAATAGTCCCCATATTCCACACTTTTATCCCCTTCAGACTATCCTTGTAGGTCAGTCATAAAATATTTCTTCACATCCTGGGAAAAATAAAACATTGAAAGGGGTGAGCTTAGATTCTCAGTAAGGATAACAATATAGCAGAAGATTTTATAAATAAACATAAACATTTAAGGAAATGTATAACTAAAACAAAAGCCTTTTAAACATGAACTTCAACATAATATGGAAAAGGTAGAATGATATAATTTAATTTACTTATTCACATGGATATTCTACTGGTCGAATAATCACATGCAATATCAAAAACCACTTTCATAATGATTGAATACATAATACCAGACTATCATACCCATGTAGCCAAGGCCTTGTTCCAAGACTACAAATATGATTTTTTCAAGGCCTCGTGCCAAGACATTAGTTTGTCTCATGAGACCTACTGATGTATCGACGAGCTATAGCGGGCTCCACCCGTCACTTATTATTTCCAATGCATTCCTCATATGAACAGGTTTAAACATATCATAAACCATGACATAATCATATCAAATAAAACATGCATCAAGGAAACTTAACATTTCCACATTTCAATCACAAGATATCAATACAACACATTGATATAATAAAAACTCTTTCAAAACCATTTTCAACACCAAAATAAAAGAAAATTAAATCTTGGTATTTTTTCATTTTAAAAAATAGTTATGGCTTGTAGACGAAGCCGAAACACAAATAATGGTCACGGCGGTGGAGAAGTCATTGTCGCCGCATCCGTACGAAAAAAAACATTCCCTTTTGTCGTTTATTAAAACTCTTAGTATAAAAAAGATTCCTTCTGAATAAACGTTAAAGTCAAAGGGGTTTATACACTGTATAAAAGAAATTTGTGTATAAAACAAAATATGCCTCAATGAATAGAGATTGAGACGTGGTCCTTTACAAAGATCATTTTTAAAATAAAATAGATCTATAATTTTTATTCACTATAAGTACACATAAATAAAGTATAAATACAAGATATGACATAATAATATCATGACATAATTTGAAAGTAGGAGATTAACCCAAAGAATGGAAATTGGGTTAAGAAGTTCCCTTACCTTGTGTCCGACTTGACTCAATAGTTCTTTAACCTCCTGAATATAAAACTAGAGTTAATTTATAATTTATTAAGGACCTTTTTCATGTTTATTATTCCGTTTATATCACTTATTACCATGTTTTGAACATTATGTAATTATTTATGTTAATAACGGTCGTTTTTTCGATCATTGGTACCTGAGTCAAAAATTAACTTCTTATAATTACAAGTTGATCATGTGGTAAAATATCCATTATATCCAGAATTATATTCATGATGTACATATCATATATTTCATATAAATCTAGTATATACATTCATTCATAATATTACGTAAAATTTAGAGGTAAGAAATGAAATGCACCGTTCATGGAGATGGTAAGCTGTGTTTACGCATGAACGATACTTTCATTTCTATTTCGTATTTAATGGAATGAAATCATAATGATATAAAAGTGTATTATAAATCCAGAATAATATCATATATAATATCATTTAATCCATTATTTATACATCCCACATATGGCATTAACGATTCAAATCACTTTGAGGGGGCGGTAGTCCGCACTTCCTAAAATGAAATTATCGCGTTTACCCATAATGGAAATAACAAATTATGCCATAAATGAGAAATACAGAAGCATAATTAAAACATAAACATAATATATATATCATATATGAAAATATTTTCATCAAAATTTCCAACATTAGAGGTGTTAAAAGAATATTGAACGGTCATCGTTTCGTGAGGCAGTATTTCACCACCCACAGAAACAGTATGTTCTTTAACCAATAGACGAAGGTGTGTGTAAGTGTAAATAAAATTCTTCTCATAAAAACATCCTAGTATATTTAAGATACTGGTTTTGTTACAAAATAAAGTAATAAAAATAGTTTAATGGGTTGGAGAAGAAAAATAAATCAAAATAACATAAGAGAAGACATTACCTTAAAATCGGGTAAATCTTTTTGATTTGGGCCAAAGGCTTCCTTGGGAAGACTTCTTCCCAAAGTGAGGCTTCTAGGAGTAAGAGAGGGAAGTTGGGAGAGTATTTGGGTAGATTTGGGCTGAGCCAAAGGGCTTGACGGTGTGAATAAGGTGGTAGAGACGGGGGCCTATTATAAGAGGAGAGGAGGGGAACTTTTGGAATGTAATGAAATGTTACATTATTATGAGATACATTTCGGATTTTAGAGGTCCCACAATTATATATTTAGAGGATAAGGTGATAAGGGTTCTAAATATACCTATCCAATGGGTTTTTGACAAGTGTATGTCTTAGATTTTACATTACTTTTCATTTTATTTAAATCGTTAATTAATGAGGTAATCACTGCATCATCATGGTGTCCTAAAAAAATTAATTTATATAATGTCTAAAAATTATAAAAAAATATCATGATATAGGAAATATTTTTATATTTCTAATGAATATTTATTGTCGAAAATTTAACTTATATAAACCCACGTAATAATTGTTTTAGTAAAAAAATACATGTTTGTGACAATTTTATTTTTACATTAAATAAAAAGTTATTATTGTCATTTTCTTACCCAAGTGGCTCCATGGGGTTCCCAAGTTGACCCATGGATTTTATTGGTCGGCCATCACTCATCCAATAGGGGTAGGACAAGTGTAATGGTATTTTTATATTTTTATAATATCATTTTTACATTAAATTTCACTAATTACCTTTAATCGCGAATAATTAAACGTAAAAGTTACTATTCACCAAAAAATTATTTTAATCCCATTGAACCAAATTTTACATCCTAATGAAAACCATGTATGTTATATTTTCTAAAATCAAATCACATAAGTGGTAATGTTTCATTTAAACAAAAAATCAGTTTTTTAACTACCACTTAGTGGTTTCACTATTCATAAAAAATGAAGTTTTTCATAACAATGCCAAAATTTCACCCTAAGATATAATTGATATTCCGAATTCAAAAATGATGAATATTTTACAAAATTCCAAACATATAAGTTGCATTAATTAATTTTATAATTAATTCCCATTGTCACAACAAATAGCGTGTTTTTAAGAAACAATATATATCAAAAGATTGACAATTGTTTATGTCCAATTTCAAAGTGAAATTAATTATAATGAACACCATTGGATAAAATGGTAAAAATATATTCTAATTATACTTTAAAACCACTCAATATTATAATTTATCACTATAAATTATTTTTATTAAAAAAGTTTTTTTATGTATTTTTCACTATTCATAAAAAAATGGATGTTCTTAGAAAAATATCAAAAATTCATCTTAGGATAATTTCGATATTCCGAATCCAAAAATGAAGTCCATTTTGAAATATAAAATATATATAATTTCAAAATTTGGGTATTACTATTCATAATGGCAATTTTGATTGGTCGCGGTGTGTTAGAATCTCGAACATGCGTACAATGCAAGATATTGCATTATTGAAAGAGAAGCGTATCGTGGATGCTTGGGGTGTTACAAATTCGGAACCAGAATTCTATGAAAATCTAGAGTCTGAATTTCTAGGAAAATTCAAATTCTGGTTTCACAAGAAATCAGAATCTGAACTTACAAAGTTCGGAGTCGAACTGATAGAAGTTCGGAGTCAAACTCAAAAATGTTCGGAGTCGAACACGTTGAAGTTCGAAGTCGAACTCATAAAAGTTCGGAGTCGAACTCATAAATTTTCAGAGCCAAATTCATAGAAGTTCAGAGTCCATAATTCGGAGTGGAACTATATGAATGTTCATATCCAGAATTTGGAGTTGAATTATATGAGAGTTCATATCCAGAATTTGGAGTCGAACTATATGGGGGTTCGTATCATGAATTCATAATGGAACTTCATTAGAGTTCGTATGCAGAATTCAGAATAGAACTTCATCAGAGTTCGTATCCAGAATTCAGAATGGAACATCATTACAGTTCGTATCCATAATTCAGAGTAGAACTTCATTACAGTTCATATACGGAATTCGGATCCTAAAACAGAATCCTTATTATCATAGCATTATATGATTCTGTGGTTTTTGGTATGAATCTGATTTTTATACTTAAGAAAAATATTGATATATATAAGGGAATAAATGTTAGGGTAAATTTCCATAAGGATGAAAAATTTCTTAATAGAATTAATATATAGATTTTCTTATGTATAAGGTGTTTGTGATTTTGAAAACAAAAAGGAATGGGAAACTAATAAGGAAAACATTATTGAATCAATACTAGTACAACAAGACAATGGTCGGGAGGCTAGTGGGCAGGCCGCGTGTGGCGCAGGCGGGCTGGCTGGGCTCCGGGTAGGCCGCAAGTGCACATGGCAGGGCGTGGGCCTGCCGGGTAGGGAATGTGGTTGCCGAGAAGGGTGTCGGATGTCGGGAAGTGCTCTGGGGCACGTCGGGCAGCGCACGAGGGCATGCCGGCCAGCACGGAAAGGGCGCTGGGGGCGTCGGGCAGGGCGACAGGGCACCACGGGCTGTGTCGGGGTGCACCGGGCAGCATGGGAAGGGTGACGCGGGGCGCCAGAGTGCGCCGAGCATCTCGGGCAGTGTGCGAGGGGGCGTGGGCAGCGCCTGGGGTGCGAGGGTGCGGGTAGCGCACTGGGGCACCGTGGGGAAACGTAGTTCATGGAGGTCATGGGTAGCGCGACCTTTTCTTGCCGCCTTCATCATCATCACCTCATTTCCAAGCTGTCGTTACATCACTATCGACTCAAGATTCCGAAACCACTAAGGTTATGGAGGGTTCAGGCCGTGTTCATTTAGCCCAAACCCTCCACGTTAGAACGATAACAAGAGGCTCATGAAGTAGAGTCAACATGAGAAGATAAAGTGTTCAACAACTTAAAACACACACCTGCCTTTTTAATTGTCAGGCATTCGTTTGTCATGGGGAAAGATGATGTTGTCATCGTTTTCCTTACGCTTCCACTTCTGAGCTCGTGCATCAGCCTGTTGACGATGAAGAGGAAGGAATAAGGGTCGTCAGAGAGATTCCACGTCAGAAGAGGGGTTCTGAGGAAGTTGTCGAGGAAGAAGTGTCGTTGACGGCGTCTCTACATTCTTCATTTGAGGATTCTATTCTCCCATGCTTTCCACTAAGGAGAGAACTAATTTTCCAAATACTAGATTTAAATATATTATACTTGTTAGCAGGAATTAATTAGACGGTCCCCAGTTAATTAAGTTCCTGACGTTGGCATAAATATTTGAAATTCAAAAAGAGGGAGAGGCTACACCAAATTAAATGCACGAGAGTTTGGCATATTAAATTTGGGGAGTTTCGAGGGGGTTAGAGGCCGAGGTGGTCCCCACATAATTACATATGGAGAGGTTCCATGGTGTTTCATTCAATTAATTAGGGGTTTTGGGGAGATTTTATCCTCCTCCATTAAGAGGGGAGTTAGAGACCAAGAGGCCCTACCTCATTAATGATGGAGAGCTGAGAGGTTTCATCCCCTCCCATTAAATGGGGGGGTTAAGGCCCATGTGGACCCCATTCCATAACCTCTTGCTGGATTTTATGCTTCTCAAGTTGTCCCCACGCCAATTATCCTCCCATGGGAGGATAGGGTGTGGTGGTCCCACCACCAACTTCCATGTGGAGCTTTTAACAATATTTATACACATGGCATTGGTTCAACAAAAATAAAATAAGTTTTTACTTATTTTATTTTATTAATCAACGTGAAACCCAAAAACCAACTCTCATACCTGATCAACTGTTGTCGAGGTGATAGTCTTTTTATGTGAAAATCGGCACTGCGAGTTCAACGGTGCCCTTGGATTTCAATTTTGAGAACCCATTCAATTGTTATAAGAATCCGCTCGTATGTTGACTGAACGTAACTGAACAAAACATTAAAAATTGATTCTGGGCACACCAGGACTCATAATCAAGCGCCATCAAAAATTGAGGACTCGTAAAATTCTCATGTATTTAAATAAACTTTTCATGGGAATTCTGGTTCTTTACATTCTCCCCACCTCAGGGCTTTGCATCCCCATAAGCTACAACTCACACTAAGGAAAAAAAATGGGGTACTGAGCACGCATTTGAGCCTCCCACTCCCTTGTACTCCCCTGGAGGTTCTCGTGCTTCCAGTGAATGCACACAATAGTATTCGACCATCCATGCAGGACCCATTCCTGTCGATCCTCAATCATTACCAAAACCTCCATGAATGTCTCCCCATAATCGATGTCTAGATCCATGTGTTCAATGATGTGGGAAGGCTCATGCACGTATCTCCTCAGCTAGGATATGTAGAATACATCATGCACCCATTGTAACTGAGGTGTAAGAGCTGGGCATTAAGCCACCTCACCAACTCTGTTGAGAACCTGGAAAGGACTAATGAATCTTAGAGAAAACAATCCACCCCAGACAAATCTTTGTAGACCTTGTCGTGGTGAGACCTATAAGAAGACATGGTCGCCATCCTCGAGCTCCAGAGGTCTATGTCTCTTGTCAGCATACGACTTCTGCCTACTTTGTGCAGTCTTCATCTGCTCCCGGATGATCTGCACCTTCTCCATGGTAGCTCGAACCATCTCTGGTCCCACTAGTGCTGACTCCCCTGGGTCTGTCCAACACAGTGGTGATCTGCAATGTCAGCCATACAAGGCCTCAAAAGGTACCATCCCTATGATGGAGTGGTAGTAGTTGTTGTAGGAAAACTCTGCCAAAGGAAAGTGGTCCTCCCATCTGCGACCGAAGTTGAGGACACAAGTACAAAGAATGTCTTTGAGGGTCTGGATGGTCCTCTCGGTTTGACCATCAGTCTGAGGATGGAAGGTGGTGCTCAAGCGAAGCTGTGTCCCAAAAGCTTCCAACAACGCCTTCCGTAGTAGAGAAGTAAAGCATGTGTCGTGGTCGGAGACAATAGAAGAAGGTACTCCATCAAAAACACACTATATCTTGCATATAGAGGCGTACCAAGCTCTCAACTAAGCCCTGCTCTTTGATCAGTATGAATTGAGTCGACATTGTGAGTCTGTTGACAATCACCAATATCGAGTCGTCACCCCTGGATGTATGTGGAAGACCCATCACGAATTCCATGGATATCCCATCCCACTTTCACTCCGAGACCTCTAAGGGATGAACCAATCCTACTGGTACCTGGTGCTCTTCCTTCACTTGCTGACAAGTGAGGCTCTGTGAGACAATCTCTTCTACCGCCTTCTTAATACCTAGCCACCAATTCTGTCGTCGAAGGACCTGGTACATCTTCACCACTCCTGGATGTACCACTAGAGGGGAAGTGTGTAACTCCCTCAACACCTCCTCATGAAGTGAAACTAGTACCATGGTATGTCCTATGAAAAGGATGACGTGCTCTCCACCTTTTGAAAATTCATCGTGCGCCTGCCCAATGGATATCTCATCACATCATGTCTCATAGTCAGCATCCCCAAGCTGAGCTTCCCTGACTCATTGAAGTAGTGGGGGAGTGACTGTAAGAGACTATAGACAGGCCTATCCATCCCTATCCACAAAGGATAACAATAATATGGCCAACTACTATGTCTCCTCTCCTAGCAGCAGAATTATTGCTCTCCTACTGAGCGCATATGATACTACATTCCCTTTCCCAGGAGTATAGACTATCATGAAGTCATAATCCTGGAGGAACTCAAACCACCGCCTCTATCTCAAGTTCAGGTCCTTCTTATAGAAGATTTACCTGATACTCTTTTGATCAGAGTACACGGTAAAACGTTCTTCCATAAGATAGTGTTTCCACGTCTTCATGGAATAGAACACTGCTGATAACTCCAGGTCATGGGTAGTGTTGTTCTACTCATGTCGTCTCAACTGCTGAGAACCATATGCGATCACTGCTGGCTCATGTATCAGGACACAACTGAGTCCAGTCCCCTATGTGTCGCAGTAGACTACGTACCCTATGCCTTCTTCCGGAATCCTCAATATGGGGGAACAAGTCATCGTCTTCCTCACCTCTTGAAATATCTTCTAGTATCTATACGACCAAACGAAGGTTTTACCTTTCTTCATCAAGGATAAAGGAGGTTCTACAACTCAAGATAAGTATGGAAAAAATCACTAGTAGTAGCCTGCCAAACCCCGGAAACACCATACCTACATCACACTCTTGGGAGGTTCCCAAGAAAGTATTGTCTCAACCTTCACAGTATCCTCTACTACTCCATCTTCTAAGATGATGTGTCCCATGAAGTGAACCTCTCGAATCCCAATCTGGTACTTCAAGAGATTACCATAATACAAGTGCTCTTGGAGTGTGTCTAGTAATACCTGTAAATGGTAGGCATTCTCCTCCTCATTATTCGAGTAGATCAGTATGTCATCGATGAAGACTATGACAAAGAGATCGAGGTATGTCTGGAAGATCATGTTCATGAGACTCATGAACACTGTTGGAGTGTTGGTTATGCTAAAGGGCCTAACCAAGAACTTGTAGTGGTTGTACAGACACCTGAAGGTCGTCTTCTACACATCCTCATCTCAAACTCGGAGCTGGTGATAGCCTGATCTGAGGTCTATTTTTGCGAACCATCGTTCACCCTTGAATGGATGAAAGAGGTCTTCAATCCTCGAGAGTGGGTACATGTTCTTCACAGTCACCTAATTCAGGCTACGGTAGTTGACACAGAGCCTCAAGCTCCCATCCACCTTCTTGGGGAAGAGAATTGGGGCTGCCCAGGGAGAAACACTGGGCCTGATGAATCCCTTCTCCTACAAGTCCTCCAATTGTAACCGCATCTCACAAAGCTCAGTGGGAGCCATACAATATGTGGGAGTAGATATTAGTGTCGTTCCAGGGTACATGTCAATGTAGAAGACCACCTCTCTGTGAGGAGGTAGTCCTGGAACATCGTTAGGGAAAACATATGAGTACTGGTCCACCACTATAGGATAAGTCGAACTCTCCACATAAATTGCTCCGAGGCTAAGGCAAGCCAAATGGTGAGTGATCGGCTGCATAATCCTCTGAGTAAGTTTGTCCTACGCTAAAAAGGTTCCCTTCTCACTGGTGAAGGAAAACTTGGCCCCGTCTGTGTGGACACACCACACTTTTCTCCTAATGTAGTCGATCTGAGCATGGACTGTAGATAACCAGTCCATACCAAATATGACGTCTTAAGGCTTCGACGCCTCTACTAGGAGAACCAAGCCGAAGCTCCCACCTCTTATAGTAATCTCTCACTACCGGCACTAGTGCATGATCGATGAATCATCTCTCGCTGGAGTCTCTAGCCATATGGATCAAGCCAACGGCTCCGTCGGAATCTCCGAGCACCGAATGAGGGTAGTGGATATGAAAGAGTGACTAGAACCTGTGTCTATAAGAACATTATCTAAGGTGGAGTAGACACATATCATACCTCGAATCATCTCTGGAGTGCCGAGATCATAGGCGTCAGCTGCCTGAAGCTCTGCTCTGCCCTGTCCACCCGCTCCCTACGGTTGGGGTGGACCTCCTGGTGGTGGTGGTGGCAACACCTCGAAGCATCGTCCACTGCTAGTTGCACGACTAGTTCCTCTTCCACGTCTACATTCACCCTACAAACCGCCTCAATTGAACATCGACCTCTTCATGGGAGATCCATCGACTGACTGTTAATCGTCTGTGCGGTAGGTCGGATAGTCATGAGCCATGTGACCCTAGACACCACATGAGTAACGCTACCTGATAGGTCATGAGTTGTGAAGTCGAACACCTGTAGTTATCATCCTCTTGGACCACAACGTCATCTGTATACTACCAGCTGAAGAAGACTCAGTTGTATGTTAGCTAGTGGTGGGTCTCACTGCTAGAGACTTCTCAGCAAGGAAACTCTCCACTATGAGGGATTGCTCCAGCACCCTCGTCTACGTCGGGATGTTGTGAGAGATAACTGAAGCTCTAATCTCTCTCCTCAGTCCCTGATCAAGGGTATGGGCTTTGAAGAATGGTTCTCGTACCATATCTATGGAGTAGCGCGAGAGGTCAGTGAACCTCGCTGAGTACTGCTCCACCATCATGATACCCTGCTATAGATGTAGTAGCTCTTGTATCTGCACTGCTCGAAGGGTGGTGGTACAAACTCTGCCCGGAATAGGCTCTCAATATCTGCCCATAGAAGTGACGCCTCATCATGCATCGAGAGCATCAGGATCCACCATCTTCCTGCCGCTTCTAGAAGGAGGCTGGCTACAAGGATCAACATGAAGTCTTCTTGTGTCCCTAACAGACTAAAGACTCTCACCACGTCCTCCAGCCAATCCTCTGCCAACTATGGGTCTGTCTCTCCCCGGAACCACGGTGGCCTCTGGAACTGGAACTCATGAAATGCACTCAAGCAGCGTGAATCATCTGCTACTGGGGTTGGTGGATTTATTGGCCCAATGGGGAGTAGTACCTCTGTTACCTCTGCGGGTTCCCCAACTGGAAGAGGGCCCTGTACTGAGGCCTCATCGCTCGGCAGGCTGTCAATACGTATAGCTCTAAAAGCTCTAGCTTGTCGTCCATGTGGAGGTATCCTCAATAAAGAAGCTTTGAAACGGTCAATAGACTATACCTAGTGAGATGACAAGGTTTGACCCGACTAAATGAAAACTTTTGAAAACACACACGCAATCAGTGTTTTCGTACAGTTTGTCGGAATTTAAAATTTTGGGTCCTGGTGTAATGATACGTCGACCACCCGCATCAACCCTGGACTCGCTGAACTAAAAACAATACTTAGTACCCTTAACACTATTTCTTCACATAAAATAATTATGATTCCTATGTTAGGTGGTAGAACCGACGTCCTATGATACCAATTTTTCATGACCAGTCCCTCATGGCTCGTATCATGACTACCCCATTCCCGCCTTCCAAAGGCCAGAGGGATGGCGACTAGCACCAAAGGCTTATTTCCCTAAAACTGGGAAGGCATTGACTTTGTAGGGGATTTAATCTCACCATATTGTCTCAATTTATTTCCATAACATGTATGAAATATTATAATGATTTTTATAATTTTTATTCCTTCAACCAAATCAATATGTTCCAACCATATTGATATGTTTTGATTCACACAATCCATAACAATTGTTACCAACATAAATTATAAGATAATTATATTTATATATATATAAATGAATATCATATAAAAGGTACATGAAAACCACACATGTAACGTATTAGAACCATGTAAAATCAATAATACTCCATTGAATAAGTTTTTAGTGACAAATATCCAATCCCTGCTTTTTTAGACAACTCATAGTTCTTCAAGATAGTGAGTAGTCTTACTCAAAGTCCCGCTTCCCATTGTTACATTAATCATGAGAGACCTCAATTCCAACACAATTATAACACTTAATATATATATATAATATATAATAAAAAATTAAATTCAATATTATAACCTAATATATTCCAAATTATAGGAATAATAAAACTATATCAAATATAATTCCTAAATTGTATCTCCTTTTATGCATGTATTAAGATTTAGAAAGGTGTTTAACAGTTTAAAATAAACCATAAATTTATTCATAATGTTAATAATTAATATTTAGGAATAATAAAAATTTAATAAGGTAAAAAATCAAACATTTCATATATTCAATCATGTGATAAAAATTATAATTGTTCCTTTCATTTGCAACATTATGCCATGACCCTCCCCCATAGAAACCCATTTTGTGTCGTTAGTGAAGAAAAGAGTGACCCATGAAGATCACCTCCAATAGACCTTACTTTGGAGACTAGAACCAAGGGTATATATTACTAAAATTAGAGTCATTAACCACATATATTAATAATACATATATAATATCCACCGATCAACTCCAAATAAATAAACTGATGAGTTAACATTTCATAATAACAAACTATAACGACAATAAATATTATAAATAAAATATGATACAATGCATGAAGACCTCCTCGACTCCTCTCCAATTATCCAAGAAACATCCTCTCTAGTATCAATCTAATAGTTCTCTAAAAATTTCAAAAAACTAAAGAGGGGGAGGGAACTTGGTAGTACTTAGTAGGATCATATTTTTGAATAATTCAATATTAATGTGAAATAGATGAGTTTGGGTTGACATGTGTGAAATAACTAAAAAATAAAAGTTTATGGGTTAAGATAGTAAGAAAATAAATATTTATAAAAATTTTCATCTTAAACTGCATCACCTGTAAGGTTCACTAATATTTGATCCACGGATTAATAAAAGAAATGTAAGCAATAAAAATTCAGATTCTTAGAGATTTCCAATAAAAAAATGAATCCCAAGAATATAACACTGTTATTCATATAATCATATTACATATTATTATTTCTATAATGATCACATTGAAAATATCACTTCATCAACACAACTATTAAAAAAAGAAATAATGAAAAGGTAATCCCTGGTCTCATTCTATGTTTTTCATCAAAAAATAATTATATCCTCATAACAATTATGGTAATAAGAAATCTAATATATAAACATGTGAAAATCATCCTTGTCTCATCACATCGTCACAACCAGTTTTAAAACATGAAATCATGTCTCTCATCCTAGGATAATAATATCTCCATTATAACAATTTATCATACACCACGCATTACTATATGACATAATTATTAAGTCATAATACCCTAAGAATATATATACAAGTTCTACCCCAATCCAATACAGAAAACCTGTGTATAATATGAAATCATCAAAATAAGAGAGTGGGAAAACAAAAATCAAAGAAGTAAAAATCAAACAACTAATAAATATAAAAAGATAAATGTCACACCACAGCACACACAAATAAATAATTTAGTATCTAAAAAATTAATAATTCTTAATAATATCCATCATTCTATAAATCACTACTAAGTATACTACAAATTTAATATTAGCATTTATCTTCCATTAATAAATTTATTACTCAGCTTCAAATAATTATCTAGTTAATTAATATAAACCTTTCGGAAAAAACATAAACACGATACTTCTCACACAATCTTCCAATTAAAATATGAGACACTTATTAGTAATTACCTAAAACTATTTTCAAAACTCCTAGAATATAGCCATTGTATTTTGATAGTTACCTACACAAAATCTCATCCAACATCCCTATAAAATAAATAAACAAAAATGATCTAATTATAAAATATTCATTACCCTCTACCATAAATACTAGATTAAAAATCATTCATAATGTCACATTAATAATCCCATGAATCCACTTGAATAAAGTGATACTTCCAAAAATTTAAAACCAAAAATTACTTTACTTTAGACATTATTGACATTTATAATATTAACCCCAGATTACCTTCTTATTCGGACTCATTCCTAAGGTACTTCCTTTTTTTTATAATTCTATGTTTATATATATTTACTACCTTCCCTTAGATTTCCAATTACATAGATAATTTGGAATATAATTTTCAACATAATGCAATATCATATACTCAATTTATTCAGTATAAAAATATAGATTTAATGATGAAACATATAATCACTACATACATAATAATTGGGAGTATGACATTGAATCATATCTGATATCTTATATTTCCATTTCTGTTCTAGGTTCATGTCATTTTATTTGAATTTTTTTTCATTTTAACATATAATTTTATCATAGATTAATCAATAAATCAAAATAGTACTAAATAATATAATATATCATATTATAATCCTCTCAATGGAGTATAATATAGCCAATTTAATATCATTAATCAGTATAATAATGTTGGACTTAGATGAGAATGTTCATCTTTTCTATCATTATTTATCATTCCATATTCCCTTTTTAATTTAGGCTATAGAACACTTCCCATTTCTCATGAGGAATAACATTTTGACTGTAGTGTATGAATTCCAAAATATTTATTAATCATCATAACTTCATTGTCAATTTTTAAGGCTTCTCTAAAGCAGTAACTAGAAAAGGTCGAAAAGCATTATAGTAAGCTTTAAAATGTAAATGTAACAATTCCTAAATTGAAATTATTAATATTAATTTAATAAATATTTCTTATGGACCAAATCAACTCCCAACCTAAGAGTGTAATAACAATAAATTAATTAGTTAATTATAACCCCCCCCCCCCCCCCCCCGAGACCAAATCATCTCTAAACAACCTTAGGTGAAAGAATAAAGGAATAATATTTCAAAAGGAATTGTTGGAATAAGAAGATTATCAATGGTTTAAGTGGTTCAACGAAGTATGATTTTTAGAATTTAATGGGTTTTTTATCCAAGATAACTTGTGATGAATTTTTTCATTCATTATAAAGGGATATAAATAAAAAAATATGATCATAAATACAATATTTTTAATGTTGTTATAAGATGAAGTATTAAGCCTCAAATCGGGATTCAAAAATTTCAAAATGTTTCAGGAAAATAATAACCCAACAAAATTTAATAAATGATATGAATTCCGTATTTTTTTTGAATACATAAAAACACATTGTAAATAGAATAGTGGTTAGGTAATGTTCCTATAACCCAAAACATCCAAGGTAATACTAAAGTCAAGGTCCTAGTTAGGTTAAAGCAACACAAACTCAATCGGTGATTCTCTAGTTATCAATGGTTGATAGGGAACAAGAATAATAAATATAGGATAAAGGGGAACTATAAATATCAAAATGAAAATGTGAGAAAAATACATCAATTCTCAATTTACCTAAATAAAATAAAAAAAGGTTGTAGTGATCTAATGATCCACATTATGATATTAATTCCATGGTAGATATGTCACCAACAAAAGTGGATGAAGAAATAATATACTAAAATCAAGAACCCCTAAACCTGGATGATTGAACTGGGTCAAACTAGTAGACTTGGTACACTATAACCAACTACTTATTAATTTTTATTAGTTATATATTAAATATCTAAAAAATTCATAAATATATTATCACATTATGGGTGTTGTTCCGTATTGCATTAGTTTCATACTTTCTTTAGAGTATTTATTGAATAAAATTTTATAATACTCTTGGTGCCAAAATACATGTCGTGGGATTATTTTGGAAGAAACATAGACATCCGGGAAGGAATATATGCTCAAATAGACCCAAAATAATCTAATGGGACTAACTCATGAAGAACCTTCACTGAGATCGCTTCGCCACTGCCTATGAGTGAGGATGAGATGGAACTCCTGTGAGTCTGATGTGCGCTGGGACCATTCTAAAGAATTTGAAAAATGGTTTCATGAGTCAAATAGAGCATTTACCTTTCATGAATCCCACTTTTTCATCACAGTGCACCTCTACGATTCACATCTCCCTTTTTCTTATATATAATTACATCAAATGTACATCTACCCAGATATTTCAACATCTGATCTCTAAATTAATGACGTTCTAAATCACCATGAACCATAATTGAAAATTAATCATTTTAGGAATAGATCATTATGGGTGACCTTCTGGGATGTTTCACAAGGTGTGTGTGAATTAGGAAACATCACACTATAAAGGACATGTATTGACCTATGGGGATAATAATTATTCAGATGACCCATTCGGACACATGGGAGGGCCCCATTGTGGGGACCAGTGGTTAGTGGGGAAACTGGTGGTACCTGGTGGGCTGGGACCCAGTGGCTAGGTTAAGGCGGCTTGTCTATGCAGTCACTGGGGCCCAGTCGTCACATTTGGTATCAAAGGTAGTACCCATATTTAAGTATGGTTCAATGCCTGGGTTGAGATGTAGGGACTAAAATGATAAATTTTTTCTCTACGGGGGGTGGATAAAACACCCTAGAATGATAAAGGGTTAAATGACTAAATTATATGACTCATGTCCATAAGGTGCACATTCCTTTTCAGGATCCTACCTGGTCAGAACTCCGTAGATAGGTGTTTTTGGCCAGGAGTAGTGATAATTATGGGTGACCTTAGGTTATGTTTCCCAATGTGTGTGTTTGTGTGTAACGACAAATCAATGAAAAGGCACGGTGTCTGTGCAATCACCAATACCATGTTTTTACACCTACGCCCTTCGTGGAAGATAAATATTCAATGTGAAACTTGGCTCTTCCATATAAAATAATCCTTTTTAAAAAACTCCTTTACTAGCTCATAACTTCATGCCATGGTAGGGTTACAATGTCTCGTGAAGCCCATTCCATCATGAGGTCCTTATTCTTCATAAATCAGTTGAGCATCATGAAGCACCCCTCAGTGGGGACCATTGCTTATCAAAACCTTAATCTTATTCCTCTCAATGTTTCCAACTCTCTGTTGACACCTCTTTGCAATGTTTTAGTGCTCTAGGACACCACATTCATCCATGATTGGTTAATATACACTTTCAATACTTATGTGATATTCACTATCAATTCATGTGGCCAACACTACTCTGAGTGTGGCCTAATATTCTTATTTACATCTGTCTTTTCATAATTGGTGCATTAATTCCAATTTTTTCATTATATGTACGTTAATTTTGACATGGTGAGTTACCATTCCTCCACATTGTTACACCAGGGAATTTCTAAGGTAATCTCCCAATCAAGGGGTGATGATCTATAGTTATGTAAGTCCAAGGGGTGAGGAGTGAATCCTCCATATCAGAGCTGTATAATATAAAAATACCTAGAAACAACATTATCCACACATTATGATAAACTATAATCTCGACATGTGTGTCTATCCCAATATTTCCATGTGTATGTGTGTCATGGAATGAGATACTCCATACATGGAGTGAAATCTTCTATATAGGATTACAGAGGGGATGTGAAACAGAAACAGGGTAAGTTCACCTGAAACCTCTTGCTTCCCACACTCCCAATATATTTTCCCTCTCCCTACTGGCTTTCTTGTCATGTTCTCTTTAGGAAGTTCCACACATAATCCCCAATACACCTCTTGATAGGATTATCTGTGTATGACTGACAGGGAATGAGATTTTCTCACATGGAATGTGATCCTCATTTCATAGAATAGCGTCCTCCTTAGAAATATTCAATGTGTAAGCCCCACTCCATCTATTATTGGATATCATTCCCATAACAATAGTTATCCTTATTAGTTCCTCATGTTTCTCATACTGATCATGAATCATGTGGTCTTAGAGATAAGAAATGGAAACACTCTGTCTCCATTTTTGGGAATATCCCAGGCATAAGCCCCAAAATGTCCAACATGCCTCCTCCTTGTTTAATCCCCCTATTCCCCTATCATCTAGGCAGCTCACATTCATAATCCCTAACCATATGATCCACTTCCATGAACCACCCCCAAGTACCCTAATGCCCTTTCTCGAACTATGTGAACTTTGATTCCCAACCAAAAGGGATTAATAAAAAGAATCATGATGGTTCAAGACCAATACCCAATTAAATCTATCAATTCTATGTACTCCACCTAACACCTCATCCATATCTATCATAATTTTACCATGGACACAATATATTGGGGAGATCATTCCATCCATCTGGGTCATTTCTACATGTAATTCCCAACTACATCATTGCTCAAAGCTAGATCTAGACAATTCTCATGCATAATCCCGAAACAATCCAACGGAATAGAACTAAGAGAAATCTTATTTTGAAGAGAATCTCCCATGCATAAAACCCCACAATATCCATCAAACTATGTTGGTTATGTTCCCTATAATATATATAGGGAATATAGGGTGACTCTATGAGGTTAAATCGCAACCAATGGTAAACCATCAAGTTACCATCCTGGGGGTGAATTTCTCTTACACTCCCTCAATGGTGCCCAGATCAGCCTTCCTAGTGTGACATCTTCCCATTATGGGACACACCTCCTCGATTCCCCTTACATAGGAATTTTGATCTATCCATTTGGTAAACCTTCCATGTGCTCCCTCGTAGGCATGTACCTCCTTGATCTTCCTTCACCAAGAATCTTGATTAGCTTCTCTCCATCTCCATAGACTGTTAAGAACACTACCTATCACTTTTACATTGTGTTAATATTGGGATTCCTAAAAAAAATCAAGAGTTATTCCTTTGGATATAGTTACCACTTCATCAAAATCAGATGCCTCGGGTTCCACGAAAAAAGATGCTTGCATGAGATTTTCTCCCCGATGAAGAATACATGTGATCATTGTTCTATGTCAAGACATCCCATCGATTCCCAACATGATTAATACAGTAACCAATGGTTTCTTCCCTATCAAGACCCAATGGGATGTCTAAAAATAATTAGCATAATTAATCATCATCCAAAAAGAGATGGAAGTAAGAATGAGTTTTGCACACCATTTCTTAGGCTATAAGGGAGACCTAGACTAGGCTGTGAATTTGAAGAGAAATACCTAGAAGGAGGAAATTGACATTCAATAAACCTTTTTTAATAAATGATCATACATCCATGTGAAGGTGATAAATTCATCATGCCTTTTTAAAGTGGGAATGCATGGTACAATGTAATACCAGTGAATAAAAAAATGAAAGGTGGTGCGTCTTGTTGAAATCATTGGAAATAGAAATGTTGACCCTACCATGAAACTATTCTCCTTAATATAGAGATAATTATTATTCGAAACATTAGTTTAACAAATTGTTATGTCACAAAATTCATTTATCCAACATCGTGACATAATAAGAAAATAGTGGGCTTAGTGTGGAACTCACCCAAAATTGGGGCAGTTGAACCATGGGAATCTCGGTCTATGGCATCTTTTTCTTGGATATTTGTATCCATATATGCATTATTTGATGATACTAGGGAATTATGGTTTAATTTCCTATAATTTTTTCAGATAACTGAGTATTTATTCTTCATAATACCCAAGTTTTCAGAAACCGCTCACCAAATTCCAACTAATGCATGGGTAGGAGGCCTGTCAATGCAGAAATCCCACATGACCCCACCTATGAAAAAATTTATACCATTAAATCTACTATTGGGTGTATTTTTCACATATAAACCTATGAAATCATATAGAAATGGGTTATAGACACCTTCATATGATGGTATGAGCAGGAGGTAGTAATTCCCACAAGGGATATAGCTCTCCAGAACATGGAGTCTTCTATGCCAGACCAAAATCACTCCCCCTAAGGGCCATGTAGGTATCCCATTCTCTCCAAAACAATGATAAAACACTTTAGGAGAATCTCCCTAGATCAATCATATATCTCACTCATATACACCATGGTGATAGAGGATAATCAAGTCCCCCTAATGATGGACACTACCTGGGATCCGCCTTGGAGGGATCCCACCAGGCCACATCAACACCAACAACAATCTGTCTTTTAGGCTTATGAATAGGTTGACCATTCCCCTACTCTTCCATCCTAGGTCCAACTCAGCTGACGCTAACATCTAGCCCATGTTCATGAGGATTCTCATCATGGGGTATCATCTTCTATAGTGCCTGTGGCCCCCGACCAGCACAGGTGAATTCAACCAAGTAAATTCTACAATAGAACATGGACCCTATGATGCATTCTTGGGATCAAGCCCTAAAACACCTCAAAGGGAGGTATGGTTGACTCTATACACTATAGGTTTTTCTAGTATCCATTACGAGCCAATACATGATATTGTGACCCAGCATAGATGCCCTCTCAATGATGTCTTCATTCATTGTGGAGGTCCATCCTAATATCACACCCAACATGGAGGTCCTCGCCATGTTCCCAACATTATAAAAAGTAGATTCCCTACCCGCTCTGTCAATGACCAGTACAATGCTCCATCCCATGATTGTGGTTCTTAATATGTAGGTCCTCCCAATGTCTCCAACAAGTAATGTGAAAGTGATCCATGTTTCAGACCTAGCTCTAGTAGAGGTACTTCTCACTTCCTCTTCCACCAAATTAAAGGTCCTCCCCACATAATTATTGGTCAGTTCAAAGTTTCTCCTTCATACCTTGTCACCAACCAACATGGAGGCCCTCATTCTATCGCATACATCTAGATTGGAAGTCATTCCCACTCTGGTGAAGGTCTTCCCTGCACATCTATTAACCAATACAGAGGTCCTCCACATACTCATACATCCCAACATAGAGGTCATACCCATGTTCTTATCGTACACAACAAAGGTCCTCCCTACTATATCAATAAATAGAGAAGAATTCCTCACCACTATAGTGACAACTGTTATGGATGTCCTCCCTGTATATCAAAAAAATCAAAGTGAAGGTCCTTCCTGCACAATCAATCCACCACACGAAGGTCATCCTCATGTTAGAAAAGGTCCCTACCTAAAAGAACCATCAAGTATAAGATGTAAAAACCATCAACTATGATGGAATAACACTAAATAGAACCATGACATTTTCGATTTCATTAACTTCTCAGATTCTAAAGCCAATTTTGAATCGATGATGGATCCCACCCCACAGTCTTCTACATCCAATTTTACAGAATCATATTGGAAGGTGATATTCATCATCCTAGAAGATGAAGTTCATAAGATCCCCAAATCCATTCATAGGTACATATACAAAGTGGATGACATGGATCCCATATAGGGTCACACATTTCCTTCATCTCTGTCATCACCACCTTCATTATCTACCCATACCTGAGATTTTGATGAGTTTTTTTGGGACATCATAGGCCACGAATACCCAATGGACATGTTGAATATCTCTTATAACCTCAAATATGAGGTAGTGGTTGGAACCCCATTCTACCCGGACGTGATGATGTAGTCAACACCACCTCCAAGAGATAACCTAGAATATGGTGATCAGTCAGTTCATGCATCAGTCTTTCTATCGGTTAGTCCACCATCACAGTGGTCCACATCTGTGTCATTTTCAGTTTCTCAATTACCATCAAACAAATCCTAGGGATTCCATGAGATAAGTACTTCTTCGAAATGGGGATGCTTTTTAAAATCCATAACCACTAACAAGATATCTAAAGTGTTCTAACCGAATATTGTTCCTGACATCGACATTTAGGATACCCTCACATAGGATGATGTATTTTTCATTCATTGGACTATCAAGGTAATGAATTTCTACACCTGTGACCATTATTTTTCCAAACCAAAGAAAAAATAACACTTTGATAACATCTTCTAGTAGTTATTCATAGTTTAGATTGTATGAAATCCAGTGGCGAACATCATATGTCACCTAATTATCACTAAAGACATTTAATGTAGATGAATACAGAGATTCATAGTTATTTTCATAATCATTTATGAATCATCTCCACTTTTTTAGATCCCTGATTGGGGGTATTATGATACACTCCACTTTATTCTTGTCAAATGGAATCCATATTTTCCTGGTGTTATTGAGGATTTGCTAGGTATCATCACAATGATCATGGGTGAACTCATGCTGCAAAAGGATGTAAAAATCAATAAAATATCTAATAAGGAGAACTATCCTATTGGGGTAGCATAGTATCACATGGACCATCACTCTTGGGTCCCCACTTATAAGAAAGGGTATTCTCATAACCTAGTGGAGTCCCCTGCATCATTGCTCCCAATTTGGAATATCAAAAATTGTAAGGGACAACTCAAGTCCTCAGATCCACCTAAACCCATGTTGTGGATAGTGGATGATCTTGTGATCACCACCCAGTTACAAATGATTTCATATCAGCAATAGGTCATCATGTTGATCATTTACAAACAACATCCAAATTATCATTATCCATAGTAGGACCATGTTCCTCCTCTACTAGGGTAGTAGGGTAAACTACTAGTTCGTCTAGAATGATTACACCCAATCGAGCCAGAAAACCCCACAGATCCAAACTAAGTATAATCTAGAGCTTACTATAAGTTTCCATTGTACATGTCGCAGAATGCACCCAAATGGTGTGAGAATCTCACTTAGTACCTAGATCAAGAAACTCTGTAAGCCTCACTATAGGGTACTCTACATGTCTTTGAGGTTGATTACCATTTTTTGAGTCATTCAATGTTCTGGTGGTCAAGAATAATCACTAAGATAAGAACCCCACTAGGATGATCATTTTGACTCCTCAATACTCCGCTTGAAGCCTTAGAAATGTGATAGTTGGAAATCCCACTAGAGGGAAACCCATATCTTGTGTTGGTTAATGATATGTGAGTGCCCTCAGATTTCCGGAATCCAACATTCACCCCTGATTAAATTGGATTTGCTGCCCACTGCAACATCTATCCCACTTAATATCCTAGTGTGGGTCCATGTTGGGAACACTAGAGCATTAGGAAGTAGAAAATATATAATGTTTTGATCATATGTTTGGAGGTAATGTGTTTGTTTGGCACATCCAATTATCCATCTGGTCCATCACTAGCTAGAATGACCTCCATAGAATGCTTCTCTACCAATTGAATTCCACTATGTTCAAGGGAAGTATTTCCAACCATTACAATAGAATTGAACTGCCATATCGGTGCATCACAGACATTGTCGCTTTGTGGGAGGGTATCATGTACTTGATCAACATTCCCCTAAATCAAGATACAATATTTAAAATTTTCATGGTTAATGTTAATACGGAACTAGTTCCCACCCTCATCACTCAAAAATTTCCTATAGTATTTAGGTATTTCTATAATAATGATAAATTCATTTTGGAAGCCTTGTATTAGGGTAAGTAAGAACATACCCTGCCTACTCCAGCTCTTGAAATAGGAACCTAAAAGGAAACAAATGTCACCACAGTTTTCACAACCCATCCTCGGGGCCCGTGTCGTGACTACCCAAGCCCGCATACCATAGGCCAGGGGCTGGTGACTAGCACCAAAGGCGTAAATCCTAAAAAAAGGAAAGGAATTTCCTTTATATAAGTAAACAAACATCACAGAGTATGCAAGATGAAGTTAAAACTAAGTAAACTGAGTATAAAAGTAAGTACTGGAGAGTAAATGGCCTGAAAACAAACGCAATAGAAAGTAAATTACAACGGAAAGGAAAGTACAACAGCTGAAAAGTAAAGTAGCAACACCGAACCATCCTCTAGAAATCCCACATGAAGGGTGGGTAAAGATAGTCTCCTCAGCTCCTCGAGTCCAGCCATCCACTTCTTGTACGTCCCGTCCAGTGATCCACCTCCAGTTACTATCCAGCTTCACGAGCCTCCACCTCAATCAGTGCTATCTATTGTCTGCATCCAACACAACGTAGTGCGGGCATAGCCCGTGCAGGGGTAAGTATACGATACTCATTAGGGACCCCGATACCCCTGAAGTAATCCCAGAATTCACGAAGGATAGACCACAAAGGAAAGGTATAATCACGAAGTATCAACAAACCCTACTTAGGTATATTCCCATACGTATACCTATGTCAAGAAACCCAGTTCGACTCCAACTCTCGAGCCAAAGTACAATCCAGTCCACATAGGATAGCACAACCAAGTCCACACAAGAAAGTATAACCCAATCCAAACAGAAAATCAAGTCAATAATATCAAGGATAATGATTGAAAATCAAGACTCAACTCACATAGTTATACTATTTACAAAGAGAGTTAGAGATGATTATGTGTAGCCTTTGAATCATCTCCTCTGTAGAAACCACGTAGGATCCAAGTATAGTAGTAATCATTGCCAAATCCACGGAGGATCCATGTATAGTAGTCATCGTTGCCGAACCAACAGAGGATCTAAGTACAGTCGACAATGTTGCTGAACCCACAGAGGATCTTAGTACAGAAGTCATTGTCTTCAAATCCACAGAGGATCCCAGCATGGTAGACAACGTCGTCGAACCCATGGAGGATCCTTGTATGGTAGACGTCGTCGTCGAACCCACAGGGGCCCAGTTGGTTTTTAAGATAAAACCAACATGACCGTACTCCATCTGCATCCAAACCTTGAGAGGATTAATCCAGAAGAACTGTCTCACTAAGAGGAATCCAACAAAGTTGACGGCACGTCAATCAGACGTCCAGATCTCATGTTATAAGTGTTTCCGCTCTGAGGGCCGGGTTGATTTCGTGTTCGAACCAACCCCACCATACCAAAAGTTCTCCGAAACTATGTGTGTAATATAACGAAATGACCGCCACTATCCAAGGATGTCATTGCAATTGACGGTGCATCGATCAGAGGTCTGTAGCCCAGGTTATGGGAGTTTGAACGGATCTGTCTCTAATTAGGGGATTTGGGCCCGGTCCGACCCGACCCAATACTCCTTGTGTCAACCCGACCCGGGTCCGGGTCTGGCCTGGTTGGGCGCGGCCCGACCCACCTGGCGCGGTCTGGCCCAGCTGGTACGGCCTAGCCTGGCGCTGGCGGTCCAACCCAGCGCGGGTGGACACAGATGGGGGAAAGGCACCGCCCCCCCTTGTCTTGAATTGGAGGCCCCCTCAGGGTGGGGCCCACCCTTTTCTACTAGCTAGGGGTTACAACCCCCGGACATCCTTAATCGGCCGACCGTAATGGTCGGGCGAAGACCCACCGCAGGACCTGCCAATCCCACCTCCTGGAGCGCCGGCGGCCGGATGTTCGGCGACCCCCTTGCTGAACTGTCGCGGCCAAGGGCCGCGGCATCCTCTTGTCCGGTGCGGTGTGACGGCTCCATGCCCCTCCGTCGTGGCCCATCCTGACTGCAACCCTCCTTGGTGCTCCAGAATGGTGTGACGGCGCCGCACCCCTCCGCTGTGGCCTTCTCTTGGCCACGACCACCTTCGGCTTCATCGGCGCGGTGCAATGGTGCCCCGCTCCTTCGCCGCGGCCCGCTCTGGCCACGGTTCTCTTATTCCCGCGTGGTGCAACAACACCGCATCTCCTTCATTCCAAACCGAAATGAAGACCAACAAAAAAAGGGGAGGAGGGTCGGTCGTGTTCGTGCGGTCTTACCTCCTCCCATTATTTTTATAACAAGCGGCCAATAAAAAATGAAGAACGTAAAAATAATAATACTTGAATGATGAATCAAACCATACCTCAAATGAAGTTCGTGGAAGCTAAAGTCGAGGGGGTGGTTTCGATGATGGCATTGGCGTGAGTCCAAGAAGGGAACATGGTATCACACCAACTGCAGAGAGGAGAAGGAACGTCATGTCGTTGGCGAGTTTCCACGTCGGTGCCTCCTCCTTTATCATGGAGGAAGAAGAGGACCGAAGATACTGGGTCGTCGTGTCGAGGATCCTTGACGAAGTGTTTTCATTCTTCATTGAGGATGAAGACGTTCTTCGCCGGAGAAGATGAAGTTCTTCAAGAGACTTAGAGCTCTCTCCTCCAATCCTCAACACAACCAATCTAATCCCTAAAATAAAGTATGCTCTTCTTATTTTATTAAGTCATGCCATGAGTTCAAAATTCAAAAACATAATTCCTTTAATTGAAATAGTGTGTTGGCATGATTAAATGTGAGGAGAGTGGAAGTCACCCAATTAATGGGAAGTTTAAAAGATAAGATGAGTTACATATCTTAAGTGGGGGATTTGAGGAGTTCGGGAATGTGAGGGGTTGGGCTCGTGTAAGAACCACCCCACCTTTATTCTCTCAAGGGTAGTTAACAACATGTGGGTCCCACCCAACTTCCACACATAGGTTATAAAAAATTAAAATATGAAATAAAATTGTAACATAATTTTATTTACTTCACATTTAAATCCTCATTTATTTAAAAACTCCTCCTGAGGAAACGCACCTTCGGGAAAGGTCCTCCTATGAAATTACCGACACTACGGTTTCATCGGTACCCTTGGATTTTTTCTGTGGACCGGATCAAGAGATATAAAAACTCACTCGTCGGTTCACTGAATGTACCCGAGATAAACTTCAGAAATTTATTCCGGGCACACCGGACCTCGGAATCAGGTGCCATCTGAAGCCACTTACTATTATAATTCAAATGAAATTAAGAAAAAAATTTCCTTGAAATTTCTGGGTCATTACAAAGGTTCATGTTGTGGCACCATATCCACTAAAGATGTTTCTAATAGAGCATCTCCATGGATTTACTCATTGAGTATTATTGCTCAGAAAGCTATACCTCACCAACCCCAATATCGATAGTAACCTCCTTAGTAACCACTACTACCTAGATGAGAGAATTTTTTTCTATAACTCCATCCACCACCAGTCCCTTTTTGGGACCAAACTCTTAGAGTTACCCTTCCATATAAGAGAAAATGAACATAATCCATCCTAGAATCCATGGTTCACGGTTATTTTCAATGTTCTCTACAATAAGGAATCATAAAGAGGACAGAATTCATATGTCCATATCATTTCAAATCTCACTACTCTCTCTAGGAACTGTCCTCAATAATGAATATTGGAAAATACCATCATGAAGTTTTATAATTTCATGGACAAGCTCTAAGACTAGATAGAAAATAGTGTGGTCAGTCTGGGAGAATTCTCATCATAGATAGCACACATCAAAGCTAATCATGACACCAATAATGAGGGTTTCAGTGAGTGGAAACAATTCTACATCCATGGGATGTAGAAGTATTGATGATTGGTTTCCTTACATAGCCATCACTCATGCTTGCAAATTCAGCTGTGTTCATCTTGGCTATACTGATCCTCTAGAACTCATTTTTCCGTCTCTAACTATCGCTTTTACATCCACGTATCTTCATTCCACATCATTGAAGAGTCATCATTGATGACTCAAGGGAAATAAAATCGCCCAACCTTTGAATTTTTCCTTATACCCATGTAGACTTAATGCCTCTAGATATGAGAAGCACAACGAGTGTCCACCCAGCATCAGAGACACCTTTGAAGATGGTTGGGAGTGTGTGCCTATGAATACCATAATATTGGTGGATACATACATTGTACAAGATAATAATAAGTATTAGGAGAGTTCTTAAGATGTCCCCAACAAACACCATCAAAGAAGAGGTCGAGGATTGGTAATCTGTCGAAATGATCTATCCGGTGCTTCAATCCATGCCATGCATGCCACTGAGACTAGATAGTGGGAATTTTACATAGATTAGTAGGAATTTTACTTCTATCCTACTTCAATAGATTTTCCACCACTATGGAAATTTCTCATTGATTGGGCAGAAGAGCTACATTCACATCATGATTGACTATGTTCAATTGGACCTTAATCAGCCAGTAATTAGCAGTTCGTAGTACTTAGAAGCATTTAAGATGAAAAGTAGAACATAATTAGTGCTAGATGTAACCTTTTAGTTCCACCAATTGTTCCTGTCATAATTCCTATAGTAGTGTGACATCCTGCGGGCTTACATTTGTGACTATCACCAAAGTATGGCATGTTAAAGCACATAACTAGCGTTCTGACCAAGCTCTTGATCCCCTCGCTCTCTGTTTATTAGAGGAGATGAATTAATCTCCCAAAAAATACTTGAATATCCCCCTCTAGTTTGAAATAATATATTTGGATACTAATAGTTTATACAAATAGATGTTAGAGTAGTCAGAATGTGAATCCAGAATCTATTTCTCTATAGAAGAAGAAAGTTATCTAGTGTAGGGGAACATTTTCCCCCTATACAGTGATGGAAAGTTCAAGGTAATGGTGGAACCACACTTTATATTTGATATAGGTTATGGGATCATTCTCTTCCCAAACTGGATTCCCATTATGATGGGACTCATTGAATCATATTCCATCCCCTCTAACCTAATGATTTAGGGTTATGACCAGACTGAATAGATTACATGTGGGAAGATCCATTTAAAGACCCACTTCATAATTTTGGTAGCCGACACTAGATTTATGGTCCTCTCATAGGACACCGCATACAACACATTGATTTTTGGGAAATGGATCTACCTATACACATAAATCCCCTCCATGTATCATTAGGGCCTCATGTACTCCTCGAACGGTCGGGAAGGAATACTCCAATGTGATGCCTCTTCATTTCAATATTTTGAATCCCATTATATAAATGAATCAAATTACCACATCAAGGAGAATAATTTTTATACAAATTATATTGAGAATACATCCATCATAGCTAACCTAATGAAAGATATGGATGACACATTTGTCCCCCGGATTCACCGTTTGAAGGCTACGACACCAAATGGGGGGAACTACATTATAATTTCTAATAGGAAATGTATTTTTCTACCTATGAATAATGTCAACAATAACATTATCTCCTATTCCTATACAGGTCATGCTCGGGTGATACCTGAACACCCTACTCCCATCAGGTATCGAGATGTTCACCCCATAGAAATATCTAATCATCAAACTCACATGTTTCACTAAGTATGTTGAACTATCCTAAGCCAAACTTGTCACCATTGGTTTGAAATCATTAATATACAATGTTGTCGATGTCCTGATGGAATTGGTATGACAACTTTTTTTGCCCTGATTTCAGCAGAGTAGGACTCTATTGATGAAGATTCTATCACAACCAAAGTCGGCACCAGTGTTCCTATAGAATCAGTCATCCTAGAAGAATCACCTTCTCACAATAATCTCCCTATATTAGATGATAAATAAAATTTGTAAGATGGTCCAATTGCATTTGAGGAAGGATTCTCCACCACCATCGATGAGATAGTTTGGGTGGATCTTGGTACCAAGAAAGATCCAAGGCCAAGGTTGATCAGCGCATCGTTTCCTATAGAGGAATTGTAGTTGTGCGTGGATTTCCTAAATCTACATCGTGATATTTTTTTCTTGATATATAAAGAGATTCTAGGACTAGACCCTCCGGTCATCATCCACATTCTTCGTCTCCCCGTAATTCATTAAAGGTTCATGAATCTTCTAAGAAAGATGAACCCATTCTACGGTTCCATGGTCGAGGCTAAATATGACAATAATATCAAATCCAGATTCATCAAGGATGTTCAGTAACCTTTGTGGCTAGCCAACATAATCCCAGTCGGGAATAAGAACGTTCATATCAGAGTCTCTATCGTCTTTGGTGACTCAATGGACACTGTCCAAAGGATGATTTTCCCCTTATAGTGGTGGAGTTTTTGTTCACTGAAATAACCAGTTTCCATGTTCTCTCATACATGTATGGGTACTCTAGGCCCAATTAGATCTGAATTTCTATAAAAAATGAGGATTAAATTGTATTTACCTTGTTGAAAGGTACTTTTATATATCATATCATTCCTTTCAGTTTGAAGAATTTAAGATCTACTTATCATTTATTAGAGAACCTAATCATGAAGGTGATCCTCACAACACTAGTGTAATGCTACATGGATGATTTGGTTGTCATAAAATACTAGAATCATGACCATCTCAGAGATCTTGAAAAAGTGTTTATCGTCCACTATTCCTAGTCAGTCATTCAGAATGGCCCGACATCCTTCATTTTTTATTATTATTTATAATCCATCTTTCAAGGGGTGAGGTGGAACCCATACAAGGCCAAAATGATTAGAGAAAATTAAATGACCTGTAGTTCTAAGTGGGAATCACCCAGACCGGGAAACTTGGAACTGGTCCTCCCCAGCATATGTCAAGATATCAGTACTCCACCTTCGCAAGGTTGGTCAGCTAGTTGTCTTAGGCAATGATAAATAGGCCTGGTACTGATGGAAAATTCATAGCCTCTAATTCTTCCAAATTTGGTTATCACTGCTCTAGTGAATTTTTCTACCTTAAATCCTCATCTGAAGCCTTTTTACTTGTTTTCAAACTTTTACATATGAATATATGTGGCCTGAAGGCCGTTGGGTGTCCCTAAGGCCTTAAGGTGGCCCAAATTCCTTGAGAATCAACTGGCCCAAAGGCATTGGGTGGCCCAAAATCCTTGCATGACCCAAGGCCAAAACTTGTGGCCCAAAGGCCCAAATGGATGAATAGTTCCAACTGATACAGTACTAAACAATGCCTATGATAGTGCCTCCTATAGTACCTTCTACCATACTACTACAGTATCCTAAAAATATGCCTCCACCCATATTTGATCTCGGGTCTCTTGGATGAACCTATTGAGTCCTCATTAATCGGGTTGAGCCTCATGTGAAAAATATGGGTTGTTAACATTGACTCCCAATAGGGGGCTCCGACCAAGACTACGTGAACTCCACACTCCCCAGCTAATTAATGGCTTTGAATCACCCTATGTATAATATGCATTGTGTCTGAGTCTGGCGGGATTCAAGCCTGCGCCAGTTCCCACAGAGATTAAGGGGTACAACAAGCGGGTACCACTCAGCTAACACCCCAAGGGATAAAATGTGGGTTGCTAACACTGACTCCCAGTGGGTACCACTCGGAGATACCTATGGAATGTTTCTTGGTATCATTTTTAGATAAAGATGTATTGAGATTATCCTAGCTAAGATCATTTCCATCACTCAGATGCCTCCTCTAGGAAAACTAGAAGAGTATTGATGCCTCTAAGGACACTTAGACTACATATGATTATTCATTGTGAATATGGGAATAAATATTAATCTGTTTTCTAGTCTCAGGAATAAAGGTGGTGTTTACCATTGGTACGATGATTGCTCTACCACTATTGAGGAAATCAAGTGATATCTGCTCCATCCTCCGGTTCTGATTCCACCCATCTTATGGAAGACTATAGTCTTCTCTTTGACCATCCTATAATTATCCCTTGGTCCCCTTCTCATATATAAGAACAATTGATGGATTTTGAATAGTTTATACTATCGTTGTCATATTATTCTCAACACATAGACCAGATTCTCTTCAATCTAAGAGAGATACCTCAAGGAAATTTTCACAGTGAAGATTTTATGGAATTATTTGTTTCATCATGAGACACATCTAGTTTCCCACATGGATCCTCTAATATATATATATAATCAATTGATATTGACGGGAATATTAGAGTGATGGGTAGTGATCCTTAAGTTGTTCGAAATCAGGATCGTTCCAAAGAATGCCTTCACAGGTTATGTGCGAGCAGACATTCCAGCCGCTCATCTTGCCCTTGTAGAAATGACTATTGATATTGATTAACCCAATGAGGCTATCCTATATATGGAAAGATCTATTCCATGTTGGAGGATATATTCCAATGGTTCCTCATGAAGCCATATTGGTAGAAGGATTGGTAATCCCGAACTCAACATAGTGGGTCTATTAATCATCTTCGTCATCATGAAAGAGGTTTTCCTACCATATTTGTTCCTTCTATTATATGATTTACTAAAAAATGATGTAGAGTATCAGGCTCTCATTACTAGTCTTGATCTTGCTCTCTTGTTTGAGGTTCTCCTCTTCCATGTGAAGGGTGAATCTAAGTTAGTCATCCAGAAACGAAATGGTGATTGCATTATTTGAAAGCCATAGTTTATTACTTTTCTCAAGCACAATCTCTAGCTGATGTTCTATTTCCCTTATCATCCTTATGTGAATCATATCCCCCATTCATAGAATGATTGATTTTATGCTACATCCAATCTAGTTTCTTATCTCGTAGATCCTATCTAGGATCTTTTTTACATTCATTTGGCACATCGAAGGGTCATCAATACTGTAATTTTATATGATGATAATAGCCTATAGATAACCCATATAACTATTGGTGCCTCCAATTCATGAACTCTGGATCCGCCCACAGCTGTATAAATCCCCAGTTGGACATATCTCTTCATCCAGTATCTCTAAAATGTCAATCCCCCACTAGAAATAGCTAAACATGAGATAATCTGTTAGAGTGTTGATTTCTTCACCCACCAGAGTTAACCCATCCTTGAGTATACTCTCTACAAATGTGGGATTGATGGAATAATCCTCAGTTGAATCCAAGGATAAAATATTCCCCATGTTATTTAGGAACATCATGTTGGGACCTATATTGCGCATCATTCAGGGTTGAAGCCCTCTCACCAAATTTAATGGTTGGACTACTTCTGGACCACTATGGACCACGATTGTATTGATTTATCCATGAGGTGCCACACCTATTTTATCCATACCAACGTTTTGAATCAACCATCATAGACCGTCTATAATTCAAATTACTCTTTTCCCTTTTTGGTTTGGGGACTTGATGTTGTCAGACCATATCCACCAACGATATCTCACCAGTGCAGGTTCATTATGACAATAACAGATTTCTTCCCCATGTGGGATTAAGTGATCCCATACAAGGATGAAAAATCCCAATCTGTTGGGAAATTTGAGATATCCAACATCATCATTATGTTTGGATTCCATCATGTTATTCTCTCCAAAAATGTCACAAAATTTTGAGTAGCTAATATAAAGATATTTTACTCCTAGTACATCATCTAGTCCAATCTTACATCCCACTAACATCCATAGGAAAATTAAAAGATCAAGGTATCAACAAAATTCTCTAAATTGTTTTCATAATATGGTGGGATGGACAAGAAATATTGGTTGTACAAGATCCCCAACACTCTCCATACCAATCAGATGATGACTCACAATTCCTCCAAGCTCACACCATATTCAATATTGTATAGAAAAGAGCATTACTTACAATTGAGATCCCGTTTCCATGAATTCTAACATTATTCAATGATCATCAAACATCTGAAATGATAGCCAAGATACATCTAGAAGAACTGGAATCCCTTGATGAAAGCAGGATCCTTTCCATTCATTATCTATAGAGGAACTATAATAATATACATAGAGTTTTCAATTTAAAGGTCCATCTTCTCTCCTTTCTCAAAGGTGAAACAATTTTGGATCTTTGAATGCTGATGATACCTTGTAGGAAGCCACCAAATTAGAAACCCAAATGGTAAGGGTCATATATCATTCATAAGTCCTATCCCAATGGTGTATAATAATTGGTCACCATATATGGGGAGAAAATCACTCATCCAACCAATTCCAGGTTCTTCAAATAGTACTTCACATGAATGGATTCTCGTTCAAGTTGTACAATGATAAACTATGTAAGAATCCACATCCTAGTCATATGATGGTAAACTATATAGCAACCAACATCCAAGGAACACGATGTTAAACTAGGAAATTCATTCAAAAATCATGATATTAAACTGTGTTAAATTTCACATGGGAATGCTCGGTTTGTCATGGGTGCTTTTAGGTCCTCATTCATGATGGGTTATAAAGGATATATCATATACATCCCTCTTGGAACACTTCTCCCACCTCATCCTCATAGTATGATGTTAAACTGTGTGTTCTTCATTTTAGCAGCATCATGTTAAACTACACAACATTGATGGTCCTTTTTAAATAAACTAAAAAGAAACATGCCCACCTCCCAGTCCCACAATACTAAATTGGGAACCGAAGACCAAACATTATGGATTTAAACTATGTGTGGGTTTCTTTTTGACGATGTATTGTGCGGTGTGGGTGTATTTTTTCCCTAATTCACGCTAGGTTTTTTCTGATGTTCTACTCATATACCCTTTCATGGATATACTCTCCCTTATTGTACAAAAATCAAACATTTATATTTCGTGTGTATTCTTCTCAGAAATATGTTTTGTGATGTAAGATTGTTTTTTTCCTCATTCAAATCTAGTTTTTCATGACATCATTCCACATATTACTTCTTATAATCCACACATCCAAGTCCATTACACATGAATCTAAACCATGTGTGAGTCTCCTAAGGATTATGTGGTTTGACACGAGCCTCCATCAGCCTCATTAATGTTATGTTATTTTTTTATTGCATATATCTTTAGGTTGAGATGTTTTCCCTCATCCATAGTTGTATGATGATAAACTTCACAACACCAAAATGTCCTCAGTTGAGTGGAAATTTCCCCTCACATCGGTCACCTACCATTTCATATTCATGAACTATTGAAGTATTGATTCCCATAATCGTGGGATATGTAGTAAAACACATACATTTCTACTTTGGGACCATACACAAACCCATCATTTAATCCCCTTGGCTTGAGTTTCCATTGGTAGTGCTTGGTGTTTCATGAGAGCCTCTTAGTTCCTCATTAACATTAGGTTTGTAAAATAGGTTCCATGAACCTCGCTTAGGAACACTCATCTTACTCTACATCCTAGACACGATATGATAAATTTGTAGTAACCAGTGTCTTTATACATATGATGTTAATCTACAGAGGTAGGTCACACCACATGAACTTAAATTGTGCCATCATCACCCATGGTATCAGTCACCTATAATCCATTCATCGGGAACTATGTCTATATTGATTATCATCCTTATGAGATATGTAATGTCACATGGATCCTCAGTCTCAAGACCAACCATGTAGTTTCCTTTCTTTCATATTGGTCCATGATCATCCTTACCAAATGGCAATGAAAATAATGGGATTTAACGAACTATGTGTGTCTTGATTCCCATACTTATGGGACATATAAAAATGCCTACACATATTGTCCTTAGGCCCAACCACATATTCATAGATATTTTGGCCGCTTGGACTTATCATAGACCACATTAAATTACATTTAGTTTTATGTGGGGTGTTCTCTGGAATTTTATATGTGGTATTGGGATTCCTTGTCTTCATTCAGGTTTATTATTTCAAATCATCACATTGTGGATATACCTTTTAGACATTCCCCATCGTGGTCCAAGATCTAAAACCTTAAACTAGATACTCAAGTCTAGGAATGATGACATTAAACTGTGTGAAGGCCTTCTATAGGATGTTCCATTTTTTGTTGGGACTCCTTGGCTTCATTAATGTTGGGTTAGTTATAACACCACATTATACATGTCCACTTGGGAGACCTTCTCAATGCTCAAAACTCTATGAACTGAAAATAAAACCCAAAATCTCCAATGTACCAACATTAAACTACAATCATACCATAATCATTTTCAGGATGCCCCATGATAATCATGTGTTTCTGTAGTTCCCTTACTAGATAGGATTTCCCCTACCTGTTTTGTCTACTTCCACACAGTTTTCAAGAACTACTTTTGGCTTGATTCCCATCCCCATTCGGATACATATTGATGCAAGGAAATTTCATCATTGAACCCAGCCATATGTTCCTTTAAATCTTCAACCCCTTATCCTTGATTATGGTCCCTGAACTATGACCCTACTCTATATGTTGTTTTTTAAAGGTATCAATGTTGTTCGTCGGCCTCCTTGGTCCTCATTCGTGTTGGTTTTTATCCCTTGGAGGCCACATATATACCTTTGGAATTACCATTTCACTTATAGTCCATGAAAAAAAAATTTAAAATTATTGTCAGGGTCCATGTAATATGGCCATAAATTGGCTCTATGGCCTGGGTTTGATTCCCATTCTCTCATACCTTACCATTTCACACTTTAAACCATTCTTGGTCAAAGTATCCATCCTCTTTCACATCCATACAAACACCCGTAATGTGGAATTTCTCTGGCAGACTCTTCTTTGCCTCTCATTTGTTGGCCAATTCCCTAATGGATATCTATTAATGAATTGCAGATCATGTGTCTTCAAACATCATCAATAGTAGAATTTTAATTTCCTTGCCTCATTCTTGACAAGATAGGTAGTGATTCCTTTGTTTCAAACTCGCATAGTAGTCTATCCTCACTCACCAGTCGCCACTATGATCCAAACCATAAATGTATCGTATTACATCCTCTCTATTCCCTATGCACTCCCTTGTGATGTAAGATCCACAATACGATTCTTTATTTACCTCATCTATTAGGGATCAAATAGTATTTGGAGTTTGGTATGGTGTGAACTGACATGGTAATTATGGTCTAAATTCAATGATATTAAACTAGATTCCAAATTCCAAAAAAACATGACATTATACTGGGTGTGAATTCCTAGGAACTTGTGTTGTGTCATGGTATCCTCTTAGGTCCTCATATACGTCGGGTTGTTAATTCATCACACAATGTATATCTATTTGGGATATCATTTTCTTAGTCCAAGAACTATGACCTTAAACTATTTTCATCCCCTATTGTTAGAGAATTATGACTCTAAAACTACTTTAATGACCTAGGTTTGGATTCTCCCTTCTGGTACGCTCCATTAAAAATTTCAATTCATTCTTGATTTGTGTTTCTTCCATCTTTTTCATCCATAAATACCCTTTAACTGTGATGGTTTCATGCCATTTTTTATCACATCTTGTCCTAGGATGATGCCCTAATGGATTTTTAGTAATTAAAAGTTGATCATGTGTTTCAGTCATAATCAAAAGATAAACCTGTATTTGTTCTCCCTATTTTTGATTAGTATGGTATTGGAACTTATCTAAAAAACATAGTCAAATGTCTTCCCTTTCACACTAGTCTACCCTTTTATAGTCCAAAATCATTGACCATAAATTACGATCCTAATTGTTGTATTTTCCCTAGCCATATCACATATTACTCCTTCCCATATGTCTTGTAACATTTATGTGGTGTGATGGGCCTCCATGGCCTCATTCACATTGGGTTTATTTCCTCTGTTTCATATATTTTTATTGGGAATAAACATTTTAATGTTCCCAGAGGTATGAACATAAATAGTATACAACATACCAGTCACTTGATGTTAAAATGTGGGATATGTTTTGATCATATGAAATTAAACAATTCTATCCAACATCCATACCATATGATGTTATGTTTTGTGTCCATCATCCTCATGTTCATGACATAAAATTGAAAATTATCATAGGACCTCACTTTAGAGGTCCTCCTTAGAATATGGGTTTGATCTTTTTTCAGACCAATGTTCTTACACTAATGTTCTCAAAAACACGTTGGTGTAATTAAAAGAGTGTGGGAATTTGCTTGAAAATTCCATCACTCTACTCTGATGATTTCTATGCCACTTGGATGGATCCTCATCCAATCTCATGTCTATAGGGACCCCCTAATGGAATGGTTATTCCTCTTCATCTCACATACCATTCTAGGCCAACATTCTCGAGGACTTCGAATGTCATTTTGAGATAGGTTGTGTGTTTCAAACATGGATAGCGGTTGAATGTCATTTTCCCCCATTTTGGTCTAGAAGTATGAATACTATGTTTAAAATAAATTCAACAATCATCCAATACTGCCATTACATCCTCCTTGTATTCTAAATTTAAGGAATTGTGATTCACACTCTTCATTCCCCTTTGTTCAGATCAACTCTAATTCACATAGTGTTATCTCATTAATGAACTATCACTTGTTGGGAAAAGAAAGTTTCATAATCAAAGTTCGCTATTCTACACCCACAACGTCTCTCATACCAAATGCTCTAGGTGATCAGTCAATAATAGAAGACCCTAAGTGTTCGATGATTATCTAATGCTAAACAATGATCCATCATTGGGTTAGTGTAAGGAACATCCACATGATGGATGCTTATATAAGTCCAGGAATAGTTGTGTATGGCTCTTCTCATTGGATTATGTACCTTAGTTTTATTGATCATTGCCATGTGAACTCCATAATTTTATGTATCCCTCTAATATCTATTTACTACTCATATTATTCTAGTTAAAGTTCATCCACCCTATTCTATGTTCGGTCACACACGACTCAGAGATGATCCACTTGGAGAAACTCATGTCTTATCTTCTACTAAGACACCTCTAGTTGCGTCCTTAGTTGTATAAAAAGCTATGATTAAGTGAAAATGAAAGAGTAACATTCATCTAGTTGTTCTTTTAATATATGAATATATTGGATGTTCTCCTAGATATTTTGTATGTTTTTGGACTTCTATCGACACCAAGTGACATCTAGGTGATGACTATTTTATCAGAAATTTTAGATGAGGTGGTCATAGATGAATATATGAAGAAATCAAGCATTCACCCATTTGATGAATAGACTATGCATCCAGTGGTAAAGTGACCCCATCCAGCTCGACCATTGTGATTCTAATGTTTGTTCAATACTTATTTTGATGCACCTCCATACCCACCACCAGAAGATCTGATTTTCTTTGACCACATCAAATTCGAACTCATCCATCTCCTCAGGATCTATAGTCTCACACTCTAAAAACTAAATTCAAGTGTTTAGTAGAAGAAACCTTCTATGGAATCATGTCCAACCTGTAGAGATACATTTCATGAGGTTTTTATCCTCACTAGACCACACCTAAATAAGTTTTTCCATGTATACGTCAGGTACCACACCACCATTGGTGCCACCCATAGCCACAAGTGATTGTTCACTGGAGGTCATGTCCTAGTCATCTTGAACGCCCCACTCCAAATGAAATGTTTATGATTTTTTAAATTGGATTCCTAATCCTCCAACCATTTCCTTTAAAAGAGTGCATATTACTTCTAGTACTATCCAAATAGGAACACATCATACAACCTAATCCTGAAACAAAATGCGTGGATATGTATGGAATTAAACATCCAAAGATTGGTGGTGGAATTTCATAGTCTCAGGTTATCATTTTTGGGATATCGTTGCTTATCCCCCCTATACGATTGAGGGTTTTGAGGATTTCTGGGTCGCCACCTTGGCCTTCTAATCATTTATTGGCCCCAAAACCACTTTTTCTCTAAACACAATCCCCAGATCCTGATCCTCTTCACATGTTTTTGTGCCTCCATCATCAATAGTAGGAGTCCCTTGAGAAATATCCTTAAGAACGAAACATATTTTACTTCTAGATTTTAGATAAAGTGTAAGGGAACGTGCATCATGAGAAGTAGTAAGTTAATGATTACCTCAATATTCTCATTAAATTCTACCAAATAATTTATTATTTCACAACTACCTTGGTTCTCCAAAATTTAGTGTATTCCCACTAAGATTCATATGATTCTTTAGGCAAGGGATATTATTCCCCAAACTCAGCAGCCGATAGTGGTGGAGGAGAGGTCAGGTCAAGAAGTACATTCACCAGATCCATCAGAATTGTATATGCCTTGTAAGCACTTCCCAAGAACATGAGAAGATATCACGCGGAACCCTCTAGGTGGTTACCATTCCTCCCTAGTTTTCCTTACATGGATCTTTGGGATTAGTTCTGGTGCTGCACCTCCTTAATTTCTGTTCAGTGCAAACCCTGGAACTATTGGCTCCGTTGTTGTAGCTCCACTGCCATGATATACCTCATACCAGCTGCTATAGTGATCTCTTGTTACTATTTTACATCATCCATTAGACACTCTTTCATTGGATATGATGGTATAGTTCCATATAATTTATCTTTTTTAGGCAACATCCTAGATCTTCGAATGTCCATAAACAATATCATATGCCATAGTGGATACCGGAACCTCATTACGCATCTTTCCATCATAATGAATAAACATGATTCAAATCTGCCTCGTCATGTATGGGTTTTCCTAATGATGTAATCCGATTTACACATTTGAAGTCAATTGTTGCAAACAATTGAACTGCCTCACAAATCAGTGTACTTTTTATAGTTCACAGATGGGCTCTAAATCCACCCATGCCACATGCACCTCACCTTAAAAGATAAGGTGATATGATCACTGCTCTTTAGATACATTGTTTTCATAAGTAATTTATCCTATTATAAAAAGGAATAAGATAAGAGTAAATTTATATGCCTAACTAACTTTCATCATCACTGCCATCAAGCCCATATTGAATAGGAAACATCACATGATATTCAGAATCACATGTCGGATGTTCACCTCAAGAGGGGAGGTGGGATTTGGATACTCATATCCTCCCATGTTCATAGCCAACCAAAATTTTATGAAGTGGTGTTGTCCACACAGGTGTAGTGGATTCTTTCTCTATCTAATATGAAAATTCACTTCATACAGCTTTACCAGCATTGATATCCCAAGGATTAGATCATTCCCTATTGTCACCATCACCATGATGATGAATGTGCTCAATTGTACCCCTTGTGTGAACTTATCAATAGTAGCATCCATCATCATAAAATTTCCCGATCAACCTGGAAAATTTGACTTTATGTTGTGGTTCATTATTGATATTGTACCCCTATATGTTCCATTATATATCGTCATGGATCTTCTAGTAATATCATTAATTGCCTCAATAGATTCCACTTAGATATGTGTGAGGTCTTGCTAGTAGTTTCTTGGCTGCATCTTCCCCTCCAACAGGATCCTCCATTAGGATGTTCAAGAAATAACAAAACAATGATTTAAAATGGATATCATTTGTATCATGATTTTCTTTAGTTTTTCTTAGCACCAGATCTATAATAACCATAACTAGATGTATAAGATGATTCTGATACTCCCATATGATCTCAACAGGGAGAAAAGTTTCACACATGGCCCCTAGAATCATGATTCTACAATTCTGAAAGAGGTCTCTAAGGCTGATGCATGTATCCTTGTGATGAATATTGAATCTTTTGGACCGTGAAGAATATTTTCTCAACAACTCTAGTATGATATCCCATGGTTTCTAGACATGGAAATATGAAGACCTTACTACTTAATATCATTCTAGTTACTTCATCTCTACCCCAAACACTGGGAAAGATGTGAATAACCAGTACGCGCAGTCCCACTCATCAATGAAGTTACCACCCTGGTGAAAATCTCAGTCATCAGTCCATCACATCATTGGGATTCTTAAGCCTACCTTAATGATTATCTTATATTGTGATGGAGACACCTCAACCTCCAACCATCTTCCAAAGACATCATTGGTATTTCTTTAGAATCATTCAGCTATGATGGCCATGTGATCCATCCAAATGTGGCCATCATCAACCCTATTCCACTAGTACAGTCCTAGTGTGACATTAAGTAAGTAATATAGTTCATCTCATCTTATTGGAGGGATAAATACATCATCATTCAGAAAAATTCATACAGGTGTAACCTCTCTATGCTACTAAGAGTAGTGAAATAAATTATTCATGGTTAGAGTGGATCTAAATGTAGTCCCCAGTCATGATGTTGTTCAACATTTATTCCATTTATGATTCATCTTTAAGGACCTCTCATGCAGATTCTTAAGAGGCCATCAGATCTAAGACTTAGGGAAATTTCGGAGTTATTTTTGAAGATATTTTTGAATGGTCATTCATAGAGTACTGGATCATAGAGACTCATCATACTCAGTGTGTTTTGAAAAGAAATATCATATCATAATTCCTGGTTCACTAAGAATCATTATGGATCAAGGATCCTAAAAAAATCCAATTTGTAGAGAATTTATTTGCAGGGTGATGTATCTTCAAAAATATAGAGACCATGTGAAGTGGTGCATGAGAATATCGTATGGTTGCGGGCCCCTCATGTGATATTTCTAGGCATTTGGCCATCCAATCTTTGTGGTGACCTCTTTGCCCATGTGCATCGTGAGACCTTCATCGCGATTCAGCTTCATGATCGGCAATATTTTCAGTGATTCTCCCATAGAATCAAACCCTTCATTCCCATCCACTCCCATTCTAAGGGCGGTGTCTATTGGTTCCAAAATATGTTCCCAGTGTTATGTTTAGTGGAACCACATCCATTCAGGATGGAATCCTATCTCAAACCACCTAGAAATCATCCAATGTGTATGGATCATGTAGCACCATCATGGAGATCTCTTCCCCTCCCCAAACACATAAGGGAGAGATAGATATCTGGTGAGTCTAACTCACTCTGTGATTATGATAAGGTATTTGATATATTCCTTCACGATTCCAATGGAGACATGAATTTTCGTGAAGCCCACCATTTATTTGTGGTGAACCTGTAATCATGAAGACTCCATATTGACTATAAATACCCATCCCATTTTACCTCAACGTAATGGATAACCTAACCTTTAATCATCTAATCTCCCAATTTGAGATTATCCTAAGCACTGTGAATCAAAATGAAAAATAAATCATCATAGGTACTAGAGAATCATAAAGAAGAAGTTCCATTGTTCCTAAATATCTCCACCCATATTGGGGATTTTGTTGGTGAATACCTACACCCTTTATCGAGGATGAAAACCATCCGAGGAACATGAGGCTGCATGAAAAATTAAGCCATCATGAAGCACTCCTTTTCTAGCTCGTAACATCAGGCCATGGTATGGTCACTATATCTCGTGAAGACCTATCCTTTGCGAGGACACTGTTCTCCATGAAGCATGCAAGATTCTTGATACAGATCTTAGTGAGGCATAATTAATAATAGAACATTTATTATTTTCATCTCTACATTTAATCCCCTCTTTTGATACCTATTTGCAAAGGATAAGTGCTTTAGGACTCCCCATCAATCCAAGATTATTTTAGATGCTCCTTCAATTCTTATGTGATCTGCACTATCCATTACAATTTCCCACTCCACTCTTAGTGTGGCCTAATATTCCGGTTTACCTATTTATTTTCTGAATATGTGTGATAATTATTTTTTATTTTCATCACAGGTACACTAATGTGGAACTTATGAGTGATCATTCCTCCACACTATTACACCATAGAATTTCTGTGTACATCCCCCTCTCAAGGACTGACAAGCTACAGTTATGTAAGGGCAGGGGGTGAGGAGTGAATCCCCCACGTCTAAGAAATAGTACGTAAAACAAATTAACACCAATGTCCTCAACACATGAAGTTAAACTATGATATCACCATATATATCAAGCTTTGAAAGTCCCTTTGTGTGTGGCCTTAAATGAGATCCACCATAAATGGAGTTAAATCCTCCACATAGGATTGGATAGGGGAAGTGCACCTGGAACCGCTATCTTCCTGCACTCTCAATCTATTGTCCCTCTCCCTTTTAGATTTGTCTCCATGTGAGCTTCGCGTATTTTCCACACTGAATCCATATAAAACATGTTGATAAGATTAACCAGCATCTAACAAGCTCCTCCTCACATAGAATGACATATACATTACATAAAATGATACCCTCCTTGGGTGGCTCCTATGTGAAAGACCACACCATATATCGTTGGCACATCTTTTGCGACATAATTTTTAGTTATATTATGTCCTAATATTTATTAAACTAATCATTACTCATGTGGTATTAGATTTACGAATATGAAATTTCACTCTATATCCATCTTTGGGCTGCTCTCACAAATAATTCCCAATAGGTCCAACGGTCCCTATTCTAGTGTTATCCCCATAATTTCCCCATCATTTGGGAAGCTCACAAGTTTAATCTTTAATCATATGATTCACTTCCACAGGACACCTTCTTAGCTACCCTAATTCCCATTTCCAAAAATACATGGACTTTGATTCCCAACCAATTGGGATGCGTAGGAAGCCACCGTAAGGTTCAACCCCAACACCCCATTCACTCATTCTATTCCATCCACCCCACCTAACACTTCATCCATATACATCCTGATTTTACATGGGCTACCACATCATGTTAAGATCATTCCATCCATCTAGGTCTTTCATATACATATTTCCCACCCACATCGATTCTCCTAAAAGCACCCGGTCCGCTCCCATGTGTAATCCCAAAACAATATATCATGATACAACCAAGAGAAATCTTCTTATGAATGGAAAATATCATGTGTGATCATTACACCATCCAAAAAAATATGTTTCATTGGCCTTTACATTTTAAAAAAGGTATGTAGGACGTGTTTTTGGAGATTCAACCCCAACTAATGGTAAACATTTGTGTTCCCCTCTTAGGGGTTAATCTCGATGATCTTCCCTCAATGGTGTCCAAATCAACCTTCACAATTTCAAATCCTTCGTTTATAGTATGCACCTCCCCATATCTACATACATAGGTGTTTTGACTATCTAATCAGCAAACCTTCTAGGCGCTCCCTCTAAGGAATGTACCTTTTTGGTCTTCCCCCACCAGGAATCGTGGTCAGCCTCTCTCCTTCTCGATAATTCCTTAAACACGCTACCTATCATAGATACCCCATATTAAATATGGGATGCCTGAGGAAAACCTTTAAATACATTCCTTTAGAATTAGTTACTCCATGATCAGAATGGGATGACTTAGGTTCGAAGCCTGAGATGACTTCATAAGGATATCACCTTGAGAATAATACCGGTGATCGGTGTTTTAGAATCCAAACATACAAGTGATGCCCAATTGGACCAATCCCCTAACTGTGTGTTTCTTTCCTTTCAAGAAACCATTGGACATATAGACAAAAGCATCATATTTAATCATCATACACAAAGTGATTCCATGGGAAATTAGTTTCATGAACCACATATTAATATATGAGGGGCCCATACTATGAAATGAATTCTATTGTGGAATCTATGGAAGGATGAACTGACATCTCATCACCCCGTTTCTATTAAAGGGAATAAATTTATTAGAATTTGATGAATGTCACCCACCTTTGGAATGTAGGAATGTGGGGTACAATGAAACATAATATAACAAAAAAATGCAAGGCAACATGTCCCTCTGAATGTGTACAAAACAAATATTTTCCTACTATGATGAGTACCTTGAAATGCTTGATTGTATTTTGAACTATATGTTCTTTAGTTGGAAAACATCATATAACTAGAAATAGATGATATAGGCTATCAGGGGTTTGAGGTTCATAATATATTCATACTTATTCTCACGAATTATACCCTTAGTAATATCTAAATGTGTTCATTTGGAGAAATTATCCTATTAGAGGAATTCCACATGATATATGTGTCACGAGATATTCTTTTCGATGTACATGTGTATTGGTACATAAACTTGAGATTATTATTAATAAATATCATGTGTTTCACATTAAAATTTATTATTTAAAACATGATAACTTATTATTATGGAGAATTATAATATATTGAATTTTTCGCAAGTGAAATTTTACTAATTTATTATCAAATGGAAATTTGGTATCATTTTGTTTTGAAATAATTATACAATTTTTAGTGGGTTATATATATCATTAAATGTTTTTTTATATTTTTTCTGTGTGAATGAAGAATATTCAGTGAAATATGGTATCAGTTCAAGTTTAATATCACAAAATTTACAAGCATTGTAATGGTAAAAGATTGAATTCATCAGAAAAAGAGGATCTGTGATTAGTTTATATAAAATTGAAAAAGTTTCTTATGATGTATCTAAAACTAACACCAAAGAATAAAAATTTCAAACATTAGAGATTATTAAAACATCTTCCATAGGTGATACCTTAGATTTTTGGATCATATTTTTGGATATAAATCATTCTAAAAATTTCTTATCATTTTTTAGTTTTGAATATTTTTGTTTCTAAGAACATTATCGATCATATTAAAAAATAGTTTTTCAGGTTTTGTATGATATTAAATTGTGTGGGGTTTTTCATTTTCAATCTCTAGAATTTTTATTTTGTGTACACTATATTTATTTTCATTGTGATCACGGTTTTCCATGGATATGAAGATATTTGTTTTTAAAAGCATGCAAAACTGAGGAATTTCAGGGATAAGAAGAAAAATATTTTTCAAAACTATTGATTGGTGGATTATAGTGATAGAATGATAATGATGGATTCTAATGGGTTATGTAAAGGGATTTCAGGGATACAAATATTGGATAACCTATATCATACTTTAATGTCATCCTTATACTATGGATAAATGCATGTTTTGGTAATAATATCCTTCTATACATTTGATGATTTTAATGAGTAATCAACACATTATATTTAGGCTGTTATATTTGTTATTTTCACTATTATTATTCATTTATTAGATTTTCTCATTTCAAAAAAAAATTATTTTCATTATAAAGGTAGTTTAATTAGTGTTTTTTTAAACATGTGATAGTCTTGAAATTTTTTATGTTTAATATGATAAATTATGATTTGATTAGAATACCATAGTTTCAATCAATATATACCTTCATTGGAAGACAATATTTTATAAAATACCCCAGGTTAAATCATCAAAATCAGTGATGTATCATTTCATGAAAAATCATTAATTTCAAAAAAAATATTTATTTTATTACATAATGACATCTTTATTATCATAATTGAACTTTGTGATGTGATTTACCTTATAAATTTCAGAAATTATAGCTTTACTATTCAACATTTTGAAGGTACTTTATTCTATTTATTTGATGATAATGATAATGTTTACATTCATGACATAGAAGATCTTGGTAATAGTAATTTCCTTGTTTTTATGTATATGAAATCTTTCTTATATTTGAAATCGGTGGCTATGTTACAATAATCTTCATAATTTAATTAACATTCATCAAATGGTGTTGTTGGGGATATATTAGAGATTAGGTTTTAGTCAATCATAGTCTTTGATCCTTATCAACATGGTAATCAACACAAGCCTATTATTAAACCAATAATAGATTCTCAAATTATAGAGTTGTACAGTTAGTGCACATGGATTTATTTAGTACTAAATAAACTAGAAGCATTGGGGGAAAGAAAAATATGTATGTCCTTATTTATGATTACACTATATTCTGTTTGATATATATTCTCACTTGGAAGTAAAAATAACTTTTTTAAAAGTTATCATACATCTATTAGAAATGAGAATAACATATTATTGGTAAATATTCAAATTGATCATGATGGTGAGTTTTTAAATTTTTATTTTTAAATTTTTTATAATAATAAAAATATTACATAAAAATATTAGTAAAAAAACACCATAAAATAAATAGTTGAAAAATATATAGAATTATTTAAAAAATGAAATGACCATTCATGATTAAATATATTTCTAATAAGCATGTTTGGTTAAGGCTACGAGTACTTTTTTTATACTAAAAATCTTGTTTTACTTAATCCACTTCTAAATGAAAATCGTTATTATTTTGACACTAAGACAACCAAAATATTTTTACTCCAAGATATTTAGGTAAAAATTGTTCATTTTTAATATTAATTATCAAATTTTTAAATTTGATCCTAAAGTCTGTGAATGTTATTTTGTATGATATTTTAAAACTAGTAAAGTGAATTTGATTTTAAATTAAAAATTTAATAATATTTAAGAAATTTTCCATTTAAATTTTGATTATACTTGTCTGTTTACTATTGTAAAATGTCTATAGGTTAATCCCACAAATGATGATTTTGATACTACTTTTTTTTTTATCAAAATTTGATACATAACTATCGGTAGTGAATCCCCTAGAAGTTAGTTCAATGGATTGTCAATATCATGAACCTATATCGACAGAAAATACACTGTTAGGACCAAGCTGAAGGAATAGTTGGTTTGCATGGATTGTCTTTTGTTGATATTGATGATGTTTTCATAAAATAAAGACACATTGATTTCCTACGAATTCTGAAGATGGATGTTTGAAGATTCGGAGCCGAGAATATTGAACATTCGGAACCACGTGTTCCAAGAATTCAGAGTCTGGAATTCGGAGTCTGGAAATTGTGAAGTTCGAAACTGGGAAATTGCACATTCTTGAAATCTAGAAAATATGAGATGTGAAGGCATTAATTGTGATGATGATTTTCTGTTTTGTAACTCTAATTTGTGAGTATATGCAAGTACTCATGATTCAAGAAAAGTTTGGTACGATAATTCATACCGAGAATCTGGTGAAGACATTCCGAGAATTAGGAAGAGTTGTTCCAAGAATCGGTGAAGTCACAACGAGTAACAGAATTTGCGGAGTCTACTTCCTGAACAGAACTTGTAGAGTATACTTCCTTAACAATTTTTTGGAGTCGACTTTCTGAAGAAAAATTTCATAGTGAGAAGTTCGGAGTCAACTTCCTCAGTCAAGATTTAGTAGTGAGAAGTTCATAGTCATCTTGTTGAAGAAGATGTTCAGATTCGACATGCTGTAGAAGATGTTCGTAGGGAGAAGTTCAGAGTCGACTTCCTGAAACTAAAGTTCGTAGCCAGAAGTGTGGAGTCATGCCAAGAATTGGTGAATTCATAACGAAAAGACATACTGAAGAAGCGATGAAGAGTCATACCGACAGTTGAAGTGATGTCATACTGAAGTCTCAAGAAGAAGTGAATCCGATAATATGATTATGAGAAGTCTGACGAGTGAATCCGAGATTGTGGTTACGAGATGTCAAGAAGAAGTGAATCCAAGAATATGATTACGACAATTCAGAAGAGTGAATCTGAGATTGTGATTATGATATGTTAAGAAGAAGTGAATCCGAGAATATGATTACAAGAAGTCAGAAGAGTGAATCTGATATTGTAATTACATGATGTCAGAAGAGTGAATCCGAGAAAGTGATGTCGAGAAGACAGAAGAGTGGACCCGAGAATATGATACCGAGAATAAAGTGTAACAATGTTGGATCTGTAAAAGGCCAAAGTATTAAATCAATAGAAGTGGAAGAAGATTCGAGGAGATTCTAGATGCGTTGACAAAGTCTTAATTACTCCGAGATTTAAGGATAAATTAAGATTTGGGCGAATTTAAGTGAGTGGGAAAATATTTTGGTTTCCCACCTAAGCACACTTTAGAGCACCTATAAATGGAGATCAGAGTGAAAAGTGAACATGTGATGAAAAATAAGAGAGAGAAGCTCTGATAATCTAGAGATAGGAATATGAGCTTGGCCGACTGAGTTTAATTGCAATTTCAATCGTAACAAGAATTTGATACTGGTTGAAAACGTATTGAGTTTCTCGGATTGAAGAATTCGGTGTGAAGAAGAGAATTTGGAGTGGAGAATTTGGAGTGGAGAATTCAGAGTGGAGATTCGGAATGGGGAATCAGTACTGGCTGTCACTTTATTGAGTTTCTCAGACTGAGGAAGACTCGGATTGAAGATTCGGAGTGGAGAATAATTTGGAGTGGAGATTCGGAATGGAAAGTCCGGACTGTAATTGATCTATCTCAAGTCCAAGGATTCCATGCCTCTCTTCTGTGTAAGTAAGTAATGATTTGTTCAGAACTTTCTTACAGTTGTGTATTTGAAAATAAGTGCAGGTAACATAAGTTGTTACAAGAAAAGAGACATTACCCTATTGTGCTAAGAGGGTGCACACGCACTGGAGTGATTGTTTCATAGTGCTTCACGAGTCCAAGGGTATATCTTAATTATTGTAACTGAATAATTGTTTTCTTAGTGGATTTTATGGTGCTGGATTGTTTCCAACCATACCAAGGACGTAGCTATTCTTATTGAATAGTGATCCTTGTAAATTACTGTGTTCTTTTGGATATGTGCTTGTTTGTTTATGAGAAGGGAATTATATCTTTAAGAGGAGACAAAGGTTGTTCTCAATATTAAGTGATCATAAAAGAAGAAAGAGACGCCACTGATTCACCCCCCCCCCCTCTCAGTGGTTCATTACTCTAACTGGGTCCTTACAAGTGGTATCAGAGGGAGGTTGCCTTTGTTTTCCTTACTGATGGAGAATCTAAATTATGTGAACTGTAAAGGAATTCTGGTATTCTATGGGAAGAACTATCACATATAGTAGGATAGAATGCTACCGTATCTCATGTCTATTAGTTATGAAGTTCTTGAAGCTACAACAGTTGGGTTTTCTCCCATTAAAGACAATGTTCCACTTACACCTATTGACAAGAAGTTTCTTGAGAATTATAGAAGAGCCAAGAATGCTATATTTTCTTTACATTCTGAAAGAGAATTCTTGAGAGTAAAAGGATTGGACACAGCCAATGGTATATGGGTCAAATTGAAAAACATATACTAAGTCAAAAAAAAGTCAAGAAGGAAAACATCAAATCAGGAGATTGAAGTATGGAGACTTGAATATGGAAGAGCATGAATCTGTTAGTGATATCCTCACCAGAGTGAACTATATTGTTAGTACCATCAGATGACTTGGTGAAGAGCTGGAAGACTATACTATTGTGGAAAATATCTTGAAGATTCTTCCTGATAATTTCGATGCGAAGGTATCTTCATTGGAATATGGAGATTAAGAGACCCTATCTCTTGATTATTTTCATATCACACTCATTACTTAGGAGATGAGAAGGGAAATGACTATTAAGACCAAGACAAAGGTTGATAGAGATTTATCTTTCAAAGCCATGAATAATGAAAAGTCTACGAAGATCTTTTTTTAAGAAGATGGTGGTGACTCTGAATCTGAAAGTGAGGTATGTAAAAATCATAATGATATTTTATCTTTTTTTTCAAAAAAATGTAAAAATAGGCATAGGGAAATATAAGGGAAAATGACCCATGAAGTGTTTTGAATTTGGAGAAATTGACCACTTTGTGGATAACTGTCCTCAAATGAAGAATGAGGAAGATAATTATGAAGAAGAAAGAAACCCAGGAATGTTATGGAAGAAGCATGGTGGCAAAGGAAAGTCAGGGAAAGAAAAAACGTTCTTCAAATCAAAGAGAAAAAGTCTTCCTATCCATAAATGAAGAGGATGAAGAAAGAAATGATGAATCTGATAAATCAGTTGAGTATGGTGTTGAATATACTTTCATTTCAATAGTGAATGATGCAGATTTCAAAATCAGCAGCTCAAAAGAAGAAGAAACTCAACATGAGATGCATCTGAAAGAAGATTTGAAAGAATGTTTAACGAAGATCAAAAGGGTGGAGAAACTTAACAAAAAGTTGGAAGATGAATGTTCCTCATCATGAAATCAATCTAATGTTACTGAAGAACTTGAGAAAGAGCTTTAAGTCTTGAAAAAAGTCTCTTGAAGATGAAAAAAATAAAAATGAGCACATCAAAGTTAATATGATGGAAAAAGAGGAAGATTTAGAGCTTGTTCAAAAGAAGCTCTCTGAAGTGGAATCAAGAAACATATGTTTTCAAAACTCAACTACTGATGTTGGTGAAAGCTGTCAACAAGAACATTTTGAGAATATTCATCAGAAGAATAAAGTGATTGATGTGATAAAGAAAGATATGAAATTTACTTATGTGGCCAAGACCAGCGTTACTGGGAACTCTGAAGTTTCAAGGAAACCTAAGTCTGACACTATTGAAAAGCAAGCAAAATTAGAGAAGGCAGAATTCCAGCAGAGCAATCTTTCTAAAAAAATAATGGTTGGTGGGGGTAAAGAAAGAGAAAAAAAGAAGCATCAGAACAAAAGCATCAAAGGAAGGTACTCTTTCTATGGGTACTGTTGGTATTGTGGTGGATTCGGACATACATCAAATATGTGTTTGTTAAATCAACATTATTACCACCACCCCACAAGTTATAAAAGTCAGAGATTTAGGGGGATTCAATGTCCTCAAAATAATAAGTGCGAGGAGGATTTCTTAAAGAAAGCTGAGAAGAATGATGTCAAGACAGAAAATAGGTTCCAGCCTCTGGATATTATCTGTGAAATGTGTGAACAACCCGGACACCTTGAAAAAGGATGTACCGTGCTGTTACTGGCACAACAGAAACATCTAAATTCTCAGAAGCCGAAGGTGAAGAAATAAGTTAAATAAGAAGAATCTCTTATTGTTGAAAATGCTTTAAAAGTTACAAAGGAGGAATGAACTTGGATACTTGATATTGGGTGTTCTACACATATGACAGGAGACTTGATGTTTCTAAGGAATATTAATAAGTTTAAACAAGGCACAGGGACATTTGGAAATGATAAATATTTATAAATCAAAGGTGTTAGATCGTCTGTCATTGGGAAGGAAAAAATTGAAGTCCGAGAATACTCTGTATGTTGATGGGATGAAGCACAACTTGCTGAGTGTATCACAATTTTGTGATGAGGGTAAAAAATTCATCTTCAAGAAAGATGGATTTATTGTGAAAAGTTAAGAATATGGGAATATTGTTACAAGAGGCCAATGAACCAAAGGAAATATGTTTCAGGTTGTAAATTCACAAAATTCTTGTTACATGAGCTTAGTGGAAGAAAATAGGTTGTGGAACAGAAGACATGGACACATGTGTCAGAGAAATATAAGCAAATTATCTCAAAGGAATAGTGTTCAAGATATTCTAGATTTTACAAGAAGAAGATATTGGTGTTTCACTACTTATCATAAAAGAAATATTACAAGTGTTGTGCATAAGAAGGTTGACATTTGTTCAAAACAACCCCTTAAACTAATACATTCTGATATATGTGGGCCGATGAGAAAACAATCAACTAATTGAGACAAGTACATCATCACCTTCATTGAGGATTTTACCCGCATCACAATTGTTATGTTTATGAAGCACAAGTCAGACGCCTTGATAATGTTTAAAAGATTCATAAGGAAAGCTGAGAAAGAATGTGAGTACTCTGTGAAGAAGTTGGGAACAGATAATCATTGTGAGTATAGAAGTGAAGAATTTAAATACTTTCTTGAAAATCATGGGATTCAGCATGAATATAGTGCTCCATATACACCTCAACAAAATGGGGTTTCTAAAAGGAAGAATATAAGCTTTGTGTTAATGGGAAGAACCATGTTGCTTGAACATGGCCTTACTCATCACTTTTGGAGGCAAGTTACAAGTACGACTGTTTATATTCAAAATCAAGGTTTCTATAGGCCTCAATCAAACAGGAATTCATATGAACTTTTCTATCGAATTACTCCAAGTATGAAGCATGATAAAGTTTTTGGGAGTCCATGCATCATAAAGAAGAAAGGTGGAAGTTGTGAAAATTTTGAGCAAAAAGGAGAAGACAAAATTTTTCTTGGTTATGATCCAGAAGTAAGACGTTATAAATGTTTTAGCAATGAAACAGGAAGAATGGTGGATACAGTTGATGTAAAAGTCCTTGAAAATTCAGGAAAAGATAAGCATGTCCAGACAGAGAAGGAAGATAAGGAAGATGAAGTTGAAGATTCTGATAAGGATGCAATGAATTGTAATCCTAATCAAGATGAAGAATCAGATTTAGCCATATCTAGTGATGAGGAAGGTGCACGAAAAACATACCCAATGATGATGAAACAAGTCCAAGCCCAGAATATTATTGGTGATCAATGTCACATGGTTCAAACAAGAAGAACAAGTAATTCTATATCACATACTTCCTTGTATTCCAAAGTGGAACCAAATGATGTTAAAGAAGCCTTTGAGCATCCGGAATGGGTTCAAGCCATGAATGGAGAATTATATCAGATTGAAAAGAATGAAACATGGGAACATGTACCCAATCAAGAGAATAAGAACATAATTGGAACTAAATGGGTCTTTCAGAACAAGTTGAATGAAGAAGTTGAAGTTATCAGAAATAAAGTAATATTGGTTTGCAAAGGCAACTCTCAGATTGAAGGAATTGACTTTGAAGAAACTTTTTCTCTTGTATCCATATTAGAGACTACTTGAATCTTTCATGATATTGCTACACAACAAGGCTACAAAATCTTTCAAATGGATGTTAAATCCACATTTCTTAATGGTGATCTCAATGAAGATGTTTATATTGAGAAACCATGTGGATTTGTTGTTGGAAAAAATTAATGTTATGTGTGTAGGTGGAAGAAAGCCTTGTATGGGCTAAAGAAATCTCCATGAGCATGGTACTTCAAATTAGATACTTTCTTAAGAGAGATGAACTTCAAGAAAGGATGATTTTATAGCAATCTGTACATCAAGGAAAGCCAACATCTTTCTCCCATTCTGATTTTCTATGTTGACGACATTATTTATGGTGGAAATGATGAAAAAAGTTGTGAAATGTTTGCTAAAGAAATGGATAATGTCTTTGAGATGTCCATGTTTGGTGAAATGAGATACTTTCTTGGGTTACACATTTTGTAACAAAAATAATTCATTTTTCTCTCCCAAGAAAAGTATGCTAAGGAACATCATAAGAAGTTTGGGATGGAAAACTCAACACTCGTATCAACTACTATCTCAGTGGGAATGATGCTAAGAAAAGACGATGAAGGAAAAGATGTTGATCAGAAAGAGTATCGAAGGCTGATTGGAATTTTATTATACTTGACTACATGAAGGCTAGATATTGTTTTTGATGTTACCTTATGTGTAAGATTCCTGAGTGCTCCTAAAGAATCACATCTTGTTGCTGGAAAATGAATTCTTAGATACATAAAAGGAACAGCAGAATTCAGAATCAAGTATATTGGTTCAAATAACATTGATTTGTGTGGCTATTCGGATGAAAATTAGGTAGTAAATGTTGATGATATAAGATTCAAATCTGGTGGACTGTTCTTTATTGGAAAAAGTTGTGTAGGCTGGAACTCGAAGAAGTAGAATTTTGTGACACACTGTACTGCTGAAGCTGAATATATTGATGCAACCATGGCAGCTACTCAACTTATCTGGATGAAAACACATTTGGAAGATTTTTTAGTTGATGTGAAGTTTCCCTTGTACTTGGGATGTGATAATCAAAGCACAATTAACCTTACCAAGAATCCATTCCAACATTCATGTTCGAAGCATATTGACATCAAATATCAATTCATCAAAGACTATGTGGAAAAGAATAAACATAAATTTAAATATGTTTCATCTACTGAACATGTTTATGATATTTTCATGAAACCCTTGCCAAAGGAATCATTCTCATGATTCAGGTTGAACATGGGTTTCCAACCACATTCTCTTCAATTCTATGGTATGTTGTATTGTCCCCTCTCTCTTATTACCTTTGGATTGTTTTGTCCAGGGGGAGAAGTTGTTTGTATCATAAATCTATTGTTTAAAGAGAGAGTTGTGGGTAAGCTATGAACTCAGCACTACTTGTGTATGTGAAATATTTTAACTGTTTGTTGGAGTAGTTGTATGAAAGAACATGAAGTTGTTTGTAGGATATATGAAGTTGAAGATGTCATTTTCACTACCTATGGATAGCATGGTTTTTCCTGTCAATGATTCTTGTTTCCTACAATGAGTTACCTCACATAGAATTAGAATTATTGATAAGTAATCCATTGCTTGAGGTCTCCAGGTTTGGTGATTTATGAAAACATGGTTGACAACAAAATCCAAAGGGGGAGATTGTTAGGACCAAGATGAAGGAAGATTTGGTTTGCATGGATTGTCTTTTGTTGATCTTGAGGATGTTTTCATAAAGTAAAGGAACCTTCATTTCCTATGAATTCGGAATCTGGAAGTTTGAATATTCAGAACCAAGAATATTGAACATTTGGAACCTTGTGTTCTAAGAATTCGGAGTCTATAATTGAGACGTTTGGAACCAGGAAATTGCACATTCTTGAAAGTTGGATGATAGGAGATGTGAAGGAATTAATTGTGATGATGCTTTGCTGTTTTTTAACTATAATTTGTGAGTATATGAAAGTACTCAAGATGCAAGCAAATGTTGGTACGAGAAGTCATACCGAGAATCTGCTAAAGAAGTTCTGAGAATCGGGAAGAGATGTTCTGAGAATTGGTGAAGTCGCAACGAGTAACAGAATTTGTGGAGTCTATATCCGGAATAGAACTTACGAAGTCTACTTCCTAAAAATATTTTTTAGAGTCGACTAGCTGAAGAAAAAGTTCGTAAAGAGAAGTTCGGAGTTGACTTCCAGATTCAGATGTTCGTAGTGAGATGTTTGGAGTAGACTTGTTGAAGAAGAAGTTCGTAGCGAGATGTTCGGAGTCGACTTGCTAAAGAAGAAGTTCATAGGGATAAGTTCAGAGTCGAATTCCTAAACCTGATGTTCGTAGCTAGAAGTGCGGATTCATGCCGAGAATTGGTGATGTCATAACGAAAAGACATACCAAAGAAGCGATGAAGAGTCATACCGATAGTTGAAGTGGTGTCATGCAAAAGTCTCAAGAATAAGTGAACCTGAGAATATGATTACGAGAAGTCAGAAGAGTGAATCCGAGATTTTTATTACGAGATTTCAAGAAGAAGTAAATCCAAGAATATAATTATGAGAAGTCAGAAGAGTGAATCCGATATTGTGATTACGAGATGTCCAGAAGAAGTGAATCTGAGTATATGATTACGATAAGTCAGAAGCGTGAATCCGAGATTGTGATTATGATATGTCATAAGAGTCAATCCAAGAAAGTGATGTTGTGAAGATAGATGAGTGGATCCGAGAATGTGATACCGAGAATCAAGTGTAAAAAAGTTAGATTCAGAAAAGGCCAAAGTTCTAAATTCAGAGAAGTGGAAGAAGATTAGATAATATTCTATAAGCATTGATAAAGTCTTAATTACTCCGATATTTTATACGAAATTAAGGTTTGGGTGAATTTAAGTGAGCGGGGAAATATTTTGGTTTCCGGCCTAAGCACACTTTGGAGCACCTATAAAATGATATCAGAGGGAAAAGTGAACATGTGATGAAAATGTAGAGAGAGAAGCTCTGATAATCTATATATAGGAAGAGGATCTTGGCCTACTGTGTTTAATTGAAATTTCAACGGTAATGAGAATTTGACACTGGTTGACACCGTATTGAGTTTCTCAGATTGAAGAATTCGGAGTGAAGAAGAGAATTCGGAGTGGCGAATTTGGAGTAGAGAATTCAGAGTGGAGATTCAGAATGGGGAATCAGTACTCCATGTCACCATATAGAGTTTCTCAGACTGAGAAAGACTCAGATTGAATATTTGGAGTGGAGAAGAATTTAGAGTGGAGATTCGGAATGGAATGTTTGGATTGTAATTGATCTATCTCAAGTCCAAGGATTCCTTGCCTCTCTTATGGGTAAGGAAGTGAAGATTTGTGCCGAACTTTCTTACACTTGTGTATTTTAAATGAAGTGTAGGTAACATAAGTTGTTACAAGAAAAGAGACATTCCCCTATTGTGCTAAGTGGGTGCACACGCACTGGAGTGATTGTTTCACAGTGCTTCATGAGTGTAAGGGTATATCCCACTCATTGTAATACAAGGATTGTTTTCTTAGTGGATTGTATGGTGCTGGATTGTTTCCAACCATACCAAGGACGTAGCTATTATTATTGAATAGTGAAACTTGTAAATTGTTTTTTTCCTTTGGATGTGTGCATGTTTGTTTCTCATTAGGGAATTATATCTTTAACAAGAGACAAAGGTTGATATCAATATTAAGGGAACATAAAATAAGAAAAAGAGATACCACTGATTCAACCCCCCCCCCCCTCTCAGTGGTTCATTACTTCAACTGGGTCCTTACATACACAACATATAGTTGAGGTAAAATTAACTTTTTACCTATAACCGGTCAATCTTAAGGGATCATCCAACTGATAATATCATTGTAGGTTTATTTAACCAATGAAAAATCATAATCACTTATGAATGGAATGTGATTATCATTCATTCGAATATTAATTCGAACCTCTAATGGTTTTCTGTCCCTTTTGTTATAAAATATGGATATTTTCTATAAATAAAGAGACTAATCAATTAGAATTAAATCATGATTATAATTTATTGATCAAAAAAATTACATAAAATGTTTGAAGTAAAATGGTTTTTTATAAGAAAAAAATTTGATGAAAATGTTATAATTGTAATGAATAAAGAATGACTTGTTCCAAAAGTTATTTTCATGAAGAATGAACATATTATGGTAAAACTTATTCACCGTTATCTAGGATTCTATATATCTAAATACTATTGTCCTTAATTGTTCATAAGAATAATACTGCATAGAAATTTGATGTGAAAAAAGTTATTCTCTTAATAGATATATTTAGAATGAGTTTTATAGTAAAGAACAGGTTGGTTATAATGATATCAACTTTCCAAAAAAATATATTTAAACTCATTAATGATATTTATAGACTTAAACATATTTTATTTATCTATTTATCATTTACATAATTAATTTTCACTTCAAAATAATTTTTTCAATGAAAATTTTCATCCAACTCATATGTTAATGAAATTATTTAATGATACCATCATTGATAAAATATATGTTGATGAAGTTATTTTTCGATCAACTTGAAAAAGATTTTTTTTATAGTTTTTTGGAACTTTTGAATATTGTGATAGAAATTATAATAATGGGTGAACTAAAAGTTCTCCTTAGCTTTTTAATTTCTAAAAAACATGAAGGAAACATTTAATCATAACCTGATTATATTAAGAATTTACTATAATGTTTTGGTTTTGAAATATTTTTGAGTATTAGTACTCCGGTAAGTACCATAATAAAACATGATCTTGATGAATTCGTGAAACTAATGGATCAAAACATTATATAGGTATGTAAAAAAGTTTACTATATTCAATTATATGTTTATTAGACATCGGGTTTTCGGTTTTTTTTGTGCAAGATTTTATGAAAATCCAAAAGAATCACTTTTAAATGTAGTAAGATGCATTTTCATTATTAATTCATTAGTTAATCTAAACTTAATCTATTTTCTTCTTCTAAATACAATTTTAAAGTTATAATATACTTAAATACTAACTTTATAGGTGGTTCGTTGTATTAAAGGATAACTTCTAGAGGATCTCATTTTTTAGGAGAAGCATTAGTTTCTTGTTCTAACAAGAAACAGCACTCAGTTTCACTCTCCACTAGAGAAGCTATATATAAAGAAAATAGAAGTTTTTCTACCCTACTGTAATGTATTCAACACACAGTCCAGGGATATTTTTTTAAATTTTTCTCAAAATCTAATATTATGTTAGGACACTAGTGGGATTTCATTTTATTAAAACTAAACACATCACCCATGAACAAAAAATATAGATATAATGTAAATACATCATCCCTAATAGCCCATATTTGGTGGTTACATTATTACATTAGAATGAGATTCAATGATTCAAATCAAAAATGACATAATAGTTTAGTAGTATTGTTAAACTAGATATATACTTGTAAGTCATATTATAAATGAAAACATAAAATTCAAAAATTATTTCCATTAAGAATTCCATATTCACCATTATTATATCCCTACATATCAATCATAATTTATATCTTGTAATTCAATGAAAAGAAACATATGAAAGGGGTGAGTTGAGATATATAGTGGATTCTCTGACTAAGTAAATCATAATCTATATGGTATGTTAAATAACTAAAACACATTCCATGTAATCAAACTTGATCATAATAAGACTGAATAATGATCAAAAAATGCCATATATTGAATAACATGATCTTGAATCTTTTCCATGTATTTTTTACCTAATATAATAGTTACATGGATTCTAATAACTGATATCATAATGAGGTAATGCATATTTCTAGAAATAAACAACATATTGTGATGACCTTTTACTTGACAGTTTAAATCTGTGGGTAGAAACCAGTCTGATTTGGCCAACATATTTATCTCTTCAGATGAATTAAGGAATTAGGGGGATATATATAATTGGGAACCAACATTCACTTAATAATTCTAAAAAATTCCTCATATGAAATGTTTGAAACATAATAATCATGAACATTCATTTTTAAAAACTAAAATATGAAATTTTAATACAAAAAACAATAATAAATCATCCCGAGTAAAATGGGGAGTTAAAATAAAATTGAAAATACTCAATAAAACTGATCATAAACCATAAAAAGAAATAATAAGGATGATATGAATACATTATTACCCTAGTTTATCATAAGTATAATAATTTTTTCATTTAATTTTTTAGTTCAAAAACAATTATAATTTCATTAAATACTTTCTTCAGGCAAATATTCTATTCAATTTGACTTTTTTAAAAAATAGAAATTTCAGAAAATAATTTAAAAATTATTTCTTTGAAAATATTCTTTAAAACATACAAAACATTTCATTAAAACATTGAGTGGTCAGGATATAAGGATATTTTTTATATTTTATACATTTCAAAAAAATGTTGTTTTAAAATATTCTGTAAAATCCAAACAGTCCTTGTTTGAAAAATGATATGAAGATTAAATTTAAAAAAAATTAAATTTTCAAATATGGTTAAAATTTATTCAATAAATTTTTTTTATAATGTTAAAAACATTTTTTAAACCATCTTTACAAAACATTTTTTTTTTGAAGAAAAAAGAAATTTTGACTAAATAGAGAAATGGTATGGGATTTTCTTAAAACAATCTCAATAATTTAAAGTACCAAAGACAATAAAATGGTTAAATTACATTAAAATATCATTAATAACATGATTATAATTATTTTTATTGAGTTTATAACAAAAATATTATATAATTCTTCTATTGGAGACTTAAACACAAACAATCCCAAATAATGACGAGCTTTTGAAATAAACCCTTGTAGCTTTGGTATCTTTTTAATATTAATCCCCAAGAAATAAGTAACAACAAATTAAATTTTAAATACCATTAATATAAATATATTTATGTTATAAAATATCAAAAATTGGTAGTATAATAACCACACAAAGTAATGAGTGGGTATTATGGCATATGTATCATGATAGTAAAAGTGAGATGTGAAACTGTTACCTCTTGTTTGACTTCCATTATTTATGTTAAGACCTATTATATAATAAATATAGGTATATTAAAAATGAATTAAATAACAATATTCATATATCATACACCATTTATTATTTACTTATTGTATTTGATCACTATTTTATTAGGTACTTGTTTTTAAAATCATTATTTCAGGTGATAGTTATTTTATTATAAATAAATGTTTTAGTTCAGTAATATTGGTCATTTTAATTTGATCATGGTTAATAAATATATAAAATTTTAATCATGATAAAAAATAATTTATATTCATTATATATGTAGTTATAGTAATCTGTAAAAGTTATATATAGAAAATGGATTACACCGTCATTGAGAGGGTAAGTCGTACGTACTCATGAACGTTATTTCAATTTTTCTCTATAAATGGAACGAAACAAAAATAAATATAAATTAACAAATAAATAATTATTATGGTATATATAATTTCTATTAATAATATTCATCCTTATTACCATCCATGTAAAAATAAATTGACAAACATTTCACATCGCTATGTGGAGGTGGTAGTCCCCACTTACGCTCAAGAGATTTTATTATTTAAAAATAGATGAGAAGGTTAGAAGTTATATGTGAAATTTTATTTAAATAACTATTTTTAGGTCATAAATATCACATATATTTTTTAATTTTTACCTCAATACCTTCCATATAAAATATAAGTGAAAAATGAATCATATTGCTTCATAAGATAGTTGTCATCCATACTCAAGAGCGATATTTTCATATCCCCCATGGAATGTAATGTAAGAAGTTATATGTGATATAATAATTATATAAGTATAAAAATTTAATAAATATCATATAAATAAGTTAAATAAATAATTATATAAATCATTTAAAGTTGGTTATTTTAAACTAACTACATTGATTTGCGAGGTGGTAGTCTGTTGTACACATGATCGATGGTTTCATTTTTCATTTAATGAAAATTAATATGGATATAGGTAATTAAATTAACATAATAACATATCATCATATGGAATATAATTGTTTTATTATATTATAATGATTTAATAAAATTTTATGGAGGTGGAATAAAAAATAAAATGAAAATGTTTATGTAATAATTTTACCACTTTTCCGGGGAAATCTTTAGGCTTAAACCAAAATACATCCCACTATAGATTTAAAATTAAAAAATGCCTCTAATATGTTTTTGGATGATTAATTAATCTATTTGGCTATGTATCTTTTGAATCAAATGGATTTTCATGTGTTAAGATAAAAAAGAGGGCTGACCTTTTATAAGTGGGGAGAGGACACAAATAGATCCAAATGTTTCTATAAAATGGGCTTTTTTACTATTATGTAGGTCATTGTAGCCTCAATATTTTTTATTTAACCCCCTTTAAACATATTTTTACCTTAACCATAGTAATTAATTTTTACTAATTTTATTATTCAAGATTGTAAAAAATTAATTTGATCTTATTAGATAATATGAATTTTTAATATTATAAATATGAAACCTAACTTTATAATTTTAATTCACATAATTTTTATAATTTAATTTGGAATTATACCTTCACACGAGATGAAAAATCAGGTTTCCAAAGTATAAATTCTCATTAGTATAGAATATTTTAATATCAAAATTCCAAATTAAGTTGATTCCACTAAACTAAGTTAAATTATTTATACTATATATAAACTATTATTACTTTAAAACCAATTTAAAATATAATATAACATTGTGAATAATTTAACAGAAAACACAATTTTCAATAAAAATAAGTATTTTCACTCTTCATCAAAAATTTATCTTTTTAGAAAGTTATAAAAGAAATCACACAAAGGTAATTTTTAGAATTATTTTTAAAAAATCAATTTCTTTTTCAAATAAATTTTCTAAAATTGGTGAAAATTAATTATAAATTTAGTGTACAAAGAGGGGCTAAAAATGATGTATCATGTATTTCAAGCTATCAATGAGAATTAATTTATTTAAAAATAAATTTATTTTCAAGTACTGGGTTTTATATTATCTTCTATTCATGGTGTTTCATGTCTTAAATGTTATCTAACATGCTTTTCATCTTTTAAAATCTTGGGTTGTTACATTCTACCCCTTCAATAAATTATTTCCTGACAATTTAATATTGATCTTGATAATACAGTGTTTGAAATTTGCAAAAACCATTTTTTAAGATACACATCATAAATTTTTTTAATGAAACGTCCTCTAAATAATATATAAAGTTAATTATAATGGTTATCTAGAATAACATATACTAGGTTTCCAAATTAGATAACACTGGTGGAAAGTGAAGATATGGACATGGAAGAAAAGTATAAGTATATATGAATAATGATATAGGTCATCGATCAAAAAAATTGAATGATTAAGGAAAATTTAAAATTGACATATCCATAAATATTTTATTGAAATTGAGGTAATAATAAACCATATTTATTTCATGATAACTTTCCTAAAGTTGAGGGATTATTTTATAATGAGGACTAAGAACATAAGTAAATATACTTACATGATATATTTCAATTTGACAAACAAATTTTCCATATTTTTTGTGTGCATAAATAATATTACATTTTATTTTATACTTAAATAAATTATTATCCAAGATGAATTTTTTATGTTTAAAGCACTAAAATTAATTTTTAACAGATTGTAAGATTCATAAAAATAGTGATAAGTCCTTCTATAGGTCTCTAAATATTTACCCAAAACAAAATTATTATAAAGGGTGATATAATATAATAAATTAGTATATAGACATAAAAATTTACTCCTAATGTTCAACACAATTCATTTCATAAATATTTACTCTTCAAAAATATATCTGACCAAATTAAATTCCCCGATAATTTGGAAGGGAGTCACTAAATTTTCAAAATTACCATAAAATCATATTTCTCAAACAACCTATGTATATCTTAATGTCACATCACAAATATGAGAATACCTCTATTTCCATATAACCTAAATGAAAACATTAATTCTTCCCAAAATAAAATCTCAGTTTTTCAAATGTATTCTATTAACCAAAACATATAGTAAACTTCATAAAAGATGACATAAACCATAAAATCACTAACAAACTTAAATATCACATATATTGTCCCATAAAAATAATTTTTTCATTATTATCTCAATATAGAGTACATATTAATGGTTATATTCCACCAATCATGTTTTTTCAAATAAGTTCAAAATTACACAAAATAACTTATATTGGTCATCACTTCCATGTAACATATACACTCAAAAACTTAAAGAAAATTTATTTTTGTTAAATGTATTTACATTTAATAATTATTATAAATAGAATATAATTTTATAAAATATTCCTATAGATAATTATTGAATCCAAATACATAATAACTATAATCATTCCACTATGGTAATAGTAATAAAATAAGTATGTCCTTGATCCATTATCTTCATCTATGGTATATTCCCTCGAAAAGTTGGGTGTTTGTTGATGTATTCCCCCATATCCTTATGGTTGAAACACTTAAACTAAACATTTTATTTCTTACCCTTTCAATAAAAATTATGGTTTCCTTTCCCTCTACACTTATTGAAATATTATATTCCCTTATAGAAAGTACCATGATGATACTTTTAAATATTATCACATGAGGGAAAACCCTTCTTTCTCTTATTTCCCAAATCTATTTTTTAATTATCCATCATATCCTACTCTTTAGTCCATTTGAATCCATAATACATATATAATTATTTCTCTATATTGATAGTACATAATACTATGTATGAATATTATTATAATTTTTGGGAGAGTAGTTCCATTAGAAATATTGTCATAACTCTATCAAGGATGTTATTATTCTTACCCTTTGTATTATGTGGGTTTATAAGGTTCCAATTACTTCCAATAGGTTCCATTTATAAACAATTTAATAAACTATATTATATCATAAAATTATGTATCATAACATAAAATACCAAAACTAGTTAAACAAAAAACTTAAATTAAAAAATATATTCATGGTTAATCTCTTAATCATAGAGATGGGTTTTTAGGAATGTTTCCAAATCATTAACATATTTTCAAATACATTATAGTTGTTTGTAACTAAAATATGAATTATAATTAGAATTTACCATACTAGTGTCAAAGTATTTTTTTAGTAAGTCCAATTGTAATATATCTTGTAATGCTGAAGTCGAGCTCAACACACATTTTTTAGAGTTATTACCCCTAGGTATAATAGTTCTAGGACCACGTCCATTTAATGTATTCAGGTAGGGGTGTATTTCTTGGGAAAACAAATAAGCTCAAACTTTCCAAAATATTAATATATTTTTATATACTTATCATCATTTTCCATCATATATTTATGTTCCACAATCTATGTTTTTTAAATTTGAGTTCCCAAGGTTTCTTTTAATCTTATTCTAATAGAAACTATAAAGACCACAACCCTAATAGCCCAGAGTCAGTGGTAATATTTTTACATTAGCATGAGATATACGAAATCACAACATGATGGTACAAATAGTTTATTAGAATTGGTAAAATATAAACATTCTTGAACGTCAAATTACAATTGAAAATATAAATTACACTATGTTTTTTCATTGAGAACACCAAATTTTTCCTTACCATATCCCTTCATATCAATTTTAATTCAAATCATAGAATACTAGGGAAATAAAACTAATAAATGGGGATCTTATGTGGTTAGTATGTGTATGAATATATATGAATCTATGAATAAATAAATCATAATCAATATAGAGAAGTAAATAACTTAAACACATGTCATTTAATTAATAACTTAAGCATCATATGGAAGGAATAAATAATGATCAAAAGATTCCATATACATAATAACGTGATGCTGAATCGTTTTCATTGATTTTTTAACTAATAAAAAATAATATGGAAATAAATAACTTATCTCATAATGAGGTAATGCGTAATTCTTGAAATATCATACATACTATCAAGACCATTAGTAAGACAGTTTAATTCTATGGGAAGAAACCCGTCTAATTTGTCTAAGTGATTTATCTCACATGAAATGTTGATGCATAAAGGGGATATGTATAACCAGTCCTCACCCATCACTAATAAATAATATATAATTACTCATATGAAAGTGGTGAAAATTAATAAAAAAAATTAGTTTTAAAAAACAATTATATTAAATTTTTATATTCACCCATATCAAAATAAACATAATCATAAACCATCTAGGGTTATATGATGAAAGGTAATAAAATTATAAATATTCAGTAAAAATGATCACAAAAAATTCAAATAAATAATAAGGATGATATGTATACAAAATATCACAATTTTATCATAAGTACAACAATGGTTTTATTTCATTGAAAAATAGAAATATTGTAAGTATGTCACTAAAAACATTCATGTGGAAAATATCCCTTTCACTTTGAAAATATTTTTTTAACTAAATTTTCACATAATTTTTTGAAAATCAATGTCTTTGAAGATAAACTTTGAAAATTATAATGAATTATTTAAAAGTTTTATTTTTAATGATGGCAGTAAATTCAATACATTCAATACATGTTAAAACAATTATTCCTTTCACATATTCGATAAAATCAAAATGGGACTTGTTTGGGAAATTACATGATGATTTATTTCAGAAAATTTTATAAAAATTAAAACAATTGGATGATTTTATTTAATAATTGGTTAGGATGATGGTAAAAAAATATATAAAACATTATTTTAGATGAAAAAAGGACTTTCAACTAATGAAAGAAATGAGGCTGAATTTTATTGAAAACATTTACCCAATCATTTTAATTACCAAAGAGTAAAAAATGGTAAAAGTTAATAGAAAATTTCCCAAATAAAAATATTACAATTAAATATATTGATTTTATTAAATAGATATTAACTAATTCCCCCAAGGGATGCTTAAACATAAACAATCCCATATAATAATTATATTTTAAATTAAACCCTTACCACATTAATAACATTTCAATCATAAGACGCATGAAATAAATAATATAAAAATATAATTTTGATACCATGAAGATAAATTTTTCGATGAAATAAAATATCAAAAGTGGAATTATATATAATACCTAATGGAATATGTGTTATATATTGAATATGACTCATAGAAGTAGAATTGAGACGAGAAACCATTACCTCTAGGTAAAATTCATTCATATATTTCAAAAAATTATGTTTAATAAATATAGTTTTATTATAAATATATTAAATAACCATAATAATCTATATCATACCACATATGATTTTATTAGAGACGTTTATCACTCAGTTATTAGAAATTCTATTTTAAAATTATTGTTTCTGGTGATATTTTTTTTATTTTACATGTATGTTTTGGTTTGGTAATTTTTTTCTTTATAATTTGATCATGGTTTCATAAAATATACAATTTTAACCATGATATAAATATCAAATATATTCATATTTTTCTATAGTAATCAATAATATATAGAGATAGAAAATGTATTTCAATATTCATAGAGATGTTAGATCAGACGTATGCATGAACATTGTCTTCATTTTTCATAATGGATGGAAAATAGAAAAATAAATAATAATTCATATATATATATTAATTATTATTTTATATATTTAATTTATATTAATAAAATTTACCCTTATTATATTCCATGTAAAAATGAAATGAAAATAATTTCACATCGCTACGTAGAGGCGGTAGTCTACATATACGCACAAGAAACATTATTCTTTTCCAACATATAAAAAGATAAGAAGTAATATGTTATATTATATTAATGTAATTATTTTTATGTTATAAATTTTACATATATTCAATAATTTTAAATCTACTTCCTTCCTTGTGAAGTGTAAAAAACCTGAGTCACATTGCCTTAGAAGGTGGTAGTTTGTCGTACACATGACTGACGTCGTTGTATCCTCTACAAAATATAAAGTAAGAAGTTATATATGATATAATAATCAATGAAATATTATAATCACATAAATATAATATAAATATGTTAAATAAATTATTATATATATATTCTAAAGGTGCTGATAGAAAATCAATAACATCAGTTCACGAGGCGGTTGTCCATTATACAAATGATCTAAGGGTTGATTTTACATTTGATGGATGTAGAGTGGATAAATTATTACTTTAAAATAATGACATATAAATATATAGGATATAATTAAATTATTATTTTATCATGATTTAATAATTATTATTTGAGGCATAAGAATAAATTAATTGATAATTCTTACTTAAAAACAATACCACTTCTTCAAGAAACGTTTTTAGGTCTGCACGGAAATCCGTTCTAGGATCTATTTATGATAAAATAAGGCCACTATGATGTTGGTAAAGGAGTTATTTAGGTATTTAGTAAGGTATTTTCTAATCCAAATTGTTTTATAAGTGTAAAGAGGTGAGGATATGGATGGCCTTTTATAAATGGGAAAGAGGGCACAAATTGAAATTTTTAAACGAATCAATTAAACCAGTGTAATTTTAAAAAATCATCCAAATTGGGTCATTATCAATCATTATAGGTTATAAGTTCTAAATATGTATATAAAATGGGGTTTTTATAGGTTCGAAGGTAATTTTAATTTCAAACCCATGTTACCCCGTTTTTATATTAACATTGATTTTTGATTTTTTTACTTCTTTTACTATTCCCAGTAGCCAAAAATTATGTCTTCGTTGTTAAATATTTTATATTATTCCTATTAAATGTATGGAATCCATTTTTCAAAATTGAAATCGTAAATTGTTATGAATTCAATTTAAAATTATACTCGCAAACATGATGAAAAATTGGGTTTCCATAGTGGAAAATCTCACAAGGACGAAAGGTTTATCTTCTGGAAAATGGGTCTATACCCAAGAACGTATACCAATATTTTATAAACATTATTCTGATAGATGTTTTATCCCTATGATTTTAATGAAACCATAATTATATTGTCTTGTGTTTCTAATTATATCACGGTCATCCACGCGTGCCTCTCCCCTACAAACTCTCCTCTACACAAAAAAAACCTTGTCTCCCAAAAAATCATCTTCTCATATTGTTATTCATCACATTAATCCAATGTGTAAAACCTCTCCTCTACCAAGACAACCCTCTTCTCCCCCAATTCATCAATAATCCATCTCACTCATCGCACTCAATGATGAAACACTACCTCAACACTTCACTTCCTTCCAATACAATTGTTCCGTCTTCATCTTCCATCTTCCACGTTAACACTCAAAGACATAGCAGTTTGGGTCACCAAGGTTTGGTGTCTAGTTTATTTTCCCTATGTAATTGCAGGATTCTCTTTCCATATTGTCATGTTCGGTTTTTTGGAACACTATTTCAAGGGTTTGACCTTGTTGTTGTGTTTTATTTGGTGTTGAGGGTTCATGGGAGTGTCTTATTGGTTGTTTGGCCATCCACCATTAGAGGAAATGAATTTTTGATCATGTGTCATAGATTCGTGTTCGGTTTTCCCATTCCCTAACTTCTAATTTTTAAACTGTTGATTTCGTGGTGTTTTGAACTTATATTTTAATTATTAAATTATAGTTTTAATTAATGTTTTTAGATTTCAAATGGGAAAACATTATATTTCTATTAAATTTATTTTTAAGAGAATGGTGTTTCATTTTTAAGGTCCAGTCTAAATCTTATTTTTTGTGACTAGTCACACAATGTAATTATGATATTTCTCAAATGGAATTTTAAGATAGTAATTAAAAAAATATTTTTAGGGTTTGAAACTGATTTCTCAAAGGTGTCACTTTAAATTTCATGTGATACTTGTAATTCCATCAATTGTAAAAATATTTCATGAATTTTTTTGAATGAGATGTAAGGGTTTCAAATTGGTTATCCCCATTTGGGTCATGAATTAAATTAAAATGTTATGATTGAAACCATGGATATTTTGGGATAAATTATTTTTCCCAATATTTTTTGATAATAAGATTTATTTTTAAACGTATTTCTATTCATTTTTAAATGGTTATTTTTAAGAGATGTTTGAAATGTGATTTTAAAAGATTTAATGAAATGGGTAAATTATCTTAGAGTCATGACTATTATTTTTTAATGAAATATTTTTCCACTTAAGTGATTTTACAAATTGTACGAGACCATCATTAAATCCATGTGACTATAGTAAAATTTCACTATTTTTACATAGCATTTATACATATGATGAGATGACTATAGTGTTGAGATTTGATTAGCTAATTGGTGTCTCTAACTACAAGCAATTGTTGAGTTTTGACTTTTTCAATTTTTTAACACTATAATTACAATACTTATGAATATTTATTTTTTTATTTATTTTTATAATAATTTATATACATTTTCTTATTTTATCATACCTTTGATATTCAATTTCACTACATATTGTTCAAAAATTGACACCTTCTTACTTCAAACAAACTCACAGTAAACATCATCAAAGGACTCTTTTAACAAAAAGAAAATATGCTAATAAATTTTTATGAACTATACTACTCTATTAAAGGATTCATTTTTTTAATGAATGCATACATTATTTATAGTATTATACATAATCGTTTAATATATTTTTTATCTAATAATTTTTTTAATGTCTAATTTATAACAATGTCATTTATTATTATATACTACTATACACAATCACATTTTAATGTCTTCAATTATACAATGTAATTTACTACATTCTAATTTATACAAAATCATTTAATACACTCTATTATAATAAACATCCTATATAATGTCATGTTTACAATTATACACAATGTTTTTTTAAAATACTTGGTGATTTTGATATTTATTAATTCTACTGGATGACCTACGCATTTATTTTTTTCGATGTGATAGAAAATTAATCATAAACTATCATTTTTTAATACTTCAGTGATTTTTATTTATCCTATCTATTGAAATGTATAGAAATAATTGGTCATCTCATTCATCATTTAGCTATCCTGTCTACTATTTTATCACACTAAAATGTATATAAATATACCAAAATTTGGGTATATACTCAACTTCTTTATCTTATAAATACATGTTCCAAATTTAAAACCCAATGTACCAAAATTAATAAATATTAGGTTTCTTTTTATATATTTATTTATTCTATGATAATTTTTTTGAAATGAAATGATGATATTCTTTATAAGTTTTTAAATAAATTTTCCTTATTACTTGTTTATAAAATGATGTCTCAGTATACTCTTAATCTGAATTCCTTATAGCCAACAATTTCATATTTTTTTGGATGTTTATGTATCCTAAAATATATTTTTTTCAAAGGGATTTTTTACAGGAGGGGTTTGTTCTATAATACACTTAATGAATTTTTAATGTTTTAGGGATACCATGTTGTAGGGTGATCCTATTTTTTCCCAGATGATAAAATTATTTAAGGAATATTGTTTTCCTTATCATCTGTTTTCTTAATGGTGGACCAACTTATTTGATATTTTTAGTTTCTTCTCCACAATTTATTTCACTTTTTATCATTGAAATTGAACATATATACTCACTAATTTTTAAGTATTTAATTACACATCCATTTAACGGGTCCAATAATCCTCTTGGCCTAAACCAATCCATTTGATTTTCCCTAATCTTTATTTATTCGATATTTTATTGATTGTAAACAAAATTCATTCTGTTATGTTTTTATGAAGGATCACAAATTACTATCAAAATCAGGTCCCTATCAAAGAATTAGTTTTTTTAGAAAAATAGAAAAAAATTCACATGGGTTTTGGGTGTATTTTTTGTTTTTCAATTATTTTCCTTTTTTATTTTAGGGGTTTTGGGGTTTTGTGTTTTCAGTGTTTTTCTAGATTATTTTTTACCATACTGCGGTGGTTTCATGTTGTCATTGTCAAATGAGACTTGCACATGTATGCATAGGAATGAATAAACATATATAAGATTCCCTTTATATATATATATATTCACTCGATGTGGTATGAATATATATATATATATATATATGGGAATAGGTGTGCTTACGTATATACATGTAAAATGCATATGTGTATATTGTAAAGGCGTATATTTATGTATAAGAATGTATGTAAGTATCCCCTTTTATATATTTGGTTGTGAAATTATGTACATATAGGCTAGGTTTCCTCATATATATGAGAATGTGAATATGTTTGCAAGCAGTAAATGGAATATTCGAGTTTTTTCCTTCATAAGTTGAGCACCATGAGATTGAGGTATGTTCCCTTATGGATTGGGGTTTAAATTTATAGAACCTTTGTTTGTTTTATTGAAAAACATGTTTTTGTACTAAATAATTATATAGTTTTATCAGAATATTTTTTTTGATATAAAATGGTGTTCTTACCAAATTGAATCAAATCGAATCAGCCTAAAATGTTCCAAATGAAATCAAACCAAATTAAATTAAACCAACATGAAGTCATTCAAAATAAATTGAGTGAAATTGGACATATTATAAACATTAAAACATAAATATTCTAAATTTTATTAACCTATAAAGAGTAAAAATGAATATTCCCAAATGAATGTACAATAATTTAAATTAGACTATACCGTAAAAATAAATTAAAATAAACTAGATCAAAAAAAATCTTATCATTTTTTACCAAAGGGAATCATATATAATTAGTATAATCTAGTTAGAACACTACTGGCTACCAAAATTATTAATGCATCAAACATAATGAACCATGATAAACCGTAGGAAACCAAACCAAATAAAATTATGAATAGTAAAACCAAAATGAGATGAACTAAATATAATAGAACCATAAAAACTCATAATAGATGGAAGAAAACCCAATAAAAAATAAACTGAAACATTTAAAAAATTTCTCAAACTAACCAAAACATACATTTATAAGTGTAAATAAGATCTAAAAAAGTATATCAAGAATGATTAAAATCAATAATATAGAATTAAAATAGAAAACATAAATGAAACTACATTGGACCAAGTGAATCGAATATAAATTGAACTAATCTAATTTTAAAGATGATGAATCAAATTGGACCAAATATAATGAATTCAGACATATATGACTGTAACCGATATGAAATAAACTGAACAATGAAAAACTAATATAAACAAAATGTAATCAAACATAATTGATAAGAAACCAAATCAATGAAATTTTCCAACATGATAGAAAAAAATAAGAAAAACTAAATCTAATGAAACATCCCAAGAAAAACATGAATCGAAAAAAATCTAAGATGAATATTGTGACAAACCAATTATTTACCATTAAATGGAATATTAATTGTTAATTAATAAGAATTTACTATTTGAAAGTATCATTTTGATAGTTGGATATGTTTCCCTCTTACTTATAGGAACATGATTTGACTCATGGGACATTATGGTTCTTATATTTTGGGCAATGACATGTACAGTCATAAGAGTTATGTTTATTATAGATTACTTTTTTATATTATTTTATCGCATCAGACACTTATGTATTTTACCACATTCTATGGATTGAGCATAATTATATTCTGCAAAGAGTGGAAAAGGGCCCTAGAGGCGGCTACGTGGTTTCATTAAAGGGGATAAATATCTTTATATTTGGGGGATTAATAAGTGTTCTTAATTTGTGTCTACCATTGTATAGTATTTCTTATGTTAATTTTATTTTCCTTCAATGTGAACATATTACGTATAGATTTTTCATGAAAAAATTTTATTTATTTTATACTACTATTTTAATTAAATATTTCTGGGAAAAAATGGTCCCATGTGGTGAGTCTATGATACCCAAAAACTTGTACCTGCCCATGGGTGTATCCCACCAACAATAATCCATCAAATACATTCATATATTAGAGTTCAACTAGGTCATTACTAGGTAGGAACCATAGGAGGTCCAAGGAAACTTGGAATAACTGTGTAAGGATTAGAGACATCATAACAATTCTGTTGAGTATGACTATAAAATAATAATGTTTTTAGAAAATATTTAAGGTATACAAGATAAAATCTTAAGAAGTGAGTAAATATTAGAGAGATTAATCAAGAAAAAAATTACCAAATAAAGGAATCTCAATTAGATTTCACAATGATGGATATAATAATTAACCAACTCTCCCAAAACACACAAACATATATAAATTGTTTCAATGATCAAGTGGTTCTACTTACAAGAAAAAATAGTTAAAGGGGAAAAAATATATTCCATTACAATCTAAAATATACCCAATTTATTATTGAATGGTCATCACATTAAAATGGAATGGTTATTACTTTAAAAATTTCATGAATCTACATGATAATAGTTTCATAAAGGAATCAATAGGGATGCAAATAGAAATAAATGATATAATACTTAAATATAATTTGAGGATTGCTTTCATATAATTTAACGATCAATAACAAGATGTTTCAAAATTAAATTTACCATCGAAAATAAAATCTATTTATTGCACTAATTATTCATTACTGGATAATATTGGATTTAAAACATAAACTATTTGTAAATGGATGAGGGAAACGATTATGAGTCTTCAATAATGTCAATGATGGATAGAAGAATGAGTTGATAATATTTATACCCAAAATAATCCCAACTAGGGTATAAATTACTAAAAAAAACATGATTATAGTTTTAAAAACCTCAGAGCGCATCCATAAAAAAATATAAGGCCTATAGGGAACTCACGGTACTGTTATAGGTTTGGTTAAAAGAATTTACATTTCTATAATAATAAATCCAAACATAGAATTTAATTAAATCCTAAATTATATGGTGGTTGGAATTTGATGATGAGACAACATACTGTAAATAAGAAACATTCAATTAATTGGAATATTCTATTTATAAATAACATGTTTGTTTTCCACATAAAATTAAATGATTATTGTTGAACTGCTTGTCATTTCCAAGAAGGGTATAGATAAGGACTCATTTGTTATATCTCAAATTCAAAAAAGAGGATAGTTACATAATTTATATAGAGGATGGTTAAAAATATTTTTAATGTTCTCATGCGCATAATAATTTTTTTAGCAATTTGTGACATGAATTGGTAACCCAATTCATGCCCCAAACAACTTTATTAAAGAAAATAAAGTTACAATAAATGCATGATTTCTAATAATCTTGAACCATTAGGTAATTTAGGAAGATATAATTGAAGAGATGATAAATCACATAATAAGTATTATATTTCCTCATACCTACCCAAAACATTATTCCACCTACCTAGAAACCACCTCATCCTAAAAGGGAAGAAAATATAGAAGAAACAAACAACTCAAGAGAAAAAATATGTAGCTTCCATGTGATGCATGAAAAAGGTTTATATTACTGTCTTGAAAATTCCATTTTTCATATATGCTTCCATAGATCTAGCAATAGAAAAACAATAGTAGTAAATTCCTTCCTTAAATCCTGCATATCCCTTTCACAATACATTATAAATATTTTCACCTATAAACCCATCAAGTGAAGTACATTAATCTACAATAAAACATTTAAAACACTTCCAATATTCTATATGTCCAAACATTGATATGCTATTTGAAACATAACAAAGAGAACATCTTTCATTTCATTATCAACATTTAACAAAATAGTCACACCATGATAGAAATACATGATTAATAAGTTGTTCCAAAAAAGTATATTTAGAAAAAAACATTCCCAAGAAGATTAATAAAAATGTAACCAAGGTTTCCTACTCTATAAAAAATATTTTCTGCTAATGTTTTAGACATGTGTAGAGATCCCATGATAATTCAACAATGATAGTGTGAAATATCTTTATATGTGTGCTAGTGTATACATAGTTCATGAGGTATCCAATGGATTCTACCACGAGAGTGCTCACTTCCAACATAAATTGAGTACATGTTCACCATTCATGCACTGATACAAGTCACGAAGAAAGAATACCATATACACTCCAACATAGTAAGAGTAAACCACTCATAAATGAAAATTCTTACAGATACACACTATAGTAATGTATTTTCTCCTACACAGCTTCCCATTTAGGAAGATAGCACATCCATGGATCAACAATAAATATTGAATGCGATCACTACTATAGGTTGGAAGAAGATATAGGGAGAATATGGAAGATGAAAATTTCTTGTTTATGGTCTAAGAGAAACCATTATAAAATAACCTAGATAGAGAAATCATGTTTTTTGGTTTCCATGAATCCCCCACCCGTATGGTTAATTCATTATCATAGGAGTCATAAATTCCTCCACAAACTATCATTTTGTGAAAAAATATTTCAAGCACATTTGTTTGATACCATCATGTATCCCTTCTCAATGATCGTCCCTAATGGGTTATCCCTTTCTATAATCTAGAAAAGAGGAGATCTATCATCCCTAAAATTCCCTCATAAGACTCTTCTCCATGATATTCCCCCTCATATGGGCTTAAACCGTAAATCAACCAAGTAGAGCTCCCAACTCTAAGAGAATCCCTCAAAGTTTGTTCTCTTCAATGAAATAACCCTGAAAATATATTCTAATTAGGAATCCATCATGGTTACATACTCTGTTTTACGATTAAATATATTAACCTCACAGAAAATACTAGATTGTTGGTAATCCTCAAGTATGTTATTTGAGCCCCGTTTTCTTACTAATGCCTATAAACGTTAAATTTATTCACCTCACTATCATTTTTGAAGTTATTATAAATAAAAGAGAGATATATAACTATCTTTTTGTCATTCCACTTACCAATATTATTTTCCTAGGACAATCATCTCCCAATTTATTCAATATATTATTTCTTCCATGGTCAAAAAATCAAAGGGAAAACCCCTCCCCTAAAACCACAAGATATACACAATATTGTTATTCAGTGCAAGATAGGGATCCCCTATGATTGTATATTCTCATCATAATTTTATCCTTGTAATATTTCTTCCATATTTATGTGTGGGTTAAATCATTGTGAATTATGGTTTATTTCATATTTATAGGTTTGGGAAGAGGTTCATGATTGACCCATTGTGCTTGATGGGGAGAAGAGGGTATACCAACAGTTCTGTAAACCATTGGTGACCTGCTGTGCTTACAGAGGAGAGGGTATAAAAATGGATTTTTATACCATTGGTATACAGTTATGTTGGAATGTATGCATACTAAGGTTCTTAAAACGTTCGTAAACATTAATGACAAATGTTTTCTTAAAATCGTAAGTATAAAACTTTTCCTACCAAACATCCCACCGATTTCAATGATTTTTTGGTATAGGGTAACTCGAGATAGCCTATACCAACAGTTTTTATAGAAACCATTGGTATTGAGAGATAATAATATACCTCATACCAATTTTTCTTAGAACCATTGGGATAGCATATCCCAAAAGTTTCTGGGCCTATACCAATGATTTCAAACCATTGGTATAGGGTAAATTTTTAATAGGGTTTAAAAGAAATTTAATATTAAATTGATTTCACTAATCTATATTTAATTAATTATAATATAATTGAAATAATTTTACTTTAATACAAATTTAAAATATAATTTATCTTTTTAATTGATCTAAAGAAAGTATGTTTTTAATAAAAAAATATATTTTTCACTATTCCTATAAAATATTTTGAGTAGAACATTCTTAAAAATTAAACAAAATATAGTTTTTAAAAGTATATTTAAAAAATGATGTTTATTTTTTCAAATAAAATTTCTAAAAGTGATAAAAGTTAGTTTAAAATTATGTAAAAAAATTCAAATAAAAAACCTTTTAGATAAATGAATTTTTTTTAGAAAACATTGCATTTTCATTAAATTGATTCTTATTTTGATTCTAATACATCTATAACCATTGAATTTATTTTATAAATTTGTAAACCATATAATTTAAGTAATTTATTTTTTCTTATTCATACCATACAAATTAATGGCTCAGTTATAATGGACATGTTTAAATAATAATATTTTAATAGAGTATCTAGTTTCATTTAAACACAATGTTTTTATAGTGTAAGATATAGAATACATAGAATTTATTTAAAAGGAAATTTATTTTAAATTCTAAGGGTGTTATATTATCTTATAATATTGGTTTTTTCTGTCATACATCCTATCAATCACGATATTCTTATTTTAAAATATTTGGGTGTTACATTATACCCCATTAAAAAAATTGTGCCTCGTAATTTAATGCTGATCATGATAATAAAGGGTATGAAATTTGAAAATAATATTTTTGGAGAACCACATCATAAAAAAGGGGTAATGAAACATCTTTTTAATAAGATATAAATGAAAGTGTGTTGTTCATTTGGATTAACGCATATTTTTTTCCAAATAGGAGAACAATGGATGAAATTGAAGAAATGGGAATGGAATAAAAACACAAATAATTGTGAATATTTATAGATATCAGTAATAAAATGAATGTGAATAATCAAAATAATGTTAACAATCACAAAGCTATAAATTTATAATGGAAATAAAGGAAATCGTATACCATTTTCATTTCATGATTTTTTTCCTGAATTTGATGGATTATTTTACTATATAGACTAATAACATTAGAAAATATACTTACTTAATATATTTATATTTCACATTTATGATTTCATATTTTTTTTGTGCTTAAAACATTTTCCAATTCAATTATTACTTGATGAAACGAATATCCATGATAATTTTTTTGAATCACTAAAATTAACCTTTAATGGATCGTAAGGTCTATAAAAGGGTGATAAGTCGTTATGTATGTGTCTAAATATTTAAAAAAAATTAATGGTTAGAATGATTCATCCATTGCAAAAAACAAATAATCTCCAGACCTCAATAGTAACAACCAATGTTAATCTTCATCTATTTTATAAATAGTTACTCATCCAAAATTTCTAAGACCAAATTAAATGCCCAAAAAATATATAAACAAGGTCACTGAATTTCTAAAATAAACATAATATTAGATTTTCCAAATAAAATAAAGAATCTCTTAATATTAGCTGCCAAATATGTGAATAACCTGATCACTATAAGGATCTACATTATGTTATTTGAGAAATTTAATGTTATGTTTATTTTGTAAATTTAGTGAACTTATTTCAAAAAAAATTGGGGCATTGGATTTTGTCATAAAATTTTTGGAAGAGTAATTATCTATAAAATGAATTATGTAAAACCTTAATGTAAACATACATGATTCTAAAAATAAAATCTTGAGTGGTTTAGTATATTCCATAAATATAAACATGTAGTAAACTCTAGTAAAGATCGCATAAATAATCAAATAACAAACCAATTTAATTATCACCAATACTTTCCCATAAAAATCACTTTTTAATTATTATGTAAACTTAGAAAAAATATGGTTTTCTTCCCTCAATCATGTGTTTTACAAGATATTCAACTTTCCACTGAATTGATTTTCTTTGTTATGAGTTCCATTTAATATATTCTCTCAAATCCTGAAAGAAAATGTATTGCAGGAAAATCCATATAGATTTTATAATTATTAAAATGAGAATATCATTGATAAAAAACTTTTATTATATAATAATTGAATCTAAATACACAAAAACATTAATCATTTCACTTTATCTATATTAATATTATAAGCCTGAGCATGATCCCTTATCTTATTCAAGGGTATATTTCCTTGAAACTTGGGGTATTCATTTGTATGGTGACCCATCACATTATAGTTGAAAAAATAAACATAAAAAGTTTCTTTCATACCATTTAAATCACATTAATTGTTTCCATTCTCTATAAAACTATAAAAAACTAAAATTCCATTCATGGAAATACTCATGTGTTTCTATCCATAATTATCACATTTGGGAAACCACTTATTTCCCTTATTTCCATTATCTATTCTTTATCATTTATCCTCTTATTATATCACTACACTTAGAATCCATGACACATATATAATTATATCTATTTCTTAATAGCACATGATATTATTTCCTCATATTATGATAATGTTTGAAAGGTTATTTTCCTTTTAAATATTGTCTTAACACCATCAGTAAAATGGTCAATATTTGTCTGTGGAATGAGTTTGTTGATAGGATTATTATTCGATAAACTATATACCATTTCAAAATAACGGAATATAGAAGATAATATCACGACATTATGTTTCATAATTTATTATCCCAAAACTTGTGAAACACTTTATAAAAATTGAAAACAAAATATGCATGGTTAATCTCATAATCATAAACGTGGTTTATTTAATAAATTATTAAAATCATAAAAATAATTTTGAATAATTCATAATGGTTTGTAATGAAAATTGAATTATGATAAGAATATTCCTTGGATGTTTAAAAAAAGGTGTACAATTAGACTCATCACCCTGTACCATTTAATTATTGAGTCAAGATAGAAGCACTTTTTTCAAAGTTATTACCCCAAGTCACATCAATTCTGTAACCAAGTCTACTTGTATTATCTACAAAGTGTTGTATTTATATAAGAAACTACATAATATTTACCATAACAAAACTTTAAGATGTTATTATATTCTTGTCCTCAATTTATATTATTGGGATTTATTCCCTAATCTATGTTTTCCTAAATCTAATTTCTATGGTTTCTACTAAACATCATCTGATACCGACTATAATGAACCCAAACCTAATAGCCCCAGGATAGTGGTAAGTTTATAACATTGGAAATAGATACAAGGAATCACATCGTGAATGAATAAATTGTATAGTATTCTAGGTGAACTAAAAAATTACTTGAAATTCAAATTACAATTGAAAACATAAAATACCCAAAGTTTTTTCTTTGAGAAATCCATATTTCCACAGAGCATATCCATGTATATCAATCATAATACACCTTTTGGCATCCTAGGGACGGAAAAAAATTGGTGGCATAAAATTCTCAGTAGGCGTATGTGTACAGTGAAAGATACGAATATATAAATCATAGTAAATATGTAATGGTAAATAACTGAAACACATTTCCATTAATAAATTACATAAGGATAATATTTCAGTAATAAATAACAATCAAACAATTCCATATAAATAATCACATAATCATGAAACATTTCCATGGATATTATAACTAATTATATAATTACATGGGAATTAATAACAAATATAATAATGAGTGAATGATTAGTTTTAGACATCTACAACATATTTTCATGTCCTTTTACAAGACATTTTAAAACTATAGGTACAAAACCCAATAATTTGGCCTGTTGATTTGCCTCATATGACTTATCGATGCATTAAGGGGATATCAATAACTACGTTACACCCATCACCATATAATTCCAATGAAATACTCATATAAAATATAGGAATCATAATCATTATAAACAATTATATTTAAAAACTTTTTTATGAAGTTATAATACTCACCCCAATCATATAAAATCATAAATCATCTAAAGTAATATATAAAATGGTAAAAAAATTAAATCCTAAGTCAATATAACCATAAACCATCAAAATAATGAATAAGGATGATATCAATAAAAAATTTCTCATCGGATCATGAGAAAAATAAAGTGTTCATATGTTGATTAATTGAAATACCATAAAATTTTCATTAAAAAAATTATACAGGAAAATTAAATTTTACTTTTGAAAGAATTTTTGTAACTAAAATATCCCAAAATATTTTGAAAATGATTATATTTGCAAATAAAATTTAAAATATATAAATTAATATTTAAAACATTGAGTGTTTCTGATGTTGGGAAATTTTGTACATATCAAACACGTTAAAACGAAGATTCCATTCACATTTTCAGTAAAATTAAAATAAACCGTATTGGGAAAAAGAAATAAATATTACATTAAAACCATATGTAAAAATTTAATCATGGGTAAAAATATTATTAACAAATAATTTTAATAATTTTAACAATATTTTTTAATTTTTTTTAATAAATTGGTTTTAGAAGAAAAGGTGATTTTCGACCGTGGAGATATATGAAATTGGATATACTTAAAAACATTTTTCCAATCATTTTATGTACCAATGATTGGTAAAATAGTATTATTATTTGAAAATTTTATAAATTACCTTAGTATAATTAAATATATTGAGTTAATGATAGATGTGACAAAATAATTCCACCAAGGGATACTTAAATTGAAACAATCCTAAAAAATGATAATATTGCGAAATAAACGCTAAACACATTGGTAAATTTTTAACCATAAGCCCTATGAAAGAATTAACATCAAATGAATCTTTAAATACAATGAAAACAAATAAATACATGATATAACATATCAAAAGGAGTAGTATATATAGTGACCCATGCTCTTCATTCATTTATATTAAATCATTTTTAGTAATATTCAATAAATTATACAAACATACACCAAGGGACCTTAATATTTTTGTGCATTTGGAAACATGAAAACATAATCATTACTCCATAACTTTGCTACATCATATCAAACTACATTCATCATAACTAGAACCATTTTTAGACATATAAAACATAATACACATTTCATAACTTAAGAAAATGTAACATAATAAATGCTTAGATCATATTCTTAGTAAGGATAAACAATATAATACGTAAGTATAACATGAACATAATGGTATGAAAAAATGATAATAATATTATAAAACCATACCTTTCGTATTAAAGATCATAATTTTGGGTCATAAAATAATGATTGGTATTTTATAAGACATGCATCATAAAGGAATCGAAGATCACGATCCAAGGGAGCATGATATTTTCATAAGAAATAAAATTTGTGGCATTCACATAAGTATATAAAATACTTATTATTCAAGGATTGCATAGAAAACCATCATATTGGAAATATTCCTTTAATAAATCAGTTTAAATCCCCATTCCAACCATGTCTTACTGAACCAGTTTCACTCCCCATTCAATCCATGTCTTACTGAACTATGTTCACTCCCAATTACAACATTGTCATACTAAATCTGATACACTCCATGTTCTATTCATGTCTATGTCCTGAGATATAAATCTTTACCCAATGCATTGGAGAGATATATAGGTCCCACACATCATAAAATGAAAACTATATTTATGTGTGCAACAATTCCATTAACATTTATCATATCATAACCCATGAATTTAAATGGGTATCGTAAACATTTCACCATATAATATCCTATGTAAAATAGAGATTATTATTAATCATTTAATCATATAATATACTATTAAATGAAGCAGGTTTCATAAGGACTATGTAATGGTATATCCCATGAAAGATAAATGGTTTTAATGAACAAAATTCCATCATAAATATAAACCACTCATAGAAAGAATAAGAATGGAATACTTGGATCATATCCATAATAAGGAAATTATAACATCAATAGATAAAATATTAGAAGGAAAATGATTTTTCACAATCATTTAAAAAAAATTGAGAAAAATATGTTTCCAAATATGAACAAAACATTTCAAATTCTAAAAAAAAGTAAACACATTTTCTTGGAAAATAGTGTTGAAGAATTTATAAAGGTTTCATCAAATAAATTATTGTTCTTCCTGTTGAAAAACATCATCCATGTCATACACATTAAAATTAATATTCTTTTCACATTTTCAATAACATCCAAAGAGGTATTATTTATAAAACATCATAAATATTGTTCTTCAAAAATTTAAAGACTCACAAATGGTAAAAAAACTCATCTAAAAATAATAATAGAGTAATAAAACAATTTTAAAACATTATTATAAAACATGGTTTCAGAAGAAAACAGATTTCTTACTGAATAGATAAATAAAGTAAAATTTACTTAAAAACATTTTTTTAATTATATTAAGTTCAAAATAGAGGAAGAATGGTACAATTACTTGATGATATCATAAATAAAAGTATTAGAATACAACAAATTTTAATATTTTAGATTTAGATAATGATATTTCAACATTGGAGACTTGATAATAAATAATCTCAAAAAATGATGAGATTGTTACATAAAATCATTACCACTTTGGTGACATTAAATCATAATCCCCATGAAGTAATAACATAAAATGAGACTAAAAATATCATGAGTATGAATAAATTCATGATATTACAAGACAATGCGTGTGTATATACACTTGTAAATGAATATTGGTGTATAACATAACCTATGTCAAAAAGAATGCAATTTAAGAAAAAAGATCTCGTCTTAATTTTTTATCTTTTGAACCTTAAACCCCATTAAAGATATATCATTTATGTATATTTAAATCCCAGTAATTAAAAATATATGCACCGTAAAATAAATTAACGGGGACTGCATACCCCGCATAATGGAAATAGGTGGTATATATGGCATGTCTCTTACAGAAATAAAAAAAAGTCAGATGAGAATCCATTACATTAAGTATTGAAAATTGTCATTCTCATTAAGGACTTTTATGAAATAAATATAAGTTTATTATATATATATTATCAAAAAAAATTATATATATAATTCTATTTATTATTTTATTGTGACTTTTTATTACCATTTTTTAACAATTCCATGTTAATGTTGCTTTTTGGGTATTAACTACATTGTTCATCATAAATATTGGGAGTTATTATATTTTTGGACTTAAGGATTTAATCATGGTTCCAGAACCTACAGTTTTATAAAAATTATTTAAATAGTAAACATATTCACTATATATTTATTTATTGTAATTCATAAAATTTACTGATAGAAAATGAAATACACATGGCATTGAGATGGTAGGTCGTACGTATGGATGAAGATTATTTTTGTTTTCTTGTATAATTGATAAAAAAGAAAATGATATATAAATTAATTTAAGAATAATTTTTATGTAATATATATATCAATGTTTTTATTAAAACCATTCATAATAATCTCTATGTAAATAATTAACGAATCACATCGCTCCATGAGGCGGTAGTCCTCCAAACCCATGAACAACGTTATCCTATTCCCACAAAATTGAAAACATAACGGTATGTGTTATGTTATAGTTTAGAGATCATAATAACATAATATTTATCATATATATCACATATAACAAAAAAAGTCGTCATTATGTCCTTCCTTGAGAGGTGTTAATGAAAAAACAAACATCGGTTCGCAAGGAGGTATTCAATCGTACACACGAATAACGATTTGGTTACCCATTTGATGGAAGTGGATATGATTGTAGGTCATGAAAATAACCTAAAAAATATAATTATATTTAATATAATTATTTTATTATATAATAATTATATATAACTAATTGAAGAAGCTGGATAAATAAATAAAAAAAAGATGCTCATTCGAGAACATTACATCTTTTCCTGGAATTCTCCTTTGTTTTCACTATGAGACTTACAATAATGGATTTGTTCTACAAATAAGATTTCTATGACGAGGTTATGTAACTTGGAAATTTGTTTTGGTAGGTATTGTTTAAAATAAATAGGTTTTAAGTTGTGAATAAGAGAGGATAGGGGGTGGCTTTTTTATAAGGGGAGGAGAGGACACACATGGTATTTTTTGAAAATAATTGAGTGCTCCCATGTTTTTCATATTTAAAAAAGGGTAAAAATGCACCATTATATAACCTTATAGATTTAATGGTCTAAAATATTCCATAAAATAGTTCTTAGACAATTTTATTTTTTATTTATACCCTTATATTTTTAGATTAACCACTAGTAAATCCATTTTTACCTTATCTGTGGTAATTAATTTTTACTACATTCACTATGAATTTTGGTAAAGAATTAATTTGGTATTATTATACATTAAAATTATTTTTATTACAAATATTTAATCAATTTTTACAAATTTTATTCACAAAATATTCAAAAATTAATTTAAAATAAATCTTGCAGATATCACAAGATAGCAGATTTCGAAAATGGCCAACAGTTTATTAGTTTTTATATCCAATTTTAATATAAAATTGTTTAAAGTGTCCTAAATTATATTTAATGATATATAATTGAACTAATTATACTTTAAACCCAATTTGAAATATAATTTAACTATATTAATTATTTAGGATAAACTTTAGTTTTCAGTTAAATATTATTATTTTTTCTGTATTTGTCATAAAATGAAAATTTTTAAAAAAATGCCAAAAATTCTCCCTATTCTAATTCTGAAATTATAAATTAAATACTTATTTTTATAATATCTAATTTATTTTATAAAAAATCATTGAATAATTTTTTTATTGTTCACAAAATGACATAATACCATTTTGTTTATATAAAATCATAATTTTGAAACAAATAAAGGAATTACTTAAAATATTGTATTTCATTATAAATATTATTTATTTATATAGAATAAATTATAAATTATATTTAAAAATTTATTTATTTCAAACCATATGAATTTTTTTATGGCTAGGATATAATTGTCACATTTAAATAACTAAATTAATATTATATCAATGTTTTATTAAAATTCATTATCACGTGTAATGAAAGGTAATCTAGAGTTTCATATAGTGAAAGATTAACTGGGTGTTAAATAAAAAACAAGATTAACATGGTGTCATATGTATCAATATTCATCAAATAATTTTCATTTAGTCAAAATTTAAAAAAAATACAAAAAAATTATTGTGTAACATTCTACCCCCTTAAAATGAATTTCTCCCTCAAAATACACCAATATAATACAAAAAAGGAGGATAATTATGCTACATAATATCCCAAAGTTCATACATATCATACTCATAAAAAAATTCAAAAAACAATGACCATGATAGTGGACTTTTTTTCTTAGAACATTCTATCAAGGATCTATAACCTCCACTAGTTGTTTTTGATAAGAATGATATGGCTTCCACGATATGATGTATGATTTGAGGGAATGAGATGGATCAGTTATGTAATTCCTCTAGAGAGATACGTGTAACATGTCCTAGACTTGAGAGAGGTTTAGTGGAAGATCAAAATGATAGGATACCATATCGATACCATCAGTAATTTGAAAGGGTGTGATATTATTACGGTGTAGTTTCCATTTCATCCCAAATATTATATCCTTTTTCCATGGAGAAAATCTAAGAAACAACTTATCAACAAATTAAAATTTCTATATCATGCTGGTGAATTTTGTCAAAACATTTTTCCAACTCTGATATTCCTTTATGTGATACTAAATAGATCCAACATTATCTTCCAATTATTTATCTATCTCAGGTCCCTTTTTCTACTTAATTGCAACACATTGGATGTATACGTTCATCATATAGATGGATTCATAGGGAGCCATCTGAATTATAGAGTGAAATCTATTATTGAATGAAAACTCAACAAGAAGAAGGTGTTGATCCCAAACACATTTTTAATAAAAAGAAAAATATCTCAAAATATCCTATTTTGATTCAATTTTTCTTTTAGACATACCATATGTCTGAGGAAGATAAAGATTTTTAAAACAAATCTCTTTATCAAAAGATTCCTGAAGAATTTTCCAAAACATTGACGTAAAAGATAGATCCTGACCAGAAAAAATAGAATATAGTACTTAATGCAATATTACCCCTTATATAATGTATATCCTGGAACATTGACCTATATAGATGTCTTATAGGATAGTGATGAAGTGTTATTACTTTGGAGACTGACTATGAAACTTATATCATTATTCCCTTTAGTGTTTTTAGGGAGTCCACTGACAAAATACATGGTGATGTTTTCCAATTTATGTTCTGGTATGGGTAGTGGATGAAACATCCCCTTATAATTTTAACTTTAAACTATAACATTTTGAGACACAAAGCATAGAGATAAAAAATTTGTGATATATCTTATCATGATATACCACTAAAAGTACTCTTTAATGTATCTAAAAATATTTCTACTAACATGATGAACAGAGAATAAAAAAATATAATAATCCTATAAAAACTGATTCTTTATGTCTGAAATGTTTGAAAGATATACATGGTTCCTGACCCTTATCATTCCATTATGATCAAGGTTAAACTCGTGAAAATTAAAAATCTTCTTTTTTTCCTTAATATCTTCCTCTTACACCTCCTTAATCTCCACTTGGACATATGTTGGAAAATTCAATTGATCAAGATATTTTTTTGTTTCATTAGGACATCCATAATTACCATTTTCAAATACATAAATATTGGAATTTTAGTGATTCTCCTCATATATAAGCTAGCATGATAACTTAAACTCAAAGAATCAGCCACCTTGTTCTATTTCTCAGGGTGTTAATGTATTGAGTATTCTTAATCTTTAATCAGCTATAATCATATTTATCTTCACATATTCAACTAATTATGTGTTAATATATAATTTTAACTTATTTTATATGTATATATATCACACTTTTCTCTGTAAATATAATGCCTTTATATTTTTAATACAAATATTACTACAACAAACTCCAAATCCTGAGTTGGGTATGTTTTCCCTTAATCCTTCAAATGTCATAAGTCATAAGATATACAAATTTCATTTTACATAAGAAAACATCCTAATAACTACTTTTATGAATCACTATAGATTACAAAACCTTCTCCACTATAAAGTAATTTAAGTACTGGTGCACTAAATAATATTATCATAGGTTCCTTAAACTTTTCCCCACATTCATCTTTAAAAAAACATTTCTCCCTAATAATTATACTTAGTGAGTGAACTATAAAATCATAATAAATTATCTACAAACCATTTGTAATATCCATCTAAAACAAGAAAACTATATAACTTAGTTACTATGGTTGGTCTAGTCCAACATTCAAAACCCTTCATCTTTGATGGATCTACTAATATACCCTCTCAAGATTATATGACCCATAAATGAATTTTTTTGAAGCAAAAAATCACACATTGTAAATTTTATATATATTTTATCCTTCATTATGGTCTTTAGTAAAATTCTTGAATGATTTTATGCACTTATATCTCTTTGAATAATGAATAGTATCATCTATAAAGACTGCAAAAAATGATCTTGGTAATATCTAGTGACTCTGTTGATATAATCCATTAATATAGTAGGGTCCTTAGTAAGATTTAATGGTACCACTCTATATTCAGAGGGACCATCCCTTTTATATAATTCCATCTTGGGTATGTCCTATTTCCTGACCCTCGATTGATGATATCCAGAATGAAGTTAAATCATGGAAAAGTATTGAGCACTACTTAATTCATCAAAAAAGTCATCAATATGGTAAAGAAGATACTTTTTCATAGATTTTGAATTTGTTCATTTCCAGATAATCAATGAATGTCATGTTGATCAATATTTATTTTTAAATAAAATAGGTAAGTGTCACACATGTCCAAATGAATCCCTTTTCAAGGTTATCTGGGAGTTGCTTCTTTAATCTTTGAAACCCAATTAAAGAAATTTAATTGGGTGACTTTGAAATTGTTGTAGAACTAGGTTTGAGTTCTATTGAAAACCCAACTAATCTTTTTTGTGGAATGCTAGGTAACTCTTCAAGAAATATTTCATGAAATTCCAACATAATACACATATTTTCGTTGTCAATATTTTCCCCAAATATTTGAGATAAACACCCCTTATGAATGGGAATCATGGTCCATATAGTAGATTTGATCTCTATAGGAAGTTTGTACTTATATTCACTTTCGCAGGATTTCATATTTTGGTTTATAATATCAAATTTCACCCCCCCCCCTTATCGATAATTGGTGTGGGATTTATTTAGTGAAATCCAATCTAAGCCTATAAATGTATTAAATTTTACTAATGTAAGAATGAAAATATTTTCAAGAATCACATTCCAACAACCATAAATTAGAGATGAATCAAACAATTTATATGTGATCATCATACAATTAAAGGATTTAACATCCAATTATATATATAATAATTTGGATGGAATCTTTATACCCTTTTAAAATTAATCAAATATAAAATAATGTGTAGATATTGAGTCAAAACAGATATGAACAATTATATAGTACACGGTATGTGTACCTCTCACCACGTCGTTGTCACACCCCTTGATAGAAATAGTTATTCTATGATATTTACCATTTTCCCTTGGAATAGGAGGTTTCTAATGTCAATCATCATCATTATCCCTTTTGTTTCAGCACTGGTTAGCATAATTCCCATTGTCCCTACATTTGAAGAACTAATTTTTCGGTGGTGCATTATGTGTAGTTTTCTCTCTATTTTAATCATTAGTTAAGTTCTTTCCATCAATTGGGAAATAAATATCCCAATGACTTTTTCTAGTTAAAACATTTACTAGTCCCATAAATGTAATTTCCACTACGTTTATTCCAACACATTGATCATAAAAGAAATATGATCTTATTATCATTATGGTTCATCAATTTTCCTTCGAAATCCGTCATACTTTTCTTGTCAAACCCATGAGATTGATATGTAACTCCAATCTTCATTTCAATCATAATATCACATATATAAATATCATCACAAACATTAATGTCTCTTATGGATTACTCCCATTAATGACTTGATTTTTAGACACTAAAGAATCGATCATCCATACTTGTAGGTTGGATGATAATTCCAGAAGTGTTCCTCGCAAGTCTTGTTAAATTTTACTCATATGTACCAATGAATTCAACATCCTTTGGATTTTCTTTAAGTAACCCCTAAACATCATTGTATAAAAAATAAAATTACATTACTTATTTATAAATATGTTCTTGAACACATCAAAATCCAGGGAGACAATTTCATCAAGCAGCCTTATATTCTGGATAAAATTCCACCATTAATATTCTTCACCATCCAAATGCTAGAAAGATAAAATGAATTTTTCAAATTCTAAAAACTGGGGAATGGAAAATATCATTTCAATGGTACTGATCCATTTTCTAGGATCTGGTGGATCTCAAGACCCACTAAAATAAGGTGAACAATTCCTCATAAAGGACCGAATATAGTGTTTTACCTCCTTTGTTCGTTTGAATGTAAATAATGATTCATATATTGGGAAATTGTTTTAAGAATATCAATGTGGTTTTTCATTCTATCTCCCATAAATTTTGGATTCTTAAGAGGACATTCATTTCATTTTTTATCATACTCATCATTAATATGGTTCCTTTGTGTTACACCCATTGAATATAACTAAAAATCATAGTATAAGAAACAATAATCATAGTGGGGAAAGACATAATCATGAAAACTCACTTATAATATGTCTAAGTCATGAAACTATTTTTTAATAAATTGAAAATTAGGTTTATCCTAGGTCATTCATAGTCATATTCTATTTAAATCCTACATCATGGTTCATAAAGAGGTTGTGAATTCCCATATAATATCCCACAGGAGTGTCAAAAAAGATGTGCGACTAGCCCTATTATCCTACACCAATTCCTAATCAAGTCTATCTAAATATTTTGTTTTTGAGGTTGTTACACATAGGTACATCTATGTTAGAGCCACACCCACTTATATTATCCATACATGGATGTAATTAATTGTGAAATACTATCTTTATCCTCTACCAATATTCCAATATATTTTCCTTTACTTTGACTCATCCTTATACATATCCTTAGAAATTCCCTTAGGGATCTCACTATGGTTTTTTCATCATAGTTTCTAATATTTAACTAAACCTATCCTCTAATATCAACTATAGAGACCCAAAATTTTCATACATAAATAGTAAATCATTTTCTAGGAATATTGATTAGATTACACACACATAAACATGATTACTATAATAGATTAGTACTTTTGGAAACAAGGAAAAAGAAACACTTGACCATAACTGAGGTTTTTCATCTCCCACTACATTTTATAAAACTAGAACCATTATTTGACATATCATAAATAATACATTTATTAGTAATATGTCAAAATTAAACATAATAAAAGGTGATTTTATGTTATATGTAAGGCTACAAATGGATAAGCATGAGCATAACATGCACAAAAAGGTTATGAGATCATGAGCATAACATTGGAAACCCACACGTTGCATTGTTGTTGGTATACACTATTGGAAATAGAGGATATACCAACAGTTCTAAGCCATTGGTATAGGCTGGAAAACTGTTGGTATATTCTATACCAGCGGTTGTCCAAACCGTAGGGAAGTAAGGCGTGGGGAAAGATCTATACCAACCGTTTGAAATAAACCATTGGTATATCCCACTCTATGTCTTGATTTTCCAACCGTTCTTGTTGAACCGTTGGTATAGGTTTACCCAACGGTTTAAAACCGTTGGGAATTCTATGATTTTGATAGTATACCAACGGTTTACAACCGTTGGTATAGTTTTTTTCCCAACAGTTTCAATGAAACCGTTGGCATATGTTCAATAAAAAATACTATACCAACGGTTACAAACCGTTGGTATATTTATTTCTCAAAGTATACGAACAGTTGTTAACCGTTGGTATTGTGTATTTCCAGAATTGTTGCACAGCAGTCCCTCCTGTGCATACACCTGCATACAAAACAGCACTTAAAACAGTTAGAACATAAAACAACAACAAAAAAAGACCACCTCCTTGATTAGAGACATGGTGAGTAATTCCCCATTTGAATCTTCATATGACAAAAATCATCTAGTATTGTTGAATAAGAGTTTCAATATCTCAAATATTATTTACACCTATTTCAATCTTCATATGACAACCACTTCTCTAATATATGGTGAAAAGGTATTTTCATAGGAGTTTCATCACTTGTGACTCCATAAGTGCCACACCGGGCCTCAGATTGAGGTGAGATTGACTGGTATACATCCCATATGATCCATGAATCATTTTCTTGAAGTTTCAACACCATCAGAATCTGTTTGATCGGTTTGGCATATGTACGTAAAATATTGTCCATTTTGAACAAAAGAGAGGCAGTTTGGGTGGTCCCGGCCCCACGGTGACTCCAATTGAGGCGGGGTTGACTCGTACACATCACATATGACACACGGATCGTTTTCCTAAAGTTTCAACATAATTAGAAGACCTTTGGTCTGTTTCCCGTATGTCAGTTGTTGATATCACTTACAATTTAGTCCATTTTAACAAAAGAGAGACAGTTTTAGTGGTCCCGGAGACACCGCAGATCGGATTGAGGCGGAGTTGACTCTTACACGTCAAATATAACCCATGGATAGTTTTCCTAAAGTTTCAATAGAATCCGAAGGCGTTTGGTTGGTTTGGCGTAAGTCAGTTGTTGTTTTCACTTAAAATTAAGTCCATTTTAAACAAAAGAGAGACACTTTGAGTGGTGACGGCCACACCAGGCCTCGTATTGAGGCAGGGTTGACTCATACACATCACATATTATCCATGGATCGTTTTCCTAATGTTTCAACACAATCAGAATCTGTTTGATCGGTTTGGCGTATGTACATAAAATATTGTCCATTTTTTACATAAGAGAGACAATTTGGGTAGTGTCGGCCACACCGCCCCTCGGATTGAGGCGGTATTGACTCGTACACATCACATATGACCCATGGATCGTTTTCCAAAAGTGTCAATAGAATCCGAAGGCGTTTGGTTGATTTCCTGTATGACAGTTGTTGATTTCATTTACAATTTAGTCCATTTTCAACAAAAAAGAGACTGTTTGAGTGGTCCCAGCCACACCACAGCTCGTATTGAGGCGGAGTTGACTCATTAATCTTACATATGACCCATGGATCGTTTTCCTAAATTTTCAACAGAATCTGAAGGTGTTTGGTCAGTTTGGATTATGTCAGTTGTTGTTTTCAGTAAAAATTAAGTTCATTTTAAACAAAAGAGAGGCACTTTGAGTGGTTTCGGCCACACCGTGCCTCGGATTGAGGCGGGGTTGACTCTTACACGTCATATATAAGCCATGGAGCATTTTCCTATATTTTTAACATAATCAGAATCCATTTGATCGGTTTGGCGTATGTACGTAAAATATTGTCCATTTTGAACAAAATAGAGGTCGTTTGGGTGGTCCCGGCCACACGGTGCCTTGGATTGAGACAGGATTGACTCGTACATATCACATATGACCCATGGATCGTTTTACTAAAGTTTCAACAGAATCTGAAGGTGTTTGGTAGGTTTCTCATATGTCATTTGTTTATATCACTTACAATTTAGTCCATTTTGAACAAAAGAGAGACAGTTTGAGTGGTCTCGGCCACACCGTGGCTCAGATTGAGGCGGGGTTGACTCGTACACATCAAATATGACCCATGGATATTTTTACTAATGTTTCAACAGAATCGGAAGGCGTTTGGTTGGTTTGGAATATGTCAGTTGTTGTTTTCACTTACAATTAAGTCCATTTTAAACAAAACAGAGGCACATTGAGTGGTTACGGCCACACCGGGCCTCCGATTGAGGAAGGGTTGACTCGTACACATCACATATGACCCATGGATCATTTTCCTAAAGTTTCAATAGAATCCGTAGGTGTTTGGTCGGTTTTCCGTATGTCAGTTATTGTTTTCACTTAAAATTAAGTACATTTTAAAAAAAAAGAGGCACTTTGAGTGGTGTCGGCCACACCGGGCCTCGTATTGAGGCGGGGTTAACTTTTACACGTCACATATGAGTCAAGTATCATTTTCCTAGAGTTTCAACACAATCTGAATCCGTTTGATCGGTTTGGCCTATGTACGTAAAATATTGTCCATTTGGAACAAAAGAGAGGCAGTTTGGGTGGTCCCGGCCCCACGGTGCCTCGGATTGAGGAGTGGTTGACTTGTACACATCACAAATGACCCATGGATTATTTTCCTAAAGTTTAAACAAAATCCGAAGCATTTGGTCGGTTTCTCGTATGTCAGTTGTTGATTTCACTTGCAATTTAGTCCATTTTGAACAAAAGAGAGACAGTTTGAGTTGTCTCGGTCACACCGCAACTCAGATTGAGGCGGGGTTGACTTTTACATGTCACATATGACCCATGGATCGTTTTCCTAAAGTTTCAATACAATCAAAAGTCGTTTGGTTGGTTTGGCGTATGTCAGTTGTTGTTTTCATTTACAATTTAGTCCATTTTCAACAAAAGAGAGAAAATTTTAGTGGTCCCGGCCACACCGTGGCTCGGATTGAGGCGAGGTTGACTCTAAAACATCACATCTGACCCATGGATCGTTTTCCTAAAGTTTCAACAGAATATGAAGGTGTTTGGTTGGTTTGACATATGTCAGTTGTTGTTTTCACTTAAAATTAAGTCCATTTTAAACAAAAGAGAGCCACTTTGAGTGGTGTCGGCCACACCGGGCCTCGGATTGAAGCGGGGCTGACTCGTACACGTCACATATGAAAAATGGATCATTTTCCTAATGTTTCAACACAATCAGAATCTGTTTGATCGGTTTGGCGTATGTACGTAAAATATTGTCCATTTTGAACAAAAGAGAGGCATTTTGGGTGGTCCCATCCACACGGAGCCTCGGATTGAGGCGGCGTTGACTCGTACACATAACATATGACCAATTAATCATTTTACTAAAGTTTTAACATAATTTGAAGGCATTTTGTAGGTTTCTCTTTTGTCAGTTGTTGATTTCACTTACAATTTAGTCCATTTTGAACAAAAGAGAGACAGTTTGAGTGGTCCCGGCCACACCGTGGATCAGATTGAGGCAGGGTTGACTCGTACAGGTCACATTTGACTCATGGATCGTTTTCCTTAAGTTTCAATATAATTCGAATGTGTTTGGTCAGTTTGGAGTATGTTAGTTGTTGTTTTCACTTAAAATTAAGTCCATTTTTAACAAAACAGAGGCACTTTGAGTGGTGTCGGCCACACCGGGGCTTGGATTGAGGAGGGGTTGACTCTTACACATCACATATGAGTCATGGATTGTCGTTCAAATGTATCAACACAATCAGAATCCGTTTGATCGGTTTGATGTATGTACGTAAAATATTGTCCATTTTAAACATAAGAGAGAGAGTTTGGGTGGTGTTTTCCACACCATGCCTCAGATTGAGGCGGGATTGACTCTTACACATCGCATATGACCCATGGATCGTTGTGCTAAAGTTTCAATATATTTGGAATGCATTTGGTCAGTTTCTCGTATGAGAGTTGTTGTTTTCACTTACAATTTAGTCCATTTTCAACAACAGACTGGAAATTTGGGTGTTCCCGGCCCCACGGTGCCTCAGATTGAGGTGGGATTGACTCGTACACATCACATATGACCCATGGATCGTTTCCCTAATGTTTCAATAGAATCCATAGGCGTTTGGTCAGTCTTCCGTATGATAGTTGTTGTTTTGACTTAAAATTAAGTACATTTAAAAAAAAGAGGCACTTTGAGTAGTGTCGGCCACACTGGGCCTCATATTGAGGCGGGGTTAACTCGTACACATCACAATTGACTCATGGATTGTTTTCCTTATGTTTCAATATAATCCAACTGTTTTTGGTCAGTTTGTTGTATGTCAGTTGTTGATTTCACTTAAAATTAAGTCCATTTTTAACAAAACAGAGGCACTTTGAGTAGTTTCGGCCACACCGGGCCTCAAATTGAGGCAGGATTGACTCTTACACATCACATATGAGTCATGGATCATTGTGAAAAAGTATCAACACAATCAGAATCTGTTTGATCTGTTTGGTGTATGTACGTAAAATATTGTCCATTTTAAACAAAAGAGGGATAGGTTAGGTGGTTCCGGCCACACCGTGCCTTGGATTGAGGCGGGGTTGACTCATACACGTCACATATGACCCATGTATCATTTTCTTAAAGTTTAAACAGATTTAGAATGCATTTGGTCGGTTTTCCATATGTCAGTTGTTATTTTCACTTAAAATTAATGTCATTTTGAACAAAAAAGATACATTTTGAATGGTACCGTCCACATCACGCCTTGGATTGAGGTGGGGTTGACTCGTACACTCAAATATGACCCATGGATCGTTTTCCTATAGTATCAATAGAATTCGAATGCGTTTGGTCAGTTTACCGTATGTCAGTTGTTGATTTCACTTAAAATTAAGTCCATTTTTAACAAAATAGAGGCATTTTGAGTGGTGTCGGACACACCGAGCCTTGTATTGAGGCGGAGTTGACTCATACACGTCACATTTGACTCATGGATCTTTTTCCTTATGTTTCAACAGAATATGAATGAGTTTGGTCGGTTTTTCGTATGTTAGTTGTTGATTTCACTTAAAATTAAGTCCATTTTTAACAAAACAGAGGCAATTTGTGTGGTATCGGCCACACCGGACCTCGTATTGAGGTGAGGTTGACTCGTACACGTCAAATATGAGTCATGGATCATTGTTAAAAAGTATCAACACAATCAAAATCTGTTTTATTGGATTGGTGTATGTATGTAAAATATTGTCCATTTTAAACAAAATACATACACTTGGAGTGATACCGGCCACACTGCGCATCGGATTGAGGCAAAGTTGACTTTTACATGTCACATATGACCAATGGATCGTTTTCCTAAAGTTTCAACACAATCTGAAGGCATTTGTTCAGTTTCCCATATGTCAGTTGTTGATTTCACTTACAAATAAGTCAATTTTGAACAAAAGAGAGGCAGTTTGAGTGATCCTGGCCACACCGTGCCTTTTATTGAGGCGAGGTTGACTTATACACGTCAAATTTGTCCCATGGATTGTTTACATTATGTTTCAATAGAATCTGAATGCGTTTGGTCAGAGGGGAAGGGTCTAGTCGGGTATGCGGAGATGCTCGTCTACCTCTGGTACGAACCTCCCTCATACCATCAGTCGAAGAACTGAAAGAATGGAATAATGAAAAGTGAAAATACTTATGTACCTATAAAATCTACACATAGACAGCACATAGCCGCATCTTTTCATAAAAAATAACACCATGGATCAGAAAAAATAGAAGCACTCATGCAGACTAATGAAAAGTGCACATACAGATCAGAAGCAGCTAAAAAATTGTTGCATACATGCCATGTTTATTTCCTAAAACAGGGTAATAAAATCAAAATGATGAAACTCTAGAATATGGTTTGCCTCCCAGGAAGTGCTAAGGTTTACGTCTTCAGCCAGATGGATGGACACTGGTCAATCATCTTGGTCCATCAACTCAGAACTCCTCTGCCTCTTACAAGAACTAGTGGCCGTGTCATCAAGCTCACATGGACTCTTAGTGGGATTGATCACTTCAGGAGCATAGTGGGCGTGAATCTGGGGTGGAAGTAAGAAAATATGGCGCTCTTCATCAGCCAGATGCTGAGTGGGATTGATCACTTCAGGAGCGTAGCGGGCGTGAATCTGGTGTGAAAGTAAGAGAATCGGGCGCTCGTCATCAATCAGACATTGAGTCACCCGTCGTGCCAGGTCAGATGGAGACGGGACGTGCACATCGATGATCATGAAAGAGTCATACAAGCTAGACATTGTTGGTTAAGCTGCATCCACAAATAGATTCATTTTTATATATTAGAACCTTTATAAATGTTTTCCCCATTTTTACAAACAATTAATGTGTGAAAAATGTGAAAAATAACTTATCGGAAATATAAAAATGGATTTACTCATGGACATGATACATAATATCTCAAATATTCCTCATTGGATCCCAATTTGAAATTTTAATCCATTATCAAATGTCTTATATCAATTTATTTTAATTTTGATCTTTAAGGTTCAATGCTTTTTGTAAAATCTAGCCAAGGGAGGATAGACTGGTGACTTGGAATACAATTGGATGTTATGTGGTGAAAACCACATTATAAGCATTGTTTAGGATATTATTGAGGTGGTTTGAGGATAAATATATCTTTTTAGAGAAAATCCAGCATGTCCAAGTTTGGTGGTCAATGTTTTGAAGTGGGGGGGGGGGTATTTGGTGGTTGAGGAGGGGGTGAGGGGGATGTCCAAGGTCTAGGAGGAGGGGTGGGGGGCTGTCCAGGGTCTAGGAAGGGGGGCGGGGGGCTGTCCAGGGTCAAGGAGAAGGGGAGAAGGGGTTGTCCATGGTCTAGGAAGGAGGGGGGTTGTCCAGGGTCCATTGAGGAGGGGGGCTTTCCATGGTCCGGGGTAGAGGGTGGGGGGCTTCCTAGGGTCCAGGAAGGAGGGGGGACTATACAAGGTCCTGGGATGAGGGTGGAGGGGGGTTTTCCAGGGTCCAGGAGGGGGGATGTCCAAGTTTCAAGAAAGAGGGGGGCCAGGCTATCCATGTTCCAGGAGGGGGACTGTCCAGGGTCCAAGAGGTGGGGTGTCTAGGGCCCATGAGGAGTGGGGGCTCTGTTAAAGGGAGTAAATCCCCAAATAATTCATTGAAAATTAACTAAACTTAATCCAAAAAACATCACAATTCCAATCCATCACCCAACCAACATCCAATTCATCCTCAATATCACTAACCTTCACATTCCATAAACAACACAACCTAGTTTATACCAAATTAAAATAGAAAACAAAAATAATAGATGGAAAACATTAAAACTAAAGTAGTACTTAAATATTTAGAGTGTAGAACTAAAAAATTGTTTTATTTAATATGGATCTATGAGTGGAATGAGTTTATGAGTCCTTTTATTGAGAGATCCGAGACGTTTAGATCAAATCAAAATAGAAAATAAAAAAATAGATGAAGAACATTAGAACATACAGATTTGAAGTGTAGAACGGAAAAATTGTTTGATTGAAGAGGATGGATGGAGTTTTGGAGACTGGGTGACGAGAGTACGTCGGGAGAGCTTCAATTTAGGGCTACAGTCGAGCAGAGGGGGACTAAAATTGAGCGAAGGGGCTACTGGATTTAGAGGAAAACTTTCCCAACGCTTTTTAAAAACCGTTGAAAATGTATGTTTACCTAAGGACTATACCAACAGTTTACACAAACCGTTGGTATAGATTCCAACATATACCAACGGTTAGTGTATAACCGTTGGTAAAAGTCTCTTAATGGATCCCTATACCAACTGTTTTATAAACCATTGGTAAAAATCTTCATAAAAGCCTCTATGCCAACAGTTTTCTTAAAACCGTTGGTATACATAACTATTCCCAACGGTTTGATAAACCGTTGGGATATAATCATTGGTGAAAATGTGATTTCTAGTAGTGATAGGGGAATGTAGAAGAAGTTGGGGGATAAGGATTTAATATTTTTTATCTTTAGAGTGATGAAAATTCATCACATTCAGTGATCCCATCAAAATTAAACTCTGATGAACTAGCATGGTTTTTCCGCAGCTTTCGTCGGGGGGTGCGCGCGCATCCGTCAAGCAGTGGAGGATGCGCGGCTTGTGGCCCAGCATTCCTGCTTTCCAAAGGCGGGCGGAATCTGTTCCTTGTTCAGGGACGTCTGCTCCTTGATCGAAACTAGGAAGATGGGATTTCGGTTGTTCATTCCGTGGATTACTCCTCGTATCTCACCACATAGTCCGGGTCTCCCTCATAGATTTAAGACGGGTTTGTGAACCTCATTCCCGATGCCATATTTTCATGGAAACTAGTTAACGCTACTTCCGTTGAGATGATCCAAGGGGTCTGGTCGGGGAAGAAACCTTTGGTGAGGAGAATGGTCATGCTGGGATGTCAATGTCATGTCATGACACTGGGGGATTGGCATGTCTATCTTATGTCCCTTACTATAGAGCTTCTCGAGGGCGAGGAAGCCCGAGGCATCCAACATCGAACGCGGGGAATCGTGTGCCATCTGAGGGTTTCCTTAGCTTATCATGTTTAACATGGAATATGACACGATTTTAACGTCTTACGGAGATGGATCGGACTGATCAGAACATTGAGAGTGGATTAGATGAAAGAACCCCCTAAAGGGAACTCTGATATTGGGTCTAGCAGATGGGTGGCTTCTCGGATACAGTGGAGTGGAATGAGGTGGCATGACCCCACCGGGATGTGACGTCCCAGATAGGAATCAGGATGGGTGATGGAGTGATGGGCTTGAACCTCATGGAGGCTTCCTACGTATCCCTGTAGCAGGGAATCAAAGTCTGCGTAGTTTGGTGATACGGTGGGACACCTGAAGAGGCGGCACGTGAGAATGAACCTGTGGATTGGAGCCAATATGAAGTAAGACCTATGGGCTAGGGCATGAGCTTCCCGAGGTGTGTGGGCTCGAGGGAGAGGTCAGGGTGAGACATGGGTGTTGGATATCGGGTCTTATTCTCTGGGGCGGCCCACAATGGTGCTATTGAACCGACGCGGAGGGGTCAGAACAACTGAGTAACGAGGCTTGAACCTCATAGAGGCTTCCTACGTACCATAAATTAGAACGGATCAAAGTTCACATAGTTTGGGGCATACAGTTTAACATTATGCGGGACGAGAGCATACAGTTTAACTTCATGCAGGACGAGCATACAGTTTAACGTCATACGAGATGAGAGCATATAGTTTAACTTCATGTGGGACAAGCATACATTTTAACGTCATGTGGGACGAGGGTATGGGGCTAACGCTCTGAGGCGGCCCATGGGGTTGGCGAACCGACATGAAAAGGGGGGTCGGCACGACTGGGTGGTAGGCTTGAACATCACAGAGGCTTCTTATGTACCATGATTTAGCAAGGATAAAAGTACCCATAGTTCGTTGGGATGGGGATTACACTCTGAGGCGGCCCATAAGAGGATGTCATGGTCGATGCTTTCTCTAAGACCACATGAGTCATGCTCGGTGTGAGAAAAAAGAGGCAACAGGGACCAGACGATCACGTCGTGAAGGGTGCGTCCGTGAGAATTGGAGAGGGGATTACACGTTGATCGGCCCAAAAAGGAAACAGGGGCTTACGCGAGGTTAGAAGCCCTTAATGTCGGGGATTACTCAAGGATGGAGGCCTGTGGTGCGACAAAGGGCAGTGGGAGAGGGACTCCACTGGCCTTGGAAGTGGGGATGTGTAGAGGTGCATGGGTGCAACCTTACGCATGAGGGACCAGGGGTTTACCCTCTGAGGCATCCCTTCCCCCATGGACAAACGCCACTCCAAAAGGAGGATCTCATTCCATGGGAGGAAGATTCCATTCCCGTGGATACAAGCAGTGTAAAGAATGTCCGAGCCGAGGGGACCCTGCGTGCGAGGCACGGGGTCAGATTATAGTTTAACGTCATGTGTTGAGGATGAGGTCCTCCACAGTATAAAATCATGCAGCTCGAACGAGGCGGGTTCACTCTTCTCCCCTAGGGCTTACATGGCCAACACCCTCTCCCCCTTGTGGGAGGGAAGGCATCGGCAAGACCGTAGTTAAGGGGGACCTCATGGTGAACCATCGAGGGGTCTACGTTATTGTGGCTATGCGAAGAAGCAATAGCCATTAGCGTGCCTATGCGAAGAAGCATGAGGTGAAGAAACACAATGGGAAACACCGCCCAAGGGACCTTGAGGTTGCTTCGTATGAGCCGGGATGGACGTACGGGAAAACAACCATGGCGTGCATGCACGGTATGGAAGACATAGGGCGCCTACGTAGAGAGGCACCAAAGGGAGCCAAGGTGAGGGGTCATAGGTTTTGTGCGCAAGTAGAAGGTTTGCACGCAAAAAACTGGGTTGTCGCGCAATTGGGGCAGAAGGATTGCACACAGCTAGGGGGATTGTGCACAAGGAGCATGGATTGCGCGCGGGGACAGTGGTCGATCCCTAAACCTAACGGAGTGACTGCACGCAATTTCGAAGGGGTTGCTCGCAATTGAAGGGAATTTCACCGAATAGGAAAGGATTGCGCGCAAAAAAGAAGAACCTGAAGGAGTTTGGAAAATTCACTTAAGGCAGTGTAGTTGCGCGCAAAGGCAAAACCCGGGGAAAGGTTGCGTGAAAAGGGCTATTACCTGGAAGTCATCTTGCGCATGTAGGAGTCCGAATTGCGCGCACGGGAGCAGCTCTGAATTCCTCAACCCCGAAACGGTTGGAGTCACCTTCTACTTATAGGCACCCGCCATCGCGGAATCCGGGCAGCGCATGAAATCTTCCGCGCAGGGACATGTCGACGCGAAAGGCCTCCCCGCGCAGATTCGGGCGCGCAAAATTGCGTGCCACACCGAGTATTTTTCGTGAATCTCGGGGGTCCTTCGCGCAAACAACATTTTTTTGTGAAAAGTATCTTTAATTTCGTTCACCACATCCATGCCCACCAGACCGGGACTCCGAGTCCGAATATGACTTCGCTTCGTCAGTTCGAAACTTCCTCTAGGAGTTACGGGTTTTTTTAGAGTCTACACATGGTTTAATCGGAGCATAAAAAATAAAATAACAAATACATCATTAAATTTTGAAGTATGAACATTTATCACAAGTCTCCAATAACAATTTTTTAAAGGATCCGAAATTTAAACCCTCCAAATCATCCACACACACTTCTAAATTCTATGCATATTTCATTTTTAAGATTTCATGTGCTAGTGTGAAGCTCTGATGATCTCTTTGATGATGCGATGTTTACTATGATAATCATCCTATAATCTGCGAAGGCGTTCTTGGATCATTACCTCATATTTAGAAATTATCTCTCTATGATTCTGGAGAAGAGAGAAGTTATAAATACCAACTAAGTAAATAGTAACATGGAAATAGCTAATCTCTTACTTATATAGCAGATGTCCAAATACGAGGCTTGGGTTCCCCGACCACCATATATTTAACGTCCAATGAATAATTATTAAATGACTAATTATGATGATCTAATTGCCTAATAAATATAATTTATAATATATCACATACCTATAATATATATATATATATTTATATTAAATATATTATGTGATAAACCCGATTCATTAACACTATTGATAACTCCGAATAAAATTAATTGAACCAAGAATATTACAATAATATTTGTTCATGTTATATTAATATTTTTATTTACTTGTCCAAATTTAAATAATTTTAATAAATAAAATCACCCAAATATTATTTATATGAATAATAATGAATTTATTCACTTATTGGTGATCAATAATTCGTGGAAAATAGTTGGACCCTATAACACCCCGAGAATTTATGAAAAATATTCCTCTTAATTTTATTGATGTCTTGTGTTGCACGCTACAACAAAAGGAGTTTGCACTACACGCATCCCTGACTTGTCTTGCATTACACGCAATCGCGACCTTCCACGATAGCATGTGTTGTATGCAATACTGAGTTTCACAAAAAAACGATATGTAATATAAACTAGCCATTATGAATAGTAACACCCACTTTTTGAAATTTTTTAAATTTTATCTTTCGAATTGGACTTCATTTTTGGATTTGTAATATGGAAATTATCCTAGGGTGAATTTTTGTTATTTTTCAGAAAACGTTCAATTTTTTATCAATAGTGAAAACACTGGGTTATTATTTAAAAACCGACTTTTTATTTAAATAATTATTTATTTTATTTAAATTTATTTTAGATCAAAATTGATACATAATACCTATATATGTTCAATGTAATTCATTGAAGTCATTTTATAATAATTTTAGATATATAAAAATTTTATTGGACTTTTGACTGTCTTTTACCCACCTCCTAGGAGCAATTGTAATTGTACATAAAACTTAATTTTATTGCATCTATTAGTTGAATTTCAAAAATTTTACAGACACGGTTAATATCAAGGAGTAAAATGTGGTTTAATAAGATAAAAGTAATTTTTGGTGAATAGTAACTTTTTACTTTTATTTACCACGGTTAAAAGTAAATAGGGTAATTAAGGGTAAAAATGATATTATTATTACCCTAAAACATGTCCTAATTATATTAGATAAGTTTAATTCTACCAAAAACAACATTAGGGATAATATATTACCCTTTAGGTCATCTTGGATTATATTAGGTCATTTATTAATATTTTATTTAAAGAATAGTTAAGAGTTAAAATCAATGTTTAATAACTAAATCATTCTTAATATACGGTTATACATAAGATAAATTTGACTATAAATAATCATTAGAATGATAAACATATTTCATAAATAATGGTATTTTAATTATAATTTTAAGACATTAAATATGTTATTTTATTTATGACACAATGATGATGCAGTAATTACCTTATTAATGAAATATTAATGTAATCGATATTATAAATACCAAAATAAATGTAATTTGTGACTTTTTTTGAATTACACAAATTTTATAGGTTAATATGACATGTTAGAATTCATTTCATTATCGTTTTTCCAACTAATCATGCTGTTATGATATTCACAAAAATCAATTACCAAATAGTGTCAAAATTGACAAAAAACTGTTTTTAAAAAAAATATCATATTATTAGTTGTTATTTTATTCCTAAAGATCTAAGGATTGGCCAAATGACTTAGATAAGGTTATATATATTAATAATGAACCACTTGGAGTTCTTTTGGCTTTTTATAGTACGTTTATTAACCATATAGTGTAAGAAAACAAAAAGACATGGTAAAATTTAAATTATTTAACTAAGAGTTAATTCTAAATGATAAGTTTAAAATAGTAACCTAACCATGTATAAAACCTATTGGTTGAGATGATTTCTACCCATCCCCACATTAGGTTCAAAATAAATAAATGTGTAGCTATTATAAACCGAATATGACTTTATTATAAAATAATATTTTCAGTTTTTCCTAAGGTTCCCCTCTCCTCCCTTATAAAAGGCACCTCCTATCTCATTTCTTTACACAATTTTGAGCCTTCAAGCTCGAAAAAACCCTACCCATTTCCCTTATCAACTTCCCTAGAAACATTATAGAGGTTCTAGTCTCCTAAAAATACCAACTCCAGTGCCTTAAGAGGATTCTTAAAATAGGCGTGTTAAAGAAGAGGAGGTTCGGATACATACGAAGCGTATCGGACCTAAGGTAAGGGATAATTTTGAAATCATATTTTTATCTGAGATTGCTTTTATGTATGTATTTACTAGGGTTATATTTTTCTTCCATGTCCATAAAAATGTTTTTCATAAAGTGTTAAATATTCTTCCGTGTACGTTTAAAGTCATGTTTACCCCTCTATGACTTTTACTATATGTTATGGAAGGAATCTTTCTTTTGTTTACCATACGTGATACGTTTTAAATTTTCCAGAAAAAGTACGAGGAGAATATTTTTTTAACTTATACGGAATGAACTGATCTTTACGGTTTCATAACACATAGTTTTCATGAAGCATCCTCTACATTTTTTCACGGTTATTTTCAATAAAATCATTTTCTTTTAAAATCTAATGGCATTTTGAGAAAATAAAATGATTTTGAAGAAGAAAGGATATTTTATTCAAGAATACATTTCATGTGTTTTGTCAAAACTATTTTCCATATTAGGTGACATTATTTAGTGTGATTATATTTAAATTATAATGTATTTATTATTTACATGGTTTGATTATTCTTATGATGAAATGATATCCATTTGTTTTTTATGGATTACATTAATATGGTATGATGTTTATGAAACCCATTTTATTTTTTGGGTTATGATGAATGATTTATGTTTATTTTTACACACAAGTAAGAATGATTTCATTATGAGATGGGTGGGACCTATATCTCCCTATAATGCATTGGGTAACGATTTATATCTCATGAGATAGACATGGATGGAATGACAAGTTAATCATGTTCAATAATAAAGGACTGGAATGAGGAGTGAACTTGGTTCAGTAATGGACTTTGTCCACTAAGATTGTCTTGGCAGCAATGCCTTGTCTACTATGAAATTCATATAATGTGCTTAATGTTTTTCCACAATTACATGTTTTCATACTATGCTATTTTATCATGATTGATGTTCCATTATGATATATTCCTTACGTACTTCAAAGATTTATGTCTTTGCTCATGATTTTGAAGTTTATATTTTATGTTCAAGTTTTTTCATTCTAATGTTTATGGATTTTTTTATATTCTCTATGCCTAGCCTTACTAAGAATTTGAGCACACCCTTTTTATGTTTTCTTTTCCCCAAGATATAAAAAAGGTTTTAGGTAAGAAAAAAAAGGGGAAGATCATTATGGGAGATGTTGAAGATCTTTCACCATGATTGGAATATTATTTTTCCGAGTTTCCAAAGACACTAAACTATTACGGTCCTTGTGTGTTTGTTTTTGTTATGTATTAAGTATTCTGAAAAAGTAATGTTATGTCCATTTATGTGAAGTGTGGGTCTCTACAGTTGGTATCAGAGGTTCAGTTTAATTAACCTTTGGAATCTTGGATGCGAGAACTTTAGTGAGATCTCTAGAGATATTTCTATGGTATGCCTAGGGATGTCCCGTAGGTTATGTATAAGTATAGGTTATGTTCCTATAATTATAGTAATGATATTATAATTAATCCTACGAATTTATATATTGAAGGTACTCCCCATTTATTATGTTATTTTCCTAGCATGATTTTTGCCTCTCACACTGTTCTTTTTTGGTTTTAGACAATGGCAGGAACCCGAAGGGACCATTTTGATCAATGTAATGGACAATGCACTGATTGTCCTCCTGAACAACAAAATGTGATGGGAGAAGGAGTGAAAAATCTTTTTTCTATACTTACACAAGTTATGAATCATCCATAATTTCTAAATGATCAGAAAAGGGAACAATATTCTATTGAGTCCTTCATGAGGAAACATTCACCTTCTTTCAATGGGTCTTCTGATACACTTGTTACTGAACAATGGATCAGTTCCATTTAAAAGATATTTTCCATACTTCGTTGTTCATGACATTATAAAGTCATTTTAGATTTTTACCATTTAGAAGGTGAAGGAGACCAGTGGTGGACTCTAATTAAGAATACAAGGCCCCAAGATGAAATTGAATCCTTGGAATGGGACCAGTTCAAGAACTTGTTTTTCAGTAAGTACATACCTCATATTCATAGAACAAATATGTAAAAGGAGTCCCTTGAGCTTAAGAAAAAGGATTATGAATCTATTGGTTTATACGAAGTGACTTTTACAAGGCTTTCAAGTTATGCATCTGGCTTTATCATCCAACCTGAAGCTAAAGATGATTGATTCTTCAGTGGCTTAAAACCAAGTCTTCGAAGAGAAATAGCTATAAGAGACTTCAGTAGCTATGAAGAAATTGTGCGTTGTGGTATCAAGGTAGAGCTGGAATATGGTGTAACATATCCATCTCATGGATTTGACAAGAAAAGAAAGATGGAGTTCAAGGAAAACCACAGAACAATGGTGAAAAGAAGGTGAATGTTTCATTATGCTCAAAGTGTGGAAAGAAGCATGGTGGAGATTGTCTAAATGGTACTAGAAAAATTTTCATGGGTGGAAAAGAAGGTCATCAAGTAGTTGAGTGTCGATGTAATGGGAAAAAGGTTTCCAATGATGTGTAAAGAGAAAAGACTACAGAGAATGTTCCACCCACAAATCAATGCATCAAGTGCAAGGAAATGGGGCATTATTCTAATTAATGCCCTAACCCAAGGGTTAATGATGATCGACGTGAGAATCCTATTAAGAGAAAGGACAATGGGATGTCATGTGCAATCACTATTGGCGATGATGAGTATGAAAACGATGTAGTGGAATTATTATGTGTTTATGTAACGGGATTCCAAAATAATGTTGTGGAATAAAATTTATAGTACTGTTGAATATTGGAATATCTTTGTATTGGTTTATTATGGTTTTCAATAATTATATGGTACTGGTAACCATGAAAAGTAATTCAAATATTTTGGAAAGTAGATGATATAAGCATAATGAAGGGATAAGGAGAAAATAATATGTTTGGTAGTATTAATGAGCTCATTACTGATATAAGGAAAAAGTGATATCATGGCTTGAGTATATATAAATTTTGGGATTTTGGTATGTGGAAAGAGTTAACATTTGATAGAATTCATGTTTTCACTATGGTTCTATGGTAATTCATGTTTAAAGAGAATACAAGATTAAGGTATTCACATGATTGGAATTCAATCAAAAAGATACATCTTATGATATAAGGGGGATAAATGATGGTATTCCCATGCTTGGTTGATGACATTTCAAGTAATCATTTTCCTTATACTATGAGATTGGACATATGTGTTTTGGATAATTCCAAATACTGGAATGGATTATGTTAGACATCATATAGTATTGTTTAAAGCTATAAATTTATTCGATATTATTTCTGTAATGTAATAATAGTGATGTTTTAGGAAAAAGAGAGACAACCGCAGGACAGGAGACAACCCGTTGCGTTGCACAAGGTTGCGGGAATTGAACCCACAACCAAATTGCAACATGCCTTTATTTCCTACCACTGGCCTATAGGAAGTACCTGGTTAGTAGAAACGAGTTTTATTAAGTGGTAAGATAGATGAAGTATAAGTCCATTTTTGGAATCATATACGATTAAACTCATCATAGATCGACTTATGTATATTTGATAAATTTTGATAACCTTTTGTTTGAGACATACAGAATGACCCATCATTCCATCACATGATCTAATAACAATTCACGAATAAAAAACTAAACTTCATTTCATTAACAGATAAAGTGGAAATTTTTCAAGGCATGAAAAACGTTGAGATTATACCGAAATAAATTAAGTATTTCTTTTAATTCAAAATTTTTAACTTTAGGGAAATGATCTTGAATACCAAAAATGTTGTCCTAGTGCCCTTATATCTGATTAATCAAATGGTACCTTAGATAATCACAAATTTAGGGCTTGGTGATTGTTGGTTTTTTCATAGCCATGTTCTCTACCACTCTCCATCAGAACATGATGGTTAGATTTCTTTTCCATATCCATATTTTCACCTATGTTATCCTATGTGGAAACCAAGTGATTAGTTAATTTGGGTAACCGTTACGTTTCAAACATTTTTTATTAAAGATATGTTTTGTAATTCATTTTTACGGTGTGAGTTTATATTAAAGAAACATTTGAGTAGTAAACCATTTATAACCCCGACGAATTTTGAGGGGGAAATTCATTTTATGGGGGTAGAATGTAACACCTCGAGATTTTATGAAAAATATTCATTTTAATTTCATTGATATCTTGTGTTTTATGCTACACCAAAAGGATCTTTCACTACATGAATCCTGGACTTGGCTTTAATTACACAGAATCGCGACCTTCCATGATAGCATGTGTTGTACGCAATACCGAGTTTCACTAAAAAACGAATGTTATATAAACTAGTTTTTATGAATAGTAATATCCACATTTTGGCATTTTATAAATTTTATCTTTCAAAATGGACTTCATTTTTGGATTTGGAATTTCAAAATTAGCCTAGGGTTAATTTTTGGTATTTATTTGAAAACATTCAATTTTTTATGAATAGTGAAAACACTGGGTTACTATTTAAAAATCGACTTTTTATTTAAATAATTATTTATTTTATTTAAATTTATTTTAGGTTAAAATTTGATACATAATTCCTATATATGTTCAATGTAATTTATTGGAGTTATTTTATAATAATTTTAGATATATAAAAATTTTATTGAACTTTTGACCGTCTTTTACCCACCTCCTAGGAGTATTTGTAATTGTACATAAAACATAATTTTACCGCTTATGTGAGATGAATTTAGAAAATCTGAGAGACACAGATAATATCATGGAGTAAAATGTGGTTCAAGAAGATAAAAATAATATTTTTTGAATTTTAACTTTTTACATTTTTTACAACAATTAAAAGTAAATAGAATAATTGCAGGTAAAAATGATATTATTATTCCCCTAACACATGTCCTAATTCTATTGGATAATTTTAATTCGACCAAAAACTACCTTAGGGATAAAATATTACCCTTTAGGTCCACTTGGATTATATTAAGACATCTATTATTATATTATTTAATGAATAATTAAAAGTGTTAAAATCAAAGTTTAATAACTTAATCATTTTTAATATATGGTTATACATAAGATAAATTCGACTATAAATATTAATTAAAAATATAAAAAAAATTCCTACATAATTGTATTTATTTTATAATTTTTATAAATTACATAAGTTAATTTAGTTATGACATAATAATGATTCAGTAATTACCTTATTAATGAAATATTAACATAATTGATATTATAAATACCCAAAAAAATGTAATTTGAGACTTTTTTTGAATTACACTAATTTTATAGGTTAATATGATGTGTTAGTATTGAGTTAATTATAGTTTTTTGAACTAATCATGTTGTTATGATTTTCAAAAAAATCAATTACCAAATAGTTTCAAAATTGATATAAAATAGTTTTTAAAAAATATATTATATTATTAATTGTTATTTTATTCCTAAAAATATAAGGATCGTCCAAATGACTTAGATAAGGTTATATATATTAATAATGAACCACTTGGGGTTTTTTTGGATTTTTATAGTATGCTTATTAACCATATAGTAAAGAAAACAAAAATACACGATAAAAGTTAAATTATTTAACTTAGAGTGAAATCTAAATGATAAGGTTAAAATAGTAACTTAAACCTATCTAAAACCTATTGGTTGGGAGTATTCTGAACCATCCTCACCTTAGAGTCTAAATAAATCAATTTGGAGCTATTATAAACCGAATATGACTTTATTATAAAATAATTTTTTATGTTTTTCCTAAGGTACCCCTCTCCTCCCATATAAAAGGGAAGCTCCTCCCTCTTCTCTTTACACAATTTTGAGCCTCCATGCTCGTGAAAACCCTACCCATTTCCCTTCTAAACTTCCCTAGAAACATTATAGAAGTTCTGGTCTCCTCAAAACACCAACTCTCATGCCTTAAGAAGAATCTTCAAAGGGGTGCGTCGAAGAAGAGTAGGTTTGGATACGTACGAAGCGTATCAGACCTAAGGTAAGGGATAATTTTGAAATCTCATTTTAACCGAGATTTCTTATTTGTAATTATTTACTAGGGTTATATTTTTTATCCATGTTCATAAAAATGTTTTCCATAAAGTGTTTAATATTCTTCCATGTATGTTTAAAGCCATGTTTACCCCTCTATGACTTTTACTTTGTGTTATGGAAGGAATCATTCTTTTCTTTACCATACGTGGTACATTTTGGCTTTTCCGAAAAAAGAACGAGGAGAATGTTTTTTTAACTTATACGGCATGAACGACTTTTTATGTTTTCATAACTCATAATTTTCATGAAGAATACTCTACATGTTTTTAGGTTTATTTTGAATAAAATCCTTTTCTTTTCAAATTGCATGGCATTTTGAGAAAAAAATTGATTTTGAAGAAGAAAGGATATTTTCCTCAAAAATTCATTTCAAGTGTTTTTTCAAAACTATTTTCCATCTAAGATGACATTATTTAATATGATTATGTTTCAAGTATAATTCTCATTTATTTACATGGTTTGATTATTATTATGATGAAATGATATCCATTTTTTATATATGGATTACATTAAGATGGGATGATGTTTATGAAACCCATTTTATTCTTTGGGTTATGATGAATGATTTATGTTTATTTTGTGGCACAAGTAAGAATGATTTTATTATGAGATGGGTGGGGCCTATATCTCCCTCCAATGCATTGGGTGAAGATTTATATCTCATGAGATAAACATGGATATAATGACTAGTTAATCCGGTTCAGTAATACATGACTGGACAGAGGAGTGAACTCGGTTCAGTAATGGACTTCTTCCACTATGATGGTCTTGGTAGCAATGCATTGGCTACTATGGAAATAATATCATGTGATTAATGGTTTTCCACAATTACATGACTTTTTCCCATTATATTTTATCGTGATTGATGTTCCATTATGGTATATGCCTTACGTACTTCAAAGATTTATGTCTTTGTTCAAGATTTTGATGTTTAGATTTTATGTTCATGTTTTTTCATTCAAATGTTTATGGATTGTTTTATGTTCTCTATGTTTACCCTTACCAAGAATTTGAGCTCTCCCTTTTTATGTTTTCTTTTCCCCCGGATATAAAGAATGGTTTTAGGTATGAAAACAAAAGGGGAAGATCTTTATGGGAGATGTTAAAGATCTTTCCCCATGATTAGAAGATTATTTTTCTGAGTTCCCAAAGTCACTAAACTATTACGGTCCTTGTGTGTTTGTTTTTGTTGTGGATTAAGTATTCTGCAAAAGTAATGTAATGTCAATGTACGTCAAGTGTGGGTCTCTATTGACCCCATGGTGGGTCCCATCATGACCTATATTCTTCTACACCTAAATGAGGTAGCCTCTCAAATGTTCTATTGTCTACGACCATCTAGGCCCTTATATCAATAGTATTAAATAATATTCACAGACATAGAGCATAGTCTATCAACCCATCAAGGCCCCTAAAGAGACAAGGAATAGTCTTTATAATGAAAACCAACCTATGAAAATCCTTTGTGTAAGATAATCTCTTTCAGATGGTTTCACATAAAGTAGGATTCTCACTTTTTTTCATAATCCATTCTTGATATATTATAGGAGGATATATCTGGATGAATTTACCTTTGACTCCTGAGGCCATGGATTTAGGAAAGTACTTCCATACTGATCAAACATTATAGAGATATCACTTTCTCAAACTAGAAGAGACAAATTCTATTTTGATCATTCAACTAATGTCATACCACCAATGAAAATGGTTTACACCTCAAATATGTGTACGTGATCAAATGACACGCATTATTAATGATCTCAATTCGTGAGACTAAAACACATTTCCATAGATATGAGCAACAAATGACACCCAAAATAGGTGGCGTTCTTATTGGAAATTCTATCTTTATGATCCCAACTACTGGAGAAAACCATGTGAAAAGTTCATTAAAATAATTCTCAATGCTTATGATCCCCTGCACCTAATAATCACACATCATCTATATCTAGTTAGTATGATCTATCTTGACTATAGGATATTACTTTAAGATTACCTTCATGGTATCTTTGGGTTCCCACCATAGCAAGGGAACTACAATAACCCTTTGATTAGAAACCTAATCTATGGAAGATACCATTAATATAGTGTATGTGGATGTATTGATGCTATTATTGTAATATAAACACATGTGTGTGTGTGTGTCAAATTGTATACATGTAAAGTTAATTAAATTACTTCCCATTTTGGGTCTTGGGAACCAACTTTCAACACTCCCTCTATCACTAGAGACAACTACTAACAAAGTCTAAATCTTTTATCTCTCACATGATAATCATGCTTCTGCAGAGATATGGATTTAGTCAGGGGGTCTTCCACTTGTCCTATGTGGCTACAATGCAAACTATGACTTCACCTCTCTTAGTAAAATCCATCAAGAGATGAAACTTATAAAGTATATTCTTTTTTCTCTGGTGTGACCTGGGATTATTATCAAGCACAACTGCAGCAATGTTATTATAATAAACTACAATAGGGTCTACACTTTTAGCCACAATACCAATTCTTGTGAAAAATGTACCTATCCAAACTGATTCCATTGCTACATCATTAACCACTATATACACGTATTCTAATATAGATCCTATGAACAAGATTTTATTCAAGATTCAACAGCTCACTACTCCATAATTAAGGATAAATATGTATCTTGAATGTGATTTTAGGTCATCATGATCTATTTGGAAACTAACATCATTATATCCTCTCACTATTAGTTCCTCCTCTTCTCCATACACCAAGAACATATTCTTTTTACACCTCAAGTACTTCATGATAGTTTTTACCGATACCCAATTCATCTATCCTCGATTATATTGTTACCTTATAATCATTTTTAACGAAAAGGCAACAAAACATGTAGTTAATATCATGGATTACATAATATACCCCATTACTGAGACATAAGGGATTATACTCATTCATTAAATTTCTTCCAGTGTTTGTGGAAATGTTTTATTATAGATATTAATACCATGGGACATGGTACAACCCCCATCATAGATTGTTACATATTGTACCTTTTATGTAATATTTCAATATATATGTAATTTGACTAATACCAATTATCCCTTGAGATTGGTCTTGATAAATCATGATCCAATGAATATAGGCTATTTCACCAAAGTTATTCAGGTATAATCATCATTCAACCATGTTTTAATTAATTTTATTTTTCCACATTATTTCCAATAATTAATATGTCATCAACCTATAATACTATGAAAATAGAAACATTCCTACTAAACTTCATATAGAAATATGTATTACATTAATTCTTGATAAAACCAAATTTAATTATATCATTATCAAGATAAACACTCAAAGATCATGATGCCTAATTCAATCCATAAATGGATCACTACATCTATAAAAATTTAGTGGCCTTATTTGACCTATAAAACCTTTCAAGTCGAGTCATGTAGATGACTACAACAAACATCCCATTTAGAAAAGTAGTTTTGATATCCATTTTATAAATTTCATAATCATAGAAGGATGTTATTACAAAAAAATATTATGATGGATTTCATCATTGCTAATAGTGATAGGGTTTCATTATAGTTTATTAATAAACATTTTTTGAAACCCTTCACTTCTAGTATTGTCTTATAGGTATTGAACTTACCATCCACGCCCAATATTTTCTTGACCACCCATTTTCACCCAATTGGATTTAGATTAGCTGGCAAGTCCACAAAAATCCAAACATGATTTTCATACATGGAATCCATCTTAGGATACAAGTGATATTTATATTTAGTATCATCCTTTATTTATACTTCATCCTTTTATGTTATAGATTCATTATCCTCAATGATTAATATGTCACAAGACATGATGATAAGAAAACTATAGTGCTCTAGTTATCTATAATCTTTAGTTGAAAAATATAATAATTCTGTCTTAAGAACTTCTTCATCTCCCACTATATCCTATGAAGATTGTTCCCATGCGAACTCTTGTACATATGGAGCATAAAATTTATCAATATTATTCTTAATCCAACTATTTTAATTGTAATTGTGTTCCCTTTAAAAATATATGGCACGTCTTTCCATAATAACTTTTCTATATAAAGAGTTATATAATCATACTTTAGTTTCATTAGGATAAACTATAAAGATCCAATACGTGCTTATGGATACTAATTTTTCAATAGGTATAATCTTGGAAAAATCCTATCATCCTCATACATGTATGTGTGATATATTGCATTTATTTCCATACCACAACTCCTATAGAATCCTATTGTCCATTTTAGTTTTAACTCAATTAAGATTATATGCCAATTTCTACAATGAATATCCCTAAATAGAATATGGAATAGTTTATTGACGAATCATTGAACTGACCATGCTAATAAAGGTAGTATTTCCCATTTCACAATAAATATTCCAAAATGATTTATAAGGAGATGTGAGTTGGGATATTACCGCACACTCCTTCAAGTGGTCAATTAATTATTGGTTAATGTACTCTTTGTCTCAGTCTGAGTGAAGTGCCATATTTTCTTACCAGGAAAATTTTTTTTTCTTCATAATGATATTCCCTAAACATAATAAAAGAATATGACTTATACCACATTAAGTAGATATAAACATTCTTAGTATAACTAATGTTAAATGTAATGATGTATGAAAACCCACCCATTTCCTCTATTGGAAATGAAAACCATACACCAGTATAAACTATTTCCATTAATTTAGTGGTTCTTTCTCCTTTCCTAGAAAAAGTTTCTTTGGTCATTTTTTAAGCATGTGTGACATACATCCTCTGTTTTTAACACATCTGGTTCACAATACATTTCCTGATGTAATTTATGTAATTGTTTATCATTTAAATGACTAATCTTGATGTGACCAAGGTGGTTATTATATGATCCATGGTCATTGGTTTTTTCATTGATTTCCATTACTATGTTTTTGAGTTCAATTATATAAAATTAATTGTAAATATGGGTCATACCTTAACACAACTTATCCTTATCAAAGAGAAAACGTTTCCTTCTAAACTTGAAATAAAATAACTTGGTGTCCAGACATTACAATGTGATTATGTTTATGGTAACCAAAGGTAAATAATAATAATTTTTCAATACAATGACCAAACTACATTGAAATTTTTGGTGACAATATCCCACATATAAGGATGCTAGACTCACATCATTTGTAGCTCAGAGATCCACTTTTCCTTTTTCAATATTCTTAAATCTATGTTTTTACTCTAAATGAATAATAGTGTGTGATCCAAATGTCATATCCAATCCCTTACTTTTAGATAATGATGTATTTCATTCAATGAAAAAATACCTAATGTAGAAGCATCTCCTTGATTATTTTTTCCAAATCTGCAATTCTTCTTCCAGTGGCCTTTCATTCCAAATAAAAATCAGACAACCTCCTGGTAATTTCCCTCCTAATGTGTCCTTGTCATTTTGGAAGGATATTTCATCAGTGTCTTTAGCCAATACATAGAATTTATAACACTTATACTTTACCGTCACCCTATTTCTTAACATAAGGACTAAAGAAATAGTTTTATTCACATCCTTATCATCTTAGTGAACTAAATCCAAAAGTTATGTGAGTGAATTTTTAATGTTATTTGTAATATAGTTCATTATGAATGCTGAGAAGCTTGATTTTAATGATGAAATAATGGGATGTGTCACTAGTTCTTAATTCTACTTGAGACCAAGTGCGTCAAGTGTCTCAATGTTCCAGATCATCTTGAGTACAAGATGTCCTTCTTTATTCTCTTCTTCTAGACTACACCTATAAAATGCACAAGAAATCGTAAACCTTTTTTTCTTAGATATCTCCTGATATAATTCTTATATATGAGTAAGAATATTATTGGAATCTTCCACCTCATGAATTTTATACAGTTGAATGTACATGGATGACAAAATGTTGAATTTTACATCTATTGTATCACAAACGTTCTATTTCTATCTATATTTATCCACCTAGCATGTTCTCTAAGGAGGATTTTTGGGAAGTGATGGATCCAACACATAACGCTACCCCTCTTGGAGTATTATTATGCACATGTGCCTATACCGATCCATAGAGTAATGGATCTCTGGGAAATTTTATTTATTAAAAATGGATCATAGTGATAATGTTCTAATGGTGTTGGAAATTTCCCTTATGATCAACAAAAAATAGATTTTGGCTTCAGCACTTTATGTTGATTACCTTTTATAAATATTTGATTAATTAATTAATAAATCATTAAATGTGACCCACTATTTTATCAAAACACAATAGAACATACAATTATATTATGAATACTCTATTGCTTGATTATTATAGTGTAAATGATCATTGAGACATATTCTCATGTTCTATAATTATTGGATATGGTACTACTTGAAGAGATTCAAGGTAGGCATGAGACTGTCCGACCACATTAACTCATGGTTCCATGAACAGTTGAGAAAAGTCCCAACCTATCAGAATATTAACCTTGATTCCCTCAACAATTTACCTCTAAAGTGACAGAAAGATAGATTTTTATGCTTTGTTTCTACAAAATTTATTCAATTAAACTCATTACTCTCATAAGAACTCCATGGTAAGAGAACGAACCCTCAACATTGGTTAAAGAGAAAATTAAACAATCATTTTTATTCAAATTTGATCAACATATGGCATTTACAACTTATTATGTATTTTAGGGGTTTTATTATTTCTTAAAGAATGTTATCCATTTCTATTAAATATGATCAATCTATGTTTTCTCATTCACAACTAAGCTTGCATTAATATAAAAACATGTATTGCATCTTTATGAATTTTACTAGTTTATTATTATCTACGATCTTGCAATAAACTAAAAATTGTAGAAAATAATAAACAAAGCATAAAAGAAACTATTTTACTTGAATTATATTGATCATTTAATTTTGATTGGACCATTTTAAAATAATTGATCAATTGTGACCTATGGGGCTTTGATACTCGTGTTGAGTCCTAACTCATATTGTAACTCACCCTTAGATTAGTGTATTCACATATTTTTCTTGGGTATTGTCTCGTCTATGTATGGTCCACATCTTAAATCAACATTTTCTAAGGTATAAATATATCTGCACACAGGCGAGGGATTCAAGGGAGTGTAATATACAACAGATAAATTGGACACATAGATCGTTATACATATGGAATGAAAAGCTGATGTGTAGATCAACATTTTATTACCAACATATTACATCCTCACATGAATGTAATAAAAAATTAATGCAATTAACTCAGACATACTGTTATGGCCACTAGCTCACGAATAGTCAGTATAATAAATAAACACGTGATAAAAAAGAAATTATAATAAATCTATAGTATGCGGTTATTTATATAAATAAAATTAATTATTTAAATTTGAATAATTTATTTTATTTTGTCCTATAATTAATTTATTTTTAATAACAAAAATTAAATTAAATAATTAATAAATTTAATATTAAATTTAATTAATACTTCAGATTATGAAAATATTATTAATTTCCAATTAAAAATTAATTATAATTAATTAAATTTAAAAATAGAATTATATTAATTATATTAATTAATTGTGATTATATTAATTTAATATGGGTCCTAAAAACCCTACCAATGCCCACTATGGGGTGGTCCATAGCCCAGCAAGCCTATTGAGAGATAGGTAGACACTGTACAGAGGAATTATCAACTTGGAGGGCCTGCCCTAGGATGGACTTACCCTAAACCATTACATTGAGAGTCAAGTGAAATTGGACATATGGTCAGGGTTACCTCATGCAACTAGTATCAGAAAAAGGGTGATCACTATAGTAGGTAATTGTGGGGTTTAGCTCATCCGTGATAGGTGGTCGTGGGGTTTGGCTCGGCCATGGGAGGAGGTAGCAAAATCCGGATCTAGGTGTAATTGTTACCTTAGTCTGCAAGGATATATGTTGTTATGGTGGGTGGACCTCATAGAGGTAGTCAGAGTGAGAGAAAATGGTGTGGTCTCCTGCCACGTTTGGCCATATGGTATTGAGAGATATGGCCAAACCTTGATGGGAGGAGGTGTATGGTTTTTATGTTCGGCCATAGACAACTGTGGTATGGGTGGTCAGGGTCCAGTACAGTGTTTTTTATATATATGGGTTTTAAAATTGTTTTATGGAAAAGGTATAGGGTTTGAAATATATTTAAAAATGGGTCTTTAGATGCGTGAACCATGTTCACGCATCAGTTCTCGGCCAGATGTGTGACGGGGTTCACGTATCTTCCTGCCTGCCTTTAAAGGATTCCTGAACCCAGTTCATGAATCCTAGAAATGTTAGATTTGTAAACCTCATTCATGAATCCTAAAGAAAGGTTAAAAAAGCATCATTTATATTGAAGAAAAAATTTCTTATGTATTTGATTCATTCAATTACACCCCCTTTGTATTCGGTATTTTTTTTGTTTAAAAATGAAGAGTGATTTAGAAAAAAATTTATATTTCAATAACATGATCTTATTGAATGCTCTGTAGTAATTAGATTTGATCTAATCTTTCTTCACTTACCTCCCCCTAAAGAGAAACACTTATAAACAGCAGTTTTGAAATCATATATAAGTTCACCAAGGATGATCGTCTTCAATACTTATTCTAAGATATGCTAACACATTAATAACCCTCTTAAGGATTTTTTCTGATTTTAGAAGAATATGAAATTAATATTTTTCATAATGTCCATAATTTTATCACATGATCAAGGTATTTTAACAGTAAAATCCTCCAGTGAAGATTGTGTACCAGTAGAACATGTGTCCTTTTATAAATTATGAACATTTATTTTCTTAAAATTGGTCAAATTAACATGTAATTCAATACATCTCATTTTATAGTTTTTTATCTTAAATCATAACCATATAATCCTCAAAATTATTAATTATTTGTTGAAATTATTATTTATGCAATTTTGTTTTTTTAAAACAAATAATCATGTTCCATGGTTTTTGGATTCAAATCATTGAGATCAATAATATTTTTCAAGATTTTTTGATGTTCACAGATCTTTTCATTCCAAGTAGTAATATTTATTAATGAAGTAAAAATAGAAATTATTACTTTGGGAATATAATTTGATGATAGTAAGACACATTATAAAAAAGTAAAACTCTATAAATGTTAATAGTAATTCACAAACATAGTTTATTGTAAATCACAAATAAACTTAATCTACTCCTCTAGCATGGATGCTCACCTATCCCACAACCAAGTGTATGCTAGATGTGTCTATGTTGTGTCCATATTTGTTTATGTTGTGGCATACAATGCACATCATCCTCAGCAGCCACCCCCACACACTCCTGTGTGACAGGAGGGGGATGTACAGTCTCACCATATATACCCTATCCTTCATCTAATGATAGTGGAGGCTGGCTGGAACTCTCACCAACATGGAATGAAGATGGATGATGTGCTGAGAATGTCTGTAATAAATAATCAATCTCAACCCAGTCATCATCTGAATGTACCTATGGTTGAACTTGAGAAGCTGGAGGAGCAGAAGACTGATCATGCAGAACACCCTCCACTTGTGAAATAGCCGCATCTGACAGATCAATATGGACACCCTCCTCTTGTGGAACGAAAGATTCATAATTGGGTCATCACCCCCTGGCACATCTATATGAGCCTCAGTAGGATCCATAGCCCCTTCATCATGTGGTGGATCAAAAATAATGTGATGATAAATCTTTTCTATCAAAGTAATAAACTATGATACTAGGGTGTGAAAATATGCTGGGTCAAATACGGTGAGCTCTACTGAATCAGAATTATGTAGTAGATGAATGATACAAGCATCCTATGTAGAACAATTATATTGTTAAGTAATATGAATAAAAACTTCACTAAATTGTAGAAATAACTATGTATACCAGCTTATGAAAACCTTGTCTGTGTCGTGTTAGAAATCTTACTGGGGACCTGTAGTACCAAGATGTGTAACCCATCCAACCCACCAAATGAAAAAGCACTATCCCCATCCCTATAAACTGGAAATCATGTCGTCTATCCCATAAATCAATATATTTTGTGTGGTATCCCCTCCAATCGAAATCTCTCTTCCCTGACATCTTCAGGGAATGCGGTGAATCTAACTGACTGGGCGGGTTAGGAACATGCTGAAAGAATCTGAACTACCTCATAACTCTATCAGTCTGATGCCACTCAACTATATGAAAATGAATCAATATAACCCTAGAAGAGCTGATAGCAAGAATCACCATACAATATGGTGGAAGACTCTGGATAATAGCATCTGTATATGGAATCCATAAAATCTGAAACAAAAAATAAATAAACAATTACTAAATGAATACATGTATATTAAAGAATAAATATTTAACATTATAAATAATAATAACTTACATCGTGTGGTCGAGTGCTGTCCACCATAAGTTTGTAATCATAGATGTCATGTCTGGGGGAACCTTAATGTCGTTGTGCCTGACTCCACCTATAGATAATATTGTTATATTTACATTTCATAATAGAAAGTTATACAATTAAGTTCGATAGTATAAGGAAGGAATAACATACTAATGTCCACACGGAGCCTCAACTACAATATCATCAGGTAATGGCACGCGATAATGTGGAGCTAAATGAGGGATGTGTTCTCATACCCACATCTATAGAAGAACCTTGCATCTCGTGATATGCATCTTGTCGATGCGACATGCACTACATAACGCTCTATATGTATATTCTAGACTAGAAGATCCCCAACTATATAGGTTGCGCACATAAAAATCCTCCAAAAAAGATATATACATAAAATGTACAATAGTAGTGGAGTAATCAACAAAAAAAGTGCCACTGATATGCCTCAAAATATATGAACGTGCAAATCACAGGACAGTGATCTCATCAGCATCCTCTGCTAAATATGTGAATTTCTGGTCTAACCAAGGAATGTGTAATCGACCATCAACGATGGTCCTTCCATCATCAGGGACCTCTATGCCCAGTAGTCTATGAACAATCTCTGGAAAATCTTCTCCAACTCGGAAAGTTAGAGTCGTACCATCAATGGGGAGGCCCAACATAATGACCACATCTTATAGGGTAATAGTCATCTCCCCCTCTCTAAAATAGAATTTATGTGACTCTGCCCTCCATCTCTCTACAAGCACAGAAATGAGATGATGATCAAGAAAGGTGAAGTCACACATTTCTATGCCATAGGATCTATCATGACGATGATGAGTGATGATAGCGTGAGGTGGTGTAGTATGATGGAAATGGTGAGATTTACGTAGAGTCAATGGAGACACTAGAAGACCCTCTAAAAGATGTTGTGATACGTGAGTAGCCTATGATTTGAGCAATGGAAATTCTGACATCTTCCCAAATGATATAATCATTACATTATTATGTTTAATTCAACAAAAAAATTCAACTATTATTTAAATAAATCTAGAACAATGTAATGATAAATTATTGTGTTAATAATTTCAATTTAAACTTGATTTTTTGTGTGTGGATTAGTGTTTGTATTACATGACCAATACCCTCATTAAATAAAGCAACCTATTACCTAATTTGGAATTCAATATTTCTGAGATATAAATTAATTAAAACCTATAGATGTATTCTAAGCATTGATGTGGGCTTCAATGAGATAGTTTATTCATTCTATGTTGTTTTTTTGAATCGTTTCAGTATCACAAAATTCTTTATTAGAGAATCAAACAACTAGAAAACCCAAAATTGAAACAAGTTAGAAATAGAGAAATTCATAAATAAAAGGATTCAATACTGAAACTTTTCCATGCAAATAAAAATATACATATATGTGATACAATACACAAGCTCGATCATGGATGACGAGATGTGGAGCTCTGTGCTACCACTTGGGGACATCTATTATGTGTATATCCTTCTGCATGACAAATACAACATCGTATTCTCCCTTCTCATTATCGAGGCCAATCCATTTCATTTATGATTCGACAAGATTTTGGTCTTCCTCGAGGCTATAACCAAGTAGTATGAAGCCAATAATTTAAAAAATTGAAAAAATTGAAAAAATCATAAATGAAAATAGAACCAAATTATGAAACCTGGAAACAACAGGGATGATGGTCGGCTGATCAGCAGGCAATGAGATAGAATGAAGGTAACCAACAGGCGTCCAAGCTGCACTATAATAGTTCACTAAAGTGCTCATGTGATACACTGTGTCAACATATGGCTCCCATGATATATTTACTAAAGGACAAGCTCCGATAACATGTTCACATGGATATCTAAATGCCTTAAAGTTTCTGTAATCATATTATTAGTTATCTAACATCACTAAAAACACTCGACCACTAGTGCATGTAGTCAGGTCATAGCACAATCATACCTGAAAGCACATCTTTTCCATGTCAAAGGCTTGAAAATTCCATCTTGAAACCTCATTTAATATCGAATCAATATCACTTTTGAAATTGTGTGTAAAATTCATTCTGTTATCCATCCCTTGATAAGCCTTTTGTGACCTGTCAAAAAAGTAGTGAACACATCTATAAAATGTTTCTTTCACTAACCTTGTGATAGGAAGTTTTCTCATACCCTTGAGGAACCCATTTATACACTCAACTATATTAGTGGTCATATGGCCATATCTTCTGCCACCATCATATGGTAATAACCAGTTCTCCAATGAAAATCTGCATCATATATTCATACAAATCTTCATTAGTAGTTCAGATATTTTCAAGGCATCGATCAACCATTTCTTATTGGGGCTCATATGATGAAACCGTAGGAAAATATTATATTAAAATGGACAATAAATTTTTTTTAAATTTTTTTTTAGAAAAACATACCCAACTTGAGGATTGCTTTCTTTATGGAATCATCTCTGAAATGCTTATGCACATTACATGAAATATGTCTAATGAAATAACGATGATAAGCATTTGACTCAGTTCATGAAACCCCATCACTAACCATGGCCTCTATAATCAGTCGATGTTGATCAAATATCAGACACACGTCATCGTTTGGTGTGACATGAACACGTAAACATGCCAAAAACAAGATCTAACATTCAAAATTCTCCATTTCAACAATATCAAAATTAAGTGGGAGAGGATAACGATCACCGTCCTGTGTGGCAGAAATGAGTTGGACACCTGTATACTTGCCATACATGAAAGTTCCATTCACTATAATAAATTGTTTACAATAGGGAAAGGCAGCAATGCATGGTCTTAATTCCCATAAAACCCTATAGAACTTCACCTTTGTTGGATCATCATGTTCATTGGGGGACACATACTCAACAGTGTCCAACTGATAAACAATCTGATTGTTGAGAGATAAAAAATCCATAATATGTGGCAACATAGCATAAGATTCGTCCCAATCACCATACTTGTTTACAATTACCTTCTGTTTTTCATTCCATGGTTGGGTATATGATATCTTGTAGTTATACAACTGTTGAATTCTTTCTAGAACAAGGGAAATGGGAACATCCTGACATGTTCATATCATCTCACAAATAACATTTGATATAAACATTGAATCAAGGGAATAGTGATCCAATGACAAGATTGTATGCACAGAAGTGTGTGTCACTTCTAATTTTTTTATCCTCCAACATGTAAAAAATTATCAAATATTTCCCTTAATCAAAATTTACATTCTAGCCCATATTTTTCACAACAAATGATATGTTTTTTCTTCTTTGACTCATCAACCACAAATGTGAAATGTCACTGGTAAAAAAATATTTAATATTTTATTGACAATAGATGATATGATTTTCTCACATTATGATAAATAAGTTCAATTATTAAATATTTGTGATTAGATCATTCATATGAAATTTGATGAAAATTCGGTTTTTACCCTTTTAAAATTCCCTGTAGTATTTCATGCATAAATAGTGTTATGTAAACTATTTTGACAAAAAATTTCATAACTGTGTTTGTGACTTAATAAAATAAAATTCTATTTTGGACATGTGAGCTGGATCATGAATTTGAATGGAGTAAATGGGCCATGAAGGGAAAGATGGACTGAACTATCCAGATTGGACATCACTTCACCATTTGGGACGTATCATCTCGATCCGGGCTTGGATTTGGCCCAAATAATGAGGTATTATTGGGGACATGATTATGAAAAAATCATCCCTATAGAAGGCCGGAAAATTCACCCGTTTTGGAGGTAACTATGCGGTGTAGTTGGGATTAAAATATTTGGCCGAATTTCCCTTTCACATTTAATAATGTTTTGTAACACTAACCCTTGATAACTCTTTTTAAAAAATGGTTTCACTCTTTGGGCAGGCTGGTAGAGACTTTGAGAATGTGTGTCTGAAAGGGTATATCTGGGGAGCCCCTCACAACTCTTGGAATAATTAAGGCTTTGTGCAAAGATCTCTTCCAAAAAGGATCTCCTCTCCCTCATCCTCTTTGTAATTCTTTTCTTTCATGTTTTTATCTTGAATTTTTCTTCAATTAATCTTCGGTTTTCTTCCCTTTTATTCTTCTCTAAATCTTCTTTATTAGTTTGGAATCGTGATTGGAGACAAGATTGGGTTCTACCCTTTCAATCCTTCACTCATGCAAATGTCTCCACGATTACCACACCGCCCAAGGAAGAGTAGTTTTCTTAGTGATCAATCTATCTTCTACCCTATTCATTTAATTATTTTGAATCATTGACTTATAGAAATTCAATTTATATGATCCATGAATTGTTTTTTTTAAATAATAATAAACTAATAATGTAATTGATCAATTAGCACTGAAACACGCGAGGTTGATATTTTGTTTAAATTGTGAGAGCACTATCTTAATCGGTAATATAGGTCCACACGGGTTAAATTTGTTGAGTTAAATATAATCACTAAACAAAATTCATTCCAACTTACAGAATAGATATGTTCTCTAATTAACTATTTACCATAATCTAGCCTTTAAACAACAATCAAAGCAGGGTGGTGAAATTACGTGTTCTAAAGCTAGCCTATGGTTTACGTAAATAATATTTGTGGTTAAGTTAAATCTCGTAGGGTTAGAGGGTTAAACAATTAGAGGATAATAATTAAGTGGATATTTATTTAAATGATAATTATTAATAATTAAATTAAGAGTCAAAGTTAGATCGAGTACACCTTTTAAAATATTTTCTAAAAAAACTTGTTCTTGTTGGGTGTTTTTAATCAAACTTTATTTCAAAGATAAAAACATGAAATCTTCTTCCAGCAAACTTCTTCATGTTTTATAAACAATAAAAACCCCCATCTTTTAAAGTAGTGTTTTAATTATTTTCTATTTTATTTTTAGAATACCTATATGATGTTTTTTAAATTTACTTTTTCTGTTGAGAGACAACCTTGGTCAGCCACTCTGCTACACCTAAGTACCCAAAAACCAGTAATCATTTCAGTGCACCCACGACAAAACCATAAAATTTGCATTATTTCTATGGAGTAATGTAATAATTTCAACCAATTAGAGGTATTTATTTTATTTTACATTTTATGCACTTCCTCTCTTATTTCATCCTTCTTTACCCAATCTAAATTCTTTTTTCTTCTTCTTATTTTATTTTCTTCTTCTTCTTTTTGGACTATCAACTAAAACTTCTCATTTTTATTATAGTCCATTTTCATACTTATTTTATATATTTGATTTATGACATGAAATAATCCTGAGGATCTCTTAGATCTTAACCCTGAGATTGAATGTAGCCTTAGGGCTCAAATATGACATTCTCAGTCAACGAGAAGTTTTAACATTAAAACAGTTGGTGAATTATCCAATATCAAAACATTGAAATTGGATGCAATTCAAATTAAACCATAAAACAAGAAACAATGGCTAAAAATAATGTAAATGAACGTAATAAAACCATTCAAGAATTGTCTACACCTTGTATTAATTATTAACCAAATTGCATTGAATATCCAAATATAAAAATGAACATTAAACTAAAATATGGATTAATTCACCTGCTTCCAAAATTTCATGGCCTATCTGATGAGGATCCCAATAAAATAATTAAATAATTTAATTTGGTTTCCTCAACATTAAAACCAAAAAATGTTTCTGAATATCAAATCAAACTAAGAGCATTCCCATTCTCACTTGATAAAGGTACGAAAGACTGGATGTATTATTTATAACTTGAAGATGTAACTTGTTGGAATGATTTGAATCATATTTTCTTATAGAGATTTTTTCCAGGTTCAAGGACCACATCCATTCGAAAGGAGATCTCAGGGATCAAGAAATCCCAAGGGGAATCAATGTATGAGTACTGGGAGAAATTCAAGATGTTGTGTGCAAGTTTTCCACATCACCAAATCAGTGAGAAACTCCTCACCCAATACTTCTATAAAGGACTCGCACTTATGGAGAGGATAATGGTGGATGTCGCTGTTGGAGGAGAATTGGTGGACAACACACCAGTAGCTGCATGTGCATTGATCAACAAAATGGCACAAAACTCCCAACAATTTAGCGATCTAGGTACACAACATGTCAGGGGAGTACATTAGGAAAGTCCTTCTTCTCTTAAGAGTTATTTTATTGATACCAAGTTAGAATAATTGAAATCTATGGTGAGGTAGATTACTCTGTCACAAAAGACATCCCAACCCCCTCCTTCATGGCCTTGTGGCACTTGTACTGAGACTAGCCACCCAACTAACAGTTTCCTACAACTACAATAGACAAAATATTGTGAAGCAGTGTTTCCAGGGAGGCCATATCAGCATTAAAAACAACCATATCCCCTAAAATAGCTTGATTATTTTGCACCAGCAAACAACTAAGGGTGGAAATATCAATCAGACATGAGGTATGGCTTTGGAAAATAACAAAGGCCCCATTTAGAAAAAAACGTCAAGTAGCCTCTGCCTTTCTAGCAGGGTCTCCCACAACCCCAAAGAAGATTTGAAACACAAACATCAAAAATCTAACAACAAGGGAATCCCCCATCCAGGGTAGATTCTAACACAGATGACCTTTTGAAAAAAAGATTAATCAACAGAATGTGGTGAAGAGTTAGGGTTCGAAGCTAAGGGAGTTGAAGACTCAAATGACCCATATTACTACCACACTCCATGAACTAGTAAGTAAAAATTATATAAATCTACCATCCCAACCTACTCCAAATCCCAAGGGGAATGTCAGTGTAATCTCATTGAGAAGTGGGAAGAAAATGAATGATACATCTATACCTACCATTCCACCGGGATCCACCTCAACTATGGAGAATCCCCATTCAAAACTACCTGAAGAGCAACCAAAGGAGAAATGAAAAGGTAAGAAAAAGATTGATGATGTTCCTCATAAACCAATTCAATTTCCAAACAGAGCTATACAAACCAAAAAGATGGATGAAGAGGCATTTCAAAAAGAAGTTTTGAATACATTCAAGCATGCAGAGATCAATATTCCTCTACTTGAATCCATAAAGAAAATCCCAATGTATAAGAAATTCTTAAAAGAACTTTTTACCAATTGATGAGGGATTCAAGGAAATGAGAGGATCAATCCTGGAAGGATTATGTCATCACTCGTTACACCTACTCTAGAAATGCTGACAATGTGCAAGGATCCTTGGAAATTAACCATACCATGCACCATAGGGCAGTTATACATTTTTTATGCTCTTTGTGATTTGGGAGCTTCTATAAATTTGATTCCTGACTCTTTATTCTATTCTTTGCAGGTTGGTGAGATAAAGATGACAAGAGTAGTGGTGCAATTGGAAAATATAGCTATAACATATCCAGCGGGAGTCCATAAGGATGTACTTGTCCTGGTAAGAGAAATAATCTTTCTAGCATATTTCTACATGCATAACATATAGGATGATCTGGTAAGATCTCATTCTCTCATTATCTTAGGTAGACCCTTCCTCAAAACAACATAAACTACCATAGATGTCAATGAGGGTACACTTTCCATGGAATTTCTGGATGAAGTTGTGATATTTAATGTTATCAATTAAATTATGTACCCCTCAGAGGACCATTATGCTTTTTTTATCTCCCATTTTGAACCTCCAAGTAAAAACCACATGGATTTTGATTGTCCTATCCTTAAGAACATTATGAGTATTGGTTCTAGCTTGATGTCTAATAGTACTTACTATCCTACTTATAAAGCACAAGACACTAATGGGTTTGATTTTTAAATGGAATCATATTCTTATTTTGATCATGTGAACTTTCATTATGACATGACTGTTGAGTATGCTGATGGATTTGATGCTTTATTCTCAAAATATTATGATGTATATTCTGATACTGATGCTCTTTTTGCACATATTTCAGTTACTCATATCTCTCCTTCCATACACCACCCCCAACACTAGAACTCAATACATTGCCACCAAATCTCAAATACTCATACTTATTGAGTGGCGAGATATTACCTACTATAATTTCTAATAATCTACCTTTTGAACATGAAGAAAAACGTTTAAATCTTTTTAGAGAGAACATTAAGGGAATCAGGTTGACCTTGGCTGACATATCAGGTATTAGCCCCTCCATTTGCATGCACAAGATTTTCATGGAGGAAGGGGATAAACCGGTTAGGCAGCCAAAATGGTGACTCAATCCAACACTTTTGGATGTTTTTAAAAGAGGTTGAAAAATCACTTAAGGTAGGTATAATCTATCCCATTTCAGATTCCCCGTGGGTGAGTCCAATTTAGGTTGTGCCTATGAAAAGTGGTGTTACTATTGTTAAAAATGAGAAAGATGAGTTATATCCAATGAGGGTGCATAAAAGTTGGTGTGTGTGTATTTATTATGGGAAACGAAATCATTACACTCACAAAGACCATTTCCCCCTCCCATTTATTGATCAGATGCTTGAGAGACTAGCTGGGAAAACACAATATTGTTTCTAGTATGAATTTTTTTGGATATTTTAAAGTTCCTATTGCCCTGGAGGATCAAGAGGAAAAAAACATTCACTTGTATATTTGGAACATTTTCCTATAGAAGGATGGTATTTGGAATTTGCAATGCCCCAGGTACCTTCCAGAGAATCATGGTGAGTATTTTTTCTAATTTCATTGAGACCTGTATGGAGGTATTTATGGATGATTTTACAGTGTATGGGTCTTCATTTGATGATTTTATATCTAGTTTTGGATAGGTTTTGAATCTTTTTATTGAAAAGAATCTGGTCTTGAACATTGAAAAGTGTCATTTCATGGTAGAGCATGGCATTGTTTTAGGGAATTTAGTGTCAAAACATGGGATAGAGGTTGATATATCTAAGGTAGATATTATTTTATCCATAACATATCATTCATGCATGTGTGATGTTAGACCTTTCCTAGGGAATGCATGATTTTATCGGCACTTCATCCAAGTTTTTTGTAAGATTTCTCTTCCTATGTCACGATTACATCAAAAATATTATTATTATATCTTTGAGGATTCTTGTAGGACTTCATTTGATGAGCTAAAGAAGTGTCTGACCACTCTATCGATCATACATCCCCCACAGTGGGAGATTCCTTTTGAGCTTATGTGTGACACCTCCAACTTTTCAGTTGGAGTTGTCCTATCTCAGAGGGTAGAGGGACGTTCACTTGTGAATGCCTATGCATCGAGGACATTGGATTTAGCCCAATAAAACTACCCAACCAAGGAAATAGAGTTTCTTACTGTCATATTTTCTTTAGATAAATTCGGTTCATATTTATTAGACTCTAAATAAGTATTTTCTGACCATGTAGCACTGTGGTACCTCTTAAAGAAGCTACATGTAAATCCCAAACTTATCTAATGGATGAACCTTCCTAAATATTTTTATATTGAGATAAAGGACAGGAATGGGTCAGAAAACCTAGTGGCAGACCACATGAGTTCGCTTACTCACTCAATCGAGGATGAAACCTTAGACTATGTACCACTTTGGGACACTTTCCCTGATGAGAATCTTTATTCCATCTCAGTTACGCATCCATGTTATGCTGATTTAGTGAACTAACTTCTTGCATCTAAAATCCAAAAAAAGTTAAATAAATATCAAGTACAAAAGTAAAACAGTGAGTCTAGATTTTATGTGCGGGATTATCCATACTTATGTAGCATGTGTAGTGAATAAGTCATTAAGAGGTGTGTTCCTGATCATGAGTTTGAGTATGTTCTACAATTTTGTCATACACTTTATTGTGGTGGACACATTGGACCCCAACAGATAGCTAGGAATGTTTTGGACTCTGGATTATATTGGCCTATCTTATTCCATGATGCCCATGTGTTTTGTAACTCGTGCTCCTGTTTCCAACACACTAGGAACATTTCTAGGAGAAATGAGATTCCCCAAAAACCCATACTATTATATGAGATATTTTATGTATGGGGAATCTATTTTATGGGTTTATTTTGTAATTCATTTTGGTTTTTTATATTTTGGTTTTTGTTGATTATGTGAGTAAATGGGTGGAGGCTAAGGTCACCAGGACTGATGATTCTCATGTGGTATTGGAATTTGTCAAAGCTCAAATTTTTTGCAGGTTTGGAGTACCGAAGGCCATCATCAGTGACCAAGGGACACACATCTGCAATCGAAGTTTGGATTCCCTCCATAGTAAGTATGGGGTGACACATAAAACATCAACACCATACCATACCCAAACAAATGGCCAGGCTAGGGTTTCCAATCGTGAGTTGAAATAGATTTTGGAGAAAACTATGCAGCCAAATAGGAAGGATTAGAGAAATCACGTAGATGATACTCTATAGGAATAAAGGACTTCATACAAAACTCCCATCGGAATGTCTCCATTTCGGATAGTTTTTGGGAAAGTTTTCCATCTCCCTATGGAAGTTGAGCATAAGGATTATTGGGCTATAATGAAATGCAACTTGGATTTTGCCGAAGCTGGAATCCAAAGGAAGCTGCAAATTAAAGAGCTTTAGGAGATTAGATTATCTTAATGTGAAATATAAATGCTCGATAAGGAAATATACAAAGTAGCTCATGAAAAAATGATAAAACAAATGGAGTTTCATATTGGTGATAAATTCTTTCTCTATAGTTCACGACTGAAGTTGATGCCTGGTAAGTTGCATTCTAGGTTGTTAGGTCCTTATATTGTGACTAATATTTTTCCTTATGGTGCAGTGTTGATCACACAAGAGGACACAAGAAGGAGCTTTACTAACAATGTGCAACGTTTGAATAGATACATTGAGGGACTTCCTACTAATGCATTGCATTTTATCACATTGCACGACCCCATCATCACTTGAGCATATCAGGCTATTCTGAACCCTTTAATTTTTTATTCTTTGTCCAATTTAAAATTATACATTTAATGTACATATATCATCTCATGGGTTGAAATTTAATACAATTCAATATTTTACGTGTGGGGGAGGGAACCTTTTAGTTTAATAATTTCAATTTTTTACTTGTTAAAAAAAACAAAACAAAAAAAATTGTGTTTTTTATATTTTGTCTGTTTATTTTTCAGTTTTTTGTGTGTTTTTTTTAAATATTGATATGAAATGATTCAAATCACCATTTTTTAATCCTTATCAATAATTGAAATAATTTAACCCATAAAACTAAGCTTAAATGAATGCTTAAAATGACTTTGTTTCAAGTTAAAATATTTAGTAATTTCATGAAAAGAACTCTAAATTTGGAATCCCATAACACATCTCACTATCTTTATATTTCAAATCACTTTTCTGTGAGGATTCTAAACCATTCTGTTCATATTCTTCACATTCACCTCAATTCTTGAGAGAACCAAACCATGCTTTATTTAACCAGAATTTGATTTATTCCTATCAAAACGTGAGGGTTTGAGTTACTTATGTTTAAATGATTGGTGAATTTGTTTGGTATTAAAGCCGATATTTCAAAGAATCCTTTTTTTATAATGGCCTAACTTGAACCTTTAATCTTTTTAGTCCTTAGAACCCATGAATAGCATGTTAGGTTATCCACATTACAAGTAAACTTTACCTATCCAACTAACTCTTGAAGTGAAATTTCATAATATAGTGGAACTTATGTGGGGGGGATCTATCTTGTGTTGTGCTACAACATTTTTTGATTCTTTTGATGGAAATTTAAATTCTAAACTGATGTCTTTTCTGTAGAATAAAATCATTATTTTGAATATTTTACCTCTTCAAGAGCATTCATGATAAGTGAAGTTGTTCCATTTCTGGAATTTCTAATAGTGGAATAAAGTTGTGCTTATTTGAAGCTTTCAAGAAAACCATGTTTGAGAAGATTGACATTTTTTATACTAAAATGATGAATGGTGTTAAAATTCAAGGACATTTCATGATGATGGGGATGAATTGACACTATTGGGATTGAGGAGGAAACCATATTAAAGTGAAAATTATATTAATGTAATTTTTCTTCAAAAAGATTCAATCCCTCCTCATTTCAGTCTAATAATTTTTCACATCTTAATCCTACCAACCGAAAGACACCGAACAACCCTGAAAAGTCCTCATGATAAACATATGTACTTGACTCACATCGGGATGCGATGTAGGAATTTATCAAGCCTACGGTGCCCCTTTTATGAGTTTGGATGGGAAAGAATTAGCTAAAAATTGACATTTGTGTGATAAGAGAAAATTCATGGGAGGTATGTGTTTTGTGCATGTGAGGAAAAATGAAGTGGAAATATATTGAATGATATAAATGATGAACTTGAAATAATGATTTTTTATAAGGCATGATATATTTTGTTTCTTGGTGTGGAATTGTAGGATCTCAAGGATATGTGTTTTAAAATTTGTTTTGATTTGATATTGATGTTTACTTGATATGTGGATTTTCCAAAAAGTGAAAAAGGGTAAGAGTAGGGGAGTTAATACAACCGAATTTTATTGAATATTTTGTTGATAATAGATAATATAAATTCCTCACATTATGATAAATATGTTCAATTATTAAATATTTGTGATTAGATCATTCATTTCCAATTTTGATGAAAATTCCAATTTTACGCTTTTAAAATTCACAGTATTATTTCAGGCATAAATATTTTTATCTAAATTATATTGACATAAAATTTTGTAAATATGTTGATTACTTAATGGGATATAGATTATATTCCGGAAATTTGAGATAGATTGTGATTTTGAGTGGAGTAAATGGGACATGAAGACAAAGATGGACTGAACTATCCATATTGGACATCACTTCACCATTTAGGTCATATCATCTTCATCCCGGCTTGGATTTGGCCCAAATTTTGAGGAAATCTCTGGGAAATTAATATTAAGAAATCATCCTTCTATAATGAAGGTCAAGTCATGCGTTTTGGAGTTCAACTATGCAATTCTAGTGGGATTAAAATATTTGGTCGAATTTCACTTTCACATTTAATAATTTATTGTAAACCTAGACCTCCACATATCTATTTAAAAAAATGTTTCAAGTCTTTGTGAGTGATGGTAGAGGCTTTGGAAAGGTTTGGATGAAATTGTGTCTCTTGGGATCCCCGGAAAAATCATCGAATATATAAGGCTTTGTGAAAACATCTCTTCCAAAAAGGCTCTCCTCTCCCACCTCCTCATTTTAATTCTTTTCTTTCATGTTTGTATCTTGAATATTTCTTCAATAAATCTTCTATCTTATTACCTTCTATTATTCTCTTAATCTTCCTAATTGGGTTGGAATCAATATTGGGGATGTGATTGGGTTCTACTCTTTCAATCCATTTCCCATACAAAATGTCTCCACGATGACCACACCACCCATGGAAGAGTAGTTTTCTTAGTGATCAATCTATCTTCTACTCTATTCATTTAATTATCTTGAGTAATTGAGCTACTGTAATTCACATTATATAATCCATGAATTGAGTTTTTTTAAAATTATATGAAACTAAACATGAAATTGAAAAATTAACAAAAAAACACCTGATGTAGATATATTTTATAAATTGTTAAAGTACAATCTTAATCGGTAATACAAGACCACACCGGATAAATTTATAGAGTTCAAATATAATCCCTAAATTCAATTCATCCTCATTAATAGAATGGATATGTGCTCTAACTATCCACTGACCATAAGCTATCCTTAGAACAACAATCAAAGCAGGGTGCTGCAATTGCGTGTTCTGAAGCTAGCGTAGGGTTTAAGTAAATAATCATTATGGTTAAGTTAACTCTAGTAGGGTTCAAGGGTTAACAAATTATAGGATAATAATTATGTGTATATTAATTTAAGTTTTAATGATTAATAATTAAATGAAGATGTAATGTTATATAGATTACACCTTTTAAAATATTTTCTAAAAAAACAACTTCTTGTTACATCTTTTTAATCAAACTTCATTTCAAAATTAAAAAAAAATCACTCTTCTTCCAATAAACTTCATAATGTTTTATAAACAATAAACACACCCCCATCCTTTCAACTAGTGTTTTAATCATTTTCTATTTTATTTTTATAATACCTTTAATAAATTGTGTTAATTTACTTCATCCATTTAGAGACATCCTTGGTCAGCCACTCTGCTACACCTAAGTACCCAAAAACCACTAATCATTTGAGGGCGCCCATGACAGCGCCTTTCGGTCGCTCAATGTGGTATTTCATTATCACATTTTTCATGACCAATTTACTTTCAAAATCCTACCCAAAATAGATGGAGTTTTCATTTTATGGAGACCTATTACCTATAAGGCTAGGAAATTCAAAATCTGTTGTAATGACATCCCAATCAAAATGTTCTTCACGAGACATTAATTTAACTAAGGAACTGAATACTAATGAATGATTACCAGTACCCGGTGGATGTTGTGTATGTTTTTCTCTCAAAGGAACCTCAGAAGGTTCATTTCCCACATCACCCTCACCCAAATCTCTCAATGGAACCTCAAAGGGTTCATTCCCAACATCACCCTCACCCACATCTTCTCCTGATGGTTCCCCAGATTCTTATTCCTCAGATAAAATTTCATTCACTATATCAGCACACAAAGGGATGCCATCTACATTACCTTCTATATTTTGATCATCTTCTTCATAATTTTCATCTATTACTGGAGTCAAATGAGAATGAGGCAATGCAAAATACTGATGTGAAAGACCAAATTGTATAAAGCTCACAAAACACGGTTATGTAGAAGTCTGTTACACCACATCTATATCAGAAATTGCCACATACAACTCCATAAAACCATTAACACACTACTGTCTAAATAAAGAATATGCATCCATCAAATCATCATCATCGACAAAAGGGTAGTCGGTGTTCCAGAAACGTTTAGGATGTTGTAGATGTCAATATGTGAGTGATAAAATGGATTGATATACCCTGAGTTTTAACTGATTATGAATATTATTGCGAACAACATCAAATGTCATACAACCCTGAAGATTTAACACTATGATAGGTGGAACACTATTGTTAAATACATGCTCCGTATAAATTGTCTTACTGTTGCAATATATTTTCATAGTCATTATTACCTACAAAAAATAATTAATAAAATATTATATACTACATCAATATTTTATATTATTTAATATAACGGTTTATATTTTAATTAGTTATAAATAATTAATCATGACATGATCTTGAGACTTATGATTAGTTTATCATTATTTGATAAACTAACCAAAATCTATGGGTAGAATCAAGTAGTCTCTATTATCAAATATATCGGCAACCTCTTGTCTCCTTTCAATCAGCAATGCCTCATGTCGAATACTTGTTCACGAATGTGTTGTCACGACCCGACCTCGGGGCCCGTGCCGTGACTACCCCAAGCCCGCCTTCCATAGGCCAGGGGATGGCGACTAGCACCAAGGCGTAAAATCCCGGTAAACAGGGAAGGCATTGCCTTTAAAAGTAACAACCACCACAGAGTCAGCAAGCGGAAAGTAACTACAAAGTGCAGAAAAGTAAAGGGGGCCGGAAATACAAGCCCAACTGTAAAGTACAACTAAAAAAGTAAAGAACAGCAACTGAAGAAAAGACGGCGGCCTCGTGTCGTCCACTGGCAATCCCACCTGAAGGGTGGGTACAGATAGCCTCCAGGCTCCTCCGGTCCCACGTCAGCTCCGAGCACGTCCCGTCCAGTGGTCCACCTCCAGGTACTGTCCTGCTCCACGCCCCAACCGTGATCAGCACTGTCCGTCGTCTGCATCCAACACAACAAGGTGCGGGCATAGCCCGTGCAGGGGTGAGTATAAGCAACTCAGTAAGGACCCCGAGACCCCCGAAGGTCTCCCGAAATCCACAAAGGATATAGCACAAAAGAAAGATGCAATCACGAAGTAACATCTGACTCGACTTAGGTATATGCCCATACATATACCTAAGTACCCAATTCTAGCTCTACTCACGAGCCCAAGAATGACTCAATCCACGCAGGAAAGCAAGACTCAAATCCACAAGGAGAGTAAACAGTAAATCCACAAAGGATAGTTCAACACAATCCACAAAGGAGAGTAACATAAGATTCAGCTCAACCAGGTATACTTTTTCAGATGACGTCAAAGATGATCACTGATCCTTCTAAGTCGTCGGACCCACGAAGGATCGATAGGTACTAACCCCCGCAAAAGACCCACATAGGATCGGGCTCACACAGAACCTGTAGGTAGTGGCTCACACAGAACCGGTAGTAAGGACCCACATAGGATCGGGCTCACACAGAACCTGTAGCACTGATCTACGTAGGATCGCTGAGTGCAGTAGTCGACGCAGTCCACTGAGGATCTCTGCACAGTCGTCGCCGCAGTCCACGAAGGATCTCTGCTCTACCGCCGCCGCAGTCCACGGAGGATCTCTGCTCTGCCGTCGTCGCAGTCCACGGAGGATCTCTGCTCTGCCGTCGTCGCAGTCCACGGAGGATCTCTGCTCTGTCGTCGAAGTCACAGCCAGCGCTAGGGTTCCCGCACATAGCGAGCTCGTTTAGGAGGGTCCGCTCCACGAGCCGAGAGGCTGATACATCAACTGACACGTAGTCCGAAGTTGATGTATCCAAAAGTTCCGTAACGACAACATGATCTTAACGCAACAGACGGCGCGTCAATCGGACGCCCGGTCTGAGAGTTATTGGCATTTTCGTCCCAGGGGCCCGGTTGGTTTTTAGGGCAAAACCAACCCGACCGTACTCCGCCTGTGTCCGATCCTCGGGCGGAGTATGCCAAAAGTTCCGTCTCACTTAGAGGAAACTACCACAGCTGACGGTACGTCGATCGGACGTCCGTAGCTCAAGTTATGAGCGTTTCCGCTCCGAGGGCCCGGTTGGTTTCGTGTACGAACCAACCCAGCCGAACCCAAAGTCTTCCGAAACCTTGATATTAATATACCGAAACGACTTATCGATCCAAGGATCGCGTAGCCACTGACGGTTCGTCAATCGGAGGTCCCAGGCCCAAGATATGGGCGAAAGACCGAAGAAGGCCCGAAAACGGGGGTTCTGGGTCCTGGGCGACCCGGCCCGAACCACCCCTGGGTCGGCCGAACCGGGTCAGCCCGAACCGGGTCGGCCCGACCCGGCCCGACCCGGCTAGGCCGGGTCCGGTCCAGCCTGGGCGCGGCCCGGCCGACCGGACCGGCCGGCTCGGCTTCGGCCGAAGAGGCGCCGCGGGTTTGACCAGCGGCTTAGGTGGAACGCGGCCCCGCGGGGGGGGGGGGGGGGGGGCGCCTGTCACGCGGACGCGGCCGGGCCGCCGCGTCCCTCCCCGGTTCCGCGCAGCTGCGGAACCGGCCACCGCCGCCGCGGCTGAAGCCGCGGCGGATCTCCTCCACGGCAGCGCGCCGGGCGCCGCCGCCGCCTTCCGCGGGCCGCCGGAGTTGCTCCGGTGGCCCGTTTTGCCTCCCGTCTGCGCCATTGCTCCTCCCGGGGGCCGATCTTCACTGCGGGATCAACGGATCTCCCTTTCCGCACGGTTCGTCGTCGTCCACCAAATCCGCACAACAAAAGATCGGCGGAGGGTTGCCGGGTCTTGTTCGTTAGACCCGCACCCTCCGCGTTAGTCATAAACAACGGGAGGAAAAGAAAATAATCAACAACAATTTTAAATAAATTAAAATTGTTCGGAGATCAGGTTCTTTACTTTAAAAGAATAAACACGGGAAATAAAAATATTCCAATCAACCCTTACTTTGTCGTCGTCGTCGGACGAGAGGTCGTCACGGAATCGCTCGTCGCGGAAGAAGGAGATCGTCACGTCGTCGCGGTATCCGGCGTCGCGTTGCCAATCTCCGGATCAAGATCAAACGGATTTAATTAATTAAATCCGTTGTCATTGAAAATAAAAAGGGAGAAATAAACGATCTGATTCTCACCTTAGTTGCCGAACGAGGATCGGCCGCAGAAGAAGAGGCGTCGCCGAAGAACGTCGCGGGTAGAGCTCGTCGACGTCGCAGATCACGGTGTGCGTCGTCGAATTCCGGTCGCCGGCGTTCTTCGCGTTCTTCGCGTTCTTCGCGTTCTTCGCAAGGAGGGTGGAGGCTCAGAGGAATTACACAACAATAGCAATCCTCCAAAATAGACAAGTTTGTCTATTTTATTATTCTGCCAACGAACGCAAACGCGTAAGTAACGACCCATTAAATTCGTTGAATTAATTCAACGAATGAAACAGCCCATTTAATTCACGAAATAAACCACCCAATTAAATGGTCTGTTAAGAAATAAAGAAGACGCGTCGGTTGACTTTTCAGTTACTTTGACGGGTTTTCGCGGGTGCGTTACTTAGCGAAAGAAACGGCGGGGCTCGTGCGGGCCCCACCGCACAAATATCCTAACAAGGGGTAGGATATTTCCGGATAGCACCCTATCCGCTTTAACTCAGTTCAAGTGGCTTCCAAGCAGCTTCCAAGCAGCTTAAGTGAAATAAAATAAAATTGTCGCACAAATTTTATATTATTTCTGACTTAAAGCCCCAAAATTTAAAAACCACGTCTGAGCAAACGCAACTCCGGAAGAGGCGTTTCTAAGCAAATACCGGCGCTGCGATTTCATCGGTGCCCTCAGAATTCGATTCTGGGCACCGGTTCAAAAGATAGAAAAACCCGCTCGTCCGTTCACTGAACGTACCCGAGCCAAACTTCGGAAATTGATTCCGGGCACACCGGGCCTCGGAATCAGGTGTCGTCTGAAGCTGCACTCTTGTAAAATTCCAAAGAAAATTAAAAAAAAATTTCCTTGAAATTTGTGGGTCTTTACATGTGTCTTCGGGGACACCTCTCCAGGGACGCCTCTTCGGGGACACCTCTTGTTGATTTCCTTTTAATACAAATTTACTAACATGCAGTGAGGGGTTATTAGGGTATGAAATACATAAAAAATTTTAAACGTACACGCAGGTCCATACATACTTAGTAAAAGATGACTCTCATTCCATCAATACAAAAAAAATAAATGCAATTATTACAAATTTAGTAACCACATTCACAAAACAAGACATGAAATTTCAATTATGCATTGGTCGGTCATCTCAAGATCATTCATCACAAAACATACCATGTGTTAGGGTATACATATTATATCTATTACTCTATGAAATACATATTAAATATCTACACATATTTTAAATTTAATAAATTTTATTATAACTAATATAATTTTAAAATTTTCTTTACACAAAATTGTTGTTATACCATTACAAGAAAAACTTTTCTATATATTTTTCAATAAATTTAAATATGATACATATAACTGATATATTATTCACAAATTATATTACTAATGTATAAAAATATTATAATATAAATTAATATTACTTTTAAAATAAAATTTTGTATAACATATTTAATTTTCATAAACATTCAATACTAATTCATACAACAAATACATCATTCATAAATTAAATCATACAAAAGACACTAATTTACACATCAATACATATGAAATAAATAACTGATACACACAAACCCTAGTTTCTATATATCACAAATCAAATAAAAAATAATACAAATTAAATAAATAAACACAACTAAACCATTGAATGTTTAAATATAAATTTTACCTTCTTAAAAGAAGCCAAAATTTGTTGAGAATGAAATTAGTCAGTGCTTCGCAGAGAAATCCAAAGGAGAAGAATAAATTTGGTGGGGGAGACCCCCTTTTATAGATCTTCTCTGCCAGATGCATGACTGGGGTTCATGCATCTAAACAACCATTTTTAAAAATATTTCAATCCCTATCCCTTTTCTATTTAAAAAGTTTAAATGTATATATATAAAAAATCCTCCAAAAGAGGTTTTGCCAACATGATCTGGGATGTGCTTCTTTGGTGGTTGCTAGACTAACTGAGAGTGATGGTAGAGGTGCAATGCACGATGAGGTAAGAGGTTCCTGGCTTCTCCGGTCGCTGTCGGCTTGTGGGATATGTTGATGGAGAGGTCTCAACCTCCTGATCTTGCCGGGGTAGGGGAAACCATAGGAATGGGATGGACCATTATGCAGCCAGATTCTGACTTGTTCTTAGCTTGCATCAAACTGGGTGACCATGAATAATTTTTGAAATATTTAATCTTAACACTTATATAAAATAAATTATTAATAAAATTTAATGTATGGTAATATAATATCCAATAAAAATTGTGTTAATCTATAAAAAAAATATATCAATAACTTGTCAATCTAAAAATGGTTCGATGCATGGTCGGATTAATTGGGACTGATTTATACCACTCTATTTAAAATATAAATAACAAATAATTTTCGTGCCAAAAAAAACATGAACGATCACTTTGATTCTATTTTTTGGTACCGAAGTGAACAGTGGAAGCTGCTGGGCTAGGGATTTAATGTTTTCACGTCTCTAGATTAATGATACTTTTTGGTCTCTAATGAACCGAGTCCCTATATGATATGAGTATATCACATGGATTAATCGAATCATAGAAAATAAAAGAGTGTGTTCCATATTCCATTCATAATTCTGGACGTCTTTCACAAGTTGCCATCTACCGTTTCTTAAAGAATCTGATGTCGAACCCCTCTAGATCAGCCAAACAGGCTTCTCTAATCTATGCATACAATGTTAATTATATTTTGGGTTATATCATGGATCTCCAATGTTATCATCAATGTTGCGATGATCACCATAATCACCATCCTTTGATCCATGAAGGCATTCACAAATTGTTTCCAAGGATTGAGTGATTCTTTCTCTAGTATTTGGGAGGATAGAAAAGCTCTTCATTACGGCTGAGAAAATAGTTACATGGAAATTGATTCCCTTTAACTTATATAGTGGATGTCAAATAACCGGGATGGTGTTCCTTGACCCATCTTATATTTAATTTTTACTAAATAAGTAATATAAAATTAATTACGATGAACTAACAATGTTATAAATATTATTAATATTTTATCACATGCTAAAAATAAATATATATTAAAAATATTACATGAAAAACTCAAATAAGTAACTCAACTCATCACTCATGATAATATTAATTAAACCTAGAATATTAAATTAAAATTCTTTCATATAATATTAATCCTTGTATTTACATAACTACTTTTAAATACTTTTAAAAAATAAATTCAACCCAATTATTCATTACTCAAATAAAAGTGAATATTTTCATTTATTGGTGACAAATAATTCTTGGGAAACTCTCATATCCTATTTTTGTGCCCCCATTTCCTATATTAGTATTATCCTAAATATGGAAGATTCATGAATTCTCTATTATGTGTGACCCTCTATGCCCTTTTCTTGATATTAGTGAATTGTATTTATATATCTAGAGTGATGTATTGCAACCAGTAAATTCCTCTAAAGGGATAATGAATAATCATTTCAACAAAAAAACAACCAAAGAACATTCACTATATAATATAATATCTTTTTTCATAAGATATTTCATAAAGAAGAGCACAAACTTGTGTCATCTTTCTTTATTGCATTAAAATTTTTTGATCTATCTCAATAGATTTACCTTAGACTACCATTGATAGGGATTTATTATGGTACTACTATCCAGATCAACCATGCCAGGGATACCAATTCCTCAACTAATAATAGAAAAATTATATATTGATTATTCAACCAATGTCATTCCACCAATTACAAAACCAATAAAAACTATGTTTTCACAAATTCATTGCCATTGTTTTCATCATGAATCAAAATTATGTGATTAAATAGAACACATTGATAATGATCTCAATTCAAGAGGCCAATACACATGTCCCTGTATTGGAACAACCAATGACACCCAAAACATATGGTGTTCTTATTGGAAGTTCTATCCTCATGATCTCATTTACCAGAGATCGCCAAGTTTGAACTTAATGAAAAGAAATATCAATGCTTATGAGCCCCCAATTCTTGATAGTTTCACATAATATTTTTCCTATCAGTAAAATGTATCAATACCATGATCCATTACATTAAGATTACTATAATTGTATCTCTATATTATCCTTATAGAATGGGAACTTTTATAACCCATTAGTATGACACATAAACTAATGAATTTCCATAAATATAGTAGACACAAAAGTGTCGAAACTTTTAATGAAAGATAAAATCGTGGGTATATATATCTGTATACATGTAATGGTAAACAAATTACATCAAATGATGGGTCTAGAGTTCCCACTTTCAATATGCATATCAAAGATTGTTATTATAGGTCCTATCATAAAGATTGGAAGTTAATATGACATGAATCATAAGTTAATCAAATAACATGAGTTGTGAGAGAAAAACATGTGCATAAGACCTTGAGTTTTTAGAGTAAAAATACGAATAGAAAATGATTTCCATATTTTTCAAGTATCACTATCTAGACAATCATAGTGGATAAATTACTTTACTAAATTTGGTTCACTCCCTATAGTTGACATGTCTTACTAAACCAGGTTCACTCCCAGTTCCAACCCGATATTTCTAAACTAGGTTCAATTCCTCTTCCATCCCTATTGTATGAAACCAGGTTCACTCAATGTTTAAGTCTTCTCTATGTAATGAGAAAAAAATATTTTCCCAATTCAATGAAGGGAGATATAATTCCCACCCATCTGATAATGGAAACCATAATTATGTGTTCCACAATATGATAAGAATTCCTCATATCATAAACAATGAACCAAAATGGTTATACTATGAATTTCATCATATTATAAGATATGGAAATTTTATAGGTTTCATAATCATTTCATCATAGAATAACCCTGGAAAAGAAGTGTGTTTTTTAAGAGCTCTATCATGGTATAAACTATGGAAGAGAAATGGGTATAATAAATAAAATTTCATAAAAACATAAACCATTCATATAAATAATAAGAATGGTATCCTTGTGTCATTTCACTATTAAGGAATTGGTTACATCAATGGATGAAATCTTAGTTTCAAAATACCTGGATCAATAATTTAATAAAATTCTTGATGAAAATATAATTTCCACTTAAAAAAACATTTTATAACCTAAAAAACATTAAGTACCCTTTTCATTGATAATAAAAATGAAAACATATAAATTAAAATTTAAATAAATTATTTTTAGTGACATTGGAATATTTTTTCAGGTCGTACACATTAAAACAAATATTCCTTTCAATTTTTTAGTAATATTCAAATAGAGATTATTTGAAAAAAACAAGATTATTCCATTCAAATTTTTTTTAAGAAATTAAAACAAGGGTAAATTTTCCTTTTAAAATCATAATTTAATAATAAAACATTTTTAATAATATTTTTAGAAAAAATGGTTTTGGATGAAAATATATTTCTGATCAAGAAGATAATGAAATTTATTTTTTCATATAAACATTTTCATAATTATCTTAAGTAACAAAGAATGTAAAATGATACCTTAAATAGATAATAAAATTAATAAAAAAATGAATAATAAACCTCCTGGGAATAATTAGGAGGTAAATCATTAGATTTCAACATTTGAAACGTTATTATAAACAATCTTGTTAAATGATGGGTTTGTAATATAAAATCATTACAAATTTGTTAACATTGAATAATCATCCACAAAAAGGAGTGACATAAAATGAGACATAAAATATCATGAGGATGAATAAAATCATGGTATTATATGTCAAATTCTTTATATATAAACCCCTTTAATGAATATATTTTCATAATATAACATACATCTCAATGAAATAAAATTGAGACAAACAACCCTTATATATTTGTTAACTTCTGAAATGTAAACTTCATGAAAGAGAGAACCTAAATAGATATTTAAATCTAGGTAATTTTAATAAGAATTATCATAAATTAAATTTATGGTAATCATATACATAACATAAAGGAAATATGTGGTGAATATTTCATGTGTCTCACAAAAGTAAAAAAGTTACACAGGAATCCCTTACCTTAAGTATTGACTTTTGTCATACTCGTTCAAACCTAAGGTATAATAAATATTAAATTATTATAAATATATTAAATAAAAATATTAATATATATCATATAATATGTTTTTTTATTATGACCCCTTATAACCATTTTATTAACAATTACAACTTAATGTTTCTTTCCAGGTAATAACAGAGTTGTTTTTCGTATATGTTTTGATTTGTTATATTTTTTGTCCTATTTATTTTCTTATAATCTAAAAAAATCCATAATTATAATAATGATATAAATATAATATATATTCAGTATATACATATTGAGATAAATTCTTAAAATATAGTGAGAGAAAATGAAACACACCATTCAAGGAGATGGTAGGTTGTATGTACGCATGAACACTATTTCTATTTTTCTTATCAGATAGAATGAAAATAAAATAAAATTATATATATCATCATTAAAGAATAATTTTTATTTAATATATCAATTATATCTATTAAACCCACCCTTAGTAAATTCCATTTAAATCGTGAATGAATCACATCGCTTCGTGAGATGGTAGTAAGCCGTACACATGACAAATGATATTGTATTCCCAAAAAAGGGAAAGCAGGATTTTATGAGTGATATAATAATTATATAATCATAATAAAAATATAAATAATGTACATATATATATAATAAAACCTCCATTATTACCAGTTATGAGAGGTGGTAATGGAAAAATGAACGACATCAGTTCATGAGGCGGTAGTTTGTTGTACAAATGAATAATGGTCCCATAACCCATTCGATGGAAAAATATATCATTGTAGGTAATGATATTAACAAAAAAATTCTCATTATATATAATATAATTATGATATTATATAATAATGATATAAAAATAATTGAATATGTTTTATAAATAAATAAAAAAATATTCTCTTTGAAGAACATTAACTCTTCCTCGTATACTCACCATAGTTTTGATATAAAAGGATTCCAAGGTTGAAATTATGTCTGAAATAAGGATTATAGAATAAGGGGAGGGAATTTGTGAATTTATTTTGTTATGTATTGGCTCAACAAAATTTTAATAAAGTTGTGAATAATATTGGATAGGTGGTGGCCTTTTATATGTGCGGGGGAGCACACACTAGATATTTTTTAAAAGAATCGAGTACTCCCATATTTTTCATATGAAAATGTGAAATATGGTTCATTAAAGAACCTTAAAGATTTAATTGTCTAAATATAGCCACAAAATAGTTTTTATACAAGTTTATATGTTAATTTTACCATTATCTTTTTAGTTTATCCCTTGGTAAAAAAATATTTACCCTAATAGTGGTAATTATTTTTTACTTTATTCACAATTAATTTTTATCAAAAATTATTTTGGACTTGTTAGAAATTATAATTTATGATTATTAAAAATATTTAATAATTTTGTTAAATTTTCATTAACATAAATGTCAAATTTTAATTTAAAATTAATCTTGCAAAATGTGACAAAAAAGAGGGGTTTTTAAGCGAAAATGATCAAAAGTTTACCATGTTTTTCTATCCAATTCCAATATGAAATTTATTATAGAAATATAAGTTGGATTAAACGATTTATAATTTTAATTATTTTAATATAAATAAATTAATATATAATTTAAATTTTTAAAAAAATTAGCTGAAAATACCGTTTCAATTTAAAAATCAGTATTTTTCACTGCTCAACCAAAAATGAACCTATCTAGAATAATACAAATATTCACCCTAAGTAAATTGTAAAATTATGAATTAAAAAATGAATTTATTTTATAAAAGTAATTTTCTATATGTATCAGAAATTAATTTTATTTTTTTCTGAAAAATAACTAAAATAATTGTTTTATAAAATTGTATTTTGGAAACATATAATGACTAATAAAAATTATGTACATTATTATCAATATGTTTTATTTATATAAATACATTAGACATAATATTTTAAATGTATTTATTACTATTTATATCACTAAATTTAATTCCTAGGTTATAATAGTCTCATTGTAATATCTAAATTAATAATTTATCATGGTTTTGTTAAATCTTGGTGTTGTGTGTAACGCAAGCTAACATTGTGTTTCTTGTAGTACAAGATTAACATGGTGGTTCATATAACTCAAGATTAAATTGATGTTGAGTGTAACACAATTCATAAAATAAATTTAATTTAATCAATACAATTAATAAAAACTTTGGTTGTTATGGCATATACACCACACAAATGAATAAGTGGTGAATATGACATTTGTCTCAGAAAAGTAAAAGTGAGACAAGAAACCCTTACCTCAGGTTTTACTTCCTATATATGATTCAAAACCTCTTATAAAATAAATATAGGTTTATTATAAATATATTATAGAATCATTCTCACATATATTATTCCATATATGAATTACATATAGTCTTTTTTCACTCTTTTATTGTGAATTCTATATTGAAATCACTATTTTGGGTGATAATTATTTCATTTTTCATGTATGTTCTGATTTAGTAATTTCAGTAATTTTTTAATCATGATTCAATAATATTTATGATGTTAAACATAATATAACTATCATATATATTCTTTATATATATATTTATAGTAATATATTGAAGTTAGAAATAGAAAATGAATTACACCGTTCATGGAGATGGTAGGCCATATGTATGCATGAATGTTTTTCTATTTTTATAAATATATAAAATAAAATGAAGATATATATTAATTAAACATTATAGACTAATTTATATTTATATATATAATTTATATTATTAAAATCTATACTTATTACCATCCATGCAAAAAAAATGAAAAACATTTGACATCGCTACATAAATATGGTAGTCCAAATGTACCCATGAGCAATATTATTGTTTTCCTACAGATTGGAAGGTAATAAGTTTTATTAGTTATTATATTTACCAATTTATTTTTATTAAATGAATATCACATATATTAATTAATTTTAACCTTATTATCTTTCAAGTAAAGTGTAATTGAAAAACAAATCATATCGCTTTACGAGGCGGTAGTCTGTCGAACAAACAGATGAGGCTATCATATCCCCAAATAATGGATATTATGAAGGTATATATGATTACATAATTACATAATTATAATAATTTCATAACTATAATTTAATTTAATTTAATTCATTATTATATCCAACCTTGAAATGTGGTGATGGAAAATGAATTACATCGGTTCGGGGGGCAGTAATATGTTGTACACATGATCGAAAGATCCATTTTCCATTTGATGTAATTGGAGTGGGATATATGTTTGTAAGTTGATATTAATATATAAATATATGGGATATAATTGTGTTATTATATTATTATTATTTAATAATATTAAAAGCAGGTTGAAGATGAAATAAAATAAAAACTCTTGCTTACGAAAGTTACCTCTTCTTTAGGGAACTTCTGTATATCTTCACCAAATTTCAACATAGTCTATATTTATGTTAAAAATAGTTCTATTTTATGTTCATAGATGATTAATATAGGTATATGGGAAAAATTTCTTAACCAACGGATTTTTAATGTGTGAAGAGGACAGGAGAGAGAGTGGCCTTTTATAAGTGGGGGAGAGGACACACATGATTTTTTTTTTGAAAAGAAACAATTACACACATATTTTTAATATGAAAAAATCCTCCAAAATAATTAAATATAATAACTTATAGGTTATAACGTCAAAAAAATGATATATAATGGATTTTGGACAAGTTTTTGGGTTATTTTGACCCTTACCTTTTTTGTTTAACCCCCAATAAACCAGTTTTTACCTTAACCACAATAAATAATTTATCCTTATTTTATTATTAATAATATTAATAAATTATGTTCAAATTATCAAAAAAATATAAAGTATTATTATTCCATATTCAGAATCCATTTTTCTAAATTAAATTTATAAATGTGGCAGAATTGAATTAAAAATTATACCCACAGACATAACGAAAATGTGGGTTTCCAAAAAGAAAATTCATATAAGTATTGAATGTTTTAATATCAAAATTAAATAATAAATTTAGTCCAATTATATAAATTGAATTTATTATAATATAATCGAACATTTATAACTTTAAATTAATTTTATATGTTAATTTATATTTTTAAATGATTTAAATGGAAAATCAATTTTCATTAAAAATCATTATATTTTATTTTTCATCAAAAAGTTAATATTTTTATATTCTCCAAAATTTTCCCAAAGGTAATATTGAAATGAATATTTATACAATAAATATTATCTATTTAACAAAATTCTAATAGTTGTAAAAAAATAATTTAAATTTATTTTTGCAAAGAGCGACTAAACAGCCTTTTAGAAAAATAAATTTTTTTTGGAAAGCATGATTTTACTTCAAATGATTATTTTTTTATTTATAATAAATAAAGTAACATTGAATTTAATTTATTTATTTCTGAAAAATATTATTTTCATAATTTATTTAGTCAAATTCATACCCACCAACATAACGGTTATTTTATAATGGTCATATTTAAATAATAATATTTTAATTGAGTATCGTGTTTCATTTAAATGCAGTGATTCAATCATTGAATGTTATTAAAGATATTTAATGAATTTAAAAATAAATATACTTCCAAGTATCATGGTGTTATGTGTTTTCTAATCATTGTTTTTTTTTTTGATATTCACACTATCTAACATGATGTTCCACATTTAAAATCTCAGGGTACTACATGTAAGATGTCATTTCCTTTAGGGTCATACACAATAAAGAAGATGTTTTTCTTAACATTATAAGAATGTAAGGTAATATAATGTATATTTTCACTAAATCATTAAATTCATATTTATTTTGAAATATTAAATAGAATTCAGGAATGATCAATTTAATGTGATCTTCAATTCACTTCTTTTTCAATATATCCCATGACATTGAAAACCCCTTTGAAAGGGCCATTTCAATCCATATATTAAATTTTTTCTTATATTCGATTCAATTTCTACAATTTCATATTTCTAAATCTTTTCTAACAATATTTTCACTTACACTAAATATATCTCAAATGGAAAATATTATTTATTTTCAACTTAATTTATTCTAATTTATTTAGACCTAAGGTTTATAATGATTTTAATTTCTTGAGATTTACTAATGTTTATTATTAATATGTGTACAAATTTAGTAATAATTTTCATGTATTTATTTTTAAATTATCTTAAAACATAAATGAATAAGATATATTGATTTTAATTTTAATTAGAATCATACATTAAATAAGAAGAACACTTACAAGTATTTGAAGGAAACTTCTTTGAAAAGGTTCTTTTTTTCTTTTTTTCATGTTGAATTTTCTTAGAAAATACTAATTTCAAAAATTATAGTATGGTTTTTCATGATATTTATTCCTTATTAAGAAAATAATTTATTTTCCAAGGGGGTTTCTATATATTCATTATATTGTTAATCTAGGAGACTATGAAAAGTTGTACTTTTTGATAATCTAAGTTAATTGGAAGATTATTTGATTACTTTTTTGTATTCTATTTAAAACATATTAAGTATCCTATCATGGGTTTTAAATTTTATAAAATTGGTTTTTAGGTTTTATTATGTTTTCAAAATTAAAAAATGTTCATTACTTTAATTTATTACAAAGGGGGAGATTTATAAAATCACAAAGGATGAGAGATTCAACCTTCATCATTATACATGATTCAATATTTATGTATGATTAAAAATTTGTATAGGATTCTTTTTGAAAATAAGTAATGGGGAGATATTTAGGAAATAATAATTTTTTCATAAGTGATATGTTCTTCTAAATTTTTCAATACATATCTTTTAGGGGGAGAATGTATTTCTAGTTTTTGAATATTTTCTTTCAATTATTAAGGGATAATTATAATATTAACCATTAATATTCATATAGAATTTGAAATTTTGATATATTAAAAATATGAATTATTCACTTCGATATTTTTTTAAAACATTTACATTTCCTTGTGAGTTTTTTCTTTCCAAAGGGGGTAGATATTGAAGTCAATGAATCATTTTTATATATTTATTTTAGAAATGAAAATACTATTTTTTTAGGTTTTATTTAAAAATAATTTTTTTGGTTGTTCATTGTGTGCCAAAGGAAAATATGATGAACTATGTTCTTATACGAAGAATAATTTCACTAGATGTATTATCACAATATCAGTTCAGAATTTACATCATCAAAAGATAAAGAGCTACATCATGGTCATAAAAATATGGATAAACATATTTTAATACAATTAAAATAGACTATGAAAAACATGGATGTCATGAATTTTAGTTTTATATAACGTTTTTATAAATAAGACCACATATTCATGGATTGTAAGATGTTATGTAAATAATTGTTATAGTTTTTCTTTTTTTTCTGTAGTGAAACAAAATTTTGCTTGGAAAACATTTGATTAATGTATAATTTTATTTCTTATCATTTTTTCTAATACCCAACATTTTTTGAGGTATTCCATAGTAAATATATTTAGAATACTTTATTTATATTCATTTTGATTATGGCCTTTGTGATTATGAGGTTATAAGGATATGAAAAAAAAAATTATTATCTTTACTGATTGAATGTTGCGAAGGATATAAATATAGAGCTTATTATAATATGATTTATCATGGGATTCTGTTGATAAAAAGTAAAAGACATGTTCAAACATGTTTAAGTTAAATTATTTCAGATATTGGAATACAAGATACCTTAGATCCAATTTTTAGATCCTTTTTCACTTTGGATAAAAGTATGGCTTGGTAGTTATATCCTTTTATGATTTTAAGGATTATAACCACTACTCAAATTTTTTTAACTATGCTATTTTTAATTACTGTTTTGATCTTTCATTTTTCATATTTTTTCCATTTTTTTAAAAATTGAAGTTTAATTTAACATATTTTTTTCATGAAATTTTAAGATTTTGATGTCTAAATTTATGTTATATTTACTCTAAAAAAATTTCAGTTGATCAAAGGACTGTATTTCAAATAAACATACACCTTGAGGTGGATGAAGATTTTAAATTGGGTTTTATAATACAATTCTCACCCTATATTATAGATTTTATGCCTTATATATCTCCAAAACCATATATAAATAATTCAATAAAGTATTCTTACCGTTATAATTAATAGTAGTAGATTCTTTATTCCCTTTGATTGGAATGGAACTTTCTTATTGTGTATGTGGTCATAGTGGCTTCACTAAAAATTCCATTTTAGAAAAGTCTTATAATTATATATCAAGCATATGGGATAATGACACTGGTAATGTAAACTACATTTTGAGATATAGAGACAAATGGGTTATATTATATAGGGAGAATTCATATGAGGTTTCTTTATTGTGATTTTAATTAATTAATTTTTTTATTTGTAAATATGTTGTTATATGTTGATCTTGTACATTAAGAGAGTTATCTAAATTCTAATAAGAATGAGGCCTAAAGGGTCTCACACTATTTGTATCCAAAATTTCATTCAAATTCTAATATACACTAATATTATAATAAATATAATTATCATGTGTTTAGTAATAATAATTATTTAGTTTATGTTAAAAAAATATAAATTTATTAAATGAAAAATTAAGTTATATTTATTTACTTAAATAAATAATTATTATTAAATGTTCAATAAATGCTAAGGAGGATAAAAATTTTAACATCCCATCCCACAGATTCACTCGACTATTGTATATACTAGAAACTTCCACATGACTTCAGGTGAACCTCCCTATACTCCATAGTCTTCATACTATAAATAGGGGTATAGGGTGATTCCATGGGGAGACTATACCCCCATATTAGAGTGAAAGAAACATAAAAATAACCAAACATTCCATCATAAATAATCAGATTACATTGAAGAAAATAACATAAGCATGTTATAATAATGTAATGTAGTGTAAAATCATACGATCACATGGTCATTCTAACATACATAATCTTATTTTCCACTATGCCTATCACATATACAAAATAAGTAAAAGTCTAAAATCAAATAGAGGGTCAACTCCCTTCCTTGAGCCTCCTCATCCCAATATTCAATCTTGTTCAAGCTATCCCACATGATCAGGCTGCTCTGGGCCACTTCCTAACTCGGACCTGCGATTAGTGAATTCTTCTATGGTACCCAAGTGTCATGGAAATACAAGTAGGGTGTGGGTACAACTCAATAGTGAACCACCAAGAGGATCCCATACATAATAAGTAAATATAGTGTATTCATATGAGATATTTCAATATTAATAGAAAATAAAGTGAAAAATAATATAAAAATAATCATCATCGATCCTTGGTTTCTAATGTGACACATGGTATCAACCATACCTCTTTTGGCCAATGTCAATGTGTATTTGAGAATGTCACATTCCTGTGAGGATATCCATGTCATACCTTACAATATCATTAATTAGTAGGAGTAATCATTATATCCTAGTAAAATCTCTTGGAAACCCAATAGTAGTAGTAATAGTTGAAAAATTTTAGATGGCACCCTCGACATATCAATAGTAGAATTCACAAGAACTACATCCCAAGAAGTGTATTTTTCATCCCAAGTGGGAATTAGATGAATCCAAGGTATCAAGACTTGGTAATTGGAATTAGTCACAATGTTCATATCCTCAGTAACATCTTGAGTATCCCATATATGCATGTACATAGAATCATATGTATTATCATAGGCATCCTATAGTCAATTAGGAATAATCATCAGATCCTTGGAATTATCTTGGGATGACCACCATTAGATGTATTGTATTTATTTATTCTTCTATGGGATTAGTTTTATTTGACATTTTCAAATCACATTATTTCATTTCAATTTAGTTCATTGATGATCTCAATATGTGAGATGATTTCATATCATATGTTATGTATTTTATGACCTTGTTGGGTAGGAACATAGAACAAGTTTTTCTATTCTCTATATTTCATGTCATGGTAGATGGTGTGAAGGTCATTTGGGACATCCTTTTTAAGACATGTATGTATTCAAACTCATTATCATCATGTATTGGTGGATATGATTCAAGGATATTTTTGACTATTATTATCATAGGGTCCAGTTCTTTAGTCTTGGTGGGAGCACTCATGTCTTTTATTTGGTGTGGGATCCACATTCCTGGAGGGAAGGATCGGTTGCTTTGGTGTTGGGTTTGATCCCATTCTAGAGGCGTAGGATATTTCATTAATATATTTAGTAGGGTTTGGTGGGTGGAAATTCAGTGGTTATAGATTAGTAACTAGATGTGTATCCAATGGATTTCTAATTATATTATCTCTAATGATATTTCAGGTTTACAATCGATCAACTTGTCGACATGATCTTGGTTTTTTTGTCTTACAAGATGGCTCCAACCGAGTAAAAAATGATGAGTGTTCAACTATACGATATTGAGATAATAGGGTTTTATCCATCCATGTATATCTCTTTGGTATTCTTTCATTATATCTATAAATAAGGTGGATTTTAGCCTCTAAATTATTATACACAATCATAGTATTAACCAAGCGATAGTAAATAATAAATAACCATTTCCTAGGATTCATGACCTTTTTGATCAACTCATGGAAGTCTGTTGGATTTTAAAGATAGATCTGAGATCACAGAATCCTCATATGAAGATCTACTAAGAGAGTATTCCACGGACTACTTTTCAAATCATATATAAGAATTTTGAGTATTTGGTTATTACATTTGTACTTATCAATTATCATGCAATATTTTTGTCCTTAATAAACCATATCATTCATCACTTTTTTCACTCCTTTGTGGCCATGTTGTGTATTATGTCATGGTGTATTCCATGATGGAGGAGTATAAAGTTTACAATATGAAGGATGTCCTGGTTTTTTACAGAGTTATATCAATATTACAAATTGACAATGTGCATATTTTGGTTTCAAGAAGTTGTTTTTAAAAGCCATGTAATTTCCGAGGTAAGAGTTTTAATGGATCCAAAGAAACTTTGGGAAATCAATCTATTAGAGATGCCCAAGAATGTGTATGAGATTCATATTTTATGGAATTTTTACTGTATTATTGATTATTTTTCTGAAACATCACCATGATATCATCTCCCTTGAAGGATTTTACCATGAAAGGGTTGATGTTTGAGTGGTATGAGAAGTGTGAGGTATTTTGTGAAACTATCAAGCCATCTAAAGTCTACACCTATTTAGATTCTTCCAGATAGTGGGTTTGAATGTGTGGTGTATTGTAATGATCTTACTATGTTTAGTATGTTTGGTGATGTAGGATGACCATGTGGTGACATATGGCTCATAGTATCTATGCACAGATGAGTGAAATTATTCCACCCATAACATAGAATTGGTTGTTCTTATGAATGCATTGAAAATGTAGTGATATTACCTCTTCTAGGAGAATTTCACATTGTATTCAAAACATAATAGTTAGATTTATATTTTCACCCATAGCAACCTGATCATCAGGCATAGTTTCTTGCTGTAATACCTTCATACTTTTGATTTTAATATCTTGTATACACCTAGTATGAGGAAAGATTTTTTTGAAGTGTTGTGTAGAAAACATCCAACACCTGATATTGTGGAATCAACAGATAAGTAGGGTTTGATGAGTTTTTTTCTGATTAGTGGTTGGATGTGTAATATGATAGAGGGAAAGTATTCTTATCAACTATTAAGGATTTACCCTTCATTTTTTATTTGGTTAGGAGCAAGAAGATATCCAACACCATGTGATATTAAATTAGATGTGCCTTATTTGGGGGGATACCTCATCCAATTAGCAATGGTCTACCAATGTTTCTCTTCTTTATTGTAATGGGATATTTATTCCTTTTATCTTGAGGAAGGTGGTGATTTAGGAGTTGCATCATTCCAGATTTTTTTTCACCCTAGGGTGACCTAGATGTTTTATACCTGGCCTGGGATGAGACATTAAGTAGTAGAATTTGTTTGTAGATGCTTGAACTACTAGAGGATAATCTCTTAGAATCTGAGATTGGTCATATATTTACACCCACTTCCCATTCCAATGTGGAAGTGGGACAGTATGTCCATGTATTTCATGATCAAGTTTCCTCATACCCCGAGTGGGAAGGATGTCATATCGGTGAATTTTGATCATCTGATGGAATCATCCAACATTATACACATTAGAGAGTTAAGAAAGGTATAGTACCTTAAAATCCAATATGATTAGGAGGGTTTTCATCATCATCGAGTTCCCTTAGTTATAGTTTCAGATTGGGATGCCCATTTATCATCTGTCTTTTGTAGGGGAATCCCAGAGGATTTTCGAATTCAACTGAAATTGAGCACCTCATATCACCCATATACGAATGGCTAGTCTAGTCAAACCATCCCAAATCTCTATGATATGTTGTGGGAATGTGTTCTTGATATAGATGGTTTGTGGGAAAAGCACAATCTATATTCATATTTTTCTTATATAAAATAGTGACCACGACTTAATCTGGATAGCCTTATTTGAGGAATTGTATGGGTGATCATACTAATTTTTTTGACTTGAAATAAGGTGGGTGATCATTCTTTGGTTGGACCCGTTGTTATCTATGAGAAAATAGATACAGTGCAGCTTATTAAGAAATGGTTGGAAATGTTTCAAAGTCACTAGAAATTATATACCGGTCATATTAAATGTTCAGCGGAGTTTTTGGTTGGTGATCAGTTGTTTTTTCAGGTATAAGATTATCAGAGTCACCAATGATTGGGAAAAAATGGGATATTTGCACCTTTCTATGTCTGGTCATTTCATATTATGGGTCTTTTGGGGAAGGTACTCTATCAGTTTCATTTTCCAATACAACCAACCTCAATCCATTATTAAATTCATGTTTCCTAGGTGATAAGATACTTTATGGATCCATCTCGTGTGTTTTGGTGGGAATATTTTGAGCTAGAACCTGATACCCATATTTTTGAGCATCCAGTTCATATATTAGATTATTAGAATCATTTTATCCATGGTAATTTATTCTCACTAGCCCATGTTCTCTATAAATGTGGTGGTGAATTCTATGACACATGGGAGTGGGAAGGATAGGTGAGAGAGTAGTGGGTTCACCTAATTTTTTCTAGTGAAGCGAGAGGACTTTACAAGGGCCAAATGTGGCATGGTGGAGAGTTTATGACACCCACTAGGTCTCTGGTATATTTACATTTGTGTTTTATTTCTCTTGTAATTTCTTCATGGAGTTTCCAGGTGTTATGATTCAAATCCATTAGTTTTTTGGGAGATGTGACAAGGATCGTGATTAGTGCGTGGTTTGTCTAATAGTGAAACCAAACTTTTTAGGGTGTTGTAGTTATATGTATCGGGGTTATGCACATTTTTAGCATGGTTTCTCAAACCATGAAAAACCTAGGAAAAACTTTGTAGCCAATGTTTTGGTTGAAAGTGTCACCCACATGGCTGGCACATGGTTTTCCTAACATTAGAGACAAACCATGAAGCCTTGTCCGACTAACTTAAAAACTGTGTATTTAAAATTTTACCATGTTGGGTTTTTATGATTTAGGGGATCATTTCCCTCATCTATCATGTGTATCCGCCCTCCATTGTATTATATCTTCCTCCCCTCTTCCTTAGTGAATTTAAATTGGTGATCTTGGTTGTTTTTCTTGAGGAAACCCTCTTTCATTTTGGTTTCTGTATTCATTCCCCCTACTTGATTATTCTTCCAATTTCATGGAGATGTGTAACCCCTAATGGTTTTATTGGCTAAATATAGATTTTTAATGGTGAAAATTGATTCATTTATTGTGTCTTATGTGTGTGATCACCTTTTTATACTTCTTTCAGGTGTTTGTCGTGAGATTTAAATGGATTTTGATTGGATCCAAGGTAGGTGTCTCTATTTAAGGTCATTTTACATGTATTACCTTTAAATTTATAATATTATTTAGTTATTGTTGTTTCAATGTCCATTTAAATATATTATTCTTGATGTGTATTCCATTTATGATGTTATTCAATCATTTATTTGGATATTTTTGTGTGTAAAGGTTTTTTTTTCAAATAGAAGTGTATTGTATGCACACCAAGTGTTTTGTTAAATTGGGTCAATGGGTTTTCAAGAGATTGAAATGATTTCTAAAGGGGTTTTTGAAATTTTTTTACCATGGAAATGCATTTTAATAAAAATGAACTTTTGATTATGAAATGGATTTTGTTATAGCTTGACTAATATGGACACTTGTTTGTGATCTTGTTGGCATAGAGTAGAATATGGTTTAACTGAGGTGTGAATGGTGGATTTTTAAGGGAACATGTGATAATTTAAAGGGTATGTCGTTTGAGATTCCATTTGGTTTTTCTATGTGTTTGTGTAAACCATTAGAGGGAGGAATTTATGAGCCTCTAATTTTTTTCCAATGGATTGTGGGAGCCTTCAGGTTGGAAGACAATGAGTGATTCCATGTTGAACCCATGGAAAACCACGACAGATTCAATTTTTATTATATATATAGCATAGATGTATACTCACTCACAATAATATAGATTTTTATATCCATAGTTTTACATTAATCATGATGGTTTGGTTTATATTCATTATTCATTTGATTAGTTCCATTTTGATGCGATGAGAAGCTATGCCAATTTTATTCATTTCTGTTTATATGGTTTTGTGATATTATTACTATGATCACCCTTGGTTAAAAAAATTCATTATATTGAGCATATTAAGGCATTTTTCTATGTTTATTTATGCAATCCATGTCGAATTTTTTTTTGGGAAGACCGATTTTGTAAGAAATGGAAAATCAAAGGGATTTGAAATTTTTATTCAAAAATGGTATGTTTTAAAAGTGGTTTAATTTTGGAAAAAAAATTAAATCTATTTTATTTGTTTTCATGTGTAAAATCCTTAAATATATTCATAGTTTTATTCTACTGGGGTTTTTCCCTCACACCCCTCTTAAGGCATTGGCTGTTTATTGATTTCATTTTTCATGAAATAGGTAAAGGAAAGGTATCAACGTTCTGAGGTGGATCTTCTTGATTACCTACATACAGAGTTTTGAGTAGGATATATAGTATCATAGATGTTATCTAATGTATATAAATTTTTGGTATTTTTCAATTTCTAGGTTTTATGTACTTCTTGTTTTTTCTTGTAACCTTCATTTTGACTTTTGTGTATAAAGATACCACGTCTATGTCCATATATGGAATGTTTTGTTTATGATATATGATTTTTTTGGTATCTATTGAACTTATGTTGTTTACACTAATGTTATTAGTGTGGTTGTCATATTTTATAGATGGTTCCTTCATTTTTTCCTTTGGTGAAGACATTCCCATGTAATAGGTAGTTATAACCGGTGTATGTTATGAGCTAGTGGTGATTGGGAACGCATATCAAACCATGTGGCGGGCCAACCTAGGTGATGTGTTGGGTCAACCTGTGTTGGATCATAAAAACATATTATAAAATAGAGTTTTTTTCTTTGGGATTCAGTGGTATACTTGAAATAATATCATCTAGACTCGATAGGTAGGAACAAGGGAGTGAATGGTTGTATCTTATTCATGATGAACCTCGAGTTTCCATAGGTTATTTGGGAATCTGTTTTTTACACCAGATATGGGTTTTTTATTGTGTTTTGAGGTATTTTATAGTAATTGTTAATACTCAGGGAGATCCCAAGGGTCATTTTGAGTTTTGGGTGTGAAACATTGAGGTTTCTAAGAGGCACATGATTAGTACACATGATTACTAGTAACCATGCATGGCCTATGCAAACAACCCTACCAAGTCCATTGAATCCTGCATGGTTGGTGCATAGTCACCGAAACTATGCAAAGATACATGAACAATGTGATATACTTGAAATTATTGGGGTTTTCCTCCTTCCTCAATTGTATTTTCTTATGATTCTTATGCTACTTGATTGTTCCCATGTTGTGGGGCCTCTTTTGGTTTAATATATATGGTTTTGGATTTAATTATTCTTATTAGAGATTGAGTTTTTTTAAAATTCATGCCAAAATGACATTGTCTATGAATATAGAGTTTGTTGTGGAGATTACTGATTAGGTGAACACTCTTGTTGATATATGTTTAGTGGAGTCAGTGATTCTTACGATCCAAACCTTGGTTCAGGTGGGTTTTTCAGATTAGACACAAATAGTGGACCAATCCTAGGAGTTTACATGGTATAATCCACTGATGTTCCGTGGTGAAAAGAGATCCAATGAGAATGTGGGGTGGCTGAATCATATCGATAATATATTTCAGTTACTGAGACCTCTAAGACCCTTAAAGTGGAATTATTTTATATATATTCTAGATGGACCCGGTAGAAAGTGGTGGGAGTCTATAATTCTTTTGGGGATTCATGATGATTTCACCTAGACCATTTTCAATGTATATTTTAATCTGTATTTCTACAAAGAGACCATGAGGGTAGTGAACAATTATAAGTTCTTAAATCCTAATTATAGTGATTCCATGGTGACGGAGCCTGCCAAACAATTTATGAAGTTGGTTCATGTCTCTTAAGATCTCTATTGGAATGATTACCGCAACACTCAATATTTCAACTGGTATTGAAGTTAAATATATAATTTATGATCATTCTTCTATGAAATACAACATATTCAGATGTGGATGATAAATAATATATAGTATATGAAAATTGTATAGGAAAGATAGATCTTTGTGGTATTCCTTCTATAGGTGGAGTCCCTATTTTTTTGGGGTAGAAGTGTAAGAGGGATGTGTCTCAAAAAGGTGGTGGAATGAGTTTATAATAGTATATAGGTTTATATTCTATTGATCAACAACACATATATTAGTTCTCTATTATTATTATTTTGGAAGGTATGATACACTATGCCGAAGTACACCGACACTCGAAGGGAATTCCACTTGTGTAGTCAGAAATGGAATATCTAGTTATTTAGTTAGTGGGATTCATAGGGGAGTGGAAGGGGCGCCCCCTTTTTGAAGATATCTCAGGTGGAGTCATCCCCTTCTAAGCGTGGTGGTTCTCTACCGCATGGTAAGGGAGATCACCAATAGGGGAAGATGGTCAGGGGAAGGTCTGATCTAGGGTTTCTCCATACAGTAGAGGTCATACAATATGACTTTAATTTCAGGCACATCACTATTATAGTTATTGTTTTTATTTATTATTATTTGTAATTTGGTTAATATGATAACAGTTCATCCAATAATTTTATTTAAATAATGATGATTGATTTTCTTGGTATGCATGATGAGTTAACGTTGTATGTTATGGATTTCCTAACCCTATTGGGTAGAAAAAAGTAGCAACATTATACGTTCCCTAAGTGTCGTGTTGGGGTAGATGGTTTGGAGTTCTTTTTAGACTTAGTTTTTGGACCTGGATGCATTTGAACTCATTATCTCCATTGATTTTATGATCTAGTTCAGGTTGATTATAAATTTTTATCACCATAGGGTCTAGTTCATTACTCAAAATGGGAGCACTCACATCTTTCAGGTTAAGTAGGATCCATGTTCATGGCGTGTAGGATTATATTCTTTAGAGTTGGACTTTATCACATAAAATATTTTAATTATATTTATTGAGATTTTTGAGTAGGGATAAATGGATGAACTTCTAGTGGTCATGTAAAAGCACGAAAAAATGTTTCTAGTGGATTTATTAGGAATTAAACCCTAGTGAGAGGTCGATTTTATTATTAATATATTCATTAGGATAAGACTATTCTTTTTTCCTTCCTATTGGATGGCTCTAGCATAGACTAATGTTTGGATATCAGATCTTAAGGGAAAGGCTTTTATATATCTTAACATGTCACCATGGGCTTCTCCAGTGCTATTTACAAATAAAGAGGGTGGTTGAATTTGTTTTTTCATAGACTATAATACTATTAACTGGGTAAAAATAAATCATATAATTTTATTTCCTAGAATTGATTTCCTTTTTAATCAGCTTAGGGGAGCATGCTGGCTTTCAAATATCGATCAGAAATTAGGGTACCAGCTATTGAGGGTCTAAAAAAATCATATTCTAAAGACTCCATTTTAAAACTTGTATAGAAAATTTTAATATTTAGCTATGACTTTGGGTATTAATAATTCTCCTACAGTATTTATAACCTCAATGAACTAGATGTACCATTGTATTTTGGTCTACATTGTCTCTAGGTTTATAGAGAAATCATGGTGTATTCAATGATGGGGGAGGATGATTCTAACAATCTGGAGTATTTTTTGGTGTATTTAGAGAAAACAATCTATATTTTATGTCATCTATGTTCTATTTTTTGATTCATGAAGTAATGTTATTGGGCCATGTAATTTTTGAGGTAAGATTCTCAGTGGGTCCAGAGAAAGTTGGAGTAGCTATGTCATGGATGCTACCGAAAAATGTTGTTGAGATTTTTCATTTTCTAGAATTGGTAAGGTATTATCGATGTTTTCTTCATAAATTATCTAGTATAGCTTCTCCCTTATCATCGTTGACTATGAAATGAGTGATTTTTTAGTGGGATGAGAAGTTTCGGATGGATTTTTAGAAGTTGTAGACCTGTCAAATATACACATCTATTTTGATTTTTCTGGATACTTTTAGAGCTTATGTGGCATATTGTGATGCCTTTGATGTGGTCTTTGTATTTGTGTTATTATTAGATGACCATGTGGCAGCTTATGGATCACATTAGTTGTACCCATATGAGTATAATTATCCCACCCACAAAATGGAATTAGAAGCCATTATGAATGTGTTGAATTCGTTGTGAGATTACCTCTTTTGGGAGTAATTCATTTTTTTAGAATCGTAAGAGCGTAAATTATATTTTTCCCTAGAGGGACCTAAACCATAGATAAATATTCTAGGTTTTGTACCTTTAGACTTTTTCCTTTGATATTGTCTACACACATAGTAAGGGGGTTGTGGTTTCTGATGCATTGAGTAGAAGGCTTCTAGAATAGGATGTTCTAAAATCAGCAGATGGGTGGGGTTTGAGGAGTTTGTTTACTTGTCTAAGGCTGGATTTTTATGAGGATGGTGGGTAGTTATTTTTAGCCATTGTGTAGGTTACGCCATATATTATTGATCGGGTTATGAGAATTTAGGTATTCAACCTTGAGTGCCAACAGATTAGTAGTTCCATAAATGGTGGGGAGACCATCGGCGATTAGTATTGGCCTCTCCAATGTTATCTTCTATTTTATGAGTAGTTAGTTGTTCATTTTATCCAATGATAAGGGATGAAGGTGGTGTGTAATTTTCATTAGTTTGTTCACATTGGGGTGACAATTATGTTCTATACCAGTAGGGGATAGTATTGATGGTCCAAGATGAGATGGAAAATATCAGAATTTTTTTCCAGATGCTTGACATACCTGAGGATCAAAGATGAGAATCAGAGATTGGTATGGTTTTTCAGGACACTTCCTATGCTGATTTGGAAGTGGGATGAGATCTCTGTGTATTTCACGATTAGGCTACGTTACACCCTAGTAGGTAAAGATTACATATGGGTGATTGTCAACCATCTGATAAAATCATCCCAAATTTCCTCCCATTAGGGATTACATAAAGGGAGAGGACCTCATATACCTATATGTTCAAGAGGTTTTTCAGATTCAAGGAGTAACCATATTGATAGTTTAAAATTGGGATGTTGTTTTACATCTCACTTTTATAATAGAATGAAAGAGGCTTTGGGAGCCCATCTAAAATTATGCACTGCATATCACATGCATACGAATAGCTAGTCTGAGAAGACCATCCAAACTTTCAAGGATATATTGTAAGCATGTCTTCTTAATTTCAGTGGTTCATGGAAATTGAAAATGTATATTTACAAGTTTTATTGTAAAAAAATTTACCAATCCACGATCATGATGTCCCCATTTGATGAATTGTATGGGTGTACATATCAATCCCCTTTGTGTGGGGTTGAGTTGGGTTTTTGTTACTTTGATGAACTAATCCTCATCCAAGAGATGATGGAGATAGTATAAATGATTTAGAAATGATTAGAAATACCGCATTATTAAAAAATGTCGTATTATGGATGTTGTTGTTGTACATTGGAGTTTCAGGATGGTGATCATGTGTCTCTTTGGGTATTAGTTCTGTTGGGATACTACCGTTTCAGAAATCAAGGGAAGTTGATGTTTCTCTATGTATGGTTGTTTTATTATTGTGGATAATCTGTGGAACATAGATCATTAGTTGGAGTTTCTGACATATATAACATCGATTCATTATTTCTGTAATGTTTCCCACCTAAACAGAGACCATTTGAACTCATCCCATATGTTTTTGTGGGAATATTTGGATCTAGAACCTGATATCTCTATTATGGAGAAGCCAATTCATATCACGGATGGTCAGAAAAATTTCTCCATGTTAATTCAATCCCATTGGATCATGTTCTCTAGAATCATGGTGATGATATCCATGAGACACAAGGGTGGTAAATCTTGGTGAGGATGTAGTGGCCTCAACAGTTTTCTTCGACAAAGCCTGAAGACTTTCTGGGGGTATATATTAGCATGGTTGGGAGTTTATGACACCATTCTGGTCAATGGTACATTTAATTTTGACTCTTATTTATCTATTTATGCATTTTTATAGTTAACTAGTGTTGAGGGTCAAAACCTAGAGTTTTGGGAAGACAGACCAGGGCACATAGTCAGTATAGCGTCTGTCTAACCGTGCAGCTAACATTGCGAGGATGCTTGAAATTTTTTTACTAAGTTACTATAAGGAATGATCATAGTTTTTCAAACTACATGACACCCAATAAAAATGACTAAGCCAATTTTTGGGTGGATAGTGGCACCTGCATGATTGGTGCATGGTTTTTTAACTATGTAGCCAAACTATGTGTCCCTTTCCAATTCACATAGACATCTATTTTTACAATTTTACCCATGTTTTATTTTTATGATTTGGGTTTCACTTCCACCTTCCATCATGTTCATATCCTCTCCCTTGGATTGAATCTTCTTTCCACCTTAATTGATGGATTTCTCTTGGATATCTTGGTGTTTTGGCTGTATTTAAGCCGCTTACTTCTTGGTTTCACTATTCTTTCTCCCTCTTTATTTCTAATTCAACCATTTTCTTGGAGGTTTTTACCCTAGTGGGGGTTTTGGAAGAATATAAGGTGTGTAATGGAGGTATTTTCTGGATTTATTGTGTCATAAGTGTGTGAGTCCTTTTTCTACCTATTTTGATTTATTTTCATTAGAGGTGATGATAATTAGATTGAATCAAAGTGAGTTGTCCTTATTTAAGGGTTTTATCCCTATAATACCATTAAATTTCTAAGAACCATTGTTTTTTTGTAAATTTCCATTCAAATTCTGTATTCTTGATTGTCATTCCATGTTTTATTTGATTCATGGATTGATTTGGAAATTTGGGTGTTTAAAGTTGGTTTTTCCAAATAGATGTGGCATGTATGTGTACCAAGTATTTATTTAAATTTATCAAAGGGTTTTAATGAGTTTAAAATTATTTATAAAGGGGTTTTAGAAATTTATTTACCTCTGAATGTGTATTATGAATTAATTGTAAGGTTTTTTTTAAAATGGATAATGTTATAGCTTGATTGATTTAGGAGAGTTTTTTTGGATCATGTTGGCATGGAGTGGGGCATGGGTTAACCATGTTATGATAGAGGGGTTTTCGGAAGGATTTTGTGAGACATTAGAGGGAAGACCGTTTGGTAATAGATTTTAGTTTATTTGATAGTTCATTTTAACCATTATAGGTAGAATATTTTGGAGCCTCAAATTTGGTTTCTAAGGGACTGTGATATGCTTTAGGTAGGAAGACTGTGAGATATTCCATGTTGGGTCATGGAAGAACGTGAGAGCTTCCATTTTTCATAACTAGATATAATTATTGTTTAATCCCTCCTTATAGGCATTAGGGTTAGATCCATGTTTGATCATTACCCATTCTAGGTTGATATGTATTCTTTAATCATTTTATTTGTGCCATTTTTATGTGATGAAATTTTATTCATATTTTATTCATTATCTTTTATATGATAGTGTGATATTGTTGTTTTTCTCATCCATGGATATGATTTGTTAATTATATTTATCATGTTAACTTATGGATATGTGTATTTATTTGGCTTGTGTCAGAAATTGTTTTAAAAAAATGGTTTTTATGAATGGAAACCCAAAATAAATTTAAAGGTTTTTTTGAAAATGGTATGTTTTCAAAGTGGTTTAGTTTTGAATATTTTTTCAATCTATATTATTGGTTTTCATGGATAAACCCATCAAATAGATTAATAGTGGTATTATACTGGTCTTTTTTCTTCACACTGTCCTTGGTCCTTTGAGAATCATTATTTTTTAAGTAGGACATGGGTAAAGGAAAGGGAACCATATTCCAAGGTGGATCTTCTTCATTACTACCATCCAGTGTTTTGAGGAGAAGACATGTTCTCCTAGGGGTTTTATAATTTGGAGTATTATGTTTTATTTTTTACTTATTGGGTTTTATGTATGTATTTTTTGTTTATGTGCCTTTGGTTTTATTTTTTTGGTTTTTTTCAGATACCATGAATATGTCCAGATATGGCATATTTTATTTATAATGTATGCTTTGGTTTATTGTATATTCTTATCTTATATTGTATAATCATAAATTATTTATATTTACATACCATTTTATGTATGGGTTATTCTATTTTACAAGTGGTGAAACCATTCCCATGTGTTAGTTGGTTAATTTTGGTGCATGTCCATAGCCCATGGTGATCGGGAATACACTTTGGGATGTGTAGCGGGTCAACCCTGCAGATATTTTGGGTCATCCTGGGTTGGTATGAAATTAAAAAAATTAAGAGTATATTGAAAATTATTTTTATAAATAAATGAATATGGTAATTAAGATTAATTTTTTCAAATTAGCATCAAAATTTTTTATTTTAATGAAAATTATCACCCACTAAAGGATATATAAGTGATGCTTAGAAACTCAAAATTCATAAAAAAAATTAATGGGTTTTGATGGGCTCAAATTTCATAAAATATTATAAAATTAATGACCCTTAACCCACAAATAATATTCCCCAAATGTTTAATTTAAGGTTGAAGAAAAAATTAACAAAAACATTTCTTCATAATAATTTCTAATTATGAAATTCAAAATGATGTTCAAGGGTTGGATAAAATCTAAAAAACATTTTCCACAAAAAAATTATGATTTCAAAACAAGTACGTAGTGTGATTCCCTCATCTAAATTTTCATTCAAATATATTTTAAAATATGTGTATGTTATTTATCATTATGATCAATGATACTAGAATAAACAAATGTTTAAATTTAATAAAATTTTATAGTCGTAATAGTAGTACATAGATTTTATTAAATATATTTAAATGTTCATAATTATAACTAATCACTCTTTGATATAGATTATTTAATTTCATTTTTTATAATCAAATTAACTGTATGTTGATTATAAAGTAAGTCTTAATGGTTTATTAGCTTCAAGATCTAAAAGATGAAAACAAATTAACGTTAATATCCAGAAACATAAATTCCAGAAAAATATAAAGAGATTTTAGAAAATAATGGTGGGTTTTTAATGACTCATATTTTCATTAATATACTCCTCATTTTTTTAAAATTAATTTAAACGGACCATATGATGTTATCCAATGGATTCACAGAGTTTACGAGGGGTTCAATGGCTTCTTCAGAGCCAGGAACCCCATAAATTTGAAAAATAGACTCTATCACATTCTTAGTAGAAACCATGCATCCTAGACTACACAGTCTCTATGAACTGCACAAGGTGAGATAGAGGAGAACAAGGGGTTTCATAGTTTTTCTACAACCATGAGACCCTAGGGTCACGCTGATGAGAAAAACTACACGTGATGGGAAAACAATTTTTTAACATTTTGTGCACTATTAGGGATATTGTACAACTTAACTGTGCATGGTAATCCCTTGGATAGTAAGGGAAGCATGGTTTTCACATTATTTGGCCAAAAAATGTGGCCAAACAAAAAACCTTGTATTTTTAGGATGAAATATCTAAAATACCCTTAATTTAACCTTAAATATAATTTCTATTTTTCTTCTCCTCATTCCAATGGATGGCTTCCTCCTCATTCTCACGTAGCTCTTATTATTCCTCAATCAAGGCTTTTTGTCCTCCCTCATGTTTGGACTTTGAATCAAGATCCATATGAAACATTGGATAGCTATTGGTATGCTCTTGATTCCTCTCCCTTCTATTCTAGGTTTATCTTCTGATCTTATTTTCTATTTTGGTGTAGAATCATTTTCTATATTTCCACGACAATGGTTCTTTTATTCAAGTTATCCCAATCTACATTGAATATGAGTCCTAAATTAGATGAGGAGTCTTCAACAACCCTAAGGTATGTCGTCTCTCTATTCCCCGCAAAATATTTAGTGTCTCCATTTCCATTTTCTTATTCCACACACTGACCGTCATCATGCTTTGCCTTAATTTTTTTTATTCATTATAAATTAACATACCTGATTTTATATACTTATAAGGATCACTATTATGTAAATATAAGATTCCAACCATGATTGTGAACACCCCTTGGATTTTTTTTCTTGATATAACCCATGTGAAATAAGTATTTATATTTCTATAACACCATTTAAGAATTTGTCTTGGGTTTTAATTGAAATTTCCACCTTTAATATAAATTTTTATTGAACCCAAGAACCTATTATGTTAATGTATTGATTTTGTAACATAATTATCCACTTTTAGGTAATTTGAAAAACTATATTATATCTTTATAAGGGAATAGATGAACCTTTAGTTTCTGTTGGAATGTTTTTGATTAATTTAATAGATTTTTTAAAATTGAATGGATTGCTACATGATGTTCATCCTTCCTTGAATGGATTAAATTAAAAGGGATGGAAAGTACAAGCCTCATCATTATTATTAATTAACATGATTATGTGGATTTTGATGCCTTTCTTATATTGGAACTTTATGAATATAAAAAATTAGAGGTAATGTATCATTGATATTATTATAAAGATGATTTTTCCTTTGATATAGGATGTGGATAATTGTTAAGGGTTGTTTTATGAATGATGTTCCATGATCCATTACATTGGTTGTTGAGTATGATGTCTCAAACTATTGACACAATTTCGATGGTGGGAATGACACACCACATCCATTGTTTTGGGTTTTTACATTAAGTATCAACCACCATATTGAGTCATAACCATAAAGTATCTCATTCATCAGAAGTTGTAGAGAATGTACCCTTTTTCATGAGCTTATAGGCTCATTATGAGGGGTTATGAATGATTGTGTTATGCCCCATCCATCCAACAAATTGTTTTCTAGGTATATGGAAACTTATGTGTGCATGCACTGAGTCCATATAGGTGGATTTAATATATAATGAATATATATATATATACTACTATATATAATTGTATTGATCAGACATTTGTTATGGCCATGAGGCGATTTAGGTAGAGCTTTGAGGTGTCCCTTAGGAACCTTAGTAGCCTGGTAATTATTAAGTTGGAATTATTAATTATTTAATTATACCTACATGTCTCTTAGCTATGGTCACTACATAGTTTACTTCTAGATAGTGTTGGTGGTGACCTACTGAGATTTTATCTCACACCCTAATTAGGCCAACATTGGTACCCAAGTATAGTACATGTCCATAGGTATGGATAAGAGCAAGAACCCTACCATAGATATTTGATATGCTTTTCATAAAGTTGGACCATAGAAGTAGAGGATTGATCATATGCTTGAGATACTAGTGGGATAGTTTGTCTACATTTTTCTTGTTTTTGTATTGCATGGTGTATCTGTTAGTCCCTTGTTCACCTTATATATATAAATATTCCATGAATCCATGTATATGAAACTAACTAGTTCATTTTGATATTATTATTCAGTTGTTCAGTTATTTTCCCATCCAAATATTTTTATTACATCCGTTGTATGTGCTTAAAAATGACGGGTTAATCGTCTAGTCTTTTAGTGTATGTTTATATCATGGTTCTATTATTTCATGTTTATTTACAGTATCTATTGTGACAATTTGATTTGAGGGTATAATCACCCCACTATACCACATTTACACCCTCAAAACAAGAAGGAAACCTCTAGCATATGGGGTGGTGTGCATGAGGCCATTAAACTGCTAGTTCAGGGCCCCGGTTATGTGGTAGCAGAGTCAAGACTTTATAAATTGGTATCAAAGATTTATTTCTTCATTTTTCTTACTATTTGGGTATTAGAAAGGAGAATAGGAGTTAAATTAATTTAAAAATGACCCTTGCTTGGACGTGGCTAAGCCATGTATAGGGGAACCAAAATTACTTAATATATGTAATTATTATTATTGATTATGCATGATATGGTTGATACAACTTCTCCATTCGATGATGAAGACACCTTTTGATGTTATTGATATTTTTATTGTAGAAATGGTGACATCTTTTGACATGAATATATTCAATGATGGTGTTTCATTACAAGAATCATTATAATGACAATAATACTAATATACCAAGCATTTTTTTATTCATCATCTATTTTTAGAGTGCATTTTCATGTTTCATATTGTTAGTGCCTTGATTATTTTGTATTAAAATGTATTGACATTTATTTTATGGGATTGGAAAAAATAATTGACATAAAAAGTGTCTACCTTAACCTATCATTATTTCCATACATAGGTTAAAGATGAAAATCCTAAATAGTTAATTATGGAAAATCGGTCCATGGACCATTGGTCACATGGGATGGAATGTGTTATGGTGTGTGTTATTTGGACCCCATATTTTGGTTCATGAGGAGTATGGGTCCTTGTATATCAAAAATGGTTATTCATCTAATTCAACAATTTAAAGAGGATTAAATACAAATATGAGTACGAACATAAATATGAATATTTTTTCTTGTATTCAATAATATGTTTATACATGTAAAATAGAGTCCTAGACCTAAGCCCCACCATAGTAGTGGGTAGTTGTCCTATAACATATGTTTTTAGGGCCTACTATTGTCTTTATATATTACCTAGTTCTGAATTTAAGAGCAGGGAGAGAGATATGATCTATTATTAAGAAGGTTATGCCCCTTTCCTAGTTTTATATCAACATTCCATTCAATAATTAAGATCTATTTTGAGGAATTTTTTTCATTGTACCATGATGCCTCCATGATTTCCTTATATCGTATTCCATGGAGGCTATTATGACCATACACTAGAGGTGGTGGTAACTAAGTCTCCAATGATTCCTCATGCAGTACAACCTATTTCACCTCTTCATATTAATCATATGGGCACTGACACATAATTATATGAGGGGTTTTTGTGTGTGATAAAATATATTCAAGGTCATAGCGACCCGTTAATTACATAAATTGATATCACTTAATAATTTAGTTATATTTCTTATAACATATATCAAATCTATGACAAGACTGTATAAGTATAGTGTCTTTAGAAACTGCTAAACATAAACAACTTGTTCATAAATCAAATACATTGTCTCCCATTTATTTCATAATAACTAGACTCCTTTTTGGAATATCAAACTTAATTCCCATATTCAAGTCCTGGGGAAAAAAATATAAAATTGTGAGCTAAAATGCTCAGTAAGGGTAAAAAAATGAAATAAAAATCATATCATATTCCTAAGAACATACCATATGGAAATCTTATCCTACATATAAATAATCAAAATATCATTTCATGGGATAAATCACAAAAAGTGAAATGTAATCCCAATAGTCATAACATAAAAAATTAAATTTTGTGGCATACACACATAATACTAAAAAATCATTTCATATTAGTGAAGGCTCATTTAAAAGACCATATTAGTAGACGAATTCCATTACTAAACTGAGTTTTGTCATCATTCCATCCCTATATCACTCAACTAATTGCATTTTATTCCAGCCATGTCTATCTCAAGAGATATCAATCAATCATGATATAATCCATAATAGGATTTCATAAAAATAATTTCATTGTTACTCATTATTTGGGTGTTAAGTTCTTTTCGTTCTTATGTATGTTTTTTCGGATAAGTTCTTATTCCTATTTTTAGATTATAATCATATAATTTACATCATAATATTAATATAATATATATTCTATTTATTCAGACAATTCATTTATATAATGACAGTTTAATGAAAATTATGTAGAACAAATCACATCGCACTGTTGAGACAGTAAGTAGTATGTATGCATGAGCGATGATATCATTCCCGTAATTGTTGAATGAAATTGAAGTGGATTGTGTATATTATATTAGAATTACTATAATGTAATAATAATAATATATATTTATTATTTCGACCATTATACCTATCCATGTATGATGGTGGTGGAAAACAGATTACACCATGGCCTGGAGAAGGTAAGCCATACGTATGCACGCGAGAGGATTTTGTTTTTTATAGGATATATAGAAGGTGAAAAGGGGTTTTCTCATATTTATAATAAAATATCAGTATATTAGAGATACTTGTTTTATTACTTTATAAATTAATAACTAAAGAAGAGGATGTATAAGATTAAGTAAATTTGAAATAATCGGTAGGGGTGATTACCTCTTCCCCGACGTCCCTCCTTTAAATTTCCTCTTAGGGAACTATAGATGGTCTTTTGAGAAGAAATTACCTTAAGAATGTAACTAATGAAGTTTAGAGGAGAAATGGTCTCAGTTTTACTGATCATTAAGTCTCCATATGAAGTGAATAAGAGAGGGAGTAGGGGCACTTTTATTATAGATGATAGGGGCACTATAGGAAACTCTGAAAATATTAATTTATTATGAATTAAATTTCGAGTAAAAATTGTCCAAAACATCTTTAATTATAATATATTATGATTTTTTTAAATAACCATCATCCAATAATTTTTTGACACGTTTTAATAAAATTACCCTTACCTTTTTAGTTTAACCCTTATTTTACCCTTTTTAATATTGTCGCGATATCTTGTTATTTACACATTGTGGGTTAATGTATTTACCATATCTTATCAAACAACCTAAATTTTTTTGTAAAGAAATATATGGACCTATATTAACCATTTCGTAGTGTCTTATATTTTTTGGAATATAATATCATTTAATAAACTTTTTTGATGTTATGAATTGTGTCAATTTTAGACACTATTAATAATTGAATTTTTTAGAAATTAATGACAACCTGATTCTTTAAAAAAGGGTCTTAAATCAAATATTATATGCCAATATCATCCAAAAAATTCTTTTATGACATCAAAATAATCATATTACATTTTTTTAATATTTTTTAATTCATTTATTTGAATCTTTCATTAATGAGGTAATCATTACCACATAATTGTATCATAAATAAATATATTTATCTAATCTATAAAAAATTTAAATTAAAAACAATGATGTATGAAATATTTTTATATTTATAATGACTATTTATATACATAGAGATTATTTATATAAGCCCATATTAAAATCTATTTAGTAAAATATATATATTTATGTTAAAATTATAATTACTTTAAAATTAATTCTTATAAAATGTCATTATCACATCCATGTGAATCCATGAGGTCCCAAAATCTATCCAAGGAATTATATGGTAAGAAATATCTCATACAATAGAATTTGGAAACGTTTGATGGTATTTTTCTATTATTACATTATCATTTTTACCATTATTTACTCGATTTATCATTTATCCATGGTAAATAAAATAATTACGGAAGTTAATATTCATAATATCCAAAAATAAAAGGTACCTATTCACACAATATATGCCTTATAATTCTAAATATTGAATACTTTTTTTCAATTTCACAATATAGAATTAGAAGTATTTAATTTAAAATTAATCTCGTTGTTGAAATGAGAAAACGAGTTTTAAAAGTCAAAACATTGAAAAAGATTGAAATGTTTTAGCCTATGAATTCAATTTAAAATTAATGATAATGACAGAAATTATATTAAATGGTAAAAATATATTATATTTATACATTAAAACAATTAAATATTATAACTTAACTATAAAAATTAACTAGAAGAAAAAATTTGTTTTTAATTAAAATTTACCGTATTTTTACTATTCATAAAAACATGAAAGTTATCAGAAAAATATAATAAATTTATGAACCAGTATATTTTTTTATCCCACTTCAAAATAACATGTTTATGTTGCATATATTAATTATTAATTTCTCTAAAACGTAATATAAAATGGATTTTCCATTCAAAGGTTTACAATTAAACTTTGAAAAAATAGGTTCTTATAGATAAAATAAGGTTTTATTCACTCCTTGTGACTAAAATATCCATTGAATAAACCTAAAAGACATTTTATTAAGCATATATCACATATATCTCATTGATTTTTTTACCTAGTTAAATTCCCAGAAAAATAAAAATATATAACTGATATATATTTTTCATAAATAATTAATTGCTAATGAATTCATAATGTTTTTTCATAAGTCAGTTATAATTATTCCTGCTAACCTAAAAACAACACTATAATTGTAATTTTATATTAAGGGCATCCCATAGTTTGTTTAAACTCAAAATTGTGTGCAAATCAAGATACTGAAGAATAAAAAATTATTTAAATAAAATATTTCAAAAAAACATCCAGGTGTTACAATGGTGTTTCTCAACCTTCCCCAACTATGGGAGTGTTGACTCGAGAGTCCTAGCAATAGTATACTCTCGACTTTTTATGAGATTGTAAACCTCATGTTTTTGAGTTTTGGGTCAAATTTATCCTTTCTATATTCAATCACCTATATATGCCTCATAAGAGGAGGGTTATGATTTCTTTGTATATACTACGAGATTTTTACAAATAGTGGTGGGATGTTATTACCTAGTAAGATCAGCAATGTAATATGGTTTTTGTTGATTTTCAGACTATCTTTTATGACTAATTCTTTACCCAAACTATAGGAGTTGATGGAGCTTGAGATTTTATGAACCCGTAGTCATGAAATATGTTTTTCATATAGTATTCTACTCATGTTACTAAGATGCATAAATTTTCACTAGCTCTAGCAGGTTATGATATGATGAACAACAGGTGATTCAAGAATGGGATGGTAATCACCATATGATCATAGTTCAATGTATTGAGGTGGAATACTATTTATGAAATCATCAACTATACCCATATTACATAGTATACTTTGAGTAGAGATAATGGTGTGATTTAGGTTGGTTTAGAACTGAAATATATAAGTGGTTCTTCAAGTAGATACAAGCATCACTTCATGGATTATTATAGAGGTAAAAGATGTAAGTATCCGTACATAGAAAGTTTCCTGATATCTTACCATTTCATGAATTCAAGACATAAAAAAACCTTAGTTTTTATGTGATCTAGTTGAATATAGATGATATGGAAGGATGGGGAATATACAGTTCTTTTGTGGGACCATTCGATCAGTGCCTAGAAAGTGGGAATTTTCTCCTAAAACACATTTCAGTGTGGGGCTTATAAGATCTCACCCAGCAGGCAGCTGAAATACCACTGATCACTCAGGAAAAGGTGGTGGTTGAGGTTGAGGTATTCAAACTCATGATTCTCAATTCTAGTAGAGTGGGCATGATCAGGGTAGTTATTTGGTGACTCAGGTCCATGGTACATGCTAGTAACATGAATTTCAGCCAATGCTGAAGGAATATAGTGTCGAACATTCTTCTGAAAAAGGTATTATTGTAGTAGAATCAATTTTAGTTTCAACTTCATATGACATAGGTACATCAATCTATTATATATATGAGGAAATCATTGAGATTTTGGGCCTCAATATTGACCACTTCAATGGTGTTATGAATCATTATTCCACATTAGGTATCCGATCAAAGGGTATTTCATGTTGTATAGATTTTCCTTTGGAGATAAGAATATACCTCTTTATATGGAATCTTTTTATCCTTGACATGATGGGATAGGATGTAATCACTGAGAATGATGGGTTAGTTCCCTATCAATCCCACATTGACTGCTATCATCGTAGAATGATGTTTACATCACTAGAGTGTAGTATACAGGTGCATATGGGAGAATGGGATGTGCAATATACGTGATCAAGACTTGGGTAGTAGAGGTTGGGTAGTGGGATAACTCATATTGCCTTTATATTCATAGATGATATAGGGTTACGACCAACTATTTTTCCTCCTGTATTGGAGTGTTTTAGGGACATCTTACATAATGATTTTCTGGCATACCTTCAGTGAGGAAGGTAGATTTCACCATTTAGTTAGTTCCATGAGTAGCGCCAATGTCAATTCATCCTTATCAAATGACACATATAGATCTTCTAGAGATAAATAAATAGCTTCAATACCTAAAGGATAATGTATTTATATACATAAATACTTCTCATTGGGGTTCTAATGTCCTTTTTTTCAATAAGGCATATTGAAATATCTATATTTTTGTGGAATCTCATTTATTTAACAAACTGTTGGTAAATAATTGATATCCACTACCTTGAATAGATGAAATATTTGATGAGATCCATGGAGAGAGTGTGTTTTAAATGATATATTTTATGTTGTACTATCATCGGGTGTGTGTCTAGACATCAAACCTATCTTACACAACTATCAAGAGTATATATGTCAATATGAGTTTTTTTCATTTCATTCGGTCTCACGAACAAACCTACAGTTTTCATAGATCTAATGAATCAATTATTCCCCTCATATCTGGATTAATTCAATGTAGTTTTGGTTTATAAAATCATAGTGTATTCTTATTCAATAAAAGTTCATGAGAATTATCTTGAGATAATGAAAATACACTAAGAGAGAATTATCTCTATTCTAAGCTCAGTAAGTTGATCTTTTGGATTGAAAAGGTGCACTTCCTAAGTCATATCATCTTGGAGTCATGAGTTTTTGTTGACCCATAGAATGTGAGAGTTCTGATTTAATGGGAGAATACCAAGAACTTATTTTACATATGGTGTTTATTGGGGATATCCTAATATTATTGATTCATTATCTAAGATTTCTCACATCTTATAGGATCGCATAAGATATTAGTAAAGAAAGATGTGAAAACCATATGGTCAGAAGCTTGTGAAGCATCCTTTCAAGAGTTGAAAGAAAGATTGACATCAACATTGATACTAATTCTTACATGGTTTGGAAGGATATATAAAATATATTATGACACTTCAAGTATTAGTTATAGAGATTTCATAATTTAGGATGATTGAGTCGTCGTGTGTGGGTCTTGTCATCTGAGGCCTCATGAATGGAATTACCTAACACATGACCCTAATCTAGTTTATTTTTTCCATTCTCTAATCTACTGGAGACACAATATACATGGAGAGATATTTGAGGTATAAACTAATAAAAAAAGTCTCACATACATATTTAAACAATGAGATATAAATCATGGCTAGCACAGGTTGGTGGAGTACCTATAGTTATTTGATTTTGAGATTTTCTATACGCATTGGAAATGTAATATTATATCCAATAATATGGGTTGCAAGACTCAATTTCAAGTAGTTCATGAGGCTACTGGTGAATGGTATCTTATAAATATATTCTCGAAGATGCACATTGAGGTTTAGGAAAACCATGGCCGGAATATCCTCTAAACCTTAGCAGGGACCTATACCCTTCTATAATAGGTGATATTGAGGAAACTATCTAATCCCAAAGGCCTTATCCTATGGGAAAACATCTAAGATAAAGATACATATTCTGGTCAGACCAAGGATGGGGATGATATTTTATTACTTCAAGTGTGTTTTTGGGTCCCAAATGTCATCGGAGAAGAAATGATGCGTGAATTTTCTTCCTTAGCATGGGAAGTGCATCTTGGTTTCACCAACATGTATCAGGAGTTACGGTGCCAGTATTGAGGGCCTAGTATAAAATGTAAAATATTTTGAGTCATCACTCGGTGTTCCGCCAATCAATAGGTTAATTAATACCATCAGTTTCTAGAAGGGATTTTATCCTCTTTTTCATTTCAAAGTGCATATTGGATGGTGTTTTGATGGATTTTATGACTGTTTTACCCATATCACCACGTGGAAATGATAATTTGTGGGTTTTCAATGATTGTTTGATGAAGATATTGCATTTATGAACATTGCGAGATAGACCATATTTTTAGATAGTATGGATAGTGTATATAACAGGTAGGTCATATGTTTTCATGAAGATCCTCATTCAATTATTTTTTATAGGGATTCTCAATTTATATCACAGTTATAGAAGGGGTTTTATAAGGCCTTGGGTATATAGGTTATTTAGATCATGTCCTATCACCCACAAACATATAAAAGGATAGAGTGTAATATTCAGTTTCTAGGGGAAAAGCATTATGTATGGGTAATTGACTATATGGGATCTTGGAAGAAAAACATTCTCCATGAGGAGTTCACTTATTATAACAGCTTTCGGGATACCATAAAGGTATATCCTTATGAAGACTTGTATAGTCGACCTTTTCATTCACTAATAGATTATACTTTGATCACATTAAAATTTAATATATATAATACCAAATTAATACAATTTCAGGGTTTAGATGTATGTCAAACCACAAGGAAGGATAAATTTTGTGATGCTGACCAAAAACAAGATAAAATAACAATTTGAACAAAAACAGAAACAAAAATAATGGATGATAGGATAATTGTGTTGTGAATGAAGTTTTTAGTGTGTAAAAGATAACAAAAGTGCCGATATGTGAGAAGACAAGAGAAACAACAAGATAATGGGTAAAAATCAATTTGATGGAAAGTTGTAAATTAGTTGACATATTTTTGTATTGGAATTCCCCAGATCCTGAATTGAAATTTAAACAAATAGATCTGATTGAAATACATTTCCCATATGTTTCATCAGATCATCCTATTACTGAATAAACTCTACGATATATCAACTGTAGAAATCCTTTAGTCACCATGTGAGAAGCAATAAGTAATCACTGAGTTCATGTTTTTAGTTTAATTTCGTGTGACTCTCTATCTCTTAAGATTTATTCAATTTTTAGTTACACCATTGTATTATATAATGTTTTATATTAGGCCTAATCAAGACATGTTTTCATTAATTCTTGATGTTTTCGTGAACAATTAATTTCCTAAGATTTATATAGATAGAGGAATCCACCAAAGGAAATTCATGAACTACATAATATAGATTAACCAGCTCAGTCTATTCCTGCAAAATAGATTAGCTAAATATCATGATTAAGTTCAATAGATTTACTGATTTTGAAATATATAATTTCATTCATAAATATGGTGAATAAAATATAATAAAACATATTTAATATTATTCTCCCTCTGTATATTTGATATCCATAAATTTGAATGTCTAATCTATGATCTCTGATCATACCTACTTCCGATTGTGAAATAGAATAATTCTCTCCTTCCAAGTGAATGTGTAAGTTGTCATATGAGATGTGTAGTGGATATGTAATGAATGATGAAAGTCTCAAGAATCGTCCAATTCAAATGAAGTCCTCATATGATTGATAAATATGATTTGTTTCCCTATAATGGTGGTAATATCCCACTCCTGCTGCTTCAAGATTCTTATGACCTTCCTTGTGAGTCCATATCACTATTTATTAATCTCTCTCTCACCTAAGTGTGGTACATTCAATGAGATTCTTCCTACTCTACGGCCACCAAAACAAAAACTCCCTCCAATTGAATGAACATATTTTTTCAGGTATCCATGACATAAGATCCTGAACCCTAAATCAATTAGAAATAAAAATATAAAATAAAGAAAAAATTAGTTTGAAATAAATAGATGTTTCTTAATTAAATTATAAATATACCTAATATACAAAAATATATATTATATTTATTATAAAACAAGAAAAAACTATTATTATACAATGTAATAAATCTTAAAATATTTATAAAAACCAATTAATATCATTAGAAATTTATTCATATATATATAATTACAATTTAATGTAAACATTTATTAATTTATTTATATAATTATTAAATATAAACAAATAGATTTATTTATTAAAATATACCTAATATTAGTAATATTTATATTTTTATTATTATTTTTATTTTTTATGTTTATTATATATATTATATTATTATTATATATTAAAAAAAATTAAAAAGGGGATCGTGGGTTTAGGTAGCGGTAGAGTGGGGGGATGTTCATGAGAGGTAGAGGGATATGGGTAGAGGTTTGGTGTGCAATAGAGTGGAGAATATGGAATCATGGATGTCGGTGGTTCATCGATGGTGAGGAAGTAGTTCTTGGACAACGACACTGGATGGAGGTAGCTTGGAGAAAAGATCTTCAACAGTGGTGGTAGGCTACATCAGATTCAGGAGTGGTTCGATGTTCTTCGATGGATAGAAACAAGGATTCATTAGTGGGTGAGTGGAATAATCATTCGGATTCAAATACAATGATGATATGGATGCAACAACATCTCAAATGCTTCCACATAGTGTCTACCTTCTTCTCATTCGGCTAGATATGGATTCATCTTCAGCGGACAACGACTTCGATTATTTTTTTTGTTCCTTAGTGGGTTTTTATTTTTTATGGACCTAAAAATCTTTGTTTTATATGATTTAACTCTTATTCTATCTGTGGAATTATACTTCTATTTATTTTCTGTTCTCCTATATTCTTGATCGATTTTTCATTTTCCTTTTTTTTTATTTCAATGGTTTTGTAGAGGTGGCTGAAGGAGTGGAAGCTGTTAGAAGTGACTCGGTTGAGTTACCATTGAAGGTGTTGTGGTGAGTGTTGCAGAAGGTATGGGAAGGGATGATGGTTTGTGGAGAGTTTTCATTGGGAGAAGTGTTGTGGAGCAGGGTGTGGGGTGTAATAGAAGGTGAGAACGCCCCCCCCCCCACCCCATTGGGTAGAAGTCCAATGGTGGGTGGTGAGTTGTGGAAACGGTGGCTGACAAGTCACCATTGAGAGATAAAAATAGAGGCTGAGAATAGTTTCAATGGGTCAATTCACCTAGGAAATAATTACAAGGGGTTGTTTTAGTGGAATAGTGAGTGTGGAGGTGAAGGAGTGTGGTTGTGGGAAGGGAAAGAGTCTCTATTGGTGGTTCTAATAGTAGTTTTGTAGCCACTGTTGGGTCTTACAGTTGGTGAAATTGAGGAGTTGGTGGTGAGTCACTCCAATAGGGACTCACCTGGACGTTAGTCTGGGACCTACAGGTAGCACTGAAAACAATAATAAAAAACAAAACAATAAATATTATCAAATAATAAATTAATTAAACACAATTCAAAATAATAATAAAAACTAATAATGAATAATAAATTAAAAGATTAATGAAATAAATAAAATAATTTTACTAAAATAAAAGTCATATAAATTCATATAAAAATGATATTGAAATTATTATTTTGTATAGAAATTGAAAAAAATGATTAAAAAACTGAAACAAAGTGTGTTATTTAATATTTAATTAAAAAATATATTAATTAGTCAACATATTATTTTTTTAATTTGAATAAATAATTACATAAACAATTAATAAAAAAAGATTAAACAGTTCATTTTTGAAGAACATAATAAAAAGTAATAATGAAAAAATGAAAAATTATACGTGGAGAATTATTATTTAAAAATAGAATGAATTTATTAATTTTAAAAAATTATTAAAATTTAATTAAATAAACCCTAAAAACTTATTGGAACAACAACCAAAAAAATTAAGTTTTTATTAATTATATACAAAAAGAAAACATTTGATAGTTATTAAAAAAATATTCAAATAATTAAAATTCAATAAAATATAAAATATGATGTGCCAAAGAGTGTGGAAAAACATCCACACCATTCACCTATGTATTGGCTAGAAGAAAGTGAGGAATATATGTTTGGAAAATGTCTCATGTAGTAAACTAAAGAGTATATTTAGAGGAATAGAAAGTTCATGATGATAGATAATCCAAAACAATAGGTTTTTTCCAATCCACGCTAATGACCTTTTGAGTTTGAGGTCATAAATCATGTTATATTGCGAGTCTTGACTAGTTTGGTTCATAGATGTATTCAGAGGCAAGTTAAAATCTCTCCATTTTTTATTGGACCCTTTGAGGTTGTGAAGTGAATAAGACCACATGCTAATCAAATAACACATCAATAGATATACCAATATATACATGTTTTCTTTTATATATCTCAACTTCACCAATATTATCTAGACCCATCACATGTATTTCATCCTGATGAGGTCGAGTAATAAATGGATGCTTCTATTGAGGAGTATCTAGTTCGTATTATGGATCAAAGCATGAGGATTCTATGAGATAGGTCAGTTACTTTAGGATGAGTACTATGGAATCACATCCGAGTATAGGACGAGGCCTGGGAATTGGAAGATGATATATGAGATTAGTGGCTAAAACTATGGTCTAATGACACCTCTTTACACCGAGAAGGATAACTTAGGGAAGATTTACTTTAAAGAGGGTAGGTTGTAATGGACTATATTTTCATGAATGCATGACTCATTTTATTTTTGTTTAAATTCCTTTAAATAAACATTATGATGTTACCCAATGGATTTAAAGAGGTTACGAGGGTGTATGGAGCTTATTCAGAGCTCAAAACCCCAAAAATTTGGAAAATAAACCAGGTTGCATGGTTTGTAAAAACCATAAAACCTAGCCTGCATAGTCTCTACTAACTATGTGGGGCGGTACATTGGAGAACTAGGTGTCGCACAATTTTTGTGAGACCATGAATACTGAGGAACATTCCCATGCATAATTCTATTGATGTTGGACAGAGGATTTTTGAACATTTTTCATAGGGTTAGAGAAACTGTGTGCCTTAACTAAGTAGGGTATTCCCTTGGATAGTATGGGGAGCATGGTTTTTTCAATGTTTTTCGAAACAATGAAACAAAACTATGAACACCTATTTTATGGTGAAAATTCCAAAACACCCTTAATTAATCCTTAAATATTATCTTATCTTTTTCTTGGTCTCAATCCACTAGATTTCTTCCTCCTTCTTCTCCTATAGCTTTTATTCTTCTTATTTAATATATTATTTTTTATCTCATGTCCAAACACCAAATCAAGATTTATAGTAAGTAATAAATAGCTAGTGTTATAATCCCAAGTCCTCTCCCTTCCCATCTAGGATTATGTTCGTATTTGTTATGCTATTTTGGTGTAATACCTATTCCATTATTTCTAGGGATTTCAAATGTTTCTTGAATTTCTCCCTATCTACATAGAATCTAACACCTCCATCGGATGAGGATTTATTAATGGACCTAAGGTATGTGGTCTCATCATTTTTCCCAAAAAACTTTCGTGTTTCCTTATTGGAATCATTGTTTCTTTCGCTGTCGTGCATCGTGTATTACCTCAAATTTTATTTCATCATTTTAAATTTATATATGCACCATGTTATACTCTTGGGGATCATTTTTACCTAATTAGAGGGTTCCATCTTCGATTTTGGACACCCCTTAGGTATGCTATATTGATATTTTCTAATATAATTAATTGTCTAAATTTATGAAATACTTTATTAGCATTCATATTGAGTTGTAATTGAAAATTTCCACTTACATATAAACTTTTATTAAACCCAAGAACCTCTTACGGTCTTGGTATTCCTTTGAAATCAAATTTAACCATTTAATGTAATTACTTAAATAATATTATCACCTCTAAAAGAATTAGTTGAACATTGAAATTTTGTTGGTATTTTTTAATTAATTTAATAGATTTTATTATATTGAATGGATTTCTTCATAATGTCTATCCTTCCCAAAAAGAATTATATAAAATCGGGTGGAAAGGTCAGACCACATATTTATCATTAATGAACCTGATTAAATGGATTTTTATGCCTTTATTATATCTGGTCCTGATGAATGTAATTCATTAAATGTAATTACTTGTGGCTATTATTAAAAATATGATTAATCATTTGATATAGGATGTAGATAATGGTTAAGGGTTCTTTTTGACAAAATGTTCCATTCTCCCTTACATTGGGTGTTGAGCATGATGTCTAACACTATTGAAACTACAGGTATGGGGGGCATGAAATAATCCCTTATTTTAGATTTTGACATGATGACTTTTCCACCATCTCAAGTGATGACAACGACGTCTCTCATTCATTAGCAGATGTAGGGAATGAACCATTTTTCTTAATCTTATAGGATTGTTTATGTATCAACCCGATATTTTATGAGAATTATTCTTTTTAATTTCATTGATGTAATGTGTTGTATGATACCCCAAATGGAGCTTTCACTACACACATCCATTACTTGGCTTGCATTACACGCAATCATAACCTTCGTCTATAGCGTGTGTAGTACGCAATACCGGGTTTCACTAAATAACGATATATTGTTATAATATTATTATGGAATAGCCATTATGAATAGTATTAATTAAATTTTGAATTTTATTACATTATTTTTCATCTTACAAATTTTCTAGAACATGGTATGACAACAAAATAAAATTTTCCGGTAAAATAAGTATTTTTCAAAAAATACAGTTTTCTCGCCTTTTGATGGTGCACCCACATTAAATCTATTTTTTCACATGTTTATAAGATAAATGTGAAAAAATAAAATTCTTCTTTGAAATTAGGATATAAAAATTTACTTTGGATAAATTTTTCATTTTATTCTGATAACTTTCATATTTTAATGAATAGTAAAAGCATGCTATATTTTTATTAAAAACAACTTTTTTCATCATAATAATATATATGGTTAAATAATAATATTCAAATGTTTTAAAGCTTAAATATAATATATTTTTACCATTTAATTTAATTTAAGTCATTACCGGTAATTTTACATTGAATTGATAGGTAAAAATATTTCAATCTTTGGCAATATTTTATACTTTAAAACCCGTTTTCTTAACAACAGGATAAATTTTAATTTAATTACTACAAGTTCTATGTACTGAATTTTGAAAAATTGATTCCATATTTGGATTCAGTGGGTCCAAATTATGTTAATAGGTTACTTTTATTTTTTTTCATATTATGAATATTAACTACGGTAATTTTTATTTATTTTAGTTAAAGAAAAATCGGGTAATTAAGGGTAAACCGAAGATTATTAAATTACCCTAACACATGCCAAATTTATATTAGATGACTAAAAGTCGACCAATATCACCTAATGGAGAGATGAGATTCATTTTATGGTCTTTTGACCTTGAAAATAATATAATTATTTTTAAAACCAAAGAAAGTGACAACATGTCACTCTCTTAAATCTTATAAGTATAATAATTTAAATTTAGTGATAAAATTCATGAAACCTAGAACATTAATTGTCTCAATAAATAAAATAAAATTATCTATCATATTAGAATATATTTAGAATTTTTAGGGATTAAATATTTTTCATTAATTGTGACACAATAGTGATGAAGAAATTGATTATTTAGTGAAAAATCATTAATATAGTTTTTATTAAAATTTCAATACCTATCAAGAGGACCATAAACTGGACCAAACATTACTGTTACAGAATATATATACCCTAATAATCCAAGTGTGGATTTGTGGACCATTTGGAGCCTTATAAAACCGATTATTACATTTATATTATTTTATTTTAAATGATGTCAAAGATGTCACCTTCATTATTTAATAAATATAACAATTTAAATGTTTTAATTTTAAATTGATAAATTAATGTCAAAATATTATTATGAAATTTAGTATATTTATATTCATCATAGAATTTTATTTTTATTTTTTATGCAACAAATTAGTATTAAAAATAATTATACAAAAATATTGTAGAAACTATTTTATTAAGAGATATACCAAATAAATGGTTTTAAAAAAAAATTAAAATAAGTAATATATGAACAAATTAATGTTCCCCATGATTTTTTTGATTAATATGACATGTTAGTAATCTATTATATATTTTTGTTCGAACATATCATCTGTGTGGTTTTTATTTAAATTCAAATAATTAATAGTGTAAAAATTGACACTATTGATATTTCATAAAAATAACATATTATTAAATTTTTTAAAAAACACAAAAAATATTTAAAAACTAAAAAATGAAAATTATATGGTCTACATGGTTTTAAATTATCCAATTTTTGTAAATTGACAACATTTAATTATGTATTTATAACAATTTAAAATTTAGAAGTTTATTACAAGAATTAAAATTAAATAGATTAAATAAAGATAAATCAAGTTGATAAGGTTTAAAATAAACATAAAACATGTCTAAATTTTATTGGTTGATTATATTAAAATTTTATCTCATCTATTCTTCGATTTTATTCATTTTTTGGGGTTTTTATGTGGGTTTTAATTTTATTATTAATTAATATGTTTAAGGTTTCCAAAAGTGACCCTCTCCTCCCTTATAAAAGGGAACCTCCTCCATCTCCTATACAAAAAACTTTGAGCCTTAATTCTCAAAAATACCCTGACCATTTCCCTTATCAACATCCCTAGAGACATTATAGAGGTTCTGGTCTCCTCAAAAGACCAACCCTAGTACACTATGAGGAAGCTTAAAATAGGTGTGTCGAAGAAGAGGTAATCTCTTCTACCGATTCTTTCAATTTTTCTTTCTTTTGGAAATTCTTCTTCTTTAGTTGTTTCATTATAAAGTAATAACATCAGTATCAATAATATACTTATATGTTTTTATAAACATTAAAAAAACCCCATTTCACCTTCTATCCATCCTACAGAAAACGAAATCACCACGCGTGCGTACGTACAAAATATTTTCTCCACGTCGTGGTGTAATCTATTTTCCACCACCACCATACATGGATGGGTATAATGGTGTAAATAATAACAATATATGATTATTATAACATGATAATAATTCTGAGATATTATATCAAAAACTCCAATTCCATTCATATAATTATGGGAATGATATAATCACTCGTGCGTACGTATGGATTATCGTCTCCACGACACGATTAAATTCATTCTCCATGCTAACCATTTTTGAATAATTATAAAGTGCATATAATAAATTATATTGATATATATGACATAATGTTCTACTAGATTTATATATATATATACATATATATATGTCATATACTTAATTCAATTCAAGTCAATAAGGAAAGGAAAACAGCATTAATGCTTACGTACGACATACTGTTTCCATCAATGGTGTATTTCATTTCATTCATCTATCTATTATATATATGTATATACTGAATATATATTATATATAAATCATGATTAACATTTTTGATGTAAGTAAATCATGATATAAGTAATAATAATATCAATAACAAAAAATCGAACTTGTAGGATAAATGAAACGATTTTACCCAAAACCCTGCTTTAACATGGAATTTACAAAAGAACAGGTAATATAAAGTCATAAGTAAACCATATATGATATCATAATAGTGAATATAATTTTTTAATATGTCAATGACATTATTTAAATCATTATACATGAGAATTGGATACGTACGAAGAATATCAGACCTAAGGTAAGGGATAATTTTGCAAATCTCATTTTTATCTGAGACTGCTTATACCTAAGTATTTACTCGGGTTATATTTTTTTCATCCATGTCCATAAATTTTTTTTCATAATGTGTTTATTATTCTTCAAATGTCTGTTTAAAGTCATTTTTACCCTTTTTTTGACTTTTACTTTGTGTTATGGAAGGAATCTTTCTTTTATTTACCATACGTTGTACTTTATGACTTTCCCATTAAAAGTACGAGGAGAATGTTTTTTTAACTTATAAGGCATGAATAGATTTTTACAGTTTCATAACACCTAATTTTCATGAAGCTTCCTATACAAGATTTCATGATTATTTTCAACAAAATAAATTTTTTAAGTTGAGTGGCATTTTTTGAAAAGAAATTGATTTTGAAGAAGAGTGGATATTTTCCTCAATAATTCATTTCAAGTGTTTTGTAAAAACTATTTTCCATCTAAGATGACATTATTTAGTATGATTATGTTTCAAGTATAATGTCTCTATAATTTACATGGTGTTATTTTTATTATGATGAAATAATATCCATTTTTTATATGGATTATGTGATGATGGGATGATGTTTATGAAACCCATTTTATTCATTGGGTTACAATGAATGTTTTATGTTTATTTTGTGGCACAAGTAAGAATGATTTCATTATGAGATGGGTGGTACCTATATATCCATCCAATTAATTGGGTAAATATTTATATCTCATGATATAGACATGGCTGGAATGGTAAGTTAATTCGGTTCAGGGATATATGACTAGAACAAGGAGTGAACTTGATTCCGTAAGATACTTTTTCCACTATGATGGTATTGGAAGCAATGCCTTGGATACTATGGAAATCATAAAACCATCCTAATGGTTGCCACAATTACATGTTTTATTCCCATGATATTTTATCATGATTGATGTTCCTTTATGATCTATGCCTTACATACTGCCAAGATTTATTTCAAAACTCAATATTTTGACGTTAAAAATTTATGTTCATGTTTTGAAGTTCGAATGTATATGGTTTGTTTTATTTTCTCCATGCATACCCTTACTGAGCATTTGAGCTCATCTGTTTTATGTTTTCTTTTCCCCATGATATAAAGAAATGTTTTAGGTAAGAAAACAAATGGGGAAGATCATTATTGGAGATGTCGAAGATCTTTCCCCATGATTAGAAGATTATTTTTCTATGTTTCCATAGACACTAAACTATTACGGTCTATGTTTGTTTGTTTTTGTTATGTATTAAGTATTCCGAAAAATTAATGTAATATCCATGTAGGTCTACATTTGGTTCTCTACAGTTTGTATCAAAGAGAGGGTTATTCAACCTTTGGAAACTCGGATTCGAGAACTTTAGTGAGATCCCTAGGAGATTTCTAAGGTTTGTCTAGGGATTTCCCTAAGGTTAAGTATAACTTTAGGTTATAGTCCTAGAATTATGGTAACGATATTAGAATTAAAACTATGATGTTAGATATTGAAGGTACTCCCCCTTTATTATGTTGTTTTCCTAGCATGACTTTTGCCTCTCACACTGTTCTTTTTGGGTTTTAGATGCTGGCAGGAACCATAAAGAACTGTGTTGATCAATGTAATGGACAATGTAATGATTTTCCTCCTGAACAACCAAATGTGATGGGATATGAAGTGCAAAATATTATTGATATACTTACAGAAGCTATGAATCATTATGGATTTCCAAAGGGAACTATATTCTATTGAGTCTGTCATGACGAAACGTACACCTTATTTCAATGGGTCTTCTGATTCACATGTGGCTAAACAATGGATCAGTACCATTGAAAAGATATTTTCCATACTTTTTTGTTCAGAACATGAAAAATTCATTTTATTTTTTTTGCTGTTTAGATGGTGAATCAGACTAGTGGTGGACTATAATTAAGAATACAAGTCCCCAAGATAAAATTGAATCCATGGAATGGGATGAGTTCAAGAACATGTTTTTCAGTAATTACATCCCTATAATTCTTCGAACAGCGATCAAAAAGGTGTTCCTTGATCTAAAGAAGAAGGATGATGAATCTGTTGGTATATACGATGCGAATTTTACAAGCCTTGTAAGGTATGCATCTGGCATTATCATCCAACTAGAAAGTAAAGTTGATCAATTCTTCAGTGGCATAAAACCAATTCTTAGAAGGGAATTAGCTATAAGAGACTTCATTAGCTATGATGAAATTTTGCATTGTGCTATCAAGGTAGAACTGGAATATGGTGTAACATATCCATCTCATGGTTTTAACCAGAAAAGAAAGATGGAGTTCAAGTAAAAACCCTAGAACAGTGGTGAAAAGAAGGTGAATGTTTCTTTATGCTCAAAGTGTGGAAAGAAGCATGGTGGAGATTTTATAAAAGGTTTAAAAAATGTTTCATGTTTGGAAAAGAACGTCATCAATCAGATGAGTTCCAAAGTAATGGGAAAGAGGTTTCTAATGATGTGAATAGAGATAAAACTACAGAGAATACTCTACCAACACTTCAATTCTTAAAGTGCAAGGAAATGGGGCACTATGATAATCAATGCCCTTATCCAAGGGTTAATGATGATTGATGTGACAAACCTGTTAATGCAAAGGACAAAGGGAAGTCACATGCGATCACTAATGGTGATGTTGAGTATGGAAACAATATAGTGTAATGATTATGTGTTAATGTAACAGGATTCCAAAATAACATTGTAGAATCTAATTTATAGTATTGTGGAATATTAGAATATCTATGTATTGGTTTATTATGGTTTTCAATAACTATATGGTACTGATAACAATGAAAATTAATTCAAATATTTTGGAAAGCAGATGATATGTGCATAATGAAGGGATAAAGAAAAAATAATATGTTTGATAGTATTAATGAACTCATTACTGATATGAGGAAAAATTGATATCATGGTTTAAGTATATATGAATTTTTTGGATTTTGGTATGTGGAAGGAGTTACCTTTTGATAGCATTCATGTTTTAACTATGGTTCTATGGTAATTTATGTTTCAAGAGAATACAAGATTAAGGTATTCACATGTTTGTAATGCAATCAAAAATATATATCTTATGGTATTTGGAGAATAAATTATGGTATTCACATGCTTGGTTGATGACATTTATAGTAATTATTTTCTTTATAATATGATATTGGACATATGTATTTTGGATAAGTCTAAATACTAGAATGGATTAGGTCAGACATCAGATAGTATTGTTTAAGGCTAGAACTTTTTTTGATATTATTTCTATAATGTTATAATATCAAAGTTTTAGAAAAAAAGACAACCTGCAGGATGGGAGACAACCCATCGTGTCAGACAAGTTATAGGAATTGAACCCACAACCAAAGTGTGATAGGCCTTTATTGACTACCACTGGCCTACAAGAAGTCCTTGGTTAGTAGAAACTAGTTTTATTTTATTAAGCGGTATGATAGATGAATTATAAGTCCATTTTTGAAATCATATAAGATTAACCTCACCATAGATGGTCTTATGTATATTTGATAAAAAAAATTAAACTTTTGTTTGAGACCGATGGATTCACCCATCATTCTATCACATGATCTGCTAACACTTCACGAATCAGAAATTTAACATCATTTCTTTAAGAGATGAAGTGAAAATTGTTCAAGGCATTAAAAATGGTGAGATTATACCGAAATAAAGTAAGTATTTCTTCTAATTCAAATTCTTTAACTTTAGGGAAATCATCATGAAAACCAAAAATATTTTCCTAGTGCCCTTATATCCGATGAATTAGATGGTGCCTTAGATCCTCACAAATTTATGGCTTTGTGATTATTGTCTTTTTCATATCTATTTTCTCTACCACTCTCCATCAGAACTTGATGGTTAGGTTTCTCTTCCATATCTATATTTTCACCTATGATCTCTTATTTGGAAACCCAGTGATGAGTTAATTTGGTTAATCGATATGTTTCATAATTATCTTTATAAAATTATGTTTTAGTAATCCTTTTTACGATGTGGGTTTCATTGAAAGAAACTTTCATGTAGTAAACCATTTATAGCCCTGACGAATTTCAAGGGAGAAATTCATTTTAAGGGGGGAATAATGTAACAAACCTAGATTTTATTATAATTATTCTTTTTAATTTTATTTATGGAATGTGTTGTATGCAACATCAAAGGGATCCAGCACTACACGCATCACTACCTTGGCTTGCATTACACGCAATCACGACCTTCCTCGATAGTGTGTGTAGTACGCAATGCCGGGTTTCACTAAACAAGGATATATTGTTATAATAATATTATGGACAAGCCATTATTAATATTATTAACTACATTTTTAGTTTTATAACATTATTATTCATCTTATTCATTTTCTATAACATGGTATGAGAACAAAATAATTCTTTCGGGTAAAATATGTATTTTTTAAAAAATACAGTTTTTCCGCCTTTTGATGGCGCACATGCTTAAAATATATTTTTTGACAAGTTTATAAGTTCAATTTAAAAAAATAAAAAATTTCATTGAAATTAGGATATAAAAATTTAGTTTGGATAAATTTTCATATTATTCTGATAAAGTTCATATTTTAATGAATAGTTAAAACAAACAATATTTTAATTAAAAACAACTTTTTTAATTGTAATAATTTATATGGTTAAATTATAAAAATGAATAGTTTTGAAGTATAAATTGAATATATTTTTACCATTTAATGTAATTTATGTCGTTACCATTAATTTTACATTGAATTCATAGGTAAAAACATTTCAATCTTTGGCAATATTTTAACTTATAAAACCTATTTTCTTAACAACATGCTAAATTTTAATTTAATTATTGAAACTTCTATGTTTTTAATTTTAAAAAATGGATTCCATATTTGGATTAAGTGGGTAAAAATTATTTTAATAGGTTACTTTACTTTTTTTGATATTATGAATTGTAACTATGATAATTTTTATTTTCTTCAGTTACAGATAAATCGGGTAAATAAGGGTAATCCTAAGATTATAAAATTACCCTAACACATACCAAAATTCTTGTGGACGACTATAAGTAGACCAATATCACCTATGGGTCGGATTTGATTCATTTTATGGACTTTTGACCATGAAAATAAATAAATCATTATTAAAACCAAAGGAAGTGACAACATGTCACTCTCTTAAATCTTATAAGTATAATAATTTTAATTTAGAGATAAACTTCATGAAACATAAAACATTAATAGTCTCCAGAAATATAATAAAATTATCTATATCATGAAAATTTATTTATTATTTTAAGTGATTAAATAATTGTCATTAATGGTGACACAATAGTGATGCAGAAATTGATTATTTAGTGAAAAATAAATAATATAGTTTGTATTGAAATAACAATATCTATCAAAATGACCAGAAACGTGACCAAACAATATTAGTCGAGTATATCAATACTCTAATCATCCAAGGGTCGATTTTTGGACCATTTGAGCCTTATAAAACCAATTATCACATATATATTATTTTATTTTAATTGATGTCAAAGATGTCACCTTCATAATTTAATAAATATAACAATTTAAATGTTGGATTTTAAGATGATAAATTCAAGTAAAAATATTATTATAACATTTAATATATATCTCTTCATCATAAGATTTTTTTTTAATTTTTATGCAAAAAATAAGTATATTAAAAAATTATACAAAAATGATGTAGCAATTATTTTATTAAGAGATATAACAAATAAATTGTTTTAACAAATATTAAAATAAATAAAATATGAACAAATTATTATTCCCCGTGAATTTTTTTGAGGAAAATTACTTTTTATGGATCTATTATATATTTTTGTTCGAACATATCTCAGGTTTGGTTCTTATTTAAATTCAAATAATGAATAGTGTCAAATTTGATACTATTGATATTTTATAAAAATAACATATTATTAAATTATTTAAAAATCACAAAAAAAATTTAAAAACTACAAATTGAAAATAATATTGTCTAAATGGTATTAAAGTATCCAATTATTGGAAATTGACAACATTTATATATGTATTTATAAAAATTTAAAGTTTAAATTTTATTACAACAAAATAAAATTAAATAGATTAAATAATGATAAATCAAGTTGATAATGTTTAATATAAACATATAATATGTCTAAATTTTATTGGTTGATGATATTAAAATATTATTTAATATCATCTTCGAATTAATTCATTTGTGGAGGGTTTTATGTGGGTTTTCATTTTATTATTAATTAATATTTTTAAGGTTTCCAAAGGTGCCCCTCTCCTCCCTTATAAAAGGGCACCTCCTCCCTCTCCTCTTGACAACATATTGAGCCTTCAAGCTCGGCCAAACCCTACCAATTTCCATTCTAAAATTCCCATGAAATATTATAGAGGTTCTGGTCTACTCAAAATACCAACCCTAGTACCTTAAGAGGAAGCTTAAAAGATGTGGGTCGAAGAAGAGGTAATCTCTTCTACCAATTCTTTCAAGTTTTCTTTCTTATTCAACTTCTTCATATTTAGTTGTTTCATTAGAATGTAATAAAATTAATATCAGTAATATACTGATATGTTTTTATAAATAATAAACAACCCCATTTCACATTCTTTCTATCCTAAGGAAAACGAAATCACCGTGCATGCGTACATACAGAATACTGTTTCCACGCCGTGGTGTAATCTATTTTCCACCACCACCTTACATGGATGTGTATAATGGTATAAATAATAACAATATATGATTACAATAACATGATACTAATTCTGGGATATTATATCATCAACTCCAATTCCATTCATATAATTATTGGAACGATATCATCGCTTGTGCATACGTACGAATTACCGTCTCCACGACGCGATGAGATTCATTCTCCATGTTAACCATTTAAGAATAATTATAATGTATATACAATAAATAATAAGGATATATATGGCTTAATAATTCTACTAGATTTATATATATATATATATGTCATATACTTACTTCCATTCAAGTCAATAAGGAAAGGATAACAGCATTCATGTGTACGTACGGCCTACTATCTCCATAAACGGTGTATTTCATTTCATTCATCCATCTATTATATATATTTATATACTGAATATATATGATATATAAATCATGATTTAAATTCTTTAAGTAATTAAATCATTATATAAGTAATAATAATATCAATAACAACAAATCGAAACATGTACGATAAATTAAACGATTTTAACCAAAATGCTGCTTTAACATGGAATTTACAAAAGAACGGGTAAAATAAAGTCTTAAGAGAGCCATATCTGATATCTCAACAATGAATATGATTCTGTAATAATTCAATGAAATTATTTAAATCATTATACATGAGGTTCGGATATGTATGAAGCATATCGGACCTAAGGTAAGGGATAATTTTGCAAATCTCATTTTTATCCGAGATTTCTTATACCTTAGTATTTACCAGGGTTATATTTTTTTCATCCATGTCCATAAAAATGTTTTTCATAATTTCTTTAATATTCTTCCAAGTATTTTTAAGGCCATTTTTACCCCTTTTTTTACTTTTACTTTGTTTTATTGAAGGAATCTTTCTTTTGTTTACCATACATGGTACTTTTTGACTTTTCCATTAAAAGTACGAGGACAATGTTTTTTTAAATTATTCGACATGATCCGATTTTTATGGTTTCATAATGCCTAATTTTCATTAAGCTTCCTATACAAAATTTCATTATTATTTTCAACAAAATACTTTTATTTTAAAATTGAGTGGCATTTTTTGAAAGGAAAATGATTTTGAAGAAGAAAGGATATTTTCCTCAAAAAATTAATTTCAAGTGTTTTGTCAAAAACAATTTCCATATAAGATGACATTATTTAGTGTGATTATGTTTCAAGTATAATGTCTCTATTATTTAAATGGTGTAATTTTTCTTATGATGAAATTATATCCATTTGTTTTATATAGATTATGTGATGATAGGATGATGTTTATGAAACCCATTTTATTCTTTGGGTTACGATGAATAATTTATGTTTATTTTTTGGAAAAAGTAAGAATTATTTCATTATGAGATGGGTGGGACCTATATATACCTACAATGAATTGGGTAAAGATTTATATCTCATGAGATATACATTTATGGAATGGTAAGTTAATCCAGTTCAGTGATACAGGAATGGAATGAGGAGTGAACTCGATTCAGTAAGGGACTTTGTCCACTATGATGGTCTTGGAAGCAATACATTGGATGCTATGGAAATAATAACATGTGCTTTATAATTTCCACAATTACATGTTTTATTCACATGCTATTTTATCTTGATTGATGTTCCATTATGATCTATGCCTTATGTACTACCATGATTTATTTCACAACTCTTGATTTTGATGTTAAAACATTATTTTCATGTTTTGAATTTTGAATGTATATGATTTGTTTTATTTTCTCCACGCATACCCTTACTGAGCATTTTCGCTCACCCTTTTATGTTTTCTTTTCCCTAGGATTTAGAGAAAGGATTTAGGTAAGAAAACAAAAGGGGAAGATCGTTATGGGAGAATTCAAAGATATTTCACCATGATTAGAAGATTATTTTTCCGAGATTCCAAAGACACTAAACTATTGTGGTCCTTGTGTGTTTTTTTTCTTATGTATTAAGGATTCCACAAAAGTAATGTAATGTCCATGTTTGTCATGCTTTGGGTCTCTAAAGTTTAGACTGGTTATAGAAGACTATGTTATTCCCACATCCATCCAATACCTAGTATTTCAGGTATATGGATACTTATGTCTTCACATACTTATACAATAAAGGTGGATTCAATATATAATTATACCAACTATATATATACAATTACTATATATATAGTTATATATCAAAAAAGTAGTCCATTTATGAACTAAAGTGGGTAGAGCCTCCAGGTGTACTTTAGGTATAGGAGCAAACATTTACTTAATAATTTATAATGGATGATTAATTATTTACACCTATATGTTGTGTAGAAATGAAAACATCTTGTATTACATCAAGATACCATTTGTGGTGTCCTACGTGGATTTTATCTCACACCTTACTTGGGCCACCTTTGGTACCTTAGTAGATTACTTGTCTACAATTATGGATATGGGAATCTTCCCTGCCAGAGATATTTAATATGATTTACTCATAATTGGATCATAAGAGTAGAGGATTGAGAATATAATAGGGATTCTAGTGGATCGGACTTTGGACCTTTTTTTGTATTTGTATAGAATGTTGTATATGTCAATCACTTGTTCCCCTTTTGTATATCAACTATCCATGCATCCTTGTATATGACACAACCTACTATCTTATGATATTATTATTTAGTTTTTCATTTACTGGTTCTTCCATAGATTATTATTACAACATCTGTATGTGATTCTGCTACAACGGGTTACTGATCCATTAATTTAGTCTCTATTTATATCCTGCTTCTGATATTGTTTTTCTGTTTATTTTATCTATTGTTTCACTTAATATGAGGGTATACTCTCCCAACTATACCACCTTTACACACTTCCTTCTAGTCATCATCTAATAAAGTATGGGGAGGTGTTCCTGAGTCCATGTGACACACCCGCTCGAGGTCCTGGTTACGTGGACGTTGGGTTGGTACATTATATGGTTGATCATAGTTTCATTAGTATGTAGATTTTATTGATCTTCTATGACTATAATATACTAATTATATATTAATTTAATCACTTAAACCCAAAAAATACAACAAAAATTATGTGGAGAATGGAATGAAAATGATAATGAAAAAATTCCTCAACAATGTTTCCAATTGAAGTGATGAGTTTTCACTAGATGAATTTAAACCCTTATTTTAATTTTTCCCATAAAAGATTTATAGTATATTTGTACCCAAGGTTTACAATTTTGATATTTCAACTATTGAGTTTCTTAATGACATGTTTTTAATCAACTACTTCTACTTTTCTAGGGAAATTGGTCACTGAAATATTTAAAAATAATTTTATAAACTAGTGAAAATGAAAATATAATTAGATAATTAGAAATTAAATTAATAAAATACCTAATAGTTTCTAGAACTATCAATTTTCATTTAACATTATTTCTTCATTGTTTGAAAATAATTTCAAAACAATAACTCTCTCAATGCATAGAACAAAATATAAAATCATGCATTTTATTACTTTTTTTAAATTGAGGAAAACAACCAAGATCATGACCATCATCATCCTTTGAGTAAGATTTGATAAATTCACTCAATGATCATGAGGTATAATAAGAAAATAAATTACGTTTATACTAAAAATCCCCAAGCATTATATGATAGATTAAATAAATAGTATTGACTTTAGACACTTAATTCACCTAAACATACAAGCCACATTAGAAAATTTACATACTATAATCAGTGATATATCATTATTAAAATGGAATTAAATTATTAATTAAATGGTATAATAATAAAGCATAAATCGATGATCAAATTTCAATGTTTAATAATTTCGATAGAGTTTCAATTTTAAATTAAATGTTTGGAAACTCATAAAGACATCATCATTTGAATCCACTAGTTATAACTGCTGAAAATATAGTCGGATATGATTAATGTGTAAGAGAAAACGCCAAAAATTTTCTTCATTAGATCAATTGAAAATATATCTTCTTTAATCTCTTAGAAATATCTCTCGGATATTCTCTCAATGATTTGATCCTAGTACCTCTCCTATTGTTAGTCATGATTATCTACTATCAATTCCAATGTGTCCACTCCATTTAAATCTCATATATCTCACATTTTATTAAAAAATATCCATCTCGATAAATCTTATACATTATTCACCTAATCATGGCCAAATCACATCCTTGGAAATCATTATTTGGTCCCTCAAATTTGATTTTATCTCAATCACGTGATGGAATGTTTTCTTTTAAAATATCCCAAAGTTAATATATGAAACATAAGTATTAGGTTTACCAATCCCTTTACATCATCATATTTGATTTCTTGAAAAGGTAACCATGTGGAGTTCGAGAGAAAATACAGTCGTAAATCTCTCCTACTCAAGGCCCTATTCATCACTCATGTGGGGATGGTTACATAGTGGTTTAAACATCAATATTTAAACAAAATAGTATTAATCTTCTAAAAATGATGATCAAATTCACAATTATGGGGTTCATCCATAAAATTTTATGAACTTCAATAATGTGGGGTTCATCCAATAAAATTAGATTCATGAAACTAACGATCCTCTTAAATATGTGGTTCATATTAAAAATGCTTGGTTTCCAATATAGATGTTCTATTAAAATGTGGGTATCATCTTAAGTTATGTATTCATCCAACAATCAAATTACCATACTTTCGTTTTTTAGAAAATTTTTGCATGGATAAACCATTACTAAAAACATCATAGATTAAATATTTTATCTATTTGAAGAAAAACTAAAAAATAAATTAAAATAAAAAAATAAATTGAAAAATAAATTCATGGATCACAAATATAATCAAGTAAAAAATTTAAATTATCAATATAAAACAAGAAGAAATATTATTATTTACATTAATTTAGAAAAATTCAAAAAAGTAACTAGAATATATAATTAACCATTTAAATTATAATTTAAGAATTTAAAAGATAGAAAATATGATAAAAATTACCTAGAAAAAGATATGAAGAAGAGTTTTAAATAGTATACGAATCATCAAGATAGTTCCAAGGGTCTACCATGTCCCTTGAAACCTTATATATTTGATGTAATTTAAAGGATAATTCATTTTATGTCTCATGTTTCACCATGCACCAGTGGTGGGACCAGATATCACTAAAAATGTAAACAAATGAATATAAATTCAGGAACATCATAGGGACCACATACCTTACTTAGGTAGTTATTCCATTTAGTCATAGCCCAAATAATACCACCAAAAATTTACCAAGTCTAATAACCCATTTCCCATACACATGAATCTTGATTCATCTAATATCAATGAGACTATAACTAACCACTATAGTTAACCAACCTATCCTATCATCCACTTGGAAAATGAATCAGATTTACATAAGGCCAAAAGTGCATTCTTGAACCTTAGAGATAGGTAACTAGTGTATATGCATCACAAAAATTAATTTGGGATATATTTCTCCTTAAATAAAAAATAAAATATTAAAAAAAACATCAACTGGGAGTTAGGGATGGACATACCTTACATTAAAATTTTATTCATGATCAAACGAATAAGTATACAAAATAATTTGAAATACCAAATAGATCATAACAAATAATAATGATCTGACTCATTTAATGAAATATGAGACATCAATCCATAATAATAAAAATATACAAATAGCATAAATAGGTATATCAAAAATATGAAACTGAAAGTAGCTACATACAAAGATGTATTGGATGATACAATTCTAACAAAAAATAAATAAATCCTAATCTAATATGAGAACCAACACCATGAAACCTTTGATTTATCACCACCACCCAACTCACACCACATCAGCCATAACGAAAACAACATGAATCCAATTGAAAAACATAAATCTTGAGATATATAGGCATGAGATAATATTTCTAGTATATTTACACCATCAGAGAAAATGCATTCTGTTTTTTAAGGAAATTCATAAATTTTCATTTGAAAGTAGAACTATAAAATAGGCTTTGAAATATAAAGATCTCACAGAAAGTTACAACTTCATAAACTTATTTCCATAAATTTCACTTTATTTTCTTAAACTAAAAAAACATTCTTTGAAAACATTTCCACCGGCCTAAGACATTTCAAAACCACACACCCAGTTATACTTATCAAAAAAAGAACATTTTTTTCTTGAGATGGAAATAATAAATTCATACAAACTGAAGTCATTGAATCCCACCTTAAACCATTAATCATATTTTGATACCAAAATTTAAACACACAAAAGAGTATTTAAATTAAAAAATTGGCTTTCCATACATATTTGATTGAAATTTCCAAAGGAAAAAATCCAATACACACAGTTCAATCATTACAGTGCCTAAACCACAATGTCACACGAATATGATAAATAGAAGAATGATATGGGCGCCATAAAAATACAGGCAAGGAGAATGATACAAACAAACACTATATCCAAAACCCTAATGTAAACCACTAATACAGAAATCAAATGTATCATAGGCTCTACTTTGGGATCCCTAATGTGAGACTTATCTAATATTTTTTGATTTCCCACTCATAAACGAATTTTCAATAAATGAAAATATTAAAACCATAAATCATCTAACATTTCCACACAAGATTCAATGCAATAACACCCCCTCACAACCCTATTTCCTAGAACAGCTAGAGGTTCACTAGTAGAATATTAAGTGACTAGCGTAATATGAAAATATATCTCCCACCTAGTACCTATTTTCCCATGATCAATAATAAAGTTAGGAAAAAACATTCACAACCATGATTAACATTAAAGGAATAAGAAATGACTATCCCTCACCTGAAGCACCTTCACAATAAATATCCTCATATATCTCACGCATTTTTAATATAAAAAAATTATATTCTCACTCAAAAAGATAAACATACATTATATAATGAAAATAACCCACACAAGGGGTAAAAAACTCATGGGGAAAATCAGGAGGGGTGTTTTACAACTAACCTTTAAAAACCAGTGTGTTAAATGAGCCTTTGTCATAAAACATGGCTTGGATTACAAATAACTTCCATGTATCATAAAACACCACTCCATGAACTCTCTGTAAACCAACATAAATATCACTCACATTTAAAAACATTTCAATGATACCCTTTAAAACATGATTCTTCTTCTTTAAAATCAAAGACACGGTTAATGTCCATCCATTTCCATTAAACACATTTTAAAAGATACATCAAGGTATTTTCATAAGGGTTAAAACACACACTAATTTCAAATATAAATTTTAAATTCATCAAATAACTCATTCATAAAAACATTTATGTCAAATCCTCAATTTAAAATAATTTACAGCTTGAAATATAATTTTCAATCATTAAACCCTAAAACTGGATCAAAATCCATCATATACCATTAAAAACATTTCAAAAATCCCCAAATGCATTTCACATATATGTATTTCATAAAAAATCCTTTTCAATCAAGAAAACAAGAATTTAAAAGTTAAACCCTTTTTGTTATGCTCAAAAACCATAAAAAAATTTAAAATTATCGAAGTTTTATGACAAGAAATCATAACATCAAAAAATGAATTTAGAAAACATAAGAACACTATAAATTCAAAGATGAAACAATTTCATTGAAACACCTACCTTAAAGGGATATAAATTGATATGAAACCCATAAAAATGTTTCACCTTCAATAGTGACCACCCAATCAAGGATAGAGATGGTGTCTATAAACCCTAGATAAACAAATCTCAACATTATATTATCCTAAAACACTAATATTGGTCACAAGAGTTATAAGGTTCATGGGAGAAGATAAATCCAATACAAATAATGGATTAGAGGAATAAAAATAAAAAATGAATATTTACCACATAATATATCGAAAGACACAAATGGAATGCCTTGAATTGAGAGAGAATGGGGTTGGATTTCCTCCTTGGGATCCCAAGGGTTAACTGATACAAATGGGGGAGAAATGGGTGAGAAAAAGATTAATTTGATAGGGAAATTTAGGGAAATCTCATTTTAAGTGATTATAGGAAGTCCACACGATTTGGTTACACAGTTTTCCAAATCATGTATAGTCCAAAAACACTTGAATAGTTTCAAGGGAACTCCATGATATTTAAAATGTTTTTTGAAATCCATGAGAAGTGGATCTTCCACCTTGACATCCCCCTCTATATGGTCACTGAATGGTTACACCTAACTATGTGGGTAATCTATGAAACCCATATAAATTCTTAAGAAAAATTATTGGTCTAAACCCCACTAGAACTCTAAACTCCACAGGATAAGATAAAATATAATAAATTAATCTCTACAGTGACATGTGGGTATCAGAATTCTCCACACCCTATAACTTTCTAAACCTATAAATGATGCGGCTAAAAAATAAATATAATGGAAAATGAAAGATACAAAAATGAACTAACTAAAAGAACCACTCAATATCATCGAACATTGAATCCAAAAACTGACCCCTTACAAAAATATCAAACTGATCATCCACAAGATTTCAAAACCTCTCTAGACGTAACCATAAAAACAATCTCAGACAATAATTCATAAGAATTGAGGGAGACATAGCATATTCTCCCCACTATTTATTATTACTCTAAAATAGCGGAAAAAAAAATTTGAGATATTAAACATTAAACCAACTATGAAACCATGAGAGAAACTCACTCTCAAAATAAAATCACTTACTAACAAAACAAACTGATGAAAAATACTAGGAAACCTCAAAATAATTATATGATCTCTCACCTTAGGCCACAACACACATATATAACCTAGGTTTACTAAGTTTTTCACCCAAACATGGTGGATCCCAAACCTCTTGAGACACCCTGGGGTGTCAATTTTCTAAAATAATCATTTGGTCCCTTTTTATCTTGATTTTGAGGGTGTATTGTGTCCAAATTTTATGTTTTGGAGGATTTTATAGGGGTCTGTCTTTAAGTTGCATAGTTTTTTAACCATGTGGGTTCTATAGGGGATCTTGTGCTCCCTGTTCACAAGATATATTGGGAGATCATGGTTAGGGTACATGGTTACATAACAGAGTGTGCCATGTGTGAAAACCATGAACCTCTCAATAGAAGTGATCTTCATAGTTTCTGTATATTTTGTAAAATCATGTGTGGTAACCATATAGACTAAATAGGTTGAGGTATTTTGGTCTTTTTCCCTTCCTTATATTTGTGGATTTCATCATAATATTCCCACACTCAAAATAGGTATACCAAATTCCTCCCATGGTATTTCTTCCACACACTAAGATTACCCATGATGAATTCTAGGTAGTTTCCTGTTGGTTCTTCATCCAGATCAAGTGGTATCAGCTCCTCTCTTATCTTTCTCTTGTTTTATCTCTTTTTTTTACAATCCCTATTAACCTAATGGTTATGTTTGGTCAATTTTCATGGATATATTTTATAATAATTGTTTATTTTGGTTTATAATGGTTTTGAGACAGAGTTGGAATCCCTTTCTAGTCGATTTCATTTATGGTGGCATGGTTCCATCACTTGATGTAGGTTTTTATTTTTTATTTTACTTTATTCGAGAGTACAAATTTTTCTTTGGTTTAAAATTTCATGTTTGGCCTAGATAATCACGGTTCAAACTATCAATTGTTGTTTATATAAAGATTCCTTTGACTTTATTTGTATTAATTTGGAAAATGGATGGAATTTCATGATTGAAAGGTTACAATGGTGTGAATTGGTATTTTATGCACTCCACATATTTGGTAAAATTGAAATTTTGGTTTTATTAAAGAAAAAAGACTTGTTTTTTATGTTTTATGGAAGATGAGGTTTCTAATGTGGGGTTTCTTTTCATGTTAAAAGATTAATCCCATGCTTTAAATGTTTTTCTAGTGTTAAGATGTGAAATGGGGTTTCCCATGAATTTTGTGGTTGTAATTTTTTATTATTATGTTTTCTTTTGGAATTTTTTTTTTGGCATTCCATGTTTTTCTAAGAAAAGAATTCCTAAATTTATATATTATAGGTATAAAAGTGAAGGACCATTTTGAACCTTTTGATGCATTGATTATGGATTGTCCTCTTGTTAAGACCCTTTTATTTTGATAATTGGTTTCTTATACCTGTGATAGATGTTTAGATATCTGACTCATGTTGCTATTGTTTGTTGATCCTCAATTTTAGGGTAGTACGGGAGGTGGGAATGATGTGATTGTGGTGTTAGACATATGGGTTTGTTACTATAATGTGATGATGTTATTGTTTATGACCCTCCACTATAATTATTACATGAGGAGGAAAAGTTTGATAAGTTTTTAGGAGTGTGAAATTACCTGATTATTTGGGGTTTGGCACTGGTTGTACCCCCCTCAGTTGTATAAAACATCAAGCTTTGGGGTTCATCACGTAGAAGATTTCCTGGAGATATTTAGTGTATATAGGTGTGACTACAACCATATCGGTAGTTAGGTCTAAATTTTTTTCTTATGTGATCTTATTAGTCCTGATAGTTCTTCCTCATTCTATGTATCAATGATTATTCCTTTTCTTAAACATATCCACTAATGTATTTTTTATTTATTGTATGGAATTTCTTTGTGGGTTGATCATTTTATAGTTTTGAATTTCTAAGATAGTTTTATTCTATCTGTTATTTAGCATGTGGATTCTTTATTATATACCCTAATTACCTTTTTTATCTTAATTTGGATGTTTTTGTTTGATTTTAATGTAAATAGGGAAAGTGGTTGTCAAAGGTACATTCATATCAACATGTTATTGAAACATTTTAAACCATGGGTTGGTTTAATTTCAAAAGTGTGTTGTTTAATGAAATTTTTTTTGGTCTCCTTTGAATTTGATCTATTTTAAAATAGAACTAATTTAATGAAATAATTTTCAATAGTATATCTTTGAGGAATTGCATGTTTTAAACATATTTTTATCCCATTATTTAAATGTGAAAATGGAATCCTATTTTTACATTCCTCATTTTTAAAATATCATAATTAGTTTTTAAATTTAATTAAGTGAACCCGATTAATTATAGTATCTTAATTACTTTTTCTCACACCCAAAATAATAACATTGGTGGGTATGTAGTCTTTATGCCTCCTATGAGACTTTTTAGGTCATTGATTTTAGGATGGATCTGGTTCCCCCTTCTTTGGTAAGCCTTTGGTGTTGGGATCATGGTGGTGACTCAAGTGTCACCTGGATTTGGTGATTGGAAAATAAATTTATACAACCAGTTGGCTTGAGTTTATCTTGGCCGCTATGGTCTTTGATTTTTTTTCTTTTTTTCTTCCATTGTAGTTTTAGAACTCAAAATTAATTATTTTTATCAAATTTAAATTCCATTTTTTATGTGATTTTAAATATATATTATTTCTTATTAGGATGTTAGTATATTCATCATCCATGAAGTTAAATCCATCCCCAGTGGTTAGGTTAAATACCCCTTGATATTTTTTTCAGTCTAGGTGGTTGGGGATGCCCCTTGAGTACGCAGAGTTTGGTTCAGATGGCCAACTTGGTTGGTCCATTAAAAATGGTGTCATATGATATAGGGTCTTAAAGGAGTCCTAGGTTCTTGAGACTCACCTTTATGATATTCTAGGTTCAATTTTAGAAAGTATATAAGACTATTGGTAATCGGGCGGTAGTTATCAGAATGTGATATTCCTACTCTTCCTTGTGTAGGACCTCAAATATCAATAGGTGGTTTGGAGTCTCCTTTTGGTTTTTGAGGTCATGGTGTAATTTTTTAGATGTTTTGGTGTTGAGTGTTGTTTCTATAAGTTGTAAGGATTTTTTGGTACACATCTTAGGAAATTACTCATTTTGGATTGAAAATTGGTAGGACTTCAGTTGGATCAGGGTTAATGTTCAGCATCTATCAAACCATGTGAAAGTTATATTAACCATTATAGAAAATAATCCAGTTTCACTTGAATGGTTGACACACAGTCTAAAAAAATATTCATCTAAATGGTGTATAGTGGAGAAAATTTGGAATTTCATTTTTTCTTTATTGTTAGTTTTAGGATATTTTTTTTCCTGTTTTTGAATGCTTATGATATTTTTTTGGTTTTTGAATATTTTTGAAAATAAATTTATTATTATTTATTCAATAGTATATTTTGAAAAAATTGTTTTTCTTACCTTATTTTATTAGGTTAAAATATTGTGTTCCCTTGAATTATTTTTATGTTGTGTGTATTTTCAATGAAATAATTTCATAAGTTTCTAGATGATGGGATCCTTGAAATTTTTGTAGGTGAGTTGATTTTTTCATAAGAAACGTTTTGAAACCATGATAAACATTTTTTTGGTATTTTTTGTTTCAAAATGCTTTGGTATTTTGGGGTGAAATGTTTATAAAAATTTTAAAATGGGCCATGTGACCATGATTTGGTCTATTTGGGTTTCTTGTTCCATTATGTAAGAGTTCTAATTATTTTTAATCTTATTGTAGTTTTTATTATTTTAGTTTTTCATCCTTGTGTTGAAAAAAATTTAAAGTGGATTGATTGAGTTATTTTCATTGTTTTATGAGGTTCTATAATGTGTTTCGCAGAAAGGAATCATAAAGTGAGGAATATAATTCCTCATATAGTTGTCCAAGTGATCCCAGAGTTGTCCATATGATTCTTAGAACTACCCCAACTGGTGATGGATTGGTAGATCTATGATCGTTCCAACTCATGGAACATAAATGATAGTTTCTAAATTGGTTCCCTCTAGTTTAATATGGTGATCAAGGAACCTATGATGCAACTGAGTGGTAATCAAGGTTGATGATATTTCTGACTTGCTAGAAAATTTAAAAACATCAATGGTTATATGAACCATTATCTTGTTCATAGATTTGGTTATAGAATGGTGGGATATTTCTGTTCATACCAAACCATTCGAACCTCTATCATGGGGATATTTCAAGGCTACCATCATTCATTACTTTTATCCTATAAAAGTGAGATTTGAGAGAGAAATATAGTTTTTAGTTATCCTGTAAGGCCATAATTTAGTGAAAGACTATGTAGATAATTTTACTATCATGGTTTCTTTCCCTCAAAATTTATCCATTTATGATTAAAATATGGTGTGGTTCTTTTCTATAGAACTAAATTCGGAGCTACATTCATCAGTTCTTTATTTGGGCCATGCTTCCTTTGAGGAATCATTTTTATGGTTTTTTTGTTATTGAAATCGTAATAATGTAACCTATAGATGGTAATTCTTCATTTTCTATTAGATATAGTAAATAGAATCTGAAATGTGATGATTGTAAGAAAGAAGGTGATAAGGGAATGAAGTTGTCTTCTCATCCCATCATTCCTTTCATACTGAAGTAGAAGCCAACTGTGTGTTTCCAATATGGGAAATCCATGAACATTTGACCTTTTTTCTATTATCTCTGAATACCTATCATCATTGTGTTTTTCTTAGTTAAGTTCAAAGATTATATGAGATATTTTTAAGTAGAATAAGACATCTCTAAACTAGCTGAAATTTTTTTAGTGGTGTTCTATTTTGTTGCTTACACTAGATTGGTGGAAGTTGATCCTTGTTTTAGGTTCTTCCTCTTTTGTAATTTTCATTTTGTCTAAGGGTATTTTTCCATATTTGGTATACCTATATTCCATTTTGTTAACTAGATAAAAATTATTCTATCCACATTTCCATATCTTCAGAGCTTTTTATTACTCGTTATTGTTTCTTATTTATATTGTATAGTTCAAACTATGGGATATTATTTGTCATATAAATTGAATATAGGTGGGACCTAGGTTACATGATCAGATTCATGGGGATGTGGTTTATTTTCCAGTTGGGTTTTGGATTTCAATATGTTGTATGTACCATCCAGTACTACCATGGGATGGTGTTCCAGGATGTTGAATGTGAACGCCCTTGTGTTCAATTTACAACCCTTATTTAATAACCCTATCATTCATAGTGAGGAATGACTTCTTTTAGTGTTATCGTTTTTAGATGACATGATATTTTTTATATTTTATATAATCCTTTGGTGTGTTTTTTACTTTTTTTCTCCTCTTGATCATAGTTTGGTCATCTTTGGGTGGTGTAGATTTTTGATTTCATTTGGAGATTTTGGAAACACAGTTTCTTAGTATCACCCTCATGTTCTAAGAAGGTTTTTAGTTTATCCATCATTTTATGTTAAATCTATATAGTGGAGATCCCAATTCTCGGTCTTCTTATGGCCCTTTAAATTTTTGAATAACATGCCTCTTAGGAATTCAAGTGTATTTTTTGTTTGTTAAATTTTGAATTGTTGGTTTTATAGCTTATGTACCCACTAAGGCAGGTTTTTTATTATAATTATCATTTATATGATGTTTTGGGTACTTTTTGATAGTATAAAGTGATATGGTGGGGATTTTGTATTACCCAAGGGTGTCACTTGTTTGTATAAATATTTTCTTTTTTTTCTCTTGAGTTTGGGGGTGTTATAGGCTAAAATTTATTGTTTTGGAGGCTTTCAAGGAGTACATGATTTATAAACCAAGCATGATCTCTATGGGAAATGATTCACACTATTTAGTGTTTCTATTGGGATAGAACAATTAGGGAACAAGATTATGTGACAATGTGGCCTAGGTGTAATGACATTGCACATCATAATATATGTGATTTTCATAGTTTGGATACATATGCACGTTAATCATTTAGTTGGTCTTTGTTGTGGTATTTCTATATTTTATTCTTCTTTTTATTTGAGGCATTCACCCTATGTATCCATCACTCATACCAATAGACCCAAACTCCTCCCACAAGGCTTCCTTATCCCTCTATAAACCTCCGTGAAAAATTCTAGGTGGTTTCATGGTGGTTCTTCATCTGAATCAAGAGTTATAAGCTTTACTATTTTCTTCCACATGTTTTCCTATCATTTTCTAAAATATATATAACTCTAATGGTCATGATTTGATGATTTTCTTGGATAGGGTTTTTATTGGGGTTTAGGTATTTAATTATTCTTATCCATAGTAATATTCCTATTGGGTATGATATGATTAAAGGTAACTTGGTTCTGTCACTTTAGGTATGTGTTTTCATTTCATTTATTTTATTAACGAGTTTCATTGTTAAATGGGTTTAAAAATTCATTTTTGGCCTTGGTAATCATTTTTTTTCTATTGGAATATCTATGTTTTCTTTTTTAAATATTACATTGAATATAATATATTTTCAAATGGAAAATGGGTGTAATTTAATTCTTGAAATTGTATCATGATGCAGAATGGTATTTTATTCACTCCCTATTTATGGTAAAATTCTATGTTTTGTTTTCTAAAATAAATTCATATGATTTTTGTTATTTAAGAAAAATGGGGTTTCCAAAGTGGGTTTTTTTGTGTTAAAATATGAATTTCATATTTTAAATGGTGTATTTGTGTTAAAATTTGAAATGGCGTTTCTCTTGAAATGTGTTGTCATACATGTTGATGATTATGTTTTTTTTTTGAACTGTGTTGGCATTCCATGTTGTTTTGAGAAATTTACTCCCAAATTTATATGATATATTTATAAATGGGAAGGACTGGTTAGAACCTTGTGATGTATTTATTTTTTATTATACTATTGATGATCACCCATTAATTAGTTGATTCATTGATTATCAATGTCATATATTAATGGTTATGTGACTCATGTTGTTCTTGTGTGTTGGGGATGAATTTGGGGGTAGTAAGGGATGTGGGAAGAAAGTTCTTGTGGTATTACCCCTAGTGGATTGTTATTTTCATATGATGAAATTATTTTTCACAAACAAGATCCATTGTTATTATATGAGGATACCATGGTTGATAAGTGGTATGTAGTGGAACATTTCATGGATATTTAAGGTTTTTCACTGGATTGGCCCCCGTTAGATGTATATGACACATATATTTAGGGTTCATCATCAAGGAGACTTCTTATAGAGATTAAGTGGGTAGATTTTTGGCTGATACCCAACCTCTTATTAGGACAACAATTTCATGTGTTACGGAGTCCTATTAGTCTTCATTATTTTTCATCATGCTATGTATCTCCGATTATGATATTTTTTAATATATACTATCTTATGTATTATTTATTTCATTTATGTAATTTCCTTGTGTGTTAATCCTTTTGTGATTTAACCTTATTTTTAAATAGTTTTATTCCATCTATTATTTATCATGTGGATTATTAATTATCTACCCTCATTTCAATTTTCACCCTGAGTTGGGTGAGTGTGTATGATTTTAATGTAAAAGGGGAAAGATTTTATAAAAGTTACATTCGAATAGGATTTCTTTTGAAATTTTTTAATACTTATGTGGATTTAATTTAAATGTTTGTTTTCAAATGAAAAATATTTACTTTTAGATAGAATTGTATTTTTTAAACAATAACATCAATTTTGTGAAGGGATTTTAAAAGTGAGATTTTTAAGAAATTAAATGTTTTAAATTTTTTTTATTCCATTATCTTAATGTTAACTGAATACCTAATTTTACACACCTTTTTTCAAACTAAAACAATTGGTTTCTTAAATAAATAAATTTATTTGGACGCTTGGTGGTATCCTAATGGCTTCAGCTTACACCCTACATACTCAAGTTGATGGGTATGTATTCTACATGTCCTTTACAAGTCTTTTCATGTTTTGGATCTTAGGTTGGATCTGGTTCCTCATTATTTTGGAAAAAATTGGGGTTAGGATCATGATTGTGACTCGAGTGTCCCATGGATTCAGTAATCATACCATCAGTTTATACAACTAGTTGGATCGAGTTTTTGTTGGCCTCTTTGGTCTTCTGTTTTGTTTTTCTATCCCATTGTAGTTTTGTAACTCTGTAATATTTTATTATCATTTTATATTCCTTTTTATTATGTTCTTATATCATTATGTTATTCCTAATTTGGATATTGGGATTCTCATCATCACAATGGTGAAACCATGACCACTGATTATGTCAAATACCCTTTATGCTTGTTGTAATCCCAAGGTGGTCGAAGGTGCTCATCGGGTACGTGGCCAGCCGTTTTGGGGACCAGTTCAGATGGGGACCCTAGATGTTTATTTACATGGACAAATACACACACTCGCTATTATTCACACACAATTGTTGGATCACAAACCTTGTTTATTCAATCATGTTCCTAAGACCTTTCTCACGTCCAAACAATGAGAACCTCAATGATTCATATAAACAACTAGTGCAACCAAAACTCTCAATAAAGGTTCTCCCAAACAATGAGGCACAACTAAAAATCACTCACAATATTATATAAAATAGAAATAGTAACTAGATCAACAACATCTAAATATTTCCACAAAATATATTCCATAAAATAACACAATGTTCTTGAAAATGGAATTCAATGTCAACCAAAAGAAACAACTCAAAAAGAAACCATCCTAAAAATTCCGAACCAAAGGGTATAAAGCTCCAAATTATCAATCCTAACTATAACCATAAAATGAAAATTCCTAAAACAACCCATTCATAAAAATATTAATCCTAACACCTGTTTCAAAAACCAATCTTAAAAATCTTTTGAAGATGAACTAAGAGGCCACAATATAGAAAAACCTTAAAAGACCTAAAATAGAAGGGCTTAGAATTCCCTAGATCTCCACACTATAATCACATGAAAAATATTTTATTCCCATAATAAGTGAATTTTTTTCAATCTCTAGATCATCCTGCTTCTTCTACTCACTCATTGGGTTACCATTGTTCCCATCAGAAAAAACCAAGGCATCACCAATGAAAAATTTCCAAGATTGGTCTACTTCCACCCAAATGGCCCCATTGACATCCTCTTGAAAATATAATAGCATATATAAAATATTATATTGGAAAAAAATATAGTAAGATACCACCCCCAATGATATGATCTTTCTCAAAATCATTAAACACCATCTTTGATGAGATGACAACCATCCCGAGTAAGTAATCGACGTACTCCATTACTGATCAATCACCCAGATGAAAGCTCTCAATCTTAAATTCTTTCTCCACTCTTATAACCTGAGTAAAGAAACATTGGATAAATACAATCCCAAAAAACTCCAAATACATAACATCATGCAGTTGAGAATTCATCATAATATTATAAAAACCCAGAAATATATCAACAGAAATTCAATTATTATAATTTTTTCATATAGCATAAATCACATAATATCACTTAGATAACACAATACAACCTTTTTGAATGAATAATGAATGAAATAAGAGGTATTTACATAAATTAATGTTCTTACACCAATGGAATAGTAACATGACCATTGGAATAGTGATGTGGCCATTAAGAATTGTAAATCGACCAACAAAAAAGTAAACTCACATATCAAAGTACAAATAAAATTTAAGCATATTATATATGAAAATATTATATATTTATATCATAGTATAAGTAAATAAATGATTAAAATGATAAATTAAGTTTTGGTATTTTTTATAAAATATAAATATTTATCTACAATGTCATAATAAATATAATTATTTAATATAAAATTTATTTCCAAAAAGTAGGTTAATAAATAAATTTTTTTTTAATTATTATAAGATAAATTTATGAGAACATAATTAATTTATTAAGGTGTTATAAAATGAATTATAATTTTAAAATTGGTATTTTTTTACTAAATGGTGATTATAATTAAAAATGAAATTTAACATATTTATAAAATTATTTTCACAAAATTGAGTTCATTTTTTAGTTCAAAAATTTCAAAAATTGTATAGTGTGATGTTTTTGCAGTTTTTTAAAATAGTGGAATTTTTAGTGAATAGTGGAATATAGTAATTTACGGTATATATGCATTATATGTTTCATACAATATTCCGTGAGTAATTTTGGATTTAACCACCATAAACAGAAACCCCTTTATTATTTAAAATATTCAGTGATAATTCTCTTAATACTCATTGTCATGTGAAAAAATAATAAACTAATGAATTAAATAATGTGAACATACACCTCTCCTCCCCTATAAATACCACCACTTCTCCATACTCCTTGTATTATTTTGTCCTTGTCCAATTTATACTCAAACATATTCCCAAGAACCTTACCCGTGTATGTGGGAAATTTTCTAATCAGAAGACCAAACCATTTTCCAATATGAGGTTCTCAAGGATAAAAAACTAAAGAGGTTAAATCCTCTTTATTTTTCTTTAATTTCCTTTCATTTTCTATTCTTTTATTATCATCTCCTAACCTTTATTTAACCATGAGAAATGATAATTCTAGTATATTTTTTTACTATAATTTTATTTTTTAAAATTTTCATCTTCCAACATCTTACCATTTCGTTATATCCAAAAAACAAAAAATTCATCTGTGGTGTGTTGACTTACCGCCACCTTGGAACATGCGTTTTCATTTTTCAATACCAATTTAAAGGCCATAAATAAAACCATAATTATGATTAAATAATATTTTATTATACATATTATAAGTCATATAATGTTATAGAAGAAATATATAAACATTATATTGAATAAAAGGATATGAGTTCTTGATGGTTGTAAAATCCTCTAAATAAATTAAATCATTTTAAATAAATATCTATCGAATGAATCATCCTCATGCCATATAATCAACTTATATATAAGATAATATAATTTTATGAAATTTCATTAATAATATAAAATTTCTATTATGTATAACTATTGCAAAATTATATGAAATTCCATACTCATATATAAGAGTATTGATCATGAAATCGATGAAAACGAAAATAGGTGACTATTGAAATTCAGCCATAAATTATTAAAATTATTTTAAATTTATTAAAAATAATTCATTTAACCCTTATATAGTAAAACCATCCAATTTCAGGATGAACTGAATTAATATATTTAATAAAAGTAAACACACATCCCTTTTTATAAATTAGAAATTTAGGATCGGTTCCAAAATATACTCATTTGGAATATATTACTGCTTTTTAAGACAATTCTATTTTAAAAGAAAAGATATTTAAACTTATAAATTATTGTAGACATTTTCAATAGAAAGGTTGTTCTGAAATCAATGCACCCTGTTTTTTTCATAGTTTTAGATTCAAAATTAAAATTTAATTTATAGTTATTAAAAGTAATGACTATGTGTGATAACTTATAATAGGCCTAAATCTCCATATATAAACCTTCTATCCACTAAATATTGAGGGATTCCTTGAGCCATAGATCATGAATAATAATGATTTTGAATTATTAAGTGCAATAATGTATTAATGAACCTAGTTTATGAGAGCTTTTATATTTCATTTCCAAGAGACCTTGTGATACCATTCATCATTTACAATCCATTTTTCAAGGTAGCAATAAAGTTAGAAAAAATTCCTTATAACACACATCAATATTATTGAATATATCATAGCCTTCTAATAAAACCCAATTTTTGGTTTCAACATAAAAATCCTAGAAAATCCTCATATATATTAATATATGGTAGGCCAATGATGATACCAACCACATTATAAAATTCAAAAAAATGGTATTTCATTAATTAATTCAGGTAAGAAAATACCAACATATCTTACCAATTTTATAAATCATTACTCAATCAATATTTTACTATATTTGACATGATTATAAGTATGTTTTAGCAAAAAAAGATTCATAAGAGATACTAAAACATTAATAAATATAAAATAAATATACATAATTAATTGTTTTATCATTCTAAGTAATTTATCTAGAATCCTCAACATCTAGTAAAAAAGAACACAATAGCTAGAAATTAACATTAGAAACTAAAAAGAAACGAAATATAATATAGAAATACATATAAATTCTCTAGAATATAAAAGAATTGTGGTTATAAAAAATTCATTAGCTTATAATCATTATAACATTCATCCAATCCATATCCATATAATTTGTTTCCCTTTTCACTATCACCCATATAATATCATATCAAATCATGATAATGTTCACAAAAACATCATAAGTATTTTATTTCTCAAATATATTACTAAAATAGTGAATACAAAAACACATAACATCTTTAAAAAAATCATATCACAAGAAAGGCATCTCAATATTTAATCAATAAAAATATTGGTTAATAATTCATCACATATTATTATCCATCACTAAAATTGATATTCATGAATGTGTCATACTAAATAATCATTTTTATTTCATTAAAAATCATCCAAATGTGATTAATAATCACTTCATTAAACATGTACTATAATAAATTATTCATGCATTTTCATTTTTTCTCTTCATCAATTATTTGATTCATGTTTCTCATTAAATAATTTTGAGAAATTTAAAAAAATAAAACATGGTTCTAAAAAATTCTTTTAAATTTTTTTATCCTACTAAATAATTTATTAAAGGAATGGTAAAATAAGAATGATTTCAAAAAACATTATCCTGCAATTTATAATCATTTAAACATTCTTTACTATCCACGTAAACATATAATCATTCTATTTTTACATTTCACTTTGGTAACCATAAATGGTGTTTCAGTTTTTCTAATTAACATGAACCAAAAATTAATTTATAAAACTAACATAGAATTCTATATGGGGTTGGTAAGTATCAGGTCTTGTCATGAGTTATAAATATTCATGTTTAAACTATAATTAATTAATTTATATTGAAGGTGAAATAATTATTAATATTGCATTATATTAATTTAGGTTAGCATAAATAAATACACAAAGGATAAAAATATATTAACGTTTCAATAAAAATGAATCATATGATAATGATGTATTCACCTTCCCTAATATTCATACGTTGTATTCAGGTCATTTACCACCTAATCATTCTTAGTTTGAAATAATGGTCCTTAAATCAAATCACATGGGGCTATGATACCAAGATCCTTTCTGGTCTCCATGACATTATTGTTCTCGATTCACTTACAAGGGTCAATAAATATCAATATATTATATCTCCTTCCAATATTAGCTAATATTTGAATTATATTAAATCATTTTACTATCAAACCCAAGAAATCCTCACCTATCCGTATATCTAGACTATATCATAACTATCAACAAATATCTTTGATACATCTTTATCATGACCCACCCCAACTAAAACACTTATTGGGTTGGAAGATAAGATGGGAATTGAAACTAAAGCCTACCTCTAATTGATCATAGCTTAGACACTCACATTGAGGGTATAAATTAATTAAATGGGATGCATTATTCTCATAAAACCCCAATAAATATAGAACATCCACCAATAAAATACATTTAAATAAATTAAAGAGATATAATTTCCCAATACTAAACTATAACTACATGAAATATGTACAATAAAATAAGATAAAATGCATAAAAACCTTATACACACCACTCCAATTGCCTAAATATGAGCCTCTATAATATATATCAGACTATCGTATAATGTAACTAATGAAAATTGTGAAGGGGTGAAAAATTGGGAGTACTCAGTAGGATCATATTTATAAATAGTATAATAACCATGTGAAATAGATGTGTTGGGATAAACATGTTTGAAACCACCATGAAATGTAATACTATTGGTTAGTAAAAATATTTCTCATATTTTTCACCTTAAACTAAATCACTTGAAATGGTTATTCTTATTGGATCAATAGATTAATACATGTAATGTAAGAAATATTAATTCATATTCTCAGGGACTAATGATAATAAATGTAATCCCAGGATTATAACAGCATCATTCAAATAATCATATCATATGTCAGGATTACCATAATGATCTCATTGCAAATATGACCACATCACCACCACTATGAAAATAAGAGAGAAAAATAGAAAATATTGGATCTCAACATGTATTAATCATCCCAACATCATCACACCATCATAACCTGTATGCTAAGAGGAAATCTTGGATCTCAACATATTTTAATCATTATATCTTCATAACAATTTTTTATAACCCTCCCAAGACTACACGAAATAATTATTACGCCATCGCAGCCTAAGAATATGTATACATATCCTCCCATGATCTATTACATCCCCCTCATGTATATTATAAAAACACCTCTATAATAGAGAAGATAAACAAAAAATAATATAAAAAATTGGTCAAATAGTAAAATAGACAATAATTATAAAAAACTAAAAGAAATACTACAAAACACAAAAAAAAAAGAAATAATAATGAAATAAATAACAATTTAGCAATCCTTAATAATTTACTTTATTCTATATATACAAAATAATTATACTAAAAGGGTCATAATAATATTTATCCACTATTAAATATTTCATTACTCAGTTTTGCATAATTATATTTTTAATTAAGAAAATCGTCCATGATAAAACATAAACTGACTACTTCTAACACAACCTTCCCATGACTATATGAACTAGTTATTAATAGTTTCCTAACACAACATTCCCAAATCCTAAAATATAAACATAATCTTATACTTGTTTTTTAAACCAAGCTTATCCAACATTACTATTAGATAAATAATCATCTTCTAGAATATTTATAAAAAATCTCTAACCCTCTACCATAATGACTAGCTTACAAAGAAGTCCTATTAAAACTTTAATAATACTATGATCCCCTCAGATAAAGTGACACTTATTACTCTTTATTCCCCAAAATTACTTTAATACAGACCTTAATCTCATTAATAATATTATAACCAAATTACCATTATATTAAAAATCATTCTTATGGTACTTATTATCATTTTGTAATTCTATGTTTACAAGTATTTACTTACATTTCCTTACATTCCATTTACATATATGATTTTAGCACAACATTCCCATCAAAATACAAAATTATATATTTAATTATTTCATCATAATAATATTAATTTAATTTTATAGTATATATTCACCCTGTAGATAATAACTAGAAGCATAAAATATAAGCATATATAATATTCCATCATTACATTTCTATTCCTGATTAAAATTTTCATTATATTTTCCTTATTTCTCATTTGCATGTATAATTTCAACATATTTTTTTAAAAAGGTTGGGGTTTAAGCCTTGATTTATTATTAAATTAAAAACCTCTTTATTTCTGGGTAAAGGGAGACCCGTTACATAGCCAGAAGGCCTAAGAGCAAGTGGTCTTAATACAAGGCTTGATAAGCCCATTTTTTAACCCAAAGGACCCAGCGGTGAATAGTACTACTACAGTACTCATGCTGCTACATTACTACCGCCACTACAATCCCTACTACAGTGCATCCACCGCTACATTTCCGCCACATATAAAGTTACACCACTACTACAGTACTATTACAGTGCCCTGCTACAGTTCTACAACACTACACAAAAATTCATCCTTTCCCAGATTTGATCCTAGGTCTTTTAGATTCCATGTAGGAGCCTATACCACTTGGGTATAGGATCTTTGGCATGTATAATTTTAACATATATTTATTAGTAATTTTCAACATCACATGTAAAAATAATAAATCATAATGACATCATTTCAGTAAATAAACTTATAGTTAATTCATAATCAATAATCAACGGTATAATGAAGAAATTAATTGGTCATGTTCGTGTTTTCAAATCCTTATTTATTATTACAGATTCCATTTCTTATTCAAAATCTAAAAAAATACCCTTCTTCACAGGGAATTATATATTTATATTACTGTATGAATATCCAAATATGTATTAATCATCATAACTATATTGATAGATAATAACACATCTTTAAACTAGTGAATAATTAAGGTGGAAAAATGACTATGAAAACAAAGAAAAATAATACAAATAATATATAAACTGAATGTAAGATGAATCTTAAAATATCCCCTTACCCAGAACCAAACCAGGGCCTGGGAGAAGTGTGTGAGGGTAAAATTTAATTATTTAACTACAAGAACCACCCCATAGACTAAATCATCCCTATTAAGCTTGAGGAATGATTATAAAGACGTATCATTTCTAAAGGAATGGATTGAATAGCATGATTATCAATGGTCGAAATGGTTCAAGGAGATGTGAATCATAGAATATAAAAAGAGGGTTTTCGAAAATATATATGATGATGAATCCCATAATTCATTAAAGAATGATTCCAATCATAAATAATTATGATAATAAATCCAATCATCAGTTTCAAAAGGGATAAAAATTAATGATTAAGTCTCAAAAAGAAATTAAAATATTTCACAATATACCAAGAACATAATAAACCAAAAGATGATATAATGTATCGAAATTACTTTCATAGTGTAAATTTGGGTAGACACGCTTTACAGAGAAAATAGTGCAGGTAAAGATTACACATCCTAGAACATAAAAGGAATTTCTGAAACTAAGGGTATGGAAATATCAAAGACACACAAACTCTGAGGGGGAATCTCTATTCCTCCGAGTTTGAGAGGCAATCAGAATATTGAATTTCTTATGAAGGGGTAAGATGAATATCCAAACCATGATGCACCATAAACACATTAAATACCACCTACTATTTATACAACATGGAAAATCCCATCTTGATCTAATGATCAGTGTCAACAAATTAGTTCTATGGTAGGTATGTAACCTACTAGTATTAGAGGAGTAAGATATAAAAATTTAAAACATAAAAATTCATAGGATTGAACTTGGTGAAACTTATTCCATGGAATGTCGGTACCTTGAATGTTTGTGGTGCCCTCCACCATGACTACCTATAAGAACCAACCCTGGGATCATGGAATTATCTATATTATTCCCAAACCACCAAGTCTTAGAAGATGATGTGGACAACCCATGATCACCAATTATACACCACTCACACATAGATTGACCTTATCTCAAGGTATCACCATCACAACCACTAAATTAGTGTTCCAACATTCATAGTTTCCTATTAGAAAAGACCCTAATGCCACAAACTAAACCACACTATAAAATGGAATAGTCTCCACTCTCCATGTTTTTCTAGGTCAGAACAGCCAACCATACATCACCATGGAATGGTACATTACATATTGAATACCTAGGATCCACCATAAAAACTACCATAGTGTGGGAGACTATCCTTGTCATTTTCATAACTCTCATGCAAATTGATTTCTTCTCAGCCAAGCACCTTTGTAAATGAACAACACAAGAAATTTTTCCTTGCAATTTCAGACATCAAAACTCTTCAAACACCAAACTCATGAAATAAGCATTTCATTGAATTTGATTATCCTCACACATCTTGTAAAACCATGCCAAATATCCCCACAATGACACACCCTTAAAAATAGGTGTAATTCTACTCCCCGTGATACACAATTAAATTCCCTAGAAACCATACCCTTTTAAATGGGTATTTCAGACCCTGTATTTACTAGGAAATGAAAAAGACAGCTCCCATAGCCACATGTCTATAATGAACTCCACCAAAACTTTCACCATGGGAATTTTGGACGCCGTCATTCTAGAACTAACCTAAAGGCACCCAAAACACCTCTAAACACCCCCTAGACAACTCTAGAACCCATATGGCACAAACTAAGTGTTTTGTAAAAACTTATCCCTTATAAATTATCTAATAAAATAAATGTATGAACATAATATTTACATCAAATTTGAAAACCATTATTTTATCCATTATATGGAGAATTAATTTAACATGTGGTATCATATATATATATATATATTCTGTAGAGGTGATTAAAAACACACACAAAATCACAAACACAAAAATAGTCACATACAGAAACCCCAAGGGGTCAAGCCTCGTCCCTCTCTATAAGGAATGGTAATGATTCATTGGACCTATTTTCTTACATATTTATAGCCTGATAACCCTAGTTACTCATGGTCTGAATTCCCACTTGAATGTGGCCTAATGTCCTCTGAAAGAGATTTCTTGCATTCTCTAATAAGCAATATACATCATGTTGTGTCACCCGTATTATTCCACATCACCCCTTGTTGGTATTCATCACACTCTGTGACCATTTTGAGTCCCCCATCAAGATTATTTGTGTTTTGCTACCCTGTGATGTGTTGTGGTAGGGAACCCCTCCATCCCACATCAAATATCCATATGGGAAGAGGTTCATATGACCAGTGTCATCACACTCATATCTTTTTCGATTCAACCACTCTATGTGTGGAACCCCACTGATCGCTTTTTTATTGCAATGCATTATTAGACTGGTCCTATTGTGTAGATAGTCACACAACAAGGTTACCCTCAATTATGCATCATAAATCCTTCAGGAATCAATAAATCTTGATACGTTGCATCATGATCATCCCTATTTTTTGGTCGCCCACCCAGCAACGCATGCATGTCACCATATCGCACTGCCTGCTTATTGCATCGATCCATTCACCTGGTCCCACCATGAAAACAATATTCGTATGATGATGGCCTAAATCCCCCTTGACCGGGGGACATTTTATATAAAAATGAACTTTGTCTATATCAACTATCCATATATTATGTAAAAATTTAGAATATCACATGTTTAATATAATTTAATCCTTAGTTATATTAATTATCAAAACACCTTTTGATGTGGATTAAATAATTTATCAAAATAAGGCCATAAGTTTGATCAATAAAAATTAAATACTATGAAAAATTCATAATTTTAAATATACCCTTTAATATTTTTCCTTATTTTATAATTTAAAAAATCATTTCCAAATACTCTGATAACATTGACATAAAAATTTTATATCCAATGTGTATGTACTTCCATATAAATACAAAAGGTATTTAATATTAAAATTTAATATTATGAATATTTATTTCATAAATGTTTTATAACCATTTAATAATTAACTATAATCACTTTAAATTAATTAATTTATAAAATAATAATTAATTATATAAAAATTTAAAAAAAATATTTTTTAAACAATTTCTAAATTATATAATCAATTTAAAATTGTAAATTTAGAAAAAAAAATAAATTTTTTATGATATTATGTCTTATGATATACACTATATAAAAATATGTGCTATCCCTTATTATCTATAGTATTTTATGATAGATAATATTCTACGGCAATATAATGTTTACTATCTTGGATGTCATATTTTATAATAGCCCTAATATCATCTAGATGATACAATGTTTTGTTTTACATGTGTGGTTTAGCACTATCATCCCATATTATATTCTAGGATATTAATAAAACCTAAGGATTTATACTATGTCACCGGCTATGTTATCCTATGACATATTGAGCGATCTGATCATAATGTATGATACACATTTTACAAATCCATATATTTTATATATTTTATATCATCGATTATGTTATCCCACATTAGAAAGATAATTCCACACTATAAGAAAAAGAGAAATTTAGCAGTGGTTTTTATTTAAAATATTATTTTTAAATTTATATATTTTTTTATTAATTATAATATATTTTTTATTTATTTACAATTAATTATTTAGTTTCTATAGTTTTATTATTTTTTATGCATATCACAGTAACTTCTTCAAGTGTCACTCATCTTTACACTATTCCTACTCTTTCTAAATTAACACTCTAGGTACTAATGACTTCTCTAAATGTATTTACATGTATTAATATGTCAATAAGTGTTATTTAACCTATTTGTTTCAATATTTCTTTTACATTACATGACATCTTCCCAGGACGTCCCTCATGTATGCACAACTCCCACTCATTCTCACCTATCTTTCTATGTAATAACCACTCAACCAAATGAATTTTATTTAATAACATTTTATTAAATTTTATTTAACCTATTTGAAAAATAAAATTTATTATATAAATAATAAATGAATAAAATCACAAACTCATAATGAATTAATAATTATTAATAATTAGTAATCATTAATATTTACTAATTAAAAATTAATTAATTAGTTAATAATAAAATCAATCAGAAATAGTAATAATTAATTACAAATTAACTAATATTAAATAATATTTAATATTTAATCATTAACATGTAATGGAAATATTAAATAACATATAGTTAATAATTATAAATAATTGACAATTTAAAAATCTTAATTGATATTTGATAATTGATAATTGATAATTTATAATTGGTAGTCACTAATTACTAATTAATAATTAATAATTAACTACATTTATTAATAAATAATAGCTAATAATTATAAATAAAGAGTAGTTAAGAATTATTAATGAATAATAAATAATTATAAAAAATAAATAATAATTATAAAATAATTAATAATTAACAATTAATAATTAATATAATTTTATTTTTAATTAGTTATTAATATTAAATATTAAAAAATAATAATATTAATTATAATTTATTTAATACTAAATAATATTTAATATTTAATTAATAAATAATATTTAATAAGTAAATTAAATTTTAAATAACATATAATTAATAATTATAAATAATTGATATTTAATAGTTACTACTTATTAATTACTAATTAATAACCGATAACTAATTATTACTAATAAATAATTAATAATTAGTAAATAATAAATAATGATAAATAAAAATTAATAATTAGTAGTTAAAAACATCATTACCAATGAATCCAAATCCTCATAAAGATATAATGAAAATGTTGAGTGATCATTCCTCTATAGCGACGGTGATACCTAATAGTGGTACTGAGAAGGTGATACAAGATAAAAATGTGACGAAAATTTATGATTGTAAGAAGAAAATATTGGAAGATATCATGGTTGAAGAGTAAAATGCACATGATACCGCTGATCAATAATTATTTCATGAACATATGCTTTCCCCTATAAATCAAAAAGTTGTGCTAAGAATAGGTATTGATTTTCCACTGAAGGATAAGAACAAAAAAGCTGAAACTGTGATCCTACCCAATGTTGGGAAAGTGAATGCCTGGGAATCTAAACAAGCTAAGGATGGAATAATCTATGTGGTTAGTGGATTCTCGACATTATATTCTCAATTAAATGAAGTGAGGGTAACTAACACGGATTCATTTGTTCTTATTGAATCTCATAAAGAACATTCAGGGAAATAAGGAGGTGACTATGATGATGTTAACACTCCATGGGTGGCTTGTTCACAAGGTATATAGGGGATGTTGTTACAAACCCTATAGAGATTGCACAACTAAATAAACAAAAGATAGTATGGGTAAATACCTCAAATTTTATTTCTCCTGTAAGAACTATAAATATGGATGATTACAACATAATGGATAATATGAAATTCAATAATAAGGAGTTGAATCCTATGGATAATAACTTATCTGAATCAGGGGAGGATGAACTGGAATAGAAATGGCAATACGTTATTTCATGGTAGTGGGGTCTTCATCCAAGAAGTCATGTAAAAGGATGTAGCCATGATGATTTAGTAGGATGGGTATAATTGAAACAAGCGAATCATGATTCATATGAATATATTGAAATTATAGTCTACCAAGATGAATGATTAACTTATCATTACTTTTGTGGTAATCACTATGGATAGGGTCTAGGAATCGATTGCAATGCCATATAGAAAGAAGAAATCAAAATTGGGATAAGGGTTTTGAAAAAAATATGATTTGATTGTTGAGCAATACTGCTTTGCATGACTTTATCTCCCCATTTCAATTTTTTTCTTAATTTTATTCAATTAAAAGGACTTCATCCATACCATTTCAAAAAAAATAGTATTTAATAATTACCAAATAATATTAATAATTAATAATTAATAATTAATAATCAATGAATCTGGTAACCCGGTCTCAGAATCTTCTTACAATAAGGTGCCTATCACGGTTTATGCTTTTACCAACATAGAATAAAATTAGCAATGAAGTCCCAAACCAATTAAATATGGATAATTTTAATTATGTTTTTGTCAAAATCCTATCAATTTTGGTGTTTCCATCTCATTCGAATACTATTACCAAATAAAAAACATTAGATCTTTGGTTAAAAATGTTAAGGTTTCTCATTATCATGATATTGCTTATTCATCTAGTCATCATAAACTGGATGTTGCTGAATCTAGTACTGATGTGGGTGGAAATTTAAGGATGGATTCTTCTTCTACTAAAACCCCTTTTAAAGGGACACATGGAAATTTGAGTATTATAGTAATTAGTTCTAATTTTTTCAACATTTCTAATACATTGAATGATCTTGACGCTTTAATAAATTTAGCGTAAACTCATAGAGTCATAATTCTAAAATTAAGCATTTTGTTTCTGATAATATGTCTTTATTAAATCCTAGAATTCTTAATGTCTCTATGGATAATGATCTTGATGATCAAGGGACTCCATGAAAAACTATTAAATGTTTGAGGAGAGGAAGACGTCCACTTAGTTGGTGAGGTAGGGTATCCCATTCATAACATAGGTACATAATCTAAAACTAAAAATATTTGATTTAAATGGTGATTCTGGAATTTCCTCTATTGTTAATGACTACTGTTGTTGACTTCTGTTGTTGAGGTTGTTAATGGTCTTTAAGGTAGTGTCACTACACCATTGTTATAGTCATATCTTTTTGAATGAGGGTGAGATGTTGTTGTCTTGCCCCATCCCCTCCTCTCTCTTTTGTTTTATTTTATTAAAAGAGGAATTTTAGTCAACCTTCTTTAAAAATATATTAATTATAAATAAAGTGTAATTATTAATTTAAATTTGTTTAATAATTATTATTTATTAATTATTAATAGGTGATTAAAATATTAAATAACATATAATTATTTATTATATATAATTGATAATTAATTAATACTAATTACTAATTGGTAACTAAACATTGTAAAAAATAATTCATAAATAATAACTCATAAAAAATAAATAATAATTATAAGTTAATAATTAATAATTATATATAAACAATAATAATTATTAAGTAATAATTTATGGATAACAGTTAATAATAATTAATATCTAATAACAAAATACTAATTAATATTAAATATTTAATTTAGTTTTTCAATAAGCTATAACTAATGATTAATAATAATTAATAATTAATAATTATACATTAAAATTTCATTAAAATTTTAAATAATAATTAAAAAATATTTATTAAAAAATTATTAATAAGTAATAAGTAATCATATTTTCAATTACTTATTATTAAATTTGTGGTAGTGTTTAAAAACATCATCTCATAAATTAAGTAAAAAATAAAAAAGAGTAAAATTTAATATTTAGAAATGGTTTTAACCAACACGAAATGAAAGAGTTTTTTTAATAAGCTATCCTGAATTAGTAATAGTTTTATAAAACTACCCTTAAAAATAAAACAAGAAATTTAGTAGCAGTTTTGGAAATCATCTCTAGATGAACATTTTCCTATAGTGTCATTTAAAAATGTATATTCTTTTTAATGATATGAAATAATATATATATTGATATATAGTTTCTTCATTTTCATGCATTATTTTTTGAATCAAGAAGCATAGTCAAGATTTGATACCATTTTTGGGGTTTCAGTGGATCAAACTATTAGTGTTTTACACAACTAAAGACATTAGAAAACATAATTCCCAAGATCATCATACATTAATACTAAAACCACGTGTATATGAAATGAATAACATGTACCTTCCACAAAAGATCTGTTGAAACTATGTTCAAAAATATGTTTTTTTAAGTTCACTAAGTAGTATACAATGGACACCCTCCTCTTTCATGTATCCAGGGATCGATTGAATCACCCAATGATTGGGTGGGATCCTCCCCACATCCAAGATAAGACATTGTATCTCATAAGCTAAGGATAGAAGCGTTAGAGTGATTGGTTGTATCAGTAAGATGCTTATGTTGGCTTAGAAGAGTACCTTTTCTTGCTGGTTACATCTTTATATAGCCTGTAGGGATAAACCCCGAGTGATCGTGTATTAATTCATGTGTTTTTTACATATGAGTAAATGGAATGTCAGTTATAACTATTTTAACTTTTAATCCATGACAATTCTCCCCAACATTTCATATTATGAAATATTATAATTAATGATTTCTTTTGTGGAAAATATTTAAAATTTTACTAATTATCATTCAACTACCTCAATAAACTGTAAGAAACAATATAGATTGTGCAATACAATTTATAAAGACTTGAATTAGAGAATGTGACATACACTATTAGTTGTTTAGGTTATAGCATGATATCATATATCATGTCTTACCATAAACCTATATTATATCAATAATATTTCCAAATACATGTCAAATATGTAAGGACTTAGGGAATATCATTTTCAATCTCCCACTTTCTCTAAATACTCATACACTTAGTTTTATTTTTCCTTATATGGTATCATGTAAAAAATCTGATGAAACCATATAAAAACAATTTTTGATATCACCAAAACACTTTGGGAGAACTATTATAAACTTCACCATATATCAAATCACATGTGAAACTTTTTGAATACTTATCCAAAAATCCTTTTGGATAAACTCAAAATCACTTTTAGAGCATCTCTTTGTGTTTTTTAAATCATAGTCCTCGTTCAGTTAAACAAAAATTGAAACCCCATGGTCTTTTATATCATTTAAAAAAAATATAAATTAATAAATTCCAAAATTTATGTAATGAGTGGACCTATCAAAGCATCAATGTTACTCAGTCCATAAAATAATCTTATACGAAATCAATCAAACACATGTATCTCTATACCCATTTCCACCAACTATATAATATACAACAATTCATAATCATATAATCCATTTTTCTAGACATTTAGTGACCATGAGGCATAGAGTATTTCAATCCCATAAATCCTCCTCACATATTCCCAATTCTACAAGTATTGATATAGCAAGTTGATCAATATATCCATCAAAACCTAATATTTTTGTAATTTTCAAAATAATAAATTTTAAGAGGTTAATTGAGAACTTGTACAGACCAATGACCAGGAAATTGATAACCCAGTTATTAAAATCCAAACAATAAATATTCCAAAATAAAAAATAAACCATATTTATTCTTTAAATAAATGAAAATTCAGTCCCCTAAGTCATGATTTATTACCTTTAAAATCAAAATAAAAAAATCGCACAAGACACTACCTCAAAATGTGACCCACCTAAATCCACACACTCTAATGTGTCAATCACCCTCACTATGAATAACAATATTGGTGATACCACACATGTTATCATTCTCTATCCACTATGACAAAGAGAATATTTTGGTAGAAAAATCATCAACATCAACAATGAATACCTCAAATTTCATTCATAAAAGTAGATGATTACATCATAAACCCCTCACAAATATAGATAAGCACCTCACGTGTACCTTATATAAGTATGTAAAAACATTTCCTTATCTTATCTAAATAGCCATTGTGGTTAAAGTTCATTAACAATATTTTTGTATTTTTTGATAACTAACCTTTTTGTTGAATAATGTTTTCGTCATTCAGTAATTAGACCCAGTCTATCATAATGAGGTTATTTTCTAAACACACATTTTTGAAACCAGGCATACATTTTGAGATGCACCGAACAAAGAGGAAGTTAGGAATATAAATTGGTTTATCAAGAATTTTTTTATTCAGGTATATTAGTATGACATCGAAAATCATCAAATTAAAAAGAATTAAAGGAAGAAATTATTTCTTTCTATAATTATTTCACTTACATAATAAAATAAGGAATGAAGTTATTATGTTAGATAGAATTATGTTTTTGAGTTAAATTGAAAGAAGTTGTTGATATAGAAGTTTTTGTATGAAGAATTTCTAATAATACTAAAGATTTTTGAAATAAGAATGTGATGTCAGTAGTAATAAAGTTTTCATGAATTTTGAAACCAAGTTAGATGATGGTTTTCTGATCATAATTTTCTCAAAAATCATGAAATATCTCATGATGAATACATTTAAAGAAATAGTGAAGTGGTTTTAAGAATTTCAAAGTTATAGAATTTGATTTCCATTGGTATGGGAAAATATATCATAATGGAAAATTTCATTATAATGAGAATTCAATTATAATGGGTTGAGAAGGAAATAGATCATAATGAGCTGAGGATGAAAAAAATCATAATGAGATGAAAATGAAACAGATTGTAATGATTTGAGAATTATTTAAATATTTTATGAATTTAAACTTGAAATTTATTTTTTCTAAAATATCTGGAAAATCTAAGAAAGATATTTCATTGTTTGAGCTTAAATGTGAGAGATTTTAAGAGTTTTTTAATTTGAGAAAGCGGGGAATGATTTTAAGATTCGTGTTTTTATTTTCCATTATTCCTATAAATACATGTTCAGTTCATTCATCCTTTTTCTAGTTTTATATACATATAAAAAGAATAGTGTTAGAGAAATCACATTGAAAGTTAACATTTGATTAAATAATAATTGAATTGATAATTCTAGCAGTGTTTTAGTTTTAAAGATTGAAGAATCGGTTCATCATATTGATTTCATAATTTTAGAGAATCAGATCGAGCATTATTGTATTGTGATAACAAATCCTTCATTATCATATTGTGAAAATCTAATAGAGCAACATAATTTCAAAAAATATGATCCATCATAGTTGTATTGAGAAAATCTGATCCAGTATCATCAGATTGAGAAAATTGGAACCATCCTAATTGGATTGACGATTTGTTCTTACAAATTTTGGAATTATTTTAACAAATTATTTATTCTTTTGTTTAGATTAATTTTTTAACAATAAATCATTATAGACTGATGAAATTCAATTTAATATTTCATATTAGGATATATAAGGATTATACCAGCAGTTTACACAAGATTTATTCACTTATTCATAATTGGGAATTTCTATAGACCCACGTGAGTGGCTATGGAAAATATATAGGTTCTCACTATAAAGCCAAACCCTGTAAATATTGTGTTATTCTATTTCTTTCATACATTTTCATGTATGAGTATTTTTTTTAAAGTTGATAATGAAATAAATCTTAATAGTTTGAGTGGGTTATGTTTTTAAAAGTATTGAAACTTATAAAAGGTGAACAAATGATTCACCACCCCTCCCCTCTCAGTTGTTATTAGATCCTTGGAAACATCAAATAGTATCAGATGGTGGTTACCTTGTTGAATCTTTACCATGGATAATATAAATTCTATCAACTATAGAGGAATTCCTATATTTGATGGAAAAAAATTATAATGGATGGTAAAATATGATGATTCCTTATCTACTATCTCTTAGCCTACAAGTTGTTAATGCTGCTGCTACCATTGGGTTTCCACTTATTGAGGAAGAGGCCCCAATGACCGTTACTGATTAGATAAATATAGAATTTGATGTAATTGATAGAAATAATATTCTCAATCCATTATCATAAAATGTTTATCGTCAAAAGATGGGTCTCAAAACATGAAAAAGTATATGGCGTGATCAGGAAAGTGTTTTCGAAAGGAATAAAAATTTTATAAAAGAAAATCTAAAAATATGGTGTACTAAGTATGAGAACATCAGAATGAGAGATGAAGAAATTTTTGATGAATACTTTACTAGAGTAAATGAAATATTTGGCAATATCATAGGATTCAAAGATGTCCTAGAAAATTCTAAAATTGTGAATAAAGTTATGAGAAACATTCTATTAATGTTTAATTATAATTTTTTTTTCTTTTTATGATAATTATGATTTAACTCATGATGAATTTCATAACATTCTTATTTTATATGAAATGATGAAAACTCCAATGATTAAAAATAAGATGAAAGATGAAATGGATTTTGATTCTTTGAGAAAGATTAAAATCTAATATTTTTAAGAAGATGATCTTTATGAGTCTGTAGATAAATAGGATAATGAGTTGAATGATGATATCATGTCTCTCATATCAAATAACTATCGAAGAGGAAGAGGAAATTATAGAGGTAAAATTGATCTCGAATGTTTTGATTGTGGTGGAATCAGACACTTTTATATGAATTTATCCAAGAATAATATTGGAGAATATCAAGATGATTTCGATGGAAAACCTTGATGGAAGAAGTGGAACAAAAATTATAAAGAAGAAAATTCTTCCAACATATACAAGAAAAATTTTAAATGAAATAAAATAAGTATGTTGAGTAAGAAGGTTGAATTAGACTCAACTGAAAACAATTATTCTGATGATTAATGTTCATAAACACAAAGAAACTTCATTTAAAAAATTTTGAAAACAAAATATTCCTCATATATTAAAGAATGTGTTGACGAATTTTACAGATAGTATCATAACAGAACATAAATTTTTGAATGTCTTGAGAAAAAAACTGTCAGGAAATAAATTAGGGTAATGAAGAAATATTATGAAGAAGTTGATGAAAGAAGAAAATATTTCATCAATCGAGAGGATGAATACATTCATGAAATTTTAAGTTGCAAACAAAGAATTGATGACCATGGAAATGTGATTTAATATCCTAATAAGATGCTAGAAGCTAATGGAGAAGAATTGAAAAAGTTTCAATGTAAACTTCTTGACACCAATAGTACCTTGAGGGAGAAGAATGAAAACCTTAACAAAGCTTCAAAAGAAAAATATGATACTTCTAATGTTGATAAGAGGGCTTAGTATGAGAATAATGTGAAATCTTCTCTTACCAAAAATAATGTTTTATCTGATTATTCTATCATTTTAGGTTCTAGAAAATTTATTGGGAAATATTGGGTTGAGAAAGGATGTGAGAAAACTATCAAATCCATAAAAGTATAAAAATTACTCAAAATAAAATCTGATCTATGTCCAAAGTATGTTAAAGCTAAATGAATATATCAAACTCAATCAGGCTTCTACAAATAAAGATCATTCTTTAATATAAAATAAATATTTGATGGAAATTTTAGGACTTGGGGAATATATAGGAATGAAGTTTACATTTTTTGACACTACATATTCTTACCTAGAATATGTTTTGAGAAAAGTGGATAAAATAGTGAAAGTAGAATGATCAACATTCCTAACCTACAGAAATCTGAAAAAGATAATTCTCAATATATTAGAAACATTGAAAAAAAACCATTTGAATGTTTGGAAGATGTTTTTGGAAGATTTTATCAAGATATTCATCATGATAAAAGATGTCTGACATTCTATCCAGAATAAGTTTTTTATGATAGAAAAGAAAAGAACATTGAAAAGAAGAAAGTTGAGGAAAGTATTTTTTTGGGACTGCTTCGAAATCAAGTAAACGGAACAAACTATAAATACTTGATAGCGGTTTATATTCACACACGATAGGTGATATAAAAATCTAGAATCATTTTTAAAGTCAGGATGGAGGAGAATATACCTTTTTTAATTATAGTTGTTTAAAAATTGGGGGAATCAAAATGGTTGAGATTGAAGATAAAAAGTTGAAATCTAAAGAAGTTTTATTTTTTGATGGGATTAAATATAACATAATTTGTGTAAGTCATATTTTTGAGGATAGAAGATTATTTTTTTAGAAAATATTATTACATAATCAAAAGTATGAAAGATGGAAAATTCATTACCACAAGAGGAAAAACCAGTGAGAATCTCTTCCAAATGGAAAAATTAAATAATTTCTCTTACTTGATTGTGAAAGATGAAAAAAACTTATTGTACTGAATACTTGGGAACATTGGAAAAATATTATGAATAAAAATTCTAAATTTGATGTTGTTTGAAACATTACATAATTAAAAATAAGAGAAGAATATTTTTTGTAACTTGTTAAAAAGGAAAGATAAATAAAAAAGTCATAAAAGAGTTAAGATTTAATCACTAGACCACTTGAGATTATCCATTCTGGTCTATGTGGGCTAATATAATATCAATCAAAAAAATTATATTTATACTTTATCACTTTCATTGATGATTTCACTCATATTAAAAAAGATAATAATTCTAAAAAACAATTTATAGGCTATTGAAATGTTCAAAGTCATCAAAAAATATGTAGATAAATAAATAGTGGTTTCTATAAAGAATCTGATAACATATAATGGTACCGAATTCATAAAAAAATATTTGTGAAACATATTTGAGAAATCATGGTATTAAAATTCTGTATAGTGATCCCTATACTCCACAATAAAATGGAGTATCAGAAAAAAATAATAGAAGATTGGTGGAAATGGGAAGAAGTGTGTTGGAAGGATACCAAATTGAAAAATTCTAATGGAGAGAATTTATCAGTACATTTGTACATGTTTAAAATAAATGCATTTTGAGACCAGAAACAATCATGACTCCTTATAAAATGTGGTATAACAAAAAACCTTATTTTAAATAATTCAATGTTTCCAGAGGTCCATGTTTTCTCAAAAATAAAAAATCTGGATTCGAGGAAGTTTGTTGAGAAAGATAAGGAAGGAAAATTTATGGGATATTCACCAAATGGAATAAGGTAAAAATAGTGGAAAAAAAATTTACCAAAAATTTCGGACTCATATGATGTGAAGGTAATTCAAAATCAATGTTTCTAAAAAATAGTTGAGAATTCTAAGGAAGATAAACTAAAATATTATAATAATAGAGAAACTACTTCAAAACGTCCTTATCAAGATTCCCAATAATTTTGTGTTGAATAAATTTCATATTGGAAAAAAATATTAAAATTTCCTACATTACAAAAATATGTTGAATCTGAAAACATTTTTGTGAATTAGAAGGCTTCAATACAAACAAGAACAAAGTAGAGATTGGGTAATCACACTTCACTTGTCTCAAAATTTGAACCCTATTCAATTTCAAAATCTATTCCACACAAATAATTATTGGATTCTATGTTTGAAGAGATGGATCAGATTGAGAAGAATTAAATAATGGAACCTTTTTCCTAGATAGTAAATAAAAAAAATTTATAACCATGTGGGATTACATAAACAAGTTAAATGAACATAGTTAAGTTTCAAGAAACAAAGAATGGTAGGTTTTTAAAGTCCATAAATAGGTGTAATGAGTGTATTTTGAAAAAAAATCCCTAGTTGGATTATTGGAATCATTAGAATCTATCTTTTAGTGGCCACACGTAGTAATTAAAAAGTTTATCAAATGAATGTAAAACATCTTTCTTAAATGGTGATATTGATGAATATGTTTACATTGAACAACCTTGTCAGTTTTTATTTGATGAGGATCAAAAAAATGTTTGTAAATTGAATAAAGCATTGTATGGTTTAAAACAATATCCATGTACTTGTTACTATAAACTTAAAATTTGATTGATAATATTTAAATTTTTTAAATAAAAAGTTGATAGTAACTTAAATTTGAAAAATCTTGTCTTCGAATCTCTAATTGAAATTGTTTACATAGATTATATAATATCTTATGGGGATAGAGATGATGTTTGTAAAGAAAATTCTCAGGAAATGAAGAAGGATTTGTATAGTTCTACATTAGGAGAATTAATTTTCTTCTTTGGTTTACAGGTTCAACCAATGGAAAAATAAATGTTATTATCTCAAGAAATGTAATCCAGGGAATTGTTAATGAAAATTAGGATAGGATAATCTAAATAATTTTTGACTCCTAATTTAGTGATCACAAAGTTGAGTAAAGATAAATCTGGAATAATTGTGAATATAAATAAAATTGGGAATCTAATAAAACTTCTTCTAAAATGTACAGCCTAAATTTCTAATATTGTTTATACTATGAATTCGTTTCATAGGATTTAAAGTAATTTGAAAGAATCACATAAGTTGGAAACAAAGAGGATTCTGAGATATGTAAAAGGAAAAACATCACATGGGTTGTTATACAAATTAAATTGCATGATCAAGTTTCATGGTAATATAGATATCGATTGGGTAGTATATTGTAATGATTGAAAATGATGGTTGGTAGAAAACTTTTATTGGTGACTATTGTATGAGTTTTAATAGTAATAATTGAAGATTAGTAACATTGATCATAGGTAAATCCAAATACGTTGTAGCAACTCATGCCTGTTCTGCAATTATATGGATGAATGTTTAGCCATAAAATTTCAAAGTAAATGTTTCTCAACCATTGAATATACTTTTCAACAATCAATGTAAATTTTGTCTTTCTTATAATCATATAAAACATTAAAGATCAAAACACATCGATATAAATTTTTACTTTATAGAAGAAAAAGTTTCTACTGGATAATTTTTTCTAGAATACATTTCCCAAAATTATCATATTGTTGATATCTCTACAAAATCAATGTTGAAATAAAGGTTTGTAGAATTTAGGATGCAACATCATGCTCATCATCATTCAATGTCTTCCTAAACCTCATAAGTAAGGACCCCAATATTCTTTGGATTATATATACAAAGGGAGAGATAAATTAACAACTTTTTACATTGAAATAATTTTTACTTTTATTTTTTATAAATATAATGTTGGGTTATCATAGAATGGTGGGGATAAAAATAAAAGTGAGGAGAGTTTATATATACATGGATGCAAGATGTTCTTATCACCATGGGATGAAATTCCTTACAATACATTACATTATCTAGTATTACAGTTTCAAGAATCACTCTTTTGAGAAAAGGATATGTTTTGATAAAATTAAAAAAACTATTGTTTTTTACAAAATATGAGTTGTGAAAAATTCTAAAATATGGAAAAGTTGTTACAAAGGGGGGTATTGAAGAACTTTTGTTGTTAAATTGTTTTAACATAAATTTTTTATCTTTTACCACTAACATTTTTGTTGAATAAAGTTTTTGTCATTTAGAAGCATGACTCAGTCCATCGTAATGAGTTTATTTTCGAGACACAAGTTTTTGGACCTTGGTATTCATATTGAGATTCACCAGTTAGAAAATAATATAGGGAGCTAAAGTTTTTGATGAAATTTTTTTTTTCTATTCTAGTCAATCAGCATGTCATTGAAAAGCATCATATTCAAAAGAATCAAATTCAGGAATTATTTTTTGAGGTATGTGTCTCATTTTTACAATATGAGGAAGAAGAAAGTTGCTGAGTTAGAAAGAATGATTTTTTTGAGTTAAAACGAAAGAAGATAACGATATAGAAGTTGTTGGATAGAGAATTCATATAGATTCTAAATAGTTTTGAGAGAATAATTTGAATTTAGGAGTTAAATTTTTTTCCTAATTTCTAAAACTATGTCAGGTGATTCTTTTATGATCATAAAGTTATCAAAAATCATAAAAAATATTATGATAAAATATTTTGAAGAAATGGTTGAGTGGTTTGAATAATTTCAGACTTGAAAATGGGATTTCCATCGTAATGGGAAAATCTATCGTAATTGGAAAATACATAATAATGGGAATTCCTTAATAATGAGATATGAATGAAACCAATCGTAATGAGGTGTGGATGGAATTAATCATAATGAGTTGAGAATGAAAGAAATTGTAATGAGCAAAGAAATTTTTAAAGAGTTAAAGAGGTCAAACATGAAATTCAATTTGTCATAAATCTTGTATAAATAAAAGGTAGACTAAAGAAGTTGAATTTGGAGTTCAAATAAAATATATTTTCATGTTTTTAAAATTTGAGGAAGTGGGGAAATTTTTCATGTTCATCGATTTTGTTTTCAATGTTTCCTATAAATAATTTCTCAGATCATTCATCAATTTTAAACTTTTATATAAGCGCAAAAGGAAGTGTGTTGAAGAATTAAAGTGAAAGTTGTCATCTGATTGGAGAATAAATGTATTGAACATTCTAGTGGGTCCGAGTTTTGCATATTGAAGAATGTGTTAATAATATTGAGTCCATTAATTAATAGAATTAGATCCAGCACCGTTGCGTTGAGAAAATAAAATCTATCATTATCATATTAAGAAAATATGTTCCAATACCATCATTTCATAAAATTGGATCCATTATTATTTTATTGTGAAAATTGTATCCAATATAATCAAATTTAGAAAATTGGATCCTACCAAAACAGTCTGAGGATTCAGACTGAGCAATTGTTGATAATTTTCAACATATTTTTTTTCATTTGTTTATCTCAATTATTTATCCTGATATAGAAGGTGTATAATTAGATTTGAAAAAAAATTGTATTCAATTCATCTTAATAGTGAATTTTCATAGTCCAAAGTGATTGGATATTGAAATGATGTAGGTTCCCACATTGAGACTAAACTATTTAAATCTTTCGTGCATTACATAATTTCATACTTTTTCATGCATGATTAATTTCTTAAATTTGATAATGAAATAAATCTTAGAAGGTTGTTGGGGTTATGTTTTTGAAAGTATTAAAACTTATAAAAATAGAACAACAGATTCACCCCCCCCCCCCACTCAATTTTTATTTGATCCTTCTGAACTTCACTTTCTCAATGAAGGGACCAAATATCATACTCATTATATACGAGGGAAAACCTTGTCTTGGTTAAACATCATCCAATGAAATCATCAGTAACATTCCAAACCACCCCCTGATTAACTAATAAATAAGGATTTCATAAAATCTATCAATGTATGAGCTTTATTATAATAGTTATCTCTCCTACTTTGTGTAAGGGTATACTATTAGGAAAAATATCTCAAGGTGAAATTGTAGTATTTTTTGGGTTAGTTGTGTTTATTGAAAAATTTTGTTAGTGAGGTCAGTTGTTATGTTCTATATCAATTATTTATAAATTATGTTGATAAAGTGATAAAAAATATGTATGGATTCTCTAGAAGCTGTATAGATTTTATTTTTATTTTTTGGCATCATTTACCACTATTTTCCAATTTTTTGGGATGCAAAATTTTGGATAATATAAAATTAGTTTTTTGGAAAATGAAATTATTACACAAAAAGGAAAAAGTTGTACATACGGGTGAAAGAGTTTAACAATGTTTCATAGAAGTGAATATTTAGGCCACATAATTATAATATGGATAAGGGAAGTGTTTTGAAAAAGTGTTGATGTTTCATGAAAATCATAGATTTGTAATCCCATGAAATACTGATGGATTTTCATGATTTTTGTGAGTTGTACACAAAAGTTTATGTCAAATAATTAACATTTATATAACCATGAAAATATGAATTTAATATTTTTAATGAAAGGTAATTTCATGAAGGGTCATATGACTCTATATATAGGATACTACCCCCCCTGGTGTGTTCAACACATAGATGATATTAGTGCTCTAAAATCACTTAAGAGTTTAGTGAAACAATTTCTGGTGTGAAGTAGAAACATATACATAAATTGAAAATATAAAATTGACTTTTGAATATTAGACCATGTGAGTTCCATGAAAAACCAAAAGTTTTATGAAAGTTTATTGTTTCACAACAAAACCATAATTTTCACGATAAATGTGGAAGTTTCCATAATGTTGTGCAAAGGTTACGTGGATATGAATGCTATGAAAATGAGAAGAAATTTTATATAAATTATGTAGAAAATATATATTCATCTGTAGGTTTATGATTGGGATTCTTGACACATATAATGAGGTGAAAACAATATTGATTCAAGTAATCAATGAAATAATCCTATAAGGGCAGTCATCACACTTTAGTTGAGAGAGCAGTGAGCGTTAAAATTGTAACTGGTAGTGAACTAGGAGAGACAATGATTAATCTTTAAGCATTATAAAATCAATGATATATAGATAATTTGGTACATCAGCATATTTTCATTGTATTCTCCTTGAATTTTGACTAGTAGGGATGTACCAGGTAAAACGGTTGTTCCATTTACCTATTTTAAATTCTGTTTAATCGCTGGTATGGGATGAAGTTAAAAGAGTGATTAGATTAAGAATTAAACAAGAACCAAATAGGGTAATAAATTCAATCTTCAATAAAATAAATTATGCCTTCTCTTAGGTTATTTAATATATTTGGGCTAGTAGATTCAATATGAAACATAAACCCCTATATTATGAAAGTTATAGTGTATCAAACTCCATCCAGTATACTTGGTGAACCATCCAATGCTAAAAACGTTTTTTGTGCCTCATGATAATATCATGTATCCTGATACAAGAATTTTATTCAAGCTAACATGAATATTTAATCACAACCTATAATACTCCATAATGAACATCAGTTAGAGATAACTCAAAGTCATACTTTTAGATATGGATTATCATTATAAATTAAATAATATGTGCTATAAAAATGAAAGAATAATACATTGGAGGATAACATTTATATAACATGATTCATTTCATAATATTAAAATCCTTTAATAATATTAAAAACCCATACATAAGAACCCATATAATCATATCACATTTGATAGACTACTAGAGGGGGCTTATGATTTCTCCACTTTTCAAGATGTTCATAAATTATTACATCTCTATGTAATTCCTACCAGATCTCTATGTGACTTTCAGATAAAACCCTCAAACTAAATCCCATTAGTGACTAACATCTATGAAGACTTTTTTTAGAATAATTCTAAGAATTAGGAATCATTTTCCTAATTTTCATTTACTTTAACAAGCATACAAAATTATTTCATTCGCAACATCTAATATTATGATGTTAATTACACTTTTTCTACTTAGAACCCTTTAAATGTTTATTGTTATTATAGTAAAATTTATATAAAAAATGTAACATGATATATTTGTTGTTACAAAATGTAGCACTTTATATTACTTATTTTCTAGCACATACTAAAATATTTTAGAATAAAAAGTGACATTCACTTTGTTTTTTATCGTAGAAAAGATAATTTATTTATTAATATTGATCTTATTTAAGTCTAAACATACTCTCATTATCCAATTAAAATCTACATTCACATTATAATATAATTTTAAGATGCAAAAAATCATTTAAAAAATAACACTTATTTTATTTTAATTGGAATATCTTAAACATAAAATACTATATTCCGATAAGGTATTCTATGTTTTTGAAATGGTGTTATGAAAGAAGATTTTGTTCTTGAAATTATTCCATTGATTCTTGGTGGAGTATAAATTCCTTTTTTTAACAAATGTATAGCATATAATATTTATCCTGGATAGAATAAATTTTATTTGTACCTTCGATTCAAGTTTGTTACAGAATATTAGGAATCAGAAACAATTTTTGACATCTTATATTATTCATAAGAACACTATGTTAAAAAATAAATTCACTTATCATATATGGGAAACAATATGAAATACATATATTTTATTAATTCCATTTGATCTTAATATATACTCATTTTCATTCATATCTATGATTCAACAACCAATTTATTTATCATTACATTGAAAACTAAAAAAATCAATTCCTTGATTTTTAACTCCTTCATATTTACAAAATTAGAAATGTATATATTTGGTATCATATATCCTTAAATATTGAAAAATTGATTTCTATACCACTGATACCTAATATAGACTTTCCATGGAGTTTAAAAACCCCATTCTGGTAGCTCAAAAAAAATTCATCATATGGAAACTTTTCCAATACGTCTTAAAACCAGTTTTAGGTTTAAATGGCCTTGAATGGATAATTGAAGAAACATTATTAGACTTTATAACTTACTTTTCTTATTCCAGATTGAAATTTTACCCATTTGTACTATCAATATATCACTAGGACCTAGATATAGCATTCCCTTGATCAAAAATAGTAAATACATATTATTTACAATTAAATATTTTATATTTTAAAATGTTTCAAATTATTATTTAATATCAAAATTCATAATCAACCTTAATAAAAAATTAGTTATCTCATGTTTCTAAGACACATGATCACATTGAGTATATATATGGAAGATAAATTTACCAAGGCCATTTTTATTTTAATGTATTTTAAAACTATTGGGAATCATTCTATTCATCTAAAGTAATGATTTCTCTAACACATATATTTTTTATTCATTCTTTAGAAAAAATTGAAATTTTATATACCTATGTAAAATGTTTATTTCATTAACTCTTACATTTTATAAAATTATTCTCTTAGAAATTTTTAATGGTGATGATGATGTTATATCTAAAATAGAGTTTTTTTATTAGATTATTGTAATTATTTACATTCATTTATTAGGGGAATTTATTAAATGTGATCCCACTAAAATAATGACCCATTTTCATTAAATTTTATAAATTAGTTGGCTGAGATCCATATTTCATAGAAAAATAACTCCAATTTGGTGTCGACCTCTTTACTTAATATATTTAGTTAGATAATCATAACGATTATATCGGGAATTAATCTTGAATTTTATAGAGGACAACTATTTTTCCAATCCATCAAATGAATAAACTCAATAATATTTCTATGTTATCATAAGTATTAGGGTTTCCTATCTATGTATAGAAAAAAACTAGTAACTAAATAAGGGGAACCTAACTCTAAAAAACACATCATTCCTTTATTTTCTTACATAATGTAACACCCCAAGCTTCCTCGGTATGTTTCCTTTCGAATAATGCAATGACGTGCATTGTACGCAACTTCGAGATTTTAACACACCACAACCAATCAAACTAGCCGTTATGAATAGTAATACCTACTTTTTGAAATTATATATATTTTATATTTCAAAATGGACTTCATTTTTGGATTCGGAATATCGAATTTAGCCTAAGGTGAAATTTTTGTACTTTTCGGATAACTTTCATATTTTGATGAATAGTGAAAATTACTAAATTTTAATTAAAAACAACTTTTTTAATCAAAATAATTAATAGTGATAAATTGTGAATTTGAGTGGTTTTAAAGTATATTTAGAATATAGTTTTACCATTTAATATAATGTTGGTCATTGGACATAATTTTACAATTAAACCGAACATAAACAAGTGTCAATCTTTTGATAGTTATTATCTCTTAAAAACACGCTTTTTGTTTTGACAACGGGAATTAATTTTAAATTAATTTCTACCACTTCTGTGTTTTGAATTTAGAAAAATGGATTCCATATTTGGAATCAGGATGTCCAAATTGTGTAAATAGGTAACTTTTATTTTTAGACATTTTGAATAATTATTGCGGTAAATATTTTATTTACCATGGTTAAGGGTAAATCCGGTAAATAAGGGTTAAAAAAATAATATTATAATAATACTAAATTACCCTAAAATGTGTCTTAACCCTATTGGTTGATACATGGTCGACCATGGGAATCTTTGGGTCAATTTTGGGACCCCATGGATCCACTTGTAAGTGATAATGACACTTTATATTAATTAATTTAAAATGAATACAAAAATGACACAAGAATATATCTTTTAGAAAAACAATTGTTACATAGGGTTATACATGTTGGATTTTAGATTATAAATATTCATTAGAAAGATAAAAAGATTTCCTACATAATGATATTTTATTTATACTTTTTAGACATCAAATAATGTAAAATATTAATGACACAATGATGATGCAGTAATTACTATAATAGTGAAAAATTAAAATAATTGATTTTATAAATACCCAAATAAATATAATATGACACTTTTAATGAATTAAACTAATTTTCTAGGATAATATGATATATTATGATTGATGTAATTGACTTTGTTCGAAATAATCAATCTGTTATGAGTTTCACAAAAATCAACTAATGAATAGTGTCAAAATTGACATAAAAGAGTTCTTAAAACAAATATTATATTATTAATTGATATTAAATTTTTAAAAATCTAAGGTTCGGCCAAGAGACTTATATCATGATAGGTTAATCATTAATGGACCACTTGGGGGTCTCTTGGATGTATATAGTAAGTTTATTAACCATATTATATAAAAATACAAAGAGGCATTGTAAAAGTGAAACTAATTAACTTAGAGTTAATACTTAAAGATAAGGTTAATATAAGTACCCAAACCTGTCTAAATTCTATTGTATGAGTTGTTTTCGACCTATCCCCACCTCATCCTTTGAATAGTCAACTTTGGAGCCTTTGGAAACCGAATATGAATTTATTATAAATTAATATTTCTAGCTTTTCCAAAGGTTCCCCTCACCCCTCTTATAAAAGGGCACTCCTCCTTCTATTTTCCTCACACCTCTCAAGCCACTTGGCTCGTCCAAACTCTGCCCAACTAAGCTCCCCACATCCCTCTCCTCCTCCTCGAAGCTTCCCCTTAGGCAGAAAGCATTTCAACAAGTCCTTTGGTTCCAACCAAAGTGAGTTACCTAAATTAAAGGTAACGATTTCTCTTAAATTATTTTCATTTATTTTGCTTCTTCAACCCCCAAACTCTTTTTATTTCCCTTATTTTGTAACAACACCAGTATCCTCAATATACTAGGATGTTGTTATAAGAATGATTCAAACTACACATACACACAACTCCATCTAATGGATGATGAACATAATGTTTCTGTGGATGGCAAACTAACGCCTAACGAAACGATGATTGTTCAAATACATCTTACCGCCTCTCATGGTGGCCATTATGATGGCACTGTAATTAAATATGATATTAATGATATATATTTTATATATAAGCTTCTGTAATTCCATTTTATTTCATACCATTATTAGTTTCATGTTGTATATACATACGATAATTTCATTTGAGGAAGTGCGGACTACCGCCCCCTTAAAATGATATGACTCGTTCATACCACACATGGAACGTATAAAGGATGGTGTTAATGAACTTAAGTAACATATATAAAATATTATATTGTACTGGAATAGTAATATACCTATATATCATTTGGATTCGATTCTTTTAAAATAAAAAATTAAATGGAAGTAGCGTTCGTGCGTACGTACGGACTACCGTCTCCACGAACGCGATGAGATTCATTCTCCATCGTATCCATTCAAGTATAATTATCATTTAATGATTTAAAAATGATGTTTAATTACTTGATATCATTCTGGATATGAATAAGATACAACAAACATGACTTATGTAACAAAACATATAAAATAAAATGAACCCGTTAACACCCGAAATGACGATAATTCTAAGATATTATTAACAAATCAATGATAAAAGATCATATATGATATCATATTAAAGTAAATGATTCTTTTATTATTCAATAACAATTATTTCACCATTATACAGGAGGTAAACCTACCATCGACCAAGGAAAAAGTACAATGTAAGGGATTTTCTAATCTCACTTTTAATTTCGTGAGAATTCTATTGTTCACCACTTAATTATTGAATGTGGTGTATGTGTACTGCCCATGATTGTATTCATTGTGTAATATACTTTAATTTATGGGTATTTACATAATCATGGTATGATACTTCTTACATGGGTGTATGTTTCGAAAGTTACCTAATCGATAAGGGAATTTGAGATTTCAATTTCCACTCATTTGGCTTTACACATATTTCATTGATTATATTACCCCAAGAATATGTGTGGAATCACTATTCATTTGATTATGTCATAATTTACACTCCACTTCCTGTGGATATAAGTTTGATGCACATAATCACTCCATTGGTAATTCTCAAGTCATTGATATGAATTTGATAAGAGTAATTTTAACTCATTCTCCATTTGTTGAGTTAAACATCCAATTCGTTGGTATTGTTTTTACAAGAATATGTGTGAATGTCCTTTGATTGTTTTACACTGAATATCCAATCATATTTAGTGTATTTATATTTGTCACACATAATTATGTAATTGATTTATCCTTAACCTAAGGATACAACCTTTACAAGAGATTTCATCTCAATTTACATTCCATTGAGACTTCTTTGATGATATACACCAAATCACTTTTATGTGGTGTATATAATGTACTTTGACATAGTATATCATGAATTCCTTTATTCTCATGATATTACAATGTTTTGATTACTTCAATTATTTGTATTCAAGTGTCTCTCTTTTGGTTAGAAACTCTAACCAAAATACCATTTTAAAATGTTTTAAAGAATTATTCTTCTAAATCATGCTCATTAATGTCCATATTTTAAAAATGGTTTTAAGGATTTATTTTTATGGACATTAAAGTTTCAAATTTAAAAATCCTTTTAAAAGTTTCAAAGTGGTATGGGACACTTTGATTCAAAAATCTATTTTTGAATGTCTTCTTGACAAATAGTGTGACTTTTAAAAGTTTTCAAGAAAAGGGGGATATTTCTCTCAAATAGTTATGATGATTATTTTCATCTATGTCAACATCCTTCATTATTCATGATTGAGGTTAATGTGATACAATACAATCTTTCATATTGTATCAAATGAGTTATGTTTGACTGTGGATGTTCTATTTTTATACCATTCATGGTTTGTGGTTAAAGTATTGACATTTCGTATGCTAGTTTTAATACGAATATTTATTTTATGCTTAAACCTATTCATATGAGGAATGCATTGGACTTAATAAGTGACGGGTGGAGCCCGCTATAGCTCCTCGATGCATCGGTAGGTCTCATGAGACAATCTAGTGTCTTGGCACAAGGCCTTGGCAAAACCTTATTTGTAGTCTTGGCACGAGGCCTTGGCTATGTGGTTATGATAGTCTGGCATTATGCATTCCATCATTATGAAAGTGGTTATTGATATTGCATGTGATCATTCGACTAGTAGAATATCCATGCGAGTAAGTAAATGGCATTATTTCATTTTACCTTCACCATTTTATGCTGAAGTTTAAATTTAAAAGGCTTTTGTTTTAGTTATAAATTGCCTTAAGTGTTTATGCTTAATTATGAAAGCTTCTGCTATAATGTTATCCTTACTGAGCATCCGAGCTCACCCCTTTCAATGTTTTATTTTTCCCAGGATTATGAAGAAGTAATTTATGAATGACCTGCAGGGATAGTATGAGGGGATATGAAGACAAGATGTTTTTTTTATGATGTAATGTAAAAATTTATGGATGTATCTAGTTATTCCAAGGCTACTAAACTAATCGGTCTTTCGAGACTTGATCTTTCTCATGATCATGCCAATGTTATGTAATAATGCACCGACTCTAGGTAATTAGGGTCGGGGCGTTACAGTTGGTATCAGAGGAAGTTTAGTACAAACCTTGGTAGCTAGATTTAGATAAACTCTGATTAGAGCACGTAGACCTAAGATGAACTTTGAGGATTAGTATAAAAGAACTTCCTAGAATTTTGGTATTGTAGAAATTTTGTGAGTTTTCCGAGCAATACATCCCTGTCTGGATACGAGCAGGTAGAGGCGGCTCTGGCACAGATGTACCTAGGGGTAAAACCCGAAAACACCGATTTGAGCTAGACTCGAACGGGAACTGGTGCACGACAACGGGCCTTGCTGCACTCTTGGTTACGACACTCCCGGGGGATATGCTTAGGATAATTTACATTTTCTTTACAAACCAATTTAAGTAATATATATATAAGATGAGAGTAAATGACCTTGGTTAATCCTAATATGTTTCAAATTGAGAATATGGTGACATTTTAATCTCTAAATGATTTTACGACTACTATTACTCACACAATGCTTTATGGTTTTAGTCAATGGCTGGATTCCAAGGAAGTCATAGTGACTTTGAGAATGATGTACAAGATGGGAACGGTGGTGGCAATGAGCAACAAAATGGAATGTTGATAGGCATAAAAGATATCGTCTTTATGCCAAATCAGTTTTCCAAAAATATGATCAACAACATATATATTAACCAACTCCCAGACTCAACAAGGAAGAGAAAGGTGATAAATGATAAGAGCTCCAGCAATGAAGACCATGGAGAAAAGAACCCTCAATTTTCATCATGCAGGAAATGTGGAAAGAGACACCCAGGAAAGTGTCTCAATGGGACAACGAAATGTTTTATGTGCGGGAAGGAAGGACATAAAGTAAAGAATTGCCGAAGAAAAATGAAGAGTACTATGGAAGAAGATAAAAATGGTCCCAAGAGTCCATTTACAGTCATTTGCCGTAAATGTAGGGGACCTGGCCATTACCCGAGTGAATGTCCTATTCTATAGGATATTTTCTTTGTCAAAGAAGAAGCTATGTGGGAATAAATGGTTGGAGAAATGTTTAAAAAGTATTAGCACTCCTTGTTGATGGGTTTACTATGGAATAATTTTCTCTTGTATTTGTAACCCCGCAGTTTGCCATGTGAGAATGATATTTGAGGAAGAATTGTCTCTTCTCTTGTGGATATGGGTATAAATAACCATTTGGATTTATATGATCATTGGGGTTTGAGAGAATTATAAGTTATTATAATTTGGGATGAAGATTCAAGGTATGATATAACATTTGTGGTTAAATTTATGATATAGTATTTTGAGGAATTTATCTCATTTTGGCAATATTATAAAATATAGTTTTTGAAAAAGGACAACACGTAGACCGTGTGACAACCCGTCGCGTCGGACAAAGCTATGGGAATCGAACCCACAACCAAAGTGTGATTGGGATTTATCGCCTACCACTGGACTACGTGAAGTCCCTGGTTAGTGTGACTTTTTTTTTTAGTTAAATGATTTTATTGATCAATAATAAGTTGATTTGGGTTCTTATTTCATATCAAAATAATACCCTTGGTATAGGAAAATGATTTGGTGATTAAGTGATAAATGTTATTTTGGAAGATGTTCGCTTTGTTGGGAACACTATATGCCCAAGGAAAATAGAATACTATGGGGTTTCATTTGTGGAGTAATGATAGATTTTTATCTACGTTTTTATTGTGGATTTATAGTGATTTGGGTTATTTATGGAAATGATTAACCTATAATAGAGAATATGTGATTAGGTTAATTACTTTTGAGTATGTGACTTTAAGAGTATCTGATGTCATTTGGAGATACAATTTAACATGGGAGACTACATAATCAAATTCTTCTATGTTTTGGGTTTCAATATTAGTTTGGATTATATTAAAGGATTTTAAGGACAATTGGTTATTGAATGGTATCTATTTAACTTTGGGGTATTGTTGGTTTAATTTTAGAAATTAAGATTAGTGCATATTTATCTCAATGAATATCCTTTTGGGGGATCATTAGATCATTCACTGACCATTTTGGTTTTGATTAATCTTCAAAGACAATGTAAATATATGGTTTATCCTTCATGGATCATGTGATTCTATAGAAGTTTATTCTATCTCTTCCAGTGTGACCAAGTCTTCTTGAATACTCATCGTTTAAAAAAATGAGTTAGTGGTGGAAATTTATTAAAGAATGAAAATATACTTAAAATGTAAGTATATCTCATAATGTTCTTAGTCAATATCATAAATGAATTCCTCTTCCTTATGTAATGTAACTTAAAAAAAATGGTGTCTGTTTACTTTCCTACTAGAAGACTAATGGTCGTTTGTCCCAACACAAGTTTGTGGTTTTCTCATTGTTAACTTTCTCCTGATCATGATTTCTATCCCTCTCCATCAGAACTTGACACTTATTTTATCATCCATATCCATGTTTTCTTACATGGAATCCAAGTATGGGTTATCTTGGATGACCCTTATACCTCTCTTTCTTTCTTTTAAAGTGATAGTTTTATTGACTCTTTTTCTGATGTGGGACTTTCCATTATATTCCCAAGAAAAATTTTAAAAATTGCGAGGACTCAATTTTTTGAAGGAGGGGAGAATGTAACACCCCAAGCTTCCTCGGTATGTTTCCTTTCGAATAATGCAATGACGTGCATTGTACGCAACTTCGAGATTTTAACACACCACAACCAATCAAACTAGCCGTTATGAATAGTAATACCTACTTTTTGAAATTATATATATTTTATATTTCAAAATGGACTTCATTTTTGGATTCGGAATATCGAATTTAGCCTAAGGTGAAATTTTTGTACTTTTCGGATAACTTTCATATTTTGATGAATAGTGAAAATTACTAAATTTTAATTAAAAACAACTTTTTTAATCAAAATAATTAATAGTGATAAATTGTGAATTTGAGTGGTTTTAAAGTATATTTAGAATATATTTTTACCATTTAATATAATGTTGGTCATTGGACATAATTTTACAATTAAACTGAACATAAACAAGTGTCAATCTTTTGATAGTTATTATCTCTTAAAAACACGCTTTTTGTTTTGATAGCGGGAATTAATTTTAAATTAATTTCTGCCACTTCTGTGTTTTGAATTTAGAAAAATGGATTCCATATTTGGAATCAGGATGTCCAAATTGTGTAAATAGGTAACTTTTATTTTTAGACATTTTGAATAATTACTGCGGTAAATATTTTATTTACCATGGTTAAGGGTAAATCCGGTAAATAAGGGTTAAAAAAATAATATTATAATAATACTAAATTACCCTAAAATGTGTCTTAACCCTATTGGTTGATACATGGTCGACCATGGGAATATTTGGGTCAATTTTGGGACCCCATGGATCCACTTGTAAGTGATAATGACACTTTATATTAATTAAGTTAAAATGAATACAAAAATGACACAAGCATATATCTTTTAGAAAAACAATTGTTACATAGGGTTATACATGTTGGATTTTAGATTATAAATATTCATTAGAAAGATAAAACGATTTCCTACATAATGATATTTTATTTATACTTTTTAGACATCATATAATGTAAAATATTAATGACACAATGATGATGCAGTAATTACTATAATAGTGAAAAATTAAAATAATTGATTTTATAAATACCCAAATAAATATAATATGACACTTTTAATGAATTAAACTAATTTTCTAGGATAATATGATATATTAGGATTGATTTAATTGACTTTGTTCGAAATAATCAATCTGTTATGAGTTTCACAAAAATCAACTAATGAATAGTGTCAAAATTGACATAAAAGAGTTCTTAAAACAAATATTATATTATTAATTGATATTAAATTCCTAAAAATCTAAGGTTCGGCCAAGAGACTTATATCATGATAGGTTAATCATTAATGGACCACTTGTGGGTCGCTTGGATGTATATAGTAAGTTTATTAACCATATTATATAAAAATACAAAGAGACATTGTAAAAGTGAAACTAATTAACTTAGAGTTAATACTTAAAGATAAGGTTAATATAAGTACCCAAACCTGTCTAAATTCTATTGGATGAGTTGTTTTCGACCTATCCCCACCTCATCCTTTGAATAGTCAACTTTGGAGCCTTTGGAAACCGAATATGAATTTATTATAAATTAATATTTCTAGCTTTTCCAAAGGTGCCCCTCACCCCTCTTATAAAAGGGCACTCCTCCTTCTCCTTTCCTCACACCTCTCAAGCCACTTGGCTCGTCCAAACTCTGCCCAACTAAGCTCCCCACATCCCTCTCCTCCTCCTTGAAGCTTCCCCTTAGGAAGAAAGCATTTCAACAAGTCCTTTGTTTCCAACCAAAGTGAGTTACCTAAATTAAAGGTAACGATTTCTCTTAAATTATTTTCATTTATTTTGCTTCTTCAACCCCCAAACTCTTTTTATTTCCCTTCTTTTGTAACAACACCAGTATCCTCAATATACTAGGATTTTGTTATAAGAATGATTCAAACTACACATACACACAACTCCATCTAATGGATGATGAACATAATGTTTCTGTGGATGGCAAACTAACGCCTAACGAAACGATGATTGTTCAAATACATCTTACCGCCTCTCATGGTGGCCATTATGATGGCACTGTAATTAAATATGATATTAATGATATATATTTTATATATAAGCTTCTGTAATTCCATTTTATTTCATACCATTATTCGTTTCATGTTGTATATACATACGATAATTTCATTTGAGGAAGTGCGGACTACCGCCCCCTTAAAATGATATGACTCGTTCATACCACACATGGAACGTATAAAGGATGGTGTTAATGAACTTAAGTAACATATATAAAATATTATATTATACTGGAATAGTAATATACCTATATATCATTTGGATTCGATTCTTTTAAAATAAAAAATTAAATGGAAGTAGCGTTCGTGCGTACGTACGGACTACCGTCTCCACGAACGCGATGAGATTCATTCTCCATCTTATCCATTCAAGTATAATTATCATTTAATGATTCAAAAATTATGTTTAAGGACTTGATATCATTCTGGATATGAATAAGATACAACAAACATGACTTATGTAACAAAACATATAAAGTAAAATGAACCCGTTAACACCCGAAATGACGATAATTCTAAGATATTATTAACAAATCAATGATAAAAGATCATATATGATATCATATTAAAGTAAATTATTCTTTTATTATTCAATAACAATTATTTCACCATTATACAGGAGGTAAACCTACCATCGACCAAGGAAAAAGTACAATGTAATGGATTTTCTAATCTCACTTTTAATTTCGTGAGAATTCTATTGTTCACCACTTAATTATTGCATGTGGTGTATGTGTACTGCCCATGATTGTATTCATTGTGTAATATACTTTAATTTATGGGTATTTACATAATCATGGTATGATACTTCTTTCATGGGTGTATGTTTCGAAAGTTACCTAATCGATAAGGGAATTTGAGATTTCAATTTCCACTCATTTGGCTTTACACATATTTCATTGATTATATTACCCCAAGAATATGTGTGGAATCACTATTCATTTGATTATGTCATAATTTCCACTCCACTTCCTGTGGATATAAGTTTTATGCACATAATCACTCCATTGGTAATTCTCAAGTCATTGATATGAATTTGATAAGAGTAATTTTAACTCATTCTCCATTTGTTGAGTTAAACATCCAATTCGTTGGTATTGTTTTTACAAGAATATGTGTGAATGTCCTTTGATTGTTTTACACTGAATATCCAATCATATTTAGTGTATTTATATTTGTCACACATAATTATGTCATTGATTTATCCTTAACCTAAGGATACAACCTTTACAAGAGATTTCATCTCAATTTACATTCCATTGAGACTTCATTGTTGATATACACCAAATCACTTTTATGTGGTGTATATAATGTACTTTGACATAGTATATCATGAATTCCTTTATTCTCATGATATTACAATGTTTTGATTACCTCAATTATTTGTATTCAAGTGTCTCTCTTTTGGTTAGAAACTCTAACCAAAATACCATTTTAAAATGTTTTAAAGAATTATTCTTCTAAATCATGCTCATTAATGTCCATATTTTAAAAATGGTTTTAAGGATTTATTTTTATGGACATTAAAGTTTCAAATTTAAACATCCTTTTAAAAGTTTCAAAGTGGTATGGGACACTTTGATTCAAAATTCTATTTTTGAATGTCTTCTTGACAAATAGTGTGACTTTTAAAAGTTTTCAAGAAAAGGGGGATATTTCTCTCAAATAGTTATGATGATTATTTTCATCTATGTCAACATCCTTCATTATTCATGATTGAGGTTAATGTGATACAATAAATCTTTCATATTGTATCAAATGAGTTATGTTTGACTGTGGATGTTCTATTTTTATACCATTCATGGTTTGTGGTTAAAGTATTGACATTTCGTATGCTAGTTTTAATACGAATGTTTATTTTATGCTTAAACCTATTCATATGAGGAATGCATTGGACTTAATAAGTGACGGGTGGAGCCCGCTATAGCTCCTCGATGCATCGGTAGGTCTCATGAGACAATCTAGTGTCTTGGCACAAGGCCTTGGCAAAATCTTATTTGTAGTCTTGGCACGAGGCCTTGGCTATGTGGTTATGATAGTCTGGCATTATGCATTCCATCATTATGAAAGTGGTTATTGATATTGCATGTGATCATTCGACTAGTAGAATATCCATGTGAGTAAGTAAATGGCATTATTTCATTTTACCTTCGCCATTTTATGCTGAAGTTTAAATTTAAAAGGCTTTTGTTTTAGTTATAAATTGCCTTAAGTGTTTATGGTTAATTATGAAAGCTTCTGCTATAATGTTATCCTTACTGAGCATCCGAGCTCACCCCTTTCAATGTTTTATTTTTCCCAGGATTATGAAGAAGTAATTTATGAATGACCTGCAGGGATAGTATGAGGGGATATGAAGACAAGATGTTTTTTTTTTATGATGTAATGTAAAAATTTATGGATGTATCTAGTTATTCCAAGGCTACTAAACTAATCGGTCTTTCGAGACTTGATCTTTCTCATGATCATGCCAATGTTATGTAATAATGCACCGACTCTAGGTAATTAGGGTCGGGGCGTTACACATAAGATAATATAGGGGCACCAAGATATTCCATGATAATACCCAGTTCGATGATATAGGTCTTCACAATTGTTTTCATTATAAGGAATATGACCTATAGTATTTTAAAAGGACATATATGTTCACTATATTAAATAATGTTTTTCCTTTAACATATACACATTCTTATAATTATTTAGTTTCAAATCCCTATTCATTCTTCAAAATAATTATGTTTAAACTGTATTGATATTTAACTATTTACACAAACCAAAATTTTTGTTTCAAAACCAGATTAAAAGAAACAAATATTGATACACTTTCATACATATATTATGATAAAGGTAAATTAACCACTTTAATTTAAAGGCTCATAACCACATGAAATTATTAATAATTATTAGAGTAATCTTGGAACGACAGATAGTTAACCCCCACATTTTTAGACAAGGCATCAAACAATTATCCAATGTCCAGTCCAACTAAAATCCACTATACCCAAAGTTACTTTACTCGAGAGAGGAATTAATTCCATTAAAATTATAACGCATAATATATATAAACTATCATCATCCCTTAAATTCATTCTCTTGAAATAATATAATACAATTTATGGGAATAAGAAAACTAAATATTTTATCATACATAGTATGTATTCCATTACATGCATATATATAAATGTATAGAAGAAATTTAACACTTTAAACTAAAATATATATTTATTCATATCATGAAAAAGTCACATCTAATAATAATAAATAAGGGATGAAAATAAATAAATGAATAATTTATATAATCAATCCCGAAAAAAATGTTATAATTTTTCCATGCATTATATAAATTTCATAATCAAATATATATATATATATAATAGTTTATATTCACTTATAATGTCAAATTATTAGTATTTTATATTATATTGAACTTTAATTTAATTTATTAGACTTGTAATATTAAAATTTTATATATGAAATATTCATATGTTATGTAAAAATTCAAAATATCACATATTTAATGTTATTTTAACCTTGATTTTATCAATTTAGAAAACTATTTTTGATATTATATAAATAATTTCAGAAATAAGTACTTTAATTAGAATAATAGATATTAAATATTGTGAACAATTAAAAAAACTAATTTCAAATCTTGTATATTTTTAATTATTTTAAAATTTATAAACAATTTATCAATTTCTCTTATAATTTTCATATAAAAATTATATATGAAAAATATAATTCATGATATATAAAAACATTTAATAATTAAATTGAAAAACATTATAATTAATATATTTCTAAACATCGTATGAATTAAATAAATATCCCAATATACATTTTTCATATTTTGTTAAAAAAGTATAAATTATATAATCAAAACATTATTTTAATTTTAGAAAAATAAAAATTTTCATGATATTTTATTTCATGATGTCCATTATATCATAAATTATGATATCCCATGTTATCAATTGTATTTTATAATTGATAATCCTTAGTTGTGATATATATTTAAGCACCTATAAGGTTATATTTTATTATATAAGTAATATCATGTAGAAAATACAATGCTCTATTTAACATTCATGGCTCAGTATTATCATCCTATACGACATCCAATATTATATACTACAATATGTATAAAATTAAAGGATTATACTATGTCACTGGATACAGCATCTCATTTCATATTTCGTGATCAGATTGCAACCTATAATATTACATATCATAATAACATCTATAGTATAAATTTTATATCACCAACTTCAATATCCCATAACATAAATATATCCAAAATTCAAAATACATATTAGTTTTAATGATAATCAATACGATGTATAAAATGATATATGTTTTCTTCATTTTTAAGCATGATTTCATGAATCAAAAAACATTTTAAAGATATGATGAAACTATTTAGTTTCAAAGGATATATATACACTTGTTCTTAGAAATAGAGGCATTCGAAACCATAATTTTCATGATCAACATACATTAAAAATGAAATTACATTTATTTAAATTGTATAACACAAACCATTCACTGAAGAGTTGTTACAACTATTCTTCAAACATTTATTTGATGAATATCACTAAAAGTAATCCTATATACTACAACCTCTCTGGTGTATCCAAGGATCAAACAAACCACCAAATACTTTGGGGGGATCCTCCCCACATTGATGATATGTTAGTATATCTTAAAATATGAGGAATATAGAGGATGTGAGATTGGGAGAATTGTAAGGAGACTTATGATAGATCAGGTGCACTCTATTTCATGGTGAAATCCCCCTTATATATTTCTCAGGGATGATCCCCTAGTGATCATGCATTTACTCAATCTTTTATATCCTATGAGTAAATGGAATGTTATTTACAAATAATTGTAACTATCCATCCATACTAATTCTCCAAAATGATTCATCTCATAAAAAATACATTTAATGATAACCTATATGGGAAATATTTGAATTTTAATCGATTAATTTTTAATTATACTGATAAATCATAGTGCTAAATACACATCATACAATTTATTCATAATTCCTTGTGATAGAACCAATACAATACATCACAACCAGTTTATGAAGTTGAATGATATCATGTATAATTTTTTATAATATATACACATCACAACACATGATATAGATAAATATACATCAAATGTCCAAAGATTTAGGGAATATATCTATCAGGAATAATAATAGTACAATATAACCAACAATACATTAAAAACCCTTCAATATAGTTATGTACCATGCTAAAAAAGATAGTTAAATTTCATATAATTAAAAAAATCCACTTCAATATTTTAATAAAAAATTGTCACTTATTTAAATTATATTTTATATATATAAATTCTAATCAAAAAGAAATTTAAATCAAATATTATATATTTTGATACCTATGTTCCATATTTTATGATATGAAAAAAAAACTACAACTATGAAACCTCAAACAAAAAAATATTATCAAAACAATAGTTATAAACATGAAATATATATTAAAATAAAACTACTAAAAATATTATAAGAATTTAACAGTTCATTTTTATAATTTATAACTTAATTTCCCTAAATTAACATTGAGCATCCAAAATTTTACATCTACTAAGAATCCACCATATTTTAACGACTAAAACCCAAAATATTTCACTATGCTTATGAAATTTGAAAAATATAAAAACAATCAATAAAAAGCATTAAATAAAACATTCCCATAACACAACTCCATGATTTTAGAACCTAAATTTTGGGATTTAACAATTTATATAATAAATTATAAAAAATAACATGACAAAGGAGTGTATCATAGGAGAAAAAAAATATTGTACATTACAAATGAATCAGTGTACACATAAATTAGTTTTACACAATACTTAATTAATTTAACACTTTAAATAAAAATTATAGAGAAAAAATAATTCTTATCGAGGAAAATTCAACACATTATTAAATAATATATAATAAATATAAAATCCCAAAAATTATTAATTGAGTTCTAATATAAATGAAGTGATATTAATTTACAAAAAAAATCATTTTGTATTCATATTAATGTGATGATATAATTAATATATTTTTAACATCGACAGATTACCATATGGGTAGCCATTTATTGTGCTGGAAAAAATTATTAAATTCAATGGAATGTATAAAATTAATTTTTTGTGCTCCACTCTATATTTCCTCTTATTTATATGTTTTATTCATCTTATAGTAATTAAATATATTCTTAATTATAATTATAATATTCCCCACTTAGAAATTAATGAAGGACGAGTAGTTAAAAATAAGAAAAATGTATTAACTACAGTGATAAGAATAATAACTAAGAAACTAAATAATTTACATTTTCAAATATTCTAAACAAAATATTTCATTTCCAAACAAAAACTTCAATTATTCTTCCTTTTCACTCTTATCAAAGATTTCATGTACGAGACCACATCATGAACAATCATAGATAGTGAAAATTATGAACAATCCAATTCATGAACATCATACACACCACCTTACAAAATCACAAATTTTTTAATAATTTAACCTTAACTAGGATTTAGAAAATTTCCCATGGTAAATATTAAAAATATAATAATAAAAAATTCTCCCTCAAAACTAGTAATTAAAATATCCATCTATGTTTTCAACTTATTTTCCATTTAATATTTTTTTCATTTCTAAATACTTATAACAATATATTGACAAAGGTATAGTTCTCCCTCCCTGAGTAATGCCTAATATCTCATTAACACCATATATGGCCATATTAATTTCGTTTCCTATAATGGTTGTATAACAGGTTAAAGGTTTAAAGGCTTATATGAGTTTCTAGGAAAGATACCTCAACTATCGTTTCAATTTAAACTCCAATAATTGAAAAAACCTTATTTATATTTCCAATTGTTTTGAACCTTCATTACTAATAATATATTAAAACACCTATTTGAAATATTTTGATAAAAATGTAAAATAAAAATTGATATGGATCTAATACTTAAATATTTTCTAAGAGTTTACATGAACCAACCCATTGAGACGACACATGGGATGGTAGTAGGATGATGGTTCCACCCAATTCCCACCTCTAAAAGGCTAAGGGAAAGTGACTCAAACTGGGTAGGAATATCACATTTGATGAGAGGACATAGCCTAATTCACCTATACACAAAACACATATCCACACAATACATAACAATTTAGTATAGAAAAATAGATCCAATGATAATAAATAATTCATTTGATAAAAACTAAGATCTATAATGTAATAACCAGTGCATAAACCATAATGTAAAAGATAAAAATACTTTTCTAATATACCCAAAGGGAATCCAATCTATGAAACTAAAGTGAAGAGATTCATGTAATGAATCATCTTAAGATAATAATTTCATTAGCTAGTATCACCTCTAGGAACCACTAGGCTCAACGAACATCATATCTATAATGTTATGCACCTTATTGACCATCATCTTCATAAGACACAACATATTCAGGTAATACAACCATGTATGTGTGGTTATATACACACTCAATAGGAATCCATAAAAACAACATAGAAGTAAATTGAAAATTTCTAAACTCAAACAATAAAAGAAATATAAAAATTTCACAACCCATATATTCTTACAAAGAGATAACCTTAGAGATGTAAGAGAGACGAGCTCAGTATAGCTCAGATATAGAAAAATATTCCCAAAAAGCATCCCAAGAACCCAAAACATATAGTTTGAATCGTATCTCACCTCTAAAATAATTTATTGGGGGACCCATTCTATCCAAAATGGTAAATGTTATTTTATGTATTAACCAGCCCCGTTAGAGGAACTACACCCTAATAGAAGATATCATTAGACTATGGAGTACCCAACTCCATTGATAGATGAACTGAACCCCGTGAGTATGGGATTTATTGTAATACCCCAGGTATTCATTGAATTATTATTATTTATCTTAAATAAATATATTTGAAAGATTTAATTACATTAGACACCATGTTAATCATGCTTTACATAAAACATTGGGTCAGCCTGCATTACACACGAGACGAAGTTTTAACAAACTGTGATATATTATTAATATAGTCATTTAAAAATGATATTTTTAACCAAATAGTTTAACATAGTGTTATTAATAGTAATAAATACTTTTAAATATTATTTATAATGTTTTATATAAATTAAACTTATTGATAACAAGTACATAATTTTTTGTAAAGTCATGTTAAGTTTCAAAGAATCTATTTTCTTATAAAAATGTTTTTTATTTATTTTTGTGGAAATTAATAAAATTAATTTTTCACACTTTGAGGAATTGATTTTTATTAAATAAGAATCATTTTTGAATCATCATATCAAAATTTTCTAAGCGTTATTATTTTTTATTTTTCATAAAGGTTTCATTTTTTGATAAATTGTGATAAATAATTAATTTTATTTGATATTGTCATTTCATTTAAATTATTTATAATTTAAAATTACATATAAAATTGTTTTCAAATTAAAATTAGTTTAATTATCAATCCATTAATCAAATATAGGTCTTTGGTATCAACTTTATTTTTAATTTTGGTATTAAAACTTTTCAATCATTTGATCATTTTCTCTTTAAAAACTCGCTTTCTCATCACACAAGCAAGGTTTATTTAAAATTATAATTTTACACTTATGTGAATTATATTTGTAAAATTATATTCCATAATTGTAATAATAATAATTTATATTAACTAATAATTTAAAATTTATTATTGACCAAAATTGATAGTGAAAATTGAAAAAATTATTTATTGCGGTTAAGGTAAAAATGGATTTACCATTGTTTAAAATTAAAAGATAAGTGTAAAAAATGACCCAAAACATGTACAAAACTTTTTTATATACATATTTAGACATTATTATTTTAATTATCTATAATACTCCATATTTTATCCGTGTTTCATGATAAAAAATTGGGTATACGTTTTCCTTCCAAAAACATAAAAGTGTGCCACCCACCTTACATATAAAAGGTCACCCCCTATCCTCTTTATTTACACCATCCTAATATTCTATTTTAGAAAATAAATTCTCCAATAACATCTAAAAATCCATAATCTCATCCTATAATCCTTATTTTTAACATAGATCCAACTTATAAAGGCCTTCATTCAAACATAAACAGTATAACATAAGACGAGTTAATGTTTGTCAATGGGATTTTCTGTTTTATTTATTACTCCACCTCCATAAATTATTATTAAATAATGGTAGTATAATTATATAATAATATTACATATACTGAGATTTTTATGTTAATGAAATGAACTAAAAATATCTCAAATTCCTTCAAAGGATTACAAAATCATCGTTCGTGGGTACAGTGGACTACCGCCTCAGGAAGTGATGTCTTCTATTTTTTCCATTACCACCTCTCAAATATAGACATAATTATAGATTTATTATTTATATATAATAATTATGATATTATTAATATTTTTTAATTATTATAACAGTCATACATTAATACTCACCATTTTCCGAGAATGTTATAGCACCACTCAATTGTACAGAGGACTAATACCTCGTGAAGCGATGTGATTTGTTCAAGCTTTTCATAGAAGGTAATATGGTTCTATTTAATGAAGACATGTAATATATATGAAATAAAAATTATTATATAAATATATTATATCATTTATCATTAATTATTTCAATTTTAAAAGGATATGGAAATTGCATTCATATGTACATACGGCCTACCGTCTCAATGAAAGGTGAATTTCATTTTCTATTACTAAATATTATAGATTAATATAAATAAATTTATAATTAATATATATGATATGTTTATCATGTTTATAATATATATGGTTAAACCATCATTTATTTATTGTACTAAATATAAATCTCAAAACATATGTGAAAAATAATGAAGTAATTTCGAAAAACATGACACTAAATAGAATTATTAATAAACGTGTAATAAAACGTCATAAGAAAAACATATATGATATTATATATATATAAATTATTATTTATTAGATTTATAAAAAACTTATATTTATAATTCTATATTTTTTAAATTTTAAAATGAAATTCCATACTTAAGTTAATGGATATTTATATCACTTTAATTTTCTATGTGAAAAAATCCAAATTCACCACATGTTTATTTTATGTACTGTATATACATCCCAAGGATTTATTTTATAATTATTATAATTAAAATTATTTTAATTTACATATACATTTTATTATATATTTTTTATGGTGTTTGTGGTTTAAAAGATACAAAATCGATTCGGGATTTTGGTCTCAATTTTCCCTCTTTGAGACATATATTATGTCATGCACCTTTATTTATTTAAAATGTGTATATAAAAACCCTTTTTAATTTAATATGATGAATTTATATATTGTAATAATATTTTATTTTCCATTTTATGTTATTCCTTCATGGGTGTTTCAATTCAAATATACCAAAGTGTTAATGATTTTACATCACAATCTCATTATTTATTAGGGTTGTTATGATTATGTCTCTAGTGATAAATTATTATGATCCATATACCATTAAAATAATTAATTTTGTTATACTATGTTTATTAATTAAATTTTAAAGTAATAGTAGCATTTTCTCACTCTTTCGTGTTTAATATAGTTGATATTTTTTTAATAAAATCCTTCTTTATTTATCTCTTTGGTCGAAATTATATTTTCTATGAAATACAGGTTTTCTAATAATATATTAAAAAAATTACTATTATTATCCTATCTTTTTTATAAGACATTTTTTACTATTTCTTCATTTTTGAAAATATTTTTGGAAATAAATCATCATGTATTTTCATAAATTAATGCTCATTTGGATCTTACTGAAAATGTGAAAGGAATATTTTGTTTTTAACATGTAAGAAAGGAATATAATTTTACACTATCCTAACCACTATCTAATTTTAAGACACATAATTTTGAAGTTAATTTTCATGGAAATTTATTTTCAAAATTTTTTATGAATAAAAAAGTGATTTTCAAATAAGAAATGATAAATTTTATGAAATGTATCAAATGATATTTCAAAATTATTTTTCATCCAATAATACTTCTGTTGATGTTACCTGTAACTTACTAGGGATATGATACAAGGATTCCATTTTTATTATTTCGCTAAATGGTTTATACTTAAGATATCAGGATATTTATGAAAACCATTTTTTCCATGGGTTATTCCATAAAGAAATTCTTATGAATCCCAATTATTTTCATGGGTTATACTATGATGAAATGATTAAATGGTTATGAAACAAGTCTTTTTTCCATAGTATATGATATGATGAAATGTTTATGAAACATATTTCATATCATATTTTAAGATATGATGAATTTTTTATGATCTAGTTACACACATATATAGTATTTATATTATTTTCATTCTGTGATGGTTGGTTCCTATATCTCTATATAATTAATTGGGTAGTGATTTATATCTCATGATATATAAGGGACAAGAATGGTGTGTTAAATCAATTCAGTAGGGGAAATTATCTACTATGATGGTCTTGGGATTGATCCTTGACTACTATGATGGTTTGGGTAGTAAAATCATTCAACTATGATAATATTGGAAGTTATCCTTAACAACTATAGAAATGATTTTCAATGATTTTGTGTATGCATAAAATATATGTCTTATGAAAATTTTATGATATAATGGATCATGTTATTTGATTACCATATGATTCATTTTTTATGGAATGAATAATTTTATTCCATTACTCATGATTATGATCTTTGATATATAGGGTATGTTTTCCAAATTTTATGTTCATGTTCTTGTACACTTGTGTTCATGTTATTCTTATATATCTCCCTTATTTACCATTACTGATTATATAAAAACACCCTTTCTTATGTTTCTTTTCAATAGGTTATGAAGAAATGTATAATGTATGATATATCTAAGAAGAGTTCTATTTATAAAGAACATAGTATGATATAATGTAGTCTACCTATATACAAGTTCTTTCTATTTCCATGTTTCCAATGTCACCAAAATATTATCGCTTAGAGTCATGTGTTTGTTGGAGGTACTGAATATTCCTAAAAAATGATAAAATATTTATGAATGATAGTCCTGGGTCACTATAGTTAGTATAACAGGATAGGAAAGTTGACCTTTGGAAACTAGGATGAGAAAACCTTGGTAATGTTTAAGCATGTGTCTAAGGATAAGTTGAAGTATGAGTCAAAGTATAAGAAAATTCATGTGAATTTTGGTAAAGGATAGGTAGAGTTCTTTTAAAACAATCACATCCTTGTTTGGATACTACAAGTGGATGTGTATATAGAACACAGGTACATTGGGGAAATAACTCTGAAAAAGGGGCATTTATCTAGACTCGATTGTCACAAGATATATGATAATGTTCCTTGTTGCACACATGGTTTGACACTCCATTAGGATTTTCTTTTTAAAATCATAAACTCTTAATAAACTACCTTTATGTATTTAAATAGATTTTAAGAATTAATTACCTAGTATAAACTTAATGTCACATATATTAATGAAGAAAGTGTCATGATTTATACATCCTATAAGTGATTTTCAATATTATGTGGTTCCCCACATTGATTGTTTTTTATAAAATTTTATTTGTGGTTATTGTCAATGGATTGAACATGGAAGATTGAAAATACTAATAATTTCAATGGAAAATGCAATTATTTTCATCCAAACTATCCAAATATAATAGGACCTTGAATTCAACATGTTATTGATATGCTCACAAAGAATTCCTGGATATAAATCATGCTCAAACTCCAAATGAACAATGGTAGGAATAGCATTATATTGATCCATTCATGAGGAAAAATCCACCTTTTTTAGTGGGTCTTCTGATACAGTAGTTTCTGAATAATGGATCGGTACAAAAAAAAGGATATTTTCCATTCTCCATTGTTTTACACATGAAAATATTGATTTTGGATGTCTACCATTTGAAAGGTTAAGTGGATCAACAATGGACACTTATAAAAAAAATGAGGAAATTGTATTAAATTTAATCCACGAATTAGAATGAGTTCATGAACATATTTTTTAATAAGTATTTTCCTCGTATTCTTCGAATGATGATAAAGAATGAGTTCCTTTTGCTAAAGCAAAAGGATGATGAATCTGTTGGTACCCATGTGGAAAATTTTAAAAGACATCTGAGTAATTCTTCTAGTATTATCAACAAACCTGAAACAAAGGTTAATCAATTATTCAATGGATTAAAAACATTTTTTCTAAAGGCATTATCTGTAAGAGACATTATATGCTATAAAGTTATTTTCTGCTGATTTATCATGGTTACAATAGAGGTTGGAGGTACACATCAATCACATGGTTTTGATAAGAAGAGAAAAAAGGACTTCAAAGGAAAATCCAAGAACCCTTGAGAGAAGAATATGACATATCCCATATTCACTAAATGTTGAATGAAACACAGACAAAACTATCTTAATGGTACTAGAAAATGTTTTAATTGTGGGAAAGAATATCATCTGGAAATAAACTTCTGAAGTGATGGTAAAAGGTTATCCAGTGATATAAATGAAGTGATAGCTATAAAAAATTCGAAACCCACACATCAGTGCATCATGTTTAGGGTGATTAGGAATTATGCTAACAGGTGCCGAAACCTAAGGGTTTACAATTATGATCGATTTCAGTAACCAATTAAGTTGAGAGACAAATGGAGATCTCATGAAATCAATATTCTTGATTAGGGATATGATAACCACGTGGTATAAGGTACACATTAAATCAACTCTAAAAATACTAACATCATAGTTGACCCTCGATCTACCCATTCTTTCATCTTTAATTAATTTTATAAAGGTATCAAGATTCCACCAAAATTATTATATGTAGAATTAGTGGTGAAAACTTCTAATGGTATGATGGTTGTATATAAACAATGTTATTATTCTCTAGTTTAATTATATAAAAAGGTTATTTATATAAATCTTTTTATCCATCCTCATGTTTAATTTGATGTTATCTTTTGCATGGATTAGATTTCTCTATATAATCCCACTTTAATTGTAGAGTAAGTGAATTTAAATTTGATATTCTAAACCAACCTATAATCATATATCAATGTGATGATAAGTATGAGATTCTAATAGAAATCACAAAAATTATATGGGTCTTAATTCCCATTCAAAAAGAGTGTTTATATCAAATGTTTAAAGAGAAACATGGCATCAATGATATGCCTATTGTAAGGGAGTTTAATTATGTATTTCTAAAAAAGTTTCCAATTCTTCCAAAAAAATGTGATGCTGAGTTCTAGATTAAACTCATACCTAGTGACACACTAAATTTAAATAATCCCTATGGAATGGCCCCAATTATGTTATAGGAGTTCAATAAGATACTCTATTGAAACCTTGACAAGGTATTCATTTATCCAATTCCACCAACATGAAGTGTACCTATTCTTTTTATTAAAAATAAATATGGATCAATTTGACTTAGCATTGATTACCAGGATTTGATGAAAATCAAAAATAAGAAAAACGTATCATTTCTCTTGTATTGATGACTTTTTTGATCCACAGAGTATAACTCCTTACTTTTACAAGATTGACCTTATTTCTGTATAACATAAATTGAGGGTCAAGAATGAAGATATACCATGATATAATCTCTTAAAAGGTATGTAAACAGTTAATAAATAGTTATTTAATTAAATTTACTAATTCCCCTATTATCTATATAGATTTAATGAATAGATTTTTTAGAGATTGACTTGATCTGTTTTTGGTGGTATTTATAAACAATAATCTTATTTATTGAAAGATAAATTAATAGAATAAATACTACTTAATAATTTTACTAAAGTCCTCATCAAAGGATAAATTATATTAAAAAATTACAAAGTGTGAATTTTGGCTGCAAAAGGTCAACTTTTGGGTCATATAATCTCAAGAGAGGTTATATTGGTCGATACATCAAATATAGAATCTATTTAATGTTGCCAAAACAAACCATGGTAACTAAGATTCATATTTTTTAGTTTATCTGGATATTATCGATGGTTTTTCATGAATTTGTGATAACAATCTAATAATATGAATATGTTTTCTGAAAAAGGAGCAATGTTACTCAAGATATATGAATTTGAGGAAACTTTCAAGTAACAAAAGATAATATTAGTTAGATAAAATTTAATTACATTACCTTATAGTGGATATGGTTTTTTTAATTTACAGAGATGTATTGAAGAACTTATTGGGTTGTTATCCTGTTCATAATTACACTGTTAAAGCTTATTCCTTGTGATAATTGAATATTCATAAGCGAAATTTCCAAACTCTTGATTTTGAGTTAGCTCCGATAATTTTTTCTTTAAAGATGTGAAGGCATAATATTTTCGGAGAAAAGTGTGGTATAAATATATATACATATATATATATAGTATGATCATAAATGATTAAATTATATATTCCCATAGAAGGAGTTGATTATATTACAAATGAGATGGTTAGATATGATTAAATATTATGAATGCCCAATATATTATCACCCTGGGAAAGTGAACAAGGTGGCTAATGATTTGTGTTAAAAGAATCATTTTATCTTATCAATGATTATTATTACAAAAGATAAAATATTTCTATAATTTAAAAGGGTGGATCTAAAAATATATAAGGAAGGGGAAAATCGTATATTTCTCAATTTAATTTTTAACCATCTATCTAAGTGCATATCAAACAGTTGTAGAATGGAGATGCAGAGCTGTAAAAGAAGGTTAGAAATATTCTAATTAATAACCTTGATCGTGATGCAATGATCATATTTTGGAACATAGTATTTTTTCTTTCCATACCAATGATGAAGAATGAGTTTCTAGAAGAATCTCATAATTCTTCATGCTTTATTCATCATATAAGATAGAAGATATATAGTGACTTGGAAGAATACTTCTTGTGGGATAGTTTGAAAATAGACATCACAGAGTCTGTATCACAGTGCATAGTATTTAATCAACTTGTGGATAAAATAAAATAAATATAAGGGTATGTTACATCCCTTACCCATACCAGAATAGAAATGGGAAAACATCACCATTGATTTTTTTATTGTACTACTTGATACATCTAAAGGGAATAATGTTATATGTGTTTTATTCGATCACATTACTAAGTCAACAAACATTATTATTATTTGATGAGACTTATCTCTATATCATCTTTCTATGATATACATTAAGGACGTGTAAAGGTTTAATATAGTGCCACATTCTATTGTTTCTTATAAATATATATGGTTTACCTCAAAGTTCTACTGATGAATTCAGCAAGCTCTTGATATGGAGTTGAGTATCAACACTGTGTATCATTTTTAGACATATGGTAAATATGAGAGATTAATTCAGACCCTATAAGGGATTTTGAGAACTTGTTCTTTTGATTTGAAAAGTTTTTGGAATACACACTTTCCCCTTGGTGAGTTTTTTTACAACAATATCTTTCAATCAACCATTCATATTGATCGTTATGAATCCCTCTACGGAAAAATTTTTATAGATCCAATATAATGGAATGAAGTTGGAGAAAAAAATCTATTAGGACCTGATATAGAATCATAAATAGAATAGAAGGATATATCAATTCAAAAACACATCAAGGAAATTCAAAGTCAGAAGAAAAGTTATACAGATAGTCACTGGAATAAAATAGTATTTGAAGTTGGTGACACTATGATTATAAGAATTTTTCTATGGAATAAGGTTATAATATTCAGGAAGAAAGAGAAGTTATTCCTTATGTATATTGATCCCCTTGAAATTATTGATCATATATGGACTGTAGATTTTTGTTTGTTGCTTTCAAAAAACCTCTATCAAGTCCATGATGTGTTACATATTTATCTATTAAAGAAGAATTTACCTAAACCTTTATATGTACTTAACTTAGAAGTCGTACATCTCATGAATTTTCATTCTCATAAGGAACAACTGGTGAAGATTCTGGATAGTACAGAGTAAGTTATATGAACACATGTCTAGATATGCATTCCTTATTCTCTGAGGCAAGCAACTAGTGTCACCCATCAATAAAACCTATATTTGAATGAGTTGTCCCAAGAAAGATAGTTAAATAAATAAAAATATCAAAGAATAACAAAAACCATAATAATAATAAAAAATAAAACATACCTCTATGTCACCTCACAGGTCACCACAAAAAAAGGAGCCAAATTCACTCAATGATCGTTTGAGAACTAAGGAGAACCTAAGGATGAAAATGATAATTAAATAAATAATTAGAACTAATATTGTTAGTAGGGATTGAAAGGAAAAAAAATCCATATTCCTTACCATTAAAGTGAAATATGGTCAAGCTAATTGAAAATAGGATATATATATATATAGGGTTTTCATTTGTTTTCAAAAAAAGTAGAAAGATTGCGTTTTCTTGAAGAACCATTTGTCATTACATTTCAAAAATAGTTCCCAATGAATGAAAATATACCTTAATTAAATTTTAATTAAAAAACAATCAGTTCATGAATAGAATATTTAATTTTGAAACCAAAACAATCTAGGGATATTCTTTATAATGATACAAAGAAATAAAGGAATATAGAATACGTTCAAAACAGATGTCATGGGATCATAGGTGCTAGTTTGGATGCCCTAGGAAAATTCTCTAAGTACAATCACATAGTAAATCTCTACTGGTACTGGTTATCCAAAAACACTACCAAAACACTTGGAAACACCCACACTAGAACAAATAAGGGTAACAACCCATATATAGTTTGGTTATCTATTTTGGGGCACTACAAAGTGTTTAATCTCAACTAGTGTAGCATGTGTGCATATGCTCCCACATAAATACTCAAGAATTACCTTTATAATAAATGGGGGTGAATTTTACTGATCAATCATATATATATATATATCACTTTTTTATAAAACAAATATCATCTCCTTTCTCACCCTGAACTCCCACCTTAAGCACAGTTCCCTTATAAATCACACAAAAGTTGATCACAAGCCTATTAATTGGGCACATAACACAAATCACACATTTTTCAAAAACTTCACATTTTAAAATTCAAGAGAATCACCCATGATGGGTTTTCTACTACCATAAAAAATTTCCATAGTACGAATCAGGGCACATCATTTTAAATGAAATACTTCCATTTTAGAAAACACCAATACCTGATGATTCCGAGTTCCAAAATTATTAAGAGGATTGATTGATCAATTTGGGAACCACGCATTTAGAAACAAGATTGAAACCATGTTTTAAATTAATGAAATTCATGCTAAACTATAGAATAAAGGTTATAAAGGATAAGAAGAAATCAATTCCAATGTTCAAAAAGTGTATATAAAATAAACATGTCAAACACCAACAAAAACTAATTAAAAATAATATGATATAACAAGTTTCATGTAAAAATATTTTACATAGGGAAAACCTACCTCAAATGTTTATTTTTATTGTGGAGGAAACTCAAAATCTCTTCCAAGAATCAGAAGAGAAATAAAGTAACACTAGTGGAAATATGGGCATTAACAGCGTCGTAATAATGTCGGTTTTTTAAAAACCGACGCGAATAGTATGTGCGGGGAATTTTTAACGTCGGTTTTACAAAAAACCGATGCCAAAAATATTTATGCGTTGATATTTCGCGTCGGTTTTGAAGAAAACCGACGCCAATAATATTACTATACATATTTTCCACGTCGGTTTTCCTCAAAACCGACGCGGAAAATAATTAAAAAAAGTTTTCGGCATCGGTTTTTTTAAAACCGATGCCGAAACTAATAAAAAAAATATATTCCGCGTCGGTTTTCCTGAGAACCGACGCAGAAAATAAATTTTTAAAAATGTTTCGGCGTCGTTTTTCAGGAAAACCGACACCGAAACTCATAAGCGAATATATTATGTGTCGGTTATTTTAAAAACTGATGCCGAAAATTTTAAGACCACATTTCGGCATCGGTTTTCCTTAAAACCGACGCGAAAATTCTTTTAAAAATATTCACGTTCAGAAACCCTCATTTTGTTCGATCATCGAAATCGAGTTCCGCTGTGGCGCTTCGGACTCCCGACGACCTTCGAACCTGATTTGCGATCTTGGACGGCCATTGTTGAAGGTTTTTTGTCGTCTGCACGATTTTGGGTATGTGTTCTTCCTCTTTATCTCTTGTTTCATATCCCATTGTTTATTTCTTTATCAATAACCCTATTTTGTGTGATTTTGATTATTGGTTAGATTTTAGTTGTAATTTATCATTATGTTTTGTTTGTATTATCATTGTTGGTGTAGATTTGATATTGTTTGTTTTTGGAAGTAATTATACCGGTCGCAGTTTGGATTTAACATCTCCATTCAAGTTGAACTTCAAATTTTTTGTTTGTATTATCATTATTCCTGTTTAAAATGATCTTTCATTACATTATGAAGTACTATATTTTTAATTCCATTTCCATTTTAATAAATTCTTCTTCAAAAAAATAATTTTATTATGTTAAATGAATTCACTCACATTTTTTCATGTATTTTGTTGTTATTTCATTCCTTCTTGAGATTTACCAAGCCAAATTCCTCAATTCTCTTTGGTTCTCATCATTTAACTAAGACATGAATAATTACCACTATCTATTATGTTAAAAAAAATTGAATAATTATTTTCATGCCATTATATAATAAATAATTTTTCTTGCAATTTCCATAATACGACTAGAATCATACATTTAATGTATTGTAATTATTTCTTCGTAGATAATAATATAATCATTATCCCTCTATTAATCTTCAAAAATACCTTTCCACTTTCATATGTGGGGTTAGATTCATGCATTTTTAATAAATATCCTCTTAAACTTATCTCATTCCATTGATTATATTTATTCATCTTTCTCTTCCTCTAAATAATAGTCATGAAATGATTTACTTCCCCCCTCTAAGTCATAGGCTGCAAATAAAACATTCTCATGATCTAATCTTTCATGGATCGATAATATATTTCTCTTCATGTTGATCCATTCATTGACATGTTTTGCTGCAATAGACCCATGGAAGGGGGTTTAAGTTGTCACCTACAATATGCAATGGAATTTTTATCCCTCCATAATGAATTTATATGTTCATAATTCCCTATTATAAAACTCATGGATTGAGGGAGTTGAGTTATCATAGTCACCAAAAATTGTATCATGTCTCTTAATACACATTGTCTTAAATGAGGATAGTTATTGCACTATTTTTCACATTAATTTTTCCATGATTCATTCATGTTAAATCAAATGAATAAAAAAATAAATATAGTGTGATCAATAGTAGTCATAGTGATAAATCATATTATCTTGTATGTCATTCATATGATATTTATATCATGAATCTTTATTTTCAAAAAATGAAACCTTTGATTTAACCATTTTGTCCATGTATTTCAATATAACACACATGTATATAATATGAAAATAAATGGTTTACTCTATTTGTAAACGTGTTTCATATATGATGTCTTTTATCTGATTATCAATAGTTTTTATGGAATATGTTTTTGTTTACAATTTATCTGATAGATATTTAAATGTTTCTATGTTTTAATATATTCATCAATTATATTGTGATATCAGGTATTAATGGATCATAATTAGATTTATCTACGAAGAACTACTAGTGAATATGAAAGAGGAGTTGACAATTTTTTGGAATTTGCTAAACGGCATAATCAAAATATTGATTTGATTTTCTGTCCATGTGTGAAGTGTGTAAATATGAGAAAGTTAAACTTCAGAGAAATCAAGGATCATCTCATTTGTTATGGTTTTAGCCTTAATTATACACGTTGGATCTTGCATGGTGAAAGAACTGAAAATTCAACATCCAATGTTGATGACGATATTTATAATGAGGCAGAGGATCGTATTGAAGAATTAATTCATGATTTAGGTGTTGAAACCATCGAAAAAACACCAACTGTTGAACGATTGTATGGAGATTCTGAGAAACCATTATTCCCAGTTTGCAGTAAATATATAGTGTTATCAGCAGTTTTGAGATTAGTTAACTTAAAAGCAAAAAATGGGTGGAGTGATAAAAGTTTCTCCAGTTTACTTGAGCTTTTAAAAGAGCTTCTTCCAAAAGGCAATGGGCTACCAGATTCCAAGTATGAGGCGAAGAAAATATTGTGCCCAATGGGATTGGGGTATAAAAAGATACATGCTTTCCCCAATGATTGTGTACTGTATAGGAAAGAAAATGAATATTTATCAAGTTGTCCTACATGTGGAACATCGCGCTATAAGATGGATGAGAAATTCAACTCAGATTCATTTTCAGGTGATGTCATGTAACGTTATGAAAAATCAATTTTTTTACTTTCCAATGATATCATCCAATATTTTTTTCAAACAATTCTTATAATTCAATTCTAATTTATTTTTAGGTACCAAAATCAAAACTCCATCTAAAGCAATTTGGTACCTTCCAATTATTCCTCGTTTTAAGCGTCTATTTGCAAATTCAAATGATGCAAAAAGAGTTAAGATGGCATTCAGATGAGCGCATTTCTGATGGTAACTTACGTCACCCTGCCGATTCACCACAGTGGAAGAGTTTTGATAAAAAAATTCATGATTTTGGAAGTGAAGTTAGAAATCTCAGAATGGGATTGTGTACTGATGGAATGAATCCATATCGGAGCCTCAGTAGCCAACATAGTTCATGGCCTGTTTTGATGGTACTTTACAACTTGTCCCCACATCTATGTATGAAGAAAAAATATGTTATGATGAGCTTGATGATTTCTGGACCAAAAAAACCTGGAAATGATATTGATGTGTATCTTACACCATTGATTGAGGATTTAAAAATGCTATGGGAGAAAGGTGTTACAGTTTTCGATGCATACAAGAAAGAGTATTTTCTTTTGCGTGCTATGATAATGTTCACTATAAACGACTTTCCTGCATATGGAAACTTATCTGTATATAGTGTTAAGGGACATAAAGCATGTCCAATTTGTGAAGAACAAACTTTATATTATCAATTGAAGAATGGAAGAAAGACAGTGTACATGGGACATCGATGATTTTTGCGAATTGATCATCCTTATCGTAGATTGAGAAAAGCATTTAACGGTTTACAAGAATACAACCTCCCCCCTCAACCATTGTCAGCTGAAGAATATTATGACAGAGTGAAAGATATTTATTCAACATTTGGAAAGAGTAAAAGTTCTGGTTTACAAAAACATATCTGGAAGAATCAGTCTATTTTTTTCGAACTACCTTATTGGAGATTTTTAGAGATAAAACATAACATTGATGTTATGCATGTTGAGAAAAACATATGTGATAGTTTGATTGGAACATTGTTAGACATAAAAGGAAAGACAAAAGATGGATTACATGCTAGACTGGACTTGATATTAATGAGAATACGTTTAGAGTTAGCTCCCGCTGTGAAAGGAAAAAGAACATATTTACCTTCGGCTTGTCACACATTAAGCAAGATTGAAAAGATGAATTTTTGTCAGTGTCTTCATGGTATTAAAGTACCCAGCGGTTTTTCATCAAATGTGAATAATTTTGTGTCATTGAAGGATTGTAAATTAATAGGTATGAAATCACATTATTTCCATGTGTTAATGCAACAAATTCTACCAGTAGCAGTGCGTGGTATATTACCTAAAGCTGTCAGGAAGAAAATCATCAGGTTATGTAATTTCTTTAAATCCATTTGTAGAAAAGTCGTTGATCCAAATTTGTTAGATTTGTTGGAGAATGAAGAAACTCTTATTCTTTTTCAACTAGAAATGTATTTCCCACCAACATTTTTTGATATAATGGTTCATCTATTAGTTCATTTGGTGCGTGAGATAAGAATGTGTGGGCTGTTTATTTAAGATGGATGTATCCTTTTGAAAGATATATGAAAATTTTGAAAGGATATGTTAAAAATCCTTATCGACCAGAGGCCTCTATTGTTCAAAAATATGTATCAGAAGAGGTGATTGAGTTCTGTACTGATTATTTGAATGAGGTGGATCATATTGGTCACCCTCTATCTCGACATATGAAAGTTGACAGAGAAGGTAGAGGGGTTCGAGGCTTAAATGTAAAGTTCATTCCACGTGATGAAGTGATGCAAGCACATTTATACATTTTGAACAACACAGATGAGGTTCAACCATATATATCCTCACATATTGCTGAATTAAAGTTACGATATCAGAAAAGAAATGAAAATTGGTTGATGATTGAGCATAAGAAGACATTTGTTTCATGGTTTAAAGAGAAAGTCACCCCAGATATATCTGTATCAGAATCATTGAAGTGGTTATCAGGGGGACCATTTTTAATGTGATCACTTGGTCTGGTTTTGATATCAATGGCTACACATTTTACACAAAAAACCTGGATGACAAGAGTACCCTTCAGAATAGTGGTGTGATGGTATTCACTGAAGCAGTGCATTTTTCGAGTGCCAAAGATAAAAACCCAATTTCTGCATCAACATCATATTTTGGAGTTATTGAAGACATATGGGAAATTGATTATATTAAATTTCGAGTGACTATTTTTAAGTGCAATTGGGTTGATAGTAATAGTGGCGTGAAACATGATGAATATGGGTTTAAACTGGTTGATTTGAAAATATTTAATTACAATGAGGAACCATTTATCTTGGAGACACATGAAAAAAAAGTATTTTATGTCATTGATCCATCGAATGATCAGTGGTCAGTTGTTTTTCAAGGGAAAATATATCATTTGGGTGATGATGATGATTCTGATGATGCTAGTGATTTACATGAGCCTTATTCATCTATTATGCAATTTTCAGATGATTACAATGAATATAAGACAGACATAGTTCATGCAGTACGTACCGATCATGATGAAGGGACGTGGGAAAACACTAAATTAGTCTCCTAATTTTTCTGGTAAATATTTATATTTTGTGTCTATTTTTAAAACTTACAAATGCATGCCTCTATTTTTACATATTTATTTTTAATTTCCTTGTTTCTAATTATTCAGTTTTCTAATGATATGCAGGTACCCAAAATTTCATTACCCTTTCTAGTAGCAATGTCAAATACAGATAGAGAGGAGCAGTTACCGAGGTATGTCTATTTTGACATATTATTAAATATTCAGTAATATACATATTTAATGAAATAAAACTGTTAATTTATAAAAAAAATTGCAGGACTACTGATGCGTCCTCGGCGGAGGAGACTTCTCCAGTTACTACTCAAAAATCAAGTTCTCTAGTTGGTAAACGTGGTATTACACGTTTACCAAAACTATCACTCGCTCGTGATGATAACAAATCACACATCCGTTTTGATGATAATAATAATGCAGTTGGCCCAAATGCAGTTCAGTTTGTCAGTTATATAGTGATGCAGAGCCGTTGCAGGATTAGTATTTTATATCCTGATTGGAAGTCAGTGGACAGGACGGCGAAGAAACAACTTTGGGAGGCCGTGACGGTAAAATATCTTTATTTATTTATTTTATCTCATTTTTTTAATATTATACAGTTTAAATGACATATTTAATTTTTTCAATTACAGATGACATTCAATTTTGAGGAAACCAAAGAAATTAGGAAAAGACATCTCTCTTTAGCAGCGGTTCGATGGAGAGATTTTAAAAACAAACTGACGAAAGATTATGTTTTTGGAAAGAGAAGGTTTGAAAGCCCATGTCTTAAGTATCCATATATAGATGAAGAAACATGGAAGCGATTTGTTGACAGTCGTCAGGAAGAGAAATTTCAGGTATTGTAATTGTTTTATATTTTAAAATTTATGCTATATTTTCCTTATTACTTATGTGTTTATTTTTATGTAACAGGCCTCCAGAAGATCTCATCAGGATATCCAGTTGAAAAACATATACCCTCATACTTTATCACGTGGAGGATACTCTTATTTGGAGCAGAAAATTATTGAAGAAAAATTTGAAGCATTAAGAGCTCGATCAAGTAGTGGTTCAGAAGAGGTCCAGTATGGTCCTCCATCTCCTCCCACTCGCCATGAGAAATGGAAACGAGCAAGAAGAAGAAAAAATGAACAATATCTTACAGACGAAGCTCATCAAGTGGCTGATAGAATTGTAAGTAAATATTAATTCTTTGTTAACAATTTTCCTTTTTTATAATTTATAAACACTAATATAAATTTTTTATTTTTCATTTCAGGATGAACTTCAGGAGAAAGAGACACAGGGCTCTTTTATCCCCGAGGGTAGGATGGATATCCTAGCCACTGCTTTGGGAAAGGCTGAACACCCCGGCCGTGTTAGAGGATATCAGGCGGGTGTTAGTATTCGGAAGGTTTTTGGTAAGAGTAAGCAACCAAGAGACCCGGAAATCGAATCCTTAAAAGAAGAGCTGCATGATATGAAACGGTCTATGAGTGATCAAATTCAAGAAGCAGTACAGAAGGCTTTATTAGAACACTTGGAAAGACAGTCACATTCTGCTCATCCTTCTGAGGTATATTATTTACTGTTAACAATTTTTCTTTTTTATAAATTATAAACACTGATATAACTTTTTCATTTTTCAACATTCTCAGCCTACTCACTCAGACTATCCTGCCTCATATGCTTACCCAACACCGTCTGGGCAGCCTTCCGAGGTATATTATTTAATGTCATCAATTTTACTATTTTATAAATTATAAACACTGATATAACTTTTTCATTTTTCAACATTCTCAGCTAACTCACCCGGACTACCCTGCCCCATCTGCTTACCCTGCCCCGTCTGCGCAACCATTTGAGGTATATTATTTAATTTAATTTTTAATCAATTTTTCTATGTTATAAATTTTAAACACTAATATACCCTTTTCATTTTTCTGACTTCTCAGCCTGCTCACCCTGACTACCCTGCCCCACCTGCTAACTTTGAGCCTCCACCTCCTCCATCGGATCGAACCTTATATTGTGAGTTGTTTGCGGGATATCCTCATATACATATTGTTGCATTAGGACAAGTGTATTTTTGGGGGGACTCGGTACATCATCAGCCTATGCAGATGGGCCAGGTTAGAGTATCAGTACTTGTTATTATAGATCCTACTGCTCTACTACCATTTCCTACTGCGGAGATCACCAGTGTTGGGGAATGTATGGGCCATTTTTTACTTTGGCCAACTTCACTTCTTCGTTATATTTCACATGAGGTATGAGTTTTTTTAAATAGTAATTAGAAATGATTCCAAATTACTTATAATGTTTTCTGACATTTAACTTATATAGGAATATCTGAAAGCAAAAGAAACTGTACAAATGCAGCAAAATGTTCAGAAACAGTCGGCTGTAGATACTTCTGATATTTCTTCTGGGTTGAAAAGATTATCTCAGTGCTCTTCTTCCTTGAATTTTATCTATGAGTTTCGGATGACGTCCTATATATGTGGAAGAAATTATAAATTGAGAATATTGAAAGAAGATATCATGAATTTAGTTAATTTTGAAGAGATCGGGCTGAATGTGGTGCAGTTGTTTTCCATGTAAGTAAATTGACGTTTGAATTGCTATTTCTTTAATAAAATATTGTTATGTCATTGACTAACTATATTTTCTTTTTAAATTAGGTATCTATACAGGATTCTTTTACAAAATGAAACTACAAGAATTTACAGCTTTATAGATCCAGAGTACATTTCCTTGGAAGTCAAACATGTGAAAAATGATGAAAGAGTTCAATATATATCCGAGAGATTATCACAAATAGAGATTCAGTGCTAGTTTTTGCCATTTATTGATAAGTAAGAATATCAACATAATTTTGAACTCATGATCATTATAATGTCATTAATTGTGAACTTTTTGTATTATAGGGGGCATTGGATGTTAGGTGTATTTTTCCCAAATGAATGCACCTTATATTGGTTTTTCTCTTTATTAGGAAAAGTGCGTAAACCGTTTTCCAACTTATTAAAAAGGTAAGTTGTTTTTTTATTTTTAGAAGTTTTTTATGTTTAATTTTAATTGTTTACACAAGTTTTATTAGTTCTTATATAAAAAATGCAGTTCATGGAAACATTTTTCAAAGGAAAAGAAACCAACGAAAATCAAATATATGGAAGTACAGGTAATTAGTTTTTATATTTTTGTTATATATTGGGTTTCATTATTAGTTAAATGTTTTATAACTGCAGTGTCATCGTCAAAATGGACATGTTGAATGTGGTTATTATATTCTACGATTTATGTACGAGATAATCACAACTGGGGAAACTACTGATTTTCATAAGGTTAGTTGTATTAATTTTTTTATATATTTTCATCCACTTTCTTCTATTTATTAATTTCATATCATTCAATATTATTTTAGGTATTCAATGATTCACAGTCATATTCTCAATCTGATATGATCCATATTCAATCTACTTTTTCGGACTATTTTTTAAGTCTGATTAAGATTTGAGGTATGTATATACTAATATTTATAAATAATAATATATATGGGTTTAAAAAACTAACTCTTATGATATATTAGGTGTTTGAACCTACTAATAATCAATTGAATTCTTCAACAATAACAAACAATGAGCATGTCATATATTTCAGGTACGTGTATTTTAATTCTGCTTTACTGAGTTTTCTCAAGTGCCTCTGCAAAAACTGTTTTATTGAATCTACTAATAATCAAATGAATCCTTCAACAATAACCAACAATAAGCATGTCGTATATTTCAGGTACGTGTATTTTAATTCAGAATTATTTATTATATTTCATTTCATTGTTATTTCTTAAAATCATTTGTCTGTACAGTGACAGATCTGGAGGGTGGTACTTGGATCATCAACATAGAGATTCGTATAGCGAAATAACATTCACAAACACTAAAAATTGTCTCCCTTGCATGCACATCAACATCTTCTAGGCCTTTTTATTTTTTATGCAAATAAATATCGGAAAATGATTGTCGAGAAGCATATCACATAATACCTGAAACAGCGCTTAGTGGGTTTGCACAAAGATAAAATAGAAGGCGTCAATTTTTAAGGTATGTTTATTTATGTCTCTTCAATCTGCATTTGATTTCAATTTTCTAACCTATTTTTTGTACTCAAACTTATTTCTCTGTTATTCCATAACTTAAACAAATAACAATATTGAATGGGTAATGCACGTCTATACAGAGCAAATATAAAAACCTGAGGTTGGGGGTGGTGGGGATCCTATGGTGAAAAGACACCCCCAACATCTTCAGTGGGGGAGGTGAGGAAGAGGTTGCATCGGCTGAGTGTTCCTTGAATTTTGATCAGGAGTCGTAACATTTCATTTTGGTAATTTTCTTTGTGAAAAAATGAATGATTCAAATAAATTACACATTTTCATTTAATGTTTATTCATTGCACTAATATCTTGGATTGATTTTTTCACGCACATCTCCTTAGTTTCATACTGTTTTGACAGGATTGGTGCTATCTATGGGAGGAAACTTACAATGATTGATACTGAGTATGGTTAGATTAAGAAAATGCACCATGTAGGTACGTGTATTTTAATTCTACTTTACTTTGAGTTTTCTCAAGTACTTCTGTTAAAGCTGTTTAATTGTTTTTGTATACTTCTTTTTTTTTCAGGGTTCCGATTTTTTTGGAGGAGAAAATATATGTATTTTATTTAAAAAAAATTATTTACGGCATCGGTTTTTTTAAAAACCGACGCCGAAAATCCTGTGTAAATTAGTTTCGGCGTCGGTTTTTAGAAAAACCGACGCGGAAAACCGATATTTCGGCGTCGGTTTTATATAAAACCGACGCCGAAAACCTAGTCAACTCTATTTTCTGCGTCGGTTTTTTAATGAACCGACGCGGAAAATAATGTCTAAATGTAGCTTCGGCGTCGGTTTTATAAAAAACTGACGTCGAAGCTCATAAGAAAATTATTTTTCACGTTGGTTTCTATGAACCGACGTGAAAACTGTATTTTTAACGTCGCCTATAAAGACGTCGGTTTATAACTGACGTTAAAAATTAAAAAACACCGACGCTAAAAAGTGTTTTTGCACTAGTGTAACCAAGGAATCCCCCAAAATATCAGAACCACCAATTTAAAACCAAGAAGACATGAACCCTAGGTCATAGGAGCCTTAGGGGGATGAAGAACAAGAAGTAAGTGGAAGAATATGGAAGGATGGATAAGAGGGATTACCTTAGAAGAGCCACCTCAAATATTGAAGGAATTCCATGATCTTACCACGGAGTAAGAGAATAACCAAAGGGAGAGGTGTGGGAGGATCCCTTTAGGTGATGGGGATCGAATGGGGGATGAAATGAAAGGATTGGGGTTAAAAATGAGAGGAGAAAGTGGTAAAATACCACTTTTTAAATGAACTAAAATATTAGACATAATCCACACTATCTGTCAAAGTATTTTCCAACTATTCCATGGTCACATTACAAAGGAGAAGAATGTTGCACGGCTTCCTCAGAGAGGTCTCATGGTTGTGTGGCAAACTATGTGGGGGTGGAAAATGCTTCTATCTAGGCTGCATGGTTGGGAGGGAGATGGTGCATAGCCATTAAACTAGTTGTGAAGCCTTAATAGGCCCATTATTCAGTCCATATAGTTCAGAAGAGGATAGAACATGGTTTCTAGTAACCATGCACCACCCTCTTTTTAGTCCAAAACCACAATTTCCCCAAAAACATTCTAGAAAAATCAAAAATTCCAAAATAGATCAAAATAAAACAAAATAATTGTGTTTTGTGGAAATATTATTTTTTTGAATAAATTAAATTTATTTTAGATATTTTTTTACACTCAACACCAAATTTTGTTTTCTCAATAATAAACACGCAATTAGTTTATGTTGCACACGATAATGAGTTTGTACAAACTGTGTTATATTATTAATATAGTTATTTAGGAGTGACCGTTATAACCTAAACATTAAACTTAGTTATATGAATCATAGTAAATAATTTTTAAATATTAATTATATTGGTTTTATATAGATGAAAAATATTTAAAAAATGTAAATAATTTTTGATAAAGTCATTATATGTTTCGAAAATAATATCTTCTCAAGAAAAGATTTTTATTTTTTTTTGTGAACATTATTAATATTAATTTTTCACATTTTTATGAAATTAATTTTTTTAAAAAAATTATTTTTTTAAAGTCCGAATATCAAAATTATATTAGGGAAAATTTGTGGTATTTTTATGAAAAGATTTATTTTGGGATAAATAGTGAAAAATTCCAAATTTTAATTGAACACTACTTCATAATTTATTTATAAAGTTCAATAATATTTTATATTCGTTTTAACATAAAATTAGTTTAATTATACATAATTAAATCTAATTTAGGTAATTTTAATCAATTTCATATTGAATTTTGAAATAAAAACTTCTGTAAAATTTTCGACCATTTCTCTTTAAAAACACATTTCCTAGTCGCTCTTACAGGGTAAATTTGAAATTAAAATTTATCGATTATGTGAAATAAATTTGAAAATTTTGATTTAATATTTTTAATCATAATAATTTATATTATCTAATAATTTAAAATTAATTTTTTTACCAAATAAATAGTGAAAATAGAAGAAATTGTTAACGACAATTCAGGTAAAAATGAATTTATCGAGGGTTGAGTTAAAGAGATGAGGGTCAGAAATGACCAAAAAATTGTCCAAAACCAATTGTATGGCCATATATATACCTTATAACATTTATTGTCAGTAATAATCTATTTTTTATTCTTTTTTCAAGATGAAAACGAGGGTATAACTTTTTTTTCAAAAAATAACAATTGTGCCACTCACCTCACTTATAAATGACCACCTCCTCTCCTTCCTTCTTGAAAAATTAAAAATATTTTGTTTTTTATAATACGTGCTCCAAAAACATACCAAAATCTGTCATCTCATCTTATAATCCTTATTTTATAAATAGATCCATCCTAGGAAGGAATTTGGTTCAAACATAAGGAGGATACACAAAAAAGATGTTGCATTTATTAATAAGAGTTTTTGTCTTATTTATTCCTCCATATCCATAAATTATTAAAATACCTTGATTATATTAAAAAAACACTATATTAAATATAATAATGTGTTTTTATGTTATTTTAATGACCTAAAACAATCTACATTTCCATCAAATGGGTTACAAAATCATAGTTTCTGTGTGCGGAGGACAACTGTCTCATGAACTTATGTCATTCATTTAACCATTACCACCTCTCACAGAAGAAAATAATGATAGATTTATTATTTATATATGATATTTGTGAGATTATTATACATATTTAATGATGATATCACACAAACCTTCATACTCTCCATTTTGTTGGAATATAGTAAAGTCACATGTGTGTACAGGGGACTACCACCAGGCGAAGTGATCTGATTCATTAATGAGTTCCATGAAAATAAATAAGGATGGGTTTAATTAAAATATGTGTTATATATGAAATGAAAATTATTATTTAATTATAATTTTTCATTTACCTTTCTGTTTTTCAATCCAATAAAAAAATTGAAATGTCGTTCATGCGTATATACTGCTTCCCGTCTCTATGAAAATTATATTTCATTTTCTATCACTATACTTTATATAATTCTATAAATAAATATATAATGAATATATATGATATTTATATCCTTTCTAACATTATATTTACAATTAAACCATGGATTTTTTATATATAATAAAAATAATAAGTCAAAAAATATACAAAACACAAAGTAGTTATTACCCAAAACGTCACTTTAACATGGAATTATTAATAAATAGGTAATAAATGGCCATAAGAAAATAAAATATTGTATTATATATATAAATTTATTATTTATTATATATATAATAATTTTAATTTTTTTATAAAGTATTTTTGAACATTTATGATGAAATTTAGGACCTAAGGTTAGGAATTTCTGTATAGCTTTTATTTTATGTGATGAAAATTAAATATTCACCATATATTTATTTTATGTGGTTTATATTATTACAATGAATTTATTTTATGTGTTTTATGGTTCCAATGTCACTAAATTATTAGGTTTTTTTTCTCTCTCAATTTTTTTGATACATATGTTCTGTTATGCCCTTATATTCCTTTACGAGGGGTATATAAATCCCCTTTGAAATTTCATACCATGAATTTATTTATCATCAAGATATTTTAACTTCTATTTTTTTATTCCTTCATAAGGATTTATTTTTAAATATTCCAAAGTCATAATTTTTTTATGTTACAGTATCATTTTTTATCTAGAGTTTTTATGATTATGCTTCTAATGATAACATATTATCATACATTTCTCAAGAAACTCCTAAATGTTCTTCTCCACTTGTTATTCATGATATTTTCAAGTTTTAGTAACATGTTCCAACTCTTTTTTAATTAAAATAATTGATAAAATATTTATTTATAATATCTGACTTTATTTCCCTCTTTTTTCAGAAATTTACTTTCTTCCATAAATAGATTTTCTATAAAAATTAATTTTGTTCAATTATTATAATATGATTTTTTTTAAAAAAAATTATACCTATTGTAGTAATTTTTTAAAAAAAATTAATGTAATCATCACATTTTTTCCAAATAATTATGATTTTCCTTTTACCATAAATATGAACGTAATATTTTTTTAATGTGTATGAAATAAACATAATTTTTTCCATCATGGCAATTATTTCATTTGAAGATTCATTTATAAGTATTCAAATTTTTTTTCAAATAAAAACATTTTCAAAATGTTATATGTTCTAAAACATATTTTTATAAGAAGAAATAATATTTTCTCAAAGAATTTTTTTAAACGGTCATTCAAAATTATTTTCCATCTAAGATGACAATTGTTGATGTAACATGTTCCTTACTGGTGATTATAAATAAGGATATCATTCATATTATTTCATTTAATGGTTTATATTTATGAACCCCATTTCTCTTCTATGGGTTATACCTTGAAGAAATGATAATAAAATTCACTTATTTTCATAGGTTATTCTATGATGAAATGAAGAAATGATTACGAAACCTGTCTCTTTTCCATGAGTTATGATTTAATGAATTATTTATGAACCCCATTTCATTTAATGTGTTATGAAATGATGAATTAATTATGACCATATGAAACACATATGTATGATTTACATTATGTGACGGGTGGGACCTATATCTCCCTCCAATGCATTGGGTAAAGATTTATATCTCATGATACAGATATGACTGGAATGAGGAGTGAACTTGGTTCTTTAAGGGGACTTTTCCACTATGATGGTTTTAGAAGTGAACCCATTTTAATATGATAGCCATATAAATAATCATTTACATCTTTTGAAATGATATTTTATGCCTATTTATATAACAAAAATATATGTGTTATGCCAATTTTATGCTCTCATGGCTCATGTTTTTTTATTCCCTTATGATTCATGTCTTATAAACTACCAATATTTATTCCGTGACTCAATATTATGATATTTTACATAGGGTATGGTTTTAAAAAGTTATTCTCATGTTCGCATACCATTATGTTCATGTGATTCTTACATATCTCCATTTCTTAACATTATTAAGTGTCTAAGATCACCCTTTATTTTGTTTCATTTACCCAAGTTAGGAAGAAATGTATTACGTATGGTATGTATAAGAAGAGTTATAGTTATGAAGAACATAGGGGGAGATTATGTAGTCTACCTATGTACCAGTTTGTGTTACCCTGTTTCCCAAGGCACTGAAGTGTTACAATCCTTAGGCGCATGTTTATGTAATGTATTGAATATTCATAAATATTATATAATTTATATGTATGATAATCCTGATTCAATATAGTTTATAACTCGATTATTTTTTCAAGGGACACAAAAATTATCGTAACAACATTCTCTAGGGAGTACCTAACCCTGTGAATGCTCTAATCATCATGATCAATCCCTATCATCAGACCTATGATGATAATGAAACTAAACTACCTGAATCACCATATGTATCACCAATGATGGTAAAAAGGATTAGATCGTCATTATTAATGCATAAAAACACTCTGAATATAAAACTTTCATTCTAAAATCTATGTCTAAGGTAAAGAGATGTGAAAAGGAACTATGTTTTGAATGTAAATGATGTGTGCTATAGGGTTGTGTAGTGTGTAGACCATCAGGGAAGTCTTGTTGTGTAATATTCTTCACATCCCATGTGTGGGTCTATCTATATGACATGTAGGTCAAGGTAAATGGTGTTTGAGACCAGTGGAGTATTCGATTTATATTTTCAAATATTGTGTCATGTAGCACCAGGATATGCACAGTTTCCCATTGATGGTACATGATATGTAGCTCCAACTGGCTCACATCATATGTACTGTTAGGGTAGTTGATCCATGTATGGACAAATAAAACATAACATGTGATCCAAAACCACATTAAATGTTAGTCTATATGGCCATCTATGTGTTTGCTCCATATACACACCATACTTGTCAACTTCAGGGGTACACCATTTAAGTACCAAGAATGCATACTGTGTGTTACATAGCCCACTTCAAAACCCTATTCAGTGCCAATGGAAACTCTATATAATGTTTTCAAGGGAATACAAATTATTTGGTCCTAAAAACATAACAAAAACAACCAGTATTCTTGAAATTTCTTAACTATTTTCATTCTCACCACCAATAATTTCTGAAACTCTGCCAAAATCATCCTCTATCCTTATCACACCTCTTGCTGGTTTTTTCCATCTTATGTCACAATAAAACACTCAAAAATTAGTTCGAACATAACATTGACACCTTATAACACCACTAAAATTAGTGAATTCCTATTATTAGGCCTCACAATGTCCATAATTACTCAAGGATCATTTCTCATATTTCTTAATCGATAGATGTAAAATATACTAAAAGAGTGGGTTGAATTGTAGTTTTAAAAACATCATATAATTTTTGACCTCCTATAATTTTAATCCTATCAAATATAAAAAATTATGATACACTCACAATACATGAATGTAATATTAAATTAAAACTACAGACATAGAAGAAGTAAAAATACTCTATATAATACAATATTTATAGTAGTAATAAAACAATTTGTATTTTAACAACTACTTATAAAGGTATTAAGATGGAAAAAAATAAGAAATAAAATATTTTTAATCATTATAATAAACAAATAAGTATTGGTCAACAAAACATATATCCCTTTTAAGTATATTATAAAACCAAACATTTAAACCAAAGTGTATGATGGATGTTTAAATCAGATCCCAGGTATATTTGTCTTCTTATCCTAGGAATCCCTCGATTTAAACCATTGGTAGGTTTAATATATACCAACACCTAAAATAACTCAAATTAAACTATTGTGTTTTATAGAGTCATTTTTCCAAACACTATGTCTTCTTATCCTCAGAAGACCCCGAATTAACCCGTCGTTTTGTACTCTGTCATCCTATCACTATAAAACCTCTGCCTTGTAAGATTGGTTGCATGATTCAAACACCATAAGCTCTATATTCCTTACCATTATACTATAATCTCAATGTTCAGAAACACAATTATTGCATGGAAAAAAATATGATCATTACATGATAAACCTCATAAAACTGTAGCTATTTTAAAAAAATAAGAAATAAAATTTACACTTTTGAATGCACTATCAATGAAAAAAATCAATTGTACAAATTTAAAATGAATAGACAATTTCTGAATTATTTATTCTAGTTTTAAGTATTACAATTATTCTTTTGGAACTTAATGTTTTAAATTTTATATATATTTAATTATAATAGACTCTAACAGTCTTATTTAAAAAAATCTTTAGAGCATCAGTGATAACCTTTTTTCTTGTCATTGCACTTATCGTTACACTTTATTTACCAATGAAATTAACTAGAACAATTATATTTATTAATAATATAATGACTATAATGTACCATAAATGTTTAGAACATTTTATTTTTATAATATTTTTTAAAATTCATCTAAACATCATTTATTGGAAATTCATTCTATACACAAAAACCAAATAAAACAATTATAAAGACAAATTAGATTAATATAAAATGTATTTTGGTTTTAAAAAAATTAAATAAAATAATAAGCTGACTAAAAAACATAACCCTTTTGGAAAACACAAAACACCTAATAAAAATTGATATTATTACCAAATTTCAAAACAAAACTCTCTATGAGATCCAATGAAAATGATTTATTCCCTTTTTTTATAATTTAAAAATAAAAATATTAGATAATAATAAAACACCTATATCAAAAAATAAAATCATTCACAGAATATACCCAATTTTAAAAATCTAAAAATTAATATTTATCCCCTAGAAAAGAATTTTAAAATTTTTTCTACCCTTTAAACATAAAAACCTTAAAAACATTATGTTTTTATCTATAAATATACTATTAAAATTTTCATAATTAAAAACTCACAATTTTTATAATTCAATTTCTATGTTGTATTTAATATGTTCCGCCTATTAGAATTTAAAAAAAAGTACGTAAGAGAAAGTAAAAATATTCCCTATTAATTTTTAGTAGTTTGAAACAAATTTGAAAGATACAATTTTAGAACTTGAACATCCCCTAAGTTTTCTTTTGATACAAAGAAGTTATTTTACTTTCATGTATAGTTTCTAAAAATGTAAAACTTATAATATTTAATCATTATATACAAATAAAATAGAATTGAACACCTAAATTTTTTTAAAACAAATGTAATAAGAAAAATTTATGAGTAAAACAAATGTAATTCCCATTTTTTGAAAAGTTTTTTAATGTTAAGATATAGGATCAACAATAATTTCATTGAAGATATCATTAGGTTGGTGACTCCCAAATTCTATTTAATATATTTAAAAATTAATGAATTCATTTATTTATTTAAATATCAGTAAACTAATATAAATTTATGATAAATTCATGAATTATATCTCCTTTTGTGTGTAATCCCTATGAAAATGGTGTCTAACTTCTATTTAAATTTCTCAAGAGTGATATATTGAATATATAGATAAATATATTATAGTATTATTCTCAAAAAGAATTAAAGTTTTAGTAAATCTCAAACAAAAAGACATGAGTGTGTGTTGCATATACAACACATCAGAAAAAAACTATGAGGTTCTATATAATAACATTTAGTAAAGAAAAGAACTACAGAATGTTGATTCGTATTGAATTGTGAAACTAAGACATCTCCTAGAAAAAGAAATGTTCTGGAAGTACTTTTTTTGTCTAATCCATAACCTACAAAGTTAGCATCTAAGTAACTTTTAAGAAAAAAATCTTAGATCAAGTTCCAATGTTTCTTTAAGATAATGTAAAATACCTTTTACCACTTCTAAAAGTGATTCTATTAGATTTTTATAAAATATAACACATAAACATGATGAGAACATAATGTTGGATCAACATTATATAAGATATAGTAAACTTCTGATCATTCTTCTTTATAGTTTTTAATCAATTGATTTTTCAAATTCATCAAGATCATGTTTAATTGAAGTTTTTATAAAATTACATATACTCTATTTATTTTTGACACCCATACTTTTTAGTAAGTCTTTATCATATGTATTTTGAATTAAAATATTTCCTTCTAATTTCCAAGAAATTTTAAAACAATTTAATGAAGATGATTTCACCTATAATTATCATTTCTAAATAATTTTTCATATGTTTTGAAAAAAAAATCAGAAATATATTTTTGAGTAAAACCAAAAATAATGTATTTGATATAAATTTTAACAATGATGGTTTCTTTAAAAAATATTTATTAATAGATTTATTTCTTCTTTTAACAAATTATTTTTAAGTAAATAACATTTATGTCTATAAAAGATGAATTCTAGATCTTGTTTAAGTCCATAGAGAGATTTAGTACATTTAGAGCCATTTTATAATAATTTACTATCTTCAAAATTCGGGGTTTTTTCAACATAAACATTATCCAGAACATAATCATTAAAAGAGGGTCTTTTAAAATCCATTTTAAGTCAATAAGAATTATTTTATTCTATAAAGGATTGTAAGATTATAATATATTCAAGTCTATCTAACAATAAAAATTATCACCATAATCTATACCAACATCATTACAATAACCATTAGAAACAATTATTTCTTTATTCCTAACAATAATTCCAATTTCATTACATTTGTTTCTAAACCCCCATTTTACTCCAACTACTGGAAGATCTTTAGGTCTCTCAAATAAGGTCCAAACTAGGTATCTTTAAAATTTATTGATATCTTCTTGTATGGATGTTATCTAAATATCATCACCTAAGGAATCATTTACCATTTTATGTTCAAATTGTGTTAATAATGGGTGATTCATGCATTGATTTCTTAAGAATGTTATATATTTAACTAGTTTTCTTACATAACAAATGGTATTGTAAGTTGGATAATTCCTTAATATTTTCTAGCTCCTAGGAAAATTTGTAAGTTTATTTTTATCTAACGGATGTTCATTTTTTGTTGAACTAGATTTTGGATGCCAAAAAAATTATTCTTACTTCTTGAAGGTTTAATATTGTTTTTTGAAAATCATATTTTGGTAATATAACATAATTATTTAAAAAACCATCAGTCAATGATTGAAATTCTTGTGTTTTCACAGAAATAAAAGGATCATTTTCATTAAATTTTTCATAATAAAATTCTTCAACAATATTTTTTTTATTTATTAAAAACTCTATAGGCATTACTTATTATCAAATAAATAATATATATTTATTCATCAAACATAATATCAAATTAGTGAAGTTGATCTTTTGTTTTTGAGATGAACACTTTATATCCAAAGACTTCTAACTAATAAATTTTTTGTTTTCTACTAGGCTGTGACTTATAAGTAATAATAATAGGAAAAGGTTAGAGTAAAATATGATTTATAACATAGAAAGTAGTACTTAAGGACACATATAAAAAATGAATATAATAGAATATTCATTAAAAAAAATTCAAGAAATTTTCTGAAGAATTATATTTCTTCATTCAACTACATTATTTTTATATGTTCTTCTATGTATTTAAAAATAATTTAAAATACCTTTATTAACAACAAATTATTCAAAATATGAGATTTAAAAACACACTAATTTGATTATTCAATACAGTAATCAAATCCAGGGGTTTCTCATTATTAGGAGAAGCATGAAAAACAATGAAATTACATAGTTCTTAGAATTTTCATGCGATAAAAAAATCAATTAAATTTATTGTATTCATCATCCAATAAATGCCCATAGTTTTTGCACTGATTGGAAGATAAAGTGTTTTTTGAAAAAACACAATTCTTATTGAAAAAATATGTATAGGGTTTTTGGAGATAGGGAGATAGAGCCCCTATCAATGATGTTAACTATAACCATTAGAGTACATCATAATTTGATGAATGTGATCCATCATAAATATAAAAATCACAATATTTTCACAATTATTTTTTAATTTCTATAGATTTTTAATAACCAAAAATTCATTATTAAAAAAATGATAAATAAAACAATTCCCAAGATACTTATAATTCATATGAAGGGTATTTTAGTTTTTAAAACAAATAAATAATGTGAGTCATTGATATAATGTTGCAGCCTATCTCACTACAGCCTATCACATTGGGAATACTAACCAGAAAAATAGTACTATGTGGCCTCAGACATGACTCCACATATACTAGAATATTTTGAATAGTATTAGGGGTATAATGTGGTACTATGAGGATACTATAACCACTATATCATAGTACAAAATAACAGATAAATAACCAAACATCAAATAAACAAAACTAAAATAAGTGGAAACATATAAAAATTAAATTCTATATTAAAATGAAAATCAATATACAACTTAAACTATCAAACCCATCATATAAGATTTACCTCCCCCATGGATGATTATAGAAACATGAGTAATAAAATAAAATAAAATAAGAGAAATAAATGACATTGAGGCACTAATAAAACTTTGAGCCTAACCTCAGTCCAATATCAAAACATCAATCTATACTACTAAATGATCAAAACCTAGGACTCAACCCAGCTTTTATCTACACCAAGTGAGATTATTCTATGGTACCCAAGTGAAATTAACACATGATTAGATCATGATTACGAAACTCAATAGGGAACCACCATGTGCAATGTCGACCCAAGAAGGTAGTGTTTTCCATTTATAATAAAATACCACCATAAGGTTGTCATCCACATAATGACTACCTCTTAGGTAATTTTTTCATCATTTATAAAAATAAAATGAAATAAGGGTTCTCCATATTCCTAAACATGAAATTCATAAATGGTTTCACTTCATCATTAAAGCACGACCTTTGACATCATAGCCAACACATTCACAAAACATTGATATGGGTTTTAAGGTGACACTCATGTTCATATACCCCGGCCAAAACATACCCTCTTAGGGTTAGACGATCAGTAGGGAATTTTTTTGAGTCTCATAGGGTTCTACATAGGAAACGTAACCCACTTGGGTTCCTTGAGGTAAACTCACCAAAAAGGTACCCTACTTAGGGTCCTTCAATTCAACGCACAGCAAGGTACCCTACTTAGGGTCCTTTAGGTCAACTCACAAGAAGGAACCCTAATTATGGTATATTAATTCAACACATAACAAGGAACCCAATTTTTCTTCACCTTTAGAAAAACTCACAATATGGTCAAACCCATCACTGAGGGGAAGAAAATTCCACACCCCAGTCTCTAACATCTTATGGATTCATAAGTCTAATATATAAAACTTTATAGGAAACACACAAGATATAGATCATGACCAATCATAGAAACTTTGGTTTTACTGGGGTAGTCTACTCTCCCAACCTAGAACAATGATCCAACATCTCTAAGTTGAATTAGGGGTCATAAAATGTCTTACTCAGGACACTCCACTCAATTCATGTCACGCCTCTGGTTGAGTTGGCCAAAGGCACTTACATAAGGGAATATATATAATTTTATGACATGACACACTTCTGAAGGGTTATAAAGGTCAGAAAGAATCATTTAATTATTTAAACCCACATCCATAGTCCCCCAAGATATTGATCAATTGTTTTAGGGTCTATAGTGTCCCTAGATATTTCAATATATAATCATCCTAATTTAATTAAATCAATAGTGTAATAAATAAAATACTTAGAAAAAACAATATATTAATTTAATAATTTATATAACATTAACATCAATCACATAATGTAGTGAGACCATATATAAAATTTCATTACGAAAATAATAATCCATAGGGTGTGTGAAAATCACAGCTTTCCTTTAATGAATCCAAAACCACTTAATTCTTCATCACAACATCTCTTTATAGGCCTGTCAATCCTCAATGGTGCCCGAAAAGGCTCATCCCAGAAAATATGGCTACTAATAACCCATGAAAGGCCCAAAATAATGATGAAAAAACAAAAAAAAAATTATATAAATTATAAATAATAAATAATTTAAATTAAATTAGGAATATTCTCTAAAAGATCACTAGATGGCCTCACCATGCATGCACTATGACTAAAAATACATCAGAGGTCCCAAAAAAACACAACGTCAATTTTAGTAAAATACCTGAAAAATATATTGTTTCAATAATTAATTTAATTAATTAACATGTAAAATTCCTTATTAAATTGATGGAATGACTTGACTTTATCAAAATTCCAAGTGATGGTAAGAAGACTCTATTATGGGATTCCCTCTATGCAAGCCAAGTAATCTCCCCATGAGAAATAGATTTTTTTCACCATTATATATTGAAATATAAATCAAATTCCGATCTTAGGGATTCATAAATTTAAAAATGATAGTGTAGGAGGTGTCATGGGGGTAACATAGGTTGAATATCACATTAATAACTAAATAAATTATGTTAAAAGGTCACCTCAGCTCATGTGGTAGAAGAAACACAAGAGGGAAATCTTCCCTAGTCATAACACATGATAGAGGAGAGAAGTAGGTGTTTCCCCCAAAAAAATTACATGGGGGGAAGATGTAATATATCACTCTTTATAGTCCAACTTCTAGCTAGTACTTGTCCATTATATAACTGGTTGACCAAACCAACTATCCCAGACTCTAGCTATCCTGCCAGTTATCTAGTGGTGGTAACCTATAACATCGTCCACCTAGCCTTCCTTTGATGCTTCTCACATATCTCAACCACAAGATGAACCCCTTTCCATGCCCAAAATAACACTTTTAAGAGGTTATATCCTTTATAATTTAGTTTTAATGTTAAATTCCTAAACCCCCCCTAAATGTTTAGAAAACTCAAATTCAATTTGAAATTTTCAACCTATACATACCTGGGATTATACAACCTCCAAATCATAAAACATATTATCTTTAATAAGTCTTCTTGTTCATCCAACCAAACATTGTGATCTACATCGATCGTCGATTCATATTCAAATGGTGTGTTATACTTTTGAACTGCTAACAAAAATTCACTACACAACCTCAAAAATGTGTTCTTTAACTACCAAAAATGATCCATCACTTGGAGTTATCTTAAAACACAAAGAGAAAATTTTCCTAATACCATCTTCCTCGAGAAACTATGGTGTCATCATCTAATAGGTCATTTGTCCTGTAGTTCTCCCCACTATATGATATATCTAAAAGAGGTTAATTATAAGCTCCAGTGCCATGTACCATTGGAATTTACTATAGAAACATGATCACATTGTCATAATGACTCTGTTAATGTGGTTTCTAAATTCAATACACAAACACAGGAGAAACCACCATCCCAACACTAGTACCAACCCTCCTTCTAGATTTACAACCAAATTAGATCAGTTTTGGTCATCTAATATTAAGCCCTGATCATGCCTTATTTTCCTTGGAATCCCCAAAATATCCTTTAAATATACCCATAATACCTAAAATAAGGAACTTGGTGGTGTTCCTAACCCGCCACATCCAATCACATTAAAAAGGGTAGTCAAAACTCTCCTAGATTAATTTTCCACAAAAATGACCATATTCAGCCACCAAAGCACTATCCATTTACTTGATCATGATACCTTAAAACTCAAATGCATCCCATCATTATTTGAATATTCCCAAAAAAGTATAAACCCAATTTCCAATTTAATTCAATAGCTACATCTTTAACCATCCAATTCCATTTTGTTCTCTATTTTGAAATCTATCATATAACCAATTTTCAGAAACATCAAATCACTACAAATTTTTCTTCACCTTGATTGTAGTGCTCAAAATCTATCCAATATCACATTCTGACTCACACATGGTGTTCTCCCATGTTTTCAATTGAATTCAGTTTCCTCCACTAATCAACATTATAATTCCAGCCTGATGGTCCAATGATTGATCTCACATAGCCAAACCCCTTCTAGTATACATGTTAAACAACTATAACTGACATGATGCTCTCTACCATAGTGCATACTTTTCATCACTCCACTATATAAATTACTGAGTCTTCGTATACCATGCTCCATCTGTTGTCTAATGTAATGACTAAATGTGGTCATCCCACTCATACCAAGAACCACTAATAAAACACCAATTAAATCACATATTCTCAATTCATGGATATGTTATCTATGGAATCCAATAACAAATCGTTAATAATGAGGTTCATTCCATCCAATGGATGATCATATCCTCATCACTATCTATCTCCCTCTTTATTACTCCTCAAGAATAAATTTTGAAACACCTTAATACACATTCCACTAACCCCAATCCATGCTCCACCATAATTTAATCATCACCATAGAGGTGTAGAGCCATCCTAATCTAAATATTCAATTATTAGATCCACCGGAAAGGGGTTCCCTAGGAACTCCTATTCATAACAGAAAATTTCACTAGTTCCATGGTCTAACACATGCTCACACACACCTAGGAAATGTTATAAACCTTTATAATCTACCCACACTCTATCAAAACTCAAAAAAATATCTCTAAACAATAGGGTTAAGCATCTAAATTATCATGACCTTTGAAACTATCCTTTCTACAATAATACTAGCACATAAAGTGTTGAATATCATAGAATACCAAGCCAGTACCATTCAATTACCACACACTTGATAGAACCTATCATGAATCAGTACTAAAATATGTAGTGCCCAACATGCTTCATGGATATAAGGACACTCATGAATCCAGGATAACCCCTCTCATGGGTCACCCCCACATAAGAAAACCTAATGAATCACCAATATCTTGAGTCATGTCTCTAAGGTCACTAGGTCTCCCACCTAACCTTGTTCATATAGTCTCATTGATGGTTATAACTCATGGGGAAACCATCTCGCCCACTTTATATATCACCCAAAAACTCACATTCCAATACAATCATCATATGGTATCATAATATATATAACTGGAAACATGTGATAAATCACTACACAGTCCTAGGGAACCCACTCTCTCTGATAATCTATTCTAAAATACTACTCCTTGTCGAATCACATTTCACTAAATTGCATGTTTGGGTGTGTAATGGTGTTATTCTATATGAACATGTAGAGTCAAGGTTAGTTTGTATCACTAAGAAGGAGATGGGGTGAATCAGTGATGTAATTTAATAATTAAATCTTTTCAAATAAACCTATGTGATCAGTTAAGATTTTGGTACCTAATTTTTAAAATATAACATATCTCGTATAAAAAACTACTATATACACTGAACATGTGCACACATATTTTTACAAGGTTTTCCCCTGATATGTGTTACTGCATCTTTCTATGTTTGGGATAATTTAGGAAGTACAATTTTCACTAGTAATATGAAATGTGATTAAAAATAAGAATAATCCACTAAAATTAATGACAAAAAACCCATTATTCCTAATCACACTAGATTACTATAGACTGTCTCTAGATATGTTCATTAGACTAGAATCCCCCTACTATTCTTTATGAAAAATCCTTCCAACTGGTTTATCTTCCAAAAATATTCTATTATTTATACTGGCATCCCTCCTTTTCATAATATAATACTTCTCGTAAACAGTTCTTCAACTTTCACTAAATTCTAATGCAGTGATCTATTAGAATTGTTCTACTTCAACTCCAAACGATATAATATTATAATTAACTTGATACCATGATCACTTAGAATTGATCACCTATAAGATATCAACATTCTCTATATAAGACTACTTGGGGGAATTTAATTCCATCCACTAAAGACCCGACCTTACTAACCGCTAAAAACTCAGAAACAAAAATCTTAGGAAACACTGATTATAAAACTATCAATGGATTTTGTCTCAAATATCACATCCCACTATATACATACATTATATAAGTTTTATGTGAATTTTAAATCATAATAAATGTGTAAAACAATGCATGTACTTCTCAAAATATTCAATCATAAATTAATGTGTATGTATACTAACTTATGTCAATCTTTTCAAACAAACACTATTCACACACACTATTTTTTTCTCAATATGTGTATATTTACATATATATTAAACCATGAATGATATTCTTAATAATTATTGTGAACATAAATTTATTTTATATGCACACACATCCTTTTGTCAAAACATAATTCTCATATATACATTGTCTAAAAACACTTCATGAAAAACACTAACCATTTTTACAATATATGTGCACATAAATTATAAATGATACCTCTCTCTTCACAAAAGTGTGTTTCCTTAACTTGGGGTGTTTTCCCATTATTTTTTATTTCATGAAGATTCAAATGGATATATACTTCATGGGTAAATGTTCTTCATTACATGACACAAAATGTGTGCACTATCTCACAGTTATCAAATCATTCATGGAAGCCAGATATTCATTATCTCGTTTGTGAAAACATTCATGCAGGTATAAGAAAATGATTGTAACTCCCCAGGTAAATAAAGAATATGACATTTTTATATTTATCCATATTTTTGAATAAAATATTAATATTACTTTAAAGGGGACGCTATGCTCGATGGCGTACCCAATACGCAACAGCGAGTTTCTTGGGAATCTTACGTTGCACTCTAAAAATAAAATAATATTATTTTAAATGGTAGTTAACACCTAGCTGTTGTGATGGTGGGAATGAATAGAACTAACTACAAAATGATTATATATGTTTGTCAAATATTTTTACTTTTTACAATAAATGTTAGAGGATTAAAAATGCGAATGAATCCAATTTTAAGCGAAAACATTCTAATAATCTTTAAAAGGTTGATTGACCGCCTTTTGATGGAGAACCTCTTTTAAATCCACATTTTGAAAATTTTATGTGTTATATTTTTCAAAATAAAATTCTTTTTTATAATCGGGACATCAAAATTTAGTTTTTGTATATTTTTGGTATTTTTCCGAAAAAGTTCAATTTTTAATGAATAGTGAAAAATGTTGTATTTTAATTCAAAAACTCTTTTTAATATAATTTATTTATATGATTAGATTATCTTTGGAATTGGTTTTAAAGTGAAATTAGAATATATTTTTACCATTTAATCAAATAGTGGTCATTGAAATTAATTTCACTTTGAAATTTGACTTAAATTAGCGTCAATCTTTTGATATATATTGTTTCATAAAAACACACTATTTGTTCTGACAGCGGGAATTAATTATTAAATTAATTAATTAATATTATATGTTATGAATTTTTTAAAATAGAAATCATTTTTGAATTCGGAATATCAAATATATATTAGGGTGAATTTTTGGTAATTTTCTGAAAAACATTAATTTTTTATGAATAGTGAAACCACTAAGTGGTACTTATAAAAACTGATTTTCCGTTTAAATGAAATTTTTCCACCTTTGGGTTTTGAATTTCAAAAATCCAACATACATGGTTGTCATTAATAAGTAAAATTTTGTTCAATGGGATTAAAATATTTTTTGGTGAATAGTAACTTATTATGTTTTAATCGCGATTAGAGGTAATTAGTGTAGTTTAAGGTAAAAATAATGTTTTAATAATATGAAATGACCTAGACACGTGTCCTAACCTCATTTTATGAGTCATGTCCGACCAAGACAATCCATGGGTCAACTTAGGGACCCCATGAAGCCACTTTGGTTGGAAAATGACATAAATACCTTTTTATTTAATGTTAAAATTAAAATAACACAAACATGAGTTGTTTTACTAAAACAATTTTTATATGAGGTTATACAAGTCATATGTTTGACTATAAATATTAATTAGAAATCTAAAAATATTTCCTACATCATGATATTTTTTTTATAATTTTTAGAGACTGAATAAATTAAATTATTTATGACACCATGATGATGCAGCGATTACCTCATTATTTAACGATTTAAATAAAATGAAAAGATAATGTAAAATCTAAGACCTAAACATGTCACAAACCTATTGGATTGGTGGATGTAGAACCCTTATCACCTTATCCTTGAAATAAATCAATGTGGGACCTTTAAAATCCGAAAATAATTTGAAAATAAAGTAACATTTTGTAACTTTCAAAGAGTGCCCCTCCTCTCCTCTTATAAAAGGCCCCCACCTCTACCACCATACAAACGCCTCTCAAGCCTTTGGCTCGGCCAACCCCTGCCCATTTCATCTCTCCACATCACTCTATTCATTATTAATGCCTCCCTTTGGGCATTATTGTTTCCAAGGAATCCTTTGAGCTCAAATCAAAGGAAGTTACCCAGTTTAAAGGTAATGTCTTCCCTTGTGTTCTTTTGTTTTATTTTGCTTATACAACCCCCTAAACCCTTTTTATTATTTTCTTTTTTAACAAAACCAATATCATAAATATACTAGGATGTTTTTATGTGAAGTATTAGAGCTACAGTTACACACACATTCGTCTAATAGTTAAAGAACATACTCTTCTTGTGGATGGAGAATTAGTGCCTCACGAAACGATGATTGTTCAATATTCTTTTAACACCTTCAAAGGTGGCCATTAAGATATAACTATATTTATATATGATATATAATATGTTTATGTTTTCTTTAAGCTTCTGTATTTTTCATTTATGTCATACCCTTATGATTTCCATTATGGGTAAACGTGATATCTTCATTTTAGGAAGTGCGGACTACCGCCCCCTCAAAGTGATTTGATTCATTAATGCCATATGTGGGATGTATAAAGGATGGATTTAAAGTTATTATATATGATTTATGTTACATATAAATGATGAATATAATTCTGTAATTAAAATATACATACCTCTCATTTGGTTTTAATTCCATTAATATGACATATAAATGAAAGTAGTGTTCATGCGTATGTATGGCTTACCGTCTCCAGGAATCGTACATTTCATTTCATATCTCCAAATTTTATGTGCTATTATAAGTACATATATATAATGGATATATATGTAATATATTACATCTAAATGATGGGTATCATTCTGGAATTATAATATATATCTCTCTCATTTTGTTTTAATTCCATTAATATGGCAAAAAAATGAAAGTAGTGTTCATGCGTACGTACGGCCTACCGTCTCCATGAATGGTGCTTTTAATTTTTTATCTCCAAATGATATGGAATAGTATAAAATGAATATATACTGGATATATATGATATTTGAAACATAAATACGATTCTGGAGATGATGTACCTATAACTACATGGAAAATTCTTTTCCAACAAGTTCAATTTTTACTCATGTACTGAACATCGACAAAAACGTCTGATATGAACTCACTTTATTTACCAATTATTATAACATTATAATATCTGATATGAACTGAATAATAATATTTAAAGGAGTTCCTTAAGAAATTATAAATTGACCAAATTTTATTATTCAGGAGATTAAAGAACGATCGAGCCATGTCGGACACGAGGTAAGGGATCCTACTCCTCTCTTTCTTTTTAAGTACACTCTTTTATGTCATTACTTTTAAGATGTTATTTATTATGATTGGGATGTTATTTTATATTATACCTACTTTACTTTTTATTTTCATATGTTGAGAGACCCTATTTTCTCTCATCAATCCATTTTGAAAGTTTTGAGTGGCGCCGTTAAGCAACCGAATTTTCGTAAGAGATCTAACCTCTCTCTCTTTTTTAAGTACTCTCATTTATGTCACTTCTTTTATGCTCCTATTTGTTATTATGTGGGATGTTATTTTATATTAATCGTTCTGTAAATTTTATTTTAATATGATTTGATATTCTATTTGATCTCATCAATCCATTTTTGGATGTTTTAAGTGGCACCGTTAGGCTGCCGAGTTTTCGTATGGGATTTTTCATCTCACTTTTATTCCCGTGATATTTATGATACATTTTCCACCATTTTCTTTTGTGTGGTTTATGTACTTCCCATTATTATACACTTTTTGTAATATAATTTCATTTATGGGTACTTACATATTCATTGTATGACCCTTCTTCAATGGGGTGTACGTTTCGAAAGTTACCCAAGTCAGTAAGGGAACATTTCACCCTCCACTTTTTAAAAGACTTCTTTTGTTATGTCTTTTAATTCACATACTATTATGTTGGGATATGTTCTTCTATATCCTTATTAATGTAAATTTTATGTCCAAGTGATGAGATACCCTTATTATCTCTCATCAACTCATTTTATGAGTTTTGAAGTGACGTCGTTAGGCTGTCGAATTTCGGTAAGGGAACTTATTAACGCACATTCAATTATTTGGGTTAAACCTCTAATTCTTGATTTTATTATGCCAAGATTATGAGTGGAATCTCTATGTTGTACTTTCCACAAGCTTTTGTGTGTATATACTATTTCTACACATAATCATCTCATTGATAAATTCTTATGTCATTTAGACGGACTTGTATCGGAAATCATAACTCAATCTCATTTCATTGAGTTAAATATCTATGTCATTGGTTTTGTTTTTACATGATTATGTGTGAATTACCTCTGATTTTTTTACACTTAATATCCACTTATATTTTGTGTATTCGTATTTGTCACACATAATCATGTAATTGATTTATCCTTAATTTAAGTATACCAACTTTGTAAGGGACTTCATCTAAATCTCCTTTCATTGAGGAATATTTGGTTTTACACACAACTTTCTTTTATACGGTGTATAAACCCCTTTGACTTTTAATTTTATTCAAAAGGAATCTTTTTATATGAAGCGTTTTACTAAACGACAAAAAGGAATGTTTCTTTTAACGTACGCGGTGACAACGACCTTTTCCTCCATCGCGAGTATTATTTGGTCTTTGGCTTCCTCAACAAGCCGTAATGTTTTTTAAAATGAAATAAATACCATATACTCTTTTATGTATGTTGGTATTAAAAATGGTTTTTATAAAGGATTTTTTATGTCGATATATTTAAGTGATATATTTTGATCGAAATGTGGAAATATTTTCTTTCCATTATATTTGTTTAATGTCTTATGATTTTATATTGGTACTTGGACATTATGACGGGTGGTGCCGTGAATACCAGGACGGGTGGTTACATTATAACCTCTAATGCATTGGGTATGGAAGTCGGTCGTATGACTATTCCATTAAGTATGTGTGGAAGTCGGTCGTATGGCTATTCTATTAAGTATGTGTGGAATTTGACCATATGGTTATTCCATTTTAGTATGTTTATGTCCCAAGTTACCTTTTTATGTTATGTGTTCTTTATATGGGTTTTATTGTAATCTTTTGGTTAAAAAAGGGTAATTAATGATCTTTTATTCATTGAAGAGTTTTTTTTACTACTTCAAAAAGGTGAAAGGTATTACTTTGATAAAGTATACATGGTTTACTTGTTGTTTTTAAAAACTAACAGTTTTCATTATTTGTGTATCCCTTACTGAGCATTTTATGCTCATCCCATATTTTTGAAATGTTTTTCACAGGACATAACGTGTAATAGGGTCAAGGATGGGATCAAGGGAAATTCATGCTACCTAAAACATGGAACAAGACATGTTTCTTTTTAAGAGTTTTTATTTTATGGAAACTTTGTAGAAGTTTCCACTTTGTAATCTTTTGAGATGTAATAGTCATGTCCTAATTCTCTAAAACTCTAAACCTGAAATGATCCTCAATGTGAATTATTCATTTAATTCAATATTAAGTAAGGTTTAAGGCTTGGGCCCTATAGTTGGTATCAGAGGTCGGTTTCGATAACTTTAGAGGTTAGGGTATTCTTTAAGCATAAGTGACATTACCATAATGGTTAGAATTTCAGAAAGAGTCCTAATTTTAGAAAAAGTGAATGAGTAAGTATATCTTAGAGTTTATCTTACCCATTAGTACATGATGGTTTTGTTGATATACTCACACTGACATTTCTGTTTTTAGTGAATGGATGGATCTAGCGGGCACCAAAGTGACAATAGGTTTGAAGGAAACTGTGGTGGTTCTTTGATTAAGAGACTGGATGAAATGGGGGATTCAATGAGGAAACTCGTCAATGTTCTAATCCAACTATCAAGGAGTCATGATCAACCACTTGTACCTTGGTATGTTCTGTAATGCATTATTTACGAGATGACCAATTGATGTGGAAGTTTAGGTAATAATTATAAAGGTAACCATTAGAGTTTATATGATCCTTACTTTTGAGGTAATTATGGGTTATTATATGACATGATGGAAAATGAAAGCCATGAGATAAACTTGAAGTTAAAATATGTTATGATCATTTTTGAAGATTTTATCTCGTTTTGGGTAATGTTTTAAGAATTATATAGTTTTGGAAAAAGGACAACACGCAGACCGTGTGACAACCCGTCGCGTCGGACAATGCTGCGGGAATCGAACCCACAACCAAAGTGAAACTGGTATTTATCGCCTACCACTGGACTACGTGAAGTCTCTAGTTAGTTTGACTAATTCGTTTTAGTTATATGATTTTAGGAATCAATAGTAAGTTTATTTTGGGTTATCTATGGAAATTATTAACCTATCATCGAGGATATGTGATTAGGTTAATTACTTTTCAATATGAGAATTTAAGAGAAACTGATGTTATTTGGGGATAAAAGTTAATTTGTACCTCAGAAGACTATGTGACTAAATCCTTCAAATATTTGGGTTTCAATCTTAGTTTGGTTTACTTTGAAGAATTTTATGGACAAATTGTTTATCGAATGGTCCTCATTGAACATTGGGTTTTGTTGGACAAATTTTTGAGATTAAGAATATATTTTCTTTTTATAAAGGGCTATCCTTTTCTAGATTTTCTGATCTTGTAATAACATTTTTGGTTTTGGTTTTGGTTAAAGTCTAAAGACATGGGAAGTATATAGTTCTCTTTTGTGGATTAGGTGATTCTCTAGAAGTTTATTATAGTACTCTTAATGTGAACAAGTCTTCCTAAATACTCGTCTTTTGGAGAAAATATGAGTTTGTGTAAGGAATCTAACAAAATTTGAAAGTCAACATGATAAGTGATTATGTTTCCATATGAATAAATTCCTCAATAAAAAATAACTTAAAACAAAACTGATTTCTATTAACTTTTCCAACTGGGGAATCGAATACCGTTTAACCCATCACAAGTTTGTGATTTTCTTATGGTTAACTTTCTCCTAGACATGTTTACTATCACTCTCCATCAGAACATAACCCTTTGTTTTTTCCTCCATGTCCATATTTTCATACTTGGAATCCTATTATGGGTTAACTCGGGTGACCTCTGTACTTCTCATTCTCTATTTTAATGTAATTTTTTTACCGACTCTTGTTCTGATGTGGGACTTTCAAGGATGTTTTCGAGCCCAATTTTAAACTTGAGAGGATGAAATTCCAAAAATGGGGGAAGGATGTAACACCCCTGGTAAATAAAGAAGATTACATTTTTATATTTATCCAAATTTGTGAATAAAATATTAATATTACTTTAAAGGGGATGCTATGCTCAAGGGCGTACCCAATACGCAATAGCGAGTTTCTTGGGAATCTTACATTGCACTCTAATAATAAAATAATATTATTTTAAATGGTAGTTAACACCTAGCTGTTGTGATGGAGGTAATGAATAGAACTAAGTAAAAAATTATTATATATTTTTGTCAAATATTTTTACTTTTTACAATAAATGTTAAAGGATTAAAAATGCGAATGAATCCAATTTTAAGCGTAAACATTCTCATATTCTTTAAAAGGTCGATTAATCACCTTTTGATGGCGAACCTCTTTTAAATACACTTTTTGACAATTTTATGTGTTATATGTTTCAAAATAAAATTCTTCTTTAGAATCGGGACATCAAAATTTACTTTGTGTAAATTTTTGGTATTTTTTCGAAAAAGCTCAATTTTTAATGAATAGTGACAAATGTTGTATTTTAATACAAAACCTCTTTTTAATATAATTTATTTATATGATTAGATTATATTTTGAATTGGTATTAAAGTGAAATTAGAATATATTTTTACCATTTAATCAAATAGTGGTCATTGAAATTAATTTCACTTTGAAATTTGACTTAAACTAGCGTCAATCTTTTGATATATATTGTTTCATAAAAACATGCTATTTGATCTGAAAGCGGGAATTAATTATTAAATTTATTAATGAAACTTATATGTTATGAATTTTGTAAAATAGACATAATATTTGAATTCAGAATATCAAATATTTCTTAGGGTGAATTTTTGGTAATTTTCTGAAAAACTTTAATTTTTGATGAATAGTGAAACCACTAAGTGGTACTTATAAAAACTAATTTTCCATTTAAATGAAATTTTCCACCTTTGTGTTTTAAATTTCAAAAATCCGACATACATGGTTGTCATTAAGAAGTAAAATGTGGTTCAATGGTATTAAAATATTTTTTTGGTGAATAGTAACTTATTATGTTTTAATCGCGATTAGAGGTAATTAGTGTAGTTTAAGGTAAAAATAATGTTTTAATATTATGAAGTGACCTAGAAACATGTCCTACCCTCATTGGATGAGTCATGGCCGAAAAAGACAATCCATGGGTCAACATGGGGACCCCATGGATCCACTTTGGTTGGAAAATGACATAAATACCTTTTTATTTAATGTTAAAATTAAAATGACACAAACATGAGTTGTTTTACTAAAACAATTTTTATATCGGGTTATACAAGTCCTATTTTTGACTATAAATATTCATTAGAAATATAAAAAAAATTCCTACATCATGATATTTTTTTTATAATTTTTAGACACTAAATAAATTAAATTATTTATGACACCATGATGATGCAGCGATTACCTCATTATTTAACGATTTAAATAAAATGAAAAGATAATGTAAAATATAAGACCTAAACTTGTCAAAAACCTATTGGATGGGTGGATTTAAAAACCTTATCACCTTATCCTCGAAATAAATCAATGTGGGACTTTTAAAATCCTAAAATCATTTGAAAACAAAGTAACATTTTGTAACTTTCCAAGAGTGCCCCTCCTCTCCTCTTATAAAAGGCCCCCACCTCTACCACCTTACACACACATCTCAAGCCTTTGGCTCGGCCAACCCCAGCCCATTTCATCACTCCACATACCTCGATTCATCATTGAATCCTCACTTTGGGCAGAATCCTTTCCAAGAAAGCCTTTGAGCTCAAATCAAAGAAAGTTACCTGATTTAAAGGTAATGTCTTCCCTTATGTTCTTTTGTTTTATTTTGCTTATCCAACCCCCTAAACACTTTTTATTCTTTTCTTTTGTAACAACACCAGTATCTTCAATATACTAGGATGTGGTTATGTGAATTATTATAGCTACACTTACACATACCTTTGTCTAATGGTTAAAAAGCATATTGTTTCTGTGGATGGCGAATTATTGCCTCACGAAACGATGATTGTTCAATATTCTTTTAACACCTTCAAAGGTGTCCATTAAGATGTCACTATATTTATATATGATATATAATATGTTTATGTTTTCCTTAATCTTATTAATTTTTCATTTATGTCATACCTTAATTGTTTCCATTATGGGTAAACGCGATATCTTCATTTTAGGAAGTGCGGACTACCGCCCCCTCAAAGTGATTTGATTCGTTAATGCCATATGTGGGATGTATAAAGTATGGATTTAAAGTTATTATATATGATTTATGTTACATATAAATGATTAATATAATTCTGGAATTAAAATATACATACCTCTCATTTGGTTTTAATTCCATTAATATGACATAGAAATGAAAGTAGCGTTCATGTGTACGTACGGCTTACCATCTCCATGAATGGTACATTTCATTTCATATCTCCAAATGATATGTAATATTATATGTACATATATATAATGGATATATATGTAATATATTACATCTAAATGATGGGTATCATTCTGGAATTATAATATATATCTCTCTCATTTTGTTTTAATTCCATTAATATGGCAAAAAATTGAAAGTAGTGTTCATGCGTACGTACGGCCTACCGTCTCCATGAACGGTGCTTTTAATTTTTTATCTCCAAATGCTATGGAATAGTATAGAATTAATATATACTGGATATATATTATATTTAATACATAAGTACTATTCTGGAGATGATGTACCTATAACTACATGGAAAATTCTTTTCCAACAAGTTCAATTTTTTCTCATATACTGAACATCGACAAAAACGTCTGATATGAACTCACATTATTAACCAATTATTATAACATTATAATATGTGATATGAACTGAATAATAATATTTAAAGGAGTTCCTTAAGAAATTATAAATTGACCAGATTTTATTATTCAGGAGATTAAAGAACGATCGAGTCATGTCGGACACGAGGTAAGGGATCCTACTCCTCTCTTTCTTTTTAAGTACACTCTTTTATGTCATTACTTTTAAGATCATATTTATTATTATTGTGATGTTATTTTATATTACTCCTAATGTACGTTTTATTTTCATATGGTGAGAGACCCTATTTTCTCTCATCAATCCATTTTGGAAGTTTTGAGTGGCGCTGTTAGGCTACCGAATTTTCATAAGAGATCTAACCTCTCTCTCTTTTTTAAGTACTCTCATTTATGTCACTTCTTTTAAGCTCCTATTTGTTATTATGGGGGATGTTATTTTATATTCCTATTGCTTTACATTTTATTTTAATATGATGAGATACTCTATTTGATCTCATCAATCCATTTTTGGATGTTTTAAGTGGCGCTGTTAGGCTGCCGAGTTTTCGTATGGGATTTTTCATCTCACTTTTATTCCCGTGAGATTTATGCTACATTTTCCACCATTTCCTTTCAGTGGTGTATGTACTTCCCATTATTATACCCTTTGTGTAATATAATTTCATTTATGGGTACTTATATATTCATTTTATGACCCTTATTCAATGGGGTGTACGTTTCGAAAGTTACCCAAGTCGGTAAGGGAACCTTTCCACCTCCTCTTTTTAAAAGACTTATTTTGTTATGTCTTTTAATTCACATACTATTATGTTGGGATATGTTCTTATATATCCTTATTAATGTAAATTTTATGTCTAAGTGATGAGATACCCTTTTTATCTCTCATCAACTCATTTTATGAGTTTTGAAGTGACGTCGTTAGGCTGTCGAATTTCTGTAAGGGAACTTCTTAACCCACTTTCAATTCATTGGGTTAAACCTCTAATTCTTGATTTTATTATGCCAAGATTATGTTTGGAATCTATATGTTGTAGTTTCCACAAAACTTTGTGTGGATATACTATTTATACACATAATCATCTCATTGATAAATTCTTATGTCATTTAGACGGACTTGTATCAGAAATCATAACTCAATATCATTTCATTGAGTTAAATATCTATGTCATTGGTTTTGTTTTTCCATGATTATATGTGAATGACCTCTGATTGTTTTACACTTAATATCCACTTATATTTTGTGTATTCGTATTTGTCACACATAATCATGTAATTGATTTGTCCTTAATCTAAATATACCGACTTTGTAATGGACTTCGTCTCAATCTCATTTCATTGAGGAATATTTGGTTTTACACACAACATTCTTTTATATGGTGTATAAACCCCTTTGAAGTTTAATTTTATTCAAAAGGAATCTTTTTATATGAAGCGTTTTACTAAATGAAAAAAAGGAATGTTTCTTTTAACGTACGCGGTGCAACGACCTTTTCCTCCGCCGGGAGAATTATTTGGTCTTTGGCTTCCTCAACAAGCCGTAATGTTTTTTAAAATGAAATAAATACCATATACTCTTTTATGTATGTTGGTATTGAAAATGGTTTTTATAAAGGATTTGTTATGTCGATATATTTAAGTGATATATTTTGATCAAAATGTGGAAATATTTTCTTTCCATTATATTTGTTTAATGTATTACAATTTTATAATGGTACTTGGACATTATGACGGGTGATGCCGTGAATACCAGGATGGGTGGTTACGTTATAACCTCCAATGCATAGGGTATGGAAGTCGACCATATGGATATTCCATTAAGTATGTGTAGAAGTCGGTTGTATGGCTATTCCATTAAGTATATTTGGAAGTCGACCGTATGGTTATTCCATTTAAGTATGTTTATATCCCAAGTTACCTTTTTATGTTATGTGTTCTTTATATGGGTTTTATGGTAATATTTTGGTTACAAAAGGGTAAGTAATGATCTTTTATTCATTGAATAGATTTTTTTTACTACTTAAAAAAGGTGAAAGGTATTACTTTGATAAAGTATACATGGTTTACTTGTTGTTTCGAAAAACTAACAGTTTTCATTCTTTGTGTATCCCTTACTGAGCATTTTAAGCTCATCCCATGTTTTTGAAATGTTTTTCACAAGACTTAACGCGTAATAGGGTCAAGGATGGGATCAAGTGAAAGTCATGCTACCTAAAACATGGAACAAGCCATGTTTCTTTTTAAGAGATTTTATTTTATGGAAACTTCGTAGAAGTTTCTACTTTGTAATCTTTTGAGATGTAATAGTCATGTCCTAATTCTCTAAAACTCTAAACCTAAAAAGATCCTCAATGGGAATTATTAATTTAATTCAATATTAAGTAAGGTTTAAGGATGGGGCCTTATAATGACCTTGGTCCATCTCTAAAACCAGGAGATTTAATTTGAAATATATCAAAAAAATTTAATGGATTCTCAAAAATGAGAAGAACAACATGTAATAATATCTCACTATTCTATTTGGTTTGTTGAACTAATTTCTTTAAAAAGAATCTCTAAGAGTGTAAAATTATTATCAAAGGAATATGGATCTCTCTTCTACTTCATGTAAGATTGCCGTGAGAATACGATTTCTATTTCTTCAGCTAAATGATAAAAAATTATCTATTTTGATCAGAAAAAAGAGCACATCTCAATTTTTTGACAATAACAAATGAACCCTCCCTTAAATATTTATAGGAAGCGTTCATCGTAGAAGAGCCATATAGAACTATAAAAAATCACTTTCAACAAATAATTCATTCACTGTATCGAATTGCTAGACATCAGTGTTTTCAAATGAATTCATAATTTCTTAAAATTTAAACTCAGTAAACAGATTCAGTTTGATCTTCATTTTCATCTATAAACAATACATCAAATAATTTTGACCACCTTTGTATTTCCAAAACACCCAAAATATGATTAGCAGGCTTGGACCAATGTTTTTTTACATCACTCATAGTTACATCCTGAGGTAGAATAAATCCCTGTCATTCAGAATGGATGGAGTTAGGATGTTTTAGTAAGGAAAATTAGATGGCCTAGAGTGTTAAAACGATGATTGGGAGATGAGATCCAATATACTTTTAGTGTTTATCATGGGGATCCCACCGAGAATAAGATTCTCATACATCATGATGATGAATATTAGGTAGATAAATATTGAATGGTTTAGAAAAATTAAATCAAGAGATCTCATGGCCATATAGCTTGTTGAGACGGTAAATGTCTAGGATAAATTGACTAAGAGATCAGACAGCCTTGGTTCAATCGGTACCCTACTACTACTTCTCGGCACCAACTGTAGTTCCCTTAACTGGATAGGTATGCTTCAAATATTTTATGTTAAAACTCAATTAAAAACCGTTCTCAAATACCATATAATGAAAATAAAAAATAATCCAACCTCAAAACTCCTAATACAATGTAAATTATTTTTCCTGTAACTCCTTTAAATGTTGTAAATAATGTGCAACCATTTTCACATGTATTAGATCATTGGACCATCTCTATAATTGTCACAATTAGCACTAATTGACCTTTTCATATTCTCAATAAATTGGAAAAAAATTCAACTTCAATAAACCACTTGTATTATTCAAAACGATCTTAAGGGAATCACAATCATTGGATTGATTAATTAGAATTTCATTCCAAGCTACATGGGTAAAAATTATATAGGTTGATACTAACACATTAAATAACTGAATCTGAATAAAAATATAATAATAGGTTCAGTGATAAATAATTTAATTCCCTTACAGTCCTACAAGGGTCAAAACATGTCCACTCCCAGAGAGAATACATCATCTTCATCACCATAAGTTATCTTATCATAGAACCCACATGACCTATCATTAGAAGATAATATATATATTATGGTATAGTTGAATATAATTTCAGTAATAAATTATATAAAAAACATTATTTGAGTTTTTTTGGAACATTAAATGGTTTTCCCTTTATCATAAAGGATAAAAATCACACTAAAAGTCCTACATATCATGTGAATACCTACATGCCAATAATGATTCTTGAAAACACCTCTTGACTCTATGGGTTAAGAGATAAATCGCACCACATGCCATCACAAGGAAAACAATAACTGAAATAATTTTTATATGAAATTAACTTAGAACCACATGCATAAAAATTACATTTCACTAATATAAATGTGGTATTATGTATAACCATAGTAATATGATAATGAGATAAAAATTCTCGATGCCATATTATTAAAAATATTTAAGTATTATTTTATTCATCATTATCATTTAACAAGTTTGAAAAATCTTAAATATCAAAATTCCATGTGTGTCACATGAGTTTAAATAATATAATTATAACAACCAATTCAATGATCATCAATCCCACACCCCTAATAAAATGAAATTATTACTAGGAAAGGTGTTTATGATGCACTAGTCTAATATTCATCAAAGGCTCTAACACATTCCTATATAGACTTTCTACCATACCCTAAATAATCAGAAAAAACCCGTTGATAATTCCATTTCACTTCCCTGCCAAGATCACTATAAATTGTAACCAAGTCGATGGTGTTATGGGACCTCAGGCGTGCCTCCACTTACACTAGAGGCTTCCAACTAGTAGCAGGGTTCTAAGATGGTACTATAAGAAGATTGTACCCCCCAGTATCAATGTGTGAAATAATAAATAAATAATAAAACATAATCTAAAATAACTAAAATAAGTGTATGTATATAAACATGATATTTTATATAACAAATGAAAAGTATAATTCAACTCGAAGTTCATTCTCTTCAAATAATATTGACCACCCCTTAGGCCAATCACAATTACATGAAAAATAAATAAAATAAAACAAGAGAAATAAATAACACTAAACCTCTAATAAAACTATAATATATCCTAGTTGAATATCAAAACACAAGCCTCAACCAAATATATACCTACTTCGAGTGAGAGTATCCTTGGGTACACAAGTGCAATGGTGGAACAAATAAGGTGTTAGTACAAAACTCCATAGGGAACCACCAATTCGGTCTCATACACACTAGAAATTCAGTGATATGTGCATGTGAAATGATCTAAATAAATAAATAAAACATATTGAAATAAATAAATTTTCAAATAAACCCCTATTGATCCACAGTTATGTGACCCTAATTGATCATACATGTAATGACCTTAGATGTCATAAAAATTCCCATTTTTGTTTTAATTAAATTTCTTATTGTATAATATGGTTATAGAAAACACATGATTTAATTTTGATTTATTATATCAAACTCGGTTTAAAATACATTTATGTATTAATACCATTGACAATGTAGTCATTAAAGGGTGATCACATGATTAATATAAATATAGGGTTTTAACAAATCCAATTGACACATACAAAGGAAGTGACAGACTCAGCCATTAGGATCGTACCCTATGAATCCAATTTATCAAAGAATATAAGGGAGAAAAAATTTAGGGGATTTTCTCTTTCCCAAACCCAAGATAAGATCAAAAAAATTAAGCATGAGAAAAACTGTTTACAAGAGAATTTCAATCTCATCAATATCACAGTCCAAACCATTTCCACTAAACTATTCCATGAATGTCTCACCATTACACATTTTACCCTTAGGAAGTATTCTAGTGTATTCAAGGGATATGTATCGTTACCCTAGAAATATGACGACATATATTAAATTGTATAGAATAATAAAAATATTTCAATCCTATTATATTTACCTTATAAATGATTTTTATTTTGATAAAATTCTAATAGTATTTATGGTTATTATAAAAATTCAATTAAATAATATATTTTTCTGAAATAATGGATCTTTTAAATAAATAATATTTTAATAAAATATTATTATTTGGTAATTTTTATAATATATAAATTATTATATAATTTTTATGAAGTCAAATTTAATTTTTATAAGGGTTTGAAAATTTTTATTATCAATAAAAAACCAAAATTTCATAATAAATGTCGATTTTATTTTAAAAGTGAAAATTATTTAGATAAAGTTAATGTTATTTTTAAAATAATAATGTTAAAATTATCCAACAGTTACTTTTTCAAGATTTTATGAGACTTTTAAATTTTTTGTTAAAAATTAAATATCATATATATACACATTCTTCTTTATGACATCATAATGACACAAAAGTGTTGTAATAATTACTATAAATCATTTTCATGAACAAATAAATGATTTTCTGTTTTTATAATTTGATTTTAATTTTATTTTAAATTTATAAATCTATTATAAGTCCTCCAAAACCAATAATATATTTTAAGGTTTTAAAACATTTCCTTAAGAGTGTGACTCGCCACCACAAAATTATGAGTAATTATTTTATTAATTTCAGATACATTCCTTATAAAATAATGAAAACCACTCGCATTTTGGTGAAAGCATGGTAAAAACCCATCGGATGGTTTTTTATATTGTATATTTTATTATATAGAATCCAAAAACCTAAATAATAAATAAATTCCCCTCTTTTCCCATATAAACCCACACAAGATCCCATTTTTCTTCAATAAAATCATTTTATCACATAAATACTTTACCATCCACTCTCAATGGTCTTAACAAGGCTCCACAAAGCTCCCAAAAATCCCCTCATAATATTTTTGAGTGACTCACTCAAGTAAGGGATCTTCCACTATCATTTTTATTCAAGCACTTATTTTGTGTTATGACACTTAATCTCCATTTGTTCATGTTGGGAAATTCTATTAAATATATGATACACTCTAATTTTGATTTATACATTATGGTATACCATTTTCACACTCATTAATCCTCCCATGATCCTTTATGTAGAATCATTACCATGCTAAAACTTTATATGGGATCTGTCTCTTCTAATTTCCATCCAAGAACTTATTTTATGTTATTTCTCTTAAATTTAATTTTCTTATATTAGAATATATTTTTCCATATTTTATATACTATAAATTTAATTTTAAAATGATTATATGCCCTTAACCCTCATTATTCTTCCCATTATCCTTTATGTACACCCATTACCATACCAAAATATAGTTTGGATTCTTTTGACTATTCAAGTATCTTCATTACCTTATGACTTCTATTTAAAAATTTATATAGTTGGGATATGATTTTCCATGACCCTATCACTTCCTATTTTATTTATATTTTATTAAAGACCCCTTTATCTCTCGTCAACCTCTATTTACCAGTCTTTAAGTGACTTCATTATGTTCATGAAATTTCACATCGATCTTTCATGCCAAAACATTTGTGTAGTGAATACCATAACCCTTTTCTTATCAAGGGTATTAAAATTTATGCACATATACTTTTTCTTGCGGACTTACATATATGTATTACACACTACATAAATAATTGAATAAATTATAGTTATGAATGAATCCTTGTTTTCTGATCTATGTGTCATAGTTAAGCATTAAAATTAAATGAATGTGATGGGTTCACCAATATAGTGCTCTAATAAATTAGGTAATATATAGTATCATGATACATAACATTGGGATAGGGATTTAACCTAATTACTTTATGGGAATTTTTTCATGGTTATTTCTTGGTGGGTTTCTCCTTAACCAATGTTTATGATTTAGTGTTTTATGTGTTTTCTACATTTCCCATGTTATGATTAACATGGGATATCATATAACAATGTTCATGTTTATGATTCCTAATATAATTATGAACCATTGATATTCCTATTGTGGAACATTTTTTTTATATTCATGTTATACCATTTTTATTCCCTCGCTTGACTTTATATCTCACCCCTTTCTTATTTTTGTCCTCAGATTATTTTGTGAAGTTTTAGAAGCCATGGAATTTTAGAATCATGATAAAGAAGTTTTTAATAATGTTTGTGTATCCCATGTTAATTTTGTTATTATATATACTTAATTCCAAAATATAATATTATTATATACCGTTTGGGTTGTATTATGTTTAATTTTATGTAATAAATCATGAATTAATGTTTACTAAAGAGCACAACAGTAATACTTGGTACCATAGAAAAGGTTTAGTTATTTTTGGGATTCGGTTTATAAAACACTATTGAAACCCTATATATAAGACTAAGAATAAGAAAAAAATCCCTAAATTTTGGTAATTAATTTTTATGTGGTTTACCAAGAAAATAAATCTTTCTCTGGATGCTACAAGTGTAGGTGGTTCTGGAAGAGATGTAACTAGGGGTAAATACTCTGACAATGTGTCAAATACCAAACTTGAGATAACCCAGTACCTGAAAATGGTCATTAATAAACTCATAGTTTGACACTACCGGGGGATATGACTTGTTAAATTAATGCACTCATTAAGAACCATTGTTAAGGGAAGAAAAATAATTCACCACAAGAATATATGTTAGGAAATAGATCATGGATAATATAGATGTAATCCTAGAAACTCATAATTTAGGGAAATAAATTTAATTTATATGTTATCCATTTAATATTATTGGATTCCCCATTATTTTTTAAATAGTTTAAAATAATCTTCCCTAATTTTCCATTTATTCTATTCAATGTCTGGAAATATGAGGAATCGAGTAAATAATCAATGTGAAGGGAAATGTGGTGGTTGTCCTAATCATATTCCATATATTATGGGATAAAGATTCATGAATATTATACTGATACTCTATCAAATAAATCAGGTTATCAAAATAAACACTGATCAAGAGGACTTTACATACCCCCGAAAGAGATAAAAAACTTTTATTGAGAACTTTATACAATAACGGCCTCCAATGTTCCATCGAATATCAGATCCCTTAATCGTAGAAAATTATATCAACTATATTGAGAAGAACTTCTCCATCATAAATTGTTCCAAACAAGAGAGGTTTATACTGTCTATTTATTATATGGAGAGAAGTTTTGATCATTGGTGAATATTGAAGATGAATATAAAGCCTGAGGAAGAGATAAAATTGATGTATTAGAATGAATTCCAAAAAAATTCTATTAATATTTTCCCCGCACTCTCCATATTAAAATAAAAATTGATTTCCTTACCATCAACCAGTAATATGCTGAATTTATTGGGAACTATGAGGATAAATTCACATTACTTAAATTATATGCCTATGATGTTTTCGTTACCCATGAATTCATGGTTGACTGATTCTTTGGTTTGCTGAAACCTAATCTACAAAAATCCCTAGAAAACTATGACTTTGACTGCTATGAGGAAATTTTCTGATGTTCCCTCAAAGTTGAAATGGATATCTGTGAATCTTAATGGTTTCATGGGTATAATAATTGGAGAGTGGATTTTAATTTGGTTATCCTATAGACAAATCTAATGGTTATATGAAATTATAGCATTCCCACATGTAAAATATGTGGTAAAAAGAACCCTGGAAATTTCCTAACGTGGAAGAATAAATGCTTTAGGTGTGAGAAAAAAGAGAACATATCTAACAATTACCAACATGAGATACCCACTAATATAAAAGAGTAAGGGAATTATCTATACATACCTTAGTTCATTGTTTATTGCTTCAATTACAAGGAACCAGGGAACTTTTCAAACAACTTCCATAAGCCAATAGTTTTCAGAGATAACCAACAACCTCTAAGGTAGAAAGGGAGAGATCCTATTATCACAACTTTTGAGGTGGATCCCAACAATGAAGTAGTGGCGGGTATTCTATTTATTCATTCATGAATAGATAAATTAATTTTTTATTCTGGTTCAATATATTCTTTCATATCCCAAAAGTCTAGTATAATTATCCAAACACCACCACAATGCATGAAAGTAGAGATGTCAATGGAAATGGAGAATTGGAAAATTATTCTGTCCCTTGTATATAACTTAGACCCTATAAAAATATGTGGACCTAAAATCCAATATAACTTTATCATACTACCTTTGGTGGAATTTAATATAATTATGGCCATGGATTCTCTTTCCATATATTGATCCAACCTAAATTGTCACAAGAAGGAAATCGCTCATCGAATTACGAATTGACCCTTGATTCTATAAAATTGTAAGGAAGAAGATGAATCTTAATTAGCACTAACATATCAAGTATGTATATTACTATCCTATGATCAAGTATATATCTCCCAAATAATTTATTCTTTGTAACAAATCATCTTCTCTGACATTCTAATCATTATGGAATATGCTGATATGTTTCATGGGGAATTGTCTGGTCTTCCTACCAACTGAGAGGTTGAATTTTCAATAAACCTTATACCTAGGTAGTTACCAATATCCAAGGCTCCATATAGAATAGTTTTGTAGTAACATTTGAATATGAAGAAACAACTACATAAGAATTTGGATTAAGGGTTCATATATACTAGTGTTTCACCATGGGGTGCACCAGTCCACTTCATCAAGAAGAAGGATGGTTAAATGTACAATTTCATTATTTATCGTGATATCAAAAATATCATGATAAATAACATGTATACTAGGACTCGGATTTATGAATTGTTCGATTATCAATGTGGAGCACAATTTTCTCCAAGGTGGACCTTCGGTCGGGATATTATCATGTAAGGGTGAAGAAGGAAGATATTGTTGGAGTTGGTTCCCTAGCATCAACATTGGTGTACTTTATGATAACAAGTATTAATAGTTTTGAATATTAATAAACTACTTATCACATCATAATTTTTCTTCTACATAACATAGTACGTGATAATGTCGTAGGAGTAGTTGTCCCACTAAATGGTCATAGAAGCTCCCTTTTATGATAATAACCCAGAAGTGCTACGACACTATTCTTAAATATATGTCCTATATCCTGATGATATTATTTTAGGGACACATACGATAAAATCTATTAGGGGTGGATACTCATAGATCATTGAGGAAACTTCTAATTGTTTACGTACCTAGTAATATTCAGTATGATAATATAAGAACGAGACCTAGCAGTTGGAAATCCAAAATTATATGTTTCATTGGATATTCCTATCTTCATATGTGTTTATTGGTCCTTAGACTGTAATATTACTATAAATGAGTATTATGAGTCACGTACTTTGATGTATTTCCAAAAATCATGATGGATGATGTTCACAGTGAAGTGGTATATGTTGGTTTCATCACAGGTAATATTTCATAATGTGAGATATGATTTTTCTTTGATATTCATTAACAGAAGTTTATATATCAAGGCCTTTAATAAAAATTATATAGAATAAATAAATCCTTTTCCATGGTGTTCTATATGACAGTTCTATTTCTGAAAACTCAATGAAATATACATCGATCACATAATTTGATGGCACTAGCATACAAACTACTTGATTTTATATATCATGATAAAGTGGTTATATTAAACAGTAAGCATCCACATGAGGTATTATTTCATTACAACATGCAATTCATTCTTTATCCATGCCTTGGTGTCTTGATGGATGCAAACATTAGAGTTTAGGCTTCTTTGCCTAATGCCATTGAGAAAGAGACCAAGAGGGTCACACACTAATTGTATCTAGAATATTAGTTAAATATTAAATTATTATTTATTAGTTAACAAGTTGAATAAATATTATTCTCGCATCTAGTTTAATAATTATTCATGTTTTATTGATCTCATTTATTCCACCACTAGTTATTTGAGAGAATGTGATGTGAGTGGAATATTTAATAAATATTTATTTTCTAATTAGTGAATATAATATTTATTTATTTATATAATAATAATGAAGTGTCATTTATTTAATAAATTTATAAAAAATATTCAATTTATGATAAATAATAATGGAGGAATTATGTTCTGTTATTTTATATCTGGTGATAAAATAATAAATATTGAAAATTATTTGACTAAATAATATTTAATTTTAATTCTGAAGATAAGCTCATTTTGAGAAATAAAAATATTATTATTATTATTTAACATGGGGATTTTTCTAGGATTAAATAAACAAATAAGGTAAATTGTGGAATTGTTTCATTTTAACCCTTGCGATATATAAACCTAGTTATGTTATTTTCTCAATAGAAAAATTCAATTTTTTGGGTTGTGCACAATGGAATTGGGGAATTATCTCAATCCCTTGAGATATTTCTTATCCAATATCACTCCCAATTATGGTAAATAATCTTACTCCACCAAATCAATCATATTTATTTGGAAGATATTCCCATAACAATCAAGGGCTGACAACATAAACACAAGGATCTACTCTGCTAGAACCTCGAGATTCCATTGGCCACATATAGATATTCATGTAACATATGTGGATCAACATTAGAAGGAATATTAACATGATTCCTACAACACAATGACAGTGCATTATAGATTTGTTACCAGATCCATCAATTGATAAATAAATCCATCGAGATAATTAATTATTTAACTAAATTTATTATAAATAATATGTGGTGATCCTCTCTTGTTTCTCGTGTTCTATCCCTTTTCTATATTATTTAATTAAATTGTGTAGATCATAATGTCCATCATTGTGTAAATCTCTGATTAATTATCAATCATGGTAATAACAAAAGTTGGGCACCACCCAACGCATGCTTCCACGAAGCCCAGAAACAATATAAATCCTTGAGATTAGTTTTCGTACAAGGTATGGGAACCGTGAGTTCATATTGATGTCATCCAGACTCCCTAATTCTCCATAAATTATCATGGATGTGATAAATAGAGTCGTTATAAATTACCTCAAAAAATTTGAGGTAGTCTATATAAATTATATTTTAATACACTCCAAAATCAAGGCATGTCATGAGGAGAATCTATGTACTATGCTAAAAACATTTCAAATGTATAAATATTAATCTAGGTATAGAAAATGTGAGTTTTAGTTAAAGGAATTCACTTTATTGGGGCATATCATCACATAAAATGAGATATATGTGGACCCTTCAATGACAGAAGCAATTTATTGATGGATGAGTCCAATATTTGTGAGAGATATCCACATTTTCTTTGGATTAGATATGTATTATCACCGATTTGTGAGAAATTTCTCACAATTTCCAAACCCTCATACCATGATAACTCATAAGGGAGTGATGTTTTTATGGAAGAGAGAATGTAAGGAATGATTAAAGGATCTAAAAAAGCGTCTTGTCACTACACTAGTACTCATTCTATCATCGATTGGGGAAATCTTTGTGGTATATAGTGATTCCTCAAATAATGGATCATCCTGTGTACCAATTTAAAAAGATAAATTAACATCATACACCTCAAGGTAGTTCAAAATTCAGCTGAAAAACAATCCCACACCTGTTATGGAGTTGGCAGCTATGATCTTTTCATTGAAAATATAGAGGCATTATCTTTGTGGGGATAATTTTGAGATATATACTGATCACAAGGGGAAAAAATATATATCCATATAAAAATATGTTAATATGAACCATAATATATGGTTGGAGATGATCAGGGACTATGACATCTCAATTCACTTCCATCCTTGGAAGGTGATTTTTTTTGATACACTAAGTAGAAAGGATCTATAAATAATATCATTAATGAGAATAGGGAGGAATTATATCTTCTTATATTTGGAAAGGATGGACATGTGAATCATAAAGAAAATAACATCATAAATCCTTTCACAAATGATTTCCCAACCTTTTCTTCTAGATGGGTTAATGGATATTGAATGAAATTATGTGTGAATTCAGAAGAAAGTGGAAAATATAAGAAAAAGGGAAATAATCAGAGTTTAAAATTGATGAAGAAGTAAATTTAATATTTGGTTCAAGACTATGTATTTCATCAAATCCATAGTTAAAAAGGTAACTATTGGACGATGCACATTGTTCAACATTCTCCATTCATCTAGGATGCACAAAGATGTATCAAGATCTCCATGATCTCTATTGGTTGGACAATATGAAGAAAGAGATTTATGAATATACATCAAAGTTCCCAATATGCTAGTAAGTGAAGGATTAATGGAATATTTCTAAGGGGATGATGTATCCATTACCCATACCAATATGGAAATGGGAGAACATATCCATTCACTATATCATCGGGCTTCCAAAGACATCCATGGGAAAATATGTTATATGGGTTACTATGGATTGTATTACAAAGAAATCTAACTTTATCACAATTAGAGAGGAATTATTACTAGATAAAATTTCATGGATATAAATCGGATAAGTGGTATGTTTTCATGGAGGAACACTATCAATTCTATCCGATCGAGATCCTAGATTCCCCTCTATGTTTTGGAAACGTCTTCAAAATTCTCTAAACAATGAGCTAAACATTAGTATTCCCTGTCATCCTTAGACTAATAGAATATATGAATGGACTATTTTTATACTGTAAGACATTTTTTGAGAATATTTTATAGACATCAAAATCAGTTGGGACCAAGACATTTATTTGGATGAGTTCTCTTCTAGCAACAATTTCCACTCAAACATGAAAATGTCTCCCTATGAATATTATTATAAAAAGAGGTGCAAAACACCTATATTTTGGGATGAATTTGAGGAAAGAAAAATATTAGCTAATGAAATTCTCGAAGAAATAGTGGAAAAGTTTAAGACCATTAAATAGTAAATTAAGGCTTCTTAGAGTCGATAGAAGTTCTATGATGACAATTGTCGATGAGACGTAGAGTTTTATGTTGGAGACAAGTTATACCTCTACATATCTATAAGGAAGAAAGTAATGAGATTTGGGAAGAATGGAAAGCTTGGTATATGATTCATATTCCCATTTGTGATCATTGATCTCATTAGAGTGGTGTCCTTCCAACTAGAACTCCCACCAAACCTATCTCAAGTACATAATTTATTCCATGTATCCCATGTAATAAAGTACATACCAGACCTATCACATGTACTCAATCCAATTGTAATACCATTATAGAATGGATTTTCTTATTAGAATCATTCTTTTGAAAACCTTACATCATTGAGAAAAATCTATGAAATAAGACAATTCACCTTTTCAAAGTGTTGTGGAGGAACCAAAAGTTTTAATAAATTTCATGGGAACCAGAGGAGGCGATGAATCATAGTTACCCTCATCTATTTTAATATGGGGAATAAAAATTTTGAGGGAAAAATCTATTAAGGGGGGGAATATTATAATGAACCAAACTATTATAAATAAAATCTTCCCTTTTGTTTTTATTAAAAAACATATTAACTAATAATGTTATAGAAAACTCATGAAGTTATTTTGTTTTATTATATCCAATTGGATTTAAATGACTGTTAAGTATCATCTTTATTGATAATATATTCATTTAACTATGATCACCTGATTAAGGGAATTATCTTAATAATTTAATCCTTTGACCTTATAAAATAATAAAAATCAATTTCATTTGGTATAAACCATGGGGAAACACTATGGTATGGTTTGGGGTTTTAGATATTTTATTTTGTAGAGTCCAAAAACCTAAATAATAAATAAATCCCCCTATTATTTTATATAAACACTCAAAATATCCCATTCCTCTTCACTAAAAATCTTTTAATCATGTATGTACTCTTCCCTAATCCCTCCAGAGTCATCCAAAGGCACCACTAATCTCTCAAGTATCCCCTCAAAAGCATTTTTATTCACACACTCAGGTAAGGAATCATCCAATCTCATTTTTATTTTAGAATTTCTTTTATGTTATGCTTATTAATATATATTTTATCATGTTAGGATATGTTCTTACATATCCCAAATACTTGAATTTTAATTTATACATGATTAGATATTTGTTTCGCACCCATTAAGGCACCAATGATTCTTTATGTACACCCATTACCATGCCAAAATTTCATAAGGGATTTCACTATTCAAATTTCCATTCAAGAATGTATTTTATGTTATATCTATTAAATTACATTTTATTATAATGTAATATGTTATTTGATATTCCCATTACTCTAAATTTAATCCATAAATGATGATATCTTTTTCCCTCTCATTAATCCTCCAATTATTTTTTATGCACACATGTTATCATGTGGAAATATGGTTTCGATTATTTTCTATATTCATGTTTCTTTATAACCTTATGACTTGTATTTACTAATTTATAATATTTTTATATAATTTTATATTCCCCAATTACTTCAAATTTGATTTCTATGTGATGAAATACTCATTTATCTCTAAAAAACCCATTTTTATGTATCATTAATTGATGTCGTCATGCTGTTGAAATGACACCACAATCTTCCATGGAAAAACAATTCTGTAGTAAACACCATAATCATTTCCTATCAAGGTTTCTCACATTTAGTAACATATAATTTTGATTCGGGACTCACATATATGTATTACACACTCCTTAAATCAAGGAATAAATTATGATGATGAAGGAATCCATGTTTTATGATCAATGTGGAACACATAGGCAAGAGAATGAAATGAATTTGATGGGTGAAAATAGATAGTTATCCAATGAATTGGTAATTGTTTAGTATCATGATACATCGTGTTGGGATAGGGAGTGAAAATATATCCATTCTGGGAATTTTTACAACATGATTTCTTTGTGGGTTTTTCCTTGACCTATGTTTACGATTCTGGGTTTTAATTTTTTTTAACATTTCCTATGTTATGATTATCATTATATATCATGTATCGTTGTTCATGTTTATGATTCTTACTATTTTTATGCCCAATTAAATTCCTATTTTGTAACATGTATTATTATCTTGTGTTATTATTTGTTTATTTCCTTACTGGGCTTTATATATCACCCATTACATATTTTTTTCCTAGATTATCCATTTCATTTTTAAAATCCATGGAATTTTAGAATAATATTATGTTATTTTTTAATAATGTTGTTATCTCCTATGTTCGAGATGTTATTCTATGTACCTAATTCCCAAATAAAATAGACATAAAGATATTCTGGGTTGTATTAAGTGTACTTTTATTTACTAAATCATGAATTAATGTGTAATAAAGAGTAGATCTGTTATAATACAAAATTCAGTCAGTTCTAGAGTGTCAATGAGGACGTTGCGATGATTATTCAAACCATTGTATCATAGTCATCCTCAAAGGGAGTTTTCCGTAGTATCAATGACCACACTAAAAGGGGTGATTTCTTTAGTCTCATGGACTACAGTAGAATGTGTTGTTTTCTAAAGTATCATAGTCCTCCTTGAAGGATATTTTTCATTACAATCACTGACCTAAAAATAAGGGGAGTTTATTTTTTGTCATAGACCTCCCTACAAGAGGTGCATTCCATTTATAATAAAAGACATCCCCAATGTAAATTTCTTCATAATTACCACCTATTAGGGAATTTTCAAAACCATTTATAAAAATAAATGGAAACATCGGTTGGTCAAAAGACTAATCATGACATTAAAAAACATGGTTTTTCCATTTGGAGCATGAACTAGGACATCATAGCCAACATAGGCCCACAATACTGGTCTGGATTCTAAAGAGACACTTGGATCATCCACTCATGCCCAAACACACCCATTGAGGGTCATTCTATAATTTGGAAACCAGTTAGGGTCCCCTTGGTCATTACATAATAAATATACCCTACTTTTGGTCCACTAGGTCAACACACCACTAAAGAACCCCACTTTGGGTCCTTCAATTCATCACACAACAAGGAAACCTACATGGGGTCCTTTACGTCAATAAACAAAAAGGAAACCTAATTGGTGTCCTTTAATTCAAGAAAACAACATGGAACCCTACTTGGGGTCCTTTACGTAAAAAGAAGTCATGTAACCCTACTTAGGTACCCATTTAGAATAAATCATACTATGATCAAACCTATCAATCACTGGTAGAACATCCCAAAACTAAGAATCCAACATCTTATGAGTTCACATGTCTAATAGGGAAATTCCTATAGTAAACACATTTTTCATGGTACATAGAACATCATGGATACATAGGCCATACTAGGGAAATCCACTCACCAAACCTAACTCGATGATCCAATGACTCTAAGGTGTCTCCACATTTCTCTCATTACCTACCCATGATGCTACATTCAATTAAAGGCAAAACACTACATGGAGGTGTCCAAATGATCCTATATAAGGTACATTATATCACACTAAGCTATGGTGTGCCTCTTAAAAGGTTATAAGGCATAATTTAATTATTCAACCCATTGGTCATCAATATCCAAAGTATCATGCTAGTGTCCTAATGTCCACAGTGAACCCATTCACATTATATAGTCTATATGTAAGCATCTTAACTTAATTAAATAAATAGTTCAATTAATAAAATAATGAAACAATTAAATTTATCCATTTAACAATTTATTTATCTTTAATGTTGATTGCCTGCGGTGGTGAGCCTTCATACTACATTCCACTCATCAAAATATATACCATAGAGTGTGTACCGAGGATCTATAACCATTAAAAAATCAAAAACAACATAATTATTTAGTCTAACAGCTCTTCCAAGGCATTGTAATCCTCAACCAAGCCGGATGGAGCTCATCCCAGGTCAATCAGCCACCGCCAACCCACACGAAGACCCAACTAATTCCAAATAAACCAAAACAATTAATTATATCATTTATAAATAATTTAAACATGTAATATTAACTGTAAATTCAATTGATGGACTCTATAAACAATTATGGTGGCCAATCACCCCTGGGAGGTCTCCTATAGACTTTCAACATCAAATCGATATGAATCCTAAAAAAATAGAATTGGTTTTATGAATAATTTAATTTTAAATTAAGTAAGAATGACAATAAAATCAATGAGACAACATACCATCATCAAAACATTAAGAGATGATAAATGGACTTCATTATCAGGAGACCTATATGTAATTTGAGAAAGAGAACTATGATAAATAGATGATTACCCCATTCTCCAATGAAGTCATCATCAAATTCCTATCCCTTGGAATGGGAAAATTATAAATGGAAGAAGAAAAAGAGTGCGGGAAAAAAATGCTTAATATCACCTTAGTTACAAAAAAATCATGTGATAAGGTCACACCAACTCATGGGGTGAAATAACCCCAATAAAGAGAGCTCGCATGGTCAGCACACACAATAGAGGGGTGAAATATGGGATGATCCCTATAAAAATCAAGGGGGGAAAGATGAGTTTTTTCTCTTTAAGGTATATTCACTAGCCAATGGATTACCTGTGGTGAGCCAGTGGCTACAGCATGTAGCCTCAGCCACCCAACCTTCCTTTGGTCCCCCCCCCCCCCCCGCCCACTACTCTTAGAAACCACCAAAACACCTTTAAATCCCAAAAGAATATTTTAATATGTTTCATCCTTCATAATCTGGGTCATAATTTCAATTCACAAAATGACCCCAATGGTAAAAAAACTCAAATTCCCTATGAAATTTTCAACTAATACAAACATCGGATATTCTAATTTAATGAACACTGCATACCTAGATCTTTCCTTATTATACCAAAATCAATTTACTATATACCAAGATATCTATTTTCCATCGATCCAAATCATGAATCATTGAATCATTGTACATGGAAATAGATTGCGATGAATTTGAAAAGAAAGAGGAGAATAAAATAAAATAATAATAATAGAAAAAAATTTATTGTTGTTTTGATTAAATCCCAAAAACAATCAATGGGAGTGGGTTCACCAACATCGAAAAATTTCTATAGAGGAATCAATAATAGATTATAAAAATTCATAATTGTATGGGGACATACGATTTTCGATCATCAAAAATAAAGAGTAAAGATATCCCATAATGAAATAAAAATAGATCAAAACAATATAAATAAGGACTAATAACTTGTAAATAAATTGATCCCTGTTGAAGACCATCATCGTTAGAGTCATTATCACGTTGATGAATAATCTTCTTATCAACTCCCCAGATCCTTGATCTCCCATTATCTCTTTATCTGCTATCTATCTTAAGTGATTTTTTTAGAGTATAACCCTAGAAATAGTTTTTAGGGAGGATTAAATATAAACAATAAGGGTTTATAATGCATATGACCATTTAATCAACTAATTAACTAATTTAAATAATTAATACAACTAGTGATAGTCTGATCCCAGGGACCTCATGTGGGAATAGAATTTATACCACCCTTGGGGTAAACACATATCCTAAAGTAAGTCATGAATTATTATTCTTTATATAATACATTATTTTGGAGGAAATTTTGGATTCCCAAAATCATGTTCTTGCACGATAAAGAAGATATATTTTTTGAATATATCATTATCAAGGCTCTTCGGCACTCACTTAATGAAAATGAATTAGTGACCCATCTATAATATATTATTTAAAATATTATAAGGGTTCTTAATGAAAAAAATTAAGGTCACTACATCCTCCTCATATTCAAGTATTTTAATCCTAAAAATCATGGGCATCTCAAATGAATGAGGGTACTAAGCCCAAATTTGACCCATACACTCCCATGAGCTATATTGAAGGCTTATATGTTGCCAAAGTGCATGAACAAGTGGAACCGGTCCAACCATGGTAGAAATTTTGGGTGATAATAATCCTCACCCAACTTACATAAGATCTTGAATGGTCTGATGAATCTTCAGGATAACTTTCTTCCCCATCCAAAACTCTAAAAAATGAACTATAGAAATATCTTTAGGGATATATGATCACCTTCCTAGAACTCCAAAGGTATTATTTATATTTCTATGTAGAATAAAAAATGTATAGGAGTTATCCTCATCACCTAATATATCACATGTAACTTCTTATTCATCAACCGCAAGAGCTCTATCCCCATCAATGACATCTCCCCAATCTAAATGTAGCATGGGGCTGATTTAAAAGGTTTCTCATATGGGGCTTCAAAATGTGCAATGCCAATAATTGAGTAATAGTTTTTTCTGTTTTACGTGAATTACTCTTTGTGTAAGTGATCTGCCCAGCTCTAGACTAATTCAAACACATTAGCCTTCATCATATCCTATGAAATTTGATTGTTCATCTTATTCTATACATCATACATGGGGTGAAACAAAATATTCATCCATAATACTGTCTTGAATGAATCCTAAAATATCCTCCATAACTAAGATTTAAATTGGGTGTCTTAGTCTAAGATTATCAGAATAGGTTCCCTGTGTAATAGAATAATCACCTACATGTACAAGCGACCAAGCCTCTATACCAAGAAGTACCCCGTAATAAGAAGAAATTTTATTATGTTGGTTAGTCATTTTATGATCACATAGATATGGATGTCTGATTTAAAAATTCTACAAATATTACATCCCACTTCCAATATAGAAACTCAAGGGGTTAGACTAAACCTAATGGTATTTAGTGATTCACCTTAACTTATAGGTAAGTGGTACACTATAAGACAAACACATTAATACTCTAATTCATAACTTTCCACCAAATGTTATTCTTGTGGTCTATATATATATTTTTCATGATCATATAGACTGCTAAGATTGAAGTATGCAACTCACATTCCACTACAACACATAGCATGAATGAAACCATTTTAAATTCTAAAAATAGAATAACATGATCCCCACTATTAAAAAATATATCTAGTGCACTGCTCGACGATATATGATATCATAGGACCTCACATTCAATGTCGCCCAACTAGAACTCTCTCGTGCACTATAAAAGTGGATGTTCCACCACCATCAATTAAAGATATGGAACATCTTCTTCATTCAACAATGAAAACTATATCAAGTACAACTGCTTATATGCCTTATCTAGCAATTGTGTATGAGACTTTTTACAAAGGGAATTAGTTACCACATTTATATTTCCTATAGTATATACAATTTTGAAGTCATGGTGCTTTAATATCTATAACAAAAACCTATAACATAGATTATGATATCTTAAATTGAAGATATAAATGAGGATTTCATGGTCTATATATACTAATAAACAAACACAATGAAGGTGATGTATCAAAATTATTAAGGAAAACACTACCGCTGGTTTCTCCAAATCATTGGTAATGTAGTTATGATCAGGAGGTATCAACTATTATGACCCATAAGAAATCACGATATACATATTCATCACTAATCAAACAAGCCAAGGACTGGGGGTACATAGAAAACCATATACATGAATCCTTCCTCTAACAAAATTAGAATATAACACTCATCAACCTCCACCTCAAATCTTCAAAATCTCTCTGACATCTCTTGTAAGAAATGAAGGGACAACCGTTTCAAGTAAGGGTGATCATAGAATCTATAATCCAAGTGAAATATTCCATGAAACTCTAGTAGTATTCTATCTACCTAAGAATGCTAGATACCTCAAGAATAATATTATGTGGATCTAAAGGTAGTTCTACCTGGATCTTGGTCCACATCTACTCCACCGTTTGAGAATACATACACTAATAAGTGGACTTATGGAATCCAGAATCAAAACTTGAGATATTTTTATACAAATTTTTGGGACCAATTGGTATTAAGATGTATTTTGAGGTGTTTTTTAAATAATATGTTTGATTTTATGTTATTAATTCTACTCGATTTTATTTTTGATTCATATATCATATTAAAACTCACATTTATTATGACTTCATGTTTTTTTAAGAATAATTTAGATGATGATTAAGCTATATTTTATTGATTATATATCATGTAAGTATATCATCTTTAAATTTGTTTAAGGAAGGAATATCACACCTTAAATATTGGTTTTGTGTCATGAATGTTGATTGAAGAAGTTGTTTTTCATTATAAATAGATTGATACCCCATAAAAAAGACTGAGCATATTTTTCATATTACTAGAATATTGAGTAACTCTAAGATTTAAAGTTTTAACCATGTCGCAATGGATTTCAAAATGAAATTATCATGATATAGAGTTTTTTAAATACTAAAAACGATAGGAACATATTTATTTTGACGTCACTATAATTTTGAATAATAATTCACCATAATTGGCATTCCATGTGGAAAACAATTGATGGAAAGGTGGTTTATTCCATAAGAGATTATTCCACATGATTATTCTCAATTGTTTTTAATTTATTGGGTCTGGAGAATTTTATATATCCATGATGTAAGGATTTTTTGCAAAACAAAGGATGTATGAGAATATTTATGTTCCAAAAATATTTTGAAGACCTTTATGTCTTAATTAAAACATCACACCACAATATGTTCATGAAGTTTTAAAATAATTTGTTTAAACTACGATATCATTCCTCAAAATAGTGGGATACATCATAATTGTTGTAAATATTTGTATTTTAATAATCCATGATGAATTGGTTTCATATGATAGGTTTGGGGATTAGTTAAATTCATAATAACTACTTATTTGAATTTTATGGACATGATTAAATAAAATATGATCAAAGGACATTGTTTGAATAATAGGATTTCAATTTAATTTCAATTCTAGATATGAATCAGTATAAAATGTGATAGTTTTTAAAATATCTATACATTTATAAAAGTGGGAAGTAGAAGGAGGATAAAGATAGAATAAAGTAAATTTTTTATATGAAAAGAACTTATATGATTATGCGATTATCAAAAGTTTAATAAGGTAATAAGAATAAGGAATTTGAAGTGGTTTTGTGTATGTTTTTTACATGCAATGTGAGGGAGGAAATTGTTCCACTGCATGTTTAAAGAAGAACATAAGATTTATTTATGTTGATTGTATAGAGAATAAGTAGAATAACTCATCACAATCAATTAAATAGAGGAATAATATTTGGTTGAAGACTTGTAAATTTTTACAAACCTTTTTCTTTGTAAAGTGTGATTTTCACTTGTGTGGATAATGAACCAAAGCATAGTCAGGTGACATGTAAGCATATGTTTCAATGTTATACCCAACTCATCATTACTCATATGATGATTCTGGTGGGTAGTGTGATCCTAGAGGAATCTAAATCACACTAAGGAATATCATTATCACATTGAGATGTAAAAAATTTAAATCTTTTATATTCCATCATATTAGGGTTTGATTGGATGTAATTATAGCTTATATCTCTACACATTAATAATTAGAAAAGGTTATTTTTTGACTAAATATAAAAATATATTTAAATCACTAATATCCCCTATCTCAGTGATCTCCCACAAATCTTGTAGGTGGATTATCAAGTGGTATCAAATGGATGTTCCCTTTATTTGTGATTTTTTATTTGATGTCTCTATCATGAAGAAAATACATTCATAATTTTCTCTTATAAACTATGGATAATTTGGATTATGTGAACAGAAATGGGATCCTAAATTTTTATGCGAAAATTTATCATGTTTAGAAGAATATATTGTTTCTATATCGTCTCTCTATGATTTATGAATATTTGGAATTTGTAGCTGATGAATCTCCCCCATGTGTTAATGGTGACTCCCTAAAATCCAAAAACAATATGAATATAGAGAATTAAGGTTTTTTTAGTAATTATATTTTATCTTCCATTTCAAATTGTGAATTTATAAAGGTTAAAGAAATCAAAACAATATAAGTTATATCATAATAATAAGAAATCCCAATGAACAAAAGACCAAAGAGAAGTGATCAAAGTTGAATTTTTAGGGACTTAAAGATCAATATACTTATAGACCTAAGAAAGATAAATTATAAAAAAATTAATTAGGATAAATGAATATGTAATAATGATAAGATATTATGATAATATGTAAGAATAATTCACTATTATATAGAATATCTTTTGTATCTTACCTGAAAACATGGATAAAAATTATCAACATTAGAAGAAAACAATCTAAGTGAAATCACTCATAATAGTTTTTATAGTACTCATATTTCATAATAAATAATAAAAGATACTATAATCATGAAAAAGGTAAAGTATGAAAAAGTATATTTCCTTTAATGTCTCAAAATATGATAAAATAAATAAGGTTATTTTTGAAGAGGAGGAACATGGTTGCTCAAATTCCACATTAAAATGTGGATATAAGGCTTGATAAAATAGTGTTTCTTATCAAAAAAAAATTGTATGAGTTAGGAGAATTTATAAAGGGAATTTTACATTTATAATTTTAAAATTTTCATTTGTTTTACAATTTATAAATAACTATCCAAAACATAATGAATATGAATCTCTTGATGAAAAAATTGAAAGACCAAGGAGATTCTCAAAGAATAATTTAACTAGGGAAAAATTATCTGTTAAAATAAAAGGGGTTTAAATTTATCAAATAAACAAAATATTAATTTCATATACGATTTTTAATAATATAAAAGTAGTAGTGAAAAGTAATAGGTTGATATTGAATGTAATGTTGGTAAAAAACTTCAGATTATTACGATGAGTGATGAAAATTTAACTAGTGATGATGGAAGAAATTATTTAATTGGGGATGAGTAAACTCAAATGGAGTTTTTTTTTGAAGATATAAATTAGATATTGTCTATCAAAAATATCAATTCATGAAAAATAAAATATTAAATTGAAGGAATAATATCAATCATTCAATAACAAAGAATAAATTTATTAAGACAAAAAATACAAGTTGAAGAAAGTGATTTATAATATGAAGAATTTTCTTAATGATGAGAATGACTTTAATATAAATTTGGAAGTTAATCTTAAATATTTATATAGGTATATTGATCTTCTTGAATATGAATTTATCAAATCTTAAGAATAACTGAACCTATATTGGATATTTTAAAATTTTATATTCAAGAAGCAAGGGTGTTTTTAAACAATAAATAAAAAAAAATTATCCTTATAGGGTAGTGTTAATATTGCCATTTTTTATGAAGAGAAATACAAGAAAAATTAATTCAAAATGATTGAGTTAGTGTCTAAATCAAATGTGTCTTAGAAGTAAATATATTTTAGGAATCTAAAATTTTATTCAAAAACTTATACAATTGAAGAATATGGAGAGGCTTAGAAAAGGTCTAATATTAATAATAAGATTTTATTATTTCAAGAAGAAGTATTTTTACAAAAAGGATTCATAATTATTGATCATAAAGAGTTTTGAATTCAATAACACAGTTTTGGAAAACATTCAATTTTTAAAAGATAATTTATTTTCTATGGATACAATTAGTACTATGGAGGTTTTTGAGATATGGAAAAAATGGGTTTGTTTAACTAACAATATCAATAAATTATTATATATCTTGATAAATAAGGTTTTAGGGGGACTCATCCTTCTAAAGACAAGGAAATTCAAAAACAAGTTATTATTTTGGAAAAAAGACACATAACAGGTTTGATTTTCTGGAAGAAGTTTTTTGAAGGTGTTACCTATCTTGTCATAATGAAAATGAACACCTCATCCTTATACCATACCAAAAAATATGAGTTTAAATTCTCCTAATCCTGAGAATATGTAGACAAAATGGAAATAGAAATCTTTGGTTATAGAAGTGTTGATTAATGCATCAAAAATATAAATTCCATGGATATTGGATAGTGAATACTCATCCCATATGGTAGAATATTTAAAAAATCCTAAAAATGTTGGGAAGTATAATATTGGCTCAGTGAATTTTGGAAACAATGGGTCACTAAAATCTAAGAGTTGTATTAACTATTATTATGAAAGATAAACTAAAATCCAAAAATCGCCTTTATATTTAAGGATTAACAAACATTATGTTGAGTCTCTCATTACTTTTTAATGATGTAAATGAAGTGTTTTTCAATAAGAATGGGTTCTTTTATAAAACCCTAGGGGATAGAAGAATGTTTATCATAGGAAAGTTTATCGAAGGGAATTTATTCCAAATAGGTGATGTAGAAAATTCATGCAGTCCATATGTGAAATGAGAGAATAAATTATAGAATAAAAGCAATCTCCATCTTGGCCAAAATGAGATGAAAAAAAAATTTCAAGTTAACAATTTTCATGTTGTTCTGTCTTTTAAAAGGGATAGAGACTGTATTTTCTCAACATTCCAAAAAAGGTATATTGTTAAATCCAATCACAAGAAGGTAGAGATTAAATCTACTGAACCATTAATGATTATTCATTTAAATTTGTTTTTCCCATTAGTATGTAACCAACTTATCAAGATAGTTAATTTATTAAATTAATTTATGAATTCAATCATAATACATGTGTCATGTTTATCAAAAACAGGTCTGATACCTTAAAAATGTTTAATTTTTTTTATGATGTTCAAAAATGGCATGTGGATTTCTCCTAAGAATATCCCAAAATATAGTGGAATCAAATTTAAAAATGGGAAATATAAATATTATTTATTGAATCATGGAATATGATATGAACTCAGTACACTATACACATAACAAAAAATGGTTTTTATAAACATTTAAATAGGTGTTTTGTAGAGATCACATGGACAATACTAACTAAGAATAATTCTCCTTGATATTTTTTGAGATAAGATAGTGGTATAGTGGTTTATATCCAAAAAATAGAGTTTAAATAGTATGAATTTAGATATGTGACCTTATGAGATGTATTATAAAAATCTTCTGGTTTGGATTACCTATGTGTGTTTGGTATTCAATATGTTATCAAGGTAAAATGTGATAATCTTGGAAAGTATGAAAATCAATGATTTTAGGGGATATTTCTTGGATATCCTCCAAATAGAATATATTATTGATTTTTTTTAAAAAAATTGTAGTTATAATTAATGTTTTTGATGCTAAAGTACATGATTAATCAGTAATGAATTTTTATATGATAAATTAGTTACATAAGTGATGATAATGTTGTTTTTATTAAACAACCTGATGGAATTTCAGATAGAGATAAATTTTTTTAATATATATACGTTGGTAAAGAAGAATAATTCATTTAAAGTGATGATGGAAAATTAAATTCAAATCATCTAAGGCTAATAAAACAATTTTAGGTCTAAAACATCATTTGAAATCACGGATAGTAGGTATAGACCATGAGAACCCTACGAACAACATCTCATACTTTAGTGTTCAGTCAATTGGAACCTAAAAATTTTGGGAACTCTTTAAAACATCAAGAGTGGGTTGATTTTATGAATGTATAATTTTGATAAATCAAAATTAATGATACTTTGGAGTTATTTCTCAATCCATAAGACAAAAATGTGATAAGAAGAAAGTGGGTGTTCCAAAACTAGATAAATGAAAAAGTATTAGTAGTGAGGAAAAAAATAAAACCTTATATGAAAAGGCTATTAATCAGTTTAAGGAGTGCAATTTGATAAGGATTTTTCACTAGTTTCAAGGCATAAAATTATTACAAAATTTCATTCTATTTTAATAAAAAAGAAATTTAAGACTTAATAAATGTATATCTTGTCTATATTCCTCAATGGTGAGTTAGAATAAGATGTTGATATTGAGTAACCATGTGGGTTATTTCTTATAGAAAATTAAATCCTTGTTTTTAGGTTAAGTAATAAATTTTATGGGTTTAATAAATCTCCAATAGATTTGTATTATAAGATGGATTACTGCTTGAAGGGGTTGAGATTCATAAAGGGAATAGTGGAAACCAACTTCTACATCAAAAATGACAAATAGGTATCTCTTCATGATATTATTTATGCAGATAACATCATATTTATACTAAATTATGAAGAAATGTGTAAAAAAATTTCTAAGTAGATGAAAAAATTATTTGAAATTTCTATTCTAGAACAAATTAGGTGCTTTAAGGGAATACAAATCTCTTAAAGAGTGATTAAATTTTTCTTTCTCTATATAATTATACTAAAAAAATATAGAAACGATTTGGAATTTAATATTTTAATATTTCTTCCACACCCATTACAATGAGATAAAATCTATTTGAATATAATCAGGAAAAGGATGTTGATCTTAAATTTTTCATAAATTTCATTGAATATTTTTTATATCTCAAAAATTCAAGACTAGATTTTATGTATGTTATTAAACTTTGTGAAAAACATATAGTGCACCAATGGATTCCAATTTTATGTCAATTAAAAGTATTATTGGATTTATTAAAGGCATGTTACATTTTGGGATAAAATATGACAGTTAAAAAAATTAAATTTTTTCAATTATAAATTTACAGAATGGGATAGATTTATCGATGAATATCACATTATATGGAACATGGATTATGATGAAAATGATATAATAGGTTTATTTTGGTATCATTGTAGTTTTGGAGTTTCTTTCACAGTAATTAATTTACCAAACACTAACAAGTTATGAGAAAGGTGGTTTATTCCATGGGAGAGGCTTTCATGTCGGTATGATCAGTAGTCTATTGTAGTACACTTGAATTTAAAAGGTATATAAATTTAAGTATGGATATATCTTGGTTGTGTTTATGAGGCTTAATACAGTTTTGTGAGTTTTGGGAATTGGAAGTTAATGAACCAACGACAACAACCATCTAACTAGATCTATTTGGGTGACATTAGATATCTAATACAGATCCACTAGCTAGATAGTAGTGGTGGTTGTATGCAACAAAAGACTTAGTTTCCATCAGTTAGTTGATATTAAGATTCCAACTATTAGGTGTCTATTTTAGTAAACCATGATTTTTTTGGGAGCAACCATCCAGTCGGAAGGCAACCACCAGTCATCCAATGGTTCCCATCTGGTATGAAAGATGTTAATTTTACCCTCATTTGACTAAAATGACCATGTGATCTCTCTTTTTATGTATTTGGTTCACCCCCCCCCCCCACCTTATTTAGTGTTTCAATCTTGGATTAATGCGTTGACTCCCAAATGGTATGTTTCATCTGTACCTCACCAAATAATATTCTACTAATGAGATGATTCATATATATATAATCTATGTTGGATAGATCTATGCTTATAATGGTGATCTAATGAAGAATTCTTACTTTCCTTAATGGATAGGTGTCAAATATATATAAATATAATCTTTTCCTTGAATGGATCTAGATCTACCATCAATGATATATCTCATTGTGTAAGCCTAATTAGATTCAAGACCTTATCATGTTCCTCTTCTTGAACCATTAATATAAGTCCCTTATAATATTAATTGGTATATGTTTTATGAAATTCCTTGCATGGGCATGATCCAAATTAAGATTCTTGAATTTTGGAATAGACACTCTTGAGGTAGTAAGACATTACCATTTTATGGTTTCTATATATTAATTATATGATATGACATGCTTGTTCATGTGTGTGTTTGTGTATTCATGGGACCCTTTCATAATTTGATTCTCATGTGGGTGGGTGTGTATCCCATGAGACCCTTTCTTATTATGATATGCATGTAGTTGTGTGGGTGTCTTGGGTACATTAAACATTGCAAGTAATGACATTATTATTTTAAGAAAAATTATGTTTGGTGTATGGAAGCTTGTATGGTTCTTCTATAACTTGTTTCAAGGTACTTATTTGGTCAAACTATACTCGTTTCCCCCTTATAGGAGGAGTGACATCATTGTGATTAGAAGTTTTCGATTTCACTTAAGATATGACATGTGTAATGTGGCTTGACCGAAAGATATATATTGGTTCAACGTGTGTGGACATGTCTTTCCCTAGAGATATACATTTTGTAAATATGTGTGCATGTGACTTTACCCAGAGCAATTAATTGGGTCGACATGTAGAAACTATAAAATTATCTTAAAGGGAGGTGTAGAATTATTCTTTAAATGTGGAACTTGGATACTAAATAGTTAGATTATTTTTCAAAGATGATGTTTGGATCACATGTCATGTTCTAATTCATGAAACAGTTACTTTTAACCTTCCATCAATCTTGGTGATGAATCAGGTAGAGTTGGGATTCATGGAAAATTGGTTAACGCATGATGACATTTCACATGATCATTTATCTATGAATTTACTTATTGTCATAAAATACACTTTTATTCATTGATACACTTAAGTTAATGACACATTGGTGGTTTCTTAATGGTTTTATACTCACACACCATACAGACATCTCGATGTGCATGGAGGATTCATGGTCAAGGATCCAGTTAAGGGTAGGGGACCTACATTGGGTAGGTATGTATGTAGATCTTGGAGGATGGAGGTGATTGAAGGACCCCCCAGAGCACCCTGAGAGGGGAGAGTTGATTTAGGGTGTCAATATTTTATTTTATACTGATTGATTGTGTTCCCATGTTGGTTGGAACCTGTTAAACCTGTATAAAGAGGAAGTCCAGAAAACAAACAATCATATGAAAAGTAAAGACACAGTAATTTTACTTGGTTTGACACAAAAATCTATGTCTATAGAACATACACCCATAGTGTGTTAGTTATACCAAAAACCATTAATATTCACTAGTTGTGGATTTCAACAATTTAGCACAGTCACTCAATGCTAGGCACACCTCCATTACAAGGTTTTAGAGATATAACATTGTGTCCCTTGGATCACATCTTTTGACTCCCCCTTTCTCATTATGTTGTAAGAATATTCACTCAGTTTTTTGACTTGAAGTCTTCTTCAATGGTTTAGCATTAAATCATGCATCCTCAATTGTAATTGATTCTCTTTTGATGTCATGTTTTCTTGCATATATGTTTATCAATTTTCCCCACCCTGTTAGGATATAAAAAGTACTTTGGAAAATTTATTTAGTCACTTTATAGGATCCCTTGGGGGTTTCATGTACCAACATACCTCCTCCACATAATGAGAAGAGGGTATGGTTCAAAAATCACCTCTCCACAAACCATGTCCATGTTTTTCCTCTGCAAACTGCATCCGCATACGACGTCTCTGAACTGCATCAGCATACTGACTCTCTATACTTCCTCATCTAAACCCCTTCGAAAAATAGCCCATAATTTTCATACTGACATTAATTCGAGTACAACCTTGCTTGCTCCACATACTGCCTTGCTCCGATGCATACTACGAGAGCTTCCTCTACAAAACATGCTCTCTTTTATGTATTGTTTTTCCTTATTCATATTTTTCAATCTATTTATAATTTTTCCCATTGAAAACCACTTTGTATTTCACAACATTTATTCTTGAATTTTTAATCTCCATTATAGATTTTTATTGAAGTGAATTACTTCTCCCTATATAGTCATAAATGGATCCAAAAAATTTTCTAATCCAATATTTACCAAATCATTGATTTGGAACAACCTTCACCGTGTACAAGTCTTGTCCTACAAACTGTATTTGTCCCGTGAGCCTCCATCCTTTAGCATACTGTATGCCTCCATCTACAATCCTACACCATGAAATGATTTTGGTTTCGTGAACTACTTCTCATACCATTCCTGTTGTTCCATATGCAGTATGCGAACCGTTCCCAGACATAGTTCACAATCCATTTCTTGAGCTACATGGTTCTCTCCCTTTTCTGAAATCCTTTTCTGTTTTTCATGCAATTTATTCTTATGAAAAAATCCCAATTTTTAGACCCATAAAATTGGTAAACATTCAGAAACTATTCCACCTTCAAAAGTGCTTTCAGCAACAACCATATGACCATATTCCTTTCAAACTCTCTATTCATCCAAGGGTAGATTGAAAACAAACACAAACCATACTCCATTTTTATCCTTAAATGCTTTGGTTCTAAAAATCTCCCCCTTTGGGTTTGTTATAAATCTCTAGAAAAATTCAATCTGATCACTAGCCACTATCAAAACCTGATCCACAATAACTAACTCGACCAATACTCTATGTCTATGTGAGTAATTCACGGTGTATAAAACAATAGAGAAGTCATGAATTGTGTTCTCATGTTTTTGTAGCCCATAATTATCCCTCATTGTTACACTTTTTAAATTATATATTCTCAACCTCTATTCTTCATCTTGAATTTTAACGATTCACCCCCATTAAAAATAAACCCGATGAACTGAATCTTGACATGTAGAGCTTGAAAACCTGTTCCCCAAGGATTGTATCTCCCCCATAAGCATGCATAACATCCACAAATAGATATAAACAATGAACAAAACTATGGAGATAGGATTTTCAAGACCTTCTTTTGTAGTTGGAGGTGGTTAAACACCGGGCTTCAATTGATGTTTCTCAAACAAAGCTGCTACCAGTGTCTTGGTAAGAATATCATCCATTTTCTCATTAGATCCAACATGATCCATTTTATTCACATCTTGTTCATCTATTCCCATGATTAAGTGATATATTATTTCCATATGTTTTGTACAGGAATGATAAACAGGATTATTTGTATGATCAATTTTTCCCTTATTATCACAATAAATAACCATTGGTTGTTTCACATCATCACCAATGTTAGTCAGTTTCTACTTATCCCAAGTAGTTGAGTGCATGATTTTGTTGAAAATATATATTTTTCTTCAGTAGTACTATGATAAGTAAATTTTTATTTCTTGATCATCCATCCCACACATTTCTTCCCAACATAGAATGCATTACCACCGGTGGACATTCTGTTTGCTACATCTCTAGCCCAGTCTGCATCAGAAAACACGGATAGTTCAACATTACTTACTACAGAAAATTATGAGGCACAATTGTGAGTTCAATGAATGTACCTCATGATTATTTTCACTTCCACCATATGTTCTTCATTCATATTACTCTAAAATAGGGCAGCTAAGAATGTTGCAAAGATAATATCTGATCATGTGGTTGTCATATATAGTAGGCTTCCAATGATTATCCTATACATTGTGGGGTCTAGAAATGTAACATCATCATGATTTTCACATTTTGTCCCAACCAAAATCAGAGTCAACATTGTTTTGGAATCATGTATATTAAATTTTTTCAGAATCTCTCTTGTATACTTTTCATGAGAAATGAATGTTTAATCCATCTTTTGAAACACTTGTGTCCCTAAAAAGTATGTGGGTTCACCAATCATCGGCATTCAAAATTCTAATTTCATGTAATTAGAAATTAATCCACTGATCCCTACCAACATGCAACAAAAATAATATCATCTGCATACACCAATACAATAAACTGATCCTTCTAATAATTCACCACATTGATATTGTGATCAACTCCTCCATTTTTGAATACAAGATTTTTTGAGTTAAGAATATTGTCGAGAGTACCATTCCCGTGGTTCCTTCTTCAGTCCATATAATTCTTTCATCAATATAAATACATTCTTTTAATCATTTCTGAGCAGAAAACCCATCAGTTGTTCAATTTATACTTCTTCCCCAAGATAACCATTTAGTAAAGCTATATTAACATCCATTTGATACACTTTATACCCTATTTGGATTGTTAGGGAAAGAAATAGCTTGATTGACTCTAGTCATTCCACCAGAGAAAATTTTTCTTCAACATCAATGCCTTCAATATGTGAATATCCTTTTCACACCAATAGAACCTTGTTTCTGATCAAATTTCCTTGTACATAAAATTTATTCTTGAAAATCACCTTTTTACCAATCACATTGTGATTTTGGGTCTCTTAACAACATTCTATGTTTAATCATTGTCAATTAGATCTATCTCTCCATTCATTTCTTCAACACATGATTCCTCCTTTGGACCTTCTTCAAATGAGGATAGTTCCACAAATGATAGGAATATAGACTGTGTCATATTTATCATTCTTCATGTTTGTGTGGGTTAAGTCCATTCCTTGATAATGATCGATTGATAAATCTTTTATCTTCGATTTATCCTTTGACATTCAACTGAATTCTCTCCATCCAGGGTTTCCTCTTCTGATTCTTCTTCAGATTAAACATCATGTTATGACTCCTAAGAGTTTTCTTTTCCTTCCTCTACTTTTGTATTTGGGTCTTCTCTATGTTCACAATCTTCTTTATTTTCTATGCGATCAGCATAATAATCCCTTGAGGCATTTTTTGTTTTTCTTCAATCGTATTTACATTACTAATTCAAACAATTTTTTTCCATATTCTTATTGAATAATTTATATTATTTTCTATTCATTGAATATCTGTGGAATATTCCTTCATCTACTACATCCCCATACTTTCCTTGATTTCCTTCTTTATTTCAAATAAAACATTTACTTATGAAAATTAGGAAGTACTTAAAAGGGAGATTTATTCCATGACACAACTCATATGGTGTCTTTGTATTACCCATGTAAAGCCCTATTCAATTTTGAATATATACTGTAGCTTGAACATGCTCATTCCAATAATGGTGAGAGATATGGTTCTAAATTAGAATAGTTTTGGTCATATTGTTCACCTGTCAATTATGGCGCTCAACGACTCTATTTTGAAATGGGTTTCTCACAATAGCCACCTAATGTTGAATTCCATGATTCTCCAAGTAATTTTAAAACTCAATTAAAGTATATTCTCCTCCATTATTGGAACATATAACTTTTATTTTCTATCGAGTATCATTTTTGACAATTCAGAGATATGTTTTCATGAAATATAGAACATTCCATTTATTGTGAATAACCATCACACATGTTATTACACTATAATCGTCTATAAAAGGAATGAATTTCCTTTCTCCATGAGTTTAAAAAACATTTTCTTCTTTTTCAAGGATCGATGACTACACATACGTGAATTAATTCTATCATTAAATTTCCACTTCAAGCTGATAAACATATTCTGATGAATCTTCCATATTTCCATTCCACTCATTATATCTATTACATTGATTCTTCATCTTACCAAAATAATCCTTAAGTTGTGGCTTTAGATTGACATTCGTGGTCAACTGATTAGAAACAACCTTATATTTTATGGTTCTGAATTTTCAATTGTATCCATCATGGAAGCATGGTTCCAAGATTTGAATTCTACCACTTCTTCCTCAAAGAGTTAATTGTCATCATCTTCTTCTTCACACACAAAACTATTTAATTGAAATTTATTTCCATATTTGAAGTGTCGCTTTTTGAAAAATCTTTTATAAGGATTTTGAGTGTCTCCATCTTCTCTCTATTTATAATTGAACATTCTTGGGCATCAAGAAGTAATGTGACTGACTCATCCATAGAAAAAACAAGGGAGAGGTAGCCTGAAATAAAATTTCCTATTCCCTTCATGAGGTTCATGGAAATGAGAGAAAGAATTTATTTTTCCTCATCATCTTTATCAACACTATCTCCTAAAATTTACAGTTTTCCCATGGAATTAAATTCCATTTCCTTCCTCACACAGGTCATTGTATCTTTTTGTTTGACTCTCATCTCATATGCCACCAGGATACTCAATATTTCATCTAAATAAAGTATGGAAAGATCTATTTCTTCAAGGCCAGAAGCCTTTTCATTATAAAGTGGAGGAAGTCTTCTCAATATTTTCTTTACAATATCAATGTCATTGATCTCTTCTCGAATCCCTCAAATTTCTCCTACAACTTCGGTAATTTGATTGATGAAATTATATGCATTTTCATCTGGGTGAATCTTTAGATCATAAAACCTATTGTGTAAAGTTAGATTTTTTCCTCCTTTACTTTTTTGTCACCTTAATAAATATTCTCTAGTTTCTCCCACAATGTTTTTTCTAACATATAGTTCATCACTTTCGTATATAATTTATCATAAAGAGCTGTAGTTAGGGAATTATTTACTTTTTCATCATCATCAACAATTTTCCTATCAGTATGAGTCATTAACATGCTGGTTGGATCCGTGACATATATTCCTTATAAAGTGGGAAAAAATTAAATTTATTCTAAGATAACATATATGATTTCTCATCACATTCTTCCATATATGAATGTTACTTCCATCAAATAAACAAACTCCCCTAACATTAACTGTATTCTCGAAGTTGTAAATGAAGCAATGATTTAACACCAGAACCTTTTACCATTTGATACCACATAAAGGACGCTGGAACACCTTAATAGGTGAGGGGTGAATTAGGGTGTCATATTTTTATTTTAAAGTGAGTGATGTTGTTCCCACAATAGTAGGAACCTGTTAAACCTGTATAAAGCGGAAGTGAAGAAAACAAACAATCACATGAAAAGAAAAGAAAAAATAATTTTACTTGTTTTTCCACTAATGAATACATACATGTAGAATACACCGATAGTGTGTCGGTCATACCAAAAACAACTAATCATTACATGTTGTGGATTATAAGAGTTTATTACAGTTTCTTTATTCCATGCACATCGCCTTCATAAGGTTGAAGGGAAAGGACATTGCATCCCTTGGATCACTTATGTTTACTCCCCCTTGCTCATTGTGTTGGAAGAAGTTTCACATAGTTTGTTATCTTGAAGGTCACTTCAATGGTTTAGCATTAAATCATGCGTCCTATTCTATAAATAGATTCTCTTTTGAAGTCATGTTTTCTTCCACATTTGTATATTGATTTCCCCTACACTGGTAGGTTATAAAAAATAATTTTTAAAACTGATTTGGTCACTTTATAGGATCCATTTAATGTTCTATGCACCACCTTACCAACTACACTACGGATTAATATGTATGGTATGTGGATCACCTCTTCATTAACTATCTTAATGTTTTTACTCTACAAACATCCACCACATACCGCATCTCTATACTGCGTCTGCATGCTAAATCTATATACTTCCTCAGCAAAACACCTTCTGCAAATTGCCCCTGCATTGGATTCTAGCTTTACTCCATGTACAACCCAGCCTGCTCTGCGTACTACCCCACTCTGTCACATACTATAAGATCTTCCTCCACAAAATGATCTTTCTTTCACGAACTTTTTTTCCTTAAACGAATCATTCTCTCTATATACCTTCTTCTCCTCTACAAACCACATTGGAAATCACCAGATTGCATCCAGAATTTTTCATATCTAATCAAATAATTTAACGAAGGGGATTACTACTCCTTATATAGGAAAAAAAGTATCCAAAAAATTTGCTAATCCCTAATTTACCAGATATTTTATTTGCTACAGGATTCACCACGTACCGATCAAGTCTTACAAACTGTAGCGATCCAGCGAACCTCCATCCCTCTTTGTACTATACGCCTCCATCTGTATACCTTTTTTGTAAACCAAATTTTGTTTCGTAAACCACTCTGTGTACCATTCCAGTTGTTTTGTACATAGTCCACAATCCATTCTCAGATATGGTAAATGGTCCATGTCCCAAGCTACACGATTCTCTCCCTTTACCGAATTCCTTCACCATTTTTATTCCATGTATTCCAATAAACAAAATTCTGATTTTGATGCCCCAAAAATTGGTAAATGCTTGGAAACTATGCCACCATCAACATGACTTTTAGCCTCGATCATATGACTATATTCCATGAAAACTCACTTCCCATCCAAGTGCAAATTTACAAAAAACACCAACCATACTCTATTGTTATCCATAAATAGTATTGGTTCCAATAGTGATGTCATGATATACTCTAATCTATCAATACAGTGTTTTAGTTTATTTTCATAATTTATCTAACATTAATTAACATACCAAAATGAGATCCTTTTTTTATTTTGTATGAATTATTTGTTATTTTATTATATCATGACTATTTTTCTACAACATTGTTTTGGGATATTTTTTATTACTTTTTTTAATTCTACTGAATGGTTATTGTTATTGATGGTATAATTATCCCATGTAAATGTTCAACCTCCCACTACTAATTCTATTCTTCTTAATTTTGGGGAGATTTTTTTGAGGTCATGAGATACACTTCTTAGACCAGGTGATTTTTTAGGGCATTAAAAAGTGGTATCAAAGGTGGTTTCCTTATATTTCTTTCATAAATATGTTTTATTTTCTTATTAAATTTAATACTTAACAATGTTGGGGCATGGTACAATGGTCATTGGTTGTGTGGGAATTTTGAATGGGAGTCATGTATGTACACTAGCTATCTCATGTGTAATATACTTTTGAGTAACTGGGTTATGGGTTTTTTGTTATCAATTGACTTTTTACGATTGATCTACTTCACCATGAGTGGTTCACAAGATTATTATGTTATGGTTTATAGTTTTTATTTGTTTCAATACATTATCACTTGGAATTTAGGTTCACAATCCATGTATATAATTACTTTTATGCAAAGTAATTCAATTAATTAAATTCCATTAGATACATGTGATTATTACTTTTATGATATATATATATATACTAGATTTTTAATTAATTGAACTGATAATGCTATGATTTATATATGTATATGACTATATATAATGTGAAGGAACTTGGGACTTTGGTTAGGAATCAGGTAGTGCTCTTTGGTTTTCACCTTGTATAGATGGGTTGCCTTTTGGATGAGGTATTGCAGTGGTGATCTGTTTAAGTGACTTTAATTTCTTGATTTTTGTAGTCCTTTAAGATGTTGAAGTTGATTATAATTGTTTTCTCTAATATTAGATAATTTGAACATGACATTTTCTTATAGACTACCTGGAGAAGTGGGTCATGATACTTCGTCAAGGGATCTAGCTAATGTACTACAATCCATCGTATAATAAGATATAGCTGAGCATGCCCGCACTCCCAATCTAGAGGTTCAAGAATCAAAACTACTTTATCCATGGTTATTTGGGTTAGTGAATATTCAAGGTGGAGGATAACAAATAATGATAGTAAATTATACTTAGGACTTTAATCTTTATCACCACCATCCTTCCTAGGTGTTATAAGACCCTAATATTATAAGGTTTAGATTCGAATCATCAATTACATATTAGATTTATTAAAGACTATATAGGTTTAATGGGTTAATATAGTTTTTTAATGATTCATGTATACGTGATGAGATGGTAGAGTATCATGAACTATAATGGGATACATTTGGGTCTAGCTTCGGAGACCTTCCAAAATCCCTTCTTTGAGGATTTTTTCCCTGATATGTTAAAGCACGACCATGCCCATGAGTTTATGGATATTTATCAAGGATAATGAAAATGGTTTTTTATTTAGTATATTTTATAGAGTTACTACATTATTATTCAATTTTTACTGGTAATGAGGCATAGACGGCCCTGGAGTTTGATATTTTCCTTCAACTAGATCTGAGTTTCCAGGTCCAAAATTTCAAATCTCGTGGTTACTCTGAGGTGCTTTGTAATGCTCTAACAATGGAGAAGGGGCTAGAGGAGAAAAGTGAAATTGGTTTTATTCTAGATCATATTAAACTAGTAAGTTCCATCACCACCAATGTTTTGGATTCCTTTTATGATAGTAGGAAAATGAATTAATAGGACATCTGATATGGTGGTAGAATATAACCTCAATAAAGCAGAGGTTCTTCAGCTCTCACAATGGAAGAGGGTTCTGCTATATTCTAGAACTCTTTATGGAAAGAGAATTATCTTAAGTATTGTCCCAATAATCTTAAATATTACCATTGATATGGAATTTTGAGTTTTCTCTAGTGCTTTTATGTGATGTCGTTGTGGTAGGGTTTAGGGAGATCAGACTATGGGGTGGTCACAAGACTTTAGTAGCATATTTCTAATTCATATAATTATTTGGCCTGGGTGATTTATCAGCCTCAGGGTCAAGGTCATGAATCTAGCATATGCAATATTTATGTAGTAAATTAGTTTATAACTGATGGTGTAGAGGGACATTTGAAATTATGAAATAATATTATGATTGACTACACACTCTCTATTACTTTGTTTGATATAAAAGATTCTAATTCATTTATATTTTCTTAATTTGTTCCTAGGTTGGACTTATCAGTTAAATTGTCTCCTAAATTACTTTTACCGGTACACCCTTGGGAAAGTAGTTAGACCATATCTAGTGATGTATAGTGTTTCCTATTTTAGTTTTTGGTTATGTAAATTTATGTTATTTAATTAATGTGATATAATTAGTTTCTATGTGATTTTCAGCATATCCAAGTTGACCAGTTATCAGGCATACATCAACTACTATAGGAGATGAGTATACTTTACAAAAAGTAAAGGCATGAATTTTGTTGTGAATGGTTAATGGGATGTATGTGAAGGTAGAATTATATTTTACCTATGTTGTTTTGGACATATTATAGCACAAGTAGCCGACATGGTACTTGTAGAAGATTTAGTAGTAACTCTCTCCTCTTTTATTCTATTGGTTGACTGTTACCAGGTTATCATTATGATGATTTCTCAAGAATTTATCCAAATGGATGAATTTATTTGGAGTTAAAATTCATATTACGATCATATCTTATACCAATTCCTATGTGTCTTATGGCACTAATCAAGTTTAAAGAACTCAAGGATTATCTTTAGGATTTAAAGGTGAAGGGATTTTTCAGGCCAAGTAATTCTCATTGGGGTGCTCCTATTTTATTCACTATGAAGGGACATTGGAGACTTAGGCTATATATAGAATATATAAATTTTTATTAGGTCATTTTAAATAATGACTACCATTTTATAAGGTCTCTAATTTTTTGATCAGCTGAGGGGATCTCAATGGTTCTCTAAGATTGACTTATGATCAAGTTACCATCAGCTTTGGTTCAGTTAAAAGGATATACATAAGATTGAATATAGGAGTATGTGTGAACTATATGAGTATATTATAATTAATTTTTTGTAGAAAAATAATCTATTTGTATTCATGGTTCTCATGAATAAGATATTCCATCCATATCTCGACTCTTTTCATTATATTCATTGATGATATCCTACTATACTAACTGACCATATAGATGCATGTTAATTGCATTAACATCATGTATAGTACATATTGATCACATTGAATTTTGTTAAATATTTATATGTTTCATTTTTTGGATCCCACTATCAAGCTTCCATGGTCATATGATTCCTAAGGTTGGAATCGTAGTTGATCCAGTGAAGTTTAAGGTAGTGATGTCCTAGGCACATCCTAAGAATGTGTTCTAGATCAGAAGTTTCCTTGGTTTGATTAGGAAATAATGGTAGTTCATTTACTATTTATCCCATTTTTAATTTCCTATTATTTATATTAATCATAAGTGGGTGAATCTATAGTAAACATATTATTGTGAAGAGGAATTCCTAGAGAAAAATAAGAGATTGACATCAACTTTAATTTTGTCACTACCTAAGCTTGGGGTTTGATATATAATGTTTTATGATTACTCACATGTTTTTTAGGTATTTATGTTGATGTAGTGATATTACATAGTTGTTTTTGGGTGTGGGTAGCTTTAACCTCATGATTGTAACTACCCTACTCATGATCTACAATTGTACATGGTAGATCATTCATTGAAATGATGGAGACAATATCTATTCAATGAGAGATTTTTTATTTATTCATATCATAATACCTTGTATTATATCTTTCTATTTTGGTACTTTAATCTCTAATAGAGTCCTTATGTTGATTATTTACATACGTTTAATTTTGATATGGGTTATGATCCTAGAAAGGGTAGTGTTGTAACAGATACCCTTATTATAAAGACACTAGAACATGGAGAACAAACTATGTATGAGGGATGATGATTGATGTTCTTTTTAGTGGAATAATATGTGGATGCATCTATAGGTTAATGGGTAATAAAATTTTCTCCCTTATTTATCACATTCTCCCTGTTGTAGATGTTTAAATCTATCCAGGAATCAGATTCTAAGTACATAGTGTTGCGGTAGTGGTTGGTAGGAAATGGCCTAATTCCAATATAGTCTTTTGATATAGATGATGTGATCTATGATCATGGATGATTTTTGGTTGCTTTTACAAGTGGGATAATTTGAATAGGGACTCTCAGGATTTTCACTATTAATTTCACCCAAGATAATCTAATATGTATGGTGATGTCAAATGATGATTCTAGTGGAAATTTATTAAGAGAGGCATCATTGGATTTTTCTCTCATAATATTATATGTTATAAGGTTAAGTTTGAGAATCAATGACCAGGTAATTTTCTCCAACCTCTTCCCATGAATATATGGTTTTATGGTATGGTCGAGGAGATTGAGAGGTCGAGATACTATGTCGATTATGGTTTATTAGCTAATGAAGGTTTCACATTTCTTCTCGATTTGAGAGTATCATTCCATAAATTATATGGGAACACTCTATGTTTGATATATTGTATAGCTTCATGTAGTTCCATCAAGAATTGAATTTGAAATAGATGTTAATTTTACATTATGGTTTATGGAAAGGGTTGTAGAAATAAATGGGGACTCAGATGAAGCTGAGTATGACATATCATCCATAGACCAATGGTTAGTCATAGAGATTGATTTATATTTTGGGGTATATGTATAAAGAATTTTTCCTAGATTTTTTTTATCATGGGATGAAAATTTAGCCTTAGAAGATTTTTAATATAATAACAATTGTTTCCATTCTTAAATTTTTATGGAACCATTCGAGGCTCTTTATGATCATCCAAATCATTCACTACTGTTCTGTCATTAGGTAGGTGATGCGACTATTATCATTTGGAGTAAGTTATAGGAGGCCTCTTATTAGGTCATGTTAATTCAGAACATTTTTTGACGTTTTAGAGTAATTAGATCTCATATATTGATCAAAGGTTCTGGCCTGTAGATTCTTTTTTGAGATATATTGGGTTTTATTGTGGGTGTTTTCTCTGTTAGGGAATTAGAATTTGAAAATATAGAAGAAGTTTGTGTCATATTTTTTTAGATCATTTTAGGTTATAGATTGTATTATAGTATGGTTCTAATAATTTGAACTCCCTCCATAGTATCAACATATTCATAATGTGTTCCATGTGTCCTGGATTTGGAGGTATGATCCCAATCTAATGCATGTGTTAAAAAATGATGACATTGATTTTTAAATAGAAGCATAATTTGTGGAGTAAATGTTATATATTGTGGAGAGAAGTGATCAGGTATTTAGGGAGGATATGGTACCAATTTTTTGCGTTTTTTTGGTAGCACAGATGATTCTAAGAAGTGACTTGGGATTGAGAGTCAGATGCTCGGGTGCAATGGCTATAGTTTTTCAAAAAAGGACCTCTAGAGACACTTCTTGAGGATAAAAATTCATTAGAGGGGTCATTTTTTACACCATAAAAATTACAAGGTAGGTCAATTTAAGTTTAATAATATCTTGGATTTTTTTCAAGGAATAATAGAGGTGTTCATGGGTTAAGAATCGAAAGTGATTGAACTGGAGGCATCAACTAGTATCTTTGAAGATAATTATGTGCCACCAACTAGCCAGTATATAGCCATTAACTGTAGAGGGGAGGTGTAAATAGTCTAGGATATACATAGTTTCCAATGAAAATTTGATACTAAGTCATTATACATTAATTTAGTAAGATAGTATCCAAGACTTCTATATGGATCTATAAACCAAGCAGTGGATCCACTAGTCTACCAGTGAGACCCATTGGCTCGTCGTTGGTTCCTAGATGGATCACTCATTAGGGTTATTCTCATAAACATCCCCACAAATCTCTTTTATATTCCCCTATCTAGGGATAACTCTCACTTAATAAAAATGAAATTGGAGATATATTTTTTTGGATTAAGTTTTATTCTTCCCATATCATCAAATTTTCAGTCATAGATCAATGTTTTCACTCTCAAACAGTATTTTTTGTTTATTCTAGACTAAATCCTCTCTTAGTCTTTAGATTAATCAAATATCTAAGCTATATTTTATAGATCATTTGATCTCATCCTGACCTAATTGGTAATTGCAGATTTTTTGGATGGATAGATGCTAAATATATATAATTTTAATCCTATCCTTGAATAAATCTAAAGCAACCTTTGATGAAATATCTCATTAGGTAATAATAACTAAATTAAATCCCTTCTTGTGTTTTTCTTCTTAATCATGAATTATATAGACCCTAATGAGATTAATTTTGGCTACTTATAAGTAATTACATGTTTTTGATTAATCTGGGTGGAGATTTATGACTTTGGGTGTTGAAACTCTTGAGGTATAAATTCATTACCATTTGATGGCCATTATAAATTAATTTTATTCTATGACATGATTGTTTGTTTGTGTGTGGTCTTGGGTCACTTTCATAATATTATTCTCATGTGTTTGGTGTTGTGGCCTATGATACCCATTAATATGATATGCATTTATGTGTGTGTGTGTGTGGTATTGGAGACATTTCTGGTTATTAAATGCTTATTTCCATCTATATTAGATATTGTGTATGGATTTATATATAGTTCCTCGTTCAGTGGTTTCAAGGTACCAGGTTTCTCTAACTTGAATATTTTACCCCCTAGAGGACAAGTTTCATCATTATTATTAGAATTTTGTGATTTCACCGTATAATATGACATTTTGAACATTTATTTACCCAAATCTAGATTTTGTTTCTAAATGTGTGGATGTATCATACCATGGAGTTATGTATTGGTTCAACAAGTAGACATTGTCTTTTTCCTTCAAATTCAGATGTGGAGTTATTCATTAAATTTGTATCATAGATATACTAAATTAATATTAATTTTTTTAGATGATGTACGAATAACATGACATGATTTAAGTAAGGAAATTGTTAATTCTGACCTTCCTTCTACATTGGTATTGGAGATTTTAGATTACGGGATCATGGAAACCTGGTTAGTGCATAATGAATTTGTGCGTGATGGGTTATTTATTCATTCACTTATTCTATTATCATATAATTATATATAGTACTATAAAAATGTAAAGTATGAATTGGTGTTGTTATACTAGGTCTATAATCACGCCCTTCATGGGCATGTCGTTGTGTGTGTAGATTTCATGGTCCTAGATTTGGCTAAGGGAAAGGGACCGGCTTAAGGGATTAAGAAGGTGGATCTTGGAGGATGGAGGTGATTCCTCAATGGACTCTAGAATATCATTGTACTGTTTTATTTTATTTTCATTAGTTATCATACTTTGACTAACTTTTCTCATTGGGAGTATTTATTTTATATTTTTGGCCTATTTTTCATTTTATTATAGAATAATGATTTTTTTGTGTTTTTCTAGGAAGTTTGTTTTTACTTTCTTTAATTTTGGTATATAGTTATTATTACAAAGGTTATAGTCACCCCAAAGAACCATTCATACCCTAGAAACTATTCGGAAGCCTCTTGTATACATGGAGACGTTCATAAGGTCATGTAACACACTATAAATACCCTGTGATTTGGACATGGAATTACATCATTAAATTTGTTGGTTTTTAGAATTTTATCCCACAGCCTCATGATGATTTATTTACGCCTAAAATGAATTATGAGTGTATTTCCATTCCAAAGGACATTGGAAGATATATGTACCTCATTGATAGCATCACACCACAATGTTCTTAAGAGGTCAAAAATAAATGGTTTTAACTACCATATCAAACCACAAAGAAGTACCCTACTCCGTGATGGGTGGAAATATTTGTGGTTCACTTAGACTTGACAGCTTGGATTCTTCTGAGAGGTTTTATGGTTATTTTAGTCTATAATAACCAAAAAATATAATTTTGTGGTGAATATTAAAAAAAATATACAAGGTATATATTTGAAAAAGATGTTTTGAATTTGAATTTTAAATTCAAATATGAATTGGAATAAAATGTGATTACTATACAGATCCGGATTAATGTATAAAAACTGGGATGTAGAAGGAGTAGGAAGACAGAAAAATTGAGTTAATGATATGTAAAAAATGGATAAGATTTTGTGACTATCCAATGAATAATAAAGGAATAAGGGTAAATAAATTAGAGTGTTTAAATGCATTTTTATCAATCAATTTAAAGAAGAAACTTTTTTATTTGAATGTTTAAATAAGATGTTCTCTGTAACAACCTGATATTTCAATATGTATTTATCCTTCAAATTTATATTATGTTTGATATCATGTGATACTAAAAATATCAAACTAAAATTAATCATGATTCCTTTATAGAAATAAAATATTATAGTGAAAGATAAACACTAATACATTATGATGTTTTGATATGAAAGAACAGGAAGAAAAGTAGTAGAGTAAAAGCACCTATACATAGAAATACTACAGACATAAAATATTTATACTCGTGGTTCTCCGTGGATACTTTTACCCTAACTAAATTTATTTAAACAAGTAAAATAATTTGGAGTATAATAGAAATTATAAGAGAGAAGTAAAGGAATAAATTTTAGTAATTTATGCAAGGCTATATATAAGAATGTAATATAACCATTATAAATATAGTAATTGGACACTTTTTTGTTGTGTGTGTGTGTGTGTGTATACATTAGATATATATATTTTTGGTATATTCAAATTCAGTTGTTTTGAAATGATGATAATATCTTTTTAAGGTAAAAGAGACGTTTTTTCATAAATTTCTTTTATGTTCATATTGTATTTTTATCTTAATATATTAAGTTAATAATTGTTACTAAATTATTATAATGAAATATTTATGTCATATATTCAATTTAATTAATTCAAATTCATTTCATTATTTCTATTAAGAGATGAATGGGAAAAAATATTTTAGGCTTCAAAAATGGGTTTTTATTAAATTTTTTAGTGACTATTATAATTAATTTTTTTCACTATCACATATTTTATTTTTTAAAATTGGTATAATTTTTAAAATCATCATAGCAAATTTATCTTAGAATGAAATTGTGATATTTTCAAAAGCTGTTAATTTTTTAGTGAATAGTGAAAAATATCGATTTTATAGAAAATTGTCATTTGGTTTCAAGTATTTACAATGTACCATTTTGTTTTGAATTGAATTAAAAATTAAATTAGTTCTTTTTTATTAACAATAACCCAACTAATATCATTTTAATTTAAATTATTCTTAGTTTTGGTTTAAAAACAATTTTATACTTTAATTTTTCTGGAAAATGGTTTCTGTCTCATTTTGTGGGTTTATGTTAAAAGTAATTTTTTACCAAGTATAAAAATTGAATATACTAAAATGGAATATATATTTTAATTTTTTAGTTTAAATTCTTTAAAAAATTCCCTTTTATTTTTAGTCATAATGAATAGTCATCGTGGTATATATTTGTTACATTGGTAGGGATAAATCCAGAAGTTAAGGTAAAAAATATTGTGATATGGATTTAAAAATATATCAAACACCTAGATTGTTTCTATTTAATGAGTTTATATTGACCATACTCATCCAATATTCAAATTTATGGAAACTTAGAGCAATTTTTCATTGATAATGACCTTAATATTATTTTAACTAAAGAATAATTACAAAATTTCACACTCTTTGTTTTTATATCTCTAATATTATTTCATATAGAGAAAAAGAGGTTATTTGTTTTTATAAATGATTATTTTAAATATTAGTGAATATTTTTAATAATTTAATTTATTTTTAATTCATAGCCATTATGTAATTAGCTTAAATGTTTATGCAACATTTACACAGTGGTTGTGGAAGAAGTATAAAAATCTTGTAAATAACATTAAATATATAAAAAGTAATATAATTTGAATGAATTTTATGTTTCATGAATTGTTTAAATAAATAAAAAATATTATTTATTTTCAAAAAAAATGTTCTCAAATTTAATTACTATCATGATGTATTTAAAGTCAAACAATATTAATAACCCTGAAAATGACTTTAATTTTATTTTATGTTAAAAAATATTTTTTAAAAAAATTTAAAATTCACAACAATACTATATTTATCCAATTTATTGGGATATGGTTTATAATATTATTCATTTATTATTTTTGGATCACTTTCCAATTTATTTTGACTTTATTTTCCCCTAAAGAGTAAAGAAAATTATTATCATGGTAATCATTAAAAGGATTAATGAGGGGTCAAAACTATGAGATTTGGGATAAAGAATTAAATAAAAATGTTTAATTTTATTTTATGATAGTATTTATAATTGTAACATAATATATTTTAAATATATTAATTTATTTCATCAGTAACACATCAAATTAATTTATATTAATTTGATACTTTAAGTAATTCCAAGGGTGTTCCTCTCTTCTCTTATATACAGACACCGCATATCCTCTATTACTCACACTTTATAAGCCAGTTATCTAGAAAAAAATAACAAAAAATAGTTATTAACTTATTTAGATACATTATAGAGGTTATATTATTCTTAAAATACCATCCCTAGCGTCCTTAAGTAGAGATCCAGAAGAGGTTCTTCAAATATGAGGTAATCGTATCAACTAACAATTTTCAATTTCCTTATTTTATTCCTCCATCAATTCAATAATTAACATTAAAATATAATCACAACATTATATAAAACATAAGTATATTTCATTAAGTTAATTCCATAACATTAACTATCTCATTTTCCCATTCAATGGAAAATGAAAACATCGATTGTACATACGTGCGGACTGTCACCTCACAAAAAGATGCAATTTTTTATCTTATATTCATTTTATGGATGGTCATTATGATGAATTTAATTTATATATATATATATATGATATTAATTAAATATTTATTATTATAGTAATATTTTATATATCTATGTCATTCAAATCATTAAAATAGAATCATCACAAGTGCATACGTATGGAATACCATCTCCACGTAGGAATGTACTTCATTTTTTGAAAAGTGACTCTCATAGAAGGTCATAGGTATCTATTCAATGAAGTTATTTGATTTAATGACATGTTAATGATTTTATTAATATTTTATTTTATTTTATATATTTATTTTTCATCTAATGAAAATTCAAAAGACCGCTCATGTGAACGTATAGACTACCGCCTTGCGAGCCGATGTTTTTTGTTTTTCTTAGACACAGTTAATTGTTGGATATAAAATTATATTTGATGTGTAAAAATCAATATTATTTCATGATTATTATTCTGTATATAATTTAACAATTTTCCATTTAACCATGGTCAACTTATCAAATTCATTTTGTAATTAGGAACTGAACATCTAAAAAACAGTTGATGTGGGATTAAACGATTACGTACATAAATATGTCATTGAAATAAATGGTGTAATGATATGGAAATAAATTTTTAAAATATTATCAAATAGTTAATTAATTAATATAAGTTTACCATTGGGAGTTAAATGATATACATAACAAGTAGGAACTCAGTGTAAGCATATTCATACCTTTATCTATTCTCATTAGATTATACTACATCTTTATTGTCTCTGTTATGAAAAGCTTATGTGTGTAATGAAAAAATATTGTTTTATGTTATATTTCCACTTTTTTATATGGATTTAATATTGTTACCAATAATAAAATAATTTACTAAATATCACTTCAATGTAATGATATTTTTAAGGGTTTCTCATATCACTTTTGTTTTCTTGAGACAAGTGTCATATTCAACCCTTATTTCATTCATGTTTTTAATATACTACCCCTCTTAAATGATATATCATGAATCACAATATATTTATGGAATTTAAATATTAGTTTGATGTTATTTATTTCATTGGGTTTATGATACATAAGTTACCAAAGTGGTAAGGTTTTATTTCATAATCTCATATTTATCCAAGATTGTTTATGTTTATGTTTCCACTGAAATATTTATATGATCTTTCTATCATAAACCAAATATATTCTCTTATACATTGGATATTTTTTAAAATAAAAATTTTTCATTTATTTTTTCCATTCTCCAATTACTCAAAACTCCGAACTAATGTTTTAAATGAAACCTGGAATTGTTTTTTTGTTTGGTTTGAATGTGTAAAATTCGTTTTCTCTTATTAATATCAAAATAAAAAATTTTGAGATTATATTTTTTTAACTAAATTCAAAAGTGTCGGTTTATGGATATTATATTCTACTTACATTTTTTTATATGATTAGACACGATGTGGAATAAATCAATATATTCAATTACTTGGAGGAAGTATGTTTAGTTGAATATTATTAATTCTTTCCATACTTTATCTTTTTAAAGTGTGAGATTTTCCAAATCATAATTAGGAGTCATATAAGTATAAATCTCATGGTTATACCCACCTCATTTTTGCTCACATGATTATCATATTGGGTGGTGTATTCCTAGAGGAATTAATATCACACTATGGACTAGACTTATCACATAGGGAAATGAACCTCATAAATATGATGTTTTCCCTTGTGTTCATGTTCATTTGGATGTGAAGATAGATAATATTACATAATTTTAACAAGTGGTGGAGGTTTTTTTAAAGAAACCCAAAAATAAATTTATTTCTCTAATTCACCCCACCCCCCCAATGATCTCCCAGGAATCTTATAGGTCAGTTCTCAAAAAATTTGTTCTCAAAGTTAGTCCAGAACAATATTGAGATGTTTAGTATTCTCATTCAGTAATTTTGAATTGACATAGATTTTGTCTATGAATAAAACCAAGAAATAATCCAATAAGGGCTGAAATATATGGTTAATAAGGCCAATGAACACCATTGATGTGTTTATCATGAAAAATAGAATCCTCAAAAACACATATTATCATAGAGAAATCATAATACGATCTTAAGGATTTCCTCCTAATGAACCCAAAGTTATTGATAGTTAGACCTAAGATCTTCTAAACCCATGTATCTAATTTCATCTAGAAGAATATTACATCGATCCTTTAAAAAGGGTTTTTAATTTTAACTATCACCAGATACAGGTGGAAATAGTCAATACAAAGCCTCAATATCCTATTTACCTTATTGGGAAATAACACTGGAGCTACCGATGGGGACACATTGTATTTGAAGAAACTCTTCTCTATAAGCTCTTATAACTAAACATTTCACTCCTAAATAACATACAGGTACATTCTATAATTTTTTAAATATATCAAAGTAGAATCAGGTGGAGAATAAAATTATAATTTGATCTCTTGATGAAGGTGGAAACTAAATACATCCTCAAGAAAGAAATCCATATAATCCTCCATGGGTGCAGGAAGCTAATCATCTGAAGTGCCTACTACACATAGGTATAAAATCTCCAATTGATGGGTGATCGGTTTCATATTCCCACATATAGGACATTATCATGTCAAATGATGTTACCACTCAACATTGAATGAAATTATTGATATATACACTCCAAAACATAACATTGTTTTTCTACTATCACCCCTAGGTACCACTAATAACCACAAACATAGTGTACACAAAGGTCACTGTTGAACTATATGTCACCATCATAAGAGAAAACATGTGTGGGGAAATTCTCATGTAGTAGAGAGTGCATACATACCCAGTAGAATTTTTTGAAAACACTAATGAAGAAAGGGAATGGAAAATAAACTAAAACTATAAATAAAAGAATAAAATGGGATAATAAAATTTTATTAAAAGGAGAGAACCTATGTTGAAGAATATAGTCTCACTCAAATAATCATATCAATAGAATACTCATCCCAGTAATCATCCCAAGAACCTGAATCTCATAGTTTTCAACCCACATCACCTCTTATAAACATAAGTGGGGGTTCCATGCATCACTAAAGGGAAATATTTTTCAAGATAGTAACCAACCAAGGTGTATAGCCCACACCCCATTAATAAATCTCATTAAATGATGGAGAACCCAACTATATAGATAAAGGACTTTTGTCCCATGAGTGGGAAATTTTCTAAATCAATAAATCATATAGAGGACTCATTCCCTATCCCAACCACATTCCCATGGGACATCCTAACCTTGTGAATGCTCTAATCATTATACATAATCCCCAACATCGTACCTATGATGCTATAGAGACTAAAATATCTGAATCACATCATGCATTAGTTCTAATGTTTAATAAAAGTGTATCATCACAATCTATATGAAAAACTGATATAGATGAGCTCCTCACATTCCCAAATATGATTTCTAGTAAAAGGGATGTGAAAATACTCTAAGGATAGGAAAGTATATAGAATGAATTAGAAGGTTGAATTGCCTATAACCCCTTGGGTGAAGTTTGGTCATGTACTAATCTTCACAGGATATATGAGGATCCACTAACATAGTGTGTAGTTTGGGGTACATTGAATGTCAATATTGAACCATCGGGAGTTACCCCAGATGTGTTGTTATGTCAGTATTGAACCTCATAGAGACATCCTTCTTACCCCGGATGTGTTGTTATATAAGGATTGAACCTCATTCAGTCATCCTACATAACTCGTTAGGAAATAGGTTTCAAACCCCACATAGTTCAATATTTTGGTTTAGGTCCTTTGATAGGATCGGTTTGTGTAGTTTAATATCATGTGGTGAGGACACTCGCATTATAGAAGGAGATAAAGAAAGGGATAGTGTGTGAATTATTCATGAAGGTAACACCAGTGTTCAGTTGTTTCATCCCAGGTGTGTATTTTCATACCTTGTGTAGGAAAGATGGTGTGGACCTTATGCATGGAATATTCTCATTGCAGATGTATCAAACCATGGTGGCGAAGGATGGTGGGGAAGGATGGTGTGGAAATTACAAATGGAATTTACTTAATGTAGGTGTTTCGTCCCATGGTAGGGAAATATGGTGTGGGTATTATGAATATACTCTTCCCATGGTAGGTATCCAATCCCCCATTGAGGGAGGAGGTGGGAACAAATGATGATCATTCATAGTGCATCTTGTGTTCATCAAATAGGGTAGAAGGTGAGGGATATTATCATTCCATTAATACATGGTAAATCATATGTTCATCAAATGGGTTAAGGATATATTTTAATTTCATGTGTTGAGGATTTTTTCATTTAGTTTAACATATTGTGACTAGGAGGTGGGTCTAAGAGGTTTGATTTCATACAACTCATAAGTGGGATTGGTCTACACCCATGGAGAAAATTTTTGATTATGAGGGAAGGGTAACGAAATAAACCTACCTACCAGGAAATGTGGAAAATTTTCCTAGATTATGCTAGCATAAATGATTACAGGACTACTACATTGGAACCTCTAGGTATTTCATGTTTTGAACAATACTATATTGAATTGGAATGTAGGGATATCAATTTTAAGGAGTCTACGAATCAGATAAAGTTTTTTTAAGGTACATGTTCTTATGAGAAAAAGGTATTACAACTATTTAGGCAATTCCTAGAGAAAAGATCTGATATATAAGGATTGGTGATGCCAGTTTTGCAGATGGTTTGGGCATCGGTGGGACATGTATTGATGGGTACAGGGTCCCTAAACACTCAACTTTTATGAATGTGTATTTTCTGAAAGGAGGAAGCATGGAGAGGACTGGTTGATGGAATTGTAGAAGGTTTATAGTTTATCAAAGGTTAGGGGTCTTGTAAAGGTGTATATTTCATGAAATGGGGTGTTACTACATTGGATTATAGTCATAGTTCCCATGGAGTTTGTTTTAGGAAGGATAATTATCTCACAAAACCCCAAGAGAAGTAAAGGGATTTATTCTTACATAAAGGCTATAAACCTTAGTGAAAGGAATTTAAACCATGGTTCAAGTTTCTCATTAACCCATGAGTGGATATTTTTTAATATATAGATACCTTTGGTAATGAATCTCTTTTATTGACATGAATATTATTGTTTTTCGAATTAATATCCTTTATTAGAAGTGAAAAGGTCAAATCCCCATTAAATTAGGGGTGGAGGGAGGTATTTTATAGGCATTGAGAAGGTGTGGATTCATATTTCTTGAAAGATAATTCCTTTGAATATGTTTCATGAAATATTTTCATCAGGATGGGAAGTTTCATGAATGTTCATACGCTACACTGAAGTAACTATAAAAACTTCTATGGTGGCTTAAAAATCATCACGAGATACCAAACATTCATGTCGTTTTTGACTTTTGTGAACACAATACCTTAGGTAAATTTTTGAGCTATTTTGGATTTATTTCACATTGAACTGGAAAAAATACCACTGATGTGTATCATAATTCATGTTTTTTGTGCTCTTAAATGCCCCTCCCCCCATTAGATTATGAGATGATGCAAGAGGGGAGGGTCAGATTCTAAGGGGAAACCTTACAAAAATCAATTATTTGTGAAAAAATTACATGAAACATGGCCTAAACATAATCTTATAAATATGGGTGTGATCCCTTGGGGCACCACAAGATTTTCAAGAAATATAGGCTCTTTCTCTCTTTTTACTGAACTCAAAATCTTCACGAGTGTTTTGTAATTTTGATCATTACCATTGGTGAAACTGTGACTCTTATTCCAATTGATATTTCATGAACATACTTTCATGAAATATGTGAAATTTCATGAACCGGGCCTTCATATTTTGACCATCAAAAATCAATTCTTAAAAAATTTTAAAGTCTAAGAATAAATGGATACTAAAGGTGTTTAGGTTTTTCATGCTCAATGAAGGGAGAGGGATAGAATCATTATAATCAGTGAGATCTTTCAAAGTGTGTAGAAATATGATACACTTAATAAATATAATATATAGGAATAGAAAGAATATTTTTTCTCAAGAGGCTACTTCTATATAGCATTGGGATGAGATATGATGTGTTCATCCCCAATTCCAATAGATTTGAACCCACTTATAGGTTTAGGAGATCATTGTATTTGTACCATTGGAACAGAGTTTTCTAGGGGGCTCACATTGTGAAGGACCATGAATTGATCACCTTCCACCCACTATGGATCCAAATAAACAATATCAACTAGGTGAAGCAAGATAAAGAGAGTTCCCCCTCTCAATATGAGATTGTTCTCAATGTAGGTCTAGTAGACATTCTCTAAGGCTGGATATGAGAGAGGTATTTTCACATGGGTGGAAACATTATTTTTGACTGAGTCTAGTTATACAGGGTATGTCATTAATATGTTGACTTTGAGGTGGTTATAAAGAGGTTGGTTATATAATAAGTGGTTTGTTTTTTTTAGATTAATTTCTACCATCACTCGAATATTTTGATTAAGATTCTATGTAGGTGGTATTGGGAGAACAACACATTGCACCAACACCATGGGGAGTTCAGAGTCATTTTGTGGGGCCTTTTACAGATTGTTTGGATCTTAATACAATTGTATAGTATGATGAGTTTCTTCTTATAGAATAATTTTATGGGGGGCAGGAGAAGATTCCATTCATATCAAGGGTTATTTTGTGTTTGGATCAAGGATGGAACAAAATAAATCCAGTGATGAAGGATTTATCTTTCAGGAAATGATTTATCATTTCCCTAAATAAACTATGAAAAAGTTGGTAGGTAGGTTGACCTAGTGTTAGAATGTGTCAATGTGAGAAAATGACAACTCATATTAAATAATTTTGTTGGCTATCCAGTGGAGGATATGGGCATACAACGTTTAGTTTAAGGTCCCCATAGTTAAAATGGTGGGGTTAATTATGTTCCTCATATGCGAGTGGATGCTCTTGGTCTATGATGATCGCATTGGGGTGTAGTTGATAACCCTCATCATGGTAGAAACCTATATAGTGCGATATCATATCATCCTAGACATATCAAAATTTTAAAATATATACAAGACGATGAGCTATGCATCTATAGAAAATCCCCTTCTATCTATTTATCCATTACCATTTAATTTATGGAAAGGTCGCTACACAGATGGGGTAATGAGTACTAAAATATTATATCCCCATCTGGTACTAACTACTATCCATAAATTGTAAACATTTATATTAATTTTCCTCTAATGATGGATTTATCTAGCATGCTAGCAAGGATATGCCTAGTGGAACAATTAATCTTACACTTATTCCCCCTTCTAACTGGGGTGTTGAATGGTGATGATGTTGGGATGGTGTATTAGTGGTCATACCTCCTAGAATTATGAGTTGGTTTATTTGTGGGGAGGGTATATTATAAATAAATCTATTAGATGTATACGTAGTACCATTTTTCAAGCTATTTTAGCTCTCTTTAAAGACTTTCCCGAAATTATTACATGGGGGTATGTATCAAATTTCATCCTACAATTCTCCATAAAAAATGGTGTATGTTCACATGGGAATATTCTAGAGGGTGGAATGATCTATCTCTATTAAATTCCATGAACATAATCGTTCATGAATATGTTCTTAGATTGAAAAGTCTGTATCCTAGGGATATGTTTTGGCATCAGGTCACCGGATTGGATGATGAGGGTGGGGCCCCACAGTCATTGGAATAGGGGTGTTTTTAGTGGGTATAGAATGCTGAGGTTGTAGGGTTTGAATGATAGTGAGGATTGATTTAGTCGTAGGTCCTTCATATCCTAAATTAAGGGAAGAAAAAATCCCCCAACATCAACGAAAATGGACTTAAGAAGAAGGTGGGCCCTCTTGAGAGGTTCTGAGGGTGAAATCCTAGGATCCATGGAAGTAATTTTTTCTTCCCACATATCCCTAGAAATGTTGATTTCCCTAATTCTTGGGAGAGTTAAGGTATCCATGGAAAAATAACCACTCTCCATGGTATATAGTTGTGTCTTCCAGATGAGGGGATAAACCTTCCTAGTCTGATATATAAAACTGTAGGCATCCATACTATTTTAGTTGAGGTGGTACAATATATTACAGTGATGGAAGACTTTGTACACTCTTGTGGCATCACACATACCCTGACCAACTGGGTGAAGGTATCTATAGTCATTCCTTCCACTATGATTATTCTTATAGATCAATTGGAAATGCTAACAGCTAACCATGAGTGGTTTTGTGAAGACGATTCATGGGGGAGTGATGCCTACCTAGGCTCATCTAAGTAGGGAAGTCCTACTGCAAGTTAGGTTTATTTTCTGATTTTGTGTTCCTTGACCACATTCTATACTATAAGATTATTATTTAACTCCTTTTTCACTTGTTCAGAAATTATAAATCACATAGGAAGGGGAGGTTCATGATTAACCTTGAGTGGAGGACGTGCAAGCTCCAATCCTTGAAGGAGTAGGCACAACCCCCCCCCCCCCCCACATTATGGTCATAGATTTCCAACAATCTTTTTTTGAAGTAGATCTTATGACTTAGGTGAGAATTAAAAAATCCCATGTTTTTTTGGTGATCAAACTTTCCCCATATGGGTCTGAGGATTTTTATTTGGAAGTTGTGATGACTTTTTTTCTTTCTTCTAAATAGATTAATAACCTCCAGATGCAGGGAAACTTCAGAAAGCCTAGGTATCAAATACTGAACCTGGAGGGAACCCATGGAACCTCTCTATGTCTTTGGTTGGTTTGTATGATTATTTTAATACGTATACAATTTTTAATCTTCATCCTTATGTTTTACCTCCCAAGTGTCATAATTGACTAACCCTGAACCTTACACAGAAATGAAAACCATGCTTAGGGACCAACCACTAGTGATAATGATTGATTTATTGGAGCACATAACCAAGGTAGTGATGAATGATGATATTATACCAATAGATATAGTTGAGTTTATATCCTTCAAGGACATGGTTGAGGAGGTTTTAGCATCAATTCCTACCATATAGGTTCAACAGGTCGTAGAAGAAGGAGATGAGGCCTCAACATAGGTGTCCCACACTTCCAATTGAGATGGTTGAGGAAGTTATGGTGGTTAGGCTTACCACATAGGTTCTATAAGAGGTGGTTATTGGAAGAATATCCTTAATGGAGGTGGATGAGATCATGACAACAACGGAGATGGTTTATGAGGATATGTTGGCTGATCCTACCACATAGGTGCTGAAGGATGTGACTGCCGAATCTGCAGACTGAGAGTTGGATGAGATACATTTTCTTATAGACTTAGAGCCCAACTCATCATAGAAGTTTATCGTATACGATAATTACTTTTATGTGTTGGTGACCTTCATGGAGTGTATTACTATACTTTTTGAGGACATTGAGGATTCTACATATGATTTAGCCAATGAGAATCAAGTTTCCAAACATAGGTAATATATGAGAGTGTATAATTTATTCAAATACACTTCACAGGAAGATCTGAAAATCTAGATGGGGTCACTATTCCATTGGATCATGAGTATAAGAACTATAAAGACTCACTCCCATAGAATTCACACTCTATACCATGACATCATCTTTGAATGAGTATAGGTATAGTAAAAAGAGCTCAACGTCTTCTGGCGTGATGATAAGTGTGATAGTGGTAAGGAACTTTAGGAGCACAAGGAGTATATTTATCTACTAGAAGGATGGATATAACAATGTGAAGTTGTTACTAATTATTAAGTTGGTATTATAAGATAAATGAGGGAATAGTTGTCAGTGGCTGAGGCTAGGGACTCAAAAGCAACATCTCTAGTAGCTGAGTACCATGTTGAGTTGGACCGAGTCTGAGTTTAGAAATATAAATCTATACTTATTACTAAGGAGGAAACATGTAGTCTGGATGAGTGGTATTAGACCCTTGAGGCTAATCAGTAATGGTTAAAAAGGATAGAATGCTCATTCATATAGACTGAGCTATATGAAGCTTTATATTATTTTTAAATAATTGATTGGATCCAGCATGAGGATGACCCTCTCAAAAATATTGAATTTTTTTCTTTTCAATTTTCTATATGAACATTTCTTCTTTTCATCACACCTTGATCGTGTAAATAATACAACTGAATGTAAATTTATACGCTCTTATGGGTCATTATCATTGTGAGAAATGAGAGATAAATAAATGATTTATCACTTAAAAGAGAGTTTAATATAAGGAATGATCAATCCAGGTCTAAATATTTCATTTACCTCTAGTATTATTTTGACTGGGGAATATTTGGTTGGATAGTGGGGATATATGCATAGCTGACTTTCTATCTCAATGTTCATTGGTTCACAAATGGAGTATCATCAAGGGTGTTCAATTATACTGGAAAAAAAGGGAGGGGTGAAGGGAGTGAATTTACATTCCTAGGATCTGGAAAACAATGGTAGTGATATGACGATATAGGATGATTATTGACCACATTTGAAATATAATTTCTACTATTCTTCCCTAAAGGATGGGAAAAAACAAATTATGGTCTTACATTGACCATGTTCGAAACACAGGACTTGTCAAAATGTCCAGTTACATATTTCAGAGTGTGTTCCAGGATGGTAAGTGAGTTTTTGTGTCCAGGCACCATTGTTTTTAAGGAGGCCATTTAGATGTGGGAAATGATAGGGTTCCAAATCAAGGAATATGTAAAAGTGTTGGGATAGAATGAAAGAATGTTTGAATAGAGTTTGACACTATTTGGATTACACTATCTTGAATCTGATCACATTTGGTGGGTGTATCGATATAAACAAAAAAACCAAAATCTTCTTCAAAGGGGAGAGTCTTCTTAGATCCCAAGTGATGGTCAAGGAACTCAAATTTTCTGGTAGGTGAACAACAGTGTTGTAAGAATAGGTATTATTAGGTGAGGTCCTAAGATGATTTGTAGTTTTATGATATTCCTTGGGAATGTATTCATTGCAGTTGAATATCTTGTGGAAAGGATATTGAACATGCAGTTTATCATCATAGGATGAGGTTGATGTGTCAAGAAATTTATCCTCATCTGATTAGATGTATAAAGAAAAGTTAAATGTCTTATGGGAAGTTCATGTGAATTGATGTGAATGAATCCCACCTGGTCATGGTAATGGGATACATTAAATGGAAACCCATTGGAAGCCACCTTATAGAGGGACTCAGGAAGAAAAGTGAGCTAAGATTCAATTCTAACTTTTTCTAAACTAATGAGGTCTAGTGAGGGTATCCTGGTTCTTTTAGTGGCTCATGTTGGGTCACATTACCTTTTCAAATCTTTAATTACCCCCTCATTTATTCCTAAGTCACGCAAATGAATTGGTTGGAGGAATGCAGACTTTTTTTCATTGGTTTGTCTAATGATTTTTCAACCAGACTGATATATATACCTCTTATATGTGTGATTTTTAAGTTCATTCCAGTCATAAATATATTAAGGTGATAACACTTGTCCCACTGAGGGGGATTTTTTGGGTAGGTCTAAAGAAAAAAGGTCTATTAATCACAATATATCCAATGGGTAAGGGAATCAAGACATATGTAGTTATAGAACATAGCACGGTGGGATACCAAAAAATGAAAGATAAAATCCTTTCAATGAAGGATTATGTAAGAGGATGGAGCATTATTTTTCCTATATATTAGAGTTAGGGAAACATAAAAATGAATTGGGGGCTATCGGTGGCCAATTGCACGTATTTTATGGTTATAATTATTGGAAAAAACTGAATTGTATTATAATTTAATATATATTTGAACATGGGGGAATTAAGTGTCCTAGGGATACTTATTCATGACATGAGGAAAGGATATGAACATGAAGAGAGATTTAATAGGTCATATTATCACAGGAAATGTATTTGAGAAAAATTGTGCACAATTAATGGTTATGATACTTGGACTAGTATTTCTTCTATTTTAAGGTCATATAACTAATACCAAGTGGTGAGTGACTCAAAATAATGTGTATGAAATCAAAGAAAGGTAACCCTATAGTGGCCCAATCCTTTTACACGTATTATTATAGTATTCTCAAACATATTTTTAGAGATATAACCAAAGAAATCCTAAAAAAGTGTTTTCTATCAATTACATTGGGATGATTACAAGCATTACAATCCTAAAGGACCGAGAGTTTAGTAGCCTTGGTAAACCATATACATAAATGAGTATTTAATTACAAATAAATTCACCTACTACAACAAAATTTATTTTAAATAACTTTGATGATAACATTCTTAAATCTATTAGATACCCCCATATCTTTCATAGTATGATTTTCCGATTACTAGGTAATGAAACATCATAACGGTGAGGTCAAATTTTTACTAAGGGAAAAATATAGAAGAATAAATAAAGAATTAATGAGAATAATAATTATGACATGGTAAATAATTAAACTCACATTCCATATAAAAAATCTATGAGGAAAGTGTATAACCAATACGGAAAGTCAATAACTAGAAACACTTTCCATTTAATCAATGAACTGAAAATGAAGTGTATCCATTGATATTTCAATGAAAAATCTCATGGATGAATAATAAATGAAACTAAATTAAAGAAATGATTTCGTAATGGACATAATGTCTAAGGAACATGAAAACCTATACCATCAATACATTACATAAGATGGTTTAAAACTACGAATAGAAACCCATTTAATTATAACAACATATTTATCTCATGAGAAGATATCGATGCATCAAGTAGCTAAACAAATTCCATTCTCCTTCCATATTTACCAATACAATGTATTCCTCATTTCCAATAATAAAGATACAGAATCTGTCTTATAAAATATCCGTATTGAATAAAGAATCAAGAATTATCTATATTTTTTCCCAAATAATCAAATAACTTTCAAATTATACACCGTATGTAAAATGGTATATGGTTTAGGTAATAGTAATATTCAAGATAATAGAAATTGATAATTAGGTGTAAATATAATGTTCAATGATCACATAGAAATGAATATTTCAATGGGAATAACAAATGATTCATGGAAGTGAATTTGAATACTATCATTATCCAAATTAATAATAAACCATCAGATGGAAGAATAAAGATGGTATTAATAAAAAATATCCCATTTGGTGTAAAAATAAAGGGATTTTTATGAATATAAATACAATAAAGTATCTTTTAAAATAATTCTTGAGGAAAATATACTTTTTTTTCTGTAAAAACCTTTAAAAAATTATTTAAAAATCACTTTTTAAAACATTTTCTTTTAAAATTAATATTTTAGACATGCAAAGGATGCTTCAAATAAGTAACAGTCGGTAAATCTGTTCTTGTTGTATAAGGAAAAAATAATATTCCTTTTCCATGGTAAAAAGGTTTGAAGAATATATTTTCAAGAAATAAAAAACAAGATTCCTTTAAAAACCTTTGTAAAATGAAAATAGGAGAAAATGTATTTAAAAAATCTAATTAAAATAATTTTTGAAAATATTTTAATAAACCATGTTTTTTTAATGAAAATATATTCTCGGAATAAATAGTGAAATAATGTCAGATTTTCTTAAAAAACATTCTATAAAATTTTGAGTACCAAAGAGTGGAAAAGTTATTCTGATACATGATAATGGTAATGAAAAACCAGATGATTGAAGTATTAAATGTTTTTCTTAACAATACACATATAGATTCCTTGAATATAAATATCCTTTAAATATAATTAAATTTATTTTTGAGGAAATATTACTTAAACATTGAAATGTATCCCATACCATAATGATAAAATTTAAATCATAAAACTCATGAAGGAATAATATCAAATGGAAGTTTTAAATTTCATTAAGGTAAAATAATTCATGATATAATATAAAAATATGTACTTGATAAACCACAAAAAATAAGTAATTTGTGAACATGAAATTTATCTCATGTAAGAAAAACATGAGAAGAAAATCCCTTACCTTGACTTTCCTTTTGGATGAATATCCTTTAAATTATTATATAATATACTTATCTTAATTTTTTAATTAATTCAAAACATTTTTTATATTTAAAATTAATTTAGTTTCACTTTTTTTATTTTGTGTACAACTACTTAATAATTTATTTTTCATCGGGTGTTTTGAAAAAATTTGTTTTATGTGTCAAAAAAAACATTGGTAGGTCAACTATGGTAAAACGTGTCAATATATAATATTCCTAGAAAAATAATAATAACATAATTATCTTATTTATACATCAATTATACTTTTAAAGTCAATCATTAAATATTTTTATGAAAAAAGAATCAATGTAACAATCATGGTGACGGTATGTCGTACGTACGCATGAGTAACGTTCACATTTTTCAATGATCGTTTTGGAAATAAGGTTAGTAACACTATATCTATCAATAATGAAAATTATATCATAAATACCTTGTCATATAATAATATATAATTATATATATAATTATTGTGATGTAAAAGGAATCACATCATGTTGAGGACGTGGTTTTTCACACATCCACAAATGATGTTATCAATTTTTATGTGTGTGAATAGATAATTAAGAAAATGATATATATATATATATCTAGAGAGTTAATTATTTCATTAACATAATATATTTTTTTATGTCCCCTTTTTTTAATTTAATTATCTTTTATACACTCCGTGTATCATGTTAATGAATCACAGTGCTTTGAGGGGGCAGTGGTCCCCACTTTCACAAATGATTTATCATTTTTACACAAAATGTAAAGTATAAAGATATGAGTTGTAAAAAAATTATATAAACATAAATACATAAAAAAATAATATATAACATATATGAACTGAGTTTTCATCGTAATTACCATCATGAGAGGCTATAAATGATGAACAAACAATCATCATTTCGTGAGGCAGTAGTTCGTCGTTCACATAAACAATATGTTTGTTACCCATTTGATGTATGTGTGTGTAGGTGTAGGTAGAACCCTTATCATAACAACACCATAGTATATTTTTGATATTATGTATTTATATTAACATGGAATAAGAATATTTTATATTTTGTAGAGTTAATTGAAAGAAAAGTGATTGTTAGAAACCATTTCCTTAAAAATTTGGTAACTCCTTTTGGTTTATACAAAACGGATACCTTACAAGGATTTAATCACAAATAAAGTCTTCAAGGTATAGTGTAGGTATTTTTGGAAGAAATTTGGGAATATATTCGGTGAAAATAAGTGGTTTTAGAGGTGTGGGGAATGGGGAGAAATGGTGGCCATTTATAGTGAAGTGGGAGGGGCACAATTGTAATATTTAGAAAAAAAATTCTTCCCACATTTTTCATATTGAAAATGGATCCAATAAACTACCAAATTAGGAAAAATAAATTATATTGTATATATATGTCCATAAGATATATATTGTAAAAGTTTATTGTTCTATTTGGGCCTTATTATTAAGGTTTAGACCCTTATTAAGCGTAATTTAACCTTACTCGTTGTAATTAATTTTAATTACAATCACAATTATTTTTTTTCAAAAACAAATTTTTTCATAATATAAATTATAAATTATTATAATTTAAAAAAATTAATCCATTTTTCCCAATTCTGGTCATATAAGGGACAAAAAATAATTTAAAATTCATCTTGTAGGTGGGACGATAAAACGGGTTTCTAAATTAAAAATGTCTCAAAGTTTGTTATGTTTATTATAATAAATTTCAAATATAAATTGATTAAAATGAACTATATTGTATTTGTTTATAATAATATTATCTAATGAAATATTAAAACTAATTAAAATTATAATGTTCCCTTATAAATAAATTAGATGAAAAAGTAGTTTTGAACAAAAAATCAGTATTTTTAACTATTCATTAAAAATTGAAATGATTTACAAAAATATAAAAATTCATTATAAACAAATTGTTATAATTATATTTAAAATATGAAGATTATTTTTTACATATTAAATCAATTAATGTGTCAAAATTTTAATTTAAAATGGGTTTTCTATTAAAATGTTGTAAAATTGCCTCTATAAAAATATAGATTTTAAGTGAAAAAAAGAGTTTGTTCTTATTTTATGCATTTAAAACCTAATATATTATTATAAAATATATTTTTAGGAATATCTAAAATATATATTTCATTAAAATAATTCATTAATGTTAATTAATTAGGTTTATTCAGATAAAATCATTTGGAAGCATAAAAATAAATATTTTTTTATATCCAATTGGTTCTTATTTTAGTTTCCCATTAATTAGTAAACCATGAATTAATTTTACATTTATATGAGCCATAAATTTTCATAATTAAATAAATATTATTCATAAGGTATATTTTATATCTTATAATATTAAATAATAATATTTCAATAATATATTATTGTTCGGAAAAACTCGGTCTTTCGTGTAATGCAAGCCATTGAAGAAGGTCTCTCTTGCATGTAACACACATTAAAATGGCGTTGAAAGAATTAAAATTTATAGAATCTATTTTAAATCATAAATATATTATAAATTATCCTGATTTTATATTCCATTACACACTTGGTTTCACATGTGATACACTCTATTGAATACATGGTTCTTATTTATAATTTCAGGGTGTTACATTTTTTCCACCTTACATAAATTGAATCCTGGAAATTTAAACTAGATCCTGGTAATATATTATTTGATATTTTCTATTTTTAAATCCCACACCATGATAAGGGTTTTAAAAACTTCCTCTTGAAAATAGATAATGGGAAGCAACAAGTTCACATGGACTAACATATGACTATGTATCTATGTATGACAACATTAATGAAAAGTTGAGATACATACTTAGAGGGAAAGTGTAAATATTTATAGGTACTGATTGATAACATAAATTAAAAATAAGTGAATGATCAATATAAATTTTAGGGCGTCAAATCCATAAATCTTTTATGATTTAGAAGGCCATCGGTTATTCAAAAATTAAGGTATTATGACAACATGTTTTTGATCATTTTTAAAATGGTGAGTGTTTATTTTACATCTTAATAATATAGTGGAATATACTTAGTTGATATATTTTTAAAAAAACAATTTCAAAATTTGGTTTTTATTTAATCTTTTTCCAATTCATTTAGAAATTAGTGTTTTTGTATGAAGCACTAAAATAAACATTTAAATGATCATAGGGCCTGTAAAAGATAGACTATTCTAATTATTTTCTTTAACTATCTTCCAAAACAAATATGATTAATAGATTAATCATTAATCCTAAAAATTGATATTTTTGGGTCATTATTAACATTTATTCATAAAATTATTTAACTAAAAACAATTAAAAAATAACCAGGACATTGCGTAGGTCAGTGGTTGGATTGAAACCCTTATCATCCTTTAGTAATGGGTTCAAGACCCACGACCATTTCAGATTTGATTGGTTGTCACCCAGATTATAGGTTTTCCTTTTATAAAACTAACTTAATATAAATTCAAAAATAAAAATGATATACATCATTGAAATAATGTTAATAACTAAATATCCTTTTAACTAGGGTTTTCAATATGAACTTAATACATAAATACCTCATCCATAAATTTCTGAATAGACCCATCCATATTCTATAGTTTATCCACTAAAATAGGGCATTAACTTGGGTAATGTACCAATTCCCCACATTTATAGAAAAAATATTATAAATAATTCCTTAGGATGAGCTTCATTTCCTCTCATCGTACTCTATTTTTCTTTGTCAATCCTTTGCATTATGTCCTTTCCCACACATAAAGAATTTATTTATTCCATTGAGACACTTTTCCTAGGTTTCTACTTCAACACTTATCCCATGTATTAAATGAAGACTTATTTTATTTAGTCTCCACCATCGGATCTCTTAAAAACTTCTATTATTATCCTCTTTGGCGTGTTTGAGAGTTTTTAAAGTTATATATTGTTAATCGTATTTCGGGAAAAATGATTTGGAATAAACATGATATCCTTAACTCCTATCAAAACATCATTTAGTTTCTCATTTTCACCACCTCATCCTTAATGTTTGATAATAACTGAATCCTTCGAGTTCTATCCATTGACTAAAAACATATAAAACAGTGTGAACAACAATAGTCATAGTGACAAAATTGTTTATTATCTATAAGATATATAAATCATGAAACCTTATTTTTAAATATAAAACACCTTAAGTTTAACCTTGATTATTCATTGTCACTATCCATTCAAATTTATCATAATGGTTTGTAAAGAAAACATGGATTATCCTAATCATGTCCCCTAGGGTTTTCAAATCAAGTGTGTAGTAAGACCAGTTTTTGTGTACCAGGTTACCCCGAGTCAAGCTCGGAACAACTTGTCAGAGTTATTACTCTAAGGTATATCTGAACCAGAACCACATCCACTTGTAATATCTATATGGGGATGTATTTCATAGAAGACACACATAATAACTACCTTAAAAAATTCTAGGATAGTATTATATACTTATATTCAAATTATACCTTAGGGTCATGTTCTATATAATATTTTTTCCTAAATCTAGTTTCCAAAGTTTCAATTAACATCCTTTGATACCAACTATTATGTCCAGACTCCAAAAAACATAGATCTGATGTTTTCTATAAATTATGTTGGAATGATTAAAATGAATCAAATCCCAAAGTTCTATCAGTTTTTTAGTCTTGGTAAACCGGATACATAAATGTGCCTTGTATAGAAAATAAATGCACTATTTAAAACATATTTTTTTAAATAAATTTAAGGATAACATTATTCCATCTAATAAATCACTCTATATCTTTAATAATACAATTCTTGGATTACTAAGAAATGAAACATAATTAGGGTGATCTTAAATTATCAATAAGGTAAAAATATAATGGGAGAGATAATAAATCAATGAGAAGAATAATTCTTACAAGATAAATAACTGATCTCATGTGATATATAAACAATAAACTGAGAAGGAAGTTCATAAACAATATGGAAAGGTAATAAAAACAAACACATTCCATTTAATCAATAAACTGAAAATGAATTTTATCCACAAATATTTCAATGCAAAATCTCATGAAGGAATTATAACAGAAACAAAATGAAAAAAATTCTTTCTTAATAGATGTCATTTTTGAGGCACATGAAAACTTATACCGTCAAGACCTTTCACAAGATGATTTAAAACTAAGGATAAAAACCCATTTAATGTTTGTAACATATTTTCCTCATGAGAACCTATCTATGCATTGAGAAGCTATATATTGTATGGGATCCTCCCATCATTACCAGTCTAAATAATTCCTCAAATCAAATATTCAAAATAAATAATGTTCCTTATCAAATATCTATATTCAATAATGAATACAAAATTAACAATATTTTCACAAAAAATAAAATAAATTTCATTGTATACTTCTTATGTACAATGGTATACAGTTTAGGCTATATTAATATCTATGATAAATGAAATTGATAATTTGTGAGAAATTCAATGTTCACGGATCATAGGAGATTGAATAAATCAAGGGTAATAAAAATTGATTCAAGGAAGTGAATGTTAGTACTATCCTTGGAGAAATATACAATAACCCATATAGAAGAATAATAATGATGGTATCAATACAGAAAATCCCTTGTGGAGTAAAAATAAATGGTTGTCTTTGTGTATGAATATAAATAATATAAAATATATTTTCAAATCATTCTTGAGAAACATATCCTTATGTTTTTTTAAACGTTTTTAAAAACCTTTTATTTGAAAATAAATTTTGATTTTTTTTAAATAACTTTTTAGATGTGAAAATGATTCTTTAATGAAATGATGGTGGGTAAATCAGTACTTTTTATACAAGGTAAAATAACATTCCTTTTTCATAGTAAAAAGGATTGACAAATTCCTTTTCATTAATGCAACAAGAATATTCCTTTAAAACCATTGGTAAAACATTAAAAGCGTAAATATTTATTTACCAACTCTTTTTAAAAAAAATTGAAAAAATTTGGGAAAACTTTTTAATAAAACTTGTTTTTTAAAAGAAAATAGGTTCTCCGACTAAAGAGATAAATAATGTCGATTTTTCTTAAAAATATTTTCTAAAAAATTTTGAGTACTAAAGAGTGTATAAATGGTTATAATAATTGAAAATGAAAATGAATCACCCAGGGAGATAATAATAAAAGGTTTTATTGAACCGTGGTCATATAATTTCCTCGAATGGAGATACCGTTGATAGTTCATTAGAGTTATTGTTGAGTAAAATATTCTTTAAACATTCCAAAGTGTCCCATACCACTTTGAAACATTTTTAATCATAAATATCATGAATGAATAATATTAAATGGATGTTTTATATACCAAAAGTTATATTAATTAATGATATAACATAAAAATTGGTAGTAGATACACCATAAAAAATAATTATGTGGTTAACATGACATTTATGTCATAGAAGTAAAAACTGAGATGAATATCTCTTACCTTGAGTCTCCTTTCAGGTGAACGTCCCTCAACATCCTACATAAGGATTTTATGTTAAATTTCTACTTTATCCAGAATATTTTTCATGTTTATAATAACCTCTATTTTAGTTGTTACCATGTTGTTTACAACTACTTACACAATTCATTTTTTGTTATTACCTTTGACCAAATTTGATTTATTTGTCAAAAAAAACATGGGTATGTAAACTATGATCAAAGAGAGAATTATATAACATTTAAAAAATAATAATAATGACTTAATTATCAATTTTATACATTAAATTTACATTTAAAATCAATAATTTAATATGGTTATGAAAAATTAATCAATGTTACAATCATGGAGATGGTAGGTTGTACGTAGGAATTAGTGAGGTCCTCATTTTTAAATGATTATTATAGAAAGAAGGTAAGTAACATTATGTATTTACATAATTATAATTATATATTAAATTACATCTTATATAGTCATATATACTTATATATATAATTATTTTGATGTAAAATTAATCACATCATGTTGAGGAGGCGGTAGTCCACACATCCACGAACGATGTTGCCACTTTTTAAGTGTGTGAAAGTGTAATGATGAAAATGATATACATATATATGTATATATAATTAAATAAAGTTAATTATTTCATGAATATAATATAGATTTTGTTTATGTATCATATGTTTAATTATAATCATCCTCTATACATTACATGGATTGTGTGAATGAATCACATCACTTTGAGGGGGAGGTACTCCACACTTCCAAAAGAGTTATTGTCATTCTTTTAAAAAATGGAAAGTATAAATTTATATGTTTTAAAATAATTTAATAAACTTAAATACATAATAAATATAATATAAAACATACATAAATATATTTTCCATCATAAGTACCACTACGAGAGGACGTTAAGAAAGAACAAAAAAACATCGTTTCATGAGGCGGTAGTTCATTGTTCACATAAATAGAATGTTCATTACCCTTTAGATGGATGTGTGTGTAAGTGTAGGTAAAACAGATAGCATAAAAACATGATAGTATATTTAAGATAATTATTTTATTATAGTAACATGGAAGAATAATGTTTTATGTGTTTGAGGAGTAATTAAAAAAAAGGATTGTTGGAAAGCATTATAATAAAAATTGGATAACTCCTTTTGGTTTACACCAAAGAGATTACGTGGAAGGATTTATGACAAAATATAGGATTCAAGGTCAAGATGAGGGATTTTATAAATCTATTTGAGCATATATTTTCTAATGCTAAGTTGTTTTAGAGGTGTGTGGAGTGGGGAGAAGTGGTTACCTTTTATAATGAAGGAGAAGTGGCACTCTTGTAATTTTTCTAAAAATGAATTCATCCCACGTTTTTCATGTTGAAATTGGATCCAATGATAGACCAAATAAGATAAAAGATCGGATATGGTCTAAATATTTCCATTCAATATCTCTAATACATGTTTGTAGGTTGTTTTAAGCCTTATGGTTAAGGTTTAGTCCCTTATTAAGATTAATTTATCCTTAATCGTTGTAATTAATTTACATTACTTTTACTAATATGTTTGGAAAAAAAATTGTTCTTATTATAAATTATATATTAATCTAATTTCAAATATTGAATCCATTTTTCCAAATTCCAATCATATACATTTCAAAAATTAATTTAACATTTTTCCAGCATGCGGGGAGACAATGGGGGTTTTTAAAGTAAAAACATTTGAATGGTTTCTATGTTTTTTATAGTAAATTCCATTTGAAATTAATTTCAATGACATAAATTTTTTTAATTGATAAAAATATTAACTAATTAAAATTTAAAACCAATTAAAAATATAATTTAACGTTATAAATAAATTAAATGAAATAGCAGTTTTGAACTAAAATTCAGTATTTTTAACTATTCAATAAAAATGAAATGTTTCAAAAAAATATAAAAATAACCCTAACATAATTATTATGCTTATATTTCAAATTTTAATTTTATTTTCACATATTAAATCAATTAATGTATGAAAATTAATATTTAAAATGGGTCCTCCATTGAAAGGTGGTAAAATTACATTTATAAAATTACGAATTGTTATGTGAAAAATAGAGTTTGTTCTTAAATTATTCCTATAAAACCTAATGGACGAATGTAAAATATATTTCATTGAACATTTAACATAAATATTTCATAAAAATAATTCACTAATATTAATTAATTATTTTTATTAAGATGAAACTTCTTTGGAGTCCAAAAAACAAATATATTTCTTTTTTATATCTAACTGGTGCTTATTATCATTTCCCATTAATTGGAAACACATGAATTAATTTTATATTTATATAAACCATAAATTTTTTTATTTAGTTAATATTATTCATAATGGCTAGTTTATATCTTATTATGTTAAATAATAATATTTTAATAATATTATATTGTTAGGTAGAACTCGACCTTTTGTGTAACGCAAGACATCAAAGAAGATCATCTTACATGTAATTCACATTAACTTTGTGTTTAATATATTAAAATATATAGAATCTATTTTTAAAATTAAATATATTATAAATTATCTAGATATTAAATTCCCTTACATGCTTGGTGTCATGTTTCATTCATGCTATTGAATACAAGGTTCTTACATTATAATTTTGGGGTGTTACATTCACCCTCACATTAATTAAGTTGTGTCCTCACAATTTAAAATATATCTTGGTGATAGATTGTCTGATATTTCCTATGCTGAAAACCACCATCATAATAAGAGTTCGTAAAAATCATCTAGAAAACATAAAATTTTAAGTGCAAAGTTCACATGGACTAACATTTAACTAGGTATCTAAGAACAAGAACCTTAGTGTAAAGTACAGATATGTACTTAATATAAAATAACAAAAATTTACAGGGAGTGATTTAGGTCATCAACCCAAAAATGTGAATGATCACGAGAAATTTTAGGGCCTCAAATCCATAAATTTTTTATCATTTAGAAGTCCATTACTTCAAAAAAACTAATTTATTAAGACAACCTATTTTTTTATCTTTTTTCTATTCATGAGTTATTATTTTAAAGCTTAATAATATACAAAAATATAATTACTTGATATGTTTCTATAAATATAATATCAACATTTAGTTTTCCTATGATATATTTTCCAATTCATTCAAAAATTAATATTGACGTATGAAGCACTAACATTATATTTTAATAGATCTTAAGGCCTATAAAAGAGTGAAAAGTCTGATTGTTTATCTTTAACTTACTTCCAAAACCAATATGGTTAATAGATTAACCTCTAATCCGCAGAAGTGATACTACAGGTTCATCCTTAAAATTTATTCATTAAATTATTTAACTGAAAACAATGAAAAAATATCCAATACATTTCATAAGTCTGTGGTTGACATAAAACCCATATCGTCCTTCAGTCAGATGCTTAAGACGCATAACCATTTTAGATTTGATTGGCTTTCACCTAGCATAAATTTTGTACATTTCTAAGAACATATTAATATAATTTCCAAAATAAATATGATTTAAAAACTTGAAACAAGGTTAATCACTAAATGGAATTTTAAATAAGGTTTTCAACACAAAATAAATTCATAAATACATTATCTACTTATTTCAACATAGATCTTTCCTTAGTCTAGAGTTTATCCTCTATAAGAGGGCTTGTCCCAAACCAGATCTGCCCACTATTTAAACTGGCACCTGACCCAGTCCATGGAAATGCTTGATGGGGGTTCCCTATCACAATGTGATGGAAGGCCTAGGTGTCATAAAAATTGTTTGGGGATAATTTACCAGATTATAAATATATTAAACAATAAACAATAATAAATAAATTGAATTTGAAAATCCATACCAATGAATCCTTAACTAAAATTCAGAATTGAGTTACATAATTTTAAAAAAAATCCCTCGAGGGACACAAATCGATTGGATCAGCAATTATGACTCAAGAAACCACCACCTGGAACGGTTAAATCACCCCCATGCATTCTACACAATACCTCACCTAGAAGGGAAGCTAACAATTTGAACTGCCATCTATAAGGACATTTCCCTTAATCATGTCAAACATTATCACGTCTTCTTACACCCGAAGGTGTAAGTAGGGTTTGAGCCTAATCCCAATAGGATTCCACCCAAAATATTGAATTTTATAATCATTTTAAGACAAAAATTTTGAAACTTTTTATAAACAATAAATGATGGTAAAAATTTCTAAATGATGCAACTTTAAATGAAAACAATTTTCAAGAGGAAAACATTGAAGAATGTACAGTTTTAAATTAAACACATTGATATATAATTTTCCAACAAAACACACCATTTTCTAATGTTAATTACAATATAGGAAATGGGAACTAGTCATAGGAATACCTCTATGTGTTAGTTAGCTATGGGGCCCAAGGTACATCTTATCTCATTGTACAAGTAACCATGACCAATATCCTTCTCATGCATGAGCCACTATGAGGGGAAACAGCAATGTCCCAGTGGTCCCAAAACATCATAAAGGATTAGTTAGTGTTTTCATAATCAAACTTTATCTATGAAATAGGGAAAATACCTCTACCAAATCACTAGCATACTAGTCCTAGTCTTCCCACCTAGACACCCAGGTTTCCCTCATTATGCTTAATCATGTTCCACATGTTATAAAATACCATTTGTATATGAAAATTACATTTTCAAATAATTAAAACACCAAAAATCTCACAAAAATGTCACATAATACCTCCTTCACATTAAAATTAATTTTAACATCATACACACATCAAAACATCCCACAAACATATCTTTCACCTTTTTTAGAATTTAACAAATCATCTCAACAATTTCTAAAACACTCTCAGAGCTATGAAATAAAAAATCATCAAATTATCATTCCAAAAACCATTTAAATAACATAAACCTACTAAAATAGAACCCAAACATATTTTCGACCCATTGTATAACTCAATTAACCATTTGAAATTTTCATAAATCAATTTAATGATGGAAATCAAGGCTTTTCACACATAATACATTAAAAATTATTCTTTCAAGGCCAAATTCACCCCAATACCATACCAAAACAGAATATAAAACCCTATCAACATTTAATAAACCACTTACATATATTATAAAACCACCTCAAATAATACAACATGAGTTACACATGAAAAACACAAAATTTCAAGAAAAAATTAAATATTAATATCAATTGCTTCACCAATTCTATAAAAAATAATTTATCTAACACACACAATAATTAAGAAACATTCTAGGAAGGTCAAGAAATATAGATAACTAATTAATGAATTCATAAACATGGAATAACCTACCTTATATGTCAAAAACCTCAAATAATTATGCTAAACTTCAACCGCACCACTGCCACACCACAAGGGAATTAAAACCAACCCTAACCCAGAAGATTGAACCAAGAAACTCAAAAAAAACTCTAGGTACAAATACCTAGTTTCATGACATTGGGAACTTCAATGAGGAGGGAAGAAACACAATGTCAATGTAAAAAACAAAAGATGAATTCACTTACATGAAATATCTTGATGTTCCACCACCAAAAAACCCTTCAAAATGGGTTTTTAATGATATTGTGGGAACTTGGGTTCCTTCCATGGATTTAATGGTCGAATGGGTGAATAAAGGGGAACATTAGGGTTAATACCGAAAGGGAAAATTTGGAATTACAAAAAAAATTAATTAGATAGAAACTATGAAAGGTTCTGTCCACTAAATTTATTTATTTTTCTCCAAAATTCAAGGGGAGCTAGGGGAACCTAGGGGAAATAGGTCAAGAAAAAAATATAAATATTACTCCCAAAATCTCAAATCTTATACACCATAATAATGAGAAAATGACCAATAACCTGACTCAAATTGGAATTATGTAAAACAGAAAAATCCAGGTGTGATAATTCTCCCTGCCATAATGGTTTCTACCCTCGGAAAGCCACAGCATGGCCAGATGGAGAAAAAAACCCAAAAATATTTCTAGGTTGAAAGAGGGTTCCTAATAGAAAGTCAATAAGGACACCACCAATAGGAAAAGAGGGCTTTGAGCTAACATGAGAGGACAAGATGGACCCCCCCCCCCCCCCCCCGCGCATGGGGTCACCATCCCCCAAAAGATAAAAAAACCTCCAAGAAATTAAAAGATACCATTAGCAAACATAATTTACACCAATTTCATGATACAGTAAAACATAATCAATCTAAGTACCAAGAAAAAACACCTTAATCACAACTAGAAGAAGATCAATTAATTTACTAGAAATGATCAATGAATTTGAATGGGGTCTTCACAGCCTTACTTCAACAAAACCTTTGGGCATGCTCCAATCCTAATGTTTACCAGGGTAGGAAGTTGGTGGTTAGACAAATCCAACCAAGACTACCTTCCACTATGCCAACACCGAGGACAAAACGGAGATACTAATATTAGAGACCCAAATAAACTTCCCACCATTGATAGAAACTAACACTCGAGACTGAGCCTGAACACCAACTTGGGGTGGTCTAAACTGACTCCCCACCATATGAGCTAGGAAAAAATTAGACATATTTCAAAAAAAACATACATGAGACCCATAGTGGGTCTCCCCACAATAAGATCAAACCGTCTTAACCAACTATCATGAGATTACATGAAAAATACCCTATAAGAACTAATTCCCACTTAAGGGGGTCGATCAAAAAAACTTGAAACCAACAAAGACAATATGTGGCTCACTGCTCCCATGAAAATAACAATCCAAGAATGAGTCCAACAAAAACTGAGATTAAAAAGTGTGTACAATATTACTCATACATAAACAAGAAAATGGAGACTTTCACCCCCATGGGTTCAAGCACTGGAGGTTTAAAAATCAAAATCACTTTGTCTCCCTACAACCAAGTAGGGAATATTTTACTAACTCGGATCACAACCCTATGAATTAGGGTCCCCACATCCCTTTCCACCACATGATTTCACTAGAAATGAAACCAAAAAATCAAATCCTAAAACTATTTCTACCTCCCAAATCGGAAATAGAAATTAAAACTTGATCCCTTGTACCCCTATGGTTTCTTGAAAATGTACCATCTTCACTTCGAGACCTAAGGATGGAGCTCAAATGATTGAATGATCTCTTTCCTCGATGCCAGGAACTAAAACACCCTGAACAGAACTTCTTCTTATAGTTTCACAAGGAACTGCAACACAGTACAACAACATCCATTGATGAAAACACATCCCACAAACCATTTATCTTTTCATTACCTTTACTAAGATAGCGGCTTATATGATGCCTTGGCATCACCCCATTCACCTTGAACAGGAAACAACAAAAGAAAGGATACAAGGAATACACCTTCACTCAGAACATGAATTAAGAAATTCTCAAAAAATAAAAAGAGTTTCCTTTATGAAGAATCACTTGAGATATTCTGCAACATTGACCTTTTACCTTACATTAATACACCACACAACAAGACACCACAGAACATGACCGCAACAAGTGACAGAGACATTACCAAGAGTGGAACCTTGAACAGTGTTCCATGTAGCATGATGTTACCACAATAAACCATGATAACCTCGAACGCCCATATTTATCCAAATTTGTGGCCTAACATGATCCATTATTTTGAAGATACTGATAAAAGACCCATATTCCCTTTAAGATAGCATCTAGAACCAACAACCCTAGACTAAATTTACCTTCTCCACTAGGATTCCCCTTCACCACTCCTAGTAAGGACATTTAGGAATAAAGATTCCAGACATCACCTTTGATGATTCAGGAAACTTAAGAAATTATGGTCTCTTTCAACATTCGAAAACCACTCTTCTACTACAAGAGGATCCACTAAACTAAAAAAGAAGAGCGATAAACCCAACCTTAAAACACAATAAGAAAGTTTGTACATTAAACAAAAGGAGGACCTTCCAATGGTGAATAGATTTTGGCGGCACATAAATCATGCATTAACTCTTAATAGGGGATTAACCTATCCAAAATGAAGACCCAAAGATACAAAGAATCTTGTATTTTAGTCAAAACATACCACAAACCAGAACCGAACACATTATGAAAACCACCATAAAGTGTTACCAATACATTTCTCATAAAAGAACACCAATGAAAACTATAACTCAACTCACCGAAAAAACAGACACCTAAAACATTTTTCAAATAATAGGGGTTCTAAAACTCAAAATATCCCACAAAAATAATCCAAAAAGTGCATAAAAAATGACCCAAACACCAGTTTTCAAAACATTAGATTTTCTTTAAAAATAATTTATTTTAAAGTAAATGAGGTTGGCGGTTAGAGAATTCACCATTTCTACCCCATGAGCCTCACACAGAATTGTTTCTATGCCATACTAAGTACCCTCATCATATACATAAAATCACACATCCATTCATGCCATTAACCATCCATATCCCTATGTAAACTCATTCATGTGGCTAGTCAAAGAAATTAAAAAGATTTTAAAAAAATATTTCCACTATTCAAAACCAAGACATTCAACCAACACTGCAATTTTCAAAAAACAACTAGCCATAAAATTAAAAAAATTAAAATATTACAAACCTTTTTATAAAATCATCAATCATTAAAATACAAACTCACTCTCAAGTCATTCACATTAATTTCAAAACATATCAATCCATTTAAAATCACTTTATAATTTTCATTTCCACCAGTTTCAGAAATCAAACCATTTCCTCTTACGTAGAAAATTAATTCAAAAACTTTCAAATTCATTAAAATTAAGTCATTGTAACTTTAAAACAAGTTATACATGATCCTAAAACAATGACACAAGACAATTCGAGATAAATTTAGTATCTGTGGGTGGCTTTGACATATGGTTGGTTTCCCTGTTCCAATCACTTCACCATCACAGATAGTGTTCTAGGAAAATATCTCTAGCTCAACATGGATTATCAAGCCCTATGATCTCACTAATACCATTAACCCAACACTCTTTTCAATCCCCCAATCATTGAAAAACCATGAGAACAAAAAAAACATAGATAAAACCCAAATTCCCATAGAAAATTTAATCCCATCATGAGTTGTGTTGGCCAGTAACACTACCCATAATATTAATGTCATGTCCTGAAAATACTAGCTATGGTTTACCCAGAATATTTCACAAAATAAAATGTCTTAAAAGAGATAACCTGCTCTAATACCAATTTTTTCACGAGCCGAATTGAGTCTCCATCCAAACAGGCACCCGACCCAGTCCATGGAAAGTTCCTTTGGGTCTCCCATATCCCCAAATGATGGTATAAGTTCCCCAGTATCATAAATAGTGGATTGGGAATGATTTACCCATGTAAAGAAATATTAAACAAAAATAATAATAAATAAACTGAATCTCAAAATTCAAACCAAACAAGCCTTAAATAAAATTCATAATTGAGTAACATAGTTTTAAATAAAACCCAAGAGGTCCACAACTCACAAAGAGTAGAAAGTCTGACTCCATAACCACCACACAACAAGGGGACATCACCCCCAATCCTTCCCCAAATCATCAAACACAGAATAGTAGCTAACAACCCAAACCGCCATCTCCATGGACCTTTCCCTTACCTGTGTCAAACATTATCAAGTCTAATTACACCCAAAGGTGTAAGTATGGTGTGATCATAATCCCAATAGGATTCCACCCAAAATATACCATTGGAAAAACATTTTAATACACAATCCAGAACGTTTCTATAAATAAGAAATGATAGTTTCAATTACTAAAAGTTGAAACTTTAAATAAAAATAGTTTTCAAGAGGGAAACATTAAAGAACATACAATTTAAAATGAATCAAAAATGATAATGAATTTTCTAAAAAACATGTCTAATGCTAATGGTAAGTACTATATATCCAGGGATAATTAGTCATGGGAACACCCGTAGTCACTAGTGAGTTGTGGGGCCCTAGGTACATCGTATCTCGATGTATAAGTAACCATAACCATTATCTTTATCATGAATGATCCACTAGGAAGGGAAACCCCAAGGTACAATTGTCCCCAAAAAACATCAATGTTTATTTAGTGATTCCATTATAAAACATTATATGTTAAATAGGGATGATACTACTACCATATCACTATCATACTTGTCCTAGTCTACCCACCTAGATACCTGGGTTTCCCTATTTTTTCTCAATGAAGTTTCACAAGTCATAAAATACCATATTCACATGAAAATTCCATTTCGAAATCATGAACACAAAAATAAACCCACAAACATGTCTCATAATACCCTTTTCACATTCAAATTCATTTTAACATTATACACACACAAAAACATCCCATAAACATGTCTCACACCTTTATCACAATTTAATAAATCATCTCAATAATTTTTAAAATATTATAAAAATGTTTCACATCACAAATGCATGATTTCTCTTTAAAAAATAATTTTAAGAACATACACACACTAAAAAATTACTCCACTATATTTTTCACTCTTTGGGTAACTCAATTAACCACTTAAAATATTTATTAAACATTTTCAAGAAGTAAAATAACTCTTTTCACACAAAATCCATTCAAAAACCCTATTTCATGTTCAAATGATCCCCAGTTATATAACAAAATAAAATTGGAATCCTTATCAACATTTAATAAAGCACCATCACATATTGTAAAATTCCATCAATTAATACAACATGAGTTAAACATGAAAAACACTCAATTTCAAGGAAAAATGAAACTTCAAAATAAAACTCTTAACCAATAATATCAAAAATGATTTCTCACTACACACAATAAGTAAGAAAAATTCTAGTATGGTCAATCATGAAAGATAACTCATCATATAACCCTTACATAAGGAATCACCTACCTTAGATGTCAGCAACCCCAAATCTTTGGGCGAAACATCAACTGTGCCACTGCCACACCACAAAGGAATGAAAACGAACCCTAACCACGAATATTGAACGAAGAAACTCAAAAACCAACCCTAGTAAAAAATTACTAGTTTATAGATATTTTTTACTTCAAGGAGGAGGGTATAAATTGTAAGGAAATGGAAAAAACAAGAAAGGAATTCACTTCCATGAAATACCGTGAAGTTTCACTACCAAAAACCCCTTTAAAAATGGGTTCTATAGAGCTTGAGGGATATTGGGAGCCTTAAATGGATCTAATTGTCAAATGAGGGGAAATAGGGGGAAAATATGGTTAATCCAATAAAAAAATTGGATTTTCAAAATATATTTTTTGAGCTAGGAACATTGCATTGTTTGTCATCACGGTTTAGTAAATTGGGCATCCAAAACGTGTGCCCAGGTCTATCCAAGAATAATAAATTGTTTTTATCCAAAATTAAAGGGGGTACTAAGGGAATACTAGGAGAAATGATAGGCCTAGAATATAAGATAAATAATGACCCAAAATCTGAAACCTATCACACCTCACTCCCAAGAAAATAACCAAGAACCCAACCTGAATTGAAATAAAGTAAAACTTAAAAACCGAGTGTGATAAGGAATTAACTTGGATAATGTAAAGGTTACCCACAATAATATAAAAAATTAAAAAGGATTATTTAGGGTGTTCATCATTTCCTTCAATCATACATTTTATATTTCTACAATAATTCTTTGATTTATGTCCTTATTTCCCAAACATAAATCATTTCCTTGTTATATTGGAACACTTTATTGGGGGTATTCATCCACACATCCACATGAAGAAAATAGAACCATCTTTTATTTATGTATACACCACTAGAGCTCTTATAAACCTCCATAATTCACTTCTTTGGTGTGTTTAGGATATGGTAAAGGTATATATTGTTAATCAGATTTTCTGAAAAATGGTTTGGTGTAAACACAATATCTTTTACTCCTGTCAACACAGCATTCAGTTGCTCAATTTCAACACCTTATCCTGCATATTTTATGTTAAATTTAATCCTTAAGGTTCCACCCATTGAATAAAACCATCAATAATAGCGTGATCAATAATATTTATTGTGAGAAATGCATATAATTATCTATAAGATATCTTAATCATGATACATTATTTTTATTTCTAAAACCCCTTAGGTTTAACCTTGATTATAAATTTTCAGTATCCATTAAATTTATTCAGGATTGTTTGTAATGAAAATGGGGGTTACCCTAAGCATGTCCCCTGGGAGTGTCAAACCAGGTGTGAATTAAGTCTCATTTTCCTGTACAAGGTTACCACATGTCAGGATCGGAATATCCTTTTGGAGTTATTACTCCTCGCTACATCTGTTCTAGAACCACATCCACTTTTAGTATCTGGATAAGGATGTATTACTAAGAAGAACTAAATAATATCTACTTTACCAAAATTATAGTATGTTCATCTGTACTTATCCTCAAATTCTGCCTTAGGTTTATGTTCTCTAACCTATGTTTTCCAAAATATAGTTCCATAGGTTTCTACTAAACATCATTTGAAAACAACTATAGTGACCTGACCCTAGAAATCCTAAAGTTGGTGTCTGCTATCAATTACATTGGAATTATTACGAAGAATCAAATCCCGAAGGAAATAGAGATTAGTATTCTTGGTAAAATAGATACATAAATGATTCTTTTATTACAAATTAATGCACTATTACAACCTAATTTTTTTCTAAATAACTTTAAGGAAAACTTTATTTCATCTATTAAATCCCTCTATATCTTTCGTAGTACGCATCATGGATTATTGGGGAGTGAAACATAATAAAGGTGAGCTCAAATTATCACTAAGGAGAAAATATAGTAGAATAAATAATTAATCAATTAGTGTATTAATTATGATATGGTAAATAACTGAACTCAAATTCCATATAAACAATAAACTAATAAAAAGTGCATAAACAATATGGAATGGTAATAACGAGAAACATGTATCATTTAATGAACTAAAAATTAAGTGTATCTAATTATATGTCTATGAAAAATCTCTTAGAAGAATAATAACTGAAACCAAATGAAGGTAATGCTTTCTTAATGTACACCATATCTAAGGCACATGAAAACATATACCAACAAGACCTTTCACAAGAAGGTTTAAAACAATGGATAGAACCCCATTTAATTTTTACAACTTATTGTATCATTACAACCTATCGAATAATCAAGGATCTATATAAATTCCAGGATCCATCCTTCATTACAAGTCTAAATAAGTCATCATATCAAATAAAAAATATATTCCTTATAAAATATCTATATTGAATAAAGAATATATAATTACCAATACTTCCCCAAATAATCAAATAACTATCAAAGTATATAACGTATGTAAAGTGTTATATGTTTTTGTAAATAGTAATATCTATAAAAAACTAAATTGATAATTAGGGGTAATTAAGTGTTCAATGATCATTTGAGATTTAATATTTCAAGGAAAATAACAAATGATTCAAGGATGTTAATGTGAAAAATATAAGTGGCTAAATCAAATATAAACCATCCAAATGAGTAATGAGGATGTTATTAATAAAAAAATACTTAGTGGAGTAAAAATAAAGCGTTTTTTTGTTTATGAATATAAATTCTGAAAAATATATTTTAAAATCATTATTGATGAAAATATTCTTTTCATTTATAAAAACATTTAGAAAAACATTTCTTTAAAAATTACCTGTGAACTTTATTTTAAAGGTAACCTTTTATAAATGCAAAGGATTCATCAAAGATATGATGGTGGGTAAATCCGTACTTTTCAAACAAGGTAAAATGAACATTCCTTTTTCATGGTAAAAAGGTAATAAAAATTCCTTGATGAGAAATAAAAAAATAAGATTCATTTGAAAACATTTTTAAAGGAAAAAAATGGTTAAAATTTATTTACCAAATAATTTTAAAAGAATTTTTTAAATTTTTATTAATAAAACATGGTTCTTAGAATAAAATAGGTTATCTAACTAAAGTGACAAATAAATTCATTTTTTCTTAAAAAAATCTAAAAAAATTTAAGTACCAATTAGTGTAAAAATGGTACTAATACATGAATATATTCATGAATAACCATAGGATAATAAAATGAAATGTTTTATTGAAAAATGGTAATATAATTTATTTTAATAGAAATTCAATTTAAATTTCATTATATTTATTATTGAGAAAAATAATCTTTTAAAATTCCAAAGTGTCTCTTACCTCTTTGAAACATTTTAAATCAAAAACAAAATGAATGAATAATATTATATGGATTTTTTCAATACCCTTAAGATTAGTTAATTTACGATATAATATAAAAATGGGAAGTACATACAACACACAAAATATGTAAATGGCGAATATGATATATATCCCACATAAGAAAAAAAGAGAGATGAAAATCCCTTACGTTGATTTTCTTTTTGAGAGAACGTCCTTTAACATACTATAGAATAAACTTATGATAACTTTCTACTTGATTCAGAACCATTTTAACGTTTATAATTAATATTAATTCACTTATTATCATTTTTTATAGAACTAATTGAATAATTATGTTTATGTCGGGTGTTTTTACCAAATTCGATTTATGTGTAAAAAACAACTTTGGAAGGTCAACTTTGGTCAAAGGGTCATTATATAACATTTCTAGAAAAATGATAATGATATAATTATCATGTTTACAAATTAATTATACATAAAAATCAATCATTAAATATGTTTTCTAAAAATTAATCAACATTTCAATTAAAGAGATGGTTGTTCCTATGTATGTATGAGTAACGTTATCATTTTTCAATGATCGTCATGGATAGAAGGTAAGTAACATTATATATTTATAGAATTAACAAGATATAATAAATAAAATTTTATATAATAATACATAAATAAAGAAATATATATATATATATATTACTTGTGATGAAATTGTAATCACATTGTGTCGAGGAGGAGGTAGTCCACACGTCCATGAATGATGGTATCACTTTTTAGGTGTGTAAAAGCATAATAAAGAAAATGATATATATATATATATATATCAAGAACATTAATTATGTAATAAATATCATATATATGTTATTTATGTCTCAATTTTTTAATTATAATAATCCTTTATACATTTCATGGATTGTGTGAAATAATCACATCGTTTTGAGGGGGCAGTGGTAAACACTTCCACAAACAATATTATCGTTTTTAAACAAAATGGAAAGAATAAAAATATGAGATGTAAAAGAATTAAATAAGAATAAATAAATAATAAATATCATATATAGAAAATTTAAAATGGGTTTTTTATCATAATTACCACCATGGGAGGTGGTAATTTAAGAATAAACAATCATCATTTCATGAGGCGGTAGATCATCATTCACAAAAATAAAGTGTTCGTTACACATTGGATGGATGTGTGTGAAAGTTTCGGTATAATTATTATAATAAAAAACCTATAATATTTAGGATACTTGTTTTATTATATGAAAATTGAATAAGAACATTTGAGGTTGTACAGAATTAATTTAAAGAAAAATGATTATTGGAAAGCATTAGCATAAAAATCAGATAACTCCTTTTGGTTTATACCGAAGGGTTTCCATGGAAGGATTTACAACCAAAGGGAGGATTAAAGGTATAGTTTATAGATATTGGAAATCAATTAAGGTAGATATTGGATCAAAATAAGTGATTTTATAGTTTCGTGTAATGGGAAGAAGAGTTGGACTTTATAGTGAACAAGAAGTTGCACTCTTATAATATTCTAACAAAGGAATTCTTCCCACATTTTTTATGTTTCAAGTGGATCCAATAGTAGAAAATATCAGTACAAGAGAGTATAGGCTCGATAGAGGTCCATTAAATAGATTTTCGACAAGTGTATATATATTTTTGTGTCGTATGGTTGAGGTTTATTCCCTTATTAAACTTAATTTAACCTTAATCTTTGTAATTAATTTTAATTACTTTAACTAGTAATTTTTGTCAAAAAACGTTTTTCTTATTAGAAATTATAAATTATTATTATTAAAAATATGGAATATATTTTTCTAAATTCCAATAATATAAGTGTAAAAAATTAATTTAAAATTTATCATGTAAGCATGATGAAAATGTGGGTTTCTAATGTAAAAACATCTAAAAATTTGCTATATTTTTTTGATCAATTTAAAAGTGAAATAGATTCAAAGGATATAAATTTTATTAAATGATAAAAAAATTATATAATTAAAATTTAGAAAATATTGAAAATGTAATTAATCTACGTAAATATATTATACGAAAATGTAGTCTTGAACTAAAATTATATATTTTTTACTATTCATTAAAAAATAAAAAGTTTCAAAAAATATAAAAATTCACCCTAACCAAGTTCATATGTTTATATTTCAAATATGATGTTTATTTTAATATATTAAATCAATTAATGTTTCAAAATTCATATTTTATACATTTTCTCCATTAAAAGGACGTTGAATTACCTTTATAAAAATATAGGTTTTTAGGTGTAGATTATAGTTTTTTCTTATTTTATGCCTATAAAACATAATGGATGTATTGAAAAAATATGTTATTGAATATATAAAATATATATTTCATTAAAATAAATTACTAATTTTAATTAATTTTTTTAATTAAGATAAAACTCCTTTTGGAACCATAAAAATAAATATATTTCTTTTTATATCCAATTGGTTCATGTTTTTATTTCTCATTAATTGGTAAACCATAAATTAATTTTTTTTATTTATATATACCATAGATTTTTATAAGTTATTTATTACTATTCATAACTGATATTTTGTATGTCTTATTATATTAAATAATAATATTTTAATATTATGACATTATTCAGTAAAACTCGGTCTTGCGTGTAACTCATGCAATCGAAGATGGTTTATCTTGTGTGTAACGCAAGTTAACATGGTATTTCATGTATTTAAATATATAGAATCTATTTTAAATAGTAAATATATTATAAATTATCCAGATATTATATTCCATTACATGCTTGGGGTCGCATGTCATATAAGATATTGAATACTATGTTCTAATTTTAGAATTTAAGGGTGTTACATTATTCCCATATTAATTAATATACATCCTCACAATTTAAACTCAAAAATGGTGATAGATTATTTGATATTTTTAATGGTTAAATACCACATTTTGAGAGGGGTTTGTAAAACATCCTTTAAAAAAGAGAGAATGGGAATTGAAAAGTTCTCATGGACTTACATATAACTAGGTATCTAAGTTAGAGAACAATAGTGGAAAGTATATATATATACTTGGAGGAAAAGAATTAATATTTATAGGGATTGATTGAGGTCATCATTCACAATCAATTGAATAATCATGTGAAATTTTGGGTCCTCAAATCCATAAATTTTTATTGATTTAGAAGGCCATTGGCTGAAAAAAATGGTATTGTGAAAATATTTTTTTTTCTTTTTTCTAATGATGTGTAATTATTTTCATACCTATTAATAAAGGTAAATAAAATTGATATATTTCAATAAACCAATTTCAATTTTTGTATGCTTCAGTCCGTTTTCCAATTCATTAAAACTTAATATTGATGCATGAATCACTAAAAAAACTTTTAAAGGATCGGACGGCCCATAAAAGAGTGAAAAGTTTTACTATTTGTCTTTAAATACATCCAAAAATATATATGGATAATATATTAATCAATAATCATTAAAAATTATTTTATTCGTCAATTCATTTAACTAAAAACAATGAAAAATTAGCCACGGCATTACATAGGTTAGTGGTAGGTGTGAAACCACTATTATCCTTCTATAATGGGTTCAAGACCCACAACCTTGCTGGATTTTATTGCTTGTCACCCAGATTATAGGCTTTCCTTTTCTAAAGCCAATTAATATAATTTCAAAAATAAATTTTATGTACGTCCTTGAAATAAGGTTAATCACTGAAAAGACTTTTAACTATGTTTTTTAACATAACCTCAATACATATATACTTATTCAAATTATTTCAAAATCGATCGTTCAATAGTATATTGTTTATAATCTAGAATAAGAAGTTGAATTTTGTAATTTACAGGGTCCCCACATTAATGGCAATGAACTATAAGGGATTGATTATGACGATTTTCATTTCCCTCCATCGTATTGTTCATTTTTCGCTAAAATAATTTTATTTATGTCCTTATTTCCCACACATAAAGAATTTAATTGTTTCATTGAGACACATTCCTAGGTGTATCCTTCCACACTTTTCGTATTTCAAAAATCAACACTTATTTTATTTATAGTCTCCACCACTCATGCTATAATAAAAATCCATCCATCTCTTATTTGGTGTGTTAAAGAGTTGGTAAATGTCCATATTGTTAATCATATATAGAGAAAATAGATTTGGAACAAACATGAAATCATTCAATCCTATATACACATCATTTGGTTGCTTATTTTCACCACATTTTCCATTATGTTTGATGTTAACTTGAATCCTATGGGATCCAGGCATTGACTAAAACCGGAAAGTATAGTGTGATCAACATTAGTCATTGTGAAAAAAGCATACAATTATCTATAAGAAATCTAAATCATGAAACCTTATATTTAAATCAAAAATAACTTAGGATTAACCTTGATTATTCATTTTCATTATCCATTAAAATGATTCATAATGGTTTAGAACGAAAACATGTATTATCCTAAGAATGTCCCCTGGGTGTTTCTAACTAGGTCCATAGTATGGATCGTTGTCCTGTATAAAATTACTCTGATTCATGTTCACAACACCTTGTTAAAGTTATTACTCTTAGTTACAACTATTCTAGAACCAAATCAACATGTAGTATCTAGACAGGGATGTATTTTTAGGAAGACCCATATAATCTCTACCTTACAAAAATTCTAGGATATTATTCTATTATTATCCTCAAATTATACATTAGGGTTATGTTATCTATCCTATGTTTTCATAAATCTATTTCCCAAGGTTGATAATAATCATTCATTGATACCAACTATAGTTACATGACACTAAAAGACCCAGATTCGGTGTCTGATATCAATTATGTTGGCATGATTACAAGGAATCATATACCAAAGAACTGAGAGTTTAGTAGTCTTGGTAAACTAGATACATAAATTTGTCTTGTTTTACAAAGTAATTCACCAATTAAAATATAATGTTTTTTTAAATAATATTAAGAATAACTTTATTCTATCTAGTAAATACCTCCATATATTTCATAGTATGCATCTAGATTCATGGAGAAATAAACATAATAAGGGTGAGCACAAATGCTTGGTAAGAGAAAAATATAGAAAATGAAATAATGAATAATTGAGAATAATAATTATGACATGTTAAATAACTAAACTCACTTTATATATAAAAAATAAACTGAGAAAAAAGTGCATAAACAATTTGGATAGGTAATAACTAGAAACAAATATTATTTTATCAATGAACTTAAAAATATGTGTATTAATAGATATGTCAATGCAAAATCTCTTGGATGAATAATAACTGATACTAAATGAAGTCAATGAATTATTAATGAATGTCATATCTAAGTCACATGAAAACATATACCAAAATTAAATTTCCCAAGATGGTTTAAAACTATGGATATAAACATGTTTAATTTGAACATCTTATTTGTCTCATGAGAAGTTATCTATGTATCGAGGAGATATATAAATTCTTGGCCCCACTCATCATTACCAGTCAAATTAATTCCTCACATCTAATAATAATAATAACTAATATGTATTATAATTTACATTTGTTGAATAAAGAATATGTAATTATCCATATTTTCCCAAAAAATCAAATAACATTCAAATTCGACACTCCATGTAAAATTTTATATGGATTAGGAAATAGTAATATACAATTTAAATGAAATTGATAATTAGGGGGAACTAAATGTTAAATGATTAAACTAAATTGAATATTTCAAGGGGAATAAAAATTGATTCAAGGAATTGAATGTGAATATCATCCTTTTCTTAATCAAAAATAAATCATCCAGAGTAAGAATAGGGATGTAACCAATACAAAAATTCTCAAGTGGTGTAAAAAATTAGGGATTTTGTTGTTGATTAATGGAAATAATATAAAATATATTTTGAAATAATTATTGAGGAAAATATTCTTTCTTGTGAATCCTTTTGAATATCACATCCAAAGACATTTTATTTAAAATGTATCCTTTTATACATAAAAAAGATAGATTCAATGAAATTATAGTGGGTAAATATGTACTTTTCAAATGAGGTAAAAGGAGATTCCTTTTTCATGGTAAAAAGTATAAAAATACAATATTGGGAAAGGGATAATAAGATTAATATAAAAACATGTCTAAAAGAAAAAAATGGAAAAAAATTTAACCAAATTATTTTAAAATAATTTTTTAAAATATTTTAATAAAACAATGTTTTTAGAAGAAAACATGTTCTCCAACTAAAGAGAGAAATAATGTTGCTTTTTCTTAAAAAAATTCTTAAACATTTTGAGTACCAAAGATTAGTAAAATGGTAATAATAACTAAAAATGGTCACAAATAATAATATGAGAGGAAAATTATATCTTTTATTGAAAAATTGTCAAATAATTTCCTCAAATTTAAATACCATTGAACTATAATTGTAGTTGTTGTTGAGGAAAATATTGGTTAAGCATTACGAAGTGTCCCATACCACTTTGAAACATATTAAATCATAAACATCGTGAAGGAATAATATTAAAAGTTTGTTTTAAATGCCATGAATATAAATGAATTGATGATATAATATAAAAAATGGGAAGTACATAAATTGCATAAAAGAATTAAGTGGAGAACAAGACATTTATCACACAAAAGTAAAAAAGGTGAGGTGAAAATCCCTTACCTTAGGCTTCCTTTTGGGTGAGAATCTTTTAACATCATGTATAATAATATTATTTTAATTTTATAATTTATATATATACTTTTTCATGTTTATAATTAATTTTATTTAACTTGTTATCATGTTGTTTACAACTATTTATACAATTATGTCTACATTGGGTGTTTTTTCCAAATTCAATTTAGGTATCCAAAACAACTGTGGTAGGTCAAATATGGTCAAAGGGGTCATTATATAACATTTACATAATAATAATCATGACATTAATATAATTTTTATTCACTAATTTTACTTTTAAAATCAATCATTAAATATGGTTAGGAAAAATGAATCAATGTTACAATCACAGTGACGGTTGGTCTTACATATGCAAGAGCAACGTTCTCCTTTTTCAATGATAATTATAGAAAGAATATAAGTAACAATATATCTTTAAAAATGAATATTCTATCAAAAATACCATGTTATATAATCATATATACTTATATATATATATATAATTCTTATGATATAAAACTAATCACATCATATCGAGGAGGTGGTAGTATACACGTCCACAAACGACGTTATCAGTTTTTAAGTGTGCGAAAGGGAAATGAAGAAAATGATATATATATATATATATATATATATCTAGAAATTTAATTATTTCATGAATTTAATATATATATTTTTGTCTTTCATTTTTAATTATAATCATCTTTTATACATTCCATGGATCGTGTGAACGAATCACATTGCTTTGAAGGGGTGGTAGTCCACACTTCCCTAAACAATGTAATCATTTTCAAAAAAAATATAAAGAATAAAGATATATATTGGAAAAGAATTAAATAAGACTGAATACATAATAAATATCATATATAACATATATAAATATATGTTTCATTATAATGACTATTATGAGATGCAGTGAAGTAAAAATGAACAATCATCATTCTGTGATGTGGTAGTTTGTCGTTCACATAAACAGTATGCTCATTACCATTAGATGTAAGTGTGGGTTAGTATAGGGATAACACTTATAATAACAAAACCCTATAATATACATGATAATTGGGTTATTATATTAACATGGTATAATAATAGTTGAGGTGGTGGAAATGTAATTGATGAAAAGTGATCATAGGAAAGAATTTCCTTAAAAATCGTGTTACTCCTTTTTATTTACACCAAAGAATTTACATGGAAGAATTTAATCCAAAATTGGGGCTTAAATTCTAAGTGGTGTAATTTTTGGAATTTATTTGGGTAGATATTATCTGACCCTTATTTGTTTGAGAGGTGTGGTGAATGGAGAGAAATGGTGGTCTTTTACAATTAAGGAGGAGTGGCACTCGTGTAATATTTGGACAGAGGAATTCTTCCCACATTTTTCACGTTTCATGTGGATCCAATAATGTACCCAATTTAATAACATATAATATATGGTTGATATATGGCCATAAAATATCTCTTGTACAATTTTCTATGTCATTTTGGTCCTTATGGTTAAGGTTTAGTCCCTTTTTAAGGTTAATTTAACCGTAATCATTGTAATTAATATTAATTACTTTCACTAATATTTTTTGTCAAAAAAATTATTATTAGAAATTATAAGAAATTATTATTCCAAATTTGGAATTCATTTTTAAAAATTCCAATCCTAGAAGTTTCATAAATTAATTTAAAATTTATCTCATAGGCCAGACAATAATGAGGGTTATTCAAGTATGAATGTATGAATGTTTTTTATGTTTTTTATATTCAATTTCAAAATGAAATTGATAAAAAAGAAGTAAATTTTAATAATTTAAAAAAATACAATCTAATTTAACTTTAAAACAAAATAAAAAAATAACTTTACCTAATTAAAAAATTAGATAAATAAGCATTTTTGAACTAATATTCATTAATTTTAACTATTCTTTAAAAAATGAATTGTTTCCGAAAAATATAAAAATTCCCCATAACCTAAATATTATTTTTATATTTAAAATATGAATTATATTTTGAAATATTAAATAAAATAATGTTTCGAAATTCATATTTAATATGGGTTCTCCATTAAAAGGCTGTAAAATTGCCTTTATAAAAATATAGGTTTTTTATGTAAAATAGGGTTTGTTCTTATCTTATTCCTATAAAAAATAATGGATTAATAACAAAAAAAAAATTACTGAATATATAAAATCATATTTCATTAAAATCATTCACTACTAGTAATTAATTTTCTTTATTAATATAGAACACCTTTAGAAGCATAAAAATAAATATATTTCATTTTATATCCAATTGGTTTTTATTTTCATTTCACATTAATTAGTAACCCATGAATTCATTTTATATTTATATAAACTATACAGTTTCATAATTTATTTAATACTTTTTATAATTTCTAGTTTATATCTCATTATATTAGATAATAATATTTTTATAATATGTAATTTTTTTTGTAAAACATTGTCATGTGTGTAATGCATGCCATCAAGGAAGGTCTCTTTTATGTGTTACTCATGTTAAAATAGTGTTTCATACAGATAATTCCTATCATATGGTGTTGAAAAAGAAAATTTATATTCCTAATGCAGCACAAAGTCTGATTGGGGTTGTCTCACTTGAGGACCTTTCGTAGTTTGTTTACCTACTTGATCTAATTCACATACAAAATAATTATTATTTTTTTGTTTTATGTTTTATTATTGGAAGGAAATTTCAAAAAAAAAATTAAATTTATGTATAAAATAAAACTAACATTCAATTATAAATTACAATGAAATGCTAAATAGAATATAATTAGAGAAGAAAAGATGTTCTCCGGAGATAATTGTTAGGGAGCACTATCATTTACCAGCATCATATCAACTAAGTGAACACACTCCATTGTATGAGTTCACACCCCAATCTACCCTGGTTATGAATGAAAAGTGTACTTAGATATCTCCAAGCTCTATCACCATCCATATCCTAAATTAAATGAAAATGGATTCATATTAAGAAGCTACAACCACAGTGATGACTACACCAACTAAAAATTATCCTTAAAATTAACTCAAAGAAGATAAAAAAACATGGTATATATTTAAAGAATCAATCCCTTGGGATATTCCATGGGTGATTTACTACTAATATTTATTGTAAAAGTTCATGGTGTTAATACTAGAAGAATAAAAGAAGAAGAATGGAAAAAAATTAAGGCGAAGAAGATGGACACAAAAATAAAACCATGAATGAATTAGAATTTATTTCAAAGAAACTAGTGTTAAATTATATTTAAAATAAAACAATATTTAAATTGATAAATATAAAAATAAAAGAATAAAATAAATTGGTGCACTAGCTTACCCTTTATAATATGCCCTCTAAAATATGTCTCACATTCGGTATAAAATATATTCAAATAACCCCAAGGTAAATTCTTATAGGATGCTTGAAATTGAATTTATAATGTGAACATAAAATTTCACATTCATTAGTGTCTCCTAGAGGAAGGTATATAATTTGTAATGAGTATGGATTTTCTAGATGAGAGTTCCAAGAAGCTTCCTTCAATTTATATCATTCAATTTCAACATTAATTGTTAAAAAACTACATGTAATTTATTAGTATAATTCACCTTTGAGTCCTATTTTATATCTAGGTGGAATAACATAAATTGGAGGTGTGTAGACCAAGTTATGCTTCAGTTACAGAGGTGGGGTCCATGTTGTCTACCCCAAAGGTTTTCAAACTTTAATGATTTTTAGGCCTCTAGATGTTCAAATATGATCTTGTTATAGAATATCAAGTTGAAGAAAATAAATCACATAATCCTAAAAAAATAATCACATTAATTCGATATATATTTGCGGACCCTATTTAATTTTCTTATTATTATAAATTTTAATATTATTTTTTAATGAACCTTTATATTTTGATTCTTTCTTTGAAATTTGTGATTATAATAAACCTCACATCCACCACATAACCACGTATGATAAAAACCAAAGGTCTAGTGATGGTGATTTTTTGTTTCCCCAAATCCCTACCATTTTTTCACATTTTTTGGTTCTTTTTGTTTTTTTCATTTTTTATTCAATATGGGGAAAAAATAAAGTTTACATTTAATTAATAAAATAACCTTTATCATTTCCAAAAATAGAACCCCCACTCTTATTCCTTGCAATGTAAAACATCCTTTCCACCATGATACCCTTTACCCCAGCACTTCAACTTTAAAATATCATGCAAATTCCAAGAGTATAATAGGAATGGATAAAAATATATTGAAACATGGATCACCCCTATGAAGGTCATTCACGATCACTACAAAAAAACTGGGCACGGCCAGCGCCACCCCTTTATCAGCGCTAATGAAAAAGCCCTGATAAAGGGGGGCATTTATCAGCTCTCAAAAAAACGCTGATAAAGGGTGCCTTTATCAGTGCTAAAAAAAGAGCTGATAAATGTACCCATTTATCAGTGATTTTTTTAGCACTGATAAAGGCCCCACCTTTATCAGCGCTTTTTTTGAGCACTGATAAAGGGACCCCCTTTATCAGCACTTGTTTAGTAGCGCTGATAAAGGGGGGCCTTTATCAGCGCTTTTTTTAAAAGCGTTGATAAAGGGTCGACTTCAAAAAAAATTAAAAACAATTTTAATATATAAATATAGTTATATAGTTATATTGATATAAATATAGTATATAATATTTAAATATATTTTAGATAAGTATAAATGTACATTTACACTTATTATACTTAATATATATGATATTTAGTGAAAATGGCTTCTTAAAAAAATTAAAAATTATTTTTAATTAATAATTTTCTAATTATTATGGAGTAATAGTCATTTAATAACAATTTGAAGACTAAAAAAATAAAAAAAAATAAAAAAAGATCTAAAATATGTTGAAAATTCAACTCGAACTTCAAACGGCCATAACTTTTGATTTGGGTGTCCGTTTGAGCTCTACCACATATCAAATCAAAGCCTGCGACGAGCTCTACATTGCTACGACCCGGGAGATCCTTGGTCAAGCGGATTTAGAGGCCAAAAGATGCTGAGAAGGCCTCCAAAATTGAGTTTTTAGTCGAGGTACCCAGATGTTTTAACATTTTATAGATTTTCAGCCTCATTTAAGGGGGTATTATTGGCTTTTTTTGGTGGGGACTGAATTTATTCCAAGGTATTACATTCATATTGATATTATATCATTGAAATTTCAACCTTTTTTATAATTAACTGCTATTTATAATCAAATATATAACTATATGTACATATTTTTTATATATTCACACCCAAAAATTAAATTTTTTAAATAAATAATTTAAAATATTTACATACAAAATATATTAGATTTATCTAAACAATAACTAATATCCATTTTATTTAAAATACCAATATATGAATATTTATATAACTACTATATTTTAATATAACTATACATATATATATATATTAATAGAACTATATGTATATATTAATATAACTATATATATATATTAATATAACTATATATATATATTAATATAACTATATATATATTAATATAAATATATATTACTATACGAATAAATATTACTAAATATATATATATAAATAAATATATATATATCATGAATAAGAGAACAAATCAATATAGGGTAGTGGCAAAGGCTTTAGGTGCGCCGGGGGGAGGTCTCGAGATCAAATCCGGGTGGAGGCACGGGTGCGCGCGCAAGGTTGATTTAAAGCGCTAGCGCTGATAAAGGGTGTAGGAGGTGTGGGAAGGCGCTGGAGGTGTGGGAAAACGCTGATAAAGGGGGGCTCAAACTCTGTAAAGCCCCCCCCCCCCCGAGATTGGCAATATTTTTTTAATTTTTTTAATTTTTTTTTATTTTTTTTTATTTTTTTTATTTTTTTTAATAAGTGCTAAAAGAAGGCGCTAATAAAAGACCCTTTTATCAGCGCTTCATTTTAGCCCTGATAAAAGGCCCCTTTTATCAGCTCTTTTTTTAGCACTAATAAAAGGGGTCTTTATCAGTGCTTTTGGAGCGCTGATAAAGGGGACCCCCCTTTATCTTCACCGGAATTAAGAGCGTATTTTTAGCGCTGTTAATGGCCATTTTTAGCGCTGATAAAATCCATATTTGTAGTAGTGGATATCTATGAGAAAAATAAGGATTGATTTAAAGGTTTTATTTTATAGATAATTGGTTTATCAAAATATTCCTCAATAATTTTAAATTTTTTTACATTGTCATGTCTATGAAAAGTTCAAATGAATATTCTAGTTAGTGACATGTCCCAATATCACTCATAAAATATGATCAAGATAAAAAAGGAAGTACATGGTCATAAAATCCTCTCTGGAACGGCAAATATGATTTGGCACAATAACTATGGGCATTAATAATAATAACAAATCAATTTACATGAATTTCATAAATTCTACACATGAAAAATGGTAGGAAAATTTTATTTACAGGAATCAACTAATTCTCTAAAATCTTGAGTCCCCAATTCAATATATATTATTCACATTAAACATTTAATTTTCCTTTTTACTCATTCAATTTAATTGACATTGAAAAATAAAATTTGGCATAACAGGATTTCTATGAAACTCTTGTCTCCTAGAAATGTTATTTAAATCATGAATTCAAGAATCAAAATGAAACTTATTCACTTTAAAGCTCAAATCATAGTTTGGACAAAAATTAAAGGATTTTAAAAGATAAAAATTTAAAAGTTAATTCCAATTTGAAATAATGATTAGTCTTATTTCCTCTTTCTCTATTTGGTACCTTCTTGTTCCAATATGAAACTATAAAATAAAATTTTTCTATTAAGAAAAAGTATTATTTCATTTAAGATCAAAAAGAAAAGAGGGAGGGGGCTGCATTCTAGAATAATTCCTAAGATTTAATTTCAAATCCAAATTCCAAAGATTTAAAATAAAATTACTAGAATCAATGTAAAAGGAAAATTTTTTGTGTGATCCCCCTAGTGGGACATGAATTTTTAATGCCTTCATAGGGCAGTACTAGATGTTATCCAAAGTTTGATGGTGGTTGGGGGTTCTTTGACATGAAACACCACATGTGGATCTTCCTAGAATCTACTTATTTATTCTTATTATTGAGAATTTAATAGATCCCACTATTCAAAATTAAGTATATCATGCATGGGGGGTAGGATTAAGTATGGAACCTCATCCTCCATGATTTCTACTTGTTAAATGTCATCTTCAAAATCCAGTGGTTTCATCAGATGGGCTTCATGAAATTAATAACCATAGGTAGATTCAAAATATAAATTTGAAGTATTAATTTCAAAAACTTCCCTATTAATGTTGAAATATGTGTCTCTTGTTTAAAAAAAACAATTATTGTCTCTTCTTTTAATTCTTCTAGTAATTGTTCAATTCCTTCCTAGAGATCTAGTTGTTCCTCAATTGGTGTCATTTATTTTCCTCTTCATCCTCTAGGGAGTAATAATATTAATATAATTATGAAAATTAAAAAAATTTAGAAGTAGTACTCAAATTTTTTTCAATAAAATTGAATGAGTTTGAGTTCAAGAATGCATCATCTCCCTGAGGTTGTTTGGATTGAATATATTATTTTATGGAATGTGCCTCTTGAAGTTGATGATCGATGGGTAGAGGTAAGTAGTTGGGATCCTCCATCTTTACATCAAATTCCACCACTTGGTTGTTTTCTTCCGTTAATGGTGTTTTCTCTTCTTCGTTGTAAGGTTTGGGATGATCAGGTAGTTCCTCAAATTCATTCCATAATTTATCTAGTTCTTGATGATATCCCTCATGTAGATCATCAAGAAAGTATTTTTCATCTATATCTCATAGAAAAGGTTGAGTGAGAATGAATAAATCTTAAAGTACATCCATATTTACCTCATATGGTCTTCAATTTCAATAATGAGTGATTAAATTTATTCCACCACTACCTCAGGTTCTTACTCTAGCTCAGGGTATGGTAACTCGATTAATGAATGAACAGAGTCAAATAATCATTCCATATTTCTCCCCAATTCATATAAATTTTTTTCATCTTTTCCACTTAGTCATTTATATCATTATAATAACCTTATGGTTCTTGATATTATACCAGCAAGAAATCATCACTTGAAAAATAATTTTAGTTCAGAAACATCATGGTTTTTTTGTATTTTTTGGTTTTTTTAATCAAAATGTATGTATATTTTGAAAAAAAAAGATAAGTAAAATAATGATTCTATCCCTAAATAAAGTTCCAGTTTTAATGAATGCATATCATAGGGCATGGAAAAAAAATTATATTCCTAATACAGCATAGAGGCTGACCAGGGTTGTCTCACTTGAGGATATTTCTCAATTTTATTACCTACACCAGTTATGAATTAAATTTGTGCCTAGAAATCACCACGCTCACCCTCTATCCACCTCCTCAATCGAGGGAAAATGGTTGTAGATTAAGAAGTTAAACCTTATACAACCACAGTGAGTATTAAACCCACTATAAATTGTCATTATAATTAACTCAAATAATATAAAAACGTTTTATTATGTTCAAGAACCAGATTACTCCCCTAGGATATTCCTTTTATTAGTTACTCCTAATCATGATTATAAGAGTTTATAGTGATAAGATGAGAAGAATAAAGGAATAAATGGAAGAAAAATAATGGTGGATAATATGGAAACAAAAATAAAAAAATGAATGAATTGGAATTTATTTAAATGAAAATAAATTTAAATTAAATTTAGAATAAATCCAAATTTTAAATAACATAGATAATGAAATGAATAAAACAAATCCTTGTTGCAGCTTCCCCTCCAGAATCATTCCTCTAGAGGATGGATCCTATTTGGCACACCATATGTTCAAATCAACCCATGTTCCCTTATTATAGGATTCTATAAATTGAATTTTATATGTGACCTATAAACATTACATTCATTGGACACACCTAGAGGATGATACAAGAATTTATGTTGACTATGACTTTTTCTGGATGAGAAATCCAAGAAGCTTCCTCCAATGTATATTATTTAATTACCACCATCATTGTAGAATAACTTATTGTAATTAATTACAAAAAAATTGAAATTTCTTATTATTTAATATACAGGTTTAATCACTTCAATTGGAAGTGTGTTGACCAATTTATGATTCATTTACAAAGATGAGTTCCATGTTGTCTGCCCGGAATGTTTTCTAAATTCAATGATTTTTTCAAGAATTTAGATGTATGAATAAGATCTTGTCCTAGAATAAAACGATGAAGAAAATAAATCCAGAAATTATGATAAAATAATAACATCAATTTCATATATATTTTAAATATTAATTCCAAAATACCATTGTGATAAAAATATATCAAATTTCCAAAATTAACCAATTTTTACTGTTTAGAAAAAAGAACACCATTAATCCAAAATGGATGAAACTAATCAAAAATTAATAAATTAGTAGAATTTAAATAATTGATATAGACATAAAAATTAATAAAATATTATCTCTATCACATGAATTGAAATATATCTAATATATTTTAAATAAAAAATATATTATAAAGTATCGGTATATTATATTACCTTACCTGATTGGTGTCGCATTTCACAAACATTATTAAATCAAATTTTCTTAAAATATAATTTTGGGGTTTCAAAATAAATATCAAATAATTACAACACAAGTACCATAAATTACTAGTGTATTTAAAAAAATATGTTCATAATATATCAAATGAAACTAATACACAGTATCCTTGATTTATTCTTCATAGTGGGATCCTAAAAATAAATCTGATGTCCTAAAACTTCCTTGGATAACCTAGGTAATAAATAATGAAATAAGTGATCTAAAAATATATTTATGGGAATAAATATGATAATGAATCATAACATTTGTTCCAAAGGTATCATGTGACATCATAAAAGGGAAAGTACACCAGTAATCAAGTGAACGCATAACATAAAGATCATGGTATCATAATATCATGGGAATATTGGAAAGTGTAAATAATATAAAACATTAAATAAATATAATTCTAGTATAACTTCTATCATAACATCGCATGGTGTAAAAAGTCCCATAATGTATTTTGTTCACTCTTTAATTGCATACATGATGTCTCATGAGTATAAAACAATACCAAATGAATTTTAGGGATATATAATTATAGGACCACATATAAAATTCATTTAATATACATTCATATGTTTTATACATAATAATATCAATAAAAATGTGTGAACATAATAATTTACCATGGAAACAATTGGGTTTCCTAATCTTGTGGCATAACATAATAAAAATATATTCCTTAAAGAATGTATTTGAGAGGTGATCATAAGGCATGTATCACCACCATAAACGAAAAGATAGTTATATAGTTATAAATTTTAGAGACATATATAAATTATTTAGGATCATTCTATTACATTAAATAGAGAGAATGTGAGTTAGATAGATAATAGTCATAACCTGAAGAAAAGGGTGGATTAGATTGATCAATTACCTCAAGCATGATTTTTCATATGTGTTATTTATCTCCATGAATAATAAACATAAGTTAATTATTTACATTATCAATAACCTTATTAATGGTTATTATTCCTTTTATTTTATGTTTTACCATTTCATATTCAATTACTTAACCAATTAATTTCACGTCATATGTTTGAATGATAAATGAATCATATGTCCAAAATAAATTTGGTATGATGAATAAGCTAAAAGAGATTATTAATTCATAATATCAATAATGGTAAACATGAAATAAAAAAATTTATATATAAATTATACATTTTAAACCAATCATGAAATATGGTTATGAAAAATAAACTATGTTATAATCATGGAGATGGTAGGTCGTACGTTCGGATAAGTAATGTTTACATTTATTAAATATCCTGATTGAAATAAGTTAAGTGTTATTTTATATTTATATAGTGTTAATTATATAATAAATATCATATTATATCATTAAATACTATTAAAAATTCCATCAATGTGATGCGGTAATGAAAATGAATCACATCGCCTCGCAAGGTGATAGTTTGTCGCACACACGAGCGACGTTATCATTTATTCTATGGATAACAATGTATTAAAATATATTATATGTTTATTTTATTTCATTATTAATATTTAATGAATATTATATATAAACATAAAATTAATACTTATTACCTCCATGTAAATCATAAGTGAAAAAGGGATCACATCACTTCATGTGGTGGTAGTCTATCTTACACCCAAGCCACATCATCATATTCACTATGTAATGGAATGTAAGAAGGTATATGTGATATTATAATTAAATAAGTATAATTATATCATAAATATATTATATAATCTTTATATACATCATTATTTCTATCCTTGAGAATTAGTGATGGAAAAACCAATTTTTTTGGTTTACGAGGCGGTAGTCCGTCCTACAAACTATAAACAGTTTCATTTCCCATTAAATGGAGTAGGAGATTGTTGTTGGTCATGAACATAACATAAAAATTATAAAATATATATAATATAATTATGTAATTATTTCATAATATATTAATAATATTTTGAGGTGTTGTATGAATAAATAAAATAAAACGGTTGGTTAAGGACATTACCTCTTCCTCGGACAATTTTTTTGGTTTGAACCAAAAGACTTCCTAGGATGGATTTATGAACAGAAAAAGGATTATAGGATGATGGAAATGAATTAGATAAGTTATTTGGGTATTTATTGGATGAAACAATGGGTTTTTATATTTTTTAATGGAGAAGAGATGGGATTTCCTTTTAAAATTGGGGGAGAGAACACCCAGGGATTTTTTTAAAAGAAAAAATTCCACCCATGTTTTTCACATGGGAAAAGGATCCAAAATGATAAATTATCGAACATTATTAGATATAAGGTCTAAATATTTCCATTTAGTAATAATTATATATATTTTGGGTCATTTTAAACACTTTTCAATTTTTTTTAACCCCCGGTAAACCCATTTATACCTTAATTGCAGTAAATTCATTTTATGGTTTTCACTATTCATTATGCCCAAGAAAATTAAGTTGACCATATTAATTAATAAAAATTTTTATGATCAAAAATATGTAATCCATTTTTCTGAATGAAACTCAAATAAGTGGTAAGATTTAATTTAAAATTTAACCCGCACAAATGTCGAAAAAACGAGTTTTCAAGAAATATATTTTTTAAGAAAACTATAATATCATATTAACTGTATGTAAAGTAATAATAATTAGATGAATTTAAATTCATATTTATAGATGTATAATCTATAAATTTCACTTAAATCATTACCCATTGTGGTTTATTTTAATTATTTAAAATGGAAAAAAATTATACACTTTAAAAATGTTTTAAAAAACCTTTTTTAAATCCAAAAAATAAACTTATATTAAAATCTAGTGTAAGAATGATTTAAATGTGATTAAATGTATTAAATATAACTAAATAATAATTATTTTGATTTTAAATCAAACTAAAATAATAATGATACAAAATTTATTAAAAATGACCTTTTTAAAAAAAATTGTTATTTTAACTATACATTGAAAAATTAATATTTCCTGAAATATTAAAAAAACTATAAGATAATATTTATATCATAATTTCAAAAATGATTTTAATTTTTTAATTTAAATTTTCTAAAATTGGTCAAAATAAATTTTAAATAATGTTCGTAGAGTGCAACTAAAACGCATTTTGGAACAACAAATTTTTTCAGAAATTGTTTATTTTTCTTTTAAATTGTTTTTATTTTAATTCTAATATGTAGATAACTATTTAATTTACCATATAATTTTCAAAACATAGTTATTAATATTCGTAAATTTAATTTTAAATGTTAGGTTATAATTTTTGTGTTTAATTAATAATATATTAATAGAGTATCAATTTTCATTTAAACCAGTTGTTACATGAATCACAAGCTATTAATGAGATTGAGTTTATTTAAAAAGATATATATCATATAGACTCAAGGTTTTACCCTATCTTATATGTAAAATAATGTAATTCCATGAATTATTTTTAAAAAATAATTAAATTGGAGTATTTCAAGTCCGACTCTGAGATGGTACGTGATTGCGAGGGCCGGAGTGGTTGTAACATATTTTTGAACTATTTTAAAAGATCGTTAAATAAACGTGCTGGTGGGTTTTTATAAATTCTAAAATGGTTCCCAGATAAAAAATATAAGGGTACCGTTGAACTCAGAGAATCTGTATTCACCTAATAAGGTCCTAACATTGGCCGGTGCAGGCCAACAATGGAAAGTAGTTTTTGATCATAAATAAAATAATTGAGTAACGATTATTTTATTATCAAATAATTATAACTCCTAAATGATAACTCAGATTGATATTCAAAAGTATCATTGATCTCATGAGGGTGTTCTCCCCTTGGGTGAAGCCTATCCTTAACTTGCGCAGGTTGAGTTGAAAGTTAATTTCTAAACTTTTTAGAAAAAAAATAAAATTATTTAAAAAAATTATTTTACAGGATTTTGTTCTTAATTATAGAGAGGCTCGTCAGTGTTGTGGTGTAGCAATGAGACAATGCTGAATAAAATTAATGAACCTCATTAATGAGTCAGTTTAACAGAAACACTGATTTTCATTTCATTAATTTATAGTTTAATGAGCATTGCATGATTGTTGGAATAATCCTGGAATTACTCTGTGGCTTGAGTGGGTGTGAGGACAAATGAAGAACTCCATTTTATCCACACTTTGATGAATCACTAGAGATGGTGGGAAACAGATCCAGAATGAAGAATAGAGTCACGCAATATCATTCTTCCTCAACCAACCATTCTATCCCAGGTTGGGGTTTGATGATGTTTTGTGTGAATTGATTTTCATTGTTCTCTCTTTTAAATGACGAATTTGAGTTAACTCATGAACAAGTTCATCCCTGAATTGATAGTTCATGTAGGGTAGTTAATGATGCAGGATAAAGGGGTTATTTATCTTAGTCATTATTCCACAATAATATTTTTGGTTCTTCGTGATCCTATTAACAAGAATGCATCTGGGTCAACCCAAACAAGGCTTGGATCATTCTTTGGGTGTTCATATGTGTGACTACTTTTCATATTTCATTATTGTGTTTACCATCTTTTGTGGTCCAACAGTCAGTGACGCATCATCCACATAGGCACTAAACTAAAATTTCATGGCAAGGAGGGATGCGCCATCAGCACTTGGCAGCAGAACCTAGCTGCGGAAGCAGCACCCACCTATGGTGGTGGCACCAGGCTGCAGAACCTAGATGCGGTGGCCGGTAGGAGGTGGTGGGCTAGCAACATGCTATGCCATTGATAGAGGTTGGCGTCAGGGAGACGTGGTCCACTGACCATGGTGGTGAGTTGTGCCTATGGCTAGAAATATGTCACACGGAGGGACCGGTCTGTGTGAGAAGAGGGTATGGCCAAAAATGTGACACTATCCTAGTGTTGTGTGACCGCATGAACCAAATTTCACCCAGCATTCAAGTTGGGGGAAAACCAGACCGTTGACGAGGACCATGCCGATGAACTAAACTAGGCTGATGGGTGGATTAGGCTGGAGGAGAATCGGTCCGTCAATGTGGGTAGGGCCAGATGGGATTTCGGGCTTCTTGGTGGCCCAACAAGGTAGTACTAGTCTGAATGAGTGAGACTCATCCATAGAATGTGGTCTAGGTCACTGGGAGACCTGGCGGGTTGAACCCACCACTGAACTAGGATGGGTTTAGCAAATCCCAATGGGCCAAGTGGGTTGGGTCGGCCTCGACCCATCCATGTTAGGTCAGGGCAGTTGAAATGGGTTAGGCCATATAGGACCCCCAGGCCGGGTTAGTCTGGTAGGTCTGACAAAGTTACACGAGGCTCAAACACAACTAGCCCCTATTTACTAAAACGCCAATATCATTCAGATTTGGTGTCCGATTTACAAGCCATTTCTGGCATTGGGACCCCTGTGATAGGACAGTCCTTTGGGAATACTATAAGTGAGATTCTATGATATTCAAAATATGACTGATGGCTTGAGGAGTATATTCTCCAGGAATCAAGCGCATAGAAGAGCGGAAATCCAATGGTTGGCTGTGAAATGAAGGATAGGACATGAGGACCTCTTTATTCTACTATACTAGTGTACCTTAGTGGTTTAGAAGACGAGGGTACCTCAGTGGTTTATTAGAGGAGTGTACCTCAGTGGATCAGCAGATGAGCATACCTTAGTGGTTTAGAATATGATCGTACCTTAGTGTTTCAGTAAAGGAGCGTAACTTAGTGGTTTGGCAGATGAGCAGACCTCAGTGGTCTAGCATAAGAGCTTACCTTAGTGGTTCTGTAGATGAGCGTACATCAGTGGTTCAAAATGTGATCGGACCTCAGTGGTTGAGCAGATGAGTAGAACTCAGTGGTCAAGCAGACGAGGGGACCTCAGTGGTCTATCATCCAAGTGGAACTCAGTGGTTCAATAGTTGAGAAGAGATTAGTGGATCATCAGGGATGAGTTCCTTAGTTGTACAAGATGTTCCAGCTTTATGACTAATAAATTTTTTTTAATACTCTGATTTATACCTTGTTTGAGCTATCATAATGTCTAGTCTTTGTTGTGTAATCGTTCATTGTGGTCTTTAAATTGTGGTTTGGGGTCACTACTAAGTATTGTGTTACTCACCCCTACATTAGTTTTAATGGCACCTTTCATGTCTCATGTAGGTGATTGATGCTTTGACAGAGACCTTGGTGGTCCAGGACCAGGTGGTGGTGAGTGAGATGAGACAGACGGGCGTACTTCTACTTCTATAGTCAGCTACATTCATATACCCTCCAGGTTGGGTCTTGAGCAGATGGACCATGGATGTTGTATATTCCTTTGTGGTTTTGGGATTGTAATCTGGACCCTTTTTCACTTTCAGTTGTACTATACTCTCAGTAGTTATCTCAGTGACAGTTATGTTTTACATTGTGTTTACTTTCCATAGTTTGTGATTTGTGTTTGTGTTCATGTTTAAAGTAAAATGCCTTCCCTTTAAGGATATTCTATTTTGCTTCTAGTCAGCAGCCCCTAACCTATAGAAGGTGGTCTTGGGGTAGTCATGTAATGGGCCGTGGGGGAAAGTTCATAACAAAGTGGTATCAAATGAGGACAGTTCTACCAAGAGAACCAAGAGTCTATAAATCATGATGGGGGATGCAGTGTTAAGTGTTTCGAGTTCGGATTTAAGTCTAGGGAGTCTTGGGTTGGTGTGATAGCCAATGTATCCATACACTAGAACCCTGAATTTTGTTTTCAAGCAAGTTACATGAAAAAACTGGTGGCATGCATCTTTGAGTGTTTTCCAATGATCTTTTTGAGTCAGAGTCAGATCATCAGGTATAATCTATTGATCGTGGTTCATCTTAATCTACTTCAGGATTCCTCCATGAAGACAGCCAGCTAGGATTCCAGTGTGTGTCCAATATGATGGTACATAGAGCGATGAGGTTTTTTTGTAGGGACAATTTCCCAGTATAGAACCTTCAGGCAGTTTCCCAAAGATACTATCACCCATTGGTTATTAGTTACAACTGGTGTTTCCTGTAGAGGATGCACGTAGGATCAATGCCTTACACAAGTACCAGCGACAGAGACATCCCAAGTTCAGTGGGGAGTTAGATCCACAGGTCGTTGAGGATTGGGAAGGGGTGGTGACAGAATTCCTCCAATTTTTTAGGACACCACTTGACTATATGGTGATTCTATAAGTGAGCCTTCTACATGAATTATTGGAGATATTGTGGATTTTGGCCTTCCAGACTAACGAGGAGGCGACCTACACATGTTCTCACTTAGAGTGACTTTTCTGGGAGGAATTATTCCCTGTGAATTTGTGTTTAGTGATCATACCAGAGCTACTTCACTTATAGTAGGTCTTCCATATAGTGGTTGAGTACTCTGTGAGGATTACAAACCTCCCCTATTACTCTATAGATATGGTATAGGACCCTTTCTTCAGTGTCCAACCCGTTGAGCAGTGAATCCAACGAAAGATCAAGGCTGTAATTATTTCTCTCAGAATCCCTACTCAGGATGGGGTTTTGGAGAATTCTCTACTAGTATAGATCTTCCTCGCTGAGTATGAACAGATGGTGGGAGCTACCTCTAGGAAACTGGTCACTGAGTCATCTGCAGCGGGTAGCCAAAAGAAAATGTAGAGGCCCAAATGGACAAGACATTTTGGATAATGACCCTAGGACCTGGGGTCGGTGGTGTGATTCCCCAGGCTAGATGGTGACTTTAGGGGAGAATATTAAGCAATGTGTATTGTCGGTAGGGGAACATGGATCGGGATTTCCTGAATCGCTGCGTAGAGAACTGGAAGATGGTTGAGGGACCACTAAAGAAATATAAGAGACAATAATGGGGTAGTTTTCCAAGCGGTGGACATGGCAGAGGAGTGGGACGAGTAGTAGGTTTTGGGTTTAGGTAAGAGGTACCACCATCACTGCCCACTGGTGGTCCACCATGGGCTCCAAGAGTAGGTGCATGGGGGCAGGCCCATCTTTAAAAAGTCGAGGCCTACAGTCTAGACTTCTTAGAGATAATATAGGGTCTGATCTGTGTCTTCTCCATTTCAGCTGATGTTCATATATATATATATATGTGGTTGTCAGTCTTTTCTTTCCACAAACCATGTTTGAAGCATTGAGATTTTGATCGAGCCATTGGCTGGATCCTTACGATGAAAGACTCTTACAAGAGGGTATTTTTCGATCACACACTATTTATGATTATGTGAGATTTCTCTGGGAGGTGATAGATTTGGCAGGGTTCTCCTAGTAGCAGTGTTGAGTCCTTACGATGTCATCCTGGGTATGGGCTGGTTATATATAATTCATTCCCAAATCAAATATTTTAGGATCATAGTACAGTGTTTCCATAGATATGGTAACAGGTTTTCCTTTATCAGAGAAAAGTATACCAGAGTAGTGCAGGATGGGCTCACACATAAGAGAGTGAAATCGATCACTCACCAGATGGAAAGCATGACCCTCGATAAAATGGATGAGACGAGTCCAAAACTTCCTACAGTGGTGGATGTGTACGATGATGCCTTTCTAGAGAATGTTCTAAGACTACCTCCACACAAATAGATAGACTTGTACATTGATTTATACCCTAGGATGACACCGATATCTAAACCTACATATTAGATGGATTCCACAAAGCTCTGGGAGATGAGGGTATAGTTTGAGGACTTATAGAGGAAGGGGTTCGTATGGCACAGCATTTCACCATGGCAGCCCCAGTGTTTTCTTTCAAGAAGGTAGATGGAAGCTTGAGTTTATTCATGGCTTACAGTTACTTAACTATGTGATCATGAAGAACCAGTATCCTCTACTGAGGATTGATGACTTCTTTGATCAGTTCAAGGGAGTGAGATGGTTCTCAAAGATAGACCTCATAGTAGGCTATCACTATATTCATGTACATAATGATAACATCTCTAAGACGGCTTTCATATGTATCTATGGTGACTACAAGTACATAGTTATCTTGTGACATGTCATCTCAAAGGCTAGAGTTTTGGTGGATCCAACAAAGATCGATGTGGTGCATGCTTGGGAGCCACCCAAGAGCATTACCGAGGTTTGGAGATTCCTTGGGTTGGGGGGGTCCTATCGAATATTTGTACCCAACTTCTCCAGAGAGGAAGCACCCACGACAGTGTTGACGAAGAAGGGAAAACCCTTCATCTAGACAGAAAGATTACAACATAGCATTCAGCAGCTGAGGAAGATGTTGACTATTGATTTTATCTTAAGGCTTCCAAAAGAGGTAAATGACTACATGGTGTACTATGATGCATTAGAAACTGAGATTGGTTGTGTCATGTTGTGTTGGGAAGTAGTGATTGATTATGGCTCATGAAAATTGAGACCGCATGAGTAGTACTATACGAATCATGACATTGAGTTGTTAGGGGTAGTCTCCACACTAAACATATGGAGACACTACCTTATGGGAAAATGATTCCTCATCTACAACGACCACAAGAGTCTCAAGTATATCATCTCATAGAGGGATTTAAATCTGAGACAGAGAAGTTGTCTAGAGTTCCTCCAGGACTTCGACATTAAGGTAGTCTATGCTCCTGAGAAGTAGAATGGGGTGGAATATGTTCTTAGAAAAAGATCAAGTTCACAACTACTGAACGAGGCCACAAAGTATATGGTCTCACTTCAAATGTATTTTTTGGATTCAAATGAGGTAGCTTATCTTTATTTTATTTTATTTTCTCCTCCGCTCTTCCAGTGAATCAGGGAGGCGCAACTCAGAGATGCCAACTGTGAGAATACATGTAACACCCTGTGATTTTATGAGAAATATATATATTTTTTATTTCTTATGTTATACACAACACCAAAGGAATATTTCACTATAGACAACACTGGCGTGGCTTTCATTACATGAAAGAGAAACCTTCCTGGATAGCTTGTGTTGTACGCAATAACGAGTTTTACTAAACAAGGAAATTTTATTATATCATTATGAACACGTCGTTATGAATAATATTAACCAAATTTTTTATTTTATAAATTTATAATTTGTCTTAAAAAATTTCTAGAATGAGATATGGAAACAAAATCTATTTTTCAGATAAAATAATTATTTTTCAAAAAAATGCATTTTTACCGCCTTTTGATGACGCACCCATTTTAAATATAATTATTGATATGTTTATAAGTTAAATTTCATAAAATAATATTATTACTTTTAATAAGGATATAAAAATTTACATTGGGTAAATATTTTATACTTTTCTGATAACATTCCTATTTTGATTAATAAAAAAAATAAGCTAAATTTTTCTTAAAACCAACTATTTTCATCAAGATAATTAATGTGGCTAAATGATAAAATTTAATGGTTTTAATTTATTAATATAATATATATTTTTCATTTAATATAATTTATTTCGTTTCCATTAATTTTACATTGATTTCATATGTAAAAACATTTCAATCTTTGACAATGCTTTAACTTTTAAAAATCATTTTCTTAACAATAGGATTAATTTTAAATTAATTACTAAAACTTTTGTGTTTTAAATTTTGAAAAATGGATTCCATATTTGGATTCAGTGGGTCCAAATAATGTTAATATGTTTCTTATATATTTTTTTATATTATGAATAGTAACTATGGTAATTTTTATTTACTACAGTTAGAGGTAAATCAGTTAATTAAGGGTAAAAATAAGATTATAAAATTACACTAAGACCTTCCAAAATTCTATTGGATGAATAAAAGTCGATCCATAACACTTAATGGTAGGAATAGATTCATTTTATGGACATTTTACCATGAAAATGATATAATTATTATTAAAACCAAAGAAAGTGACAACATGTCACTCTCTTATATCTTATAAGTGTATTAATTTTAATTTAGTGATAATCCACATAAAACACCAAATATAAATAGTCTCCAAAAATCTAGTAAAATTATCTACATAATTCTATTTTTTTATAATTTTTTGGGAATAAATAATTATCATTAATGATGACACAATAGTGATGTATAAATTATTTTATTAATTGAAATGTCAAATAAATATTTTTACAAATATTATATGAACTAATTAATGTTCTTCAAAAAATTTCTAGATGAATATGACATTTTAGGAATCTATTAATAAATTTTGGTTCGAATATATCCTCTGTGTGGATTTTATTTACAATCAAATAAATGAATAGTGTCAAAATTGACACTATTGTTTTTTTATAAAAATAACATATTATAAAATTGTATAAAAATCAAAAAAATATTTAAAAATTATAAATTAAAATTTATATTGTATTAAATGTCATAAGGTATCCAATTATGGAAAATTCACAACACATAATTAATTATTTATAACAACATGAAATTTATAATATTATTACCAAAACTAAAATTACATAGATTGGATAAGGATAAATGATGTTGATAAGTTTTAAAATAAATTCCCAACAATATATATTTTCTTTGATGATGATATTACAATCATATATAATTTAATATATTGATTTGAGTAATTTTTATAGGTTTTTAAATGGGGTTTGAGTGTATTATATATTAATAATCTAGAGGTTTCTAAAAGTGCCCCTCTCCTCTCTTATAAAAGGGAACCTCATCACTCTCTTCATCACAAACTTTTGAGCCTTCAATCTCAGCCAAACTCTATCCATTTCTCTTATCCACTTCCCTAGAAACTTACTAGATGTCCTGGTTTTCTTCAAATACCACCTTTATTTACCTAAGAGGAGGTTTAGAAGAGGCGCATCGAAGATGAGGTAATATCCTATACCGATTCTTTAAAATTTATTTCTTCTTCTACTTCATATTAATTATTTATTTCATTATAAATTAATAAAATCATTATCACTAATATACTGTTATGTTATTATAATTATTAAACAACCCTATTTTATCTTCTATCCATTCTATGCAAAATGAAATCACCGCGTGTGCGTATGGAATACCGTCTCCACGCCGTGATGTAATTTGTTTTCTGCCACCACCTTACATTGATGGGTATAATGGTGTAAATTATAACTATATATTATTATTATAGAATGATACTAATTATGAGATATTTTATCATCCACTCCAATATCATTCAATAATTATGGGAACGATATCGTCACCCGTGCGTATGTTCGGCTTACCATCTCCACGGTGTGATGTGATTCATTCTACGTGATCTTCATAAAACCATGATTATATAAATGAATTAAATTATTAAATATGATATATATTATACTAATACCATTATGTAAATGATGTAGCTATAACCTAAAAAGGGGAATAAGAATTTATTTGACAAAACACTCATAAGAACATAAAGCAATGAACACCCGAATAACATGTAGCAATGAAATATTACTAATAAAAAGATAATAATATGACCATATATGATATAATAACACTGTATATGATACTAGAATATGCCAATAACATTTTTTATATCATTATACAGGAGGTTCAGATACGTACAGAGCATATGGGACCTAAGGTAAGGGACAACATCTCAATCTCAATATTTATCAGAGATTTTTTATACTTCGGTATTTACTGGGGAATATTTGTCATCCAAATCCATGTTTCCCCAATATTTAATATTATTTATATCCTCCTACAATTTTTAAATCCAATTTTACCTACTGGTGAAAATTTTAGTAAAATATATGAAAGGAATCTTTTTTGGTTTTCAGTACGAGATACTTTTTGACATTTCCAACCGAAGTATGAGAAGAATGTTTTTTTATCCTATACGAAATTAATGGATTTTCATGATTTGATAAAACATTATTTCCATAAATATTTCTTTACAAGTTTTCATGTTTATTTTTAATTAACTTCTTTTAGTTTAAAATTGTATGACGCGTTGAGAAAGGAAAAAATGTTTTTTGAAGTATAAAAGATATTTTCCTCAACAATGGAGTTCAAGTGTTTTATAAAAAAAAATTTAAATCTATGATAATATAGGGTTCTGTTTCTATCCCTTATTATAAAATTGATATTATTATTTTAGGATGGAAATATTTTTATGAAGCCCTGTTATCTTATATGGATTATGTTATGATGGCATGATGTTTAAGAATCCCATTTTTATTACATGAGTTATGTTATTATGTATGATTTATGATTTTGTGGCACACATAATAATGGTTTCATTATGAGATGTGTGGGACCTATATATTCTTCCAATTCATTGGGTAAAGATTTATATCTCATGAGATAGACATGGCTAGAACAACAAGTTAATCTAGTTCATTGATACATGACTGCAACGAAGAGTGAACTTGGTTCAGTAATGGACTTTTTCCACTATGATGGTCTTGGAAATGATTCTTGACTACTATGAAATGATTTTCTATCATTATGGGTGTATGACACAATGTTTCATGTTTTATGTTATTGTTATTGGGATTACATTTCACTACTATGATTTATCCAATGTCATGATATTATGATCTCTTTTGCAGGTTATGATTTTCAAAATGCTATGTTCTTATGAATATGATATGATTGACATTTCCTTTGTTTTCCCTTACTAAGAATTTGAGCTCAACCTTTGTATATTTTATTTTCCCTAGGTCAGAAAGAAGGTTATTAATTAGGATATTCAAAAACGGACTGTAGATATGATCAAATAAATGAGAGACAATGTAGATGATTTTTGAACTAGTTGTTTATGTTTCACTGTTTCTAAAGACACTATAGCTATACGGTCGTATCATGGTTTTGTCATATGTTGTAATAAATATGATTCAATTATGATTTAATAACATTGTATGTAATGTATGGGTCGTTATAGTTCGTATCAGAGGAAAGGTATAGTCAACATTTCGAAAGTAGGATGTGAAATCCTTAGAAAGAGCCCTAAGGATATGTATAAGCATAGAACAAAATTTTAGTGTTTTAGAAATGGATATGAATAAACTATGATAAGACCTAATGTGTGAAATTTTATTCCTGAATATGTTGTTTTCATGTTGTAATTAGTGTTTCTCTCACAATGCTTCTTGGTTTTAGTCAATGGATGGAACCTGGAGAAACCGTGTTAATGCTGAATGCGACGGGAAATGAAATGATTGCCCCCATTGAGAAACCAAATTTTATGGGAGCTTGAATGGAAAATCATGTATCCATTCTCACACAACTTTCTCAATCTATGAGTCATGCAAGGCTTCCAAATGAGCAAAGGATAGAGAATCATTATGTTGAATCCTTCATGAGGCAGCATCCACCTTCATTCTTCGGTTCTTCTAATCCATTTGGGGTTGAATAATGGATCGGTATCACTAAAAAGGAATTTTCAGTCCTTTAATGTTCTGAACATGATAAAGTCATCATATTATTATATCATTTGGAAGGTGAAGTTGGTCAATGGTGTAATCGTGTCAAAAATACATGGCAAAGGGATGAAATTGAGTCCATCGAATGGGACAAGTTCAAGAACTTATTTTTCAATAAGTACATCTATCATATTCTTTGAAAACAGATTGATAAGGTGTTTCTTGAACTGTAGAAAAAGGATGATGAATCTGTTGGTACCTATGAAGAAAATTTTACAAGGCTTGCAAGGTACGCTTCTAGGATTATTATCCAACCTGAGAGTAAGAACGATCGATTCTTTAGTGGATTAAAACCAAGTATCCTAAGGGAATTAGATATAAGGGACTTCAATAGCTAAAAATAAATTGTTCGATGTTCTCTCAAGGATGGGATGGATATTGGAGTAACCCATCAGTCATATGGGTTTGATAAGAAGAGGAAAATGGAATTCAAAGAAAATTCTAAAGACTTCACTAAAAAGAAGATGAGTTTTCCCCTATTCTCAAAGTGTGGAATGAAATAAGGAGGGAATTTCCTTAAAGGTACAAGTAAAAGTTTTATGTGTGGAAAAGAAGGAACTAGGGCAATTTAATTCCACAGTTATGGGAAAAAGTTGTCTAGTGATGCGAACAAAGAAAAGGATACACAAAATGAACCTATTACACTTCAATGTTACATGTGCAAGGAAATGAGGAATTATGCCAATAAATTCCCTAATCCAAGGTTTTTTGATGATGATCGACATCAACAAACTCTAAAGGCCAAAGACAAAGGAATTTCACATGCAATATCTATCGGTTATGTGGAGTATGATAAAAAAGTGGTTAAAGGTACATTTGCCATCCACCCTAAATTAGAAAATGTTTTATTTCATTCTGGATCCACCCACACTTTTATTTATGAAGAATTTTCTAAGGGTATCACCATATTACCTAAGAAATTAGATATTGATTTAGCTGTGAAAACCCCTAATGGGACAACAGTCAAATCAAAAGTTTACAATTCTTCTCTGATTGATGTTTGTGGGAAAGTGCTTCCTACAAATCTTGTGATCCTTCCTATAGTGGAATTTTATGTGATTCATGGAATGGATTGGATTTTTTTATATGGAGCTCATATAAATTTATAAAGAAGGGAGGTCACATTTCATATTCATGATCAATCTATGATCATCTATTAATGCAAGGATGAATATAATCTTCCAGTGGAATTTTCTTACTTATTGTGGGTCTTGATTCCAATAAATGAAGGCTATTTATCTCAAATTGTTAGATGGATTACCATGATTAATAATATGACCATTTTATGGGATAGTGATGAATCTTTCCAGAGGAATTCTTAGATCTTCCACCAAAGTGTGAAGTTGAGTTTTTAATAGAACTCATACTAGTTACTATGCCCATTTCAATGAAACCTTATAGAATGGCCCCAATTGAGTTGAAGGAATTGAAGAAGAAACTCCAAGAGAATCTTGGTAAGGGATTCATACACCCTAGTTCATCCCCTTAGGGAGAACCTGTTCTGTTTGTTAAGAAGAAAGATGGATCAATGAGACTCTAGATTGATTATCGAGAACTTAACAAGATCACTATCAATAACAAATATTCCCTCCCATGCATTGATGACTTATATGACCAACTACACGGAGCTCAATACTTTTCCAAGATTGATCTTCATTCAGAGTATCATTAATTAGGGGTCAAAAAGGAGGATATACCAAAGACTACATTCTGTACAAGGTATGGACACTATGAATTTATAGTGATTCCATTTGGTCTTACTAATTCCCCTGCAATCTTCATTGATCTAATGAATAGAGTCTTTAGAGACTATCTTGATTAGTTTGTGGTAGTCTTCATAGATGATATTATTTTCTATTCAATGAGAAAGGAATAACATGAAGATATTTAATAATTTTATTGAAGACACAGAGAAAGGATAATTTTATGCCATATTTACAAAGTGTGAATTTGGGATTCAAAACGTTTCATTTTTGGGTCACATAATCCCAAAAATGGGATATATGTGGATCCAACTAAAATAGAGGTTATTGAAAGATAGTGGAGAAAACAGTAGTAACCGAAAATCTGATGTTTTCTTTGTTTAGTTGGGTATTATCGATGTTTTGTGAAATATTTTTCAAGATTATCTAGCCCACTGACAAAATTGACTTCGAAAGGAGTTAAGTTTGGTCTGACGAAGGAATGTGAAGAGAATTTCAAAGAGCTAAAAAGAAGTTTAGCCAATGCACTTGTTCTCACACAGCCTTGTAGTGGAGAAAGGTTTGTGATCTATAGTTATTCATCAAAGAAGGGGCCGGTGTGTGTTCTCATACAAAATGATATAGTGATAGATCATGCCACATGACAGTTGAAAATCCATGAGCAAAATTAACCAAATCATGATTTATAGTTAGCTGCGGTAATCGTTGCATTAAAGATTTAGAGGCATTATTTTTATGGTGAAAGGTGTGATATTTATACATATCATAAAAGATTAAATTATATTTTCACATAAAAAGAAGCTGAATATGGGCCAAAGAAGATGGTTGGAGCTGATTAAGGATTACGACTGCTCAATTCATTACCACCCTGCGAAGGAAAACAAGGTGGCAGACACATTAAGTTGAGAAGACCATACTAGCTTATCCATGATGAGGATCACAAAAGATCCAGTATTTATGTATTTACAAAGTATGGATCTTGGAATTAAAATAGAAGCGGAAAAATATTATATTTATCAAATGAATGTTCAACCATCTATACATGTGAATATTAAAGAGGCACAAAAAGAAGATGTAGAGTTACAAAATAAGGTGTGAAATGCTCTTGAAATCCACATTGATTTTGATGAAATAATAAGGATCAAAAATCAGGTTTGTGTTCCTCCCATCATAGCATTAAAGAAGGTAATATTGGATGAGGCTCATAGTTCTTCATTCTTTATTCACCCAGGAATCACGAAGATGTATAGGGACCTGGAAGAGTACTTCTGGTGGGATGGAATGAAAAGAGATTTTGCTGAATATGTCTCTCAATGCTAGGTTTGTCAGCAAGTTAAAGCTGAGAGATAGAAGTCTAAATGAATGTTACAACCATTACTCATACCAAAATGGAAATGGTAAAACATCACTATGGACTTTTTCACTAGACATCCTAAAACATCCAAAGTCAATAATGCTATCTGGGTAATAGTTGATCGTCTTACGAATTCGGCACACTTCATTGCTATTAGAGAAGATTTCTCTCTTTATCAGCATTCCAAGATATATATAAAGTATGTGGTAAGATTTTAGGGAGTACCAATTTCCATTATATCTGATTGGGATCCAAGGTATACCTCAATGTTTTGGAGAAGTCTTCAACATACTCTAGATACAGAGATCAGTTTTAGCACTTCTTATCATCCTCAGACAGACGGTCAGTCTGATAGGACAATTCAAACTCTATAAGACATGTTGATAGATTCCTCTATGGATTTCAAAGGAGGTTGGGATAGACACCTACCTTTGGTGGTATTTTCTTATAATAATATCTTTCGATACAGTTTTCAGATGGCTCCTTATGAATCTCTCTATGCAAAGAAATGTAGAACTCCAACTTTCTAGGATGAAGTTTCGGAAATAAAGCTATTAGGACCTGATTATGTTGATGAGATTGTAGAAAAGACCATATATAATCAATGACAAAATAGATCAGCAAATATTCAACAAAAAAGTTATGCCGATAACCCAAGAAAAGACCTAGATTTTTAAGTGGGTGATAATGTGTTCTTATGAATATCTCGTTGGAAGAGAGTAATTAGATTTGGAAAGAAGGGAAAGTTGAGCCCTAGGTATATCGGTCCTTTATAAATACTAGATTTTGTTGGGAAGGTAGCTTACTGATTGGAAATTCCACCAAATATCTCACAAGTTCATGATTTGTTCCACGTATCTCTCCTGATAAAGTACATACCTGATCCTTCACATGTACTAAGCTCAAAGTTGTACCGCTAGAAAAATATCATTCTTATAAAGAACAACTGATAGAGATTCTGGGTCATAGTGAAAAATTTCTATGAAACAAGGCCACTCTCTTGGTTATAGTTTTATGGAGGAACCACCAATTAGAAAAAGCTACGTGGAAACTTGAGGATATGATGAAGGAAAGGTATCCTCATCTGTTTGTTACGAAGTGATGAATTTTGAGGGAGAAATTCATTTTAAGGGGGGAAGAATGTATCACCTAGAGATTTTATGAGAAATATTTTTTTTTATGTCTTATGTTATACGCAACACCAAAAGAATCATTCACTACACACAATAATAGCTTGGATTACGTTACATTTAAGATAAACCTTCCTCGATAGTTGGTGTTGTACTCAATACTGAGTTTCACTAAACAATGATATATTATTATAATATTATGAACTAGCCGTTGTGAATAGTATTAACTGAATTTTTAATTTTATAACATTATAATTCATATTAAAAAATTTATATAATGTGATATGAAAACAAAATCAATTTTTCGGATAAGAGAATTATTTTTCAAAAAAATGCAGTTTTACTGCCTTTTGATGGCGCACTGATTTTAAATCTAATTTTCAACAATTTTATAAGTTCAATTTTACAAGATAATATTCTTCCTTTGAATAAGGATATAAAAATTTACATTGGATAAATTTTTGATACTTTTCTGATAACTTTCATATTTTGATAAATAGTAGAAATACACAAACCTTTTCTTAAAGACAACTTTTTTCATCAAGATAATTTATATGGTTAAATGATACAATATAATGGTTTTAAAGTATAAATATAATATATTTTTACCATTTAATATAATGTATGTTATTTCCATTAATTGTACATTGAATTCATAGGTAAAAATATTTCAGTCTTTGACTATGTTTTAACTTTTAATACTCGTTTTCTTAACAAGGAGATTAATTTTAAATTAATTAATACAACTTTGGTGTTTTCAATTTTGAAAAATGGATTCCATATTTTGATTAATTGGGTCCAAATTATGCTAATAGTTTACTTTCATTTATTTATTGATATTATTAATAGTAACTACGGAAATTTTTATTTACTACAGTTAATGGTAAATCGGGTAATTAAGGGTAAAAATAAGATTATAAAATTACCCTAAGACCTGAAAAAATTCTATTGGATGAATAGAAGAAGACCCATATCACATATTTGTTGGAATATATTCATTTAATGGACTTTTTACCATGAAAATGATATAATTATTAAAACCAAAGAAAGTGACAACATGTCACTCTCTTATATCTTATAAGTGGAATAATTTTAATTTAGTGATAAACCTCATAAAGAATAGAATATAAATATCCTCCAGAAATATAATATAAATATATACATCATGCTAAATTATTTTGAATTTTTATGTATTAAATAATTATCATTAATGATGACACAATAGTGATGTAGAAATTATTGTATTGATTGAAATATCAAATAATTGGTTTTAATAATATTAAATTAAATATTATATGAACTAATTCATGTTCTCCACAAATTTTCTACATTAATATGACATGTTAGGAATATATTAAATATTTTGGTTTAAATATATCCTCTGTGTGGATTTTATTTAAATTCAAATAAATAAAGAGTGTCAAAATTGACACTGTTGTTATTTTATAAAACAAATATATTCTAAAATTGTTTAAAAATCACAAAAATATTTAAAAATTATAAATTGAAATTTATATGGTCTAAAATTTCATAAAGTATCCAATTATGGAAAATTAACGAAACATATGTAATTATTATTAGCAATTTAAAATTAACAATATTATTACAACAAATAAAATTAAAAAGATTAAATAAGGATTAATCATGTTGATAAGGTTTAAAATAAATTACCAACATGTATAAATTTTATTTTTATTTGAGATTAAAACCCGATATCATATAATATTCTTATTTGAGTCGTTTTTGGTGGTTTTTAAGTGGGTTTTGAGTTTATTATAAATTAATAGTTTAGAGGTTTCCAAAAGCGCCTCTCTCCTCTCTTGTAAAAGGGCACCTCCTCCTTATCCTCATCACAACATTTTGAGCCTTCAAGCTCGTCCAAACCCTATCCACATCTCCTCTCCACTTCCCTATAAACATATTATATTTCTCGGTCTTCTTCAAATACCAACTTTAGTTCCCTATGAGGAGGTTTTGAAGAGGTGCGTTGAAGAAGAGGTAATATCTTTTACTGATTCATTCCAATTTATTTCTTCTTCTACTTCCTTTTCTGTATTTGTTTCATTATAAAGTAATAACATAAGTATAACTCATATACAGATATTTTATTATACATATGAATCAACTATATTTTAAATTCAATCAATCCTACGGAAAATGAAATCATCACGCGTGCGTACAAATGGAATACCATCTCCACACCGTGGTGTAATCTGTTTTCCACCACCACCTTACATGGATGGGTATAATGGTGTAAAGAAAAACTAAATATAATTATTAAAACATTATTCTAATTCTATGATATTTTATCAACCACTCCAATATCATTCAATAATTAAGGGAATGATATCGTCTCTCGTGCATATGTACGGTTTACCGTCTCTACGGTGCGATGTGATTCGTTCTACATGATATTCATTAAACCCAGATTATATAAACTAATTGAATGAATAAATCTGATATATATTATAATAATACCATTCTATAAATGATGTATCTATAACCTGAAAAGAGGAATAAGAATTTATATGACAAAACAAGCATAAGAACATAAAGCAATTAACACCTGAATAACAAGAAACAACGACATATTACTAATAAGAAGTTATGAATATGACCATATATGAAATCATAACAATTTATATTATTATGGAATAAGTAAATAACATTATTTAAATCATTATATATGAGGTTTGGATACGTACATAGCGTATAGGACCTAAGGTAAGGGACAATCTCACAATCTAAATTTTTATCCGATATTATTTATACTTCAGTATTTTCTGGGGCATATTTATCATCCACATACATGATTCCTCAATATGTAATATTATTTATATCCACCTACAATTCTATAAATCCAATTTTACCTATTGGTGAAAATTTTAGTAAAATATATGAAAGGAATCTTTTGTCAGTTTCAATACGAGATACTTTTTGACTTTTCCGGCCAAAGTATGAGAAAATGTTTTTTTAACTTATATGACATGAATGGAGTTTTATGATTTCATAGAAAATTATTTACATGAAGCTTCTTTACAAGATTTCATGTTTATTTTGAATTAATTTCTTTTAGTTTAAAATTATATGACATGTTGGGAAAAGAAAAAAATGTTTTTTAAAGTAGAAATTATATTTTCCTCACGAATGGAGTTCAAGTGTATTATCAAATTTATTTTCCATATAAGATAATATAGGGAATTGTTCCTATCCATAATTATTAAATTTATTTGATTAAGTTATGATGGAATTATTTTTATGAAGTCCTTTTATATTATATGGATTATGTTATGATGGCATGATGTTTATGAATCCCATTTTTACTACATGGGTTATGCTATGATGTATGATTTATGATTTTGTGGTACACATAAGAATGGTTTCCTTATGAGATGGGTGGGACCTATATCTCCCTATAATTCATTGGGTAATGATTTATATTTCATGAGATAGACCTGGATGGAATGATAAGTTTATCTGGTTCAGTGATAAAGGAATGAAACGAGGAGTGAAATTGGTTCAGTAATGGAATTTTTCCGCTATGATGGTCTTGGAAATGAGTCTTGACTAAAATAAAATTATTTTCTATGATTATTTATATATGCCAAAAAAAATTAAGTTTTAAGTTATTATTATTGGGATTACATTTCACTGCTATGATTTATCCCATGTCATGATATTATGATCTCTTTTGCAGGTTAAGAATTTCAAAATGTTATGTCCTTATGAATATTATACGGTTGATATTTCATTTTACCTTAATGAGAATTTCAACTTAGCCTTTATATGTTTTCTTTTCCCCAGGTCAGGAATAAGGGTATGAAGTAGGGTATACCAAACGTGACTCTAGATATGATGAAATAAACGGGATACAATTTAGATGATTTATGAACCAATTGTTTCTGATTCCCAGTTTCTTAAGACACTATACCTATATGGTCCTATCATGGTTTTTTTATATGTTGTAATAAGTATGATTCAATTATGTAGTAATAAAAATGTATGTAAAGTATGGGTCGTTATAATACACGTGCCCAGATGTCCACCGGGCATGCCCCTAACAGATATTGTAAAGGAGGGGAGCACTTCATCATTTTTATAGGATGCACCATAGTACCATTGACATTGCGGGAGGATTTTTTGAGGGATTTCCATAAATACCCTTTTTAATTACATCTAGGTTTATCGAAGATGTACTAGGAGCTTTGACATCAGTGTTGGTGTCTGGGGATGAAGAAGTTAGTGGCAAAGTTTGTATTGAGATGCCTCACCTGTCAGCAAGTGAAGGTTGAGCACCAGGTTCTAGTAGGTCTGACACAACCCCATGAGGTATTAGAGGGAATGTGGGGTGGTATATCAATGGACCTCATGACTATATAACCACGTACATCCATGGGTCATTATACTATCTGGTGAACATAGGCCAACTCAACTTGTTGGCCCACTTCCTACCAATTCGAGAATATTGTTCAATAGATATTTTGGGATGCCTTTATGTACAAGTGATAGTTTGACTCCATGGAGTCCCATATAAAATAGTCTAATATCATGATTCAAACATTACATCTTGGTTGTGGAAGGGATTACATGAGGCATTTCGGACTTATTTGTGCTTGAGCATATCCTTTCACCCATAGATGGATGGTCAGATAGAGTTGAAGATAAAGAACATAGAGGAGATGCTTCGTGCTTGTGTTATTGATTTTGGTCATAGTTAGGAGGAACACCTACCGCTTATGGAGTTTTTATACAACAACTAGAACCACTCCACCATAAGTAGGGAACTATTCTAGGAATTGTATGGATTACAATGCAGGTTAACATTATGCTGGACAGACCTAGGGGAGTAAGTACTCATAGGACCTAAGATGGTACATTCTACCACTAAGAAGGTACAGGTCATCCGAGAGTTGATGGAGAATACAAAACACTAATATAAGCTATATTATCATAGGAAACGATGACCCTTGTAGTGTGAGTAGGTTTTCCATGTATTCATATGGGCCTCTTCTCAATGAGGGGTATGGAGATTTTGTTGGGGTGACAAGATATCATTGAGGTTCATCAAACCTTTCCGCGTACTATGTAGAGTGGGTGAGGTGGCATTTAAATTGGCTCTATCATCTAATTTAGATAGTTTGAATGATGTCTTCCATGTATCCTAGCTAAGGAGATACGTTCACGACCATTCTCACACCACCAACCATGGAGAGATGGAGATTGGAAAAGAGGTGATATTCGTGAAGTACCCAGTGAAGATAGAGGATTTACAGGAGAGGATCCTTTGTGGGTGGTCTATTCCTATGATGCAAATTCATTGGAAATAAGAGAATCTTGAGGATAACATGTGGGATCAGGAGGATCATATTCATGCTCTATACACCCATTTGTTTTATTATCCCTTTTTTTGGCTTATAAGGATGTAAATCCCTAAATGGGGGAGTAATGTAATACCCAGGAATTCCATGTAAATTTTTTTTTAAAGAAATAATTGGGATTATTTAAAGAATAGGCTCTGAGACGGCATGTGATTTTGAGGCCCAGAGTGATGGAATGTCTTTTTAGACTATTTTATATGTTCATTAAATAAACGTGTGAGCGGGTTCTCTAACTTTTAAACTGGTGCTCGGATCAAAAATATGTGGCCACCGTTGAACTCAGAGAATTGAGATTTTCCTAGTAAGGGCCTAACATTGGATGGAAAGGGAAAATAGTGGAATGTAATTTCTACCTGTAAATAAAATTATTGAGTAATAATCATTTTATTTTTCATATCCTTATAACTCCTAAACGGTAACTCAGATTGGAAATATGAGAGTACTGCTGAGCTCATGATGGCATGCTTCTCTTAGGTGGAGCCAAACCACGACTGATATAGGTTGAGGGTGAAAGTTAATTTTCCGAATTTTTAGAAGAATAATAAATAACATAAAAGTTATTTTGTTATATATTATTCTTCTTTATGTAGTGAATGATCAGTGATGTGGTGAAGAAATTAGTAAAATATGGATTTATTAATGAACCCCATTAATGAGTCAACGTAACAGAAACAAAGATACTTGTTTTTTCAAATAATAGTCTTAAAAGAAATGTATGAATTCTGGAATAATCCGAGAATTTATATGAAGTTTGGGTGGGTGGATATGTCAGACGACAAACACCCTTTCTTCCACCCTTTGAAAAATTATTAGCGACAGTGGGCTATGGATCAAGAATGAAGAACATAGGCGTGTGATCTTGTTCTTCCTCGAACAACAATTCTATCCCAGTTAGGGGTTTGATTATTTGATATGTGTATTTATTTTCTCCATTCCATATTTTAAATGATTAACATGGGTTATCTCACAAAGATGTTAATGATGAAAATGGCGGCAGGAAGATGTGGACACCCGACCGCGTTGGCGGTGCATGCTACGGTCCATTGACCACGGCGGTGAGCTGGACATGCGGCTCACCACGGGTCATGCAGAGGTACAGGTGTGTGTGAGTGTACTAGCTTTTTGAAAACATTGCGGCACACTGGCACCGCCTGGATGCACGAACTAGATGATGACTGGTGTCCAGGCTAGGAGAAAACAGGCCCGCCTATGCAGATCAGGCCGGCAAACTAAACTCTGTCATTAGAAAAACCTAGGCTAGAGGAGAATTATCTCCCTGATGAGGACTGGACCCACCACAGAACGAGGATGCATTTGGAAAATCCAAATGGGCCAATTTGGACCGGGTTGGCTGAAACGGGTCGAGCCATGTGGGACCCCTGGTCCTGGTTGGTCGGGTCGTTCCGACCAAGTCGGACCTGACCCAAATGCAACCAACACCTATTTGCTAAAATGCCAATATCTTTCAGACTGGGTGTCAGATTGACACACCATCTATGGCGTTGGGACCCTTGCGATGAAATGGTCATTTGGTAATACTCTATTTGAGATTCTATTATAGTATAGATATGACTTCTGGATTGAGGAGTAGATTCTCCCAGAATCAAGAGCACTGGAGAGAGGAAATCCTACGACTGGATATGAAATTATAGATATAATGAGCGGGCCTCAGTGGTCCAGCATATGATCATACCTCAGTGGTTTAATATATGAGTGTACCTTAGTTTTTATGTAGAAGAGTGGACCTCAGTTGTCCAGCAGACAAGCGGTCCTCAATGGTCCAATAGATGAGCGGACCATAATGGTCCAGTAGCCGAGAGGACCTCAATGGTCCAGTAGCTGAGAAAACCTCTACGGACCATTAGGAATGAGTTACTTAGCAGTTAAAGATTTTTTAGCTTTACAACTATTAATATTATTTTCTATACTTTGATTTATACCTAGTGTGAGTTTTCTTGTTGTGTGATCTTTCTTTGTGCCCTTTATTTTTGGCCAATCCTTTATGGTTTTGGTTCCCTACTGAGTATTGTGTTACTCACCCCTACACAAGATTTTCCAACACATGTCATGTCTCGTGTAGGTGATTGATGCTTAGATGGAGACCTTCGTTGTCCCAAACCAGGTGGTGCTCAGTGAGACGGGAATGACTGGTGTACTTATATGGAAACATGTAGCAACCTTCACATACCCTTCAGGTATGGTCTGAAGTGAATAGAACATGGAATTTGTACATTACATTGTGGGTTCGGGAATTTATTTTGGACCCTTTGTACGTTGAGTTGTATTTTACTCTCCGTAGTTTTATTAGTAGATGTTTTGGTTTACTTTATCTTTACTTTCCGGGATTTTATCATTTTCCCTGGGTATAGGTTTAATGAAAAATGCCTTCCATTTTATAGATATTCCCTTTTGGTGCTAGTCATAAGCCCCTGGACAATGAAAGGAAGGCTTGGGGTAGTCACGACACGGGCCCTATGGGATAGGTCGGGACATTCTAATATTAGTGTTTCATGTCATATAAGCTATTGAACAAGATATTTCTCTTTTAAAATATCAGGGTGTTAAAAACATCATGTGATATGAGGGTCAAAAAATCATGGTGAAACAAAACAAATTACTAGGGAGACTTATACACAGTTTTATGTTCATGATTCTTGGATCTGGTCTCCTAAATTAAGGTCATCGAGTTTGGACTGAAATATGTGATTCTCTATTTTAGGGATACATGTCCATCTCAACCATTCTTAATAAAATTTCTCCACGATTGTTAATCCCACATAAGGCATGCTCCATGTGAGAAACAAGGAGTGGAATGAAGTTCACATTACTGGATTGGAGATAAATATAACTAGAAAAATAAGATGAATTAGGGAAGTCCCAAAAAATATGAATTATATAGAAATCACATGAAATTGAATTGGATAATGATGCACAATGTGTTAAAATTATACCAGAGAAAATTGAGGTGTAAAGGGAGGTAAATCCTGACTTCTAAGACCAAGACCATGAAAGGGGTCAATTATTAGAGAGGAATGATTACTAACCATGTCAGAAAGATAGGTTCCATAACAACATTAGTCTAGGATGGGGTGAAAATGTAGTATCAACCATTGACCAAGATTGAAACATTAGAACCTTCATTTTTCAATAGGGGTCCTTCAAGGCATGTTCCCATGATGATAGGTGAGCCATTGTGGACAAGAACCATTGTAATTAGGGGTATATATTCATACCAGGAGGATGATAAGGATCAAAATTGAAGTAAACATGATGTTTTAATGTATAAGTTGAGGATATATCAAGGGAAGTTGAGTTCCTAGGGTGGTGTCCCAGCACATGATAAAATACACTAGATAAAAATATTGGCGGGAAAGGATCAAGAATGACCCTAAGGGGGAAGACCCCAGAATGAGTTGTGGTGGGGATGGGCCGAGGATATGAGATCTAGAAATATCTATATATCCCATAGGAATTTGAGTCATTCCACACATAGTTATGGAGAATGAAATGGTGTAATAATAATTCTACAAGTGTGGAATTCCCTCTAGAGAGAATGTTGAATCATATCATAGTTATTATATAAGGCATATTGAATTTATAAAATCACATGGTAAGGCTACAGTTTAATTTTATTTGATAAGGATGTTGGTTTTGGTCATCTCACATTTGTTATATGAGACATCCTATGATTGTATTATAGTTTAAGAATACAGTTTAGCATCATTTTCTAAGGATGTTGGTTTTTGGTCATATCACATTTTTCATGTGAGAAAACCTATGTTTGTAACATGGGATGGGGATATAGTTTAACGTCAGGTGGTAAGAATGTTGGTTTTTTTATCTCTCATTTATCATATAAGGTATCTAATATTTGTTACATAGGGTAATACTATAGTTTAATTTCATGTTTTGAGGATGTTGGTTTTGGTTATCTCACTTTTTTCATGTGAGGAATCCTATATTATTTTTCACAAGTAAAGGATACTGTTTAACATCATGTGATGAGGATGTTATTATTTTTAGTTTAAATTCATACAACTTGGACTATGGGAGAAGTTTCCAATTTAAGGTCATAGTTCGTGGACCAAAGAGATTTTGTAGTTTAAGGTCACATATCTTTGGCCAAAGATTTCTATAGTTTCTAGTAACATGGATTTGACCAAAGGTATCTTGTGAAGTACTACTTGATTAACATGGAATTGGTGTAAGTTGTGATATGATCACTATCCATGGTTATTAAAGAGTATGCGTCATTGGAGTAAACCTAGTAGATGATGTATTAATTGGAGTAAAAATTTTAGATTATGTAAGGACCTTGCCACTGGGGTTCCAACTTCGGAAATTTCTTATCAAGTATCATTGGAACCATGAGTTCTAGTACCATGTCACCCTAAAGGATTTATCATAGTGGATCCTTCTTTTTGAATACACGTACTACCTGGTCCCAGTGCCTCTCCAATTTATTTATCATCTGAATATTTTTTTCCTCAAGGGACTCCAAATCATCTATATAAACTTTCACTATTCTATCTAACATATTATGGTCATAAATGGTCATTCTAAGTGACATAAACTGAACTTCTATAGTTAAAACATATTCTATTTAATATACTAGGGAGTAAATGGTTGGTTGGGTGGATTTTTGTGTTTTCTTTAAATACACCACGAGTTTATTGAGGGGTTTATCAGGAAAACACATCTTTTTAATACCTACTATATTCTAAAACATATTATAGAGGGTCTTGTTGAACCCCTTAATCTACCCATACACTTACACATAATAGTGGGAAGTGTGGTCAGGAGAGATGTTTTACTTAGTATACATTTCCTTAACTGGGCATCCTAGAAGTTAGTCCCATTTTCTATCAGAATTTTCTAAGGAAAATAAAATTGATGAAGGATTAAGTAATTAAAAAACAACACCATGAACCAAGTTTTGAATTCTTTCAGGGGAACCACTTCTGCCCATTTTGAGAAGAAGTTCATCAAGTCCAGAATGAATCTACACTGTCAAGATTTCATTGGTGGGTAGGGACCCAAAATGTCAAGTCCACAAACTATAATGGTCCAATAATATTTAGTATTGTGGAGAATCTTTAGAAGGTGGTGAAAAAAAATCATGTATCTGGAATTCATGACACCACATGATTAATTCAATACAAACACGAACCATTATGGGTCATAAGTAACCCTAAAACTAAACTTATTGGGATATCATCAATACTGATTTATGGGGTCCACGATATTTTTAGTGGACCTCTTGTGTTTCCAGATATTCCTCCACCCCGTGAATGTAATGGAGAATAATTCCATCAAACCCACATCTTTATAGAGTCTTCTCAAGGTTGGGGCCACTCAAGAGGGTGAACTGTACATCATTCTAGTCAATTCACTCATGCTTGGCTTGACCTGTCATGAGAGTATCATGATTGAGATACACCATAAATAGATCCATCCAATTAGCCATTTCTTTGATTTCAATAGTATTTGAGGTCCCAGGTGTATAATTACCATTATATAGTTGATTTACATGTTTCTTATCACCTTTAGAAGTGTAGGGGAAATGACTCTTCCATATTTCACATGAATTACTGAATCATATTAATGGGATTTTATATGGACGTTATTAGGCCATATGAATCATTTTAATGGCTATTCAACAACTGAGGAACATGATTCACCTTCGGTAGGGTTGGGGATTAAGCTATTAGTTGGAGAGTACGTTCTATCAGTGGAATGATCTCTTGTTTTCTGGTCATATAGTCACTTTTGATCTATTTTATGAATTGATTAGAGTCTCTATTCACATTCAAGTAGAGGATATCAATCTTGATATCCAAATTGATACCAACCATAATGGACTAATATTCTACGTCATTACTAGTTTATCCTTCAGATAAAAGGAATTAGTATGCAATGAAAGACACATGAGTGATGAAAAAAATCCTTAGACCTCCTCTGTTCAGTTTGGAGTTGTTTTGACTTCTACTAGTCTGACTCTAGGAGGCACCATCGAATTGAATATTCTAATATGGTAAATCCTAATCCACTGAGATAATGGATTCATTATGTAAATAAACATCTAGGGGTAATTTTTAGGGGTCTTATCTGATGCCAAATGTTTTTCCATTTCATGGTCCATAATTAATTTCTATAGGAAAAACCTCATGTTGAACTAATAAAAGATTACTTCCCAATGCATCAATCGCCCTTTCAACATGGGTTTGTTGAGAATGTACTTTAGTGAGTCAACATGGGAAACCATATTTATCTCATAGTGCTGCAAGTAATTTCAAAACATCTTCACAATAAAGTCCAATGTAAAAAAACTATTCTCGATGGGGTAGTATTTGGACTATGTTTCGAGGATAATTTGGAAGACATAATATCCCTTGTTCTACCTATCCTCCTTGTTTAACTATTCTAAAATGGTGACAAGGAACCACTCTAGTGTGGTCATATAAAGGACCAAAGGTATTCCTAGGATATGTGGAATCAGTATTGGAGGTCATAGTAGATGGTTATTAATTTCCTCAAAGGTAATCTAAATGTCCTCATCCCACAAGTACATTCTTTTTTCTTTATGATCCTCAAAAAGGTATTACACTTTCGAACTATATTTGCAATAAACCGGTGAATGTATGATAAGTAGACATAGAGTCCTCATGGATCTCAGAGAATGTGTGTATGAGTTATTTTATTGATAGCCTTGATTGTATTATGGTTAATCTAGATGACATTATATATAATAAATAAGTTAATAATCTTTCAAGAGGTAACCCCAAATGCACACTTAAAAGGGTTCATCTTCATGTGATGGGAGTGGAAGAAGTTGAATTCTTTCTGAGGGTCTTTAATATGGTTCAGATGTTTGTGGGACTTGAACACCAAATTATCCACATAATATTCCACCAGTATCCTTAGGAGTGGCTTAAATATATGTTCTATAGACCGCTAGTAGGTGGATCTATTATTTTTCAAGCCGAATAGAATCACCTGATAGTAGAAAGTTCCCCATGGTTCCCTTAAGGTATTTGATTCCTTGTCCACATGGGATATCAAGATATGATTGAACCTAGGATATTCATCCATGAATGATAGATCCGGGATCCCATCTTTAAAATTAATTAGAATCTCTCTCACCAAAATTGGACATTGTCCTTTTATAAATTGCTATTTTGGTCCTGGGAGTTGATAAAAACTCTAGTATTCCCATTACTCTCCCTTATTGGGACAATATTATACATCAACATAGGGTATTGGACCTCTCTGAAGAATTTGGAATTATTAATATTGTTATATTTGAACTCGATCATGGAATCATATGAATGGTCTATCTTTTGGGAGGATTTTTGAATTCGTGGTGACCCACAGGGTGGCCAAGGAGATGAACAAAAACTAGAGTATGAAGCCCTAGAATCTCACCATAACTCCAATAAAATATGTTTCATTATTATTTTTTAAATTCCAAATATTTTTTTTGATCCTCCAAAAACATAGTTGTGCTGATTAGTGTTATCTTTTGATATTATTAAATGTGTAGATTCACCAAAGTTAACTTCTCAGCAGTGGTGGAGAAACCCTCTTCTAAAATTGGAGTAGCATCATCCAAATCCTATTCATTATCTAATGTTGGTGGATCAAAGAGAGAACGTGGATCTTATAAGTTGGAAACCCCAATGGGAGTAATGGAATCTTCTCTAGTGGATGTGATATCCTTGGCGACAGGTTCACGATCTATGGAAATTATGGTGAAAAAATATGTTGAGCCTATAGCAGTTGGTTTTTTATTATGAGGACCACATCTGATATCATATCATTGAGGTTGGGTAAATTTCCATAAAGGTAACCCAACATTGTGAAACATGTAGTAGTGTCAGGGATCAGCATCCATATAAAGGATCCCTTGGTACTTCACAATAGTATTGTTCTGTAATATTTTGAATGCATTCCCCATATAAGTGTATGAGGTGATTTTCAAAAAATTATTTTAATATGATAAAATGAAATTTATCCCCAGGACTACTGTTGTGTCTTCCAAATGGTGGATTGGGAGGAAAAATTTGTCATTCAACTCTATCCAAGGATCTATGTTAGTTCCTATCAGATACTTATGGTAATTAATATTCTCAATCCCATTAATATGGAACTAATTTTTTTTCCTTTGGGAATACCCAACATCCAGGTAGCAAGCCTCACAAGACTCGAAGGGGGATGAATCGCCCTAAAGTACCCATACAAGACCATAAATTGGGTATTTGAGACACTAGTGGTAGGAAGAGGGAACCACCTCATGCAAATGAAGTTAGGTCTTTCCTAGTAAGTCATTATAATTGGTATCTTGGGAGACAACCATGAACTCGGTGCTTCCTTCATGACCACCAAACTGGGTCATCAACCAAATATTACCATGAAGTTTCTATTCACTCTTAATATACCTCTGAATTTTTATGTTAGAGGGAATCCGAACCAATTTTGTTTGCCCCATTTTGTGGTGTGTCTGACTCAGAATGATATTGATCTGAAAAATAATATCCACTAGGTAGTGGTTATTTTTTACACCATTGAATAGGAATGTGACATATATAGGGTGTATGTTCCCCTAAATGGTATCACCCTCATCTTATTAAAAAAATGTAAATTATGGCCTGCAATTCCTCCATCTCAGCTTCCTCTTTATATATGACTATGTGAAAGCTACCTTAGTCTTGAACTAAAGATTTGTATTTAAGGATTCGATAAGGGTCACATGCATCTCTTTTGATAGGTGGAGGACATCAAGGATTTATAGCCTCACTTTTAGGCCAGCAAGGTGTTTCATCACATTGTATTTTCATGTTAGTAGTGTATCTATACCTACCCAGGGTATCTCTTTGATAGGAAGTGCAACTAGTGATAATGATTGAGGTGTTAGGATTAATCTAGTGTCACACATAATCTGATATTGGTTGTATGGTCTAGGATGAACACCAGATTACTAAGAACCATATGACTACGATTAGGCCCCAGATGGTTGTGGATGATTAACTAAAGTTCGTGGATGGGTTGCGAGACCAACCAAAATAGTCTTATAGGGAGAAATACTCGAAAAAAAAATCATTAGGGTTGTTCTTGTTGAGCCTTATGCAAGGATTGTTTTCTAGTATCAGTGCCATGAATAGTTTGATAAGAAACTATATCTTGGGCACTCTTACTACTTTCACATCCCCTACCAATCCTTCAACAGTTTCAAAAAGAAATTTGTGAGGGGATCACATGTCATTCCACATCATTGATCATTGAATGTTGATTTACTGGTTCAGTAGAATTAACTAAGTTATATCCATGTTCTTCATCGATTGAATATTCCATGGCTTGGAAAACTTTGGGTGCATGTCCTAGTTTGGGGGGTATGAATATTCAAAGGGTACGAGCTTGTTTTGGAACCATTTAGGGGCTTTCATTTCCCTTATGATGTAAAAACCTATTCATCCAAGACATTGAGGACTATGACATAGATGTGGATGTAGAGGTGAGAGGAGATGTGGTAACTGTTGGATGTTCTGGTTCTCTCAAGAGATAATTAATTATAATATGGGTTCATGAAACTATCTTGTGAGCTAACCAGTCATTGTAGCAGCCGAGATACTGTTGGTGTTTGTCTTAGTGGTAAGTACCGCATAATTATACATGAAAAATGGGGGTTCAAAACCCATGGGGCACAAGGCATTGTAGCATCACTGTAGCACTACTGTAGAAACCGAGATACTGTTGCAATGGAAGCACTATAGCAGCAGCAGGGGAACTGTAGCGGCAGCGGGTACTGTGTGGAACTGTAGCAACGCGGGTACTGTAGCAATACTATTCACAGCATGGGTATTCGGCCTAAAATTTGGGCCTACGGGCTATGTAATGGGCTAAATGCCTACTGGGCCTACAAGCTATGTAATGGGTCTCCCTCTACCTAGTTAAAGAGGTCTTTGATTTTCTTTAATAATAAAATGAGGCTTTGGCCCCAACCCTTTAAAAAATTATACTTCTTTGTTCTGTAGCTAGGGGCCAACTTCTACTCACTGGAGCCTTTTCTATCAAAATAATGGTCAATGAAGACATTTGATGCCTATGTTGATACATCATCCATCTTAATTAAGTGACAATCAACATGAACCTAGAGCCAATATTTTAATACAAATCATTTTTATGGTATGGGAAATGATTGGTGTGGTCTGTAAGATCTTCCTCTTGGGGCCTCTTGTATTCTAGGTATTTTGGGATACACTTTTAAAGATAATAGATGAAATAACCGAGGACCTATGATTATTTTAAGGATTGGGTCTTGTATTAAATTTTTATGAAATGAGACATAGGTGCTTCTCTCTGAAGGAGGGCTAGGGAAAATTTCTCTCAGTGTGGTTGTTGCTGATGAGGCTGCACTTAGCGAGGCTATTCTTAGAAAGGATATTCCTGGAAATTCCCATATGATATATGGTCTTATAAGTGGACCATATTAGGATCCTATTCATGTATAGAATCATTTATTTCTTCTTTATAGGTCCTTTTACAGAAGTTGAAGGAGTATTGGGAATGACTGTTTCTTGTTCCTCTATAAGGATTCATCCCGGCGATGAGAAGTTTTGGTAAATTATCAAAATACATCAAGAAAATTTAGGGTGATGAGGTAAGGGACTAACTTATCTTCTACATTCATAACAAAAATTGTTAATAGTTTCTCCTAGGAATGCTAAATATCAAGATAATATGTAATCCCCGACCATTAGGAAATGAAGTTGGAAACATTGTCATCAAATCTCTTCTTTCTCTTAAATAGGTCTATGATACTGGTCTTGCAAATGTTGGAGATAAATAAGGAGAGGAACATTATGTGGAGACCCTCCCAACCATCTATAAATCTTGAAACAAATTGGTTGTACCAAATGAATACTAGTCATTCTAGAGTCTGGATGAAACACAAAATCTTGGAGACTTCGTTTTATTCTTTAGTCCACAACATTGGGTTGAACCATAAGGTGAAGTTGTCCAGATGTTTCCATAGTTCACCCATCCCATTAAACAAGGTAAATCTATGGTTGTTTAATTATGTGGTCCGCTGACCATGATCCACACATTCCAGATACAGTTCCTCTTAAGGTGGGATTAAAACATGTCATATCTACAAAGCCTCAAGGTGGTAGATGAGGGAATCTATCACATCATCATTTTGAAGGTTATGGGTCACAAATTCATTGACTATATCATCATCTTGGGAGGAAGAATGACCTTGATCTCATAACATTTTTTCAAGCTTCTCAGGTAGTGTAGGTGACTCATATCTTAGTCTTTTATCATAGCCAATGGTTTTTACTTAGATCGGATGTACAAGGAAACCTACCTCAAACTTGGGTACTTGGATAAGGAGGACTGGGTGACCAACCAGAGGATAGATAGTGTCCCTTTTGATAATATCACAACAAGGATGATGCTTGATGATAAGTTTAGTTTTAGGCCTCTTGTAGCCTTTTATCTCATTGATAAAAGTGTATATCTTAAATTCTATATTTGTTTTTAATGTGACCATAGATGGAACAATGGGATTAGTGGGTCCCCTTAATTTGTCCAAGTATAGGTGGGTAGAAAACAATGTCTCTTTAGGGGAATCCTATGGCCCAACACCAGTCTCTGTGGATGAGTATGACCGCTTATCGGTGGATCTACCAGGTATAGTGCCACCCCTTAGGGCTAGTTATTCTAATCATGTCTTGTATCTACTATTCAGTTTCTTAGATCCTCGAGAGCATCAATAGTAATCACATTCACTGGGGTGGTGACCAATGATGACCTTTCACAATTAATGGGTCATTTGGATTGATAATCCCATTATGTTAGTGGGATAGGATTGAAATGGAGGGTAACATACTACCCCAACATCTAATATACACATGTTGAGATACCTCTTTCATGAATCAAAAAATCATAGTGAACATACTAATAAATGTATTTTGGAAATTATATTGGTACTCATTTGCATCACGACATTAAGTTATCGAAAAAGTTGAGATTTCAACTCCCTTAGACTATAAATTAATGGAAATAAGTTGCTCATGGATTCTTGGGTATGTCAATTGGTGGTACTGAAGGTGGAAGAGTGTTTCCCATACATTCTAGAAGAATAATTCCACATGTTCCATTATTGGGAACTTTAGGATAATGATGTTCAGGGATATAGGTGTCCAAAATTAGTTTGGAGGTAGGGAGAAATTCTAGACCATGTCCAAGTATGATGGTGTATTCATAACTTCATCATTAGCAAGAGAAGTATCTTATCTATAGGGATCACTGTAATTCTAACCATTATCTAAGGGAATTAATCCAGACCTGTATGTCTATCTGAATTTCAATTTGAAGGTTTAAATGAGGGAATGAAATGGATAAAGTGAAAAATGAATTGTCAGTAGTTGGAGGGGATCCAGAACATCCTCCACCTGTACGTACCTACAAAGGTATTTTAGGATTTAGTGAACTTTAGATTCAGGGATCATTAACTATTATTAATAGTCCTCTTCCCCCATCACTTATAATAAAGGTTAAGGATCCTTCACTAAATAGTTTTTCTTCTCAGGATCTAATAGTTTTATGGTAAAAAATGTCACTTTTGGGGTTATACCTTTGATGGAAGATGAGTTCCCAATGAACAAGCCAATGGGAGTCGCTTGAGTTTATTCTATGTGCATTTTGACCTACACCATGGACATAGACCCCATGGTAGTTGTTCTTTTCTCCTACCCCAAGAATGGATATTTGGAGTAGGTCATATGTTCATCATAAGTTGGAAGGTCAAGACTATTAATGGAAGTGAAATTAGGAACTTTGTGGTGGAACTTTATTTTGTGGGACAACCCTTAAAAATTTCCAATGGATCCAATGACTAGGAGATTCAACCCAAACATATGAATAGTTGGATGGGGTCTCAATCCTAAGTGAGAGAAATTGGGGCCCCATAAAGTGGTCTTGGGGTAAAGGTATGATGTTTTGGCTATGTATTGGACCATGATACCTATGTAAGAGGCCTCTTATCATGTAGGTTTCATGTCGTACCCCCAACATTGGTATCGGGTATTCTAAACCATGGGCTAGAAGAGAAGGGGTAAGAAATAATTCTTCTTCTCCCATTGGGAATAATAAAATTTATTGGCATGAAAGGGTCTTTTGTACCAATGATGGTGAATAAGGGGTAAGATAAACCTACCCTTTAATGGGTGGTTCTAGCTGACATCATTTTCATGGTCAGGTGGGATCCTTCCTAAACAGCTCTCTGGTGGTGGTCATTGTGGGTGTGACTGATATATCCAATACTTCATCTGTATATAGGAAGAAACAATCATTTCCTTCTAGGGAAAGTTTTCTAAAATTATTTTTCATCATGATCGATGGGGAATACCCCTAATGTGGCCCTCATGGGAAGTAGTTCTAGCGTGGTTATAGGGATTTCAAATCTCTTAGGTCCATATCCATGGTTGGGAAGAATCCTTAAATGTACTAATGAACAAGGGAATTAATGACCCTTATATGGATAAGCTCGAAAGGAGAGATGGTGTGAGGTCACCTGATAGTCACTAAAAAGGAATCCATCATGGAAGAAGGTTAGTTGTGTGGTAATGAGACATTGTTAATCCTCCAACCCTTATGCCTATTGGTAGTGGGTCATTGGGAATTTTGGATGGCTAGGGTCCTATAACATACATGGAGTCAATTATCAACACAAGCTCAATGAAAGTGATTTCCAATATTTCCAATGACATTCATCCTCCCCTTGGGTGGAGGACGGATTTTCATAAGTAATTCCTTAGACCTTGGATTCCCAACACACATAAATTTCCCGTAGTTTTAGGAGTGGAGTTCCACACCAGGCCTTCCATCTATTTGGCTGGTGCCTAGTACCGCATATTTGGATCTGTTCATGATCAAATCTGATGGTACCTAGCATTACTAATATCCTCACTATTGAAGTATAAAAACATAATTTTGGGTCACCATTTTTTTATAATTCTTTCTATTAGATCCTCATATAGGTTACAAAAACACATTATTTTGTCCTCCACATTCCCTTTTCCAAAGGTGGTGGCCTCTATCATCTTGTTGTGGTGTTGAATCATTAATAGAAATGGGGTGATGGGATGTCATTTCCTCCATTGAATTCCTCTTTAGAGCTCACCATTTTGTTGCAGTCTCCCTTAAATATTTAATTCATGTTCATGAAAATTTTTCCTAGATTCATCTTTAGGTGGATTTCGGTTAATTAAATTATTTCTATCATGACAAGAAAAAAAACAATGGTCAGAGTTGATGGAAACCTTGGGCTTGTCTGGACATTTTTTTTAGACATTAGGTGTATTGGGAACCTATAAAGTCTTCCTATTTTTAGGTCTAGAAAATATCATGTATGAGTAATATTATACATAGAAACTAAGGCATCATGTGTCAGCGACAGTGTAATTGACATCCAAGGGGCATAAGAGTTACTTTTTACCCCAATCATCCAATATTAATTGTATGGGGTAAATATTCTACATCAGGTCATAAATTTAATATCATGTGGAGAAAAATGGGTCACATGTTTAACATTTTATGGGTATGGGTAGGTCATAGGTTTAACATCTTGTAAGGGCAGGTAGGTTATAGGTTTAACATCTTGTGGGGATAAGTATGTCATAGGTTTAACATATTTTGGGGACAAGTACGTCCCAAGTTTAACACCTTGTGAGGAAAATTGTGTCACATGTTTAACATTTAATGGGGAAATTTGGGTGATGATAAGTGTGTTCTCATATGGAAGATAATCACACTTTTAGGGTTTTTTTATTACAAGGGGAAGACATGCATATTTTTTGGCGTTGTTGTGGGATTTGGATTGAACCTCTAGGAGGTTCCCCAAATGTGTTGGTATGTTAGGATTGAACCACATTAAGGTGTCCAATTTTCCCTAGATGTATTTGTATCTCCGAATTAAACCTCACAGAGGTTTATTATATACCATGTTAGGAAATTGGGATCAAATCCATGGAGTTCAATGTTAGGGTTTAAGGTCATCTGACAGGACCAGTCCATGTAGTTTATCATAATGTGATCTGGATTATCACGTGAGAAAGGAGTGAAAGAAAGGGGTAGTGTGAGGATTATTCATGAATGCTTCCCCAGAATTTAGGATTTTCATCCCAAGTGTGTAGTTTCATCACGAGTGGAGGGAGGATGGTGTGTAGATTATACAGGGAAGTTTCCCATTATAGGTGTCTCATCCCATAGTGGGGAAGGTTGGTGTGGGAATATTCATGGAAGCTACCTATTACAATTGTTTCATCCCATGGTGGGGGAAGATGGTGTGGGGCTTGGTTAGACCCAAGTTTACCCTAGTTGTTTTGTATAAATGGTCCCCTGTAGAACCTATTGGGTTTTTAAATCATTAGATACTGAAGAAGAAACGTAAAGAAACATACATTCTATAGAGATGGTTTATATTTGAAGTGAAAAAATTGGGTTCAAATTTATATGATTATTAATGAGTTTATAGGATTAAATGAATTAAATTGAAAAAAATGGGTTGATATGTGGTTATCTCTTGGGGTGGATTTTATGAATTTCTATTTAAATTATTTTAATGTCTTTAATTTTATCATTTTCTTCAACGTAATATGAACTTCTCAAATCACTCACATAATTTACGTTTTCAGTATCCTAAGGCTAATCACATATACACTTGTTGGATCATATTAATGGTCACGCCAAGGTATAAGAACTTTTTATCACTCAAGATTTTTAGCCTTCAAATTAGCAAGATCAACGGAGAATCCACATCATAGATTAAAAATTTCAACAAAATAATTGATTACAAATTATTAAAATGAGAAATAAACTCTATTAAATACACTTTATTATCTATTTTATCAACCAAAATGAGTTTTATACCTCCATTTATTATATTATATCAATGGAAAATGGTAGTAGAATCATGAGGGTGTAATGGAAGAAGAAAATGGTGAAATGGTGATCACTCCACCATTGTGGGATGAAATTCAAAAGTGTTGGTGTGAATAAGTTAACATCATGATTCAATGGTATCAATGTGATATTTAAAAGAATATAATAATAGAAGAAAAAGAAGAAATTTTATTTATAAATTATCATTAATGAAAAACTTACAAGAGAAAAATTGAAAAAGTGATTAAAAAATAAAAGCGTGAAATTTCAATTGAAAGAATAAAACATGGGTCAAAAATCCCTTAACCAAAAGATTCTTATATAGAAATATTAAAAGCCTTTTTTTGATCCACAATCAATTATTTCCTTCCCCATCAGTTAGGATAGTCAAATAGAGGTAATAAATCAATGTAAATTGGACTTTTCAATGTAGATTGTAAAATTCAAACTAGATTCAACTCCCTTTTTGGCATACAAATATGGCATTGAATATATCTGAATCATTGATGGGCGTGGTAGAAAAATAAATTCTTCTTATTTTACTCTAATATATTTAAAATTTTCATGATAATTGTATCATCTATTTGAATTTTATTCTTGAAATGGTGGGATGATATAATGGGCCTTCAAATCTGGAACGTAAATTAAATGTCAACTTGGGATCCCTTGATGTCAGGGAATACATTAAAATTAGCTCTATCCACAGTTGAATAAAATGATCCCCCTGATCTTATCTCTCTATAGTTATAATTTGAGCCTCATTAGGCTTGAATTTTGGGCTCCATTTTATTTTATGGGCCTAAGGTCCATTATTCTTTGTCTAGAAATTTCCACGTCCATTTATAAAAATATCCATCATCCCTTGTAATTAATACATTGATAATAAAAAGAAAACATTTACATAAAATTGAGCAATCGTATGAAAAAAATTCATATTCAAATAAGTAATATAATTTTTTACCAAAAAAGATGATTGATTGGTCCCAAATGTTCATATTAAACATGAATTTTACATGTGATGAAAAATAATCTTCAATTTATAAAATGAAAAAATTAGTCTTTATGTACTTTGAAAAACATTAATATGAAAATTTTAACAATTAATAATAGCCACTTTTGGTGGGTAATCACACCCCCAAATTTATTTCTTCTAGTCCTAAATAGAAACTATCCCAAAAATATTAAATTCAATTCCATTTTTCAAAAACATTTTTAACATAAAATGCTCACCAAAAGAAATCATGTCGAATAATCATGAAAATAGTAAAAATAATTCCACAAAATCTTTGATCATAATCATATCCCAATCCCAAGAACATTCATTTCTTCAATGTCATTTCCACATTTCATCTAATTTCAATTAAGCATGATGATATGTTTTGTATCTCAAAAGAAATGGGGCATATTTTCTTGTTCAAGGGGGGAAATGGAATTGATAGGTGGTAATCTCATTAAATCATAATATGAGTATAATATTTTTTTCTTTTTTTCTTTTTTTCTTTTTTTGTTTGTTTTGTATTTTTTTGTTTTTTATCCACAATTAAGATGAAAAAACTAATTATATAATAGAAAATGATGGATTCGTGATCCCTAGGTATTGAATTCCACACATATTGTTAATTCCATGCTCTAAAATGGTTATATAAAACCAAAATCTAGGTAAGAAAACTATGTGTTCATGGCCGCCAAGTGTCAAACTCAACACATTTGGACAAAAAAATTCTCTATGTTTTCATTATTTAATTTTTTTGGATACTAAAATTAAACTAAAAGTGACCCCAAACCCTATTCTATGATGAAAGGGACCCAGTAACCCAAAAAACACATAAAATCCAATAGATGTGCATTGGGGAATTTTTATTAATAAGATGAAAATATTGATGTTGAAGAATCACTTTTTTTACAAAGATTAAGAATAAATTAATACAACCATACATTCTAAAAACTATGCTCATGTACGTATGCTTTTATTAAAATAATAATTAATGGATTGAAAATTATTGGGAATTCAACTTTCATGTATCACAATATATATCAACACATTCAAGGATAATGAATTTTTTTTATTGAATTGAGTTGTTTTCATAAAATCCCAATTTTTTGGTTCAAAATCTCACATTTTCAGTCCCCCCAACATTGAATGACACTTCTCATAGTGTTAAAAGAAATGGGAAGAGAAATTTAAGAACTAGGAAGAAAGAGGGAAATTAATAGAACAAAATCAACTGTTTTGTAATTGATGACCCATAAATAGGAAATTGATCACTTTGGATTCACATTACAAGTGGAATCATTATGTATTGTTGAAGGTAGTTTTGAATTATGGGTGGAATTTGTTACATTTTGAAATTCTAAAATTCTTTAACAGCTAAATCTCACACACAAGAAAAATTAGATTACTTTGAAACCCCAAGGTGGTTCCCTTAACAAAAAAAGATAGGATAAAAATATGTACCTATTTATTTTGAAATTCAAAACACTGAGTCAATATACAAGTAAATGATATTTTCCCACCCAAAAATATTCATTTTTTACTGTCATTAGCTCGACATGGACCCAAAATCTAAAAAAATTTGTATCGTTCATAGGTTGGATTAATTATCTCTTCATATATTTCTTTTTTATTGAATTATTCAATGAATGGTTTAAACCTATGACCATTAACATTGGATATCTAACAACTATATGGGTCTTGAATCTCTAATTCTCCATGTGGGTATATAATATACACTATGTAAGGCCCTGACCATCTTGACCTTAACATTACAAGGTGCAAATTATGTTTGGAACTGTATAAAAAAACAAATTTTCCTATATTAAAGTGCTTTAATTTTTTATTCCTATATTCATAGTCCTGAAATCTATCTTTATTGATCTTTTAATTTTCATAATACCCTATCCTAATTTCTTCAGGTTCATTAATGTCTAATTTACTCTTTTTTCGGCCAAAAAATGTCAATTTTTTTTGATTGCCCAAAAGGCCTTGTGTTCAATTTCAACAGGTAAACAGAAGGCTTTTCCATGTACCAACCTATATGGTGAGATTATTATGATGTTTTTTTAATGCATTATAATATTACTAAAGGTAATCCAATAGTTTCTCATACCAATATTTCGTTGAGGTATTGACAATTTTTACAAGAATTTTTCTGATTTCTCAATTTTCCAACTCGGCTTAACCATTGGTTTGATGATGGTAAGTAGTGCAAGAATTATGAGAAATACCATACATAGACATGAGTTAGAATAAGGTAAAATTGTCTATATGCGTTCCACAATCACTAATTATTGTCATAGGAATTCAAAATCTAGAAAATATGTGCTCTTTTAGGAATTGGACCACAACATGATTGTCATTTGACTTTGGGGAAATGGATTCAATCTGTTTAGAGATTTGATCAACAACTAAGAGGATGTAGAGATATAACCCAGATATTGGTAAGGGTCTTATGAAATCAATTCCTCAATAGTCAAATATTTAAAAAACCAGTATGTGTATAAGGGTTATTTGATTTATTGTGGTTTTGGATATTAATTGTTCTCATCAAATACATCATTGACAGAATGTGTATTAATACTTAGGGATATTAGGCCAAAATAATCCACATTATAGGAACTTTAAAAAAAATTCATTGTGTCTACTTTTCCTCCACATGACTCTTGATTTTATAATTTAAGAATTGACTCTTTCTCAAACACAAGAACACATAATGAATTTATCATTATATAACTTGATGAGGTATGGATAATCAACCACATAATGTTTGATATCAGAAAGGAATTTCATCTTAGCTTGGTTCCTAAGTAATTTTGGAATTACACCTATAACCAAGTTGTTTTTTATGCCAACATACAATAGAAATTCACTCGCATAATAAAGGTTCTCATCATGAAATGAATCAGACACGAAAACATTATGTGATTTTTCATTGAATTCCATCCTAAAGAGGCGATCATATAAAAAAAATTTAACTCACTTTTTATCATTAAGGGTTATATCAAACACTTGAAGAAAAAGGACCCACTTAATCAAACTACCCTCAGCATATTGTTTTTGGAAAAGTTATTTTATAGATGAATGGTCTGTGAAGACAATGATGGGGGATACTATGTGATAGGACCTGAATTTTTTCTAAGTCATATACAATAGAAAAAAAAATTGGTGGTTGTGTAGTGGATTTTTGAATCATTAAATGTTTAAATTTCATAATAAATAAATCATGGAGTTTTATCACAATTCTTTCCAACAAATACGATACAATAATGTCACTAAAAACACACATGAGTTTGAGTAGAAGTTTCTATTTGGGATATTAAATTATAGGTGGAGTGGTAAGATATGAATTGAGTATTGAGAATGATTCGTCTTATCTTTATGACCATAAAATGGAGCATCTTTCACTAGTAGAGCACAATGTGGTTAAGAAATTGAGATTAAATTATCAATTAACATGATATAAAAACCATAATATCCTAATAATTACCTCACTTCATCGATAGTTTTCGAAGAGTTAAGATGAAGAATGACATAAACCTTAGCTTTATCAAATTAAATCCCTCTACGTGAGACCAGATGGCCCAAAATAAGTCATTCTTTTACCATGAAATAGAATTTTTCCCAGTTCAGTATGATATTATTATCCTCACATCTAGGCATAACCCTTTAAAATTTATTAGGAATCCATCAAAAGTGTCCCCAAATATGGATAATTCATCCATAATTACCTCTAAAAAATCCCCAAATATGTTAGAGAATATTCCATTCATGCACTGCTGGAAGGTACCAATGGCATTATATAACACAAATGGATTGAGAATGAAGTAAAAAAGTTCCACATCGATAGGTGAAGGATGTTTTTACTAGATCTTCCAAGGATAATTTATTTTTATTATAACCAGAAAATCAATCTAGGATGTAATACAATTGATGACCTACCACTCTCTCAAGGACTTGATTAATGAAGGGTAGGGGTAAATGGTATTTATTATTGAATGATTTTAACTTAATATAGTCAATTCAAATTCTCTATCCACTACTGACCCTTTTGGAGAGAAGATAACCATTCTCATTTATAATCATGATGATTTCATCATTCTTTAAAAAATATGAATTGGGCTTACCCACTCAATCTCAGTAACGGGGTTGATGATTCCTTAATCCAATAACATAAGAAGTTATTTCCTTACCATATACATAACATTGGGATTGAGTCTCTATTGAGGTTGAATAAATGGTTTGGATTCATTTTCTCAAACAATCCTATGAGTTAAAAGGAGTGGGAAAATATCATGAATATCATAAATGGTCCATATAATTATTTTAATATGTCTTTCTAAGACATCCAGAAGAATCCTCTCGTGACTGGATTCAAAAGAGGAAGAAATGAAAATAAAAAAGTTATGACTATCCCCTGAGAATGAATACTTGAGTGATGATTTTAGGACCTATAATTTAAGATCATATTGGATAACACGTTAAAAAGAAGGATGGGACCTTGTATTAAACATAGTGTTTTTTTCCAGATTTCAAAACAGAACTAGTTACCATTGACCAGAATTGGTTCCTCTTGAACCGAATTTATGGCCACCTCATTGGCTAGATCTATGTCAGGAATGGTTATAGAATAGATGTTATTTATTTCACTAATGTTATCATTGATTGGTGATCCAAAATAATCTTAAAAGGATTCATCTGAAGGAGATTCAAGAAAAGGAGTAAAATTTCCATCATATGAACAAAGGAAATCAATATCAACTTGACTGACACATCATTTAATGATTACTCAATGTTCCACTTTTTTATAACCAACCCTACCTATTAAATTGACCTCATGGATCTCTTCATCATCCCCAAATATATTGTTTTCATTATATATGTTTTTATTGTGACTCCTGTTTCCAGAGGATATTGTGATGTTTATATTCCTGACTTAGATGACTTGGTTGATTGTCTCTATGAATGGAAAACCATAGATAATGGGATTTTGGTCCCTAGTACCTAATATTTGGTGACTTTTGAGGAAATTAAGTCATTAGGGTAAAAGAAATTTTCCAATTTCACCAAAACTTCTTTTAATATCCCCGGAAGAACTAAAATACTATGATCAACTCGTTGGAGTGTGAAAAAATGTTGGTTGGAGATAATCAAATCATAATTGATAATACATGTAATAAGGAATTAGGTTCAAACTATCTCTTAAATCATAAAGGTAATTGAAATATTTTTTATCTCCTAACTCAATGTTGATGTATGGACATACTGGGTCTTTTAACATAGGATTAATTTTTCCTTGAATGGCAGTATTCACATTAGCATCCAAAAGGACATGGTTTTGATGTCAAAAAACCTTTTAAAAGTTAACAGGTACTTAAGGTTCTTTGAGTATTTATGAATGGTTCGGATTGCATCAAAAATGGTAATTTTCATTTTAACATGAGAGAATATTTCCCTCAATGTTTCATTCAGTTTATGTTTATATTTTTCACTCATACATTGAAGGAAAAGATCATATTATTTGATTATTTGTTCAGGATTTGGTTATTTCACATTATCATTAGACTTTACATTATTTGAGGGTGATTATTTAAAATTTTCATGTTATATTGAATATTTTAATGGTTCTAGAATGGTTTTTTCAGGTTTTTAAATGGATCTCTCACTTTTAAAGATAGTCACCTATTTTATTTTTCCATGAGAGGTTTGTGTGTAACTAGGTTTTCCCCTTACGGTTGGGGATGGGACCACCTGAGTAGGCATGGTTGTCTTCCCAGTTTTGATTTTTTGTAATTTTTGTTTGAGTTATGAGACTTCTTATTTCATTTTCTCTATTTGTTAAAAAAATTATTCAATGAATGGGAGAGGGACATATTGGGCAGATAATTGTACCAGTTGGTTTATCCCAAGAAAATACATTGGTTATTGGATTATTTGTTGAATGGGTTGTTGGTACTAAATATGAGGATGTTAGTATTGTATTGTTTGTGATTGTAACATATTATGGGTTTGAAAATATTTTTACGTGTAGGGATTAATACATTTTTGTTTTCTTGGTTTTTGATTTTCTTTCCAATGGAATCTTGGATGGTCATTATACATTGTATTGGAAGAGTTTCAATATTGTGTCTTTTGAAAGTTCAAATAATTGGCTACTTCGAGTGGTCCTCCTAAAATAACATCCTTTATAGAAGGAATGGTTGAGAAATTATCAGTATTGTGGTCGTGTTTGTCTGAAATTTTGAGAATAGCCTCAAAATTTTAGATTTTGTGGACCTTTATAAGATTAATCTTCTTGACATTACTAGTGAGTGTAGAAAGTTTTACACTGAGGTTTTATTCTTCTCTAGGATTTTGAATTCCACCAAATTTGGGTGGCTTCATGTCTTATGTTTTATTCCCCATGTTTGGTTCTATTCAAAATGATTTTCCAAATACTCATAATCATCATTTGTGGCTTTGTTTTTTAATTTTTCTTTGCACATCATGTCAATAACCTATTTTTTCCCGGTCCCTAAACCATCGTAGTAAATTCTCACTTGTTCGTTGATTCAAAATACACGATTTAGTAACATGATTAAAGTTTATTTGTACATTTCCCATGTTTTTTATATTTTTTCTCCAACTATATCGAAAAAAATGGATGATCATTTTAAGTGTAATTTGTTTTTTGATGGAGGGAGTGTTTTTTATAGATTTATCCTTGAATTTGGTCCCAAGAGTGAATGTATGTTGGTCTCAAATTATTTAACCAATTTTTTTCATGGTAATTTGGAGAAAAAGGAAAGATTATCAATTTAGAAGATTTAATTTTACTTGGAGGGCACATGGTTTCGAACATATCATCGAATTATTTAACATAAAGGTAAGGCATCTCAGACTCCATCCCATGAATGGATAGAAGGTGGATTAGGACATAGGGTTTAAAAAAATATTGGGAATATCCTATGGTATCATGCCTAATGCAATAGGGTGCATTGGTCTAGTTAGGTGTTTGGCAGACATTCATGGTATGATCAATGTAATTCCCCATGTTTTGGGATAACTCATTTGGATTTCCATTTAGGTTTCTACCCATGTTTATTAGATGGTTTCTTTGAATACTCTTCATTGGATTGGGATGAATGATTAAATATAATGTATTAGGATGATTATAATCTTATGGAAAGATACCCCTAGCTGTACTTGATTCCCCAACCCCAAGACAATCAATCCTAACTTGATGATTTGAATGGTCGCGGGTATAGGGAGATATGTGCCCAAAAAGAATAAAAGAGAGGGGAAAAGATAAGAGAAACGAGGAAAAATAAAATGAGTTTCTAAGGTTACTTAATTGGTTACCTGGTAACTATTCCAAAATTTGGTTATGCCAATATTTACCCATGTTTTCTGGTTTAAGAAGTTGCTTATGGAATATATTGGGTTATTGAATCCCCAGAGACCTAAAAATACTACAGAAACATACATTCAATAACAGTATGTTGGCTATAAAGTATCCAAATTGGGTTCAAATTGATTGGATTATTAATGATTTTGATATACATAAGTTAATTAGAAATAAAAACAATAATTATTATATCTTTGGTTATCGATTGGGGTGGATTTGATGAATTTATTTTTAACTTATTTCAATGTCTTAAATTCAAGAATTTCCTTCAACAAAATATGAAATTATTAAATCACTCATAAAAGTTTCTATTTTCACTATCATAAATATAATATCCTATAAACATTGAGTATAATATTCATGATGAGTCAAAGGTAAAAGAAATTTTTAGCACTCGGATGTGTAACCATAAAAATAGTGATATCAATGGGGAAGTTGCATCATTGATTTAAAATATCAACAAAATAATTGATTATGAATTATTAAAATTATAAATAATATCCAATACATAACCTTTCTAATCAATTAGATAATCCCACTAGATTTTTAACTCTTTATTGTTTATATTATATCAATGAAAGTGGGTAGTAGACTCATGAGGTTCGAATTGAAGAAGAAAATAGTGAAATAATGATCACTCCACCATTGTGTGATGAAATTCACAAGTATTGCTGAGAATAAGATTACACCTTGATTAAATAGTATCAACATAAAATTTTAAATAATAAAATAAGATAATATTAATAAGAACATTAATTAATAAATTAATGTTAATGAGAAACGTACATGAGAATAATTAATGATGTGATTACAAAATGAAAGTGTGAAATTACCATTGAAATAATAAAACATCGATCTAAAATCAGTCCACCAAAAAATCCATATATAGACATATTCGGATCCTATGGATGATCCCAAAACAATTAATTATTTATCCATTAATTAGGAGGGTAAGAAGGAGAGTGGGAAATCAATGGAAATTTGACTTTTCAAAGTTGATTAGAAAATTTAGACTAGATTCACCACTCTTTTTTGTGTACAAATATGGCATTGAAGATGGTAGAAGATTTTATGGTCATAGAATAAAAACCTCTTCTTACCAGTATCCTTTAGTAGATTTAAAAATTTCATGGTAATTGGATCATTTATTTGGATGTTATTCTCTAAATAGTGGGATGATTTTATGGGCCATCAAATATGGCGCACAAATTAAATGTCAACTTGGGCTCTATGTATCTCCTTAAAAAAATTAGCTCTATAAATAGTTGAATGAAATGATCCCAACAACTCTATTTTTATATAGTTATAATTTTATCTTAATTGGTCTTGAATTTTGGGATCCACTTTTATTTGATTGGTTTAAGGCCCATTATGTATTTTTTATAATTTTATTCATTCATTAATAAAAATATCTAACTTTTCTTATGATTAATACATTGATACTAAAAGAAAATATGTTTTAATCAAAGTGATAAATAATATCACAAAATGTAAAATTTAAATAATGAATATTATTTTTTCCCCAAATAGATTATTTTTTGGGGTACAATCTTCACTTTAAACTTAAATTTCACATGTGATGAAAAATGAAGTACAATTTATAAAATGAACTAAAATTGGTGTTTATGGAATTTGAAACATAGGATTATAAAAATATTAATAATTAATAGTATCCTATTTCAGTGGATTATCAGGGATTATGTAGAGATGATACTTGTGGAAGTTGTCTCATCCCATGGTGAGGGAGGAAGTGACATCCCATGATGATCAAACATGGGGAATCATGTGCTCATCACACAGGGTAGAAAGTGAGGGGTCATCCCATGCCATTCATATATGGAGCATCCTGTGTTATTAACATAGGGTAATTATACTATTTAATATCAATTTTTATGATGTTTTCATGAAATTTAACACCATATAACTAGGATGTGAGGATAATTCATTTCACATCATATTGCTTGAATGTGGTATAGACCTACACCTAGGTAGAAAATTTCTAGGTTACAGAGAAGGATATAAAACTATAACTCCCTAACTAGAAAGGTGGTATGTTTCCCTTGATGATTAAACTTTCAGGGATTATGTGTCTACTGCACAGGATCCTCTAGGTGGTGCATGGTGTGAACACTGCCATTGTGAAGAGGAACTAACGGATCCCGATGTTATCGTGCCTATACTCAGGAAAAAGGAGCATTGAAACTATATAATCTATAGAGTAAATATTTTTGACATGAGAGTTGATTATGTTATTTTTTCATATGGTTGGGGCATGAGTGAACTAGGTTTAGATGGGTATAGGGTCTCGGGGCACTTAACTTTCTTGAAAGTGCATTTTCTGAAGGGAGGCACTATAGAGAGGCTTGGTGGATAAATTTATCAAAGGATGGGGATTTACAAAGGATTGAGTTTTGATGAAGGAAATGGGTATTTAGAAGGTTTATCTTTCATGAAATATGTTTTTCCTACATCAGATTAATGTATTAGTTCCCATTGGGTTGGTCTCACAAAGGATAATTATCTCATGAAACCCTAAGAGCTGCAGGGGGATTTCTTCTCATGTGAAGGCCTTGGACCTTTATGAAAGGCATCTCAACCATGATTTGAGTTTCCCAAAAACCAATGGGATCCTATATCATTAAATATGTCTAGTTATGGGAATCAATCTTTCCTTTATCTCACGAAGTTTTGAGTTTTGTGAATTTAGAGACTTTTTGGGAAGTTTGAAGGTCATGACCACTTTGAATGAGGGATAGAGGGAGGTATTTATAGGTGTTGTGAAAGAGTATAGGTTAATTTTTCTAAATATAGGACCCTAGATTGATATTTTATGAAGTTTTGGCATTGCTATGTGATTTTTAACAAATTCACATCTACTACGTGGATGTTGATATCAAAAAAGTTGATGGTGTCCTAGAAATCTTTGTGAGTTTCCATATGGTCATGAATGTTTTTACCTTCACAAACATAGACCCCTAGATGAATGTTTGAGCTATTTTGGGCCAAATTAACTTTTAACCAGCTGTGGATTCCCCAATGTGTCTCATAATGTTTGTTTTCAACATCAATATTCATGTTATCCAAAAACTACATATCATGTGATTAAGTAAAAGTATCTAGATACTTTTCAATGCATAAATCTCCTCACATTTACTATTTTTCCCTTTATCTTTATTGAATCTTCAACAAACCCCACATCTAAACTTTATACTCCTATCGTGGCCATTTCATGAATATCCAGTGCTTGAGAATGGGATTATATGAAACCTTGAAACACCATAACAACACTATACTTTGGGAATCCACATTTTCATGTATTCCAATGACATTATCCATCAAGGGTCCTTATGAACGCCTTGAAAATCAATTACATACTATAATTGATGAATCACATACTTGAATTTCAATCATTAATTGATCTGGATCATGATTTATTTAATTTTAAACTTTAGTGAAGGTGAACAATGAACTTTTAATGAAAATGAAGAATAAAATCAAAGAATAATCATAGACGGAAGGATATTGATGGTTGGTGTGATGAATTCCCATTTTCATTAGGTTTGGATCTTCCTAAAATAAATAATATAGCGTGAATAGTCAACATTAGATAATAAAAATTCATAAGTTCATAGGAACATGTGTTTTGTGATCATAAAAAATTAGTAATAAAGATATTTAAACATGGAATCACAAAAAGAAAGAATCCCTATGAGCTTATTTACTGAAAATAGATCAATTAACAATATATAAAATAATTTTTAAAATATTTTAAGTGTTCATAATGAAACAATTATGGTCACTATAAAATTTCTATCTTTCGTTTTTGCTTCATAAAATTTATTTTTTAAAATTTCTATAACTTTAACCCATCATGAAATATTATGGCATTATAATCCCTATATTTTTTATAAAAAAATTTATATTTAATAAAATTTATAACATATTACATACAAAAAAATTCACTTGAAAAAAAACTTAATGATAATTTTATATCAAATATAAAAACATACTTGAATTTCGTCAGCCCTGAACTGTCTTTCCTCTCCATTATCTATGACACCCTTCCTCTCATATACTTTAATTTTACAAAATGAATTGTGTTTTTGTATCAATAATAAACAAAGTAAATAATCACATAATATGCAGAAATAATTTCAATAATCATGACCACAAATACATCAATTACAAACCCAAGGATAATATCTATAAAATATTTATTTGGGCCCATAGAATTAAACTGCATTAGAATAACGTATCTATCTAATTGAAAACTCAATTACAAATGAGGGAGAGTCTCAATTGGGATGATATAAGAGTTGATAGTTGGAAAAGGTTATAGTTGATAGGATATGATGGTGTGAGGAGGGAGGTCGAGGAAGGATGATAGTGGGATAACAGATATATTGGGAGAATGGTAATGACGATATATTGTTCATAAGATAGGATGAATTACTAAGTAGAGGGAGAATTCATAAGAAAACTTCTTTGTGGGATAATAATGAGGAACATAGGATTTTGATTGGATCTTTGTCACTTTGATTTATATATTTTGATAATTATAACTATCCTCTTTTTATTTTTTATTATTCTTTATTATTAATTACTCATATTTGGTGTTGAATAAATTTTCTAGGTATATGATCTTATACATAAAGAAGAATAAATTATGTATTCTATGATAATTTAGAAATATATTTTTTATTTTTTTTTCTAAATAAATTAACATTATATATGAAGTGGATATTAGAAAGTAACATTACATATAAAGTGAAGTTAACTCTTACGTATCAAATATTTGGTAAATTATGAACTCTTATGTATTTATACCCTTACATATATAGTCATATGTGATGTTAACTCTTACGTATTGAAAATATGGTCAAGTATAAACTCCTTTTTATTGATGATTTACTCTTAAGTATGATAATAATGTTTTGAATAACTCTTGAGTATTTATGTTTTACTTTTACATATGAATATATATTCAAAAATAACTCTTACATATTTCAGTGAATTCGAAAATGATTCATATATAAAAATATTAATTCCTTCATAGATAGTGAAATTGGAAAATTAATCTTATATTGACAGTCTTATTCAAGAATGATTCTTATGTGAACAATAAAGAGATCAAGCACATTATGAATTATCAATAAATATATATGATGGATAATTTAGAAACCACTACATAATTTAAAAATTCAAATTTCTATAATTTCAAACATGTTTTATCAAGTCAATGTAAGTATTATTCAAAGTTTTTGATTCTAATTATTATGTAGGATTAAAATGATTATAATATTAGATGAATTGAAAAATATTTGTATTCTTTTATTGATAAAATGAAATATTGCAACTATTGTAGGAATTATGGGTAACAATAATATTTATATATTTTAAATTATTATAATGGTTATAATTTACAAGACTTATTATTTACTTTAATAAAAATAAGGTTAATGGACACTAAAAAAGATATCAAATTCATATATGTGATTCTCAAGTTTTTTAAGTTGTGATTCTACTTTATTCCACTTGATACCAATATAATTTAATAACGTTTTGTTGTTCACCCAAATCTATATCGTAACATAGAATATTTATAATTTTCATTCTTAATTTATAAATAAAAATTATAAATGAATTTCTTTTATTTTAATAATATAATCCAAACAATAATACACTTATTTATTACCTAATTTGTTTTTATATATAATTTTTAAGTATAAAGAAATTTATTTATTAAAATGCTTTATTATGAAGAAAAGGTTGCGAGGTTAGTGAAAACCTATCGCGTCTGATAGGGATGTAAGGATTGAACCCCTGACCAAAGGGTGATTGGGGAGCAGTGTCTTCCATTAGCTTACTTGTCATCATACTTCTAATTTCCATCCTTTTTATATATACTTCAACCATATTCACGATTATTTTTACATATATAATTTTTTTCATAACTACTCCTATTTTTTGTTATATTTTTATTTCATCATTATAATTAAGTCATTATAATCTAACGTTTAACAGAGTATGATATATGTTTTTTAAGTCACAAAATCCTAACATATTGAAAGTTATGCCATATATAATTATATGTGAAATATATGATGAATACATAAATACTATTTTTATACTAAAATAATGTTTTATCATGGATTTTTAATTACAATATAGATCATTTAATTTCTAAATGGATGTTATCATATTCTATGTGCATATTTTATAAGTAAATAATATCCTTATTAATATGCTAAATGATGTTTTTATAATAAAATTACATTATAAAATGTTTATTATTTTTATTTGAAAATGTAACTATACATATTAATAATAAATTTTTATCACAAAAAAGTTATTAATTTTTTATAATATTGTTTTTATAAAAGTAAAATGGTCATTGAAATATCATTATAAACATGATATATAAATATTGGTACACTAAAACTGTCTTATCGATTTTGTATCTAGAAACTAAATTAAACATAATTAGACTAATAATTTAAGATATTTTATATGTTTTAAAACTATAAATAATTAATTACCCATTATATAATGATTGATATATAATAAAAAATATAAATTTAATTGGTTAAAATAATGAAATATTTTCTATTTCAAATGAATTGTTTTTTCATGTATTAAATGATTTTAAATGAAATGTTAAAATTATAAATTTTATAAATTGAATTGGATAATAATTAATTCATTTTTTGGATTTATTGTTTCAAAATTATCTTAGGATGAGTTTTTAAAAATTTTCTAAAAAAGTTGATTTTTAGGTAGTGTTATTGAAATATAGTTTTTTTAAATTTTAAAATTCATTACATAAGCCTTAAATAAATATGAATCTGAAAATTATGATACCAATTAATCGGCCAAAAAATTGTTCAAGCAGTATTATAAAAATTTTAAAATATTAATTTGAATTTATAGATTGATATTTGTCATTACATAACATATTTTATATTTATTTTCAATTAAAAACTATTTATTATCATTTATATTTATTTTAGTGGTTGGAAGGTCTAGTTTGGTTTTATCCTAATTTAAAAGTCAAATAAACTCTACTTTTTATAATTACCTAGAATTAAATTTTCATTTAATTATAACCATTATTATTTAGTTTTAATGTAAAAAAACAAATATTTCATTAAAAATACCCCCTCCCCATTTACTATATAAGCACCCCACCTTAACCCTTTATCCTCACTATAAAAATTATTTACATATAAAAATATATATCATAATACCTCTATAACTATACAATTTCATACCCCTAATCTTAAATAGTTGAAGAAAACCCTCTTTTGAAGGTGTTCAGATCAATTAATGGGGGACAACTCAATAACAATGTAAGGGTTCTAAATCCATGGCCTTCCACTTTATTTTTATGTTATTTTACCATTATCATATTTAAAAATAAATTTTATATTCTCATATTATTATATATCCAATTTATTTTAATACATTTGTTCCTTTTTTTATGAGTTTCAACTAATTCCCTCTTATCAAACCCTTTTCATAACACGTTTTTATATCATAAATAATGGTTTTCATAATACTCTCATTTCATTTATCATATGGTATTTTTAGGGTATAAAATCCTATAAACATAAAATTAATATACATTCATGGTTTAATTTTAATGTTATTATCATTACAGTTTACAGTTATTTATAATATAATACCAATTTTCTCTCATAAATCACATTTCATAAGTCATTATTACATCAAACTGAGGGTTTTCAAAAACCGGGTCTTTTTGTTCGAATCATTCTATAAGTCTTTTGAATAAAAAAGGAAAATTTTAAAAGTGTCTTGAAAATATTATTTTTATTATAATATAACTCTTCGTATAAAACTAAAACGTTTCCCTTTATTTTAAAATATTTTGAAAAACATTGCTCGTCCTGGTAGTTTTACACCACCTAAGTGATTGATTGTGTTTTCTTATATTGTTTTACTCCTAATATATTATTCAAAATTGATTTCATGAATTAATATAATATTAATATGTATTTAATTTTATGTTTATTATTCTTTAATGAGAAAATATCTATTGTAACATTGAAATTAATAAAATGAAAATATATACATTTTTTATCTGTAAAAAACAAGCATATTGAGGAAGATTATTTAAATGATGATTATTTATTAATATATTGTAATATATAAATTATAGAATGTTATAAAAATATATACTGTGAAACCTATGGAGTTATTTTAAAAAATGTAATATGACTGTTGACAATTACAATTATACCGTGATTGTTTTAGTGATTAAGAACCAAATAACATCAAAATGATTGCTGAAAATGATAATAATTTAGGAAATAAATGAAAATTGATAATGAATCAATTAAAAGGTAAAAATAATAATGAAATTAACCTAATAAAGTTATATGAAATATTATTAATGATTCTTATTCTATTATATATAATTTAAAAGTATGTATGAGCTAGTAAGAATCCAAGGTAAGGGTTTCCCCATCACACTTTTGTCTCTCTGAGATATATATCATATTCACCACTTGTTTTATTTTATGTGGTGTATATAATACCCTATGGATATTTTTGTCATGCCTTCATAAAATCCATGGGATTTAAAAATCTATCTCAATTTCTACCTTTCATGGTCTGGTGGTCGTGTTATATTATTTATTTATTACGGAAAATATTGGCATCTCATGTGCCAGCCTTCCAATATAGATATTTATTACTAAGGCAAGTTTATTGTGTATAGTATTTCATATCCATTACATTAATATTATGAATTCATTGGACTTAATAATTCAATGACTTGGACATGATATTATATATCCCATCAATGCATCAATAGGTCTCATGAGACAATCTAACTTGGGTATTTGGCATATACCTTGCATATTTATTTATAATATCTTGACATGAGGCCTTGACAGAAAGATTTTGATATCAATCATTTTGAATTATATCATTATGAAACAAGTTATTATTATATGTATGATTATTTATATTTTTATGTAATATATATATATATATATATATATTCTCTTTTCTTTATATATATTAGGTATATGGAATATTTGATTAGTTTTTTTCTCTTCCAAATTATTCATGTTGTATTTACTCTATGATAGATTTAATTTTACACATTCCCTTATTGAACATCTAATATCACCATTTTATTTTCTTTTATTCATGGGGTTCCTATAAGTGAACTTTGAATGATTATTTTGATATATTAGAAGAAATAATAAAATTTTCACAGAGTTTATGTAAAGGTATAAAATATTATCGAGCCTTATTTTTTCATTCTACGGCATTTCCTAGTGATTCCAGGGTTTGGGAGTTTTTAGAAAAGAAATTAAAAGTAATTTCAAATAGGTTGTATAATCTATTTTTGTTAATTTTGAAATTTTTGAATTTATTTTGGATGTTTTTTAAATAATTTAATTTAGGAAGATTTATTTTATTGTAAGAAATTAACCATTATTGAATTTAAATTTGTTTCACCAAATTTTAATTATGTGCGATATATTAAAAATTATACATCATGTTGTACATGTGTGTAAATATGTATATTTACATGTGTTATGGTGTAATTAACCATCTCAAAAATTATTTGTTTTACAAAGTGTGATATATGTAAATATACACACACATATATATATATATATATTGATGTATGTATACATATATATTTTGTTTTAAAATATGTATATATATATATATATTGTAAAGCTATATATACATGTGTGTGTGTATTGTTTTAAATATATTACAACAATTCGGGGAAGGTGTGTTATAAATAAACAAAGAAACTAATGCACCTACAAGTACCCAAGGAGACTCGATCCTAATACCTCCAACGAGACTCCTCAAAGACATAATAATAATAATACTAATAATAATTATTATTATTATTAAAAATATGGCTATTAAATGATTTTAATAATAAAAATAATAAGTGGTAAATGTGTGGTATGATAATGATAAAAATGGATATGTTAATTTAATGGAATAGAGAGAAATTGTAAATTAAATGTGGTACTCATGAATATTAGGTGTGTGAGATGTTAATGATTTTAATGGTAGAAAAATGTGTGAATAAATTTATTTGAGATAGATTTTTTAAAAATAAAAAAATATAGGGGTTTGCTGAAGTAATCATTTAAAAATTAGTAATTATGTTACGTGCAAAATGTTTATTTTTTATTTAAACGTCTTTGTAAACTAAAAAATTAAATATATATTATACACAACTTTTGTATATGTTTTCCAAAAATCTGGGAACACTTCATGTTAATGAAATTGTCACACATCACGTGGCATGTTATATATGCGTGTAAATATATATATTTACAAAAATTTTGTTAATATTTAACATTAAAAAAATGTTTGGGTTGTGAAATTTTATTTATATATACACACACACATATATAAATATATACAAGTATGAATAAATTTAATTATATATCACTTTGTAGTAGATATATATAGATATATATATATATTGTTATATATATACATTATTATATATATATATTAGAATTTCATATTTGATAGTATATATATATATATATGATTTTTGGGTTGAAAAATAACAATAAGATCTTAGAAACAAAAAAATATTGTATTTAGATATAAATAATATAAAAGGAACTGTTTTACATTTAAAAAGGTAAATAATTTTGAAAAACATTGGAAATAAATTGAAAAAAACAACTTAAAAAAAGATGCGTACTTTTTAAAAAGGAAAAAAATCTTTGGTGTTTTATTTTTGAGAGAAAAATGTTTATTTTTATAAATTCAATAAAAAGTCAATTTATTAAAAGTGTATTTTCATGTGGGTAATTTGGTGAATTATTTAAAATAATATTAGTATTAATAAATAAGGAGAATCAATGGTATGGTAATATGATTCAAATAAATGGGGGTAATTGAAGTGTTAAAATGAATATAATAAATTTTATAATACATTTTGAATTAAATGAGTGAATTAAATGAAGGAATTAAATGTATAATTAAATAAAAAATGTGCTCTGATAAATTAAAATCAGCTAAATAAATACCCAATATTATTCAAATTGTTTTTCCCATATCCTTATCGACACTAATCGGGTTGAAAAACTGTTAGTTAAGTTGGATTTTTCATTATGAGTAGAGGGTATGAAAAATGTTTTTTAAGTCATTGCATTATTATTTCCATATTTAATTAAATCTAACTTTTTATATTTAAATTATTAAATATGGAGAACTGAATGAATATGGGTTCGTGTTGGCCATTGCAAACATTGTTTCTCATCTTCGTGGATCTTCACATCAAGGTATTGGATACTTATTTACTCATTTATTTGCATCATGTGGGGTGTATTTTACTTCTTTTATTCTTTGGTGATATTTTTTGAATTAGATAAATAAAGTTAATAAATCAGTTTAAATGAAATTATAGGGGAAGGGTTTTTGAATCACATGCTTTTATAGGTTTTTAATTATTCATATTATGAATTTTACAGGCTAGATTCCCAATTAATATTTTTTTTGTTGGTGGATTTGTTTTTCATGACCCGTCTTCTAGGGCCCGTGTCGTGACTACCCCAAACCTGCCTTCCATAGGCTAGGGGATAACGACTAGCACTGAAAAGGAAAATCCCTAAAATAGGAAGGCATTTCCTTTTTAACCTGTACAAACACATAGTCCAATAACACAAAAAAAAGCAACCATGAAGTAATATGTTGTAGTAAAAGTGTCTTGAAATTAAAGTTGTCAGAATACTTATCCAACTAAAAAGTACAAGTACAACTGAAAAGTACAAATACAACTGAGAAGTACAAATACAACTTAAAAGGGGGAAACAGCTCCTGGATAGTCCTTTAAGGATCCTACCTGAAGGATTGGTACATCCCATGAAAGGTATTCCCTGTTTCACATCATGCCATGTGGTCCACCTCCGTGCACCGTCTAGTCCTGGCTCCATCAGCCTCGATTAGTGATGTTTGTCATCTTCACAAGACACAACAAGGAGCGGGTGATGCCTATGCCGGGGTGAGTATAACAATACTTAGTAGGGTCCCCGAGACCCCCGAAGGTCTCCCAGTGTTCTACAAATGAAATACCACAAGGCAAGACCATAACTCAAAGCATGAAATGATAGTTATCAAATATACTTAGGTATATTCCCATACATATACCTTTGTTATCAAGATATACTCATCCCATGCATGAGGGAATATTACCACAAAGTTAACACCACGAAAGTAGAATTATCGCATAGGTAACTCCACAAATATAGAAGTACCACACAAGTAACGCCATGAAGACAACAACACAAAGGTAGAAGTACCACAAAGCTAACACCATGAAGACAACACCAGGAAGGTATAAGTACCACACAGGTAACACCATGAAGATTGAAGTACAACAAAGGTAATAGACTTATCTTACAATCAGGTATAACTCAATTAAAAAATTACAGATGAGTATTCATAAGGCTATATCATCTTATTCTGTTAGGAAGCACTGCCTTTGACCCACATAAGATCGATAGGTACTAACCCCGGCTGACCCACACAAGATCTGACCCACAGAGGATCGAAATGCGTTAAGCCACATAGGGTCACGAAGTGCTGACCCACATAGGATCTAATAGAAGTTGACCCAAAGAGGATCGATAGATGATGACCCACAGAGGATTGATGTTCTTTCATCACATTACATCCTGCCACATGATTCCTCACACCCGGTGCGCTCGAGTTCTGTATAATTTTTCCCTCAAGATATCATTTGTACCTCGAACACCACTATTATTTAAACAAGAGTAACCTAAAAGACTTATTTGTTGTTAGGGTTCCAATGTGATAGACAGTGCATCAATCGGACACTCGGTCTTTGAGTTATAATCATTTTAGTTTAGAGGGCCCGGTTGGATTCAAGTTTGATCCAACCCAGTCATAATCGAAAATTCTCCAAAACTCAAGTGGAGTATACCAAAAGGACCAACTCGATCCAAGGATTTCATCACCGCAGACGATTCGTCAAATAGATGTTTGATTCCCTTGATATGACCCTTTAAGTGTTTCTGGTTCTGGTTTGGGCCCAAGTCCAGTCCAACCTGGTTGGACCGACCTGACCCAATCCGGTCTGGGCTGAGCCATGACAGGCTTGTCTCACTGGGTCGAGGTCTGGCCCGACTGGTAAAGAGGTGGCTCAGCCCGCAGCGGGTTGGCCCGGCCTGCAAGGGGGCATGGCCCATCGGTCCGACCCACAGTGGGGTCTACCCTAGCCGGTTCGGGGGGTGGGGGGTGTGAGACCACCTATCTCCCGAACGGCCCAGAGGTCGTTTGGCATGTGAAGCGGTGACGCTATGTGGGTTCCACCAGGTCACCGTGGAACTCAGCAGATGTATGAGTTCCTCCCCCGAAACGACTTCGATCACAGCCCCTTACTCACTGATGGCGTGCTGGTCATGCCTCCCTCATCGTCCGCAGTCTTCTGGTGTGTTGGTCGCCTCCCTCACCCATTGTGACTTCGGTTGAGGCCCCTTTCTAACTCGTGGCACATGACGGAATGTCGCACCACCTCTGCGGCCGACTGATGTCGGCCGCTCCACTAACCATCGTGGCTTACTGCCACAGCCTCCTCTTACAGCGCATGATGGCAGGTTGCCTCCATCGTAGCCATTTGGTGCCTCCGTGCCAGAGGTCTTCCACAGAGACCACATGGGTAGCAAGGTAATGGAGGGTCCGGGCTGGGTTTGGTAGGCCCACACCCTCCGTGTTTCCTATTAATCATGAAGGATGAATAAAGAATTCAATAATCACTTGTATTAGATAAAAAATCAAATCCTTACCTCAAGAAGAATGGAGAATTCCTATGACTGAGGAAGTGTCAAAGTTCGCCTTTCCCACAACAAGATTCCCACGATGTCACTCATACGTCGTCATCCAGTTCGTGGTTCGGTGTCACCCGTCACCTCCTACTAGAACCACCTCTGTCCACCAAGGGATTGTTGTCTTGGAACTTTGTTCGCACTTCATTGCTTGGTGAAGTAGTGTTGATACCTCTCCTCATGCTTCATATAAATAGTATATTGGGAGGCCATCTAATGCTTGTGGGATTTATGAGGCTTCATTAATTAAAAACCTTCTTCATTTCTAATTATGTTGTTACTTAGGATTGAAGGTTCAAGCCATTTCATGGATTGACGCATCGTTGGCCCCACATTTTCTCTTTTTTTCTAGAGAAAAAGATTGAAATAAATCAAATAACAACGTTATTTTATTTATTAATTTAAAAAGTCCAAAAATAAAACTTTTTATCCAGTCTTACTGTGGTCGGAGTGATGTCTTCCTTAAGCGAATATCAGCACTGTCGATTCAACGGTGCTCTCAGATATTTAATTTTAGCACTGGTTCAAAAGTTATAAAATTCCTCTCATGTGTTTAATGGACATACATTAAAAAAATTAAAAAAATCATTCCAGGTACACCAGTGCATGGAATCACGCGCCATCAATTTTCACTGACTTTTAATAATTCTATATAATTAAAAAATTACATGGAATATTTGGGTCTTTACGTTCTCCCCAACTTAGGAATTTTTATCCTCGAGAGCCATAACATAGACTAAGAAAACAAAGGGGGGTAATGAGCACAAATCTGAGCCTCCTACTCCCATGTGCTCTCCTAGAGGTTCTGGGGCTGCAAGAAAACACACACCAGAGGTATAAATCTTCCATGAAGGACCTACTCCTGTCAATCCTCAATCTCTACTAGAACCTCCAAAAACGTCGCCACATCATCAAAGTCCATCTCTCTATGGTTGATGATGTGAGATGGGTCATGCACATATCTCCTCATCTAGGATACATAGAAGATGTCGTGCACCCTCTCCCACTATGGTGGATGTTCCAAGTGGTATGCTACCTCTCCTATCCTCCAAAGTATCAGAAATAGTTCAATAAACCTCTATTATAACTTGTCTCATTTTCCAAATATCTGTAAACATCATCGAGGTGAGACTAATAGGAAGACATGGTCTCCATACTTAAACTCCAAAGGATTTCGTCTACTTTCAACATAAGACTTTTTTTAGCTTTGTGCAGTCCTCATCTGCTACTGGATGATCTGCACCTTCTCAGTGGTAGCCCATACCAACTCTGGAACCATAAGGGTTGACTCCCATGGGTCTATCTAGCATAGAGGTGATTTGAATGGTTGATTTTATAAGGCATCCAATGGTTCTATACCAATGGTGGAGTGATACCTATTGTTTTATGTGAACTCCACCAAGGTAAATTGATCCTCCCAACTGTGGCCAAAATCTAGGATGCAAGGATGAAGCATTTCCTCCAATTTATTTCATGGCCCGCTTTGTCTGACCATCCATCTGAGGTTGAAAGGTGGTGCTCAAACATAGTTGAATCCCGAATGCCTCATTTAATCCCTTCCATGACTAGGATGTGAAACATGCCTCATGGTTAGAGATGATCATCGTTGGAAACACGTGAAGTAGCATAATCAACTATACATAGAGGCATCCCATGCCCTCTACTGATCCTTGCTCTCATATAGGTAGGATGTGGGATGACTTCGTGAGTCGATCAATGATCACCCAGATAGAATCATTTACCCTAGATGTATGTGGATGCCCTATCAAAAATTTCATGGAGATTCCATCCCACTTCCACTTTGGCACCTCTATTGGTTGTGCTAAGCCGGTTGGAACCTGATGCTCGAACATCAATTGCTGTCAAGTGAGGTATCAAGAAAAAAACTATGCCACTATTTTGTTTATACCTAGACACTAATTCTGATGTCGAATGTCTAGGTATATCTTCACCACGCCAGGATGTACCGCCAGATAGGACTTATGGAACTCCCTCAACACCTTCTCCCATAGCAACACCAGTACCATGGTACGTCCTCTGGTGAACATGATGTGCTCCCCACCTTCAAAAAATCCATCAAGTGCCTGTCCTAAGGATATCTAAGAATTTAGAGCCTCGTAGTCAATGTCCCCAAGTTGCACCTCCCTGACTCGCTGATGGAGTGGTGGAGTGACTGTCATAGACTAGAGTTATGATGCTTCATCTCTATCCACGAAATATATCTGCAATGCAGTTAGCTACTTTATCGCCTCAATCAGCAACTGAAGACCATACCTCTTTCTTAGTGCACCTGCCACCATGTTCCCCTTCCCATGAATATAGACTATCTCAAAGTCATAGTCTTGGAAGAGCTCTAGCAATTTTAGTTGTCTTAGGTTCAGGTTCTTCTGAGAGAAGATATACCTGAGACTCTTGTGATAAGAGTAGACTGTAAAACGTTTTCCCATCAAGTAATTTCACTACATACTCATGGTGATAACCACTGTTGCTAACTCTAGGTCATGGATAGCATAATTCTGCTCATGTTTTCTCAGCTGTTGCAAACCATAAGTGATCACTGCTAGCTCCGGCATCAGGACACATCCATGTTCATTCCCTGATACAATGTAGTATACTACATACCCAACTCCCTCTTCTGGTAGCCTCAAGATGAGGGTACTCATCAATCTCTGCCTTAGCTCCAAAAAAACTCTACTGGCATCTCTCTATCCATATGAATGGTTGTCCATTCTATTTCAATGCTGACAAGGGTGTGGAAACTCTGGAACAACTAGGCATGAATCACCGGTAGTATCCATCCAACCCCAAATAAACATTGAACCTCGGTTACACTCTTAGGTCGCTCATAATAATTTAAAGCCTCTATCTTAACTAGATCCACTGCAACTCCAGCCTCCGAGATAGCATGTCCTAGAAAGTGGATCTCTCATATTTAGAACTAGAACTTTGAGATCTTACCACAAAATTGTTGCTCTCACAGTGTATCTAGAACTATCTTCCAATGATAGGCATGTTCCTCCTTTGATTATGAGTATATAAATATTTTTTCGATGAAGACCATCACAAAGCAATCAAGTTATGACTAGAAGATCTTTTTCATGAGTCCCATGAACACTGAAAGGGAATTGGTCTGCCGAATGGCATAACCATGAAATCATAGTGGCCATGCCAATATCTGAATCTCATCTTATGAACATCCTAATCTCGTACCCTGAGCTGATGATAGTCTGATATGAGGTCTACATTTGAAAACCAACGAGCCCCCTATAGCTGATTGTAAAGATCATCAATCCTTATAAGTGGATACATTTTCTTTATGGTCAGCTAGTTCAGGCATCCATAGTCCATACAGAGTCTCAAACTCCCATTTTTCTTCTTGGTGAACAAAATAGAGGTTGTCCATGGAGATACGCTGGGCCTTATGAACCCCTTTCTCTAAAATTCCTCCAACTGTACCTATAACACACAATGTTCTGCAGTATCTGTCAGATATGCTACTGTAGATATTAGTGTCCTATCGGGGTATAGTTCAATCTAAATTTCTACCTCTCTATATAGAGGTAGTCCCAGAATAACATCAGGAAAGACATCAGCATACCGGTCCACCACTACAGGATAGCTCGGACTCTCAACATATACTGCTCAAAGGGTAAGGCTATCCAACTGGTGTTTGATCGGTTGCACCCTCCTCTGAGTAAGTCCATCATGTGATGAAAATGTTTCCTTCTCTCTAGTGAAGGAAACCAGGTCCCATACTCACAGACACACTGCACATTGTTCCTAATACAGTCAATCTGGGCATGGACTGTGGATAACTAGTCCATACACAAGATGACGTTGTAAGGACTTGATGCCGCTAATAGAAGATCCAATATAAAGCTCTTTACTCCTAGAGTAATCTCACAATGCTAGCACCGGTGTATAATTGTCGAATCCCCTCCCTTAGGAGTCTCTAGTCATAATGATTGAGCCAAAAGATCCACCAGAATCTCCGAGCTCCGAACGAGGGTCATGGTAATAAAAGAGTGACAAGAACCTGTGTCTGTAAGTACTGTAGATAATGTGTAGTAGTCATAGATCGTACCTATAATCTTCTCTAGAGTGTCTTGGTCATAGGACTCAAATTACTGGAGTTGAGCTCATCCATGTCCACCTACTCCCAGTGGTCGGGGTGGACCACCTACAGGTGGTGGTGGTAAAACCTCGAATCGCCGCCCACCGCCTACTGTACGAACAGCTTCTCTGCCACATCTGCCAACTTCCTACGGACCTCTCTGATTGAATATCTACCTCTTACTCGGTGGTCTCTCAACCATCAGCTGGTCATTTGTATAGCGGGTCAGGCAGTCGTGAGCCATGTGACCATACCCACCGCACAAGTAACATTTCCCACTCCTCAACTATCCTCCTCTGTCCTGTGAGCCCCGCACCACCGACCCTATATCCTGAGGTCACCCACCAGAAGGCCTACCGCACTTGGACCCCTGCGCCATCCGTCTAATGCCTGCTGTAGATAAAACTGCTACCATACGTCTGGTGGTGGCTCTCTTCGTCAGTACCTGCTCATCTTGGAAGCTCTCCACCAACAGTCCTCACTCTAGCACCCCAGTCTATGTCGGAATGCTGAGTGATATCATCGATGCTTTGATCTACCATAAGACACCTGGCTTAAATTTTTGGGTCCTAATGAAAGGGTCTTGAACCATGTCTGTTGAGTAGAAAGATATATTAGCGAACCTCTCCAAGTACTAGGCCATAATCATGTTGCCCTACTATAAGTTCATTAGCTCCTATATACGCACAGAGCGCAAGGTATTTTGGAATAACTCTACCCTAAAAATGATCTTGAATTCCACCCAGATGAGGGATATAATGTCATGTATCTAGAGAATCAAGCTCCACCATCTTCCTTCTACTGCCTAAAAAATACGGGTTGCTAGGATCACCATAAGGTCAGCTGGTGTTCCAACCAGGTGGAAATATCTAACTAAAGCCTCCATCTAGTCCTCAACCACCTATGGGGTTTTCTCGCCTTGAAACCATATACCCCTCTTCTACTAAAACATGTGCAATGAGATCATTCAGTGTGCATCCACTGCGAGTGGGGTTAGGGGAATGGCTGCCCAACAGGAAGTGTTGTTGCTAGTACACCACCCAAAGGTGCTAACGCCGTATGAGGACCCTGAACAAAGGTACCATTTCTTGGTGGGATTTCATTGCATACTCTCTCAAAAATCCTAGATGGATGTCTGTGTGGCAGCATCATAAAGAAAACAGGTGTTCCACGGTTAATAAGTTATACCTGGTGAGCTAACTCGAAGAGATCATAAGAAAAACTTTTCAAAAAACACACAATCAATGTTTTCGTGCACTGATTCTGAGAACAGAAGTCAAGGTCCTGATGTATGGATACGTTATCCGTGGCACCAACACTGGATTCCCCAAACTAAAAACCACACTCATAACACTTCACACTATTACCACATTGAAAATATTAGAGTCCTATTTCTTTGGTAGAACCGACTCCATTGATACCACTTTTTCACGACTCATCCCCAGGGGCTCATGTAATGACTACCCCAAGCTCGCCTTCCATAGGCCATGGGCTAGAGACTAACACTAGAAAGGCATATCTCTAAAACAGGAAGTCGTTTCCTTTTTATCCTGTAAAGACACACAATCCAAGAACACAACAAGAAGCAACCACAAAGTAATCTGCTGTAGTAAATGCATGCTGAATGCAAAGGGGTCGGAATACAAGCCCTACTAAAATATACATGTACAACTAAAAATTAAAAATACAATTAAAAAGGTGGAAACAACTCTAGAATCATCCATTAATGATCCTACCTGAAGGGTAGGTACAACTCACAAATGGTATTCCTTGTGTGACATCATGTTAAGTGCTCTACTTCCGAGCATCGTCCAGTCCTGGTTCCCTCAGCCTTAAGGAATTTTGTTCATCATATCCACAAGACACAACAAGGTGTGGGTGATGCCCATGAATGGGTGAGTATAAAATTACTTAGTAGGGTCCATGAGCCCTCTGAAGGTCTCCCAATGTTCCACAAAAGAAATACCACAAGGCAACCCATAACTCAAACCACGAAGTGATAGTCATCAACTATACTTGCGTATATACCCATACATATACCTAATTTATCAATATATACTCATCCCATACATGAGGAATGATTACCAAAAAGGTAACACCAAGAAGGTACAAGTACCACAAAGGTAACACCACAAAGATAGAAGTACCACATAGGTAACACAACGAAGGAAATGCCAAGAAGGTAGAAGTACCACATAGGTAACACCACGAAGACAAACCACAAAGGTAGTAGTACAACATAGGTAACCCAATGAAAATAGAAGTACCACATAGGTAAAACACTCAGTTCACAATCATGTAAAACTCAAGTACAGAAGTATAGATGATTAGTCATAAGGCTAGATCATCCTATTCTGTTAAGAAGCATTGATTCTGACCCACACATGATCGATAAGTACTAACCCCAGCTGACCCACATAGGATCTGACACAAATAAGACTGGAATGTGTTGACCCACATAGGATCACTAAGTGCTGACCCACACAGGATATGATAGAAGATGACCCACACAAGATCGATAGATGCTGACCCACACAGGATCAATTCTCTTTCTTCATGTTACATCCTGCCACAAGATTCCTCTCACCTTGTGTGCTCGTGTTCCGTAGAATCTACCCCTTGAGATATTGGTCGTACCTCGAACTCCACTAAGCTCCAAAAAGGTATAACCCAAAGGACTTCCATGTCATTAGGGTTCCAACATGAAAAACGTTGCGTCAATTAGACACGTAATCTATGAGTTATAAGTGTTTTAGTTCTGAGGGCCCGGTTGGATTCAGGTTTGGTCCAACCTGACCATACTCCAACAGTCTCCAAAACTCAAGTGGAGTATACCAAACGAAACTTCTCGATCCAAGGATCCCAGTGCCATATATTGTTCATCAAATGAACATCGGATTCCCAATATCTGACCCTTTAAGTGTTTCTAGGTCCGGTTGGGTCGGGGTTTGGTTCTACCGGGTCGGACCAACCCGACCTGACTCGGTCTGGGCTGGGCTCCGGTAGGCTCGGCCCGATGGGCCAAGTTCTGGACCAACCAGAAACGGGGCGCCCCAGCATGACCCTCAAGGGGGCGCCCCGGCCCGACTCGCAAGGGGGTGCCCCGCCACACAAGGGTGTACGGCCCACTGGTTCATCCTGCAGTGGGGTCCTCCCTAGCAGGTGCAGGGCAGGGGGTTGATACCCTTAATTACTCGAATGAACTAGAGGTTGTTTGTCTTGTGAAGCAGAGGTGCCACGTGGACACCACCTGATCACCTCAAAAACCATTGGAGGAACAATTTCCTCCTCCACCAAGGCTTTGTCCATGACCCCTTTTTCACCGTTGGCATGATGGTTGGGTCAGCCTCATCATTAACGACTGGCCGGTGTGTCGGCCACCTTTTTCACCCACCGCAGCTTCGGTCATGGCCCTTTTCTCACCAGTGGCCTGCGACGGTGCATCATACCACATCTGAGTCCAGTTGGTGTAGGCCGCTCCACTGACCATTGTGGCTTAGAGTCGCGACCTCCTCTTACTACGTGCGACGGTGCACCGCCTCCATCGTAGTCCGTCTGTGCCACTGCGCTGGCGGTCTTCCACCAAGAACTCAAGCATAGCAAGGTAGTGGATGGTTCGAGTAGGGTTTCTAGGCTCGCACCCTCCACATAATCTTATAATCATGAGGGAGGATTAAAGGATTCAATAATCACTTGGATTAAACAAAAATCAAATCCCTACCTCAAGAATGATGGAGGATTCCCGTGATCAAGGAAGTGTCTGCATTCGTCTTTCCAGCAACAAACTTCCAACGACGCTGATTGTACATCATCATTCGTTTCGTGGTTTGATGTCACCCATCACGTCCCATTGAAATCAGCTCCATCCGCCTAGGGTTTGGCATCTCAACATTTGGTAAGCAGATTGTTTCTTGGTGAAGCAGTACCAATACCTCTCTTCAAGCTCCACCTAAATTGGAGAGGTGGGGTTCTAATGCTCATGGAATTTATGAGGGTTCATTAATTATGAACATTACTCTTTCCCAACGACATTGTAACTTAGGATTGAATGGTCAAGAAATTTAATGGATTTACACATTGTTGGTCCCATGTTTCCGCTTGTCCGTTGTAGGAAAAGAAATAAATAAATCAAATAACAAAGTTAATTTTTTTATTCTTTTAAAAATTCCCAAAATTTAACTTTTTCTCCAGTATTACTATGGTAGAAGTAAAGTCCCCATTAAGTGAATCTCAGCACTACAGATTCCACACTACCCTCGGATTTTTAATCTAAGAACCAATTCAAGTGTTACAAAATGACACTCACGCGTTTACTGAACGTACCTTAAAAAAAGTTCTGATATTCATTTCAGGCATACTGGGGCATAGAATCACACGCCGTCAATTTTTTCAGACTCCTAATAATTCCATATAAATAATAAACATTACATGGAAAATTTGAGTCTTTATATTGTTTTGAAACATATTATATGTTATAAAAAACCTACTGTGTGATGTTTCTTTCACTAAAGAAAAAGGGAAATTGGCTAACCACTTCTATGTGTTTAAAAAAATGGTTTCCCAAGAATAATTATGGTTTGTTTGAGAATATACATATAATAAATATGTGTAGGTAAATTAAAACCCATTATAAATATGAAAATGTGAAAAGTGGTTTTGCTATGTGGGTGTGATGTGTACTTTTGTGCGGTTGTGATGTGGTGTTGTGGTGGATGTAAAGAGGTATTGTGATATTACATGGGTTTAAATGGGTATTGAAAGAATGAATTGAATTCAGAATTATGGTTTTAAAGGTTGATGTTTATATATGAAATAATCATTTGGATAAATAAATTGGCTTAAGGAATGAATTTGGTTGGGAAATGGGAAATCATGAAAATGGATTATTTGAAATAAAATTTGGCTAGGGGTATTGGAATATTTATGTGGTGTTTTTTATTTTAGTGGGGGTAGTGAAAGTGGGAATTTTTTGAAATTGTTGGTACCTTGGTTGTGAACCCATTGGATGGGATTATGGGATTTGATAATATGTATGTATGTATGTATGTATGTATGTATGTATGTATGTATGTATGTATGTATGTATGTATGTATGTATGTATGTATGTATGTATGTATGTATGTATGTATGTATGTATGTATGTATGTATGTATGTATGTATGTATGGTTTCATGCATGCATGCATGGATGTATGGATATATGTATGTATGTATGTATGTATGGATGTATGTATGTATATATGCAAGCATGATTGCATGTGTGTATGTATGTATGTATGTATGTATGTATGTATGTATGTATGTATGTATGTATGTATGTATGTATGTATGTATGTATGTATGTATGTATGTATGTATGTATGTATGTATGTATGTATGTATGTATGTATGTATGTATGTATGTATGTATGTATGTATGTATGTATGTATGTATGTATGTATGTATGTATGTATGTATGTATGTATGTATGTATGTATGTATGTATGTATGTATGTATGTATGTATGTATACCTTGTATATTCTTGTTATTTTCTATATGTACCCTACCCATGTCAAGCACCATGTGTCAAAACCAAATGTTTTGGGGTGTTTTCTCCAACATCCTCATGGGAGGATGGATGGTTGTCTACCCGCTCTTCCCTACTCCATATTCTATGAGATGATAAGAACAAGAACATGTTGTGATGGCTAGAAGTTAGAAGTTCCACTGTCGATTTGTGATGTGATGAGATGTGAAGGTCTAGTGGTGTTCATGAAACCCTACTATCCATGTTATGATATTTTATGTGACATAATGTCCCAAGTGTCTATTGCCAGGATGTGATGTGATGTGTTGTGATGTTATTTAGAAGAGGTGGGAGTTCCAGGATGTATGTCATTGGGGTGTGAGAGAAAAAAATCAGTGGGAAAGTAGTGTTGGGTATCGTATCATCGATATGCTTCATATTATATTATTATATTTGGATTCATTATTTGGTAAGATATCCTTGGAGAGGTTTGGGTTCGGGTAGTAATCCAATTTAGGTGTTGTTGGTTCTATTTTTTCCTCTTGGATGCATTAGCATTCTATTTTAACATGTTCAATAGAGACCTTGGTTTTCCAACTAAGTATAGTTGTTTTCTCACCCTAATTATATAAAAATACAATTATTTTTTATAGGATAACTTCATGGACCATTCTATATATTACTATATTGGACATTCAGAGTCATTGTTGTGTCGCTTCCATGGCTTTTATTTTTGGGACATTCATTTGGATACATTTATCTATATCTGTTTTAGTTATACATGAATTGTGGGATGATTTTAGGTCTATTTATATTATATCATGGAGTTGTTTTCAGTTGATTTATTTTATCTCCTCGTCTTGTTTTTTGGTAGATGGAAATGCCTCCCATACAGTTATGTTTTTATACCATTGGTTCTATTATCCAACCCGGGGCCTACTGAAGGTTGGAATCGGGGTTCATTATGTCTCTCCATTTATTTCATTATGTTTGGTGTTAGGGGGTCCTGACAAAGTGGTATAAAAGGTGATGGTTGAGAGATAGGGTGGAGTTTGGAGTTAGGCATTGTGAGGATTTCATGGGTTGGTAAGGTAACAATATTAGTTGATCTTAGTACATGTCATAGTCTTGGGATGACTAGAAAGGACATGATATTTTAAGGCCCCATTTGATCTAATGTATGGACACTAAGCCTACCGAAAGACCAAGTGATCTTGCACTGTTTTTAGGGTTGAAACCTAGTAGTGGTACATGCATCATAATTTTTAATGTTCTTTTTTGAATTGGGTGATCTTTAGAAGTTAAAATGAATTAGATAAACCATGAAATTTTTTGTGTCTTTCTCTAAAATTTCCCATGTTTTTATTTCTCATAAACTATAATTTTTTTCATAATTATTCATATAACCTAAAGGGAAAGTGTAAAATGAGGGTAAACTCACTTGGTCGGTTAATTTTAAATTTTCTTGAGATTTTAATGTGTTGTTTTTTTCACCTTTTATTGCACGGTCCATAATTTATTTAATTTCATTTCCTTCTTTAAAACCTATAACATGAAAGGTAATTTTCCTAAGGTTTGAAATTGTTCGAGAAGAATGTTTACTATATTTTATTATGACAACTATTTAATTTTTTAAATCCTTATTGATCATGTTACCTCAAGTAGATTTTACACCATAATGATAAAATATACTATTTTTAAACAATACATAGAAGTAATTTGGTTCCCATTTTATTTAATATGTTTTTCATTACCTCCCACTATAATTTATCTTGACTTTGTGTTATGGACTTGTTGTAAAATATAGTTTTGGACATTTAAAATTTTGAAATTTCAAAAAATGGCCATATTTATTTTTCATAATACCTTTGAATTTGGAAGCATTGAAAATAATAACTTTCTCTTTACTTTGGAATGATTATATTTATGTGGTATTGATTAGCCATATGTTTCATGTTTGTGTTAGAGTCGAAATTATGGTAACATTTATTTCCAAATTTTGGAAAATTATATGCATGATTTATAGAAACCTATTGAAACTTAAAACTATTTAAATGATTATATTAATTCATTATATGACTAATAATAATTTTTAAATAACCTTTAATCAAGTCGTGAGTACTTTTTTTATGGGAAGAACACCTAAATTTGAAAACACTTGTATGGTAACTATAGAAATATTCTAATTTTATATTTGAGCATGTGTTATTTTTAATTTTTTTCTTTAAATATGAATGTAGATTCATGTTATCCTTATTTTTGTATATAATCATATTTTCTTGAGTAATGAAATGATTAGGGAATTTTTATTTTGATCATGATAAACATGAAATATAGTAATATAATAACTGAAATTTTAATTTCATTGGTAGAAATCATGTTTTATTTTAATGATTATAAAAAGAAGGTTTTTTATATTATGGATTATTTTTCGTGAACCAAGTCGGACCTCCATCAAAACCCATCACCTGACCTGGTCCACAAAAAGGCCTGAGGGGCATTCCCAATCCCCACAGGATGGAACATGTGTCGGATTATCCAATCAATAAAGTGGTAATGATTTCACTAGAAGATATAAGCACAACACAACCGAAAATATAAAATAAACAAATCTAGAAAACATAACCAACAATCCATTACATGGTTTCCAATTTAAATTTACATGTTTTATAAAAAATCCAAAAATAGGGCTACTAAAAAAATGATCCAAAACCCAAGAGCCAAAAACCAGAAAAATGTGAGTATCTCCGCCAAGTCATCTCCGCAACACCACCCAAGAAGTTCACTAGAATCCTGATCTACCTTCACCAAGGACTTTTCCTTTACCTGTATCAAACATAACCCAATCTACTAACACCCAATGGTGTAAGTAAGGTGTGAGAGATTACCCAATAAAATTCCACCCTAAATAGATTCTATTCCTTAAAAATTACAATGAAAAATACATTTATAAGCTTGGATAAAAGAAAATACACCTCTTGAACAATTTAAAAGAAAGTAGTTATAAAGGAATAACTTTTATAGAAATTTGATTTCAGAAACAACATGTTTTTACATTGATGTATCTAAAGAACCACACCATATGTTTACAGAGAGTACGTAATGTTCAAATATCACCTAACACACAACAATCCACATTCTCATGCACAATCCACTAGAGAGAAGAAGCATCCAATAAACTAGTGGTATCCATTCATCAATATTTTTAGTTAGTGTTGTCAATGTCAATCCCTCTAAGTGAAACTCGGTTGTAGCCACTTCTAAATCACTAGCACTCTAGTTCTATTCTTCCCTCAAAGATTACCAAGCTTCTCGTTGAGTGCTCATACAGATTTCACACAATACACATGTTACCGCACTCAACAAGATAAACAAGGCCCAACACACCCCAAAGCCATTATTTCACTCTAAAATAGATTTTCACAATTCAACGCACACCAAATACTTTCAATAATAAAGATCCCATTTGATACACAATTTTTTAAATCATTTACTCAATTTATGAATCATTTTAAATGAACACAAAAAATCCACATATCAAGAATTTACCAATATAGAAAATCAAATCTATTTGAAAATAAATTGCAAAACCAAAATCTTTAAAAACTACATTCTCAACAAAATTATAAATTATAAAACATGCTAAGAAACTTATGTAAGACAAATAAATTCATCAATAAATGTTTAAGCATTGATCCACCTACCGTTTGTGGCGAAACCCCAAAATCTGGTGGGAAATGCTTGTCGCACCTCAATTACTCCAAGAATGAGCAAGATCAAACCCTGAATCAAGATATCAGCACATCAATGTTAATAAATAACCATAAAATTTCAACCCCAAAGTCTAGAGAAGAATAAAATCCCAAAAAGAAAAAAAGGAACCCTATATTAGAGGCGGAATCGAGAGAAGGGGACACTTACTTGGAGATTCGAGGAGGATCCACACCAAATTCAGCACAAAACATGATTCTCAAGTGAGATGGGAAGAATAAGAGGCATGCCTAGTGGGAGGGATTCTAAGTGGGGTTACAAAATGAAAAAAATGGGTTATACCTAAGAGGATAGAGAAAATAGAACAATTTTTTATTTGCTAAAAGGCCCACATGGTTACGCTATATTGTTTGGGAAACAATATGGAAATTATGTGGACCATTCTGTCTTACCATAGGAATTAACATGGCTACCTAGGAAATGGATTATAATTTTTCAGAAGTTAAGCGGTAGGTATTGTCTCCAATTGCATAGTGTTTGGGCCTTGTGCATTGTTACAACTAATCATGCACAAACCATGCACATGGTAATGCCATCACAAATTTCTATATTTTCATCAAAAATTTCAAACGGAAACCCAATGAAAAATATATAACAAAATAAAATAGGAAAATACCTAAAAACTAAATCATGGATGTGACAGGTCTCCCCACCACTTAAGCTTCACACCCTCTGAAAGTCAAATGTTAATTTGATCAAAAACATAAATGGGTAATCTTACTACACATAATACTTTCTCTCTTATATATCATGTTTTTTATTACCATGATTCCAGAGGAAATTGAGTAATGGGATAGATTTTACACAAATCACATTATCTTGGGAGTCCACTATCCACAATAGTCATTCAAACACTAAAAATTTAGGCTCAAACTCTAACTATTCTCAATTCAACACATGATACATTTTTAGGTTCTATATCTTTAGTTGGGTGACATGAAACACGTTGTGAATCGAGGACAACTGAGAGGATAAAGAGAACCTATATTCCACCCTACCTACATTCTCAGTGAGTTTGAAGGGTCTACCATACCTCTGCATCAGCTTACCCTACTTCTCCAAGAGATGATGACCCAATTGGGGTGCCACCTTCAAAACACCCAATCACCCACAACAATAACTATATCTCGACACGTATGATTGGTATGAGACTTGTGGAAACTCTGAGTTTTCAAAAACCATTGTGGATCATCATGACCTTCTCATATGTCTCTTTCATAAGACGTGGTTCTAGATGTGAGGTATCACCCACCTCATCCCAACACAATGGAGACGGATAAGGTCGACCATAGAGTTCCTCAAACGGAGCCATTAGAATAGAGGATTGGTAAATATTATTATAATAAAATTCAACCAATCCCAAATGGATATCCCATGAACTTCCTAGGTCTAAAACACTTTCTCAGTACATGTCATCAAAGATCTAATTCACCTGCTCTGTTTGGCCATCCATTTGAGAATGTAATGTCATTCTCATTTTAATTTTCATCCCCAAACCCCCTTGAAGGTATTCCCAAAACTGAGAGGTGAAGTAGGGGTCCCTATCAAAATTAATTGTAAATGGCACACCATGAATCCTAAAAACTTCTTAAACATACAACTGTCCCAACTCATCCACCTTTTTGTATCCTTTATTGGGATGAATTGGTATGATTTATTCAAGATGTCAATCACTACCCAAATAACATTCTTACCTAGAGGTGTATGAGAAAATCAAATAATGAAATCCATGGAGACCTCATCCCATTTCTATGTAGGAATAGGTAACGGGTAGAGCAAACTAGAGGGCCTTTGATGCTCTGATTTCAACTACTGAAAAGTATAGCATCATGATACGAAGTCAGCAATGTCTCATCTTATGTCTGACCATCATAACTTTCGAAGAACATCATAAAACATCTTGGAAGTACTAGGGTGAATGGACAACTGAGAATGGTGGTTATCCTACATGATCATGTTCCTCAGAGCTAACAACAGCATGAACCATCCCTTAAAACATATAATTACTTTAGGAGACAAAGAACAATTAGAATAAATCGCCCCACCATGAAGAAAATACAAGGATCACTGGCACATATCATGACCAATAATTTCCCCTTAATCTAGCTCCAGAAGTGATGGATCCAACTACACACTTTCTCAAAATGTACCTTCACTATTCTCACTAGTCTCAAAGCACATCTGGGCCAAGATGCCCATCAATGTCCACTCATCTCTAGACTTCCTCACAGCTTTCACCGGCACTTTCCTGCTTAAGGAATCAACTACCAGATTACCCTTTCCTAGGATATAGACAATATCAAGGATGAACCCCAATTAATATTTGATCTAGTGAAATTACCCCAAATTGAGATCCTTCTAAGAGAAGATATATGCATGATCTTATGATCATAATAGAACACAAACTTCTCCCTAAAGAGGTAGTGATACCATTTATTCAAGGAATGCATCAATGCTGCTTGCTCCAAGTCATGATTTGGGTAATTTTTCTCATGTGGTTAAATTTGGCGTGATCCATACTCCACCATGTGATCATCCTGCATAATCACACACCCAATACCCATACCTAAAGAAAAACAGTAAACCAAATAACCCTATCCTAACTCTAGGAAGATCAAATTTGGTGTGGTGGTAAAACTTTTCATTAACTCCACAATAGAAGCATGAAATTATAAACTCCATTTGAAATTCATCAAATTTAGCGTGAGTGTGGTCATAGGAGAAGCTAGACATGATAATTACCAAATTAACTACCTATAATACCCCTCTAGTCTGAGAAAAATTCTGATCTCAAACACGATCAATAGTTGTTCCCATGAAATAACTGCACTAATCTTCTCAGGGTCTAATAAAAGTCCTTACTCCAAGATTACATAGCCTAGAAACATCACATCCATTATCAATAAATTCTATATTGAGATATTACCATAAATATGATAATTAATTAAGGTGCCTAGAAAATCCGTAGATGATGATCATGTTCCTTCTCAGACCTGGAATAGACTAGGGTTCATCCACAAACACCACAAAAAATAATTCAAGGTATTGGTAGAACACCCTATTTTTAAGCTCTATAAATACCACATGACAGTTCATCAATCCGAAGGTGGTGACCAAATAATTGAAGTGGCCATACCTGCTTTGGAAAGTAGTCATCGAGATATCTGCCTCTTTCAACATGACTTCGTGGTATCCCAAACATAAGTCGATCTTGGAAAACCACTTTTACCCTTTCAGTTGGTTTAACAAATCATCAATCTGTGGAAATGGGTATTTTTTCTTAATGGTTACCTTATTAAGATTCTTGTAGTTGATACACAACTAGAGAGATCTATCGGTCTTCTTTGCAAACAAAACAAGAGTGTCCCATGGGGAGATTATCGGGTGAAGGAATACTTTGGATTCCAAATTTTCTAGATATATCTTTAATTTCCCCAGTTTGGTGGGGGTCATGTGATATGAGGGAAGAGATATCATCTATTTTCCTGGTTCAAAATTGACTATGATCTCAACATCCCACTCTGGGGGTAGCCACGAAAAATCATCCAGAAACACCATTGGGAACTCCACAACCACATGTGGTAACCCATCCCTAGGAGCACTACCATCATGCACTAGAATGAGTGATGATAAATGAAAAGAAATGTTTCCCAACTCTATGTTTAAAGGTCCAGCTCAGCCTGACTGAGGATCCCATTCTCCAAGGAATACCAGAGCACTTCCATAAGGTGTCAGGTTACAAACTTGCCACCAAAAAATTAATGTGCTCTTGGAAATTAACCATCTATTACATGCTAATGATCACATAAAACGAGTCCATATCCAATACCATGAAATCCCACTCCATCCAAACCCCTGACATGGAAAAGGGAGCATAATGGACACCTAAGGCCTTTTTCCTTCCTCTTACCTATTGGTATCACCAACTCCATCACAAAAGTTAAAATATTGGTTGAAAGATTCAACAGGTTCACAAGCTGAGATGATATAAAAGAGAAATATTCTCTAGTATCATAAATAAAAGAATCTATAGAGGATGAAATCATAATGGTAACTCGAACAGTTGAGGGCCTCACATCCTGCACCACTGGTGCTTGCTCTATAGCATGCAGGTGCCTCTTATCATTCTGAGTCTGACTGTGACCACTGGACTGATGCTCTTCTCTAAGATGACTATGAGAAAAACAAGATCTTTTCCTTCCACCTCAACAACCAAATTGAGACCCCTCCATCCAGGATGTTTCTATCTAACCTATCATAACCTTAGAATCCACTGATCCTGCACGACCCTAATAAGAACATGTAGTTCTGCAGACTATTTTTAAGTTCCCCAATGCTCTACACCAAGGATAGGATTTTGGAGGAGCCATACAAGTAGTTCAAGTGTGTCCCACCTTCCCACAATAGTGTCAAACTATGGACCCTACATTAGAATCTACAGAATAAGTATTCCGTGAAGGAGGGTTGAGCTACTTCCACCCCACTTCCCTTCCTCCACATTTATTCTCTTTATTACTAATAAACTATTACTCCTCATTATTAACATGGCCCCAAAGGCCCCTGACCTTCCCTTATGGTAAATATCCACCATACATGATCTTTTAACAACTTCAGCATAAGTATTCATTTTAAACAAGATGACCTGAGAGTCGATCTCTAGCCGCAATCGCTTCTCAAACATCTAATATTTCATTATTTCATTACAGACTATCTTAGGAGCATACTAGACCAGCTCAGCAAAATGGTTTACATACTCTGTAACCACCAAGTCCCCCTAGACAAGATCTATAAACTCTCAAGATCAAGCATATGCTAAGACATCAGGGAAGTATTGGACATTAAAGACAGTATTGAAGTCTTTCCAAGATATCTTATCATGCTTCCCATCTTAAATCATGGAGTCATACCACCTTTGACTAGGACCCTCCAATAGAAAGTATGTACATTTTACCCTGACCTTTTTAGGGGTTTCCAGGAACTGGAAATATTCTCTATCTTCTTGATCCATTCCTCAACTTATTGAGGTTCTGAGCTACCTCTACAATTAGTAGGATTATTATTCATGAATTTTTTGGCCTTATCCTATCATGAGCAAGGCTCAGCTTCCCTGACTGGAGCTTGAGTTGGAGTTGCTACCTATCCCATAGCATGAACAGCTTGAACCATGGCATCAACCAGCATATGATTAAATGGGGACGGAAAACCCTCTTTAACTCCTTCTCTCAGTTGCAGGGGAACATTTCAGGAAGGCATGAATCTATAAGAAGCAATAGTAACATGAAGAAATCATCAATACATCAAGTCTGTGAAAATTATAGAAACATAATATAACAAATAAATCAATCATGCCATGGAATCACAATGACCCTACCACTCCCCCCCACCTAGTGTTCATGTACTGTCTCTAACCCGCACGTCCCACCTAGAGGAGAAACCAATCAGGCATCTCTATATCCCATGGTGACTCAAGGTCGTTCATGAGGTGTGTTGGACAAGCACCTTAATCACAACCAGATCTATGAGCCCCAATAGTTCTAACTCTTATCTATCTAGACTCATCCCAAATTGAATGACCCAAAGAGCAAAAACATCCATTTGATACCATTTTCTTGCAATTAAATATGGGTTGCCATCTAACCTAATTCCCAACTTAGTTGGTGGTAAGCCTTGACGGGTGTTCTCGATCCGCATGGTCTGGCACAAGTTCCTGGGTATCCATATAAGAAAGTGTGAATTATTTCACCTAATGATACAAGAACAACACAAACAATAGTATAAAAATAAACAAATATGGAAAACAAAATCAACAATACCTTACATTGTTTCAAATTTAATTTTATAAGTTTTATATTAAATCCAAAACGAGGGATACTACAAAAAGTAACCAAAACCCAAGAGCCCAAACCCACCACAAGCATGGGGAGAATCTCCCTCAAGCCGTCCTCACAACACCACCCAAGAAGACCACTAGCATCTCGATCTACCCTCACGAAAGACATTACCCTTATCTCTTCAAACATAACCATGTCGGGTTACTCCAAAAGGAGTAAGAAGGGTGTCAGTGATTTCCCAATAGGATGCCACCCAAATAAGATTCCATGTTATAAATTTTAGAATGACAAATACATTTTCAATATTAGATAAAATAAAATAATACTATTGAAAAATTTAAAGGAAATATTTTTAACCGAACAACTTTAAAATAAATGCAATTTCAGAAACAACACGTTTTCCTTTTATGTATCTCATGAACCACACCGTAAACTGATAGTGAGTGCATAATGGTCAAAGATAACCTAACACAGGGGAGGACCTATGGGTGTTAACTCACTATAGGGACCTAAGAACCTCATGTCTTGGTGTAAGGTGGTATATAAACCACAAAAATACACATTCTCATGCACGAGCTACTTGAGAGGAGAAGAATCCAATATTATAGGGGTCCTCATTCATCAATATGTTTAGTTAGTGTTGTCAATGTCAACCCCGCTAAGTGAAACTATTTTTTGGCCACTTCTAAATCCATATCCCAATAGTTCAAGTCTTCCTCCTCACTACCCAAGCTTCTTGTTGATTGCTCATACAAGTTTCACACAAAACACTTGTTACCACATTTATATTTCACAATACAAAAAAGGCCCAACACACCCAAAATTCACCATTTCACACAAAAATCAACTTTCACAATTCAACGCACACCAAATACTTTTAAAAATACAGATCTCACCTCATAATCAATTTTTTAAAACATTTACTCAATTTATAAATAATTTCAAATGAAAACAACAAAGCCACACTTCAATAATTTACTAATTTATAATATAGACCCCATTTGAAAATCAATTTCACAACCAAAATAATTAAAAAATAAATTTCCACCATAATAATAACTTATAAAACATGATAAGAAACTCAAGAAATCCAAATACATTCATCAAGAAATTTTTTATCATGAATCCACCTACCATTAATTGTGAAACCCCAAAATCCAGTGTGAAACCATCGCCACACATCAATCACACCAAGAAGATGAAATATTGAACCCTAAATAAATATATATAACCATAAATGTTAAGTAAGAACACTAAAATCTCAACCCTGTTGTTGGAGAAAAATAAAACCACAAAAAGAAATGAAGAGACTCTTGATTAGAGGAGGAATCGAGAGAATGAGACACATACTTAGGGATTCTAGGAGGATCCACACCAAATCTAGCACAAAATGTCAGTCCCAAGGTAGTTGGGAAGAGAGAGAGGCATACATAGGTTGGGGGAGCCTGAGTGGGGTGAAAAAAAGGGAAAAATGTGTTAAAACCTAAAGGATATAGAAAAGTTAGTAATTTTTTATGTGTTAATAGGTCCGCACAGTTAGACTGTATAGTTTTGGAAACCATGTGGAAACCATGCAGAAAATTCTATCCAACTAGAGGACATAGCACAGATACCTGGTAAATGGACCATGATTGTGCAGAAGACAATCGGTAGGCAATGTCTCATACTTCACGGTGTCCTGGGCTTGTGAACGGTTACCAGTAACCATTTCCAGACTGTGTGCATGGGCCTGATTTCCAAAATTTCTCCATTTTATTCCACAACTTAAAATGGGAAACCATGGAAAAATATATAATAAAATAAAATAGAAAGCTACCTGAAAAAGAAATCATGGATGTGACATTATTTAAATTTTGCACAAGAACCTGACATGTGTTAATTTTCAAATTAATTTTGAAATTTTGGGTGCTATTTTTAGTCACATTGTTATCATTATATTGAAGTGTTCATATGTCATGATGAAAATAAAAATTGTTGGAAACCTTGTTTATACTATTATTATCATAGATTATGATACCCTTGATGTGACTACTGTATTAATATAACCATGTACTAAGGATAATGAATCATATATGGATAATAAACTTATTCTTTAGAGAAAAATTGAAATTGTGTGAGGTTACCCATGCTAAATAAAGAGTTGAAGTAATGTAAGACGATGAATATTTTGTAATATAGAATGCATTTCTTCTATTTGTAGTTGTTCTTGTTGTGTTTCCTTATTCTATATGTGATTAAAAACTTCAAGAAAACGAAGAGGGGAAAACCTAATCCCTAATTGAGATGCATTATACTTATACTTGATGGAAACATTGTGGCTGAGTCAGTGCTTCCTAATGAAAATATTATATCGACATTGGAAAGGGGATTCATTGATTTCAATTCTTTGGAAATTAATGTGTGATGATAATGGTGATATTTGGTTGGGGAAATATGTAGATGATATGGAGAAAGTTCTTATTTTAAAAGGGTGGTTTCTTATGAATAATAAAGTGTTATGTTGATGTGGTTGTGGAAAATTTCAAGTGGAAATTATCATTGGTTGGGGAAGTTTGGGACAGTGGTTGTGTTGTTCAATGGTGTTGATGTGTAGTGGCTGATACATGTAGTTTTTCTTGTGACACTAATTATGTCATCTTTTGGTGTGATTATGTTAATGAAACGACTCATCTCACATAAAAAGGATAATTATTTAATGTCAGTAATAAAATGAGTTGGTCATTTTAAAAATATTGAAACAAAAGAAGGTGGGCTTTCCTCCCATGTGTAAATATATTTATAAAGAGAGTGATGGTAGTGTTTTACTACAACCTTGTTGGTTGGGTTTTTTGTGATTGATTTTATGGTTATGTTGTGTGTTATAACCACAAACATATGAAGAGAGGGAAACTCATTCCCACATCAAATTTGTTATATTATGAAATGTCTTAAAGTCATGTGAGCGATTTAGTTCTATCCAAAGCAGATAATAACATGGTGTAGTGGATGACATCCTTTCATTTGTGTTCTTATGGTAACTCTATTTATGATTATTTTAGTAATTGTGTTGGTTGAGAAATTTTATGATAAATTGTTGTTTGATTGTTCTCCTAATAAATATATCATTGGTTTAAAACTTAAAAAAATATTTTTTAAAATATGTAATGTTCAAACCTTATTTTTTTTAGGTTTCATATCATATTTTAAATTTGGGACTCTTAAAAAATGATTTCAAATAAGTGGAATGGGCTAAAAAAACATTTGATGGTTTATTTTGAAATAAAAGGAATTTAATTTTGAAATAAAAAATTCTTTAGAAGGATTTAAAAACATTGGGTAAAAAATACCTAAAACGAAAAGTTATTTGATTTCATATTTTTTTGTAGAAAAAAAGGATTTAAATGAAGGATAATTTTGAATGTAATATACTTTTTTAAAACAAATAATGATAAATTATGTTCGAAAGATTATTTTATTTATAGTATATTGATAAGTATTGATTGATATGTTTGATATGACCATCAATGTGGCCTTTTTCTATTTGAGATGCATCTCCCTCAAGAGATTATTTTAATGTGTTGTGTAGTTTTACACTTCTTTTCTAAAATGACCTGAAATGTTATGGATAAAATTTACGTTTTTTTATTATGGTTATATAATACACATGACCTTATTTTGTTTTAGTATATCCAATTGAATTTTAAATGACTATATTGTATCATTACAATTGATAATATAGTCTTTGAACAGGGATCACATGATTAGAATAAATATAGGGTTTTAACAAATCCATTTGGCACTAATAAGGAAAGTGTTGGCCTCAATTGGTAAAATCAACCCCTATGAATCCCATTTATCAGATCTTCCATGTGAGATATAATTTCTGGGCATTTACTGATACTAATCCCAAGCCAATATCCAATAACTTAAGCATGAGCAAAACCATTTTCAGGGGAAGTTTAAGCTCATCGAGATCACAACCCAAGCCATGTTCACCGAACGACCCCATGAAAGCCCCACCACCATGCACCTTACTCTTAGGGTGTATTCTATTGTATTTAAGTGATATGTATCAGAACCTTATAAATAGAAATATGTACATTATTTTTAAAAAATAATTAATATATTTCATCTAATTATTTTTATTTGTAAATGATTTTTAAATCACAAATTGTATTTTTGATTAATATTCAAAATATATTAATCAATTTATGAATTTATATATTTTTGAAAAATATAATATTTAAATGGAAATTTTTTAATAAATAATATTTATCTAATATAAATGGTCATATAATTTTTATGAAGTCAAATTTAATTTTTTTTTTAGGGTTCAAATACTGTTATTGTCTGAAACCCATCATTTTCAATAAATATCAGTTTTTATTTTTTAAAGTGAAAATTACAATATTTAGAAAATTATTTAGATAAAATTAATATTATTTTTGTAATATGGATAATTAAATTATCCAATGGTGGAATTTTATTAATTTTTTGAGATAGTCAAATATTTGGGTAAAAATTAAATACCGTATGAATATACTATGTGTTTTATGAAATAATAATAGCCCAATAGTGATGTAATAAATGCTATAAAATGTATCCTAGTCCAAATATATGTCTTAAATTTATTATAATGTAATTATATGTTTATTTTATTTATTTCATAAATCCTTAATGAATATTCCAATATTTATAATATATTTTAAGAATTTGAAATCATTTCTTTGAGAGTTTGACTCACCTACACATAAGCAGAGGAATTGTTTTAGTATATTTGTCCCTTGGACTTATAAAATAATTTAAACCAATCCAATTTGGAAGAAAATATTGGATGGTGTTTTTAATATCTTATTAAGAAGAGTCCAAATCCAAAATAATAAATAAATACCCCTCCATTTCTATATAAACAAACCCAATATCCCATTTATCTTCACTCAAACTCCTTGGATCATGACAAAACTCTGAAATATACTCCCTATTATCTTCAAAAGAAACCCCAAATCTCCCAATAGTCACATACCAAGCCTTTGGAGTCACACAATCAAGTAAGGGTTCTTTCCTTTCTCCTCTTTCTTCAAGTTTCATTATTATGTTATGCCTTATTTTTCCAATTCCGTATTTTGGGAAATTTATTTCCATATCCAAATTAATTTAAAATTAATATATAAATTATGAAATACCCTATTCTTTATCCTCGACCAGTATTTTGAATTTTTATGTGACGTTCTTATTCTACTGAAATTGCTACGCAATTTTCCATTCTTAAACAATTGTATACTGAATCCCATTCCCATTTTATATCAGTGGTATTCACCTTTATACACATATAAATATTTTATTGGGGACTTATATGTATGTATTCCACACTCCTTGATCGGGTAATAAATAATTATAATGAATCAATCCTTGTTGACTCATCTAGGTGGAAAAGTTAAGAATGAGAATGACGTGAATGTGACGAGTGCACTTGGAATTATATAGCACTATAATGCATTGGGTAATGGTTAGTATCATGATACAGCATGTGGGGATAGGGGTTTTACCTAATTCCGTTATGGTACATTTTTCTCCAAGAATTATTTAATGATTTAGCCTTAACTTTGTATATGATGTTTTTTTAAGTTATTGCCACATTTCTCATGTCATAATTATCATGTTATATGATTTCTTATTATTAATGTTATTTTTATTGTCCATTTATATTTCTATTTTCTAGGAATTATTATCTTATTCATGTTATTCTTTGTTTATTTCTCTTACTGGTATTTAAAGATCACCCCTTTCTTCTATTTTTCCCTAGGATATCCTATGCAGTTTTAAGTTTGTTGGAATAGTATGATCATGTTAAAGATGTTTTCAATAATGTGGATGTTTCCCATGTTCAATATGTTGTGGTTTTTACCTAATTGAAAAATAAAATAGACTTATCGATCTTCCAGGTTGTATAATGTGTAATTTAATGTAATAAAATTGATATTAATGTGAAATAAATATCAGGTTTGTTATATTTCCACTCATGGTTGTTATGTTCCAAATACATATAGAGAAACATGAGAGGTATCTCATGGGTTGGTTGTTTAGACCACCATTCTATTTTCCTTTCAGTTTTTTAATCTCTAGGACAAGAACTATTTGAGAAGTATCCAATATAAAATTTCAAAATATTCTCAAGCCTTCCTTTACAATTCTAGGGTGTTTTCCGGTAATTTTGAGATTCGAGGGTTTTTAGAAGAATTTTGAAACTAGTTGATATTGGTTTTGATAATATATAAATATTAATTTTAAAATTTTTATTTTAGTTTGGATGTTTTTAAAAATGATTTAATTTAGGAATATTTATTTAATTCTAATAAATTTAATATTATTTAATTTAAATATGTTTATCTGAATTTAAATTGTGTGAAATATATTAAATATTATACAACATATTATACTCGTGTGTAAATATGTATATTTATAAGATTCATGTTATAATTAAGAATTTCAAAATTTATTTTTGTAACAAAGTGTGATATAAATAAATATACACATATGTATATATATATATTTTCATGTACGTCTACAAATATATAACGTTTTCATATATATATATATATATATATATATTATGATAGTATATAATACGTTTTGTTATATATGTATATAAATACAAATATCTACATTGGAATATATATATATATATATATATATATTGGCATGTTTTATATATGTGTGTATTGTTTTATATATATTAAAACAGTTTATGAGAGGGGGTTAAAAAGAAACAAAGAAACTACTCTTCCAACAAGTACTCCGGGAGACTCATTCTGAAGACCTCTCACAAGACCCCTAAAAGGAATAATAATAATAATAATAATGTTTTAAAAAATATGGATATTAAATTATTATTTAATAGTAATAATAATAAGTGTTAAATATGTGGTGTGATAATGATAAATGTTAATATTATAATTTAATAGAAGAGAGAGAAATTGAAAATTAAATGTGATACTCATGAATAGTGGGTGTGTGTGATAGTTATGGGTTTAATGGGAGAAAAATGTGTGAATAAATTTTTTGGAGAGACAGTCGTTAAAAGGAAATAAAATAGAGGGTTTTTTCAAAGTTATCATATAATAATTATTATTTTTTTATAAAAAATGTTTATTTAATATTTAAAAAGTTTTCTTAACTAAGATATTAAAATATATTATACATACCTTGTTTATGGGGTTTTGGAAAAGTTGGGAACACTGCATGTTAATAAAATTTCCACACATCTTGTGACATTTAATATATATTTACATGAGTGTTGTTAATATTAATCATTGAAAAAAATGTTTGAATTGTGAAATGTTTTGTCTATATATATATATATAAACATATATATATATATACATGTATTTATAAAAGTAATTTTATATCACTTTGTTGTAGATATATACATATATATATTGTTATATTTATATTGATATGTATATATATATGTATATATATTATAATTTTATATATGATAGTATATATATATATATGAATTTTGGAATGAAAAAAATAATAATTTTCTAAAATTACAAAAAAAATTAATTAGAAAAAAATATGTAAAAAACAATTATTTTAAATAAAAAATGGAAATCATTTAAAAACGTTGGAAATAAATTAAAAAACTCTACTTAAACAAAATATGTGTAATTTTTGAAAAGTGAAAAATGTGTGTGTATTGTTTGATTTGAGAGAGAAATAGTTTTAATTTTATAAATTTAACAAAAAAAACAAATAATTATGTGAGTGTGTTAATGTGGGTAAAATGTGTGAATTAATTTATATAATAATAGTAGTAATAAATGATGAGAATTAATGAGATGGTAATAGGACACAAATAACTAAGCGTAATTGAAATGTTAAATTTAACATAATAAGTTGTGTAATACATTTTAAATTAAACGAGGGGATTGAATGTGAGAAATAAATGAGAAACACGTTTTCATAATTAAATATCGGGTAAATAAATACCCTATATTATTCAAATTGTTTCTTACATATCTCTATTAATACTAATTTGATTGTTGTGTCCTTAGTTTTGTTGGAATTTCCTTGAAGAGTGGAAGGTAAGAGAAATGTTTTTTTTAAAGGGGTCATGTTATAATTTTCAGATTTAATTAAATCTAATTTTTTAATTTTAAATTATTGAAGATGGAGAATCAGATGATTATGGATTTGAAATGGCCCTTGTGAACATTTTATGTCATGTTTTTTGGATCTAAAAATCGAGGTAGGGGATCCTTAATTAATCATTTAGTTTCATCAAGCAGGTGGTGGTATTCTTTTTTCATCTTTGGGTGGATGGTTGGAACTGGATAAATAAGGATAATAAACCGGTTTAAATGAAATTGAAGGGGGCGGGTTTTTGAATCACATGGTTTTATAGATTTTTATTTATTGATATTGTGAATTGTATGGGATAGATGCACCATTGAATCTTATTTTCATTGGAGGATTTGTTTTCACAATAGATTAGATTTTATAAAGAACTTGTTGTGTGGTGTTTATTTTCACCAAAACCAAAGGGAAATTCGGTAATAACTTTTATTCGGTTAATAAAATGGTTTCCCTAGGATAATTATGGTTTTTTGAGAATATAAATATAATAAATAAGTGTAAGTAAAGTAAATTCCTTACGAATTATGAAAAGTGGTTGTGTTATGTGGGTGTGATGTGTACTTTTTCCCGGTTGTGATGTGGTGGTGTTGGGGATGTGAAGAGGTTTTGTGATATTATATGGTTTGGAATGGATAATGAAAGAATAAATCTAATGGAGAATTATGGTCAAGAGGTTTAAGTTTATATATGAAATAATCCGACGGATAAATAAATTTTCTTAACAAATGAAATTTCTTTGTAATTTGGAATTATTGAAAATGGATTATTTGAAATAAAATATGGCTTCTGGATTGTGGTGTGTTTATGTGGTGTTATGATATTAGAGGTGGTTGTGAATATGGTAATTTAGTGAAATGGTTGGTAACTTGTTTTTGAACCCATTGGGTGAGATTGGGTTCTTTGATACTATATATATACCTCATATATTATGGTGATTTTCTATATGCACCCAACCAATAGTGAGCACCATTTAGAGAAACCAAATGTTTTGGTGGTTTTTTCCAACATCTATATGGAAGGATGGATAGTTGTTAATCCACACTCATCTGATCCCTCTTCTAGGATATGATTATGAAAATCAAAGGTTGTGATAGCAAGAATTCAAAAGTTTTTTTATATAGTTGTGATGTGATGAGAAGTGATGGATCAGGTGTGCTCATGCGAGATGTGGTGAGATGAGTTATGGTGGGGGTCATGCAAGGTAGGATTAGGGGATGAGGTTTATATCCTTAACATTCATGATACCCTACTACCCTAGTTATGAGAAGTTATGTGACACGATAGACAGGTTTTTTGTGGGTGTTATGTTCTATGATGTGTTGGGATGTTATTCGGAAGAGGTGGGAGTGCTAGTACATACATCATTGGGGTGTGAGAGCATCATATCAGTGGTAAAGCAGTGTTAGATACCCTATCATCTATATGTTTTATATTATATTATTATAATTTGATGCATTATTTTATGAGTGTGTTTTGGTGAGGTTGGGGTTTTGTTAGTTGACATGTTTAGGTGTTTTTTTGGTTCTACTATTTCCTCACAGAAACATTAACATCCTCTTTTAAGATATGCACAATAGACCTTGGTTTTCCTATTGAGTATACTTGTATGATCTCTCTAACTATATAAATCTATCTTCAGGTGTTCTATGAGAAATTAATGGACCATGCTTGACATTACTAGCATGGACCTTTGGATTTGTTGCTATGTTACTACCATATACTTTATTTTTGTGACTTTCATTTGGATAGTTTTATTTTTATTTCTTTTTATTTATACATGCGTTGTGGTGTGATTTAAAGTTTCTTTATATTATTTCATGGAGTTATTTTTGGTGGATTCATTCAATCTCATGACCTTTTCTTCTTATAGAGGGAACTACCTCCCGTATTGTAAGATTTTTATACCCTTATTTCTAGTCACAAACCTAGGTCTTACTAGAGGTGTGAATCAAGGATCATTATCTCTCTCCCTTCTATGTGGTATCTTTGGTGGGAAAGGTCCCTAACATTTAAATTTTTATTTCATGTTTTTGAATATAATATAATATTAATTTATATATCTAGTCTCACAAGACTGTTAAACTCATCGATACTTTGGGATAAAATATTTTGTATCTTGGATATCCATGCTCTTGTGTTAGGAGTGTGAATATTAGAATGTAAGATCATTTAGATAAAAACATCAAATAAATATCAATTTATTTATTCTTCTGCATACACATTGAACCACCACTACAAAAAATATTTATGCTTGATGTGTATTATATTTTATTCCATTAAATTATATATTAAATGTTATATTACTCTCATTTTTTAAGACATAAAATCCCCCTATTGTCTTTTCATCTCTATCATGGTACTTATTAATTTGTATTAGAGAAAACCCTTTGGAGATATGATTATTTATATTTTTTTTGAATTTATTTGGATCATAATATGAAGGAAATAAACACTATGGTAATTTTTTCTTCATAGAAAAATATGGTGAGTTAATATATCTTTATTCTACCTCATGTACTTTATCTTCTAATTCTATTGATGACTATGATTATATTGAGATTAGTTTTGAAGAGTTAAGTGAGTTTTTTGATTAATGAAAATGAGAAATGAAGAAAATAATTGTTATATAAATAATACTAAATAGAAACTAAAATAATTTTATTAAATGTAAAATGCTTTTGTCTTTTGAGGATATATATATAAATAATGTTTATTCTATGTGTTGAAGCATAATGAATGAAATTAAAAGTTGAAATAATTGCTTCCAAGAATGATGAATATGAGAATGAACAAAAAACATTTATGATGAATGATATTTTTAATCTAATTAAATAGAATGAAATATTTAAAAATACTTCTTCAAAGAATAAGGATAATGATCATGATTATTTGGAAACTGATCAAAAATTGATTGGTAAACTGAAAGTGACTTAACTAAAATTAAAATATAAATAGATTGTTTGAGAAAAATTATATCTAGAAAGATGGTTTGAAAGTTAAAATTTAAAAATCATTTTCATTTAAAAATATGTGATAATTGAATAAAGGTTTATTATTTTACATTTAATTTTTTTAAATTTGTTTTTTCATAGACATAATGCTTCTGATTGTAGTGAAATGTTTTAATAGCCACATGGGTGCAACAATGAATTTACTACTACATATTTGACGAATTAAAATATTTAAATATTTTACCTAGTTTAGGTTCCTAAAATAACCATAAAGAATAATGTGGTTCGTAACCCAATTTATATTCTTAGTTAATCTATTTTTATTTCTAGAATTCATACCTCTTATAGCTTAAGTAATGTTTAGGCTAGCATGGTATTTTTTTGTAAGTTTCTAATATTGATAGTGAGCATGTATTTACTATTTATTTACTTTGTTTACTAAAATATTATTTGACTATTCATTAATATTTTAATTCATTGCATATCTGTTATAATTTATTGAATATCATTAACTTGTTTTGTATGTCCTTGTATTTTTTTGTATAGGAATATTTTTCATGATGTACATTCACTATCTTATCTAATCAATATATGGAATCTCGGATTAAGGGGAATCATTTATATTTTGTTTATTTCTTTAATAGTTGGTATTCCTTGACATCATGCATGATTTAGTGGGGGTTTAGTTGTTTGTTTAGTTGATTTTATCTTTTTAAGAATATTTTGGTTATATCTTTATTGACATGACTTTACTTATTATTGGTATTTTTTACTGTCTAAATAATTATAGTTTAATTTTTTATCTGTTTTATTATTTAAATAATGAGAGGTATATTTATTTTAATATTTCATTTCCTTTTATAATTTATTAGTTTTATTTTACAAGATCCATTCCATATTAACTTATCTTTTTGAACTTTACAAAATGAGAGAGAGATATTCGGTTTTTGAAATTCTAAAATAGGGGGAGAAAATTGAGTGGACATTTTCAAATTTTATTTATATATGTTTATAATTAGTTTTCTTATGTCAATAAATTTATTATTCATTATTATTATTTGTAATAATTTGTGTTAATAAATTTCTTAAGTACAAGATAATACACAAGAAAAAGTATCTCTTATATATTCTATGATAATTTTGAAATATATTTCATATTATTTTTTTATATTAGAAATTTACCATTATGTATAAAGTATATATTGAAATGTACCTATACATATTAACTGAATTTAGAACATATATATTGATTATTTTATAATTTATTGTTAGGTTTCCTCCGAGTGTGAAACCCATTTTATCAAGTTACCTGACTTATTCTAACAGAAGGACAGTTTATGGAAGACTATTTTCTAGAACTCAAATGGTGATAGTGAAGTGGTAGCTATGAATTTTGAACATATTGTAGTTATATATAATAGATTATGTTGATCAGACGATAAAAGTTAGAAGATTAAATAAGAAGTTACCCCTTATTTTCTTTTGATAAATGTATTATGGAAGATGTTAAGGACCTGTATGAAAGTAACTCTAGGAATATTTAAGATTATATTTCCAAAATTTTAGAATAAAATCATGAGAGTTTCATAATTGTAAATTTTGTATCAGAATATAGAGTTAAGGTGGTGGGAGAATTTGACTAAATAGAGGGATTTACATGGTGGTTGGATCTAGTGGAATTTTTTATATGAAGATCAAAAGGTGGTGGTGACCAGTTTTAATGGATAGGTTCTACTAGAAATTGTAGGTTCTATAATTTTATTGACATAGATACTTTAATATTATTATAATATAATTTTAATTTCTTATTCAAAGTATTTAAATGTCCCTCACAGATTAGAGGACACTTATGAACCATGTTAAAACTTGTGTTTTTCATTTTCTTTACATTATATTGATCATTAAATTTTAAAAATATTGGTTAGTTAATTATAGGATGTTTTTTCATTATACTATGATGATTTGGGAGTATTTTATCTTCCAGATTTAAAACAACACAATGTGGGATCATTCTCATACATTATAGTACTTATTATGTTTTAGTGGATATCATTCAGTGGTTATATCAAAAGGTATTAGTGAGGCAAAAAAGTGGTGTAAAAAAAATTTATTTAAGAGTTTCAGATGACCCAACCCTAATGAAGGTGTTTTGGACATTCTTTCAGGAGCATCATTCTACCCTTTTCCTTATAAAAGAGTTTCAATAACCGATTCCTAACCCCTCTTAGGTTTTCTCGTATTTTTTGGGATCTCAATATCTTTGAAAGCTATAGATGGGGGTATATCCAAGTCGAGATATTATACAACATGGGTTTTTGGATTCTCGAAAATAGAGATGGAAGATTGTCTACCGTAGAAGTACCTTTATCATTTATTAATGGGAATTAAGATAGAAGTGATAAAAATGAATAATGGGAGTGGATGGAAATTAAATCATTCGTGTTAATATATAATTAATTATCCCATAATGTGTGTTATAAAATATTATAGGTAAATATCACTTCATAACCTATTAATGTTATTCAAAGTATATATAATTTCCTAACTATAATGAATAACGTGTTCTTTTTACAGAGACTGTTCTATAAGAATATGTCATAAGGAAACCCAATGGGAGATCATATCAATGATTTAATCATGATAAAGAGTCTGTTGGAATCCTCGATGGTGAAATTTTTAGATTTTGAGTGGGATTTTTTGTTACTTTAATTACTGCATGAGTCATGGGATGTGATGGTTTCCACAACAATAAATTTAAGTTGTAATTCATACCTTGTGTTTTTATGTCTAAAAGATATATTATTGAATGGAAAAATTCATTTAAAGGATATTTAGCAACCCTATAAATGTGCTTATAGCATGAAAGGAAGAATATGTCCAAAAACATTGAAAGGATTTAATAAATTTAATTGTAGAAGAATTCAGAGTAGGAGTAGCTTGATGGAAGGTGGTATCATGTGTAGAATTATTGGAAAGAATTTTTAGTAAAAGAATGTTTTTAATGTGAAAAAGTGTGTCTTCCCAAATATATGCTTCTAAAATTGAATCTATAAATCATATGTTGAAATATATGAGAGGTAAGTAATTAAGTGACACCAGTTCACTTGAGTCTTGGATCATAGACTCTATAACTTCATTTTACTCAACATCTTATATATAATTTATGAGAAACTATAATTATAAAATATTTCAAAAAGAGAATCTTGTGAATGAAAGAGCTATTGATATTATTGAAAACGGTGATGCCTCCATCTGAATAAGTAATTGATATTTTATATAGTTTTGTGGCTTACGACACATAATATTACTGAGAAAAAAACATAATTTTTATTGGACAATTATTCAATAAAGTCATCTTTAAAATATTCATGTATGGTGAATGAATTATTTCACACATTTATATGGTTATTGATAAAGGCGTTAAGGATAAAAAAGTGTAACTAATGGGGGTATTGGAAAGATCAACTTATATCAAAGAAGTAACTTTAAAATGTTATGACATGATCTTCTAGGTCATGTGAGTGAGAAGGAGGTGTAAGTCCTATGTAATGAGAGAATGTAAAAGGTTTGTATCATGGTGTATGATACATGAGAATATTGTATTTTCAGAAATAAACTGATGTTTTCCTCTAAAATGAAATGTTAGTCACTGAAGAACTGAAAGTTCATGTTTTCTATATGGATGTGTAGAGGAAAACTCTAATTCATTCTCATGCAGGTTTATTATTTTATATGACTTTCATCGATAATTATAAATGGATTTTAAGGTTTTTCTTTCTCAAGTACAAGCTTAATGTGATTAAAACCTTCATTTGATGGAGATCCATATTGGAAAAGAATATTAATTGAAAACTTAATTGTTTCAGGTATGATAGTGGTGGGGAGTATAGAAATAGAAAGTTTTGGAGGTTCTACTGATGGAAGGGAATATAGTCTATGAAGACCATATCTGTTACTCTAGAAAATAATGAAGTTATAGAGACGATAAATCATACATTTGTCGAAAATTATAGGAGTGTAAAAATTCCTGTTAGATTCCCAATAGTTATTTTGGTGGAAGTGGTGAATTTTATGGAATTCCAGATTAAAATGAGTCTTTATCCATTAGATAAACATTTTTAAAATATACTTTTAGTCTGAAATAAAGGTCGATTTTTTCCATATCAAAGTCTACAGTTCACTCACCTAAATACATTATGATTCCAAGTAAAGGTAAAATCATGTGACTAAGCCCTGAGAATGTTACATTGGTATAAAAAATATCAGACTATTAGGAAGTTAAAATGGGAAAAATCAGGTTCAGATTGTGTTTCCAATAATGGAAGTAACAGATAACTTGGGAACTATAGAGGATCGGGGAAGATCTCTGGAAGGTTAAGTTCTAAAAGTATTATTTTTAAATTATTTTAACCACAAATGGAGTTTCGAAGGTATACCAAAGTAAGGATAAAAATGAAAAGGTTTGTAAGTGATATACACTACATTGTTATTATATATTATGGAAAGACTAGTGTCTTAGAAGTTCCTAGAAATCTAGAAGATTCAAGTTGGTGAGAGTTATCCATGAGGTATGAGACTGATTCCCTCTATGTGATTGAAACATGAGAGCTAACAAAAATTCCTACTGAGAATAAAGTACTTCTGAAAAAATTGTTTTATCATATTAAGAATGAAGTAGATGATAGAGGTAGGTACAAGGCATTTATATTTGTGAAAGGGGTTCAATAAATATAACATGTGGACTTCTCTGAGAACATTTTTTTGTATTCAAACATATAACTATCAGGATGGTACTCAGTTTGGTATATATATAGGGTTTGTATATGTAATAATTGGATATATATATATATATAGTATTCCTTAATAGGGATTTATATAAGGATATGTATATATATGGAAAAACTGGAATAATTATTAGATCAATGTAACTTTAATCTAAAAGTATTTATTTTGGATGGATTGGAACCATAAAAGGAGTTTTGAAGGTCTACCAATGTAAAGAACAAACTAAAAGGTATGGAAGAGATATACAATACTTGATTATTATATATAATGGAGATTACAGTATCCTAGAAGTGACTACAAATAAAGAATAATCAAATTTGTGGGAGTTATCCATAAGGTATTAGATTGATTCCCTCCATGTGATCGAAACATGAGAGCTGTAAAAAACTCTGGTTGAGAAGAAAGTTATTCAGAAAAAATTGGTTTATCAACTTAAGAAATAATTATATAAAAGATGGAGGTACAAGTCGTGGATATTTGTGAAAGTATTTCAATAAATATAATATATTTATTTCTATGAGATATTATTTTGGTAGTTAAACATTTGACTATCCAAATGGTACTCAGTTTGGTTTATATAGAGGGTTTTCATCTAGAATAGTTGGAAATAGAGATATTATTCCTTCATAGGGAATTAGATGAGGATATATTGATATATGTATACATGGAACAACTAACATGTTTTATATCAATGAAACATTAATCTTATATACAATATTATGTGGCGGATTTACAGTTTAAAATAATCACCAAGATAATGGAATCAAAAGTTCAACTATTTCAATGAATAACAGAAGCTCGTCTTAAAAAACATTAACCATTACATTACCAGAAAGTTTTTTTATAATAAAAGTTTAATCATATTGATTATCTATATTTATGATATTATTATTTTCAATCTAATAAAGGATATGGTTTATGAGTTAAATTATGAATTGTCTATACTTTTTGAGATGAAGGATTTCAATCAAGAAAAATGAATTCTAGGGATGAGAACTGCATGGGAATTAATCCTAATACTTTGTGACAGAATAAATTATATTATATCCATAAGGTGGAAGAGCACTTCATAATGAGCTAATAGAAACATTTTACCACTCCTATGGTCATATATTTCAAATTGATAAAGGATAATTATCTAGGAAAAAAATCATAAGAAGAGTACATGGGGAAGATTCCCAATGCATTGGTAGTTAGAAGCTTGATGTATACCATGATTTTTACTCAATAAAACACTTTGTAAATAGTCGGTATTGTAATCAGGTACATGTCAAATACCATAAGATAAAATTGAGAGATTATGAAGTGGATTTTATAGTACATAAAGGGTTCTAAAAAAATTTCGTTTTTCACCAAAATATGAATTTCAATTGCATTTTTCTAACTCAAAATTAATGGGAGATGCATACACATTGAAGGTCATCACCTAATATGAGTTCACTTTTGGGGGAATAGATTTGAACTAGTTTTTGAAGATCAAATTAGAATTTATATTCTCGATAACAGAAGAAGAGTACAGTTTATTAATGTAATATGAGAAAGAGATGATTTAAATAAAGTTTTTTTGAATGATATTGGGAGAAGGAAATATGATGGGATGTTGTTTTTGTATTCACATTGTGTGATTCACTTGGAAAAAAATCTGGTGTTTCATTCCAAGATGAAGCATATTCTGCAAAAGTATCCCTTAATCGATAAGTTATTAGGGAATGGAGTTATGGATCTACAAATTATATAAGGATCTCATAATATGATAGATATACTGACAAAGTTTGTAGTTTTGGTTGTTCTTAGGTGGTGTTGCACCTCAATCGGGCTAGGATAAGTAGGATCATATTGGGGGAACTATGAAACTATAGAGTATGTTTAAGGAATATAAGGAGGTTTGAAAGTGATGAAAAAATATTCAGTGGTGAATTATAGAAAATAATTCTCAAGTGGGAGACTATTAGGTTTCATCCATGTGTGAAACCCCCATTTTTTAAACTATTGGACTTGGTCTAATGAAAATAGAGTTTTCAGAAGACTAATTTTAAAAACACTGATTGTGATGGAAGAGCTGTAGATAATATATCCATACATCTAGATGTTATGTATACTAGATAATTTTTATAATATTATTATAGTAGGATGATGTAATCATATGTTTTTCTGTTCCCTTATGATTGAGTTAGTGTAGAAGTCGCCAATTATTTTTGTGAAAGTAACTATATGCATACATGAGATTGAATTTCTAAAATTTAAAAGTAAACTTTTCAAAGATTTAGAAGCAGAAAATATATATTTAAATATGGGTTTAAGGTAGTGGGAGTCTTTGATTGACAGGAGGGATTTCTATGGAGATCAGATCTAGTGGACTTATCCCCTCAAAAATTGTTGGGTGGTAGTGATTGGTTGTATCATCTAGGTTATACTAGAAATAGTATGTTGAATCATTCAATTGATATATTTATTTTAATGTGGTTTTAATTAACTTATAATTTCTTAGTCAAAGTAAAGCATTGGTCCCCCCATGGATTGTGACTCATATTCGAACCACGTTAAAATTTGTGTTGTTCTTTCAATTTAGTTTATTTCAATCATTGTCTATCAAAAATCTTTTTTGGTTCATTCATGGTGGTTTGTGAATTTTGGTGTGGTGTTTCGGGTGCAACATGTATTTTATGTTCTGGAAACTGTAGTGTGGGTTTGTTCTAGTACTTTGTTCCACCCAATAAGTTCTGGTGGATGTCTTTTAGTGGTTGCATCAAATTATATTTTTATCCCTAACAAGTATGAAATTTTACATATTGATGTCCTTACATATACAATCAAAGGTATATTTAACTCTTATGAATTGATAATATAGAAGATTATGTACTCTTTTATATTTCATATTTTCTCTTTTGTGTGATGAAAAAATTATGGATTACCCTTATATATTCAAGCTTTACATTTAGCTATGAATCCACATAAAAAGAATGGTTGGGGGTTTCTTATTCATTACAAAAAATAGTAGATTAGCTGCAGTTTTTCAGGGGGTTATTCAGAACCCCTTATAAATTTTTTAGCATAATTTTTTAAATATTGTTTTTGGATTTTAGAGGTGGTTATGCAAAAACCACAAAAAATTTAAAAATTATTGGCATTATATGTTCTGTTGGATTTTAGAGGTGCTATATTTATATATATATTCTTTTGGATATTATAGGGGATTTTGATCCCACTCTACTATAATAAATTAAGGGGGTTCATGAACCTACGCTAATCCCTTATATTAGAGAGGGATTTGAACCCCTTCTAATTAAATATATTAGAGGGGGTTGTGAGCCCCCTATAATTTATGATATTAGATGGTGTCTTAAACCCCCTCCAAATTAATAAATTGGGGGGTGAACCCCCCTCTAATTTATGAAATTATAGGGGGTTGTCACCCCCCCCCCCTCTAATTCAATAAATTAAAGGGGGTTCTTGAACCACCACTAATCCATTTGATTAGTGGGGGGTTTTAACCAAACATAATTTTAAAAAAAATTAAGTCTCGTATAAATTCAAATTTTATAATATATATGTGTGTGTGTGCATGTGTGTGTATATATATTACATAAGCACATTATATAAATGTATTTGAATGCATTAGACACACACACACACACACACACACACAAATATATATATTCGTAATATAAATACTTTAGATAAATACTTATACATATAAAAAAAGATATATACATATATAAATATCGGTATACATAATATAAATGAAATTATAAATATATTTATTCAAATAAATAAAATTTATATATGGTTATATAAATACTATACATATATATTATGATTTATATTATACATATAATATATTAAATACATTTTTATTGTATGTTTATGTATTAATACATTTATATTATATTATGTATACAAATATATATATGATATAGAAAAATTTAAATATATATATATTATTTTTATAAAATAAATCATAAATATTTATTACAAATATTTAATTATATATAAATTTATATATATTATGTGATTATTTTATATATATTTTAGTATACCATATGAATTATAGATTAATTTAGTGTATATATATATCATTTAATTATATTATATATTTCCAATTATATGAATGTATTTAATTTTTTGGTATATATATATGTGTGTGTGTGTCTGTACATTATATAATAAAAATGTATATAATTACATACATAAATATAAAATATAAATGTATTTAATATAATATATGTATAATATAAATCATAAAATATATAAATGTATAGTATTTATAAAACCAACATATAATTGTTATAGATTAAAATATATATGTAATAATAATAAATAAATATTATTATTATTTCCACACACACACAGATATATAAGTATATAAAAATAATTTTATAAATATATCGATTATAATTTTATTATATCTATAAATATAATACAAATACATAAATATATATATACTTAGAGAAATATAAATGTATAAATATATATTTATATATGTAAATATAATTATTTATATATATTATATATACATTGATATAATATGTATATATACATATTACACAAAAATATATAATATATACCCAAATATATTATATTATTTATATTTATATACACAAATATATCTGTATATATAATATTTTTCTATTCAAGTAAATAAAAAAAATATATGTAAATAAATATATTATATTTTCTATATAATAAAAAAACTAAATTGGCAGAGTTGGTTAGGAAGCATTGTTACTGTAAGGCGCATACATGGTTCAAATTCTATCTGAAGGAGATTTTTTTGGCCTTCAGTAGGCCAGGGGTTACAGTCGCAGTTGAACCGACACGTTTGGAATCTGTCCTCTATCGGGTTTTCCTGAAGTTGCAGGTGTTCTTTCGAGCGTCTGGGGGTGTCATGGGGTTCTAGGTTCATCAAGTGGGTGTCGTAGTTGTTTGTCCTTGAGCTTCAGGGGGTTTTCTGGGGGTTCCAGGGGCGTCAACTGGGTGTCAAGGTGGGTTTCTTGAGTGATCTAGGAGGTGTCATGGGTTTTCCATAGGGAATCTGTGGGGTGTCAAGGTGGGTGTCATAGGTCCTGAATAAAAATATTTTACATAAAAAACGAGTGGTCACATTAGGGGTGGTCACATAACCACCCACCCCTAAATGAAATCTTTGGATTCAATTAGGGGAGGTTGTAACCACCCCTAATTTAATCCTTGAATTAGAAAAAGTTAAAACCATCTCTAAATGACCTGGGTATGGTGAATATTGGTAGAAATTAGAGGGGGGGTTAAAACATCCTCTAATTTTACCACCGCTAATCATATGTACAATTTACCAACGATTACCCAAAACCACCACTAATCACAATAGGTGGGCACTTTTGCAGTGGTTTTGGGTAACCACTACTAAAATGATTAGAAGGGGTTATAACCCCATCTAAATGAAAAAGTAATCACTTTTAATCACCCAGTTTTTTGTAGTTCTTGGTTTGGGAAAAGGTATATGTAGGTTCTATACATTACAGTTTTAAAATGGATGTTTTGTAAGAGTTCTCACACTCCTTTAAAATTGAATCGTATTTAATGGATATATGTACTCTTGGGTTGAGAGTGTGAAGTGTGAACATATATTCATTTGGATTCTAACTACTATAAAATACCTTATTATAATTCTTCATATACACTAAACTCTCACTTTTGGATTTGGTTCCACAGAACCATCTCCTTTATAATTTTGATTACTTTTATATTCAAAGACTTGAATATTAATAAATATCTTATCATGTTATGAGTGTTCTTATCTATAACATTAATGTGGTAATGTCCTTCAAGTATTTTTTATATTGAAAGGTCATGTTAGTTCCATACTATGATAAAAACATTGAAATTCCATGAATATATTATTAAATATATGTTTTATGGCTTGATGACATCTATCTAATGAGATAAAAAATATGTTTGGTTGTTAGGTGTAGGGAGTTCATAACACATTTAGATTTCTTTAATGAATTTTTCACGTGATAATCTTCTGGATATGAGGTTATGAGAACTAACATGACAGTAGTAATTCAACATGTTATATGTGTCATTGGATACACTTACCTAAAAATGTGTCTAGTAGTCCTTATATTTGAGATTATTATTAATGTATATCATAAATCATGTACATTTATGTAGCGTAAAAACTTTGGTGACATATGCTCATAATTAATTTTGATAAATTGGGTGCATTGTAAGTGATATGGAATTAATGAATAACTCAAGAAATGATATATATCATCCCAATTAATGAAAGTAGATATATTAATCCCTTTGACTGGAATAAGGCTACCTGATTATGTAATGAGAATGGATGTTTTATTGAAAAGTTAATTTTTTGAAATCCAAAGAAAAATATATCATTATTATAGGTTTATTACGTGAGTAATGAATCCTTATTGATAAGATATCAATACAAAGGAATTATACTATACAATTAGTTTCTCTAGGTTGTCTTTATTGTTGTGACATTAACATCTTTCTATATGGTTGCCTTGATGTGTTTCTATAATTTGACCTTTTACATCAATCTAGTTCACCTGATTCCACTAAGAAAGAGGCCTAGAGGGCTATAAACTAACTTATCCTAAAATGTAGTTAATTTTATTTAAATTTAATATTATAATAAATATTGTTCATATGTTCTGAGGAATAATAATTATTTGGTTCGTGTTTATTACATATATTAATTCATTATTTATTTAAAATAATATACATGTTAGCTTAATATTAAATAAATATTTATTCAATAGTTAGTTACTATAATATTTATTTATTAACTAAATGAATATTACAATGAAATTTATTTATTTAAATAAATAAATTTTATTCATGTTTTGATATATGTTTATGTGGATTGGAAGGCTGAGTTAAGGATCTGGAAGAAATGATATATTTTATTAATATCATTTAAATAATATTAATTTATTTATTGAATAATTGGTATTTAAATATCCTTGAGTTTATCAAATTTCAAGGAAATAATAATATTATTATTATTATTATTCTTCTTCTTCTTCTTCTTCAATGAGGTGTTTACTTAAATTTATGATATTGGTTAAAGGGATTTGTGAAAAAACTAAATCTCTAACCTATGTATATAACCCGAATTATATCATTTCTAGGATTAATGATTTTTTGTGAATCATATTTATCCCTAAAAAATTATCTAAAGTCCTAGTGATGTCTACTAAATAACTCTCTCAAGAATAAAGAGTATCTATCCACATCCTCCCTCTAAATATTGAATGACTTAGATAGAACCATTCATGTTTGGAATAGATTCTTATTCTGGTCAATAATAAATGACTTGATTGGTTAAAATTATTCATACTAGAATCGAAGGATTCTGTGATAGTATTTTTAAGGTTCATGGACCCTGTGTAGATATCTCTAGAGGGGTTTTACTCTTGAATACTTCATTGTAATGATTGAAAGACAAGAAAGTTCAACCAATTAGAAAATGAAGAAAGAATTAAATGTGAAATTAATTTTTATTTACATAAATTAATTATAAATTTTATGTTAAAAAATAATCTCTTAGATATTTTGGGGTTGATTTAATATGATTTTAAGGATTTTTCTAAAAAAATTGATGAAAAAAATAATTATTGGGCATAGGCCCAGCCGTTTCTGTTATGCCTCATAACCTTAAATTTATATCAAAGATTTTACATATTAATTTATAATTATTATTTAATTTCTGATCGATTTACACATTTTCTAGTTATTTTTACATTTCTTTTTCTTTTTTTTAATATTAATGTCAATATATTATGATATTTAAATTTCATATGACCAATAACATTTGAAGAACACTCAAATATTTCACCTATTGGTTCTGTAGATTCTATCTATATGGCACATATACATTGAATGTAATAGAAATATGAATGTTGTATACCCATGTTCAACAAAACAAGGGAGAGTCGCATAAATCAAGGAACCTCATGTTGTGGTTTAGTATGTGGAATCACTAAATTTCACATATTAAATTCTTGTTGGCATGTGTTTTGATAGGGTTATATGGAATATTGTTAGTGCACATGTCATATAACTCGACATTTTTTGTTCCCATGCAAATTATAAAAAAAAAATTGTTTAAAGTGTGAGACATGTTATTAAAACTTGCCATGTATTGATTATTAACCAAGTAGCATGATCAAGTTTTGATTACTTGGAATATATTCGGATTACACATCGTGTAACACATTACTAACCATTAGAAATATACATCAAGTCTATAAACATGTGTTTTGGGTTGCTAGAGAATAGAGTACATGATGTGTAGCGGGTTGTAAACACCATGTAACTCATACCCATTCAAACTAAGTACACATCGGGATAGTATTTACAATGTGAATTAATTACATAGAAGAAATATTAATTATAGAATTAAAACTAATCTACATTAAAGGTATCTAGTGAACACACCATGTGACAGGGTTTTCCCAAAATTTACACGCCTAGTGATTTTTGGAAGGTCATGTGAAATTAAATTCATAAATTAATTATTTTCCATGTTATTTTTAGAACATGTGATGTGTATGGTCATCATAGAATTTGTGTACTTCACAATAATTTTTAGTGGTACATGTCGCATATATTAATGGTGTGTTGTGTAGTCATAAGTGTCGCGCTTACTATGTGTCTTGACTCATGAAACTACATGTAGTGTAATGTCGTGACACATTATATAGGCATACATGTTATATAAATACCTAGTATACACTATGTATATTATAAATGAACATGTTGTGTTTCATCCTGTATATGTCATGTAAAATTCCTAAAAAAGTAAGACTGGTCAGATGGGTATATGTCATCTTCCCTACCAATACACATTGTGTATAAATTAACTTTTAATTAATTTATTTTTTTAAAATTATTCTTGATGGGAATCATGAGGATTATTTGGATGGAAAATTGAGATAAAATAAAATACTAATTAATAAAATAAGTAGTTTATTAGTTTGGTAATTTTTTCTTAAAAAAGAGTTAATTGAAATGAATTCTAGAAATTTTTAAATTCACAGTCGTTTCATGTGAGGTGGATCATAATCTTGACTGACCTATACATGTGTTCGGTTTCATGTAATTTAATTATTATCGCATAGTTTTTTTATGATTATTATTAAATTAAAATTATGATCTATGAATCATCCCATACTCTTAATTTTTATGGTCTGGCATGTCCATGGATTCTTTTATATAACACCAACCCCTGGTTCCCCTCACCAACATGTGAGTAATCATGTGTAAAAGAAGGATCACCCAAGAAATCATGGGTTGTAAAATATGATGTTGAGGTGAAACCAGCCAGGAGATGCAAATATCAGAGGTGGAATGTTGTAACTTGAAAAAAGATTGATTCAATGAGTTATTCCATTGGTTCCAAGGGTTAGTTTACCTTCCACTAGATAAACAAAAAAATAGTAAAATCTCGTGATTATGCCCCATATTTATTTTCTATTATTTCCTAATTCATAGATATATTTTTTTTGATATTAATGTTTACTAGATATTAAATTTGATCACATAAAGTAAATTAATTAATAATAATGAAATATGGAATAAAATAAATAGATCATGTATACATTATTTTATCAAGAAATAGTTAATTAATTATGTAAAATACATATCTTATTAACAATCATGTAAATGGATAAAATAAATTAAAATTTACACATAAGAAAAAGAAAATACCTAAGTAATTATTAACTCAGAAATCACCTTCCATATTATTTATTAATAATCAATCATAGTTAAAGTTTCATTCAAGAGATATTTGGGAGAACTTTCAATTATTGAGGGGATTAAAATAATAAATGGTTGACTTAACCAAATTTGTATTGAGGGTAGTGTTCATAGACTATTCAGTGAAATATGGAGGCATGTTTTGAGGATATCTAAGTCTAGGATTTATGTATTAGGGAATACATAAAATGAGTTAAGGAACCGTGAGTTAAGGAAATTGGAAAGAAAACCCCCAACCTCAATACCTAGAAATAATTTCCATGTCTATAGTCTTGGTCATAATAAATTAAATATTAATGTTTTCCACTAGAATATCCATGTGATATGTTTTTTTTAATCCAATTGTAAGGGATATTTAGAATTTTATAATATCTAAAATAAAATTTGTGACAACACATTTTAGTAATCAAGATAAACTAATAAAACCTATTTTTATTTTGTTGTAGAAGAAGGCATGTAATATAACCTCAACATTATCACTAAGATTGATATTGGAGAAAGATAATCACCCCATTAGCATATATTTTCGTTAATGGTACTGATTATTGCATATTATACTATACCAAGAGAAGAAATTCTACATACAAGATTCCAATGTTCTAGAGAAAGAGAATTCTATAGAGGCTAGTGACGAGGAACAAGTTTTCTTCTAGAAACATGTGGGTGATGCATTAGATGTCTAGTATCTCATGTTATCATCCATGTCCACTGAAATCTAGAAGCATTATTATGATATGAATTCATATACCATGTTTCCCCATTTATGTTATCTTTAACAGTATAATTCTAGACATGAGAGGTATGAGATCTACGAGGAACTTTTGAAATGAAATCTTAGAGATGGTGTTCTAGTTAGAGCTAATTTAGTAAAGATGATTGGTTATATTGATCATTTATATATCTTGGGTTTTAATCCACCCAAGGGTTGTGCAAAAACCTAGTTATTTCCTCACTAACATAGAGATTCACTATTTTTATCATGTATAATAATATAAACAATATTGAGAAGCTTTCCATGGAAATCCCAACTCTAATTTAGGATCATTTTTTTATAAAATGTAACCTCTATATTTATACAACTTGGGTATTAGATATCAATTTTGGTGATCAAATTTGTATCCAAAAATAATAAAAAGGTATATTCAAGAAGGTTGAAAGTGTTCTGGTGGATATTCAAGTTACCAATGGAGCATGACTAGTTTCATTAGCTATTGAATACTACCACCGTTCTTTGATAAGAAGTTTTACTTTAGTAATAAATATTTTTTATTATGTTCTTAGTGTTAAAAAAATTATATAAGTGTACAATTTTGATATGGATGGATTTGTACTCTATTTTGGGAATAATAGTTGTAACTTTTAAAAAGATAGTATATGTTATGGTATAAAACATTTTAATAATGGTCTTTATTTACTATAATATGAAAACCAAGTGTTATAAATCAGAAATGGATCATGTATACATGGATCATATTATAACCATTTATAGAATCATTGGCTTGGTCATGTTAACATGAATCACTTGATAAAGTTATGTCAAGGATGTCATTATTATTCATTTGAACTAAAACCACTTGTAATGTTTCATGCTTGTTTCTAAGTTAAAATGACCAAACCATCATATGATGGAATGGTTTAAAGGACCATATAGATTCCTGTATTAGTACAAAAATACATGTGTGGACCTTGTCTATTAACATATAGAGTTGGATACACTTTCGACATTACTTTTACTTACGAATTTAGTGGATATGGATATTTCTACTTAATGATGTATTAAAATTATTACATTGATAATTTTAAGGGATATAATAAAGTAGAGAATCATCTTGGTAATAAGATAAAGAAACCTTGGCTAAAATGAGGAAAATAACATCTTAACCAATAGTTCATCAACTTCCTAAGGGAGTTTGGGACTCTATGTCAACTCACACCTTCGTATACACTATAGTAGAACGGTGTCAATTAAAGGAGGACCTATAAATTATTGGTAATGGTGAGGTTAATGGTGAGTCATGTAGATATTCCATTATACTTTTGGGTATATGCATTACAAACTATGGAATATGCACTAAAATGTGTTCCCAATAAAGTAGAAAATTTTATTCCATATTAAAATTGGTATGGGAATAAACCATTTTTTCACATATATATGTGTGGGGATACAAAACATTTGTTACAGATATATATAGAAACAAACTTGTTCCCTAGGGTACTAATTACATATTTATAGGATATCATGATGAAACTAAATGCTAATATCTATACAAAACCTCAGATAAAATAATTATGGTTGATAGAAATCCATCATTTCAATAAATGGAGTACATATCTAAAGAGATAGTGGGAGACATATATACTTTGAAAAAGTTGATGTTAAAGATATAAGGGAGTTGAAAGAAGAAAAAATTCCACTAGAATACGTGGAAAAGGTTATTCTAGTTATAAAAGTACTATATATAAGTGAAAAACGGGATAGAGAAATTTAGAGATATGGTTTTCTAGTCATTTATGTCAGTGACTCGTTATTGGATAATAATGAAGAACCGTTTTACAATAAGAAAGCAGTAATAAAATTAGAAGATATAAGATGAAAATATTCCCTGAATTATGAAACAGATTTCTTATATCAAAACCACATCTACGTTATAGGAGATCCTCTAGTAGATATAATTCATATTGGGTCAAAATTGGTTTTCAAGAAGAAACATGGAATGGAAGGTAAATTTAGTACCGACAAGGTACGAATGGTTTTGAAAGTGTTTAAGAAATATCAAGGAATATACTATGAATAAAGCTTTTCACAAATTGTTATAATTAAATCCTTAAAAATTTTACTTTCCATATAAACCTAAAATGGTTATGATATTTGTAAAAGGAATGTCAAAATATTTTTCCTTAACAAGAACCTTATGGAAGATGCCAATATGGTGTAGCGAAAAGTTTCATTGACACTAAAGGATGTAAACAAGGTATTCAAGGTGTAGAGATCCATTTATGGATTCAATCATGTGTCAAGATCATGAAACATTCACTTTTATGAATCGATAAGTTTATTTTGTTTCATAAATAATGAATGTGTGTCTTATGTTAATAATAGTTATAATGGGAATGAAATAATCTTCCTATTATTATATGTTAGTGGTATATTATTGATGGGAAATGAGATACTAGTCTTATAGTTAGTTAATATGTGGTTTAACAAGTGATTATCCATGAAAAAATAGGTGGAACAACCTATAATTTAAGGATAAATATCATTCATGATGGATCTAGGAGGCTTCCTGGACTATGTCAAGGTATATATAATTACAAAGTACTAAATAAATTAAGTATAGAACAATAAAAAATTGTATTGTTGATAGTGTTTCACGGTGTACATCTCTCCAAGAAAATGTGTCCTCAGAAATAACAAGATATAGAGGGGATGAGTAAAATCCACTAATCTTTGTTGATAAATTCTATCATGAATTCAATTATATGTATCAGGATTTATTTTTCCTACACATTGATCATGATAATAAGATATCAAGAAGACCTTGGAGACAGCCACTAGACTATTGCAATTACTATCCTTAATTGTCTGATTCAAACTAAGGATATGCTTCTAATTTATAGAGGATATGCTGAACTAATCATAAGAGTATATACATATTTTAGTTTCTAGAAAACATTAAATGACATGAAATTACATTCAAGATATTTCTTATATCTTAATAGAAAATTTGTGATAAGGAAGATCTCAAAGTAGCTGGTGGTTGTTGATTCTATAATAGAGTCTAAGTATTTAAAATATTTTTATAGAATTATATAAGTTGTTTGGGAATGCATCTTAATCTATGATATTGATTTGGGGCCCAATAATAAATTTAATATCACATTATATTATGATAATACTACAGTGGTTACCCTCACTGAGGATCCATGTACATATTAATAAACAAATAATTTACATTAAAAGTATCACTTCTTGAGGGATTTTATCAAATGGGTCAGTTAAAAATAAGAATAGTTTCCATGAAATAGAACATGGTAAACCCATTAAATAAATATTTATCTCAACAAAATCATGAGTATCATGTGAGATCTAGTGTAAATTAAGTTGATAGTAATTTTCTCCATTGAATGTGGGAGTCTGTTGGAGTTGTAGTACTAGAACCAACTACTTTTTACTTTTGATTATCCATATATTCAAATACTTGAATACTAATAAATATCATATCACGTGATGAGTTTTCATCTATATAACATTAATGTATTTATGTTCATAGAGTATCTGGCACATTGAAAGGTCATAGAAGCTCCCTGCTATAATTAGAACCTTAAAGTGCTAGGGAAATATTCTCAAATATATAGATTATGGTGAGGTGATATCTACATGATGGGGCATAGATAATGTTTGGATATCAGGTTTAGGGGTCTCATAATACATTGAATATTCTTCTCATGAATTTCACAATTGTTAATATCCAAGATAGTAGGATATGATAACTGATTCATTAATAGGAATTCCACAGGTTATATGGGTCATTGGTTATTACTTTCTATGTATGTGTTTATTGGAATTTATATTTAATTTTATTATTAATGTATATCATGAATCATGTACATTGATGTTTTTATAAAAACAATGATCATATATTGTCTTAGTGAATAGGATACCTTTGGTACATCATAAATGATGTAACATTCATGAATTATTCAATTGAGGATTTATCCCTTCCATGTTAATGGAAGTAGATATCTCAAGATCATTAACTGTAATGGATCTTTATGATTAATTCCATGGACATGATGGTTTTACAGAAAAATTAATTTCTAGAAAGTTAAAGCAATAATTGTCAAGAATATAGGTTGATGAAAAAATTAATGTAATCATTATTATGATATTTTGATAAAATGGTATTATATTACATGGTTGGAATTCATAGGATGTCATTTTCTTTATAACATTAACATCTTTATCTATGGGTGGCTTGATATTTTGTTAGACATTTATCTTTGAATTTGGAATGTTTTCCTAATTCCACTAAGAAAGTGACCTAGAGGGTCACACACTAAGTATATCCATAACCTTTGTTAAGTTCTATTTGATTTTAATATTAGAATAAATATTATTCTTAGGTTCTTATGAATAATAATTATTTATATTTTTTTGATCATATATATTTTGAATCTATATATTTAAAGGAATGTATACATTATTGGAATATTAAATAAATGTTTATTCACCAATTAGTGAATATAATATTTATTTATTTATTTATCGAATAACATAGTGACATTTATTTAATTATTTATTTGGTTATTATTAAAGGTTTGATAAATGTAAAGGAATATTGATGGGTTTAGTTAAGGTTCTAGGAGAAATGATGTATTTATTTAATATATTTATTTAAGAAATGATATTTAAATATTCGTAAGTTTAGTACATACCATGGGATTATTATTATTGTTTTTTTAATGTAGTTGTAATTAAAGTGGGGGTTTCATTATAATTAAAAATATTGGTTCAAGGTCTTTATGAAATAACTATGTCTCTTACCTAAGTATATAACCTGAATTATATCATTTCTAGGGTTAACGATTTATTATGCACAATATTTCTCTCTAGAGAATTCTCTCAAGCCCTAGTGAGAACTCAAGAATTTTCTCAATAATAGAGAGGATTGATCCTCATCCTTCCTCCCAAGATCGAGTGATTTAGATATAATCCTTCATGATTAGAAGGGATTATTGTTGTGATCAATGAAGATTGACACGAGTGGCTATAATTTCAGGGTTCAACATCCGAAGTTTACACAATGATGTTCCATGGTTCATGGAGATTTTGTGGATATATTTAGAGGGATTCTACACTTGAATCATTCACTGTAATGGTTTTATGACAAGATATTTCAAATTATTTAATAATGAATAAATAATTACAAGGGAAGTTAGTTCTTATTTATCCTTTATTTCACCCAATTCAACTAACTATTTATGATTATGATGTATTTTATCATTTATTCCACTGAATTTTACATTACATGTTAAATTGTTCTGATTTTTTTATGATATTCAATCTTTCCCTCTAGTATATTACATATATGTTGTATGAACTAAAATATGATATGATATAAGGATGTCACCCATTGGAGTGGAGGTAGATTATGAGAGGAGCATGGGAGAGCAGGAGAAGATTGATATAAGGTTCAATAAATAAAATTTAGGATACCGTTTAGAATCAAGATATTTTGAGGTATGGTATTTTATATTAGTTTTTAATAAATAGGGTCCTTTGTTGGTATTTTTTATTTATGGTCTTAAATTTAATTAAGAGGAATATTTAGTCCAGAAATCAAAAAATTCTATCCCCCTTTTAAATGGTTAAAATTTTTATTTTGGATATTAGGATCATTCACACATGACCTACTTCTAATGTGTTTTCCCTCTTCATAAAAACATAATAAGGTATTCCTAATTCTCATCTCCTAATATTTTGCTGTGTGTATTTCTTAATTTTTTCCCAAATAGATACTTTCTTTCATTATAATTTTATAATGTTGGACCCAATTCTTTAGCCATTGAGTAGTTTCTAGACCGAAGAAGTTTATACTGGATATAAGGCATTCCTCCTCATACACTATAGGATTACAACTAGCAGTGACAGTTTGCAGTGTTAGTATGGGGAGACAATACCCCCATATCAATGTGTGCAATATCAAAAAATAATCAAACATTACCCAAAATAGTGAGTACTAGAGTACACATAAAAATAATCCATAATCATAAAGAATAAATGAATATAGAATCAAGAAGCTATACAAAATCAAGATAATTTGCTTATACAAAAATTGTTCACCTTCTAGGCCAATCATATATTCATAATAAATAAAAGAATTTAAAAATACTAGGAGGTTATATTACCATCTTGCAGGTCCATCAAATCCTAGTATCTACTATATTTAATACATCATGCATGATCATGAATCGTTGGTCCTATACATAAACTTTATCTACCATCTGTGAAGTTTGATAGGGTACCCAGGGGCCATTGCCACACATGTATGGTGTGGATATAACTTAGTAGGGAACCACTATCATGGTCACATATATAAACAGTAATGCAATTTAATTTCATGTAACATTTTCAATAAAATAAATAAAATAACCATGGAAACTTGAAAAATAACCATTATTAATCCTTGGGTTCTAACATGACACATATAATTGACTATAACTGGTTTGGCCCATGTGGGAAGTCCTCTGATCATGTCACATAACATACCAACCAATATCGGTCCCAATGATCATTTACTAGTAGGTGAAACCATGGATTCTTCGGAGTAATCATAGGAAATATAGATCATACTAGGAAGGTAGTATATTCCAAGGGGGATAACCCTAGAGATTCTAGTAGAAGCATTAGGTGCACAACTAATTTTTTGGGAGATGAACCTTGGAAATAAATATAAATGAGGCATACACACCTAGTAACATTCTAAACATCATGTAGTCATCCCGATCTATGGCCACAGTGGGTAATCCTATACATTCTAGTGTTAGTAGTAAAAAGGTGAATATAAGAAGAAGATATAAGTAATTTTTATAACTAAGAATACATTTGAATCCTCGTAAAATGTCCAAGGCATTCCATCTCAATAAGAATAAAATTTAGATCCTAGGAATCCTAGGAATCCCATACATGAATTTATATACATAACTCAGAGGGAAAATCCCCACCCATTATATATCATCTCATGATAGATTTTTATTATAAGGTGAAGCCCACATTTTTCACTACCCATTACCACACACAACCTCATTGGAGTTGATACATATTTAGGGAACTCACATAGACCCCCTAGGTCATACTATGAATGGACACCTCAAATGGGATACTCAGTCTCATTCTTATCTATCAGTTCGTCACTCATCACTCATAGGTCATCACATCCCTTAGCATATCGAAAAATATATCAATGTTTCATTGGTATCCTAAAAAATTTCATACATGAACCTCTCTAAAGATAAATCTTAAAGATCAGCTCAATAGCTAATTTTACCCAGGATATTCCTATCACTCAACCTATATGTAATCAACTCTGAACATTCCCACTAGGTACTCACATTCTATAGGTTGTAACACATTCCTTAGACTTATATCGTTCAACCTAACAACTTCAAGGCATCTCAATGGTCCACTAAGTCCTATAAGGGATATTCAATTTCATTCATCACATCCCCCAATAAGATGGGTTTATGGTACATATGATATATTCCACCACATTCACTTGATTCATTTAATTTACCACACATATGGGTCTATATATCATAAGGCACACAATTATGACTAAGGCATCGACCATCATCGACTGAGGAATTAATCCAATGCATAAGTATCCCTTGTAGGTCTTAAAAATTTGTTCAAATTATTAATGAGAATTCAATTTTAATTAAAAAATTTAATTAATTTAAAAATGTAAATTTATCATGGGTGAGAGGCCACACATATCAAATGAAACATCAATCATTAATAATACCATAGGAAAAATTCATATGAACTAACTACCTCATTTAAAATGTTATTCCCTTCATCACAGCCTGAAAACTCTCACCTAAGAGAGTCCAAGTACAATAATCCATAAAAAACTCATATTATGCTCTAAATCAATCAAAAACATCCAAATTAATTCATTATAATCATTAATAACTAATTAAAAAACTTAAAATTAATTAATCAACATAATTTGAATAGGCATATTTTCTTAAATGCTCACTAGGAAACCTCGTCACACTAAAATGGTGAATAATCACTCGTGGGTGGTCTATGAATTACTTTACAACCATCTCAAGAAAAATTATTAACATTTGGGACTAATTAAATCACCGATTTTAGATTAATTTGAGCATAAACATTATGAAAAATCACTATGTGACATGCATTCATAAAAAGTAAATGCAATGATGTATGTTTATTCTTCTAATATGTCCTATCGACACACAAAGAAAAATTTCCATCTAATTAGATAATTTCCACTATGAGATAGTTTAGATTGTGTCCAAACTCTAACTTATTCTCACCAAAGATAGAGATGAATGTAGAGAAGAAATAATGGAGGAAGAAACCAGAGGATTTATACCTAGAAACTATATAAGAAAACCCCTAGAAATGAGAAATTGATAGTGAAGAGAGGTGGATATATCTTATTTATATCATGTGTGAATAAAGATATGAGGGGAGGGAGATGGATTTAAAATAGGCATGGGAATAGTGGGAATTCCATCTTTTAATAAAATAGGTAAACCCTAGCATGCACCATGCAATGGTGCACCTACAGGTATCCCTTGGAGGGCCCCCAAAATGCCTAGAAAAATGACCAATGACACACACCCCTCACTATTTTATATTATTACCTATCCCCTATAATGACATGGTGTTTCCATGAATTTACCATAGGGGTAAATCCTCAGTCAAAACACTTCAAAAAATTCATATGTTGAGAATTTCACCCATCCCATTTTCCCACAAATACCTGCTCCCTTAGACTATGGCATGCACCAAGAGGCTGGGTTTCTCATAGTTTATCAAAAAACGCACCAAGGATGAGCCATGGTGTGTTGAGTCGAGAATTTTCCAATAGGGTAATCCCCTTGTCCAAAACACTCATGGACACTCAAGGAAACCCACCACGCTCATCTAAAACACTAATCATTTTGTTATTCATCACTCATAAAAATGATCAATACTATGACATAATCTCCATTAGAATTTTTCATAGGAAAACTCTTTAGGATACATTTTTGACCCAAGGAAAAAAATCCCTCAACTTGGGTATTTCACCCTCAACCATGGAAATATCCACATTGTGGTTCTCTCTATGGTGGAGCACCTATAGCTAAAATGATTTAAACTCCACCCAAAATTTCTCATACATCCACCCAATAAATTGAACCACATATTAGGACTCTTTATAAATCCAAAAACAACTTCTTGAGATGTTACAAACCTAAAAATTTCTATCTGAGTCCCAACTCATGAAACTTTCCATGTTCACGTACAAACATTTCAAATTACATCTAAATTTTTTAAGATGAAAAAACAAAATTATTGACATCCTTCACACCATAGAACCTCTAATCCCAAAAAAAACCTTCGTGGTCCTTTAACCATTAACACCAATCTATCTCTTTTATAAATTTATTATTAACTCATCATGTATTACCCTGGAACCCCAAAGAAGTTTCTACAGTAAAAATCTAATCCTGTGGTGTATTATTCATCAAAACATTTTCCACCACTCTTCTCCATCACCAAAACACCAAGTTGGTGTTTATCTATGAATTACTCTCTAGATAAACCATGGTATCATAAATTCATTCATCATCAGGATCATGGTTCTTCTCACCATAAGCCTTAGCTCATAAAGGTTGATTTTTGAACCATGGTGCAACACACCATCGAGATTGTATACTAAAGTGTTTTCTTAGTGGTCCATCAACCCGATCAGTGTATTTTCCACTTTGTCACACCCAATAATGCATGAAAACACTGATAAAATATCTTTTAGACAATAATTCTTGAAAATTATTCATTTCACCCACCGATGTGCAAATTTATCACTCAATCCCGATAAATCAATCCTCATAGAAATTCCAAGATCATCCAATACCCACACTGAGGTCTAAACCGTACATTTGGTGTAATTCCCTAGTTGAATTCTCATCCAACAAAATTATTCATCATGATATCACCCTGATCACCTATATATCCTTGATCCAACACACACTCTAATCAAACCCAAACTATCCCAAGTTTTATGCTGATGCAGAAACTCCATCCAAATTTTCATCAAAACCTCAAATCTAATATTCACCACGGAATTAATTAAAGCTAGATATTCCTTCTTACTAGATAGGTCATATCAATTATATAATAACTAGTCTCATCACAACCCAGACCCCACTCATATGAGGTTTATTCTTCCATTATTTGTGTTTTTTCCATTACCACATGTAATAACAAGACATAAATATCCCACACATACTTGAGTGATAATACAAAACATTATCTGATAAGTATTCCTAACTCACTAGTACCATTATCCTCATACCCCCACCAAAATTCATGAGTAATAAAGGTCACGCCCTCTATGACCAATGTTGAACTTCCCACCGCATGGATTACCTTATACCTCTCCTTGAGCATAACTTCAATTGGTCTTATCATCAGGTATTCCATAAAAAAAATTCAATGCACACACTCTGGTAGACTTTACTCTGATAAAAATTCCATATTTCGTGAAACCTCTCATCATAGAGACACAATTTTTACCCTCATCAAAACCATATGAAATCCTTCCATCACCAGATCAACCAAAAAGAACTAACTCCATGACCAATTTCAAATGATATTGACTTATAAATCCATTTTAGGAACATATGTGTGATGATCCTATAAATCCTAAGAATACATGGAAATTTAATCATTTGAACATACCTCTCACATGTCAATTACATCTATCTAGAATCACCCTCAACAATACTATTCAAAATTGAAAATTCCCCCTATGGTATGGTATACTGCATGTCCACCAGAGGACTAGGGTGTCGTTCCAAAACCATAAATGTCTACCCGAACTCTATTCATACTAGATATGGACATCTAGGATAATGACCAGTTATCATGTTGAGGAACATTCACAAAAATATCCTGTTGGTCATCCTACCGATCCTATCCTTGAAATTCAGCCTTTGAACCAAGGAAATTTCACTCAAGGTGTTTTATCGATGAAAATTCAAGGCATCTCATATTACTATACTACATTCCTGGTAGCACCCCGTGTGCACCAATATCATAACCCAAAGAATATAACCATGGTTCATCTTCTAAGGAATTCATAGGTTCAACTAACCCCTCACTCAGGTTATCCTTGTGTATATCATAGTTTATCTCAACAATAAAACTTGGCTAGTTAATAACATAAGATACATCACAAGGGAACTAATCTCTCCCACCTAGAACATAAATCATATACCACAGAGGTCATATCCCTTGGATAAAACCCCTTATCCCATCTCAAATATCACTGAGAAAACTATATTCCAAAAAACACACTCTAGGGTTCTCGTATATATGTATATATATCAGGAATTACATGAAAATTCTTCAGCCTACTAGGAAACTAATCAACACCAGGTATATATATTTTTATATATCTATATATATATATGTACATATATATATAACAACATCATCCCATGATGATCTGTATCGACTAATCCACAGTTATATGTTTAGGTTAAGTATAATTCCACCAATAAACCATATGGAAAAACACCATATAGGTTGTGGTTGGTACATTAAGTAACTGAACCCATTTTCCTTTATAGAACCGATAGTAGAATCATTTACTATGGGTTCATAATCAAGGATTCCAATTATTATACCAAACAACAAGGTTCACTATACATCCCTTATGAGAGGGTTTATATAGTCATTATCAAGGATCACACATACATAGAATTCATATGATCGGTCATTATAAAAAAAATATAATGTGCACTACACAAAAAATATCATTAGTTTATTGGTGACTTTTCTTAAGAAACACTGTTAATTAAAAAACCTAATCTTTCTACTAATTTAGTAGTGAGGATTTAATATAAATATAACATAAATAATTATAACATCCTATTACAATTTTTAAGGTATTCCGAAACCGCTATTTTTACGATGATTTGGTTGGGTTTTATTTGTGGGTAATTTTTGGGATGAGGTTTTAAAAGTATTGATTTTTATGGACTAGTGCATGGTTGTTGCACGATTTTCCCAATATGTGCACCCTATTAGAGAAAAATATACAACCTAAGGCTGTGGTATTTTTCATGGTTAGATCATGTTATTCATTCCATGTTCTCTCTTAGTATAAATTATATGGCCCTTTAAAACAGGTGAATGAACAGGTCGCACGATTTGGTCTAACCATGTGGGTCTGCTGAGGAAACCATGGATAAGGGATTTTATGTGATCCAAATTTTTATTAAAAATTTACTATCCCAGAATTAAGTCCCTCAATGGATTGGTGTAAACCTAATATCAATTTCTCCCTTCCTCAAAGTTACCTTGAATGATTATTTTCCTTTAATATCCCTCCTAAAAGGGATCGGAAGCTTGAGCAATGCCCTCCGGTATTCTGTCAGTTAGTTTACTCATCCTGATCTCATTTTACCATGATCTCTCTTCTTCAATCTAGGGTTCCATAGATATCCATGTTAATTTTTTGATATAATACCCTCTATTTTAAATCTAAACCTAGTGTTATTCATTGATTTTGGTCTATGTAATTCTCCATTGGAGTTTTCTGGGTACTATGTTGTGATCGAGTCTGTTGATCTGGAGGTAAGTAGTTCCATTACGATGCCCAATTTATATTAACACTAAATTTATTTGTTAAATTTCATTTTTTGAATTATATTAAATTACTTGATTTTGATTGAATTCCTTTCAATTTTTTTGTTGTAAAACCCAATTCCATTAAATTGGGGTTTTTAAAAAAAGGGGTTCTTGTCGTGAAATTGGATAACCCCCAATTCCATTAAATTAGGGTGTATTTATTGAAATTTAAGAAATTTAAGTTGTGGATTTGATATAAATTGATTCAATTAAAATTTTGAATTTAATTATGGAAATGGTTTTGATGGAAAATTTTGAAGAACCATAATTCCATATAATTGGGGGTTTGTTATGAAATTGATGGAATTTTTTTGAAAAATTAAATTACTTAATTTAATTCTGGAATGGAATTTTTATATTGAATGTTTAATTGATTTTGAATCCCTATTTTTGAAGATGGATTAAAATGGTTTTGATAAGAAAACTCAGGGTTTTATCTTAATGAAATGGCATGTGTTTTATTAAAAACTCGCTATGTTTTTTAATTGGAAAATTGTCATATTTTAAATGAAGAATGGGTTTATTTTTATTGTAAGAAGTCTAAAAATAAACTTCCCATCATTATTTTTTATATGATAATATGAAATCCTAAAGAAGTTAGTGAGCTCTTTGGATGGAACATTATGATTTATAATGTTCTAAAACATCATATCAGCACATCACATCCTATATGAGATGGTGATGAGTCCCCTTTATATTTGGTTCAATGGAACTTCTGTACATATTATAGTTAACCATGAGTATGGGGTCTCTATTTCCTAAATTTATCATTCCTTTTTAGGCGTATGACAATTTTTCTCGCATGTTTTTATTTTAAATGTATATATTCCATTGTTGTAAACTGTTTTACATGCCCTATGAATTTATATAAACTATTTTATATGAATTATTTTATTTATGACATTTTTGAAAAAATTCATTTGTGTAAATCATGCTTTGATTAAAGGAAATTTACATCATTTTTAAAGGTATTTCCATCATTTGAAATTTTGACCATGAATTTATAATGTATTCCCTTATTTTGAATTGTAGATCATTATTTGTTTAAATATTATTTTGATATTTCAAACCTATTTCTTTGAAAATTGAAAGCACCTTCATGGATTATTTCATATTTTCATATTTTCATGGAATATTTTAGTGAAATACTACTAGTATTTGGATCACACCTTACTTGTGACTTTGGGTGTTAATATATTATCTTCTTTCTATTTTTGAGCAAGAAAAATGGATCCCATAGAGATTGTTCTAGCCATTGAGATGTATACTTGGTGAGTTGCGTCTGAGTAGGGAATTGGGATGTTTTTTCTATTTTATAGTACTTGGTTATAGTACTTGGGTTGTTATACATGTTTTAATTCTATTAAATTACTCATGGAAAAGTTTCTCTTGATATGCTTGTTGTAATTTTTACTTAACCTCAACAATTCTTGTGGAAAAATTGTTCCCACATTCATTATTGTATGATGTTAGGTACTAGTAATCGACCCATGGGGATCAAGATTGGCCATTGGGATAGGTCTGGACTAGTTTGATTATCATTTTACCAATGTACTTGGGTTGGTTCATAAAAAAAGTGGTATTAGAGCTCCAATTTGATATTTTATCTTAGAGTCAGTATGTATTTGTAAAGTCTTTTTGAGACTTAGGAGGTAGTTTTGATTGAGTGTCTGGCTATCTCCCACCATAATGAACCCTATATTTCCAGGGGTGGTTAAGGAAACACATCTTGAGGATTATTTCTAGTATTTTCAATGTTTTGACTTCTCTAAAGTGAAATAAAAATCATATTTTTTTCTATCTATAGGGATTAATTTCCCTTGGTTCTATATTTCATTGTAGCATGATTCCTTTCATGTTTTCTATTGATGTTTTGTAAAATAATTCCTCTGAGAAGATGTTTGAATTGAATCTAGTAGAATTTTTATTCTGAACCATATTGAGAAAATCCTATTGCATATTTAAATTCAGTAGAGGTTATTGTGAGCATTGTACATGATATAGGATAGGCACCACCTCAGGTTCTAGTTCAGTCTCCAACTGTGGAACCATAGAGGGGCATTCTCAAGATTCATTCTCAAGAGTTCCTTCCTCAGAATCCATCACCATTCAAATGGTCAAATGAAACACTAGAATTTGAACAATGGTTGTATATATTGGAGCATTTTTTTGTCCTTGGACACACCTAATGAGATCAAAGTGAAGTGTGGCACCATAGTACTAGAAGGACAGAGCATGATATTGTGGGAAAATATGGAAATTCTAAAAAAATCATAAGGTCTTAGAGTGGAAAGAAATCAAATTTATTTTCACTGACCAGTTCTATCCAGATTTGATTTTTTTTTGCCAAGGATATAGAGTTTTTTCAAACTTGGTCAGGCTAATAGGACCATAAGAGGCTATGAAAGCAATTTTTCTAAGATCATTCATTTCTCACCAAATAGTGTATGGAATGAGAAGATGAAGGTTCAAAGGTTTGAGTTGGGACATCATCAGGATATTCTTTCTCAGGTTTTCTTGCCAAATATTCCTTGTATTATGATGTTCTATATAGAGATATTATGTTTGAGATGGACCTGTATGTGATGTAGGGATTCTCAAGACTTTATTTCTCTCTTAGAGGCAACAGGAGTTCCATCAAGGGAAACTAAAATCATGATGATTATTGTGCCAGTTCTCAATTGTAGGGTCATTATATACCTTTTATGTTACTTGAAATAGGTTCTTTGATTTGATACTAGTGTGGAAATTAAGGACAATCAAAGAGGTTTTTCACTAAGGCTCCCAAGAACTGTGGCTCTAACAAATGATCCGGGTACTTATATAGATTCTTATATGTTTATTCCACTCTGCATCGTAGAGAAGGATCATCATCTCCACCTAAAATTTTGAGATAATTAGATGCTTCAAATATAATAGGGTTTCATCCAAAGTCATCTAGAACAAATCTACTACATATAATATAAGATTCTTCAAAGGAGTCAGATACGATTCCAGAAACTGTGAGAGGTACCATCACTATAGCTTCATCATTTGTGACTACTCTATTTTATATTGGTGAATTTCAATTTTTTATTTCTATATGTATTTCTAATATACTAAATATTCATACATATGTTTTACCTCATGTGTTTTACATTACTAAACCTCGTACTATGAAGAGATAGTGGGATCTCCAAAGTTCCTCTTGTGTCTTCTATCTGTCATGTTTCAATATTTTTTGGTGTTTTGTGGTTATCAACATGAAGCATCTTGATTTCATATTCAGGATGGATTTTCTCATGGAAAATAAAACCTAGATTTATTATTATCATCAATGGGTCTCTTTTACTACACCCAGTGGCATGTTCCGTGTCTTTCATGGATAATGGTACCTAAGATCGAGTAGAGATGGAACATCTTATCAAGAGTTAGAGAAAGTAATATTAGTGTTTTCTTTTGATCTGGATAGAGAGCCTTTGACTAATTATCTCCCTCTAGTGGTTATTTATTTTCCTTATATGTTTCCTTAAGACATGTCTAGTTTTCTTCCGGTAAGGGATGTTGAGTTCAATATTGAATTAATTCCTAGTAATCAACTAATTTTTATTCCCTCTTAATGTATGGAATGTGATAAAATAAAAGAGTTGAAGTCCTAGTTAGGCGATCTTGTTGATAAAGGCTTTATATGACTGGGTATTTCACCTTGGGTGGTGCTAGTTATCTTTTCTAATAAAGATAATGGTTCACTTGATCTATTTTTCGATTACTGAAATATAAATCGAGTAACAGTAAAGAATAATTATCCATTACCATGGATTGATGATTTTTTTGATCACTTTAAAGGGTCAACATGGTTTTCAAATATCACCTTTTGATATGGTTACCATCAGTTTAGGATAAAAAGAATATGAAATTCAAAAATCTTCCTTTTAGAGAATATATGGTCATTATGAGTTCCTTGTTACGACCTTTGTTCTAACCAATTATCTTGTAGTTCTCATATAATTAATGGACAAGATTTTCCATGAGTATCTTGATGACTTTATAGTAGTATTTTTGGATTACATCCTTGTTCACTCTATTTCCAAGGAGGATTATGTTCATCATATGAGAATAGTTTTATGTTTTTTGATAAATAACCAACTTTATGCCAAGCTATAAAAAATTGATTTATGGATTTTGGAAGTGAAATTCTTGGAACTCGTGGTGCCAAAATATGGTATTTCAGTTTACCCTGAAAAGGTAAAAGATGTTGTGACATGGGAGAAACCATGAAATGTTTTTTATAATCTCAGACTCTTAGGTCTAGTTGGGTATTAGATTTGGTTAGTTAAGTACTTATCAATGTTTTGTTCTCATATAACCTCTATATCATAGAAGAGGGGTAATGTTATATTCTAATGATAAATGTTAGATTTATTTTGTTGAGATGAAGCGTATTTTAACTAATTCACTGATGTTAACCCTTCTAGAGGCTGGGTAGGGCTATGTGGTCTTTTGTGACACATCGGGTTCAGTCTTGGGCTATGTTCTTATGCAAGGTAATACTATTTTTTCCTATGGACCTTTTCAACATAGGCCACATGAGAAGAATTATCTAACCCATGACCTTGAACATCAATATGTGGTGTAAGTTCTTAAGATTTGGTGGCATTACCATTACAGGGAAAGGTATAAAATTTATTCAAACTATAATATCTTGAGTTATATCTTCTCACAAAAGGATTTTATTCTTCACTAGATTCATTGGGTGGAATACCTATAATATTTTGACTTTGAAATTTTCTAAATATCAGGGAAATGGAATGTAATTACAGATTCATTGATCAGGAAAATTATTACCCATGCTATGAAATAATTTTTGAAATAGTTTATTTTGAGGGCTATATTTAGATATTTACATATTGGAGTCTAGGAATTAGAGGTTTGGGTTTTTTTAGCCAACAATCAGTTGAAATCTATTATTCTTGAGATGATTATTCAAGATCAGTGGCTTAATGATGAGTTTTGTCACATTATTGACTCTCCATATGGTTGTGAGACGATTACTGATTAGTCTTTTGTCAATGAGGGAATTCTATGCTATCGGAATCTCTAGGTTATGTCGTTAGATTAAAGGAAATATGTGATAGTGTTTTGACACAATTCCCAATGTAAAGTGTACCCAGGGAAAAAAATTATTATATGAAATGTTATTTTTGGTGTCCATGTATGAGATGGAAAATTAGTGAGTCTGTATCTCATTGCTATATGTTCCAATAGGTTATGTATGAGAAACAATGTTATTAGGGTTTGCTTCAACCAATTCCATTACCTACATGGAAGTGGGATGAGAACTCTATATACTTTTGGTTGGGTTTCCATATACCTAAAGAAAAAATAATGTGATTTGGGTTTTTATTGATCATATGACTAAAAACAAATTTGAGGAGTTGGGAAATTTCTATGTAAAAGAGATATTTAATTTTCACAGAGTTCCATCTATAGTAGTCTCTCATAAGTATCAGTTGTTCACTTATAATTTTTTGATAGGACTCCAGGAGGCACTGGTATCTCTTTTACATTTCAGATTAGCATATCATTTGCATTTGGATGGCCATATAAAAAATCCATACAGATCCTTGAGGATATGCACAGTGCTTGTGCTCTTGACTTTGGTGGGGCTTGGGATGATCAATTGGGGATGGTTTAGTTTTCTAATAAAAATAATGACCACTCTACGATCAGAATATATCCCTTTGAGGCCTTGTACGGTCAGCCTTGTATATCCCTATTTTATTGGTCATAGGTTGGTGAAATCTCCTTAGTTGGACCAAGTTTGGGGAAAGAGATGATAGCAATGATGTATTTAATTTTTCATAGAATTTTTATGACCTATAGTTGATATAAGTCTTATGTTTATCTTCCACATATGAATTTTAATTTCTTATTTTTTCACTAGGTTGTATTTAATGTTTCACCTCAGTTGGGTCATGAATGACTTGGGAGGCATGGGAAACTTGATCATAATTTTTTGGTACCTTTTGAGGTTGTCGAGAAGTTAGGGAAAGCTTATTACAATTTAGTTCTTCCACCGCAGCTGACATCAATATATAAACTATTTCATGTATCTCATCTGCAAAAGTATCTAATGAATCCATATCATGTTCTAAGTTGGCGTGATCTTGAAGTTGAACCAGATTTATCTATTACTGAAGGACCAGTCAGGATAGATTATTTTGAAACCAAGGTACTTTAGGGAGGATGATACATTTGGTTAAAATTCTATGAAAATATAGTTCTGATATTAATGATACATGGGAGAGAGAGTCACTAATGAGAGAGCATTGACCTCATACTTTTGGAATGGGAGCTTCTTTATATGATTTCTAGGGATGGAATGTTTCTATGGTTGGGTGGTTGTAACATCCTGTTAATATTTTTTAGGTTTTTCTAACCCCCAATTTTTACAAATATTTTTTTGGGTTTCATTTGAGGATATTTTAGTTTGAGGTTTCAAAGGATTTTATTTTTCTGGTCTAGTGCACGATTGGCACACAGTTTTCTTAAACCATGAGCCCTATTTGAGTAAATTGTGTCACACAAGGCAGTGGGATTTTACATGGTTAGTTCATGGTTAGTCAATACTTTCACCCTATAAGTAAAAACTATGTGGCCCATTTTAAAAAATTTCATTTCCTGGTCGCATGGTTTGGTCTAACCATGTGGTTCTTCCGAGGAAACTATGTGTACAAGAATTTAAGTTACCAAAATTTTTTAAAAAAATTCAAAAAACCTACTTTTAGAACATTGATGGACTAGTAGAACCTAACATCAGTTTCTCCCTTACAGAGAGCTCCCAATAAGTTATTTTTCCCCTTAGATCCCTCCCAAAATCAATATGAATCTTGAGAAATTCCCTTTGATCTTCTCTCGATTGGTTTCCTCATCCCGATCTCATTCTCTCATGATCTCTCTTCTTCTCTCTAGGGTTCCATATATCCTATTGTGGATTTTTGGATCAAATACCCATTATTTTGGATATAAACATATTTTTATTAACATATCGTGGTTTCCATCATTCTCCATTGGAGTTTTTTGTGTACATATTGTGATTCGAGATTTTTTGATCATGAGGTAGGTGGTTCTGTAATGATTCCTGACTTATATTAACCCTAAATTGCATATTTTAATTTCAATTATTTGAACAAAATGCTACTTATTGGTTTTGATTGAATGTATTTCAATTGTTTTATTAGAAAAAACCTAATTCAATTGAATTGGGGTTTTAAGATAAATGAGTTCTTGGCATGAAATTGGATAACCCCCAATTCCATTGAATTAAGGTGTGTTTATAGAAATTCAGGAAATTTAAATTGTTCATTTTATGGAAATTTATTAAATTAAATTTTTTAATGAAATTTTTTAAATTTTTTGGATGTAAGATTACAAAAAACCCCAATTCTAGTGAATTTGGGGTTTGTTATGAAATTGATGGAATTTGTTTGAAAATTAAATTATTAAATTAAATTGTCAAATTGGATTGTGAAATTGAATGGTGAATTGATTTCAAATCCCTATATGTGAAAATGGTTTTAAATTGTTTTGATAGAAACCATAGGGTTTTATTTCATGAAAAGGAAAGTGTTTGATTAAAAACTGGTTATGGTTTTTAAATGAAAAATAGGAATATTTGAATTAGAGAATGGGATTTAATTTAATTTTAATTTTTCTTAAAATTAATTTACCATTTTTGTTTTTTATATAAAAACATGAAATCCTTAGGTAGTTAGTAATCTATTTGGATGAATCTTTATGATATGTAATGTTCTAAAACATCATATTGGAAAATCACATTGCTTAGGTGGTGGTGACGACTCCTCATTGGCCTTGGTTCAAAGAGACTTATATACATACTATAGTTCACCTTGACTGTGGGGCCCCTATAGTAAGAAATATTATACTTTATTAGCTCTCTGACCATGTTTCTCAATTTTTTGTATTTAAAATTTATATATACCATTTTTGTAAAAAATTTTACATGACTTGAAAATTTATACAAACTATTTTATATTAATGTGTTTATTTAATACATTTGTGAGAATTTCAATTTGTTTAAATCAACATTTTATTGGAAGAAAATTCCATCATTTTAAATGTATTTCCATGTTAGGTCTACTAGGTCGAATACCCTAAGAGGGGAGTGGGCGTAGGGGTGAATCACGGTATGATAGATTAAAACATTATCCCTTTTGGATTGTGTTTTATTGTTGGACAAAACCCAATTCTCTCTTCCTCTGGTGACAATATATAGAGTAATATGAAATAAAATATAGGTCACATAGATTTTTACATGGTTCAACCTCCCTAGGCTACGTCCAAGGAGCATACAACAGTAATGTGTCAATGTACCAAATTCACTAAGCCTCACGGCCAATAATGAGTACAATATTCAGGCTAGATCTTCTATGCCCATGGTCACTGCCTTTACAAGTTTTATGGTCCTCTCACTACATTCCCAATGGTCACTCCCTATGCCACTTTATCTCTCTCACTACTGGTGGAAAGGGGCATTGTCTTCCTCTTCTTTCTCTCACTACTCTTAGAAAGGAATCCACTCACATTTTATATACTTGTAGCTCAAACATAGTTTATGGACATGTAGGTCTATTCATTAGCATTATTCCTACATCCACAACTATAGGTAGATTCTCTGTTGATGTTCAGCTTTCACCTGTAAATGAATTCTACCTTCTCGAGTACTGTTGGGTACTAGAAAATACTTTTGCAAACTGATTTAACGCACTCATAAGCTTCCTTGTAAAAATTGCAAACAACCTTCCTCTACCGCATACTGAGTACCGGTTTTGGTACGTGGGACACCTTCTTCATGTAACGCCACTGATACCACAAACTTCCCTTCATCCATGGAATGCCTCCACCTTCGTGATCACGTACCACAACCAAGTTCCGATTCTTCGAACCACCCTTGTAAAACCCCTACTATCCATGAACTATTCTCTGTTTGTGGACTGCCTTCACTTCTGCGTACCAGTGCACTCTCTCTGTGTACCGCTTTTGGAATTCACCCTATCATGTACTTGATATTCCTCCTCAACATACTGAGTATTATGTGAATACAATATTCTGCTTGAACCCTTCTGTGGAATTTCTTCTACGCGTACCACTTTAGCCTTCGCGGGATTATCCGTCGCGAACTTCCTTGGGACTTTTCCGAATTCCCTGAGAAAAAACATGTTCCCTAATGAAAGTTAATATTCGTAGTAATTGATGGGATTATCAATTCTTATATAGGAATATATATCTGAAAAATATTCTAATCTAAGATTTACCAAATATAAAATCTAAGATTCTCTACTTATCGATCATTCTGCCACCATGAACTGCAAGCCACCCGCAAACCGGTTTTCATACGCGCTCCATGTACCACCTTTTATCCTATGTATTCAATCTCTACCTCCGATGACACTCCATCTACATGTCACAATTCCTTCTGTCACAAACCATCACAGTGAACTGTTTTTGGCTTCATGAACTACTTCGACGAAACGTTCCCATTGCTTCGCATACCATTCCCTGAACATGGTACGCTGCCCATGAATTATGGTACACGGTTCTCACCCTTTGCTGATTTTCATCATTATTCTTCATACTATTTACTCCTACGAATAAATCCTTCCTTTTACAACCTCAAAATCCCTATTTTGAGGCTCCAAAATTTGGAAAACATTGGGAAATTGTACCACCTTAAAAACCTATCTTCAACAAACACCAACCATTATCATTTGCAGTTATCTGGCTTTGTCAACAATCACAATCACACTCAAAACATTCCCCAAAAACACCTTGAGAGATTTTTTCCCAACAATATCACCCTTTGGGTTTGTTGACAACTCTTCTCAAAACAATTCTTTTCATTTTGATATCTCTTTATTATTCACTTCATGTGATTAAGATAGTGATCAAGGATTTATTCAAAACAAACTCTAAGCCCACATGATTCACGGTCGGCTTGAGAAACAATAGTATAATGAAATATTTATCAATGAATCACATCATTGATAATCACTAATTATTGATACCATACTGATACACTAATACCAATGAACTGCTTTCATCACGAACGTTAGTCGTTGTGATATCTAATAATTGATAGATTGCTTCTAGCATCATTAGATTTTAATCTCCCCTATGTTATAGCTCCTCCTATAGCTTCATCTCATCTTAAACTCACCCTATCTCACTGCTTCACTTAATAGCTTCTCCCCATGTTTTTTCTCCCCCTAGAATAGTCACACATTCTCCCTCTTTTTCAATAAATCTGAAGGGTACTTCAAGGTTGTCTGAAATTTGATAAATAACACATATCAGCACATTAGGGAAAGACACATCATACCTTATAATGAGGGGCGAAACATAAACACTTTTTCAAGTGTGGGAAGTCGACTGGACTTCAAAATCTAGTCGATGACTTTCAAATGCTTCTTTGGGTAAGTATATTGTAATAATATATACAAGTTGTTGTTTTGTAGGCACATACTCCAACATTATAGGCCCTTACTCCACATTCTCCTTGATAACATGATATTATATTTCAATGTTCTTTTTCCTTCAATGATGGAATGGATTTTTTCTCAGCTTTATAGCACTTGATTTATCATAATGGATTCTGAGAATAGATTTCACTTTAATTCCCATATCTTCAAGTTCCTACATCATCCACAATAGTTGCGTGCAAGTTTGAGTAGCCACAATGTATTCAGATTCTGTGGTTCTCAATGAAATGAAATCTTGTTTCCTACATAAAAAAAATAAATAACCCTACATGATAAAAGGATCCTCCTGATGTTGACTTCCAATTATCTGTTACACCAGCCCAGTCCACATTTGTATACCCCAATAAATCTTTATGACATTTGTAATTATACATTAGGCCAAAATCCAATGTTCCCTTGATATACTGAAGAATTATTTTTAGTGTAATCATGTGGATTTCCATGGTATTTATTTGATACCTCGCTTTTTTCCATGTGTGAAATACAATATCTAGCCTTGTCATTCTGACATGTACAACATACTTCTAATGATTTGCATGTATTATGTGATATTAACAAGCTTTCGTTAATTATCTCATGACAATTTCAACTAGGTATCAACCAGACTCTTCAACTCTTTGGAATTATTCATTCCAAACATTCTCAAAACCTCCTTGGCATATTTATATTGAGAAATAAAAGTATTATTCCATCCTTGTGTCACCTGTAATCCACGGAAAAATGTCATCTCTCCAATCATCGACAATTCAATCTCACTTTTCATGAACATGGAAAATTGACTGCACTGTGCTTCATCTGATCCACCAAAGATTAGGTCATCAACATAAACTAACCCCATAATCTTTTTGAATGTTTCTATTATTGAAATATATATTGTAATAAACGCCACCATGCTGGAAACCGATCTTCTTTAGAAAATGATCATTCCTTGAATACCATGCTCTAGTAGCTTTCTACAAACTATATAAATCCTTCTTCAGCTGGAAGACTCTATTCTAATCTTCATGAATGATAAAACCATTATGTTTCTTAGTGTAGACTTCTTCTTCTAGAACCCCTTTCAAAAATTATGACTTGACATCCATCTAGAAAATAATAATCTTTCGTTGCACTGTTATAGCCAATAATAGTCAAATTGTCTCCAGCCTTGCAATGGGTGAAAATGTTTCATTGACATCTATACCCTCTATTTGGGAAAACCCTTTTCACAAAAGTCATGCTTTATTTCGAATCACAACACCTTGTTCATTCATTTTGTTGCAAAAGACTCATTTTCTCCATATGACATTGTTATCTTATGGTCTCGAGAAAATTTACCACGTTGATTCATCTAAATTTGGTCAAGCTCTTTATTCATTTCCTGAACCCAATTCTCATCTTCAGCTACTTCATCAAATCATTTAGGCTCCACTTGAGATATGTATGATGCTTGTTGTAGAGACTTCATTCTTCTTGTCTACACTAGTGTTGTGTGATCAGCGATTATTTTTTCCTATCAATTTCAGCTCTTCTTTCCGGTCTCTAGGAAGATACGGATTTATTCTCATCATCTCAGTCTTCTTCTAAATAAATCTATAATGATAAATCATCTATTGATCTTCTTATCTCTTCATCAAAATACTCCCCAGTCTGATCATGTATGTGTTGATGATTTTGTTCATTTTCTATTATAGTCACATCATGAATTTCAATAATCTTTCTCAGCCAATTATTGAAGAATTTGTTTTCTTTACTTTTCATTGAGTAGCCAAAAATATTCCTTCATCCCCACGATATTAAAACTTCCTATATTTCTTCTTATTGGGAATGAAACATTTACTTATGAATATTCAAAAGTTCTTTAATGATGTCTTATTTCCATACCATAACTCATATGGAGTCTTCCCCCTTTTTGAAAAAAGTAAAGATCGATTTGAAGTGTATACTAATGTCATAACTGTTTCATTTCAAAAAAAAATATGGAATGACTTTCTCAATGAGCATTGTTCTAGACATGTTGTTAACAATCTGATTTCTTCTCTCAATTACTTCATTTTGTTTTGGAGTCCTTACTGTTGAAACTTGATGTCGTATCCCATGTTTTCTAAGATAATCCTCCACTTAGATATTTTTTAGCTCTGTCCCATTATCTATTCGAATTGTTCGGATTTTCTGACCAAACATCTTTTCGCATTCTCGTAGATATCTTGTAATGCAAATAAACACTTTATATTAGTGGGTGATTATTGAAACACATGCCATTCTGCTATAGTCATCAATTAATAGAACAAAATACCTCATCCCATCAATATCCCTTGGGGAAATTGGCCATCACACATCAATATGCACCAACTCAATAAATCTTGTTGACTTTTTCTCCTTTTTCTTATATGAATTTAGAATGACATTCCCTTGTTGGTAGGCATCACACGTATGAGTACAATCATGTGATAATCTTGGGATATTTTAATCAACATCATAATTTACTAGATATTCCAAGGTACCTTGGATAATGTGTCCAAGATGCTTATTCTATAACTTTTTTTTCATCCCTGGATAAAAAGCACATATCTTCGTCTCCACTTACGAGGTTGAGATTCCCTTTTGTATGATTTCCTTGCAACTTTACAGCACTGTCCTTTTCCTTGATGATATAAAATTTATTGTAAAAACTTATGGCAAGTCCTATGTTACACAGTTGACTAACACTAAGAAAGTTATGAATTAGCTCTTCAATAACCAATACATCTTCTTATCTCATGTCTTTTCCTCCAAAGATTTATTTTCCTAAACCAATAATTTCCATGCCCTCATCATTACCGAATCTTTCAATACCTTCTTTATCATACATGATTCTGGTTACTATATTCTTATTTCTCATCATATGGGAAGTGCATCCACTATTAATTATCCATATTCATGTGCGATCTAATGACTTGAATGCAATTTCTGCAACCACGGCATGCTCGTACCTTTTCTTTTTGACTGAAGCCTTTGAATTCATAACCGACATGGAATGATAATATTGATCTTCCTCAGTATATGATGGCTCAGCTACAACCTACAGAGCATCAAATTGATTTTGAATTTTCATCTCAATTGAAGATACTTTTGGCTTCATCCTATGAACAAATTCAGGTTGCCTCAACACATTCCTCAGCAGTATTGATGTGTAAAATCATTCCATATGTCTGAGACCTTTACACCTGACACAATGAACATAAAATGATGACCTGTAATTTTGAACTCTATATGACCACCTATGTTGGTCATGTTATCTTTGGTAACTCTTTTATATGGAACATACATTTTGAGACCATCACATATTACCACAGCAATAGAATCTTATGTAATGTAAATTTCTGTGTGGTAATAATGCACCATTATTTGTGCCTTGGTTTCTCTGAATATTCCAATTCTGCTTCGTACAAAAATAAGTCTTCAATATAGGATTGGGTTCTTGTGGTATGACCTGATCCATAACAGCTTACTATTTTAGATCAAGCACCTTTTGTTCTGATAGACCATTTTGATTAAATATCATCTTATCTGTTACTTATATGATTTCTTTCATGATTCTGAACCGAGAGTTAGCAGTTTCTCCTGATCTTCAAGTGTACGTCATAGACTAACGACCTCTTCTTCTAGATTATTGATATGTTTGATTTTATCTTTTGTAGATTTAGTCAAAATATCAATTTCAATTTTCTATTCTTCAATTTTGTGTTTTTACTCAACCACCTTTTCACAGATTTATGGAATTGAAGATCCCATCTTTTTAATTTCTTCATTCAGGTGAGAATTATCTTCTTCCTTCTATTGCATAAAGAGTTTCTCATCACAAACAACATTGTTATCTTTCATCATCTTGTCTCTCCAAATATCTATCTCTTTTGGAGAAATTTCAATTGTATCCTGAAGATCATCTCTTCTTTCAATTTCTCCTTCATCATTGTCCCTTTCTTCACTTGTTAAATAATTTCTAGCCACTACCACCTAAGCATCTACTTTATGATCATACAGTCCTCCAAATCTTCTTCCTCAGATTATTCTAAACATTCATCCACTCTTGAAAGTAGATTATTCTTTTTGGAGAACATTATCTTAGTAATTCTACTCTCTTTCTCATTTTATGAATACTTCTTTTGGGGAATTTCATCATTTTCTTCATTTTCATCATCAAAATTATTAAGAAACTTTGATGAAAAATTAAAAAAATTCCTACATCAAAAGCATGGAAATATAAGTTTACCTTGGAACTTTCATTTTCATAATTGTAGATTAGAGGATAGAAATGGCATGAAATCATCCATATTGTCTTCCTTCACATTATCTTCAAAGGAGAGATTCTTCATGGCCTTGAACGCCACTTCTATTGACTTCCACTTTTACACTGCATCATTGTCTTCATTTCTCATTTCATATGCTACAAAGGTACTGTTTGGGTTATCTGGTGTCCGCTCTTTTGGGTCTTTCTTTTTTGACCCTGAAACATTCGGATTGAACCATTGTGGATGTTTCCTCATGATTTGTTTCATAATCCTTATATATTCAATTACTTCTTCAAGACCCCACAAGTATTCAAAAATAATATTTATCCTTTTAAATAATGAATCAAAAGTCTCATTAGGATTCATTTTGAGATTTTCATACTTGTTTCATAGAACCTGAAGCTTTTCTTCTCAGACTTTTGTGTTTCCCCATAAATGTTTAATAAATTTTCCCACATTGCATGTGATGTTTTATAAGACATCACCTTTTTGTAAATTTCATTTGATAGGTCTCCCCCTAAATCATTGATCCATTTAGCATCAGTATCCAATTACCTTCATTCAGCTTTTGATAAAGAAACACTATTAATGTAAGCTAATATTCCATGCATAGTTGTTGTGAAGACATCCATCCCAGATGATCGGATATAGTTATGCATTCGATTCTTCCATATATAAAAAAAATTCCATCGAAGATCAGAATTACTTTATTATTGAACACCTCCAATTCTTATTATGAGAGAGAACCACTAAATTTAAAACATTCTCTTTGATACCAATTGTTAGGTCCACAAGGTTGAATACCCTAAGAGGGGGGTGAATCAGGGTATGATATATTAAAACTTTCTACATTTTGGATCTTCTTTCTTTGTTATACAAAACCCAATTATCTCTTCCTCCCGTGAAAATTTACAGACTAATATGAAATCATGCAAAAGGAACATCAATTTTTTATTGGTTCAACATCACTTGTCTATGTCCAAATAAAATACAAGGGCAGGGTGCCAATGGACCAAATTCACTAAGGCACACACCCCATAATGAGTACAATGTTCAGGCTATATCTTCTATGCCCATAATCACTACCTTTAAAATATTTAGGGTCTTCTCACTGAATTATCAAATGTCGCTCTCTAGGCCTCTTTATCTGTCTCACTACCAGTGGGAAGGATCATCATATTCCTCTTCCTTCGCTCACTGCTCTTGGAAAAGAATCCACTCAGATTTTATGGACATGTAGGTCAAACACAGTTTATATACATGTAGGTCCCTTCATTAGCATGAATTTCAGAATCCTCAACCATAGGTATATGCTCAATTGAAGTTATGTTTTTACCCATAGATGAATCCCACCCTCTCCAGTACTGCTGGGTACCAGAAAATACTTTCGCATACTGATTTGAAGCTCCCACAAGCTTCCTTGTGCAAATCGTGAATCACCTTCATCTCCCGCGTAATGAGAACTGGGTTTCGTATATGGGACACCTTCTTCACACACCACCACTACTTCCATGAACTACCCTCCATCTATAAACCTCCTCCACCTTCTTGATCTTGTACCGTTACCGCGTTCGGATTTTGCGAACCTCCTCTGCAAAACCCCTCATGTCTGCGAACTATTCTTTTTTCGTGGACTGCCTTCACTTCCGTGTACCAGAGCACTCTTTTTGCATATTGCTTGAGTAATTCACCCTCTCAAATACTAGATATTCCTATTAGGCATAACGAGTTTTAAGTGAACACAGCCTTCCACTTAAACCCTTTAGTGGAATGTCTTCCTCACGTACCACTTTAGTCTTCGCGGGATTATGCCTCGTGAACTTTCTTCAGACTTCGCTGAATTCTTAGTGCAAAAGAGTCTTCCTAATGAAATATAATCTCCATAGTAATAGGTGGGATTAGAAACTATTATATAGGAAAAGATATCCTAAAAATATATTAATCCAAGATTTACCAAATCGTAAATCCATCCATCTCCACTTACCGATCCTTATGTAGCCGCGAACCACTATCCACACATGAACTGTTTTTCATACATGCACCACATATTGCCTTTGGTCTTACGTGGTCGATCGCTTTCACCAAATACACTCCATCCACATATAACAATTCCTTCCACCACAAACCCTCCCAGCAAACTGTTTTCGGTTTTACGAACTGCTTCGGTGAACCATTCCCTCTGCTTCGTGTACGATTGCCGGAACATGGTACACGACCCATGAATTAGGGTATTCGATTCTCACCCTTTTCTGATTTTCTTCTGTGTTCTTCATACACTACAATCCTATGAAGAAATCCTTGTTTCCTAACAATAAACACCTGATTTTGAGGCCTCACAATTTAGAAAACATTGGCAAACTTCGCCACCTTAAAAACCTGTCTTCGACAAACACCAGCCATTCTCATTTGTGGTTATCTGGCTTTGTCAACAATCACAATCACACTCAAAATATCCCGATGGAATAGATTGAGGAATTTTTACCCAACATTCCATCATTTGAAATGTGAATCATGAATTTCTAAATTATTTATATCTTTCGAATTATAAATCATGATTTATTTAAATATAATTTTATTATTCCAAACATATTTATTTAAAAATTGAAAACACATAGTTGGTTAATTTGATATTGTCATCTTATTATAAAATCTTTTAGTGAAATCCTACTAGGATTTCACTCAAACCCTACTTGTGACTTCATGTGTTTTTAAATTTTATCTTTCCAGGTTTTTGTAAGGGAAAAAGATCACATGGAGGTGGTTCTATCTATGGAACCATGGACTTGGTGAGTTGATTCCGATTTGGGACTTGGGTATTTTTTCCTATTTTCTAGTACTTGGTCATAGTAAATGGGTTTCTATACCTATTTAAATTATGATGCATTAATCCCAGTGGAGTTTCTTTTTATATGCATATTGAATTATTTACTTTAAATCAACAATGTTTTTAGAAAAACCATTCACACATTCATTCGTGGATGATTGAAGGTGATAGTTGTTGACCCATGGGGATAAAAAATGCCATTTGAGATATTTTCGGACCATTTGGGTTATCATGTTACCAGGGTACATAGGCTGATTCTTAACAAGAATTTTTATTTCAAAAAATTGCAAGACCATTTTATTTTCTTCTTCTCCTTCCTTCTAAATATACTTTTTGTGCAACTTTCCCCTATAGTGAACCTTATCTTTCTTCTTCCCTTTTTTCATGAGTCATCCCCATTCCAAATATTCTCCTTATTATTCCCCATTTCATCCTTGTTTCATGAGTATTCTCGATGATCCTCTATACATTCATTGGATCATTAAGATGGTTGATTCAGAGTACAAGTTATGTTGTTAGAAGAGTTATATTTCTATTTTCTTTATCAGTCTCAAATTTCAGCTAAATTGATGATATTTTCTAAATTTATTTTAATTTAATTCATTTGGTTGTGCCTATTGAGTTTTTATACACACGCCTTCTATGTGAACATTGGTGGATGATCACATTATTTCATTAATATTTTTTAAAATTTAATTCAAATATTTTTTATCTTAATTGAGTATTTTTTTCAAAGAATTTAATGTTTTACATTTTTTTAGGTAATTGAGATTTTAATTGAAATTGTTGAAAAATAAATGAATTCATACCATTTTAATAATGTTTTTCATTTGAAAAATGATTATTTTTAGAAAACATTAATCCCTTCTCAGCTTGACAATGGGACTGCATCGAGGAAGATATAGTAGCACTTGACCATTCTAAATTCATATGTAGTAAAACAAAAGAAACCAAGATATTGTTCACATAAAATTTAAGGAATCATATCGGACCAATATTACATCTTCATCCTCAAATAAGAATATGTGTTGTCACTGCCTATTCTATGAAAAAGGATCCACCACAAACATCAGAGGTGAGCTCGTGCCACACTGGAGTTTTAAAAGATCGTCATGCCACCAAGATATGATAATGTTGTAGTACCTTAGGGAATCTAATGTGATAATTCTCAAGGATCATGTTCATTCCATGGAAAAAATATTTGTTACATGGGTCTCTCATTAATATATCTATAGAAGATAAGTCAAGGATACTGAATATTTGATTATGCACAAAATAAATACATATATGTATATATGAAATGGACATGCATATATCTCTCTTGGATAATATCAGATATATTCTTATGGAAATTTAGGGAGGGTCTATGCACATGAAATAATTTATATATCTTAAGGATAATTTGGTGGATTAAATATGAGAAGATAAAGGAGATATCTAATGAAGATATATTTGAGAGGATAATAGAATTGATACATGAATATGCTTTCTATATAGATATTTGGGGACATTTTTTCATATGGGATTGACTTTATCATATGGAGGGGCAGTTTTTTCTTCCAATATAAGGTATCGACAAGGATCAATGTGGAAGATTAGAATCCAATTTCTGATGAAAAGGGGGATAGAGGAGGATTCAACATCAACAATCGAGGAATATGGGTTAGGTTTGAATATATATTTTATATTGAGATGGATATGTTTGATTATGAAGTTCTAGTTGAGGCTGATAGGCAATTATTGCTACCCCAAGGAGTCTCACATCTAAGGTATTATTCCTTGCACAAGTGAAGTTAAACTGATTTACCTTATGAAATACTATCCCCATATTTAGTTTACTTCCCATAATCCTTTCTTTTTTATTTTTTAGTTTTTCTATTTCACACTCATTGGTTTGTTTAGTTTAGTTTTAGTAATTCGTGATAGGTTTTATCTATTGATTTCTAATTGTCTATTCCTTATGGTTTTCTCTCACACTACAAAAACGGGCATTAGAATATTTTTTAAAAAAAATAACCTGAAAATAATATAAATAAAATTATCCTAACATACAAAAAAATATACAGTGGTAGTTATGTTTAGTGGTTATTAATAGTAACTACTCCTAATTCATATGTTAATAAATTTATTTAGAAGCTGTTTATAAAATATTCCACAAAATATATCTCTTAAAATTCAATTTCATTAAAAAATATTTAATAAAAAATATGAAATTTAATAAACTAAAACATAAATAAATAGTAAACTCATCATACATATATCATACATCATACATCCATATTCATACATACATACATCTACAATCACCATAAACATAGTCACCATAACTTTAGTCAGCCCATACCTCAGTCTTCAATATATTCATATAAAATATGTTCAACAACAACCCACGCCTAATATAAATGCATAAAATGACCTTTACTAAATCCATCTACCTCCACATTATCCCATAAACTATAACTAACCAAATCATCTCACGAGGTATAAAAAATGTGGGAATTAAAACTGAACATAATAACTCAGAATTATAGTAGAATCACTGGTAAAATATAAACATGTCATAGAAACTAAAAACCATCACAACTACCTCTTGAAAAAAATTGGATCAATACAGGAAACCTCCTACCTTATACCAGCATCTATCACCTATAATAAAAACTAAAAAATTTAAGAAAATAAATGTGAAGGAGAAAAAAATGAGAAAGAGAAAAGACACATAATATATTCATAATGTTGCACATAAATTTTTTTATTTTTTAAAAAAATAGAATAAATTTTAACATAAAACAAATAATATATAATGAAAACACATTGAAAACCTAAAATTACCTATTTAATATAAGATTAAACACTTTAAACTGAAAAGGGATAAGTATATAAAAGTAATTAATTTTTAATCAACGTGTGGTGTTCTTGAACCTAACTTAATAAAAAATTAAATACATTGACATGAAATCATGGGTCATATTTCAAAAATAACTCAACAATGGTTTTCCCATGATTTCACATCAATCTGATGTCGTTTTTTGTGGTTTAGATCATTACCAGTATGTTTTAGTGTTTTAAAATACTAAAAATTTGTTTATGAAAATTTTAGGAAAATCTTAATTTTGAATGATGTGTCATAAATTTATACATTTAAGAAAAAAACTATCATTTTTTCCTATGAATTTGGGGAAATCTGATTTTGTTTGTCTATATTGACCCCCCAACCCATGTTTTTAAAGGATTCAGTGCCTTTAAAAACTTTTTACCATGTTACTATTACTATACTACAAGTCAAATTGATTTGTTTTATCTGTTTACATTTCAAAAATAACTCATTGGTGGGTTTTCCATGATTTCACATCAATATAAGATTTTTTTTCTATGGTTTAGACCACTGCATGCATGTTTTAGTGTTTTTAAACACTAAATTGTGTTATTTAAAATCCTAGTAAAACCATAAATTAGAAAAATATTTCAGTAGTTATTAAATTTAAAAAATAAATATTCATTCATTAACCACTTATTCCATGAAATCTGATGTCTTTTTCCTAGTTTTGACCCTCTTACACACGTTTTTAAAGGCTTTAGTACCTTTAAAATTTGTTTATTGAGTCATTCTGACTACAAAGATTGTTGGATTGATGTGTTGTTTATGTGTAAACATTAAAAATAACTATATAGTGGTTTCACCATTATTTCATGTCAATATGAGGTTGTTATCCATGGTTTTGAATATTACATGCACGTTTTAGTGTTTTAAAACACAAAAATTGCATTTTCTGGCATCTCGGGAAAAATAAAACTCAAAATGTCGTGTGGTCAGTTCATAGATTTCAAAAATAAATCTAAGATAATTTTCTTCTGATTTAATGGAAATATGACATCGTTTTCTTGGTTTTGACCCCCTAAAAAATGTCTTTAAAGTCTTTGGTACTTTTAAAAACTGTATAATGTGTATTTCTAACCACACCGCAAATTAGATTGATGTATTTTCAAAATATAAAAATCATAAATAAATAAATGGTTTTTTTTCAAGATACCACATAATTATAAAGACATTTTCTGTGGTGGAGAGATACCATCATGATGCAGATGCTGGGGAGGAGCAGTTCCTTGTAGTTATAGTCTGGTTGAATTCTCTAAGACCATCGGGTCATGTAATCTCTTAAGACTATGGGCCATGTAATCTCTAAGCCTACTGTCCCTTGTAAGGGTTCCCCCCATCCCTTGAAATGGGTGTTATCAAAAATCAATAAAAAATGAAGGCCTAAAATAGTAATCTAACATCATTTTTCTAGTTTTGACCCCTCAACACCTGTTTTTAAAGGCTTTGATAACTTTAAAAACAATTTACCGAGTCATTATGACTGCACAGGATGTTTTATTGATGTGATTTTTTTTCTTACACATAAAAAATAACTCTATTATTGTTATACCATGATTTCACATCAATATGAGGCCATTTTCTCTAGTTGTCACTATTAAACACACATTTTAGTCGTTTCAAACAACAAAAACACATTTACGAGTACGCAGGGAAAACCATTACTCATAATGATGGTTAAGAAATTTATAAAATAATTCTATAGTTTATTTCTTCTAACTTTATCTAAATGAAACATTTTTTCATAGTTTTCACCCCTTGGAACACAATTTTAAAGGCATTGGTTCCTTTAAAACTGTTTATCGAGTCATTCAGACCACACCACAGATCATGCTGACATTTTGTATTTGTATGCTAGTCAAAAATAACTCAATAGTGTTTATTCCACAACTTAATGTCAATATGAGGTTTTTTCTATGGTTTTGACCATAAAACACACGTTTTAGTGTTTTAAAACACTAAAAATGAATTTATAGGGACATTTGGAAAATTGTAACTCTGAATGATGTGTCGTCAGTTCTTATAATTCAAAAATAATTATACTATTTATCTTCCTCTGATTTATTGGTCATATGACATTGTCTTCCAATTTTTGACCCCCCAACATGACATTTTTTCCAATTTTTGACCCCCAAACACATGTTTTTAAAGACATTGGTTCCTTTAAAAAAATTTATCGAGTCATTCTGACTATATTAGATGTTTTATTGGAAAGTACTCTATGTGTACATGTCAAAATTAACTAAATTGTGGTTTCTCCATTATTTCACATCAATATCATGTCGTTTTATATGGTTTTGACCATTACATTGACATTTTTATGTTTTAATACACTAAAAATGCATTTACATGAATCCTAGGAAAATTGTTACTCAAAATGATGTCTCGTCAGTTCCTACATTTCAAAAATAAATCTATTCTCGTTTTACCACTATTCCATGTCAATATGACATTTTTTGTTTAGTTTTCATCCCCCAAAACATGTTTTTAAACGTTTTGGTGCCTTTAAAAACAATTTACTGAGACATTATAACCACAATTCACGTTGGATTTTTGTATTTTTATACTTACACATTAAAAATATGTTTTTATTCCATGATTTCATATCAATATGAGGTCGTTTTATATGGTTTTGACTCATACACACATATTTTAGTGTTTTGAAACACTAAAAACATGTTTACGAGCATCCAGGAAAAATCATAACTCAAAATGAAATTTCATTGGTTACTAAATTTCCAAAATAATTCTATGGTCATTTTTCTCTGATTTCATGAAAATAAAACAACAATTTTTTTCTTTTCTCCCCAACACACATTTTTAGAGGATTTAGTGACATTAAAAACTATTTACTTAGCAAAACTGAGAAAACTATGTCGCTTTATTTTCAAAATTAAGGATAACAACCCATGATTCATTTTTAACATGTAGGAATAAACTACACAACAATCTGGAACAAGATGTGTTCAGTATGACTCTAAGTGAATGTTTTCAATATATAAGTTTCATTTTAGTTTTATTTATGGAATTTGTGTGTATTCTTTAAAAATGTGTGAATGATTCATGGAATTTAGAATTTACCTTAGCAAGATGTGCTATAAGGCTAGAAATTTCTACAATGATCATGCTCATCATCCACTAAAATAGAGAAATAAAATAATTTTACATTTTCAACTATGAATGATCATGTTTTTACCTATAATAGTATTTTCCTTTCAATTTTTCTTTAATCCTTTCAATTTCTCTTTGGGATTCCTAATCAACAGCACTACTTGAAGCCCTGATATTTTTTAAAATATTTTAATATCATAATATTATCAAATTAATAAAATTTTAATTATTATTGATTGTTATTTCATTATTATAAAAGAATAACAATGAAAATTAAATTTTAACAGTAGAAAATCCTTAAACCCAATAAATTGGGGTTTAGGATTATTTGTTATTATAATATATTTTCTTTATTTTATTTTTATAGTAATGAAATGACATGAAATAGTAATGAAAATTAATTTCTCTATCATCTTTGGAAGGGTCATTCACAAAACATTCATTGGGTTTTCTATGCACTTTAAACCAAAACTATGTTCAAACAATAGTGTGGCCTAATTCAATGGAATTTATAAAAAATATAAAAAAGTTATAAAAAACCATTACTTATAGTAAAATGAAATAAATAATAAAGGATAAAATAAAAAACAAAATCATTCTTTTTCATGAAAAACTCTAAGACCTAGTGATATGAGAAATTACTCGTTTCTCACGATTCACAGTATTTTTTAATATAATTCTGACAAAAAATTTTAACATTAATAAAAATTATAATTTTGTTGTGTTTGTTTTATTAAGATACTGTAAAATATGAAATTACCTCATTAGATGAATCTTTTCTAACATTTAAAAATAGCTTCCACTACTCATGATAAATTCCTTAAAAAATTTCTTATAAATCTATCGTGAGCTCAGATATATTTCATTAAACTCATGTCATAGTCTGCATTTAAAATATCTCCATTTCTTGCCCAATTTTTTCATAATTTATGTGTCTGAGATGGAGTTAGGGACATCAAAATGAAAAAAACATCAGGAAATAAAAAACATAAAACATTATAAATATATTATAAAATATTACTCATGTATTTTAAATTAGTTACCAATGAATATTAAATTAATATTACCTTTATTTCATTATCAAAGACCTCATTTTTTCCAACTTGTGTGAATATGCCTCTGATCATTATAATTAATAGGAAAGCTCACTTTATTGCAAGAAAGCTGCTGAAGAATTTGCACATATATTCTGGCATCATCACTTATAGGCATACAAAACTCATTAAATGGAATGATAATCCAAAATTTCCTCAGGTCCAATATATCAAATTTTTACATATTTATATCCCTTCTATTATTATCATTATATGTTTGGAAAATTAATTAAACAATTAATAAAATATATATCTTTTTTGTACAATGACATACATACCAATAATGGTTACTCAGCAATATCACCTAGATGGAGGGGTGACCAACAACACAATCATCGGAGGTGAATCAAATGGGGGTCTACAAACAATATCTTGGGAAATGGATTAATTGCTAGTAGTATCGGGTACAAATGAAACAATCAAATCCATTGAAGGTGATGGTAGTGGTGGCATGATCTGATATGATGGTAAGCTTGAATCTTGATAAATAAATTATCAAAATTCCTAAAATTCAAATTTTTTAGATATATTAAATGTAAAAAAAATAACAGGTTTTTACTAAAAAAAATGGTACAATGTATATATGTGTGAAACACCTATTAGTGATAAATTTTAATATATTTTCATTACCATTTTTTAAATTCAATTATATCCATCTTTATTATTTTTATTTTTATCAACCTACATTGTGACGAGTAAATCATTCAAACCCTCTTCTACAAGTTCTATTATATTGATTTTGTTAGGAATAAAAAATTTAGTGTTTTGTTGCTGATGAGGTTCACTATCACAAAGTACCAATTTATCTTCACTTCCCATATCATATAAGTATCTTTTCTTTATGTGTACAAAACCACTCTAATATTCATTTATTTAATCATCCACATAATAAAACATTTTTTCTAGTGAATCTAAGATAAATAGATCATGTTTTGTATGCTCACCAGTATATATCAAGCGAGAGAAGTTGACAGAAGTAAATTTTAACGAATCTTTAATTATTCCCTTATCAATTTGGACACACTTGCATTTGAATAATACAACCGAAAACTATCCTTGATATTTTAATTAAATTATATCATCTATATTTCCATATTATCTAATATTTCCAAGTTTTAAACCACCACTATTTTTAGTTTTCAAGTCTTCTTCGTGATACATAGTATAAAACCTAAAGACAAGGATATTGTAGGCATTGAATATCTTAGTCACCCATAGTGGTCCTTGAGCCAAAATCCTAAAATCAGTTGATATTTCAGCTTGATTATCAACATTAATTATCTATACAATAACATATATTGTTCTAATTGTAACATATGCATAATAAATACAGGTCAATAATATGAATGTGAGTATATACATACACGATGGTGAAACCATTCGATAATATCCTTATTAATATCTTTTGATAATCCCATCTCATTTTGAGCATGACCCCTTAGTAGCCACTTTGTTTGTGATCACAATTATTCAATAAATCGATATACAGTATGACTATTTATTACTACATATATATTTTCTTATATAAACTCCATATCAGTCGATTTAAATGTTTACACCTTTCTAATTGATCATCCAATAGATAGAAATATCAATGACTAGTTTTTATAATGATAATTAGTGGAGATGTCATCAATATGTCCAACTCAATTAAATATAGTATCAATCACATCCATATAACTAGAACATATGGTCAAGAACTATTTGGATATGTAACCATCAGCAATAGAGCCTTCTAGTTGAGATTTATTCTCCACTGTTTCCCTCAGAATTTGGGGAGGACCTCGTTGATTGAAGGTTCAAACATTCCAATCAGTTTCTAACAGGTTTTTTCGTAGAACTGGAAACATCCAATGATTCCATATCCATTTGGACCACCTTTCCACAGGTAGGCACTCATTAGTTGTGGACTAATGAGGATTAGGAATTTGCATTGGTCGAGAGGATGGGAGGTCGGACTCATCACACCTTTTTGGGGGGAATTATTGTCTACTCCAGGACTCTCTTTATAGATTTAAGTTTTGTTCATGAATCCTTATTATATTACCAAGTATAAAATGAGCTTTCTTTTATATCTGACAATCAATGATTTATATATAGGAAATTTAGAGAATAATTTATATGTATTCGAGGTTCTTCATCGATAGAGAATCATCTGTATTTGTTTAGAGATTCTTAGCCAATGGTATCATTCAATACATAAAAGTATCTTGGTCATTATGATGACCATACTGGTTTTAAAGCCACTCAGTGGAGCACTTGAATTTTATTGTGATTCAGAAGGACATATATTGTTTCAATGTTGGGATCGTACCCGTAGATGGGATACCTACGTATACTTTGTTTAGGAAAAGGAATCAGAACCCACGCTGTTCGAGTAGGTGAGTATGATGTTTGTGCATGATTGATGGATCAAAGAAAGAAGTCATGATTACTTTTACACTCTAATCTCACGTGAGTCATGGTCGGTGAGAGAAACAAGAGGTATTGGTGAAACCAGACAATTGCGCCATGAAAGATGCAATGATGTGGGGCTTATGTGTTTATAACAGCCCAAAATAGATTAGGATTAAGATTTACTTTAGGGAAGAAGTCTAGGAACAGGGTCCATAAAGGTATATGTACTTTATGGAGACTTGGATACTCTAATCTTGGGACTTACTCCTAAGGAAGATTCCCATGTTAGGAGGGGACTTATGATTGGGTTTTACTCCTGAGAAAGAAGCCCCAAATCAAAAGTAAACTAGAACTGGTTAAGAGAAATTAAGGCTAGGGCTTACTCCTAAAAAGGAGGCCCAGGTTAAGGGACTTGGGGATTACTCCTGAATAGGATTCCCATATTTGAGACTGGGTATTACTCCTGAAAAGGAGGCCCAGGTTAAGAGAATTATGGTTGGGGCTTACTCCTGAGGAGGATGCCCATATTTGAGACTGGGGCTCACTCTTGAAAAGGAGGCCCATATTTGAGACTGGGGCTTACTCCTGAAAAGGATTCCCAGGTTAAAGAGGACTTGGGTCTTACTTTTAAGGAGGATGCCCATATTAATGAGAATTTGGACTGGGGATTACTCTTGAAAAAGAGGCCCAGGTTAAAGGGATTTTGAAATAAAAGGTACATGGGGCTTACTCCTGAAAAGGAGGCCCATATTTGAGACTGGGACTTACTCCTGAAAAGGAGTCCCATGTTAAGGATTCTCTCATCTTAAAGGATAATGTTGAATGAATGAAATCTCAATCTTTAGTGACATAAAGATGTGTAAATCACTAGATTTTGAGAGATGTTCCACGGAGTTCCTTTCAGGTAAGGAATCCAAATCAATAAATCATGCCACAAATGACTTTGAAGAGTGTCTTGAAGACTGAATCTTGAATAAGAGAGGTGTAATGGAATAAGAGGGGTGAAATGGGCTAGAAGGGCACCCAAAAAGGTAGGGTTGTGGAAGTCCTGGAAGGCGCGCAGGTACTGCATGGGCGCGCAAGTCCTGGTCGCGTAGGTATACCTACGCGACACATGGTTACTTGCACGTTTGTAAACTAGCATGGTAATACTTGGGTGATCCTTGACCAATGCCTTTATAATTATCCTGAGGTACTTCCAGAAGAGAGGCGTGAAAGTTTTCGTGAGGAAGTAGGGTGGAGCGCAAGTATGTTTATTTCCCTTAAGGGTAAAACACCTTAGGCGTGCAAGTGTTAGTGAATTCTAACACATAGACATTACTCCTCTTGTTTAGACCTTCCATTCTAGGAAAATAATTACCTTAGAAGTGTTCGAAAGACCTGAAGAAGAGACTTGGGCGATCAGAGCTCTAAATCTGAATTCTGGAAAAAATCCTCTCAAATGGGGGGCCCACATGGTCTATTTATAGGCTGGAGAAGACCCCGGACGGTTATCCTTTAGGGCGCGAAAGTCACTTGCACGATCATTAGGTGGAGCACAAGTATACTTGCGTGACAGTGATGGAACTTGTTCGGCCCTTGTGCATTTCAAGCCTTGTTCATGCCTTTGTCGATTTTTGATGTTTTCTTCAAAGGATGAATCAATTTGTGCTAAGTCATTTCCCTTTCCATTCATTTAGACAATGTGATGAAAAAGGAGTGTCATAAAAAGTCCCCCTTCAGAGTTGGATCCGAAAGAAATGAGGATGTGACTCTGAGGAAATGAAAAAAACTAAATGAAAGGCGGCGGAAAAAAAATTAGAAAATAAAATATGATCTGTGGATGTCCTTCTATCTCCTGTGTATCAATGAAAAACCCTTTCATATTCAATAATTTGTGCACATATTTTCCTGCTACCTACTTTAAATTTTACCTAAGCCAATGGGCTTAGTAAGCATAGTTTTATTCTTACTAGGATTATTATAAATAACCCTACAAACTTTGAATCTTTAAATTTCTCAATATTACCTAAATCATACAAAATGTATGTTTAGTGAGCTGGAAATTGACTTTTATTCATAGTTCCATTGTCTTTTGTGTGCAGTTTAAAGTCATGCATGTCGGACATATAGAGGCTAATGTTTATGGTCGAAAATAGATTTGACCGAATGAATTATAATTGACTCAATTCTTTGAAAATTTATCTAAAAACATATTAGCATACTCAAGTATGAGGGAAAAAATGTAAACTATGGATTAAGAATATTTGAATCTGAGGAATGATATGAAATAGAGCTAAAAGGCATCATAAGAAGTAGTTCCCAAGAATGAATTTACTATTATTTAACAAACTTGTTAGGGGGTTGAATTATGTAGGGCCACCTAAGGGCATTGGCTGCATAGTCAAATAAATAGCATCTTTTGGCTGACAAGTCTGTTATGTAGACTGTTTATGCAAGGCCTCCTAAGGGAACGTGCTTCGTATTTAGGCAAAAGAACTCTCAGAATTTTACTTTCCTGGTGCTAAAAATCTTGTGAAAGTTTATGGAGATTCAAATTTTCCAAAGTATAGAGTTTGTTGTATGGAAAGAGGTACTTGAATATGGAAAATGTATTTCCAAACAAGATTATCAAAGAACTGGATGGATATCACTCCTACGAAAGTGTGACCCAAACATAGGGAAGGAGAATATAAACCATAGACTTGAATACTTTCAGATCATGAAAAACGATATGGGAAAAATATGTTAATGGTGGATATTTTTGAGGATCCCTACATACTATCATTTAAGACCAATAAGGAAAAAAGAGGCTTTTATCCCCATAATGAAGTTACCAATATCCGAAAAACCCGTTAAGGGGTTGAATTATGCAGGGCCACCTAAGGGCATTAGCTGCATAGTCAGATAATAGTATCTTTTGGCTGACAAATCTGTTATGGAGACTATTTATGCAAGGTCACCTAAGGGCACATGTTGCATAGTCAAGTAAAAGAACTCTAAAAATTTTGACATTTTTGTGGCTAAATTTCAATAAAAGGGGTATGAAGATCTGAAAATATTTAAGGTTAGGATTATGACACATATATATGGGTATTTTCCAATGTATACTGAGATACACAGATCAATGCTAACCATAATCATGTTGCGGATGGGTCCTGAATTGAAATGTTGGACATCACTACGTATCTCATAAAGATGGGAATCAATCCATACGTAGTTATTAAACTACAGTTTAATGTCGTGTGGGAAAAAAGTATTAGAGATCTTAGTTTAGGGTCATAGAGATTGGACCATTATAAGAAATACACAGTGTGTGTTTTCATGGGGACTTTTCAGCCAAGGGACTGAAAGTGGAATTTGGGGTTAGGCCCAAAAACTTGGGTCTAAATTCGAGGGACACTCGAATGTTCCAACATATCCCATAAGGATAGGAATCAAGCCCACGTAGTTATAGATCTACCCTCTGTACAAATTTGGTCCGTACATGTAAAGGGTGAAAAAGGGACTTTAGTGCAATGATGGTTTAACCCAAGATAAAAGGTTTGGGCATTTTCATGTATGCGCGTAGGCTTTGAAATGAAACATGATTGAAAAATCAATGTAAATAATGGTTCCCTCTCATGTGAGGGTATCAAAGAATATTTGTAGTTTATTGTCATACTGGAAAAAATAGTGATGTATAGTTTAACATCATATATCAAGGAGGAAAGTGAATCAATGTAAAGAAATTGATTCTAGGGGCGGTTTCACGAATCAACATCATATGAGATGGAGGTGAACCGATGTGAAGAGATTGGTTTTGGGATTGAACCTTGGGAGGTTTCCTACGTACCCAGCCTGGAAGGCAAGGATCAAAGTTATCATAGTTCAATTAAAGAATGAATTATTGATCAAGTTTTTCTTGGGGACAACGACTAAAAAAATGATGTTGTTGGGACTTACACATGGTTAGTAGCCCAGAGAGAGTGTTATGGTTGAGATTTCCTCTAAGATCACATGAGTCATACTCGGTGTGAGAAACAAGAGGTAACAACAACCTTAACGATGCACAGTTTAATGTCATGTAGGACATATCAAAGGACTTTCTATACAGTTTAGCATCATGTAGTTAGGACGATAGAGACAACACATTTTAACGTCATGTTGGACAAAAAGACGACTTTGTAGTTTAATGTCATGGATTAAAGACAAAAGGGTACACCATTTGACATCATGTTGGACGTATTAGGGACTTTTTTCATAGTTTAACGTCATGTTGGATGAAAGTAACACAAATAGTTTAAGGTCATATGTATGGACCATTGATTATGTCGTTTAACGTCATGCTGGATGTAGGGGATGTTTTCACAGTTTAGCATCATGTTGGACGAAAGTACGAATAGTTTAAGGTCATATGCATGGACTGTGGATGGTGCAGTTTAATGTCATGCTGGACGGAAGGGACTTCTGTATAGTTTAGCGTCATGTAGTTAGGACTTTACAGTTTAACATCATGTGAGACAAAAGGAATAAAAATAGTTTAAGGTCATATGTATGGACCGTTGCTGTATATTTTAACATCATATAGAAAGGACGATGAAGGGGACATAGTTTAACGTCATTTTTGGACATATGTGAAAATAGTTTAGGGTCATATGCATGGACTGTTGATGATGCAGTTTAACGTCTTGCAGGACAGTGGTATAGTTTAAGGTCATAACAGACTAGTTTAAGGATATATTTTGTGTTTATACAAAATATTTCTTCAAAAATCTGGCATTGGTTGGAGTAGTGATGAGTTATCCATCCATTGAGATTAAAGAATAAGCTTCATTGGAGTATACCTTATGTATTGAGTAAGGTCCTTCCCATTTTGGCTCAAGCTTGGGAGGTTTCGTTCCTAGTATCATTGGAGTTCTGAGAACTAATACCAATTCTCCCTGAGTGAATGAACGAAGACGAACTTTTTTGTTAAAACCTTGTGCTATTCGATTCTGATAGACTTCCAAGTGGTGAAAAGTGCACAATATTTTCTCATCTAACCATTCCAATTCATTCAATCGCTTTTGATATTGCTTATATGTAGATGAATGATCACAAATGGCTACTCTAAGCAAAGGCAATTGAACTTGAATGGGAAAGATGGATTCTGTTCCATATACCAGGGAATATGGAGTTGACTGATTTGTAGTGTGGGTGGTAGTCCGATAAGCCCATAAAGCATGGAAGAGTTTATCAGGCCATGATTTCTTATCTTTATCCACCATCTTTTGCAGTATATTTGATAGAGTCTTATTGAAGGCTTCTATCTGGCCATTGGCTGCTGCATGATACTAAGATGAATGGTTGGAATTGATTTTGTATTCTTCATACAACTTCTTCACCTCAGATGAACAGAAGTTGGTGGCATTGTCCATCAATATGGTATGAGGGACACCAAATCTGGTAATGATGTTAGACTTGATGAAGCTAACAACACATTTAGAAATGACTTCCTTGAGAGGTATTGACTCTTTCCATTTGGAAAAGAAGTCAGTAGCAGTAAGAATGTACTTAAACTACTTGTCCATAGCCGAAGTGTAAGGTCCCACCACATCCATTCCCCATGTAGAAAATGGCCATGAGTATTTAGCTGTATGAAGCAACTCTGGAGGTTGATGAATGAAGTTGGCATGTACTTGGCATGAATGACACTTCTTTGTGAAATCAACACAATCTTGTATCACTAAAGGCTAAAAGTATCCAAGACTTTGAATCTGATCAGACAATCTATGTCCAGACTGGTGGGCACCACAGACTCCTGCATGCACTTCTTTCATGACAGTCATTGTCTCTTCACCATCAATGCATCAGAATAGAACTCCATCAAAACCATGTTTGTAGAGAAGTTTATCTAGGTTATCTAGGCTATCATAAAGAGTAAAATTGACCACATGTCGCTGGATTTGTTCTTTCTCAACTCTATCAGGTGGAAGTGTTCCATTTTTAAGGTATTCCCTGATAAGTGACATCCATCCTGTAGTATGACCATACGGTTCAGGAATGGGACTAATTTCATTAATTTCCTCTGTTCTGATTTGAACATAAGGTAAAATTGCACGATGGTGGGCAATACTGATGGTTGTCTCGTCCCGATTTGGATCTGCTAGAGCTGTGGCTATATTATCCAGTGCATCAGCTTGAGAATTTTGTGATCTTGGGACATAAGAAAATGTCGGTTCCGAATGGAATTATGCCATTAACTCTTTAACGTAATCATACAAAGGGATTAGTTCTTCTTTCATAATGGCATAATCCCCATTGACTTGTTTGATTACCAGGTCTGAATCACCTTTCACCTTTAAGAGATTCACTTGTTCTTGAAGCACTAATTCCAAGCCTGTGATGAGAGCTTGGTATTATGCTTCATTATTGGTACCACCTTCCCAAAATAAGAAGGAATAAGGTAAAAATGCCTTTTCTGTAGAAATGAGCACAATTCCTAAGCCAAATTTGTTAAATTTAGGATTTTCCATTTTCGTCCCTGTTGGACTTCTGGAAGCACCATCAAAATACATTTCCCATGCCTGAGGACTTTCTTAAATAGAGAAGACTTCCTCATCAGGTAGTTCAATATCTGAAGATATGTATTCCACTGAAGGGTGTTCAGTCAAGAAATCAGCCAGATCTTGGCCCTTTATCACCTTTTGAGACACATACTGAATTTCGAATTGCTAAAAAATAACTTTCCACCTCGCCAGACGTTCTGTAAGCATTGGAAGACTAAGGATTAATTTGAGCGGGTTATTGAGAGATACCAATTGGACCTCGTGATGTTGTAGGTAGTGTTTCAACTTCTGAACTGCAAAGATTAATGCCAGGCAACACTTCTCAATACTTGAATACTGGGTTTCTGCTTCAATCATAGTTCGACTGAGATAGTAGAGGTTGTTTTCATTCCCAGCATCATTATTTTGAGCAAGAAAGGCACCCAATGATTGCTCTAGAGCTGTCACGTAGAGGATAAGTGGTCTTCCTTCAAAAGGTGGAATGAGTACCGGTGGACTCAAGAGGTATTTCTTGATAATATAGAATGCTTCTTGACATTCTTTAGTCCACTGGTAAGTATCTCCCTTCTTCATCAATTTTGTGAAGGGTAAACTTTTTCCTGCCAAATTGGCGATGAAACGCCGAATATAGGCTAAGTGTCCTTGAAGTCCTTATAATTATTTCAAATTTTGTGGAGTTGAAATACCAAGGATTGACGTGGTCTTCTCAGGATCGACTTCAATACCACGATGGCATATAACAAATCCGAGAAATTTTCCTGTGGTTACCCCAAAAGCACATTTTAAGGGGTTCATCTTCAAATTATGTTGTCGAAGCTTGCATAATATCACTTACAAATAAATCAAGTGATTAGAAAATTGTTTGGATTTAACCACCAAGTCGTCTACATAGCATTCAACAAACTTCCCTAAGAAGGGTTTGAATATATGATGCATGGCACATTGATATGTTGCACCTGCATTTTTTAAGCCAAAGGGCATTACCCGGTAGTAAAACACACCCTGAGGGGCTCTGAAGGCTGTGGATTCCTCGTCTTCTGGGTCCATTCGGATCTGATTATATCCAAAATATCCATCCATTAAGGAAAGTTCTTCATAGCCAGCTGTTGCATCAATTAAAAGTTCTGTAATCAGAACTGGGAAATCATCCTTAGGACAATGCTGATTAGGATCTCTCTGAAATCAATGCAAACTCTAATTTTTCCGTTCTTCTTATTTATAGGGAAAATATTAGCTAACCACTTGGGATATTGAACTTCTTTGATGAAGTTAGCTTTGATAAGATTATCCAATTTATCCTCAATTTTGGAAGCATAAGTTGGCTGTGTTCTTCTCGTGGCTTTCTTAAATCCTCGACGTTCTTCTGGTAAACCAAAATGATGAGTAGCAACATCAGGATCAAGCCCAGGCATTTCCATATAGTTCCAAGCAAATATATCTCTATTTATCTTTAGAAAATAAATATACATCTCTTTCTCTTCAAGAGTCCTGGCCGCACTAATTAAAGTGGGGCATGGATCTTCTTTTGTACCCAGATTTATTTTTTCTGAGTTCATCCATAGTGGTAGAGATACCCTCTTCAAATGCTGGAAGAGAATCTCAGATATCTTCCTCTTCTTCTTCATCATGTGTTATTTCTTTCGTTTCAACTTGCATAGTAGATGATAAATAAAAATTTTCATGATCAGAAGAGATGTCAAAATTTTCACATATTGAAGAAGAAGCTTCCATTTCAGATTAGATTGATGATGAAGGGTCTTCTTTGGGTAATAAAGAGGAGATGATGGATTGAAAATCGACATCATTGTTCACCTCCGTTGTTGCTACAACATCTTCTGGCCTAATTGGTGAAGTATAGACTTGTTGGATTTCAGCAGATGAAATGAAGATGTCACCATTTGTGCTTTCATCACTGCTTGGTGGGTTACCAATTTCTCCCATGTTGTCTAGCTCGATTGCCGTAATTGAAATTATGGATCTTTCCATAAGAGTATTTTGATTTGGGTCTATCTTGTCAATTTGAATGATAGGCAACACATAATCTGTACTCACATTTATAAATGGATTTACTGGAATCTTCTCCGAACCGTACAGAGCATTAACTTTGGTAATCTCCTTTGTTGTGGATTTCTTCCTTCCCTTCATGTGATAGAATTTTGCCTCAATGTATTGAGACTCACATGTCTTGAACGGGGCATTATCACTATATAATGTCCCAACATGACCATCAAAACAACATTTGAGACATTGATGGTATGATGAAGGGATAGCAGCACGTTTATGTAGCCAGGGTCTTCCAAGAAAGATGTTGAAAGCTGAGTCTTGATCAACAACCATGAAATCTGAATTGGATACAAGATCTCCAAACTAAGTTCTGAGTGTAACTTAACCCATAGGATCTTGTTCATTTTTATCATATCCTTAAAACATCATGGTATAAAGAGATAAATCAGATTTCGTGAGGCCCAATCGACGAAGTGTACGAATGGGCATGAGGTTGACTCCTGAACCATTGCCAATGAAAGATCTTCGGACGTCTACGCCATTGACCTTTCCAGATAAGTACAAAGGTCTAATATTCTCATGCACAACATCATATTCATCTTCATCAGTAAACGATATTATTGCATGGAATTCTGTAGGATTATTATCTATGTAATAGACTTCAGCTGCAGCAATTTCAGTTTCAAACTCCTGAGGACTTGACAAAGCCTCGATAAGTGCTTCCCGAAGATCTTTTGACAAGTTCAAAGCATCCAGAATTGATAACTAGGCTGGTACATGGGCCAAGTGTTTTAATACATCATACTTTTGATCCAGAGGTTTTCGTTTCCCAATAGGAATATGTGGTTTAGAAGGTACCTTGGAAGAAGATGCTTTGGAAGTTGATGCATCTTGTATTGGGATAGGAGTTGGCAATATTCCTGGTTTTGGAAGATTAGACTGATTAGATCCATTTACTTGCTTAGAGGAAGAAGATGGAACCTTCAACCGGTCTTCCAAAATAACTGTGCCAGGACAAAATTTGTTATTGGTATAAGAACTTGCTTGTACTTGCTGAACTCGCTGAAGGGCTCTACCATGTGTTTCTACTACGTACACAGTTCTAGCAGGGGTAGAATTGGAATAGTGGCTACTGAAAGATCCACGTCTTCCCCTGTATCCTAAGCCTCTAGAATATCCTCTGATTCCCCTATTTGATACAGGGAATTCAGGATCATCAAAATCAAAACTGCGACTGGAATATGGATCTGTTAATTGAATCATATTAACAGAACTGAAGATTAACTCTTCTTCTGATGAAGACTCTGCCTGATTAGCCTGTTTAGGATATTCTGTTTGGTGGGGCAGTGCCCGTGGCTTTGAAGTATATGGAATGAAGTCTGCCAGAGTCAAAGACAACTTAGTCTTTGACACACAATCATCTTCTTTTGATTATTTTTCTTTCATTGAATCATTCCATTTCTTTGAGGACTTTCCCTCTGATGAAGAGGGTTTTCCCACAACATTCATGGAAGAAGACACAATCGGTTTCTTTAATTGTGTTCACAAAATAGCATGAGTTCGGTTGATTGTCTTTTTTACCATCCAATCATCATACTTTTGTGCATTTTTTCTTTTGACTTTGTGCCATTCGCCTTCCTCCTCTAGAACTGTAGCAGTAACACATGCTACCTGAGCTAAAGAACCTTTCAGTTTGACTTGTCCCAGGTCGACCATATTTTTGCAGGAGGTCTTTGAAGACAAAACACTCCTGGATAGGATGCCCCAACATTTGATGAAAAGGGAAATAATTGGGACAATCTTCATCTCCTTCCTTGTTTGACCTCTTAGGCCTTGGTAATTGAACAAGATTATTTTCGAGAGTCGAAATGAAGTAACCAGGAACTTTTTCATTTCGGAAAGAAAATGTTTTGCTCTTCAGATCCTCAAATTGTTTTCATCTTTGATCTGTTTGATCACTTGGACGAAATGACCTTTGTTGTTGGCGCTAAGGAGGTGGAGCCCTTCAAGAAGATGAAGGTTTTGAAGTAGAAACAGGTACATGTGCTTTTTTAAGCATAACTATAGCAGTTTCAGCTTTACCCATTCTCCTTCCTGGAGTTGATGGAATTACACGAGATTTAGCCTTAGCCTATATACGGGAATCTTCAATCTACTGAGCGATTGAAGTGAGGTCTCGAAACCCTCCTATGTATTTCACAGGGATCAATGGCGTGCGTAATTTTTCACACAGATTTTCCACACAGATTTGCAATAATTCCTCTTGAGGGAGTGCTAAGCTTAGGGAATATGTTAATACATTCCAGTGGGCAATGAAATCTGAGACCATTTCATTCTCTCTTTTCTTACATTTTGTAAGATCGAAAACTATTGTCTTTGGAAAAGTTGAGCTGAACTGAAGAAGTAATTTTTGGTGAAGATACTCCCATCCGGTAATTGACTGGGATTGCAAGCTTGCGTACCAGACAAAGGCTGGTCCTTGCAAGGTCCGTATGAATCATATGAGTTTTACTGCTTCTTTCTGCTCCAGATTTCCCATCATAGGATTACAACAAGACACATAATGAGTCAAATGATTTTCAGGGTCGCCTGACCCATTGAAAATAGGGAATACAGGGTTTCCAAAACTGGATGGAGGAGAGATTGAATCTACCCATTCAGGGTAAACTTTCTTTTCTAGTTGAACCTGCACACGTTTCCCTTCCATAGTTTCTAACCGAGCTGTTAATGACTCAATGGTAGTTATTAACTTTTGATAAACATCTGGTTGAACTTGTACATGGGTAGGTGCAATGACTGGAGCTTGGACAGATGTGGTGGTTGGTGCTACAAATGATGGTATCGCTGCCAACTGTTGTTCCACTTGACCCGTAGGATTAGACCTGTGAGGGTGTACTGATAGAGGAGGATATTCTCTATCCATCTCAGTAACTACAACAAATTCCGTTGGCAAACTGACTCCATCACACTTAAGAAGAAGACTACCCTGAAGTAGTTCTGCATTCAACCTCTTTAATTCCTTCATTTCTTCATCCTGTTGTGCAAACCATTGCTCTAGTGAGAGAGATTGGCCTTCTCCAGAGGAAGGATATGTAACCTGATTCTTTCCCCTCCCATTGTTAGATCCTTTTCGGAGAGGGGGAAGTGGGTTACTTGGAGGATTACCTAGGTTCTGAGTAATCCTTTGATTTCGTGTACGCACACCTTCTTCATTTATGTCGGTGAATACATCTTATTGAGCAGGAATCTCTTCATCTGAGTCCCCTGAGTGAGCCTCATCTGGTGGATCAACAAAAATGGCATTGATGACATTGATTGATGCATAACACATCGCATCCCTTCTATCCGCATTTCTGTGATATTTCATTCTTCCATGTCTTTGATGAGACATTTCCTTTTGTTGATTTGATCCCTCCGGAAATTCTTGACAAAACGTAATTTGGAGGGAATCTCTTGATAATTTGGATCTTCGTTCCTCTTGAGGCTTCTTCCCCAATCGAGAAAAGACCGACTTTCTCTGAGGAGGGGATTGATGATTTGTAAAAGTCCCCAGTCCGGTGGACTGGGGTTGTTCCTGCTGTTCCCACTCAACTCCTCAAATTTTATTTGTTCATTCCAAGGGTTACTTTAAAAGAGTCCCCAGTCTGGAAAGATGTGGTGGCTCTTGACATGCTATGTCTAAAACTTTCTTAAAAGCTCTCCTGATCATGCGAACCTTAGGCCGGAAATTTGCTGGATGCATTAACCTATATCCACTTTTATCACCTGGTTCAAAAGACCGTTGGATGATTTCCAACACTTCTGTCACTTGATGATGTTCTTGATCCATATGAGAGACCTATTCAATATTATCATTTTCTTGATGCAGGAGTAATTCAAAAACTTGTTCTCTTTATGTTTGATTTTGAGAAGAACTAGTTGAAGCCTGTTCTTGGGCAAGCTTTTGATTACAAACAAAGCCCATTGACTTTGGCCGGCCATGGGAAATAACATTGCATGAGACCATTTTCGGCAGGCTTTGCTGACTGGGGAGCACAGTGAAATGTAGTTCTCCATTAACACCCCATCTTTTGACATGAATACCAGATGGGGCATTGGAAATTAACTGACGCAATCTTCTTAGTGCGCCAAGGCATGAACATTGAAGGGCTCTCTACTGCTTTTCAGCCTTCGGATATCGAGAGACTGATAGAGATGCCAAATCAATCTGACGTTGTAACCCTTCTATTATCTTAAGATGATTTTCATATTCATCATAAGATAATACTTTCTTCTTCAAATGACAAAGAGTTTTACATATGTTGAGATGAATATGTGGAATTCCATCTTACGTCAGCAGCTTTGGAATGTCATACTGAGAGTCAGCCAGAGGCCAAAACATGACTGGTACTTCACCTTTTTTCAGTTGTTTTCTCATGTTCATTATTTCCTCTTTATCATTAAATGAAGATTCTTCTACATGATTTGACCAGAGCTGGTGCTTCCTTGTTACTTCATCTAATTCAACAAGATTGGTAGAGAAATCACTGATTAAACTAGAAGATTCATGACTTAGGGGTGGTTCGAAGAATGACCTACACCCTGGGCTATATTCTGATTGAGAAAGTATTTCACCTGCTAGCGATGTAGCATCAGACATGACTGGTTTCGCATTTTCAAGTCCTCAAGATAAGAGGGCTTTCTCAGCACTACATTTTCCACTGGAGAATTTTCCGAGCAATGTGCATCACTAATGCGGAGTGGACTTTAGCAGCGAAATTCATCATCATAGGGAGGACCACCATGGTGGGTTACAGTAAAAGAGGATATCTCTTTCTCCTTGGTCTTCTGGCCACACAGAGGGTTATTCTATCTCTCATCTGAAGATGAAACTTCGAGATCGACAAAATTGTCATGAAGCAAGCCTTCATGAGGAAGTTTATGTTGAAGACCTTCAGAATTAATGTTCCCACTATTGGGAAATGAGGGAGTAGAATCTTGGATTCCAACAGATAATTGTCTGAGGGCTTCAAGAACTCCAGCATAGAGCAAGGACTTGTTACATATTGTCTCTTGATCTTTTGAATGTTCTGGGTGGGTTTTCTTATTAGACGCCTTCTTACTCACCTTGTAAACCCCTTGTTGATGAAAGTGGATGATTTGAGTAGGAGTATGTCCCTAATTAGGAGAGATGGCCAGGTTAGGCTGAAGATTCCCACTCAAATCAGGTGTATGTGCCTGCCTTGGTTGTTCGTATGATATGGGGGAGTATGCCCCACAACCCTCTTGGACTGGAACAGATGTGTGTGTCTATTCCGGAGTGAAATTTTATTGTGTTACTCCACTGGTAGAGATATATTTATGTATCTTTCCCTGAGATGTCGCTGAAGTTGTTATAATATCCTGGCAGGCATCAAGAATATGAGCAGGGATTTGCTCTTGCTCTTTCACCATTGATAGAATATGTTTGGTGACTTCAGCTGCCGGAATGGGGATATATGTTCATTCCGTGATTGGAGTAGGTGTATGTGCCGGCTCATGTCCTCCTTTTCCTGTCAGTGAATCCTGACAGTACTCAAGTGTGGGGGCAAAAAGTTGAGTCTGCCTCCTCTTTGTTGTCGGGGCTTTCCGACTAACTTCTTTGAATGCTACCAAGCGAGACTGTTGGTAGGCTTAATTAATACTAGCAGGTGTATGTTCATGTTGATTGTACTTCGCCGAACGTGGTTGACGAGCTCCATCATATGTAGTCATACGAGCCTGATGACTAGCTGATGATGTATAAACAGGTGTATGTTCCTTCCTATAGTACTCTGTCGTAATTTCCTGGCGGGATTGGCGTGATGCTGCCCGATGAGTCTGCTGGACAATAGAATTAAAACGGGCAGGTGTGTGTTCCCTCTCGTTTCTTTCCACCAAGTTAGGTTGGTGGACTTCTCCAGAGATGGCAGAGATGAGAACCTTCTCACTATTAACCAGATTTCGCCTCTGGCGATTCGTCTTGCCTGCTCAGGTTCGAGGAACCTGAGCCGAATGCCTGGAGTCGACACCCTCATCATGTTGAGGGTGCACTACTGCATGTGTCTGGCGGTGATTGTTGATGGGAGCCCTCAGGAAGGACTCCTACTTCCTTGAATTAAGTCCCTGAGTGACCTGCTCATTCACCTCCCCAAAATATGGGAGTGAATGGTGATTGTGTTCCAGGGATAATGAACTGAAACAGTTGGAGATGTTGGTTAGCACCGCCTGCTTCTTGATCACTGGTCCTCGTTGTTCGGACGACTGGTGTGAGTTGTTCACTAGGAGGTCTTATCGGTCAGCCTCCAGAGTTGGGATGGTACTGTGTTGACGGTACTCCTTAACCAGCGCATTTGATACCCAGGTTTGAAGATGTTGAGTAGGTGATGTCATTTTTAGAGCGGATGACGATCTAGCAGGAGTAGCAGCAGTGGAATTTGCAGCAGTAGTATTCACATGTGTGAACTTGAGAGCAGCCATTCTGGAAATGCAGAAGATCTTGGAAAAGAGTGCCTATTTGATATAATAGACATAATCGAGATAAATTCAGCCACTACATCTTTTGGATGAGCACATATGTCAATGATTTTTTTTTTGGCCCTCTCACTGAGTTTTAAATAGGGGTCTAACAAATAGGTAAAACATCATTTTAACTTGGTTAAGGATTTTCGTCTAGTTCCCCATTTTTTCTTTCCCTCAGAATTTGGGGATGACCTCATTGATTGAAGGTTCAAACATTCCAATCGGTTTCTAATGGGTTTGTTCGTAGAACCAGAAACATCCAATGATTCCATATCCATTTGGACCTACTTTCCAAAGGTATGCAATCAATAGTTGTGGACTGGTGAGGCTTAGGAATTTGCATTGGTCGAGAGGATGGAAGGTCGGACTCATCACACCCTTTTGAGGGGAGTTATTGTCTACTCCAGGACTCTCTTTATAGATTTAAGTTATGTTCATGAATCCTTATTATATTTCCAAGTATAAAATGATCTTTCCTTTAGATCTTACAATCAATGATTTATATGTAGAATATTTAGAGAATATTTTAAATTTATTCTAGGTTCTTCATCGATAGAGAATAATCTGTATTTGTTTATAGATTCTTAGACAATGGTATCCTTTAATACATAAAAGTATCATGGTCATTATGATGACCATACTGTTTTTAAAGCCACTCATTGGAGCACTTGAAGTTTATTTTCATTTAGAAGGACATAGATTGTTTCAAATTTGGGATCGTACTCGCAGATGGGCTACCTACATATCCTTTGTTTAGGAAAAGGAATCAGAACCCACATAGTTCGAGTAGGGGAGTATGATGTTTATGCATGATTCATGGCTCAAAGATAGAAGTCATGATTACTTTTACACTCCATGCTCACGTGAGTCATGCTCGGTGTGAGAAACAAGAGGTATTGGTAAAACTAGACAATTGTGCCATGAAAGATACAATGATGTGGGGATTATATGTTTATGACTGCCCAAAATAGATGAGGATTAAGATTTACTTCAGGGAAGAAATATAGGAACAAGGTCTATAAAGGTATATGTACTTTATGGAGACTTGGATACTCTAATCTTGGGACTTAATCCTAAGGAAGATGTCGAAGTTAGGATGGGACTTATGATTGGGTTTTACTCCTGATAAAGAAGTCCCAAAACAAAAGTAAATTAGAACTGGTTAAGAGAAATTAAGACTGGTGCTTACACCTGAAAAGGAGGCCCAGGTAAAGGGACTTGAAAAATTAATGGACTTGGGGCTTACTCTTGAAGAGGATTCCCATATTTGAGACTGGGGCTTACTCCTTAAAAGGAGGCCCATGTTAAGAGAATTATGGTTGGGGCTTACTCTTGAAGAGGATGCCCATATTTGAGACTGGGGCTTACTCCTGAAAAGGAGGACCATATTTGAGACTGGGGATTACTCCTGAAAAGGTGGCCCAGGTTAAAGAGGACTTGGGGCTTATTCATAAGGAGTATGACCATATTAATGGGAATTTGGACTAGGGCTTAATCCTGAAAAAGAGGCCCTGATTAAAGGAATTTGAAAATTAAAGGGACTTGGGGATTACTCATGAAAAGGAGGCCCATATTTGAGATTGGGGCTTACTCCTGAAAAGGAGGCCCAGGTTAAGGATTCTATCATATTAAAGTATGAGGTTGAATGAATGAAATCTCAATCATTAGTGACATAAATATGTGTAAATCACTAGATTTCGAGAGTTATTCCCCAGAGTTCCTTTCAGAAAAGGAATCTAAATAAAGAAATCATGCCACAAATGACTTTTAAGATTGTCTTGAAGACTGAATCTTGAATAAAAGAGGTGGAATGGCATAAGATGGGTGAAATGGGCAAGAAGGGCACCCAAAAAGGTAGGGGAATGCAAGTCCTAGCAGGCGCGCAGGTACTGTGTGGGCGCGCAAGTCCTGGTTGCGCAGGTATACCTACGCGACACATGGGTACTTGCGCGTTTGTAAACCATCATGGTAATACTTGGTTGATCCTTGACCAATGCCTTTATAATTATCCTGAGGTAATTCCAGAAGAGTGGCGCGCAAGTTTTGGTGAGTAAGTAGGGCGGCGCGCAAGTATGTTCATTTCTTTTAAGGGTAAAACACCTTAGGCGCGTAAGTGTTAGTGAATTTTAACACTTAAACCTTACTCCTCTTGTTTAGACCTTCCATTCTAGGTAAAGAATTACCTTAGAAGTGTTCGGAAGACCTGAAGAAGAGACTTGGGCGTTCAGAGCTCTAAATCTGAAATCTGGAAATAATCCTCTGAAATGGGGGGCCCACAGGGTCTATTTATAGGCTGGAGAAGACCCCGGGCAGTTATCCTTTAGGGCGTGCAAGTCACCTGCACGACCATTAGGTGGAGCGCAAGTATACTTGTGCGACAGAGATGAAACTTGCATGACCATTGTGCATTTGAAGTCTTGTTCATGCCTTTGTCGATTTTTGATGTTTTCTTCAAAGGATGAATCAAATTGTGCCAAGTCATTTCCCTTTCCATTTGTTTAGACAATGTGACGAAAAAGGAGTGTCAACACCCACATATAATTTCAAATGACCTATGTACCTAATGAAAAAGGGTAAGAAACATATTAAAAAATTATAATGAATTGATAAAAATGAATTTACCAATGAAAATAAGAATAATATTAGTGTACCTCTCATTTGGATATATCCGCCGACAATGTATCCATCCACTAATTTTATCTTCTTTAACCAAATTAATAGTCAAATGAATCATGAATATTAAGAATTAATGGGAAAATAATATCTCAAAATGATAAAGTGTCAAAAATATTATTTCTTGAAGTTTATCAAGCTCATTTTGATTTATATATTTTCTCCAAAGCACTCTGAAAAGGTATACAACTCAAATGGAAACATGGTTACTTTTTCAAGAAATGTATTACAAAATGATAACAACATCCACTTCTCCATCAGAATATGTGTGTAATTAATTTTTAATCCATTTAACTATAGATGTTTTAAGTCAAATCACCTTGTTATTTTACATAAATATCCATTTTTAACCTTTATATTCATTACATATCAAAGTAATATATCTCCCTCTTTATTTTTCATTGTAAAAATAGTCCAAGGATAATTTTCATTCTTATTTTCCCATAAACCATGCTTTACATTCATTGAATCCAAAAACATATGATCATTATGGTGATCCTTCTATTTACCTTACTCATTAAGAAATGTAAAAATTAAATTATCATATAACTTCTTCCTAATATAAATTACGTCAAGATTATGATGTGTCAAATTAAACTCCCAATAAAAATTTTTTTGAAAATTATACTTTTTCTTCCATTGTTGTGTTCCAGATTCTTCGAATATTGACCTCAAATCATTTCTCCTCCTTCTTTAATATGGTTACATTTTCCAAATTCTTAAGTGAAATTAATTAATTATCCCAATATTTCTAAACCAAGTGAAACCTTTAGTGTATTAAGAAATTCAATATCTCCATTGAATTGTGTCTTGTTGAACATGAATTTATTATTAGCATCAAGAAATCGATGATAACAAATAAAACAAATGTTTCTGTAATAAGGTAATTGTTGAGGTTCAAGATCAACATTATAAATAGGATAATCAAAGCAGTATTAGTGTTCTAATTAGATAAAATTCCTAGTCAAGTAAAGTAAATAATTTTCCAAATTAAATCAACCTGCATTTTTAATGGTTTTCTCCTTAAAGCATTGTATATTTTCATGCCATCATCCCATAATCCTCACAATTCATTGATTTGGAGTTGAAGGTATCCATAAATGTCACTTCCAAAAAATTTCTTTCCAAAAATAATCATTGAAATAATGAAAGAGGTATTCATCATAGACATACATGGAGGTAGATTATATGATATCAAAACAATTTTACATATGTTATAATTAGTAATTAAAGTATCAAAATGCTTAAAAACAGCAGAAGTCAATCCCAAACATACAATCATAGGATTAGAAGATACATATGGATATAATGAATGAAATATATTTCATGATGATGTATATTTAGAATATATCATCAATCCATCATTACTATACTAATAATTCAACATCATGTTTTATGCATTCTAGGACTACATGAATAATCTTTGCAAGCATGGTTTCAGAGGAAGGTAATGCAATGCCTTTTCTGAAGTTTTATTCTTTTATTTCTTCCTAGGGATTCATTGATTTATACTCTCATTATTTTTCATTAACTTTTATTATCTTTTATTAAATATTATCTATTCTAATTTATCATACTCTTTTCCCTAGAAAATCATGCAATCATTAGGGCATTCATATATCTTTGTATAATCAATTCTATGTTTTTTGATGACATTCTTCATTTCATAGAAAGATGCGTGGATCTTAGATTCACTGAATGTATCATGAAGAAACTCTAAAACCATGGAAATTTATTTGATATTAATTCCCCAAGGACACCTGATATGATATATCTTAATTAAAAAATACAACTTCTAATGCTCTGGATACCCTTCATACTGTTATTACCGTAACATCATGAGATTTTATGAAATAACTTCTTTAAAATTGATTTTTATTCTTTGATAGCTTGGGTTACATGACATTCACTGTTTATATTTTATTATACATAACAACATGTTTATCTTTTTCTTCATGTAACATTGAGTTTCTTCAATAACATGTTTTGCATGTAAATCTGAGTCATACCAAACAATAATATACTATTAATATTATTTGTTGAACATAATAGTTATCACCTAGTCGTTGGAATGGTGGTAATAAATATTATAAACTATATTATGAATATATAGTTTTAAATTGTTTATAATACTGATCATTTGGTTAAAAATTAATTATAAATGTAAAAAACCAATTAACTATAAAGGATGCGTTTTTATGAAAAAAATATTTTTATGTCCATAAAGGCGTTTGATCTTAATAAAATAAATTAATAACTATTAGTGAATTTTATTAATTAAATTTATATTTTATATATTCAATAAATAAATTTTAAATTCATCTAATGTATTTTATAGGCATAAGATAAAAATAAATCCAAATTTAAGCATAAAAATATCTCTTTTTCTAAATGGAAGCTTTACCGCTTTTTGATAGAAGGACTGTTTTAAAACTAAATTTTTAAACCTTTATAAATTTTATATGAAAAAATAACGTTTATTTTTGAAATTTTAATATAAAAATTTAATTTTGTTTAATTTTTCGATTTTTTTGAGATGTTTCCCGTTTTGATGAATAGTGAAAAATATTGGATTTTAATATAAAACAGCTTTTTCGTCTAAATAATTTATAGTGTTAAAATATATTTTTAATTGGTTTTAAATTATAATTATATATATTTTAAATTATTTAATACAATTTAGTTCATTGGAATCAATTTCGCAATGAAATTGGATATAAAAACATTTCATCTTTTTGAACTTTTTACTTTAAAACCCCTCTTTCTCATTCCGCGTGTGGGATCAATTTTAAATTAAATTTTAAAAATTATGTGATTTTAATTTGATAAAATGGATTCCACATTTAGAATAAAAATAATTTATAAATCCTAGTGAGTTTAAATTATTTTTTACCAGAAATATTAGTGAAATAAATTAAAATTAATTATAGTGATTATGGAAAAAACGAGTTTACATAATGATTAAACCAAGAATATAAGGTGTAAAAATGAACTTACACTTTTCTAAAAAATATTTTATAGATATATTCATATAATTAAAATTATTGTGTTCTATAATATTCTCTTTTTGAACCATGGAGGACATGTAAAACGTGGGGAGCACTCAATTCTTTTAAAGGATACTAAGTGTGTCCTCTTCCCTGCTTGTAAAATGGAATTGACTCTCCCATTATTGTAACAGATATAAATCCATTTTCTATCATCCAAGCCATAAAAAAATAAACTCCCAACATCTTTTCTCTATTCCTATAAGCCTCACTTTTTTTGTAAATAAAACCAAGGAATTCCTTTGGTGCAAACCAAAAGGAGTTGCCCAAAGAAGAGGTAACATTCTTCAATGAGAAATTTTGTTTTATTTCTCTCTCCATCCCTTAAATTATTATTATTCCATGATTATATAATAAAATATTTGTCATAACTATACCTATATGTATTTATCTTATGTTTTATACCTAAAACTGCATATAATTCTATCAAATATGTAATGAAATCATCCTTCATGTGTACGATGAACTACCGCCTCGTGAAACGATGTTGTTTGTTTTTACTTTACAACCTATTATAGTTGCGAATTATAATTTACATAATATTTTTATATGATATATATTATATTTATAATTTATTCACACTTATTAAATTATTATATAACACATACTTTCAAACTTTCCACTTTTTGAGAATATGATATCATCATTTGTGGATGTGTGTACAACTACCTCCTCAAAGCGATGTGATACGTTCACACATTACATAGAATGTATTAAAGTTGATTTTAATAAAAATATATGATATAAGTGAAATATAAATTATAATCATGAAATAATTATATATCTTTAAAAATAACATATCATTTTTTCATTCCATTTCACGCACTGAAAATGTGATAACATCATTCGTGGACGTGTAGGCTATCTCATCCTTGAAGAATTGTGATTCTTCTTTTTTCATCACCACAACACAAGAACAATATATATAAGTGTATATAATTAAATAATATGGTATTTATGATATAATGGTATTTACTTAAAGATAAACATTACTTACCTTCTTTACATAATGATTATTGAAAAATGGGAGTGTTACTCATACAAATGTATGACCAACCGTCTCCATTATAATAATGTGGGTTCATTTTCATAACCATATTTCCTGTTAGATTTTAAAAGTATAATTTTTGTATAATTGTGATAATTATGTCATTTTTATTATTATTTAATGTTTAAATAATGAAAACATTGATGATATTTTACATATCAAAGTCTATTATTACACATAATCTAAATATGGTCTAAATATCTAAATTAAACATTATGGATTAAGTAATTATATGAAAAAATTTTATAAATGAAATAAAATTAATAATAAACTTGGATAAAAATTAATCAGGAAAATAATTAACATATGTTTATTATTTAGGAAGATAGAGGATAATCATGACAAATCAGACACAGGGTAGTGTATTTTCATCTAACTTTTTATATCTGTGAGATAAATGAAATATTCACCACTTTCTTATTTTGTGTGGTGAACATAATACCAAATTTGATATATTATATCATGAATTATTTTATATTCATGTTATTTAAAGGAATTATTTGATGATTAATACTTTTTTTGTTTCTGATTTAAATGTTACAATAGTTGTAAGGGGTTTTGGTTCAATTTACATTTCATTGAGACTTATTTGTTATTATGAACCTAATTACTATTTTATGATGCATATATTTTCCATAATTTTATCATATTATTATTATACTTGAATTTATGGGGATTTACACATCCATTTTATTAAATCTCTTTCATAGGGTTTACAGTTTCAATGTTACCAAAGCGGTAATATATTTTTTTGTCACAATTTTTCTCCATTGTGATGTTTGTTATGTTATACACATATTTTCTTTTATGAGTTTTATATACTGATTATTTTACATATTATAACACGAATATCCTTATTCTCATGATATTAAATGTTTAATTTAATGTTAATCCATTATGGGCATTATAATTCAAATGTTTCCATGTGGTATGAGACACTTTGGAATGTTTAAAGATTACTATCTTCAGGAATGTTTTTAGAGATCATTTCAGGTCATTTACATTCATCAACATAAAAAAACCTTATTTTTAATATTCCTCCATTGGGGAAATTTTTTATTGATACCAACCCCATTCATTATTTTTATGGATTATTTTTTTTCTAAAGAGATTGTTATGGGACCTTTTTCTTTTCCAGAGGTTAACCATGATTCAATGATATTATTATTGAACCCATTTATTTTCTACAGGTTAATCATGATTCAAAGAGATTGTTATGAAACACGTTTATTTTATATGTTACAACCATGTTTCAATGATATTGTTATGAAATCCATTTCTTTTCCATAGTGTAAACATATTTCAAAGAGATTGTTATGAAACACCTTTCTCTTCGACGGGTTGATTATGTTATAAAGAGATTATAATGGAACCCACTTAATTTTTATGGGTTAATCATGTTTCAAAGATATTGTATTGTAACACACTTCATTTACATGGGATTAATATGTTTCAAAAATATTTTTGTGGAACCTATTTTCATTTCTATGGTTTAATCTTGTTTTAAAAAGAATAATCATTTTTTTCAATGAGTTATTATGAAATAAATTATTTATGTTCTTTAATATTAATTTAATACATGGAAATTATCAATGATGGGTGTTCCCTGATAACATTGGGGAATCCAATTATAGATTAACATGGGTTGTATGAGATAACACCCAGTGATCCCATTATATCTCTCTAATGCATTCGGTAAGGATTATATCGGAGGTCAGCACTATAGTTATTCCAATTAATAAGGGTTATGTAAGGGTTCAATGAGATGATATTCCAATATACCAATATGTTTTATCTATGATTTATATGGTTTTATATTTTTTATGAGATATATATCAATATCACATTGTTGTTGTTTATTGATTCTAATAACTCTTTCATTTTCCAGGATTTCTTGTATGATGATCCTGGTATTTATGGGTATGAATATTCATGTGTTATTATCATACATTATTATTATGTCAACATACCATTATGTTATTCTTATGTACATTGATGACATTAATTTATTAATACATGTGTTTTAGCTTACGAAACATCTAAATTATCCCTTCATGTGTTTACTTTTCGTCAGGTTTTAAATGATGATGTGTAATGAGTTAAGTTTAGAAGAGATTTTATATAGATGGTGATTCTATATTAATGTGAAAAATCAAACCTGGGTTAAGTGGGAGATATTTTCATTTAAAGACTTGTGAATTTTTTATGTATGAGTTTTTCATAATTCTCTAAAATTATAAAACTAATGTTTCTTCAGTATGTAAGTGATATATGTTTTTATTTTGATGATGTAAAGTTTAGATGCAAAAAATTGGGTCATAATTATCAGCATCAAAGATGAGAATGTAAAGTTATAGATTTCAAAAGGGGGTCTTGGAGTACAAGTTCTGGACTATTATAGTTGGTATTAAAGGTTGGTTTAGATAACTCTGGATATTGGAATGTTTTCATGTGAGGTTATCTTAAGAGTTATAGATATCATCATAGGTCTATTAGATTATGGTTGATCATAAGTTCAAAGTCTTAAGACACACCATTTGAATTTTCTATGTAATACAAAATTTGAGGTTAACAATAATGTTTTGGGAGAATTGTTTTTGGGTTGAGGTATTTGTAACACCTAGGATGTACATTAAGTGTTTTTAGTGAGTATTTATTTTTTATTATCAAGGAAAGAAATGGGATAGCCTATATGTTGGGTGAAAAATCATCGCATCTAGGGAGGCCACAGGTCTTGAACCCATAATGGATGGGTGAAAAGGGTGTAGCACCTACCATTGACCTACGTGATGTGATAGTTTGTATGACATTTTTTACTTGTTAATATTAATTTTATTTTAAAAACAAATTGGATTTTATTTGAGAAATAATGTTTGATTTATCTTGGAATAATATATGATAAAATACTTCCAATATTTGGGAATCAAACATAATTAGAAATTATTTGAATAATTTTTAAGAATATTTATTTATTTAATATTTTATTTTGATATTTTGGTACCGTAATTGAATTTTTAGGATTATTGTATCATAAAAAAGTTTTTTATTTTCGGAATTATCTTATCACATGCTAACAATTTTTCTTTTGGTTAATGACTAAATATAGGTGGAATAGATTTACTATCTATTTAACGGTTGTGTGGTTTTTAAAGTGTGATTTTAGTTCTTCAGGAATTAAAAATTCATCTTGAATACTCATCATTTGGAGAAAAATATGTGATTTTGGAGAAATTTACTGAAGGATAGAATATAATTATCATGTAATTATATTTACTTTTTTTCTATGGCCTATATGGTAATATAATTTGTTATGTCTGAGAAAATGATCTTGAAACGAAATTATTATCCTAGTACCTTTAATTCTGGTGAATTTATGATCTTTTTTATCATCATAAAAATAATTGAGGCCCTTTACATTCCATTGATAATTCACTTGTTTTTTATCAATGAATTAAATCACTATCTATAATTATTTTAGTTTTTCCTCCATTCCCACCTATGTTCTCTCTATGTGGAATCCTAGTTATGTGCTACAACTGGTGGACGTTATGTTTCCCACTTTCCCTTTTTCAGATTTTTTTTATTAATCCTTTGTATGATGTGGGTTTCAATAAAGAAATTATATAAATTATAATTATTTGGTAACCAAGATGAATTTCAAGTGTAAAATTCATTTTAAAGTGGGTAGGATTTAACATCATCAGATTTTATGAGATATATTCATTAAAATGATTTTAAATTATTTGATAGCATGTGTTACACATAATACATAGTTTATATTGCATTATAAGTAACACTATTTTTATCTTATGTTGCATATAACATTGAGTTTCTTTGATAACTTTTGTCACACATAAGTTCGAGTCTTATTGGACAACAATATACTATTAATATTATTTATTTTACTTAATAGTTATCACATAGATGTTGGAATGGTCAGAATGAATTTTATTAACTAGATTATGAATATATGGTATACACATGTTTATATAAGGAATCCTTTGGTGACCAATTAATAAGAAATAAAAATAAACACCAATTTAATATAAAGGATGTATTTTGGTGAGAAACTATTTTTATGCCCACAAAGTAATTTTATCATAATAAATTTAAAAAAAACTATTATTTAATTATTTTAATTAAATTTATATTTTATATATTCAATAATTTTTTTAAATTCATATAACATATTTGATAGGCTTAAGATAAGAATAAATCCAATTTTAAGAATAAAAAAACTATTTTTCTTAAATGAAATTTTATCGCCTTTAAATATAAGACTTATTTTAATACTAAATTTTGAAAATATTTTAAATTTTATATGAAAAAATAAACTTCATTTTTTAAATATAGTTATCAAAATTTAATTTGGGTGAATTTTTGGTGCAACATCCTTGTACGGCTAACCATCGAACCGGTAGTCAGACCAGTGGGTCACATGGCCACAAGTGTGTCTCCCTATAAGCCAGAGGCTGCTAACTAGCAGCGAGGGTCTCAAGTGGTGGTAGTGGGAAGAATATAACCTCTTATCAGAGTTACAAAGTGGTATTATCAGAAAATAAACAATAGAAATAGAGGAAGAAGTATATAAATAGTTGGCAAGGTAGTGGAAGATAGATAATAATAATTTTATAAGAGTGTTCAATGCTTGTTTACACAATGAATGCATATCATGGTAACAATACATAAATAAAACAAGTAAACAACCAGCATGAATTCCACAACTAGAAAATACAGGGCTCAAATAAGGAAAATAAATAAAAATTCCTAAGTAAAACTCCACGATCATCCTAATCTCCAACTCATTCCTTTTCTTCTAACTCTAGGTATGAGCATAGAGTAATAAGTATGGTCCAAGGTCTATAGTCCTGCGAACAAGACTGGGATACTCATGTACCCTAGTAAAATGGAGTCCCTATAAGGTTTTGGGATATAAATTTCAGTAGGCCAGCACCACCATTGTATAGCCCAATCCATATAGTGTGATATAAATTTAACTGCGTGCGAGCATGAAGAATTAATAAAGGAAACTAATCAAGTAAACAACCAGCTATCCAAGTTCCTAAGGGACACCTGATGGGTAATACCTTCTTTGAATTATAGTTGTAAATTCATCTAAACATTTCACTATATATATATATATAATACAATAAATATATATATATATATATTATAATTATACATACATTTATATAGGTTGGGTTGGACCTGGATATAACTTTCATGCGTCCAAAACCAGGGAAAATCTCTCACGATCTAATCCCTGAACCAACTCTAAGAGCTCTCACAGTCTCTTGGGATACACATTCATGAAGGATCAGGACATAACTCATGGACATATATCACTAGTTAAAGTGCATGTTGGATTTCATTCCCAAGAAACCAACTTTTTTGTACTTTATGATAAACCTGAATTCATTGGGTTAATATTAATAACATATTTATCACATCATGATTGTTCTTCTGTATGATATAGTATGTGATAAGGTCCTAAGAATAGTTTTCACACTAAATTTTCATAGAGGATCTCTACTATGATGATAACCTCGAAGTGTCATGAAATTATTCTTGAATATATGTTCTATTTCCAAGTCATATCATTTGATGAAACCCGTGACGATAGATTTCCATGGTTAGGTGGGATATGTTGGGTGTGTCACAAGTAATAATAAATTAATGAATAATTCAAGAAAGGATTTTTTACTTCTATAGAATTATATATCTTAGGCCCTTTGATGTAAATTATATAACATTACTAAATCCATTTTCATAGTGTTCTCTAGGGAAGTTCAATTCCAGGAATTCAAAGAATGAGAAATAGAGAACATTGGTTGATGGCAATTACATGAAATCTGCTTGGTTGGAGAAATCAGGACAAAGAGATTATATTACACGGTAAGCGTTTGTATGATGTGACATTTTATTGTGAAATCAGAGTATTTCTCTTGGGATCCTTGACCCGTTTCTCGACAGTAATCTTGGATTTTACGCAAACCCGCCTAATGTCAAGGAGAAAGAGGCTTAGAGGGTCGCACACTAAGTGTATCCAGTATCTCAGTTAAATAACTCATTTATTTAACAAGTTTAATATTTATTATTCCTGATTGTGGTTTAATAATTGTTCATGTATGTCTAATCATATTTATTTCATTGCAAGTTATTCAAGAGAATATATTGTGGATTTAATATTTATTTATTGGTAGATAATGCAGTTATATTTATTTAAAAAATAAATAGTCATTATTTAGTTCTTGATAAATATTGAGGAGGATTGGAAGACTATGTTATGGGTCTTGTGAGAAATAATATTCTATATTATTTGGAAAAATCATATTTAAATATAACGTGAAAGTAAAGAACATTTCATCAAAATAATGGCATTGCTGTTATTATTTGACATGGGATTTCACATGGAATATTAAATAATGTAATGGTACCTGTGCTAATTATTTATTATTTCCTAGAGAATTAAATACCTTGTTGTGTTATTATTCTCTATATTACCCACAGGATCATTCAACCAGTAAACCCAATCAATGTGTGCACAACATCCTTGGAGAAAAACTCTCATTTCTAGAGAACTCTTCCCTCTCCAAGAACACTCTCAAGAAAGAGATAGATCATCTTCCACTGAATCAAGGAGAACACTTTGGAAGTGATTCTCAAGTCGATCGATGGAGGAAATCACAAGGACAAGGCTATTCTATGCTAGAACCTAGAGACTCCTTCAGTGATGTTTGGAGATATGTGTAGCACATGTGGATCACTACTAGAGGATTCTTATTGTTTAATTCTAAATAGGAACAAAGTCACACCCCAGAATCATGGTCAGATGCATCAACGGAGAAATAATCACCTTGGAGGTAATTCAATAATTTAATTTAGTTAATTATAAACAAAATATGATGATCCTATATTCTCAGTTCTACGTTCTCTCTTTTTTCTTTGATCTTTGATTCAATTCAATGGATAGTATCATTCATTGTTGTATTGATCCCATATTAATCATCGATGATGGCAATTTTCAAAGTTGGGTACACACCCATCATGTGATTCTATTTTTCCAAGAACCTACAAGTTGTATTAGAGGGAGGTTATATTTACATTTATAATTATTTAAATAATTATTTTATGATTTACGCTTTAATAATTGAGATTTTTAATTCTTGTTTAATCATTCTTGTAATCTGAATTTTGAGATCTATTCCTCCCTTATCATTTCTCACAGATCTAACCGAAATAAATAATTTTATGATTAAAATTAAATTTAGGATCTCATTAGGATGATCTGATGGTTCTTTCTAGATAACACATGAATACACACTTTGTAATCTGATCTACATGTCGTGTATTTGTTTTCAATGCATCATGTGTAAATCACAAATTACTCAAGTTGTGTGAATTAATTACAAGTATTACAGTTAATTATTACACTATTCATTTACCAAGATATATTGGTGCATGGTCAGCTGGACTGCAGGTCTTGTGGCCCACTGGATACAATATGTATTCCCTTTGGGTTAGATTCAAGTTTTCTATCCCATACATGGCATTCCTGGTTGTTGATTATGTAACATGGTTTCAACCTGGCATGTGGCCCACTGAACACGCTGTGTAGTCCATAGATCTCCAAGGTATGCCTCACTTTCCATTTCCCCAGGAATGTACTTGAGATGGATGGTGACAAGGGCACACACCGTGTAGTCAGATCTACATGTCGTGTACTATTTCCATATTATACAGATTTGAAAATTTATTATTATATTATGTAACCCTTGAGACATGTACCTTCGTTTGGGCATAAGGATGGGACATAACATGTGATAGGTTATATATATATATTTATGTGTGTGAGTGTGTTTAATTAATTTTTTCATAATGTTCAAAGAACTTCACATCGTGAAATAATTTTATTACAATTATAATTCTTTGTGCATGCCACTTATCACAAAGAATAATGTATATTCAAGTATAAATACATGATGGGTAGTTTTTTATGTGTTATAACTGGGTTAATTCCAATGTACAAGTTATGTACAAGGTTATGGATGATAATCTCAAGGAAAATCAAAAAATTATTAAGATAAAAAAGGATAGATTAATTAAAGATAATGATTAATAGATCTATGAATAATTTAACTTAATAAAAAAGATTAAAGAATTGAATGGTAGTTTTAATGAATGCATAATTCATTGCATATTTGTAAATGATCATGATATCGGCCAGAAATTTGTATGTGATTTTTCCCTTTTAATTTATTTATTAAATTAAAATTGTTGTCATGTGTGTTTTCTCCTCATTAATATGTAGTGTCTATGTGCTCATGGTTTATTTTATGTATCCCCTTTTTTACCCCTCACCTACGTGTGAGTTAAAATCACATGTAATGGGTGGAGATCCCAAGATAGTGGAGGTGGTTCAAGTTAAGAGCAGTGGAAAAACCCATCCAAGGATATACAAAGGTTGAAAGGTAGAAAGCTATACACATGAACCTTCAACAGTTCAAGGTTTATCTCCCCTAGGTTAGGTTCAGTTTATCAATTTCTAGATAAACTTACAAATAGTAATACTCATGGTCATACCCTTTGTTTTATTTATGTCAGTTGTATGGATATTCATTATGGATGATTTATATGATCAAATAAATAATGATATTACATAGAATACAATATGGAACTAAAATAAAAATGGATTATGTGTAAATATTATCTATACAAGATTAATCACATAAGTATATCCCACAAAACATTAACAAGGATGCGAAAAGATAATAAGTGTAAATATATGCATAAAGGATAATATCCCTCAATTAATAATTAAGTCAAAATATCCTTTCATTACAAAAGTTAGAATCGAACCATAGTTCATAGTGCTTGGCAACCCAAGTTGGGGTGCTTTCAATTATTGTGAAATTATAATTTGATGTTTTGGGTTGAATTAACTTAGTTTACATCAAGGTTTGACTATCCTAGAAGGACTTGCTATAACTAAGTGGAAAAATTTGAGGAAATTGAAAATAAAGTATTTCATGATTGGAGATTCCACTCAACAAATCCAAGAGATGTGAGTTAATGTAGTTGGAATTCAGAAATCCTACCTAAACCCATTAAATTTACTTAACCAACCATATTTTGGGTAATGTGAAGGGAAATATGGATCTGTGTAGCTAGAATATCCAAGTAACAGGATGTTCCAAAGAAAATGGTGAGGGCTATTGGGTTTTAAAAAAATAGTGGGAGACTAATACATATTAATTAATTTATTTATTTATATTTATCAAGATAAAGTACTAAAACTCGGTTCATTTTAATTTGTAGAAAAAAAATTAAAAATGACTTCAACATATCGTTATGATTCACACTATATAAGGAAAATAGTCCCACTAGAACTAATTTCTAGGAGTGGAAAAGGCACCTTCAGGTTATCCTTCTCCAAGAGAGGAAACATTGTGTGTTTTAAGATCCTTTACCAGTTGTGCATGGTAATGACTTGAGTGATGAGAAACTCTATGTGTACAAGAAACAATTGAATGATTCTATGATTGTTCAGTGACTTATGTTGTCATACATGACCAATGACATCTTGAAGAAATATAACAAAATGGATGCTTATAGCATGATGTATCACATTTGGGATCTCTATCAAGAGAAGGTGAGATAAGAGAGGTATGAGTTCTCCAACACTTTTTTTACTACTAATCTTGGAGAGTCTAAGCCACCTGGACCAGATGTAGTCAATCTTATTGGATACACTGAGCATCTGGACATCTTAGGGATTAAATTCCCTGATGAGTTGCATACAGATCTCATGCTATCATTTCTTCCTAATACCTTCTCTAGTTTTATTGTGAATTATAATATGAGAAATAATTAGAAGAGTCTTTTAAATCTTCTTACCCTAATTATCCATGTTTATAATAACATGGTGCATAAAAACCTCACAATTCTTATGGTGAATAGGAAGGGGATAGATAAGGAAAAGAGGCCTAAGATTTATAAATTATATATATCCTCTGAGCATCATCCGACCAAGAAGACGAAGATCCAAAGGCAAGGAAAGTAAAAGAAGGAAGCATGATTTTCTTGTGGAAAGATAGGCCACTGGAAGAGGAACTACACCCAGAGGAAAGGGGAATCCAATGGTTCATTTGTTATCAATTGAAATCTTTCCATTTCTACACATTGGGAATTAGATACATCATGTGAGGATCACATATGTATTAAAATATAATAACCAAGTAGATTTCACAAAATTTCCATAGGATAGGTGGATCAAAGAGATGCCAATGGTGTATGGATGGTTTCTCTTTCTATTGGTGACTACAACCTCACATTTACAATGAGAATGATTTTGGTTTTACATGGCTGTTATTATTTACCTAGTGTTACCAAAAACATAATTTATCTAACAATTTTACATATTGATTTATTTATTTTCAGGTTCAAAAATAAATTTTTTTATTTTTATAAGGACAACATTTTTTATGGTATAGGTAATTTTAATAATGGTCTATATATATTAAATTTCAATAATCATGTGTTGGAAATTGATAATGATCCAATTTCGCATGAACCACACCAATGTTGTTGCATCACCTCCTTGGTCATGTAAATGAGAGGCGCTTAAAAAATCTCTTCCAATATGGTTTTCTAGACTCTTATAAGATAAAACCACTTGATAGATATCATGATTCTTTACAAGGTAAATGATAAAGCCACAATTTGTTGGATAGGGTGAAAGGTCCATAGATCTTCTAAGATTGGGACACATTGATCTATGTGGACCATTTACAATATAATACATAGGTGGATATTCTTACTTCATTACATTTAATAATGAACTGAGTAGATATGGATATGTCTACTTAATGAGGTATAATTATGTGTCCTTTGATAAATTCAGGGAGTTCAATAATGAAATAGAGAAACAATTTGTTAAGAAGAAAATGATGATTTGATGGGATCAAGGGGGAGAATATCATAACCAAGAGTTCATTGACCTTTTACGAGTGTCTAGGATTCTATCTCAACTCACTCCACCTTATAAACCATAGTGGAATGTTGTTAGTGAATGGAGGAATTGTACCTTGTTATACATGGTAAGTTCGATGATGAGTCATATAGATCTTCCATTATCCATTTGGGGATATGCATTTTTAATTTTGGCATACACATTAAACCAGGTACCAAATAAGGTGGAAAATGGGATTCCCATCAAGCTATGGAGTGGAAAGAAACCCACTTTGTCACATACTTGTGTATGGGGATGCAAGTCATTTGTTAAAGCTTTCTCAGGCAACAAAATAGCACCCCATGTCATGAAGTGTATCGTTATAGCGTATCCCAAGGAATCAAAGGGATACTACCTATACAACCCCTCAGACAATAAAGTGATTGTTTCCAAATACACAATCTTTATTGAGAGGGAGAACATCCTCAAAAGGGATATTGGGAGAAATATTTACTTTGATGAAGTTGATTCTCAATATACACAAGAGTTGGTATAAGAACAAGTTCTATAGGTCCCCATGGAAGAGGTAGTTCTAGAAACAAAAGTACTACATAGGACCACAAGAGATGTATGGGAACTAGAGAGTTATGGTTTCCTTATCACCAGGGAAGGTGACTCATTATTGTTGGATAATAATGAACCTCTCTCCTATAAGAAAGAAATAGAGATATCAGAAGATACAAGATGGATAAAAGCAATAAATTCTAAGATGGATTCCATGTATCAAATCCAGTTCTAGGTTTTCTTGGATTCTCTAGTTGATGTAAAGCTTGTTGGGTTTAAAAGGTAATTAAAAAAGAAACTACACATGGATGTTCATGTTTGTACCTATAAAGCAAGGCTAGTGGATAATGGTTTTAAATAACATTAAGGAATTGACTATGATGAAACCCTTTCACCAATTTCCATGTTAACATCCATAAGAATAATAATTTCCATAGCATCTTTCCATGAATATGAGATTTGGAATATGGATGTAAAAACTTCATTCCTTAATGGGAACCTTCAGAAATATGTCTATATGGCACAACCATAAGATTTTGTGACATTGGGTGATGCTAAAAGGGTTATCAAGTTGAAGAGATCCATTTATGGATTAAATATAGCATATAGGTCATTGAAAATTTGATTTGATGAAGCTGTAAGAGAATTTGGTTTCATTAATAATGAATTTGAACCATATATTTACAAGTTGTTTAATGGTAATGTGGTCATTATACTAGTAGTGTATGTTGACGAAATATTTGTTATTGTAAGCGACATTCCAGTCTTATAGTTAATCAAGGAATGGTTGAACAAGTGCTTCTCCATGAAGGACATAATAAAAGTATCCTACATACTAGGGATCAAGATCATTCATGATATATCCTAGAGGCTTCTTGGACTACGTCAAATTAAATACATTGACCAGATACTAAAAATAATTAGTATGGAACAATCCATGAGGGGATTGGTTCAAATGCCACATGGTATACATCTTTCTATGAAAATGTGTCCCCAAACACAACATGTGAGAGATAAGATGAGTAATATTTCATACACTGTAGTGATAGGATATATCTTGTATTTCAAGTTATGTATTGGACTTGATTTTTCCAATACATCAATCATTGTAGGATGATATCAAGAAGATCTAGTAGAATAGAATTAGACTACTATCAATACAATCCTTTTGTATCTGATAAGAACTATGGATATGTTTCTAGTGTATGGAGGAGATGAAGTGATTTTCATTATAGGGAATGTTTATGTTGGTTTTCAGACAGATCATAATGGTCTGAATCCATAATTACAACATGTTTTCAATCTCAATGGAGGATCTTTGAGCTGTAATAGTTCAAAGTATCCAGTTGTCGTTGACTCTAAATGGAGTCTGAATATATAGAAGCTTCTGATGCAGCCAAGAAGCTATCTGTATTCAGAATTATTTTCAGGATTGATGTGGTGCCTAGTAGTAAGAATATCATTACATTTTATTATGATAATACTATAGTGGTGGCTCTTACAAAAGATATAAGGTCACATCAATAAACAGAGAACATAATCTAAAAATATCACCTCATGAGGGATTTCTATCAAGGGGGTGATGTTTCAGTGATCAGAGTGTCCATGGAAGATAACATGGTGGTCCCCTTGACTAAAGGCCTATATCATCAGAAGCATGAATATCATTTGGGGGCTAGCGGACTAAAGGTTATTAGCAGTTAGATTTATTGAAAGTTAAAGTATGTTATAGTTGGTTCCATAGAAACCATCTTCTTTGTACTTTTTGATAAACCTATATTCAATAGGTAAATATTAATAAACTTCTTGTCAAATCATGATTGTTCTTCTTCATGACGTAGTATGTGGAAATGTTCTAAGAATAGTTTTCACACTAAATGGTCACAGCAGATCCCTTCTATAATGATAACCCGGAAGTTGCAAGACACTATTCATGAATATATGTTCTATGTCTAGATGATATCATTTGAAGGGAAACAAATGATATAGGCCATCAAGAGTGGGGACTAATGAAACATTGAGACACCATCTCATGGTGTGTGCCATTGGTAATATATAAGAGGATATTATGAGAAAGAGACCCACCTATAAGAAATCAACATTCTTAAGTGTCGTTGGATGTTCTTATCTATGGACGTGTATATTGTTCCTTAGACTTTAAGATTATTATTAATGGGTATAATGACTCATGCACTTGAATGTATGGATGAAAACCATGATGATAGATGTTCACAATGAGGTAAGATATATTGTGTCCATAACGAGTAATACTGCATTAATGTATAATGCAAGAAAGAATTTTTCACTTCTATAGAAGTAGATATCTCATGCATTTCTTTGGAAATTATATAGCCTTAATAAATTCATGATCCAGGGTTTCTCTAGTCAAGTTCAGTTTTGGAAAGGCAATGAATGAGAAATCGAGCACATGGGTTGATGGAACTTGGATGTGACCTGTTTGATTTGAGATATCGAGACAAAGTGATTATATTACATGGTAAGTGTTCGTATGAGGTTACATGTTGTTGCAATATAAACTTCTTTCTCTTGGGTACCTTTACCTATTATTGGAGAGTAATCTTGGACTTTAGGAAAGCCCACCTAATGCCAACAAAAAAGAGTCCAAGAGGGTCCCACACTAAGTGTAGATAGTATCTAAGTTAAATAATTTATCTATTTAACAAGTTTATTAAATAGTATTCCCGGTTGTGTTTTAATAATTATTAAAGTATACCGGATCACATTTATTTCATTTGTAGTCATTCAAGAGAATATATTGAGAATATAATATTTATTTATTGTTGGATAATGCAGTTTTATTTATTTTATAAATAAATAGTCATTATTCAAGGTCTGGTAAATATTTTTAGAGGATTAGCAGACCAAGTTATGGGTTAATTGAGAAATAATATTAAATACTATTTGGTTAAATAATATTTAAATATAACGTGCAATTTATGCACATTCCAAGGAAATAATATCATTGCTATTATTATTTTACATTAGGGTTCACATGAAATAATAAATAAAGTAATGGAAATTGTGTTAATTATTTATTATTACCTGGTTAATTAAATTCCTCGTAATGTTATTATTTTAACAACCTGAGATTTTATGGGAATGATTCTTTTTTATTTTATTTGATGTCTTATATTGTATGCTACACAAATATTATCTTGCACTATATGCAACACCATATTATCATGCATTATACACAACACTATTCTAGGCTTGTGTCACATACAATTTCAAGTTAATTTGATAGAATTCATTTCACACAACATTGAGTCTAGATTTTGTTAGATGTATGAAATAACTATGTTTGGATTATGTTATACTCAACCCCAAAGGAAGATTTCACTACACTTAACACTGACCTGGCTTGCATTACACATAAGAGTGACCTTCCTCGATATCTTTCGTTGTACACAATGCCAAATTTAACTAAACAACGATATATTGTTAAAATATTATTATTTAATGGGATATAAGATAGTCATTGTGAATATAATTAACCACATTTTTTATTTTATATAACATTAAAATTCATCTTATATATTTTCTAGAACATTATATAATAAAAAAATCAAATTTTTCAGATAAAAGAAGTACTTTTTACAAAAATGAAGGTTTACCACCTTTTGATAGAGCAGCCATTTTAAATATAATTTTTGACACTTTTATAAGTTAGATTTGACAAAATAAACATATTATTAGGAATAGGGAGATAAAAAATTACTTTTTTTGAATTTTTGGTATTTTTATAATATAATTTGTATTTTAATGAATAGTGAAAAACAGTGCTTTTTAACTCGAAACTGCCCTTTTATCTAATTTATTTATATAGGTAGATTATCTTTTAAATTGGTTTAAAAGATTAATTAGATTATATTTTTATCATTTAACCCAATTTTGTTCATTTTGAGTAATTTCACTTTTAAATTAAAGATAAACGCATGTCAATATTTTGATAGTTATTTCTTCTTAAAAACATGCTTTTTGGTTTTGACAATGGCAATTAATTTTAAATTAATTACTGAAAATTTTGTGTTTTAAATTTGGGAAAATAGATTCCATATGTGTAATCATATGGTTCAAATTTTTTAAATAGGTACCTTTTATTTTGTGACATTATGAATAGTAACTTCAGTAATTATTTTATTTACCATGGTTAAAGGTTAAATCTGGAAAATAAGTGTAAAAAAATAATATTATAATAATATTAAACTACATGAACACATATCCTAATCCTATTTAGTGATATATTTATGACCATGGAAATCCTTGGGTCAATTTTTGGACCCCATGGATTCACTTGGATGTGAAAATGACATTTTATAAGAATTGATTAAATGTAATGATAATTATAACCTAAACATATATCTTTTACTAAATTGATTTTAATATTGGGTTATATAAATTATATATATGTTTATAATTATTTATTAGAAATATGAAAATATTTCCTACCTCATGGAATTTTATTTATATTTTTTAGACATTAGATAAATATATTTATTTATGACATAATTTTGATGTAGTGATTTACTCATTAATGAAAGATTCAAATAAATGATTTTATAAATATTAAAATAAATTTAATTTGAACATTTTTATGCCATGAATGAATATTATTGATTAAATTTACATATTATTAATGTATTAATGAATTTCTTTCAAATGAATCATGTTTTTTGATTTTTTTTAAAAATCAAGTATGAATATTGTCAAAAATTGACATAATTCATAACATTAAACATAAAATATTTTATTAAATGTCATTAAATTATTAAAAATATGATACTCATAAAAATTGTTAATATATTACCAAATATTTCATAAATAACTTTTTTGGGGTTATTTGATAGGATATTGTAATTACATTAACCCAAAATGTGTAAATAACATGATATCACAGTAAGATTAAAAAGGGTAAAATAAGGGGTAAACCAAAAAATAAGGATAAAAAAATATTTCAAACATGTATAAAAATTATTGTATGGTGTGTATTCAAACCAAAATCATCTTATATTATAATTGAATAGGTTTTGGACTATTTTATATCGAAATTGAGTTTATAATAAATTAATACATTGAAAATTTCCTAATGTACCCCTCTCCTCTCTTATAAAAGGGAACCTTCTTCCTATCCTCTTCACTCCATTTTGAGAGTTCAATGTCGAAAAATCCCTACCCATTTCTCTTCTAAAATACCCTATTAACATTATATAGGTTTTGTACTTCTAAAAAGGCCAACTCTAGTACTCTAAGATGCAATTTGAAGGAGGCACATCGAGGAAGATGTAATCTCTTCAACCGATTCATTCAAATTTCTTTCTTCTTATACTTATTATTATTTAGTTGTTTCATTATAAATTAACAACATAATTATAAATCATATACTTATATTTTATTATTAATATTAAACAACACTATTTAAACTTCTTTCCATCCTATTAAAAATGAAATCCATTCGCGTGCGTACGTACAACTTACCGTCTCCACGCTATGGTGTAATCTGTTTTTCACCACCACCTTACATGGATTGGTATAATGGGGGAAATAATAACTATATATTATTATTATAACATTATAATAATTATAATATATTATACCCCATCCACTCTAGTACCATTCAAAAATTATGGGAATGATTTCATCGCTCGTGCGTACATACGACTTACTGTCTCCACGACGTGATGAGTTTCATTCTCCACGATAACCATTCAATAATGATTATAAAGTATATATAATAAATAATAATGGTATATAAGACATCATAATTCTACTATATTTATGTTTATATATATATATATTTGTGTGTGTTTCATTTACTTCCATTCAATTTAAAAACGAAATGAAAACAACATTCATGCGTACGTACGGTATACCGTCTCCATGAACAGTGTATTTCATTTATTTTATCTATATATATATATATACTGAATATATATAATATAAAAAACATGTATTAAATTCTGGAAGTGATTAAATCATGATATATGTAATAATATCAAGAATAAAAATTCAGAACATGTACGATAAATAAAAAGATTACTACCTAAAACGTTGCTTTAACACGGAATTGACAAATGAACGGGTACTATAAATCATAAGTGAATCATATAAGATATCATAAATATTTATATGGTTATTATCCAAGTTAATAATATTTTTAAAACAATTATATAGTAGTTTTGGATACATATAGAAGAAATCAAACCAAAGGTAAGGGATAATTTTTAAATCACATTTTTATCTGAGATTGTTTATTTGTAATATTTACTGGGGTGTATATTTTTCATCCATGTTATATATAAATGTTATGAGAAAATGTTTTCAATTTTTATATGTATGTTTAAAGTCATTTTTACCCATTTTTTACTTTTACTACATGGTATGGAAGGAATCTTTCTTCTGTTTAACATACGAGGTACTTTTTAACTTTTTCGATAAAAGTATCAGGAGAATGTTTTGTTAAATTATATGGAATGAATGGATTTTTAATGTTTTATGACACATTATTTCTAAAAATATTCCTCTACACTATTTAAATTTTATTTTCAACTAAATTATTTTCTTTTAAAAGTTCATGTCATTTTGAGAAAAGAAATTGTTCTTGAATAAGAAAAGATATTTACCTCATGAACTAAGTTCAAATGTTTTATCAAAATTATTCTCCATATAAGATTACCTAGGGTTATATTTCTATCTCTATTATTAATTTTATATGATTTTATTTATGATAGATTTTTTTATTAAATCCATTTATTTTATATTAATTTTGATGGAATGATGTTTAATAAAACCATTTTATTTCATGGGTTATGCCATGATGAATGATTTATGTTCTTTTTATGGCACATGTAAGATTGATTTCATTATGAAATTGGTGGGAAATATATATCCTTCTAATTAAATCGGTAAAGATTTATATCTCATTATATATACATGAATGGAATAGAAACTAAATCTTGTTCAGCAATAATAGGCTGGAAGAGTAAGTGAATCATGTTTAGTAATACATGGCTGGCTGGAATGGAAAATAAACTTGGTTCAGTAATGGACTTTGTCCCCAACAATGGTCTTGCCTGAAATGCCTTGGCTACTATGGAAATTATATTTTTGTTTATTTCTTTTCCATAATCTTGTGTTTTATTCCAATTCAATTTTATGGTTAATGTCCTATTATGATATATGCCTTGCGTACTACCATGATTTATTTCAAGACTCTCATTTTTGATATTCAAATTTTATGATCCTATTTTCACATTATTATGTTTTTGTTTTTTTTATGTTCTCACAATTTACCCTTTTTGAGAATTTGACCTCACCCTTTTTTTCTTTTCATTTCCCCAGGATTTAAATATAGGTTTTAGGTAAGAAAACAAAAGGGGAAGATCTTTATGGAAGATGTTTAAGATCTTTCATCATGATTAGAAGATTATGTTCTATGTTTCCAAGGACACTAAACTAATATGGTATTTGGGAATCTGTCTGTTTCATGTATTAAGTATTCTGAAAAAAGTAATGAAATTTCCCTGTATGTCTAGCTTGGGTCTCTACAATTATTCTCTATACTATATATGGGGTCATTTGACCCTCTAACCCAATCGTTGTGTGAAAAACATCCTTGGAAAAAAACTCTCCAGACTAGAGAACATTTCCCTCTCCAAGAACACTATCAAAAAAGAGGGAGATTTTCCTTCATTGGATCAAGGATAATTCTTTGGAAGTGATTCTAAAGATGATCAAAGGTGGACATCTCAAGCGAAAGGATCATTTGAAGTCACACTTAAAGACTCCTTTGTAAATGTTTGGAGATACATGGATCACGTCTGGATTATGGTTATAGGATTCCTATCCTTTTATTATGAGTTGCAATGAATTCACACCTCAGACACGTGGTTAGACACATCAACAAATAAAGAATCTACTTAGAGGTAATTTTATATTTAATTAAATTAATTATAAAAAATATATATTGATCCTCTCTTCTCATTTTTGGGTTCTCTCCTTTTTCTTTTATATTTGATTCAATTCCATGGATATTGGATTTCGTCAACATATTGATCCTGGATTGATCATCGATTATGGAAATTTGAAATTTTCAGTACAACCCATCATGCCCTTCCACTGTGCACAAAACCTACAGTGCACATGATCTAACCCATGGCCCAAATCCAAGAGCTTCACAGTCTCCCAGAAATTGACAAGAAATATTTCACGATCTTTCTTACCCAAATCCTAACATGGTTTTTTGGAAGAGAACATGGAAGAAAAAACATAGCCTTTCTACTCAAGGGTTCTCACAGTCCCTTGGCTTCACAGCCTACAAGGCCTAATCATTCAAAATACATAATGTTCATGAGGCATGAACCTCTCATGACTCACACTAACTCATTCCATTTATATCACAAGGCATGAGGTATAAACCTCTCATGATCTTATCATTCCATAGGAATATACGAGGATTACTCATTTGTCACAAAATTACTTAATCATCACATCTTAAGCATTCACAATGACATGGATACATATTCACTTTCAAGAATTTGTCAAAGTCTCTAATTCAATCCATTATCCATTTCCAATTCCCTTTAAACACTTAAATTGACATATGGTGTTTTGTGATCATAAAGAGGTGGTGTGGACTAACCCATCCTATATATGTCAAGTTCACTATCTTAATTTGTGCTTACTACATTTAACCCAAGGCCTAGTATTACCACCCGAATTTGTTTCATTTCAAGTTTAAAAATTTAATACATTTCATTTAAAACATGTCATTTAGTATAAGTCATTCTACTTATGGTTTTCATACTCAATTTTCCTAAACATGTAAAATTGATGTAAGGAATAGTCATTTCAATTGCAGGATGTCACCAACTCACTTTGGTCATCCTAAACAGGGAACCTTAGATTACTTCAAGGAAACTCAACCTATCACGTGTGGTTCTTCTGATAAAAGTCAGGTCATTCATCTTGAAACAATATGGAAAATTCTTACCCCTAGCATAAAGAGACACCAATACATTTAAGTAGGCATGAATAAAATTTCTATTGATACCACATTAATTGAAATATATGGGTAGTGCATTAATCAACTAATTAATACATTAAGAACTAAAAGGGCATGGAAGAGGGACCCTACCTCAATGTGGAACCATGCCATCCACTTTGGCTCTTGGTGATTTGAAACTAAAATTTGTTTCTCCCCTGCAAGGTATATGCACCTTCACATACATATAAGGACAGCTAGCTCCTATGCACACACCTGCATGGCCATGACCAAGTGTGATGGTATTCTTACATATATTCTCATATGAATATACACATTTTTACTCACATGTGCATTCATTTTCATATATATACATAGGAACATCTATCACCATACACATATATTCACTTACATTGATGAATATACATGTAATGGGGGAACCAATATATATATACATACCTATGCGTACACAGGTGAGTTTCCTTAGACCCGGTAACCTGATATCAAACGATAGGGACCAGTGCACTACACATTGAATACTACAAACCTTAAAATAACTAATTACCCAAATTTATCTGGGGAGAAACATATAAGAAAAGAGAAAGATTACCCCGAAAAAAAACTAGAAGACCAAAACCACCAAAACCACCTCACCTTCAGTATCTGTTGCTAGAACACACCCGAACACGACCCAGGAAGCCTTCACATAACCTAGAACCAGAAGAACACTAAAACTCACAGTTAAATCCTAACCTGAAGTTAGGTCAAATCTTTTAGGTAGACATAGAATCTAAAATAGGCCTACAAGAAGAAGTAAACTAGGGTATAAGACCTTACCTAGATGATTTTGATAAGATTTGTGAAGACAATCGGCCAAGAAATTAAGATTAGAGGAGGGTCATGGGGGGTCGAGTGCGTAGCCTTGAGGAGACCCCTCTGTCTAGCATGAATCACGTATGAGGGATGGGTGAGGGGGATATTGGATTAGGTTTTAAATTTTTTAGTGTATGTTCAGTAAATTAATTACATTAAATAGACCAGTCTGCATGGTTTGACCCACATCGTTTGGAAAACGGCATGCCAATCGTGTGGTAGGTGTTGGAACCGATCATGCAGCGGAAGCCCTAAATAGGTGGGTTTTTAAAAAAATTCCACCGATGATTGACGTAAACTTGTTGACACCGGTGAAAAGTATCCCATTCATAGCTGAGGAACACGCATGAAGGATTTTAAGCACAAAAATAAACTGTAAAAAAAATACCTGGTTTAATATGAATCTGTGCACGACGTCTACTTTCCATTGATGATCATTTCTCGATAATCTGAAGTTAAATTCTTCTAGATCATCCACACATGCTTCAAAGAATCTGCGGGGAAGTCGTTCATCATAATCCAGGTGCTATATAGGAATTACGATGACGCCTTCGATGCTCCAAAGATCATTGCACCACTTCGCTAGTAATTCCTGTGAGAGTTCTTGATCCATGCTCCTTGGATCCAGAGAATATCTCTCTAGATTATGGGAGAGAGGAGATGAGAGAGATTCTCAATGAATATTACTTGTAAAAATCCCCTCCTCTTCTATTTATAGTGGTTAATTAAAATAACTTGTATCACCTTGCCAGCCCGGAATACTTAATGCACTATCAACGACATTTTATGACTTCTAAACTAAGTCATATATATTATTCTCATTTACTTGTAATATATTAAAATATATTACTCAATAATAACTGAGTCATTAACTCGACACATCACTCCCAAAAATATCAATTGAACCTTGAATAATTTAATATTCATCAATTAATATATTCACCTGTTCACTAAAGCTTGTAAATACGTTTAATAAATAAATTCAATACTCATTATTCTAAACTCAATTAACATGAATTAATTTATTTCATTGGTGATCGTTTAACTTTGGTCAAATTTCGGACCCCTGTGGTGGGGTCCACTATGTCCAAAACTCGTATTCAACTGAGTAGCACAGATTCTTGGATACAGTATTGTGTGTGAACCTCTAGGCCCTTATCTCAATAGCAGTGAACAACATTCGCAGACCAAGAGAGGTATCTAGAAACCCATCATGTCCCCTAAAGAGATTCAGATTTTTACAGCAGCGACAACCAACCTATGAATATGCACTATGTAGTATAATATCTTTGTTTGTAATATCTCATAAATAAGGACGCACTCATATGTCCTCACCCGTTTCTTGCTTAATTGTTTGTTGATTTAACTGGACAGATTTACCCTTTATTTCCATGACCATTGTCTTATAAAGGTAATACCATCCATACAATCATGGAATGAGATATATTACTACCATAACTCGGAAGTGACAAATCTTATATAGATCATTCAACCAATGACATGCCACCACTAATGTACCCACCAAAAACTACCTCACCATGGATTCATTGCCATGATTTTCATCTTGCATCAAAGTACATAATCCAATGACATACATTCGTAATGATCTCAAGTCAGGAGACCATTACACATTATCATATATGGGAACATCCAATGAATCCTGAAACATGTGTTGTTCCTATTGGCGGGTCAGTACTCAAGATCTCACTACTACAGATCACCAAGTGTGAATGTCATGACACGAAGTCTCAATGCTTTTGAGCCCCCAAAACTTGATGGTCAAACAACTACGGTGTCCAATCATTAAGATTTATCTTGACCATAGAACATAAATTTAATATTAATTTCACATTATCTAGAGGTTCTCATTAAAGCCCAGGAACTTCTATAACCATTCAATACGACAATTAATCTTTAGACATTTCCATTTCAATAGTGGACGTAGAAAATTATACACTATATTGGTAGGATGATATCATGTATAGCTAATTGTATACATGATATGGTAATTAAAAGCACTAAATAGTTGGTTCTAGGGAACCCACTATTTCAACAGTACTCTCTATTTAAGAAACTCCCCCTTGCATGGGCTGGGTGCACAGTTTTGGAAACTGTTCAAAGCCTATGAAAAAGCCTCTTCCCCCCTTAAATAAGGCCATATAGTTACTTCTATAGGTCCTATGGTTTTCATACAAACTGTGCTCCCTCTACAGTTTTCCAAAAACCCTATTTTCCAGTTCTAGCACTCCTGATAATCTTCAAACCACCTAGGAAACTTAGCAGGGTTTCACCCAATCCTTCAAACATCACTTTTAAGTGACCTAACTCTCAAAATTACATTTTTAGGCTTAGTTTTAAAAAAATCGCTCAATAACTGAAAAGGTTCAATACCCATTCACATTTTAACCCTGTTCAAAATTTGGATCATTACAGCCTTCCCACATTACAAATTCGTATCCCCGATAATCCTTAGGGAATAACTTAAACCTGACTAGTCCTACAAGGGTCATCAGGTTTCATTCAAATGGTAGAATTTCCTTCCCAAACGCCCAACACACCCTTAATAAATTCAAAGTAAACAGTTACTTGAGATGTTTAAAACTTTATCCAATGCTCATTTTACAAACAAAACATTGAGATAGCACTTACCCAATCCTTCTCGACTAGATACACGATCACGTCATCATCTCATCAAGAAAATGGCCAAAGGTACTTCCCACCATAAGATTTAATGTTAAGCATCCAAACTCAAACTACCACTCCTTCATTGCTTGAATTTCCTTTCCAAGAGAACTCTAAGAATTCCAATGACACTCATAGTATGACTTTTGATACCATCCAATGGTCGACTCCCCATCAACCAAAAATTCTAAGTTGAGCCGGTAGTTCGTGAAAACCCCCAACCGACACCAAACGTACCTGTATTAACATGGTGATGTTCTTCAAAATGGTTCTTCACCAACCTTATTCATTAAAAAGAGAGGAAAAGGTCAACCAACTGTAGAAAAATAATTATAAACATGAAAGGATTAGGTGGCCAATGCTTTATAAGCTAACCCACGATGCCTTCTCCCAAGGGATATCTCATTTACAATAAACACACTCACTGAAGCCTATACCCTAATCTCGATGACGTTTCGAAGATCAAACCATAAGGGAAACCACAAATACCACATGCAACTCCATATGAGAATCACCCAAATAATCCCATAAGCATTAAAGTGTTAGTGCAACGTAAGACCAACACTCGCTTTTTCTATCTTGGATGAAGATAGAATGAGGGATATTCTCTTCCCATAACAAAATAAACTAAATGAATTTTAATAGATTCTAGTCAATCATACCCGGCTATTGGAAGGAAGATAGGTCGAACCACAATTGGTCGACGACTAGGAAGGGACTCAGCTTCACCTAAAGACAAACTTCCATTTTCCAAACACAAAACCTTTACCACATGAGGAAATTAAATGATCATTCAAATATTACCACCAAAAAAATTCCTAAGACAAATGTGTTTTATCAGGGTTTTCCTTAAAAACCAAACATAATAACATTAGGTTGCTGGGAAAACACTATCAGGTATTTAAAATTCATAAACCTCAAAGTCATTCAAGAATGATGAACCTTTACCAAAAGAAATTTTTGGTAGTGTATCTTCTACTTGGAAGGACACATTTACCAGATTTGACATGAAACTCCCCACCATAGGAGTGTCCCAACTACAAAAGAGATGATAACTAACCACTCACGAGCGCACTAGACCAAATCAACACAAAAGGAATTGTGACGCTCTACTGATCCATGAATACGACGTCAAAAAAATATAAGAAAACCAAACTAATGAAACCTGCATGTCAAAACACCGGATACTTTAGAAACACATCATGAGCATTGGGATGAACCTACATACTTAATGCTTAGGTTACTCCACTAAGAGATAACCGAAGACCACACTTAACATTTCACAGATCAAAGATTCAACCGATCTCATCTAGTTAATTATAACATTTATCACTCGATGGTACCGTATACATTGATGCATAACACCTGAGGAAAAGAAAAGGGGTCTAACAAAAAAATATGCAGCCAAACATTCCATTGGAATGTCAAACCTTCTGAAAACAAGCATTACCCATTTCCAAAGCCTATAACATGATCCATGAAAACATGACCACCCATCCAAACAAGGGTGTCACTAGAAAATGAAACTCCTATAATGGACAAAATCACCCGAACGACAAAAAACATAAAAAATCTCACAGTAGAAATGAATAATTTATGTTCTAATGGCACTACCTGACAAAGGATATCCCCTTACAAAAAAAAGTGTCAACCCAAGCATTGGGTCATGCCAAAAAAAATTCCTAGCCTCGACATCCTAACCTATAAGACAATGATAAAGAATAAATTCCTAAAATTTTAATCAATATCTAATAAGAAAACATCATATTGAAAACACTTAGGGATCCATTCCAAGGAAACCAAAATAGGAGGGATCAAGCTACACATACATGATGGTTTTACCAAGGTCAATACTTATGGTTCCATTTCCAAGACCTTTATATTTAATCACTATTAAATCTTTAAACATCTAAAATATTTAATCTCAAGCATCACGTTCCATGTAAAACAAAACAAAAGGTAATTGGTTTAGATAACACCCCCTGATAATTGTAGGCAAGTTACATTAAACATCATTTTAAAAACATTTACATGAAGACATTCAATGACATACCATCATAAACAGGCAATTTATCATAATAAAATTCTATTACTACTATGAAAACCTATTGGGGTCCCATTAAGCTAATTCAATTCAGATCAAAATTGAACAAATTTTACATAAATAAGCATTTCATAATGCATCATTTCATTAAATTCAACATGGTTTTCCATTTCCCAACTCATGAAGCACACATACACATCATAGATTGGTAAATGGACACCATTTATCAAAACTAAAATCACATTAGAATTATAAAATGCTCACATATATATATATATATATATATATAATAGTACAGATAGATGGGTTTCCATCTATCAACCTATAAAGCACCCATACACATTAAAATTTCGCATTTTGTTCCCTTTAATTAAAATCAATTAACCTTATATTTTTAAACATAACAGACTTTACATTTTAATAATATCCCTAAAATGTATATGTATGTATATATATGTGTGTGTGTGTGTGTGTGTGTTTCATTCTCATGATGGTTTGAATCTACGGGTTATCATTTCCTGGTTATAAGGCACTCATACACCTTATAATCAAAAATTGGCTCTCGATCATTCACAACAATGATATACAAGGCAAACATGTTATCATAATAATTACACACAAAATGCATTCTAAACAAAGTAAAATAATCGAATAACCTATAGCTAACATAGAATCATGTTATTTAAGAGCCTTCGCATGGAATATAAATATTAGCCAGGGCATGGAACTAAAGGCAAAAAACCCAATCAGTAGGTAAACTATAAGTGAAACTACATAGCATGGAACTATGTATAAAATGTTAATTTCTATGTTCCTAATAGGAATCATAGAATGAAACTTCCTTGCCATAACAATCCATGGGTAAAAATACTAGAAATTATATAAATCATTAAGTAGTCTAAATTACAGCAGTCACTATAAGTGAAATCAGATCAACTATAGTAGAAAACAACATGAACAACAATCCCAACCCTGGTCACTTGGTCATTTCCCCTATATGGGCTGATCAGTCCCAAGAATGGTTGTTAACCAAGTGTCGACGCATTTTTAATATCCTATCTACCAACCCAAAATAGTAAGACAAATAAAATGAAACATGATCTCATACCACTTTTTAATGTCTCGACCTAGCTCACCATCGAACCAGTAGCTAGACCAGTGGATCACAAGGCCTCAAGTGAATATCCCTGTATCCTAGATGCTACCTACTAGAAGTGAGGGTCTTGGGAGGTGGTAATGGGGAAACTATACCCTCTTATCAGAGTTACAGAGTGGTAATATTTTAAAATAAACAACGAAAACATAGGAAGTATTTTATAAAAAGTTGACAAAGTAAAAGAAGACATATAATAATCGTTTTATAAGAGTTTTCAATGCCAGTTTACACAATTAATGCATGAAATTATAATGATGCGTAAATGAAATCATTAAACAACCGTCGTGATTTCCACAACCTACTAATACATGAATGAAATAATAAAAAGAACTAAAAAGTCCCAAATTAAACTCCAAGACCATTGATTAGCCACTAAATGAGGCTAATATTCATTGTTAATATACCTAATTTTCATGTTCTTTGTTATTCATAAATACCATTTTAGTGCATTTTACACTTTGAACATCATTTCACATTATGATTGTAATACCTTCTTAAAATGCACTATTATGTGGTACATTTTTGAACATTATTTAAAGTACCCAATGATTCATCTGATTTTAAGGAATTGAATTATACATATTTTAATTTGATATTTTTGTAAATTGATCTACACTTAAATATGAACATGTTTGATTCAGGGATCAATGGAGAATTCGTGGAGGATGATGGAGATATTTGGCAATGAAAGGAAGCAATTCTGGAGAAGGCAGATTGGACACCAGCCCAATGATGAGACTGTGGGGCCCAACATACAGGCCCAACTAATCCCAAATTTCGTGGGATGCTAAAAGACATGTACAGGAACAAATCACTCTTCAGGAGTTAATGCTAATTCGGCCTACATGGTGGTCATTTAGGCGGCCCAAGTTAGAGATACAATTCTGGGCCAGATTCTGCGGCCCAGAAAAACAGTCCACCAATTTGATCATATCTCGGAATACACAACTCCAAATGGGCCCAAATTTTACAGGCGGTTAGCAGACATCCGGAGCTCCATTTTCTTCTTCTATGGACCACCCTGATTCGGCCATCTAGAAGGTCATCCAAACGCGTCTGTTCGGTGGATGAAAACTGGCTGCCACCTCGGGTCAAACGTGGAAAAGTCCAAATTCCACAAGCTTTCCACCACCTATAGCCTACCAAAATTAATTAAGATGCTTTGTACTGTTGGTGGCTCGACCCAAGGCTCCCAAAATGCCTATTTAAGGCAGTTTTGGTGAAGGAGTTTAGGATCTTGGATGCTTTGTTTACTTGTAATGTTATGCTGCATTTTTGTTGCCTCAATTTTGTCTTTCACATGTAAGTTGTTCAATTCACTTTAGTTTCTTAATAAAAGTTCTTCTTCTACTCTTATTCTGTTGTTCTTAATATCACTTTGATACCGTTGGATTAATGTGTGAATTTATTCACACCAACCCTTGTGAAATTATTCACACAACGGTGGAGTGATCATTTTATTTTTGTTGTTTTCTTTACTTCTCCATTCCTCCCTTATGAGTCTACTTTCCGCTTCCATTGAAACCATGGGATCAATGGAGGGCTAACCCACTTATGGGTTGATCCAAGGGAGTAGCAAGGGGCTGGATTGGATGTTATTTATCACCTAATTAATGTATAATCACTTCTTTAATTGGGATTTTTATTTGATGATTTTTAAACTCCATCGTCCTTGTTGAATTTAAGGCCACACACCTCAAGTACTAATACGATCCTTTACCTTGAAGTGCTCAAAACTTTGATCCTTCAAGTGTATAGGTGATTAGTATTAGAGGGTGTAGTCATTAAACCAGTAAGTGATGATGTTGTTTTATCTCCTTAAATGAATCCATCTCAAATTTAAGAAATTGAAATCATTAAAAAGAAAATACATCCAATCCACCCCGAGTGATAACCTAGGATCAACTCATTCTTTTAAATTGAATCCACTTAAATATTTTATATATATTTAAAACCCATCCAAAATCAATCCAAGTTGGCCACTTCATAGCCAAAAATCCATCCCTTAGGTTGTGTATCTTAGGTATCTTCTTTGGTCTCTGTGGAATCGACAACCCAAGCTACACTACAAGGACCGTTCTACCCTTCTTCTCTTGGGTAAATTTGGGCGTGAACCAAATTTTGGCGCCGTTGCCGGGGACCAAGTAAGTACCTTAGATCAAAAAAAAAACCTTCTTTCCTCACCTCCATTCTTCTACTCTCACCCAAGATCTCTTATCTTGTCCCTTTCTCGCTTTTTTTTTGGCGCATGTCCGCCTACACCCGCGATTTCTCAAACAGACTAGTTAGGGTGGAAAGTACTAGGATAGGGGAGTCAAGTGCACCTAAGGGGTTGTTTAAATCAGATTCAAATATTCTTGAAACCCCAAAGTCAGAACTTGAAACAAGTCCAATGGAGGGTCATCCACAAAATCAAATTGTAAACCCTGGGGGGAATCAAATGGGAAACCAAAACCAAGAAGCTCCAAACTTAGGGAATGTAGTTGATCAAACCATGAACGACTACCTCACTCCAGCTTGGACCAATGTCCCCTCATGCATTAGACACAATTCCATAGGAGACACCAACTACATATTCAAACCCCATGTCCTAAACCACCTTCCAACCTTTCATGGGATGGAGTCAGAAATGCCATACCTTCATGTCAAAGAGTTCAACGACATTGTTGAAACCATGTGTCCACCACATCAACTAGAATCTGCTAAGATGAGGCTATTTCCTTTTTCATTAAAGGATCGAGCTAAAAATTGGCTAAACAACTTGAGACATGCATCAATCCACTCTTGGGACCAACTGCAAAGAGAATTCTACAAAAAATACTTCCCTCATCACAAAACAATTGCACTTAAAAAGAGCATCCAAAACTTTTTTGAAAAAGAGGGAGAGTCATTCTATGAAACATGGGAGAGGTTCAAAGACACCCTAAACATGGTTCCACACCATGGGTTTTCCATACCTGAACAAGTGAGAATTTTCTATGAAGGGTTGGGTCCGGGTAATAAACAATTCATTGACATGATGTGTAATGGAACTTTTAAAAACAAAGCCCCAAATGATGCTTACGAGTATCTGGAAAGTCTGGCTGAACAAAACCAAACTTGGGGAACTTCACCTTATTCTGAAAAGCCACAAAGAACCACTGGAATTCATACACTTAGAGAAGAGGAAAGCCTTAGGGCTAAACTCGCAGCACTCTCTAGGAAGGTTGAAGAGATAGACCTTAGGAAAGTCCATGAAATCCAAAATGTAGACCTTGTTTGCACAATTTGTGACAAACATGACCCTAAAACAGACAACTGCCCAACCATTCCATCCATCAAGGATGTTCTTCTAGGAGGACCCCCAGCGGAAGTCAATGCCCTAAACTTTCAAAAGCCCCAATACCAAAACACCTTCAATCCAAGGTACAATGACCACCCAGGCTTCCGCTGGAAAGATAACCAACAACCTAGCCAACCACAGGGACAAAATCCTTACCCCCATCAGAACTACCAAAACCATAACCAGTTCCAAACCCAACCTATCCAATACCAACAACCACCGGTCCATTTTCAACAAACCATCCCACCTCCAAAATATCCCCCTGGGATAAACCAACCTACTCAAGCACCAACCCAAACTGTTCCACAAAGCCTACTAGAACAACTGTGCAAACAAATGGAGAGGATGAACTCGGAGGTATCTTCCCTAAAACAAGAACTTCAAACCATCAAAACAGGAAAGGCACCCATGCCTACTCAGGCGGTGCCATCCTCAACTTCAAGGGGAGAGTCAAGTTGTGCTCAAACAACTCATGAACAAATAAAGGCTGTGACTGTTTTAAGAAGTGGGAAATCAATTGAGAAACCTGAACAACTAATTCAGAACCCACCTGAAGATTCAAACTTGGATGAGAATTCAAGTGAACCACAAGATCAAACTGAGGAAACTGATAACAATGTGAAAGAAACAACTCTTCAACAAACAACCCCACAACCTGCACCATTTCCCCAACGCATGAGGGGGAAATCCAAGCCTGAACTGAGTGAAACATTGAGGGAAATCTTCTCACAAGTCAAGTTGAACATTCCTCTTCTCGATGCAATCCAAACCATACCTTCCTACTCAAAGTACCTTAAGGACTTGTGCACTTTTAAAAGAAAATTTTCACATAAAAACCAAGTCCTTTTGGCTGCTAATGTGAGTACCACCATTCAAGGGACCATTCCTCCTAAGTTGAAAGACCCAGGTTGCCCTTACATCAATGTTGAACTAGGAGAAATCAAAGTTGTCAAGGCCTTGTGTGACCTAGGTGCTAGTGTCAATCTCATCCCATATGCTGTGTACTACCAGTTAGGCCTAGAAGAGCTCCAACCCACATCTGTCACACTTCAGCTTGCTGATCGTAGCATTAGGGTTCCCAAGGGGATTTTAAAGGACGTTCTGGTAAAGGTTGAAAACTTCATCTACCCTGCTGATTTCATTGTACTTGACAACCATCCAAATTTAGGAAATAAGGAACAAACCCCAATCATCCTTGGTCGTCCTTTCCTTGCAACAATAAACTCTGTTATCCGAGTCCGAAATGGGAACATGACCATCACCTTTGGGAACATGAGTCTAGACTTGAACATCTACAATGCCAGCTCACAAATAGGGGATGACGAGGATATTCATGAAGTAAACATGATAGGAAGCATTGATAATGAATCCATGGAACATCAAGGAATATTTGATGAATGTTTAAGTCAGAATGAGATTGATTTCCTTTGTTCACATGAAGGAAGTTTATCTCCTTGGCTCAAATCATTTTCAAATTGCTCCTATAATGATGTCTTAGGACCAACAATCAGTGAAACCTTTCAGGAAAACACATTCATGGAGACAACTCAAACTCCCTTCCCTAACCCAGGTCAATACAATCTTGTGGCTGAAACTTCTACACATGGGGAATCAATTCAATCTGAAAATCTAGGAAACAAATTTGATCTTGATCCAATGCCCCAATATTCTGCTGAAATTCTGAACCAACCAGATCTTGAATTGAAGGAACTTCCTACCTCCCTCAAGTATGCCTTCCTAGGGGAAAATCAAACACATCCTATAGTCATATCTTCTTCTCTTGAAGCCAATCAGGAGGGGATGCTTCTAGATGTCCTTAGGAAACACAAGAAAGCCATTGGTTGGACCCTGTCTGATATTCCTGGGATTAGCCCACTTATTGGAACTCATAGGATTACTCTTGAATCTGAATCCAAACCATGTCGTCAACCTCAGAGGAGACTCAATCCAAATCTTATGGATGTGGTAAGGAAAGAACTTCTTAAGTTGTTGAAAGCTGGTATCATCTACCCCATAGCTGAGAGTGAGTGGGTAAGCCCAATTCAAGTTGTCCCAAAGAAAGCTGGAATCACTGTGATCACTAATAAGGATGGGGAAATTCTTCCAACTAGGGTGAGTAGTGGCTGGAGAGTCTGTATTGACTATAGGAAGCTCAACTCTTGTACCAAGAAGGACCATTTTCCCTTGCCCTTTATTGATCAAGTCCTCGAGCGAGTGGCGGGTCATCAATTCTATTGCTTCCTAGATGGGTACTCAGGTTACAATCAAATTGAGGTCTCCCTAGAGGATCAAGGGAAGACTGCATTCACATGTCCTTTCGGTACCTTTGCCTTTAAACGCATGCCGTTCGGGTTATGCAATGCCCCTGGAACCTTCCAGCGGTGCATGATGGGAATCTTCTCAGACATGGTAGGGGATTTTCTTGAGGTCTTCATGGATGACTTCTCTGTGTTTGGGGATACCTTTGAGGGATGTCTGCAGAATGTGGATAGAGTCTTGTCAAGATGTGAAGAAAAAAATCTGGTCCTAAACTGGGAAAAATGCCATTTCATGGTTAAAGAGGGACTTGTTCTAGGCCATCTGGTCTCGAGTAGGGGGATTGAAGTTGATAAAGCAAAGGTTGACATCATTCGTCACCTTCCATCACCCAGAACTGTTAAGGAAGTGAGGTCCTTCTTAGGACATGCTGGTTTCTATAGAAGATTCATTAAGGACTTTAGTTCAATCTCTCGCCCTCTTTGTGCTCTCCTAGTAAAGGATGCTCCATTTGTGTGGACAGAAAGCTGTGAGGGTTCATTTTCAACCCTTAAATCCGCTCTCACCTCTCCTCCCATTATGAAATCTCCAAACTGGGACCTTCCTTTCGAACTCATGTGTGATGCCAGTGACTTTGCTGTAGGAGCTGTGTTAGGAAAACGGTGTGATAAAACTCCATATGTCATTTCTTATGCAAGCAAATCCTTAAATGATGCCCAAATCAATTACACCACCACTGAAAAGGAGTTACTTGCTGTTGTGTTTGCCTTAGAGAAATTCAGGTCCTACCTCTTAGGATCACCCATCATTGTATTCACCGACCATTCAACTCTAAAATATCTCTTCCAAAAACAAGATGCAAAGGCTAGATTGATTAGGTGGGTCCTTCTTCTTCAAGAGTTCGATTTAACCATTAAGGATAAAAAAGGTGTCGAGAATGTTGTAGCTGATCACCTCTCTAGGTTGGAATTCAAGGACAAATCACATCACCTTTCTGTGTCTGATTCATTTCCCGATGAGAACCTCTATTCTGTGAGTGACTGCCCTTGGTATGCTGACATAGCCAACTTCTTAGTTTCAGGGGTCATTCCAAAATTCTTAGGGACCCAAGCTAGAAGAAAATTTCTTTCTGATGTCAAGCATTATGTGTTTGATGATCCATACCTATATAAGTTCTGTCCTGACCTAGTCATTAGGAGGTGTGTGCCAGAATCCGAACAAGAGTCCATCCTTAAATTCTGTCACAGTGAGGCATGTGGAGGTCACTTTTCCTCTAAGAAAACATCTGCTAAGATTCTTCAATGTGGTCTTTTCTGGCCCACCCTTTCAAGGGACTCCTACACATATTGTCAAAGCTGTCCTAGGTGTCAACAAGTAGGGTCCATCACAAAAAGAAATCAAATGCCACTCACTCCTATCTTAGTGGTTGAAATCTTTGACTGTTGGGGAATTGATTTCATGGGTCCCTTCCCAAACTCTCGGGGATACCTCTACATACTCTTGGCTGTCGATTATGTCTCAAAATGGGTTGAGGCCATTCCTACAAAATCCAATGACCATCAAACTGTGATTAGATTCCTTAAAGAAAACATCTTCTCTAGATTTGGGATTCCTAGGGCTATCATTAGTGATCGTGGAACTCATTTCTGCAATCGCCCATTCTCATCGCTCATGGAGAAGTATGGAATTTCTCACAAAGTGTCCACTGCTTACCACCCACAAACCAATGGTCAAGCTGAGTTAGCCAATCGAGAAATCAAACAAATTCTTGAGAAAACTGTTAATCCATCTAGGAAAGATTGGTCGAGCAAACTCTTAGATGCTCTTTGGGCATATCGAACAGCATTTAAAACTATCCTAGGAATGTCCCCATATAGGTTGGTTTATGGTAAAGCATGCCATTTGCCAGTGGAGATTGAGCATAAGGCCTTTTGGGCAATCAAAAAAATGAACTTTGACATTTCTTTGGCCGGAATAAAGAGGAAATTGGATCTAAACGAGCTTGAGGAACTTAGGATGGAGGCTTATGAAAATTCAAGGATCAATAAAGCTAGAGTTCAAGCCTACCAGTCTAGGAATCTTAAAACTAAACACATTAAACCAGGGAAACCTGTGCTTTTGTATAGTTCTAAACTTCATTTGCACCCGGGAAAGTTGAGGTCTAGATGGTCCGGTCCATACATAGTGCATAAGGTGTACCCCCATGGGGCTGTTGAAATTCAAGATCCCACCAATGGTCAAATATTTAAAGTTAATGGTCATAGAGTCAAACCATTCATAGAACCATTCCAAAAACATGAAGTTGATGAAGACCTGAGTGAACCTACCTTTGATGAAAAAAAAAACAACAATTAATCAATAAGGGGTTTAAGTCGAGCTAACGACGTTAAACAAAGCGCTGCACGGGAGGCAACCCGTGGTTTTTATGTTTCTAATATTTCTGAATCATCTTTATTTTTCAAATAAGATTACTTAATCATTTTTATATTTAAAAATAAAAAAAATAGACTTTTGACCTGTTCTTCTATTATGAGTATGGATGGGTACGAAAGAGGAGCACCATATTCATCTGTGTCACGTGGTGTGATCCTTGAGTAATACCTTACCCAGAAATTTAAAAAGAAGACAATGTATCATCAGTTTATTTTGTTTTTATTATTCAATGGGTTAAAAAAAATATATAATAATACAAAAAAAAAAAGTCCACGCCATAGGCCGTGGGGCAAACCCCGTCACAACCGGCGAAGCCGCGGGGACTCGATCCCGGGACCGAAGGGAGACAGGGGCGCGCGCTTACCACTGACCTGCGGCTTCTTGTGCTACCTTATTCTATAATTTTTATATATATTCTTATATTTTACTTCCTTTATTATATAAATATATATATATATTGTTTGTTTTGTTTTTTTTTTCTTTTCCTTTTTCCACTAGGGAACTTTGCAAGCGACATGGATATCAAAGGAACAAATTCAAGCTGCAAGAACTTCCAACTTCAACCACCAGGTGGCTTCATTCCATAACCCTCATTTTCAATTTCATTTTTGAACTTTAATTCTCTACCTCTACCCCCTTCTAAATTTTCTTTTCTTTAAACACTGGGGACAGTGTTGTTTTAAGTTGGGGGGGAGATAAAATAAAAAAAAATGCTTTTGTGTCAAAAACAAAAATTGAATGATTTGAAAAAAAAAGTAAATGGAAGGAAAAATTCCTTTAACTTCGAACATGGTAATACACATTGTACACTTTGAAACTGAATATCAAATAATTTAGTATGCCCTGATTCTGATTTTAATCCTTGTATAATTTCATGAGCATAGATTTTGGAAAGTGTGGCTGTCCAATGTGATATGTCATCATTTATATATTCATCCAAATAAAAAAATGCCACAATGCACGTCCTCTAGACTGTGGGGTACTAATTTGAATTTTTGGGGTCCCATAATAAATAGCATAGGCTGGTTTTATTTTTATGAATAATATGAGTATTCAAAAAAAAAATTAAAAAAAATTATTATTAAAAAAATAAAAAATAAAAAAATAAAATAAAAATTTGCGTGTAGAGCAATGGATTGATAAAATGCGAGGCTTTCGGCACTTGGGGATCGTGACTCCAGAGTTGTCTAGCCCTGAGTTTTTCAATCTATCTCTATTTATGGTAATATGAATTTGTTTTTGATTAAGTTAACTCGAGACGATGCCCGAGTATGTGGGCTTCACTTGGTGCCCTAAGGCCTTTGAGTCTGGGAGTCATCGGCAAAGTCTTGCTACATGGGTTAATTTGATTAATTGCAATCTCAATTACTATAGCAATATTGCAAAAAACAAATAAAAAAAAAGAGGGATGAAGAATACTCATATTAGGATTAAATGTGATTCCACCTAGCGCTTCCATGATTTCCCCCTTGAATGAAAATGAACCCCCATATCTATTGTGATTCACAACACATCATTACACCTAATTGAGTTGGATGAAGTATGATGATGGATTTGATCAAAGGAATGGGCTTGGGATTGGGATCTGCTTATGAAAATATCTCGTATTAAAATATTTTTATGGGTTTCATGATTGTTTGTATAAGGTTTTTTTTGGTGATCATTGTGTATTAAAATGTTTTTAGAAAAGGGAATTTGAATTTCATTTTTTGATATATTTTGCTCGGGACTAGCAAAACTCAAGTTGGGGGGTGTGATTAGCCACTAAATGAGGCTAATATTCATTGTTAATATACCTAATTTTCATGTTCTTTGTTATTCATAAATACCATTTTAGTGCATTTTACACTTTGAACATCATTTCACATTATGATTGTAATACCTTCTTAAAATGCACTATTATGTGGTACATTTTTGAACATTATTTAAAGTACCCAATGATTCATCTGATTTTAAGGAATTGAATTATACATATTTTAATTTGATATTTTTGTAAATTGATCTACACTTAAATATGAACATGTTTGATTCAGGGATCAATGGAGAATTCGTGGAGGATGATGGAGATATTTGGCAATGAAAGGAAGCAATTCTGGAGAAGGCAGATTGGACACCAGCCCAATGATGAGACTGTGGGGCCCAACATACAGGCCCAACTAATCCCAAATTTCGTGGGATGCTAAAAGACATGTACAGGAACAAATCACTCTTCAGGAGTTAATGCTAATTCGGCCTACATGGTGGTCATTTAGGCGTCCCAAGTTAGAGATACAATTCTGGGCCAGATTCTGCGGCCCAGAAAAATAGTCCACCAATTTGATCATATCTCGGAATACACAACTCCAAATGGGACCAAATTTTACAGGCGGTTAGCAGACATCCGGAGCTCCATTTTCTTCTTCTATGGCCCACCCTGATTCGGCCATCTAGAAGGTCATCCAAACGCGTCTGTTCGGTGGATGAAAACTGGCTGCCACCTCGGGTCAAACGTGGAAAAGTCCAAATTCCACAAGCTTTCCACCACCTATAGCCTACCAAAATTAATTAAGATGCTTTGTACTGTTGGTGGCTCGACCCAAGGCTCCCAAAATGCCTATTTAAGGCAGTTTTGGTGAAGGAGTTTAGGATCTTGGATGCTTTGTTTACTTGTAATGTTATGCTGCATTTTTGTTGCCTCAATTTTGTCTTTCACATGTAAGTTGTTCAATTCACTTTAGTTTCTTAATAAAAGTTCTTCTTCTACTCTTATTCTGTTGTTATTAATATCACTTTGATACCGTTGGATTAATGTGTGAATTTATTCACACCAACCCTTGTGAAATTATTCACACAACGGTGGAGTGATCATTTTATTTTTGTTGTTTTCTTTACTTCTCCATTCCTCCCTTATGAGTCTACTTTCCGCTTCCATTGAAACCATGGGATCAATGGAGGGCTAACCCACTTATGGGTTGATCCAAGGGAGTATCAAGGGGCTAGATTGGATGTTATTTATCACCTAATTAATGTATAATCACTTCTTTAATTGGGATTTTTATTTGATGATTTTTAAACTCCATCGTCCTTGTTGAATTTAAGGCCACACACCTCAAGTACTAATACGATCCTTTACCTTGAAGTGCTCAAAACTTTGATCCTTCAAGTGTATAGGTGATTAGTATTAGAGGGTGTAGTCATTAAACCAGTAAGTGATGATGTTGTTTTATCTCCTTAAATGAATCCATCTCAAATTTAAGAAATTGAAATCATTAAAAAGAAAATACATCCAATCCACCCCGAGTGATAACCTAGGATCAACTCATTCTTTTAAATTGAATCCACTTAAATATTTTATATATCTTTAAAACCCATCCAAAATCAATCCAAGTTGGCCACTTCATAGCCAAAAATCCATCCCTTAGGTTGTGTATCTTAGGTATCTTCTTTGGTCTCTGTGGAATCGACAACCCAAGCTACACTACAAGGACCGTTCTACCCTTCTTCTCTTGGGTAAATTTGGGCGTGAACCAACCATCCTAAGATCCTGCTAATTCCTTCGCTCTTAACTCTAGGGATGAGAATACAACAACAACCAATGTCCACGGTCCACAGTCCAATGAATAATAAAGGGATACTCAGGTACCCCAGTGTAGTTGTGGCCTGAGTAGGGTGTGAGATATAATTCTCAATAGGTGGGCACCACCAGTTTCTAGTAATATCTAGATTTTGTAATTTAAATTTAACAATGTTCATAAATGAAGAATTAATAAAGAAAACTGATCAAGTAAAAAACCACCCGTCCAGGTTCCTATGGGATACCTGACGGTAATACCTGCTTCAACTCATAGTCGGAAAGACTGTATGAACATGTCACTATTTATATATATATAATAGAATATATATATATATATATTATAATTATAATTACATTTATATAGGTTGGATTGGACCAGTACATATCTCACATGCGTCCAAAACCAGGGAAAAGCTCTCACAGTCTAATCCCTAAACCAAATCCAAGAGCTCTCATAGTCTCTTGGGATGCTTGTGCTAAAAGGACCAGAAAATAACTCATAGACATCCCTCACCATGGGAAGAGCACATATTCTAAACCCTATCCCATCTCTAAGAGCTCTCACATTGTCCTGGAAATCGACAAGAATGATATCACAGTCTTTCTTACTCAAAGGCTCACATGGTCCTTTAAAATGCCACATGGTAGCACACACACAACCTTCTTACCCAGGGTTCTCACCATCCCTTGGCTTCATAGCTTACATGGAATATTCATTCATAATACATAATTCATGAATAATTAACCTCTCATGCTTTACATTAACCTATTCCATTTATATCACAAGTCATGAGGCATAATCCTCTCATGATCTTATTAGTTCATATCAATATATGAGGCATACTCATTTATCACAAAATTACTTAATCATAACATCTTAATCATTTACAATGACATGGTTACATGTTCATTTTAAATCATCAGGCAAATCCTCTCAGGCAAGCCATTATCCATTTCAAATTTCCTTTAAACACTTCAATTGACATATGTATATTTATCATCATAAACAAGATCTATGAACTAACCCGTCCTAGATATTTCATGTTAACTATCTTAATCAATGATTACAATATTTAACACAAGGTGTGGTCTTACCAACCTAATTTTTTTCAATTAAAGTTTAACTATTTAATAAATTTCAAGGAATGCATGTCATTTGGTATAAGTCAACCTACTCAAGGTTTTCCTGCTCAATTTTCCTAAACATGGAAAATTGATGTAAGTCATAGTTATTTAAATTAGAGGAAGTCACCACCTCACATTGTTCAACATAAAAAATTACACTTATATTACTTCATGTCAAGTCAAGCTATCACATGTGGGTCTTCCTATACAATTCATCTCATTCATATTTCCCCAATATGGAAAATTCATACCCATGGCATAAAGAGACACCCAGACTTTTAAGAAGGCATGAATAAAAGTCTATTGATACCACATTAATTAAAAACATATGGAAGTGTATTAATAATCTAATTAATTAATTATGAATTAATATTTCATTGAAGAGGGACCCAATCTCAAACTGGAACCAAGTCATCCACTTTGGCTCTTGGTTCTTTCTATTAAAATTCATTGCTCCCCCACTAGGTATATGCACCTTCACATACATAAAAGGAAACCTATCCCCTATGCACACACTTTCATGGACATGAGAATGTGAAAGTGTATACTTACATATATGTTTATATGCATATACCCTTCTCCACTCACCTTCCTAAGTATTTTCATATATGTATATATATATATATATATTAACGACTAGATATTTTAATGAAATATTTTTGTTAAATAATTTTTATTCTTCAGTATCTTTCTATGAATAAAATCATAGTTTAAACAAACCGTGAGATGCCCTAACCATAAAATTACTATTATATCCTAGTCATTTGGTTAGAAAGAATAATTATAACTAACATCTTAAAATGCATTGTGAATTCACGAACTATTAATTATTTATAAAAAATATAAATCAATTAGATATTTGTATTTTTTTAGTGAATTAAATTTGGTAATGAAATTAATGAGATATATGTGTTATATAATTAATAAAATATTTTTTTATATTCCTTCAATGGATATTTTAGTCAGAGGGTATGAATAAAACCCTATTTTATGTATAAGAGCCTATTTTTTATGTTAATTTTATACCTTTGAATGGAAAACAGATTTTAAATTAAGATTTTGACACAATAATAATTTATATATGACAACATAAACATGTTATTTTTAATAGAAATATAAAAAATTTCTTTGGTTAATTTTATTATATTTTTTTGATAACTTTCATGTTATGATGAATAATAAAAATACACTAAATTTTAATTAAAAACAACTTTATATTTAGATAATTTATATAGTTAAATTATAATATTTAATGGATTTATATTGTAAATAGAATATATTTATAACATTTATTATAATTTATGTAATTTTCATTAGTTCACATTGAATTTATAGATAATAACATTTCAATCTTTTACAATTTTTTAACTTTTAAAACATATTTTATCATTTCAACAACGAGATTAATTTTAAATTAATTACTAAAAATTATGTGCTTTGAATTTAGAAAAATGGATTCCATATTTGGAATCAGAAGGTCAAAATTGTATGAATAGTTACCTTTTATTTTTGTACATTTTGAATAGTAATTTCAGTAATTATTTTATTTACCATGGATAAAGAGTAAATCTAGTAAATATGGGTAAAAAATATTTTTTAATATAAAACTACCTTAAAACATGTCATAATAATATTGGATGAGATATTTCTGACCATGGACATCAATGGGTCAATTTTGGGACACCATTGATTCACTTGGATATGACAATAACATTTTATAGGAATTATTTTAAAGTATAGATAATTATAACATGAACATATGTCTTTTACTAAATTGATTTTAATATAGGGTTATATAACTAAAATGTATATATATATATATTAATCAGAAATTTAAATTTTTTTCCTAAATCATGTTATTTTATTTACAATTTTTAATCATTAGATAAATATATTTATTTATGACACAATTATGATGTAGTGATTACCTCATTAATGAAAGATACAAATAAAAGAATTTATAAATATTTAAAAAAATTAATTTTGTTATTTTGATGTCATAAATGAATTTTATAGATTATATTGAAAAATTATATTTTAGTTAATGCATTGTTTTTTAAGGAATCGGGTTTTTATTAATTTTTTTAAAAAATTCAGTTATGAATAGTGTCTAAAATTGACACAATTCATAACTTAAAAATTAAAATAGTTTATTAAATGATATTTAAATTAAAAAAACTAAAATTAGAAAAAATGGTTAATATAAGTCCAAATATGTCATAAATAACTTTTTTTGGTTCGTTTGACATGATATTGTAATTACATTAACCTACAATGTGTAAATTACATGATATCACAATGAGATTAAAAATGGTAAAATAAGGGTTAAACTAAAAATAAAAGGATAAAAAAATATTCTAAACATGTATAAAAATTATTTGATGATGGTTATTCAAACAAAAATAATATTATCTTATAATTAAATAAGTTTTGGACCATTTTTAGTCGAAATTGAAATTATAATAAATTAATATTTTGAGAGTTTTCCTAAAGTGTCCCTCTCCTCTCTTTTAAAAGGAAACCTACTTCCTCTCCTATTTAGTCAATTTTGATCCTTCAATCTTGACCAAACCCAGAAAATTTGTAAAGACTCGGAAACTTCAAGGAAAATTTTTTCTTAATTTTATTTGGAATTTTACAAGAATGCAGTTTCTGACGGCGCCTGATTCCGAAGCCCGGTGTGCCCGGAATTAATTTCCGAAATTTGGCTCGAGTACGTTCAGTGAACGAGCGAGCAGGAATTTCTATCTTTTGAACCGGTGCCCGGAATTGAATTCCGAGGGCACCGAGGGAACCGCAGCGCCGGTAATTTCTTAGGAACTCCTTTTCCAGAGTTGCGTTTACATGAGTGTTGATAATAAAAACTGTGGAAGTTTATTTTATAACTACACTACAATTTTTATTAACTTACTCTAAGTGTTAGCTCATGGTGGAAGTTGGGTAACCACCCAACCTCCCTTGGGAGGTTATGAGGGTGGTGGGGCCCACACGAACCCCACCTCTTCATATCCTCTAAAACCCCTCAACTCCCACTTAAATGATTTTAACTTAGTTATAACTTATGTCTTAAATGAGTTGATTTTAATGTGGTGAGTTGTGTGAGTCTTTTGAATTTCAAACACTTGAATTTCAAAAGTCATGTGAAGTTAATTAAATAAGTGGAGAACTTTTTTCATTTGGTTGGGTTGTGTTGTTTGAGAGCTTTTGGAAAGAAGGCTTAGAAGTCTTGAAGTTTCTTCATCCTCTTGACAAAGAATGCGAAGAACAATCGGACATCGACGAGGAACGCCACGTTCTCGGGAACCGTCTTCCGCGACGCCATACCCGCAATACCGACGACGTCTTCTTCCACGACATCTCTTTTCGCGACGCCGAATCTCGTCACCTCTTAAATCAAGGTAGGGGTTTTAACTTTTTAAATTTATGTGGATCTCTCCTTCGAACTTGAAGGTTTATATTTTTCGGGCCTTGATTCCGAATCTTTTTATTTAATTTAAAAGATTGTGAAAGTTTATCATTCATTAAAGGCCGATTGTTAGCAAATAACGCGAGGGGGCCGGACCGCACGAACACGGCCGACCCTCCTCCTATTCATGTTGATTTTGTTGTGGATTGAAATGGGTGTGGTGCGGTGTCGTCGCACTGTGCAGGATCATGCGGCAAGAAACGCGCGGCGCCGTCGCGCCGCGTCGTTAAATAATGCAAGGACGCGACGCCGTCGCGCCGCGTCGAAGAAAGTTGAAGGCGTCGCGGCCGGAGCAGGGCCGCGGTGGAGGGGCGCGGTGTCGTCGCACCGCGCAGGAAAACGAAGGACGCGGCCGGTTCCGGGCCGCGGCGGAACGAGAAGACCGGCGGCCAGCCGGGCCGCCGGTCTCGGAAGCCGGAAGGGGGACCGGCCTTGCCGGTCCCGTTGAGGAAGAACCGGCCGGTTAGGTCGTGCCGGCCGGAAGGGAGAAAACCAGGGGAAATAATTTCCCCCGGCCAGTCTTAATGGCCCCCCCATTATGAGGGGGGACGGTTTCACAGAGGGGGGGCAGGCGGCCCCCCGTTTTCTCGAAGGCAGGCCCCCACGTGAGGGGGGCCGTTTTTCTTTAGGCGCGGCAGGTTGCCGCGCCGCCAGCTGAGGAAAGGCGGGGGCTTTGCCCCCCGCGCGCGGCAAACGAACGGCGCCCAGGCCGTGCCGCCGCGCCGGACCGCGCCGCCGCGCCGGACCGCGCCGCCGCACCGGCCCGCGCCGCCGCGCCGCCGGCCGGGCCGGGTTTTCCGAACCGGTCCGGGTCGTCGGGTCGGGTCGCCGCCCGGGGCGGGTCGACCCGGGCCCAGACCCCCAGTTTCAGACCACTTTTGGTCAAATGCCCGTATCTTGGGCTACGGGCCTCCAAACGACTCGCCGTCAGCGGCAACGCGATCCTTGGATCGAGACGGTCGTTTCGGTATACTATACTCAAGGTGCACATTCCTTTTCGGGAGCCTACGTGGTTTAAACTCCATAGTTAAGCGTGTTTGGCCTCTCAGGGTGGGTGTGAGACGGAAAGACCAATAACTAAAAGACCGGGCTTCCGATTTACGCGCCGTCTATTTCGTTGAATTCCTCTTGATGAGACGGATCTTTTGGAATACTCCGCCCGAGGTTTGGACGCATGTGGAGTATCGTCGGGTTGGTTTTGCCTTAATAACCAACCAGGCCACTGGAACGAAAAAAGCCAATAACTCTCAGACCGGGCGTCCGATTGACGCGTCGTCTGTTGCATTGAGTTCCTGTTGACGATACGGAACTTTTGGCATTCTCCGCCCGTGATTTGGATGAAGATGGATAGTGGCCGGGTTGGATCGCACCGAAATCCAACCGGGCCCCTGTAACGGAAAGGATGATACTTTTCTGACAGAACGTCCGTTTGACGAATCGTCAACGGCGTTGGTGATCTCGTTGAAAAAAAGTCTCTATGAGTATACCCTACGAGAGTTCGGGGTACAGTTGAGATACGGCCGGGTTTGGTTCGCTCACGAAACCAACCGGGCCCCTGGGACGAAAAAGCTAATAACTCACAGACCGGGCGTCCGATTGACGCGCCGTCTGTTGTGTTGAGACCCCTATGACGAGGCGGTCCTTTGAGATACTTCTTCGTGGGACTTTGAGATACTTGGAGTATCGACCTGTAGCTCGTGGAGAGGACCCTCCCAGTGACGAGCGTGCGGAGTACAGAGACCGTGTAACTGGCTGATACCTGACGACTACTTGACCGAATCGACTTGGAGTGAGTCGACTAGCCCAGCGGACAGAGCACTACTTTCTGAGGTGCAGAGCCATGGCGGACGGAGCACTACCTGTGTGACAGTGCAGACCCGCGGTACTCGTCCGGAGAGTACCTCAGCAGGCTACTAGGGGGTGTGCACTACTGTGTTTGGGTGACACACCTCGGCGGGAAGCACTACTATGTCTGGGTGGATGACCCGCGGTAATCGACAGGAGGAGTACTTCAGCAGTCTTAGGTTAGTGAGCAGTACCTCGGAGTCGTGACAGGACCACTGTACACTCCAGAGACGGAGCTCTTCAGCAGTTACGGTTTCGATAATGAAAATCCTGGTTTGAGCTGAGACTTTTGACCTTTGTGTTTACCTCATGATTGAGATGGGTCACTTGATAACTTAGGTATATGTATGGGCATATACCTGGGTAGTAGTTATCCGTTGATTTCACAATCCTTGTGTTTCCTCATGATTGAGATGGGTTACTTGATAACTTAGGTATATGTATGGGCATATACCTAAGTAGAGGTTATCTGTTGAGATCTTCTATGTGGTTAACCTTGATGGTTTTAGTGAGACCTTGAGGGTCTCGGGGTCCCTACTGAGTATCGTTATACTCACCCCTGCACGGGCTATGCCCGCACCTCGTTGTGTTGGTTGCAGACGACGGGCAGTGCTGACAGAGGCCGAGTGTTCGAGGACTGGACGGTACTTGGAGGTGGACTATACGACGAGATGGTACCCGGAGGAGGACCTCACGATGAGACGGTACCCAGAGGTGGACGTGACGACGAGGCAGTACCCGGAGGTGGACCACTGGGCGGGACATACTCGGAGCGGACGGCGGGACCCGAGGAGCAGAGGAGCTATCTGTACCCACCCTTCAGGTGGGATTTCCAGTGGACAGCTCGGCGTAGCAGCTTTACTTTTCAGTTGCTGTTTTCCCTTTCGAGTTGTACTTTACAGTTGGGCTTGTATTTCTGGCCCCTTTATACTTTCCGCACTTACTGTTGTACTCAGTTTTTACTTAGTATTTACTTCTTCCGCTTGTACTCTGTGTGATTGTTTACTTTACAAAGGCAATGCCTTCCCTTTTTACCGGGACTTACGCCTTGGTGCTAGTCGCCAGCCCCTGGCCTATGGAAGGCGGGCTTGGGGTAGTCACGGCACGGGCCCCGAGGACGGGTCGTGACAAAATTTCTCTTCTCAACATCTCTAGTTACATTTTTGAGGTTCTGGTCTTCTCAAAAGACAAATCTTTTGCCCTAAGAGGAAACTTAAAAGGAGGCACATCGATGAAGAGGTAATCACTTCTGCCGATTCATTCAAATTTATTTCTTCTTCTTCTTAATATTATTTAGTTTTTCTGATTATAAATTAATAAAATAAGTATTTATTATATACTTATATGTTATTATAAATATTATAAAACCCTATTTCACCTCTTATCCATCCTAATAAAAATTAAATCACTACAGGTGCGTACAAATTCCTTACTATCTCCACGACGTGGTGTAATCTGTTTTTCACCAACACCATACATGGATGGGTATAACGGTATAAATAATAACTATATATGATTATTAAAACATGATACTAATTTTTAGATAGTATACACCATACACTTCAAACCATTCAACAATTATGGGAACGATATCGTCGCTTTTGTGTACGCAGGGCTTACCGTCTCCACGGTGTGATGTGATTCATTCTACATAATCTCATTAAAAAATGATTATATAAATGAATTTAATGAATAAATATGATATATATTATAATAATACAATTATTTAAATGATATAAGTATAACATAAAAATAGGAATAAGAACTTATCTGAAAAAACATACATAAGAAAATAATGTAGTTAACACCGGAATAACGAGTAACAATGAAATGTTACAAAAAAAACATAAAAATATGATCATAAATATTATCATAAAAATGATTATGATTCTAGAATAAATAATTAATATTATTTAAATCATCATACAGAAGGTTCTCATACATAATAAGGATATCAGACCTTAGGTAAGGGTTAACTTTTCAAATCTTTTTTTTATCCGAGATTGTTTATACGTAAGTATTTACTAGGGGTATATTTGTCATCCATTTCCATGTTTTATAAGAATATCCACATAAAATTTTTACATTTATTATATACATATTTTAAGTAATTTTTACCCATTTTTTATTTTACAACATGGTTTGGAAGGAATCTTTCTTAAATTTACCATATGATGTACTTTTTGGACTTTTCCGACCAAAGTATGAGAAGAATGTTTTTTTAAGTTGTAAAACAGGAAAAAAATTTACACTTTCATAATGCATTATTCCCTTAATGATTCCCCTAAAATATTACAAGGTTATTATCTCATAAAATTATTTCTTCAAATTTTTTTTGATATTTTGAAGAAGGAAAACATTTTTGAAAAAAAAAGATATTTTCTTATGGAATAAAGCTCAAATGTTTTACCAAAATTATATTCCATCAAATATTACATATGTTTATGTTTCTATACATATTATTACATTAATTTTATCGTGTAAATGAAGAAATTATTTTTATGAAATCCATTTATGGATTATATCATGATGGATTGATTTTTAAGAAACCCATTTTATTTCAAGGGTTATGCTATAGTGAATGTTTTTATGTTTTTTTGGCACACATAAGAATGGTTTCATTATGAGATGGGTGGAAAATAAATATTTCTAAAATTCATTGGGTAAATATTTATATCTCATGATATAGACATGGCTAGAATAAAATGTTAATTTGGTTTCATGATACAAGGATGGAATGAGAAGAATACTCGGTTCAGTTATTGACTTTTTCCGATAAGATGGTCTTGACAATGAGACATGAGTAATATGAAATGATTTTCTATGCTTATATGTGTATGCCACAAAATTTATGTATTATGTTATGAATATTGGGATTACATTTTAATTTTATGATTTATCCAATGACATGATATTATGATCTTTTATATACAGGATAATATTTTCAAATGTTACGTTCTAATGAATATGATATGATTTTTATTTCATTTGATTACCCTTAAATGAGAATTTCAGCTCACCCTTTTATATGTTTATTTTCCCCAGGACATGATGAAGGGTATTAAGTATGATATTCCAGAAATGAGTCTAGTAATAATGAAATAAATATGAGACAATGTAGATTTTTTATGAACAAGTTGTTTATAGTTCTCAGATTCGAAAGACACTATACTTATACTTTCATATCATGGTTTTGTTATAATTTTTAGTAAATATACTTCAATTATGAAGTTATATCAATGTATGTAAAGAACCGGATTCTATTTTTGGTATCATAGGAAACTTATAGTTAACCTTTGGAAACTAGGATGAGAAAGACTTATGGATATGTCTATGTTTATGATATAATCCTAGTGTTTTAGAAATGACCATGAATTACATAGGATATAACCTAAAGTTTCCTAAATTGAAATTTTATTCTTGATTATGTGGTTTTCCTATTATGATTAGTGTTTATCACCCTATGCTTTTTGGTTTTAGTCAATGGCTAGAACCTGAAGGAACCGTGATAATGCTGAATGCGACAGGCAATGCAATGGTTGTCCCACTAAGCAACCAAATGTTATGGGAGATAGAATGAAAATATTGTAGCCATGATCACTGAATTTTCTCAAGATATAAATCATGAAAAACATACAAATTAACAAGGAGGGAGAAACATTCTTTTGAATCATTCATGAGGAAGCATCTACCTTTATTCAGAGGGTCTTTTGATCCATTAGAAGCTGAGCATTGGATCAGTACCACTGAAAAGATATTTTCAGTTCTAAATTTTTTTTAACATGATAAATTAATTGTAGTAGTAGACCGTTTGGAAGGTAAAGCTGATCAATGGTGGAATCTTATTAATAATAGAAGTCACATAGATGAAATTGAGTCTATGGAATGGGAAGAGTTCAAGAACTTATATTTTAATAAGTACTTTTCTAGTATTCTTCAAAAAAATATAGAGAAGGAGTTCCTTGAACTTAAGCAAGAGGATGATGAATATGTTGGTACCTACAAAAAAAAATTAACAAGGCTTTCAAGGTATACATTTGGATTTATTATCCAACCAGAGAGTAAGATTGATTAATTCCTTAGGGGGATAAAACCATGTCTCTGAAGGGAATTATCCATAAGGGACTAAAATAGCTTCGAAGAAATTTTTTGATGTGATCTCAAGGTTCAGATGGAGATTGTAGTAACCCATCAGTCATATTGGTTTGATAAGAAGTGAAAAATGGAATTCATAGGAAAATATAAAGACCTCACTAAAATTAATATGATTTTTCACTTATTCTCAAAGTGTGGAAAGAAATATGGAGGGAATTGTTTTAAGGGAACTAGTATATGTTTTATGTGTGGAAAAGGAGGTCATTGGGAAATTGAATGCGGAAGTGATGGGAAAAATATGTCTAATGATGAGAATGAAGAAAAGGCTAAACAGAATGCACCTCCATCACTTCATTGTTAAAAGTGAAATAAAATGGTAAATTATAACAATAAATTCCCTAATACGTGGGTTATTAATGATGATCGACATCAAAAAACTATTAAGGCCAGTGAAAAAGGAAAGTCACATGCAATTACTATCGGCGACGTGGAGTATGGTAATGAAGTGGTGAAAGGTACCCTTACCATGCACTCTAAGGAATTAAATGTTTTATTTGATTCTAGGTCCACCAACTCTTTTATTTCAAAAGAATTTTCTAATGTTATAGTTGTATTAACGCAATAATTAGATGTTTAGTTAGATGTGACAACTCCAAATAGTACAACAGTTACATCAAAAGTTTACAATTATTCTCCAATTTATGTTTGTGGGAAGGTGCTTCTTAAAAATCTTGTGATCCTTACTATAGTGGAATTCGATATGATTCTTGGCATGGATTTTCTTTCTTTATATGGAGATCATATCAATTTCTAAATAAGGAAAGCCACATTTCATATTCCAGATCAATATATGATCATCTATCGATGCAAGAATGAATATAACCATACACTAGAAATTTCTTCCATATTATGGGTCTTGATTCCAATAAATGATGGTTATTTATCTCAAATGGTTGGGGAGAAACTGACGATTTAGAATATTCCCATTTTATGGGAGTTTGATGATGTTTTTCCAGAGGAATTTCTTTGTCTTCCACCAAACTTTGAAGTAGAGTTTTCAATAGAACTCATATTGGGTGATATGCCAATTTCAAATACACCTTATAGAATGGACCCAATTGAGTGTCAGGAATTGAAGAAGCAACTTCAAGAGAATCTTAATAAGGTATTCAGACACCCTAGTGTGTCACCTTGGGGAGTACCTATGTTGTATGTTAAGAAGAAATATGGATCAATGAAACTTTTCTTTGATTATCGAGAACATAACAAGATCACTATAAATAACAAATATCCTCTCCCACATATTGATGACTTATTTGAACAACTACATGGAGCTCAATAATTATACAAGATTGTTCTTTTTTTAGGATATCATCAACTAAATGTCAAAAAGGAGGATATACGAGAGATGTAATTTCGTACAAGGTATGTACACAATGAATTTATAGTGGTGCCTTTTGGTCTTACTAATTCCCCAGTTATCTACATGGATCTAATGAATATAGTCTTTAGAGACTATCTTGATCAGTTTCTGGTAGTCTTTATAGATGATATTATTGTCTATTCAAAGAGAAAGGAAGAACATGAAGATCACTTGATAATTGTACTGAAGACCCTATGAAAGGAGAATCATTAGGCCAAATTTACCAAGTGTGAATTTTGGCTTAAAAATTTTCACTTTTGGGTCACATAATCTAAAGAGAGGGGATATTTGTGGATCCAAAAAAAATAGGTAATTGAAATATGGTTGACACCAACAACAGTAACTAAGATCCGAATTTTTCTTGGTTTTTCTTGATATTATCAATGTTTTGTGAAAACAAATTTCACGATTATCTAATCCACTCACCAGATTGACTCAGAAAGAAGTTAAGGTCATTTGGACGGATGAATGTGAAGATAATTTCAAATAGTTAAAATGAAGTTTATCCAGTGCACCTGTGCTCACACTGCCTTGTAGTGGAGAAAGGTTTGTGATATACAGTGATGAATCCAAGATGGGGATGTGGTTTTTTTTCATGAAAAATGATATGTTGATATCTTATTCCTTACGATAGTTGAAAATCCATGAGCAAAATTACACAACTCATGATTTAGAGTTAAATCCGGTAATCATTTCATTAAAAATATGGAGGCATTATATTTATAGTGAAAGGTGTGATATTTATACTGATCATAAACTTTTAAAGTATATTTTTACACAAAAGGAGCTGAATATGAACCAAAGAATTTGGTTGTAGTTGATTAAAGATTATGACTACTCAATACATTACCACCCTGGGAAAGATAACAAGGTAGAAAATGCTTTGAGTTGAAAAGACCATGCTAGCTTATCATTGATGAGGACCATGAAAGATCCAATATTTATGGACATGCAAAGGATGCATCTTGAAATTTTAATGGAACGGGATAAATATTATATTTCTCAAGTAAATTTTCAACCATCTTTACAAGTTAAGATTAAAGAGGCATAGAATGAATATGTAGAGTTACAAAATAATGTGAGAAATATTCCAGAATTCAACCTTGATTGTGATGAAATTATAAGGTTAATGAATCAGGTTTGTGTTCCCCCCATACCAGAATTAAACAAGGATCTATTGGAAGAGGCTCATAGTTCTTCATTATCTTTTCACCATGGAAGCACAAAGATGTACAGGTACCTGAAATCATACTTCCGGTGTGATGGAATAAAAATAGATGTCCTCGAATATGTCTCTGGATGCTTGGTTTTTGAGCTAGTTAAGGCTGAGAGAAAAAAGGATAAGGGCATGTTACAACCATTACCCATACCAAAATGGAAATGGGAAAACATCCCTATGGGATTTGTCATCGGACTTCTCAAAACATCCAAAGACAATTATATTATTTGGGTTATAGTTTATCATCTTATGAATTTGGCACACTTAATTGCTATTAGAGATGATTTCTCTCTTAATCATCTTGCCAAGATATATGTAAATGAAGTGGTAAGATTTCAGGGAGTGACAGATTACATAATATCTGATCAGGATCCGAGGTTTACCTCGATGTTATGGAAAAGCCTTTAGCATGCTCTGGATACATAGTTAAGTTTCAACACTTTTTATCATCCCCAAACAGATGGTCAGTCTGAGAGGAAAATTCAAACTCTATAATACATGTTGAGATACTTCTTTATGGATTTAAAATGTGGTTGGGATCAACACCTACAATTGGGGGATTTTTCTTAAAATTATAGCTTTAACTCCAGTATTCTGATGGCTTCTTATGAATCCCTCTATGGGAAGACATCTAGAACTCCAACTTGCAGGGAAAAGTTGGCGAAAGAAAGCTATTAGGACCTGACCTTGTTGATTAAATGGTAGAAAAGGGTAGATCTATTCAACAACACATAATAGAAGCTCAAAGTTGACAAAAACGTTGTGCTGATATCCGAAGAAAATAACTATAGTTTGAAGTGGGTGATAAGGTGTTCTTGTGAATATATCCCTAGAATAGTGTAATGAGATTTAGAAAGAAGGGAATATTGTGCCCTAGTTATGTCAGTCCTTTTGAAATATTGGATCGTGTTGGGAAGGTATCTTACCATTTGGAGATTCCACCAAATATCTCTCAAGTTCTTGATGTGTTCTATGTATCTCTCTTGAGAAAGTACATACCTAATCCTTCGCATGTACTAAACCCAGAAGTCGTACCACTGGAGCAAGATCATTCTTATGAAGTATAACCGATAGAGATTCTGGATCATAGTGAAGAAGTTCTATGAAATAAGACGACTCGTTGGGTTAATTTTTTATAGAGGAACCACCAATTTGAAGAAGATACATGGTAACTTGAGGATATAATTAGGGAGATTTATCCTCATCTATTTATTTTCAAGTGATGAATTTCGAATGAAAAATTCAGTTTAAGGCGGGTAGAATGTAACACCTGGGTGTTTTTATGAAATATTTTCTTTAAATAATTATTATTCTTCAGTAGCATTCTTTGCACGCAATCATGGGTATAAATGAACTGAAAGATTCCCAAAATATAAAATTTCCATTATAGACTAGTTGTTTGGTTATTGGGAATAATTATAACTAACTTATCAAAATGCATTATGAATTCATTGACTATTAATTATTTATGAAAAATATAAATAAATTAGATAATTGTATTTTTTTTAGTGAATTACATTTGGTAATTAAATTAGTGATATATATGTGTTATATACTTAGTAAAATATTTTTTATATCCATCCAATGGATATTTTAGACATAGGGTATGAATAAAACCCTATTTTATGTATAAGAACCTATTTTTTAAAAAGGTTAGTTTTACACCTTTGAATGGAAAACCCATTTTAAATTAATATTTTGACACAATAATTATTTCTATATAAAAACATAAACATTTTATTTTTAATCCATATATAAAAATTTACTTTGGATAAAGTTCTGATATTTTTGAGATAACATTCATGTTTTGATGAATAGTAAAAATACACTAACTTTTAGTTAAAAACAAATTTTTACATAAAGATAATTTATATGGTCAAATTATAATATTTAATCATTTTAAAGTATAAATAAAATATATTTTTACCATTTAATATTATTTATTTCATTATAATTAATTTTACATTGAATTTATAGGTTAAAACATTTCAATCTTCTGCAATGTTTTAACTTTTAAAATTCATTTTCTCATTTCAACAACGAGATTAATTTTAAATTAATTAATGAAAATTATGTTTTTTGAATTTAGAAAATTGGATTTCATATTTCAAATTATAATGTCCAAATTGTGTTAATAGGTACCTATAATTTTTGTACTATATGAATAGTAACTTCAGTAATTATTTTATTTACCATGGATAGAGGGTAAATCTGGTAAATAAGGTTAAAAAATAGTAATTTGATAATACAAAAGTACTGTAAAACGTGTCCTAATCATATTTTATGAGATATTTACAACCATGTACATCATTGGATCGATTTTGGGACCCCATGGATTCACATGGATTTGACAATGACATTTTATAACAATTAATTTAAAGTAATGATAATTATAACATAAACATATATCTTTTACTAAATAATTCTTAATATAGGGTTATATAATTGATATATATTTATATAAATAGTAATTAGAAATCTAATAATATTTCATAAGTCACAGTATTTTGTTTATAATTTTTAGACATTATATAAATATATTTATTTATGACAAGATTATAATGTAGTGATTACCTCATTAATGAAAGATTCAAATAATTGAATTTATAAATATTAAAACAAATGTAATTTGGTTATTTTGATGTCATAAATGAATTTTATATATTATATTGACATATTGTATTTTATTTGATTCCTTATTTTTGAATAAATCAGGTTTTTATGAATTTCAAAAAAAGAAATTATGAATAGTGTCTAAAATTGACACAATTCATAACTTAAAACCCAAAATAGTTTATTAAATGATATTAAATTCCAAAAAATCTAATATTTTCTTAAAATGGTTAATAAAAGTCCAAATATGTCATAAATAACTTTTTTTGGGTCGTTTGACATTATATTGTAATTAAATTAACCCACAATGTGTAAATAACATGATATCACGGTAAGATTAAAAAGGGTAAAATAAGGGTTAAACATAAAATATACGAATAAATAAATATTCTAATAATATATAAAAATTATTTTAAGGTTGTTTTTCGAACTAATATCAACTTATATTCAAATTAAAAACTTTTTAGACTATTTTTATTTGAAATTGAATTTATAATAAATTAATATTTTGAGAGTTCCCTAAAGTGACCATTTCCTCTCTTATAAAAGGGCACCTACTCCCTCTCCTCTTTAATCCATTTTTAGTGTCTAATATCTTCCAAACCCTACCCATTTCTCTTCTAAACATCCATAGTTACAATATTGAGGTTTTTTTCCTCTCAAAAGACCAATTATAGTGCCCTAAGTGGAAATTTAAAGGAGGCACATCGAGGAAGAGGTAATCTCTTCTACTGATTGTTTTAAATTTCTTTTTTCTTCTATTTCACATTCTTTAGTTGTTTAACTATAAATTAATAAAATTAGTTTCAATAAAATACAAATATGTTATTATAAATATGAAATAACCTTATTTCACCTTATATCTGTCCTGTGAAAAATGAAATCATCGCGCGTGCGTACGTGTGGCTTACCCGTCTCTACACCGTGGTGTAATCGGTTATTTGCCACCACCTTACACGGATGGGTATAATGGTGGAAATAATTACTATATATGAAAATTATAACATGATAATAATTCTGAGATACTATGCACCATCCACTTTAATACCATTTAATAATTATGAGAACGATATTGTCTCTCGTGCGTACGTAAGACTTACTGTCTCCACGGTGCAATGTGATTAGTTCAACATAATATTCATCAAACCATGATTATATAAATGAATTTAATGAATAAATATTATATATATTATATTAATAATATTATTTAAATGATATAATTATAACCTAAAAAGAGTAATTAGTACTTATCTCACAAAAAAAACATAAGAACATAAAGTAGTTAATACCCGAATAACGAGTAACAATGAAATATTACTAACAAATGGATGAAAATATGATAAGAAATGTTATTGTAAAAATGATTATGATTTTTAAATTAATAAGTAACATTATTTAAATCATCATACAAGAGTTTCAAATATACGAAGGATATCAGACCTAAGGTAAGGGATAGAATTGCAAATCTTGTTTTTATTTGAGATTGTCTATACATAAGTATTTACTAGGGGTATAATTATCATCCATCTCCGTGTTTTATAAGAATATTCTCAAAAAATGTTTACTATTATTCTATGTAGTTTTAAAGTCATTTTTATACATTTTTACTTTTACAACATGGTTTGGAAGGAATCTTTCTTACGTTTACAATATGAGGTACTTTTTGAAGTTTTCCGACAAAAGTATGAGAAGAATGTTTTTTTAACTTGTACGACATGAACGGATTTTTGTGATTTTATGATGGTTTACTTTCTTGATGCTTTCCCTACAATATTAATATCATTTTTTCACATAAAATTATTTCCTCTAAAATTGTGTGATATTTTGACGAAGGAAAACATTTTTGAAAAAGAAAGGATATTTTCCTCACGAATGAAGCACTGCTGTTTTATCAAAATTATTTCCATCTAAGATTACATAGGTTTATGTTTTGATCCATATTATTTATGTGATTTTTTTTTTAGATGATGAAATTATTTTTATGAAATCCCTTTATGGATTATGTCGTTATGGATTGATGTTTAAGAACCCCAATTTATTTCATGGGTTATTCTATAGTGAATGTTTTTATGTTTTTGTGGCACACGTAAGAATGGTTTCATTCTAAGATGGGTGGGACCTATATCTCCCTCTAATGAATCAGATAAAGAATTATATCTCATGAGTTAGACATGGATGGAAGAAAATTTTAGTCATGTTCAGTGATATAGGAATGGAATGAGGAGAGAACTCGGTTCAGTAATGGACTTTGTCCGCTAAGATGGTCTAGGAAATGAGCCTTGACTAATATGAAATGATTTTATACGCTTATCTATGTTTTCCAAAAAAAAGAATGCATTATTTTATGAAAATTGGGATTATATTTCACTTTTATGATTTATCCAATGACATGATATTGTGATCTTTTATATGTAGGATATTATTTTCAAATGTTATGTTCTTATGAATATGATATTATTATTATTTCACTTGTTTACCCTTACAAAGAATTTGAGCTCACACTTTTAGATGTTTAGTTTCCCTTGGAAATTAATAATGGTATTAAGTATGATATTCCAAAAAAGAGTCTGGTTATGATTAAATAAACGGGAGAAAATGTAGATGTTTTATGAACCGGTTGTTTGTGTTTCCCTATTTATAAAGACACTATACTTATACTTTTTTCTCTTGGTATTTTTATTTGTTTTAATAAATATACCTAAATTATGAAGTGATATCAATGTATGTAATTAACATGTCGCTATTTTTGGTATCATAATAAATTTATAGTTAACCTTTGGAAACTAGGATGAGAAATCCTTAAGGATATTTCTATGTGTAGGATACAATCCTAGTGTTTTATAAATGACCATAAATAACCTAGGATAAAACCTAAAGTGTTATAAATTGAAATTTTTTTCAAAATAATGTGGTTTTCCTATTACGATTAGTGTTTATAACACTATGCTTCTTGGTTTTATTAAATGGTTAGATCATAAAGAAATCGTGTTAATGATGAATGCGATAAAAAATGAAATGATTGTCCCCCTGAGAAACCAAATGTTAAGGGAGCTATAATTAAAATTCTTGTATCCATGTTCATATAATATTATAAAGATATGAATCATTCTGGACTTCCAAATGAATAAAGGAGGGAGCAAAATTATGTTGAATCCTTCATGAGGTAGCATCCACCTTCATTCAACGGGTCTTCTAATATATTAGTATCTGAACAATGGATCAGTACCACTGAAAATATATTTTCAGTTCTACAGTGTATTGAATATGATAATGTTATCTTAGTAATATATCATTTGGAAGGTTAATCTTATCAATGGTGTAATCTAATTAAGAATATGAGGAGAATATATGAAATTGAGTCCATGAAATGGGACAAGTTCAAGAACTTATTTTTCAATAAGTACATTCCTTGTATTCTTCAGGCAAAGATGGAGAAGGAGTTCATTGAACTTATGAAAAAAAATGATGAACCTGTTGGTACCTACAATGAAAATTTTACAACACTTGAAATGTATGATTCATGAATTATTATCCAACCTGAGATTAAGATTGATTGATTCTTTAGTGGCTTAAAACCAAGTCTGTGAAGGGAATTATCCATATAAGGCTTCAATAGCTACAAGAAAATAGTTCTATGTGCTCTCAAGGTTGATATGGAGATTAGAGTAGCCCATCAGTCATATGGTTTTGATAAGAATATAAAAATGTAATTGAAAGGAAAATATAAAGACCACACTAAAAAGAAGATGAGTTTTCCATTATTCTCAAAGTGTGGAAATAAACATGGAGGGAATTATTTAAAAAGGACTAGTAATTGATTTATGTGTGGAAAAGAAGATCGTCAGGAAATTGAATGCCTAAGTGATGGGAAAAATATATCTAATGATGAGAACAAAGAAAAGGATACACAAAAATCACCCATACACTTCAATGTTACAAGTGAAAGGAAATGGGGCACTATGCCAATCAATCCCCTAATCCTATGTTTATTGATGATGATCGACGTCAACAAACTCTTAAGGCCAAAGAAAAAGGAATGTCACGTGAAATTACCATCGGCGATGTGGAGTACAATTATTAAGTGGTGAAAGGTACACTTACCATACACTCTAAAGTATAATTTTTTTATTCTTGAACCACCCACTCATTTATTTATAAATAATTTCCTAAGGTAATCACTGTATCACCTCAATAATTACATTATGAGTTAGTTGTGACAACTCTAAATGGAACAATAGTCACATCAAAAGTTTACAATTATTCTCCAATTGAAGTTTATAGGAATGTTCTTCCTAAAAATCTTGTGATCCTTGCTATAGTGTAATTTGATGTGATTTTTATCATAGATTATATTTCTTTATATGGATCTCATAACAATTTCTAATGAAGGGAATTAAATTTTGATATTCTAGATCAATCTATGATCATCTATTGATGAAAGGATGAATATAAAATTCTAGTAGAAATTTATTCCATATTATAGGTTTTGATTCCAATAAATGAATGTTGTTTATCTCAAATGGTTGGGGAGAAACTCACGATTTAGAATAATCCCACTGTACAGGAGTTTGACGACGTCTTTCTAGAGAAATTTCTAGGTCTTCCACAAAACTGTGAAGTTGATTTTCCATAGAACTCATACCGGGTGTTATACCTATTTCAAAGAAACCTTATAGAATGACCCCAACCGAGTTTTAATAATTGAAGAAGTAAGTTCAAGAGAATATTGAAAAGGTATTCATATGACCTATTACATCCCCTTAGGGAGAACCTTTGTTGTTTGTTAATAATAAAGAAAGACCATGAGACTCTGTATTGATTATCGAGAACATTACAAGATCACTATCAACAACAAATATCATCTCCCACGTATTGATGACATATTTTACCAACTATAGAGAGCTAAATACTTTTCCATGATTGATTATCATTTAGGATTTCATCAATTAAGGGTCGAAAAGTAAGATATACCGAAGATGTAATTTTGTGCAGAGTATGGACACTATGAATTTAGAGCGATGCCTTTTGGTCTCACTAATGCCCCTATTATCTTCATGGATCTAATGAAGATACTCTTTAGAGACTATCCTGGTCAGTTTTTGGTAGTCTTTATAGAGGATGTTCTTGTCTATTCAAACATCCAGGAAGAATAAGAAGATCACATGTGAATGTTACTATAGACCTTGAGAAAGGAGAAGCTTTGTGCCAAATTTACCATGTGTGAATTTTGGCTTCAAACAGTTTCATTTTTGGGTCACATAATCTTATAAGAGGGGATATCTGTGGATCCAGCAAAAAAAAGAGGTTATTAAAAGATGTTCAAGACCAAAAACTATAATTGAGATCCAATATTTCATTGTTTTTTCTAGATATTATCAACTTTTTGTGATTTTTTTTTACAGTTATCTAATCCACTCACAAAATTGACTTGGAAAGGAGTAATGTTCATTTGTATGGATGAATTTGAAGATAATTTCAAAAAGATAAAAAATAAGGTTATCCAGTGAACCTGTACTCACACTTCCTTATAGTGGAGAAAGGTTTGTGATCTAAAGTGATTCATCCATGAATGGGATGGGTTGTGTTCTAATGAAAACTTATATGGTGATAGCTTATTCCTCACAATATTTGAAAATCCATGAGAAAAATTACTCAACTCATGATTTGGAGTTACATGCGGTAATGTTTTCATTAAAAATATCGAGGCGTTATCCTTATGGTGAAAGGTGTGATATTTATACTGATCATAAAATTTTAAATTATATTTTCACACAAAAAAAGATAAATATGTGACAAAGAAGATGGTTGTATTTGATTAAAGATTACGAATTCTCAATACATTACCACCTCGGGAAAGCGAACAAGGTTGTAGATGTTTTGAGTCAGAAAGACCATGCTAGCTTATCCATGATGAGGATCATGAATGATCTAATATTTATGTACTTGAAAATGATGGATCATGAAATTTTAATGGAATGGGATAAATATTATCTTTCTTAAATTAATTTTCATCCATCTATACAAGTTAATATTAAAGAGGCACAAAATGAAGATGTAGAGTTACAAAAGAGGGTGAGAAACATTTTTGAATTCAACCTTGATCGTGATAAAATAATAAGGTTCAGGAACCACGATTGTGTTCCTCCCATACCAGAATTAAATAAGGAGATATCATATGAGGATCATGGTTATTCATTATTTATTCACCCTGGAATAAAAAATATATACAGGTACCTGAAAGGGTACTTCTGGAGGGATGTCATGAAAATAGATGTCGCTAAATATGTCTCTCGATGCTTGGTTTGATAGAAAGTTAAGGATGATAGATAGAAGTCTAAGGGAATGTTAAAACCATTACCCATACCAATATGGAAATTGGAAAACATCACTATGGACTTTTTCATCAGACTTCCCAAGGCATCCAATAGAAATAATGTTATTTGGGTTATAGATGATCGTCTTACGAATTTGGAACACTTTATTAATATTAGAGAAGATTTATATCTTGATCTTTCTAGGATATATGTAAAGGAGGTGTTAATAATTCATGGAGTACCACATTCCACTATATCTGATCGGGATCTGAGGTTTACCTCAAAGTTCTAGATCAGTCTTCAACATGCTCTTGATACAGAGTTAATTTTAAGCAATTTTTATCATCCTCGGATAGACGGTCAGTATGAGGGGACAATTTAAACAATAAAAGACATGTTGAGAGCTTTCTCTATGGATTAAAAAAGTGGTTGGGATGAACACCTACCATTGGTGGAATTTTCTTACAATAATAGATTTCACTCCAGTATTCAGATGGATCCTTATGATGCCCTCTATGGAAAGAAGTGTAGAAATCCAACTTTCTGGGATTAAGTGGGGGAAAGAAATCAATTAGGACATGATCTTGTTGATGAAATGGTATAAAAGGTTATATATATTCAAAAACATATAAGAGCAGCCCAGAGTTTCCAAAAAAGTAATGTTGAAAACCAATTAAAAACCTAGAGCTTGAAGTGGGTGATAAGGTGTTCTTATGAATATCTCCCTAAAAGAGAGTAATTATATTTGAAATGAAGGGTAAGCTTAGTCATAGGTATATCGGTCCTTCTGAAATACTGGATCATGTTGGGAAGGTAGATTACCAGTTGGTGCTTCCAAAAAATCTCTCTCAAGTTCATGATGTATTCCATGGGTCTCTCCAGAGAAAGTACATACCCGATCCTTTACATGTACTAAACATAGAATTCGTACCGCAGGAGAAAGATCTTTATTATAAAGAACAACTGGTAGAGATCCTGGATCATAGCAAAAAAATTCTACGAAACAAGACCACTCACATGGTTAAAGATTTATAGAGGACAAACCAATCTGATGAAGCTAAATGGGAACTTGATGATATTATGATGGAGATTTATTCTCATCTATTTATTTCCAAGTGAGTAATTTTGAGGGAGAAATTCAGTTTAAGGGGGTAGAATGTAACACCCATATGTTTTTATGAAATATTTTCTTTAAATAATTTTTATTATTCAGTAGCTTTCTTTTCACACAATCGTGAGTTTAAATGACCTTCAAGATGAACTTAATATGAAATTACCATTATATCCTAGCCATTAGTTTAATGGGAATAATTATAACTAACTTATGAAAATGAATTATGAATTAATTGACTATTAATTATTAATGAAAAATATAAATCTATTAGATATTTTTATTTTTTTTAGTGAATTACATTTGGTAATGAAATTAATGAGATAAATATGTTATATACATGATAAAATATTTTTAAATTAATTCAATGGATATTTTATTCATTGGGTACGAATTAATGTTTATTTTATGTATAAGATCCTATTTTTTAATGATAATTTTACACCTTTGAATGGAAAACACATTTTAAATTAAGATTTTCACATATTAATAATTTATATATGAAAACATAAACATGTTATTTTTATGCTGTATATAAAAATTCACTTTGGATAAAATTCAGAAAATTTTCTGGTAACTTTCACGTTTTGATGAATAGAAAAAGTATTCTATATTTTAATTAAAAATAACTTTTTTTACATTGAGATAATTTATAAGATTAAATTATAATACATAATAGTTTTAAATTATAAATAAAATATATTTTTACCATTTAATACAATGTATATCATTATCATTAATTTTATATTGAATTCATTGGTAAAAACATTTCAATCTTTTGCAATGTTTTAACTTTTAAAACTCGTTTTCTCATTTCAACAATGGGATTAATTTTAAATTAATTACTGAAACGTTTGTGTTTAGAATTTAGAAAAATATATTCCATATTTATAATCAGAAGGTAAAAATTGTGTGAATAGGTACCTTTTATTTTTGAACATTATGGATAGTAACTTTTGTAATTATTTTATTTACCATGGATAAAAGATAAATTTGGTAAATAAGGGTACAACAAAATAATTTAATAGTAAAAAAATACCCCAAAATTTTCTTTATTCTAATTGGATGAGATATTTCCAACCATGGACATCTTTGGGTTGATTTTGGGACCCCATGTTTTCACTTGGATGTGACAATGACATTTTAAAAGAATTAATTTAAAGAAAAGATAGTTATTAAAAAAACATATATCTTTTACTAAATCAATTTTAATATAGGTTTATATAATTGATATCTATATATATAAATAGTTCTTATAAATATAAAAATATTTCCTACATCATGGTATTTTATTTAAAAATGTTATACATTAGATAAATATATTTATTTATGACACAATTATGATGTTGTGATTACATCATTAATGAAAGATTCAAATAAATGAATTTATAAATATTAAAATAAATATAATTTTGTTATTTTGATGTCATAAATGAATTTTTATGATTATATTGACATGTTATCTTTGAGTTAATTCCTTAGTTTTGAAGGAATCATGTTGTTATGAATTTAAAAAAAATCATTTATGAATGGTGTCTAAATTTGACACAATTCATAAAAATAGTTTATTAAATGATATTAAATTCAAAAATATATATGATTATTACAATTGGTTGATATAAGTCCAAATATTTTAAAAAAAAATTATGGTCCGTTTGACATGGTATGGTAATTACATTAAACCACAATGTGTAAATAACATGATATAACGAAAAGATTAAAAAGGGTAAAATAAGGGTTAAACTAAAAATATAAGGATAAAACTATATTATAAAATTGTCTAAAAATTATTGGATTATGAGAATTCGAACCAAAGTAATATTATATTTGAATTAAATATGTTTTATACTATTTTATGTCGAAATTTAATTTCTAATAAATTCATATTTTGAGAGTTTCTTAAACAGCCCCTCTCCTCTCTTATAAAAGGGAACCTTCTCCTAATCCTCTTCACTCCATTTTGACCCTTCATGCTCAGAAAAAACCTACCCATTTCTCTTCTCAACTTTCCTAGTTAAATTATATAGTTTCTGGTCTTCTCAAAAGACCAACTCTAGTGCCCTAAGAGGAAATTTAAAGGAGGAACGTCGAGGAAGAGGTAATATCTTCAGCCGATTCATTCAAATTTATATCTTCGTCTACTTCCTATTCTTTAGTTTTTTCATTATAAATTAATAACATAGGTATCAATAATATACTAATATGTTGTTATAAATATGAAATGACCCAATTTCACCTTTTATTCATCTTACAAAAAACAAAATCATCACATATGCGTACATACAGCTTACTGTCTCCATGCCGTGGTGTAATATATTTTACACCACCACCTTACATGGATGGGTATAATGGTGGAAATAATAACTATATATTATTATTATAACATGAAACTAATTCTGAGATATTATACACCATCCAATTCAATACCATTAAAATATTATGGGAACGATATCGTCGCTCATGCGTATGTACAGCTTACCATCTCCACAGTGCGATGTGATTTTTTCTACATAATCGTCAATAAACCATGATTAAATAAATTAATTAAATGAATAAATATTATATATATTATACTAATACCATTATATAAATCATATAATTATAACCAAAAAATATCAATAAGAACTTATCCGATAAAATATGCATAAGAACATAAAGCAGTTAATACCCAGATAATGAGTAACAATGAGATGTTACTAACAAACGGATGAAAATATGATCATAAATATTATCATAAAAATGATTATAATTCTGGAATAAATAATTAAGATTTTTTAAATCATCATATAGGAGGTTCGGATATATATGAAGGATATCGGACGTAAGGTAAGGGATAACTTTGCAAATATCATTTTTATCTGAGATTGTTTATACATAACTATTTACCCGGGGTATATTTTTCATCCATTTCCATGTTTTATAAGAATATTCTCATAAAATTTTTACTATTATTCAATGTATGTTTAAATTCATTTTCCCATTTTTACTTTTACAATGCGGTTTGGAAGTAATCTTTCATACGTTTACCATACAAGGTACTCTTTGGACATTTTAGACAAATGTACAAGAAGAATGTTCTTTTTAACTTGTACAACATGAATGGATTTTTACACTTTCATAATTCATTATTTCCTTGAATCTTACTGTAAAATATTAGAAGTTTATTTTCACATAAAATTTTTTCTTCTAAAATCGTGAGATATTTTGATGAAGTTTAACATTTTTGAAAAAAAGGATTTTTTTCCCCAAGAATGAAGCTCAATTGTTTTATCAAAATTATTTTCCATCAATGATTACATAGGTTTATGTTTATATACATTTTATTAATTTTATTTGATTGTGTAAATTATGAATTTATTTTTATAAAATACATTTACAGATTATTTCATGATGGATTGATGTTTAAGAAACCCACTTTATATCATGGGTTATGCTATAGTGAATGTTTTTATATTTATTTAGCATATTTAAGAATGGATTGATTATAAGATGGGTGGGACTTATATCTATGTTCAATTCATTGTTTAAATATTTATATCTCAGGATATATACATGGCTGGAACGGAAAATTAATTTAATTCAAAGATACAAGGTTGGAACGAAGAGAGAACTCAGTTCATTAATGGACTTTGTCTACTAAGATGGTCTTGTAAGTGAGCCTTGACTAATATGAAATGATTTTCTATACTTATGTGTGTATGCCAAAAAAATTTCATGTCTTATGTTATGAATATTAGGATTACATTTCAAATTTATGATTTATCCCACGACATGATATTGTGATATTTTATATGTAGGATATGATTTTAAAATGTTATGTTCTTATAAATATGATATGATTGTTATTTCATTTTTTTACGCTTACTGATCATTTGAGATCCCCATTTTATATGCTTCTTTCCACCCGGACATGAACAAGGGTATTATGTATGATATTCCAAAAAGGATTCAAGTTATGATAAAATAAATGGGAGGCAATGTAGATGTTTTATGAACCCGTTGTTTATGTTTACCAGTTTTTAAATACACAATACCTATATGGTCATTTCGTGGTTTTGTTATATGTTGTAATAAATATACATTAATTATAAAGTGATATCAATGTATGTAATGATTGGGTCACTATATATATATATAGGCACACCAATACCCATACAAATATATTCACTGCCATGGATGAATATACATATAACAAGGTAACCTATATATATATATACATATCTATAAATATATAGGTGAGTCGCCTTTGACCTGGAGACCTAAAATCACCCAACAGGGAGCAACAAACTACATATTAAATACAGAAAACCTTAAAACAACTAAAGACCACAATTTAGAATGTTCAAAACCAAGAATCAAGGAGAAATATTACCCAAAAAAGAAACTGATAGACAAAAACCACCAGAACCACCTCACCATTGGCAGCGGTTGTCAAAGCATGCCATAACATGACCCGAGGAAGCCTTCGTATTACTTAGAACCGTAATAACCCAAAAAATATAGGTTAAATATTAACCCTACGTTCGGTCGAATCATGTAGGTTGACATAGAAGCCAAAAATCATCCCAAAAGATGAAGGAAAAGATGGAATAAGACCCTACCTAGATGATTCAAAGGATATTTGAAAAAAATATGACTAAGAAATAAAGATCTAATGTGGTTTGTGGTGGGGGTCAAGCACGCAGCATAGGGGATATCTTTAGGGATAGTGTATGTCATGTATGAGGGATGGGTGAGAGAAAGATTTGATTAAGTTATTAATTTATTCTATTTTATTTTTAATTAATTAATTTCATTAAACATACATATCTGCACTATTTGACCCACATGGTTTGGAAAAAAATGCTCCAACCATGCGGTACTCTTTGATTAAGAAACTCCCCTTTCTTTGTCTAGGTGCACAGTTTGGGAAACTGTGCACATCCTACATAAAATGCCTCTTCCCCCTTAAATAAGGCTGCACAGTTTCTACTATAGGCCACATTGTTTTCAGAAAAACTGTGCACCATCTGAATTTTTCCAAAAAGCTTTTTTAGGTCCGGATCTCCTAAAACTCTTTGAGCTGCCTGGGAAACATAACAGGGCTTTACCCAAGTCCAAAAACATCACATTGAGGTGACCCAACTCTCAGAATTCCATTCTGAGGCCTGGTTTTAAAAATGACCCACTCATTAATATTAAAGGATAAAAAAACTTACCATTTTAACCTATTTCAAAATGTGGATCGTTATATTTGGTATTTTTCTTATAATTTTCTTGTTTTGATGAATAGTGTAAAATACTTGATTTTAATTAAAACCAAATTTTTCTTCTAAATAATTTATAGTGTAAAAGTATATTTTCTTTATTTTTTTTAAAGTATAATTAGATCAATTCTATATCATTTGATCTGATTTAAGTTAATTTTAATCAATTTCACATTGAAATTTTTTATAAAAAATTTCAAACTTTAGAATTTTTTACCTTAAAAACCATCATTTTCATTTCATCTTCGTGATTAATTATAAATTAAATTTGGACACTTATGTGATTGAAATTTGGAAAAAAGGATTTTATATTTGGAATCAAAATATTTTTTCATTTTTATTAAGTTAAACTTTGTTTTTTACTAAAAATATTATTGGAAGTAATTAAAATTAATTACAGCGATTAAGGTACAAAAGAGATTACTTAATGGTTAAACTTAGAATATAAGGTATAAAAATATCCCTAAACTTGTCTAAAAAATATTTTATACACATATGTCAACCATTACATATATTATTTTATATAATATCCTATTTTTTACCCTTTTGGGACAAGTAAAACGTGGGGAGCACACAATTCATTTCAAGTATACAAAGTGTGTCATATTCCCCACTTATAGAAGGGAATTAATTTACCCTCTCTTTTTAAACCTCTCAATCCATTTGGTCTCATAAAAAACCTATAAAAATCAACTCTAAAAATACATCCTATAATCCAAGAAGCCTCACTTTTTATAGAAATCAAATCAAGGAAATACTTTAGTGAAAACAAAAAGGAGTTACCAGAATAAGATGTAGCATTCTTCATTGAAAACTTTTGTTTTATTTATTTCTCAAATCGATAAATTTATTATATTCCATGATTATTTAATAAAATAAGTATCCTAAATATACTTATATGTTTTTATGTGAAGGTTTAAACCTACACCTACACACACTTCAATCAAATGTGTAATGAAATCGTCGTTTGTGTGTACGGCGAACTACCGCCTCGCGAAACAATGTCGTTCGTTTTTCCTTTACCAACTCTTATGGTTGGTAATTATGATGAACATACTATATTATATGATATATAATATATATTTAATTTGTTAACATTTATTTAATTATTATATAACACATACATTATTGATTTCCATTTTTTGGTAATATGATAACATCGTGTGTGGATGTGGGGACTATCACCTCCTCAATGTGATTTGATACGTTCAAACTATACATAGAATATATTGAGGAGGATTTTAATATAAAAAGTTTATGTAAATTATATATTTATGATAATTATGAAAAAATTATATATTTTTAAATATAAAATCTCATTTTTTTATTTCCATTTCACACATTGAAAAAGTGATAATGTTGTATGTGGATGTGTGGACAACCGCCTCCTTGAAGAAATGTGATTCTTCCATTTTCATCACCATTTCATAAGAATGATATATATATATATATAAGTATATATAATTAAATAAAATGTTATTTATGATATAATGGTCATTATAGAAATATAAATGTTACTTAATTTCTTTTCATATTGATCATTGAAAAATGGGAATGTTACTCATGCGTACATACAGCCTACCGTCTACATGACTGTAAGTTCGGTTCATTATTCATAACCACAATTCCTGTTAGACATTAAAATTATAATTTATGTAAAAAAATGTGATAATTATTTCATGGTTATTATTCTTTACATTTTTAAATAATGAACTCATTGACTATAGCCAATCAATCAAAGTCAGTTATGACACATAAGCAGAATATGGTCTAAACATCCGAATTAAACATTATAGATTAAGAAATTGTACATAAAATATTCATACGTGAGATAACATTAATAAAAAACTTGTAAAATTTTATGAATAAATTAAATAATTAACATAATTTTATTATTAAGTATTATAGATGAGAATCATAACAAATTAGACTCAAGGTAATGGACTTTCATATCACTTTTTACATCTATGAGATAATTTTCATATTCACAATTGTTGACGATCCTTTCTGTCACAAAGTCTAACGACTTAAAAAGGGAAATACTTGAACCCATAGTAATTCAACCTTTGAAGAAACATCAAAAATTGAAAAAGTCATGAACAAAGATTCATTTTCACTTGGGTAGCGCAAGTTCCACCTAGGTCGTGCAAGTATACTTGCATGCCGCCCAATGGTCGCGTAGGTGACTTGTGCACCCTCTTTGATTTTTAGCCAAGGGTCTTCCCTGGCCTATAAATACCCCTTGTGGGCCCCCCATTCCAGGACAGAAAAATTACAAAACTAATATTCGTGCTCTGGTCGCCCAAGTCTCTTCTGGAAGTCTTCCGAACACTTCTAAGGTAATTTATTACCTAGAATGGAAGGTCTAAATAGGGGAAAAAAAGCCTAAGTGTTGAAACTCATCAACACTTGCGCGCCTAAGTGGACAGCCCTTCAGGAAAATGGCCACACTTTCCTGCCGCCTTACCCCTTCAATGAACTTGTGGGACACTATTCTAGAAGCCTCTAGGGATAGTACTAAAGGCTTGAGCCAAGTCTCGCTCAAGTACTACCCTAAGGGTTGACCGTCACACAAGTACCCCCTATGTCGCGCAAGTATAGTTGTGCAAACAGGACTTGCACACCCACGCAAGGCCTGCATGCCCAGTTCTTTTTGGGTGCCTCTCCTACCTATTTCACCTCTCTTATGCCTATCCACCTCTCCTATTCAAGATCCAGCCTTCAAAACCCTCTTTTAAGCCGTTTCTTTTGGCATGGATTTCTTGATGGATTTCTTTTCTAGAAGGAATTGTGTGGAACATCTCACAAAACTGAGTGATTTACATATCTTTATATCACTAAGGTTAGAGATTTAATTCATTCAACCTCATCCTTTAAAGATGAGAGGATCTTTAAATCTAGGCCTCCTCTTCAAGGGTAATCCCCGGTCATAATTTCTATGATTTGGGCTTCATTTTTAGGAGTAATCCCTAGTCATAAATTCCATTAACTTAGGTCTCTTTCTCAGGAATAAGTCCTAAGTATCAAGTTTCCTTTATAAATGGGCCTCATCCTCATGAGTAAGTCCCAATATCAAAATTTCAAATGTGGGAATCCTCTTTAGGAGTAAGCCACAAGTCCCCTAACCTGGGCTTCCTTTTCAGGACTAAGCCCCAGTCTTAAAGTTCCTTTAATTTTGTGCATCCTCTTCAGGAGTAAGCCACATGTTCCCAAATATGGGCATCCTCTTTAGTATTAAGCCCCAAAGCCAAATTTCTTTAACCTGTGATTCCTTTTAAGGAGTAAGTCCCAATCATAAGTTAAAGTTTCCCTTTAACCTGGGCATCCTCCTTAGGAGTAAACCCAAAGTTATAAATCCCTTAACCTGGGATTCCTTTTCAAGTGTAAACCCCAGGCATAATTCCTCTTAACCAATCTTAAATTACATTTTATTTGGGCTTCCTTCTCAAGAGTAAAACCCAATCACAAGTCCCATCTTAATTTGGGCATATTCCTTAGGAGTAAGCCCCAAGTTGGAGTATCCAAATCTCCATAAAGCACATTTAACTTTATGGACCTTGTTCTCGGGTTTCTTCCCTGAAGTAAATCCCAATCTATATTTATCTGGGCAGTTATAAATACGTAAGCCCCACATCATTTCTTATAATTTCATCTTTCATGGCACAATTGTCAGGTTTTACCAATATCTTGATTATATTTGTTATATCAAGTAGGCACTCTTTTCCAAGATCTTCTATATTACAAGAATGTATTTTCTTAATTTCACATCTGTGAATGCCTCTACTGTGAAAACCTCTTCTGTGAATGCATCTACTGCTACACCTGCTGGATCATCGTTCGCTCTGAGGATGGCATCACATACTCAGTGTCTTCAATGTTGGGTATCAAATGCGTTGGTTAAAGAATACAATAAAAATGGTACTATTCTGACTCTGGAGGCTGCTCGACAAGCCCTCCAAGTCAATAATTCACCCTGGTCATCCAAACAGCGACGACCAGCAATCAAGAAGTAGAAGTTGCTAACTACCGTCTCCAACCGTTTCAGTTCATTATCCCCAGAACACAACAACCATTCCCTCCCATATTCTGAGGAGGTGAATGAGAATGCCACTCAGGTCCTTAATTCAAAGAGACAGGATCCCTTCCCAAGGGCTCCCATTAACAATCTCCACCAGACTCATGCGGTAGTGCACCCTCAACATGATGAGGGTATCGTCTCCAGGCGTTCAGATCAGGTTCCTCGAACTCGAGCAGGCAAGATGAACTTCCAGAGGCGAAATCCTATCAATATTGAGTAGGTTCTTATCTATTCCATATCTGGAGAAGTCCAAAAACCTAACTTGGTGTCAAGAAATGAGTGGTCACACACACCCATCCATTTTAATTCCGATGTTTAGAAGACTCGTTTGGCAGAATCACACCAATCCCACCAGGCAATTCTGGTGGAGTACTACAGACAGGAACATACACCTATATGTAAATCATCATCTAGTCAGCAGGCTCGTCTGACTTCATATAATTGAGCCTGCCAACCCAATGTGTTGACAACTGGTAAACAGGCACATACACCTGCTTACACTCATCAATCCTGACAACTGCCTCATCTAGCAACAGTATCGTTTGGTAGAATTCGGAGATGTCAGTCAGAAAGCTCTGATAACAAAAAGGATACAGACACAACTCTCTACCACCACACATGAGTACTCTCAGAATCAACTAACAGGAAAAGGAGGACAGGCGTAGGAACACACACCTACTCCAAGCACGGAATGGACGTATATCCCCATTCTAGTAGTTGAAGTCACCAAGAATATTCTATCAATGGTTAAAGAGAAGAAGCAAATTCCTGCTCATATTGTGGATGCCTTCCAGTATATCATAACAGCTTCAGCAGTATCACAGGGGAAGAAATGAAAATCTATCCCTTCTAGTGGAGTGACACATCAACAGTTCACTCCGGAACATACACACACCTCTGTTCTAGTCCAAGAGGGTTGTGGGGAGTACTCCCCCATATCATACGGACAACCAAGTCAGGAACATACACCTGATTTGAGTGGAGAAAATCAGCCTAATCTGATCATTTCTTCTGATCAGGCACATAAACCTGCCTATAATGACCACTTTCATCAACAAGTGGTTCCTAAAGTGAGTAAGAAGGCGTCTAAGAAGAAGACTCTCCCAGAACAGTTAAGAAATCAATGGACACTCTGTAATTTGACCTTACTCGATGATGGAGTTCTTGATGCACTCAGACAATTATCTGTTTCAATCCAAGATTCTGCTCTATCAGTTCCCAATAGTGGGAACATTAATTCTGAAGGTCTAAATTAGACACTTCCTCATGAAGGCTTGCTTCATGACAATTTGGTCGATCTCGATGTTTCATCTTAAGATGATAGCCACAAGAACCCTCTGTGTGGCCAGAAGACCAAGGATAAAAATGTTTCATCTTTTGTTGTAACCCACCATGGAGGTCATCCCCATGATGATGAATTTAGCTGTTAATGTTCTCTCTGTAATAGTAATGCACATTTCCTGGAAAATGATCCAATAGACAATGTAGTAACAAGAAATACCTCTTATCTTGAGGCACTTACAAATGTGAAGCCAGTCATGTCTGATGCTTTACCAATAGCAGGTGAAATACTTTCTCAATCAGAATATAGCCCAAGGTGTAGGTCCTTCTCCGAACCACCCCTAAGTCATGAATCTTCTAGTTTGATAGATGAAATCTCTACGGATCTTGTTAAATCTAATGAAGCAACAAGGAAGCACCATCTTTTGTCTAATCAGGTAGAAGAATCTATATTGAATGATAAAGAGGAATTTATGAATATGAGAAAACAACTGGAAAAAGATGAAGTGTCAGTTATGTTTTGGCCTTTGCCTGACTCTTAGTATGGAATTCCAGAGATGTTGATAGAAGATGGAATTCATGATATTCATCACAACATATGGAAAAATCTTTGTCCATTGAAAAAGAAAATATTATCTTATGATGAATATGAAAATCATGTCAAGATAATATACGGGATACAATTCCAAATTGACTTGGCATCTCTCTCAGTTTCTCTATATCTGAAGGCTGAAAAGAAATAGAGAGACCTTTTGCATTCATGCCTTGGCACACTAAGAAGATTATGCCAATTAATCGCCAATGCCCCATTTGGTATTCATATCAGAAGATGGGGTGTCCATAGAGCACTAAATTTCACTGTACTCTCCAGTTAGCAAAGCCAGCTGAAAGTGGTCTCATGCAATGTTATTGCCCACGGCCGGCCACAACCAATTGGCTTTGTTTGTAATCAAAGGCTTTCTCAAGAAACGGCCTCAACTAGTTCTTCTCAAAATCAGTAATACAGAGAACAAGTTGTTGAATTACTTTTTCATCAGGAAAACAAGAACATCGAACATGCGTCACGTTTGGAGCATGCACGTCATCAAGTTACAGAAGTGTCAAAAATCATCCAACGGTCTTTTGAACCGGGTGATAAAAGAGGATGCAGGTTAATGCATCCAGCCAATTTCCAGACTAAATTCCACATGATCAGGAGATATTTCAAGAAATTATCAGATATAGCATCTCAAGATCCACCCCAGCTTTCCAGACTGGGGACTCTTTTAACCCAACCCTTAGAATTAACAAATAGGATTCAAGGAGTGGAGCAGAAACAGTAAGAATAACCCCACTCCATAGGACTGTGGACTTTTTCAAATCCTCAATCTCTCCCTCAGATAAAGTCAGTCTTTTCTCAATTAAAGAAGAATCTTCAAGAGGAACGAAGAGCCAAATTATCAGGAGATTCACTCCACATTACAGTTCGTCAAGAAGTTCCTGAGGGATCGAATCAACAAAAGGAAATGTCTCATCAAGGACATGTAAGAAGACAATATCACATAAATTCCGATAGAAGGGATACAATGCATTATGCATCAATCAATTTCATCAATGTCATTGTTGCTGATCCCCCGGATGAGGCTCACTCAGAGGGATAACATGTGGAAGCTTCTTCTCAAGAGGTTTTCACACAGACACAAATGAAGAAGGTGTGCATACACAAAATCAAAGTATTACACAAAATCTAGGTAATCCTTCAAGTAAACAACTTCCCCCTCTCAGAAAGGTGTCTAATAAGGTGGAAGGAAAGAATCAGGTTACATAACCTTCCTCTAGATAAGGCCAACTGCTCTCATTAAATCAAAGATTAACACAACATGAGGAAGACATGAAGGAATTAAGGAGGTTGAATGCAGAACTCTTTCAATGTAGTCTTCCTCCTAAGTGTGCTAGAGTCAGTCAGCCAAGGGAATTTGTTGCGGCTATTGAGATGGATCGAGATTATCCTCCTTTATAAGTACACCCTCATAGGTCTAATACTATGGGTCATGTACAACAACGATCAGTGGTGTTATCATCAGTTGTAGTACCGGCCACCACATCTATCCAGACTCCAGTTATTGCACCTACATAGGTCCAAGCTCAACCGGATGTTTCTCAAAAGTTAATCACTACCATTGAGTCATTAACAGCTCGGTTGGAAGATATGGAAGGAAATCATGCACCATTTCAACCGGAGAAGAGAGATTACCCTGAATTGGTAGAATAAATTCCTCCCCCATCAAATTTTTCAAGTACCACATTCCAAATATTTAATGGTTAGAGAGACCTAGAGAAAAACTTAACACATTTTGTTTCTTGTTGTGATCCTATGATGGGAACCCCGCAGCAACAGGAAGTGGTTAAGCTTAGGTGTTTTTTACAATCATTACAAGGGCCTACCTTTGTCTGGTACACAAGCTGGCAATCCTGGTCAATTACCAGATGGAAGGATCTTCGCCAACGATTCCTTCTTCAATTCATCTCAACATTGCCAAAGACAACAGTTTTTTATCATAAAAACTGTAAGAAAAGGTAGAATGAAAGGGTGTCAGATTTCATTGATCGTTGGAAGGGATTAACATATTCCCTGAACGTAGCACTCCCTCAAGAAGATTTGTTTCCAATCTTTGTGGCAAATTTGAGTGATGAGTTGTGTACACCGTTGATCCCTGTGAAATACACAAGAGGGTTTCAAGACCTTACTTCAATCGTTCAGCTGATTGAATACTCTCTTATATAGACTAATGGTAAAGGTCGTGTAATTCCATGAGCTCCAGGAAGAAGAATGGGTAAAGAAATGACTGATACAGTTATGCTTAAACAATCACCTGTACCTGCTTCTACTTTAAAACCTCCATCTTCCCAAAGGGCTCTGCCTCCTTAGCGTCAACAACCAAGGCCATTTCATCAAGATAATCAGATAGATCAAAGACTGAAACAATTTGAGGATATAAAGATAAAAATATACTCTTTCCGAAATGAACAGGTTCCTGGTTACTTTATTTCAACTCTGGAAAATAATTTGGTTCAATTGGGAAGGCCCAAGAGGCCAAACAAATAAAGAGATGAAGACCATACCAACTATTTCCCATTTCATTAGATGTTGGTGCATCCCATTCAGGAGAGTTTTGTCTTCAAGGACTTCTTGAAAATAATGGTCGACATGGGACAAGTCAAATTGAAAGGTTCTTCAACTCAGGTAGCATGTGTCACTGCTACAAATCTAGAGGAAGAAGGCGAGTGAAATGATGTCAAGAACAAAAATGTGAAAAATACAATGATTGGATGGTCAGAAAAAAGATCAACCAAACTCATTCCATTTTGTGAATGCAATTGATGAAACCAATTGTGCCTTCTTCTATGAATGCCATGGAAAAACTCTCTTCATCAGAGGGAAAATCCTCAAAGAAACGGCACTGCTCCCCCAAACGGCACCGCCTAAATGGGATAATCAGGCAGAGTCTTCATCGGATGAAGATTTGATCTTTGGTTCTATTAATATGATTTATTTAACAGATCCTTAAGTTAGTCGGAGTTTCGATTTTGATGAGCATGAATTCCCTATATCAAACAAAGGAATCATAGGTATTTCTAGAGGCTCAAGGTGTAGGGGAAGATGTGGATCTTTCAGAGGCCACTATTCAAATTTTACCCCTTCTAGAATAGTGTATACCGCTGAAACTCATGGAAGAGCCCTTCAACGGGCTCAACAAGAACAAACAAATTCTTCCACCAATAGCAGACTCAGTCCTGGCATAGTTATTCTTGAGGATCGGTTGGATATTCAACCTTATTCCTCTCAACAAGAAAATAGACATATTCGGTCTAATCTTCCAAATCCCGGAGTATTTCCAACTCCTACCCCGATACCAGATGCATCTACTTCCAAAGAATCTACTTCTAAGGTACCTGTGAAACCACATGTTCCTGTTGGGAAACACAAACCTTTGGATAAAAAGTATGATGTATTGAAACAGTTGTCCCAAGTACCATCCATGTAATCAATTTTGGATGCCTTAAATTTATCAAAAGATCTCTGGGAGGCACTCATTGAGGCTTTGTCATTTCCTCAAGAATATGAAACCGAAATTGTTGTAGCTGAAGTCTTCCACGTAGAGAATAATCCTACAGAATGTAATGCAGTGATATCTTTCACAGATGAAGATGAAGATGATGTCATGCATGGACATATTAGACCTTTATACTTATCAGGAAAGGTCAATGGTGTAGACGTCCGAAGAGCTTTCATTTATAATGGTTCAGGAGTCAACATCATCCCCATTCGTACACTTCATCAATTGGGCCTCACAGAATCTGATTTATCTCCTTCTACTTTGATGTTACAAGAATATGATAAAAATGAACAGGAACCACTGGTCAAGATTACAATCAGAACTTAGTTTGGAGATCTTGTATCCAATTCAGATTTCATGGTTGTTGATCATGACATAGCCTTCAACATATTTCTTGGAAGACCCTGGCTACATCAACATGCAGTTATCACTTAATCATACAATCAATGTCTCAAATATTGTTTCATTGGTCAAATTGTGACAATTTATGGTGATAAATCCCCTTTTAAAACATGTGAGTCTCAATACATTGAGGCGGAATTCTATCACATGAAGGGTAAGAAGAAATCCACGACAAGGGAGGTCACCAAAGTTAATGCTTCATATGGTTTGGAAAAGATTCCAGTAAATTCATTTACACAGGTGAGTGCAGATTATGTTTTTCCTATTAGTCAAATTCACATGATATACCCAAATCAAAATACTCTTAGGGAAACCTCCATAATTTCAATTACAGCAATTAAGCCAGACATAATGGGAGAAATCAGTGATTCACCAAGAAATGATGAAAGCTCAAATGGGGATGTCTTCATTTCATCTACGGAAATCCAGCAAGTCTATACTTCTCCAACTAGTCCAGAAGATGTTATAGCAATGTTATAGGTGAATGATGATGTTGATTCTCAATTAGTCATCTCCCCTTTATTACCCAATGAAGACCCTTCATCATCAATCGGTTCTGAAATGGAATCTTCATTTTCATGATGTTCAAATTTTAACGTCTCTTCTAATCATGAAAATCCTACTTCATAATCTACTATGAAAGTAGAAATAGAAGAAATAACACATGTTGAAGAAGAAGAGGAAGATCTCAGGGATGCTCCTCCAGCATTGGAAGAGGGTATCTCTACCACTGTGGATGAACTCAGAGAAATAAATATGGGTAAAAAAGAAGATCCACGCCGCACTTTAATTATTGCGGCCACTACTCTTTGAAGAAAAATAGATGTATATTTCCTTTTTAAAGAAAAATCAAGATATATTTGCTTCAAACTATATAGAGATGTTGGGCCTTGATCCTTATGTTGCCACTCATCTTTTGGGTTTTCCAGAAGATCATCGAGGATTTAAGCAAGCCACTAGAAGAACACACCCAACCTATGCTTCCAAAATTGAAACTGAAGTGGATAAGATTATCAAAGCTAACTTCATCAGATAAGTTCAATATCCCAAGTTGTTGGATAATATTTCCCCTGTGAAAAAGAAGAATGGACAAATTAGAGTTTTCATTGATTTCAGAGATCTTAATCGGCATTGTCCTCAGGATGATTTTCTAGTACCTATTACAGAACTCTTAATTGATTCAACAGTTGGCTATGAAGCATTTTCCTTCATAGATGGATATTTAGGATATAATAAAATCCTAATGGATCCAGAAGATGAGGAATATACAAATTTCAGAGCCCCTCAGGGTGTGGTTTGCTATCGGGTAATGCCCTTTGGCCTGAAGAATGCAGGCGCAACATATCAGTGTTCCATGCATCGTATCTTCCAACAATTTTTAAGGAAGTTTGTTGAATATTATTTGGACAATTTGGTGGTTAAATCCAGGCAACGTTCTCGTTACTTGTCTTATTTAGAAGTCATATTCCACAAACATCGGCAACATAATTTGAAAATGAACCCCTTAAAATGTTTTTTGGGGTAACCTCAGGAAAATTTCTCAGCTTTGTTATACGTCATCATGGTATTGAAGTCGATCCTGAGAAGAAAAATTCAATCCTTGGTATGTCACCTACTCAAAATTTGAAATAATTTAGAGGACTATAAGGACACATTTCCTATATTCAGCGTGGCATCGCCAATTTGCCAGGAAAAAGTTTACCCTTCACCAAATTGATGAATAAGGGAGTCACTTACCAGTGGACTGAAGAATGTCAAGAAGCATTCGATATTCTCAAGAAATATCTCTTGAGTCCACCAGTGTTAATGCCACCTGTGGAAGGAAGACCACTTATCCTCTATGTGAAAAATTTAGAATGATAATTAGGCTCCTTTCTTGCTCAGAAGAAAGATATTGGGAATGAAAATAGTCTCTATTATCTCAGTCAGACTTTGTTTGAAGTAGAAACCTGATACTCAAGTATTGAGAAGTGCTGCCAAGAATTAATCTTTTCAGTTCAGAGGTTGAGACACAACCTGCAACATCACAAGGTCCAATTGGTATCTCGCAATAACCCGCTCAAATTCATCCTTAGTCGTCCAATGATTACAGGACGTCTGGAAAGGTGGGAAACTTTTTTGCAATAATTCGATATCCAATACATGCCTCAAAAGGAAATAAAAGGCCAAGCTCTAGCTAATTTCCTTGATAAACACCCTTTAGTAGAAGATACATCTTCAGATATTGAACTTCTTGATGAGGAAGTCTTTTCTATTCAAGATAGTCTTTAAATATGGGAAATGTACATTGATGGTGCTTCCAGAAGTCCAATAGGGAAGAAAATGGAAGATCCTAAATTCAACAAAGTTGGATTAGGAATTGTACTTATTTCCCCAAAAAAGGCAGTGTTACCGTATTTTTTCTCATTGTTGGGAGGCGGTACAAATAATGAATCAGAATACCAGGCTCTTATCGCAGGATTGGAGTTGGCGCTTCAAGCACAAGTGAATCACTTAAAGGTGAAAGGTGATTCAGACCTGGTAATCAAACAAGTCAATGGGAATTATGCAATCAGAAAAAAAAGAGCTAATCCCTTTGTATGATTACATTAGAGATTTAATGGAGGAATTTACTTTGGAACCGACATTTTCTTATGTCCCGAGATCACAAAATGCCCAAGCTGATGCACTGGCTAATATAGCCACAGCTCTGGCAGATTCAAATCAGGACGAGACAGCCATCAGTATTGCCCATCGTCATACAATTTCACCTTATGTTCAAATCAGAATAGAGGAAATAAATGAAAATAGTCTCATTCCTGAACCATATGGTCATACTATAGGATGGATAACACCTATCAGGGAATACCATCAAAATGGAACACTTCCACCTGATAGAGCTCGGAAAGAACAAATCTGGCAATGTGTGGTTAATTTTACTCTTTATGATAGCCCAGATCATTTAGAGAAAATTATCTAAAAAAGGGGTTTTGATGGAATTATCTTCAGTTTCATTGATGGTGAAGAGGCAATGGTTGTCATGAAAGAAGTACATGCAGGAGTCTGTGGTACCCATCAGTTTGGACATAGACTATCTGATCAAATTCGGAGGCTTGGATACTTTTGTCCTTCAATTATACAAGATTTTGTTGATTTCACAATGAAGTGTCATTCATTCCAAGTACATGCCAACATCATTCATTATCCCCCATAGTTTCTTCATACAGATAAATACTCGTTTCCATTTTCCACATGGGGAATGGATGTAGTAGGATCCTATCCTTCAGCTACATCCAAGTAGTTGAAGTATATTCTTACTACTACTGAATTCTTTTCCAAATGGGAAGAGGAAATACCTCTCAAAGAAGTTAGTTCTAAATGCATTGTTAGATTCATCAAGTCTAATATCATTACCAGATTTGGTGTCTCTCATACCATATTTACGGACAATGGCACCAACTTCTGTTCATCCGAGGTGAGGAAGTTGTATCAAGAATACAACATCAAATCCAATCATTCATCTCGGTATCATGTAGCGGCCAATGGCTAGATAGAATCCTTCAACAAGACTCTTTCAAACATACTACAAAATATGGTGGATAAAGATAAGAAATTATTGCCTGATAAACTCTTTCATGCTTAATGGGCTTATCGAACCACCACCCGCACTGCAACACGGTAAACTCCATATTCATTAGTATATGGAATAGAAGAAGTATTTACTATTGAGGATCAATTAACCTCGCTCAAAGTTTCCATTTGTGATCATTCATCTACAGAGGAACAATCTCAAAAGTGATTGGATGAATTGGAATGATTAGATGAGAAAAGATTGTGCACCTTGCACCACTTCGAAGTCTATCAGAATCGAATAGCACGAGCATTCAACAAAAAAGTTCAACTTCATTCATTCATTCAGGGAGAATTGTTATTGGTTCTCAAAACTCCAATGATACCAGGAAAGAAACCTCCCAATCTGGAGCCAAAATGGGAAGGACCTTATTCAATACATAAGGTCTAATCTAATGGAACTTATTCTTTAACCTAAATGGATGGAGAACTTATCACTACTCCAACCAATGCCAGATTTCTGAAGAAGTATATTGTTTAACACAAATACTTTATCGTCCAACATGACGTTAAACTGTGATGTCCTAGATAAATGACACTATTTTGTACAGAAGTCCCTTTCATCCAGCAAGATGTTAAACTGCACCATCCACGGTCCATGCATATGACCTTAAACTATTTGCATCCTTATCATCCAACATGACACTAAACAATATCGTCCCTTTTCATCCAGCAAGACGTTAAACTGCACCATCCATGGTCTATGCATATGACCTTAAACTACTCGCTCCATCATCCAACATGACATTAAACTGTGAAAAAGTCCCTAATACATCCAACATGACGTTAAAACTTTGTTCTCTTTTTTCATCACTGCATGACATTAAACTGCACAGTCCCCCTTTCGTCCAACATGACGTTAAACTATATTGTCCCCATCATCTTAGCTACAAGACACTAAACTGTACAGCACCCTTACGTCCAACATGACGTTAAACAGTGTTCTTATATTTGTCCTACATAATGTTAAACTGTATTTTGTCCCTGCAACATGACACTAAACTGTGCAGCACCAATAGTCCTCCCTACAAGACTTTAAACTGCATAGTCCCTTCATACGTCCTGCATGACCTTAAACTGTGCATCGTTAAGGTTGTTGTTACCCCTTGTTTCTCACACCAAGTATGACTCACATGAGTTTAGAGAAAAACTTCACCCATAACACCCTCTCTGGGCTGCAAACCATTTGTAAGTCCCGACACCATTTTTTTAAGTTGTTGTTCTCAAAAAAAAACTTGATCACTAATTATTTCTTTAATTGAACTATGATGACTTTGATCCTTTACTTTTTGGCTGGGTAAGTAGGCAACCTCCTAAGGTTCAAGCCCAAAACCAATCTCTTCACATCGGTTCACCTCCATCTCGTACGATGTTGATCTGTGAAGAATCCCCAGAACCAATACTTTTTACATTGGTTCACCACTGGTCCATGCATATGACCATAAACTATTCGTAATTTTGTCCTGTATGAAAATAAACCACAACATTCTTTGACACCCTCACCAGAGAGGGAATCATTATTTACATTGATCTTAAATCATGTTACATTCCAAAGACTACGTTCATACATGGCAATGCCCGGACCTTTTATCTTGGGTCAAACCATCATTGCACTAAAGTCCCCTTTTCACACATCATATGTACGAACCAAATCTGTACAGAGGGTATTTGAAGAACTACTTGTAGCTTGATTCCATCCTTATAGGATACGTAGGAACATTCGAGCATCTCCTGAATCTAGCCCCAAGTATTTTAGCCTAACCCCAAATTCCACTTTCATTCCCCTGGCTGAAAAGTCCCTGTGAAAACACACACAGTGTATTAATTATTATGGTCTAAGCTCTATGACCCTAAAATAAGATTTTCTATACTCTCATCCCACATGACGTTAAACTGTATTTCAAGAACTATATATGGCTTGATTCCTATCCTTATGGGATACGTAGTGAAGTCCAACATTTCAATTTAGGACCCAGCCACAACATGATTATGGTTAGCATTAGTCTGTGTATTTTATGCATGCATTGAACAAATTACCATTTTTATGTGTCATACACATAACCTTAAATACTTCCAGATCTCCATAACCCTTCTTCTTGACTTCTGGTCACTAAATTTTTGATACATGAGAGTTCTTTTTCCTGACTATGCAGCACGTGCCCTTAGGAAGCCTTGCATTAGTAGTCTACATAACAGAATTTTCAGCCAAAAGATACTATTATTTGACTATGTAGCCAATGCCCTTAGGTTTCCCTATATAATTCAACCCCCTAACGGGATTTTCAAATAATGGTAACTTCATTCTTGAGAATAAAACCTCTGATGTCCTTATTTTTCTTAATGAAAATATGTAGGGATCCACAAAAAAATATCCATCCTTAACATATTTGTTCCATACTCTTTTCCATGATCTGAAAGTATTAAAGTCTATGGATTATGTTTCCCTTCCCCACGTTTGGGTCAGGCCTTCATAGGAGTGACATTCATCCATTTCTTATACAATCTTGTTTGGAAATATCTTCTCTATATTCAAGTACCTCTCTCCTTACAACAATCTCTATGCTTGGAAAATTTGAATCCCAATAAACTTTCACTGGCTTTATAACAATAGAAGATTAAATTTCTAAGAGTTCTTTTGCTTGACTACACAGCACGTGCCCTTAGGCGGCCTTGCAAAAGTTGTCTACATAACAAACCTATAAGAAAAAAGATGCTATTATTTGACTATGCAGCCAATGCCCTTAGGTGGCCCTACAAAATTCAACCTCCTAACAGGTTTTTTAAATAGTGGTAACTTCATTTTTGGGAACTACTTATTCTAATGATTTTTAGCCATTTTTCATATCATTCCTCAGATTAAAAATTTCTTAAGTCATCGTTAACATTTTTCCCCTATACTTGAACGTGGTAATATGTTTTCAGATAAATTATCACGGAATTGAGTCAATTCCAATCCATTTGGTCAAAGCTATTTTGACCATAAACATTATCCTTACTATGTCTGACATGCATGACTTTAAACTTCCAGATTCCATGGTTTTCTTCTTTACCTCAGAGTCACATCCTCATTTCTTTCAGATCCAACTCTGAGGGGGGACTTTTGTTGACGCTCCTTTTCATCACAAAGTCTAACAACTTAAAAAGGGGAATACATGAACCCAAAGTGATTCATCCTTTGAAGAAACAACAAAAATTTACAAAGGAATGAACAAAGATTCATTTTCACTTTGGTCATGCAAGTTCCACCAAGGTCACGCAAGTATACTTGTCCGCCGCCCAATACTCACGTAGGTGACTTGCGCTCCCTCTTTGATTTTTCTCACAGGGTCTTCCATGGCCTATAAATACCCCTTGTGGGCCCCCCATTTCCAGACGGAAAAATTCCAGAACTCATATTCGAGCTCTGGTCGCTAAAGTCTCTTCTGAACGTCTTCCTAACACTTCAAATGTAATTTATTACCTAGAATTGAAGGTCTAAATTGGGTAAACAAGGCCTAAGTGTTGAAACTCATCAACACTTGTGAACCTAATATGCCAGTCCTTAAGGGAAATGGACACACTTGTGTGCCGCCTTATCCCTTCAACAGAACTTGTGTTCCACTCTTCTGGAAGCCTCTAGGGATAGTACTAAGGGCTTGAGACATGTCTCGCCCAAGTACTACCCTAAGGTTTGACCATCGCGCAAGTACCCCTGTGTCATGCCAGTATACTTGCGCGACCAAGACATGCGCGCCCATGCAAGACCTACGTGCCCACTTCTTTTTGGGTTCCTCTTCTACCTATTTCACCTATCTTATGCCTATCCACCTCTCCTATTGAAGATCCAGCCTTCAAAATCCTCGTTTAATCCATTACTTTTGGCATGGAATCCTTGTTGTCTTTCTTATCTGAAAGGAATTGCATGGAACATCTCTCAAAACCTAGTGATTTAGATATCATTATATCACTAAGGTTAGAGATTTAATTCATTAAACCTCATCCTTTAAAGGTGAGAGGATCTTTAAATCTGGGCCTCCTCTTTAGGAGTAAGTCGTATTCATAATTTCTATGATTTGGGTTTCCTTTTCAGAAGTAATCCCCAGTCATAATTTCCATTAACTTAGGCCTCCTTCTGAGGAATAAGTCATAATCCTCAAGTCTTCTTTATAAATGGGCCTCCTCCTCAAGAGTGAGTCCCAATCTAAAAATTACAAATGTGGGCATCCTCCTTAGGTGTAAGCCCCAAGTAACCTAACCTAGGATTCCTTTTTAGGATAAATCCCCAGTCTTCAAGTTCCTTTAATTTTGGGCATCCTCTTCAAGAGTAAGACCCATGTTCCCAAATATGGGAATCCTCCTTTGGAATAAGCCCTAAATCCAAATTTCTTTTAACTTGATATTCCTTTTTAGAAGTAAGTCCCAATAATAATTTAAATTTACCCTTTAATTTGGGCATCCTCCATAGGATCAAGCCCCAAGTTATAAGTCCCTTAACCTGGGATTTCTTTTTCAGGAGTAAACCCCAGTCATAATTCATCTTAACTAGTATTAATTTATTTTTGATTTGGGCTTCCTTCTTAGGAGTAAAACCCAATCACAAGTCTCCTACTAATTTGGTCATCTTCCTCAGGAGTAAGCCCCAAGTTGAAGTATACAAATCTCCATAAAGCACATATAACTTTATGGACCTTGTTCCTGGGTTTCTTTCATGATGTAAATTCTAATATTCATTTATCTGGGTAGTCATACATAATTAATTCCCATATCATTTCTTATAATTTCATCTTTTATGGCACAATTATCTGGTTTTACCAATACCTCTTGTTTCTCACACCGAGAAAGACTCATGTTAGCTTAGAGTGTAAAAGTAATTATAAAAACTTTCTTTGAGCCATCAATCATGCATAAACCCCTTACTTCTTTACTCGAACTACGTGGTTTCTGATTCCTTTTCTAAAATAAAGGATACGTAGGTAGCCCATCTGTGGGTACGATCCCAACTCTGAAATAATCTATGTCCTTCTGAATGCCAATAAACTGGAAGTGCCCCACTGAGTGGCTTTAAAACCAGTATGGTTATCATAATGACCAAGAGATTTCTATATAATGTGTCGAAGGATACCATTGACTAAGAATCTCTAACAAATACAGATGATTGTCTATTGATGAAGAACCTAGAATACATATAAAAGATTATCTAAATCTCATACATATTAATCACTCATTGTTATATCTAAAGGAAAGCTAATTTTCATACTTGGTAGTGTAATAAGGATTCACGAACATAACTTAAATCTATAAAGAGAGTCCCAGAGTAGACAATATTTGCCCTCAAAAAGGTGTGATGAGTCTAACCTCCCATCCTCTCGACCAATCAATATTATTAAGCCTTATTGGTTCAAAAATAATGAGCACCTACCTTTGGAAAGTATGTCCAAATAGATATAGAATTATTGTATGTTTTTGTTTCTACGAAAAAACCCGTTAGAAACCTCTTGGAATGTTTGAACCTTAAATCAATGAGGTCATTCCCATTTCCAGAGGAAACAAAAACATACTTCTTTTATATAGTGTATATACTAACCCATTTTAAAATATTATATCATGAATTTTTTTAACTTCATGGTATTTAAAATTTTCATTTTATGATTATTACTTTTTCTGTTTGTGATTCAAATGTTACCATAGTTGTAAGGGGTTTCGTCTCAATCTACATTTCATTGAGACATATTTGTTATTATGCACCCAATTACTTTTCTATAGTGTATATAATGCCCATTAATTTATTATATTATTATTATACTCTAATTTAGGGGGATTTAAATATCTATTTTATGATATATATTTCATGGGGTTTATAGTTTCAAAGTTACCAAAGTGATAATGGATTTTTTGTCACAATTTTCCTTCTTTGATATATTTGTTATGTTATACACATATATTCTATTATAATGTGTATATTATTCTCCTTTTACATGTTATATTATGAATCTATTTATTCTCATTATATTATATGTTTCGTTTTATGTAATTCTATTATGGGGATTACAATTTAAACATTCCAATGTGGTATGGGACACATTGGAATGTTAAAAGATTATTTTCCTCAATAAAATTTTTAATTATATTTTAAGGTCATTTTCATTAATCAACATCAAAAACATTATTTTTAATTATCCTACAATGGGGATATTTTTTATTTATACCATCTTCATTATTTATTTGAATAGATTATGTTTGTTTCAAAGATATTGTAATGGAACTTGTTTATTTTCAATGGGATAAACATGTTTTGAAGATATTGTTATTGAACTCATTTATTTTCCACAAGTAAATCACGAATTAAATATATTATTATAAAATACTTTTATTTTCCATAGGATAACCTTATTTCATTGATATTTTTATGGAACCTGTTTCATTTACATGGTATAACCATGTTTCAAAGAGATTGTTATGAAACTTGTGTCTTCTCCATGTGTTGATTATGCCTTGAAGAAATTATGATGGAACCCACTTATTTTCTATGGGTTAATAATTCTTCAAAGATATTATTTTATAAACCAATTCATTTAAATGGTTTAACCATATTTTAAAGAGATTTTGTGGAACCCATTTTATTTCTAAGGGTTAAACATGTTATAAAAATAAAAATGGTTGTTTCTAATGAATGTTGATGAAATGAATTCTCTATGTTCATTATTTGTTATGCATTTATTTGAAATTATGAATGATGGGTGCACCCAGATAGAATTACGAAATCCCTTTACAGCTTAACACGGGGTATCCCAGATAACATCGGGTGATCTCATTATAGATATCAAATTCATTAGTTAATGATTATATTGGAAGTCTGCTATATGTTTATTCTAATTTTTAAGGGTTCGGTAAGGGTTCTATAAGAGTTAAATGAGATGATGTTCTGAGATATCAATATGTTTTATCTATGCTTACTATGGGTTTAAAATGTTTCTCATGATTGAGATTGATATCACATGGCTCATGATTATTAATTCTAATGACTCTTTAATTTTCCATGTTTTCATGTTTAATGATCCAAGTATTGATGGGTATGAATATAAATATATTATACTCATGAATTTAGATTATTTTATCATACTCATATTCTCTTCATATGTTCAATGGTGACATTAATTTGTTAATGCGTATGTTTTCCCTTACTGAACATATGATCTCTCCCTTATTATGTTTCCTTTTCCCCAAGTTTTAAAGAATTATGTTGAATGAGTTTAGTTTATAAGGTATTTCATATGGATGATGAAGATGTATTAAATTTTTTTGAAACGGATGGGGCTCTGAGACCCCTTTTATTAAAATTAAAATTCAAGAAACAGAAAGTCATTGGAACAAACAAAACAAACATAGTCCACAAAAATAAGAGACAAATACATCAACACACTTGAGAGCGGGTTCTCATACTATGGTTTGAGAGTTGAACACCTTTTCCAATTGGATGTATCTTTATCCTCAATGTATTGACTTGAATCCAATTACCACCACCATCATCTGATAACTCCACAGTCTCATCATCATTATTAATTTTAACATCATCTCGATCATTATTTGTATTCCTATCATCATCATTATTAATCAAAGCTAGTAATTCAAATGAGTTGTGAGTACACATAATCCTATTTTACTTTTTGTTCTGAAACTATGGTGTGATAGGATTTGTCCTATCCATTTTGGTAATTTTAGTACCCTTAATACCCAAAACAGTAATTGGTGTTCCTTGATCGGTATCCATGGAGGCATGTCCAGGTTTCAATTGGGGTCCAGCAGCCTTTTGGGGTGAGGGAGAGACTTTCATAGGTGTATCCATGGTTTTTAAATTGATAACAATCCCTTCGGGTGTAGGAACTTGTGTTTTGTCTTCTTTAGCATCCAGAAAACTAGGAATGTCATTGGAAGTCCCATCCTTGTCCATCTCAAGTGCTTAAGTGTTATTCGGTCCATTGGATGTTCTATCAGCTTTAATAGAGTCTTGTCCAGATTTCATATAAGAGAAATTATATGAATTATTAACCACTACATCATCCATTCAAGATTAAACTAAAGGGATCAACTATATTTCCATCCCATAGGGTGAAGAGGCAAGGGTTCTATCCACTTTAACAGCCAGCAAATTAAGAGGATGGTAGCTCCCAGCATTTTTATACTGTCTAGTCACATGAATTCATTGATGACCACTAGTAGCATCATCAAGACATATAGAATGCTATCCATTAGAGGAGGTGGAAGTAACAATTTCAATACAATTCACCTTGTCCCCTAAAAATATTGATCCAGTAGCGTGCTTTGGAGAAGAGAGTGAAGGGATCATCTTCTCAGTTCCTTCCAGATAAGCATATTTGAAATGAGAATTAACAACTGTTTGTCATTATAAATATTTGATATGGAAACATCCATCTTATCCTTTACCTTTATACTTTTGGCATTTACTATAATCTATCTATTCCATATACATAAATCAGCCTCTTATTGAGCAGAGTGTTCCAAGACATCTTGGCTGTCAACTGACTTGTCATCCTATTCTTCCTCTATACCCCTTACCAATACCTCTTTAAAAGAGATTCCATTTATGATGTTCTTGCCAGAATTGTAATCAGAAGACAAGTAATTTTCAACATTAGTCACAACCCATGATAGAAGGGAATTCATATTATTGTTTGTAGAAAAAATAGGTTTTTAGCCACATTTTTAATGCATTCATCCCTATAAGTAGGGTCACTAGCAACATGAATTTGAGGATTTTTAATAGACTCATCATCAATGGAGTTTTTCATAATTCTTTAAAACTCTAAACATAAAAGTTCCTCCATTATGTAAGTGATCCATGTTTTCCTTTTGATGTTGCAAGGTTTAGATGAAAAATTTGGGTCACAATTATCAGCATCAAAGTCATAATGTAAAGTTATGGATTTCAACACAGGATTCAGGAGTTCGAGTTCTACATTGTTATACTTTTTGTCCATATTTAACCAATTAATAAAAGTCATTTTTTGGTCACTGATGTTCTGAGAAATATTAACCTATTACGGATCAACTAAAGGTTCTATTGATCAATAAAAATATTTTACATTGTATCTTGCAAATCTAAATGCATCATTTTTAAATATCGAAATGAATTCTCCTATTGAAGGTCACATTGTGTTTTGTTGACATGATTCTCATTGTTTTAAATTTCCATAAAATGTGATTCACCAAGCAAAATTCAATATACATATCTATTAGGAAATTATATCAATATCAAATTCTAATATACATTGTTTCTATCCAACCATTTCTTGAATTTAAAAATAGGACACAGAAATTTTATTCTACCATCAACTGATCGGTTAGAAATTCCATAATCTAAAAATTATTCTAAACCCTTGGAATATTGAGGTGTGCTTAAAGGTAAATTAATCCAACATGTATTCATAGGTTTTGGATTTTCAACATTCTCCATGTTCATTCAGATATAAAAATATAAATTTTTAACCAAACAAGTAATATCAAAATAAAATATCACCCAACTTCTTCATTGACCATGATAGTGTCCTGATTCTATATAACATAAATTAAATATTAAAATTATTAAATCAAAAATTAAAAACATAATAAACTCAATTACACAGATCCTTATATAATTTCATTAAAACCCTTGGAAAAATTCAATCAATCGTACCTTTATTGATTTCAAGGATCACAGTCACCCAAAAAATGGGAAGAGAGGCCTTTTTGGGTCATCATCGAGGAGTAGGTGGTCCCTGTGAGATCCTCATCAAGGACTATGGGGTGGGGCATAGAGATCAGAGGGGGGAAGGACAACCATCATCAGGGTCCGGGGTTAGGGACATGATCGTTATTGGAAGAGGGGGTCGGGGTCATGGTGGTTTTTATCAGAAGAAGGGGTTCGATGTCATAGTGGTCGCTAGTAAGGGGGTTCATGGTAATGGTGGTTTCCAATAGGAGGTAAAGGTCATGTTGGTAGCAGGAATGGGGGTTCGGGGTCATCGCGGTCACTATTAGGGGGTTGGGGTCACAACGGTCATCGTTGGGAGCAAGGGTTGGGGTCTCGATGGTCGCATCATGAGTGGGAAGGATTTACGGTCGGGGATTGTTGTGGGGTGTAAGAGGGGGTGTGGACTGGGGCTAAGGGGATCAGAAGGGAGGGTGTCAAAATTAGTTCTTCTTAATATATTTAGCAGTAGTTTGAATGAAATTTCTTCTAAATTTTATAATGAAAAGTATATAGCAGTAGCTATATTAAACTACTGCTATATTATATATTCTTTTAATATGATTTATTTCATGGCAGTTATTTGTACCATAATTGAGACCATTTTTTGTAGTTTTGGTCCTTCAAATTCATATTCTACTACTTAGTAGTTCTAGTGATTTGTGGTTTTATGTTTATAAATTCTAAACTGATTTTTGGCCATTATAGGTAATGACACATGTGGGCCCAAACAAGTTTTTGGCATCATTTTCGGGGAATATATTCACTTTAATTCAATAGTCACTAACATTGATTATGTGATATTGGTTGAAAATTTTTATCAGTGCTAGGGAAATTGAATTGAAAATTGGAGGACATTTATCTATGCTCATAAAAATCACCAATATAGTTAACTTTTATCACTGATAGAGAAAGAACTCATGAAATGATACCTCTTGTGAGTGATTTTCTCTAATGCAGATAAAATTCACTCCTTTAACAATGCTTTTTTTAATGCTGATAAAAGTCATACCTTTATCATCACTTTTTGTTTACCAATGTCAATGGTCGTAGTGAGTAATTTAAATTATATATAAATATTATTATACTTTTAAATAAAATTTATATTACGATGAGTATATATATGTAAATAAAATATATAAATATGATTTATATAACTTTTAATAAAAATAGAATTTATTTTCATAAGTTCATATAGAAAAAATTATCAAATTTATAATATTAAAAATGTTTAATATTATATTTATATACATTAATTAAAAAGTGTGTATATAATTAAAATAAATATAATATATTTAAATAATTATATAATATATAAATAAATATATTTATATATTTATATTAATATTAAATAAATTAAAATATATATATACATTTATATTAGTATTAATTATATATATATTAATTAAAAATGAATATAACTAATATAAATATGATATATTAATTATATACTAATAATTTAAACACTTTTATAAATATAAATGAATATGTATTATTAATATGTGATATTTCGATTTATATATTTATATCTATGTTTATATATGGGATGTACAAATATTCTTGTGTATGTGGATGTATATGACATATGTATATGTGTATGTATGGAATATACTATTCATATTTTTAATATAATTTCATATTTAATGTATATTTTTTTATTTTTGATATAATATTTTTGGAATATATTCGATTTTTAAAATTAATATATGTTTATTTAGTAATTATTATTTATAATATGATTTTACTTATATTATTAGTACTTATTCAACTTTATTTAATTAAGTTGTAATATTTTTAAAATGTTTGAAATTAATATAATTAAGTAATTTAAATTCATTTTTTCATATTTTATTCATGTTTGTATGTGTTTACAGTCCCTGTATTTAATCTTATGAATTATTTTTTTAAATAGTATTGTCTATAAAATTTTATTTATTCTTTTTTAATATTCATTAATTTATTATTCTTTATTAGTTTTTAATATTTATTTATTTTTATATTTGTTGGAATTAATCATTTTCTAATATTTATATACATATATTACTTTACTATGTAATATTTTTAATATGTTTTTAATTTATATGAATAATATTTATTCATTTTTGTTTATTATTTTTTAACATTTACAATGTGTTTGAAATTTATATTATTAATCTATTTAAATTATTTTTTTCATAATTTTATAATTTAAATTTATAAATTATAATTTTTTAATTTTTATTATTAATTATATGAATATTTTATTTTATGTAATTTTTTTTCGAGTTTTGATATTTATTAGTTTTTAATATTTTTGGAATCTATACATTTTTTAAAATTTATACAAATTTATTTGTTAAGTTTTAATATTTTCAATATGTTTGTAATTCATATGATTAATATTTCTTAAGTTTGAATATTTTTAAAATGTTTGAAATTTATATAATCAATTCTTATAAATGAATTTTAATTTTAATATTTTTATCATCAATATAATATTTATTTTTAATAATTTTTTTATTCATATAATTAATAATATATATTTATTCATTTTTATGTGTTTATAAATAATGTTTTTAATGTCACGAATTCGATTTTTTAAATAATTTTTTAATTTAAGTTATTTTATTTATTCATTTTTTAAATTATTTCATTTATTATTATTTATTCACTTTTAATGTTTTTAAATTTTATATTTTTTGGGATTTATTCATTTGTTAATATTTATTTATATATAATTATTTACTATGAATAAATATTCTTAATATGTGTTCAAATTATATGATTAATATTTATTCAATTATATTAATTAAGCTATAATATTTTTAAAATGTTTGATATTTATATAATTTATTTATTTAAATGCATTTTCTATTATTTTCATTATATGTTTACGTGTTTACAACCAAGGTTGTTAATCTTATGAACAATACATAATTATTTACATTGTTTTAATACTCATATTATGTTTTCAATTTATATGATTAATATTCCTTCAATATCATTTATTAAGTAATAATATTTTTGAAATGTTGGAGACCTATATAATTAATCCATTTAAATTATTTTTTTATATATTCATTAATATTGTAAAAAATATAATTTTATAAAATTTATAAATATTTGATATATATTCATTTGATATTTTTTTATTTATTTATAAAAATATATTTATAAAAATATATTTATAAAAATATATTTTTAAATAAATATTTCTAGATAAATATATTTATATTTTATATAAATATATTTATAAATGTATGTTTACTCTATTTATAAAATCATCTCTTTATAATTATAAATAAATATATATATATATATATATATATATAAATTTTTAAAGTATTTATATATTTATAAATAAGTATATATATATTATAATAATTAAAAAATTATATTAAATATATTTAAATAATAAAAATAATTATTATATTTATAATTATATATATTAATATATTACTATATATTTATATACTTATATTTATATATATATATATATAATTATATAATTATATTTAAAATTATATACAAATTTTTATAAATATACCTACAAATATATACTCAAATAGTTTGGGAACCATCTCCTTTATTATAAAAAAAATAGTGATCCTTTTTGAACTTGGTTAAGGGAGAAACCATTATAATCCTGAAGTCTAGAGGCATACAGCCTTAGATTTAGTAGAAAAAGACCAGTAGTACAAAGCCTGTTATAGGTAAACCAGATAAACATGTCCAAATTGGCATGATCGTCCCAACTCAACTCTCGCAGCAAAAACCCTAATGACGTCGTAGCCATGTCGTCACGCTGCCTCAGCCAGATCCACCCCACCACAGAGGCCACTAATGGTTGATGCCTCGCAAGACCTGTTATCAAATTGGCCCCCACCCCACATGCTCATCAGCACTTTTCAAGTGCTTATAAATAGATATCTTTATCAGTGTTATAATATATAGTGATGAAAAAACATATCTTTATCAACACTAAAATTATAGTGATGATAAATATTGGTTTTTTCGGGGCTTTTTATTTTAGCGCTGATAAAACCCCCCTTTATCAATTCTTTTCTAAAATCACTGATAAAAATCATCATTTTCTTATAAATTTATCCCAAAATGAACCGGTTTCCCTCATTCCATTCAAGCTCTCATGGAAGTCCAGCTCTACCGCCACTCCCTCTCAACATTCTCTTAGTCAAATCAACCCCCTCAAATCCTATGGTATGTTCTTATTTTTACCACTCTCTTGTTTATCAGTTGCTTTATATTTTCCTCGACGTGTGTAGATCACCTCCCCTAACATACCTATTATAGAACCATCATGTGTATCCACCTTGGGCATGACTGATATAATTAAACTCATATTTTCTACACTACACATTAGATTCTCTTCTTCTAGGTGAATTTATTACTTCTTCTTGTTGTTCATTAAACCTATAGCCCCAGGAATCTCTTTCTTCTCTATGTAGATATATAAGATTTCTATTTTTATTCTCTTTTAGAGGTTATATTATTTTATATTTAATGTTATTATCCACCTAATGACAAATATATTATGTGTATCTTATCAGGAAAATTAAATTAGTGGGTTTTTTTAATAAATTTGTGTTTTTAGTTTTTTGAAATTCATATCCATTCTATATGAGGTAAAATTTAGGTTACCAAACTTTTTAGTTTTTTTATTAAATGAATTTCTTGTTAATTCGTATTCATTTTCACTTTCCTTTTCTTTACAAATTAGAAAATTAGTGGGGTGGGTTTTTTTAATCTAAACTATGTGAATTTTTTAAATTTGAAGTATTTATTAAATGCTGATTAGATTTTTATTTGGTTTTTATAGTATCTTGAGAACCTTATCCCGAGGCTTCTAGTTCATCAGATTTGAATTCAAGATTATCTTCAAAAATTGGGTTATCAAGACCATCTGATTGGGCCCTATCAACATATTTATCATTAAACAAAAGATCAACTTTGGCTCCTCATAAGACTATTACTAAAGCACAACCTGGACATGCATGTACCATGTGAAGAAATTAATAAGTAGAAACTCCTCCCTATTATTGATTTTATTTTCTCTATTCTTTTTTTGGATCTTGTCTATCAATTTAATCATATGAGATATCATTGAATTAATCAAACACAAGTTCTACTTTTTCAAATTTTTACTTTGATTTCATTGAGCTCTCAGTTGAATGAGGATGTGGATTAAAGGACCATCTATTCACTATAAAAATTCTTCCCACTTATTATACAAGATTATTATTTCAAATGAAAATTTAACAATGATTTTTCAATGCATAGATGGTAATCTGCTCCAAATTTCAGGTATGATTCCTTTAGAACCCAATAAGTATTTACATTATAGTTCGTTTAGGATTCATGTCAAAAATGTTAATTGGTTAAATTTTAAGGATTTATGAAATCAAAATTAGATTATGCTCTAGTTTTTTCAGTATCTTGAGAACCCTATCTTGATGTTTTTGGTTAATTGGATTTAAATTCTATAGTTTCTTCAAATGTTTGGTTTTCAAGACCATGTGATTGGGCCCTATTAATTTTTTCATCATTTGAAAAAAGGTTTGTTTTGGATCCTAATCATCATGTCACCTAAACACCACCTTTTCTGCCAAAAAACTAGTGAATAAATGAGTAAACATCAAATCCTCCATTTTTGTTTACTCCCACCTAAAAATGTTATAGAAACCATCCATGATATTTGTGTTTCGAAAAAGATGAAAATTTAATTAGATTCATTTTATCTTAAAAAATATCACACATTCCATTCCTTCAATTATTTTGACCATTATAAAACAATCTCAACATGCATCATTTAAATATTATTATATTACAATAATTTCTTTATATAGCTTAAATGATTCTTTAAAAATGACCTTTTATGGGTTTCAAGATCATAATTTTTGTGTATTTATTTATTTTTTTAAATAATAATGTTACTTAATTTAATAATATGGATATGAATCAAAAATGGATGGATTCTAATCATATTAAAAAAGAGTATGAGGAAGGGGTGAATAATTCATCATATTTACAAAAGATAATGCATATTAACCTTACTAAATAATTTTTCCATGTTTATGTTGTACTTATTCAAGAAAAAGTAGTCAAAAGGAGTTGGAATAACACATGATCTATCCTGAAATAAATTGAATTTATAAATTTTGTACTTATCATGGGAAAAGGTGAATATATCTAGTTACTAGGATAACATTTCATTTTATGGATCATTAGATATGATTACAAGGGTGAACAATGAATATGATTGCATCAAGGATATGATTATAAGTGTGAACGATGATGATGTACTTATTAAGAAAATGAAAATTACAAATGAATATGAACTTCATGATTTGCCAATGATTTTTGAGAAGTTATATAGTTGTGAAAATATGACTTTGTATGTTTATTATACTAAATATACATCATTTTCAGCCATTCTAAAGTTATATAATATAAAAATTAGTAACAGATAGAGTGATGCCAGTTTTACTGAATTACTTGCTCTCTTGAATGATATGATCCCAAAAGATAAGGATATTACATTATAAACATATAAGGAAAAAAATGATACATTAAATGGATATGATCTATGAAAGAATATATGTCTGCCCAAATGACTATTTACAGTTTCACAAGGACCAAAAATCAGTAGAAATTCCCAAAGTATGGTGCACCAAGATACAAGATAGATAAATCAGGTCCTAAAATATATGTATGGTACATTAAAATCATTCTAATGTTTATTCATCTATCTGTAAGTGAGGAAAAAATTAATAAAATTGACATGTCAGAAAAATATAATATAAATATATGGGAAACGTTTTCACCCAATAGACTCTCCTTAGTGGAAGAAAATTAATCATGAGTGTTCTAGATATGGAAATGAGTTAAGAAAAATTATTCTTTATCTATCTATAGATAGAGTGAATCCTTTTGGTTTTAAATGAAATAATCATGACACATGGTTGGTTATGTTGGTAAATTTTAACTCCCCACCATGGTTATGCATGAAATGAAAATACATTATGTTATCACTGTTTATATATTGACCAAAACAACCAAGTAATGATATTGATATTGATTTTGATGCATTGATCAAATATTTGATATTATAATGGGATTTAGGTGTTACATTGTATTATTCCTTCATAGATGAAAATTTCACATTTAGATTCATATTATATGGGATAATAAATGATTTTTTTACTCATGGAAATTTTATAGGATATAGATTTCAATGAACTCAAGGGTGCCTTATTTGTTAAAAATGTACAAATTCAATTAGGTTGAAATGATCATAAAAGAATGTGTTTCTCATATATCATATATTTATACCTCGGTGAAATAAATATCAATATTTGATGACATCATTTTATGGGAGTTTAGAAGAAGGTGCAACACTATATACATTAACAAGTTATAAAATCTTTGAGAAAGTAAAACATATGGACACTGATTTTGTTAAAAAATATTGTTAGAAACCTTAAAAAACATTTGGAGAAAGATATTTTTTTGGAATTACCATTCTATAATTGTTTTCATGCCAAGAATGTTCTTGATGTCATCCATGTGGGAAAAATTATGCGATAGTGTCATTGGAACATTATTAAATTCACCCAAAAAAACAAAGGATAAAATTAAGGATAAGTTGGACATGATTTACATGGGATATAGGAATAGTTGGTTCTAGTAAAGATTAAAACTCAAACTTTTCTTCCTCCATTTTCTTACAATATTTCCGGGAAAGAGAGATATCAATTTTGAAACTTCTGGAATGAGGAAAAGGTTCCAGAGGCATATTTATAAAAAATTAATAATATCATTTCAATGACTGATTTAAAGTTAGTGGATCTAAAATCACATAACTGTCATATTTTAATGCATGATCTACTATTTGTATCTTTACAGTTTATTTTTTCCAATAATGTCCAACATTCGATAACTAATCTACGTTTCTTTCTCAATGTTATATGAAAAACAGTCATGGACCTTGTGAAATATACAATTATGGAAAAGAAAATTTTTATTATATCATGTCAATTGGAGATTTTATTTCCTCCTACATACTTTTATATGATTGTTCACATGATAGTTTACTTGGTTAGAGATATTCAATTATGTGGTCTTGTGCATTATAGATTGATGCACCCTATTTAATGGTATATGATGATTTTGAAAGGTTATGTCAAAAATTGAAGTTATATGGAAGATTTTATTTCAGAGTGATATGTTATTGAGGAAGCTATTGAATTCTATTATTACTACCTATTTGATGTGGAATTAATTGGTCTACAAATATTACATCACATTAGGAACTTTTGGGTGGAGGAATTTTCGGATGTGGTCACGATTACTATTATATAGTAGGATCAGGCTCACCTTTATTTTTTATATAATAGTTTAGTGGTTGTGAAATATGTTGAAATCCAAAAATTAATTCATAGTCATTTTAATCCATCAATATCATAAATCTATATATCAAATACACATAATCAATAGTTTATACGATGGTTTCAAGACCATTTTTTTAAGGAGCCAATTGAAAATCTGAATTTGATTTTAGAATGAATTTGATGGCTTGCTAGAGGTCCAAGTGTGAATGTATTATATTAAAATGGTTATGTAATCAATGTTTATACATTATATATGAATCAACATGATGAACTCAGTACCACAAAAAATAATGGATTTACACTTATGGACGAAGTGAATCAAGGACATAAATCAAATTTATGTGAATATGTTATATTTTGGAATCATCAAATAAATATTGAAATTTGATTATAAAACATTCCAAGTGTCAATTGTTTAATGAAAGTGGGTTGATAATATGAGTATAATTAAAATAGATGAATTGGTGTTCATGAAAGTTGATTTTCATAAAAAAAATGGTACAAAATGACCTGTTTAGAATATTATCACAGCAGTACAATTATTTTATGTTCTAGATCCTATAAACCAAAAGAAGTCAATTTTTTGTTATCAACCAAAACCATTGATGAGATAGGTGTCAATTAAATTGAGTATTATCCTTGACCTATTATGTCTCAATCATTTCATAGTGGTCTCAATATAGATGAGGAATGTTATTTTATAAGAGACTAAAATGAGGGGATTTGGATACCCGATCGAGGGGTAAAATATATTCAACCTTTAAAAAAGAGTGAGTTCCATAATCAGGTTATATTTTTTTGTAATATAAATTTCATTACCTCATATTATTATTATTTTCACTACTATATTTTCATAAACTAAATTAAATGTTAAACCACTTCTATAGATAATGACTTCTACACATTTTGGTTTTCCCAATCCTAAGGAACACCAGGTTTCTCAACAAACTGGTTCTCCCAATATAGAGGAACAACAAGATTCTCTACATGATGATCTGCCAATCCAAGGGAACAATATATAGTTGATTTTGAAGCCATGTATATTTTATATGGTTAATAACCCATGTCCCAAAAAAATATTATCTTCATAGAGTAATAGTGTTAAAAAAATAATTAAGGCAAAAGACAAAGGAATCAAATTTGTGGTTTGTTAGAATGCATGCATCCAACATATTAACCATAATAAGGCCATGTTTAGTGGTTAAATTGGGCTCACCACTCGAATTCATGTGTCGGATGATGTATATTTGTTGAAAAATGTTGTGACCATGCTTAAGGTGCTATTTTGGGATGTGATTAGGGTAACATTACTGTTTAATTTATTTACTTTACTAAAAAAATAATTAAATGGTTTATTAACTCTTCATTTTCCCTTGAATAGTTCATTTATAGTAGATGAATGAAAAATTAATTTTGTATTAATTCTCACTATAAAGCATCATAGAGGCTATCAAACAATTCTTATGAAGTATCATCTCAAATATAGTGATGGGAAAATAAACCCACACCAACCACATATGTATACACACCTAATAAACCAAAAAACATGGAATGTGTTTATTATTCATCACGAGAGGATATATTTTTAGGTACATTGATATTGGTAATAAATTGCTTGAAAATAAGTATATTAATCACTTTGATTGTGAATTGTTAGTTTATAAAACAACAACTGATTACTAAAAATAATAAAAGTGTACCAAAACCAACATACCCCTACTGTAATGAAAAGATGGTGAATTATTTACTTGAAAAAAATAGAATTTCTTTTATATATACAGTAATACTTTTATGTGGCATGAAAAAATAACAAAATTGTTTTCAGTTTTTTATACACAGATTGATGAATTCAAATCCGAATCCACTTACATCCCACGACATGTGCTATAGAAGGAAGATCGTGTAAATAAAGAGAAGATACTAATAGATGAAAATACAGAAAAATTATGGGAAGCATGTGTAAGTATGACATAATAAAAAATTATTTTTCTTTAAATTGGTATTGCATTACATTGATTAATTATTTTTCTCTATTTTTTTACAATATAGACATAAGAATCATAATCAATTGTACCTAATGAAAAAATACTATTAGTGGCCTTGAAGAGGCCAGAATAGTATGGTCGCATTCGAGGTGCGCGTTTTGGGGTGTCACCCCATACATATTTTGATAAAATAAATTAACATCAGTATAAAGATAAAAAAATTGAGGATAATAATTCATGATTAACTAATCTAGAAGAAAAACTTATTTTGGTAGTCTTAGTTGTTAAAAAATGTTATGGAAATAAATCAAATGGAAGAAACAACACAAAAATAACCACTACGTGAAGATCCTCCCTCCCCCATCTTTGAGGTGATCTATTCCCCTCAAAGGGTTATCTTAGAAGAGGTAATCTATTTTTTCATATTTTTTTCTATGAAGTTTGAATCAAGTAAACACTGATATCATTCTTGTATTGATATTCTATAAGGTGAAAATGATTTTGATTTATATATACCAGAATCAACCCATTTGTTTGTTGTGAGGGGAACCATGTAGAATATCCAAGTGGATATTCTACAAAAAAATTACCTCCAATAGTTCATGTTAGAGTGTGGATTCACATATCTCATGATTCGAGCATTGAGATACTTGTTCCACTAAATGATGTGTTTATTCATATGGTTGAACTTGTTATTGTAACTCTCATAGAATGGATACATTATATTTTAAAAATAAATTTCAAAGAATATTATTTCTTTTACAATTTATTTTATATGAAAAAGTTTTAAAAAATAATGAAAAAAGGACTGAACTGATGAATGTTATTATATATGGACAAAGGGAAGGGGTTGAAATGGAATGTTGAATCAGAACAATCAAAAGGATCAAGAAATCAATAAGAAATATATTCAGAAATTAATTTACTATGACCATTCACCTTCTTCATTTAATAACATTAAATGTTCTTGTAGTTACAATATTAAATGTTGGTGGTACAAATATAATTTATTTTTAAAAAAAAAGATGCATGTAGAGTCTATTATAAACTATCTTGGTCTTGAGAATGTAAATAAAATCATCAAGCATGAATGGATAAGGGTCACAATTATAAAAGTATACATGAGTTATGTTTTCATAATTTTTTCCAATAATGATCTACTATGTTAATTATGACTAAATAATATTCATATTTTTTACAGGAATATGCATCAATACTATTTTAAGGGAAAAATATGTGAATAGAAATTTGGATTCATTTGTCCTCAAATCAATTATACACAACTATTTTTTTATAACCAAAGTAATATGAAGAAATTGTGCACAAACTAGCTGAAATGTTTGAAAAAAAAACATAAAAATGATAAATTTTTCTTAATACCCATGATGTAGGGGTAAAACTCTGTAATTTAATCATATCAAATATATTCGTATTCCTAACATTACTTTTTCCTTTTTGGTTTATTAAAAATAATTGGTTACACATTGTAATAAATTTGGATACTCTAAAGATTTATTTTCTAGATTCAATGGATGGATACCCAACTGATTCACCACATGTTATGATGTTTATCAACTTTTAATACACTACATGTATCATTTTATAAATAAACATTAATTTATACATTTTATATTATCTTTTAATGAAAATTATATTATGATAGGGAAGTTGAAATATCGTAAACCTTTTGTGGAGATGTCTTAAGCCTGGATTCAGGTATTATTTTTCTCTATTTTGAGTATATTTTTCATTAGTGATACCTTGGAGATTTATGGGGTGAAAATGAGAAATTTTTGGAGAAAATGGGATGTACATGGTTAGTGCACAATTTTCCCATACCATGTGCCCATCCCAGCAAGTCATGAAAACCCAAAAAGAGGGGATTCACACTGATAGGGCATGGTTTGTGAAACTGTGCAACCTCTTAGGAGAAATCATGCCCCCTAGAAGAGGTGCACATTTTGAAAAACTATGCACCCCTGCCCAGAAAATCATGCACGAGTTTTAAATTAACCCGAAACAAATTTTAAAATTCCCAAAACCCGTATATTGACCCCTAATTATCCCTAGAATGACCCTAAACATTATCCCTCGTTTTTGGAATCTCCACAAATAATTACAAAGTCTCATAACCTCTATTAATTTTGATTCAAAGTTCATATTAAAGATCCTCACCTCTCTCAGTAAGAAGATCTTATCCTGTGTGGTTTCCTTCTTCTATCTCATCTCTCCCTCATATTTTGGAGGGAGTTTATCCTATGTTTTTTTGTCTAAATATAGTTTTATAGGATCTAGTTATAGTCTTGTTGGATATATATCTAGGTTTGTTATATCTTGATTAGTTTTATTTTGGATCTAGGTTTTGGATCTAGATCTCGTTCTTCATCATGTTCTTTATCATTCTCCTTCGATGGGGGATATTAGTTAGAGAGCGTTCGTTATAAATTTTGATGTAGGTGGTATATTATTAAAATCAAAATGTCTTGATTTCAAATGCATGTATGTAATTGTATAATTTTTATTGGATGATGAGAAATTGATTTCTTAAATTGAATTAATTAATTTCGTAAATTAATTAATTAAGGGATTATGACATTTAAGATATTTAATTGATTGAGTTGGAAAAATTAATTGTAGAATTAATTATGGGGATATTGGGATTGTGAAATTGGATTTATTAATTGGTGAATTAAATAATGGATAATGTTGTGATTATGTAATTGAACAAATTGTAATAATTAATTATTAAATTAATTATTAAATATTATTTGTATTGTGTTATTGTTTTAATTATATTAATTAATTGTTGAATTAATTAATATAACTTTTTGTGATTATACAAGTGTTGATGTTATTAATAAAGTTTTTAAATAATTAAGGGAATTGATGTGATTAATTATTTTTTGAATTAATTAATTGAATTTATGCAATTTATTAAATAGTGAATTAATTAATTTGATTAATGGGATTAATGTGATTAATTAATTATTGAATTAATTAATCAAATTTGCGTGATTAATTAGTTGTTTATTTAATTAATTAAAAGAAATAAAGAAGAAATTTTCGAGTTGGATTAATTAATTGTGATTTGTGATACATGTGATGTTGTGAAATATGTGTTTTATTGAGAGAAGGGATGTGGGACACATATTGATTCTCTAAATACCCATGGGTTCCTAGCCATGATGTTCAAGGACCAAAAGAATGCATTAAAATATTATTTTATGGGATAGGGATTGATGCTCCAAATACCCATGAGGCTTGGGATAGAGACTGATACACCAAATACCCATGGGGTGCTAGACAAGACATTCTATTCCCATGGGATTAACATTGGACTATGGTTCCAATTGGCCCTGATAATAAATTGAAACGAAATGGATAATGAAATTCTATGTGTTATAATGAAATATGATTTGAATATGTGATACAGTTTAGGCATCAGTATGGGCCGAAGTAGGTATTGAGAATTTGGGTGTCCTTGGGAACCCAAGGGTTTATGAGGTTAAATTACAGAATAATTTGAAATGTGATAACTGCGAACATATGAACTATAATTTATTCTTTATATAACTTCATACACTATTATTGACTAGATATTGTTTTATAATTCATTGGTGGTGGCCAATTCAGTTGTCCTCACACCCTACTATGGCTGCTTGATCAGTACCTGAATAGATTTCATTGTTCCATGATAGGTTAAGAGTAAGGCCCATATGTTAGATAACTGATATTGGATAGAGCATGGATGAGGGAACCAAACATGGTGTTATGACCTACATGGGAGTTTTCAGTGTCTTTATTTGTTTTGGGTTTTTTATATTGACACTTGACATGTATTTATCATGTCATGTTTGCGATTAGTTTTTGATATTGTATTTCTTATTTTGGTCATCTTGTGATATTGGTTTGTTCTAGTTATGTTTATGTATTTTGTTCATTACATATTTATTTTTTCAGGTGTATTTCTATAATAAAGTAGTTATAGTCTCCCCATGAATTAAATTACAACCTTGCTATTATTCAGAAGCCTCTGGCATGTTGGGTGACGTTCTGAAGGTCACATAGTGAACTGGCTTGGGGAACCGACATGTGGAACCCTGGTCGGGATGTTACAAAGTGGTATCAGAGCCCAGTTTTCTTTTATTTTATTCTGTCTTACTATTTGAGAAATGGTAGAAATTAGACTAGTAATTTTAGGGCCTTGTACATGAGATCGTTCATGGGAGTAGCTAACCCATGTACGAGGGGAAACCCAAGTAGCCAGGGTGGGATTTTTTTTATTGATGTGTGTTATTATAGATGGATACTATTTCACCTTGGGTTATTCACTTGTTGTGTTATGTGATTATTGTTTCTCATATTTTTTGATATTTTAATCGTGGCTTGGTATGGCATGAGAATTATTATGCATGCATCATTCTAGGAACTCAGGATTATTTGGTGATAAGAATCATCTTAGGCATGCACATGAAAACAGGGTTTGGGGAGATTGTTGAACTTGAAACGTTATTCCTTGCATGTGAATTTGAACTAAAAATGGTGCCTAATATGAATTTAAATTTGTAAAAATAATGAAAAATGGGGTAAATGGGTGTATAATTATAATGTTTTTACCTTTTTAACCATGATTTAGATATTGGATGGTTAAGGGTAGTGATAGTGCCCCATTTTTTGATAATGTGATGGGGTTTTGGGAATGACTTGTATGGTTTTTTTGAATCCCTATAACTATGTTAATGTTTGGTTATGTGACATAAGTCATTTTTTGTAATTGTATATATATGCCTCTACGACAACACTTTTTGAGAGGATGAATGGAAGAAATGGATAAATATTATCTTTTAGTAGTGGATCTTGAGGCACTGGTAGTGCAATGTGAGATATTTAGAGAGAATTTATGAGAGAAGTTTTCTTGGTTTATGAAATTCATGGAATGATACCCAAGGTGGGTTGAAAATATTATGTTTGACCTGACTCAAAAATTAAAAATGAATAACCCTCTATCATGTACCAAAGAGGGTAGACCTGAGGCAGTTGAGTGCTGGATTGAGTCATTCCAGATTATACTTGACCACTTGGAGACTCTTACTAATAAGAGAATAAAATTAGATTTATATATGTTACATGGTCAGTCAAAGTGATGGTGGGGAATCTGGACTCAATATGGAATGCTAGAGATTATGGAGTGGAAGGACATTCAAAAGAAGTTTTTGTAGAATTTGTATCATGAGATACTCAGAAAGGAGTGAGCACTTAATTTTATGAGGATGAATCAGGGGAGTATGTCTATGATGGACTGTGTTGGATGCATTATAGATTTGTTGCACATTTTTTAGAATTATCGGGGGATGAGTCTACTGTGGAAATGTGGTTTTAGGATGAGCATAAATGTGAAATTAATTCCCATGTGAATTTATTTAGGATGAATAAGTATTATAACGTGGAAAATAATAATCTTGTATATGAGGGGAACCTAAAGGAGGATTATAATAGAGCATATGTGGTTCTTTCTGGATGGTTTGGAGGTAAAAATTCCATGAGTAGGAATCATCATTACATGAATTTCATCCATGGAAGTGGGAAGTAGAGTATCCAAATAGATGGATCGGTAACTTAGGATCTTACCTAACTGGTTTTCCACTAGTGTGGTAAGATGGGATACTTTTTTAAACATTACCATTGAACACCAGTAGAGTGATGATATTATTGTATAATGGGTCATATATAGAGGTTCTATAAGAATCCATTATAGATGAGTGTTGATGGAATAGAAATGAAGAACCATGGTGTGGGAAGTGTCTCATCCACACCTAGAAGTTTTAGTTCTATTGGTCATGGTGGTAGAGGTAGTGGATGAGGTAAAACTAGGAAACAGAACCTGTATCAGGAGAGTGGTGTAAATTAGGGGACTCATAATACATCATAGTCAAGAGGGGAATGATAGTTGCATTTCATTCATCCAAAACTGGTGGATAGAGAGGCTAGAACATCAATAGTTAGAGGTACCATTATTGTATATTCTACGCTAGATAGTGCCTTATTTGATATATTTTCCTCTCATTCCTTTATTTCTGCATAATTTTTGAATGGTTTGCTCTTAGTGGTGATGTTCATTATTGTGGTGTTTCACAATAGATACACATTTTAGAGTACGATTGAGAGACATGTGGTTTTTCAGTGTGTGTTCTCCCGTGGTTGGGGAGTATCATTTTAGTTTGGATATTTACATCATTGACATGTTAGGGTTTGACCTAATTATGGGAGTCAACTAGTTAATATCATACTGATCCCACATTGAATTTTACCAAAGGAGAGTGAATTTTACATCTCCTAAGGGTGAAAATTATGTACACCAAGAATAGTGGGACATCAAGGGGGTTGAGCAGATCCAATTCATCAACAACTAGGGGAGCTCACCGCTTAGGTTGCTATCCTATTGTTGGATGAAGGAGGTGTAAAGTAGTATGTCTTTCTACCTATATTGGACCAGTTTCAGGACATGTTTCCTGATGACTTATTATGGATTCCACCATAGAGAGATGTTGAATTTACTATTGAGCTAATACATGGGAATAATTCAGTTTCTATTCCACTATACACAATGTCACAAATATATATTCAAGATTTCAAGTCTCAGTTGGAAGAGCTTTGAGGATAATGGATTTGTCAGTCTAAATATTTCACCTTGGGAATCTCTTGTTTTTTGTAAAGAATTCAGATCTGTCACTGTGCTTGTGTGTAGATTACTAGAAGTTGAATTGGATGAATTTGAAGAACTAGTATCCTCTTCCATGTATCAATGATATTTTTTACCATTTTAAGGGAGATTCTCAAAGATTAAATTGAGATCAGGATATTGGTAGTTGAGATTTTGACATTCTAATATACTAAGGAATTATTTTAGAAGCACGTGTGGGATTTATAAGTTTTTCATGATTTTTTTCAGGCTAATGAATTCACCAATAGTTTTTATGTCCTTTATGAAAAATTTCTTCCATATTTACATAGATTAGTTTTTGGTAGTGTTTTTGGATGATATCTTGGTGTACATTAAGACTCATGAAGATCATACCCAACATCTTAACATCATCTTGAGTACACTAAGAGAGCATTAGATATATTCCAATCTATCTATGTGCCGATTTTGGATCAATCTGGTATACTAATTAGGTCACATCATCTCAAAGGAAGGTGTTTCAATGGACCTATAGAAGGAAAATGTTGTGTTTTCATGGGATCATTCCAAGAATGTTTTTCATATCCATATATTTCTAAAATAAGCTGGATATTATAGAAGGTTCATCCAATACTTTTTCTATTTGGAAGAACCACTTTCGGGCTTGAAAAAAGGGGGTAATATTTGAATGGTCTAGATCATGTGAGAATGACTTCTAGGACCTGAAGAATCATTTGAAAACAACACCAATATTGATCCTACCTCATCAAGGTGAGGACTAAACTGTGGTTTTTGATTCTTATAGGATTGTATTGAAGTATAGTTGTTACAGGGGGTCGAGTTATGTCATATGGGTTTCAGCAGTTGAGTTTATATCAGAGGAACTACGCTACACAAGACCTCAAATTAGATGCACTGGTTTATTGACGACATTATCTGTTGGGTGAAATGTTTACATTCTATACCAAACATAAGAGTTTAAACTATATATTTTTAAGGAGATATTTTATTTTCTGATAGTGAAGGCTGGTTGAGTATATGATGTCTTTTGAATTTTATCTAACATATACACCCAATAATGGAAATGATGTTGCAAATTATTTAAGAAAAAAACTCAAACTCAGGTATTTTAAAAGTATAGTGATGAGTGGAATATTATGAGTTTACTAGATGAAATTCATGTTTTGGTTCAGGTGACCTTGGATCAGATAGTTGTCTTATTAGTATCAATGGTGTCTACACTTTTGAGATGGATTATAGATAGGTAGTAGGAGGATATGGAATGTTTTTCCTTGAGGGAAATCCATGAAATTGGGGAGTCACCGTCAGATTAGATCATAGATGAGGATGATATTATCTATGTTAAAAATTGGTTTTTTTGTACCTATAAGCATGTGGGGGAGATGATGTGTAAATTCCATGCCCTAAAGTGGGTGGAGCATCTAGGTGTGACCAAGATGTATTGTGATCAACATCAATAGTTTTGGTGGATATATATAAAAAAAGGTGATAGAAGGGTTAGTGACATGATGTTATGCCTTACAACTACTGTAGTTTGAGCATCAATGACCTAGGGGTTTAATGCAGCAAATTCTCATTTTGGAATTTAAGTGTGATGACATTACCATGAACTTTGTAGTGGTTCAGCCAAGGATTTCTCGAAAGAATGATTCTATTTGGGTTATTGTGGATTATTTAACAAAGGTAGCATATTTTTTATTTGTATTGGAAACTTTCTCAATAGATCAGTTGGGAGAAATGTAAATTTGGTAGATAGTTCATATGCATTGAGTTCTAAGAAGTGTTATTTTAGACCATGACACGTGTTTTACTTGATGCTTCTAGAAGGTCTTACAGAAAGTTTGTGGTGCCTAGGTTTTACTAAGTACCTCATTCCACCAATAGATTGATGAGAAGGAAAAATGTACTATATAGGTGCTAGAGGATATGATTGAGTGTGTGTTCTAAACTTTAGTGGGTCTTGGGAAAAGCACCTACCTTTTACGGAGATTCCCTTTAATAATAGTTACTAGGAACCCATTTATATAGAACTATATGATTCTCATTATGGTAGGAAATGTAGTTAACCTCTATGTTGGATGGAGGCGGGTGAGTCAAAATAATTGGGACCGAGTTTCAGGTAGGAGATGTCAGAGCGGGTTTAGCTATTTCTGAAGTGTATGGCTACTTCTTGCATTAGAAAAAAATTAGTATGCTGATAGACTTCGATGACCCCTATAATTTTTAGAGGGTGATCATGTATTCCTTTGGGTGTCACCTATATTTGGTCACCACAGGATATAGAGATAGGGAACATTAGTGCCTAGGTTTGTTAGACCGTTTGATATTTTGGAGAGAATCCGGTCAGAGGTGTACATATTGGCTCTTCCATAGAGGTACAGTTCTATGCATGATGTTTTTCATATGTCAGAAATTTTAAGGTATCACCATGACCCTTATCATGTGATCAATGTGGGTGATTTTGATCTTGAGACCAATGCATCCATTAAAGAGCATATGATACATGTCTTGGATCTCAATGAGAAAGTGTTGCGGGGAAATTATTTGTTGATAGTGCAAATATTATGGAAATACGAGAATATGTAGGAGGAAATGTGGGAAAGGGAAGTAGAAATTTGGGCATAGTGGCCTGATCATTTCACCTCAATGTCTTAGAGATGCTTGGAGGTATAGCTCGAGGATGAGATATTATAAGGTGGAGAGATTGTATGATACTAACCTTTTTCAAGAGATACCTCAAACTTGGTTTCAAGTATTGTTTTACATCATTTTGAGCATGTTTTTTTGGGTGTTAACTTGGTGAGTTTTTCAGTGAAATTGGAAAATTTTGGGAGAAATAGGGGGTGTGCATAATTGGAAAATGGTTTTCCCAAATTTTACGTCCAACCCAGAAAACCCTACAACCTAATCCGAGGGGATTCACACGGTTTGTGAACACTTTGTAAAATTATTCACCCACTTGTGATAAACAATGCACCCCCACCCTAGAAGAGGCACGTGGTTAAGTCACATTGTAACGCCCCAAGAATTTACAAATAGATTTAATACAAAATTCATGAAACACTAAGTCTCTAACAAACACCACTTTGTTACAACTGAGTGAGTAATCATAATTTTCCCACTTCTATGATTTGAATTTTGAAAAAATGGCATACACTATTGTATTAAGTAAGATATTTATAGTCTGATAAGAAAAACATACTTTTTGTGAATAGTCACATACCCTTATGGATTGTAACATACCCTTATGAATAGTATTATTACTCTTATGAATAGTAATGAAGAGTAAATTGGCCAAAAAAATAAAAACTTCACCCACAAATGTACAAATAAAATTTAGACATCTTATAAGTGACTAAAAGATAATTTTATAAGTATTGGTATTTCTGTTAGTCATAATTATATTAATTAAAATTTTATTAGTTATTTAATAATTCAAAATGGAAAGCTATTTTCATAAATTTTAATCATAAATTTTTATTTTATTTTCTTATGGTTATAAGATAATTTTAAGGGACATTGATTAATTTCTCAAGGTGTAATAAAAAGGGTTACAGTTTTAAAGTTGTTTTTTTGGAATAAATTCGATTTTATTCCAAATGGCTAAAAATACAATTTTGAGTTTTCGGTTTGTTTAATAACATCATAGTCATATAATATTTAATATAAAATTCTGGATGACTTGTTTACATTAAAATATTATATGAGGTGTCCCATGTTGCTAAAACCATGGGAAAATACCATGGGAAAGCCCAAGTTTTTTCAAAAAACACAAATGAGATGTCCTTTGAAATTAATAAAAACTCCCTCTCTTTTGCTATAAATACCCAACCATTCCTTCATTTTATTTCATTAAAAATTCATCATCCTCAAATATCTAGTATTTTTTACTCACTGATATTCCTCCTAAGGTGTTCTTAAGCCCAAAAAGGATCCAACCTTCATGTTTTAGGAGTTACTCTATAAGGTAAGGGAATTTACCGCCCTTCTCGTTTTCAAGCTTTCCATTTATGTTATTATATTTTATTTCAATTGTATTTTTTTGGTATATCTCATCCCATATCCCCATTAATGTCTATATTATGTATTTATTATGAGAGACCCATTTTTCTCTCATCAAAATATTTTATGTATTTTTAAACGACGTCATTCTGCTATAGAATTTTCATAGGGGATTTCTTAACTTTTCTTTTTTTTTCGAGTTAATTTATTTTTTTAATTCCTTATCTCCTTTCATATAAATGTTATGTTTACTCTTGAACCTTAATTGTAATGTAAAAAATTTTTTATAATGGAATAATTCAACATTAGTTTTCATTTCTCATTCTTTTACACTAGAAATGAAAACACCATCTGAGATGTGTTAAATTATCACATTCAGGGACGATGGGTTTTCAATTTCTATTTCCATATTTAATTCTAGTCATGAAACCATTTTGATGGTTGAAAAAGACTATAATATATATATTATAACTTATGTAAGGTTTTTTAATCTTTTTTTACACAAGATATTATTTTATAAATCAAAATGAGTACGTTGTGATCAAAAACCACCAATTAACCCAAACAATTATCATTAATTTTTATATAAAGATGCATCATCACTCCCAATAACCAAATGAATTTTATAACCATGTAATATTTTAGATTTTAATAAATAAATTCAAATTATATTCTAAAAACCATTCTCATACTTCATGTTTATCCTTACATGTATATAATAAATAGGTCCAAAATACCAAGAAACAAAACACTCCCTAACAATAAAATTTAACCGCTTAAACCCATAAATAAGGCCATAAATTAACACAATAAGTCTATAATAAATCAATTAAATAAATATGATGTTATATTAATAATTAATTAATTAATTTAATTAGGATTTCTATGACACTAAGATCAAGTAAATAACACTATCGAACTTAAGGTAAGAGTTTCCTCATCTCACTTCCATTTTTGTAAGATATTCCTTATCCACCACTATTTATTATATATGGTATATGTATAATTATCATTGATATATAATATCATGAATCAAATTATTTTATGGTATTATATTTATTATTTTATTATTATTATTATTTTGGCATATGATTCGATTGATTACGAAGGGGTAAGGGTTTTCTACCCGAACCTCCATTTTCATTTGGGTTACTCTTATTATCTACATAACTTAATTAAATTATTATTTATTAATATTTACTCCTCATAAATAATGTTTTAATTTCTATATATTTTTCCAACCATAATTCTACTTTCATTTATAAGGGTAATATGTTTTAAAAGGATCATTCAAAAATCCATCCCGATAAACAACACTGTTTCAAAGGAACATCTCGAATTATTACCTATTTTAATGTAAAATATGTAATCTATTTTTAAGTAATTTCTTTTTTTAAAAATAAATTTTATCATGAATAAACCATATTGTTTCATTAATGGTTTTATGAAATCAAACGCGCATTTCTGTTTTAAAATACCTATAATATATTTCTAAAACTACACTAAAATTTTTTACCTCTAATGATTCTTTAAAAAATATTTTTATATGATTTCACTTCAGTGGGACATCATTTATGCCTAAAATAAAATTTAAATTGTATACCCTCTTACTTTCTATGATATACTTTTTTATAAATCTAATTTCATGACAAATACAAATGATTTTCAAAAAGAACACTTCTTTCCAAAGTAAAAAAATGGTTTCTCTTGTCTCAGTTTAACTTTTATGAGATATATTCCTTGTTCACCGATTATTCCTTGCATGTGGTTTATGTACATCCCTTTGGAATATCATATCTAGAGTATAATTATTATCATGATTTTCTAAAGTATTATTATTTGAATGTTTCAGGGTGATATGGGACACTTTGGAATCTATAAAAATTATTTCCTCAAGAAATTTTCAATTGTATCATATAAAAGTATCTTCATTTATGTCAAAATCATTTTTCAATATTGTACTTTATCAAGGTGTAACTATTATGATATCATCTGCAATAGGTTTTTGAATGGTTTCTGATTATTTGGATAGTGAATATACTATCTTGAAACCATTCACCAATTTACTCTGAATGGTTAATGTTTATGCTTAATGTTCGGGAAACGTTATTTAAATTTCATATATTAGTTTCAATATGAATTTATATGTTCTTTATGTTTTTACCCATTCAGATGAGGAATTCATTAAACATATTAAATGTTGGGTGGGTCCCTCTATAACCCCTCGATGCATTAGTAAATCTCATAAGACAAACTACAGTATTGGCATGATGCCTCAACAAAATGGTTATTTTTTCTCTTGGAATGAGGCCATCACGGAATGGTTATTATGTCCTGTATTATGCATTCCCCAATTATGAAAATAGTATTGATAGATCATATGGTTTTTCATCTATCATAATACCCATGATTATTTTTTATTATGGCATTATTTATTATGCTTTTATTCCAACCATAACGTATTCTTGTTTATTTTTAAAGGCATGTGTTTTTAGTTATTCATCATGCATAATGTTTATATTTATAAAATATTTTTCTGTATTTATTACCCTTAATAAGCATCTGATCACACCCCTTTATTATGTTTCATTTTCTTAGGACATGAAGAAGTTTATTATGAATCACCAGCAGGGATAAACTTATAGTTGTGGATGCTCCCAATAAAACTTATATGTTTTATTTCCTTTCATGTTTTAATGTTGAAACTATGTATGCATCTAGTTTTCCAAAACACAAAAAAACTTGGTCCTTCAAGATTTGATTCATTGTAATCATTCCAATGTCTTAAAATAATGCACTGACTCTGGGCTTCTAGGGTTGTGGTGTTACAGTTGGTATACATGGAAGTGTAGTAGAAAACTAAGAAACTAGATTTAGAAAACATAGATTAGGCAACAAAATCCTAAGATAGACTTTGAGGATAAACATATAAGAATGTCATGTAATTTTGGTAAGGAATAGATTATGTGAATCTTTCTAGAAAATCCATCCCTTTATGGATAATATATGTAGACGTGGTTCTAGAACATGTATATGTAGGAGTAACAACTCTAACAAGGAGATTCATGCTGGACCTAGGGTATCCTGGTACAGGATAACAGGCCTTACTATGCACCTGGTTTGGCAATCCTAAGAGGTATGCATATGATAATTTACATTTTCCTTACGAACTATTATGAAGGAATTAAATGTAAAAAAATTTCCCCCAATGAAACAATTTTTTATGATTATGAGATTAATTATGGATATGATTTCAATTTGTGCTAAGTATTTTTCTAAGCTGAGATTATACATTAAGATTCATAATATAATCTGTTGTATTATATTATTTAGAAATGGAACCTAGAAGAAGTAATGAGATCATCACCAATGCAGGTAATGAAAATAGTGAGAAGGATCATATCTCTCATGGACTTAAACCATCATTTCAAAGGAATATATTCTCCCATGTGTCTTAATAATATGAGGAAATAGTATCATGCATTAAAAAGTATATAAATATTTCTCTGAGTCCTATGGATTTGAATGGATGAAAAATAATAAGGGGATGGTAGAGAAAAATATAGATAAATTGAAGGAGGGAAAGAAGGGTTTTTTCACATGTGATAACTATGGAAAGAATCACTCTGGTAAATGCATGAAAGAAATGGGTTCTTGTTATAATTGTTGGGAAAAAGGACACTAATATAATGATTACAAGGGTAAGAAAACAGTTTTCAATGTACAATGCTTAAACTGAAAAGAGATGGAACACTATAAGAATTAATGTCCCAAGCGTCAATGGAATATACCCCAAATGATGATTCTGGATAATGATCATGTTATGACGTTCTCGCTAATGAAGTATAATGATTAATATTCCTAGTCAAGAATCATGTCATTTTAATATTTTTTCAGAAATGTACTGGTTGTAGGAATTATGGAATATATAAAAATTGTACTGTAATACTTTTTCATTTAGTATTTGAAACCATAAGTTGAATGGTAACAAGAAAAGATATTCAATGGAAAGTTAAACTTTTTATAAAACACGTGAGTGAGGGAAATATAACCCTTAATATATATCTTATGTTGAGATAATGATGAATAAATGATTATTTCGGATAATTACTGACTACCTTGGAACTAATTATTGACTTGTCGAGAGGTGGACTATGCTATCATCAATGGAGTTTAAAATAATTTTAGACTTTACGGAATATATCCAATAACAGGTATCATACTTAAGGAATATAGAATAATTAATATTTCTAATATAGTTTTTATATTAATCCATGTTATTACTATATTTAAAAAGGATACATGATTAAGTTATTCACATGTTTGGTATGTGAAAATATAGAGCTGCTACATATTGATTAAGGGTTAATGATAAGTTTATCATGGAAATACAGAGACCTTCATTCTAAAGTGTTGAATAATTATATTTTGGAATGGTTACACATATATTAAATAGTTTAAGTTGATCATTGTATGAGATTTTAGAGGTTAATGTATTACTTCACCATATAGCGTAGCCTGTGCTAAGTGATGAAGTTTAGATAGTTCAAGGTGAAATCAAAGGATGAGATTGTAGATATGAACCTATATTAATATTCTTATAGAATGGAATATTTCCTCAAATAAAGGAAAAGAGTCTTAAATAAAATGTTGTACTATTATCATAATATTTTATAATATCATTGATTTTTTTAGTTTTGTAGTAATCATTTTTAATCTGAACATGATCTCTATCACGTTCCATCAGAACTTTATAGTTATATTTTTCTTCCATGTCCAGGTTTTTTCTTCCAACTAATGTCACCCCATTCGAAAGATTAATTTTTGGGGTGACAACCTCATTTCCCTTAACCTCTTTTTAAGATGATAATTTATTAACCCTATTTCCGATATGGGTTTCCCCCAAGGGACTTTTGAAGCATCAACCTTTAAATTTTGAAATGTAGTTTCAAATTGCAAGGATGAATGTCTGTTAAGGGGGGAATAACGTAAAACCCCAAATATTTATAAACAGATTTAATACAAAATTCATGAAATAATTAGTCTCTAAAAAACACCACTTTGTTATAACCTAGCCATTAAATATTATTTTTCCACCTCGGTGATTTGAATTTAAAAAAACGGGCATACACGGTTGCGTTCAGTAAGATATTTAGAGTCTGATAAGAAAAATATAATTTTTGGTGAATGGTAACATACCCTTATTCATAGTAACATACCCTTATGAATATTAATATTATTCTTATGAATATTAATGAATAGAAAATTGGCCAAAAGATAGAAACTTCACCCATGAATGTAAGAATACAATTTAGACATCTTATAAGTGACAAAATGATCATTGTATAAGTACTGGTATTTTTTAAGTCATAAATATTTTAATTAAAATTTTATTATTTATTTGATAATTCAAAATATAAATTTATTTTCATAAAATGAAATCATAATTTCTATTTTATTTTATTATGGTTATAAGATATTTATATGGGACCTTGATTAATTTCTCAAGGTGTTATAAAATGAGTTATAGTTTTAAAGTTGTTTTTTGGAATAAAATTAGATTTTATTTAAAAATTAAACTAAAAATATTTAGAAAATTATTTTAAAAAAATGGATTTAATTTTTAAATTCTACATGTCAAAAAATGGTTGGGGTGAAATTTTTTATTTTTCTAAAACACTTGAATTTTTCGTTAATAGAAAAAATATAGTTTCAAATTTTTAGTATATTTAATGACATCATAATCATGTAATAATTAATAGAAATTGATATTAAATTTTTTGATATTAAAATATGATATAAGATGTCCCTTGTGGCTAAAACTGTGGGCAAATACCATGGTCAAGCCCATGTTTTGCAAAAAAACACTAATGAGGTGTCTTTTGAAATTAATAAAAAACTCCCTCTCTTTTACTATAAATACCCACACATTCCATAGTTTTATTTAATTAAAAATTAATCACCATCAAATATCTATTATTTTACCTTTCTATGAGTCCTACCAAGATTTCCCCAAGGCCCAATGGTCCCAAACTACATGTTTTAGGTGTTACTCTACAAGGTAAGGGAATCTACCACCCTTCTCTTTTTGAAGCTTTCCTTTTATGTTATTATTTATAATTTAAATTGTATTATGTTAGGATTTGTCATACCATATACCCCTTACTATCCTTATTATGTATGAATTATTATATACCCCTTTTTTCATCAAAATATTTTATGAATTTTTAAGCGATGTTGTTAGGTAGCCGAATATTCATAAAGGATTTCTCAACATTTATTTTATTTCAAGTTCATTTATTTTCATTCTTATTTACTAACCTAATTTCATACAAATTTAACTATAACTAAATTAAATTACGAGTAATTTTATTTTATTTTGATTATAGAATAATTCAACATCATATCTTTTTCCCCTACTTTTATACTACAAATGAAAACACAATCTGAGATGTGTTAAATTATAACATTCAAGGATGATGGGTTTTCAATTTATATTACTATATTAAATTATGGTCATGAAACCATTTTGATGGTTGAAAAAGACTATAATATATATTATAACTTATTTAATTCTCTTTAATATTTTTTTACAGAAGATATTATTTTATAAATCAAAATGAGTTTGTTGTGATCAAAAACCACCAATTAACCCAAACAATTATCATTAATGTTTTATATAATGATTCATCATCACTCTAAATAACCAAATTAATTTAATAACCATGTAATATACCATATTTTAATAAATAAATTCATATATATTATGAACAACAATTCTCATATTACATGTTTATCTTTACATGTATATAAGTAAACCGGTCATGAATACCATGAAAAAATCACTCCCAAACAATAAAATTAAACCTCTTAAACCCATCAAGAAGGCCATAAATGAACATAATATGGGTATAATAAATCAATTAAATAAATAATAGGTACTAGATATATTAATTAATTAATTTAATTTGGATATCCATGACACTAAGATCCTGTTAAGAACACCACAGACTTAAGGTAAGGGTTTCCTCATCTCACTTCCAATTTTGTGAGAAATCTCTTATCCCCCACTATTTCTCATGTATGCTGTATTTATAATTCCCATAGATGTATAATATCATAAATAGAATTATTTTATTTTATTAAATGTATCATATTATGATTATTAGTTTTTGGGTATATGATTTGATTGATTGCAAAGTGTTAAGGGTTTTCTACCTGAACATCTATTTTCATTGGGGTTACTATTATTCTATACATACCTCAATTAAATTATTATTTATTCACATTTACTATCCATAAATTCTGTTTTAATTTTTATATATTTTTACAAACCAGAATTCTACTTTATTTTATGAGGGTTATATTTTTTAAAAGAATCTTTCAAAAATCCTTCCCAAAAAACAACCTCGTTTCAAAGAAACATATCGAATTCTTACCTATTTTCAAGTGTAGTATGTAATCTATATTAAGTCATTAATTTTTTAAAAATCACAAATTTTATCATGAAAAACCAATCTTGGTTATTTTATGTTTTTATGAAATAAATCATGCCAATCCATTTTAAAATATCTTTAATATTTTTCTAAAACTACACTAAAATGTTTTACTTCTAAAGATTCTTTAAAATCTCTTTTTACATGATTTCACTTCAGTGGGACATCATTTATGCCTTGAATATAATTTCAATTTTCTTACCTCTTATTTTCTAGGATATAATTTTTTAAAAAATTTATTTCATGACAAATATAAATGATTTTCTAAAAGAACTGTTTTTTCTAAAGTAAAAAAAAAGGGTTTCTCTTGTCTCACTTTAACTTTTATGATATATATGCCATGTTCACCACTTATTCCTTCTGTGTGGTGTATATAAACCCCTTTGTTTTATCATATCAATAGCCTCATTATTATCATGACATTATAAATGATTATTATTTTAATTATTCAAGGTGGTATGGAACACTTTGGAATATTTAAGGATTATTTTATCAAAATATTTCAATGGTATAATCTAAAAGTATCTTCATTTATGTAAATATACATATTGAATCTTGAACTCAATTGATGTGTAAATCTTAATATATCATCTAAAATATCTTTTTGAAAGTTTTATTATTAGTTTGACAGCATATGTGATATCATAAAACCATTGACCAATTTAATCTGAATCATTAGTGTTTATGCTTAATGTTCAGGAAAAGTTATTTACATTTCATATATTAGTTTAAATATGAATTTATATGTTTTTTATGATTATACTCATTCATATGAGGAATGAATTAGAATATTTAAGTGTTGGTTGGGGCCCTCTAGAGCCCCTTTGTGCATCAGTAGGTCTCATGAGACAAACTACAGTCATGGAGTGAGGCCTTGACAAAATGGTTATGTATGGTCTTGGCACGTGGCTTAGAAAATATGGTTTAGATGTCCCACATTATTCATTAACTCATTAAAAAAATAATATTGATATTTCATATGGAAAATCAACTATTAGAATACCCATGATTATATTTTTTTATGGCATTATTTATTCAGCTCTTATTCCTTCTATAATGTGTTCAAGTTTACTTATAAAGGCTTGTGATTCTAGTTATTCACCATGCCTAATGTTTATGTTTATGACATATTCCTATGTATTTCTTAACCTTAGTGAGCATCTAAGCTCAAAAAATTATTATGTTTCCTTTTAATAGGACATGAAGAAGTTTATTATGAATGACTTATGGGATAAACTTAGAGTTGTGGATGCTCCCAACAAAACATATATGTTGTATTTTCTTTTCAATTTGTAATGTTGAACCTATGTATGTATATGGTTTTCAAAACTAGTAAAATACTTGGTCCTTTGGGATTTTATTCCTTGTAATCATGACAAAGTATTATAATTATACACCAGCTTTGGGCTTCTAGGTTCAGGGCATTACACACATCGTTTGGAAAACCGTGTGCCCCAAACCCGGAAACTGTGTGTGGGTTTTTAATTAACATAAAAAATTATTATGAAATTACCAAACACCCTATATTAACCCCTAATAGACCCTATATCAACCTTAAACATTATCCCTCATTTTTGGATATCCGAAATTAATTACTCAGTCTCCCAACCTCAATTATTCATGATTCAAAGATCATATTGATGATCTGCACCTCTCTCAGAAAGAAGATCTTATCCCGTATGATTTTCTTATTCTTTCTCATTTCCCCCTCAACTTTAAGAGTGTGGATATCCTCTATTTTTTTGATCTAGATCTAGTTTTTTATGATCTAGATCTAGTCTTGTTGGATCTAGATCTCAAATTTTTAGATATTGATTCGAAATATTTTGAATCTAGGTTTCGGATCTAGATCTCATTCTTCATCATGTTCTTGATCAATCCACTTCAATCGGGGATTTCCATTAGCGAGTGTTCATCATTGATTTTGAGTTTGTGGTATATTATTCATATACCAAGGTATTGATTTCAATTATGTGTTTGTAATTTTATAATTTTTATTGGATGGTTTGAAATTGAGTTCTTGAATTGAATTAATTAATTTGGTAAATTAATTAATTAAGGGAATTTGATATTAAAGACACTGAATTCATTGATTTGAAATAACTAATTGAAGAAATAATTATGGGGATATTGGGATTGTGAAATAATATTAATTAATTATTGAATTAAATAATCGATAATGTTGTGATTATGTAATTGAACAAATGGGGTTAATTAATTGTAGAATTAATTAATGAATATTGTTTTGATTATGTAATTGTTTGGATTGGATTATTTAATTTTTGAATTCATTAATAGAATATTTGTTATTATACAATTATTTATGTGAATAATTAATTTCTAAATTAATTAATTGAATTTTTGTGATTAATTAATTGTTGAATTAATTAATGGGATTGATGTGATTAATTAATTGTTGAATTAATTAATTGAATTGATGTGATAAATTAATTTTTGAATTAATTAATGGAATAACGTGGAGATGAAATTTTAAATTTGGATTAATTAATTAGTGAATTAATTAATTTTTATTTTGTGATACACATGATATTGTGGAATATGTGTTTGATTGGGAAATGGGGTGTGGGACACAGACTGGCGATCCTAATACCCACAGTGTCTTAGACATGACATTTTAGGACAATACAAATGTATGAAAATATTATTTTATGTGATAGGGATAGATTTTAAAAATAACTTTGAGGTGGGTTATGGGAAATGATGCTCCAAATACCCACGAGATACTAGACATGACGTTAGACATGCATGATATTTGCATTGGAATATGGTTACAATTGGACCTGATGATGAATTTAAATTACATGGATAATGAATTACCATGTTTTATAATGAAGTGTGATTTGAATATGTGATATGTTTCATAATATGACATGGTACGAAGCAGTTATTGATTGTTTGGGTGTCCTTGGGAACCTGAGGGTTTATGTGGTTACATTAAAGAATAATTTGAAATGTGATAACTATTTATTTATGCACGATAATTTATACTTTATACAACTTAATAAAATTTTATTGACAGGATTTTGTTTTAAACATCATTAGTGTTGGCTTACTGAGTTGTAATCACACCCTAATCAGGCTTTTGGATCGGGACCTAGATAGATTTTATGGTTTCTGGACAGGTTAAGGGCAAGGGCCTTGTGTTAGATGGTTAATATGGGATAGATCACGGATGAGGGAAATAGACTATGTGTCAAGACCCACTTGGGAGTTTTTAGTGTATTTATTTTGGGTTTTTAATATTGACACTTGACATATATTTAGTATTACATGTCTACTTTTAGTTTTGGATATTGTATTTCCCATTTTGGTCTCTTGTGATATTGGTTTGTTTTGGTAATGGTTTTGTCTTTTTGTCGTTGCTTATTTATTTTTGATGGTGTATTTATCTGATAAAGAGGGTATAGTATCCCCATGATTGATATTATACTGTCACTACTATTTGGTATCCTCTTGCATATGGGAAGGCACACTTGAGGTCATGTAGAGAACTAGCTTGGGGCACCGACATGTGGAACATGGGTTGGGACATTACAACAGTGTTTACATATCATCAAAACCAAGGAATGAGTGAAGTCCATGAGCACAAAAAACCTATGAATTTCCTCAATGCGATAAGTATTGTGGTATATATAATAACTTTTCAGTATAAACACTTATATCAAATAAATAATTATATATTTTTCAATGTTTCTACAATGCTATAAACAAATAAATGAAAAATATGGTGGTTATCATGTTTGAAAATTTATGAAAGAAAATGTATTCCATCAACAAACTAATGGAATAGATTTTGGTTACTATAATCATGAAATCAACAAGGATGATTCATTCATTATAATTCACTTTTCTTTTTATTCTGTAATGAATTCAACATTTATGGTTATCAAACAACAATATTGTTAGATAAACCCAAATTTTGAATGGATTGCAGAATAAAAATAAAGACATGGTGTGATTTGTAAGAATCAACCACACCTCAATCTAATACATGGTATACTTAGTATAACTTGAAGTTAATGTTTTTAGTCTAAAATTTACATTTTAGTTAAAAGCATGCATTACATACTCAAAATCAAGAAAACACATTTAGATTATTTTGATGCATTAGGAAAATAATTCATGAGTCATTTATGATGTGTAGGAATCAACCATGCCACAATACAATAAACATTTTCCTAGTATTTCATATTTAGTAGCATGTTCAATGTTGTTAATGCTTGTGAGATATAGGACTTCAAGGATCCAACTGAGATAATAGCGATAGGAAAATGGGTAAATAATGTATACATACATCATGAAAAGGTAAATTCCTACTAATTATTTAGTTAATTTTATCATATTTTTATATAAAATTTTTAGGTTAATGTCCTTATCATTTTTATCTATTATTTTTTTTTCATTGATCTTTTGGGAAGTCATAATTTTCTTTCAACTATCTTCAACAAACCAAGAAAGATAGAGCATGTTTCTTTCAGATAGAAGAGGAAAATATATTCTTTCTGAAATGTGAATTGAATCATAAGTATATATTTAAAAAATATATGATCACACTAATTCTCTTCAGTTCATTTTTGAAAGAGACTCTATAGTTCAAATATAAACTATCATCTAATATGGGATTTTTCTACAATTGAATGAAAAGTATGAATTTTAAAAATATCTATCATGAAAATTATCTTAAAAGGAGTATGAATTAACCACACTTCAATAATCCCCCTCTCAATGTGATATGTAGTGTTCTAGTTATGACTCAAAGTATATGTTTTCAATTTATAATTTACATTTTAGTTTAAAATACACATCACATAAACAAAATTGAAAAAATTAATTTATATTTTTTTTATACTTTAATATAATGATCCATAAGACATTTTTGATTTATGGGAATCAATCACACCTCAATATGATACATGGTATGTTCAGTAAAAATAAACGTGTGTGTTTTTAGTTTAAATTGAAAAAAAAATTAAAACACACATGTTATACTCAAAACTAATCAAAACTATTATGATTGTTTTTATACATTAGAAAAAAAACTCCCCAAGTCATCTATGACATATAGTAATCAACAATAACTCAATATAATACATGGTTCACTCTATATGACATTAAGTGTGTGTTTTTTGTTTAAAATTGATAGTTTAGTTACAAACACATTCCACATACTCAAAACTAAACAAACACATAGATATTGTTTTGATAATTTAGAAAAATGATCAATAACACATTTTTTTATGTTTAGGAATCAGATAAACATTAATACAATACATGGTGTGCTAGGTATGACCCGCAGTTTATATTATTAGTTTAAAATTTAAATTTTTGTTCAACACATGTTTCACTCACTATAAAATAGGAAAACACACTAATATTGTCTTCATACTTTAGGAAAATGATTCATAAGTAATTTTTTACATATAGGAATTAGTTTCACATCAAACCGACATATAATCTTATTGGTATGAATCAAAGTGTGTGTTTTCAGTTTAAATTAAAAAATTTGTAAAAACGATATGTGACCTACACAAAATGATCAAATTCAGTCATATTATTTTGATAATTTAGGAAAACTATCCTTAAATAATTTTTTATGTAAAGCAATCAACTGTAAGTCAATCTGATGCACCATGTGAATGGTATGACTCAAAGCATGTCTTTTTATTTAAAATTGATATTTTAGTTCAAAACACAAGTCACATACACAAAAATAATAAAATTCATTCAAATTGTTTTTATACTTTAGGAAAATGATCCATAATTAATTTTTGATGTGCAAGAGTCATCCACACCTTAATACGATACAAGTTATTCCTAGTATGACTTAAAGTGTATGTTATCAGTTCAAAATTGACATTTTAGTTTAAAACATGTTTCACTCAATAAAAACTAGGAAAAATGATTAAGTTATCTTAATACTTTAAGAAAATAATTCATAAGTCATTTTTTATAGGTATGAATTAGTTTCACTTCAAATCGACACATGATGTGATTGGTATGACTCAAAGTACGTGTTTTCAGTTTCAATTGTCATTTTAATAAAAAAAGCCATGTGACATACTCAAAATTGAGAATAAACATTAGTATTGTTTTGAAAATTTATTAAAATGATTCTTAATTCATTTTTGACATGTAGGAATCAACTACACATCAATCTGATGCACATTTTAATCGATATGACTCAAAGTGTGTGTTTCTATTAAAAATTGAAATTTTAGTTTAAAATGCACATCACGTACTCAAAACTAATAATACACATTCATATTTTTTTTATAATTTAGTAAAATTATTCATAAGTCATTTATAAAATGTAGAAATTAGTCATGCATCAATTTGATACATAGTGTTCCCGATAAGACTCAAATTGTGTGTTTTGAGTTTGAAAATGACATTTTGGTACAAAAAGTGTTTCACTCACTAAAAACTAGGCAAAAATAATTATCTTAATAACTTAGTATGATTCATAAGTAAGTTTTGATGTGTAGGAATCAGTCGCACATCAATCCAATACATGATGTGACTGGTATGACTCAAAGTACGTGTTTTCAATTTAAATTTACATTTTAATAAAAAGGGCATGTGACATAATCAAAACTAAGGAAAAAAAAATTATTATTTAGGAAAATTATCTTAAAGTATTTTTTTTTCACATGTAGGAATCAACGTCACATCAATCTAACGCACAGTGTGACCGATATAACTCAAAGTGTGTTTTTATTTAAAATTTGTATTTTAATTCAAAACACACATCACATAATAAAATATCAGAAAAACCATCATGATTATTTATATGATTTAGAGAAAAAATCAATAAATAATTTGTGACATTTATGAATCATTCACACCTCAATTAGATACACAGTGTTCCCAGTATGACTCAAATATTATGTTATCGGTTTAAAATTGACATTTTAGTTCAAAAAATATGTCACTAACTGAAAAAAAAGGAAAACATGTTTGAATTGTCTTCATACTTTATTAAAATGATTCATAATTCAATTTTGATGTGTAAAAATCATCCTCACATAAAACTGATACATGATGTGACTGGTGTGACTAAAAGTGTGGGTTTTTCAGTTTAAATTGACATTTTACTAAAAAGGAATTGTTACATACTCAAAACTGAGAAAACACATTCTTATTGTTTTGATTATTTATTAAAATGATCTTTATGTTATTTTTGACATGTATGAATCAACCACACATTAATCTGATACATAGTGTGACTGGTATCACTCCAAGTTTGTCTTTTTATTTAAAACCGACATTTTAGTTCAAAACACACATCACATACTCAAAAATAATAAAATGAATTTCTATTGTTTTGAATCATTAGTATAATTATCCATATGTCATTTGTGACATATAAGAATCATCCCCACCTCAATCTGATACATGACGTTATTGGTATGACTTAAAGTGTCTGTTATGAGTTTAAAATTGACATTTTAGTTCAAAATGTGTGTCACTCACTTAAAATTGGGCAAACATTCTCATATTGTCATGATAATTTAGGAAAATTTTTCATAACTCATTTATGACACGTAGGGATTATAATCATGTCAAAACAACAGACAATGTGACTACTATTACTCAAAGTATTTGTATTCAGTTTAAATTTTCATTTTAGTAAAAAAATCACGTGACATACTCAAAACCAAGAAAACATATTTATATTGTTTTTATACTTTAGGAAAATTATCCTTACATAATTTGTGACATGTAGGAGTCATCCATACATCAATATGATACACCATGTGATCGGTATGACTCCAAGTATATCTTTTTATTAAAAAAAATTATTTTAGTTCAAAACATTTGTACCATACCCAAAACTAATAAAACACAATAAAATTGTTTTGATACATTATTATAGTTATCCATAATTCATGTTTGACATGTAGAAATCAACCACACCTCAATCTGATACGTTGTGTGCCCGATATGACTCAAACTGTGTGTTTTGAGTTTAAAAATGACATTTTCAAAACACATGTGACATAATCAAAAATAAGAAAACACGTTAATATTGTTTTGATACTTTTGGAAAACAATCAATAAGTAATTTTCGATGTGTAAGAATCAACCACACCTCAATATGATACACAATGTGACCAGTATGACTCAAATTGTGTGATTTTAGTTTTAAAATGACAATTATAAAGGTCTATAGTTATGTTTAATTTATTTATTTATATTTTTACAAATATAATTATTGTTTTATTATACTTGTAGATTCACTTGCTCGATTTGGGTGGGGGGGTTCAGTAATCGATACAATGGTTGGGTTTTTTTAAGATGGGTTTGGGTGCAAAAGATTGAAACCATTTATGTGTTTTAATGTTTGTGATAAATTTTACTTTCTAATATAATTGTAAAGAATAATTTTTTAAATGTATATAATATATTTTTTTTATTTTTTTTATATTCTTTGTTTCAATTAAATTATGAATTTTACATACGCTTGTATTTATTACTATAGTGTGTTGTAATTTAAACAGTGCACTACAGTATTATGATATTTATCAGTTCTATTTATAGAAATGATAAAGTGTTCCATTTTAATGGTTCTTAGAACAATAATGTTTTTTATCACTAATAAATTATTTTTCGACTGTTGACCATAACCTGATCCTTAGTAGTGAGTTTAGACATGTTTTACCTTCCACATTTCATTTTTTTATTTAGCTTAGATCCTTTTTCATTTTTTTCTATTTGAGAGACTAAATTTTTTTAGTTTTTGATATCAGAAATAATAAATCATGAAGGTACACATCCAATTGGTGATTTAACTTTCAAAGTTATCCTATCAAATTAAATAACATAATATGGAAATCAAAAGTTGGGGGTAGGAGAATCAAGTCAAACCATGGGTACCACAACCACAACCTGTGGATATATTATTAATTTATTTTTTATGTGGAAGAAAAACCAGAAGGAAAATAGAAGTTACTATTTTTTTGTAATTAGCAGTGGATTTAACTATCGCTAATCACTAAAAACTGCCACTATATTCCACTATATATTGTTGAAATGCTACTAATAGATTTATTGGTTTTTATAATCATCACTATATTAGGAAAAATAAATTATTTATTTCACATTTATTATAGGTGATTATAATCTTTACTCTTTTGTGTAAAATTATTCAAAAAACAACTACATTCATTTTTGTGATGTTTTTAGAACCGTTATAGATCATGAATCTTCAATGATTTTCTAGTTTTGACACTAATTTTAAAAAAACACCTTTGATTAATAGGAATATCATAAAAAGATGAAGATTTATAACATCTCTGAGTATTTATGAAAACCACTCTTATATGTTGTTTTTCATATAGTAGTGGGACAGTTGATTACAACTTCACCAACAAGTTATATAGTATAACACCATATAAGTTGTTTCTAAAAATTTAAATTCCCAAAAACTCCATCTCTAGTGGTATCAACCACACACAAGAAAGTGTTTGTCATTTGAGTCTTACTTTCCAAATATAATTCATGTAAACAACCTTTTTCCAATGTTCTAAGAGATAAAAAATAAAAAATAATAAATCCCAAACCCCAAGTGCGTTATAGTAGATGAAATCGTACCATCATAAAAGAAAAAATCAACAAAAATAATATTATATCCCTATCAACTAATACTTTTCAACAGAAAATGTATTCATAATGAACCTATCTGAATTCTATCAAAATCCTCAACACATTCCTATGTTTTGTTTCTATGATTTCTCCAATTAGTGAGACACACAAAAAAACCCGATGCACTCTATGATATCAGTCACATAAATTCTTTGATACCACCTTGTAACATCCTCCCCCAGTTCATGGCCATTTAATGGTTCCTAGACCAAATAATTTTCTACTAGTCCTGAAGCACACCTCCCATGTGTGAGAGGCTACAGAATAGCAGTGGGGTCTATGGTATTATTGTGGGGAGATTATACCCCCCATATTGGAGTGTGAAATATCATACAATAACTATATATCACCAAAAATAGTAATAACTAGAGTAAACAAATAAATAAACCATAATAATAAATAATAAATGAATATTTAATTAAGAATTCATAGATTCTCTTGGTCATGCAAGCATATAACAACTGATCACCCACCAAGAAAAACACATATAAAAAATAAATAAAATGATTACAAATATAGGTATGCCTTATTACCATCTCTAAGCCCCATCACATCCCAATTTCCACTATATCTAATTTATCCTTCTAAATCATGAAACTTAAATCCTTTTTCCAACTTGAACCTTCCATTAGTGAAGTCTTCTCAGGTACTCAAGGCTATGACCACTTGAGAAGGGTGTGATAAAACTCTATTGGGAACCACCAATTTCTTCCAATATTTACCCAGTAAACTAGTGTATGTTCATGTGACATGCCCAACTGAATAAATAAAATAATTGTGGAAGCATGGTTAAATAAATTCTATTGATTATTGGGTTCTAACAAGGAACCCATGATCAACTATATTACTTTATAAAGGGTCAGAGTGTCTCCAAGAATGTCACATAACTATTCCAACTAGTATCGGTCCTAATAACATTATATTTGTAAGTTCAATAATTGATTTCTAAGAGTAATCCTAGGAAATCTAAATTATACCATGTATACAGTTGATTACTAGGTGGATGACCCAAGGAAATCTAATAGAAGTATTAGGCACGCAACTGATCCAATGGGGGGTGACCCTAGGCAATCGATAATAATGAGGTATACCCTTCAGATCCTGGTAACATTCTATGAATCCCATAGTCATCAAGCTCCATGTCCAAATCCACTGGGGGTTATCCTAGGTATTCCAAATTCATTTGGCATGAAAACTGAATTCATTTAGTTATCCAAGGTATATTGTATCAATATTTATACAAACTGAATCTAGGGATCATTTCCACATCATTTCGTATCTATAGATGTACAAGATGGATCCTATGCATCCTAGAAATCCCATACAAGCATTTATATATATACCTCGGATAGAACATCTCCTCCCATGATATCTCATATCAAGAATGAATTGGGTTATAAGGTGAAACATTTTTTCATCATTACTCATTTTTACACACATCCTCTTAGGTGTCAATACATCTATCGTGCAATCACATGGGTCCCATAGGTCACATCAAGCATGGACACCCCACATGAACTCATTAGTCTCAATATTACCTCTTAGGTCATCACCCAACACTCATAGGGAATCACATCGCTTTACATAGTGATAAACATCACAAGGCATCATTGGCTTCCTAGGTAAACCATACTATGAGCTCTCTAGAGAGAATTCTTAAAGCCTATCTTAATACCCAAGTCATATCGGGTTGGTCCTCCCACTAAACCTATACATAATATACCCACAGAATTCCCACCAGGGTACTCTCAAGTAAGGTGGCAAATAAAAATCACCCCATACTCATCTCATTAATTGATACAACTTCAAGACATCTCATGGGTCCACTAACCCCTACTAGGGTCATTTACTTATATTCATCACATTAATCTACAAGAAGGCTCTAAGACACCTATACTAAGGACCACCATGTTTATTTAATTCAATTATGTTTTCATCCCTCTATTTTCATATATTATAAGTCACATAATTATAATCATAGCCTTAGTCATCAATTTTTGAGAAATAAAATCAGTTCACAATGGTCCCCTAGGGCCCTGGACACATTATTTATTTCATTTGTAAGAATTCCATTTTAATTATATAATTAACATTATTTAAAAAGGTAAATCACTCGAGGTGGTGAGATCTCACATATCACATGTCACATCAATCATGCATAATATCATAGGGAAATTCACAAGGACCACTTACCCCATTTATAGATTTATTTCCCTTTGATCACATCCTACCAACTCTCACTTGATCTCATATAAGTCCAACCATTCATCACCAACTTATAAAAGACTCTAACTCAAACCTAAACATAAAAAATAATTAATTATAATAATCCAAAATTATTTAAACATCTTAAATTTAATTATTATAATTAATTCCAATAGTCATAATTTCACAAAATATCACTAGGAAACATCGTCACACTAAAACGGTGACCAACCACTCATAAATGGTCCATGATGCACTCATAACACCATCTCGGGAAAGATTTCTAACATGAAATACAAATTGAATCAAAAAACTTATTTAATTGGATTAAAAACTCTATGAAAACATCATTGGGTGATATACCATCATCAAAATGGTGTGTGAATACGGGCATTCATTATTCTGGGATGTAATCTAGACATGCCAAGAAAAATATCCATATCATTAGATGAAATACACTATAATTTAGTGTAAATAATTGCAAAAACCCTAGCTACTTTAGACCCAAATCAGAAGAAAATGCTTGGAGGAAAGAACGAAGGGGGAAACCATAAGATTCGTACCACAAATTTTTTGTAGAAATCGTCATAAGAACACCCTTATACATGAGGAATCAAGTGTTAAGTGAGAAGGAGATCTATCCAAGTCGATGTGCATGAGAGAGAAGAATATAGGAGGGAGTGGTATTTAAAACCAATGTGGGAATAGTGGGTATTCCACCTTTGTAATAAAAGAGAGAGACATTCCACGACATGCACCATGCCATGGTTCAACCCTAGCTAGCTCCCTTGGAACCCTTTAAACATCTAGAAAAACTTCTAATGGCTCAAAGCTCTTGTAATTTTCTATCACTCCATGCCTCGAACCACATCATCGTTTTACCTAGAGCTTCCCACAAGGGGGGTTCCTTGTCCAAAATGGATTATGAAATGCCCAACCTGGGTGTTTCACCTATTTTATTTCCCACAATGGCCTCCTACCTCAGACCACAACACACACCATGAAATGGTGTTTCTTGTGGTTTACCAAAACACACACAAATTATGGGCCACAATGTGTTGGGTATAGAAGTTTTTGAATGGGTAATCCCCTTGCCCAAAACACCCAATTCCATCCATCACACTCATCCAAGATGTCGAGAACATTTTCCTTCCTCACTCCCCAAACCACTCGGCAGCATGATGTGGTATCCCTTAGAATTTTTCACAAATAAACTCATCATATTTCATGCCCAACCCAATGTGAATACATCCTCAACTTGGGGGGTTTCTCCCTCCACTATGGTGATCTTCATGTTGTGGTGGGGTGCATATAGCCAAAATGATTGTAGGTCCACCCAATATTTTCTGGATCTCTGTTCGAGCACTTGAAACACCTCATAGTCATGAAACATCTTGTAGCAAACATTTTTGTTCTTTGGTTCCACTTCTCTATCAATAATATCTCCCAATAAATTCTAGTGAACTACCCTTCCAAAAACCTATTGTGATTTTTTTTTTGTTTCCATTAGGGATTTGTGTCTCTAAGATTTTGAGTGTTTGTAGATTTCTTCCTATTTACCCATATTAATGTTAATTCTTTTCCTCTTTCAATTTTTATTTTATCTTATTAATTAAAGAAACTAATTCATCTTGTCATTATATATTTTTAGAAGATAATACATGTCTGGGAAACATAATAGGTTTGGGCTAAGAAAATAAAGTCTATAAAAAAGAGATCAAAAGAGGCACATCCAGAACAGGTCTCGCCCATTTAATTCAAACTTATACCTTTTTCATTCCTATTGTAGTTTCTTTCATCACTACCACTGGAAATATTTTCACGGTCCTCAATGTTGTTGGTTCTATGCTACTTTTATCATGAAGCTTCACTCTTTTAGTCTCATTTTGATTGTTCCACTGAGTCTCCATCTGTGTTTTCCTCTTTAAAAACAACTCTTTGAATTTCTCTCTCACTCTCCTATTAGAGGTATGTTGTTTAATACATTCCTGATGGAGTTTTCTAAATTATATTAGGCTTTTGGGGCACCTACCTTACCAACCAAGGACATTAAACAAGGATTCTACACATTCTACAAGTGAAATACATATTTATTTGGAATCCATGGGGGAAATACATGGTAGGTAGGGGATTGGTGGGAGTTGTTCCAAACATGACACCTCCCACCATGCCAATATAAGCAAGAATTGGGGATATCCCTTCATCAACAGTTCGAGCCAAGTGAGATCTTCATTATTTTAAAGATCCTTAAGAGCTCAACGTAATAGAGAGAAGGGAGGTGTGGGAGTGGTACATTGTAACCCTTTTTTTGGTGTAATAAAATCTTGTATTCTTATTCCATTTATCTTGATTTTTTGGTCAAATAATCACAATAGTGGTATCAGATCCATTTGTGGTGAAACAGCGATGATTAGATGAGTTATTTTAGTGGACAAAAAATTCGTGTTTCTTAGAATCCTATTTTGAAGGAAGATTTATAAAGTTCATGGAAATCCAGTTTTAATGGACCAAACAACCTCAAAAATGGATCTAAAACAAGATTCCTTGTCTTGGTCAATGTTTAGTCAAACATCAGGTGTCATAGTAAGCCTTTTCAGAGAAGAAGATATTATTTTGGCACCGGTGACATTTTCGGTGAGATTCCTACAGCTACTCTAGAACACCACATCATCAGTTGATCTCAGTCTTTGACATTGTTTTGGTCATATAATGATCAATCGATATGTGATTTCAATGATCCAAGAGTCAATTACACCATTTTCAAACATTTCAGACACAATGGTGAGCACATTTTTTCCAAATACTAAACCTAATTTTTGAAAAATTAAAAATCAATAGAAGGACCATCTATGGGAGGGATGATCATGTTGACTTCTTAGAACTACTCCATTTAGAAGTATTGAATGTAATGTATCCTCAATGATAGGTATATTTTTAACCCCATTTATAATGATGGAGTCAAGCCTGATTCCACCATGGAAGCGGAGTGGAAAAATATGAACAAGAAGACAATTGCTCAAATCTGCCAATGGATCGATCATAGTAGTTACCACCATGTTTCTCAAGAGACTGGTATGTATAAACATTGGTTGAAGTTGGAAAATATGTACTAGTCAAATAAAATTCAAAATAAGATTCTCTTGTTGAAACAATTGATGAATCTTCGACTACAAATTCAAAGTGCTATAGCATAACACACCAGTGAGTTCATAACCTGGTGAACCGGTTTGTGGCTTTTGGTAAGTCTCAAAATGATGTAGATTAGGAAAAATAATTTTTTTAACACTTCAAAATAGCTGGTATATTCTTTTTGCTTCAGTCTTCAACTCAGTTCTTAGAGGTAAAATTACCTTAGAGATGGTAAAGGATGCATTGTTCAATGAGGAGGACTAAAGTAAGAATGTGATTTACAACCAGATGCAAGATCTCATAATGGATAAGAATGGGATACAACAAGGAGGATTTCATGATGTGGTAACCATAGGCCAAAGGAAGAATATAAAAATATAGATAAATTAAAGGAGGCCAACATATAAATGCTACCATTTTGGCATTATGGGACACATGAAGATGAACTACCTTAATTTTCTATAAGAAAAGTGTCAAAGTAGAAACCAACAAATAATAAATGGATAAACGCATGTGAGAATCACTAGAGAAGTTATAATTTTCTATAAATACAAATAAGAGACATGATTTTATACATTATGCCAAGACACAAAATGGGTTGTTGATAATGCAGCATTGTACCACATTAATTTGTATTGTGAGTGTTTATTGACTTAAAAAATTGTGAAATTAGTGCCTTAAAGATGGGGAAATCCAATTTGGATGATATTTTTGGAATGGGTGACATCCATGTAAAGAAAAAAAATGATACATAATCACCCTAAAGGATGTTCAACATTTCCCACTCCATTGACTCAACCTGTTATTAGGTATAGACTTTGATCAACAAGGATATGAAAACATTGTTATTAATTGAGCATGGAGGATGATAAAAGGAGCCATCATCATCACCCAAGGACACATATGTCATATATTGTACAAAACTCATGTGAATATATGTGTAGAAAACCTAAACATGATGGAAGGAGAGACATCATCCAATATGTGGAATAGGAAACTCAGCCACATTAGTGAAATAGGGTTATCTACCATGAAGAATAAGTACATCCGTATTAACAAGGATGCATCACTTGATCATTGTAAATACTTATTTTATGGAATAAATCATAGAGTCTCATTCAATACTTCTTATTCAAGGAGATAAGAGTTTCTAGATCTAGTTCACTCAGTTGAATGTGGACCCATATAAGTGGATTCACTGGGTGATAAAAAATACTTCCTCTATTTTATTGATCATGCATCCCAAAGGGTTTGTGTGTTATTCTAGATAAAGAAGGACCAATTACTGGACTACATCAATATGTTCCATGTCATGGTGGAGTGTGAAACTGGAAGGAAGCAAAAGTGTCTTCATTTAAACAATAAAGGAGAGTACACATCCATAGAATTTTCTGCCTATTGTAGGAGTCAGGGAATCGTTTATGAAAGGATGGTCCTACACACCCCAGAACACAAAATAATTATAGAAAGGATGAAAAAAACGGTATAGAGAAGTTCAAAATCATGATGAGTTTGGTTAAGATCCCTAAGCCATTATGGGGAGAAGTTGTTCAGGTTTCTTGTTACCTTATCAATAGATCATCATCAGTAAAGCTTAATTTTGAGATTCCTCATAAGATATGGTCTTGTAAACATCCCTCTTACTCTCATTTATGAGTATTTGGATGTTTAGAATTTTCACATGTATCCAAGGAGATTAGGTAGAATCTTGATGGTAGACATTCTTCAAACCTCTTCATCGTCTATGGAGATGAAGAGTTCAGATACATGCTTTGGGACCTGAAAGAGAAGATGGTGATCAGAAGTAGAGATTTTGTATTCCAATATAACTAGATGATCATGTACACTCAAAATTATTGAATGTCTAGAAGGTAAAGTGTCTATTAATCAATTCATGATCCAACACATGTACCATCAACATCAATAAATAAAGTGGATGAGGTGAAAGAAGACTCATTACCGGTGGTCCAGGAGGTAGTGGAAGAGAATATTGAGAAGGGGGAGACTCAATAATATCCATAAGAAGTTTCAGATCCATCTAATAGCTATTTTGTGTTGTGCCTCCCAAACCTAACACTTCACAGGTTACAATATCTTCATGAGGAAGGATTCCTTCAATAAAATATTTAGAGATAGAGTACCTATTGCTGACTGATGAGGGTGATCCAGAAGGATACTAGGAATTAGTGTCTCAAACTAAAAAACTCAAGTGGATTCATGCAATAGAGTATAGGATGGAGTCATCGATGAAGTAAAAAACATATGATTTAGGGGACCTACCCAAAGTTAATAAGGCACTAATGAAAAAATGGGTGTTCAGGCTGATGAAGAGCGATAGTAAAAAGGAGGTAACGAAAAAATCTCCGTTAGTTCTCAAGGGATTAAATTAGAAAAAATAAGTTGACTTTTATGAGATCTCTTCACCCATTGTGAAGATGGATTCAATCTGTTTCTTTTTCAGATTGGTGGCTAGCATGAAATTTGATCATGAATAGATTGATGTGAAGACAAATTCTCATCAAGGTGACCTCTCTGAGGAGATCTATATAAATCATCCTGAAGGTTTTGAAGTTCATGGAAAATAATTCCTTATCATCAAGTTTAATAAGATCTTTTACAGATTGAAAAAATCTCCCAAACAGTGGTAAAAGATGTTTGACTCATTCATGGTGAGTCATGGCTACAAACGGACACAAGAGGACTACTGTGTTTACATAAAATGATTTCAGGATGGTAACATTGTTTCACATCTACTTTATATTAAAGATATGTTGATAATTGGGAAGGATATAGTGAAGATTAGCCAGTTGAATAGGGATTTATTTTTGTCTTTTTAAATAAAGGACTTGGGAGTTGCTCAATAGATTTTGGGGATGCAGATCATTCATGACAGAAAGAGGAGATCGTTCTGGCTATCTCAAAAGTAGTATTTTGAATGTGTTATGAGACATTTCAAAATGGATAGATAAAAACTAATGATCATTTCTATTCCCATATATTTTAAGGTGATCAAGAGTTAATGCCCTTTTACAAGGAATAAATCTAGGCGATAGAGAAGATACCATACTCCTCGGATGTTGGAAGCTTGATGTATGCTATAGTGAGTACAAGAATAGGAATTTACCATACCATGGGGATCGTGAGTCAATTTATCTCAAGTCATGGGAAGAATCACTAGGATTCGGTAAAATGGATTATGTGGTATCTTAAAGTTACTCAAAATATATGTTTATTCTATGGGGGAGTTGAACCTCTATTAGAGTTCTATATAGATGTAGATATGGTCGAAGATCCTAATAGAAATAAGCCTACATCAGGATACATATATAATTTTCCAGGATGAGATATATCATGGAAGTAAAGGATGAAAAAGTGTGTTTCAATATCCACACACAAAAAGAAGATTACATTACTTATTTGGAAGTTGACAAGGAGATGTTGTGGATAATTCATTTTTTCCAAGAATTTGGTTTTAGCTAAAAGGAGTAAGGAGTTCATTGTGATAGTCAATATTCATTATAATTATGTAAGAACTCCATGTATACTTCAAGGATGAAGAACATCAACAATCTCTATCATTTTATATGTGAAGTTATGGATAAATAGCTGATATGACTTGTGATGATCCACACGAAAAATAATTCATCAGATATATTGAAAAAGGTGGTTGCTCAAGATAATATGGACCATTGGAGATGCTCTAGTGAATTGAAGATAGAGGGGGAAAATTGATGGAGTTTTCCAGATACTATTAGGTGGTTGGTTCACCTACATCACCAACCAAGGACGTAAAACATGGCTTCTTTACATTCTAAATATGAAGTCCCTATTTATTTGGTAGTCATGGGAGAAGTCCATAGTAGGTGGGGGATGGTTGGGAGTTGTTTCAAACTTGACACCTCCCACAATGCCTATATAAGGAATCCTTAGAGAGCTTCCTTCATCATCATTTTGATCCAAGAGATCTCTTCATTGTTTTAGAGATCTTTAAGAGCTCCATATGTTAGAATGAAAGGGAGGTGTGGGAGGCGTACATTGTAACGTTTACTATTGGTCTCCATATAAGAGAAAGAAGGGGAGGTGTGGGAGGGGTACATGGTAACCTTTGCTTTTTGTGTAATAAAATTATGATTTCCTCTTAAATTTATCTCTATTTGTAGTCTGTGAATCACAACAATCACATTAAACTCTTATTTGTTCAATATCATTTTATTTTTAACAATTTAAACTATTTTTCGATTTCTGCTACTTTTATATTTTTACCCCTGGATTCAACGCACATAAAAAATGAGATTCACCACCAAACCCTAAAAATTTTGACAAGCCTCATCATATAATCAACTTATTTAAATATTGAGTCAATATTTTCTTGATGTATGGAGGATATGGGTTTACATTTTTGTTTCACTTTAATGTGATAAAACTTTTCTAGAACTTTTCTTTTTCCTTGCGTTGGGACTATTTTTTAGGGAGTGGCTGATTATATGTATTTCATCCAACTATAATTAAATATTAATTTTTTTGATATGTAATGTTTTCCTAACATCATAACATAGTTGTGTTAGGCCTATAAGGGGTTAAAATTATGCTTGGATCTGTACAATCATTTTGTTATTGGGTATGGTTTTTGTTGAACCCTCTGGAGAATTAGTTGAACTCATATTTTGATAATCCCAATTATGCTCAATTATAGTTTCATAATCCTTATATTGATTAATGATTAATTACTTATTTCATTATTTCTGTACACCATGCACATATTCATATATTATAATATTTACATTTTCTTCATAGAATTCAGTTAATGGATGGATATATATTCTAACTTAACCCATTCTGCCAATAGAATGATTAAACAGACAAGGTCACTGATACATCAAGTCCACCGGTACAATAAGTCTACAGATACATAAAGGTCACTGATACATCAAGTCCACTGGTACAATAAGTCTACCGATACGTGAAGGTCACCGATAAAGACAAGTCACCGTTATGCAAGCCTACCGATACAGACAAGTCACCGTTATGCAGGTCTACCAATACATGAAGGCTACCGTTACACGAAAGGTCACTGGTACATTAAGTCTACTACTACCGATCAAGTCTACCGACAGACATGAAGTCTACCGATAGAGAGGTTACCGATACAAGAGGTTACCGATACAAAGACCTACCGTGACACAAGGCTACCAATATCCAAAGCTACCGGTCCAGAGAATCCGATGCTGCCTTGATTTCCTTATCTTTATTTAATCTAACCAACAGTCATATTAGGTTTATTTTAATGCTCTGTCATTTATTTAATGAAGGTTATTAGATGTTAGGGAATCGTACCTCAGGCTTGCAAAAAGAAATCATTTCTTTTGCCAGAGCTCGTGCCATAAATACAAGAAGTCCTTGTTGCTGCAAAAAACCCGAAGAATATACAAGGGATAAATAGAAGTGATTTACAAGTGACACACACAAGAAGAGCTCATACAGATATACATGCACGATCAAGAAGACACAGAAGCTCATACACACTCATTATTACTCATGAAGAGTTGTGTACTTTCATGATGATTTTGAAGAACTTCATCGACTACATTTTCGTTGTCTCTGAACTTGGATGTCAAGCAGACGACACTCTATTTTCCAGACAAAAACTAGAAGAGGACTCAGAACCATTTCTGATCAATCTGAAGGATTCCAGAGCTACACTGCAATCACTAGAGCAATTCTAAACTCTATATCTTGATTAGTGATTTATTGTTTACATTACAATTAGTCTGTGTCATCAGTTTTAATTTACACACACACTGTATCCTGAACCTTAACTGGAGGATTTTTAAATCCTCATTCAAACTCTTTACATCATCTGTTTCCCACTATGGATAGTGGTAGAGGTCGTGTGTGACCTGGAAAGCTGTATTTTTTGTTGTTTTTGTTTCCCACATAGAACTGTGGTAGAGGTCTTTGACCTGGACAGTTGTAAACTGTTGTGAACCTTGATCCAGGGTGTGGATCATATTTATATAAATTGTTGAGAGGACTAAGTCTCATCTTGGGACTGAACCTCTTGGTTATATCTTCTGTTCTTTGTTTAGTTTTATCTAAAACCTTTTTATTTCGCTGCTAAGTGCTTTAAAATTTAAACTGTTTTTTAAAGTTACTCTGATAATTGAATTAGCAAGTGTTTGCATTACTTGCAAATCATTTGGTTAGTTCCAAAAGCTAATCTGATCTTCTTATTAGATTAAATGGGAATTAATCAATCCCTTGAGAACTTAACTAAAGTTTTTTTTAGTTCAAATTCACTACAATTCAATTAGTATTTTAATTGGGGGATTTTAGTAAAGGATTTTAAACAGAAATTTTAATTGGAACTCAATTGACCCCCCCTCTTGAGTGTCCACTCAGACCTACATTTGGTATCAAAGGATTAAAATATTTTCTGAAGTACTCTGTTTTTCAACTGTGATTTTAGTGGTATTTTAATGTTCTTAAAATTTCTATTATTTCTAAATTTTTATCTCTTTAAATTTTTTTTTTCAACCTAGTTATCATGGATAGCAGACTTGAAGGTGTTTCTACTAATAGACCTCCATTTTTTCAATGGAAACAACTATGCTCAATGGAAGATTAAGATGAAAATTCATTTAGAAAGCATGGGTTTTGATATTTGGACTGCCATAGAATCAGAATTTAAAGTCCCCACTACTGTTAGATATACTTGGAATGAAGCTACTAAGACAGCTTACAATAATAATTGTAAGGCTATGAATGCTCTATATTGTGATTTAAGAGATAAGGAATTTAATAGAATATCTGCTTGTAAGACTGCATATGAAATTTGGGATACTTTAGGTGTTTCTCATGAAGGAACAACTAACGTTAAGGAAATGAGATTGAACACCTATACTATTAAATTTGATAATTTTAATATGAAGCTTGATGAAACCATTTCTGATATGTATCTTAGGTATAACAAAATTTTCAATACAATGATCTCACTGGGAAAGGATATTCCATCAAAGGAGCAGATCATGAGAATTTTGAGATGCATACCTGAAAGATGCAGGGGCACTTCTGTTTCAATTAGAGAATCTTGTGATATTGGTAAACTGCCAGTCAAGGAACTTATTGGTAAGTTGATGATGTATGAAGAATATCTTAAGGTAAACAAAGAAGAAGAAGATGAACCAAAAGGAAGTTAGTTTCCTTCAAGACATCTACTTCAAAGAATAAGGATAAAGAGAAAATTCAGACCATACGTGATTGCTCAAGCTGTGATGAAAGTGCATATGACAGTGATGCAGAAATAGCTCACATAGCTAGAAGATTTAAGAAGTTTTATAGGAAGAATAAGTTTTTCAGAAAATCAAATTAAAAAGGTAAGTATGACAACAAGGGTCACTGGAAAAAGGACTGGAAGAAATCTGACAAATCTGATGAAGTTCTCTGCTATGAATGCAAAAGAAAAGGACATATAAAAGCAGATTGTCCAAAGATGAAATACAAGAAGAAGTATGATTATAAGGACAATAAGTATAAGAAATCCATGAAGGCTACTTGGAGTGCTTCTGAGGATAGCTCCAATGAATCTCAAGCTTTTGAGACTGAAAATAGAAATAAATCAAACATGTGTTTTATGACAAAAACTTCTGAGGTAACATCTGAAACTCCTGCTTTAAATTCATATTATTCTGGATATGATTATGATTCTGAAAATATGTCAAAATCTGAACTGTTTGAATACTGTGATATGTTGGAAGATTCCTGTAATGAGCTAAAAGATAAAAACAAAGGTTTAAAGAAACAGTATGCTTTAACTATTAAACACAAATCTGATCTTGACATAGAAATGGAAAAGAATGCTCAGTTACTTAAAGAAAACACTGAACTGAAATTGTCAAATGAGCAACTTAGGAATGATTTAGAAAAGTTTACAAATGGAAAATATACTCTTACTCAAATTCTAGGTAAGCAGATTGCACCTAGATATACTACTGGTATAGGATACCAACCTGGACAAAGAAAAATTACCAAAACTATATTTATTTCTAAATATAGACAGAATGTAGATAGTTTTAGTTCTGGAAGTTCATATGCTTCAACTAGTTATATTCATAGTTACAGATCCAACAAGGTTTATCTTTCAAAATCTATTGATTCTACAAATTTTACGAGACCCATAAGACAAATTTGGGTACCTAAAGTTTTATTTGATAACCTTTCTGGACCCAAGAAAATATGGGTACCAAAATCATTTCCTATCTAAATATGTTTTGTATAGAACCTGCTTAAAGAGCTCCTGTAGAAAGACTTGGTACATAGACAGTGGATGTTCAAGACATATGTTAGGAGACTTCTCATGTTTTAAAATCTTATTCAGAGTTGATGGAGGTTTTGTCACTTTTGGTGATAATTATAAAGGGAAAATCATCAACTTAGGCCAAATTGGTAACACTGACTCAATATTAATTTATAAAGTTCTATTTTTTGATGGTCTTAAGTATAATTTACTAAGTATTTCTCAGTTATGTGATGATGGTTTTAATGATAAATTTGAAAATAATTCTTGCAATGTTTTTAATTATAAAAATGCTTAGTATTTTCTGCCTTGCGAAATGAAAATGTCTATGCTGTTGATTTAAATTATTTAGCTATGAAAAATATTACTTGTTTAAATGATTTTAATAAAGAGTCATGGCTTTGGCACAGAATATTAGGACACTGCAATGTACATTCACTTAGAAAACTTACTAGGAAGAACATAGTTACAGACCTACCAAAATGTGAATTCCCAGCAGATAAAGTTTGTAATCCCTGTCAAAAGGGAAAGCAACATAAAGTTTCTTTTAAATCAAAGAAATAAGTGTCAATTTCTAAACCTCTCGAGTTGGTTCACATGGATTTGTTTATACCTTCTATAGTTTCTATTTTAAATGGGAAGCACTATGTCTATATTCTAGTAAATGACTATTCTGGGTATACTTGGGTATATTTTCTAGCTCACAAAAGTGAAGCTTGTTCTTACTTTGTTAAATATTTTATGTTGGTAGAGAACCTTAGTGGACATAAGATTAAAACATTGAGGATTGATCATGGCCATGAGTTTGAAAATCATGAGTTTGAATATTACTGCTCACACAATGGCTATAGTCACAATTTATCTTCCCCTAGGACACCTCAGCAAAATGGTGCAGTAGAAAGGAGGAATAGAACCCTTCAGGAAATTGCATGAACCATACTCAATGGGTATGACCTACCTATTTATTTTTGGGCTGAAGCTGTCAACACAACTTGTTATATTATCAATAGAGTCTTGATCAGACCTGTTCTTAAGAAGACCCCTTATGAGTTGTGGAACCATAGGAAACCTAAGGTTAACTACTTCTAAGTTTTTGGTTTCAAAGTCTTTATTCTAAATACCAAATATAATCTTGACAAGTTTAAATCCAAGAGTGATGAAGGAATTTTCCAAGGTTACACTATTTCTAGTAAAGCCTATAGAGTTTTCAATAAGAGAACAAAATGTGTGGAGGAATCTATTCACATCATATTTGATGAAACTGATCCACATGAACCTAAGACCTCTCTTGAAAATCTTGAAGATAGTCTCTCTGTTTTGAACCTTAATGATAAAGACAGTGGACCTGTAGTTAAAACATCTAGTTCTGGAAATTTTCCAGAACCTGCTTCTGTTGATTCCCAACCTGTTAATGAACCTAAAATCTCTAGCCCTACCTTTTCGAGACCAACTAGGATTCTAAAGAACCATCCTTTAGATGTTGTTGTAGGTGATCTAGATAGAGGAACACAGACTAGAGCTTCTATAAGAAATTAGTTTGAACATCAAGCTTTTCTTTCACAGTTAGAACCTAAAAATATCAATGATTATATCAATGATGAATTTTGGGTAATGGCTATGGAAGAAGAACTAAATCAATTTAAAAGAAATAAATTCTGGTAATTAGTAGAAATGCTTAAGGTCACGTTAACCATAGGCACAAAGTGGGTGTTTAGAAACAAAGTTGATGAATCTAGAAACATCATTAGAAAAAAAGCTAGACTAGTTGTACAAGGTTACAATCAAGAAGAAGGAATTGACTATGAGGAAACCTTTGCACCTGTAGCTAGATTAGAGGCAATTAGGATCTTACATGCCTTTGCAACACATCTGAATTTCATGTTATATCAAATGGATGTGAAAAGTGCTTTTCTAAATGGTTTTATTGTTGAAGATGTTTTTGTAGAACAACCACCTGGTTTCTCAAATCCTCACTTTCAAAATCATGTTTTTAAACATTCTAAAGATTTATATGGTTTAAAACAAGCTCCAAGAGCTTGGTATGAAAGACTTACAAATTTTCTTATTTCATAAGGATTTACAAAAGGAATTGTTGATCCCACTCTTTTTATAAAAATAATTTCAAAAGATGTTTTAATAGTATAAATCTATGTTGATGATATTATTTTTGGATCTTCTAAAAATTCTTTATGTACCAATTTTTCAAAGGTTATGAAAAATGAGTTTGAAATGAGCTGAATGGGAGAGATTAAGTACTTTCTTGGATTTAAAATCTTTCAAACTAAAGATGGTATTATTTTAAATCAATGTAAATATACTAAGGATTTATTAAAACGTTTTGGTTTGGATATTATTAAGGGGAGTTATACACCTATGAGTACCACCTACAAATTAGATATTGATAAAACTGGGAAACCAGTATATCAAACTAATTATAGAGGTATGATTGGGAGTTTACTTTATCTTACTTCTAGTCGACCTGATATTATGTTTAGTGTATGTATGTGTGCTAGATTTTAATCTAACACTAAAGAGTCACACTTACTTGCTGTTAAAAGGATTTTCAAATATCTTAAATATACTGCTAATTTGGGACTGTTTTACCCAAAAGGAAAACCATTTGATTTAATAAGTTATTCAGATGCTGACTTTGCTGGATGCAAGTTAGAAAGAAAGATCACATCTAGAACATGTCATTTACTTAGAAAGTCCCTAGTATCATGGTGTAGTAAGAAACAGAACACGGTTGCATTATCTACTGCTGAAGAAGAGTATATAGTTGCTGGTAGTTGTTTTGCATAGATTCTGTGGATGAAACACACTTTATTGGACTATGGATTTGATTTTAAACATGTTTCAATTAACTGTGATAACACTAGTGCGATCAACATCTCTAAGAACCCTGTGTCTCACTCTAGAACCAAACACATTGATGTTAGGAACCACTTTCTAAGAGATCATTGTCAAAGAGGTGATATAACTCTTGAATTTATAGGCACTGAACTCCAATTAGATGATATTTTCACTAAGACTTTTAGTTCAAAACGATTAAGTTTCATTAGACACGAATTAGGAATGATAACTTACTCTTAAAACCGTTAGGATAAACCTCACCGTTAGGAAAAAAACTCACCGTTAGATAAACCTCACCGTTAGGAAAAACCTAACTGTTATATAAACCTCACCATTAGATAAACCTCACCATTAGGATAAACCTCACCATTAGATAAACCTCACCGTTATGATAGACCTCACCATTAGGATAAACCTCACCGTTAGGATAGACCTAACCATTAGGATAGACCTCACCATTAAATAAACCTCACCATTAGGATAAACCTCATCATTAGATAAACCTCACCGTTAGATAAAACTCACCATTAGGATAAACCTCACCGTTAGGATAAACCTCACCGTTAAGAAAAACCTCACCGTTAGATAAACCTCACTGTTAGGATAGACCTCACCGTTTAAGGACACCTCACCGGTACATCTCTCGCGCTATTTTAAATTTTTGTATTAAGGCCAAGACTTCGAACAGTTTTTAATATGAGATTTATTTTATATGTGAATCCTAAATGATATTAAACCCAACTCTAGACATCACTCAATCACCGTGAACCCGTCTTTTCCAATCCCTCCTACCTAAACCTCTCAAGCTTGCAAAACTCTAACCCTTAGAATCTGAAATGGCCCATGTGAAGCGTCCCTCAGTGGATGAAGGGAGTGATGCGCCGCAAGCTAAGAAGCAGAAAGTAACTAATGCTGGTTCTAGTTGAAGCAGTAGAGGTTTTGTTCAAAGGAATCCTATAAATCCTCATTTATCAAAGTGGGAAATTGTAGTGGAAAAGGAGTTATGTGCATAATGGTTGTTGGAAAGCAAGTCCTTGATTCTGAAGATTTTACCAGAACAAGGATGGCTCGAATGCTTCATGAACAATAATGGACCGTATTATCCAGTACTGGTAAAATATTTCTATGAGAGTGTCTATTTTGAAACATCAGAATAGGAGAATATGATGATTTCCTTTGTAAATGGTCAAAATTTTTCATTTTCATCTGTTGAATGGGATGAGAACCTTAGATTTCCTCATAGTGGTGATTATGTATTTTATTCAAAATCCATACCTACTGCTAGTCACTTTTTCAAATACAAGGATGCCTTGTTAGAATTGACAGGAAATGGAACTCCTAGAAAGATCATTGCTGCAGAGATGGAAGGGGGGGATAAACTACATTTTAAGTTCATTCAGCATGTGATTAGTCCAAGAAAAGGAGATTTTGATACCCTCATATTTCAGGATATTTATTTTTTGTATCTGTTAAAGCATTGAGTAAAGGTGAATTTGTGCAGATTTCTAATGATTCAGATTAAGGATATGACTAGACCAAAGTCTAAGTCCAATGCACTATTCTTTTCTAAGTTGATTTCTATTATGTTGAAGGCAAAGGAGGTAACTGGACCTCAAGATAAAACTGTTGTGGTTAAGGATAATTTTTGCATCACCAGGACTGTTTGTAAGTTTATGAAAGTTAGCTGGAACCCTTGGAAGAAATCATGGGTTAATGATGAAGGTAATGTCTATGACAAGTACACTACTGTGGACCATCCTTCTAGACCAAAGGATGTGATGGATCCTAGTCTTGGACCAGATGATCCAGAACCGATCTACAGTGATGATGAGGCTGAAACTAAGGAGGAATAGACGTCAGTTGAGGAAGGAGGAGACCCATATTTACCTCCTAGTTCTGTGCACCAAAATATTTCCTATGGAGCAGCTAGACCTCCAAAAGAACTACCATGGAGAGAAACTGTTCTGTAGGACAGTGATACCGAGACCACAGAAGAAGAAGAAGAAGCATATTATTATGTTGTTAAGGACACCGCTGAAGAGGATGAGGCAACCGTAACCAATCATTTTGTTAATGGAGAAAAGGAAGCTGCTGGTGAAGCAGATGATGAGGAAAATGAAGAAGAAGAGCTCAGTTTGATCCCTCTAATAGATAGTACAGTCAAGATAGTGCCTGATCAAGAAGCAGTAGTGGCACCTACTACCATTACTGAGGGAGTTATTGATGACTCATAAAAGGATAGGACTCACCCCACTGTTGAACTATCAGAGCAAGTGGTTATTGAATCTGGTGAAGTTATAGAGGAGGTTGTAGAGTTACCACGAGCAGAACAGTTAGAGGTGATTCCTCAGGAGAATGCTCTAAGTGAGGGGGATCATCTTGGTTTAGTTTCTGTACTGTATGAAATTGAAGGTTAGTCATCAGATCCAAGATATATGGTTCTTGGAATTAATTATGGAGATTCTGATGAGGAAGACCAGCCTCAAAGGGAGTCAGTTATCCTACCTGTTGTGGCTGAAAATTTGGCAAAAAAGGAGGACCTTGAGAATTTAAATGTTGAAATGAAAGAAGCACTAAGAGAATCAGTGGCATATTTGAATAAAATCCTGGTTGATGAAATGAGGAGTGTGGAGAAATCCCTGGAGCTATCTCTGGGATGTGGTGTTTCTAGTCCAGTGAAGGAAATGATGGATGAAGTTAAAGTATTCCATACTCTAATTGAGAGTTGGACAGGAGCTGTGGTTGCTCTAAGACAATAAATTACTTCATTGACTTCCATGAACAGTTCTCAAACCCAACTGAATACTGATATCAGATATATCAAAGAAGTAGTCAAGCAGTTTGTGGAAGTGTTTGAAGCTTTTAAAACAGCAGTCAAAGAAAATTTGAACAGTAAAGATGTACTTGTTCAGAAGGTGGTTAGTAACATGCCACAGTCTTTCAAAGAGACAGTAGCTTTCTCGGTAAAACCTCTTCCCTCATCCAACTCCACTGTGAACCTTGACCAGATCAGAACTGTAATCCAGGAAGAGTTGGCTAAGGCCAGTACCGGTGGCACCTCGGATACTCAGATCCTTGCTACCACTAGAGAATTTAGTAGTTTTGTTCGTGATCACCTACGGGCAGCTACTACTTCTCAAGAGGCCATTAAGAATAAGGTGGATTCTTACATTGAGAAGTTCTATACCAAGTATCAAATGACCAACCATTTCAAGATTTTGATGGAGAATATTATGTTTCCTCCAGTAACTCAAACTTTCAGAGAATAGGTTATTAAGATCAGGGAACTTACTCCTGCCTTGGATAAATTCATTGAAAATCGAGATGATTTTGTGTCATTAATGGAGAGAGGAGGTAGTATTATTATGGATTTCAGGAACCTGTTGCTACCCTTTTTTCATGTGGATGCCAGACCTGTGATTGTACCTCCTGCTCTTACTACCTCTACCTATGGTAGTACACCCCTGTTGACTCCAGTTCAGGCTATTCAAAGCTTAACACCTATGATCCCACAGAGAAGCACAGATTTCAGATTCGGTACAGTTTCAGTGGCTGACCCTCCAGTTTTTCTTTCAGCTATTCCCAAACCATCTACTCAATCTGAACCTGCATCCTCTTATAATCCTAAGGGAAAGACTCATATTCAAGAGGATGATTGAGTGATTTTGGATGTTTTTTATAGGATTCACTTGTCTTTTTTTAATACTGACTTTATCAGTTTGTACCTTTTGTGATTTAATGGAAATTTACTCTTACATTCTCCACTTTACTTTGTTTTTTTTTTGCAATATGTTCTCTTTTAGTCTCTACATTTCTTTGATTCTACCCTTATTTTTGTTAATCACAAAGGGGGAGAAAATGAAACTAATGAGAACTAGGAGTGCAATTGAAAGGGGGAGAAAAATGAGAACTTTGTTTTAATGTTTTTTTGGAAATTCTTCCTCTGACACCATTTTATTTTTCCTAATACTTTGGCATAAGTTGTGATTATCAAAAAGGGGGAGATTGTTGAACCCTCTGGAGAATTAGTTGAACTCATATTTTGATAATCTCAATTATGCTCAATTATAGTTTGATAATCCATATATTGATTAATGATTAATTACTTATTTCAGTATTTCTGTACACCATGCACATATTCATATATTATAATATTTACATTATCTTCTGAGAATTCAGTTATTGGATGAATATATATTCTAACTTAACCCATTCTTCCAATAGAATGCTTAAACAGACAAGGTCACTGATACATCAAGTCCACCAGTACAATAAGTCTACCGATACATAAAGGTAACCTATACATCAAGTCCACCGGTACAATAAGTCTACCGGTACGTGAAGGTCGTCGATATAGACAAGTCACCATTATGCAAACCTACTGATACAGACAAGTCACCATTATGCAAGTCTATCGATAAATAAAGGCTACCGTTACACGAAAGGTCACTGGTACATTAAGTCTACCGTTACCGATCAAGTCTATCGATAAACATGAAGTCTACCGATAGAGAGGTTACCAATACAATGACCTACCGTGACACAAGGCTACCGATATCCAAAGCTACCGTTCCAGAGAATCCGACACTACCTTGATTTTATTATCTTTATTTAATCTAACCAACATTCATATTAGGTATATTTTAATGATCTGTCATTTAATTAATGAAGGTTGTTTGATGTTAGGGAACCGTACCTCGTACCTATAAAAAGAAATCATTTCTTTTGCCGGAGCTCGTTCCATAAATACAATAAGTCCCTGTTGCTGCAAAAAACCCGAAGAATATAGAAGGGATAAATAGAAGTGATATACAAGTGACATACACAAGAAGATCTCATAAAGATATACATGCATGATCAAGAATACACAGAAGATCATACACACTCACGCTTACTCAAGAAGATCCAGGTACTTTCACGAGGATTTTGAAGAACTTCATCGACTACATTTTCACTGTATTTGAACTTGTATGTCAAGCAGATGACACTCTATTTTCCATACAAAAACCAGAAGAGGTCTCAGAACCATTTCTGATCAATCGGAAGGAGTCCAGAGCTACACTGCAATCACTAGATCCATTCTAAACTCTATATCTTGCTCAGTGATTTATTTTTTACATTACGAGCAATGTGTGTCATCACTTTTAATTTACACACACACTGTCTCCTGAACCTTAACTGGAGGATCCGTAAATCCTCATTCAAACTCCTTACATCTTCTATTTCTCACTGTGGATAGTGGTAGAGGTCGTGTGTACCTGGACAGCTGTATTTTCTGTTGTTTTTGTTTCCCACGTAGAACTGTGGTAGAGGTCTTTGACCTGGACAGTTGTAAACTGTTGTGAAACCCTATCTAGGGTGTGGATCAAGTTTATATAAATTTTTGAGAGGACTAAGTCTCAGCTTGGGACTGAACCTCTTGGTTATATCTTCTGTTCTTTGTTTAGTTTTATCTAAAACCTTTTTATTCCGTTGCTAAGTGCTTTATAATTTAAACTGTTTTTTAAAGTTACTCTGACAATTGAATTAGAAAGTGTTTGCATTACATGAAAATCATTAGGTTAGTTTCAAAAGCTAATATGATCTTATGATTAGATTAACTGGGAATTAGTCAATCCCTTGAGAACCTAACTGAAAGTTTTCTTTAGTTCAAGTTCACTAAAATTAAATTAGTATTTTAATTGGGGGATTTTAGTAAAGGATTTTAAACAGAAATTTTAATTGGAACTCAATTCACCCCCCCCCCCTCTTGAGTGTCCACTCCGACCAACAGTTTTGACTTTTTTTACTCATTTTTTGTATTTTTTTTTGAGATGTGAAAATATCTAAACCATGACTGCCCAAATAAACAAGATTTAAAAACATTTATCGTTAAGAATAGAAAAAAACCATTTAGTATTTAGTTCATACCTATGTGAAATGATAATTTTTAGGAGGCTTTAGGATTACCTTCCTTATTCCCTTATCATGGGTGTGTCTATGGCCATCACATGAAAATGAAAATAAAAAAATATGAGTTACATTTATTTTATTAAGGGAATATTCACAATCTAAAAAGAGTAATTTTCAAATAATAATAATTCTCAAAAAATTAAAAAAAAAAATTGAATCCTTGTACCTCAAGTAATTTATCCTGTGATTCATGTGTCCCCATAGATCTCATTATATTAATTTATATTAGTATTAGGAACAATAATTCTTGTTTGTGATTTAGTGTAGTAAGCTAATTTTATAGGACCCAAGTTTTCACCCCCTAGTGTTGTCAGAGGTGTGTGCCTCATGGAACCTTTGTGAGTGGCAGGACAAGGCACACCTAGACCGCTTTGTCATAGGTGAGGCGATGCGGCCTCACTGATGTGCACCAAAGGTGCATTCCTCATGTGCCATCATTATAGGCACTTAAGCGATAAGCACTATAATTGAGTGCCCCTTGAAAATTATAATTATCCTCCTTTCTAAAAAGATGAAACAATATGGCGGAAATCTGTTGGATAGTGTGATTGAAATTTAGCACTACAGGTGAAGGAAATTAGTGACGAGGGAGAAAATAATTGCTACATGGGATGGAAATTGGGACTCCATTATGGTAAATTATGGTTTCAAGGGTGAATATCAGAGGTTATGGGGGAGAAAATTGGGGTTCCACATGGTGGAATTAGGGGTTTACTTCCTCAAAAAGGGGTGTCCATAGTGGGTGGGATTCTAAGAGCATTAAACATAACATTTAATGAATTAATTAAAAAATAACATAATAATACTCTATAAAAAATAGACATATACTCATAAAATATATGCAGTAAGAAACAAAAAATGCACGGGGCACCATCTACAGCAAACACACTAGGAAGAAAATGCATTGGGGTTGAAGAGGTTAGGATTGGTTATTTGATTATGGTTTTATTAAAAACAATATTTATGTATTTTAATTTTTACTATTTTTATTGAATTTATGTTTATTTAATTTAAAATATTGTTGAAATTATGGAAATATTTAATTATTTTTTGTGATGCACATTAGTTTTGATAGGCGCGTGCCTCGCGCCGCATCCTTAGGTGGCCTTTGTGCCTTATTACACCTCATTAATTTTACAATAATTTCAACCCCACATTTATCTCCTCTTTGATTTACCTATCCATTTTCATACCTATCCATATGGTGATGTCATTCAACCACAACATAGGTAAAAACTTGTTATCATTCCAATATAATCTTCAACACCAATAATGGGATCTATTACCTTCATGATATTTGGAATGGTTATTATATGAAGGGAATGTTTTTTCAATCATAGTGAGATATCCATTTGGATTGGTGGGTGGGGGGAAGAATAACATCATTTAGGTTGTTCAGTTGTTAGGCCACAAGGGTTGTGAGAATAGGAGGATACTTAGTTTGTTGGTCCATGTGGGATGGGGAACGTGGGGAATTCTCAACAATAATGAAAGGGGTAAATGGGGTGTAGTGGGGGTACTTATTCAATTAGATAATAGATAATGGTTGTGTGATTGGGAAGGAAGTCCCTAGATGTAGCATTCTTCATGGTACTGGAGTCTATATTTCTCCCTATTATTTTCTCTTTCTACTCATGTAATTCCTAATTCCGCCCATTAATATACTCTCCAGGGTACTTTTTTTATCATTGGGTCCAACCTAAAACCCTCATTTCCTTCTTGTCTTCCCCATATCTTCTTCCCTAGAACTAATGGATACATGATCACAATTCTATGTTGATGACATCGACCAATGGATGGATTACATCGAGACCATGTTATCCACTCTCTTGTCCCCTATCAAGATCCTTCCGCAAGGGGTTTAGGATTTCCATCTCAGTCAGCACCAATGCGATCCGGAACTTGAAGAGCATATTGATTTCCAAAAAATCATGTTTTTCTGTAATTAAATACAACCCTAGGTTGATGTACCTCGACGGCCAATGATTTCATCAACTTTGAGTAATACCAGAGATATATCACCCCACATGTTGTGTTAAGGTTGTAGTCACGACACTAAAGTTGTCCTATAACCTTCTGATCCCTCACCTATATTTCTTAGTGTAGATTTTCCTTCTCTTGATGGATCTAATACTCATGGTCGGCCTACCTAAGAAGAGTTATATTTCAATATTCATTAGACACCAGAGAAACTATGGATCAAGATTGTAAAAATTATTGTTTATGGTGTTGCCATACATTGGTTCACCATCCTTGCAGAGGTATGTCTGAATTTATCTTGGTAATTATTTAAAATGGATCTCATTGGACATTTCAATAGTCTCGAGATCGTGAATCTATTTGAATTGGCAGCACTTTATCAACATGGAATGATTCATGAATTCATTGAGCAATTTGAATATTTATACTCTTTATTACCACGACATACCAAACCTCAGTATCTTGGGGTTTTTTCATGGAATATAGGAGTACATCCATTCCTGGGTGTAGATTCATGACCCTGATACTCATATTTAGGTAATGTTCCATGCCCTCCACGTTGAACTTTCTCTTCACCTGAGATACATCAGCTATGGTTGAGGAGGGGGACACCATGATTCTGAAAACAATCATGCTACCACTCTATGGTAACCATCTCGACGATCGGCTCCTTCTCCCTCTACCACCTCCACTGGGTGACCATACTCTCAGGTTACTAAATGGGTCTCGGACCCTCCTTTGGATGTCGTTTATCATTCTTCATATTTTGGTGAAGTAACCCACCATTTAACAACACAATAATGGGGCAACTGTCGTAAGAAGGGACTCTTTTATTGGTGTGGATTGCCCTACTCCCCTATGAACCAATGCGTTGATCCCAAACTACTCTCCATCATTATAAGAGAATTTGACACATATATTGATGATTTAGAACCTCCTGTGGATAATAGTCCAGCTTCAGCTATGTTGGATGAATCCAAATGTCAAGTGATCGGGTTCCACCACCCCTAGCTAGGGTTCCCTATTCTGGTTCCCAGTAGTGGAGATATCTCTTCCATGAAAATTTATGGGTATTTGGGGGTGCATTCCTATCCTATTGTTTATCAATAGTGGGGGTACTAATAAATTCATTTCTAAAAACTTAATCCAACTCCCATCTTTCGAGGTTTATCATTCCCACAAATTTTGTATCAATGTGGGGGATGGTCACCAGTTGTGGTCATTGGGGATATTCCCATAGTTAATTTTATGTATTTGTAACTATATATGTACCATACTCAAACATGTGTTAGACATTGATAGCCCTGAAATTATACTGGGTGCTACCAAACTATGGACTCTGGGTGAGGTTCATACCAATTGGTGGACCACGAGGATTAAATTTTTAGTAAAAACCCATTCCAAATGCCTATAAGGGACACCTACCCTTATCCCACCCACGCTCTCCTTACATGACTATGATAAATAGACTTGGTACACAGGGGGTTAAAACTTATTATTGGGGGTCATCTAGGTACCACCCCCTCACTTTTGGCAGAACCCCTGTGCTCCAACATTCACTGCTTGATGTCTTAATTTGAGTGGGGTTTCCAAGACCTTTGGGGACTCCCCCAAAGTGACCATGGAATCATGCCATCTGCTTATAGCTAGGCCAAGGAACAATTGTGGTGAGACCTTACAAGTATCCTCACTTTCAAAAATATGAGATATAAATGAAGGTGCAAAGACTTTTCCAGACTAGTTTCATTCTCCCCAGTTTCATCACATTCTCTAGCTCAATTTTGTTAGTTAAAAATTTAAATTATTGGATTATGTGCATCAAATATTATTCCCTCAATAAGGACACTATTACCAATATCATTACCATTCCTCTAGTTGAAGAATTATTGGATTAACTTCATGGTGCTACTTATTTCTCCAAACTAGACCTTAAATTGGGATATCATCAAATCAGGGTGTAGGGGATGACATAGACAGAAAAACATTTCACACCCATCAGGGACATTATGATTATTTAGATATAATTTTATTTGGATTTACTAATGATCCTACATTTTAGGCAACTATGTATTCAATTTTTTATCCTCTTATTCACTTGGTTGATGATATTTTAGTCTGCAATGCTAATCGGCGGCACCATCAGGCCCACTTTGCTATTATGCTCAAAGTCCTCCTGGACAATAAATTAATTATAAACTGCCAAAATTTTCATTTCTCTTAATGAAAAATTGAGTACATGGGCCATTTTATTTCAAGCAAAGGTGTAGCCATGGATCTGGCCAAAATTCATGCCATTCTTGACTGGACATGACCCACAATAGTTCAAGGGGTGTGCCATTTTTTGGACTCATAGGATATTATAATTGGTTTATAAATAGGTATGATTTCATCACTCAAGAACATATGGGAATCACCAAAAAGAAAAGTATTAAATAGAATACAGTATCACAATCATCATTCAACCACCTACAACAACTTATGACACAAGATCCTATCCTCACAATGCCTGATTTTTCTACCACTTTAGAGATTGAATTTGATGCTTTGGGTCAGTGAATTGGTTTCGTTCTCAGAAATATTGAAGCCCCATTGCATTCTTCAGCAAAGATTTATCCCCTTAAAATCTGGTTAAATCCTCTTATGAAAATTAGATCATCACATTGTTCTTAGACATTCAGCACTGGAAGCCCTATATTTTGGGTTGTCCATTTGTAGTTTACTCAGATCAGTGAAGTCTAAAATATTTTCTCTAACAACATATTACCAAACATTACCAACAATTTTGGCAACCTACGATATTGTGTTACCTCTTTGAGATCAAATATAAACGATGGAGTCATATTTTTACAGTAGATTCCTTGTCCCGATATCATGACACCCCACTCTTTGAACCTCACTCAATGCACTCCCCAGTAGTTGGATGGTCTACATATCCTATAGGGGTTCTATATCGACCCCTACCTTCAAAAACTTATCTACATCCTATAGGAAGGTAGCCCTACTTTTCTAGGTTTCAATTTTTCTTAGGGGACCCCTTACTAAAATGGTCGTCTTGTACTGTATTCCACTTCTCCTTGGATCACCCAACTCCTTGCCAAGAATAATTATTCACCACAAGGATTCCATTCTGGGTTTTACCACGCATATAGATTCTGTTCATCCACTATTTACTGGTAGGTTATGAAAGTGGTTGTTCAGAAATACATCTAAGAATGTGGTTTGTTCTAGCAAAAAAAGTATTCCACCCTTTCTCAAACTGGGTTACTCCATCCTTTGGAGATTACTGACCTCATTTGGGATGACATATCAATGGATTTCATTTCAGGTCTACCCATGTTTGGTGGTTTTGATGTCACTTATGTTTTCATTGACCGACTATCTAATCATGCTCATTTCCCATTGTTAAAACACCCTTATACAGCTACTAGAGTCACTTATCTGTTCTTTTGGGGGATCTTTCACCTCCATCAATTACCTTTTTCCATCATTAGTGACCCAGATCTAGTTTTCCTTAGCTGATTTTGGACTGAGTTTTTCTTCTTACATGACACTAAACAATTTCTTAGCTCTACCTACCATTCGCAAATATATGGCCAAACCAAGGTGTTTAACCGCTATCTTGAAACTTACCTTCATTTCTTTTAGGGTGAACAACCAAAGCATTGTTTCTACTAGTTACCTTAGAAAAAATTATATTAAAACATGAAATGACACTAAGTAATTCAAAAAAATCACTTTGAAATCTTCCATAAATACAAACCACCTATGTTTATCAGTTACTTCCCCTTAAAATTTCATGTCACAGTAGTGGCTACCGCTTTGGCAGACCATGATGAGGCCTTGAAATAGCTTCAGCACCACCTCATGCATGCCCAAGATATCACGTGCCACCATGCAGACACTCACAGGTTCCCAGTCATTTTTATTGTGGGAACCCTTATCTATGTCAAGATCTAACATCACAAAAAGTACTCACTTTCTCGTTGTATCAATCATAAGTTATCTCTTTTCAATTATGGTTCTTTCCCTATAATCCAATAAGTAGGCTTGGTCACTTTCTATCTATCCTTGTCCTCAACAGCACACATTTTTCTAGTATTTCATGTGTCCCGGCTCAAAGTGGTTGTGGGACACCATACCACACCCACCTCTCTACCTACAGATCTGGACGGTGATGTCTTCCCGTAGCCAGAACATCACATGGTGCTTTCACGGAATTTCTAGGTTCATAATAGAGCCTATAAACCCCATTTTTTTGGTTCATTAGTAGGTCTAGATAGTGGATGATTCCACTTAATAGGATGACTTTTTCCTCCAAAATCAATTTCCCACTTATTTTATTATGGAAAAAACTAATTCTCAAGAGGTGTCCATTAATAGAATGTGTTACTCTCTGGTAATTGTAAAGTCTATTCATGGAAGGGAAAGACTATCTAATCAGATTGGGATGGTCATTAGGATAGATCTTAGGGGGATAAAATTACAACATTTAGGTAGTTCAGCTATTGGTCCATATGGGTTGGGAGTTGAGGATACTCAGTTCGTTGGGCCACTTGGTCAGGGGAATGTGGGGACTTCTCATCAATTATAAAAGGGGAAAGTGGGGGTGTGGGTGGGTACTTTTTTTAATTAGACATAAGATAATGACTGTGTTATTTGGTAGGAAGTCCATGGAGGGATGTTTGTCCATAGAACTAGATTCTTTAGCTCTCCCTATTCTTTTCCCCTTCTCCCCACTATAATTCCTAATTTCATGCATTGATATACTCTCCATGTTCCTATGTTATTTTCAAACAAGTTGAATCTTGGTAAGATATATCATTTGGTCTAAACATGAACACACTAATCCCTAAGAAATAATTAATAGGTTGAGTACTTATTTTTTTCTCTTTTCTTATTAGTTTATTAGTTTGGATTATTCGCTAGTCATTTTTATTAGCCTAACTCTTTGGTCACTAATATAGTGTCACTTTGGTCATAGGAGAATAAGGATCTCCTTAGTGCATAACTGTAAAATTCAATACAGATACTTCTAACATGTTTTGACCACTTTCCTTTATACTTTAATAATATAATAACGTAAACATCAATACACATGTCCCCATCATGTCTAATCCTCATACTTTTAAACCTCAATAATACATCATAATTTTAATGTATTAACTTCAATATGCATGCACCTTAATTGTGTAAACCAGTTACCTTTAGATGTTTTCATAAAATCCTTATCGTATAGTGAGCATGAATCTCTCAAAGCACAAGAAATCATTCCGATAGTTGATAAGGGAAAGCAGGTGTTGGTTGATACACTTTGTAAATCTATGGTGAAAAAGAAATCGGTTGGTACTTCATCGAAGAGGAAAGATGAAGAGATTGAAAAACAATCCTCACCAACCAAACACTCTAATTCAGATTCATCCTCACTTGTACATGATTTTATGGTATAGCCTTCGAAATAGTTTTTTGATACCATTCACTTATTCTTTAGTATAGATTTAGGATTCCTGTTTCTTCAACATTCATTCAATTAGAAATAAAATTTAGTTTCAATGCTTATGGATAAATTTTTCATACTTGAGGTAGATTTCAAATCCTTTTCCATTGGTTATGAGGATCATAAAGGATCATGCAATAAGATTACAAGATATTCAAGAAATACAGTCAAAGTGTTCAGAGTCATTGATAAATTTCAAGATGATGTTAATGATACTTTTGACACTGAATATGGAATGCTTAATGATATTACTAAGAGTTTTGAGGAAAATATGACTCTCAAATAGAAAAACCGGAAGAAATAAGTCAAGGACTTGAATGGAAAGCTTAATTCAGTGGCTATGAATTGGAATAGATAAAAGGATCTCAGAATTGATATTGAAGAAAATCTTGTTAAACCAGAAGATGTCTTGAAGGATTATCCACAATGTCTTAAGGCTCAGGAAGAAAAAATTAAATCCTTGGAGAAGAAAAGAGAATACCAAGATCAACCACTGAAGCATTTTAAATAAGATTACAAGGAGATTAAGAATCTAAAAACCATTGTGAAGAAGTTTATTCCGAATGATAAATAAGGATAATTATCCCAAATACGATCTTTTGTTTTATTTTCTTCATTTTAAAATTTCTATCAATCAAAATGGAATTTTGTTTGTTATTCATATATTTGGTTGTTTAGTACTAATTTTTTCAGTACTATTTTTTTCTATTCTCTTTATTCCTTTTTGTAAATCACAAAGGGGGATAAAGTAATGATAAAAATAATTCTAAGTAAAGAAGAAATTTCCCTAAGTAAGGGGAGTTCATCTAAGGGGAAGTTCTTATCAAATAATATTTTTCATATTGAAGATAATGTAAAATATCATTCATGAAATCAAGAATATGATCTTTAGGAATTTCAAAACCTAAGGGGGAGTTACTCGTATTCACTGTGATTCATATGTAAAGGGAGATAAGTTTTATTTTATGTTTATAAATAAAAAATCTAAGTCCTTATATTATTTTTTGTAAGGATTATTGGGATTTCCAAAAAGGGGGATATTTTTGAGTCAATAATGTTTCCTTATGAATTTTCTATTCCTTTATGTTTTGAAAATCACAAACACTCTATCTTATAGAAAATCATATTTTCTCTAATCTTTTTGTTAATAAGAAAAATTTTCCATCTTCAAGGAAATTTTATCCTTACTTATGTATTCATTGTTCATTTTATAGTTTCTAAATATAACTCATTTTATTTCTAAAGGGTAAACTTCATTTTCATATATAAAACCTTATAATACTATTAATCCTTAGTTTTAGAATATTATATTTTCAGGTTCTGATTTTAGACTCAAAATTCTCTGAAATTCAGACACTGAAAACTCACAATTTCAGACTCCGAATTCTCTGAAATTAAAACTCCGAATTCTCTAAAATTCAGACTCCAAATTCTATTAAATTCAGACTCTAGTTTCTATGAAATTCAGAATCCGAATTCTCTGAAATTTAGACTCTGAATAACATAGAATTTAGTCTTCGAATTCCTTAGAATTTCAACTCTGAATTCCTCAGAATTCAGACTCAGAATTCCTTAAAATTCCGACTCCAAATTCCATAGAATTCTGACTCTGAATTCCTCAGAATTCAAACTCTGAATTCCTAATAATTCAGATTCCTAATTCATTGGAATTCATATTCCGAAACATAGAGAATTACGGTTCCAAATTCTATGGAATACAGGATCTGAATATCCATGATTTATACTCTCTAAATTATTATTTACTTAGAAACTGAACTTTTATTTTTTCCTAGAATCTGAAAAATATTTTTGGTTGAGAAACCTTATTTTTCTTATACTTGTTATAGTTAAGAAATGATTTCGTACATTATGTTTCCAATTAACCATTGTTTTAGTGACACTTCAATAGGTCCCACCGAAATTTAAGGAAAAATGTGACCGTTGGAAGAGGGAGCTGACCATTGGAAAAATGCCTATAAACAGGAGCTCATATGAATGAGCTCATTACTGATCCATCACTCTATAGATTTCATGTTTTTGAAGTGATTTCTAAAGAGAGAGACTCTCATGATTTATGCATACTAAACATCTTGTTCAACATGCATCATGTGATTCTGATTTTTGTTGTGTACAATTGAGGACTTACGGGGATAGGAAGATAGAGGTGTCGACTACATTAATGTTTGAGGACTTCTATAGATAGGAAAACAAAGGTTCTGACTACCTTAATGTTTGAGGGCTTGTGGGGATAGAAAGTCAGATTCAAATATTTCTATCGAGGGCTTACCCTGGTATGGGTAAGATAAACATTCGTGAAAGTATAAATCAGGGGACCTTTATCCATGGTTGTTGGATACCCATCTCTTGGGGTTAAAAGATTTTATATTTGTTACTTGTTTCTGTTTCATGTTTATTTCTTTTGTATTTTGATAAAGGAATAAATTATAACCTTCTTATACTTTCTTGATCATTTGTATACTCTAATAAGTAAGATTCTATATTCTTTAAGGTAGAATATTTTTCTTGTAAATTTTTCATTACTTTCATTTCCAGAATCATATTTCCAAAACCTATCAAGTTTGTATAAATAAAAGAGGTCTTGTGAATTTACCTTCTTTAAATTTGATAAGCATATTTTTCAATAAGGTAAAAAATAAGTGTTTTTAAACATACAATTCACCCCCCCCCCCCTCTTGTAATTGAGAATCTATATTCCTATTTCGATCCTACGACCACAATATAATAAAATTAGGATTTTTACATACCTAGTAAGGGAATAAAAATGAATCTTTTTTTGTTTAATAAAACTCAATAATAGAAAAATCATAGTTATTAATGGCGCATGCCATGATGCACCATTGCACCATAGATATAGTTAGACAATTGTGTATTGCACCATGGATTCACCATGACTCATCTATGATTGTTCATTGTGGTGTGTGCCATGTTGTGCTAGGTGTGTAATGGAGCAACATACGACATTGAGCCTTTTTTGTTTTTTTGAATTTTTTAACCAATCAACTCATACCACCCAATAAAAAATACCTTTTTTGAGGCCAAATGGAAACCTCCCCTTCCAAATCTATGAAATACTCTACTCTTACCATGAGTGTAGTGAACTAGCTGGTGTCAGACAACATAGATTGTCATGGAACAGCCAAGATCCCTCAACTATCGTGACCCAACTGACCACATCCAAACTGAGTTCCCTCAACTGTCACAACTCAGATACGTGACGCTTTCTAGGGAAAACACACCTTCTATGAGAACCTGTAATTTTTTTAATTTTTAATTCAGTTTTATTTATGTCCCTCGCTCGTTATTTATTCATGTTACTCTAGTTGTTAATTTTACTTCCATGTTTTCTTCTTTTTTTGTTTTTGTTTTTTTAGATATATGGTTTTTAATTTTTAATTGTTTGTTTTATATATTTCATGAATTTTGATTTATTTCAACTTGTATAAGGTGGGGAAAGGAAATTCTCATCTTGGAATTTGGAGATATATGGTTTTTAATATATTTCATGAACTGAGATATGTGATTTTTTGAGATATGGTTTTTAATATTTAATTTTTGGTGACATTGTTGAAATTATTTTTTTTTATGTATGGAATATGAATTATTGACATAAATAGTTTATATTTAGGTATATATTGTATAAGTTATTATTTATTATTTTTGATATATGTATACATCTCTTTTTTGCACTGCAAGTTAATATTTTCATGCGTCATACATTTTTACGTCAGGGGCCCTTGTCGCTGTTGTGCGCCATGTGTTGTATATAACTTTGAAAAATTCATGAAGTGTCATGTCTACTTCTATTTTCACTCATAAGATTTTGGATGGTGATATTTGATATAAGATGGGGTTAGGGTTTTTGTGTGATGTTAGTTAAAAATATATAAATTTCATGGATTTTAGTTTTCTGATAGCCTCTCCATCAATCATTCGATATTTGTCTTCCTTTGTAAAGTGACACACATTCCATGATTTTTTGACATTTGATAACTTTTAAATCACTCATATGAAATATCAATTGGCTCTCTTGAAATGATAGTTAGCACCTACAATGATTAGAACCTCCAAATCATTCATCTAATACTTTGTAACCCAAAGAAAAAGGGCTTACAATGGGTATATATTGAGTGAAACCCCTTATATTTTTTGTTCATTTATTGATTTTTCCCCTAAAATATTAGACCTAAACCAAACTCACCTATACCAAAATACATTACTTGTTTGACATGGGAAATATCATTCATATTATAATTATTGGATATACAAAATAAAGTATTACTATTGGGTTTCCTATAGTTATCTTTTCCCAATTTTTATAAAAGTTCATATCTAGATTAAAGTAAATGTTCTTTTTCTAAAAACAAGTCTTTTAATGAATAAACCTCAAAGAGAGTATCTTGGGATCTCACATCATTTATGTGTATAGGATTTGGAACATGCTTATTACCATTGTATAAATGTTAATAATTACTAATGAGTTGAAAATTTCTTTTGAAAATGTTGATCGTGGATATTTTTTTTGTGAGACTTTAAAGTCAAAGCATCTTTATTTATTCTACTACAAAATAATAAATGTCTCTCATAAATCTAGTCACACATTGTCTGAGCTAGATGATAAAGTGTGAAGTTCCATCCCATATGGATGTGTTGAGGTCATGAGTTACAGAAGGAATAATGTGCACCGAGTAAAATAACTCCTATCTATGGCTACAGAAAATGGCAGTGGAGGTTGAAGACCACAAGAGGATCCTTCTATCTTGCAACAATGTTGTCACAATTCTGTTCATTTTTTGGCAGGTTAAAAGAAAATGGTTCACGAGATACGTTTGATTAGTGCATCACCTTGTTACAGTGCTTCTTGCACATCATTCTTGTGATAGGTCCCTACTCCTTCATCCCTTAGGTCTGTCAGTGGTGGTACATGGGATGTAGTAGGCGATTTTAGAGATAGGGGGTTTTTAATGGGTTTAGATTGAATTTATTTAGGGAAATAGGTTTATTAAGCTCCACTTCAAGTGGTGATTTGGTATATTAACACAAAGCGCCACTTGAAGTGGCGCTTTAGCTTCTTTGGCTTTTTTTCCCACCTGATTACCCATTATATATATTTATAATAAATCTATAATTATAATACAATTATAAATGTAAACATATTTACATATAAATAATAAATAAATTTTTATTTATAAATATGTATTTTAGAATATATTTATAAATACATAAAACTATATTTTCAATAATAAATAACTATATATATTATAAATATATTTTAATATAAATAAATCTATAGAATTGTGATTATGTATTTATAAATATAATATTAAATATATAATTATAAATAAGGATCTGTTTCTATAAATATATATTTACAATTATAAATATAATAGTTTAAATATTTATAATTAATAAATATAATTATGTACATATATAATTACAAATATATATATATATATTTAAATATTTTTAAATAAAAAATATATTTATAATTATAAATAATTATAAATACTTATAAATTTATTAATAAAAAAAGGCTTATAATTATATATTTATTTATAAATTATTAATAAATAAAAACTTATATATTTATAATTAACATTATTAATTATTTATACTTATTAATTATTATATATTATTTATTATACTTTTTAATTATAGATACTTATTAATTATACTTATTAATTAAAAATGATTATTAATTATACTTACTAATAAATATAAAATAACAAAGTGCCACTTCAAATAGCCCTTTGTGTTTGTGTTCTTTTTGGCAGATTTCATGTATGTTTTATTTATATATTTAAATAAAAAATTTATTTGTTATTATATAATTATAAACCTATCATTATAGATAAATATTTATAATTATATATATAGAAATATATTTACAAATATATAACTTTAAAAATATTGTTACATATATATTTAAAATTTATTTATAAATATATTTTATATTCATATGTAAATATATATATGTATAATTATATTTAGAATTATATTTAGAATTATGTTGTAATTATATTTATACTTATATATTTATAATAATATATTTTTACACATATATATAATTATAAATCTATAATTACTAATCTAAATTTATGTAGTTGTAAGTATTTATATATAAATAAATTTGAAATATTGTTAAACATATAATAAATTTTTAATAACAACTGTATTATTTGAAAGCTTATAAATTTGAAATATTTTTAAACATATAATAAATAGTTGAAAATAAAAAAGAATTTCATAAACAATGTTGACTAAAAATAATTTATAAGCTTTCAAATCCACCAACTTGAAACATAAAAATGTTTCAAGTAAGTGGTTTTGAAAGATTATAAAATATAAACTATAAGAGAAATGTAAATGAAACATTAAACATGGATTAAACATATAATAAATTGTTTAAAATAAAATGAATTTCATAACCAATGTTGATAAAATAAATTATAAGCTTTCAAAGCCACCTACTTGTAACTTAAAAATGTTTTAAGTATGTGACTTTGAAAGCCTATAAAATATAAACAATATTACTAATATAAATGAAACATAAAACATGGATTAAACAAACAATAAATATTTTAAAATAAAAATAATTTCGTAAATAGTGTTCATAAAAAACAATTTAAAAGCATTCAAATCCACCTATTTGAAAGTTAAAAATTTTTCAAGTATGTGAATTTTAAAGAATGTAAAATATAAACTATAAGACGAATATAAATGAAACTTAAAACATGTATTAAACATATAATAAATATTTTAAAATAAAATAAATTCGTAAACAATGTTGCTCAAAAATAATTTATAAGATTTCAAATCCACCTACTTGAAAGATAAAAATGTTTCAAGAATGTGGCTTTGAAAGAATATAAAATATTAACTAAATATAAATGAAACTTAAAATATGTATTACAAGTATACGAAATATTTAATAATTAATTAGTTAATTAGTAATATATTTATTAATTATTTAATTTTTAATTTTCTAATAATTAATATGTTAATTATTAATATAATTATTAATTATAAAATATTTAATTAGTTAATTAGTAATAAAATTATTAATTATTATTTATCATTATAATTATTAATTATTAATTATTATTGGTTAATTATTAATTATTTAATTGCTAATTAGTAATTTACATTTATAATTAATTTTACAAATATATAATTGTAAATATAATGTTTTTAAATATTTGAGTTGTCATGTAAATTTTTTTTGTTTACTATATGTTTATTTTTCTTTTCAATTTTCGATAAATTATTATATGTTTAGTTTCTGTGAAAATTTTTATTTAGATTGTACTTGTACAGTATAATTTATATTCTTCTAAAGTCACATACATGAAGAATAATAATGTTACAATTGTGAGACTTTGAAAATATATAAATTAATAATAGTTAATTTAAATTAGTTTGTATTTACTTTATTTTTGATTTTCTTGTGATTTTTCTAAAACAACAATTAATTATCATAGTAAATACGTTTTTTAATATATACAACATGACATCTTAAAAATCAATGATGTTGTCCCCCGGTACCACAATGCAGTGTCTGAATCTCACGTTCTCTCCGCGTCTAACGTCTGTGTCGCTCTGGTGTCCTAGCTGCGGGTTCCTCCCCTTGTGGTGCTTCTGGTGCCTTCCCATGGTGCTGTGTATAGGACTGAACAAAACCATGTGATAAGGATGGTCCAAAGTCATATGGGAGGCCATATGGCTTCGAAGCTCCAATAAATGGTAGAAATAGGGCACTAAAGAAGGCCTTGTTGGGAGAGGGGGACGCCATAAGCTGTGTGACTGCACATAGATCGAAGTCTATAGTAATCTGCGGAGATGGAATCTGTGGTATATAACCATCTCCCTATTATGCAATATCATTAGTTGACTGGGCTGAATCCTCTCTGTGGTGTGGTGGCATCTGTAGGAGCCGCTCTCAGATGCCGATGTCGTCACCTTTGCCCCTCTTGACATGCTCATCTTTGTAATACAGCTGGTGGTGGTGGCGACGGTGCATCGTCCTCATCAGGCATAGCAGGGAAATCGTCATCCTCAGGAGCTTCAGCTAGAGGATATGGATCAGGATATTTATGTGGCTCCTCATCAAAAAAACCGTCACATATCAACCAGATATGATCGAGGAGAGACAACACATCCTTGTGAACTACATCCCGCCTAATATATGTATCCTCCTGAGGCTGTGTGGTATGTTCAAGATAACCAATGTCATCTACCTGTTAATGAAATAACATTCAAATTATTACCAAAAATGAGTGAAAAAAAATAATATCTCTTAGTAAACATACCAACTGATGAATGCCAATCCCCTAACGTGTAAGGTGCATGATGGTGTGACATCGATACCAGTTTGCATAATCCCCCTGAATATAAAAACTGACTGCGTGTTTTGGTATATCCAAATGAAATGATACTAAATTTGTCACACGTGTCCCATAGCTTGATATAAGATGCATGAAATCGTGACCAGTCTGCCATTTGTCTTCATGTAAGCACAATCGAATGTAAATTAGAAGGTTGTCCTGGTGGCATGGGGATATTCTGTATGAAATATAACTGGCGCATGACCTGGTATGGCTGGTGCCACCCAATTATATGGAAGTGGATGAGTGTCACCACTGTAGTATGATCTCCAACTCTTTCTGTACAGTAAGGTGGAAGCGATGCGTAGACATGATTGGTATACGGAGTCCATGAAACCTGAAATGTAAACTCAAAAAAAAGTCATATATTAGCATGAAAATTTTGCTGATATTATATTGAAATAACTTAAAATAGTGATAACAAAACAAAATTGACTATAAAAAATTACTATTTATCTGACATCAGCTGGCACCATGGCGTCTAATATCTGTCAGATGTTGTGCATGTTATGTCTCGGAGTATGTGTATACTTCTAAAATTAAATCCACCTAGTTAAAAAATCTTAATATATGGTAATTTTATAAAAAAAATAACAAAATTACTAAATAACTGAAATTAATGACATAGACATACCATCGTCCCTGAGGAAAGTCCTGAAATAGCTCCGGTGCAAGTTGTACGATGGCTCGAGGATCTATGCATGGAAAATGCTCCTAGGCCCATATCTATACTAACACCAAGAAACCTGCAATATTATGTGAATATTCCTGACAACTGGTATAGATTGATTTGTACAGATGTGCTAATACAATGGACCCCCAACTGTATGTAGCCGTCTGATCAAGATCCTCAAGTGATGGGAGGTACATCATGTGTACCAAAGCAGTAGAGTAGTCGACACACAAGATGCCTCTGAGAAGCCGCAAAATTTATTGACGTGTGTGTTGAATAATCATCTCATCATATGAATCATCAATAATGTCATCAAAATTATGATGAAGACACCTCATTCACAAATGTGAACCCTGGAGGACACCTTGTGCGCCGACGATGTCAATGCCTAGTAGCCTCTGTATGACTGCAACCCAGTCTCCATTACTGTTACCCATAACTGCATGTCCATGGATGGGTATACCGAGCATGTAGGTGACATCCTATAAAGTGATGGTCATCTCCCCCTCTGGGAGATGAAATGTGTGTGTCTCTGGCCACCATCTCTCAACTAATACAGCAATCAAATGGTGATCAATGGTCTTGAAGTCGCACATAACGACTCCATAAAATCCTACACGTATAAGGTATGGAAAAATAGATTCCAGGGGGTTTCTCGTGATGGAAATGATGTGCTCTCTAAATAGCACGATGTCTGACATGTCATCTCACCAACACAATGTGTGACACATGTTTCTACTTGGAAGATAATAGTTGTTGATCCATCTAAATTTACAAATAGTAAAACATTGATTTCATTTAAGATATGACATTTATCATGTAAGGTGTGAAATTTATCGTATAATGATTGAAATAAGCATAAACACATTGTGTAACTTATGTTTTCTCCCTTGTTGGGGTGTTGGGGTGAAGTCGTTCATAGTTTCCTCGTTTTTGTTTTGTGTCCATTGTATGCTCATCTTTCATTATAAAAGTCTGATATCATTTTCATTTCATATTTCAAATGGTTTTGTTTTTTTGAATGTGAACCTATAAATGGTTAGCACTACATGAGTAGCTTTAAACAAACAACACCAACTCAAAAAAAGAATCTACCTATATCAGAAAACATTTCGTCGTCTTGTCTGAGTTTATTTAAATTCTATATTTTGGTTATTTCTATTTTTGTTTCTACTGATGTAGTGTGTTGGAAGAATAGTGATGTTTATTTGGAAATAGTGATGTTTATTTGGCTTCAAGTCAAATAAACATTACTACTCATCCAACACACTACATCAGTAGAATCAACAATAGAAATACTAAAATACAGCATTTAAAGGAACTCACACACAACACTGAAATGTTTTCTTATACTGGTAGATTCCTTTTTTTGAGTTAGTGTTGTTTTTTTAAAGCTACTCATGTAGTGTTGATAGTTCAAAAAATAATGTCAATTGAAATCATGGTAACATTGATAGTTTGGATTGTTTTTTAATGTATTTAATAATTTTTATTTATGTAATTCTATTAACCAATTTTTGAAATGTTTATAATATATAATTACATTTTCTATAAGTTACCCTATATAAAAATAAGAAAAATATGATTATATAGGGTTATAATGCTAAAAATGATTACATGTTCAAACTTTTATAGCAACTGTTAGCGTACCTAATTAATTTCAACCATTAGATGATTGCTCTATGTGTCTATGGTAACGTGCCTTTATATGACCTTTCTTGCGGCATATGTTGCACCTTCGTCTAGATTGTTGTTCACTAGGCCAATCCATCTCATTCCAAATATGAGTAGACTTTATCCTCCCATTACGTCGAAGTCTAGTGTTATTCGATAAAAGCATGGGTGCGCCATCAGACAATCCAAAATTATGATATTCTCCGATTGGCATCCACAGAGTACTATATCAGGAGTTGATGCTCTCGAGCCGATTATTTGGATCATCGAACTGCTCCCAAGATACGTGTACGCAAGAACATGATGCGATCACATGGTCGAAAAGATATCTCAGTGCCTGAAAGTTGCCACATTCACAGTAAATCTTCTCCAATAAAACAACTTACACATGACCATTGCTACAAGACACATCATCACCAGGGTCAGCAACCTCAAATCGTTGCTCTGGATGATTAAATGTAGTTACATAGTAAGTTGCAGCCTTCTAAAGAACTGTATTTATCTTGTGTCGGAAATGGTGTCTATAGCGCATCCATATGTTCAATCCCTCTTCAGCCTGCTTTCCTTGTTCCAAAAAGTACTTTACACTATGATATAAAGTCTCTTGTAGCAAACCTATAATTTTTATTAACAACATTAGAAAATTATTATATTATAATTTTAGCTCTTCTGAGCAACATATAATCAAATATTCATATTTACCTGTGATAGGTAAATTTTGAACTCCCTTGAAAACTCCATTGATACATTCTATAATGTTGGTCGTGATATGACCATATCTCCTCCCATCATCATATTCCAATGACTATTTCTACTTTGAAATTAACATCATGTAATCATACACTTCCAGATCCACTCTGTGAATATCTTGATGATGCTCCTCCATCCTTTGTGGTTGAGACTCATATGATATCAATCAATAACTCATCTGAACATATATGAAATTTATTATGACAAAAAAAATTAAAATGCAAAAGGATGTTCATACATATTTTTAATATATCCTTCTTAATCAACAAATCTTTTAACTTATTTTGTAAATTACTATCACTGTGTCGAATATAGCATCAATGATGAGCATAGGGTGGTCTCCATGAAAGACCCTCAAACTTTACCACACCTCCTGGATTGCATGGTGTTGGTCTAAAATAATACAAATCCCTTCTGTATCCGTAACAAACTCTCAGAGACATGCTAAAAACCATCTCCATGATGAGAAGTTCTCTTTCTCCACAATTTCAAATGCCAAAGTTAGAGGGGCTTGATTTCTATCTTGTGTGGCGGCAATCAATAAATTTCTTATATACTTTCCATATAGAAATGTTCCATCAATCTGTATAAACTACTTACAATGTCTAAAATCCACCACACATGGTAAAAATATCCAAAATAATATATCAAACACAACCATTTAATGATCAACTTGGTTGTGTTGGTTAATATATTCAACAATATGTAACTGGTATACCACATGATTATTGTGGTGTAAAAGCTTCAAAAGTTTTGGTAAAACTCGATAAGAGTCATCCCAATCACCGCAAACTTTCACAATAGCCTTTTGTCATGATGGACATGCCTTTAAGTAAGATATTTTATACCCAAAATGTTGTTTGATTCACTCCATCACAAGAACCACAGGAATGTTTTGACAAGCTCTAATCATTTAAACATTAATAATTGACACAAACTCAACATCTAATGAAGAGTGTTCTTGTGAAAAGCTTGGGTTCACATAGCTATGTGGAGTAAATCTAGTGATGTTCCATCTATAAAAAGTGTTATCAATTCTATCTTGTAGACGCATTTGATAGCTCGATTCATATTTGTCACAACAAATCAAATATTAAGACCTCTTTGACTCTTCTACAACAAAAGAGTAATGTATTTCAATGTGATAATTTTTTATCACATTTTTTATTATTTATTTTATATCAAACTATCTTCCAATATATAGAACACTGTCATTTGACACTTGTTTTGTGCCACCAATGATTCCTTCAAATTAGGAAGTGGGAGTAATAACTGACCAAACAAGTTTTGGAAAGCGATTCATGCCTTCATTCAACCATGAAACCAATATTGGAGGATGGTTCAATGGATGGTTGAACCTCACATGAGTGGGTACAGAATGTTCCTCTACATGCTCTTCTTATTCTTCAACTTCCTCTTCATCTTCTTCTTCCAAATTGTCATCATCCTCAAAATCATCAACCAATGCATCTAAATTATGTGGAGGACTATTCATTGAGACTCTAAACAAGGGAAATGATGGAACAACAACTGATGCAGATGGAACTTCTTGATGTGTAGAATCATATGACAGAGTCTCATAACATTGAGATGGTCCAAATTCTAATGTAGATGGAACTTCCATTGTAACTATAGAGACATACAACTCCATCATTAGATTCTCAGGTAGATACTTAACCAATGAATGTACATATTCCCAATATTCATCATCATTTACTGGATCGACCACATGCCAAAAAATATCTATATATTGAATATGTCTGAATGTGATGGACTCTATCACATGATTCCTCACCAGTTATAACATTCGATGAATTTTACTTTGAACATCTTATAAAGTAGTACATCCTCAAAGAATCACAATAGCTTCTAGGTGTATACTATAACTACATCCTTGTTCTGTCTCCACTATTATACAGTTGCAATAAATATAGGAATCCATCTTTTTTTTCTAAAATAAACCATCATTATAAATTAAATCTGATTAGAGAATAAAATTATGTATCTATGCTTATAGTAATTCCGGTTTCAATACTAATCCCTCCACCAAATCTGTAACACCCCAAGCTTCCACGTTATGTTTCTCTTTGAATAATACAATAGCGTGTTTTGTACGCAACATTGAGTTCAAACACACCACAACCAATTAAACCAGTTGTTATGAATATTAATACACAATTTTTTAAATTTTATATATTTCATAATTCAAAATGGACTTCATTTTTGGATTTGAGATATCAAAATTAGCTTAGGGAGAATTTTTGGTATTTTTCTGAAAAATTCAATTTTTGATGAATAGTGAAAAAACACTGAGTTATAGTTTAAAACCGAATTTTTATTTAATTATTTATTTATTTTATTTATATTTATTTTAGTACAAAAAAGATATATAATACCTATATAAGATCAATTTAATTCATTGGAGTCAGTTAATAATAATTTTAGATATATAAAAATTTTATTGAACTTCTCACCGTCTTTTACCCAACTCCTAGGAGAAGTTGCAAATTCACATAAAACATAATTTTACCACTTCTGTGAATGGAATATCGAAATTTTGAGAGAAACGGTTAATTTCAAGGAGTAAAATGTGGTTCAATAAGATAAAAATATTTTTTGGTGAATAGTAACTTTATACTTTTATTTACCATGATTAAAAGTAAATAGGGTAATTAAGGGTAAAAATGATATTATTATTACCCTAACACTTTTCCTAATTCTATTTGATAAGTATAGTTATATCAAAAAAAACCTTAGGAATAAAATATGAACCTCTTTGGTTCACTTATATTAGATTAGGACACTTATTATTATTTTATTTAAAGAATAGTTAAAAGAGTTAAAATCAAAGTTTAATAACTAAAAAAATTTTAACATAGGGTTATACATAAGATAAATTTGACTATAAATATAAATTAGAAAACTTAAAAGATTTCCTAAATTATTTTATATTATTTATATTTTTTACATTAAATAATTTAAATTATTTATGACACAATGACGATTCAGTAATTACCAAATTAATGAAATATTAAAATAATTGATATTATAAATATCCAAATAATTGTAATTTGAGACTTTTTATGAATTAAACTAATTTTATAGGTTAATATGACATACTAGGGTTGGTTAAATGAATTTTTTTCAAAGAAATAATGCTATTATTAATTTATAAAAAACAAAATACCAAATAGTGTTCAAATTGACATAAAAGAGTATTTAATACAAATATTATATTATTAATTGATATTCTATTCATAAAAATATATGGTTCAGCCAATGGACATATATAATTATATGTGTAACATTAATTAACAACATGGGGTTCTCTTGGAAGTATACAGTATTTTTATTAACTATATAATATAAAAATATAAAGAGACATGGTAAATGTCAAACTATTTAACTAAGAGTTAAATCAAAAATATAAAGTTAATATAGTGACCCAAACCTGTCTATAACCTATTGGATGAGTGGTTTTCGACCCATAACCACCATAGTCTCTAAATAATCCATTTTGGATATATTAGAAACTGAAAATTATTTTATTATAAAACAATATTTCTAGTATTTCCTAAGGTTCCCTTCACCCCTCTTATAAAAGGGCACTCTCTCTTCTCTCTAATGAAAACCATCAAAGCCATTTGGCTCAGCCAACCTTTTCCAAAATACCCTCTTTACAGTCCTCCCTTAAACCTTGAGGCCTTCCCTTAAACATAAAACCAACTTAACGAGACCTTTTGATCATATAAAAATAAAGAACCCGAAGAAGAGGTAAATATTTAATCACCTCTTTCAAGTTCCTTTCTTCTTCCACTTACATTTTCTTTGTTGTTTACATTCTAAAATAATAAATCCAGTATCTTCTATATACTATGATGTTATTATAAATATTTTATAACCATATACATTATTATATCCATCCATTGAAGTACATGTCACCATACGTGTGTACGTACAACTTACCGTCTCCACGTCATGATGTAATTGTTTTTCAATACATTATTATCTGGATGGGTATAATAATGATGTGTAATTGATGTAAATAATAAATATAACATGATATTTATTCTTTATATATGATATACCATCCAATTATATAAAATTTTAATATCAAAAGAAGTATATTGTCGCTCGTGCGTACGTACGGATTACAGTCTCCACGAACGCGATGAGATTCATTCTCCGTCGTATCCATTCAAGATTAATATTCATTTGATGATTAAAAATAATGTTTAAAGACATGATATAATTCTATATATGAATAAGATACATCCCATCTGTAACAAATATGACTCACATAATAATGAATATAAAGGAAAACAAATCCGTTAACAACCGAAACGACGATAATACTAAGATATTATGTTAAAAGATAATATATGATATCATATGAATGTATATGATTCTTGTATAATTTTATAACAATTATTTCACCATTATAAAAGAGTTTAACCTACCCTCGACCAAGGAAAAGTACAAGGTAAGGGTTAATTTCACAATCTCTTTATTATTAGAGGTTTTTTTACGTAAGTATCTACTGTGATCTCTTTATCATCCACATCCATGATTCTTAAAAATATATTTAAAAACATTATTACTATTTAATAGACTATGGTTTAAAGTCATTTATACACTTTTTTTACTTTTTATAAGATTCTTATAAAGGAATATTTCCGCCATTTTCCAAACAAGGTCCTTTTTATCCTTTTTGATAGAATTATGGTAAGAATGTCTTTTTTAACTTATACGGAAGGTGCGTCTATTTTCCACCGTTATAAAATCGTAGAAACTTCCCTTACATGCTTATAAGAATATTTTTCAATGTAAATTTTTTCTTTTATAATTATGTCAATTTTAAATGATTTAAAAAAAAGAGATATTTCTCTCAAATAGTTTTGATTTCAACTATGTCAAAATCTTTTGATAGATTTTAAGCTTATTTGATGTTGATTTATTATGATACAAAACATCCATATTTTATTGAAGGTTTTGTGATGTTTTTGACTATGGATGTGTTATTTTTATATAATTAATGGTTTATGGAGAATGTTTTTACATTTTATATGCTATTTTTAATAAGAATTTTTATTTTATGTTTAAACTTGTTCATATGAGGAGTGCATTGGATTTAGTAAGTGACGGGTGGAGCCCGCTATAGCTCCTCGAAGCATCAGTAGGTCTCATGAGACATACTAGTGTCTTTGCACAAGGCCTTGACAAAATCTTATTTGTAGACTTGGCACAAGGCCTTGACAATGTGGTTATGATAGACTAGCATTATGCATTCCATCATTATGAAAGTGGTTATTGATATTTCATTTGATTATTCGACTAGTGGAATATCCATGTAAATAATAAATTTAATTATTTCATTTTATTTTTTCCATATTATGTTGAAGTTCATGTTTAAAAGTATTTTGTTTTAGTTATAAATTGCCTTAAATATTTATGCTTATTTTTGAAATTTTCTTCTATATTTTTATCCTTACTGAGTATCTGAGCTCACCCCTTTCTATGTTTTATTTTTCCTGGGATGTGAAAAATTTTTTTATGACTGATCTGCAGGGATAGTCTGAGGGGATATGAGTGTGAACTATGGCGACTATGTTGTAGTAGTTTTTCATTTTAGGATGTAATGTAAGACTTGTGAATGTATCTAGTGTTTCCAAGGCTACTAAACTAATCGGTCTTTCGAGACTTGATCTTTTGTGATGATGCCAATGTTATGTAATAATGCACTGGATCTGGGTAACTGGGGTCGGGGTGTTACAATTGGTATCAGAGGAAGTTTAGTACAAACCTTGGAAGCTAGATTTTGATAAACTCTGATTAGATAACATAGCCCTAAGATATACTTTTAGGATTAGAATAGAATAACTTCATATAAATTTGGGATTTTGGGAGTTTTCTGAGCAATACATCCCTATCTGGATACGAGCAGGTAGAGGCGGTTTTGGCACAGATGTACCTGGGGGTAAAACCCGAAAACACCGCTTTGAGCTAGACTCGAATGGGAACTTGTGAACGACAATGGGCCTTGCTGCAATCTTGGTTACAACACTCCTAGGGGATATGCCTAGGATAATTCTCATTTTCATTACAAACCATTATTAAAAGATTATGATTATATACTTCCTTAAAGAAAACATTTTTATGATTATGGATTATATCTATAAACTATTCAATTTATGTTAAGTGTTTTACATGTCTAGATTTATGTATTGTGATTCATAAACTAATCTAGTGTTTTCCATTGTTTATAAATGGTGCCTAGTGGAATGAATGGAAATCATATCAATGCACACACTCCATGTAGGGATTTCCCACCTGCTCAAGATAATTATAGTGGGGCTGGTGATGCCACTGGTGTTGATCATCAAATCATCATACTGGGACAACTCACTCAGGTTATGATTAATAACCTTACCCGTATAGAGCACCCTGATCCACAACATGGAGTATCAATGTTAGATCGCTTCATGAGAAAAAAACCACCAACATAAAATGGGGGGTACAAATCCACTAGTATCTATGAAATGGATAAATTCCTTGGAGAAAATATTTCATGCCTTGGAGAGTAGGTAAAGGGAAAAAGTTTTCATGGCAGTTTACCACCTCACTGGAGATGTTGATCAATGGTGGTCATTGATTCAATACACGAATGAAGATGATGAAGAATCAAATATGGAATGGAGGGAGTTTAAAGATATTTTCTTAGAAAAATACTTTCCTCATGACCATCGAGCATATATGGAATGGGAATTTCTGAGTCTGAGGTATAAGGAGGTCGATAATGTTGCTATGTATGATTCTAACTTTATAAGGTTAGAAAGGCATGATACAGATTATATACGTAACCCAAGAAGTAAGATTGATCATTTCATTGATGGGTTAAAACCATTTCTCTATCAAAAATTAGTCTCACAATCCTTCTTGTCATACAAAGATATTTCCTCATGCGCTATCAAGACAGAAAAATAATTCTATAAGTCTTATGACTTTAAAGAAAAGCAAGATAAGAAGAGATATTATTATCTCTCTAAAAATGGAAATGAGTGGAAGAATGGAAAATTTGAATATCTGCCCTGTATTAAATGTGCCAAGAAAAACCTTTGTACTTGTTTGAAGGGAATGAGAGTCTATTACAAGTGTAGCAAACAAGGCCACCAAGATCGTGATTAAAAGGGGAAGAAAGAATCTACGGATTTTCAATGCAACAATTGCAGGGAGATGGGACATTATGAAAATGAATGTCCTAAGCATCAGGGAAACATACCTCAGAAAAGGCCAAGGGATCAAGGCCAAGCTTATGTTATCACTACAGCTGAGGTAAAAGATCCAAAAGACGTGGTGGTAGGTAATTTAATGGTTTGATCAAGTTTAGAAAATACTTTATTTGATTCTGGATCATCGCATTTTTTCATATCTTCCCAGTTTTCTAAAAGAATTACATATTTCCAATTTGATTTAACAAGGGAGTTGTAAGTTAAAAATCCTAAGGTAATTATCATCGCAACAAAGTTTTGTGAATCCGTTCCCATTAGATCATATAATTTTTCTTTATCTGCTGATCTCATCATCATACCCATGATTTAATTTGATATAATCCTCAGTATGGATTGGCTTTCAGACCATGATTTGAAGATTTATTGTAAGAAAAAATAGTTATGATTTTTGATGATAATGATAAAGAACACCTTATCTTTATAGCAGAATCGTCACCACCTAATTCTTATCTAGATCCACTCCCAGTAGCTCAACTAAATTAAATTATTTGGGAGGAAGAGAATGAAATAACTATGGGTGAGGAAAAGAATGTTCAAATAGTGTATGTACCTATTGTGCAAGATTATGTTGATGTATTTCTAAAATATTTACCTGGACATCCTCCATAACGAGAAATTGAGTTTTCCATTGATCTAATTCCTAGATCAAGGCCCATATCGAAAACACCTTATAGAATGGACACTATAGAATTAGTGTAACTAAAGGAACAATTAGAGGAATTGAGTAACAAGGGATTTATTCTCCCTAGGGTTTCTCAATGGGGATCCCCTGTCCTTTCTGTTAAGATGAAAGATGGATCGATGAGGCTGTGCATTGACTACAGAGAGATTAGTGCTATAACAATAAAGAACAAGTATCCCCTATATCTAAATGATGATTTATTCAACCAAAATAATGGAGCTCAATACTTTTGAAATATTTTCCTTCAATATGGATGTCATCAGTTTTGTGTGAAGAAGGATGATATTCCAAAAAAAGCATTTTGAACTAGGTACGGGCATTACAAGTTTATAGTAATGCCTTTTGGGTTGACTAATGCACCCTCTGTTTTCATGGATCTAATGAACAGAGTTTTCAAGGAGTATCTTGATGACTTTGTAGTGGTATTTATTGATGATATCTTGGTATAATCCAAAATCTACAAAGATCATGAAAATCAGTTGCGCATTATTCTAAATACTCTTAGAGGACATGAATTATATGGGAAGTTTAGCAAGTGTGGATTCTGGCTTCAGGAGATTTCTTTTAATAGCCATATTGTCTCTAAGGATGGAATCTCTATTGATCCTTTTAAGACAAAAGCAATCCAAGAATGGTCATCACTGATGAGTATAACTGAGGTACGCAGTTTTATTGGTTTAGCATGTTATTATCGTTGTTTCGTCCATAATTTTTCCTGATTGGCTAACCCATTGACAAATCTCACACGAAAAAGGAGTTAAATTTGTTTGGAAAATATATTTTGAAGAATTTTTTGAAGAACTGGATAGAATATTAGAAAATTCTCCTATCTTTACTCTACTATCAGGGAATGACGGGTTTGTTATTTATAGTGATGCTTCAAAGAATGTACATGGTTGTGTCCTTATACAAAATGATGGGTTTATTGACTATGCATCACGACAGCTAAAAATTCATGAGAAAAACTATCCTACTCATTATCTTGAGTTAGTAGCTATAATCCTTGCTTTGAAGATATGTAGAAATTATCTCTATGGTGAAAAATGTGATATTTATAATGATCACAAGAGTTTGAAGTATATTTTCTCACAAAAAGAACTTAACATGAGGCGACAGCGATGGCTTGAACTACTCAAATATTATGATTGCACGATACACTACCACCCGGGGAAGGAAAATAAGGTGCCAGATGCTTTGTGTAGAAAGGATTATGGATTTTTGAACAAGATGAAAGTTTAAAAGGATCCTATATACATATATCTAGTAAATATGGATATGGGAATAACCATGGAAGGTGAAACATCAATAATTTTTCAAATGGTTTCCAAACCATCTTTACTAGAAAGGATATAGTGTTCTTAGACCGGTGATGAAGAGTTTCAAAATAAGATATAAGATGTGAATAATGGGAGATTGAGTGACTATTTGTTTGAAGATGGAATTTGAAATTTGGGAAGATACATTGTGTTCTTGATATAACTAAACTAAAAAAAGGAATTGTTGGATGATGCTCATAGTTCCAATTTCTCTATAAACCCTGGTAGCACCAAAATGTATAGATATTTGAAGGAACATTTTTAGTGGGGAAACATGAAGAGGGAGATTACTGATTTTGTGTCAAGATTTATGGTTTCTCAACAAGTGAAAGCTGGAAGACAATATCCTAGAGGAGTCTTGAAACCTCTTCCCATACCTGATTGGAAATGGGATAATATTATGATGGACTTTTTCATGGGTCTACCCAAGAATCCTAGAAAGAACGATGAAATATGGTTCATTGTTGATCGTCTTACCAAGTCAGCACATTTTCTTTCTATAAGAGATGATTTAACACTTGAACGTCTAGCAATACTATATATTAATGAAGTTGTGAGACTTCATGGAGTACCACTATTGATTTTTTCTGATCGCAAACCACGTTTTACATCAAGATTTTGGAAAAGTCTTCAAAAATCCCGGGATACTGAACTTCATTTGAGCACTGCCTACCACCCTCAAACTAATGGACAATTATAACGGACTATTCAAAACATAGAAGATATGTTGAGATCATGATCACTTGACTTTCAAGGTATGTGGGATCAATATTTACCTCTGGTAGAATTTTCCTATAATAATAGCTTCCATTAAAGTATTCAGATTTCACCATATGAAGCGTTATATAGAAAGAGATTTCACACACCAACCTATTGGGATGATGTTGGTGAAAGAAAACTCGTAGGCCCAGAACTTGTGGAGGAAATGATGGAAAAGGTGAAGTTAATCCAAACCCACATCAAAGCATATCAAAGAAGGCAGAAGAGCTATGCTGATAACCGAAGGAAGGATTTGTAATTTCAGGTAGATGGTCATGTTTTCTTAAAGATATCTCCATGGAAGGGTGTTAAACATTTCGGTAAGAAGGGAAAATTGAGTCCCATGTACATCAGACCTTTTGAAATTCTAGAACGAATTAGGGCTGTAGATTATTGTTTGGCAATGCCACCAAATCTCTCCAAAGTTCACGATGTGTTCCACGTATCACGGTTGAGAAAATACATTTCTGACCCAACACATGTACTCACCTATGAAGAATTAGAATAGGAACCCGACTTGTCTTATTGCAAAGATCCTATCAAGATTCTTAATACGAGAGAACAAGTATTGAGAAACCGGACGACTCGTCTGGTAAAATTTCTATGGAGAAACTATAAGATGGAAGAGGAAATGTGGGAAACCGGGGAACATATAATAAAGAACCACCTGAGTATTTTTATGTAGTAATACTATAGAAATTTCAAGGATCAAATTATTTGATGTAGTGGAGAGTGTAACACCCCAGGCTTCCACGGTACATTTCTCTTTGAATAATACAATAGCATGTGTTGTACGCAACTTCGAGTTCTAACACACCACAACCAATCAAACTAGCCGTTATGAAAAGTATTACCCACTTTTAGAAATTTTATAATTTTTATCATTCAAAATGGACTTCATTTTTGGATTCAGAATATCGAAATTAGCTTAGGGTGAATTTTTGGTATTTTTCTAAAAACTAACAATTTTTTATGAATAGTGAAAAACATTGAATTATAGTTTAAAACCAAATTTTTATTTAAATAATTATTTATTTTATTTAAATTTATTTTACATTAAAATAGATACATAATACCTATATATGTTCAATGTAATTCATTGGAGTTAGTTTATAATAATTATATACATATATAAATTTTATTTAACTTCTCACCGTCTTTTACCCAACTCCTAAGAGAAGTTGCAAATTCACATAAAACATATTTTTACCTCTTTTTTGAATGGAATTTAGAAAATCTGAGAGACATGATTAATATCAAGGAGTAAAATGTGGTTCAATAAGATAAAAATAATTTTTGCTGAATAGTAACTTTTTACTTTTATTTACAACGGTTAAAAGTAAATATGGTAATTAAGGTTAAAAATGATATTATTATTAACCTAAAACTTGTCTTAATTCTATTTGATAAGTATATTTCGACCAAAAACAACCTTAGGAATAAAATATAAACCTCTTTGGTCCACATGGATTAGATTAGGACACTTATTATTATTTTATTTAAAGAATAGTTAAAAGAATTAAAATCAAAGTTTAATAACTAAAACATTTTTAATATAGGGTTATACATAAGATAAATTTGACTATAAATATTAATTAGAAATATTCAAATATTTTCTAAATAATGGTATTTTATTTATATTTTTTTGACATTAAATAATACAAATTATTTATGACACAATGATGAATCAGTAATTACCTAATTAATGAAATATTAAAATAAAAGATATTATAAATATAAAAATAAATGTAATTATAGGATTTTTATGAATTGAACTAATTTTCTAGGTTAATATGACATTCTAGGGTTGGTTAGAAGAATTTTTTTCGATATAATAATGCTTTTATGAATTTAGAAAAAACAAAATAACAAATAGTGTCAAAATTGACATAAAAGAGTATTTAAAACAAATATTATATTATTAATTGATATTCTATTCCTAAAATTCTATGGATCAGGCAAAGTACTTATATGATGATATGTGTAACAATAATGAACAACTTTCAGTTTGATTTGAAGTATATAGAATGATTATTAACTATGTAATATAAAAATACAAAGAGACATGGTAAATGTCAATCTATTTAACTAAGAGTTTAATCAAATATATAAAGTTAATATAGTGACACAAACCTGTCTAAAACCTATTGGTTAAGTATTTTTCGACCCATCACCACCTTAGACTTTAAATAATCCATTTTGGATCCATTAAATAAAATAATATTTCTAGTGTTTCCTAAGGTGCCCCTAACCCCTCTTATAAAAGGGCACTCCTTCTTCTATTTAATTCACACCATAAAAGCCATTTGGATTGGCCAACCTCTGTGAAAATACCCTATTAACTATCCTCCCATCATCCTAGAGTCCATCCCTTAGTCAAAAATCCATCTTATGGAGCCCTTTTGATCAAATCAAAAAGAAGAACCTGAAGATGAGGTAAATATTTCATCACCTCTTTCAAGTTCCTTTCTTATTCCACATCCTTTTTCTTTGTTGTTTCCATTCTAAAATAATAACTCCAGTATATTCTATATACTGTGATGTTATTATAAATATGGTACAACCATATTCATTATTATATCCATCCTTTAAATGACATGTCACCATACGTGCGTACGTACGGCTTACCGTCTTCACGTCGTTGTGTAATTGTTATTCAATAAATTATTATTTGGATGGGTATAATAATGATTTTTAATTGATGTAAATAATAAATATAACATGATAATTATTCTGTATATATGATATACCATCCATTTATATAAGATTTTAATATCAAAAGAATGATATTGTCGCTCGTGCGTACGTATGGATTACCGTCTCCATGAACACGTTGAGATTCATTCCCCCATCATATCCATTCAAGACTAATTTTCATTTGAAGATTAAAAATAATTATTAAAAAGTTTATATAATTCTGTATATGAATAAGATACATCCCATCCGTAACAAATATGACTCACATAATAAATAATATAAAGTAAAACGAATCCGTTAACACCCGAAACGACGATAATACTAAGATATTATGATAAAAGATCATATATGATATCAAATTAATGTATATGATTCTTGTATAATTTAATAAAAACTATTTCAGCATTATACAGGAGGTTAACCTACCCTCTACTAAGGAAAAGTACAAGGTAAGGGTTATTTTCACAATCTCTTTATTATACGAGGTTGTTTTTACATAAGTATTTACTGGGACCTCTTTATCCTCCACATCCATGTTTCTTAAAAATGTATTTCAAAACATTATTACTCTTTTTTAGAATATAGGTTAAAGTCATTTATACCCTTTTTTGAATTTTTATAATATTTTTATAAAGGAATCTTTCCGTCGTTTTTCAAACAATGTCCTTTTTAACCTTTTCGACAGAATTAAGGTAAGAATGTATTTTTAAACATGTACGGTGGGTGCATCTATTTTCCACCATTATAAAATCATCGAAGCTTCCCATATAATCTTATAAGAATATTTTTCAAAGTAAATGTTTTATTTTATAAATATGTTAATTTTAAATTATTTCAAAAAGAGAGATATTTCTCTATAATATTTTTGATTTCATCTATGTCAACATCCTTTGATGGATTTTAAGCTTATTTTAAGTTGATTTATTGTGATACAAAACATCCACATTGTATTGAAGGTATTGTGATATTTTTTACTGTGGATGTGTAATTTTTATACCATTCATGGTTTATGGAGAAAGTATTGACATTTCATATACTAGTTTTAATACGAATGTTTATTTTATGTTTAAACCTATTCATATGAGGAATGCATTGGACTTAGTATGTGACGGGTGGAGCCCGCTATAGCTCCTCAATGCATCGGTATGTCTCATGAGACAAACTAGTGTCCTGGAACAAGGCCTTGACAAAATATTATTTGTAGTCCTATCACAATGCCTTTACTATGTGGTTATGATTGTATGACATTATGAATTACATCATTATGAAAGTGGTTATTGATATTGCATGTGATTATTCGACTCGTACAATATCCATGTGAATAAGTAAATTGCATTATTTCATTTTATTTTTTCCATATTATGCTTATGTTCTTGTTTTAAAGGCTTTTGTTTTAGTTATACATTGCCTCAAATGTTTATTCTTATTTATGAATTTTTTCGCTATATTTTTATCTTTACTAACCATCTGAGCTCACCCCTTTCTATGTATTATTTTTCTCAGGATTTGAAGAAGTATTTTATGACTAACCTGCAGAGATAGTATGAGGGGATATGAGTGTGGACTATGGAGACTATGTTGTAGTATTTTTTCATTTTAGGATGTAATGTAAGAATTATGAATGAATCTATTGTTTCCAAGGCTACTAAACTAATCGGTCTTTCGAGACTTGATCTTTTGTGATCATGCCAATGTTATGTAATAATGCACTGAATCTGGGTAACTGGGGTCGGGGCATTACAAAGTAAATATATTCTAACCATATTGATGTGTAACTCTTTACACAACCCATAAGTTTGTGTTACTTACCCCAAAATAGAATTCAAACATATTCATACATATCAACATGCATTATATGTATTAGGTACATGAACAAGTCATATAAAAGAATAGAGTTATATGAAACTGAAAAACTCCCCATGAGTAATCCCGGAGTGACAGATAAACAACCCCATTCACAATCCTAGACAAGTAAAGACTCTAAGAAAGTATGTGGTCTGACCCAAATCCCCTCTACCCAGGGATACCTTACTCAAGAGATCATTAATTTCCTGACAAATCTAACACATAATATGCAAAAAATATATCCCACTACTAAATTCAAGTTCATAACTTCAATTACAAATTGAGTTCAAGGTAGATGGAAATCTAAATTCATTGTCATACCTAGAATTTAATGCAATGGTATATTCTACAAGTAATCTATAACTACTTCTCTAATTAATATAACTACTTCTCTAATTAATATAACTACTTCGTTAATTAGTATAACTACTTCGCTAATTAATGTAACTACTTCACTAAACAATATAACTACTTTGGTAATTAATATAACTATTTCACTAATTAATATAAAAAATTAACTAATTAATATAACTACTTCTCAAATTAATATAACTACTTCACTAATTAATAAAACTACTTTACTAATTAATTACCTAGTAATATTTAATTAATTACCTGGTTATATTTAATTAATTACTTAGTTATATTTAAGTAATTTCCTAGATATATTTAAGTAATTGCCTAGTTAGATTTAATTAGTTGACTAAATATATTTAAGTGCCTAATCGCAATTAATTAAGTGCATAATGACATTTAATTATGTTCCTAATCACATTTAATTAAGTGCATAATCACTATTAATTAAGTGACTAATCACATTAATTAAGTGCCTAATCACAATTAATTAAGTGTCTAATCACAATTAATTAAGTGCCTAATCACACTAAATTAAGTGCATAATCACAATTAATTAAGTGCCTAATCATGTTTAATTAAGTGACTAATCACAGTTAATTAAGTTCCTAATCACAATTAATTAATTTTCTGATCACATTCAATTAAGTGCATAATCACAATTAATTAAGTTCTTAATTACACATAATTAAGTGCCTAATCATAATTAATTAAGTACCTAATCATATTTAATTAGTTGCCTAATCATATTTAATTAGTTTCCTAATCACATTTAATTAGTTTCCTAATTATAATTAAATATGTGCCTAACGATAATTAATTAAGCATATAATGATAATTAATTAATTACTTCAATAGTTATTTAATTGCTTAAAGATAATTAATTAATTGCTTAACGATAATTATATTTAAGTAATTGCCTGATTATAATTAAGTAATTCCCTAATCAGAATTAATTAATTCCCTAATTAGAATTAATTAATTCCTTAATCACATTTAATTAATTTCCTAATAAAATTTAATTTAAGTAATTACTTAATAACATTTAATTAATTTTCTAATCACATTTAATTAATTCCCTAGTCACATTTAATTAATTCCTAAATAACATTTAATTAATTCCATAATCACATTTAATTAAGTGCATAATCACATTTAATTAAGTGCCAAATCACATTTACTAAAATGCCTAATCACAATTAATTAGTTGCCTAATCACAATTAATTAGTTTCCTAATTATAATTAATTAAGTTCCTAATCACATTTAATTAAGTGACTAACCACATTTAATTAAGTGTCTAATTACAGTTAATTAAATACCTAATCACAGTTAATTAAGAACCTAATCACATTTAATTAATTCCCTAGTCACATTTAATTAAGTGCTTAATCATAGTTTATTAAGTGCCTAATCACAGTTAATTAAGTGCCTAATCACACTTAATTAAGTGCCTAATCATACATAATTAAGTGCCAAGTCACAATTAATTAGTTTCATAATCACATTTAATTAGTTGCCTAATGATAATTAATTAAATTTCTAACGATAATTAATTAATTGGTTAAAGATAATTAATTAATTGCTTAATAATAATTAATTAATTGCTTAACGATAAGTAATTAATTGATTAACGATACTTAATTAATTTCTTATAATTAAATAATTACCTAATTATAATTAATTAATTGCCTTCTTATAATTAATTAAATACCTTATTATAGTTAATTAATTACATTATTATAATTAATTAATTACCTTCTTATAATTAATTAATTACCTAATTATAATTAATTAATTACCTACTTATAATTAAATAATTACTTAACTACATTTTAAAAAACTATTAATATTTCTAAATATAATACAATAATTATAAAGTAATTCTATGAATTAAACAAATATTTATATAAATCAAAATATTAAATAAATTTAAAATGAGGATTACCTCGAATTTGCAGAGAGGTGGATATGCGAGCAGAGCAACTAAAGTAGAGAGAGAGAGAGCCGAAATAGAGTGAGAGTGAGGAGGGAAGGGGATGGAAAGTGGGGGGGAGATGATTTTATAGGCTTCTTGATGCCTCGGCGCCACTTGAAGTGGCGCCAGAAGCCTAATCCCAAAGGGATCTCTTCCACTTGAAGTGTCCCCGATCATGTCTATTATTCACTATTAGCACCACTTCAAGTGGCTCTATGCTCCCGAAATTGATCAAGCACCACTTCAAGTGGTTCTTTGACCCACTCCCCTAATTATGCTTACCCTACACCCATTTTAATAAAAAAAAACCTATACACCAATAAAATTCTACTGCAGTAGGTTATGTGGTCGAGGGAGATGATGTGACTGGGCAGTGCGCCTCCTATGAGCAAAGAGGCGTAGCAGCAGGTCAGACCAATTGATAGTATCGAGACCTTTTTTGACACAATTTAATTATATTAAATTAAAAATTGAAAACAAAAATATAGTGGATGAGAGAAGGATAGGAATTTGAAGAAGGAAGAACAATGAGAACTCAAGAGGCAACAATCTAAACTCCCACCCAAGCCCAAAGGATGAAATTCCAAGCCAAAATGACTAAATAGTCTAATAGAATGATTTCCCCCTCTATTATCTCAACATCCCACTTTTTTACAATGGACCTCCCCCCTCCCCACATGGCCCAGATCCCCACTAACTACCTTCATTTGTTATCAAAGTTATACCCTTTCTAAAATGTACTTTGTTGTGCTACCCCTATCTCGAATGGTTCATATCAGAAATGTATGCTTATGTTATGGATTAATGGCCATGGGGATGTGCTATGTCACCAATCCATATCATATCTACTATGTCATTGGGATCATCACACATTCATGTTGATCTATGCATTACCTTTCTATTTCCAATGAAAGGATCCACTCCTAAAATCAAGTGTTTTGTAGCATAATAATATTATTATTATTTAATTATTTATTTTCTTTAATTATCTCTTTTCTTTGCTATTTAATTACATGATATAGTGTTTTGTTCTGTTTTGAACTTTTATTTTACCCAGAAAATTATGGTCACTTGCAACTCATTTATTTCTCATGGGTGTTTTTCATGGATATTTGATGGATTTTTTTGCAGGTTTATTGAAAAATAGTTCCAATTAGGTATCTGGTATCAGTGATTCAAATATTAAAGATGAATTAATGACATCATATAAACAATTAAAGATGTTAAATTTAAAAGTTATGGGTACAAATGGCACCTTAAGATTCCCTTTTTGTTTAAGGAAGAAGAAACATGATTATCGATATAAATACCTCTTTCAACATGCTTCTAGTGTTATCAAAGGATCTACTAATAGAAGTGAGAAATAGAAGGTAGCTAAACTTGCCTTTGAAATGTACCTAAACAATGACCCTATAGATGAATTGAAGATAAAATAGTGCCTTGTTGAACAACCATCAGTATCTAAATATATAAATGAAGTTTATTTATATGTTTGTACTAGAATGATAATTATTCTTAACATATTTTATGAAAGAAAAGACAAATTACTATTGATGGAGAATATTGGATGCAAATTTACTCAAAATTTAATCCTATTGAGGCCTTTCCTTTTGGAATGGTCAATCACAAAAAACAGAAGTTGTTTTGAAATATTATGATGATTGGACAGGTTTTATTTGTGTAATAGAAGTTAAAAAATCATTTGAGGTTCCCCATTATGGTAACAAAGAATGGATTTTACACGAAATCCATCTTGGATAAAATATCTATGGATGGGTGGCATGCAAGAATGATTGTGAAGGTGTGGGGATAATTGGGGATTCCCTTCCTAAGAATGGGAAGTTGAAGACAATTTCTGATATTGTCTAGGAAGCACAAAAAAAGACAGGAATGATATTGTAGCTGACATGGCCACTAAACTAGATATCACAAATGAATATTTAGATGAAATGAAGATTAAATAAAAAAGAAGAGAATGTCCTTGAGTAGTATGCTTGAGGATAATGATAGACTATGTCAAGCTTTTGTTGAAGGTTTTCCCACCTTTTCCTTTTGTTTTTATGTGTATTTATTCTATTATATTATTGTCTTGTAATTTCTTCATGAAATGAAAATCTAATAGATTATTTTATGTTTTATTTGAGTGAGCTTCTCTATTCCTATCACATTTATAAATAAATAAATGGTTATTCATGACCCACTAACCCTACAGTTGTATCCCATTTTTATTTAATTATGTCGCACATTGTAACATCCCAATAACCTTGTTGTTAAATCATATGCATGTTATTATAACAATTTGACCACCTCTCTAGTTAACTATTTGTTAATACCCTTTCAAATAATTAAATTAATGACTGGTTCCACAAGTCAACATCTATCCTTTACTTTGTGTTTTATCCTCATTAAAATATTTCTAGTTAAAATAAATTAGGACGACACTCATTTTAATATTTTTTCAATGTACTTAACTAGATGGTTCTTATATAAAAAACTCTAATACAATGAAAAATATGCCTTATTTATGTTAATTTCATTTTTTATTTCATTCAGCCATGGGGATTTTCATAGACCTTTATTTGTAAATATTAGAATATTTTGATATTTAGATATGATTTTGACTCGGTTAATGGGATGATTGAGACAGTGGTCAATGGTTTGAATTGTATTTATGTTCCAACCCCTATTTTTTATTTTCTTCATCTATAAATAATAGCAACCCGACCGTAGTTAGAGGTACCGATTCTGAGTAGTCTACTTCCACAGTATCAGGGAAAATTTGTCTGACTATCTTGATCAAGTTTTTTCAATGAGATTTTTGGGGATTTTCAGTGTCCTTTATTTGAAATAAAATTTGGTTGTTTCAATAGAAAATAGTCATATCATCTCGTTGATATACATTTTTTTGTTAAAATTATCATCATTAGTTGATTATTTTGACACAACTAATTTCATTTTCTACTAGAACAAAAGATAATGAAATGCTTGGAATGGGATCACATTCGAATGGTTTTAGAAGAACAACAAATGATGAATTATGAAATAAAAAAAGTTGAGAATTTGATTCCTATAATAAGGAATTGAATAAAAGTGAAGCACTAACTAAACGTGATAGGAATATATTTAGTGAAGAGAAGAAAAGAGAAATATCTCTAGCTTTTAATGGGTTTCCACTATTTTAATGTTTGAATTATCCTTGAATTATTTGTATTTTTCTTGTATGGTTATGTTTGATTTCAATTTTTCAAAAGGCATAATCTAGAATTAATACACCCACACTTTTTGATTGGTCCTAGTTGTTTTTGGTTTATGTGGTATCATATCTTGAAGCATAGTTCTATATTTGAAAATGAGAGTGTATATTTGTATTTAGAATGAGAAGAGAAAAAATTCAATTTAGAGGGCTTAAGTGGAGAAAAAAGCTTCTAATATAAATTTCTTGAGGCTGGTAAAAGAGTAGATGGTGCACAAATTTGTGTTGAGCTTTTATCATATTCATACTTCGTAAAATCTAGAGTATCTCACTTAATAATTTTTAATTTTCCTTTTATGTATATTTTAGAAGGAAAGATGGGATGTACTAAATAAGACACTGATTTTGAAAAAGGAGCCAGATGAAAAATAGATTTTTCTGATTGAAATTGATGAGTTGAAGGAGAAATTGATCTTGGTAAAGCATATAATTGATGAAGATGATAAAGGAAAAAATAATTATGGAGTTAAATAACGATTTGATATATAAATTTCGATACTTAGGACCTAGAGTCTCTTAATCAAACACTTTTAATGCAAGTGAAACAGAGCAATTATGAGCTACAAGAATCCCCAAAAGAATTCATTGAGTTACCATTCCTTCTTTCCTATTATTCCTTTTATATGGGACATTATCCTAAATAGTTCTCAAACATAGTATCTATTATAGTAACTACTACAATACCCTGGGATCTGAATTTTTTGTTTTTTTACATCAATTCCCTAATCTAACCAACTGATCTCTTTAGTAATATGTTCATGGTTATGTAATTCCAGCTTTATTATAAATTTGATGTGTTATTTGTGTCATAGTTAACCTATTTTGTTATATGTATTAGGTATAATAACTTTTTTTCTTTTATAGTAATTTTGGATTTCTAATTTATACCTTAAATAAGTATTTTTGTGGTATATATAATTATTCAAATTATTTTATTTTAGTTATTGTTAAGATTATTAAATTTGGTGGTACTACATTGGGATAAAAAGAATGGGGAAAATTAATGGAAATCCATTAATTGTAAAATATTGTACTTACCCAAAACTGGACAGCCTGGAAATTGGGGAAAGCATTGATGCTATTTCTATAAGGGGTATAATAGTCTCGTTAGTGGGGGAGTGCTTAGGCCAGTTGTTCCCACATGGTCAGGGAGGGAGGCTGTTAGATAGGCAGTGTTGGAGAGAGAATAATGGGGGAAATTAGTCTTAGATTCTCCACTGGAAAGCATCGGTGGAAGAGCATTGGGGCCTTTTCAGAGCTACAGGTTTTAGGGTCTTAATATTTCATCCAACCTATAGTTCTTCCTCTATTAGCTCTTCATGTCTGTAGGAGCCGCCCTGTTAGGCTTGATGATCATCCAGACCTTAACTGAGGATTTCTAGTCTATAGAAGAATCATGATTGTAGTGTGTATGCAAGTATAAGAAGCAAAAACAAACAAAGGGAGAGAAAAAAGTTCTTGGTGGGCCCCACTTCTCTCCTACCTATGCCCCAGGTGGAATCTTCAGTAACTATTTCCACACCGTACCTCAAACATCCTCTTATTCAATAATAATGTAATCCGTATTCCCTTATTCTATGTGGAGGCTAGTTAGATCATCTAGTCTAACAACTATACCCCCTTTTCTGGATGGATGTTCTTGCCCCTCCTAGAATAAACATTCCAGACCCCCATCATATCTCGGGCACTATTATTTTTTTCCTCTGGTGAATCAGTCATGTCCTCAATCCTGAAAATTGAAAATTTGTTTTAGACAATGAACTCATCTTCTTATGTGTCATCTTCAATTGGGTGATCCTTCCATTTTATGAGGCATTGAGGTTTAATAATACCTTGTTGAGGCTAAAGGTACTTGGATTGCACTGCTTCTAGAAATATCCTATCTGTCTCAATTCAGTCTTGGTTGGTAGGAAGGGTGGCTTGGATAGAGTGGGGGCCCACTATTTTTTGAGTTTTTAGTCATGAACAATTGGGTGAATGCTGGATGAGGGAGGTAGATCAAGATGGTACTCTATAGGACCCATCTGTCTTTGAATTTTAAATAGTCCATAGAAACGAGGGGAGATCATCTGATGAATATCATAGGTCATGGATTACTATTTATGAAGATGAAGGAATAATAAATCTGATTTTCCACGTGGAAGGAAATTATGCACTTATTCTTGTTAGCTTGGTGCTTCAGGAGATATTTGGGATCAACTCAAATGATGTTTTATGTAACTCCCAAATATTTCAATGTATTCTTCTTTAATTTAATAGGTAGTGTTGCATGCAATACCGAGTTCGAGCTCACCATGATCTATTAAACTAGCCTTTTAAATAGTGTGTATTAATAATATTAAAGACATTTTGAATTTCATATATTTCATATAATTTTAGCATTCATCTTATGTATTTTTTATACATGATATAAGAACAAATTCAATTTTTCAAATAAAAGAAGTATTTTAGAAAAAATGTAGTTTTACTACCTTATAATGGAGAACCCTTTTTATATTAAATATTAGACATTTATATATATTCAATTTGACAAAATAAAATATTTATTTATAAGTGGGGCATAAAAATTTAGTTCAGAAATATTTTTTTGTTTTTCTAATAACTTTCATATTTTAATAAATAGTGAAAAATACTACATTTTAATTCAAAACTGCTTTTTCATCTAATTTATTTATATTTTTAGACTATCATTTTAAGTGGTTTTAAAGTAAAATTAGATTATGTTTTTATAATTTAATATAATATAGGTTATTGGAATTATTTTCACATTAAAATTAGTTATAGAAACATGTCAATCTTTTGATGGTTTATATTTTTGAAAAATTTACCTTCTCATTTTGTCAATGAGGTTTAATTTTAATTTAATTACTACAAATTTTGTGTTTTTAATTTTGGAAAATAGGTTCCATATTTTGAATTTGTGAGTATAAATTATGTTTATAATTTACTTTAATTTTTTTAGATATTATGAATAGTTAATTTAGTAGTTTTGTATTACCGCAGTTAAGGGTAAATCAGGTAAATAAATGTAATAATAATAATATAAAATTACCCTAACACCTATAAAAATCCTATTGGATGACTGAATTATACTTTTATCACCTATGTTTTTAAATTTAATCATTTGATTGACCCTTTTCCATGACTATGATAAAATGTTACACTCTCATTTCTTATAAGTATAATAATTTTAATAAAGAGATCTCCAGGAGATAAGATCAATTATAAATAGTTTATCAAAATATTTATGAATTATCTAGCTCATAAAAATTTATTTATAATTTTTATAAATTAAATAATTATCATTAATGATGATACAATAGTGAAGCATAAATTATTTGATTAATAAAAATATAAAATAAATGATAATAAAAATATTAAAATTAATATATTTTGACTTAATCAATGACACCCATTAATTTTATAGATAACATAGACATGGTAGTGACATATTTAAAGTATTATATTCTTGGCATGAATCCTTTACAATATTAGATTCTTGTCATGAAGCCTCGATGGTATGTTTCAAATGTCTATCATTATGTATTCCCTCATTATGATATTAGTTATTGATATTAAATGTGATTATTATACTATTAAAATATCCATGTGAATGTTAAAATGGATTTATTTGATTTATTATTTCCATATTATGCTGAGGATTCTGTTTAATAACTTATATTTCAGTTTTATACCTTGCCTCAAAAGTTTATGCCGATTAATGAAAGATTTTGATGTATTTCTTTACCTTACTGAGCATCTATGCTCACCCATTTCATATGATTTATTTTCTCATGATGCTAATAAATGTTTTATGAGTTATATTTAGGGTTAATATAAGATAATAATGTTGTTCTCAAAGAATGAACTATATTGCAAATTATGTTTTGATTTGTAATAAAAGGTTCATTTATGTAATCTATTTTCTAATACTAATAAATTGATCTGTCCTTTAGGATTTGATTCCTTGTAATCATACTAATTTATTAAAATATTTCACCATATCTGGGTATCTGGTATTGGGGCGTTAGAGTTGGTATCATAGGAATTTTAGCAACAACCTTGGAAATTAAATTTAAAAAACATATATTATAAAACATAACCCTATGAATGACATTGATGATAAGTCTAATTATTTTTGTTCACCTTTATATTTGGTAATAGGTAACATAGGTTAATCATATTTACTTAGGTTTTAATAAGTATATTACCTAATTTAGAGATCCTATAAGAGATTCTTCATGACTATATCACTGTGATTATTGTTTCTCACTTCGTGCTTTCAGTATTGATCAATGGTTAGAATCAGCAAGGTTATACATGAAATGGTTATAATTATCATGATGAAGAGATTAAAAAATGGAAATGAAATGAAGGAGGTGTTAAGGAATATTATGTTCAAGCATAGTTAAGGGTTTAATAGTTAAGTTGAATGATTAAGGTTATTTTTTTGGATTCAATACTTATTTCATCGTTGGTGATCATGTTATAAGAATAATGTGATATGTAAGGATTGTACTACATTAATTATTCTTTAGAGATTTTTAAGCATAATAGTTTTCATTAAGGATTTAAAGGTGACCAAATATTTGGTATGTGACAATAATAGCTACATTATGTTTTTTGGTGGATCATATGTTAAGATTGATTTTAGAAATTTAGAGACCTTTTTGGATAGTGAATTTGAATGGAAGTATTTTTGGATAAGTCTTAAGGTTGGAATGGAGTAAGTTTAACATTGGATATTATATTCTGTGGATAAAACATTTCTTTAATTTTTAAAATACAAATTTTATTTCTGGAATGTTATAAAAATATAGTTTTTGAAAATGGATAACTCGTAGGTTAGGAAAAAACCTGTCGCGTCAGACAAGGCTATGAGAATCAAACCTAGAACCAAAGTGCAATAGGGATTTATCGCCTAACACTAGCCTATGGGAAGTCCCTAGTTAGTATAACATAGTTTTTTTATTTAATCAATATATGGTTTTTTTGGAAACTTATATGATTAATATAAATAGAATATTTTTTGAGTTTTATTATCTTTTATAGATAAAGATGAGTTTGTGGTAGGAATTAGTTAAAGGATTAAAATATACATGTTAATTAAGTATGATTCCTTGTGTTCTTAGTCTATGAAATAAATTAATTCTTCAACTTCAGGGAAATAATCTTGAAACAAAAAATGTTATCCTAGAACATTATCTGATGAATCAAATGGTCCCTTATATCATCACTGATTTCTAGCTTTGTGATTGTTAAATTTTTCCTCATCATGTTTCCTATCACTCTCCATCAGAACATGATTGTTAGATTTTTATTTCAGGTCCATGTTTTCCTACATGGGACCCTAGTATGTGTTATCTCTAGTGACCTTCAAACTTCCCTGTCTCTATTTTAAAGTGGAGGTATGAATAATAATTTTCTAAGGTGGGATTTTAATAAATATATATTAAAAAATCAAATTTTTATTTTATTTATCCCAAGTTCAAATTGTGAGGATTTAGTTTATTGAAGGAGGGGTGAATGTAACAACCCATGATTTCAGGGTGTGCTTCTTTATTTCAATAGTTTGTAATACCGAGTTCGAGTGCACCATTGTTTATTATACTAGCCATTTAAATAGTGGTTATGAATAACATTAACCACATTTTTAATTTTATATATTCCATATAATTGTAACATTCATCTTATGTGTTTCTTAGATATGATATAAGAAAAAAAATTAATTTTTCTAATAAAAGAAGTATTTTAAAAAAAATCAATTTTACAACCTTTTAATGGAGAACCCTTTTTGAATACAATATTTGACACTTTAATATTTAGAATTTGAAAAAATAAACTTCTTATTTATAAGAAGTACCTAAAAATTTAGTTTGGACAAATTTTTGTTCTTTTTTTAATAACTTTTATATTTTAACGAATGGTGAAAAATACTACATTTTAATTAAAAAATTATTTTTTATCTAATTAATTTATATTTTTTATTTATATTTTTTATTGGTTTTAATGTATAAATATATTAATTTTTTATTATTTAATATAATGTAGTTCATTGGAAATATGTGCACATTAAAATTCGATATGAACACATGATAATCTTTTGATGGTTTCTACTTTTGAAAAACTCGTCTTCTCATTTTTTCAATGAGGATTAATTTTAATTTAATTATTGAAAAATATTTGTATTGAATTATAAAAAATGAATTCCATATTTTGAATCAGTTGGTCCAAATTATGTTAATTATTTAATTTTATTTTATATGGATATTATGAATAGTAACTGTAGAAATAATTTATTACTGCGGTTAAGGGTAAATTAGGTAATTAAAGGTAAAATTAATATTATAAAATTACCTTAAGACCTGTCAAAATCTTATTGGATGAATAAAATTGACCCTTATCACCTATTTTTCAAAATTTAATCATTTAATGGGACCTTTTCCATTAACATGACATGAATATTATCAAAATGAATGAATGTGACACAATTCCACACCGTCATTTCTTATAAGAATATTAATTTTAATATAGATATATTTAAAAGATAACATCGATAATAAATATTCTTTGAAAATATAAAATAAATACCTACCTCATATAAATTTATTTATAATTTTTAGAGATTAAATAATTACCATTAATGATGGCATAATAGTGAAGTAGAAATTATTTTGTTAAGAAAAATATAAAATAAATATAATTTGACCAAATTAATGACATCCACTAATATTATAGATAACACAGACATGTTAGTGATAAATTTGAAGTATTATATTCTTGGCACGAAGCCTTGAAAATATTAGATTCTTGGCATGAATCCTCAATTGTATGTTTTAAATGTACAGTATTATACATTTCCTTATTGTGAGATTAGTTATTGATATTACATGTGATTATTCGACTAGTAAAATATCAATTTGAATATTTAAATGTTATTTTGTGATTTATTCTTTCCATATAATTCTATAGATTTTTTTTGAAACTCTTGTATTCCAGTTTTATACCTTACCTCAAATGTTTATGCTTAATTTTTAAAGTTTCTATGGTATTGTTTAACCATACTGAGCATCTGAGATCACCAATTTAAAATGATTTATTTTCCTAGGATTCCAAGATGTGTTTTATGATTGATATGAAGGGTTAATCTAAGAGAATAATTTCATTCTTAATGAATGAACTATGTTGCATATTATTTTTTGAATTGTAATGATAGGTTAATTTATGTAATCTATTTTCCAAGACTGCAAAGATAATCAATATTTTTGAATTTTATTCCATTTAATCCATCCAATGTATTAAAATAATTCATTGGATCTGGGAATATAGTTTTGGGTCATTAAATTTATGTTTTCATAAGGTCTTTCCATGATTTATCATTGCATGGGCTACAACAAGCACCTTGATTTCTAAAAGGCAAGAAATTCAACACTATGGGTGGCGACCTACCATAAAATACCTCAAATGGAGTCATGTTTATAGATTCATTACATGTGTTTTTTTAGTATAATTCTTCCCACAGGATCCAATAGGACCACTATTTGGGTTTCTCTCCAGTGAAACAATAGAGATAGGTCTTGAGGCATATGTTCACCACCTCAAATTTCCATCAATTTGTGTGTGGTAAGAAGAGATGATCTTCAAGTCAATGTTTTAAAGTATGAATAATTTAGTACAAAAATGACTTATAATAATGGGTTAATGGTATCTTACAATTGTATTTGTGATTCCTTGTAGTCGTACAAGAATACAATTAAAGTTTTGATGCCTTGTAGTCATACAATCTCTTGCAAGAAAACCTCAACCACACTTTTTTCCATGTAATAGTGTTTTAGTGGAATAAAATGGTCATATTTAAAGGAAATATATGGCTATAAAATTCATAGAGTATCCCCAAGATTTGGGAATCCTATAGATAAAATCTATAGAGTCCAGGAGACACAAGTTGAGGGATTTCTAGTGGTTGTTACAAGCTGATGAGAGAAAGTGTGGAGTACTTATTTCATTGGAAAATGACACATTGTTAGACGTACTTCTGAATTGTTTTTTCATACAATTATAATATGAATTGGTGGTAAATTTTCTAAAATTTTAATAAAAACATTAATTCCCCCCCCCCCCATGGAGTCGAATGGAATTCGGTAGCAATTTGGGTACACAAGGGGGAAAGATGGAGAGAACCAATCCACCCTTATAACAGAGGATTCCCTGATGAATCAAGTAAGATGGAAAAGTGGTGGTGCTTGTGTTTAGATTTTTGATTACTTTTCTTACATAAGGATCCTTATAAATACTTTCGAGCATGTGTGGGTGGGCCTCCCAAACTGGACAAGAGTGAAGAAACATGAGCTTTGTTGGGTCATCCCACTGAGAAATAGCATTGATGATTGAGTTCTTAGGGATATACTTGTATTTCACCTCGAACTCATACCCTAATATTTTAGCGATCTAACATTGTTATTCACCTATATAAATCCACTGATGTAGAATAAATTTAAGGTTCATGTGATATGAATAAATAATAAAAGATCGGCCAACAAGATAGGGGCACTGGTATTGGATGGAAGAAACCAAATTATTCACTTCTAATACATCGATTTAGCTAAATTCACTATTTTTAAAGCCTTACTAAAATTTTATATGGGTTTCTGGTCTTGCCTAATGACTACTCCCACCTCGTGACTAGAGGCATCACATTCCACTTTAAATTCCTTAGAGAAGATAGTAAAAACTAGAATTAGAGCTTCACTGAGGAACCACTTGAGGCTTTGGAAAGCCGTAAGTGCTTCTAGAGTCCAGTGAAAATTATCTTTTTTTGTGAGATCTATAAGGGGTTGGGTAATTTTTTCATAATCGTGGATAAATTTTTTGTAATACCTAATGAGACCATGGAATACTCGGATCCCCATCCCGAAAATGGTGTGGGCTAATCTAACACCAAATGTACCTTTTCATTCTCTATAGAAACCCGTGTTTTGTTGATCACATGTCCTAGGTTTTCTATCTCAAGTTTTTTCAAATTAACATCCCTTTATTAGAGATAAATTGGCATTCAACGTGAAAATGTATAACAATTTCTAAATTTTCCATATGGGAGTTCGAATTTCAGTAGTGATGAGCAAGAACTTACATAGTAATGGTCATAAAATATCATTCATCATTTCTTGGAATGTATACGCTGCATTAGTAAGTTCAAAAGGCATTAATAAATACTCATAATGTCTACTATGAGTAATAAAGTAAATCATTTCAACATCCTTCTACATACTAATTTGATGATTTCCATATTTAAGGTCCAGTTTAGAATATTACCCAACCCTATGCAATTTTTCTAGTAACAAAAACAATATAAGAAATTTCTCATGGATAGTTACTTTGATGAGTTCTTTATAATCGACACATAAACTCCAAGTGTCATCCTTCTTTTTAACTAACACCATAGGGATAGAATAGGAACTAAAATAAGGTATGATGGATAAAGAGATGAACAGAAATTGTACTTGCCTTTTGATCTCATTTTTCTACATGTTAGGGTAATGATATGGATGAACAAAGACTATCCCCTACCTTGACATTAATCTAATTTCATGTACTCACAACCTGTTTGGAGGAAGTCCCCTTTGTTTGAAAAAAACCTTGGTAAATATATTGAGAAATCGTAGAAAACCTTATTGTGAAAATCCACAAAAGGAGACTATTACTGCTATGGAGAAGTACCAATAATAACTCGAAGATGAACACCACCACTGTAAACTATATCTCTATTATATAGAGAATAATCTGTCAAAATGAGTTTGTTTTCCCCACTAAGAAGATACTCCTTCCACCCTGCTACAAATCTCATTGTCATCATTTATCAATTAATATGCACCTCACCATAGGTTTGAAACGATGTTATTTAGGGAATGATATTTAGGCCCCTAACGTCTAATAAATGATAATTAATTGATCATACTCAGCCATTTTAAAGTGAAAGTCTACCCTCGCCCTTTTAGTCCTTAGTTTATGTACTTCACCCAATTTGACACCCATCGTTTTCAAGTGTTGTGAAAGTGCATTGAGCAAGTTGATTAATGTGTGTGTAATGAAAGTTTGATTCACCCCATTGTCTAATAGAATAAGAATGGGTATTCCCCCCATGTGTCCTTCCACTTTCATATAAGTTTTTTTCCATGTACTTTAGTGTTGAACTGAAAATTTGGTGTCCCAATCACCGAATTCCATGATTTTGTATTCAATTTTGTCTGGTCTCTTGAACAACCCCAATTCCATTTCCTTATCTCCAACTAGTATACTGTTTTCATCCAGTTTTTCATTTTCTCCTAATAAAAACATGCACATTATTGGACTAACACATTTATTTAGGGAACTATACGGTAACCCACACCTGAAACAAAGGGCTTGTTTTCGTCGGTCTACCCACTCCTTGGTCATAAACTGTCATACTTCGCAATAATTTTTCACTATAGGTATATTATATTCTTAATGTATTTATATGGGAGTAGTCCCTCCATTTTTGGAGATTGGAGGGGAGGGGTGCTTAATGTCGACAACCACTTTTAGACCCATAGTCGAATTTATTCATCCAACCGCTCACCTCCAAACTGGCGAGGGTCCCCCCACTGGATGACAGAACTATTCCTTTGAGAAAGAAGATTTCTACATGGTGAGCGATGCACATCACATGCTACCACAACTCTACATTGTGGATTCACACCCAAATGAAAATGTCCTCATGCAAAACATGGAGAAAATAACCCACACACTGGAGTTTTGGTTGACATGAAATCAAATAAGCTAGATATTCAAAATTCTTGATGTCATACAAATTGGTTCTTATTTTTTAACGATTATCCAACTCTTCCTATAAATTTAGTACCTCCAAACCAGTAAATAATTCCATCAGCACCTCCTTAAGAATATACTAGGAGAAATTTGTATAAACATCTATCATAATCGTGAACTAGTGTATGGAAACCCCTTTCATACTGACATGATCCACGATAACCTTAGATTTCTTAGGCATCTACTAGAGGTAGAAATAGATCATTTCATATGGGATCCATCCTCATGGGTCCTTTCCATAAAAAAATTGGCATCTGCACCCCTTCTGCACATGGTATGTGGTCACGTGCTACACTAACCAAATTTGTTGGCAAGGGGAAGTGGATTTACCTTATATCTGATGTGTAAAATCCCCCAGAATTATTTCCTGAGTCTTCCGTTATTATATATTGCTATTAGTCATCAATATATTTTCTCTTTTCGGAATGGTGCAATTCATTGGTGATGAATTTTCAAAACATGGCATTTTTAGAAGTGTCATGATACCAGTGTTATTAGCATTTGGAGAAGAGGTTGACCAATGAAGAGACCACCCCAACAGTGGACATAAATTTCACTAGTTCCTTTTCAAAGAATCCCATGTGTTGATCTATTCCATTGAGCCGAGCTTGATGGAGAATCTCCATTATCGAAGTTCAACGGTTGGCTGGACCAAGTGTTAGGCCTCACGATCCTCCACTTCTCAATTGAGGAATAATGGTCTGTATTATTATTAGAATTTGGATTAAATAGTGTATATCGGTATAGGAATCACAAAAAACTAAGGGAGAGAAGAAATTTCTCAGGATTCCCCAATTCGCTCCCCCCTAAGCCCCAGGCTGAAACTTTAACAAGTATTTCCACACCCTGCCTCGTACTTCCTCTTGTTCCCCTGTAAAAAAAATCCATATCCCACTCTTCCACGTGAAATCTAGCTGGATCAGCTGGTCTTAACAACTTTCCCCCTTTTCTAGATGCACATTATGTACCATCCTAAAATGAACATTCCAAAACCCATTAATATCTCGTGATTCTATTATGCACATTGTTGTTTTCATCTGGAGGGTCCACACACTATTGGATAACTTGAGAAGGGATCATTTTTGGATGGAGATTCTAAGGTTGGTAGTGGAATACATCACACATGATCCACATTGGAGGAAAAAAGAGTTACAAGAACAAGACAAATTCTATGTGACAGTCTGAGCATTCATGGAAGCTGTTGGGGCATCGGAGCTTCATAGAAACAAAAAACACACAAAATCGAAGGGGAAAACAAAGAATACTCAGATTTAACATGGTTTGGAAAGATTTAATATGTCTAAGAGAGAAGGGGTATAGTTCACCATTCTATCTGGATCAAACTCATCAAAGGATCACACGATTACACCATTCAGTTCATGGGATTTGATCCCATTTTAAAGAGGAAGAAAACATAAATGTCAATGATTGGCCTGGGTAGATCATATACCCATGATAATTTCTTTACCACCGACTTTTATCCACCATGTTGGTTGGGTTGGTTGTCAACATTATAAAATGCTTCTGTTGACAGAGAAGACTACCATAATTCATCCTCTGCACTCAACTCTGCCGATTAAGAGTGACCCCAAAAAATAACCCCTCATGACCAATTAGGGAGTTTTAATTTTGAAAATCAATCTATATAGATGCTTTCTTAATGGTTGAAAAATCTAGAAACAACTCAGGGATCTCAAAAAAATGGACTCTGATTCGCCGAGATATAGCCATAATATGTTCAACAATCCAGATCGACCACTGATGTGATGGTGACATGGAACGCCAAAATAGGTACCAGAAAAGTCGCAATAATTTTTCCACCTATAAGAATAGTGTCATCCTCTTTGGCAAGGGTGTACTGTAGAACCTGTGGTCTGCCCAAAACATTGAACAGTTCTACCATCTTTGTTTTTTACGATTCTTTCTCGGTTGGAATCATCTTGTCGAGATCTTCATATATCTAGCCTCAAAAAAAGATCCAAAGCACATTGAATTTTATGGTAACTAGAAATTTTTTCTGCCAATTTTTCGTTTCAAACTCCATACCTCTGATGCCACTTGTTAGGCAACAGAGCTTCGTGGCAACGAAAAACAAAAAAAAATGAAAAAATGAAGAATGTATGTATTTAACATGGTTCGGTAATATTTCATACGTCCACAGGAGAAGGGGCGCAATTCATTATTATCTTTGAATAAAACTCATCAGAGGATCACATGATTAAACTGTTAAGTTCATTGGATTTGATCTCATTTTAATGTGGAAAAAACAGTAATTTCAATGGTTGATTTTGGTAGCTCATCTGCCCCTGGAAATTTCTTCTCCACCGGATCTTGTCCACTGCATTGGCGGGGTTGTTTTACAACATCAAAAAATGATTCTACCAATAGAGAAGACTCCCACAATTAATTCTCTAAAATCTACTCCCCAGATTGGGGGTGGACCCCACAAGAAGCATCTATGCTACTGAACCACATAATTCTTGCGTGTTCTTCATTTTTCCTTCAATTTTTGTCTGTCTTTCATTGCCACGAAGCTCTGTTACCCCAAAAAAGTGGAATCAGAGGTAGGGAGTTTGAAATGAAGAAGCAATAGTGAATTTTTCCATTGAATGGAAAATTGAATGTTTTTGGAAAAAAATAGGTCAGATCCCTGAAGATCTCGATGAGACGATTCCAATGGTGCAAGGGGCATTAAAAAAGAGAGGAAACGAAGTTAGTATATCTGGTCAATGTTTTGGTCAAACCATAGGTGCTATTGTACCCCCTTTACATAGAAGACAACATTGTTCACAGTGGCATTGAATTTCTAGCAATTTTCCCATCCACTGTTCTGGCAAGCCATGTTCGTGCCACATCTACGGTCGATCTGAACCGTTGAACTTTTTATGGCTATAATCGGCCAATCGGAGTCCATTTTCAGTGATCCATAGGGTTGATTCCATCAATTTCAAGCATTTCAGATGATTTTGTATTTTTATTTTTTCAATGTTTACACTCTATAGAGTTGTTTTAAATGGGCTCAACATTGATGGTGGTAATCTTGTTTTATTATAATGATGATGGATGGTGGATGAGCACTACCAAAAAAATTTATTGAGAGGTTCGATGGTTGAAACAATTTCGACATATGGAAAAGTACAATGAAATATATTCTAGTGAATTAGGGCATGATCAAACCATTGATTTAAGAAAACCCTGATAGAACCAATGACAATTATTGAGAAGTCCTCGAGATACTGGTCATCAGCACAATTCAAATGTGTCTGGTGAACAATGTAAAGTACTTGGTGTTGAACGAGATCCCACCAAAGGAGATATGAATAAAGGTATAGCATCGGTAGATGTTGATGTATATTACCAAAAATTTATTCCTAAAGAATAAATTATACCAATTTCGGAGAAAAGAGAGAATAATTTTTAGGATCACACCAAAAAATTCAAAAAAATACTAACACAATTAGTGGGGCTCGGTGTGAAGGTTAAAGAGGAAGACAAAACACTTTTTCTTTTTCCATCTCTACCAAACTCATTTGATGGACTTGTGACTACATTTATCATGGGTAAATAATCATTGAACCTAAATGAGGTAATGGAATCACTTTAAGATTCAGAGGCATTCCGAAGACCCATGACACATTAAGGTGAGAAAATCATGGTGATGCAAGATGATCAACGTGAGAGGAGCCAATATTGGAAGCCAAATGGTAAAGAATAGTTCCCAAAATCTAGGGGATGTGATCATATCTAAATCATGTGTTTATGGTGTGAGAAAAAGTTTCACTAAAAAAGTTACTATGAAGAGAAAAAATGGTATGTTGAAGGGAAAGAAAAAGACTAAGAGAAGGTTGCGAACATCTCAAAATAATCTAAAGAAGATGATGTCGGGCTAAAAATAGGAATCTTGCTCTCAGATAGGATAATTGAATGGGAAAAATTAAAGTTTCGTTACTAAAAATGATACAGGAACATGAAGTGGGAATGTTTAATTTTAAAAAGGAAGAACGAACGGGCTCAAAATATAAAGGAATACATATGGGTTTTGGATTCAAGGATATTGGTACACATATGTATAAAAACTGGTGCATTTCATACTTTTTAGTAGGTGAAAGATTTAGCGAGACTTAGTGATGGGTCAACATGTGAGGTTTATGGAGTCGGGATGGTGAAATTTAAGACACCCAATGGATAAGTATGAAAACTGGAAGATTTTAAATTCATTTTTAGGATGAGATGAAACTTAGTATCATTAAGTATGATCGAGGTGAAGGGGAAAAATATTTCTATAGTGGGTGGAGTGTTGTAAGTCTTATGTGGAGATGCAGTGATGCTTACTAGGAAAGAGTCCCAATGGTTTTATCATTTGATGAGTACCATAGTCAACTCGAGATTGATTGAAGATAGTTGATGTGAGACATTATTTAATGATAAGAATCGGGTTTGATTTGCTGATGAAGGTTTCATCACCTAAAAAGAGACTGTGGGTCTAGCTTCTAACCCAAATTGGTCATGAGGGGGATATTTTTAGGGGCCACTCCCAATGAGGGAGAGTGTATAATAGAGGGATATTCTTTAGGAAAATAGAATCAGTCTCTTTTGGTGGGAAGATAAGGTGATGGATGCAGCTGGAGGTGAATGTAGAGACCCACAGCTTGACGTATATGGACATTACATTACTTTTGCGGAATACTTAATACATAACAAAAAAAGACACATAAGGACCGTAATAGTTTAGTTTCTTTGGAAACTAGGAATATAAACAACTAGTCATGTTGAAAGATCTTCAACATCTCCCATAACGATCTTCCCCTTTTTGTTTCCTAACCTAAAACCTTTCTTTATTTCCTGGGGAAAATAAAACATTAAAAGGGTGATCTCAAATGCTCATCAAGGGCAATCATAGATAACATAAAACAATCCATAAACATTTTAAAGCAAAAACTTGAACATGAAATCTAAACATTAAAGCCTTGAGCAAAGACATAAATCTTGGAAGTACGTAAAGAATATATCATAAAGGAACATCAATCACGATAAAATAGCATGGGAATAAAACATGTAATTGTGGCAACCATTCATCACTTGTTATGATTTCCATAGTATCCAAGGCATTACTTCCAAGACCATCTTAGTGGACAAAGTCCCTTTCTGAATCGAGTTCACTCCTCGTTTCAGTCCTGTAACACTAAACCGGATTAACTTACCATTCCAGCCATGTCTATCTCATGAGATATAAATCTTTACCCAATGCATTGGAGGGAGATATAGGTCCCACCCATCTTATAATGAAATCATTCTTACTTGTGCCACAAAACAAACTTGAAACATTCATCATAACCCAAAGAATAAAATGGGTTTCATAAACATCATCCCATCATCACATAATCCATATAAATCAAATGGATATTTCACCATAAGAAAAGTGAAACCATGTAAATAATAGAGACATTATACTTGAAACATACACATATGAAATAATGTCTTCTTATATGGAAAATGGTTTTGATAAAACACTTGAAATGAATTCTTGAGGAAAATATCTTTTCTTCTTCAAAATCATTTTCTTTTCACAAAATGCCATGGAATTTTAAATGAAAAGTATTTTTTTGAAAATAGTCATAAAATCATGTCAAGTAAGCTTCATTAAAATGATGCGTTATAAAACCATAAAAATCTTTTCACGCCGTATAAGTTAAAAATAACATTTTTCTCGTACTTTTGTCAGAAAAGTCAAAAAGTACCTCGTATGGTAAAAAAAAGAAAGATTCCTTCCATACGATGTGGTAAAAGTGGAAAAGGGTAAAAATGAATTTAAACATACATGGAAGAAAAGTAAACATTTTATGAAAACATTTTGAGAACATATGGTCATGGATAATAATCATAACCCCAGTAAATACTTACAAATAATCAATCTCGGATAAGAATGAGATTGGAATAATTATCCCTTACCTTTGGTCCGATATGCTTTGTATGGATCCAAACCTCCTGTATAATGATTTAAATAATGTCATTGAATTATTACATAATCATATTCATTATTATGATATCATATATGTTTCAATTATGACTTTATATTACCCGTTCTTTTGTAAATTCCATGTTAAAGCAGCGTTTTGGGTAAAATCATTTCATTTATCGTATGTGTTTCGACTTGTCGTTCTTGATATTATTAATTATATACTAATTTATATAATTCCAGAATGTAAAACATGATTTATATATAATATATATTCATCAAATACATATATATTATAGATCGATAAAAGGAATGAAATACACCGTTCATGGAGACGGTAGGCCGTACGTACGGATAAACGTTGTTTTTGTTTCCTTATTGAGTTGAATAGAATTAAGTAGATGACATACAAATATATATATATAAATAAATATAGTAGCATTATAATTTCATATATTTCATTATTATTGCTTATATATACTTTATAATCATTCTTAAATGGTTAACATGGAGAATGAATCTCATCGCGTCGTGGAGACGGTAGTCCGTACGTACGCACGAGCGATTATATCGTTTCCATAATTATTGAATTGAATTGGAGTGGATGATACAATATATCAAAATCAGTATGATGTTATAATAACTATGTATAGTTATTCTTTACACCATTATACCCATCCATGTAAGGTGTTGGTGGAAATATAGATTACACCACGGCGTGGAGACGATATTCTGTACGTACGCACGCGCGGTGATTTTGTTTTCCGTAGGATGGATATAAGGTGAAATGGGGTTGTTTCATATTTATAATAACATATAATTATATTATTGATACTGATTTTATTAGGTTATAATGAAACAACTAGAGAAGAAGAAGTTGAATAATAAAGAAGCTTGAAAGAATCAGTAGAAAAAATTACCTCTTCTTCGATACGCCTCTTTGAAACCTACTCTTAGGGCACTAAGATTGGTCTTTAAAGTATACCAGGACCTCTAGGATGTTTCTAGAGAAGTGGATAAGATAATTTGGTAGGGTTTGGCCGAGCGTGAAGGCTCAATGTGGTGTGAGGAAGAGAGGGAGGAGGTGCCCTTTTATAAGGGAGGAGAGGGGCACCTTTGGAAATCTTAAAAATATTAATTTATAATAAATCTAAACCCACCTAAAAACCACAAAAAATGACTCATATTAGAATATTAGATGATATAGGATTGTAATATCATCAACCAATAAAATTTAGACATGTTATGAATTTATTTTAAACATTATCAACGTGATTTATCCTTAATTAATCAATTTAATTTTATTTGTGGCAATAACATTATAAATTTTAAATTATAAAAAATAATTACTTATTTGTTGTGAATTTTCAATAATTGGACACTTTATAAAATTTTAGACCATATAAATTTAAATTTATAATTTTTAAATATTTTTGTGATTTTTAAACACTTTTATAATATGTTATTTTTATAAAATAACAATAGTGTCAATTTTGACAGTATTCATTTATTTGAATTTAAATAAAATATATATAGAAGATATGTTCGAAATAAAATCTTTAATAGATTCATAAAAGGTCATATTTATCTATAAAATTAGTTGATCACATTAAATAGTTTATATAATATTTATTTTAATATTTTTAAAACCATTTATTTGATATTTCTCTTAATAAAATAATTTCAACATCACTATTATGTCACCTTTAATGATAATTATATAATCCCTAAAAATTCTAAATAAATTCATATGATGTAGATAATTTTATTATCTTTCTGGATACAACTTATATCCTAAGTTTGATGAATTTTATCCATAAACTAAAATTATTATACTTATAAGATTTAAGAAAGTGACATGTTGTCACTTTCTTTGGTTTTAATAATAATTAAATTATTTCCATGAAAAAAAGTTTATTAAATGAATATATTCCGACCCTTAGGTGATATGGGTCAACTTTTAGTCATCCAATAGGATTTTGGCAGGTGTTAGGGTAATTTTATAATCTTATATTTACCCTTAATTACCTGATTTACCTTTAACTATGGTAAATAAATTTTACCGTAGTTACTATTCATAATGCCCAAAAATAAAAATTAGCCTATTAACATAATTTGGACCCACTGATTCCAAATATGGAATCCATTTTTCAAAATTCAAAACACATAAGTTGCAGTAATTAATTTAAAATTAATCTCGTTGTCGAAAGAAAGCGGGTTTTTGTTTAAAACATTGCAAATGATTGAAATGATTTAACCTACGAATTCAAGGTAAAATCAGTGATAATGAAATTCATTGTATTAAATGGTAAAAATATATTATATTTATACTTTAAAATCATTAAATATTATAATTTAACCACATAATTATTATGCTGAAAAAAGTTGTTTTTAATTAAAATATAGCGTGTTTTTACTATTCATTAAAATATGAAAGTTATCAAAAAAATATCAAAACTTTATCCAATGTAAATTTTTATATCCTGATTTAAAATAAGAAGTTTATTTTTTAAAATTGAACTTATAAACATGTCAAAAACTAGATTTAAAGTGGGTGCGCCATCAAAAGGTGGCAAAACTGCATTTTTTTAAAAATACTTATTTTACACGAAAAAATTATTTTTTTCACATAAAATGTTTTAGAAAATTTATAAGATGAATAATAATGTTATAAAATTCAAAATTTTGTTAATACTATTCATAAAGGCTAGTTCGTGATAATATTATAACCATATATCGTTGTTTAGTGAAACCTGGTATTGCGTACAACACACGCTATCGAGGAAGGTCGTGATTGCGTGTAATGAAAGCCAAGTCAGGGTTGCGTGTAGTGAAAGACTCCTTTTTTGTTGCGTATAACAAAATCCAACCATATTTCATTTATACATTGAATATATATATATATATATATACTCAACGTTGCGTAGAATGACTATTATCAAAGGAACTTTAAATTGTGTATAACATGATCTAAGAATTGTATTGCGTATACTGCAAGCTAATACGGTGTTGCATATAGAACAAGATAATCTTGGTGTAGCATAAAACACATGACATCAAATAAATTAAAAATAATACTTATCATAAAATATCTTGGTGTTACATTCTACCCCCCTTAAAATGAATTTCGCCCTCAAAATTCGTCGGGGTTATACATGGTTTACTATTCAAAAGTTTCTTTAATAGAAACCCACATCGTAAAAAGGAATACCAAAACTTATCTTTAAAAACTAAAGTATGAAATGTAACAGTTACCCAAATTAACTAATCACTGGGTTTCCATGTAGGAGAACATAGGTGAAAATATGGATATGGAAGAGAAATCTAACCGTCATGTTCTGATGGAGAGTGGTAGAGAACTTGGCTATGAAATAGCCAATAATCACAAAGCCATAGATTTGCGATGATCTAAGGTACCATCTGATTCATCGAATATAAGATCACTAGGACAACATTTTTGGTTTTCAATATCATTTCCCTAAAGTTGAAAATTTTGAATTAGAAGAAATACTTACTTGATTTTGGTACAATATCAATGTTGTTCGTGATTTGAACAATTTCCACTTCATCTCTTAAAGAAATGAAGTTGAATTTGTTATTCATGAAGTGTTAACAGATCATGTGATAGAATTATGGGTCATTCCATCTGTTTTAAAAAAAGGTTAGCAAAAGTTATCAAATATACATAAGTCCATCTATTGTGAGGTTAATCGTATACGATTCCAAAAATGAACTTATACTTCATATATGATACCGATTAATAAAATAAAACCAGTTTCTACTAACCAGGGACTTCCTGTGGACCAGTGGTATGCGATAAAGGCTAGTCGCACTTCGGTTGTGGGTTCGATTCCCACAGCCTTGTCCGACGTGATGGGATGTCGCCAGTCCTGCAGGTTGTCCTTTTTCTAAAACTACATTACTACAACAATAATATCGAAAAAAGTTCTATCCTTAAACAATAATAACTTATGTCCAACATAATCCATTCCAATCTTTAGGCTTATCTAAAATACTTCGGTCCAAGATCATAGTATAAAGAAAATGATAACTTGAAATGTCATATAACAATCACATGAATGCCATCATTTATCCCCCATATATCATAAGATATATCTTGTTGGTCAAATAACAAACATGTGAATACCTTAATCATGTATTCTCTTGAAAAATGAATAACCATTTAACCTTAGTGAAAACATGAATGCTATCAAAAGTTAACTCTTTCCACGTACCAAAATACCAAAATTTCTATATACTCAAACCGTGATATCACTTTGTCCTTATTTTAGTCATGAGCTCATGATTACTATCATATTATTTTCTCCTTATCCCTTACATATGCACATTTCATCTGATTTCCAAAAATATTTGAATCACTTTTCATAGTTACCGGTACCATAAAATTATTGAAAACCACAATAGACTAATACAAAAATATTCTAATACACAATAAAATTACCTCAACAACATTATTCTTGAATACCAATACATAAACACTTCAATCCATCCTCTTCAATGATTGTCCTGGAATAAGTCCTTCCTTGATTTAGAAGTAACTTTTTAGGTCAGGGCATTGAGTTGCGTAATGCTCATGTTCTCCACAAATAAGACATTGAACTCCATAACAGTCTATCACTCTATGACTCTTTTCTCCACACAGATAACATATGTCCCTCCATTTGAGGTCTTCCTAAAGGTTCTACTTCCCTTCTTTAGAAATCTCAATCTTCCTTTCTTTATGCTCCTCAACATGAGAACATGTATAAAAGTCAATCTTCCTCTTATTTGATGAATTAGGCATACCACTAAATTTCACCTTGTTAATCATATATCGCAATGACTGATTCGGCATAATCACAATATCTTTCTATCTAGGAATTATGCAATTTTGTTGCTCATAGTCACCAATTTGTCCATTGGATTCAATGTTAACCGAATTCCTTCTGGTTCCCTCCATTGACTAAAACACAAAAAGAATTCTGTGAGAGGCAAAAATCATACAAGGAAAATAACATAAGCAAGGGGGATTACCTTCTACATCTAACATATTAGGTTTAATTATAAGATCGTTAGCGCAATTTTAGGACTATAACCTATACGTATACTTAACCTTAGGGACATCCCTTGACATACCTTAGAAATATCTCTAGGGATCTCACTAACGTTTTCGCATCCTAGTTTCCAAAGGTTGACTAAACCTTTCCTTTGATACCAACTGTAGAGACCCACAGCTTGACGTACATGGAAATTACATTACTTTTTCGGAATACTTAATACATAACAAAAAAATACACACAAGGACCGTAATAGTTTAGTGCCTTTAGAAACTTGGAATATAAACAACTAGTCATGTTGAAAGATCTTCAACATCTCCCATAATGATCTTCCCCTTTTTGTTTCCTTACCTAAAACCTTTATTTATTTCCTGGGGAAAATAAAACATAAAAAGGGTGAGCTCAAATGCTCAGTAAGGGAAATCATAGAGAACATAAAACAATCCATAAATATTTGAAAGCAAAAACTTGAACATGAAATCTAAACAATAAAACCTTGAGCAAAGACATAAATCTTGGAAGTACGTAAGGAATATATCATAAAGTAACATCAATCACGATAAAATATCATGGGAATAAAACATGTAATTGTGGAAACCATTCATCACTTATTATGATTTCCATAGTAGCCAAGGCATTGCTGCCAAGACCATCTTAGTGGACAAAGTCCCTTTCTGAATCGAGTTCACTCCTCATTTCAGTCCTGTAACACTAAACCGGGTCAACTTACCGTTCCAGCCATGTCTATCTCATGAGATATAAATCTTTACCCAATGCATTGGAGGGAGATATAGGTCCCACCCATCTCATAATGAAATCATTCTTACTTGTGCCAGAAAATAAACTTGAAACATTCATCATAACCCAAAGAATAAAATGGGTTTCATAAACATCATCCCATCATCACATAATCCATATAAATCAAATGGATATTTCATCATAAGAAAAGTGAAACCATGTAAATCATAGAGACATTATACTTGAAACATACACATATGAAATAATGTCTTCTTATATGGAAAATGGTTTTGATAAAACACTTTAAATGAATTCTTGAGGAAAATATCTTTTCTTCTTCAAAATAATTTTCTTTTCACAAAATGCCATGAATATTTAAATGAAAAGTATTTTGTTGAAAATAGTCATAAAATCATGTCAATTAAGCTTCATGAAAATGAGGCGTTATGAAACCGTAAAAATCTGTTCACACCATTTAAGTTAAAAATAACATTTTTCTCATACTTTTGTCGGAAAAGTAAAAAAGTACCTCGTATGGTAAACAAAAGAAATATTCCTTCCATACGATGTGGTAAAAATGGAAAAGGGTAAAAATGACTTTAAACATATATGGAAGAAAAGTAAACATTTTATGAAAACATTTTGAGAACATATGGTCATGGATAATAATCATAACCCTAGTAAATAATTACAAATAAACAATCTCGGATAAGAATGAGATTGGAATAATAATCCATTACCTTAGGTCTGATATGCTTCATATTGATCCAAACTTCCTTTATAATGATTTAAATAATTTCATTGACTTATTACATAATCATATTCATTATTATGATATCATATATGTTTCACTTATGACTTTATATTACCCATTCTTTTTTAAATTCCATGTTAAAGCATCGTTTTGGGTAAAATAATTTCATTTATCGTATATGTTTCGACATGTCGTTCTTGATATTATTACTTATATCCTGATTTACATAATTCCATAATGTAAAACATGATTTATATATAATATATATTCATCATATACATATATATTATAAATCTATAAAAGTAATGAAATACACAGTTCATGGAGACGGTAGGTCGTACGTACGCATGAACGCTATTTTTGTTTCCTTATTGAGTTGAATGGAATTAAGTAGACGACATACATATATATATATATACATAAATCCAGTAGCTTTATAATTTCATATATTTCATTATTATTTCTTATATATACTTTATAATCATTCTTAAATGGTTAACATGGAGAATGAATCTCATCGCGTCGTGGAGACGGTAGTCCGTACGTACGCACGAGCGATGATATCATTTCCATAATTATTGAATTGAATTAGAGTGGATGATACAATATATCAGAATCAGTATGATGTTATAATAACTATTTATAGTTATTATTTACACCATTATACCCATCCATGTAAGGTTTTGGTGGAAAAACAGATTACACCACGGCATGGAGACGGTATTTCGTACGTACGCACGCGCGGCGATTTTGTTTTCCGTAGGATGGATAGAAGGTGAAATGGGGTTGTTTCATATTTATAATAACATATCAGTATATTAGTGATAATTATGTTATTACTTTATAATGAAACAACTAAATAAGAAGAATTTGAAGAAGAAAGAAGCTTGAAAGAATCAGTAGAATAAATTACCTCTTCTTCGATACGCCTCTTTGAAACCTCCTCTTAGGGCACTAATATTGGTCTTTGAAGTATACCAGGACCTCTAGTATGTTTCTAGGGAAGTGGAGAAGATAATTTGGCAGGGTTTGACCGAGATTGAAGGCTCAATGTGGTGTGAGGAAGAGAGGGAGGAGGTTTCCTTTTATAAGGGAGGAGAGGGGCACCTTTGGAAATCTTAAAAATATTAATTTATAATAAATCTAACCCCACATAAAAACCTAAAAAAATGACACATATTCTAATATTAGATGATATAGGGTTGTAATATCATCCACCAATAAAATTTAGACATGTTAGGAATTTATTGTAAACATTATCAACGTGATTTATCCTTATTTAATCAATTTAATTTTATTTGTGGTAATAACATTCTAAATTTTAAATTATAACAAATAATTACTTATTTGTTGTGAATTTTCCATAATTGGACACTTTATAACATTTTAGACCATATAAATTTAAATTTATAATTTTTACATATTTTTGTGATTTTTAAACAATTTTATAACATGTTATTTTTATAAAATAACAATAGTGTCAATTTTGACACTATTCATTTATTTGAATTTTAATAAAATATATACAGAAGATATGTTCGAAATAAAAGCTTTAATAGATTCATAAAAGGTCATATGTATCTAAAAAATTAGTGGAACACATTAAATAGTTCATATAATATTTATTTAAATATGTTTAAAACCATTTATTTGATATTTCTCTTAATAAAATAATTTCAATATCACTATTATGTCACCTTTAATGATAATTATATAATCCATAAAAATTCTAAATAAATTTATATGATGCATATAATTTTATTATCTTTCTTTGAGACTACTTATATACTAAGTTTCATGAATTTTATTACTAAAATAAAATTATTATACTTATAAGATTTAAGAAAGTGACATGTTGTCACTTTCTTTGGTTTTAATAATAATTAAATTATTTCCATGGAAAAAAGCCCATTAAATGAATCTAATCAGACCCTTAGGTGATATGGGTCGACTTTTAGTCATCCAATAGAATTTTGGCAGGTGTTAGGGTAATTTTATAATCTTATATTTACCCTTAATTACCCGATTTACCTTTAACTATGGTAAATAAATTTTACCATAGTTACTATTCATAATGCCCAAAAATAAAAAGTATCCTATTAACATAATTTGGACCCACTGATTCCAAATATGGAATCCATTTTTCAAAATTCAAAACATATAAGTTTCAGTAATTAATTTAAAATTAATCCCGTTGTCGAAAGAAAACGGGTTTTTGTTTAAAACATTGCAAAAGATTGAAATGATTTAACCTACGAATTCAAGGTAAAATCAATGCTAATTACATAAATTTTATTAAATGGTAAAAATATATTCTATTTATACTTTAAAACCATTAAATATTATAATTTAACCACATAAATTATTATGATGAAAAAAGTTGTTTTTAATTAAAATATAGCGTGTTTTTACTATTCATTAAAATATGAAAGTTATCAGAAAAATATCAAAAATTTATCCAATGTAAATTTTTATATCCTGATTTAAAATAAGATGTTTATTTTGTAAAATTGAACTTATAAACATGTCAAAAACTAGATTTAAAGTGGGTGCGCCATCAAAAGGCGGCAAAACTCCATTTTTTGAAAAATACTTATTTTACCCGAAAAATTTATTTTGTTCACATAAAATGTTTTAGAAAATTTATAAGATAAATAATAATGTTATAAAATTAAAAATGTGGTTAAAACTATTCATAACGGCTAGTTCGTGATAATATTATAACAATATATCGTTGTTTAGTGAAACCCAGTATTGCGTACAACACATGCTATCGAGGAAGGTCGCGATTGCGTGTAATGAAAGACAAGTCAGGGTTGCGTGTAGTGGAAGACTCCTTTGTTGTTGCGTATAACAAAATCAACCCATATTTCATTTATACATTGAATATATATATATATATACTCAATGTTGCGTAGAATGACTATTATCAAACAAACTTGAAATTGTGTATAACACGATCCAAGAATTGTATTGCGTATACTGCAAGCTAATACGTTGTTGCGTATAACACAAGATAATCTTGGGTAGCATAAAACACATGATAAAAAATAAATTAAAAAGAATACTTATCATAAATTCTCGGGGTGTTACCGTGAAGAGGAATGTTAAAGGGTATATGATCTACCCGAACAACCATTGAACGAGTAGTATTTTCTTCCTCCATAAAATGGGAATCAATCCCATGAATCTGTAAGGAGAGAAAATCCATTCTAACCTATGTAATATCTTATGAAGCATTATATAAAGGGGAATTGAGTTTTGGACCCACTTCTCATGTGGACGTAGGCATACTATCGAACCACATATTTCTTGGGTGTTCTTAATTGTTTCCTTCTATTTTTGTGTGTTTTTCGTAGCCAAAAACCTCTACTATTCCAATATGTATCAGCAGTGGCAGGAAACAGTTGGTGAGATGGGTGTAGGGGGTCGATTTCTGCTACTTCCTTATATTCCTAAATATGTGTGTCATTTGGGGGAGAAGAAGCTTCCTGGTCATTTTGTTGTTGTTATTATTGTGTTTTTCAAAAAGTAGGGTGTGTATCCCCAACATCATGTGTAAGGGACACACTTCTTCTACGAGTGGGAAGGGGGCATGGGATAGCATACTATGCACTATATCTTCTCTCCATAGTGAATCCTTGAGGTAGAGAAGAGTATCTGGGAAATTTCATGAGACATATGTGTAGAACTGCCTCAGAATAAGACTTGGATCACTGAAGTATCCATGACTAGTGTAATTAAATCAATGTGGTACAACAAAGGGAGTTGGGGTAGTCAAAAAATGGCTAAGTTGAGAATTATGCAGGACAACATATGGTTGATTCTGAATTTTCAGAGAAGGTAAATGACTAGATAGTTGGCCATGAAACTGGCTGCCATGTTTTGTGGCAACATCAGTAGGTCTTCTATTCCAAGGGGGGAGCTCTGGAAGCTACATGAAAAAAGGGATTCTATCATCAGCTTCCTCATTTATGTCTTAAAGACAAGACTTATTTTCAAGGATGGGTGAGAGATAAATACCAAAATTACCCACAACTGGAAGGGTTATAATTGTCTCACTAGGGGGTGGGTGGTTATTTTATCCTTTCACATGTGGTGGGGAGGGAGGCTGCTAAATTGGGATTTTTAGAGAGAGAATATGGGGGGAAATTAGTCTTAGATTCTTGACTGAAAATCTTGTGTAGAAGAGAAGAATGACCTTCCAAGAGCTATGGGTTTCAAGAACTTAACATTTATCAAATATGCAAAGAAATATTTTCTCTCCAGGAAGTAGAAGAAAATGAATTCCTAGAATGTACCTTATGGAAAGAAAACTTGAAGGAACCATGTTGGAATTCTTTTAAATTTGTGTCTATTGTTGATGGTACTCAGAGAATTGTGAATGAAAAAGACAAGAATATGAAAGGTCTTAAATAGGAATGGTTTTATAAAGTATATAGTGCCATTATTGTAGCCTTCAAGGATATGAATCATTATAATATAAGTGGGAGATATGTGGTTTTGGAAATCTGGAACTGAAAAAATAGAATCCATGTTAAAGGAAGTCATCTCTTATAAGATGATGAAACATCAAACAACCAAGCATAAGACTTGGGTATATTATTGGTTTCCAATTATGTTGTTTAGTTTTCCTTAGTGTTTGAAGTAATAATTGCTGCATTATTTTGATATTCTTAGTCTTCAGTTTTTTTATATTGATCTAGGATAAATAAATACATGGACATGGTCAGATAAATGGTATGGAATGTGCTCATATATTTTAGTTGTAATGATTCTTTACATGAAATATAAACATTAAATACATAATAAACATGATTTTACATTAATTTATGGATGTGGACTAATAATATTTCTATTTTTGATGATTTAAAGTCATGTAAATTTTATATAAGAACAAACACATAAATACTTGTAATGAATCAGATTAAAAATATTAAGAATGAATAGCATGTTGAACATGCTTATTAGAGAATATATTTAGAAATCACAACTCATGTATGTGATAAATAATATGATCATTTGAGCATAATATTAAATAATAATTATATATAAATATATCTTTATACTCCTTTACAATCATATATAAAATAACCAATTTATATATGGTAAAGTAAATGTGGGGATTAGGTTGATAATAATTAATTAATAAAGAGATATCAGCAAATAAAAACATTAAACAATATAAAATATGTAACATATAATTGTAAGTGTATCAGGGATAATTATTCTCACAAATATTATATTATATACCCAAATCATAAAAATATTAACATATCATGACATAATAAATAAGTATTAGGCAATTTTTGTGATTCATATAAAAATAACTAATAAAGAGATCCAGGGAATTCATGACAGCAAATAAAGACTAAATAAAACCATTAAATTCATCAGAAAATAAAATTTTATTATATTTGTTAATGAAATTACAAAGAGACACTGTCATTAAGAAATTATATATGTCAACATAAATATAAAAACAAATTCAGTAGCACAAATCTTAATCCAAACTAGAATCATAAACACCATTATCAGTCTCACTAAATTGTGATGAGATAGAAGATAGAGAATAATTCATTATTGGTTATTTCCCTTTGGCATATTGAGTTGAGGGATGAACTGTGGATGATGTAGGAATTCTAGGAGTGGAACATGATATAGATAAAGTGTTACAAACTGAAGGTATTGAATTTGATGTTGAAGTATTTTCTCTTTTCATATTCTCCTCTATAAATGTTAACATAATGTTAATGTAGTTATAGATAACAATGGCCCTTGTTTCAATAATCCACTCACAATTTTCCATTATTATAAGAAAAATATATAAAAAAAAATTCAGTTACATCCATTTTTGAAACCTGATATATAAAAACCTAAGTTATACTGGGCATATTTATTTTTTGTTTCAATGAATTTTCATATCAATTTTTTTATAAAATTAAATTCTCATATCTTGGTCAAATTTAAATGCTTGAGAAAGTTATGTAGAGTGAGCTACCAACAATTACTTTAACCTATCTAAATAAATTGTCATCATTTCTTGAATCTTGGTTGTATGATTACTCATCTTTGGATTTTTCTAATTTATAATATTTTGAATCAAGGACTAAATTTAAAATCTAAAAACACTCTCTATACTATTAGATCCTCTCAGTTGGAATATTAAACCAAAAATCATGTATAATATCTATCCTATGAGTTCTTAAATATCTTAGGAAATATTATACATGAGAGGAGGTACAAGTTCAATATGAACTAGCTGCATAAGAGGTGAAAATATCCAATTAGTTTTGAGTGACTAAATGGATTCATTGAACATTTCCTCCTTTAGGAAATACATGAGGTTTAAAAAGAAAAATCTCTAATCAACTTAGGTGTGTAATTATAGATTCATCACAAACATTTTCCATCAAATGGTTAGTAAGTAATTTCCCTTTTCATATTTCTCTAGAAAGAGGATCAACCTGAGCAGGTTGTAAATCATATATAACATCAATAACAGGGAATTCAACCTCATATAGATCTATTATTATATCAAAATCAACATTAACCATAATTTCCTAATTAAATCTGATCTTATTAACAAATTCAATATCAGTTAACTTTACAGCATAATGAGAATGATAAACTTTGAAGTGCCCTTGGCATAATGGGAGATTGAAGTGCCCTTTAATTGATGTATTAATTGCGTTGTTGTATTTTTTGGTCAATATATATTGTGATTAATATAGATTAAACATGATGATGTCAATAACAAGATGATACATTATAAAGGTGATACAAAAATGGAAATGCAACTCAGGAAAGATGAAGAAAGGGGAAGAAGATGGTACATTGAAGATGAGGAAGATGATGGGGCCTAAAATATGGAGGAACAATAATGGGATCCTAAAACTCAAGAGAGAATTTTCATTCTCTTCCCACCCATAGATTGTTCTCCACTATTAAGGTTTATCTTAATGGTAATAGTATCAAAATTCCCCATCTAAACTTTTGTGGACTTGGTTTCCTAAATAAATAATGAGATTCACCTCACAGAAAACACCAACGTCATTATAGTTTGTATGATCCAAGTTCATTTCCATGATTTATCCCATAAATCCCATAAATAGTCAATGATGAAACACTTCACCCATATTCTTTCCAACAACTTTCAAGTTAAGACATTCCCTACCCATGTGATCATGAAATTTCAGATCTAGTCAGATAAATCCTTAGTGAGATAAGACATGAGAATATATGAACAAGGATCTTGAAATAACCCACTATGAATAGAGGGTAAGAGACCTAGAGGTATCTAGAAATGGTATCATTCAATCATGCTAAGAAAATTTCCCGAACACTACTAAACCTATGGATATAACCATGTACTCACCCATACACCATAAAACTTAAATGGGGGCTATGAGTCCTAAAACTACTCTGGACAAACTCCAGCTAATCATGAAATTCAACACAGGATGGTTCTCAAAATGGAAAGAAAACCTTAGCCTATGTTTGGTCATGTTTTAATAAAAGAAAATAAATGATTACATATTTCATAAAAAAAAGGAAAAGAAAAGAAAAGATTTTGATTTCTCATCTTCTTATTTGGATGTGAAATTTATTAAAAGAAAAGAAAAGATTGTAATTTCTCTCCATCTTGTTTGGTGATAATTTTTAAAAGGAAATAATATTCTAGAAATATGAAAAAAATAACCCCTATTAAATAATATAGTTTTACAATACTCAATTATTACAAATAAAAAATATTATAATTTTAAATTGTATCTTTGGTTTTTATATCATGTTAATTAAATAGACATTTAATTTTGAAAAATATATTAGAAATTATATTTTATTTTCGATTTTATAATCATTAATGTTAGATGTCTATATATATAATTTAATACTATAATTGTTGGATAAGGATAATTTATATTATATTCACTATTTTTATATCACAATAATCATATATACATTTTAATTTAATAAATATATTTATATAATTAATTAATTTTTAAAAAAAAATTGTTTATTTACAAGGAAATATACGTTAAATAAAAAAACACATAATCATGAGACAAAATTAATTTAAATTAATTATATTTTACCTTGATACCAAATTTTCATTACAGATACATTTCTAGAACTTTTAATTTCAATAATTATAAAAAATATTAATATACAAACATTCAAAATTCAAAAAAAAATTATTATTTACATATAAATCAAAATAAATATAATTTTAAATATTGATTATCATTTACGAATACATATGATTTTATATATTTTACAAATAAATATTAAAATAAATATAATTTTATCATTTATGAATTCAAATTAAAATAATAATAATTTTATAATTTACAAATCAATATAATTTTCGAATAAATATAATTTAAAAATAAATATAATTTTATAAAAATATAAAATTTTGAATAAATATATTCTTATAATAATAATAAATATTTAAATAAATATAGTTTTTTCATTTACAAAAAAATATAACTTACGAATATATCATTTTATAAATAGAATTTACTAATATATATAATTTTAAAATAAATTCAATTTATTAATAAATATATTTTATATTTTTATCCACTACGGGAAAAAAGGGCATTTGCGACGGGTTATTTGCGACGGGGTTATTTGCCCGTCGCAAATAAGTAGCCTTTTGCGACGGGATATCTTTCCCCGTCGCAAAAGGACTGGCGCGGTTTGCGCGCCAAATCGCGGGAAACTTATTTGCGACGGGGGAATATTCCCGTCGCAAATAACCGGCGGCGGTAAAAGGTATTTGCGACGGGAATATTCCCCCGTCGCAAATAGTATGTCGGCAGGTGGTTATTTGCGACGGGACCCGTCGCAAATAACTATTTACCCGTAGACCGTAATAAATGTTGGCTAAGGTATTTGCGACGGGTACCGTCGCAAATAATACTATTTGCGACGGGTATCCCGTCGCAAATGGGCCCGTCGCAAATAATCTAACCTATAAATACCCCCATCCGTTTTTTTCATTTCATTCTCATTCTCTATCTTCTTCTTCTCTCAAAATTATATTTCTAGAGTTCAGTTTTTTTCCAGTTTAATTTTTTTCTCCGGAGCTGATATTAAAGTTTTGAAGAACGATCTGAGCAGATCAATTTTCAAGGTATTTATGTTCATTTTAATTTAATATTTTTTTTTAATTTTTTATTAGTTTCAATTATTCTTAATTAGTTGTAATTTAATTATGTTTACATTGTTTTATTACTTAATAAATTTAAATTATTAGTATTGTTCATAGTTAATGGTAATTAGGAATAATTAGTAATAATTTTTAATAATTAAGAATAAATATTAATAATTAGTAATAAATACCAATAATTAGGAATAATAACATTATTACATTATTAGTCTATTTTATTATTAATATTAAAATAATATAATTTTTTATATATATACAATTCTCTTTTCATTTGTGTGTTTGTTGTCTTCACATGTATTATTTGTATGTGGAGATAGAAAACGCACAGATGAAAGGAGAATTGTATATAAATTAGAAAATTATATTATTTTAATATTAATAATAAAATATATTAATAATGTTATTATTTGTAATTATTGGTAATTATTTCTAATTATTGATAATTATTCATTTAATTACTAATAATTAGGAACAATTATCAATAATTATCAATAATTAAGAATAATTTGTATTAATTAGTAATAATTAGTAATAATTACCAATAATTAGTAATAATTAGTAATAATTATCAATAATTAGTAATAATTACCAATAATTAGTAATAATTACCAATAAGTAGTAATAATTACCAATAATTAGTAATACTTACCAATAATTTGGAATAATTACCAATAATTAACAATAATTAGTAATAATTAGTAATAATTACCAATAATTACCAATAATTACCAATAATTAGTAATAATTAGTAATAATTACCAATAATTACCAATAATTAGGAATAATTAGTAATAATTAGAAATAATTAGTAATAATTAGTAATAATTAGGAATAATTAGTAATAATTAGGAATAATTAGTAATAATTAGTAATAATTAGTAATAATTAGTAATAATTAGGAATAATTAGGAATAATTAGGAATAATTAGGAATAATTACCAATAATTACCAATAATTACCAATAATTACCAATAATTACCAATAATTACCAATAATTACCAATAATTACCAATAATTTCCAATAATTAGCAATAATTACCAATAATTAGCAAAAATTAGGAAAAATTAGGAAAAATTAGGAAAAATTAGGAAAAATTAGGAAAAATTAGGAAAAATTACCAATAATTACCAATAATTAGTAATAATTAGTAATAATTAGTATTAATTACCAATAATTAGTAATAATTAGTATTAATTACTAATAATTAGTATTAATTACCAATAATTAGTATTAATTACCAATAATTAGTAATAATTACCAATAATTTGTAATAATTAGGAATAATTAACAATAATTAGTAATAATTACCAATAATTAGTAATAATTAGGAATAATTACCAATAATTAGTAATAATTACCAATAATTAGTAATAATTACCAATAATTAGTAATAATTAGTAATAATTAACAATAATTAGCAATAATTAGTAATAATTAGCAATAATTAGTAATAATTACCAATAATTACCAATAATTAGTAATAATTAAAAATAATTGCCAATAATTACCAATAATTGCCAATAATTGGTAATAATTGCCAATAATTGGTAATAATTGCCAATAATTACCAATAATTAGTAATAATTACTAATAATTCCCAATAATTAGTAATAATTAATAATAAATATTAATAATTACCAATAATTAGTAATAATTATTAATAATTAGTAATAATTACTCATAATTAGTAATAATTACTCATAATTAGTAATAATTACTAATAATTAGTAATAATTACTAATAATTAGTAATAATTACTAATAATTAGTAATAATTACTAATAATTAGTAATAAGTACTAATAATTAGTAATAATTACTAATAATTAGTAATAATTACTAATAATTATCAATAATTAGTAATAAATATCAATAATTAGTAATAATTAGTAATAATTAACAATAATTAACAATAATTACTAATAATTAGTAATAAGTAGTAATAATTAGTAATAATTAGGAATAATTAGTATTAATTACTAATAATTAGTATTAATTAACAATAATTAGTAATAATTACCAGTAATTAGTAATAATTACCAATAATTAGTAATAATTATTATTAATTACCAATAATTAGTATTAATTACCAATAATTAGTATTAATTACCAATAATTAGTATTAATTACCAATAATTAGTAATAATTACCAATAATTAGTAATAATTAACAATATTTACCAATAATTACCAATAATTACCAATAATTACCAATAATTACCAATAATTAGTAATAATTACCAATAATTGGTATTAATTACCAATAATTGGTAATAATTAGTAATAATTACCAATAATATGTAATAATTAGTAATAATTACCAATAATTAGTAATAATTACCAATAATTAGTATTAATTAGTATTAATTACCAATAATTAGTATTAATTACCAATAATTAGTATTAATTACCAATAATTAGTAATAATTACCAATAATTAGCAATAATTAGCAATATTTACCAATAATTACCAATAATTACCAATAATTACCAATAATTACCAATAATTAGTAATAATTACCAATAATTACCAATAATTGGTAATAATTCGTAATAATTACCAATAATTAGTAATAATTAGTAATAATTACCAATAATTAGTAATAATTACCAATAATTAGTAATAATTACCAATAATTAGTAATAATTGCCAATAATTAGTAATAATTACCAATAATTAGTAATAATTTCCAATAATTAGTAATAATTAACAATAATTAGTAATAATTACCAATAATTAGTATTAATTACCAATAATTAGTAATAATTACCAATAATTAGTAATAATTAGCAATAATTAGTAATAATTACCAATAATTACCAATAGTTACCAATAATTACCAATAGTTACCAATATTTACCAATATTTACCAATATTTACCAATATTTACCAATATTTACCAATATATAATATAAAAAATTATGTTATTTTAATATTAATAATAAAATATATTAATAATGTAATAATGTTATTATTATATAATTAATGTTTATGAAAAAATTATATTAGTATTATTAAAATAATAAAAAATAAATATAATATTAAAATTATCAATATTTGTAACATGTTTTCTTTTATTCTCAATATATTCAATCTTTACTTGAGTGTTTTTTCTAACAAATTATTCAAAACCAGTAATGCTTTTATATTTTGTAGAGAAATATGGAACAACGAGGCCGTCGACAATCATTATTAGGTGACCGCATATGGATAAATCAACGTAGAAATCCAAATGGTTCTAGTTTAAATCCAGTATATGTTGAGGGTGTGGAGACTTTTTTATCATTTGCGGCATCAAATTCAGAATTTGTTTCAGAAGGCAAAATAAAATTCCCTTGTATAAAATGTGCATTGAGAACGTTTGACACGTTTGACAAAGTGGGAGAACATCTCTTGCGTTTTGGTTTTCAACCAGATTATGTTTTTTGGTATCAACACGGTGAACGCAGTTCCAGAGCAGGTGATACCAACTTGATTCTGAATCCATCCCGGTTTCAAGATTTAGTACATGATGTTGCAGGTTCATCTGTTCAACATACAGAAACTCCGGCTGATATAGCTTCAAATCCTGAGTTGGCACCGTCTGAATTTTATGAGTTGTTGAAATCTGCTGAGGATGCATTATATCCTGGCTGCAAGATGAGAAAATTAGAAGCAGTTGCAAAATTTATGGCTATCAAATCAGATAACGGAATGTCAAACACCTGTTTTGACCAGATATTTTCTTTGCTGAAAACACTGTTACCCGAAGGAAATGTTTTACCTGCAAATTACTATGAGAGTAAGAGGCTGGTTCGAAATTTGGGACTTACTTGTCAGAAGATTCATGCATGTTCAAATGACTGCATTTTATATTCTGGGGAAAATGAGTCGTTGGATAGTTTTCCTACATGTGGGCAACTGAGATATAAAGAAGGACAACACGGGAAGTCTGGTTTGATTCCTGTAAAACAGTTGAGATATTTTCCGCTTACATCTAGACTTCAGTGTTTATTCATGTCTAAGAATACAGCGACAATGATGTCATGGAATAAAGAGAATATTTCAACCGATAAAAGCTTGAATCATCCAGCCGATGGTGATTCATGGAAACATTTTGATAGGGTGCATACATCCTTTTCTTTAGAAGCTATAAATGTTCGACTGGGCCTTTCCACTGATGGTTTCTGTCCGTTTGGATCTTATGGTAGCCAATATTCATGTTGGCCTGTTTTTTTAACTCCGTACAATTTACCTCCATGGATGTTGATGAAGGAGCCATATATCTTTTTGACTTTACTAATTCCAGGACATCCGAAGAAAAATATTGATGTTTATTTGAAGCAATTGATTGATGAATTAAATTTATTGTGGAGTACTGGTGTCAGTACATATGATGTTGCAACGAAACAGAATTTCATACTGAGAGCAGCATTGATGTGGACAATAAGTGACTTCCCGGCTTATGGGATGTTATCTGGCTGGAGTACACATGGTCAGAAATCATGTCCTTACTGTATGGGAGAGAATAAATCATTTATGCTCATTCATGGAAAGAAACCTTGTTATTTTGACTGTCATCGCAGATTTCTTCCAGCTGATCATCCTTTTCGCAGAAACAGATCTCATTTCAGAAAAGGAACAGTTGAAAGGGATGGACCTCCAAAAATTCTATCAGGTTCGGAGTTAAAATCAGTTTTATTTTCATTACCTCCCATCACTTTTGGTCCCACAATAAATCAACAGAAAATTTCTAGTTTTGGGAAAGAACACAATTGGATTAAACGTAGCATATTTTGGGATTTTCCATATTGGTCTGATCTGTTGGTCCGACACATGTTAGATGTCATGCATATTGAGAAGAACTGTTTTGATAATTTTTTTCATACAGTTTTGGATACGCCAGGAAAGAGCAAAGACAATGTAAATGCACGTTTAGATCTTGCCCAAATTTGCAGGCGTCCAGAATTGGAACTATTTGAGAATGTCAGAACAGAAAGGTTACTGAAACCAAAAGCAGCTTATACACTGTCTAAAGAAAACCGTTTATTATTTTGTCAGTGGATTGCAGATTTGAGACTTCCAGATGGCTGTGCTTCTAATTTGGGTAGATGTGTAAAGAATGGTCATATTACTGGATTAAAAAGTCATGATTGTCATGTTATAATGGAGAGACTTCTACCCATTGGATTAAGAGGTCTGTTGAATTCTGTGATTTGGGATTCCATAATAGACATGTCTCATTTTTTTCAGGAAATTTGTGCGGCTACGGCAGATTATGATGCTCTAGGAAAACTTGAAAAAGATGTTGTTGTAATTATATGTAAACTGGAAAAAATATTTCCGCCATCTTTCTTCGACTCAATGGAACATTTGATGTTACATTTGCCATATAAAGACAAATGTGGAGGTCCGGTACAGTTTCGATGGATGTACCTATTTGAAAGATGCATGAAAAAATTGAAAATAAATGTACGTAACAAAGCATCTGTTGAAGGATCTATTGCAGAAGCTTATTTGCAAGAGGAAATATCTTTTTTCTGCTCCCATTATTTTGAATCTGAGTATCCTTCAAAACACAACCGAATGGGATGGAACGAGAGGAATATTGATGAAATCAACAATCAATTATCTATTTTCAACCAGTCAGAGCTTGGTTTTGGTGGAGTTTATGAACGCTGGCTTTCAGATGATGAACATCAGAGAGCTCATACGTATGTTCTGCTCAACTGTGAAGAGATGACATCAGTTGTACTGTAAGTGTTTATATAACTTATTCTATCATTTATGTTACAGTAAATAACTTTGGTTTTTATAGGTTGTATGATAATCATATCAAGAAACAAATTCCACAAATTACAGCAGCTGCTCTCGAAGAACGTCGACTGAAAAATTTATCTCAGTGGTTTCAAAAACTGGTAACATAAATTCTTTATCTTTTAGCAACTCATTCAATGTATAGTTTACTATATTGATAATTATTTCACAAATTTTCAGGTGTCTCGACATGCTGATAAAATTGACAAACGGCTGTGTGTATTGAGTAACCCACCTTCCAAACTTGTTAAAACTTATAATGCATATGTGGTGAATGGATTTCGATTCCACACACATGCATATGGGGAATCGAAAAAAACAATGAACAGTGGAGTTAGCTTGAGAGGATCTCATCATCGAGAAAATGAAGTTGACTTTTATGGCATACTTGATGAAATCATTGAACTCTTTTATCTTGGACAACATTACATAACCATGTTCAAATGTCGGTGGTTGGATACAGAGAGAGGCGTGCGTGTTCATCCGACTCATGGAATCATCGATATTAAATGTAAAAGTGTTCTCGCAGTAAATGAAACATTGTTATTGGCTCAACAGGCATATCAAGTTTATTATGCAAAGTATTGTGCAACATCAAGAGACTTGACTGATTGGTGGAGTATAATAAAAATCAAAATTCGAGACAATCAGTTTACACAAAGTGAATGTGCTTTCACTGATGTGCAAAGAATTGAAGTTTTTCAAGAGAGTACTCAAAATCAATCTTTTTTAAAAAGAGACATGAGTATCGATGACAACACCCCACATTTAAGAGTCATTGATGACGATGATGTTAATGATGTCACATATGAATTTGAAATGGTAAGAGATGAAGCAACTGTAACTCGAATGGATATCGATGATGTTGAGAAGGAATATGAAGATGACATTGACATATATGAAGATGATGATGAAGATGAACACTGATAACATTCCATGGTATTTATATACAATCATAATATGTATATATGTATATATGTATATATGTATATATAATAGTAATTATCAATTATTTTCTAACATTAACATTTTCTGTTTCAGATGGACGAGGCCACATTTCGTGAGTTGGCGGATGCTGACCTGACTTTCGATGCGGATGCGTTGCTGACAGATGACCCTCAGCCTGCAGGCGCTCCAGGGAGTACGCGGAGGGGGCGCGGTCTTGCACGATTGATGATTCCTGACCCCGTCCCCGAGCGACGTCCACGTCTTGGGTTTGATCCACGCACACGGAGGTGTGATAACCTGTGTGATAACCTGTGGATTTGACTAAGATTTCATTAATCTATTCACATAATAAATGTTTATTATTTTTTCAGTTTTCCGCATATAGCAGTCGGACAGGGAAGCGCTATTTTGCGCAACTATTTCTCTCAGCCGTGGACCACATGGGAGCAGATTCCCATTGATATGCAGCAGGCCATGTTCGGCCATTGGATGGTACGTACGTAAATAAATAATTTTTATTTTGAAAATTATTTCATTTCTAACTTGATATTTTGATTTATTTGTAGGGTTTATGGTATCCGATCGAGGATACCATGCGTGACGCCATCCACGAGGCATGGGAGGTGGCCATACGTGATCGCCTTCGTTAGTTTTTGCACAATTTAAGAAAAGCTGCGATGAAGAAAGCAGGAGTGTCAGATTTTGAGGAGTCATGTAGAGCACACCGACCAGAGTATATTTCATCCCATGTATGGGATGGATTATGTGCGCACTGGTTGAGTGGTGCCTTTCAGAGGAGATCATCGGTGGGGAGGCAGAATCAGGGGAGACAGGAGGTGACTCATCGAGCTGGAAGTCGTTCTTTCAGTACTCATAGACAACATCTGGTACGTACATTATTTATAAATATTTTATATAACTATAAATATTAACAGTTTATTTTTTATTCTTATAGGCTGTCAAGCACCCCGATATTACAGAGTACGACGTATATCGGAGGATGTATAGTGATCCTGCTACTGGGGAGCTCAGAGGTGATCGTCAGCATCACATCGTGGTCAGTATTATTTGTTTTCAAGTTTAAAAATTAACTTCATATAATATATTCACAATTATAATTTTAAATTGTAACTATAGGAGTCATATGAGGCCGCAGCGTCACAGGCCCAGCCTGAGAGTCAGGCCGAGTCATCAGATCAGACCACTGCCCGTCAGTTTGATGAGGCGGCATGGATGCTGGCCACCCAGTATGCCTTCGCGAAGGGCCGGGTAGTTGGTATCGGCTCTCGACTGACTCCCGGAGATTATTATGGCAGTGCTGCGATGTCGGCGTCCAGCTCGAGAGGAGCTCGTGCATCTTTTTCTACTACACAGTATGAGGATCAGTTGTGATCTCAGACTGCACAGATAGAGAGTCTCCGACAGGAGCAGGAGCAGATGCGTCAGCAGCATGAGGAGGAGCGTCGACGCCAGCAGCAGTTGTACGAGGAGCAGACGAGTCGGTGGCAGCAGCAGCATCAGGAGCAGATGGAGTACATGCGCCGACTCACTCATGCTTTAGGGATGGAGTTTCCTCCACCACCATCTGTAGATCCCCCACCTCCCCCCCCCCCCTCCTTCAGATTAGAGTTTGTATTTATGTTATAAAATTTGGGAAATCAAAATATTTTTTTTTCTATCCTTAGTTTTTGTCTCATTATAAAATATTAATAATATTATATTTTTAAATAACAATATTAATATGAATAACAATATTATTTATATTTTATAATATTAATATATATATATATATTAAAATTTTATGATATTATAATTTAATTATATTTTTTGTAATACTTGAATTATTTTAATATTTGAATGTAAAATAATTCTATTATTTTTATATTAATTAAAATAACTTATTAATATTTTTTTATTTATGAATTATAATTCTAATATTATTATATTAATTAAATCATTTATTAATATTCTATTATTTTTTATTTTTGAATTATAATTCTATTATTATTATATTAATTAAAATAATTAATTATTTTTATTTGTGAATTATAATTCTATTATTATATTAATTAAAATAATTTATTAATAATTTATTTTTTTTTATTTTTTTTTTATTATTTGCGACGGGATACTATGCCCGTCGCAAATACTAGTATTATTAATAGTTTTTTATTTTTTTTAAAAAATAGTTTTTGCGACGGGTCCCATCGCAAAAACTATTTATAGTATTTGCGACAGGATACTATGACCGTCGCAAATACTAGTATTATTAATAGTTTTTTATTTTTTTAAAAAAATAGTTTTTGCGACGGCACCGTCGCAAAAACTATTTTAAAAGTTTTTTACAAAAATACGGAATACTATTTGCGACGGGGAGAATGACCGTCGCAACAAAAGGCTTTAGCGACGGGCCCGTCGCAAATAAGTGTTGTTGCGACGGGATCCCGTCGCAAATTCCCCGTCGCAAATACCTGTTTTTCTAATAGTGATCATTTATGAATAAATACTAAATATAAATTTATCATTTACGAGTAACTAAAATAAATATAATTTTATATTATTTTAAATTTTAATAACTATCAAAATTATTTATAGGTTATATTGAAATTAGAAAAATAATTTTCTGATGGTGTTATTAGACATAGAGAGAGCAATTGTTTATATAGGTATATAGGGGAAATATAATAAATTTAAAAAACATCCAATAGTTTCCATCCCAATCGTCCCAATATTGGGATGATTTGAAACTTCGTATTAGAGAGAAATGATTCTCGTCATTTCTCCTCCTAAACATCTTCCTCCCTCGCATTGGTCTCACCAAACAACTGAAATGAATTTCAGTCACCTCAAATACATTCTTTTCCTCCCCTATCTTGCCTACCAAATGAGCTAATATTTTCTAATTCCCCCCAACCGGACTACCAGTTTCCACTGTTTAGTTAGAAAAAATAAATATTTTTCTAACCCATCTTAGATACTCCTATCGATTCATGTCCCAGTCCCATTGAAAAGTTGGACAAGTCCTTTAGAAGATATGGTGGTGACACACTAGAAAAAACAATTAATATGATATTTAATTATAGGTAGCAAAACATTCCCCAAATTAATAAAAAATCACTCCTAAGACAATAAACTCCACCAAAGATAGACCACGTTAATGGAAATCTTGCATGGTGACCAATTTAGATACGAGAATATCCCGCTACCCATGTGATGGCTCGATGATCCTCCCATGAGGCATTATTTTACATAAACTCATATTTCTCTTCCACACATCAAAGTCTACTACACAGCAATATTAACCAACACAATATATACAATAATGTGCAAATATAACCATCACAACAAGCATAACTGGTACAAAGGAAAACAATCCAAACAACAACCCCCTAATAAAACATGTGAATGATAAAATTAGGTCATTCATGATGGAAGTAATCTTTTCAGGATAATGATGAATGTGAGTATTTGATCTCAGAAAATTTACAACATAATATTGAAGGCACAAGATCATATATACCAAATAATAAATTTGAAGGTGGTATTGAGTTAAACTTGAGAGATGTACTGGAAGTCAAGTATGAGTCAACATCACCAAAGGAAGTTGTGTCTCATGATTCTATAAGGATATATATGAGAAAAAATCAAATAAGTTGATTCTACTATTATGGAAGACAAGGAAACATTCTTAGCTATTTCATTGAATCAAATAGATTTGGAGAAGAAATTAAGCTGATGGAAAGAAGGAAATCTCCTCAAACCATGAGAAATATAATTTTTTTGGTGGATGAAACATATGATGATGAATATAGAAATACAAAATAAATATTTCATGAGAACTTGTATGCAATATGTGAGCAATCTAATCAGAGTTCTATAAACATCATCATAATGCTCCCTACATAATTGAAAAGTTTAAAGTATACTCTAGATGATGGAAAAAGAGGAATTTATATATTTTTTGGAGTAAATTTACAAAATTATTGTAAGAGAATGAAAAATTAAATAATAATTATATTCAATTGTGTAGGAACAGTTCACTAAGAATGGACTCAATTTGGAAGGAAAAAAAGTATTCTATAAGAAGAACTAGCAAGAATAGTTTTGAAAAGGAAAGAGTTTTTGGTTTGTGTAAACATTCTCAACCACATTATTCTCTATGAATAATGTTTTGAGGGAACTCACCTTATTTACTTTAATTTTATTGATTATATGTAAAAGAGTTTGAAAGTGAAGAAATTTAAGTGAAAGATTGATATGAGTTTGAATGAAATCTATAAAACAAACAATTTTATAGAAGGTTCTCATGTGAAGAAATATGAAGATAACAAAGGAGTTGTAGCTCATGTTAATGATATGAAATGATTGCACAAGATGATGTGTATTGATACAAATTAAAGTAATTTGAGGGATATCACATTTTAGTTAAGATTAGGTATCAACTCCATGTTACATGATTTTAAAATATTATACTGATAAGAAATGGTTGATTGTTTATGGATAGTAATTCATGAGGTTTGTAATACAAAAATCTTCTTGGATTATCTAAATAATGCAAAGTTGGTGTTGGAGTAAATGGAAAAAGATCCACATAGTAAAAATCAAAACAAAACCGAAGAAGATTTCTGTTATGTTTTGAAAGATAATATTTTTCCATCAAAGTAAGATATTTGAATAAGTTTAAGTGCCATCACACCTCATTCCAAGAATCTAAGTATGTTTCATAAGTTCCCTTCTCTCAATTTTTCATTTATGATTGTTAACAATGATGTGTATTTGATATCTGAAAGATAGTGAGACTATAAGTAGAATATATAAGGAGTTATATATATTTAAAAGGGTGATACATTTTGTAATATAGATTGATACTTAAGAAAATCATTAATTGACAACATTGAGTGTTAATTAATTTCACTTTTTTCCTATAGTGAGTTTGCTCAAGTAGGCTCAGAGTTAATTTATTAAAATCTATTTATAGAACTGATTGATAGTATGTGATCCCATTCCCATTCCTTATTTTGATATTTTAATCATTTTCTCAAAGGGGGATTTATGCCACAATTCCACTTACTTAGAGGTGATGTGAGATAATCCTTAAAAGACATATAGGGGGAAATACCCAAAGGAGGAGTGAAATCAGCTAGGGGATAAATTCCATCGAGCGAAGAAGCAAAGACTTAAATCTAAAATCTAGGAACATATATCAAAGTGGAAAAAGTAGCGGTATTCATGAAATTTAAATAAGTGGTATCTTGAAAATTTATCTATTTAAAGTTATTTTTAGTGAGTGAGGGAAAACTGTATGAATATTGTTGGAGAAAAAGGTGAAAAATATGGGGAATAAAAAGTTGAGAACGAAATAGAGAGAAATAAATGCCAAAAAATTGATGATTTTAATGAAAAAAAAATTGTATTGATAACAATATATGTAAAATGAATGTGAAATAGGAATTCACATTAACAAATTAAAAAAATATTAAATTAGTATTAACAACAAATAATAAGGGAGAGATTGAATTTATCTTATTTGAAAGTTAGATTTATGTTCCCATGGATTGATGGATTTCTTGTGGTGTTGTATTTTTTATTAATAAATATTACTACTATTTTGGTTGATGGGAAGTGCAAACAGAACCAAGAAACCACAAAACTACAAGGACCAAATTTGGAAATATGCACTTTAATAACAAATACACCAAAACCGAATACCAGTATAGAAGAAGTAAATTAAGAAGTAAATGAAAAAAGGATTTAATGTGATTGTATACCTTAGGAGACCAACATGTAAGGAAAGAACACCACCCGGTCACACATTTTATTAAACTCAAAAAGGAAAGAAAGAAATGATAAAAAGGAAGCAGTCCAGTGCAAAGAAGCAGAACAATAGAATAGTAAATAAGATTTAAAAGTTTCAGAATTGAAAGAAGAAACCACAAATCTATATTTATAGTTCCATATAATAAGTTTTCTGGTGTTCCTGATCTCTATTATCTTACATTTGATTCATATTCCATTAGATTTGGTTTAGAATTTAGAAGGAACTCCTACCACATTCCTGGAGTCATTGATACAATGGTCGTACATATTCTGATAGGTAAGGACGTCACCTCCACCATACATTCCAGTGAGTTGAAGCCTAGGGAGATCAATAGACATGGATATAACTCCATTGAAGATACATAACGAAAGGGTATCTAGGTTTTCTCCTAAGAAACCAAAATCCCTAAACCGAGGAAGGAACCAAATGATCGTGCTTGGATTCACTATGCATGGGTGATAAAACCCCCTGATACCAGCTGATACCCGAATAGAACGCCCAATCTGAGGATGCCATGAAGTAGTGTGTAACAACATATTCAAACAGATCATCCGCTGCCCAAAAAAACTGAGTGAAAACATGGATGACCAGATACAAATCAGTGTCAATGACAATCTATAGTGGAAATTAAGCATCCACCAAAAAAACATGGATTTCTAGAATTCCAATCGGGAGAGAAAACACAGGCCACAAACAAGTGGCCTAATACATGCCCAAGCAGTAAATGTACAGATACAATATAATGATCATAATAAAAGCATTTATAATATTTTTATGTATTAAACAATCAAAATGGAAGTACAACAAATATATGAAATTTAAATATGAAAACAACTAAAAATAAAATACCCAATTTTCAAAAGTCTCCACAATTTTTATTTTAAATTCTTGATGTTCTTGTACCTAAGTTCATAGAACTAGAACCAAGTTTAGCCTATCAAAACAGAATTTAAAAATAGATAGAAATGTGGCTTTAGTCAAATAATCATTCGAGTTTATATCAGTGTGTTTCATATTTATACACATAGTTTTTGATTCTATAACATCTCTAATAAAATGTAATCTAATATCTATGTTCTTATTCTTACCATGACATACTAAATTTCATGATAAATGGATTTATAACTGACTATCAGAATATACATTGATAATATAAAAATAAATAAAAAGTTAAAAAGACACACCTTTTATCAAAAAGCTTCTTTAACTACCCTAGTTAAAGAAATGTATTCAGATTCTATAGTTGAAAGTGCAACAATATATTGCATATGGAACTTCCAGGAAATGAAACCACCAAAAGTAATAAACACATAAACAATTAAGGATTTACATGTATCAACATTTCCATCATATTCACCATAAAAAAAACTAGATATAAGCTTAGTTGTATCCACATTTCGTCCATATCACAAAGAAATATTAGAAATACATGAAAGATACCTAAGGAGATACATAAGGGAATGATAATGTGTCTTCCCCAGAGTGTCCATGAACTTACATAGACTAAAGATAGAAAATGAAATATTAGGCCTAATGGAAATCATGGAATAAATTATTCTACCAACAATGTGAGCATATGTGTTTTAGTCCTAAATTAAATATCATCTACAACAGTAGGGTCTTTAGTCAAAGACATTTAAAATTTTGTGCAATAGGAACATTCATAGGATTGAGAGATTCAAATATATACTTTTCAAAACTTTTAAAATATAATAAATCTGAGATAGGTAGAGTAATTTATTTAGTCTGTATCTAATGATTTCAACCCCTATGATTTTCATGGCAGTGCCTATGTCATTAATTTAAAATTTTCTTCTCAATTGGTATTTAACATAAGAAATAAGATATATATCTTTGAAAATGATGAGCGTATCGTCAACATAAAATAGCAGATAAATGATGCAGGTTTTATTTGATTTAAAATAAACACAAGAATTATACTGACTCCTAATAAAACGTTTACCTAGCATGAATGAATAAAACATCATGTACCACTACTTAGAGGCTTCTTTTAAGCCATATAGAGATTTATTCAAAAAGATAACTTGATTTAGATTGAATTCAGTAGGATACCATCAAAAGGTTTCTTATAAATATTTTCATTAAAATTGCCATGAAGAAAAGTTATTTTAACATATAATTGTTCTGTATAAAAATCATTATAAGTAGAAAAATATAACAAAAATAGAATGGAAGGATTATTAAAAATAGGGGAATATATTCCATAGTAATCAATCCCCTCACTTTAAAGGAATCCCTTGTAAACTAGCCTAGTTTTATACTTGATTTTACTTCCTTTAGTGTTTCCCTCCATTCATTTTAAGATAAATTTATGAAAAAATACTTTAGAGTTTGTCAGATTATTTACAAAATACAATGTATGGTTCTTCTTTAAGGATTTCATTTTTTTCATTCATTACCAAGACCCACTGCTTTGAGTCTTTGTATTTTAATGAATTTCTATAAGATTGAGGATTATCATTAATAAGATTCCAGGCCACATGAATGGAATATGAATCCATATCATACTGGAAGAACCAGGAATGAGTTCTAGGGACTCTCCTTTTCCTATCATGGGTTAACTGATAATCCTGACGAGTAGTAGAGGTTCTGAATCTGAATCTGGACTGGAACTAGACTCAGATTCAGCCACATCAGTGGGCTGAGAAGGAGGTGAAGTAGGATTAATATTAGCCTTAAAGTAAACCAGGGGATTAAGTTCATTATCCTTATCATGGCCTACATCATTAATACCTGGTGTGATAGTCTTGGTCTTAGAAAAAGATCATTCGTGAAAGAACGCATCCCTACTTATGATGCATTTTTTGTAGTTCGTCTTATCTACCCAGTTTTTGTATCCCTGAACTCCCTAGGTATAACCAACAAATATGAAATTGAGTTCTCTTGGTTCTAATTTGTCAGTATTTACATGAGAATATGTTGTAGAACCCAATAATCTTAATTGGGAGTAAGACGGGGGCTTACCAGTACACAATTATTTAGGTGTTTTGAACTGATTTATATATGAGGGACACCTATTGATAAGGTAAACAGCAGTGTTGGTGGCCTTGGACTAAAAATATTTGGGGAGGTATGAGAATGAAAGCATACTCAAAAATCTTTCAAGGATAGTCATATTCATCCTCTCTTCTAGGCCATTCTGTTAGGGGGGGTTCCCTAACATTTTTATGCCTCATAATCCTTTTAGATTCACAAAACTAAATGAACTCTATAGACAGATATTCAAGGCCATTATTTATCATTATAGTTTTAATTTTATTTCCAATATTATTTTTAACTAAATTTTTCCATGTTTTAAATATTTGGAAAACATTAGATTTATTTTTTAAGATATAAATCCAAACTTTCTTGGAGAAATCATCAATGAAGGTGATGAAATAGGATCCTCCTCCATGATAGATGGTCCTAACAGGCCCCCAAAAATTCGAATAGTTGTATTCAAGGATGTGGAAGCTTTGAAAGAGGACCTATTAAAACTTACCCTTATAGATTTACCCATCCTGTTGTCTTCAAAAAATTGATGATTTGCATGTTTAATGTCACTCAATATCCCTTGATTATTGAGTTCTTATAAACCTTTGGAGCTAGCATGCCTCAATCTTCTTTGCCATAACATAGTATTGTTAGTGTTTGTATTGTAATCACTACCCAATTTCCTTTAATGTATATTATCGTTCAAAACATATAACCCACTGGTGAGAGATACTATTATGATTGTTCTTCATTCTCTACAGATCTCGAGAAAACCTGATTCTGATCTAAAGTTAAATCCTTTTTGATCTAGTACCCCTAAAGGGATTAAGTTTCATTAAAGGTTGGGGACCACATTACATTAAATAAGGTGATTATGGATAAATCATATAACTCTACTAGAATAGAGCCTCTTACCTCAAAATTTCACCACTTATTATTTCCTAAGATTACACCCCCTTACACCTTCTCGACCAACTCTATAAATAAATCTCTATGTGGACACATGGGAAAAGAACATCCAGGGTCAAGGACCCACTCTTGATTGAGTTTATGGTTAGAAACATTCAGAACTACAATAGTTCCCTTTCCTAAGTCAACCATAAGAGACTGGTCAGTGGGTTTTTTGTGTTCTCACTCACGCTTGAGTTTCCTACACTCAAGCTTAATGTGCCCAGGTTTACCATAGTGAAAACATGTTACTTTTCTATCCAAGGAACAAGTCATGGATTTGGTTTCTTTATTACTCTTAATTTTTTCTCTAATAAACAACATCTTCTTACCCTTAGTTTGAGGTCTTACCATTGTGAAAAAACTCTGGACCTCACCTTTTATTTTAGGTCTAGAATGAAGTTCCATACATATAAGGGCTGATTTAACATATTTTAATGTTAAAGAGTCTCGAGCATACATAATGGTCTCAATAATGTGTGTTATGGAAATTGTCAAGAGATATTAAGAGGATCGTTTCATGATCCTCATCATCTACAAAAACATTAATATTGGGTAAATCCAACATAACATTATTAAACAATTATTAATGTGTTTTTACAGAACTACCAGTATTTTTTAAATGTGAACATATGGTGTTTCTTATAAAGTCTTCCTACTAACAAAGTAGTCATGTATAATTTTTCAATTTTATTCCAAATTACTACAGAGGTAGACTCACATGTTACTTATCTAATGACCTTATCACCTATGGAAAGTAAAAGGTGACTGTGTTACTTAACAAGTATATTAGGGGGAACTTCTTGGTATTAAAAAATGGTCTAACCAGTTTCATTAACCATCATAATGGGTTTATTTTTCCCAAATAGGGAATTATTTAAGACTTATTGGATGAGAAAAGATATCATTTTATTTCTCCAAATACTTGAATCTTTGTCTCCGTAAAATTTATTTATTTTGTATCTCATAGTAGACATGTTTATTCAGATGAGTAGATGTCAAGTTGTGGGGAGAAATATTAGGTGCACTCCCCCAAGAACTAAGAAATATCATTGGGTATACACATATGATGGGATGTAGAATGCCTATATGTTCAACCGGGTACAAGGGTTTCAATGGAAAAAAGCAATTAATTAAACAGACATGATTTAAATAGATAAAAAATGTTGAAAAAAACTAGAATTAAAGAAACTAGAAGCATTAATACAAATCAAAAGTAAAATTAAGATAGAGAGGATTTGATACCACTTGTGGTGGTAGATGGAAAGTGAAAACAGAACCAAACAACCACACAACTATAAGAACTGAATCTATATCTATTCACATTGGTAACAAAAACACAACAACTAAATACCAGTATGCAAGAAGTAAAGAATGCAGTAAAAAAAGAGGATTTAATGTTCTTTGGACTTTTAGGGGACCTACGTGCATGAAAAGAACACCACCCACACACGTGTTTTATTAAACTCAAAAATAGATGCATGAAATTCTAAAAAGGAACAAGTCTAGTGATAAGAAGAAAGAAAATAAACAATGTAAATAATATTTACAAGTTTCAAAACTGAAATATGAAACCACAAATTTTTACTTACAATGTGGGAAAATAAGTTGTCTGGTGGTCCTAATCTCTTTTATCTTTCACCAGATGTGTATTCACCTAAATCTAGTAGATCATTCATGAGGTCCTCCTACCATGTTCTTATAGTTGTCGATATAATGATAGCATATCTTCTGATAGGGAAGGATGTTTCCTCCACCATACCTGGACACGAGTTGAAGCTAAGGGAGAGGAACATGCATGGACAGAACACTATTGAAGTAGTGGAATGAAAGAGGTACTAGGGTTTCACCAAATTAACTGATATCCCTAAATTAGAGGAGGAACCAAATGATCACACGTGGAAATGATGCGCAAGGGTGAAAAAACCCCATGAAACCAGATGATCCTCAAACAGAACGCCCAATCCAAGGATTCCATGAAGCAGGATGCAACATATATGAACAGATGATTTGCCTCCCAAAAATACTAAACACACACATGTAATACCATATACAAAGGGGGGAAACAAAAATCAACAGTACAAATTAAGAATCCAATAAAAACGCAGATTTCTAGCATGCGAATCAGGAGAGAGAAAACAGACCCCAAATAGGTGACCCAATACAGGCCCAAGCGGTGAATGTACATATCCAGTATAATAAGAATTATAAAAGAATTTATAGTATTTTTATATATTAAACATTAAAATTTTAATTATAATATATAAGGTAAATTTAAATATGAAAACAATTAAAAATAAATTATCCATTTTTCACTATTATGGATATAGATTATTGATGGTGAAGTCTATGAAAAGTTGATAAGTTCTAAAGGTGATGCTAAAATGTAAATGAAACAGAGGAAATGTGATAAATGAGTAAGAGATATTACACTGAGGGGAAGATGAAAAGTACTAAAAATGAAGATCATTATAAAAAGGATCATACTTATATTGATTCTTAGAGGATCTTTATAGTTGAAGAAACATATAAGATCATTATAGACCATTTAAGTATCACTAAACTATTTTGGATAAGGTTTAATTGATTTTTTTTATGATTCTTGAAGACTGTAGTTGAAGATGAAATTTTAAAGGATCTATATAAGAGTGAATTTGAGTTTGATCTAATTATGTAAGAGTAAAATGTAAAATCAAATGAATTTGTAAGATTTATCAAAAAAAATTGTAACATGTTTATGATATTTCAAATGTTATGTAACCATGAATCTCCAAACGAAGTTCTTATATAATTGTGAGTTGGCACTATGTAAGAGTTACTAGAGGTTTGTGTAAAAAAATTGTATTATATGTGTTAGTGTGAAAGAAACACCATGTTAGAGTAAACAAGAAGTTATGTAAGGGTTGTTGAAATTTTGTTAAGTATTGTAAAAAATTATCTAGAAGTTTCATGACATTGAGGTAAGTCGAGTTGATGATACATATTTGATAATTAAATTTTGTACACACTGTGAATTAAGCCTTCTTAATTGGTCTTTTCATATTAAATTTGGTTTTTTAATTCTTGCTGCCATTTGGATTTTGTTACTTATGTATTTATTTTCATATTATTTTTTTCTCCACTGAATATATTATTTTCACTATGCCACCTATTTTGGTTCTCATTATTTTTTTATTTTGTTTGCTGGACTGTATGGTATCATGTTGGTAATCCATGTTTGTTGGATACCCTGTTTTCCCACTGTTGATTGTCGATGTCACCCATTCTCATCTGGACATCCATGTGCTCTAAGTATGTTTGAGAGGACGCTAGTTTGTTTGACCATCTAGTTATGCGTTGTTTCATTGCACATATTTATTGAGTGTTTTGTTCGAAAGGTGATCCAATGATAGGGGGTTTCATGACCCTACCTGATGTCTCTTCATGGCTGTGATCATTTGGCTCCCTATCCTTCTATATTGGGCTCTTGGTTTCTTAAGAAAAAACCATAGCACATGCCTTTTGTTTTTTTCTCAACATAGTGTTTTCTAGGCCTATCACACTCCCTCTTCATCACCTCATGGTTGTGTATGGTGGTGGTGACATCCTTCCCTGTTAGAAGATGTGTGGTTTTTGTATCGATGACTCCAGGAATGTGGTAGGAGTACCTTGCAAATGCTCTACCAGATCGATGTGAATATGAATCCAGTGTATGATCGAAGAGATAAGGACCACTAGACAACTTATTGTCTTTCACTTTATGTATATACATGTGGTATCTTTTTCATTTGAATCTTGTAAATCTTGTTTACTTCCTTCATATTTCTTTCATTCTCGTTAGACTACTTCATTTGTAGAATTCTAAATTCCCTTTTGATTTTAATAAAATGCATGAATGTGTGTGTTGTTATTTCTATCAAGTATATCCCCTAAGGTATTTAGTCATGTTAAATAACCATTTTTATTTACTATTTTATTTATTTCATACAATCTGGTATTTAGTTATGGTGTTTACATTATTGAAATCCACAGTTCAAGATTTTTTTCTTGTAGTTGTGTGGTTTCTTGGTTCTCTTTTTACTACCCATCAACCACAAAAAAGTGGTATTAGTTACTCTCTAGCTTATGGTGGCCTTTGTTTTTTATTATTTCTTGCAGTTTCTTTAATTTTGGTTTCTTGGTTATTTCTACATTTTTATCTCTATTTAATTTGTGCCTATTTAATTCATTATTTCCTTCCATTGAAACACCTGTACTCATTTGAATTTCTTTGTATTTTTCATCTCATTGTACATGTATATCAAGTGAGATTGATCAATTATTGGAGGAGTACTCCTAATGTTTTTTTCAACCATTCGACATCTACTCATCAGCATAAAGATTTCTGCAATGCAATAAGAAATCAAGAAATTCAAGGGAGACAATGATTTCAATCTATCATGAATTAAAATGAGATCCTTTATCATAAAATAAGACATAATTTATTACCAATTTGGGACCATGAAACCCATTAACACTATTAACGAAATTTTCCAAACCATTGTTGAATATTGAAACGTTCTCCCTGATATACTTGTAAAGGCATATAGCTCCATGTTACATTCCATAGGTGACATGGTCCTTATATAAATTTCTTATGAGTATACATCTATAATAATTTGGCTTAAACTGGAAAAATTATACATGTCTTCTCCACTTGTAGGAAGGCTTTACCAGAAACACCATATGTTCACATTAAAAATGAAGCATGGTAATTCTGTAAAAACACGTTTAGAAGAATTTAATAAAGTCATGTGAGATTTAGAAAATATTAATATTTCCATAGATGATGAGGATTTGACAATTATTTTCTTAAAATTTCTTGAAAATAACTACATCACACTTTTTGATACCCTGATGTATGGTTAAAACTATTTAAGTTTAGAATAAGTTAAATCAGCCCTTCTCTTTAAGGAACTACATTACAAACCTAAGATAAAAGGTGAGGTTGAGAGTTTTTTCATCAGGGGAATACCTCAAACTAAAGTAAATAAGAAAAAATTCATTAGAGACAAAAGTAAATTAATAAAGAACCCAAATCTAGTATTGGTTCCATGGATAAAAATGTCACAAGTTTTCACTATGGTAAACTAGGGTACATTAATCCCGAGTGTAAGAAACTCAAATGAGATTTAGAATCTAAACTACCCACTGACCAGTATATTCTAGTTGACTCAGGATATGAAACTAATAATGTCTTGAATGTGTCCATACAGACATTCAATCAAGTGTGGGTCCTCAACTATAGATATTCTTTTCATATGTGTTATTATATAGAGTCGTTTCTAGAGCTGCTTTAAAAGGTGGAATGGGATGTCTTCTTAGGAAATAATAAGAGGTTCAAGGTTGATGGAAGATGATCTATTATTATATATCTATATGATAAATCTATCCCCACCATACTTGATGTAAGTTAGGTCCCGAACCTATAAATAATTTTAATCTCTTTAGGGATCCATGATCAAAAGGGATTCACCTTTAAATCTGAAGTGGGTTGTCTCAAAATCTCTAAAAGATATAGAACCATCCTTAAAGAATCTCTCACTAATGGATTTTATGTTTTGAATTTTAAGACCCATTCAAGGAAATTGGGCAGTGTTTAAAATAAATACACTCATAATACTATGTCATGTCATAGAAGATCAGGGAATTTCGTCTCTAAAGGCTAGAGGAACTTAATATGTAGGGGATATTGAATGAAATCACAATTATTAATATAAAATTATGTGAAGACTGTGTAATGGGTAAATCCAAGAGGTTGAGTTTCAGTAGGCCCTCCTTCAAATCTATTACCCCCTTCCTTTGAATACATCTATTAGAATTTTTGGGGGCCAGCAAGGACCACCTCTCATGGTGGAGGATCCTATTCCATCATATGTATTGATGATTCCTCTAGGAAATTTGTATTCACATCTTAAAAAATAAATATAATGTTTTCCAAACCGTCAAAACCTAGAAATATTCATTTTAAAATCAAATTGGAAACAAAATTAAAACCATGAGTATTGAAAGTAGTCTTGAATATCTATCTATAGAGTTCATTTAGTTTTTTGAATATGAAAGGGATAAAGAGGCACATGGCTATTAGGGAAACTCTCCAATAGAATGGCCTTGTATAAAGGATGAATAAGACTATTCTAGAAAGAGTCTGGAGCATGCTTTCATAATCATCCCTTCCCAAATATTTTTGTGTGAAGGCCACCAACATTGTTGTTTAACTTATCAATAAATGTCCATCATCTGAAAATCAGTTCAAAACACTTAATGAACTGTGGACTTCTAAGCCACCTTCTTACTCCTACTAAAGAATCTTCAGTTCTATATCCTATACTCTTGTCAGGAATGAAAAATTATAACTAGGGGTACTTAAATGAACATTAGTTGGTTATAATGATAAATTGAAGGTATAAAAACTCTAGGTAGATAAATCAGGATACCAAAAATTCATCATAAGTAGGGATGTGATATTTAAACAATAATCTTCTCTTAAGACCAAGATTGGAACACCTTGAAATAATGATTTGTGCCTTAATAAGGATGATGATGTTGAGCCATTGCCTCTCATTGAGGCTGATGTTTAGCCTACTCTACCACATCTATAGCCTCCTAATTCAGTTGACTCATAGTCTAATTATGGTTCAGATTTAGATTCCGAACCTTTTATCACTCATTTGGATTATCAGTTGACCCATGATAGAAAAAGGAGTGCCCCTTGACCTTATTCTTAGTTTTTCTAGTATGATATGGCTTCATATGCCTTTCATGTGGCGTAGTATCATATTGATGATGATCCTTAATCTTATAGGCTGGCATTAAAATACAAAGACTCAAAGAAGTGGGTCTTTACTAGGAATGAAGAAATGCAATCCTTAAGGAAAAACCATACTTAGGATGTTGTAAACAAACCAACTAATGCAAAAGTAATTAGATCTAAATAGATTGTTAAAATAATTAAGTACAAATCTAAGGGAAGTAAAATCAAATATAAATCTAGGCTAGTTACCAAGGGATTCATTCAAAGATAAGGAATTTATTCCTTTTAAATATATTCCACTATTTTTAAACATTCTTCCATTTGGATTTTTTATCCTTTTCTTCAGATAATGATTTTCATATAGAGAAGTTAGATGTTAAAACTTCTTTCCTACATGGTGATTTGAATGAATGGATTTATATTAAACCTCCCGATGGTTGTCCATTTGAATTCAAACCAAATAAAGTCTACTATTTGAATAATACAATATATGTCCTGAAACAAACCTCTAGGAAGTGGTAATTTATGTTTGATTCATTCATACAAGGTAACAAGTTCATTAGGAGTTAGTATGATGCATGTGTTTATTTTAAATAAACTAAATCCATCATCATTTATCTACTATTGCATGTCGATGACATGCTCATTATTTTAAAAGATATAAATATGAATTATTATGTTAAATCCTAATTGAAAACCAATTTTTTAATAAGGACCTAGGTTTAGCAAAGAAAATCCAAGGTGTTCAAATGATTAGAAATAGACCCAAAAAATTACTCTATATATATTAGTTTGCTTACATTTTAAATGTTTTAAAGAGGTACATTTTTTAATCTCTCAAGCATGTTAAGGTCCCTATTATAAAAAATTTTAAATTTTCCATGACAAAAGCCCCGACAACTAATGGTGATATTAAATTTATATATAAAATTACTTATACTAACTATGTTGGTAGTATAATGTATTATATGATTTTTACTAGACTTGATATTTCATTTTCTGTCTTCACTCTATATTGTTTCATGGCCACTCTAGAGAAGCCACATTGGCATGCCATTAAGTGGATCCTTAGATATATTTCTTGTACATCTAATATTTCTTTCTTCTATGGTAGAAATGTAGATACAAATGAAGTTATTTCTGTTTTTAGGCTTCCTATACTGGAAATGTTGACACTTGTAAATCCTTAACTGGTTATGTGTTTATGAATTTTAGAAGTGTCATTTCATAGAAGTGAAATACCCAATCTATTGGTGCATTTTCAACTACATAATATGAATACATTGCTTTAGCTGAGGCAGTTAAAGAATATTATTGGATCAAAGGTGTGTTTTTGGAACATTGTATTTACAGTTTACTTATCAATGTATATTCTGATAGCCAGTCCACAATTCATTTATCTAACAATTTATTTTACCATGGAAAGTCTAAGAAAATAGATATTAGATTACATTTTATTAGAGATTTTTTAGAAGAATGAATCATGTGTATCAATAAGATAAACACTGACATAAACTCAGAAGGTAGTTTGACTAAATCCATGGTTCTATCTAAGTTTAAATTATTTTAATATAGTATAAACTTGGTGTTGGTTCTATAAAAATATGTAAAAGAAAATCATCAAATTTAATTGAAAATAGTATTGATTTATGAATTATGCCTTCTTAATTAGTATTTTCATATTAAATTTGGTTTTTTTAATTCCTACTTCCATTTTTATTTTTTTACTCATGGATTTATTTCTACATTATTTTTTTCCCATAGGATATATTATTTTTAGTAGGACACCTGTTTTGGGCTGGCTACTTTGTGGATTTTGTTTTCAATCCTACATGGTAACATGCTAGCAATCTGTATTTTCTTGATACCCAATTTTCCCACTATTGATTATCATTGTCTCCCATTCTCATCTTGTCATCCTTATGCTCTTAGTTTATTTTGAGCGGTTACTAGTTTTTTCAGACATCCTATTACACGTTTCTTCGTGACACCCATGGATTGAGTGTTTTGTTTGAAGGGTGATCTGGTGAAATGATGTTTCATTGACCTTTCATGGTGTCTCTTTGTGGGTGTGATTATTCTAATCCATATCCTTTTTCATTATGCTCTCAGTTTCTTAGTTGAAACCTTAGTGCATCTATTTCATTCTACTCAACAGAGTGTTGTCTAGTCCTATTGTTCTCCCTTGGCTTCCGTTCATGGTTGTGTATGGTGGAGGTGATGTCCTTACTTGTCGGAAGATGTGTGCCCATTGTATTGATGAGTCTGGGAACGTGGTGGGAGGACTTTGTAAATGTTGCACAAGATCCAGGTGAATACGCATCCAGTGCATCCTTGAAGAGATTAGGACCGCTGGATAACTTATTATATGGCATTGTAAGTAAATATTAGTGGTTTATTTTTCATTTAAATTTTTTAAATATTGTTTACATTCTTAATATTTTTTTCTTTCTCACTAGATTGCTTCATTTTTAACATTTTCATTTTCATTTTGAGTTTAACAAAAGGATTGCATGTGTGTGGTGTTCTTATCGTGCAGTAGGTCCCCTAAGGGGCCAAAGCACTCTAAATAACCTTGTTCATTTACTTCATTCATTATTTCTTTCAATCCATTATTCTATTATGGTGTTTGAATTATCAAAAACCAAAGTTCCATATTCAGTCCTTGTAGTTGTGTGGTTTCTTGGTTATGTTTGCACTGCACATCGACCACAAGATGAACTATGTAAGGGTTGAGCTGGATATGTGTAATGATGAGATGATGTTTTGTAATAGTAAAAGTAAATTTTTAAAGCCCATGTAAGTGTTGAAATAAATTTAAATGTTAAATTTAATTGATTTATTAGTTTTTTTGTATCTTTAGATTTTAAAGATCACGAAATTTTAAAGAAAATATAATTCTTGGGATATTTTTTGACTATGTGATTCATTTAAAATTTATGGAGATCTATTTTCATGAATTATGGGATGATATAAATTCAAATAGTGAATATATCTAGACAACCTATATGTGGAAATTCATAAAGGAAATATCAATAAGAATAATAAGAAAATATTATATAAATACGTTTCCATATTGTGAGTTAAAACAGATCCTACAATTTAGTACATTCAAATTTAATTATTTATTGACTTTAAGGAATATATTTATGAGAATAAAATGAGTTTTCTATTGTTATTATGTGATCAAGAGTAAAAAATAGTGAGAATCAGCAAATAAAATGTCGGTAACTATTTAGAAAAATTATTGATACTTAGGTGAGAGAAAACTGATGATAGCTATTGAAAAAATACATTATAAGAGATGAAGAAGATTTAACTGAGTCTAATAAAGAGTATCAAGGTTGAAGATGAGTTCTTGAAGGAATTAGTTCATGTGCATGTATATTCATGACTTTAAGAAAATTTTAGTCTAAGTGATATTCTATTTGAGCTATATTGAAGCAGTCATTCTAGGAGAGACTCAAATAATTGATAGTTCTCAATCTAGAAGTATTTTAGGATGAGTTTCTCCATCACCTGGTGCTACACCAAAACTAAACAGAATGAGATATTCATGTGATTCAAGTGGGATGCTTGTGAAAAATACTTGGATACAACAATATTTTTATGTCTCAAATATAATATCTACCCTATTATAATTTACATTAAGAAATTATTAAATCATCATTCCATAAATATTACCATGTTCAAAAAGGATGCAACCTTTTAAACAAAGAGATGATCCTTGTAAAAATAATATGTTCTTTTTTTTGGATGCATTATTCGTTGTATAAAATGTATATGAGTTATATAGGTTAATAACGATCCATTCCATTTAAGAGGTAAAAAGGTTTAGTATGTGGAAAAGTTAAAAAAACAATTAATACTCATTCAACATCCACTTCTCAATGTTAATCATACATCATCTTGGGCCATTTTAAACTTCGATTCTATAATAATCATTTTCAGTATGCTTGTTAATGGTAATAAATATTGAACAACAACTTGGGTAAGTGGAAATGTTTTTTTTATAATGGGAAGTTAAATATCACTATGACTGGGTGAACTTCCCTCTCTTGGACTCTATGGAAGTCCAAGAGTGGGAAATTTTAGAAATTTATCCTCTTGAGTTAGTGCATAATTTTCTTCCTATAAAGGTCCCCTAACAACCATTGGTTCTTCATGTGAGTATCCCAATTGGATATACCATTAGTATAACATTTAAATCATTAGGATAATTTATAAAACTAAGATCTATAATAGGATCTTCATCATCATGAGATGAACCAATTCCTTCATAAACATGTTACTGTTTTCCCCTGAAGTGTTTCTCTTTTTTCTTCCTCAAACTATCATTATTATTTATTAACTAATAATTATTCTAATTTAGTTTATTTAATAATATCATATTCAATTTTAATTCCTTCTTCAATAGGCTCACTCACTGATTTAGTTTCATTTTATTATATTGATCAATTACTTCATTAAACTCTAAACCAGGGTATTCAATACCCTTATATTGAGTAGGTTTCTTCAAATGTGTCAAGTTATCATACAATTTGGAATCATCTCTAACATAGGGATATTTCATGGGGTTTTTAATTTGACCCTCATTCTTCTGAATATGGTTTGATTCAAAATCATGCCATTAAAGTCTTTAAAAATCGACTCACCAATTCCTTGCTTCCGACTAATTATTTTTTCCAATTCTATTACGACAGATCTTGCATAACGTATAGCCAATACTTTATATGTTAGTTTTCAAACTTCTTTAATGCATTATATCATATACCTATCAAGGTTAAATTAAAGTCACATATTTTACTGGTCTTCTACTTTATGTTTTTAAGTGCAGGAACATGGAAAAATGAATTTGGAAGTAGTTTGAAAATGAAGAGATGAGTTTTGGTCTTTCAAAAGAAACTATTCCATGGTTCCATTATTACCAAATAGTGGTTTTCCTTGGTTCTTCATGGCTGTAGTTTTAGTCATCATGGATTGGTTTTTTTCTATAGGAGAAGAGTTGGGATTGAGTCGGGTCATTTTTCGGTTGGATTATGCAATTCATTAAACTACACCATGATGGCCCCCATTTTGGATGTTGTGGTTTAAATAAAAATATCTATCTAAAATGGGGTGGGTGGAAATAATTGATTTTTTCATAATGGTATGAAATTATGCTGTTTTTTCATGGAGGATCCAAAAGATAGAAGGAACACAATTTGGTGGATGTTATGTTGTGGTGGGTTGTAGTTCAAATGGAAGATCAAAGGATTGAACTATGATCTCTTATGAGTATGTCATTGTTTATTTTAGGAACATTCTAAAGAGAGAAATGACCAATGAGATTTAAGGAGGGATCGTGATTTTGAATGATAGAGTTTTTGGATCAACGTTGACCCAGATAAACCACCACATGGCTTAGTCTCACCACACCATAGTTTGGTCACCCACATTTTTATTATAAATTCAATTTTACCTCTCATTTTGTTATTTATCTATCTTCTATCAAATCTTATATAGTTTCAATTCTTCTTTTTATCAATTTTAAACACCCTTAGAAGATCGTTAAGCTCCTGACTTCATGAAATTGAGATCTTGTGGTTTATGGTGTCATTCTCCTTCATTCCCTTCCCATTCTCTGTCATTTATGCTATTCATTGTACCCTAAATCCATTCATGTGTTGTTGGATTAGGGATTTGTTGTATCATCTAATGTATATTAATGATAATACATTATCATTCAATTATGTTTATTTTATATAAAACGAGATATGATATGATAACAACCCCTGGATTATATTTATTATTATTTTATCCCTAATTTATGATCGTCATATTGAATTTTGGTCATGCATTATGATTAGTATAAGTTGGATCACTTATATATAGTGGAAATTGATAACTCATAGATTATGAGTTGGTGAATTTATATTCAGATTGAACAACTTAAATTACACTACATGGGTAGTCATATATGTTCCATTATTGTTACTTAAGTGAACATTAACTATGGATCCTTTGACTTGAGGATGTCAAATAGGTTACCTACTTCCAAGTTTCATACTTTGATGCCTATATAAATACATATGAGAATTTGGATTAATACTATGAAATTGGGTATGATATTAACCATGTGTAGGGATTTGATTAATCAATATAAGATGTTTCCACCCATATATTGATTTATGACTTTAAGACCCTCAATTGAGTTTTGAATATGTGAATTTCCATGCTAAGATAATTACGTGTAATGTAATTATATATGATCTTGTCAGCTCGAGAATTTATAAAAAGATATAAGCTATCTTGGATTGACATTATCCATGCCTCATGGTTAATTTTAATGTTGAGGAAAAAGGGGAATTTCTAATGGAAATATGTTGGATTAGATAACATCAAAACAATTTTTAATTTAATTAGTTACAATGTGTTACTTGATACAATTATTATTTTATGATTATGAATGATATTTATGATCATTTCCAACATTAAAGTGGGTCCTTGGTGTCACACATAAGATAATTCAAATTGATATTTTTGGACTAATGTGAATAATTAATGTGAAAAAATATTTATTCCTATTATTAAAAAAATATGATTATTGTTTCATACATTAGAAATATTTAATTAAATAATATTTATTTAATTAAATAATTAAAATGGAATTATAATATAAATAATGAGTTATTTAAATTAGTAAAACATAAACATGAGGAAATAAAAAATCCCAAATGAGATTTGGGCCTGAGCTTGGTCTTGGATCAATGGGATTCCAAGGTCCATTACATGTGTAAAATTCATAGTCCCACTTAGATCATTTAAAACCCTCTTTTTCTATTATTAACAATTTGGTGGATCATTAATGAACCTTACAAGGTGGTTATAAGATATTTAATGCTCCAAATGATCACTAGAGGCTATTTATTACACCTCCTTTGGTTTGATATGAATTTGGAATCCATGGAGGCTGTTCAATTCCCCTATTTAAATAAATAATAAGAAGGGGTGTTAGTATTCATTCATTTGAGAGAAAATAAATACGATGATTAGTGTCCTCTAGTGTTTATGATAAGATGAATATATATATATATATATTAGATATATTTTTTATGGTTTATCATGCTTTATTTGATGTCAGCAAATCACTACCTAATATAAGCTGAGGATCTCACATGAAGAGTTTTAATCACAAAATTCAATACCATAAATACCTGGTTTGATCTGAAGTTGTGCTCGATGTCTTCTCCTCATTAGTGATCGCTACTCAAAAAATATAAATCTTAATTCCCTAGATCATCCACACATTCTTCAACAATATGTGGGAGCACTGATCAACCAAATCTGGGTGTTAGCGTGGAGTTCCGACGTTGTCTCCAATGCTCTAATGATCACTATATCGCCTTGATTGTTATGTGTGAACCTCTATAACTTTATCTCAATAGAAATGAATATTATTCATAGATCAACAGTGGGATCTAGAAACCCATCATGGCCTCTAAAGAGATAAGGACATTCACAATAGTGATAACTAACCTATGAACACACATAGTGTAATATAATCTCTTTATCATTAATATCTCATAAAGAAGGATGCACACCTGTGTCATCATCCTTTTCTTGCTTTATTATTTTTTGATCTAATTAAAAAAAATTACCCTCAACATCTATGACCATGGTCTTATAGAGGTATTACCATCCTGACCAACATGGCCTGAGATATATTACTTCCCTAACCCGGAAGCGACAAATCATTTCTTGACCATTCAACCAATGTCATGCCACCAATGATGCACCCAACACAAGATACCTCTCTACAATTTTATTATCATGGTTTTTTACTTGCATAAAACTATGTGATCAAATGGAACATATTGGTAATGATATCATGTCAAAAGACTAATACACATGTTCGTAGATAGGAACATCCAATGACACCCAAAACATGTGGTGTTCCTATTGACAGATCTGACCTCATTATCTCACTAATAGAGATCACCAAGTGCGAAATTCATGAGAATAAGTCTCAATGCTTATGATCCTCCAACACCTAATAATCAAACATCTATTGTGTCCAACTAGAGTAAGATATATCTAGACGATAGGACATTTGATTATGATTAATGTCATAGTATCATTAGGTTCTCATTATAATATGGGATCTACTATATCCTTTTAATACGATAATTAATCTATGTACATTACCATTAAAAAGTGTTTGTGGAAATATCTACACTATAATAGTAAGAATGTATTGTGTATTTATATTTGAACACCTAATATGGTAGTAAAAAGTAATATATGGTTGGTTTTAGAGAACCCACTATTACAACACTCCCACATTCACTAGAGTCATCTTGCAAACAAACATTGTTAGGTCTCAAATGATCAATGTCATGTTTCTACTGAGTCATAGCTTTAGCAGCTGAGTCTTCCACAATTCCACCACATGGAAGTTCTGTTATAGTGACCTCATCTCCTTGATCAAAACTTCTTAAGAATTGGTATCCCCATGTATTTCCCTTTTTCCACTATTGTAACTTGACATCTTGGATGGTAATAATATCATAATTAACAATATGATAATACTTTACTTACTAGGTGAGATTCTAAGAATTGCAACAAATCATTGAATTTAATGGCTTTTTATCTGTCTTAGAAGCTACTATTTACTCAGTCATTGTAGGTATGGATACCACTGGATTATATGAGCTGGTCCTGGTCATCACCTTAGGGTAACTGTGATATTAGATCACATGGTTCTAAAATAAGACTAATTTGTGTCCCCTGAAAACTAATATACTTTCTTCTCCACATCCCAAGTACATATCCTTTGTAATTGCTGAAGTACAATCAGATAGTTAAAACTGTTTCACTTGCAGTTCACCAGGATATAACTGATATTTTCCTACTATAATTTATATATTGGAAATACTGATTTTTTTACATATCATGACATACATGAATGATCTATCGCTCAAGCGTATAGATTTCAACTCACCAAATTTATCTCCTACCATGTCCCGGACATGTCAACCTGGAGAGATACATGTCATGAGACATTAGTAACAGTTCCTCTCTTGAATTGTTCCAATTTTTATTATTCAATACCATGTCACAATATGAACAATTTACTAGGTCCAGAAAACAGTTATATCTACCTTAGTAGATCCCATTTTCCAAAACATAGGTTTCTACTCTAAGTCTATCAATGGAGAATTATTTTTATCCTAGTCTTACCTAACTGTAAGACCAATATCTAGTTTACATATGTAGCCAAACTATTTTACCTAGAAAACAATGGCGCTCCCACTAACCTCTGGTAGACATATGAAAAACATTCGTTTCAAAATAATACTCTCTGATCTTCTTTCATACTTCAATACCAAAGTGGATTTCTGTAACTTGTTACCTTTATTAGCATTTTGTGATGTAACCGTCCCCTTTGGGATTCATTTTATAAACACCATTCACAATTGGTGGTCATGAAGTGCAATGATGAATAAAATGATCATATATATCAGTTATGACTAGTAAAATTCTAATTGATTTAGGAATAATGACTTGGTATAACCAATCAATACTTATAAGCTCTACACTTATACCTCCCATGTATAATCTCATTTGAATACCCACCACAATACTCAAAATAACAAGCCCATTTTCATTTTGAAACATGGAATCCATTATTGAATTTTAATTGATCTTATCAATCTTATCTAATTGCCATATATTTCTTACTTGTAAGAATTATTATTCTTATTTAATAATGTATCGCTGTCCATGGTGAATACAAAAACCAACAACATGATTTTATCCTTCCTACATGGTATGTGTATATGGAACATTCAAGTTCCATACCACTTGTGGAAGTAGTTCTTATGCCAACTACATGTGCATCTTTATCATTGACTAGCATCGAGTCAATTTGCCTCCCACTATCTCAAGTAGAGATGTGAACCCTTATATAGATATGTAGTCTTCCACTTGAATAGTACTTTTCTATCTTATGGATTTATGTAATATCCTAAGAAACCGTTAGGATAATTGATATAGATGCACAATTTGTTTTGCTGGATGCAAGGTTTTTTATACCCTGACAAACTCTTTTCATCTAAACACATTTCCTTATAACATAATGGATTTACATCATACAATATATTAGATGATATCCATTTTTCATTATAGTTGAAATATGGTTATGGAACATCCCCATTATTTTAGAAGCACATCATGAAATATAAGGAATGTTTCTGAAAGTTTCAACATTGATATTACTTTCGTCATAACTCTTATGTATAAAATTTGCATTTAAGAATTGGTCCATGCTAAATTCTGTTGATCAATGTTAACACGTAAGACTTCATCATCGATCCAACTCACTAACACAAATGTCATGGTGTAGATATGGTAATGTGCATTTAGGAATTAATCTATGCTATATTATATTGATCAATGATTGCTTGGTCAAGATATTATTTGGCATGCTAGCCCGGAGAAACTCATATCTCCAGACCATGCATATATCATACTTCATTTTACCTTTCCTTAATTCCTTAAAAGGAATCTTATGATGTATATATACCTCTAACATACTCTTAGAATAGGCCACGATATCTAGCTAAAATAATTATGAATACTTTGTGAAATACATTTATCTCTAAAGGTTCCTTTGCTCAAAACTTAGTATATATATTGATACTACCAAAGGTATTTAGCTTTACTGAGCCTAAATACCAAACATGGTATGTACTTGACATCTAATTTTTAGTTTTAGTTGAAAAAGAATTATTTTTCCACAACTGTGTAAAAAATTCTTACATTTTATATTCATTAGGTATTGCATACAATTTATGTATTAGTGAACTATTGATTGAGTATAAGATACCATAAAAAACATTTATTCCAAAACCTGGAATAATGCCTCTTTTAGTAAAAAGGACATGTGAGATAAATATTTTGGTAATACTCAAAAATAATTTTACAAGAATCATTTTCAGGGAAATATAGAAGTCATGTACTTCTCACCGCTAACTTAGGAATCACCCTTTCTGATGCACTTTGAGAATACACTTGACATCTAATATAATTTCTATACTAACATGGTTACTATATTTAAAAACATATGTAAAAGGCATACTGTGTTTAATACCCAAGATGTAAAATTGAAACATTACTTTTATTTTGATGAATATACCTAAAGAAGAAGTGAGTACTTGCTTCGCTGATTCAGTTTATTGTATTTAAAATTACATAAAATTATTTCATGATATGCAATGAAAATAACCTCATGTTAATACCTCTTTCATTGAAGGACGTTGCAAATGTTCTTTTGGCATTACATTCCATTGGTATTTTTGCCTTGTCTTTCAGTTTGTTCACCATAATAATTAAAAAATGAAACTTTTCTTATATTCATATTTACTTGGCGAACCTTGCCTTAAAATTCAATGAAGCGTTTACTCAATATTGATCATTTTGTTAAGTAAAATGAGACTGGAATAAATGGTTGTAGGAATTGGATGACATGGAAGATCATGATCTTCTTTCCAATTTACACATAGCCTGTAATCATCTCATTATTATCTTTTTTTACTTTCTCCTTGAAATCCACTCATAGATGAGACTAAATGTTATATCATCGATGACCAATGTAGTGACCACAACTAGCATCAGACGTTGATGATTTTATAATGACATAATCATAATATTCATTGAACATTAGTAATCTATAATAAATTTTTACAACATCGCTTCCTAAGGTAGTTTATTAGGTATTGGGGACACTGGAACCTGGAATTTTCAATATCATAGTATTTTGCGCAAGCACCTGTACAATTGTTGAAAAGTCATGCCAGTTTAGACAATTTAATTTTTCCATTTTTTTAATTACGGTATTACTTGTGGTATAAAAATTCCATTTTTCTACAAATATAAATTCTATATGATTAGTAATTTTATCTCAATTACTGGTTTATATATTTTTATCAATTAATTAAATCATTAAATGTATCCCACTATTTTATCGAATTCTAGGAACCCTCTACGCTAGAATCAAAATACACTATTGCTTGAGTATTATAGTGGCAATAATACCTGAACCTTCCCTCATAGCCTACAATATCTGGTTGTACCACTACTTGGAGGGTTCAAGGTACGTGTTTGGTTGAACAGCCACATTAACTTGTAGTTCCTTGATTTGTTAAGTGAAGTCCCAAATTCTAAAATCATAACTGGATTTACTCAATTCTTACATCTAAAATGACAAAAATTTGGATTTGGTTAATCCTTACTGCCAAATTAGATAATTCAACCCACAACTCTCATAAAAACTTCCTGGTAGTAAGAGGCACCCTCAACTTTGACATGAAGAGCACCTCGAACATCCGATTTTGTTCAAATTTGAATGATAGAAGACGATTATGACTTAATATTTTGTTGAGGGTTTTATTTTTTTATGTGATGAAAGAAATAATTTTATATCTTATATGATTGTACTAGGTGAACACACACACAATTGACCATGAAATAAAAAATAAAATATTCATCGCGATTTTATATGTGCATGCTTGTTTATTATTTTAGGTGATCGCGTGTAAACAACACATTCAAAAAATCATAAACCATACAAAAATAAAATGACTACGTGATCATGAAAAAATTCTAATGGTTGATCTGTTGAGTGAATAATGGATCAATCTAGATCCTAGGGGTATATCTCAAGTTGCATCACTTGCGACTTGAGTTGCATCACATGTCCATCCAATGGGCCAATATCCAGTCTGGTGTGTCGTCTTCACTCGGTGCAAAGTACATCTCTTCTCATCTCGTCATTATAAAACACTACTTGCTCACAGGCAAGGAGGGGTTGGGAGTATAAAATACAACTCAAAATTGGAAACGCTGACCCTTATACATTTAATGGAACAAACGATTTTTTGATCGCCATTAATTTAAATTACTTACAATAAATAATCATTGCAATAAATAAATAAATAAAACAAGCACCAGACATATATTGGTCAGTCAACAACTCATGATCAACCAAATACTCTTTAAACATGAATATTAAAATAAATGAGGAAATTAAAAGTTAAACTTGCGTTAAAATTTTTTCCGAGGGTATTTAATTTTATTAAATTTCACTCTTATTTTAATTCGATAATTTTCTTCGTTCGGTTCTATTTATTAATTTAATTCTAAAACAAAATATTAAATTAATAAACTAATTAAATTTAACTACAAAATTAAATTCATTTATCCCATGGTATTAATTTAAAAAATAATAATATTTCATTAATTTGATTTAAAAGAAAAATCAAATTTTTTACTTAAATTAATTTTTTATTATAAAAATTAGTAGGAGCAGTAAAAGCTCGAGCAATGTTTGTACGGGTCGGGCTGAAGCCAAAAAAAACCCATTCCGGCCCATGCAAACATCATCCAAGAGTGTTTAGGGATGGTCGGGTCGGCCCATACCCATTCCGGGCTGGGCCCACACATCTAGAGCTATTTTCGGGGCTAACCAGGTCTGTGCTGGGGAATACCTCGTGTTCGGGCCACAAACAGGGGACCGCCTAGCTAGCGGGGTGTGGCTTTGCTTGATCTAGGCGGCGGCGCTGACGGGTGTGCAGGAATCCCGTTGGAGGGGTCTTCCCCGCTACAGGTCACTGGGTCCAGCTTTGGAGGAGGGTAGGGTGGCAGGGTCCGCCACCGAGGGGAAGCACTGACACAGAGATCCGATTACTGGTGGTGGCTCGCTGAGATGAGGGGGCACCCGATCGAAAAAAAAGAAGACCCAAATCTTGGGACTTCGGTCTTCTTATTTTTTTATCAAACAACCACCATTAAATGTCAAAAGGATAAACGTGTACAATGAAAAAATTTATACTTTTGGCAAACCCTCCATAGGCCAAAACTTCTTCACTCGTTCATAATATTTTTTGATTGTATGCTGACCCGAATTAATAAAATAAAAGAAGAAATTGGTGTTTTTTGATTGATATGGTTTTTCACCTCCCACATTCAAAATTCTAAGCCTATTAATTAGGCTTTTTAAAATAAATAAATAAATTATATTAATTAATTAATTCAATTATTTATTCTCTATCGGAAAACACTATTCAGGTCTCAGTATAGTCGAAAAGGTATGAATTTATCAAAATGACACCGCCGACCAGTCATGAGTTTAATTATCATCAGTGTTCATCAAATTTTAATACCCATAAAAATTCTATTCAACCATAATTTTAAAACTTCATATGGTTGTGAATTAGCTATCTGGGGTCGGATTGATAATATGTGTATGGCTTTAGGACCGTAACGACTCCCTCTTCACAGTTTAATGAAAAATTATATTTTTTAGCTTAAAATTTTCACACCTCTCTCTGATACCAATTAAAGGTATGGATCACATAGCGGAAACCTCCAACATGGGTTTTTTTAAATTTCCCCACTGACGATCGACATAAAATCGTTGAATTCAGTGAATCACTGACCGAAATAAGCCGAGGATCTCACGTGATGAGTTCAAATCATAAAAATCAAAACCATAAATACCTGGTTTAATCTGAAGCCGCCCTCAACATCTTCATGTCATTGGCGATCGCTACTCGAAAAATTCAAATCCAAATTACTCTAGATCATCCGCACATTCATCAAAAATATACAAGAGTGTCAATCATCGAATTTTGGGTGCTATCATTGAGTTCTGATGACACGTTCAATGCTCTGATGATCACCACATAAGTTTTCTTGCGATGCACGAGAGAGAGCCCGATCCAAGCTCCAGGATTAAGAGCCTCTCTCACTATGATGCATGGGAGAGAAGAGAGAGAGATAAGCTATAAATTATATATGGAAAATCCCTCTCCTCCCCTATTTATAGAGTGTTAAGAGGTTATTTTGTATCCCCTCCCCGGCTCCCGAATAATTAACATTCTATAAACGACATATTATAACTACTGTACTTAGTCATAAATATTATTAACACTTTCTTGTAATATAATAAATATATTACATGATAATAATTAAGTCATTAACTTGACACATCATTCCCATGAATATTAAATTAATCTTGAATATTTTAAACTAATATCCATTCAATATATTTTTTCATGTATTTAATTTAAAACATGTGAATATATTTAATTAATAAGTTAATTACCAATTATTTTTAACATGAATAATATGAATTTATATATTCCATTGGTGATCATATTTCCCTGGAAAAACCCAGACATTATTGGTTGGGCCCAACATGTCCTATATACATATTCAACATAATATGGAAGATTCTTGAATACGCTACTGTGTGTAACCCTCTAAGCCCTTTTCTCGATAGAAGTGAATACTATTCACAGACCAATAGTGGGATCTAGAAACCATCATAACCCATAAAGAGATAAAGATAATCACAACAGCGACAACCAACCTATGAACACACACTATGTAATATAATCTTTTTGTCTTTAATATCTCATAATGCAGGACACAAACCCGTGTCATTGTCCTTTTCTTACATTATTTTTTATTGATCTAACTGGACTGATTTACCCATGACTACCATGACCATGGACTTTTGAAGGTACTACCATCTGGACCAACATGGACCAAGATGTATTACTTCTTTAACCTAGAAGCAACAAATCCTTTCTTGGCTATTCAACCAATGTCATACCACCAATGACGCACCCGACACAAGCTATATCGCCACAATTTCATTATCATGGGTTTTTCCTTACATCAAAGTACACGATCAAATGATACACATTGGTAAGGATATCATGTCAGGAGACCAATAAACATGTCCGTAGATAGTAAAATATATTGACACCGGAAACATGTAGTGTTCCTATTGGTAGGTATGTCCTCATGATCCCACTACAAGAGATCACCAAGTGAGATCTTCATGAGAAGAAGTCTCAATGCTTATGAGCCCCAAACACCTGATAGTCAAACATTCACTCTGTCAAATTAGAGTAAGATGTATCTAGAACATAGTATATTTGTTTATGGTTAATGTCATAGTATCTTGATTTCTCATTATATCCTGAGATCTGCTATAACCTTTTGATACGATAAATAATCTGTGGACATTACCATTAAATAGTGGAAGTAAAAATATCTACACTATAAATTTATAATGGTAAGAATACATAATGTATATCTAACTATACACATGATATGGCAATCAAATGTACTGTATAGTTGGGTATAGGGAACCCACTATTACAACAATTACACATCGTGAATCTAAAGTACATGATGTGTACTCCCCGAGCAGGGCACCTGCGTGCCAAATGCCATCCAGTGATCTAAAGTACAAGGCGTGAACCATGTGCATGATGTGAATCCATATTACACACCTGGAAAGACTCGGATTTCAAACCTGATGAGATACATGACATGAGCTCAACACACGACATGAAATGTTTGAATTTTGAATCCTGCTGAAGATACATATTGTAAAATATGTGATATCAAAAATATTCAGGGAACTTTATGGTTCTGAATTACAGAGCATGAAAACCACTTACATTCCATGAAATCCATGATGCAGAAGTCACTTAAAGCATGTCCACGGCATGAATCAGTTACACATCATGAACTGCTTGGGCTCTATAAACATTCAGTGACCCCAACGCAGACTGGGAGTTGCACACCCTGAACTATTTTTCCATTTTTTCTTTGTTTATTTCCCATTTTCATCCAAACTTGTTTCTATTTCTTTATCATTTTAATCATTCTTTTTTTATCGATTTATGTTTCAACACTTGGTTACTGTTTGTTACTATTTTGATGTTCCAATTTCAATACCAATTACCATGCAATATCAACTGCCTCTGTGTTAGTATTTAATTGATTTTAATTATTTTCAATTGTTTATTGCATTGATTTGAACTTTTTATTTATCATGTCAAGCATGTTGCCATCATTTACCCTTCTTTCATTTAATAATGTCATGAACAACTAATTTTCTTAGGGTTAGGGATCAATAGTAGGGTTGGATTTGAATGTAATTTATATCTAGATCAATACTTGGTAACCATATGGGTAGTAATTTGGTTAAAAAAATTTAATCTCCTTTTTTTGTATCTACCTTAACTATCAATGATGAAATTAAAGGAAGTTAGCCTCATTATAGTTGATCAAGATTGGACCAATAGCTCCTGATACTTTCTGTCTAGAAGCTATGGTTCTTGCACGTAGGTATTTGATTATCTCTAGACTAGGGAGTAATTGCCAACATAAGTAGATCCAATTGGTTGGACCAAGATGAATTCAAGACCTTCACACCACTTCAATTTCTAATCTATAGGTTTATCCCAAACTTGATTTAGTATTTTCCTTTTACTAAGCCTTGAAATTTACCATGATACATTTTTTATCGTTTTAATTAAACCCAAAGTATGTAGTTCTTAGTGAACCCTATCCTGAGAGTGATCGTCAGGACACCTACCAAAAGTTTTGTACCTATAGGTTGTCTGCCTACAAGATATCCCTAATGGTTCAACCCTACACTTCCACTGTGCTATTCCTTGGTAGCATATTGTAGTTTTAGAAATATAAATTCTAATATAATCAACATCTATGCGTAATAAACGACATTGTACAAACCGATCAAATTTTGGCACTATTATTGGGGAATAACTATTCTTAGGAATAATGAACATTGGTACAAAGCAAGGATTACTACACCACCATTCTTTTTTTATATACCCTTTTATTTTAACAATCATTTCATACACGTTCTAGAACATGTGTCTACTTTTCTTCGGCATAGTTCATGCACTAGGGCCACCTGACTCGTTCTATGATCTTGGATGCACTAGAATTGGTATCTTTCGATCCTGAAACCAAAAAATCTATTTTTACATTTCACCATTTCATCATGGATGAATGAAAAAATATTGAACCACATTATCCCCAAAACCTACAACAAGCACCAACTAAACATCAAGGTGAGCGACCAACGTTGTAGGAACGCACTATCATGCATTACGACTTTCCATCCATCTGTAATTCTATATCCATCATTGTGTGCCCTCCTATTGAAGAAAATTCATTCGAGATAAAACCTGAACTCATCTACACGATCCGAAACATGGGGAAGTTTAGGGGACTGCAAAACAATGATCCCCATGTACACATTTATAATTTTCAATAAGTTTTCGAAAATTTTCGCAACCAAGGAATATCATCTGATGCCATCTGACTGCGAGTCATTCCATTCACCTTGCACGAATGAGACACAGATTAGAATAAAAATCAATATATCATGTCCATAATGACTTTGAAAAATTTAGAAAATAAATTATTGGATAAATATTTCCCACAGATCTGAACCTAGAAGCTCAGAAATGAGATCCAAAATTTCAACCTGGAAAATGAAGAGTCATCCTAGGAAGCTTGAGATCGATTTAAGGAGATAACATGTAAATACCAATATCATGGAATTTATTTGTGGCTAAAAATTTATACCTTTTACCAGGGACTCCATCTAGCTGCATGCACAGTTGTGGATGTCATCATTGAAGGAGGGCGCATTCTAAAGACACATGATGTCGAAAGAGTGTGGTTAGATAAAATTTCCCACAATTATAGTATATGGAAAAGTGACAGAGAATCGCCCTAGGGTGGAATCCATCAAGTGGAAGAGAACACCTACCTAGTGGCCTAGGTTGAAGAATTGATAAAGAATATTGAATTATTTCAGTCGTATGCTCCATCACCGCCACCTCCTACCCTTATTAAGGAGATATAAGCATGTGAATTGTGGGGAGGCCCGCACCCATATCAGGACCATAGGGAATTAATGTAAGAGACACAAATCCAATATTGTAATTATGTGAGTTAAAATCAATAAAATTAATAGATTCAACAACCCCAACAATATTAGTAGTAGTATTATCCACAGAGGTCAGCTCAATAGCCAAAATATCCAAATCAAAGATACTTTTAATAGAGAAGTGGTCAAGTGCCACCACAAAATTAGGGACCAATGGGGTACCCATCACAAATTACATCTCCTCGACCACAAGAGAAAATACCTCAAAAACCATTTCCCCTAGAGCTCATCAATAATTCCAAAAAGCTCTGTTAAGACCACCACTACAAGCCTAACCTATTAAATATAATATTGAAAACCTACTCACTACCATAGTGAAAAAGAATACCAGAGGATGCCAACCCAATAAAATGAAATGAAAACCCAAAGTGATGAATGAAACAACCTTGGGCACCATGTGGGTCAAATATCAAAGATCCTATCAGATCTATTACAAGGTTCATTGCTCAGTAATACTGAGACTCATCTAAGAGAGGAGGAAAAGTGTGTAGTTATTAGGAGAGAAATAATGTTGGAATTTCAATATCCATGCAACGATGAGTAAAAATAATGAAAATAACATGTAACACGTGCGACAATCATCATAAGGATGATGATGATAGCACACATACAGTTTCCTAAGAACAAAATCAGGAATCCAAACCAACTAAAAACCTTTAGTTAAAGATAATCCTGAAAAGGACAATGTATATTTGGCACCACAACTATATAATACCCATCCACCCTTTCTAGAGTGGATAAGACAAGCTAAAAGAACATGACATTAATTTTTTTTAAATATGTCTAAATAATTAAACATAAAAATTTCCCTTTATAGAAGATACTAGACAAATACATGATTACATCATGTTTTTAAGGACTTTCTCTCAAGTAATATGAAAATGTAAGAGTTAGGATTTATCTCTCTAAATAAAGAATGTTCTGTAGTTTTTCACTAGAAACTCCTACCCAAAATGTGAGACCCTGAAAATTTCTCAATTCCTTGCACTATAGGGACATGAAATTTCAAAGGAGTCTTGTGTGATATTGGTGGAAGTATCAATCTCATATTTATGAGTGTCTTAAAAAATCTGGTTATGGAAGAATTGAATCCAATGGGAGTGTCACTTCAACAGGATGACCACTCAGTCAATCACCCCCAAGGACTTCTCGAGAATCTCTTTATAATGGTTTGAAAGTTTAAATTTCCCTTTGATTTTCTTATCCTGGATATGGATGATGGAAATGTTCCCATTAGTATAGGGAGACCATTTCTCACAACTGGGAAGATGTTGATCAATATAAACTATGGATGGTTGATATTCAGAGTTGTTGAAGAATAATTTGTTTTTGATTTAGTGAATGCCACCAAGAAAAATGGCGAGTCATTATATTTTTAATCCATATTTTTGAATGAAGATAATTATGGTTATATGACCAGTAATGATGGATGAAAGAAACTAAATCCTAATTAAAATGGATATAATTATCAAAAGGATGTGAATTACACTACACCTATGACGAGGAATGTCTTCCCACCATTCGTACCCTCAGTTATTAAGAACCATTCCATGAGGGGTGTATCATGTCATTTAAAAACATCTGAATGGAAGAATACATAGATATTGACAATAAATGAATTGATGAAAGAGAGGAAACCCTAGATAGTTTAATTGGGTTATATTAAAAAATAGATGAGATCAATATTATTGGATATAGTTTAATGTTTTTTCCTCTAAAAATTTAAAAAACATTTAAAAAAATCTCATAAAATTCATGCTGTTTATTTTATTTACACGACGTGAAAATTTCAAGTCCTGGAAAAATAGAATCCCAAGAATTACACGTTGTGTATTCAAAACACAAAGTGAATTACTCAAGATATCTTTAAATGTCATGAACCCTAGGTTCATGGAATGGACCCCCTCTCGAACCCCTACCATTGGCCTCCCCTCTCTCGCACACTCCTCCCCTGACCTTCGACTGTCCCTCCACTCGCAAAACCATTGAAAACCATCATCTACACTCCTATTTTTCATGGCCACCCTATCCCATCCTTTGATTTTATCCATCATGGCACAAAAACAAAAATTTAATCATGCAGCCGAGTGGGGAGATGATTATCTGCCACCCAAGCGTCTGTTGCTTGCACCTCTGCTTCCACCCGTGGATCCCACACCCCCACCATCCACATCCAATTATTCCACACCATTTTCCTCCATCAAATATGAGGCCTCATCTAGCCCATCCCAGGGTAAAACCCCATGCCCATAACTGAACTCGTGCCTCCAAATTTCATCCCTGTGTATCAGATTCAGATGGTCTATCTTTAAGCCATGTAGATGAGGTCCAACAATATTTTGGACTTGTCCGTGATCGAGAATATTCATGTGTGTGAGGAGTTTATTGATCTTATGGGTTAGATGCACCTCTCCAGCATCACAAAGTACAACAAGGAGGCATACCAAGATCTCTTCCTTGAGTTCTTGCCCATTTTGGAGCTTGACATGGAACATGCCACCTTCCAACTTGGTGGAAGGCTTTGGGAGCTCACAATTAAAGATTTCGATGTCGAACTCGGTATCTACACTAAGGATTTTGTCACTTATTATACTTATGATGCTATGTGACTGGATTAAATAAATGGGGATGTAGTAGAGATTTATTCACTAATCGTCCTGGATCTATGGTGCATTCACGATCCATGTATGGTGATGATCACCCAGTTGTAGGGTCTTGCCTTACAGATTCTCCATCGGGCTCTCGCTCATGCCTGGTTGGCCAGAGGTTCACTCATGGGAGGTTCAACCATATCGAGGTCTTCATTATATCTTCTATCATGGGCAACCCTTACAACACTTGGCCTTCCAGTTCACCTTGTAATACCAGACCCATGTATGGTGGTCTAGAGGTACTCTCATGGGGGAAACTTCATTACCCATCTTTTCTATCATCTTAGAATCTTTGACACCACTAAAACTCTTTCCTCAGTTAGGATGATAGAGTTGATCAATCTCCTCATGATCCACTAGATGGGGCTTATGAGGAAGATATAGATGAGCTACTAGTGGGACCCAAAGATCTTGTATGATCCTACCATGGATCTAGCTAAGACTGCCCCAACCCCAGCCCCTCCCCCTACTGACCCATCCACAACCCATGTTTCCACCTCTTCCCTACCTTCCTTCCATACTCCAGCTGCACCACCCCTTAACACCACAACTTCACCACTTACCACCACTACACCTACCCTACACATTCCCACATACATTTAGTTTGTTCTATAGTGCCTTCTGGAGAACCAGAGATAGATTTTCCACCACCCCTGCATTCCATTCCCCAAGACATCCCATTTCACCACCCTCTCGCACCACTAGACCCATAATCATCCCACCCACCACCCTTTGCAGACCCTTATTATATCTTAATACCCACACACCTCCCACCCAAGTCAGCCTACCCCGAAGGATTTTGGACCACTCTACCCAACGAGTGTTTATAGTGGAGCAGGCATGATGGGGCAAATGCCCTACCCTTCCTTCTACCTCAGCAATCCCTCTGATTGATCCAACTACAAGACGCATGACCTCAATACAAACCAACACCTCTTTCCCTCCATCCTCAACCAAGTCTGCTTCTAACACCATAAAACCCACCATGGTGGTCAATCTACCATCCCCAACATCCATATATGTCATAGATAGGGCAGTGTAGATTTAGGCACCCACTGTTCAAGAGGGGATATCGATACAGATAACAACGACACTTTTTATATTGTTTAGTCTTTTCCATTTACTCCTCCCTTGTTGTATGTTATTTGGGTGACTATTTTTTATTTACATTGTATTATATATTTATTAATGTATCATTTATCATATATAGGGATGAGATATAACTTTAGATTCACTGACTATTTTATTATTTTCATTTTAATTCTGCATTAATTAAGAAATTTCTAGATCTGCTATATCCTCTATGGTCAGTGACAAGTCTATCAGGCCACCATATCACCTCCCAAATGAGATCTATCAAGGTGTGGCAAATATAATGAGGAAACTTGAGGATCTCCCATTCTATCTTAGTACATTGCAAGAGCCTCCTCCATGATTTGCATGGAATTGACTACTTCCACATGAGTGTTTTGGGTTACCCATTTCTGAACTGGTTAACCCTAACAAAAACCCTCATGAGCACAATGAAACCACCGCCCGTTTATATAGTAGGTAGAGGGAATCATAAATTTTGGATGACACTAACCGATTCCCTTTTCCATCCATCTAGATGACAATATCAAAGTTAGTGCTTTATGAGAGACAACACATATATTTTTTTCAATATTTTCATTCTATTATTAGGGTCTTTTTTTTACTTTTCTATAATTTTATATGCATAGATCATCCATATCTTATTTTTAGCCACTTATTTCATTTATTTTATTTGTTTTCTCATAATATTGACTTTTTGAACATGCCCATTTTTCTACTTACCTATTGATTAACCCAGGTGTACCGATAGTTTATCTAGTACATGTATTTTATTCCTAACTATTTTTTAAGGTAACCTAATTTCCAATCACCATACAACAAGTTTCTCCATGAAATTAATTTCATTATGGGGAGATCTTGATTCCCTAATTTAAAATTCATAAATTTCCATTTCATTTCCATCTATGCTTTTATTGATATCTCTCCCACATCGCTTTCCCGAACAGTTCAGACACTGTATTATTTTAAGTGTGGGGAGTCTTTATTGAAATTTATTGTCAATACACATGGATTTTTTCTTATTTTAATTAGTCTAGGAGTCATTTTTCATTGAAAACATTCCTTAACATGAAATATTATTTCACCCATTTAAATAAAAGACAATGTTTGGTTGGAGATTGTTGAAATCCAATTATATTCCTATTTATAATTTTAGCATGATTACTAAGTTGAGTATTGAATTCTAAATATATTTTCTTACAATTTATTTTGATTGAATTATTATTTAATACTATGCCCTGAGTTATTTCCAATTATTTTTTATACTCCCATTCCTGAGATGGTTCTAGGCCTACATTGTCATATTAATTTCTGAGCATATTTCTTGATAGATACTTGGGACATGTAAACCTATCAATATTTGCATTGGAATCTTATTAGGAAAATGGTTGAAAAAATAAACTGTTAAAATGATTGAAGAAATATTTCTTTTTCTAGTTATCCGAAGATCCATATGAACATTTATATTTATTTTTCCCATAGTATCCATGAATATCCTTATTATTATGGAGCTATTTCAAGCCTATTATCCCTTCCTACCCTACTATGGGTACTATGAAAGATATTCATTTGAATAAGTATGGTGTATTTTTTATCTCTTCCATACACATGATGTTCATATTTGAGAAGACATATGATGATATTTTCACAAATTGATATGACATGGTTCATAATTACTATTGGTATTTTCAATGCTTACCCTATTCCTTTGAAAAAAAAAATATAAAAAATGGTTTGTGTATTAGGAAGGTCAAAAATCACCATTACCAAACCGATGAATCTTATGATTGGTCATATTTGGTTAGGTGATGGATGTGAGATCTTTCCTAGACATGATTTTTGAAAAATAAAATGAAAAAGAGAAATGAACAAAGAACGTTATTTATGATTTCTTGACATATTGATGGACCTTCTTTGAGCTGTTTAGAGCATGAAGACATAATTTTTTTCTAATAGGAGTTACATCATTAAACTTCTCATGATTATCATTAATTATATGGTAGAGATTAACCTTATTTTTAGCTTTATTTTTAGCATCTACCCACCTGTCCTTAACCTCAAAAACATCTCAACCTTATTTCTTAAGCCCTCTTGATTAATTTTTAATTTTTCTTTATGAAGTGGAGATGTTAGAAACAATAAATGTCTATGGTTAGGAACATGTATTCAGTGTATTATCAAAACTCCAATTACATTTTACCTTGACTGATCAGAGAAAATTAATTGAGTGGTAAATTGGAAAATGGGTATAACTTATGAGGAACATTTATGAAATTTTAATTAAAAGAAGAAAGAATCATAATAAATAACTTGACTATAAGGAATGATTGATTATTGAGGAATTGATTTTTCTTCTAGCATTTAGTTTTATTTTCCTAGTTATAATGTATGTTTACAGTTTAATTTTTTTTTTGATTTGGAATCCATATTTACATTTTTTTTCATGATGAAAAGAAATTGTTCAAGGGTGGGGGAATTTGATAAACTGAATTTATATATATATTGGATAAATTTCTATAAGGTTTAATCATGATTTATTTGATAATAATCTGAGTTTTGTCATGTTTTTGTAGGAAATAGGAATCAAAGACTCAAAAGAGGAATGCTAGAAAAACACCAACATTGGACATTACACATCATGAATCTAAAGTACAAGATGTGCACTCATAGAATAGATTATCTACGAGCTGAAGGAAAGCCTATGAATCTAAAGTAAAAGGAGTGAACCATGTATATGATTTGAATACAAATTATAGGTTAGGAAAGAATCAATTTTCAAACCCGATGAGATACACGTTGTGAGCTCAGTACACGACGCAAAAAAGTTTGAATTGTGAATCCTGCCAAAGATACATGTCATGAAATTCATGAGATCCAAAATATTCAGAGAACTTTGCATATATAAAGTACACGATGTTAAAACCACTTACACATTTTGAAATACTCGAAGTAGAAGTAACTTAAAGAATGTTCATGATGTGAATCAGTTACACTTCATGAACTACTCGATCTCTATTAATATTTAGTGACTGTGACACTGAAATAAATTAAGACACCCCAAAATATTTAACCTTTTCTTCCACATTTATTTCCTATTTTTATCCAAACTAGTTTCAATTGATTTATTTTAATGTTTTAATAATTCCTTTATTAACACTTTCGTAGGGACCCAATCTTGACCTACATAGACATTACATTACTTTTGCAGAATACCTAATATATTACAAAAACAGACACCAAAGGACCGTAATATTTTAGTGTCTTTGGAAGCTCAGAATATAATCTTCTAATCTCGGTGAAAGATCTTCAAAATCTCCTATAATTATCTTCCCTTTTTTTCTTACCTAAAACCTTTCATTATATCCTGGGGAAAAGAAAACATATAAAGAGCGAGCTCAAATTCTCAGTAAGGGTACGAATGGAGAAAATAAAACAAACCATATACATTTGATCTTCAAAACATGAACATAATATTTAAACATCAAAATCATGAGAAATGACATAAAACATGGCAGTACGTAAGGAATAGATCATAAAGAAACATTAATCATGATAAAATAGCACGGTAATAAAACTTGTAATTGTGGAAAAACATTAATCACCTGATATGATTTCCATAGTAGCCAAGGTATTGCTGCAAATACCATCTTAGTGGAAAAAGTCCTTTTTTGAATCGTGTTCACTCCTCGTTCTAGTCCCGTAACACTGAACTGGATTAACTTACCGTTCAATCAATGTCTATCTCATAGGATATAAATCTTTACCCAATGAATTGGAGGGAGATATAGGTCCCACACATCTCATAATTAAATCATTATTACTTGGGACACAACATAGATGATGTACATGGATGTTACTGACATTTCTCTTTTATTTTCATTTAGTTTTAATTAATTTGATAACCGCTTCTTGTGTTCTTAGGTTCTTTTTGTAGTATTTTTAATATTTTAGTTGTTTCTATAGTTTTTAGTTAGTACTATATTAATATTAGTTATTTATTTTCATTTTTTAGAATTTTATTTTATTAACATTTCATATTTTATTTTATTTTAATATTACCTTTAGTTTATTAATTAATTATAACTATAAATATTCATATAACTCTATTTATACTAATTTATTATTATTTAACCCTTTTATTTAATTAGTTTTTATTTTATTCTATCTAATTTGAAATTTGAATTTTTTTTATTTTTCCTTTCCCTCCTATTTCCCTACCCCGCCTTTGTTTTTTTTTTATCCCTCCCTGCTGACCCGCTCTTCCCCGTATCTCCCTCACCCTCTCTCAAAATATCCGAGGCGGCTCCACTATATTCGAGGGCCGCTTCACCCTAACTCCCCCTGGCCGCACTCCTGCTTCAAAGCCGCCACCCCCTCCTCCCCTTTTCTCAGGCTGAACCCTCTCCGCCATCCTCTCCCCTTCCACCCACGGCGCGCCCCCAGCGCCTGCTGCAGACCCGCTCGGCGCACTCCTCCCCTCAGCCGCCGGCCTCGCCAGCCACCCTCTTCACCCAGCGGAGCCGCCACCTCCCGGCCGACACCCGCACTCCCCCTCCGGGCTGCTCCCTCGCCGCTTCCTTGCCCTCGCCGCTCCCTCGCCCTCGCCAGCCGCGCGCCACCAGCTCTCGCCAGCCACCCTCTTCACCCAGCGGAGCCGCCACCCTCATCACCCAGCGGACTCCCTCTCCGGGCTATTCCCTCGCCGCCGGCCTCCCTCGCCCTCTCTCGGCCGGACCATCCGAGGCCGCTCCCTTCTCCACGCCGTGCGCGCCCCACCTCCACTCAGCCGCCGCTGCCCTCCTCGCACGCGGCACTACCCTGGCCGACCCGACTCCCTGCTCATCTCCCGGCCGCACCCTGTTTTCTTTTGTTTTCTTTGCAGTGCACCGGTCACCGCCATCCGAGGAGTCGACCAGCAGCCGCGCATCGCTTACAGCTCATATTCTCCGTTCCGGTGGTCGCATAGCTGGCGCGCGACGTCATCACATGCTGAGGTGCAGTCAGATATTGAAGAACTAGTTGCGCGCGGTGGAAATAGAGACGGACACGATCATCTTTTTGGTAACGCAGTGTTGTTTTACATGACATATCATTTTATTACTGCGTTGATTTTTTAGTTGTGATGTCGGGGTAATTTTATTAGTGTCGGGATGTTAGTTGATTAATTAAAATTACTGCGCATGCCATGCAAGATAGTGTTTGATGATTAATTGTCAATTAAATTTATTTTAATTGAATATTTATCTGTTTAAATTATTTTTGCACTGAATTAATTGCTAAAATTAAAACTGGCCATTTTAATTATAAGTCGACGCGGCGATCCGAGAAGGTAAACCGCGTTGACTGATGGTAGGTGCAAATTAGTGACACAACTTTGTGAGAAACGGGTTGTGTCATTTCGCCGTGTAGTTCGGGGCTTGAACAAATTTTCTAATTTATTTATGACACCAGAGAACGGGACTTTAAATATAATTGGGAAATTAAAATTGAGCATCTAAAAAATGGTCATATTTTCGGAACTGGCGATAATTAAATAGAATAAATAATTAATCATCCTAAATAATACCTTGCACGGCTGCGTGATAATTTAATTGTGACACCAACATCCCCGACACATTTTGTTGACTTAGAATTCATCATCATTTCCGATTGCAATTTTCTTTTTATCTTTTGTCTTCTCACCTTTTAGTTTAAATAAAAAAAAAAGAAAACTCAAAAATAGGAATTCCCTCAAACCCTGTCCATCTAAACATTGTCCAACGAAATATTTTTAGTGGACTAGATTCCGTGCTCTCTGTGGTTCGACCCTGCTCGCCACTTTTACAGTAGCCAGTTGGTTATAAAATTCGCAAATTTGCACGCGTTGCGACGCGCGTACCAAATTTCTGGCGCCGTTGCCGGGGAGCACGCGCACGTCTAGCATTAAGAAAATTTCAAGTAGACCTTGCTTTAGGCATTGTTCGCCTAAATGGTGAACACTCGTACTTCTGATCCGTCAAAGAACGACACACCCCTTGATCCACAACTTGAACATCAAAGAAAGGGAAAAGAACAAGTCGGTACCTCAGCTGCAAACGCAATGCATCCACCTGCGGAAAGCGTTGAAACTCATATTCCGACACTTCCTAGCGGACAAGTCCATCCACTTTTCCAAAACCGTCTCGATAATCAAAGACCTCGGACTACTATGAGACAGGAGTTGCGACCCAACACAGTCGGAATAAGCTCAGGAATAACACGACCCAGAATTCAAGCAACGCACTTTGAATTGAAGCCGTCCACGATCAACCTGCTCCAACAACATGCACAGTTTCATGGATTGAGCAGCGAAGACCCTTATATGCATGTGAACAGATTTCTTGAAGTCTGTGACACATTTAAATATAACGGAGTAACGGATGATGCGTTGATCCTACGACTGTTTCCATTTTCATTGCAAGGGAAAGCAAAGGACTGGTTGGAGAGTCTCGACCCCGAAACAGTTTTCACATGGGAAGTGTTGAGAAGAAAATTCCTTGATCGATATTACACAACAGCCCAATCTTTGAAAAACAAGAGAGACCTCGACTCCTTTTGTCAAAGTGAATACGAATCGTTAGGAGAAGCTTGGGAAAGATTCAAATCCATGTTAAGACGTTGTCCCCATCATGGGATGAAGTTGGCAAACCAGCTGCAAGCTTTCTATTATGGACTTCAATCCGAGAGTAAGTCTGCCATCAACACAGCTACTGGAAACGCGTTCATGGAAATGGATCCGGAGGACCTGTACATATTGATTCAAAACATGGCCGAACACAGTTTCCAGTGGCCAGAAGATTTTTCACGACGAAAGGCAGGAGTGCATCACGTTGATACTCAGACATTCATGGCTGCACAATTTGAAGCTCTCAACAAGAGGATTGACAACTTGTCAATAAACCCACCTAAGCCAGTCCATGTTGTTCAAGCTGAACATTGTCCACACTGTGGTGGTCCTCATGATTATTCCATGTGTCCATATAACACTACAGAGACCAAGATGTCTGAAGCTAACTTCGTTAGTTACAACCGTGGAAATTATGGGAACAATTACAACACAAACTGGCAAGGCAATGCCCAAAATCAAGGTTGGAAGGAACCAGTGGCTACTCAGCCGATGAACCATAACATGGGTCCACCTGGATTCACTGCTCAACCTACCTTCAGACCCGCCATGCAACCACAAGATCAAGGGTCTCAACAGAAATACCGACCACCGTTCCATCAGCAACAGCAGTATAAGGAGCAAAAGCAAACAACAGACTGCGCCCCTGCTGCAACACAAGGTCAAAAAGATTGGGGAGAAACTATAGCCAAGTTAATGATGTCCAATCAATCAAGGTTTGAATCACAAGAGATGGCAACCCAAAACTTACAGGCTTCCATGCGCAACATTGAAAATCAAGTCGGTCAGTTAGCCGCACAAATGCAAAACCGACAGCAAGGAACTCTACCAAGCAACACAAGAGTCAACCCAAGAGAAGAAGCAAAAGCCATCACACTGCGAAGTGGCACACAGTTACCAGAGCACCAAAAGCCTGATGTTCAACCAACAGATGAGACGCCTATACCTTCCACTGAAAATGGCGACTCAACAAACAAAGCAATCCAACTTGAACCCAAAGAGGAGGAAGATCCAAACAACCTTGCAAAGAATGAAAAGGCAAGAAAGGAGAAGGAAAATGAGGCACTCAACGAAAGAGCGAAAGCCCACATACCACCTCCTCCATTTCCACAAAGACTGAAGCAAAGGAAGTTGGATGCTCAATTTTCAAAATTCATGGAGATGTTCAAAAAGCTTCAAATAAATATTCCTTTTGCGGAAGCCATCACAAAAATGCCCCACTATGCCAAATTTCTCAAAGAACTTCTGTCAAAAAGAAGAAAATTAGATGATGTGGGAACAGTCATAATGCACGAGGAATGTTCAGCAGTCATACCCAGATCCATACCTCCAAAACTAAGAGACCCTGGGAGTTTCACTATTCCTTGCAATATTGGAGGATGTCAATTCGGAAGAGCTTTGTGCGACCTCGGAGCTAGTGTCAATATCATGCCGTCTGGAATCCTTGAAGAACTGGGCATCACCGAATTAAAGCCAACGAGAGTCGCCTTGCAAATGGCTGACCGATCAGTGAAGCATCCTCGAGGGATTCTAGAGGACGTTCTTGTCAAGGTTGATAAATATTACTTCCCTGCTGACTTCATTGTCCTCGATATGGAAGAAGATAAGGACGTCCCACTCATTCTCGGGAGACCCTTCTTGGCGACATGCAGAGCACTGGTTGATGTCCAAGAGGGAAAGTTAATTTTTAGAATTGGGGATGAGAACATAACATTTGATGTCCTAAAGGCCATGGAAAAACCATCTGTAGCAGACTGTCATTTCCTGGATACGATTGAAGAATGGGATGAGTTTGCAAGCGATGTGCTGGACCTCGCAGATTTGCACAAAGAAAATAAAGAGTTCACTGAATCAATCGAGGAAGTGGAATTCATCAGGAATATAGTCGAGCCTTTAGATAGACAAGAATTCACTTCACTTACTCCATCACTTGAAAAGCCTCCAACTCTTGAGCTTAAACCTCTTCCATCAAACCTGAGATATAGCTACTTGGGAGATTTAAACACCTTACCAGTCATCATAAATGCCAATCTTTCGAGTGAACAAGAGAGCAAATTGCTCAATGTCCTGTCACAAAGGAAACCAGCAATAGGTTGGACGATTGCTGATCTAAAAGGTATAAGTCCTGCCATCTGTACTCACAGAATACATATGGAAGATAATTGAAAACCCTGCAGGCAACCGCAACGACGCTTGACACCTCCCATGAAAGAAGTAGTCAAGAAAGAAGTCATTAAACTTCTTGATGCCGGTTTAATTTTTCCAATCTCCGACAGTCAGTGGGTTAACCCGTTGCAAGTGGTACCTAAAAAGGGTGGAACCACAGTGGTCGAGAATGATAAAGGAGAATTGATAACCACAAGAACAGTGACTGGATGGAGAGTGTGCGTCGACTATCGGAAATTGAATGATGCCACTAGAAAGGATCACTTCCCATTACCCTTTATTGATCAAATCATTGAACGATTGGCAGGTCGAGATTACTACTGTTTTCTGGATGGATACTCGGGCTATAATCAAATAGCAGTGACACCAGAGGATCAAGAGAAAAGCACGTTCACTTGTCCATATGGTACATTTGCTTATAGGCGAATGCCTTTTGGAATGTGTAATGCTCCAGCCACATTTCAACGATGCATGATGGCAATATTCCATGACATGATTGAAGAGTTCTTGGAAATTTTCATGGATGACTTCTCAGTGTATGGAAATTCTTTTGATGACTGTCTAGAACATTTGGATAAGGTTTTGGCAAGATGCGAAGAAAAGAATCTGGTACTTAATTGGGAAAAGTCACACTTCATGGTCCAAAGTGGAATAGTCTTAGGCCATCAAATTTCAAAGAAAGGAATTGAAGTTGACTCCGCAAAGATTAGTACAATCTCTGAGTTACCCATGCCTTCTTCAGTTCGTTCCATTCGAGGTTTTCTTGGGCACGTTGGATTCTATAGACGCTTCATCAAGGATTTCTCTGTTATTGCCCGACCCCTTACGAATCTATTGGGAAAAGATGTCACGTTCCACTTCGGCCCTGAATGTCAGGAAGCATTTAAATTATTAAGGCAGCGTTTGGTTGAAGCCCCAATAATGATTTCACCTGATTGGGAGCAACCATTCGAGTTAATGTGTGATGCTAGTGACTGGGCAGTTGGAGCTGCCTTGGGGCAAAGAAAAGAAAAGATCTTTAGGCCAATATACTATGCTAGCCGAACGTTGAATGAGGCCCAACATAACTACACAACAACTGAAAAAGAGCTGCTAGCAGTTGTTTTTGCCTTTGATAAATTTCGATCCCATCTGTTGTTCTCAAAAGTCACTGTCTATACGGATCATGCGGCACTCCGGTATCTAATGGCCAAGAAAGATGCAAAACCGAGACTCATTCGATGGATATTGTTACTTCAGGAATTTGACATTGAAGTCAAGGACAAAAAGGGAACAGAAAACGTCGTTGCTGATCATTTATCACGCCTCGACCATGACACAAGTGAAATCAATGTCGAACTAATCACTGAAACATTTCCTGACGAACAACTCTATGCCATTGAGACAATCACACCTTGGTATGCTGATTTCGTGAACTACTTAGCTTCAGGTGTGATACATCCAGATTTATCAAAGGAACAGAGGAAAAGATTTCTGAATGAATCACGATATTACTACTGGGATGATCCTTTACTTTTCAAAGACTGTGCGGATGGAATGATAAGAAGATGCATCCCTGAAGAAGAAGTGGAGAGTGTTTTGAACTTATGTCATACTGGAGAAGCTGGAGGACACCATGGGATTCATCGAACAATCAGCAAGGTGTTACAATGTGGTTTGTACTGGCCAACCATGAATCGTGATATTCGTGAATTCGTCATGAATTGTGACAAATGCCAAAGAACCGGGGGTATAAGCTGGAAGCGCGAAATGCCACAACATTCAATCATGGGAATTGAAATTTTTGACATATGGGGAATTGACTTCATGGGTCCTTTTCCTAAATCTTTTGGGAAATCCTATATCATTGTATGTGTGGACTATGTGTCAAAATGGGTGGAAGCTGAAGCATTATCGGAAAATACTGCTCGAGTCGTCATTAAATTTTTGAAGCAACACATTTTTACCCGGTTCGGAATTCCAAGGCTCATCATTAGTGACCGTGGTACCCACTTCAATAATGCGCTGTTTCGGAAACTAATGACTCGCCATGGATGTCACCACTACATGAGCACCCCATACCACCCACAGACCAATGGCCAAGCTAAGGTTTCAAACCGAGAAATTAAGGGTATTTTGGAGAAAACTGTAAGTACATCTAGGAAAGATTGGGTCACCAAACTTGACGATGCACTATGGGCCTACAGAACTGCCTACAAGACACCCATTGGAATGTCCCCATATAGGTTGGTCTTTGGGAAAACCTGCCACTTACCTGTAGAATTGGAACATAAAGCTTATTGGGCTGTGAAGAAACTGAATTTTGATCTCAAAACTGCCCAAGAGAAGCGTTTTCTACAAATGAATGAACTGGATGAGATGAGGAGAGAAGCATATGACAATGCTTTGATTTACAAAGAGAAAACTCGAGCCTGGCATGACAAACGGATCCAACAAAGAAATTTTTCAACAGGCGACAAAGTTCTCCTCTTCAACTCACGACTTCGAATCATGGCTGGAAAACTCAAGTCGAAGTGGTCAGGTCCTTACACCGTCACAATTGTTTATCCACATGGTGCTGTCGAAATTTCTGATGGGAAGATGCCCCCATTCAAAGTAAATGGTCAACGCCTTAAACTTTACCACACTTCGGATAAAATAGGCATCATTGAAGAACTACAATTGCAATGAGAAGTTATCCATCTGGCTGAAGACGTAAAACTTAGCGCTGATCGGGAGGCAACCCGACTGCTTCTTCATTCTTTGATCTTTGTTTTCTTACTCTATCTCTATCTCTCTATCTGCTTTGTGAATGCAGCTAAAAAGAAAAATGTCTAGCTCTTCTGATTCTTCTGTGGTCATCGATGCGCTTGTTCCGTCTCCCTCTGACTTAGTACGACGGATAACTCAGGAGCTGGCTGATATCGAGCGCCGGCTTGAGGAACTTTCACTGGAGATTCGTGCTCAGCATCCAGCACCACCACAAAGAGCACAGATTCCGTTCCTCCCTCACCAGCTTCACGCTCACTTTGCTCCGGAGGTGGTTAATCCCACCAAGCGTTCCCGTGAGATCGAGGATACAGCCACTAGTTCTCGTAAGAGGCAGAGGAATTCTGAGCTGATGGACCAAGACGATTGAACATTGTCCATCCGTCTGGCTGAAGACGTAAAACTTAGCGCTTCCTGGGAGGCAACCCATGTTCCAGTTTCTTTTCCCCCCCTTTTTTTCTCCTTTTACATGTTCTAATTTGTTTGAAAAAAAAAAAATAAAATAAAATAAAACATGGCATGTGTGATTTTTCTTTTAGCTCCTCCTGATATCTGTATGCACCTGTCACTCTTCTGCATCTCTGCTTCTATTTAGATGATTCTTGGTGTTATCTTTATGATATGATGCGGGTATGTGTTGTCCATATGTAGATTTTACAGGTACATCATTTCTGGAACTTCATCGGATACAGGCAGCCTCTCCGCATCTATCTGCACTTACACAGGGAAGTATTTTAATTTTCGCCATATTTTCTGCTTCCAAAAACACCATGTGAAAAAAAAAAAAAAAAAACTAACTAACACTCCTGTCATTCATGAACCCACATAAGAACTGTTGTATTTTTACCGCAACCCAGTCGGGAACATACCACTTGTGTCCCTAGGCAGTTTGAGCACCTGATTCTTGTTCTGGATTTCTTCAATCCTTGACCTCATGACTTAGATGATTGCTGATATTATTTCATGCTTCGAAAGATTTTTCAAAAACTTGAATATTTTTGAGACACTTATTTGCACTCATTCTCATCTGTGCTGTCCAACATTATATTTCCATACCCGTGAGGACTCTAATCCATTTCAAAATCATCTCTTATTTCTCTTTTTTCTTGAGGGAATCTCAACCATATTTTGTCTTCTAGAACTTGCCATGTTTTTCCATCAAAGCGATAGGAATTTTTGAAAGTTGCACTAAAATGATCGAGGCATCTGTTTGATATTTTAGCCCCGTTGACCCACTGAGCCACCCAAACATTTTCTCCTTCGTATAGCCCTTAGAAGCCATGCAGGAGCCTTTTAGGATGAGCCCAAGCCGATACCCTTCCCTACCAATTTCTTGAATTTATGCATGATTATTTCAATCTAAGTGTGGGGGAGAGAGACTTACTCATGGAGAGGGTTCTTCGAGGGGCAGTGAGTCATTTGATGTCCATGGATTGACATTATTCCATCCTGATCATTGAGTTCGTTTTCACAGTAGCGACATTCATTTCATATTATTTTGATATAGGAATATAGAACCCTTTTCAGTTCCAACAATGAGTACATTGGTGGTCATTACGCGGTAACCCTCGACTTTGGGGATACCTATTAAAGTGATGATCCATTACTCCAGGAACTAAAAAGTTTTCTATATGACCTACCTTCATTGAGATGTTACAGCATATACGATGCTTGTGTACCATTCTTTGGGATTATTGTCTGACACCTATTCCATGGGGGTTTTGAGTTGATACTCATCAGTTTTTCCTGACCATATTATGTGAGTGAGTTGTGTCATAAAAAAAAAAAAAGAGTGAAAAAAAAAAGAGAGCGAAACATTGGCTTATCATATGCTTGGGGACAAGCAGTGTTTTAAGTGTGGGGGAGCGAGAGTTTGAGTTTGAGGGAGACATTTAGATTGACTTATCATGCATTTATTTCAAGATTCAACCCTCCTTTTTACCAAAAAAATGTCAATTTTTTTTTTACCCACCGTCCCACAGCTTCAGAAACATTTGAACCTCATGTAAAGTCCTTGAGATTGGTGCATTCTTTTGATTTCCACTAGTGGAGATGTGAAATTCATGGCAAGCCTATGGTAAGCCTGCATGTGTATGAGAACTGAGAAAAACTTTGATCAAATGTTTTTGAGAGATGAGAGTGATGGTGAGGTAGGTCACATGATGAATGAGTGCACGTACTTGTTTTGAAAAAATGCAAGTGAAAGAAAAAATTCTTTTTGAAACTGAAGTTTTAAATGAGGCATGATATATTATGAGGAAAGAAATTGACAAATTTTGAACTTGTAATGTTGACGTTTGGATTTGTCTACAGGACCACTTGTGTTTTATTTCAGATTGTTTTGCCCAGGAGTGCAAAAGTTTAAGTGTGGGGGATTTGATGTACATGGATGTTACTGACATTTCTCTTTTATTTTCATTTAGTTTTAATTAATTTGATAACCGCTTCTTGTGTTCTTAGGTTCTTTTTGTAGTATTTTTAATATTTTAGTTGTTTCTATAGTTTTTAGTTAGTACTATATTAATATTAGTTATTTATTTTCATTTTTTAGAATTTTATTTTATTAACATTTCATATTTTATTTTATTTTAATATTACCTTTAGTTTATTAATTAATTATAACTATAAATATTCATATAACTCTATTTATACTAATTTATTATTATTTAACCCTTTTATTTAATTAGTTTTTATTTTATTCTATCTAATTTGAAATTTGAATTTTTTTTATTTTTCCTTTCCCTCCTATTTCCCTACCCCGCCTTTGTTTTTTTTTATCCCTCCCTGCTGACCCGCTCTTCCCCGTATCTCCCTCACCCTCTCTCAAAATATCCGAGGCGGCTCCACTATATTCGAGGGCCGCTTCACCCTAACTCCCCCTGGCCGCACTCCTGCTTCAAAGCCGCCACCCCCTCCTCCCCTTTTCTCAGGCTGAACCCTCTCCGCCATCCTCTCCCCTTCCACCCACGGCGCGCCCCCAGCGCCTGCTGCAGACCCGCTCGGCGCACTCCTCCCCTCAGCCGCCGGCCTCGCCAGCCACCCTCTTCACCCAGCGGAGCCGCCACCTCCCGGCCGACACCCGCACTCCCCCTCCGGGCTGCTCCCTCGCCGCTTCCTTGCCCTCGCCGCTCCCTCGCCCTCGCCAGCCGCGCGCCACCAGCTCTCGCCAGCCACCCTCTTCACCCAGCGGAGCCGCCACCCTCATCACCCAGCGGACTCCCTCTCCGGGCTATTCCCTCGCCGCCGGCCTCCCTCGCCCTCTCTCGGCCGGACCATCCGAGGCCGCTCCCTTCTCCACGCCGTGCGCGCCCCACCTCCACTCAGCCGCCGCTGCCCTCCTCGCACGCGGCACTACCCTGGCCGACCCGACTCCCTGCTCATCTCCCGGCCGCACCCTGTTTTCTTTTGTTTTCTTTGCAGTGCACCGGTCACCGCCATCCGAGGAGTCGACCAGCAGCCGCGCATCGCTTACAGCTCATATTCTCCGTTCCGGTGGTCGCATAGCTGGCGCGCGACGTCATCACATGCTGAGGTGCAGTCAGATATTGAAGAACTAGTTGCGCGCGGTGGAAATAGAGACGGACACGATCATCTTTTTGGTAACGCAGTGTTGTTTTACATGACATATCATTTTATTACTGCGTTGATTTTTTAGTTGTGATGTCGGGGTAATTTTATTAGTGTCGGGATGTTAGTTGATTAATTAAAATTACTGCGCATGCCATGCAAGATAGTGTTTGATGATTAATTGTCAATTAAATTTATTTTAATTGAATATTTATCTGTTTAAATTATTTTTGCACTGAATTAATTGCTAAAATTAAAACTGGCCATTTTAATTATAAGTCGACGCGGCGATCCGAGAAGGTAAACCGCGTTGACTGATGGTAGGTGCAAATTAGTGACACAACTTTGTGAGAAACGGGTTGTGTCATTTCGCCGTGTAGTTCGGGGCTTGAACAAATTTTCTAATTTATTTATGACACCAGAGAACGGGACTTTAAATATAATTGGGAAATTAAAATTGAGCATCTAAAAAATGGTCATATTTTCGGAACTGGCGATAATTAAATAGAATAAATAATTAATCATCCTAAATAATACCTTGCACGGCTGCGTGATAATTTAATTGTGACACCAACATCCCCGACACATTTTGTTGACTTAGAATTCATCATCATTTCCGATTGCAATTTTCTTTTTATCTTTTGTCTTCTCACCTTTTAGTTTAAATAAAAAAAAAAGAAAACTCAAAAATAGGAATTCCCTCAAACCCTGTCCATCTAAACATTGTCCAACGAAATATTTTTAGTGGACTAGATTCCGTGCTCTCTGTGGTTCGACCCTGCTCGCCACTTTTACAGTAGCCAGTTGGTTATAAAATTCGCAAATTTTCACGCGTTGCGACGCGCGTACCAAATTTCTGGCGCCGTTGCCGGGGAGCACGCGCACGTCTAGCATTAAGAAAATTTCAAGTAGACCTTGCTTTAGGCATTGTTCGCCTAAATGGTGAACACTCGTACTTCTGATCCGTCAAAGAACGACACACCCCTTGATCCACAACTTGAACATCAAAGAAAGGGAAAAGAACAAGTCGGTACCTCAGCTGCAAACGCAATGCATCCACCTGCGGAAAGCGTTGAAACTCATATTCCGACACTTCCTAGCGGACAAGTCCATCCACTTTTCCAAAACCGTCTCGATAATCAAAGACCTCGGACTACTATGAGACAGGAGTTGCGACCCAACACAGTCGGAATAAGCTCAGGAATAACACGACCCAGAATTCAAGCAACGCACTTTGAATTGAAGCCGTCCACGATCAACCTGCTCCAACAACATGCACAGTTTCATGGATTGAGCAGCGAAGACCCTTATATGCATGTGAACAGATTTCTTGAAGTCTGTGACACATTTAAATATAACGGAGTAACGGATGATGCGTTGATCCTACGACTGTTTCCATTTTCATTGCAAGGGAAAGCAAAGGACTGGTTGGAGAGTCTCGACCCCGAAACAGTTTTCACATGGGAAGTGTTGAGAAGAAAATTCCTTGATCGATATTACACAACAGCCCAATCTTTGAAAAACAAGAGAGACCTCGACTCCTTTTGTCAAAGTGAATACGAATCGTTAGGAGAAGCTTGGGAAAGATTCAAATCCATGTTAAGACGTTGTCCCCATCATGGGATGAAGTTGGCAAACCAGCTGCAAGCTTTCTATTATGGACTTCAATCCGAGAGTAAGTCTGCCATCAACACAGCTACTGGAAACGCGTTCATGGAAATGGATCCGGAGGACCTGTACATATTGATTCAAAACATGGCCGAACACAGTTTCCAGTGGCCAGAAGATTTTTCACGACGAAAGGCAGGAGTGCATCACGTTGATACTCAGACATTCATGGCTGCACAATTTGAAGCTCTCAACAAGAGGATTGACAACTTGTCAATAAACCCACCTAAGCCAGTCCATGTTGTTCAAGCTGAACATTGTCCACACTGTGGTGGTCCTCATGATTATTCCATGTGTCCATATAACACTACAGAGACCAAGATGTCTGAAGCTAACTTCGTTAGTTACAACCGTGGAAATTATGGGAACAATTACAACACAAACTGGCAAGGCAATGCCCAAAATCAAGGTTGGAAGGAACCAGTGGCTACTCAGCCGATGAACCATAACATGGGTCCACCTGGATTCACTGCTCAACCTACCTTCAGACCCGCCATGCAACCACAAGATCAAGGGTCTCAACAGAAATACCGACCACCGTTCCATCAGCAACAGCAGTATAAGGAGCAAAAGCAAACAACAGACTGCGCCCCTGCTGCAACACAAGGTCAAAAAGATTGGGGAGAAACTATAGCCAAGTTAATGATGTCCAATCAATCAAGGTTTGAATCACAAGAGATGGCAACCCAAAACTTACAGGCTTCCATGCGCAACATTGAAAATCAAGTCGGTCAGTTAGCCGCACAAATGCAAAACCGACAGCAAGGAACTCTACCAAGCAACACAAGAGTCAACCCAAGAGAAGAAGCAAAAGCCATCACACTGCGAAGTGGCACACAGTTACCAGAGCACCAAAAGCCTGATGTTCAACCAACAGATGAGACGCCTATACCTTCCACTGAAAATGGCGACTCAACAAACAAAGCAATCCAACTTGAACCCAAAGAGGAGGAAGATCCAAACAACCTTGCAAAGAATGAAAAGGCAAGAAAGGAGAAGGAAAATGAGGCACTCAACGAAAGAGCGAAAGCCCACATACCACCTCCTCCATTTCCACAAAGACTGAAGCAAAGGAAGTTGGATGCTCAATTTTCAAAATTCATGGAGATGTTCAAAAAGCTTCAAATAAATATTCCTTTTGCGGAAGCCATCACAAAAATGCCCCACTATGCCAAATTTCTCAAAGAACTTCTGTCAAAAAGAAGAAAATTAGATGATGTGGGAACAGTCATAATGCACGAGGAATGTTCAGCAGTCATACCCAGATCCATACCTCCAAAACTAAGAGACCCTGGGAGTTTCACTATTCCTTGCAATATTGGAGGATGTCAATTCGGAAGAGCTTTGTGCGACCTCGGAGCTAGTGTCAATATCATGCCGTCTGGAATCCTTGAAGAACTGGGCATCACCGAATTAAAGCCAACGAGAGTCGCCTTGCAAATGGCTGACCGATCAGTGAAGCATCCTCGAGGGATTCTAGAGGACGTTCTTGTCAAGGTTGATAAATATTACTTCCCTGCTGACTTCATTGTCCTCGATATGGAAGAAGATAAGGACGTCCCACTCATTCTCGGGAGACCCTTCTTGGCGACATGCAGAGCACTGGTTGATGTCCAAGAGGGAAAGTTAATTTTTAGAATTGGGGATGAGAACATAACATTTGATGTCCTAAAGGCCATGGAAAAACCATCTGTAGCAGACTGTCATTTCCTGGATACGATTGAAGAATGGGATGAGTTTGCAAGCGATGTGCTGGACCTCGCAGATTTGCACAAAGAAAATAAAGAGTTCACTGAATCAATCGAGGAAGTGGAATTCATCAGGAATATAGTCGAGCCTTTAGATAGACAAGAATTCACTTCACTTACTCCATCACTTGAAAAGCCTCCAACTCTTGAGCTTAAACCTCTTCCATCAAACCTGAGATATAGCTACTTGGGAGATTTAAACACCTTACCAGTCATCATAAATGCCAATCTTTCGAGTGAACAAGAGAGCAAATTGCTCAATGTCCTGTCACAAAGGAAACCAGCAATAGGTTGGACGATTGCTGATCTAAAAGGTATAAGTCCTGCCATCTGTACTCACAGAATACATATGGAAGATAATTGAAAACCCTGCAGGCAACCGCAACGACGCTTGACACCTCCCATGAAAGAAGTAGTCAAGAAAGAAGTCATTAAACTTCTTGATGCCGGTTTAATTTTTCCAATCTCCGACAGTCAGTGGGTTAACCCGTTGCAAGTGGTACCTAAAAAGGGTGGAACCACAGTGGTCGAGAATGATAAAGGAGAATTGATAACCACAAGAACAGTGACTGGATGGAGAGTGTGCGTCGACTATCGGAAATTGAATGATGCCACTAGAAAGGATCACTTCCCATTACCCTTTATTGATCAAATCATTGAACGATTGGCAGGTCGAGATTACTACTGTTTTCTGGATGGATACTCGGGCTATAATCAAATAGCAGTGACACCAGAGGATCAAGAGAAAAGCACGTTCACTTGTCCATATGGTACATTTGCTTATAGGCGAATGCCTTTTGGAATGTGTAATGCTCCAGCCACATTTCAACGATGCATGATGGCAATATTCCATGACATGATTGAAGAGTTCTTGGAAATTTTCATGGATGACTTCTCAGTGTATGGAAATTCTTTTGATGACTGTCTAGAACATTTGGATAAGGTTTTGGCAAGATGCGAAGAAAAGAATCTGGTACTTAATTGGGAAAAGTCACACTTCATGGTCCAAAGTGGAATAGTCTTAGGCCATCAAATTTCAAAGAAAGGAATTGAAGTTGACTCCGCAAAGATTAGTACAATCTCTGAGTTACCCATGCCTTCTTCAGTTCGTTCCATTCGAGGTTTTCTTGGGCACGTTGGATTCTATAGACGCTTCATCAAGGATTTCTCTGTTATTGCCCGACCCCTTACGAATCTATTGGGAAAAGATGTCACGTTCCACTTCGGCCCTGAATGTCAGGAAGCATTTAAATTATTAAGGCAGCGTTTGGTTGAAGCCCCAATAATGATTTCACCTGATTGGGAGCAACCATTCGAGTTAATGTGTGATGCTAGTGACTGGGCAGTTGGAGCTGCCTTGGGGCAAAGAAAAGAAAAGATCTTTAGGCCAATATACTATGCTAGCCGAACGTTGAATGAGGCCCAACATAACTACACAACAACTGAAAAAGAGCTGCTAGCAGTTGTTTTTGCCTTTGATAAATTTCGATCCCATCTGTTGTTCTCAAAAGTCACTGTCTATACGGATCATGCGGCACTCCGGTATCTAATGGCCAAGAAAGATGCAAAACCGAGACTCATTCGATGGATATTGTTACTTCAGGAATTTGACATTGAAGTCAAGGACAAAAAGGGAACAGAAAACGTCGTTGCTGATCATTTATCACGCCTCGACCATGACACAAGTGAAATCAATGTCGAACTAATCACTGAAACATTTCCTGACGAACAACTCTATGCCATTGAGACAATCACACCTTGGTATGCTGATTTCGTGAACTACTTAGCTTCAGGTGTGATACATCCAGATTTATCAAAGGAACAGAGGAAAAGATTTCTGAATGAATCACGATATTACTACTGGGATGATCCTTTACTTTTCAAAGACTGTGCGGATGGAATGATAAGAAGATGCATCCCTGAAGAAGAAGTGGAGAGTGTTTTGAACTTATGTCATACTGGAGAAGCTGGAGGACACCATGGGATTCATCGAACAATCAGCAAGGTGTTACAATGTGGTTTGTACTGGCCAACCATGAATCGTGATATTCGTGAATTCGTCATGAATTGTGACAAATGCCAAAGAACCGGGGGTATAAGCTGGAAGCGCGAAATGCCACAACATTCAATCATGGGAATTGAAATTTTTGACATATGGGGAATTGACTTCATGGGTCCTTTTCCTAAATCTTTTGGGAAATCCTATATCATTGTATGTGTGGACTATGTGTCAAAATGGGTGGAAGCTGAAGCATTATCGGAAAATACTGCTCGAGTCGTCATTAAATTTTTGAAGCAACACATTTTTACCCGGTTCGGAATTCCAAGGCTCATCATTAGTGACCGTGGTACCCACTTCAATAATGCGCTGTTTCGGAAACTAATGACTCGCCATGGATGTCACCACTACATGAGCACCCCATACCACCCACAGACCAATGGCCAAGCTAAGGTTTCAAACCGAGAAATTAAGGGTATTTTGGAGAAAACTGTAAGTACATCTAGGAAAGATTGGGTCACCAAACTTGACGATGCACTATGGGCCTACAGAACTGCCTACAAGACACCCATTGGAATGTCCCCATATAGGTTGGTCTTTGGGAAAACCTGCCACTTACCTGTAGAATTGGAACATAAAGCTTATTGGGCTGTGAAGAAACTGAATTTTGATCTCAAAACTGCCCAAGAGAAGCGTTTTCTACAAATGAATGAACTGGATGAGATGAGGAGAGAAGCATATGACAATGCTTTGATTTACAAAGAGAAAACTCGAGCCTGGCATGACAAACGGATCCAACAAAGAAATTTTTCAACAGGCGACAAAGTTCTCCTCTTCAACTCACGACTTCGAATCATGGCTGGAAAACTCAAGTCGAAGTGGTCAGGTCCTTACACCGTCACAATTGTTTATCCACATGGTGCTGTCGAAATTTCTGATGGGAAGATGCCCCCATTCAAAGTAAATGGTCAACGCCTTAAACTTTACCACACTTCGGATAAAATAGGCATCATTGAAGAACTACAATTGCAATGAGAAGTTATCCATCTGGCTGAAGACGTAAAACTTAGCGCTGATCGGGAGGCAACCCGACTGCTTCTTCATTCTTTGATCTTTGTTTTCTTACTCTATCTCTATCTCTCTATCTGCTTTGTGAATGCAGCTAAAAAGAAAAATGTCTAGCTCTTCTGATTCTTCTGTGGTCATCGATGCGCTTGTTCCGTCTCCCTCTGACTTAGTACGACGGATAACTCAGGAGCTGGCTGATATCGAGCGCCGGCTTGAGGAACTTTCACTGGAGATTCGTGCTCAGCATCCAGCACCACCACAAAGAGCACAGATTCCGTTCCTCCCTCACCAGCTTCACGCTCACTTTGCTCCGGAGGTGGTTAATCCCACCAAGCGTTCCCGTGAGATCGAGGATACAGCCACTAGTTCTCGTAAGAGGCAGAGGAATTCTGAGCTGATGGACCAAGACGATTGAACATTGTCCATCCGTCTGGCTGAAGACGTAAAACTTAGCGCTTCCTGGGAGGCAACCCATGTTCCAGTTTCTTTTCCCCCCCTTTTTTTCTCCTTTTACATGTTCTAATTTGTTTGAAAAAAAAAAAATAAAATAAAATAAAACATGGCATGTGTGATTTTTCTTTTAGCTCCTCCTGATATCTGTATGCACCTGTCACTCTTCTGCATCTCTGCTTCTATTTAGATGATTCTTGGTGTTATCTTTATGATATGATGCGGGTATGTGTTGTCCATATGTAGATTTTACAGGTACATCATTTCTGGAACTTCATCGGATACAGGCAACCTCTCCGCATCTATCTGCACTTACACAGGGAAGTATTTTAATTTTCGCCATATTTTCTGCTTCCAAAAACACCATGTGAAAAAAAAAAAAAAAAAAAACTAACTAACACTCCTGTCATTCATGAACCCACATAAGAACTGTTGTATTTTTACCGCAACCCAGTCGGGAACATACCACTTGTGTCCCTAGGCAGTTTGAGCACCTGATTCTTGTTCTGGATTTCTTCAATCCTTGACCTCATGACTTAGATGATTGCTGATATTATTTCATGCTTCGAAAGATTTTTCAAAAACTTGAATATTTTTGAGACACTTATTTGCACTCATTCTCATCTGTGCTGTCCAACATTATATTTCCATACCTGTGAGGACTCTAATCCATTTCAAAATCATCTCTTATTTCTCTTTTTTCTTGAGGGAATCTCAACCATATTTTGTCTTCTAGAACTTGCCATGTTTTTCCATCAAAGCGATAGGAATTTTTGAAAGTTGCACTAAAATGATCGAGGCATCTGTTTGATATTTTAGCCCCGTTGACCCACTGAGCCACCCAAACATTTTCTCCTTCGTATAGCCCTTAGAAGCCATGCAGGAGCCTTTTAGGATGAGCCCAAGCCGATACCCTTCCCTACCAATTTCTTGAATTTATGCATGATTATTTCAATCTAAGTGTGGGGGAGAGAGACTTACTCATGGAGAGGGTTCTTCGAGGGGCAGTGAGTCATTTGATGTCCATGGATTGACATTATTCCATCCTGATCATTGAGTTCGTTTTCACAGTAGCGACATTCATTTCATATTATTTTGATATAGGAATATAGAACCCTTTTCAGTTCCAACAATGAGTACATTGGTGGTCATTACGCGGTAACCCTCGACTTTGGGGATACCTATTAAAGTGATGATCCATTACTCCAGGAACTAAAAAGTTTTCTATATGACCTACCTTCATTGAGATGTTACAGCATATACGATGCTTGTGTACCATTCTTTGGGATTATTGTCTGACACCTATTCCATGGGGGTTTTGAGTTGATACTCATCAGTTTTTCCTGACCATATTATGTGAGTGAGTTGTGTCATAAAAAAAAAAAAAGAGTGAAAAAAAAAAGAGAGCGAAACATTGGCTTATCATATGCTTGGGGACAAGCAGTGTTTTAAGTGTGGGGGAGCGAGAGTTTGAGTTTGAGGGAGACATTTAGATTGACTTATCATGCATTTATTTCAAGATTCAACCCTCCTTTTTACCAAAAAAATGTCAATTTTTTTTTTACCCACCGTCCCACAGCTTCAGAAACATTTGAACCTCATGTAAAGTCCTTGAGATTGGTGCATTCTTTTGATTTCCACTAGTGGAGATGTGAAATTCATGGCAAGCCTATGGTAAGCCTGCATGTGTATGAGAACTGAGAAAAACTTTGATCAAATGTTTTTGAGAGATGAGAGTGATGGTGAGGTAGGTCACATGATGAATGAGTGCACGTACTTGTTTTGAAAAAATGCAAGTGAAAGAAAAAATTCTTTTTGAAACTGAAGTTTTAAATGAGGCATGATATATTATGAGGAAAGAAATTGACAAATTTTGAACTTGTAATGTTGACGTTTGGATTTGTCTACAGGACCACTTGTGTTTTATTTCAGATTGTTTTGCCCAGGAGTGCAAAAGTTTAAGTGTGGGGGATTTGATGTACATGGATGTTACTGACATTTCTCTTTTATTTTCATTTAGTTTTAATTAATTTGATAACCGCTTCTTGTGTTCTTAGGTTCTTTTTGTAGTATTTTTAATATTTTAGTTGTTTCTATAGTTTTTAGTTAGTACTATATTAATATTAGTTATTTATTTTCATTTTTTAGAATTTTATTTTATTAACATTTCATATTTTATTTTATTTTAATATTACCTTTAGTTTATTAATTAATTATAACTATAAATATTCATATAACTCTATTTATACTAATTTATTATTATTTAACCCTTTTATTTAATTAGTTTTTATTTTATTCTATCTAATTTGAAATTTGAATTTTTTTTATTTTTCCTTTCCCTCCTATTTCCCTACCCCGCCTTTGTTTTTTTTTATCCCTCCCTGCTGACCCGCTCTTCCCCGTATCTCCCTCACCCTCTCTCAAAATATCCGAGGCGGCTCCACTATATTCGAGGGCCGCTTCACCCTAACTCCCCCTGGCCGCACTCCTGCTTCAAAGCCGCCACCCCCTCCTCCCCTTTTCTCAGGCTGAACCCTCTCCGCCATCCTCTCCCCTTCCACCCACGGCGCGCCCCCAGCGCCTGCTGCAGACCCGCTCGGCGCACTCCTCCCCTCAGCCGCCGGCCTCGCCAGCCACCCTCTTCACCCAGCGGAGCCGCCACCTCCCGGCCGACACCCGCACTCCCCCTCCGGGCTGCTCCCTCGCCGCTTCCTTGCCCTCGCCGCTCCCTCGCCCTCGCCAGCCGCGCGCCACCAGCTCTCGCCAGCCACCCTCTTCACCCAGCGGAGCCGCCACCCTCATCACCCAGCGGACTCCCTCTCCGGGCTATTCCCTCGCCGCCGGCCTCCCTCGCCCTCTCTCGGCCGGACCATCCGAGGCCGCTCCCTTCTCCACGCCGTGCGCGCCCCACCTCCACTCAGCCGCCGCTGCCCTCCTCGCACGCGGCACTACCCTGGCCGACCCGACTCCCTGCTCATCTCCCGGCCGCACCCTGTTTTCTTTTGTTTTCTTTGCAGTGCACCGGTCACCGCCATCCGAGGAGTCGACCAGCAGCCGCGCATCGCTTACAGCTCATATTCTCCGTTCCGGTGGTCGCATAGCTGGCGCGCGACGTCATCACATGCTGAGGTGCAGTCAGATATTGAAGAACTAGTTGCGCGCGGTGGAAATAGAGACGGACACGATCATCTTTTTGGTAACGCAGTGTTGTTTTACATGACATATCATTTTATTACTGCGTTGATTTTTTAGTTGTGATGTCGGGGTAATTTTATTAGTGTCGGGATGTTAGTTGATTAATTAAAATTACTGCGCATGCCATGCAAGATAGTGTTTGATGATTAATTGTCAATTAAATTTATTTTAATTGAATATTTATCTGTTTAAATTATTTTTGCACTGAATTAATTGCTAAAATTAAAACTGGCCATTTTAATTATAAGTCGACGCGGCGATCCGAGAAGGTAAACCGCGTTGACTGATGGTAGGTGCAAATTAGTGACACAACTTTGTGAGAAACGGGTTGTGTCATTTCGCCGTGTAGTTCGGGGCTTGAACAAATTTTCTAATTTATTTATGACACCAGAGAACGGGACTTTAAATATAATTGGGAAATTAAAATTGAGCATCTAAAAAATGGTCATATTTTCGGAACTGGCGATAATTAAATAGAATAAATAATTAATCATCCTAAATAATACCTTGCACGGCTGCGTGATAATTTAATTGTGACACCAACATCCCCGACACATTTTGTTGACTTAGAATTCATCATCATTTCCGATTGCAATTTTCTTTTTATCTTTTGTCTTCTCACCTTTTAGTTTAAATAAAAAAAAAAAGAAAACTCAAAAATAGGAATTCCCTCAAACCCTGTCCATCTAATCATTGTCCAACGAAATATTTTTAGTGGACTAGATTCCGTGCTCTCTGTGGTTCGACCCTGCTCGCCACTTTTACAGTAGCCAGTTGGTTATAAAATTCGCAAATTTGCACGCGTTGCGACGCGCGTACCAATAGACATAAATCATTCATCATAACCCAAAGAATAAAATGGGTTTCATAAACATCATCCCATCATAAAATAATCCATATAAAACAAATGGATATCATTTCATCAATTGAAAATTAAAACCATGTAAATCATAGAGACATTATACTTGAAACATAGACATATGAAATAATGTCATCTTAGATGGGAAATGGTTTTGATAAAAAACTTGAAATGAATTCTTGCGGAAAATATCCTTTCTTCTTTAAAATCATTTTCTTTTCACAAAATACCATGAAATTTTAAAAGAAAAGTATTTTGTTGAAAAAAGTCATAAAATATTGTAGAGTAGGCTTCCTGAAAATTAGGCATTATGAAACCGTAAAAAACCGTTCACGCCGTATAAGTTAAAAATAACATTCTTCTCATACATTTGTCAGAAAAGTCAAAAAGTTCCTCGTGTGGTAAACAAAAGTAAGATTCCTTTCATAACATGTGGTAAATTTAAAAAATGGGTAAAATGGACTTTAAAAATACATGAAAACATTTTTATAAAACATGGTCATGGATGATAACAATAACTCCAGTAAATACTTACGAATAACAATCTCAGATAAGAACGAGATTGGAATAATTATCCCTTACCTTAGGTCCGATAAGATTTGTACGTATCCGAACCTCTTGTATAATGATGTAATAATTTCATTGAATTATTACAGAGTCATATTCGTTGTTATGATATTATATATGGTTCACTTATGACTTTATATTACCCGTTCTTTTGTAAATTCTATGTTAAAGCAGCGTTTTGGGTAAAATCGTTTTATTTATCTTACGTGTTTGGACTTGTTGTTCTTCATATTATTATTACTTATATCTTTATTTAATTACTTACAGAATGTATATCATGATTTATATATCATATATATATTCATTACATATATATATATATATAATAGATAGATAAATGAAATGAAATACACTGTTCATGGAGACGGTAGGCCGTACGTACGCATGAACGTTGTTTTCGTTTCCTTGTTGAATTGAATGAAATTAAGTAGATGAAATACATATATATACATAAATCCAGTAGCCTTATTATTTAATATAATTCATTATTACTTATTATATATAATTTATAATCAATCTTGAATTGTTAACATGGAAAATGAATCTCATCGCATCGTGGAGACGGTAATCCGTACGTATGCACGAGCGATGATATCATTCCCATATTTATTGAATTGAATTTGAGTGGATGATATAATATAGTAGAATCGGTATGATGTTATAATAACCATATATATTTATTCTTTACACCATTATACCCATCCATGTAAGGTGGTGGTGAAAAAACAGATTACACTACGGCATGGAGACGATATTCCGTACGTACGCACGAGTGGTGATTTAATTTTCTATAGGATGTATAGAAGGTGAAATTGGGTTATTTCATATTTATAATAACATATCATCATATACATAATACTTATGTTATTACTTTATAATGAAAAAACTAAAGAAGAAGATGTTGAAGAAGAAGGAAACTTGAAAGGATCAGTAGAAGAGATTACCTCTTCTTTGACGCACCTCCTTTAAACTTCTTCTTAGGGCACTAGAGTTGGTCTTTTGAGAAGAACAGAACCACTATGATATAAATATAGAGGTTGAAAAGAGGAATTTTTATGGGTTGGAGGAGCTTCAAGGCTCAAAAGGGTGTGAAGAGAAGAGGGAAGGGGTGCCCTTTTTATAAGGGAGGAGAGTGATACCTTTGGAAAAACTTAAAATATTACTTTATAATAAAGTCATATTCGGTTTATAATGGCCCCAAAGTGACTTATTTAGAAAATAAAGTGGTTATGGGTATAAATCCTCTCAACCAATAGGTTTTGGACAATTTTACGTTACTATTTTAACCTTATCATTTAGATTTAACTCCAAGTTAAATAATTTATCTTTTATCGTGTCTTCGTGTTTTCTTACACTATATGGTCAATAAACTCACTATAACAAGCCTAACGAACCACAAGTGGTTAATTATTAATATATATATCCTTATATAATTAATTTGGCTGAACCTTAGTTTTTTAGGAATAAAATAACAATTAATAATATAATATTTGTTTTAAAAACTATTTTATGTTAATTTTGACACTATTTGGTACTTGATTCTTGTGAAAATCATAAGATAATGATTAGTTTGAAAAAATATAATTAAATAAATACTAAAATGTCATATTAATCTATAAATATAGTGAAATTCATAAAAATTCTAAAATTACATTTATTTGGGTATTTAAAACATCAATTATGTTAATATTTCATTAATAAGGTAATTACTGCATCATCATTGTGTCATAAATAAATTAAATTATTTAATGTCTAAAAATTATAAATAAAATACCATTATGTAGGAAATATTTTTATCTTTCTAATGAATATTTATAGTCAAATTTATCTTATGTATAACCCGGTATTAAAAATGTTTTAGTTATTAAACTTTGATTTTAACTTTTTTAATTATTTTTTAAATAAAATAATAATAAATGTCCTAATCTAATCCAATTGGACCTAATGGGTAATATTTTATCCCAAAGGTTGTTTTTTTTCGAATTACACTTATCCAATATAATGAGGACATGTGTTAGGGTAATAATAATATCATTTTTACCCTTAATTACCCTATTTACTTTTAACCGTGGTAAATAAAAGTAAAAAGTTACTATTCACCAAAAATTATTTTTATCTTATTGAAACACATTTTACTTTCTGATATCAACCATATCTCTTGGATTTTTGAAATTCCACTCACAGAAGCGATAGAATTAAGTTTTATGTAAATTTTCAAACTCTCCTATGAGGTGGGTAAAAGATGGTGAAAAGTTCAATAAAATTTTTATATGTCTAAAATTATTATAAATTTACTCCAATGAATTAAATTGAACTTATATAGGTATTATGTATCAATTTTGACCTAAAATAAATTTAAATAAAATAAATAATTATTTAAATAAAAATTTGGTTTTTAAATAGTAACCCACTGTTTTCACTATTCATAAAAAAATTAAAGTTTTTAGAAAAATCCCAAAAATTCACCCTAAGATAATTTTGATATTCTGAATCCAAAAATTAAGTCTATTTAAAAAGATAAAATTTATAAAATTTCAAAAAGTGGGTATTATTATTCATAAGGACTAGTTTATATAACATATCATTATTTAGTGAAACTCAATATTGCGTACAACACAAGCTATCGAGGAAGGTCACGATTGTGTGTAATGCAACCAAGTCAGGGATGCGTGTAGTGAAATCTCCTTTTTGTGTAGCTTACAACATAAGACATCAATGAAATTAAAGAGAATATTTTTCATAAAATCTCAGGGTGTTAAATTCTTCCCCCCTTAAAATGAATTTCTCCCTTGAAATTCATCAGGGTTATAAATGATTCACTACTCAAAAGTTTCTTTAATAGAAACCCACATCGTAAAAAGGAACACTGAAACTTATCTTTAAAAAAAAAGTATGAAACGTAACGGTTACCCAAATTAACTAATCACTGGGTTTCCACATTGTAGAACATAGGTGAAAATATGGATATAGAAGAGAAATATAACCATCATGTTCTTATGGAGAGTGGTAGAGAACATGGCTATGAAAAAGACAACAATCACAAAGCCATAAATTTTTGATGATCTAAGGTACCATCTGATTCATCAGATATGAGGACATTAGGAAAAAAGTTTTGGTTTTAAAGACCATTTCCCTAAATTTGAAGAATTTTTGAATTAAAAGAAATACTTACTTGATTTTGGTACAATATTACCATTGCTCATGCCTTGAACAATTTCCACTTCATCGCTTAAAGAAATGAAGATGAATTTGTCTTTTGCAAAGTGTTTGTAGATCATGCGATAGAATGATATGCAATTCCATCTATCTCAAACATATGATTAGAAAATTTTATATACATAAGTCCATCATATGGTGATATTAATAGTATATGGTTCCCAAAATGTACTTATACTTCATCTATCATAAAATAAAACTTGCTTCTACTAACCAGGGACTTCCTGGAGGCCAGTGGTAGGCGATAAAGACCTATCACACTTCGGTTATGGGTTTAATTCCCACAACCTTTTCCGACGCGATGGGTTGTCTCCCTTCTGGCATGGTGTATTTTTTTTAAAACATCACTATTATAACATTACAAAAATAATATTGAAAAATGTTCTATCCTTAAAAAATAATAACTTATGTTCAACATAATCCATTCCAATCTTTAGGCTTATCCAACATACTTCTTTCCAAAATCATAGTATAAAGATAACGATTACTAAAAAGGTCATATAACAAGCACGTGAATACAGTAATTTATCCCTCATATATGTTGTTGGTCACATTCCAATCATGTGAATACCTTAATCATGTCTTCTCTTGAAAAATGAATACCAATTGAAACTTAGTGAAAACATGAATGCTATCAAAAGTTAACTCTTTCCACATACCAAAATCCAAAAACTCTATATACTCAAACCATGATATAACCTTGTCCTTATATCAATCATGAGCTCATGAATACTATCAAACATTTAATTTTCTCCTTATCTTTTTATTATGCACATATAATCTGCTTTCCAAAATATTTGAATCACTTTTCATGGTTACCGGTACCATATAATTATCGAAAACCACAACAAACCATTACATAGATATTCCAATGTTCCACAATACTATAAATGAGATTCCACAACATTATTTTGTAATCCCTTTACATAAACACACAATCATTCCACCACATCATTGTCATACTCAACATTGCTAATAATTATCGCATGTGGCTTCCCTTTTTCCTTTTCCTTAAGAGGTTGCTTACGTCGATCATCATTAACCCTTGGATTAGGGCATTTGCTAGCATAATGCCCCATTTCCTTGCACTTGATGCATTAAAGTGTTGGTGGTGCGTTCTCTGCAGTCTTTTCATTATTCACATCATTATCAAACCATTTTCCATTACATTGACACTCAGCTTCTCGATGACCTTATTTTCCACACTTAAAACATTTTCTAGTCCCTTTAAGACAAACTCCACCATGCGTCTTTCCACACTTTGAGCATAAAGAAACATTCATCTTCTTTTCACCTTTATTATGAGATATCTCCTTGTAATCCATCTTTCGTTTCTTGTCAAAACCATGAGATGTATATGTTACACCAACTTCCAGTTCTACCTTGATATCACAACGTACAATTTCTTCATATCTACTAAATACTCTTATAGCTAATTCCCTTTGAAGACTTGGTTTTAAGCCACTAAAAAATAGACCAAATTTACATTCAGGTTGGATGATAAAGCCAGATGCATACCTTGCAAGCCTTGTAAAATTCGCTTCGTATATACCAAAAAATTCATCATCCTTTTTCTTAAACTCAAGTAAATCCTTTTCCATCTTTGTTCAAATAATATGAGGGAAGTAATTATTGAAAAATAAGTTCTTGAAGTCATCCCATTCCATGGATTAAATTTCATCTCGGGGCCTCGTATTCTTAATTACAGTCCATCATTGATCTGCTTCACCTTCTAAACAGCAAATAGCCAGAATGAATTTTTCATGTTCCAAACAACGAAGTATGGAAAATATCTTTTCAATGGTATCGATCCATTGTTTAGCAACAAGTGGATCAGAAGACCCACTTAAAGAAGGTGGATGTTGCCTAATGAAGGACTCAATAGAATATTGTTCCCTTCTATGCTCATTCAGAAGTCCAGAATGATTCATAGCTTGTGTAAGTATAACAATAATATTTTTCACCCCATCTCCCATAATGTTGGTTTGTTCAGGAGGACAATCATTGAATCGTCCATTACATTGATCAACACGGTTCCTTTAGGTTCCATCCATCGTCTAGAACCCAAAAAGAATAGTGTGAGAGGAAAAAATCATTATAGGGAAAACAATATAATAAAGGGGGAGTACCATCGATATCTAACATCTTAGGTTTAATTCTAATATCATTATTGTAATTCTAGGACTATAAGGTATACTTATACTTAACCATAGGGACATCCCTAGACATACCATAGAAATATCTCTAGGGATCTCACTAAATTTCTCGCATCCTAGTTTCGAAAGGTTGACTAAACCGAACCTCTGATACCAACTGTTGAGACCCAATCTTGACACACATAGACATTACATTACTTTTTCTGAATACATAATACATAACTAAAATAGACACCAAAGGACCGTAATATTTTAGTGTCTTTGGAAACACGAAATATAATCTTCTAATCTCGGTGAAAGATCTTCAACATCTACCATAAATATCATCCCTTTTTTTCTTACCTAAAACCTTTATTTATATCCTGGGGAAAAGAAAACATATAAAGGGTGATCTCAAAAGCTTAGTAAGGGTAATCATGGAGAAACTAAAACAAACCATATACATTTTATCTTCAAAACATGAACATAATATTTAAACCTCAAAATCTTGAGCAATGACATAAAACATGGCTGTACGTAAGTCATAGATCATAATGAAGCATTAATCATGATAAAATATCATGGGAATAAAACTTGTAATTGTGTAAAAAAATTAATCACCTGATATGATTTCCATAGTAGACAAGGTATTGCTGCCAAGACCATCTTATTGGACAAAGTCCATTTCTGAATTGTGTTCACTCCTCATTCCAGTCCTGTAACACTGAACCAGATTAACTTACCGTTCCAGCCATGTCTATCTAATGAGATATAAATCTTTACCCAATGCATTAGAGGGAGATATAGGTCCCGCCCATCTCATAATGAAATCATTATTACTTGTTCCATAACATAAACATAAATCATTCATCATAATTCAAAGAATAAAATGGGTTTCATAAACATCATCCCACCATAACATAATCCATATAAAACAAATGGATATCATTTCTTCAATTGAAAATTGAAACCATGTAAATCCTAGAGACATTATACTTGAAACATACACATATGAAATAATGTCATCTTAGATGGGAAATGGTTTTGATAAAACACTTGAAATGAATTCTTGTGGAAACTATTCTTTCTTCTTAAAATCATTTTCTTTTCACAAAATACCATGAAATTTTAAAAGAAAATTATTTTTTTTGAAAAAAAGTCATTAAATCTTGTAGAGTAAGATTCATGAAAATGAGGCATTATGAAACCATAAAAATCCGTTCACGCCGTATAAGTTAAAAATAACATTATTCTCGTACTTTTGTTAGAAAAGTCAAAAAGTTCCTCGTGTGGTAAACAAAAGTAAGGTTCCTTTCATAACATGTGGTAAATTTCAAAAATGGGTAAAAAGGACTTTATAAATACATGATTTTTTTAGAAAACATGGGCATGGATGATAACAATAACACCAGTAAATACTTACGAATAACAATCTCGGATAAGAATGAGATTGGAATAGTTATCCCTTACTTTAGATCAGATATGATTCGTACATATCTGAACCTACTGTATAATGATTTAAATAATGTCATTGAATTATTACAGAATCATATTCATTGTTATGATATCATATATGGTTCACTTATGACTCTATATGACCCGTTTTTTTGTATATTCTATGTTAAAGCAGCGTTTTGGGTAAAATTGTTTTATTTATTGTAAGTGTTTGGACTTGTTGTTCTTGATAATATTATTACTTATATCTTGATTTACTTACTTATATAATGTAAATCATGATTTATATATCATATATATATTCATTACATATATATATATAATATATAGATAAATGAAATGAAATACACCGTTCATGGAGACGATAGGCTATACGTACGCATGAACGTTGTTTTAGTTTCCTTGTTGAATTGAATGAAATTAAGTATATGACATAAAAATATATATAAATAAATTCGGTATCATTTTTAAGTCATATATTTCATTATTACTTATTATATATACTTTATAATCATTCTTTAATTTCTTACATGGAAAATAAATCTCATCGCGTCGTGAAGACAGTAATCCGTACGTACGCATGAGTGATGATATCATTCCCATATTTATTGAATGGAATTGGAGTGTTTGATATAATATATTATAATCAGTATGGTGTTATAATAACCATATATAGTTATTCTTTACACCAAAATACACATCCGTGTAAGGTGGTGGTGGAAAAACAGATTACACCACGACGTGGAGACGATATTCCATACATACGCACGCGCGGTGATTTCGTTTTATATAGGATGGATAGAAGGTGAAATAGGGTAGTTTAATATTTATAATAACATACCAGAATATACGTAATACATATTTTATTACTTAATAATTAAACAAGTAAAGAAGAAGATGTTGAATAAGAAGGAAACTTGAAAGAATCGGTAGAAGAGATTACCACTTCTTTGACGCACATCCTTTAAAATTCTTCTTAGGGCACTAGAGTTGGTCTTTTGAGTAGAAACGAACCTCTATGATATAAATAGAGAGGTTGAGAAGAATAATTTTTAGGGGTTTTCCGAGATTCAAGGCTCAAAAGGGTGTGAAGAGAAGAGGGAAGGGGTGCCCTTTTTATAAGGGAGGAGAGGGGCACCTTTGGAAAAACACAAAATATTATTTTAAAATAAAGTCATATTAGGTTTATAATGGCTCCAAAGATACTTATTTCAAAGATAAAGTGGGGATGGGTCTAAATACTCTCAAAAAATAGGTTTTAGACAAGTTTAGGTTACTATTTTAACCTTATCATTTAGATTTAACTCTATGTTAAATAATTTAACTTTTACCGTGTCTTCATGTTTTCTTACACTATATGGTTAATAAACTTACTATATCATGCCAAACGAACCACAAGTGGTTAATTATTAATATATATATTCTTATATAAGTCATTTGGCTGAACCTTATATTTTTAGGAATAAAATAACAATTAATAATATAATATTTGTTTTAGAAACTATTTTATGTCAATTTTGACACTATTTGGTACTTGATTTTTTTAAAAATCATAAGAGAATGATTAGTTAGACCAAATATAATTAAATAAAAACTAAAATGTCATATTAACCTATAAAAATAGTGGAATTCATAAAAGTCTAAAATTACATTTATTTGGGTATTTATAACATCAATTATGTTAATATTTCATTAATAAGGTAATTACAGCATCATCATTGTGTCATAAATAACTTAAATTATTTAATGTCTAAAAATTATAAATAAAATACCATTATGTAGGAAATATTTTTTTCTTTATAAATAATATTTATATTCAAATTTATCTTATGTATAACCCTATATTAAAAATGTTTTAGTTATTAAACATTGATTTTAACTATTTTAATTATTTTATAAATAAAATAATAATAAATGTCCTAATCTAATCCAATTGGACCTAATGGGTAATATTTTATCCCAAAGGTTGTTTTTTGTCGAATTACACTTATCCAATATAATTAGGACATGTGTTAGGGTAATAATAATATCATTTTTACCCTTAATTACCCTATTTACTTTTAACCGTGGTAAATAAATGTAAAAAGTTACTATTCACCAAAAATTATTTTTATTTTATTAAACCAAATTTTACTTTCTGATATCAACTATGTCTCTCAGATTTTTGAAATTCCACTCACAAAAGGGGTAAAATTATGTTTTATGTATATTTTCAAACTCTTCTAGGAGGTGGGTAAAAGATGGTGAAAAGTTCAATAAAATTTTTATATGTCTAAAATTATTATAAAATGACTCCAATGAATTACATTGAACATATATAGGTATTATGTATCAATTTTGACCTAAAATAAATTTAAATAAAATAAATAATTATTTAAATAAAAATTTGGTTTTTAAATAGTAACCCAGTGTTTTCACTATTCATAAAAAATTGATAGTTTTCAGAAAAATACCAAAAATTCACACTAGGCTAATTTTGATATTCCAAATACAAAAATGAAGTCCATTTAGAAAGAAAAAATTTATAAAATTTCAAAAAGTGGGTATTATTATTCATAACGACTAGTTTATATAACATATCATTGTTTAGTGAAACTCGATATTGCGTACAACACAAGCTATCGAGGAAAGTTGCGATTGCGTGTAATGTAAGCCAAGTCAGGGATGTGTGTAGTGAAATCCCCTTTTTGTGTAGCGTACAACACAAGACATCAATGAAATTAAAAATAATATTTTTCATAAAATCTCGGGGTGTTGCATTCTACCCCTCTTAAAATGAATTTCTCCCTCGAAATTCATCAGGGTTATAAATGATTTACTAAACAAAAGTTTCTTTAATAGAAACCCACATCGTAAAAAGGAAGACCAAAACATATCTTTAAAAAAAAATGTATGAAACGTAATGGTTACCCAAATTAACTAATCACTGGGTTTCCACATTGTAGAACATAGGTGAAAATATGGATATAGAAGAGAAATCTTACCATCATGTTCTGATGGAGAGTGGTAGAGAACATGGGTATGAAAAAGACAACAATCAAAAAGCCATAAATTTGTGATGATCTAAGGTACCATCTGATTCATCGGATATGAGGACACTAGGACAACATTTTTGGTTTTAAAGACCATTTCCCTAAATTTGAAGAATTTTTGAATTAAAAGAAATACTTACTTGATTTTGGTACAATCTTACCGTTGCTCCTGCCTTGAACAATTTCCAAATCATCTATTAAAGAAATGAATATGAATTTGTCTTTTGCATAGTGTTAGTAGATCATGCGATAGAATGATAGGTAATTCCATGAGTCTCAAACATAGGATTAGAAAATGTTATATACATAAGTCCATCTTATGGTGAGATTAATTGTATATGGTTCCAAAAATGGACTTATACATCATCTATAATAAAATAAAACTAGTTTCTACTAACTAGGGACTTATTGTAGGCTAGTGGTAGGCGATAAAGGCATGTCACACTTTGGTTGTGGGTTTAATTCCTACAACCTTGTACGAAGCGATGGGTTGTCTCCCTTCCTGCAGGTTGTATTTTTTTTTAAAACTTCACTATTATAACATTACAGAAAAAATATTGAAAAAATTTCTACCCTTAAAAAATACTAACTTATGTTCAACATAATCCATTATAATCATTTGGCTTATCCAAAATACTTCTTTCCAAAATCATAGTATAAAGAGAATTATTACTAAAAAGGTCATATAACAAGCACATGAATACAGTCATTTATCCCTCATATATATTGTTGGTCACATTCCAATCATGTGAATACCTTAATCATGACTTCTCTTGAAAAATTAATACCCATTGAACCTTAGTGAAAACATGAATGCTGTCAAAAGTTAACTCTTTCCACATACCAAAATCCAAAAATTCTATATACTCAAACCATGATATAAACTTGTACTTATATCTATCATGAGATCATGAATACTATCAAACATTTAATTTTATCCTTATCCTTTTATTATGCACTTATCATCTTCTTTCCAAAATATTTGAATCACTTTTCATGGTTACCGGTACCATATAATTATCGAAAACCACAATAAACCATTACATAGATATTCTAATGTTCCACAATACTATAAATGAGATTCCACAACATTATTTTGTAATCACTTTACATAAACAAATAATCATTCCACTACATAATTTTCATACTCAACATTGCTAATAATGATCACATGTGACTTTCCTTTGTCCTTTTCCTTAAGAGGTTTCTCTGGTCGATCATCATTAACCCTTGGATTAGGGCATTGGCTAGCATAATGCCCCATTTCCTTGCACTTGATGTATTAGAGTGTTGGTGGTGTGTTCTATGCAGTATTTTCTTTATTCACATCATTAGAAAACCTTTTTCCATTACATCAACACACAGATGCTTGACGAACTTCTTTTCCACACTTAAAACATTTTCTAGTCCCTTTAAGACAATCTCCACCATGCTTCTTTCCACACTTTGAGCATAAAGAAACATTCATCTTTTTTTCACCTTTATTATGAGATTTCTCCTTGTAATCCATCTTTCATTTCTTGTCAAAACCATGAGATGGATATGTTACACCAACTCCTAGTTCTACCTTGATAGCACAAAGTACAATTTCTTCATAGATACTAAAGACTCTTATAGATAATTCCCTTCGAAGACTCGGTTTTAAGCCATTGAAAAATAAACCAACTTTACATTCAGGTTGGATGATAAAGCCAGATGCATACCTTGCAAGCCTTGTAAAATTCGCTTCATATATACCAACAAATTCATCATACTTTTGCTTAAAATCAAGGAAATCCTTTTCCATCTTTGTTCAAATAATATGAGGGAAGTACTTATTGAAAAATAAGTTCTTGAACTCATCCCATTCCATGGATTCAATTTCATCTCGGGGCCTCGTATTCTTAATTAGAGTCCACCATTGATCTGCTTCACCTTCTAAACAGTAAATAGGGAGAATGAATCTTTCATGTTCCAAACAACGAAGTATGGAAAATATCTTTTCAATGGTACTGATCCATTTTTCACCAACAAGTGGATCAGAAGACCCACTGAAAGAAGGTGGACGTTTCCTAATGAAGGACTCAATAGAATATTGTTCCCTTCTCTGCTCATTTGGAATTCCAAAATGATTCATAGCTTATGTAAGTATAGAAATAATATTTTTCACCCCATCTCCCATAATGTTGGTTTGTTCAGGGGGACAATCATTGCATCGTCCATTACATTGATCAACACGGTTCCTTCAGGTTCCATCCATCGTCTAAAACCCAAAAATAATAGTGTCAGAGGAAAAAATCATTCTAGGGAAAACAATATAATAAAGGGGTAGTACCTTCGATATCTAACATCTTAGGTTTAATTCTAATATCATTAACGTAATTCTAGGACTATAACCTATACATATACTTAACCATAGGGACATCCCTAGACATATCTTAGAAACATCTCTTGGGATCTCACTAAAGTTCTTGCATCATAGTTTCCAAAGGTTGACTAAACCAAACCTCTGATACCAACTGTTGAGACCCAATCTTGACATACATAGACATTACATTACATTTTCGGAATACATAATACATAAATAAAATAGAAACCAAAGGACCGTAATAGTTCAGTGTCTTTGGAAACTTGGAATATAATCTTATAATCTTGGTGAAAGATCTTCAACATCTCCCATAAAGATCATCCCTTTTTTTCTTACCTAAAACCTTTATTTATATCCTGGGGAAAAAAACATATAAAGGGTGAGCTCAAATTCTCAGTAAGGGTAATCATGGAGAAACTAAAACAAACCATATACATTTTATCTTCAAAACATGAACATAATATTTAAACATCAAAATCTTTAGCAATGACATAAAACATGGAAGTATGTAAGGCATAGATCATAATGAAGCACTAATCATGATAAAATAGCATGGGAATAAAACTTGTAATTGTCAAAAAACATTAATCGCATGATATGATTTCTACAATAGCCAAGGTACTACTGCCAAGACCATCTTAGTGGACAATCTCCCTTTCTAAATCGAGTTCGCACCTCGTTCCTGTCCTGTAACACTAAACCATATTAACTTACCATTCCAGCCATGTCTATCTCATGAGATATAAATCTTTACCCAATGCATTGGAGGTAGATATAGGTCCCACCCATCTCATAATGAAATCATTATTACTTGTGCCACAACATAAACATAAATCATTCATCATAATTCAAAGAATAAAATGGGTTTCATAAACATCATCCCATCATAACATAATACATATAAAACAAATGGATATCATTTCATCAATTTAAAATTCAAACCATGTAAATCATAGATACATTATACTTGAAACATACATATATGAAATAATGTTATCTTAGATGGGAAATGGTTTTCCTAAAACACTTGAAATGAATTCTTGCGGAAAATATTATTTCTTCTTCAAAATAATTTTCTTTTCACAAAATACCATGAAATTTTAAAAGAAAAGTATTTTTTATAAATTAGTCATAAAATATTTTAGAGTATGCTTCATGAAAATGAGGTGTTATAAAACCGTAAAAATCTGTTCACATCATATAAGTTAAAAATAACATTCTTCTCGTACTTTTATCAGAAAAGTCAAAAAGCTCCTCGTGTGGTAATAAAAAGTAAGGGTCATTTCATAACATGTGGTAAATTTTAAAAATTGGTAAAATGGACTTTAAAAATATATGAAAACATTTTTTGAAAACATGGGCATGGATGATAACAATAACACCAGTAAATACTTACGAATAACAATCTTGGATAAGAACGAGATTGGAATAGTTATCCCTTACCTTAGGTATGATATGATTCGTACATATCTGAACCTCCTGTATAATTATTTAAATAATGTCATTGAATTATTACAGAATCAAATTCTTTGTTTTTATATCATATATGGTTTACGTATGACTTTATATTACCCGTTTTTTGTAAATTCTATATTAAAGCAACGTTTTGGGTAAAATCATTTTATTTATCGTACGTGTTTGGAATTGTTGTTATTGATAATATTATTAATTAAATCTTGATTTACTCACTTCCAGAATGTAAATATTTATTTATATATCATATATATATTCATTACATATATATATATATAATAGATATATAAATGAAATGAAATACACCGTTCATGGAGACGGTAGGCTATATGTACGCATGAACATTGTTTTCGTTTCCCAGTTGAATTGAATGAAATTAAGTAGATGACATAAATATATATATACATAAATATAGTAGCATTTTTAAGTCATATATTTCATGATTACTTATTATATATACTTTATAATCATTCTTGAATTGTTAACATGGAAAATGAATCTCATCACGTCGTGGAGACAGTAATCTGTACGTACGCACAAGCAATGATATCATTCCCATATTTATTGAATGGAATTGGAGTGGATGATATAATATCTTAGAATCAGTATGGTGTTATAATAACCATATATAGTTATTCTTTACACCAATATACCCATCCAAGTAAGGTGGTGGTGGAAAAACAGATTACACCACGACGTGGAGACGGTATTCTGTACGTACGCACGTGCGGTGATTTCGTTTTTTGTAGGATGGATAGAAGGTGAAAAAGGGTTGTTTCATATTTATAATAACATATCAAAATATAATTAATACTGATGATATTAATTTATAATTAAACAACTAAATAAGAAGAATTTGAAGAAGAAGAAAACTTGAAAGAATCAGTAGAAGAGATCACCTATTTTCGACGCACCTCCTTTAAACTTCTTCTTAGGGCACTAGAGTTGGTCTTTTGATAAGACAAAAACCTCTATGATATAAAAATAGATGTTGATAAGAGTAATTTTTAGGGGTTGTCCGAGCTTCAAGGCTCAAATGGGTGTGAAAAGAAGAGGGAAGGGGTGCCCTTTTTATAAGGGAGGAGAGGGGCACCTTTGGAATAACTTAAAATATTATTTTATAATAAAGTCATATTCGGTTTATAATGGCTCCAAAGTGACTTATTTCGAAGATAAAGTGTATATGGGTCAAAATCCTATCAACCAATGGGTTTTAGACAAGTTTAGGTTACTATTTTAACCTTATCATTTAGATTTAACTCTAAGTTAATTAATTTAACTTTTTTCATGTCTTCTTATTTTCTTACACTATATTGTTTATAAAATTACTATAACAAGCTTAAAAAACCCCAAGTGGTTAATTATTAATATATATATATCTTTATATAAGTCATTTGGCCGAACCTTAGATTTTTAGGAATAAAAAACAATTAATAATATAATATTTGTTTTAAAAACTATTTTTTGTCAATTTTGACACTATTAGGTACATGATTTTTGTGATAATCATAACAGCATAATTAGTTCAAAAATATTTAAATAAATAAATAATAAAATTTCATATTAACCTAGAAAATTAGTTTAATTCATAAAAAGTCTAAAATTACATTTATTTGGGTATTTATAACATCAATTATGTTAACATTTCATTAATAAGGTAATTACTGCATCATCATTGTGTCATAAATAAATTAAATTATTTAATGTCTAAAAATTATTAATAAAATACCATTATATAGGAAATATTTTTATCTTTATAATTAATATTTATAGTCAAATTTATCCTTTGTATAACCCTATATTAGAAATGTTTTATTTATTAAACATTGATTTTAACTATTTTAATTCTTCTTTAAATAAAACAATAATAAATGTCCTAATCTAATCCAAGTGGACCTAATGGATAATATTTTATCCCTAAGGTTGTTTTTGGTCGAATTAAACTTTTCTAATAGAATTAGGATATGTTTTAGGGTAATAATAATATCATTTTTACCCTTAATTACCATATTTACTTTTAACCGTGGTAAATAAAAGTAAAAAGTTACTATTCAACAAAAATATTTTTATCTTATTGAACCACATTTTACTTACTGATATCAACCGTGTCTCTCGGATTTTTGAAATTCCACTCACAGAAGCTATAAAATTATGTTTTATGTAAATTTTCCAACTCTCCTAGGAGGTGGGTAAAAGATGGTGAAAAGTTTAATAAAATATTTATATGTCTAAAATTATTATAAAATGACCCCAATGAATTACATTGAACTTATATAGGTATTATGTATCAATTTTGACCTAAAATAAATTTAAATAAAATAAATAATTATTTAAATAAAAAGTTGGTTTTTAAATAGTAACCCATTGTTTTCACTATTTATCAAAAATTGAAAGTTTTCAGAAAAATACCAAAAATTTACCCTAGAAAAATTTCGATATTTAGAATCCAAAAATGAAGTGCATTTGAAAAGATAAAATTTATAAAATTTTAAAAAATGGGTATTACTATTCATAATGACTAGTTTATATAACATATCGTTGTTTAGTGAAAATCAGTATTGCGTACAACACATGCTATCATGGAAGGTCGCGATTGCGTGTAATACAAGCCCAATCAGGGATGCGTATAGTGAAATATCCTTTTGTTTTAGCTTACAACACAAGACATCAATGAAATTAAAAATAATATTTTTCATAAAATCTCCAGGTGTTACAACTTTCCATTTTATTACTTGTTTACTATTTTTTGTCATTCTGATGTTCTGATTTCCTTACTAATTGCAGTGAAACATCAAAGGTCACCATTTTATTTATTGTTTCATTATTAAATATTGTATTTAGTTTATTATAATTAGTTTCAATCATGGATTATGTTGATTTGAACAATTTATTTACCATTTCAAGCATGTTTTCATATGTTTCAATTTGATTAATACTATGATGCACGACTAATCTGCTTAGGGTTAGGGGTCGAGAGTTGGGGTGACTTTAAACTGAATTAATTTCAAGATCAAAACATGGTATCCAAATGGCTATTAATTAGGTTCAAAACAATTTTTAATCACATAGTTTTTCATTTAACCTAACCATCAAAAAATAAATTGAAGGACCCTAACCTAATTAGAGTTGACCAAACTTGGACCAATAGCTCGTGATACTTTCTGCATAGAAGTTAATATTTCTGAACCAAGGTTATTAACTATCTCTGGACCAAGGAGTATTTGTTATCTTAGGTAGATCCAATTGGTTGGACCAAATGGAATTGGTGACCTTTGCACCACTTTCTAGACTAAGACATAGGTCCATCCCAAGATAAATTTAGGGTTATCCTTTTCCGAAGCCCTAAAATTGACCATGATACCTTCTTTACCATTTTAATTAAACCCATTCTACATAGTTCTTAGAAAATCCAAACCTGAGAGTGATCATAAGAAATCCCCCCAAAAGGTTCTTATCACTAGGTTACCTGCCTACCAATTGTCTATATGGGTTTGACCCTACACTACCGTTGTGATATGCCTTTATAGATGAGGGTTGTTTGGGAGATTTAAATTCTAATATGACCAATTCATGCTCATAATCAACGAATCAGTGTGGGATAATTAGTTCCTCATTTGAGAGAGTTTCCTAGCATTCCTCTTTTGAGAGGTTCTTTGGTATATTTATATTTACGTTTTCTATCCTTCTCCTTAGAGTATTGACTAACAACACTTGGATATGAAGATAATCCCACCAAGGTTTTGGTGATTATTGTTATTAGTGGATACTGAAAGAGACATGAATTCATCAATTCATGTTTGATCTAAATATTCCAAACCCATTCAAAATTTATTTTTACTTTATTATTTCCTTAATTTTTTTTTGATTAACTTATTATTATCTTGGATGTGTTTTATAATTTATTCCACTATGTACTGAGGGACGAAAACTATAACATATCACCCCTCACCCTTTGGCTTGGAAAGAGGTTGGGCTGTTACTGGGCTTTAGGTAACATCCTCAAGACACTAAAGTCTAACAATAAATACAAAGAGATTCAAGAATGTTGGTGTCGATTTTCCTTTTTCAAAGATAAAACACTCAAACAAAATAAACAATAAACATTCAATCCTTTATATGATACATGAACAAAAATACAACCAAAATAATAATCAAAAATAAATAACCATATTAGTATACCAAATGAAACAAAAGACAATAACTAGAAAAATACAAAGAGATTCCAATATCCAAGAATCCAAAAAGAGATAATCCCAAGAAACACCTGAATAATATCCAAGCACCAACTCCACCTTCTATTCCCACAAAATCAAAATGCACCACTGGAGAAATATAATACATTCCCTTTACCTGTGTCCTAATAAATGGAATATTAAAATGCACTGAGGTTCCCAAAGAAGGGGGTGGTTATAAAGTTAGTAGGATTTCCCCAAAGAATTCCCAACTCATTCCACTAGGACAAAAACCAATTTTCATATTTTATATAAAACAGTTTAAAATCAGTTTAAACAATTTAAATCAAAACCATAAATAAGTTTCTTTGTAAAGTAATAAGAAAATAATATAAAAAGTTTATCATTTATTTTTCACACCCATTCCATGTTTCCATGCACGCACACACATGAATTCTAAGTGATAGTTCCATAATAATGTGTGGTCTCTCATCCATCTACCAAGTCATCACTAGGTGGACAATCACTTTGTTCCCTAATTACACACACCCCATTTCTAGGTCATGTCCCACTATCCCAATGGTACAAACCTCTTATTGAAATTCATGTAAAAATCATGAACTCAATCCAACTAAATATGAAAAATCTCATGCCAAATTCCATTTCACATAAAACCTGATTCTATTTTGAAAATATTTCATCAAATAACTTGTGTGCATAAAACCACTACCATAATTTTAAAACTATCATTTTAAAATTATAACCAAACAGTATTTTCTAAAAATAATTCCTTTTCCTACAATTCCAAATCCATAAACAAAAATGTATTTCCATTATGAGTATCATAAAGTATAACAACAAATTTAAGAAACAAAATTAATTAAAATAAAGACTTAATGTTCTAAGTCAAGTATATGTGAGAGAGAATCCACCTACCTCTCAATAGTTGAATGCAATAATGAACAACACTACGGTTCTCTAGATTCCAGCTTGGATATTCTTCATTAAATAAATCCAATACTATCTCATCAATATTCCCATCATAGAATATATATCATTCCAATATAGACTAGATCTATAGTTTTGGGAGAGAGAAGAAAAATAGATCTAAGAAGAATAGTGAAGAAAGAATACTTAATGTTAAATCTGAATATCCAACACACTTTGATTATCCTAAGAATCATTTCCGAATTGAAAGGAAATTCAATAAATACTTTGGAGGGAGAGGAATTTGAGATCCTTGAGAATTTGAAAATTATTTAGGGATTCATGACATAAATTAGATTATATCAAAGATTTTCTAGGTGTTAAATGTATTCCTCATAGTTTGGAAAAAGTGAATCAACCATGCTTTTCTACTACCTTAAGTCCACCCATTGTACAATTGGATCACATGTTTTCATAAACAATTCACTAATCGTGCTTTTCTCATATGTAATATAGTGCAATGTTTGTCCTATAAATTCACATAGTTTGGACAAATCGTGCATCGACCAAATTACCAATGTCCTCCCTTGTATGGTTTCCTAGAGGTGGTTCATGGTTTCTACTAACTTGCACCAACCGTGAACCTCCATAAATTCCTCAAAACATGTCAAACCCCCTCAAAACCTCTAGAAACATAACTGGATAAATATATAGACTCAATATACAAGAAGAAATGGTCATGTACCTAAAACTGGGGTGCTACATTCTCCCCACCATTGGTCTTTCCATGTCTGAAAATGTAGGAAACTTATGTTGTTATGAAAGTGTTTGGGCCATTACTCTGACATTTCCTTTTCACAATCCCATGTTTCTTCCTAAATCTGACCATGTTTCCATAAAACCTACACTAAACTGATGGTTTTCAAACACAAGGTCTTGTCCTTCCTATCCATAATCCACATCGGCACATGAATCAACATATCATCTGGTTAAACATTAATGTAACGTCCCAACCTGGGTACCACTCCACAGGTGCCCCGAACCCGGTTCGCCACATGACCTCAAGAGCATTTCCCCAAATTCCAGAGGCTGCCGACTAGCAGCGAGGGCCCAGGTCTGATAGTGGGAAAACTATGCCCTCATTTGTCAAAGTGAAATGCAGCAGAAAGAAATTAAACATACAACAACAACAGAAGTAGTAAAACATACACAAATGAAACAAACAACATTAGTGGATATAACCAACACTTATGATACATGTCTCAAGTTCTATGAAAATATCCAGAACATGTTATACATCAATACCGCACAACCGAAAGCAGAGTACATCAAAACAAAGCAAAACAGCTGGCAGCAGCATCACGAGCCTAGGCTCGGTCCCATGCCCTCCTACTTCTCAGCAGAAATCATGTACCTGTATAGGGACCCTTTCCCTTATCCACACCAATAGCAACGTAATCTGTTTGGGCCGAAAAGTGTGACCCAAATAGGGTGTGAGAAATATATCTCAGTAGGCACCCACCAAAGTCTCGTGCCCAACTGTGTATAAGCATTCAACAACAGTGTGCAATAGTAAATGCAATAAAGTAAGTAGTAATGAAAAGTAACTAACTTAACAATTAAATTGACATTTTATTATTCATTTAATCCATTAAATATTAGAAATAACCACAGTGCATTTCTAAGTAAACAGTCCATGTCCTCAGACAAGAAAAACCTTACCCTTAGGTAAGCAGAATCCCACCCACAGGTATAGCCCTCTGGCGTAACAGAATTTTCCCTCAGGCATAGTAAGTGTCTCCCTCAGGCACAGAAGTGAAGCCCTCAGGCACAAAAGGTTTCCCTCAGGCGAAATAGTATGTTTCCCTTAGGCTAGTACAATCACGCCCTCAGGATATAACAAAACACCGCCCTCAGGCATAAGTAACCAGGACATGCCCAAGGTATAAACATGAAATTTGAATACAATTCCTCTCAAGGAAAAAGTAATGCATAATTTAAACAAGTCATACCCTCGGGTATTCTGGACAAATGGCTAAACAAGGGAACAAACCCCTCCGGATGGTCCTAGATCCAAGCAATGATCCCAACCAACATTTTATTATCATAATTAATCACCTATTCAATTATAGCTGTTTAATATAGAAATGGCATCATCCACATGACACCCCAACATGGGTACATGGCACAAAAATGCATAAAACACATGACAGTTGGAAAAATTAACACCAATCCACCTACCTTATACACCAACAAGCGCTATACACGAACGTCGGTTCCAGAAATTCCCAAGAACGACGTAGATATGACGAAGAATAAAACCCGTTTAAACGTAAATAACTTTCTCTCAAGAAAGAATTGGTATGAATGACTTAAGGAGAGTAGAGGGCTTACCCATGCGGTTCCAACGAGATCGTTCGAGGTGGAAAAAAATTCCAGACAAACACTCAGCGGATCTTCAAAGGTTCAGCCATCCCCTCCCACTCCTTCCTCTGGTTCTAAGCCTTCCCTATGAACATGGGAGGCTACTGCCCATTTTAAGCCAAAAAAACAAAGTATACGGCTTGTACTTCCAAGTACACGGCGTGTACTTACAAGTACACAGCATGTACTTCCCATTTTTTAAACTGTTCCTCCGGAGGCTTCCCACCAGCATGGCACTATTCACCTACCGACAAGACTACACAACTTGTCATTGTGAGTACATGGCGTGTGCTGCCCCACAGCTAGCCACCGCCTTATTATTCACCTACCGACTGACTACACGACGTGTAGAGGACCACTACACGTCGTGTAGTCGGTTCCTACACACTTCATCACTGGCACGACCACACACCCTGTGTACTCACTCCACACGACCAAAAGTACATGACATGTAGATAAAGTGCATCGCGTGTACATTAAAAATAAAATGGAATTTTCCCCATTTTCCATATTTTCTCAAAAACACCTAAAGAAAATAGAAAATAAGAAACCCGTACCTCAGAAACAAGAACCAGGTTCTTACAAACTTCCCCCCTTATAGCAATTCATCCTCGAATTGCCCCTCCAAGGGTGGTGAAGATATAGCGATGAACAACTCCGACCACTGAGCACGTACGTCGGTCTCCCTCTCCCAGGTTTCGTCCTATACTCGGCCATGCTTCCAGAGAACCCGTATGAGAGGAACTGACCGGCCTCAGAGAACCTTCATGCACCAGTCAACGATATGAATCAGATGCTCCTCAAAGGACACATCTGCTTCCAGCTCAACTTTTTCTGGATGAAAGGTGTGAGACGGGTCTAAATGATGGCGGTGCAACTGAGATACATGGAAGATGTCGTACATGGATCAATACCTCTAAGGTAACCTCAAACGATAAGCAACCAGCCCGACTCTCTCCAAAATCTCAAATGGACCCACATACCTTGGTGAAAGTTTACACTATCTCTTGATCCGCTTGTGTCCCAGCCTCAGCGAAACACACAAGAAAACCTGATCCCCGACCATGAACTCCAAAGGTTATCTACGGCGATCAACATAAGATTTATGACGAGACTGCGTGGTAGCCATCCGCTTCTAAATCAACTGGACCTGCTCAGAAGTCTCCTGCACGAGACGTGGTCCAAGCAAAGCTGCATCACCTGCCTCTAACCAGCACAAAGGTGATCGGCACGACCTACCAAATAGAGCCTCGTATGGTGACATCTCAATAGTTACCTGAAAACTATTATTATAGGAAAAATCTACTAGGGGTATATGCTTCTGCCAAGAGCCCCCCAAGTCTAGGAGGTGTTCTCACAACATGTCCTCATGCACCTGTATAGTACGCTCTGACTGGCCATCTGTTTGAGGGTAGTATGCTGTGCTCTGAAGCACCTGTATACCCCTGTGCCCTCTGAAAACTCTGCCAGAAATGCAATGTAAAACAGACGTCCCTATCTGAAATGATAGAACAAGGGACCCATGAAGACGCACGATCTCTCAGATATACATCCTTCCGAGATCGTCAACACCAAAGGTCTCCTTGATCAGCAAGAAGTGATCCACCTTTGTGAGTCTGTCTACAACAACCCACACAGCATCATTGCCTTGAGGTGACCTCAGCAAACCAGTCACGAAGTCCATCGCGACATCATCCCATTTCCACTCTGGAATGGGTAACTGCTGTAATAGTCCAGCTAGTCTCTAATGCTCTGCCTTCACCTGCTAACAGGTGGAACACCTTGTAACAAAACCAGCTACTTCTCTCTTTATAACTGGCCACCAGTAATGATGTCTCAAGTCACAGTACATCTTGGTATCCCCGGGATGAACTTCCCAAGATGAATCATGAAACTCCCGCATCAGATCCTCACGTATATCCCATAGAACCCATACAAATCCATGGAAACGCAGAACCTCATCATCACCGATCGTCCAACCAAGAGGAGGGTCCTCACTTGCCACTGACTCCCGTAGAACTAGGCCTTCTGAATCAGATAGTTTTCTCATCCTCACTCAACCCAGGAGGGTATAAGTCACAGCTAAAGAGGAAAGATAATTATGCCATTGACTGTCGTCCACTTCCAAATTTATTTAGAGAACAAAGCCATAAGATGTCACTCACCACTGGCCTCCTGCACTACCTGTATCTGAGACTTCCTTCTTAGTGCATCAAATAATGCATTACCTTTACCATGAGTAGAGGTAAGCTCAAAATCGAAGGACTGAAGGTATTCGACCCACCTTCGCTGCCTCAGATTCATGTCACGCTGAGTAAAGATATACTTGAGACTTTTGTGGTCGGTGAGGACCAAAAAACATTCTCCCAACATATAATGTCTCCAACAATGCAACGCATGAACAACTGCGGCCAACTCGATATCATGCGTCGGGTAATTCCTCTCATGTGGCGTCAACTGCCGAGACCCGTACGAAACTACTCGATCACCCTACATCAACACTCTCCCATCCCAATCCATGATGCATCAGAGTAAACTGTATAGCTCTGCCCTTGCTCTGGGAGTATAAGGATCGGTGCTGTTTTCAACCTTCTATTCAGGTCCTGAAAGGCTGTCTCGCAAGATTCTGACCAAACAAACTTCACACGCTTCTTATTCAAGCCCGTCAATGGCGCTGCTAAGCGGGAGAAGTCCTGTATAAAGCGTCTGTAGTAACCAGCCAGCCATAATAAAATCTGTATATCAAACATGTTCTTAGGCTGATCCTTGGAAACTACTGATCTCACCTTCTATAGGCCTACTGAAACTCCTGTCTCTGAGATAATATTACCCAGGAAGTGAATCTTTTCCATCCAAAAGTGGCACTTTGAGAGCTTAGCATATAACCGATGCTCTCTCAGTGTACTCAATATGATCTCAAGATGGGTGGCATGGTCGTGTCGAGTGTGAGAGTACACCAAGATGTCTTCCATGAATACTACCACAAAAGAGTCCAGATAAGGATGGAACAAACGATTCATCAGAGCCATGAAAACTGCTGGCGTGTTCGTGAGTCCGAACTACATAATTGTATACTCGTATAGACCATACATGCTCTTGAAAGCCATGAGATGTATATCAGATGGTCTAACGTGCAACTGATGATATCATGATCTCAAGTCAATCTTTGAGAACACTCATGCTCCACGAAGTTGATCAAGAAGATCATCAATCCTTGGCAAGGAATATCAGTACTTGACCTTCATCTATTTAAACTTCCGATAATCCACACAGAATCTGAGGGTATAATCCGCCTTCTTCGCAAAGAGGACCGGAGAACCCCATGGAGAAGTACTGGGTCAGATAAAACCCTTTACCTGTAACTCCTCTAACTACCTCTTGAGCTCCTGAAACTCTGGTGTAGCCATCCTATAAGGAGGAATGGACACCGGTGCTACTCCTGGCACAAGCTCAATAGATAAATCCACCTCTTGCTCTGGAGGAAGACCTGAAAAGTCGTCCAGTAAGACATCCCTAAAATGATCAACCACTGGAGGGAAATCCATCTGACAAGTCCCCTGGTCATCCGGATATAAACTCAAAATATGGGATGTGACTACACCTCACCCACAATGCTCTGCTCCAGCTTGACTCGCCTGAACATCCCACTCTCCCTTGTATAGAAACTCTCCGCCCTCTGGCGATGTGAAACGCACCCTATGGCGATAGCAGTCCACAAAGGCTCGAAAGGAAACTAACTAGTCCATCCTAATAATGACGTCATAGGCTGTCATCTCTAAGACATAGAGGTCCCAATGGAAGTGACACCCACCAACCTCAATGGGGCACTCCTTGTACTGACGCACACCAGCCGTTCTAGTCCCCAACGGTGTGTCTAGCATCATGATATCAAAAGAAGTAGAAACACAGAGCCCAAGGATCTCCACTACGGGTACAAATATGAAACTATGGGTAACACCCATATAAAAAATCACTGAAGATAAAACAGAAGATACTAGAATAGTACCTTTGACTGTAGAAGGTCCATGATCCTGCTCCTGCTGGGTCTGCTGCACTGCATATGTCTGCCCATTGCCGCGGCCCTACGACACAACCTGACTACCCTGAGATGTCCCGCCTTGCTACCTCTAAGATCCTGGTGTTTGGCTACGACAGCCACGACCACCATCTCTTCCTTCACGCCCTGATGTATTCTAGTTCCCTGACTGGTAATAAGCCACTGGTCCTGCTCCCGCACGCAGAGTCTGCACAGAACCCCTCTCACTATCCACTGGTGGATACGCCCTACAAAAATACTGTAGATGACCAATAATGCAGCAAACTCGGCACTCCATTGGGTCTCGTGGACACTGCGGTCTCTTGTTCCCCTCTCTACCACACTGGTAGCACCTGACCGGTCCACCTGAAGAAACTGTCTGTCTTGTACTGCCACCCTGAGAGAAGACCATCTGCCTCTTCCTCTTGCTAGCAGAAATAGAAAGAGTAACTAGTGCTAACCGCCTTGGCCCACACCACTAGATTCCCGCAGGTTCCTCTCTGTAATCAGAGCCTAGTTCACAATAGCATGTACAATAGGCAGCCTGAAAACATTAACCAGTGTTTGAATATCATAACAAAGACCATCCTAAAAACGTCTGTCTCTCAAAGTCTCATCACCCAACAACACAGGTGCAAAGCTCTGAAGCTCGGTGAGATGAGAAAAATAGTCCATCACCGACATAGTGCCCTACTGTAGATTCATGAACTCTCGAGATCTATCTGGCCTCAACATCTCTGGGAAGAATAAGTCATAGAATACTGCCTAAAAATCCTCCCACGCCATATCTCTGTGATGGTTTGAATGGGTGGTAATGTCACGACCCCCTCCCACCAAAGATGCCCCTCCTGAGCTGGCAATGGTGAAAGGGAGATAATGACCCCCGAGTCCCGCCTCCACTAGGCCCCGAGTTGGCGACTAGCACCAAGGTTATGAGTTTTCACAAATATGGGAGGCATTACCCTTTTTATTATTTAGGATCGGGAAATAGGACAAGTCAACCACCAAAAAATTAAAAGAACAAGTGTATATAAATAAACCCAAACTAATACCAAATTCATGTTTAAACAATTTTATAAAAAGGTAAAAGTACAAGGAAGCTCAAAAGTACAATACCAAAAGAAAACAAGAGAACATCAACTGCAAAAACTCCAACTGCCCGACTTGTAGGGTCCCGCATGGCCCTGGTAGTCCTACTGGAAACCTGAAAGTAAACGTAGGGTGAGAATACAAGTATACTCAGTAGGGAAACCTAAAGCTCTCATGCATAAGTGGGGAGACATCCTAATGTTCCGTGAGAACAACAGAAGAAACCTAACAAGGAAATCTATCCACCCAACCTCACCAGCCACACTCACCAAAACAAAATCACAACAGGTAGTAGTAGTATAAGAACAAGAGTATTGGGTACCCCACACCATTTCCCATTAGTTAGCTGAACATCCTATCACTGCCACACTTTCCCTGTCTGCACACACCTGGGCCTCACAACCACATATCTCACCCGCACACACCTGGGCCTCACCACCACGCATCCCGCCCGCACACACCTGGGCCTCAAAACCACACATCCCGCCCGCACACACCTAGGCCTCACAACCACAACCACATCCCCACCCGAAGACACATGGGCCTCATCCCGAAGATTCTTGGGAACAGTAATAGTAATAGAAATCTCACCCGAAGACACCTTGGACTGAAATCAAAACCTACCTGAAGAGTCTTAGGTGTAAGGTCGCCTCAAGCCATTGCAGCCTATAAGTCTGCCCGAAGGGTCTTGGGCCTAACCACCCCAATCGAAACCTACCAGAAGAGTCTTGGGTGTAAGGTCGCCTCAAGCCATCACAGCATAGGGGAGAAGGAGCAGGAAAGAGCTAGTAACTATGGGAAAACACCCTCTCCCATGAAATGGGAGTGTTCGACACTAAGTGCTCAACATGGGTGCAGTGCGATAAAACACAAAAGATACACACACACATATATATATATATATATATAGCAACCACTCAACCCAACCTATGGCTTCTAAACAGAGAAACTGAGCATGTGCCTCGGCACTGCTACCACGAAGCATGCATAAAACAAACAACCCCAACCCCATTTAGGTTTTCACATATCAACAGAAATTAGCTTATTTAGTTCCTCAACTACTAGGAAACTATCCACAACCAACCACAACGATTGTTCGTAAGCATATCCCTTCCATCCACAAAGAAAGTTAGGAAAACACAGCAACACAGCAAGTCCCTTCTTATTAACTAACCAACCCATTTATTATTATTTCTGTTTCATTACCAAGCCCCACCATTCATTAACTCTTCCATTTATTATTTATTAAACACAACTCATAGTCCGTTCACATTTAAAACAAACACTACATCCCCACTGCCAACCACCATAACCACAACCACACATCATTATCCCTTTAATACCACTTATCGCAGCCCTGATGCCCGTCACCATTAAACATTCACACCTTCCCACAACCAAGCCAACCACAGCCCCACTGCTCACCCATTCCACAACAACCCACAAAACACCCCCATCACATGCCACGTAACCAAGCCAAAACCCACATGTTCATTATTCCATTTTGGTTCAACCGGGGTGATCACACAAGGATTCCAGATTTTCATTTAAACAGCCAACTTTACGTGATTAACCAATTTCCACATTCAACAAAGTTCCGTTAAAAAAAAAACGGTCTAGAAAGATAGGGCAACATTTATTTACGCAAGCAAAGGCCCCCAACGACCGTGATTTTCAGTAGGCATAAGCCTATTCATTTCACAACATAATATCGCGGGATATAAAAGGTAAAGTAATAGAAATCACAAACTTCCCATCCCCGTTCTTTAACTAGTTATTATATTTATTTAAAGTTTCAACCATTTTTCATGAAAACAAAAAGGATACCCACCCCGCATTATGCACAAATTAGAGAGACGAAGGTAAAATCCCTACCTCAATAGGTTCTTGATCGCAACGCTCCTCCGGAACAACTTTAGAAGTCGTTCGTCGGCATCCCGGAAAAACCTCCTCGGGTGGAAGTTGGAGAGGAAAATCTGAAGGAAATACAATGGATCCAAGCTCGGAAGTTCCGTCTCGTCATTACAATCCCGTGGCCGCTGACGGATTGTAAATCAAAGCTCGGATGAAAAAGTTATGGAAGAAAGAGCCTTTGAGTCTCTTGAGAGAGCTCTGCTCAGAGGAGAGGGGAGGAGAGGTGTGAGTTGAAAGGAGGAGGGGACCCCTCCTTTTATAGGCGTGAAAAGAAAAAGTACATGGCGTGTACTTATGGTACACAGCGTGTACTCGGCCATTTTCACACGGTCTCCACACGGCCTCCAACACGGCTCCATGACCGTTGACTGGTCAACACATGGTTTGAAGGTAACGCATACGCGGGGAAGGACTACACGACGTGTAGATTGGACACATGATGTGTACTCATTTATTGCACATGGAAAGGACACAGCTCCAACGCAGCCCACGACCAACGACTGGTCAACACACGGTAACACGTATGTGGGGAGGGACTACACAGCGTGTATTACTGGACACACAGTGTGTACCCATTTTCTTCACACGGAAAATACACGGCCATCCACATGGGGTATACCCGGAAAGAGGGTATACGACGTGTACCCAAACTACACAACGTGTAGTTTCAAAATTCTAGAAAGTGTGGGAAAAGTCCATTTTACCCTCTAGAACACTTCGTGGCCTTCTTTTTGACAAAGGAATGGGTCGGAGAGGTCCGGTCCATTACATCAGATACCTCTTAATACATTCTCGTCCCCGAGAATTCAAAAATCAACCTAGGGGAACCCAACAAGATACCTATTAGGGTTCTTGTTATAAATGGAACCCAACCAATAACCCTAATCATGAGTGTTAGGAATTCCTTCTCCTATGACGAGATATTATCTGCTTTAGGCGGAACTGACTCGCCTACACAGGTTAAATCACATCCTTATTAATGCGTCTCGATGAAGGATCGGGTCTTCCCACTCCCATACATTTGGATTTTCCAACTCATACTGCCCCCAACACCGCACAACCCACACACTGCCCGAACACGTGGTTTGGGGAAAAATTCCTTTTCCTATGTCGAGATATTACCCGCTTTAGGCGGCACTGACTCGCCCGCACGGGTTCAATCGCATCCGCATTAATGCGTCTCGATTAAGGGTCAGGTTTTCCCCTTTCCCAAACATCCAGACATGTTACACATTACCAGGGAACAAGGAAACAAAAGGTCTCACAACTGACAAGAAAAGCATTCAATATATCAAAGGCACAGAGTAAAACATCAACACAAAGCTCAGAAGAACAAGGGAAAACACAAGTCAAAACAACTCCGGGTACTGAGCGTGCATCTGGATCTCCCTATCCAAAGTGCTCTCCTCGAGACCGCCATGCCTATACAACACACGAACCAAGGGAATGGTTCATCCATGGAGAAGCTTCTCTTTACGATCCTCAATTCTGACTGGTCGTTCCTCAAAGGTCGCGTCGTCTCCCATATCTAACTCTCCCCAGTCGATAACGTGAGAGTCATTGTGTAAGTACCGACGAAGCTGGGAGACATGGAAGACATCATGGACTTTCTCCATCTGAGGTGGCAGGGCCAGCTGATATGACACCTTGCTGACTCTCCTCAGCACCTCAAAAGGTCCGATGAACCTGGGTGAGAGCTTTCTCCCCTTCCCAAACCTCCGCTACCCTCGTCGAGGGGAAACCTTCAAGAACACATGGTCTCCCACCTTGAACTCCAAGGGCCTCCTCCGACGATCAGCATAAGACTTCTGTCGGTCCTGAGCTACCTTCATCCTCTCACGTACAAGCTGGACTTTCTCCGTGGTTCTCTACACTACCTCTGGCCCAAGAGCACCTGTCTCACCAACCTCTGCCCAACAAATGGGTGAACGACATGGAATTCCATACAAAGCCTCAAATGGTGCCATGCCAATAGTAGAGTGGAAGCTGTTGTTGTAGGAAAACTCTACTAAAAGTAAGTGTCGTACCCATGATCCTATGAAATACAGAATGCATGCAAGCAACATTTACTCTAGCGTCTGGATAGTCTGCTCTGTCTGCCCGTCGGCCTGGGGGTGGAAAGCAGTGCTAAGGCGTAGCTGGGTGCCAAAAGCATGTTGTAACCCCCTCCAGACTCGTGAGGTAAACCGAGTATCCCGGTCTGAGACGATAGTCCTCAGAACTCCATGAAAACACACCACCACATCTATGTACCTCTGTGCTAAGGTACTCACCAGGCCCGACTCCTTGATTGCTAAGAAGTGAGCTGATTTTGTCAGACGATCCACCACTACCCAGATAGCATCATAACCACCCTGAGCTCTGGGTAGTCCTGTGACGAAGTCCATTGAGATGTCATCCCACTTCCAATCGGGGACATCTAAAGGATGCAACAAACCACCGGGAACACGGTGTTCAGCCTTCACTTGCTGACACACTAGGCACTTAGCCACAAAATTTGCCACTTCCCGTTTCACCCCGGGCCACCAAAACTGATCCCTCAGGCCTCAGTACATTTTTGAAACTCCTGGATGTACTGCCAAGTCTGATCTATGGAACTCACAGAGAACTCCCTCACACATCGCCTCTAGGAAAAACAACCTTCCATGGAAAAGCATCTGATGTCGGCTGCCCTCTAACCATCCCTCTAGAGGATTCCCCTGATCGACATGATCCCGCATCACCTCTGCCTCGGAGTCCCCCCACTGAGACTCTTCCACCTTCTGCGACAAGGAGGATTGCACCATCATCTAGAACAAACATCCTCTAACACCTTCTTTTCTTGCATCTAAGTGCAGGGCAGCTAACTCTCCCATCGCCTTCCAAGCATCAGTGGATTCCCGAACCACTTCCTTATGTGAATTCCTGCTCAGGGCATCAGCCACAACGTTGCCCTTACCTTCAGTGTAAGAAATCTCGAAGTCATAGTCTTGGAGAAACTCGACCCATCTCCGTTGCCGTAAGTTCAGGTCACGCTGGGAGAAGATATAACGCAAGCTCTTGTGATCTGAGAAGACCATAAAGCGCTCCCCAAAGAGGTAATGTCGCCACAAATTCAATGAGAACACTACTTCTGCAAGCTCCAGGTCATGGGTGGCATAGTTACGCTTGTGAGGGCGCAACTTCCTAGACCCATAACAAATCACACCCTTCTTCTGCATCAGCACGCACCCCAGAACAAGGCCAGAAGCATCACAAAACACTTCATACAACAACCCTTCCTCTGGAAACCTGAGCATGGGAGCACTAACCAACTTCTCCTTTAGGTAGTCGAAAGCTTTCTGGCACTGATCTCTCTATATGAAGACCTAATTCTTCCTAGTCAAAGCTATCAATGGAGCAGCAACTCGAGAGAAGTACTAAATTAACCTCTGATAGTAACCTGCTAACCCAAGAAAACTATGAACTTCTGCCACACTCTTGGGTACTTCCCAAGAAACAACAGACTCCACCTTTGACGGGTCCACCGATACTCCATGCTGAGACACCACGTGCCCAAGGAAGTGTACTTATTGTGTCAAGAACTTACAGTTTGACAATTTCCCTTAAAGATGGTGGTGTTGAAGGACTTCCAAGACTTCCCTGAGATGCTCAATGTGCTCCTCCTCTGATCTTGAGTAGATCAGGATGTCATCGATAAACACAACGACGAACCAGTCCAGAAACTCTCGGAAGAAAAAGTTCATAAGTCCCATGAACATAGCTGGTGCATTCAAAACTACAAACGCCATCACTACAAACTCGAAGTGCCCATACCTGCACCTGAAAGCTGTCTTCGAGATGTCACTATCCTTCACCCTCAGCTGATGATATCCCATTCATAGATCAATCTTAGAAAACCAACCTGCTCCCCTCAGCAGGTCGAAGAGATCATCTATCCTTGGAAGGGGGTAACGATTCTTGACCGTTACCTGGTTCATCCTTCAGTAGTCTATGCATAGCCTAATACCACCATCTGCCTTCTTCATGAACAAAACTGAAGCACCCCATGGCGACACGCTGGGTCAAACAAAACCCTTCTCCATCAGATTGTCAATCTGAATCTGCAACTCCCGCAACTTCGAAGGCGCCATCCGATAAGGGGCCATCGAAATTGGATGGGCACCAGGCTGTAAGTCTATCCCGAACTCAACATCACATTGGGGGGGGGGGGTAGAGTCACAACCTCCTTAGGAAAAACATTGAGGAACTTGCCAACAACATATGGGACATCCATCATCTCTGTATCGGCTGGAACCGCTGATAACCCGCCCAACAAGGAAAGGAGTGGCTCCACACGCCGGCTTCCTGCCTGATATCTCCTCTCGCAAACAATAGATACGCGCTGCCCATCCACATCGGAGAACACGACTCTTCTCCGGAAGCAGTCGATAACGACACTAATAGAAAACAACCAGTCGATGCCTAGGATGACATCGTATGGCTGCATCTGTAATATAAGAAGGTCCCCACTAGATCGATGTGGTCCCAACGTTAGCCCACATCCCCGTCAAACAAAAGATACGCTGGTCTGGCCTCCAACTGGTGTTCTCAGCACCAGTGGTACGAAAAGTCTCTCTACATCTAGTCCCAAAGCATGGCCTAGACCAGGTGCAACAAAGGAGTGCGAAGCTCCCGAATCGAACAAAGCATAAAAAAGAGTGTTGAACAAAAACATCGTACCTCGCACCACCTCTGGTCCTGCTGGAGCTGCCAACTCTGATACGTGCAACTGTCCACGCCTAGCTCCTCTGCCTCTCTGATGTCGTCCACTTCCCTGACCACACCCTGGTCAAGGTCCCTGAGGAGCACCCTGAGGTCGGCCTCCTCCTGCAAAGTCTGCCCTTAGAGGAGCATGGTCCTGCTGCTGCTGGAAGGGCCTCGCCGGCAATTGGTGCTGCTGCGGTGGGCACTAAAACTGCCCACCTCCACTGTACAGAGCTCGGGTCGGGCACCGACTCTGAACGTGCCCAAAACCTCCACAAGAAAAACACCTCGGTCCTGGGATCGTGGAAAAGGGACGAGGACCTGAAGATGTTAACTCGAACAGCTGGGGCCTGCTCTCCACTGGCCTGAACCTAGAAGGTCCTGTCGCAGGAGACCTGCTGCTGACTGCCTTCCCCTTCGACGAACCTGGCTGAAACACCTCATTGTGGTGCACCTCCCAGCGAGTGCATCCTCTCTATGACCTCTACCTTCTTCTGCACTGCCAAGTACGTCGGAAGGGTGAAGGGGGTGACAACATACTGGAGCGAAGGATGAAGCGCCTCCTCCAAACGTCTCGCCAGAGACTCCTCATCCGGAAAAAGATCCAGAGAAAAGCGCAGGAGATCCTTGAACTTGATCCCCAACTCTCGCACGGACATAATCCCCTACTGAAGGGAGAGTAACTCCTGCCGCTTCTCCACCTTGATCACGGAAGAAAGGAATTCCTCTCAGAATTCCTTCTCAAAGTCAGCCCACAGAACCTCTGCCTCTATCCTCTCTCCGAGGTAGAGCGTCCACCACTGTCATGCCACACCTCTTAGCTAACTGCCTGCTAGAGGAACCCAGTACTCCCTCGGAGCAAGAATCAAGGTAAAAGCGATCCCTAGCTCCTCAAGCCACCCCTATGTCTCTGTATCCAAAGTACTACCCTTGTACTTCTTAAGGGTCTGCCGCTGGAAGGAATGGAGATTATTTTGCCACTGGCTATCTTCCTCCTCTCGGTCAATCCTCAACTGATCGACCGCCTAGATCTGCTGGCCCACGACCGTCTGAGCCACCCGAGGATGATGTCCAGGTGCCATAGCTATATGGTAAACAAGGATCACCTAAGCCCAAGTAGTAAGGAAAAACTCAAGGTTTCATTTTATCATTTTGTTTCAATTTCTTTCCCAGAACACCCAAATCAAGTAAAGCACAATCATGATGATGCATGTACCTTTCCTAGGGTCTCTACCCTACAATCAATGTAGTCTCACTTGGTCGTTCGGTAGGCTCAGAGTCCTTGCATCAGATCACGGGGGGCCCTAAAATCCCGTGTCCTAGCTGGCCTTCCCTGGCCTATGTCACGTACCAAGATTGACTAACATTGTCACCTTACCATCCCATGCATTCCTCACTGTGCCTAACTCCAGACTCCATCCTATCTCTCAACCATCAGCTCTGATACCATTCTATCACAACCCCTCCCACCAAAGATGCCCCTCCTGAGCTGGCAATAGCGAAAGGGAGATAATGACCCCCGATTCCCGTCTCCAGTAGGCCCCAGGTTGGCGACTAGCACCAAGGGTATGAGTTTTCACAAATATGGGAGGCATTACCCTTTTTATTATTTAGGATCGGAATATAGGACAAGTCAACCACTAAAAAAGGAAAAGAACAAGTGTATATAAATAAACCCAAACCAAGCCCACATGCTTGTTTAAACAATTTTATAACAAGGTACAAGTACAAGGAAGCTCAAAAGTACAATACCAAAAGAAAACAAGAGAACAACAACTGCAACAACTCCAACTGCCCGACTAGTAGGGTCCTGCACGGCCCTGGTAGTCCTCCTAGAAACCTGAAATTAAACGTAGGGTGAGCATACAAGTATACTCATTAGGGAAACCTAAAGCTCTCGTGCACAATTGGGGAGACATCCTAATGTCCCGTGAGAACAACAGAAGAAACCTAACAAGGAAATCTATCCACCCAACCTCACCAGCCACACTCACCAAAACACAATCACAATAGGTAGTACTAGTATTAGAACAAGAGATTGGGTACCCCGCACCATTTCCCATTAGTTATCTGAACGTCCTGTCACTGCCACACTTTCCCCGCCTGCACTCACCTGGGCCTCACAACCACGTATCCCACCCGCACACACCTGGTACTCACCACCACGCATCCCGACCGCACACACCTGGGCCTCACAACCACACATCCCGCCCGCACACACCTAGGCCTCACAACCACAACCACATCCCCGTCCAAAGACACCTGGGCCTCATCCTGAAGATTCTTGGGAACAGTAATAGTAACAGAACTCTTGCTCGAAGACACCTGGGACTAAAATCGAAACCTACCTGAAGAGTCTTAGGTGTAAGGTCTCCTCAAGCCATCACAACCTATAAGTATGCCCGAAGGGTCTTGGGCCTAACCACCCCAATCGAAACCTACCCGAAGAGTCTTGGGTGTAAGGTCGCCTCAAGCCATCACAAACTAGGGGAGAAGGAGCAGGAAGGAGCTAGTAACCATGGGAAAACATCCTCTCCCATGAAACAGGAGTGTTCGACACTAAGTGCTCAACATGGGTGCGGTGCGATAAAACACAAAAGATACAGATATATATATATATATATAGCAACCACTCAACCCAACACATGACTTCTAAACAGAGAAACTGAGCACGTGCCTCGGTACTGCTACCACGAAGCATGCATACAACAAACAACCCCAACCCCATTTAGGTTTTCACATCTCAACAAAAATTAGCTTATTTAGTTCCTCAACTACTGGGAAACTATCCACAACCAACCACAACGATCGTTCGTAAGGATATCCCTGCCATCCACAAAGCAAGTTAGGAAAAGACATCAACACAGCAAGTCCCTTCTTATTAACCAACCAACCCATTGATTATTATTTCAATTTCATTACCAAGCCCCACCATTCATTAACTCTTCCATTTATTATTTATTAAACACAACCCATAGTCCGTTCACATTTAAACCCAACACTGCAGCCCCACTGACAACCACCATAACCACAACCACACATCATTATCCCTTTAATACCACTTATCACAGCCCCGCTGCCCGTCACCATTAAACATTCACACCTTCCCACAACCAAGCCAACCGCAGCCCCGCTGCTCACCCATTCCACAACAACCCACAAAACACCCCCATCACATGCCACGCAACCAAGCCAACACCCACATGTTCATTATTCCATTTTGGTTCAACCAGGGTGATCACACAAGGGTTCCAAATTTTCATTTAAATAGCCAACTTTACGTGATTAACCAATTTCCACATTCAAAAAAGTTCCATTCACAAAAATGGTCTAGAATGATAGGGAAACATTTAATTGCGCAAGCAAAGGCCCCCAATGACCGTGATTTTCAGTAGGCATAAGCCTATTCCTTTCAAAACATAATATCATGGGATATAAAAGGTAAAGTAAAAGCAATCACAAACTTCCCATCCCCGTTCTTTAACCAGTTACTATATTTATTTAAAGGTTCAACCATTTCTCATGAAAACAAAAAGGATACCCACCCCGCATGATTCACAAATTAGAGAGATGAAGGTAAAATCCCTACCTCAACAGGTTCTTGATCGCTACGCTCCTCCAGATCAACTTTAGAAGACGTTCGTCGGCATCCCGGCAAAACCTCCTCAGGTGGAAGTCGGAGAGGAAAAGCCGAAGGAAAGACAACGAATCCAAGCTCGAAAGTTCCGCCTCGTCGTTACGATCCCGTGGCCGATGACGGATCATAAATCAAAGCTCGGACGAAAAAGTTATGGAAGAAAGAGCCTTCAAGTCTCTTGAGAGATCTCTGCTCAAAGGAGAGTGGAGGAGAGGTGTGAGTTGAAAGGAGGAGGGGACCCCTCCTTTTATAGGCATGAAAAGCAAAAGTACACGACATGTACTTATGGTACATGGCGTGTACTCGGCCGTTTTCACACAGTCTCCACGCGGCCTCCAACACGGCTCCATAGCCGTTGACTGGTCAACACACGGTTTAAAGGTAATGCATATGCGAGGAAGGACTACACGACGTGTAGATTGGACACACGGCGTGTACTCATTTATTGCACACGGCAAGGACACAGCTCCAACGCGGCACACGACCGACGACTGGTCAACACACGGTAACGCGTATGCGGGGAGGGACTACACGGCGTGTAGTACTGGACACACGGTGTGTACCCATTTTCTTCACGCGACAAAGACACGACCATCCACACGGGGTATACCCGACAAGAGGGTACACGACGTGTACTCAAACTACACGGCGTGTAGTTTCAAAATTCTGGAAAGTATGGGAAAAGTCCATTTTACCCTCCAGAACATTTCGTGGCCTTATTTTTGACAAAGGAATGGGCCAGAGAGGTCCAGGCCATTACATCAGATACCTCTTAAAACATTCTCGTCCCCGAGAATTCAAAAACCAACCCAGGGGAACCCAACAAGATACCTTTTAGGGTTCTTGTTATAACATGAACCCAACCAACAACCCTAATCATGGGTGTTAGGAATTCCTTCTCCTATGATGAGATATTATCCGCTTTAGGTGGCACTGACTCGCCTGCACAGGTTCAATCGCATCCTCATTAATGCGTCTCAATGAAGGATTGGGTCTTCCCACTCCCATACATTAGGAGTTTCCAACTCATACTGCCCCCAACACCGCACAACCCACACACTGCCCGAACACGTGGTTTGGGAAAAAATTCATTTTCCTATGTCGAGATATTATCCACTTTAGGCGACACTGGCTCTCCCTCACGGGTTCAATCACATCCGCATTAATGCATCTCGATTAAGGGTCAGGTTTTCCCCTTTCCCACACATTCGGACATGTTACACATTACCAGGGAACAAGGAAACAAAAGGTCTCACAACTGACAAGAAAAGCATTCCATATATCAAAGGTACAGAGTACAACATCAACACAAAGATCAGAAGAACAAGGGAAAAAACAAGTCAAAACAACTCCGGGTACTGAGCGTGCATCTGGGTCTCCCGCTCCCAAGTTCTCTCCTCGAGACCGCCATGCCTCCACAACACATGAACCAAGGGAATGGTTCATCCACATAGAACCTTCTCTTTAGAATCATCGATTCTGACTGGTCGTTCCTCGAAGGTCGCGTCATCTCCCATATCTAACTCTCCCCAATCGATAATGTGAGAGTCATCGTGTAAGTACCGACGAATCTGGGAGACGTGGAAGACATCATGGACTTTCTCCATCTGAGGTGGAAGGGCCAGATGATATGCCACCTCGCCGACTCGCCTTAGCACCTCAAAAGGTCCAATGAACCTGGGTGAGAGCTTGCTCCCTTTCCCAAACCACCGCTTCCCCCGTCGAGGGGAAACCTTCAAGAACACATGGTCTCCCACCTCGAACTCCAAGGGCCTCCTCCGACGATCAACATAAGACTTCTGTCGGTCCTAAGCCGTATTCATCCTCTCACGTATAAGATGCACTTTCTCCATGGTGCTCTGCACTACCTATGGCCCAAGAGCACCTGTCTCACCAACCTCTGCCCAACAAATGGGTGAACGACATGGCCTTCCATACAAATCCTCAAATGGTGCCATTCCAATAGTAGAGTGGAAGCTGTTGTTGTAGGAAAACTCTACTAAAATCAAGTGTCATACCCATGATCCTCCGAAATCTAGAATGCATGCTCGCAGCATGTCCTCCATCATCTGGATAGTCCGCTCTGTCTGCCCGTCAGTCTGGGGGTGGAAAGTAGTGCTAAGGCGTAGCTGGGTGCCAAAATCATGCTGTAACCCCCTCCAGACTCGTGAGGTAAACCGAGTATCCCGGTCTGAGATGATAGTCCTCATAACTCCATGCAAACACACCACCTCTTCTACGTACCTCTGTGCTAAGGTACTCACCGGGCCCGACTCCTTGATTTCTAAGAAGTGAGCTGATTTTGTCAGACGATCCACCACTACTCAGATAGCATCATAACCACCCTGAGCTCTGGGTAGTCCTATGATGAAGTCCATTGAGATGTCATCCCACTTCCACTCGGGGACATCTAAAGGATGCAACAAACCACCGGGAACACGGTGTTCAGCCTTCACTTGCTGACACACTAGGCACTTAGCCACAAACTCCACCACTGCCCGTTTCACCCTAGGCCACCAAAACTGATCCCTCAGGCCTCGGTACATTTTTGAAACTCCTGGATGTACCGCCAAGGCTGAGCTATGGAACTCACAAAGAACTCCCTCACGCATGCCATTAGGACAAACAACCTTCCATGGAAACGCATCCGATGTCGGCTGTCCTCTGACCATCCCTCTGGAGCATTCCCCTGATCGACACGATCCTGCATCACCTCTGCCTCGGATTCCCCCCACTGAGACTCTTCCACCTGCTGCGACAAGGAGGATTGCACCATCATCTGGAACAAACACCCTCTAACACCTTCTTCCCCTGCATCTAAGTGCAGGGCAACCAACTCTCCCATCACCTTCCAAGCATCAGCAGATTCCTGAACCACTTTCTTATGTGACTTCCTGCTCAGTGCATCTACCACAACATTGCCCTTACCTTTAGTGTAAGAGATCTCGAAGTCATATTCTTGGAGAAACTCGACCCATCTCCGCTGCCGTAAGTTCAGGTCACGCTGGGAGAAGATATAACACATGCTCTTGTGATTCGAGAAGACCAAAAAGTTCTCCCCAAAGAGGTAATGTCGCCAAAACTTCAATGCGAACACTACTGTTGCAAGCTCCAGGTCATGGGTGGCATAGTTACGCTCGTGAGGGCGCAACTGCCTAGACCCATAACAAATCACTCCCTTCTTCTGCATCCGCACGCACCCCAGACCAAGGCCAGAAGCATCAAAAAACACTTCATACAACAACCCTTCCTCTGGAAACCTGAGAACGGGAGCACTAACCAAATTCTCCTTCAGGTAGTCGAAAGCTTTCTGGCACTGATCGCTCCATAGGAAGACCCGATTCTTCCTAGTCAAAGCTGTCAATGGAGCAGCAACTCGAGAGAAGTCCGAAAAAAACCTCCGATAGTAACCTGCTAACCCTAGGAAACTAAGAACTTCTGCCATGCTCTTCGGTGCTTCCCAAGAAACAACTGCCTCCACCTTTGATGGGTCCACCGATACTCCATGCTGAGACACCACATGACCAAGGAAGTGTACTTCTTGTGTCAAGAACTTACACTTCGACAATTTCCCGTAAAGCTGGTGGTTTTGAAGGACTTCCAAGAATGCCCTGAGATGCTCAACGTGCTACTCCTATGATCTTGAGTAGATCAGGATGTCATCAATAAACACAATGACGAACCGGTCCAGAAAATCTCGGAAGAAAAAGTTCATAAGTCCCATGAACACAGCTGGTGCATTCATAACTCCAAACAGCATCACTACAAACTCAAAGTGCCCATACCTGCACCTGAAAGCTATCTTCGAGATGTCACTGTCCTTCACCCTCAACTGATGATATCCCGATCGTAGATCAATCTTAGAAAACCAACCTGATCCCCTCAGCTAGTCAAAGAGATGATCTATCCTTGGAAGGGGGTAATGGTTCTTGATCGTTACCTGGTTCAGCCTTCGGTAGTCTATGCATAGCCTGAGACCACCATCTTCCTTCTTCATGAACAAAACTGGAGCACCCCATGGGGACACGTTGGGTCGAACAAAACCCTTCCCCATCAGATCGTCAATCTGAATCAGCAACTCCTGCAACTCCGAAGGCGCCATCCGATAAGGGGCCATATAAATTGGATGGGCAACAGGCTGTAAGTCTATCCCGAACTCAACATCACGTCGGGGGGGGGGGGGGGGTAGAGTGACAACCTCCTTAGGGAAAACACCAAGGAACTCCCCAACAACCTCTGGGACATCCATCATCTCTGTATTGGCTGGAACCACTGATAACCCGCCCAACAAAAAAAGGAGAGGCTCTACACACCGGCTTCCCGCCTGATAGCTCCTCTCGCCAACAAAAGATACGCGCTGCCCAACCACGTCGGAGAACACGACTATTCTCCGAAATCAGTCAATAAAGAAACTAACAGAAAACAACCAGTCGATGCCTAGGATGACATCGTATGGATTCATCTGTAACAGAAGAAGGTCCCCACTAGATCGATGTGGTCCCAACGTCATCCCACATCCCCGGAAAACAAACGATACAATGGTCTGGCCTCCAACTGGTGTTCTCAGCACCAGTGGTACGAAAAGCCTCTCTACGTCTAGTCCCAAAGCATGGGCTAGACCAGGTGCAATAAAGGAGTGCGAAGATCCCAAATCGAACAAAGAAAAAACAAGAGTGTTGAACAAACAAATCGTACCTCGCACCACCTCTGGTCCTGTTGGAGATTCCAACTCTGCTGCGTGCATCTGTCCACGCCTAGCTCCTCTGCCTCTCTGATGTCATCCACTTCTCCGACCATGCCCTGGTCGAGGTCCCTGAGGAGCACCCTGAGGTTGGCCTCCCCCTGTAAAGTCTGCCCTCGGAGGAGCATGGTCCTACTGCTGCTGGAAGGGCCTCGCCGACAACTGGTGCTGCTACGGTGGGCGCTGAACCTGCCCACCTCCACCGTATGGAGCTCGGGTTGGGTACTGACTCTGAACGTTCCCAAAACCTCCAAAAGAAAAACACCTCGGTCCTGGGCTCGTGGAAAAGGGACGAGGACCCGAAGATCTGAATTGGAACTGCTCGGGCCTGCTCCCCACTATCCTGAACCTGAAAGGTCCTGTCGCAGGAGACCTGCTTCTGACTGCCTTCCCCTTCGACGAATCTGGCTGAAACACCTCACGTGGTGAACCTCCCAGCGAGTGAATCCTCTCTACGACCTCTGCCTTCTTCTGCACTGCCAAGTACGTCAGAAGGGTGAAGGGGGTGACAGCATACTTAAGCGAAGGACGATGCGCCTCCTCCAAACGTATCGCCTGAGACTCCTCATTCGGAAAGAGATCTGGAGAAAAGCACAGGAGATCCTTGAACTTGATCCCCAACTCTCTCACATACATACTCCCCTGCTGAAGGGAGAGTAACTCCTGCCTCTTCTCCGCCTTGATCATGGAAGAAAGGAATTCCTCTCAGAATTCCTTCTCAAAGTCAGCCCACGGAACCTCTGCCTCTATCCTCTCTCCGAGGTAGAGTGCCCACTACTATCATGCCGCGCCTCTCAGATGACTGACTGCTAGGGGAACCCCGTACTCCCTCGGAGCACGGATCAAGGTAAAAGCGATCCCTAGCTCCTCAAGCCACCCCTCCATCTCCGTATCCGAAGTACTACCCTCGTACTTCTTGAGGGTCTGCCGCTGGAAGGAACATAGAGTCTTCTGCCACTAGATATCTTCCTCCTCTCGGTCAATCCTCAACTGATCAACCGCCTGGATCTGCTGGGCCTTGGCCGTCTGAGCCACCCGGGGACGACGTCCAGGTGCCATAGCTGTACGGTAAACAAGGATCACCTAAGCCCAAGTAGTAAGGAAAAACTCAAGGTTTCATTTTATCATTTTATTTCAATTTCTTTCCCAGAACACCCAAATCAAGTAAAACACAATCATGATGATGCATGTACCTTTCATAGGATCTCTACCCTGCAATCAATGTAGTCTCACTTGGTTTTTCGGTAGGCTCAGAGTCCTTGCATCGAATCACGTGGGGCCCTAAAATCCCGTGTCCTAGCTGGTCTTCCGTGGCCTATGTCACGTACCAAGATTGACTAACATTGTCACCTTACCATCCCATGCATTCCTCACTCTGCCTAACTCCAGACTCCATCCTATCTCTCAACCATCAGCTCTGATACCATTCTGTCACGACCCCCTCCCACCAAAGATGCCCCTCCTGAGCTGGAAATGGAGAAAGGGAGATAATGACCCCCCGAGTCCCACCTCCATTAGGCCCCGGGTTGGCGACTAGCACCAAGGGTATGAGTTTTCACAAATATGGGAGGCATTAACCATTTTATTATTTAGGATCGGGAAATAGGAAAAGTCAACCACCAAAAAAGGAAAAGAACAAGTGTATATAAATAAACCCAAACCAAGACCACATGCATGTTTAAACAATTTTATAACAAGGTACAAGTACAAGGAAGCTCAAAAGTACAATATCAAAAGAAAAGAAGAGAACAACAACTACAACAACTCCAAATTACCGATTAGTAGGGTCTCTCACGGCCCCGGTAGTCCTCCTGGAAACCTGAAAGTAAACATAGGGTGATCATACAAGTATACTCAGTAGGGAAATCTAAATCTCTCGTGCACAAGTGGGGAGACATCCTAATTTCTTGTGAGAACAACATAAGAAACCTAACAAGGAAATATATCCACCCAAACTCACCAGCCACACTCACCAAAACACAATGACAACAGGTAGTAGTAGTATAAGAACAAGAGTATTGGGTACCCCGCACCATTTCCCATTAGTTAGCTGAACATCCTGTCACTGCCACACTTTCCCGCCCGCCCACACCTGGGCCTCACAACCACGGATCCCGCCCACACACACCTGGGCCTCACCACCACGCATCCCGCCCGCACACACCTGGGCCTCACAACCACACATCCCGCCCGCATTCACCTGGGACTCACAACCACAACCACTTCCCCGCCCGAAGACACCTGGGCCTCATCCCGAAGATTCTTGGGAACGGAAATAGTAACATAACTCTTTCCCGAAGACACCTGGGACTGAAATCGAAACCTACCTGAAGAGTCTTAGGTGTAAGGTCACCTCAAGCCATCACAGCCTATAAGTCTGCCCAAAGGGTCTTGGGCCTAACCACCCCAATCGAAACCTACCCGAAGAGTCTTGGGTGTAAGGTAGCCTCAAGCCATCACAACCTAGGAGAGAAGGAGCAGGAAGGAGCTAGTAACCATGGAAAAACACCCTTTCCCATGAAATGGGAGTGTTCGTCACTAAGTGATCAACATGGGTGCAGTGTGATAAAACACAAAAGATACAGATATATATATATATATATATATATATATATATATATATATATATAGCAACCACTCAACCCAACCTATGGCTTCTAAACAGAGAAACTGAGCACATGCCTCAACACTGCTACCACGAAGCATGCATACAACAAATAACCCCAAAACCATTTAGGTTTTTACATCTCAACAGAAATTAGCTTATTTAGTTCCTCAACTACTGGGAAACTATCCACAAACAACGACAATGATCATTCGTAAGCATATCCCTGCCATCCAAAAAGCAAGTTAGGAAAACACAGCAACACAGCAAGTCCCTTCTTATTAACCAACCAACCCATTGATTATTATTTCGGTATCATTACCAAGCCCCACCATTCATTAACTCTTCCATTTATTATTTATTAAACACAACCCATAGTCCGTTCACATTTAAACCTAACACTGCAGCCCCGCTGCCAACCACCATAACCACAACCACACATCATTATCCCTTTAATACCACTTATCACAGCCCCGCTGCCTGTCACCATTAATCATTCACACCTTCCCACAACCAAGCCAACCGCATCCCCGCTGCTCACCCATTTCACAAAAACCCACAAAACACCCCCATCACATGCCACGTAACCAAGCCAACACCCACATGTTCATTTTTCCATTTTGGTTCAACCGGGGTGATCACACAAGGGTTCCAGATTTTCATTTAAAGAGCCAACTTTACGTGATTAACCAATTTCCACATTCAACAAAGTTCCATTCACAAAAATGGTCTAGAAAGATAGGGAAAAATTTAATTGCACAAGCAAAGTCCCCCAACGACCGTGATTTTTAGTAGGCAAAAGCCTATTCATTTCACAACATAATATCATGGGATATAAAAGGTAAAGTAACAGCAATCACAAACTTCCCATCCCCGTTCTTTAACCAGTTATTATATTTATTTAAAGGTTCAACCATTTCTCATGAAAAAAATGGATACCCACCCCTCATGATGCACAAATTAGAGAGACGAAGGTAAAATCCCTACCTCAAAAGGTTCTTGATCGCAACGCTCCTCCAGATCAACTTTAGAAGACGTTCGTAGGCCTCCCGGAAAAACCTCCTCGGGTGGAATTCGGAGAGGAAAATACGAAGGAAAGACAACAGATCCAAGCTCAGAAGTTCTGCCTCGTCGTTACGATCCTGTGGCCGCTGACGGATCGTAAATCGGAGCTCGAACGAAAAAGTTATGGAAGAAAGAGCCTTCGAGTCTCTTGAGAGAGATCTGCTCAGAGGAGAGGGGAGGAGAGGTGTGAGTTGAAAGGAGGAGGGGACCCCTCCTTTTATAGGTGTGAAAAGCAAAAGTACACGATGTATACTTATGGTACACAGCATGTACTCGGCGGTTTTCACACGGTCTCCACGCGGCCTCCAACACGGCTCCGCGGTCGTTGACTGGTCAACACACGGTTTGAAGGTAACACATACGCGGGGAAGGACTACATGACGTGTAGATTGGACACACGGCATGTACTCATTTATTGCACACGGCAAGGAAACGACTCCAACGCGGCACACGGCTGACGATTGGTCAACACATGGTAACACATATGCGGGGAGGGACTACACGGCGTGTAGTACTAGACACACGGTGTGTACCCATTTTCTTCACGCGAGAAAGACACGGCCATCCACACGGGGTATACCCGGCAAGAGGGTACACAACGTGTACTCAAACTACACGGCATGTATTTTCAAAATTCTGGAAAGTGTGGGAAAAGTCCATTTTACCCTCCAGAACACTTCGTGGCCTTCTTTTTGACAAAGGAATGGGCCGGAGAGGTCCGGGCCATTACAGGTAACATCCCACCACCTCTTGGCGGAATCACGCAGCATGTATGTCGTGAACTTGACCCTCCACCCTGGAGGCCTCTCAAGATGCCTGAAAGTAGTCTACATCGATCTTAGCCAAGACTCCACAGCCTGTGGTTTGCCATCCCCTGAAAACAAAGGCGGATGTTGCTGCTGGAAGATATGCATCAGCTCAGCCATAGATGTGGCAGCTGGCGGTGCTCCTTGAAAGGTCTGCATAAACCGCAATAAGCCTTCACGGAACTGCGCCTCCACGCCTGTGTCCGGTATAGTAGCTGGTGCCACATCTGGCTCTACTTTAGGATCAACTGGTAGCACATGGCCCACCATTTCTGGAGTATTCTCATTGTCTCTCTCCTGGCAAGCAACACACGGTCGTCTCGGCGACATGACACTACAAGGTCAAAACACGCCTTAGAACAAGATTATCAAGACCATAAACGAAGAAACCCAAAAGGGAATAGGAGGAAGAAGGGATTCAAAAGTTTCAAAACAATTCTACACGGCGTGTATTTCGACTACACGGCGTGTACTTGACTTCTCTTCCCCTTCCCGGGTCCCTCTACACGGCTAAGTCACACAGCTCCCGTGGTACAAAACTACATGACATGTATAAAAACTACATGGAATGTATGGTGAAATTTTCCAACTGCCCATGTTGCTTGTGACACGGCCAACTAATCGTCTTGACACTACACGACGTGTTACACCCCCACACGGCGTGTCAATAATCCTCTTTCCCAGCCACATGGCTTACTCCACACGGTCTGTCCTCAGACAAGACTACACGACATGCCCCCATGTACATGGTGTGTTCAAGGAGCGGTGAAACCAACCCGTGTTGTTAGTTACACGACCGAGTCCCCAGGTCACACAACATGACGTGTTCATTATTGACATGGCGTGTTCTGTAAAGGAGTTCACCGACCCATGTTGTTAGTTACACGGCTAGACTCCGGGTCAACACTACATGGCGTGCACATTCAGTACACGACGTGTTTTACCCAAGCCTTCCCTTAACCTGTGTCACTGCCTACACAGTTTATGACATGGGAAGAGACTACACACCGTGTACTCGGTGTACACGACATGTACTCAGTGTACACGGCGTGTACTCAAAATGTCCAATTTTTTTCTTCCCGAACAGAAGGCAATACACGACGTGTTTAAAATACAATACGGTGTGTATACTGGGTTTCGGGACAATATGCCTCGAAAACTTCTCCGGAACCCTGAAAATACCGAAAAACAACACCTATGTGTCAAATTCCGACCCGTGAGGGCCCGTACTCCCCACGAATCAAATTTTGACATCTTATCTGTGTCATAACCAAATAAACAGTCAATAATTCCCCAAATTCTGGTAAATGTGGACCCATACTCCCCAAAAACTAAAGTGTGGAATTCATTCAATAAACCGGATCATTCAAAACTACCCTATCACATAGCAGGTAATTATCAAAGTAGTTATCACAACAGCATGATTTACTAGCACAACAACTATCACAACAACATGCAATTTCTAATAGACCTACACGGCATGGCACTATGCATGGCATGCGATTTCTATCATGTGCCTAAATGATGCATGAGATGGAATACCCTCATCTCATCGGGTTGCAACTAAATAGAACACATAGATAAATTATAACAGCACAATCTCAAGTGCGTCACCCAACGGTGAAAACATATTAACTGTAAAATTTGCAAAATCAAAAAAATTGAAAAATACGAGGCAGACTGGATTTTCCCTGTACGCAGGTTAGCTACGCCCAGGCACAGCTTATTACCAACTATCGTTCATCATATCCCTGACTACCGCTCTAAATAGTAAGTCAAAGAAAAGTAACCCTCTGATACCACTTTGTAACATCCCCGACCCGAGTACCTCTCCATGGGTGCCCCGAACCCGATTCGCCACATGACCTCAAGCGCATTTCCCCAAACGCCAGAGGCTTCCGACTAGTAGTGAGGGCCCAAGTCTGATAGTGGGGAAACTATGCCCTCATTTGTCAAAGTGAAATGCAGTGGAAAGAAATGAAACATACAGCAACAGCGGAAGCAGTAAAACATACACAACTAAAATAAACAACAGTAGTGGATATAACCAATAGTGATGCTACATGTCTCAAGTTGTAAGAAAACAACCAGAACATGTTATACATCAATACAGTACAACCGAAAGAAGAGTACAACAAAACAAAGCAAAATAGCTGGCAGCAGCATTACGAGCCTAGGCTCGGTCCCATGCCCTCCTACTCCTCAGCAGCAATCATGTACCTGTATAGGGACCCTTTCCCTTATCCACACCCACAGAAACATAATCTTTTTGCGCCGAAAACCCTGAACCAAATAGGGTGTGAGAAATATATCTCAGTAGGCACCCACCAAAGGCCCGTGCCCAACTGTGTATAAGCATGCAACAACAATGTGCAATAGTAAATGCAATAAAGTAAGAAGTACTGAAAAGTAACTAACTTAACAATTAAAATTCCATTTTATTATTCCTTTAATCCATTAAATATTAGAAATCACAATAATGCATTTCTAAGTAAACAGTACACATCCTCAGACAAGCAAAAACTTACCCTCTGGTAAGTAGAATCCCACCCGCAGGTATAGTCCTCAGGCATAACATAATTTTCCCTTAGGCGTAGGAAGTGTCGCCCTCAGGCACAAATGTCAATCCCTCAGGCATGAAAGGTTTCCCTCAGGTGAAATAGAACGTTTCCCTCATGCTAGTACAATCACGCCCTCAGGCTATTGAAAAACACCGCTCTCAGGAATTAGTAACTGGGCCATGCCCCATGTATAAACATGTAATTTGAATACAATTACTCCCAAGGCAAAAGTAATGCATAATTTAAACAAGGAATACCCTCAGGTATCGTGGCCAAATAGATAAACAGAGGAACGCACCCCTCAGGATGGTCCTGGATCCAAGAAATGATCCCAAACAATGTTTTATTTTCATAATTAATCACCTATTCAATTCTAGGTGTTTAATATAGCAATGGCCTCATCCACAAGACACCCCAACATGGGTTCATGGCACAAAAACGCACAAAACACAAGACAGTTGGAAAAATCAACACCAAGCCACCTACCTTATATGCCAACGAGGGCTATACATGAACATCTGTTCCAGAAAATCCCAAGAATGACATAGATATGATAAAGAATAAAACCCATTTAAACATAAATAACTTTCACTTGGGAAAGAATGGGTATGAACGTCTTTAGGAGAGCGGAGGGCTTACCTGTGCGGTTCCAACGAGATCGTCCAAGGCAGAAAAAGATTCCAGAAAACACCCGGCGGATCTTCAAAGGTTCGATCATCGCCTCTCGCTCCTTCCTCCGGTTCTAAGCCTTCCCTGAGAACAGGGGAGTCTACTTCCCATATTAAGTGAAAAAAAACAAAGTACACGGCGTGTAATTCCAATTACACGATGTGTACTTCCCATTTTTTAAACTATTCCTCTGGTGGCTTCCCGCCAGCATGGAACTGTTCACCTGCCAACATGACTACACGGTGTGTCATCGTGATTACACGGCGTGTGCTTCCCCACAGCTGGCCACCGCCTTACTATTTGCCTGCCGATTGACTACACGGCGTGTAGTCAGTTCCTACACCCTTCATCACTGGCACGACCATGCGCCTTGTGTAGTCACTCCACACAGCCAAAAGTACACGGCGTGTGGACAAAGTACACGACATGTACTTAAAAAAAATGTAATTTTCCCCATTTTCCATGTTTTCTCAAAAACACCTAAGGAAAAGAGAAAAGAAGAAACTCATACCTCAGAAACAAGAACCGAGTTCTTACAATTAACATGGTCCCCTTGAATCACATGGATATAATTAGGTGGGTAATTATTCAATTAGATACATGAAACACATTATTCATTGACCTAAACTCTGGTGGTAAGGCCAAATGATAAGAGAAATCCTCGATGCATTCAAGTTCTTCAAAAGGGATAATGTATCATGGGGAAAACTTTCACTATTTTCCAAAATTATGATTCCCATGTCATGTACAGATTATTAGAAAAACATGATAAGATACCTCAAACAATAACATTCACCGGTGATGATCCACATATGATTTTGGACAACTCTTAGCCATCACCATCCCTTTTTTGATCATTGAATATTTTTTTTCTCCTGCCCAAGGATGGTTCTAATTAGTGAAGTCTCACCTATTTTCACCCAAGACAGTAGAGAACAACAAATATGACCATACAATGATTCAAAAAGATCCATATGCATCGAGTCTTTAAAACTATTATTGTATGATAAATCCACTAAAAATATATTCTATTCCCATGAACCTCAAAAATATATCATACAAGCCCTAATCAGGTTATTGATAGGATTGTACATTCAGAATATTCATTCGTTTGAGGATTGTAAGATGTGCTCATATTCAACTGGGCTCCAAGGGCTTCCTGTAAGGATTTTCAGAAACAAAATGTAAACCCAAGATCTTAGTCAGATACAATCAAGATTGAAACACCATACATATTTACAATTTATTGAATGTATGAATATAAAATAGTGAGAATCAAAATCCAGTGGGCCAGAGATTTAAAAAATTTCATCACCAGAGTGATAAAGCTTTATAATCTCTTGTGATCCAAGCCCCAAAAGAGGTCTGATGATCTCGTATGAATTTATTAAGAATAAAATTTAAATGAATGTTTACCTAGTTCGAATCAGAAACATGTTTAACTTCAATTTTTTGATAGTGATCATTTTTTGAAGGATCTAAACTCGAACCCCTATAGATCTTCCACACACACTAAAAAATCCATGCAGATGCTGATCGTTGAATTTTCGGTCCTAACACAAAGCTCCGATGAATAGAGAGGATAAATAAGTTCTAAATGAATGAATATTTTTTCTATTTAGGGCCCTTAACAACATATATAGTGGATGTTCCACTTCTAGAGATTTAGGCTATAGCCACTGACCTATATCCACAGTTTTATAGTTCCATGGCTATAAATTTTTTATTACCACAGTTTTAATAAACCTTTTTGGCTATATCCCTTGTATCTCATGGATGTCCTTTTTTTATATCAATATCGGGCTCCTCCTCCTCCCCTAATCCTCAACCCTATCATCGCACATTGCCCTGCTCCCCAAAAACTTCTCCTCCCAAATGACATCTCTCATAGCGGTGGCACCCTCCTTCCTGACACTCAACCCTCTTACTATGGTGACCTCCTCCCTCGATGGCCACTCCTACTACCCAAAAACCTCTCTCAACGCTCCCCCCTCTCTTCCCTGATAGCTTTCCTCTCTCTCCCTCACTGCTGTACTCTCTCCTTCATCATCTCCGGCTTCAGTTCCTTCATCCATCATCATGGTTCCTTCATTCATGGTGTGGAATCTCCAATCGCAACTCGACTTAACTGGGCTTGTGTGCATTTATTTTGTTTCTTTGGTCATTGAAGCTCTTTCTTGGTGTTTTCTACAAGTTATGATTGGTGTAAAAACTAATGTCTACATTCTAGAGCTATGGTGATATCTAATATTTGTAGTTATTTATCCTTTGGTTAGAGATGTTGTGTTGTTCAATATCCTTCTTTATGTAAGAGAGTTCTACAAGAGGTCAGTTCTTTTCTTGTTTATGTTTAAAAGGGTGTTATGGATTGGAGTTTTATATAACAATTCATGAAGCATGTACCTTTGAAAATTTTGAAATATGAATTACAGTATAATGGTGATATTTTTCCCCTTGATTTCTTTACAGAGCACCAATAAAATACATAAAACCAACCCCACAACAAGAACTAGGAACCATATACATTGTGTTCTGGCTTATTTGTCTTAAACCCTTGAAGGTTTTCTCTATTATTCAAAAAATAAAAACATACTGCTAATTATTAAGGATTACGAAATTTCCTTTCACTCTTAATATATTTCCCATGATGTCTTTCTTTGTGAATTCTTATGTCACGGAAAGGAATTTTTAGGAGTTAATAATTAATTTAACTGTTCAGTGATATATATGTATACAATTGTGTAATTTTCAATGATGTTATCAGATAGTTGGAACTGGTATTTTTTTGGCCTTGAGGAACCAAAATTCCCATTAATTAAGGATTGTTGTCGCTACCATAAGTGTATCTATTTGTGGGTAAACTAGAAAATTATTACATAGTTTTCTTGGAGCATTTTGATTTCTCCCCCTCTTCCTTTTTCTATGGATTTGTAGATCTGATCTATATGTGTACTTTTGTGAGGTCCTCCTTCAGGTAAGATTTAACCCCATTACAATTCTGATCTTCACAAATCATTTTTAGTACTTATTGAAAGTCTTAGTATTGATTTTCCAGGACACCTTTCTATGATAATATGATTATCTTTTGGTTTAATTCACTCAGAAGATTAACAGGGCATATTGAAAGTTATTTTTTCATTGAAGGGATGATTGATTTTTTTTTATAAATCCCAATGATAAAATTTTAAAATATTTTAATTCTATTCAAATGTGTCGATATTATTAATTTCTTCATGTGTTTTATAGGTTTTGTTTGTAATACTCTTGGCTGTGAGTGTTTCTGCTCTAGACCCTATCTTGGGTTATACTCCCATAAGAGTTGAATCTCTTGATGACGTTGAATATGAATAAATTCCTAGAGGAAAACACATATTCCTTGAGAGGAATGTTGAATTTTTTCTAGTATATATTCATAATCATCATCATCCCAATCACCATCATTATATTGTTAAATATCATGATCCAAAATATTCAGAATTTGTGTTCATGACTTAATATATCTCTATATCTTAATGAAACTCTGGAATCCATTGTATTACTAGAATTTAACATTCATGCACTATGCAATGACTTTACTCTGTTTATTTTGGGTAAAAATTTTATACTGGCATGGGACAAATTATCCATTGATATGTTCCTTGTTGCCATTGGTTGTTTGAGAATTTTGAAGTCTGATTGTGATTGTTGTTGGTGGCTGTAGACTTCAAAAAAAAATTTAGGATTCTTGACCATGAGTGTCAAGAGTGGAGGGAGGAATGATATTTAGATGGGGTTTTCATTCAAAAATTCAAACACGTTGATTTAGTTCTATCAAAAAATGGGTTTTCCATCTATAAGAAAATGAATTTAATGACCATACGGACCAAGAAAACATGGGCCCCAAGATGTGGATGTTTTTTCCCACCATCACCCATGTTTCAACAAATCATGATAATGTTTAGGCATCCATTAATCTATAATCTCATGTTTCTAGGCAGTGAATTAGAAATGCATGATGTGATATAACTATAGATAGAAATATGCATTATTTTAACTAAATCCTTCTTTGATCAATATACCATTCTAGATCATACTATCTTATTAAAAACATGAGTGGTTCTAAAATCTCCTGGAAACACATTAGATTCTATATATTTCTCAATACATTTTATGACTTCTTGCATGCATGGGAGCATTTGAACGTGTTCTGTTTTGTTCTCCCGGATTGGTTCAAAGACTTGTATGTCTATTTGTTTCTTGACAATGAAATATTTTTTCCTCTAAAGTTGTCTTGCATAAACTTATATCATTGTTATTTCTCCTGTTTATAGAAATTATATTTTCAAGGATGAATCCTGTTATGTACCACGAATTTAGACGGTCTATCGTAGAGAAGGATATCTAGAAATTAGACGTGTAGGATTGAACTGAAACATTGATCAACAAGTATGTACTCTTTTTTCCTTTAGGTTTTTCTGGTAGGTTTTTTATTCTGTTAAGGTTATATCTTTTTATTATTATTATATTATATTTTTTGTTTTTTTGTTGTAGTTTTAAATGATGTTGGACTAAGGAATCTCAAAATCCAAAACCATGGCTTCTAAGAGCTTTAAATTGAAGCCCTGGTGGACAGTACGCGGAGAAATCCATTTCTTAAGAAATTATGTTTAATTTTAACTAGAAATGGGAAATTATTAAGATATGATTCCCCTTTTTCATCTCTATATAGGTTTTAGTGGGGAGGCTTCTGGGAGGTAAATTTTTTAGGTGGTTTGATTTTGTTGTTAGTATTTTGTTTTATTTTCAATTTATGTTTTCACCTTTAAAAATTTTTATCACATTTTTAAACTTCATTTATGATTTTTTAAAAAATGAAAAGTTAAAACATGTTTGGAAATGGTTTATTTTGAGTAGTCCTCACATCGATTTATTCCAAATCAATCTTTTTTTACCATTAAATAATATTTTTCTTATTCAACGTAGGTTAATATTTTTTATAAATTTTAATTCAACACAGGTTAATATTTTTCTTCCTATACCACTAAAAAGAACCAAACCAAAGATATGTTAGTGGCTATATCTTAGTTTATAGCCATGAGTTTAATTAAAATCGAGGTTTTATTGTTGTTTAATCCCATGGTGGGATCACTTCTATATGATGGGGATTTCATGTTAGGCATATATAGGAGACTTAGAAATTTTGATATCACATTATTAAATGTCATTTGAGTTTAGGTGTACTACTCACTGTATTTATTTTTGGGTTTTCATGATGTTTGATGAAATTTTATGTTGTTTTGGGTTGATAAATTTGATTTTTTGTTTTTATTAGGTCTGGGTGGGTTTCCATAGTGGACCCCACACTTGGCTTGTTACCTGAGTGAAGTATATTACCCAGTGAGTTTAGCATAAATTATACCAATTATAGTTCTAATTTTAAAATGTTTTATTTTTTGATTCATATGTATTCATGGATTATACAAGGGATAGAAGGATCATTGGTGGTTGGTACAAGATTTAGATCGATTTATGGATTATCGTTTGAGGTAGGTGTCCTTTATATTACTAATCCTCATGATCATTTGGATTATATTATGTTTGTGTAATCATTAATATTATCCTTTTGATTATGTTGGTATTAGATTCATGTATATTTTATCAAGTACATTTGATAAACCAATCACATATATTTAATAAGACTTTAAATCTCACATATTTTTCTATTATTTCCTTACAGGTGGTTTCTTATATATCATGCTTGACAATATTGCACTGATTTTTTTCATTTTATCCTTACCCCTTATTCTCTCATTTGAGACACCATGAGCATCTCCAAAAATCTTTTTCACTCATATTTTTTCATAGAAAAATTATAATCTTATCAAAATCACCAAAACCACTAGTTCTTGAATACTTCTTGGTTCCACCTCTCACTATGTTATTATTTCCCCATCAGAAAACAAATTTGTACTAGTTTTGTGTTTCTCATTCACAACCCAATGCTAGTTGCAGTTGATAAGGCTCCTGAGATAAGTCTATTAGAGTTATCTACTTCTTCTCTACTCTCCCTTTATTTTTCTCAAGAAAATATATTTTTTAGTTTTTTCGAATAGATTTCACATACATAAATCATGAAATCAAATACACGATTATAATAATTGAAATGAAAAGCTTCTATGAAACTATATTTTGACCTACAGTTATATCAACATTTTTGTGTTCATTGAGTGATAAGATGTGTCAAATAAATGTAGGACAAAACCAATTCAATTATTGGATGCTGAAGAATAAGAAAGTTAGCAGTTCCAATAGAGACACATCATCAACCCCAACCTACTCTCATATTGTAGGAAAACATAATTCAAATAAGATTTCTTATAAGTTATTAGAGACTCACCTACCCCCAACACAACACCACCCCACACCATTATCTAAATATACAACCCAGTCCCATGTTCCAATCATCACTAATCTCTTGAGATTACAACTTTTACTCAAGGTGGAAGGACTAAATAGTTCAAATATAACTACTAACTTGTCATGGATTATAAATTTCTTGATACAGTTCCATCTTCTACATTAGAAAATCACAAAACCTAACCTGATCCATTTATTTTTTTGATGATATTTCAACATTATGGTACTCTTCTTTACATTTCATTCCTTGGTAGAGGAAAAAAGTACTCAATGGGAATCTGAATTTCAAAAAATGTTCTATTTTTCATACCTATTGAAGCCTTACATTGGAAGTGTTGTTCTCAATCAGTAATTTTAGAGGATGTATCATCTTTTTATAATTGACTTCATCCTCAAATATCTTATAAAACCTCAACCACTACCCCAATAATCCCCCATTTGGATTTCATTTTAAATTTCCCCTCAATATCTTAACTATTCCCACAACCAAACATGCACCTCTAGTAGTGTTTTTATAAGAAAAACTAAATCAAATAGACAATTAAATCATATGTTGTATTTGACATATAGAAAAGGATTGGAAACATTATGATGTATGATATCTATAATTCTTAGAGAAACCATAACATACATGTTTAAATTTTACATTTTTGTAACGACCCAAACTTTCATTAATGGAAATACCTCTTGATCTAATTAAATGTACCTTTATGTAAAATGTTTATATAAAATGTAAACATCTTTAGTTTTATGTTTTTGGATTTTAAAATACTGTTTATAATTGTGACTGTTGCTAATATAGTTGTTGAATAGTGATCACATGATTAGTATAAATATAGGGCTTTAACAAATCCAAATTACTCAGACAAAGGAAGTGATGGCCTCATCCAGTAGACGTGCCCCATAAAAATCCCCTTTTTTGGAGATCAGAAAGGGGGTTTAATGTTTGGGCTTCTCTCTTGACCAAGCCCAAGCTAAGCATGAATATGTTAAGCTCAAGCAAGACCGCCTATGAGAGAAGTGGAAGTTGATAGAGATTACCACCCGAGCAATGTTATCCGAGCCACCCCAAGAGTTTGTCACCATCACACACCTTACTCGTAGGTCTTATGCGGGTGTTATAAGGGGTTATGTAACATGTCCTTAGCACTATAGTTATGTACATTATTTTTTTTATATGATAATGAATATAATTTCATTTTATTATTGTTACCTTGGAAATAGTTTTTAAAGAAAAAATAATATTTTTAGTTAATGTTCAACTAAGAAATCTATTTTGATGAATTAATGGATTTTTGAATTAAATAATATTTTGATGAAATATTATTATTATTATTAAATTATTCTTTATTAAATATAAATGATAATATAATTTTATGGATGCAATTGTACTTTTTATTATGGTTTGAAAGCCATTTTTGTCAAAACCCATGAATTTTTTTATAAATGTTGGTTTTTATTTTAAAAGTAAAAATTAATATATTTATAAAATTATTTAGATTAAATGAATATTATTTATAGAATCAGGACTTCGAAATTATCCAACTGTGAAATTTTCATAATTTTCTGAGATAGTCAAATTTTCGGGTAAAAATTAAATACCGTTTAAATATATAATGTGTTTTATGACATCATAATGACCCAATAGTGATATAATAAAATACTATAAACTTTATTTTTTGCAAATATATGTTTTACAATTAAAATAATGTGATTTTGGGTTTGTTTTATTGATTATACAAAGCTTTAGTGGACCCTTGAAGACTTATAAAATATTTTGTCTTTTTAAATTGTTTTCCTTGGGAGTGCGACCCCTCTTCACATAAACAACCCCATTATTTTAAGAATTTCTGACTTTGGCATTATAAAATATTGTTTTACACTTTCATTTTACAAAAAACATGGGCGAAAACCATGGGATGGATTGTGGTTTGGATTAGTTTAATGTGAGGTGTCCCAAACCAAAATAATAATGATTTCCCTCACCTTTCCTATATAAACCCACCCAAGATCCCACTTCCTCCTCACTAAAAGCCTTTGGAGTTTGTCCACACTCTTCCCACCTCTCTCTATAATTTTCCCAAGGTTACCTAAGCTCCCAAGAAGCCTCTCTCAAACCTCTCTCCAGCCTTTGGAAGCACACATCCAAGTAAGGGTTTTTCTTCCTTTCTCATTTTTGTACAATATTCTATAAATTGTTATTCCATTTTAATTTCATTTATAAATGTTAGGGTATGGTTTAAAACCTCCCCCATAATTCCCTATTTATGTTTTAATGATAGGAAACCCCTTTATATCTCATTAAATGTCTCCCATGTACACCCGTTACTATGCCGAAATTCCGAGCAGAATTTCTCCCTCCTCATTTACATTCAAGCAATTATTTTGTATCATGAATCTAAATTCTATTATATCTGTTGGGACATGTATATATATGACCCTATTACTTTCCATTCCATTTAAATATGATGATACATATCTTTCTCTATGATCAACAATTTTTATGAGTTCTTATGTTGTAACACCCCGAGATTTTATGAGAAATATTATTTTTAATTACTTTGATGTCTTGTGTTGTACGCTACACCAAGATTAGATTGTGCTATATGAAACATTGTATTATCTTACAGTATACGCAATCACTATTCTTGGTTTGTGTTTCACGCCAGGGAAACCTTCCTCGATAGAGTGTGTTGTATGCAATACCGAGTTTCACTAAATGAGATATTATTATAATATTATTATGAACTAGCCGTTATGAATAGTAATTCCCAATTTTTTAAATATTATAAATTTTATCTTTTGAAATGGACATAATTTTTGGATTCGTAATATCGAAATTAGCATAGGGTGAATTTTTGGTATTATTCTGAAAACTATCAATTTTTTATGAATAGTCAAAACACTAGGTTACTATTTAAAAACTGAGTTTTTATTTAAATAATTATTTATTTTATTTAAATTTATTTTAGGTAAAAATATATATATAATACATATATAAGTTCAATTTAATTCATTGGAGTCTTTTTATAAAAAAATTAGATATATAAAAATTTTGTTGAACTTTTCACCGTCTTTTACCCATCTCCTGGGAGAATTTGCAAATTTACATAAAATGTAATTTAACCACTTATTTGAGTTGAATTTTGAAAATCCGAGAGACAAGGTTAATATAAAGGAGTAAAATTTGGTTCAATAAATTAAAAATAATTTTTGGTGAATAGTAACTTTTTACTTTTATTTACCATGGTTAAAATTAAATAAGGTAATTAAGGGTAAAAATGATATTATTATTACATTTACACATGCCCTAATTCTATTTGATAACTTTAATGCGACCAAAAAAACCTTAAGAATATAATATTTTCATTTTTTTCCACTTGGATTAGATTAGGAAATTTATTATTATTTAATTTAACGAAGAGTTAAATGAGTAAAAATGAATGCTTAATAACTAAAACATTTTTAATATAGGGTTATAAATAAGATAAATTCAAATTTAAATATTTATTATAACTATAAAAATATTTCCAACATAATGGTATTTTATTTATAATTTTTAGACATTAAATAAATTAATTTATTTATGAGACAATGTTGATGCAGTAATTACCTTATTAATGAAATATTAACATAATTGATATTATAAATACCCAAATAAATGTAATTTGAGACTTTTTTAAATTAAACTAATTTTATAGGCTTATATGACATGTTAGTATTGATTTAATTAACATTTTTCGAACTAATCATGCTGTTATGATTTTCACAAAAATCAATTACAAAATATTGTCAAAATTAACATAAAATAGTTTTTAAAACAAATATTATATTATTAATTGTTATTTTATTCCTAAAAATCTAAGGATCAGCCAAATGACTAATATAAGGTTATATATATATTAATAATGAACCACTTGGGGTTTGTTTGGCCTGTTATAGTATGTTTATTAACCATATAGTTTAAGAAAACAAAAGGACATGGTAAAAGTTAAATTATTTAACTTAGAGTTAAATCTAAATGATAAGGTTAAAATAGTAACCTAAAATTTTCTAAAACCTATTGGTTGATAGGATTTATACCAAACCCCACCTTATCATTAAAATAAATCAATATGAAGCTATTATAAACCGAATATGACTTTATTATAAAATAATATTTTAAGTTTTTTCTAAAGTGCCCCTCTCCTCCATTATAAAAAGGGCACCCATTCACTCTTCTCTTCACACTCTTTTGAGCCTTGAAGAATGGAAAACCGCAGAAAATTACTCTTATAAACCTCTATATTTATATCATAGAGGTTCTGGTCTTATCAAAAGACCAACTCTAGTTCCCTAGGAAGAAGTTTAATGGAGGTGCGTCGAGGAAGAGGTAATCTCTTCTACCGACTCTTTCAAGTTTTTTTATTCTTATACTTATTATTCTTTAGTTGTTTCATTATAAAGAAATAAAATCAGTATTAATTATATAATTATATGTTATTATAAATATGAAACAACCCTATTTCAACTTCTATCCGTACTACGGAAAACAAAATCTCCGCGCGTGCGTACGTACGAAATACCGTCTCCACGCCGTGGTGTAATCCCTTTTTCCACCACCACCATACTTGGATGGGTATAATGGTGTAATGAATAAATATATATTATTATTATAACATCATAATGATTATAAGATATTATAAAATCCACTCCATTTCCATTCAATAAATATGGGAACGATATCATAGCTCGTGCGTACGTACGGATTACCGTCTCCACGACGCGATGAGATTCATTTTCCATGTTAATAATTCAAGAATGATTATAAAGTATATATAATAAGTAATCATGAAATATATGACATAATAATTCTATTGGATTTATGTATATATATATGTCATGTAATTACTTCCATTCAAGTCAATAAGTAAAGGAAAACAACATTCATGCGTACGTACAACTAACCGTCTCCATGGACGGTGTATTTAATTTCATTTATCTATATATTATATATATATATATACTAAATATATATTATATATAAATCATGATTTAAATTCTGGAGGTAATTAAATCATGATATAAGTAATAATAATATCAAGAACTAAAAGTCCAAACACGTACGATAAAGAAAACGATTTTACCCAAAATGCTGCTTTAACATGGAATTTACAAAATAACGGGTAATATAAAGTCATAAGTGAACCATATATGATATCATAACAATAAATATGATTCTGTAATAAGTCAAAGAAATTATTTAAATCATTATACATGGGGTTTGGATACGTACAAAGCATATCAGACCTAAGGTAAGTGATAATTTTGCAATCTCATTTTTATCTGAGATTGCTTATACATAAGTATTTACTGTGGTTATATTTTTAATCCATGCCCATAAAATGTTTTTCATAAAGTGTTTAATATTATTACATGTTTTTTTAATGTCATTTTTACCGTGAATTGACTTTTACTTTCTATTATGGAAGGAATCTTCCTTTTGTTTACCATACGAGGAACATTTTGACTTTTCTGACAAAAGTATGAGGAGAATGTTATTTTAACTTATACAGCCTGAACGTATTTTTACAGTTTTCTATCTCCTTATTTTCATGAATCTTACTCTACAATATTTCATGAATATTTTCAACAAAATTCATTTCATTTAAAATTTCATGGCATTTTTTGAAAAGAAAATTATTTTGAAGAAGAAAGCATATTTTCCTCAAGAATTCATTTAAAGTGTTTTAGCAAAACCATTTTCCATCTAAGATGACATTATTTCATATGTGTATGTTTCAAGTATAATGTATCTATTATTTACATGGTTTTATTCTTCTTATGATGAAATTATTTCCATTTGTTTTATATGGATTATGTGATGATGGGATGATGTTTATGAAAACCATTTTATTCTTTGGGTTATGATAAATGATTTATGATTATTTTGTGGCACATGTAAGAATGATTTAAATATTATATGGGTGGGACCTATATCTCCCTTAAATTCATTGGGTAATTATTTATATCTCATGAGATAAATATGGCTGTAATGGCAAGTTAATCTGGTTCAGTAATACAGGACTGGAATGAGGAGTGAACTCGATTTAGTAATGGAATTTGTCCACTAAGATGGTCTTGGCAGCAATGCCTTGGATACTATAGAAATCATATCATGTGCTTAATGGGTTGCCAAAATTACATGTTTTTTCCCATTCTATTTTATCATGATTGATGTTCCATTATGATATATTCCTTACGTACTTCCAAGATTTATGTCTTTGCTCAATATTTTGATGTTTAGATTTTATGTTCAAGTTTTTGCATACAAATGTTTAAGGATTGTTTTATGTTCTCTATGTTTACCCTTACTGAGCATTTGACCTCACCCTTTTTATGTTTTCTTTTCCCCAGGATATAAAGAAAGGTTTTATGTAAGAAAACAAAAGGGGAAGATCTTTATGGGAGATGTTGAAGATCTTTCACCATGATTAGATGATTATGTTCCAAGTTTCCAAAGACACTAAACTATTACGGTCCTTCAGTGTTTGTTTTTGTTATGTATTAAGTATTCCGCAAAAGTAATGTAATGTCCATGTATGTCAAGCTTTGGGTCACTACAGTTGGTATCAGAGGTTCGGTTTAGTTAACCTTTGGAGACTAGGATGCGAAAAAATTAGTGAGATCCCTAGAGATATTTCTAAGGTATGTCTATGGATGTCTCTAAGGTTAATTATACGTATAGGTTAAAGTACTAGAATTATTTTGAAGATAATGAATAACCTACGGTGAACTTAAGGTGTCATGGATTAAATAATTTTTGATAAGTTATACATCCCAAATGTGACTTTTTATGATTATGTGGTTCCTCGTTATTTTAATTGTTTCTTACACTATGGTTTCTGGTCTTATTCAATGGAGGGAACAATAATGAATTTAGTTAACATTGATTCCAATGGATAAATTGGTGACTATGATCTACAAAATTGTGATTATGCAGAATCAGTCATCTCGAAATATGATTAACAAGGTGAACTTTAGTTTTATTCCTAAGTCATCAAATAAGAGGAAGATAGAATTTTATGCATGTTCGCATGGTGAGGATCATAGAGAAAGGAGGATTGAGATTTCTAAATAAGGGAAGAATAACCTTGAAGAATACCTCAAATGGAGGGGAAGATGTTATCTATATAGAGAAAAGGGTCATAGAGTGACAAAATGTTATGGAGTCCAATGTCTAATTTGTGGAGAACATGGGCATTACCCAACTTAATGCCCTGACCTAAGAGGTTACTTTTAAATCAAGGAAGGAATTATTCCATGGAAATCATTGAAGAGGATGTATTAAAGTGTTTATGTATTGGTATTCAAGAATAATGTTGTTGAGGTACTTTTATGGTATATTGGAATATCTATGTATTGGTCCATTGTGGTTTTCCATAAGAATATGGCAACGATAACCATGAAAAGTGATTGAAATATTTTTGGAAAGAAGATGATATGCGCATAATAAAGGGATAAAGAAAAAAATGAAATGAGCTCATGACAGATATAAGGACAATGTTATATCATGGTTTGAGTATATAGAAATTTTGGGATTTTGGTTTGTAGAAAGTGTTAAATTTTGATAGTATTCATGTTTTCACTAAGGTTCAATGGGTATTAATTTTTCAAGAGAATACATGATTAATGTATTCAAATGTTTGGAATCTGACCAACAAGATATCTCATATGATATATGGGGGATGAATGATGGTATTCACATGCTCGGTAAATGACATTTCCTGTAATTCTTTTCTTTATACTATGAGCTTGGATAGAAGTATTTTAGATAAGCCTTAAGATTGGAATGGATTATGTTTGACATAAGTTAGTAATGTTTAAGTCTAGAACATTTTAATATTATTTTTGGAATGTTATAATAGTAAAGATTTAGAAAAAGGACAACTCTTAGGATGGGTGACAACCCGTCGTGTCAGACAAGGATGTAGGAATCGAACCCACAACCGGAGTGCGACATGCCTTTATTGCCTACCACTAGCCTACATGAGGTCCCTGGATAGTAGGAACTAGTTTTATTTTATTATGAGGTTTGATATATGAAGTATAAGTCCATTTTAGGAACTATATATGATTAATCTCACCCAATATGGACTTATGTATGTAACGTTTTCTAACCTTATGTTTGATACAGATGAAATGACCTATTATTCTATCGCATGATCTGCTAACACTTCACGAAAGACAAATTCTACTTCAGGTATTTAAGAGATGAAGTGGAAATTGTTCAAGGCACAAAAAATAGTGAGATTGTACCAAAATCATGTAAGTATTTCTTCTAATTCAAATTTTTCAACGTTAGGGAAATGATATTGAAAACCAAAAATGTTGTCCTAGTTAACATATATCTAATGAATCAGATGGTACCTTAGATCATCACAAATTTATGGCTTTGTGATTGATGGATTTTTCATAGACATGTTCTCTACCACTCTCCATCAGAACTTGATGGTTATATTTCCCTTCCATATCCATATTTTCACCTATGTTGTCTTATGTAGAAACCCAGTACTGAGTTACTTTGGGTGACCGTTATGATTCTAAATTTCCTTTTTAAAATAAAGTTTTAGTATTCCTTTTTACGATGTGGGTTTGTAGGAATTAAACTTTCAAGTATTAATCAATTTATAACCCTAACGAATTTCAAGGGTGAAATTCATTTTAACGGAGGTAGAATGTAACACCCTGAGATATTATGAGAAATATTATTTTTAATTACTTTGATGTCTTGTGTTGTACGCTACACCTAGATTAGCTTGCTCTATACGCAACACCGTATTAGCTTATAGTATACGCAAAAACTATTCTAGGCTTGTGCTGCACGCTAGAGAAACCTTCCTCGATAGCGTGTGTTGTACATAATACCGAGTTTCACTAAATGAGATATTATTATAATATTATTATGAACTAGCCGTTATGACTAGTAATACCCAATTTTTGAAATTTTATAAATTTTATCTTTCTAAATGGACTTCATTTTTGGATTCAGAATATCAAAATTATCCTAGGGTGAATTTTTGGTATTTTTCTGAAAACATTCATTTTTTGATGAATAGTGAAAACACAGGGTTACTATTTAAAAACTGACTTTTTATTTAAATAATTATTTATTTTATTTAAATTTATTTTTGGTCAAAATAGATACATAATGCCTCTATAAGTTCAATTAAATTCATTGGAGTCATTTTATAATAATTTTAGATATATAAAAATTTTATTAAACTTTTCACCGTCTTTTACCCACCTCCTATGAGAATTTGCAAATTTACATAAAACTTAATTTTACCGCTTCTGTAAGTTGAATTTAAAAAATCTAAGAGACACAGTTAATATCAAATATTAAAATGTGGTTCAATAAGATAAAAATAATTTTTTCTAAATAGTAATTTTTTACTTTTATTTACCACGGCTAAAAGTAAATATGGTAATTAAGGGTAAAAATGATATTATTATTACCATAAAACATGTCCTAATTCTATTGGATAAGTTTAATTCGACCAAAAAAAAATTTAGGAATATAATATTATCATTTAGGTCCACTTGGATTAGATTAGGACATTTATTATAATTTAATTTAAAGAAGAGTTAAAAGAGTTAAAATAAAAGTTTAATAACTAAAACATTTTTAATATAGGGTTATACATAAGATAAATTTGACTATAAATATTCATTAGAAATATAAAATGATTTCCTAAATAATGGTATTTTATTTATTACTTTTAGACATTAAATAAGGTAATTTATTTATGACACAATGATGAAGTAGTAATTACTTTATTAATTAAATATTAACATAATTGATATTAAAATACCCAAATAAATGTAATTTGTGACTTTTTTTAAATTACATTAATTTTATAGGTTAATATTACATGTTATTATCGATTTAATTAACTTTTTTCGAACTAATTATGCTGTTATGCTTTTCATAAAAATCAATTACCAAATAGTGTCAAAATTGACATAAAATAGTTTTTAAAACAAATATTATATTATTAATTGTTATTTTATTCCTAAAAATCTAAGGTTTGGCCAAATGACTTAGATAAGGTTATATATATTAATTATGAAACACTTGGGGTTATTTTGTCTTGTTATATTAAGTTTATTAACCATATAGTGTAAGAAAACAAAAAGACACGGTAAAAGTTAAATTATTTAACATAGAGTTAAATCTAAATGATAATGTTAAAATTGTAACCTAAACTTGTCTAAAACCTATTTTTTGAGATTATTTCTACCCATAAACACCTTAGATTTGAAATAAATTAATTTGGAGTTATTATAAACTGAATATGACTTTATAATAAAATAATATTTTATGTTTTTCCTAAAGTGCCCCTCTCATCCCTTATAAAAAGGGCACCCCTTCCCTCTTCTTTTCACACCCTTTTGAGCCTTTAATCTTGGAAAAACCCTGACAATTACTAGTCTCAACCTCTGTAGTAATATAATAGAGGTTCTGGTCTTCTCAAAATACATACTCTAGTGCCCTAAGAAGAAGTTTAAATGAGGTGCGTCGAGGAAGAGGTAATCTCTTCTACCGACTCTTTCAAGTTTCTTTCTTCTTCTACATACTATTCTTTATTTGTTTCATTATAAAGTAATTAAATAAGTATTACTTATATACTGATATTTTATTATAAATATGAATCAACCATATTTCACCTTCTATCCATCCTACGGAAAACGAAATCGCTGTGCGTGCGTACGTACGGAATACCGTCTCCACGCCATGGTGTAATCAGTTTTTCCACCACCACCTTACTTGGATGGGTATAATGGTGTAAAGGATAAATATATATGATTATTATAACATAATTCTGATTCTAATATATTATATAATCCACTCCAATTCCATTCAATAAATATGGGAATGATATCATCGCTCGTGCGTACGTACGAATTACCGTCTCCACGATGCGATGAGATTCATTTTCCATGTTAATAATTCAAGAATGATTATAAAGTATATATAATAATTAATAATGAAATATATGACATAATAATGATACTGGATTTATGTAAATATATATGTAATCTACTTACTTCCATTCAAGTCAATAAGGAAAGGAAAACAACGTTCATGCGTACGTACGACCTACAGTCACCATGAACGGTGTATTTCATTTCATTTATCTATCTATTATATATATAATTATATAATGAATATATATGATATATAAATCATCATTTAAATTATGTATATAAGTAAATAATGATACAATAAATAATAATATCAATAACTACAAGTCCAAATACGTACGATAAATAAAACGTTTTTACCCAAAACGCTGCTTTAACATGGAATTTACAAAAGAACGGGTAATATAAAGTAATACGTGAACCATATATGATATCATAACATTTAATATTATTTTTTAATAAGTCAATGACATTATTTAAATCATTATACTGGAGGTTCGGATACGTGCGAAGTATATCGGACCTAAGGTAATGGATAATTTTGCAATCACATTTTTATCCAAGATTGCTTATGCATAAGTATTTACTGGGGTTATTTTTTTCATCCATGCCCATAAAATGTTTTTTATAAAGTGTTTAATATTCTTACATGTATTTTTAATGTCATTTTTACCCCTATTTTACTTTTAATTTGTGTTATGGAAGAAATCTTTCTCTTGTTTACCATATGAGGAGCTTTTTGACTTTTTCGACAAAAGTATGAGGAGAATGTTTTTTTTAATTTATACGACATGTATGGATTTTTACGGTTTTATATCATCTTATTTTCATGAATCTCACTCTACAATATTTCATGAATATTTTAAACAAAATTATTTTCTTTTAAAATTTCATGGAAATTTGTGAAAGGAAAATGATTTTGAAGAAGAAAGGATATTTTCCTCAAGAATTTATTTCAAGTGTTTTATCAAAACCATTTTCCATATAAGATGACATTATTTCATATATGTATGTTTCATGTATAACGTATCTATTATTTACATGGTTTTATTTTTCTTATTATGAAATTATATCCATTTGTTTTAAATGGATTATGTGATGATGGGATGATGTTTATGAAACCCATTTTATTATTTGGGTTATGATGAATGATTTATGATTGTTTTGTGGAACACGTAAGAATGAGTTCAATATTAGATGGTTGGGACATATATCTCCCTCTAATGCATTGGGTAAATATTTATATCTCATGATATAGATATGGATGGAACAGAAAGTGAATCCGGTTCAGTAGTACAAGACTGGAACGAGGAGTGAGATCGGATCAGTAATGGACTTTGTCCACTAAGATGATCTTGGAAGAAATGCCTTGGATACTATGGAAATCATATCACGTGCTTAATGGTTTTCCCCAATAACATGTTTTCTTCCCATGCTATTTTATCATGATTTATGTTCCATTATGATATATGACTTACGTACTTCCAATATTTATGTCTTTGCTCAAGATTTTGATGTTTAGAATTTATGTTCAAGCTTTTGCATTCAAATGTTTATGGAGTGTTTTATGTTCTCTATGTTTACCAATACTGAGCATTTGAGATCACACTTTTTATATTTTATTTTTACCAGGATATAAATAATGTTTTTAAGTAAGAAAACAAAAGGGTAAGATCTTTATGGGCGATGTTGACGAACTTTCACCATGATTAGAAGATTATGGTCCACGTTTCCAAAGAAACTAAACTATTACAGTCCTTAGGTGTTTTGTTTGTTATGTATTAAGTATTCCTCAAAATTAATTTAGTTTCCATGTACTTAAAGCTTTGGGTATCTACATATGTCTTGTCGTTATGCTGCCAAAATTGCACCACGTTTTTCCAAGCCAAAGTCATTATGTAGTGAATACCATGCCCATTTCTCTATCAAGGGTATTCACCTTTATGAACATTTAATTATTGTTTAAAGAGTTTCAAATATGTATTCCACATTCTATTAACATGGAATAAATGATTATGTTGAATGATTCAATTTTTTATGATCCATGTGGCACACTTATGCATGAAGTGAAATGTTTAAGAAGGGTGCACCCTTATAGCACTCCAATGCATGGGATAAAGTATAGTGTCATGATACATAATTTGAAATGGGTGTTTAATCATGATAATTAAAGTGAATTGAGTGTTTACTCATTCTTCATGTGCAACGAGGGATTACTCATGCTCCATGTGCAATGAGCCTTGGCACATGGTAATTCCATGTTAAGTGTTGTTGCCACATTTCCATTCAATGATTATCATGATTTATCATGACTTTATGTTTATGATTATCTTGTGCTCTATTGATATGACAATTGTCTACCATGTATTTTATTCCTCATGTTATTCCATGATTAATCCCTTACTGGGCTTTATAGATCATCCTTTTCTTATGCATGTCCTTAGGTTATCCCATGCAATGCAAAGTACAAGGGAATGTAGTGGTCATGTAAAAGAAGTTTTCAATAATGATGTTATATTTCATGTTTTAAAATGATATTTAATGATACTAATCCCCAAAGACACTATAACTCTCGATCTTCTATGTTGTATCAAGTGATGTTTATGTAATAAATTATGTTTATTTGTGTAATAAAAAGAAGGGTTGTCATAGTTTCTATCAGAGGATAGGTTTAGTTATTTTTGGGATTAGGATTAGAAACCCATAGTAAAGCCTTAGATACAAGACTAAGTATAATAAAAACATCCCTATGTTTTGGTGACTATTGAGTAAATGGTTTATCAAGAAAATACATCTCTTTCTGGATACGAGCAGGTATAGACGGCTCTAGCATTGATGTATCCTAGGGGTAAAACCTGAAAACACCGCTTTGAGCTAGAATCGAATGGGAAATGATGCATGAAAACCATCCTTGATGCACTCATGGTTATGAAATTCTTAGGGGATATGCTTTGATAAATTCATAAGTTTAGTATTAACCAATATTATGGGAAAAAAAAATTCCCTAAGAATATATGTTATAAAGTAGATCATGGATAACATAGACTGAATCAAATAGATTCATATGTTAAGGAAATAAATGTTATTTATAAGCTATAAGTTTTGTCCTTGGATTACCCTTTATGTGTTACCCTTAACTTTTCTTTTATTCCAGCCAATAGCCGGTAATAGGAGGACTCAGGATAACAACCGATGTGAAGATCAATGTGATAACTGTACTAATGAGATGACCAATCCAATGGGTGTGAGAATCTTGAATTTTGTCACACTTCTCTCTCAACTAACTCAAGATTTGAATAGAAACATGGGTCAATAGGAACGTTCAACACCCGCCCCCCACCCCCCATGAAATAACAAGTCGCTATTGAGAACTTCATGAGACAAAGGCCTCCTATTTTTAATGGATCGTCTGATCCCTCATTTTATGAATAATGGATCAACTCCATTGAAAAGATCTTCTCCACCTTTCAATGTTCTGAACAAGAGAAGGTTCTTCTGGATGCTTATCGTATGGAGGGTGAAGCTGATCAATGGTGGACGGTGATCAAAAATATGAATCCTATAGAGGATATTGAGGTATTGGAATGGATGGATTTCTGGAAGATGTTTTTGGATAAATATTTTCTGTGCACCCTACGACATAATATTGAAATGGACTTCCTTTCCCTCAAGAAAAAAGGAGATGAATCTGTTGGAGCGTACGAGGAAAATTTCACAAGGCTTGCATGATATGTTTCTGGTAATGTCATTACCCCCGAATGCAAGGTTGAATGCTACTTTGGTGGGATGAAACCTAGCCTGCGGAATACACAGGTGATCCGTGACATTGATAGCTATGAGGAAATTGTACGATGTTCCCTCACGGTCGAAATAGAGATTGGGGAATGTCAGGGGTATCATGGGGATAAGAAGTGTAAGGTAGAATTCAATGCTGGAAGTCCGATGGATAAATCCAATGGTGCTAAGAATATCCAGTACCCCACTTTCCAAAGGTGCGGAAAGAAGAACCCCATAAATTTCCTGAAGGGTATGAGAAAATGTTTTAGGTGTGGAAGAAAGGGGCACCTAGCTATTAACTGTTGGCAAGAAAGACCAGCGGATGCGACAGAGGAGAGGAACACTCTGTTTGAACCTCAACATGTTGTTCACTACTACAATGGAAAAGAACCAGGGCATCTTTCAAACCATTTTCCTAAGCCAAGGGTCTTTGGAGGCAACCAACAACCTCCAAGGCAGAAAGGGTGAGATTTTGTGATCACTACTGCCGAAGTGAACCATGACAATGAAGTTGTGATAGGTACACTAGGTTTTTATTCCATAATAGTGAACATACTTTTTGATTCAGGTTCTACGCTTTCCTTTCTATCTCGAACATTTAGGAGAACAATCCCAGCACCACCACAAATCATGGATGTGAAGATGTTGGTGAGGACGAAAAATGTGGAAATCATTGCATCCCATGAATATAAATCCTCCCCTATCATAATATGTGGATTATATTTCCCATTGAACCTCTTCATACTCCCTCTGGTAGAATTTTATGTAATTATTAGCATGGATTGGCTTTCCTTATATAGAAAGAACATAAATTTCTGTGAGAGGGAAATCACTCTCCATGTGGATAATCAACCCCTGATTCTTTACAAGTGCAAGTAGGAAGAATAATTTTCTTTAGATCCATCATCTCATGTGTGGATATTACTGCCCTATTAGCACACGTATCTGGATTAGATGATTGAGTCTACGTAGGAAACTATCCTAGAATACATGTCTATTGTGAGGGATTTCACTGAAGTGACCCCCAAGGAATTTTCCTAGTCTTCCTCCTAGAAGAGAAGTTTAAATCTCAATTGATCTTATACCTTGGGCACTACCAATATCCAAGACTCCATATAGAATGGCTATTTTGGAGCATGAGGAACTGAAGAAACAACTACAAGAGAATCTGGATAAAGGGTTTATACACCCAAGTGCTTCACCATGGGGTGCACCAGTCTTCTTCGTCAAGAAGAAGGATGGGTCAATGTGCATTTGCATCGATCATCATGAGCTTAAAAAAATCATGATAAAGAACAAGTATCCTATCTAATGAATTGATGACTTGTTCAATCAGATGTGTGGAGAACAATACTTCTTTAAGGTGGATTTGCGGTTAGGATATTATCAAGTAATGGTGAAGAAGGAATGTATACCCAAGACTGCTTTTCGTACAAGATACAGGCACTATGAATTCATAGTAATGCCTTTCGGACTCACTAATGCTTGATCAATATTCATGGACATGATGAATAGAGTCTTTAAATATTACCTCGACAAATTTTTGGTAGTCTTTATAGATGATATTATGATATACTCCAAAACCAATGAGGATTATGAGGAGTATCTAATAACATTACTAGAGACATTGAGGAAGGAGAATCTCAATGAAAATTATAGAAAGTGTGAGTTCTGGTTGAAGGAGGTATCATTCTTAGGCCATATCATAACAAACAATGGGATATTTGTGGATCCCTCCAAAACATATGCAATTGAGGGATAGTTGAGGACATCATCGCTAACAAATATCCGTAGCTTCTTGGGGTTAGTTGGATATTATCAATGATTTGTGAGAAATTTCCCATGATTGTCCAACCCTCTTACCAAGCTAACTCAGAAGGGAGTAAAGTTTTCGTGGAGTGATGAAGGTGAAGAAAGCTTTAAGGAGTTGAAAAGTAGGCTTATCACAATGCTCGTTCTCACTTTACCCAAAAGTGTAGAACTTTTTGTGGTATTCAGAGATTCTTCGAATAAGGGCCTGGGATGTGTGTTGATGCAAAATGAAAAAGTCATTGCCTATGATTCATGGAAATGGAATGTTCATGAATAGAACTATCCAACACATGACCTCGAGTTGGCTGCAGTGATCTTCACTTTGAAAATTTGGTGGCATTATCTTTTTGGGGAGAAGTGTGAAATATATACAATCCAAAAAATCCTCAACTCTATATTCCCATAGAAAAAGTTGAACATGCACCAATGAATATAGTTAGAGCTGATCAAAGACTATGACTGCTCAATCCATTACCACCCGAGGAAAGAAAAAAAGGTGGCAGATGCCCTAATTATAAAGGACCCACCGATTCTATAATTGATGAGAATTTAAAAGGATCCAATATTCATAGTTTTGATGAAGATAGACATGGAAATCATAAAGAAGAGAACATCATCAATCCTTTCACAAATGATTTCTCAACTATCACTTTTAGAAAGGTTAATGGATGCTCAAAAGGATGATGCGGGAATTCAAAAAAAAGTGGAAGCTATCGGAAAAGGGAAATCCTTGGTGTTTAATGATAATGAAGAAGTAATTGTGAGATTTTGGAAAAGACTATGTGTTTCATCATGTCCGGAGCTGATGGAGGAACTTTTGGATGATGCACATAGTTCAAATTTCTCTATTCACCCTAGAAACACAAAGATGTATCAAGATCTCCAAGATAATTTTTAGTGGGATAATATGAAGAAGGATATAGGTTATTATACATCAAAGTGCCTAGTGTGTTAGTATGTGAAGGCAGAGAAGCAGAAGTCTAAGGGGATGATGCAACCATTTCCTATACCAGAATGAAAATAGGAGAACATCACCATGGACTTTGTCACCAGACATCCGAAGACATCCAAAGGAAACAATGCAATCTGGATTGTTGTGGATCGTCTTAAAAACGCTGCACACAACCTTACAATTCAGGAGGATTTCTCATTGGATCAACTAACACACATATATATCAGGGAAGTGGTTGGCTGCATGGAGTACCACTGTCTATTATGTCCGATCGAGATCCAAAATTCACATCTATGTTTTGGAAGAGTCTTCAACATACTTTAAATACTGAACTGAACTTCAGTACGGCCTATCATCCTCAAATAGATGGCCAATCTGAGTGGACTATCCAAACACTTGAGGACATGTTGATAGAGTGCTCAATTCACTTTAATGGAGGATGGGATCAACATATTACTCAGGTTGAGTTCTTTTATAATAATAGTTTCCACTCAAGCATTCAAATAACATTATATGAAGCCCTTTATGGGAAAATGTGTATAACACTGACATGTTGGGATGTGGTTGGTGAGTGTAAGCTTCTTGGACCAGAAATGGCCAAAGAAATGGTGGAGAAGGTGAAAACCATTCATCAATATATCAAGGCAGCCTAGAGTCGACAGAAGAGTTATGCAGATAACTGTCAATGAGACCTTGAGATTAATGTTAGAGACATGGTATTTCTACACATATCTTCATGAAATAGGTTCATTGGGTTTGGATAGAAAGGGAAGTTATGTGTGAGGCACATCAACCCCTTCAAGATTCTTGATCGTGTTGGGGCTATGGCCTATCGACTATCACTTCCACCTACCATGGCCAAAGTAATGATATCTTTCAAGTATCCCACTTAAGGAAGTATATACTGGAGCCTTCATAGGCACTCTCTTCAGAGGTGGTACATTTAGAGGATGATATTTCTTATGAGGAGTAACCATTGAAAATCATAGATCATAGAGAAAAAGTCCTACAAAAGAAGACAATTCCCCTCATCACAGTGTTGTGGTGAAACCACAAGTTTGAAGAAGAGACATGGGAATCATAGGAAATGATAAATCAAAGTTACCCACATCTGTTTTAGTGTGGGAAAATGAAATTTATAGGGAGAAATTTTTTAAGGGGGGAAGATTGTAAAGACCCAAAGATTCATTAATGGGAATTCCACTTGATCTAATTGATTGTCTCTTTATGTAAAATGTTTATATAAATACCAGATTCTTTGGTTTTATGTTTTTGTATTTTAGAATACTATTAGTAATTGTGACCATTTCTAATATATCCATTGAATAGTTATCACATGATTAGTATAAATATAGGGCTTTAACAAATCCAATTTACTCAGACAAAGGAAGTGATGGCCTCATCCAGTAGACACACCCCATATGAAGTCCATTTGTTAGAGCTCGAAAAGGAGGTTGCGTCTTTGGGATTTTCTCTTGACCAAGACCAATATGAGCTTGAATATTTTAAGCTCGAGCGAGACCGCCTACAAGAGAAGTGGAATTTGATAGAGATTACCACCCGAGCAATGTTATCTGAGCCACCCCAAGAGTCTGTCACCATCGAACACCTTACTCTTTTGTCTTATGTGGGTGTTATATGGGGTTATGTTACATGACCATACCAATATGTTTATGTACATTATTGTTTTATATAATAATGAATATAATTTCATTTAATTATTGTGACATTGTAAATAGTTTTTAAAGCACAAATATTATTATTAGTAAATGTTCAACTAAGAAATCTATTTGGATGAATTAATGGATTTTTGAATAATATATTATTTTAATAAAATATTATTTTTATTATTAAATTAATATTTTTTAAATATAAATGATCATATAATTTTATGAAATCAATTGTAATTTTTATTAAGGTTTGAAATCCATTTCTGTCAAAACCCATGAATTTTTTATAAATGTCAGTTTTTATATTAAATGTGATAGTTAACATATTTAGAAAATTATTTAGATAAAATGAATATTATTTCTGGAATCAAGACGTCGAAATTATCCAATATTGAAGTTTTCATAATTTTCTGAGATAGTAAAATTTTTGGGTAAAAATTAAATATCGTTTAAATCTATAATGTGTTTTATGACATCATAATCACCCAATAGTGATGTAATAAAATATTATAAACTTTATTTTCATCCAATATATGTTTCACCATTAAAATTTTGATGCCCCAGCTCTCGAGTAACTAGAGTCTGTTCCATACAGAGAATTGAATTTGGTTGAGGCTCTGAGAAACCAACTGCTTCTGAAAAACTTCTTTGGTAAAAACTGATACCTGAAAATTTATATAAAAAAACGTAGGGTGAGTATAAGAATGCCCAGTAAGGGGTTCAAAAATAACATACTATACCCAAATTAACTTTTTAAAACATTCTTTCAAATTTCCATATATTTTTTTAAAGTGATGTAACACATTAAACATACCATGAAAATTGCCTAAGGAATATAAGTGCACAATTTAAAACATACTATCATTATCAAGATTCAATTAGGGGAATGATCATTCAGAATAAAAATTAAAAGACTTTTCTTGTTAAAATGAAAGTAAAAAATTAATAACTGAGTGTAATTCAAGATCAGAGTTGCGCTTAAAATAATAACTTCAATTCTATCCTCTACTATTGTGATACATACTCTGGCCATAAAATATCTGAATATTGCATAAATAATATTCCATACTTAAACTTCTTGTGATTCTCATTATCATAAGTTCCTTAACCAGGAATATTCTACTAGTCAAATATTCTTCTGGTTAATTAGTTTACATGGTCATAATGAGGAGAGTGGATATGCCGGACTGTGTCAAGGCCTCTTGTCAAGACGTCTAATGATTAAGGCCTCGGCCAAAATCCATAACTCAATAATTGGGAAAGTCCTCGGCCAATTCGGATTCTAGTTGTCTCATGAGACCTACCGATGCATCGAGGGTCTATATTGGGCCCCACCCATCACATAATAATTCCAATTCATCCCTCGTATCTCTAAATCAAAGTGCATATCCAATTTGATTTATTAAATTTCTTAACACATATAAAAATAAGTGTCTCATTATATTTGGTTACATACCTCAAATTAATTACACTATCCCATACCACCATGAATATTTTAATTCGAATTTATCTTCATAAATTTTCATAACCAATAATTTGTTTGACTATCTCATAACTTTACAAACCATTCCATGGAAATAAACATTTAATGCGTTAAAATACTTATTCATCATTCATGCCCAATTCATGCACAGATAAATGGAATTGGAAATCGACTAAATCATAATATTCCTGTTACTATTTAGACAACATGTTCCTCCACAACATGCATAAACTAGTATATAATCTTTGCCAATGTGATGTTGATTTAAAACACACCAATAATGAATGATCGAGGTTACCACATAAAATGATAGTTCCTAAAACAATTTTGACCATTTACTTATTGAAATTTTATTCTGGGTACATACAAAATAAAAAGGTAAACACAAAATTCCGTGTGGGGTGTTAATTTCACATTTCCTCATACATTTATTATAAATAAGATTTTTTTTAACACATTAGATATTAAAACATGAATATATGAGAATCAACCATAACCTTTATCATTTAATATAAATAATGGAGAGTAACTCATACATTTCAATATGAAGTTGAAATCCTCTAATATTTATACTCATGAACTAAGAACATCAAAAGAAAAGCATTTAAAATAACTACACATAAAATTTCATGTTGTGTAAAACATTTATTCAACGGGGTGTGCTTAAGAATTAGTGTTTAGTCGAAGCCAAAAATATTTGAAAGAAGAAGTTTTGTATCTTCCTCATAGACCTTGGAAATTTATAAATTCGATTGGGTCTCAAATATAGCATATATACACCCACGTACCCAAGTACCTAATTATACATTATGAGTATACGTAAGGGACTCTTACCATGCTTATTTAACACTTGAAAGATTATAAGTAACAGGAACTAAAAGTATAATTAGGAAATGCTTAAAAATTCTTGTATATATTATAACTATATATTTAAGAACATACATGTTCAAGTATAAAAGTTTCCATACAAAAATGATTCCATGGATTTCATAGTTCTTCAGTAATTTTGAATCTCAAACATAGAAATCTTTAATCTGGCATATGAATTTTATGAAAATCTAAGGTTGTGTATATTATACTTATATATTTTCATATAAATATGTATATATATATGATTATGTATTTAAGGCATAAAACAAATTTTTATGGGGTGTCCATGATTAGGGTATATTAATAACCTGTAACTCAAAATCGTGCAACTATTATTTGAGAAATGAAAGAATTAACCCCAAACTGTAAGATGATGTATATTTATATTATAAGTATATATGTATATATATTCATACAACTTAAAACCCAATAAGATGGAAAAATATTAATCCCCTACAATAGCTTGAGGAGGAAGAGAGGCTCGGGGAATGCTGGAAAACTCAGAGGAATTGTTGAGGTCTGCTGGAGGCTTGTGTTCAAGGTACTGAGTGGTTCTCCAGATGCCTCAGTGTGTTTTTTATAAATCATGCTAAATAATTTAATGAAAGTGTATGGAATCCGAGGCCCAAGAGGCCTTAAAATAACTAATAGTCAGCCCATGTGGAATCCTCGTGAAGGAGGGAGACCAGCAGCAGTCACCAGTGAAGAAAAACAGTCAGATATAGGTTGTAGGGTTACTGGTTCAGCGTATGCTGCGGGGAAGAAGACAGCACTGCAGGTGGAAAACCGAGAGAAATTTTGATGGCCAGGATCATATATGGCTTGGATTCAAGGGTCAGGATACGTACATGGTTTATAAAGGTAAAAGATGGCACAAATTAAATCCTAGTCTGATCAGACAACATGAGATCAATGCGGCATTTTAAAAACCATGAAAAGACACGATTATATTGTGCCAAATCAAATGGACCACAAAATCTGGTGGTGCTCTGCTATTGCCGAAGGTCGAGCGTGGGATCGAGATCAATGGACCAGATCACGTGATACATGATCCAATGACCCAGATTTCGTTTCGCCCAAAAAAAAATCATCCCACATTGAAACAGGGAGGTGTGTGCGGCTTCCTTATAATCCTAAGCCTCTGAAGCTTCATCCAGAAATCACCTAGAACACATGTAGGGGGCCTTACACACGGGCTCCCCCTTCCCCCACATGCCTAGTCCTACCCCTACCTACCCCAATTATGCACCCACACTGCGCACTCATGCGCTCCTGCTCTCGTGAAGCCCATCAGGGAACCTATTCCCAAACTTGGGCTGACCCTAGCTTGGGCGGAGGGCTAGGATCCACCACCTAGCATGAGATGCCTCCCTTGGACCAACCCTAAAGGGGTGTCCCTTGAGGTCCCAATTTGTTTTTAAAAAACCAAATTAAAAAATGAAGTCTTAAGGGAAGATAATTCTATATATTAATTATCCTTTTTAAACATGACTTTTATTTAAAGGGTTAATGAATACCTAATTATACCCAGTCTAAAAATATTACTAAAATTATTTATAATCACTAAATCTTTAACATTCAAAGTTGTAAATTGAAACTCAGTATATCAACATAAAATATTTTGTCCTAATATTATAGTATTCATAACATCATTAATAAAAAACAATGATTAATTATAAGAAATTAAACCTAGTATGAAACACCATATATGAAATAAAAATCAGTACTTTGTATTTGGAATATTTGCAAAAGTTTTTGAATTTTTTATTACATTTCAAATCCCAAAGTGTAATTCATAATATTTGATGTTCATGATTAGGAGTAGATTTATAATTTTTCATTCCTTTACCTAATTATTTGGAGAACCAATATATACTCATATTAATTCCCCAACAAGGCCAATGAATATATTTATAGCCATTAGAGTTCCATGGATTCCAAAGTCAACGGTTATATTAATGTCTTATAAACCCAAGCCTTGGGGTGTCTTAAACTCAATTCGATTGAAGAAGATGGTTCAAGTCATACCATTAGTGCTTAGTGTGGCTGCGGTGGCTATTTCCATTATTATGTTAATTATGAAAAATTCTTAAGGACCCAAATTATTTTCTTTGGGTTCTCGTTGTTTTAAGTTGTTTCCCTGTAATTCTGATAGGGTTTTTAATAGGAATTTTTGGTTAGCATGATTACTCTTTTGATCTCAATGTATTGTAAACACTATGGTGTTTTTATTTAAATGAAAATTATTGTTTACATTTGTGTGTTTTAAAAAATTGAATTATAATATAAATTAAAACCGTATTATTACCTTCTCATGAGAAAAAAGTTTTGATCAGTTATTCAAAAAAAATGTAAACATAACTTATCAATACATGAGGTTCGAGTTTTGGGTTGTTAGATCATTCCCCCCTATGAGGAACTGTGTCCTCACTGTAACGCCCTGACCCCAGTTACCCAGAATTGGTGGATTATTACATAACATTGGCATGATCACCAAAGATCAAGTCGAGAAAGACTGATTAGTTTAGTAGCCTTAGAATCACTAGATACATTCATATGTCTTACATTACTTAATAAAGTGAAAAACTACAAAAACATATTGTATCCATATACCACACTCATATCCCCTCATAGTATCCCTGTATTTCATTCATAAAATACTTCTTCACATCCTGGGAAAAATAAAACATAGAATGGGGTGAGCTCAGATGCCCAGTAAGGATAACAATATAGCGGAAACTTTCATAAATAAGCATAAACATTTAAGGCAAGTTATAACTAAAAAATCCTTTTAAACTTGGACTTAAACATAATATGGCAGAAATAAAATTAAATAATTCCATTTACTTATTCACATGGATATTCTACTAGTCCAATTATCACAGGCAATATCAATAACAACTTTCATAATAATGGAATGCATAATTCCAGACTATCATAACCACATAGTCAAGGCCTTGTGCCAAGACTACAAATAAGATTTTGTCAAGGACTTGTGCCAAAACACTAATTTGTCTCATGAGACCTACCGATGCATCGAGGAGTTATAGCGGGCTCCACCTGTCACTTACTAAGTCCAATGCATTCCTCATATGAAAAGGTTTAAACATAACATAAAAATTCGTATTAAAACTAGCATATGAAATGTAAATACATTATCCATAAACCATGAATGGTATAAAAATAACACATCCATAGTCAAGCATATCACAAAAACTTCAATACAATATATAAGTTTTGTATCATAATAAATCAATTTCAAATAAGCTTAAAATACATTTAAGGATGTTGACATAGATGAAATCAAAACTATTTGAGAGAAATATCTCTTTTATGAAATCATTTAGAAGTCAAAAAATTATAAAAGAAAACATTTATTTTTCAAATATTCCTATAATCATGTAAGTGAAGATTTGAAGATTTTATAATGGTGGAAAATATCCACACCCACTGTGTAGGTTTAAAAAAAATACATTCTTACCTTAATTTTGTCGAAACGGTTAAAAAGGACCTTGTTTGGAAAACAACGGAAAGATTCCTTTATAAAAATATTATAAAAAGTCAAAAAAGGGTATAAATGATTTTAAAACATAGTATATAAAATATTAATAATGTTTTGAAATACATTTTTAAGAAACATGGATGTCGATGATAAAGAGGTCCCAGTAGATAATTACATATAAACAACCTCAAATAATGAAGAGATTGTGAAATAAACCCTTACCTCATTGTAATCAACCAAGTCATCAATAAAAACCAAATCAATCAAATAATATCATGAATATAAAGATAATCATGATAATATATATCAAATGGAAGTACACAATACACCACATGCAATAAATAATAGGTGAACAATCAAAATCTCACGGAATTAATTGTGAGATAAGAAACCCCTTAACTTGTACTTTTCCTTGGTAGATGGTAGGTTAAACTCCTGTATAATAGTTAAATCATTGTTATTAAATTATAAAAGAATCATATACATAAATATGATATCATATATTATCTTTTAATATTTCTTTGTTAATAATATTTTTGTATTATCGTCGTTTCGGGTGTTAACTGATTCGTTTTCCTTTATATGCTTTGTTCCATAAGCCGTGTTTGTTATGGATAGGTTGTATCTTATTAATATCAAGAATGATATAATGTCCTTAAAAGTTTCTTTTAATCATCAAATGAGAATTATTCTTGAATGTATATGATGGGGAAATGAATCTCATCGCGTTCGTGGAGACGGTAATCCATACGTACGCACGAACACTACTTACATTTAATTTTTCATTTTAAAAAGAATAAAAACCAAATGATACATAGGTATATTATTATTCCAGTATAACATAATATCTTATATATGTTATTTAAGTTCGTTAACACCATCCTTTATACATTCCATGTATGGTATAAACGAGTCATATCACATTAAAGGGGTGGTAGTCCGCACTTCCTCAAAAGAAATTATCATATATATATATATATATACAACATGAAACGAATAATGGTATGATATGAAATGGAAATAAAAAAGCTTATATATAAAATAAATATCATAAATATCATATTTAATTACAGTTCCAACATAATGGCCTCCATGAGATGTGGTAGGAGATAATTGAACCATCATCGTTTCGTGAGGCATTTGGTTGTCATCCACAAAAATATTATGTTCTTCACCCATTAGATGGAGGTGTGTGTAAGTGTAGTTCAAATAATTCTCATAACATTATCCTAGTATATTTATTATACTGGTGTTGTTACAAAAGAAAACAATTAGAAGAGTTTAGGGGTTCGAGAAGTAAAATAAAATAAAAGAAGCTAAGAGAAATCGTTACCTTTAATTTTGGTAACTCCCTTTGGTTTGAACGAAAAAGGACTCTTGAAGTGCCTTCTGCCTAAAGTAAGTCTTCTAGGAGGAGGAGAGGGATTTATGGAGCTTAATTGGGCAGAGTTTTTATGATACAAAAGGTTTTAGAGGTGTGATAAATTGTTTAGAAGTGGTGTCCTTTTATAAGGGGGAGGAGGGGCTCTTTAGGAATGATTGAAAATATTATTTTATTATATAATGATATTCGGTTTCTAAAGGTCCAAAACTCATTAAAGTTGAATATAAGATGACTAATGATCGAAATGAAATCATTAAATAAGAATTCGATAGGTTTTGGGTATTATTGTAGTATTTATAATCTTATTTATTTAAATCATTTATTAATGAGGTAAACATTACATCATTATTGTGTCATAAATAATTTAGTTTATTAGATGTCTAAAAATTATAAAAAAAATACCATGATTTAGGAAATATTTTTATAATTCTAAAGAATATTTATAGTCTAAAATATAACATATATAACCCTATGTAAAAATGGTTTTTCTAAAAGATATATGCTTATGTCAATTTTTTATTTAATTTAACTTAATTAATATAAAGTGTCATTATCACTTACAAGTGGCTCCATGGGGTCCCAAAATCTTCCAAAAGATTTACATGGTCGGAAATGTATCAAAAAATAGTGTTATGACATGTTTTAGGGTAATTTAGTATTATTATAATATTATTTTATACCCTTATTTACCAAATTTACCCTTTAACCATGGTAAATATAATATTTACCGAAGTAATTATTCAAAATGTAAAAAAATAAAAGTTAACTATTTACACAATTTAAAACTCATGATTATAAATATTCAATCCATTTTTCTAAATTCAAAACACATAAGTGGCAGAAATTAATTTAAAATTAATTTCCGCTGTCAAAACAAAAAGCGTGTTTTTAAGAAACAATAAATATCAAAAGATTGATACTTGTTTATGTCCGGTTTAAATGTGAAATTATGTCCAATGTCCAAAATTGTATTAAATGGTGAAAATATAATCTAAATATACTTTAAAACCACACAAATTCATAATTTATAACTGTTAATTATTTCGATTAAAAAAGTTGTTTTTAATTAAAATTTAGAAATTTTCACTATTCATCAAAATATGAAAGTTTTCAGAAAAATACCAAAATTTCACCCTAGGGTAATTTCGATATTTTGAATCCAAAAATTAATTCCATTTTGAAAGATAAAATTTATAAAATTTTAAAAAGTGGGTATTTCTATTCATAATGGCAAGTTTGATTAGTCACAGCGTGTTAGAATCTCGAAGTTGCGTACAATGCAAGCTATTGAATTATTCAGAGGTAAACATACCGTGAAAGCTTGGGGTGTTACATTCTCCCATATTTCAAATAATATCATCCTCAAAATTTATAGAATATTACTACATAAAAAGACTCGGGTGGTTCTTCATCATAAGTTCCTCGGGTTCCCACGTTGCCTCTTCCATATTATGGTTTCTCCATAAAACTTTTACCAGATGAGTCGTCAGTTTTCTCTTCACTTGTTCTCTTATATCAAGAATCTTGACAGGCTCTTCACAATAAGACAAATCAGGTTCCAATTCTAATTCCTTGTAGGTATGTACATGCATTGGGTCAGGCATGTATTTTCTCAACAGTGATATGTGGAACACATCGTGAACTTTTGAGAGACTTGGCGGTATTGCCAAATGGTAAGATACAACCCCAATTCGTTCTAGAATTTCGAAAGTTCCGATGTACCTGGGACTCAATTTTCCTTTCTTACCAAAATGTATAACTCCCTTCCATGGAGATACCTTCAAGAAAACATGATCTCCTTCCTGAAATTCCAAATCCTTCCTTCGGTTATCGGCGTAGCTCTTCTGCCTACTTTGAGATGCTTTGATTTGGTTTTGGATTAACTTCACATTTTCCATCGTTTCCTCCACCAGTTCTAGGCCTACAGTTTTTTTTCACCAACACCTTACCAATAGTTTTGTGTGGGACATCTCTTTCTGTATAACACTTCATATGGTGCCCTTTGAATACTCTAATTGAAGCTATTGTTATAATAAAACTCTACTAGAGGTAAATATTGATCCCACATACCATGAACGTCAAGAGAAAAAGATTTGAACATGTCTTCTAAGGTTTTAATAGTCTTTTTTGATTGTCTATCTATTTGAGGGTGGTAGGTAGTGCTCAAACGAAGTTCAGTATCCAAGGACTTCTGAATACTCTTCCAGAATCTTGATGTAAAACGTGGAACACCATAAACAACAATCAATATGGGTACTCCATGAAGTCTCACAACATCATTAATATATTGTATTACTAGAAGTTCAAGTGTAAAATCCTCCCTTATAGCAAGAAAATGTGCTGACTTGGTAAGATGATCAATAATGACCCATATTACATCATTCCGTCTAGGAGTCTTTGGTAGTCCCATGAAAAATCCCATCATGATATTATCCCATTTCCACTTAGGTATGGGATGTGGTTGCATGAATCCTCCAGGCTGTTGCCTTCTAGATTTCACTTATTGAAAAACCATGCATCTTGACACAAAATCAACAATCTCCCTCTTCATGTTTCCCCACCAAAAATGTTTTTCAAATCTCTATACATCTTAGTGCTACCAGGGTGTATAGTGAAATTGGAACTATGAGCATCATCCAACAATTCCCTTTTTAGATCAGGTATATCAGGAACACAAAGTCTCTTCCCAAATTTCAAAATTCCATCTTATTTCACAAAGTCCCTCAATATCCCATCCTTCACAGCTTTAATCTTTTTTTGGAACTCTTCATCACCAGTCTAAGAACTCTTATCCTTTCTAGTAAAGATTTTTTGTCATCCATTTGAAAAATTATTGATGTTTCACCTTCCATGGTGATTCCCATATCCATCATTACTAGATCCATGAAAATAGGATCCCTCTCAACTCTCATCTTCTTCAAAACAACATGATCTTTTCTACTCAAAGCATCTGACACCTTATTTTCCTTCCCCAGGTGATATTGTATCGCGCAATCATAATCCTTGAGTAGTTAAATCCATCTCCTATGCTTCATGTTGAGTTATTTTTGTGAGAAAATATATTTTAAACTCTTTTGATTAGTATAAATCTCACTTTTTTCACCATAGAGATATTGTATCCAAATATTTAATGCAAAGATTACAGCTGCTAATTCAAGATCATGATTTGGATAATTTTTCTCATGAATTTTCAGTTGTCGTGTTGCATAGGCAATAACCCTATCATTCTACATAAGGACACAACCAATTCCTTTCTTCAATGCATCACAATAAATAACAAACCCATCATTCCCCGATGGTAGAGTCATTATATGAGATTTGACTAATCTTATTTTCAGTTCTTCAAAACATTATTCACACTCTTTTTTCCAAACAAATTTAACCCCTTTTCATGTGAGCTTCGTTAATGGGTTAGACAATCGGGCAAAATTCTGGATGAAATGTCGATAATAACCTGTTAAACCAATAAAACTGCGTACCTCAGTTATACTCGTTAGTGCTGGCCATTTTGGGATTGCTCATTTCTTAGTAGGATCAACAGAAATTCCATCCATATAGACAATATGGCCATGAAAAGAAATCTACTGAAGCTAGAATTCACACTTGCTAAAATTCCCATATAATTCTTGTCTTCTCAGAGTCTTCAGAATAATGCGCAGGTGATTTTCATGATATTTGTAGCTTTTGGAGTATACCAAGATATCAAAAATAAATACCACTACAAAATCATCTAGATATTCCTTGAAAACTCTGTTCATTAGATCCATGAAAATATAGGGTGCATTAGTCAGCCCAAAAGGCATTACTGTAAACTCGTAATGCCCGTACCTGGTTTGAAATTCCGTCTTTAGAATGTCTTCCTTCTTCACACACAACTGATGGTATCCAGATTGAAGTTCAATCTTTGAAATGTATTGAACTCCTTGTATTTGGTCAAATAAATTATCAATGTGAGGTAGGGGATACTTGTTCTTTATTATTGTGGCATTGATCTCCCTGTAGTCAATGCACATCCTCATAGATCCATCTTTATTTTTAACAAAAAGAATAGGGGATCCCCAGGGAGAAACACCTGGAAGAATAAATCCCTTATTAATCAATTCCTCTAGTTGTTTCTTTAGTTCCACTAATTCCACAATTTCCATTATATTAGGGGTCTTTGATATGGGCCTTTATCTAGGAATTAAATCAATGGAAAACTCAATTTCTCATTATGGAGGATGTCCAGGTAAATCCTCTGTAAAAACATCAACGTATTCTCTCATAATAGGTACATCGTCTATTTGAACATTCTTTTCCTCACCCATAATCATTTCATTCCCTTCCTCCCCAATAATTGAATTTAGTTGAGCTACTAGGGGTGGATCTAGATAAGAATTAGGTGGTGATGATTCTGCTCTAAAGATAAGGTGTTCCTTATCATCATCACCAAAAATAATAACCTACTTCTTCTTACAATAAATTTTTTCATCATGGTATGAAATCCAATCCATACCAAGGATTACATCAAATTCAATCATAGGTATGATGATAAGATCAGAAGATTAAGAACATTTATATGCTCTAATGAGTACTGATTCACAAAACTTTGTTGCAATGGTACTTCCCTTAGGAGTTTTAACTAAAAACTCCCTTGTTAAATCAAATAGGAAATATCTAATTTTCTTAGCAAACTTTGAAGATATGAAACAATGAGATGATCCATAATCAAATAAAGCATCAGATAATCTTGAGGAAACCATTAAATTAGCTGCCACCACGTTTTTCGGAGCTTCAACCTCAGCACTAGTGATCGCATAAGCATGGCCTTGACCCCTAGGCCTTTTCTAAGGTATGTTCCCTAGAAACTTAGGAAATTCCTTTGCATAATGTCCCATCTCCCTGTAATTGTAGAATTGAACATCGGTAGCTTCTTTCTCCCCCTTGCAATCTCGATATTGGTGGTATTTTTCATCACACATGTAACAGACTCCCATTCCCTTCAAGAATGTACCAGGGTGTTTCCTCCCACATTTACTTCAAGATGGATATTCAAATTTTCCCTTATTCCCCTTATTTCCATTCCCAGAGTGATCGGTAGATCTCTTCTTCTCTTTCTTTGATTTAATTTAATAAGACTTAGAGAATTCCTTTTTTGTTTTGATAGCACATGATACAATATCTTCATACGACGAGAAGGATTGTGAGACTAATGCTCGACGAAGAAATGGTTTTAACCAATCAATGAAATGATCAATGTTAATCATTGGGTTGCATATATAATCTGCTGCATGTCTCGCTAACCTTGTAAAGTTAGCCTCATACTTCGCGACATTCTCATCCTCTTTTTTTCCTCAGACATAGAAATTGCCTTTCCATATCTGCTTGATGGTCACGAGGAAAGTATTTTTGTAAGAAAATATCTTTAAACTCCCTCCATTCCATATTTGATACTTCATCATCCTCCTTTGTGTTTTGAATCAATGACCACCATTGGTCAGTATCTCTAGTGAGGTGGTAAACTTCCCTGATAACATTATCCCATTCAATAATCCCGAAGGAATGAAATATTTTTTCTAAGGAATTTATCCATTGCTCAACTACTAGTGGATTTATACCCCCATTTAATGTTGTTGGTTGTTACCTCATGAAGCGATCTAACATTGATCCTCCACGCTGCGGATCAGGGTACTCCATACGGGTAAGGTTATTATTCATAACTTGAGTGAGTTGTCCCAGTATGGTGATTAGCTGATCAGCACCAGTTGCATCACCAACTCCACTATAATTATCTTGAGCAGGAGTGTAATCCCTACATGGAGTGCATACATTGATACAGTTTCCATTCCTTCCACTAGGTGCCATTTCTAAACAATGGCATACACTAGATTAGTTTATGAATCACAATACATAAATCCAAACCTGTAAAACACTTAACATAAATTGAACGGTTTATGGATATAATCCATAATCATAAAAATGTTTTTTTGGAAGTATATACTCATAAACCCTTTATAATGGTTTGTAATGATAATGAGAATTATCCCAAGCATATCCCCTAGGAGTGTCATAACCAAGTGTGCAGCAAGGCCCGTTGTCGTGCACCAGTTCCCATTAGATTCTAGCTCAAAGCGATGTTTTCAGGTTTTACCCCAAGGTACATCTATTCCAGAGCCGCCTCTACCTGCTCGTATCCATACAGGGATTTATTGATCGGAAAACTCACAAAATCTCTAAAATACCAAAATTCTAGGAAGTTATTCTATACTAATCCTCAAAGTCCATCTTAGTTCTATGTGCTCTAATTAGAGTTTGTCTAAATCTAGCACTCATGGTTTGTACTAAACTTCCTCTGATATCAACTATAACACTCCGACCCCTGTTACCTAGAGTTGGTGCATTATTACATAACATTGGAATGATCACAAAATATCAAGTCTTGAAAGACGGATTAGTATAGTAGCCTTGGAATCACTAATTACATTCATATGTATTACATTACATGATAAAGTGAAAAACTACAACAACATCTTGTCTCCATATACCACACTCATATCCCCTCATTATATCCCTCCAGGTCATTCATAAAATAATTCTTCACATCTTGGGAAAAATAAAACATAGAAAGGGGTGAGCTCAGATGCCCAACAAGGATAACAATATAGCGAAAACTTTTATAAATAAGCGTAAACATTTAAGGCAATGTATAACTAAAACAAAAGCCTTTTAAACTTGAACTTCAGAATAATATGGCAGAAATAAAATGAAATAATGCCATTTACTTATTCACATGGTTATTCTACTAGTCGAATTATCAAATGAAATATCAATAATCTCTTTCATAATAAGGGAATGAAAAATGCCACACTATCATAACCACATAGTCAAGGCCTTGTGCCAAGACGACAAATAAGATTTTGTCAAGACCTTGTGCCAAGACACTAGTTTTTATCATGAGACCTACCGATGCATCGAGGATCTATAGCCCACCTGTCACTTACTAAGTCCAATGTATTCCTCATATGAAAAGGTTTAAACATAACATAAACATTCTTATTAAAACTTGCATACCAAATGTCAATACTTTATCTATAAATCATTAATGGAATGAAAATAACACATCCATAGTCAAACATATCACAAAACCATCAATACAATATAGAAGTTTTGTATCATAACAAATCAACTTCAAATAAGCTTAAATTCCATCAAACGATGTTGACATAGATGAAATCAAAATTATTTTAGAAAAATATCACCTTTTTGAAATAATTTAGATGTCACATAATTATAAAAGAAAACATTTATTTTTAAAATATTATTATAAGATTTTAAGGGAAGATTTCACGATTTTATAATGGTGGAAAATAGCTGCACCCGCCGTATAAGTTAAAAAGAAGACATCCTTACCTTAATTTGGTCGAAAAGGTTAAAAAGGACCTTGTTTAAAAAACAACAGAAATATTCCTTTATAAAAATCTTATAAAAATTCAAAAAAGGGTATAAATGACTTTAAACAATAGTCTATAAAATAGTAAGAATGTTTTGAAATACATTTTTAAGAAACATGGATGTTGATGATAAAGAGATCCTAGTAGATAATTACGTATAAAAAACCTGGGATAATGAAGAGATTGTGAAATAAACCCTTTCCTCGTTGTAATCAAATGAGTCATCAATAAAAATCAAATGAATCAAATAATATCATGAATATAAAGAGAAACATGATAATATATATCAAATGGCAGTACACAATACACCACATGCAATAAATAAGTTGTGAACAATCGAAATATCACAGAATTAAAAGTGAGATAAGAAACCCCTTAACTTGTACATTTCCTTGGTAGAGGGTAGGTTAACCTCCTATATAATAGTAAAATCATTGTTATTAAATTATAAAATAATCATATACATAAATATGATATCATTTATGATCTTTTATTATTTATTTGTTAATAATATTTTAGTATTATCGTCATTTCGGATGTTAACTGATTCGTTTTCCTTTATATGCTTTGTTACGTAATGTGTGTTTGTTATGGATATGTTGTATCTTATTCATAACCAGAATTATTTAAAGTCCTTAATAATTACTTTTAATCATCAAATTAGAATTATTCTTGAATGGATATGATGTATAAATGAATCTCATCGCGTTCGTGGAGACGGTAATACGTACGTACGCACAAACACTACTTCCATTTCATTTTTCATTTTAAAAGGAATCAAAACCAATTGATACATAGGTATATTATTAATCCAGTATAACATAATATCTTATATATTTTACTTAAGTTCATTAACACCATACTTTATATGTTCCATGTATGGTATGAACGAGTCATATCACTTTAAGGGGGCGGTAGTCCGCACTTCCTCAAATGAAATTATCACATATATATATTCAACATGAAATGAATAATTGAATGCTATGAAATAGAATTAAAGAAGCTTATATATAAATTAAATATCAATAATATCATATTTAATTACAGTTCCATCATAATGGAGACAATGAGAGGTGGTGGGAGATAATTGAATAATCATCATTTCCTGAGGCGTTTGGTTGTTATCCACAGAAATATTATGTTCATCACCCATTGGATGGAGGTGTGTGTAAGTGTATTTCAGATACTTATCATAAAAATATCATAGTATATTGATTATACTGATGTTGTTACAAAGTAATAGAATAAGTAGAGTTTAGGGGTTCGAGAAGTAAAATAAAAGAGAAGAAGCTAAGAGAAATCGTTACCATTAATTTGGATAACTCTCCTTGGTTTGAACCAAAAAGGACTCTTGAAGTGCCTTATGCCTAAGGTATGTCTTTTATGAGAAGGATAGGGATGTAGTGAGCTTAATTGGGTAGAGGTTGGACGATCCAAAAGGCTCTAGAGGTGTGAGGAATTGGTTATAAGTGGTGTCCTTTTATAAGGGGAAGGAGGGGCTCTTTAGGAAAGATTGGAATTATTATTTTATTATATAATGATATTCGGGTTATAAAGGTCCAAAACTCATTAAAAATGAAGATAAGATGAATCATGATTGAAATTAAATCATCCAATAAGAATTAGATAGGTTTTGTGTATTATTTTAGTCTTTATAATCTTATTTATTTAAATCATTTATTAATGAGGTAAACACTACATCATTATTATGTCATAAATAATTTAGTTTATTAGATGTCTAAAAATTATTAAAAAAATACCATGATGTAGGAAATATTTTTATATTTCGAATGAATATTTATAGTAAAAAATATAACATATATAACCCTATGTAATTTTTTTTTTCTAAAAGATATATGCTTATGTCATTTTTGTATTTACATTAACTTAATTAATATAAAGTGTCATTATCACTTACAAGTGGATCCATGAGGTCACAAAATCGACCCATAGATGACCATGGTCTAACATGTTTCAAAAAATAGGTTTAGGACACGTTTTAGGGTAATTTAGTATTATTATAATATTATTTTTTACCCTTATTTACAATATTTACCCTTTAACTATGGTAAATAAAATATTTACCGAAGTAATTATTCAAAATGATTAAAAATAAAAGTTACATATTTAAAAAATTTGGACCTCCTGATTCTATATAATGAATCCATTTTTCTAAATTCAAAACACCGAAGTGGCAGAAATTAATTTAAAGTTAATTCCCATTTTCAAAACAAAAAGTGTATTTTTAAGAAATAATAACTATCAAAAGATCGACACTTGTTTATGTCTGGTTTAAATGTGTAATTATGTCCAATGACCAAAATTGTATTATATGGTAAAAATATATTCTAAATATACTTTAATACCACTAAAATTCATAATTTATAACAATTAATTATTTCGATTAAAAAATTTTTTTTAATTAAAATTTAGTAATTTTCACTATTCATCAAAATATGAATGTTTTCAGAAAAATAACAAAATTTCACCCTTGGATAATTTAGATATTTTGAATCCAAAAATTAAGTCCATTTTCACAGATAATAATTATTAAATTTCAAAAACTGGGTATTACTATTCATAGCGGTTAGTTTGATTGGTCACTATGTGTTAGAATCTCGAAGTTGCATACAATGCAAGCTATTGCATTATTCAAAGGGAAACATAAAGTGGAAGCTTGGGGTGTTACACTCAAAATTAATTCTATATATTCCTAAGAGAAATAATCTTTTATCATCTTCCCCACAACCTCCATTGTGGAGGGTCCTCCGGTGTGGCTAGGTGAATTCCCAAGTTTATGTTTAACTCTTCGACTTCTCTGGCCCATATGCATTTTGAGCAGAAGGAGTTGAACTTCTGAATGTTGTATTCGGTCCTCCAAAGTGATGCTCCAGAGGTGGAAGGTTTAGAGATTTCCAAATGGGCCATCTTTCTAATGATTCACTGGTATGACTCTCGATTGAGAATATATAAGTCATAGGCATTTTCGTATAAACTGAAACTGAGGAGTTGGTTCATGTAATCTGCACAAAGGTCTCCCTCCAATTATGCCTCTTGAATTCTTTGTCTGGACACGAAGTTCCGGCCCAGAGTAAAGCATATAAATAGTCCTTCATGATATTTCCCTCTTCGCCTGTACTCGTCCAACTATACCATGGATATTCTATGGTATATGTAGGCATTTTAATAATAGGAACAGAGAATGTCCAGGATGTTTGACACATCATAGAGCTGCTTGCACATTTTTCGAAAATTTGCAAAAGTTAGGTACTCCTCTTCACAGGTCTTGACCAAGATGGTATCTAGAATCTCAGTAGGGAGCGATAGGATGTGAGTTTGTCCTTCAATCTGAAAATTAATTATGATGGATTAATTAGTGCAACCTATTCAGAAACATAAACACATATAAGATAGAAAAAAGAAAGAAGAGATAACAAATTATGTTCTCATATCACCACTTGTTCATAAAAAGAGGAAGGATAATGGTTTCCAATGTCCCCTAATACAGGAATCCCCAAAACCAGTTCAAAAAATTCGATCTACAAGAACCATATGCAACCCGAGCAATTTGGTTCAATATCATGGGTTCATTTGTGTTGTCTCTAGAGTCTGACATATGGGGTGTACAACTGTGAGACGTCTGTATGTACTTTTTATCTATATACTGAATGAGAGGCTTCATTTTTAAGGATGTCAAAGTCCATCACCTGGCCAAGATAGCCATTAGACAGGACGTGACACATATATGTCATGCAGAGGTATCCCTCTGCTGCATCTTCTTGGAAAGTCATGAGGGACGAGAAGCCTTTTGCTGTGGTGAAGCATCTAAATAGTCCCTCGTAGTATTTTCCCCATCATGCGTAGGATGGAAACTGGGCTTGCATCATAAATATAAAATCCAAACCTACTCTTCGGTGGAGTTGAAGTACTCGGGGAGAGTTGGATATGTCATAGAGGTGCTTACACGTCATTCGGATATGGGCATAGTTTATAAAATTTTTATGACTGACTATGGAAATTATGGTATCCAGAGCATCATTGGGAAGAGACAGAAGATTAGTACCTTCATTTTCCATCTGAAAATTACGAAAACACCATTATTAGTATTTCTTAAATGAGTTTTTCATTTGTTCATTTCTTGTTTTCTAGAGTTATCCAAACCAAATCCTCTGATACCAACTGTGATGCCCAAGCTCATGAGTAACCAGAGCCGGTTCCATACAGAGGATCGAATTTGGTTCGGGCTCTAAGAAACCAACTGCTTCTGAAAAACATCTTTAGTAAAAACTGATACTTGAAAAATTTATTTCAAAAAAAATGTAGGGTGAGCATACGAATTCCCAGTAAGGTATTTAAAAATATTATACTATACCCAAAATAAATTTTGAAAAAATTCATTAAAATTTCCATAAAACATTTTCTTTAAAGTCATGTAAAACATTAAACATACCATGAAAATTTCCTAATGAATATGAGTGGAAAATTTAAAACATACTAACATTATCATGATTCAATTATGGGTATGCTCATTCAGAATAAAAAGTAAATGAATTTTCTTGTTAAAATGAAAGTAGAAAATTAATAACTTAGTGTATTGCATGATCAGATCTGCGCTTAAAATAATAACATCAATTCCATCCTCTACTATTGTGATACAAACTTTGGCCATAAAATCTCTGAATATTGAATAAATATATTCCATACTTAATCTTCTTGTGATTATCATAATCATAAGCTCTTTAACCAGGAATATTCTACTAGTTGAATATTCTTCTGGTTAATTAATTTACATGGTCATAATGAGGAGAGTGGATATGTCATACTGTGTCAAGGCCTCGTGCCAAGACGTCTAATGATTAAGGCCTCGACCAAAATACATAACTCAATAATTGGGAATGGCCTTGAACAATTCTGATTCTATTTGTCTCATGTGACCTACCGATGCATCGAGGGGCTATATCGGGCCCACCCAATACATAATAAGTCCAATTTATTCCTCATATATCTAAATCAAATTGCACATCCCACTTTGATTTATTAATTTACTTATCACATATCAAACCAAGTGTCTCATTCTATTTGGTTACTTACCTCACATTAATCATAGTGTCTGATACCACCATGAATATTTTAATTCTAATTTCCCTTCATAAATTTTCATAATGAATAATTTGTTTGACTATCCCATAACTTTATAAACCCTTCCATGGAAATAAAATTTTAATGCGATAAAATACAAATTCATATTTCATTCCCAATTCATGCACAAATAAATAGAATTTAAAGTGGACTAAATCATAATATGCCAGTTACTATTTAGAAAACATGTTTCTCTATGACATGCATGAACTAGTATAAAATCATTGAGCATGTGATGTGGATTTAAAATACACTAGTAATGAATGAATGAGGTTAAAACATAAAATTATAGTTCCTGAAACATTTTTGACCATTTACTTAATGACATTTTCTTCTGGGTGCATAATAAACAAAAAGGTAAACCCAAAATTCCATGTGGGATGTTAATTTCACATTTCCTCATAAATTTATTATAAATAAGATTTTGTTTAAAACATTAGATATAAAAACATGTAAGTATGAGACTCAACCATAACCTTTATAATTTAATATAAATAGTGTAGAGTAACTCATACATGTGAATATGAAGTTGAAAGCCTCCAATATTTATACTCATGAACTAAGAACATCGAAAGAAAAGTATTTAAAATAAATACACTTAGGGTTTCATGTTTTGTAAAAAATTCATTCAATGGGGTGTGCTTAAGAAGTAGTATTTAGTCAAAGGAAAAAATATTTGAAAACACAAGTTTTGTATCTTTCTCTCAATCATTGGAAATTTATAAATTCGATTGGGGATCAAAGATGGAATATATACACCCACGTACCACATACCAAATTATACATTATGAGTATATGTAAGGGACTCTTACCATGCTTATTTAACACCTTCAAGACTATAAAAAATAGGAACTAAAAGTATAATGAAGAAATTCTTAAAACCCCATGTATATATTATAACTACATATTTAAGAACATACATGATCAAGTATAAAAGTTTCCTTACAAAAATGATTCCATGGATTTCATAGTTCTTCAATAATTTTGAATCTCAAACTTAGAAATCATTAATCTAGAAAATGATGTTTATGAAAATCTGAGGGTTGTGTATATTATAATTATATATTTTCATATAAATAGGTATATATATAACTGATTATGTATTTAAGGCATAAAACAAATTTTCATGGGGTTTCCATGCTTAGGGTCTATTAATACCCTGTAACTCAAAATCTTGCAACAATTATTTGAGAAATGAAAGAATTAACCACAAACTGTATGATGATGTATATTTACATTACAATTATATATGTATATATATTCATACAACATAAAACCCAACATGAAAACAAAGATTAATCCCCTACCTTAGCTTGAAGAGGAAGAGAGTCTTGGGAAATGATATAAAACTCGGAGGACTTGTTGCGGTCCGCTGGAGGCTTGTGTGCAAAGTACCGAGAGGTTCTCCGGATGCCTCAGTGTGTTTTTTTATAAACCATGATGCATAATTTAATGCATGTGTATGGAAGAAGAGGCCCATGTGGCCTTAAAAAAACTAATTGTCAGCCCTTGTCAAATTTGTGTGAAGGAGGGAGACCAGCGACAACCATGGGAGAAGAAAAACAATGAGATATAGGGTGTAGGGTTACTAGTTCAGAGCACGCCATGGGGAATACGACAGCGCTGCGGGTGGAAAACCAGGAAGAATTTGGATGTCTAGGATCAAATATGGCTTGTATTTAAGGGTTGGGATATGTCCGTGGTTTATAAAGGCAACAGATGGCTCAGATTGAATCCAAGTCAGATCGAACGACACGAGATCAATGCGGTTTTTTAAAAACCTCGAACGACAACGATTAGATTGTGTCAGATCGAACGGACCACAAAAAACTAGTGGTGCTCCGTATCTACTGAAGGTTGAGTTCAGGATCAAGATCAATGGCCCAGATCATGCGATATGTGATCCAACGGCCTAGATTTTATATCTCCTGAAAAAATGCATCCCACATCGAAACGGCGAGGCACGCGTGGCTTCCTTATAATCCTAAGACTCTGAAGCATCATCCAAAAATCACCTAGCACACACATAGGGGGCATTACACATGGGATCCCGCTTCCCCCACCGGAATCGGCCTACCCATGCCCACCCCAACTTTGCACTCGCACTGCGCACTCATGCGTTATTGCTCCCGTGCGGCCCATGGGGAACCTATGCCCAAAATCGGACTGGCCCTGGCTTGGATGCAGGGCTAGGCTCAGCTACCTAGCGTGAGCTTCCTCTCTTGGCCCAACCATAAAGGGGTGTCCCTTGAGGGCATAGTTGTTTTTATAAAAACTAACCTAAAAAATGAAGTCTTAATAGAAAATAATTCTATCTATTAATTATCTTTTTTAACATGACATTTATTTAATGGGTTATCGAATACCTAATTATACCCTATCTAAAAATATTACTAAAATTATTTATAAACACTAAAGCTTTAGTATTGAAGGTTGTAAATTGAAACTCAGAATATCCACATAAAATCTTTTCATCTAATATTATTTTAGTTATAACCTAGTTAATCAAAAACGTAGTTTAATTAAAAAAATTAAATATAGTTTGAAACACCATTTATGAAATGAAAATCATTACATTGTATTTGTAATATTTGAATAATGTTTTGAATTCCTTATTACATTTCAAATCCCAAAGTGTAATTCAAAATATTTATAGTTCATGATTAGGAGTAGTTCTATAATTTTTAATTCCTTCAACTAATTATTTGGAGAACTAACATATACTCATATTAATTCCCCAACAAGGACAAGACTATATTTATAGCCATTAGAGTTCCATGGTTTCCCAAGATAAGGATCAAATTAGTGGCTTATAAACCCAAGCTTTAGTGTTTCCTAAAACTCAAGTTGATTGAAGAAGATGGTTCACATCCTACCATTCGGGCTTAGTGTGGCCACAGTGGCTTCATCCATTCTAATGTTCATTATGACAAATTCTAAGGACCCCTAGTATTTTCTTTGGAATATCATTGTTTTATGTTGTCTCCCTATAATTATAATAGGGGTTTAAGATGTATTTTTGGTTAACATGATTACTCTTTTGATCTCAGTGTATTGTAAACACTATGGTGTTTTTATTTAAATGAAAACTCTTGTATCTATTTGCATGTTTTACTCGGTTTCATTCTAATAAAAATATAAACCATATTATTACCTTCCCATGAGAAAAAAGTTTTGTTCAGTTATTCAAACAAAATGTAAACATAACTTATCAATACATGAGGTTTGAGTTTTGGGGTGTTATAAAAATAATGTAATTTTGGGGTTTTTTATTTATTTTACAATGCTTTAGTGGACCCTTCAAGACTTATTAAACATTTTTCCTTTTTAAATTGTTTTCCATGGGAGTGTGACTCACCTCCACAAAAGCAACCCCATTATTTTAAGAAGTTTGATCTTTGAAATTATAAATTATTGTTTTCCCCATCCCTTTTCCAAAAACCATTGGCAAAAACAATGGGTTGGTTTGTGGTTTGGATTAGTTTAATGTGATGTGTCCCAAACCTAAATAATAAATAATTCCATCACCTTTCCTATATAAACCCACCCAAGCTCACACTTCCTCCTCACTCAAAATATTTGGATTTCGTCCAACCTATGCCCTCCCATATCTAGAATCCTCCCAAGGTTTCCCAAGCTCCCAAGAAGCCTCTCTCAAGCCTTTGGAAGCACACTTCCACGTAAGGGTTTTTCTTCCTTTATTATTTTTGTCAAATATTCCTTAAATTGTTATGCCATTTAGTATCAATTATAAATGTTGGGGTATTGTTTCTCACCTCCCCCATACTTCCCTATTTATGCTTTAATGATGGGATACCCCTTTCTCTCTCATTAAATTCCTCCCATGTACACCTGTAACTATGACGAAATTCGGAGAGGAATTTCTCCCTGCTAATTTACATTAAAAAAATTATTTTGTATCATGAATCTAAATTACATTACATATGTTGGGAAATTTATCTATATTACCCCATTACTGTCTATGTCATTTTAATATTATGAGACACCAATTTATCTATCATCAACCATTTTTATGAGATCTTATATCATGTCGTTTTTCTACCGAAATTGCACCATGTTTTTCCAAGCCAAAGTCATTGTGTAGTGAATAGCATGCCCATTTATCTATCAAGTGAATTCACCATTATGTACATTTACTTATTGTTTAAAGAGATTCAAGTATGTATTCCACATTCATTTATCATGGAATAAATTATTATGTTGAATGATTTAATGTTTTATGATCCATGTGACACACTTATGCATGAAGTGAAATGTTTAAGAAGGGTGAACCATTATAGTGTTCCAATGAATTGGGTAAAGTATAGTATCGTGATACATCATGTGCAATGGGTTTTTACTCATGCTAATTCAAGTGCAACGAGGGTATACTCGTGATTCATGAGTAATGAGGGTATACTCATGCTCCATGTTAAATGAACCTTGGCTCAAGCTAATTCTAGGTTAAGTGTTGTTGCCACATTTACATGTTATGATTATCATGCTTTATCACGAATTTATGTTTATGATTCTCTTGTGCTCTATTGATATTCCTATTTTCTAACATGTATTTTATTCCTCATGTTACTCCATGATTAATCCCTTAATGGGATTTATATCTCACCCTTTCTTATGCATGTCTTCAGGTTATCCCATGAAATGCTAAGTACGAGGGAATGTTGTGGTCATGTAAAAGAAGTTTTCATTAAAGATGTTGTAATTCATGTTTTATGTTGTTATGTAATGATCCTAATCCCCAAATTCACTAGACCTCTCGATCTTCTATGTTGTATAAAGTGACGTTTATGTAATAAATTTTGTTTATTTGTCTAATAAAAAACAGGGTTTTTATATTTTCCTCATCAAGAATTGCATATTTATTCCTAAATTCATCAAATTATAGGCATCTAACATGATTTTTCTATAATATTTATCTTATTTTATTCTCAGTGTGATTTATCTTTTAATCTATTAGATATTTTCAATATGTATGCACCGTGTTATTTTTAAAAATATAGTTACCAATGAGGAATATTATATTTGTAATTTCCTTGCTTTCATGCTAATTCTGTGGGTTTGAATAGTTGTTTTCAAAAGATAAAAAACTAGACTAGCCTATTTTGAATCACTTCCCTTAACAGCCTTATGTTTATAAATGATATTCACATTATTGTATTTATTATTAAAATAACCACTAAAATCAAACAAATTTATATCTGGATTCTCGGAGTAGTTACTACCTCACCACAAAACCTCCAAAGTAGTCATATTTTTGAAAGAAATATGCAATTGGGATCTAAATGCTACTATAAACAATAGATAAATACAATGAAACTCTTTTTAGTGGATTGGTATTGATCCTCTATACATTTCCTTCAGTCCTAATACATTTTTTTCTCAACACACTACCATTTAAATAACCTTACTGTATCCTTTTTAGATTCACATCCCTCCCTGCATCCTTCCACCACGTTGAGATATTTATATACATATATTTTTTTCCATAGGTTTTTTTCAACAATATAGGTTTCATAAATTTAGATGTTGGTCATTGGAATGGAAACTCAATAGGAGCCTGTTGCAATGTCATACTGGAAATTAAAGCCTTTTGCGCCCCACAACACATAGAAATAATCCAACATGTGCATGATTACAAGAAAAAAAGAAGTAACCTACATTGACGTAGCTATATTCATATACTCTTGCTCCCCATTTTTCATCTTGGATAGTAGTGCGGAAGAAATAGATAGATCTTGGTGACTAGTCAGTTCCGCAGGATCATGTGCTAGTTCAAACACTCCTTTCACTACATTTGTGTAGGCTCTAAATTCCCCATACCTCCCACAGTTTAAGTTTCCTCTGTAGTTTTATGTTATTCTTATGTTTGAATGGACATAACCTCTAATTATTTTACCACCAAAACTCTATATATCTTAATCGACGCTACTTTAAAGAGAATACAGGTAGGACCATACTTTTTCAGTTGAAAAAAGAAATAACAAACCCACGGAATTCCATGAAAAATTAATTCTTCGATCAATAACTTCATCATTTTATGTGTTTTTGGTTTGAGAGATTTTTCTATGTTCTTCCAATCATGTGTAACCACACACCATATACCATTTTTTTAATGGATTATTTTTTTGTTGATTTCATCTATTGTGTGATTAGATAACTACTCCAACTACTGTGGCCATTATTCCATTATTAATTCTCCTCCAACACTATGTGGATGAGAGCCTGAATCTACTTTTTTATCCATAGGTTTGGAAATGTATTCAGTTATCATTATTCAATCAACATTTTCCCTCTCTAACAAACCTTTCAATGAAATAATAATATTATAGGTATCCAAAATAAAGTGACTGAGAAAAAATAGATATATTTATATGAAGCAATTACTATGTACATTAATTACATAATATGATAGAATAATGGAGTATAAAGTATCAGAATAAAGAAGATAAAGACTCCACCAAGAGATTCTACTCCAAGAGGCTAAGGAGTAACCCTCTGTGCGGGGGGGGGGGGGGGGGGTGATCGAGGAGGGGTGTCGAGGGGTGGTGCAAGGGGGGTCCAGCAGGGGTGGTGCAAGGGCGGTGTGAAGGGGTTTGTGTGCAAGTGGATAGGGGTGTGCGGGGGGGGGGGGGGGGGGGTGCAAGGTGTGTCTAGTAGGGGGATGTGAAGGTGTTCGGGGCGGGGGGGGGGGGGTGTGCAAGGGGACATGGGGGTGCAAGGGGCCATGAGTGTATGTAGGGGGGGGGGTGTCCAGCAGGGGTGGTGCAAGGGGTGTCCAGAAAGGGTGTATAGTGGGATGTGTAGGTGTGTGGTGGGGGGTGTTCAAGGGGACATTGGGTGCATGTGGGTGGTGTAGGGGGTGCATGGGGGAATGGGTGTGCAGGGGGGTATCTGTCCAGGGGGTGGGGGTGGGGGGGTTGCTGTCCAAGGGGGTGTATGTCCAATGGGGGGGGGGTCGTTGTCCAAGGGGGTGTTAGTCTAGGGGGTGGCGGTGTTGTCTGACATGGGTGGTGCAAGAGGGCGGTGGTGTAGTCCATTTGGGGTGGTGCAAGGGGGTTTGCAGGGGGACATGGGTGTGCGAGTGGGGTGGGGGGGGGGTGCAAGTGATGTTTAGGGGGGGGGGGGCTCTGTAGGGGAATGGGTGTGCGGGGGGGGGGGGTGCAAGGGGTCTATGCAGGCGGGCATGGGTGTGTAGGGGGGTGTATAGCAGGGGTGGTGCAAGGGGTGTCCAACATGGGCGTGTAGGTGTGTGGGGGGTTGTCTAGCAGTGGTGGTGCAAGGGGTGTCTAGCGAGGGTGTGCAGGGAGGGTGTATAAGGGGGCATGGGGGTGCAAGGGGGATGTGTAGGGGGTTTAAGTCATTTTAAATCCTTTTCAAAAGAGATCTCAGCTGTCTATTTTTGGCTTCCTGATGGCTTTTACTTTTCGATCATTTGATTATTTTTATGACTTGTATTGGTATACGAGATAGGGATGCATGCTATGTAGGGACCTAGCAACAAAAAAAAGCTGATGCTATTGATTTGCTTCAATGAATTGCAAACGGGATTAACATGAATGTACAATTCAAGGGGTAATGGTTATTTTGTACCATTTTTTTCAAGACATTAATGACCATTTTTTGTGTTTTTAATCAAATTGACTTGTAATACACCATGCTTACAGAATAAATTATTAGGAGTTTACTTCTGAGTGTGAAATGTTCGATCTTATGGACATTACTCTTTATCACGGTTGGATAGTTTGTCCCTAAGTATGCACTATTGAATCATGTACCTTTATATTTTTTTTGAAAAATATTTTATACATTCTCTCATTTTACAGTTTTCCTTTTTCCTTTTTCTTATTTTTGTTTCTTAATGTGCATGTATATGCATTCATGGGGGTGTCCGGGGGGGGGGGGGGGGGTCCAGGGGGTCCAGGGGGTGTTTAGGGGTGGGGTGGGGTGGGGGTGGGGGGGTCCAGTGGTGGGTGTCCAGGGGGATGTCCAGGGGGTGGGGTGTCAAGGGGGGAGGGTGTCTAGTGGGGGGGGGGGGGGTGTCTAGGGGTGTCCAAGGGGGTGTCTAGGGGGGTCCAAGGGGTGTCTAGGGTGGTGTCCAGTGGGGGTGGGGTGTCCAAGGGGGGTATCCAGGGGGGTCCAGAAGGGTTGTCTAGGGGGGTCCAATGGTGGGTGTCTAGGGGGGTGTCCAGGGGGGTGTCTAATGGGGGTTGTCCAGGGAGTGTCTAGGGGGTGTCCAGAAAAGTGAGTGGTGGGTTGTGCGGGGGGGGGGGGGGTGTAAGGGGAGTGTGGGGGTGTGTCTAGGTAGGGGAGTGGTGGGCTACTATAAGGGGGTGGGGGCTGCTGTAAGTGGAGTGGGGGGATACTGCATGGGGTGTGTGTGTGGGGGGGGGGGTAGGGGTGTCCAGGAAGGGGTGTGGTGGGCTGCTGGAAGGGGGTGGGGTCTACTGCAAGTGGGGTGGGGTGTTTCTGTAAGGGGGGTGTGGGGAGGTGGGTTGTCTAGGAGGGGGATAGGTGGGCTACTGTTGAGGGGTGGGGGATTTTGCAAGGGGAGTGGGGGGGGGGGGGGGTTGTGTAGGGGGATGGTGGGTTTTTTTATGAAATGGGAAGGGATTTAGTCTTGGTTTTAAACTATGTCTAAATCCCTATATCCACGGTTTCAATCCATGGATATAGGAAATGTGTGCCTTGAGCTTCTACCACGATATGAAACAGTGGCTAAAGGGCATTAAACATAGTTCAAATTGTGGCTACACAATTTTATCCATGGTTGAAACCATGGCTATAGGGTTTTAGCCATAGTTTCAATCCATGGCTATAGAACAAGCCCTATAGCCACACTAATAATAGCCACAATTAATTGAACCATGGATATTTCCCAAATTTCTAGTAGTGTTCAAATACCCAGAATGGGTTCCCTAGCCCCCGTATATCCAACAACCACTAGATAAGAAATAAATGGCCCATTACGATGAACTAACCAACTCATAATGTCATTTATATTTTTATAAATTACTTATAATTTACAATAAATATATTACATGATAAAAATAAGTTATTAGCTCCATTCGAAATTCCCACAATATTAAACAAACCTCGAATATTTAAATATTATTCGTTCAGATAATATTTTTCCAAATATTAACCTGATACCTTTTGAATACTTTTAATAAATAAAATCACCCAAATTATTTTATATTTAAATAATAATTAATTAATTTATTTTTTAGTGATTGTTAATAAATAGAAAATCTCTGACCCAATGGCGGGTCCCACCATTCCATAAATACATAGTCATCATAATAGGAAAAACTCTTAAAAACACTATTATGTGTGACACTATAGGATATTATATTAATAGTAGTGAATAGTACTCACAGACCAAGAACATAATCTAGCAGCCCATCAAGGCACTTAAAGAGATAAGGAATTTTTTATAACAATGAGAACCTTCACATGGACACACACTGTGTAATATAATCTCTTTTTATCATGATATTTCAGGAATCAAGATTCACACTTGTGTCATCATCCTTCCCTACTTTATTTTTTTGACCATACAAGATGAACTTACATTATTCTACCATGACACTGAATTTAATTAAGGTACTACCATTTTGATCATCTGGGCCTGAGATATCTCTTCCTCAACTCAAAAGAAATTTTTTTTCTTGATCATTCAACCAATGCCATACCACTAATGATGCACCCAACACAAACTACCTTACTATGACTTCAATGTCATGGTTTTTTCCTTGCATCAAAATATGAAATCAAATGACACACATTGATAATGATCATAAGTTAGGAGACCAATACACATGTTCCAAAATATGAATGACTAATGACACCAGAAATATGTGGTGTTCCTACTGGAAATATTGTAATAGTGGGTTTTTAAACCCAAATTAAACAGTACTTTTTATTAACATATTTTGTATACAGTAAGCTATGCATGATGTTTACTTACCATTATGCTGTGTACATTTCTACATCCACAATTTAAATGGTAATTCTATAGATTATTTATCATATCCAAAGGTTATAGTATGTCCAAGGCTACAATGAGAACCTCGAGATACTATGAAATTAACCTTAAACATTTTTCCTATGGTCTAGATACACCATTCTGACTTAACATAAATGATTTATGACTACCTGGTTTTGGGGGATCATATGCTTTGAGAATTCTTCTCATTAAGTTCACACTTAAAGATCTTTATTAGTTGTGACCATGGGGGAAGACCTGCCAATTAAAACAACACTTGTTTTAGGATTCATTGGATGTTCCTATGGATGAACATGTGTATTGATATCCAAAATAAAGATCAATATCTATGTGTGACATTTGTTCGTGTACTTTGATGCAAGTCAAGAACCATGATAATGAAATCATGGTGAGGTAGCTTGTGTTGGGTGCATCATTGGTGGGATGATATTGGTTGAATGGTCAAGATTAGATTTGTCGCTTCTAGGTTGAAGAAGTAATATCCCGGGATAGGTTGATTAGGATGGAAGTACCTTCATAAGTCCATGACTATGAAAGTCGGGGGTAAATCCATCTAGTTAGATCAATAAATAATAATTTAAGAAAAGGATGATGACATGGGTATGCATCCTACTTTATGAGATATCTAATGTTAAGGAGATTATATTACATAGTGCATGTTTGTAGGTTGGTTGTTGCTGCTATGAATTCTACTTATCTCTTTAGGGGTGATGATGGGTTATGAGATTCCCTCTTAGTCTATGAATGATATTCAGTACTTTTAAAATAAAGTTCTAGAGGGTCACATGCAATACTGTATTCAATAATCGTCCATATTCAGTTGAATAGGTATATAGGACATGGTGTGCCCCACAACTAGGGTCTAAGTTTTGTCCAAGGATCTACGATCCCGAAGGAATAAATAAACTCATATTACTCATGTTAACAAAAATTATAATGTAATTTATTTAATATATTTATGTAAAAGTTTTAATGTAAATACATGGAAAATATTTTATGAATTAAAATTATTCAAGGTTCATTTAATATTTCTGGGAAAGACGAGTCAAGTTAAAGGATAGGGATTTATCATGTGATGTTTTTATTATATAACATGAAATTGATAAATATATAAATGAAATTTGTGACTCGGTACAACAGTCATAATATATTGTTTATATAGTGTGTTAAATATTCAGAACTGGGGATCCTATCTGAGTAATTTTTTAACACACTATAAATAGAGTGAGAAGAGGCTCTCATCATTGACTATTCATAGTTGTAACGCCCCGACCCAAGCTACCCAGAGTCGGTGCATTACTTCGTAACATTGGCATGATCACAAGAAAGATCAAATCTCGAAAGACCGATTGGTTTAGTAGCCTTGGAAACACTAGATATATTCATAAAGTTTTACATTACATTTCAAAGTGAAAAACTACTACAACAACAAAGTCTTCATATCCACACTATTAACCCCTCATAATATCCCTGCAAGTCAATCGTAATTTACTTCTTCACTACCTGGGAAAAATAAAACATAGAAAAGGGGTGAGCTCAAATGCCCAGTAAGGATAACAATATAGCGGAACATTCAAAATAAGCATAAACATTTAAGGCAATGAATTACTAAAACAAAAGCCTTTTAAACATGAACTTCAACATAGTATGGCAAAAGTAAAATGAAATAATGCCATTTACTTATTCACATGGATATTCTACTAATCGAATAATCACATGCAAAATCAATAACCACTTTCATAATGTTGGAATGCATAATGCCAGGCTATCATAACCACATAGCCAAGGCCTCGTGCCAAGACTACAAATAAGATTTTGTCAAGGCCTTGTGCCAAGACACTAGTTTGTCTCATGAGACCTACCGATGCAATTTTTTTTTAGAAAATACTTATGTTTAAAATTGATAAAATATACTCTAGTGTTTTTCTAAAAGCAATATGCAAGCTTTTGAAAACAAAATAACTAATTCTGAGACTTCTCGATTAATTACAGGCCATGATGGGTCCACTCCCAATCCCTTCCTGTCTACCAAACTCGAGAGTCAGGTTTTCTGAAAACATTTTTAAGCTTGCGTTAAATACGTATACATTTACACTGGATTTTCATATATTTGAGGGAAATATCTCTCTTTTGAAATCATTTAAAAATCACATAAATATAAATGAAACCTTTTCTTTTAAAATATTATTATAAGCTTGTAAGGAAAGCTTCGACGATTTTATAACGGCAGAAAATAACCGCACCCGTCGTATAAGTTAAAAAAACATTCTTACCTTAATTCTATCTAAAAGGTTAAAAATCACATTGTTTGGAAAATGACGGAAAGATTCCTTTATAAGCCTCTTATAAAAAGTCAAACAAGGGTATAAATGAATTTAACCCATGTTCTTGAAAATAATAAAAAATGTTTTGAAATACATTTTGAAGAAACATGGATGTGGATGATAAAGAGATCCCAGTAGATTATTACATATAAACAACCTCGGATAATGAAGAGATTGTGAAATAACCCTTACCTTGTACTTTTCCTTGGTTGGGGTAGGTTAACCTCCTTTAATTTAGGTAACTCACTTTGGTTGGAACCAAAGGACTTCTTGAAATGCTTTCTGCCTAAGGGGAAGCTTCAAGGAGGAGGAGAGGGATGTGGGGAGCTTAGTTGGGCAGAGTGTGGACGAGCCAAGTGGCTTGAGAGGTGTGAGGAATGAGTAGAAGTGGTCTCCTTTTATAAGGGAGAAGAGGGGCTCTTTTGGAAAGAGTGAAAGTATTACTTTATAATATAATTATATTCGGTTTATAATGGTCCAAAAATCATTGAGGTCGAAGATAAGATGACTAATATTCTAAATAACATCAACCAATAAGAATTGGACAGGTTTTAGATAATATTTTAATCATTATAATCTTATTTATTTAAATGATTTATTAATGAGGTAAACATTGCATCATTATTGTGTCATTAATAATTTAAATTATTTGATGTCTAAAAATTATAAATAAAATATCATTATGTAGGAAATCTTTTTAGCTTTCTAATGAATTTTTATAATCGAAAATCCAACATGTATAACCCTATGTAAAAATTGTTCTTTTAAAAGATGTAAGCTTATGCCATTTTTGTATTCATTTTAACTTAATTAAAATAAAGTGTCATTATCACTTACAAGTGGATCAATGGGGTCCCAAAATTGACCCAAAGATGCCCATGGTCGACCATGTATCAACCAATAGGGTTAAGACACGTTTTAGAGTAATTTAGTATTATTATAATATTATTTTTTAACCCTTATTTACCGGATTTACCCTTAACCATGGTAAATAAAATATTTACCTCAGTAATTATTCAAAATGTCTAAAAATAAAAGTCACCTATTTACAAAATTTGAACATCCTGATTCCAAATATGGAATCCATTTTTCTAAATTCAAAACACAGAAGTGGCAGAAATTAATTTAAAATTAATTCCCGCTGTCAAAACAAAAAGCGTGTTTTTAAGAGATAATAACTATCAAAAGATTGACACTTGTTTATGTTCGGTTTAATTGTAAAATTATGTCCAATGACCAACATTATATTAAATGGTAAAAATATATTCTAAATATACTTTAAAACCACTCAAATTCACAATTTATCACTATTAATTATTTTGATTAAAAAAGTTGTTTTTAATTAAAATTTAGTAATTTTCACTATTCATCAAAATATGAAAGTTATCCGAAAAGTACCAAAATTTCACCTTAGGCTAAATTTGATATTCCGAATCCAAAAATGAAGTCCATTTTAAAATATAAAATATATATAATTTCAAAAAGTAGGTATTACTATTCATAACAGCTAGTTTGATTGGCTACGGTGTGTTAGAACTCGAAGTTGCGTACAACACACGCTACTGTTTTATTCAAAGGAAAGCGTACCGTGGAAGCTTGGGATGTTTCATTTTAAATTTTTGATGTCCCCATTTATTCAAAAAGTTTAAAATATTGTATTTAAAAAGGTTTCACTATCAAAAGTTGATAAAAGTGCAATACTGAAAATGAATCTGTTCTTGCATTATGACTAAGAAACTCATAATATGGATTCTAAAATTATAAGGATTATATAAAGTTTAAAATTTAGTTAATACTATTCATGACCTCTTTTAATGGCTTTTTTTTGGTAAGTCATGGTGCAATTGAACTCAGTGTTGCGTGTAGTGAAAGTTATTGAATTATTTTGAGGAAATAACACACTATGAAATCTTGGGGTGTTACATTCTCCCCTCCTTCAATAAATTGCGTCCTCGCAATTTGAAATTGTTCTTCAAAAATAAAAGGTTGAAAGTAGAAAATATATTTGTGGGAAAACCCACATCGAAAATTGGGTTACTAAAATTTAGTCTTAATATGAGGAAAAGAGAAATCAAAGGGTCACCACTAAATTATGATCTCGATTAGGAGAACATTGGTGGAAATTAGAGACATATAATCGGAGGAAAAACGTAAATATTTATAGGTAGTGATTGAGGTCATCAATCACAAACAAGTGTATAATTGAGGTCCTTAAATTCATCAATCTATGATGATTTGAAATACCATCGGTTCAACAAAACATAGGGTATTAGGATAACACATTTTTGACGTTTCAAAATATCATAGTTGAAATCCCACATCGAAAAATGAATTAATGAGGCCTCTATTTAAAATAAAGAGTGGAAAGTATGAAGATTACCGAAAATAACACATACTAGGGTTCCATGTAAGAAAATATGGATATGGAAGAAAAATCTAGCCATCAATTATCTGATGGAGAGTGGTAGAGAACATGGCTATGAAAAGGCCAACAATCCCAAAGCCATAAATTAGTGATGATTTAAGGTACCATCTAGGAAAACATTTTTGTTCTAAGTTGATTTTCTTAATATTGAGGAATTTATTTATGAGATTGGCTAAGATCATAAGGAGATATACTTACTTTATAATTAGAGTTTTATCCATTAATAAATTTCTACCACAAACTCATCTTTCACTCTAAAAGATAATAGAAAAAAAAAATTCTATTTACACTATTCGTATAGGGTTCCAAAATAAACGAATTTATAATTCATCTACAAGATCTTTTAATAAAAACTACATTATTTAATCCAGGACATCTCTTGGGCCAGTGGTAGGTGATACACCCTTGTCGCCCTTCGGTTGCGGGTTCAAGTCTCGCGGCCTTGCCGGACGCAACAGGTTGCTGCCCGACCTCTGGGTTGTCCTTTTATGGCAATCCAAAATAATCCAAATAAGAACTATCCAAAATAATTCTATCCAAACTCACAGTCCAACATTTATAAGGAAGGTAAACATAATATAGATCCTTTTTACCCCGTAATAGCATATAAATACCTTCATCATGTATTACCATATTCCTTATTGATTACATTCATGATCCCTTATTCCATATAGAATGCTGGATATACTTCATTAATCCAAAAATGTTTTAAACCCCAACAATGATGGAATATACAAATCATTAATCAGTTCCAGGGTAGTCAAGAATATCCAATATAATTTATCCAAAATAATCACATATTATTCCAAAATCACTACCTCAGTATCAGAACTATATTCTCTCAACCATATATTTTCCAAAAATTTATCCTGCTATTGAGTCACTTTTCTTTGTTCCACACAATCTCAAGTCCTTAATGAAATAGTACTGCAGTACAATCCTTATATACTACATAATTATTATAACAAGTACATTGTTGATACAACACTCAATTGACATAATCAACATAAGAACTCTAATCATTCCTCTTCATCTGTGGTAGTATCATAACTTGATTATTATCCAATAGCATCATTTGCGTCATAGACTGATGACTGGGACATAGGTTCGCGTAGTGTCCAAACTCCTTGCAAATGAAGCATTGTACATTTGAAACCATTTTCTTACCCTTGCAGTCACGTACTTTGTGCCCTTTTCCTCCACACTTATAACAAACTCTCATTCCTTTCAGGCAAGTTCCAGGGTGTTTCTTTCCACAGTTACCACATATGGGAAAATTCTTCTTTTCCCTCTTCCCTTTATCCATATTTCTCTCTTCCATCCTTTTCTTCTCTTGCTTCCCTTCAAAGCCATAGGACTCAGTAAACTCTTTACTCATCTTATCAATACATGATATTATTTCTTCATATGATGATAATACATGGGAGACTATTTCTCTTATAAATTCTAGCTTAAGACCATGAAAGATATGATCCTTCCTTCTCTTTGAATCATGTGCATTTCTGGAGTTCTCATTCCTTCTACTGGGCGCCATTTCTAAACAATGGCATACACTAGATCAGTTTATGAATCAAAATACATAATCCCATACTTATAAAACACTTAACATAAATTGAACTATTTATGGATGTAATCCATAATCATAAGAATGTTTTCTTTGAGGAAGTATATAATCATAATCCCTTCAAAATGATTTGTAAAGAAAATGAGAGTTATCCTAAGCATATCCCCCGGGAGTGTCGTAACCAAGAGTGCAGCAAGGCCCGTTGTCGTGCACCAGTTTCCGTTCGAGTCTAGCTCAAAGCGGTGTTTTCGGGTTTTACCCCTAGGTACATCTGTGCCAGAGCCGCCTCTACCTGCTCGTATCCAGACATGGATGTATTGCTCGGAAAACTCACAAAATCTCTACAATACCAAAATTCTAGGAAGTTCTTCTATACTAATCCTCAAAGTTAATCTTAGGTCTACGTGCTCTAATCGGAGTTTATCTAAATCTAGCTTCCAAGGTTTGTACTAAACTTCCTTTGATACCAACTGTAGCGCCCCGACCCCAGCTACCCAGAGTCGGTGCATTACTTCGTAACATTGGCATGATCACAAGAAAGATCAAATCTCGAAAGACCGATTGGTTTAGTAGCCTTGGAAACACTAGATATATTCATAAAGTTTTACATTACATTTCAAAGTGAAAAACTACTACAACAACAAAGTCTTCATATCCACACTATTAACCCCTCATAATATCCCTGCAAGTCAATCATAATTTACTTCTTCACTACCTGGGAAAAATAAAACATAGAAAAGGGGTGAGCTCAAATGCCCAGTAAGGATAACAATATAGCGGAACATTCAAAATAAGCATAAACATTTAAGGCAATGAATTACTAAAACAAAAGCCTTTTAAACATGAACTTCAACATAGTATGGCAAAAGTAAAATGAAATAATGCCATTTACTTATTCACATGGATATTCTACTAATCGAATAATCACATGCAAAATCAATAACCACTTTCATAATGTTGGAATGCATAATGCCAGACTATCATAACCACATAGCCAAGGCCTCGTGCCAAGACTACAAATAAGATTTTGTCAAGGCCTTGTGCCAAGACACTAGTTTTTCTCATGAGACCTACCGATGCAATTTTTTTTATAGAAAATACTTATGTTTAAAATTGATAAAATATACTCCAGTGTTTTTCTGAAAGCAATATGCAAGCTTTTGAAAACAAAATAAATAATTCTGAGACTTCTCGATTAATTACAGGCCATGATGGGTCCACTCCCAATCCCTTCCTGTCTACCAAACTCGAGAGTCAGGTTTTCTGAAAACATTTTTAAGCTTGCGTTAAATACGTATACATTTACACTGGATTTTCATATATTTGAGGGAAATATCTCTCTTTTGAAATCATTTAAAAATCACATAAATATAAATGAAACCTTTTCTTTGAAAATATTCTTATAAGCTTGTAAGGAAAGCTTCGACGATTTTATAACGGCAGAAAATAACCGCACCCGTCGTATAAGTTAAAAAAACATTCTTAACTTAATTCTATCTAAAAGGTTAAAAATCACATTGTTTGGAAAATGACGGAAAGATTCCTTTATAAGCCTCTTATAAAAAGTCAAACAAGGGTATAAATGAATTTAACCCATGTTCTTGAAAATAATAAAAAATGTTTTGAAATACATTTTGAAGAAACATGGATGTGGATGATAAAGAGATCCCAGTAGATTATTACATATAAACAACCTCGGATAATGAAGAGATTGTGAAATAACCCTTACCTTGTACTTTTCCTTGGTTGGGGTAGGTTAACCTCCTTTAATTTAGGTAACTCACTTTGGTTGGAACCAAAGGACTTCTTGAAATGCTTTCTGCCTAAGGGGAAGCTTCAAGGAGGAGGAGAGGGATGTGGGGAGCTTAGTTGGGCAGAGTGTGGACGAGCCAAGTGGCTTGAGAGGTGTGAGGAATGAGTAGAAGTGGTCTCCTTTTATAAGGGAGAAGAGGGGCTCTTTAGGAAAGAGTGAAAGTATTACTTTATAATATAATTATATTCGGTTTATAATGGTCCAAAAATCATTGAGGTCGAAGATAAGATGACTAATATTCTAAATAACATCAACCAATAAGAATTGGACAGGTTTTAGATAATATTTTAATCATTATAATCTTATTTATTTAAATGATTTATTAATGAGGTAAACATTGCATCATTATTGTGTCATTAATAATTTAAATTATTTGATGTCTAAAAATTATAAATAAAATATCATTGTGTAGGAAATATTGTTAGCTTTCTAATGAATATTTATAATCGAAAATCCAACATGTATAACCCTATGTAAAAATTGTTCTTTTAAAAGATGTAAGCTTATGCCATTTTTGTATTCATTTTAACTTAATTAAAATAAAGTGTCATTATCACTTACAAGTGGATCAATGGGGTCCCAAAATTGACCCAAAGATTCCCATGGTAGACCATGTATCAACCAATAGGGTTAAGACACGTTTTAGGGTAATTTAGTATTATTATAATATTATTTTTTAACCCTTATTTACCGGATTTACCCTTAACCATGGTAAATAAAATATTTACCGCAGTAATTATTCAAAATGTCTAAAAATAAAAGTCACCTATTTACACAATTTGAACATCCTGATTCCAAATATGGAATCCATTTTTCTAAATTCAAAACACAGAAGTGGCAGAAATTAATTTAAAATTAATTCCCGCTGTCAAAACAAAAAGCGTGTTTTTAAGAGATAATAACTATCAAAAGATTGACACTTGTTTATGTTAGGTTTAATTGTAAAATTATGTCCAATGACCAACATTATATTAAATGGTAAAAATATATTCTAAATATACTTTAAAACCACTCAAATTCACAATTTATCACTATTAATTATTTTGATTAAAAAAGTTGTTTTTAATTAAAATTTAGTAATTTTCACTATTCATCAAAATATGAAAGTTATCCGAAAAGTACCAAAATTTCACCTTAGGCTAAATTTGATATTACGAATCCAAAAATGAAGTCCATTTTAAAATATAAAATATATATAACTTCAAAAAGTAGGTATTACTATTCATAACAGCTAGTTTGATTGGCTACGGTGTGTTAGAACTCGAAGTTGCGTACAACACACGCTACTATTTTATTCAAAGGAAAGCGTACCGTGGAAGCTTGGGATGTTTCATTTTAAATTTTTGATGTCCCCATTTATTCAAAAAGTTTAAAATATTGTATTTAAAAAGGTTTCACTATCAAAAGTTGATAAAAGTGCAATACTGAAAATGAATCTGTTCTTGCATTATGACTAAGAAACTCATAATATGGATTCTAAAATTATAAGGATTATATAAAGTTTAAAATTTAGTTAATACTATTCATGACCTCTTTTAATGGCTTTTTTTGGTAAGTCATGGTGCAATTGAACTCAGTGTTGCGTGTAGTGCAAGTTATTGAATTATTTTGAAGAAATAACACACTATGAAATCTTGGGGTGTTACAATAGTGATCTCTTGAGAGATTCAATATCATTTCCTAATTTATAGAGAGATAATCTATCAATATATGTGATCAAATTGAGCTCTTCCTCTTATATAAATGGTACGTCAATGCAGTGATCATCAGGACGTTGAAGGAATCGTCATATCGGAGCACTGTACCCAAAATTTGAAGATCAGTGCTCCCATAGTTTTTTGAAGCACCTGTGGATGATATATAGGAATTAAAAATTAAATTTTTCATACACTGATCGCTGATGACAAGAAACTGCCAAGCATCGATTCACATTAAACCAGGTATTTATTTTTTATTATTTTGTGATTAAAACTCTTTATGCGAGTTCATCAGGCTTATATCGAGGAAGTGCATCACCATCGACGATGTTTTTACATCAATTACCAGTGACAAAAATTTAAATCCTAAGTCCACTGGAATCTTCTTCTCACTCCAATACCGTCAATTGTATTAGAGAAAGGCGTGATGATTTTATGTCCTGAAAAAAATTAAAATTGCATTAAATGTAGAATATGGTATCGATTTAGTCTCAACGCCGCATAAAGTGTTTCAATATTACCTCAGATGACAAATATGAAGTAATATGAAGTTTTTGAACTCAAATTGAACTTACATCACAAGATTAATTTACAAAACATATATTTTGATAAATTAAATTTTACCTGAAATTGTGTGTGGGAGTGAATTCTTGTGAACTTTTGTATTCGAGAATGAGAACCCGTGGCCGGAATAGTAACTGAATATTGAACTAGTTCCCTTAAAATATATTATATTATATTATTTTTATTTTATCAAAATACTATATAGTAGGATTGATAAAATAATAAAAAGACAATGTTTTGAGGGACAACATGTCAATATGGATTTTTTTTAGTTAAGGGATACAGTTAAAAAAATGGTTTCAAAAGAGGAGGGACACCATGTCCCCTCCTTTCTTTCTTAAGATTCCATTGGAGGATACCATCTCCTACCTCACCTATCCTGTCACACACAGGTCTCATGCTAACCATAGATCCACCTCCACGGTGAGTCCCTATGGCCTGAACCTCAGCTGCTCGTGAGGTCGCCGCCTCGCTCTGACCGCATCACAACACTAAATCTTGTGCCTCCCATCATTAGATTCAGCTTGGCCATTAGCCGTCACCACTACTCGCGGCTAAGCTCATCCCTCCCTTCACTATTGTCGTTGAGGACTGAGCAGATCTTGTGAGATCTAATAAGATCTGGCCAGACCTTGACCATCCACCTCAGCTGCCTGCGCTGAACCCCTATGTGAGGTAGCTTCCCTTGTACTATCTAATTTGGTTTCAACACCTCGGCAAGTCTGATTGGCCTAGAATGGGTTTGGGTGGGTCTGACCTTCCCAAAACTCCACTGCATGGGTTTGAAAGGGCCATTGTCTCATCCCGCACAGGCTCTGTTTGGGGTTTTTTAGGGTCGAGTAATTTTTTAAATAATAAAAAATTATTTAAATAATTACATTATTTAAATAATTACATTAATTTTGGTTATAAATTAAATTAAATAAATATTATTTTTATTTTAACATTAATTTTAATATTGAAGGTTGAATTAATTTACTCTAGGTGTTGAATTAAATTAATTTATTTATTTTTTAGTATTAAAATTAAATTAATTAATGGAAATGAACAATGTAATTGTTAAATTAAAAATAACGGTGAATTTTTAATAAAAAAAATTCCCTCAGAAAAATTATTTAATACAAGTTTAAATTTATTTATGTGTTTAATTTAAATATGTGAGTTTGATGTATATTGACTGATCATGAGCCAAATATTGACCAGTGTATGTTCCATGTAAGTTTAATTTATTTATTAGGTTATCGCAATGATTTTTAATAATTAGTTTAATAAATGAAGATCTGTGAGTCATTTATGTCATTATATAAGTAAGGGTATTCATGTCAAATTTCGTTGTTTTATTTTGTACCATCGATACCCCCTCACCTACATGAGAGTATTTTTGTAAAAAGATGAAGATGAGTAGAGACATACTTTGTGCCAAGTTATGGAGACACACTAGACATGAGATTGATGCAATGGATTGGTGAGTGTTGCAACTCGAGTCGCAAGCAATGAGACTCTAGGAGTTACCCCTAGGGTCTAGGATTATCTATTATTCACTAAATGAATAAACCATTTGTATTATCTCCTAATCACATCATAATTTTATTTATCTGTGGTTTATTATTTTATGCATGTGTAGTTTACCTGCAATCACATAGAATAATAAACAAGCATGCATAGATAAAATAAACTTGTGATGCAATTTATATTTCTTATATTTTATCACATGGTAAGATGTTAGTGATATCACATAGTATATTATTATGAGATATAAAATTATTTCATTTCATCATGTAATAATAATAATAACCTAAAATAAATATTTAGTCCCAAACGCATTCTGTTTTTAACACAACCAGCTATTCGAGGTGCTCAGTCAGCCATATTTGAGGATGCCTGTTACTATCGGGGAGTTCTTATATGAACGATGAGTTGACATAACTGAAAATGGTATTAAGTATTATCCATAGCTAACGTTCTATCACATTAGAGACAAAGCGTTGGGGGAATCAAGTTTATGATTTCGAGAAGTTGGGAATTCACTCAACAGTTTAAGGAGTCGTGAGTTAATGCGATTGGCCTATCAAAATACTATATTTTAGGCATAGACATATCTTATAGACTATGAGGGAAGGTTCAAGGATCCATTCTAGAAAAACATTCAAGCGATAGAGTATTCCAATTCTAGTACAGAGGGTTCCTAGAATTTGATAAAATAGCTTGATATAATTAATGATTTAATTAATTAATCATAAATGTCTAAATCAATAATCTAGGTTTAATGTGCTAATCAACTAAATTTTAATTTTAGTGGGAAATGGAAAGTAATACCAAAAATACATTGTAATAAATATTGGAAAAAGTAAATACCCAAACTAGTAATAATTTCCAAGTGTAGTATAGGTACTTTCACACAATAATACGATACAAGAAATTCTAGGTGTTGATGTCCATGTACCTGTTAAGCCACCACATAAAAAGAGGGTGTAAAATTGCTTATATGAGACTCATGTATAAAGCATACGATGGTTATGCCATTAATCTATCATCAACATCTGATTTCAGTTCTGGTCACTACATCAAGACATGAAAGATATATCATGAACTCTCATCATCAAAAATTTTTCAAGGAGAAGAAAGATATGAATAAGGTGATGATTACACTAGACATGTGTTAATTGAAATATGGATAATGATATTTCAATGGATCCCATTATCAAATAATTTTCACCAACTTACTCCAGTATCATTTTAGGTTAAAAAATGAACAGTACTGAGTAAACGCTTCATTACCTATTTAGGTAAGGTATTCCAAGTAAATAAGAATATTAATGACAAATTAATCTATAGTATTTATGTTGAACAAATTGAAAGAGAAAATAATAAGAGAAATGGAAAAAAGTATTTCCTAAGGCACATTCACAATTTCCTTCATGTAGTAAGGTTGTATATTAAACAAGATATTATTTTTAGTGCTTATATTTAAATACAACTATTGAAGTTTAGATGTAATGAACTAAATCAATGTAGAAAGTAATAAATTATTCATCAAGAATATTAATCAATGTAATGTTTTGGTCATACTTCATGGTAATTAAATAAAATATTCAAATCACATATGTGTATTAAAATATGGAAACCAAGTGATTATAGAAACATTACATGAAATAATGTGTATTCTGTAAGAGGTTGAGAAATGGTGGTTCTTATGTCAGTGGTGAGAAGTACCCAACTTATAATTTCCAAGTAATTGATTCTATTGAATAAGTTGTTTCATAACAAATTTTTTTCTCACTTGTCCTTTAGACACAAATAAAGATTATTAAATGTTTAAAAAGGAAGGCTGTTTGTGGTGTAGAATACTCTAAGTAAAAGTTTATTCATACATGAATCATAAGAAATATGTGAAAAATATAAATTTAAGACTTATATTCCCAGTTCTGGAAAGATAAATATTTGTCAAGAAAATCTAAAAGTGGGAGTCAAAGACATACCTGGTATGGTAGACTCAGTGGATAAAAAAACCTAGGGTATTATCGATGAATTTATATTTGAATAAGATAGCTTTTGAAATAAAGGCAGGCCACAATGCTTTCAGAATTAGTTCAGCTGAAGAGCATGAAATATTCCAAGGATAAGCTATTGGTCAATATAATTCATAAGATTATTTTAAGTGAAGGAATATGAAATTAATGTATGATACATTCATTGTCAGAAGATATGTGTTTCTTTGGGAAGGCATGCCGAAATATATCTTAACTAAGCATTCATCAATCAATATAATGTAGCATGGAGTAATTCCTAAACACACATTACATTGTCTGCATCAAGGTGTTGATGTTAATAAAGAGGATTGATGATAGAGTCTTACATGCTAAAATTGATCATTAAAATATATTGTGTATAAATTCCTAAATACATATTTTATCCATTAGAGTCATGGTGTAAAGATTATCAATGTTGTAACTTGCAGAAACATCTATTATATTTCAGGATGTTCTTAAAAAATAACAACATTATCCTATAATGATTTTGAAACTATAAATAAAAATAGATATCATATGAATCATAGTATGGTGTAAATCTATTCTGTAATGAGACATGTGTTTAGATGAGTTTCTTGAGGATATTAACAAACTTTAGTCAAGTAAAACATAATGTGTATCAAAAGTAATAATCCTGATTTTTTAGGATATTATAGAAATCCCTATGATAGAAAATAGATAGTAAATTGATATACTATATTTCAATAAAAGGTTACACATCTCTATTAGGGATAGTGGGAGCCTGATTTACATGGGTTTAGTCAATTCCAAGGATTCACAAATAGTTGGCATAGGAATAAGTTCCACAAATCATGTGGAAGAGGAATGTTCCAACGTCACATACTGTGTAGGATGATTAAATCCATGGAGATGGTTTTGTATTCACTACGGCTGGTGATCCATTATTCATCATAAATAATAATTACTTCAATTAGGTAGTATATGATAATCAACTATGATTGTCAAGGCCATTTTGAAATTCAACAATGGATTCCATGTTCAAGGGGCTTGTTATTTTGAATACCGCGGTGGGTATTCAAGTGAAACTATACATGGGTGGTACAAGTGTGGTACTAATAAGGATTGATTGGTTATACAAAGTTAATATTCCTTAATCCATTGGATTTTTACTTTTCATAGCTAATTTATATGATCATTATATTGATAATTGAATGTCGAGGCCAACATTTGTGGAAGGTGTCTATTCAACACAACTAGAAAAGGATGGTGAAATCACAATAATTCCAATAAGGGTTGAAATTTTCTGAAATCCAATTTATGATTAAAGTATGAAATAATATCATAGAATATTAATTTAGAATGAATTTTTTCCATGTTTCTACCAGAGATTAGTAGGACCAATAATGTTTTTCAAGTAAAATATGTTGGGTAACATATAGAAAACAATTTTTGGTATTACAGTTAAGGCCAAGATGAAAGTGCTTCTCTAGTGATTGAATTATTGTAGTAACCTATGTTCTAGGGAAAAAGATCTACTAAGGTAGATTTAATGGCTGATTATACCTAGTAAACCATACATAAACTTACATTGCATTGGAAAATACATGGTTGAACCATTCAAGAGAGAATTGTTACCAATTTCACAAGGAAAGTATCTATCCAGGTTGAAATATATAGTAAATAGGTCTAGATTAACATGGTGAGTTTAATTCCATACACTTTAGAAATGGATTAATCACGTATTCCATGATATGCACAATAATTGATTTTTCCATGATATAATTTATAGTAGTAAAATATATGTTATATCTAGGAGATCTACAAGGGAACCATTCAGAATTATCCATTTTTATTTGAGAAATTATAAAGGATATGTACCTGGTATATTGAGAGGAATGGATACTAATTTTTTGGGGACAAAAACTAGTTATACTTATATCTATAAGATCTAATATCATATTTATGATAAGAGAATGATCGATACAGGATCATACAAGAAACTCGTAGCCGTGCCTAAAAATACCGAGTATGTTGCAGCTTTTGAGGCAGCCATGGAGCTGTTATATGTAATGATTTATTAAAATTCATGGGATCACACATATAGTATGTAAATTATTGTCATAATGGAAATTATGAAACTCATACTAGCAAAGATGTCATGTTTTTTATAGTGAAAAGGGGATATACTCAGAGATACCATCTATTGAGAAGTTTTACTCAAGGAGATGAGGTTATATATAGAAGAATATCCATATAGTGGAAACATGGAAGACCCAGTGACTATAATGATGACTCAATAGAAAAACTATCTTAATCATGTGAGAGTTAACAAGGATGGTTATAATGTTGTCTCTAGTGCAAGTGCGAGTACTGTAATAGTGGGTTCCCTAAACCCAACATGAACAACACTTTTTATAACCATATCATGTATATAATAAGCTATGCATGATGTTAACTTACCATTATGGTGTAGATATTTCTACATCCACTATTTAAATGGTAATGTCCATAGATTATTTTTCATATCAAAAGGATATATAAGATCCTAGGCTATAATGAGAAACTCAAGATACCATGACATTAATATTAAACCAATTTACTATGGTCATGATACATCATTATGACTAGAGACAAATGATTTCCGACTATCAAGTGGTGGGGGATCATAAGCATTGAGACTTATTCTCACGAAGTTCCGACTTGTTGATATCTAGTAGTTGAGATTATAAATACAATCCCACCAATAGGAACACCACATGTTACATGTGTCATTGGATGTTCCTATCTATGTACATGTGTATTGGTATCCTAACATGAGATCATTATCAATGTTTTTTATTTGATCTTGTACTTTGATGCAAGGAAAAACCCATGATAATGAAATCGTGGTGATGTAGCTTGTGTTGGGTGCATCATTGGTGGTATGATATTGGTTGGATGATCAAGATTGGATTTTACGCTTTTGGGTTGAGGATGTAATATCCTGTGCCAGATTGATCAGGATGGTAGTACCATTATAAGACCATGAACATAGCAGTCAAGGGTAAATTCATCCAATTAGATCAACAAATTATAAAGCAAGAAAAGTATGATGAAATGAGTGTGCATCCTACTTTATGAGATATCTAAAGACAGAGAGATTATATTACACATTGCAAGATTGTAGGTTGGTTTTAATTGATATGACTACTCCTTATCTCCTTAGGGGACATGATGGGTTGCTAGATTCTAGTTTTGGTCTGTGAATGATATTCACTATTATTGAGATAAGGGCCTAGAGGGTTACACACAATAGCATATTTAAGAATCTACCATATTCATGTGAATAAGTATATAGGTCATGGTGGGACCCACCACTAGGGTATGAGTCTTTTCCAAGGATGTACAGTCACCAAGGAATAAATAAATTAATATTATTCAAGTTAAGAATAATTGGCATTGAATTTATTTATTATATGTATTTAAAAGATTTAATGTAAAAACCTGGAAAATATCATATGAATGAATATTAGTTTAAAATATTCAATGTTCATTTAATATTTAAGGGAATGACTAGTTGAGTTAATGGATCATGTTTTATCATGTAATATATTTATCATATTTCAATAATGTGATACAAATATAAATGACATTTATGACTGAGTACAATAGTCATAATGTATCATTTATATTGTGTGTTAAATATTTGGGGAAGGGGATCCTATCTGAGTAATTTCTTAACACACTATAAATAGAGTGAGAACATGGTATCCCCTAAAACTATTCATCGAGAGATCTTGAGAGCTTTTCTATCCTATACTGATTTCTAGAGAGATAATATCTCAATCTAGGTGATCAGATCAAGCTATCCCTCTTGCATCGAAGGTATGTCGATGCAATGATCATCAGGGCATTGAAAGTATTGTTGGATCTCTGTGATAGCACCTATAATTTGACGATCAACACTCTTATATATTTTCTAAGCATATGTGGGTGATCTAGAAGAATATGACTTCAGATTCTTCAAGCAGCGATCAACAACAAAAAATAGATTTCGACCAAAACTTCTGATCGAACCGGGTATTTATGTTTTATTATTTTGTTCTTAAAACTCTTCCCGTGAGATCCTGAGGATTATACTGGGAAAGTTCATTATTGTAAATGGCGTTGTTACGTTGATAATCGGTGGAAAAATTATAAATCTCTTCCTCACCGTCTTCTGCTGCTCACCTAGATACCATTAGGTGGGTCTATCATCATGATATCACATACTAGTGATGACCAAGTGCAAGCATCAGAAGAATAAGTCTCAATGATTTTGAGCCCCCAATACCTGATATTTATACATCAACTGTGTCTAGTTAGTATGATGTATCTAGACCATATATTTAAGATTAAAGTCATAGTATCTATTGGTTCTCATTATAGCCTGAGAACCTCTATAACACTTTTATATAAAAAATAATCTATGTAAATTACCATGTAAATAGTGGATGCATAAATATCAACACTATTATGGTAAGTGTACATCCTGAATAACTCACCATACACATGATATGTTAATCAAAATGTAATGTTTAAGTTAGATCTAGGGAACCCACTTTTACAACATTACCACTTTCACTAGAGCCAACTTTCTAACTAAACTTGTTATATCTCACATGAAAATATCATGCTTCTACTATGTTATGGATTTAGTTTCTGGGTCTACTATGTATCCACTGCGCAACTATTCTATTATCTGCGACTTCACCTCCTTGAGTAAGTCATCTGAATAGATTACATCCTTGAGTATATTCCTTTTATCAACTGTCAAAACTTAACATCTTGGCTACTACTACTAGTATAATTATCATATTTTATACTATGATAAAACATTACTTACTAGGTGGGACTCTAAGAACTGTAACAAATCATTGTTTATTTTGCATTGCTTCTTTATCTACCTTAAAAATTGAAACAAACTCTATAGTTATAGATATGGATACCACTGAATTGAATGTGATTTTCTTACTCATTAACTAAGACTAACTATGATATTAGATCGCATTGATATATAGGAATACTATTTTTTGTCCACTTAAAACTATAACCCCTTCTTCTCCAAGTACCATGTACATATCAATTGTACTCTTTCAAGTACAATTGAATTGTTCTGACTGCTTTCTATGAAGTTCTCCTGGATATAATTGATAATTTCCTATTACAAATTATATGTTTGAAATATATTATATGGGACATAGCATGACATATGTTATTGATCCATCATAGTAACATATAGAATTATAGTAACCACATTAATCCCTTGTCATGTCCCATACATGTCTTCTTGGAGAGTTTTATTTTATGTGACATTTGAAACAATTTTCTCTAGAATTGTTCCAACTTATGTATTTCAATACCATGTCAGTATATATACTGTAGGATAGGTCTAAGATACTATTAGATCTACCTTAGTAGATCCTATTCCCTAGAACATGGGATATTATAAGTCATTATTTGAGAGTTACTATCATTATGGTATTAACTAATTTCAATACCAATATCTTTTTTCCATATGTCAGTAAATATATTTTACTTGGAAAACAATGGTGCTCCAACTATCTCCCTGCAGACACATCGAAAAAACATTATTCTAAATTAATATTCTATAATATTTTTTCTTACATTAATTCTAAAATGGATTTCAGTTAATTTCACCCATATTAGAATTCTATGGTGTCAACATCTCTTTTTTCTTGCATTATATAAACACCTTCCATGATTGGTGGTCTTGACATCCAATAATTAATAAAATGATCATAAAAACAAACTATGAAAAGTAAAATTCTAATGAATTTAGGAATAAAAAATTGGTATAACCATTCAAGACATATTGGTGCCACACTTATACCACCATGTATAATCCCACGTGAATACCCTCTGCAATATTCATAATAATAAGCTCATGTACATTAATACATGAAATTCATTATCAAATTTTAATTGATCTTGTCAATCTTAGCTTATTTCTATTTATTTTTTACTTATAGGACTTATTATTCTCAATAAATAATGTATCACCAAGTCATGGTGAATGTAAAATCATTACCATGGTTTTATCCATCCTACATAGTATGTGTCTCTAAAACATTCATTTTCCACAAAATATTGTGGAATTTATTCATATTCCAACTATTTTAACATCTCAAGCATTTAATAAATCCAATTCAATATTTCTCCCACTATATCAAGTATAAATATGAACCTTTTTATAGAAATATCATCTAACACTTGACTATAACTTTTCTATCTGATATATTTTTGTAATATCCTTAGAAAACTTTATGATAATTACTATAGATGAAAATTTTGTTTTTCTTGATTCTTGATGCAAGTTTTTTTATTTCCTTAATAAACACTTTGCATTCAAACACATGTTATTATGAAATAATGGATTTATAATATATTATAGTTGTCATATAATTATGGGATAATGCCTCTATTTTCAAATCATTTCTTGAAAATATTGCATGTTTTTAGAATGAATATTGGATTCAACATTGCTAATCCTTTTACATACATCCTGATTCTAATGTGTATAAGGAAATGTGGAATTATGAATTACTCCACACCACATTTTATTGATAATTTTTTAGTGTGTAAGACTCATCGATTCCTATACCAACATCATAGCTTTGATGTGTATAAGGTAAAGTGTGTTTATGAATTACTCCATGATACATTATAGTGATTGATGAATTCTTAGTTAAGATAATATTTGGAAAATGATCTTGAAAAAACTCATATATTCTAACCATGCATATATTGTACTTCAGTTTTCCATTCCTTAAAACACATAGAAGACTTATGAAAGGTATTTACCACTAGCTTTACATTGGAATAGTTTACACTCTCTAGATGAACTAATTCCAAAACTAAATAAGTATAAGTGTTGATAATAGAAATGGTCATTAGGTCCAAAGAGTCTAAAAACCATTATGGGTATATTTTTGAAAATTAATTTTATTTTTTCTTGATAATGAATTATCTTTCCACTACTGTGTATAATTAGTCTCAGATTTTATATTCATATGGTATTATTAATGACTCAAGAATTACAAAACTATTGGTTGAGTATTAAAAACAAAAAACAAAAATCATTACCAAACTGGAACAATGTATCCTTGTATCAAATGTTCACATGAGATAAATGTTTTGATTATAATCAATAAAAGTTTTACTAGAATCATTAAACATAGAAATTTAAAGTTATGTACTTCTCACTGATGACTTAGGAATCAACATTTCTCATTTACTTAGGGAAATCACCTTACTTATTATAACGTTTATAAATGTACTTTGTTACTATATTTAAATACACATATATAATAGGTATATTGTATTTAATACCCAAGAATAATAATATAAACACTACATGTAATGATGAAGATACATGAAGATGAAGTGACTAATTTTTTATTAGATTCAATGCATTTTATTTTATCTTCCATAATATTATTTCATGACATGAAAACAAAATAACCTCATATAAAATACCTTTCCTCTTTTATTTGAAATATATCATTAATATGCCTTTGACATTAAACTTTCCATTGACCTTTTCACCTTATCATTCAATTTTTTCTTCATAAGAACTAAAGATTAATCATTCATTAATGTTATTATAATTTGTATAACATTACCCAAATGGTAACGAATCATTTAATCCATATTGTTTATTTTCTAATCTTAAAAGAAACTAGTGTAATTGGGTAAAAAATATATAATAATGTGATGTATTTTAATATCATAATCCATATTTCAATTTTACACATATCTAGTGTAAACATCCGCTTATTGAAATTTTTCTTCACTTTCTCCTCGCAGGATTCTTGGGGATGAGATAACATGTGAAATCATCCATGTCCTGATTTTGTATCCACAACTCACATCATAATTTTATGGTAACATTATGATGTAAACATCAAATTCACCATATATGAGTCTCCTGTAAGCATTTTTCTCACCATCGCTTCATGAGGTGGCTCAAAAGACATTGAAGACACAAACACCTTGAATTTCCTATTTCATATTAATATTCCCAAACACTTTTACTACTCTTGGAAACTCATTCCTATGAGGAAATTTACTTTTTCCATAGTTATAATAGTGTATTTGTGATATTACATTCAATTTTCTACAAAAAAAATCTAACAGATTAGTATTTTTATCTTGATTACTGATTAGACATTACATATTAATTTAATCATGAAATGTCACCCACTATTTTATAAAAATCTACTATCCCTCACTACTAGACTTAGAATACTCTTTATCTTGATTATTTTAGTGGAAAGGATCCTCTAAACCTCTCCCCATACTCTACAATCTATGACTACGGTACTACATGGAGATATTCATGGTATGCGTTTGATTAACCAACTACATTAACTCAAGACTCTTTGATATGTTGAGTGAAGTCTCAGTTCTAAAATCATAAACTAGATTTACTCATTGTTTTCCTAAAAAGATGAAACAAATTAGATATGACTAATTTTTTTACCATCATTAGTTAAGTCAACCCACTGATCTCACAAGAACTCCTCAATACTAGGAGGCACTCTCAACTATGGCAGATGAGCACCCCGTACACTTGGTTGTGTTTAAAATCAAACGACAAAAAGATGATTGCGAATTAATAGTTCTTTGAGGCTTTTTAATATTTCTTGAAGAATGTAATCATTTTTCTATTAATTATGTTCATACAATGTCTTCATGATCACAAAAAAACATGAATTAATAGAATACATTCATCATGTGATTATACATTTTTATGATTATTATTTTATGTCTTCCTATAGTAATCATGAACATACATAAAATAATAAACAATGAATAAAAGAAAGAAATTACACAAATGGTATTGAACATAAAATATTGGTTTATCCATTTAAATTCAATTTATCAACTGTGTCCTAGGGTTATAATTCCTAAGTCGATTCATGACTCATATCATTGATTTCCCCCAATCTAGTGTATCAACATCTCATCTACGATACTAGCATTTCTTTTCATGGTCTATGTCTTACATCATCATCATCAATTGTACAAATGTACTCATATGCATGTGAGGGGTTCTCATGAGGTGTCAATTACATATATAAATAAAACTTATGAACGCGCAGAACCATATACATATTGAACAAAAAGGGATGATGCACATACTATCAAAACACTTAATTAAATATTAGAAACATCACACATGGTTGTAATAAATAATAAAATAAAATAAAAACTAGACAAACATTGGGTTAGTCATTAGTCAAGGCTAATCAGCAAGAAAATAAATGCACGATAAAAATTAAATTGAGGGCAATATATAAATTTATTGACTTATATTAATTGAAATAATTGATTTTAATTTGGTCCCATGTTTATTTTAATTTTTTAATCTAAAATTAAATTAATAAATTACTTTAATTTTATGTAAATATTAAACTAATTAACAAATATTTAAAAATATTTAAATTCCAAAAATAATTAAGTTAATATGTTTGTATTTTTAAAATTTTCACTTGGGACCAAAACTTCCTTAGCCTCATTACGGGTCGGGCCGAACCCATGTTGGCCCATTCCAGTCTGGGAATGATAGATCTAGGCTAAAAAGACCCACTTTGACCCATTTCAGGTCGATCTAACTCAGTGTAGTCATGGGTCACCTAATCTGTGAAAAATAAACCACAACATGGTGTTTGAGACACCACGACTGACCGATGAAAGACTCGATCGACGCAGGTGGGTAGGTGTTCACCGTCGGGGGGCGGGGGTCCTCATGTGGAAGTGTAGTAGGGTTTATTGACAGTTGTGTCTTGGTTGGGCAGCATGGTAGGAACCCATGACAAAAAGAAGGGATGGGGTCCGACCAGTGAAATACAACAACAACTAATGCACATAGTGGCGACGCGTTGGAGGTCAGTCCAGTGACAATATGTTGGTCAGATTATGGCCATGGTGGAGGCGATGTCGGTGACTGATGCCTGTTCCTAAGTTTGTTAGTAAGAGGGGGGGATTTGGTTGATGGTGGTGTTGTGACTAGGTGTGGTGGGTGAAGCTATGAGGTGGGTTGTGAGGGTAGTGTGTGTGGCAGCCTGTGTGGGACCTATAATATCCCACTTTTATCTTTTTTTTTGTAGTGTCCTTCCTGCAACAGTGTGAAATGCACACCCCACTTTGGGTTTTATCTATTTTTTGTGGGTTTTTTTGAAAAATCCCGCCACCCCAAAATTTAATATAGCTCTCTTAAAAAATCAAAAAGCCTATACAATAGGAATTTTTGTTTGGGTGATTCCATTGACCTGAAACACCCACACACACACTCCCCCACACCCACCCACCCACCCCCACTTACTTATAACCAGCGATCATTGGATTCCAGGTGTTATCACAAAGAAATGATGAATACTTTGATGTCACAACGATCACCACAATCCTATCCCTTCAATCTATAGTGGAATTTTAGGATCGATAAATCAAATGAAACCTTTCTCTCTCTAGGATGTAGGAATAAGATTGAGAAGAACTCAATTTCGAATGATTGAATAGTTTTTGGAATGAGAGTTATTCTTTGTTTATATAGTGAAGGCTAAAATACCAAAAATGGGTACCGTGACCCCCGTATATCCAATGCCCACTAAATAAGCAACAAATGGATCATTACGATGAACTAACTACATCATAATGTCATTTGTATTTTTATTAATTGTAATATATAATAAATATATTTCATGATAAAAAATGAGTCATTAACTCAACTTGAAATTAACAGAATATTAAACAAATCATGAATATTAAAATAATATTCATTCATATAATATTTCTCCACATATTCACTTGATACCTTTTATATAAATTTAATAAATAAATTAAATCCAATTATTTTATACACAAACAAAAATGAATTTATTTGTTTGTTTGTGATCGTAAATACATGAAAAACTATGAGACCCCATTGTGGGGACCACCATGTCGTATATATATATTCACCAGAATATGAAAGACTCTTGAATATGCTATTGTGTGTGACCCTCTAGAACTTTATCTCAATATAATTGAATGTTATTCACAGACGAGGAGTGGAGTCTAGCAACCCATCAAAGACCCTTGGGAGATAAGAAATAGTCATTGCAACAACAACCTTCCTATGAACACGCACTGTGTAATATAATCTCTGTGTCTCATTATATCTTATAAACTAGGATGCACACCTGTGTCATCGTACTTTCTTATTTTTATATTTGTTGAACTTACTAGATATATTTACCTTCTTCTACAATGATCATGGATTTAATGAATGTACTACCATCATGATAATTTGGGATGAGATATCACTACCTCAATTTGGAAGAAATAAATTATATCTTGATCATTAAAACAATTCCATACCACCAATGATGCACCAAACACAAGCTACCTCATCATAACATCAATGTTATGGTTTTTAATTGCATCAAAGTATGTGATCAAATGACACAAATTGACAATGATCTCATGTCAGTAGACCAATACACATGTGTTGTAAAAGTGTGTTCTCTAGACCCAAATTTATCATTAATTTTGATTACCATATCATGTATACATTTAGTTAGAAATTATGTACAGTTACCATTATAGTGTTGATATTTATTCATCCACTATAAAAGTGGTAATGTCAATAGATTATTATCATATCAAATAGTTATAGTTGTTCACATGCTATAATGAGAACCTATAAATAATTTGATATTAATTTTAAATATATGACCTTTAGTCTAGATACCTGATACTGACTGGATATAGTATATGTATGGATATTAGGTGCTAGGGTATGACAATCATTGAGATATCTTCTCACGAAGTTCAAATGTGGTGATCTTTAATAGGGGAGGTCATGAGGATGAACCAGCCAATAGGAACACCACAAGTTTTAGTTGTCATTGGTTGTTCTTATCTATGGATATGTGAATTGATCTCCTATCTTGAGATCATCATCATTGTGTTTTTTTGACCATGTAATTTGATATAAGGAAACAACTATGACAATGATGTCAGGACGAGGTAGCTTGTGTTGGGTGCATCATTGGTGGTATGACATTAGTTGAATGGTCATGATAAATTTTTTTGCTTTCATGTTAAGGAAGTGATATCTCAGACCTAGTTGATTAGGATGGCTGTACCTTCATAAATCCTTAACAAAGTTAGTCAGAGGTAATTCTGCCTAGTTAGATCAGAAAATAATAAAGCAAGAATGGATTATGACACAAGTTTGAGTCCGAATTTATGATATATCATGAGACAAAGAGATTATATTACGTAGTACGTGTTTGTAGGATGAATGACATTTTGACTTTTCCATATCTCTTTAGGGGACCTGATGGGTTTCTAGACTCTGCTTTTAGTCTATGAATAGTATTCAATGCTATCAAGATAAAGGCCTAGAGGTTCAAACAAATAGCTTATTCAATAAATTTCCCTATTCTGGTGACTAAGAATATTTGACATGGTGGGCCCCACCATGAGGTCGAAGAGATGTCCAAGTAATCAATTGCTGATGAATAAATAAATTCATTATTATTCGAGTATAAAATAATTAGTTTAAATTTATATATTAATAGAATATTCAAGTGTTAAAGTGAATACAAGAAAAAATATTCAATGAACGAATAATATTTTAATATTTAAGGTTTTTTTAATATTTGAGGGAATTTGGAGCCATCTTAATGACTCAAGTTTATCATGTAATAAATTTATCATATATTAAAAATATGTTATTAAATATAAAATCCAATAATGACATATGTATTTCATCAAAATGTGTCATTTACTTCTTATTTAGTGGGTGTTTTATTTCAGGGGGGTGGGAACCCTTTTTGGGTATTTCAGCCTCCCAATATATAAGCATGAGAGAGACATTAAATTTAGTGACTATTCATGTTAATGGAATGAGATTATCTCTCTCCTCTTATATCCTAGAGAGATAAAGTCTCTCTCTAAGAAATGGATCCATGAATTCATTCGACAGGTCAAAGATATGAGATTGATATGATCGTGACAACAATGAAAGAATCACTGGAAAAACTCACTAGCACCTAAAATACGATGATCAGTGTCCGAACAGATTTTTCATTCACGTGTGGATGATCTAGAGGGGTTAAACTACAGATAATTCAAGAAACATTCGCTAGCGACGATCTATAGTCGAGTGTACTTCGATTTGAATAATATACTTGTTTATTTAATTTTGTGCTTTGAAATATTCACGCGAGATCCTCGAACCTCTACAAGCACTTGGATCATCAGAGGCTATGTAGTTTTTTCACTCTGATGATGAATTTTTTAAATCTCTGACCAATCGACTTCTATTGTGTGCCATAGTACCATCAATTGGTATCAAATAAATCACATTAATTTGTAGATCCAAGATAATATTAATTTTCATTTAATTAAGTAGAGGGTTTAAATTCAGTCCCAACAGAACATATTACATATTGATTCAATTTTAGATGAAAAAGTTACGTTCATCAAAAAATTTTACATACGGATTAATTGTGTTTTGATTTTGGGTTTTAAAATTAGAAACATATATTTTACAAACATTTAGTAATGTCCTGAGAAGAGTGTGTGATGCAGATGTCGATTCTCCATGTTTTCTGGTTAGTCCCGGACGGATCTCGGTGACCGAATTTGGTCTGTCTAGCATGAGTAATATTCCACCAAATTTGGAATGCAAAAAATAAATAATTGTTCTTCATTCTATAGCTATATCCAAGAAAAAATTAAATTAGAAAAAAATAATTGGGTGTAGACGATATAACAAAAACATAAGGGAATAAAAAAGTAGGTGACATAATTTGCTGGAATGAGGGAAAAAAGGAAAAAGAGAGTCTTTACATGGAAGGAACACCTGGGTAGCCACCACCCATTTAGTAGCCTCACCACCACCTCTATCTCCCCACTCCGACCGTGCCGACCCTGGATCTCATAGTTTCTTGGTTCAGATGTAGTAATCCATTTTGAGGACGCCATCACTCACTGTGAATGAGGTTTCCACTGCCCACAATAGATCCAACCATAGGACTCACTCAACTATCCCACCACAACTTCCCTTTGTAGGTCAAACATGCCATGACCCTCTCAGTCCTCCTCCCGCTGACCCGTGAAATGTCCAACCACCCGAGTCACCAGACGTCACCCCTCCTTCGACCGACACATGCCGCGACCAACAAACTGCCTCACCATCTTAGTCTACTGTGCAAAGATCTGCATCGGCCAACCCCCTTAATGAATAGATCACCACCGGCTGGTTGCACCACTTTGTTGTTACCGTCCTTCCATTTCCTTTCATTGGTCTCTAATGTGTCCCACAAAATCAATATCTGTCAGGATCCTCCACCATACCTTTGACTACTAGCCTTACTGAAGAACGCCTTCCCTATTCGTCTAGGAAACACGCCTCTGCGGGTCATATTTGACCAGACCCACCCAACTTAGAATAGACCAGGGTGGGTCTTCTTGTCCTAGAACACCTCTACAAGGAGTCTTCTCGGCCCAAAACAGGCCTGCGCATGGTCGATCCATCCTACATTGGATATGCATGGGGTTTTAGAGCACGATTTTTCTTATTTTAAAAAATAATAATTTAATTATTTTTGGTTTTAAAATAATAATTATTTTATAATTTACCTAATTAATTTAATTTTGGCTATAAAATTAAATTAAATTAATTAATTTAATATTTGGATTAAAAGTTAAATTCATCATTAGATAGATTATAATTAAATTATTTGAATTTAAATAATTTATTTAATATAATAAATTCCCTCATACTTAAATTTATTTCATTTAATTTTATCTAGTTTTTATTTTAACAATTGACTAGTATATAGAACTAAATAGAACTATGTATGTATGGATAATTTAAATTATTCATTACCTGCGTACGATGCTTGTAATAATTAATTAGTTTTATTGACAGTGTATGTATTGTCCTTTAATTCAATATGTATAATGTTTTGTGAACCCATTTGTGTTTTTTTATGTACATTGTGCTACCCTAGACCCCCTCACTTGTGTGAAAGTATATTTTTACTATTTATGATGATGTTGTAAGTCACATACCATGCCAAGTCAAGGTGACATCGAGACAAGATGTGGACACACTGGACTAGGGGTGAGCTTCATCACCAGTCAGGACCTAACTCATGTATGATACCCCTAGGTCACGGTTGATCCATTGAGTTTAAATGGATCAACCAATATCAGATGTTCAAGATCATTCTGATAATTTTATTTTCTTTATGAATTGATTATTATTTAATATATTTTCATGACAGTGAAAAACACATAAAATAATATATTGAGAAATTCATAAAGAATCGATGAATATATTCTATAATGAATGTTCAATTGAGAGAATAACAACATAGTATGAAAATATTTAATTGAAAATTATTACACTTATAGAGAATTATTAAAAAAATTCATAAAGAAATATTAAGTCACAAATTCCTTCTATCGTTTGAATTTGATCAAAATCGGGTGTATGGGGTGCTCGTCAACCATAGTTGAGGGTGTCTCATACTGTCAGGGAGTTCTTATAAGAGTAATGGGTTGATTTAATTGATGTTGGAGGCAAAGAAGTATCCAAAACTATCTTGTTTCAACTATAGAGGTATACATTGATTAAATCATGTTTTTGAGGTTAGATGATGATACTTCACTCAACATATCAAAGAGCCACGAGTTAATATAGTTGGCCAATTAAATTTTTACCTTGAACTCTCAGAGTAGTGGAGTGACCATAACATAAAAATTATTAAGATAGGTTTTAAGGATCATTTACACTATAATACTTAAGTGAAAAAGTATTCCAATTTTAGTTTAGGGAGTTTCTAGAGTTCAATAAAATAGTGGGATACATTTAATTATTTAATTAATTAATCAAAAATAAAAAGAAATCGGTAATCAAGATAAAAGTATAATCTGTGAGATTCTATTTTTATAGGAAATGGAAAGGAAAACCATAAGCACACTATGATAATATTGGGATAATGAAAATGTCAAAACTGGCATGAGTGTCTAACATGTAGTACAAGCACCTTGGAAAACAACTGCGATATCAGAAATTCATGTTGCTGGTGTACCCATTACCTATTAAGCCTCCTCAAGAAGTGAGGGTAATAAAAATTCTTACATAAGGCTTTGTATGAAGAATACGATAGTTATTTCATAATGTTACCATCGATTTCCGATATGATTTGTGGATACAATGTAAAGACATGGATGATTTCACATGTTTTCTCATTTTTGAGAAGATTAAAAGGAGAAAGTGAAGCGAAATATTAATGTGTGATGATTACATTGGATATGTGTAAATTTAAAGATGGGTCATGATCTTTCAATGGATATTATTTGCATATAATTTTCACCCATTTACTTCAATTTCATTTAAGATTACAAAACAAACAGTATGGAGAAAATTCTTCATTACCTTCTAGGTAATGTTCACCAAGTAATATGAACATTATAGAAATATTAATTTACAATTATTATGGAAAAAAGGTGAAATAAAAGTAGAGTAGGATAATGGAATGTGTGAAATAAAATACACCTTTGAAATGTCCTTCAAATAAAATAGGTATTAAAAAATATGTTATTTACTATGCATGTTATGAAATAAATCCTTGAAAGATTAAATACAATGAACTGAATCAAAGAAGCAATTAATCACTTCTTATTTAGGTATATTCATCAATTATAAGAAATATTTCTTTTAATTTTTTTGGGTATTAAATAAAATATGACTATTAAATATGTGCATTTAAATGTAGTTACCAAGTAAGTATAGAATATTTACTATAAGTAAGGTGTTTCTCTAAGTGGCTGAGAAACGATGGTTCCTAATTCAGGGGTGAGAAGCATGAAACATATTATTTACATGTAAATGGTTCTAATATAACTTTTATTGAGTATAACATAAATAGTTATCTCATGTTTCCATTGGAAAAAAAGATACATTATTCCATTTTAGGAATTAATGTTGTTTGTGGTGTTTAATACTCAACCAATAGCTCAGTAATGATTGAATCATTGGAAATATCTGATAAATATAACATGAATGATATATTTACCCACTAGTGTAGAGATAATAAATTTTCAAGAAAAACTAATTAGTTTTCAAGTATATTCCTATTATGGTTTTAGACTCTTCATAGTTAAAAGTCTTTGGTATTATTGACACACTTATGAACTTAGTTTTGGAAAAAGAAACCTTTATAAATAATGGTAATCGACAAAGCATTCAAAATTATTTCATCCAGAGAGCATGAACTATTCCACGGGTAATCTAGTGATAAATATACTTCATAAGATTCCTATATTTTTTAATGAATGTTAAAATAATGAATTGTCTATGCATGGTCAGAAAATATGAGTTTCTTTGGGGATGCGTGTCGAAGAGTATGTCGGCCAAGAATTCATTGATAATTATAATATAGTGTGGAGAAATTCCTAAATGCACATTACCTTATGCATATCATAGATATGATGATAATAACGAGGATTAATGATGAGCATTATATGTTTATATTGATTAACAAATTGTAGCATATAGTAATTCTTATGCTCATATTTTATATACTAGAGTCATGATATATATAAAAGGAGTATCAATGTTGAAACTTATATTCATTTCAGATACTTCCATTACATTTCAAGATATTCATAAAAAATGAAAACATTATCCGATAACCATATGCCATCTATCATGAAAAATGGATATCTTATGAGTTACAGTATGATGGAAATTCATTATGTCATTAGAACATTGTGTTTGAATGGAATGATTTTGTTAAGTATATGAAAAAACTTGCATCAAGAATAACATAATGTGCATCTAAAGTAATTATTATAAATGTTTATAAGGATATTAAATAATTATATATGATTTAAAACTATAGTCAATTTGTAGACTACATTTCTATACAAGGGTACACATCTCTACTTTAGATAGTGAGAGTAAGATTAACTTCAGTTTAGTCTATATTGGATATGCACAAGTAGTTGGTATAGGAACAAGTTCCATAAGAGGTGTAGAAGGGGATTTTTCTAGAGACACATACTTCATAGTAATGATAAAATCATGGTAATGATTTTATATTCACTATGGTTAGTGATACATTATTAATTTAGAATAATAAACCCTACAACATGAAGTATATGAAAACTAGCTAAGATTACCAAGATCAATTGAAATATAATAATGGATTCCATGTATCAATGTGAAGGGGCTTATTATTTTGAATACTGCAATGGGAATTCAAGTGAGACTATACATGGATGATATGAGCATAATACCAATAAGGCATGACTGGTAATACTATGTCTTTATACCTAAATTCATTAGAATTTTAATTGTAATAGATAATTTATATGATCATTTTATTGATGATTGTATGTCAAGACCACCATTCAAGGAAGGTGGCTATATAAAACAACCATAAAGGGATAGTGACCCAATAGAATGCCAATAAGGCAGTGCAAGTTACCCAAATACATTTCAAGACTATAGTAAGAAACAAGATCCTAGAATATTCAATTGGAATGAATTTTTTCCATGTGTATTCTAGTGGTTAGTGTGAGATTCATTATTTTCAATGTGAGTTATGTTTGGTAACATATAGAAAACAACTATTGGTCGTATAGTTATTCATGACCATAATCAAATTATCCCTCTAGTGATTGAATTAAAGTAGAAACCAACATTCTAGGGAACATGATCTACTGAGTCAGATCTCACAGCTACTTAGATATAGTCAAATTACATTTACTGAAAAGTTAATGAAAAAAATATAAGTTTTAATATTTCGTGAAAAGAACCAACCAAAGGAGATCAAAACAAGGGTTAAAGAATACGTGAAATAAGGTAACATGATGTTACAACCTCCACACCATAAAAACATTATTTCCCTAGATATATTATCTAGAAGACTCCATATTAAAGATATGAGACCACTAATATTTCATCAATTCCTTATGATGCCATGTCTCATGCGAATTAGAACCATGCTTCCATACCACACAGACCAAGGGTACCATACTCACATGAGGAAATTTTGTCTCAAAACCAATGATCTCGGCTAGATACTGATTCAAAAATAAATTAGGATCTACATCAAGATCCTCCTAGGTTATGACATGTCATGGGTAATGTAACATCCTACTATTGTTTTTATGTATTCCTCAACCCCAATTTTGATCTTTCTTGGTTTGGAATCATTTAGGGGTGCTTCTAGAGAAATTTTGAATATTTTGGAATGCTCTTGGGCTATGAATGGTTGGCTCATGGTTTTCCCAAACCATGTTCCCTTCTAGTGAAAATCATGAAAACCCATGTAGTGAGGGTTTTCACAATTGGTGCATGGTTTGAAAAACCCTACACCCACCTCATAAAATTTATCCACCCCTTTAGTGGGCAACATGGTTATGGTGTACAATTTGAAAAATAATGTGGCCCAACCTAGTTGACCATTCAAGAAAAAATATTTTATTCTAAAAAATGTTTTGAAATCACTGAACCCCATATTTGACCCCCCCTGTGTGACCCCAACTCACCATAACTTGATTTCCTAGGTTGAGAGATCTCTCAAGGACGCATTTTGGATTCTCCAACCCCCAAGGTGGATCAAAGCTAGGTGATCATCATTCGATCTATCCTTGGTAAGAGTTCTTCATGTAACGAACCAAAGTTTCATTAATGGAAAATCCCTCTTGATCCAGTTAAATGTCTTTTTATGAAAAATGTTTTTATAAGATGTCAACTTCTTTGGTTTTATGTTAAGAAATTTTACCGCTGTTAATATAGCCATTGAACAGTGATCACATGATTAGTATAAATATAGGACCTTAACAAATCCAATTTACTCAAACAAAAGAATTGATGACCTCATCCAGTAGAATTGACCCATTTGAAGCCCATTTGTCAGATCTCGGAAAAGAGGTGGCATCCTTGGGCTTCGCCCTTGCCAAGCCCAAGCTGAGCTTCACCATGTAAAGCTCGAACGAGACCGTCTATGGGAAAAGTGGAAGTTGATAGAGATTACCACTCGAGCGATGTTATCTGAGTCACCCCAAGAGTCTGTCACCATCACACACCTTACCCTTAGGTCTTATACGGCTATTTAAAGGGGTTATGTAACAAATAAGTAGTACTATGTTCTTGTACATTATTTTTTTATATAATAATGAATATAATTTCTAGTCATTTTTGATACATTGTAAATAGTTTTTAAAAGTACAAATGGTGTTTTTAGTTATTATTTAATTAAGAAATCTATTTTATTAAATTAAGGGATTTTTGAATTAAATAATATTTTAATAAAATAATAATAATATTATTAAATTAATTTTTTATTAAATATAAATGATCTTATAATTTTATGAATGCAATTGAAATTTTTTATTGAGGTTTGAAATCCATTTTTGTCAAAACCCGTGAATTTTCGATAAATGTCAGTTTTTATTTTAAAAGTGAAAATTAACATATTTAGAATTTTTTTAGATAAAATAAATTTCATTTCTGGAATCAGGACATCGAAATTATCCAACGGTGAATTTTTCATAATTTTCTGAGATAGTCAAATTTTTGGGTAAAAATTAAATACCGTTTAAATATATAATGTGTTTTATGACATCATAATGACCCAATGGTGATGTAATAAAATACCATAATCCTTATGTTCTTCCAATATATGTTTTATAATTAATATAATGTGATTTTGGGATTTTTTTGACTTACTTTTCAAAGCATTAATGGACCCCTCAAGACATATTCAACACTTTGCCTTTTTAAATTAATTTCCATGGGAGTGTGACTCACCTCCACATAAGCAACCTTATTATTTTAAGAAGTTCAGACTTTGGCCTTATAAAATATTGTTTTCCTCTTCCCTTTTCCAAAAACCATGGGCAAAAACCATGGTATGGCTTGTGGTTTGGATTAATTTAATGTAAGAGGACCCAAACCTAAATAATAAAGAATTCCCTCACCTTTCCTATATAAACCCACCAAAGATCCCACTTCCTCCTCACTAAAATCCCTTGGAGTTCATACAACCTATGCCCTACTCTCTCTAGAATCTTCCCAAGGTTCCCCAATCTCCCAATAATCCTCTCACAAGCCTCTCTCTAGCCTTTGGAAGCACACTTCCAAGTAAGGGTTTTTTCTTCCTTTCTCATTTTTGTCAATTTTCTTTAAATTGTATTGCCCTTTTAATTTCAATTATGAATGTTGGGGTATGGTTTATCACCTCTCCCATTCTGCCCTATTATTTTTTTAATGATGGTAGACCCCTTTCTCTCTCATTAAATTCCTCCCATGTACACCCGTTACTATGTCGAAATTCCGAAAGGAACTTCTCTCTCCTCTTTTACATTCAAGCAGTACTTTTATATCATGAATCTAAATTCCATTAAAATTTTTGGGAAATGTATCTATATGGCCTCCTTACTGTCCATTACATGTAAATATGATGAGTAACCCCTTTCTCTCTCATCAACCATTTTTTATGAATTCTTATGTCACGCCATTACGCTGCCGAAATCACACCGATTTTATAAGCCAATGTCATTGTGTAGTGAATACCATGCCCATTTCTACATCAAGGGTATTCACCTTTATGCACATTTACTTATTTATTGTAATGTTACATGTATTAATTCCACATTCCTTTATCGTGGAATCAATGATTATGTTTTATGAATCCATGTTTTATGATCCATGTGGCACACTTATGCATGAAATGAAATGTTTAAGAAGGGTGCACCCTTATAACACTCCAATGCATTGGGTAAAATATTGTATCATGATACGTCATGTGCAATGAGTGTTGACTCATGCTATTAAATGAGGGTTTAATCGTGATTCATGTGCAATGAGGGTTTAATCATGCTTTATGTGGAATGAGCCTTGGCTCATGCTAATTCCATGTTAAGTGTTGTTGCCACATTTCCATGTTATGATTATCATGCTTTATCATTCCTTTATGTTCATGTTTCTTTTATTCTCTATTGATATGCCTATTGTCTAACATGTATTTTACTCCTCATGTTATTCCATGTGTACTCCCTTACTGGGCTTTATAGGTTACCCTTTTCTTATGCATGTCCTCAGGTTATCCCATTCAATGCTAAGTACGAGGGAATGTAGTGGTCATGTAAAGGAAGTTTTCAATAAAGATGTTGTATTTCATGTTTTAAGTTTTTATGCAATGATCCTAATCCCCAAAGACACAAAAACTCTCAATCTTCTTTGTGGTATCAAGTGAAGTTTTATGTAATGAATCATGTTTAAGTTGTAATAAAAAGTAGGTTTGTCTTAGTTGGTATCAGAGGATAGGTTTAGTTATTTTTGGGATTAGGAAACCATAGTAAAGCCTTAGATACAAGAATAAGTATAATAAAAACATCCCTAAGTTTTGGTAAATACTAAGTAATTGGTTTATCAAAAAAATACATCCCTGTCTGGATACGAGCAGGTAGAGGTGGCTCTGGCACAGATGTATCCTAGGGGTAAAACCCAAAAACACCGCTTTGAGCTAGACTCGAACGGAAACTGGTGCACGACAACAGGCCTTGCTGCACTCTTGGTTATGACACTCCCGGGGGATATGTTTTGATAAATTCACAACCTTATTATGAACCCTTATTAAGGGAAAAATTCCTCTAAGAATATATGTTAGAAAGTAGATCATGAAAATCCAAGATTGAAGACTATATACTCATGAGTTAAGGAAATAAAAGTTTATTTATGAGTCATCAACTTTTGTCTTTGGATTACCCTTTATGTGTTACCCCTAAATTTCCTTTTATTCCAGTCAATGGCCGGTAATAGGAGGACTCGGGCTAACAACCGTTGTGATGATCAGTGTGATGACTGTACTAATGAGATGCCAAATCCAATGGGAGCGGGAATCACGAACTTTGTCACACTTCTCTCTCAGCTAACTCAAGTTTTGAATAGAAACACGGGTCAAGAGGAACGTTCAACCCCCCCTAAGAAAGAACAAGTCGCTATCGAGAGCTTCATGAGACAAAGGCCTCCTACTTTTAGTGGATCATCCGATCCCACGATCGCTGAACAATGGATCAACTCCATTGAAAAGATCTTCTCCACCCTCCAATGTTCTGAACAAGAGAATGTTCTCCTGGCTGCTTATCGTATGGAGGGTGAAGCTGATCAATGAGGGAAGTTGATCAAAAATAAGAAGCCTGAGGAGGAGATCGAGGCTTTGGAATGGAAAGATTTCCAGAAGATGTTTTTCGATAAATATTTTCTGCGCACCCTCCTGCTTAAGATGGAAAGGGACTTCCTTTCCCTCAAGCAAAAAGATGAAGAATCTGTTGGAGCGTTTGAGGAAAACTTCACAAGGCTTGCACGATACACTTTTGGATTTGTCGTTACCCTCAAATGCAAGGTTGACCACTTCTTTGGTGGGATGAAGCCTAGCTTGTGGAAAGCATTAGCGATCCGCGACTTCAACAACTATGAGGAAATTGTCCAATGTGCCCTCAAGGTCGAAATGGAGATCGGGGAATCACAGGGGTATCATGGGGAGAAGAAGCGTAAGGTGGAATTCAATGTTGGTGGTCTTATGGATAAATCCAACTGTGCTAAGAAGATCCAGCACCCCACTTGCCAAAAGTGAAGAAAGAAGCACCCTGTAAATTGCCTTAAGGGGACGAGAAAATGCTTCAGGTGTGGAAGAGAAGGGCACCTAGCCGTTAACTGTCGGCAAGAAGGACCCGCGACTGCGACAGAGGGGAGGAACGCTCCGTTCGAACTTCAACACGTTGTTCAATGCTACAAATGAAAAGAACCAGGTCATTTTTCAAATTAGTGTCCTAATCTAAGGGTTATCGGAGGCAACCAACAACCTCCAAGACAACAAGGAAGAGCTTTTTCCATCACTTCTGCCGAAGTGAACCCCGACAACAAAGTGGTGACAAGTACGCTTGTTATTCATTCAATAATAGCGAACATACTTTTTCATTCAGGTTCTACGCATTCTTTTATATCTCGAAAGTTTAGTAGAACAACCCCAGCACCACCCCAAATCATGGAAGTAAAGATGTCGGTGAGTACGACAAATGGGGCAATCATTACATCCCATGAGTATAATTTCTCCCCTGTTATAATCTGTGGATTGAATTTCCCGGATAACCTCGTCATACTCCCTCTGGTGGAATTTGATGCAATTCTTGGCATGGATTGGATTTCCTTATATAGAGCCAACATAAATTGTCGGGAGAGGTAAATCACACTCCATATGGAGAATCGACCCCCGATTCTTTACAAGTGTCAGGAGGAAGATGAATCTTCTTTAGCTCCATCATCTCAAGAATGGATTTTAATGCCTTATGAGTACGCATATCTGGCTCAAATGATTGAGTCCAAGGAAGAAACCATCCTTGAAGAAATGCCTATTGTGAGGGAATTCACTGAAGTGTTTCCCGAGGAACTGCCTGGTCTTCCTCCAAGAAGAGATGATGAGTTCTCAATTGAACTTATACCTGGGGCGCTACCAATATCCAATACTCCATATAGAATGGATGTTGTAGATCTTGAAGAGCTGAAGAAACAACTATAGAAGAATATGGATAAAGGGTTTATACGCCCAAGTGCTTCACCATGGGGTGCACCAGTCCTCTTCGTCAAGAAGAAGGATGGGTCAATGCAACTTTGCATCGATTATCGTGAACTTAACAAAATCACGATAAAGAACAAGTATCCTCTCCCAAGAATAGATGACTTGTTTGATTAGCTGCGTGGAGAACAATACTTCTCCAAGGTGGACTTGCGGTCAGGATATTCTCAAGTAAGGGTGAAGAAGGAAGATGTCCCCAAGACTGCTTTTCGTACAAGATACGGGCACTATGAATTCATAGTAATGCCTTTAGGACTCACCAATGATCCAACAATATTCATGGAATTTATGAATAGAGTCTTTAGAGATTACCTTGACAAATTTGTGGTAGTCTTTATAGATGATATTCTAATATATTCCAAAACCAAGGAGGATCATAGGAGCATTTAAAAACTGTACTAGAGACTATGCACAAGGAGAAAATATATGCAAAGTATAGCAAGTGTGAGTTCTGGTTGAAGGAGGTGTCATTCTTGGGCCATATCATCACAAGCAATGGAATATCTGTGGACCCCTCCAAAACAGATGCAACTGAGGGATGGTCGAGGCCAACATCGGTAACAGATATCCGTAGCTTCTTGGGGTTAGTTAGATATTATCGACGATTTTTGAGAAATTTCTCACGATTTTCCAACCCTCTTACCAAGCTAACTCGAAAGGGAGTAAAGTTTTCTTGGAGTGATGAATGCGAAGAAAGCTTCAAGGAGTTGAAAAGAAGGCTTATCACTGCACCTGTTCTCACTTTACCCACAAGTGGGGAACTTTTTGTGGTATTCAGTGATGCTTCAAAGAAGGGCTTAGGTTGTGTGCTGATGCATAATGATAAAGTGATATCCTATGCCTCAAGATAGTTGAAAATCCATGAGAGAAACTATCCAACACATGATATGGAGTTGGCGGCTGTGATCTTTGACTTGAAAATCTGGCGGTATTATCTCTATGGAGAGAAATGTGAGATATATACTGACCACAAGAGTCTTAAATATATATTCACACAGAAAGAGCTTAATATGCGCCAGAGAAGATGGATAGAGATCATCAAGGATTATGACTGTTCAATACATTACCACCCTGGGAAAGCGAACAAGGTGGCAGATGCCCTAAGTAGAAAGGATCCAGTGATTCTATCAATGATGAGAATTGAGAAGGATCAAATCTTCTTAGACTTGATGAAGATGAACATGGGAATCATAAAGAAGGGAACATCATCAATCCTTTCACAAATTATTTCTCAACCATCTCTTTTGGAAAGGTCAAAGGATGCTCAAAAGGATGATGAGGGAATTCAAGAAAAAGTGGAAACTATCAAAAAGGGGAAATCCTCAGAGTTTAATGTTAATGAAGAAGGTATTGTGATTTTTGGGAAAAGACTATGTGTTCCATCAAGTCTAGAGATAAAGAAGGAACTTTTGGATGATGCACATAGTTCAAATTTATCTTTTCACCCAGGGAGAACAAAGATGTATCGAGATCTCCGAGAAAACTTTTGGTGGGATATTATGAAGAAAGAGATCGCTGAATATACATCAAAAGTGCCCAGTGTGTCAGCAAGTGAAGGCAGAGATGCAGAAGTCTAAGGGGATGATGCAACCATTTCCCATACCAGAATGGAAATGGGAGAACATCACCATGGACTTTGTCACCGGACTTATGAGGACATCCAAAGGCAACAATGTAATCTGGGTTGTTGTGGATCATCATACAAAAACTGCACACTTCATTGCTATTCGGGAGGATTTTTCATTGGATCAACTAGCGCGGATATATATCAGGGAAGTGGTATGGTTGCATGGAGTACCACTATCTATTGTGTCTGACCGAGATCCAAGATTTACCTCCATGTTTTGGAAGAGTCTTCAACATGCTCTGAATACTGAACTGAACTTTAGTACGGCCTATCATCCTCAAACTGATGGCCAATTAGAGAGGACTATCCAAACACTTGAGGATATGTTGATAGCGTGCTTAATGGACTTTAAAGGAGGATGGGATCAACATATTCATTTGGTTGAGTTCTCTTATAATAACAGTTTCCACTCGAGCATCCAAATGGCACCATATGAAGCCTTGTATTGGAAAAGGTGCAGAACACCGACATGTTGGGATGAGGTCGGTGAACGTAAGCTGCTTGGACCAGAAATGGTCGAGGAAATGGTGGAGAAGGTGAAAACCATTCAGCAGCATATCAAGGCATCTCAGAGTCGACAGAAGAGTTATGTAGATAACCGTCGATGAGACCTTGAGTTAAAAGTTGGAGACATGGTTTTTCTACGCATATCTCCATGGAAGAAGGTCATGAGGTTTGGAAAGAAAGGGAAGTTAAGTCCAAGGTACATCGGCCCCTTCGAGATTCTTGATCGTGTCGGGGTTGTGGCCTATCGACTAGAACTTCCACCTACTATGGCCAAAGTAAATGATGTCTTTCATGTATCTCTCTTAAGGAAGTACATACCGGACCCTTCACATGTACTCTCTTCTGAGGTGGTATAATTGGAATATGATCTTTCTTATGAGGAGCAACCGTTGAAGATCTTAGATAGTAGAGAAAAATTTCTACGAAATAAGACAATGCCCCTCGTCAAGGTGTTGTGGAGAAACCACAAGTTTGAATAAGCGACATGGGAATCAGAGGATATGATGAATCTGAGTTACCCACATTTGTTTTAGTGTGGGAAAAGGAAAATTTCAAGGGAGAAATTTCTTAAGGGGGGAATATTGAAACGACCCAAAGTTTCATTAATGGAAAATCCCTCTTGATCCAGTTAAATGTCTCTTTATGAAAAATGTTTTTATAAGATGTCAAATTCTTTGGTTTTATGTTAAGAATTTTGACCATTGTTAATATAGTTGTTGAACAGTGATCACATGATTAGTATAAATATAGGACCTTAACAAATCCAATTTACTCAGACAAAAGAAGTGATGGCCTCATCCAGTAGAATTTCCCCATACGAAGCCCATTTGTCGGAGCTCGGAAAAGAGGTGGCATCCTTGGGCTTTGCCCTTGACAAATCCCAAGCTGAGCTTCACCATATCAAGCTCGAACAGGACTGTCTATGGGAAAAGTGGAAGTTGATAGAGATTACCACCCGAGCGATGTTATCCGAGCCACCCCAAGAGTCTGTCACCATCGCAAACCTTACCCTTAGGTCTTATGTGGCTGTTTTAAGGGGTTATGTAACAAATAAGTAGTACTATGTTCATGTACATTATTTTTGTATATAATAATGAATATAATTTCTATTCATTTTTGATACATTGTAAATAGTTTTTAAAAGTACAAATGGTGTTCTTAGTTATTATTTAATTAAAAAATCTATTTTATTAAATTAAGGGATTTTTGAATTAAATAATATTTTAATAAAATAATAATAATATTATTAAATTAATTTTTTATTAAATATAAATGATATTATAATTTTATGAATGCAATTAAATTTTTTTATTAAGGTTTGAAAGCCATTTTTGTCAAAACCCGTGAATTTTTGATAAATGTCGGTTTTTATTTTAAAAGTGAAAATTAACATATTTAGAAATTTTTTTAGATAAAATAAATGTCATTTATGGAATCAGGATGTTGAAATTATCCAACGGTGAATTTTTCATAATTTTCTAAGATAGTCAAATTTTTGGGTAAAAATTAAATACCGTTTAAATATATAATGTGTTTTATGACATCATAATGACCCAATGGTGATGTAATAAAATACCATAATCCTTATGTCCTTCCAATATATGTTTTATCATTAAAATAATGGGATTTTGGGTTTGTTTTAATTACTTTTCAAAGCATTAATTGACCCCTCAAGACATATTCAACACTTTGCCGTTTTAAATTAATTTCCATGGGAGTGTGACTCACCTCCTCATAAGCAACCTTATTATTTTAAGAATTTCGGACTTTGGACTTATAAAATATTTTTTTCCTCTTCCCTTTTCCAAAAACCTTGGGCAAAAACCATGGTATGTTTTGTGGTTTGGATTAATTTAATGTAAGGGGACCCAAACCTAAATAATAAATAATTCCCTCACCTTTCCTATATAAACCCACCCAAGATCCCACTTCCTCCTCACTAAAATACCTTGTAGTTCGTCCAACCTCTGCCCTAATCTCTCTATAATCCTCCCAAGGTTCCCCATTCTCCCATGAATCCTCTCACAAGCCTCCTTCTAGCCTTTGGAAGCACACTTCCAAGTAAGGGTTTTTTCTTCCTTTCTCATTTTTGTCAATTTTCATTAAATTGTATTTCCCTTTTAATTTAAATTATGAATGTTGGGGTATGGTTTATCACCTATCCCATACTTCCCTATTATTGTTTGAATGATGGGAGACCCCTTTATCTCTCATTAAATTCCTCCCATGTACACTCCTTACTATGCCGAAATTCCGAAAGGAACTTCTCTCTCCTCTTTTACATTCAAGCAGTACTTTTGTATCATGAATATAAATTCCATTACAATTGTTGGGAAATGTATCTATATGACCTACTTACTGTCCATTACATGTAAATATTATGATGAAACCCTTTATCTCTCATCAACCATTTTTTATGAATTCTTATGTCACACCGTTACGCTGCTGAAATCGCACCGATTTTATAAGCCAATGTCATTGTGTAGTGAATACCATGCCCATTTCTCCATCAAGGGTATTCACCTTTATGCACATTTACTTATTGATTGTAAAGTTTCATGTATTAATTCCAAATACCTTTATCGTGGAATCAATGATTATGTTTTATGAATCCATGTTTTATGATCCATGTGGCACACTTATGCATGAAATGAAATGTTTAAGAAGGGTGCGCCCTTATAGCGCTTCAATGCATTGGGTAAAGTATAGTATCATGATAAATCATGTGCAATGAGTGTTGAATCATGCTAATTCAAGTGAAACTAGGGTTTACTCGTGCTTCATGTGCAACGAGGGTTTACTCATGCTTTATGTGCAATGAGCCTTGGCTCATGCTAATTCCATGTTAAATGTTGTTGCCACATTTCCATGTTATGATTATCAAGATTTATCAAGCCTTTATGTTCATGTTTCTTTTATGCTCTATTGATATGACTATTGTCTAACATGTATTGTAATCCTCATGTTATTCCATGTGTACTCCCTTATTGGGCTTTATAGCTCACCCTTTTCTGATGCATGTCCTCAGGTTATCCCATGCAATGCTAAGTACAAGGGAATGTAGTGGTCATGTAAAGAAAGTTTTCAATAAAGATGTTTTATTTCATGTTTTCAGTTTTTATGTAATGATCCTAAGCCCCAAAGACACTAAACCTGTTGATCTTCTTTGTTGTATCAAGTGAAGTTTTATGTAATGAATCATGTTTAAGTTGTAATAAAAAGCAGGGTTGTCTTACTTCACCCATTCCTTCTCTACCGATATCTTTCTCTCCCACTCTTATATTTTATTATATCTACATATTTTTAGAGGATTTAATATCTATTATTTCATATCATTAATCTTGGGTTGATTCATATATCTCTATTACTAGTGTTCTTTTTTGGAGTTTCCCATTATGGTTATTATGAGACGTGATCTCCTTATTTCGATAGGTGGTTCCATTTAAGATTTACCAATTAATTTAAACATGAATTTCTTGATTTTAATTAAATTGATTTCAATTGGATTATAGAAATCCCAATTTTAATTGAATTGGGGTATTGGTTTTATTTGGCATGAAATTTGGGGAAACCTCCAATTCTAGGGAATTGGGGTGTGATTTGGATTTGATGGGAATTAAAAAATTGGATTTGTGAAATTATATTGTGAAATTGATTTTGGAAAAAATTATTAGACTATTTTGACATGAAACTTGGATTGGTTTTATCCCAAAAAATGAATTAATTGATTAAAAACCTCTGTTTTTCTTTTTAAATATAAATTGGAATAATGAAATTGGAAATGGGGAAATGTAATTTTATATAGTTTTAAGATAATTTTCCCATTATTGATTGTTGTTTGAGCACATGAAAGATGAGGTAGTTAGTGAGTGATTAGGGATAAACGTGATACGATGGGAATGACCTAGAAACTGATTGAAACTTTACAACTATAACATAAAATTATTGCTATATCTTATCTTTAGTAGGATTTTGGTTAGTCCTCTTTGACCAGTGTCGAAAGGATTTGTGTACACATTGTCGATTTCATTATATAAGTGTGCATGGAACCCATAAAACAGAACTATCCTACCTCTTGGTAGATGACCATGTTGTTCATTTGTAACTATTTTGATATATATTCCATTTTTTTAAAACTGATTTACATATTACTTGTGAATTTATATAATCTATTTTATTCAAAAAGTTTATTAATCCATTATTTTAAATGTTTTCATCAATTGAAATGAAAAAATGTTTTTATTTAATTATACTCTTATACAACCATGCCTGTTTTATTGAAAATTGAAATATTTAATTGGTTAACTAATGTGTCACCTTAATATGAAACATTTGGTGAGACTCTACTAGGATTTTAGCTCACACCCAAAATTTCCCTCTAACCATTTATAGATTTTATTCTTCAAGGTTCGAGCAAGGGGAAAGTACCACTTAGAGGTGGAAACTATTATTGACTCCTTTCAGCTAGGAGTTCTTTTATATGATTGGACTTGAGGTTTTATCTTTTAGTTTCTAGAACTTTATGGATTTTCTATGGGTTAGTATACATATTTTACTTTTGGTACTGTTCTCCTTGTGGATTTTTCTTTTGATCTTATTGACTTGTTTCCATTCATCTGTTGTTTAAAAGAAAAAACATTACAATATTTGTCTTTTATGATGGCTGGTGCTAGTCACCAACCCATGGGGATTGGGAACATCCTTCAGGATATGTTGGCTTGGGTGTCAGGGTACTAGGGTATCCGGATAGGTTTTTGATAAAGTCATATCACAGGTTCAAGTGAATTATATTTCCTTGATGTCAGTATGTAGTTGTGTATCTTGTCGGGACCTAGGAGGTAGTTTCGATTGAGTTCTGGACAACTCCCATCGTGATAAGCCTTAAGTCATCATGGGTGGTTTGGGGAAAGATATATTGAGGATTAGTTTTACTATTTTCCTTACATTTGATTTGGGTGGTTGAAATACAAATCTTGTTCCCTTATCTAATGGGATTAGTTTTTTTGTTGATCTTGTTTGAGTGTTATTATGATGTATTCAATGTTGTCTACTGATTTTTTATAGTATCATTCCTCATAGAAGACCTCTAAACTAAATTCAAAAGGATGTTGATGATGAATCACAATGAGAAAATACTCCCATGGACCAGAATATAGTTGAGGTTATAGTGAATGTTGTCCATGTTTTGAGATAGAAACCTGCAATATTTCCCATCTAGGATCTATCGTTGGAACCTTAGTGTTTTGAATTCAGTATTTGTGTTGAAGAATTCCTATTCCAGATTCTATTGGTGTTCCAAGGCTCAAACGATCCCCAATATTCTGAGGATTGGTGGAGCATAGTAAAAATTTTATTTGAGTTCTTGGAAACACCTCATTCTATGAAGGTGAAATGTGCCATATTCAAGCTAGAGGGACCTATGAAGAGATGGTGGGACACAATGGTGATGACAAAGAAGCGTGAGGAATTAGAGTAGAAATAATTTAAAGGTCTTTTCATCGACTAGTTATATCTAGATTCAAGGGTGTTGGAAAAGGATATAGAGTTTTTCAAACTCGATTAGGATGACATGACTGTGAATGAATATGAAAATTGATTTTCTATCCTTGTGAAATTTTTACCTGAGATTGTATCGAAATAGAATATGGAGACTTGATGTTTTGAGAAGGGAATTTGTTATGATATTCATTCTCATATTTTCTTGCTGATGATCCCTTCTTATGTTGATGTTCTAGATAGAGCGTTGATGGTTGAGATAGACCTAGATGGTATGTTACGGTTGACAACAGTTCCTTTTCATCACAATATAGGTTCTGTGAGTTCCCTGAAATGAAAGAGGAAACATGATGATTCTCATGGTTGTTCTTAAAGAAATTTTTTTTAGAACTACTGCATTGACTGGAAGATTTATTTTGATTTGATACTAGTGTGGCCAGCCTGGGCACTCAAAATGGGTTTGTACTGAGGCACCCAAGGTATATGGTTCCTATAGATTCTAAGGTCACATGCAGAAGTTCTATCATATCTATTCTGCTCGATGTGGTGGCATGAGATCATCAGTAATTAAAATTACAATGTTGAAATAAAAATGTTCAGAACAAATGGGTTCTAGCCACATACATCAAGAATGAATCTTCTTCATGCAGTGGAAGAGTCTCCCGAGGAAGAAGATTCCGGTCCAGTGACTGTGAGAGGTACCATCACTATTATATCATCTTTAGTGACGATGTTATTTAATATTGGTTCATATAATTCATTTATTTCAACACATATCATGAATATGAGATATCTTCTTACAGAGATTTTAACTTATATGATGGATATTACTATACCCCTTATAATGTTGAGAGAGTATGGTATTCATTTTCCTTTTTATATTTTCTCATTATCAGATATCGATATTACCTAGGGCTTTCTCGTTCTCAACATGAAATCTATTGATGTTACATTTAGGGTGGATTGGCTAATTTCTAATAAAGGTCGAATTGACTGGTATCTTTGATTATTATCCTTTATAGTGACTGATGGGGTGTGTGGTATTTTACAGGGAGAATGGGACCTGAGTTTGATTAGAGATGGACCATCTTATCCAGTGTTGGATAAATTCATATCAGTGTTTTCTTTTGATCTAGAACGTGAATCCTAGATAAATGATCTCCCTCCAGTTGTCATCGAGTTTCCCAATGTTTTTCCTTATGAATTATATATATTTCCATAGGTATTATGTTGGCTCGTAAAGAATATGAATATGTATATTAGATAGCACAATACAAGAGTGGGGGTGAATTTTAGGTTTAAAAACATTTTATTTAAACACTTATAAAAGAACTTAGTTTAAGATGTATTAAACTAATACAATTCACAATCAATATGATTTACTACAAAGTTCTTGGATATGATAGATATGATATTATTTAATACTATAATTATTGTAAAAAAATTGTATATTAATTTAATACAATGACCAGAGTAATACTAATGAAAAATATTATACCATACAATGTATAGAATCTATTAATACAAAATGAATTGTAATTGGAACAATTACAATTGAAATGAATATGAAAATAAAGAAAAGATAATACAATTTCCTTTCTAATACAAACAACATCAGAAATGTAAAAGTATTACAATTATTTTATCCCAAGGAGAAGGGTATCCATTCACCTAGGATTGAAGGTGTGTCTTAAAGACACCTTGGTAAGACCTCAATATAATGATCAACACTTTCATCTTGTTATCCCTACAAGCCCTCAATTTTATAGGTAATTGGAACCTTTATCTTTCTAACACTTAAAATCCCTTGATATGATGATCGTCATGCCTGTCTTGCTATCCTCGCAAGCCCTTGATTTTACCTATAATCATCACCTCTATCTTTCAAATGTTTGAAATCCCTCAATACAAATATCGGTCGCACCATTTGCCTTTCCCCGTATCCCTTGATCGTTATCACCTGATCAGTCGCACAAACCAAAACAAAGGACTTATTGATATAAAAAACTAAGAATGATCCATTCATGTTTTGTAATTTCAAGGCTTTTTCACAAAGCAATATTGAAGTCACAACATCTCTCTCTAGAAAATGATAGAAGAAAAGGATGATCAAAAGTCTCTAAGTTTTTTTCTTAGCATCAAATGACCTCTTATTTATAGGCCTCAGGTTCTAATGGTCAAATTTCCTCCAACGATCATATTTATCTGGAAATCACGAAGGGACATGGACACATAGAATTATAACGGTCATATTGAAACAGAAAACATGACATCATTTTGATTAGTATATAAATTACTCCATGAAATCATTTTGTTTAAAAAAAATATATATGAAAATGATAATCATGAGTACAATTGATATAAACAACTTTTTTTGATAAATTTATGAAATAATGAATGTAATAAAAGTGACACATTAGTATGATTAATATTAATTAGTGTAAAACACAGTTATGATGCAAAGTGGGTACAATGCATAATGTGAGTATGATGGTCAGGGTCTGTACGATAAACAAATTCTGTATGATTGAAAGAGTTAGTATGATAGACAGATTCAATATGATTGACAGAGTCAGTACGATTGATAAAGTCATTATGATTGAAAGAGTCAATATGATAGACAAAGTTAGTATGATTAACAGAGTTAGTATGATTGCTAGAGTCAGTATGATTGAGATAGTCAGTATGATAGGCAGAGTTAGTATGATTTATAGAGTTAGTACAATTGAAAGAGTCAGTATGATTGACAGAGTTAGTACGATTGACAATGTTAGTACAATAAACATAATTAGTATGATAAACATAGAAACCATTTTCAATGTATTTTATTTGATAAATGATTAAAAAGAGATTTGTGATTTCCAAAACAAAATACATAAAGTTCAAAAGAGGACTTTTGACTTAATAATCTTCTTGTTTTTGGAAAGCACAATACACAAAGTAAAAATAAGAAATAAATACTTATCTTTCCTTGAGTTATGAAAAATATTCTGAATATGAAATTGAATAAAAATAACTCTTTCTTAGGTATATACATTTATAAGGATTGTATGCATGGATTTTTCATGATTTAGATGTATTACATTTGAGTAAAACATTAAATTTTTTCCCTTTGTGAAACTTTCCCCCTTTTATAAAACCTTCTCCCCTATGTGATTTAAAAAAATAACTGTGTAGTCTTGAGTTGCCTGAAAAGGATAGAGAGAAACAAAAATGTAATAAAATTTAAATGGATACATAAAACTCATTGAATTATCAAAATTCCATAGAATTAGAAATGTAAATCAAGAAATAAAGATACAGAAAAACATTCATTTGTTTTCTCTTTCTTTTTATTTCATGATCAAATCATGGAGAACAACCTTCATCTTCTTAATTTCTTTCTTGTACTCCTATATTGAATCATCTTGGGATTTGATAAGCTATTTTTGGTTGAGAAAAAGTTGATTTTTATTTCTGATAGACTCTTTTTAAATTCTGACCACTTATTCAAGAGTATCAATTCTGTCTTGAATAATCTTATTTTCTTGAGTCAACATTGTGTTTTATTTCATTAAAAAATCTATTTCATCTTTGAAAGATGAAATATTTGATAACTCTAACAGGAAAGTACTGAACCTTTTTCTGAGGTAATCCATTTCGAGTCTAAAGAAGAGATGCAGAGCTTTGCCGAGAACCTTGAAGAACCTATGTGGTTTTGAGGAGGGGGTTCCTCTATTTATAGGTGAATTTGGGTGACTATTGAACATCTATTTTTGATATTATAAGATAAATAATCCAACAGTGAAGTATAGAAAAACATTAAAAACGAGATACAAAAACATAAAAGAAAAGAGATAAAAAAAGAATGCACCTTTTGGAGATTTTAAGAAAGTTGTTGGTTTCATAGTATTATTAAAGTAAAAATATAATGTAATATAGAAATGAAATATTTAAAATATTGAAAATAAAATACAATCAAACATCAAAAAGATGAAAAAGAAATTGAATACAATCGTTTGTGAAGTCGATATACAACTAGGTCATTACCATAGGTTGTCAGACTGATGAAAAAACAATGTTATTTCCATAGGTTTTCAAGACGATGGAAAACAAAGTCATTACCATAGGTTATAAAGATGATGGAAAATAAAGTCATTACCATAGGTTGTCAAGCCGATGGAAAGAAAAGTGTTAAAAAAATAATCTTTAAATAGAATTTCAAAACAAAAATAGAATTTTAAAACAATAAACAGAATGTCAAAACAAAAATAGAATTTCAAAAAAAAAATAGAATGTCAAAACCAAAAAAAATTCAAAACAAAAACAGAATTTCAAAATAATAAACAGAATGTCAAAATGGAAAAAAAGAATGCAAAACAATAAAGATATTGTCAAAACAAAAAACAAAATGTCCAAACAATAAACAAAATTTCAAAACAAGAAATAGAATGTCAAAAAAAAAAAAAAAAGAAAGTCAAAACAATAAACTGAATGTAAAAATAAAAACAGAATATGAAAACAATAAACAAAATGTCAAAACAAAAAACGGAATGTCAAAAAAATATATATTTCAAAACAAAAACAAAATTTCAAAACAATAAACAGAATGTCAAAAAAAAAAATTGTCAAAACAATAAACTGAATGAAAAAACAAAAAACAGAATTTCAAAACAATAAACAGAATATCAAAACAAAAAACAGAATGTAAAAAAAATAATTTCATAAAAATAAACAGAATGTCAATGCAATAAACAGAATGTCAAAACAAGAAAATAGAATATCAAAAAAATATTAAGATAAAATAACAAAATATAAAATATGAAGAAAAATAATGTAAAATAGATAAAACAAATAACAAGAGACTAATGTCCTCCCCCTATGTAGAGGAGTGTATAAAACATATGAAATCAAATTTTTTTCATGGAAAATTATTTCAAATATACCAACAATCTTCTCTTGGGAATTATTTAAAAAGGTGACTTTTCCACATTTGGTTTCAATAATCTTATCAAAGAAATATTTGTTTCCATTCATGTGAAGAGAATAACAACTATCCATGTATCAAGTATTCTTGTTGTTGGTACACTTATTTTTTCCTAAAAAAAGAAACAATTAGTTTTTCATAACCCAAACTTGTTTGGATCTGTAAATGTTAGATAAAATAATTTTGGGTATCCATATTTGTTTTTCCAAATTAGATTTATGAAAACCTATCGATTGAGTTATATTAAGTGAAAAATTTCTTTCTCAATGTCCACTATATTGACATTTAGTACAGAATGGGGCAGTTTGAGGAATAAAATAGTTATTACTAAAAACTGATTTAGAATGAGTACAACCAAATCCAGAATGATTCCTTAAAGGTTGAATTTGAGAATACATCAGGTCAAAATTTTCTTTTCCTCAGGTAAAATTTGAAAGAAACTAACTTAAAGAGAAAATTTCTTACTTTAGATTAATAACCATGTTTTTATCTGAAAATAATTATTTTTAGAACTATATTTGTCCTCTAAAATATATTTATCAGAAATTACATTTTAAGAACCTTAGAAAGTTTATTATTTTCAGAATTAACATCCTCATGGTTATTTGAAATACTTTCAAAATAAATAGTTTTATTATTAACATCATTTTAAAGATCTAATATTTCTTTTATAAGAAAAATTATTCTAGAATTTTCCTTATCAATATTTTTCTTGAATTTAAAATTTTCATTCTCAAGATGTTTAAAACACTAGATACTTCTTCAAAAGTAAGTAAAACTTCTCTTATTGAGGAAGATTCTTCATATGAAGAGTAATAATGTTTCACATGAGGGTAATTGGAATTTAAAAAAACATTTCAAAGTTATTTAGTTTTATGTACCTTAGCCATGAAGCAATGATTTTTAATAGGTAGTCTAGCTATTAGACCAATATTTCTTTGTTAGGAGGATTCATATCCTAAAGAACAATATGATGAATCAACACCACTTGAACTCCAAGTATCATTTTCCTTTAAAAAATTATTTTTCTTGGACTTTTATACCTTTTCATGTTTCATTTAGAATGTTTTTATTTTCTATCTTTTCTTTTAATAAAAAGAAAATCTGGCCTAATATGTCCTGCTCTCTTGTATTCATAACAAGTTACTTCTGAGTCTTTCTTGTCTGTATTATCTTTATTTTTGAATCTGCATTTAAAGTATTTCTTTCCCACAAACTTTTTCATCCTTCGAGCAATATTGGATAACTCATTCTCAGATTGTTCACTATTACTTGATTTAGATATAACAACTTTCTTTTCTTTGGATATTATCACCCTTTCTGGTGTCTTAACATTAGATGTAGTAGTAAAAGCTAAATTTACATTACCAATCTTCTTCTTATTAAAATCAGAATCCCTTTTCATTTTTTTCTCATGTTGAATAAGAGTTCCAAATAACTCATCAAGAATTATTTGACTAACTTTCCTATTTTCATCAATGACTGTCCTTTTTTATTCCCATTCAATTGACATTATATCAATAATATTGTCTACAAGGGATTCATCATCAAGAAATTTTTCTCTCATATATTGTAAACTATTAATGATTGTCATAAATCATTGTTGCACCTTACATACTGGTTCTCTATAAGGAAAACTATACCCATGATATTCAGCTGTAAGCATTTTTCTTCTTGTTTCTATGAATTTAGATGTACCAAAATGCGTGACTTCCAATTTCTTCCAAATACAATTGTCTTATTCACAAGATTAAATCTAACTATATATATATTTCTGATCATAGAACATAATAGAGTATTGTGTACCTTGTAATTTAGTTGATATTCTTGTTTCTCTTGGTTGGTGAAATTACTAACTTCTTCGTCAAAAATTTTATATCCTCCAGTGACCATAATAAAGTTATCCACTACATTATTAATAACAATTTTTTTTCATTCAATCTCTCCAATATGCATATTCATTCCCATCAAAAATAGGTGGTATAGTTAGATTTAGGTTTTCAATTGAACCAATATTAATTCTTCCCATCTAATAAAACAATTATTTTCCACTTCACAGGTTAGTGTAGTATGTTGTTATAAACACATAATTTTTAATGAAATACAATTTTATTGCCAAAAGAAATAAAGAAAGTAATACAAAATAGTGGAAACCTTCTATGATACCAATTTTTGGATCGTAAAGTATATTAATATGTATATTATATGGAATAATACAAGAGGGGGGGGGGGGGGGTGAATTGAAAGTTTTAAACATTCAATTTAAATAATTATGAATGAACATTGTTTAAGAGGTCTTAAACTAATACAATTCACAATCAATAATATTTACTAAAATGGTATTGGATCAGATTGATATGATATGATGTAATAATATAAGTAATGTAAAACAATCGTATTCTAATAGAATATAATGATCAAAGTAATTTGAATGAAAAATATTCTACCTTACAACACATAGAATATATTAATACAATATGAAACGTAATTGAAACAATTATAATTGAAGTAAATATTAAAATAAAGTGGAAATAATACAATTACCTTTCTAATACAAACAATAAAAAATGTAAAAGTATTACAATTATTTTATCCCAAAGAGAAGGGTATCCTTTCAACTAGGATAAAAGTTCTGTCTTACCACCACCATGGTAAATTGTCGATATAATGATCGGATTTTCTATATTTATATACCAGAAATCCCTTGATTTTATAGGTAATAACAACATATTTAATTCAAACACTTGAAATCCCTCAATATAATGATCAGAACATCTATCTTTCTATCCCCATAATCCATCAATTTTATAGGAAATCGACACCTATATATTTAAAACGCTTGAAAGACCTAGATACAAAGATCAGTCGCACAGTCTGCCTATCCCCGGAATCCCTCGATCATTATCACTTGATCAGTCACAAAAAGAAAACAAATTCACTTATTGAAATACCAAAACTATGAATAATCCATTAACATTTTTCAATTTCATGTAATTCACACGAATTAAAAGAGAATTCATATCATCTATCTCTAGAAATTGATAGAAGAAATAGATGATCCAAAGTCTCTAAGTTGTTTTCTCATCTTCAAAGGAACTACTATTTATAGGCCTCAGGTTCCAATGGTCATATTTCCTCCAATAGTCATATTTATCTGGAAAACACAGATGGACTTGAACATAGTGCATTATAACAGTTACATTGAAACAGAAAACACGGAATCGTATTTATTAGTTTATAACTAATTCAACAAAATCATTTTAGTTAAAATAAAATATATATTAAAATTATAATCATGAGTATGATTGATATAAAAAATGTATTTTGATAAATGTATGAAATCAGGAATTTTATAAAAGTAACACATGAGTATGATTAATATTACTTAGTGTAAAACACTATTATGAGGAAAAGTGGGTACGATGTATAATGTGAGTATGATGGTCAGAGTCTATATGATAAACAGATTCAGTATGATTGAGAGAGATAGTATGATCGATAGATTCAGTATGATTGATAGAGTCATTACAATTGATAGAGTCAATACGATTGATATAGTCAGTATGATATATAGAGTCAATACGATTAACAGAGTCAGTATGATAGACAGAGTCAGTACAATTATGAGAGTCAGTATGATAGAAAGAGTCAGTACGATTGAAAGTGTTAGTACAATTGATAGAGTTAGTACATTTGACAGAGTAAGTACGATTGAGAGAGTCAGTATGATAAACATAGTCAGTACGATAAACATAGAAACCATATTTAAAGTCCTTTATTTGAGAAATGAGTATAAAGAGATTCGTGATTACCAAAAAAAGACATAAAAGTCAAAAGCGGACTTTTTAATTAACATAATGGAGGTAGATTTTTATATTTTATTAGTACATTGTACTCAATGGGTGCCTATTATTTTACACCACATGGAACTTGCTGAAATGAAAGAGTTGAAGGCTCAGTTTTCTGATCTTTTAGAGAAAGAATTTATATGCCCTAGTGTGTCACCCTATGAGGCGCAAGTCCTCTTTGCTAAGAAATTAGATGGGTAACTTTTTCTTTGTGTTGATTTATGATAACTCAATCGAGTTACGGTAATGAATAAGTATCCATTGACAGATATTGATTATATGTTTGATCAGTTGAATGGGGAGAAGTGGTTATCAAAGATTGATATGTGATATGGTAATCATCAGTTGAAAATAAAAGAATATGACATTCAGAAAACCGCATTATAGAGTAGGTATGACCATTATGAGTATCTTTTCATTACATTTGGTATAATAAATTATACTACAATATTTATGGCCTTGATGAAAAAGATTTTCCATGAGTATCTTGATATGTTCGTGGTTGCCTTTGTGGATGAAATCCTTGTTTACTCTATGTCAGAGGAGGATCATGTGCATCATTTAAGAACAGTTTTGGAATTTTTGAGAAATCACCGACATTAGACCAGGATATAAAAATGTAATTTTTGGATTAGGGAAGTTATGTTCTTGGGACACATAGTGTCGTAACATGGTATTTTTGCTGATCCTGAAAAGAAGAAAGTTGTGATGACATAGAAGCAACGACAAAATGTTTTCGAGATTCAGGGATTATTGGGTTTATCTATATATTACCATTGGTTCATAAAATATTTCTCAATGTTTCCTTTTCGGATGACTTCTTTAACTCAAAAGGGATTAATGTTATGTTGGGATTAAAAATGGAATAGTTCTTTTGTTTAGATGAAACACCTTTTGAATACTTTATTAGTGTTGATTCTTCCATAGGCCAAGCAGGGCTGTGTGGTCTTCTGTGATGCATCAAGTTTGAGTTTGGGATATGTTATTATATAGGGTGATTTTGTCATTGCCTATGGATCTCAAGACAATAATACACACAAGAAGATTTATTAGACCCATGACCTTGAACTTGATGTTGTGATACATGCACATATGATTTGGAAGAATTACCTTTTTAAGGAATGGTTTAATATGAATTATGATAAAAAATATTGAGATATATATTCTCAATATAATATTTGAATCTCCTCCATAGGCATTGTGTGGAGTACCTACAATCCTTTGATTTCGATATCGCCTATACCTTGGGAAAATGGAATGTCATCGCTGATGTGTTGAGCAAGAAACTTCCAACCGAGGCTGTGAAAGAATCATCAGATTATTTAAACTTGATGGATCTTTTTTCAGAGTTGCATATTAGAGACTCAAAAACATGGATTGAGTTTTTCTTAAATAGTGTTTAGTTGACCTCTTATCTACTCAATATTATTCTTTGGAAACAATAGTTTGATGATTAATTCTACACCATTAGATAATATCTTTATGATGGGTAGACTTTGCTGAGTGGTCATTATCCACAAAGAGTATTATATGTTTTTGGAATATTTTTGTTGTATAATTAGTGGTGAGGAATGATATGATGGAATATTTCCATAATTCCCAGTGGGTAGTGCACCCTAGATCTAAAATGATGTTTTATGACATGCAATGATGTTTTTTATATCTAGGTGTGAGATGAGGCGTGTAACACTCCAAACACAATATCAAAGAGTTGGTGCATTGTTTTAATACATTGGCATGATTATAAGGAATAAAATCCTGAAGGACCAAGTAGTTTAGTACTTTTGGAAGTCTATATACATACATAGGTTCAACATTACAACATGAAAAGAAATACAACATCTATGTTTTATTGGGAACATCCACAACTATAATTTTATCCCTACAGTTTATTCATAATAAATTTATTAATGTACATAGAAAATGAAACATAAGGAGTGAACTCATATGCTCAGTAAGGGTAAGCAATAAAATGGAAGATACCTTAAACAGAAACATTACACATGATGAATAACTAAAAACATGTGCCATTAAAAATAAACTTGAACATAATATGAATGGAATATGAGTTGTGTAAATATTTTCATAATAAAACATAATCATTGGTATGCTACTAGTCGAAACACCACATGAATTTTCAAATATAGTTTCAAAATGAGGGAAATTTATATGATGGACATTCTAAAACATACCGTCAAGGCCTTGTAAAAGGCATCTAAAAATGATTATGACCTCAACCAAAACCATATTTAAAAATCGGAAAGGCCTCAACCAAGACCATATCTATTTGTCTCATGATACCTACCGATTCCTCGAGGGGCTATAGCGGGCTCCACCCATCACATAATGAGTCCAATTCATTCATCATATGAATGGTGATAAACATAAACCATATATACACATGAGATGTAAATAACATTCCCCAAACATTAAGTAGAAACACTAACCACACGAAGTAAATTAGTGAGTGGTTTTAAGATTGAACATCCACAGTAAAACTAATCATAAAACATTAAATTAAATATGGTATATTATATAATAATTATTAATCCCATTAATACATAATAATCAATATGAATGTTTTAATAGATGAAGATACTCTTATAAAATCATTGACTAATTCTTGTGATAAATACTCTTTTACTTTAAAAAGAAGAGATATTTTGGAAAAGTCTTTCAATAAAAAAAGTGATGTAAAATAGTATTTTAATAATAAAATAATTTATTTTAGAAAGATAATTGTTTCTAAAAACATATTATAGAGTTCCCTTGATAATAGGTAAGAGATTTGAGAAGTTCCCTTAAATTGGGCTTGTATTATAGGAAGAATATAAATCCCCATAAATGAGGGTAGGATTATAGTTGGAACTCATATATAGAAAATTCAAATAGAAATTATGAGAATTAAATATGAATTAATAATAATTATATTGAGTTAAGTATATAATAAAAGTAACCCGAATGAAAATGGAGGTTCAGGTGGAAAACCCTTACAACTATGTAATCAATCAGTTCGTATGACCCAAAATTAAGAATCTTAAAATTATAAATTTAATAAAACGAAAATAAAATTATTAATTATATGATACATCAAGGGGAAGTATAAATACACTACGCATAAGTAATAATAGTGAATATAGAATATCTCACAAAAAAGTAAGTGAGACGAGAAAACCCCTTACCTTTAGTCTGATGGTGTTCTTTACTTGATATTAGTGTCCTGGATAACAAAATTAAATTCATTAATTAATATTTATGGAACCTATTATTTATTTAATTTATTTATTATATCCTTATTAACTTCATTCATTTCCTTCTTTATGGGTTTAAGAGATTCAATTTTATTATTTTGTAGCATTTTCTTCCTTGGTATTCATGACTGATTTACTTATATACATGTAAGGATAAACATGTAATATGAGAATGGTTGTCCAGAATGGATTTTTTTTCTCTAAAATCTAGAATATTATATGTTTATAAAATTAATTTGGTTAATGGTAGTGAATATGACTCATTATTGAAAACTTTAATGACAATTGTTTGGGTTAACTGGTGCTTTTTATCACAACAAACTCATTTTAATTTATAAATTAATATTATCTGTGAAGAAATATTACAGAACATTACCTAAGTTAAAATACATATATTTTAGTGTTTTTCAACTATAAAAATTGTTTCATGAACATAATTGAAGACGAAAATAGCAATTTAAAACCCACTGTCCTTGAATGTGACAAATTAACACATCTCAGATGATGTTTTCATTTCTAGTATCAAAGAAGGGGAAATTAGAGATGATGATGAATTATTCCATTATAAAAACAACATTATAGTACATTAAAGGTACTAGAGATATCATAAAATTTGGACCAATGGATTTTATGAAATAAAAATAAAATAAAGGAACTCAAATTAAAATAAAAGTTGAGAAATCCCTTATGAAAATTTGGCACCCTAACAACATCACTTAAAAAATCATAAAATATTTTGAAGAAATAAAATGTTTATGTCATAATTATTAAATAATATTTAATTTAAGGGGGATATTTAATGACATATCCCAACATAATATAATTTAAATTAAAATATAATAACATAATAAGAGTGCTTGAAAAAGAGAGAGATTTTGAGATGAAAATTTTGCAGCATAACGGCTACAGAACATGGTTTTAGAAAACATTAAAAAGAGAGAGGAAATGGGTAAAACACTCACAAAAGACTCATAATATAGTATAGGGAATAAAATAAAATGTAAATAAGAACATGGTATGGTAACTTGAAATACATACCACATAAAAGAGAACTTGAATAGAAAACAGAAGTTGAGAATTCGTTTACCTTGTAGAGCAACTCCTAAAACATGACGTTTGGGACCTTGGGGGCTTGAGGACACATTGGGAGATCTCCTATGGAGGTAAAAATACCATATCATCGAGGATGATGGATTAGGAATAGAATAAAATTAAGGAATTAGTGGGTATTTACAGTAAAAGAGGGAGAGAGTTTTTTTATTAATTCCTAATGACACATCATTAGTGGTATATTCAAAACCATGGGATTTCCCATTGCATTTACCCATGGTTTTGGCCACATGGGACAAATCATATCATATTTTATTACTCAAGAGTCATCCAAAATTTTTACATCAGTATTACATCATTAATGATACTATCAAACGTACTGAAAACTCAAAATTTTATTTTTACTATTAACAAAAAACAAAAGTATTTTATAAAATTATCATAAATTCAGCATAACTTAGTATCGATGTTATAAATTTAAAATTGAATTTTTTTATTATAATAATTCTCTAAATATTAAAATTTTAACCTTTTTATATGAAAATAATTATTTATTAAAAATAACAGTGGACTTAAAATGAATAGTAAAATTTTTGACACTGAAAGAAAATAAAATTATTTTACCATTTGTAATTAAAGAATAGTGTTTTGATAAGACTATTTAATTATTATAAAAATAAATAAAACATTAGTTTGATATAATTATTTAAATCACTTTGAAATGTTCAATTTTTAGTTGAAAAATCAATTTATCAAATTTGTCATAATTTTAAGAAAAAACTAAACTTAAAACCGAAATAATGAAAAAAATTATTTATACTTTCTTAGGTGAGGTTACCAATACATTGGTCTTATTAATATTCATAAGGGTAAGTTACTATTCATAAGGGTAAGTTACTATTCATAAAAAATTATGTTTATCTTATAAGACTCTAAATATCTTACTAAATGAAACTGTATATGTCTGTACTTCAAAATTTAAATCACATAGGTGGAAAAATTATGTTTACTGGATAGGTATGAGACGAGGCATGTAATTACCCAAACCCAAAAGAACATAGTTGGTGCATTGTTTTAATACATTGGCGTTATTATAAGTAATAAAATCTAGAAGGACCAAGTAGTTTAGTAGTTTTGAAAAACCAGATATATACATAGGTATAACATCACAACATGAAAAAAATACAACAATATGTTTCATTGGAAACATCCACAATTCTATGCTTATCCCTATAGTTCATTCATAATAAAATTCTTCATTTACTAAAAAAATGAATCATAAGTGGTGAGATCAGATGCTCAGTAAGGGTAAGAAATACATTGAATGATATCATAAAAATAAACATTACGCATGATGAATAACTAAAACCACATGCCTTTAAAAATAAACATGAACATAATATGGAAGGAATATGAGTTGAGTAAAAATTTCCATAATAAAAAATAATAATGGGAATTCTACTTGTCGAAACACCACAAGAAATTTCAATTACTAGTTTCATAATGATGGAAATTCATATGCCGAAAATTCTAAAACATACCATCAAGGCCTCAGCCAAGACATCTAAAAATGAATAAGGCCTTAGCCAAAACCATATATAAAAATGGGAAAGGCCACTACCAAGACCATATCTATTTGTCTCATGATACCTACTCATGCATCAAGGGGATATAGCAAGATACACCCATCAAATAATGAATGTAATTCATTCTTAATATGAATGCGAATAAACATAAACAACATATATACATTATATATAAATAAATTTCCCTGAACATTAAATATAAACACTAATAACTCGGAGTAAATTGGTGAATGGTTTTACGATATAACATCTACATTCAAACTAATCATAAACCATTCAATTAGATATGCTATATTATATCATATATATTAATCCAAATAAAACATAATAATCAATAGGATTTTTGAAACAGATGAAGATAATCTTATAAAATCATTGAGTAATTATTGAGATAAATACTCTTTTACTTTAAAAAGAAGTGTTTTTTTGGAAAATTATTTGTATAAAAACATAAGATAATTAAGATAGTATTTTCATAATAAAATGACTTATTTTATAAAGATAATTGCTACTAAAAACAAATTATAGAGTGACTTTGAAAATAGGTAAGAGTTTGAGAAGCTCCCTTGAATCGGGCGTGTATTACAAGAAGAGTATAAATCCCCTTATATTAAGGTAGGATTCTTGTTAGAAGAAACATATAGAAAATTCACACAAGAATTATGAAGAGTACATATGAATAAATAAGAATTTAATTTAGGTAAGTAGATAATAAAAGTAACCCGAATGAAAATGGAGGTTTGGGTGGAAGGCTGTTACCACTTTGTAATCAATCGGTTCATATGACCCAAAATTAAATATCTTAAAACTATAAATTTAATACAATTAAAATAAAGAGATTCATTATATGATACATGAATGGGTAGTATACGTACACCATACAATGGTAATATTATTGAATAAGGAAAATCTCACAAAAATGGAAGTGAGATGAGGAAACCCCTTACCTTAAGTCTGATGGTGTTACTCACTTGATCTTAGTTTCCTAGACAACCAAATTAAATTCACTAATTAATATTTCAAGAACCTATTATTTATTTAATTTATTTATTATATCCTTATTAATTTCATTCATGGCATTCTTAATGGGTTTAAGAGGTTCAATTTTATTGTTTGGGAGAGTTTTCTTCCATGCTATTCATGACCGATTTGCTTATATTCATGCAAGGATAAACATGTAACACGAGAATGGTTGTCCAAAATATAAGATTTATTTGTTAAAATACATAATATTAAATGGTTATATATTTCATTTGGTTATTGGGAGTGAAGATGAATCATTATATAAAACATTAATGATAATTGTTTGCGATAATTGACAGTTATTTTTATCACAACAAACTCATTTTAATTTATAAAATAATATCATGTGTGAAAAAAGATTCCAGAACATTATATAAGTTATAATAAATATATTATAGTCTTTTTCAACCATAAAAATGGTTTCATGACCATAATTGAAGACAATAATAGAAATTGAAAACCAGACATCCTTGAATGTGACAAATTAACACATATTGGATGGTGTTTTCATTTCTAGTATAAAAGAAGGGGAAAGAAGAGATGCTGATTAATTATTTCATTATAAAAAAAACTACAATAAATTTAATGTAATTCAGTTATAAGAACATTTTTTTGAAATTATTTGAGGAAATAAAAATAAAATAAATGAAGTTGAAATAAAGGAAATGTTGAGAAATCCCTTACGAAAATTCAACAGCCTAACGACCTCGCTTAAAAATTCATAAAACATTTTGATGAGAGAAAAATAGGTATCTATTAATTATTAAATCATATTAAATTTAATTGGGATATTTAATGACATATCCAAATATAATCCAATTGAAATTAAAATATAATAACATAATAGGAGTGCTTGAAAAAGAGAGATTTTGAGACGAAAATTCTGCAGCATTAAGACTATGCAACATGGTTTTTAGAAAACATTAAAAAGAGATGTAATAGGGGTAAAACATTCATAAAAGACTAATAATAAAGTATAGGGACATAATAAAATGGAAATAAGAGCATGGTATGGAAATTTAAAATACATACCATATAAAAAGAACTTGAATAGAAAACAAAAGTTGAGAATTCTATTACCTTGTAGCGTAACTCCTAAAACATGATGGTTGGGACCTTGGGGGATTGAGAACACATTTGGAGGACTCCTAGAGAGGTAAAAATACCATATATTTTAGGATAATTAATTCTTAATCAATTGAAAAGAAGGAATGAGTGGGTATTTATAGTAAAAGCGAGAGAGTTGTTTTATTAATTTCCAATGACACCTCATTAGTGGTATTTTCAAAACCATGGGATTTACCATTGTATTTTCCCATGGTTTTGGACACTTGTGACACCTCATATCATATTTTATTACTCAAGAGTCAAACATAATTATTAAATCGTGATTAAATCATTAATGATATTATTAAACATACTGAAAACTCAAAACGGCATTTTTACTATTAAAAAAAAAACTACTGTTTTTTTATAAAATTCTCATAATTCCAGTGTAACATAATATCGATGTTATGAATTTAAAAATGAAATTTATTTTATCATAATAATTTTATAAATATTTAAATTTTTACATTTATATATTAAAATACTTATTTTTAAAAAATAATAGCGGACATAAAATGCATAGTAAAATTTGGAGCACTTAAAAAAATAAAATTATTTTACGATTTGTAATTAAAGAATTGTGTTTTGATAAGTCTATTTCATTATTATAAACATTAATAAAATATTTGTTTGACATAATAATTTAAATCTCTCTTACATGTAAAATTTGTTCCCGAAAAACCAGTTTATCAAATTCTTCATATTTTTAAGATGAAACTAATCTTAAAACTGAAATGATGGAACAAAAAATTTATTTATACTTTCTTAGGTGAGTTTACTAATCCATTGGTAATATTAACAATCATAAATATATGTTACTATTCATAAGGGTAAGTTACTATTCACAAAAAATTATGTTTGTCTTATCAAACTCTAAATATATTACTGAATGAAACCGTGTATATCAGTTTTTCAAAATTCAAATAACAAATGTGAAAAAATTATGTTTACTAGATAGGTCATAAGGAAGTGGTGTTTGGTAGAGACTCAGTGTTTCATTTATTATATATTAAATATATTTTTAAATTTTTCGCATGTTAGAATGCATTTTTGTTTTTTTTCTCTCATTTTTATATGTTCTAATAGGTTATGTTTGAGCACCACTGACATTTGGGTTTTCTTAAACCACTTCCAATTCCATCATGGAAGTGGAATGAGATAACTATGGAATTTTTGGTGGAGTTTCCATGGACCCATATAAATAATAATGTGATATGAGTTGTGATCGATAGGCCAAATAAATTAGCTCACCTCACACCCTTTCATGATACAACCAAAGTTGAGGAGATCATAAATCTCTATGTGAGATTGATTGATAATTTTCATGGAGTTCCATATGATATAGCTCTAATAGAAATCCCCATTTTACTTCTCAATTTTGGAGAGGACGTCAAGGGGAAATGAGCTCTCAGGTTTGTTTGAGTATGAAATATCATCCTTAAATTGACGGCCAGACAAAGAGAGTTATACAGATTCTTGAGGATATGCTATGTATCAGTGTTATTGACTTTGGTGGATCTCAGGATGACAATTTGGGGATGTTTGAGTTTTTTTATGATAATAGATACCATCCCTCGATTATAATGACTCTTTTGGATGCCTTTTATGACCATCCATATAAATATCCATTGTGTTGGTCAGAGATTGGTGAAATTTAATTGGTTGGACCAAGAATAGTTCAAGAGATGACAATAAAGATTTAGATGAGCCATCAGATAATGTTGAGAACACAGATCTAGTATAAATCTTATGTTGAACATTATCATAGAACATAAGATTTTTCAGTTGGTAACCAGATGATTTTTAAAGTTTCACCTTGTTTAGGCCATCAACGACTTGGGAGGAAAGGCAAGATTTCTCCTAATTTTGTGAGAACTTTGTAGGTTTTTGAGAAAGTGTGTAAGGTGGATTACTATTTATCACTTATTCCATAGATGAAATAGATAGGTAAAGTGTTCCATGTATCACAGCTACAAAATTATCTCTTTGACCTATCTCATGTTTTAAGATAAAGAGATATTGACATTGAGCCTGATTTATTTGTGACTGAGAATCCAGTCATGATTTTTTATTCTAAGACAAAGCTATTTGTAGGAGGATGATACCTTTGGTCTGTGTGTTATGAAAACATGGTTTTTATATTTATGAGATGTGGGAGAGAAAGACACTGATGAGAGAGAAATAACCTCATTTTTTTGACTTGGAGACTTCTTTATAGGATTTATGGGGACAAAAAAATTCTTATTGTGGGTAGTTTGTAAGATCATGTTACTATTTTCAGGTACTCCTCGACCCCACTTTTGATCATTAATTGGTTGGGGATCATTTATGGGTTCATTAAGAAATTTTTGAAAATTTTTGGAAGCCTCTTGGGCCATTCATGGTTGACGCATGGTTTTCCCAAGCCGTGCACCTTTATAGTGAAAACTGTGAAATCCTAGGCAACGAGGGTTTTAACGGTTTGTGCATGGTTTGACAAACCATGCACCCACCTATTAGAAACCATTCACCCATTTAATGGGGTTCACATTTAGGTTGCATGGTTTAAAAAATCATGCAACTATACCCAGTAATAGTTCTTCAAACCCTCTCTAAGGTGGATCGAAGTTAGGCGATCATCATTCAATCTCTCCCCAGTAAGAGTTATTCTCCAATTCCTTCTCTCCTGATCTCTTCTTCTCTCATACTTAGGGTTTTTTGGATATCTATGTTTTTGTAGGATCTAATTTCTTTTGTTTTAGATATTGAATCTTGGTTTGATTTTTGGATATCTGTTTATGGCATTTTTCATTGAGGTTTCCCATTACGGGAATTTTGAGAGGTGATATCCTTGTTTCGGTAGGTGGTTTGTAACAACCTGAATTTTTTTGAATGATTATTGTTTCTATAAAATGTGTTTCATATTATATTATACAAAAAAACCCATATATTATTAATAATTAAGTGAGTATAAATTGAAATGCTACCATTGGGTTTCGATCGTTATATAATAATTGGTCAATATAACCATTGGAAACTATACTCTTGATAATAATTTTAACCTGATAATTAACATTAATAAGTAAAAATGATAAAGGATAATAAATGAAAAAAAGGTGAAATGATGAACTTAACTATTAGAGACATGTCATATGAAGCCCATTTTTTGGAGCTTGGGAGGGAGGTAGTGTCACTAGGCTTCGATCTTGACCAATCCCAAGCTGATCTTCAAAACGTGAAGTTTTAACGAAATAACCTGTGGGAGAAGTTCAAGTTATTGAAAATGACCATTTGGGTGATGTTATCTAAGCCACCACATGGGTCTATCACCATTGCGAACTTTACCCTCAGGTCATATATGAGTGTTATAATGGGTTATGTGTTGAGACAGTAGTTACTTAAGGTGTAATAATTTTTTAAAAATAAAAATTTTTATTCCATCAATTCTGTTTTGAGAATAGTTTTTCTTAAAAATACGATGAATTTGATAAATTTACATTTAGATAGAAATTTTACTTTTAAGAAAATATATAATTATAATAAACTATGATATTATTAATAATGATTATTTAATTAAAATAAAATGATTAAAACTCTTCTATTTAAATTTAAATGATAAAATAATTTTATTTTTTTACGTGTCAGAAATTTCACTATGCAATTTCACTACGCATTTTCTATCAACTATTATTTTTAATAAATAAGGATTTATATATTTAAAAGTTAATATTATCATATTTATATAATTATTATGGTAAAATAAATATCATTTTTGATTTCATCATGTCAAAATTAGGTTAGGGTTAATTTATGAGAATGTTCTACTATATATTAATTGTCATGAATAGTAAAAATACAGTTTGAGTTTTTCGGTTTGTTTAATAATATTATAATGATGTAATAAGTAATATAAAAAAATGGAAAATTATTTTGGATTAAAATATCATAATAGGTGTCCCATGTGTTCAATACAATTAGAAAATATCATGGGAAATCCCATGGTTTTTCATTTTCCACTACCTATGTGTCCAAGAAAATTTATAAACAAATTCTCCTCTTTTTATATAAATAACCACCCATTTATCCATTTCCATTAACTTTCAATTAATACTCCAAGAATATATTATATCTTACCTCCCAATTAGTCCTCCAAAGGTGTCCTTAATCCCCCAATTTTCCAATCCTCAGGTATTAGAGACACACTTCAAGGTAAGATGAATCTCAACTTCATTTTTCCTTTCAAGTTCTCTTTTTATGTGGTATGTATTTAATGATTCCAAAATACACTCTTATTTAAATTTTATTTAATTCATTTAATATATTTAGATTATTTTATTAATGTGATACCCTTTTACCCTCTCTTTTTACAGTTTTCTAAAAACATGTTTCATATCATTATGTTGTCGAATTTTATTCTTAAATTTTATATTTTTTTCTTAAGAAAATTATCCATTCGTTTTATTTTTGTGAATACCCAACCACATTCTATTATAGGGGTATTCAGATATTTGTTAAAAATGGTCTATTTTATTCATTTATTAACATACATGAAACCCCATTTCCTTTTTCTATGCGTTTAAAAATTCATAAAGATATTGTATTTATAAACTTCTTAAAAACATCATTATTTTGATCTAAAACCCATTTCTTCTATTCTGAAAGGGTTATTTATGAACTTTTTTATTACCATATATAGGGCTCACATTAATTAATATACATGAATAGTTCACCCTAATATCATTCCAAATCATTGATTAAATAATTTAATCTCTAGAGATAACATGTTTTACAATACCTTAGTGAATAACCATGGTAATTTTTATGACATATCTGTGATAAACCTTGGTGATATGTTTATGAATGACTAAATTAAATTTTTAGACAAATTTCAATGTTATTATTCATGTTATTTCTACTATTATATGTCTATTTTCCTTTTCTCATGCATTTATTATATTCTTCAAATTCTTATTGATATTTCAAAAGATCACTTGTAAACTATTTTCCTTACTTTCCCTTACTGGGCCATATGCACACCCTATACTTTGATGTATGTCCATAGGTTATGAGATGAAGTAAATGTACATAATATGAACAAATTATTAAAACATTCAATTGGAATATAAGAATGTTTTACGTTTTCATTTATTATATATGTTATTTAAATGAAACTAAAGATTAAAAGATCATTTTTTTTGTACCATTTAAATGAAATGTTTTTTAATATAATGTTTGGATGTCAAAGTTTGTATCAAAGGATGGTTTAGTTATTTTTGGTAATTAGTATTTTAAAACATTAGGAATAATATTATAGAAAAGTTTAAATATAGGAAAAAAACTTAGTAATTTGGGGAAGTATTAAGTAAGTGGTTTCAGAGAAAATAAATACATGTCTAGATACAAACAAGTGGATGTGGTTCTAGAGAAGGTGTTACTAAAGGTTAAAAATCCAACAAGGTTCATGAGGCCTCACATGGTGTAACCTTGTACACAACAATATACCTTACAACACACCTAGTTTGACACTCCCGAGGGATATGTTTGGTTAATCCCAATCTTTATATAAACCATTGTAAGAATTTATAGAAAAATTTAATTATTGTTAGAAGAATATCATATTTAAGCATGATGTTTTAAGACATAAAATTATTTTAGAGTTATAATATTCATAAAAGAAACACATTTATGACTAAGGTTTTTTTCTTTTATAAAATGGCAGGAAATAAGAGGAACTGCATAAATGGTGATCAAAATAGACTCGATACAGACAACCCTTTGATGTAATATGAAATGGAAATATTCATGAGAATCATGAATCAAATGACATGATTTATGGAAAATAACTTGAATCAATCCAAGAGACCGGATTCACCTAGAAGTGAAACAATTTGCGTTGAGTCCTTCATGTATCAATGAAAACCTTTTTTTAGTGGATCTATTGACCTGTTGATTGTTGAATAATGGATGAGGTATATAGAAAAGATCTTTTATATACTCCACTATTTGGAATAAGATAATATCACCATGTAAGTGTACCAATTAGAGGGAGAATCTGATCTATGGTGGGAACTAATTAAAAACCTTAATCTAAGAGGGGATATTGATGTTATTGAGTGGGAATAGTTCAGAGGAATTTTTTTTCAATAATTATTTCTCCCATTTGATGTGGGTGAAAATATAGAAGTAATTCCTAGAGCTATAGTAGAAGGAAAATGAATATGTGGGATTCTATGAGATGGAATTTACAAGACATTCTCATCCCACCTATAGGTTTGTTATTAATCCTTATGGGGAGGTTTATAGATTATTCGGTGGACTAAGAGCCCATATAAAGAAGAATCATTCCAATTAATACTATGAAAACTAGGAGGAGATTGTTAGAAGTTCTATGAAAGTTGAACTGGTGTCCAAAGAGATATAGAGGTCCCACAGATCGAATGAGAATAAGATATCAATTGATTCGAGCTTAAAGCGTACCTTTGATCATAGAAGAGGAGTATAGCATGTGAAAATTTCCACATGAATCAAATGTAGAAAGAATCATTCGGGATACTTCTTTATTGGGAGTTGGAAATGTTACAAGGGTGGAAGATATGACCATATTTCTAGGAACTATCATAACAAGGTGAATCCAAAACATCTTAACACTAATAAAAAATGGAAGATGGTTAAAGTCCATCCTAAAATCCAATGCTTCAATTGTGTACATCTTGGGTAATTTTCTAATCACTATCCAAATACAGAGTTAATGGAGGGGAATCACCATAAACCTTAGTATAGACCAATAGAAAAATGTAGGGTTTTTTCTATAACAATAGCTAATGTTTATGCTCCAAATGATGTGGTGGAAGGTATTGTCATTGTTCTCTCAAATCTTGAAAGTAGTTTGTTTGATTCTTGTTCTATGCATTACTTTATTTCCTCATAGTTTTCAAATAATATATAATTAATACCTAAACTACTAGAAGTATATTTATCTTTCAAGACTCCTAAAGGGTTTATCCAAGCATCAAAAGTGTATATAAAATCTATTATTTTCTTTTGTGAGACAAATATAATTGAAAATATTATTGTCATCCCATGCTGGAATTTGACTTTATAATAGGGATGGACTGGCTCTCAAAATAAAATGTTATGATCAAATGTAGAAGTATGGAAATATCATTATTATTGAACTTTCAAACTACATTTTTATCAATGGAGATATATCTTAACATGATCTTTTTCTAGAAGCATATCTTGTAGCCTTATTTATGGAAATGGTCAATTAAGATGAAGATGGAAATACAATAATGTAGCACCTCTTGTAGATTTCTAAAAGCACTTCTTGAATATAACATGTCCCCATAATTTTGAAAAACATTAATGTATTTCCAGAGGAGTCACCTGTACCTCCCCTAGAAAGAGTGGTACTGTTATCCATTGATCTCATGCTTGGTTTTATGCCAATTTTAAGGAAGCCATATAGAATGGAAAATGTGTAGTTTGAGGAATTAATTAAATAAATCAAATATCTTTTCGAGATGGTGTTTATCCAACCAAGTATGTCTCTTTAAATAGAGCCTATTCTATTTTTGAAAGAAGAATAATGTATCAATGCGGCTATGAATTGATTATATATAACTTAATATGATAAAAATGAACAACAAGTACCATCTTCCAAGAATTGATGATTTATTTGAACATATTTTTGGGGATTAATTTTTATTCAAGATTGATATTAGATCTTTTTATCATCATTTGAGGGTGAATAAATAATATCTTAGTAATATTTCCTTCCATTAAATATTTTAGATTTATGATTATCTTTTTATGGCCTTCATCTTGACTAATGAACCTCCTATTTTTATGGATTTGATGAATAGATGCTTTAAGGACTAATTGGGTAACTTTTTGGTAGTTTTTATTGATGATATTATGATATATTTTAAAAGTTGTGGGGAGAATGTGAAAAATATAATGGTTATATTGAAAACTCTAAGGAAGGAAATTCTATTTTAAAAGTTCAAACAATGTGAATTTTGGTTACAAAAAGTTGCTTTATTGGAAAACATTGTATCCAATGAAGGAATATCAGTCCATCCTGAAAAGTTAATGGTTGTGTAGGAGTGGACTCATCCTACAATAGTAACTAAGATTCATAGTTTCCTTGGATTAGTGGGATATTATAGGAGGTTTATGAAATTTTTTCATGCATTTATAATCTACTAACCAATTTAACTTGAAAAGCGTTCAAGTTCATCCTCAAATAAGAGTGTGAAGAAAGATTACATGATCTAATGAAGATATTGGTTACTGAACCCATGTAAAATATACATTTTATAGAAAAAAATTAAATATTTTTAGTGATACATATTTGAAAGGTATTGGGTGCATTATCATACAAAATGACAAAGTGACTGCTTATGCATATCTATAGTTGAAGCCTCATGTGAGGAATTATCCTACGCATGACCTGGTGCTATCTACAGTTTTATTTTCTCTAAATATATTGAGTCACTATATTTATGGGATAAAATATGATATATACATATACCCTCAAAGTTTGAAGTATATTTTCATGGAAAAGGAATTCAACATGAGACAAAAAAGATAGTTGAAACTTCTTAAAGACTATGATTTTTCAATTTATTATCACCATAGAATTTACAAAAACTTTTTTGATGCATTAATTAGGAAAGAACCTATTTTTTTTGGAAATGTTGATGATTCAAGGAGATCCATTGATCGAGGACCTAGTAAGGTTGGACATGGGAATCATGAGGGTAGAGACACCGTCAATCCAATCCCAAATTATTTATCAACCATCATTACTAAGGAATATCTAGAAATATCAAAGAAAAGATCCTTTTTTATAGAAGATGATAGTGGATATGATGAATGAGAATTTTCCTGAGTTCAATTTTGATCAATAAGTTGTACTAAAATTTTGTTCAAGTACATGTGTTCCCTCTATTCTAAAAATAATGAAGGAGTTGATGGATGAAGCTCACAGCTCTACATTCTCTATACATACTGGAATCACTAAAATGTATAGGGAAATTCATGATCAATATTGGTGGGATAAATGAAATGGGAGATTTCCAACTACACTATAAGGATATTGGTATGTCAACATGTGAATGAAAGGATAAAACATCCTAAAGGGGTTTTATAACCACTACCCATACCAACATGGATGTGGAATAATATCACTATAGACTTTGTCACTAGTCTCCCAAAATCATACAAAGGAAATAATGAGATATGGGTTATAATGGATCATCTCACTAAGACTGCCCATTTCATCGCTATTCTGTAATATTTCACTCTTGACCAACATTCCAATATTTATGTAAATGAAGTGGTGAAGTTTCATTGAGTGCCACTTTCTATCATTTCTAATCATGATCCAATGTTTACATCAATATTATGGATAAGTCTTCAACATGATCTGAATAATAAATTGAATTTTAGTATGACCTATCACCCCCAAAATGATATCCAATCTTAACGGACTATTAATGTACTCAAATATATGTTAAGAACATGATCAATATAATTTAATGTTGGATGGGATAAAAATATCCCATTAGTTTAGTTCTCATACACCAAAATATTCCATTTGAGTGTTCAAATGACACCCTATGATGCTTTATATGGGAAAAAATGTAGAAATACTACTTCTAGGGATGATGTTTATAGTATCCCACATTTTTATTACATAAAATTTCATTACATTTTACAAAACAGAGAATCTTTAAAGTCTAGTGTCTTGGAAATTAGGAACATAAAACATGGGAACAACATAAAGGATTCTTCTAAACCACTTGTAAGGATTATTCATTGTTAATTCTAAGTTCATTACAACATCTCATAACCTAGGAGCATACATCAAAGGATAGGATGAGAATAAGGCCTAGTAAGGGAAACAAGAGACACATTTTACATGTGAACTTGAGAAACATCAATAAAGTCATGATAAATATCTTTAAGGCATGAGAAAGAGATCATGAAGCATATAATCATAAAAATAACGTGTTTCATAACATGAAGATGTAGCTAAAAAATTTAACTTAGACAATCATTTCCATATAGCCAAGGTCCATCACCAAGGTGTCATTAAAAAAAATTATCAAGGTTATTCACCAAAGTATCGTTAAAATGGTCATCTCTCGAGATTAAGTCATTACCCAATGCATTGGAGTGCTATTAGGGAACACCCTTAAAATGTCTTTGTTATAATGTGAGACACATATATCATCATAAATGATTTCATAAATAACCCATATAGTTATAAAATAAATGAGTTTCATTTGATAATCACAACGTTTTAAAAACTGCTTTAAAGACAAGATCTTTAAGTCACTTTAAACCCATGGAAAAAGGAAAGCGGGTTTTATGTATGTAAATCCCAGAATTTAAAATAGAAATTTTTGATATACATGTGAATACCCCAATAGAAGATAGATATTTGAGTATCCACTTAATAAAATAAAATAATTTTAGAAAAATAGATAGACATTTTGAGATGAAGATTCTGCCGCAAAATGACTATGTTGCAGGGTTTTTAGAAAACATTGAAAAGAGAGGGGGCATGGGTAACCCACTCATAAATGATCCATAGAACAGTAGGGGGACAGAATATAAAAGATATAATAACATGGTAATGAAATTTTAAATACATACAATATGAAATTAAAAACATGAAAGGAAGACAAAAATAAGATTTCTCTTATGAAAATTTGGCATCCTAATGGCGTCACTTAAAACATCAAAAAAATGAATTGATGAGATTGAATAGGGTCCCTCATCATATTAACATAAAGTGTAAAATATGATGGATATATATATCATACCCCAACATAAGAAAAAGTAACTTGAAAGGCTTTACAAAAAAATAGAACATTGAAAATGAGAAGGGTGAAAGAATCCCTTACAAAAATTCAGCATCCTAAAAACGCCAATTAAACATTCTTAAAATGAATTGATAAGAAAAGGAGGGGATCTATAATCATATGATCATGAAAATAAATGTAGTATGAATATAAATTAATATCCCTAACATAATAACACAGAGCTTAAAATAAATGACACAAAGGAGAATACATAAAAAGAAAGAGAGAGGTCAGATCCCTTACCTTGAAGATAAACTTCAATAGCATGGAGTTCAGGAAATTGGGAAGCTTGAGGGAACATTGGGAGGAATCATTTAGAGTTAAAGATACCATAACTTAATTGGGAAGGATTTTGAAATGAAATGAATGAGGGAAAGTCTTGATATTTATAGGAGAAGTGAGGGGACAAAGCATTAATTTCTAAGGGACACCTCATCGGTGGTATTGAAAAAACCATGGGCTTGCCCATTGTATTTTCCCATGGTATTGGCCACATGGGAAACCTCATACCTTATCTTACTATTAATAAGTCTACCAGAATTATTTCATAATTATTACATCCTTAATGATGTCATTAAACACCTGGAACTCTAAAACTGTATTTTAACTATTCAACGAAAATTCAACTTTCTCAGAAAAATCCCAAAATTTCACCTTAATCAAATACCGAAGCTCTGATTTCAAAAATTAACTCCATTTTATGAAAATAATTTTCTAAATTTTTTTAATTTAATTTTATAAAAAACACTATTCACTTGAAAAAAACTAATACTTAACCAATAATTTTTGAAACAGTGATTTACCTATTTTATTGAATCACAATACTTAATCAAGGTGCCTAAATTATATTAATAATTTCTTAAGTGAATTTACATATTCCATTTGGTCACATTACAAATCATAAGCATAAAATCACTATTCATAATTTACTATTCCCCAAAAATTATGTTGATCTTATTAGACTCTAAATTTCATACTAAACACAACTGTAGAAGACCATTTATTGAAAATCATTACACATTATTAATTATTTAAGGTTTACATAATTATTTTTAAAATATCCTTTTTCTAAAATATCCTTTTTTCTAAAATTCCTCAATAATATGCATACTCTATTTATCTGGACATTTGAAAAATCACAAACTTCATCATAAGAAGTAATCACAATTTTTTATTTAAATCAAAGGACTACACAAGGAAGCTACCGTATCGTTATATAGCCCCTTATAACTCCAGAATAGGACCTAAGTGTAAGGTATGCTAGGGTGATATAATCTTGGGGCAGCTCGGCCAATATTGCCTGAGTAGTGATTTCTATCAGCTTGAACTTCTCGCGATGGAGAATCCGTTCCAGCTTCACATGATGAATTTCGGCTTGGGTTTAGTCCAAAGCAAAGTCCAAAGGTGCTACCTCCTTCTCGAGTTCCATCATATGGGCTTCGATCGGCCTGAAACCACTAGATGGGGACATCGAATCTCCATTTTATATTAATTAATTAATATCACTTGTATGTATCGAAAATAATTGCAACATTTAGTTTCCAACAGTTTTATTGACCAACAATCATATATCAATCGAATTCCAACAGTATTATTTCAATTATACTCATTTTATTAAATGAAATAGTTTTGTTGAGTATAAAATTAAATAACACACAATGTTATGAAACAAAATTTATTCAAAATTTCAGGTCATTAAAATCTTTCACCCTTAAAAATTGCGTCCTAGCAATTTTAAAATTGGGCATGGAAATTTCGTTTAATGTTCCACATCGTAAAAGAGTCCGTAAAACTATTACTGTAAATGAAAGAAAGGTAAGTACATTGGTCACCCGAGTTAACCCATACTAATATTCCATGTAGGAAAACATGGATATGGAAGAGGAAAATAGGGTCAAGTTCTGATAGAGAGTGATATAAAACATGGTTAGGAGAAAATTAACCACAAGAAGATCACAAACTTAAGATGTATTAAACGATCTTTGATTACCCAATAACAAATGTAATCCAAAAACGTTTTTGTTTTATGTTCCTTTTCATAATTTTGAGGAATTCATTTACTACATATAATAAAAACATAAGGAAATATATTTACATTCAAGTAGAGTCTCATCCCTTAATAAGTTTTTATCAAGACTAATCTTTTCTCCAAATAATGAGAATTTAAAAAGACTCGTTCTCATCAAAAGCACAAGAATCATCTTCTAGTGAATCACATAATCCACAATATAATAATTATATTTTTCCCTTGCCTTTATTCATCAACTAAAACTAAAAGGGTTAGTATGTGATCATATACTCCCCAAAAAGGATAATCCTTTGTAAAAAGAAATATGACCATTAATTTCCAAAATTCAACAAAAGTACCCGATGTTCCAGAAAGACCATTAAATACACAACCATCCTCAAAATTATTCAGAATAATCCAAAGTACCATTGGAACCCAAAACATAGAAGGATTTAATCACATAGTCTTCCCAAATAACATCGACTACAATTAAAGTCTCCTACTAAAATTTAATTAACCTATTCACATATTCTCTATGCTAGGTTAATCATTTTCTATATATAACCCAAATCACCATATTTCCACAATAAATACATAAATTACTACAAAAAAATTCAACCATTCCTCCTCAAATTAAATCATGTAGTATTTTATTTCCCTTAGGCATATAGTTCTACAAAAGAGAAAACATCTTCCAAAATAACCCCTATCAATTAATCACCAAATCATTTTCTTATACAAAGGATATCCATCTGATAAAACATATGTTTCCAAAATAAACTTATTCTTAATCTATAAAAATAGATGGTGAATTAGTCAGTCTGAAGGGAATAACAACAAACTCATAATTCCCATATCTTGATTGGAAATAAGTGTTTGGGATATCAACATTATTCACCCTCAATTGATGATAACCAGAACAAAGATCAATATTAGAGAAGAATTGAGTCCCATGAAGTTGGTCAAATAAGCAATAAATTTATGGAAGATAATATTTTTTCTTCACTGTGATCCCATTAAGTTCTCTATAATCAATGCATAGCTGCATCTATCCATCCATCTTCTTCACAAAGAGAATTGGTGCTCCCCAAGGAGACACACTTGGTCCGATAAAACCATTCTCCAAAAGCTCTTGGAGTTGTTTCTTTACTTCCTATAGCTTCACATTTTCTATACTATAGGGGGTCTTTGACATCCGATGAGATCCAAGTATGAGTTCAATGGAAAACTCTACCTCTCTTTCTATGGGAGGTACGAGTAACTCCTCAAAAAATACTTCAATGTATTCCAAGACGATGGGGAAATTTTCTAAAAGAATAAATCCTTCATGATAAACTTATTTCATTTATGAATCTTTTATTTAAAAAGTATTTTTTCTTAAAACTTCATGCTTAGACAAATTAATTTTTTCTATAATTCCTTCATAAGGATTCATAAAAATCTTGTGATTAACCAAACATATCCCCCGAGAGTGTCGTTACAAAGGGTGCACCAAGGCCTGTTGTTGTCTGCACCAGTTCCCATTCGAGTCTAGCTCAATGTGTTGTTTTCAGGTTTTACCCCTTTGTACATATGTGCCAGAGCCACCTCTACCTGCTCGTATCAAGATAGAGATGTATTTTTTTGATAAACCACTTTCTCAATACTCACAAAAATACCAAGAAGATTTCCTATATTTAAACTTTTCTATAGGGTTCTTTCTAAAGTTTTCATATCCTAATTTACATAAATAACTAAACTATCCCTTTGATACCAAATATAGCATCCTTCCTTTTTATTAAATAACATTTCATTACATTTTACAAATAGAGGATCATTAAATTCTATTGTCTTGGAAATCAGGAGCATAAATCATGGGAACAACATAAAACATTCTTCTAAACCACTTGTAAGGATTATTAATTGTTCATCCTAAGTTCATTATAGAATCTCATAACCTGGGAGAATATATAAAAGTAAAGGGTGAGCAGAAGGCCCAGTAAGGGAAACAGGAGAAACATTTCACATGTGTACTTGATATACATCAATAAAGTCATGATAAATAACTTTAGGGCATGAGAAAGAGATCTTGAGGCATATCATAATAAAAATAATGTGTTTCATAACTTCAATATGTGGCTACAACATTTAACTTAGAAAATCATTTCTGTATCACCAAGTTCCAGCCCCAAGGTGTCATTAAATAAAATTACCAAGGTTATTCACCAAGGTATCGTTAAAATGACCATCTCTATAGATTAAGTCTTTACCAAATGCATTGAAGAGATATCTGGGCGTACACTTATTTTTTCTTTATTATCATGTGAGCCACATATATCATCATCAAACATTTCATAAATAACCCATATAGTCATAAATGAAATGGGTTTCATTTCATAACCATTATGTTTTAAAAACTTCTTTAAAGACAAGATCTTTAAGTCACTTTAAACCAACAGAAAAAGGAAAGTGGGTTTCATGTATGTAAATCCCAAAAATTTAAAATATAAAATATTGATATACATGTGAATACCCCTGTAGAGGAATGATCTTTCTGTATCCACTTAATAAAAAAAATAATTTGAGAAAAAGAGAGAGACATTTTGAGAAGAAAATTCGGCAGCATAACGGCTATGTTGCAGGGTTTTTAGAAAACATTGAAAAGAGCGGAGAAATGGGTTACCCACTCATAAATGATCCATAAAACAGTAGGGATACAGAATATAAACTATATAAGAACATGGTAATGATATTTTAATGACATACCATATGAAATGAAAAACTTGAAATGAATAAAAAAAAATAGATTTATCATATGAAAATTCGGCTTCCTAACGACGTCACATAAAAATTTAAAAAAAATTAATTGAAGATATTGAATAGGGTAAATAATCATATGAATATAAATATCACATTATTATGGATATATAGATCATACCCCAAAATAAGAAAAAGTTACATGAATGACTTGACATAAAAATAGAACATTGAAAATGAGAAGGGTCAAAGAATCCCGTACAAAAATTCGGCAGCCTATCGACGCCACTTAAAAATTCTTAAAATGAATTGATGAGAGAAAGAGGGGATCTCTCATAATATAAAAATGAATCTTAAAGTAGTATGAATATAAATGAACAACCCTAAAATAAGAACATAGAGCTTAAAAAAATGACATAAAGGAGAATACATGAAAAGAAAGAGAGAGGTAGGATCCCTTACCTTGAAGAGTAAATTCAAAATCATGAAGTTCGGGACCTTGGGAGGATTGAGGGAACCTTGAGAGGACTCCTTGCAAGGTAAAGAGACCAGAACTTCTTTGGGGAGGATTTGTAAATGAAATGAATGAGGGAAAGTCTTGGTATTTATAGGATAAGTGAGGGGAGACATCATTAATATCCAAGGGACACCTCATCAGTGGTATTGGAAAAACCATGGGCTTGACCATGGTATTTTCCCATGGTATTGGCCACGTGGGACACCTAATACCTTATATTACTATTCATAAGGTGACCATAATTATTTCATAATTATTACATCATTAATGATGCCATTAAACACCTGAAACTCAAAAACTGTATTTTCACTTTTCAACGAAAATTCAACGTTCTCAGAAAAATACCAAAATTTCACCTTAACCAAACACCGATGCTCTGATTTCAAAATTGTACACCATTTTATGAAAATAATTTTCTAAATATTTTAAATTTAATTTTAAAATAAAAAACACTATTCACCCGTAAAAACTAATACTTAATAAATAATTTCTGAAACAGTTATATCCCTATTTTATTGAATCACATTACTTAATCAAGGTGCCTAAATTATATTAATACTTTCTTAAGTAAATTTACTTAATCCTTTTGGTCACATTACTAATCATAATCATAAAATCACTATTCATAATTTACTATTCACCAAAAATTAAGTTGATCTTATTAGACTCTAAATTTCTTACTGAACACAACTGTAGAAGACCATTTTTTGAAAATCATTACACATTATTAATTTTTTAAGGTTTACATAATTTTTTTTATAAAATCATTTTTCTAAAATTTATCAATAATATGCATACTATATTTATATAGACATCTGGAAATTCAAAAACTTCATCATAAGATGAAATCAAATTTTTTTATTTAAATCAAAGGATTACACAAGGAATTTACGGTCTAGTTACATAGCCCCATATAACACCAGCATAAGACCTAAGAGTAAGGTGTGCTAGGGTGATAGAATCTTGGGGCGCCTTGGCCAACATTTCTTGAGTAGTGAATTCTATCAGCTTGAACTTCTCATGAAGAGATTCCGTTCCAGCTTCACACGATGAAGTTTGGCTTGTCTTTGGTCTAGAGCAATGCCCAAAGGTGCTACCTCCTTACCAAGTTTTATCAAATGGGCTTCAATCGGCCCGAGACTACTGGATGGGTCCATCAAATATTATATATATATATTAATTAATCAAGATCACTTGTATTTGTAGAAAATAATCACAAAACTTTGTTTCCAACGGTCTTATTGAACAATGGTCATATAACAATCGAAACCCAACAGTCTTATTTTAATTATACTCATTTTATTAAATGAAATAGTTTGGTTGAGTATGAAATAAAATAACACGCAAAGGTAGGAAACAAAATTAAATCAAAAATTTTGGTGGTTACAATTTTGGTCAGATAAGAATGATTGGGCCTGATCTTGTGCAAGAGATGACATAAAAGGTTCAATCAATCCAAAAACACATAAAGGCTTCTCAGAGTCAGCATAAGAGCTATGCTTACAACCATCAAAGGGACTTGGAGTTCGATGTTGGCAAAAAATTCTTCCTTGAAATTTGACCTTGGAAGAGAGTCATGTTTTTTGGGAATAAAGGGAAGATTAACCCCGGGTTCATTGGACCCTATAAAATCCTTGATCGCATAGGAGGATTAGCCTATCAACTTTCACTTCCCCCAAATATAGCTCAAATTCATGGTGTATTCCACATATATCTTGATGATGTACATACCTGACCCTTAAGATGTATTGCATATTGATGTGGTACAACTTGAACACGACCTCTCTTTAGAGGAGAAACTGGTGGAGATCTAGGGCTATAGAGACAAGGTTCTTCGCAACATGACTACCCACCTCATCAAAGTGTTATGAAGTAACCAAAAGTATAAAGAAGTGAAATGGGAACCATAAAAAACAACGAGGAAGAAATAACCACAACTTTGTTCAACTGAGAGAACGAGTTGAAGTTTCAGGGACTAAATTTCTTATTGTGGGAAAATTTCATGACCTAATTTTTTGAACGATAATTGTTTCCTAAAAATTTGTGTTATATTATATCATACACAACAAAACTATATCTCATAAATAATGAAGTCATTATATATTGAAATGTGACCATCAGTTTTCGATTTTTATATGAACGTTTGTCAACAATGACATTTGGTCAGTTTGAACATTGGAAACTATACTCTTGATATTAATTTTAACATTATAATTAGTTTTTATAAGTAGAAATTAAAAGAAATAATTAATTCAAAAATGAGAAACAATGGACACATCAATTAGAATTATGCCGTATGAAGCCCATTTTTTGGAGCTTGAGAGGGAGTTAGAATCACTAAGCTTTTCTATTGACCATGCCCAAGCCAAGCTTCAACACTTGAATCTTGAACCAAATCACCTAGGGGAGAAGTTCAAGTTAGGGAAAACTACTATTCATCGATGTTAGTCAAGCCGCCCCATGAGTCTATCACCATCGCACACCTTAATAATAGGTCATATATGGGTGTTATAAGGGGTTATGCATCCGAACCATAGTTAGTTAAAGTTCAATCCTTTTGTATAAATAAAATTTTTATTCCATTAATTCTATTTTGAGAATAGTTTTTCAAACAAATATGAATAATTTGATAAATTGATTTTATCAAATAGAAACTGCACTTTTTTTAAAAATAATTAATTTCAATAAACTATATTATTATGAATATTAATTATTTAAATTAAATAGTATGATTACGAAACATATATTTGAATATAAATGAAATTTTTATTTTAGTTTTTTCAAGTGTCAAAATGTTCATTATGCAATTTCACTATGCATTTTATATCTAGTATTATTTTTAATAAATAAGGATTTTTATATTTAAAAGTTAAAATTATCATATTTATTTAATTATTATAATAAATTAAATATCATTTTTAAATTATCCTATCAAAATTAGGTTAGGTTGAATTTATGATAATTTTCTGAAATACATTATTTTTTTTCTGAATAGTAAAAAGACAGTTTGAGTTTTTTGATATGTTTAATGACATAATAATGATGTAATAAGTAATATAAAATTATGGTCGACACTTTTGGAATAAAATATCATAATAGGTGTCTTAATTTTCCAATATTATGTGCATATACCATGTGTAAGCCCATGGTTTTTCATTTACCACTATCTAGGTGTCCAAGGAAATTAATAAACATATCCTCCCCTTTAGCTATAAATACCAACACATTTCACCTTTTAATTTAAATTAAAATTAAACCTACTTTAAGATATAATAGTTTTAACTCCCAATGAGTCCTCCCAAGGTTTCCTAAATCCCCCAAGGTCTGGATCCCCAAGATTTACGGTTTCCCGATCTTCAAGATAAGGGAAATATAAACTTCTCTTTTCAATTCAAGTTCCTTTTTTCTGTGGTATATCATTCAAGTTTCCAAAATATTTTATTCAGTCCATTTTATTCTATCCATATATTATATTATGAGTATTTTATGAATGGTTTACCCTTTTCCTTTCTCTTTTCACCATTTTCTAAATCTATGATTGACACCATTATGCTGTCAAATTTTCATCTTCAAATTTATATATTTTTATAAAGAAAATTATCTTTTTGTTTTATTTTTGTGAATAAAAAAACCTATTTATATTACATGGTTATTCAAATATATTTCAAAATGGTTTATTTTATTTTGTGACTAACATACATGAAACCCGCTTTCCTTTTTTTGTGGGTTTAAAAAGACATAAAGATCTTATCTTTAAGAACTTCTTAAAAACGTCATGATTTTGATATGAAAACCATTTCTTATATTATCCATCAGTTATTTATGGATTGTTTTTTTATTATCCATGTAAATAACATGGATTAATACATATTAATTGTGCACCTTGATATCTCTACAATGACATGGTTAACGAATTTAATCTCAATAGATGACATGTTTTATGATACATTGGTGAATAACCTTGGTAATTATTATGAGACCTCAGCGATAAACCTTGGTGATATTCTTATGAATGACTCAATCAAATTTTTTATCCACATTTCCATGTTATAATTCATTTTTTTACAGAATTATATGTCTCTTTTTCCTTTTCACATTCCTTTATATATATTTTTCACGTTTTTATTGATATTTCTCAAGATCACTTTTAAACTGTTTCCTTTTATTTATCTTATTGGTCCTTATACTTTCCATTTCCATTTATGTATGTCCCCAGGTTATGATATGAAGTAAATACACTTAGGATGAACCAATTATTAATCCTTTCATGTGTATTATATGAATGTTTAAAGTTATCATGTATTATGTACTTTATTTCCATGAAACTAAACATTAAAAGATCCTCTATTTGTACCATGTAAATGAAAAGTTATATAATAAAAAGGTGGAATTATATATGGTTATGTTTAAGATTGGACAATTAATTTAAAATTAAATTTCTTGATTTAAATTAAATAATTTTCAATTTGATTTTTAAAAACCCAATTTGCATCAAAGTGTTGTTTGGATTTGATTTTGCATGAAATTTTTGGAAAACACCCAATTCCAGTAAATTATGGTGTGATTTGGATTTGATGGAAATTATGGAGTTTTATTTGTGAAATTTAATTGTGAAATTGATTTTGAGAAATTTTTTTAAACATTTTGATAAGAACCTTAGATGGGTTTTATCCCAAAAAATGGATTGAATTGATTAAAAATCAATGTTTTGTTTTTTAAAGATAAATTAACATATTGAAATTGGAAATAAGTAAATTTTATTTATACTATTTTAAAATAATTTACTAATTATTGATTTTTGTTTCAGAATATAAAAGCCTAGGTAGTGAGATATTCAGGACAAATATATTAGGATGAGAATTATCTATCAACAGATTGATATTTTACAATTCTAACATAAACTTATTGGATGATATTATCCCAGTAGGATATTGGTTATTCTTATTTGACCAATGTCGATGGGACATGTGTACACATTGCTATTTTCATTATATATGTGGGTGAGGATACTATAACCTAGAACTATCATACCTAATAGAATTTGACCATGTTGCTTGTTTGTGATTATTTCGATATATATGCCATTTTTTTCAAAATTATTTACACATTCCTTGTGAATTTATATAAACTATTTTATATAAAAATGTTTATTAAGTAGTTATTTTAAATGTTTCCATCAATTTAAATTAAAAGCATGATTTGTTTTAAATATTATCCTTTATTTTCATGCATTTTTTATTTAAAATTGATAGTTTTATTTGGTTAATTAATGTGACATCATATTATAAAACAAGTGATGTGACCCCAATGGTCTTTTATCACACACTCTACCTTTTCCTTTAGGTATTTGTTGATTTTTTTCTTCCAGGATTGAGCATGGGAAAATCGCCACATAGTGGTGGTAGTTGTTGTTGACTCCTTTAAGCTTGGAGTTATGTGTGTTTTGAGAAATGGGTTGTTATCTTTCAGTTTATGGTAATTTTTTGTTGTAATTTGGGTTCACATACCTATTTTACATCTAGTATTGTTCTCCCATGGAGTTTTCTTTTTATCATACTAACTTGGTTACATTTTTCGACTATCTATGTGGAAATATTATTGAAACTTTAATTTTTTATGATGCTAGGTGCTAGTCACCAACCCGTGGGGATTAGGAACAACCTCTAGACTATGCCAAGATTGGATCAGGTGTTAGGGTACCAAGGTATCTCGGCCGGTTCATGACAAGTGATAAAGATACTTCTGAAGTTGCAATACACGGAACATACTATGTATCGACATCAACTACAGTAGAAAGGATAAACAGTAAGCCACTTTTTCCACCTTATCAACAACATCAAATATTCCCACAAACCATGGTTTAATACTCCCCTATTTCTCAAGCCTTTGATGACCCAAATAAAGAGAAACTCACAAAAGCACCTTGTCACCAACTGAAAAATCCAAAGGTCATCAACAATGATGAATATAAGACTTATACCAACTCTGCTTCATAGCCATGAATTGATGAATCAACTGAATATTCACCGTCGTCTCTTGGAACAAACTTGGTCTAACTGAGGAAGTTTCACCAACCTCCAACCAACACTATATAAATTTACATTACCTTTTATACAAGGCCTCAAAATGAGCCATCCAAACTGCAGACTAGTAACTGTTATAGGAAAACTCAACCATTCCCAAATGGACTTCCCAATATCCATCAATGTTAAGAAATAAAACATATAACATGTAACCGAGAACCAATATAGATCGTTTTTTCTAGACATCCATCTATATATGATATAATCTGCTCAAACATACTTGAGATCACTATGCATTCTAGTGGCCTCTCCAAAAGTGAAGTAAAATAAGGATACCTATCAAAGACTATAGAATAAGAAACTATATGCATTCTAAAAATGTCTTACACATAGATATGACCCAATTCATCAAACTTTTTTGTATCTCAAATGAGTATAAAGTGATCTAATTAGTTTATACTATCAATCACAACCCATATTATATTTTTATCCAAGGGTGCATGACAACCAAACCACAAAGCTCATAGATATTTCATCCCACTTACATGTTAGTAATGGAAGAGTAAGAAGAAAGACCAAAGGTTTTTGGTGATTGAATGTGACCTATTAATAGATATAATAGTGAGAAATAAAGGTAGTTATATCTCATATCATACCTAGACACAAGAATCATCGATGCATATCATAAAACATTTTCATGGTTACAGGGTGCATCGCCCACTAGGAACTATGGTAGTACCCCATCACAACACTTTTCATATATAAAGGTTAAACATAACTTTTTTGAAAACATAGGATACCCTATGGAATGAATAAACCCTCATCAATGGTATCCCCACCATAAAGAGAGTCCCTAATGCTTCAAAATTCATCATCTAGTTACAGCTCTTGAAGAATCATCTCAAGAAGAGTGGAGGGAAATTTAATTCTTTCTAAGAAAACCTTGAACTCAACCTCCTGGACTCCAAGATTGAAATTAGAAAAAAATTCCATCATGTTCCACTCTTCTGATGATTCATTTAGGGTCCTGGTCAGAATTTTCCTAATCAAATCATCAGCTACGACATTCTAATTCCCCATGGTGTAGGCAATGTTGAAATCAAAATACTAGAGGTACTACACCCAATGAATCTATTAGAGCATCAAATATTTTTAGGGAATATATAACTCAAGATTTTTGGGTTGGAAGAAATGGTAATATTTTCTCTAATAAGGTAATGTCACCACCTATTAAGAGCATGCCTCACAATTGTGAGTTCTAGATCTTGGGTTGGATAATTATTCTCACTTGGAATATGTTTTTTGGAGCCATAAGCTACCATATGATCACCTTTTATATTAAACATCACATACCCAAACATGATTCATATAAAAATACCACATAGCCCTACCCATCATCTGGAAGAGTCGAAACTGGCGCAAAAGTAAAAAAAATTCACTCATTGAAAGAAATATGACATTTTTTATTCCAAAATAACATTACTCCCCTATGACTGAGAGTGTTGATTAGAGAATATATATTTGTTAAATCATTAAGAAATAATTTGGTAATACCCTAAAAGACCAAGAATCTCCATATCTCAAAAAAGTTATGAAATTTATCCCATGCCATAAACTTAAACTTCTTATGATCGGTTGAGATTCCATGTTCTGAGACCAATTGTCTCAAGAACATCACTTCTTGTATCCAAAATTAACTATTTAAAAGATTTAAATAATGTTTTTGATCTCTCAATATTCTTAGGACTTCTCTAAGATGATACACATGACCCTTATCTGTTTTGCAGTAAACAAAAATATCATATAAAATAACCACCATGAACAAATCGAGGTACTCATGGAATATTTTGTTTATGAACATTATAAAGACCACATGATCATTAAGAAGACTAAAGGGAATAAAAAGATACTCAAATTGACCATACCTATGAATTAAATCTTTAGAATTTCATATTATTTTATTGTCAACTGGTGGTAATGAGATCTGTAATGGTGTTCGCCTTCTGATTCCATTACATTGTTGGTTTTGGGTGATAGATGTGTTTTAGAGGATACTTGAAAAGGCTTCATGGTGGTTTGAACTATAGAAAACTTTCCACAAAATATTAATGTTGTTAATGGATTACATGAAACGAATTGGTGATTTATATATTGTGTAGCTGGCTGGTTTCACTACTCGTATGAGGGAAAGTGAAAATTGTTAAACATATTCACATAGTGAAAGTAGAATATGAAATGTAATTAATTAAAGGATGTGGAAATATGTATTTTTTCATATTTTGGAAATATGGTAATTCTATTCGTAAATTGGTCACATGATGTGAAAGTGTTAGGTTTCAGTTTATTTTATAATCCTTTCATCCTATTTCTTTTTATTTATCTATACATCTCTTTATATCTAATTTCGAGAAAACCCTAGGCACCCTAAGGATAACTTCTATCCCTCTTCTCCATTTATTCAATCCTTGGGTCATAATGGATACACATTGGTGATATAGGGTATGTTATCCTCTCTTCCCCATGGGTTTTCCTTCTGTTCTTATTCGGAGTTCCACTGTGATGGTGCAATTTTGGTTTGGGGTGTGTGTTGGTTGAATTTTTGATAACCCTTAGTTGTGGTTTAGGTTGATTCATGATATAATAGTGTGGTTGTGGTTGTGGGTAGTTTCTTATTCAACCTACAATTTGTAGTGAGAAAAAAAATATTCCTTAAGGTAGGGGATCCTCATTCTCACTTGTTTATGTGCTACGTGTGAGATTTTTATGATTTGTATTACCATTGAGGGAATAATAAGGGTCCATATAATAAGAAAATTTATTTATATAGTTGAATTAATGGGAATAAGTAGTTTTCACATGTTTTACTACATTGATATATGTTGTTGGTGATATTATGCATGTCTATTACCAATTCTAAAAATAGAAGCTATTGGGAGCTGTGTTTGCACTGTATTTATTATGATATAGTGACCATTGTTGTGTTGTTATGTGATCTCACCATAAATAAAATTATAAGGATTTTATTTTAGAATAATAAATTGGTTGTCCTTAAATTTTGATTTGTGTGATAATACCCATTCTAATTAAATAATTAACATGATAAAAGACACTGAATAATTAAGGAAGATGGTTTTTGATGTTGTTGTTTATTCTTGTGCATGCCATGTTTTACTAAATGGTCTTGGATATTTTAGGGTGATGGAGGTGACCGGATGGGCTGTGAGATGTGTGGTTCTATGATGCAGAGCTTGGTTAGCACAGATGCCATGGGGGAAGTTATGAGATGTGGGAAGTTATGCAATGTGGTGCGTAGTGGTTGTGGCAGAGTTGTTGTGGCATAGTGATTGTGGTGTATTAGTTGTTGTAAACTAGCTATTTTTGTGATATGTGGTGATAGTTATATAAGACAATTGTGTTGTGAGATGGATTGGGTGGTACGATACAATAGCGATGGTATATGTGTTGTTCTGTGGCGGTGTAACGACCCAAAGTTTCATTAATGGAAAGTCCCTCTTGATCTTATTAAATGTATCTTTATATAATTTTTTTTATAATGTCAACTTCATTGGTTTTATGATAATAATTATGACCTTTACTTTTATAGACGTTGAACAGTGATCACATGATTAGTATAAATATAGGGATTTAACACATCCAATTTTACATAGACAAAAGAAGCGATGACCTCATCCAGTAGAATTTCCCCATATGAAGCCCATTTATCAGAGCTCGGAAAAGAGGTGGTGTCCTTAGGCATCGCTCTAGACCAAGCCCAAGCTGAGCTTCACCATGTCAAGATCAAACGAGACCATCTATGGGAGAAGTGGATGTTGATAGAATTTACCACTCGAGCGATGTTATCTGAGCCACCCCAAGAGTCTGTCACCATCGCACACCTTACCCTTAGGTCTTATGCGGCTGTTTTAAGGGGTTATGTAACTAATCAATAGTACTATGTTCATGTTGATTATTTTTTTGTATATAATAATGAATATAATTTCTTGTCATTATTGATACATTGTAAATAGTTTTTAAAGTACAAATGGTGTTTTTAGTTATTATTTAATTAAGAAATCTATTTTATTAAATTAATGGATTTTTGAATTAAATAATATTTTACTAAAATATTATTATTTTTATTATTAGATTAATTTTATTATATATAAATTATCATATAATTGTATGAATGCAATTATAATTTTTATTAAGGTTTGAAAGCCATTTTTGTCAAAAACCGTGAATTTTTGATAAATGTCAGTTTTTATTTTAAAAGTAAAAAATAAAATATTTAGAGAATTATTTAGATAAATTTAATGTTATTTTTTGAATCAGGACGTCGAAATTATCCAACGGTGAATTTTTCATAATTTTCTGAGACAGTCAAAATTTTGAGTAAAAATTAAATTCAGTTTATATATATAATGTGTTTTATGACATCATAATGACCCAATAGTGATGTAATAAAATACTATAATATTTATGTTCGGCCAATATATTTTTTACCATTAAAATAATGTGATTTTGGGTTTATTTGTCTTACTTTTCAATGCATTAATGGACCCCTCAAGACTTATTAAACACCTTTTCTTTTTAAATTAATTTCCATGGGAGTGTGACTCACCTCCACATAAGAAAACCTATTATTTTAAGAAGTTCGGACTTTGGCCTTATAAAATATTTTTTTCCACTTCCCTTCTCCAAAAACCATGGGTAAAAAACATGGTATGGTTTGTGGTTTGGATTAATTTAATATAAGGGGTCCGAAACCTAAATAATAAAGGATTCCCTCACCTTTCCTATATAAACCCACCCAAGATCCAACCTCATCCTCACTAAAAGCCTTTGTATTTCGTCCAACCTCTTCCCTACTCTCTCTAGAATCCTTATAAGGTGCCCTAATCTCCCAAGAATCCTCTCACAAGCCTCTCTCTAGCCTTTGGAAGCACACTTCCAAGTAAGGGTTTTTTCTTCCTTTCTCTTTTTTGTCCAATTTTTTTAAAGTTGTTTTTCAATTTTAATTTCAATTATGAATGATTGGGTATAGTTTCACACCTCCATAATACTGACCTATTTATGTTTTAATTATGGGAGACCCTTTATATCTCATTAAATTCCTCCCATGTACACCCGTTACTATGCCAAAATTCCGAAAGGAACTTCTCTCTCCACTTTTACATTCAAGCAATACTTTTGTATCATGAATATAAATTCCATTACAATTGTTGGGACATGTATCTATATGACCTCATTACTGTCCATTACATGTAAATATTATGAGGAACCCCTTTCTCTCTCATCAACTGTTTTTATGAATTCTTATGTCACGCCGTTACGCTGCCGAAATCACATCGATTTTCTAAGCCAATGCCATTGTGCAGTGAATACCATGACCATTTCTCCATCAAGGGTATTCAACTTTATGCACATTTACTTATTGATTATAAAGTTTCATGTATGAATTCTACATTCCTTTATCATGGAATAAATTATTATGTTTTATGAATCAATGTTTTATGATCCATGTGGCACACTTACGCATGAAATGAAATGTTTAAGAAGGGTGCGCCCTTATAGCGCTCCAATGCATTGGGTAAAGTATAGTATCATGATAAGTCATGTGCAATGAGTGTTTACTCATGCTAATTAAAGTGCAACAAGGGTTTACTCATGATTTATGTTCAATGAGGATTTACTCATGCTCTATGTGCAATGAGCCTTGGCTCATTCTAATTCCATGTTTAGTGTTGTTGCCACATTTCCAAGTTATGATTATCATGCTTTATCATTACTTTATGATCATGTTTCTCTTGTGATCTATTTATATGCCTAATGTCTATCATGTATTGTACTCCTCATGTTATTCCATGTGTATTCCCCTACTGGGCTTTATAGCTCACACTTTTCTTATGCATGTCCTAAGGTTATCCCATGAAATGCTAAGTACGAGGGAATGTAGTGGTCATGTAAAGGAAGTTTTCAATAAAGATGACGTATTTCATGTTTTAAGTTTTTATGTAATGATCCTAAGACCCAAAGACACTAAACCTATCTATCTTATTTTTTGTATCAAGTTAAGTTTTATGTAATAAATCATGTTTAATTTGTAATAAAAAGACGGGTTGTCATAGTTGGTATCAAAGGATATGTTTGGTTATTTTTGGGATTAGGATTAGAAAACCATAGTAAAGCCTTAAATACAAGACTAAGTAAAATAAAAAAGTCCCTACGTTTTGGTGAGTATTGATTAAGTGAGTTATCAAGCAAATACATCCCTTTCTGGATACGATCAGGTAGAGGCGGCTCTGGCAAAGATGTATCCTAGGGGTAAAACCTGAAAACACCGCTTTGAGCTAGACTCGAATGGGAACTGGTGCACGACAACGGGCCTTGCTGCACTCTTGGTTACGATACTCTCGGGGGATATTATTTGGTAAGTTTACAATCTTAGTATGAATCCTTATTATGGGAATTAAAAAAATTCACCTAAGAATATATGTTAGAAAGTAGATCATGAAAAGCCTAGATTGAATCCTATAGACTCTTGAGTTAAGGAAATGAAAGTTTATTTATAATTCATCAACTTTTGTCTTTGGATTACCCTTTATGTGTTACCCCTAACTTTCCTTTTATTCCAGCCAATGGCCAGTAATAGGAAGACTGGGGCTAACAACAGTTGTGAAGATCAGTGTGATGACAGTACTAATGAGATTCCCAATCTAATGGGAGCAGGAATCACAAACATTGTCACGCTTCTCTCTCAGCTAACTCAAGTTTTGAATAGAAACACGAGTCAAGAGGAATGTTCAACCCCCCCTAAGAAAGAACAAGTCGCTATCGAGATCCTCATGAGACAAAGGCCACCTACATTTAGTGAATCATCTGATCCCACAATCGCTGAACAATGGATCAACTCCATTGAAAAGATCTTCTCCATCCTTCAATGTTCTAAACAAGAGAAGGTTCTCATGATGGCTTATCGTATTGAGGGTGAAGCTGATCAATGGTGTACGTTGATCAAAAATATGAATCCTGAGGAGGATATCGAGGCGTTGGAATGGAAAGATTTCTAGAAGATGTTTTTTGATAAAAATTTTCTGCACACCCTCTGGCTTAAGATAGAAAGGGACTTCCTTTCCTTCAAAAAAAAGATGAAGAATATGTTGGAGTGTATGAGGAAAACTTCACAAGGTTTGCACGATACGCTTCCGGCTTTGTCGTTGGCCCAGAATGCAAAGTTGACCGCTTCTTTGGCGGGCTTAAGCCTAGCCTGCGGAAAGCATTGGTGATCCGTGACTTCGACAGCTATGAGGAAATTTTCTGATGTGCCCTCAAGGTCGAAATGGAGATCAGAGAATCCCAGGGGTATCATGGGGATAAGAAGCGTAAGGTGGACTTTAATTCTGGTGGGCCGATGGATAAATCCAATGGTGCTAAGAAGATCTAGAACCCCACTTGCCAAAAGTGCGGAAAGAAGTAACATGAAAATTGCCTTAAGGGGACAAGGAAATGCTTCAGGTGTGGAAGGGAAGGGAACCTAGATATTAACTGTCGGTACGAAAGACCCGCGGCTGCGACAGAGGAGAGGAACGCTCCGTTCGAACCTCAACGCATTGTTCAATGCTACAAATGCAAAGAACCAGGTCATTTTGCAAATCATTGCCCTAATCCAAGGGTTTTTGGAGGCAACCAATAACCTCCAAGGCAGCAAGGAAGAGCTTTTTCCATCACTTCTGCCGAAGTGAACCCCGACAATGAAGTGGTGATAGGTATGCTAGTTATTCATTCAGGAATAGAGAACATAGTTTTTGATTCAGGTTCTATGCATTCTTTTATATCTCAAAAGTTTAGTATAACAATCCCAGCACCACCACAAATCATGGAAGTGAAGATTTCGGTGAGTACGGAAAATGGGGCAATCATTGCATCCCATGAATATAAGTCCTCCCCTGTTATAATCTATGGATTGAATTTCCCAGGGAACCTCATCATACTCCCTCTAGTGGAATTTGATGCAATTCTTGGAATGGATTGGTTTTCCTTATATAGAGCCATCATAAATTGTCGGGAGAGGGAAATCACACTCCATATGGAGAATCGACCCCCGATTATTTACATGTGTAAGGAGGAATATGAATCTCTTTTAGCTCCATCATCCCAAGCATGGATATTACTGCCTTATGAGCATGAGTATCTAGCTTAGATTATTGAGTCCAAGGAAGAAACCATCCTTGAAGAAATGCCTATTGTGTGGGAATTCACTAAAGTGTTTCCCGAGGAACTGCCTGGTCTTCCTCCTAGAAGAGATGTTGAATTCTCAATTGAACTTATACCCGGGGCTTTACCAATATCCAAGAATCCATATAGAATGGCTGTTGTAGAGCTTGAAGAGATGAAGAAACGACTACAGGAGAATCTGGATAAAGGGTTTATACGCCCAAGTGCTTCACCATGGGGTGCACCAGTCCTCTTCGTCAAGAAGAAGGATGGGTCAATGAGGCTTTGCATCGATTATCGTGAACTTAACAAAATCACGATAAAGAAAAAGTATCTTTTCCAAAGAATTGATGACTTGTTTGATCAGCTGTGTGGAGCACAATACTTCTCCACGGTGGACTTGCGGTTGGGATATTATCAAGTAAGGGTGAAGAAGGAAGATATCCCCAAGACTGCTTTTTGTACAAGATACGGGCACTATGAATTCATAGTAATGCCTTTAAGACTCACTAATGCTCCATAAATCTTCATGGACATGATGAATAGAGTCTTTATAGATTACCTAGGAAAATTTGTGGTGGTATTTATAGATGATATTATAATATACTCCAAAACTAAGGAGGATCATGAGGAGAATTTAAGAACTGTACTAGAGACTTTGCGGAAGGGGAAGCTCTATGAAAAGTACAGTATGTGTGAGTTCTGGTTGAAGGAGGTCTCATTCTTGGGCCATATCATCATAAGAAATGGGATATTTGTGGATCTCTCTAAAAAAGATGCAATTAAGGGATGGTTGAGGCCAACATCGGTAACAAATATCCGTAGCTTCTTAGGGTTAGCTAGATATTATCGACTATTTGTGAGAAATTTCTCACGATTGTCTAACCGTCTTACCAAGATAACTCGAAAGGGAGTAAAGTTTTCTTGGATTGATGAATGAGAAGAAAGCTTCAAGGAGTTGAAAAGGAGGATTATCACTGCACCCGTGCTCACTTTACCCACAAGTGGGGAACATTTTTTGGTATTTAGTGATGCTTCAATGAAGGGTTTAGGGAGTGTGCTAATGAAGAATGATAAAGTTATATCTTATGCCTCAAGGAAGTTGAAAATCCATGAGCGAAACTATCCAGCACAAGATCTGGAGTTGGCAGTGGTGAACGTTTCCTTAAAAATATGGCGGCATTATCTCTATGGGGAGAAATGTGTGATATATATTGACAACAAGGGTCTTAAATATATATTCACACAAAAAGAGCTTAATATGCGCCAAAGAAGATGGATAGAGCTCATCAAGGATTATGACTGTTCAATCCATTACCACCCTGGGAAAGCGAACAAGGTGGAAGATGCCCTAAGTAGAGAGGATCTATCGATTCTATCAATGATGAGAATTGAGAAGGATCCAATCTTCTTAGACTTGATGAAAATGGACATGGGAATCATAGAGAAGGGAACATCATCAATCCTTTCACAAATGATTTCTCAACCATCTCTTTTGTAATGGTTAAATGATTCTCAAAAGGATGATGTTGGAATTCAAGAAAAACTGGAAGCTATCGAAAAATGGAAATCCTCAGAGTTTAATGTTAATGAAGAAGGAATTGTGCGGTTTGGGAAAAGACTATGTGTTCCATCAAGTCCAGATCTGAAGAAGGAACTTTTTAATTATGCAAATAGTTCAAATTTCTCTTTTCACCCAGGGAGCACAAAGATGTATCGAGATCTCTGAGAAAACTTTTGGTGGGATAATATGAAGAAGGAGATCGCTGAATATACATCAAAGTGCCTGGTGTGTCAGCAAGTGAAGGTAGAGAGGCATAAGTCTAAGGGGATGATGCAACTATTTCCCATACCAGAATAGAAATGGGAGAACATCACCATGGACTTTGTCACCGGACTTCCAAGGACATCCAAAGGAAAAAATGCAATCTGGGTTGTTGTGGATCATCTTACAACGACTGAACACTTCATTACTATTTGGGAAGATTTCTCATTGGATGAACTGGCACAGATATATATCAGGGAAGTGGTAAGGTTGCATGGAGTAAAACTATCTATTGTGTCTGACCGAGATCCAAGATTCACCTCTACGTTTTGGAAGAGTCTTCAACATGCTATGAATACTGAACTGAACTTCAGTACGGACTATCATCCTCAAACTGATGGCCAATCTGAACATACTATCCAAACACTTGAGGATATGTTGAGAGCATGCTCAATGGACTTTAAAGGAGGATGAGATCAACATCTTCATCTGGTTTAGTTCTCTAATAATAACAATTTCCACTCGAGCATCCAAATGGAACCATATGAAGCCCTGTATGGGAAAAGGTGTAGAACACTAACATGTTGGGATGAGGTCGGTGAACCTAAGCTGCTTGGACCAGAAATGGTCGACGAAATGGTGGAGAAGGTGAAAACCATTTAGCAGCATATCAAGGCAGCCCAGAGTCGACAGAAGAGTTATAAAGATAATCGTCGACGAGATCTTGAGTTTAAAGTTGGAGACATGGTTTTTCTACGCATATCTCCGTGGAAGAACTTCATGAGGTTTGGAATGAAAGGGAAGTTAAGTCCAAGGTACAATGGCCCCTTCGAGATTCTTGATCATGTCGGGGCTATGGCCTATCGACTAGAACTTCCGACTACTATGGACAAGGTACATGATGTCTTTCATGTATCCTTCTTAAGTAAGTACATACCGGACCATTCACATGTACTCTCTTATGAGGTGGTACAATTGGAAGACAATCTTTCTTATGAGGAGCAACCATTGAAGATCTTAGATCGTAGAGAAAAAGTTCTATGAAATAATACAATGCCCCTCGTCAAGGTGTTTTCTAGAAACACAAAGTTTGAAGAAGCCACTTGGGAATTAGAGGAAATGATGAAGTTGAGTTACCGACATCTGTTTTAGTGTGGGAAAAGGAAAATTTCGAGGGCGAAATTTCTTAAGGGGGGAATATTGTAACGACCCAAAGTTTCATTAATGGAAAATCCCTCTTGATCTTATTAAATGTATCTTTATATAAATTTTTTTTATAAAATTTCAACTTCATTGGTTTTATGATAAGAATTGTGATCATTACTTTTATAGCCATTGAACAGTGATCACATGATTAGTATAAATATAGGGCTTTAACACATCTAATTTCACTTAGACAAAGGAAGTGATGACCTCATCCAGTAGAATTTCCCCATACAAATCCCATTTATTGGAGGTCGGAAAAGAGGTGGCATCCTTAGGCTTCACTCTGGATAAAGCCCAAGCTGAGCTTCACCATGTCAAGCTCGAACGAGACCGTCTATGGGAGAAGTGGAAGTCGATAGAAATTACCACTCGAGCGATGTTATCCGAGCCGCCCCAAGAGTCTGTCACCATCGCACACCTTACCCTTAGGTCTTATGCGATTGTTTTAAGGGGTTATGTAACTAATCGATAGTACTATGTTCATGTACATTATTTTTTTTGTATATAAATATGAATATAATTTCTTGTCATTATTGATACATTATAAATAGTTTTTAAAGTACAAATGGTGTTTTTAGTTATTATTTAATTAAGAAATATATTTTATTAAATTAAGGGATTTTTTAATTAAATAATATTTTAATAATATAATATTATTATTATTAGATTAATTTTATTATATATAAATTATCATATAATTTTATGAATGCAATTATAATTTTTATTAAGGTTTGAAATCCATTTTTGTCAAAACACGTGATTTTTCGATAAATTTATGTTTTTATTTTAAAAGTGAAAATTAAAATATTTAGAAAATTATTTAGATAAAATAAATGTTATTTTTGGAATCAAGATGTCTAAATTATCCAATGGTGAATTTTTCATAATTTTCCGAGATAGTCAAATTTTTGAGTAAAAATTAAATACCATTTAAATATATAATGTGTTTTATGACATCATAATGACCCAATAGTGATGTAATAAAATACTGTAATCTTTATTTTCGGCCAATATATGTTTTACCATTAAAATAATGTGATTCTGGGTTTATTTTTTTTACTTTTCAAAGCATTAATGGACCCCTCAAGGCTTATTAAACACCTTGTCTTTTTAAATTAATTTCCATGGGACTGTGACTCACCTCCACATAAGAAACCCTATTATTTTAAGAATTTCGTACTTTGGCCTTATAAAATATTTTTTTCCTCTTCCCTTTTCCAAAAAACATGGGTAAAAACCATGGCATGGTTTGTGGTTTGGATTAATTTAATATAAGGTGTCCCAAGCCTAAATAATAAAGACTTCCCTCACCTTTCCTATATAAAACCACCCAAGATCCAAATTAATCCTCACTAAAATCCTTTGGAGTTCGTCCAGCCTTTGCCCTACTCTCTCTAGAATCCTCCCAAGGTTCCCCAAGCTCCCAAGAAGCCTTTCACAAGCCTCTCTCTTGCCTTTGGAAGCACACTTCTAAGTAAGGGTTTTTTCTTCCTTTCTCATTTTTGTCCAATTTCCTTATGTAGTTTTTCCATTTTAATATCAATTATGAATGTTGTGGTATGGTTTCTCACCTCCATAATACTTCCCCCTTTATGTTTGAATGATGGGAGACCCTTTCTCTCTCATTAAATGCCTCCCATGTACACCCGTTACTATGCCGAAATTCCGAAAGGAACTTCTCTCTCCTGTTTTACATTCAAGAAATACTTTTGTATCATGAATCTAAATTCTATTAAGATTGTTGGGACATGTATCTATATGAACTCCTTACTGTCCATTACATGTAAATATGATGAAGAACCCCTTTATCTCTCATCAACCATTTTTATGAATTCTTATGTCATGCTGTTATGCTGCCGAAATCGCATCGATTTTCTAAGCCAATGCCATTGTGTAGTGAATACCATGCCCATTTCTCCATCAATGTATTCACCTTTATGAACATTTAATTATTGATTATAAAGTTTGATGTATAAATTCCACATTCCTTTATCGTGGAATAAATTATTATGTTTTATAAGTCAATGTTTTATGATCCATGTGGCACACTTATGCATGAAATGAAATTAATGTTTAAGAAGGGTGCACCCTTATAACGCTCCAATGCATTAGGTAAAGTATATTATCATTATAATCCATGTGAAATGAGTGTTTACTCATGCTAATTCAAGTGTAACGAGGTTTTACTCATGCTTTATGTGCAATGAGGATTTACTCATGCTCTATGTGAAATGAGCCTTGGGTCATGCTAATTCCATGTTAAGTGTTGTTGCAACATTTCCATGTTATGATTATCATGCTTTATCATTACCTTATGATCATGTTTATCTTGTGATATATTAATATGCCTAATGTCTAACATGTATTTTACTCCTCATGTTAATCCATGTGTATTCCCTTACTGGGCTTTATAGCTCACCCTTTTCTTATGCATGTCCTCAGGTTATCCCATGCAATGCTAAGTACGAGGGAATGTAGTGGTCATGTAAAGGAAGTTTTCAATAAAGATGTTGTATTTCATGTTTTATGTTTTTATTTAATGATCCTAAGCCCCAAATACACTAACCCTCTCGATCTTCGTTGTTGTATCAAGTGAAGTTTTAAGTAATAAATCATGTTTAAGTTGTAATAAAAAGCAGGGTTGTCATAGGCGGTGTTTGTGTGAGTTGGGCCAGCTATAACATGACTTGGTTGAGATAGTTGTTAGGTTATCCATAGGATGATATGTGAGGATAAAAAACATAAAATAGGATGTAAAATAAATGATATGGACTATAAATAGATGTCTGTTATCTGTCTAATTGAATTGAATAAACTAATGAATATTTCAATGTGAAATTAAATGGTTAATGAAAAAAGGTGAAAAAGCCTATAACTGGAAGTGGATAATGTTGTGTGATTGTGAGGTAGTTGTGTGGTATTTCATATAGTGGTGGTAGAAGTTTTAAAATTGATGTTGTTTGAGCTAGTTTAGTTGATGTGAACCTGTAATTTGGGTATTTTGTTGTATCTATTTGTCATGTATGTTTATGTTATTTTATAAGTTCCCCACCTGATTTGGATAACCTTACCAACACTTTGAGGTGTTTAGTTTTTGGGTTATTCCCCATAATCTAGGATGGTGGTGACATGAGTTGATGAATACCCTATCTCGCTCTCCCATCATAAGTAATGATACAATTTGGTGTTGGAGATTACCCATTAGTGATGTGTGCATAGTTGTTTTCGGGAGGGATGTGATGTGATGTGTGGCCCATGTGTATACAGGTGGGATGTGATGTGATGTGAGGACTATGTGTTTTCAGGCTAGATGTCATGTGATGTGTCACATGGTCTCAGTGTATATAAATTCTACCTTTATTACATTAATATTACATGATTTTAAAGATAATCATCATAATAGTATTGCAACATTAGGATCGAGAGGTTTAGTGTCCTGGGAAAACTAAGACCATACATAAAATTTACAACATCAAAAAAAAACATTTATTTAATTATTTCTTATATAGATTCTTATTTTCCCATGATAACTCCTTAGTACACATAATCACCTGAGGATATACATCAAAAATGGGTGAGCTAAAATCCTAGTAAGAGGATAGATATTAACAATATAATAATGGGTGAGCACAATAATAACATAGAAAAAAGATCATGAAAATGAGAGGAAGCATTAATAAAAGACTTGAAATGTGGAAATGCATAAAAATGAAACATCATTTATTAGTGATAATCTACCACACATAGTTTTGAAAAATTATAACATCAAGTTCACACATCATTTCCATTTTACTCATGAGATTCATCACTTTACCCAATGAATTGTAGTATTGTATAATTCTGGGGCACCCGTCATATTCCAACATTCATATTGCGCAATATAATTCCGGGATCACCCATCACATCATAATATTTACATTATCATGCATTCCACATTAAAAAATTTAATACATGAAATTAACACATCCCATGGAAATAAATGGGTTTCACATAATAAATAATACTTTTATAAACATTTGGTCCCAAAAATAAATTAATGTAGTAAATGCAGGGTTGGGTTTTTCCTAAAATCAATTAGAGAAAATTTATATCCTAAAAAATTTAATATAATTATAAATAAATTTTTTTAATAATAACCCATACCTAACATGGAGTGAAAGAGGAAGAACCCAAAGAAAGAAATTTGGGTTCAAGAATTTCTCCTTACCTTGTATCTGAACGCTTTCTTCACATTAATGTAATGTATAACCGTATTATATTTATTATTTAAAAAATTATAGAGCATTTTTTACATGAAAATGGTTCATTATGGTTTCATTAAGTGATTTTATGGGCCTTTGGATGGGTTATAGAGTTTAAATACATTGTTCGGGAATGTTTGTTTTTTTGGTTTTCTTGAGTGGTTCACTTGTATTCATAAATGGATGTTTTTATAGATCATGGATAATAATCCCGAACTAATCATCCACGATATTAATTATATTACAAGATTTTAAATGATATTACAATTAATTATGTTATATACCATGTGGATGAATCATTAGTTAAAATTTAATGATGATTGTTTGGGTTAATTCAGGTAGTTTTTCAACCACAACGAACTTGTTTTGTTTAATCATTTAGTAATATGTACATAAGTTAATTCCAAAAAAATAAATTGGATATTATAAATATAAAATAATCATTTTCAACCATAAAAATGGTTTCTTTACCAGATCAGAAGGTAGTAAATGAAAATGAAAACATGTCATTCTTGAAGGTGATAAATAAACATCTCAGGAACAACGTTTTACTTTCTAAAATAAAAAGAATAGGAGAAGGGGGTTAGATGATATATTATCCCATTAGTATAATAAAGATTCAGTATATGTATGATAATGGTTTTACCATACCATTTTTATGATTATAGGTGGAGAGATATTAATAAAAGAACTTGAAATTGAAAGAAAATTAATGGAAAAGAGAGAGTGGGGAATTACCTCTTGAATCCTCCTCTTGAGATCCTCTTTAAGGAACCTAGGCTTTCTATCTTGATGAGACCATAAGATCTTGTTCATGGGGGAGGGTATAGGAAATATTTTTAGGCATATTTTAGATAAGGCATGCAACTTGAGAGGTGTGAGTAAATGAGGGTGTGAAGGGTGGTATTTATAGTGGAGGGGAGAGTGGTTTTCTCAATATTATATTCATTAATTTATTATTTCTCCACAAGACAAGGAATAGTGAGTTTTAGATGACTAAATACAGAAATTATATCATGTTAATACTACCATATGTGCTTAAATCAATATAACATCACCCATGACTCAATAATTAATGAATTTAACTTATTTCGTAAATTATCATATTTCACTATTCATAAAAAATTCATGTATTTCAAAAAAATCCCAAAAAATTCACCCTAACCATTTTTTGACTTGTAAAATAAAAAACTAAATTTCATTTTTTTAATTTTTTTTTCTAAATATGATTAATTTAATTTTTAATTAAAATCACAATTTACCTGAAAAATGCAGTTTTTAAAACATTTATTTAATTATTCCAAAACATAGGTTCATAATGCTTTCAATTAAATCCTATATATATACTATCATATGTGAGGTTACTATTCATTAAGTTATATAACTATTAATTAGGGTAAAATTACAATTAATAAGGGTATATTATTATTCACCAAATATTATGTTTGTTCTATTAGACTCCGAAAATCACTGTGAACAGAACCGTGTATGTCAGATTTTCAAAATTCAACTCATAGAAGTGGAAAAGTTATGTTTAATTGTCACATAGTATTTAGTATCATGATATTTAATTGTGATTCCCAATGTGATTATACTATAAGAAATTATTATAAGAAGGTAATTCCATTGATAAAACTTTGGGTCGTTACATTCTACCCCCATTATGAAATTTCACCTTTGAAATTTGGTTTTACATAAACAGGCGAGGGTACATCTCCTTCATCACCTCTTAAGGTTCCCAAGTAGATTCATAAAAATAGGGTTCCTCCAAAACACTGTTACAAGGTGGGTTATCTTGTTGCATTGAACCTTATCTATCCTATCCATAATCTTTACTGGCTACTCCTCATAGGAGAGATCATCTTCCAGTTGTACCACCTCTGATTTCAGTACTTGTGAGGGATCTCGTATGCACTTCCTTAGGAGTGATATGTGAAACACATCATGAAATTGATCCATATTCGGTTTAAGTGCAAGGTTATTGACCAAAAATCTTATGTGTCCAAGGATCTAAAAGGGGCCATTGTAACTTGGGCTTAACTTCCCTTTCTTTATAAACAACGTGACTCTCTTCCATGGTGATATTTAAAGGAAGACTTTATCTCCAACATCGAACTCCAAATACCTTTAATGGTTGTCAACATATCCATTTTGGCGACTCTAATCATCTTTGATGTGTTTTTGGATAACTTGAACCTTCTTTATCATCTCTTGCACAAGATCTGGTCTATGTAGTTTTATTTCTCCAACTTCATCCCAATAGGATGGGGTTCTATATCGATTTCCATACAAATATTTATATGCATACATCTGAATAGTAGAGTGGAAGCTATTATTGTATGAGAACTCAACCAATGGGTGATGCATATCCCATCCACCTTTGAATTCTAAAGATTAGACTCTTAGCATATCTTCAAGCATATGAATATTCCTTTTAGATTAGCCATCAATTTGGGGGTGATAGGCCATTCTGAAATTTAATTCAGTACTCAATTCATGCGGAAGGATCCTCCATAATTTAGATGTAAACCTTGGATCATTATCAGAGACAATCGAGAGTAGAATACCATGTTGTCTCACCAATTACTTCACATATATCTTTGAAAGTTGTTCAAGAAAGACATATTTTTGAATAATGATAAAATGGGCAGTCTTGGTGAGTCGGTCAACCCAAACCCATATCACATTATTTCCCTTCGATGTCTTCGGGAGACCCATGACAAAGTCCATAGTGACATTCTCTCATTTACACATGGATATAGTTAATGTCTACATAATCCCTTTAGGAATTTTTTGCTCTGCTTTAACTTTCAGACATAACAAGCACCCTGAGATGTATTCCGCAATATCCTTCTTCATGTTATCCCACTAAAAATGTTCTTGGAGATCTCAGTACATCTTGGTACTACTAGGATGGATCGAATGTGTTGAACTATGTTCATTGTCCAATAGCTCATTATTTATCCTGGGTGATTAAGGCACACAAATCCATATTCCAAACCAAATCATACCATCATAGTCAATATAGAACACTTGCAGCTTCCCTTTTTTTTACTGCATTCACCTTATTTTGTAACGCCACATCATCCCTTTGTTCCTCCTTAATCATCTTTTGTATTGATGGCTGCACAATAATTTTGGAAAGGTATGATGTATCCCCTACCCTTATGATTCCCAAATCCATCCTTTGAATATCCAAGAAGATAATAATTTCTCAATCTGTAACATGGATAGAGTAACAAGTTCTTTTCTTCTTAGAGCATCATCTACCTTGTTCACCTTTTTAGGATGATAATGAATTGAGAAATCTTAGTACTTTATTATCTCTAACCATCTCCTTTGACGCATGTTGATCAACTTTTGTGTGAATATATACTTTAGGCTCTTGTGGTTAATGTATATGTAACACTTCTCAAAATAAAGGTAGTGACACCCCATTTTCAAGGAAAAAATCACGGGTTTCACCTCTAGATCATGCATCAGGTGGTTCTGCTCATGGATCTTCAATTTCCATGAGGCATAGCCTACCACATTATCATTTTTCATGAGTACACAACCAAATCCTTTCATTGAAGCATTACTGTATATCACAAAACTTTTTCCACTTTTTGGTTGTGTGAGTACATGTGAAGTGATCAGACTTCTCTTTATCTCCTTAAAGCTTCCCTCAGATTTTTTCCATCCAGACACACTTTACCCCTTTTTTTGATAACCTAGTTAGCGGGATTGACAATCATGAGAAATTTCACACAAAACATCGGCAGTACCCAACTAATCCAAGAAAACTACAATTTTACATGACACTAGAGGGTCTGGGACACTCCTCAATCACATTTGTTTTAGAAGGGTCCATAGAAAGTTCTTCACTTGTGATCACATGTCCCAAAAACATGACTTTCTTCATCCAAAAGTCACACTTGCTGATCTTGGAGTACAACTTCTCCTTTATCAATGCCTCCAACACATGTCTAAGATGTTATTCATGTTCCTAATTACTCATAGATTATATGATAATATTATCAATAAAAACTACCACAAATTTGTCGAGGTAATGTATAAATACTCTATTCATCAAATCCATGAAGATTGTACGGTCATTAGTAAGTCCGAAGGGAATCACCAGAAACTCATCGTGGATATAACTTGTTCGAAAGGCATTCTTCTAAATATCTTCGTTTTTCACCTTTATCTAATGATATCTAGTATGAAGATACCCCATTGAGATGTATTGAGGTGATCTTAACTGATCAACCAAGTCATCAATGCTTGGAAGAGGATACTTCTTCTTTTTGTTGGTCTTGTTGAGTTCCTTATAATCAATACACAACCGCATTATTCAATCCTTCTTCTTCACAAAGAACACTGGTGCACCCCAAGGTGATGCACTAGGGAATTTGAACCCTTTGTCTAAATTCTCTTGATGCTAGTTCTTTGACTCCTCATGTTAGATAGGATCCATCCTATAGGGACACTTTGAGATAGGAGTAGCTTCAAATATGAGTTATATTGAGAACTCTACCTCACGATCCGGGTGAAGTCTGGGTAACACCTTGGAAAATACATCACCATATTCCCTCATGATGGGAATTTCCATAAGGTTGTAACTTTCCTTTGACTCAACCATTTGGGTGAGGTATGATTCTTCATAGGGTAACAACACCCACACTATTGAAGTATTTTTCAAAGGAGATTCACGATCCTCCTTGAATTTGTAGTGGAGCATGTGATGGTTTAGAATATAAAAAGACATTTCCCTTTCCAGACAGTTGATATGTGCTCTATATAACACGAGAAAATCCATTCCCATTATAGCGTTGAATTCCACCAAGATAAGTATTATGTGATTCACTGTAAGAATCATTCCACATACACCAACAGGAGAAGAGTCAAATACTTGGGTTTTAATGGTTAAACCACTTTGTGTTTTTATTCAATTATATATTTCTAGAAAACTTACAAGATATAAAAAAATTCATAGAACCAGAATAAAATATGACTTTTTCGATTCTTGAGTGAATATGAAGTGCAATTTGTACGAATTCGTTATCTTTCTCCACTTCCATAGTAGTGATGGAATAATCCCTCCCTTGTTCCTTTGACATTGGTGGATGATGATTTTGATTACCCTTGAGGACTCAAGGTTTAGTGAACTGGATTGCATAGTTCTTATGCTCCATACAGTTATAGCATTGAAACATGGGTAGTTCTCTCCTTTATTCCACCACATTCTCCATACTTATCATGTCCTTTCAATTCTCTTTAGAATGGTGTAGTTCTTTCCCACACATGAAGCTTTTCCTTATCCCTTTGAGGTATTTACCATGATGGAACATGACACATTTTTTTCATGTGGGTTGTTGTGTTTTCATTACACCTTTATCATTAGATCCTCTAGCTTGAAACTACATCATTCGTTTCTTATCACCGTAGCCATGGAACCATTCTCTAAACTCCATCTCCACTTTGAGGGAACACCGAAAAACTTCTTCATAACTCTAAAAGTCTCTAATTGCAAGAGCCTTTCAATGGTGTGGTTTTATCCCACTAAATAATATATAAAATTTTCTATCATTTTTGATAAAAAAAACCAAAGCATACCTTTCAATCCTTGTGAAATTCTCTTTGTAGGTTTTGAAGAATTCGCCTTCCTTTTTCATGAGCTCTATGAATTATGTCTTGATCTTTGTATAAAGAGTTCATGGGATATACTTGTTATGAAACATCATTTTAAAGACTTCCTATTCCATATCTTCAATTTCATCACTTGGCTTGGTGTTCTTAATAAAATCCCACCATTGATCGACCTCTACAACTAGATGAAAAATGGCTAGTGTCACCTTTTTCATCTTAGAACAGTGAATCATAGAAAATATTTTCTCTATGGAGTTGACCCACTGTTCTGCAACTAATGGATCAGAAGATCCACTAAATATTGGTGGTTGTTGCTGTATAAATAACTCAATATCCAGTTTCTCCCTATTTGGTGAAGGAGGAGGTTCCCCATTATTCTGATTATTGTTCATAATCTGAGATAGTTGGGTAACAATCACCATGATTTTTTTAACTCCACCACCAATAGTATTGGGTATTTCATTTGGGAAATTGTTGCATTATCCCTAGCATGAGTTGATGGCCTAGTTTCTCTTTGTTCGCACCATTTTCTAAAATAGAAATAGTTACAAAAAAATATAAGTCAACTAGTCATGAATAAATAAAATATTAATTTGTAAAAATTACAATAAAACCATGACTTATAAGATCCCTATTTAGAACTTCTTGTGTGTATATTTTTACTTAGCCTAATACTAGAGGTTTTCTCTAGTGTTCACAAATCCTAATTCATAAATTAACTAATCCTTTCCTCTGATACGAACAATAGTGACCCTGCCTTTCTAAAATTAATATTACATCATTTTGAAGATAAAATACATAACAATATTACACCATGAGGATCCATAGGTTTTGTTTCTTAGGAAAACTTGGACCATACATAAAATTTACAACATCAAACATAAACATTTATTTAATTAATTCTTCTCCAGCTTCTTATTGTCCCTTGAAAACTCTTTAGTACACATAATCACCTAAGGATATACATCAAAAAGGAGGGAGATAAAAGTCTAATAAGAGGATAGATAGGAAAAATATAACAATGTGTGATCACAATAATAACATAGGAAAAGTATCAAGAATATGAGAGGGAGCATTAATAAAATACTAAAAGGGTGGTAATGCATGAAAATGAAACATCATGTCTTAGTGGTCATCTAACACACATAGTTATGAACAATGATAGGATCATGTTCATCAATCATTTCGATTTTCCCATGAGATTTATCACTTTACCCAATGAATTTGAGCATTGTATACTTCCAGGCGCACCAGTCACATTCAAACATTCATATTGCGATATATAATTCTGAGCACACCCATCACATCGTAATATTTATATTATCATGCATGCCACATTAAAAATATGTAAAACATAAACATAACATAAACCCTAGAAATAAATGGGCTTAAAATAATAAATCATACATTCATAAATATTTTTGCCTCAAAATAAAGAGGGAATATCATTCTTGACATCGAACCATTAACCATGAGTGAAGAGTGAAACAATAATCAAGAAGTAAAAAGGGTGTGTTTATTTTAAAGAAGAGTTATTTTGGAAAACATTGGTTTTTTCATAAAATAAATTAGATAAAATTAATATCTCAAAAAACGTAATATAATTATGAATAAATTATTTTTTTGGAGAACCCATACCAAAAATGGAGTGAAAGAGGGAGAACCTGATGAAATAAAGTTTGGTTCGAGAATTTACCCTTACCTTCTATCCGAACGCTTTCTTCACTTTAATGATCTATATAACCACATTATATCCAGTAATTAAAAATTATAGAACCTTTTTACATGAATATTTTTCATTATGGTTTAATTAATTTATTCTATGTGCCTTTTCAAGAGTTATACAATTTAAATACTTTGTTCAATAATGTTTATTTTTTTGGTTTTCTTGAGCGGTTCACTTGTATTCATAAATGGAAGTTCGTGTAGAACACATATAAAAATCCATAAAATATATTTCATGTTATTAATGATATTAAAAGATCTTAAATGATCTTATAATTATTTATTTTATATACCATGGGGATGAATCATTAGTTAAAATTTAATGACGATCGTTTGGGTTAATTCAGGCGATTTTACCACCACAACGAAGTTGTTATGTTTAATCATTTATTAATCTGTAAATAATTTAGTTACAAAAAATTAAATAGGATATAATGAATATAAAAATATGGTTTGAATATAAAAATGGTTTCATGACCAGTTCTGAAGGCGGTAAAGAAAATTTAAAAAATGTCATTCTTGAAGGTAATAAATTAACACCTCACTAACAACATTTCCCTTTCTAAAAAAAAGGAGAAGGGGTTTAGATGATATATTATGCCATAAGTATCGTAAAATTATAGTATATGTATTATAATAGAGTTACTATACCATGTGGATGAGTATAGGTGGGGAGAGATTAAGAAAATTACTTGAATTTGAAAGGGAATTAATAGATATGTGAGAGGGGAATTACCTCTTGAATCCTCCTTAAAAAACCTAGGCTTGGTATTTTTATGAGACCAAAATCTATTGGACGTGGGGGAGGGGATAGGGAATATTTTTGGGTTGAGTTTAGATAAGGATTGAAGCTTGATATGTGTGAGGAAATGAAGGTGTGAAGGGTGGTATTTATAGTGGAGGGGAGAGGGGTTTTCTCAATATTATATTATTTAATTTATTATTTCTCCACAAGAAAAGTAATAGTGAGTGTTACCTGACTAAATTCAGTAATTATATCATTTTAAACCATAAAATATGTGCTAAAATTAGAAGAACATAACCCATGACACAATAATTCATGAATTTAACTTATTTTGTAAATTATCGTATTTCACTATTCTTAAAAAATTCATGTATTTCAGAAAAATCCCAAAAGATAACCCTAACCAATTTTCAACTTTAAGACTAAAAAAATGAAGTCCATTTTTAAAAATAATTTTCAAAATATGATTAATTTAATTTTTAATTAAAATAATAATTTATTTTAAAAAAACAGTTTTTAAATCATTTATTTACTTATTCCAAAACATAGGTACATCATGCTTTTAGTTAAATCATATATATATATATACTATCATAGGTGAGGTTAATATTTAAAAGGGTATATCACTATTCATAAGGGTATTATTGCTATTCACCAAAAATTATGTTTTTTCTATTAGACTCCAAAAATCATCTTTAACACAGCCGTGTATGTTAGATTTTCAAAATTAAACACATAGAAGTGGAAAAATTATGTTTAATGGTCATATAGTATTTAGTATCATTATATTTCATTGTGATTCCCCATGTGATTATACTATAAGGATTAATTATAAGAAGGTAATTCCATTGATAAAACTTTGGGTCATTATGAAGTGTCTATGGGTGGAATGTGATGTGATGTGATGTGGTATATGTGGAATGAATGAGAAAATATGGTGTTCATCATTTGGGTGTGAGAGAAAAAAATTAGTAGGGAAGTAGTAATAGACCACCTTTCTTTATTATGATCTTGATTCTATATTATTACCTTAGATGTGTGATTTTGTGAGTGATCCATGATGAGGATGATTTTTCTTAGATTACATGAATATAAGCTTGTTGGTTATTTTATTAATTCACTGGTAATTTAGCATGATCATTTCACATGTGCACTTGAGGTATTTAATATGTCACTACTGAGGATACCTGTGATTTTCAAGCTATGTATATAAATTGTTTTTTAATTTTCTCGGACTTTGAGGACTAAGCTGGACATTACTATATAGGTTGGAGCTATTGTTTATTTGATTCCATAGATTTATGTTTTGGTATACTATTTGAGACTTTTATATGTATGAGTTCTACATCATTCATGCATTGTGAGATAGTTTTTTGTTTACCTTTATATTGTATGCTAAATTTTTTTGAGGAATTTTTTTCATATCCCTCCATCATATTTCATATATAGAGGGTAATTCCTCTCATATTGTGAGATTTTTTATACCCACAAAGCTAGTCCCCAACCTGGGGCCTACTACAGGTGGGACTCAAGGGTCATCATCTCTCTCTCCTCATTATAGATTCTTTGGTGGGAGAGAGTCATGACAAGTTAGGATCAGTGGTTTATTTGAGGGATATGATGAAAATTCAATTTAGGAATAGTGAGGTTCACATACGTTGGTATGGAAACAATTCCATTTCAACTTTGTGTGTGGCAATGGTTAGGGAGACCGTCTAGGGAATAAAATTTTAGGGGGCCATATGATTCAGTGCAGAGACTTTGAGTTTATTGAAAGACCAAGTGTGGTAGACACATTTTTAGTGTAGATACTTAGGAGAGGTACATGCATCATGATGTTTTTGGTTCATGTTTGAAATGGGTGTTTTGAGAAAATAAAATAAATTCAATAAGTAATCTTTTATAAAATTCCATACCATTATACAAAGGATGTTCTTCATGTTTTTATGAATGGTTAATGTTTGTCCTTTTCAAGTCACTCAGGTATTTGAGGTTCAACACGATGATCCGATTTATTGTTAGAGGGTCAACCCAACATAGGAGGATAAAGCATGGTTGTGAGATTTATGCACATTTCAGCAACAATGTTTGGGAAAGTATGTGTGGAGTGTATCAAATCTATAGATAGAGCACTGGATAGAGGAGACCAATATCTCTTTCAGTATTTTCTAGGAATATTATATTTTTTGGGTACCTTTGGTAGTTAGTTAGATTCTGGGAGCTACGTGTCAGTGGTGGACACTTTTTCTTGGTGACTGCATGGAGGTAGATGTGTTGTGGAGAGACTATCAGATGATGTTATGAGCATATTTTCTATCATTGAGGATGAGGGAAATCTAGAGGTAGAAGTTTAACTCCTTATAATATGGTATTATTTGTAGTGACCCCCAAACCCAGGGTGCCTAATGAGACATGATATACTAACATTTCATTACATCATTTAAAAATTAGACATCATGTCCCATTACTTCATAAGATCGCGAGGCTCAGGATTCTGGGAAACTAGCTGCTTCTAATTAACTTCATTAGTACCAATCATGCCTGAAAAATTTTAAACAAAAACACAGGGTGAAAAAATATGCCCAGTAAGGGGTTTTAAATTTTTTTTAAGAAAACTCTTTCTCAAAGCAGTCCTTTTGAAGAGAATAAAACACTTTTCTAAAAATTAAGCATTATCTTTTCTTAAAAACATGAAATCCAACATTTTTGAAAACCACTTGCACAGAGAAGAACGTACTTGAAATAAGATTTAAAGTAAACATGATCAGAGAGCGCAACAAATAAAGAATAGACAATTCTTAAAATTCAAACAAGGTTACTTAAATTCTAAAAAGAATTCTGTGACTAAGCAGGGAAAACATCCATAACATGATTCATGAGCATATACAGTTCTTCTAACAGTTTACCACATGAAATTCAGTTCTTGAAACATAATTAAATTTTCATAGTCATGGTAATTTTCAATTAGGGGATGTCCTGTTAGTTGAACTAACCCCTGGTTGACCAATTATCATCACATGCAGAGGGAATGTATAATGCCGGACTTTGTCAAGACCTTTCGTCATGACCGTATAACATACTTAACAGGTCAAGGATAACTGCCAATCCCGTTTCCATGGTAGCACAAGACAAGGATAACTGCCAAGACCGTCTCACATAACGTCTCATGAGACTCATACTTTACCCAATTCATTGGAGCGCTGTATAATTCTGGGCGCACCCGTCACATCATTCATATTGCACTATATAATTCCGGGCGTACTCGTTACATGTACGTCCAATACATCCCTCACATATCTTGACATGGTATTTCATTCATAGGGTTTTATTCATACAACCTTAATCAAACCCCTTTTTCACATACATATTCGTAACTTGAAGATAGTTCAATCATAAATAAACTAAGGCATGCATGCTAAAATCCATACACATAAGAAATTATCTTAACAATTGAAACATGGGTTTTAAGGAAATGAACATAAAAACTTAACATTCCATAACATCATAATACCCAGTTAAAACAAGGTTATTTCACAAACATGAGTACATATATATGAATACATGTATACACTTGTAAAAGTTTAAGGAATTCATACTAACCATTTTCACAAAACAAAAATCCTGATTTATCAAGAATTGTGATAATTAAATATTTCAATTGTAAGAATTATTTTGATATCAAACTATCCCTTAAACTTCATCATTCGTATAAACATGTATAACAATAGTTTTGAGTATTGTTCTTGAAGTAATAATCTTAAAGGGGTACATATGATTTGCAATAAATCTTTTTGTGATAAAGCGGTAAATTTTAAAAGAAATAAATACGCTTGTCCTCATATTCACACATAGATGTATATGTACATCTTATAAAATCACATGTACATGTATATCTATATGCTCTACATATTTGCATCATCTTACATGTTGATACAATTGCCTGCAAACTCCATTTTTTTATAGGGCAGAGTAAAACCAGGGTCATAACCATGTGAAATAAAGTGTACACATGCATGTATCATCTTATATATATATATGAAAACATATATATATTTATAGACAAGGTGTATATTATTAAAACCTAATTAAAAAAAACACCAAAAAGAAAAATTCCTTTAACACGGTTGAGTTCTGGAAGAGAAGAACAGTGGTAACCGGTTCTTAAGGCCTTTATATATATATTTATATACACTTGCGTATGAAGTGTATACGACGAGGGATATCCACCAAAGCAGGAGAAATTTAAACCGAGACCTTACCTTCGTTCGCCACTCAAAACAGGAAGAGTGAAATGGTGAGATTCAATTTTTTTCCTTCGGCCTTATATACTTTTATATATACACATATATACGTAAATCGTATATAAAGTAAAGTATATCAAAACTAGAGAAGATGAAACAGAAGCAAGGATTTTCCCTTACCTGTTTGGAGAGGAGGAGAGGTAGACGAAGAAGATAAAACTGGATGTGTAAACACAGAATATATATATATATACATATAACACGTATATAAGTATATATATAAAAACTGAAACTCAAAAAAAAACCAAAACAGAACTCATCCCTTACCTTTGCTCGGAGAGGAGGAGGGGAAACAAAGCAGCGACGAGAACCGGTGGTCGGAAAGATCAAAGAAGCCGGGTGAAAACTCTTCGGCCCTCGGTGCAACCAGGGTTTTAAAAAAAACAGAAGAAGAAGAAGCAGACTCTTCGTGGAGTCGTCGAGCGAGGGTATCCGAGGCAAAGTCAGTGCCGACTCGTGGAAAGTAGGAGACAACCGGGTCTACTAGCCAGCCTATGAGAGAAAACAACGATCCACCCTAACCTACTGGTTCGACGATGCGAGGAAGAAGAAGCCGCGAGACGCGGGGAAGAAGAAAAACCGAGAAAAACTGTGGACGACCGGGATTAAACCGGAGAAGGTCGTGCGGTCAGAAGCGATGCGGCTTTAAAAGGATCGGACGACTGCGATCGAAGGGGAGAAGATTGGATGGTCTGGATTGTTGCGGCGTTTAATAAAACGCGGTTCAGCGGGTTTAAAAAAAAAGTTGTTTTATTAATATTTTTATTAATTTATTAAAACATTGTTTTTATTATTAAAATTCAATTATTAATCTAACTTTTATTATTTAAAAAAGAGGTCATTGGTCAATAAAAATATATTGATTTAATCAAAACATATTATCATATATATATATGTATATATATATATTTTATTTTTAAAACATCAATAATTTTTATTAACCTTATTATATTAATTTTATTATTATTAAACCATAATTATTAATTAATTAATATTACATTATAAAAGGTCAACGGTTCATTTAATATATAAAGAAAACATTGGTTATTCAAAACATATCATATATATATGTTTTAATTTCTTTTTTTAGCTAAATACCTTAATTTACTTAATTAAAGATTAATATTAATTAAACATTAAACGTTACTATATTCAATTACACATAAGAGTTCGTTGATATAAACATTACCACTATGAAACACATAAGTAAATGAAATCATAGTTTGACGTAGTTTCCAAAACTGTTAATCCAAGTTATAGACATTCGCATTAATATTATCTCTTATATTAAATTTAGAGAAAAAGAATCATTTAATTTGATGCAATATATATATATATATATAACTCAAGAGTTAGTACATATTTTCTTAGACAAAATAAAAACCCATCAGCTTTTAATATAATTACAACATAAAATTTTAATTGCTCAAATTAAGAAAATATGTATAGTGAATAATAATATTGATTTTCACCATTTTGTAACATAAAACATAATTCACATTTTTGGGAAAAAAAGAAATAAATTAATTAAATTGTCATTGATGTCGTTGTTTAAATATTAAAACAAATTACATAATTAACATTCCTAACCTTTCAGGGGTAAGCCATTCTTATCTCCAACGGTCAAAAATAAAACATAGCAGATAGGATAATCCAACGGTCATATTTATAGCCGTTTGGGTTCAACGGTCGGATTAGTATGCTTATAAAGGGTCTGGTCTCGGGGTGTCCCTGACTCCAGGTGACTGAAGGAGAAAGGAAGAGATGGTTCGTGTGATTCCCTTGGTGCTCAGCACGGTTGCAGTGGCTTCGACCATCCTTATGTTCATTCTGATGGATGTCAGAAACCCTTACCGCCTTCTTGGGGTCCTGGTAGTTTTAAGAGGACTCCCAATTATTGTAATTGGGTTTTTAATTGGGAATTTTGGTTAGCTTATCATTTTGTTCGGTCAGTGGGAGTTGTAGCCACCGTGATGTTACTCGTTTGAATAAAGGAGCTTTCATTCATTTGATGCTATTTTATTATTATCATCTTATAAGATGTTTGTTTATTCACTTAATGGGTGGCATTGTAAAACAAACTTGTCAAAACTCAAAACATGGTTTCTCGGGTCATTACATCAATTCCCCCTTCAAAGAATTGCGCCCTCGTAATTCTATCATAAAAAAAGAAAAACTGAAACCCCACACGTACAACATTACTGAAACAGTGGATCTGGATTGGTTAACAGGATTCCAAAGTTGGCACATAACTCTTCCGTTTCCCTAGCCCATATGCACTTCGAACAGTACGTCCTGAACTCCGGCTCATGCGTACTGCACACGAGCTTCCAAAGGGAGGCTCGTGCAGTGCAAAGATCAGAAACGTCCGAGTAGATAAACTCCTTGATAACTCTTCGGGCCACATCACGCTCGAGGTAGTCGAGAGGAATGATGCGGTTGAGGAGACTGAAATTCAAGACTTGGAACATATAGGCTGCACTAAGCTGGCCATCCTGGGTGGCTACGAGGAAGCACGCTCTGGTAGAGAAGTTCTGTGCCAGTGTAAAACACTGGAATAAGCCTTCATAGTACCTTCCCCTTCGCCTGTAGCAGGGGAGTTGAGCAGTGGTGATGAGGTGAAAAACACGATCATCCTCTTGACATAACCAAATAATCTCAGGACCGTTTGCTAGATCGAGCAAACGCTGGCAGGACCCTCGCAGGTGGAGAAAGGATGGATAATCCACTGTGCATGCCTTGATCAAGATAACCTCTACTAGCTCATCGGGTAGTGATGAGAAGTTCATTCAACCAACCATATGAAAAAAAACATTTGAAAGGAAACTCTTTACAACATTGATAAGGTAGAGACATGAAAGGATACATGAAACTTCCATTTATGAAAAAGTTGACATGACAAAGCCTGAGTTGACTAGACGTACACCACAAAGAGTGGAAAACCTTCCTAACTCTTCAAACCACACAAAGGCTGAACACACAGGACTAAACTCATGGGAAAATTTATGATGCCTCCTGAGTTTAGCGTGAGGGGTATGGAGTTGGGAAACATCAGTATACACCTCTTGCCTAAGAGACAATCGGGTGGACTCATTTTCCAACACTCCAAGGTCCATTAACTGGCCCCAGAAGCTGTAGTGAAAAATCTGGCATAGGTAAGCCACTCGGAGGTCTCCGGCAACAACAACAGCTTCTTGAAAGGGGTTATCAAGCATCGTACCAAATTCCTCGCCAGTCGTGAACACTCGGAAGAGTCCTTCGTGATACTTTCCCCGACGTGCATAGAGGGAAATTAGGTCATCATCATTAGGAGATAATCCATCCCCAATCCCCAGTGAAGACGAAGCACTCTAGGCGAGTTTGACACGTCATACAGGTGATTACATGTCATGCAAATTCGGGCGTAATTTAGAAATTTCTCATAGCTAGCTAGAGATACAATGTTCTCTAGAGCCTCAGTGGGAAGTGACAATAGGTCGGTAGGTACATTTTCATCAGCCATCTGAAAGTTATAACATCTTTACTTAGTCAATCATAGGAATACATTTATACCACCTGGTTTTCCAGAGTTTCCTGAACCTATCCTCTGATACCAACCGTAGCAACCCCCAAACCCAGGGTGCCTAATGAGACATGATATACTAACATTTCATTACATCATTTACAAATTAGATATCATGTCCCATTACTTCAGAAGATCGTGAGGCTCGGGATTCTGGGAAACCATCTGCTTCTGATTAACTTTATTAGTACCAACCATGCCTGAAAATTTTTAAACAAAAACGTAGGGTGAGAAAATATTCCCACTAAGGGGTTTTAAAAACATTTTAAGAAAACACTTTCTCAAAGCAGTCCTTTTGAAGAGAATAAAACACTTTCCTAAAAATGAAGCATTATATTTTCTTAAAAACATGAAATCCAACATTTTTGAAAACCGCTTGCATAGAGAAGAACATACTTGAAATAAGCTTTAAAGTAAACATGATCAGAGAGCGCAACACATAAAGAATAGACAATGATTAAAATTCAAACAAGGTTACTTAAATTCTAAAAATAATTCTGTAACTAAGCAGGGAACACATCCATAACATGATTCATGAGAATATACAGTTCTTCTAATAGTTTACCACATGAAATTCAGTTCTTGACACATAATTACATTTTCATAGTCATGGGAATTTTCAATTAGGGGATGTCCTATTAGTTGAACTAACCCCTGCTTGACCAATTATCATCACATGCAGAGGGAATGTATAATGCCGGACTTTGTCAAGACCTTTTGTCAAGACCGTATAACATACTTAACAGGTCAAGGATAACTGCCAATCCCATTTCCATGGTAGCACAATCCAAGGCTAACTACCAAGACCGTCGCACATAACGTCTCATGAGACTCATACTTTACCCAATGCATTGGAGCGCTGTATATTTCTGGGCACACCCGTCACATCATTCATATTGCGCTATATAATTCCAGGCGCACCCGTCACATGCGAGTCCAATACATCCCTCACATATCTTGACATGGTATTTCATTCATAGGGTTTTATTCATACAATCTTAATCAAACCCATTTTTCACATACATATTCATAACTTGAAGAAAGTTCAATCATAAATAAAATGAGGCATGCATGCTAAAATCCGTACATATAAGAAATTATCTTAACAATTGAAACATGAGTTTTAAGGAAATGAACATAAACACTTAACATTCCATAACATCATAATACCCAGTTAAAACAAGGTCATTTCATAAACATGAGTACATATTTATTAAAACATGTATACACTTGTAAAAGTTTAAAGAATTCATACTAACCATTTTCGGAAAACAAAAATCCTGATTTATCAAGAATTGTGATAATTAAATATTTCAATTTTAAGAATTATTTTGATATCAAACTATCCCTTAAACTTCATCATTTGTATAAACATGTATAACAATAGTTTTGAGTATTGTTCTTGAAGTAATAATCTTAAAGGGGTACATATGATTTGCAATAAATCTTTATGTGATAAAGCGGTAAATTTTAAAAGAAATAAATACGCTTTTCCTCATATTCGCACATATATGTATATGTACATCTTATAAAATCACATGTACATATATATCTATATGCTCTACATATTTTCATCATCTTACATGTTGATAAAATTGCCTGCAAACTCCATTTTTTTATAGGGCAGAGTAAAACCAGGGTTATTAACATGTGAAATAAAGTGTACACATGCATGTATCGTCTTATATATATATGAAAACATATATATATTTACACACAAGGTGTATATTATTAAAACCGAATTAAAACAAACCCCAAAAGAAAACTTCCTTTAACCCGGTTGAGTTCGGGAAGAGAAGAACAGTGGTAACCGGTTCTTAAGACCTTTATATATATATATTTATATACACTTGCGTAAGAAGTGTATACGACCAGGGATATCCACCAAATCAGGAGAAATTTAAAACGAGACCTTACCTTCGTTCGCCTCTCAAAACAGGAAGAGTGAAATGGTGAGATTCAGTTTTTTTCCTTCGGCCTTATATAATTTTATATATACACATATATACGTAAATCGTATATAAAGTAAAGTATATCAAAACTGGAGAAGACGAAATAGAAGCAAGGATTTTCCCTTACCTGTTTGGAGAGGAGGAGAGGTAGACAAAGCAGATGAATCTGGATGTGTAAACACAATATATATATATATATACATATAACACGTATATAAGTATATATATAAAAACCAAAACTCAAACAAAAACCAAAACAAAACTCATCCCTTACCTTTGCTCGAAGAGGAGGATGGGAAATGAAGCAGCGACAAGAACCGGTGGTCGGAAAGATCAAAGAAGCCAGGTGAAAACTCTTCGGCCCTCGATGGAACCAAGGTTTTAAAGAAAACAGAAGAAGAAGAAGCTTACTCTTCGTGGAGTCATCAACCCGGGGTATCCGAGGCGAAGTCGGTGCTGACTCGTGGAAAGTAGGAGACAACCTGGTCTACTAGCCAGCCTACGAGAGAAAAAAAAACGATCCACCCTAACCTACTGGTTCGATGACACGAGGAAGAAGAAGCTGCGGGACACAGGGAAAAAGAAAAACTGAGAAAAACTGTGGACAGACGGGATTAAACCGGAGAAGATCGTGCGGCCAGAAGCGATGCAGCTTTAAAAGGATTGGACGGCTGCGATCGGATCGGAGAAGATCAGATGGTCTGGATTGTTGTGATGTTTAATAGAACTCAGTTCAACGGGTTTTAAAAAAAATTTTCTTTATTAATATTTTTATTAATTTATTAAAACATTTTTTTTATTATTAAAATTCAATTATTAATCTAACTTTTATTATTTAAACAAAAAACGGAATTGGTCAATAAAAATATATTGATTTAATCAAAACATATTTTCATATATATATATGTATATATATATATATTTTATTTTTAAAACATCAATAATTTTTATTAACCTTATTATATTAACTTTATTATTATTAAACCATAATTATTAATTACTTAATATTACATTATGAAAGGTCAACGGTTCATTTAATATATAAAGAAAACATTGGTTATTCAAAATATATCATATATATATATATATGTTTTAATTTCTTTTTTTTTTAGCTAAATACCATAATTTCCTTAATTAAATATTAATATTAATTAAACATTAAACGTAACTATATTCAATTACACATAAGAGTGTGTTGATATAAACATTACCACTATGAAACACATAAGTAAATGAAATCATAGTTTGACGTAGTTTCCAAAACTGTTAATCCAAGTTATATACATTCGCATTAATATTATCCCTAATATTTAATTTAGAGAAAAAGAATCATTTAATTTGATGCAATATATATATATATATATATATAACTCAAGAGTTAGTACATATTTTCTTAGAGAAAATAAAAACATATCAGATTTAATATAATTACAACATAAAATTTTAATTTCTCAAATTAAGAAAATGTGTATAGTGAATAATAATATTAATTTTCACCGTTTTGTAACATAAAACATAATTTTCATTTTTGGGAAAACAAGAAATAAATAAATTAAATTATCATTGATGTCATTCTTTAAATATTAAAGAAAATTACATAATTAACATTCCGAACCTTTCAGGGGTAATCCATTCTTATCTCCAACGGTCAAAAATAAAACATAGCGGATAGGAGAATCCAACGGTCATATTTATAGCTGTTTGGGTTCAACGGTCGGATTAGTATGCTTATAAAGGGTCTAGTCTCAGGGTGTCCCTCACTCCAGGTGACTGAAGGAGAAAGGAAGAGATGGTTCGTGTGATTCCCTTGGTGCTCAGCACAGTTGCAGTGGCTTTGGCCATCCTCATGTTCATTCTGATGGATTTCAGAAACCCTTACCGCCTTCTTGGGGTCTTGGTAGTTTTAAGCAGTCTCCCAATTATTTTAATTGGGTTTTTAATTGGGATTTTTGGATAGCTTATCTTTTTTTTCGATCAGTGGGAGTTTTATCCACTGTGATGTTACTCATTTGAATAAAGGAGCTTTCATTCATTTGATGCTATTTTATTATTATCATATTATAAGATGATTGTTTATTCACTTAATGGGTGGCATTGTAAAACAAACTTGTCAAAACTCAAAACATGGTTTCTCGGGTCGTTACTTTATTAGTGTTCGATAGGTTGGGATTAGGTTTATGGACATCCTATACTTTTCTCCATATTTTTTTAGACAAGGATTCTAGAGCATGATGTATGGAGGAGGCTTTTCAACCAATGATTAGGTTTTTAGTAACTCTATTTATGCTCCCATCATATATATAGGTGAATAAAAAGGATGAGGTTAATGATATGATTCTTTCATTGGGATTTGAGACATATTAGGGTGGTCAACATGGAATTTCAAGGAGAAAAGCTTTAGGTAGTTGGCCATGGGTTATCGGGATGTGAGGATTCTATTTAATAGGGAACCGACCTAAACAATTTCATTCCTGACCATTAAGGATAGGTGGTTTTTGAGCTCCTTCCATGGTTTTTTTATTTTATATTTCTTGGGAGATATGGGAACCACCAGTCTTAGTGTCCGATCGCTTAGGGAGGTTATTTTCAGATGAAGATTTATACCCCTTTTCTATAATATCAGTTGTATCTGAGAGGGTTTTAGTGGTAGGGAGCACAAGTATTTGTTTGTTAGTCGAGAGTATATGGATTTAGAAAATAGAAGCCTCGTGATGGTTCATATCCATACGGACATAGGGAATAACATGACCATGGAGGATGAATTTAGAGAGGTAGAGGAGATATTCTTTGTTAGATGCATGCATTTGAAGCAGAATCACTGATATAGTCAGGAGTTGTTTGAGGTACAATTACATTATCATCCACCCTTGTGTGTGATTTGTTTAATTCAAGAGAATCTCACTCCTTTGTTTCACATTCTTTGGTCTATATGTTGGAACTGGACGTAGAAAGGCTTCTAGTTCCCCTGGTGTAATCTATACTGATTGGAGGGAAGACTTCTTTGATTGATGTGTGTTGAGGATGTAGGCTGGAGATGGGGAAACACAAGTCAGCGGGGACCATCTTATTTTTGTAGATACAAAAGTTTGATATTATCCTTGGTATGAATTGAATGTATTCCTTGCATACATGAATCAAACACTCTTAGATAAGAGTTTATTTTTTTCCATGTGGATGGAAAACGAGGGGCGTTCATTGGTGAGTGAGGTTATCAAATGGGTGGTAGGAAAGTAGAGCCTCATTTCCCATAGTTGGAGAACCTATTAGTATAAGCTCTAGTTGTTGGTGTTCTCAGGGTTATGGATGATTTCATGGATTTTTCCAATATGAGGTTATGACACTACATCATCAACGCGATGGTGAGTTTGAGGTAGAGTTATTGTTAGATAGGTCGCCGATTTTGATGGTTCCTTATCGGGTGACTCCCACAGAGTTACGTAAGTTGAGGCTTTAGGTGGATGATTTGATGTAGAGAGGTTTAATTTAACCCGGTGTGTCATCATGAGGTGCTTCAGTGTTGTTCACCAAGAAAAATGTTGTTAATATGAGGTTGTGTATAGACTAACATCATTTGAATCATGTAATGGTCAGGAACTGTTACCCTCTTCAAAGGATAGATGATATTGTCGACCAATTGAGAGGGGATAGTTGGTTTTTGAAGATGGATCTATGGTATGGATATCACTAGTTGGGGGTGAAAGATAAGGATGTTAAGAAGTCTGTCTTCAGATGATGTTATAGCCAATTCAAGTTTGTATTCATGTCCTTTGGTGTTACAAATTTCCCAACTGTGTCCATGGGGCTTATGAACTCTGTGATCCGTGATTTCTTAATACAGTTCATTTTCATATTCATCGGTGATATATTTGTATACTCAAAGTCATAGGAGGATTATTCTGAGCATCTTAGAGTTGTTTTCTAGGTCCTTAGACACCACCATCTTTATAGTAATTTCTACAAGTGTGAGTTCTGAACATGAGAGGCATGTTTCCTTGGAAATGTGATGTCTCGCAATTGTTTGTTAGTGGACCCGTCGAAGGTCGAGGTAGTTTTTTCTTGGGAAGCACCCCAGAATGTGGAAGAGGTTTGAATTTTCCATAGTATCAAAAGCTATTATTGATGGGTTGTGCATGATTTCTCTTAATTTGAAGCCCCTCTTATATTTTTGACTAACAAGGGACATGATTTTATGTGGAAATATAAATTCCCTAAAATATTTAGTTATCTAAAGGATAAGTTTTTTTGTTCTATAGTGCTTTGTTTGCTAGAATATGGTGTGTTTTTTGAGGTTTTCTGTGATACAAACCACTTGTATTTGAATTCATATTGAAACAACCAAGAGAGGTGATCTCTTATAGGTCTAGGAATTTATCTCCCCATAAGCATATATATGAAACCCATGATTTGGAGTTGGAAACAGTTGTGTTCATGCTAATGTTATGGTGATATTACCTCATCGGTGAGAATTTTATGTTTTTCATGGTACAAAAGAGCCTGAGATTTGTTTTCTATCAATGGGATCTAAATCTAAATTATTATGGGTGGTTTTTGTTTCTTTAGGATTATGTTTCTTAGATCTGTTACACCCTAGGTAATGGTAATATAGTTTCATATGCATTGATTTAGAAGTCTCGAGAGGATGTGGCTCGGGAATCAGATGATCTTTGGAAATTAATGGAGGATCTTGCAGCAATACATCTTGACATTGGGTCGATAAGTGACTGAGGTTGTATTCATCAGATGACTGTAGAGTCATCTATGATGAAGCAGGTGGAGGAGTCTTTACTGGGTGAATCAAATACATAGGTGATGCACAATCATGTTGTCCATGGAGATTCTCTTTAGAGATGTTCATAATACAATCAAAACCGGGTGTTGTTTTGGGGGAGGTTATTTTTCCCATTGGTGATTATTGATGGAGTTATATATGTGTTTGACAGCTCACATTTAGAGATACATCCTGATATGAAAAATATCTATCATGTCTTTAGGAGATAGCTTTTGTGGATAGGGATGAAATTTTTCGTGGCAATGTTTTTGGAAAAATGTTTTATTTGTCAACAACTGAATGAGGAGCACCATGTTATATAAGGTTTATTAATGTTATTGGATTTCTTCAAGTTCAAATGGGAGGACATATAAATGGATCTCATGATAGGGTTACTCTGAGATCAGGGAATATTTGATGTGGTTTGGGTGAAAGTAGACTAGTTGATGAAATTAAGTGACTTCATGGAAATCTAGGATTTGAGTGTTGTGAATGTTTTAACAAGATAGTATATGGAAGATGTGGTTAGGCTTCACGAGGTACTGAGGAAAATCATTTATGATTTGGATCCTCATTTTTCCTTGATATTTTAGAGTGGATTGTAGTAAGTTTTTGGATCCCAGTTGCGCATTTTCACCTCTTTACACCCTTATACAGATGAGCATATAGAAAAGACCATCTAGATACTATAGAATATATTGAGGCCATACTTCTTAGACTTTGGTGGATATTGGGAATGAAATTTAAATTTCGTTACGTTTTTATACAAAACTATCTATCACTCATCCAATGGCATGGCTATGTTTGTGGAATTGTATGGGTGATCGTGTCATTCTCCATTATGATGGAAGGAGTCTATGGAGTTGGTAGTTCTTCATCATAATGTGTTTCATAGAACAACCAAGAAGATCCAATTTGTTCACAAGGTGATGAGGGTGGAACAGGACAGTCAGATGGATTATGGTGATTAAAGTCATAGGCCCTTGGATATTGAGGTTTGGAGACCATGTGCTTTGGAGAGTCTCCCCTCAGCTTGGGAAGCAGAGGTTTGGTAGTGGGATTAATCTTTCTCTTAGGTTTTTTGGGACCTTTGAGGTGTTTGGGAGATTCGGTGATGTGTCATATCGGTTGGAAGTTATAGTATAGATGGAAAGGATCCATGAAATCGTATACATGTCTCAGTTTTGTTGGTATCTTCATGATAAATCCCAAATTATTTATTGGGGAGTGTTGGATATCAAGGACAACATGATGTTTGTGGATCGACCAGTAGAGATCTGGGATTTTCAAGAGAAGGCTTCATCTGGATGAACAATTCCATTGGATAAAATATTGTGGAGGAATAGTTTCCTAGATGAGTGTACTATGGAGTGAGAGATATAGATTTGTGCCTAATAGCCGGAGCTATTTTGAGTTTTCTTTTGCCCTGTTTTGTTTGATGATGTTGTAATAGACCAAATATTTATAAATAAAATGCCCTTTTTGATTGAATTAAATGTCCTATTATGTATTATGGTTATAGAAAATATATTCAATTTATAGTTTTTGTTATATCCAATTGAATTTAAAATATTATTAATCATCATAACCATTGATAATATATTCGTTAAACTATGATCATATGATTTTTATAAATATAAGGTTTTGATAAATCCAATTGACATAGAAAAAAAGATAAATGTTTTCAACAAATAAGATCATTCCCTATGAAGCCCATTTATCGATAAGTCTATAGGAGATTATATAACCAAACTTTTACCTTTACCAAAATGAATTCAATATCTAATAAATAAAGTACTATATAAACTGTTTATTGGGGAAGTTCATTCTCCTAGAGATTACGACCCAAACCATATACACTGAAACACCCCATGAAAATATCACCATCGCACACCTTACCCTTAGAGAGTTTTTTGGTGTAATAAAGTTATATGTATCAAGACATTAAGAATATGAATGTGAATATAGTATTTTCAATAGAATAAGGGTTATATTTACTTCTTATTGTTGTTACTTTAAAAATGATTTTTATTTTGATATGATAAAATAAAAATTGTATTTTTAGGTAATAAAAATATCGAATTATCAAATTTATTTAGATAAATTAATGTATTTTTTAAATAAATAATATTTTAATATAATAATAATATTATTAAATAATGATTATTAATTGTAAATGATAATATTTTTTTTATGAAATCAAATTTCATTTTTATAAGTGTTAAAAAATATTTATTGTGAAAGAAAACATCATTTCACAATAAATATCGATTCATAATATATAAGTTAGAATTAAAATGTTTAGAAAATTATTTTTATAAAATAAATATTATCTACGGAATTTGTACATCAAAATTATCCAAAGGTTAATTTTTTAGAAATTTTCCGATACAATCAAAGTTTTGGGTAAAAATTAAATACAGTATGAATATATGGTGTGTATTATGAAATCATAATGACCCAAAAGTGGTGTAATGAATTCTATAAAAGTTTTACATGAACAAATATATATTTTAAATTTACAATATTGTGTTTTTATGTTATTTAATTATTTTTATAAATCCTTTATGAAATTTCCAAAACATATATTATATTTTACAGTTTTAAAATAATTTTATTAAGAACATGACTCATTTCCACATCACAAAGGGTAATATTTTAATGATTTTGTACATTTAACTTATGAAACAATGAAAAAATATATTATTTGGAAAAAAACATGGACAAAAACCATGATAAGGTTTTTGGTTTTGATTACATTATTATATAGAGTCCAAAACTTATGTTTAGGAAAAAATAAAGAAATACCCTATCTTTTTCTATATAAACCCAAAAAATATCTCATTAATATTCACGAAAAAACACTTAAGTGCATCCTTAATCTTCACTACTTTCTCTAGATTTCTCTCGAGTTTCCCCAATCTCTCAAGAAGCTCCTCCCAAGATTTTGGAATCACCCTCCCAATCTATGGGATCCTTTCCTTTTCATGTTTATTCAAACCTCTTCAAATTCTTATACCTTTTATATCCGATTATTAATAATGGGATATGTTCTTCCATATCCAACTTACTAACCTTATGATTTATAAATTATGATAGTCCCCTTTCTCTCTTATTAATCCCTCCCATGAACATTTATGTTCCCTCGTTATGCTGGAAAATTTTTATTGTGATTTTCCATACCAAAAAAATTGTGTAATGAATACCCGTGCCCATTTTATATCAAGGGTGTTCAAATTTATGCACTTATACTTCTTCCATTATCATGGGATTAAATATGATGAAATATTTTCTAATTTATATGATCTATGTGGCACGCTTATTCATGTACAAGATATAATTATGATGGGTGTTCCCAAATAACGCTCCAATGAATTGGGTAATGTTTTAGTTTAACAAGATGCCATGTATAGTGTACATGAGGTTATATTAAGTGCATTATGTTATTCTATATTTGTGGTTAACTTTAACTAATTTTTATGATGGCATGTTTAATGTTTTTTCCACATACATGTGTTTCCTTTATGTTATCATGCAATATCTTGACTCATTGTTGATGTTTACGATTCTCACCCCTTTTATGTGCCATTCATATGCCTAATGTATAAAATGAAATACCTTATTCATGTGATGATTTTATTATTCACTTACTATTATTTATATTTCATCCCTTTTGTAACACACCAAGATTTCACGATACGCTTCTCTTTCAATAATACAATAGCTTGCATTGTACGCAAGTTTGAGATTCTAACACACCGCGACAAATCAACGTAGCAGTTATGAATAGTAATACCCACTTTTTGAAATTATATAAATTTTATATTTCAAAATGGAATTCTTTTTTGGATTCGGAATATCGAAATTAGCCTATGTTGAATTTTTGGTATTTTTCTGAGAACTTCCAATTTTTTTTATGAATAGTGAAAAATACTTAAAAACAACTTTTTTAATCAAAATAATTTATAGTGGTAAATTATACTATTGAGTGGTTTTAAAGTGTAATTAGAATATATTTTTACCATTTTATCCAATGGTGGTCATTAGAATTAATTTCACTTTGAAATTGGACATAAACAATTGTCAATCTTTTGATATATATTGGTTCTTAAAAACACGCTATTTGTTCCGACAGTGGGAATTAATTATAAAATTAATTAATGAAACTTATATGTTTGGAATTTTTTAAAATAGACATTATTTTTGAATTTGGAATATCAATTATAGCTTAAGGTGAAATTTTGGCATTGTTCTGAAAAACTTCAATTTTTGATGAATAGTGAAACCACTAAGTGGTATTTAAAAAAATGATTTTTCGTTTAAATGAAACATTACCACTTCTGTGATTTGATTTTCAAAAATCCGACATACATGGTTGTCATTTGGAAGTAAAATGTGGTTCAATGGGATTAAAATAATTTTTTGGTGAATATTATTTTTTAAGTATAATTAAACGCGATTAAAGGTAATTAGTGAAATTTAAGGTAAAAATGATATTATAAAAATAGGAAATGACATTTACACTTGTCCTACACCTATTGGATGAGTCATGGAAGACCAATACAATCCATGGGTCAACTTGGGTACCCCATGGAGCCACTTTGGAAGGAAAATGACATTAAAATCTTTTTATTTAATGTTAAAATAAAAATGTCACAAACATGAGTTGTTTTACTAAAACAATTTTTAAATGTGGTTATAAAAGTCATATTTTTGACTATAAATATTCATTATAAAGATAAAAAGAATTCATACATCATGATATTTGTTTTATAATTTTTAGACATTAAATAAATTAAATTATTTATGACACCATGATGATGCAACGATTACCTCATTAATTAACTATTTTAATAAAATGGAAGGATAATGTAAAATCTAACAATTACACTTGTCCAAAGCATATTTAATGAGTATATTTAGAACCCTTATCACCTTATACTCGAAATATATAATTTTGGGACCTTTAAAATCCGAAACCCATTATATAATAAAGTAACATTTCATTACTTTCCAAGAGTGCCCCTCCTCTCCTCTTATAAAAGGCCCCCAACTCTACCACCTTACTCACACCTTAAAAGCCTTTTGGCTCGGCCAAACTCTGCCCAAATACTCTCTCAAATTCCCTCTCTTACTCCTAGAAGCCTCACTTTGGGCATAATTCTTCCCAAGGAAGCCTTTGGCTCATATCAAAAAAGATTTACCCGATTTTAAGGTAATGTCTTCTCATATGTTATTTTGTCTTATTTTGATTCTCCAACCCATTAAACTCTTTTTATTCCTTTATTTTGTAAAAAAACCAGTATTTTCAATATACTAGGATGTTTTTATAAGAAGTATTAGAGCTACAATTACACACACCTACATATAATGGTTAAAGAACATACTGTTTCTGTGGATAGTGAATTTCTACCTCACGAAATGATCATTGTTCAACACTCATATAACACCTTCAAAGGTGGCCATTATGATGAAACTATTTTTTATATATTATATATATTACGTTTATGTTTTCCTTATTCTTATTTATTTTTTATTTATGGCACACCTTTATGATTTCCATTATGGGTAAACGCGATAATTTCATTTTAGGAAGCGTGGACTACCGCCCCCTCAAAGTGATTTGAATTGTTAATGCCATAAGTGGGATGTATAAAGGATGGAGGAAATGGTATTATACATTATATTATACTAGAATTATATTATACCTTTATATAATTATAACTTCATTCCATTAAATATGAAATATAAATGAAAGTAGCGTTCATGCGTATGTACGACTTACCGTCTCCATGAATGGTGCATTTCATTTCTTACCTCTACATGTTATGTAATATTATAAATGAATGTATATACTGGATATATATGATGTATATGATATATACATCATGAATATAATTATGGATATAATGGATATTTTACCACATGAACAACTTGTAATTTTAAGAAGTTTATTTTTGACTCAAGTACCAAAGATCGACAAAATGACCGTTATTAACATAAATAATTACATAATGTTCATAAAATGGTAATAAGTGATATAAAAGGAATAATAAACTTGAAAAAGTTTCTTAAGCAATTATAAATTAACTCTAGTTTATTATTCAGGAGGTTAAATAACGGTCGAGTCAAGTCAGACATGAGGTAAGGGAACTTCTTAACCCAATTTCCATTCTTTGGGTTAATCTCCTACTTTCAAATTATGTCATGATATTATTATGTCCTATCTTGTATTTTTACTTTCTTTATGTGTACTTATAGTGAATACACATAATATATCTATTTTATTTAAAAAATCTGATCTTTTTAAGGGACTTCGTCTCAATCACCATTCATTGAGGCATATTTTGTTTTATACACAAATTTCTTTTATACGGTGTATAAAACCATTTGACTTCTACATTTATTCAAAATGAATCTTTTTATATAAAGCGTTTTACTAAATGAAAAAAGGAATGTTTTTCTTGTCATACGTATGCGGTGACAATGACTTCTCCGCCGTCGTGACATTTATTTGAGTTTCGGCTTCCTCTACAAGCCATAACATTTTTTAAAATGAAAAATAAATACCATTTTTTAATTTTCTTTCATTTTGGTATTGAAAATGGTTTTGATAATATTTTTATTATATCAATGTGTTGTATTGATATCTTGTGATTGAAATGTGGAAATGTTATGTTTCCTTTATTCATGTTTTATGTGATACGATTATGTTATGGTTTATGATATGTTTAAATCTATTCATATGAGGAATGAATTGGAATTAATAAGTGACGGGTGGAGCCCGCTATAGCTCCTCAATGCATCGGCAGGTCTCATGAGACAAACTAGTGTCTTGGAACGAGGCCTTGACAAAATCTTATTTTTGGTCTTGGCACGAGGCCTTGGCTACGTGGTTATGATAGTCTGGCATTATGCATTCCATCATTATGAAAGTGGTTATTGATATTACATGTGATTATTTGACTAGTAGAATATCCATGTGAATAAGTAAATGGCATTATCTCATTTTAATTTTTCCATATTATGTTGAAGTTCAAGTTTAAAAGGCTTTTGTTTTAGTTATACATTGCCTTAAATGTTTATATTTATTTATGAAATCTTCTGCTATATTGTTATCCTTACTGAGCATCTGACCTCACCCCTTTCAATGTTTTAATATTTTCCCGGATGTGAAGAAGTATTTTATGAATGAACTGCAGGGATAGTCAGAAGAGGATACGAGTGTGGACTATGGAGACTTTGTTATTGTAGTTTTTCACTTTATGATGTAATGTAACATTTATGAATGTATCTAGTGTTTCTAAGGCTACTAAACTAATCAGTCTTTAGAGACTTGATCTTTTGTGATCATGCTAATGTTACGCAATAATGCACCGACTCTGGGTAACTGGGGTCGGGGCGTTACAGTTGGTATCAGAGGCAGTTTAGTACTAACCTTGGAAGCTAGATTTAGATACACTCTGATTAGAGAACATAGCCCAAAGATAGACTTTGAGGATTAGTATAGAAGAACTTCCTAGAATTTTGTTGTTATAGAGATTTTGTGAGCTTTCCAAGAAATACATCCATGTCTGGATACAAGCAGGTAGAGGCGGCTCTGGAACAGATGTACCTAGGGGTAAAACCCTAAAACAACGCTTTGAGCTAGACTCGAATGGGAACTGGTGCACAACAATGGGCCTTGCTGCACTCTTGGTTACGACACTCCTGGGGGATATGCTTAGGATAATTATCATTTTCTTTACAAACCATTATGAAGGGTTTATGAGTATATAATTCCTCAAAGGAAATTTTTTTTATGATTATGGATTATATCCATAAATTGTTCAATTTATGTTAAGTGTTTTAAAAGTATAGAATTATGTATTTTGATTCATAAACTAATCTAGTTTATGCCATTGTTTAGAAATGGTGCCTAGTGGGAGGAATGATTAGAGTTGTTATGTTGTTATTAAAGAATTTTGTCATTTTAGTGTTGTATCAATAATGTACTGGTTATAATCAGTATGGAGTATATAAGGATTGTACTACAGTACTATTTCATCAAGGACTTGAGATTGTGTGGAACCAAGAAAAGTGACTCCACAACGGGTTAATTTTTTGGAAAATATATAGTTGAGAGAGAGATAAACCATAATATGGTTCTGATACCGAGATAGTGATTTTGGAATAATACATGATTGAATCAGATAAATTATATTGGATATTTTTAACTTCCTTGAAACTGATTAATGATTTGTATACATTTTTGGATAGAAGGAGTATATCTAGTATTCTATAAGGAATAAGGGATCATGAATGTAATCAATAAGGATTTATGGTAATTTATGATGTTGCAGTGCTTTAAAAGAATACATGATGAAGGTGTTCACATGTTGTTACGCGGAAAAATGGATCTTCATTATGTTTACCTTCCTTATAAAATTTGGACTGTGAGTTGGACAGAATTATTTTGGATAACTATAAAGGTTGGAATGGATTAAGTTGAACCTTGGATAGTATTTTTTAAGGTAAAAACATTTCTGAATATTATTTTTGGAATATTATAATACTATAGTTTTAGGAAAAGGGAAACCTGTAGGTCGGGGGATAACTCGTCGCGTCGGAAAAATCTATAGGAATCGAACCCACAACCATAGTGCGACAGGCCTATATTACCTACCACTAGCCTACAAGAAGTCCCTAGTTATTAAAAAATAGTTTTCCTAATCTAAATGGTATGTGGTAATATTTGGAACCTTATACAATTTGGATAAATAGAATATTTTTGAGTTCTGTTACCATTTGGAGTGAAAGATGGGTTCGTGGTAAAAATTTATTAAAGAATGAAAGACTACATGATAATTAAGTATATTTCCTTACGTTCTTAGAAAATCTCTTAAATAAATTCCTCAACTTTATAAAAGGTAACTTAAAACCAAAACTTTGTCGGTTAACTTTTCCAACTGGGGATTCAATAACCGTTTAACCAATCACAAGTTTGTGATTTTCTTGTGGTTAACTTTCTCCTAATCCTGTTTTCTACAAATCTCCATCAGACCTTGATGGTTTTTTTCTCCTCCATATCCATATTTTCATAGAATACTAGTATGGGCTATCTCGGGTGACCTTTGTACTTCTCTTTCTTTCTTTTAATGTTATATTCTTATTAACCCTATTTCCGATGTGGGTTTTCCACAAAGGTATTTTCTATTTTCAACGTTTTATTTTCGAAAAATATTTTCAAATTGCGATGACGCAATTTATTTAAGGAGGGGAGAATGTAACACCCCAAGCTTTCCCGATATGCTTCTCTTTCAATAATACAATAGCTTGCATTGTACGCAAGTTCGAGATTCTAACACACCACGACCAATCAAAGTAGCAGTTATGAATAGTAATACCCACTTTTTAAAATTATATAAATTTTATATTTCAAAATGGACTTCATTTTTGGATTTAGAATATCGAAATTAGCTTATGTTGAATTTTTGGTATTTTTCTGCGAACTTCCAATTTTTTTTATGAATAGTGAAAAATACTTAAAAACAACTTTTTAAATCAAAATAATTTATAGTGATAAATTATACTATTGAGTGGTTTTAAAGTTTAATTAGAATATATTTTTTCCATTTTATCCAATGGTGGTCATTATAATTAATTTCACTTTGAAATTGGACATAAACAATTGTCAATCTTTTGATATATATTGTTTCTTAAAAACACGCTATTTGTTGCGACATTAGGAATTAATTATAAAATTAATTAATGCAACTTATATGTTTGGAATTTTCTAAAATAGAAATAATTTTTGAATTCATAATATCAATTATATCTTAGGGTGAAATTTTGGCATTGTTCTGAAAAACCTCAATTTTTGATGAATAGTGAAACCACTAAGTGGTAGTTAAAAAACTGATTTTTCATTTAAATGAAACATTACCACTTTTTTGATTTGATTTTCAAAAATCCGACATACATGGTTGTCATTAGGAATTAAAATGTGGTTCAATGGGATTAAAATAATTATTTGGTGAATAGTAAATTTAAGTTTAATTAAACGCGATTAAAGGTAATTAGTGAAATTTAATGTAAAAATGATATTATAAAAATAGGAAATGACCTTTAAACTTGTCCTACTCCTATTGGATGAGTCATGGACGAACAAGAAAATACATGGGTCTACTTGGGGACCCCATGGAGCCACTATGGTAGGAAAATTACATTAAAAGCTTTTTATTTAATGTTAAAATAAAAATGTCACAAAATGAGTTGTTTTACTAATTTTTTTTTAAATGGGGTTATACAAGTCATATTTTTGACTATAAATATAATTATAAAGCTAAAAATATTTCCTACATCATGATATTTGTTTTATAATTTTTAGACATTAAATAAATTAAATTATTTATGACACCATGATGATGCTGCGATTACCTCATTAATTAACGATTTTAATAAAATGGAAGGATAATGTAAAATCTAACAATTACACTTGTCCAAAGCCTATTGGATGAGTAGATTTCTAACCCTTATCACCTTATCCTAGAAATATATAATTTTGGGACCTTTAAAATCTGAAACTCATTATATAATAAGGTTACATTTCATTACTTTCCAATAGTTCCCCTCCTCTCCTCTTATAAAAGGCACCCACCTCTACCACCTTACTCACACCGTCAAAGCCTTTTTGCTTGGCCAAAATCTGCCCAAATACTCTCTCAAATTCCCTATCTTACTCCTAGAAGACTCACTTTGGGAAGAATTCTTCCCAAGCCTTTGGATCAAATCAAAAAAGAGTTACCCGATTTAAGGTAATGTCTTCTCTTATGTTATTTTGTTTTATTTTGCTTCTCAAACCCCTTAAACTCTTTTTATTCCTTTATTTTGTAAAAAAACCAGTATCTTAAATATTCTAGGATGTTTTTATAAGAAGGATTCGAGCTACACTTAGACAAACCTACATCTAATGGTTAAAGAACATACTGTTTCTGTGGATGGAGAATTTCTGCCTCACGAAACGATGATTATTCAACACTCATATAACACCTTCAAAGGTGGCCATTATGATGAAACTATTTTTTATATATGATACATATTATGTTTTCCTTATTATTCTGTATTTTTTATTTATGGCACACCTTTATGGTTTCCATTATGGGTAAATGCGATAATTTCATTTTAAGAAGCGCGGACTACCGCCCCCTCAAAGTGATTTGAATCGTTAATTCCACATGTGGGATGTATAAAGGATGGAGTAAATGGTATTATAAATTATATTATACTGGAATTATATTATACCTTTATATAATTATAACTTCATTCTATTAAATACAAAATAGAAAAGAAAGTAGCGTTCATGCGTACGTATGGCTTACCGTCTCAATGAACGGTGCATTTCATTTCTTACTTCTAAATGTTATGTAATATTATAAATGAATGTATATAATGGATATATATGATGTATATGATATCTACATCATGAATATAATTATGGATATAATGGATATTTTACCACATGAACAACCTGTAATTTTAAGAAGTTTATTTTTGACTCAAGTACCAAAGATCGACAAAATGACCGTTATTAACATAAATAATTACATAATGTTCATAACATGGTAATAAATGATATAAAAGGAATAATAAACTTGAAAAAGGTTCTTAAACAATTATAAATTAACTCTAGTTTATTATTCAGGAGGTTAAAGAATGGTCGAGTCAAGTCAGACACGAGGTAAGGGAACTTCTTAACCCAATTTCCATTCTTTGGGTTAATCTCCTACTTTCAAATTATGTCATGATATTATTATGTTCTATCTTGTATTTTTACTTTCTTTATGTGTACTTATAGTGAATACACATAATAGATCTATTTTATTTAAAAAAATGATCTTTTTAAGGGACTTCGTCTCAATCACCATTCATTGAGGTATATTTTGTGTTATACACAAATTTCTCTTATACGGTGTATAAACCCCTTTGACTTTTACATTTATTCAAAAGGAATATTTTTATACGAATCATTTTACTAAATGACAAAAAGGAATGTTTTTCTTGTCGTACGTATGCGGCGACAACGACTTCTCCGCCGCCGTGACCATTATTTGAGTTTCGGCTTCCTCTACAATCCATACCTTTTTTTAAAATGAAAAATAATTACCAAGTTTTAATTTTCATTCATTTTGGTATTGAAAATGGTTTTGATAATATTTTTTTATATCAATGTGTTGTATTGATATCATGTGATTGAAATGTGTAAATGTTATGTTTCCTTTATGCAGGTTTTATGTGATACGATTATGTTATGGTTTATGATATGTTTAAACCTATTCATATGAGGAATGAATTGGACTTAATAAGTGATGGGTGGAGCCCGCTATAGCTCCTCGATGCATCGGTAGGTCTCATGAGACAAACTAGTGTCTTGGCACGAGGCCTTGACAAAATATTATTTGTGGTCTTCGCACGAGCCCTTGGCTACATGGTTATGATAGTCTGGAATTATGCATTCCATCATTATGAAAGTGGTAATTGATATTGAATGTGATTATTCTACTAGTAGAATATCCATTTGAATAAGTAAATGGCATTATCTCATTTTACTTTTGCCATATTATGTTGAAGTTCAAGTTTAAAAGTCTTTTGTTTTAGTTATACATTGCCTTAAATGTTTATATTTATTTATGAAAGCTTATGCTATATTGTTATCCTTACGGAGCATCTGAGCTCACCCCTTTCAATGTTTTAATATTTTACAGGATGTGAAGAAGTATTTTATCAATGACCTGCATGGATAATCAGAAGAGGATATGAGTGTGGACTATGGAGACTTTGTTATTGTAGTTTTTCACTTTATGATGTAATGTAACATTTATGAATGTATCTAGTATTTCCAAGGATACTAAACTAATAGGTATTTCGATACTTGATCTTTTGTGATCATGCCAATGTTATTCAATAATGAACCGACTCTGGGTAACTGGGGTCGGGGCGTTACACCTTTGTTATGTATATTCCCAGGTTATCCCATGTACTTTTTAGAATGATGGAATAATATGATCATGTTAAGGAAGTTTTCAATAATATCGATGTTCCACCTATATTAGGTTGTTATGTAATGTAGATAATTCTAAAATACAAAATAATTATTTATATTATGGATTTTATTATGTAATAAATCATGAATTAATGTTTAATAAAAATAAGGGTTTTCAGAGTTGGTATCAAAGGGAGGTTTAGTTATTTTAGAGATTAGGATTAGGAAAATCAGGAAAAATATTTATGGATAACACTAAACATAAGAAGACATCCCTAAATTTCAATAAAGTATAGAGTAAGTGGTTTTCAAGAAAATAAATCCCTATCTGGATAATACAAGTGAATGTGTATCTGGCACAGATGGACCTAGTGGTAACTCCCTAAAACACCGCATTGATCTAGACTCGATCGGAAAGTGGAGCATGGCAATGGGCCTTACTACACACCTATTTTAACACTCCTAGGGGATATGGTTTTGTAAATTCATAATCTCATTATTAAACATAATAAGGGAATATTTTTTTAATAAAATTCAATGTTTGAAAATTGGTCATGGATGACATCTATTGAAGCTGCTAAATACATTAGTTAAATAAATACATGTCATTTATATAAAATACATTTATAGATACTGGATTTATTTTTATGTGTTTAATAGTTTAAAATTACTCATCCTAAATTTTCCATTTATTATATGCAATGGCTGGAAATAGGAGGAATCGAGTAAAAAACCAATGTGAAGGGTAATGAGATGAAAACACCAACAATATTCCCCATTTGATGAGAGTGATAATCATGAACATTGTGATGATACTCTCTCAGTTGACTCAGATAATGAATAGAAAATTGAATATAGAGGAATTCCCGAAACCCCTTTAGAAATAAAAAGTTATAATTGAGAACTTTATGTGAAAAGGAATTTTTACATTCAATGGATTATCTGATCCCTTAATCATAGAATAATGGATCAATTCCATTGAGAAGATATTCTCCATCATTCAATGTTCCAAGAAAGGGAATGTTATACTAATTGTTTATAATATGGTCTGATAAGATGATTAGTGGTGGACATTGATAAAAAAATACGATGCCTAGGGAAGATATTGAAGCGATGGGGTGTAAGGAATTCTAGAAAATGTTTTACATACAATATTTTCCTCACACTCTTTGACTTAAAATGGAAAGGGATTTACTTTCCCTCAAGAAAAAGGTTGATGAATTCATCAGGGCATTTTATGAAAAATTCACAATACATTCATGATACACCTTCGACATTTTTTACCCCCAAATGTGAATTTAAACACTTATTTGGTGGGATAAAATCAAGTCTAAAAAATCCTTACCAGTTCAAGAGTTTGATAAATACGAGGAAATTGTCCATTGTACCCTCAAAGTTGAAATGAAGATTAGCGAATATCAAGGGAATCGTAGGGATAAGAAGTTGAAAGTATAGATTAATTCTAGCAGTGAGATGGAGAAATCTAATGATGTTAATAAATTTCAACATCCCACTTGCAAAAGTTGTGAAAAAAGTACCCTATAAATTTCCTATGGGGGACAAGTAAATTATTTAGGTGTGGAAAGGATGGTCACCTAGCTAGTGATTATCGACTGAAGAAAACCACAAATGTAATGAAAGAGAGTAATGTTCAAGTATACCCTCAGAAAAGTTTCTAATGTTTCATATACAAGTAAAAATGGACATTATGAAAACCACTAAGAAAAACCAAGGGATTTCTGACACAATCAATGCCAACAACCTCTAAGGTAGCAAGAGAGATCATATACCATCACAACAGCTAAGGTGGATCCTGACAATGAAGTGGTGATGAGTAAAGTAGTTATTCATTCAAGAATAGATAAAATTCTTTTTTATTCTATTTATACACATTATTTCATATAAAACAAATTTATTAAGATTATTAGAACACCCCCACAAATCATAGAAGTAGATATTTTGGTGAAAATTAAAAATAGGTCAATTATTTCATCCCAAGGATATAACTCCCCCCCTATTAGAATTTGTTGGGTGAAAATCCAAATTAACCTTGTGATACCATCTTTAGTAGAATTCAATTAAATTCTAATTATGAATTTCTTTTCATTTTATAGATCGAACATAGATTTTCATGATAAGGAAATCACTCTTTTTATCACAAATCATCCTCCAATTCTATACAAGTACAAGGAAGAGGATGAATATAATTTAGCACCAACATCTCAAGAATGGATATTATTTCCCTATGGGAAGGAATATATAGATTAATTGATTGAGTATGAAGAAAATATCATCCTTGAATACATTCCCATTATGAGGGAATACACTGATGTGTTTCAAAATAGTTTCCTAGTCTTCCTCCTAGATGAGAGGTATATTTTTTCAATCGATCTTATACCTAGGGATTTTAGAATATACAATACTACATATAGAATGGATGTTGTGGAACTTGAGGAGGTTATGAAACAACTACTAGAGAATCTTGATAAAGGTTTTATATGCCCATGTACTTCACTATGGGTTGCATCAAACCTCTTCATCATGAAAAATTATGGGTCAATGCACCTTTTCATTGATTATCATGAGCTCGACAAGAATACAATAAAGAACAAGTATATTCATACACATATTGATTAATTTTTTGATCAGCTACACGGATCCCAATATATCACCTATGTGGATATACAGTCAGGGTATTATCAAATAAGGGTAAATTAGGAGGATATCCCCACGACTTCTTTCCATACAGGGTATGAGCACTATGAGTTCATAGTAATTACATTCATACTCACTAATTATCCAAAAATATACATGGACATTATTAATGGAGTCTTTATAGACTACATTGAGAGATTTTTGGCTGTCTTTATTGATGATATTTTAATATACTATAATAGTAAGGATGAACATGAGAAGAATTTTAGAACTATGCTAAATGCCTTTAAAAAAGAGAATATTTATGAAACGTATAGAATATTGGAGTTCTAGTTAAAGGAAGTATCATTCATAGGGAACATTACCACCAGTAATGGGATATATTTGGACCCTTCAAATATAGAATCAATTGAAGTATGGATGAGGCTGAAATCCGTGACAGATGTCCATAGTCTATTTAGATTAGCTGGGTACTATCATTGATTTGTGATAAATTTATCACAATTATCAAACACTTTTACCAAGATAACTCTAAAGGGAGTCAAGTTTGTTTGGAATAATGAATGTGAGGAGAGCTTAAAGGATATGAAAAAGATCCTTATCATTTAACCTATACTTAAGCTACCCATAAGTGGGGATATTATTGTTGTATATAGCGATTCTTAGAAGAAAGGATTTTTCTATTTACTATTTCAGAATGAAAAAGTGATAGCCTTTGCTTCACAAAAAAAATTTAATCAACATAACTTTCCAATACTTGATTGAGAGTTTTTTGTAGTAATCTTCATATTGAAAATTTTGTGGCATTATATATTTGGGTAGAAGTGTGAAATAAAAAAAATCATAAAAGCCCCAAGTATATATTAATATAGAGAAAGAAGAATTTGGTCAAATGAAGATGATTATAGATAATTAAGGATTATAAATACTTAATCCACTTCCATCCTTGGAAATAATATAACGTTTCAGATTCTTTAAGTATAAAGGATCTGATAATTTTATCATTGATGAGAATTGAGAAGGATATGATCTTCTTAGACGTGAAAAGGATGGACATGGGAATCATAATGGATAAAATATAATAAATCCTTTCTCAAATGATTGTTTAATCATCCCTTATAGAGAATATCAAGTATGATAGCAGAGATGATGTGGAAATTCATAATATGGTGGAAGCTATAAGAAAAGGGAAGTCTTCAGAGTTCAAAATTAATAAGTATGGATTTGTAAGATTTCCGTTATGACTATGTGAACCATCAATTCCAGTATTAAAGAAGGAGTTATTGGATGATGCACATGGATTGACATTTTCCATCCATCAAGGGAGAACAAAGATGTATCGAGATCTCCGAGATCATTATTGGTTGGAATGTATGAAGACTTATATCATGAAATATACATCAAGGTTCATTTTTTGTTATCATGTGAAAAATAAATGAAAAAACCAAGGGGATGATGTAACCATTACCCATACCTATATAGAAATGGAAAAACATAACCATGGATTTTGTCATCTCTCTTAAGAAGAAATAAAGAGTAAATAATGCTATATGGTTTGTGGGGGATCATATTTCAAATAATTTTCACTTAATTGAAATCTGAGAGGACTTATCACATGATAAAATTACAAGTATATACATTAAAGAAGGGATGAGGCTGTAGGGAACACTACTATCGATTATATCTGATTGAGATCCAAAATTTACCTCCATGTTCTAGAATAGTCCCTAATATTCTCTAAATACTATATTGAACATCAACATGACTTGTCACCCTCAAACTGATGTCCAATCTGAGTTGAATATCATGAAACTCAAGGTAATGTTGAAAGCAGGATCAATGAACTTAAATGGTGTATTAGATTAAGAGCTTACATTGGCTGAGTTCTCATACAATAATAGTTTCCACTCAAGCATCCAAATGGACCCCAATAAAGGATTTTATGGGAATAGGTGAAGAACACCTACATGATGGGATGAAGTTGGTGAATACAAACTACGGGGTCTTGAAATGGTCGAGGAAATGGTAGAAAGGGTCAATACCATTTAGTAACACATAAAGGATGATTAGAGTAGAAATAAGAGCTATAGTGACAATAATTGATGAGACCGTTAGATTGAGGTTAGAGAGAAGGTATTCCTATTCATATCCTTATGGAAGAATGTCATGATATTTGGGAATAAGGGAAAGCTTAGTCTAAGATACATTGGTCCCTTTGAGTTCCTTGATCGCATCAGAGTGGCGGACTATCAACTTGAACTCACACCTAACCTATCTGAAGTGCATGATGTGTTTCATATATCCCTCTTGAGGAAGTATATACCAAAACCCTCACATGTTTTGAATTTATTGGTGGTACCATTGAAGTAGGATCTCTTATATGAGGAGCAGCTCATGAAGATATTTGATCATATATACAAAGTCATTCAAAATAAGGCAATGCGTCTAATCAGAGTGATATGGAGAAACCAAAATTTTGAAGAAGAGATGTAGGAACCATATGAGGTGATGAAAAAAAATTACCCCCATATATTTTAGTTTTTGAAATAAAATTTCAAGGGTAAATTTTTTGAAGGGAGGAAGATTTTCACAACCATAACTTTTATAAAACAAAAATCATTTTTGAATGAATTAAATGACCTATTATGAATTATGGTTATAGAAAAATCATGCAATTAATTGGTTTTATCATATTTTATAAAATTTAAAATATGGTTAAGCATACTGATTTTTGATAATATAGCTATTTAATAGTGATCATATGATAAATACATGGTTATGATAAATACAATTGACACAGGAAAAAAGCAATGACCTCAACTAGTAGGATCTTACCCTATTAAACCCATTTATTAGAGATTTTAAAGGATATAACATCATTTTTATTTACCCTTGACCAATCCCATGATGATATCCAACAACTAAATCTTGATAGAAACCATTTATGTTATAAGTTCAAGCTAACTGAGATCATAACCCGAACCATGTACGCCGAACCACCCCGTGAAAATCTCACCATCATGCATCTTACCCTTAAAGAGTTTGCAGGTGTATTAAAGAGAAATTTATAAAGACCCTAAGAATATGAATATGTATATTTTATTTTCAATGTACTAATGGTTATATTTACTTCCTATTGTTGTTACCTTAAACATGATTTTGATTTTAATACAATAAAAAAAATTGTATTTTTGGATAATATGAAATTTTAATTAAGAAATTACTTTTGACGATTTAATGGATATTTGAAATAATTATTATTTTAATAAAATATTATTTTTAAATAATAAATATAAAATTTAAATGATAATATAGTTTTTATGAAGTCAAATTTAATTTTTATAAGGGTTTGAAAACTATTATTGTCAAAGAAATAAATATTTGATAATAAATATTGCATCATATTTTAACTGTGAAAATTAAAATATTTATCAAATAATTTTTATAAAATAAATATTATTTTCTGAATTAGAAATTCAAAATTATACAGTGGTGAATTTTTCAAAATTTTCCAATAAGGTCAATCTTTTTGGTAAAAATTAAATACGACATAAATATACAGTGTGTATTATGACATTATAATGACCCAAAAGTGTTTTAAAAAATTATATAAAATGGATCCACGACCAAATATAAATTTCCCATTTAAAATAATGTGTTTTTGAGGTAATTTATTAATTTTATAAAGCCTTTATGAATCCACCAAAACCTATATTATATTTGAGGTTTTTAAAATCGGTTATTTAAGAACTCAACTCACTTCCACATTACCAAATGTAATATTTTAATTATTTAGTCTCTTCCACATATAAAATAATCAAAACCACTCCCCTTTGTATGAAACCACAGTAAAAACAATTGCAAGTTTTGTGGTTTTGATTAATTTATTGTATAGAGTCCAAAACCTATGTTTGAAAATAATAAATAACTACAACTCTTTTTCTATATAAAACCTCCTAATATATCATTACTCTTCAATAAATAACCTTTTAGAACATCCTTACTCTACCCTATCCTCTCTAGAGTCCTCCCGAGTTTCCCCAATCTCTCAAGAATCTCCTCCTATGCTTTTGGAATCACCCTTTCAAGGTAATAGATTTAGTTCTCCACTTTATTTAAGAAACATCATTATCTTATGCCATATATATCCAATTTCTAATATTGAGATATGTTCTTCCATATTCCTCTTACTTTCCTTATGATGTATAAATTATGAGAGACCCCTTTTACTCCAATTAAACTCTCCCATGAACATTTATGTTTCCTCATTATACCTCTAAAATTTCAGTTATAATTTCCATTCCAAACAATTGTGTAGTGAATACCCATACCCATTACCTATCAAGGGTTCTCATATTTATACACTTATACATATTTTAACCAGAAATTTCATGTATGTAATCCATACTCCATTATAGTGGGAATAAATATGATTAAATATGTTCTTATGTATAAGATCTATGTGACAAACCTATGTATGTACATTATATGATTATGATGGGTGCATCCCAATAGCACTCCAATGAATTGGGTAGTATTATAGTTTCATGAGATTCCATGTATGGTGCACATGAGGTTATCCTAATAAATTTATGTTTTGATTTATTAGTGGTTAACATTGACTTATTTTTATGATTTTAGGTTTAAAGTTGATTCCATATTCTTATGTTGTCTTTATGTTATCATGCTATATCATTCCCCATTGTTCATGTTTACAATTATCAACCATTTTATGTGGCATTGATATACCTATTTTCTAACTTGTAACACCTTCTTCCTATAATTATTTTTTTATTCCCCTACCAGGCTTTATAGCTCACCCATTTCTTATGTATATCCCTAGGATATCCCATAAAATTTTATGAACGATGAAATAATATGAGCATGTTAATAATGTTTTCAATAATTTCAATGTTCCCCATGTATTACGTTGTTATATAATGTACCTAATTTCATAAAGACACTAGAATTCTCAAACATTTGATTTGTATTATGTGAATTCTTATGTAATAAATAATGAATTAATGTGTAATAAAAACAAGGTTTGTCATAAATGTGATGTTTGGATCTTATTATGACATGAGATGTATTTTTTCTATGATGTGTGATGTGTGATAAATTTTACAACATAAGAAAATGCGAGGAATTGATTTCTAATATAGATTCATTACAATACAATGTGATTAAAACTGTGTGGGTGAGTCTGTACTACCCAACACCGATAATATCTTGACATGGATGATGGAATTACCTAATTCATGTGCTTGGTGTAGCACTATGTCTTGGTTGTGGTAGTGGTTGGTTTATGCTATTTTAATAGAGGTTTCCCTAAACCAAACTAAATAGTACATTTATATTACCATATCTTTTACATAGAAAATTATGCATGGTGTGCTCTTACCACGATAGTGTAGATATTTCTACATCCACTATTCACATGGTGATGTCAATAGATTATTTTTCATATAAAAAGGTTATAGAAATTCTTGGGCTATAATGAGAACCTTTAGATACTATAAAATTAATCTTAAACAATTATCCTATGGTCCAGATACATCATACTAGCTTGACATAGTTAATGTATAACTATCAGGTGTAGGGATATCATAATAATTGATAATTTTTCTAATGAAGTTAATATTTTGTGGTATCGAGTAGATGAGATCCTGAGGACATAACCACCAATAAGAACACCACATGTCATAGGTGTCACAAGATGTTACTATATACAAATATATTTGTTGGCCTCCTGAATTGAGGTCATTATCAATGTGTTCCATTTGATCGTGAACTTTTATGCATGGTAAAAACCATAACATTAAATTTGTGGAGAGGTACCTTTTATTGGGTGCATCATTAGTGTAATGACATTGTATTAATGATCAAGATAAAATTTGTTGCTTCTGATAGGAAGAGATATCTTGGGCCTAGTTGATCAGTATGGTAATACCTTCTTAAATTCCTTGTCATTGTAGTCAAAGGCAATTCTATCTAGTAAGGTAAATGAATAATAAAGTAACAAATAATGATTACACAAGTATGAATCCTTATTGTTGAGATATTTTGAGACAATGAGATTATATTATACAGTGTGTGTTCGTAGAATGATTTTCATTTCTATGACTACTCATTATCTCTTTAGGGGCCATGGTGAGTTGCTAGATTTCTCTCTTGGTATCTGAATAATATTCACTACTATTGAGATAAGGTTATAGAGGGTCACACATAATAGCGTATGAAAAATTATGCCCCGTCTGATTAATAAATGTTTAGGAAATAGTGGCCCCCACCACTAGGGTTCATGATATGTTTGAGGATATATGATCACTAAAGAATAAATAAATTAATATTATTCAAGTTTTAAATAATTAGTATTAAATTTATTTATCAAATGAATTTAAAAGTGTTAAGGTAAATACATGGGAAAATATTATATGAACGAATATTAATTTAATGTTCAAGGTTCATTTAATATTTTCAAGAATGATGATTTGAGTTAATGACTCAATTTTATCATGTAATGTATTTATTATATTATAAGTGATTAATAAAAGTTATTTATGACATAGTAAAGAAGTAATAATATGTATTTTAAATTGAGTAACAAATATAATGTGCCGGTCACCCTTTTTGGGTATTTAGTAAACTCATATAAATAGGAGGAATATGCTCCCATGGATAGGTTTAGTCATCGATCGAGTTCCAGAGCATCTCTCTCTTCTCCCCACATCACATAGAGAGATGATATCATTATAAGTGCTTGTTAACGAGCTCCTTCATGGATTGATAGAACAGAGATGCAGTAATCATCTGGATGTTGAAGAAGTCATGGGATCTCCACTCTAGCACCTAGAATTCAATAGTCGATGATCCTGCAAATGTTTGAGGCGTATGTGGACGATCTAGAGGAATTTGACTTCATATTCATCTAACTGTGATAAAAAATGACAAGAGGATGAATAGAACATGGATTCAGATCAAACCTAGTGTTTTTGAATTATTTTTTTCATAAAACACACCATTCATGATCATTTTAATTTAACTGGGGTGGTGATTCACCAACAATGATGTAATTATGTTGATCACCAGTGAAAGTTTTAAAATCCCCATCCCATCAGCTTATGATGTGTTCCCTAGTACCTTTAATTTGTATCATAATGATTTGTAAAAATTTTAATCCAAAGAAAAATAATATTGAATTAAAATTTTTAGAGGGTGTCATTTTTATCCCAATGTCGAAGAATGTGAATCAATCTGATATTGAATGGTCAATTTACATTCATCTGAAGTTTATAATATGAATTTAAATCAATGATCTTGTGGTTTTATTTTATGAAAATTTTTATATATGTATATATATATATATATGTTAAAATTTTAACCTAAAGGAAGTGACCTTTGGAGTATACGGTGAGCTGAGTTTCCATCCAAATTGTAATAATCCGGAATAGTAATTACTATCCATGTAAAATTTTCAAATATTATGGAAAATGTCAAAAGCCTATTTGGATAGCCTTTTGAAAATGAGAAATTAAATTTAAAAAATTAAATTCAGAAAGGGTAGGGGTTGTGGTTCAAATAAGATAATAACATTAGAAACAAAATTTGTTTATAAAAAATTGATAGTTTACTTTGGAAGACAATATAATTTATATATCATTAAAAAAATAGGGTTTCCCCTTGTCGTTTTCCCATCACAGTATTGCCACCAACTAGGCACCACCCCATCATGTGGAACCCTCCTCGCCTCACCATTTGGGCTCCCTCCTTTAGCGCAAACCCTCTCACTGCTAACCTGAGATGCTGATCGCCTTCCCGTATACTTGTTCATCACCATGCACAACCAAATCCACGTGGGGATCCTCCAGTTGTCCCTATCATTGTTGGACACCTCATGACCCAACTTCGCACTGCTCCATGGCATTGGCGAGCTCAGCCCGCCTACCACCCCTAAGCCATCTTGATGTGTCGTCTCCACTGACCACCACATCAGATAACTCTTCGGACACCCCCGCCATGCTAGGCTAAACCCCGACCACTATCCTCGTAACGTGACCCCATCCCCATGATCGTGTTCCTTGAACATCCTCCATTTTTCACATATTGAACACGATGATGTTTCCTCACCAAAACCCATACCCTATCAAGATATGAGCAGACCGACCCAACCTAAGATAGGTCAGGGCATGTCCTTCTTAGACCCCTTCTTCCCACAAAGAGGTCCAAGAAAAAATAATACATACATACATACATACATACATACATACATACATACATACATACATACATACATACATACATACATACATACATACATACATACATACATACATACATACATACATACATACATACATACATACATACATACATACATACATACATACATACATACATACATTCATACATACATACATACATACATACATACATACATACATACATACATACATACATACATACATACATACATACATACATACATACATACATACATATATAAATATATATACATGAAATATGTTATTTTCTGAAATATATATTTTTAAGAAATAACAATTAATTTAATAAGTAATATTTCAAAATTGAAATATAATTTTAGAATATAATTAAATTAATTAATGGAACTGAATAATGTAAATTTTGAATTAAAAATAAGAGTGAATTTATAATTCATTAAAATCTCCCTTGGGAAATTTTTTATTCCATGTCTATTTTTTGTTTATGTAATTAATTATCATATATGAGTTTAATTTGTATCAAATTATCATTATCCATAGAATGAAAAATGCATGTTTGGGGTTGGTTTATTTATTTATATAATTATTTCAATGCATGATTGTAATAATTATTTAGTAAATGAAAATATATGAATCATCTTATAAGTCATTATATGTATAAGGGAATGTGTACCTAGATAAAAGATTTTATTTTTATTCCACATTCTTAAGACTCCATCACGTATGTGGGAGTATTATTTTATAACAATGAGGATTATAAGTGACATAATTCAGACTAAGACTTTATGACACATCAGACATGAGTTGGATGAATTGGATGGGTGAGCGGTGCAACTGGAGTTTCATGCATAGTGACTCAAGGAGTTACCCCAAGGGTCTAGGTTGATCCATTTTCACTAAATATATCAACCATTAGCAACTAATCTTGATCACATCATCTGATTTTATTTATGCATGGTTTATTATTTTATTTATGTGTAGTACTTATATGTAATCAAATAAAATAATAAGAAAGAATGCATAGATAAAATGAAAATGTGACATAATGAATGTTTTCAATTTATTGCATTGTCAGTTGTGAGTGTGATCACATAGTACATTATTATTAGATGGAAAATGATTTAATTTCATCATGTAATAACAGAACCCACAATGAAATATTATCTTGAAAATTCCTCCCATCGTTTTAATTTGAACACAACCAGGTGTATGGGTTGCTCATCATCCCTAGTTGTGGTCAACTCAAACTACTCGGGAGTTATTATGAGAGCGGTGGGTTGTATTAACTAATGTTGATAGATAAGAAGTATAAATAGATATATTTTGGCATCTTAAGAGTCATGTGTTGATTATATCATGTTTATGGTTTTATAAGATGAGACTTCACTCAACAGATCAAGGAATCATGAGTTAATGTGGTTAGTTAGTCAATCATCGACCATGAAATTATCTGATTAGTGGTCTATCCATAGAATGTAGACTATAAGGACTAGTTTCAAAGATTATTTTGACTATAATACTAAAGATACATAGTAGCATGATTCTATTATAGATTACTTTTATAGTTTGATAAATTAGTTGAAGACATTTAATGATTTAATTATTTAGTAATGTCTAATCAGTAATCAGGATAAAAGTTATAATCTACTAGTTTATGTTTTTTTATAAAATGAAAATTAATACCTAATGTGCACTAAAATAACTATTGGACAAAATAAATGTCTTATTCATCATGTGGTTCAAGAGTAGTAAAGACACATGCGCAAAATACTATGGTATATGAAATTCAAGGAGTTGATGTCCTTAATACCTGCTGATCCACCTCAGGAAGCGATGGTATGAAAGAGGCTTACAAGATACACATTTATGATGAAATTGATGTTTAAACCAAAATCATGTCATCAATGTATGATGTGATTTATGAATACATCATCAGGATAAGGAATATATTACATGTTTTATCATCTCTGAGCAGATTACAAGGTGAAAGTGGAACAAGAAATGAATAAGATGGTGTTTACACTAGATATGTGTAAATTAAAATATATATCATGATATTTCAATAAATCCCACTATTATATCTTTATCACCCATTTAATATACTTTAGTTTACGATTACAAAACAAGAAGTATGGAGAAAAAATTTTGTTACATTTTAGGTAATGTTTCACCAAGAAAATATGAACATAAAGAATGATTAATGTTGAGCCTTTATGGTGAAGAAGTTGAACGACAAGGAGAAAAATCCAATAGAAAGTGTGACTCCAAAGGCAACTTCAAAAAATATTTCAAAATACAAAGGTAATAAATAGGGGGATATTTTCTTTACATGTAATTAGATAATTATATTGAAGATACATTAAATTATCTGAATTCAAGAAGAAATAAATTGATTCTTCTTTAGTGAATATTCATCATTATATGAAATATTTATATTTTAGTTCATGGGTATTAAATAAAATATTCATGTAACATATGTGTATTTAAATATAGTGACCATGTAATAAATGACTCATTATAATAAGTAAGGTTTGTTTTCCAAGTCGATGAGAAAGGGTAGTTCCTAAGTCTGTGATGAGAAGTACGTAACTAAAAATTTTGAAGTTCAATGTTTCTAGTTGAAATTTTGTAAAGTATTACTAAAAAATTTATCACATTTGTATATGAGAAACAATGATGTAAGAACCCGGTTTTTCTATAAGGTACATAACCATTTATTTTTAGTTTAAATCCTTATTTTTTACCTTATATGAATGCCTAGTGAGGCTATAAAAGAGAAAATGGTGCCCAATATGTTCGAAGTCCAGAACCCCATCCGGTGGAATAAATATCTAGGACACACGGTTAATAGAAACCATGCAACCCAATATATATGGTTTCTACTAAATGTGTGGGGTTTTCGTTGAGAAGAAGTGGGTCACATGGTATTCTATAACCATGCGACTTAGGATGCGTGATTGTGTGAAACCTATGAAACTTTTAGCAGAGTCAAAACACTTGTATTGTGCACATTTTTCCAAACCATTCACATAAACCATGCGATTACCCTATTTGGATAGTAGGCGACACATGGTTGATGCATAGTTTCGCCAACCATGCGGCCAAATTGTGTGACCCTTGAATGTTGGGTAAAATGATAGTTTTGTGCTTAATTTCTTTAAAAACCACACCCCTTCTCCTTTTATTATTTTTAGTGATAAGAGGTTCCCTTATTACTCCATTGAGAGATCCTCACATTTCATATACCTATGTTTATTGATAATTATTCCATCTAATTTCAAAAATCACGAGTCGATCATCTTGTTGGATTCCCCTCAGTGAGTGTTTTAGTACTTAGTCTCATTTCATTGTTTTTCATTCTATCGAAGATGGTATTTTGATGTAGGCTCATATGACCTATTTTCATGGAGTTCATACATTCTTTAATTTTCTTCCAATACAATATTAAAATAAGGGCCGATGTTTTATGAGACATATACTATAGGATTATGGTAGGTTTTTTATAACTCATCCCTTAAACTCTCACTGTCTATATATTGTTTCATTATGTGCACAGTAGTTTCACTGGGTGTTGATTATTAAATTCATCTTCCTTAATTTAACTTGGCTAGATTTTATTTGATAGACCTAATAATATGATTTTACACCCTTGGAGTTTGATAACTCAATGTGGGCCACCCAATTAGGGTGTGTTATTCATTTATGTCTTGATGAAATATTTTGATATTTAACGAGACACTATTCAGGTGTGTTTAACATGTTATTGATAAGGTAAGTGTTCCATCATAATTAAATGAATAATTACTTTACTAAATAGATAGTATATTTATATATATCACTTGGACTAGTTAATTATAAATTGAATTGATGTTGGTTTCATGCCCCTAACTCACATTGTCATGCTAAATGAAAGGTAATGGAAGGAACCTAATAAATGGTTTTGTAATTTAATTGATAATAGTTTCATGTTCTTAAATTTACATGTCATGTATAATGAATGGTAATGGAATGAACCTATTAAATTATTATTTTGAATGAGTATTACACAGACTATGATTACATATGATATAATTGAAATGAGTATGAGGTGCCTTTTTCTTTTGGAACTTTTAATATTTATCGGAATGGTAAGACTTGAGCTAGGATTTTATTTATGAGGGAATGCCTCTAGTACTTAAAGTACACCTTTTTAACTCATTGATATGATTTCCTTGGGAGATAACCACAATAGAATCTATTCATTGTCTTATTATATGAATTATTTGATATAGTATTGACGATTCAATTGAAATCTTTTCCCAATATTAGAATTCCTTGGATACACTCCTTGGATTTAGCTAGATGTATTCTGACACACAGTGAAATAAATTAACCCCATTGGGACCAATCATTAATAGATTATGATTACTATGAATGACCTCTATAGACTCAATTAGACTCATTTACTATGTAATTCCTTTGATGTACCCCTTATAATACACTCAGATCTGTTATAGCTAGACTGCATGTTATATTATTATGAGATGACTCAACCCTTTAGGTCAAGGATACCTTGGTTACACCTGGGATACTCTATTATTATTATTATTACTTTTTTGGTAATACTGATATATATTATACATGTTTTTATTATAACCATAATCACAATTAATTAAACGGACACATGTTCAAAGACATTATATGATGAGGATAAAGCAGGTATGGGTAATTATTTTATCAATACTTTACTTTTATATAAATTCACACTATATCAGTTTATATGCACAAAAATAATTTTTATATACACCATTGGAGGTGGCTTACTGATATTTATCTCATACCCTATCTGGGCCACCTTTGGTACCTGATAAAATTATATTATCACATCTGTGGACAAGGGAAGCATCCCGCTTTGGACACATAAATTTATTATATTAGAATAAGATATGGGTAGCATATGTCTGGGCCAGTGCTCGGGATTCTTGGACAGTTTTTGGTCATTTTTATTCTTTTTTATAGCATGTATTGTACAAAACACCAGCTTTCATGTATGCATGTTTTCTCTTTTGTGGAGACATGAAATTAAATCATCATTTTTTATATGATTCTGATTTATCATTGAGTTATTTTTTTCTTAGATGGTTATATTATTTTATACTTCTAGTCTTATTCATTATTATAATACTTCCACTATTTATCCATCCATTGTCTCGCCTATTGTACACTCTGAACTAAGGGAATAATCTTCCCAGAGGACACATCCTATGCCCTTGTTAATAGTTGTAAGCCTCTGATATACTGAGAGGCATGCTTGTAGCCATATGGCCAACCGTGTTTGGTTACTCAGGAGTGAACTAGGTTCAGGATGTCACAAAGTGGCATCAAATATGATTATATTCTAGTCTCATTATTTGGGAATGTTATAGAGGAGATTTGGAACATGTTGGAACTTTTTTATAAGCCATTCCTAGGAGTAGATAACCCACATTTGGGGTTAATGGTGAGTTTCTAGGAAATAGGAATTTTTCTCTATATTTCACCTAATACAGTTGATATACTTTCACCATTGGGTGATGGACATTAATTGTGGTATTTATAGTTATTTATATAGATTCTTAGTTATCATAGTACAAAAAGGTTCATTTTTACATGCATCATTATGGGCAGTTATGATTCACATTCCAGGCACATTACATTCCTTATAGGTGTATTTTGTTTCATGCATTTCCGATGATTATTGTTTGAGAAATGGTTGTTATATATTCTTGTGCTACCAATGTATTTTCCATGGAAATAAAATTCGTTGTTTAAAATTTATAAATAAATCTAAATAGTTCATTCATATATAGATTGATGGTGGCATCTTAAATAGCTATTTTTGACCCATGTAAGCTATGTAAACCTTATTACCTGAGACAAAATTTGGCTGCAATTACATGACTACCATTATCAATTTATAAGGTCTATGATCCATTATAATTAGGAAATGGTAAATCATCATGATTGAGCCATAACATTTTACACATTACATTGCATGACCAATGTAGTGGGTGAGTTCTGGTAATTGAAAGGGAATCTATTTAAATTTATAATTTTTATGGGCCTTTTTTAAATGAGTAATGAAAATCCATTTAATTGAAACTTGTGTTATAAATAAAATCACTAATTACATTAAAATGTCAATTTTTGACTTATGAATGAAATGGTTTCCAATAAATGAAGAGAGCAAGTTTAATTTAAAAAGTGTTTCCCTCCTTGAAATACAATTGATCCTCAATATACTAGAACCTCTAAAAATAAATATTTAAACACTTAACAATACTCTTAGCCTTCTAAGTGTGTAGTTAGGGTAGTATCTTGGGTTTTATCCTTAAAATATGCTTTGGTTAGTGAACTTATCTGCTTTTGAATCATATTTTGAGATGTGTGCATGATATTTGAAAAGTTCTTCCACCGTGAAGTATTCAAGTCATTCATTAAGAGGGTGAATATGATCATTCTCTAGAGGTGGTGGTCCCTGAGCCACTAGTAATACCTCTAGTAGATTCTCATACGTCACCACTGGTTATTATCGATTTCTTCACTAATTCTTAGCATTGAGAGGGTATTTTTCATTTGATGTATTCTATTTAGGATGCTCTATGACCTAAACCGATGATGTCTAATATTAATTGTGAGTTCTAGTAGTATCGTCCCCCCATATTCTTGAGGAATGGTGGTCCATAGTCTATACAGTCATGGCTATAGGCCAATATTTATATCTTTGAGAATCTAAAGACACCTCCAGAGAGGAGGGTCAATATTTCCTCCTACATTCTATGTGATTCCAATAAGCACTGGTGGGATGTGTTTTCCTGGGTTGGTCATCATGAGAGCATGGTCTAGGATGACTTTTAGACTACATTCTATGATTAATTTTTTTGTTGCCATAGTGGGTTACTTAGACCCAACAGTGCAGTACTTTTGATTTACATATTTTTTATACAACATAGATATACATAATGTTTAATTAACATTATAGTGTATACATTTCTATTTCCACTATTGAAATGGTAATTTCCATAAATCAAATTTCATATCAAAAGCTTATAGCAGATTCCAGGACATAATGGTAACCTCAAGATACTATGACACTAATCTTAAACAAATTTCCCATGGTCTAGATACATCATACTAACTTTACATAGTTGATATTTTACTATAATGTGTTGGGGTTTCATAAACATTGATACTTATTCTCATGAAATTTTCACTTGGTGATCTCTAATAGTGAGATCACGAGGATAGACCAGCCTATAGGTACACCACATGTTTTGGGTTTCATTGGATGTTCCTATCTAGGGACATGTGTCTTGGTATCATGAAATGAGATAATTACCAATGTGTTCCATTTTACCATGTACCTTGATGCATGTCAGAAACCATGATAATAAAATCATGGAAAGGTAGCTTGTGTTGGGTGCATCATTTGTGGCATGACATTGGTTGAATGGTCAAGAAAAGATTTGTTTCTTCTAGGTTAAGAAAGTAATATACATAAGGCCTCCTTTATTATGATGGTAATACCATGATATATCCATGATCATGGTAGTCAAAGGTAAATGTTTCTAGTTAGATCAATAAATAATAAAGCAAGAAAAGGATGATGACACAAGTTTGCATCTTGATTTATGATATATTATTGACGAAGATATTATATTACATAGTGTATGATCATAGGCTGGTTTTAATTGTTATGAATATCCTTATCTTTTTAGGCGCAACGATGGGTTTCTAGATCCTTCTCTTGGTTTGTGAATAATATTCATTACTACAAAGATAAGGGCCTAGAGGGCCACACACAACAGAGTATTCAAAGGTATGCCCTATTATAGTGAATATGAGTTTGAGACATTGTGAACCCCACCACTGGGTTCCAAGTATTATCCAAGGATTAAAAATCACCAAAAAATAAATAAATTCATATTATTCATGTAAAGAATAATTGGTATTGAATTTATTTATTATGAAATATATTCTCTGAATCTATATTAGTTTCAAATATTCATGGTTTATTTAATATTTTTTGGAATTAACAGTCAGGTTAATAGATTAGGTTTTATCACGTAATATATTAATTATACTATAAAAAATTAATAAAATAATAAAATATATTTATTATTCAATTCAGTATTCATAATATATATAATTTATTTAGTGAAAAATATATATTTATGTATCAGTTTTTTTTCCAGATATTTATCTATTCACTATAAATTGGAGAAAGAATCCTCCCAACATATACTATTCACTACTCAAATGGTAAGATCTCCTCTCTCTTCTCTCTCCCTTGATTCCTATAGAGATATGCTCGGGTTCCAAGCACTCAATAGTAGTTCTTCTTTTTAGATCAATAGAACATAGCATTGGTGATAATCAGGGCATTGAAGGAGTCGTCAGAACTCCACACTAGCACCCGGATTCTAACGATCGACATTCTCGCTAGCTTTTGAAGAGTGTGTGGATGATCTAGAGGGATTAAACATCAGACCACTAAAGAAACTATCACTAGAGATGGGAATATGTCAAGTGTGTCTTGGGATAGAACCAGAAACTTCTTTAATTTATTCTTGTGCTTAAATTATTCACACAATGAACCATGGTCTTATAATGGGTAGCAATTCACCGGTAACTTTATATTCATGTTGATCATCGGAGGAAGAATTTTAAAATCCCATGTCTTGGGCATTTTTCTGCATGTTTGGTACCAAAAATTGGTGTCATAGAATCAAATTAAAAATTTAAGCTAAAAATAAATTAAATATGCATTAAATTGTGTATAAAGCATTGTTATGGTCCAAATACCACAAACATATTTTAAATCGGACCCTGGATGGGCAAGTTAAAACCATGTGAAGTTTTAAATATAGATTAAAATTTATCTTTTATGAGTTAATTTCAAGGAACATATTGATATGTATATGTTTAAATACTCAAATTCATTGGCAAAATTGGATTCCTGTGAACCTGAGTTTTCCAATTGGTATTCAGTGGTTAGAATAGGGTTCACTGACAAACCTTCATTTCCCCCAATTAAATGGATGACCACTCATCTAGGTGTCCTATGTAAAATGGGCCCAAAAATATTGGTATATCCATACCCTATCAACTTCCAAATACAAATGGCATGTATAGATGAAGGCTCCGTACATTGAACCCCATCCGAAGAAAATCCAAGAAATGCTGGATGCATCACCCCAAACATACTTAAAATACACATGAAAAAAAACTAAACCAGAAGCAGACTTCCATCAAACCAGAAAACCTCCAAAACTAAGCACCATTGTTTTTTAGGGGGAAATACCCAAATTTACCCTTTTTAATGATTTAATCCTCCAATTATTTCTACCTCTATTCTCTAGTAGTGCAACCCCCTTCTTTTATGCATGAGCTTCATCCTCCTCTCTCCATAGTGGTTTGGATAAGGAAGTTTGGATCAATCACAAAATTAAATAATAATCTTGGGTTATTGATGGATTGAAAAAATCAGTGAAATATTGAGTCTAATAATTGAAAAACTGACTCATGAGTTTGTTAAAGGGTGGATCCCAGGTCAACATATGACCAAAAACCAAATTATTGGCCAACGGTCTTGACATGGGATATGTCTCATAAAAAAATGGCAGGACCATCATATTCCCTACCTCTCTCCCATTGGCCTCCCACCTAAGATCTTCCCAGGATGACCACTGCTTGGAAAACCTCCATCCATAACATTGTGGACATCCTCCCTAACTCTTGCATGGCTCCCTACCCTAATGGAAAAACCCTTGGTCATGAACCTCTCCCAACCAGCTATGGCTACCGAGCTCCGTGGACCGCTGTTGTGTATATGGCCATCCTAGATCGGCCATACTACTCCTATTATGAAGAGAATGACCCATATACTCACACAAAACCATCTTGTTCCACTAGATTTCCCCCCTCAGTCAACCACCTCCACCCCACCGCGACACAGCACACTAGAAGCACTGTAGAAGCCCCCTGCCGGTACTGCTTGAACCAATCCGCCTTCCCCCTGGGTGGTGCCTCTGGCCGATGCAGAACGATAAAAAATTTATGTTTAGTTTTTACCCAAGTGGTATCACCTTCCCTTTGTCCAAAATCTTGCCATGTCTTCACCCATTGTTAGGCGGATTCACTGTAGATTGCAGCCTCGGGCCCGATCCGTGGAACCCCGACGATCGGGCCACCCTATTTAGGTGAGCTTGATTCAGATCTTGTCTAAGGGACACCCTTAGACTCTCCCACATCACCCCCTACTAAGGCATGGTCCACCTACCACTTAGTCCTCCTAGATGATAGGTAACTATTTCCTGGTTTGCACTACCCTGAAAGTGGCTGAGGCGAGTTGGGCCTACGTGGAAAGGGACATGCCCAATGCATAAACATTCATGAACGGGGTTTGTACAACCTGGAATGGGTTTGTGCTAGTTTGTTCCGTCCTTCATAGGTCCTACCTAGGGTTTCGGGGCACGATTCATTTTAGTATAATAAAAAATTAATTTAATTTAATTAATTTAAATTTGGTTAAGAAATAATTTTTTTAAATATTAAATTTGGATTATAATTAATTATGTGGGTTTAATTAATTTATTTTAGGTGATTAATTAAATTTATTAATTAATCTATTTATTAAAAATATTAAATTAATTATTGCGACCGAATAATGATATTTATTGAATTACAATATGAGGGAATTTTAATTCAAAAAAACATCCCTCAGAATTTTTTTAATGAAAGTTTAATTTTATTATTCATTTTATTTTATATATTTTTTTAAAGTGTATTGACTATTCTTGAGTTGTGGATTGACCAATGCATTTATGGTATTTTATTTATTTATTTAATTATTTTAACACATGGTTATTTTTAATAGTAATTTTAATTAAAAAGCGATCTATGTGTTGTCTAAGCATTATTAAATGTATAAGGGCTTGGGTGTCCCATTATCATAGTTTTATTTTATAATCTTGAGACCTCCTTGCTTGTGAGAAAGTACTATTGTACAATAACAAGATGATAAGAGCCACACTTATCACTAGGTCATTGTGATGCATAATACGCGAGGTTAATGCATTGGATGGGGAGGTAATGTTACTCATGTTGTAAGAAAAATGACTAAAGTTATTACCCCTAGGATCTAGGTTGATCCATTATTCACTCACTAGATCAACAATTAGTATAAGATCATGATCACGTCGTCATTTTATTTTTTTCTTGGATTATTATTTGTGAATGTTTAGTTCACACATGATCATATATAATAATAATAAGCACACAAGATAAAATGAACATGTGACGCGCTGACATTTTTTATATTTATTGCATGGTTCTTTGTGATTGAGATCACATAATATGTGTTAAATAGATAGAAAATGATTTTGTTTCATCAAATTGAAAAGAAAAAAACCCTCAAGGAAATATTATGTCTTAAACACCTTCCATTATTCGACTTTGATCAAAACCTATTGTTAGGGGTGATCATCATGCCAATGCTAAGAGTTCCTCTTACTACCAGGCAGTTTTTATGAGAGTGGTGGGCTGAAATAACTAATGTGGTGTAAAGGATTATCCATATCTAACATTCTATCATTTTAGAGGTAAGTGTTATGTAAATAAAGTTATTATTTTAAAAGATGAGACTTCACTCAATAGATCAAGGAACTTCGAGGTAATGTGGTTGTTAGAAAAACTCCTACCATGAACCCTCCGAGTAGTGGAGTAGACATAGCTTGTAGACTATTATAGGAGGTTCAAGGATCCTTTACACTAGAATAATCAAGATAAACAATATTTCTATTCTAGTATAGAGGGTTCCAAGAATGTGATAAAATAGGGGGATAAATTTAATGATTTATGTGATTAATCAAAATGTCTAAATCGTTAATGAAGTTAAAAAGTACTAATGTACTAGATTTTTTTATAGAAAATAGAAAGATATACCACAAAACAATACTGTGATAGATATTCAAAAAAGAAAATTTCTACACTGGAATGAGTATCCAATAATATTACAGGTTCTTGTGAAAATTACTATGATATTGGAAATTCAATGTGCTAGTGTCCCCAATACTTGTTAAAGTACATCTGGAAGCGTGGGTAAGAAATTTTCTTATAGGAGACTCATGTGTTAAATCATATGATTGTAATTTAATAATACTAGAATCAACACCTGATTCAAGTTACAAGTGTTACATCAGGAAATGAGTAATATAACATGTAGTCTCATATAGGAGAATTTTAAGGAGAAAGGTAATAAATGATATGAATAGGTAATCGTTACACTAAATCTGTATAAATTTAAATGTGGATTATGTTCTGTCAACATATCTTATTTCAATATCATTCTCACCCATTTACTAAAGTCTCATTTTTATGTTACAAAATGAACCTTATTGAGTAAACGCTTCATCACTTATAAAGGTATGGTTCACCAAGAAATAAGAATCTAAAGGAATAATAATCATTAATTTTTTTGATGAATAAATTGAATGTTAAGGAAAACATCCAATGAAAATTTTCACACCAAAGGCTCCATAAAAATGTCCTTCAAATAAAGTAGGTAATTAACATGCAGTTATTTTCATTAAATATCATGAAACTAAATTATAGAAGTTGAAATCATAATAATTTGAATTAATGATGCAAGTTACCCCTTTTTCTTAAAGTTTATTCATCAATATAAATTGTAATATTTTGGTCATACTTCATGGATATTAAATATAGTATGCCTTTCACATATTTTTATTGAAATACAGTAACAAACTATGTAGAGAAAGATTACATGAAATAAGGTGTTTTCTCTAAGTGTTTGTGAAATGGTGATTCCTATGTCAATGGTGAGAAGTACACAACATCCATATTGCAATTTGAATTATTCTTGTAATAATATTACTGAGTATGACCAGTTTATTTATCCCACATGTCCTTGGACACTAAGAGACATTATTCAAGGATTAGTAATGAATATTCTTTCTGTTGTTCCATACTTAATAAATAGTCCAAAGATACTTGAATCATAGGCAGTATTGATGAATATAAATTTAAGACTTATTTACCAAATTGCTTCAGGATAATAATTTATCAATAAAAACATAAGTGAAAGTAAAAGATATACCCAGTTTAGTATTTTGGATCGGTAAATCTAAACACCATTGGTATTATCGATGTCTTTAGTTTGGACAAATAAACCTTTTGAAATAAAGGTATGCCACAAAGATTTCAAAATTATTTGTACTAAAGAGAAAGAAATATTCAAAGGGTAAGCTATATATATATACATTATAATATTACTTTATGTAATTTAGGAATGGTAATGTGATGTATGAAATTTTCATGGTTATAAGATATATGTTGCTTCGGGTCGACATGTGGAAGAATATATTGACCAAGAAATTATTGATCAGAATAATGTATCATGGAGTAATTTTTAAATGAAAATTAACTTCTCTACACCATGACATTGATGTTTATAAGGATAATTGATGATAGAGTCTTACATGTTAACATTGGTAAAAAAAATGCAGCATGGATCAATTCTAAAATTCACATTTTATACATCATAGTTATGATGTAAGGAGTATCAATCTTGCAAAATGTAGAAACATTCAATATATTTCATGAAGATATTTGTAGATTACAACGATATCCATAACTATATTCCAACAGTAATAAAAAATGGATATCATATGAGTCATATTATGATGCACATCCATTATGTCATAAGGACATGTGTTTAGATGAAAATATATTATTAGGATATAAAAAACATGCATCAAGAACTAACATGATGTGTATTTAAAGTAATTATCCAATTGGTTTCTTAGGATATTACATAAATCCCTAAGATATAAAAGCGGTAGTCAAGTGATAGAATAAATTTATATATATGTTCAAAAATCTCTATTATAGATAGTGGGATCTAGATTGACTTGGGATTAGTCAATGTCTGAGATGCACATGTAGTTGGCATAGGAACTAGTTCCACTAGTGCATGTAGAACATGAATGATCTCGAGACTCATACTACATAGAAAGATTAAAAGCAGAGTGATGATTTTATATTCACCATGGATGGTGATACATTATTCATTTTGAATAATATTTCCTACAAGTAAGCAGTTTATGGAAATAATCTATGATTTTCAAGACCAATTAAATTTCAATAATGGATTCCATTTATTAAAACAGAAAGGGGCTTATTATAATGAATATTTTAGTGGGTATTCAAGTCAAATGATACATGGATGGTACAAGCGTAGTACCAATAAGGCTCGATTGGTTATACCAAGTAGATATGCCTAAAACCATTAGAATTTTACTTAATATAGATACTTTCAAGGATTATTTTATTAGTTGTTGGATTTCAGGACCACCAATCATGGAAGGTGTCTATATGACACAACCAAAAATGGATGGTCACATAACATAATTCTAATATAGGTTTCATGTTATAGAAATATAATTTAGGATTGAAGTAAGAAACATGATTATAGGATATTCATTTGGAATGAATTTTTTCCATGTTTCTTATAGAGGTTTGTGGGATTTCCAATGTTTTCAATGTAAAATATTATTGCTAACATATGGAAAAAAACTATTTCTCTTTAAGTTTTTTATGACAAAAATTAAAGTTATTCTGCAGTAATTGACATAAAGTAGCTACATAAGTTCTAGGGAACTTGATATACTGATGTAGATATAATTTTTATTTGGACCAATTCAATCATACATACAGTTACATGGTATTGAAAAATACAAGTTGGAACAATTTGAGTGATAATTGTTACTAATGTCACATGAAATAATCTCTCCAGGTTGAAAAGGGAGGAGATTAATAGAGTAAGTTTAATTACATATTCTCTAGTGATGGATTAATCATGTTTTCCACGATATGTAAAAAAGTTCATATGGTCACGATATAATTTATAGTAGTGAAATATCATTTATATCCAAGACAACTAAAAGTGAAGTAATAAGAACTATTAATTATACTTCAGAATGTACGAAAGATATGTACTGGGTTAGTGGAGAAGAAATGATATGAGTTATGGTGGGACACAAACTGGTCTTACATAGATCCATGTTATCTAATATTAATTTTAGGATATGGATGATGAGTGATACAAGATCATATATGCTTGTGGTATCTATACATACAAATACTGAGCATATTATAGCTTTTGAGGTAGCTATGAAGCGGTTAAACACAATGATATGTTCCAATTAATGGAATCAAACCTAGTATTTAATGTATGATCATAATTTATATTATGATATTATTACTAGCCATGATCTCATGTTATTTTAGTGTAAATTATGGATGTAATTCTGGATACCATCTCTTGAGAATTTTTATTCAAGGAGATGAGGTCGCTATAGCAGAATTTCCACACGGTAGAATCGTGGATGGTCTATTAGTTAATGTTGTGACTCAGTAGAAACATGATTATGATCATGTTAGAGATAATAATTTTGGTTAGAAAGTTTGACCTAGTGGAAATGGGAGTGTTGTAATAGCGGGTTTCCTAGACCCAACTATACAGTAATTTTTATTACCATATTGTGTATATTAGTTTAATTTATTTGATGTTTACTTACAATTATTAGGTGTAATTTTCTAAATACTCTGTTGAAATGTTAATTTCTATATATTAAATTTCGTATAAAAATGTTATATAATATCCTTGGATATAATTTCAACCTGAAGATTCTATGACATTAATATTAAACAAAGGTCTTATGGTCTAGATACATCATAATAACCGGACATAGTTGATGTTTGACTTTCAGGTGCTGGGGGATCATAAGTATTGAGATTTTTTTACATGAAATTCAAACATATTAATATCTTGTTGTGAGATCATGAGGAACAACCTTCCAATAGGAACACCACATGTTTTTGGTGTCATTGGATGTTCTTATCTATGGACATGTGTATTAGTCTCCTGACATGATATTATTACTAGTGTGTTCCATTTGATCATGTACTTTGATGCAAGGAAACAACCATGATAATGAATTTATGGTGAGGTAGATTGTGTTGGTAGCATCATTGGTCATATGACATTAGTTTAATGGTAAAGAAACTAATTATCTCTCCTAGGTTAAGGAAGTAATATATCTTGGTCCTCGATGACCAGGATGGTAATACCTTGATAAATCATTGTCCATGGTAGTCCAAGGTAAATCTATCTAGTTAGATCAACATATAATAAATAATGTTAAGTAATATGAAAAGTGTGTGAATCCTTATTTATGAGATATTAACAGAAAAAAATTGTATTACCTAGTGCATGTTCATAGGTTCGTTTCCATTGCTAGGATTATTCTTATCTCTTTAGGGGACATGATGGATTACTAGATCCCGCTCTTGGTTTCTGAATAGTATTCACTTCTATCGAGATATGGTCTTAGAGGGTCACACACAATAGAATATTCAAAATTCTTCACCATTTCAGTGAATATGAGTTTTGGATATGGTGAGCCCCACTAATGGGGTCCAGGTTGTGTCCAATGATAGAAAATCACTAAAGGATTAAACAAATTCATATTATTCAAGTTAAAAATAATTGGTATTGAATTTATTTATAATGAAATATATTATTTGAATAAATATTAGTTTAAAATATTTATGGTTCATTTAATATTTTTGGGAATGACGAGTCAAGTTAATAGATCTTGTTTAATCATGTAATATATTTATTATATTACAAGAAAGTGATTTAAATATATATTATATTCATGATTCAGTTCAGTAGTAATAATATATATCATTTATTTATCTAGAAATAAATATTCACGTATTATGTGTTTATATAATTTTTTTTTTCGATTCATAATAAATAAAATAATGGAACACCTCACAATATACTATTCACCACTCAAATTATGATAGATTCTCTCTTTTCTCTCTCCCTTGATTCCTAGAGAGAGACACTATGGCTCCATACACTTGATCACAGTTATTATTCATGGATAGATGAAATAGAGCCATGGTTATCTTTTGGATGTAGAATGAGTCATTATAACTCCACTCTAGCACCCATATTCTAACAATCAACATTACCAAAAGCATTCTAATCACATGTGGACAATCTATAGGGATAAACTTCAGATCCTTTGAGCAACTTTCACCCATGATGAGATGACATAGAGCATGATTTTAGATCAAAACAAGTACTTATTAAATTTACTATTGTGCTTAAATTATCCACATGATAATCTATTGGCTTATACTGGGAGGAAATTCCCCGAAGATGATATAGTCATGTCAATCAACGGTGGAAGATTTTTAAAATACCATGTTTTTGGTATTCCACTGCGTGCGTAGTACTGAAAAGTTTTCCTTGATACATTGAATGATGATGGATATAGAGTGTTCATTCACCCATAGAACTATTATATGTCTGTTATGGACTATTTAATACATTTCTATGAGTTTTATCATTTCACAACTGTTCTGGATGGTGATGATATTTCACGAGTGAGATGTTTCGAGGATTGGATAAAGTATGACAGCCAATCATAGGTGAATGTCTTTCACCTATCTATTATTTTGAGATCTTAAATCAAGATCTTATTTGTGAGAACAACTTTAGGAAATATGATAGTACTGGGAAATGAGGTTTATTTCCATGATAGGGTAGTAGTTCTTATGCTAGTATGAAGTAGAACCTTGCAGTTTCTTGTTAGAGTAGTAGAAACCATAGTATTCACACTGTAAGCTCTATTATATGCCACCAGTGTGGATGGAAGGGAAATGTAAAGCCTCATTGTGATGGAGACCCACATGAGTGTTGTTATTGAGGATGGATGGGCTAGATTTTGATTCTTTTCTATACCTTAACACTTTCTTAAAGAATAAGAGCTCCAGCACCAGCTCCACCATCGGGGGGCGGGATCAGTTACCCCATGTCAGGTAGGAAGCTGGAGTAGCACTGGCCAAACAGGCCAAGGAGTAGGCCATGGTTGTAGCATAAAGATGTATGATTATTAGTTCCAATAGAGTGGACTAGCTTGGGGTATTAAATATGTATCTTAGGGATGTGGATTATGTAAGTTTCTTTAATAATAGTTAAAACCCTTGGATTAGAGTACAAGTCCATCTACTATACGAGGTACTATTCTTGTAGCCTCTACTATCATATCATCTTTATTTGATAAAAGTAACTCTTAATACTTTATCTATTTATTGAACATGGAAAGGGTCAGATTGTAAATTTAGTACTTTTGTGGGATGATGACCCAAGACACACCATAGGGTATGCGGTAAGAGGGTATACACCAATAACATTTTTTTTCCCATGAGATAGACAATTGTTGTTTCTTATGAGATCTCTTTGTCCTCAAGATAAAGGGATTCATTCTCATTATCAGGATGGAATAATTGGACCCCTATCATGCTTATGTAGAATACTATCTCCACTATGTACCATTTACATAACCAGAGGTTGGAAGTTATAATCACAAGGGTGAGTTAGATTTCTAGGCCGGTAGAGCTGGACTAGAGTATTGTGGGTAGGGAGGAGTGACATCCTAGAATGCCCAATTTTCTTAGATGACTTGAAAATACATATGATAGATTTTCCTCTCAACGTATATTTTTAGTAATTTTGTACTCGACACATTTTCTTGACTACCTTTTAAAAGAGAGGTAGAGTTTATGATCGATCTTGTTCCAGGAGCATTTCCAATACCTATTCTTCAATATAGGATGACAACTACTAAGCTCTAGTATCTTGAGATACAATTTGAGGATTTATAATATAAGTTTTTTTTTATAAATACCAACACTTAATATTGGGATTATCCCCCTTTTTCTCTAATAATTTTTATGAGACCCTTAGGCTATGCGTGGATTAGCAGTGGTTGAACCAGTTAACAATGAAGAACCGCTATCCATTTCCTTGAATAGAGGATCTCTTCGACTAGCTACAAGGATATAGAGTGTTCTAGAAGATTGAAATATGACTAGGCTATCATCAGGTTTGATTCAGGACTTCATATATACCACATATAAATTTTTAAAGTCGGTATGGTCTATATGAGTATTTGGTTACGTTGTTCGGTCTTATAAACAAGCCTGCTATTTTTATGGCCATGATGAATAGATAAATTACACCCATATTTGGATTCCTTTGTCATGGTTTTTATGGAATAAATATTGGTGTATTCTCATACTCAAAATGACCATGATAAATATCTTGATATAATTTTTAATATAGTAAGAGAGCATTAATAAAAAGCTATGTTCGTGAAGTTCCAATTTTGGATCAGTAAGGTTCAATTCTTGAGTTGTATTATCTCAGCATCTGGACTATCCATTGACTCAGAGAAGGTGAATGTTGTTTTTTTATTTGAAGAATCCAAATAATTTGTTGGATATATAGATTTTATTGGGGAAAGCTTTATATTACAATCATTTCATACAAGAATTTATTAGCATTGTAGAACTTTTTATTATCCTAAATAAAATGAGTGTGAAGTTATTATGGTATGATGTGTGTGAGAAACCCTTTCAGGATTTGAAAGGAAGACATAATTTGGTGATGATATGGATTCTACCTAATCCGATAAGAGGTTATAATGTGTTTTTTGAAGCATCAGGCATCAAGATTGGTGTATTATTAATGTAAGAGGATCGAGTCATTTTGTGTGGGTTTTTATAGTTGAGACATCATGAGCATAATTACTATTCACATGAATTTGAACTTTCACAATTCATTCATTACTTGAATTGTTGGAGGTATTATCTGATGGGAGATTGATTTAGGGTCCATAAAAACCACAATAGCCTCAAATGTATCTTTACACAACATGATATGAATCTTATATACTGAATATGGGTTGAATACCACCAGTCATTTGAATTTTAGCTTACCTATATTCCTATAATGGGAAATGAAGTATCTGATGAACTGATCTATATAACTCATGAATAAGACATTTAGGAAGCCAATCATGAATGAAAAGTTATAAACCTTGTTTTAGATATGCATAGGGAGTTTCAAGTGATTCACGAGCATGTTTTTCTTTCAGATTTAGTAGTTACATGTTCACTCCTTGATAGGGTCAAGAGAAGATAGACCTCAAACCCCAAAGGGTTGGTAATATGAGATATTATTTCTGGCGAGGACCCAACTATGGATTGGTTAGTTTATGGAGAAGATATCATACATATCACCTCACAATTCACTTCTTTATTTCACCCTTACATCACTGTTTGAAACTTATTTTGTATTTAGAAATAAAAATATTTTATCAAATTTCACATATCATTTTATTCAAATATTAAATTATTATCACTATTAAAAAGGAAAATAATTCTTTTTATGGTGATTTCATTATAGGATGAGGTGATTTAGAGGGTTGGAGATGATCTAGAAGGAAAATGGGCCAAATTGCATGGAAGCCCAAGGACATTTGTCAACTATTTTGAACATTTTGAGAAACCAATGACACAAAATGGGGTGAAATTTTGTGGATCACTCCATAAATTCATTTTATACAACTAATCTCAAAAAAAAATCCCAATTAATCCAGTAAGGGGGCCATTCAGACAAATCTTTCTAGGGGAATGAATCTTCCTGAAGTCAAAGATTTGGTTCTTTATTTTGGAAATATATCATGATGTTATACTCCATTGGTAACAAAGTTGGACATGAAGAAAACCAATATGATTTCCTACAACATTTTATGTTTTTACAAGTTCAGATAAGGCCATTTACCAACCCAAAACTAAGACACAATTAGTATCTCGAAATATGGGTGCCCAAAACCACCTACCATTTTGGATATAAATTGGCACCTTCATCACCCCATTTGCAAGATCGACCAAGGAGTAAAGTGCTTCTAATTTGGAGTTCCATAGGATTCCTCTCATCACCATGGAGTTTCTAGAAATCTCTATACTCATAGGTAAGTCTCTTGAAGCAAGGATCCCTTCATCAAAGCTTGTCTCTCTTTCTCATATTGTAATGATTGTGTTTTTCAGAATAAACTTCTTTTTTCCAATTTTATTTCTTATATTTTCTTCTATTTTGTTCAATTATATTTTTATTTACTCATCCAATTTGGGCTATAATAATGTGTAGAAATGATATTGGGTTATACCGTTCTGAACCTTTTCACATGAAAAATGTTTCTCTGATGACTACACTACCTAGGGAAGAGTAGTTCTTTTTGGTAATTGATCTACCTATAACCTTCTTCATTGATTTATTTTAAATCATTGAGATACTGTAATTAACTTAATATGATATATTAATTTAGTTTTTTAAGTTAAATTAAAATAATCAAGAAATTGATCAGCAAACATAAAACATGCGTGGTTAGGAATTTTCTGAATTGTGGGAGCAGGATCTTAATCGGTAATACAAAACCACACGATATCAATTTTTAGAGTCCAAATATAAGACCTAAACTCGATTATTATTCATTTAATGATTTTATATGTGCATTAAATTAACATAAATAATAATATATCCTTATAACATCAATCAATGCAGGGTGGCGTGATTGCGTGTTCTGAAACTAAACTAGGGTTTAATTCACTTCATATTTGAAGTAATGTTAATTCATGTTGGGTTAGGGGGTTAAAACAATTAGTGGATCAAAATTAAGTAGATATTAAATTAAATGATAATTATTAATAAGTAAATTAAGAGGTATATTTTGATCGATTATGCCTTTTAAAAAATATTTTCTAAAAAAACATCTACTCGTTATGTTTTATTAACAAAATTTCATTTCAAATAAAAAAACAAAAAAATGCAATATTATTTCAACATAATTATTCTAGATTTATAAAATAAAACCACCCATACTTTTAATTTGTGTTCTTAGTCTCATTTATTTTATTTTCAAAATACCTTTAATATGTTGTTAAATTTACATCCTCCTTTGAGAGACGACCTTGGTCAGCCACTCTGTTTCACCTAAGTACTCAAAAATCACAATTCATTTGAGAGATCCCACAAAAGTGACTTTAACCTACCTATACATGAGTCTATATGGGCTCCAAGAGACATGTGAGAGGATATGATGTTATATTCCCACACTTCTCATTGGGCAGTGCATCCTGGTATTTCCAAGATATATCATGATATGTGTCACCAATATTAGTGGTCTGGGATGAAATTTTTTATTTCTGGTTTTATTAATTGGTGTTCCACATGTCAGTAGGTGAAGGAAGAGAACCGGTGGCTTAATGGCTTGTTCCATCTATTACCAGTCCTAGAATGGAAATTGGATGTTTTTGCGATGGATTTTGTGGTTGTCTTATTAAGGTCACCTCGAGGTAGCAACACGGTTTGTGTAGTCATGTATCAACTAACAAAGGTAGATAATTCATTTCTCTCTAGGAAATTTTCTCATTTGATGATATGAGAATACTTTATGTATATGAGATCATACATTCACATGGGGTCCATCATACTATTATTTTATAGAGGGATTCTTGTTTTACATCAATGTTCTGGTAGGGGTTACAAATTTATTTGGGTACATAGGTGATTTTGAGCACAAAGTTTCATCCTCAGACTGATGGATAGTAAAAATAGACTATAAATGTGTTAGAGGAAATTATTTGAGCATACTTCCTTGATTTCAGTAGTTCATGGGATAATCGTATACCTATATTTGAGTTTTCCAAAAATAATAACTTTTAGGAAATGAATTATGTATCTCTGTATGATTAAAAAAGAAAATTTTAATGAATATTTCTAATCCTATAATGATAAAATATTGATATTTTTAAATTATAAAACGCATTTATTTAAATGTTTTATTAACATAATGGTCAATTTGGATTATAGAATGAAAATGAGCTAAATTGCGAAAAGTGCTTAATTCAGGACTTTTGACAGATTTTTACATCAAGGGTATTTTTTCCATTTCCTTAAAAAAATAATTTCAAATTGATTGATATATTTTTTTAAAATCCTTATTTAATTTCGCTCAAATTTGTCTTCTAGACCAGGGGATGGCTCGAGTATCTAGATCCCTAAAAAATTTAATGATGTTGGTAAATTTTCTGGGTGCACAGAGTAGATCCTACCACCATATGAGACTCCCATATCATCCTACACACCACTAATTGATATTATTATATATGTAATAGAACAAGGACACATATGTGCATCTAGAAAATTAATTTGATAGAGTTTTGAAGTCATTAAGGTGCTATTGGATATTATAATTTTAGAGGAAGCTTCCTAGAACCTTTGTCCAGAAATGGTAACACTCAATAAAAAATCTATAACTCCTGCATAAATTAGAAAAATGAGAAGAATTGTTTTATTAGAAATTCATGATAATGAGTAAAAAACTTTATGGGAGAAAAAACATGTTAATTTTCAATTTAATGGGTCCAAAACACATCAACTTACGGAGTTTAGAAATCTGCCTATAAAAGGAGAGGAGATCCTACCTCTCAAATCATTCCTTCCCATACTAATATCATCCAAGGAACCAAGGAGAGGAGGAAAGAGGTCATTTATAAATTTTATTTCTATATTTTCTTTTTATTTTAGTTTTCTTTTACTTGTAAAACATTCATTTTTTTTATTAAAGTGTTTCTCATTTCCTTCTTTCATCCTTCTTTTTCTTCAAACTCTAATTCTCATTCTCTCTATTCACTCTTTCCATCATGATCTATTATGAATTTGTAATGGAAAGTGACTAACCCGAGAATTGACCCTGGGTTAGGTTTCATAGTGTTATTTATCATTTCACTTCAATTAAAAATGTTTTAAATCTATTTGTGGCGGATGCAGGGGTAATGCACAGGTGCGTCAATCATCCACCATGATAGTATTTCAAAATCCATTCCTTTTACTTGAATAATATTTTTCAATACCTTCTATTATGTAAAACCATTATATGGTGGATTTTGTGTTTCTATAAGGGTTGAAATAGAATATGGTGGAGACGAGTCTTGTAGTAATAACATTCTCACTTGATGTGTTACCCTACTTTACTATTGGAGGAGGTGTGGTTTGGTGTGCTGGAAACATACTAAAATCACAGACTCAATAAATAAAGGGAAAGTTATTCATTAAGGAGGATCCACAAAATGAATTATCAAATAAAATTTAATCAATAAACAAAATGATGAAAGAACCCATGTTATCCAACCCTCGGACCAAGATATTTATTCCCTGATTTCATTCTATTTTCATCTAGATTTAAAGTCTAAATTTTAATGATTTTAATTTATTTTTTTCTAAAAAAACAAAACCAATTGTTTTAATAAATAATATCAAAATAAATAAATTAATTAGAATAGTTGAACTAGAATATCTGATTGAACCGACTGCAATGCTCCTCAAGTGAGACAACCCTGGCTTGTCAAAATGCTGCATTATGAAAATAAATTTGAATTTTCCACACCCTTTGACAAACATGCATCAAAATTGGCACTATTTCTATAAAGATAAGTAGTTATTTAAATAAAATTTTCAAAATTCAAATTTTTTGTTAATATTTTTATTTGTTTTCATTATAAAAAACTTAAAAATATTCCAATGATGTTTTCAAATAACCATATTTTCAATTCACAGAATGATTACTCAAAGGATCAAGAATAATAAGATGATTATACTGAGGAGGAAATCCAACAAAGGGGTGATTATATTATGATAAATGTCAAGCAGTTGAAAAAATTACAAGATACATGAATCTCACCACATGTTTTCATGAGCATGATCGAAGAACTCCAAACTGACAAACAATGATTCAAGGCCAAGAAATAAGTGCCACATCTCTTTCCATTTTTGACTAAATACATCCAAGAAGGTTAGGCTAAAATAAAGGTGGAAGAGCCTGAATACCTACCTCCATCCAGTGAATACTAACTCCAAGAGGCACTATCAACTGAAGAAGAGATTAATGTCGACCGACCCAAGGAGATGATACAATCTTGCACTCAAAATCTTTTAATTTTTTATGGATTTTTGAAAAGTTGATTTGAAATTGATAATTGTTATATTTTATTACTTTTGAATTTGAATATCAGTAATATTAGTGTTCTCTGAATTCCATGTTGAGATTTTATGCTTGAGGGAAAACATGGTTTAAGTGTGGCGGTATTTGACAGTGCAAATTTAGGTGCATATTTTTAGACAAATAATGATGAATTTATGATGTTTTTAAATGATAAAACCCATGTATTTAAATGTTTTATTAAAATAATGGGATATTTGGATTATAGAATGAAAATGAGCTAAATTGTGAAAAGTGCTTAATTCTGGTTTTTTGGTAGATTTGTACATCAAGGGTATTTTGGCCCTTTCTTTATAAATATAATTCCAAATTGATTAATATTTTTTCATGAAATTAATATTTAATATCATTAAACTTTTTTTAATCCAGGGGCTGATTCGAGCATCTAGAGGCCCAAAAAATCAAATGAAGTTGGGAAATTTTCTGAGCGCACAACATGGAACCCACCACCGTAATGGAATACCATATCGATCTACACACCTCTAATTTACTTGATTACATCTATAATAGAATGAGGACACATAGGAGGATATCAAAAATTAGTTTGATGGTGTTTTGAAGTAATTAAGGTTGACATTGGATGTTATAATTTTGGAGGAAGATTCTTGGAAACATTGTACAGAAAACATAACACTAAATAAAAAATTAATAACTCTTAAATACAGAGGACAAATGGACAGATATTTTGAGAGAAGGTGTATAATAAAATGGGGAATAAATTTTACTAAGGTTACTAGGCGTGAATTGTCTCATTAATGGGTCCAAAATGTGTCAACTTTCAGAGTACATAAATCTACCTATAAAAGGAGAGGAACTCCTACCTCTAAAATCATTCCTTCCCATCCCCACATAATCCGAGGCACCAAGGAGAAGAGGAAAAGGGAAATTTAAGAATTTTATTTCATTATATTATTTTTATTATAGTTTTCTTTTACTTGTAACACATTCAATTTTTTATTAAATTGTTTCTAATTTCAGTATTCCATCGTTCTTTTTCTTCTAACTCTAATTCTCATTATCTCTCTTCCCTCTTTCCATCGTGATGAATTCTCACTTTGAAATAGAATGTGACTAACCTGAGGCTTGATTCCAGGGGAGGCTACACTGTGTTATTTATTATTTTTCTTCAATTAAAAATGTTTTTAATATCCTTGTGGTGGATGTGTGGGTATTGTACGGGTGTGGCGGTTGTCCAACACGAAACTATTTCTAAATATATTCCTTTTACTCGATTAATAATTTTCCCTCCCTTATCTTTGGAAAACCCATCATACGGTGGAGTTGGAGTTTCTATAAGGGTTGAAATAAAATACGATCGATCTAGGTCTTGTAGGAATAACAATATCTCTTGAGGTGTTACCCTATTTGACTATTGGAGGAGGTGTAGTTTGGTGTGCCAGAAGCATTCTAAAATCACAACTCAATAAATCAAGGGAAAGTACTTAATTAATGAGTATTTACTAAATGAATTATAAAATAGAATTTAAATATAAAATAAAATGATGAATGATCCCATGTTATCCAACCCTAGGATCATGACCTTTCTTCTCTGATTTCATTCTGTTTGTATCTAGATTTAAATTCTGTATTTTTATTATTTTAAATTATTATGTTCTAATAAACAAACCAATCAATTTCATAAATAATACAAAAACACAAATCTAATTATAATAGTTGAACTATAATAAGTGGCTTAACTAGCTACAATGCTCCTCTAGTGAGACGAACCTAGTCAGCCACTTTGCTGCATTAACCTATTTTTTTCAATTCCTACCCTACTCTTGGTATTTGCATGATATTTCAAAGATGATGCATGGGGATGAAGAGAATCCTGGTGGAAGGGATGTTATACATTGTAAGAAAAATTTTGGGGGTGATATTTTGGTAATTGTAAAATGTTATGGAATCATTCATTGTACTTAATTATTTTTTCCTCTTGAATTAAAAAATGACCAAAATGAAAAAAAAAACAAAAAAATGGGAAAAATGGGTTGTGATTTGGGAAAATAAAAAATCACTATTTTCCAGACCAATGAAAGTTTAATCGTATGTGGTTAGGTTATGTATTTGAGGTTTGATCTAATCATAACATTTAAAAAAAATAAAAAAAATAAAAAACTTCATGATGGTGCACAAATCATTCGTTATGCTTACTTGATCATGACCTTACTTTGAGTTTTAGGGGAAATAGGTGTTGCTACATTGAAGAGGAGAACTTTATAACAATTTTAATTTTGATATCATGCATTATAATAAAGATATTAGCCTCCTCCTTGAGCATTAATTTTTAAAACATCAAATCCTACCAACATTAATCCTCAATGTCATTTAAACTTTTATTGAAAAGTACTCATGATTTTATGTGCATTTTTTCATTGCAAAGTGTATAAAGTAGTTCTTTTAAAAGTTTATAGATAATTTTCATGTTTTCATGATATGAGCAAAACTCTACATGAATTTTATTGTGAGAGATAATTGAAAAAATTCAATGGTGAGGTAAATCATGTTTTTTCATGCTTAATAATAATGAATTGAGAATCTTGAATGAATGAAAGATTAAGTTCCATAATATTTCATAGGGGAAAAGTAAAATATATAAATTAATTGTCTCTTTCAAAATTATTAAATTAAATTTTTATTTTATATGGATTTTTGAAAATTTTATTTGAAATTGAAAATTGTTTTATTTTATTACTTTAGAATTTGAATATTGGTAACATTAGTGTCCTCTTGATTCCATATTGAGATTTTATGCTTAAGGGAAAGCATGGTTTTAGGGTAGTGGTATTTGACAAAAAAAAATTATTTATATAGTTTTAATTCAATAATAATGAATTGTTGATTTTTTAAATGATAAAAACCATGTATTTAAATGTTATATTAAAATAATGGGTAATTTGGATTATAGAATGAAAATGAACTAAATTGTGAAAAGTTCATAATTTTGGATTTTTGACAGATTTTTATGTCATGGGTATTTTGTCCATTTATTTAAAAATATAATTCAAAATTTATTGACACTATTTTTTGAAAATAATAATTTAATTTCATCAAAAGTTTTTCATCTAGACCAGGGGATGATTTGAGAATATAGAGGCCTGAAAAATTCAATAAATTTGTGAAATTTTCTAGGTACACAACGTGCACCCCACTTCCATGACAGAATCCTGTCTCATCCTAAACAACTCCAATTAGCTTGATTCCATATGGAATAGAATGAGGACACATTGGCATGTCCCTAAAATTAATTTTAGGGATTTTTGAAGTAATTAAAAATTATATTGGATGTTATACTTTTAAAGGAAGCCTCCTGGAACTTTTATTTAGAAAACGTAACACTCAATGAAAAATTCATAACTCTTGAATACGGTGGCCAAATAAGCTGAAATTTTTAGAAGCGACACACATGAAAATGGTGGAATGACCTTTAAGAAGGGGGGAATATGTGAATTGTCCCTTTAATGGGTCCAAAATGTGTCATTTTTCAGAGTACAGAAATATTCCTATAAAAGGAGAGGAGTTGCTACCTCTAAAATCATTCCTTTCCATCCCCACATCATCTAGGGCACCAAAGATAATAGGAAAAGGGCCATTTAAGAATTTTATTTCTTTATTTTCTTTTAATTTTAGTTTTCTTTTTCTTGTTACATGTTTATTTTTTTATTAAACCATTCAACTAACAATGGTGGCAAATCCATTCCTATCTGGGATATTTTCAAAGTTAAAGATCTAGGAATACTGTATGTCTATGAGATCATACATCTACATGGGTTCCATTATACTATTATTTTACCCAGGGATGCTGATTTTACATCAATGTTCTTGTAGGGGTTACAAATATATTTGGGTACATTAATGATTATAAGCACAACTTTTCATCCTCAGACCGATGGACAGTCAAAATAGACTTTAGAGGTGTTCGAGGATATTCTTTGATCATGTGTCCTTGATTTCAATATTTCATGGGAGAATTATATACTTATTTTTTAGTTTTCCTACTATAATAAATTTTAGGAAATGAATTTGGTATCTCTGTAAGATTGAAAGAGAAAATTTATGTGCATATTTTTAATCCAATAATGATAAATTGTTTATGTTTTCAAATGATAAAACCCATTTATTCAATTTTTTTTTAAAATAATGGTAAATTTTGGATTATAGAATGAATATGAACTAAATTGTGAAAAGTGATAGATTTTGGATTTTTGAAATATTTTTTACATCAAGGGTTTTTTTTCCATTTCTTTAAAAATATTATTTCAAATTTAATGATCATTTTTTTTTGAAATCCTTATTTAATTTCCTTCAACATTTTCTTCTGGGCCAAGGGTAAATTCGAGTATCTGGATCCTCAAAAAATTCAACGATGTTGGGAAATTTTCCAAGTGCACAGTGTGGAACCCACCACCATAATGGAATAACATATTAGAATACACACCTATAATTGAATTTATTTTATATGGAATAGAATGAGATCACATATTAACATCTCTATAATTAATTTGAGAGAGTTTTGAAGTCATTATGGTGTTTTTTGATGCTATAATTTTGGAGTAAGTTTCCTGAATTTTTTTTCCAGAAAAAGTAACACTCAATAAAAAATTCCTATATGGTGGATAAATGAGATGAAATTTCACAATAAGTTGCAAAAGACAATTAGGAACAACTTTTATGAAGGGGGACATGGGTGAATTTTCTATTTAATGAGCCCAAAACGCATCAAATTTTGGAGTACAAAAATATTCCTCTAAAAGGAGAGGAGCTCCTACCTCTAAAATCATTCTTTATCATCCTCACATTATCTGAGGCACCAAGGAGAGGTAGAAAAGGGTCATTTAAGAATTTTATTTCTAATTTTTTTTATTTAAGTATTATATTACTTGTAACACATTCATTTTTTATTGAAGTGTTTCTCATTTACTTATTCCATCCTTATTTTCTTCCAACATTAATTATAATTCTCTCTATTACCTCTTTCCATCATGATATATTCTCACATTAAAATGGAAAGCGACTAACCTGAGACTTGAACCTGGGGGAGGTTTCATAGATATCTTTATTATTGTGCTTCAATTCAAAATGTTTTAAATCTATTTGTGGTGTATGTAAGGGTATTGCTCAGGTGTGATGATCATCCACCATGACACTATTTCAATTTCTATTCATTTTCCTTGATTAATCATTTTCATCCCTTCTCTTAGGAAAACCCTTCATAATATGGAGTTGGGGTTTCCAAAATGGTTGAAACTGAATACAGTGGAGAAAAGTCTTGTAGTAATAACATTCTTACTTGAGGTGTTACCCTATATCTCTATTACATGAGGTGTAGTTTGTTGTTCAGGACACATACTAAAATCACAGACTCAATAAATCAAGGGATATTAATTCATTAATGAGGTTTCACTGAATGAATTATCAAATCAAATTTAAACAATAAATAAAATAATGAATAAACCTATGTTATTCAACCCTAGGACAAAAACCGTTCTTCTCGGATATAATTTTGTTTGCATCTAGATATAAATTCTTTATTTTCATTATTTTAATTTACTGTTTTCCAAAAAAAACAAACCAATTGTTTTCATAAATAATATCAAAACACAAAAATGAATAAAAATAGTTGAACGAGATTAAGTGATTGAACCGAATTCAACGCTCCTCAAGTGAGATGACCCTGTTCAGCCACAACATTAAATTAGGAAAATAAACTTTCTTTTTCCATTCCCTATGATAGGCGTGCGTCAAAAATAAAACCGTTTATAGGGATATAAATAGTTATTCTAACACTTCTTCAAAATTCACATTTTTGAAATATTTTTCTTTTTTTATTTATAAAATAACCGATAAAAAATTCCAATAATGTATTCAAATAACCATTTTTTTAATTCACGGAATGATTAATCATATATGAAAGAACAATAAATTGATTATACTGAGGAGTAACACCAACAAAGGGGTGATTATATTATGATAATGTTCAAATAGATGCAAAAAGTAAAAGAGACATAGATGTCACACCATGTTTTTATGAGCTTGATCGAATAACTCCAAAATGACTTTCAATGATTCAAGTCCAAGAAAGAAGTGCCACTGCTCATTCTATATTTGACTGAATACATCCTAGAAGTTAAGGCCGAACTCGAGGAGGAGGAGCATAACTACTTACCTCCATACAGTGAAGATTGACTCCAAGAGGCATTATCAACTGAAGAGGAGATTCAAGTAGAACCGACTCATGGAGATGATATAATATTGAACTCAAAATCTTATAATTTTATTGAAACTAATTTGATTATCACTGATAATAATTTTGAAATTGTAGGTTCAGTCATATCTTCCTATACCCAAGAAGATGATGAGGAAAAAGAGGATGTACATGTTGTGGAACACATGGATCTCCGTAAAGTAATTAAATATTTATTGGAGGGATTACATGAAGAGATACTAGTGGCTCTTATTGAAGAACTAGAGACACATACGACTTTATATCTGGAGAAAAAACTAGAAGGATAGGGAGATGTTTCATACGTACAAACAAAGAAGGAAGAGGTTCGATATTTCATCCAACCCATGCTATGAAATATATACCACACTGTGAAGGGGGAGTATCTGGTGTAATTTATCCATGGTGTCCTCCATAATAAGAATAAATAACTTCAAGCTTGGAAGAAAAACATGTGGTGGTTCATATCAAAGAATATCCACCCACCATCAGATTATGGAGAGCTGCTGGTACTTCCCATTGGAGGTTGTTAAAATTCAAATCCCACCTGGGGGATCATACCAAGATTTATCTTTACATATTTTTTAGATTCCTATATCATTTTTTAAGGATTAGTTTAGCATGAAGCTCAATACTTCTTATTTTTTTTGAGATTTAATGACATGATACATGTTCTTAACTGAGTAATTATCTTTTGTAGGATCCAAAATGGAAAAACAAAGCCTTAAATAGTGGAAGAGAATTATTGAGATTCATGGGAATGGGAATTCATTTTTACCATTTAAAAATTGAAACTCCTTACATTTGTTTGGGTCCGAAACATGTTTTGTGCTTTAATGATAAGAGTTGCATGCCCACACTTCAATTATTGCTTTATATGACTTATTTAAGAGACATTAGTCTCTTAGAAATACTGTGACACCTTGTTTTAGATTTAAATGTTAATGATATTGAATGACTAAAATGGAAAATTGAATGCTTAAAGTGAAGCATGGATATTGGAATGATGACTTGTGATTTAAGAGAATAAGTTGTTTTATGTAAATGAAATTTCCCAAACATTTTTCAATCTTTGAATTTCTGAAATTTATGTGAATTTATTTGTTATTATAAATCATGCCTTGAGTGATTTCCTAATATCATATGTGTCATTCATGAGAGGATTTCTAGACCAAGTACTTCATATATATTCTTGAGCTTATTTATTGAGTGATCTTGGGACATGTCACCTACTAGAACTTTCATTTGAACTTATGAAAGATATGATTGTAAAAAAACACATTTAAAATTATTGAGGAATATTTTTAAAAGATCTTATCCTTAAAGAAAAACTTTTCAAAAGTAATTTTTTAGCCCATAGATATCATGAACTTCCTTTATTGGGATGATCTATGTTTCAGCCATTTTTATCAATTCCTACCATACTCTTGGTATTTTCATAAAATTATAAAGATGATGTCTGGGGATGAAGGTAATAATTGTAGAAGGAATGTTATAAATTTTAAGGAAAAAGTGTGGGGGTGATATTGTGGTAAATTTAAAAGGTTTTGGAATCATTCACTATACTTTATTTTTCCCCCTCTTGAATTAACGAAAATGAAAAACTAACAAAAAAACAAAAAAAGGGAAAATGGGTTGTGATTTGGGAAAACAAAAAATCACAATTTTTTATACTGATGATATTTTGATAGTATTTGGTTAGTTGATGGATTTGAGGTTTGATCTAATAATAAAATTTTAAATAAAATATATAAAAAATAAAAAAAATTATAGAGGGTGAACAAATCATTCATTATGTTTACTTGATCATGACCTCACTTTGATTTTTGGGGGAAGTAGGTGTTTTTACAATGAAGAGGAGTACTAAATTACACTTTTAAATTTAAAATCATGCATTGTAATTAAGATATTATCCTCCTACCTGAGTCATAATTTTTAAAACATCAAATCCAACCAACGATAAACCTAAGAGTCATTTGAATATTTATTGAAAAGTCCTCATGATTTTATGTGTCTTTTGTCTTTATAAAGTGTAGAACGTAGTTCTTTTACAAGATTATGGATAAGGTTCATTTTCTCATGATATGAGCATAACTCTACTTGAATTGTATCATGAGATATGAGAGTAAAAATTCCAAGGTGAGGTAAATCATGATGTGGCATGCCTAACCATAATGAATTTAGAAGCTTTAAATAATAAGTTCCATCATTTTTCAAAGGGGAAAAGTAAAATATATGAATGAACTATTTCTTTAAAAATTGAGAAATTATATTGATATTTTATGTTGATTTTTGAAAATTTGATTTGAAATTGATAATTGTTTTATTTTATTATTTTTGAATTTGAATATTGGTAATATTGGTGTCCTCTGAATTCCATGTTGAGATTTTATTCTTTAGGAAATGCAATGTTTAAGTGTGGGGGTACTTGATAGAGAAAAATTATGTGCATATTTTTAATCCAATGATGATGAATTTATGATATTTTTAAATGATAAAACCTATAAATTTAAATATTTTATTAAAATAATGGGCAATTTGGATTATAGTGTGAAAATGAGCTAAATTGTGAAAAGTGATTAATTATTGATTTTTGACAGATTTTTACATCAAGGATATTTTGGCCATTTTCTTAAAAATATAATTTCAAATTGATTAATAATTTTTATTTAAAAATTATTTTATTTTTTAAACATTATATTTTGGACCAGGGGATGATTCGAGCATCTAGAGGCCTGAAAAATCAAATGATGTTGGGAAATTTTCCAGGCACACAACATGGAGCTGGCCACCATAATGGAATACCATATCAGACTAGAAACATCCAATTGACTTGATTCCACATATAATAGAACAAGGACACAAATTCACATCTCAAAAATTAATTTTAAGGTGTTCTGAATTCATTATGGTTTCCATTAGATGTTATAATTTTGGAGGAAGCTTCTGCAAACCTTTGTCCAGAAAACATAACACTAAATTAAAAACTCATAAATCATAAATAATGTGGCCAAATGATTTGAAATTTGAGAGAAGGAATAAAAGATAATGGGGAAAAACTTTGATGAAGGGTACCAACCATGAATTGTCTCATTAATTGATCCAAAATGTGTCAAATTTCAGATTATATAAATCTATCTATAAAAGCAGAGGAACTCCAACCTCTCACATCATTCCTTCACATCCCCACATCATCTAAGGCACCAACGAGAGGAGTAAAAGTGAAATTTAGGAATTTTATTTATTTATTTTATTTTAATTTATGTTTTCTTTTACTAGTAATACATTTATTTTGTTATTAAAGTGTTTCTCATTCATTATTGCATGCTTCTTCTTCTTCTAACTCAAATTCTCATTTTCTTTTTTACCTCTTTCCATCGTGATCACTTCTCACTTTTCAATGGAAAGTGACTAACCTAAGGCTTGGACCTGGGGGAGGTTTCATAGTATTATTTATTATTATTCTTTAATTCAAAAAAAAATCTATTTTTGGTGGATGTGGGGGTATTTCATGGGTGTGGTGGTCGTCCATCATGAAACTATTTATAAATCCATTAATTTTCCATGATTAATAATTTCACATCCTTTATCTATATAATACACATAATATGGTGGTTTAGGGGTTTCTATAAGCATTTAAAGATAATATGGTGGATCTAGGTCTTGTAGGAATAACATTCTCACTTAAGGTGTTACAATATTTGACTATTAGAGGAGGTGTGGTTTGATGCGCCAGAAGCATGCTAAAATCACACACTCAACCAATAAAGGAAAATAATTAATTAATTAGGTTTCACTAAATGAAATATAAAATAGAATTTAAAAATAAAATAAAATGAATAATGAACCCGTGTTATCTAACCCTAGGACCAAGACCTTTCTTCCCGAATTTCATTCTCTTTGCATCTAGATTTAAATTCCGGATTTTCATTATTTTAATTTATTACAATCCAAAAAAACCAAACCAATCATTTTCATAAAAAAAATAAAAACACAAAAATTAATTAGAATAGTTTAACTATAATAGGTGATTGAACCTACTGTAACAATCCCCAAGTGAGACGACCCTGTTCAGCCACTATGCTTCTTCAATCCATTTTTATCAATTCCTATCGTACTCTTGGTATTTTACTGATATTTTAAAGATGATGTTTGGGGATGAAGATAATCATGGTGGAAGGGATATAATACATTTTAAGGAAAAGTGAGGGGGTTATATTTTGGTAATTTTAAAATTTTGTGGATTCATTAATTGTAATTCATTATTTACTCCTCCTTAATTAACAAAAAATGAAAAAATTACAAAAAACAAACAAAAAAAACTGGAAAAATGGGTTATGATTTCGGATAACCAAAAATCACCATTTTTAAGACCGATGATATTTTGATCATATGTGGTTAGGTGATAGATGTGAGGTTTGATCTATTTATAACATTTGAAAAAAAATATAGAAAAGAAACAAAGTTAAGAGGGTGCAAAAATCATTCATTATGCTTACTAAACCAAGACCTTACTTTGGGATTCAGGGGGAGTATATGTTGCTACAATGAAGAGGAGAACTTTATTACGCATTTAATTTTAATATCATGAATAGTAATTAAGATATTATCCTCCTCCGTGATCCTTAATTTTTAAAACATCAAATCCTACCAACCTTAAGCCTCATAGTAATTTGAACCATTACTGAAGAGCCCCCATGATTTTATGTGATTTTTGAACTTACAAATTGGATAAATTAGTTGTTTTATAAATTAATGTATAAGGTGCATGTTATCATGATATGATCATAACTATACATGAATTGTATCAGGAGAGATTAGGGAAAATTTTTTAAAGGTGAGGTAAATCATGATGTGGCATGCTTAATAACAATGATTTGAGAATCCTGAATGAATGAAAGAAGAAGTTCCATCATTTTTCAAAGGGGAACAATAAAATATATAAGATAATTGTTTCTTTTAATATTGTGTAATTAAATTTATATTTTATATATATATTTTGAAACTTTGATTTAAAATTGATTTATTTTTTAATTTTATTACTTTGGAATTTGAATATTGGTAACATTGGTGTCCTCTTAATTCTATGTTGAGATTTTATGCTTGAGAGAAATCATGGTTTAAGTGGGGAGGTATTTGATAAAAAATATTTATGTGTAAATTTTTTATTCAATATTAATGAATTTGGATGTTTTTAAATGATAAAACCCATTTATTTAAATGTTTTATTAAAATAATGTGAAATTTGTATTATTTAATGAGAAGGAGCAAAATTGTGAAATGTGCATAATTCTGGATTTTTGAAATAGTTTTACATCAAGGTTATTTTTACCATTTATTTAAAAATATAGTTCCAAATTGATTTATAATTTTTTATAAATCCTTATTTAATTTTCTTCATCTTTTTCTTCTAGACCAGGGGATGATTTGTGTATCTGGAGGCCTGAAAAATCTAATGAAGTTGGGAAATTTTCTAGGCGCACAACATGGACCCCACCATTGTAACAGAATTACATCTCATCCTACACTCCAAAAATTTACTTGATTACATGTGGAATATAATGAGGACACATTGGAGTGTCTCTAAAATTAATTTTAGTGAGTTTTTAAGTACTTAAGGTTTCCATTGGATGTTATACTTTTGGAGGGCACTTCTTGGATCCTATTTCCAAGAAACGTATCACTCAATAAAAAATTCATATATCCTAAATACGGTGGCCAAATAAGATGAAATGTTTTAAGGAGACATGTAGGAAATTGGAGGAACAACATTAATGAATGGCACCATATGTGAATTGTACCTTTAATTGGTCCAAAAATGGGTAATCTTTCAGAGTACATAAATATACCTATAAAAGGAGAGGAGCAACTACCTCTAAAATCATTCTTTTCCATCCCCACATCATCTGAGGCACCAAGGAGAGGAGTAAAAGGTCTATTTAAGAAATTCAGTTCATTATTTTCTTTTTATTCTAGTTCTCTTTTACAAGTAACACATTTATTTTTTTATTAATTTTTTCAACTAAAAAAGGTAGCCAATTTCTTCCAATATGGGATATTTTCTCAGTTGATGATCTCTGAAGACTGTATTTCTATGAAATCATACATTTAAATGGGGTCCATCAAACAATTATTTTATATAGGGATGCTCATTTTAAATCAAGGTTTTCGTAGGGATTACAAATATATTTGGGTACATAGGTGCTCCTAAATACAAATTTTCATACTCAAACCGACAGATAGTCAAAATAGACTACACAGGTGTTATATGAAACTCTTTGAGTATGAATCCTATATTTCAGAAGTTCATGGGACAATTATATTCCTATTTATGAATTTTCCTACAATAATTACTTTTAGGAAACAAATTAGGTATCTCTATAGGATTGATAGCGAAAATAAATGTTTATATTTTTAATCAAATAATGATAATTTGTTGATGTTTTAAAATGATAAAACCCATTTATTTAAATGTTTTGTTAAAATAATGGGAAATATGTATTATAGAATGAAAATGATCTAAATTGTGATAAATTCTTAATTCTGGATTTTTGATAGATTTTTACATCAAGGGTATTTTGTCAATTTCCTTAAAAATATAATTTCAAATTGATTGATCTTTATTTTTATATCCTTATTTAATTTTATTTAAGTTTTTGTTCTGGACCAGGGGATGATACAACTATCTAAAGTGCTGAAAAATTCAATGATGTTGGGATATTTAATGTTTTCAAAACATGGACCCCACCACCATAATGGAATCTTATCCCAGCATAAAAACCTATAATTGAATTTATTCAATGTCCAATATAATGAGTAAACATATGCACATCTCTAAAATTAATTTGAGAGAGTTTTTAAGTCACTAAGGTGGTATTGGATGTTAAAATTTTAGAGGAAGCATTCCAAAACCATTCTCAAGAAATAGTAACACTCAATTAAAAAGTCATAACTTCTACATACAGTGGCCAAATGAGATGGAAATTTCAAATAAAACGTGAAATACAATGATGAAAAACTTTTATGAAGGGGACCACATGTGAATTTTATATTTAATGGGAAAAAAACCTATCTAATTACAATGAACATAAATCTTCCTATAAAATTAGAGGATATCTTACCTCTCAAATCATTCCTTCGCATCCCCACATCATTCGGGGAACCAAGGAGAGGAGGAAAACGTCCATTTAGGAATTTTATTTCCATATTTTCTTTTTTAATTAGATTTCTTTTACCTGTAACACATTAATTTTTTTTATTAAAGTGTTTCTTATTTTCTTATTTCATCCTTTTTTTCTTCTAACTCTAACTCTCATTCTCTCTATTACCTCTATCCATATTGATCTCTTATTACTTTGCAATGGAAAGTGACTAACCTGATACTTGACCCTGGGGGAGGTTTCACAGTGTTCTTTATTATTGCGCTTCAAATAAATTTTTTTAAATATATATGTAGTGGATGTAAAGGAATTGCATGAGTGCTCAGTTCTCCACCATGACACTATTTCCAAATCTATTCATTTTACTTGATTAATCATTATCCATCCCTTATATTTTGAAAACCATCATACAGTGGAGGTTGGGTTTCCATAAGTGTTGAAAGGGAATATGGTGGAACCAGGTCTTCTAGTAATAACATTCTCGCTTAAGGGGTTACCCTTTTTGAATATTGGAGGAGGTGTGGTTTGGTGTGCCATATGCATGAAAAAATCACAGATTCAATATATCAAGGGAAATTAATTTATTAATGAGGTTTCACTAAATGAATTATAAAATAAAATTTAAACATAAATAAAATAATGAATGAACCCATGCTATCCAACCATAGGAACACGACCTTTCTTCTCTACTTTTATTCCATTTGAATTTAGATTTAAATTCTGCATTTTCATTATTTAAATTTATTTTTTTCCAAAAAAACCGAACCATTTATTTTCATAAATAATATCAAAACACACAAAATAATTTTAATTGTTAAACATGAATAAGTAATTGAACCGAATGCAATGCTCCTCAAGTGAGATGACCCTGGTCAGCCACTATGATGCTTTAGGATAATAAATTTGCGTTTTCCACACCCTATGATAGGTGTGCATCAGAACCGGCACTGTTTCTAGAGAGCTAAGTAGTTATTTTGATCAATTTTTCAAAATTTAAATTTTTATTAATATTATTATATTTTTTCTATATAAAAAAACTGAAAAAAATTCTAATGATGTTTTCAAATAACTATTTTTTCAATTTAGGGAATGATTACTCACAAGTTAATGAACAAGAAGTTTATTATACTAAGGAGGAACTCCAATGAAGGGGTGATTCTCTTATTATAATGCTCAAAATAGTTTCATAAAGGAAAAGAGACATAGATATCACCACATGTTTTGATGAGCATGATCGAAGAACTCCAAACTGAATTCCAATGATTCAAAGTTAAGAAAGAAGTGCCACTTCCCTTTCCATATTTGGCTAAAGACATCCAAATGTTGTGGCCAAGCTCGAGGTGGAGGAGCCTGACTACCTACCTCAATCCAGTGAAGATTGACTCCAAGAGGCACCATCAACTGAATAGAAGATTAAAGTCGAACCGACTGAGGGAGATGATACAATCTTGATCTCAAACTCTTTTAATTGTATTGAAACTAATTTCAGTATCACCCCTAATGATTTTTAATTTTTAAATTTAGTTATCTCATACCATGCCTTGAAAAATGATGAGGAGAAGAAGACGCACCTATTGAGGAACACATGGATATCTCGAAAGACATTAAATATTTATTGGAGGGAGTACATGAAGAGATTCTAGTGGATCTTCATGAAGAACTAGAAACACATAAGACATCACATCTGGAGCAAACACTAGATGTAGAGGGACATATTGCACATGTACAAATAAAGAAGTATTCTGTTCCATAATTCGTCCAACCCCCACCATAAAATATGTACCACATTGTGATGGGGGCGGATCTTCTATACTTTATCGATGGAGTCCTCAACAACAAGAACAAATAACTGAATGCTAAGAATAAAAATATGTGGTGGTTTACATCAAAGCAGATCCACCCACCATCAGATTATGGATAAAAGATGGTACTACTCATTGGAGTCAGTATAAATTCTGGTCCCACTTGGGGGATCATACCAATATTTATCATTACATGTTTTTTAAACTTTAATTTCATTTTTTAATAAGTAGTTTAGCAAGAAGCTCAGTACTCCTTATGTTTTTTAGCTTTAATGACATGATCATTGTTATTATGTGAGTAATTATATTTTGTAGGTTACTATGTGGGAATAGGAAGCCTTACATAGTAGAATAGAATTAAAAAGTTTCATGGGAAAGGGAGTTAATTTTTATTGTTTAAACTTTTAAACTCTTTACATTTTTTTAGTCTAAAATATGTTTTGAGCTTTAATAATAAGAGTTTAATGCCCACACTTGAATTATTCATTAACATGACTTGTTTAGAAGACTTGGGATTTTTAAGAATATTATGATACCAAGTTTTATATTTAAATGTTAATGATATTGAATGAGTAAAATTGAAAATTTAATGTCTAAAGTGAATCATGGATATTGATATGATGACTCATGATTTAAGAGAATTAGTTGGTTTATGTAAATAAAATTTCTCTAACATTTTTCAAGATTTGAATTTCTGAAATTGATGTAAATTTTTTTCTTATTATAAATAATGCCTTGAGTGATTGTAAAATATCATATGTGTAATTCCCAAGGGTATTTATAGACTAAGTACTTCATATTTATTCTTGAGCATATTTATTGTGTGATCGTTGGACATTTCACCTACTAGAACATTCATTTGAACTTTTCAATGCTATGACTATACAAAAACACATTTAAAATTATTGAGGAAACTTTTAAAAATATCTTATCCTTAAATACCACCTTTAATTCAATCATTCTTTTATCTCATAGAGACCATGGATTGTCTTTATTTGGATGAGCCATGTTTTAAGCCATTTTTATCAATTCTTACCGTACTCTTAGTATTTGCATGATATTTTAAATTTGATATCTAGGGATGAAGATAATCATGGCGAGAGGGATGTTATATATTGTATGGAAATGTGTGGGGGTGATATTGTGGTCATTTTAAAAGGTTTTGGAATCATTCACTATACATTATTGTTTTCCCCGCATGATTTAACTAAAATGACAAAAATGACAAAAAAACTAAAATGTGAAAAAATGGGTTCTGATTTTGGAAAACAAAAAATCACAATTTTCCAGACTGATGATATTATTATCATATGTGGTTATGTGATGTATTTGAGGTTTGATCTAATCATAACTTTTGTAATAAAATATATACAAAATAATAAAAATCAAGAGCGTTCAAAAATCATTAATTATGCTTACTTAATCATGACCTTACTTTGAGTTTTTGGAGAATTAAGTGTTGCTACATGGAAGAAGATTACTTCATTACACTTTTACTTTTGATATCATGCATTGTAATTAATATATTAGCCTCCTCACTTAGCCTTAATTTTTAAAACATCAAATCATTCCAACGTTAATCCTTAGAATCAATTGAACCTTTATTGAAAAGCCTCCATGATTTTATGTGTCTTTTGTCTTTACAATGTTGAAAAAGTATTTATTTTAAAAGATTATGGATAAGGTGCATGTTCTCATGATATGAGAATAAATATAATTGAATTTTATCATGAGAGATGAGAGGAAAAATTCAAAGGTGAGGTAAATAATTATGTGACATGTTTAATAGTAATGAATTGAGAAGCTTGGATGAATGAAAGAGGAAGTTCCATCATGTTTGAATGGGGAAATGTAAAATATATGAATTAATTGTTTCTTTTAAAATTGGGAAATAAAATTTACATTTTATCCTCTTTTATGAAAATTTTATTTTACATTGAGAATTTTTTGATTTTCTTAATTTTGATTTTTAATATTGGTAATATTGGTGTTTATTGAATTCCATGTTGAGAGTTTATGCTTGAGGGAAGGCAAGATTTAAGTGTTCAGGTATTTTATATAGAAAATTAATGTGCATATTTTTAAACCAATTATGATTAATTTATGATTTATTTCAAATGATAAAACCCATGTATTTGAAATGTTTTATTAAAATAATGGGAACTTTGGATTACAAAATGAAAATTAGCTAAATTGTGAAAAGTGCTTAATTTTGGATTTGGACAGATTTTTACATCAAGGGTATTTTGGAAATTTCATTAAAAATAAAATTCCAAATTGATTGATCCTTTCCCCTCAAATCCTTATTTAATTTTCTTTAACTTTGTATTATAGACCAGGGACTGATTGGAGCATCTAGAGGCTTGAAAAGTCAAATGAAGTTGGGAAATTTTCCAGGCGCACAATATGGACCCAACACCGTAATAGAATACCATATTCACCCAGACACATCCAATTGACTTTATTCGTCCTAGAATAGAACTAGAATACATAAGCACATCTCTAAAATTTATTTGAGGGTTTTTTTAAGTCATTAAGGTTTCTATTAGATGTTATAATTTTGGAGGAAGCTTCCTCAAACCTTTGTTGAGAAAACATAACACTAAATAAAAAATTAATAACTCTTAAAATATGGTAGCCAAATGTGATGATATTCGGATAGGAGACATAAACGACAATGGGGAACAAAGTTCATGAAGGGTAACAAGCATGAATTATCTCATTAATGGGTCTAAAAAGCATCAAATTTTGGTGTACAATAATATAATTATAAATGGAGAGGGACTCCTACCTCTCAAATCATTACTTACCATCCCCACATCATTTGGGGAAACATGGAGAGGAAGAAAAGGGACTTTTAATAATTTTATTTCTTTATTTTATTTTTATTTGTGTTTTCTTATACTTCAACAGTTTAAATTTTTTATTAAAGTTTTTCTCATTTCCTTCTTACATCCTTCTTTTTCTTCAATCTCTAATTCTCATTCTCCCTCTTACCTCTTTCCTTCATGATCACTTATCAATTTGAAATAGAAAGTGAATAACTTGAGGCTTGACAATATTGAAGGTTTCAAAATGTTATTTATTATTGTTCTTTAATTCAAAATGTTTTAAACATATTGGTGGTGTATGTAGAGGTATTTCATGGGTGCGACGGTATTCCACCACAAAACTATTTCCAAATCCATTTGTTTTCCTTGATTAATAATTTTACCTCCCTTTCTCTTAGAAAAACCCATAATATGGTGGCATTGGGGATGCCATAAGGGTTGAAACAGAATATGGTATAACTGAGTCTTATAGTAATAACATTCTCTCTTGAGGTGTTACCCTATTTCACTATTGGAGGAGGTGTAGTTTGGTGTGCCGGAAGCATGATAAAATAACACACTCAATAAATCAATGGAAGGTAATTCATTAATGAGGGTTCAATAAATGAATTATCAAAAGTAATTTAAATAGATAATAAAATAATGAATAAACCCGTGTTATCCAATCCTAGGACCAAAACGTTTCTTCATTAATTTCATTATATTTTCATTTATATGTAAATTCTACCTTTTCATTATTTTAATTTATTATTTTCTAAAAAACCAGAATATAATTTTCATAAATAATATAAAAACATAAAAAATAATTATAATAGTTTAACTATAATAAGTGATCGAACCGACTACAACACTCTTCAAGTGAGATGAACCCGGTCAGCAACTATACTTATTTAAGAAAACAAATTTTCTTTTTCCTCACCCTATAATAGGCATGTATCAAAACTGGCACCGTTTTTGGGGAGAAAATAGTTATTTCAATCACCTTTTCAAAAATCATATTTTTTAATTATTTTTCTTTTTTTCTTTAAAAAAACTGAAAAAAAATTCCCATGATGTTTTCAAATGGACATTTTTTTAATTCAGGGAATTATTAATCACAATTGAAAAAACAAAAAAATGATTATACTGAGGAGTAACTCTATAAAAAGAGTGATTCTATTATGGTAATGTACAAATAGTTTTAAATATTCTATGAGACATGGATCTCATGACAAGTTTTGATGAGCATGATTGAAGAACTGCGAACTAACATTAAATGATTCAAGGCCAAGAAATAAGTGCCACTGCTCTTTCTATATTTCACTGAATACATTCAAGAAGTTGAAGAAAAACTCAAGGTGGAGGAACCTAACTACCTACCTCCATCTAGGGATGATTGACTCTAAGGGGAACTGTCAACAGAAGAGGAGAATAAAGAGGAACCGACTTAGGGAGATGATACAATCTTGAACTCAAACTCTTTTAATTTTGTTGAAATTGATTTGAGTATCACCCCAATTTATTTTGAATTTTCAGATTTTTTCATCCATTACTATACCCTAAAAGATGACGAGGAAAAAGAGAATTCACCTATTGAGGAATATGTGGATCTCCCTGAAGGCATGGAATATTTTTTGGAGGGAGTACATGAAGAGATAACAATGGATTTTTCTAAAGAACCAGAGACACATATGACTTCACATATGGAGAAACCACTAGAAGGAGAGGGATATGTTTCACAAGTAGCAACAAAGAGGGAGGATGTTTCATACTTTTCTTACCACCTCCATGCAAGATGTACCACACTGTGAAGGGGGAGTAATTGGTATACTATATCCAAGGATTCCTCCTTAACAAGAATAAAGAATTAAAATCTTGGAAGAACAAAATTTGGCGGTTCATATCAAAGAAGACCCACCCACCATTATATTATGGATAACAGCTGGTACTGCCCACTAGAGGTAGTAAAAATTATGGCCCCCCTTGGGGGATCATACCAAGATTTATCTTTACATGCCTTTTAGATTTAATATTAATTTTGTAAGAAGTATTTTAGCATGAATTTTAGTCCTCCTTATCTTTTTGAGCTTTAATGGAATTATACTTGTTCTTGAGTGTGTAATTATTTTTTTATATATTTATAAAAGGGAAAATAAAGCATTAAATATAGGAAGAGAAGTATTAAGCTACGTGGGAAAGGGAGTCCATATTTATTGTTAAACTTTTAAACTATTTAAACTTTTTTGTCCATTTTTTTAGATTTTATAAGAAGCGTTGTATGCCCACAATTTATTGATAGTTTATAAGTATTATCCATGTTTAATCCATTTTTATCTATTCCTACCCTACTCTTGGTATTTTTATGATATTTTAAAGATGATTTCTTGGGATGAAGAGAATCATGGTGGAGGTATTTTTTTACATTTTATGGAAAAGGTGTGGGGGTGATATTGTGGGAATTATAAAAGGATGTGGAATCATTCATTGTAATTAATTTTCCCCCTCTTGAATTAAAAAAAATGAAAAAATGAAAAAAAACAAAAAAAATTGGAAAAATGGGTTGTGATTTGGGAAAAAATATCACCATTTTCTAGAACGACGATCTTTTGGTCATATGTGGTTAGGTGAAAGATGCATGGTTTTATCTAATCATAATATTTGAAAATAAATTAAAAAATAAAAAAAATCAAGAGGGTGCAGAAATCATTCATTATGCATACTTGATCATGAAATTAGTTTTGAGTTTTGGGGGAAGTAGGTGTTGCTAAATTAAAGAGGAAAACATAATTACTCTTTTAATTTTAATATCATGCATTGTACTTAAGATATTAGTCTCCTACTTGAGCCTTAATTTATAAAACATCAAATCCTACCAAACATAAACCTCTGATTCATTTGAACCTTTACTGAAAAGTTCTCTTAATTGATGTTCCTTTTATCATTACAAAGTGGATAAAGTAGTTTGTTTACAAGTTTTTGGAAAAGGTGCATGTTCTTATGATATGAGCATAAATCTAAATGAATTCTATCATGAGAGATGAGAGAAAAAATTAAAATGTGAGGTAAATCATGATGTTGAGATCTTAATAATAATGAATTGAGAATCTTGAATGAATGAAAGAAGAAGTTCAATCATTTTTCAAAGGAGAAAAGTAAAAAATATGAATTAATTATTTCATTATAAATTGGGAAATTAAATTTATATTTTATGTGGATTTTTAATAATTTGATTTGAAATTGATAATTTTTTGATTTTATTGCTTTTGAATTTGAATATTGGTAATATTGGTGTCCTCTGAATTCCATGATGATATTTTATGCTTGTGGGGAAGCAGGGTTTAAGTGTGGGGGTATTTGATAGAGAAAATTTATGTTCATATCTTTAATCAAATAATGATGAATTGTTGATGTTTTTAAAAGATAAAAATCATGTATTTAAATGTTTTATTAAAATAATGGGATATTTTTATTATAGAATGAAAATGCGTGAAACTGTGAAAAGTGATTAATTCTGAATTTTCGGCATATTTTTACGTCAAGGGTATTTTGGACATTTCTTAAAAAATATAATTCTAAATTGATTGAAACTTTTTCTTTAAATCATTATTTAATTTCCTTCAACTTCTTCTTCTAGACTGGAGGATTATTCGATTATCTAGAGGCCCGAAAAATCAAATGAATTTCATATATTTCCCAGGCACACATCATGGACCCCACTGTAGTAATGGAATACCATATCACCCTACAAACATCCAATTGACTTGATTCTAACTAGATCACATTGTCACATATCTATAATTAATTTTAGGATGTTTTTAAATAATTAAGGTTTCTATTGGATATTATAATTTTGGAAGAAGCTTACTCGATCCTTTGCCCATAAAATGTTACACTAAATAAAAAATTCATAACACCTAAATACAGTTTCCAAATGAGCTTATATATTTAGAGGATACATATAAGATAATGGGGAAAAATTTCATTAAGGCTACCATTTGTTAATTGTCTCATTAATGGTTCCAAACTGTGTCAAATTTTGGAGTACATAAATATACCTCTAAAAGGAGAGGAACTCCTACCTCTCAAATCATTACTTACCATATACACATCATCTGGGGAACCAAGGAGAGGAGTAAAAGGGACATTTTGGAATTTTATTTCTTTATTTTATGTTTATTTTAGTTTTCTTATACTTGAAACACTTTCATTTTTCTATTAATGTTTTTCTCATTTCCTTCTTCTATTATTCTTTTCTTCCAACTCTAATTCTCATTCTCCCTCTTCCCTCTTTCCATCATGATCATTATCACTTTGAAATGGAAAGTGACTAACCTGATACTTGACACTGGGGGTGTTTTAATAGTGTTCTTTATTATTGTGCTTCAATTCAAAATGTTTGAAATATATTTGTGGTGGATGCAGGGGTAATTCATAGGTGTGGTGGTTTTCCACCACAAAACTCTTTCCAAATGTATTCCTTTTCATTGATTAATCATTTCCCCCTCATTATATTAGGGAAACCCGTCATACGGTGGAGTTGGGGAAGCCATAAGGGTTGAAATGGTATATAGTGGAGCTGAGTCTTGTAGGAATAACATTCTCTATTGAGGTGTTACCCTATTTGACTATTGGAGGAGGTGTGATTTTATGTGCCAAAATCATGCTAAAATAATACACTAAATAAATCAAGGGAATGTAATTCAATAATGATGTTTCAATAAATGAATTATATAACAGAATTTAAATAGAAAATAAAATTTTGAATGAAACCATGTTATCCAACCCTAGGACCAGGACCTTTCTTCACTAATTTTATTCCATTTTCATTTAGATTTAAATTCTGCATTTTCAATATATTAATTTCTTTTTTTCCTAAAAAACCAAACCACTAATTTACATAAATAACATAAAAACGCATAAAGTAATTCAAATAGATAAGTGATTGAAATGACTACAATGCTCCTCAAGTTAGATGACCCTAATCAGCCACTATGATTTTTTAATTAAATAAATCTTCTTTTGCCACACCCTAAAATAGGCATGTATAAAAACTAGCACCGTTTTAAGGAGAAAAGTAGTTATTTCAATCACATTTTCAAAATTCACATTTTTTAAGTATTTTTATTTTTTTATTTATAAAAAAACTAATAAAAAATCACTTGATGTTTTTAGATGACCATTTTTTCAATTCAGGGAATGATTAACCACAAGTGTAAGAACAAGAAATTGATTATATTGAGGAATAACTCCAAAAAGGGGTGATTCTATTATTCTAATGTTCTAATAGTTTCAAAAAGGCCAGGAGGCATATATCTCACCACATGTTTTGATGTGCATGATCGAAGAACTCAAATCTAACTTGCAATGATTCAAGGCCAAGAAATAAGTTCCATAACTCTATCTATATTTCAATAAAGGCATTCAAGAATTTGGGGCCAAACTCGAGGTGAAGGAGCCTAACTACTTAAATCCGTCCAGTGAAGATCGAATCCAATAAAAACTGTCAACTCAAGAGGTGATTAAAGTGGAACTGACTTAGGGAGATGATACAATATTGAACTCAAATGCTTTTATTCTTATTTAAACTAATTTGAGAAGCACCTCTAATAATTTTGAACTTTCAGATTCAGTCATCTGTTAATATACCCTGAAGGATGATGAGGAAAAATAAGATTTACCTATTAAGGAATAAATAGATCTCCCTGAATACATTGAATATTTTTTGGATGGAGTACATGAAGAGATACTAGTTTCTTTTCCAGAAGAACTAGAGACACATACAACTTCATATTTGGAGCAACCAATTGAAGGAGAGGGATATGTTGCACTAGTAGAAACAAAGAAAGAGGATTTTCCAAACTTACCCTACCCCCTCCTTGAAATATGTACCACATTGTAAAGGGGATGATCTAGTTTAATTTATCCATGGAGTCCTCATCAACAAGAATATAGAACTCCCAGCTAGGAAGAAAGAAATTTTGTGGTTCATATCAAATAAGATCCATCCACCATCAGATTATGGAAAACAGTTGGTACTACCCACTAGAGACTGTAAAAATTCTAGTCCCACTTGGGGGATCATACCAATATTTATCATTACATGATTTTTAGATTTCAATTTCATTTTTTAATAAGTATTTTATCAAGAATTTCAGTCGTCATTATCTTTTTGAGCTTTAATGACATGATACTCTTTATTAAGTGAGTAATTCTCTTTTATATGTTCATAAATGAGAAAATCAAGCCTTAAATAGTGGAAGAGAAGTACTAAGATTCATGGGAAAGGGATTCCATTTTTATTGTTTAAACTTTTAAACTTTGTACATTTTTTAGTGCAAAATATGTTTTGAGCTTTAATGATAAGAGTTTCTTGCCCAAACATGAATGATATTTTATAGGGATAAGCCATGTTTCAATCCATTTTTATCAATTCCTACCCTAATCATGGTATTTGAATGATTTTTTAAAGATGATGTTTGGGGATAAAGAGAATCATAATGGAAGAGATGTTATTCATTGTAATAAAATAGTTTGGGGGTGATATTATAGGAATTGTAAAAGGTTGTGGAATCATTCATTGAACTTCATTTTTCCCCTCTTGAATTAAAAAAAATGAAAAAATGACAACAAACCCAAAGAAATGTGAAAAATGGGTTGTGATTTGGGAAAACCAAGAACCACAATTTTCTAGATCAATGATATTTTGAACATATTTGGTTAGGTGATAGTTGTTAGGATTAATATAATTATGACATTTGAAAAAAAAATAATTACAAAAGAAAAAAAATCAACAGGGTGCACAAATTAGTCATTATGCATACGTGATTAGGACCTTACTTATGAGTTTTGGTGGATGTAGGTCTTTCTACATTAAAGAGAAGAACTTCATTACACTTTTAATTTGGATATCAGGCATTGTACTTAAGAGATTAGCCTCCTCCTTGAGCCTCAAGTTTTAAAACATCAAATCCTACCAAACATACGCCTCATATTCTTTTGAACTTTTAATGAATATTCCCCATGATTTGATGTGCCTTTTATCTATACAATGTGGATAATGTAGTTATTTTACATGTTTTTTGTTAAGGTGCATGTTCTCATGATACAAGCATAACTTTAAATGAATTGTGTCATGAGAGATGAGGGAAAAATTCAAATGTGAGGTAAATCTTGATGTGTGATACTTAATAATAATTAATTGAGAATCTTGAATGAATAAAAGAAGAAGTTAAATCATTTCTCAAAGTGGAAAAGTAAAATATATGAATTAATTGTTTCTTTAAAATTTTGGAAATTAAATTGAAATATAATGTGGATTATTGAAAATTTTATTTTACATTGAGAATTTTTTTATTTTATTACTTTTTAATTTTAATATTGGTAATATTGGTGTCCTCTGAATTCTATTTTGAGATTTTATGCTTGACGGAAAGCGTAGATTATGTGTGGGGGTATTTGACAGAGAAAATTTATGTGCATATTTTTAATCCCATAATGATGAATTTATTATGTTTTTAAATTATAAAACCCATGAATTTAAATGTTTTTTAAAATAATGGTCAATTTGGATTATAGAATGAAAATGAGCAAAATTGTTAAAAGTGCTTAATTTTGGATTTTTGATAGAATTTTACATCAAGGGTATTTTGGTCATTTCTTTAAAAATATAATTCTAAACTGATCGATTTTTCTTGAAATCCATTAATAATTTCCTTTAACTTTGTCTTCTAGACTAGGGAATGATTCAAGCATCTAGAGGCCTGAAAAATCAAATGAAGTTGGGAAATTTTCTAGGTGCACAATGTGGACACTACCACAATAACAGAATCCCATCTCAGCCTAAACACCTCCAATGGACTTGATTCTTCATGGAATAGAATATGTAAACATTGGCGTGTCTCTAAAATTAATTTTAGAGAGTTTTTATGTAATTAAGTTTTCCATTGGATGTTATACATTTAGAAGAAGCTTCTTAGAACCTTTTTCTAGAAAACATAACAATCAATAAAAAATTTAAAACACTTGAATATGGTGGAAAAATGAGTTGAAATTTAGAGATGAGACATGAAGTAAAATAGGGGAACAACTTTTATGAAGGGAAACATCTATGATTTCTCCCTTTAAAGGGTCCAAAATGTGTCATCTTTCAGAGTTCCAAAATATTCCTATAAAAGGAGAGGATCTCTTACCACTCAAATCATTCCTTCCCATCCCCACATCATCCAGGTCACCAAGGAGGGGAGGAAAATGGCCATTTAGGAATTTTATTTCTTCATTTTCTTTTTATTTTAGTTTTCTTTTACTTTTAACACATTTATTTCATTTATTAAATTGTTAACCATTTCCTTATTTCATCCTTTTTCTTCCAAATCTAATTCTCATTCTCTATCTCCCCTCTTTCCATCATGATATATTCTCATATTTCAATAAAAAGTGATTAACCTAAGGCTTGACCATGGGGGAGGTTTTGCAGTTTTCTTTATTATTGCGCTCCAATTCAAAATGTTTTAAATCTATTTGTTGTGTATGTGGGAGTTTTCCATGGGTGTGGAGGTTGTCCACCACAACACTATTTCCAAATACATTCCTTTTACTTGATTAACAATTTCCCCTCCCTTCTCTTAGTCAAATCCATCATACGGTGGAGTTGGGGTTGTCATAACTGTTAAAATGAAATACAGTGGATCTTGGTCATGTAGGAATATCATTCTCTATTGAGGTGTTACCCTATTTGACTATTAGAGGAGGTGTGGTTTGGTGAGATAGATGCATGATAAAACCACACACTCAATAAATTAAGGGAAAGTAATTCATTAATACGGTTTCAATAAATGAATTATCAAATTGAATTTTAACAGAAAATAAAACGATGAATGAACTTGTGTTATACAACCCTAGGACCAAGTCCTATATTTCCTAATTTCATTTATTTGTATCTATATTTAAATTATATGTTTTAGTTATTTTAATTTCTTGTTTTCCAAAAAAATAAACCAATAATTTTCATAAATAATATAAAAACACAAAAAGGAATTTGAGTAGTTGAACTATAATAAGTGATTGAATTGACTGCAATGCTCTTCAAGTGAGACGAACCTAGTGAGTCACTATACTACATTAAGAAAATAAATTTTCTTTTGTCATGCCCTTCGACAGGAATGTGTCAATGATTCCTTATATGGTATACCATTATACTTACCACAATTCTGGATAGAGGTAGGGGAGGTAGTGCTTCTAGGTACTCATCTCTTGTGATAGACTTAAGAGTGGGTGTAGTTGATTAGGAAGGGTTTCACAATTTCTCAATAAAGATGGAAATCATATGACGATCTCCATCAATGATCTCTTGAGTATGAGGTTGAAGATCATATTTTTGTGTGGGTATCACGTAGTCATGGGCACATAAGGATATAAAGGAAAGGGATGATGTCCCCTTTTTTTGTCAGGACATTTGAGATATTGGATAGATTCAGGATGGTAACCTATTCATTTATATTAAATTGTAGGTATTATGCCTTGAACGATTCCTTCCAAATTTCATAGCTTCACCATCATCATGTTGACCCATCTCATAGTTTTGATCCCTAGGATGTTGAATTTGATGTCGATGCTTCTTTTAAGGAGTATCTTATACACATAGTTGATTAGAGAATGAAGGATCTATGATTTTGGTATGTCCCTTTGTTTCATGGTATATGGAAGCATGACCATGTAAAGGATGATTCTTGGGATTGATAGGCTGGCGCATGTGCTTAGTGGCCGAAGTTGTTCTCAAACATTGTTCTACCACCCTTGGAAGGAAATATTAGGTATGAGTTACTTTAAGGTGGAATAATGTAAGAAATATGTTTTTATACAAGGTATGGATCACTTTATTGTTTGTTTAACTCATTGGTTTTGACCTAATATGCATTCCAAGTGAGGATTTGGAGAAAATAAGGGTGTATTGGGCTTGTTCGGATCTTGGTACCTCGATCTATGGAATAAAAAACTAAGCCGCATGGTTTGTAGTAATTTTTTATCATAGAATATATAGTTTATCCTAACCATGCATGGTGTTTTGTGAGTAGAAGTAGGACACATGGTTTTCCCTAAACATGTTACCGAATACTCATGACCTTGAAAACCCTCAAAAATATTTAGCAGATGTTATACACAATGTTTGTGCACGGTTTCCCAAACTGTATGCATTAACCATGTGAGTTTAATCTTTGGAAAGTATGCCACACAAGGTAAGGGAATAGTTTGGATAACCATGCAGAAAAACCTTGTGACCCTTGTATGTTGAGTAACATGACACTTTTTTCTTTCATTTTATTAAAACTCTTCACCCCTTATTCCTTTTTTATTTTTAGTGACATGAGGCTTATTTCTTCCTCTGTTGAGATCTAATGCATGGAATATACCAAGGTTCATTGAAAATTATTCTATCTAGACTTGGAATAATGATCCAATCATCTCATTGGATTACTCTTGGTGAGTGATTTAGTCCTTAGGCTTGTTTCTTCATTTGTATTTTTATCCTCTAATGGCCCAAAGGCCTTAATTTTTATTGATTTTGATAATCCACATTTCAAGGGGTGATGTGGAACCCTTACAAGGCCCATAGGTGTAATTACATGGGATGAAGGACTTAGAGAAATTCATTGATAGTAGTCTTCAACGATACTATTTTAATTCAATCTCATTTGTCCTATTTTCAATTTCTTCATCCATTCTCTAGTTTTATTCCCATCTAGACCAAACTAAGGGCTAATACTAGATGTGGAATATACTAAAATCATAATTTAGGTGATCTAGGAATCATCCATTAATGTATCATGATCTATAAATTTTTCTGTTGTGTGCATGCCGATTTGACTAATAATTTCTTATTAAATTTATTTACCTTAATTTAATTTGGCTAGATTTTGTTTTATGGACCTTAAAATATCATTTGGAATAATTTTATGTTAATACCTCAACATGGATCTCCCAATTAGGATGTGTTCTTCATTAATTTCATGATTACAAATTTTGAGATCAAATGAGACATCGTTCGGGTGTGCTTAACTTGATCATGATAAGTTAATTGTTCTATTATAAATAAATAAATATTTAAACTATTAAATGGAAATTATATTTATAGATATCACATGGAATATTTAATTATTAATTAAATTTATGTTATTTTCATGTCCCTAACTCACATTGTGATCCAAAATGAAGGTTAATGGAATGAACCTAATAAATGGTTATGAAATTGAATTGATAACAGTTGCATGTATTTAATTTACATTGTCATGTATAATAAAAGGTATTTAAATGAACCCATTAAATGGTTATTTGTCATGATTATTAACTGAAATATGTTTATATATTATATAACTGAAATTATTATAAGGTACCATATGATTTTGGAACCTTTCATATTTATAGGAATGGTTAGGCTTGATCAATTATTGGTTTACTAAGGGATGTCCTTGTGCACTCAAAAGACACCACTTTGATTCATTGATTTTATTTCCTTGGGAGATTCCCACCAAAAATTACATTCTTTTACTTATTATGTGAATTTCTTGATGTAGTACCGAAGATTCACTTGACATATTTTTTTGGATATTTGAATGACATGGATAAACTCCTTGTATAAAGATTGATGTCTCTAGACATGTAGTGCCATGAATTTAACCAATTGGGCCCATTGATACTTAACTCGAGATTACTATGGATGAGTTTTGTGGAATTAATCATTCACATTTATAGTGGAATGCCTTGGGTGTACCCATTATATTATAACCATAACCCTTATAGAAAGACTTCATATGATACTATTATGAGTTGGATCAACCCCCGAGCTCAAGGATGACATGGTTAGACCTTGAATCATCGTTTATTATTATTCATTTTTCAGTAATACTGATACCTATTATATGTGATATTATTTTTATAACCTAAATCATAATTAATTAAATAAAAACATGTTCAATGTCATTACCAGTTGAGGTTGAAGCAAGTATGGGTTATTATTTTATAATTTCTTTACTTTTATATAAATACAAACTTCTTTAGTTTATATACACAAACTAATATTTATTAATGACATTAGTTGTGGCCTTCTGAGATATATCTCACACCCTATCCAGGATTCAGTTAGTACCTGGGCTGATTATTTTATCATAGGTGTGGATAAGGGGAAGCGTCACACTTTAGAATCCTGACATACTTTCTATGGCATGGGAGCTTGGTAACAGATGATTGCGCTAGTGCTCAGGATGCCTTGATATTGTTAGTCCTTTTTCATTATTTTTTATAACCTGTATTGTATTGACATTCTATTTCCATGTATGAATGTTTTCCATTTTTTATATATATGACATTACATTATTCTAATTTAACTTTAAGTTGTTTATTTATTTCATAAATAGTTATATTTATTTCCATTTAAGTCATATTCATTATTTTACTTCTTCCACTATTTATCCATCTTTTATCTCCACTGTGCTTCACTCTGACCTGAGAAAATAGTATCCCCATAAAAATATCCATGGCCCTCACTATTAGTTGGAAGGCTCTAGAATACAAAGAGGTACAAGAACAAACATTGACACATTGGGAAGAGGATTCGGGTTGAGCCCTCTCAAAGATGGATCTGTGGTTGAGTTGAAAAACCATTTTGAAGTTCTGGTAGTTCATGAACAAATGTTGACACATGAGGAAGATTATTCAAATGAATAAAGTTATAACCAACTCTCAGTGGAAAGTTTAGACCATTACCAAGGGAATGGTTCCCATAGCCCATGAAGAAATAAGGGTAAAAAAAGGAAAGAGCAACTCAGGGAAATGCATTGTGGTCCAGGGGAAAAACAAGGGGTACAAATACTATTCTCACTTTCCTACCAATGGAAACAAGGCCGGAAATGAAAAGTGGAAATATGGAAAGAAAAGTACTACAAGAAAGGGAACGTGGTGATCCAACCAGAGAACCAAGAGTGATGTAAGAAGAGGTTGGGCAGTGTTTGAGGCTCATATTCTACTCTAAGGAATAAATGATTGAAAAATTCCTTTTACCCAATTCCTCAAATAGGGAGATTTAAATAATTTATGAAAGGTGGTTACTGTTTGAGGCCATTGAGGTGCAAGAAGCGTGGATAGTCCAGAAAGACAGAATGATCACCTAGGGCTTCAACCAAAGAAAAATCACCTTTGAGTAATTCATTGAGAAAATGGAATGAATGGTTTATCACCTAGAATAACTTATCGGGGAGGATCTAGACACCCAAGTTAGTACTCTACACTAGGAATTATATATATTGTCTGATTCAAATAATCTTATTCTTGTGTATAATAATTTATTGAGCTCTTTCGATATGTAGTGGTCCTTATTTTTTGAACAAGGGTTTCCCACTTGCCATTAAATTGGATTAATAAAAATTAATATTTTGATTGATTAATTACTAAATTCACATTTGTTTATACACATCAGAGTTATGAAGTTATTAAGAAGGATCAACAATGAGTCTTACATGTTAAAATTGATCAATAAAATATATCATGAAGTAATTTCTAAATTCACATTTACTTATATACATCAGTGTCATGATGCAATTAAAAAGATCCTCAATTTTGAGACTCATAAACATTGTATAAACTTCCACTTTTCAAGATATGCATAAAAATAATAGTGATATACCATAAAAAATTTCAATCTAGAATGAATAATAGATATCATATGAGTCATAGTACGATATAAATACATTATTTTATAATAAAAAGTATTTAAATGAAAATTGTTTGTTCATATATAATGAAACTTGCATCAACCAGAACACAATGTGCATCTATAGTATTATCCTTAAATTTTTAAAAGGATATTACCTGAACCCTAAGATAGAATGTTTATAGTAAAAGTGGTAGACTATATTTTTATAAAATGGTGAACATATCTTTTGAGAAAGTGTGAGTAATATTTAATGATATTAAGTCAATGCAAGAGATTCATAATACGTTGTCATAGGAACAAGTTCTAAAAAATCTTGTAGAAAAGAAATGTTTCAGAGACACATACTATGTACAAATAATGATACCATTGTAGTGGTTTTATATTCACCATGGATGGTGATACTTTATTCCTTGAGAATAATGAATCAAACATGTAAGAAATATATGGAAATTAAATAATATTGAAAATATCAACTAAAATTAAATAATGGATTCCATGTAGCAAAGTACTGGGGATTATTATTTTGAATACTGTGGTCGGTATTCAAGTGAGACTACATGGATGGTACAAGCATGGTACTCATAAGGATTGATTAGGAATACCAAGTCCTTATGCCTAAATCAATTAGAATTTTTCTTATCATAAATAAATTCAAAGATCATTTTATTGGGAATTGGATGTCAAGAACACCTATCATGGAAGGTGTTTATACGATGTAACAAAAAAGGTTTAGTGACACCATATAATGTGAATAAGGGGTGATTGTTACTAAAATACCATTTGGATTAGTGTAAATAACAATATCATTGAATATTAATTTATAATGATTTATTTCATGAATCTACACGGGGTTAGTTGGAGAATCACTATTTTCTAAGTAAAATACAATTGATAACATGAAAAAATTAATGATCTTATTGTTGGTTAAGACCATAATGAAAGTAACTCTAAAGAGATTGTCTTAAAGTAGAAACCTAATTTCATAGGAACTAGATCTACTATGGTAAACATAGCCTTTAATTAGGCTAAGTCAACAATATATATACTAATAATGTATTAAAAAATACAATTTATAACAATTCAATAGATAATTGTTACTATTGTCACATTGTATAAATATCTCTAAGATGACATGCATGGGGAATTTTAAGAGATTTAAGAGGTAAGTAGAATTACATAAGATCCATATATGGTTCTATCACATATAACATGTTATGTACTATATTATATATTTCCAATGGTTATAAAATATCAGTTGTATCCAGTAGAACAAGATGGGCAGTAGTCATAACTATCCAATTTTACTTAAGAAATTGCAAAGGATATGTAATTGGTATATTGAGAGGAAGGGATAATATTTATAAGAGGACACAAACTAGTATTTCTATAGATCAATACAATCTAATATCATAGTTAGTCTATGTTAATGAGAAATAAAATATCATTCAAGATAGTGGTATCCATATATAAAAATACCAAGTTTTTATGACTTCTAAAGTAGCTAAAGAATTAGTTTATAAAATGAAGTGATATTTTATAGTTCTTGGAATCACACCTAGTAAGAAATGATTTAACCAGAAGTTAATTATATTACTATTAATAGATAATATTTATATTTTTTAAATTGTTAAAAATAAATATACTCATGGATATTATTTCTTGAAGATTTTTACTCAAGTCGGCGAGGTCATAGATTACAGAATAACCATGCAATAGAGTCATGTTAGACCCTCGTATAAATCCATAACTCAGCAGGAACAAGATATTATCATGTGAGTGATAAAAATTTTATTTAGAATTCTAAATATAATACAACTGAGAGTATTGTAACAATGTGTTCCTTAGACCCATATAAACTAAACCTTTTAATTTCCATATCATTTATACCAAGATTTATGAATGATGTAATCTTACCTTGAGAGTGTTGATATTTTTTAATCCACTATTAACATAGTAATGTTTATATATTTTTTGTCATATAAAATGTTTTTTGTAGTTCTTATTCTATTATGAGAACCTCAAGATACTTTGATATTAATCTTAAAAAAATGTCCTATGGTCTTGATAAATCATACTGTTTGGAAATTGTTGATGTCTAACTATCAGGTACTAGGGGATCATAATCCCTGAGACTTATTATCTTGATGTTCACACTTGGTGATCTGAAGTAAAGGAGATCATGATGACAAAGCCACAAATAGAAACACCACATATTTTGGGTGTCATTGGTTGTTCCTATCTACAAACAAGTTTATTTTTATCTTGACTTGAGATCATTATCAATGAGTTCCATTTCATCACCTAATTTGATGCAAGGTAAAAACCATGTCATTGATGTCATGGAAAGTTATCTTGTGTTGGGTACATCATTGATGGTATGAAATTGGTTGAATGATAAATATTTATTTTACTTATAATAAGAATATATATAGTAGGACTAGTAGATTAGGGTGGAAATACCTTTGTAAATCCATGGACATGGTAGTCAAAGGTAAGTCCATCTAGTAAGGTCAATGAATAATAAATCAAAAAACGTACAATGAAACAAGTGTGGGTTCTACTTTTTGAGATTTCATGAGACAAAGATATTATATTAGATAGTGTGGGTTTGTAGGATGGTTGTTATTTCAATGAATACTCCTTATCTCTTTAGGGGCCACGATGGGTTTCTAGATTCTGCTCTTGGTATATAAAGAGTATTCCTCACTATCAACATAAGGGCTATGAGGGTCACACATAATGGCATATTCAAAAGTATACCATATTCTAATGAATATGAGTTTAGGGCATGGTGAGAACCACCATTAGGTTTTTTTATATGTCTGATGATATATGATAAGAAATGAGTAAATAAACTCATATTAATTTAGTTTAGAATAAAACATATTGAATTTATTTATTAAATGTATTTAATTGTGTTAAAGTGAATACGTGGGAAAATATTATATAAATGAATATTAATTTAATATTAAACTTTCAATAAATAGTTTCAGGTAGGATAGGTAAAATTAATGACTCACTTTTATGACCTAATATATTTACTATATTACAAGTTACTATAAAAATATATTTTTTGACTTAGTAAAGTAATCATAACATGTCATTTATGTTGAGTAATAAATATTTGGGTATGGGTCCCTTTTTGTATATTTAAGAAACTCACTATAAATAAGAGTATGAGGATATCATGGCTAGGACTATTCATTACTCGAGTTCTGGAACCTCTCCCTCCTCTATCCCGCGTCATAGGGAGTGATGCTCTCATTCCAAGCACTAGATCAAAGACCTTCTTCTCATATCGATGGAACAGAGATGTGGGGATTTTCGTGACGTTGAAGGGGCCATTAAATCTCGTTTATTTATGTATTTTATGTATATAAATGTATTGGGTTATGTATTCAGAGGGTTTGAGGGGTTTTAAAACTTGTTGGAGGCTTTTATGAAGGTGACTGGTTTGAGAATGATTAATAGAAACCATTAAAACCCCATTTAAAACTGTGAAACAGAAAATAATAGTCACTAGGAAGGTGCATGGTTTGGAAAAACTGTGTGGATTCATAGAGACACCACACTCTTTAAAACATTGAGGAAATTCATGATTGGCACATAGTGTTTCTAATAGTGAAAGAAAACCGTATGAGGGATGGTTTAAGGCAATTTTTCATGCATGGATGGAACATAGTTAATATAACCATGTGGTATAATCATGTAGGTTTTTGGATTGATAAAATAGAAACTACATAGTTGGTGTAAGATTTTGCAAACTCTGCGGCCTAACCATGGGGCATAAAATCTACACTATGAAATTTGTGGATATAATTTGAATGCGATCATTTAATTCTTGGTTTTCCCTTAATTCTACCATAACATGAAATCATTTTTCTCCCAAGGTGTGAGAGAATGTTTTACTTTGGTCTAGGAGAGACCTGTAGGCTTTTCAAAGGATGTTGGAGTTCTAGATGCACCATTAAATGTATGTTATTGTATGTTTTTCCTTGATCGCTTCTACTTCACTTTCCCAGAACCATAGATCTAGTCCTACATGGATATATCCATGTTCCATGATAGAAATTGTAATTTTTTTTTGTAATCATTTACGTAAAGTAGATCCAAGCCCAGATCTAGAATATCATTATTCCATTCATTATTTTCACCAAAATTTATGTGGTATGTGGATTATCTCTCGATCCGACTTGATGAAAACGTGAATTATTACATTGAAATAAATATATTTATTAAATTATTTATGAAATTTATGTGTGATTATTGAAAACAAATTCTTTAGTACAGGTTTTTTGAAATGGTATAAATTGGATAGGTTTTTGGGAAAACCTCATTAATTTTAACTTTAAAAAGGTGATTTGAAAATTATGACTTTTTGTCTCAGGGAAAAATTTCATATAAATGATTTTAATAAAATAAATGTTTAATTGAATTGGCTTAGAGTGTTTGGTCTAGAATGGTATTTAGAATACATGATTGGCATGAGTTGATGCTTTGGATGTGACCCTAAATAAGGGGCATGCATTATTGGAGTACAAGAGACTTGACCATTGATAAGGGTTATGTTCCATTTGGGAACAAGGAGGTTGGCCGCCTGATGAGGACATGGTGGATGGATAAGAGACCACTAATCAGTATGTATTTTTCACCTGATCATGTATGTGTGAGTGTGTATAGAATCATGGAATGGGTATGCTAAAGGAGATAATTTTTTTTAAAGGATTTTTTTTTCTTTCCAAGGAAAAATGTTTTGTCTTGGAAAACTACTTTGGAATTGATATAAACTTCATTAAATTGATTTAAATTATTTTATATAAATATACTAACAACCTTTTTCCTAGTTTCTAGAGTTGGGAAGTCATTTTGGAAAAAACTACTGATTTTAGACTCACCCCCTACATGGGAACTAGTGTACATTTGAAAATGTAATCTATCAAGAAACAAGTAAAGGAAAGGTATCCGTGTTTTTTAGTGTATCCACTAATACCATGGGTGTGTAATGTTGAGTTAAATCTTGTATAAGGTTAATAGTTACTGGTTTAATTTCTTATCTTGTTTTAGTTTTTTCATCTTGGGGTTTTCATGGATGTTGTAACTTGATTTCCACTTTTTACTCTGATATGGTTGTTGGTTTTGTTATATTTCGAGTTGTGTTGTTGTACTCATGGATCATATTGATTTTTGATTGTTATGGTTATTTTGGTGGGTTATAATATCTTAAAAAGTGATAATAATCCCCCAAATGGTTATGAGTCCCTTTTAATTTATTTCTAGCCTTTGCAATCCTGGGGATATCACCTAAGGCATTGTATCTCCCTCATCACTCCTTAGGTAAATGAGGAGGGGTGGGATGTTACAAATGGTATCAGTTTTTCTAATCCATGAGTATCAGTCTTGTTTAGTTTGTCCATCCTTGGGATAGTACCAAATATTAGGATTATATAAACATGAAATTTAGAGTATAAAAAGGAATAGAAAATGTATTGATATTGAAATTCAAGTTATTGGGGAGATTGGGAACATGAGTGTTTCTAGAAACATCTATGCGAGTTATCACTTCATCGTTAGGATTTAACTGATGAGAGTTGAATAGAATATATTAAAATGTGACTTACCACTAGAAATTAATTGTTCATTATTGAGTTAATTATTTATAGAAATGGTAAGAGGTAATATTTTTCTGAAAGTGATGAAAATGTTGTCAAATGGGTGGATTTTGAATAGGTTTTAAGGGGGTATATTGAAAGTGGTTAAAATGGTTTATTTTATATAATGATGATTTTAGAACTATTGATATTGTTAATTTAATTCGAGATGGATTTAGTTTCTAGAGAGTGAGACTAAATTGAGTTTTTTTTGTTATAGGGAATGAAATTGGGTAGGATCTATAGAAACAAATAGTAAGAGGCTGTTGATAATGCAGTTTCACCTATGTCACATGTAAACCAAAAGTTGGTTCAAAGTATTGTCTAGGATTTTTTATGATATTTATAGAGGGAAAAAAGGGATAAAGGAAGGAATGTGGATTATTTGATTTAGTTCAAGAAGCGGAACCAACCTATCTTTCGAGGGAATTCTGAACCTAAAAATGTAGGAGTATGGATGAACAAGATGAATCAAATCATTGATTTCCTTGGGACACCTGCAGAGTAAAATATCTAGTTGGAAACCTATATACTGGAGGATTTTTCAAGCTAGTGGTGTGATTTAGCAATTCCAGATAAATTGGATCAAGGCATGACATGGGAAGATATTTAATGTTTGTTCAACGAAAAATTATATTATCAAATGTTCATAATTGATACAAAAATGTACATGCCCAGTTTGAAGTAGGAGAATATCTCATTGATAGAGTCTATGGATAAATTTCAATTATTTTTCTTTTCACCGAAAGTTGATTCAAGTGCATCCTTGATGTGACACATTTTTAATCATGTTTAAAACTAAAAAATCTATCAAAAAATTATGTTCTATGTATAATGGATTATACAACAATGGTCAATAGAGAGATGGTGGTGGAAAGAGGAATATTAGGAAACATGGTGGGAGGAAGCATGTTTATTCCTGTAAGAACAGGTGGTAACTCCAATGCTGTAGACAGGTGGAGGAGGGATACCTATTTTACAGGGGTTTTATATCTCAAAATCCGAACATGGGATCAGATAACATCCCTACTTGACTAAATAATATGCCGAGATGTTTTCATTATGGTTTTTTTGATAATATGATGTAGGATTTTATGACACCACCTATATTATGTCACAATTACAACTAGATGTGACATATTCAATGCTATTGTCATAGTGCTCAAAGGTCATGTGATAGGGAAACATATTTGTCTTATTAGGAATCAAATGATTAAACAAGATGAGTAAAATAGAATACATCCCATCATAAAAAAAGATCATGCTGTTGTGATTCGAGGAATACTATGAATCCTCTACCAGTGTAATCTCAATAGGGAAACAAATAACAATATTCAGTGAATAAGAAATTTTATGGGGTAGAGAAAGTGATCATAGATGATCAATGAGGACATTAGATGGCGATGCATTGATTCTATTAATATTTTCATATCTTATTATATACTCCCATTAATTATTTTATATGAAATATTCATAATTTGTGTGAAATATTAATATTTATATATTAAATCTAATTTTACATCACTATTTGAATTCATCCAGATTCATGTCTATTTAATGATTTAATAATAAATATCACCCTACTGATACAAATAGTATGGTTCTTGTTTTTTAGGATTTCTAATTCAATATCCAATATCCAATATTTCATTAGAAGGAATCTTGGGGCCAATTACTCTATTTGAAGGGTCATATGGATCACAGAAGAAGGCCCATAGAATCTGTGAAGAAACGAGACCATCCATGAAGATTGAATTTCTGGGCACAATATAGTAGTAAAAAATCATTCATTCTTCGAAAAAAATTTCATAACTATTCAATGATTTATGAATAAAAAATTCAAGGCCCAAATCAAAAAACTAGGGGGCCAAATGAACCTTTGAAATTCAGCCCACCATTCTAGACAGGAATTACAATCAGGACACTATTACTGAATTTTATCCTGATTTAATCATAAAATCAGGTTGGAATTTTACAATTTAAAATCTAAGATATGAACAACCAAATTATTAGAATAAATTATTTTTATTTGAGGGAATCATCATATTCAAAAAACCCATTAAAACTCTAGCCTTTGAAAATGAGCGGATAAAAATGGATAGGTGAAAACGATTTAGTAAAATAGCAATATTTTTTGATCCAAAAGTCTAATAGCCTCCCAATTTTATGGGATGATAGAAAACATCAATATATAAAAAATTTAAGAAGGTAAAATCACTATATTTACATGTATAGATGGAAAAATTTGCGATGCAAATGGAGAGGAATAATTGGAATGCAAACTGTCCACCACCTTGGGCTATAAATACATCCCCTCCTATCCTTTCAAAAGGGTTGGAATTTTATAAGAGAGGAGTGCACATTGGAAGGAAAAAAGCTTTTCCGAAGTCTTTTTAGGACCTTCCATACTCCAGTTTTTACTTGAGATACCTTTCCTACTCTCTTTGTTTTAATTTACTTTTACAGTTTCATTTGTTTGTAATTTCACAAGTGTTTGTCTTTGTAATTCTAATTTAATTCTAGTTTCTTCTTCAATATCTATTATTTTCATCAAAATTATATAGTTTAATATTAATGATATAAAAATAGTTTAAATCATGTAAAAATATTTTCCCTTCTTTCTCTTCCTCATTCAATCGAATGTCTTTTTTTAACTCTCTTCAACGATCGTGTGTGTTCGACATAGTACTATTTTCCTATCCTATTCTTTTTATTCTATTTATAGTTCATCAACATAATAATATATTAGAAGATTAATAACTATCATAATGGATGAGTAAATATAACATTTTGATGAGTCATTATTTTGATATGTTAAGTGATTGAGAGATTTTTCTCGATAAGTATTCTTTAATTTAACATTGTGTATGTTGGACTTAAAATATCATGGATTAATGACTTGTTTTGTTTAACATGTGGTTTCCATGGATTATTAGAACCATAAATACACTACCATAAACAAGCTCTGATTGAGATTAGGACCCTAATTTATGTTAAGGCTTGGATTAAAGCCTTAACACTTAGGAATTCCAATCAACATTATCTTGTGAAGTGCGTGTTAATTTAAATGAAATATAAAGCAAATCTCAAGGATATCACAAGCTTAACTCCCTAAAAATGAACTCACCCAAATATTTATAAAATTGTTAAATAAAACACCAATCATTAATCAATTATTTTAATATTTGAAAATATACCCCCAATCAATATATAATCAACAAAAAATTATAACACCCCAAGAATTCATAGTACGTTATTTCTTCAAATTAATTAAATAACTTACTCTACAAGCAACACCGAGTTCAAGCGCACCACGACATACCAAAATAGCTGTTTAAAAGAGGTTATGAATATTATTAATTTAATTTTGAATTTTATATACTCCATATAATTTTATCATCCATATTATGTGTTTTTTATACATGATATAAGAACAAATTCAATTTTTTAAAATAAATGAAGTATTTTTTCAGAAAATGCAATTTAACCACCTTTTGAGAGAGAACTCTTTTTAAATAAAATATTTGACACTTTTATATATTCAATTTTAAAAAATAAACTTCTTCTTTTGAAACGGGAGATAAAAATTTAGTTTTTATAAATTGTTGGAATTCTTCTGATAACTTTCATATTTGGGTGAATAGTGAAAAATACTAAATTTTAATTAAAAACAATATTTTTAATTGAAATAATTTGTAGTGTTAAATTATGAATTTGATTGGTTTTTCATTATAATAAGATTATATTTTTATCATTTAATACAATTTAGGTCATTATAATTAAATTCAATTTGAAATTGGATATATACAAGAGTCAATCTTTTGATAGATATTGCTTCTTAAAAACACGCTATTTGTTTTGACAATAAGAATTAATTTTAAATTAATTAATGCAACATATATTTTTTTAATTTGGTAATATAGACATAATTTTTGAATTTTTAATTTAAAATATAGCTTAGGCTGAATTTGTGGTATTTTTTTTGAGAAACATCCATTTTTGATGAATAATGAAAAACACTAAGTAATTGGTTTTAACCGACTTTTTATTTAAATAATTATTTATTTTATTTAAATTTATTTTAGGTAAAAATAGATACATAATATCTATATATGTTCAAAATAATTCATTGGATTCATTTTATAATATGTTTAGATATATAATAATTTTATTGAAATGTTTACCGATTTTTACACACCTACTAGGAGTATTTGAAAATTTGCATAAAATGTAATTTTACCATTTATATGAGTTGAATTTAAAAAATATGAGAGACATGGTTAACCTCAGTATTTAAAATGTGGTTAAATAAGATGAAAATAATTTTTTGAGAATAGTAACTTTTGACTTTTATTTACCGCAGTTAAAGGTAAATATGGTAATTCAAGGTAACAATAATATTATAATAATTAAAAATTACCTTAACACATGTCCTAACATTATTTGAAGAGTAATGGACGATGATGGGCATTGTTGGGTTGATTTTGGTACCCCATGTAGCCACTTATGAATGATAATGACACTTTAGATTGATTAATTTAAAGTAAAGGCAAAATTGACATAAACAAAAATCATTAAGTAAATAATTATTATATTGTATAATATAAGTAAAATTTTTTACTATAAATATTCATTGTAAATCCAAAAGGATTTCCTACATCATGGAAGTTTTTTATAATTTTTATATATCGAATAAATTAAATTATTTATGACACAATAATGATGTATTATTTACCTCATTAATAAAAGATTTAAATAAATTAGATTATAAATATTAAAATAATATCAAAACATATCCAGTTATTATTGAATAATTTTGTTTAGACCATGAGTCATCTTATATTTGACCCTAATGATTTTTATACCTTTAGAAACTGAATATAATTATATAATAAAATAATATATTCACACTTTCCTAAAGAGCCCCTCCTACCCTTTATAAAAGGAGACCACTTCTAAACAATTCCTCACAAATCTCAAGCCTTTAGGCATATCCAAACTCTAAAAAATTAATCTCCTTACATACCTCTCCTTATCATAGAATCCTTAACATAGGCAGAAGGCACTTCAAGATGTCCTTTTGGTTCAAACCAAAGGATGTCACCCATATTAAAGGTAATTGTTTCTCTTAACTTCTTTTCTTTTATTTTACTTATCTGACCCGTAAACTCTCTTTATTCCTTTATTTTATAACAACAACAGTACCCTAAAGATACTAGGATTTTTTTATGAGAATTATTTTAACTTCAATTACCCACACCTCCATCTAGTGGGAGAAGAACAAAATGCTTCTGTGGATGGTAAACTAACGCCTCACGAAACGATGATTATTCAATTACCTCCTACCGCCTCTCATGGTGGCCATTATGATGGAACTGTATTTATATATGATATATATTATGTTTATGTTTTCTTAATGCTTTTGTATTTATCTTTTATAGCATATCCTAATGGTTTCCATTATGGGTAAATGAGATAATTTCATTTGAGGAAGTACGGACTACCGCCCCCTCAAAGTGATATGACTCATTAATAGCATATGTGGGACCTATAAAGGATGTACATAATGATATTATATATGATATTATACTGGAATTATAATACAACTATGTATAATTATGTTTCAATTCCATTAAAATAATAAATATAAATTAAAGTAGCGTTCATGCGTACGTATGACTTACCATCTCCATGAACAGTGCATTTCATTTCTTATCCCAAAATTTTATGTACTGTTATAAATACATGTATATAATGGATATATATGATATATATGATATCTAAATCATAAATATCATTCTTTATATAATGATCTTTTGACCATGCGAACAACTTGTAACTATAAGGTGTTCATTTTTGACTCAAGTGCCAAATCTCAACAAAACGAACGTTATTGTCATAAATGATTACATAAAGTTTATAACATGGTAATAAGTGATATAAAAGAAATAATTAACATGAAAAATATTATTAAGCAATTAAAAATTAGCTTTAGTTTTTTATTCAGGATAATATGAATGAACGGGTCAAGTCGGACACAAGGTAAGGATTTTTCATCTCACTTCTTATTCCCATGAGATTCATGCAATATTGCTACTATTTTCTTTTGTGTGGTGTATGTACTTCCCATAATTGTATTCATTATGTAAAAAAATTTAATTTATATTTATTTACATATTTATTGTATGATACTTCTTTCATGGGGTGTATGTTTTATAAGTTACCAAACCGGTAAGGGTTAATTCATCAATCTCATTATTATCCGATATTGTTTATGTGTAAGTATTTACTGGAATATTTTTATCATCCATGTCTATTTTTCAAAAACATGATTTCAAAATGAATATTTTAAGAATTTTTTAATGGTACAAATTATCATGATCATAATTTTAAATGTTTTAAAGATTTATCTTTCTAAATGTTTTTAATTAGTGTCCTTGTTTTCAAAATGATTTTGAGGATTTATTTATATGGACATGAATGTTTTGAAATAATAATTATTTGTAGAAGATTCAAAGTGGTATGGGATACTATGATTTAAAAATATATTTTATATTACTTCCTTTATAAATGTGTCAATTTTAAATGATTTTAAAAAAGGTAATTTCTCTCAAAAAGTTTTACTCGTCATGTTCAACTATGTCAACATCCTTTACTAGATATTATTTTTGATTGAGGTTGATTTATTATAATACAATCTTCCATATTGTATTGAATGAGTTATTATATGTATGACTATGGATGTTCCTGTTTTTATACAATTCATGGTGAATGGTTAATGTTTTTACATTTCATATGCTAGTTGTAAAAAGAATGATTATGTTATGTTTCATCCCTTTCATATGAGGAATGTATTGGACATAGTAAGTGACGGGTGGAGACTACTATTACTCCTCGGTGCATCGATAGGTCCCAATAGACAACTAGATGTTGAATTGGCTGAGGCCTTTCCCAATATGAAATATGGTTTTTTCCGAGGCCTTAATCATTTTAGACGTCTTGGATGAGGCCTTGAAAAATGTTTTAGAATGTATTACATTATACATTACCTCATTATGAAAACAATATTGATGGTTAATGTTGTAATTCGACTAGTAGAATACCCATGATTATGTTTTATTATGGCATTACTTAGTCATCTCATATTTCTTCCATAAAAGTATTCATTTTTATTATTAGTGAAGGAATGTGGTTTCAATTATTCACTATACATAATTTTTATGTTATCTTCCACTATATTTCATACCCTTACCGAGCGTTTGAGCTCACCCCTTTCTATGTTTTATTTTCCCAGGATACTACGAAGTGTTTTATGTTTGAGATTCAAGGTTAAGCTATGGGAACAATGGTGTTATCAAAGGATTATTTTATTTATTGTATGATAGAAAGTCTAATGTAACATTCATGTATGTAATATATTTTCCAAGAGTGCTAAACTGATCGGTATTTTGGGACATGATTCCTTGTAATCATGCCAATGTATTAAAATAATGCACTGACTCTGGGTAACTGGGGTTGAGGTGTTATAGTTGGTATCATAGGATTTTTAGCAATAACCTTGGATACTAGATTTAGATAAACTATGATTAGAACACATAGCCCTAAGATATACTTTGAGGATTCGTATAGAAGAACTTCCTAGAATTTTGGTAATGTAGAGATTTTGTGAGTTTTCCAAGAAAATAAATCCCTGTCTGGATACGAGTTGGTAGAGTCGGCTCTGGCATAGATGTACCTAGGGGTAAAACCCAGAAACACCACATTGATCTAGACTCGAACTAGAACTGGTGAAAGATAATGGGCCTTGCTGCACTCTTGGTTACGACAGTCTCGAGGGATATGCTTAGGATAATTCTCATTTTCATTACAAATCATTATGAAGGATTTACGAGTATATACCTCCTCAATGAAAATATATCTATGCTTATTTATTATATCCATAAAAAATTTTATTTACATTAGGTATTTAACAAGTTTGTAATTATTCATTGCAATACATATACTGACCTAGTGTATGCCATTGTTTAGAAATGGCTCCTAGTAGAAGGAATGTGAACTCCAGCAATATGTATGATCCAAAGAGTTAGAAGGATCATATCTTTCACGGCGTTAAGACAAAATTAATAATGTAAATAGTCTCCCATGTATTCTCAACATATGAAGAAATGGTATCATGTGTTAATAAGATAAGTAAATAATTCTCTGAGTTCTGTGGCTTTGAAGGGAAACAAGAGAAGAAAAGGATGGAAGAGAGAAAGGTGGATAAAGGGAAGAGGTAAAAGAAGGATTTTACCATATGTGATAACTGTGGAAAGAATCAACTTTGTAAATTCTTAAAGGGAATGAGAGTTTTTTATATGTGTAGAAAAAATGGACACCAAGTACGTGATTGCAAGGGTTAGAAAAAGCTTCCAATGTATAATGCTTCATCTGCAAGGAGTTGGGACACTACACAAATCCATGTCAAAATCATCAGAGTATACCCCAAATGCTGTTATTGAATAATAATAAAGTTATGATATTGTCGAAGAAGAAGACGAATGATTATATTTCATACGTTGTTATTAAAGTATTCTGTCATTTGGGTATTATATTAATTGTGTACATTTTATAATAATTATAGAGTATATAAGTAATGTATTGTAGTACTATTTCATTAAGGACTTGAGATTATGTGGAACCAAGAAATGTGACTCAATTGCAGGTTAAATTTTTGGAAAATATATGTTTGTAAAAAATATAAACCATAATATGGTTCTGATATCGAGGTAGTGATTTTGGAATAAGAGATGGTTGATTTGGAGAAATTATATTGGATATTCTTGACTTCCTTGGAACTGATTAATAGTTTGTTTATTTCATCATTGTTGGAATATTCAATATTTTTGGATATAAGGAATATAACCAGTATTATATACAGGATAAGTGAGCATGAATGTAATAAATAAGGTTTTATGGTAATTCAGGGTGTTACCAAGTTTTAAAATAATACATGATGAAGGTGTTCACATGTTATTATATGGAAAAAAGGATATTCATTGTGTTTAACTTCCTTATAAATTTTGGACTGTGAGTTTGGAGAGATTTATTTTGGATATGTATAATGGTTGGAATGGATTATGATACTATTGTTAAGTTTATTTTTGTATTTCTATAAAATGTACAACACGTATACCTGGTGTTAACCCGTCGTGTCATACAAAGCTGTGGGAATCGAACCTACAACCATAGTGCGATTGGGATTTATCACCTACACCTGGACTATGTGAAGTCCCTTCATTTTCTTATGTAGTTTCTTTTTTTAAAGGGTCTGATAGGTGAATTATAAATTCATTTTTTCAACCCTATATGAATAAGTTAAATATAATATTTTTTTAATTTATATTATCTTTTAGAGTGAAAGATGAGTTTATGGTAGAAATTAGTTAAAGGATAGAACTCTACTTGTCAAGTGTATATTTTTTCTCACTGATTCAATGAAGAAATTAATTCTTAAACTTTAGGTAAGGGTTTTTAAAACTAAAAAGGTGTTATCCTAATACCTTATGTTTTGTCAAACTGGTGATATTTTAAATCATCATTGATTGATGGCTTTGAGGCCCTCAATTCTATAATTGTTTATGATTGATGACCTCAATCACTCTCTAAATATATTTAAGTTTTTTCTCCAATTATGTGTCTCTAATTTCTAAAAATTTTCTCCTAATCGAGATCATAATTTTGTGGTGACTTTTTCATTCCCCTTTTCCTCTTATCAAGACTAAATTTTATTAACCCAATTTCTGATGTGGGTTTTCCCACAAATGTATTTTATATTTTCAACCTTCTATTTTTGAAGAAAAATTTAAAATTACGACGAAAAAATTTATTGAAGTTGGGAAGAATGAAACCCCCCCCCAGATTTCATAATACGTTATTTCCTCAAAGAAATTCAATAACTTGCACTACACGAAACACTGAGTTCAAGCGCACCATGACTTACCAAACTAGCCGTTCAAAAAGAGGTTATGAATAGTATTAACTAAATATTGAATTTTATATATTACATATAATTTCAACATCCACATTTTTTGTTTCTTAGACATGATATAAGAACAAATTCAATTTTTTAGATAAATGAATTATTTTTCAGAAAATGCAATTTTACCTCCTTTTGAGGGAGAAAACTTTTTAAATCCAATATTTGACACTTTTATATATTCAATTTGACAAAATAAACCTCTTCTTTATAATCGGGAGATAGAAATTTAGTTTTGATAAATTTTTGGTATTTTCTGATAACTTTCATATTTGGGTGAATAGTGAAAAGTACTAAATTTTGATTAAAAATAATCTTTTTAATCGAAATAATTTATAGTGTTAAATTATTCATTTGATTAGTTTTAAAGTATAATTATATTATATTTTTATCATTCAATACAATTCAGATCATTATAATTAATTTCACTTGAAATTGGACATAAACAAGTGTCAATTTTTTGATAGATATTGTTGCTTAAAAACACGCTATTTGTTTTGACAATGAGAATTAATTTTAAATTAATTAATTAAACTTATATGTTTTGAATTTGGTAAAATAGACATAATTTTTAATTCAGAATATAAAATATATCTTAGGCTTAATTTTTGGTATTTTTCTGAGAAACATCTTTTTTTTACGAATAATGAAAAACACTAAGTTATTGGTTAAAACCGACTGTTTATTTAAATAATTATTTATTTTATTTAAATTTATTTTATTTCTAAATTGATACATAATACTCATATATGTTCAAAATAATTCATTGGAGTCATTTTATAATAAGTATAGATATATAAAAAATTTTATTGAACTTTTTACCGACTTTTACCCACCTCCTAGGAGTATTTGCAAATTTTCATAAAACATAATTTTACCATGTCAATGAGTTGAATTTATATAATCCAAGAGAAACAGTTAACCTCAGTAAGTGAAATTTGGTTTAAAAATATTAAAATAATTTTTGGTGAAGAGTAACTTTTGACTTTTATTTACCGCGGTTAAAGGTAAATAGGGTAATTCAATGAAAAAGAATATTTTAATAATTCAAAATTACCTTAACACATGTAATAACATTATTTTATGAGTACTGTATGACCATGGTCATCTTTGGGTCGATTTTGGGACCCCATGGATCCACTTATGAATGATAATGACACTATAGATTAATTAATTTAAAGTAAAGGAAAAATTATCAAAAACAAAACTATTTTAGTAATTAATTTTTATATAGTGTAATATAAGAAAGATTTTGGAATATAAATATTAATTAGAAAGATAAAAAGATTTCCTAAATCGTGATATTTGTTTTATAATTTATAGACATCTAATAAATTAAATTATTTATGACACAATAATGATGTAGTATTTACCTAATTAATAAATGATTTAAATAAATTCGATTATAAATATTTAAATAATATAAAAACATGTCCAATTATTATTAATTGATTTTATTTAGACCATTATTCATCATATATTCTACCCTAATGATTTTTGGACCTTTATAAACTGAATATAATTATATAATAAAATAATATTTTCACACTTTCCTAAAGAGCCCCTCCTCCCCCTTGTAAAAGAAGACTACTTCTAACCAATTCCTCGCACATCTCAATCATTTAGGCTCATCCAAACTCTACAAAATTATAAATCCCTATCCTCCTCCTATAATCCTTACCTTATGCAAAAGGTACATCAATAGGTCCTTTTGGTTCAAACCAAAGGAAGTTACCCAAATTAAAGGTAACCGTTTCTCTTATCTTCTTTTCTTTTATTTTACTTCTCCAACCCCTAAAATCTTTTTATTTTTTTTATTTTATAACAACACCAGTATATTCAATATACTATTATGCTGTTATGATAAGTATTTTAACTACACTTACACACCCCTCCATCTAATGGGTGAAGAACATAATGTTTCTGTGGTTGGAAAACTAATGCCTTACGAAACGATGATTGTTCAATTACCTCCTACCGCCTCTCATTGAGGCCATTATGATGGAAATGTATTTAACTATGATATATATTATGTTTATGTTTTCTTATTTATTCTGTATTTTTCTTTTATATCATACCATAATGGTTTCCATTATGGGTAAACACGATAATTTTATTTGTGGAAGTGGGGACTACTGCCCCCTAAAAGTGATATGACTCGTTAATTGAATATGTGGGACGTATAAAGGATGGAGTTAGTGATTTTATATATGATATCATACTGGAATTATAATATAACTATTTACCATTATGTTTTATTTCCATTAAAATAATAAATAGAAATGAAAGTAGTGTTCATGCGTACGTACGACTTACCATCTCTATGAACGTTGCATTTCATTTTTTACCCCAAAATTATATGTACTATTATAAATACATGTATATTATATATATATATATATATGATATATATGATATCTAAATCACAAATATCATTCTTTATATAATGATATTTTGAACATGTGAACAACTTGTAACCATAACGTGTTCATTTTTTACTCAAGTTCCAAATATTGACAAAACAAACGTTATTAACTTAAATGATTACATAATGTTTATAACATGGTAATAAGTGATATAAAATAAATAATAAACATGAACGTGGTTCTTGAGAAAGTGTAAATTAACTTTAGTTTATTATTTAGGATATTAATGAACAAACCGGTCAAGTTGGACACAAGGTAAGGGGTTTTAATCTCACTCCTTATTCCCGTGAGATTCATGCTATATTGCCACTATTTCCTTTCATGTGGGGTATGTATAGTCCATAATTGTATTTTTTGTGTAATACAATTTAATTTATGTGTATCTACATATTCATTGTATGATACTTATTTTAGGGGGTTTAAGTTTTATGTGTTACCAAATTGGTAAGGGTTAATTCCTCAATCTCATTATTATCCTATATTGTTTATGCATAAGTATTTGCTGAGATATTTTTATCATCCATGTACATTTTTCATAAAATTAATTTCAAAATATATATTTCAAGGATTTTTGAATGGTACTCATTATCATGACCCGAATTTTAAATGTTTTAATGATTTATCTTTATAGATATTTTTAATTAATATCTATGTTTTCAAAATAATTTTAAGGATTTATTTATATGGACATGAATGTATTGAAATGATAATTCTTTTTGAAAAAATTACAAGTGGTATTGGACACTATGATTAAAAAATATTTTCAACATTACTTTTTTAATAAATGTGTGACTTTTAAATGATTCTAAAAAAGGTTATTTTTCTCAAAAGTTTTTACTCGTCATTTTCAACTATGTCAGCATCCTTTAATAGATATTATTTTTGATTGAGGTTGATTTATTATAATACAATCCTCCATATTGTATTGAATGATTTATGATATGTTTGACTGTGGATATTCTATTTTTATACCATTCATGGTTTGTGGTTATAGTATTGACATTCCATATGATAGTTCTAATACGAATGTTTATGTTTTGTTTCAACATTTTCATATGAGGAATGTATTGGATATATTAATTAATGGGTGGAGCTCACTATATATCCTCAATGAATCGGTAGGTCTGATGATACAACTAGATGTGGAATTGGTCGAGGCCTTTACCAATTTGAAATATGGTTTTGGCCGAGTTCTTACTCATTTTTAGATGTCTTGGCCGAGGCCTTGACAAAATGTTTTAGAATATCTGGAATTATACATTCCCGGATTATGAAAATAATATTGGTGGTTCATGTGATCATTCGATTGGTATAATACCCATGATTATGTTTTATTGTGGCATTATTTACTCAGATCATATTCCTTCTGTAAAAGTATTCATGTTTATTATTGTTAAATACATGTGGTTTCACATATTCACCATGCCTAATATTTATGTTATCTTTGGCTATATTGCTTACCCTTACTGAGCATTTGAGCTCACCCATTTCTATGTTTTATATTCCCAGGATCCCAAGAAGTGTTTTATGTTTGAGATTCAGGGTTAATATAAGGGAACAACGGATTTCTCAAATGATTATTTTTTTGATGAATGTTAGAAAGTGTAATGTAACGTTCATGTATGTGATCTATTTTCCAAGACTGCAGAACTGATCGGTTTTTCGGGACTTGATTCCTTTTAATCATGCCAATGTATTAAAATAATGCACAGACTCTAGGTAACTAGGGTTGGGGATTTACAAAAGAATCGAATTTTAGAAAGTATCATCACCGAGGATTCAACCTAAGTGCTGCTATACACATTAACATAGAATCAGAACATTGAACGGTCGATAGGTGACAATGGACCATGCTTAAAAATGGTTCCATTTCTAGGTATAGTGAAATTAAGTAATCATTAGTTTTTGGTTATTATAGAAAAAATTTAAAAATAAAATTTGAAAAAAATACAAAGAAAAAACCGCCTTCTCACAACATCATAAAAGAAAATACACAAAGAAAAATACAACTTCCTCTTTCTTCTCAAAATATCTATAAATGCCACATATCCTCCCAAAAAATCCCTCAAGTTTAATTGACCCTAAAATTGAGCAAGAACTTTTCCATATTAGGAGGAACATAAGATATAATCAAATCATCCAAGAACATGTTACAATCCAACCACTTGAACTAGATATATCTAATCCTAGGGAACAAAATCTTAAAGAACTCACTACCACTGATATGAATTACCAACCCCTTGGTATTCAATATCCAAACATAGAGGCCAACTTATAACTCAAATGGGGTTTGATTTATCATCTACCTCATTTGCATGGGTTAGCTGGTGAGGATCCACATCTCCACCTTATAGAGTTCCATGTGGTGTACTCTACCATCAAGTCTCAAGGGGTTTCTGAGGAACAAATAAAACATTAAGAATTTCATTTTTCATTACCTAACTTTACCATGTCATGACTCTACTACCTCCCTCCTGGTTTCGAAAACTCATGGATTGACATGAAACGACTTTTCTTAGAGAAATTATTTCCTGCTTCTCATAATACTTCCATATGATAGGGAATTAGTGGCATCCATCAATTCTTCAATGAATCACTCCATTAATACTGGGAGAGGTTCAAAAAGATTGTCGAAACTTGCCCACTCCACCAAATCCCTGACCAAATATTTATCCAATACTTCTATGAGCGGTTATTGTCTATGGATAGAACTCTCATTGATGCCACAAGTGGTGGTGCTATTATTGATAAAACTCCCACAACTATAATAGATCTCATAAGCATCATGTCTGCAAACACATAAAAATTCCGTACTCAAGCACATGCTCAATTCAAACAAGTCCAAGAGAATCAATCCATAGATACAAACAAGATGATTGAGCGGATGAGTGAACTTGCTGGTCTTGTGTGAAACTAGATGTGGATTTAAATCCCCAACCACATCTTCTCCACAATATTTATTCCTTAAACCTATCAAGAATTGTGGAATCTGTAGCTCCCCATCTCATCCAATTGACACAAGTACACAACTTGAATATTATCAATACAATTCATTCGAATCAATGGAGATCAATGTAGCATATGACCAGTGGAACCCCAATCCTAAACAATCAGGTTAGTTTGTTGGAAACTTCATCCAATCCCACTTTGAGCCCTTCTCTTCTACCTTCAACCGTGCATGAGGTTTGTGGATTCCATTTCTCATCCCCATGAATTCCCTCTTAAATGTACAAACCAATTAGACAACCACATATAAGATTCAATCCACTCATACTTGAGGTATTTATGGAAGATATCACCAAACTTCTTCAAGCTGGTAATATATTCCCAATTTCTGATAGTGAATGGGTTCGTCCAATTCAAGTTATAACTAAGAATGGTGGGATAACTATTTTTATAAATGAACATGGGAAGGTAGTCATAACTCGAGTGAAGAACAAATTGTGTGTGTGCATCGATTACCAAAAATTGAATGTTAAAATAAGAAAAGATCACTACCCTCTTCCATTACCTGATCAAATGATAGAACGATTAGCCAAAAAGTCACACTATTACTTTATTGATTGATACACCAAATACATACAAATCTCAATCACACCTCAGGACCAAGAAAAGGATACTTTGAATTGCGCATTTGGAACATATGCATATAGAACAATTCCATTTGGCCTTTGGAATGCTCCTGCAACATTCCAGAGGTGTATGATTAGTATCTTTTCTAAATTCATTAAACATTGCATATAGATCTTCAAGGTCAACTTTACAATTTATGTTGAGTCATTTGAATCTTGATTGAATTCACTCTCTCTAGTCCTTCAAAAGTGTGTCAACTGTATCCTTGTGTTAAATTTTAAAAAATGTCACTTCATGGTTGAAAATGGGATTGCTCTGGGGCACATACTTTCAAAAGACAGTATTGAAGTTGATCCTAACAAAATAGAAGTGACCCAATCAATTCAATATCCCACATCTATTCGATACATTTTTTTCTTCCTTGGCCATGCCAGTTTCTATCGGAGATTCAGCCATAACTTCAGTAGGATTTCTCTCCCACTCACACTATTTATCCAAAATGATGTCACATTATATTACTATGAGGTTTGTAAAAGAGCCTTGTTTGAACTCAAAAATTCTCTTACATCTTCCCCGATAATACAACCCCCATATTGGTCCTTACCCGTTGAGTTGATGTGTGATGCTTCTGATAGAGACATTAGGGTTGTTCTTGGTCAAAGAAGTAAAAAAATTCCTCATGTCATCTATTATGACTCAAAAACATATAATGAAACACAATATCACTACATTATGACTTCAGAGGAACTTTTTTCAGTAATTTGTTTCCTTAGATAAATTCCGAACCTATTTCTTAGGTGCCAAAATCATCATCTTCATAGACTATTCTGCTACAAAGCTTTTACTCAAGAAAAGTGAATCCAAACCTAGGATAATAATATGGATCCTAATTATCCATGATTTTTTCCTTGAAATAAAAGATAGATGAGAAAAAAACCATACGGCTGATCACATGAGTAGAATTTCTAATTCTGGTTATTCTGAAATAATTGATCCAGAACATCCAACCGAGCACCCTTCATCTCTCACTCCAAAAATACTATAGTATTCCCCAATTGTAAATTACATGGTATATAGTGTATTTCCATAAATTTTTTCAAATGAAAAAAAATGAAGTTGAAAAGTGATTCAAAATACTGTTTTGGGAAGATAATAAACTTTGGAAAACTGGGGATGATATGGTAATTAAGAGATGTATTGATGAAAATGATTATTCTTCCATCTTATAATTATGTCACTCAATGCCTGGTGGTGGTCACTTTGGACCAAAAAGGACCTCATAAAAGGTCCTAAACTCTGGATTCTTCTAGCCTTCAATTTTCAAGGACACACATATATTCTGTCATTCATGTCCCACTTGCAAAAAGTTTGGAAAAATTTCAATGAGAAATGAAATGTCCCAAATGTCATTAATTTTCTGTGAGATATTCAATGTTTGTGGCATCAATTTCATTTGACTATTTCCCCCTTCCAACAGATTCTCATACATCCTTCTTATGGTTGATTATGTTTATAGGTTGGTTGAGGAAAACCCCACTTTAAAGGATGATTCACATACTATTAGTGAGTTCTTAAAGACAAAAATCCTCCACCGATTTGGAACACCACGTGCCTTGATAAATGACTTAAGAAACCATTTTTTTAATAAAACCATATAATATATTTTGAAAAAGAATGGTGTTGTACATAAAACATCAAATTCATATAATCCCAAACAAATGACATGGCTGAACTGTCTAATAGTGAAGTAAAAAGAGTTCTTGAGAGAATTGTAAAAACCACTAGAAAAGACTGGTCTGAAAGGCTTGGTGAAGCACATTTGGCTTATAGAACCGCCTATAAAACACCCATTAGGATGTCTCCTTTTAAGCTAGTTTTTGGTAAAGTGTTTCGCTTACCAGTTCAAATAAAACATAAGTTATTTTGGGCTGTGAAAACTTTTAATTTTGATTCTGAAAAATCTGGTGAAGAAATATTGTTTCATTTGGCGGAACTGGAGGAGATTCAACTTAAATCCTATGATAATTCCAATCTGTACAAGGAAAAAGGATAAGGCACTCCATGGAAAACACAAACTTATAATGGTATTTCAAGAAGGTGAAAAGGTAATTCTTTTCAACTCTCGATTTCTTCTTCACCCAGGTAAGCTTAATTCTAATTGGGAAGGTCCTTTTATTGTTTCTCATGTTTACCCATTTGGTGCAGTGAAATTCCAAGAACCCTCTTCAAAAATGATATTCACAGTTAATAGACATAGGTTAAATCATCACCATGAGAGGAAAGAAAATCATAGAAAAATATCAACTTACATCAGATCCACTATATACCCACCACCAAATGAGGTCGACAACCCACCAAATCTAAACTAGGAGAACCTCTTTCCCTTTAACTCTTTATATCTCTTCTTCTCTCTCCCTCTTTCTTCTTCTTACTCACTCTTTCATTTTTTTCCACTTTCCTAATCAAAATGTTTATTTACTCTTTTTTGTGGGTGTTTCATTATAAAAAAACTAAAAAAACCCTAAAAAAACAAAAAAAAAATCATTTTAAAAAAATATGAAAATCAAGAGTCATACTTACTCACCTTCCAATTTTCAAATTTTTTTCATCCATTTTGGTGAGTCAAAATACATGGTTTCATCTCAAAAATCTTGTTTTTTCATCATATATTTGGATAAAGAATACTTTTCAAAACCAACAAATTTTTAATGCTCAATTTTTAATTTGGAAAATAATTTTCCCCAACTATGAGGAATAATGTTTGCATTCATGCAAACCCACCTATGGCCATCTTTTCAAAATGTGTATTTTTAACCCCATATGTGAGTCTTGAGTTTGTGGACGATCGGGACGAATTTCCTACTTTAGTGTTAATTAATATGATAGAGGCATTTTTTGAACCCCATGAGAATTACAATAGCCCAATATCATCCCATTAACCATACATTAATCTTCCTTTGAAAGCCCCTTCAAGCCTATGAAAACATTTTCTTTAATATCCACATTACAAGACCAATATCTTATCCCACCCAATATCTATAGAGACTTTCAGAACTTAATTTTTTTTGAAATCTATGTTTGGAGGGGAATGGATTTCATTTTTTGGGATCCATTTTATTGATTTTAAACTAGTTATCATATGATTTAGGGAAAACATCCATTTTAGTGTGGAGGATACATTGTCCTTCAATGGGGTTTGGGAATATATATATGTTTTTCTTGTACAAATGATAATAAAAAGTGGTCAAAAAATAAATAAAAAAATTGAAAATAAGAATGGGTTGTGTCTTAGGTTGGTCAAAAATCACTCTTCCTCAACCTTTTATCTTATTATAACTATTAATATTAGTTTTGTGAGGAGTTAAAAAATGGATTGGGATATAAGTGTGAGATCTTTTTCTAGTTAAAATTTTGAAACAAATAAAAAAAAAGAAGAAAAAAATGAACTCAAATGTCATTTGGATAAGTTTCATGGTTTGTAAATATTTCATCTCCTCATCCCCTTAAAATTTCCTTCCACTTTTGTGTCCTATTTCATATTTTCATTCAGTCGTAAATATTTGTTTCTATTTATTTTCCTGTCTCATTTCAAAAAAAATATGCATTGCTTTTTCCATGTCGGTGTTTTACCCCCTTATTCCAATATTTTTTATATCTTCTTCCTACCATCCAATAGGAATAGAATACCACCTAAAAATACCTCTTGATTTTTTAACACTTTAGGATAGGGAGTGGAAGATGAGAGATCTTAAAAACTCTAATATTTTCACTTTTGGATGGTGAATGAGTGAAGCTCCATAAATTAATTCATTATCTTGAGAGGAGTATGTATTTTGTGCCACCATTTTCCATTTCAAAATTTGAGCATGAAAAAATGAATTGTTTTTGGAACATTGTTTCTATATCAACTTGTTGCGGAATTAAATAAGTACGATTTAAATAGTCTAAACCTCCCCTGAGTGAAAAAAAACAAAATTTTAATATATTTTGGTGAGTAAAAATGATTTTGTTATGTTTTTTAATTTATTGCACATGAAGAAATGCACAAGAATTAGTGTGGGGGATTTGATGTTATTAATATTTTCATAACTTATTATATACTCCATTAACTGATTTTATATGAAATGTTCTTAATTTTTGTGAAATATTAATATTAAAATATTAAATATAATTTTAGAGCACTATTTGAATTCACACAAATTCTAGTATGTTTAATATTTTAATAATAACTATAACCCTACTAAGCTAAATTGTATGGTTCTTGTTTTTTCGGATTCATAATTTAATATACAACATTTCATTAGAACAAATTTGGGCCAATTATTCCATTTCAAGGGTCATATGGATCACACAAGAAGACCAACAAAATCTGTGAAGAAACAAGACCATCCATGAATATTGAATTACTGGGCACAATCCAGAAGTTAAAATTCATTCATTCTTCTCAAAAATTCGTATAAAAATTCAAGGAGTCATGAATAAAAATTTGAAGGTCCTAATCCAAAAACAAGGGGCCCAAATTAAGCTTTGAAGTCTAGCCAACTATTCTGGTTGGGAATTAAAATCAAGATATTTTTATTGAATTTTCTCCTGATTTAATAATAAAATAAGGCTGTGATTTTTTAGTGTGAAGTATAAGATATGGAATGACATCTTTTTAGAATAAATTATTTTTATTTTATGGCATATTACTATTCAAAAACCCATTCACATTCCAGCATTCAAAAAAGAGTTGATCAAAATGGAAAGGTGAAAACTGTTTAGTCAAATAGCCATATCTTTGGCTCCAAAAGTCTTATGGACGCACAATTTTTTGGTTTGATATAAAATATCAATACCTACAACTTGGAAGAATTTATAATCATTAGATTCAGCTTTCTGGATGGCCAAATTAGCAATACAAGTAGAGGGGAATATTTGGAATGAAAACTGTCCACCACCTTGGGCTATTAATACATCCCCTCCTCTCCTTTGAAAAGGGTTGGCATTTAAGAAGAAAATATAAAAAATTTGAATGAACAATTATTTGAAATAGTCTTGGGAGGTCCTTCTATACTCATGTTTTCACTTGATAGACCTTTCCTCCTCTCTTTGTTTTAATTTACTTTTGTAGTTTCCTTCATTTGTAATTTCACAAGTGTCTGTCTTTGTAATTCTGTTTTAATGAAAGTTTATTATTAAATATATCTTATTCTCATAAAAATTATGCATTTTAATATTAATTTTCCTAATATAGTTATAATAAAGTTAAAACCCTTTCCTTTATTTTTCTTTCTCATTCAATCGAAAGTCTTTTTTTAACTCTCTTCAACAATCGTGTGTGTTCGACACACTACTCTTTTCTTATCCCATTATTTTTGTTCTATTTATAATTCAACCCCATAATCATATATTACAAGATTAATGACCATATTAATGTCTTATTAAATCTACCATTTGGTTGTCTCATTATTTAGAGATGTTAAGCGGTTGAGAGATTTTGCTCGATGAGTATTCTTTAATTTAACATTGTGTTTGTTGGACTTAATATGTCATGGATTAATGAATTTTTTTGTTTCACATGTGGTTTCCCTGGATTATTAGAACCATAAATACACTAACATAAATAATATGTGATTGATATTAGAACCCTAAGTTAAGTTATGTCTTGGATTAAGGCCATAACACTTATGAATTCAAATCAACGTTATCTTGTGAAGTGGGTGTTAATTTAAATGCAATATAAAGAAAAGATCAAGGATATCAAAAGCTTAAATTCTTAAAAATAAACTCACTGCAATATTTCTCAAATTTTTAAATCAAACACTAATAATTAATCACTTCATTTATGCTATATAAACAAACCCCTCAATCAAAATACAATCAACTGAAAACAATCGACGATTAAAAAGTATCATTGCTGAGGATTTGACCCAAGTGATGACACACACATTTGCAGATCATCAAAACTTTGAACTGTCGATAGGAAACAATTGGCCAAGATTTAATATGTGCAATTAATTTTAATTATACCACTATGTAATCTTTTTTTTATATGAGCACATCCCATTTAATAATTGTTTCTCGTGTTGTTTATCTTCTAGGTTTACATGTTGAGATAATGACTTCTATTTTGAAACTCAAACAATTTTGGGAAAACAGAGTGTTGAGCCTTGAAGTGTCACATTTTTTGAAAGTAAGAAATGATACCGTGTTAGTATGGCTTTATATTTGATAGATATGGATTTATATGACCTGATTATCAAACTAGAATGAATGAAAAACATTGATCCCCACATCAATAGTTATGAATGATTGGTGAGTTTCAACTATTCTAATGTTGTTAAAAATCTCTTTAAAGAAGGATAGGTAGTGGATGAATGAAGATAAAGACCCTTGGTATCAATAGTTAGAACTATATCTTACCAATTGATAGAAGTTTCTTTCACATCAGTAGATAATATCGAAAATAAATATTTTCCAACAATAGTGGACTAGTTCCTTGATGTTTTTCCAGACAATTTCATCGGGTTACCACAAAAAAGAGAATTGGGTTTTATGATAGATCTCCTACTTGGACTAGTATTATATTCTTTTCATATTTTTGGGATTGAACTAATAAAATATATGGAATTAAATAATTATTTCGAAGAGTTGAAAAGGAAAGGGTTCATCTGATTGATAACGTCTCTCTCGATAGCAACATTTATTTTTGTGAAGGAGGATGGAACACTTAGGATTTGTGTAGATTATCTTATGCTTAACCAAGTTACGATAATTATTTGGTACCCTCTTCCATGTACTGACGATATATTTGATCAATTGAAAAGATGTCGATGGTTATCCAATATTGAATTTTGTTTAGGATATCACCAATTGTAGGTTTAGAAGGAAGAAATTTCGAAGAATTACTTCATAAGAAGATATGGATATGATGATTTCATTTTTATTCAATTCAATCTTATGAATGCACTACCCATATTTATGGAATTAGTAAATATATTATTTAAAAGGTATCTATATTTAATTGTGGTCGTGTTTGTGGATGATATAATGGTATATTCTTAGATGAAGAGAAACACTTGGCTACTGTGTTGGGTATCTTGTGGGAGCATCATATGCATTCCAAGTTATGAAAGTATGTTTTTTCGATAAAATAGGTTCATTTACTTGGACATTAAATTTATGAAAATTGAATTTCTATATATCTATAAAATTTAAAAAGCTATTATCTCTTGGAAACCACCAAATAATTTCTTTGAGATGTGTATTTTCCATGGATCGGTAGGATAATACATATGTTTTTATGTGACTTTTTACATTTGACATCATAGATGAATACATTGATGAGGAAAGATGTTCAATTCCAGTGGAATGATGAATGTTATAAATCTATTCAGGAGTTTAATGTTAGACATAAATTATCATCTATTTGTATGTTACCAAAGTCTAGATAGGGCTATATGGTCTATTATAATGCATTTATATCTGGGTTGGGATGTGTTCTTATATAGGTAGATCATGTTGTTTCTTATAGATCACAACAATTATAGTTTAATAAGAATAACTACCCAACACATGAATTGGAATTGGTTTGTGTATTCCATACATTGAAAACATGATGTCATTATCTTTTTAGTGAGAAACTCATAGTTTTTATTGACCATAATAGCTTGAAACACATTTTTTTAGAATGATAATTGAACATAAGTAAAAAGAGATGAATATAATACCTTCAAATTTTCATCTTTGACTTGAGTGTACATCGGTAAAGGAAATTCAGTGGCTAATGCATTAAGCAAGAATTTGTATAATCAGTTGGCTAAAGAATCATGAGATAAATGGAGGTTGATGTTAGTTATTGCAGACATTAACTTAGATTATAATGACAAGGGTGATCATGTAGTTTTCTTTTCAATTTATTTTGTTCTTTATTTGGTTAAGCATGTCAAAGAGGCTATGATATATGATTCTGAATGTGTTTCCATGAGGTCAAAAATCAATGGTGGGATGAACATTGAGGAATAGAAGCTAGAGCGCAATTAATTTTTGTGATTTAGAGATCAAATAATTATATCTTTATGTTGTGATGAAAAAAATATTAATTCATACCACCATTAGTGATGGGTTATTCATTTAGGAATTTTAAATATGTATAAAGAGATGAAATCATAGTTTTGGTGGGTTGGCATAAAAAGGATAGTGGCAGAGTTTGTTTTAAGATGCATCACGTATCATTAGGTCAAGGAAGAGAACCAGTGACCAATGGGTATGTTATAGTCTTTACCAATTCCTGTGTGGAAATGGGAACACATAGCCATGTATTTGGTAGAAGGATTACTTAGTATGGTTTAGAAACATTATTCCATATGGTTAATTTTGGATCTGATCATGAATTATTCTCATTCTATCTCTATTCATGAATCCAATATGGTGGAGTACTTATAAAAAATTATATCCATGAATTTGAAAGGAGGAAAAGCCTTCTAGTCTTGATTTTATCTGATTAGGACCCCAAGTTTACATCTTGTTTTTGGAAATCCATACAAAAATACCTTAGGAATCAGTTGAAAATGAGAACCATATATCTTCATCAAATAGATGGAAATTCCAAAATCATAATAAAAACATTAGCAGACAAGCATAGGGATTATGTAATGGATTTCTGTGGCTTATGGTAGGAGAACATAACATTAGTGGAGTACTCATACAACAATAGTTACCAGGCCACGATACATATAACTCCTTTTGAAGAATTCTCTAGATGTCCTTAATTCTCTCCACTTTATTGGTTAAAAATAGGTGAGACATTACTGGTTGGACCAAGTATTATGAAAGAGACAATTGATATGATTCATTTGATCAAAAAGTGGATGGATATGGATCATTTGCTTTATAAATAATATGCATATCTTCATCGATGAACTTTATCATTTGAGGTGAGTGATCAAGTGTTTTTGAAAATCTATACAAAGATTGGGAGTCATCATTTTGGGAATATGGTAATGTTATCTCCTCAATACATATTTCATTTTGAGAAACATGAAAGATTTGGTGAGTTGGCATATCAGTTGGATTTTATTTCCAAAATTAAGTTCAATGAATATTTTTTTTCATGTTTCTCAGTATAAAAAGTATCAACCGGATCCTAACCATGTGATTTGATGGATTACATAAATCTTGAGCTAGATACAACGTCGATTCATATTCTAGAATAGATTTCGGAAATGAAAGATAAAGTCTTGTGTGTGAAAAACATCAGTCAAGTTTGGGTTTTATATAAACATGGTCGGATTCTGGAATAAACGCGAGAGTAAGAAAAGGAAATGATAGAGTAATGGCCAGATCTTTCCATTTAATCTCTGGTTTTAAAATTTTTAGAGACCAAAATACCATTGTTGAGGAGAATATACACTCCCATTTTTTAGGTAATTGAATAGTTTTTTATGTAATCTACGTATATATAATGAATGAGTTATGTTTCAGGAGGTTTTAACACGTTTTGGAGGCTTTTATAGAGTTTTCTGATTTTAGAACCATTAGTAGAAACCACGCAACACCTCTAGGTGTAAAGGAAAATAATGGTCACTAGGTAGGCACATGGTTGGTGCATGGTTTTTCAAAACCATGAATATTCCTAGGAGAAACCATTATCTTCAAAACAGTTGGGAAACACATAGTTGGCACATGAATTTTCTAACTATGCAAACTAACCATGAGACGGATGGGTTAAAGAATTAGCTCATGCATGATTGGAACAAATTTTCTCTAATAGTGTGAGACAACCATGTGGGATTTTGGATTGAAATAGTAGTAACCAAATGGTTGAAACACATTTTTCTAAACCACACAACCTAACCACACAACTTACAATCTTCCCTATGAAATTTTTCAATCTAATTAGAATTTAGAACCTTTAAGCCTTAATTTTCCCCTAATTCTTCCAAAATATGAAATATTTTTTCCAAGGTGTGAGGGATATTTCCCTTTGGTCCATGAGTGATCTGAAGGCATTTCAAAGGCTGTTGGAGGTCCAAATTAGTTAGTAAGTGTCCATTATTTGTCATTCTTCATTGATCTATTTTTTTTATTTTTCCCAAAACTGTATATGTAATTTGATGTGGATATATCCATGTATAATGATATTAATTGTGATATTTTGTGGTTGGAATCATTGAAATAAATAAGATCCAATTCTATATATAGAATATCATTGCTCTGTTCTTTGTTTTCCCAAATGTTTGTGAGGTAAGTGGCTTATCACTTGATTCCTATTGATTAGAACATGAAGTATTAGCTTCAAATAAATGTCTTTATTTAATTTATTGTGAAATTAATTTGTGAATCTTGATGAAAAAACCCTTTAGTGATGGTTTTGAGGAATGGTGGAAATTGGATGGTTTTTCCAGAAAAACCTCATTGATGTCAAATTTAATATAGTGATTTTAAAATTATGGTTTTGTTTTGTCTCGTGGAAAATATTCATAGATATGTTTTTAATAATGTTTTTTAAATGTATTATTATAGTTGGTTTGGAATGGTATTTGGAATACGTGGTTCACATGATTTCATGCTTTCAATGTGACCCTAAACAAGGGTCATATACAATTATGGTACAAGAGATGTGACCCTAGATAAAGGGTGTCTTTGATCAGGGAAAAAAGAGATCATCCACTTAGTGATGACTTGATGAATGGAAGAGAGACCACTCATGAGTATGGATATGTTACATAGGAATGCATGTGTGAGTGTGTGTGGATTGATGGATTGGGTATTCAAAATTTATGAGATATGTTTTAATGCTTTGTTTTATTAATTTCCATGGAAAACTATTTTGGATTGGAAAAATATTTTGTTTTTGATATAAAATTATTTAAATTGCATTAAACTCTTTTATATAAATTTTATAAAAAAAAATTTCTTTATGGAATTGGTTGGGAGGTCATTGCGGAAATCTTACTAAGTTTAGACTGACCCCTTACTTGAGAACCGCTGCTCATTTTCATATTCCACTTATCAAGTTACTGGTAAAGAAAATATATCCTAGTTCTTTTATAATGCATCTTGAGACCTTGGGTGTGGTTGTCGAGTATAAGCTTAAATAATATAGAGAGTTGCTGTATTGATGTACTTAGTGTCTCTGAGTTTATTTGTCTTGGGTTTCCTTTTGATTTTGTCACTTGGTTTCCACATTGCACCTATATATGATTTTTGGTTTTGTTATATTTTTATTTTTTGGTTTTCCCATGCATCGTATAAAGGTTTTATTTTTTTGGTTCTCTTGATGGTTTGTTTTAGCTTAAAATAAAAAATTGTCCCAAAAATTGTTATGAGACACTTGAATTTATTTCCATCCTTTTGTTTCTTGGGGATGTCACCTATGGCCTAGTAACTCCCCTATAGCTCCTCCAGAAAATGATGATGGGTGTGATGCTAGAAAACATGGAGTATAGTTTTCTGATCCAATCCGTATTGTTTTCCTTAACTGTTTACCAATAGTGCATAGTCCCTTTGGATTCCAATATTTTTAAAATTTCACCTAAAATACCCCAAGACAAGAACCAACTAAAAGGAGATAAAAATAACGGTCAAAGAATACCTAAAAGAAGGTAAAAATATGTTATATGATGTAAAACCAATTATATTATATCTTTATGGATATCATAGAGATATTATTTTAGGATATTTTGGTGACACATGTATTTGGTTTTAAAGGAAATTTTTATGTTGTTTTATTTGGAGAAAAATTGAGGATAGATATAAGAGATATATGGACACATAAAGGAATGGGTTTTAACTATATATAAAGGTTGATGTCACACACCTGAATCAATATTTCTTGGAGGTTTTCTATTTGGTACTTAGCATAAGGTTTAAATGTTGGAGTTCCTAGTCAGTTTAGATAGGTTTTATACATCTATCATTGGTATCATTAAAGGTAGTTTCTTTGGGTCTTGTTTTATATAGATAGGGGATTAAATATTTATGTTTATTTTTTAATGGTAGTTTTTGTGGACTTTTTTATTAATTTTTTTATATATATTCTTCTTTCATTAAAGCATTGGAATTGTTTGTTGATTGATGAGATTTTTTTTAATTAATTAAATAGTTCATAGATTTTTTATTGACCACATAAAAGTTTACGTTTTATGTTTAGACATGGTTTTGGAACATATAGTCCTTAATTGAACTGAAGTACTTGAGTATAAGAAAAGAGGATTTCAATGATTAAAGAGTGAATGTTGGACCATGGGTTCACATAGATGTAATTATAACATCAAATTTACTATCCTATATATATTTTTATTCTTTAATATTTTATGAACCTAGATTTTAAAATCCGTAGAATAACATTCATTCTGTTTTTTCTTTAGATGTAGCTAATTTCATTTTTTAATTGATTTTTTTTCATGACTTTTGAATTAGATTTTTTCATGATAGGTACTTGTCCCTATGGGTTTGACCTTAGAATTGAGCTATACCATAACTTTTTAGATTTTTTGATGAAAAGTAAAATAAATTTCTAAGCATGATAGCCCGTAGGAACTAAAGATGTCATGTGGGTGTTAGTGATGCTTTTTAGAGGGTGTTTAGAGGTTACTATTGAGTCTTTGACACCTTTGCATCATTTTTTTGAAAATCACAATACACTTGATAAGAACATGAATTAACTTAAAGTTTTTATTTGAGTTCTTTATTATTTTCATGATGAACATATGGTAACTTTAATTCTAAAGAATTTAAGTTTCAACTGAATTTCATGAAAATCCAGAGTATGGATATTTCATGCTAGATTACATTTACCGAATGTAAGAACACTGTAGAGGTGATAGTTGATGATATCAAAAGATGAAGAACTATATAGAGATTACCGAAAGTTGATAAATAAGATTCTGATTAATTTTCAATTGATCCCAATGTTTTTTGAATCTGACTATTAGATTATGTTACATGGAAAACTATAAATAGAGGTGGAGACCTTGAAGTTCATAAAAAATTTATATAATAATTATAAAGAGTTTGATCATTTTGAAGTTTGTATGAGCTTGTTTCTGTGAGTTCCTGCATTTTTACTTTCCTAAAATAGATTAGCATAAAACATACAATAGTGAGGTGTTTCATTGTTAATTATTTATGTTTTTTTGACTATAATTGTGCTTGTTATAATCCTTCATGATCTAGGGATTTCATAAAGAAGAAAGTGTTTGTTCTGATCATGGAGATCATGGGATTTCAATGTGTTGAAGAGAAATTCTACTGACTACTATGTTAAAGGATTCAGTTAGGAATACAGAGCTACATCAGATTAATTGGTCGAGGTATTTTGGGAATGTAATACATAAATACCTTCTAACAGGTTAATGTTAAAGGAATTCAAGGATAGTAAAATGAAGATGCTGACCAAGGACATTGTTTTATTTGGAATAAGGATACCTTGGATCCTTTTATCAACCCTCATTTAACATTGGATGAAAATTATAACATTGGTAATAATATCCTTTTGGAGTTTTTGGATTTAAATACTTACTTCATGCATTGTTTATTAAAGTTTTCTATGTTATTTTTTTAGATGTTATTGAATTTATGTTGAACATAATTTCCACTATGTTTATATTATTTTACTCTGATTAGATTTTTATATTTCTAATATAATTAAATATGATGTTTCTAAACAATTATAGTTAGTTTATATACAACAATTCACCCCCTCTTATAGTTTACCATCCCCTTTTTATTAGAGACAATAATGACTTGAGAGTTTATTTATATAATAGTTTTGTTTTTTATGTTTTATATTTAGTGTAATTACATGGGAAACATCAATATATTTTTAGTAATATAGTGAAAATTGATACACTTGTCATATTTATCTATTCAAGTGACAATAGTTTAGTTCATTATCCTACTTAGGGACTTCCACCCGATGAGTCCATGAGGGAAAGTCAGGGCCTGTGTCATAGGATTACATCGACAATATTAGTGTGATATTTCTTAGTTAGTAATGTAATAGGTTGTCTTGATATACCTGAAGTAGTTATCCCATGTCATGATTTACTTTATGTTTAATATATTGTGACCTTCTTATGTTTACTTTTTTATTGTTTATGGTTATGATATCAAAAAATCGTAATGGTTTTAAAATAAAAGTATTAATGTTTTGTGAAATTGGATGTCCGGGAACCAACTTGAATAATACTATTCAATTACTATATTATGTATACATTGAGTTATGCATGATGTATTCTTAGCATAATAGTTTTTATACTTATGCATACACTATTTAACATGGTAATTTTCATAGATAATGTATCATAACAAAAGGTTATAATAGTTCCTATTTATAATGAGAATCTTGAGATACTATGAATGTAATTTTAAATATATATTCTAAGTCTAGATATATCATATCAACTAAAAACATACGATGTATGACTACTAGGAGTTGGTAGATCATAATCCATGAGACTTATTATCATGAAGTTCTCACATAGCAATATCAAGTAAATAATATCATGATGAATATCCTTCCAATAGAAACACCACATGTTTCAAGTGTCATTTGTTCTTCATATTTAAAAACATGTGTATTGTTCAATTAAATTCAGATAATTATCATTGTGTATTATTTTATCACATACATTGATACAGTATGAAAACCATGACATTTATGTCATAGTGATAAATCTTTCACTGGGTTGGTCATTAGTGGCATGATTTTTTTTGGATAATCAGGATAAGATTTGTTACTTCTATAAATGAAGAGATATCTTGGGCCCAATTGAACAAGATGATTATACCTTTACTAAATCCATATCCATGGTAGAATAATGTATGTACGTCTAGTAATGTAACTAAATAATAAAGGAATATATGATGATTAAACAAAGTGTGCAACCATCTTTATGAGATATCACAAGACAAATAACTTATATTACAAGAACTGTGAGTGTAGTAAGTTATCACTATTTTTGTAAAGCCTTATCTCCTTAGGGTCTAGGATGTGTTTCTAGATACCAATCATGGTATGTGTCTATGGCTCACTAACATTGAGATAAGGTCCAGGAGGTTCACACAAGAAACCTATCGAGAAGTAATGTTAATTATAGTGAATTAATGTTGTGGAGATGGTGGGCCCCACTATGGGAACCAGAAAATGATCATGTTTAAATGATCACAAGAAATAAATTAACTCAATATTTATAATTTTTATAATAATAAAAGTTTAATTTACTTTATCATTATATTTCAAAGCTCTTTTTTGAATATAAGAAAAATATTTGACAAACCCATATTTATTTATTCAAGGTCTTTTTAATAATTTTTGAGAAATGAGTGAAGTTAGTGACTCTTATTTTATCATGTAATTTTTTTTAATATTACCAACATGTTATGGAATAATTATGACATTAGTGACATGGTTATTAGGTCGTAAGTATTATTTAGGATTTATTTAGAAGTTTAAATATGTCTGGGGGATAAACTACAATTTCTGTGGCTATTAACCAACCTATATAAGTCTAGAGAGTCCCATATTTATAGTATATTCATTCAACATAATTTTAGACAATATCTATCCACTATCCCACATTCTATAGAGAGATGGATCCATTCCGAGATTCCCAATAAAATTTCACTTTTTCGGATTGAAGGAATAGTGTTGTGATGATCATTTGGGCATCGAAGGCTTCATAGGTTATCCATGTTTGCACCGAAAAATAAATTATCCCAAAAAATTATTTAAGTGAATGTGTATGATATTGAATGTCTCGAATTCTATTCCATTATGATATGATCAATGATGCCAAGAAAATTTTTTATTTAATCAACATCGAATGATGCATAGTTTCAATTTTGAATTATGGTTCTAATTTTAAATATTCATGCTCAATTAATTAACATGGGATCCTTAGGTTTTCCATGGTTGTGATTACGCTATTTATGACATAAAAAGTGGATCACAGTGTAAAATTTTAATTCCCCCAGCTTTTACGCTTTCATTGCATGCTCAGTACCTAAAATTGGTTCAGAGAATCCATATGAATTAATTAATCCAAATTTAAATTATATTTTCATGAATTAATTTAGAGGAAGTTGATATGCTCCCAAAACCATGAACAACGCTCCTATCTGAGGTTGAATGGTCAAGTTATGACAATCAAAAGATCAAAATTTGATTTTTCAAGCTTTAAAGAATAATTGAACACAAACTCACACAATAATGTATATATATATACTATAAATTTATCACTATGGGATATTTTTATGGAGTTGTGTTTTGTGAGGAAATGAATAAGGTTGTGGATGGTGGACATATTCCAAACATTATGTGAAAATTTGGGAAAAGGCCTATTATGTATGCATGAGAAACATAAAAATAATTTTTTTTAAAAAAAATATTATATCAAGGAAAAAAAAGTTGTCACCTGTATGTTCAATTTATCCCCCCACTTATCGAGGAGTGTTAACTTGAGAAGATTAAATGGGTGCTACTATGTTGTAAAAAAAGTTCTTATAATAGGGGGTTCCTTGCACTGTTCTCCTCTGCATGCCCCTTGAAGCACATGGGGTTGCCTGCTACTGTTGAAAAAACGGTCATATCGGGTCAGGCTTTTCCTAACCCATTAAGCCCAATATAGGCATAATATGGGATCAGACCCCTTTAGAGGGTTTTTCAATGTCCCTGAAGGCTTTAAAAATTAACAAAAAAACTTATTTAAAATATTTTGATTTTTTTACAAAAAAATTCTAGAGCGTGTGAAATATAAATTGCGAATTAAAATTAGATTAATTTATTTTAAATGATAATTTATTCCCATGAATTGAATTATTAGAAAATTTAATTTTATACTAAAATTATATTTCGTACAGACTGACCCTGAGCAAGACTGGCCAATGTATGTTCTATAATTTTATTTATTTATTTAATTATTGCAATGTGTTTAATGTTTGTAATAATTATATTAAATTTTGGTCTACATATCATCTATCTACCTTATTATATGTATAATGGATTGTGTGTCTATGAGTGCTTATATTTATTTGTATCCCATATTATTGAGACCTCATCCCCTTCATTTCAGTATTTATTTATAACGATAACGAAAAACGAAGATGTGGTTCATGTTTTATTATTATTATGCATGTCATTTTTACAAGATCACATAAAATAATAAACAAGCATGCATAGATAAATATTTTTTTGTTTATGTTTTATATTTCAATCATGATTAAATTGATAGTGAGTTGATATATAACAAAAATGTTAAATTGGATTGGATTTCATTTTCTGAGAATAAATATAAATCCCTAAAATATAATATTATGTCAAATGCTTTTCATTGATTGTGTTTCAACAAAACTATATGGTTCTCATCAACCCTAGTTTTTGGTTCCTCTTACTAAGCGAAAATTCTTATGAAAGCTATGGGTCAAATAAATTAAATTTTGAAGCAATGAAGCATCCATTATTATGCTATTAGAACCGTAGAGTCAATGAATTGAGTAATTCAAGGTTATTATTTCTATGAGATGAAGATACACTTAATAGATCAAGGTTCCATAGTTTAATGTGATTGGACAACCAAAAGACTACCCTGAAACTCTTTGAGTAGTGAATTAGCGATAACATGGACTATGAGTAAAGTTTTATGGATCCTTTCCACTAGAATACTCAAGTTAATGAGCACTATGACTTTACTATTTTGTGGATACTAGGATTTGATAAAATTGGGGGAGGAATTTAATATTTATAAATATATAATATCTAATAATTACTAATCAAGATAGAATTATGAATATTTAAAAGATATATTTTATAAAAAAATGGTATGTAATACCACATTAATATTACAATAAATAATTGAAAACAAATATGTTCATACTGGAATTAATTTCCAAGAGTTGTATAAGAGCTTGTTAATATTACTATAATATAAAAGGAAATTTAGTTTTATAAGACTCCACTACCTATTATGAAACCTCGGGAAGGAAGTGATTTAGAAAAAGAATCTTATAGGAGACTCATGGAAGAAAAATTTAATGTTTATATCATAATGATATCATCAATCCCTTGTGAGTTTTCAAATCAACATCATGACATTGATGGATATTCCATGTTGTCTCATCTATGAGAATCTTTTTAGGAGAAAGTGAAGCGAGAAATGAATGAGATGATTATTACACTGAACATTTGTAAATTAAAATATAAATCATGATCTATCAATACATCTCATTATTTTATCCTAATCACCCAGTTACTCAAGCTTCATTTGTGAAAAAAATGAACAACATGGAGAAAATGCTTTAATACCTTTTTGGGGTAATATTTTCCAATTGTTTTTTAGTAGAATGAGGAATTTAAAAAGAGGAAAAATATTCTTTATTAAAAGAAATGAAAATTATAGGATTCCAAATTGTGACTTTTTACGATATTCATTTTTCTATAAATAAAGGTGATCACCAGGAACATCATTATTCCATGTCAACTTACTAACTATCACCCATTTGTTTTCTAGACCATCAGAAATAAAATTTTACTCCTGGAATACATGTGTAAATTGTAAAGCAAGGACACAAGAGATTATAAGAAACAAATACACCTAAATAGAAGCTTCGCAGATAAGTGAATTGTGGAATCTCTGATCGCCTATTGTACAATGGTTGTGTCATATTCAATCCATAAGTTGGACAATCCTTACCACTATACAGACTCAACCACATTGATGATCATGAGAATATCAACATCCAGAGATGTAGTGATACTACAAGGTTAATAAAAAAATTGCCTACAATTAATTTTATGGTTTATAAATAGATCATCGCAGATATAAGGGCATGGATTACCTCTTGAAGCACCGTCCATGTTGCATTTAATCCATCCCACAAAAAGGGAGACCCATCAGCCTTCCAAGGTACCATGTGAATGGTAATAATTACTTATGATTCCAAATAATTTAAGAACTGTAAAATCATGTTAATTTTTGTCACAAAATCTAGATTGGTAAGTATTTTCTCCTTTTACAGCAGAAAAAATACACACAAGAGGATTTTGAAGACAAAATGTATTGCCTTCATGAATATTCTTTTTATAGATTCTCCATATAACATGAATAGATTTTTGACACACTAAGTGTAGTATTTTTTTAGTTGATGTGATATCTATATGTGAATGAATATTTCTAGAATATCTTAGATAAATAGGTAGTTTGGGAAACAAAACTAAAACATTTCAGTGACAATGGTCCACAGTGAAATAGATATAACACAACACAGAAATAGGTGATTTATTTCATCCTTATATTGGTTTCATACGATATTTTTTGAGCATATACAGATTCCAACAATTTTAGGAACTCATCAGTAGTTAATTTTGAGTAAAAAATTCTACAGTAATCTTTAAATTGAAATGGGATAATCCAAGGATAGTTGATAGTTTTTTCCTAGTAAATAGTTTGATCAAGGATTGTAGTACAGTAGGCAGATTTTGAGGATAAAATACTATTAAACGCATACTCCCAAATAAGAATTTCATTCCCATTAATGAATTTTTAATTTGAGATAACCAGTTTAATCTTAGTAAGAATGGATTTAAGAGATACCTCAATTTTATCTTTAAAGATAAACATTTATTTATTATGGATAAAAAACTAAATGATAATATTGAAAAATCATGAATATTTCTATGTAAATGAATATTTTACAATGCCTTTCTAAGAAACAAATGGTATAGTAGCATTGTATATATTTTGATAGGGAAGAGATGATCGGGGAAACCCTCACTAAGGTGGGTTTTGTTTGGCCAGATTGTTGATTGTGGGGGGTTTCATTTCATGAAAAAAATTAACATCGCATAATTTTAATTATTGACAGAAACTCAAATGGTTTCCTCATCCATAACTCGTTACATAACACATTACAAAAGAATGTTTTCAATTGTGCTTTCAGACCCAAGGATGCTTAGGGAATCGTGTCGGTCGAGAGGATGGGTGGTTGGGCTCATCGCACCCATTTGAGGGGAATTTTTTCCTACTGTTGGACTCTGTTATATATTAATGATATGTTCATGAATCTCTTCCTAATCCTGGTATGGGATTAGTTACCATAAAAATTGATTTGGGGTGAATTCTTTATATATACAGAAGAAAGGAAATATCATTTATTAAAAAAGGAAAATGGATGTCATTAGTGAATCCATTTGTATGTATTTTAGGTTCTTAATCCATTTCTGAGTAATGGGTAGATACTTATTCACTGAATCCATAAAACTAGGTACTTTTGATCTTCTTCCACATAAGAAGGTAGTTAATATTCCAAGGAGTGGATTTGGACATTATGATGCATCCTACATATCCTGGTTATTACAGGAATAAAAACCCATTTATCTCATTAAACTTGTGTATTTTAACATCATGAAGAGATGTAATATGTGTGAGCATTGAGATACTATATATTTGTGCTCAAATCTTGAGGAGACATCTTATATATCATGGTTATAGAAAGAATCATAGTTATTATAGTTTAAACTCACCCTTGGAACCAGACCCAAGGCGGATTCCCATATGTGGAGGGGTTTTTGTATCATCCCACTCATTAGAAATTACATATTGGTATTTACCTAGCAGTGGGAGATTCTTGATGTCGACAAGGTGTTCATTGTGACTCCCTAATACCATGTGAGCTATACTCGATTTGAGAAAAAATGGTGAGAAAGTGATCAACATCATTACATATGGATGTGTGGGGCCTGTGTGTTGAGGCTACCCTTGGGATGTTTAATATGGATCTCAGTCCTTAAAGAGGAATTATACATATCCAGATTATGGAAGGAATCAGATTCATTATAGTTTAATTGATTTATCAGTCTACTAGAGGATAAGGTATTGTGATCAGCCCATGGGAATGACAAGGTCTTTATGGTTGAAATGTTGGAGACATGAGGATTACATTGAAATGGATGTTTATATGATATCGGTCCATATGAAGGAATCCTTAGTATCTTGTTTATTGTTGGAATCTGAATTCTCTTAGTTTAAGTTTTTCTTTAGTTCGTTGAGGGATGAGGCAGAGTGATCATCCCATGGGAATGGTCAGTTCCTAACGGTTGAAATGTTGGAGACAAGAAGTATACATTAAAATGTATGTTTATTTAAACTCAATACATAGGAATGTGTATTATGTATCCTGGTTATTTTAGGAATCATAGTTCTCGTAATTCATTAGGTTTGGGCTTAAATACTTACTTTTCTCATGCCTTGGTAGAGGCTTATGATGTATATGATATTATAATTATATCTCCCAAATAACATGTGATCTGTGATTAGTGTGAGAAACAAGGGATGGAAAATGATTAGTCTTATTGCCTTATGGATGAGGGACATATATATTGGCATAAAAATTTGGAGGTTTTATTTAGAGCTCAGTCCTTAGAAAGGTGTCCTACGTATCTTGGTTATGGTAGGAATAGGGCTCATCGTAGTTCAGTCAGATTTAGGATTACACACAGACATTTTCTTTTGGTTGAGGGTTACACACTGAGGGTGTACAAAGCTATCAACCCCTGGGATTCCCTTATAGACCTATATGACATGTCTATAGGGTGTTGTATAATCCACCTAACTTGACCAGGTGTCATCCCAAGAGTTGGTTGACACATATAGAGGGTGTTGTGAGAGTCAATGTGACATGTCACAAAGGGTGTTGGATGTCTTGGATGACATGTTTGGAGGGAATCGCAAGTCCTAACTGGAATTCTCAGAGGGAGTCACGAGTTTCAATTGACATGCCTGAGTGGTACCAAGGGACTCAAATAAGATGAGAATGTGGAATTTTATGAGTCAAGAAACATTTCTGAAATTCATCACAAGGATGGGATGGTGAGACCGATGGGCTTCATGAGACTAAAGTGGCATACTCATGGGAACCATGTGACTTTTTCTAACATGTCCATAGGATATTGAAAAACCCAAATAGAATACCAAAGGAGAACCAAAAAATCTATACAAAATTTCTAGGTGTTATCTTTTGTTTTTGATGGTTCACACGTAGTGTATGAGAGTCAATGAACATGTTTTCCATTTACAAGCCATAATTATCTCACAGAAAAGTGTCATAAAATAAGGAGGTGGAAGCCTCTCACTGTGAGAGGCTTCCACCACCTTATTTTATTTCTTTTGATTATTTTTCAAAGGATGTTGAGTTATTGAGGGTGATTGATTATTGTAAAAGAAAAATACTCTACCTCTTAGTGATGCATCATGTGCCAAATAAAGTTCATGTGGAGATGCTTGATCACTTTGGGAGAAAATCTATCTATTCATCCTTAGTGAGATAAAGGGTTTGTGTGAGGTCATCTCGATATACTTGAGGCTCTTAGCATGAAGAAGATGACATGATGGAGGTCATTCAAAATATGAGAGTGAAATATTACCAGAGTATAATAGCTTTTTTTGAATCTCTAGGGGTGTGTCACATGACATTTACTACTCTGAGTGGCTCCCGACTCCTCCCCTTTTATTTACATTATTTTATTTTTCAACGGAATGGGGGTTTCTTGATTTTTTTAATGTTGTAAAGGAAAATAATTCTCCCATTTGGTGATCCATTGCGTGAGTTTTATAACTATGAGAAATGTACATCCTCTAGATATTTTTCTCCTTATTTTTGAATGATCTATAGATGGTTTGTGAGGAGATCATTGGTTGACAAGCCACATGGACTAGGGGTTCTTATCCAGCTATTGTCGCATGGTTAGTGATTGTCTGGGGTGCCTTATGAAGAGAAGAAGGGGTTTTTAAGAGGGTATTTTTGAGACTATTTATAGGATATTCAATATTTGTGGTTCCTTCGAGTGACCCCCTAATGGTCAAGAAATCACATGTCTCTTAGAGGCTTACATGATTCATAAGTCTCGACCACTTTCTCCTTCCTTTTCTTTTTGTAGGGAAAATAATATCAATATTCACTTAAATATTTATTTTTGTATTTTTGGTGATCATTTCATGGGCGTCAACAAATCAACCCCCCCCCTAAGGAGTGACATCATGGGGAAAAGTTCTTGGTTTTGAGGAAAGTAAATGCACTCCTGAGACATCACCATTTTCATGAACCAATGTATGGGGTGATGATTAGTGTACTAGGTGAATCTTGGTATTCTGCGAAATTCCATATATATTGGGGAGTGTAGTGAAATTCAGTTAACCGACTACTAATTCCTCTAGAGTTATCTCTTCTTAATTCTATTGTGTTCCCTCATCTCAAGAACCTTCTGCAAGACCTAATCATGAGACCTTGATTTGAGCTTTATTTCATGATAACTATTCCGTAAGACCAAATTTTTTCTAGGTTCTCATTAAAACCAACTATAACCAATAAATAAATAATTTCCTAGACATTAGACAGTATAACTAATGATTTTTGTGAGTTTTTCATAATGTATGATGATTTGGTCATATGATCGATTGATTATCATGATATTTTCAATACCACATACAAGACACACGATCGAAAGTCTCCAAGGGGTCATGCAGTTGTGTAATGCCCACCAGGATTACACAACTTGCGAGACCTTCAGAAGTCGGGAGATTCATGAACTCTTTATGAAATTCACAAAACTCTTATTGATTCATATTTTTTGCTGAAATCTTCTGGTTCATTATGTATTTATTTTGAAAATATTTTTTTAGCTATCTCATATATACTAGTTACTTATGTTCAGATGCCTTTCTATTATCACCAGGGTTCCTCAGCTATGGCCAATCAATGGTCGATGATCTCCAGAAGTAAAAATTACAACCCTCAACATCAAATGTATACTGATAAAAATATTCTAAGGAGGCTCTTCTCTCCCATGTTTGAGGATTATCCCTTATGAAATTGGATTCCTCTATAAAATTTCAGTTTTTAGGATGATTCTATCATACCTCCTTCAAAAATTAATATTTCATCTCACTAGGTGTCAACTTCTTCTCACCTCATTTAGTTAAAAATTTACATGGATAGAATGTTGGTTGTATTTCAACCCCAGGGATTGTTTTAAATTATGGAAAACTCTCCATTGGGTCTAGATGGATGCAATTTCACTCTACACCCTATCATTTAGAACTAATTGAGTATATTTTCCTCCCCTCTGATCAATTTTGGAAGAAAATGTATCTATAAATGGGATATTTGTCTTGGAGGTAACTTTTCTAATAAATGGTCATGGCCCTTCTATGTCATGAAAATTTAAATAGAATTTACTGATCAGGTATACATTGTTTATTTTTATGAAGCAATGTGGATTTAATTATTCAAAATCTACCACCAACCTGATATCCTTCAAGAAATGATCAATCGTTGGTGTTTTGGAACCAACACATTCCATTTTCCCATGGTAAAGTAGGAATCCACATTTGGGACATCTTACAACTAAGTGGGATTCCCCCTCTTAGAGAGTTGTATGATGAGTTTCTCCCTACTCTAGATGTTTGGGATGATCCTTCATAAACTCGTGTTTTGTTGAAAGAAATTATTTCCATTGTGAAGGAGAAACTGAGGAAGCAGATGACGATATGCTCGCTAATCTATTTCAAGGAATAGAATAGAATTTTTCTCTACTGAAGTGTGGACTAGAAAACATCCATAAGCCCTCATTGGTAACCTCCTTAGTAGGTTTGTGATGGTGTGTGATCATATATTCATGGGAGAGACTTCTGTATGTGGAGATTCCTTTTGTTTTATTCTTTATCGATGAATTGATTTGCTAAAATTTATATGCATTTTCCATTTTTTCATTGATTAATGATATTCATGGAATATCACTACTTTGATATTAATCACCAAAAATACCCATCCCATGCATAATCATCAAGTATATATGAATTCTTGGATCTAAATGTTGAAACTCTGATAGATTCCACTTTGAGAAATGCTCATGAATGCCCCCCAACATAAGAAAATTCATTGATACATCTATTATAGATATGTTAAGATCACATGAATTTCATAAGGATAACTATGTAAGATATATGTCATTGAAGGAGGATGTTATTTCATTCACTGAGGCCAATAATCTTGGCGAACATAGATTGATTTCTACCAAGGCCATATAATGAGCCTTACAAGATTTTGTTTTCTAACTAACTATGGTGCTATAGTTTATAGTCTTCTAACTAGGACCTTCTATTACATTAGTTTAAGGTCTTTTAGATCAGCCCTTATATTTCATTAGTTTATGGACATATAGATCGAACCTTCTATTACAATAGTTTAGGGTGTTTTATATCGCACATAATATTTATTTAGTTTTAGGGTCTTTTAACATGTTCCTTTTATTGTTATAGTTTAGGTTCATTTAGTTGAACCTAATATTTCTTTAGTTTCGGGTCTTTCTGGTTGGATGTGCTATTGCTTTAGTTTATGGTGTTTTAGCTCAGACCTGCTATTGCTTTAGTTTAGGGTATTTTATCTCGGACCTTCTATTATTTTAGTTTAGGGTCTATTTGCTCAGAAATTCTATTACTATAGTTTAGGGTCTTTTTCTCGGACCTGGTATTGATTTTTTTTACAGTCTTTTAGCTCAAACCCGATATTGCTTTTGTTTAGGGTCTTTAAGATCAAACTAGATATTGTATTTGTTTAGGGTATATTAGATCAGACCTAATATTACTTTAGTTTAGGGTCTTATATATCACACCTGATCAATGATCATGGAATATGGTGCCAAAATGACAGGAATGGCCCAAAATACATTAAGCTGCTAGGGTCTACTATGATGTTTCGAGACTCAAGAGGATCATAAATCCGTTATTTACAGAGTGAAACATTATTTTTAGAACCATAAGCACAAATGATGGAGGCAAATGCATAATTTCATAGTCAAGAAAAGGGTATTTTGACACCAGGTATATTTTTTAGGGGCTATGAAGGATTTATAAAGGTAATATTCATTGAGGGAGAAATACTAGGGATATTTGGTCTCCTTGGATAGTTGGTATATGGTTCATGTAATTCAAAACCCAAAATTTTGATTTTGTGAATATGAGATAGGGTAGACATGTTGGGTTTGTCCCATGACATTTTGAGATACAAGGTTCTTCCATGGTGTTTCTAGGGATCACAGGGTTTGAAGATCATTTTTAAAAAGAGGATATTTCAATAGTGTTTTTTTCTAGGACCTTATGAATCAGTAGCATGGTAAAGAAAAAAGATGACCTCCACTCCTGTTCTGAGTACCATGAAATATTTTTAAACACTCAAACATCTCAAATATGAGGTTAGAATGAATATAATGCTACCCAGGAACGGTTATGGCACCCTTGGGTAAATTATCTCTTAATTATGAGACTCAAACCATCCTAATCATGGTTTAAAATCACAAGGTGTGGTCCATCAATCATTTCATAATGGAGTTTAACATTCCAGCCTTGATAAAGGGTACCCAATATGGTGACGTAACATCAAGGATTTCAAATCCTTTTGTATAGTTTGGTATGGAGATCAAAAGTCATGATCTGAAGTACTTGGGTTAGTAGGATGATATGGGGCAGTCATACTAGGAGTAGTTTAGATCTCAATGAGGGGTTGAGTTCTACCATAGAAATTCCAAAGCTCATATGGATTATAAATCCCTTTTTCAGTGTGAAACTTTTTTTTGAAAACCGTATGTGCATATTAATAAGCCATAGGCATATATGCATAGTTAAAAAGAGGGTCCCTTGAAGCTAGGTATCCTTTTTAATGGAAATGGAAGGTTTATAGTGATCTGAGGAACCCCAAATCATGAAATGTTATTTGTGGATAGTGTAATATTCAAGGAGGGTTTAGGCACACTAAGCATTGTTTCATTACTTAGTGAACATATTATCGTAGTGAGGAGATGTGAAAAATCATTACTCTAAATTTTTCCTGAACTAGAGGGTCCAATGAGAATATATTAGATTTTTCTGTGGATATAGTGTAGACCATATGATATTTGTGCCTTATTTATTTGTGCCCTAGTGTTTTCCTAAACTCTAATGATGAAGTGTTTAGTGAGCGAAAAATTTATTTTTTCTCAAGTCACCCTTTAAAGGTTTTCAACATGAAAATTTTAGTGCCTCTTTCACTAGGAGTTAAAAGATTTATGATTTTTATCATTATAGGCTAGTGTTGAAGGTCATACAACTTTTACCAAAGTGTAGGTAGATTAAGGATGTGACATACATAGACCTAATATGGTGGGTGATACACAAGATCCCAATTTGGATACCTAGGGTCAAGAGAACCCCACCATCCTTTTGAGTTGGTGATGAAAATATTTTAAATCTTGGAAATTCCTTCTCAGGTCATGAGTAATGATATTGGAAAATCATATCAGGATTAGTTTAGACCGCACTGAGGTTTTGAGTTCCAACCGAGCGATTTTAGGGATCATAAGGATGGGAATGTACTTTTTTGCAGAGTGATGCATTTGGTTGACGACCATGGGTTCATATGAATGAGCCATAGGAATACATTTATAGTCCAAAAAAGGGGTCTCTTGATGCCAGGTATCCTTTGAAAGGTCCATGGATGATTTTTGGAAACCTGAAGCACTTGATGCATGAATTATGACCTATGAGTTGAGATTCTCTAAAGGATTATGGAATCACCCCTTACACTGGATGACCAGGGTAAGGGTCTTGTAGTCCCATGACAGGGGTTGAAAAATAGGTTATGTCCTGTACAATTTATTTTCATGTAGTGGGGACATTTTCCCCGCTATTTAACATCATGAAGCATGGAAATGTTCCATGCAATGTTTTTCATATGGAATGGACATTTCTGTTGTCATGTTTTAATGTCACATGACTAAGATGTTTGCCTTATATTTTAATGAAATTCAGTGAGGATGTACCTCTATTTAGTTTAACATCATGTGGTAAATACGTACTTCTGTATATTTTATCATCATTTTGTAAGGAAGTACTTATGTGAAGTTTAACTCCATGTAGTGAGGAAGTGGGAACCAATGTAAAAAAGTGTATGATGCATATTATATGTGAAATAATTCCATGTGTATATTTGACTCATATGTAGGAAATATGATCTTCTATGACCTAGTATTATATTCATTTTGTGGTGAATTTATTATCGATTGTTGTAGATGGTCCCATGATTGGAGATCTAGAGGTCACTATGTATCCTGTGATGATAGGAATCAAGTAATATGTATATCATGAATGGGGAAAACTCTAAAAGTATATAATATTTGTAGAGATAGGAATTGGTTCTGTTGATTATTGTAGATGGGCCTAGGATTGGAGATTTGGACATCACTATGTATCTTGTGATGACACAAATCAATCCCCATGTAGTTATTGAGGAACATGTAGTTTAACATCATTTGGGAATTCCCTTGGATTCTTAACATGAAAAGGAGAATTTTTGGTGGACCCAAGGATGGAAATCTAGGTGTCACTATGTATCCTATGACAATATGAATCAATCCATACATTGTTTTTGAAATCCCATGAAGTTTAACATGATTCAGTGAGGATGAAGATGAACCGATGTGAAAGGAAGAAAATGATGCGGCTAGGCCCAAGGCTGGATGTTCAGACATCACTACATACCTCATGAAAATGAGAATAAATCCCCACATAGTTATTATAAAATGACATTTATACGCAATTCTATACAATATGCAGAGAATGTGAATTTTTATATTTTTCATGACTAGACATGAGATTCATGTGAAGGGAATTAATATGTGTCCTACACTTTTATGAATCAAGTCATATGTAGTTCTTGAATAAATGTGTGGTAGGAGACCGACTCCTGAAATTATGGTCCTCTCATGTGAGGTCCATAGGAATTTGTAGTTTTATGTCATGAAGGGGATATCAACCATGATGTTTATTGCCTTGTGGTGAGGACTCATGGTATGACTTTTATAGTCTTTCACCTAAGACCACGATGAGCCTATTGTATGCTTTTATGCCTTGTTTGTGTGTGTAATCTCTTACTAAATGTCCTCAGAGCATGTAATCGTTGCTCAGTGAGAGAAACAATGACAAGGCTTCCTCTCACTATAAAGATGTATTTTATCAAAGGATATGGGTACTTTTTTATTATATGGTGGCTAAAAAATGATTTAGGAATGAGGAATTCCTATGCATCTCTTTAAAAATAAGAATAAGGCTGCACATAGAACTAGAAAACCTATGCTATTTAATGTCATGTGGAAATTACATTACACATGTAGTTTAACATCAAGCAGTATGGAAGAAGATGAACTGATGTGAAGGAAAAAGAAAACTGTGGTTGTTCCCAAAAACAAAGGTTCGGTCATCACTACATATCCTAAAATGGTAGGAATCATGCTATATGTAGTTAGTTAGAAACGATGAATTTTATCATCAAGTGACAAGGATTCCATCCATGCAGCTTAATGTCGAACGATAATGAAAATTAAGTACCATACTATTTGTATTCATGTTGTTAGAACTTATCCATATAGTTTAATGTCATTAGGTCATGTCATTGTTGTATAGTTTAACATCACGTAACTGGAAAAAAATCAATGGACATACATTGATTTGGATTCCCATGTGATGACAGTTATGAAAAATATTTCTTGAGGAACCATGCATTGGTGGGGGGTGTAACATTACCCCATCCATTGTGGCCAATTATTAAGCTACATTGTGATAGACCTTATGTATGATATATGGTTATTACTATTTGGGTTCCAACACTAAAAGATTCTTGCCTTGTAGCATTGGGGTTATGAGAACCAACACATATTCTCAATGGAAGAATTAATGGAGGTGAACCTACTTATTAAAGGTTCATAGGATCCGATCTTGATTCAACTCAAGATTGTGAAATGTATGAAACCTATTCTCATTGATCCACTCCAATTCATAAAGCAACATTAATGATTTCTCATCATCAGAGAACTGTCTACAAATGTCTATTTGGAGAGAAGACAACTGGACTTATATGAGAAACATTGCTTTGGTCTAATACACCAATGAGTATGGCATTTCTTGTATAGCAGTACGTGTGGTGATATAGTAGTCCCATAAATAATGAAAGATATTTTATGACCAAGTCTTTTTATCCTTGTTCAACTTCATGTGGAGTATATTCAAAAGAGTCTTATTGAAGGCCCATATCTATCGGTTTTTCATTGCATGATAACATGATGAATGATTGGACTAGATATTGTACTCTTAGTACAATTTTTTTTATCTTTGTAGAAAATAAATTGGAGATATTTTCTGTAAATATTGTGTGAGGGACCTTGAACCTGGTGATGATATAGGAATTTACAATGTTTAAGATTTTATTTACCCAAAATTCCTTGAGGTGTATGCCTCATCCCATTTTGAGAAGAAGTCGGTGGTAGTAAGGATATACTTAAATTGTTTAGCCATGGAGAAAAGATATGTTCCCATGGAATCGATTACCCAGATGGAAAATGTCTAAGAATATTATTTCGTATGTAGAAATTATGGGGGTTTATGGATGAAGTTTTCATAGATCATCCATGCCTGAAATTTCTTGGTGAATTCCATGAAAACAGGTATCTTGGTTTTCTAGTAATATCCCAACCTCCTAATTTTTTGGGAGAGCCTAATCACAGACTAATGAAAACCATAAGAACAAACATGGAATTATTCAATAATGGAATGATTCTCTCAATTTACTATATATATGTGGAGGATTCTGTCAAATACATTCTTATAGTGGGAATTTTTATCATTTGGGACATCCCACTGGGTAAAATTCCTTACATGGGGCCATATATATTCCCTTTTGGCTCAGTTTGTTTGGAGAATTCAGTTTTGAAGATAACAGATTATAGGCTCCAACCATTTATGAGTGGATGTTGGTTAATGAAGTTCGAGGGTGGTGTTGTACTGATTTATTTCATTCATATCATATATGATAATCTATGAGACCATTATTTGGTGTGTGATATGGAATATTTTGTCCCCATAATCATGGTCATCTAGGATAGTGGCTTCATTAGCCACTACGTGGTCATAATCATTCTATGATCGAAGAACATGATGAAATGTGGGATCGAAATGGAACTATACCATCAATACCCTAACATATCCAATGATTGGGGAATGTTATTCCTTTTTTATGACATATTCTCCATTGATATTGTTTATATCTATCTCTGTATAGCCTTTGATATTTAGGTAAGATATTTACAGCTGTAGGTCCAGTTTTATCTCAGTGATGAGGGCTTAGTACTCTGCCTCATTTTTTGCTCATCCCTTAGATAGTGTGAAAGAGTGGGAAATTTTTTTTATCTAGATAGACAAATAAAATTTATAAGGAAACCAGATTGATTCTCGGGGTTTCCATCCCTTTAATGATTGATATTTTTGAGGCACCATCAAAATTCATATCCCATGTCCATGGAGTTTCATGGGAATAAAATGCCTCCTCATATGGAATCTCGGTGTCCACCGATATATTTTCTAGGGAAGGATGTTATCCGAGGAAATCATCCAAGGATTTCCATTTCACCAAATTCTATGATATGAATTGAATGTAGTATTGTTGAATAATGACCTAACATCAGGCCAATAACCTATTCACCATAGGGAGGAAAAATATGTACTTGAGTGGATGAACACAAGTGTCCGAATGGAATTTATGGAATCATAATTAATGAATCATCTTTTTCACTATGAATATAAGTGCATAGAAGTTATTTATGACATGATAGTATTAGGTCTCAATACCTATCATAGTCTGGATTAGGTCTTATAGAATTTTCTCTCTCCCCACGTCATTTTTCTATGTGAGGAGGGAACCTATTGAGTGTTCCATGGAAGCCACATATAAGATGATTGGACTACTTTCCATTGGAGACATCAGGACTAGTGGATGTAAGAGATACTTCATGATACTTTCAAAGGATTATTGGCAGTCATCATCCCATTGATAGGTGATTCTCCACTTCATTATCTTGGTGAAGGGGAGAGACTTTCTAGCTAGGATGGAAATGAATCACCGAATATAGTTAGTGTTCCCTTGGAGAATTCTGTAATATTTGATAATTCTGGGGGGAGGGGGTGACATTTCTAAGATAGCACTATGCTTCTCTGGGTCAACCTCTATGACACGATGGCATACCAAAAACCCTTTTAAATCCCATAATGTTCCCTTAAAAATATATTTCAATGGATTTATCTTTAGAATATGTTGTCATGGCTTGTAGATGATTGTATGAAGATCTATGAAGTGATAAAATCGCTATCAGGATTCAACTACCATGTTGTCGACATAAAATTAAACCATCTTTCCTAATAATATATTAATGATTTAATGTATGTCATGTTGATATGTAGCACTGATGTTATTTACCCCAAAGGGAATGACCTGATTGTAGAAGATCCCATGAGGCACTTTGTAGGATGTGGAATCTACATATTTAGGTTCTATCTTTATTTTATTTTACCTTGTATTCTGATCCATGAAGGAAAGGGTCTAGAATATAGAAGTTTCATATATCAAAATTTTTTAGATTGGAAGTGGGAAATCGTATTTTCATAAATGAAAATTATGTTTTTTGAAATCAATACAGACCATAATCTTCCCATCCATTTTCTTGATAGGGATGATGTTGGAAGTCTATCATGGGGATTTCACTTCTCGGACAAATATGGATTTGATTATATTGTCTAATTCCACCTCCTACATTAGTGGAATGAGAGGGGTGTATCCTCTTTTATGTCTTCTTTAAGCCTCGATGCTCATATGGTAGTCTGAGATAGTGTGTATGCACATCTGGATTTAGTTCGGTCATTCATGTAGAGTTCAAAGTGAACAAATAACAATGATTCTATAGAAATGTGATAGACATCTCTTTCTATTTGGGAGAATAGTGGCACTAATCAAATTAGTCCAAAAGTTTTCTTCTGTTACAAGATTTATCTTCTTATGATCATCGATCGTGGTTGAAACATCCTCCATGAATAAATAAGGGGCAAGGTTCTTCTCTATTTTTTCACCTCTGATTCTATTTATATTTTTTTCAAAAAAAATATGTCATTCTAGGGGAAGATTTATAACTATTAGGGTGAGGGAGGCTGTGAGAAGAGACCTTATCATCCCATACTGCCAGATTTATTTTATAGAGATGTTAAAGTTGGTTTTTTTACACTGTCACTAGGGATAGAAGGGGATTTAACATATGGGGTCAATTCTATCACTTCTACAAGATTTATGGGAACACATAATCATTTTTGAGAATACTATAAGGATTAATATAGGAATTCCTTAATTCATTGGGGGATGAAACATGTATATCATCATCCACTATTGATTTTTTGCCTACATTTTTTTTTATAAATCTTCTTTACCATATGTGGATCAACAAGTATCTAAGGAGGTATTTTCAAAATGCAGTATGATGAACTTTCCATTAATGGGGTACTTCATACATAATGGAATGTTTAAGGTACCACCAAGTGTCTATGGATCCAAGTCCTTCTGTGAAGAACATTGTATGCAGTGTCTTATTGGACTACCATAAAATCAAGGTTATTTTTGAGATCCCTAAACTGGGATTTGATCTTGATCTTCCTGATATGTTTTTTCTATTTCTTTTCATACCCTTGATTGATCTTCTTTGTGGGATAAAAATCCCTATCACCATATCTTAAAAGTCATAGGGCTCGAACCGTGATTAGGTTGACACTGAAATCATTATCAATAAGGCTCCTTTAGATGTCGACATTATTTAGTTTTCCAAAAACATATAAGGGCCTGATATACCATTGAAGTACCTATTCCTAATCTGTATTAGTTAACAAGATGGTGACATGACATTCTAAAGACATAGTCTCCACTCGATAATCCTCAGCTGCAATGAATTCTGTCTCAAACTCTTGTTGGCTCAAGTGGGCTTCAACAAGTGCTTCCCAGAGTTATTTTGAAATATTTAGTGTATCTAGAATTGAGAGTTGGTATGGGAAAACCCCAATTTTTTCAAAACATCCTCCTTTTGTGCCACTGGTTAGTGTTTCCCGTTATGTAGTTTCTTCTAGGTATGAACATCAGGAACTGAGGAATTTGAGATAAACATGTATGATGCCTATGTATATGTTACTGAAAAATCTATTTCAAGTGGAATGGTTCTTGCCGAACTTCATTATTTCTAGGGTTGAGTGGATAATTGAACCCCCTCTAAGTGTTCCGAAAAGAAAACTAGGTGTGGTCGACCACTAGAAGGTTATGGGATGCCTCCATGGCTCTTCTGATCCCTCTCGAGTGCTTTCCCATGAATCTCAACTAAACATATATTCTCCTTGGGGACATGAGAAAAATATTGGGTCCAACCACATCCATGTTTTCACTTATATCCTTGTTTTTGGTGCTTGCAGCCACCAATTCCATGGTTATATGAGGGGAATTCATATTTTGAAAAATATTCATCCTTAGAGAAGGGGTCAACCAAGTGTACCATGTTGACATAACCAAATATGCGATGTTCATATAATGAGGATTCTGTTTGGTGGGGAAGTACCTATTCTACAGATATTGGATGGAATAAGTTTTCAAGACTTAAGGATTCCTTTGTAGTAGAATATTATTCCTCATCTTCATTTTCTTGGAAATTATGATTGTCACACCCAAAATTGGGAGGCATCTTTGTTGTTGCCTTCTTGGGTGGTGGGGCTATTCTGGGTCTATGGAGATTTTCTTTTTAGGTGGCATGAGCTTGGTCAACTATTTTTTTGAGTAATCCTTTTTTTGAACTTTCTTTCACATCTAGTATAAACATTCTTCCAATCACCCACCTCTTATGACTGGGAAATAGTTATACAAGACACCTACATTGATGAGTTATCTAACACCACTAGTCTGAAATTGATCATGCCTTAAAGGATGTATTTGAAGACAAAATAGTTAAATATATTATGACTCGGAATTTTTTGGAATGGTCATGTAATACCCTAATTGTTCAGAGTATGTTATCTTTATAAAGAAAGTGTATAGCTTATGTTTCACACAACACCGAGTTTGAGCGCACCATGATCTACCAAACTAGCTATTTAAAAAGCTATTATGAATAGTATTAACCACATTATAAAATTTATATATTTTATTTTTAAAAATGTACTTCATTTTTGGATTCATAATATCAAAATTATATTATGGTTAATATCTTGTATTTTTGTGAAAAGTTTCAATTTTTGATGAATAGTGAAAAATAATGCCTTGTTGTTAATAAACGACATTTGAAATTAAATAATTATTTTATTTTAAATTGATTTCAATTTTAAAAATGATAAAAATACATATATTAATCCAATGTAAATAATTTGAACTATTTTTATAATAAAATTAGATATAAAATTTTATTGAACTTTTGAACGTCCCTTTCATTTGCTTTCTAGCCACATTTTCATGATTAGTATTAAACCTAATTTCACTGCTTCTGGGAATTTAATTTTAAAAAATAGTCATACACTGTTATTATTAGCATGAAAAATTTGTTCCAATAGGATCAAAATAATTTTGGGTGATTAGTAACTTTAGTAATTTTATTTTCCATGGTTAAAGGAAATAAGACAATTAATGGTAAAAATAATATAATATTATTATAAAGTTACCCTAACACTTGTAAAAATTTAATTGGATGATGTTTTTTGACAAAAATTATTCTTGGGTAGATTTTGGGACCACTTGGAAGACATATATTTAATGAAAATCCAGTTTCTGTTATACTTTTGTTTTTAATAAGTAGAATATTGTTAATATGAGATTATATAAGTGATACGGTCAACTATAAATAGTAATTAAAAATAAAAAATGATTATCTACCCTGTGGATATTTATTTATAATTTTAGAAAATGAATACTTAAATTAAATGGTGACATAATAAAGATGTAGTAATTGATTTATTAAAAGATGAATCAAATAAATGATATTCATAATATTAATATAAATATAATTTGAGTGATTTAATGTCAAAAAATATTTATATTGATGAATTTGAAATATTATAAATGTTTTATAAGACTTGGTTCAAATAGATCTCACTGGTTTGATTTTTGTATAAGACATAATAATGAATAGTGTCAAAATTGGCATTTAAGATATTTTAAAAGAAATAATAATATTTAAAATGATATAAAATTCATGAAAATACATATTTAATCCAAATAACTAGGATAATGTTAAAAATATGATAATTATTTATTTTAATCATTTAATTACGAGTGTTCCATGAAAATGACATAGATATTATTAAAATTAAAGAATTTGACAACCTCTCGCACTCTTCTTTCTTATAAGTTAAATAATTTTAATATTGAAATAAACTAGAGATAAATTCTCTAATGAATAGTTTTTGGAAATATAAAATAATTATATACATCATAGTAATTTATTTATAACTTTTAGAGACTACATAATTGCCATAAATAATGACACAATAGTGAAGAAGGAATTATTTTATTAATACAAATATCAAATAAATGATTCTAAAAATATTAAAATAAATATATTTTGAAATAAATTAGGAGATAAATGAATTTTATAGGTGACTATGACATTATAGGATTGTATTAAATGGTTTTTTAAAGTTATATTTTGGTTTTTATTTTATTTAATGCCACTGTAATGAATAATGTTAAAATTGACACTATTGATATTTAAAAGAAATAAAATTTATTTAAATTAATTTAAAAAAATAAAAAACTATAAAAAAGTGATAATTATAAGGTCTAAAATATCCTAAAATTTCAATTTATTTAAAATTTACACCATGTAAGTAAATATTATAACCATTTAATATTTGGAATATTATTACCACAATTAAAATTAAATAGATTAGTTACAGATAAATCGATATGATAATGTTTAAAATATAATAAAACCATGTAAAAATTTAATTGTATGAGATTATTTACACCCATACTCACCTTATACTCTAAAAAAATCACTTTTGGGCTATTTGGAATGAAAAATAAATTTATAATAAAATAATAGTTTTGGAGTTTCTTAATGTGCCCCTCCCATATCTTATAAAAGAGAACCTCTCATTATCATATATTCTCACCTCTAAAACAGTTTGGATTAGATATAAATTGTCCATTTCTCCATTAAAAATCCCTCAATTTATCACATAGGCCAAAATTTTGGCATATATACAACTAATATGTTTTTTTTGTTAAAATCAAAATGAGATACCTGAAGAAGAGGTAATTGTTTTACTAATTCAATTAAATTTATTTTATTTTTCTATTCCTATTCATAAGTTGTTTCCATAATAAGGTAATAAATCCTTTATAATATATATTCTAAGTCGTTATTATGGTTATGTTTCAACCATTTTCCTCCTTTTCCAATCTTATGAAAAGCAATATCATCATGCATGCGTACGTACGACTTATCATATCCACGTCATGGTGTAATTTTTTTCATCACTAAATCGGTATAATTATGAATATATTGGATATAAATAATAACATGACATCAAATTTATTCTTTATAATTAATATTCTATCCATTTACTTACCCCTTTATCATTAACGAAATGATATCATCCCTCGTGCATATGTACAACTTACCATCTCCACGACGCAATGAGATTCATCATCAATGCTAACCATTAAAAATGATTTTAAATATATATTTAATTAATAAGTAAAAAATATATGAAATTATAATTCTATTTTTATAATATATATATATATATACATATATATTCTTTACTTACTTCCACTCATTATGATAAGAAAATGAAAACAACATTCACGTGTATGCATGACCTACAACCTTCATGAACGGTGTATTCCATTTCACACGTCTATGTACTATATATATTTATATTCTAAATTTATATGATATATAAATAATTTTATAAATTATTTATGTAATTAAATCACGATCTAAGTAATATAATCAAGAAGGAAAAGTCAAAATATATATAATAAACAATGTAGTTATTACCCGAAACGTTTCTTTAACAAAGAAACTATTAATAACAGGTAATATAAAGTCATAAAAGAGTCATATATGATATGATAAATATTATTATGTTTCTATTAATAGTTAAAAATATATTTTGAACCACTATACATGATTTTCTGATATGTATAGAGAGTATCAGGCATAAGGTAATGGAATTCTACCTCACATTAAATTTTCATGAGATATAGGCCATGTTTACCCCCAATTTCTTGTGTGTGGTGTATTTATTGACCCAATTATATTTTACATCACGAGAAAATATATCTTTATGTAAAATAATGATTCATTTAAATATATTGGTCTTATTATTTAAATGTTCAAAGTGGTATGGGATTCATTGAATGTTTAATGAATTAATCCTTTATCCATTTCAATATTCTTGATATTATCATACATATTTATTTATCTGTATAGAAAGGATTATAAATTTTTATGTATATTTTGAATTTCATTAAAATATATTCAAAAGGAATATTTTAAAGTTTATATATAAGGGAAACATTAACTAAAATCATTTTAAATGTTTTAATGGATTATTCTTCTAAATAATTCTCATTAATGTTCATGTTTTCAAAATGGTTTTAAGTATTTATTTATGTGGAGATGAATGTTTTAAAATGTTAATTATTTTCAAAATTTTCAAAGTATTGTGGGATAATTTGAATAAAAAATATCTTTTTAAATGTATTATTTTAAAACTATATGAATTTTGAATAAATGGTTTCAAAGAAAAATGGGTATTTGTCTCAAGTTTTTTTCAATGATTTTGTTAGTTTATCTTCATATATGAAATTATCCACTATTAGCTTTTATGATCATTTGAATTTGATTTATTATGATACAATATACCATATTTTATTTAGTGGTTTATGATATGTTTTATTGTGGATGTGCTATTTTGATTCCATCCATGGTTTGTGGTTAATGTATTAACATTTCATATACTAGTTTTAATATGAATGTTTAGATTGGCTATTTTTCACCCTGTTTATATGAGTAATGAATTGGATTTAGTAAGTGATTGGAGGGGACCACTTTATCCCCTCGATTCATTTGTAGGTTTGATGAGACAAACTAGTTTGTGTTTTTACCTATTTATGTATGGTCATGGAATGAGTCCACGACAGTATGGTTATAATGTCTGGAATTATGCATCCCCTCAATATTAGATTTGTAATTGATATTACATATGATAATTTTACTAGTATAATATCCATTTAAATGTTTATATGAAATTATTTTATTTATTATTTCCATATTATGCTAAAGGATTGTTTAAAAGTATTATGTGCCAGTTTTATACATTTCCTTAAATGTTTTTGCTTAATTATGAATGCTTTTGATGTTATATTTAACCTTAATGAGTATATGAGCTCACCCATTTCTTATGTTTTATTTTCCCATGATTCCAAGGTGTGTATTATGATTGATATTCAGGGTTAATCTTGGATAATAATGAAAAAAATAATAATTATATTTGTTTCATATTATGCTTTTAATATTAATTTAAAGTTCATGTATGTAATCTATTTTCTAAGAATGTTAGATTGATCGGGCCTTTAATATTTGATTCTTTGTAATCATGAAAATGTATTAAAATAATGCACTCACTTTGGGCATCTAGGGTTGGGGTGTTACAGTTGGTATCCAATAATGTTTAGAAACAACCTATAAATTATATTTAGAAAAAATATATTAGAAAACATAACCCTATGAATGAATTTGAGGATAAATCTATGTATAGTATATCATTATTTAGATTTGGAAATGGATACCCTAGGTTAATCATATAGAATTATGGATTGAAAATAATATTCCATCCTTTAGAGATCCTATAATTGAATCTTCATGACTGCATAATTATGATCAATGTTTATAAATTTTTTTGAGTTCTATTCAATAGTTAGAATCTACATGGTTACACATGAAATAGTTATACTACTGATGATGAGGATATTTATAAATTGAAACGAAATGGTGGGTGTATTATAGAATATAATGTTGATGTTTATTTAATGGTTTAATGTGAAGTAAAATGATTAATGTTTTTTTTATTTGGATTCAAAAATTATTTCATCATTGTTGCACTACTTATAGGAATATTGATATTTATAAGGATTGTACAGAAGTAATTTTTCATTAATTATTTGGGAGCATGCATGTTTTAATTAAGGTGATCAGATATTTGATATGTGACAGTAAGATCTATATTATGTTATTTAGGTAATTTGATATTAATATTGATTTTGGAAATATATAGACATTATTGGATTGTTAATTTGTATTGAAGTACTCTAGAAAAGCTTTATTTTTCCAATAGATTAAGTTTAACCTTGAATATTATTTGTTGAGGTTAAAGTAAGATATATTAGATATTATGTGTATCCTTTTTAGATTTAGTAAACTTTTAGAAAATGAATGAAATACTTATGGATCATATGTTTCGTTAAATAATCTTCATGCATAAAGAATTATCTTGAATATCCAAATCATGGTGAATAGATTATATTGAAAATTGATCGAAATAGAAACAAATGATTACATTGATACATGGAATGAAAAAAAGTATGTTTTCTAGAGTTATTATCGGGATAGTAAAATAACCTCTCAACAATAGGAAAAAGTATCTAATAAAATGTATTGTACTAATACCGTATGATTTTTAAAATGACGGTATTTCGAATCATCATAGATTTATGGTTTTAAGGCCCTAAAGTTTCTAGTGATTATTATCTTGTTTTTGATTTATGACCTCAACACCTCCCTATAAATATTTAAGTTTTTCATCCAAGTATGTATCTCTACTTTCCACCAATTTTTTACTATTTTAAATCCTAATTTGGTTGCAACATTTACATTTCTATTTCCCTCTTATTAAGAGTATATTTTTTTAAACCTATTTCCAATGTGGGTTTTCCACAAAAGTATTTTTAGTATCAAACTTTTGTTTTGGAAGTGAAATTTCAAATTGTGAGGACACAATTTATTATAGTAGGGGATAATGTAACACCCCAATATTTCATGGTACATTGTGTTTTTAAAGATATTTGATAGCTTATGTTGTGCATAACACTGAGCTTGACCGCACCATAATCTGTTAAACAACCCATTTAAAAAGCGGTTATGTATAGTATTAACTACATTATAAAATTTGTATATTTTATTTTTTTAATATACTTCATTATTGAATTTATTATATAAATTTTCTTATTATTGTTAATTTTTTGGTATTTTATGAAAAGTTTCAATTTTTGATGAATAGTGATAAATACTGCATTGTTGTTAACAACAGAATTTTTTATTAAAATAATTATTTTAATTTAAATTTATTTTAAATTAGAAATATATAAATAATACATATATTAATCCAATGCAGTTCATTGGAACTATTTAATAATAAAATTAGATATATATATATTTATTAAACTTTTGAACGTCTCTTTTACCTGAATTCTAGCCACATTTACAAGATTATCATTAAATGTAATTTTACTAATTTTGTGAATTTAATTTATAAAAATTGAAATACATGGTTTTAATTAGTATATAAAATGTGGCTCAATAGGATCAAAATATTTTTGGTGAATAGTAACATTAGTAATATTATTTTCCACAGTTAAAGATAAATATGATAATTAAAGGTAAATATAATGTAATATTATGATAATATTATGCTAAAACATGTCCCACATTAACTTGTTGAATGTTATTCCCCATAAAACATATTTTAGTTGATTTTGGGAGCACGAGGTGCCACTTGTATGAGTTCAATATATTTATAATATAATATTTAAAGAAAATAAAATTTTTATATACTTTTGTTTTTAACAAGTAAAATATTTTTAAAATGAGGTTATATAAGTGATATTATCAACTATAAATATTTATTAGAAAAATAATAAGTTCATCTACACTATTTTAATTTGTTAAAAAAATTATAAAATAAATAATTAAATTAAATGATGGCACAATGATGATGTATTAGTTGATTTATTAAAAGAAGAATCAAATAAATGATATTCATAATATTAATATAAATATAATATGAGTGAGTTAATGTCATAAACTATTTTTATTAATGAATAATACATATTATTAATAATTTAGAATTCATGGTTTGAATATATCTTGTTTATTATATTTTTGTATAGTACAAAATAATTAATAGTGTGAAAATTGACATTTGAGATATTTTAAAATAAATAATATTTTATTAAATAATATAAAATTTATAAAAATATATATTTAGTCCAAATGACTAGGATAATTATAATGATATCATAATGATATATTTAGAATCATTAAATGGATACTTTTCCCTGAAAATGTCATAGATATTATTGAAATTAAATAATGTGACAAATTGTCACATTCTCATTTCTTATAAGTTCAATAATTTTAATATAGTGATAATTTTGTGAAAAATTATATCATTAATTTTATTTGAAAATATATAATAATTATCTACATGAAATATATTTATTTATAATTTTTAAAGACAAAATAATTACCAAAAATAATGACACAATATAAAAGAATTAATTTTTTTATGAATATAAATATCAAATAAATGATTTTAAAAATATTAAAATGAATATAATTTGACACAATTGAGGTGATAAAATAATTTTATAGGTGACTATGACATTTTAAGGGTGTATAAATTTTTTTTTAAGGTATATATCTGTTTGGATTTTACTTAAAGTCAACGTAATGAGTAGTGTCAAAATTGACAATGTTGATATTTTATAAAAATCATATTTAATGAAATTATTTAAAAAACATAAAAATATATAGAAAATAAAAGGTGATAAGTATAAGGTCTCAAATTTCATTATGTTTCCATTTATGGAAAATTTTAACATATAAGTAAATATTTATAAATATTTAATATTGAGAATATTTTTTCCAGAATTAAAATTAAATAAACTAATTAAAGATAAATCAAATTTGATAAGGCTTAAAATAAAATGAAAAAAGTATAAATTTTATTGGTTGGGAGTATTTAGAACCATAATATTCTTATCCTCTAAATAACCCACTTTGGATCTATTTTAAATCAAAAACTAATTTATAATAAATTAGTATTTTTGGAGTTTCCTAAAGTGCTGCTCCCCTATCTTATAAAGGGGAATTTTTCCTTCTCTATTTTTTAAAACCCATAAATAACATTGGCTCAGACAAATCATATCCATTTGTAAATAATAATTCCTTCAATTCATCCATGCGTCTAAACTTTGGGCATAAATGAAGCCTAGGAAGTCCTTTTATGCAAATCCAAAATGAGATTCTCAAAGAAGAGGTAATTGTTTTACCAATTCAATTCAATTTTTTCTTCTTATTCATTATATTTCTATTATGTTTCCATAATAAATTAATAAATACATTATAATATATATGATGAGAAGTTATTATAGTCATGGGACAACCATATTCCTTCTTTTTTCCATCCTACAAAAAGCAATATCACCATGCGTGCAGAAGTATGGCTTACCTTCTCTACGGTGTGGTTAAATTTATTTTTCATCAATACTTTATTTCAACAGGAATAATGATGAATATAATGGATATAAATAATCAGTATGAAATTATATTGGTTCTTTATAATTAACATACCTTCCATTTCCTTACCCCTTTAACATTAAATAAATAATACCGTTGCTCATGCATATGTATGGATTACTCTCTCCACGAAGTGATGATATTCCTATTCCACAATAACCACTCAAGAATTATTATAAACATATATATAATGAATAATTATGAAATATATTACATAATAATTATACTATAATATATATATACATATATTTTATTTACTTACTTCCATTCCATGCGATAGTAAACAAAAACAACGTTCATGCATACGTACGGCCTACCGACTCCATAAATGGTGTATTCCATTGAATACATATACATATATATATATTATATTTATATTATGAATATATATATTATATAAATCATGTTTTACATTCTAGAATTATTTAAATCATGATCTATGTAATATGATCAAGAATTACTCGTCAAAAGATCAACAAAGAAATTATTACCCGACATGTTTCTTTAAATTGAAAATTATTAATAAATGGGTAAAATAATTTGATAAATGAATAAAATATGATATAATAAATGTTATTATTAATTTTTTAAAAGTTAATAATATGTTTAAAACAACTATAAATGAGTTTTAGACATGTACGGAGAGTATCATACCTTAGGTAAGGGAATTTCGTCTCCCTTTTACTTTTTGTGAGATATAGGCCATGTTCAGCACCTACATATTGTGTGTGATGTATGTAATTCCCCTAGTTTATTTGAAATCATGAATACAATTATCTTCAACGTATTTAAAGATTAATTTTAAGATATATGGTGTTATTATTTAAATGATCAAAGTGGTATGAGTTCATTTGAATGTTTAAAGAATTAATCCTTTCTCCATTTAAATATTATTGATATTATCATACATATTTATTTATATGTATATAAATGATTATAAAGAATTTTTTTGTCTACTTTTAATTTCATTCAAATGTTTCCAAAAGAAATATTTTAAATGTTCTTATGTGAGAGACTCTTTAACTAAAACATTGTTTTAAATGTTTTAAATATTTATTCTTTTAAATAGTTATCATTAATATATATGTTTCTAAAATTGTTTTAATGATTTATTTATATATACATGAATGTTTTAAAATTTTAATTCCATTAAAATTTCTTGAAGTACTATGGGACACTTTGGTTCAAAATTATCTTATTAAATTTATTATTTTATAAGTGTGTGACTTTTGATTTAATATTTTCATAGACAAAGGGGTATTTGTCTCAAGATATTTTTAATGATTTTTTAGTTTATCATCATCTATAAAAATATACATTTTTGTGTTTTATTCTCATTTGATTTTGATTTTTTATGATACAATCTACCATATTGGGTTGAGGGTCTTATGACATGTTTGACTATGGATATTATATTTTGATACCATTCATGGTTTATAGTTAATGTATTAACTTTTTGTATGCTAGTTTTTATATGAATGTTTATGTTGGATATGTTTCACCATTTTCAAATGAGTAATTCATTGAACCTAGTAAGTGATGGAAATGTGCTAATATTTCCCCTCTTTGCATAAGTGGGTTACATAAGACAAAACAGTTTGGGTTTATACCCATTTATGTATGGTCTTGGCACATGGCCTTTATTATATGGTTATGATGCTGGAGATTATGCATTCCCTCATTATGTGATTAGTTATTAACATTTCATGAGATTATTCTACTAGTAGAATATCCATTTGAATTTTTATATGGAAATGTTTTATTTATTCTTGCCATATTATGCTCACGGTTTTGTTAAAAGTCTTTTGTATTGGTTTTGTAACATTCCTTAAAAGTTTATTCTTTATTATGAAAGATTAGGATATATTTTTATCCTTAATGAGCATAAGAGATCACACCTTTATTATGTGTTATTTTCCCAACATGACACGGTGTGTATTATGATTGATATATAGGTTTAAGCTAGGAGAATAATAACTTATCAATGAATTATCTACATTTCATACTATGTTTTTAATTTTAATGTAACTTTCATGTATTAAATCTATTTTCCAAAACTGATAAATTGATTAGTCCTTCGGGATTTGATTCTTTATAATCATGAAAATATGTTAAAATAATGCACCAGCTCTAAGAATTTAGGGTTGGGTGTTATAGGGAAGTAGTTGGGATGATCAGTGAGGTTGACCTCATTAGTCTTCCTGGGATGTGGAGCATGAGTTAGTTTTTTTCCATTGCTGCTACGAAATTATCCAGGACTCATTCATTTAAAAAATAGTATGCTTCATTCATCCATTCCTCAAATACTGGGTGACCTTGATTTCTCTATGATTCTAGAAGAGGGAAATTATATGGTTTTTTCTCCTTGACAAGAGGTAATGGGTGGTTTGGGACCTGCCTAGGAGCTTATATGGGCACTGCTACTATCATGAGAGTGATATATGGAACTTTTTATTTTCCTAGAATTTTCTCTTGTACTGTGGGCATGATTTGAGTTTTTATCTAGTACACTAAATGGAATCTTTAAGAGATTATTATATTTTTGCAAACTCAAAAAAGACACCTAGATAATTCATTGGTATCAGGGGTGTGAACAACTCATCTCTGATATTTCAGCCCTGAGATCCAGTAATTTCTCTTGTGATATATGGGTTCTAAGTGAATAAGTTAAACCTTTACATCTTTCTATGAAGTCATACACCCTAATGTTCTCATGTTATTTGCAGTTTTTTAGGTTAACGATCATTGTTTTCCTTAGTGTGAAGATAACATAACAAAGGAACATATGAATAATGTCTACCCATCCTATAAACATTCATACTAGCATGCTGTTGTACCATAAAATTGCTGGCCATGGTAGAGTCTATAGAAAATACCTCATATTTATTGCCTCTTATTGACCTCGAGGGCCCATCATCGACTCATATCAGGATAAAAAGTGTGTGAGATGTTTTTTAGGGACTCCTTCCACATAAAAGTTGGAGAAGGTAATGTTTCCAAAATTTATTGGAGGTTTAGTATCATCCACCCATTCAGGATATGGATTCTTCTCAAGATGCACATGTACTCATCACCCTTCCATGGATTCCAATCAAGTAGTCATGGACTCAATGAAATTAATATTCTCTGGGGGAACTTCAGTTTTAGACACCTCCCATATACAAGGAGTATGTGGGGAATGATGATGAGGCCCTACATTTATCTCATTAAGGTCCTCAATTACTCCTAAGACTAAATAATTTCCATGATGAGGGAGAGTCTGTCATTGAAAAAGAGGGAAGTTGGGATCATTTTTGACATCCTAAATTATGTATATTGACTACCTAGATCTGGATCCAATATGAAGGTCAGATACCACTCTTCTTGGTAGATTAGTAATCAGGGGGAGAATATATTTCTCTATCATGATATGATACCCAGTGGGAATATTCCCCCTCCATAGATCTTCAGTGAGTTGTTTGAGAGCATGTATCTCACTCTCATATAGTGAAAACTACCCCTCCATGAAATGAACCTCAAATATTATGGGTGGTTATTGGGATGTAATATCTCCTTTTATTTTTTATATTGAAGTGTTCCACCATGGAGGTGGAAACGCTGTATTTAGAGGTCCCAAATTTTAGAGCCTTCTTCAGTTCCCAGTGTGTACACCCTCATTTGGTGCATCCAAATCACCCTCCTACCATCATTCATTTTACATGTTGCAGCCATCTATATTTTCAACTTGAATCACAGTGTATTTCATTTTTAAAGTGACCACCTTAATAGAGGCATATCAGGCACTGGTAGTTATTCCATTACTTTTCAAACTATAGGTTGATTATGCACTGCCTTCTACAAGGTCATTATTCAAACCCTTTAACATATTGGGCAGTTTGGGCTTGCGACCCTAGTAGGGTCAGATTCCCATATCCATACGCTCCTCCTATATTGGTCTATAAATAGTGACATTGATGGAATTTCTAGTTATTATTTACAAGTGGGACCAGACTAGAAGAGGTTTGTAGTATAGTGGGAGGAACAGGTGGGATGCTGACTATTGATCTCTATCTCCCAACTTCGATATGATTTATTCTCTCTATGGTGGTGATTATGATGAAATTACCCCAAGACCTATCAGGTTAGGGTTTTTTAGGTCTCCATTGGCATTGAATGAACCTATTGTTTAGGATCCAATGATTCCACATGGTAATTAGATGATTCCTAGAATGCACATGAAGATATAAATTCCCCTAGACTAGCATGATGTGATTGACCAAGAATCCCAATTTGTGTCCCTAGGTCCCTCTCGGGGAATGATGAACTTGGATATGGTGATTGAGATATAAATTCCCACAGCCCAATGGATTGGGATTTGTTTCCAACTACTATTGATCTGTTCTGAATCCTCATGGGAAGTAATGATCTAAAAGTTGAAGGAAGTGGTAGATATTCCTTTGGAACTATGAGATAGGTATGATTTTTTATGGTTTATATAGAAGTTGATACTATGTACCATTTGATGTAGTGTAGCTGTGATCACATAGGATCTGTGTGCAATGGAAGCCCATGGTGGGAATCATTCCTCATGGTAAGTTTTCCATCTAGTTGCAAATACGGTCTCCGTGTATGAAGTGTATTCCCATTACTTTGAGTGTCCTAGTTTGATGTCCTGTGGGCTATCCAATCCCTCCATTGATGATGTCTAGGAATAATTGAAGCATGGTAATTCTATTGTAGAGTCCAAATTGAGCAAGCGTTACCTGGTCCCCTTATTTCCAGGGAGTCTAAAACATTACAAGATGCTATATCTGAGGGGTTATACTATTCAAGGGGTGTAAAAATGAGTAATGATCCATACTGTCCCCATCCCCAAATATGGATGCATATTGTGGCTTTAGAGATCAGTTACCATTGGGTTGTGATTCAACAGAAGTAAGTGTGCTATTTATTTGCACTGTTTTTTTTCATTTTTGGATCTTGGTCCATGAAGATGGTGTCCAGGTCTAGTAGAAAACAAATTGTTTTGATGTTATTAAGGTGAACCTCATATCTCAGATAATATATGTGTCTAGCCTTTATTATATGATGAGTAGAACAAATATTTTGTCATAGATAAGGAATGCACTCATTTTCTACCTTATTTGGGATCTCATAGTTAGAAGTGGGGAGAGGTTATTACATGATGGGGAGGTTGTTTCTATATAACTCTATCAGTATTTCAATCTTGTATTTTTATTCATGAGGCTTATATTCCTTCATCTGGTCAGACCATAGAAGATGATTCCTAGTGTTTCCTACGGACTAGAGTGAAGTGTTTTTGGAAGGTAATGGGGAACTATATACCATTTATCCGGATGTTTTGAGAATCTATCTATATGAAGGTGACATAGTTTGGAAAACCTCTATATATAGAGGTTTCTTAGAAAGGGGAGGATTTCGTTATCTATGGGAGATATCTCCATAGAGAGGTTGACCATAGTGGATGTCAGGAGTAGATTCCCTACGATCCATCTCCACACTACCATGAGGAATTTAATCACAGTAATAATTATAAACTTCTCTGGTGGAAGAGTTAATGTACCCTTATGGTGTTGATATTGTGTCTCAAATGACCATAGTGTAATTGGGATTTAGTAGATTAGAAATATGGGTTATGTTCGACGTTTTTTTGGAATATCCTAACATGCCTTTTAAAATTGTTTAGGGATATAAGTATGCTATAAAATGGTTTATAAAACATTATTATAAAACTCTTATGTTGTACTAATATCTGACCTCCACTGGGAATATGCCTATGAGAGGTCTCATTACTAATAGGGATATGGGCCTATCCATAGGCATGATCCATTCTCACTTCGTGAGCTTCGATTAAGATGGGATTATGATAATGATTAAGAGACTTTGGAATATAAAACTAGTCTTTATTGGAAGAATTATAAGAATTCCCTGAGGTGATTTCCACTCTCGCCTAGTGATCCATGATTGAAGAAAAAATATGATTATAGTACCAATATGAATTCCCCACTAAAATATGTTGGCATACATCTAGAATGGGATAAGGTATATGAGCCTTCTATTGTATTGCCTTCTAATGATGTTGGTGTAGTTGTTCATCGAAAAAAGTAAGATTATACACTTGGATTTCTTTATGTGCTGAAACATGCTAGGTATATTTACTAATAGTAATATGGGGCTTGTTTCATTATCACATGGTTACCCCGGGTATGAAAAACTATGTATGCATGATTCTGGGACTTTGGAGTATGGCCCTGGACTTATTCGATTGGAATATGAACTTGTATTGATGAGTGTACCCCTATCACTTGGTGAGCCCCGGTCATAATCTATATATGAGCACGATACTCGGAATTTAGAATATTCCACTATACTTTATCTATAGGCATGTTACCCTATACTAAGGCATGTGTTGCTTTGATCTGGTGAGCCTCAATTGGAATGAAAATATGAGCCCAGTATGACGCATCATCCTTCATTGGAATATATTGATAATCGTTATGGACGAGACCAAGAATGTGCATATTATCCGTCGCAACCACTTGTTCATAATGATCAGAGTGTTGATCTTTCCTCACTGTATGGATAAGAATATATTCTTGTCCCATTATTTTCAACAATGTTGGAATATTCTCTGAGAGTTCTTTAGGTATTTCTAAAATATGTTGTCATTTTTGCAAAGTGTGTGAAGGGATATACGCCTGCACATTTTCTATATCCACTATGTAATAGAAGATATATTCAACTGAAGCAGGCATATGATCACACTTTTTTCCTCATTGTACTAATTCATTATGCCGATGGACATCATGTACATGGATAGGGATATGACCTTGCCCCATGTCTCCTGTAAAAATATGGCAGCAAACCTATTTCAAGTGAGCAGGGAAAGGGGCCACCTTATTGGACTTACCAAATTACCCAAAATACATTATTAGTAGGAGTGGGGATATGATCACTATCCAAGATATCTAGTGCCTTACTTGCTTGATGAGAAATCCTTGTTTCCTGTGAATGGGTGTCAGATGAGGAAGTGTGTTATGTGGTAACCTTAGCAGGTGACTAGTGGGTATCAGTGGGATGTTTATGGTGACAATGGTTGATAGGATCTGTCATGGGTTTCCCCTAAACTAAACATGATATATATTTTTCTTCCTAGTCCACCTTTATTAGATATTGAAGGTAGTAGTTGTTGCACTCCAAATATAATCCCCTGATTCTGTTGGATGTGGTGAAGAAAACATTCCTTGGGCGATGAAGACTCACTAGTTTTCATTTATGGAGAACCATGCAGGAAGCATCAAGGGTGGGGATTGCACCACATCGGTGGTACTATTAGGCCATGGTATTCGTGACCTAACTATGGATCTGTTGTGAAAGTGAGATCATTTTGCTACCCGTGGGGGTTATAGCTCTAGGTGAATTACGTGAACAATCGCTAGAGGAAGAAGACATTGTCTTAATTTGGGATTATATTGATGAGAGCATTATCTTCTATCATGAACGAAACAAGGAACAAGGTCACTGGTTAGTGAGATGTCATATGAATATTTTTCTCAATCAGATATGCATGGTTAACACAATATTCCTTTTATTCCCAATCCTACAATTCTCTCCTTTAGGAATTGTCAAAATGAGGATGGGCTTTTTTCATGTGAACCCTGATTATAGAGAATAATATGCATGATAATGCTACTTGTGCTTATTTTTTTATGCAAGGATGAAAAATAAAGTGGCATGACACACAATTATTCTATCATTTGAGAGTTTCGCATCTGGTCCACAATTTTTATTTGCACATGTCATGTAAATAAAATCACCCAATGGATAATAAACAATAATTTGTTATTATAGAAATCCAAAAAATGTTCACCAAATATATTTTCATATAGTGAGAAAAAATAGACCAATGGATAATAAACTAATCATTTTTTTAGAGATTCATTTAGGGTTCACCATTTATGTTTTGACGAGAGGAGATGACCAGGGATACCCTTGTTGAGGAGGGTTTGGTTGGTCACGACGGTTGATTGTGGGGGGTTTGATTTCATGAACAACCATTAAAATCAGGTAATTTCCATTATTAATAAAAAGTCCAAATAGTTCCCTTATCCATTACTGGCTATAAACCTTGTTTCCAAAGGTAGGTGGTCTATTGGGGTTTTAGAACCAATGACGCTTACAGACTCACGTTGGTCGAGAGGATGGGAGGTTGTACTCATCGCACCCTTTTGAGTGGAATTTTTCCCACTACATGACCCTCTTATACATTATATATATATGTTTTCAAATCTATTTTGAATCTTGTTATGGGACCAGTTACACTAACAAAATTATTATAGGTTTATTATCTTTATATATAAAAAATAGGAAATATCAATTATGATCAAAGGGGAAGGGATCTCATTAGTGAATAAATCATAATGTATTTGAGGTTATTCATCCATTTGAAAGTAATGGGAATCTTCTTAGGCACTGAAGACATATAAATTGGTACTCCATAATATACTTCAATGTAGGGAGTAAATTAATATTCCGGAGAGTAGACTGGTCCATTATGATGCATCCTTCATATCCCGATTATTGTAGGAAACAAAACCCACATAATTTTTTAAACCTATGATGTTTAACATCATGTAGAGAGGACATATGTGTAGGAACTAAGGGACCAAATATTTGAGTTTGATACTCGAGGAGACGTCCTAAAAATATAGGTTATAACAGGAATCATAGTTACCGTAGTTTGATCATGCCCTTGGAATTGGACCCAATGTAAATGCTGGTATGTGTATGAGTATTTTTATCCCACTGCTCATCAAGGATTACATACTAGGATTGCCCTAGATGTTAGAGGTTCCTGATGTCAACTAGGTGTTAATTGAGTCTCCCTAAGCCCACATGAACTTTTCTCACATTGAGAAACAAGGAATAACAACTGTCATGCTTCATTGCATATGAATTTGGGGGGCTTCTGTGCTAGGAATTCCATTAGGATGTTTAATGTAGATCTTGATCCTCAAAGAGGTGTCCTAAATAACATGATTATGGATGGAATCAGAGTCACCATAGTTTAGTTGATTTTTTATTATGCTTGGGAATGAAGTAGAGTGATCATCACATGAGAATGATCGGGTATCAATTTTTGAAATGTCCAACCCATGAGGATTATATTGAAATGGATGTTTATTTGATCCCGAACCATAGGAAGGAATCCTATATACATTGGTTATTTCAATAATCATTGTTATCATATTTCAGGGGGTTCTTTAGTCCGCTGTGGGATGAGGTACAGTGATCATCCCATGGGAATGTTTGGGTCCCAATGGTTGAAATCTCAGATACACAAGGGTTACATTGAAATGGATGTTTGTTTGAGATCCCTCTTTATTAAAGCATCATATGTATCATAGATTGTATAAAAAATTATATTTCTCATATTCATTAGATTTGGGCTTATATACTATCGTTTCCCTTGCCCTGATAGAGGATTATGATGTAGATGTTATGATCATTGGATATCCCCAAATCCACATGAGCTGTGCTCGGTGTGAGAAACAAGGGATGTAAAATAGTCAGTATCATTATTTTTTGGATGAGAAACAAGGATTATATAAGGTTGTGATCACCCATGTTATGAAATTACAACGTTGATCAAAATGTTTAATGTGAGGTCCCCAAACAAGGTTTTGATCTTGATCATACTAAGAGGTATTTGTTCACACTTATTTTACCCTTCAATGGTCATGTTTATGAGAGAAAAATCTATTTCACCATATCTAAAATGTTATAGGGTTAAAACTGAGATATCATTGATCCCTGAAGCATGATCAAATATGGCCATTTGGAAATTGATATTATTGGGTCTTCCTAAAATATATAGGTGACTGATGTTCCCTTGAAGGATTTCTTCTCGATCTTGATCAGTGATTGAGATGGTGACATGAAATCCAGAGGACATAGTATCCACTCAACAAACCTCAGATTCCATGAATTCTATCTCATACTTCTATGAGATCTAGAGGGATTTACCAAGTCCCTCCCTAAGTTATTTTGAAAGATAGAGAACATTGAGGTCTGAGATTATAGATGGGTCAACCAACAATTATTTCAAAAAGTTAAAATGTTTTCCCAGAGGTCAGTACTACCCAATATGGGGTTTCACCTAGTTTTTCAGCTCAGGTTATGAGGAATTTTTGGTTGAAAGGAATGATTCATATGCTGAGGTCTAGGGATTATCTACTTCTAATGGTGTAGGTTGCACTAAAAATCACCATTTCATAGTTTTTGTGGACAATTGAGCCCCTGTTATGTGGTATTAAAAGAAATATGGGTTTCGATTACCATTGTAAGGTTCTAGGATTCCTCTATTCAACTTTTATGCTATATGAAGTGCTTTCCCACAAGTCTGAGCTTCACATATATTCTCTATGGGGTAATGATTGGAATATTGGGTCCTACCACATCCACATTGTCCCCTATATCCTTGATTCTAGTGCATGGTGCCTATCATTTCCTAGTTATATGTGGGGAAATAATATTTTGTCGACTATTAATTATTAAATAATGGGTCTACCAATTTTTCCACATTGGAAAAATCAAATATGATTTCATCGGTTGATGAGGATTCCACTTGGTGGGGTGGTTCCCGATCTGCGGATGTTTTAGGGAAGAATTCTATAAGAGTCAAATATTTATTTGGAGAAGAAAGTGATTCCTCATATTTCTGTTTATACCTTCTGCTGATATAAATGACCAATATTTTAAGGATTATTTTATGTTTCCTATTTTGGTGGTGGATATATTTTGGGTCTACGTAGCTATTATCTTAGTGTGGAATGAGCTAGGTCAACTATTTTTTTGAGTCATCTATTTGTCAAAATTTCTTCCACACTTGGTCATATCATTCCACCAATAACATAACTCTTCTGATTGGGAAATGGTTCTACAACCCACCTTCTCCGAGGATTTATATAACCCCACCTATCTGAAGATGATGACTCCTTGAAGGGTGTCTTTGAAGATAAATCAGTCTTGGATATTATGACCAAGACTTTTATGGAATTGGAAGTAGTCATGACAGTTTGTGAGGTTGACCTCATCTGAATTCTTGGGCAATGGTAGCATGAGGAGGTTATTTTCCATTGATAATAAGAAATAATTGAGAACCTTTTAATTTCAGAATGAGTATTCTTTATTTATCCGTTACTCAAATCCAGAGCAACCCTAATTTTATTGTGATTCTAGATTAGGGTGATTCTGTGGTTGTTGCCACTTGATAGAAGGTGTTGGATTGTTTGAGACCCGCCTTGGTTATTGGACGGTCACTATAGTGGTCTTGAGAGTGAAAACTATATATTCCTATTTTCTTAACATTTTCCTCTATTTCATGGGAATGATTTTATTTTTGGATCGAGTTTACTGAATGGACTCCTCAATACATTGTCCCTTTTCTCAGAACTCAAAAAACCCACATGGATATTTCATTTGGATAAAAGGTTTCTATAACTCATCTTGAAGATTTTAATTATAGATTTACAGTAGTTTCTCATATGAGAGAGGGCTTTTGAGTGAATATGTTAAATATTTACATCTTATTATAAAGTCAGACACCCTTTCATTCTAACATTGTTTGAAATTTTTCAGTTCAATAATCATTGTTTTCTTCATCATGCAGATGAATTGATAATGGAACTAAAGACAAAGGTCTTCCCATCCTACAACAGTTCCTTCCGGTAGGGTGATGTACCTTACAAAATTTGTCCTTTTTATATTCTATACAAAACATATCATCATTATTGCCTTCTATTGATCTTGAGGGCCCATCATTGACCCACATCCAGATATGTGGTGCGTGAGATATTGTTCAGAGTCACCTGTACTATAAAAGGTGTAAAAGGTTGTAGGTTCTGGGTGCAATAGAAGCATGTGGATGGGTGTACCTAAATTTAATTTTATTGTTAATAAAAATCAATCCAAGTTCCATCATGATGATAAAACACCATATCTTCAGAATAGAACAAAGAACAAAAAGAAAAAAGGGAAGTATTGTGTCCTTAGAAAGGATCAACATATATTGGTTATAATTAATTTAATTAAAAGAAAAGAATTAACTTGATGGAATTCTCTCTACATTGATGTTTCCGGTCATCATCCAATTCAATTCGTCATTACAACATAGAAGCCATGTGTAGGATTCCTCTAGTGGTGATCCACCCATGCTCCATGTATCTATGAATGTCGCTGAAGGGATCTCTGGGTGCTAAGTAGAAGAGCCTTTTCTTGCGATGTACGCATTCAATCACCTTGAGATATACTTCCAAAGTTATCTACTTGATCCAGTGGAAGAGGATCTCTCTCGTCACATGAGAGCATTCTTAGAGGAAAGAAATTTTCTCTTGTATTGAGAGATTTATCCAGATCCATTATGCACAACCAAAAATAATGTATAGTCTTAATGATAATAATTTAATTGGGATTTATATTACATAGAATAATAAAATGAATTAATTAACTGAAGGCATTTATTTATTTCATCTAATTCTACGTAAGAACCCATGTGTAATAATAACATTAGACTATTACCATCACTTGACACACACCCATTTAATTCAAAGTAATATTATTTAATTAAATAAATAATATTATTTCTCACAAATCCCCATAAAAACTACACGGGGTGTGTATTAATATACATGGAATTTACTTTTGTTTTTCTATGTCCTATATTTCATCCAACACAATTATTAGGCCTTAAATAATGACTATTTATTTATTAAATAAATATCACCACATTATTTTCTAAAAAATATATTATTTCTCTCATAATATATTCTATCAAATTAGTAGTGTATAAATAAATGTGATCATGAATCCTTGAATAATTATTAAACCATGATCAGGAATAATATTTATTCAACTTGTAAATGAATATTTAATTGAGATACATGGATACACTTAGTGTGAGACCCTCTAGGCCACTTTCTTAGAGGCATTAGGTGAAACATGACTAAAGTCCACGTTTAGCGTCTAGAAACATTCCAAGGAACCCATAGAGAAAGAAGTTAATTCCACAATGATTTGTGACCTCATAAGAACACTTCTCATGTAATGTAATCCCTTTTTCTTGATATCTCGAATCAAGAGGGTTGCATGCTGGGGCCATCAACCCATATGCCCGATAATTATTTATTTGACTTCCTAAAATTAAACTTTCCCATTCCTCACCATGGTTATGGATTTATTCAGGCTATATCAATTCCATTAAAGGGCCTGAGATATCAACTTCCATAATGGACTAGAAGGGATAAATCCATTCTTGCATTATCTATTAATATATTGTTACTCGTGACGTACCCAACATATCCTACCTCGCTACGACCAATGTTTCATCCCAATTTTCATCAACACATCTAAGTGAACAAGTTTTAATACTCATTAATAATAATATTAATGTCTAAGTACAAATACACACATCCATAGATAGGAATGTCCAATGACACTATGAAATTTGGATTTCCTACTAGCATGTCTCATTCTCATAATATTCTCCTGGGTATTACCAAGGGCTCCCACCATGAGAAGGTGCCTCAATGATTTATGAGTCCTCGCCCCTAATGGAGTATATTATTTGTGTCCCTCCAATAACATCATCCGACCATAGAAAATATATTCAAGAATAGTGTTATTGAACATCCACGTTCTCATCTGAACAGGGATCCTCTATAACCCTTTAGTATAATAACTATCCTTATAAAAGTATCACATGCATTGTCACAAAAAAGAACAATCATGATGTGATATGGTATTTATTAATATTAAAATCTATGAGTATATGTTATCATAAAGTAAAAATTAGTTTTCTATAGGCCACCAAATCAAATAAAGGTATGGTTTCTGGAATTGGGTGGAGGAAGAGTTCATCCACCCATTCAGGATAAGAGTTCTTCTAAGGCTTATCGGGTGCGTGTCAACCTTCCAAGGTTTTTATTCGAGTATCTAGGGACTCAATGGAATTAAGAAGCTCTGGGGGAAAAGATTTTTGAGCTTCATCCCATCTACATGGAGTGGGTGTGGCTCAATTAGGTGTACCTACCTTTATCTCTTATTGGCCACCAATTCTTCCTATGACTGAATTATTTTCATGACAAGGGAAAGGCTATCACTAAAATAAAGGGAAGTAATGATCATTTTAGAATTCTTCATTTATGTTTACTAGCTTCCTAGATCTGGATAAAATAAGAAGATTAAACACCCCTCTTATTGGAGGATTTTCTATGGGAGGGAGAATATTTGTCTCTATCTGAAAATGATACGCAGTGATAATATTTCCGTAGAGTAGATTTTCATTGCATTATTTGAGACCATGTAACTCAATCTCATATTGTGATAACTATTCCTCCTTTGAAATAATTCCATATCTTCCAATTGGTAACTAGTATGTAGTTTCACCTTTCCCTTTTCCTTTGGTTGTATTCCACCATGGAGGTGGAAACTCAGTATTCATAGGTGATAGATTTTAGAGACTTCTTGGGATTCTAGTGAATGAAGCCTCATTTGGTTCATTCAAATCACCCTCCTCATAGGGATTTTTTCCATGAGGTGACTCTCTACTTTTATGTCATGATTTAGAATGTCTACCATTTTTATAGTGACAACATTCAAAGAGGAATATGAGGTAATTGTAGTTGTTTCATTACTTTCAAAGCAACAGGATGATTCTACACTACTTTCTCCAGGGTCATTATTTAAACCCTTATCCATATGAGGACATCTTGTCTTACAAACTAGGTGGGTTCTGATTTTTTTTCCCGTACAATCCTCTCATCTTCATATGTTAATAGTACCTTTGAGGGAGTATTCGGTTGAGATTTCCAAGTGAGCCCCGACCAGCAGAGGTTTGTCTTGCAGTGGGAGGAACATGTGAGATACTAAACATTGATCTTTATCTCCCAAACTGGAGAAGTATGATTATTTCATGGGTGATTATGATGGTGAAAATGAACCCATCCCTATGGGGTGGGGGTTATTTCAGGAAACTATTATTAATTAAAGATCATGTTCCTGAGGATCCAATGATTTCAATTGAATATTTCATGATTCCTCGGACATATATTAAGATATAAATGCCCCCAAATAAGCATGATGGGGTTGATCTAGAATCTCCTTTGATGTCCCCAGGACCCTCTTATGAGATGATGAAGTTGGGGATGATGAATTAGATATAAATTCTCCCATCCTAGTGGGACGGTGTTTGTTTGTAGTTACTATCGATGTGTAATGAATTTGGTCGATAATTAACGATCTGAGAGGTGTAGGTTGTGGTTGATATTCTGTTTTCTTGGTGAGCTGGGTCTACTCCTGGATGGATAATATTAAAGTTACTACAATGGACCATTTTATGTGGTGCAACTATACTCATGTAAGATCTGGAAAAAATGTAAGTCCATAGGGGGAATCATTCCTCATAGGAATTTGTCGAGCTGATAACAACTTTGGTCTCAGTGTCTGTAGTGTATTCCCATTCATTTTAAGGGACCAGTTTTGTGTTCTATTGGATATAATCTCCCTATGTTCATGACTTATGGTCATCGTTGAAGTGGGGTCATTCTGTTTTAGTTACCAATAGGTCTGAGCATTACCTGATCCCATGATTTTAGAAGAGGCTATAACATTAAAAGATTCTATATTTGAGAGGTTCTGCTATTACAGAGGTGTAGAAAATTGTAACACTACATACTATCCCCATCCTCAAATTCAGATGCATGATGTGGATTCAGAGATTATATATCAAAGCGTTGTGATGAAATGGTGAAAAGTGTGATGCATATTTGTGTTGTTGTTTTCTGATTTTAGATCCTAACCCACAGAGATAGTGGTCAAGTCTAGTTGATAACATAGTATTGTTATGGTCTAATCCTGACCCTTGTATCCTAGATAAGGGAGGTGTCTATCCATTAGTCACTAATGATTAGACCACATAGGTGTATAAAAGGATTTCACTCCCTTTCTAGTTCATCTAGGATCTCATATTTAGAAGTGGTGATGGGAATGAAAAGGATGGCGAGGTTGTTTTTTGATAGACTTATCTATATACCCATGTCAGCATCCTCTTCATCAGAATTATATGCCTCCATCCAATCTAACTGTAGAAGATGATTATGAGGGTCTCATACTTACTAGAGTGGAGTGTTGTTGAATGATGATGGGGAACTGTATAGGGTCTACCACAATGTTTTGTGCACCTCTCTATAAAAAGGCATTATATTTTAGAACACCTCCCTATATGGAGGTGTCTAGGAAAGGGAGAACCATTGTAGTAACGATAGTCTCCTACTTCAGTGGAAGAGTTGAAAAACCCTTGTGGTCTTGATTATGTGTCTCAAATAAGAGTATTTCCTAATCCTATGCTTTTGGAATATTCCATTGTTCATTTTTTTGTAGGAATATGAGCCTTCCCCGATGTGTGTGTTGTTGTCACCTGGTGAGACCCAGTTGGATCTATAATATGAGCATGGTTCGAATATGAATTCCCTTCCAGAATATGTCAACAAACCTTCAGAATGGGATAAGGGATTTGAGCCTCCCCTTTTATTTTCATGGAATGGTTTTAGTGCAGTCATTAATTGGAGGAATTAGAAATATGACCAAAGTTTATGTGATCTATTGGAATATACTAGGAAGATTTTCTGATAAGAATATGATCCTTTCCCGGGACTTGGGCCATTCTCACTTGGTTAATCCTGGATAGAATGGGGATATATGCTTGATCATGGGCCTGTAGAGTATGGCATGGAACTGGACTTCTTTGATAGGAATAATAGCTTATCCTGGTGCTTTTTCCCCTCTCACTTGGTGAGCCCTGACCAGAATGGGGATATGAACATAGTCCTAGGCCTTTGTAATATGTCGATGGGCTTTTCCGACGGTCATGTGACCCTTTCCCGAGTCATTTTCCTCTCTCACCTAGTGATCTCCAATTGGAATGGGAATATGAGCCTAGTATGATTCCTCATGCATCATCAAAATATACATGCAATCCATATATATGGGAGAAAAATGTGTTCTTTATTCGGAAAAATCACTTGTTCACAATGAGAAATGTCTTGTCTTATACTAGATGTAGGGATAAAAATATGTTCCTATCCCATTATCTGCAATAGCGCTGGAATATGCTGGCAGAGTTATTCAACTATTTTTAAATATATTTTCATTTTAGTAAAGTGTGTGTAGGGATATACACATGTAAATTTTTCATCGCCACTATGTATTGGCAGATATATTCTATTGAAGAAATGATATGATCCCACTTCATTCCTTCTTATGCCATCAGAATATTATAATGAAATTATTGCACAGGGGTAGGGATATGCACCTTCCTCTTGCCTGCTTCAGAAATATTCCCATAGACTTATTCCAGGAAAACAGAGATATACGCCTACAAGATGGTCAATACTAGAATATTCCAGAAGTAATCATCATCATGAGTGGGGATATGATCCATCAATTTTATATATAGCCCCTTCCCCACCTGATGATCCATCCTTGTTGGCTATGAATGTGTGTTATAGGCGATAGTCTGTTGGGTGGTACCCTCAACAGGTGACTGGTGGATACCATAGGGATGATGCATGAGATATTGTTTAATAGGATCCCTCCTAGTTATGCCATGAACTAGATGGGATTCATATATTGATTCCTTGTCCACCTTCATCAGATTTTGAAGGTGTAAATATTCATGCTCTATGGATAAGCTCCGGAAGTTGTTGACTATGGTGATGAGGGCCATTGTCTTAGCTACAACTTTCCCTGGGAGATTTGAAATTTCATGTTTTCATGAATGGATTTCCTCAAGTCCTACATCTAGGGTTTTTATTGTACCACGTTGGTGGTACCCCTAGATCATGGTTTTTACCTCCTAGAATTGGAGTTGTCGAGCAGTTGAGATTATTTTGAGACTCGTGGAGGTTGCATCCATAAGTTATTTACCGGAGTGATCATTAGATGGTGAATATATTATATAAGATCGTAATTCTACCGATGAGATAAATATCTGTTTTCACACCAAATATAAAGAATAAGTTCACTGATTAGTGACATATCATAGGTATTATGTTCTCAATAAGATATGCATGGTTAACAAAATTGTCATTTTATTCCCGATCTGGCCATTCTTCTCATTTGGAATTTTAAAAATAAGGATGGACTTATTTCATGAGAACTATAGTTATACAGGATCATATGTAAGATCATACTGGTATTAATTCTTTTTTTAGGGATAAAAAATAATGTGTCCTTATATATGATTATTCAATAATTTGATATTTTCACATCAGTTACACAATTTCTTTTTTGCATATGATGTTAAAAAAATACCCTGATGGATAATAACCAATCATTTTTTATTAGATAGATTTGTTTCAGGTTCAACATTTATATTTTTTTATAGTTGGAAATTTAAATGGCCTAACGGATAATAACCTAATAATTTTTTATTTCATATATTCACACCGGGTTCACCATTTCTATTTCGACGGGAAAGAGACGACCAGGGAAACCCTTGCTGAGGCGGATTTGGTTAGGCCTGGTGGTTGATTGTGGGGGGTTTGATTTCTTATATAACCATTAAGGTCAGGTCATTTTCCTTCTTAATGGAAACTACCAATGGTTATCTCATACAATATTGGGAACATACCTACATTCCATAATCAAGTGGTCAATTGGGGTTTTAGACCCAATGAAACATTGGGACTTATATTGGTTTAGAGGATGTGAGGTTAGGATCATCACACCCATTTGAGTAAAATTATTGCCGAAATTGGGACTCTTTTATAGATTTATGATATGTTTGAGAATCTCTTCCTAATCTTGGTACATGAATGGTTACCCTAACCAAATAACTATAGGTTAATTATACTTATATAGAAAATAAAGGAAATATCAGGGAAGAATAAAGGAAAGGGATCTCATTAGAGAATCCATATGTATGTACCCAAAGTTATTCATCCATTTTTGAGTAATGGGTAACTTCTTAGGCACTAAAGCTGTATAACCATGTACTTCAGAATCTACAACCATACATGGAGGATGTTTATATTATGAGGATACAATTGAGCCATTATGAGACGCCTTATGTATTGTAGTTATTATTGGCATCAAAACCAAAGTAGTTCATTAAAATCTTGAAGATTAATATCATGCAGAGTGGACATATGTGTGGGCACTCTTGTATAAGATATTTACGCCCAATTAATAAGGATCTTTCATACACATCCTATTTATAGCAGGAATACGATTTATCATAGTTTGATCACTCCCTTATAATTGCCCCCAAAGTAGATGCCCATATATGTAGCGGTATTTGTATCATGAAACCCATTGGGGCTTATATGATAGGATTTCCCAAGATGGTGGTGATTCATGATGTCAAATAGGTTTTAATTACGGTTCCCTAATCCCACATGAGTTATGCTCATTGTGAGAAAGAATAGATTCTAAGTGATCAACGTCATTACATATGGATGTGAGGGGATTATGTTATGGTAGTAACCTTGGGATTTTTAATAAGGTGCTTGGAATTTGAAGTGGTTTTTGATATGTATTATTATGGTTGGAATCTTTGTCATTATAGTTCAGTTGATTTATCAGTTTGTTGGGTGATGTGGTATAGTGATATGCCCATGGGAATGAACATGTCCTTATGGTTGAAATGTAAGAGACCCGAGGCTTACATCGGAATGGATGTTTGATTGAGCTCAATAAATAGTATGTAGATCTATTTATCGTGGGTTTTAAATGAATCTTAGTTATCATTGTCTAAGAGTTTCCCCTATCTACTGTGGGATGAGGTAGAGTGATCATCCATTAGAAATGATCGAGTCCTGATTATTGAAATGTAGAAGACACGAGGGTCACCTAGAAATAAATGTTTATTTGAGATCATGACTTTTGATAGTTTCCTATATATCCTAGTTATTTCATTAATTAGAGTTCTCATAGTTCTCTATATTAGGGCTTACATACTGACATTGCCCATGACTTGGTAGAGGCTTATGATGGAGATTATATGATCATTAAAACTCCCTAATACCACATGATCTATGCCCAGAGTGAGAAACAAGGAATAGAAAATGATCAGCCTATTTGATTTTTTGATTAGGGACTTAAGTATTTGAATAACCCTTTGGAGGATTGATACGTTTCTTGGGACTTATGAGGGCATCCTATATATCCTGGATAGGGAAAGAATCAGATTCATCATAGTTCAGTATAATTAGGGATTACACACAACATTACCGATTGTTTAGGGATTACACACAGATAGTGGGAAATGTTATCAAGCCCTGGGATGTCTTCGTGACCTTGATGATATGTTTAGAGGGTGTCACATGATTCAGCTGACTTGACCAAGTTCCATCACAAGAGATGGATTGCAAGAACATAGACCCCAGATTCCCAGAGGCACTACCTTATATTAAAAAATTGGAATGATTACAATAAATTTGTATACAGAATGAATGAATATTTTAGTATTTTTGGAAAACAAGATACACGCATAAGTTAAAAATTACAACATGAAATGAAATACATAATAGAAATTCCATTGGAAACATCAATGACTCCTAGATTTTCCCTTCAAGTAATTCATAATATATATCATCAAAACCTAGGTAAAATAAAACATAAAAAAGGGGTGACATCAGGTTCTAATTAAGGGTATGTAATACAGTGGATGTTATAATAAAAATAAACACTAGGCATGGTGAACAAATAAAAAAACATGCCTTTAAAAATATACTTGAGCATAATATGCCAGGAATGAAATATGACTAAATAAGGCCATATAAATGACAATAAGAGAATGAAACATAACGTTTTTTATTATACTAGAAAAATAATCACATGGTTTATCAATTAGTAATACTATAATGAAGGAATTCATAATTTCAGTCATCTAAAACATATTGTAAAGGCCTCAGCCAGGACGTCTGATAATACTATGGGTAAGGCCTTGGCCAAAACCCAATTGTGTTTTGTCTCATGAGACATACTGATGCATCGAGGGGATATAGTGTTCCACACCCATCAATTATTATTTCCAATTTAATCCTCATATAACCGGGTTAAATCTAAAAATTATATACAAATGTAATGTAAATAACTTTTCCCAATCTTTAAACATAATTACTCACAATTCTGAGTAATATGGTGAATGGTATCAAGATATAAAACCCATAGTCAAACTAATCAAAAACCATTTAATAGAATGTGTTGGATGATAAATAGAATATATTTACCTTATTAAGGTATAAAATCTTATAGATGTGTTCAAATAGTAAAATATACTCTAATAAATCACTGAGGAATTTTTGAGAGAAATACACATTTAATTTGATATGTTTATTTATTGTAGAAAAAATATTTTCATAAAAACAAAAATGAAATAAGGGAGTTTTTATATAATGAAATGAGTGATTTTATAAAAATAATTTTGTCTTATACTATATTATATATTGCACTTTAAAATGGGTCATAAATTATGAAGTTCCCTTTAATTGGGCTTGCTTATCATGAAGCATTTAGAAGAGAACCATTTTAAGACATGTATTTCCACAAAAAATAATGAATTGATCAGAATAAATTATTTTGGAACATATAACAAGAATTTATAAGAATTATATAAAATAAATGATTAATTATGTTTGTTTACAGTTGAGTAAAGCACAACTCGAATGAAGACGAAGATTTGGCTAGAAAACCGTTACCTTATATACAAATGAGTTCTGCACTAGACCTTACAATATAGGATAATAAAATTGAATTCATTTAATAATAAGTTAATAACCTTATATAATTTTATTTTATTCATTATAATTTTATTGAGTTTATTTAGGTAATTTTTTTCAATTATAAGATACAATTTTATTACTTGATCGAATTTGTTTCCTTGGTTTTTACAATCGGTATACTTGTACATGAGTATGGAACTTCATGAGGAAAGGATATAACTATAATTAATTGAATTTATATGATAATACTGAAGTTTAAATGGTTATATATATCATTTAGTATTATGGTATGATGATGAATAATTATATAATACATTTAGTGATAATTGTTTTCATTATTACGACGATTATTGATCATAACGAATTCATTTTTTTTATGAATTAATATATTGTATATATAATGGTTTTAGAACCTTTTATAGGTTATAATAAATATATTACAGAATTTTTTAACCATAAAAATGGTATCATGACCATCGTTTTGGAATAAATTGGGAAACATAAGTTTGTCTTCTCTGAAGGTTGTAAATCAGTACCTCCCAGATGAGGATTTCGTTTGGAAAATAAAAGAGAGAGAGTAAAGAGATTGATGATGGTTATTCCATCAACATGATATAATTATAGTATATAAATAATACCAAAGTTATCATGATCATTATTACAAAGGAGGTGAGGAAAATATAGGAAAAGATAATATATTGAAAATGAAATTAAAAAAAGAAAGAGGGTTTACCTCTTGAAATATCATCCTTGATAACCTCCATAAGTGAATGGATTTTTTTCTTCTCGCAAGACCAATAGATCTAGGATGTAAGAAGAGAATAGGGAAAATTATTTTTCCAGAACATTGTAATGATTCAATGATTAGGGGAGTGAGGAGAAGAGGGAGTGAGGGGTGGTTTTTATAGTGCATGAGAGGGGTTATTTTTGAATATCTTATTCATTAATTTATTATTTTGACCAAGGCAAGAAATAATATTGATTCATGTGAGAAAAAATAATAATAAGTGAATTTTAATTATAACCATGATTTATTACATTATATATGACTCCAGTAATAGTTTATTTAGCTTCTAATGTATTTATATGGTAAATTACCGTATTTTACTATTCACAAAATTCAATTATTTTAAAAAAATAAAAAATCAGCATAAACATTTTTTGACATGTCGAATTCAAAAATGGAAACTATTTTATCAAAATAAATTTATAAATAAGTGAAATTTTATTTTTAAACAAAATCATTATTAACATGAAAAATATAGATTTTAATTTTAAAACTGATATTATAACAAATAAAAAATTAACGAAGGCCTTGTGAAATTGTCCTAAAATCATAGAATACAAAATATTTATTTAGGAATAAATTTTATAAAAATTAATTTTATTTTAAATATATTGATTAATTTAAAATTTTAATTATATATTTATATCACACAAAAATTCCAACACTTAATTATCAATTTTTAAAATATTCACTCTCATTTCTAAGGTGACTAAATTTTATTTATACCTACATGGTTGAGGTTACTATTTATAGGGGTTATATAACTATTCATAAGGGTAAATTACTATTCATAAGGGACAAGTTACTATTCACAAAAAATGTAATTTGGTCCTATCAGACACTAAATATCGTACTAGTCACAACCATGTATGTCTTTTTTTTAGAAATTAAAAATAGAGAGGTGGATAAATTATGTTTAAGGGATTGGTTAAAATATCAAAGTTTTGTTACAAAAAGACTCAATGTTGTATAAATTATATTCTATATTAAATTTAATTGTAAACATTTTGGGTGTTAAATTCTTCTCCTCTTAAAAAATATTCATCCTTGATCTTTCTAGAAATGTTACCTCATAAAAATATTTGGGTAGGTTTTCATCATAAGTTCCTAAGGCACCCATGTTTCCTCTTAAATTTTACGATTTTTCCAAACTAACTTTACCAACGGAGTAGTCTGATTCCTCGACACTTTTTTCTTTAGTTTCTAGAATCCATATAGGCTCTTTATAGTATGATAAGTCAAGTTCTAATTATATAGATTCATAAGTGTGTAAATGTGTTGGTTCTTGGATGTACTTACATAAAAAAGAGACATGAAACACATTTTATACCTTAGAGAGGCTAGGAAACAATTCCAAATGATTAGCCACAACTCCAATTCACTCTAGAATTCCAAAAGGACGAATGTACCAGAGGCTCAGTTTCCCTTTCTTCCAAAATCATAGAACACCCTTCCATGGATATACTTTTAAGAAAAAATGATCTCCCACATGACATTTCAAATTCTTCCTTCGATTATTATCATAGCTATTTTTCCTAGTTTTAGCTACTTAGATATGTTTTTTAATAGTCTTTAACTTCACTATGGTTTCCTCAATAAGATCTATCCCTACAAGCTTCCATTCACCAACATCATACCAAGATGTTGGTGTAACAAATCTCTTTTCGTTCAACACTTCATATGGTGCCATTTGAATATTTGAATGGAAACTATTATTATGGGAAAACTCCACCAAAGGTAAATAATGATCCCACATACCTTGAAAATAAAGTGATAATGATCTCCCCATGTATTCTAATGTTTGGATCATCCTTTATTACTTCCCATCAGTTATAGGATGATAAAAAGTACATATATAAAGCATATTGTCCAAATCTTTCTAGAGACTTTTCTATAATTTTGAGGTAAATCATAGATCACAATCAGACACAATTGAGTGAGGTGCTACATAAATTATTAGAACACCATTGATATAGATATATGAAAGGTGATCCAGTGGAAAATTCTCCCTTATTGTGATGAAATGTACATATTTTGTAATTTGATCAGCAATTACCCATATTTCATCATTCCTTCTTGTAGTTTTTATGTAATCCAGTGAAAAAATCCACTATGATTCCATCCCATTACCATGTAGGAATAGGTAGAGGTTTCATTACTCCTCTAGGATGTTGTCCTTTCACCTTTAACTTTTGACAGAATAAACATCTTGATACATAATCACCAATTTCAATATTCATGTTGTCCCACCAAAAATATACATTCAAATTTAAATACATCTTAGAGCTACCAGGGTGTATAGAGAAATTCCAACTATGGGAATCTCCTAATAACTCTCTGATTAGCTCAGGTATATATGGAACATATATACTTCTCTCAAATTTCATAATTCCTTCCTCACACATGAAATCTAGAATCATCCCATCATTCAAAGCATTAATATACTTTTGAATATTCTTTTGATTAAATTGATAACTTTTATTTCCTTCTAATAAAGATGGTTGGGAAACCAATTGAATAAGTAATAACGCTTTTACTTCATTGATAATTCCTATATCCATGCTTGCTAGATCCATATATATAAGATCCTTTTCAATCATCAATTTTTCAAAACTCTATGAACATTTATACTTAATGCATCTTCCACATTATTTTCCTTCCGTGGATGGTAGTGTATAGAGAAATCATAATACTTGAGTATCTTGAGCCATCACCTTTGCCTCATGTTGAGTTCTTTATATGAGAAGATGTATTTATAGCCATTGTGATCTGTATGTGTCTCACATCTTTCAGTATCGAAATAATTTCACCTTATCTTCTGAGAAAATATTACATCTGTGAACTCAATATCATGAGTTAGACAGTAGTGTTAATTAATTTTTAACTACCTTTATTTATATGAAATAAATCTATCATTCATTATAAGGACATAACTGAGTCCTTTTTTTGATGAGTGACTATAAATCCCAAATCCACAATTTCTCGATGGTAGAGTCAATATTGTAGAATTCACTAACCTCTTATTCAATTCATGAAAACAACATTCACATTATATTTTTATATAAATATAATCCCTTTACAATTAATCTTGGTTAATGGGTTAGCTAATTATTAGGAGTTCTAAAAGAAACACTAATAATAACATGCTAAACAATTTAAACTACATACCTTGGTTATGTTTGTTGGAGTAAGCCATTCCTGAGCTGCATTTGTCTTTGTAGGACCAGCTAAGATTCCATCATTAGAGACAATGTGGCCATGAAAATAAATTATTTGAAGCTAGAATTCACACCTTCTAAACATCCCATATAAATCATTTGTTCTAAGAGTATTTAAACTACATACCTTGGTTATGTTTGTTGGAGTAATCCATTCATGAGCTGCATTTGTCTTTGTAGGAATAAATAAGATTCCATCATTAGAGACAATGTGGCCATGAAAAGAAATTATTTGAAGCTAGAATTCACACCTTCCAAACATCCCATATAAATCATTTGTTCTAAGAGTATTTAGAATAATTTGAGAATGATTCTAATGTTCTTCGTTGACTTTGGATAAACTAAGATATCATCAATAAACACCAAAATAAAGTCTTCTAGATATTGATGGAAAAATATATTCATTAGATCCATGAAAACACAGGGTGAATTAGTCAGTCCAAAAGGCATTACTATAAACTTATAATTCCCATATTTAGTTTGAAATGTTGTCTTTAATATATCTTCCATCCCCACATGAAACTAATGATATCCAGATCAAAGTTCAATCTTTAAAAAATATTTCTCCATGAATTTTATCAAATAAATAATTAATCCAAGGTATGGGATACTTTTTCAATATTATAATAGAATTTATTTTCTATAGTCAATGAACAGCCTTGTGGATCTATGTTTCTTCTTGACAAAGAGTATAAGGGCTACCAATAAAGATAAACTGTAGTGGATAAGTATTTTATCACTCAATTCCTTTAGTTGTTTCTTCATCTCTACTAATTCAACTATAGAAATTCTATAAGGGTTCTTTTAAATATGCATTTCACTAGAGATTAAATCAATAGAAAAAAAATTTGTTTCTCTAATGGATTTCTAAAAAAAATCCTCTAGGAATACATCATTGTATTGTTGTACAATAGGTACATCCTTAATTTGAATATTTCTTGGTTCAACCATAGGTATTGTTTTTTATTCCACTCTAAGAAATGTATTTACTAGAGCTACTAGGGGTGGATCTATATAATAATCAAATGACGAGGTTTCTACTCTAAAGATAATGGATTATACATAATTATAAAACATCACATCTTCCTTATTCTTTCAACATATTTTCACATCATAAATTGAATACCAAGTCATACGATGAATTATATTATATAAGATCATGGGTATAATGATTAGGTAAACAACTAAAGCACATTTATGTATCGTAAGGGGGACTGATAATCACATCTTTTTGGAAATGATACATCCCTTAAGATTTCTGACTAAAAACTCCTTTATTAAATAAAACTAGAAATGTTTAATTTTCTTGGAAAACATACAATATATAAAATAATATGATGATATAGAATCAAATAAAGCATTAGCTAAGTTTGAATAAATGATCAAAGTACTTTACACAACATCATTAAGAAGTTCAACCTCAGTAGTTGTGATCACATAAGCTTGGACATGATCCATTTTCCTTATTTGGGTAATGTTTCTTTTATGCTTAGTACAATCACTATCATAATGTCCCATCTCTTTAACATTATAGAATTGAAATTCTATTGCTTATTTAATTCCCTTTCAATCACAACATTTGTGGTCTTTTTCTCCACATTTGTAACATACTCATTTTTTCTATTTAGGTAGGCTCTGGTGTGTTTCTTTCCAAAAGTATCACAAGTTGGAAAAATCCCCTTTTTATTCTTCCCATTATACATTATTTACTCTCACACCTTCTTATTCTCTTTATTTACATTAATGTTATAAGACATAGAGAATTATATCTCTATATTAATTTCACATGAGACTATATCTTTGTATGATGAGATAGTTTGGGAAAATAGTTTCTTTTGGAGGAATGGGTTTAAACTATCAATGATTTGATCAATATTGATCCTCATATTATGTATGTATTCCACAACATGCGTTTCTAGACTTGTAAAATTGGCATCATACGTCACAATTCTTTCATCCTATTTTTTTTCAAACTCAAGAATTGCACCTCCATATCTACTTTATTTTAGAGTGGAAAATTTTTTTATAAGAATTTTTTTTAAAGTCCCTCTATTCCATTATTTATATTTCTTCCTCATCCTTTGTGTTTTGAATTAGTGACCACCACTGATATTAATTTCAAGATAGGTGATAACCTTCCCTGAAAACCTTCTCCCTTTCATTACATTTGAAAGAGAAAAATATATTCTATAAGGAAATTATTCCCTGCTCTTCTATGAATGGGTTTGTAGTTGCATTGAATAATGGAGGTAGTTCTCCCATAAATTGGTATAACATTTCTCCTCCACATTGTGGATTAATATTCTCCATACGAGTAAGGTTATTTCTTATATCCTAATTCAACTGTCCCAGTATAGTTATAAGTTTCTCAACACCAGTCGTGGCTTCGAAACCAATATCATTAGTTTCCATCGGAGGAAAATCCAATCATGGGATACATGCATTCATGCAGTTTATATTCCTTCCACTGGGTCCAATTTTTAATAGTGTCCTACACTAAATTAGGTTTTTAATCATAATGTATAATGTCAAACTAGAAACACACTTAACATAAATTGAAATTTTCTGTATGTCTAATTTCATATTCATAAGCATGGTTTCTTTAAGGAAATATTTACATATAAATATTTTATAATGGTTTGTAATGAAACTATGAGTTATCCTAATCATATCTCCTGAGAGTGTCAAACTAGGTGTGCAGTAAGGCCCATTTTCACGTACCGGGATACCCTAATTCAGGCATGGAACACCTTGTCAGAGTGGATACTCCTAGGTACATCTGTTCCAGAACTATGTCCCCTTGTAGTCTCCAGACAAGGATGTATTTTCTAGGAAGATCCAAATAATCTATACCTTACCACAATTCTAGGATGTTCATGTATGATTATCATAAAATTCTATATTAGGGTTTTTTCACTACTGGAAATGGGGTTTGTCCCCACGCATCTACTCCCATGGTTTAAAGAACTGTGGGGATAGATGGTTTTTTAATTGTCTATACACACAGATTTATTAAAACTATGGGTATTCAACCCCTAAGTATCGGGCTCCTACCCACTCTTCCATCACGCTCCCCCCACTTCAACCCTACCTCCTAGGCCTCTGACTCCTGGTCCTATCCTCCCCTCCCGGACCACCGCCTCCTGGCCATCAGACCTCCGCCTCCTGGTCCTCCCCTTACCTCTCTGACCTCCACCACCCAGTCATCCGACCTCCGCCACCCAACCATATGATCCCCTACCCAGCCTTTGCCTCCTGGATCTACCTCTTCTCCCAACCTAGACCTCCCGAAATTTACCTCCGCCTCAACATCATGGCCTTCGCCATGCTACCCCCAGCTCCGGTGACCTCCCCGCTCCACCCTCTTGGATCCCCGGCCTCTGGGTGTCATAAATTCCAACTCCTTCAACTTGGGAATAGCCTTTACACATGAATATTTATTTATTTATCACTAATTAACATTTTTCATTCAATGTTTTCAAAACACCTACACTATATAAAAAATGCACTCCCTTATCTATTTGATAATGTTTTGTGTGATCTAGTTATCTCATGCGTCCAACCTTGTTAACACATGGGTGTGGATACAATGCACCCTTCTCCCACTTACACTCTCATATCCCCACCAATCCATGTAGTCTATCTGCTTCTTTACATATGCTAGTATCAGATGTTCTCTGGTATTTGATCTTTTCTAATATATCCTTGATTCTAGTTACTCAATTAATATTTTTATTTATAGGACTTCCCAATTTTTTAAAGAAAATAAATTTACCATTAATAAATAGTAGTATGTGTAATATAGAATCCATTAACACTTTAGTAATCCCTTCATCCAAAACAATATAAAACTAATCCAAGCATATTATATAAAATAATTATTTCTGAAGATTATTAAACACAATGGTGGTAAAAAATCACTTTCAATTTGATCAATATTTACACATGTGAATAGATCTCAAAAAATACAATTGAAAATCATTCTTTACAGCTTCATCCTTTCTTTAAACATTCTTAGAGTTGTATTTTTGAAAAAATTTAATAGCTTTAAATAATGTCTAATAACTTCTTCAAATATATATTGGCACGAATCATATTTTCTTCCATAGTCATGAAAGGTTCAACCCAAACCCAAAGTGGTTTCAAAAATAACACGCTTCTTATATTTTTTAAATACCCATGATAGAAAATGGTATGTTATTCTGTCAACCTATTATTATTATTCATTCATTATTATTCCTTCCCAACCATCATTCCCATTGAATTATATCAATTTATTCTCTCTCCCTTATTAATAACAAATAAAAATTACATAAAAGAGGATGGTATATATTAAAACAGAAGACAAAATGCTATCATTCCACCCATTTAAAATCTAAATGATCCATTATCTGTATAAAAAACATGAGGGTTTGAATTTATACAATAAATTTGTCTATTAATAAATAGATAATGATATAAATTGAAAAAAATTTCCATTAATCATTCAAGGTTTATTAATGTTTCTAAATGTTTAAAAAATTACTACAAATTTTTCTGTTTTTTAATTTTATAAGAATAACCTATGATCATGAACTCATCTCAACACACTGGTTAAAAAAATTCAAGTACATGTAGCATGTATTAGGAAAAAGTCAGGAGATCATTTCTAGTTTTTCATATTTTCTATGTATTGATTAAAATAAATTATCCCCCTTAACATCTTTACTGATTTTTGAGAATACATTGATGAGAGAGTATAAAGACATACATTTTCAATGATAATTCAACAAGCACCTTCCCAAATTCATATTTTAAAAATTTATCATATCGGGTAGCTTCTAATGAAACTCCCCCTCAAGGGAAGATACACTCTTTCACATTATCAAGGTAGATATTTTCTTAGTATGTAATTTATATTTATATTTGATAAATCCTATCAAGATAGATACTTTTTTCATATCTAGGATGATTTCACTAGATTAATATTCTTCATTTTTCCCAATTTTAGAATAATAATATCCATTAAATCTATATATGGTAAGAACAAATACATTATAAAAATATTATTTGAATAAATAAGAACCTCTTTTAGCTCCTTAGAGTGATAAAAAAACTAGGAATTTATTCTCAACCATGGAACTCTTTATTTTAATACTCTAATTTTGTATAAATTATTTATATTGGATTTTCTATATTTCATAGAAGTATTAGTAATAATTGATAATTTTCTTCATTATTTGTGTGAGATATTATTTTTTACATGTTCCATAAAAGAACGTTCATCACTTGGAAATTTCATCATTATTTTTAGGATTTCATCTAAGAAGGTGTAATTTTTCAAAAACTCTGAGTTTTGATTAGACAACTCGCACTTCCCACAAAAAAGTTCATGACTTCTTGAGCTATTACCATTTGATAACTCCTAATGATGCTCATATTTTCCACCTTTACATGGAATATATTTTTCCCATTAAGATTTTATTTTTATTGTTATTCTGGAATCTGTATTAATATTTCGAATTTAGTAGGCCAGATAACTAAAAAATCAATGGGTATGTTGACACCTTATTTATAGTCTCTATAAGAATATTTGAGGGTAATTTTTTTCACATTATTTTTTAAATGTATCACTTCTCTTGAAATTCATAGACATGTATTGAACCTGATCATCCTTTTATTTGTTTTCAAAGAATGTATCACTCCTTTATTAGCCTATATGATATTTTATCTTCATTTCATTTTGATAAATAAATAGATTAACATGTATCACATATGCGACCACTAGCATTTCATATTCCGTAAATATTTTCATGTTTTTCAATTATCTCAAAAGAAAACAGATTAATACCTTTTACCTATAGTTTTTTATTTTATATTAGGCTTTTTATCTCTCAATTATGGATTTATTGAAATTTCAACAAGATATATATCTCTCCAGCATTAAAAATCATCAATCTTAATCTTGTTATGAAACTGGTAATACCATATAAATCTTGTTTTTATTTTGTAAATTTCATGCTATATAGAAATTAAAATCTAATAGTATTCTATTTTGAAAATTATTTTGAATGTTTTAAGCACCATTTGAGGAATAAAAACACTACACTAACATTTATCCACCTTGAATATAGTGTGGGGTTATTTACTTTGTTTTTATTCTTCTCTTGAAAGTTAAATGTTGGGACATGTTTCATCTTGGATTTTGGAATGTGTTTCCATTCAGTTTTGTTATATTTCTTTCCATGGGTAGCTTGAATGTTTTAAAATCTTATTTTTTTTCAAAATATACATATAGCTGATAACAATGAGGGAAATTAAATTTTTTTCAAATGATTTTTATACTTGTAATGGATTTATTGTATGCCGAGTGATTGTAAAAATCCCCCAGTGATTCATTTAAATGAATATAAAAATTTTATAATGGTGTTTGATAGTTATTATGTTTTAAAAGGGGATTATTGGGTTGGTTTAAAGGATTTATTTAAAAAATTAATGGGTTTTTCCTCTTATTCTGTAATTTTAATATGTTCACGGTCTTTTCTGTTGTTTTTGATGGTTTATGGAATTTTCTTGGGAGAATGTAATTATCAAATTATTAATAAAGAATTTATTTTTATTGACATATATTGAAATATGTTATATAATTTATTAGTGAAATTTTTCTATTATGATTCTTATTTGGATTATGGATATATTGTAGTGTCCATTAATTTAAATGACATCCAATGGTATAATTGTAAAATTAAATTGGATCCTCGCCACTTTTTGGGAAAATCTTGTGTATGAGGATACTCCCTTGAGGTTATGTGACCCTTTTGATCATAACTATTGGTTTGGGTTGGGTCATAATAATATGGTGATATTGTCTTGAGGTACACTTTTTATTAAAATTTTATAGGTTATGGTCAAAAAGGGATTAGTTGTTTGGAACGTGTTAGTAGAGTTTAAATGTTTTTGGATAGATCAAGTGAATGGGTTAGGGTATAGTAGGATATGGGAGGGGGTTGGTGCAAGGATGAAAAAACTAGGGGGAACAGGTGGGGTTTTAGTGAGGTGGAAATAGTAGGGGGTGTAGAGGGGGTGAAGGAGGGGTGCAGCGGGAGGGTGGGAGCAGGGGTGGGGTGTAGTGGGGTGGGGATAGAAGGGTAGGTGTACAGTAGGGTAGTGTGGAGTGGGTGGTGACATTAGGGATTGGGGATGTTGGGATGAAGGTGGGGTGAAGGGATAGGGTTGGTGTAGGGGTGGGGTGTAGTGGGGTATGGATAGTAGGGGATGGGGTGGGGGATGTGGGGGTGATGTTGGGGAGCAAGAGGGAGGGTGGGTGTAGGGGTGGGGGTGTTGTGGTGTGGGGACAGTAGGGTGGGTGTGTAGTGGGGTGTGGACAGTAGGGGTGGGGTGGGAGAATGGGGTGAAGGAGGGGGCATGGGGGAGGGTGGGTGAAAATGTGTTGTGGGGGTAGTGGGGTGAGGGGCGGGGGATACAGTGGGCTTATCAAAGGGTGTATCTCCATCCATTGTTTCTTGGTTTAACGCTTCTCTATCCCAATTCCATGAATATTTCTCTTAGTGAGACCACCTTTCCTCATTTTTTTTATCAAATTTATCCTTCACTTGTCTATTCTTATTTTGAGGATTTTGAGTATTGGAACTAAAATTTCCTCAGGTTTGTATAATGATGAGGCATTCATTTTCATCATGAATAGGATGGTCACACCTACCATAGACTTATTCAAGAATATCAAACAAGTTCTATGATTTCTATATATAATTTACAATACATTTCTAACTTTTATTCCTTTAAAGGGGTTGAAACTCCCAAACACTGATTCTCAATACACCCAAGTATATCATGATGTCTATTTTAAAAACATATCTTTACCATGAACAAATATTCCAATGTTCTAATAGAATCTGTAAAAAGTATATCATTTTAACATTATGTTGTAAAAATTTTTGATGATAAATTGATCCCTTCTTTCAATCACTAATATTTGATACTTTTTTAAAATCAAAATTATTTATAAATCCTATAATCTTAATCTTCTTCATATAACACTTCTTATCATCCTTTTTAGATTCATAAATTTTAGCAGTTTTTGACTTCATGCTTGAATTCCCATATTTTCTAGATTTATGTCTATCACCGAATTTAGCTACAAACATAGCCTTCAAGACTTGATCATTATTATTTGACTATTAGATGATATTTTTCAAACTGATTTTATTATCCTAATGATATTTCTTAGACTTGATTCTCACTCTTCTTTAAACATTCTCTATCTTTTGAAGTAGAACTCTAGAAACGAGATCTTCATTTGTTCAATTCTTCTTCTATTTTGATCAAATTCTATTGAATATGATCAAAATCATTAACTTTATATATAAAATTTTATTCTATATTGATGTTAATAGTCTTATCATCACTAAAAATATTATTAAGACCATCAATATACTTTATAAATTTAGATATTCCATCTATAAAAACAAATTACTTATTGTTCGATGATTGATTTCCTTTCTTCAACTTTATGATCTATTTTCCAATTTAATGATCATTAAGAGATACTCTTTTAATTATTTATTCAATAAGAAATTCATCTCAATATTTTATTACTCACTTTTATAACTATGTTCATCACTTCTAATATTTTAATCATTAAATTTAAAATAAGTTATTTTTCACCATCTTCATCTCTAGAAAATACATAAATATCTTTATCTTCACAACATTGACTCTCCTTATATAATAAGTTACTTGTTTTAAATTTATATAAAATTTTACCCTTCTCATTAGAATAAACTATTGAACTATTGTATTTATTCATAGACAGTATTCCGGGAATTTCTTCTTCCCTGTCACTATCCTCTCCAATTTTTGATTTTGGATTGTTTTCAATGAAATTACCAAAATATTGACACATTAACTCTCTATTAATATATGATTTTATTCCACTATCCAGAATCCCAGGATGCTTATATTCAGATGTATTTTGTAGTACTTCAATAACTAATACCTTCTCCTTCCCCTTACCCTTATTTTTTTGATAATTTCAAGAATTAAAATTCATAATTATTTGTGAATGTAGAATGTTTTGACATTTTTTAGCATATTTACATGAAGTGGAACACGTTTAAAAAATTTCCTTTTATGGTGGTGACATTTTTTCAATATTAATTCCAAAACATTAAAGTTATAAGTACTCTATTTTAATTAAAGTTATTACTACTCTATAACAGAGTATTTTACATTGAAATGTTCTTTTTTATTCCCCACTAATGACCACTTGGGAGTGTCATTTTTTGCTGTTTTCTTTAGTTGACATCTCAATGTATACCTTTTTTCCTTTATTCCTACATATTATATCATGGAATCCTGTTGTCATTAATTACGTTTTTCTAGCTACTAATATACTTTTATTAATTTAATAATAAAATTGATTGTAATGAATTTTTTAAATATGATTTACATTGTTGATTGAAAGAATTTTTTTTCTTGTTATAGAATGGATAGAAGCTAGATGTATTGTAACGATCGGATTTCAACTGTGTTTCAAAATAATTTGGAGGATTTTATAAATTTTTTATTTAAAAATGTGTCTGATGGAGGTTGTATACAGTGTCTCTGTTATAGTTATGTTGGAAGACCATGGTTAAGATGAAAAGAAGTTAGTTATCTTTGAACTAAATTTGGATTTTAAGAAAACTATAATGTTTGGTTTCACCATGGAAAGACGAGTCAATCTTCGACTATTCCTATAAAAATTGAATGAAGAGACATGGAGAATTTGATATTTGATCGGTTTCCATATGTTCATCATTCTGAGATAGATAACATGTCTGTGTAAGAAGACAATGATATCAGTACACATGAGGAAAATATTGAAGACGATGATATTGAGAGAGTGAAAAATTTATTGGATGATGCCCGAACTCCAGTATATCAAGAATGTTCTGAAATGACCATGTTTAAATTTTTAATGCTGTTATATCATGGGAAAACCATGTATGGGATTTCTAATACCTCCATTGATTATATTCTTATATTTTTGAAGGACTCTCTTTCTGATGGTGCAGATATTCCCCCAAATCATTACATGGAATGGAAGTTAATAAATCATCTTGGATTTTCTACAAATAAAGTCCATGCTTGTCTAAAAGTTTGCAATTTATTTTTCTAGGAAAAACTGACCGTAATGACTATAAAGAATGTGGTACATCTTGATGGAAGAAAAATGCAGATGGAACACCATATCGCATGCCACATAAAGTCATGTGGCACTTTTCCTTAATTATCAGACTTCAAAATCTGTTTATATCTCCAGAAATATTAGTCAATATGTGGTGGTACAATGTTGAGAGAATTAAAGGTAATGATGTTCTGGTCCATCCTGTAGATGGATTATCATGGTAGACATTTGATGCACAACTTCTTGATTTTGAAGCTTAAATGCGTAATGATATATTGGGCCTATCATGTGATGGTTTTAATCCGTTTGGTCAGATGCTTACTACTCATAGCATGTGGATGGATTTTATTCATGTTTATAATCTTTCTCTTTTGATGTGTATGAAAAAACCTTTAACTTTCTTGAGTGTACAGATATCTGGACCTTCGGACCCTGGTATTGATATAGATGCCTACTTACATCCTTTAATAAAGGAGTTGAAACACCATTTTGATTTATGTGTGAAAACATTTGATGCTTCTTCAAAGAATATGTTTCATATGTGTGTTGCCATTCTATAAACCATAGATAACTTCCCTTCCTAGGAAATGATGTCTGGGTGGAGAACGAAGGGAAAACTATCATGTCCATTTTGTATGAAGAATACACGATCGATAAGGCTTAAATATCGTCATAGTTTCAGTTTCATGGGGCATCGCCGATTATTGCCAATGGATCATCAATACAGGAAGAATCGTCAAAGGTTTGATAATAATGTTGACACTAAAGAACCACCTCAACATATGTCAGTAAGTGATGTTCTTAATGAATTGAATGATTTTAGCTTTTTATCAGGGAAAGGTTAGTTGAAATCTCAAAAGAGGAAGAATAATGATACTGAAGTCACTTACAATTAGAAAAATAGAAGTGTTTTTTTTGTGTTTCCATATTGGTATACTAGTTTTATATGTCATTGTTTAGACATAATGTGTATTCATAATAATATATGTAAAATGATGCTTGAATTTTTTTTAATATTAAGGGGAAGACCAATGATGACTTTCGATCTCGTTGGGATTTATTGTATTGGGGTATTCGACCAGGATTACATCATGTTTTATCTTTGAAAACAAATGGAATGTTCCATATGCTTTTTATGTGATGACACCAGAAGAGAAAGTTCAATTTCTGGAAATATTGGAGAATATCAAGGTTTCAAATGGCTATTCCAGCAACATATCTAAATGAGTCAATATAAGACATTTGAAATTGAAATTCCAAAAAACTCATGATTATCACATCATTCTTCATGAATTGATTCCAATAGAAATTCAAAATTTTCTATCCAATAATGTAAGGGTGGCAGTGATTCAGTTGTGTAATTTTTAGGGACCTTTGTGCTAAAAGGTTATCCAAATCATTTTTGATTAAAATGCAGCAAGAGGCACCGTTAATTCCGTGTGAATTGGAAAAAAAATTCCTCCATCCTTTTTCACTTGCATGCTACATTTAACAGTTCATCTTCTAACTGAGACTGTTCTTGGAGGACCGGTCTCTTTTTGGTGAATGTATCCCACAGAATGAAATATACGCACAATGAAATCATACATCTGAAATAAGAATTATCCTGAAGTTTCCATTATGAGGAATTATCTGGACCACGAATGTATGGATTTTTTTTCAATGTATTTTTCTGATGTGAGCACATGACATAATTGACCTATGAGAATGGAAGATGAGTAGTATGAGTAAATTCAACCCTTGTTTCCATATCTTCCCCAAATAGGTGGAATTGTCAGGTCATATACATTGGTTACATTGAATTTTGAAGAGCAGAATATGGCACATCGTACAATCTTTTTTAATTGTGGTTTGTTCGATGCCTATATAAAGTAAGTAATTTGAATATATATATGTTATCTCATACGATATCATATAACATATACCTTATACTTATATTTTATTTTATGTAGATAACTTAAAAAAATTCTAAGTAGAGTTGATCGGTCTATGCCATTGAGAATGAGAGAGGCTATGCATAGCCAAGAGGTCCTAGCTTGGTTGAAATCAAAGGTATGACAATTACATTAAATACCATAAAATATAGATATATATTTAATTATATTACACATATGTTTTCCAGGAATTGATTTTACCATCTTACTTTATTTCTCATGAATTAAGAGCGTTGGATTTCAGTCCCAATTCGTTGGTTCATGGCTGCAAATCTTTAATAATCAATGGATATAAATTTGTTACAACTGATAGAGTGGTGAAAATGAAAACACATCATCATGGAGTTATGTTAATTACTAGAATGGATTGTTATACTAGTGCATCAGATAGTTGACCATGATATGAAGATGTGTATTATTGTGGACTGGTTGAGAAAATATTGTTATTGGATTACTACTCTCAAGGTCGAGTCACTATGATGAAATGTAAATGGTTTGATTCAATGACATGACATGGTACATTTATTGATTATTTTGGATTTAGTGTTATTGAAATGAGTCAACTCCTACATACTAATGAACCATACATTTTTGCAACAATGAAAAATTAACTGTTTTATGTGAATAATCATCTGAAACCTGATTACGGTGTCATTAATGAAGAAATACAAAGACATATTTTTCATTATTCTAGGGATGAAATTGTCATCATTGATTCCCCCATTAGTGTTAGCTAAAATATTGTATTTGATGACACAAATTATCCCATTGTGATAGATGATGTTGAACCTGAGGTAGTGGAGGGTAATATATAAAAGAAACCATATATATTCATAGTTCATTCAGTTTACCTTGACATGAGTTTACCAGGTTGGTACTAATGTAATTAGTTTAATTTAGTTTTAGTTTGGAATGATATGTCTATTTTAGTATTGTTTGGTTTCTTTTCATTTAATTATATTTATTTCAATTCAGAAAACTGGGTTTAAAATGTGGTTTTAAAAATTGTATAACTTGTTTCAAAATTATCATTACTGAAAAATGTTATGACGTTTTTTGTCTTATTTGGATTCTCAGTTGTATTTATGATTTGTAAAAATTTTTGCTAAAAAATATTTACTTCATTCTTATGATGATTATAAAGAAAACTATAGAATCTTGCAAGAAGAGATTATTTGATGTTGATCATGTTAGACGTGAGTGTGAGTTGTCTTTAGTGAGTATAATAATTTTAATATTTCTCTTTTTCCTTACATATAATATCAAGTTTATATTTTTGATCAATTTTTTTAGGGATATATAAATCTAGAGTTTCCTCTTCCCAATATGGGACTGACCAGGGATCCTCCTAGACCTAGGAGGAGCTCCCGTCTTTCCAGTTCCCACACTGACCCATCAGTGTACTTCACATCTACCATGCATGTACTCCCTCCACTTGAGACCCATGGGATGTTCCCATACATGTCGTCTTCATAATCACATTTACTGTCTTTTTTCCATTCCATGTCCATACCGACTCGACCGATGATCTCACCTACAAAATTTCCATATCCATTCATATATCCCCAGACCTACTACACATATTCTGACATGTCTACACCACCACATTTTCCTACCATCCATCCTACACATATTGATTATGTTCATTCAGCTTCCACTCCTTTTCATGAAGATCTGCCGTAGCATGTTATGGAACATATACTTCCTTCGGTGGATGCTGATCCATCAAAGTCCACAGATGCCTCACAACCTATTCAAGAGCCTGCATCTGGTTTTATTATTATAAATGTTTCAAATTATATCATCACTTTTTTCCTATTGTATTGTTACAAAAATATTCTCTTTTCACCTCTTATATTTTTTAGTGGGATCTTCTAGTAGGCGACGTTTGGGCACTAGAATGTGGGATGCTTGGAATCATGAAAATTAGATTATGGTGGATTAAAATTCCCAAAATCAAATTGTAGGTAAAAACGCTAAGTATTATAGAAGTTTCATGGCTACATTAGCCAAATATCATGATATCGTTCTGGTGGAATCAGTCTCATGGAGATATATCAGTGCTGACATCAAGGATAGGGCATGGGCGAACATATGGGTACAGAAATTTTATGAATTTATATTTATATTAGTAAAGTATTTATATGACATAACATGTTCATTGCAGAGTCAATTTAACCTTCCTAAAAGTGAAGCTTCCAAAGCTTCTAGATTGAGTTATCTTGGAGAGTATTGGCGGTCATAAAAGCATGAGTTACATATTGGTTGGAGGGGAAGAGTGGGTACTGAGTTAGAGGGTGTACCCACAAACCTTGACTGTCCAAAAAGTCAATATCAAATAATGATCTCACATTGGAAGACTGAACAGTATAAGGTACCACACATCTTTAATGGTTTTATATGAAATTTTATTCTTATTACTTATATTGTTTTTTGTTTCTTAAGAAGTGTTAGGAAAAAACAAAAAAACAAAGATGAGATGACATATCTACACACATTGGGGTTCACCAAAATACCTGAGCAAGAGAAGCCGCTGGTAAATTCATCTGAATGAAAATAATGTCCTTATTTATAACATGTCATCATAACTTATTTATTCCCTCCCTTGGTTAGTCCATTTATCTTAAAAATAACATATTTTACTATGAAAATACATGTCGATTTTTCATAAACAAGTAGTATATTTCCTTGAAACCCACTTTAAAAAACCATTTTGGAAAACCACCAATCAGTTATGACTATCATTTACCTCAATGTTTGTAGGCCTTTGTTGCAACTCACTTAAATCCAAATTTTTTCATTTATCATATATGGTTGTAATCCACATTTGTGCATTTATCATATGCAACAAGCTGTATCGGGCATTGAAGGTCCTGTAACTAGTTCCAAATTATTTGGATCCTCTAGGAAAATAAAAGATGGAACTGTATTTAATTCACAAACACAAGATAAAATTGTATGTTTTTATTTATATTTCAAAATATTGTACGAAATTTATAATTTAATATGTTTATAGTTTCAACAGTCTTCCTTGGAGGCCAGGGATGATAAGGAAGCTGACAACTTAAGGCCAAATGATCATTTGAGTCAGGTGTTAGGTGTGGAGCATCTAGGAAGAGTCCATTGTAAACCAGAAACAAACATTATTCCCTCTAGGTATTGGTCATCATCGGACTCCTCTAAAGCCTCTAAGGCCTCTGAGTTGGAAAGTTCATGTGCTGAATTAGCTGCGACAAAGAAAATAGTATTAGCGGAGCATAAAAAAAGTAAGATAATGAATGATGATATCATGAATGCTATGTCAGGTTTCAGTTAGTCACTACCATCAGAGGTTTCTTCCAATTTTCATTCTTATATGGAATCAATTCTCTCTTCAAATAATTCCTCCGGTGATTCCCATGAGGGTCCTAGTGGCGATGATGGTGGTAGAGATAAACATATAGAGGATGTTCCTGATGCTATTATTGGTAATGAGATTGCTTATGATGTTGCTGATGGTGTGGTTTGTGATGATGTTGCTGATGTTGTTGTTGCTGATGTTGTTACTGCTGATGATGATGTGGTACATGGGGATGACAATGATGGTGATGTGGGGATATTAATCCCCTCCATTTTTGACTTATTAGAGAGGCTTGTGTTGGTGTTTAATTTTTTTTTCGTATTGGTGGACTGATTTTGTGTGAGTTTCTTTATGTAATGAAATGCATTTTGGATTATTTTTTCATCAGGGGTGTTATTTGACAATTATTTAGTTATTTTTCACGTGGCATATATTTTTTATTGTTTGGTGTGTTTATTATTATCTTTCCATCAAATAATGTCCATAGTAGTCTAAGGGAGGCCTAGGATGGGGGGGGGGCTGCATTGGAGGGTTGGGAGGGGGGTTGGGAGGGGAGGGGACTGCATTGACTTAATCTCTCTTTCATATACTCGACGTGTAGAGGATGTTCATTAGGAAAGTATGACTATGTCCTCCACTTTAAAGTAGAAGATCTCATCTATTGAAGGCATTGAGAAGGTTTAGTTGCTTATGATCTTTTTATTTAAACGTAAAGGCACTGATTTGTAGTTCCTGGAGTGATTTATTTTTTTTGTGTTTGGTTTCTTTCTAAACAGTGGCCTTACGAAGCTTCTGCAATTTCTTTTGAGGTAATACCTCTAAACATGTCACAGAATTGTCATGTTAATGTGATCAGGAATATGATTTCTCTACATGGAAAGGAAAGTAAAATGTTCTCATTTCACCTTTCCCCTTTCAGTCATCGATTTATGATTATATTGTTAAACAGTTCAGTCATGACACCAAAAACAAAAACACTTTTCTGATGTATTTTATTTTCCTAAAAAACTAAATGCCCTGGGGATATCAATGAATCTCATCTTTGATTGGTATACAATAAATGTGGGGGAGGAGGAGGGGCTGGGCAGGGGGAGATGGGCATGAGGGAGGGGGAGGGGGAGGGGCTGGGCAGGGGGATATGGGCATGAGGGAGGAGGGGGAGGGGTTGGCCATGAGGGAGGGGGATGGGGAGGGACTGGGCATGAGGGGAAGATGGGAATGAGGGAGGAGGGGGAGGGGCTGGGAAGGTGGGAGCTAGGCAAGAGGGAGGAGCTGGGCATGGGTTAGATGGGCATGAGGGAGGGGATGGGTAGAGGGGAGGGGGAGGATGAGGGGGAGGGGAATTTGCTGGGCAAGGGTGAGATAAGGAGCTGATTTTTTAATCTTGATAACATTAAGAAGGCTTTGATAATGATAACATTTTCTATTTATGGCGGATACTTTGAATTTATTTCAATTGTTGAATGACATTGCGATATATGTTTGTGTATTTTATTTCATGTGTTTTTATACAAAATATTCTCTAAATATGTCATTGTACTTGACTTATTGGTATGTGATATAACAGTTATATGAATATTCAGAGTTGACTAACTGATTGAGATTTTGTATATGCTATTTTCGGTTTTCAGCCTTTCTTTCTCTAATTTTTTAATGTGGTTTTTGTGTTTTAGGAAGACTCAAAACACAAAAGAAAAAGCCTGTTCAGTGGAATCTTGATTTAGGTTTTACTCCAACTTTTTAATTTTAATATTCAGCTATAGATTTGTGCATGTTTTGGATACATTGAACTGTCATCACATTTGAAAAGGCTCGGGATGTTATTAAGAAATCATGGATCACATTGTACTTTCAGGAGGTATTCACCCTTATGATTTTTCTTTATTTTTAATCTTTTAACATGAGAAAGTCTAGAATATTGATAACATTTTCTGTTTATGGTGGATACATTGTATATATATCATTTGTTTAATGACATTGCAATACATGTTTGTGTATTTTATTTATTGTGTTTTTTATCCAAAAGTTTCTCTAAATATTCCATTCTACATGACTGAGCAGGAGGCAGGGGCTAGGCAGGGGGGAGGGGGAGGGGGAGGGGAAAGGGAGGGGGAGGAGCCAGGTAGTGGGGAGGGAGGGGGAGGAGCTGGGGGAGGAGCTGGGTAGTGGGGAGGGAGGGGGAGGGGCTGGGCAGGGGGGAGGGGGAGGGGCTAGGCAATGGGGAGGTAGGGGGAGGGGGAGGGGGAGGGGGAGGGGGAGGAGCTGGGAAGTGGGGAGGGAGTGGGAGGGGCTGGGCAGGGGGAGTATACACAATTTATATTGGACCCTCAGTGGGTTTACCCAAAATGTATGAGGAGTACACACAATTTACTTAGGAATCTTACACTTTAGTAGAGCTACGTATATGGGATGGTGTCCATGAAGGGGTTCACACTGTATACCAGGATGGGGAGGGGCTGGGTAGGCGAGGGGGAGGAGGAGGGGGAGGCAGAGGAGCTAGGAAATGGGCAGGTAGGGGGAGGGGCTGGGGGAGATGGAGGAGTTGGGCAGTGGGGAGGGAGGGTGTAAGTTCCACCAGGCTGAATACCCTGAGAGGGGGGTGAATTAGGGAATGACTAATTTAAAGTTAAAGCCCATTCTGATCTTGTTTATCTATTAAGAAAAATTCTCTTCTCTCTCTTTCCCATTCCACAGTATAAAAAGATAGTAAAACATGAAGAAGACACAATAATATTTACATAGTTCACCGTCAATGGGATATGTCCAAGGAGAAAACACCATCAATGTGCTGACGTAGCAAATCCACTATAAGCACAATGTTGTTTTCAATGTTCGGGATAGATCACTTCTATTCCCAGGATCACTACCTTTACAAAGTTTAGGGTCAGCTCACTGCATTCCCAAGGGTCACTCCCTTAGTCTCTCTCTCGGCCTCTCTGCCGGTGGAGAGGATCACCTTATTTCTCTTCCTCTGCTCACTACTCTGGAAGGAATCCACTCACAGTTTATAGACCTATAGGTCTCTTCATTAGTATGAAAGAATGCATCTTCATCTGTATGTAGATTCTCTGTTGAAGTTTAACATTCACCAGTATATGAATCTCTCTTTTCACTGAAGGTATCAGGCAATATTCCAGATTTCGAGAAGCCCTGAATAACCATCGTGAATCAATGTTACATGGTGCACAAGACTATCCCAGTGTGAAAGTTTCAGCAAGTAGATCACAATTAGAACATAAGTCACTTCAAACACTTACACGACACAGTCTTCTACAACTCCAAACATGTGTGACTCAACTTTTTTTACGCCCAAACCAATATAGTCACACAACAACCAACCGGCACACAACTTCAAACACTGGCGCACACGTCCACCTATGCGACCACACACCACTTGCGCGGCTATCAGACCTGCACGATGGGAGCTCTGATTTTTATACCTATTGAACTCCGTTTGAAATGAGGAGGGGTGGTCCTGTATTTATAGGCATATGGTCAACCTATGTGGTGGTGTGCAAGTCACCCCTTGGCACACAAGTCCTGGCGCACAGGTTTCTTCCCCTATAAGACACATGCGCGTCCTTATTTACTTTGACATATTTCGAATATCAGATCTTGAAAATCATATGATGTGCAACTTTCCATCCCTCCTAGGCACCGGCGTGCAGGTCCTTTCACGGTGCACAAGTCACATGCACGACCACACCAATACTTGTGAGACCCTTTTTCCTTTTCCATATTTTGACTTTCAAATCTTTAAAAACATTATGCGTGCAAGTTTCCGCTCCTTAAAGTATATGGCACGCAAGTCCCTTTTCCAAATACCACTTTTCTTCATTTGCCGATTTTCAGGCCCAAAAATTTGGCAATCACTGGAAAATGGTGACACCATGTATCTGTTCTTTTTGTACCTCCTCCAGAACATCCCTTTCTTTGTCGATGTTCTTGAATTAAACATTTATTGGTAACCACAACTCTTGAACTCGGCATTCAACCATGGAATTCCCTTTGTCAACAAATGTGTATGTCATGGTGTTCTTTGTCAACTATAACAATACAGTTGTCTACTTTGTCAACATACACAATCACCTCAAAAATGCTTCAATGATACCTTGAGGTATTTTTTTCCAATAGAGGGGGAGGGGCTGGGCAGGGCGGAGTACACACAATTTATATGAGACCCTCAGTGGGTTTACCCACTATGTATGAGGAGTACACACAATTTAATCAGGTATCTTACACTTTAGTGGAGCTGAGTACATGGGATGGTTTCCATGAAGGGGTTCACACTGTATACCAGGAGGAACATGCCATGTAATTTGGAAAATTTCAGACCAAGTGGACTAAGGAACATTTTCTATGAGGGTCATTTAAGATACAATTCATAAACCCCATTGTACACAATGCGTACAATTTCTCCATAAATCTCTATTGCCTATTTTCACCCTAGTTTCAAAATTTCACTTTTGAGTACCACATTCTGATAATTTTTACACATAGATCATATTGGTCGGATCCTATCTCTCTTATAGTCCATTTAAATGGGGTTGTTATTTTTTAATGTTTAGTAGGATAATTTCTATACGGTTTGGTTTTAGATTCTTCATGGGGTTTGTTTGTGAGCGGCAAAGCCTGTGTGTGGGTGTGAGCTCATTATTTAGAAATGGATTGTGGATGCCAACTAGTGTTGTTTAATGTTCATTTGGATGGATCATTGTATGAGAGATCAAGTAGTTTCTATAAGGTGATAGTTTTTTTACTTTGTGTATGGTGACCGTTTGCTCAAGATTAGAGATATTGAGGTATAAATGTTGAGTTTGGGGACCACATATATTGGAGTATTTTGGATGGAATGACTTCATTGGATGGATGATACTATCAGGTAGCATTATACTACTGATGCGAGTCTAAGGGACTCTTTAGGATGCCATTGTTGGATAGTTTCTGATAATGTTATTAGTGGTTGTCACACAAGGCTGTTATGAATGCATGTATTTAAGTTCGAGTTGAGGAAATATAAGAACCATGATGAGCATATTTATTACATCAAAAGAACACTTTTTGGATTATTCCAAAAGGTAATTACATGATTATAAATCTAGTCACTCTGAGGATGTTGAGGTAAACATTCAACTATAAATATTTAAGGAAGTAATATACATGATTCAAGATGAGATTTTAGGAAGAGTTAAATATAGCTGATGCTGAATTTTTTGGAAGCATTGACAACGTCAAATACCAATATCTTTCGAAGATAGTAAAGTAGTCAATTCTTGAGGTAGTCATAATTTCAAATTGAATACCATAAATTACCACATCTATAAGAGAAAAACATCATATATCAAGGGGTAACATCACATGAGTTAAGTAAATGAAAAATATGGAATATTGAGAATGGGATATTGAGGGTTACTAAGAAAAAGAGATGAAGAAGGGGATTTTATGATCTACATTCATCAAAAGTGAATTTGGGTAAAAGGAGGTTTGAAGAACTGGAAGCATATAGTTTTGTAAGAAGAATAACTAGAAAGACAACATATTGGATAAAGTTTCATAATGTTAAAAATTGAGTAGATCCAAATCATCCTAGATACAAAGGAAGTTTCAGGACAAGTATACCTTTATAAAAAGATGTTAATGATCTCTAAGTAGTTAGACACAAGATACAGTGATTCATTATTATTGATGAGTAATACCATTTAAAGAAGTGTAGTTTTATACACTTGATCAACTCTAAAAAGGAGCTTGTGGATGGGGTATATAAATAGTTGTAGGATGCTTTTAGATGGGGTATATAACCAATCACTGAAGGCATTTTAAATTGTCATGTATAACCAATTTTTGAATAAAGGATAGGGTGTATAACCATTTGATGGATTTTTAAAGTCACAGTTTATAACCAATAAGTATTGATATTATTAGAGTATCCATGTTGTCTCGTATAACCAACATGGAAAGGAGTAGGCTCTTCACCAAACATTGTAAATCATCTTCTTTGGTATTGTGCTTTCATTTTCATATGTATGAGGTAAGGATGATATTTTTTAGAGAGGATTGTGTATTTAACCATCCATAGAGTGGATTGACACTTCTAGTTTAGCTGTTTTGATGTTGGGGATTTGGTTGGATTATCAAACATCCAGTTTGACATGCCATGTATATGTGCTAATACAGGTGAAGAATGGTTGGGAGGTGATGCTGCTCAGCATGAGGAACCTGTCTATACCCACGGTTTGGTAAACCATAGGTTAATATGGGGTGTTGTAAATCAGTATACCCATGGTTTGAAAACCGTGGGAATACATCTATACCCACGGTTTAATAAACTGTTGGTAATATCAATTTTCCTTGGTCTATACCCATGGTTTTCAGAAAACCATGGGTATAGACCTATTGCGACAAAACTGTATTGCACAATTTCTGAAATCATGGGTATATCCTATACCCACGGTTTCAAGGGCTATACCCATGATTTTAAACTGTGGGTATACGTGATATTTCTAGTAGTATTTCCCTAATCTTAGTTTTCCAAATCATGTTTCTAGTTTTTCTACTAAACATCCTCTGATACAAAATTTAAGGCCTCAGAGCCCTATTTTTTGAAGCCAGTTCCCTATATTAATATATTGTAATTATTACAAGAATTTGTTATCCCAAACGAATGAATGTTTTTTTTAGTTTTTGAAAATTGGATACAAACATAAGTTCAACATTACTAATTGAAATAAAATACATTATATAAATTTCATAGGAATCATATATGCCTCCTAGATTATCCATACAATTAGTTCATAATATCCATCTTCACAAATTAGGGAAAAATAAAATAAATGGGTGATATCAGATGCTGAGTAAGGGTGAATAATAAAGCAGATGTTATCATAAAAATAAAAACTAGGCATGGTGAACCACTAATGACACATGCCTTTAAAAATATGCTTGAGCATAATATGGTAGGAATGAAAGATTATTAAACAATTCCATATAAATAATAATAAGATAGTTAAACATAACCATTTTTATTATACTAATTGAATAAACAAATGTTTTATCAATTAATAATAATATAATGAGGGAATTTAAAATGTCGGACATCTGAAATATATTATCAAGGCCACATCCAAGAATTTTGGAAGTAATAAGGTAAGGCCTCCGCCAAAACCCAATTATGTTTTGTCTCCTGAGAACTACTGATGAGTCCATGGGCTATAGAGGGCCCCACCCATCACTTTTTTTTATTATTTCCTCAAATGAAAGGAACTAAACATAAACATAATATACATATGAAATGTAAATATCTTTTCCTAATATGTAAACATAATTACAAACCACTCTGAGTAGTATGGTGAATGATATCAAGATAGCACAACCATATTCAAACTAATCACAAACCCTTTAATAAAATATGGAGGTTGATAAAAATAATATATTAACCTCAATAAGACATAAAATTCATAATATTTGTTGAAATAAAACTAAATACTATAATAAAATCATTGAGTAATTTTGATTATAATAAATTTTTATTTTAAAAAGTTGATTTATTTTAGAAAATATTGTTACATATGACCAAAAATGAACTAAGTTAGTTTTCACATGATGAAATGAGTGGTCTTATTAAAATAATGGTGGCTTAAAATAGATTTATGTGGGAACCCGAACATATGTAAGATATCAGGAAATCCCTTTAATTGAACATGCTTATCGTGAAGAATTAAGAAGGGAACCCTTTTTAAAACATGTATTTTCCACACACAAAAAAAGTTGAATTAATCAGAATACATGATTTTGAAACATATTCCCAAAATTTAGAAGATGAATATAAAATTAATGAATAATTAAATTGGTTTATAGATAATGAAAGCACAACCAAAATGAAAATGATTGTTTGGGTAGAAACCCATACCTTATGTCCGAATGAGTTTTGTACATGACCTTTAATACCTATATAATCAAATTAAATAAAAAAATTAATTAAAAAAATTACCTTATATACATATATTTTATTTAATATAAATTTATTATGCCCATTTATTGGAATTTTTGATGAGTTATAAGATAACATTTTATTTCTTGACAGCGTTGGATTCCTTGGTTAGGAATATCTAGGTGCATCCAAGAGACTTGAGATAAAATCTGAGTGGAGGCATATTTTTGGGTTACTGTAGCAGTACTGTAGCAGGCACTGTTCGGTACTATAGCAGCCGAAACTATTCATCCATATGGGCCTTCGGGCCACCGGTTTGGTCCTCGGGTCCTGCAAGGCTTTCGGGCCACCCAAGGCCTTTGGTCCAGTTGATTCTCAAGGCCTTAGGGACACCTTAAGGCCTTAGGGCCACCCCAATGCCTTCAGGCCACATGAATGTAGGCCCCAGACATAGTACAAAAAAGGAGCAGCCCCAGAAGAGGATTCAGAGCAGGTGAACTCACCAGAGCAGAGCCAAATGGATTGTCAGAATGAGAGGGTATGACTATTCCATCGCTACCAGCCTGTGCTTTCACTGGAAGCCTAGCCAGACGATCATGAAAAGGTAGAGAGCTACTATCAAGATGCAGATGCTGGGGAGGGGAAGTTCCTTGTAGATAGTCTGGTTTAATTCCCTAAGACCTTCGGGTCATGTAATCTCCTAAGCCTACGGGCCATGTAATCTCTGAGCCTACGGGCCTTGTAAGGGTTCCCCCTCAACCCTTAAAAGGGGGGTTATCAAAAAATCAACAAAAAATGAAGGACTTTGATCCATTCAGGCTATAATTGTATATGAGTATGGATCATCATGTGTAATGTGTATAATTATACAGAATTGAATTTATATGAGAATACATTATTTTAAATGGTTATATATATCATTTAGTTATAATTTATAATGATGAATCATTAGAAAATACATTTAGTGATACTCATTTGCATTATTACGATGGTTATTGAAGATAACAAACATATTTTGCTTTATGATTTAGTATTTTGTATATATACTAGTTATAGAACATTAAATAGGTTATAATAAATATATTATAATCTGGATTTACAATAAAAATGGAATAATACCATCTTTAAAGAATAAATTAAAGAACAAAAGTTTGTTGTGTACGAAGGTTGTATATTAGCACCTCCCGAACGGTGATTTCATTTTTAAAATAAAATAGAGAGTGTAAAGATATTGATGATGGTTATTCCATTAACATGAAATAATTATGGTATATAAATGATACGAGAATTTTCATGATAATTTGGACAGAGGTCGTGAGAATAATATAATAAAAAGTTTGAAAATGAAATTAAAAGAAAAAGGATGAGGGTTTACCTCTTGAAATATCTTCCTTGAGAACCTTCTCACGGGAAGGGGTTTTGGTCTTTTGTAAAGACCAATGTAAGAACTTGGATTTTCGTTTCAAGTATAGACCTTTTTTTTATTTTATTTTATGAAAAAGTTGAGTTTCTAGAAATTTAAGGAGTACACACCACGTACTTAGAATTACACACCGTGTACCTGGTTTCCAAGGGTAGCTATGTACTTCTCGTGTAATGGTTGAGTACATGGCCATGTGGGGTGACCTAGAGAGCACCTAAAGAGGAGGCCTGTTAAGGCATGTACACGGTGTGTACATTAAATGAACAGTCAATGTACTTTTCTTTTTATTTATTATATAGGACTGATATTGCGTCTAATTGACAGAAACACATTCTTCCCAACTCATCTCATCTAGAAGCGACTATAGGGAGTGATTCTTCTATGATCCTCTGATTGACCATCTTTTCTCAGAATAAACCACCATCTATTAAATTGGAATCTCCATAGTTAGTTCTTCCTTCATCTAGATCCTTATTCCTTTATTTATCCTCTTTCATGAGATATCCTTGGTATAATATTTTAGACGTTTTTGTATATCTACAACATTATAAGCTGATTCATGGTTAGATGCCAGATTATATCGATCGTACAACACCGAGGTATGTGGTTTGTGCCTTTCCATATTTATACATTGAATATTATGTGAAAAAGGACCCAATACCCTAGATTGGGGTAATGTGTGTTTTGGGATTTTAACCCTATTAATGCCTGCTATGCTTTCTTTTCTTGAGTTGGGATATTGGATTGTGTATATGGTTTATTTTCCATGATATGGATGTGTTTTCCCCTGTTTGATGTGATATTGACCATTTGGTCTAGTTTTTCCTATTAGGATAGTTGATTTACATGCCCAGTGTTGTTAGGATGAAGTGAAATATCTGATGTTGTTATATGCTTTATAGTTGTTTATCCAAGTAGTAATTTTAAGTTTACTTTGTCAATAGAACATTGTTGTGCATGATTTCTTTACATGGGGAAATGAGAACCTTGTTTAGTGAGACCATAGGGGGAATTGACGATGATGGATTCTCTAGAGTTTCTATTATCCTTTATCATGCTGTGAGACCATAGGGGTGATTTAGATTGTGTGCTCCCTCAGAGTGTATGTAGTTTCCATTACAAGACCACATGGGGAATTGAAATTGAGTGCTTCCTTAGAGTGTCGATAGTTTACAATTAAAATACTATAGGGGGAATTTAAAACGAGTCCTTTCTCAGAGTGTCATCATTTTTATGAGACAAAAGGGGATAGACCATGTGGGATTGCCAAGGAGGTCGTTATATCATTGTATAATTTGAACCAGAACGGTTTGGATGTGGGAACATACCTAGAGGGTTACTTGATAATGATTGGTTGGACCAGAGGGGATAAGCTGTGAGAAATTATCATATGGTTTCTTGTTTTTGTTTGGTTGAATAATTGAGAAATTTAAATGAATGTAATTAAAATTGTAGGACTGTTTACTTTTGACTACTTCCTTGTTCATTTCTTCTTTTACTTATTGTCATCCATATGTATATTCACTAACTATTTGGCACTTATCATTGGATGGTTGCCTACTAGGATTGGTATCACACCCTTTTTGGGTCATGGTTTTGGGCCCAAACAGATTATGTTGTTGCAGGTATAGGTAAGACCAAGCGCCCTTCTACCTTAGGTACTTGACTGCTATGGAGCTGGGGAGCATGGGACCAAGATGAGGCTTGTGATGCTGTTGGAGTAGTTTACTTGTTTTTACTTTTACTTTGGTTTAGTATTGTATTCCAACATTGTGACTGTTTTGGATGTTTTTCTAGATAATTGTGATGTTCATCATTATTGATATATATATATATATATATGTTGAAGTTGTTTATTTACTTCCAGTCATCCTTTTTTACTGTTATATGGTATTATTATTGCTTCCGCTACTGTTATCTATTTCTTTCTACAACATTACTCTAACAATGAGGGAATAGTTTCCCCACTATCTCACCCAAGGCACACCCTGCTAGTCGGTAGCCTTTGGCATTTGAGGAAATGCGCTTGATTCCATGTGACCAAATGGGTACGAGCCACCTCTAGGCGACACCCAGAATTGAGAAGTTGCAAGTGGAATCAAAGGAAGTCTTTTTTTCTTGACATATTGTTTGGAGCTTATAGCAATGTATAAGAAGAAATGGGTAGTTAGTAATAAGTTGTGCTTGAGAGTAGAAAACCCATGTACAATGAAAAGCTAATTTAACTCAATTATTTCAATATATTATGGTTTCAATTTTACAGTTTATTTGAATTCACTATTCGGTGATTCACATGTTTTGTGCTGTTAACATTGATAATATTGAGTTTCCCTTTCTATTGAAACTCGGTGAGATGGGGGTATTCCTTCTCATGCATCATATAGGCACTTGCTTGAGATCACATTTAATGTATTCCTGTCATTCCATTTAGGGTGTATTACTAATTGAATGTTGTTGTGATAGATGTTGTGCTAGATATGAATGATGTTGCGATAGATGCCTTGATAGAATAACATCTATTTGATAGGTTATTAGATTGTGTATGGTTTAGTTTGAATGAATGCCAAACTTTGGTTCTTGAGGTGTTATGGGCCCTCATGTATCAGAATATGGTGGATCATTTCACTATTATGCTAATATATGACACGTATAAGATGCCAAACATTGATTTGTGGGGAGTATGGGCCCTCAAAGATCATAATTTTCCACTTTAATTTTAATTTCGGTATTTTTTTGGGTTCTGGAGTAGTTTCTAAGGCTTAATGTCCATAAAAATCCAGAATACACAATGTGTATTTCTGAATACACGACTTGTATCCTTATATTCAGGAAGGAAATTTTTTTTCTTAAGTACACGTCGTGTATTGTATGTACACACCGTGTAGTCTCTAACTATGTCACTAGTTGTGTGGGCATAGACACGGGTTTGGAAAATCATTGGAGGAACATGTCGTGTGTCCAATATAAACACCGTGTTTTAGGGACCATGTGTCCACCCATGTGACAAACGACACAAATGGATGAAACTTAGTTTATACATGCCGTATCAAGCTTGAGCTTGTCTTGTAGTGTAACCCGTGTATCTTTCCATGTGACTAACAACATGGATCAGTGAAATTCTTATAGTACATGTCATTTATGGTATGAACATGTTGTGTAGTTTTGTTCTAGGAAAACTGTGTGGGTTAGTCGTGTAGAAGGACTTGGGCAAGGGAAAACGATTTAAGTACACACCATTTCATGCGAAAACACGCCATCTGTTTGGGGTGTTACACAACCAGGGTTAGTAGGATTACACTCCCATACGAAGACATAAGGGATCACACCATGTAGTGGTCATACACTCTGTGTATCCATGTTTTGTAAAACATTACTCTTTTATTTCTTCTTTTCCCTTCTGGTACATCTATGTTTCAGTCCTTGATAATCTTGATCTAAGGCATGCACATGACCTTGCAGATTCATTCCACCATGAAGTCCTCTAGTTGTTCGCCAAATTTAGGGCAATGATCAGACACCATACATGGTAGATCAGGGACTACCACCTGACTCTCCAGTCTTTCTTGTTTTGGGACCAGTTGTTATTCTAGATACAGGTGTCGATGGACAGTTTTGAGAAGGCTTCATGTGGTTTATGTAGGCCTTCACTACTAAAAAAATGACCATTAGCGACCGCCAATGGCGGTCGCTATAGGAGGCCCGGATTTCGGCCTCTACCGACCGCCAAGTGGTCGCTGCAGGTCTCCTACCGAGCAACCTATAGCGACCGCTTTCGGCGGTCGCTATAGTGAATTTTTTTTTTAAAAAAATTTCCACTGAAATAAATAAATAAATAAATAAATATATATAATTATATTAAAAAAAATATTCACATATATACTATTAAATACGATATTTTAAATATATATATATATAATATATTTTAAATGTTTTAATATATATAATATTAAATATATGTATAATATCGAATCATTGTGCTATAATAATTTAAAACTCCCGATTTAAGAAATGCTATCATTTCAGGTTTTTGAAGCACGTTTGCTCCGAATTCGACTGTCGCACGCCGTTTTGGTGTTTTATGACTCCGGAAACTCGTTTCCGGCCGCTGCGGTCAAACGAAACCTCCGATTAACATGCCGTCTCTCCGACCATTTCACAATTCACGCAACGGATGTTTTCGTGCGGTTTCGTGGCATTCGGAGGTCGTTCGGGTGGTTTTGACCCCCCAACGCGCCATTTCAGCGCGCACCGAGCTGCTGAAAACGATGCATTCGGTCATGACACGCGCACCGCACGTCCGATGGACGTGCCGCCTCCTCCTGCATCTCAGAAATAATATTCCTATAATCCTCGTGCGGTTTTAGGTTTTTCGAAGCACGTTTGCTCTAAATTCGACCGTCGCACGCCGTTTTGGTGTTTTATGCCTCCAGAAACGCGTTTCTGGCTTCCGCGGTCAAACGGCACCTCCAATTGACGTGCCTTCTATCCGAACATTTCACAATTCACGCAACGGATGTTTTCATGCGGTTTCGTGGCATTCGGAGGTCGTTCGGGTGGTTTTGACCCCAAAACGCGCAATTTCAGCGCGCGCCGAGCTGCTGAAAACGACGCATTCGGTCGTGCAGCGCGCACCGCCTGTCAGATGGACGTGCCTCCTCCTCCTGCATCTTAGGAATAATATTCCTATTGTTCTTGTGTGGTTTCAAGTCATTCGGAGCAAGTTTTCTTCGAATTTGACCGCCGCACGCCGTTTTGGTGTTTTATGACTCCGAAAACGCGTTTCCGACCGCCGCGGTCAAACGGAACCTCCAATTGACGTTCCGTCTCTCCGACCATTTTACAATTCATGCAACGGATGTTGTCGTGTGGTTTCGTGGCATTCAGAGGTCATTCGGGTGGTTTTGACCCCCCAACGCGCCATTTTAGCGCGGACCGAGCTACTGAAAACGACGCATTCGGTCGTGCCGCGCGCACCGCATGTCCGATGGACGTGCCGCCTCCTCCTGCATATCAGGAATAATATTCCTATCGTTCTCGTGCGGTTTAAGGTTTTTCGGAGCATGTTTTCTCTGAATTGGACCGCCGCACACCGTTTTGGTGTTTTATGGCTCCAGAAATGCGTTTCCAGCCGCCGCGGTCAAACTACACCTCCCATTGACGTGCCGTCTGCCTGTCCATTTCACAATTCACACAACGGATGTTGTTGTGCGGTTTCGTGGCATTCGGAGGTCGTTCGAGTGGTTTTGACCCCCCAACGCGCCATTTCAGCCCGCGCCGAGCTGCTGAAAACGACGCATTCGGTCGTGCCGTGCGCACCGCACGTCCGATGGATGTGCCGCCTCCTCTTGCATCTCAAGAATAATATTTCTATCGTTATCGTGCGGTTTCAGGTCGTTCGGAGCACGTTTGCTCCAAATTCGACCACCGCACGCCGTTTTGGTGTTTTATGACTCCGGAAATGCGTTTCTGGCCACCACGGTCAAACGACACCTACGATTGACGTACCTTCTCTCCTAACATTTCAAAATTCACGCAACGGATGTTGTCGTGCGGTTTCGTAGCATTCAGAGGTTGTTCAGGTGGTTTTGACCCCCCAATGCGCCATTTCAGCGCGCGCCGAGCTGCTGAAAACGACGCATTCGGTCGTGCCGCATGAGCCGCACCTCCGATGGACGTTCCTCCTCCTCCTGCATCTTAGGAATAATATTCCTATCGTTCTCGTGCGGTTTCAGGTCGTTCGGAGCACGTTTGCTCTGAATTCGACCGCCGCACGCCGTTTTGGTGTTTTATGACACCAGAAACGCGTTTCCGGCCGCCGCGGTCAAACGGAACCTCCGATTGACATGCCGTCTCTTCGACCATTTCACAATTCATGCAACGGATGTTTTCGTGCGGTTTCGTGGCATTCGGAGGTCGTTCTGGTGGTTTTGACCCCCCCAACGCGCCATTTCAGCGCGCGCCGAGCTGCTGAAAACGACGCATTCAGTCGTGTCGCGCGCACCGCACATCCGATGGACGTGCCACCTCCTCCTGCATATCAAGAATAATATTCCTATCATTCTCGTGTGGTTGAAGGTTTTTCGGAGGATGTTTTCTCTGAATTGGACCGCCGCACGCTGTTTTGGTGTTTTATGGCTCCGGAAACGCGTTTCTGGCCGCCGCGGTCAAACGGCACCTCCGATTGACATGTAGTCTGCCCGTCCATTTTACAATTCACGCAACGGATGTTGTCGAGCGGTTTCGTGGCATTCAGAGGTTGTTCGGGTGGTTTTGACCCCCCAAAGCGCCATTTCAGCGCGCGTCGAGCTGCTGAAAACGACGCATTCGGTCGTGCCGCGCGCACCGCACGTCCGATGGATGTGACATCTCCTCTTGCATCTCAGGAATAATATTCCTATCGTTCTCGTGCGGTTTCAGGTCGTTCGGAGCACGTTTGCTCCGAATTCGACCGCCGCACGCCGTTTTGGTGTTTTATGACTCTGGAAATGCGTTTCCGGCTGCTGCGGTCAAACGACACCTCCGATTGACGTGCCATCTGCCCGACCATTTCACAATTCACGCAAAGGATGTTGTTGTGCGGTTTTATGGAATTCAGAGGTCGTTCGGGTGGTTTTGACCCCCCAACGCGCCATTTCAGCGCGCGCCGAGCTGCTGAAAACGACGAATTCGGTCGTGCCGCGCGCACTGAATGTCCGATGGACGTGCCTCCTCCTCCTGCATCTCAGGAATAATATTCCTATCGTTCTCATGCGGTTTCAGGTCGTTCGGAGCACGTTTTCTCTGAATTCGACTGTTGCACGCCGTTTTGGTGTTTTATGACTCCAGAAACGTGTTTCCGGCCGCCGCGGTCAAACGAAACCTCCGATTGATGTGCCATCTACCCGACCATTTCAAAATTCACGCAACGGATGTTGTCGTGCGGTTTTGTGGCATTCGGAGGTCGTTCGGGTGGTTTTGACCCCCCAACGCGCCATTTCAGCGCGCGCTGAGCTGCTGAAAACGACGCATTCGGTCGTGTCGTGCGCACCGCACATCCGATGGACGTACCACCTCCTCCTGAATCTCAGGAATAATATTCGTATCATTCTCGTGTGGTTTCAGGTTTTTCGGAGAACGTTTGCTCTGAATTGGACCGCCGCACGCCGTTTTGGTGTTTTATGGCTCCGGAAACGCGTTTCTGGCCGCCGCGGTCAAACGGCACCTCCGATTGACGTTCCGTCTGACCGACCATTTCACAATTCACGCAACGGATGTTGTCGTGCGGTTTCGTGGAATTCGGAGGTCGTTCGGGTGGTTTTGACCCCCCAACGCGCCATTTCAGCGGGCGCTGAGCTGCTTAAAACGACGCATTCGGTCGTGCCACGCGCACCGCACGTCCGATGAACGTTACGCCTCCTTCTGCATCTCATGAATAATATTCATATTGTTCTCGTGCGGTTTCATGTTTTTTGGAGCACGTTTGCTCTGAATTGGACCGCCACACGCCGTTTTGGTGTTTTATGGCTCCGGAAACGCGTTTCTGGCTGCCGCGGTCAAACGGCACCTCCGATTGACATGTCGTCTCTTTAAACATTTTACAATTCATGCAACGGATGTTGTCGTGCGGTTTCGTGGCATTTGGAGGTCGTTCGGGTGGTTTTGACCCCCCAACGCGCCATTTCAGCGCGCGCCGAGCTGCTGAAAACGACGCATTTGGTCGTGCCGCGTGCACCGCACGTCCGATGGACGTACCGCCTACTCTTGTATCTCAGGAATAATATTCCTATCATTATCGTGTGGTTTCAGGTCATTCGGAGCACGTTTTCTCCGAATTCGACCACCGCATGCCGTTTTGGTGTTTTATGGCTCCGGAAACGTGTTTCCGGCCGCCGCGGTCAAACGGAACCTCCGATTGACATGCCTTCTATCCGACCATTTTACAATTCATGCAACGGATGTTGTCATGCGGATTCGTGGCATTCATAGGTCGTTAAGGTGGTTTTGACCCCCCAACGCGCCATTTCAGCGCGCACCGAGCTCCTGAAAACGACGTATTCGGTCGTGCCGCGTGCACCGCACGTCCGATGGACGTGCTGCCTCCTCCTGCATCTCAGGAATAATATTCCTATCGTTCTCGTGCGGTTTCAGGTCGTTCGAAGCACGTTTGCTCCGAATTCGACCGCCGCACGCCGTTTTGGTGTTTTATGGCTCCAGAAACGCGTTTCCGGCCGCCTCGGTCAAACGACACCTCCGATTGACATGCTGTCTCTCCGACCATTTCACAATTCACGCAACGGATGTTGTCATGCGGTTTCGTGGCATTCGGAGGTCGTTCGGGTGGTTTTGACCCCCCAACGCGCCATTTCAGCGCGCAACGAGCTGCTAAAAACGACACATTCGATCGTGCCACGTGCACCGCACATCCGATGGACGTTCCGCCTCCTCCTGCATCTCAGGAATAATATTCCTATCGTTCTCGTGCGGTTGCAGGTTTTTCGGAGCACGTTTGCTCTGAATTGGACCTCCGCACGCCGTTTTGGTGTTTTATGGCTCCAGAAACGCGTTTCTGGCCGCCGAGGTCAAACGGAACCTCCGATTGACGTTACGTCCCTCCGAACATTTTAAAATTAACGCAACGGATGTTGTCGTGCGGTTTCATGGCATTCGGAGGTTGTTCGGGTGGTTTTGACCGCCCAACGCGCCATTTCAGCGTGCGCCGAGCTGCTGAAAACGACGCATTCGGTCGTGCCCTGCGCACCGCACGTCCGATGGATGTGCCGCCTCCTCCTGCATCTCAGAATAATATTCCTATCGTTCTCGTGCGGTTTCAGGTCGTTCGGAGCACGTTTGCTCCGAATTCGACCGACGCACGCCGTTTTGGTGTTTTATGGCTCCGGAAACGCGTTCCAGCCGCCGCGGTCAAACGGAACCTCTGATTGATGTGCCATCTGTCTAACCATTTCACAATTCATGCAACAGATGTTTTCGTCCGGTTTCGTGGCATTCGGAGGTCGTTTGGGTGGTTTTGACCCCCCAACGCGCCATTTCAGCGCGCGTCGAGCTGCTGAAAACGACGCATTCGATCGTGCCATGCACACCGCACGTCCGATGGTTGTGCCGCCTCCTCCTGAATCTCCGGAATAATATTCTTATCATTCTCGTGCGGTTTAAAGTTTTTCGGAGCACGTTTGCTCCGAATTCGACCGCCGCACGCCGTTTTGGTGTTTTATGCCTCCGGAAACGCGTTTCCGGCCTCCGCGGTCAAACGGAACCTCCGATTGATGTGCCGTCTGTCCGACCATTTCAAAATTCACTCAACCGATGTTGTCGTGCGGTTTCGTGACATTTGGAGGTCGTTCGTGTGGTTTTGACTCCCCAACGCGCCATTTCAGCGCGCGCCGAGCTGCTGAAAACGACGCATTCGGTCGTGCCGCACGCACCGCACGTCCGATGGACGTGCCGCCTCCTCCTGCATCTCAGGAATAATATTCCTATCGTTCCCGTGCGGTTTCTAGTCGTTCGGAGCACGTTTGCTCCGAATGCGACCGCCGTACGCTGTTTTGGTGTTTTATGGCTCCGGAAACGCGTTTCCGGGCACCGCGGTCAAACAACACCTCTGATTGATGTGCCGTCTCTCCAAACATTTCAAAATTCACGCAACAGATGTTGTCGTGCGGTTTCGTGGCATTCGTAGGTCGTTCGGGTTGTTTTGACCCCCCAACGCGCCATTTCAGCGCGCGCTGAGCTGCTGAAAACGACGCATTCGGTCGTGCCGCGTGCACCGCACTTTCGATGGACATGCCGCCTCATCCTGCATCTCAGAAATAATATTTCTATCATTCACGTGCAGTTGCAGGTCGTTCAGAGCACGTTTGCTCCGAATTCGACCGCCGCACTCCGTTTTGGTGTTTTATGACTCCTGAAACGCGTTTCCAGCGGCCGCGGTGAAATGGAACCTCCAATTGACGTTCCCTCTCTCCGACCATTTCACAATTCACGCAACGGATGTTGTCGTGTGTTTTCGTGGAATTCGGAGGTCCTTCGTGTTGTTTTGACCCCCCAACACGCCATTTCAGCACGCACCGAGGTACTGAAAACGAAGCATTCGGTCGTGCCGCGTGCACCGCACCTCCGAATGACATTCGGGGGTGCTGGGGGGCTGTCTGGGGGTGCGTGGGGCTGTCCGGGTGTGCGGGGGGGCTGTACAGGGGTGCGGGGGGGCTGTATGGGGGTGCGGGGGGCTGTACGGGTGTGCGGGGGGCTGTATGGGGGTGCGGGGGGGGGGGGGGGGGGGGGGGTGTACGGGGGTGCGGGGGGCTGTACGGGGATGCAGGGGGGGGGGGCTGTCCGGGGGGGGGGGGCTGTACAGGGGTGCTGGGGGTGCTGTACGGGGGGGCTGTCCAGGGGTGCGGGGTGGCTGTACGAGGGTGCAGGGGGCTGTACGGGGGGTGCGGGGGGGCTGTCCGGGGGTGCGGGGGGCTGTACGGGGGTGCCGGGGGGCTGTACGGGGGTGCGGGGTGCTGTACGGGGGTGCGGGGGGGGGGGGGGGGGGGCTGTACATGGGTGAAGGGGGATGTACGGGGGTGCGGGGGGGGGGGGGGGGCTGTCCGGGGGTGCAGGGGGTTGTACGGGGGGGGGGGGGGGCTGTACGGGGGTACGGGGGGTTGGGGGGGTGTACGGGGGGGGGGGTGTACCGGGGGGGGTGGCTGGACGGGGGTGCGGGGGGCTGTATGGGGGTGCGAGGGGCTGTACGGGGGTGCGAGGGGGCTGTTTGGGGGTGCGGGGGGGCTGTACGGGGGTGCCGGGGGTGGGGGGGGGTTGTACGGGGGTGCGGGGGGCTGTACGGGGGTGCGGGGGGCTGTACGGGGGTGCGGGGGGCTGTACGGGGGTGCGGGGGGGCTGTACGGGGGGGTGGGGGGTTGTACGGTGGTGCGGGGGGCTGTACGGTGGTGCGGGGGGCTGTACGGGGGTGCGTGGGGGGGGGGGGGCTGTCCGGGGGTGCGGGGGGCTGTACGGGGGTGCAGGGGGGGCTGTACGGGGGTGCGGGGGGTTATAGTTTTTAAATGCACGCCTTAGATAATATTATCTATCATATAATAAACAAGAAAAGAAATAAATTATAAGTACACAACCTTCTAATTTAAATTAAATGAATAAATACAGTACATCAATGTCAACCCCACCAGTAAAAACAAAAAACATATCTCGTGAATATATGATGTGTCACGCGTTGTCACCACTGATACCTCCTTCTGGTGGGCCAGGGGCCTACAACAAATAAACATTATAAATATTTTAATAAAAAAATAATTTAAATTAAATAAATAAATACAGTATATACCTGCGTCGTATGATCCCCTGCACCATCAGCTCGACGCACATATTCCTGCAGTGCTCTAACCTCAGCTGTCAATTATGCATTTGCCTCCTCGGAAGCGCGTAGCCGTGCCTCAAAATCTGACATATACTGTGTCATATGAGCAACAGAAGGACCGACAACCGCAATGCGTGAAACTACATAACGAGTAATCCCTGCTCCATAGGTCAAACTATAGCCATGCCCGTCCCGACCGATAATGCGATGAAAGATCTCATCCCGTCGCATGGGAAGCTGTCACTAGTCCTCTGGCAGATGTTCTAACTCATATTCAAATTGAGCCTGTGAAATATTTAAATATATATAAATATATATATATGTTAATATATAGATTTATGTAATTATTGGTAAGTACAGACACTTACTATCAATGCTGCAACCTCTGGATCATTGCGATCACGAGTCCTCATCCACACCGACATTTTATCAGTTGTTGCACCTTGCTCTCGCAACTGTATATTAAAAGAATATAAACACAAAACCATATTAATTAATAAATTAAAAAATGAATAATATATACCTCATGTCGGATCTGAGACACGTGATGAGTCCCGAGCCTGTGAGGTGGTCCCTACAACGCTCGATTCTCAGAATGGCGTGTTGACACCTCCTACATTCAATTCATTCAAATTTCAAACAAATCACATATTTCTGAAAATATATATACACCAAAATAATTAATATACAAACCGAAACACCCTCAGTAGACCAATATGCAACCAAGTCACGCCACTGAGCCGGGAGGACACCTCTCGGGACTTTTTCCAAAATGTCTAGGGCACCCACATTTGGTACCCAGTGGTCCCTCTTCACTTTGCCTTTATAATCTTTCCACATCTTACGGCATTTGATCATACACACGGGCCGAAACACTTCAGGGCATACTTTCAAATTTTTCTATAAAGAAAATAATCAAACATATTAGTATTCTTTATACATAGAAAATAAAGTAAAATGATTTTCTTACCTGAACCTCCCTCCATAGACGATCTAATGTGTCCTGAGGGATAGAAGCCCAGTCACACATGGTCAATGGATATCGATGTGGGTCACGTATAATATGACCCAGCTGACGAATAAATGTCGGGGCATTCGGTCCCACAGGATGAAAAACCTCATCAAATGAAACATCTATCATCGTGTCAGAATTCCATGATAATATGCCATGACCAGGGCCTCTCCTGCGAGAGGAAGAAGCAGCCGAGTCTGATCCTGTTGAAAACAATTTTATATATAAATTGACAAATGTTATATATATATATATGTATGTCAATTACATAAAAAATATAGACAATGACATTCAAACATACCTCGACCCTGAGACGTAGATGCCTCAGATGGATGATGTGGATCTTCTGCCTCTTCCCCGGACATGTCTGCAGTCATAGAGAACATCAGTAATGAGTCCAAAGTGTTTAAAAGATAAATTGGATTGTTCTTAAAAAATAAAACTTGTACAACTGTTAATCAAACAAAAAATGGATTGAATAATTAGTTGTGAATGAATTTTAAAAAATCAGAAAGTTAACAAAACAGATATACAAATTATGTACAAAACCAGTCAATGCATAGCCAAATTTCAGATAGAACTAATAAAAATTCAAGCAGCACATGAATCAGATGAAGAATACCTCAAAGGGATGATACACCGACTATAACATCAATAAATCAATAGTAAAAACAAACTAAATATTTATGATTGAATTAACTTACAAAAGTGAGGATTAAAACTTATAAAGATTTATAAAATGATTAGATAATTTATGATATCCTAGGACATTCTACTGAATAGCGGGAAAACAATTATACCTTTCATTAAGCATGCAAATCAACCGTTTCTCCTTAAACTGTCGCTCTGACCCAATAAATATCTTCTTCATGTTGAACTACGGTATGTTGATCAAGTTGTTGGTAAACAAACTAAATAGTCTCGGGTTCATCTTCTTCAAATAAAAACACTCCTCGCCGAGACATTTTGACAACAACTTGCCAACTTGGATCCGAAGGCAAAGTAACGAAGAATACTTGTTCCGCTTGTGATGTCAAAATGAAAGGTTCATTCTCAACTCGTTCATTATTTCTGTATAACATATAGTTAAAATTAACCAATGAAAACTGATATTGATCGACTTTACATCCACACACTGGATCAATCCAATTACACTTTAACAATATGTACTTCAAACCGTGTGTGTATACAACTTCAATGATGTCTATCAATTGACCATAGTAATAACCATAATCGACAAAGGGACAACCGATGCCACTTTTTTGTGTTGCTCGTTTGTCGTCAACATCTTTAATGCGAAATCGAAAACCATTAGCATCAATAGCTTTATAACGACGAGCCGTTATAGATGGACCCTCAGCCAGTTGGATAAATATTTCAGGTAGCGTTGGGTCCCCTAACTCCCTCAGATTACGAACCAACATAATTTATAAAAATTAATACTGATATATGCAGAAAGAATTAGTATAATACTTCACTCATAATGAAAATCAATTTATACATACATAATCCTTGAACCAATCATGAAATGACGCATAATGAGATTGTTGAATTTGCAACTCAGTCGCACGATGCATCTCTTCTTTTATCTCATTAATGTGTTTCCTGCAAATGATAACGTGATGTTTAAAAATCATCTTATGCAAACAAAACATTTAAAATTTATACAAGCACATTGATAAGATACTTACTGCATTAATGGGGCAACTGATGGAGTATTGAACAAGATATATCGATGTGCTTGTATCCACTCGATGTTGTCCATATCAAATGTGGTTCCTTCTCCAACTGGACCATCATGAATCTGAGAGGGCTTATCTAATTTTGTTTCAACATCCGTAAGATATTCGGCACAAAAGGTAGTACACTCATCCATCAAATAACCATTGGCTATTGATGCCTCTGGACGAGCTCTGTTGCATACAAATCTTTTCAATGTACTCAAATACCATTCAATAGGATACATGCACCTGAATTGCACTGGACCAGCAGCCATTACTTCATCAGTTAGGTGCACTGTCAAGTGGACCATAACATCGAAAAATGAGGGGGGGAAAAGTTTCTCAAAGGGACAAAGCGTAAGTAAAATTCGGTCCTGCAAACTTTTTAAATCACTCATTCGTTGACTTCTTAAACAAAGTTGTCTAAAAAAGTTACTCATCTCAATCAAGGGCTGAACAACATTGGGGGATAAACAATCACAAATTGTGATTGGAATCAACTGCTGAAGTAATATGTGATTGTCATGACTTTTCAACCCTTGCAATGTCTTGCTCATCAAATTCACACACTTTGAAATATTAGAAGAATAACCATCAGGCACCTTGACCATCTTCAAAATGGAAAGAAATGTCTCTTTCTCCTCTATAGTCATCGTATACTATGCAGCAGGCATATATGCCTTGTTTCCCTCAGCTAACTGTAAATGCAACTGTTTCCTTAAACCCATTTCTTCCAAATCACGGCATGCATTAACATGGTCCTTTGATTTTGCACTGACACCTAAAATGGTCCACAATATGTTATCAGAAACATTTTTTTCAATGTGCATGACATCCAAATTATACCTCAACATGTTAGTTTTCTAATACGGAAGACTATAAAAAATAATTTTCTTTTTCCAATTGTGACTGCGCTGCCTACCCGCAGCACGAATATTACGTACTGGAGGAGCCACCAAATCCTGAATTTCATATACCATGCAAATGTTTTCTTCCTCAATCTACGATAACATTTCGACTACTGTCATGATCTTTGGTGCTGGGATGAACTCTCTAGAACCATCAAATTCCACTCTGTCCTTTCTGAATCTGTGCTGAAGAGGGAGAAAACGCCTGTGACCCATGTATGCCCATTTTTTGGAATGTTTAAGCCATACAGATTTTTTACTTTTATTGCAACAAGGTCAAGCAAATTCCCCTTCGTACTCCATCCTGATAAATTTGCATAAGCTGGGAAGTCATTGATTGTCCACAATAAAGCAGCATGCAGTTTGAACATTTCATTCGTTTTGCAGTCATAAGTCATCACACCATCGCCCCAAAATTCATTCAACTCATCAATCAATGGCTGAAGGTAAACATCAATCTTATCCCCCAGACTTTTAGGTCCATCAATAAGAGTGGAAAGTAATATAAATTGTTGCTTCATACAAAGCCATGGAGGAAGATTATATGGAACCAACACCACGGGCCATGTGCTATGAGTTGCACCAACGATAGACTTGAATGGATTGAAACCATCTGCTGCCAATCCCAATCGGACATTACGAACATCTTTAGCAAAGTCGGGATGTCTCTTATCAAAATCCTTCCATGCATGAGAGTCTACTGGGTGGGTTAACATATCACTTTCATGAACTCTTTCTGCATGCCATCTCATTAAATTAGAAACTTTAGATGACATAAAAAATCTTTTCAACCTCAGTTTAAGGGGAAAGTAACACATTTTCTTTACGACGATCGGTTTCCCCTGTATCACAATCTGACTTTGATGAGTATTATTTCCCCTGTTCTCTTTCCACCTGGAAGCACCACAAACCGTACAAATATCCAATTGGGAAGATTCTTTTCTAAACAACATACAGTTGTTTGCACATGCATCTATGGTCTCATATGTAAAACCTAAGTTCTCTGTCAACTTATGAGCATAGTAATACGATTCAGGAATCTTAGCATTGACAGGAAGAATTTTTTCAATAAAACCAAAACCATGTCGAATGATGTGCCTCACCAATTATTCAAAGTCTTCAAATGCAACAACTCCACGATAAACGAAAGTTTATTGTAAGAAGTACATCCAGGATATAATTCTATTTTCGCATCATCAAGTGCTTCATAAAACCTCATCGAATCACGATCTGCACTAGAGCGAAGATTTATCTCACCGGTCTCAAGATTCTGGATGTCAATGCCTTCAGGATCAAACCCACATACCATTTCAGTAAGCATTTCATGCATTGGATCATTCATCCTTGCATCAACATCCATCTGAGCTGCATCTGTATTTTGACAACGAACATATTCTTCTCCATGACGAGTCCAAATCTTATAATTTTTCAGAAATCCATTAAAGAAAAGGTGCTCCCTCACAGTATCTTGTGTGAATTGATATCTGTTAGCACATTTTCTACATGGACAACTAATATAGTCACTTTCAAATCCTCTCGTGAAGTCAATAAACTGCATAATGCCATTGAAATATTCTCTAGACGTTTGATTTGGAAGATCAATACAACTCTTGTCCATAATTATATCTGTATAACAAAAATTTACACAATACTTATTGCATTTACATTTTTCAAATAAACTATATTTTAAATAAATATTAATCATTTTTTATGAACCATTGATAAAATAATAATGTAACTAAAAGCCCATGTTACCTGATTGAGATACAAACCTGAAAGGGAGGGGAGCTGAAGGCGGTGCAGCGAGAGAGAGGAGGCAGCGAAGGGGAGCCGGAGCCAAAGGTGGTGCAGCAAGGGAGGGGACGGGCAGCGGCGGCAGTGGGGAGCTGGTGGAGAGGAGGCGGTGAGGGGACGGGGGACATGCAGCGAGGGGGGGGGGGGCTGTTTGAGGTGCGGGGGGGCGTCCGAGGTAAGGGGAGTGTTCTCGGGTGCGGGGGGGGGGGGGGGGGGGCTGTCCGGGGTGTCGGAGCCGTCCGGGGTGGGGGGGAGGGCTGAGGGGGCGGAGGCCGGAGGGCAGAGGGCGGAGGGCGTGCGGCGTGGGAGGCCGGGCGGCGGGGGAGTCCGAGAGGTGGGGGGGGGGTGTCGGGGGATGTCGGGAGGCGGGGGGGGGGGCGACCGGGAGGCGGGGGGGGGGTGAGGGCGGCGTGGGGGGGGGGGGGGCGTCGGGGGGGGGGGGGGCGACGACGGGGGGGGGGGGGGGGCGACGACGGGGGGGGGGGGCGTCGGGGGGGGCGACGACGGGGGGGGGGGGGGCAGCGTCGGGGGTGCGGCGACGGGGGGGGGGGGCAGGTTTCAATCGAGAGGGGGGCGTGGGGGGGGGGGCAAAAAGGATAGGGTTTTTTTAATCAAGGCCAGCGACCGCCATTGGCGGTCTCTATTAGATATCTATAGTGACCGGTAATGGCGGTCGCCCGATTCTGGGGGGCTTCAATGCCCCCTTTTCTAGTAGTGCTTCTAGGGTGCACCACATCCTGTCCCATATATGGTAGAGTTGACACGAGTCTTTTAGAAGAAACATCCTCCCAATTTTTAGGGGATAGAGGACCTCAGGCTGTAGAGTCATGGTTGGAAGCCATCCTGTTGATATTCGAGCATCTAAAGATGCCTCTCAAGAGGAGGTCGAAACTCGCTACATATATGATTCAAGATTCCTCCAGTAGATGATGGGTTGTGATCTCATAGGCGGGATGCCATCAGTTTATGGATTGGGGTGAGTTCCAGTGTACCTTCTATGACTAATTCTACCCAGATACTTTGAGGGCCGATCAATCCTGAGAGTTAATGAGTTTGGAGTAGTGTACTCTATCATTAATAGAGTATTCTTCACATTTCACATAGTTGAAACACATCACACACATTATAAGGGGTGATGAGATCTTCCTATCAAATATTTTTTAGGATTGTTTTAGACATGATATCTGATCTCATGCGGAAATATTCAGGTTGATGACTATATCTCCCATAGTCAACCAGGCGTGGATCACAAAGTACAACCTATGGGATTATGGAACTGTGGTCCAAGGCAGTTTAGAATTCAGAGTTGGCGATTCTCTAGATGATAGTAGGAAGCTTTATAGGGAGTCTACACATGGTGATCCAAGTTAGTGTGATGCAACTCTAGGTGATAGGTGGAATGCTACATGTGTGGGAAAGGTAGGCTTATGAGATTGTGTGGCCCGAGAGACCCAGTTGAGTGTCGAACTTACAGCAAGATGGGTCATCTTCAGCGTTTCTATTAGTTCTTCTCACCAGAAGTGGGTGACATAGGTTTTTCTATGACTCCTCCTTCAGAAGAATAACCACTAGTTTCTCATCATTCTGGGAATATATTTCTTTTGCCGTTCAGGCTGAGGTGAAGGTGGCGGCCATGGTATCCAGTTGGTAGGATTTTAATTAAAACAGGGTGGATTAGCTTAGGGTGTTCAGGCAAGGTCATATGGCCGCAGTACATGCTAGGATTTTGCAGTGGACCAGACCAAGTAGGAGCAGGATCGCGGACCCTCTACAGTTCGAGGTATGATCCTAGTTGTCTCAGTTTTAGCTTCTGCACTTTTTGATATAAGGGCTTCCCATATTTTCATATCTGTTGCTGTTGTGGAGAGAATTGGGCTCTGTATCCTTACTTCTTATGATATCCTAATGCTATAAACTCTATTGGGGACTAGAACGGCTAGTGTAAATTAGTTCAAGTAATTCCCTCTTGAGGATGGTGGGTGTGACTTTTTAAGGGACCTCCATTTCCTAGAGATGACAAGCTATTATGTGATTCTCAGAATGGACTGGTTGGTTTCTTTCCAGGATGTTTCCAATTTCTATTTCCATAGGGTGAGTATCACATCAGCATAGGGTGGATTGGTTATACATAAGGTAAAATCAGATATCTAGGAAAGTAGAAAGGGACCCAAGCATCATTGGTTGGGAGGAGTTACAACCTAGATTTCTAGTCTATATCTCGATGACCATGGGACTTCACAGATGGACTTTCCTCCTATGGTGGATCATTTCAGGGGTGTCCTTCCATAGGTATTTTTAGGTTTTCCTCAAGAGATATAGGTGTAATTTTCTATTTAGATTGTTCCTCGAGCAGCACCGGTGTCCATTCCTCATTATAGGATGGATTCCCCAGAGTTAATTGAGCTCAAGAAGCAATTAGAGGAGTTATAGGAAAGGGTTTCATTTAACCCAGTACTTCTCCTTGGGCTTTGCCTATCCTATTATTAATGAAGAAAGATGGTACCCTTCGAATTTTTGTGGGTTTTCGGAATATAAACCAGTTGATGGTCCAGAACTGATATCCTTTTCGGAGGATTTATGACCTCTTTGATCATCTTTGTGGATTATGAGATTTTTTAAAAGATTTACTTGCGGTCCGATTATCATCAGTTGAATGTTATACCATCTGATATACCTCTTACAACATTTCTAAGCAGTTATGGTCTATAAAAGTATGTGGTTATGCCGTTCGGTCTCACAAATGTACCTATAGTTTTTGTGGCACTGATGAACTGTGTGTTCCATCCGTACTTGTATTCCTTTGTGGTTGTCTTCATGGACGATATCCTGATGTACTCTCACACTAGAAATGACCATGCCACACACCTTGAGATCATTTTGTGTATATTGAGAGAGCATCAATTAAATGCTAATCTCTCAAAATGCCACTTTTGGATTGACCAAATTCACTTCTTGGGTCATGTTTTCTCAGAGATAAGCGCATCAGTAGACCGAGAGAAAGTGATGCTAGTAGTTTCCTAGGAGTATCCAAAGAACATATTTGAGGTAAAATGTTTTCTAGGGATGGATGGTTACTATAAAAATTATATAAAAGACTTTTCATGCTTAGAAACTCTACTAGAAGGCCTGAAAAAAAGGGTGAAAAATACTTGTGGTCAGATTCTTGTGAGTCATCCTTTCAGGAGCTGAAAGGGAGGATAAATTCTGCACCGATACTAGTTTTTTTCATAACAGTACATGTGATATACTATTTATTGTGATTCTTCATGTATCTATATTATAACTGTTCTTATTCAGGGGTAAAGAGTTATTGCATATGGGTGTCGACAGCTGAGTCCACATGAGAGGAATTACCTTCCGTATGATCTGGAGTTTGTTGTAGTTGTTCATGCTCTGTGCTGTTGTAGAAATTATCTTCTGGGAGATAATTTTGTTTTTTTCACTGATTAAAAACAGTCTGAACTATATATTTACACAGCAAAATAAGAATTTGGGATAGTGAAGGTGGGTTGAGTAACTTCAGTCTTTTGATTTTGAGCTTGCCTACACGTTTGGGAAAGGCAGCACAGTTGCTAATGCTTTGATCAGAAGGACTAAAATGTAGGCTATTCCATAGGCCAGATGTTAGTGTAATCTTATGGATTTGTTCTCTAAGATGCATTTGGAGGTTCACGGTAGACATGGGCATACATTTCTTTCATCTATAGCTATTACCTATAATAAAAATGATCGAGTGTGAATGAGGAAGCTATCAGATTCTAAAGGCCTAGTTTTACGAGAGAGTGTTTCAGCAGTGGATGATATTCCTAGATGGACCATATAAGAGGATGTGATCATTTGTTTTCATGGGCCCATATGGGTGTCAGCAGACATACACCAGGAGATGATGCATGATTTCCATTCTTCAGTTTGGGAAGTTCAACTTGGAATCACCAAGATGTTTAGATATCTACACCATCAATATTGGTGTCCAGGTATAAAGAGATATGTCACTAGCTTTGTGATGTGGTGTTCAACCTATCAGTAGGTGAATTTAGAACATAAGTGGCCAGAAGGGAATTTGCATTAGTTACCCATTATCCAGTGGAATTGGAATGTTATAATGATGGACTTCGTGATAGGTTTACCTAGTTTTCCTTAATGGAATGATGTAGTTTGTGTTGTTATCGACAGACTCATGAAGGTTTTACAATTATCATCGATCCAGGATACCTTTAGTGTAAATGAGATAGGAAGGTTGTACATTCGGGAGATTGTACGTTTACATGGAGTTACACACTCTATTGTTTTAGAAAGGGACTCCGATTTTACATCTCGAGTCTGGAAAGGACTATATAGTTCATTGGGTACACATGTACTTCTGAGTATAGCTTACCATCCCTAGATAGATGGCCATTCCATGTCTATGATACAGGTGCTGGAGGACTTGGATTGTGCATGAATCCTAGATTTTGGAGGTTCCTCGGAGAAACAAATACCTCTTGTGGATTTTTCCTACAATAATAGTTTTGAGGAAATTATTTAGATGGAAACTTATGAGGCTTTGTACAGTGTGCCATGCTGATCACCCCTATTTTGGATGAAAGTAGGAGAGGCAGTTATGATGGGACCTCATCTTTTCCAAGAGACCACAAATCAGGTGGAGTTGATTCAAAAATGGATGGATATTGCACAGTCATGGGAAAAGTCTTATGCTGATCGACATAGATGACCTCTAGAGTTCGAAGTCAGAGATCAGGTTCTTCTACATACTACACCGAGGTTGGGACATAGGAGGATTATGAGGCAAGGTAAACATTCATTGCGATACGTCGGGCCATTTGATGTTTGGGAGAGATTTAGACTGGTTTTCTGTCGGTTGTAGTTACCACAGAGGTACCAGGATATGCACAACATCTCCCATGTTTCTCAGCTCTGACATTAATTCTAAGACCTATCTCTTGTTTTTTAACCCTATGAGGTTTATTTGGAGGTGGATTCCTCCTTTGAAGAGTATCCTATCTAGGCTATTGATTGAAGCACGATGGTTCTATGTGGCTGGTCTGTTCCTCTGGTGCTGTTATTACGGCCGCATGAGAGAGTACAATATGAGACATGGGAGAGAGAGAGAGACCGATGTATGATCACAGTGGCCGGAGTTGTTCGAGGATTCTTTGTACTCTTCACCACCTTCTTAGGGAAATTTGGAGACACATGTCTTTAAGTGGGTATGTTTGTAAGAACCCATATATTCTTTTTAGGCATGGATCCCATTTTTCTAGTGTTTCAAGAAAGAGAGGAGTTTCTAGAAATTTAAGGAGTACACGTTGTGTACTTAGAAGTACACACCATGTACCTGGTTTCCACAGGTAGCCATGTACTAGCCATGTAACAGCTGAGTACATTGTCGTGTGCGGTGACTTGGAGACTACCTAACATGGAGGCTGGTTAAGGCATGTACACGACATGTACATTAAATGAACATGCAATGTATTTTTCTTTTTTATTTGTTATATCAGACTAGGGTCACATATAATTGGTAGAAACCCATTCTTCTTGACTCACCTCATCTAAGAGAAACTGTAGGGTGTGATTATTCTTCAAGTATCTGATTGACCATTCGTTCTCCGAATCAACCACCACCGATTGTGTTGGAATCACTACGGTGCGATCTTCTTTCTTCTACAGCCTCGTTCCTTGATTTATCCTTTTTCATGATAAATCCTTGGTTGAAAACATTGGACGATTTTTCTAGATCTATATCATTCTAGGCTGATTCAAGGGCTGACACAAGAATATATCAATCATACAAAACCAAGGTAGGTGGTTTGTGACTTTCCATTGTTAGTCTTTGAGTATTATGTTAAAAAGGGCCCAATACCAAAGATTGGGGTATTTCATGTTTAGGTATTTTAACCCAATTAATTCCTGCTATTATTTGTTTTATTAAGTAGGGGTATTGGATTGTGAATAGGGTTTATTTTACATGCTATAGATGTGTTTTCCCATGTTTGATTTGACATTGACCGTTTGGTCTAGTTTTTCATATTAGGCTGCTTTCTTTTCATTCCTAGTGTTGTTAGGATGGCGTGATTTATCTAATTATTTGATTTTATTTGTAGTTGTTTATCCATGTAGTACTTTATGGTTTACTTTGGCTGCTAAACATCATTGTGCACAATTGCTTGACACAGAGCTGTGGGAACCTGGTGTAGTGAGACCATGGGGAGAATTTATGTTGAGGTCTTCCCCAGAGTGTCTATTATCCTTTAGCACACTACAAGACAATATAGGGGATTGACGTTGAGTCCTCCCTCAGAGTCTCTATAGTTACTGTTATGAGAGCACAAGGGGAATTGACATCGAGTGGTTCCTCAGAGTGTCTGTAGTTTATCATTAAAATACTATAAGGGGAATTTATGTTGAGTGCTTCTTCATAGATACATTTTTTTCATGAGACCAAAGGTGTTAGTTTGTGTGAGCTTACGTAGGATGTCGTTATATCCTTGTATAAGTTGATCTAGATGGGTTAAGCCGCGAGAAGTTTCCCAGAGGGTTACTTGAGATTGATTGGTTAAACCATAGGGGATAGGCTGTGATAACTTTCCAGAGGGTTGATTTTTTTGTTCTGTTGAATAATTGATGAATGTAACTGAATGTAATTGATATTTTAGGACTTCTTAATTTTTATTACTTCATTGTTCATTTTTTCATTTTCTTATTGCCTGCTATATATATTCACTGACCGTTTGGCATAGATATTTGGGTGGTTTCCAAATGGGATTCGTCTCAAACCATATTTGGATCATGCTTTTGGGACCAAACATATTATATTGTTGTATGTATAGATAAGGGAAAGCACCCTTCTACCTTTGGTACTTTATTGCTGTGGAGCTGGGGAGCATGGGACCTAGTTGAGGCTTACGATGCTGTTGGAGTTGTTTACTTATTTTTCTTTTTTACTTTGGTTTAGTATTGTATCCAAACATTGTTAATTGTTTGGATAGTTTCCTAGATACTTGTGACATGCATCATTATTGATATATATATATATACATTGCAGTGAATTTTTTACTTCCAGTCTTCTATTGTTTACTATTATATGGTATAAATATTTCTTCTGCTAAAGTTATCTATGTCATTCCAAAGCATTACTCTGCCAATTAGGGCATAGTTTCTTCACTATCACAGACAATTCCCTCGCTTTTAGTCGACATCCTCTAGAATTTGGGGAAATGCGCTTGAGGCTATTTGACCAACTGGGTACGGGGCACCTCTGGGTGGCACCCAGAACCATGATGTTACAACCACTAGCTCTTGTATGTGTGGAGAGAATAGGGAAGAGTATTTTAGTAGAACATTTATAATCTTCATGTATTATAGGAGTGAGGAAAATAGGGAGTGAGGGTGGTTTTTATAGTGGATGAGAGGGGTGATTTTTTAATATCTAATTCATTATTTTTTTATTTTTCTCAAGACAATATATTGTTTTGATTCTTGGGATTAAAAATAGTAATTACTATATTTGAATACCAACCTAGTGTTCTTACATCATCGATGACTCAAGGAATAGTTTATCTAGCTTTCAATATATTTATACCGTAAATTACAATATTTTACTATTCACCAAAAATCCAAGTATTTTATAAAAAACCCAAAACAACACAATGAAATTTTTTCGATGTGTAGAATTAAAAAATTGACAGAATTTTATCAAATTAATTTTCTAAATATTTAAAATTTAATTTTCTAATAATATCATATTTACACAAAAATTATTGTATTAATTTTAAAACTAATATTATAACTCATTCATAAATTAACTAAGGTATAATAAAATTATCCTAAAATAATAGGAAAACCAAATATTTTTTATAAATATATTTATTGAAAATTAATTTTATTTTAAATCAATTTAATAATTTAAAATTGTAATTAAATATTTACTACTCACAAAAATACCAACACTTACTTATTAATTTTTAAAATATTTTCTCTCATTTCTAAGGTGCCTAAATATTATTTATAGTTTCATGGGTGATGTAACTATTCATAAGGGAAATATTACTATTCGTAAGTGTACAATACTATTCATAAGGGACAAGTTACTGGTCATGAAAAATGTATGTTGATCCAATCAGACTCTAAATATCTTAATGATCATAACTGTGTATGTCGATTTTTTGAAATTGGAATTTTAGAGGTGGAGAAATTATGTTTACTTAATAAGTTATAATAACAAAGAATTGTTTCACATAGACTCAGTGTTTCTTAAATTACATTCTATATCGAATTTATTAGGAAAACCTTGGGGTGTTACATGGCTGACACATATGGAGGCTGTCACGAGAGTCAATGTGACATGTCTCGGAAGGTGTAACATGTATTGGATGAAATTTCTATAGGACATCATGATTCCTACATGGACTTCTCATAGGGTGTCACAAGAGTTAGTTGACATGAACGAGTGATACTGTAATATTCAACTAACATGAGTCGGTGCCATTATATTAGTCAAGGAACATGTTTGGAGGACATCACAAGGTTTGGACGACAAGCTCGAAGGGCTTCACAAGACTAAAATGTCTTGCCAAGGGGCACCATGTGACTTGATCTAAAATGTCCATATAAATTCACATAAACCAAATAGTATAGAGAAGGTGCATCATGTGATCTGGGTGACATGTCATGATGTTATCGCATGTCATGGATAGTTCACATGAAGCACATGAGAGTCAGTGAACATGTTTTTCACTTAATTCATTCCACCTTTAATCATTGTTCTAGATTTTTTCTCGGGAATGCCTTATATTTATTCAGTGCCAGTTTATTTTATGTCTCCCATGATCTATAATGTGTGCGATTTGTTTCTCACATTTCCTGGAAGAAGTCCATGACATGATATATGAGTGATCACATGAAGTGCATTATGCATGGTGCATGATCACTCTATCTTTTCACCAGTATCTTACCTAATAAAAGATTTTTACATTCATGAGATCAGTCTCTCGAAGAAATCCTATATACTGCTCAATGAAAAAGGGAAAAGTTATTATTTGGAGAGTCCTCATATTCATAACGGTTAGTATTGATTATTTTTTATGCTTGGGTGGGAGAATTTATAGGTCTCTCCAGCCTGATAATTCATTGGTTTTTGTAATGAACATCACACGAATCTGGGATGCAGTCTGCAAAGAGCTTTGGTATCATGCATCTTTGTGAGTCTCATTAATGGAATGGTCGATGGGTGTCGCCTAATTTTTAGTGAACATGAGTCCCTCCCATTAGAAACTTCTTTATTGTATTATTTCAAATCAATGTGGACTTGTTAAATATTGTGGGCATTATGAACGACTTTCATATTTTAAGGTTGACTTGTCTCCAGGATTTAACGAGATTAGGGAACCTCTAGAAGGCCTTCACGTGATATCAAGTGACATGTATGAGATTTTTTTGTGAGAAAAGGGTGGCCTATCAAGGGGTATTTTAGTGACTAGGATGAATTATCAAGGGTTCATTCAAGACTACACAACAAATGGCCTTAGTGCATTGCAAGATTTTCATGACAACAAGAGGCGTCCCCCACTTCCCTCTTTTATTTTAATTTTTTATGTTACAGATTTTGGGGAGTTCATGAGGTGATTGAGTATTGTCAAATAAAAACCCTCCACCTCTTGGTGATGAATCACATGAAAAATAAATGTCTTATCGAGATGCATTAACATTTCCTGAAAAAAATCCATCCATTCATCCTTAGAGATCCTAAGGGACACCGCAGGGTCCCCTAGACATACATGGGGGTCTTATCACGATGAGGATGACAGTATGGAAGTATTTCACAAGATGAATTAGAAATATCACTAGTGTATCATGCTATCTTTAAGATCACTAGGATCATATCACATGATTTTTATGACCATGAGTGGCTCCCGCCTCCTCCCCTTTTATTTTATTCTATTTTATTTTACAAAGGAATGGGAGTTTTTTAATTTTTATTCAATATTATCATGGAAAATCATTACCCCCTCGATGATCCCTAATTTTATTTTTATAACCAAAATAATCCTATAACTTTTGCATATTTTCTAATTTTTCTATGTATTTTTAAATGGTTTGTTAAGAACTCACTGCTTAAAAAGTCGTGCGGCCTGAGGGAGCTTATCTGGCTATCGTCACATGGAAATAAATTGTCGAGAGTGCCTTCATAAATAAAGAATGGATTTTAATGAGGTATATCATGGGATCATCTTCAAGAAATTAAATTCACATAGTCCCTTTATGTGACCCCATGATGGTCACACGAGCACATGTATCTTAGAGGATTACAAGATTCTCAAGTCTTGAACACCTTCTCCTTCCTTTTCTTTTGTAGGGAAAATAATACCAATATTCATGTATTTATTACTTTTTATATTTTATGGTTATAATTTTGTGGTCGTAAATTGTATAAAACAAATTTATATTTTTTTCATGTGGAAAGGAATTCCACTATAAGATAAACTATAATAAATTGACATAGAAGTAATAAGAGGATTTAACTTCATGTATTTTATTCATTGTGTGTGATATTTATATAATACTTCTTGGGTATTAGATACTATATGTGTTTCACACCATTTTATTCAAATACCGTAACCAAGTCAGTACAAAAACCTTATAAGAATCAATGAGAATTCTCTAATTGGCTTAAAAAGGGTGATTCCTATGCTAGTGATGATAAGAACATAACTTCTAATTTACCAGTTTATTGATTCCTGTTGAACTATTATTGAGTATTAGTAAAATATTTATCTCACTTTTCCATTGGATACAGTGATACCATATTTCATTTAAGAATTAATTTTGTTTGTGGAGTTTTTTACCCAAATAATAGTTTATCAATACTTTAATAACTGGTAATAAATGATTAGTATAAAATTTAATTCCTAGTACATAGTTGTGGAGCGATAATTATTTACCATGAAAAACTAAAAGAGGTTCTAAAGTATATACTCAGTATGATATTTAGAATATTCATAGCTAAATACCTTATGAATTATCGATTATACTTAGTTATTAAGTTTTATAAAAACAATCCTTTTGAAATAAAGATGATCAAAAAATCTTCTCAATACAGTTTGACCTAATCGAATTAACATTCTATGGAGAATCTATAATTGAGTTAACATACTTTGTGACGACCAAATATTTTACTATATATTTCTATGAATAAAAATTGTGGTCTATAACTATTTCTACACAAAAAACATAAAAAAATCAATGATATATAAAATAACATTCTATAATTATAATATAGTTGTCAAATTAGTGGATATAAAATCAATAAACAATATTCGGAAATCTAAAAACAAAAGGAATGAAATGAAATTGGGTTCTGGAATTATCTCTTATGATGCTAATTTATCTAAACATGTAAATGAGGTTGATTAAATATGGTTGGATTTAGATAATTATAAAAAAAAATCATTTAATTATGGTATGATATATTTCATATATAAGATAAATTCAAGCCTATGAAAATTACCACTAGATCTATGTTGGTGGAATAACCACCCTCGATTGGTACCAGAGCATGTCATATTCTTATAACATACATAAAGATCATCATAGTCTATTTAAGTATAAGTTATTATGATATTATCATGTTTTTGTTAATGTAATAATTTATTTATCACATGTATTTTACACATTTCGAATTTTTAATTTTAAATAAAAATAGAAACATTAATTTTTTTTATAAAAGTATATTTCTTTAATATTTAATATTTTAAAACTAAATTTATAAATTTATAAATTTTAATTTAATTTTTATAATTTGATTTTTTGAGATTATAATGTAAAAATTGTCATTATTTTTGTCACTTTTCTGAAATAATTTATTTTATTTGAATAGTTAATAATATAGTTTTTATCAAAAAATGTATCTTTTATAACCATGTCAAAATATTAAAATACCTATAAGTTAATAAAAACATATAGTTATTTAAATATTTTTTTAAAGTGTAAAGCTATTTATTTTAAGACATTATTTTGAATTTAGGAAACCTATGTTCAAAATTTCAGAATTTAAGGGACATTTCATTCTAATTTTAAAACATTTTCAGTTATTTCTTTTAATTAAAAATTTTACCAATAATATTTGGTTATAGATTACTTTTTAAAACCCAAAATCATTTTTTAATAATAATATAATTCTTATCATGAAAATTAAATACATGGGTAACTTTACCCTACACATGAATTTTAATCTTAATAATACACATTTTCTAAAAAAAAAATTTACGTGTTACATGAAATAATTTCAAAATTAATTTTTATTTCATGTAGAAATTTCATTAGATATAATTAATTTAGTATTAGGAATTTGTCATCCAAAATTATGTAATAAATTAAATTTTACTTTTTACATATTAAAAGTAAATTAGTTAGGCAAAAATAAGTAACCATAGTAAAATCTAAAATAGTAAAATTATTTAATCTAAGTTTAAAAGCATTTAAAAACGTTAAAAACATGTTTATAATTAATTGGTTTATATATTATGTACCATATATCATATCTAAGTCAATACTTAAAAATTTGTAGAGCCACATGACTTGTTTAACAAGTGCTATCACCACTTATAAAAGGGGAATCTCATCACCCCTTAAACACTATTAAAAAATTAGGATTAATATTGAAAATATTACTTTATTACTTCCTAGAGAGTCTTATTTTACCCTATTAATCTTTTTTATAATATATTTTCCAAATCCTTCCATTTCCATGAAATACATTATGAGAACGTTGAAATTTTCAAAGAAAGTACATCTCACTCTCTAATCTTTTTTCCTTCTCAATATTTTTTTTAATTTAATTTTTATTACCCATTATGACCTGATAAAATAATTTTTAAATATATAATAAAATTTTATTATGTGTATGGGATATTCATTATCTAATCTTTCCCTTTTATCTTATGGTATGCGAAAACCACAATCGTGCTTATGTGCAGACTACCACTTACATGTTGCAATAAGTTTTATTTTTCTTAACCACCTTACTCGGATGATCCTAATGTCTAATTTAATGAATAAGTATTTATTGATGATACATTTTATATTATTAAATGGTAAACCATATTAATCCTTTCCCCTATTCTATAGAAATTGGAATCAACATCCATGCATACATGCAGACTACTGCCTCTATGGAACGATGTATTTTGACATTCATTTACACCTTTCATGAATGGTTTTAAGATTAGGTTTAAGTGATAAATATGATTTTTATATAATTATTAAGTTTTTGGTACATAAAATTATTCAACCTATCATAACACCTCAAAATTATAAATAAGGGAATCCATGCTCAATAGTGTATAAGACATGTATCCCCAAGCTTCAACAAACAATGGAATAATATTATTTTAAATGTGACCATTATAACTGAGTCGTTAAATTGGAGAATATTATTTGTATTAAATATTTTATGAAATATATACCTTTATGAATTTCTTACTTAATATAAATTTACTGTTAAATTCATAGTAAATAATTATCCAATTTTTAGTAAAGAATTTTTATTCATCAAAATATGTATTCTTCAAAAATGATTTTGTTATTTTTTGGGAGAAAATATTATAATTAATTACAGTAATAATTATAAAATATATTTTAATAAATTAAATTAATTTTTGAAATAATTATATCAAAACTATCTTAGAGTGAAATTTTAGGATTTTTTGAAAAATACATATTTTTTGGTGAATATTGAAAATATCATTTGTTGTGAAAAAGTCATTTATTTTAAATAAATTAAGTAATTTCAATTAAAAATTTTATTTTGAATAATATTTAATGTAACATATGATTTATTTAGTTATATTTACTTCAATTAATTTCATTTTACCATCTTTATATTATATTTTTGTAATAGTATATTTTTTGGTTTAAAATGGGTTTTTTTCTTCGAAAAATTGTTTCAAAGTGAATAATGTTTCTTTATTTTAATTAATTAATAAAAATCATAAAAAATAATTATTTATGTAAAATTTATAGATTATATATCAATAAATATTAATTTATTTAATATAATGATTATTATTACTCATAGAGTTAATATAAAATCATCATTTGCTTGTAAAATATATATAGCGACCCGACCCCAGAAAGCTCAGAGTGGTTCCTACCACTATTGGAATAAGATACAGGTAAATCATATCGCAATGGACCAGATATTTTATTAGTCTTAGTAATCTAGATACATGCATAATTCTTGTATTATAAATGAATACACAAATTACAACATAATGTTTTCAATAATAACTTTATTCCATCTAGAATATCCTTGAATATCTTTCTTATCACACTTTAGGGAATCATATAGAAATGAAAAATAAAAAGAGTGAGATGAAATTCTTTTTAAGGGTGATTATAGTGTAATAAGTAATGAATCAATGAGAAAAATCATTATGGAAAGTTAATTAACTGAACACACATTCCATGTAATCAATAATCAATGAAGGAAGTGTGTAAAAAATATAGAAAAGTAAATAACTGGAAAAAAATTCGATTTAAATTACTAGATAAGGAATAATCAATATATAAGGGTATGAAACAGAAAAAAATCCATTAAATCAATAAATTTAGTATTAAATGCATCCATTTATTTGTCGTAGTTAAAATATATTGGATTTTAAATATTGAATCAAAATAAAGGTAATTATTAATTATGGAACTTCATGTCTGAGAAACATGAAAACTTATACGATTAAGACCATTCAAAATATGGTTTACAACTATAGGTAGAAAATCATTTAATTTACATAATTAATTTTTTTATTGAGAACTTATCAATGCGTTGAGAGAATATATAATGTCTGGGCCCCACCCATCACTTCCAATCCAAATAATTATTCATATATCAAATAATCTATTTAATTAAAAAACAATAATCCTTATCAAATATCTGTATTGAGTAAATAATAAATATTTATAAATATTTCCATAGATATCTAAATTACTATAAAAGTAATTATCATATGCAAAAATGGTATACATTTTTGGTAAAAATCATTTTTATGATAATTAATATCGATATTTAGAAAATATTTAATGACTAATGATCATTAGGAATTAAATATTTCAAGGGGAATAAAAGGAATCATGAAAGTGAATGTCAATAAAATACTTGTTCAAAGAAACCACAATCCATCTAGATTCAAAATAAGGATTTTATTAATACAACATATCTCATGTGGTGTATGAATAAAGGGTTGTTGTCATTGATGAATAAAAATACCATAAAAAGAAACAAAAATATCATTTTTTTAAAATAATTTTCCTTGAAAATCAATTTTAAAAAACATTTTATTTAAAATTTAACTTTTTAAAAATTCAATTGGAGCTTAAAATAAATGGCGGCATGTAAATATAAATATGTCATAAAATATAAAATGATCATTCCTTTTGGAAGGTAAAATGGTTTGAAAAGTCCCTTATTTAGAAATGGGAAAGCAGATTCCTTTGAACATTAATGAAGAAGAATAAAATGGTAAAAATAAATTTAATAAATCATTTCGTAATTGTCAAAAACCTTTTTGAATTACATTTTATAAAATATATTTTCTAGAAGAAAATTGGTTCTTTGACTAAAGAGATAAATGAAGTATGGTTTTCTTAAAAACATTTTCTAAAACATTTTGAGTACCAAAGAGTGGGAACATAGTACTATTACTTAAAGAAGGTCAATAATAACCACAAGAGAATAAAATTTAAGGTTTTATTGGAAAAAATTCATATAAATTACTTTAATGAAATTTCAATAATAATCAATCTTGATTAAAATAATATTTTGATGTAGACCGTTAAAATAATCATAATGTTGAAGTGAGAATTGATAAATTAATTAATTACTTGTATCAAATTTAAATATTCATATAATAAGTGGAAATACATAAATTGATAATAATATTAATTATACACATAATCATAGAATACTAACTATAACAATAAAGTAATATAACTCAATGTAAAAGGAATTGATTTATGAAATTTCATTACCATTTGGTAATTTTATGTTCAAATACACTTATATATAATAATTAAAATTGAAGACCAAAATGATATCAAGAATTAATTATTCATGATATTACTTTCTATTTGGAATTATATTCCCCATACAAATGAAATTAGGTGCATAGTAATACAATATACCTCAATGAAATAAAATTGAAATAAAATCCCATTCCACAAGTTAACTTTTTAATTTGTAAGCCCCCTAAAACAAATAACCTCAAAAAAACTTTTAATAACCTGAAGATAAATTTATTAATGATATTAAATACAATATTTTCAGTATATACACCCCATAAAAGAAGTAATTTGTGGTGTATGCCTCGCAGAAAGAAAAGTGAGACAAGAATCCCTTACCTTGCATTTTTTTAGTGAACATCCTTGATCATCCTGTATAATGGTTTTAAAAATATTAATAAAATATAACATATCCATAATAAAATTTATAATATCATATATTATATTTTAATAATATCTTATTACCCATGCGTTAGAAGTCATTCAATATTCTCACCATTTTAGGTGTCAATTGCCTAGTATTTTGAGTATGTTTTGAATTTTTATATTTATTCTTATTAAGTTTATCATTATTTCTTCATATATAGATTTTAAAACATGATGTAATTATAATATATATTCCCTATATATGTATTTATAATAATCCACAATATTTTGAGATAGTAAATGAAATGAACTATTCATGGAGATGTAGGTCGTACGTACACATGAACACTACATCAATTTCTTTGTCGTATTAAAAGAATTAAAATTAAATGATATATAAATCTAGGTTATAATATTATTACAATATTAATTTCATATAACTCACATATATTTATTAAATTCATTCTTAATTCATTTCATGTAAGGTGTGAATGAATCACATCGCTTTGAGGAGATGATACTCCACCCGTCCAAAAATAACGTTATCGTATTCAAACTAAATTAAAGGCATGAATATAAAATTATATAAAAAGTTACATAATAATAAATAGATTATAAATATCATGTATATCATATATATAATAAAAACTCATCATTTGTTTCCTTTAATGGTTTTAAAAAGTAGAATGAACAACATCGGTTCGTGAGACGGTTATCCGCCATACACACGAACAATGATTGTGTATCCTATTTAGATTGATGTGTTTGAATGTGTGGTTATAGATATGAGCATATAAAATACCATTATATTTAATATAATTAGGTTATTATATAATAATTATATAAAAATAAATTATGTGGTGGATAAGTAAGTGAAACAAAAGTGATAGTTGAAGAATGTTACCTCTTATTTGGGTAACTCCTTTTGGTTTATGTCAAAAGAATTTATTGGTTTAGATTATCCAAAAATTAAGTATTCAATGATTAGTGTAATTATGTTTGAATCTTATTTTGTCATATTCTAGATGATCCAATGGTCTTGAGAGGTGTGAATAAGTGATAATGTTGAGTGCCTGTTATAGTGGAGGAGGAGTGACATTCTTGTAAATTTTTGAAGAGTGAATTCCACCCACATTGTTTCCTTGTAAAGTGGTTTCAAAAATGAAAATAAATAATTAAAATTGATCATAGGGTCTAAATATGTCAATATAATGGACTTTGGAGAATTTTCTAGGTCATTTTTCCTTTATTTTTAAGGTTTTGTCCCTTGTTGAGGTAATTTTTCTCTTAATCGCTGTAATTAATTTTAATTTCATTCAAAAATATTTTTTGTGAATAAAACTTGTACCTTATTAAACATTATAAATTATGATTATTCAAATTATGGAATAAATTTTTCTAAATCTAAATCCTATAAGCAGAATAAATTAATTTAAATTTAATACCACAAACATGACAAAAGACCTGTGTTTTAAAGTAAAAATGTTGAAAAGTTTGAAATGTTTTTATATACAGTTTCAATGTAAAATTGATTAAAATGAAATAAATTAGTTTAACTAAGGTATAATTAATATAATTTTACTTTAAAACCTAATTGATTTATAATTAAACACTATATATTAATTACATGAAAAATCAGTTTCTAAGTGAAATTCAATATTTTTCACTGTTCATAAAAAATGAAACTTGTCAGAAAAATACCAAGAATTCACCCACTAAAAAAATGAACACATTATAGGGAGTTATTTTTGACATCATAATGGGTTTAAACCCCCTATAAAAAAATTATTTGCAGTTATGAGTTTCCACCAGTAAGAACCCATATCTTTATTTCATGTATGGATCTGGATTTCAGGTGTTTTTGAGATAAAGGGGAGAATTTGGAAATTTTATAAGTACACACTTTGTACTTAAGAGTACATGCCATGTACTGAGTTTCATCAGGTAGTTGTGTACTAACCAAGTAATGGCCAAGTATAAGTCCATGTAATGTGACCTCGAGACTGTCTAAAGTAAGGGCTGATTGAGCCATATACACAACGTGTTCACTAATAGTACACGTCATGTACTTTTTCATTTATTTGAATAATCTGACCGGGGTCACGTCTAATTCACATAATCATCTTATTCTAGCCTTGGTTTGTCCAAGAGTGACCAATAGTGACAAATCTTTTTTGAGGCACCATTTCTCTGTACAAGGTCTGATTTGATCTCCAGTGGGTGTGTTAGAATCACATCGATGATTCCTTCCTTCTTCTAGAGCTTCTCCTCCTAATTTCTTCTCTCTCTCAAGTTATTCAAGGTTGAAATTTTTTGATTATTTTAGATATCTATTACATTCTAGGTATATTCAAAGTATAAGGTTCTACTATATTGATGATACAATGTAGTGGTAGGAAGTTTGTTTCCTTTCATTGTTTTTCCTTTGAGTTTATATGCCAAAGTACTGATTACCGATTTTTGGGTATTTTGGGTTAAGGAAATTAAACACTATTTTATCTGACATTGATTAATTTTTGGATTGGTGGTTTTTTTATTGTTTTATTATATATAATTACATGTTTAAGGAACACCCCATGGGCGTGTTTTCCTTGTTTGAATGTTTATGTTAGTTTGGTCTGGGTTGCCTATGAGGTAACCCTTATTTCCTTTCCTTCCATGATAGGATGAAACTGATTTTATTTTGTTGCTTGTTAAATTTGTGTGATACACATTAGAGTTTTTTAGCCATGTAGTATATGTTATTACTTTGGGATGCTTGATATTATATATATAAGATTGAATTGCACAGGGCTGTGAGAACCTGGTGTAGTTTTCCCACAGGGGGGGTTGAAATCGAGTGATTCCGCATTGTGTATGTTATATTTCAAGATATGTGGCCACATGGGGGATTTTCGATGATTTATCCCTCAGAGTGTCTATTGTTTCCATTACGAGACCATATGGGGAATTGACATTGAGTGCTTCCTCATAGGGTCTGTAGTTGTTGTGGAAGGACCTTAGGGGGAATTAACAGTGAGTGCTTCCTTGGGTGTCTTTTCCATCTTTTTTATTGCATTACTTGGCGAGAGGGGTTAGAATGTGTGAGCTACCGAGAGGGTTAATATAAATATTGAATGTTTTTTATGCATCTACCAAGCCAAAACACAAGCTTGGATTCATTCATGTTTTGTAGTCTTCTAAGATATATGTTGTGATACATACATGATTAAATGATTAATGTTAAATGATTTTGAATGTAAATGGAACCTATAGGATTGTTTACTTTTGTGTACTCCTATTTCATTGCTGCATTTCCATTATTAACTGCTATATGTATACTTATTGACAGTTAGGCATAGATCTTTTGATGGTTGGCTCTTGGGATTTGTCTCACACCCTTTTTGGGTCATGATTTTGGACCCAAACAGAATATATTGTTGGAGGTATAGAAAAGGGAAATCTCCCTTTGTTATCAGGTTCATGATTTCTATAGAGCTAGAGAGCATTGGACAAAGATGAGGCTTGTAATGATGTAGGAGTTTACTTTTTTATTGTGTACTTTGGATTAGTATTGTATTTCTAGTCTTGTGACTTGTTGGATATTTTCCTAGACATATGTGACATGCATAATTTATATATTTTTTCTATATGTTTATTTATTATCAGTCTTCCACTGTTTACTTGTTGTATGGCAATTTGATTACACTACTATTTATTATTTTTTATTCCATTGTACATTCTCTACCAATGTGGTAATAGTTTCTCCACTATCACACCCAAGGCCTTCGCTACTAGTCGGAAGCCTTTGGCATTAGGGGAAATGCAATTGAAGCCATGTGACCAAGCGGTTAGGGGGAAACTTTGGTCAGTACACTGAACTGGGAAGTTACAAAGTGGTATCAAAGACATTATTTTATTCTTTGACATACTGTTTGGAGCCTATAGATAGGGATAGGAAGGAATAATTAGTTGGTAATAAATTGTGCCTGGGAGTATCTAACCCATGTATAGGGAAAAACCTAGTAACCTTGAATATTGAATTTTTTTTTCTTGTTTTCAAATTGTTACAGTTGATTTGATTTCACTGTTGGGTGATTCACTTGATTTGTTCTATTATGATTTATATCATTGTGGTTCTATTTTTGTTGTAACCTGAGGAGATGAGGTTATGTCATCTCGTTCATTATATATGCACTTGATAGGGAACACATTTCATTCATTCTTTTCATGCGATTTAGGTTTCATTACTGATTTAATTCTATTGTGATAGATGTTTTTCTAGATATGTATAACGTTTTGATAGATACCTTGATAGAATACATACAATTTTGATAGGGTATTGGTATTTGTAAAGTTTAATTTAGATTGACGCCAAAATTTGGTCCCTGAGGTGTTATGGGCCCTCTTGGATCGGAATTTAGTGAATCATGTTGAACTTTAATTTAATTTTTTCTAGTTTTGATGTGAATAGGATTCCAAACATTGATCTGTGGGAGTATGGGCTCTCACGGGTCGTAAATTTTCATTCCATGGACAAAATATTAATATTTTAAGGCTCCAGAGAATTTTCATAGGTCTAATGTCAAGAAACCTTGACAACACGACATGTGGTGTTATGAACACACACTATGTGTTATTTTGTACTGGAAGAAACAAATTTTATTAAGTACATGCCATGAACTGTATGTACATGCCGTGTAGTCTATAGCTGTGTGACTAACTATGTGAGAAGATACATGGGGCTAGGGAACATGGTTAAAACCCACCGTGTACTGCGAGTACACACCGTGCCAAAGAGGCCAAGTATCAAGCCATGTGACTAACGCCATAGGTGGATAGAAACCTAGGTTGTACATGTTGTGTCTGATTCTTACATGTTGTGTAGAGTTGGCCTTGTCTCTAACCATGTGACTAACGACATGAGTGGTTAGAAATTATGTGGTATAGGTTTTTTTTATTTTTAACATGCCGTGTAGTGTTACCCAAGAGAGAATCGTGTGGTTTGGCCATATAGATGACCCTGAGTAGGAGGAAAAGATTAAAGTACATGTCATGACGGAGGAGGAACACACCGTGTGTAGGGGTGTTACTCAACCAGGTTTGGCAGAAGTACATGCCCATGTTGAAACTTAATGGAAGACGTCATGTGAAGTGTAAACATTCCATGTAACCCTATTTTGAAAAACCTGACTGTTTTTCTTATCATGTTCCTTTTTTGAAATTCTATATTTTAGTACTTGATAATCTTGAACTAAGGTGCACGCTTGAACTTGCAGAGTTATTCCACTAAGACTTCTTCTAGTTGTACGCCAAATACATGGAAATGATGAGACACCAAAAATTATAGATCAGGGAATACCATAAGATCCTGTTGTCAGCCCATCCTGGAACCAGTGGTTATACTGGTCGGGGGTAATGATGCATAGTTCCAAGAAGGCTTCTTAAGAATGAGGCAGAAATTCCAAGGAACACCACATCTTGTCCCGCCTATGGCAGAGTTGAAGTGGGTTTGTTAGTAGCAGAATCCTCCCACTTCATCAAGGGATGGAGGACATTAGGGTACAAAATCATGGTTAGAATCCATGTTGTCTATTTTTGAGCATCTAGACACACCTCTTGAGAGGAGGGTGAATATCTCTACATACATGCAACGTGATTTCACCAAGAAATGGTATGATGTCATATCACAGGAGGGACACCATCGAGTTATGGCTTGGGATGAGTTCTAATGTACTTTCTATGACTAATTATTCTTGTAGACCATGTGGTATGACCGAGCCTGAGAGTTAATGAGTTTGGAGCTGGTTGCTCTCTCAATCATGGAGTATTCGTCTCACTTCACAGATCTGCAGTGCATCACACCCATTCTGGGGGGGGGGGTGATGAGTTATTTCTGGTGAGAATGTTTGAGGATGGTCTCAGGAATGAAATCCAATATTAGGTGAAAATCATCGTGTTGACTTTTATATCTTATATAGTTAACCAGTCACTGACAATCAAGTGAAACCTGAGGGATTTGGGAGATGTTGGTCAGTGTAGTTCAACATCCATAGTTGGCGTCTTTCTGACTGATATCAGGAAGTACTACAGGGAGTCTACGCGTGGAGATCCGTGTAGGAGGTATTTTCCTTTAGGTAGCTAGGTGATGTGCTACCAGTGCAGGAAGGGTAGACATAAGAAACCTCAGATTTCGAGAGATCTAGTTGAGTGCCGATCTTGCGGCAAGATGGGACATCTTCAGCGATACCCTCCTTCCAGTAGCTAGTGAGGGAGGATCTGTTTTGAATCCTCGTACTAGAGCAAGACCACCAGTTCCATATCAGACTGAGGGATAGATTTTTTTAGGTTATTCAGGATGAGGTCGTGGTTGGGGCTGTAGTGGTCAGACATAGGGTTTTCGACAGCTGCAGGGTGGATCAGCTCAGGGATCTCAAATAGATTTAGAGGGTCAAGGCATATGTCAGAATTTTCCACTAGAGTATATCCAGTAGGATCAGGATCCCAGACCCTCTATGGTTAGATGTATGATTTTGGTTGCCTTAGTTTTAGCTTAATCTCTTTTTGATACAGGGCATTCCCATAGATTTATATCTATACCTATTGTGGACAACCTTGGGCTATATATCATTACTTTTACTAATATCATGATGTTGGAAACTCCATTGGGGACTATAACGGCTAGTGTACGTTGGTTAAAGGAGTTCCCTCTTGAGGTTGGTGGATGTCACTTCTTATGGGACCTTTATTTATTAAAGATGACGAGATATGTCATAATTCTAGGAATGTACTGGTATGTTCTCTTTCTGGATATTGTTGAGTGCTATCATCATAGGGTGATTTTTATTTCACCAGAGGGAACATTGTTTCTATATAAGGGAGAATGATATGTCCAGGTGATTAGAGATGGACTAGAGAATCATGATTTGGGAGTAATTACATCCCAGATTTCTAGTTTATATATGGATGATTAGGGGACTTCATAGATGGACTTTCCGCCAGTGGTCGATGGTTTCAGTGATTTCATTCTAGACTACTTTTTAGGTTTGCCTCGGAGCGAGACGTAGAATTTATTATTGATATTATGATAGGGGAAAAACTAGTGTCCATTCCGCCTTATAGTATGGACACACCATAGTTTCAGGAGCTCAAGAAGCAGTTGGATGAGTTACAGGTAAAGGGTTTAATCTGACCAATTACTTCTCATTGGGGTGTGCCTGTCCTGTTTTCTAATAAGGTGGACGATACTCTTCGACTTTGGGTGTATTATTTGAAGCCAAACTAGTTGATTGTTAAGAAATGATATCCCTTAAATAGGATTAAAGTTATCTTTTATTAGATTTTAAGATCCTATATGTTCTAAATGATTTAGTTGAGATCTGGTTATCATCAGTTTCACGTTAGACCATCAAATATACCTCTTACATACTTTCAGAGAAGGTATGGCCTATACGAGTATGTGGTTATTCTATTAATTCTCACAAATCCACCTGCAGTTTTCATGGAATTAATGAATCGAGTGTTCCATCCATATTTGGATTCATTTGTGGTGGATTTCATGGATTATATCTTGGTGTACTCTCACACTCGACACAACCATGATATCCATCTTGAGTTCATTTTGAGTACACTGATTGAGCATCAATTATATGACTAGATATCAAAATTCCACTTTTAAATGGACCAGATTCACTTCTTGGGTGATGTTATCTCAGACACAAGAGTATCTGCAGACCCAGAGAGTGTTAGAGTAGTAGTTTCCTTGGAGAAGTTGAAGAACCTCTTTGAGGTATGGAGTTTTCTGGGGATGGATATCTACTACATGAATTTTATACAGGACTTTTCACACATAGAAGTGCCACTGATGGGCCTGAATAAGAAGGGTGAAAAGTAATTGTGGACAAATTCTTGAGAGTAATCCTTTCATGAGCTTAAGGGGTGGTTGACTTCAGCACCGATGCTAGTTTTTCCTAATCATGGCAAGAGTTACACCATTTACTGTGATGCATCCGGTATTGGACTAGGAGCAGTACTTATGCAGGGGGAAGGAGTCATTGTGTACAAGTCTCGGCAATTGAGGCCACATGATAGGAATTACATGACACACAATCTAATGTTTGTAGCAGTTTTTCATTCCTTGCATTGTTAGATAAATTACCTTATGGGAGAGAATTTTGTGGATTTCACTGTCCAAAAAAGTCTCAAGTATATCTTTAACTAAAATGACTTGAATTTGAGACAAAAATGGTTGGTTGTGTACCTTCAGTCCTTTGACTTTGATCTTTCTTATATTCCTTGGAAAGGGAACATAGTGGCTGATGCGTTGAGTTGGAGGACTTAGATAAATACAGTTCAGGAGGCCAAAAGTGATTGAAAGATAATGTCTCTATTCTCTAAGATGCATTTAGAGGTGCAAGACAATGGGGGTAGCCTTTTTTTTGTATCTGTTACCTATACTCTATTGGATCGGGTGAGAATGAGGAAACTATCAGTTGATGAAGGCCTAGTCCTATGGAATGGTGTGTCAGGAAAGGACCACTGTCACGAACCGAATCGGGTCGCCATCCGAGCCGACGCCCGACCCGGCCCGCGGCAAGGCCCGAAGGGCATTCCCGATCCCCATGGGCTGGCACAAGTGCCCGGGTTTCAAAATAAACTTTGGGAACGATTTACCCGAGTGAACACATATAAAGAAGCCAACCAAAGTAAACCAAAAAGAAGTAAAGGTTACAGTCAAAAATGTAATTAACCAAACAGGTTTTTGGTTCACAAGTATTCAAAAACCCAAATAACACTAAAACAAGATAACCAAAAACCAACCTAAGGACTATCGCCCGGTGTGAGGACACCGCCTCCAAGCCACCACCAAAACGCCACGTAGATAGTCCTGCTAACAACCTGAACCACTGCTCCTAAAAGATGGAACCTTACCTGTATCAGAAGTAAACAAGTCTACTTACACCCAAGGGTGTAAGTAGGGTGTGAGAAATCACCCAGCAGGATATCACCAAGAAAAGATTCCACGCACAACTATCAAAAGACAAACCATTTGAAATGCTAAAATAAAGAGAGAAAGAAGTGAAAAAGAAATGGTTTTCATGAAACGATTTAAAAGAAAGGCAGTTCAAGATAAAAACACCAGGATAGCAGTTCAAGTGAAATATCACGTATCATTATGCATGCAATGTAACTGGTGTCACCAAAGGATGGGAAAGGACCTATGGGTACTAGAACTAGTGGGATCCTAGAACGTCGTGTCTCGGTGAAATGTGGCTTAGGCGGCCACGACCCTCAGATAACGTGGCTTAGAAGGCCACGACCCTCAGAACACGTGGATTAGAAGGCCACAACCCTCAGATATCATATGTTTAGTTAGTGTTGCAATCGTCAAACCTGCCAGTGAAACCGGGTCGGGTCATCTCCGGAACACTATCTCACTAGTCCCAGTCTCCTCACCTAATACCCCGGCTTCCCTCCTTGTGCTCACCTAAAGATCAAAGTTCATATAACATGTCACATTATCACTTAGATCACAACGTGTCACCTACACACTGATATCCTCTTTGAAAACCACACACACCAAAACTTCATTTTTTCCTTCTTTTTAAAAAAAAACTTAAACCACACTGCACAGTTTACAAATAATAATAAACAGCCAAAGTGAGTTTTCGCAATAAAAAAAAGGACTTGCAACACATAAATATACCACTAGAAAATTAGATGCACATTTAAAAAGTAATCAAAACTAATTTGTCAATATGGAAACTAATTAGTAGGGTGCTGAAAAATTAAACCAACACGCAAAAGATCGCCAGATGATAATTGAGTGCGGAATCACCTACCTCAAATAGGAACGGAAAAAGACACGGCGTAAGACTCCAGTTGCGCCGCGGTCGCACCGCCTTGAGCCATCAAACAGGTTCTAAAAATAGCAGATCGCTCAACGGGTTCAATGATATTGTTAACATAATAATAATAATTATAAATAATAATAATAATAATAATAATAATAATTAATAATAATAGTAATAATAATAATAACATAATCATAATAATAACATAATAATAATAAAAATAGTAATATAATAATAATAATAATAGCATAAAATAAATAATATTGATAATAACATAATAATGATAAAATAGTAATATAATAATATTAACATAATAATAATAACAGAATGATAATTATAGTAATAATATAATAATTAACATATTAATAAAAAAAACAAAATAAAACCTTAATATCTTATAAGTTAGAATAACAAAATAAAAGAAACAAAATAAAAAAAACAACAACCGGCGGTTGCTGGAGGAGGGTGGCCGAATAGGGGGCACAGGTGCTGGTGCGAGGCAGTCCAGGGCGGAGCCGAGTTGGTCCGGCGGGAGGAAAGATGCGGCGTGGTGCGGCGTGGATGGTCCACTGCGGGTGCCGCAGGGGCGCGGTGTGTGGTTCGGGGCAGAGGACAGGGATGGCGGAGTAGAGATGCAGGAGCGGCGCAGGTGTGGAAGGATGAGGGAGGGGAAACCGGGAAGAGGGAAGGCCGACTGTGCGTCGCGCAGGACGGGCGAAGGGAGCGCTCCAGCTGGGCGGAGGAGGCTTGGGCAGCAGGAGCGGCGCAGCAGGGGCGGAACGCGACGACGCTACCCAGCGGGGCAGAGGAGGAGGTAGAAGAAAAAAAAGAGAAGGAGAAGAAAAATAAGAAGAAGAAGAAGAAGAGGGAGAGAAGAGAAGGGGAAGGAGGAAGAAGGGGGAGGTGCGACGAGTGAGCCGGGGAAGGGGTGCTCCGCAGATGGAGGAGAGAAACAAGGGAGAGAGAAGAAGAAAAAAAGTGGGAAGGAAAAAAAGAAAAAGAAAATAAAAAAAGTGGAGGGTGGTGGCTAGGGTTTCTGGGGGGGGGGGAGAGTTAAACAAACAAGTTAAAATAAATTAATAATAACATCAAAACAATAATAACATGATAATAATATTAATACAAATAACATACTAATCAATAGAAATAATAATACTATTATCAATAATAATAATAACAATAACATCATAATAATTATAAAAAATTAATAATAACAATAATAATAATATAATAATAACAATAATATAACAATCATAATAGAATAATAACCAATAAAAGCATAATAAAAATTTATCTGGTTATTTAACGTTCGAGCATCAGCACCACGTGCCAAGCGACGTGAAGCCAACACGCACTTATCAACGCGCACTTATCAGCGCGCACTTATCAGCGCACTTAAAATAAATTTTATCCAGCTTGCCCGTGCCTCGCGCGCACACCAAGCGATGTAAGTCCAACGCGCATTTATCAGCGCCACTGCAGAAGACCCTTGTCGATTCAGTCCACACATCAACCAAGAAATTAAATAAACCGACAATCTAAACTCATGAAATAAAAATTTTAAAATTAAAGTCGTACCTCTAAGTGTCGACTGGGTGTGACAATTCTCCCCACCATGAAAACTTTCCGCTCTCGGAAAGTCAGCTCAAAGCCTGATCAGAGAATAGAAATGGGTACTCCTGCTCAACCCATGACTTCCGCTCCCAAGTCTCATGTTCATCATTCCCGTGCTGCCAAAGAACACCGACCAGAGGAATGGACTTTCCATGCAGCACCTTTTCCCGAGAATCCACTATACGCACTGGTCGCTCGACCACAGACAAGTCAGACTCTATCTCCAGCTCCTCCCAATTTAGCACATGCGACGGGTCAGGGTTGTACTTCTTTAGTTGGGAGACATGAAATACGTCGTGAATCGACGTCAACTGCGAGGGAAAAGCTAACCTGTATGCCACCTTGCCAATCCACTCAAGAATCTCGAAAGGTCCAACATATCTCGGTGTCAGCTTCCCCTGCTTCCCCAAATGACGGTGACCCAAGCGAGGGGCCACTTTCAGGAACACTCTGTCCCCCACTGAAAAATCGATGTCCCACCGCCTCTGATCTGCATAAGACTTGTGGCAACTCTGAGCTGTCAAGAACCGCTGCCTAATCAGCTTGACCTTCTCAGACGTCTCCTGAACAAGACTCGGTCCCAAGAGCGAGGATTCTCCTACCTCAGCCCAACACAGGGGAGACCGACAAGGCCGACCATAGAGCTCCTCAAAGGGTGCCATTCTGATGGAAGACTGGTAACTGTTATTATAAGCAAACTCGACCAGTCCCAAATGGCTATCCCATGAGCCTCCAAAATCTAGCACACAGGCTCGGAGCATGTCTTCCAGAGTCTGATTTTCCCGCTCCGTCTGGCCATCGATCTGAGGATGGTATGCCGTGCTCATCTTAATCTGCGACCCCAAAGCCTTCTGGAGGCCTCCCCAAAACCGAGATGTAAAGCGGGGGTCCCTATCAGAAACAACTGCCGACGACACACCATGAAGCCAGACCACCTCATGAACATACAAGCGGCCCAGTTCCTATACCTTCGCTGTATCTCTGATCGGAATAAAGTGAGCTGACTTGTTCAAACGGTCAATCACCAGACAAATAGCATTCCTCCCTCGAGGTGTACGAGGCAAGCCAATGATGAAGTCCATGGAGACCTCTTCCCACTTCCAGGTAGGAATGGGTAATGGCTGGAGTAGGCCAGATGGTCTCTGATGCCCTGCTTTCACTTGCTGGCAGGTGTAACATCTGGATACGAAGTTGGATATGTCCCGTCTCATACCTGGCCACCAGAACTGACGGAGAACATCATAATACATCTTGGTGGTACCAGGATGGACGGCCCACTGAGATTGGTGGCTATCCTGCTTCACCACCTTTCGCAGAGACAACGACACTACAACACGACCCTTGAAGCATAGGACCCTCCAGGAAGATAAGGACCAATCAGAAGGAGTCTCCCCACCATGAATAAACTACATAGATCACTGAAACAACTCATCACCAGGCTGCTCCCGCTGAATCAACTCTAGAAGAGCAGGAGTCAACTGGATGCTAGCCAAGAAAGTACCTCCACTGTGCTCCCTGCTCTCCAAATGCATCTGGGCGAAGAGCCCCATGAAGGTCCACTCATCGCTGGACTTCCTCAACGCCTGCACTAGTACTTTTCTGCTCAAAGCGTCAGCTACCACATTACCCTTTCCAGGGGTATAGACAATATCAAAATCAAAACCCTGCAGGTACTCGACCCAGCGGCGCTGCCTCAAATTGAGATCCTTCTGAGAGAAAATGTAGGCCAGGCTCTTATGGTAAGAGTAGACCACAAACATCTCCCCAAAAAGATAGTGGCGCCACGTCTTCAAATCATGCATCACCACCGCCAACTCTAAGTCGTGAGTCAGATAGTTCTTCTCATGCGGCCGGAGCTGGCGAGAACCATAAGCCACAACATAGTCATCCTGCATGAGAACACATCCAAGGCCCGTACCTGAAGCATCACAGTACACCACATAGCCCATTCCTGACTCTGGTCAGGTCAACACAGGTGCGGTGTTCAATCACCGCTTCAACTCCTCAAAAGATGTCTAGCACTGTGGGCTCCACTCAAACTTCACCCCCTTTCAGGTGAGTGCGGTCATGGGGGAGGCAAGCCGCGAGAAGTCCCGGACAAAGCGCCTGTAATAACCAGCCAAGCTCAGAAAACTCCTGATCTCAAACACATTTCTCAGCTGCTCCCAAGACATAACTGCTATGATCTTTTCGGGATCCACTGAAACCCCTTGTTCTGAGATGACATGCCCAGAAACATCACTTCCCTGATCCAGAAAGTGCACTTCGAGAGTTTGGCATACAGGCGGTGATCCCGCAAAGTGCCCAAAACAACGCGCAGGTGATGCTCATGCTCCTCCTCAGATCCAGAATAAACCAGGATGTCATCCACGAATACCACGAAAAATGAGTCGAGATATTGGTGGAACACCCTATTCATGAGTTCCATAAAAACTGCAGGAGTATTCGTCAGTCCGAAAGGCATGAACAAGTACTCGAAGTCACCGTACCTGCTTCGGAAAGCAATCTTCGGGATATCTGCTTCTCTCACCCTGAGCTGGTGGTATCCCGAACGCAAATCAATCTTGGAGAACCACTTTTCCCCCTTCAGCTGGTCGAACAAATCGTCAATTTGAGGCAAAGGGTATTTATTCATGATGGTTACCTTGTTCAATTTCCGGTAATCAATGCACAACCGAAGGGTTCCATCGGCCTTCTTCGCGAATAAAACCTGTGCGGCCCAAGGAGAGACGCTCGGGCGAATGAATCCTTTGGATTCCAAATCGTCCAGCTATATCATTAATTCCCTCAATTCGGTGGGGGCCATGCGATATGAGGGAAGAGATATATGTGTTTTCCCGGTGCCAACTCAATCGAGAACTCCACGTCTCGCTCTGGGGGTAAGCCAGAAAAATCATCTGGGAAGACCTCTGGGAACTCATCCACTACGCGAGGTAACCCGCCCTGTGAAATACCACCATCGTCCTCCAGCGCGAGCGATGAAAACTGATAAGCAATATTTCCAAGCTCAGGGAGTGGAGGTCCCGCATGTCCCGACCGAGGATCCCATTCTCCGTGAAATAACTAGGGAGTCCCATCTGGTGCTGTAAAGATGACTCGGCGTTGATAGCAATCAATGTGCGCCTGGAAGCACACCATCCAGTCCATACCAAGGATCACATCATATAGGTCCATGTCAAGGACCCAGAAATCCCATTCCATCTCGACTCCCGACACAGAGAGTGCTCACGATCGGCACATAAGGCCATGCTCCCTCTTTTTCCCCAACGGTGTTACCAACTCCATAGCAAACGATAACAGCTCGGTTGGTAGGTTCAGCAGATTCACAAAACGAGCAGATATGAAAGAAACTGAAGCACCAGTATCAAATAAAACTGCAGCTATAGAAGATGCAACCAGAATAGTACCTCGAACCGTCGAAGGCCCTGCATCAGATCCCGCTGGTTCCTGATCCACAGCATGCAGTTGCCTGGTCCCTGCCTGAGAACGACCGCTCGCCTGAGGCTCTGCCCTGAAGACGATCCGGTCCTACCACCATGCCCACCAAACCGAGATCCTATCATCCTGGTCGGCTCTGACTGAACTGATACCCCTCTAGAAGCCACTGATCCAGCCCCACTCTGATAAGGGCGTGTAGTCCTGCAGAAGCATTGTAGATGTCCCACAACTCCAAATCCATGGCATGGTCTGGGAGGGTATGGACAAATAGGTCGGATGTGCCCTTCCCTTCCGCACGGATGGCACACAACAGACACCGCACCCGAAGCCCCAGATGAAAACTTCCTGGGAGGATGACCTGAGCTGCCATTACCCTTCTTCCATTGCTCATCACGCTTCCTCTTCTTCTCAGATGAACTACCACTGCCAAGCCCTGACATTGATCCAGAAAACCTCGACTTTCCCTTCTGGTCAATCTCGGCCATACAAGCACGATCGAATACCTCATCATAAGTCTTCAGCTTGAACAACAAAACCTGGGAGTGAATTTTTGGTCGAAGGCCCTTCTCAAACTTCCGAGATTTCAAGAATTCGCTCGAAACTATCTCAGGTGCGTACCGTACCAGTTCAACAAAGCGATTTGCATACCCCATCACTATCTGATTCCCCTGCGAATGCTCCATGAACTCCCGAGATCTAGCATAGGCTACGAACTCTGGACAATACTGCTCATTGAAGATACCCTTGAAATCCTTCCAGATCATGTGCTCATGCTTCCCAGCCTGGACCACTGATTCCCACCATTTGCGACTGGAACCCTCCAGCTAAAACAAGGCACACTTCACCCTGACTTCCTCAGGCGTGTCAAGGAAATCGAACATGCATTCTATATTTTCAAGACACTCCTATGCCTCCTGAGGTTCTGAACCACCTCGGAAAGAAAGAGGTTTGCTCCTCAGAAACTCCTGAGATCTATCCTTCCTGGAGCCAAATTCCTCTCCTTTAGCTGGAATAGGGGCGGGCGCAGGAGTCGCCACTTGTCCCAAAGCCTGAACGGCTCGGACCATCGCCTCTACCAATCTTTGATCAAGCGGCGCATGAGAACTCTCTCCGGCTTCCTCCCGTGGGTGCATGGGAGCTCTCCAGGGAGGCATCTTACTGCAAAAGGGCAGCAATCAAGAAATAAAACCATCAATAAAAAGGGAATAAATTTTTCCAACAAGATAAACATTCATCAATAAACCAGACATGCAAAAACGAATCCCTATAAAAGCTTTATTTTTCTTGCCTGGTGTCCACGTACAGTCTGCAGCCTGCACGTCCCACCCATAAAATAAGTGAAACTAGCACCCTGACATCCCATGGTGACTTAGTATCTGTCACGAGGCATGCTGGCCAGGCACCCTACTCGCAACATGAATTCTTAGCCCCAGCAAACCCAACTCATGTATAATCCAACTCATCCCAAATAACATAAACCACCAACAAACCCGCTCTGATACCATTTTGTCACGAACCGAATCAGTTCGCCATCCGAGCCGTTGCCCGACCCGGCCCGCGGAAAGGCCCGAAGGGCGTTCCCGATCCCCACGGGCTGGCTAAAGTGCCCGGGTATCAAAATAAACATTGGGAACGATTTACCCGAGTGAACACATACAAAGCAGCCAACCAAAGTAAACCAAACAGAAGTAAAGGTTACAGTCAAAAACGTAATTAACCAAACAGGTTTTTGGTTCACAAGTATTCAAAAACCCAAATAAAACTAAAACAAGATAACCAAAAACCAACCTAAGGACTGTCGCCCGGTGTGAGGACATCGCCTTCAAGCCACCACCAAAACACCACGTAGATAGTCCTGCTAACAACCTGAACCACTGCTCCCAAAAGCTGGACCCTTAACTGTATCAGAAGTAAACAAGTCTACCTACACCCAAGGGTGTAAGCAGGGTGTGAGCAATCGCCCAGCAGGATATCACCAAGAAAAGATTCCACGCACAACTATAAAAAGACAAACCATTTGCAATGCTAAAATAAAGAGAGAAAGAAGTGAAAAAGAAATGGTTTTCATGAAATTATTTAAAATAAAGGCAGTTCAAGATAAACACACTAGGATAGTAGTTCAAGTGACATATCACGTATCATTATGCATGAAATGTAACTGGTGGCACCAAAGGATGGGAAAGGCCCTATGGGTACTAGAACTAGTGGGATCCTAGAACGTCGTGTCTCGGTGAAACGTGGCTTAGGCGGCCACGACCCTTAGATAACGTGGATTAGAAGGCCACGACCCTCAGAACACGTGGATTAGAAGGCCAAGACCCTCTGATACCATTTTTTCACGAACCGAATCGGGTCGCCATCCGAGCCGACGCCTGACCCGGCCCGCAGCAAGGCCCGAAGGGTGTTCCCGATCCCCATGGGCTGGCACAAGTTCCCGGGTATCAAAATAAACTTTGGTTGGCTGCTTTATATGTGTTCACTCTGGTAAATCGTTCCCAAAGTTTATTTTGATACCCGGGCACTTGTTCCAGCCCGTGGGGATCGGGAACGCCCTTCGGGCCTTGCTGCGGGCCGGGTCGGGCGTCGGCTCGGATGGCGACCCGATTCAGTTCGTGACAACCACAGTCCTGGGTAGACCATAGGCGAGGATGAGATCTTGTGCTTTCATGGAAATGTATGGGTGTTAGAATACATACACAAGGAGATGATGCGTTTTTTTTTTCATTCCTTAGCATGGGTAGTTAATCCTGGTGTCACCAAGATGTATTATTATTTACACTGTCAGTATTGGTGACCATGTATGAAAAGAGATGTTGCTAGTTTTTTTATGAGATGTTCCACATTTCAGTAAGTGAAGGCAGAGAATCAGTGACTAGCAGGGCTGTTACAATTGTTTCCTATTCCCAAGTGGAAGTAGAATGATCTATCAATGGATTTCGTGATAGGGTCACTGAAGTAATCTCAAGGGAAAGATGCAGTTTGGGTTGTCATTGACAGACTCACAAATTTTCTACAGTTTCTACCGATCAAGGAGACCTTCCGTGTTGATGACATGGGAAGGTTGTACATCTGAGATAATGTATGGTTTTATGGGGTTATACACTATATCATTTATGATAGGGACACCCACTTTACTTCACGTTTCTGGAAAGGGATACATAGGGATTTGGGTACACATGTACTTTGGAGTTCATCTTACCATCACCAGATAGATGGCCATTCCAAGTGCATGATTCGGGTGTTGGAGGACATGATTCGAGCATACATCCAATATTTTGGAGGTTCTTGGGAGAATCACATACCTCTGGTAGAGTTTTCCTACGATAATAGTTTTCAGAAAACTATTGAGATGACACCTTATGAGGATTTGTACAGTAGGGAATGCCAATCACCCCAATGACGAATGGAGGTAAGAAAGGTAGCTATGCTGGGACCTCATCTTATCTAAGAGACCACTGAGCAAGTGGAGTTGAATCGGAAGAGTATCGATACTACACAGTCACGGTATAAGTCTTATACTTATCGACAGAGATAACCTATAGAGTTCAATATCAGTGACCTGGTTTTCCAATGTGTCACACCGAGGATGGGACACATGATGATTAGGAGAGAGAGGATGCTTTCACCAAGATACATTGGGCCATCTAATATCTCAGAGAAATTCAGTCCGGTTGCCTATCGGATGCAGTTACCTCAGAGGCATCGGGCTTTTCATGACATCTTGCATGTTTCTCAGCCACGAAGTTACTTTTCAGACCTGTATCATGTTTTTCAACCTGAGGAGGTAGAGTTGGAGGTTGAAGAAACATTCGAGGAGCATCATATCTAGATTGATGATAGTAGTGAAATGTATCTCTGTGGATGGTTTGTTCCTTTGGTACGTGTGTTGTGGCAGCGTGATTGAATGCAGGATAAGACATGGGAGAGGGAGACCGATGTGCGATCATAGTGGCCAGATCTGTTTGAGGATTCTTCTTCACTTCCTTGTTAGGGAAATTTGGGGACAAATTTATATAAGTGGGGAATTATTTAAGAACCTAGATATTTATTTTTGGCATGGATCTTGATTTTAGGTGTTTTTGAGAAAAATAGAGAATTTAAAAATTTTATAAGTACATGCCGTGTACTTAATAGTACACAATGTGTATCTGGTTGCCGCAAGTAGTTGTGTTTTTTTCGTGTAATGGATAAGTACATGGCCATTTAAGGAGACCAAGAGATCACCTATAGAGGGGTCCGGTTGAGGCATGTACACAACATGTTCACTAACAGTACATGCCATGTAATTTTTTATTTATTTTACTAATTAGTCTGACTTCTTCTGGACATGGTTTATCTTGGAGTGACCGAGAATGAAGAATCTTCTATGAGGAATTGTTTCATCATACGATGTCTGATTCAATCTTCGAAGAGAGCATTAAAATCCCACTGGTGAGTCCTTCCTTCATCTAGAGCCTCTCCTCCTGATTTCTTCTCTCTCTCTATCTATCTCTCTCTCTGTTGAGTTATTCAAGGTTGATCATTTTTGATGTTTTTGTATATCTACGAAATTATAGGATGATTCAAAGTATGAAGTTCAACTAAATCAATCATACAACGTTGAGGTAGGTGGTTTGTTGGTTTTCATTGTTTTCCATGAGTTTATATTCCAAAGTTCCGATTACCCATGTTTCTGGTATTTTGGGTTAAGGAAATTAAATTTTGTTTTATTTTCCTTTGATTAATTTTTGGTTTAATGGTTTGTTGTTGTATTATTATATGGAATTACATGTTTAAGAAACAACCCATGGGTGTGTTTCCTTTGATTTAATGTTTAGGGACCTTTGGTATAGGTTTTCTATGAGGCAACCCTAGTTTTCTAGCCTATCTAAATAGGATGGAACTGATTGTCTTTTGATTCTTGTTAAATTCTTGTGATAAGCATTGAAATTGTTTAGATATGTACTATTTGAGATTACTTTGGGATTCTTGATAACACATATGAACGATTGAATTGCATAGGGATGTAAGAACCGGGTGTAGTTCGACCACATGGTGAACTGACGTTGAGTTCATCCTCATAGTGTCTGTTATATTTCATGCTACGAGACTACAGAGGGGATTGATGATGAGTGCTCTCTCAGAGTTTCTATATTTTACATTATGAGAACACATGATGAATTGAAGTTGAGTGATTCCTCATAGAGTCTATAGTTTTTGTGGAAGTACTAGAAAATGAATTGACCCTATGTTCTTCCTCAAAGTGTCTTTTAAAATTTTATTACTACATTACTTGGCTAGAGGGGTTATAATATATGGAATACATAGAGGGTTAATTTTAATATTGAATTTTTGTGATGCATCTAACAAGATAATAAAAAATCTTGGATTAAGTCCTATTAGGCAGTCTTCTAAGATACCAATTGTGACACTTACTTGATTAAATTATGAACGTTAAATGCTAATAAATGTAAATGGAACATGTAGGATTTTTTACTTTTGTGTACTCACAGTTTTTTACTTCATTTCCATTATTACTTATAATATATATACACTCACTGACAGTTAGGCATAGATCATGTGGTGGTTTCTTACTAGGATTCATCTCCCACCTTGTTTGGTTCTTGCTTTTGTACACAAACAGATTATATCGTTGTAGGTATAGATAACGGGAAAGTGCCATTCGTCATCAGGTACTTGATTTCTATGGAGCTAGAGAACATGTGATCAAGCTGAGGCTTGCGATGCAGCTGGAGTACACTTGTTTTCTGTTTTAGTTTTTCTTAGTGCTGTGTTTCCAGCATTGTGACTTGTTTGATTATTTTCCTTGAAAAATGTGACATGCATCAATTATATATGTGCTCTAGTTGTCTATTTACTATTAGTCTTCTTCTATTTAGTAATTGTATGGTAATTTTATTCTGTAACTGTTTATTATTTATTATTCTATTGTGCATGCTCTACCAATGAGGGCATACTTTCCCCACTATCACACTCAAGGACCTTGCTGCTAGTCACCTACCTCTGGAATTACTAGAAATGGGCCTGAGGCTATATGACCAACAGGTTAGGGGGCACCATTGGGAAGCACCCAGAACCAGGACATTACCCCGCAGCTAATGTGCCCACTTATTATCATTAGAGGCGGTTTTAATGAAGTGTTGGTAATGTCATGATAACTTTAACAACGGTTACATTATATGGTGTTTAAACCCTCTCTAATTTTTGCCAAAATATATATAATTCTTCTATATAAGAGGTGGTTATAACCGAAATAGCATCTAGTTGAGGGCTATAGGAGGAGGATTGTCGACTGCCCTAAAGCCTATCATTTTTTAATTTTATTACCCTATCATATGTGACCCCCCACCCTACCACATCCAGTTCTCTAGTTCACCCAATCCCCCCTGAACACCCCTCCTATTCTCTTGGTCCCCCTTGAACCCCCATCCAATTCTCGGTCCCCCATTCCTAGTCCCCCCTGAACACCTCCAATTCTCAGTCCCCCTAAACCCCCTCCATTTCTCTTGGACCCCTCCTATTCAAAAGTGGGCCGATACTCCCTCTAATTCCCCCATGGAGCCCAAGACTATAAATTTTTACCCCCTTTCTCCCCTCCCAATTACGTGCAACTCTGCCCACTTTTCTGCATGCATGAATGGAGGCCTGGCCCCAAAACCACTCCCAGTTTCGCTCCCCATTATTTATAGTAAGAGGGATGCTAATGAGAATCGAAACCATACTACCTGCAATTCATCGCACGATAACCCAGACAGACCTACTATTATGGCAATATGACTTTTTATTTATTTATTTATTAATAGATTCATTCTATTTCTATACATTTGTTTATTTATTAAGTAAATATATTTTACATAATAAATTTAAATGCATTTCAACATATAACCGTCGTATAAATTTATATAAGATATATATTTATAAGTATATTAACATACATTTGAGTAAGTATATTTTTACATATATTTAGAAATACATATATATTTATGTGTGTTTATGTATTTCTAAAATACTTATATATATAATATTATAATAATATATATTTAATTATTTTTTTATACTTATGTATGTGTGATAACAATAAAATTGTTTATTATTATTATTATCATTACACCTCTTTTAATTATAAAAATTATATGTTGGTTTTATTAATACCATTTTATTGTGAGTTATATAATTCATATATTATATTAAATACATATATATTATATATTTATGTTAATTATTTATACTCTTAAATAAATATTTATATATAGTATACTTGTTTATCTAAATTATATAAATATATATAAATATTTACCTAAAATATTTACATAATGCCCTTAAATAATTTTTATATATTGTATTTCAATACATATATTTATTATAATGTGTGTTAATATATATATTTATTTGTACAAATAATATAATATTATATATAAATATTATTATATGAAATAAAATTTTCACAAATATTTATATTATATGAAATAAAATTTATACAAATATTTATATAATGTTATATGAAATAAAATTATATAATATATACTAAAAAATAATAAACATATTATTTAAAAATATATTTACTTTTATAATAATATAAATTATAAAAACTATATGATGTATTTTTTAAAAGAAATTAAATTTATGTATATATTTATATTATATGATTATGTTTTTATATTATAATTAATTAATATTATATGAAATACGATTTATACAAATAAATATATATATTAATGTACACAATATTAATATATAATTATATTTAGGTGTACATATTAATACAATTATATAAAGTAATATAAATTTCATTATAACATGTTCATATAATGTATTTAAATACATTTACATATTATTATTTAATTATATACATATATATATATAGAAGTTTTTTTTATAAAATAGTTGGGGTTAACAACTCCATTTAATCTTTGAAATTTGATGGGGTTGTGAAACCCCCTGTAATGTAAAGACATTAGAGGGGGTTTTGAACCCCCTCTAATGTTAGGACATTAGAGGAGGACCATAACCCACTCTAATTTAAGACATTGAAGGTGGGTTTTCAACCCCCTCTAATTTATGATATTATATGGGGTTTATAACTCTCTCTAAAATACAACCATATATTTAAAAAATAACTATTAAAAGATTAAAGGGGCTTTAAAATCGTTTATAATTAAAAAAAGTGGGGTGCATAAACCCCTTTAAATTCAATGATTAATGAGAGTTGTACATTACCCCCTCTAATTTTTAGAGTAAATAAATTTAGAGATGGTTTATAACCCCCACTAAATTTAATTATTAGGTGGGGTTATTTATAACACCCTCTAATTATCCAAAAATTTAATTTAGAGGGGGTTGTTTATAACCCCGTCTAAATAACCCCCTCTAGTGTACTACTTTATTTTTAGTGACCCAAACATAATTTTTAGGTTTTTCATTATAAAATGATGTTTATATTGTCATGCTAAATTTATAAATGTTTCAAAATTAATATTTAATATCTGTTCTCTATTAAAATGCAGTAAAATTGCCTTTATAAAAAACATGTTTGTTTGTGTAAAATTTGATTTTTTATTATCTTATACTTATAAAATATATTGGATTAATTTAAAAAATATTTAATTTAATATATAATATATATTTCATTAATATTATTCATTAATAGTAATTAAATTAATTTATTAGGATTGAAAATCTATATGAGGATAAAAACATTTTCTTTATATTCAATTGGTTTTTATATTAATTTCTAATTAATTGGTAACATATGAATTCATCTTATAATTTTGAAAACATTATATTTTAATAATTTAGTCAACCCTATTCATAACCACTAATTTAATAACAATGTTATATATTTTTATAATATTTTAATAATGTATTTTTGTTCGGTAAAACTCAGTCTTGCATGTCAATCTAGCTATCAAAGAAACTGGTTACTGCATGTGAGGCAAGCTAATTAAGTATTGAAAGAATTTAAATATGTAGAATATATGAAATTTATTTTAAATATTAAATATACCATAATTTACAAATATGTTATATTCCTTTATACATTTTTTTGGGCGCCATACATGATATAAAATATAATTTTATTACATCATAAGATAGGGGAGTTACATTTTACCCTCCTTCATTAAATTTAGTCCTCACAATTTAAACATGATCTCATTAATCTGTGGTTTTGTATTTGAAAATTACCTTAAAATCCACATCAATAATGATTTTATAATATAACCTCTTAATAAGCGAGTATGAGAAGTAGAAAAGTCACATAGAATAACTTATAACTAGGTTAATACATAGGAAAACATTACTAGAAAGTGAAAATATGGACTTGGAGGAAATGAATAATTAATTATAGAGGTTGATTAATTTCATTTATCATAGAGAAGTGAATTATTAATGGAATGTTAAGGCCACAAGTCCTTATATCTATGATGATTTAAAATACAATCTTTTCATTGAAATTTAAGGTATTGGGACAAAACATTATTTCTAGATCAATTCCATAATGTTGGGTAGTAATTTTACTACCTAAATATATAAGGAAATATAATTACTTAACATATTTCTACAAACAAAATATTCATCATTTTTTTGTTCTTTCATAAATTTCCAATTCATCCATTACTTCAATAAATGGATATTTAAAACTTATATTTGATTCCTGATGCACTAAAATGCACTTTTAAGGGATTGTACGACCCATAAAAGAGAGACATGTATTTCCATTTATCTCTAAAAATTTCCAAATCCGATATGATTATTTATTAATCTCTAAACATAAAAAGTAACACTATTGGTTCATTGTTTATATTTATTCATCATTTTTGTATAACTAAAAATTGTGAAATTTTAACCAGGACATTGCATAGTTCAATGGTTGGAAATAAACCCTTACCATCCTTCCTTCATGGGTTCATGTACCATGGCCTTTCTGGACATGCAGGGTTATCACCTGGCATACAGTTTTTCCTTTTCTAAAACCATATTAATATAACATCCCAAATAAATATGATTAACATCCTTGATATAAGGTTAATCTCTTAATAGTCTTTTAACTAAGGTTTTCATTACAACCCAAGTACATAAATACTTTATCCATTTATTTCCACAAAGGTACTTCTTTGGTCTAGAGTTTATCTTATAGAAGAGGGAATTTACTTGGGTAATGCCCAAGTGACCCACATTTATGGTAATGAACTACAAATGGATCCTTACGATGGGTTTTATTTCCTTCCATCCAACTATTAATTTTTCATCATTAATTCTTGGATTTAAGTACTTATTTACCACAAATTAAATATTCACCCATTCCATTGAGACTTTTTCCTAGGTTCCTCCTCCCACATTTCATGGAAGATGGAAAATGAACCAACTTTTCTCTATGGTCTCCACAACTCGATCTCTTAGTAACCTCCAAACTTCTTCAATCTGGTGAGTTTGGGAGTAATTTAAGGTATTTGTTGTCAATCATATTTTTTTATAAAAATTATTAGGAAGAAAAAAAATATCTTTCACTCTTACAAAAAACTCATTTGGTTTCCCATTTTCATTAACTTGTACTTTGTGTTCAATGTTATCATGACTCCTTCAAGTTCCATCTAATAAATAAAACCAAAATGCAAAATAAGAGTAAAAATAGTCATAGTAAGAAAAATGTATAGTCATTTGTAAGATATCTAAATCATGAAACATTATTTTCAATCAGAAAAACATTAGCTTTAATCGAGGTCATACATTGTAAATATATATCCAAATTCATTATAATGTTATGTAATGAAAATGTGAATTATCCTAATAATATCTCTTGATATTGTCAAACCAAGTTTCCAGTAAGGCCTATTATAATGCACGAGGTCATTATCGAGTGAATATTGACATTCAACTTTCATATTTATTACCCCTAGGTATATATATTCTTGAACCACGTCCACTTTTAGTATCCAAACATGGATGCATTTTTAGGAAGAATAAAATAATACCAACTTTACCAAAAGTTGAGGATATTCTTCTATACTTATCATTAAATTCTATCCTAGGGTCACATTCCCTGATTTATGTTTGTCTAAATCTAGTTACCAAGGATTATACTAAAATTAATCTAATACCAACTATAGAAACCTGACCCCAAAAATCACATAACCAGTACCTACTACCATTGGTATAATATACAAGTAAATCACCTCCTAAAGGACCAAACAATTTATTAGTCTTAATAAACTAGATATATACACAAGTATTGTATTAATAATGAATACAAAAATTAAAACCTAATTTTTTTCAATAATAACATTATTCCATCTTGAGTGTACTTTTATATATTTCTTAGTAAACAATAAGAAATCCTGGTGGAAGGAAACATAATAAGGGGAGCTCAAATGATCAGTAAGGGCATGTACAATAGAAGAAATCATGAATCAATGAGGATAATAATCATGTCAATGTAAATATCTGAACACACATTACATGTTATCAATAAAATAATAAGTGTGTAAACAATATGGCTATTTATATAACTAAAAATATATTCCATTTAAATAACATGATAAGGAATAATCAATATTAAAAGGAAAGAAATTGAAAACAAATGCCATTAAATCCATAAACTGAGAAAGAAATACATATATAGATTTTTCTAAGTGAAAATCACAAAGATTATAAATAAAGAATTATTTTAAGGAAATGATTAATTATTGGAATTCATGCTTAAGCCACTTGAGAACATATACCATCAAGTATTTTGAAAGTATTGTTTAAAACAATAAGTATAAACCAATTTAATTTTCACAAGTAATTTTTCTCATGGGAACATGTCAATACATCAAGGAGATATATAATGTCTGAGACCCACTCATCACTTCTAGTTCAAAGAAATATTTATATATCGAATAATTGATTTAATTAATTAAAAAAATGTCTTATCAAACATCTATATTGAGAAAATAGTATGTATTTATCTATACTTCCTGATATAATCAAATAAATATTAATGTAAATATCGTAGGAAAAAGTGGTATATGATTTAGGAAATAAACATATTTGTGGTAAATAATATGGATATTTAGGGTAAATTTAATTTCTAATGAACATAATAAATTGATTATTTACAAGTGACTAGAAGAAATAAACGTAGTGAATGTCAATAATTTCCTCGATGAAATAAATCATAATCCACAAAAAGGAAAAATAAGGATGGTATTAATATAACATATCCCAATTGGTGTAAGGATAATGTTTTGTTGCCGTTGATGAATATAAAAATAATTACAAAAAAAAATATCATTTTCATTTTGAAAATCTTTTTGAAAATCCTTTTCATTAAAAATATAAAAAAATTTATTTAAAGATTATTCTTTAAAACTTTCAATGGATGTTTCGAATAAATGTTGGTTGTTAATTCCATAAATGTCATATAAGGTAAAAATAACTTTCTTATAAGAAGGTAAAATGGTTAATAAAGTCTCTTGTTTGGAAAGTGTTAAGAAGATTCCACTGAAAATATTTGAAAAAGACAAATGGGTAAAATATTCTTCACAAAATAATTTTGGAATGGTTAAAAAAAATTTTGAAAGTAATTTTAGAAAATTGTGGTTTTAGAAAAAAATAGGCACTCTGATTAAAGAGAGAAATGAAGCCGGGTTTTCTTTAAAAAAAATTCTAAAATATTTTGGGTACCAAAGAGATAATTTTTTTAATATTACATCAAAAAAGTCATGAATAGACATAGGAGACTAAAATTAAATGGTTTGTTGGAAAATTATTATATAAATTAATTGAATGGAATTTCATGAATAATCAATCTCTATTGTAATGAAATTATGTAGTAAACTCTTAAAATGATCATAACGTAGAAGTGAGAATTGATAAATGAAAAAGTTATATGTATAAATTTTAAATAAAAATATAATAATTAGAAATACCTCAATATATATTCAAAGTAATTTTACATATAATCATATAATATAAACAACAACGGGGAAGTAATACAACCCAATGAAAATGAAATTGTTTTATGAAATTTCGATACCACTTGGTAATTTTTTTGTTAAAATCCACTTAGAGGAAATAATTAAAATTGAAGACATAAATACAATGAAAAATTATGTATTCATGATATTAATATCCAAGGGTTTTTATATAAAATATTCAATATAAATTATGTTCATAATAATATAACATTCCTTAATGAAATAAAAATGGGACAAAATTTATTACCACTTTGTAACTTTTGAATTTATAAGCCCCATGAAAGAAATAACCTCAAATGAAACATCAAATACCACAATGATAAATTTATTTATTATATTAAATAAAATAGAGGAAATTTATACACCACATAAAATAAATATGTGGTGAATATGACGTATGTCACATGGAATGAAAAGTGAGATAAGAATCCATTACCTTGTATTTACTTTTGGGAGAACCTTATTTTAAACACCTATATAAGGGTTTTGAAAATTTTAATAACTTATAAAATAAACATAATCATACTTATAATATCATATATTATCTTTATGTAATATCTTATTACCTATTTGTTACTAATGATTCATTATTTTCAATATTTTAGCTGTTAATTTCCTAGTCTTTCGGGTATGTTTTGACTAATTATTTTTGTTCTTATTATTTTGATCATGATTTAATCATATCCAAAATTTAAACCATGATTTATTTATCATATATATTCATTATATATTTATTTATTATAATCAATATTATTTTTAGATAAGAAATTAAATGCACCATTCAAGGAGATAGTATGTTATATATACGCATGAATGCTACTTTCATTTATTTATCATATTAAAAGAATGGAAATTAAATGATATATATGTATATAAAAATTAAATTATCATATTTATATCATATATATCGTCTATTTTTACTAAAACCATTGTTTATATATTACATTTAAATTTTTAATGAATCACATCACATTGAAGAGGTGGTAGTCCACATGTCCACAAATGATGTTATCATATTCTGGTAAAATGGAAGGAATGAATGTATGTTTATATAAATAGTTAAATAATCATAAAAAATTAAAAATATCATATATATCATATATAAAATATAAAATTTTCATTATTTATAACCTTTTTTGGTTAGAAATTGAATAACTAATGACATCGATTTGTGAGACAGTAGGCTACCGTTCACACAAACGATGATTGAGTATCCCATTTTGATGGATGTGTGTGAAAGTGTAGGTAAAAATCATTGCATAAAAACATCAAATTATATTTAATATATTGATTTTATTTTATAAAAATAATATAAAAATAATATAAGGGGTGGATAACTAAATGAAATAGAAGTGATCATTGAGGAATGTTACCTTTTATTTAGGTTACTACTTTTGGTTTATACCAAAAAAACCATCTTGTTTTAAATTATTTAAAAAGTTAGTCTTCTAGGATGAGGTGAGGGATGTTGGGATCTTAATTGGTCATTTTTGGATGTTACTATGGTCTTCAGAGTTGTGAATAAGTTTGTGGGGTGGCTTCTTTTTTATGGTGGAGGAGGGACATTCTTGTAAATTTTTGAAGAGGGAATTCCACCCATGTTTATTCCATGCTGATTAGATCGAATAAAGAACGAAATTAAATCCACGTGACTATAGGGTCTAAATATGGCCAAAAAATGGTTTTTTTGCATGTGTATAGTTCATTTTCCCTTACATTTAAGGTTTAGTCCACTGTTGAGCTCATTTTTCTCTTAATCACTATAATTAATTTTAATTAATTTCACTATTATTTTTGGTGAAAAAAAGTTTAGAATATTATAAATTATAAATAATGATTTTTAAAAATGTGGAATAAATTTTTATAAATTTCAATCACATAAGTGGTTGAAATTAATTTAAATTTAATCCCATAGATGTTACAATAAAGGAGGTTTTTAGTGTAAAAATGTTCAAAAGGAATAAATGTTTTTATATACAATTTCAATGTAAAATTGATTAAAATGACATAAATTTTATTAATTTATGTATAATTTATATAATGTGACTTTAAATCAAATTTTAAATATAATTTAACACCATAAATAATTTACATGAAAAATAATTTTTCAATTAAAATTCATTATTTTTAACTATTCAAAAAATATAAAACTTCATAAAAAGATACCAAAAATTACCCTAACATAATTGTGATATTTCAATTTAAGAAATTAGTTTTTATTTTTTCATATTAAATTTATAAATGTGTCAGAATTTAAATTTAAAATAGGCTTTCCATTAAAAGGTGCTACAATTTCCTTTATAAAAATATTGGTTTTAAGTGTAAAATTTGGTTTCTTCTCATCTTATAATTATAAAATCTATTGGATAAATTTTAAAAATATTTTATATCATATATTATATATATTTAATTATTATCATTCTATAATTTCAATTAATTTAATTTATTATATTAAAAAACATTGTGAGTATAAAAACTTCTCTTTTATATTCAATTGAATTTTATATTAATATATAATTAATTGGTAATAGATGAATTCATCTTATATTTATGTGAAAATATACTTTGATAAGTTAGTTAATACTATTTATAACTACTAATTTAATTTCTAGGTTATGTCTTATTATAATATTTTAATAATATATTGTTGTTTAGTGAAACATAGTCTTGCATGTCACACAAGCTATCGAAGAAACACGTTATTACATGATATTCAAGCTAATTCACTGTTGAATTCATAGAAAGATATATAATATATTAAATATACAAAAAATTATTAAGTTTCCATATTAATTTCTATGTTTTGGGATTCATGTCTTACACACTATATAATGTAATGTTCTTCTATTAGAATTTTGGGGCACTGCAATCTATTTCTTGAAAAAAAACTTTTTCATCATGTCTATGAGTTTTATTTTAAATTAAATTATACCACTTATATGAATTGAATTTGGTAAATTTGATTCCATATTTTGAATTATTAAAATTTATATTATTTAATATAGTTAAATTAATTTTTTTCTTAATGAAAAGTGAAAACAATAAATATATTTTACCACAGTTAAGGTTAAAATGGGTTTATCGAGGGGTTAAAAAAATAAAACTATTAAAATGACCTAAAAAATTATGTAATTTTCATGGAAATTATTCAATATTATAACCTATAATATTGTGAATATTCTATTTTTTTATCCTTATAGCATGCCAAAAATGTGATTACACCTTTTTATTTTTCAAAATTTCATGTGTGTCCTCTAACCCACTTATAAAAGGACCCCACTATTATCTCTCTTTCATACATTGAAAACATTTTGGTTCAGAAAATACAAGACCAAATAACTTCCTTACTTCTCTCCCCATGAACAGGATAACATAGTATTATTAGAAGGAAATCCTATGAAGTATTTTGGTGATAATCTATGGAGGTTTTATGAAGAAGAGGTATAATGCATAACCAAACATTTTTATTTTATTTCTTCTTCCACGAACTAAAAATAGTATTTTAATATGATAATAAAAAATATTATATCTCATAAAAAGAGTTTTTATTTTGTTAATTTAATAACCTAAATTTATCTCATATTATATCAAATGAGAAACCAAACGAATATTCGTGTGTATAGCAGACTATCGCCTCACGAACTGATGTAATTGATTTTTCTATCATCATATCTACATGATTTTTATAATGACATATTTAAAGTATATATATACGTGTTTGTGTTATATTTTAACAAAATTATACTCCTGAAAATTTGATATCACAAATACATTCTTACTTTCCATTCCATGGGAGAGATGATAAATTCAGCAATGTGTATGGTGGACTACTACATTGCGAAGTGATACGATTCATTTTTCCCTAATTCTTTTCATGATAGTTAATAAGGGTAAATTTTATTAATATTTGTGATAAATATGAAATAATTATTATATTTGTGAAATAATTTTCATTCTAAAAAGATAATATTCAATTTACTTTTTTACTGTTCCATTCATTGAAAGATGATAACAACATTCGTGCTCATGGGTGGAATACCACATCCATGAAGCGATGTGATTTATCTATCAACACCATATAAAATGGATTATATATATAAGAGTATTTAAATAAATAATGTTATATTTATGATATAATGATCATTCCAAAAATATTAAATAAAACATACCTTCTTTCCATAATGATCATTGAAAATTGAAACGTCACTCATGCGTACATACGACCTACCGTCTCCATGACTGTAACATTGTTCATTTTTATAACCATAATTCATGATTGGTTTTAAAATTATAATGGAATTATAAATATGATAACAATTAAAAGATTATTATTCAGAAGTAGATGGAATAATTACCCTTTGTACCGTAATTAACCTACCAAATTCATTTTGGACATGTCAACCGTATATCAATAAAATGAACAAAATAAACATAATTAATTATGTAAGAGTGTATTACAGGGTAATATGTGAAATAAAATAAATAGTAATATTGATTTATTTCATCCATAAATAAAATAATTAACATAAATTTATTATAGAGGAAGATCAATAACGCTCGTGAGGGGTCAGACTCAGGGTAAGAGAATCTTTAATTAAAAACCTCGTTTTAAAATGTTTTAAATATTCATTTTCAAAAAAATATATTCCATGTCAATATTCTAAGAATATTTGGTGTTTTTATATCTAAATAAATGGATTTTAATGTACATTTTATGCCCATTTATTATATTCTTTCGAAGGAGTTCAAAAAGAGAATCTTTTTATGGAATATTCATCTTTCTTTATAAAAGGAATGTTCTATTTTTATTTATATGAAGACAATGAATTTTCATACTATCATAACCAATATTTTATGTTTTATTCCTTTATAAAATTCTATGTTTTCTTCAAATAAACATCCTCCATCATTTTTAGGGTATTTTGGTATTTAAAATGGTGTTTTGAAAAAGTAAAGTGTATTTCAATATCCAAAAATGTTTTACACATGGGTTAAAAAATGATTTTCAAGGGGTTTATAATAAAAAAGGTGCAAGAATAAAGTGTTTTATTGATGATATTTTACTTTAGGATTATATATGTGAAATATATGATCTTGATACAAATTATATGATGGGTTGAGCCCCATTATATCTTATAGGTGAGCTAGATATAGCTTATACAAAGTGTTTAGCTTCATCATAGCTCATTAATAATGGCTGAGCCTGTTATAGCTTATGGGAAGGATGAGCCCCAATATATATCTCTAATTAATTAAGTAATGATTATGTTCTATGTAGAATTATATTTTATGATGATTATATGATTATTCTAATTGCAAGAGTTTTGATAGGGTTTTATGAATATGAATCCTTATGTTTCTAAAATAAACATGTTTTTCATTTAATTTATATGGGGTGTAAATGTTTTATTTTAGAAAAATGTGTGTGTATTTTTTATATGGTAATGTTTTATTTTATATTCTCCAAGAACATTGATGATAAATGGAAAAATTATATGGGTATTTATGTTTTCCATTTGACTAAAAAATGTCTTATTTTTTATCTCCATTACTAAAATTTTTGTGCTCATGCCACATTTTAAAATATTTTCCAGAATTTTTTATCTATGGGTAAGGTAAAAAAAGAAGTAAAGTTGAAATATAAGATATTTGTTCATTGAAATAAATAACTTTTTATTTTAAAAGTTTTACGTCATAAGAGAAATAGATACAGATCAGAATTATCCACTTTGTATTATATAGTTTTGTTATATTTGATTTATGACATTATTCTATAAATATATAAACATTATAAGATCCTCAAATTTAATAGAATTAATTCTTGATTTAAAACTGAAGATAATATATTTTTTTACTGATGGGTCCTTATAGTTGGAAGCATAGTTAGGTTTTGATAACTATAGAGTTTTTGATGTTATTTAAACATATTTTAAAACATTTATATAACCAGAATGGATAGTATTTTTGGGAAAAATACTATTATTTTAGGAAAATAAAAAATATTTTATGATACCATGTTTAAGGATGTCTTTGTTTTTATCCACCTTATAAGATAGATTACAGTGATTTTATTGATACTATCACACTAGACGTTTTTGGTTTTAGTAAATGGATCAATCTATAAAGCACCAATATAATAATGGAAGTGAAAAAAATAAGGTGTTTTTTGAATGAATAACTAAACAGAATGGAAAAAATAGTGATAATATTGTGGTTATTATTAACCAAATATGAGATGTTATTATTAATAATTTGATCTTTGGTGAGTTTCTTGACACATTAAACGAGGGAGAAATTAATCTCTAGGGATGTTTGGGTGATATAGATCATAATTGTTAAAATATTCAAAGAACCACGTAACAATATTATTGGATGAAGAACCCAAGAAAATGTATTAAATGTTTGATAAGATGTTTTGTATGTAGTAAAGGAGGGAATAGTGTAATAATCTACCAATGAAAAATGAAGCATCTAGATACTTCCATGAAAGGGAATAAAAATAATCCCAAGATATTAATTGAATTTTTAAATGTGGGGAGTATGGAAATTATAAAAATAGATATCCTAGAGGGAAATATCAAGAATGGGATTAGTAAGACTATGTAGATAAATGTCTACCGATTCCTAATTTCATTATAGTTGAAGATGAGGAAACTGAAAATGACATATGAAAGGCACAGTTTATATCTTGGATTATTTTTTTGAATTGTTTAATATAAGGAAATGATTCATACTTATTTATTTAGGAAATAATTATTAAGGAATATGGTGTAAAATCATGTTTAATGGGTTATAAAGGATGTTGAGTGATGAGGGTGTGTGTGTATAAGGATTTAAGATTTATGATGTAGTCTTAGATTTATGGATGATCTTAAGTTTAAATTCATTAATACAGTTTTGATTTTTTATGTGACTAGACTACATTTGGAGTTATTTATTGAGTTTTGATAGATATTTAAGGTATATTTAACCTTAGGTTTAACCTGTGGATTATTTTTGAGGAATAATTCTCTTTTCATTTTATAGACATAAGTTTAAAGGTATTTATAACCCTTATGGTCTATATTCTCTTTTATGATTAAGATTAATTTTCAATTTTTTTCATAATATTTTTGGGAATTTAATAAGAATTATATTAGTGATTTTTTATAAAATGAACAACCAATCAAATCCTACAAGGTCTTTGAACTTGATTCCAAAACCCTAGGGTGATAAGGGTGCAATGTCTGTCACTGGCTTATAGGATGTACCAATTAGTATAAATTTTTTAATGGTTTAAAAGATAATTATTACGTTTACTATTGAAGAATATTTTTTAGGGATAACCATGGGATTGAAAATTGATATGGTGATTAGGTGATTAATGTTATTTTAGAAAAAGCTCATAATTTTGGGAGCCTAATATGATTACGGTTTACTAAACATTATGATATTTTATTTAAGTAATAGAATTTGAATTATGTTTTTGAAAAATATATGATTTTAAAATGTCTTTATGGTGGTTAATTATATTTGTGTAAATTATTATTATATCTTAGATATTATATGATTTGGGAATATACTTTTTTGGCATGAGACTTTAAAAGTGATTTGTGTTATTTGAAGATAAATGTTAAATCAATATTGGAACAATACTTGATCAAAAAATTCTAATTTTTGGGTTTAAATAATAGTTAAGAATGTTTTGAATTATTTTAAGGTTAATTATTTATTGAATGATTTATTTTCAACTTTCAGAATTACTGTAATTTTTTTGAGATTAATGATACGAAGGTATATTAATTATCAGAAATATATTATCATATTCTAACCATTTAAGGCGGGGATAATTTTTAAATATAATAGGAATATTTGTTTATCATTTTAGGGATTATGGTATCCATTATATGTTTTTAGGACTTTAGGAATGGAAAATAAAACATGAATACTCATTATTTGAGAAAAAAGAATAGATTGTGGTGGAAATTGATTAAAGGATGAAATTTCCATTATCAAGTAAGTATATTTCTTTATGTTATTATTATATATGGTAATGTAATTCCAAAAATATAGTAAATTAATATTGAAAAAATTTCATATTACCATCATTTCAGATGAAATCAATGGTCTTTTCTCACCTATTTGTTTTATGGTTTTGTGGTTATTGACATTCCCATGATCATTAAATTTCTTAGGATCAGAGATCTAGGTTTCTCTCTGTCATTATTTGGGAATTATGTTTTTATTCTATGTTTATATCTTTATTTATTATCAATGTTCTCCTAATTGGAAACCATGTTGTTTATAATTGTAGATGAATTTTTTACTTCCCTTTTCTCCATTACAAAGAGGATGTTTTATTAAACCATTTTATAATATAGGTTTCCAACAATGGTAATTTAAAATTTTAATAATTTGATTATTAAGATAATGTTAAACTTTATAAGAAAAAATTTATTAAATGGGAGGATAATTTAACACCTTGCGATTATTAAAAAGGCAATCCTTGCTCGATAGCGTACAAGACACACAACACTGAGCTTAAATGAACCAAGTAGTAATGTTACATAAAATATAACAATTATAAATAAGTTTATAAAATTGGTAGATATTAATAATAATAAATAATTTATTATAAACATATATATGTCTTAATCAATATAAATTTATTGATAAATGATTATTAAATAATCAATCAGTTTTTATTAAAGTAAATTAATTCATAAAAAATGTTTTTTTGAAAAAATGATTTATATTGATTTTTTTTGATAAAATAGTATAATTATTATATAGAAATTATTAATAATTTATTTGGAAAAGTATACAAAAATTTTGAAATTATAATGTAAAAATTATATAGGGATTTTTTTTTGTTTTTATGATATTATAGATTTTTCGGTAAATTTTGAAAATTCTGATTTTTGTAAAATGTTCATTTATTTTCAATAAATTATTTAATGATAGTATCATTATGTTTAGAATTTTATTTAAAAAAACATAATAATTATTTAATATTTTTAATTCTATTAATTAAATTTGAATCATCTTTATATTTTATTTTAGTATATGTTTATTTTTGGGTTTAAAATTGGGTTTTCTTGAATAATAAATTTAATGTGGATAATGTTTCTCCATTTTAAACTATTTGAAAACCAAAATAATTAATTATTTAAATTAAATATATATATTATAAATCAATAAATATTAATTTAAATTTATATAATGATGATTTCTAGTCATAGAGTTTATATAAAATCATCTTCTTCTTGAAAAATACATTTCTTAAAAAACTTATTTTTTCACTATGTTTGTTTGTTTTATTTTAAATTTAATTCCACCACTTCTATGAATTTAATACCATAAAATTGGTTCCATATTTTTAATCATAATAATTTATATTATTTAGTCATTTTAACTTAGTTTTTTGTCAAAATGAATAGTGAAAATAGTAAAAATATTTTATCAAATTTATGGTGAAAACAGGTTTACTGGGGGATTAAATGAATAATATAAGGGTAAAGATTATATAAAAACTCAAAAATTATATTTTATTGTAATATTTTGACCTTATATATTTTAGTATTTATAATTATCCATTTTTAGGCTTGTGGAATGTGAAAAAATATGTAGAAACCCTTTTATTTTTAGCAATTCGAAGTGTGTCCTCTCCCACACTTATAAAAGGCAACAACTATTTTCTCCTCCTAAAAACATATAATCCTTATTGTTTTTAAAATACCTACCCAAATAACTTCCATAATTTAATCCACATGACCTAGTTCCCATGGTTTGATCATAAATTCATCCTATGAATATTTTTGTTACTAACATATGGAGGTTTTCTGAAGAAGAGGTATTGTGCCTAACTGAGAATTTTTATTTTATTTCTTATCTTATATACATAAAATATTATTTAATTATAATGATATAATAAAACAAATATTTCCCATATAATGAGATTTTATTTTTCAAATTTCATAACCTAAATCCATCTTATCTTACATCAAATGAAAAACAAAACCATCATTGGTGTTTAAGGTGGACTACTTCCTTGCGAACCAATGTAATTTGTTTTCCATCATCGCCTATAATGTCTTTTTATATTGATGTATTTAGATAATATATATGATATTTTTATCATAATAATAATTTTGGTATTAGGAAATCATATATATATCCTTAATTTTCATTCATTGGTGTATACAATAACATCGCTCATGTGTACAACAAACTATAGCCTCGTGAAGAGATGTTATCCATTTTTCACTAACACCTTTTATGGATTGTAATAAGTATAAATTGAATGAATATCTGTGATAAATATTAAATAATTATGAAATTCTTGACAAAATTTTAATTCTTAAAATATAATATATCATTTTATTTATTAACTTTTTATTCATTCAATGATGATAATGTCTTTCAAGCGTACGTGTAGACTGTCGCCTCCATGAAGGGATATGATTCTTCCTTCATCAATAGATCACATGGATAATATATATAGGTGTAATTAATGAAAAAATATGATATTTTTAACAAAATTATAATTATTTAATGTTATGATAATACTTACCTTATTTATATAATTATTGTTGAAAACAGGAAACGATACTCATGTGTACAAATGACATATTGTCTCCATGATCGTATCATTGTTTATTTTTCATAACCATATTACATGATTGGGTTTAAAAGTATAATTTATTTTTAAATAAGATAACTATTTAATTATTATTATACTAGATATGATAGAATAATTATCACTTTGACCATATTCAACCTAGTGAAGTCATTTTGGACATATGATCCAAATATCATCAAAATGTCCAACATAAACTAAATTAATTAGGTAATTATATATAATATGGATATTTTTAAAATAAAAGGAATAATAATATTGAAATTTTTTATCATGAAAGTAGATAATTAGAATACATTCAATATCTAGGATGATAAAAAACATTCGTGATGAGTCAAACTCACGTTAAGAGAGTCACTGATTAAAAACCTTGTTTTTAAAAGTTAAAAAGAATTATTTTCTAAATATTGTTTTCCATGTCTATATTATTAAAAAAAATTATTTATGTTTTTATATTAAAATAAATGTACTTTAAAGGATATTTAAAACATATTTTTTCTTTATTTTTAAGGTTTTAAAAAAATAATCTTTTTATGGGATGTTTGCCTTTCATTAGAAAATACAAATATAATGTTATATTTTAACAAATACGATGAAAGGTAATTTCACAAATTCCATAAAAATTATATGAAATTTGGTTAATTTATAATATTTCATGTTTTATTAAAATAAAAACCCTCATTCTCCATTTATGTGTATTATGGTATTGAAAATGGGTTTTTACAAAGGAAAGGGTATTTCAATATCGAAAATGGATTTTCACATGGTTTAAAAAGTGTTTTAAGGGTTTTTTGAGGAAAAAAGTGAAAGAATAAAATGTTTTATTCATGATATGGTACTTGATATTAAATATGAGAAATGAGTGAGCCAAACACCACTTATATGATGGGTAGATCCCTATTATATCCTAAGGGTTATCCTTATATAGCTTATACGTAGTGTTCAGAACTTTTATGGATCATGAAAAATGGGTGAGCCCAATATAACATATAAAATGTGTGAATACCATTATAGATCTCCAATTAATTGGATATTAATTATATTATCTAGATAATCATATTGGATGTCACTTTTATGTTTAATGCACTTGTAAGTGTTTTGAATGGGTTTTATAATAATAAAACTTTAAGTTTACAAAAAGAAAAAAGTGTTTTGATTTTATTGATATGAGTTGTAAAGGGTTTTTTGAGAAAAAAAGTAATTTTCATGTGGAATTTTTTATTTCTCATGATTAATGAACATTAAATACAGTGTTAAATATTACCTGGGTATTCATGTTATTCACTCTACTAATATATTTCTTCTTTTTTGTGTCCCCTACCATGATTTTTTTGATCATTCTATGTTTTAATTTTTTTTCACCTGTTATAATAATGGTTAAGGGAAAATAAGATTTGAAGATGAAATTTATGAACTTTTTTGATGGAAATAAATAATTTTTTATTTTAAAATTTCTATATAAAAGGAAAAATAGATATTGATTAGAATAATCCACTGTTTATTATAGAGTTTTTTTATGTAAGAGTTATGACGTAATTTTCTAAAACTATAAACATGAATATAAACTCAAATGTAAGAGAATTAATTATTTTCATAAATATAAATATTAAGTAACATATATGTCCATTTCCTCATAAATATTAATAATATTATCTATAATTTTTTTTTGTAAATTCTATAATAAAAAAATAGCATTCTAAGTGGAAAATATGATTTATTCATATTATATAATAAATTATTATATTATATCTTTTTATTATTTTATATATTAAAAACATTTATATATCACAATAATTAAACCAAAATAAAAGCATTTTTCTTCTATTATCATGATTTTACAACAAAATCATCTCATAATCATCCATTAATTATGGTATGTTAATATTTTTGTTGGTTTAACCATATACATAAACAATGATATGTTTTTATTATCATATATTACAATTGTAATATAATATAATTAATTAAATATTTGATTGTTTTTAATTTTGAAATTTATATATAAAAATTTAACTCACTATTTAATAAAACACCCTTTATTCACTAAGAATCATCGAAACATGTTCATCATCGAATTCCACATTAAAGATCATATCCAAGAATCAAATAGATAGAAATTATAATATTATATATAATTATAAATAATCAATTATAGTTCCTCTTATGATATAGTAAATCTGAACATTATGAGATTACAAAATAACCACATCAGTTTTAAGAAACTAGTTCAAAATGATCAAAATTTCTCAAAAACAATATTGAAAATAGTTAATAATTGACTAATATAAATATTGAAAATTATAACAAGTTAATATTGTAATGGTATTGGGATATAAATAAGGTTATTAACTAAGTGATAAATAGATTAATGTGGGTCATGTGTCAAATTAGAGAACATTTGATTAAGCATGAATGCAATTTAAGGCAATCCTTTTCTCAAATTTAATTTCATGATACATATTTCATATTGTGAAACATGATATACTTTATGTGGTGTAATTTCCTAATAAATAATTTATTATATCATATTCATGTAATTATTTGGGTTTTAGGGGTCTTATCTTGTACTTTTTTAAACCTCATTGGATTGAAAAATACTGAAGTTGAAAGAGATTTTGATAAAAATGTTACTCAAACCGCAAGGGTTTCGATTGAAAATATTATTTTAAAATAATTATTTTTTTCTAAAGTTAATACAGTTGGGGAAATATTATTATTTCTAATAAATATCATCATTTTATTTGGATATACATAGGGTTTTTCTTGTCCCCTTAAAATTTCATTTCCCCTTCTCTTATGTTTTACCCAAAGCGTTTCTTGTAAGAGAAACGAACTCCATATCTTTTTATCAGTTGGGAATATCCTTTTTACAATATATATATATATATATATATATATATATTCATTGTATGATTTTTAAAATTTCATTATCAATTATTAAATAATTGATTAATTTCATTTTCCACTACCCAACCTTTTATTTTTTTAAAGAAATCTTATATATTTTCTATATGGGTTGTTTTTTTTTCAAAATGTGAAAAGATAATGTTTTTAATGTTCATGTATGAACATGTCATTATAATTACTTCTTAATTTTATATAATTATTTATCTATAAGTTTTCATGGGTTTTAAAATATATTATTTTTTCTTAGAATTACAAAATATTTCTTTTGAAAACATTTCAAAATATTAAATTTCGTATTCAAAAAGAGTTTTCTCGAGAACTTATAAATTTTGTGTTATCAAAGTTATTTTACTTGGATACATATTATTCATCATAAATGATATTTTTCAAATGATACTATGCACCTTTTTTCTTAGGATGGATTATGAAATGTTCTTTTCCATCATAGAAAAAATCCATCCCGACCATTATCTTTCCTAGTCATTGACATTTTATAAACCTAATTTTTATTCAAGTTACTCCAGTGTATGTATACACTATTTCGTTATTACATTGATTAAAGGGTGTTCACCTAGATGAAATACATCAATTTATTAAGGAAATTATTGACTTAAATATATACCCGTTATCTATATAGTTAAATTACCACATTATTTGTCGTGATTGAACAATATTTTCTTAAAAAATTACTTGATGTCATTGGATACACATTTATTTTTATATGTTTATCATGTCATGAATATTAATGTATTTAAAAAATATCCATTATATAAATCCATTTTTAAAATTCTATGATACCCATTTTATTTCCATGGATTCAATGTGATATACTGAATGAATTGATTTTAGGTGGAACTAATATATATGGATGATGATAGGTGGGGTACTATACCACCCTCTAATGCATTTGTTAATGTTTTATATATCATAAGATAATATAGTGTGATATTTCTTGGATATTAAAAAAAATAAATGTCAAGCCTTATTAGATATGATCACAAACTAAAGGATGATCTTTCATGTATAAGCTCACAAAATAATGGGTTAACCATGTTGTATATTCTCACAATATGATGAAACTATATGATTATGTTTTTACTACATTATTGTGATTATTCTTATTAAAATGTTTTTTTCTCATAGATCCTATTTATTTATCTAATTTTCCACACTTTTTTTTATATTTCTGTTGTTATATAATGAGTTACACCATGTTTTGTGATATAAGTTTTGTTGGTTAATGTTTTTTAAGTGTCCTGATTATACCCACATTCTCATCTTATTCTCAATTATGATCATTGATTATATTACTTATATTCACCCTTACTAAGTATTTGAAATTACAATTTGGTATGTTTCTATTTTTCAATGTCATAAAAAATATAAATTCCTTTGATGTGTCCAGAAGAGTTTATTATGTAGAGAATTTCTAAAAGACATTGAATAATTGTTATAGAGAAAGTAGTGGAAAAAATATCTATTTAATGCAAAGAAAATGGGTCTTATTTGTTAAATATTTTTTTCTAACTCTAAAAATCTCTAAACCTAAAATGGTTATTAGAATGTAAATGATAAATTATTTTTGAAAGATATTCTAATTAAGGATTTTTATCAAATATAGTGTGTAAATAATATTTTTTTAGCATTGGATCAAGGAGTATTGGTCTATGGTGCCTTATACTTCATAATATTCCTTTAAGATTTAAGGAAGGTAAAAGTAATATAAGGAACATGATTAGTTTAAATCTACGAGTTTCTTAGATCCCCTAAGATGAATAATATATTTATTTAGTATTAAATGGTCATGAAAATTTAGAGATTATTTATTCGTAAATGCACATTTTCTTATACCCATTAGATATGTGATGCTAATAAAAAGAGGATTAAGTAGGTGTCTTATATTACTTTATTGATCATTAAAATGTAGAGTGAATTTATTTGTAAATTCACATTATATTATACATATCATAGACATGATGTATGCATCAAGATAATCAATGATTAAACTTAATATTAATGAAAATCATTCCATTTTAATTTTAAAATATGATTTTTAAATAGTGTAATTAACCCATAACCATATGACAATTTTAATGAAAGATCGATATTTTATGAGTTACTAAGTGAATAAAATACATTTTTTTATAAATCATGTGTTTAGATGAAATGGTTTTTGTAATACTAAGTCAATAAACAAACTTTCTTCGAATAAATACAATAAGTTAATCTTTGTAACTATTATAAAGTTTGTATAGGTCATTATATAAATCTCTAATATTGAAATGCCACAATCATATGAAAGGCTATATTTTCATAAAAGGGAGCACATCTTTTCTCGATATAGTGGGAGAAATATTGACTCACATATAGTCAACTATTAAGTTGTATAAATATTTTTTATAGGAACAGGTTCCCCAAAAGACTGTGGGAAGTGATTGTTCTAGAGTCACATATTATGCATAAAATTTAAAACTATAGAGAGGTTTTATGATAACTAATTCAAGGTAATATATTATTAAATAATAATAATAAATTATTATCTTAAAAAAAGTAATTATAAATTAACATTAATTGAAATGTATATATTAATTTAGAAAAATTGATTCCATGTACCAAAATTATGTTTGTATTTTGGATGATTCTCCAAATAATGTAAATCCATATGTAGGTATTCAAGAGAAATTTTACATGGGTGGTACAATAATGGTACAAATAAGTATTGGATTATTTTAATAAGTCTTCATTAACAAATTTATTATAATTCTATGTTTTAAAAAAACTTTATATGATCATAATATTAGGGATTGGATACCAAGAACACCATTCATTGATGGTGGTTATATGATGCAACTAAAAAGGGTTGGTGACACCATAGAATTAAAATATAGAATAAAAGTTATAGAGGTTTAATTTATATATTTATACAAGCATCATGATCATAGAATAATCATTTGGAATGAAATTATGACTATTTTTTATAAGAGGTTTTTGGTGGTGCTGCAGTTTTCCTTTTAAAATATGGTGGGAATATATATGGAAAAAAATTATTTTTCTTATTGTTAGTTAGTAATATATTTAAATTATATCTTTAAATATTTGATTAAAGTGTTAAACAAATTTATATTGAAAAATATCTAATAATTTTGATATAAGGGTTTCTTAAACCAAGTCAATGTACATATACTGATAAGGTATTGAAAACGATATGTGTCTAGTACTTAGAAAGGTAGGAAAACTTATTTTAGGGGTAAATATATAGACTTTTTAATGATTATCTGATCTTATATTTCAGTTAGGATAAGGGAACATGCAATATAATCTCATTAAATCAAGTTGTTTCCATATCTAAAAACATCAAGTATGATGTATCTAAATAAGTAGTATAAAATATGTAACATTTTTTATGTTCTTGGAATCATACAAAAGTTACTATCAAAGATGCCAATTTTATGAAATGGGAAAACATGATATACTCAATATTATTATCTCCTGAGTGATTTTACTCAATGAGGTGAAGTATGGAAGAAAAGTGGCCATATAGAATAAATGGAAGGCATAATGAATAATACCATTTCTTAAAAGAAACATGATCTTATCGTGTGAAAGATAACAGGTTGATGGCTAGCTAGTTTGATTTAGTAGAAGTTGGGGTGTTGTGAAATTGAGTTCCCTAGACACATCTAGAAATGTAATTTTCAACCACCACATCATGTATGTAGTGATTTGTGTATGATGTATTCTTACCATAATAGCGTTGATGCTTTTGTGTCGACTATTAAACATAATAATGACTTTATATTATTTAATATATAAAAATGATATAATTGTTCCTGGAAACTTGAGATATTAATATAGTAATATTAAACATATTTTCAATATATATATATCATACTAACTAGACACAAATGATATTAGACTATCAAGTCCTAAGGGATCATAAGAAATGAGAAATCTTCTCTTGTAGTTTTCACTTAGTGATCTAGAATAATAGAGATCATGTTGACTGGCCCTCTAAAAGGAACACCATATCATTATGGTGTTATAGGTTATTTTTATTTATAAACACATATATTGGTCTCTCTACTCTAGATAATTATCATTGTGTATCATTTCATAGTGTACTTTGATTCAAAAAGAAAACCATAAAATTTATGTCATGGATAGGTATTTTGTCTTGATTGAATCATTGGTGACATTATATTGATTGAAATATTAAGATATGATTTTTCTCTTTTGTAAAGTAAGAGAGGTATTAAGCCTAGTTTTCATGATGTTAGTAACTTTTCTAAATCCATGTACATGGTATAATAAGGTAAGTATGTTTGGTAAGGTCATCGAATAATAAATAAATAAAGTATGAAGACATAAAGCGTGCATCCTTCTATATGATATATCACAAGACAAAAATATTATATTACACAATATATATTAGTAGTTGTTTTTTACTATTTTTCCTAATTTATTCTTCTTTAGGGACATGATGTGTTGTTAGATACCACTCTTGGTCTGTGGGTATGAATTACTTCTATCAATATTATATCCTAGATGGTAATAAACAAAGTGTGACCAGAATGTTGTCTAGTTTTAGTAAATTACGTTTTTGGACTTGGTGGACCCCATAGCAGGGGCCTAATGAGACAAATGTTTAAATAATCACATAAATTAATTAAATTCACCATTATTTTAGTTTACAATAATAAGGGTTGAATTTATTTTAATGTTTTATTTAGAAGTTATTTATTGAATACAAAGAAAATATGTTGTAAATGAATATTTATTTATTTTAGGTTCATTTAATATTTTTGGGAGAAATGAGTCGATTTAGTGACTCATATTTTATCAAATATCATATATTTAGTGTTATAATAATTTTATGGAATACATATGAAATTATAAATTTTTTTACTAGATCATATATATTTTTTAGGTATTATATAGAATTTTTAATCTGTTTAGGGTCTAAATTGAAGTTTATGAGACTATTTACTTGCCTATATAAACATGGAGAGGCCCAACTAGGACTACTATTCACTCACTCAAATTTGGGAGCATCACTCTCCTCCCCATATCTTGGAGAGTGAAAGAGTCATTTAGGGATTCTAAATATGAGTTCTCCTTCTAATATCAAAAAAATAGTTTTGTTGTAATCATGTGGATGCTAAATAATTCTTTGGTTATCTATATTAGCCCTTATTAACCATAATAGACAATACATAAATATTTTGAATTATGTTTTGATGATTTAGGGAGTTCCAATTTTTTTTCCTTCAAATGATGATCACCAATGATGAGGGAAACATGTTTTCAATCAAAATCAAATGAGGTACATTTTCTTTTTTTATTTATAGTTTCTATTTTAATTATTCATTCCTAATTAAATAAAATGGGGTCTTAAGGTTGTACAGGGTTTTTATTACACTGGTGATGAAATTAATACATTGACGACAGTGTAAATTTTTTATTTTACACGTATTCATGATTTTGATATTCCCTAGGTTCCAAAATAATTTAATTTATTTTCTCTATCATATTTATGTAAAAAATATTTGATAACTTTATTTTATAACTATCTTTTTATATTTTGTCTTAAAAATGGAATAGAAATGACTTATGGCGATATTCTACTAGGAATGAACTCAAAACCTATATACATACTGATTTTTTTATATATAATTCGTTATATATGATTCGTGATAGGGGAAATAATCTTATTCATTTATTGGTGATCCACATGTGCATTCTCCAAGTTTTATATTTTTTAATATTTTCATGTGATGACATTGGGTCACATGGAGTAGTTTTTTTGGTAATTTTTGGATTTATATATCCCATTGGATATTTTTTTTATTGTGAGTCCATATAATTCATTCCCATATATTTTCATTTATGTTTATTTGGTATTTTTTCATATCATATAAAAAAATTATTACATTTTTTTATTAATTCTTTTGTTGTATATATATATAAATGATTATACATATGCCACATTTTATTAGATTTAAATTTTTAAAGTGTTTATTTATTAACATGGATTGATATTGTATGTACACCTTATCATGTATTCATTGTAAGGATACAATGATTTAATTTATTATAATTTAGAGGGTGTAATTATTCCCAATATATTTTGATACATTTGAAATTTATTTCCAGACTATGACTATTAAGAGCATTATTTAAGCCATGTTTCCTACTATTTTGAGTGATGTGAATGGTTGAATTAGGATGATTTGATATAGTATGGTTGATACAAATAGATGACTACTCCCCTTCTACCATTATATGTTATATAATAGTGTGTTAATGTAGCAGTGATGTGGTGATGACACAATACATGGTAGTGGAAGTGATGTGGTTATGTGGTGATGATTATATGGGTTACAGATTATTTCATACACGTATTTTTGAGTGTTTAATGTGCTTATTTTTGTATTTAATTGATGAATATTTCCAATTCGAGAGTTTTTTTACTTGATTTATGTTTTACGAAAGGAAACATTGAATATGTGGAAAAGGAACAATAGTGGGAAAAAGGAGCTTAATGCAACTTCACATCGCGAGAAAAGTGATGTGGAAAAACACTAGAACTTTGAAGTTTAATTGGAGCTATAAATTCGAAAGCAAAGAACCAACACAGTGTGTACCTTCAGTACTCACTGTGTACCTTCAGTACACACCGTGTACCTTCAGTACACACCGTGTACCTTCAGTACACAATGTGTACATTTAGGAAACAATGTGTACCTTCAATACACGATGTGTACTTTCAGGTTGTGACATGCTGAAAACCACATAGAACAAGTCATGACAAGAATACATGCTACGAATGACCAGACACATCGTGTACGTTCAATACATGATGTGAAATTTAAATTTACAAAATAATGAATGAGATTTTTTCAAGAATCACATAGATGTGGAGGAGAACACATACCATGATTACATGACATTTACCCACAATACACTTCGTGAAGAAATTCAAACAGTTAAAGAAGAGTCTATGGATTCAATGTAGTGGAGGAAATACCAGATCTAAACTACATTACGTATACCCCAGATACATGTTGGTATGATGGTGATGTTTATAGAAAATTTAGGTGATACAAACAATTATTTTTATTGTAAAACACCTATAAATACGACCCTTGTCCCCACATTTGATGAATTATGGATGGGGAACAACCATCAGGCTCCTACTCGAAGAAGGTTCAATTAATCCACCACTTTCTATAAGATGTTTACATTATTTATTTCATACACCCACTCAAGGTTAGCATGATTGGGTGATTTATTTGTACCTCTACATGCGTGATTAAGGGGAAATTGATTGTAGAACCTATTATATAATTAATGAAATTCATATTGTGATTTCACATATGTTCATCAATTATATCTCTTTCCTGATTTCTTCTTCAATGATCATTGTGAGATAGGTTTGGGAATGAGTTTAATTTCTTTATATCTCTGATCATGACCATTTCATAAGTGAATTGAATGAATTTATTTAATGTGTGATCTTTGGGTTAGACATACATCATGACCATTGGTTTGGTTTCTTCACTATTTTAAAACTAGGTTTTGGGACACCCATACACTATAATCTGAAGTACCCGATGATGAGAAAATAAAAGCTTAAGATGTAGAGTATTTATCATGACCATTGAACTTTCTAAAACCTGATTCTAACAAATTCATTATTATTAATTAATTAGTTTATACATTTTTTTCTCATGAACCTAGAATCATTGTTGTCGGACACCCATTTAATATTTTCATATCCCACCTTCTTTTCCAAACCAATGCTCATTAGTTTAGATTTTTTTCATAAAATAAGAAATTAGTTTAGGTATTTTATAAATAATTAGTATTTTATCTAACCCTATCTATATGGGTTCGACCTCGGGCATTCAAATAATATATTACCCTATAGTTTAACAGTCTGTCTATTTTGTGTTTTTAAATTTCTAAATTCAGTGACCCAGTGGGAATTAATGACGCCTATAAGGATATCAGTTTTGATGTTTCTTTGTGGTATATAATATATGGACTTGGTTTATACACATGTTATGTGGATTAAATGACCTACACTAATTATTATTAGTGGAGGTGGATAGAATTTATCTTTTTATGAGAGTGATACTATTACTTTTTTGATTTATTCAAATCAGATAAATAATTGGTGAATGTGGCTTCATTTATAATGGTTGAATGTGGGTTTTTGTGGTGTAATATTGGGTTTAAAAAGATTAAGAAAAAAAAAAGATCTAATTAGTATGTTTAAAAGTTTGTATAGTGGATGTTGTGTTCTATTGGGATCCCAATTGGGTGGCACCAGATACCTTATGGTGGGTTCTAGGGAAGGATCCAATAGATGTTCCATCAGGTACCCAATGTGACACCGGGTGTCTGGTTTAAGTGAACCAGTTACCTGATAGCACCTAGTTATTTTTAAGATGAGTATAATAGTCATTATTCTCCCCCATCTATTTAAATCCCCACATATGATCATTGTTTCTAGGCTATCTAAGAGAAAGGTATGCTTCCTCTCTTATCCCCTTATTAGATTTTCTTCTTCTATTTGATGATAGGTGGATTTAGATGTATTTATTTGAAAGTTTAAGGTTTGTTTATCTCATTAATTCCTCTAATCTTCTCAATTTTCAATTATCTCTCATTGGGTTCGATTTAGTATGGGGATTTGAAATATGATTTAACTAGTGAATAGAAAAATTGTATTTCCATGATGGGGATTTGGTACGACCTAGTTCGAGAAGGCTCAAGATAGAAAATTTTTCATGGTTGTGAGTCGCTTCATTATAAACATGTTAATATCTTCATTAATTTTTTTCCCTCACATTTTGATAATATTTTTTATCTTTTTATTGTAAAATGTTGGGTATAGTAGACCTTGGAGTATGTTGGGATTGATCTTCACCCTATTTATTAAGGTTTCGATGAGGATACATCACCTAGTGAGTTTTTCCTCATTCATTCCTAAATGAAAATGTTTTTATGGTTGGGTAAATTAATTATTATTCATTTATAATTTATTATAGTTCCTCTTAGATGAGTTAGGGGCTTGTGGTCGATGATTGTTTTTGGAAATATCTTGGATAAACATGGGGTTATATTCAATGAGGGAATAATTTCAGGCTTGGGGTAGGTGGTGCCTAATATTACATATTTATATGTTATGCATATGATTTATGAATATTAATTATGGGTATGTGGGTGTTACAGACCCAATATGGAATCATTGGTGAGTACCTCGATGTGAGGTTGAGATAGTGGGGGGGGGTGAGACTTATAGTGTGTTACATAAGTTTTAATTATTTATAAACTAGCCACTAATAGCTAGTATTCCTATGATTGAGGCTCGATTAATGTGAATTTTAGCACCTATAGGGTTTAAATCATTGATAAGTGTCTCCAAAGGATTAAATAGGTCTTGTTCGTTATGTTACAATCACTTAGTGAAAGGGTTTTGAGAGAACCTATGGATTTTTTTGGCATCGTCTACATGGTATGTGATCATATATGCATATATGGGGATTACCCAAAATGGGAGTATGGTCTCCATGCATCTTGCGTAAAGAGAACAAGTTATCAAGATTATGATAGGTTCCCCAAAACCTATCATGTTAAAAACATGGTAACTAGTGACCTTATCTCTATATAAAAGGGAACTTATCCTTTGAGTATGGAATCTTGATGGGTGTCTCTACCCTAATTACTTGTTGAGGGACTTGAATGACATTCTTGTGTGGTATATAGTGTTAGGGTCTCAATTTTTATCAGGATAGGTAGTGATATAGACTTAATAGTAAAAATTAGTATGATGGGTTCCTTGGTAGCATAACCATTGTGAGATAGGTGGTTCTTTGAGATCATAATCCATATCAGGGAATGGAAAGGCTTATATTACTAGTTCCAGGGGTGAAATATTTTTGGGGTGGATAGCTTAGCAAGAAATTGGGTTGATGGAACCAATTCCTACCATGATATCCCATTCACCATGAATATTTAATATGATCATCTATATATATATAAATGGTGATAAATAATTCACCATACCTTATAAATTAATGATATATCTCTCACATTTCCTATTGTGTGAGGGCGAGACATTGTTCACCTGGGGGATATATTTACGGAAGGATCATTCACCTTGATTAGTTTTTTATTAGTGATATATCATTAACCTTGAAATATATCATTATTCCTATATATTAATATTTAGTAAAATATCTTTTATCAAGGGGTTATGTATTCATGATACGTTTTTCAACTGGAGATTCATCATTCACCCAATTTTAGGTTTTATTTGGTAATACATCATTCAACTAGTGATAAATTTCTCACCATGGGGTTTTGTTTAGGTGATAAATCATTCAAATAGGGGATTTATTTAGAGACATATCATTATATATGGGGGTTTTAGAAGATAGATCATTCACCTAGGTTCTTGTTTCATTGATGTATCATTCACCTTAGGGTTATGATTTAATGATACATCATTCATTAGGAAATACCTCATTGGATATATGGATGTTACTAGGGAATCATCATTTTTTTGAGTATGGAAATAAATTATTCACTTTGAAATATGAAATGAGTGATGATAGATTATTAAATGTCACATACTAGAATATTGGAGTCTCATTCCATTTTGACACTATTTGAAGTCGGCATGCATCGATGGTTGGGGTGGCTCTTCGAGTAACCAAAAGTAAAAAAATGTATGAATTTAATAATTATGGCTTGATTTTAAATTATTAAATACATTCATATATATATATATATATATATATTGATTTTTATTAGGTACATTGTTTATGGTGGCCTACTAAGTTTTTTTCTCACACCATGAACTAACACCTTGGTGCACATATAGATTTTATAGTTAACATGAAATCATTTATGATAGCCCTAGTATAGTTGGATAATCTAGCATAGATCACATAAGTTTAAATTTATGCATAATGAATTACCAATGATGGTGTTTGGGTCTTCATGTCATTTTTTTATAATGTACTATTTTTGATATCCCATTGAGTGATCTTGCTGAGACGTATGAATCTATGTCCTACATGTTATTTTTTATAACATGGGTTTGTTATTGTCATGGGTTAATTTTAACTATAATTCCATATTATATACTTTACAGTGACTCTTTTTATGTATTTTTATTTTATTCTTTTTCATTTATTTTGATGATACTAGAGGGTATAGTCTCTCATGAGGTTTATCAAACCATCATTAGTAGTGGATAATTTCTTTTATATAAAAAGGTGCACCTTAGGTCATGTATGATCTAACATGGTATGGTGGTCAGTGACTGGGTCAAGGATGTTATAAAGTGTCATTGAAGAGTTTTTTATTTATATTACTATTTTGGATATATTAAATATAGGTATTATTTGTCAAAACATGGGATTAATGCTTTGTTCATACCAGATCAACACCTTCACGAACTGAGATCCAAGTTACCAGAGATATGAGATTGATGTTCGTGATTTTTTTTATATTTCTCTTATAGTATGTTGTTTTGGGGTTTTTGATCTCTAGGTCTATAACAAAATGATTCATTTTTTCATGCATCATTTCGTTCATATAGGTTCATAGAACATGTTCATTATTTTGTGTTATTGATATGATAGATCTCAAAAAGGATTCGTTCATTTAATGAATCAATAAAAACTTATTTTTCTTTATCCAAAATAACAAATTTGTGGTGTTATAATTAATGAAACTATGTTTTCAAGGTCTTCCATGAAGTGAATAAATATTGTGTGATATTGTTGAGATACACATGAATGTGACATCAATCCTTTGGTTTGATAGTTATCTTATGTATAAGGATACTTGATATGTATGGGAACACTAATATGGGGGCATTGGTAGTTGGTTTTCCTTTTGAAATCCAAGGTTTCTTCATGGGAAGTGACCTATAATTATAGATTCAATGGATGATGTTGGGGATCCTATTTTTGGTCAGATATGACTCTATATATTGGTGATTTTAATCATATTATTGAGTGGTATGGTTCCTTATTATTAATATTTGAGATGATTTGTGAAATTTGGGGGGAGCTTTAGAGTGAGGAGTTAGCCCAGGCTTGTGGTTTCCATTAAATATGGAATATGGGGTAAATGATACATATTATGGGATCAATGTATGGTGGGTGAGATAATGATTGTGGTATAGTCTTGTGAGGGATGCCTAGGTATGATATTTGGTATAGAACCATGAACAGTTGTTTGTTTGGGGTATTGTGATTAAGAAGTATTACAGTCATGGTAAGTTGAATGGTTAGTCTAATGAGTCTAAGATTGATGGATCATGCATCATGATGGAATGATTTGAGTTATGTATCATGATAGTATTTGGGTGTACGTATTATTGATTATCTGATTCCATTTCAATAGTTTTCAAAATGCACCATTTTTAGAAGGGTTTGTTGGATGATCTATTACCATAAAAATTTTAGAGTGTATTTTTCTCAATCATCATGGTACATCTGTTGTTTTGACCAAAGTGACCACTTATATTGTTGTGTGTACAAGATCTATTATTTATTTTTCTTTGTTCACCATAGTAGCTGACGAGGGTCACCTCACAAGGAGATTTATTTAAATCAATGACTAACTATTCATAATTCACTTATTATATTTTTTTTCTTATTTCTATTCTGTTAAAGTATTTAAAATATAAGGGTTGTGATTTTCAATGTAAAACTAGAAAATAAACATGAATATGTAGTGTAGAAAAAATATTTCACGAACCTGGCTTGATACATAGGTACATTAATACTCAAGCCAAACCTGACATAACCCGAAGGGTGTTCCCGATCCCCATAGGTTGGTGACAAGCACTTGAAATTATTCAAGAATCATAATGGAATTATTCTTCTGCAAAAAAATGGAAGATAAAAGATATAAGTTGGTATATCAAAAAATCTCAAAGAGGAATTAATAGAATAAAATATTTAAAATAATCCATAAATTATGCACCATTAAGTGACACAATTTCTCTGATGATAAAATCTCAAACATATCTCATGTGATAGGTGGATCACATCTCCACCAGTCACCTACATCACTCTGGGTCCTAAGAATCAAGAAAATCCACCATCTCCAAGTGGTGCTTTCCCTTTTTATGAACATGACATAAGATAATCTATAAATTCCTAAAGGTAAAGGTAGGGTGTGATTTAAGCATCCCATTAGGGTCTCACTAAGTGTTCCATAATAAATTTAATAATAATAAAATATATATTCCTTCAATTCAAATAAAATAAGTCAAGATATGGTATTTACATATTTTTAAAAAATAATGATTTCAAATCAAATCGATAGAAGATAAATAAAAATAGGATTAAATGAAAATTATATATAAAAATATTATATAAAATAGTTAGCATGAATAGAAGAGTTGAATAATTAATGGAATGTAACCATAAAATCAAACATTTCATAATACCCTGTAATACAACCTATTGTATGTTATTTTCTAGTAATAAGATCCTCACATTTCTCAATTAGTGATCTCAAATCAATTTATGAACACTTCCATATGATTAGGTCCTCGGGATTGAACTCCTAATCTGGTAAATCATTCTGTGGTAATTTTATCTCAGTGATGTAATCATAAATGCATTTCAATGGGGTCTTATCTTTGAATCCTTATCCTAATTACCCACTAAATCTCCACTCTCACATGTTCTTCAATCAATCCATCATTTTAAAACCAATAATTTCAAATTAGTTCAAAATAAAATTAGCTAATTTTAGTTTCAAAAATGAATTACTCATTTGAAAACTAAAAAATAGGTCTTCATTAATTCAAGAATTTTCAAAACATCTTTAAATTTAGTCAATTCACCTCAAGATTCAAAGTTAAATCATTTAACCAAATGAATTTCTAAATTGGGCAATCAATTTTCGAAAATCCACATAATAATTTAAATTCCATTTACATTGGAGTTTTTTTGAATGTTCTATAGAATATTTAAAATGAAACATCAAACATCACAAATTTGGTGTTTAAAATCATTCAAAAACTCACATTAAATCAACAAAAGAAATTTAAGGATTCATTTTTAGGAAAAAATCATTTGGAATAAACTATCTATAATTAGTGATCAAATCAACAATCATAATGGTAGATGTTAATAAAGAAATAATTAAAAGAAGATGAATAAATAAATCCTAGATCATAATTAATATATATTAATCTCTAATTCAAATCAAAATTATGAGATCATACCACTGTCAAAGAAGGGTAGTAGAGAGAATTAGGGAACCCTGATGAGGAAACTCACTTGAGATCAAATTCTAAACATATACATTTAGAAGGGAAGAAATCTCCCAAGAATCCCATTGTATAATCCCAGGGTTTCAAAAAAAGAGACTATATGAAATAAGAAATTATTTTAGGATATATAAAATAAAAACTCATTGGGAATGAATAATTCAAAATATTAATCCTTGATTCACGATATGAATTTATTTAGTGGCATATACATTAATGGAGGCATTGCCTTAGGTTAATAATCCTAATCCTTGCCAATTCACATCATGAAAAAAAATTCATGGCTTGATGGTTGTCACATCATGAAACAATTTCATGTCTTCAATTGGATTGAAAATTCATGTTGTGAATCATGTTCACACTGTAAATTGTTCCTACAGACAACACCCAACATTATTTCTGTCGAAAAAACCCAAAATACCTCCAACTCAACCCAGACCAATGAGCACCCACTTGAACATTTAACACATTTATAAATAGACTCCACTAATTAAAACACATATATATCCCTATACACTCATTCATTTTCTCTAAACAAAATTCTCAATCATCAGAAGGTATGAAACACACATAAACAAAAAAGGAATCAAAAAAAGATTCAAAGAGTACATGAAAGAAGATAATAAAATGTAATGACCTCCCCACCATAATCGTTTTTCCCCAAAAAATCATGTCAAGAAGATTTCATATCAAATAGATGAGGATACTATTATCTAATCAGTGGATCGTTCTCCCCCATATGATGAAAATAAGAACCATGTTTCCAAAAGTACACAGAATAAATTTATTATTTTCCCATGAAGATATTTTGTCTTAGAATTAATAATATATATTTGGTGCTCAGTCACAAATACATTAGGATCAAAACCAACATCATCTTTTCATAAAACATAAGAAGGGTTAGAAAGATACTTTCAAAGCTATAGGTTATAGGCACAGAGAAAGAAACATTATTGGGTGTGATATACAAATTTCTTTTAATATAATGTTTCCTGAAACCATGAGATTGGATCTTTCATGTTAAAATTATAATTAATTTATTTAATTTAGGAAGAATGATTTTCATAGATTTTGATCCATTATTTATTGACAACATTGATCTTTCAAAAAACACTTTCATATTACCTTGTTGTGATGTAATGATTTCTGTGAAAAATCTATTTAGTGGTGATCCAAACATGCTCATTTCATAAATGAGGCACACCAACTAATTTCTTGGTGCTAAAAAGTTGAATCAATTTTTTTGCATTGTTATTTTTTATCGCACCAATATCCTTTAGGATTTAAGGTATTTTTCTAGTTATTGAGAGGAAGGGAGGAAGAAAATTCATGAGGGAGAAGTCTATTTTGTGCAACGATTCCGAATTCTCAATTTTTGATAATATACTCAATAACATGACTGTTTATTTAGAGATCTTGGTTTTAGTTAAAACGAATTATTTAATTTCATGATAGACCTTAAATAATATAATATTATTTAATAAACCACGTGACATATAATAATAATAATAATGATAATGATAATAATAAATATAATAACTCCAACAACAATAATGATAATAATATTTTATGTTTTCCATCCTGCACAATGATAAATAATATTTATTATCTTGTATGTAAATATTTATAAACTTCTTGGGTTTTGGTTATTTTATAAACTTAAATTTTTATTAAATACTTGAATAAATATGTAATTTAAATATCTCATTCATAAATAAATATTTGTGATTGATAAAAATGTGAATAAAATTATTCCTCAGTCTTGAAAATAATATTTATTTTATTAATTAAATTCAAATATAATTTAATAGAGATGAATTTAAACACAAAATTTTTGACCCTCTAATATTCTTTCTCATTATCATTACTTGGAGTTGACTAAAATCCAAAATTATTATCATGAAATGGGTCAAGGCCTCCATGAAAAAGAACTTATTGTTATAAATATTCAAAGAACATATGAACACTCATTTTGTAATATAATCCCTTCATCACAATATCTCATCTAGAAATTCTCACATCTCTGTCATCAACCTATATTCTTGATATGTATTTCATTTAATATCTTATGTAAACACATTGTTAAACCATTACCTTGAAATTTAATCTGATAGTTTTATTCCAATCAAAGGGATTAAATATCTACGTATATAAAGATGTAATTAACAAATCCTTCCTCAATTTATTTGTTAATAACATGTCATTCGTGTTGCACCCAACATACCCTACTTCCCACCAAAATATAGAATGATAGTTTTGGTCAGATAATATAAGTTTTCTAGTAATAAAATACATAAATTATGGTCTTTAATTCTATGGAAAATTGCACATGCTCACATATAGTAATATTATATGACAACAAAATAAAAAATAATTCCTACTAAAGGGACAGTTATCCTTATCTACTATCTAGTATATTATCTAGTGTGAACTTCAAGATAAGAATACTCATCCACTTATGAGTACATTCACCTAAAAATGAAGTTTTGTGTGTCCAATCATAGAATTTTATTTAACCATAGAACTATACTTAAGAATATCATATTGAGATTTTATAGTTCTCATCATAGTGGGTAACATCAATGACCTTATCAATCTGAAAGATAATCTAGAACATTATTACATTAATGTCATGTCAAATAATGAAAGATATGTAATGTGATATTTTATTAATATTCAAATAATCAAATATACATTTAATCAAAGTAAAAAATATATATTCCCAGGACACTATCTTCAACAAAAATTAACTTAGACTATATAAAAATACTTATAACTTTTAGTTTTCTAGACCTCACATGATAATCATGATTCCATTTAGTTATAAATTTTGTCAAGGGGACAACCATATTTAATTCCATGGAAATACTACCCACATTAATCTCATCTATCTAAGAAAAATCCATAAAGATACGATTCCATTAAAATATATTCTTCATCTTCGGGTGTGACCATGGATCCTTTTCAAGGGCCACTACTACTGTTTTATCAAAATAGATCATGATATGGTCTTTACTTCTCAGTACCACATCATGACATTGGATGATGTTTCATATCTATACTACTTCTTTGGACACCATAGTAGACCCAATAAACATAGACTCTAATGTAGAATCCATGAGCATTGACTACATTAAGATCTTATAGCTTAGAACACCTTCATTCAAAGTAAAGATTCATCACATTTTTAGCTTTATATCATCTTGGTCTTTTTGGAAACTAGAATCTTCATATCCAATGATTATTAATTCGTAATATCCTACATATACTAAGAATATATCCTTATTATACCTATGTTACCTATTGGTAGTATTTAATTCCATCCAATGGTAGTCACCAAGGCCTACTGGATATCTACCTTCCATACATAATGCATAAACAACATCTAGAATAGTATATAACATAATATACATGACTTACGCAATCATCAATGTGTAAATAATCCTTTCCATTATTTTTATTTCATTATGTTTCTAAGGAAATATTTTTCTAGAAATATAAATACCATGTGACATAGAAAATAATCCCCTCCTAGATTGTTCTATACTAAACCTCTTCAGTATCTTGAAAATATATGTAATTTGACTTTGGATGAGCATCCTCTTGGATATATCATGATTTATCCTGATCCTAAGAATATATTCCACCTAACATATTTCCTTCATGGAGGATTATTTTTTCAACCACACATTAAGAGACTTAAATACATGTATTTTGTTTCAAATAAGTAATATGGCATTGGTATGTACTATTAAGAAAATTATCAAAGTCCCACTAAACCATTTTAGACACAAGAATCATATTAGTTCTTTATGACACCACTTTATATTATAAATTCCTTAAATTGAATCTTCCATGACATAGATAATTTCTTTAATCTATAATTTTTTTTACAATTTTCATATCATTTTGGAATCCTTTGAAGTGAAAACCCTCTAAAGAGTGTCAAGTAAAAATATTATTGAAGGTTTACATTAAGGAATAATGTTTCAACATCCATTTTCCAAATATCATTTTCATGTAAGGCCATAATGTAATGTAGAATTACTATGGATTTCATAATTTAAACTAGTGAAAAGGTTTAATCATAGTTAATTAGTTGACACTATTTAAATAGTTTTATAAATAGTCAATCCTATAGGTAGTAAAATTTTCTTTTAATTTCCAGCTTCTTCATTAAAACCATTTACAACAAATAATATTTACATCCACCATAGGATCATCAAAAGTACATACTTGGTTTTGGTATATGGAATCCCTTTCATAATTCATGGAACCTTTCCAGTTGGAAACATGTATTCCACATACCGCTTCCTTGTAGGTTTGAGGGTCATTATGTTCAACTAATAATGATTTAGAAACAATGGTGACTATAAAAACCTATAATTCTTTTTCCCTAGCCCCTCTTTTACTTCAACATTGTATTTGTGTCTCTAGAATAACTTATTATTCCATAAGGATTTTTGGAATCTATTCATGTAATAACTATTGTGTCTATTGAGCACAGACTTCATCTAAGTATATATTTCTCCCACTAAATATTTTTAATAATATACTCTATATCAAGGAATATGTAATTTATTTAAACCGATACATATTTTTCTAAGGGTTAATAGAGTTAATATTTAGTTGTTTCCTTGGGGTATTCTATAATGAAAAAATTTGTTTCTTAGGGAGAATGTTTTTACCTGAATAGGAACTAAAAAATTATTCACTACCCCACACATGTAAATTTAATAAAATTCATTTTATTCCAATTAATATTTTATATGGAATTACATTTATCTATTTATTTGATACTTGGTTAAGTATGTATGGTGTTGCTTATAAGACATATCCCCAAATGGATAATATATGACTCACATGAATCATCATTGATCTCACTATATCTAAAAAGGTACAGTTCCACCATTCAATTATACCACTCCATTGATATTTTGAAGGTGGAGTGGGTTAAGATTGGATCCAAAAATCTCATTAATATTTAATTACTTTTTGATTAAGATATTAAATACCATGGTCTGAGTGGAGTTTCTTAATATTCTTACGAAAATGGTTCTCTACTGTATACTAGTATTACTTTTATTTATCAAAGGAGTTTAACTTGTAAATCTTTAAGTAGACATATACATATCTAATAAAATATTCACTAAATTAATGAAGTATGAGTACCCACCCCTTTCTTCAATTGTAAATGACCCACAATCTTCAGTATGAAATAATTCAAGAACTTATTTAGACTGTTCAAATTTTCCAATAAATAGAGATTTACTCATTTTCCTTGTATACATATGTCTAATACACAAAGTGGTTTTAGAAAAAATAATTCAAATATCCATATATGTGTAATTTAGTTGAATTATTTTTATTTACATGACCTAGCTAGTGATTCCATAGTTGGGTGTGGTATGATTAAGGTGAAGTAGTTTCATTATCAATTTCCAATACATGTTTTGTAAAATACAAAACATAAAGACTATTATTTAAATGTCTCTTACTATAATAAATTATATATATTTATAATAAGAAAAATTTATTCCCAAATTTGAAAATAAATATATCTATATAATGTCTAGATACAAAAAATAATGTTTTGGTAATAGATGAAACATAATAACAACCTTCCAAACACATGAACATTCCAGTTGTCAATGTGTGGTGGTAGTCCTTAATAGCTATAAGAATATGTTTATCTCTATTGGATGGTCAAATAACTACCTCCCCTTGGTCAATATTCATGAATTTACTTGGTTCTTATATTTGAATACACATGTGAGAACCACAAGATGTATCTAGTACCTCATTTATAGAAAATGATAAATTCGACTTGATAAAAAATGCACATGAAGCTTCCCATTAATTTTCTGACTGGGTGTAGTTTTTCTTTCAATGGCCCTTATTTCCACATGTGAAACAAATAACATTTCATTACTTTTCATTCCCCTTGATCTTTTTCTTCTATGAAGGATAAAAATAATCTTTGGGCTTAGATATCTTCATTATCCCCTTCCGTTTATTTAGCATAAGAAAAGACAGATTTGAACTCTTCATCTCCTTATCTACTTGGTGAATAAGTGTGAGTAGATCTAGAATATTCTTCTCATTCATATTAAAATTTTCAAAAAATCTAGAGAATCTATGAGCGAGTGATGTAAGAATGATATCAGTTCCTATTTCTTCAGGGAGTTTAAACCCTATAAACTCTAGACACTCAATGTAATCAATGAGCATGAAATTGTGAGGCATGGCTGGGGAAGCCTCTCGAAACATTTTTTGGAAAAGGATCCTTGGATAACACAAACTGCTCATATATACATCTCCCCTGATATATACTAATAAGATGCTTGAGCATGCTATACGTTTCAATGTTTTTATGAGACTTTATATGTTCACTATACATATATAATAACATCAATCAATGAACATAGAACACATCAATCAAATTTCACCCACATTTTCTTCATAGGAAATGAAATATTCATAAATTTCCTCCATAGAAGGAAAATCAAGAAGTGAGGATTCTAGCACGTAATATTTCCGTTCATGGTGTAGCACAACCTGAAGGTGTATGAACCACTACTAAAAGTTACTACTAGTGAGGAAATAGTATTATTCCAATATCAACCATAAGGAAAATATGTTTGATGATATTCCCATATATTCTACAATTCAAAAGTGAATATTATTAGTACTTTACCTGATTTCAAATTCTGTGAGAAATAATAATAAATAAAATTTTCATTAAATCTCCCACTATTTTATCAAGTCTGAATATCCCTCACTATTGAAATTAGAATGTCTAGTTGAAAAATATAGTGTAAATGATCCATATAAACTACTATTTAAACCTAAAATGGGCTGGTCAATCTACTTTAAGGTATTTAGGTAGGAAATACTTTTCCAACAAGAGACATGTAGCTCTGTTATCTGTTGAGTAGATTTTCCAATTAGGAAATCCTGACTTGAATTTCCTCAACACTTGCCTTCAAATTAAACCAAGTCTAGAAAGGGTTACTCCTCTTGATATATATGGTTAATTCAACCAAAAAACATCATAATAACTCCCCTTATAAAAGTAAGTGTCCCAACAGGGGTTGGTCAAACACATTGTTCTATTGGTATCATTCCTAACTACGTAATGGAAGGCTAAGTATGAAATAATATATATTTGAGGTATTTTTAATTTATTATGCATCAATTTTATCTTTTTTTATCATTTACAAGAATTTTTAATATTAAGTATATTTTACTTAATTAATCAAACATGTAACATAATTTTTTTTTTCAAAATTCATTTATTTATATTTCTTCTTTGGATATTAATTAATTAATTCATTTATGTGATAGTGGTCTTGGGTCTATAAAATAAATAATGAATAAGGTATAAATAATGAAACAATAAATTTATTGATCATGAGCCTTTTTGATAGATAATTTATTGAGATGTCAATAAATCAACCTATGACCTAAAGAATAACACTGATTTTCTATCTTATCATGAGTTAGAACATTCTACCTTTCAACATGTGTGTCACCTAGGTTGGTATTATTATGATTCCATCTTAAACTGTCTCCACACACCTTCAAATTATCCATTAATTACACATATCTATAACTCACACATAGGTGAGGGAAACCAAAGGATTGGTTAAATGAGTTTATATAAAATAACCTTGGACATGCAGGGCCTAAATAATAACAGGGGGATGAATGAATCGTAGTCCATCAACTTAATTTAGTAATTAAAAATTGAAAAAACATAAAATAGAATAAATTTAAACATAAAATGAATACAATGTTATTTTCAATCTCATGGTTAGTCAAACATGAAATGAATATGTAAAAGTAATTGTCTACATTCATTTCATATTCATTATTTATTATTATGATAATCAGGATTATATTAATTAATTAATTAATTGATTATATTCCATCTTAATGACCATTTGAATTAGTTTTGAGATGCTTAACATTAATGAGATTCATGTAAAATAAATGATATAACAAATAATTTAAGATTTATTAGTATAAAATAACGATGTATTTAAAATTATTTAAAATGATTATTAAATTCTAAAACACACTAGGTATTCCTATCAATAAAATATGTTTTTAATTATACAATTTTAAAATTAAATTTATTTAATGTTATCATTTATTAGTAGACTACATGATGTGTATTATCGATCTATATTCTATGTATCTCTCTTGTCGTTTACTCGGGTTACACACCTAGGGCTTCAAAATGAAAACTCGGCCGAATTACATGGTTTGTACCATACAGCTACATGATGTGTATCATATTTTCCACATGTATGGGATAAATGCATATGATTATGAATGTATCTCAGTGGGACTATATGGTGGGTAAAATCCAACTAGATGATGTGCGGTTTGAATTCCATGTGTCAGTGAAGCCTATAGAAGGGATTAACATGTTCATCAAACATAGAACCACATGACATTTTCACCAACTACATGCTCTGTGTTTCACTTGATGTTCATTTGGTTGACTCAACAGAGGTATTGACATTTATTTTGGACATGGTAAATGATAAACTATATACTGTGTACACCAAAAAAAACTATGTATATCATTAATAAATTAGTATATTAGTATCCTGTTGTTTTTATAATGACCATATTAATTACATGAATTTCACCACTTACCCTATTAGACTATATGAAATGTATGCCAACTACACATCGTAACTTCACGTAGTGTAATCTGATATCTCATGTTCCAAGTTGGTCTAGTTCCACACTTGAGGTACAATTAATGCCCCGTGTGTAATTTAATAATTGGCACATCATGTATCCCACAACATGGCAAGGTAAAGTACACTTGGTTACCCAACGTGTACACTAAATAATCTCTATGTAGTCCCATGATATCTAGCCAGAATCCTCTACAATTCTAAATTGAATATTTGATCATTATTGCTTTTTCATTAGATCTTTACGAAAATGAAAGACTGAACGATCATGATTAATATATCGATAACATGTTAATTGAAATAGGATTGAGAAAAAAATGTGAAAATAAAATATTACCATTATTACACATAGATTAAAATTTAAATAAATAATTACAAATTTAAATTGTAACCACTCTAATACCACTTAAAGATTTTGGGAGTAGTACAAATTCCTTATAGAGTGCATTAAATTAATATTTATTTGAATTTAGTGTTTCCAAAAATATAAGAGAGGATATTTCATGTTATATTTATAATTAATTTATTTAATATTGTATGAATTTTTTTCCTAGATTAAGAATACATTCTTTGTTGATGGCGTTGATCTTTCAAAAAATGATTTTGGATTACCTTTGTTGTGATATAAGGATTCAAGTGTATAATCTATATAGCGGTGATCCACATGTTCTCATTTGATCATTGAGTGATGCCAATTTATTTTTAAGAGCTAGCATGAATAATAAATTTTCTTTCATTGTTCATCTTGATTTATCCAAGATCCTTCAGGCATGATGGTGTTCTTCTAATTCTTAAGAGTAAGGGTGGAGGAAAATTCGAGAGGGGGATGTCTTTTGTGCAGAAAAATTATCAATTATGAATTTTTTATAATCTACTGAATTGAAATAACATTCACTTTATTTATCTACAGTTTAGGTTAAAATTTATTATTTAATTTCATGTATTCCCTTAAATAAGTTTATCATATTTATTAAACCAAACGAAACATAATAATAATAAAAATATTATTATTGTAATTATTATTATTATTATAATTTTTGGCATGCACCAACCTATGCAATGATAAATAATATTTACCAGCATGTAAATAAATATTTATAATTGAATTTAGTCGTGGTCAGTTCATCATCCTGGACATTTATTGAATACTCTAATAAATGTTTAATTTATATATTTCATTCATCCAAAAATATTTGTGATTGATAAAAAATTAATAATATTATTCTTTAATATAAATAATAATATTTATTTTATTAACTAAATTCATATATAATTTAACTGAGATAAATGAAAACACTTTTTGTGTAAACCTGTAAGATTACTTCTTATTAGAATTAGGTGGGTTTTTTTAAATTCCAAGATTACTATCTAGTAATAGGTCTAGGACCCCATGATAAAGAACTTAATGTCATAAAATGAAAACCAAATATGAACAATCACTATATAATATAATACCTTTTTCACAAAATCTCATTAAGAAGGATACATGGTCGCGTCAACAACCTATACGATCAATACATATTTCCTTCACTATCTAAAAAAACACATCATTATACCATGGCCTTGAAATTTAATTCAATGGTTCTATTTGAATCGAAGGTCCGATATATAAACTTATATAAAGATGGAAGGGATAAATCCTTCCTCAAATTATTTTTTAATAACATGTCATTCATGACACTCCCAACATACCCTAATTTTTTCTTACATAAAACATGATTGTTTTTATTAGAAAGTCTTAGTGCGCATGACATGACATAAATCAATGATAATCATAATGTCTATGAACCATTACACATTCTCCAATAGAGTAATATCCAATGACACCAAAACATGTGGAATTCTTACTGGATGGTCTATTCTCAAAATCTTCCATCATAGAGATTACAAAGTGTGAACTTATTGATAATAAGCCTTATCCTCTTATGTGTACTCACACCTAAAATTCACATTCTATGTGTCCCATCATAGAATATTATAATACTATAGAACTATATTTAAGAATATCATTATGGAATTTCAAGGTTCTGATCATAGCATGGAACTACTACAACCTAATCAATGTGAGAGAACCTCTAGGACATTATTACATTAATGTCATGTAGAACAATCAAAAATATGTAACTATATATTTTATCAATATTGAAATCATTGAATAAACATGTTGTGAATGTAAAAATAGTAGGTCCTAGGATACCAAATCTAATAGAAATAGTGATACATGAAACACATTTTGGATCAAAGTCAACAAAGGTGAAAGTTCTAATTGCTAGGACATTATCCCCACCCACTCAAAAATCTAAAAAAGGACAAAAAAACCATAGATCACGATTCCCATTTGTCCCACTATGTCAGTGATGCAACTAGGGTAAAAATCTCAAAAAAACATAGTCACCAACTAAACACACCAACAATCATCGATGATGATCAAAATCAAATTTATAATGGTATTTTTCCATCAACATTCTATGACTAATCAACTGAATCCACATAATCATCTCCTGAAAGAATTTTGTTCCAACCAAGGAAGCTTCCCCATTATCCAACCAACACAATATTGATTTACATGGATATACATACAATGTCTTAAAAAGATCTATTCTTATAGAGGACTGTAAATCATTATTATAAGAAAAATTGAATAGTCCTAAATGGACATCCCAAATCAACAAAAGTCAAGAATGAAAGCATGTATCATTTCGTTAGGAATATGAATATCTCACTATATTTAGTTATCCATCATAGGATGATATTCCATGATTAAATGTAGTTGGGATCCCATTTATTCCTAGAGGCCTCCCTATATGTGAGAAGTGAAATGAGGATCCTTATTAGAGAATACAATAGATGAAACTCCATGAAATCTGACAATCTCATGCATGTTGAGATGTCCAATGTCCTCCACTTTGAATGTATCTTTAAGGTGTAAAAAGTGAGATGATATGGTCAACCTATCAGTCACAACCCATATCTAATTCTTCCCTCGAGGGATACACAACAACCCAACCACAAAGTCTATTGAAATGTTTTCCACTTAAAAGTGGGAACTGGATGTGGCTTATGAAATCATGAAGGAATTTGGTGCTTGAACTAATAGAATTTGAGGTATTTGCAACTGGCTATTTGCGACGGGATCCTGTGGAAAATAATATTTTGGGATAGGGTCCAATAAAAACTAGACTGTTGTAGAAAATAGCGTCACAAATTGATCTCTGATTATATAAATTATATATATAAAAAGGTGTCTCAGTGGGACCATCAAAAAATGTTATCTGTTTTTATATGTTATAATTTTCTAAACCATTTACAATGGTCCCATTTCTAAAAGTATTTTCGAGAGGTCCTTTTTCCCATTACAAATACTTATTTAAAAAAAACATATAAACAATTTTCAAAAGGGTCCCATCACAACAGGTCCCGTCTCAAATAATGAATAAACAAATATATTTAATATTTTATGATTAATGAAAAAATTATATTAATATTATGGAAATAATAAAAAAAGTAAAAAATATTAAAATTGTCAGTATTTGAAAAAAAATATTAAAATTGTCAGTATTTGAAAAAAAATATAAAAAATCCTAAAATATTATTATTATTAGTAAAATAAAGAAACATTAAAAATATAATACTAATAATAAATAATAAAATAATAAAATATTTTTTTAAAAATAAAAAATAAATAAATTATTCAATATTCGAACCAATATAAAATAAAGAAATAGTAAATAGTTCATATTACAAAAAATCTTGAATTCAAATGTTTTTAATATAAAAAAATCACTAAGGGATAGTCTTTTTCAGGAGGTGGAGGAGATGGAGGAGATGGTGGAGAAACCTTCATCCATAAACAATGAGTCAGATGACACATGTACTTCATCTACTCATGTTGCTGTTGTTTCTATCAAAGTATCTCATTATCATGTTGTTGTTGTTGTTGCTTCTTCTACCGTCAATGCATGTCCTCCTTGTACTGCTTCTGCTACTGCTGCTGATGCATCTCTTCCCACTACTTCTCCACACACTCTATAAGCTCACTCTGAGCTCACAGCTGCTCCTAATACTGTGAGCCAGAAGATTTTTACTCTCCACAGGCTCCTCTAGAGATGGATGTCGACATCACAACATTACCATAATAAGTCTTAAGTGTTGAATGAGAGTCGACACCAACAACTCGTCCCTTCTCGAAGGAATACAGGGTCACCTAAATCCATGAGGTCTCATCAAAATGGTGGGAATTAGTCTGATGAGCCGTCTCAGCCACACTCTCAAACTGTGTCTGAGAGGTCGCAACCTTATATGACTCCTTAAATTTTAATTTAAAATTAAAATAGCGAAAATATTATATTTAGTTAATTTTGAAATGGAAAAATAAATAATACTGAACACAATTCGATGTTGGCGATCACCTCTAATCTCTCTAGTGGCTGGATCACTGTACATCCTACGATAAACATCATAATCTCTAATACTGGGCTCCTCGACTACCAATGTGAATATAAAATAAACGGTTTATATTTAATGTTATATAAAATATTTAAAAAAATATACTTACCAAATACTCTCTATGTGCATTGAATGTACGACTACAAGCTTAATGTGTCACCTCCTGTCTCCCTAAGTTCTGCCGACCCAATGATGATCTCCTCTGAAATCCGCCACCCAATAAGTGTGAACATAATCCATACCAAATGTGAGATGAAATGTACTATGGTTAGTGGGCTCTACATGAATCATCAAATATTTTGTATGGATCAAATATAACAAAAATAAATAGGTTATCATACCTCTGTGTGCATAGATCAAAGCAAAGACGTGGATGTAACTCGGGGATAGGGTAAGGAATCATCAGTCATGAAATGTCGCACCACCTCTATGTACCCTTTGAACTTCCAGTAAGATAAGGGTTAGATGATCCCAAATCCTCTTCATCCAAAGGTAGATCAGCCTACTGCATGCCCCAAAGTAGATCAGGGTCCATCTGAAACACAAAATGATTATTGTTAGCAGATTGTTGAAAATAACAATTATATATAGATATATATTAGTTATGAATATAACCCACATTTATCTATGTAAATATTCACCTTCATCATCATCTTCATATCTGACGATGTCAATGTCTTCATATTCCTCCTCAAAATCATCAATATCTATATGAGTTTCAATTTCATCATCTCCTGCCATTTCAAATTCATTTGTAACATCATTAACATTATCGTCACCATCAACCCTTAATTTTGGGGGTGTCATCATCAATATTCAAATCTCTTTGTGAACAAGAAGGATTTTGATTAGTCTCTTGAAACATTTCAATTCCTTTCACTTCACAAGAACCACATTCTTATTGAGTAAAATTATTTTCCTATGATTTAATTTTTATTATGCTCCACCAATCGCTAAGGTATCTTAAAATAACACATTAATTTGCGTAATAAATTTTATGGGCCTATTGATCTAGTAAAAAATTTTCATTTAATGGAAGAAGACTTTTATATTTAATATCGACAATTCCATGAGTCAGATGAACATGAAAGCCTCTCTTAGAATCCATACACCAACATTTAAAAATCATTATGTAATTTTTTCATAGTTACATAGTTCAATAATTTCAGCTAGCATGCTGTAAAAGTCAACGTTAGTTTCTCTATGATGTGATCCTCTCAAGAAAACTTGACTTTTAATTGTTTTTTTGGACTCCCCATATTCATATATAAGAAATTGAAAACCATTAACCCCATATTCATTATAATATTTAACCATTTTGGATGATGGGTTACTCATTATACCCAGTTTCTTATAAATTTTACTTGCATGTTGAGACACCTAAAAAATTGTTAAATAATTATAAATACAATAAATAGTAAACTGAATTGATATGTTAAACCATAAATAAATTTTGTCACCAGTTTTTAAAACCATTGGCATTTTTTTGTCATCGTTCTTCAAGAGCAGCTGCTGTAATTTGTGGAATATGTTTCTTGATACAATTATCATATAACCAAAAAAAATAAGTTTTCTTTCTATAACATAAATTATAGAATATGTGATAGAGGTACTCATAGTAAAAATGATGCCATTTATTCACAATTGAGGAGAACATATGTAAGATCTCTATGGTGTTCATCATCTAAAAGAGATTGTTCATGAACTCCACCAAAGGCAAACTCTTGCTGATTAAAAACTGATAACTGATTGTCCATTTCATCATCAAAATACCCATCATTCTGTCCCATGTGGTTGTGTTTTGAGAGATATTCAGATTCAAAGTAATGAGAGTAGAAAAAAGAAATTTCCTCTTGCAAATAAGCTTTAGTAATTTACCCTTAAACTAATTCTTTGTTACATTCTTCTTTCTTCACTTTCTCCATGTATATTTCGAATGGGTACATCCATCGAAATTGTATCGGACCTCCACAATTATTTTCATGTGTAAAATGTAATATCAGATTTTCCATTGAGTCAAAGAAATATGGTGGGATGATTTTTTCTAGTTTAAATATAATTACAACAGCATCTTCTTCCAGTTTTCTAAGTGCATTGTAGTCTATTGTCGACTGTAAAATGTCTTGAAAAAAATATGATATGTCTATTATCTAATTCCAAATCATAAAATTCAACAAACCTCTGAATCCTGTCAGAATAAGTCTTTCCATTATAACATGAAAAGCATGAATTTTTATTCCGGTAATATTATTATTCCTAACACATCTGCCCAAATGGATGCAGAGACATCTGGAATTCTCAAATATGAAATCCACTGACAAAATAATAAGCAACTTTGTTTGGATAGTGTATAAGCTGCTTTAGGCTTTATTAAACTCTGTGATCAGAAATTTTAAAACAATTCAAGATCCAGTCGCCTCTAAATCTGGGAAAGATATAATCAGTTGTTTACATTATATTTTGTCTTAACTGGTGTATCCAAAACTGTATGAAATAAATTATAAAAAAAGTTCTTATAAATATGAATAACATCCAACAAGTGGTGGACCAACAAATTAGAACATCATAGAAGATCCAAAAAAATGCTCCACTTTATCCAATTGTGTTATTTCCCAAATCCATAAATTTTCTATTGGTTTATTTTTGGTCCAAATTTGATGAGAGGTAATGAAAATACAATAGATTTTAACTATGTAACTGAGATCTTTTTTGGAGGTTCATCCATTTAAATTGTACCTTTTTTGAAATGAGATTGGTTCTTTTGAAAAGGATGATCAGTTTGAAGAAATCTGTGGTTATAGTCAAAATATCATTTCTTTTTTCCATTGATAAGCATAAATTCTTTTTTGTCTTTCATACAGTAAGGACAAGATTTCATACCATGTGTTCTCTATCCAAATAACCTGACATATATCGGGAAGTCACTAATTGTCCACATAAATACAGCTTTCAATATTAATTTTTTTCTTCAGAAACATCATATATAATAACACCATTACTCCGTAATGAATTTTACTCATCAATGAATGGTTTCAAATAATCATCAATATTCTTTTACAGATTTCCTAGGATTAATAATGTTAAGAACATATAGGTATCCTTCATCAACATCCCTGGAAGTAAATTGTACAGAGTTATAATGATTTGACAATATGAATACTGACAATCATAAGAACCAAATGGATAGAAACCATCAGAAGAAAGACCCAATCGCACGTTTTGGACATCTAAAGAAAAAGACGGATGCACCTGGTTAAATTGTTTCTATGAATCACCAATAGATGCATGATTCAAAATTTTACCAATTGAAATTATAGAGACCCGAAGCTAGACGTACATAGACATTACATTACTTTTGCAGAATACTTAGTACATAACAAAAAATAAACCCACAAGGATCGTAATATTTTAGTTTATTTGGAAACTCGGAACGTAATCTTCTAATCGTGGTGAAAGATCTCCAATATCTCCCATAAAGATCTTCCATTTTTTTACCTAAAACCTTTCTTTATATCCTGGGGAAAAGAAAACATAAAAGGGTGAGATCAAATGCTCAGTAAGGGTAAAAAAAGAAATATAAATCTCATCGTATACACAAGCACATAACTTTTGGAAATCTTAACCTGCAAAAGAGATCATAATTTCATAACATGGGATAAATCATGGAAGTGAAATGTAATCACAATAATCATAACTTAAAACATGAAACTTTGTGGCATACACACATAATCATAGAGAATCATTTGTTGTTAGTCAAGACTCATTTCCAAGACTATCTTAGTGGACAAAGTCCCTTTCTGAACCGAGTCACCCTCGTTTTAGTCCTGTTTCACTGAACCGGTATAACCTACCGTTCCAGCCATGTCTATCTCATGAGATATAAAATCTTTACCAAATGCATTGGATGGAGATATAGGTCCCACCCATCTTATAATGAATCCTTTCTTATGTGTGCCACATAATCATAAACCATACATCATAGTGTAACCCATGTAATAAAAATGGAATTCTTAAACAACATGACATCATAAGACAATTCATATAAGATAAAGGAATTCATAAAAATATTTCCATCACAACATAATCAAATCCATGTAATAATAGGGATAAAAACAGAACCCTTTTATTATCTTAGATGGAAAATAATTTTGATAAAATACTTGAACTCCATTCTTGAGGAAAATATCCTTTCTACTTCAAAAACATTTGTCCTTTCATAACATGTCATACGACTTTCAAATAAAAGAAGTTGATTAAAAATAAACTTGAAAACTTGTAAAGGAATCTTCTTGGAAATAATGTTTTAAAAATCCATTCATGCCGTATAAGTTAAAAAAACATTCTTTGTACTTTTTTCAGAAAAGTAAAAAAGTACCTTGTACGAAAAACGACAAAAGATTCCTTTCATATCTTTTACTAAAAACTCACCGAAGGGTAAAATTGTATTTAAAAAATTTTAGATGGATGGAAATAATATTACATATTGAGGAAACATGGATGTGGATGATAAAATAAAACCCACTAAATACCAAAGTATAAACAATCTCGGATAAAAATGAGATTGTGATATTTCCCTTACCTTAGGTCCGATTTGCTTCGTATGTGTCCGAAACTCCTGTATAATGATTTAAATAATGTCATTGACTTATTAAAGAATCATATTCATTGTTATGATATCATATATGGTTCACTTATGACTTTATATCACCCGTTCTTTTGTAAATTCTATGTTAAAGAAGCGTTTTGGGTAAAATCGTTTCATTAATCGTAGGTGTTTTGACTTGTTGTTCTTGACATTATTATTACTTATATCATGATTTAATTACTTCCAGAATATAAAATATGATTTATATATCATATATATTCAGTATATATATATATATATATAATAGATAGATAAATGAAATGAAAAACACCGTTCATGGAGACGGTAGTCCATACGTACGCATGGACACTGTTTTCCTTTCCCTATTGTCTTGAATGGAAGTAAGTAGATGACATACATATACATGTATACATAAATCCAGTATCTTTATAATGTCATATATTTCATTATTATTTATTATATATACTTTTTAATCATTCTTAAATGGTTAACATGGAGAATGAATCTCATCGCGTCGTGGAGACGGTAGTCCGTACGTACACACGAGCGATGATATCATTCCCCTGGTCGTGGAATTGTGTTGAAGTGTATGTATACTATTTCAGTATCAATATAACTTTATAATAATCATGTATAGTTACTCATTGCATCATTATACCCATCCAATTAAGGTGGTGACAGAAAATAGATTACACCACGGCGTGGAGACGGTATTCCGTACGTACGCACGCGCGGTGATTTCCTTTTTCCGTAGGATGGATAGAAGGTTAATTAGAGTTGTTTCTTATTTATAATAACATATCAGTATATAAGAAATACTGATGTTATTACTTTATCATGAAACAACTAAAGAAGAATAAGTTGAAGAAGAAAGAACTTGAAAAGATCGGTAATGGATATTACCTCTTCTTTGGAACACCTCTTTGAATCCTCCACTTAGGGAACTAAGATTGGTCTTTGAAGAAAAGAAGGACCTCTAGGATTATTCTAGGGAAGTGGAGAAGGGATTTTGTCAGGGGTTGTCCGAGCTTGAGTGCTCAAATTGGTGTGAGGAGGAGGGGGAAGAGGTGCCCTTTTATAAGGGAGGAGAGGGGCACCTTAGGAATATCTCAAAATATTATTTTATATTAAAGTCAAAATCGGTTTATAATGGTTCCAAAGGGTCTTATTTCGAAGCTAAAGTGGGTATGGGTCTAAATACCATCAACCAATAGGATTTAGACAAGTTTAGGTCATTATTTTAACCTTATCAATTAGATTTAACTCTAAGTTAAATAATTTAACTTTTACCGTGTCTTTTTGTTTTCTTACACTATATGGTTAATACACTTACTATAACATGCCAAAAGAACCCCAAATTGTTTATTATTAATATATATATCCTTATCTAAGTCATTTGGCCGAAACTTAGATTTTTAGGAATAAAATAACAATTAATAATATAATATTAGATTTAAAAACTATTTTGTGACAATTTAGACACTATTTGATATATGATTTTTGTGAAAGTCATAACAGAATTATATGTTCGAACCAAGTTGATTAAATCAACACTAATATATCATAGTAACCTATAAAATTAGTGGAATTTATAACAAGTCTTAAATTACATTTATTTATTTATTTATAATATCAATTATGTCAATATTTCATTAATAAGATAATTACTGCATCATCATTGTGTCATAAATAAATTAAATTATTTGATGTCTATAAATTACAAATAAAATACCATTATGTAGGAAATCGTTTTAGATTTCTAATGAATATTTACAATCGAATTTATCTTATGTAAAACCCTATATTAAAAATGTCTTAGTAAATAAACTTTGATTTTAACTCTTTTAACTCTTGTTTGAATTAAATAATAATAAATGTCCTAATCTAATCCAAGTGGGACTAAATGATAATATTTTACACTTAAGGTTGTTTTTGGTCGAGATACACTTGTACAATAGAATTAGGACATGTGTTAGGGTAATATTAATATCATTCTTACCCTTAATTACCCTATTTACTTTTAACCGTGGTAAATAAAAGTAAAAAGTTACTATTCACCAAAAATTATTTTCATCTCATTGAACCAAATTTTACTTACTGACATCAACCGTGTCTCTCGGATTTTTGAAATTCCATTCACAGAAGCGGTAAAATTAAGTTTTATGAAAAATTCAGTTTTTTTACTACCACTTAGTAGTTTCACTATTCATCAAAAATTGATGTTTTTCAGAACAATGCCAAAATTTCATCCTAAGCTATATTTCATATTCCGAATTAAAAAATGAAGTCTATTGTACCAAATTCATAACATAGAAATTGCATTAATTAATTTTATAATTAAATCCCACTATTAAAACAAATAGCATGTTTTTACGAAACAATATCTATCAAAAGATTGACACTTGATTATGTCTGGTTTAAATGTGAAATTACATCCAATGACCAACCTTGGATTAAATTGTAAAAATATATTCTAAATATACTTTAAAACCACTCAAATTAATGATTAATAACTATTAATTATTTCTATTAAAAAAGTTGTTTTTAATTATAATTTAGTAATTTTTACTATTCATCAGAATATGAATGTTATCCAAAAAGTACCAAAATTTCACCTTAGGCTAAATTCAATATTCTGAATCCAAAAATGAAGTCCATTTTGAGAGCTAAAATTTCTAAAATTTAAAAAGTGGTTATTAATATTCATAATGGCTAGTTTTAATAATATTTTAATAGCATATCGTTGTTTCGTAAAACTCAGTATTGCGTACTACACACGCTATCGAGGAAGGTTGCGATTGCGTGTAATGCAAGGCAAGTCAAGGATGCGTGTTGTGCAAGCTCCTTTTGGTGTAGCGTACAACACAAGACATTAGTGAAATTAAAAAGAATATTTTTCATAAAATCTTGGGCTGTTACATTCTACCCCCCTTAAAATGAATTTCGCCCTCGAAATTCGTCGGGGTTATAAATGGTTTACTATTCGAAAGTTTCTTTAATAGAAACCCACATCGTAAAAAGGAATACTAAAACCAATATTTAAAAAAAAAGTATGAAACTTAACGGTTACCCAAATAAACTAATCACTGGGTTTCCACATAGGTGAAAATATGGATATGGAAGAAAAATCTAACCATCATGTTCTGATGGAGAGTGGTAGAGAACATGGCTATGGAAAAGCCAAAAATCACAAATCCATAAATTTGTGACGATCTAAGGTACCATCCGATTAATCAGATATAAGATCACTAGGAAAACATTTTTTTGGTTTTCAAGATCGTTTCCCTAAAGTTGAAGAATTTGAATTAGAATAAATACTTACTTTATTTTGGTACAATCGCACTATTGTTTGAACAATTTCCACTTCATCTCTTAAATAAATGAAGTTGAATTTGTTATTCGTGAACTGTTAGCAGATCATGTGATAGAATGACGGGTCATTCCATCTGTCTCAAACAAAAGGTTAGCAAAAATTATATACATAAGTCGATCTATAGTGAGATTAATCATATATGGTTCCTAAAATGGACTTATACTTCATATATCATACTACTTAATATAATAAAACTAGTTTCTACTAAACAGGGACTTCCTGTAGGCCAGTGGTAGGCGATAAAGGCCAGTCGCACTTCGGTTGTGGGTTCGATTCCCACAGCCTTGTCCGAAGCGATGGGCTATCGCCCGTCCTGCAGGTTGTCCTTTTTCTAAAACTAAATTACTATAACATCCCATCAATAATATCAAAAATATTCTATCCTTAAACAATACTAACTTATGTCCAACATAATCCATTCTAATCTTTAGGCTTATCCATAATACTACAGTCCACTCTCATAATATAGTGAAAATGATTACCAGAGATTTAATACTGTCGTTAATCCCCATATATCATAAGATACGTCTTGTTGGTCACATTCCAAACATTCAAAGGCCTTAATCATGTATTCTCTTGAATACCCATTGAACCTTAGTGAAAACATGAATGAAGTTAAAAGTTAACTCTTTCCAAATACCAAAATCCAAAAATTCTATATACTCAAACCATGATATAACCTTCTCCTTATATCAGTAATGAGCTCATGAATACAATCAAACACCTCATTATATTATTATTCCTTCATTATGTGCATATCATCTAAATTCCAAAAATATCTGAATAACCTTTCATGGATAGTGGTACCATTAATCATACACTTTCATAACTCAAGTAAAGACAACAGTGTAACAATCCTTAGATGTCTCTTTATTCCATAGTACCATGAGATTTATTATACAACATTACACATGATAAACATGTAATCATTCCACTACATTCTTAAACCATTGACCGAGCTTCAACAATTATTTCATCTCACATATCATTTGTAGTCTCTTCATCATCATCAACATAAATACTTCACATACAACCATACTGATTATCTTCATGAGACTTTCCCTTAGGGCATTGGTTTGCATAATGCCCGTACATTCCACATTTAAAACATTTAACCATTGTTGATGTCGTAGCAATACCATTATCCTCATCCATGGTGTTAACTGAACCTTTTCCTTTGCACTTACTTGCTTTGTGTCCTTCTTTTCCACACCCAAAGCATCTTTCAGTTCCTTTGAAACATTCTCCTTGATGCCTCTTCCCACATGATTTACATAGGGAAAATTGAACATTCTTTCCTCTATGATCATCATGAAACTCCATCTTTCTCTTATTAGCCGAGTCAGGAAACTTACCAAATTTTACTTTATTGATCATATTATGAGATTGCTGATTCGGCATAATAATGATTTTTGGACTTCCAAATCCCATTTCATTATGAATAATATCATTCCATTGTCCATCATATCCTCCATTATCATGAATCATCTTGTTTCTAGCCATTTTCTAAAACCCAAAAAAAAATAGTGTGAGAGGCAAAAATCATGCTAGGGAAAACAACATAATAAAGGTGGATTATCCTCAATATCTAACATCTTAGGTTAAATTCTATGATCGTTACTGTAGTTCTAGGACTGTATCCTATACGTATACTTATCCTTAGGGACATCCCTAGACATACCTTATAAATATCTATAGGGATCTCACTAAAGTTCTCGCATCCTAGTTTCCAAAGGTTGACTAAACCTTTCCTCTGATACCAACTGTAGAGACCCGAAGCTAGTCGTACATAGACATTACATTACCTTTGCGGAATACTTAGTACATAACAAAAAATACACACACAAGGATCATAATAGTTTAGTGTCTTTGGAAACTCGGAACGTAATCTTCTAATCGTGGTGAAAGATCTCCAATATCTCCCATAAAGATCTTCCCCTTTTTTTACCTAAAACCTTTCTTTATATCCTGGGGAAAAGAAAACATAAAAGGGTGAGCTCAAATGCTTAGTAAGGGTAAAAAAAAGAAATGTAAATCTCATCGTATACACAAGCACATAACTTTTGGAAATCTTAACCTGCAAAAGAGATCATAATTTCATAACATGGGATAAATCATGGCAGTGAAATGTAATCACAATAATCATAACATAAAACATGAAACTTTGTGGCATACACACATAATCATAGAGAATCATTTCTTGTTAGTCAAGACTCATTTCCAAGACTATCTTAGTGGACAAAGTCCCTTTCTGAACCGAGTCACCCTCGTTTCAGTCCTGTTTCACTGAACCGGTATAACCTACCGTTCCATCCATGTCTATCTCATGAGATATAAAATCTTTACCCAATGAATTTGAGAGAGATATAGGTCCCACCCATCTTATAATGAATCCTTTCTTATGTGTGCCACATAATCATAAACCATACATCATAGCGTAACCCATGTAATAAAAATGGAATTCTTAAACAAAATGACATCATAAAACAATTCATATTAGATAAAGGAATTCATAAAAATATTTCCATCACAACATAATAAAATCCATGTAATAATAGGGATAAAAACAGAACCCTTTTATTATCTTAGATGGAAAATAATTTTGATAAAATACTTGAACTCCATTCTTGAGGAAAATATCCTTTCTACTTCAAAAACATTTGTCCTTTCATAACATGTCATACGAATTTAAAATAAAAGAAGTTGATTAAAAATAAACTTGAAAACTTGTAAAGGAAGCTTCTTGGAAATAATATTTTAAAAATCCATTCATTCCGTATAAGTTAAAAAAAACATTCTTTGTACTTTTGTCGGAAAAGTCAAAAAGTACCTCGTACGAAAAACGACAAAAGATTCCTTTCATATCTTTTACTAAAAACTCACTGAAGGGTAAAATTGTATTTAAACAATTTTATATGGATGGAAATAATATTACATATTGAGGAAACATGTATGTGGATGATAAAATACAACCCACTAAATACCAAAGTATAAACAATCTCGGATAAAAATGAGATTGTGATATTTCCCTTACCTTAGGTCCGATTTGCTTCGTATGTATCCGAACCTCCAGTATAATGATTTACATAATGTCATTGACTAATTACAGAATCATATTCATTGTTATGATATCATATATGGTTCACTTATGACTTTATATCACCCGTTCTTTTGTAAATTCCATGTTAAAGAAGCGTTTTGGGTAAAATCGTTTCATTTATCGTAGGTGTTTTGACTTGTTGTTCTTGACATTATTATTACTTATATAATGATTTACTTACTTCCAGAATATAAAATATGATTTATATATCATATATATTCAGTATATATATATATATATAATAGATAGATAAATGAAATGAAAAACACCGTTCATGGAGACGGTAGTCCGTACGTACGCATGAACGCTGTTTTCCTTTCCTTATTGTCTTGAATGGAAGTAAGTAGATGACATACATATACATATATAAATAAATCCAGTAGCTTTATAATTTCATATATTTCATTATTATTTCTTATATATACTTTTTAATCATTCTTAAATGGTTAGCATGGAGAATGAATCTCATCGCGTCGTGGAGACGGTAGTCCGTACGTACGCACGAGCGATGATTTCGTTCCCATGGTCGTGGAATTGTGTTGAAGTGTATGTATAATATTTCAGTATCAATATAACTTTATAATAATCATGTATAGTTACTCATTACATCATTATACCCATCCAATTAAGGTGGTGACGGAAAATAGATTACACCACGGCGTGGAGACGGTATTCCGTACGTACGCACACGCGGTGATTTCCTTTCTCTGTAGGATGGATAGAAGGTTAATTAGAGTTGTTTCATATTTATAATAACATATCAGTATATAAGAAATAATGATGTTATTACTTTATCATGAAAAAACTAAAGAAGAATAAGTTGAAGAAGAAAGAACTTGAAAAGATCGGTAATGGATATTACCTCTTCTTTGGAACACCTCTTTGAATCCTCCACTTAGGGAACTAAGATTGGTCTTTGAAGAAGAGAAGGACCTCTAGGATTATTCTAGGGAAGTGGAGAAGGGATTTTGGCAGGGTTTGGCCGAGCTTGAGTGCTCAAATTGGTGTGAGGAGGAGGGGGAGGAGGTGCCCTTTTATAAGGGAGGAGAGGGGAACCTTAGGAATATCTCAAAATATTATTTTATATTAAAGTCAAAATCGGTTTATAATGGTTCCAAAGGGTCTTATTTCGAAGCTAAAGTGGGTATGGGTCGAAATCCTATCAACAAATAGGATTTATACAAGTTTAGGTTATTATTTTAACCTTATCAATTAGATTTAACTCTAAGTTAAATAATTTAACTTTTACCGTGTATTTTTGTTTTCTTACACTATATGGTTAATACACTTACAATAACATGACAAACGAACCCCAAATTGTTTATTGTTAATATATATATCCTTATCTAAGTCATTTGGCCGAACCTTAGATTTTTAGGAATAAAATAACAATTAATAATATAATATTAGATTTAAAAACTATTTTGTGTCAATTTTGACACTATTTGATATATGATTTTTCTGAAAGTCATAACAGAATTATATGTTCGAAACAATTTGATTAAATCAACACTAATATATCATAGTAACCTATAAAATTAGTGTAATTCATAAAAAGTCTTAAATTACATTTATTTTTGTATTTATAATATCAATTATGTCAATATTTCATTAATAAGATAATTACTGCATCATCTTTGTGTCATAAATAAATTAAATTATTTGATGTCTAAAAATTACAAATAAAATACCATTATGTAGAAAATCTTTTTAGATTTGTAATGAATATTTACAATTGAATTTATCTCATGTAAAACCCTATATTAAAAATGTTTTAGTAAATAAACTTTGATTTTAACTCTTTTAACTATTCTTTGAATTAAATAATAATAAATGTCCTAATCTAATCCAAGTGGGCCTAAATGATAATATTTTACACTTAAGGTTGTTTTTGGTCGAGATACACTTTTCCAATAGAATTAGGACATTTGTTAGGGTAATATTAATATCATTCTTACCCTTAATTACCCTTTTTACTTTTAACCGTGGTAAATAAAAGTAAAAAGTTACTATTCACCAAAAATTATTTTCATGTCATTGAACCACATTTTACTTACTGACATCAACCGTGTCTCTCGGATTTTTGAAATTCCATTCACAGAAGCGGTAAAATTATGTTTTATGAAAAATTCAGTTTTTTAACTACCACTTAGTAGTTTTACTATTCATCAAAAATTGATGTTTTTCAGAACAATGCCAAAATTTCATCCTAAGCTATATTTCATATTCCGAATTCAAAAATGAAGTCTATTTTACCAAATTCATAACATAGAAATTGCATTAATTAATTTTATAATTAAATCCCACTGTTAAAACAAATAGCGTGTTTTTAAGAAACAATATCTATCAAAAGATTGACACTTGATTATGTTTGGTTTAAATGTGAAATTACATCCAATGACCAAAATTGTATTAAATTGTAAAAATATATTCTAAATATACTTTAAAACCACTCAAATTCATGATTTATCACTATTAATTATTTTGATTAAAAAATTTGTTTTTAATTATAATTTAGTAATTTCCACTATTCATCAGAATATGAAAGTTATCCAAAAAGTTCCAAAATTTCACCTTAGGCTAAATTCGATATTCCGAATCCAAAAATGAAGTCCATTTTGAGAGCTAAAATTTCTAAAATTTAAAAAGTGGTTATTACTATTCATAATGGCTAGTTTTAATAATATTTTAATAGCATATCGTTGTTTCGTGAAACTCATTATTGCGTACTAAACACGCTATCGAGGAAGGTTGCGATTGCGTGTAATGCAAGGAAAGTCATGGATGCGTGTTGTGCAAGCTCCTTTTGGTGTAGTGTACAACACAAGACATTACTGAAATTAAAAAGAAAATTTTTCATAAAATCTTGGGCTGTTACAGAAATCTTGGTTTTGTTCCATGACATCTTTGAAGTTGTGTTGCAAGATATAAATAAATGTTTCAACCTAGGTGTATGAGGGAAATATCTCAATAGTTTTATAGGAATCGATCTAGATATCCCGAGATGAGATTCTTTATACCTATATTGTCCACATGTGGGACAACTATCCAACGACTCATTTTCACCAGAATAAAAGATGCAATGATTTTCAAATGGATGAATATTTAGATAACTAAGGCCCAGAATATGAACCAGCCTCTTTATATCATTGAAATTTCCAAGAAACACATTTTCTTCAGGTAACACAATTTTATCGAAAGAAAATATTTGATCAAAACAGTGGTTTTGAATTGCATTATCTGATTTAATAGAACTAAAATTTTCAACCGATTTTAATTTTCATATCTTGAAACCATGATATAATTCATCCTCAACATACCTCAAGAACTCATAAAATTGGGATGGTACCAACTCAATAGTTAAATCAATATCATCTTGAGTTTTAGTTTTTTGAACAGATTGACATGCAACATCATGTATTAAATTTTTAAACAGTGGTGGATTCAGAATCAAATTATTTAGATCTTCTATGGAACATTGTTTACTCTGTTGATACTGAAAATATAATCCAGTTCAAAACCAAAACACAAGAGATGTCCCCCAATGTTTTCAAATGTGTCAACCATTTTCAGAGCCCATTTTTTACTAGGACAGTTAATTTTTACTTCTAAAAACAATTGTGGTTATGATGATGCAAATGATAATAATACATTAACACCATCAAAATATATAGGATTTAAACCAGAACCGTTTGGATTTCTGTACTAATTGATCCAATCGTGATCATTTAATAATGACTGTTGTCAGCTTCCTTGTTCTATATTTTTCTAAATAATATAAAATCATTACCATTTTTGAATAATTTTAAATTAGAAAAATACTATTCAAAAAATGATGATAAATATATATAACTACTTCTTAATAATTACCATTAATTACAGGAGAAAAAATTTACACTGTATTGATGGCTACTCTTTTGTCCGACAACTTCTTTACTTGCAACTTTTTCACACTAAAATCACAAGGAAGAATATTTTTGGAGGTACACATATCTATTCACGTGCATACGAGAATGTATAAGTGTACATCCAAGATGATTCTTCATTGTGATTTTAGTGTGATAAAGTTTAATGTAAATGAGTTGTTAGACAAAGTAACCCCCTTTTTAGCGATGAATAATCTTCTTGCAACTTTCAGTACCTTAACACATTATAAAAAATGTGGTCCTATGAATGCGCATCCAATCTCGTGAATACGAGATTGGATATGCATATGTAAAATCTTATTTTTCATAATGTTTTGAGTCAGTGGGAGTTGAAAGAAGAATAATCATCGAGAAAAAGGAGTGCCGCTAATCAATTGTAAATTGGGCCAAGTTATTACAATTTATTATAATTTATTACAATTTATTTTATTCATATTTGTTCATATTTATTACTATTTATTGCTATTTATTTCCCTTTATTGCTATTTATATCTATTTATTCATATTTATTTCTATTTATTGCTATTTATTTCTATTTATTTTTATTTATTGATAATTATTTCTAATTATTGCTAATTATGACTAATTATTGCTAATTATTAATAATTATTGCTAATTATTGCTAATTATTGCTAATTATTGCTAATTATTGCAATTTAATTCAATTTATTACTATTTATTGCTCTTTATTACACTTTATTACTATTTATTGATATTCATTGCTCTTTATTGCTATTTATTGCTTTTTATTGCTATTTATTGCTAATTATTTCTAATTATTAATAATTATTCCTATTTATTACTATTTATTATTCTATATTTCTATTTATTTCTATTTATTGCTATGTATTGCAAATTATTTCTAATTATTGATAATTATTACAAATTATTGCTAATTATTCTGAATTATTCTTAATTACTCCTAATTATTCTTAATTATTTCTAATCATTCCTTGTTATTACTAATTATTACTAATAATTACTAATTATTACTAGTTATTACAAATTATTACAAATTATTACTAATTATTACTAATTATTACTAATTATTACTATTTATTTCAATTCAATACAATTTATTACTATTTATTAGTATTTATTAGTATTTATTACTTTTTTTTAAATTTTTATTACTATTTATTAATAATTGTTACTATTTATTATTAATTGTTACTAATTACTACAAATTATTACAAATTATTACTATTTATTAATATTTATTACTATTTATTACTATTTATTACTAATTATTACAAATTTTTACTAATTATTACTAATTATTACAAATTATTACCAATTATAACTAATTATTACTAATTATTAATAATTATTACTAATTGTAACAAATTATTACAAATTATTACTATTTATTACTATTTATTACTGTTTATTTCTATTTATTACTATTTATTACTAATTATTACTAATTATTTCTAATTATTACTAATTATTTGTAATTATTACTAATTATTACTAATTTTTACTAAGTATTACTAATTATTACTATTTAGTACTATTTATTATTATTTATTACTATTTATTATGAATTATTACTAGTTATTAATAATTATTACTAATTATTTGTATTTATTACTAATTATTACTAATAATTACCATTTATTACTATTTATTACTATTTGTTACTAATTATTAGTATTTTTATTAATTGTAAATATTTATTACTAATTATCAGTATTTATTACTATTTTTTCCTAATTATTATTATTATTCCGTAATTATTACTATTTACCACGAGTTATTACTATTTATCGCTAGTTATTACTAATTACACCTAATTATTATTAATTATCTTTAATTACTATTAATTACTGCAAATCACAGCTACTAATTATAATTACCGCAAATTATTTATATACATTAATATTTATCATTAATAATTATTAATTACTACTAATTAATAAGAATTAGTACTAAGAATTTCAATTTGTTATTACAAGTAAATATTGATGACAAAACAAACTAAATATAATTTATTTACAACTAATAAAAAATAATTAAAATTAATAGAAAAAATGAAATAAATACTAAATTAAAAAAACATAAATATCTTTAAACCTGATCTCTTATAGGTGTAGACGGCGTCATAACTTCTCTGCAAAAAAACTAACTCAAAAAAAATTTCACAGTAAAATTAGAATTTAAAGAGAGAGAGAAAGTATGAATTGAGGGGAAGGATAAAAAAATGGATGAGGGTATATATAGGTTAGATTAGTTGTGACGGTACTATTTGTGACGAGACCCGTTGCAAATACCTTCAACCGCATTAATTACTATCGGAAGTTAAAAGGGTATTTGTGATGGGTCTCGTCGCAAATAGTGGCCAGCCGACACACTATTTGTGACCGAGCAAAATCCCGTCGCAAATAGTATTTACCACCGCTGGGTATTTGGGACATGGAAATTCTCTGTCGCAAATAGTATTTACGACATCCGGGTATTTGCAACGGGGGGTGCCTCCTCGTTGCAGATACCCATCTCACAGTTTGGCGAGCCAACCATGCCTAACTTTTTGTGACAGGGCACCAAATCCTGTCACAAATAACTAATTATTTTCGATTGGTCAATGCCCCCATCACAAATAACCTCTTCGACAGACTATTTGTGACGGGAATGAATCCCGTCTTAAATTACACATGGAAAAAATCCATTTTTCCCATAGTGATTGATTTGACTTGTTGAAAGGTATAATAATGAGAAGTAAAGTCTGTGATGGTTTGTCTCATATCCGACCGCAAGAATATTCACCGTATATCATAGAACATCTTCATGATTCTAGGGTGCAACACCCACTGAGAATTATGGAAATCCCCCATCATGACCATTCTCATAGAAATGGGTACAACATATATGTTTAGGAAACATGGGATACTCTATGGAGAGAATTTCCTCATGCTGAAGGTCTCCCCACCATAAATAGAGTCCATAATTCCATAGGATTAATCATCAAACTACTACTCCCAAAGAACCATAATGATAAGAGAGGAGGTCAACTGCACACTCACCAAAAAAGTCTCTGACACACTATTCGGGGTTCAAAAATGTATCTGAGAAAAGTTATCCCAAATATTCAACTCTTATAATGATTATTTCATGGCCAGGGTCAGAAGTTTCATGCTCAAAGTCTTTGTAATGTCATTACCCTTGCCAGTGGTATATGTAATGTAAAAATCAAAATACTATAGGTATTCTACACAATACCTCTATCTTAAGATCAAATATTTTTGAGAGAAGATATAACTCAAGATTTTGTGGTAGGAAAAGACAGTAAAAATTTCATTGAAATAGTAAAACCAAAAATAGTAAAATGTATGAATAAAACTACGAGATTGGGATCATGGGTTAGATAATTATTCTTATGTGAAATAAGTTGTTTGGAATCATTGGCTACCATGTGATCACCCTTTATAAGGACACAACCCAAAACCGTACTAGATGCATCTCAGAAAACCGCAGAGCCCTACCCAGCCTCTAAGGGATTCAACATTAGCACAGAATTCTAAAAACATTTCAGGTAAAAAAAATAACTCCAAAATTTATCATCCAAAATTAAATTAACTCATTTCTTAGTGAGATATGTAATTGGAAAATCCAACTTCATGAAATCTTTGAACAACTTTTAAAAAACACCCCACTGAAACCAAGACGTCCAGAGTCTCTAAAATGTTACATGGTTTCTCTCATGTAATAAAAACCATCACCTTCACATGTTTTACTCAAATCCCATGTTCTGAGATGATGTGTCCCAAGATCTTCACTTCCTAAATCAAGAAATTACATTTTTAAATCTTTGTGTAATGTTGCTGATTTCTCAATATTTCTAGAAATTCCCTCAAATGATGCTCATAGTCCTCCTTTTTATTAGATTAAACTATGATTTCATCCATAAGTACCACCATTAATTAGTCAATGTACTCGTGAAATATCTTATTTATCAGAGCCATAAAAACAATAGGGCCATTTGTTAGATAAAATGGAAGAAATAGACACTCATAATTTCCATACATACTCCTGAAGGAAGTATCTTGAATTCTATATTATTTAATTATGAACTAGTAATAACCATATTGAATATAAATTTTTCATAACCACTTGTCCCTTTTTAACTCATCAAATAGAGCATCAATCCATGAAAATAGAAACTTATTCTTTAATGTGACTCAATTTAGTTTTTGGTGTTTGTAAAAAATGTGAAGTGTCCCATTACCTTTCTTTACAAAGAGAATAGGTGCCACCCAAGGGGATACAGTCATGAATATGAAACCTTTCCCTAGTAGATCATCCAACGAAGATTTCAACTATTTCAATTCCAGTAGTGTCATGGAGTAAGAAGGAACACATGTCAGCTAAGCACGCATCATTAAATCAATAAAAAAATCTACCTCTCTTATAGGTGGCATGACTTGGATATCAGTAGGAAAAATTGCAAGAAAATTATTCAAAATAAGAGGGAGATCATCACTCAAATATTTTGATCTAAGTCTAAATATAATACCCTTACCCAACTCTAAAAAATAGATCTATCCCTACTCAACATCGAGTCTCGTTATCCCTAAAAAATGCGTAATTCTCTATAGGGTGAAGTATTGGAGACTCATCAATGATGAAATTCAATCCATACCTTATGAGAAATCATCCAATCCATCCTGAAAATGACATCGAGAAGTTTAATGTTGATAACCAAGAAATTACAGGTATGCTCAATCTCTGATAAAGGGAAAACACAATTAGGACAAAAAAGAACCCTACTCTCTCTTCATTCCGAGGGGCGTAGTAATAAACATAACATAAGAAAATAGATCTGTAGGAAGATTCAAAAAATTCAAAACATGGGTCAATATAAATTATTTAGGTTCACAAGTTTCAAATAAACAAGTCTCTATACATGCATTAGATTCCTCTAGAGAAACATCCACCACGTGAAAAATCCCAATTCTTGATGCTCATAGCAAGAACCCCATAGTTCATGATGTATATGATTTCACCATAGAAGTTTTCAGTGACGATGAACTCATTCCAGTGTTTGGAGTAGATAATATATAGAAGATCTTATTTAGGTGTCCTGAGTAACCAGATCAACTAAAAATATTTGGTGCTTCAGTACATACCCATTTTGAAAGTCCATCGATGCGACACTAGAAGAAAGTCAATGGGCCTTTTCTAGGAAATCAGGTGTTCTGAATTATTCCTCTTATCTAGAACCACAACAAGACTAATCACACATCCTATTCATTTTAATGAGACCAATAGAACATCCACAGTGAGGAAAGGGAGCTATCGTCAACCCAAACTTTATAGGCTGGTAAATGATAACCATTAGTACTCTATCTAACACATCAGAAAAATAAGCGAGCTTTAGTAAAAAAAACTATTATTAGATAGTAATTTAGAGAACCAAATCAAACAATTAAGATGTTAATTTCTCATTTATCACCAACTTATGAGAAAATTGAACAAGATCAGGAAAATATTAATAATAATTTGTTATGATCTCTTCACCATACTAGAGTCTAATAAATTCCATGGATTTCACTAGGATCACTTATTATGTATATAAATTATCAACTAAAATAACTATAAAGTATTCACACTCTAAAACCTTATTATTCTTAACCATCATCATCAGATCCTACCATCTCCTAGTAGGTCCTAACAACTTAAAGGTAATACCTTTTACCTTTATTGAATCAAGAATTTCTAATAACTCAAAGAGTAGAACAATATTTTTCATCCAATCATATGCCTCTTGAGGATCATTAGATACATGGAATGCTGGTCATTTTTGATAAATAGACTATTGAGAATCATACCATGATTTATGCAATTGAGGGTCAACTTTTGGATCCTGAACAAGAAATGGGTTGCACTACCTGACCCAAGCTTGGATAACATATAACACTTTCCCAAAAATATTTTGGTTAATAGGAAGATTTTCCTACCATGGTTCACCATCATCTTAATCCTATATCATTTTCAAAATTCATTCTAGAGGCATGATGGTAATCCACATCAACATAAAACACCAAAACATTAAAAATGATACACATATTATCAACTCAGACTATAGAGACATGAATATCAATTTCAATAAGTATAAGTAAATATTGGTATTTCAACATAATCTTATCAAAATTATGGATGATTCTAGAAATCATATTAAAAAATACATTAGTGACACTTTTACAAAACACCCATTGAGACTTAAGGCTTGTTACGATATGATATGGCCAGGAACTCACTCATAACTACCTACTTGGTCCCATGAATCCTACCTCCTATCTAGTTGGAAAACCCAAAATACATACCATCATCAAGGAAAGGTTCATAATCTACACCTATGATACTACTATGTCACAAACCGGTCTGGATAACCTAGTACACTAACTCCCAATCCATATCTGACACATCAAAAAGGTTCTTGATCCCCATTGGTTAGAGACTATAACCTATCATCTTACAAGAATCATAAGGGAATTATTTTTCCATGAAACAACTAAAGGAAAAAAGTTACAGGTCAGTATTTCAACACTCCTCATTGTGAATGTACTAGAATAAAATAGGTAAAACAAACCCAAAATAGTGAATCATAAGGTGAAACAACATTTTTAAATATAAATTCTCAAAAATATCCCTATTAATGGGTGGTCTACATCTCCACTGGTTACCTCAATAACTCTAGTTCATGAGGATAAAGAACATCCACCACCTCCAATTTGAACTTCCATTTTGATGGAATTGAATTAAAGTAATCCACAAATTACAAAAGGTAAAGGTAGGGTGTGAGATAAATATCAAGTAGGGTTTCAATAAGTATTCTAAAATTAATCCCATCACAATAAACCATGTATTCTTTCAATTTCAATAAAACAAAGTGGGGAAAAAATTTAAATTTTTTCAATAAATAAAATGATTTCAAATCAAAAGAATGAAATATATATAAATAGATGATTTAATGAACATTTTATATAATAATTTATATTGATTAGTTAACATGAATAAAATAGTTAAATAATAAATATTTTATAATAATCAAATAAAAAATTTATGGCACCATGTAATAATCCCTAAAATAAGTTTTTTTCTTATAATATGATCATCACAGTACTCAATCAGTGACCTCGGATCAATGTGTGCACCCTTCCCTTGGCACAAGCTTTCAAGAATCAACCCCTCATTAAGAAAATCATTCCACCGTAAGATTATTTTAGTGTTTTCATTGTTAATATATTTATAAAGGGTCATATCCTAGAGTTCATATCCTAATTAACCACTAACTACCCAATCTCACATGTTCTTCGATTAATCAATCAAACAATCATAGGAAAATTATTTATTTCAAATTAGTTCAAAATATGATTTTCCAATTTCAATTTTAAACATAATTTTTTCATTTCAAAATCAAATCATAGGATTTGGTCAATTCATGCATTTTAAAATAAAATTTCATTTTAAGACATTCACCTTGAGGTTCAGTGTTTAATCATTTCATCAAATAAAATTTCAAATAAAGACATCAATTTTTCTCAAATTCACCAAATAATTTCAATTCCTTTAAATTTTTGGGGGTTTCAAAAATATTTCTATCATTTTCAAATAAAACATCAATCATCTAAAATCTGTGTTTCTGAAACACCCATTTAAATTAATCAAGACATTTATGGTTTAAATTTTAGGGAAAAATCATATGAAATCACCTACCTTAAATTAGTGATAAATCAACACCCGCAATGGGAAACAATAATGAAGAATGAAGGAAAATGTGATAAATAAGGAAAAAAAATATCACAAATCATCCAGATAAAAATACTATTTAATCAGAAATCATGAGATCACATAAATTTCCAATAAGGGTAGAAGATAGAAGAGAAACATAATTACAAAAATCATTATAGATCAAATAGAAAACCAAGACATCTGGAAGGGAAGAATTTTCCCAAGAATCAAAAGGAATAGGCCTAGTAGTTTGAGAGAAGACTATGTAGTATAAAGGAAATTATTTTTGGATGTAGTGGATACAAAATCACAGGGCATGAGGAATTCCCAATGTAAATACTCGATTGATGATGTGAATTTATTATGTGTTTTATATAATGAAAAATAAGTCACCTTGGGTTAAAAATCTCGATCCTGACTATTTCACATCCTGAAAAAATTCATGGATTGAATATTTTCACATCATGAAATGGTTTCATGGATTATTCCTGGTGATGAATTCATGTAATGAGTCATCTTCCTAACGTGAAATTTTCCAATAGATAACACCAGATCTAGTTCCTGCATAAAACCCCCCCAAAACCCTCTAAATCAACCCAGAACCAAAGAGAACCCTCTAAAACAATAACAAATTTATATATAGAATCCAGAAATTTGGACAAACATATATCCACAGACATTGTAAATTTTTCCTAAAAAATGCACACCATCCTTGAAAGGTCTAAAATACACCCAAAAAAATAGAATCAAGAAAAGAGTCAATATTTACCATAAATAAGGTAAAACAATGTTTTATAATGATTGTAGTTACAAGTAATGGTTTTGGTCGTAGGTATGGCTGCTTGAGTTTCTTCATTATTGTTTGTTTTTTTCTAGGTTCTAGTAGATAGTCCATCCAACTATACATCCAGAAATAATTTATACTTTGAGTATGAAATTTAGCATGACTAAGAGATCTCATAGGTGCACCAAACCTAACCTCCTCTAATAGTCATTAATGTTGAACACTCCTCAATTGTGAGTGTGAATACTTTTAAGACCAGACTCTATTATATGATGTTTAATATCTCAAACACACTCAAAACAATAATATGAAGATTATTATTAATATAAGGTAGTTAATGGTGACTTGTAATAGAATATAAATTAGTTAGAGAGTTGTGCCAAGGAGTGGTGGATGATCTCTACCCCAACCCATATCACTTATCTCTTCAATACAATAAATAGAAAATAAAGATGAAGAATTATAAACAGAGAATTCAAGAAAAATAATAAAACATCCATAAAGTCCAATCATGATGTTAATCATTCACTATCATGAGTATAAAAGGTTATGAGGACAAAAAAAGATATAGATAGAGGTAGGGAGATAGTGGATAACAATAGAGAGAAAAATAAAAAAATAAAAAAATAAAAAATATTCAATGTAAGATGCATAAAAAAAGATAAATGATAAAAAATATAAAACAACAAACATCCCTTCTTGAATAAATCCATAATCCCAAATAATTACCCATAAAATGTGAATAGTACAAATTTATAGAGTTGAGGGGAGGTTAGGTTTACAGATGTTATAAAAACAAAAAGTTAAAATAGAATCAAAATGAATTTTGAATTTTTTTACACATGGTTGACCATCACAAAAATAGAATTAAGAGTTTGTCTATTTGAATGAAATATTTTTTATTCCTATAACTATTTTTAACATTTCATCCCAATACGTGGAAAGATAAAATATTTATAGGCTAAACATTGAAAAGATCTCAAGATTGATGAATCAAGTCTTGGATTAACATTAAGACCCTTGATCGCCATAATTTTTTTAATATATATTGAAATCATAAATGGAAATATTTATCCCAAAATTTTCAATATAAATTGAAAGATATCTTATAAATATTTGACACATAGAAAATTTTATGAATAGATACTGAAGTATAGTTTGAAGAGGAAAACTATAATTTCCATGCAGTTACAAAATTCTCACTTTAATTAAATATTCCTATTAAATAATCACTTAAAAATATAGATTAATTAATTAATATGAAAGTCAAATAAAAGACATATAAATTAATTATTATTCTATTTTTACAATTAAATCATAATTGTCCATTTAATCCAAATATATGACAATTATCTTTAAATAAAATATTTTCTGGGTTTTAAAACCCTATAATTCAATGTTAAATATATGAAACTATTAGCTATATAAATTATTTGACACATAAAAATTGAACTAATGGGAGAATTAATGAAGTTTACTAAAAAATATAATTATCATTCCTAGTTTCAAATACATAAACCAAAAAATAAGAGTATAAATGATTTATTCATTATTAAAAACATCATATTTTGTCTATATGTCATATCCACTATCCAAATTAAATTAAAGAAAAAGTTCATGTTATAAAAGATTAAATAGAATATGATTTAGTGGAAGTAATAATTTGACATGTGGTACTATCATAAATTTCTATTTTCAATGTTTCTTATACCAATCCTTTGTTTCACACTTCCTTAATATAAAATAAATTACATTTTTATATCACAATTTACCCTTCTTCATTTTGTGTCAAATATTACCCTTGATTAAATACATTCATTTTTTATAATTAAGGAAAATATATATATTTTTTTGTTTTTTTCTTTCATTTTTCAATATCTAAAAACATTATGTGGGATCCCAATTACACATTTTGATATAGATTAAAAGGAATTGTATGAATGTTTTTTGAGTTAGATCCTTGTGGTTTTATTTTTTACAATTTAAATTTCACCTATAATATAGTTCAAAATTTTAGTTACCTCATGTTATAATTTTTATTCCACTTAATTATTTTTCATTCACTTGAATTTCCCTTATTATAAAAAAAATTTCTGAGAAATTAGAAGAAAATATCTCTTAGGAATCAGATAAATTTAGAATATTAAAAAATAGTGAAATTCTTAAGACTAGAATTAAAATTTTCACTTCGTATAAAAAATTTATGTATAAAAATTTTCAACCTAAATACATTATACAATTTAAAAAAAATTTAAAACATGAAAATCTAAAAATATTGGTACCAATACCCCTTACTAAAATTGTAGGGGAAACTTTTTTTGAAAAAAAAATTATTTCAACGTCTTTTCATAACGAATTAAATTTGTTAGAAAAAATAAAAATATAAAAGATATATATAACCCAAATTATTGGTATTAAAAACTTGAGTATGTCTCTGATGCTCTTTACATAGGGCGATATAAAAGGAAATTTATTTTCCCAATGCAAGACGATGAATGACCCTGGTTGTCTCACTTGAGGTGATTTATATTCATTTCAATCACTAAGTCTAATTAACACAATCTAGTTATTTTTGTGCTTTTATTTTTTATGAAGAAAATAAAATTTTCATTTTTTGTTGTAATATATCGAATGAAAATATTAAACTAAAATACATATACAATACCAAAAGATGTTAGGGAAGAACGATATTGGACCTAGTGTTTGTGATAAATGTTTCTTAAATATTTATTTATTGTTTTTTAAATTAAATATGATAATTCATTTATAAAACATCATTAATAAATTAATATTCATTCAATTTATTGAGTGTGGGATTTTAATATGCCTATGAGATCTCTTTGGAACAAAAAATACCACCTCCTCCAATAGTCAAGTTGGATAAACACCTCGATCGAGAGTGTTGTTCTTAAAAGTCCCAACTCCACCATATTTATTTTCATTCCTTCATATATATTTAACTCCACCTTATAAATATCTTACCTTAGAGAAGGAAGGGAAATATTTTTTTATTATATATATGAGATGGATTTGAAAATGAGGATGTGGTGGATGATCACCACACCTATGAAATTTTATGAAATAAATCATAAATAGAATTAAAACAGTACTAGAAATTTATGCTATAGCCACGGTTCTAAATCATGGCTATATGTTATAGCCACGGTTTCACGAACCGTGGCTGGTAATGGCGTGGCTATAGGTCAGAGCCTATGGCCACAGTTTGAAACCATGGCTATATACCTATAGCCACGGTTCGAACCGTGGATATATCCCTAAAGCCATGGCTCCAACCGTAGCTATAGCCCTATAACAACGCCAATAAAGGCCACCACACTATAAAGCATGGCTATAGCCCTATAGCCATAGTTTAGACCGTGGCTATAGGCCTTTCAACTACATAAAAAAACCCAGCATGGTTCACCATGGTGGATATTGGGAGGACACTGCCAAATCCCCCTCCCCCCACCCACAACTCCTTCACCATGCACCAGCACCCCCACCCCCTACTCCTGTAAACCTCCCCTACCCCACCCCCTCCGCTACAGTGATTGTTGGTGTCGGTCGGTTAGCTCTGCTACGGTGGTTAGCATTGCTACAGTTTTGGGCCACAAGAATTCGGCCAAACTGAATCGGGAAACACCACCCTATTAGTCTACTCTGAAAAAAAAAGGGATGAAATCAAAGAGATTAGAATGGATCCTTGGGTAACCCTCAAGAATTCAGGTGTTTGGGTCATCCAAAATAGACTGTAAGTTAGTAACATCAAGGCCTCAAACATAATTTTGATCAGCCATAAAGGATCTATATTCTTGGATTATGTTAAGCCTAGTATGGTGGTGTCTCTCTTTAATGTATGCATAAATAATTGTAGAGTTTTTAACTCTCTAGAATCCATTTAATTGGATCCCATTCCTGAGAAGGAAATTCCTTTTTTAGAAGGTAGACCACCAAATCATTATTCATTGAGATCAAATGATTAAACAGGTCATTATCACAGTAGGACAAGAGTTGTGTTTCTAAAAAGATAACATCTACACAAAAGTTATTCGTGTCTTAATGTCACAGAAGTAGGTTCTTTAACCATGCTTAAAGATCATGTTGAAGTTCCCTCACCCTGTTATGAAGACCAATCCATATGTTATCATGAACTGGAATGGACTAGGACTCTGAAATAGTGTTGAGAAAACATGGGTCATAGATCTATATGTGAGAAAAGATGAAGCTATCACCTCTATTAACAGCTTAAAAAAGGGTCACAAGAATCAGTGAATGGTCTGAAATATCACAAGAAAGGTGAAAAAATTAACACTTAGAATGAAATAAATGGAATTCAATTTTTCTAGGTAGCGGTCAAACCTACTCCATGCATGGGGTTCCCCCTTTGGTTGTTAAACCATGTGAATTGGTCTCGAGAATAACCAATGTCAATTTAACCCTTTTGAGAGAGGAATGGAGAAAATTCACCGCCCTCCCTCCTTGGTAAAACTCTACCAACTTTCTTTTTAGATGGACCAACTATAACATTGAAGTCACCTCCCATGATCTATGGAATTTCCCTAGGATCAATGGAATGAATGTCTCACCAAAGGGTTTCTCTAGAAATAATCTCACATTTTTCATAGACAAAATTTACAAACAGTGTTTGGTTATCAACATAAATAATTAAGGTGATTAATTGATCATTGGAACAAAAAAGGTCTATAGAAATTATATAATGATATAACATCCAAATATGAATGTTGTTGTGGTCAGCATGCATGATGTTGTGCACCCTGATCCTATGATCAAACCCCAAAATGCGAGAGGAGGTTTGTATAGGCTCAAGGTAGAAATGTAATTAATTGATGAGATGATCAAGTTCATGAAAAAGGATGATAGTATTTTCCCAGGTGATGAGGCCCTAAGAATTCCAATGTAAGAGGGATGTCATTAATGAATGGTGGGGGTGCTGGGAAAGAGGAAACTCTACTGCAGGATTTGGAATCCTGAAGAATCATGGACTCAGATTTGGTATACGTCCCTCACATGGGGGAGAAGCATGAAGATAGAGAGATATCTATTTTCCATTCTAGATAATTTGGAGGAGTAATAAATAAAGTGAAAAAAGTTTAGGTATAAGGGGGAGAAACTTGAGGAACCCAGATCAATCACCTGAATGGTGGGGGGAGGTAGGGAGATGAGCACCTATATACCCTTGTGAAAATTAAGATTTACACTAGGTGGAGTAAATTTCTTGGATAAACATTCACATGAGGCCTGAACACCACAAAAGAATTGTATGATGTAGAATCAGAGGGTTGGACACAGTCGAGGAGGAGGGGTAGTGGCGGCTCCAAAGGCCACACATCCGGAAGAGTGGGAAGATCCCCTGGACCAAGTATGTATGGTGGGGGAAGGAGGACAATAGGAACTAGGGGAGGCACTATAGGAAGCTGAAGGACCACCGGGGAAATAGCAGGCGGTGAATTAGAAGTGGGGTAAAATTAAGATGCACCCTTGTCACGAGGATCCATGGAAACTTTAGGCTGCATTGAAGTGATATGAAGAGTATAAAAACCACTATGGGGGCCTAAGGCCCAACATGAAAGTGTTTTCACAGATATGCTAAGTGTCCTTGCAATAGGAAGTGGGAGATTAAATGCATTAGGAATTGATGAAAGAGATTTTTCCACAAGGAGAAAGTCCCTGCCATGAGGATGATGCAGGTAGGGAAGGGTTGGAGAGATCCATATCCACACAGATCTGGGAAGAGGAAGCATCATGAATCTAATAAATGTGCTTTTCCACAAAAAAATATCTAACCACGTCACTGATAAAATGATGGAAATCCAGGTTATGAAAGGGCAAGGGGAGGACTAGGAGAAGGAACCACACCGCATCCTAAGAGAATCTGCAACCCATGTAAACCTGCCCCTACCCCCTTCCCTGTAGACCTACCCCTACCCTTGAATCCCCCCACCCTGCACCATGCCCCCATCCACCTCCCCCTTCCCCCTTCCCCCTTCCCCCTGCCCCCTGCCCCCTGCCCCCTGCCCCCTGCCCCCTTCCCCCTGCCCCCTGCCCTGCAGACCTGCCCCCTGCCCGGCAGACCTTCCCCTGCCCCTGCCCCCTGCCCTACAGACCTTCCCCCTGCCCCTGCCCCCAGCTCGGTAGGCCTCCCCCTACCCCTTCCCCTGCCCTGCAGACATGCCCCCTGCCCCTGCCCCCCTGCTCGACAGACCTCCCCCCTGCCCCCCTGCCCCCTGCCCCTGCCCCCTACCCCATGCCCCTGCCCCCTGCCCCCTGCCCCCTACCCCCTGCCCCTGCCCTACAGACCTACCCCATGCCCCCTTCCCCCTGCCCCCATGCTCGGCAGACCCCCCTGCCCCCTCCTCCTGCCCACTGCCCCTGCCCCTGCCTCCTGCCCCTACCCCCTGCCCCCTACCCCCGGCCCCCGGCCCCTTCCCCCTGCCCCCTGCCCCCTGCCCCCTGCCCCCTTCTACTCTTATTTTCCTAAGAACATGTAATGATTCAATGGTGACTTCTTTATTTAAGAACACTATTGTATTTTAAATGAGTGTGGTCACTAGAATGGAGCATTCTCATCTAAGAATGTGTTAAAAACAAATGGATAATGGAGACCACTTTTGATGAAAAATGGACGAAAGCTTCCTTTGGAAAATTTTAAAAATCTGAAGTTGGAAACACTATTCCCAAGTTGTTTTTAAAGAAGGAAGATCATACATCCTTGGGTAATAAACCTACGAAGTCTAAGCCAAGTGCCAAATATAAAAGGATCAGTTCTTCGATCATGGAAGAAGGAGAACAAATTAGATTCATGCAAACAATCCTTGCTTGTATGTGAAAATAGAGGCAACAAGTAGCATAATGGAGGACTTGTCCAAGGAGAATACAAATGAAGGTTGAAGGGGGATACTGTGGGCTGGATATGGCTGGAGCAGGGCCAAATTGCGACGTGAACGCGGCGTGACCACGGTGTGAGCACGATGTGACCGCGGCATCACCGCAGCGTGACCACGGCGTGACCGCAACGTGACCATGGAATGACCGCAACGTGACTGCGGCGTGACCGTGGCGTGACCGCGGCGTGACCGCAGCGTGACCGCGGCGTGACCGCGGCGTGACCGCGGCGTGACCGCGGCGTGACCACGGCATGACTGCAGCGTGACTGCGGCATGTTGGCCCTGTCCAGTGACATCCGGGGGGTAGCATCTTCTGGTGAGGAGCGAAGGGAGCGGGAGGAGGCGGGGAAATTGAATTGAAAAAACCAAAAACATGCTAATATATGGTATTATACAAAAAATTCTAGTCAAAATAACCACACTAATAAAAAACATACTAATATGAATAGAACTAAATCAAACATCATGAAGACAATTAGACTAATGTGGAACCAAACCAAATGGTTTTGAAAAAGTTAAAACTGAACCAAACTAAAAATAATGTAACCAAACTAACTCAAACCAATCAAAACTGACTTCAATAAAGCATAATTTACCATGCATAAAATTAAACTAATGAAACATACCTGATTGGATCTAAAACTAATTTAATTGAACTGAATAGCCCCAAATCAAACAAAATGAACCTGTTAAAGTTGACATAAACCAAAAAAAATGAACCCAATGAAAAATAACTTAGAAAACCTAACTTGGCCCAAAATGAACCAAGGAGCTGGGCCTTGTGATGAACTTTTAGAAGGCCTCATGCCCACAAGCTGAGAGGATATACCAGTCAAGTGGTGCTTCACTGTCCTCAACAAGATCCAAAACGCACTGTAAAAAGATTGGGAACCCAAAAATCACAAAAACCCAAATAAAAATGTGCCAATGAATAAAAATTGAAGAATCGTTACCTGAATCTGATGTTGGACTCACTGCCTTCTATGGTGGTGGGTAGAATTGACCTCATCATAAGTAACCACCTATAGAATCTACAACCCATGTGAACCTGCCCATGCCCCCTGCCGCCTGCCCCCTGCCCTGCAGACCTGCCCCTGCCGCCTCCACCTTTCCCCTGCCCCCACCCTATCCCCTGCCCTCCTCCACCTCCCCCTGCCCCCTGCCCCTACCCTGCAGACCTGCCCCTGCCCTGCAGACCTGCCCCCTGCCCCCTTCCCCTGCCCCCTTCTCGGCAGACCTCCCCCTTGCCCCTGCCCCCTACCCCTACCCCCTGCCCCCTGCCCCCTGCCCCCAGCCCCTGCACCCCTGCCCTGCAGACCTGCCCCCTGCCACCCTGCCCCCTGCCCCCTGCCCACTGCCCCCTCCCCGCTGCCCCTGCCCCCTACCCACTGGCCCCTGGCCCCTGCCCCCTGCCCCCTGCCCCTGCCCCTACCCTGCAGACCTGCCCCCTGCCCTACAGACTTGCCCCCTTCCCCTACCCCCTACCCTGCAGACCTACCCCTACCCCCTGCCCTCCTGCTCGGCAGACCTCCCCCCTGCCCCCTGCCCCTACCCCCTGCCCCCTACCCCCTGCCCCCTTCCCCATGCACCCTGCCCCTACCCCCTGACCCCCTGCCCCATGCCCCCTGCCCCCTGTCCTGCAGACCTTCCCCTTCCCATTCCCCTGCCCCCCTGCCCCCTGCACCCTGCCCCCTGCCCCCTGCCCCCTGCCCCCCTGCCCCCTGTCCCTGCCCCCTGCTACTCTTATTTTCCTAAAAACATGTAATGATTCAACGGTGAATTCGTGATTTAAGATCACTATTGTATTTTAATTGAGTGTGGTCACTAGAATGGAGCATGCTCATATAAGAATGTGTTAAAAACAAATTGATAATGAAGACCACTGGTGATGAAAAATGGAAGAAAACTTCTTTTGGAAAATTTTTAAAAAATTGAAGTTGGAAACACTATTCCCAAGATGTTTTTAAAGATGTCAGATCATACATCCTTGTGTAATAAACCTAAGAAATCTAAGCCAATTGGTAAATATAAAAGGATTAGTTCTTCGATCATGGAAGAAGGAGAAAATCTTAGATTCATGCCATCAAGCCTTTCTTGTATGTGAAAATAGAGGCAAGAAATAACATAATGATAGATTTATCCAAAGAGAATACAAATAAAGGTGGAATGGGGGCTGGTGTGGGCTGGATGTGGTTGGAGCAGGGCCAAATCGCGGCTTGACCGCGGCGTGACCAAAACGTGTTGGCCCGGTCCAGCGACATCCGCAGGGCAGCATCTTCTAGCCAAGAGCAAAGGGAGTGTGTGGAGGCTGGAATGCTGGTGGAAGGGGGCTGGTTGCAGGTGCTGGGGGGATGGTGTGAGCTGATTCGAAGGTGGAAGGGGGGGGGGGGGCTGTTGCGGGCTGGAATGTTGGTGGTAGCGGGCTAAAATGAGGGTGGAAGGGGGGTGGTGTGGGATGGATGTGGCTGGAGTAGGGACAAATCACGACATTACCACGGCGTGACCACATCGTGACTGCAGAGTGACCGCGATGTCACAGAGATGTGTTGGCTCCGTCCAGCGACATCCAGGGGGCAGCATCTTCCGGCCAGGAGCGAAGGGAGCAGGAGAAGGCGGTGCAAATGAATTGTGAAAACCTAAAACATGCTAATATATGGTATCATACAAAAAATTCCAGTCAAATTAACTACACTAATAAAAAACATACTAATATGACTAGAAATAAATCAAATATCATCATGCCAATTTGAGTAAAGTGGAACCAAACCAAATGGTTTTGAAAAACATAAAACTGAACCAAACTAAAAATAATGTAACCAAACTGACTCAAACTAATCAAAACTGACTTTAATATAGCATAATTGAGCATGAAAAAAATGAAACTAATGAAACATACCTGATTGGATCTAAAATTAATTTAATTTAACCGAATATACCCAAATCCAAAAAAATGAACCTGTTAAAATTAACATAAACCAAAAAAAAGAACCTAATAAAAAATAAATTATCAAATCTAACCTGTCCCAAACTGAACCAAGGAGTTGGGCCTTGTGATGAACTTTTAGAAGGCCTCATGCCCACAGGTTGAGAGGATATCCCAGTCATGTGGTGCTTCACTATCCTCAACATGATCCAAAACACACTGCAAAAAGATACGGAACCTAAAAATCAAAAAAACCCAAATTAAAATTGAGCCATAGTGTAAAAATGGAAGAATCGTTACCTAAATCTGATGTTGAACTCATTGCCTTCTATGGTGGTGGGTAGCATCGACCTTATCATAAGTAAACACCTATAGAATCTGCAACCGATGTGAACCTGCCCCTTCCCCCTGCCCCCTGCCCCCTACCCGTCAGACCTGCCCCCTTCCCCCTCCACCCTGCCCCTGCCCCCCACCCTACCCCCTTCCCCCATGCTCGACAGACCTCCCCCCTCCCCCTCCCCCATCCCCCCTACCCCCTACCCCCTGCCCCCTGCCCCCTGCCCCCTGCCCCCTGCCCCCTGCCCCCTGCCCCCGCCCCCTGCCCCCTACCCCCTGCCCCCCCTGCTCCTCTGCCCCCATGCCTGGCAGACCTGCCCCCTGCCCTGCTGCCCCCTACCGCCTGCCCCTGCCCTGCAGACCTGCCCCCTGCCCTCTGCCCCTACCCCCAGCCCTGCAGACCTACCCCCCGCCCCCAGCCCCTACCCCTTTCCCTGCAGTCCTACCCCCTGCCCTGCAGACCTTCCCCCCGCCCCCTGAAATCGAAAATGCTATTACAAAAAACCTATTGAAAAAAATGTGAGTAGAAACATGAAGAACTATACAACTAGGGAACTGGATGAATTAAAAATATATTTCAGAAATTTTTGAATGCATGATTTAAAGTGTTGTCCAGACTACAAATATCTTTTAACTTCTTCAGAGATTTTATCAAAAAATACAAAACATGACAATGTAATGCAGATTATGAATAGACACACCATATAAAGCAATAATAACATCAATTTATGTTTAGCATCAATCTAAAAATAGATTATAATAGTAAAAATTTAAATGAAATATCATAACAAGACTTAGAATGTTAATTTTTTTAAAAAGAACATATTATATAACAAATTCATAACATAATACATAACATATTCATAACATAATACATAGCATATTCAATACAAATTCATAATAAATGAACTATACATAAGGAAACACAAACATGCCCATGTCTACATTAAAAATAATACATCAAACAAGTGATAATTTTTGATTTTCATGTGCATTGTATAAGAAAACCAAATAGAACCTCAATCATTGATCGTTGGGCCACCAATGATTACAAGGGTAATGGTCCTTGAGCATAAGGAAATGAATGAAAAAAATTAGCTAATCACAAAAAATGAAATGGGGGTAATAAATATAGATTTTAATGTCAATATAATGGGAAAAATATCAGTCTAATAAGGATGAATTTGATAAAATCTAATTTGAGATGTGAAGGACACATCACCGATGGGTGAAAAATATCTAGTTAAATTCATACCATATAATCTGTATAGGTTTCTAGGCACACTTAAATAAAAAAGGGCAATGTGGAAGAAAATTCTATGTACTATAATATATATACAGAAAAATAAAATAATTATTGTGAAAAGATATGAAAACATACATGGCGTCAAATTGGTCGAGGGATGGGAAGCCTTGAATGGAGGATGTGAATGGAGGAACCGCGAATGGATAAGCCATGAACGGAGGACGTGAATGGAATCCAGTGAGGGATGGTGGAATTGTGAAGGAGAATCCATTGTGGATCGGACAAGGGAGAAATTGGTCGGGTGAGGATCGGATGAGGGAGAAATTGGTTGGGTGATGATCAGACGGGGGAGAAATTGGTCGGGCGAGGTTCGGAGGAGATGGGTTTTGAAGGAAGATCTGTTGAGAAGGGTTTTGAGGGAGGGATTGGGTGAGGGAGTCAGAGAGGAAAAGCCCGAGTGAGGATAAAAATAGATGGAAGAAAGTTGTTATGGGGGATGATCTCCCGTGGGTATATCTATTGGTGTGCAGTGATGCAAAAGTAAAAAACCTCACATTTTGTGCTCAATGATCCCATCATCAACAAAATAAAGTTTATTATAAGTGATGTGACTTCTATAAATATGAAATGAAGAAACAGAATAAAAATAGAATTTAATAACCTATCCATATGCAAACATGCAACTATTGTAGCCTCCCATGCAATTATCCACCATCAGAAAACCAACCACCTGAAATAGCTTCTCTTGAAAAAGTATTTTCAATATTGAGTCTGAGATACCTAAAATACCAATTAAAAATATATATGAATAAAGGAAAAATATAAAAGTTCAGTTTATTTTTATTGAAATATATGCCTAACTAACATGTTCCTCAGCTACAGTGACAAGATGAAATGTGATTCTGGATGTCATTGAGTAGATAATTCAGAGGCATTGAGAGGACATATTCAAATTATGACCAAAAACACACATCCATCTAGGGACTGAGTTGTCTTGCATCCCATCCCACCTAGGTGCAATTATAGAATAAGGCCATAAGTCTGGTGCAAGGAAAGAGGGAAGTGTATATAAAATTATTTCCAAAAACCATCTTGTAGAATAGGGTAAGGCGTATAATTAATAAGAGCTCAAAAATAAACTATTCCATATAATGTACTGGTATATCAATATTTGAAAAACCTACTTTAACCATTTATAATAACAAGAACAGATACACACATACACCTACTATCTTTCTCATGACATATCAATGATTTATCATGAATCAAGTATAAATCTTGTATACCAATCATCATTCTTATCAACATAAAAATTTGGACATTCATCTCAATGATATACTAGATATCATATAAACATGGCATAAAGCATGCACATTCCCAGAATTCCGTAACATTAATTCCAAACAAATATAATATCTACAAGTTAAATATGGAAAGTAATCATTATCAGGGAGTTTCAAATACCAAACATAATCTATAAATTTGATCATAATTCAATATTCTATTTCACCTTTTCCAAACAATAAGATGAATATATCAATAAGGTTATATGTTTTCACTAGGGATAACTATGATACATAATGTATGCTCAACATTGGTCAGGAATTTGAGGATGGAAGGACAACATCCTCCACTATGTGAAGCCAAATACCTGAAGAGTGATAGTATAATTTTTCTTCAAAACTACAATTGTTAGTTATCAGAAAAATGACAAAAGAAATCTATGTCTCTAGACATGAATCAAATATTAAAGCTAAGAAAACAACACTCATCAATATCATTCAATCTATATGTTTGACCATCATGTTCTTCGTGTTGTAGGATTAATTTCTTCACAATCTAATCATGTGGATGTTATTTGTAAAATAATTCCGAATGATCTGAATTTATACACACATTTATAATAAACAACATCAAAACATATCTCAAGGAAGACCACTATACACTAAAAAAGGTCTAGGAAACCAAAAATAACAAAAACCGTAATTAAATATGGGATAAAAGAAAAGGCAGATGCAAAAGAACCTCAAAACGGTGGTGGGAAATCCAAAACAGTCCAATTTGCTTTGAATTCGGTGGAAAATGCTGAAACACACCCTAAGCCGACCTAAGAGGGATGGCGGCGCACATGTAAGAGGATAGCTTACCTAGAAACTCCGACCAAGAAATTTGAAAAAATCCGTAGAAATAACAGGACTAAGAAGAATTGGGAGGGATGGTGGCGCACATGGATAGAGAGGAGAGGGGAGAGATGGTCGTGTGAGACGGGAAATAGAGATTCGGTGGGGAGGAGGTGATGAGAACTGGAAATTCGGAGGGAGGAGGAGAAGGATGGAGGAAATGAAGCTGGCGAGGACGAGCGATAGAGGACATCACCCAGGGCGACAAATAAAAGCCACGGGGGAAGAGAGGAGGGTGTGGTGAGAGAGGTCGTCAGGGAGGAGGAGAGCCCGTTGGGGGAGGAGGGCGCGGTGGGGAGAGGGTTGCGTATCAGGGATGGAGGAGGAGCCTGACTGGAATCAAAAAAATGGGATGCATATCGGGGATGGAGGCGGAGCCCGATGGAAATATAAAAAAATAGGGAATGGAATTGTGTAGACACAGATTAAAAAATAAACCATGGCTATAAACCAGCTATAGCCACAGACCTATAAAACTGTGGCTATCGGTCTATGGCTATAGCTTAAATTTCTAGTAGTAAAATATTTTGGAATTAAAGTGAAATAATTTTTGAATGCCACAAATTCTCCCCCATGGAAAAGCCTAATGTCTTCACTTGTCGTCGAAATATGTAAGATATCAAGATAGACAGATGGGAAGAGAGATTAAAATTAATTTGAAAATATTGGTAGAAAATAGAACAACCGAATTAAAATATTAATTAACATCATATTGAAAAGGAAATTAAAAAAATAAACAAATAGAAACCTATTCAAATGAAAGAAGTAGAACCCTGAATGGATGATCTCATTCTCCTTTCCCCTATCCATCCATTTAGAGGACTTTGTTGGTGCTCGAGATGACCCTAATTCATAAATTATCTTTGAAGTCACCTTAGTTTATGTGTGTTGTAAACACTAAACATATCATAATATATAGTCAATAGTCTTAAATTTCAGATCTTCAATTCTACAGTTGATGATGATTTTAGGAAACGAATACAAAATTTACATCGTAAATGTTATGGCTATAGATTTTGAAATATTTTATCCCGAAAAAATTACATCATAATATATGTTTTTAAAATTTGAATGGTGTGGCTCCCACTGAACTTGATGAGCTGACATTGTAAAATAATGTTTTACTAGGAAAATAGGCCACCCTTATTGATCTTTGAAAAAATTACAATAGGAAACTTTCTTTTACAGGTTATTAGGTAAACATATTTTTTTATTTATGTATAATCCCAACCTATTTACGACATAAATGTCTTTTACATCATAACAATTTCCTCCTCTATATTATTCATCCTCTAGTTCTATATAGTCTCTTCAGCTTCTTATAACTTCATTCTAGATTAAATTTCTTGGTATCACACCACATTACGATGAATTTTCATCATAATTTATTCATTATTTTTGTTAATTTTCAATCAATTACTATATCCTCAAAAAATAAAAATAATAGTTAAATTTAATCAAATTAACTATTTCAAGAATACATATAATAGGTTTTATATTAAAATAAAAATGGATATTTGGCTATATATGTAATAGAAAAATTAGAACATTATTTTACTCAATCATTAAATCTAAACAACATTGAAAATGAATGTAATTATATCAAAACATAAATTTAAAAACAAATATAACAAAATAATCTATTTAAAATAAAATATTAAATTTCACAAAAAATGAATTCCTCTTACACCCCACTTTTAGATTAAACAAATATAATCATGTATATCACTTTTCCACTTTTGAAATCATAGTGCTCTTACTTAACTCATTTTTTATTTATTTATTAATCATTAAAGTGAATTCCACTTGCAATTTTCTTCCAATTAAATTTTTTACTCATCTTTCAAGGTAATAAATATATCTATATTTTTTCACATTCCTCAATTACATATCATTTACCACAATAATTCTAGTAATATAACATGTTTACCCCATAAATACCAAAATTTAATTTAACCATGAGGTATTTTCATTAAGATTGAAATGTATTTTAGGCTTTTATAATTTGTGAAATTAATTAAAATAATCTTAATTAGAAGGTTTTACAATATCATACTTAATGATATAATATGATAAAATCAAATTCAACACACTTATAATGATAATTATGTCATCTCTAAACCCCCAAAGCACAACTTAAGAACATGATGCATGTAAGAAAAATGAACTAATCTCCATCTATTTCTCTTTATTTTTATTTTAAAGCTTATTTATTTTTTTAATTTTTCTTCTAGAAAAATATCTCATCCACCACATAACCACATATAATCAACTGATATTCTGTATAGAGGTGGTGATTTTTGATCCTCAAAATACACAATTTTTTTTTTCATTTTCTACATTTTTTTCTTGAATGAGTGGGTAATAATATAGTTCAATGAATGATAAAATGGTCTCTACCCAAATCACATGAAAAATAATAATAAAGTATCCTCACTATATAATGTTACTATAATCCATATAACACCATCCCCCCACACTTATTCTTTTAAATGTCATTCAACATAAACTGATTAGGGTAGAATAGATATAATTGTCTTTTAACATGATTCATTTAATATCAAGTCTATTAATGGATTCTATGGCCAATAAAAGGGTCTATTTCAAGGTGGGTCTAAGGATAATTGATAATATAATGGTGCCTCAATCATATTAAAAACTATTATATTCAGTTATAAATTATATAATATTCTAGAGAAGTTTAGGAATGGAATATTCTTGAGTCTATTAAGAAATATATTATAGAAATAAATGGAAAATATTGGAAGAAAATTTTTCTTTGGGATGAGAACATATGGTTTGCGATAAATACTTATGGAAATGAATAGAAAAAAGTAATCCAAAATGTATGTATTTAAAAAATTTAAAAAATTCCCAATTTAAGAAAAAATTAATTTACAAAAATCAATTAATTCCAAAAATCTTTATTTTTCCAATTTTCCCCCTCATTCTTAACTCTACTCATCCATTTTACCATTTCAATCATCTAATCATATCAATTGTGAAAGGTAAAACACGACATAATGATTATCCTAAACAACTTATGTCCCTTTGATCAACACTAGAGTTCAACAGTTCAAGTGGTGCATGTAATTTTAATTCAATGTTCTAAAATAGATTTAATAATTGCATGAGTAAAATTCAATAAATAATTGGAACTAATACACCCATTTTCCCTGATGCATCAAGTATATTTCTAGAGGTTTTATTCCTCTAGGTATGTTCAGCAGCATCTTCATGATGTGAATATTTTATATATAGCTTAAACAATTTCATTCATGTTTATTTGTGTCATCTTGGATATAAAAAAAGTAATCAAACATTAAATAAAGAGTACCATATAATTCCAAAAAAATTATTATGGATGCATCCTAATTTATTCCTAAACTTATGAATTGAAATCTAAATTCCAAAAAAATAATATATAAATGAGATGGATACTTTTAAGTTTTATCCTTTATGTAGGCCTTGGGTTATGACTGCCTCAAGATGGGAAGTACCAAATGTTATAAAATGTCTATTTCTTGGGTAGAGTTTCTTATACTTGAACCACCACATGTTGTTTCTTTGATCTTTCACTTATTATTAGTTATCATTGAGGAATTCATAGACATAGTTTAATATATCCCCCACATTCAAAATTATGTAATTAATTCATAGAGTTGGAAGGATGGATTATAGATCCTCCAATTAATTGATTTCTACTTATCTAACATATTCTTCTTTTTCCACTAGTTCTATTAGATATAAAACATTAAAATATTATCAAAATGGAAAGATAGTATGTAGTCTTATTTGAAAAAAATTTATACTTGAAGAATTAATGAAAAATGTATCATCAATTTTGTTTGAATCGTGTGCCTTAGTGTCTTCATACAGTTCCATTTGGATCACCTCGTGGGATTACTCTAATAATTGTTATATATGTTTCGTGAGCACCATGTGTTCTTAAAAAGGTGTATTTTCTTGTTCATTATATTTATACTTCACAGGAAAAGATTTATCCAAATTCAAAAAATTAAAAATAGCTGGGAGTGATACTAAATTCATATTGAAAAAATTTAGATGAAATTTTTTTTATGAAAGGATCATCTCCCTGATTTGTTTTGGTTTTGATATATACTTCCATGGAATGTTCCTCCTGTAGTTTATTTTCAATTTATATTTGTAGGTAGTCAAACTCTTCTTTTATTTCTTTGAATTCCACAACTTATGTATTTTCTTCATTTCTATGGCCATACATTAGTACATAGGCATTGATTCTACTACCTTGTAGATAGGGATGACACATTTTATTTCACCAACAACCCAATCACTCTCATATTTATCTAGGAATTTTTCATCTATTATATACACATCAAAACATGATTATTCATCTTAAGTCTCCAAATATTCACAGTAGGTATCGATCTAGATATCTAAATGATTGGGTTGTTTATGGTCTTCATGTTTAACCTCAATCTCATGAAAATGTTCAAAAAATCAGGTACATCTAATGATACTTCTTCCTTGTCATTTGGTTCAGGTTATTCACCTTTAATGATGAGTGGTGAAGTTTCTTCCACCACTAGATCATGTTATTTCTTCATTTTCTGCTCCTAGGATGCGTGCACATATGGAGTCAACTATTCCATTTTTTTCTCCATTTATTCTACTGCTTCACTAATCCTTTACACATGATCATTTAAATCATTGTCAATCAATGCCTCTTGTTGTCTCTCCGAAGAGTAAGCACTCTATAAAAAATATGGATAGTTTTAATACATCATTAAAAAATAATAAATGTTTTACATTTTTACAGTTTTTTATAAAAAAATAAATTATTTTAAATTATGTTTTAATATAAAATGATCTTAGGGATGAATGGTCCTGGTCCCAGGGTAGGTGTCATGGATTTATTCATTATTCATTTATTTTTGAATAAATTTTACTTGATCATTCATATATGAATCCTGATTAATGAATAAGTTTTATTTAAATTTATTGAGTTTGTTATTTTAGTATGTTTATGTAATATCTTTGGCACACCAAATGTCACCTATTACTATAGATGAGTGAGATAAACACATCGATCGAGTGTGAAATTCCAAAATGACCCAAATCCACCATATGTCATTTCATACCATTGGGCATCATAAAATAAAATATATGAAAATTTTACATATGGTAAGGGAGGGAAAAATTTTCTATTAAATAAAAGATATGGATTTGAAAATAATATCATGGTGGATGGTCACCACACCCATGTAATTTTCACACATCCACCACAAATACACCTCTAAGCCCAAGTCTCATGTTATTCACTTTCCATAACAATGTGTAAGAGATAATGTTAGAAATATAGGAATATAAGTTGAAATTAAATTGAAGAGATTGGAAGAAATTGGAACACTTGAATTATAATACATTTTAGAGTTATATTGAAAAAGAAATTAAAAACCAAAATAAATAAAAAACCTAATATTAACCTAATGCCAACATAGTGGAAGAAACATGAATTGATGATCTTGTTATCCTATCCCCTGGCCATCTATTTAGAGTCTTTTTTTGGTGATTGGGATTTCCATTGCTAATAATTTATCATTGAAGTCATCTTATTCCATGTGTAGAAGTCGTCTTTGAAAAAATTAGAAGAACCAGTAAAGAGTCATAAATTTTGGATCCTCAATTCTACAGTTAATGAAACGTTTACAACATGAATACAAAATTAAAATCATAAATAGTATAGATATGGCATATTAAATCATATATTCCAAAAAATATGCATCGTAAGTTATGTATTTATGACATGAATTGTATGGATACTACTCCTCCTGATGAACATATGACATAAAACAAGGTTTTACGATGTAAATCAGCCACCCTTGTTGATATTTGATAAACTTATGACATGAAGTTGTCTTTTATAGATTATAGGGGTGACACCTTCTACGGTGGAAGTCTTCTCCCAACAAATTTATTGTATAAATTTCTCTTATATAGTAAACAATTTGTTTTCTACGAAAATAGCCATGTATAACTTTTTTTCTATCATGTATCCTAAGTGAAAACTATTTAAAATATACATGTAAAAAAATAATACAGATTTTTTTTATTAAAAATTAAATAAATTAAAATTAATAGAAATGGAAAGGGAAATAAAATAATGATATATCTTGGTTTAACATCGAAGTGGGCCATGGGTTTTTGATTCCCCTAGAATGGATGTTTCGATTATCATATGATGTTTGATGATTAGTAAAGTTTTTTTGACTAATACCAGTATATAATTTTATTTTTAATATGTTTTATATATCCTTTATTTTTGAGGAAAGAATGGATATAGTGCATCAATTCCATCCCTTTTTTTTGTTAAGTATAATTTTAATGGCCGGTGTAGAAGAAAATATAGATCCTTTTTTTCGGAAGACACATTCAAAACCAATTACTACACTTCAAGGGATTACTATTTGTTTTTCATAGAAATAGATTTATCAAATTAATGTAATTAAATAATTTAGGTTGAAATAAATTACAATAAGAAGAATTTATTTTTAAATATTTCCCTACATTAATAGTATCTTTAGAATTTGTTACTTAGTTAACAGCCCCAGGAATCACATCATGTACTCCTTCAAATAAATGATTAAATAGTTAAAAAATCTCTATGTATTCCTCATAATGTGTAGTTTTATTATTATTCTTCGTCACCCTATATGTAAAACTATGACTTGTTCATATATGAAAAAATTAATGTGTGGGGTTTAACGCTCAATTTAATTTCAATAAAATCAATAGAAAATTTGTTTAAGAATGGATATAATCCTTATTATTTTTCTTATTCAAGTGTTTCATCATTTATTATTGCCTCTTATAGTTGGTTTTTCAGGGATGGATGAATACAGTCTTACTCCTCTGATCTCTCTTCAAATTCCACAACTTATGATGTTTCTTATTCCAAATATAGAAAAATATAGACTGGTGATCTTTCTTAAAAGAAGTAGGGGGGTCATGTGACAAGTAAACACATAAAAAATAATTAAAAATGTCAAAAATATCATATTTATCTCTCATAAATGAATCATTGGGAATGTTTCTTTCATAAATTTCTTCTAGAAATGCTTAATGTATTCCTGGTAGATGATTTTAAATCAATACCTTCTCATCCTCCCTAGGTGCATCAACATGAAGGGGAAAATTATTCCTCCCCTTATTTTGGTTCATGGTTCTCTAACCACTTATCCCTAGATACAAGAATGTATTTATTTCAAAATTATTTATTATTATTTACCTCTTGAATATATTCTATAATTTATTACTCCGAATATTTTCTTTCATTTTGAATCTCATTCTCTTTTGATACTTTAGAATAGTTACGATATCTAGAATGCTTTTAATTGGAATATAGTGTGTAAAAATTAGTTTTAAGAATTGAAAAAATAGAAAAAATATTTAAAAATTGATAAAGGAATAGTGAATTAATTATCACTTGGTTCACTATAAATGGTGTTATGTTCTGACACCACATGAAATGTGGTTTAAAAAATCTATTTTTTCCAAAGGCCATATAATCTATAACTTTGGTCATCTCATATAATTAGTTTTTAAATTTAATAAACAACTATTCCTAGATCACTTACTATATTTTTTTTTCTATTTTATATTTTGAGAAAGTAATGAAAATATGGTGGCTGAGTTCTTTGGAATAAAAAATGAAAAAATGAACCTGAATATGCAGTGCATATAAAATTAATAAACATAGAAAAAGGTGTTGGTCATAATATTGAATACATGATCTCATTCACAATAATTTAATTATTACCTAACATTTTTTATGGTCTATCTCACCATAGATGGTCCACTACTCCCTAATTTGATTGTGAAATTTAGCTTGCATAGAAGATCTCTATGGCTCATCAAACCTCACCTCCTCCAATAAATAATAATAGTGAAGATAACTCAATTGATATTATGACACATTTCAAGACCTAGCTCCATAACATATCGTTTTATCCCATTCACAAACTCAAATTAGTCATATGAATAGTATTCACAATAAAAGGGAAGGAATCATGATTTTATATAGAATAAAAATGAGTTCTAGATTCATTTCAAGGTGTTTTGGATGATTGTTTCCCCAATACATAACACTTCTCTCCCCCTCACAAATAATAGAATATAAAAATAAGGAATTGAAATGATAGAGTTTGGTAACAATGATAAAACCTCACTCTTAGAAAATATTTAGGTCAGTCACTCATCATATATGTGTAATATGTCATGATGAATAATTATAAATGGATGGATCAATAGAGAAAGAGAGTGAAGAATAAATAATATGGAAAGAAAATAATTTATTAAAAAACTTGAGATGTTTTAATTATAGTGAAATAAAAATGATAAAAAATAAAAAACCTAATCTTAATTTTCTACGAAATATTAAATCCATAGACCTTCCCCTCTAACTCTAAGTAATAAAAATTTATTGTGTGGAGAGTAAGACAGTGTTACAAAATTTATAAAAATGGAATGTGAATATTGAGTAAAAATGAATCCTATATTTTTATACATGGTTGAAAATCATAATGGTAGAAATAAAAAGTTGATCCAAATTTTGGTTTTGAGTAATTTAAATTATTTCAACATTTCTTCCCAATACAAGAACAAATAAAATATTTATACACTAAACATTTAATTGATGTCAATATTGACGCATCTAGTTATAGATTGACTTTAAGTCAAATGATTTCCATGAAAAACTATGATATATCTTGAGGTATTCAAATGAAATATATAAAAAAACACCTTTAAACTATTTTCCAAAAACTTCAAATAAAAATTTAAAAAATAAAACTTTTTGAATAAAACTACTAATGTGTAGCTGGAAGGGTAATCTAGAATTTCTATAATGTTTGCAAATTCATTTTGAAATTAAATGTTACTATAAACCATAATTTATAAATTAATATTTTTTTATTCAATATCAAAGTTGAATAAAAAATTCTAAAAAAATTATAATTTCATTTTAACAACTCATTACAATTGTAACGCCCCGAGCTTCCACGATACACATCTCTTTCAATAATGCAATAGCTTGCATTGTACGCAAGTTCGAGTTCTAACACACTACGGCTAATCAAAGTAGCCGTTATGAATAGTAATACCCACTTTTTAGAATTATAGAAATTTTATATTTCAAAATGGACTTCATTTTTGTATTCGTAATATCGAATTTATCCTAAGTTGATTTTTTTTTGTAGTTTTCTGAGAACTTCCATTTTTTTAATGAATAGTGAAAAATACTAAAAACAACTTTTTTAATCAAAATAATTTGTAGTGATAAATTATACTATTGAGTGGTTTTAAAGTAAAATTAGAATATATTTTTACAATTTTATCCAATGGTGTTCATTAAAATTAATTTCACTTTGAAATTGGACATAAACAATTGTCAATCTTTTGATATATATTGTTTCTTAAAAACATGATATTTGTTGTGACAGCGGGAATTAATTATGAAATAAATTAATTCAACTTATATGTTTGGAATTTTGTAAAATAGACATCATTTTTGAAATCGGAATATCAATTATTGCTAAGGGTGAAATTTTGGCATTGTTCTAAAAAACTTCAATTTTTGATGAATAGTGAAACCACTAAGTGGTAGTTAAAAAACTTATTTTTCGTTTAAATGAAACATTACCACTTCTATGTTTTGATTTTCAAAAATCTGACATACATGGTTTTCATTAGTAAGTAAAATGTGGTTCAATGGGATAAAAATAATTTTTGGTGAATAGTAACTTTTAAGTTTAATTAATCGCGATTAAAGGTAATTAGTAAAATTTAAGGTAAAAATGATATTATAAAAATAGGAAAATACCTTTAAAATTGTCTTACCCCTATTGGATGAGTAATGGGCGACCAATACAATCCATGGGTCAACTTGGGGACCCCATGGAGCCACTTTGGTAGGAAAATGACATTAAAAACTTTTTATCTAATGTTAAAATAAAAATGTCACAAACATGAGTTGTTTTACTAAAACAATTTTTAAATGGGGTTATACAAGTCACAGTTTTGACTATAAATATTCATTATAAATCTAAAGATATTTCCTATATCATGATATTTTTTTATAATCTTTAGACATTAAATATATTAAATTATTTATGACACCATGATGATGCAGCGATTACCTCATTAATTAACGATTTAAATAAAATGAAAAGATAATGTAAAATATAAAGATTAAACTTGTCAAAAACCTATTTTATGAGTATATTTCGAGCCCCTATAACCTTATCCTAGAAATATATCATTTTGGGACCTTTAGAATCCGAAAATAATTTCATAATAATGTAACATTTCAATCCTTCCAAGAGTGCCCCTCCTCTCCTCTTATAAAAGGCCCCCACCTCTACCACCATATTCACACCTTCAAGACATTTGGCTCGGACAACCTCTACCCAAATACTCTCCCAACTTCCCTATATTACTCCTGGAAGCCTCACTTTGGTAAGAACTCTTCCCAAGGAAGCGTTTGGCTCAAATCAAAAAGAGTTACCCGAACTTAAGGTAATGTCTTCTCTTATGTTATTTTGTTTTATTTTGCTTCTCCAAACCCATAAACTCTTTTTATCCATTTATATTATAACAAAAAAGTATCCTCAATATACTAGGATTTTGTTATAAGATGTATTCGAGCTACACTTACACACACCTACATCTAATGGTTAAAGAAAATACTGTTTCTGTGGATGGCGAATTTCCGCCTCACGAAACGATGATTGTTCAACACTCATAAAAACCTTCAAAGGTGGACATTAAGATGTAAATATATTTATATATGATATATAATATGTTTATGTTTTACTTAAGATTATGTATTTTTCATTTATGGCATACCATTATGGTTTCCATTATGGTTAAATACAATATTTTCATTTTAGGAAGTGAGGACTACCGCCCCCTAAAAGTGATTTGAATCGTTAATAACATATGTGGGATATATAAAGGATGGAGTAAATGGTATTATAAATTATATTATACTGGAATTATATTATAATTTTATATCATTATGTTTCATTCCATTAAAATATGAAATAGAAATGAAATTAGCGTTAATGCGTACGTACGGCTTACCGTCTCCATGAACGGTGCATTTCATTTCTTACCTATAAATGTTATGTAATATTATAAATGCATGTATATAAAGGATATATATGTTATATATGATATCTAAATCATGAATATAATTCTGGATATAATGTATATTTCACCACATGAACAATATGTAATTATAAGAAGTATATTTATGAATGAAGTACCAAAGATCGACAAAATGACTGTTATTAACAAAAATAATTACATAATGTTAATAACATGGTAATAAGTGATATAAAATGAAAAATGAACATGAAAAAGGTTCTTAATAAAATAGAAATTAACTCTAGTTTATTATTCAGGAGATTAAAGAACGATCGAGTCAAGTCGGACACGAGGTAAGGGAATTTCTTAACCCAATTTCCATTATTTGGGTTAATCTCCTACTTTCAAATTATGTCATGATATTATTATGTCCTATCTTGTATTTGTACTTTCTTTTTGTGTACTTATAGTAAATACACATAATAGATCTATTTTATTTTAAAAAAAATGATCTTTATAAGGGACTTCGTCTCAATCTCCTTTCATTGAGGCATATTTGATTTTATACACAACTTTCATTTATACGGTGTATAAACCCCTTTGACTTAACTTTTATTCAAAAGGAATATTTTATACGAAGCGTTTTTACTAAACGAAAAAAGGAATGTTTTTTCTTACGTATGCGGAGGCAACGAATTCTCCGTCTCCATGACTATTATTTGAGTTTTGGCTTCCTCTACAAGCCATAACTTTTTTTAATGAAAAATAAATACAAAGTTTTAATTTTCATTAATTTTGGTATTGAAAATGGTTTTGAAAGCGTTTTTATTATATCAAGGTGTTGTATTGATATCTTGTGATTGAAATGTGGAAATGTTATGTTTCCTTTATGTATGTTTTATGTGATATGATTATGTTATGGTTTATGATATGTTTAAACCTGTTCATATGAGGAATGTATTTGACTTAATAAGTGACGGGTAGAGCCCGCTATGGCTCCTCGATGCATCAGTAGGTCTGATGAGACAAACTACTATCTTGGAACAAGACCTTGACAAAATCTTATTTGTGGTTTTGGCACGAGGCCTTGGCTACGTGGTTATGATAGTCTGGCATTATGCATTCCATCATTATGAAAGTGGTTATTGATATTGCATGTGATTATTCGACCAGTAGAATATCCATGTCAATAAGTAAATGGAATTATCTCATTTTACTTTTTCTATATTATGTTTGAAGTTCATGTTTAAAAGGCCTTTGTTTTGGTTATTCATTGCCTTAAATTTTTATGTTTTTTTATAAAAGCTTACGCTATATTGTTATCCTTACTGAGCATCTGAGCTCACCCCTTCCAATGTTTTAAATTTTCCAGGATGTGAAGAAGTATATTATGAATGACCTGTAGGGATAGTATGATGGGATATCAGTACAAGATGTTGTTGTAGTTTTGTTTTACTTTATGATGTAATGCACGACTTATGAATGTATCTAGTGTTTCTAAGGCTACTAAACTAATTAGTCTATTGAGACTTGATCTTTTGTGATCATGACAATGTTACACAATAAAGCAGCGACTCTGGGTAACTGGGGTTGGGGCGATACAGTTGGTATCAGAGGCAGTTTAGTACTAACCTTGGAAGCAAGATTTAGATAAACTCTGATTAGAGAACATAGCCAAAAGATAGTCTTTGAGGATTAGTATAGAAGAACTTCCTAGAATTTTGGTATTATAGAGATTTTGTGAGTTTTCCGAGCAATACATCACGGTCTGGATACGAGCAGGTAGAGGCGGCTCTAGCACAGATGTACCTAGGGGTAAAACCCGAAAACACCGCTTTGATCTAGACTCGAATGGGAACTGGTGCAAGACAACAGGCCTTGCTGCACTCTTGGTTACGACACTCCCGGGGGATATTCTTATGATAATAATCATTTTCGTTACAAACCACTATGAAAGGTTATGAGTATATACTTCCTCAAAGAAAACATTTTTATGATTATGGATTATATCCATAAATAGTTCAATTTATGTTAAGTGTTTTACAAGTATGGAATTATGTATTTTGATTCATAAACTAATCTAGTTTATTCCATTGTTTAGAAATGGCACCTAGTGGAAGGAATGGAAACCGTATCAATGCACACACTCCATGTAGGAATTTTCCTCCCGACCAAGATAATTATTGTGGATCTGGAGATACAACTAGTGCTGATCAACTTATTACCATACTGGGAAAACTCACTCAGGTTATGAATAATAACCTTACTCGTATGGAGCACCCTGATCCACAACGTGGAGGATCAATGTTAGACCGCTTCATGAGGCAACAACCGCCAACATTTAATGGGGGTACAAATCCATTAGTAGCTGAGCAATGGATAAACTCCTTAGAGAAAATATTCCACTCCTTGGGGATTAGCTAAAGGGAGAAGGTTGTCATGGCAGTCTACCGCCTCATTGGAGATGTCGATCAATGGTGGCCGCTGATTCAAAACACAAAGGAAGATGAAGAATTATCAAGTATGGAATGGAGGGAGTTTAAGGAAATTTTCTTAGAAAAATACTTTCCACGTGACCATCGAGTAGATATGGAAAGGCAATTTCTGAGTTTGAGGCAGAAGGAGGATGAGAATGTCACAAAGTATGAGGCTAACTTTACAAGGTCAGCAAGGAATGCTGTAGATTATATACGTAACCCAAGAAGTAAGATCGATTGTTTCCTTTATGGGTTAAAACTGTTTCTCCGTCGAGCACTAGTATCACAATATTTCTCAACGTACGAAGATATAGTCACGTGTTCTATCAAGACAGAAAAGGAAATTCTCTAAATCTTATGATAATAAAGTAAAGTAAGATATGAAGAGACTGGTGGAACAAGAGACTGATAAAGGGAAAAAGGGAAAGCAGGATTTTGCATTATGCAATAATTGTGGAAAGAATCACCCTGGTACCTGCCTAAAATGAATGGGAGTTTGTTATAAATGTGGAGAAAAATGTCACCAGGCTCGTGATTGAAAGGGAAAGAAAGAGGCTATTAATGTTGAATGCTAAAACTATAGGGAAATGGGGAATTATGCAAATGAATGTCCTAAGAGTCAGGGAACCTTAGCTCAGAAAAGGCCAAGGGATCAAGGACAATCTTATGCTGTTACTATAGTTGAAGTGGAATAATTAATGTATTGGTGCTTTTGGAAACAAGGATTATATTCTGGTTATATGAATAATGTGATATATATAAGAATTGTACTGTAGTACTTCTTGTTTTCATTAAGGTTTTAATATGATGAAGGTAATCATATTTTAGTATGTGACAATAAGAGAAACTTTACTTTGTTTGGTGAATCTAATGTTACAATTGATTTTGGAATTTAAGGACCTTTTATAGAAGGTCTGGACAGAGGTATTTTGGATAACTATAAAGGTTGGAATGGATTAAGTTGAACTTTGGATAGTATTGTTTAAGGTCAAAACATTTATAAAGACTATTTTTGAATATTATAATAATATAGTTTTAGGAAAAGGATGACCTGCAGGTTGGGGGATAACCCGTCGCGTCAGACAAAGCTGCAGGAATCGAACCGACAACCATAGTGCGATATGCCTTTATTACCTACCACTAGCCTACAGGAAGTCCCCGATTATTAAAAAATAGTTTTCCTAATCTATATGGTATGTGTTAATATTTTGAACCTTTTACTATTAGGATAAATATAATATTTTTGAGTTCTATTGCCTTTTTGAGTGAATGATGAGTTTGTGGTAGAAATTAGTTGAAGGATGTAACTCTACTTGTCAAGCATAAATATATATATATCTATCTATCTCTTATTATATGAATAAATTAATTCTTAATCTTTAGTAAAGAGATATTAAAACAAAAAATGTGTTATCCTAATACCTTATGTCTTGTTGAACTGATAATATTTTAAACCAATAGAGATTGAAGGCTTTGAGGCCCTCAATTTTACACTTGTTTGTGATTGATGACCTCAATCACTCCCTACAAATATTTAAATTTTTCCTCCAATTATATGTCTCTAATTGCCACCAATGTTCTCCTTATCTAGATCATAATTTGGTGGTGACTTTTTCATTTCCCTTTCCCTCTTATTAAGGCTAAATTTTATTAACCTTTTTTCCGATGTGGGTTTTCCACAATGGTATTTTCTATTTTCAACCTTTTATTTTCAAAGAAAAATTTCAAATTGCGAGGATGCAATTTATTGAAGGAGGGGAGAATGTAACACCCCAAGCTTCCACGATACACCTCTCTTTCAATAATGAAATAGCTTCCATTGTACGCAAGTTCGAGTTCTAACACACCACAACTAATCAAAGTAGCCGTTATGAATTGTAATACCCACTTTTTAAAATTATAGAAATTTGACATTTCAAAATGGACTTCAATTTTGTATTCGTCATATCGAAATTATCCTATGTTTAATTTTTTGTAGTTTTCTGAGAACTTCCATTTTTTTATGAATAGTGAAAAATACTTAAAACACATTTTTAATCAAAATAATTTATAGAGATAAATTATACTATTGAGTGGTTTTAATGTATAATTAGAATATATTTTTACCATTTTATCCAATGATGTTCATTATAATTAATTTCACATTGAAATTGGACATAAACAATTGTCAATCTTTTGATATATATTGTTTCTTAAAAACACGCTATTTGTTGTGAAAGAGGGAATTTATTATGAAATAAATTAATGAAACTTATATGTTTGGAATTTTTTAAAATATACATCATTTTTTAATTCAGAATATCAATTATAGCTAAGGGTGAAATTTTGGCATTGTTCTGAAAAACATCAATTTTTGATGAATAGTGAAACCACTAAGTGGTAGTTAAAAAAACTAATTTTTTCGTTTAAATGAAACATTACCACTTCTGTGTTTTGATTTTCAAAAATCCTACATACATGGTTGTCATTATTAATTAAAATGTGGTTCAATGGGATAAAAATAATTTTTTTTGTGAATAGTAACTTTTAAGTTTAATTAATCGCGATTAAAGATAATTAGTGAAATTTAAGGTAAAAACGATATTATAAAAATATGAAAATACCTTTACACTTGTCCTACCCCTATTTGATGAGTCATGGCTGACCAAGAAAATCCATGGGTCAACTTGTGGAACCCATGGAGCCACTTTGGTAGGAAAATGACATTAAAAACTTTTTATTTAATGATAAAATAAATATGTCACAAACATGAGTTGTTTTACTAAAACAATTTTTAAATGGGGTTATACAAGTCATAGTTTTGACTATAAATATTAATTAGAAATATAAAAAGATTTCCTATATCATTAGAATTTTTTTATAATTTTTAGACATGAAATAAATTAAATTATTTATGCCAACATGATGATGCAGCGATTACCTCACTAATTAACGATTTAAATAAAATGAAAAGATAATGTAAAATCTAAGGGTTAAACTTGTAAAAAACCTATTGTATGAGTGTATTTCGAGACCTTATCACCTTAGCCTCTAAATATATCTTTGTGGGACCTTTATAATCCTAAAAGCATTTTATAATAATGTAACATTTCAATCTTTCCAATAGTGCCCCTCCTCTTCTCTTATAAAAGGCCCCCACCTCTACCGCCTTATTCACACCATCAAGTGATTTGGCTCAGCCAAACTCTGCCCAAATACTCTCCCAACTTCCCTATATTATTCCTAGAAGCCTCACTTTGGGCAGAACTCTTCCCAAGGAAGCCTTTGGCTCAAATAAAAAAGAGTTACCCGATTTTAAGGTAATGTCTTCTCTTATGTTATTTTGTTTTATTTTGCTTCTCCAACCACCTAAACACTTTTTATCCATTTATTTTGTAACAAAACCAGTATCCTAAATATAGTAGGATGTTTTTATAAGAATTATTCGAGCTACACTTACACACACCTACATCTAATGGTTAAAGAACATACTGTTTCTGTGGATGGTGAATTTCTACCTTACGAAACGATGATTGTTCAACACTCATATAACACCTTCAAAGGTGGCCATTAAGATGTAACTATATTTATATATGATATATAATATTTTTATGTTTAACTTAAGATGATGTATTTTTCATTTATGGCATACCTTTATGGTTACCATTATGGGTAAACACGATATTTTCATTTTAGGAAGTGCGGACTACCGCCCCCTCAAAGTGATTTGAATCGTTAATACCATATGTGGGATGTGTAAAGGATGGATTAAATGGTATTATAAATTATATTATACTGGAATTATATTATACCTTTATATCATTATGTTTCATTCCATTAAAATATGAAATTGAAATGAAAGCAGCGTTCATGCGTACGTACGACTTACCGTCTCCATGAACGGTGCATTTCATTTCTTACCTATAAATGCTATGTAATAGTATAAATGCATGTATATACTGGATATATATGTTATATATGATATCTAAATCATGAATATAATTCGGGATATAATGTATATTTCACCACATGAACAACTTGTAATTATAAGAAGTATATTTTTGACTCAAGTACCAAAGATCGACAAAACGACTGTTATTAACATAAATAATTACATAATGTTCATAACATGGTAATAAGTGATATAAAAGGAATAATTAACCAGAAAAAGGTTCTTAAGAAAATATAAATTAACTCTAGTTTGTTATTCAGGAGATTAAAGAATGATAGAGTCAAGTCGGACACGAGGTAAGGGAATTTCTTAACCCAATTTCCATTCTTTGGGTTAATCTCCTACTTTCAAATTATGTCATGATATTATTATGTCCTATATTGTATTTGTAATTTCTTTATGTGTAATTATAGTAAATACACATAATAAATCTATTTTATTTTTAAAAAATGATATTTGTAAGGGACTTTGTCTCAATCTCCTTTCATTGAGGCATATTTGGTTTTATACACAACATTCATTTATACGGTGTATAATCCCCTTTAAATTACTTTTATTCAAAAGGAATATTTTTATATGAAGCGTTTTTACTAAACGACAAAAGGAATGTTTTTTCTTACGTATGCGGCAACAACTACTTCTCGACCGCCGTGACTATTATTTGTGTTTCGGCTTCCTCTACAAGACATAACTTTTTTTTAATGAAAAATAAATACAATGTTTTAATTTTCTTAAATTTTGGAATTGAAAATGGTTTTGAATGTGTTTTTATTATATCAATGTGTTGTATTGATTTCTTATGATTAAAATTTGGAAATTTTATGTTTCCTTTATGCACGTTTTATGTGATACGATTATGTTATGGTTTATGATATGTTTAAACCTATTCATATGAGGAATGTATTGGACTTAATAAGTGACAGGTGGAGCCCGCTATAGCTCCTCGAGGTAGCAGTATGTCTCATGAGACAAACTAGTGTCTTGGCATGAGGCCTTGACAAAATCTTATTTGTGGTCTTGGCACGAGGCCTTGGCTACGTGGTTATGATAGTCTGGCATTATTCATTCCATCATTATGAATGTGGTAATTGATATTGCATGTGATTATTCGACCAGTAGAATATCCATGTGAATAAGTAAATGGAATTATCTCATTTTACCTTTTCCATATTATGTTGAAGTTCATGTTTAAAAGGCTTTTGTTTTAGTTATACATTGCCTAAAATGTTTATGTTTTTTGCATAAAAGATTCCGCTATATTGTTATCCTTACTGAGCATCTAAGCTCACCCCTTCCAATGTTTTAATTTTTCCAGGATGTGAAGGAGTATATTATGAATGACCTGTAGGGATAGTATGAGGGGATATGAAGACAAAATGTTTTTGTAGTTTTGTTTTACTTTATGATGTAATGTACGAATTATGAATGTATCTAGTGTTTCCAAAGCTACTAAACTAATCTGTCTTTCGAGACTTGATCTTTTGTGATCATGCCAATGTTACGCAATAATGCACCGACTCTGGGTAACTGGGGTCGGGGCGTTACAGTTGGTATCAGAGGCAGTTTATTAATAACCATGGAAGCTAGATTTAGATAAACTCTGATTAGAGCACATATCCCAAAGATAGACTTTGAGGATTAGTATAGAAGAACTTCCTAGAATTTTGGTATTATAGAGATTTTGTGAGTTTTCCGAGCAATACATCCCTGTCTGGATACAAGCAGGTAGAGGCAGCTCTGGCACAGATGTACCTAGGGGTAAAACCCAAAAACACCACTTTGAGCTAGACTCGAACAGGAACTGGTGCACGACAACGGACCTTGCTGCACTCTTGGTTACGACACTCCCAGGGGATATGCTTAGGATAATTCTCATTTTCTTTACAAACCACTATAAAGAGTTATGAGTATATAATTCCTCAAAGAAAACACTTTTATGATTATGGATTATATCCAAAAATAGTTCAATTTATGTTAAGTGTTTTACAAGTATGGAATTATATATTTTGATTCATAAACTAATCTAGTTTATGCCATTGTTTAGAAATGTCACCTAGTGGAAGGAATGGATACCGTATCAATGCACGCACTCCATGTAGGGATTTCCCTCTTGATTAAGATAATTATTGTGGATATGGAGATACAACTAGTGCTGATCAACATATTACCATACTAGGAAAACTCACTCAGGTTATGAATAATAACCTTACTCGTATGGAGCACCCTGATCCGCAACGTGGAGGATCAATGTTAGACCGCTTCATGAGGAAACAACCGCCAACATTTAATGGGGGTACAAATCCATTAGTAGCTGAGAAATGGATAAAATCCTTAGAGAAAATATTCCACACCTTGGGGAGTAGCGAAAGGGAGAAGGTTGTCATGGCAGTCTACCGCCTCACTGGAGATGCCGATCAATGGTGGTCACTGATTCAAAACACAAAGGAAGATGAAGAAGTATCAAGTATGGAATGGAGGGAGTTTAATGAAATTTTCTTAGAAAAATACTTTCCACATGACCATCGAGCAGATTTAAAAAGGAAATTTCTGAGTCTGAGGCAGAAGGAGGATGAGAATGTCGCAAAGTATGAGGCTAACTTTACAAGGTTAGCAAGGCATGCTGCTGATTATATACGTAACCCAAGAAGTAAGATCGATTGTTTCTTTGATGGGTTAAAACCGTTTCTATGTCGAGCACTAATATCACAATCTTTGTCAACGTACGAAGATGTAGTCGCGTTTTCTATCAAGACAGAAAAGGAATTCTCAAAATCTTATGACTGTAAAGTAAAGCAATAGAAGAAGAGAATGGTGGAACAAGAGAAAAATAAAGGTAAAAAGGGAAAGAAGGATTTTCTATTATGCAATAATTGTGGGAAGAATAACCCCGGTACCTGCCTAAAAGGAATGGGAGTTTTTTTTATAAATATAGAGAAAAATGTCACCAGGCTCGTGATTGCAAGGGAAAGAAAGAGGCTATTAATGTTGAATGCTAAAACTATAGGGAAATGGGGCATTATGAAAATGAATTTCCTAAGCGTCAGGGAAACTTACCTTAGAGAAGGCCAAGGGATCAAGGACAATCTTATTCTGTTACTACAGTTGAAGTGGAATAATTAATGTATTGGTGCTTTTGGAAACAAGGATTATATTCTGGTTATAAGAATAATGTGACATATATATAAGAATTGTACTACAATACTTGTTGTTTTCATTAAGGTTTTAATATGATGAAGGTAATCATATTTTAGTATGTGACAATAAGAGAAACTTTACTTTGTTTGGGGAATCTAATGTTACAATTGATTTTGGAATTTAAGGACCTTTTAGAGAAGGTCTGGACAGAGGTATTTTGGATAACTATAAAGGTTGGAATGGATTAAGTTGAACTTTGGATAGTATTGTTTAAGGTTAAAACATTTATAAAGATTATTTTTGGAATATTATAATACTATAGTTTTAGTTAAAGGACAACCTGTAGGTTGGGGGATAACCTGTCGCATCAGACAAAGCTGCAGGAATCGAACCCACAACCATAGTGAGACGAGCCTTTATTACCTACCACTAGCCTACAGGAAGTCCCTGGTTATTAAAAAATAGTTTTCCTAATCTATATGGTATGTGTTAATATTTTGAACCTTATACGATTAGGATAAATATAATATTTTTGAGTTCTATTACCTTTTTGAGTGAAAGATGAGTTTGTGGTAGAAATTAGTTGAAGGATGAAACTCTAATTGTCAAGCATAAATATATATATATATATATATCTCTTATTATATGAATAAATTAATTCATAAACTTTAGTAAAGGGATATTAAAACAAAAAATGTGTTATCCGAATACCTTATGTCATGTTGAACTGATAATATTTTGAACCAACATAGATTGAAGGCTTTGAGGCCCTCAATTTTACACTTGTTTGTGATTTATGACCTCAATCACTCCCTACAAATATTTACATTCTTCCTCCAATTATATGTCTCTAATTGCCACCAATTTTCTCCTTATCGAGATCATAATTTGGTGGTGACTTTTTCATTTCCCTTTCCCTCTTATTAAGGCTAAATTTTATTAACATTTTTTCCGATGTGGGTTTTCCACAAAGGTATTTTCTATTTTCAACCTTTTATTTTCAAAGAAAAATTTCAAATTTAGAGGATGCAATTTATTGAAGGAGGGGAGAATGTAACACCCCGAGCTTCCATGATACACCTCTCTTTCAATAATGCAATAGCTTGCATTGTATGCAAGTTTGAGTTCTATCACATCGCGGCTAATCAAAGTAGCCGTTATGAATAGGAATACCCAATTATTAAAATTAAAGAAATTTTATATTTCAAAATGGACTTCATTTTTGTATTCGTAATATTGAAATTATCCTAAGTTTAATTTTTTGTAGTTTTCCAAGAACTTCCATTTTTTTATGAATAGAAAAAAATACTTAAAAAAACATTTTTAATCAAAATAAATTATAGTGATAAATTATACCATTGATTGGTTTTAAAGTATAATTAGAATATATTTTTAACATTTTATCCAATGGTGTTATTTAGAATTAATTTCACTTTGAAATTGGATATAAACAATTGTCAATCTTTTGATATATATTGTTTCTTAAAAACACGCTATTTGTTGTGACAGCGGAAATTAATTATGAAATAAATTAATAAAACTTATATTTTTGGAATTTTGTAAAATGGAAATCATTTTTGAATTCGGAATATCAATTATATCTAAGGGTGAAATTTTGGCATTGTTCTGAAAAACATCAATTTTTGATGAATAGTGAAACCACTATGTGGTAGTTAAAAAACTGATTTTTCGTTTAAATGAAACATTACCACTTCTGTGTTTTGATTTTCAAAAATCCGACATAGATGGTTGTCATTAGTAAGTAAAATGTGGTTCAATGGGATAAAGATAATTTTCAGTGAATAGTAACTTTTATGTTTAATTAATCGCGATTAAAGGTAATTAGTGAAATTTAAGGTAAAAATGATATTATAAAAATATGAAAATACCTTTAAACTTGTCCTACCCCTATTGGATGAGTCATGGCCGACAAAGAAAATCCATGGGTCAACTTGGGGACCCCATGGAGCCACTTTGGTAGGAAAATGACATTAAAAACATTTTATTTAATGTTAAAATAAAAATGTCTCAGACATGAGTTGTTTTACTAAAACAATTTTTAAATGGGGTTATTCAAGTCATAGTTTTGACTATAAATATTCATTAGAAATCTAAAAATATTTCTTATATCATGATAGTTTTTTATAATATTTAGACATTAAATAAATTCAATTATTTATGACACCATGATGATGCATAGATTACCTCATTAATTAACGATTTAAATAAAATTAAAAGATAATGTAAAATATAAGGCTTAAACTTGTCAAAAACCTATTTTATGAGTATATTTCGAGCCTTTATAACCTTATCCTCTAAATATATCATTGTGGGACCTTTAGAATCCGAAAATCATTTCATAATAATGTAACATTTCAATCTTTCCAAGAGTGCCCCTCCTCTCCTCTTATAAAAGGCCCCCCCCCCATACCACCTTATTCAAACCTTAAAGCCATTTGGCTCGGCCAACCTCTGTCCATATACTCTCCCAAATTCCCTATCTTAATCCTAGAAGCCTCACTTTGGGCAGAACTCTTCCCAAGGAAGCCTTTGGCTCAAATCAAAAAAAGTTACCCGATTTTAAGGTAATGTCTTCTCTTATGTTATTTTGTTTTATTTTTCTTCTCCAACCCCCTAAACTATTTTAATCCATTTCTTTTGTAACAACACCAGTATCCTCAATATAATAGGATGTTTTTATAATAAGTATTAGATCTTCACTTACACACACCTACATCGAATGGTTAAAGAACATACTGTTTCAGTGGATGGCGAATTTCTGCCTCACGAAACGATGATTGTTCAACACTCATATAACACCTTAAAAGGTGGACATTAAGATTTAACTATACTTATATATGATATATAATATTTTTATCTTTTACATAAGCTTCTGTATTTTACATTTATGCCATACCTTTATGGTTTCCATTATGGGTAAAGACGATATTTTCATTTTAGGAAGTGCGGACTACCGGCCCCTCAAAGTGATTTGAATCGTTCATACCATACATGGGATGTATAAAGGATGGAGTAAATGGTATTATACATTATATTATACTGGAATTATATTATACCATTATATCATTATGTTTTATTCCATTAAAATATGAAATAAAAATGAAAGTAGCGTTCATGCGTACGTACGGCTTACCGTCACCATGAACGGTGCATTTCATTTCTTACCTCTGAATGTTATGTAATATTATAAATGCATGTATATACTGGATATACATGTTATATATGATATCTAAATCATGAATATAATTCTATATATAATGTATATTTCACCACATGAACAACTTGTAATTATAAGAAGTATATTTTTGACTCAAGTACCAAAGATCGACAAAACGACTGTTATTAACATAAATAATTACATAATGTTCATATCATGGTAATAAGTGATATAAAAGGAATAATGAACATGAAAAAGGTTCTTACGAAAATATAAATTAACTCTAGTTTATTATTCAGGAGATTAAAGAACGATCGAGTCAAGTCGAACATGAGGTAAGGGAATTTCTTAACCCAATTTCCATTCTTTGGGTTAATATCCTACTTTCAAATTATTTCATGATATTATAATGTCCTATCTTGTATTTGTACTTTTTTTATGTGAACTTATAGTAAATACACATAATAGATCTATTTTATTTTAAAAAATGATCTTTGTAAGGGACTTCGTCTCAATCTCCTTTCATTGAGGCATATTTGGTTTTATACACAACTTTCATTTATACGGTGTATAAACCCCTTTGAATTTACTTTTATTCAAATGGAATATTTTTATATGAAGATTTTTTACTAAACAAAAAAAGGAATGTTTTTTTACGTATGCGGTGATAACGACTTCTCCGCCGCCGTGACTATTATTTGAGTTTCGGATTCCTCTATAAGCCATAACTTTTTTTTAATGAAAAATAAATACAAAGTTTTAATTTTCATTAATTTTGGTATTGAAAATGGTTTTGAAAGTGTTTTTATTATATCAATGTTTTGTATTGATATCTTGTGATTGAAATGTGGAAATGTTATGTTTCCTTTAGGCATGTTTTATGTGATACAATTATGTTATGGTTTATGATATGTTTAAACCTGTTCATATGAGGAATGCATTGGACTTAATAGGTGACGGGTGGAGCCCGCTATAGCTCTTCGATGCATCAGTAGGTCTCATGAGACAAACTAGTGTCTTGGCATGAGGCCTTGACAAAATCTTATTTGTGGTCTTGGCACGAGGACTTGGCTATGTGGTTATGATAGTCTGGAATTATGCATTCCATCATTATGAAAGTGGTTATTGAAATTGCATGTGGTTATTCGACCAGTAGAATATCCATGTGAATAGGTAAATGGTATTATCTCATTTTACTTTTGCCATATTATGTTGAAGTTCATGTTTAAAAGTCTTTTGTTTTTGTTATACAATGACTTAAATGTTTATGTTTTTTTTATAAAAGCTTCTTCTATATTGTTATCCTTACTGAGCATCTGAGCTCACCCCTTCCAATGTTTTAATTTTTTCAGGATGTGAAGAAGTATATTATGAATGACCTAAAGGGATAGTATGAGTGGATATGAAGGAAAGATGTTGTTGTAGTTTTGTTTTACTTTATGATGTAATGTACAACTTATGAATGTATCTTGTGTTTATAAGACTACTAAACTAATCGGTCTTTCGAGACTTGATCTTTTTTGATCATGCCAATGTTACGCAATAAATCACCGAATCTGGGTAACTAGGGTCGGGGAGTTACAAAAATTTATTCCATTATTGAAAAACTGCCACAATTACCCTTAAATTAATATTTTGGTGGGATTTAAATAATTAATATTCAATGTTAAATAAATAAAAATATTAGAAAATTCATTAAAATCAGACATGGTAAGAAGATATTTGTGTCCGGTTTAGTGTGACCGCCCTACAATGGAATGTGGAACATATATATGGGCTGATTTTGGAAAATATTTTAGATAAAAAGATTGAGTTGTTATGTTTTTATAAATTTAGTGTCTGTGACCTTGATATGTTCTTTTGTGTAATGATAGATTATAGTGCTCTCTTGTTTTCCCTACCTTCTTATAGTTGAATTATGTGATGATAGTGGTATTTAATGGATGATAAATCTACATAGTGATTAGGGTGTACTAAAATTATAAAAATTTATTAGGCAAATTTTCTTGGAATATAGATAGAGTAAAATTTTATTGACCCTTTGATGTTATTTCATGTATTTGTTAGTGTAGGTATTTCTTCAGGGATTTTTAGGTGTGATTGTTTACTGAGAACCACTAAACCAAAGTATGACTCAAGAGTGGGATTAGATCACTATAGTGAGATGGATAAATGACCAAAGGGGTAATAAGAGTTTATTTTATTCCAAAATTAATAGATTATCGGAGTGGTTAAATGAATTGTGATGAATAATGGGACCTGAGAGATGATAATGATTTGGGTGTCTTTGTGAGAACACCGATTAATCGAAATAGTGACTCAACTAGGGTGAGTTGGGTACCAAAACGTTTATGATATAATTATCTACATTGGTGTAATGTCCATAATTATTTTTAGTGAAAGAGTGAAATTTTAGTGAACTAGGTCATGGACCTTGGGTCATATCCATTGAGACTAATGTTTCATAACATTATATCATTAATTTAGTAAGAAGTGGTGTTGTGGATACCCACACTGTGGTATAATTTAGAGTTGGGATTTAAAGACATGACTATAAGGATATAATGAGTATGGATCATGAGTATTATCATTTAGCTGGTGATGTAACATGTTTAATTACATATTTGTTTGATCAATGATTATGGGAATACTATGACGGGGAGTACACCATTAAATACTTATGATCATGATAGTTGTCTTAGATAATATTTTATCGAATATCGGTAGTGATGTGTGTGATGGACCTAACTAGGGGGGTCACATTTTTGTGGTTTTTTTCTAGAGGAAATAATATGATTTAGGGTAGGTACATATAAATTTATCATATATGGTTATTTATCAATTAGGATTGGGTAAAGTCAATAATTTTTGTAACTGATAGTTATGAGTTGAGGGTTATAGTCTGGGGGAAGGATTTTGTAAGTGTTTTTGGAAATATATCAGTAGGGGTACTGGGTATTCATAAATATGGTGATTTTAGGGAATCATTAAAACATGTGAAACCAACCGAGTATTCGAGATATAGTCATGTATTGAGAGTGGGATTTTGGGTTTAAGGCGTGAGGTATTTTAGTGATGCTCAAGTGTAACAAAAAGAATGCAATTGTCTAATTTAGACACATAATTTTAGAACCTTCTAAATAATTTATATGAAATTTAAATTAAAAAATGATGATGGTGGTGGGGTATCATCTTATAATTGATGAAATTTGATTGTATCATAGTGCACGAGATTTCAGGTTTTATAGAGATAAGAAGTGTGGTGGGGTATTGATGCACACCTGTCGTAGGGCATGGAAAAAGTAATTTATTTTCCTAATGCAGCACAGAGGCTGACCAGGGTCGTCTCACTTAAGTAGCTTTCTCAGTTGTTCATTTACTTAATCTATATCACCAAAAATAATAATTTTTTATTATTTTTAATAAATACAAGAATGAATTGAAATTTAAAATTCATATTAAATGTTAAAAATAAAATGCACTTACAGAATAAAATTATTGAAGAAAGAACTTGGTCCTAGGGTTGGATAACATGAATTCATTCATTATTTATTTATTATTTAAATTAAATTTATAAATTCATTTATTGAAACCTCACTAATGAATTACTTTCACTTGATTTATTTAGTGTGTGATTTTATTATGCATCCGGCACACCAAACCACACCTCCTCCAATAGTCAAATAGGATAACTCCTCAACCGAGAATGTTATTCCTACAAGACCCGACTCCACCGTATGCTGTTTCATCCCTTATGGAAACACCAACTCCACCGTATGAAAGGATTTCCTAAGAGAAGGGAGGGAATATTAATTAATAATGGAAAATAAATGGATTTGGGAATAGTGTCGTGGTGGACGACCGCCGCACACGTGCATTATTCCCGCCTCAACACAAACAGAATAAAAACATTTTGAATTGAAGCACAATAATAAGGAACACCATGAAACCTCCCCCAGGGCCAAGCCTCGAGTTAGTCACCTTCCATGGTGATGTTCATAGTGATCACGATGGAAATAATAGAGATATAAAGAAATTAGATTAAATTTGGAAAAGAAAGATGGTGGGAAAGAAGGTGGAAACACATTAATTAAAATATGAATGCATTACATGGGAAAATAGAACTAGAAATAAAAAGAGAAGAAAAGAAAATTCCTATGTTATAAGCATGTCCCAGAGCCTCCTCTCCAACATTTATGTCAAACTCCTCCTTGGTTCCTTGAAGGAATGGATGCAGAATGGGATGATTTGGGAAGGAGGTGAGGGCCTCCTTTTATAGGTAGAATTTGTACCTCAAATGTCGACGCGTTGTATGCCCCTTTAATGAAATCTTCACGTGTTCCATCCTTCATGAATGTTGTTCAGAAATATATTGGCTGTCCCTCATCAAACTTTCAGCTAAATTGGAAACCATATAGAGGAGTTATGAATTTTTCATTCTTGGTTTCTGTTTCTGGACGAAGCTTCTAGGATGGTTTCTCCAAAATTAAGTCCTTAAATAGCCTCTTAATGACCTCCAAAATCCCCCCAATTTATTTTAGGGACTTCCCTATCTGTCCTCATGGTATGCCACATTTAAACACATCATTTAGATACGTTTAGTCTTACTTTTATGTCTGTTACGTTGGGTGGGTCCATGCTGTCCGCCCGGAAAACTTCCCAACTTCAATGAATTTTTAGACCCTTTATATGCTTGAATCATCTTCTGGTGAAGAAGAAAAAAATTAAGGAAATAATATAAGGATTCTAAAAAAATTTTAATAAGAAAATTTGGAATTTTATTTTTCCGGAAATGACCAAAATACCCCTGACATAAAAGTCTTTCAAAAATCCAGAAGTAGTCGGTTTTCACATTTGGGCTCAAAATAACACTAAAACCTAAAAACATGATAATTACCCATCCAATAACACTTTTGTGGGATTATAAGCAATGATTTACAGTATAAAATATATGAAAATGTGAGCTTCATCACTCCCTCACACTTAAACATTGCACTCCAGGGCAATCATCTTATATCCAAATCAGAATCCACACAACAATAAAAAATGAGAAAATATCAATGATTTTATCCAACATAGAATTCCATCATATCTCATATATGAATAATAATTCTCTATTAATTTCATTTCAATCACTAAATTTTTTTCAACCTCATAAATCAATCCATGACCTAATCACAACCTACCTCACATTGAATTTTATGTCACTCTTCACTCAAGAGAAATTGAATCTATAGTTATACTCATACTTGAAAATCGCATGTATCACCATAGGTCTGTGAAAATTATCATTTCTCCACAGTGTGAAACATGAAAATGAATTTAATCATGAGGGCTTTAATTAAAGTTTCAAATGATTCTATGGCTTAGGGTATGTGGGAAAATTATTGAAAAAAGTTCCATGCTAGAAAGAGGAGGTTTGACTTTTAAGTACAATGCATGATTAATTCAAGTCAAAACACAAGAAATTCCTCACTCAATACAGATTTTAAATGTGAAAAACAACCCCACCCCTCTTTATGACATGGTACATGAGCCAATCAGTGCTTATAATGAATGATATCATCTATGTTCTCCCCTTTTTTTTAAAGCTCTAGAAAGGCACAACTTTATTTTATTTTTTTATGGAGGATGAGATGAAAATTAAATACAATGAATGAATGAAAATTCATGCCCTTGATTTTTGAGAGGGACATGAGTCATAACAGAATGTTCAATGAGGAATTAAAACTCATCTCCATTTTTTTCTTTTTTTTTGAAGGAGAAATGGATGAAACAAATAAAGCACAATGAAATGATGACACATGCCCAATTCTGTTATTATCCACTGCCCAAATTATTGACACACACCCCAAACCACCCATAAATGATACACATCCCAAGGAATGCACACGAAAGGCCCTTCCCCCACACTCAAACTTGAAATATCCATGAGAAAATACTAAAAGTGCAGGTAAGTAAGGGAAAAGTGGCTTGTAATGTGGCTTAAACCTATAAGGCAATTCAAGGCATCTAAGGGCTTACGAAGGATAAATGTAAAAGTGGGTCTCAAGATAAAATTTGGCTAGCAAAAGAGATGCCTCAATCATTTCAAATACATTTCTTGAAATCCAATGCTTCGACAGAGATTATTCAAAAATTCTGGTTCTCACACAAAATTCAAGTTTCCCTCAATAAAGTGTGGGTATTAGGAATAATATGAAAAAGTGGTTTAGAATACCTCACAGGATTGGAATTTTTTTTTTCAGTTAGTGTTTCATGGGTATGGATTTCAAAAATTAGTCAAACTCATTAAAATGCTTGAAAATCCATTTCAAGGGAAAATAATTCACATCAAAAATAATTTAAGATCCATTATTTCAAAAATCATTTCAACTATTTCAAAATCAATTGATGTGTGAAAAGTGATAAGAATATTCATTAAAGCACAAAATATGTTTTGGACCAAAAAAATGAAAGGAGTTTAAATGATAATCATAAAAAGTTAACTCTCTTTTGAAATAATGATTCAGTCCACTTCCTCTAATTCTTGGGGATTCCTTTTTCATTCATGATCCTACACAAGAAAAATTACTCAATTAATCACAAGAATCATTTCATTTAAGTTCAAAATGAAAAGTGGGAGGGGGCCACATTCTAGAATATTTCCTAATACTGAATTTTAAATCTAAATTCCTAATATTGAAAATTAAAATACTATAAATAAAGTAAAGGATAAATCTTGGTATGATCCCCCAAGTGGGCCCTGGAATATTTTACTACCTCCAGAGGGCAGTACCAGCCGTTATCCATAATCCGACGGTGGGTGGATCTTCTTGGACATGAACCACCACATGTTGTTCTTCCTAGCTTGCAGTTGTTTGTTATTGGTGTGGATAATTCCATGTATATAGTACACCCGATCCACCCCCTATGAAATGTGGTATAGCTTTCATGGCAGGGGTAGGATGAAGTATGGATCCTCCTCCTCTTCAGTTGCTACTTGTGGAACATGTTCTTCAAAATCCAGGGATTTCTCTAGATGTGCTGCATGAAAAAAATAATCAAAGGGATATTCAAAATTTAAATTTGAAATATTAATTTCAAAATCCTCCCTTTTAAGGTTCGCATCTTGTGGATTTGGTTCTTCATGTAGAGCCACTGTTATCGTTTCTCGGACTTCCTCAAGAAAACGATCAATGTTCTTAGGGAGCTCCAGGTGTTCCTCAACAGGTGCAATTTCTCCTTCTTCATCTTCCTCCAAGGTGATACAAGGATTGAACAAATCCTGAGTTGGTTCTGGTTCAATCACTTATTTAGTTGAAAATGACTCTTGGAGTTCATTATCATTGGATGGAGGTAGGTAGTTGTGGTCCTCCACCTCGAGTTTGGATTCAACATCATGGATTTCTTCAGTGAAATTAGGGAAGACCTATGAAAATTTCTTCTTAGCATTGAATCTTTGAATGTTAGTTTTGAGTTCATCGGACATGGATATCAAATATTCAAGTGATATCCATGTTGAAAGTCCTCTTTCCTTCTGTTTGAACCTTATCATTAGAGCATCAGCCCTTTGTTGGAGGGCCTCCTCAGTGTAGTCGTTTTCTTACTCATGCACCTGTGAGTAATTATTCCATGCATAATAGTTGTAATTTGAATGCATCATGGAAATATATATTTTTTTGGATTTTTTTAAAACAAAAATTAAAACTATCTAAAATTTGAAAATAGAAAAAGTAAAGTAAAAAAACCAATTAGCTCCCCGGAAACGGCGCCAGTTTTGACGCACACTTGTCGTAGAGCGTGGAAAAAGTAATTTATTCTCCTAATGCAGCACAGAGGCTGACCAGGGTCATCTCACTTGAGGATCTTTCTCAGTTGTTCATTTACATAATATATATCACCTAAACTAATTAGTTTTACTATTTTTAATTAATGCAAGAATTCATTGAAATTTAAAATTCAAATTAAATGTTAAAACTAACATGCACTTACAGAATTAAATTATTGAAGAAATAACTTGGTCCTAGGGTTGGATAACATGGGTTCATTCATTATTTATTTATTGTTTAAATTAAATTTGATAATTCATTTATTGAAACCTCATTAATGAATTACCTTCCCTTTATTTATTTAGTGTGTGATTTTAGTATACGTCCGGCACACCAAACCACACCTCCTCTAATAGTCAAATAGGATAACACCACAACCGAGAATGTTATTCCTACAAGACCCGACTCCACCGTATGCCGTTTCGCACCTTATGGAAACCCCAACTCAACCGTATGAAAGAATTTACTAAGATAAGGGAGGTAATATTAATTAATCAAGGAAAAGAAATGGATTTCGAAATAGTGTCGTGGTGGATGACCGCCGCACCCGTGCATTATTCCCGCCTCCACCACAAACAGAATAAAAACATTTTGAATTGAAGAAAAATAATAAAGAACACCATGAAACCTCCCGCAGGGCCAAGCCTCAAGTTAGTCACTTGCCATGGAGAAGTGAATAGTGATCACGATGAAAATAAGAGAGATATAAAGAAATTATATTAAATTTGGAAAATAAAGACGGTGGGAAAAAAGGTGGAAACACTTTAATTAAAATATGAATGCATTACATGGGAAAATAAAACTAAAAATAAGAAGAGAAGAAAAGAAAATTCCTATGTTAGAAGCATGTCCCAGAGACTCCACTCCAACATTGGTGTCGAACTCCTCCTTGGTTCCTTGAAGTAATGGATGGAGAATGGGATGATTTGGGAAGGAGGTAAGGGCCTCCTTTTATAGGCAGAATTTGTTCCTCAAATATAGACGCATTGTAGACCCCTTTAATGACATATTCACGTGTTCCATCCTTCATGAATGTTGTTCATAAATATCGTGGTCGTCTCTCATCAAATTTTCAGCTAAATTGGAATACAAATGGAGGAGTTATGAAGTATTCATTCTCGGTTTCTGTTTCTGGACGAAGCTTCCAAGAAGGTTCCTCCAAAGGTATGTCATTAAATAGCCTCCTTAATGGCCTCCAAAATCCCCCAAATTTATTTTAGGGACGTCCCTATCTGTACTCGTGGTATCCTATGTTGAAACACATCATTTAGATATGTTTAGGCCTACTTTGATGTCCGTTACGTTGGGTGGGTCCATGCTGTCCGCCCGGAAAAATTCCCAACTTCAATGAATTTTTAGGCCCTTTAGATGAACGAATCAGCTCCTGGTCCAGAAGAAAAAAATGAAGGAAATAAAATAAGGATTCTAAAAAAGTTTAATCAGTAAATTTTGAATTTTATTTTTCCGGAAATGACCAAAATACCGCTGACATAAAATTCTGTCAAAAATCCAGAATTAATCGATTTTCAGATTTGGGCTCAAAATAACACTAAAACCTAAAAACATGAAAATTACCCATACAATAACAATTTTCTAGGATTATAAACAATGATTTAAAGTATAAAATATATGAAAATGTGAGCTTCATCAGGTTACTTGTATCAATTTCACATGTAATCGAGCAAGATGACTTTTATAAGGATAAATGTATATCATTTTATGGATGAAAATAAATTACAATGAGTTATTGTGAGAGGAGTATATAGTTTTTGGAAGTTCATTTGTTTGGTTGGGGTACCAACATGATCATAACAACCAGATTATAAAAAATTAGAGCATGTATCCAATATCAGTGACTATTATCATTAATGAAAATTATAGGTAGAGACATCTTAGGAATGAGAATTGTTGTGGTGGGGAATTTTTGTATACCTACATTGGTAAGTTGTAGTGGAGTTGGAGAAATTTTGGATTCATATGAGGTAGGAAGTGGAATAGTTTTGAATTTTTCATTTCAGAATGTGAATTGGCAGTTGTGGGATTATTTAAAATGGTTGAATAGAGGGGTTTTTTTAGAGAAAGATATGGTAAAATAGTCCTAGGATAGGATTATAGGATTTGGATAATTTAAAAAGGTTGTTTTTTTTCTGTAATGAGATGGTAGGTACCTAGTTTGGGGTAATCGGGTTCTCGATGGGGGGTTCTAGGAAGGGAGCCCACATGATAGATAACTGAGTGGCCGATGAAGGTTCCCCAGGTACCTATTAAAAACTATATTGTATTTTAAAAAATGGGGAATAATATTCATTCTTCCCCTAATTTTTTTTAATTAACACTTATGGATGTTCTTCCTAGCCCATACAAGATAATGGGAAGTCACCCGTATTCTACCTTTAATCGAATTTCTTCTTCCCATTGTGGTTGATGGATTCTATGGTTTTTATTTTGGGGGTTTGAGGTTGGAATATATTCTTACATACTCTAAAATTATTCCTAATCCATTTTTTTTGTGGATAAATTTGGGTATTTAAGAGATATGTTTTCTAGAGTGTGGTGAAATCACTCCTCTATGATGAGGATTTAGTGCAACATAGCTAGAGAAGGATCAAGAGAGAAAATAACCCATGGTAATGAGTCATTAAATATTCATAATGATACTTAATTTATTTATTATTTATTTTTATCAAATTAATGATGATATTGGTTATTTTTTTTGGTGATTAATTCTAGGTTTTTTATTGGTATTAAACCCATGGGTTTTGTCAGAGTGATTCACACCCCGTTACTCTAGATTTTAGTAAGAATAAATTTCTCAGTGAGTTTTACCTCATTCTTACCAAAATGAAAAATGTTTATTTGGATAGTTAAATGAATTATATGTTGTTTATAATAAACCATGGAGCTTCTTGTTTTAGTTAGGGACTCATGATAAATGATGTTATCTGATGATCTCTTGGTCGAGGATCAAGTGAGATTTATTGATGGGACATCATCATGCATAAGGCAGGTGGTTCCTAATATTACCAATTTATATGGTTATTCATATATTTTATGGATTTTAAGAATGGATAAGATGTTAACAGAGACTCGGTATGGAACCATGGGTGAGTCCCTTTATGTGAGGTTGGTATGGGTTGCTTTGTGAGACTCCTATTTATTTATTTATGGGTTAATTATTCACAACTAACCATCAATGGCTTGTTTTACTATGAGTAAGGAATAAATAAAGTGATGTTTTAATTCCAAAAGGTTTTTCATAATTAATTGATAGATCTAATGATCTTAAGATGTTTTTATATATTTCAAAAATTATTAGGGCGCATGATAAGTATGATATGATGAATTGTTTGGGAATTGGATGTGTGAGATATGATCAGAGGTGTGTATGTAAGGATGACTCAAAATGGATCCAAGAGTGGTTTCTAATAATTTGAGTGAAGAGTCTGGGATATTAAATGTTTAATAGATTCCACCAAAACTCTTGTCTTCAACACATATTCTTTGATGACCATGTATTGATGAGAGACATAATTGATACATTGTTAATTGAATCATGAGGGGTTTCCCAATCCCTAATATGTGTTTTGAACCTTATATGACGGTCTTGAGGGTTCCTTGGGGTTAGGAACTCATGTTTGTTAAATCTAAGTGGTGTGCTATTTTTTTTGATATAATTTTAGTATTATGAGTACCAAGGTAGTGAGGTCCCTGTGAGATGTTGTTTGATGAGATCTTAAGCCAAGCTTGGGAATGTTTAGGATTAGGTTATGAGTTTTATGGGTGAAATGTCTTGGAATTTGGTATCATAAAAAGAAATTGGATAGGTGGAACCAATTAATAGGGTTATATCTCATTTCACATGACTATTTTATGTGTTAATATATATATATATATATCGATGGAGATAAATCATTAACCTTAATTAATAAATTATTGATATGTTACTCACTTTTAATATTCCCTAAGAATGATAAATCATTACCTAAGGGAAATATTTTGTGATTGATAATTCACCTTTTGAGGGTTTTTATTGGCGATATATCATAAACCCAATTGTACATCATCCCCCTATGGATTATGATTCATAGATGTATCATTCACTTGGGGGTTATTTGTCAAGGATGTATCATTCACCTAGAAATTCATCATTCACCTATTTGTTGGTAGGATTTGGTGATACATCATTTAGATGATGATGGACCATTCACCATAGTTTTATGTTTAGGTGATATATCATTAACATCTTGGATTGATTAAGTGATAGATTGTTTTAATTTCTGGGTTTTTTCGGTGATACAATTTTCACCTAGGGGATATGTTTTGAAAATCCATCATTCAACTTATTGTTTTGATTTAGTGATAAATAATTAATTAACAAATAACTTATTTTCCTAATTTGTTTTGGTCGTTCGTTGTAATTTTTTTTAGTATAATGATAAATCATTCACTTTTCTAGATGGAATGAGTGATGATAAATCATTCATTCCCATGTTGTGTTCATATTATAGGAGAATCATCCCATTATGACAGTAGATGGAGCATGTATTTATCAACTATTAGGGTGGATAATCAAGTAACCAATGGTATTATATAAGTATTCATGTGTTATTTTTTACTTACTTTTAATTCACTGCATACATACACAAATATACTAGATTTTATTATAGACATGAATGGCAGTACCCCATAGAATTTTAAGCATACACTATGAATGAGAACCTTGATGCACATGTGTATATTATGGTTTGAATGAAGATATATGATATGGACCTAGTAAAGGTGGAGGAGTTATTGGGGGGGAGATGGTGTTGGAGAAAAGGTCAAGGTGAGGATGGGGATAATGGTTGTGTCTCTGTGAATTTTATCTTCAATTATCCTGTATAATTTGTGATTGACCCATTATGTTATCTTATTGATACATATAAATATATGAATTACATATAAATTTTTTATGGAATGGATATATTGTAATAATGGGTTTCCTTCCACTATAATTCCATATTATACACACTAATATTATTCCTATTATGAGTTATTTTTTTATTGTTTGTTATTTATAGTTTAAATACTAAAGGGTATAGTTTTCCCAAATGGTTTATATTAAAATATCATATAATAAGTTATATATATTATATGAGGAGTAATGACTAAGGTTATGTAGATATTCATATTGGACTAAATGTTAGTGATCAAGATGAGGATGTTAAAAAGTGTTATCAGAGCTTTTTTCTATTTTCCATACTATTTAGGATATGGTGTATTGACACATGGAAAGTCGAAAAATTCGATAGATGGTACATTTATGTCTAGAAATCACCTATTTGTGCTGATATCCCGGTGACTGGGGATTTAGGATTTATTTTAATGATTTTTTATTTTATAGTTGAGCTATTTTGATTATGTTCAATATGATATTTTGGGGATATTGATTTACGGTTTTGTCTTGTCCCATTCTGATAAGATTCATGCATTTTTGCATTATTTTTGAAATGTATAATCATATGAAATTTTAATTATCAATGTATATTGAAATTTTTTCAATTATTTAAATAGATAAAAATAACATAATTAGTTTCTTCCCAAATAAATTATTGGTGGTGTTATACATTACAAAACCAAATATTAATGATATTCTATTGATGTGAATCATTATAGTGTGATGTAATCAAGATTCACATGGATGTACATAGATCATATTGTAGGGGTAGTATTTTATATGGATGTATGATAAGGATTATCACCATGGATTGGGTAGTTAACCTAGTTTTGGATATTTCCATTATGAGTTGGAATCCTAGAATAAAAGTATTGGTGGATGATTTTTATTATGGTATATGAGGTTTCTTCGAGGGTTGGGAACTACAATAGTACGGTCAATGTACTAGGTTTTTGTGCCTAGTTTCAATTAGATATGACTCGAGATATTGTTGGGATAAGTGCTAAGGTTGATTAGTAGGGTGACTTCTTGTTACTTCCTGAGATAAGATCGGAAATATTGGGGTTCCCCAAGATTAACGGGTTAGACCATGAATGTGGATGAATTTATATATAGAATAATCAGTGTATGATTCATATTATGGGATTGATTCATGGTAGGTATGATTGGTTTTTTAGTATAGTTAGGTGAGGGACTCTTTTGAAATATTCTTAGGATTGAACCATATATGATTATTTTTGAGAAGAATTGTTAATGGATTGAAGTGGAGGCATGATTATACATTTTTTTTGGGAGGGTGACTCTTGGATTAATGGATTGTGGCTCATGATAGAATGAATTGAGTTATCTTGTGGGGTGGTACTATGCTCTACTCCATCTTTCTTATTGGATTCTATTTACCATGGGGAATCTTTTGTTCCATTGAAAGAATTGATTATTGGTTATTCTCATAACATGGTAATAAGAGAGTTGGGTTTTTCCAATTAGTGTTATATGTGGGTTCATGTGACTTAATCTTAGCCGTATTAAGGATATATTAGTTATTGGTTAGGAACAATCATCCTTGGATTTCATGTGAGACATGTCTATGGGTGGATTTTTGAAAATACTTGAGGTAGGGAGATTTAGTAGTGAAGGTCATGAGACTCTAAGCTATAAGAACTTGAGAGGTTCATGTATGTTATTATGGGGTCTATGAATCCTTAGTTTTCCCTCCTTATATGAAGTAGGGTTATAGGATGCATGTGCCCTTCAATATAGGATCATCACACTACATTGTGATCAGGGTCTGTTGTGATTGTGAAATGGAATAAGGAAACTCGAATTGGAAGATAGATAGAGAAAAAGAGTGCTAGCCTTTTAACGCTATGTTATACAATGGTCAGAGTGGGTGTTTCTCTATTCATGGTTAGGTATTATTGATTTGTGAGAACTGGTGAGCCAGGGTTTGTCTGGTGAGTGTGGTGGGGTCCCTATTGAGATATTTTAAAATAAATGATGACATGTCATTTAATATACCAATATTTACGAATAAAAACATCTAAGATAGTGGATGAAGGGTATAGATCCTTAGATAAGGTTAATTGATGTGAATATCTAGAAAACAAATCTAAAAACATGAAAAAAAATTAGAAATCCAGAAAATACACAACTATGATGGTCATATACATTTTGGGGTAGATTAAGAAGCAATATTGATTAATAGGATGGGTCGAGGCACAAAATGAAACAAAATAACAATAAATAATGACAAAGGATAGGACATGAAGGGAATTTCAATCGATCAATTAAAATGTTTTTATAAGTTTGGGAAAATTTAATTAAATCAGAAATAAAAAACATATATCCAATTCCCTTTGTTATGTGGATCACTAGAAATTAGATAAATTTGTTGTGAATCGTATAATAATTCCATCAATTATAAAGAAGAATATGTTGATTTAATTTAAAAAATTAAATAAAAAATGAATAAAAAATGAAATAAATTGATCTTATTACATCATTAAATTTTATCCAGATATCATATTGAAATTTAACACCACAATAATTTCAAAACAAAAATTAAATAAAGAATAAGAAGATGAGGATTCTTCCCTTGATCATTTCCTCATGATCGATCAATTTATCAGGCTTACTGGGTCTTCTTTATTAATCCTTGGTGTCCAGTCTAAAGATTTCTCTCTAGAAAAATATATAGCTTTTCTCAGATATAGACCCACTTTCTAAAATATTATTTTTTTGGTTGATATCGTACTATAAGTTCCTTAGAGACATTGCAACTAGGTGAGACTGACTCCTTAATATTGCATCTGTATTTCTTTGAATTGCCATGTGTTAGTTATTTAACCCTTTCAATAGACTAATTACCATAAGTTCTTGTAGACCATATCGAGTTCAGTAAGTATGTGGACAATCTATTTGTCTATGTCCAATATTAATTGAATTTCAACAGCTCTAATAGATAATAAAAAAATGAAACCAACCTCCTTATCCAGCATTTACATAACGTAATTAGCTGGTCCTCTAGTTCATATTCAATGCATATATTCAACATGGTCAACATAAAAAAATCAATGACAAACACTCTATTTCACCACGAACATTCAAAATAGGATCTCATATGAAACTGGAATAACTCAGATCCACTATGAATGTGGACCGACACATTGATCCTAGTAACATATTTCAATCCTCTTTTTAGTTAATGATTGGGTTGAGGGGAATCTTCCAAATAGTATGAATCCTCTTCAAAATTGTTCATGATTTATAAGTTGGTTGAACTTAACTGATCTTATTATTAGATTTTCAATATAAATTATCAGATATTATTAACCAAACACCCATCACACACATATACTCTACCTTTCAGCCACAACATTCAGATGCTATGCAGTCACCACCATCTCGTTAACCTACATAAGGAACAAGCATCAATTAATATATTATTTGATTAATCGAACTTAACTAAATGATCACCAAAACCCTGCATCATCCTTAAAACCCATTTTGATCATTGTATACCTTTTTTCTAAGTCTATAATTAATCATCATCCAATTCATTTACATGATTTACTAGCCAAAATAAGAAGGTATAAAAATCAATCAAAATTTATCATTTGATGAGATAAATGAAAGCATCAACCTCATATCATTCTTCATCAATGGATTGAATAGAACACTGTTTGACTTAAAAATTTTCCAAATCTCATATGATAATTAATAATTCCAAGATCTTCATAAACTTGTATCAATTGGTTCTATTCATAGTTCATGTAAAATCACACTAATCTTAGGTTTTCAAAGATTATGTATCAACATTCCCATTTGATTATCATGTTTTTTTGGTTTTTGTTATTAATTATATTGGATAAATTATCTTATTGATGAGGTTGGTATGAATACTCTTGTACAAGGATTCAAAAATTTCTTACTACCCCCTGATAATTATCTTATGTGACATATTTAAAATTATCCTATATGGAGATTCTCTTTTGAAAACTTATCGAACATATTTCCTACACCAAATAGTGTAACATAATCCAATAGGATTGAAACTATCATAAATGACACATTCAATTTACCTTATGTTGTTGAAACAAATTATCATACATGTGCATCCAAAACATTTCATACATGGTGGAATTCCAAATATCATACGGATTTGAAAAAAGAAAGATGAATCATTGAAAATTTTTAAAGTGAAAAAATATAATGATTTTAAAAATAAAAATAATCCCTTTCATCAAAATAATAAATTATCATCAAATTTCAATAGAATATAAATTTTTTTCAACATAATTATATTTGAAAATTAAAATCTTGAAATCCGGCAACACTTCAAAATTTGATATTTAAATTAATAACATTAATAAAAAATAATTTAATTGATCCTAAAATGAAATAAAATAATATCAAAGTTTTTTTGATCAATTAAACCCCAAAACTATTGATTTCATGAAATTATTCAATGACTTATTATTTCAACACAAGATCACCAATTATCCAATATTTATATTTGTAAGCTCATTTAAGTGAAATTTATTATCAAAATATCCTCAAATGTTTTTGGGAAATGTAATAAAAATATTTCCACTTAAAATTTCCTCACACATAAGATATATCTTGTCAAAAAGAAATTAATTAGTCAAATTTAGTGGAAAAGGATAATCCTAATAGTGAAAAAATGGAAATTCTTCAAATAATTTGTTTTCAAATGAATCCTCCCCCATGAACTCTCTCATGTTGATAATTTGACTTACCTCATAAAATTTAATTTTTTAAATAAAAATTGAATTCCAGTAAAAAAAATGATTAAAATTGAATATATTTAAATGTATTAAACACACATAAATTTTCAGACAACCATAACTTTCAAACATCCCTTTACCTTTGGTATAACTACCTCACAAAATTAAAAAGAGATTAAATATATGTGACTGGGTGGATGGGTAAAAATAATAAATTAAAACAAAGAATAATTAACCCATTAATCTATAAAAATAAAAAACAATGAAAGGTTTGACTTGTGTTAGGATGTTAATTTCATAGGCAATTTGAATGCATATCTTGTGAGTTTAATTGAAACTAAAATTATTAAATCCAATTATTCATCTAAAACATACTTTCAAAATTTATACCAAAATAAATCTCCTCTAAGGGGAAAATAAAAATTAATATGATAAATTTAATCCATAGAGTAATAGTTATTAACCTAATAAATGTTTCATCATAACCTTAAATCTTAAGAAAAACTTACACCCAATAAAAATAAAGATAGAAGCTTTAAAAATAACCAATTTTGAAAAACATTAAAAGTATTTTGATGTTTTCTACACTAAATTATAACTGAACACATTTATGACCCCTCACAAACAAATAAAACAAAAATTATCTACAATATTGATTCCTAAATTGGTAGAAACAATTGAAAACAGTTAATGTTAAAAAAATATTTTCAATTGAGTAGTGTCAAAGTATGTTCAAGGGAAACAATACAATCCCAGAAATATGTTTCCACACTTTATAATGATTTATTTAAAATAAATTTAACATGTAAAATAATTTTTAGTTTTTTATAGAGACACATGAATTTTCAAATGATATCTATATACTACATGTTATACATTTTTTACAATAGATAACAACAAAATAAAATAAATTTTAACCTAATTTTTTTTCAAAAATACATTAAATTTTCTCCACACTTTGTATCTGATAGCATGAAAACATAAAATATAAAACACTATCAATGAATTATTTTAGAATATTCAGAACAAAAGATTACAATGAAGAATGAAAAATAGGAGTCCCCTCATACTGAATTATTAACCACTTTAGTTAATTATAAAAACCGTTCTTTTTTCCATTGAAGTAAAGTCATATAGTTAGTAAATGGGTTCTCCTATAAAATAAAAAAGTGAACATGATATACAAAAATCTATAGTATAATAATGAAAATAACAAGATATAATATTTAAAAAAATTTAATCAAGATTGTTCCAGTCAGGGGCTCTATGTTGGCTTTTGATAATTATTGGAAATCCACCCCAAGTTTCAATAGTTTATCCCATGAGGTATTTGTAAAAAAGTATTATCCATCCATTAGAACAACATATAAATTATTAAAATATTGGAATATAATCAAAAAATCTATTATTATTCATGAAAAAGAAAAAAATGACCTTGGGTTAACTCTCATAAAGAACACAGTTTAATGTTCGTAATAAGTCTCAATGTATTTAGTTTTCCAAGACTGAGATTCTTCCCCTAAAATTAATGCTTTATTATTTTATAATTAACTAGGAATGGTATATTCAACTCTCCTATGAGTTTCATATCTCTATTTCCTAACACTCTAATGATCATAAAAGGTATAAAAAATGGATTTATGATTCCCATAAAAATTATATATCTGGAATAAAAAATTAGGGCCTTTGACCATATTCAAAATCCCTATTTTGGATAATACAATCATGAAAAAAATTAGTCCTATTCTTGTAAATCCTAGTCTTTGTACATGAATACCACCTAATCTCATCATGAAAACATAAATCATTTAGTCTTCTTTCTATGGAAGTTTTAAAATCAAAATTCAATACCTTCATTACTGAAAAATATTTGTGTTGTAACTCTACAAGAAAGTTATATGGTTAAAAAAAATAAGGCCCTGAGGATATATTCTTATGGGGGTTTTAAAGGTTGTTCTATAGGACAAAAAATCATCATCAAGTTTCAAATATTAGTCATTCCTAGATCTAGATATAGTTTTATCTAATTTTATAAAGCTCCATATTTGATATTTCTTCTTGTATAGATGGTTTTGGATTATAATCAGTTCCATTTTTGTGAAGAAATTAATATTTTTTCATTAAAAAATTTAGCTTATAATTTTAAAATGATTTCTATTATCTATAATCAAATATTCTGCCAAACCAAATATGGAAAATATGTTCTTATTATTAAATATGATCCCACTATTAAATTATTTTTTAGGAAGTGTCACTATATAAATCCACATGGAAACATAGTATATAAAAACCAAGATATTCTCACTATTATATGAATATAAACATGGCCCCATATTGTCTAATCCCTATAAATAAAAAATTTATTCTTCTACAATATACTTTTGAGCCAACTCTTTCTTCATACCAACATTCCTTAACCTTTAAAATTATGAAAACAAACTTAAAAACTCCTTTAATCCTTAAGGAGTGTAGACTAGTAGAAACTGTCCTGTAAAACTTTTTGAGTATTTCTCTCTCCTCAATGATGCACATCCCATGTTATAGAATGAAAACATTCAAGGATGGGAAACACAACTTCATCAGGAACACACCTTTTAAGAATACCTTTTTAAAACCTCTTAACTAATAATGGTTCATCCCACAAATAGTATATTAACTCAAAAATGATATTATTATTTTTAGTTTTGTGTCAATTATTCTGAAATGAATCCAGTGACCAAGAAATTTTAAAAATCATGATACCAATAATATTGTTTTACTACCACAAAAAAAAATCATCCAGAAAAGAAGAATTAGTCTCTCTATGATAATCATATCAGGTGCTAGAAAACATATATAAATTATTGGAATATATATTTACAACATATTGATTATATATGATCTTTAAATTAAATTCCTTTAATAAAATTATCCATATAATGAATCCAAGTTTGGAATCTTTCATAGAATGAAATTATTTCATGGTAAAATGGTTACTAGAGACTCTAAATTTAGACTATACCAAGTACTACCTATATTTCCCTAGATAAAAAAATCAACAAAAAAATCTCATTAGTAGTGTATTTTATTTGGGATTTATCTAGGAACCTTCTATCGTTAAACATCATATTCCACCTCTTATCTTTTCTCTATCCTAAAACCACTCCAAATACCAAATCAGAACCATTACAAAAAATTACAAATGGTATTATTAAATTCAGGGTGGTGATAATGGGTGAATAAATGAGTTAATATTTAATAATATTGAAGGACTAAATAAATATTTCATCAAAACAAAAGGGTGTATCTTTCTACAGGAGTGATCAAAGAGTCCTTGTTATTTTAGAAAAATATTTCAAGAATATTTTCTAAAAATCGACATGACCTTGAATTCTTCTAAAAAATTTGACATTTTAAGGAGGGGTAACATTATACTGATATATATCTTTGTATTGTCAAGATTTATTAAGCTCATTTAAACCTTATGATCAAGAAAAATTACTTATTCACACTAAAAAATTCATTTCAAAAAATTAATAAAATATTACTCTTTAAGAATCATTATAAATCACATTCTATATTTTGTAAAAAACATTCAAAAGTTCTCCCAATAAAGGATAAATCATCCATAAACACCTATATTATCCTCTAAATAATTTCTAATAATTAATTAATCATACACCTTATAAAGTTTTCCTAGAAACCACTCAAGAAAAAGGGAACTCTTTGGTAAAAAAATTTCCCCAAGGGTATTATAAAAGTGGAATTTTATTGATCATATAGGGCTATAAGGATATTATTGTACCCAGAATAGACATCTAAAAAATATTAATTATTCATTCCCAATTAACCACTCAATAATTTTGTCTAATAATGACATAGAAATATTTTATTTCTTATATTTATAATTTATCTTCTTATTGTCTCTATGGACTCTCCAGTTAGTTACTTTTTTAACCATATTTTGTTTATTTTTCTTACTCTAAAAAATAGTGAAACGTAAACCATTTAGCACAACATGTACATGAATAACCAAAAATCAATAAAATAACAGGAAGAATAATACCATAATTAAGTATATTAACCATTTACTCCTTATTCTTTCATGTTCGAATTTAGTCTTATTGGGCTCTCAAATTTAGCTTTGTGATCAGATTACATTAGGATTTTATAAATTAAAAATGAAATGATAATCGCTTTAATGTCATTAATGGTTTGTCTAATAGTATTTTTGAATTTTTTCAAGATATTCAATAACATTTACTCCTATATTTTATTTATTTAAGAATATATTATAGCTAGTTAAGAGTTGTCTCCGAAAAATGAATTTTATAGGTGACAAGAAAAGGGTTTTAGCCCAAGTTGTGGAACCTCTTCACTGGAAGGTAGACTTTATGGACTAAGTGGCCCAAGGTATTCAAAATTTTTCATAAAGTGAGTACGAAAGATTGATATATATTTAATTTCAAGACTTGAAATGAACTTTTCCTCACTTATTTTGAAAGCATCCAACTCACTATATTCAATGTCTAGATTTTATTTTAATAAAATTTCTCTATAAATTCATCAAAATTTAAAAAAATATATCCCTAACATATATCAAAATGTTGCCCATTTTTTAAAATAAATAATTTCATCCTAAATCTCTAATAAAATCAATATAAGTTTAGGAACAAAAAATTCATCATCTAAATATCTCTCCAAATCTAAAATTGAGTTACAATCTATATCCAAAATATTTATAAGATTATAATTTTTAAGAATATTAAAATTTTGGGAAAAATTTATTCTCATCATTCAAATGAGTTTATTAAATAAAATATTTTTTTATCAAATTATTATTTATGATTTAATGACCCATAAACTTCTATTATTTCTACTATTAAATAGTTCTCACCAAATATTTGTTCTTTAAAATTTTTAATCACATGAAACTCTTCTTGTTTCTTACTAAACTTTAAAATACACTACCCTGATACTAGATTGAAAAAACCCCATCCTATTTCCAAGAAGGAAATACTATGAATGATAGGAAATTATTATATTCAAACCATATCTAGAACTAGAGAATTTATAGGTATAAATAGCTTACAAACTCCAATAAAAAATTCATCCACTCATCCTATAGGATGTGTGGAAGATCGGTTGAGAAGTTGCAAAACCTTAGTGATGGCTTGTAATTATCCTAATAAAAACTATTTAAGTAGTGATAAAAAAAATTGATACTAACACCAAGGTCACAAAAAATTTTATCCAAGAACTATTATCTAAGGTACAGAGAATGAAAAAACCCCATGAAATGTTGATTTTTGTTGTGATTTTGTTTGGAAAAGCAATGTTTCACTCTTTAGTGTGGCTATGAGTTCCTAAATCATAACGTTTCTTCTTGTTAGATAAAATAAATTTGAGAGTTTTCAAAAATGATATCATATTAATTAATTGTTGATTTAATGAAATATTTCATTATATATTATTGAAAAGGCCAAATAATTAGATCAATTAATGTTTTTTAATTTTGTGTTTCAATATTTGATGGAATGTGATGGGTTTGAAAATTTATTTATAATAGTATAAAATTCCATATTTTATTCTTCAAGTTAGTACTTTCCTTTATTATTTATAATTTTTTTTTTATTTTTTTTATTTTTATGTGGAAAAAAATATATTTATTTTACTTTTAGATGTTCTATCTAGAATTATAGATTTATTTTTACCCCGATTTTGGTGTCTAGATTCTTCCTGTTTCTTATTTATAAATGTCCTAGGTTTGGTTCATTATCAACCTCCTATTGATTGTTTAAACCACTCATAGTGACCAAAACCATGAAACATTCCTTAGGATTCATTTAATTTGTTCTATAATGTTTCTATTTATCTCTTAAAATTAAATTTATAGCAAATTATTCTATTTATTAATAAATATTATGAATTCTAGAATTTATTTTATCCTTTTTTCCTCCTTTTTTTCTCTTTTTGAATATAAATTCACATTTTATGAGCCAAAATTTCTGAAAAATTATTTTGGGAAACCCTTTAAATATTAATTATAATTAGAATAATCATACAGATTCTATTTTCAAAATTATTTTCTTGGTTGTTTTTGAAAACTAGGAGTAGTTGGTTTTCTAAATATACCTTTCTCATTCCAAGAAAAATTATGAGGGTTCCAACAGGTAGGAATATATTTTTTTCAAAATGTTTCATCTCTAGTTTTTATCCTATGACAATATCACACAAAATTATCACTTTTAGTTGGTTATGAAGTAATTTTAATGTCTAGAATTTTTTATAGAGTTTTTAAATTGGCCACTATGTTTAATTTTTTATCTAAGTCATTGATTAAGATTTAAAAAATCAATATTATTAGATGATTGAAATTTTGATTCAAAAAAGAATGGAGTTGGTATTATCTTTAGCTAGTTGAGAAATTATTTTTTGACTTGAATTATTATTATTCCCCCTCTATTTACTTTTATTTTCCTTGAATATTTATGTTGTGAGCTAAGAGCTAAAGTGTTGAAAATTTTCTTAAGTTCTATCTTGGTTTTGTCTTTATAGTTCTCCCTAGTGGACAGTTCTACTATGTTCTTACCATAAGTTGACAAACCATTATAGAAGGAATCCATAAAAATGTGGTAAGGGTGTTGGAGAGAGGGAAAATATTTAAGTAGATCTTTAAACCTACCCCAATCCTCTTGGAATGAGTCTCCATCCTCTTAAAGGAATATAGAAATCTTGTTTCAAAGTTCCCTCTTGAGTTTCCTTGGATAAAATTTCATAACAAATGTATTTTAGATCTATTATCATGATTAAGAAATTTTAATCTAGAGACAAAAAATAATTCCTTACATTTACTTTTATTTGAAAAGGGAAAAATCACATCATAAGTTTATTCTCACTTAGAACTTTTAGTGTCAGTTACTTTATTATATTGTAAAATCCCTAATGTAGGCTAGTGAGTCCTCATTAGGAATTCCCCTAAATGTAGATGTCAATTAATGGTTTGATTGTATCAACTCATAGTTTCATGCCCTTTGTGTAAGGATAATGATATAAGTATTACACGATACTTGAGGGATTTGATACCCCCTCATCCTAGGTCTATTAGATTTTTATTGAATTATTTTTTTTCTACATATTTTGGTTGTTTTTAGAGAGTATCTTTGTTATGTTTTCAATTAATTTTTTTCTTTTTATAAAAGTTTTAATAATGTTTTCTCTTTATATATTTAAAGTCTCCAAATATTTAAAACCTGAACTATAGTTCATGCATTAAGTCATATTCAAAAAATTTCAGCAGCACAAAAGATATTCAATTTTTTTAAAAAAAGTTTCTTAATTTTTTTATAAAGATAGTTTTTTACTCTTTTTTTCTGTTTTTATTTTAAGATTATTTTATTTTATAGAAATATCATTCCTGATAAATATTTCCAAAAATTTAATGATATATAGTTGAATATACTAAATTGTAATCCTATGAACTACCTAGATAATGATGAGCATGGTATCAATACTTAGGGAAGGTGAATTGATGTGTAAAAAAATAAAAAAAATCAAAAACATTAAAACAATGGATATAAAAAATGATGAAGATCATATCCATTTTAAAAAATAGAAGAAGAAATATTTATTAATTGGATGAGTTGATGGAAAAATTGATGTAAACTAGGAAAAGATAATGACCAAGGATAAAATTATAGTTTTATTTTAATTGAGTATTTAAAATGAATGTATTCATTATTGAAAATTTAATTAAACAAGAAAAACATGTATCCGACCACATATGTTGAGTATAATGAATATTAATTGTCTTAATTAACAATCTTAAAAAATATAGTAAATAATTTAGAACAAGAAATTGATTAAATTTAAATATTATAACATACTCAAAGATAATGAAATGAAACAAATTTATTTTATTCCTCCAATCATATTTATCCTGACATCATAATGAAATTTAATTGCACATGAATTTCAAATAAATAATGAAAAAAAGAATTAGAATATGAGGAGTATGACCTTGATCTTCTTCTCTTAATCGATATCTTAGTTTGGTTGGCTAAGTCCTTTATATCATTCCACCATTTTCAGCCCCATAATTATTCTATAAAAAATTCATAAGACCGCTTATTAATATCCCTCTGATTTAGAACATACCCCAAAATTTTGTTAATAACCTCTTGAAATATCCTCATAGTCATTTTATCCATGTGGAACATGATCCTTAGTCTTTCATCTATCTTTCTTATAGAAACCATGTAATTTTAATTTTACCCTTAAAACTAATTAATCCTAAAATTTTCTTCTAGATAATATCTATCTCAGTAGGTATCCTAAAATCATGTCTATCTAAATCCACTATTCTTTCAATTTCACTATCTACAACAGATTAATGAAACATCAAACTGACCACCATCATTAAACTTCACAAAAATCAATTATTTGGGGCTTTAGTTCTAAATTAAAATATATATTCATTATGGAAGATATATAAAAATCTCAATTCTATAAATGAAATTTCAAAATGATCTTTAAAAATAGGAATCTCATTTAAAATTGGTTGCACATAGATTAACCATGAATTTGTACCAGTACATTAAGCTTTGTCACCTCCTTCAATCCACTATGTTAGTTGAATATTGGGTTGATGTAACTAATTAAAATAACATGAAAACTCATTAAAATTGGTTAATTTTAATCATTGGGTTAATCTTCCCAATTTTTTGATTATCCTAGGAATATAATTCCTTATAAACAATTCATTGAATGCTCATCCTGAAAATATACTCTACATTATAGACACAAAATTTGGAGGTTCTAAGGTCCCCACCATATCTTCAACCTATATAGGGAATGATAAGAAATCAAGATATTATTTGATATTTCCAACTATTCTAGTCAATTATCATAGCCCAATGCCATCCTTTAATCCCATTCAGATGAAAAAAACCTTCACATTATGTCCAAAAAGCATCAAAATCCAATTATTCTCTAGGATTTTCTATACAAAATAGGTGTATCTTGAAATTTTTTCAACATATTCATATTATTAGATCATGTGAATCATTGATTTCATATTTTTCTTTCTCAATGGATTACACAGGCGCAACTCTAACATCAAATTTAATCAGATACTAGCTAATCTTCAGTCAAGATTTAATCTTCATAAATTAATATCAATCAATGGTATTCCAATTTCTTTTAAGTTAACACTAAGATAAATTTTTCAATGCTTTAGTATTGAACAATATCATTTGAAGTTCATGCTTTGATTAGTTTTGGTTATTCACCACATAGGTGAAATTATCTTACAAATGGGGCTATCAGAAATACTCTTATGAGGGGATGTGGAAATATCATATGAATTTACCTTGAGTATTATCTTATGTGTAACACCTAACATTCTTATGTGTGGGGATTTTATTTAGTAATATTACCAAAAACATTGCCTACACTATATTATCTAATGACTTACAGTGGGAGTGAAATTATCTAATGAGCCACTTTCAACTTGTCTTATGTCACTAAATAAAATGAGCATATGAAGCCATCCAAAAAATGTATTATATAGAAGGATTCAAGATATCATACAAGGCCATAATTCGAGATAAAAACCATTAAAAATTCATAAAGTAATAAAAATAAATATTTTTAAAATTAAAATAATACTCCTCATCAAAATAATAAATGAACCTCTAGCATCAAAATAATATAAAATTTGATCCCTAAAAGTAAATTTAAAATTAAAATCTAAAAGTCCTATAATGATTCAAAAATTGACATTTGAAATAAGAAGGCCATTAAAAAAATAATTGATCCTGAAAAGTAATCAACTAAAATCAATGATATTTGGGTCAGTTAAAAACCGTAAATAATTTTTTTATAAAATTATTCAATGAATATTTATTTTATAAAATGATAAAAAATGATCAAATATTTAACTCTATAAGATCATATTGGTGTAAAATATTATTATAATATCAGTAAATATATATGGAAAAATTTTAAAAATATTATAGCCACATAAATTACCAAGAGGGTCATGAGAATTGTAATTATACTGGGATGATTAGCTCATATGAGTGGTGATCTGTGATCTTTTCAATGAGGTTAATATGATGTGAAAACTTTTTGGGTTATATGAGATATTAAGGGGATAAGTGGATTGGTGATAATGTTGAGTAAGAAGAGTTATTTATCTATTATGAGTTAGGCCCCAAAGGGGTTGATAAATTCTAAATAATATGGTGTTAATTCTATGACATGTTGATGTATAGGATTCATGTGGTATAGAATGAGGTCATGGAACTTAGTTAATATCCATTGACTATATTGTAACGTTGTTTTATCATTAATGTAATTGGAAATGTTATAATAGATCACCATAGTGTTTTAGATTATAGAGTGGGGATAATGGGATGGGTTTCTCAATATATAACGAGTGGGACTTATGAGTATAAAAATTCAACAGATAATTAAATTTTTTAATGTTAGAGTTTTTTGAAGAAAAAAATTGGAATCCATTGGTTTGGAGTAAATCCGTGGATGATTTTGAGTCATACCATTATTTTGAGTGAGACTTCAGTGAATTTCTATAGTAACAGGTGTGACACAACTAATTGGGAGGGGTTGAGATTTTATGTTAGCATTTGGTTGAAATTAGTAGAGTTAGGGAAGGTAAATGGGGATTTCTAAACAATGAGTATTAATTTTCACATATCAGTTAAATTCTCTATGTTCAATAACAAATGTTTTTGAGTCAAGGTTTATTGTCTTGTGGAATGGCTGTACAAGAGTTTTGGGAAATATAATGGTATGGTGACTGGGTATCTAGAAATTTATTGATTTTAGGAAAGCATAATGGAATATGTAATTCATGTCAAGGTAAAGTATTGAGTGTGAGGATATAGGTCCAAGGTCTAAATGTTTCAGTGATGCTTGAGTGTAGCATCAAGTGGGTGATTGTTCGATTTAGACTAGTGATGTTAAAATTTCGTGTATGACATCAATTAATTATAAATTCATGAATACCATAAATTGTAGGACATGATCATGAAGTTAGTGAAATTATTTAGCATTGCAATCTATGATTTTTTGGGGTTTTTGAGACTAGTATTGGGGGGGGGGGTTATCTAGAACATTTAATGCATGGTCGAGCATGATAACTCAAATCCGGATTAAGAAATGCTATTTTATGGATGAAGAGAATTTATAATGAATCATATTGAAACACAATCCTTAATAGTGTGAAATCGAATATTGAAGAACACATTAGATATTGGTGACTGATCCAGTTTACTAAAACTGTATTTAGTGATTTCGTAGGGGTATGAATTTTTATAATGGGGATGATTTATTGATGCAAATTGGTATGTATTGGTTTTGTTAGTGATTTTTCGGGATCTAATGAGAGTAAAACAAATATCATTTCTAATTTCTCATTTCATATCGAGAATTGAAGATAAGGGGCATGATTAAAAGGATTTAATGGTCCATTTTGTGTTGGGAAATTTGGTGGAAAAATATGAAAAAGCAGTGTTTGGTATGTTAAAAATGGAGGTAGTTGGCTGTAGTGATTCACCTATTACTATGTTGGGTGGTACCGAGTACCCAAGTAGGTGATAATAGTTACTTGGTGGTGATTTTATAGAGGTTTCGTCCTAGACATGCTACATGGCTGTCGGTGCAGGATTACTATGTAGTTGATGGTACCTAAAATGTTTTTAAAGGTAAGAATTTTAACTCTACCCTTCCTCAATATTAATGGAAACTTTGGGGTATTTTTCCTTATATGGTCAAGGGAAGGGAGAGCCACCCCTATCCAACCCTTTTCCAAATTTTATACCCTTCTATGTTAGATGGATTTACTGGCATTTCATTGAATGTTTAATGTTGATTTATTTCCTTACTCTCATATTTTCCCTCTCCCCTTACACCTGATTTAATTCCAATAAATCATGGTACTTAAGATATGATTTCATTGAATCATGATGGATTCATATTTTATTGATGGGTAATAGGTAAAATATAGACATAGAAGGATCAAGAAAGGAAAATATACATGTTTGTGAGTTGTCTATTTATCGATAAGCCACTTCCTTTATTCATTTTTTGGTTTCCATCAAATTGGGATGAGAATGATTAACATTTTCCATTGAATTCTATGGATTTTTTCAGAAGTATACATGTGGGTGTGTCATGTGTATTCCCTAGGACTATGACCACTAATTATTGTCTACATTTGTAAGAAAAATGGGACATCATGTGTGCCTCCTTATATGCCTAATGCTTGCGATTAGAAATGGATTTCTAGGGTGTTACCATTGAGAGACTATACCTCCATATATGTGTGTGAAATAACTACATAAATAACCAAAAAAAAACCATAATAAAATATTATAGTATATAGGATAAATAAAAAATATCCTATATCAAATTTAAATATAGAAGAATGTAATCATATAGACTCATAATCATTGAATCACACCATAGTTGATATCCAACCAGGCCGATCACATGGTCAAAAAATAAAGAAATAAAAGTACAAGGATCTAATGTTTTCCCAAAATCATAGATCATATTTATATCGACTCTATCCATTTTAGGCATATAAATAATCAAAAATTGGGACTCTTACCAACTTGAACTTATGAATATTGAGATCTACTAGGGTAACCAATTTCCATGGAAACCCATATAGGGTGTGAAAACAACATAGTAGGGAACCACTTATATGGTACCTTTTATAATAAGTAAAAATAGTGTATTATTCTAGGAAATTCATATATAAATAAAATAATAATATGTTTCATGATGAAGTGTAAATAAATAGTCCCTGTAAATATTTGAGTTCTAAAAGAACAAACAAGATCAACAAAAACTTCCTTCAGCCAGTGTTAGAGTGTCACTGATCATTTCATAAAATAATGAAAATCAATATTATGCCTAGGTAAGGATCCATGGATTGATTCCTAGTAAATATAGTAACATCAAGATCAACATATTGATCTAAAGTGAAATTCCAAGATATTCACCAATATACTGATCACTTGGGGTGGGTGGGGGTAATGTATATATCCTGTAACATCTCAATGTATACTAATCACTTGGGGGGGTAGTGTATACCGCAAGGATCGTCTAACATATACTTATCTAGGGGGATAGTGAATCCATCCCATCCAACCCATCCATCTCATATATCACAAATAAGGCCAATTAATCCCTCCCATCTATCTTATATATCACATTGGGGTGGGGGTAGTAGTGCAACACTCTTATCCATATTATATATCACATTGGGTGGTGGTGAATCTCTCCTTTCCATCTAATATACCAAGATCGAAGGGCAGATACAAAGAGAATGTATGAGGAACCCCATTTATATCAATACATATTGGTTTTTGGTACGTACCACCTGAATCATCTTATAATACAACTCATAAGGATCAACCATCTATCTTAAACCAGATCAAAAAACGGAAGAAGAAATCTTCATTCCATAACCTATCACTATCACTGTAACTATATAAGGATCACATTAAAAATTTGGATTCTAAGGTTATAGGGGACACCATATATATTCATCTCATCATGCACCCTCTCAGGGATCTTCATATCACTAAGGAACATACTGAGGTACCTTAGGTCACGTCAAGCATGGACTCCTCACTTGGGATCCTCATTCACAGTCTCAACACTCATGTCAACACCCGTCACTCAGATGGAATAATATCCCCCAGGATTATTATAATCATTAAAAGACCTCAATGACTTTGTAGGTAATCCTATATTAGTATCACATTAGGGATATGACCTTAAGACCATCCCCTTTCCAAGTCACGTTAGGTTGGTCCTCACACCCAACCTATCCCTAAATCTCTATAGGCACTACCCACCTAGGTAATCACATATCAGTGGGGAAGGAACAATCTACCCATATTTATCTTGATTATACATAAATAACTAAGGAATCATAGGGTTCTCACATGGCCTATATGCCAAATAATTTAATCTAACACCCTCCTCCACATCGAGGTCACTAATTTCACCTATAATAATGTCTAAAACATCTTGTTCATTTTGTTTCATTGTATTTAAACTCATCATATTTCAAGTGTCACAGGTCATGAATTTACAATCAATTCATTAACCATTAATGGAAAATGTAATAAATCTAGAGAAAAAGGATCCATAGTGACCCTTAACACTTTATTAAGTCCAATAATTTCATTTAAATATATCAATTTATTTAATAAAAATGTTCAATTTCTTATTGTGGTAAGACTATTCAAATCACATTCCTTATATATAAATATATAGAAAATGAAAATACCATGGGAAAATCTCAAGGGAATACCTAACTTAATTCAATGTTATCCCCATTTTAAACCACAACCCAAGAACTATCACCATATGTCATTCAAGTCCACATCAACATCATGAGCACCTAACTCAGGCCAAAAAACCGTAATTAATTATGAAAAATTAATAAATAATTATATAATCCATTTATAACAGTTAATAATTAGTTTAAAACACATGAAAATTAGTAATAACAACTAAACTCTCACCGGAAACCATTTTTGCTGCAAGACTATAATCAACAACCACTAGAAGATCCATAGGATACTCTTTACTTATTCCTAGGAAAAATCTCTAACAACCGACCACAATTCAATAGTATATTTAATAAATTTAATCCAAAATTATTATAAAAAATAATATTGTGAAATATGTTCACTAAAGAAGTGTGAGATGATGTGTATATGTCATCTCAATCTTTCCTCTAACCAGGCCATACGAAATCCACATCATAGTGGAATTATTCCACCTTCCTCAATTGGAATCATCACCCAAATCCCAAATTAGGTTGCACAAAATCATAAGGGGATACAAGAGGATAAAATTAGAAGTGAGATAAATAACTCACCAAAAACCGTCAAAATTGCATCAAAATCCCACAAATACCCATGCGTGTTGGAAGGAGTAATGGGGGAATGACCCCCTTGGGTTCAACCACATGCTATAGAGAGTGGAGGAGGTTTAGGTTAAGATAATGAAGGGAAATGGTAAAATACATTTCTTTAATGAATTTTGGTAGGTCAAATGTTTTGGACACATCTTTTTTCAAACCATTCACCATCCATGTATCCTATACTATGAAATTTCACAAACGTCGCATGATTTAACCACATAGTTTTCTATAATATTTAGAACCCTCAATAACTTGATTTTCAAACATCAAACGGTATATCTAAAACTGTGTGAAAAATGTGTGCCAATCCCCAAGACAAAACCAAGCCAGATAATTTACTTCGATACTCTCATGGTTAACCATTAAATATTAATTACAATGCAGATCTACTAGTCACTATAAAAATTGAACTGAAACCCTCCTCAAGATTAGGGTGGTGCACAATTTCCTTTAAATCTTGAAAACCTGACCATACACCCAAAAAGAAACCATCCAAAACATATAAAACCTAACATGAAGCTCCTAAAACTCATATGAGAATTCAAGGAACCTATTTATCCCCAATCCATATAAAAGATAACCCCATGGAATCCTTTAACTCTTAGAATTCTTATCTGAATCATTGTTTTAAAAATGATCTCTACCCCAAAATTCTATGAATTCGAAATTCCCATTGAAATTCATAATTTATAAAGGATAGGGGTTTTACAACCTCCCCAAAATATAAATTCTCATCTTTTATGGGCCTCTATGGTCCTTAAAACATTGACATAGATCTCTATAATTTTTTAATTCATGGTCATGTTGATGATTTTTACTTTGAAATGCTGAATGAGATACTACTATGAAACTAAAAATATAAGGCACAAAATTAATAAAAACTCCGACCACCAATTTTAAAAATTAATAAAATAGTGATATGATGCTTAAAAAATTTATTTCCATGCTCATACTGCACCCTACAATTAATCTCATAACATAAAGTCCTGATTCTAATTCATGGTTCTCACCATAAATAGATCACATATTGAAATGTATTTATCACAGTATAATAACCCAATTAGTCGGGTTTCATTATCACACAACTCTATTTTATTTAAAATCACCATGTAGTTATACTCTCGATGGCTATTATTGAAAATGTTCTTATGCACCTACGGACATGCTATCTCATCGCCCAATCCAAATTTATCAACCCACAGTGGCACCACAAGATCATCCAACACCCACACTAAAGTCTTGAATTGTCTTCTGATGTAACTCCATGGTTAGGTCACCAACCATTCAAACCAATACATGCTTATAATGCTCATAATTCTCCCTACAGTTAATCTCATCTCATAAAGGCCCGATTCCAATCCATGGTGCTCATCACAAATAGATCACCTATTGAAATGTATTTATCAAAATATAATAACCCAGTTTCTATGGTTTCAATATCACCTCACCTAATTATATGTAAAAATACCATATAGTTGTACTCTGGAGGGCTATTCTTGAAAATGTTCTTCTGCACTTACTGACATGCTATCTCATCTCCCAATCCTAATTTATCAACCACCGAGGCACCATGATATCATCTAAATCCCACACTAAAGTCTTGAACTGTCTTCTGATGTAAATCCGTGGTTAGGTCACCAACCATTCAAACCAATACAATTGAATTTATTTTATCAATTACATCTAAAATCAATCTAGACCATATAATGAACATCCGTATCACACCTATGACCCTACCAACATGGGATCATACACCAAGGCTCTTTCTACAACCATTCCCACACATAATGACCATATACGACCATCTTTCTCATGCCTGATCACTAACAAAAATCTTAAAACACTGAAAATTCCTAGTTTACATGGAATAAAAATCCTCAACATTAACAAAAATATATCCATAATTTGGTTAAAACCCTCTAATATCCTATGGTTGACTCCAAACCATAAATCTTCTCTTATACCACTACATGAGCACAATCTCAGTAGTTTACATCATCACATACATTTCTCTCCACCTAATCCATGATCATCTCTAATATAAACACATTAAACCACATCATCTATTATGTAAACATAATTTCAAGAAAAATACTTCCATTTTCATTATAAATTTAGGAAACCAATCCCTAAAAATTACATTAATCCCATTGGTCCTCATCCCACTCACGACTTCTCAATAATCCATCATAATATTTTCTGATTCCATTATGTGTATGATCTCATACAACCCAATCATATAACTTAAATCATGATTCCATGAGTAACATATCATCATACCTAGAATCCTATACACAAAAAAATTGAGTATGCGCCACTATATGTCAAACACATCCTTCAAGAGGACCCACATTGATCATCTTAAAAATCATCCGTTTTTCCTTTTCCATAATCTGCCGCATGAATTCTTTCCTTCTACAATTGTTTTAAAATCACGATCAAATACCCATGATTTCACCATGTTCTTGAAAGTACATCCAAAATAAAAAAGTTCTGGCACTAAATTTATCCTACCCTCCAAAACCTAGACTATTATACTAAAACACCGCAAGTGATTTACTCAAAACATCATAAGTCACCCCATCAACAATACCATATATCAAGTGTCACATCACATGCACTGATATCATAACCCCAAAAATATAGTCATTATTTCTATCTCCAAGGCACTCAAAAACAAAGGAATCCCCTCACTTGGGATACCCATCTATAGTAAATAATAATCTCAACTACAATACACGGCTCACCAATATCCTAAGTCGTATCTCAGAACACTAGACTCTCCCATCATGCCCACATGTCACATCCCACATTGGTTATAACAAATAGGTATACATATCTAATCATGTATCTTGTACCACCCAATAACCCACATGATAACACCCACTATCGTGTTCTAATATATATATATATATATATATCTGCAATATCACATGCTAAATCATCGGTCTACCAGGGAACTGATTCTCAATGAAATCTTTATACCGGAACACCCCATTGACAATCACAATCTCAAATTGATTCTTATTGGGCCTCTATATAGGGGAGTCACCCCCACTAGGCTCATATTCAAACTACGTACACAAACATATATTTAATGGAATCACTCTAATATGATCCATGTCAAGAACATTATTTTTCGAATATACTGTTGAGTATAATTCCACTAAAAAGTTATATGGGAAAGAATGATATAGATTATTGTTGACACCTTAAATAACCGGAACCAATTTTCATTTGGGACCAATATCATGAACACCCACTAAGGCCCCTACTTTATGGAATCAAATTCTTGTACCAAATCATGAGGATCACTTCACATCCCTTTCACTAATGGAATATATATTCACCATCAAGGAGACCCACACCATAGATCCACATTGAATATAATCAGAAGAAACATATATTATGGCCAATGTGAGTAGAATTATGAATCCAAGTCTTGTGAATTTTTTTTATATAATTTCATGTTGACACTTTAAATATATGAATATTTTTCATTATTATATAAAATCAAAAGTATCATAAGAATTTCATGTGAATCGTACATGCTAAGAATAATGCATGTACACAAGGCTCTGGCTAATGGGCCAAGATCCAAAAAAAACAATAAATCACAAATCCAAGAAAACTAAAATGAATCACACAAGGTTAAATAATATGATAATAAAATAAAAGGCCAATAAAAATAATCATGTATTCTTGTTAACCTTGGATTCCTTCTAGAAAAGGTTTTCATAAATCACTAGTTTGATAACCATCATATGCTCCAAAACATTACAATTTCACATTACTATATTATACCCCAATAGTATGGAAAATAATACTAATAATATTTTTGATATAAATCACTTAGAATATATTATACCACTTTTTAATTCCCCTTATCTATGAACACTCATCAATATCAAGACTAATGTTGCTATTGGGACCTTAGACATGCCTCCATGTCTGCCAAAGGCTGCTGACTAGTAGCATGGGTGTAGGGTAAAACCATTGGGACACTATAACCAAAAATAAAAGTGGAAAATAATATCATAAATAGCAAAAAAATATATTTCATAACACATCATAATACATAGAAGGAAAAATCCAAAAAAGATATATCAAATATAAATGCTAAAGAAAATAGTTAGAGAGAATCACGGTCATTATAACACACAATATCTGATCACCCACAAAGTGGATCACATGTACAAAATAAATAAATAAAAGTAAAAGGATCTACTAATATCCTCAATACATACCTCATCCATATCCTAACTCAATCCAGGTTATCCAGATAAACGATCAAATATTTATCCTCTACTCATCCTGAACCCGTGAATAGGTCTATCGGGTTCCTAAGTTCCATAGATGCTCAAGTAGGGTGTGAGTAAAACATTGTAGGAAACCAATAATGTGGTATCTAACATGACATATAAATGAAATTTATGTGTATGTGGCATGATTAGTTGAAAAAAATTATAAATAAACTATTAAAGAGTAAATAAATAACCACTAACCATCCTCCAGTTGTAACACAACTCCTAAGATCAACCCAAACCTAGTTCGTCAAGGAAGAGTGTGTATATTATTACATGAAATAACTATTCCAACCAATAAAAGGACCATGGATGATTATTAGAAACAAATTCTAGGGAATCCAATTTTATTAGGTTGATTAGACATATGCTGGGGGAAATTCATAAGCATCCATTGGTATACCAATCACTCGAGGGGGTGGGGGGGGGGGGTTAGTGCATGTATCCTGATTTATCTAATGTATACATCCCATTAGGTGGTGTGAGGGTATTGAATCCCTCTCATAACATCTCATATTATATTGATCACTAGGGGGAAGTGTGTCCCTCACAGACCATATCCCATATACATATCTATGGGTGTAGTGTGTCCCTCCCTTCCAAATCATATATCACATCGATGACCATTATGTCCCTCCCATACATATCAAAAATCACATTGTGGGAGTTTTTGCTTCTTATCCATATCATATATCACTTCAGGGGTAGTAAATACCTCTTGTCTACATCATATATCAGGCATGGATATTGGATTCAAGGATCATATCCAAGGTATCCCATGTGTCTCAATACATCCTTATGGAAAATGTGTGTGACCCAAATCATCTCATAATACAACCATTAATTTTTGAACATAAACCCAAACCCGTATCTCAAATCAGAGGCCAGCCTCTCATGTTCATATACTTTCACTATCTCTATATACATATATCGCTAAAATCACCAATTTGGGTCCTATGGTGTCACCCCAAATCATATATAATAATCTATAAATTCCACCTCTTAGGAGTCCAATAATCACTAGGTAACCTACCTAGTTCCCTTATATTACATCAAGAATGAACACCTCACATGGGATCCTCATACTTAGTCTCATCTCTCAGGTGTAACCCCTTCCATGAAGGAAATAACATCCCTCAAGATCATCATAATCATCAAAAAACCGGATTGGACTAATAAATAATCCCATATTAATACCACTTAATGGTTATGGCCTCAAGCCCATGCCCATCCTATCTCACCCTAGGTTGGTCCTCAAACCCAGCCTATCCCTCAATCTCTATAGGAAACACCCACCTACATAATCACATCATATTAGGGAAGGATCCCTCTCCCAAAGGTCATTTTGACTATCTAAAAAGAATTATTATGTCATAATTTTGTCACATGGACTACTTAGGCTGAACACTCCATTCAAACACCCTCCTCTACTTTGAGGCCACTAAGGGAACCGATCACTATGTCTGTTATGACTTGTTTATTTTGATACATTTAATTCAATCCCCTCATAGATCAAGCATCATAGTGCATGAATTTATAATTAGGACCTCGACATTTAGTGGTTGAGGCAATCAAGCCTATGTATAAGGGACCATCGTGACCCTTTCCACAGAATACAATCTAGGCATTTCATTTAAATAAAAAAATTTATTTAATCAAAATGGTTGATCAACCATAGTGGTGATACCGCACGTGTTACATGATATATATATATATATATACATATATAAATATATAAATGAAAAGATCCTATATCATAATCAAGGTAATCCCAAATTCTATTCAATTTTTTTCTCTTTTAAAACCACAACCCAACAACTCTCACCTGAGATCATCCAAGTCTGTATTAATATCTCGAGCAACTAGATGAATCCAAAATACCCTTAATTACCATTAAAAAATTTATAATTAATTGTATAATTTATTTAATTTAATTCAAAATTAATTTACTAATCAATTTAATTAGTAAGAATTCCCAAAAATCTAACTGGGTTCTCTTGTCACACTGAGACCATGACCAAGTAGCCAGAGGTCTGTAGGATAATATCAACAGCATATCAGAAAAACTCCAAAATTAATGACAAAAATTTAATAGTAAATTTATTCAGTTTAAGAAAATACCTTCACTAAATTGATATGTGATGGTGTTTATATGTTGTCTAAGGATATCCTCTAACTAATTATTATGAAATACCCACTATAATGGGATGATTCCACCATGTTCTGATGGAATGTTCACCCAAATAACTTATTAGGTCACAACAAATTAGAGGCGAAGATTAGTGGACGAGAAACTATGTGGGTAGGATGATAAATTGCCTTAAAACCCTTTGGTATAAATTTAAAATCCCAACAAAATCCATGGGGATTTGATGGATAAATGGGGGAGAGACTGCCTTGGGTTCATCTGTATATGAGAGGGATATGAAAGGTGTTTAGGTTGAAATCTTAAGGGGGGGAGAGGGAATGATAAAATGATACCCAATAATGAATCCTGGTAGGTTGTGTGGTTTGGTTTCATGGTTTTCTAATCCATGAACAAATTGTGCACCCTCAACAATCTAAGGGAACACACCATTCATGTTTTGGCCACATGATTTTCTAAACCATGTACTAACTGTAAAAAACATTCACAATTTCGATATCAAATTTCACACAATTTTTCTTCAATTGAGTGATAACCATGCACTAAGCCCCATTCTAAAACCAATTCACATAGTTTACATTTGAATTCACACAGTTAACCCTCAACTCTATGTTAATCTTGAAAAAAACTATGCACAATAAAAATTAAATAGAAGACCCCCTCACACTTAGGGTTCTTCATGGTTTCCCCTATACTTGTACACAACAAACCATTCATCCAGGAATAAACCATCCAAAACCTCTAAAATGTAACAAGAAGCTTTCAAAACACATATGAGCACTAGTGGAACCACTTAATCCCCAATCCATTCCAAAAACATCACATTGGGGTGATCCAAATCATTGAGTTTTGAAATGAATCTCAATATTAAAAATGACCCCACTATAAAATTCTAAAATTCCAAATTCCTACTAATATTCATAACTCATAGTTAAGACGGGTTTTACAATATAAGGGATAAACACCTAGTTTATCAAGGCATCAGTGATGATACATCCCTTAGTGAGATGTACCTCATTAATTACTAAATTATGACTATTGAATTAGAAAAAATACTAGGAACTGGTTGAAGCCAAACCTAATAAAATTAAATAAAAATTGGAATATAGTCAAGTATACAAGGGGTAATTAAATAAATGAGTGTAAATCACACCACATCTATCTTCATCGACTAGTGGGGCATTGTAATCAAGAGCCGTGAAAGACCACATCCTGCCAATATCAATGAGTGCCCGCTTTTCCAAAGCATCTGCCACCTGATTGGTCTCTTAATAGTCATGTGAAACAACCAAAGGAATATGAGAGATCTTTCCAAGACAGTAAACCCACTGATGTAGCACACACAAAGGCACATGGTGTGTCTTGGTTCTCAAAGCATGAACCACAATTTGAGAATCAGATTCAATCCATATATAGTTCCAATTAAGTTTAATAGCATACCTGACAACATAAATTATAGCCAAAATTTTGGCTTTGAAGGCATTGCCAATTCGAATGATGTGGTAGAAGCATCCATTTAAAAACCCACGGTTGGTGCGGAACACTCCCCCAAATCTTGACGAACCTGGTGCACCCGACACAACCCCATCAACATTTACCTTGAGATATGGCACAAGTGGTGGTATCCATTGAATATGTTTTAGTATCCGAGGCTTGCATGATAGTCCCAAAACTCCAAGCATTCTCAGAATTTGTAAATCAGAAAAAGTTCTATACATGGCACCATCTTCGACAAGTGAAGATGTATATACATCCCTGTGAACGACAATCATACCTTATAGGATAGTTGGTTGAGCACCACTAAACGACACTATATTCTAGGCTTCCCAGATAGATGCAATTACTACAGCAACAACATCCTACAATAGATTATGAATTTTCACACTAAAGCGAGCATGTGATAGATCAGCCAGTAGGTCAAGGAATGAAATTCAGGTGTCAAAATCCATACAAAACAATGATCTGGTATAGGCCCAGAGATTCTTGGCCGAACTAAATTCAATTAATACATGTTGTATAGATTCTTCATCAGCCTTACAATGGGAATAGATAGAGGCCATCTGAACACTAGAACACTTGAGGTGATCAGCTAAAGGAATTCGGTTTTTATAGAGTCTCTAGATTAAAAATAATTTGGAAGGCTGGATAAATCTGGATCTAAACTGCATGATCCAAATATGTGGAAGAGTTAGGTCCCTAAAAAATTTTTGGCAAAAATCTCTGCATTTAAACTGCCCAGTTCTGCTATGTGTCCAAATTAATGTGTCCTAATCCAAAAAAGAATATTCATTGATTTTAGTCTCCACCAGCACAGTAATGATAAAGATAGGAGAGTTCATCTGTGAAAGCAAGCTCGATATGGACAAAGGGGTTGTTTTAGCCGGAACACATTGATGACAAAGGGGCTGTGTGAGCCACTTTGTGTTCCAACAATTCCGGGTGGAGTCCCTACAAAACAACCATTTAGTATCATGCATGATCCTCACATAGGTGTTCTTAAGAGATTCCCAAACTGATGGGGAAAGATAATAATTGTAACCATTAAGAAGCCTCATTGTGATTCTATTCAAAAGGAATTCATCGTCAGCTTCATGTGATATCAGGTTCTAGGTGAATTTACCAATCAAACCATCATTAAAGGTACAAATATCCTTGACTCCAAGGCCCCTCATCTCCACAGGCTTTATAAATTCCTTCCACACAACTATAATAAACATACATTCATGTAGTGACCCCATCTATGTGATGTTTTGTTCCATGATATAATGCTCCTTGATAAGTCCACTCGACCTTCTATATAGGGAGAAAGAATAAACAAACATCGATGTGATCACTGAGTTCACAAAGTACACCCTCCCAGCCAGGGACATATCCATCCCTTTCCAATTATCTACCTGATGTATAATACAAGCATAAATACCCTCCCAATATTACCTTTTCACCTTTCCCCAAAATAGTGGGACCCCAAGATATTGGAAAAAAATGGATCCCCTCCTCACCCCAAGATAACATACTATCATATTCCTTTTCCCAACTGAAATTCCATTATCATAAATGATGGAAGACTTGTCCCAACTGATGTCCTAGACAACCACCTCCTCATAATGACTAGAAAGGTACTTAACTGAGGATATAGTTCGTCTTGAATCTTGACTATGCAATAAGATGTCATCTGCATACAAGAGATGTGTTGGGGCATGCTCACTCACACCAGCCCTAATCTTCTTGTATGTACCATTTGAGAAAGATCATTGATACACCTACTGAGGTAATCCTATGCACTAGAAAAATTAATCATAGAAATTGGATCACCTTGTCATGCCCCCTGATTCAAGGAAAAAATCCCCTTGGGGCACAATAGACAAGAATTGACATTCTTGAAGAGATAAGTATGGTACAAATAATATTCAAAAAACCATTATAGAAATCATATCTTCTAAGGACACCTAGAAGAAATCACCATTTAAGAGTATTAAAATCCATGGAAATATCTATTTTGATGGAAAAATACCCTTCCTTTTTATTCTTTGTCATTAGGTTGACACTCTCAGGGACCATGAAGAGAAACGTTTGGATGTGCCTCCTAGTGAAAAGTAAAAATTAGTTTGTGGTGACCTTCCATAAACCACCCCACCCATCCTACTAATAAAAATTTTACTGATATGTTTTGGTTTTGTGTTCCCATGTACAACTAGATTGATGCTCTTGATGTCAAGAGAATTCTCTTTCTTGGGTATGAGATAAATGAAATAGTATTTCATTCCATGGGGAATGTATGAGTGAGAGAATAAGTCCTAAATTTCATGATCAATATCATTATGAAAAATATCCAAATAAAACAAGAAATATTTTAGTGAATCCATAAGGGCTTGGGGAACTCTCATGATTGAGAGAGAGGAGAGCAGATCCATTCTTCTCTTTTCAGGGGGGAGAAATTAGGAGCTGACTCAAGTGGTCATCAATGCAAGGATTCATGTTTTCCACCATGTATTGAATAATAGACTAAACATTATCAGATTATATTCCCTTAATGTTCTCAAAAACTACCAGAGAAATCTCATTTTATTCAGTGTTTAAAATCCCACCAATGCTGATCACATTGTTCCCTACATGCTCCCCCTTTTCCTTCTAAAATCTGCTGAAGAACATGGAGTTAATCCCCATCCTTTAACCATCTCACATGCAGTTGATTTCTGGCCAATAAATCCTTCACCATTAAGAGATCATCAAGATTATTATGGGATTTTATTTCCTCTCTAGATATGATAGTTTGCTACTCATGACAGGTCTGAATCCTAGAAGGCTCCTCCTCTGACTCCTTGATATCCTCTTCAATTTTAGAAAATGGTTTTCTTCTCCATTCTCTTAGCAGCCCCTTAAGATGCTTATGTTTCACAGAATGTCTTTGGAGTGAGCCTCCAATGGCTTCAGACTTCCATGCCTCCAATATAATTTCCTTGAATCCTAGAATCATAATCCATCCATTGTTGAATTAAAAGGTAATAGGGGTTGAACTAGTCAATGGAGTGTTAACATCAACAAAAATTGGATTGTGGTCAGAGTGGTGTTTGTGAAGTGTGAATCTAGATACTCCATGAGCTTTATCATGGTCATCAATATGTAGAAATCATATATAGATCTTTCTAGCTTTTTCCCCATCCCATGTGTATCTACAGAATGTAAAATTAGAACCACCAATGGGAACATGATCCAGATTGCACAAATCAATACACCCATAAAATTAAAAAGGCAACAATTCTATTAAATTTGGTTCTAGTTTTTTACTGTGGGATTAAAAAATGTATTGAAATAAACAATATGAATCCCTTTCTTTGATCCATCCCCCTAGAGGTGACTTTGAGCTCCTCCCATAAATCCATCCTCCTGATATAATAGGTGGAAACTTAAACAACTGATATTGAAATATCATATCCATCAATGCTACAATTAACCAAAATGCTTTGATTCCCACTATCACAGGATGAAATCTGAGTTGTGTCATGCCTTAAAACCAATAGGTGGTCTATAGAAGATACATGTTGATTTTTGGATACAAAACTATATCTGAGGGATCCCTATATGAATCCCTACTTGTTTTTGAAGAGGAATTTTGGTTTATCAACACTGACAAACATCAGTTTGTAGGCCATAATATAATGTTAAAGGGCCCAGACCATGCAATAATTTTCAAACCCTTGAAAATTCCAATAAAAAATCCTTATTTTTTAAAGGCCATGCCTCTTTTCACAGGCCCCCATTTTCTCTCTATGGAAGCTCGTATTTTCCCTTTCTCCCCTTGTCCTCCCTACCCCTTCTTCAGACATTGTCCAGGTACAATGACGCTATGATGTTCCTTGATCACCACTTTTTCCCCACTGGATCCCGTATCTTTATAAGTGCACTAGTTATGTGTGTCAGTGGTAGCATGCAGCTCATCCAATCCACCACAGGGAGCAACAACAGCCTCACTTGTGCTATCTGTGACTGATTCTGGGGGTTGTTTTCCCTCCACTTACTTCGCCTTACTGGCTTCAACCAGTAACCCAACCTGTCCACCACTGGAATCATCATCTAATCTGTCACTGGGAGCAATAGCAGTCTCACCTGGGCTCGCTATGAATAATTCTGTGTGTTTGGTTTCCTAACGTACTTTTCCTTTCTAGCTTTAACCAACAGCCCATCCGTTCCCCCACTGGCATCAATAGGCAGCCCATATGGCCTACCACAGGGTACAGAAGTAGCACCCCTTATATTAATTGTACTTGAATCAGTATTCTTAGCCTCCTCCACCTCATCTGATCAGATTTTTTCTCATAGGGGCATGAAGGTGTTCCTTGATTTAAGAGGGGTCTCAATGCCCATAGTAAGCCTCCTTCGAGCAGCCATAGAGGGGTAGATCTGAGTGAATATTCCTCCTGGGTCAAGAATTGGATGTAGATCAATGCACACATCGTTACCAATTTCGTAAGATGTTGTATCAGGTAAACCAACCCGAATGAAAGCATTATCTGGCCCAAGCAGTCTGGTGTACCCTTATCCACATGAGCAGTGGCATCACACTGAGGTAGGAAAACCTACCTATCCACCGCAGGAACAATATCACTGCAGGGGGAAGATGGTATGACCTAATATTCCTCAACTAGACCCTCCGAATCCAAGACATGCCCATGATGTGCCACGTTGTGAATCAGATCCTTTACCATTACTGTCGAGGAAGATCCCCCCATGTTCGGATTCTCATTCTGCCCAGGGCCAAACCTTTGGCCAACCCCATTGCTCTTTATATGTTTTAGAGGGAGTTTCTCCTTCCATTTTCTACTTCTACACATCCTCTCATCATGGCACTTCATCTTAAAAAAATGATATTCTTTGTTCTTATTACAATCATTAGTCATATTTCCAATGAAAAATTGGATCAATAAAAATTTTGGTGTCCTCTAATATTATATGTCAAGATTGATGCTATCATCCCTCATTGTAAGAACCACCTCCTCAATAAGCGAACATGAAATGTCAACTTCCACCAAGATTCTGGCACAATTCCCTTGCCTTAGATTGTATGTCTAACGGTCCATTCAAATGTGATTTCTTATATAGAATGCAATGTACCATAGAATCCTTGGGTGATAATACATTCAATTTAGTTTATAAATTCTGATCCATAATTTGGTGTGAGTATTACAGACATTCATAGGATCAAAATTCCTATACAATATATGTATATTCAAGAAACCAGGGCTCAAGGAGACAATTCCCTTTCTCCATGCTTTCTTATTACCTTCAACTGAGGGGAATACCACAAGATAGGGGCACGAGATCGATGAAAAATAATTGATGATTTATTGGAAAAGGATGGGGTGATCTTGATTGATGGGATAACTTCATGATCCAGGTAATTATTTCTTAATATTACCTAATTATATGGTTATTTATATGTTTTATAGAATGTAAATATGGGTAAGTAGGTGAAAGAGACCCAATATATAATTTTAGGTGAGTCCCACCATGTGAGACATAGTTAGGAGGATTGGTGAGACTCTTAGAAATTTCATTTGGTGTTATGTATTTACAAACTAGCTTCTGATGGATAGGTTTCTTATGAGTGTGGCTTTTTTAAAGTGATATTTGTACCCCAAGAGCGTTTCCATCATTGAGATATGGATCTAATTACTTAGACATATCTTGTTTTATATGTGAAAATCCTTTATGGAAAGGGAGAAGGGTGTGCCTATGGATTGTCTTAACAATGTCCTCATGGGATGGAGGCATAGGTGGGTATGTGAGGATGACCCAAAATAGAACCAAGTGTGGTTTCCTCACTTATTTAATAGAGAGTGTGGGATATAAAGATCATTATAGGTTTACAAAAACCTCTCATGTTGAGAAAATGGTCACCAATGATCATGTCTCCATGAGAATGGAACTTGATGCTTAAGGAATGGATCTATGAGGGACATCTCTATTCCCAGTTTATATTACATTCCTTGTATAAAATTATTATTATTTCCTTGGATTTTGGATGTAATGTATGGTAAGGTTAAGTGGTGCACTATACTTTATGGTAAATCTTCAATATGATATTTTCTATGAAAGAATGAACCTTTTTATATGGTTGGATGTATGAGATCCTAAGCCATGTCTGAGAAATGATGGGTTTATTTTACGAGTACCACATGTGCAACATCGTGGGGGTGGGTAGCCTAGTGAAAAATTAAGTTCATGGAATAAAGAGATAGGGTTATAGCCCATTCAATATTAATATGTTTTGTGATTTTTTTGTATATATATATATATCGATCGGGATAAATTGTTTACCTTCCTTGATAGATTAGTGAAATGCTTCTCATTTTTTTGATTTCATGAGGGTGATACATCATTCACTTATGGGATATATTTAGTGATAGATAATTCACCATGAAGGGTTTCTCATTAATGATATATCATTCTCCTATTGATTTGTTATTTTCCATGTGGATTGTGATTCAAGGATAGATCATTCACTGGGAGGGTTGTTGATTGATGATACATCATTAAATTAGAGATTTATCCTTCTCTATTTTATTGGTTTGATTTTGATACATTTTTCATATGTAAGTTGGTAATTTTACTTCGGGTTATTTATAGGTGACATATTATTCACCTTAGTGATTCATTTGGCGATCAATTTTTAACCTTAGGTTTGTTCTATACCTTCTCATATTATGATTCCATGAATATGTTGAATAATTTTTTGCACACGCAACATTAATCCAAAAATAAAAAATTATATATTTTATGATACTGAAATATTAAAATGCATGATAAACATTAATACATCCGGAGAAATTAATTTGAAATGTCATTATGAAAATTACAAGAAGAATGAAATAATAAGTATTTAAAAATACCATTAATATGAAATTTTCATCATCATGTGTTCATTAAAGATCATATCCTCAATTAATACTGTAGAAAAAAGGGAAATCATTAAAAACATAATGGATATTTTGAGAGAGAAAGAATAAAATGGTATGAATTAATTTTAGATAACTATGTTTGGTTATATATAAGAGTGAAAAAGTAGAATATGACCATTGTATGGTCAGTGGAGATATGATCATTGAATATAAGGCCATTAGATATATAGTTATTGGGAATACACTTATCCAATTGGGATATAGAATTTTTTATAATTAAAAGCGAATAATTCATTAAAATAATATATTTTATATGTAATTAACATAAAATAAATAGTTTCAGAATAAAATAAAAAGATACGATTTCATTTACAAAATATCTATTATTTTAAGGATTTTTTTGTATATAATCATTTCTTAATTAAATTTATTAACTTTAGAGAATAATTTTAATAAAATAGATTGTCAAATTTAGATAATTATTGGTAAAAAATTAAATTAAATATAATAAATAATTAAATAATTAAATGATTAAATATTTATATATAAAAAAATTTAATGATCCATGGTTAAATAAATTTGTTTTGTTGAAAAATAATTATTTTATTTTATATTGTAATTTTTTATTTAACGAAAAAACTTTTGATATAAGAAGTATATAATTTACTAAAATTTATTTTATTTATAAAGAAAATAACATTCATTGAGTCATTATTAATTAGTTATAAATAAATATAAAATCATCTAATTTTTAAATGAATAATTTTCTTCATTTTTTATACATTATGCCTTTTAATATTAAAATTATTTTTTATGACATTTATAAATTTAATATAAGAACTGAATTACATATTTTTAATCATAATGTATAAATTTAGTAGTAAGTTAAATGTCATTTATTAGAAAAAAAATGATGTTACCATTGTAGTAAGTTTTGTTACCACGATAAAGGTAAAACAAAGTTAAGGATTAAATTAGGGGACAACGACATAAAATATCTCTATCCTTATTTCTATTTTTTTTGGATGAGGGTAAACCTGAACTATATCCTATAATTTTCTACATTAGATCCACTTTACAAGTGTAATGAAATTCCTTATGCATTATAAAATTGATATTTGAGAAAATTTCACCCAAATGTACCTATAAAATTTATCCCCTCATCTATATTAAAAATATACATTACCTTTTTTAGAACATGAATACTGACCCAAATTCTTTCTAAAAAATTCCTCTATCATGTTAGGTATCCTATAATTCAAATAAATATTCCTAAATCCTTCATTAAAAAGGAACCGATTTCAAGAATAAATGAATTCATCAAAGTATCTGATTATTTATTCTATTTTCTAATCGCCTTCTCATCTTTACTCTTCTCAAATATCATTCACCACTCTAATGAAATTATATTAACATCATTATGAATCTTCAAAAATAAAATTACAATAATATAACTTTATAATATTCCTTTTTCATTAGTAAAACACGTTCTTATTTTGGTCGGTACAACTATCTACAAGAATGATGTTATGTTATCATCCTAATTTTCATTCTGAATCAGTATAGAAACAAAAAGTATGGTAATATATCAAAATAAATTTAAATTTATTTTTTTAATATGGTTCTAAAAAGGTGATACATTTTATGGTACCAGGCATGGAGATGTTTTCTAGGAGTGTGGGGGGGGGAATCAGTTAATTTTATGTAATTTTTCCTTTTAATATTTCTTGGGTAATCTAATAATGTCACTTTCTCGAGTGATAGATTTCGTTGTTTAAATCATACACACCAGATATATAAAAAATGGATACTCTATGTACAAGATTCACTAATAAGAATGAGTAGCTAATCCTTGGAATGAAATAAACTCACCCAAGACCATACAATCAACTATAATCACCATCACATATATAAATAATAAATATATATAATATTCTCTTAATATAAGAATAGAAATTGTTTGTCTCCAAAAAAGTCTCCCAACAAGATACACTAATATATTTTACTTTTAGTACGTAGTTATTATCCTTCTCCATTGATTATTATCTCGTGATAATGTTATAGTGCTCCTATAATTATTTAATGTATAGAACATGTGTGACATTCTTATTATTCCCCATATGAAACATCTATGATGATTACACAAAAACAAATGATTTATTTTTCTCTTCATCGTCTTCTCATTACATTAAATAATATTAATATTCTCTATTATTCCTATTGGAATTACTTTTCATATGCTCCTCATATATAATACTATCTCCTAATATGAAACAAAACCAAATTATTTCATATGAATGTAATACTACAATATCCCATACTTTTCATAAATATATATATATTACATCTTATTAGATGAATATTCATTACACAACATAATGATTGATGCCATGATGTTATAGGTAGTGTATCATTGAAAATTTGAACACTCAAACATATGGTTCATAAGAGTCTCCCATTAAGTTCTTCATAACTAAAAACCTTTATAGAAATATCATTAAAAAACCTTTCTTTATTACCAAGGGAAAATAAACATAAAGAAGGGTGAGCTCAGATGCTCCGTAAGGGTAAAAAAGAAAGATATCAGTGATCACATAAGAATAACATGACAATAATGGTATGAGAACATGATACTAACATTTTAAATCCATAACTTGTATATCATATATCATAATATAGTGTTATGGTATAAATATTTATAGTTTATAAGACATGAATCATAAATTAACCAAAGATTAAGAGCCATGATAGCATAACATTGGCACAAGAAATGTGATTTGGAATACACTTAAGTATATAAAATATTTTCCTTAATCGTAAATAATCACTAACAATATTATCATATTTTATTAATTTAACTCCTCAAACCATCATAGTAGTCAAGGATAACTCTCTAGATCATCATAGTGGATATATTTCCATACTGAACTTGGTTCACTCCCCATTCTAGTTTGCTTTATCTCATGAGATATATATCTTTACCCAATGCATTTGAGGGCTATATAATTACAGTCCCACCCATTACACAATGAAACTAATATATATGTGTTCCATAAGATCATAAAACATTGGTCTTATTATAAACCATGAAAATAAATGTGTTTCTTAAATATTTCATCATATAAAAATTCATGGAAAAGAAATGGGTTTTATAAAAATTTAATTAATAATTTCATCATAGGATATCCTTTGAAAAAGAAATGGTTTTCATAAAACAATTTTAATCATAATCCATAACCATAAAGAAAAATAATGATGATAGTACACTTGGATCATATCCCCTAAAACAAAAAATTGAAATCAAGGTTTTTTTATTAATATAAATACCATTATAAAATCATTAAATCATTTTTGAGGAAAATAACATTTCCACTTTGAAAATCAATATTCAAAAACTAAAATATTAGAAACAATTTGTGAAAATACGTTTCCTTGAATAGAAACTTGTAAACTTAATAAAATAACTTTATATTATTGAGTGGTCATGATGGTGGAAAATTCTGTTCTTTCCATATATGTTAAAACAAAGCATTCCATTCCCATTTTTGTAAAAAAATAGAAGAAGTAACTGGTTTTAATAAAAATGAACGTTCATCTTAAATCATTTTAATTTTTTTAACATGGGTAAAAATGAATTTAAAAAATCATAGGATAATAGTAAAAAATTAATACACTTTTAGAAAACATGGACATGGAAGAAAAATATTTTTTGACAATTGAGATAAATAACATCCTTTTTAATTCCAAACATATTTTCGATCTCTTGAGTAATTATACAGAATAAAATTAAATAAAATCATGTATTATAAGTAAATATCTATATTATAAGAATTTTTTTTTGATTGTATAAGATTTAGATTCTAATTTTTCATCACCAAAATCATAATAAAAAATAATCCCGATAAATATTGGGATTGTAACATAAAACCCATACTACTTTAGAAAAATCTTAATTGTAAGACCGATGAATAAAATAAACATATATGGATATGTATATAAATTTCTTTTCACTATAATAATATTAAAATTAATTCATGGAAAATATATATTCCACAAAAAATAAACAAGTGTTGAATATGACATGCATCTCACAGAAATAAATGTGAGATGAAAATGTCTTACCTTATATTTTAAATACTTCATACGCCTTGGAAACCCATTTATACCAAATATAGATTTATTAAAAATATATTCCATAACTATAATATATATATATATATATATAATACCATATATTATTTACTTTTGACCTTTTATCACCTATTTATAAATAATTATTTATTAAAATTATTCTTCTTGGTGATATCTGCTTCATTTTTCATTTATATTCTGGTTCATTATCTTTGGTCCTTGTAATTTTATAAAGCAGAAATCATATATATAATTTTTATGATGGTATAAAAATCATATATATTTATTATATATATATATTCATACATAACATTGTACATAATAAATGAATTACGTTGGTAATGAGGATAATAGGTCATACGTATGAAAGAACATTGATTCCATTTTTTGATGAATTGAAAAAATGGTAAATAATAATTAAAAATTATAGGATAATTATTATATAATATATATTATATATATTAATAAAATCCATTATTATTAATATCTAAGTAAAATAGAAATGAAAAATAAATCACATCACTTTGTGGAGGTGGTCATCCACACATATCCACGAGCGAGATTATCATCTTCCAGTAGTTTAGATGGTAAAATTTAATTATGATATTATGAATTATTTAATAATAATTCAATAAATTTAATTAATAAATTTTAAACCTATAGTTATAGCCATCCATTAAATGTGGTGGTGGAAATTAATTGTATCATTATGTGGAAGTGGTAATCTGTATGTTTGCATGAGCGATACTTTCACTTTCCATTTGATGAAAGAGATAGAATATAATGGAGATTTTATAAACATAATAAAATTTAATTATATTTAGGATAATTAATTTATTATTTTATCATAGATACCCTTTATTTCAAATAGGTTTTTAAGAATTAAAAAAAAAGTGATTGGTTAAGGTGATAAACTCTTATTTTAAAGAACACCATTAAATTTACTCTAGAGAATCCTTGGTCAGGTCTTTTAGGAATAAAATAACCTATATAATATGTATAAGTAATTACTGAAGGGATTTTATTAGGTTATAGTTGTTATATACTGCTCAATGTCACGTGAAGAAAATAAACTATGGGTTCCCTTTAATAATTGAGGTGAGGGAACATTTGGAATTACTTTAAAGATTAGAATATATCAAATTAATTACCCTGATCAAGTTCCTCCAAATGGAAAGGTGTTTTTTACAATATATTATGATTTTGATATACCATCATCCAATAAAAGTTTGATAGGATTAAGTGGAATTTTAATCCTTATCATTTGGTTTAACCCTTAGTTAACCCAGTTTAAAATTTATTGTGGTAACACCTTTTTCATTATTAAAGGTTTCTAATTTTACATATAAGGTGAAAATTGGATCATAAATGTAAAATGGATGAAATTTAAAACCACATATTATAAAAATTACTATATTTATATATTTTTATAATAAAATATTATTTTGATAAAATATTATCAATGCAAAATTTGAAACATTTAATTTTATTTGACATAATAGGCATAAAAAAGTTCTGATTAAAATATAATACTCTAAAATCTCACTAATATTTTATAATTATCTAAAAAATTCATGAAAAAATTTAACTCACTTAAATTATACGACTTTTAATATTTTTAATATCATTTATTTTATTTTTCTATTAACTAAGTAAATATTATATTAGCATTGTGCATGAATTTAAGGTAATTATTTAATTTTTAAAATTGAAAAATAAATTACCATAATGAGTATAATTTTATTATATACAATTATAAATTTTTATTAATTCATAAATTTATTTTTTGTTTATTTGAAGACACAAGTGATATTTAAAACTAAGAGAGTGAGATTTTGTAACATTCTTTGTTTTAAATATTATATAGGTCATTTTCATGGAAAAGTATTCACTAAATAATATTTCGATAATAAAGTAATATAGTCAAATTAGATTCATCAAATAATAATTAAGTTGTAAAATTATAGTCTTATCACTTAGTTTTAACCTATATTAACAAAATTTACCCTTTACCAAGGTGATAAATTTTACCACACTTACTATTCATATATTATAAAACTAAATGGGGCCAATTAACTAAATTTCAAGCTCTTGATTCCAAATATTGAATCCATTTTATCAGATTCAAAACAAATAATTGGTACAATTTAAATTTAAAATAGATATTAAAAATGTGATGAAAAATGTTCTTTAGAAAAATTATTTTTTAAGTATAATATTTTTTTTTCACACTAAATTAAATTATAAAATAAAATCTATATAATATTATTGAAATAATTTTAAATAAAATAAAAGAATTAAATTTTAAAACTAATCAAAAATGAATTTACCAGATTAGTGTGAGATCACTAATAGGGGGAGGGGTGAATATGTGATCTTTTTTTTGTAAATTGTTTCTTTTTAATTAAACATTTATAGTTGTTTAAACACTTGATCCAATATTATTATGTCCCTCAAGCTAACCTAAAATATTTTTTAAATATAGTGGAATTAAACAAAATGAATTACAAGGTTTGGTATAAATACCTACTACATTCTGTGTTATTTATTCTCCCCAACATGAATTATGCACTATAATATTATAGACAATTAAAATGGTCAATAAAGAGTCATACTATATCTCTATTGAATCCAAATAGGATTATCTTTACAATTGGTCCCATAGTGTTACTAGAATCTGCACAGTCATACTCAAAAATCCTTACTAGAGACTTCTACTCCTGAGTCCCACAAGAGACTTCATTCTCTTAGATCCAAAAGAGAGGTTTCTTTATTTATTTATAGAATGATCAACTATAGGTTGATATATTGATCTTCCTCCAAGAGATTTCTAGATTAATCTTTACATTGTACTCATTATGAACCTTTCCAAATATTTATGGTATTTGTCACAAATATCTATTCACCTATATTTAATTATTTAACACAGTGAAAAAAATGATTAGTCTATGATTCCTTGTGATGAGGATGTCATGACCTCATTAAAATGTGCATAAGTGGTATAGAAAAATTCATCATGAATATTTATATGCATGAATTATCTTGAAAAATGTTATATCAACAAGTCTTTTTTAGTTCTCAAGCACTATCAACATAGATATAAGCTCTTATGATACTCTACCCAGCATCAATCTCAAATTAAAGACACTTCATGCATGGATTTCATGGAATATTAAATCATAGAACATTTTTTTATAAACATTACTTATATTTTATTATTAATTATGTCTTGGGTCTCTCAATTTATCAACTGATTATTCATGTTTACATGTTCTCATGCACTATCCACCTTCAAGATTCATTTTCTTATTCCCTTTCCCATATAGGTATGCACTTGTCCTTATCTTTTATTTATGTACTAAATGAAATGTATGGAATGAGTTGCATGAGTTTCATGAAACCTTTTTATTCCTCCACTATTAATTGTATCATGAAAACCATATGATTTATCCATGTATGTACATTGTGTTTACTTCCTTCACATTACCTAAGTTTGGCTCACCAACTGTATTCTCATAATCTAACAGGCGATTCTCAAGATGAAAAACATTGTATGTGGGTCCATAAAAAACATCGTGCAAGCAAGAGTTGAATCTTGTGTTCTCCTCTTTCAAATTAAGATATATTGAGATATCACTACACCCTTTTCCAGATATTATAAGGTTCACATGAACAAATATTAATCAATCACACTACCTTCACATAAGGTAGTTAAATGATAGGGGAAACTGTTTGGGGCTCTCCTCAATCCCTTTGCGAGACCTAGATGTATTACATGTTTCTTCACAAAATTCCTTTGAATGTTAAATGATTATTAATGTATATTATTTACTTGAAAAAAGGAATTTCCTTGGGTTGATGTCTTAACATATTCTTCACATAATGAAACTCGTGATGTTCATAGTTTCCTTCATGAGACTAGTTTTTTTTGTATGCCTTTGTGGGAAAATATGCGTCTGTGGGTTGCATCTATAACGTTTTTGCAAGACTTAGATGTCTCGTAGGTCTCTCCTTCACAAGATAGATTTATCCACAACATCATTCTCATAATAAGAGTTATATTTGTGCATTATTCTTTCTTTCTTCATATGATCCATGTATACAAGATCATGTGAGAAAATACTTTTTCCGTTCATGAAACCAGAGTGGTTTGGAGAAACTCTTTTGGTGATTTGGATAATGTGGGATTATTCTCCTATGAGATAAGTGATCTCATGTGTGTTTTTTTTATATTTCAATGTTTAGTAACACATCTTCCTTACGAGCTTCCTATATTTATATACAAAACTCCCCACCATCTATCCTTTGATAAAACTTTTTTGTCCTATAAAACCATAATGCCAAGGATGATTTCAACCTCTCAAGGATCTTTGAATTTCATGAATTATAGAACATTTTAAAAGTGATATAATGATCATCGAAACCACTTAAATTCTTCACTTGATCACTTCGTTGATCATGTTATGTATCAGAGAAGTTCTCACGATTTCTTGATGATTGTATGCATTCCTTCATATGACACCTCTTGGTGGCTAAGTTTGTTATTACCACACTGTCTCATGATCCATCGGTCATCACATTATGTCACTAAGGTTTTTCAATTCATTCATGAAATGGGTTTATAGAAATTTACATGCATTAATGAAATCGATTTCATGCATTTCTTCAGTTATTTTAACCTTTCTATGATCCTTTTATATGCCGAGTGAAGATGGGTTGTTGTCTTGAGATTGTGTGGGTAGAAACCTCATATATCCTTCTCTAATTGGTTGACACCTCATGTAGATGTTGAAGATTATTGGTGATATTCAAAAACATGTGTTTTGAGATCACACAAAATGGGTAGATCACTCAGATAATGCAACACATGATATATTTGTCTTCTAAATGATGCATGAATAGTTACTGAATCTCAACATCCCACATAAAAATATGTAAAGGCTTCCCTCTAGTTTATAATAAAATTATTTATTCCTAATATGTTGGGCTGACTATATGGTTTGGAACAACTATACACAATGACACACACATCCTAGGCTATGACCCTACATCCTACCAGCCTAAACTATGCACACCTTATGTTGTGCGCTTAATAGGACTAATAAGTAGGCCCACACAATTTTTGTGGGAACTTTACATCCTTTTCCACTCATGGTCTTGGCCAGGGCTACTCTCTATGGAATGGATGACCTTAAGGTCCCACATATTCCCTTGTTTGAGAAGACTAGATCGTTTGTGGGTTCGACTATAAGTTTTAGTAATCCCCATAAAAATACGTTGTAAAAATAAAGAAAAAAATGGTATCCAACTTCAAATTCAGGACCATAGATTTTAATGATCACCCTTAATTCATCTTATTCTTCTCATTTTGGAATATACATTCCAATGTAGTCTTCACCATTAAAATAATTCTTTCTCATTTTTGTTAATAATGTGTCACCATTGAGAGAAGTTCATTGAACATAGAAAACGTTAAAAAATTATCATATTTATAAAAATAATTTTCCATGTGTGACATAATTTTTCATTAGATGAATCAAAAAAAATTCTCCAGGAATCTCCACTTCATTATCCAATAGATATTAAATTATTTGAAAAAAAAATAAAACCTAGGCACAACAATGTCCATTTATATTTTTTTTCTACATCAGTACATATCATAATTCAATACGTGGTGATAAATTTTCTCCCCATCATTGAAAATAAATATGAAAAGGGTAAATAGGGTCTTCTGTACGCATTTTATTTTTAAAATAATTATCATATCACTTCTATGAAAACTTAAAGATCATTTCTATTTGAGGAATGATCTCACATGATTTTCTTTGGAAAGAGCCTTTACTTAATAGACTCTAAGTATACATGGGCTTACCAAATTTTTAAAACAAGAGAGATACTACCAAGGATGTATAATATATCCTTAAAATACCATAAATGTGAAATAATGATTAGAAATTATCAATTCTCATTAAAAGGAATTCAAATAATGATATTTATCAATGAAATTCTAAATACTGCACATACTTCAAAAAAAACATTATAATGTTCAAGTTAAACATAAACATATTTCCCTTTGTTTTATAATTTCATCAACTAAACACTCCACCACAATTTATATACTGAATAATTTTTATAATGAGGGATGAATGTACGATTAGATCACCTTATCATCCAGTTTTAAAAATCACTTTAAATGATCTACATTCACTAGGTTTCGAAGATTTAAAAAATTCATAACATCAAGGCTCCTCCTAAAGTGATTAATCCAACCCTTTCAATTCCATACATGTTAGTTAAAAAAATTAACATATAAGGGAATAATGAGGGACCACTTATTTTCCTAGAAAACATTTCAGACTGGGAGATCCCTCATAATCTAGACTTCTTCTTGTTCTTAAATTCCACAAAAGTTATCATTAATTAATCCTCATCAGGTTACACATATGATGTGGATGAATTTTCCTTTTCAGTATCAAATTTATTTATTTTTACTTGCTACATATTCTTCTTTATTTCTTCATGGGATGATATAATAGTCATATAATATTTTATGCCATTCCCAACTTGATCACACCTTTCACACTTAATGATTTTCATTTCATCATTCATAAATGACTTCTTATCAAATTTAACTTCTTCAATTATCACCACTTAATTTCCCTTTTCATCAAAAAATTTCTAATAATTCCTTATTTATTTATGCTTTTCTAGTTGACTAGACTAGATAAATAAATATTATTTCTTGATACTCTCATATTATTTGAGTTTCTCACAAAAAAATTTGTGACTGTTGCTTTCTTCAGCAACTATCGTCTCTTTATATTTACGTTGTGTGAAATTTCACTTGGTGAGTTAACTCTATCCTTCCAAATTTTTTGACCTTATTGACCACATCTATCACAAAAGTTCTTGAAGAAAAGAACTTTTTTCTGAGGTGAAATTTTGAATTATATCATGGTCAAATTCTTGTATTTATGATTAGTTGATCTCATTTTTTTAGCATTGATTCCCTTTGATTCATGCCTCATTCGTAAAAGTGAATTTTTTTTACAAAACGAATAATACTTATGACCAAAAAATCAAAAACACCAGATGTAGCCTCTAATCCTAGATCTTTTAGGATGATAATAATTAAACTCTAAAGATTTTTTTCATGCCTTTTCAAATATTGTGGATGTTTCTTCTTAAGAAGAAACCTTCTTGATAAATTAGTCCAGTCTTCCCATTTGGAAGATGTTTTGTCTTTTGTTATTTTGGTTTATTCATATATAGTATTGTCTCTCATACCTGCATTGTCAGAAATAACAACTTTACTTTGAGATTCATTAGGTATAGAAGACAACTTTTTCTCATAATCTTTATAAGATCAATCCTTAATCTCAATAGATTTGGTGAAGTCTTATTTTATCTTCAAATATACTCTTACCTCATTAAGGTGTGTCTATTATTTATTAACATGTCATTTATTTTACTTTTTTAGTTTTCTTTTATACATATTAATATTTATGTTATTATTATGATTATATTTTATATTTTCTTTCAATTTCCATTCTAGATTAATTCTCTCATCACATTCTAAACCTTTAAATGTGTATTTGGTTGATTTAGTCTTTCCCATAAAACACATCTAATTTCCATAAGGGTTTTCATCTTCTTTTCCAATACATGATGATTGAGATTCATCAATTTCCCTTATCTTTATATTTTTTCTAATTTTCTTTTAGCATTTTATATTTTTCCTCTCATAGTCCCTTTTTCATATTTTTAGACTTCTTCTTGAGGTAGTGTTCTTCTTCATTAGATTAGTTGTCATTGGATTTAATCATTTCATAGTCATATGAAAAATGTCAAAATTCATGATAGTTGAATCACGTTAGTTTATTCTTTCCATTTTATCCATTGACTCTATTATACATCCTTGTAAACAAGGCCCTCATTTGATTGTATTCCCCTTTAGCTTCCTCGTCTTCAGAATCAATTGATTTTGGTTACTCTTCAAATTTAGTTTTACCTTTTATCATGGATTTAATGTTCATATCATATTTTTCTTTCTTCGTAAAAGGTATTATTCTTCTCATTTCATATAATATCATAATTTTGTGGAATTCATCCAATGGTATATCTTCTCGGTCTTCTACTGAAAATTTATTTTGAACCAAATATATTTATAATGTTTCTCATCAGCTTATTCATAATGGTTAAATCTTACCAATTCTCATAAAAACATCTGATGCTATTCATAATCACATTTAATATTTAAAATAAGTCTTAATAAAATTAATTTTTACCCATTTTTATAAAATTAACTATTCTTGTCTATATTGTAGCATAGTTTTTTAGACTTTATGATTGACTTCCTAACTGCTTCTTAGTTTGATAGAAATTTCCTTGGAAAATTAAATACCCGTCACTTTAGTGTATTCCTTTTATGAAAAAACCATCATGATTTCATTTTCAATATATACATCAATATAAATGCTCCTATTATATTCAAAATTTCTAGTAGTATTCTCAACTTAGTGTGGATATCCCATTGTAACTGTATCTCTCACTTCCACCCTCAGTGTTGGGAGATATGATATTATCATGTTTTTTCAGACATGATAGTTATCACCATTTAAAATAGTAGTACACTTGTAGTTTAATGAATTAATATTCCCCATCCTCATAATTTGGTTGGATCATTTAGCGGAAACCATTCCATTGACACCAATTGAAGTGCCCTGATTAGTTTGAGATCAATTAGAGGGTTATGGGTGAATTAGCGATCACTTGTATTTATAAAAATTTTATATTATCCATTAAAACTACGTTGATAGAAAATTATTCATACACTCTTTTTGTTTCCCTCAGCCTTACCTTGAATAATGATAAAAATACATTAGAACTTGACATAAGTATTTAGAAGGTTCAGTACAAAGTACTACTACTTTTAATATTGGTTATTCACTCCAACATGCATTCTATAATATAATCATATAGTCAATTTAAATGGATAATAAATAGTTACATTGTATCTCTCTTGTATCCACATAGGAGTTTACTTATACTTCAACACACAATGTTACCAGAATCTATACTAGGATGCTCCATAATTAACACTAGAGACTTCTGCTCCTAAGTCACACAAGAGTCTTCGTGATCCCATCTCTAGCTGAGAAGTTCCATTCTTTATTCATGGATTGATCCACTATAGAATAGTTTGGTTGTATTACACAATGATATTGATGGATAAATCTTTTTTATTTAGTCTTTATGAACCATTTCAAATATTGTTGATCCATATTAGAAATCTCATATCACCCGTATTTTATCAGTTCCCTCAGTGCAAAAAATGTTTGGGCTATTATTCCTTCAAATGATGATCTCCCAACCACGCTAAAATTTGTACAAGTAGTTTAAAAAAATTCCTCATGAATAATTATATGAATGAAGTATCTTTCATAATTTCAGCTCTGTTTGTCTTCTAGAATTCTCAAACACTATCAACTTAGATATAAGCTCTTATGATATTATGGCAGGCTTCATTCTCAATTTAAACACACTTAATGACTGGATTTCATAGTATCCAAACCCATAACACATTAATTTATGAAATTTTCTATAATGTACTTATTTATTATGTTTTCTGTTTCACAATTTCTCAAGTGATTATTCTCTTATGCATGTGATCTTTCACTATCCTTCTTCATGCTTTACTATTTTGTACACTAACCCAAATACCTATGAAATTTTCCTTCCTTTTTTATTTATGTACTTTATGACATATATTTCATGAGTTTTATGAGAAAATTTTCTTCCTAAATTATTCATTATATCAGTTGAATTGCATGATTTATCGAATATTATGAGTTATGTTTACTACCTTTGTTTGACACAGGTGTTGGTCAACAAGTGTATTCACATAATATAAAAGGTTATTGGAAACATCAAAAACCTTATATGTGTTTTATTAAATAAACTTTATAGAAGTAACAGTTACTTCAGAATTTATCCTCCTTCTCGTAAAGAGATATTTCAATTTCACTGAATCCCTCCCTTGATCTTATAAGGTTCTCCTGAATTGATCTTCCACAATCACACTACCTTAAAATAAGGAAGTCTTGTGGTAAGTGGTACAATTTTTGAGTCTCAAAAATACATTTGAGATACATGGATAACTCAAACGTTTCTTCACAAAATTCATTCACATGTTCTATGATGATTGTTATATATGCTTCATGTGACAAGATGACTATCGGTGAGTTGCTATGTCAACTTATTCATCAAAAAATTTCAGTGGTGGTGTCTAAAATTTCTTTCATAACATAAGTTCTTTGTCCAAAAATTACATCACAATACTAGAAGTGTATTTCGGTATACTCCTAAAACTCTTCATAATTCCTGGATGTCTTATGGGTTTCTCAATCTTGAGACCATGCTTGTCCACAATATCCTATGTTTAATAAGAGGTCTTACACCTTTTATTCATCCTTACTTCACATGATGCAATTATTCATAATCATTATATAAAATCCTTTTACCCATTTTGGAACTAGAGTGGTTAATTCAATATCTTTCATATAAGTTGGATCACATGGGATTCTTCTCTTTTTAGAGAGGGGATCTCACAAGTGCTCTATTTTTTTATATATTGAAGTTCAAAAACGCATCTTCCTTTGGTAGTGTCTATGTTAATATAAGAGACTCCTCACTATCTATCCTTTGATAATACCCCCAATTTACTATAATATTGGTATGCCAAGAATGATGTCAAATTCCCAATGTTCTTATGATTTCTTGGAAGTTGAATCTTTTGGCAAGAACTAGATTGATCATGTGAAACATTTGAATTCTTTCCAAGATCATTTGGTTGATAATGAGATTCCTCTATGATGTTCTGATGATATTGTGGATTTTGTCTTCATTCCTTCATGTAACACTGCTTGGTGGCTCGGTTGGTTGTCACCTTACTATCATGTGATATATTGATCAACATAGGATATCACTGAGGTTTTTATTTTCATTCATGTAACATATTAATGTGATGAATTTATGGAAATTTATATTCATCAAAGAGATATATTGCATTCTTTTATGAGGTTCATTCAAACTTATCTCAATCCTTTTATATGTTGAGTGAAGATGGGATGTTGTCTTGAGTTCGTACGGGAATACGACTCATTGATTGGTTGAAGATGATAGTTGATATTAGATATTGCATGGTGTGGGATTAAATTGGTAATAATGACCACTCATATCATGTGTCATGTGAAATATCTGACTTTTAAATTATAGGTGAATAGTTACCACAAATACATATTCCAAATTGAAATTTTTTAGTGGATTCCACATAATTTATTAGAAAATAGGTGATCATTGATCAGTCAATCCATATGTAGAGTTTAACACCCAATACACATGCACACACACAACCTGGGCTCTGATCCTATGACCTATAGGACCAAACTATGCATATCTTTGGTTGTGAACTCTATGATCTGTATACATGGGCCCACATGCTTCTTAAGGAAACTATGTATCATCTTCCACCTAAGATCTCGTCTAGGGCTACTCCCTTTGGTGTGGCTGACCTCTGGTTCCAACATATTCTTTTGAATGATTTTCCTAGGAAGATTGTGGGGGTATCACATATATTTTAGTAATCCTTATAAAAATACTTCGTAAAAACCAAGAATAAAATGGAATACAACTTTAAATACATGCCAATAGTTTTTTATGATAATAAGTAATTAATATTATTCTTCTCATTTTGGAATATACATTACAATTAAGTAATAAAAATTAAAATCATTCTTCTTCATTCTTGTAAACAATGTGTCACTATTGTAATTAATTCTATGAACTATAACATATTCCGCAATCATCATATTTACAAATAAAATTGTCCAAGCATGACATCCAATGGAATTATAAGAATTGATAATAATTCTCCATGAATCTCCACTTCATCCACCAACAAATATTGAGTTATTTGAACAAAAAATTAAACCCAGATCAAATGAAAAGTTTAATTTGACTGTATGAATACATTGATATAATATACTATTTTAATTTAAAATATTATTATGCAGTATTAATTGAAAAATAAAATTTTCATAAAAAATTCAAAATTTCACAAATAATTAAATTAGATATAATGAATTAAAAAATATATTTTTTATTAAATAAATATGTATATTTTCTATAAATTATTTATAATATTTTCTTATTTAAATTAAAAATTACCATTTTCAAATAAAACGTATTTTTGACGAATAAAATGTCTATACTAATAACCGAGTGATTAAATACTAATAATTAATTAATTAATTTGTTTTGATTAATCAATAGAATTTTATTGATTTGGAGAATTATATATATATATATATAATAATGCATTTAATCTTATTAATACCTCTTAATTAAACTACTAGGTTATAAGATTCATATTTAAATAATAATATTTGATTTTTCGTTTATGTTTTGTATTGAATACCATATATGTCATCAAAAATAATTTACTTATTTAAAAATATTAGGGTGTCACATTATCCCCCTTTAATATATTATGCCCTTGAAATTTAATATTCTTTTAGATAATATAGGGTTTTAAATTTAAAATTTCATTTTTTTGAAATCCCATATTGTAAAAATGATTAATAAAAAAAATTTCTTTAAAAAAGGAAAAAAATAAAAATTCCATATTAAATAACACAAAATTATGTTTATAAATAGGTTAAAATTAGTGGAATGAGAAAATATGTAAATGTAAGAGAGAACTAACTCCCAAGTACTAATAGAGAGTGATGGAGAATATGTCCAACATTAATTTAATAACCACAAGATCATAAATCTTTGATGGGTGAAATGACCATCAATTCATTGGAAATGAAGTTAAAAGTATAACATTTTATTTCAATGTACACTTACTAAATTTTAGGTATTCGTTTAATATATATAGAGAACATTATAAAATATATTTTCTTTATTTCATTCCATATCATAATCACAATTCCATCATTCAATTATTCTTCGATCAATATACACATTATCTCTTAAAGCAAGAAATGAATATTCAAAATAATTTTTTTATACTTGAATCACAAAAAATTAAATTTTAATATTTTATATAATCCATAAATGAATGAAAATTCATTCCTCTTGTCTCTAGACAATATCTAAAACCATAAATAGTTATCACAGGGTATGATAATTCACAAAAGGAAGAAACCATGAAATAATACATTTAACTCCAAAATTTCCATAATAAAGTCAATATTTTCATTTAAATAATTTCTTAAATAACCCTATATCCAAAATAAAACCATTAAACACAACATTAAGTTTTTTACCTTAACTACGATCTCATACCATTTATCTTACAAATACAAATAATTATTTTCATTTTCTGCAATAAATATTTAATATTAAATCACATGTTAATAATAAAGGTTAAATAAACCTCAACCTAATAAAAATTATTGTAAAATATCAATAATATATATTATATATCTCATAATTTAGTAAACTTCATCAAAATATCATGAATCTAATTTAGATATAAACTTGAAAGGTAATACTTAGCATGGCCATAAATATCTCTAAAAATATTTCCTTGTAGTGAATAAATTTTTAAAAATAATATATTATATATATCCCACTATCCAATAATCCATAATTATTTTAATATAATATCATATACTAATTCAATTGTGTATTTAATCCTCAATAGAGTAATCTTTCTAAAACATAGTAAAAGATTTCAATAATCTCAAATGGCATTCACTAAGTTGCTTAAAAGGAGTGTTGATGCCCTTAAACATATAAACAAGAAGACTGTATCAATAAATATTAAGTTAACCTCACATTAGAAAATATATTCATACAAAATAATTATTTTTCATATAAAATAATAGTTTACAATGAAATTAACTCCATCAGAGATGGACAAAATCACATTTTCCTCACATCCTTAACCAATTTTAGGGTCATAAATACTATCCAATTCACTTAATAAATTTAATTTATTTATATATCCATAATGAAAATTGTCACCATACCATTAAACCACTTTTCATGGTTGTTAGCACCATTCAAAATATTATTTCAAATCCTTAAATAAAAAATACTTCGAAATAATCCTGATATGTTTTAGGATTCTTATATTTAAATTATCATTGATATAACCCTTATAAAAGATAATTCACTAATAATACTAAACACTTTATTCCTCACACTTAAATGATTATAAAAGCATAGGTCCTTCCTTAGTCTAGTAATTAACCCTTTTATTTGGGAATTTTCTCATATAATTCCCATATTCCCCACACATAATACATTGAACTATAAATAGTAAATTAGGATGATCTTTATTTCTATCCATGAAACTCTTTATTTTTACTTAGAAATTATTTTCCATATTCCCTTAATTTTCAAATATAAAAAATCTTCTCATTCCTTTGAGTCATTCACTTATGTTATTCTCCTTGTATTATAAAAAAATGGGAAGATGAATCTTCTTTCCATTATAGTTTCCACCACTTAATATCTAATTGAACGTTATCCTTATCTTATTTTGTGTGTCTAAGAGTTGGTTAAGTTGTAATTCATTAGTCATATATCATGATAAATGATTATTAATAATCAAAAGTTTTATTATTATTTTTCATGTTTCATTTGGTTTCTCATGAGGATAACCATTCCATTATCTATAAATGTTATCACAAATCCTCTTCATTATATCCATTGACTAAAAACTAAAATAATAGTTTGAGAGAAATTAATCATAGTGTAAAAACACATAAACCTGAAAAATAATTTTTATTATATCTAAATAAAGACACATTCTTTTCAATCTATGAATCGTTTGGTTATCCTTGTCATCTGGGATCATTACTAATACTTTAGTATATTATACTATAATTAGACTTATCCCCAATGTTCTAAAAAAATTTCTCATATTATTTTCCAAAGGTAAACTAATCTTGGATCTAATACTAACTATTTAAAACCATACTTTCCATAGATAGATATTACATCTTACTATATTAATATTCTTTACATATCACAACGATCCATGAAATAATCATATAAGTACAATATATTTAGAAAATTGGACACATAAACAACTAGTTCATAAAAATATACCACAAAGTTCTTCATACCTAACAAAATTTTTATACATATCATTCCTAAAACCTTTCTTCATTACCTGAAAAAAATCATAAGAAAGGGTGAGATCAGTTTTTTAGTAAGGGTAAATAGGAGAGATTTCAATGATCACATAATCATGACCTAAGTATAATGGTGTTCGAACATGATATTAATTTTTTACAATATAACCTAAATATAAATGATCATAATATTGATTCATGAATAAAATATTGGTAGTTTATACGACATGAATTATAATGGGATCAAAGAACACAAGCCACGAGAGAATAACATTTCCATAAAACTTGGAATTATTGCATACACATTATAATAGAAAATCATTTCTTTAGTAGTAAAATATCACTTCCAAGAATATAATAGTAGTTTGGGTTCACTCCCAAAAACCATAATATTAGTCAACATTCACTACCAAGTCAATCATTGTTGATAAAGTCCCTTACTGAACAGATTTTACTCCCCATTCAATTCATGATTATCTCATGAGATATCTATCTTTACCCATTTAATTGGAGGGATATATAATTCGGTGCCAACCCATTATACAATAATAATCATAAATATGTGTGACAGAATGTTATAAAACAGTAATTATATTATAAAACATGAAAATTAATGGGTTTCATAAACATTTCATCATATAAAAACACATGAAAAAATAAATGGTTTTCATAAATATTTCATCATTTCATCATAAAATAAATCATGAAAGAGAAATAGGTTTTATAAACCTATTTTCATCATAAAAATAAAATATATAGAGAAATAATAAGTCTCGTATCCTTGGATAATATCCATAGTAAATTATAAGTGAAATCAGTTGATGTTGTCTTTGATATATTGAAATACCATTACAAGAACATTAAAAACATCTTGAGTAAAATACCCATTGAAATTGGAAAATCACTTTTCAAAACTAAAAGTTCACAAAATATTGTGAAAATAATTTTATTTTAAAATATCCCGGGAAAATTATAGTGTAATATTTATAGTATTGATTGGTCATAGTGGCATGAAATTTCATTCGTGCCTTATAAGTTAAAGAGAATCATTCTTTTCACATTTTAGAAAAAAAATTCAAAAAGTAACTCATTAGAAAAACAACATAACGATTCTTTTTAAACTTTTTTTTATAAATTAATAAAATGGCTAAAAATGAATTTAAAAACACATATTATAATAGTAAAAACTATATTTACAAATTTTTTAGAAAATATTGAAATGGATAAAAAAAAATTCAATCGAAGAGAGAAATAATTTTGAATTTCGTTAAAAAAAATATTTGATATTAGGAGTAATTAATGTGAGTAAAATTAAATTACAAAATTATTTCTAAAAAATAACCAAAGGATAATAAAATTAATGTCTTCTTTATAGGTGAATTGTAACCTCTTAACATTGTAGGAATCATAATGAATCTCAACAAATAATGAGATTGAAATAAAAAACCCTTACATCTTTGGAAAAATTTGAATTATAAGAACCATGAAAGAAGGAAATATAAATTGATATTTATATCCATAAATTTTTATTCAAATAATCATAAAATAGATTCAAGTGAATTATATAACCCACAAAAAATAAATAAGTAGTGAATATTTCATGTGTCTCCGTGAAATAAAAATGATAATAAAATCAATAACATCAAGTTTGAATTACTTTGTACACATTGGAACCTCCAATATAATAAATATATATGCTTTATACATATATTATAGAACAAACATTAAATATATAATATCATATATATATTACTTAATTATAAAATTTTATAATAAATTTATTAACAATTATTTATCAAAATCATTATTCTAGGTAATATATTCTTTTATTTTCATGTATGTTTTGGTTCAGTGGTTTCGGTCATTGTACTTTGATCATGGTTACATTATCACCAATGATAATTTTACTAACAATTTTATATGAAAGAGGGAGGATAATGATTATTTTATAACCAAAATAAATTATATTATATTGAATACAAAAAAGTAAATTTTTGTGATAAATACCATTAATTAAGGGGAGGTAAAGTAGAAATAATAAATAAAGTGATCTGTTTAGGCGATTAAATCTTCTTTAAAAGAACTCCATTAGATCTCCTCTTAATGATCCTATGGTTTTTATTTTATTAAAAATAACACACCTATAATGTGTATAAGAAGTTTTAGAATGTATTTTTATATGTTATGTTAATGATAAAATTCCAAAATTGTGTGAATAAAAGAAAGGATGAGTGCCCTTTTATAATTGATGTGAGGGAAACTTTTGAAATATTTTAAAATTTGAAAATATAATGATGCCATTATATTGCCCAAATGACTCCAAAAGTATTGAGATTAAAATTTAAGATAGTATGGGGATTAAATAACAAAAAATAAAATAATATTTTTATGTGTTTAAGTGGTGTTTTAGTCTTTATCTCTGGGTTTAACCCCTTAGTTAACCAATTTAAACATTGACCACGATATCATCTTTTTCACTCTTAATAGGTTAAAATTTTAAATATAATGTAAAAATTGACTCTTAAATGGATAGGAGATAATATTTTAGTTCATATATTATCAACCATGTCATATATCAAGATTTTTACTATTTTTAGATAATTTTAAAAAATATGATTTTGATAAAATACATTTAGGACAATTTTTAAACTATTCAATTAATTTGACTTACAAGACATAAATAAAAAATAATAATTCGAATATAATCCTCCTAAACCACACTAATATGTTATATTAATTTAAAAAATTCATTTAAAACCATAAATCACTCAAATTACTAGAATTTTAATACTTTTAAAATTATTTATTTTATTATATATAAATTGGGTAAATAATTTATGAGTGGTTCCCATGTATTAAATGTAATTACTTAATTATTAAAAATTATAAATAAATTTAAAAAATTAATGTAATTTTAATATAAACAAAATATACGTTAATATTCATTAATAAATTTCTTCAATCCCTATGTGAACACATAAGAGTTATCTTAAACAAGGAGGGTGATATTTTGTAACTTCTTTTGCATTAAATTTTATATAAGTCATTTTCAGGGAAACTTTTTAATTAATATAAATAAATTTTGAACATAATGTAATAAGTGTAGAATTAAATTCATCCAATAATAATTAATATGATAAATTATGGCCTTATACTTTTCTAAAACATAGAATAATGCGATTTACCCTTTACAGATGTGATAAATTTTAAAATTGTTACTATTCATATTGAAAATAAAATAAAATATGAGTATCTAAAAAAATTATATCATGATTAAAAATATATAATCAAATTTATCAAATTAAATACATATAATTTTCATAAATTAATTTTCAAATAAGTATGCATTACACAATCAAAACCAATTTTTTTTCGAAAAAAGTCAATTTTAGTGCAAAAGTGTTTTATATATTAAATTAAAGTATAAAATCAATTCCAAATACTATAATTGGATTATTTTTTAAAAAAAAGAACTACTATAATTTTATACCAAATTCAAATTATAGTTTTACATTATAAATACTTTAATATAACATATTGATTTCAATAAAAATAAAAAAAATCACTGTTAATGGAAAAATAATCCTTTTTAGAAAAATCTCAATATTTCACCATTAGATAATTTTGATATTCTGATTTATAAAAATATATAATTTTATAAAATAAAATTTCTAAATTTTTCATAAATTAATTCTAATATTTTTACACTCAAACCATAAATTCCATTTATGATGAAAACATATTTTTGAAGAATATAATGTGTTTTATAAAAAATATTACATAATTAATAATAATAAATCAATAAACATTTTTTTATTAGTAACAATATATATATATCATAATTCTTGTTAATCATACTCATATTCTCTAATCGATTCGATAGGTTATAATAGTCATGTTAAAATAATAATATATTGTGGTCTGCTTAAGTTTAGTGTTGTATGTCATATATAATATTGAAAATAATTAAATTATTTAAAATTATAAGAGTGTTATAAAGGCCATATTATTTTTATCTTTTATAGTTAAAACATTTATTCATGTTCTAATTTTAATGTTAAATTAAGATTTCAACTATTAAGTTAATTTAACTACTTCTCAACTTCTTCCTCTTCTTTTCCCACTTCTCCAATTATAGGAATTTCCTAGCCATACATCGGGATATTTTATAAAGTGACTACATTAACCACTTCCTATCAAGACAATTCCTATAACCACTTCATAAAATAATCTTCTCTTTATGGTTTTACATGTTCATTCATGAAGTAACAATTCTTTATTCCTAAAAATAATATTCATGGATTCTTATTATGACACATGGATCTTCTTCTTCACTAGATCTCCCTTCATTCTCTACAACTACATGAAAATATTTTTCATGGTGTGATAAAAAATATCCACTTCACATATAAAACAATCTCTTTGTAATATTTATTACATAAAATAAATTAATTTAACTTCATAAAATAAATTTTATAGATTATACTTATCTTACAAAAATTATTCATACAAATTATCTATAATTTCCATGAATCTCACATTCTTGCCAAGTAAATTATATTATTCATATGAGAAATTTCTTAAATTATATATATAAAATATAACTCATTCTATTAAAAAATTATTTATAAAAATCATTCATAATAAAAATAATATATATTAGTTAAATCTCATGTATCAATTTATTGTTCAAGGAAATTTCCAATTTTCAACTGACATACACAATATTACAAACCACAATAAGAAGAATTCATTTATCAATTTTCTAACACTAGTCTTTTTGGATATAAAAAACATATTTATAGTGTTAGTTTTGTGCCCTTATCAATTATTAACCTATATGGATATAAAAACCAGACAAATATCTATAGGTTTATCCTTTTTCAAATTTACTACTATTCTATATACAAAAATCTTATGAACCATTATATGTACTTGAAATTATTTATTTTAAGGTCATCTGAATATAAAAACATTAAACATGGATAACTTATACAAATTTCAGATCGAATTTCCATAAAGACTAAATATATAGATATTACCTTCAATCAACATCAATCCTATTTCCAAATTCCACCAAACTTCAAAAAAATATTCCCCTCATATAATTGAATTTATTTTATGTTGTTTTTAAAATGATTTATGTATTGAAAAAAAATCCATAATAATAAACATATACACTCCTTTTATTATTTAATTCTTCTCTCCTAGAAAAATTAATCAATGATAAGAGATTATTATTCTACTTAATATCTGAGTAAAATCTCCTTGAATCTGAATGATCATCTCCAAGATCATAACTACTTCAAGTCCCAACATTTCCCTAAAAACATCTCTCAGAATCAATATCTCCCCCTTTGTATTTTCTTTCCACCAAGGAACATGAATTAATTTAAAACTCATAACACATTTAAAAAAACAATCATTTCATAATTCAATCACCATGTGAGTGTACATGTTACATAAATAAAAAAAATTGAATGATAATATCATGTTATCCATAAATATTGTCATACATCCACCTCTTCATAGATCTTGATAATCCTGATATCTTTTGAGATTCAACACTAAAATTTATAAAAAATATAACTAATTTTTCTTAAACCAATTTATATTAATTTAATAAATATATTCTCAACTAAAATTTTATAATAGTTCAAAAATTATAAAAAACTCACACACAAACACATGATTAATTCATGGAATTCCACTTTTAAAAGCAGTTTATAAATATATGCTTCACCTAAATTATAGATCTCTCCTTTACAGGTTGAACACATTCAATTGGATTCTTCCACTGTATAGTTTTTCACCATCATTTTAAGTACATTTATAGATTAATATAACGATATTTATACTATATTTCTTCCCCAATGATAATAATAACCCAAATAAAAAGTGATTGAGGGGAAAATCAAAATAACTTTTCCTTTGATGAATGAAGGGTGATAATTATTCTTCAAACTCAATGTTTTAGTAGTCAATTACCTATTTTAATTATACATTTTGATAATTTAAGTACTTCTAAAACCCTTATATCAGCTTAAGATAACTTATCTTTTTTTACTTCAAGAACATAACATGCCAAATATTTCTTCTTCTAGTAACTCTTCACTTATACATTTTCATAATATTAAAACTACTATAACAACCACTGGGTAATTGGTACATGTAATTTTGTGTTATATTTATATTTTGATTTATCTTGTAGATCTAAGGTGTATGGGTCCATAAATACGACTTTTAGGATAAACAGAACAAGAGCACGATTAGCACATGACTAGTTTAACTGTGCATTTAATTGTGTGAGGGTGTTAAAAAAGGTGAAAATGGGGTTTCTAATTGTGTGTGAATGTTTTTATAACCAATGTGACACCCAATATTAACCATGTGGCATGTTTTTTGGGAGGCATTATCCACACATTGTTGGTTAAAAATTTTCCTAACCGTGCGCCCAAACTATGTGGCCAATCAAGATCAATTAAAATGTTGAATTTTTCCATTTTTTCTTACCAAATTAATAACCCTTAACCCTCTTTTTTCATTTCCCTAACACATGAATATCATAATCATTGTACTTTAATCTCCCCCACTCCATTGGTTTGGATTTAGATTTGGATTTAAGGTGGCCTAGCTTGAGCTAAGTAAATTTCATTGATTTTTCTTCTTTATTCCCACTTTATCATGCTTATTATTCAATTTTCATGGAATTATTGAACCATATATTACAAGGATGGATGAAAATAATGTTTTAATGGGTATTATTTTTGTTTTATTGTTGATTAGGTATACGAGGACTTATTCTTCCTCTTTTGGGTGGTTATCATTGAAGGAGATGATTTAAGGGATTTTTCCATGGGTAACCTTTAAACAATGAATCACCTTATGTTTTTGATTGTTTAATTTTCAAATAAAATATTTATTCTTTCTTTCTATTCCATGTATGATTTGATCAATGGATTGTTTTTGAAATTTGGGTGATTAAAGAGGGTTTTTAAATGGTATTGGATTTTATTCACACTATGTGTATGATACATGGATCAAACACTAGAAGAAAAAATGTTTAACATGTTAGTATTTTTCATGTCAGTTCTATATAACTAATGTGAAAAGCTGTAAAAATTTATTTATGAGGTCACTTATTTATAACCGACATGATAAATCGATGAGAATCAATTTATTACGTAGGTTATTCTATAATAGGCGCAATAAAAACTGAGATTAGCTTTATCATTTTAGCTATTTTATAACCGACGCTATATATTGAATCTGAGTGCTTTATCACATTGTTTATAAAATAACTGACGTGATAAAGCTAATCTCTATAATTTATCATGTTGGTTTTCAAAATAATTGAAGTGATAAAGCTCCATTTATCACATCAGTTATAAAATAACCAACGTGAAAATTGTTTTCTACGTCGGTTATTAAATAACTGAAATTATAAACATAAAAAAATATTTTACCATGTTGGTTATTTAATAATAAACGTGATAATGCTTTTAAAAGATTTATCACACCATTTATTCAGTTATTCAGTTTTCTTTAATCAGGTGACCTATGACTCATCTCTCTCATGTGGAAAAGGTAGAAAAGATTATTCAAAGTTGTGCCCTCCAACCTTATTTTTCCATCATCTTTCTTCATTTTTATATCATCACATCTATTAGGTAAACTGACCACACTCAAGTAAACCTCACACTACTCAGTTTCAGTTTTTTTTTCACGATTCCCGAAACTAATTTTTTTTGATGTTATTTTTCTTTTTTCTTACTATCATGGTACGTTTCATAGCGTTCATTTATACCATGATAAATTCTTTTCAGGTAAAATAAACCTATATAAGTGATATAATGAAAGTTTATGATTTTTGTGAGTTATATCATATGTGTGTCCATGTACGTGGGGTTTCCAAGGGGGTGGGGGCTATGCAAGTTGGTGGGGGTGTCCAGGGTGGGGGGTTGTCCGAGAGGGTGGGGGTGTCCAAGGGGTGTCAATGGGGGTGGGGGTGGTGTCTAGGGGGTGTGGGGGCTATCCAAGGGGGCTAGGGGTGTCCAAGGGGGTGGGGGATGTGCAAGGGGGTACTGGTGTCCTGGGGTGTGGGGGGTGGTGTTCATGGGTTGGGGGTGTCCATAAGGTGGGTGGGGGGTGGGGGTGGGGGTTGTCTAGAGGGATGGGGGGGGGGGGGGTTCCAGGGGTTGGGGGCTATCCAGAGGGTTAGGGGCTATACAAGGGGTGACAGTGGGCTACCTAGAGGGGTGGGGGATTTCCAAGGGGGTTTTAGTGTTCAGGGGGTGTCAAAGGGGGTGGGGGTGGTGTCTAGGGGGATGAGGGGGCTTTCCAATGGGGTAGGGGTGTTTAGGTGGTGGGGGTGGTGTCAAGGGGAGATGTACTTGTGGTGGGGGTGTCCAGGGGGTGTACAAGGGGGTCGGGGGTGGGGGAGGTGTCCAAGGGGTGGGGATGACTAGGTGGGTGGGGGTGGTTTCCAAGGGTGAGTGGGCTTTCCAAGGTGGTATGGGGTGTCCAGGGGGTGGGGTGCTATCTAGAGGGGTGGGGGCTGTCCAAGGGGGGTGTGTGCAGGGGGTGTCCAAGCGGTTGGGGGTGGTGTCCTGGGGGTGTGGGTGCTTTCCAAGGGGGTAGGGGTGTCCAAGGGTTTATGGGGATATTCAGGGGGTGGGGGTGTCTAGGGGGTGGGGTTGGTGTCGAGGGGGTGATGGAGCTTTCCAAGGGGGTAGGGGTGTCTAGGGAGTTGGGGTGTCCAGGGGGTGAGAGGGTTTTCCAGGGGTTGTGGGTGTCCAAGTGGGTAGGTGGTGGGGGGTTGTGTCTAGGGGATGGGGGTGTCCAGGGGGGTGGGTGGTGGTGTCCAAGAGGGTGAGTGGGCCATCCAAGGGGGTAGGGGTGTCTAGGGGGTGAGGCGGTGTCCCGGGGGTAGCCTAACCATGCGTAGTTCCTGTGTTTATTAAAAATGTATTTTCTTACCATTTCCCCTATCGTATTATAACACCAAAATGCCTCTTAGCTGCCATTGGAACATGAAACCCTATGATTATCCTCCTCCTCTTCTCCATGCCTCTTACCTCCTTCCAATGGGGATTCCAAGTGGTTTCTTAATGTTTGGGTGATTTTTCTTTATAATATCCTCTTTCTCCCTATTCTTCCTTCTTCCTTTTTCTTCTTAGTTCTTCTTCTTTATTGTTGGTTCCTTTGGCCTAGGGTTCTTGTTTCTTTGTTTCAAAATTTAGGTTTTTTTCTTGTTATGGTTCTTCTTGGTATTCCTTACCCATTTAGAGCTTCTTGATTCCATTTTGAGTGGTTATCATTGAAGGCGTCTTGTATTGAGGTAGGTTTCCCTATGTATTGGACATAAAATTTAACAATCATTGATTTCTTGATTTTTATACCTTTATTTGATGCTTGTTAAAAATATATAATATTTTGAAATATTACTTGAATTAAATCAAGTTGCATTCCCATTGAATTAAATTTTGTGAAATTATTTTACATAGCTCGTCACAACAAGTTTTTGATTAAAAGTCTGGTTGGACCTTATAAGTGGGTTATGATTTCCAAATGATTTTGTGCCTTTTCAAATGTGTTTCAGATATTTCATGGATTCCAAAATGGCGTGTTTGGATACTTTTGAAAACCTTTTTCTCATAAAAGAATGGTTGTGTCCTGGTTGGAACTTTTAGAAAGTGGGTTTTCTTTGTAAAACTCTCCTTGTAATGTGTTTCTTGCCTTATAATTATTAAACGGAATGGGAATGTCCTTGTTATGGGACTTCCATTTTGTGTTGACAGTCCTAAGGCAAGGGGACTTCCTTGGAGTGGTGTAATGGGGTGATTCTTGTAGGTGTGTGGCTTATGTATGTCCTGTACTTATTCTTTTTATATGTTTGATTGTTTGATACTCCTTAGATCACCCCCAATTTAGACATAACATGGTAACATAGAATTGTTAGTGGATTATTCAAGAATTATTGTTACACAAGTTTAAGATTATGCTCTGGCTAATTGACCCTTAGTATAAACACACTCTGCTTTGGGGATGGTTCCCCTCATACGTTATGGCTGTTTGATTGCATCAGGCATGCGGAAAGGATGGATTAGGTTACAATATGTTCTATATTTCCCCCCTAAGATTCTAGGTATTACCATGTTCTCTGAAACTTTTTTATTCTTGGAGGATAATATAGTATCATCATCTAGTATGGTTACTTGAATACTGCTTACCAACTTCCCTTATTATGTCATCATTGATTATACTCCCTAATTGTGGTGTGTCTCTTTGGAAAAATTTAATGATTGGTTTTAAATGTTTTTATTGGTATTATTTTTAGAAAAACTATGATTATTTTCATATATTTCAAACTAGCAGAAAATAAAATCTTGTATTTAAATGAAATGCATAGGGACATCCACTACCCCCTTGGACAACCTGGACATCCCCTACCCTTGTGGACAGTCCTTACCCCCTTGGATATCCCCCAACCCCCCCCCCCACCGGGAAAGCTCCATACACCCTTTGACACCCTTTTGGTATATATATCCCAACGGGTTCATTTAAACCATTGGAATATTTTAACTTCATGTGGTCTATACCAACAGTTCTTATAGAATCATTGGTATAAGGCTATTGCAACGACCATCATGCCGACAATGAGTGAAACTGTTGGGGTATTCTATCACAATTGTTTTAGGGGATATCCCAATGGTTTCAAATCGTTGGGATATGTGTAATTTTCAGTAGTGAATGTATACATATTTTAATATTTAGACTTCATATTTATTTTTTACAGAACGGTGAATTTGGAATCCAATTGCATCAGGATGTATTTTTTGTGTACCTTAAGAAGAAAGGATCCAAGATGAATTTAAAAATGTCATATCTAACTATATTTTCTTTTTAAAATCATTTTCATGCATATTTTATTCAAATACAAATAGATTTATTTTATATTTCAAAATTGTTTTACATTCAAATTATGATATTTTTCATATAAATTTATATTTTTCTTATATAATTTTTATATTTTTTATAGGTATAAATGAGTCGAAGTTGGATTACATCACATCAATTGTGTAATGAATATGAAAAAGGTTTTGATTCCTTTTTAGAATTTTCTAAACTAAATGTTCCAAGCAGTGACATTTTTTTGTCCTTGCCTGAAATGTTTGAATAAGAAGAAGTTGAAAAGTAGAGAGATCATTGATCATCTGATTTGTCATGGTATTAATCCAACATATAGCCCTTTCATTTGGAATGGTGAAACTGGAAATAATGTCAGATCTACAGATGATGATTTGCAAGATGGTAACTCTTATGGAATAAAAGTAATGATCCATGATATTATAGTAGAAAAAATTGACATAAAACTGATAGTTTCACATCCATATGGTGATACTGAAAAACCATTGTATCCTGGTTTTATAGTTTTTACGGTTTTGTCAGAGGGGTTAAGATTGATTAACCTGAAGGCAAATCATGGATGGAGTGACAGAATTTTTACAGAGCTTCTACAATTGTTGAAATACATTCTTCCAAAATACAATGATCTTCTAGATTCACATTATAAGGCCAAGAAAATATACGTCCCGATGGGATTGGGATACAAGAAAATACAGGCCTGTCTGAATGACAGTATAATATATAGAAAGGAATATGAATTTCTGTCAGAGGGTCCTAACTGTGGGAAATCATGGTATAAGTTGAAAGAAAAATCACAGGTTGATGTATAGATTACAAACATCCCATCAAAGATATTTTGGTATCTCCATATAATTCATCATTTGAAACGTTTATTTGCAAATTCACATGATTCAAAAAGTTTAAGATGGTATGCTAATGAGTGGATATGTGATGGAAAAATATGTTATCCAGCTGATTGTCCATAATGGATGAAAATTGATGAGTTGTATCCTATATTTGGAAATGAAATTAGAAATCTCAGACAATGGTTGTGCAGAAATGGAATGAATCCACACCGAACTATTAGTAGCACAAATAGTTCATGGCATGTTTTATTGGTAATTTACAACCTCTCTCTTGAAGTTTGTATGAAGCACAAATATTTCATGTTGAGTATAATTATATCTGGTCCGAGGCAACCCAGAAATGATATTGATGTTTTTTCTCACCATTTATTGATGATTTGAATCATTTGTGGGAGGATGGTATTATGGTGTTTTATTCTTATAAAAGGAAATATTTTTAACTGAATGTAGTGCTTATGTTTACTATAAATGACTTCCTATCATATGAAAATTTTTCTGGATACTGTGTTTAGAGGCATAAAGTATGTCCAATTTTAGAACAAAAGACTTCATATTGTCAATTGCATCATGGGAGGAAAATAGTGTACATGGGTCATCGAATGTTTTTTCCAATGGATCACTAATATATAAGACTAAAAAAGGCATTAAATGGCTCAAAATAATTTGATATTTCTCTAAAACCATTATCCCCTGATGAATATTTTGAGAGGGGGGAAAACCTTGATGTGACATTGGGAAAGACACATTAATCTAGTAATGATTGACATATTTGGAAGAAAAGGTCAATATTTTTTGAGCTACCATATTGGAGATATCATGAAGTGAAACATAATATTGATGTCATGCACATGGAGAAGAATATTTGATAAAGTTTGATCGGAAAATTTATAGATATTAATGAAAATAAAAAATATGGGTTGAATGAAAGATTAGACTTACGATAAATGGGAATACATTTGGAGTTACCTCAAACTCTTAATGGAAGATGAAAATTTCTTCCCACGTCTTGTAATACATTATCCAAGAGGGAGAAAATTAACTTTTTTCAGTGTCTTCATGATATCAAAGTGACTCAATGTTATTCTTCAAATGTAAATTTTTTTGTCTCTTTGAAGGATTTGAAGTTGATAGGTATGAAATCTCATGATTTTCAAGTGATGATGAAACAACTTCTACCAGTGGCATTGCATGGAATATTTCCCATTCGTTTCAGAAAGACTATAATGAAGTTATTTTATTTTTTCAATTCAATTTTTAATAAGGTGATTGATATGAATGCTTTGAAAATTTTGGAAGAGGATTCAATTTATATAATTTGTCAATTAGAAATGTATATTCCTCTATCTTTGTTTGGTATAATGGTGCATTTAATGATTCATCAGGTTCAAGAAATAAAGCTTTGTGGACCTGTATATCAGAATTTGATGTATCCTTTTGAATGGTATATTAAAATATTAAAGGGGTATGTTAAGATTCCATATCGACCTAAATCCTCCATTATAGAAGAGTATATTCTTGAAGAGGTTGTAGAGTTTTGTATGAGCTACTTTGCTGAGGCGGAGCACATAGGTTTACCTCTACCCCTCGATGAATGAGTTAATAATGATGGAAATTGGATTTGTGGATTGAAAGTCAAATTGTTGTCAGTTGAACAGATGAAGAATTTAGAATTATACATCTTGAATAATATAGCTGATGCTCAATTGTATATCAAATTTCATATTAATGAGTTGTAAAAAATTCATCCAAAGAAGAAATAAATGTGTATTTTGAATTAAAACAACAAAACATTTCTATCATTGTTTAAAAAGATGTTTCTAGTAAGATCTGATGTACCAGAGAAATTATGATGGTTAATGGGAGGTCCATGTTTAAATGTGATAACATGGTCCAATTATGACATTAATGGCTATAAATTTCAAAAAAAATATCAGGAGAATAGAACTGTAGTTCATAATAGTGGTGTATTGGTGTTTGTAGAAGCAATGAATATTTCGAATTCAAAAGACAACAACCCAATTTCTGCATTAACAACATATTATGGTGTCATTGAAGAAATATGGGAGGATGATTACTTTAAAATTAAAGTTCCTGTATTTAAATAAAAATGATTTATCGGTAATAATAGTGTTATACACAATGAATTAAGAATGACAGTTGTTAATCTAAATAGATTAGAAGACACCTCAGATTCTTTTATAATGGAAATTCATGAAACACATATTTTCTATATAGTTGATCAATCTGATATATAGCGGTCTGCTGTTTTACAAGGGAAAAAATAATATTTTTTTGAGGATCATCTTGATAGAGAGTCTGGTTTTAGTGAGATCCCTACTTCCATGGAAAGATTAACATAACATAATTATGAGCATGTTAAAGACTTGGTTTGTGCGATAAGTAACAATCATGATGAAGGAATTTGGGAAAACAATCCATTTCCACATTCCTAATATTAAAGGTAACATATGTTTATTTCTTGTTTACATTTATTATTTTCATAAAATTTTTGATATTGTAATTTTTTCTTTATTAAAATGCATATTAAAATATTGAGTAAAAGTTTTTCTTCATTTTAATTTTGTTTAGTTTAGTTTATCCTGTTTACCATTATATAAATTATATATCTATTATTTTTGTTGAATGAAGATTACTTTACCATGTTTACCATGTTTACCATGTGTACCATGTCTACCATGTTAACCATGTTTACCATGTTTACCACGTTTACCATAGTTTTACATTGTTTACCTTTACATAACATATATATTTATTGATTTTGTTCAATGATAATTACACTACCATTTTTAGCATGTTTTCCATTTTTTAACATGCTTACCATATTAACCATGTTTACTATTATGTAATATATTTCAATTTTCTATTTTCTATTTACATTAGTATTGTAGTATTTAAATTTGTATATTTGTGAACTATTTTTTTATTAGAAGGATAATGACAGATCAATCAGTTGATCAACCACATGAGTCTGGAGAAGAGCATAATGATCATACCTCTGGGGAAGAACATTCACATGATCCTCTTGATGTTCTCCAATCTTCCTTATATGCTCTTAGAATTACAATGAAGAGTTCAGGAGTTGGTAAACATGGGTGCACACATTTACCAAAATTATCACTTGCCCGTAAGCAGGACCAGAGGATAGTCGTTGAGTGTGATGATAATGATATTCCTAGTGATCGAAATGAAAAAGATTTTAAGAGTTTGGTATCAAATCTGGGTAAGAGAAAATTAGTCATTTTGTATGATAATTGGAGAAGTGTGGAAAAAGAGATAATATCTCAGTTGTGGGAGACAATTTTGGTAAGAACTTTTGTTATTGTTTTCATGTTATTTAAATGTTTCTATTATAATATGTTATACCTCTTTCTTATTAGATGAAATTTGATATTCAGGACACTGGAGGAGTCAGGAAGAAATGCTTATCGATGGATTCTCGGAGATGGAGGGATTTCAAATCAACCATCACTTCTAATTTCATTTTTTTTCCATAGGATTCGTGACAATCCATGACATATATATCATTTCATAGACGAAGATACATGGACACAGTTTGTTGAAATTAGAATAAAAGTTTAACTTTTGGTATGGGAAATGTAAAATTTTATACGATTTCTTATATAAATGATCTTATTAATGTTTTTTTTATTGATTTCTTATTCTTATTTTATAGAAAACAAGGGCATTTCATTATGAGACCCAATCCAAAAATGTATACCCTCATAGTATATCTCAGAGAGGGTATACATTTTCGGAAAACCAAATGATGATAGAAAATTTATAAAAACATAGAGCTGATTCTTCAAGTTTTGGAGTGGTTTCCCCTCCATCCCCTGTATCTATGCATGAACAATAGAAGAGAGATCAGTTGGTAAAGAAGGGAAAATATCTTTCTGAAGATTAAATAATCATAGTTGAGAGGATTATAAGATGTGTATTTTATTTATTTAAGTTAACAATATTTATTATATAATTTGAGTCATTACAGAAATGTTCAATTAATTAATATAGGATTCTCTTGAGGAGTAGAGCTCACATGGGGAATTTACATCTACTGGGAGGAAAGAAATTTTATCTGCAGTATTGGGAAAGCCCGAACATCCTGGTCATGTACGATGATATCCGAAGGGTGTATCGGTAAGAAATGTGTTTTCGCATTGTTCAAGTTATTACATTGAGGGTGTTTATAAAAAAAAGAATCCTTAGAGGATGAAGTTCATAATATCAAAGTGATGATGGAGTAAAATATTAGATCATCGGTATAGTATGTGTTTGAAGACATGAAAAGAAAATTTAAATAGAATCTCCCACTCCTCCACCTCCCCCTATAGACCCCATTATTTATCCTCCACCTCTGCCAATAGCTCCCATCCCCCCCCCCTCAGCTGACAGACCCCATTTTTTATCCTACTCTTCCACCACAACTTCCTTCTTATTTCGAGTTGTATGTGGATGATCCTCAACATCATATAGTTTCATATGGGCTAGTATATTGTATAAGAGATAAAGTTTATCATCAACAGATATAGGTAGAACATCATAGGGTCATTATACAGGATATTATAGATAGATCAACTCGAGTACCATTACCTACAGATGAGGTGATGACATTTGTACATAGTATCGACCATTTTTTGTTTGCCCATCCAGACTTCTGTGACTCATTACCATAAAGGTATGTATGTTATATCTTCTATTTTATTTTTTATTATAGTTATTTTGAAATTTTTAAACTAATATATTTTTCTATTTAATTTAATAGGAATACTTAAAAGGTAAAGAAATACAATATATACAACAATAAGGACAAATGGATATGACATTAGAGATAGATTCCTGTAGTCTTGATAGATTTGCAAGATATTCAAATTTTTTGGTAGATCATAATGAGTTTCCAATGGAAGCTCTTGTTTGTGGATGTGCAATAAATTTGGGGATTCTAAAAAATTATATCATGGAGATTGTTTCTGAAGATTAATTTGGCATCAACATGGTGCAAATGTTTTTCCATGTAAGTCTTAACAAATTTTCCCTGCGTTATATTTATTAAAAATGTATACTTATGTCTGTTTTGTATTAGGTATCTTTATAACATGTGTGGGAAGAATTATCGGACAAATGTATATATATTCATGGACCTGCATTTGATATCCCCTGAAGCACATGCATTTAATGTGGGACAAAGAATTCTTTATATTGGTGAAAGATATGAATAGAATATAGTCATAGAGTTTTAGATGATTCTTTTTTGTGAGAGGTATGCAACGTGTATTTGGAAAAGAGTTTATTATGTTTTGTCATAAAAAAAAATAACTTTAAATTTCCTTTTATCAGTGGTCACTGGATGTTATATGTTTTTTACCCAAGGGAGAAAACACTTTATTGGATATTCCCTATCTATGGTGATGTGTGGGAATGTTTTAAGAATATTTTGGAAAATTAATGTTCAATTTCTTAATAGTTTTATATATTATAATTAATTTTAAATTTATCTCATTCGTATTATTTTCTAATAGGGGAGGGGTCAACTTTTAAAATAAAACACAAAGAAAAGGAGTTCTAAGATCAAATATGTAAAAGTAATGGTAAATATCCATTTATAATTTATAATTTTTTATGTTTTACATAAAAATAATATTTTGAATTTACACTCATTTAAACAGAATTGCCATGAACAACAATGAATTGTCAAAGGTGGATATTATATGCTAATATTTATGTATGAAACAATTACAACCAGAACACTTGTGAACTTTGACCTGGTAATATTTTATTTTAAACATTTCCATAATATTTCATTTGATTTATTCATTATACATTTTAAATATTTTCCTTTAACTTTTTTGTTATTTTATGACCCTCATCCCTATAGTGCTGAAGATTCCAAACAATTACAAGTGCAATGGTCAAATTATTTTACAGGTTTTATTGCATTATAGTTTGTTTGTAGTGTAAAATGTATTTTTGGATATTGTCATTATAATTGTGTATTTGGTAGCTGTTTAGGTTGGATTTAGGTTTTCTTATTTGACATTGTATGTTATGAATGTTATATATGTGAATGTTTAATTTTGGTCAACTTCATTTTTTGGTCTAGTTCTGATGGTTTTTCTGGTATGGATTCAAGTCTTGGGGGGTGTCCAAGATGTCCATTGGGGTGAGAGGGTGTCCAGGAGGGTGGGAGGTCTGTTTAGGGGAGTAGGGGGCCATCCAGAGGGTGTGTAGGGGTATGGGGGGTGTCTAGTGGGGTGGGTGGGTTTTTCGGGGGTGTGGGAGGGTTGTCTAGGGGGTGGGGGTGTCCAAGGTGTTCATGGGAGTGGGAGGGTGTCCCGGAGGGTGGGAGGGCTGTCCAGGGGAGAGGGGGCTATTCATAAGGGTTGCGGGTCCAGGGGGTCTCTAGGGGTGTGGGGGTGTCTGGGGTGTCCATGGGGTCGGAGGGTGTCTAGAAGGGAGGGGGCTATCCAGGAGGGTGGGGGGCTATCCAGGGGGTTTCTATTGGTTTGGGGGGTGTCTAGTGGGGTGGGAGGGGGTTCCAAGGGTGTAGGGGTTGTTCAGTGGGGTGGGGGTGTCCAGGGTGTCCATGGCGGTGGGAGGGTGTCCAAGAGGGTGGAAGGGCTATATAGGGGATTGGGGGATGTCTAGGAGGGGTGGGGGTGGGGGGTGATGTCGAGTGGGGTGGACAGGTTTCTAAAGGAGTGGGAGGGTTGTCTAGTGGGGTGGGGGTGTCCAGGGTGTCCATGGGGTGGGAGGGTGTCCTAAAGGGTGGGAGGGCTGTCAAAGGGAGTGGGCGTTGTCCGATAGGTGGGAGGGGGGGTTCCAGGGGTGTGGGAGGGTTGTCCAGTGGGGTGGGGGTGTCCAGGTTGTCCATGGGGGTGGTAGGGGTTTGAGGACGGTGGGAGTGCTGTCTAAGAGAGTGGGGTGAAATCGAGGATTTAGGGGCGGGGGGTTGTAGAGTGGGTGGGTGGATTTCCAGGGGTTTGGGAGGGCTGTCCAGTGGGGTGGGGGTGTCCAGGGTGTCTATGGGGGTGAGCGGGTGTCCAAGAGGGTGGTAGGGAAATCTAGGGGAGTGGGTGATGTCTAGAAGAGGTGGGGGGGGGGGGGGGTACAGGGTGTCTATGGGGGTGGGAGGATGTCCAGACGGGTGGGGGCTATTTAGAAGGGTGGTGTGGGGGGTGTCCAGGGGGTGTTCAGGGGCGTGTGGGGGTGTCCAGTGGGGTGGGGGTTTCCATGGGTGTTTGAGGGTTTTCTAGTAAGGTGGGGGTGTCCAGGGTGTCCATGGTGGTGGGAGGGTGTCTAGGATGGTGGGAGGGTTGTCTAGGAGAGTTGGGGGCCGTCAAGGGGGGGTGTCTAGGGGGTATCCAGGGGTTTGGGTGTGTCCAGTGTGGTGTAGGAATTTCCAGAAGTGTGTTATGGTTGTCTAATGGGGGTGTGGGTGGGTTGTCCATGGGCGTCTAGGGGTGTGGGGGGATATACAGGGGTGTGGGGGGCTGTCCAGGGGGTGTCTAGTTGTGTGTGTGGGTGTCTAGTGGGGCGAGGTATTTCTACGGGAGTTGGGGGGTGTCCAGGGGTGTGTGGGTGTCCATGGGGGTGGTAGGGTGTCCAGGAGGGTAGGAGGGGTGTCCAGGGGAGTGGGGGGCTATCTTGGAGGGGTGGGGGGCTATAGAGTGTGGTGGGGGGGGGTCTAATGGAGTGGGAGGGGTGTCCATGATTTCCATGGGGGTGGGAGGATGTCCAGGAAGGTGTAGGGCTATCCAGGGAATTGTGGACTATTTAAGGGTATTGTCCAGGGGGTATCCAGGGGTGTAGTGCATGTCCAGTGGGTTGGGAGGGTCCAGGGTTGTGGGAGGGTTTTCCAGTGGGGTGGGTGGGGGGTGCCTGGGGAGTCCATGGGGGTGGGAGGGTGTCCAAGAGGGTGGGGCTGTCCAGGGGGGTGGGTTTTAGGGGTGTTGGTGGGGTGTCAAGTGGGGTGGCAGTGTCTTGGGTGTCCATAGGGTGGGATGTTGTCCTGGAGGGTGGAGGGTTGTCCAGGTGAGTGGGGGCATTCCATTATGGTGGTGGTGGGGGGATGTCCAGGGGGTATCCAGGGGTGTGGGTCATGTACAGTGGGGTGGGGTGTCCAGGGTGCCCATGTGAGTGGGACGGAGTCGAGGAGGGTAGGGACTATCTAGGAGGGTGGGGGATATCTAGGTGTGTGGGGCGTTTTCAGTGGGGTGGAGGGATTCCAAGGGAGTGGGGGCTGTATATTGGGGTGGGGTGTCTAGGGTGTCCATGGGGGGAGGGTTTCTAGGAGGGTGGGAGTGCTGTCTAGAGGAGTGGGGGGAGGTGTCTGGGGTGTCCATGGGGGTGGGAGTGTGTCCAAGAGAGTGGGGGGATATCCAGGCGGGTGGGGGAGGTGGGCTATATAGTGGTGTGGGGGGTGTCCAGGGGTGTGGAGGGCTTTCTAGTGGGGTGGGCTGGTTTTGGTCTGGTTTAGGTATTGTTTTGTTCTAGTTTTGTTCTGTTTTTGGTCTATTTCACATTTTCCTTTGCTGGGCATAGTTTTGGTTGAATGGTTTTATTTGAGAAAATTGGGTTTTACATTGGTTATTTTATAAATGAAGTAAAAAATGCATGTTTATCGGTTTTAAAGTCGGTTATTTGAGAACTGACATAAAAATGAATGGGAATGGGTTTTTACATAGGTTATTTCATAACCAACATAATAAATGGAATAAAATAGGTTTTTACATCCATTATTTGGTAACTGACATAATAAATGGAATTAAATAGGTTCTCGTGTTGGTTATTTAGTAGTCAACATAGTATATATGTCATCACGTCGGTTATTATTTAACTGATGTGAAAAATGTTTGGAAGACTTGTTGATGATGTCGGTTATGAACATAACCAACATGATAATCTCTTATGTGGTGTAGTTTATTAAGGGGGTTATTCTAGAAAAAAATGTGAAAAAGTATATACGATGTCGGTTATTTAAAAACTTCCATAATAAAAAACGACTCTGAAGTGTTTTCCATGACGGTTTTTGATGAAACAGCGTAAAAACGTTTTGGATTGTTGGTTCCTATTTCGGTTTTAAAATAACAGCCATAAAAAATATTTATAATGTCTCATGTAATAACGTCAGCCAAAAGCCTACATAAAAAATAAAAAATAACCGCAGTAAAAACATTTTTTCACTAGTGAAAGAGGTTTTGTGGTTTCAAATGGATTTATAAATGTTTTTTAGAAATGATTTTTCCTTTTCAAGGGTTTTATGATAATGTGGGAATGTTTTTTTATTAAGTTGTCTTGTAAAATGGACTTTTATGGTTTGTAACATGATTTTGATTGTGTTGGCATAGACTATCACATGGGTTAACCATGGTGTGAGTGAGGAGTTTCTTCGATGGACTGTGAGAGAGTTTTGAGGGATGTTCATGTGAGCTTCCACTTTAATTATATGAGAGGTCATTTTCTCCATTGAAAATAAGACTATGTGAGCTTCCATTTTAGTTTCTAGGGGACCATGGGATCATTTAGGATGGAATATTATGTGGGATTCGATGTTTGTTACTGATATTCTATAAGGGGTCTTAGAGTTGGTCCTAGAGCAGATTTTGAGAGCTTCCATTTTCCTTAGTTGGCTATGATAATTTTTATACTCACCCACAATAGTCCTTATGGTTAGATACCTAGGATTACATTAATAATTCTATATTGGTCTACATTATTTATTTATTTATTTGGTTCTATGTTTTATTTGATGATATATATTATGCCCATTTCCATTTTTTCAACTTATATGGTTATATGATGATGATTTTATGCTTAAACTTTCATGAATTATTGTATATGTTGAGAATTGTGTGCCTTTGAGACATGTTTATTTATTTGATCCATGTTGAGAAATTATTTTCAAAAATGTTTTATCTGAAAATGGTAATCCAAATGGGTTTCAAAAGTTTATTTGAAAATTGTATGTTTTCAAAGTGGTTTAGTTTTTTATAATTGTTTTCATACTAGTTTATAGGTTTAAAATGGTAAAAACCTTAAATAGATTAATGGGGTAACATTATTAGGATTGGTTTCTTAAACCCTATATATTCCGTTGGGAATATATAGAATTATTTTTTTAGGACAAGGTAAGGGAAATGGATCTATGTTATATAAAGGATCATATTGATTAATTATCTCAATTGGTTGTTGGAGGAGACATGGTCTCATAGAGTTGAATTATGAGGAGTCTTTTGGGATTTTGATTCCATGGGTGATTTATATATAAGCCCTATTTTTCTTTTCCATTTAAACATTTATTTTTTGACCTTTCACTTGAGATACCATGTATTTGTGTGGGAACTTTGGCATGTTTTCTATATGATGTTTATAATGATTTATGGAATCTTCTTCTCATTTTCCACGTTATTCTAGATGTTTTATTATATATTATTGACTCTAATGATATGGGTTTGTCCATCCCATTTTATGAATGGGTCATTATATTTCATGATGGATGAAACTGTTCCCAAAATATGTTTGGTTATACTTGATTCTTTTCACTAGCCCATGGAGATCTACAATGCGCATCATGCCTTATGGCTGGCCTGATTGGGTGACATGTCATGTCAACCGATGATGGTTTTTTATAAAATGGCTTCAAAGTGGGGGGGGGTAATTAAGAGTTCTTAGAAGCATTTATTTAGAACCATTGGGACTCAAGAGGTAGGAATGAGGGAGTTCCTAGACAGCTCTTCATAATTTAAAACCTCGAGGTTCCAAGGGTGGTTTGGGATTATGGTAATGTATTGTTGCCTATTATGGGTTTTGTGTGTCGATAATTTGATGTATTTTCAAATTATATTGAGTCTCATATGATCTTGGGAGTCATTTTGAGTCTAGGGGATGAAAAAGGGATGTCTGGGGGAGGTTCAGGGTTAGTTCATACAATTAGTAGTAACTACATGAAACCCATGAAACCTTTACTTCCAACTCTAGTGACACAAAAACTGTTGGGGCATGGATTTCATAATTATAGGAAAGAATTTTACAGAGTATAAAATGGTTTGGATTTTTTATTTTATTATACTTTTTCATTTAGAGTTTCTTGAAATGATTATACTACTTGTTGTTACCTATGATGGAGGTTTTTTTGTTCAATTTGATGTAGTTTGAGATTCAAATTTTCTTTATGAAGCTTATGTTTTTATGCCTTATAGATGATTCCTCCTAGAAGAACCTCATATAAAAATTTTGAGGGTTGTTCAGAGAACACCCCTCATGTTAATCCTCTCATTGATCTAGCTTTGGTGTAGTTGTTAATTCATATTATCATATTCTAAGGTTTGGTGGGTTGTTTTAGGGAAGAATTGTTGTGGACCATGATGTGAATTTTAATTGGAAAACCCATCATTGTTCCATGGAAACTTGGGACCCAATGAGATCAAGGGTGGTGGCATATTATCGAGTGGATCTATGAGTTCTTCAATACCCTTAAGACCTATAAAGTGGGATTCAACTCTTATGTGATCGAAGGACTGAGTAGGAGTTGGTGGGAGACCATGGTGCTTTCGAGAAGGCATGAGTATCTCAAATGGACTACTTTTAAGGTGGATTTCAAACATAATTTCTATATGAATACCTTAACAGAGGTAATGACCCATGATTTATTAATTTCAGAGAAAGGGTATTGTTAGATGATGGAGTATACTACCTATTTTATCGAATTGGTGAATGTTTCTCTTGATCTACTTACAAATAATTAAGTTAAGTCTTGGTGTTTTGTGAGGGAATTGAGGCCATATATTAGGTATATGATTATTATTCTCTATTTACCGAACTAATTATAGGTGGGTGATAAGGCGATGATTTATGGTGATGATTTGACTGGAAAGAAAAGTATTTGTAGAGTTAATTCAATGCTTGTAAGACAAAGATATTCATCAATATAGAAGTGGAAGTAAGACAAGCCTTATAGGGGTATTGGAAAAATGTTCCAATAGCGAGTTGGTTCATCTCCCATGGATTATTCAGGGAATAAGCCTGTTTTTTTATCAGTGTAGGATGGTTGGATATAGTAGTCCTAATTGTTAATGTATTCTAAATAAATTCCATTAGATTGGAGTTTCAGAGAATATTAAGAACATGTGTCCGTTGGTTTTATGGGGGAGAATTGTGGGATCCGTGCTTTTGAAGGGATATCAGGTATAGTTAGAGGCTCCCAAGAGTGGAATATCTCATCCTCATGGTAATGGATATACTTTATAGGGATGTAGACTTAGGGAATTAGTATTCTTGTCCATCTCTATGAGGAATGGGTTATTATAGGGGACATAGATTCTAGGACGACCACCGTTATAGGTATGGTGTTTGTTTCATCTTCCATGGAATACATTTTATTTAACATTAGTGTAACTTATTACTTTATTTACTTAAAAGTAATCAATGGTATGGGTGCACAAAATGAGTTGATATCATATTTTATATATTTTCAATCCCCATTGAGTAGGAAGAAGGATGAAGGAAATAAGCTCCCAGGGATTTGTGTTTTGGTAGCTTGCATAGAAGTCACCTGGGACATACTTATTTTGGACTTGGTTGTATTCTACCTTACCACTTATATGGGTTGGTTGATTAAATTCAAGGAATTTTTTTAAATCTATCATTACAGGATCTAGTTTCTTATGTCTGATGGAAACAACCGTGTCTTCTAGGGTGAGTGGGATCCATGTAATGGGAGGGAACGACTGGTTTATTTAGAGTTAGGGTTGATCTCATGCCACCTATCTAGCTTGTTTATTAACATTATAGAGAATATTTTAGCTAGAAAAATTATAGAAGTTTTTGATAGGTACATAGATGTGTATCAAGATGATTATTTACAATTTTATCCCTAGTGATAGATTGAGTTCACTATTGATCATCTCCCTAGGACAATCCAGATTTCCTTATTCTCTTATCTAATGTATTTTACTGAGTTTAATGTGTTCAAATTCTAGTTAATGGATCTTGAGGGGAAGGGTTTTATCAATACTAGATTATCACCATGGGATTCAAAAATATTATTTCAAAAGGATTCATATGGGAGACTATAAAATTTTATAGACTATCATATTCTTAACCAAGTTTTTAGTAAAGAATGAGTAACCATTTCAAAAAATTTATGTTCACTTTGATTTACTCAGGGGAGCTCATCGACTATCAATTATCAACAGGAGATTTGGGTATGAAATTTTGTGGGTAAGGAAATAGGACATTCCCAATTCCCCCATTTGATTCCAGTATTGAAATTTTGAGTATTTGGTCAAGACATTTGGTCTTACTAATTCTATTTCAGTATTTATGTCATTTATGAACTGAAGCTTCCATTTCTTTTTAGAATCCTTTATGGTCATGTTTCTGGAAGAAAACATACTATATTCCAAGATTAATGAGTATAATAAATGAGATATGGATGTTGTTTTGTGTGTCTTGAGTGAGAAAATTTATATTCCATGTTGATTGTGTGTTACTTTCGGATCTATGATGTGAACTTCATGGGACACATGATTTTGAGGAAGTAGTTTTAGTGGTTCCAAGGAAATTGTGAGCACTCATGTGTTCAGAGAATCCCAAGAACATGAACAAGATATCTACATTTCTAGGCTTAGATGAGTATTATAAACACATAATGTGGGACTTCTCGAGGATAGATTCATCCTTAACAACATTGAATAGAAAAGGGGTAAATTTAGAGTTGGATAAAAGGTTCCAAAGTTCTTTTGATCAGTTTAAGACCCATTTGAAATCCATTCATGTTTTGAATATTATTGGGCATTGGAAAGCTTGTCCTCTATTTTGTGATGCTTCTAATGTGGGGTAGGGATGTGTGTGGATATAGGATGAATATGTGGTGTCCTAGGAATCACCGAGGCTACACCCACATGTGAATAATTATCCCACCCATGACCTATTATTACCAATGGTGATGAATGTGTTAATGACATGGGGACTCTACCACTTCACGGATCATTTACAATATATTTGTATCATAAAACCCTTAAGTAATGTTTCACATAGAGGAATCTAAAACATAAATATACAATATTGGTGGAATATATTCATAATTTTAATTTCTATATTGAACAAACACTCGGAAAGTGAAATGTTGTTGCTGATACATGGAGAATAAATCTTCTACTTTAGGTTGTTAAAGAGTTTGCTGATGAGTTTAATCTCATGAGTTTGTTTGTTTATTTGAGTCTTGAGGGATAAAAAAATGAAGCATAAGTTTTATGAGTAAGTTTGTAGGTTAACCCAACCTCATAAATTGAGATTGGTTTGATCAGGTATTTGACATAAAGTACTAGTCGATTACCAGTGCTTTAAAGAATGGGGATACCTCGAGCGAGTGTCTTGGTCACCTAATGGTTCTATCCTTTTTGTGAAGTGGTATGCAGTTCCTTTGATCCTAAGGTAAGATATGATGCAATAAGTTAATCATTCTAGTTTGGATGTTCACCATTAAAAAAAACAATATGTTTTTTGCCCCAAGGGGATGGTACTGGTGGCCTAGGAAAAGATGTGAAATGAATGATTTTTTTTCCAAATACTCAACCAGTTAGAGAATCAATGATGAAAAAATTGATGAGATGGGATGTTACAACCACTTCTTGTTTTAGTGTGTAATTGGGATGAAATATTTATGTATTTATTAATCAAGATACCCCATACATCAAGTGGTATAGATTCTATATGCCACAATCATTTAACAAAGTTAACCCCCTTTATTCCCATCAGGGATTCAATGATAGAAGAGGGTCTCAAACTCTTATATTGTTCATGATGTTGTTAAGAATTATTTATCTACATGAATTATGGAATTATAACATGATTATAATTCTAATTTTCATTTTTTGACGGGGCCTTAGGAGGCTTTGGGAAACAAGTTAAAGGTGAGAAGCATGTATCACCCATAGATACTTGTCCAGTCTAAACCGACCATCTAAACTCTTGAGCATATGTTGTGGGAATGTGTTATTGATTTAATGGGTTCATGGGAAAGGAACCTACCTTTTTCCAAGTATTATTATAATGATATATATCAAGAATTAATCAGGTTGGCCTCTTTTGAGGTTTTTATAGGAGGCCATCCTAATCTCTGTTGTGCTGTGTTGAGGTGGGTGAGTGTTCCTTGGTTTTACTGAGTGTTTTCTAGGAGATGATCTAGACATTTCATTTGGTTTCAAAATGTTTTGAGATAACTAAAATTTAAAATAATTCATATGTTGAAATTCATTAACATCAATTAGATTTTTAGGTTTGTGATCAGGTGTTTCTTTGGTTATCAGTTCGGTTGGGGTACCGTCACCTAGGTAAAAAGGGGATGTTGTCGCCGTGTTATACCAGGTTGTTTTCTATTGTGAAACATCTTGGAAACGTATCCTATCAGTTAGAGTTTCTAATATGGATGTCCTAGATATAGGAAATATTTCATGTTTCCTAGATAAGTAGGTACCATCCGGACCCATCCCATGTATTAGAGGGGGAATTTTGGTGTCATATCCTGATTCCACTATAGTGGAGCAACCTATTCATATCATGGATTGTCAAAAAACGTTTCGCTATATTAAGTTGATCCCATTAGATCATGTTCTCTAGAAGTGCGGTGGAAATAACTATGTGTTATGTGATTTGTATTCATTAGTGGGGGATAAATATTCTCACATATTTCTTTCTATATAACAACCTATGATTTTTCATTATGTATCTTCTTAAATAAATTCAATTTATTTGATATCTTATGTTTCATGCAACACCAAACATAAAAAAACTATGTTATACTATTAAATATTATCATGAATATTAGAATAGTAATGTGGCCATTATGAGTATTAATCCATCCATTAGAATAATAACCTATCCTATGATAGTATAAATAATATTTAGTAATCTCAAAATTGTAAATATGATATATTTATAAAATGGAATTAGTAAATAAATGATTTAAAAATGATAAATTATCTGTGGTTATTTTGGTGAAATGTAATTTTTTATTTATAATTATTTAATTAATATAAATATTTTCAAAATTATATTCATAAATTAATATATTGTTGTTTTATTATTATAATATAATTTTATGATACCATAAATAATTTTTCAAAGTGTCGTAAAATCAGTTATAATATTAAAATCGGTATTTTTCAAATATATGATAAAATTTATTTGAAATTAAATTTCTCATATTTTGAAATATATTTCCATAAAATGGATTCCATTTTTATTATCTAAACTTAAAAATTTGGTAAGAGTAGAATTTTGGGATTTTTCTTAAATAGTGGAATTTTTTATTAATAGTGAAATACTGTAATTTACAGTATTTAAAAATATGTGTCAAATATATGAGTTTTTGAGTCATTAAAAATATAAAAAAAACTTATTTCGATCTCAAATGAACTATTTACTATAAGTATTCAATGTAATCAACACTGTTTATAGTTCTGAGCCAAAATAATAGACAATTGAATAAAATAATCAAAAAACTCCTCTCCTCCCCCTATAAATACCACCCCTCACCATCAATTATTATTAAACCATATAAGACATATTTTTTTAATAAATTAAGAAAAATTACCTTTAAAATCTTATTCCCAACATTTTAGACCCACTTTTCTTACCAACAAACCAAATCCAAATGTCTTATGGAGGTTTTCAAAGATACGATATTCAAGAGGTAAAATCCTCTTTCATTCTCTTTTAATTTATTTTATTTTCTTATCCTATCCCACAATTCCCTATCCAAAGTGGGATAGAAATTGTAGTATTATATATATAATATAATTTTACAATGCTAAGGGATTACCCATCATAAAATATTTTCTCTTCACTTTTATTCTAAAAATGACAACATCATATGTGACGTGTCGATTCACCGCCTTCATGGATGAAGATTTTTCATTTTAATTAGCACCGTAAAGGATGGTAATAAAAAAATTATTATGGTTAAATAATATTTTAATATACATAATATAAGTTATATCATGTTATTTAACCAATATATAAGTATAATATTAAATAAAATGATACATGTTTGTGATGGGCGTAAAAACTGCCAAAAAAATTAAAACTAATTCATCAAAGTTTTCTATAATGAATTATCTTCAAACCATATAACCAAATGAAATATGATACCATTTAAAATTATGGATGTTTTTTAATACTAATTATTTTTACTCCTAGATTTCTTATTCCATTCTACATGAACATCCATAATTATACACAAGTGAACCGACCATAAAACCATGAAATGAACCCTCCCAGATCAATGAAATGAAACATTATAAATCATCAAAAGAGTAATAAATGAACTTAATAAAATTATAATAAATAAAATATGTGTTAAAAAATAATGGAATTATGTAATTAATAAATTATAATTTATTATTTTAGATATTAAGTTCATGTTCATAATTCATTCCTACTTAACTAAAGGGGTTTATGATCTTTGTTTGTTTTTTTGTAAGATATGCCATTTTTGCCAATTATTTTTTGCGTGTGGTGTATGTATACTAAAATTATATATATATTATCGTGAATTTCATTATCTTCATGTTAGTAAACATTTAATTGGATGATTATTAATTTAATGGGCCATACGACTTGATTGATTACAAAGTTTTAAGGGGTTTCCATCACACTTTAATTTCTATGGGACATATTCTATATTCATCACTAATTTACTTTGGGTACTGAACCTTTTATTTAATATCATAAATAATTTAATATTTCATTAAATATACATATTTCTTGTAACATTGATATGATTATTGTTAAGTCTATATACCGTTTTTACGTATAGTTTTTACTTGAAGGTTATTTTATTAGGGGAAATATTGATAAATATGTATCCTATACTCAACACATATATTTTGAAAAATTAAATATATGTATGAAATTTTATTTGGAATTTTAGTGAAGGTGGGAACATGAAATATATATCCACTATATGCATTGATATGTTTTATGAGATAATAATGTTAGTGATAAATTATTCAAACTTGTTTCTAAGAAGAATCAGAATGGTTTCTACCCATAGACTTAAACCGTCTTGTGAAAGGTCTTGATAATTGTGGTTTATATTCTAGATACATGATGTACAATTATTAATCATTTCCTTTATTCCATATTCATTTATTATTGTTCATGATATTTTCACAATGAAAAAATCTATGGATTTTTTTATTATCATTATATTTATTAAATGGCATGTGTTTATCAGATATTTACATTTTCATATTGATTATGACACCTTTATTATGATTAACTTACTATTGATTCATGTTTATGTTTTATGTAACCCTTATTGAGAATTTGAGCTCACAGTTTAATTTTTTTCCCTTACCTAGGTTGTAAATCTTAAATCTATTAATAAGTTTCATGGATGTAGTTTATTATACTTTATTATGTTCTATATTTAAATAATAATGCAATAAGGTAAACATGTATGTATCTAGTTATTTAATACTGCTAAACTGATTGATCCTTTGAGATGTCATCTCTTATATCTATACCATTGTTATAAAATCACCACTCACTATGGGATACTGGGTTCGAGGTTGTTATATTTGGTATAAAAGTAGGTTTAGTAGAAACCTTGGGAACTAGATGATAAATAAACACGATAATTATAATAAATCCTTATACTGAATTCTCGTCTCAATAGTCATGATGATTATGATTTAACTCAGTTTGTGTGACATTATTTATTGATATAACATATTGTAAGAAATAGAATCAATACCCTCGAACAATGTAGGTATTTACCTACAAAAAAATTCATCATAGTTGTTGTTGGAGCTGACCATATCATGAAAATATTAGGAAGGTTTACTTAGTTTATGATGAATAACTATACTACAACTATGTTAGATTATTTAACGTGGTAGAAGCCCCCATCATTTAGTGGGGATACTAATCTAGTGGTATCTGATTAATTTATCAAGTCCATTAAAAATATATTTATGGAATTAGTATGTGATGAAATGGAAAAGGTAATAATAGGGGAACAATGTGTCAAGGGAGATTATGATCAATGGTGTTTATTGATCCAGAATACTAATATAGAAGATTAAATAGAATACAAGGAAAGGATAACCTTTAATGAAAAATTCCATAATAAATATTTCTTTTATGAGAAATGAAATGAAAATATTAGAAAATTCCTTAAGTTTAGGAAAAAGGAAGAAGAAAGTGTTACATATTATGGGGCTACGTTAACAAGACGATCTAGATTTTCTATTGGTTACATACATGATTCATAAAAAAAGATTGATCATTTTTTTGAAGTAAATAATACATGTATCCAATGGGATCTGGATTCTTAAACACCCTCATTAAATGATTCCAAAGTATTATGTACCATAAAAATAGAGAAATAACTTGATAGATCCTATATGTTCAAGGGAAATAATGAGAATAATTGGTCATCTAATAAACATTAAAAAGTTAAAGCTTCAAATAAGAATATGGGAACAATGAAAATCCCATTATGTGATAATTTTGGTATGATTTGTCAAGGGAAATGGTTGAAATACATGGGAGTTTTTATAAGTGTGTAGAAAAGTGTCATCGAGCTAGTGAATGAAAGGTGAAGAAAGAAAGACATTATTTTCAATGCTTCAACTATAATGAAATTGGGAATTATTCAAACCAATATCCCATCCTTGAAGGGAATATACCATAGAAGAGGCCAAGGGGAGATGAAAAAGATTATGTGATCACTACAACTGAAATAGAAGTACCCAATGATGTGGTAGAATGTACATTAATTCTATCTTTAAATGTATCTAATTCACTATTTGATTCTGGATCATCACACTCTTTTATATTTACCAAGTTTTCCATGGAATGTAGATATTTCCCTTCTGATTTAATAAGGGATTTTATCGTCAAAATTTCTAAGGGAATCCTTATTACAAAAAGATGTGTTAGGTGCTCCCTATTATGTCATATAAACATGCTTTATTTTCGGAAATTATTATTATAATTATGATTAACATTGATATAATCCTTAGTATTGACAAGATTTCAGATTATTATGTGAAATTTTAATTCCAGAATTAGGAAATTATGACTTGTGAGAAAGATATAAAATTCCATATCTTTAGAGTAGAAACTTCTTCATTTGATTCTTATAAATATCCTTCCCTAGTAATTTTATTGAATGAAATTAATGGTTAGGAAGAGAAAAATATACATATATCAGGAAATTAATATTTAAATTGAGGATTTAGAAATTTTATAGGAATTCATTGATGTATTTCATGAGGAACTACCTGGACCCCCCAGATCATGAAGTTGAGTTTGTAATTGATTTAATACCTGATGCAAGACCAATATAAAAGACTTATTATAGAATATAAAATATGGAATTAGTGTATCTAAAGAAAAAAATAGAGTATTTGAGTAATAAGGGATTTATTCACCCTAGTGTTTCCCCATGGTGATCCCATATTCTCTTTATTGATAAGAAAGATGTATCCATGAGTCTGTGCATTGACTATCGAGAAGCCAATTCTATTACAATAAATAACATGTATTCTAGGCATTTCATTGTGGATTTATTTTAGAAATATCACATAGTTCAATATTTTTTAATGATTGACCTTTGTTATGGGTGTCATCATTTTAGATTAAAGAAAAAAGATATTTCAAAGACACCTTTTTAGTTGATATTTGGATATTATGAGTTTATAGTAATGCCTTTTGGATAGACTAATGAACCCTCATTTTTTATTTATATGATAAACATAATATTCACGGAATATCTTGATGATTTTTTGTTGTATTCATTGATGATATTTTAGTGTATTCTAAATGCTAAAATGTCCATGAAAATAACTTGTGGTCCATTATTGAGACTCTCGCAAAATAAGTGTTATATGGTAAAATTATTATATTTGAATTTTGGATTTATAATATTTATTTTCAACATCATGTTGTATCTATGTATTGAATCCCAGTTGATACTATAAATAAAAAAGGTGATCCATGAATTGGAAACACCCACGAACATAACTGAGGATCGTTGATTCCTTTGTTTAATATGATTCTATTTGTGTTTTTTTCATGATTTCTCTTGATTGGATAACTTGTTAACTAAGATCAAATGTAAAGGGGTTTTGTTTGTATAGACAAAATAATGTGTAGAACGTTTTTGATGAATTGATTATAATATTAGTCAATGATTCTATTTTGCTCTAACTTTAAGAAGTTAGTGGTTTTTGATATACAATGACGCATCCAATAATGGATTGGGTTGTGACCTTATGAAAAATGATAAATTAATTTCATATGCATCATGATAGTTTAAAATTCAAGGAAAAAATTATCCAACTCATGATCTTTAGTTTGTGGCATTAAATGTTTCACTGAATATATGGATACACTATCATAAGAAAAATATGTGATATATATACGGATCACCAGAGTTTGAAATACTAATTTACATAGAAATAACCTAACATTAGGAAAATATGATTGCATGATTGACATAATGATTATGGATACACAATACAATACCATCTAGGAAAAGAAAATAATGTTGTAGATGTATTAAGTACGAAATATCAGGTAATTATAACAAAAATAAGGATTTAGAAAGATCATATGTTCATGTATTTAGTAAATATGGATATGGAAATTTTTATGAAAGGGGAATCACCAATAATTTTTCGAATGATTTTAAAACCATATTTATTTGAAATGATGAAAATATCTCAATATGATGATAATAATTATGAAAATAAAATTAACATTTTTAAGGATGAAAGATTGATTGACTTCATGTATGAGGATTGAATTATAAAATTTGGTAAGAGATTATGTGTTCCATCAATACCTAATCTAAAAAGGTAAATATTATATGATGCACATAGCAGAAATTTATCAATTAACCCTGGTAGTTACTTACTGTATAATGATCTGGTGAAACATTTTTGGTGGGATAATTTGAAGCGAGAAATTGTTGAGTATGTGTAAAGATGTCTAGTTTTTCAGCAAGTGAATGCTGAGAGGCAACATCCTAGAAGAGTCATAAAATCTCTACCTATTCCTATATATAATTGGGATAACATTACTATAGACTTCATAATTGGATTACTAAGGTCCCCCTAAAAGAATTATATGATATAGATTATTGTTAATTTACTTAAAAATTAGAATATTTTCTTGATATTAGATAATATTTAACTCTTGATATCCTAGAAAGAATCTATATTAATGAATTTCTAAGACTTCATGGTGCACCACTATCGATTATGCCTGATCTATATCCCTATTATACATCAAAATTCTAGAAGATTATTTAGAATTCATTTGATATTGAGCTTCATTTGAGTACTTAATATCATCTTCAAACTGATGGATAGTCTGAAAGGATAATTAAAACATTATATGACATGTTTATATCATTATAAATTTACATTCAAGGTATATGGAATAAATATTTACCTTTTGTATATTTTTCATACGATAATAGTTTCCATTATAGTATTCAAATGGTGTTATATGATGCATTATCTGGAATGAGATGTCGTTCAACAACTTATTGGAATGAATTTTGTGAGAGGAGATTTATAGGTCCAAAACATTTTAATGATACAACAACAAAGGTAATGAAAATTCAGACTCAAATTAAAGAAGTTCAAAATAGGGAAAGAATTATCTTGAAAAACAAGTATTGGATTAGGAATTTCAAGTCGGAGATCTGGTATTTAAGAAAGTATGTCCATGGAAGGGTGTCATATGGTTAAGTAAGAAAGAGAAACTGAGACCCAGGTACATCAAACCATTTTAAATCCTAGAAAGAATTAGAGACGTATAAAACTCATTAGAAATTCCACTAAGTCCCTCCAATGTTCATGATGTGTTCAACATATAATTTTTAAATAAGTACATGTCAGACCCAACACATGTACTCACCATTGAATAAATATAACTGGAACTAGATCTATCATATTATTAAGAGATTAGTGAGATTATGGACACTTGAGAGAATGTATTGATAAATTGGATGACTATACTAGTAAAAGTTTTTTAGAGAACCCATAAAATAGAAAACCATCATGGGAACTTGAGCATATTATGAAGAAGAAACATCCTCATCTATTTGGAACTAAATATTCATGAAAAGTTTTGAGGATGAAATTTCTAAAGGAGGGAAGAATATAACAAACCATGATTTTTCATTACGTATCTTCTTAAAAAAATTCATTTTATTCAATAGATTATATTTTCCACAACATCGAACTTAAATGAACTATCATATACTATTAATTATTAACTTGACCATTGGAATTGTAATTTGACTCTTATAAATATTAATATGTCCATTATAATAATAACCTCATCTATGAATGTATAAATAAAATTTAGGTATCACATAAATGAAAATATAATATATTTATATCATGGAATAATTAAATAAATGTTTTAAAAATGATAACTTGTGGGTTGGTATTTTTGTAAATCATAAATATTTATTTAAAAATTTAGAATTAATATAAATATTTTCATAAAATAGAATCATAAATTAATATTTAATTGTATTATAATTATTAGATAATTTTATGAAACTATAACTATTTTTTCAAAGTGTCGAAAAATTAGTATGATATTTAAATAGATATTTTTTTTAACTAATGATAATTTTAATTGGAAATTTAGTTTATCATATTTATAATTTCATTTTTCATAAAATGTAGTCCATTTTATAAATCAACATATCATAAAACATTTAGTGTGTTTTTTGAGATATTTTTGAAATAGTTAAATTTTTGTGAATAATGAAATACAATAATTTACAATATTTATGATTATAAGTTATATCCATGAATATTTGAGTCATTTATGATGTAATAATCATTTATTTATAACTCACATGAATCAATTGTTGTACTTAGTCACAAGAATATACATAATTGACAGTGCTGAGCGAAAATAATAAACAAATGATTAAAATATTAAAAAAACACCTCTCTTTTCCCAATAAATACCACCCACTTTTGAAATTAGTGGTATTTGCGACGGGATATTTATGACAGGATCCTATCGCAAATAAGCATTAGTGACGAGGCCCCGTCACAAATAGCCTGTTTGCAGAAAACAACATCGTAAATATTATTTTTTGCGATGGTCCCGTCACAAATAAGTCTTTGATTATATACTTTATATATAAATAAACCTTTTGTGATGGGAATGTTCAACATTTCAAATAAGTCTCCGATTATATACATTATATATAAATACTTTTACGATGGGCCCGTCGTAAATAAATTTTTAAAATATATATATTTAAACTATTTGTGAGGGGAGCTCGTCGCAAAAGGTCTCATCACAAATAATAAACAATGTAAAAAAAATATTTGATAAAAGTATGATTAATTAAAAAATAATATTAATATTATTAAAGTAAAAAAAATAAAAAATATTAAAATTTTCTATATTCTCAAAAAAATATAAATAAATCATCAATTATTATTATTATTGTTATTAAAAAAACAAACATTAAAAAATATAATACTAAAAATATATATTTAAGAAAATTTGGTTAATGAAAAATTAATATTAATATTATTGAAATAATAAAATCACTAAAAAATTATTAAAATTCTCAATATTTACAAAAAAAATAGAAAAAAAATTACAAAAAAGTATTGTTATTATTAGTAAAATAGAGAAACATTAAAAAAATAATACTAATAATAAATAATAAAACAATAAAATAAAAAAATTAAATTATCAAATATTCCCACCAATATAAAATACAGAAACTATAAATAGTTCATATTACAAAAAATCATGAATTCAAATGTTTTTGACATAAAAAATCACTAGGGGGTTGTCTTCTAGAGGAGGTGGAGAAGCTGTAGAAGATGGTGGAAGGAAATCCATCCCAAAACTATGAGTCCTTCGGTGCATGTACTCTATCTGCTCGTGATACTGCTGCTGTTGCTACCATCCATGCATTTCCTTCTCATGATGTTGCTGTTGTTGCTGCTGCTGCTGACACATCTCTTCATGATGCTTCTGCAAACACTCTATAAGCTAATTTTGAGTTCACAACTGCTCCTGATACTGTGAGGTAGAAGATGATGCCTCTCCACGAGATCCTCTTGAGCTGGACGCTGATATCACAGTAATACCATAATAAGTACCAAGAGTTAAATAAGAACGGATACCAACTAATCGGACCTTCTCAAAGCCATACTGAGTTGCCTGCATCCATGCCGCCTAATCGAAATGGTGGTTACTAGTCTGATCAGTCATCTCGTCCTGACACTTAGCCTATGTTTGAGAGGTCGCAGCCTCATATGACCTATTTTATATTATTTGAACAATAAAATAATAAAAAAATATTAAAATCCTCAACATTTTCAAAAAAATATAAAAAAATCATCAAATATTATTATTATTATTATTATTAGTAAAATAAAAAAGATAAAAATATATAATACTAAAAAATATACATAATTAAATTATTATTAATGAAAAATTAATATTAATATAATAAAAAATTTAAAAATTATTAAAATTCTAAATATTTACAAAAAATTATAAAAATAATAATAAAATATTATTATTATTATTATTATTAGTAAAATAAAGAATATTAAAAAATATAATACTAATAATAAATAATAAAATATTAAAAAAATTGCAATATTCAGATCAATTTAAAAGATATAAACTGTAAATAATTCATATTACAACAAATCTTGAATTCAAATGTTTTTAACATAAAAAATCACTAGGGATTAATCTTCTAGAGAATGTGGAGGATGTGTAAGATATAGTGGAGGAAACATTATCCCTAAACTATTAGTCAAACGACATATGTACTCCATCTACTCTTGAAGCTGCTGCTACTGCTGCCGCCATCGATGCATCTCCTCCTCATGTTGTTGTTGCTGCTGCTATTGCTGATGCATCTCTTCATTCTACTTCTGAAAAGTCTCTATAAGCTCAGTTTGAGTTCACAACTGCTCCTGATACTGGGAGGCAGAAGATTATGCCTCTCCATGATTTCCTCTCGAGTTGTATGTCAACATCACAAGAGTTCCATAATAAGTACCATGAGTCAAATGAGAGTTGATACCAACTACTCGTCCCATATCAAAGCCATACTAAGTCGCCTGCATCCATGACACCTCATCGAAATGGTTGGCACTGGTATGATCAGTCGTCTCATCCTGCCTCTCATCCTGTGTCTGAGAGGTCGTAGCCTCATATGACTCATTTAATTCCAATTTTAAATTAAAATTGTGAAAATAATATATGCAGTTAATTGTCCAAATTAAAAAAAATATTAACAATAATCTGACGCTAGTGATCACCTCTAATCTCTCCAGTTCCTGGATCACTATACATCCTCTGATAAACATCATACTCCGTAAAATTAGGATGCTCGGTTGCCTTTATAAATATAAAATAAACTCTTTATATTTAAAGTTATATAAAATATTTAAAAAAGATACTTTCCAGATTCTCTCTATGTATACTTAATGTACGAATACCAGCTCGATGCATCACCTCCTAACTCCCCTTATTCTACCGACCCATTGAAGATCTCCTCTAAAATCTACCACCCAAACAGTGTAAACATAATCCATCCCAATCATGAAATGAAACGTACTCTGGTCAGTGGGCTCTACAGAACTCATCAAATTCTGTCACTCCTGCTTTCTTAATGGTCATCATTATAAAATTTTGCAAAAACTGATGGAAACGGTCATTCAAAGACACCTGCTAGGCTGCGTGGATAGCGTCACACATGCTATCATCAATGGGATACTATAAATCCTACAAACAATTTATAATATCAAGTTATTAATAAAATAAATTTCAAAACAAATATTATTTATTTACGTACCATCCAATGATTGAACATGTTGAGACGCACATCAATGGGAATATGTTACCATGTGATCCATGGTGGGGAAAAATAATTATGCAAGATAGTGTTCCCCTGTCCAGTATCTACATGTGTAAAACAATGAAAATGTTATAAATAATCAAACAATTATTATACATATTTAAAATTAATTTAATTAAATCTAACTAAAATATAAAGGCTACCATACCCTTATGTGAGTGGATCAAAGCCAAGGCATGGAAATCACTCAGAGATAGGGTCAAGATTCATCAGTCCTGCAAGACCGAGCCCCCTCCGCATACCCCCTGAACCACCAGCAGGCTAAGGGTCAGATAATCCAAAATCCCCATCATCCAAAGGTTTCTCAGATGCCTACAACTCACGAAATAGACTAGGTTCCATCTGAAACACAAAATGATTGTTGTTACCAGATAGTTGAAAATAACTATTATATATAGATATATATTTTTTATGATTATAACTATCATTTAACTATGTCAATGTTCACCTTCATCATCATATTCATATTTGACAATGTCAATGTCTTCATATTCATCCTCGACATCATCAATATCCATATGAGTTTCAGTTTCATCATATATTTTCATTTCAAATTCATTTGTAACATCATTAAAATCTCTGTCACCATCTATCCTTAATTGCGGGGTGTCATCATTGATATTCATCTCTATTTGTGAAAAAGATTGATTTTTAGCAGTCTCATGAAAAATTTCAATTCCTTCCACTTCAGCGGAACCACATTTAGTTTGAGTAAACTGATTTTCCTAAGATTTCATTTTTATTATGCCCCACCAATCACTCATGTCTCTTGAAGTAGCACAGTACTTTGCGTAATAAATTTGATGTTCCATTTGAGCCAGTAAAAATGGTTCATTTACTGAAATATGACTTTAATATTTAATATCGACGATTCCATGAGTCATATGAACATGAAAGACTCTCTCAGTATCCAACCACCGACATTTCAACATCATTATGTATTTCTGTCCTTGATCACACAACTCAATAATTTCATCTAGAATTCCATAAAAGTCAAATTCAGTTTCTATGTAATGTGATCTTCTTTGGAAAACTACACTATTCATTATTTTTTTATTCCCCATATACACGTGTATGAAATCAAAAACCATTCACCACATATGAATTATAAGATTTAACCATTTAGGAAGGTGGGTTACTCAACATACAAAGTTTCTTATCAATTTTATCAGCATGTTGAGACACTTAAAAATTTGTAAATCAATTATCAATATAATAAATAATAAATTAAATTGATATTAAACCATAAAAAATTTATGTTACTAGTTTTTGAAACCATTGATAAATTTTTTTTGACTGTGTTCTTCAAGAGAAGATGCTGTAATTTGTGGAAGTTGTTCTTGATATTATTATAATATAACTTACAAATAAAATAAGTCTACATATTGTAATATAAATTATAGAATAAGTGATTGAAGCACTCACAGTACAAATTATGTCATTTCTTCACAGTTGAGTAGAACATATGTATGATCTCTATGATGTTCATCATCTAAAAGCCATGATTCATGAACTCCACTGAAGCCAATATTTGGATAATTAAAACCTGGTAATTTATTATCAATTACATCATTAACATTCCCCATGTTCCATCCCATGTGGTTGTGTTTTGAGGGATATTGAGATTCAAAATAATGAGAGCAGAAAAAAGAAATTTCCTCTTGCGAATAAGCTTCAGAAATTGAGCCTTTAACTGATGCTTTGTTATGTAATTTTTTCTTCAATTTCTACATGAATCTCTCGAATGGGTACATACATCGAAACTATACTGGACCTCCAAATTTAGCTTCATGTGGAAACTGTAATATCAGATGTTCCATTGAGTCAAAGAAAGCCGGCATAAATATTTTTTCCAGTTTACATATAATTACAACAACATCTTCTTCTAGTTTTCTTAGTGCAACGTAGTCTATTGTCACTGCACAAATGTCTCAAAAAAATGATATGTCTATTATCGAATCCCAAATCATAGAATTCAACAAACCTCTTAATCAAATCATCATAATAATTTACATTATAACATGACAATCGTGGATCTTTAATACGATAATATAACCATTTTTAACACATCTTCCTAAATTGGATGCATAGCCATCTGGAAGACTCAAATATGGAATCCACTGACAAAATAATAAGCGAATCTCTTTGGAAAGTGTATAAGATGATTTTTTCTTCATTAACCTCTATGATATGACATTTTCTAATAGTTTATGTTCTGGTCGCCTAAAAATTTGGGCAAATATAATTGTTCCTTTATAGTATCTTTGGTCTTACCAGGTGTTTCCAAAACTATATGAAATAAATTATCAAAATAGTTCTTCTCAATATGCATGAAATCCAACATATAGGAGACCAAAAAATTAGACCAATATAGAAGATCCTAAAAAATGATTCGTTTTATTCAATTATGTTCTTTCCCAATGCCATGAATTCTCTATTGGTTTACTATTGGCCCAAATGTGATGGGAGGTAATGAAAATACAATTGATTTTAACTCTGTACCTGAGTAAATTTCTGGAGGTTCATCAGTTTCAATTGAATTTTTCTAAAATGCTATTTCTTCTCCCTAAAAGGGTGATCGGTTGGAAGAAATCTATGATGATAGTCAAAATAGCAAGGTTTTTTTCCATTGATGAGCATAATGGCTTTGTTGTATTTCATACAATAAGGACATGATTTTGGACCATATGTACTCCATCCATATAACATGTCATATGATGAAAAGTCACTAATCGCCTACATTAATTCAGCTTTTAATATGAATTTTTTTTCATAAAATAATCATATGTACTGACACCATTACTCAACAATGTATTTAACTCATCAATCAATGGTTTCAAATAAACATCAATATTATTTTTTAGGTGTACAGGGATTAATAAGGCCAAAATTATATAGGGATCCTTCATCAGTGAAAATGGAGGTAAATTGAAAAGAGTTATAAAGACAGGGAAACATGAATGCTGACTACCATAAGAAACAAACAGACAGAAACTATTAGTAGGAAGACCTAATCACACGTTTCATGCATCTAATGAAAAAGACAAATGAATGTGGTCAAAAATTTTCCATGAATCAAAATAATATGGATGACTCAAGATTTTATCAGTTGAAATATTTGTTTCTTCCATGACATCATTAACACTGTATTCTGAGACTTAAATAAATGCTGTAACCTGGGTGTAAGAGGGAAATATCTCCACTATTTTACTGGAATTGATCCAGACTTCCCTGGTTGAGCTTTTTTTATACCTCGATTTTCCACATGTGGGACAACTATACAATGACTCATTTTCACCAGAATGTAAGATGCAATAATTTGGACATGCTTGAATCATTTGATAACTAAGGCCCAGATTACGAACCAGCCTCTTTCTCTCCTATTAATTTGGAGGCAACACATTTCCTTCACGTAATAATGTGTTAACCAAAGAAATTATCTGATCAAAATAGTAGTTTGACATTGAATTATCTGATTTAATAGATATAAAATTTTCAACCGCATCTAATTTTCATATGTTGAAACTAGGATATAATGCATCCTCAGCAGACCTCAACAACTCATAAAATTCATATGGTTCAAACTCAGGAGTTAAATCAATATCATCTTGAGTTTCCGTTTGTTGAACAGATGGACCTACAATATCATGTACTAAATCTTGAAATCGTGATGGATCCATGATCAAGTTATCAGTATCCTCTCTTGAACTGCGTTCACTATGTTGATACTAAAATACAGAATCTGGTTGAAAACCAAACCGCAAGAGATGTCCCCCATCCATGTCAAATGTGTCAAACATTCTCAGAGCACATTTTTTACAAGGGCACTTTATTGTGCCTTCTGAAACATATTCTGGTTTTGATGATGATAATGATAAGAAATCTTCAACACCGTCAATATATACAGGATTTAAACCAGAAATGTTCAGATTTATACACTGATTTATCCATGCACAATTATTTAATAATGACTATTGTCGACTTCCTTGTTCTATGATTTTCTAAAAAATATAAAATCAATACTATTTTTGAATAACTTGAAATTATAAAAACACTATCTGAAAAAATATAAATAATTACAACTACTTCTTAATAATTACCATTACTTACAGGTGACACAATTTCCAGTGGATTAATGACTACTTTTTTTTTCGATGAATGATTTACTTGAAACTTTATCACACGTAAATCACAATGAAGAATCTGCTCGGAGGTACGCATATTCATTATCGTATGCACGATAATGAATATTCCTACCTTCGAAATATTCTTTATTGTGATTTCTGTGTGATAAAGTTTCAAGTAAATGAGTAATTGGACCAAAGTTCCACCTTTTCATCGATGAATCATCATCATGCAGCTATCACCAGTTGAAAAAATTATAAAAAATGTAGTCCAACTAATGCATATTCAAACTCATGCATATGAGATTGGATATGCATACATAGGAGCATACTTTGCATAATGTTTTGAGTCGGTTAATGTTGAAAGGAGAAGAGTAATCGAGCAAAATGAGTTCTGCCAATCCTCTGTAAAATGTGACGAGTTATTACAAGTTATTACAATTTATTACAATTTATTTTCTTCCTTATTAATACAAATTGTTAATAATTATTAATAATTGTTACTAATTTTTACAAATTGTTAATAATTTTACAAATTATTAATAATTGTTGCTAATTGATACTAATTGTTACTAATTGCAACAAATTGTTACTAATTGTTACTAATTTGTTTTTAATTTTTAGTAATTTGTAACTAATTGTTTCTAATTGTTTCTAATTGTTACTAATTGTTACTAATTAATGCTAATTGTAACTAATTGTTACAATTTGTTACAATTTCTTATTAATTGTTAGTAATTGTAACTAATTGTACAATTTCTTACTAATGTTACTATTTCTTACCCATAGATACTATTTCTTACTAATTGATACTATTTATTACTATTTATTACTATTTAGTACTAATTATTACTATTTATAAGTAATTATAAATAATTATAACAAATTTTTACTAATTTTTACTATATATTACAAATTATGACAAATTATTGCAAATTACTTATTATTATTACAAATTATTACTAATTATTGCTAAATATTACTAATTATTACTAATTATTACCATTTGTTAATATTGACTACTATTTACTACTATTTATTACTATTTATTACTAATTATTATAAATTATTAAAAAATATTAAAAATTATTACAAATTATTAGAAATTATTATGAATTATTACAAACTATTACAAATTATTACAAATTATTACAAATTATTTCAAATTATTACATATTATTACAAATTATTACAAATAGTTATAAATTACAACAATTTTTTACAATTTTTTTACAAATTATTACAAATTGTTACAAATTATTACAAATTATTACAAATTATTATAATTTATTACAATTTATTACAATTTATTAAAATTTATTACAATTTATTACAATTTATTACAGTTTTTTACAATTTATTAAAATTTATTACAATTTATTACTAATTATTAACAATTATTACCAATTATTACTAATTATTACTAATTATTATCAATTATTACCATTTAATACTAATTATTACTAATTATAAATATTTTTTACTATTCGTTAATATTCATTACTATTTATTAATTTTTATTACTATTTATTGCTAATTATTACTAATTATTACCAATTATTACTAACTATTACTAATTATTACTAATTATTATTAATTATTACTATTTATTACAATTTATTACTATTTATTACTATTTATTACTATTTATTGCTATTTATTACTATTTAATAACATTTATTTCTAATTATTACTATTTATTACTATTTATTACTGTTTATTACTATTTATTGATAGTTATTACTATTTATTACTAATTATTACTAATTACTACTAATTATTACTAATTATTACTAATTATTAATAATTATTACTAATTATTACTAATTATTACTAATTATTACTAATTATTACTAATTATTACTAATTATTACTACTTATTACTAATTATTTCTAATTATTACTAATTATTACTAATTATTACTAATTGTTCCAATTTATTACTAATTATTCTTATTTATTACTAATTATTCCTATTTATTACTAATTATTCCAATTTATTAGTAATTATTCGTATTTATTACAAATTATTCATATTTATTACAAATTATTCCTATTTATTAATGATTATTCCTATTTATTACAGATTGTTCCTATTTATTTCTAATTATTCCCAATTTTTACTAATTTTTAAAATTATTCATATTTATTACTAATTATTCCTATTTATTACTAATTATTCATATATATTACTAATTATTCCTATTTATTACTAATTATTCGTATTTATTACTAATTATTCCTATTTATTACTAATTATTGCTATTTATTAGTATTTAGTCCAAATTTTAACTATTTATTACTATTTAGTCCAAATTATTACAAATTACCCATAATTATTACTTATTACCTCTAATTATTACTAATTACCCATAATAATAACAAATTAACCATATTTATTACTAATTATCCGTAATTATTACTAATGACCACTAAATATTACTAATTACACCTAATTCTTACAAATTACCCATAATTATTACTAATTATCCATAATTACTACTAATTATCCATAAATATTACTAATTAACTATAACTATTACTAATTAGCGTCAATTGATATTAATAACTACAATTTACAACTACTAATTACTAATTACCACTAATTATTTATAAAAAAATACTAATTTTCGTTATTAATTATAAATTAGTACTAATTATTAATTACTACTAATTATTAAGAATTAGTACTAATAATTTCAATTTTTTTACAAATAAATACTTGTAATAAAACAATTTAAATCTAATTTAATTATAACTAATTTAAAATAATTAAAATTAACATAAAAAAATTAAATAAATACTTAATTAAATAAAATATAAATACCTTTAAACTTGAACTCCTATTGATGTAGATGACTTCACAACTTCTTCGTAAAAAAACTAACTCAGAGAAATTTTCTGTCTAAAAATAGAGTTTAGAAAGAGGGTGGAAATGAGAATTGAGAGGAAGAGAATGAAAAATGGAAGGAAGTACATATAGGTCAAATTAGTTGTGATGAGACTATTTATGACGGGTCCCGTCGCAAAGGCATTTGCCCGCATTAATTGCTGTCGATGGTTAAAAAAGTATTTGTGACGAGATCCATCGCAAAAAGATTCCTTCAAACACAATTTTTACGACAGGACAACATCTCGTTGCAAAAACCTCTTTACCCTGCCGGTATTTGCAACGGGTCCCGTCGCAAATACCCCCCAACCGACACACTATTAGCGACGGAGGAATCCCCACGTCGTAAATAACCTTCCTATGCTTTGGCACATAGCCCACGCCAAACCGCGCTTTACTTATTGTGACGGTACCCCCAATCCCGTAAAAAATAACTAGTTATCGGCGATGGGTCGAACCCCCCGTCGCAAATAACCTCTGGGAGGGACTATTTGCGACGAGAATTAATCATGTCGCAAATAGTCCGCCGCAAAAGGATATTTTTTCCATAGTGGCCTCTCACCACCCCTTCTACTCACATATTCTAATACTTTAATCATGTATAACGTATTCCCAATTACCTTATCAATACCATTATCCATTTCCAATACCATACGGTCATACCAAAAGACCAAATCCATGTTTGTTAAGGAGGTTTTCATGGAGAAGATATTCAAGAGGAAAAATCCTCATTCTTTCTCTTTTAATTTCTTTTCTATTCTAATCCTTTCCTCTCCTACCCTGTCCAAATTGGAATGGTAAATCCAGTATTCTATATATACATTAATGTTATATATATATAATGGAATGACCATTATCAAATGTTTTTCTCTTCTCCTTTTATTCTAAAAATGAAATCATTATCCATGATGTGCCGATTCACTGCTTTCGAGGACAATGAGTTTTCATTTTCCATTAACACATTATAGAATAGTCATGAAACAATTATTACATTTAAATAATATTTAAATATTCATATTATAAGTTATTTAGTATTCTAGAATGAACTTATAAGAATTATATTAAATAAAATTATACAAGTTCTTGAAGGCTTTAAAAATCGTCAAAATAAATGAAAACATTTTCCTCAACAATTTATCTAATGAATCATCCTAATACCATATATCCAAATGATATGTGAGACCATTTAAAATTATGTAAGTTCATTAACAGCAAATAATTTCACTTATAGAGTTTTTCATCCATTTTACCAGAATTATCATAATTATACACAAGGGATCCTACCATAAAACCATGAAACGAATGCTCCAAGAACAACGAAATTAAACATTATAACTCATTAAAATTTATTTAAATAAACAAAAATAAAATTATAATAAATGAAAAAAATGTTTAATAGGTTATTAATTATGTAATTAAGGAATCTAATTTGATTATCCTATACATTTCATCACAAGTGCAGAACACTTTTATACATAAGGTAAGGTGTTTCTCATGTCACATTATTTTCTACGAGATAATCTTTATTCACCACTTATTTATTGTGTGTATTGTATGTAGACAGAAAATTAATATATCATATCATGAATATTTTTATATTCATGGTATTCAATGTTTCATTTGATTATTATTATTTTTAGGGGGAATAAAACTCTATTGATTACTAAGTGGTAAGAGTTTTTCATCTCACTTTAATTTTTTTGGGACATATGTCATATTCATCAATTATTTCCTTCATTTATCACGCTTTTATTTATGATCATAAATAATTTAATATTTAATTAAATATTCATCTTTCTTTTACCATGGATATAATTATTGCAAAATCTATATACCATTTATACTTATTTTTTTTACTTTGTATGTTATTTTAACTAGAGAAATGTTGATAAATATATAACCTCTACTCAATATGGACATTTTGATGAATTAAATATATGTATGAAAAACTATTTGGACTGATAGTGAAAGTTGGGGTCCATAATTATATATCCCCTTGATTCATCTAATGGTGTCATGAGAAGAAATTATTAGCAACACACCCATCACTTTTGTTTCCAGGAAGAATCCATTGGATTTTTACCCATGGAGTTAAAATATCTTTTGAAAGGTCTTAATATTTGTGGATCATGTGATAGATATATAACTTCTAATAAATAATCATTTCCTTAATTTATTATTTAGTTATTACTATCCCTAATATTTTCAATGACAAAATATATGGATTCATTTTCATTCTCATTTTATTAGTTAAACAACATGTGTTTCATAGTTATTTACCTTACTATATTCATTATTCCTTATTGATGATGCTTTACTTATTATTATTTCGTGTTTCTGCAATATGTGACCCTTATTTAGCATTTGAGATATCCCTTTTATTTTCATTCCTTCCCCAGGTTGTAAAGATGATATCATTGAATAAGTGTCAAGGAAGCAGTTTCCTTTTCTTTGTTATGTTTTATGCTTAATTATCAATGTAATAAGGGAACCATGTGTTTATTTAGTTCATCAAGACTACTAAAATGATCGATCATTGGTGATGTGATATCTTGTATCTATTCCATTTTAGTAAAATATCCACCAACTTTGGCATACTGGGGTTAGTTTTGCTACACTCTATGGTTTCTTAGGGTCTTTCTAGGGGCATAAAGTTGCATGGTAGGGTGTTTGTGATACCATCGGGGACACTGGTAGGTATAATTTTGATTATATTATCTATTGGTTCATCTTTTTGAGTTCCCATGTTTTAGGGCTTAGAAATATGATTTTTTTGGAAAAATAGACCAGGGGCATGGTAAAATCATAGTTTGTTTAATGACGTAGCTAACCACGTGAAGGCATTGTAGAGGGTGAAAATGGGGGGTCTTCCTAGGTTGGGAATTGTTTTCTAAACAATTTGACACCCAAGAGTAACTATGAAAATTGTTTTTTGGGGATACTGTGTTAGCACATGGTTGGTTTATGTTTTTTCTAATTGTATGACGAATCCATGTAGCCTATCCATATCACATACATGTTGGGTTTTACCTTTATACCCCTATCAAAATTCAAACCCTTGGCCCTATTTTCCTTCCCATATCATGTGAAGCTCCTCCTCTATGGAATTTAATATCTTTGCCTCATTTGGAGTTTTTTTATACTTGGATTCTAGATTTTTTTGATTTAGGTTAGTAAATTTCTTTGAGTTTTCCTCTTCATTTCCTCCTTATCATTATTGTCCATCCATTTCCATGGATGTGTGGATCTCTAGATGGCGGGGATAGCCAAAACTAGAGTTTTAATGGAGTTTTTGGTTTTTTTGGGTGGATTAGGGGTGTGAGGACTTTTTATACACCCTTCTTGTGGTTATCGTGTAAGGCGATGAGGTTGTAACTGTTTCCAAGGTATGTTTTCTATATATGTGTGTTTTACATGGATTACTTTAAATTATAAACCATAATTGGTTTTGGATTTTTTATGGGATATTAAATTATTTATTATTGTTGTGTATTTTTTATTTGATGTGATTAATGGATTTTTTTAGAAATATTAGTGTTTATAGAGGGTTTTCTAAAAGGGTTTGTCTTGTATTCACACCATGTATTTTTTAAAATAGATCACAGTGGCTTTGTGGTTTCAAATAGATTTAAAAAATGGTTCTAAAATGTTTTTACCTTGGAAATGGTGGTTTGATAAAATTGGAATGTTTTTTTTGAAATTGTCTCTTGAAATGGATTTTCAAGGGTTTTCACATGATTTTGATCATGCTTGCACAGAGTAGAGAATGGGTTAATCAGGTGTGTGTGAGTGTTTTTTTCAAGGGGATGTGAGATCCTTTAGAGGAAAAACCATACGATCGTCTATTTATGTTTTTCCAAGAGTTTGTGAGAGCCAATGGAGGAATGATCTTACGAGATACCATTTTGGTTTCCTAGGGATCATGGGAACCCGTTGCAAGGAAGACCATTTGAGATTCTATGTTTATTGTTGAAATACAATAAGATATATTAGAGTTAGGCTTGGGGAATATCGTAAGAGATTTCATTTTTTTAGCTCTCTTGCATACTTTATTTATACTCAATCATGATAGGACTAGTGGTTATATCCCAAGGTTTACATTACTCAGGCCAGCTTTGTTTATATGATTTTATGAATTTCAATAGTTCCATGTTTTTTGGGATGAGATATGTTATTCCCATTTCAATTTTTTTCTGGTTATATGGTTATATGATGATTATTTTTTTATCACCCTTATCATGCATTATTGTATATGATTATCATGTTGTACCTTGTTTCCTTGTTAATTTATTTGATCTATGTTGATAAATGATATGGAAAACATTTTTCTCCAAAAATAGAAAACCAAAAGGATTTTGATGGTTTATTTAAAAATGATAATTTTTCAATGTGATATAGTTTATGAAAATTGCTTTCAATATAGCTTATAATTCCACATGGGTAAAATCCTTAAATAGATTTATAGTGGTATTGTACCGAGCTATGTTCCTCAAACCCTACGTATTCTTGAACCCCGCTGGTTATACCCCTCACTCTCCATGGGTGCTGGCGCAGGCTCGAGTCTCTCCAGACTTAGACACTATGCGTATTAAGAACAGGGTGATTCAAATCAATTGCTTAGCTGGGGAGTGTGGAGGGAATATGGACTTGGTCAGGGCCCCCTGCTGGGAGTCAGTGTTAGAAACCCACATTATTCACAAGAGCCACATCCCAGTTGGTGAGGACTCACTAGGTGCATCCAAGAGACCAGATATGAAATACGGGTGGAGGCATATTTCCAGGTTATCGAAGTAGTACTGTAGTATGCACTGTAGTAGGCACTGTAGCTGGTATTGTTCGGTATTGTAGCAGCTGGAACTATTCACCCATCTGGGCCTTCGGGCCACAGGTTTGGTCCTCGGGTCCTACAAGGCTTTCGGGCCACCCAAGGACTTCAGGCGAGTTGATTCTCAAGGGCTTCAGGCAACCTTAAGGCCTTAGGGACACCCCAAGGCCTTCAGACCACATGAATGCATGCCCCAGACACACTAACACAATGGAGAAGCCCTAGAAGAGGATTCAGAGCAGGTTCACTCACCAGAGTAGAGCCAAATGGATTGCCAGTATGATAGGGTATGGCTATGCCATCAGTACTAGCCTGTGCTTGCACAGGAAGCCTAGCTAGACGGTCATGCAAAGGTGGAGAGCTACAATTAAGATGAAGAAGTTGGGGAGGGGAAGTTCCTTGTAGATAGTCTGGTTGAATTCTCTAAGAACTTCGGGTCATGTAATCTCCTAAACCTACGGGCCAGGTAATATATAAGCCTATGATCCTTGTAAGGGTTACCCCTCATCCATTGAAAGGGGGGTTATCAAAAATCAATAAAAATGAAGGCCTTCGGGCCATTCAGGCTACATATGCCTAAAGGCATATGTAGACTTTATTTTATTGGAAACATGTATGGGAAAGGGAACCATGTTCCAGGGTGGATCTTCTTGATTATCTTTGTTTGTTGGTTGTTAGAGGAGACATGGTTTAATGGAGTTATCCTGTGAGGAGAAATTTTGTGATTTTGTTTCTATAGGGTATGTACATGTAGAACATATTTGGATTTTCCCTTTTATCATTTCATTTTGATATTTGAATTGAGATACTATTTATTTTTATGGAAATTGGTATCATGTTTTGTATATGATGTTTATTTCGGTTTATGGTATCTTCTTCTCATATGTTGTGTTGATCTAGATAATTATTATATATTAATGAATATGATGATATGGATGTGTCCATCCCATTTTATGGATACTTCATGCCAGTTTACCATGGGAAAAACCATTCATAAATATTTTTTGGTTATGATCGGTGATTTTCTCCAAACCGCGGTGATCAAGAATGTGCTTTGGTTCTTATGGTGGGCCAACTCAGGTGACGGGTTGGGTCAACACAAGTCAGTTCATTACAACTATTGTCCTAAAATAAAGGAAAATTAATCTAATTTATTCCTTTGAATGCTTTTTCATAAGATATCAACTTCAACCATATCCACGATTAGACATGTTTTTCAACTTTATTTGGAGCTATCAATATCAAAAGTATTCTTATTTTTTATTATAATTCTAATATGTAACCGTCTTAATCACAGTTCACCAACTTTAAACAAGTTACATCATTTATAATTTCCTCTCATTATAAAACAAAAATATTTAAAGTTATTCCAAATAAATTCATTCATATGAAATAAATCTTATGGGCTTGATCATGGAGTTAGTACACACTTATTAAATTGTGATTCAACCCATCATTAAATAATGTATTCTTCAATTCCATCATTCATTCTTTAGTGATTTTAGAACCAACACATTCAATTTTATGTGGTCAAAAATTAAAACAAAATTCACTAATAATTTATTTTACTTCCCCACATCCTTAAATAACTTTAAACATCCTATCATATTTGAGAATTATACACAATCCTAGATCCATTAATATTCATCATGTGATTCATTGGGTGTAACTTCAACAATCAAAGCATTATCATTTCCTTTAACTTTCATCTTATGAGACTTTTGAGTATTGTAATTCTTACACAAATGGGAAAGTAAAATTATGAGACAATATTTATAAAATTGAATTGGATGGTCACATCTTCTATAAACCTCTTCCAATGGTTGATACTTATTATCTACCTTCAGTCCTAAAAATAAGATTAATTTTATAATTTTATCCTTTATGTGGGATGAATCCCCATCAATTTTTGACTACATTACCTATAAGAATTTAGTGATATTTATAATCAAACAAAATTATTAATTCCATCAACCCAAATCCTCCACAATTCTTGGAATGACCATAAAATTTATACTTTTGTATGAAAAACCATAAAATTTAGATACTGAAACTTTTTATTCTTCCATATTCTGGCTCTATATTTTGAATCATTTTTAGGATTCAAATTTTGTATTAACTACCAAAACATTTCTATTTACTGTTTAATTATTTTCATACCTTTACAAATCAATATTTTTAACAGTTTCTCTTATAAGTAAATGTTTTCATTATTTTTAGATCTCTAAGAATCATTTTATTTTTCCACAAATCATATTTATTCAACAGACAATTAAAATAAAACTTCCCACCAATATTTTAAATTCATATAGAAACATTTAAATATTTAATTTATTTAATATAATTGAATCTCACTCACCTGTGAGAATTAGAATCATTTTATAGTCTTCTTATTTGAGTTTTCTCAAACATATTTAATATAATTATAAAAGATTAATTTTCCTGTGTATAATTTATTTTATTGCATAAAAAATTTGTATTATACATTATCAAACTACATATAATTTTCATTTTATTTCATTTCCATGTTAATATTTTTAATACAATACTTATAAATAACCTTTTTCAATCTATCAATCCCATTTTCCAACATTGACTCTTTTTCATCACATATAAATCATTATTGACAGAAAATTGACAACTATTCATCAAAATCTTTTTCTCATAATACGATTTATAAATATTCAATAGACACTCACTGAGTTACCAATTTAACATAACGTTTATTTATTTATCTTACTTGATTTCATAAACAAAATTCTCTCATCACTTGTGAATTCTTTTTTATTTACCCTTTTAATAAGAATCGTTTAATCATCCTCGCTATATTATTCTACTTCATAATCATCATCACTACAATAACTGTATTCAAACATAGAGTATAATTTTATATTCTTGAATTTATAGAAATTATTACCTTTCCTCTTAGAGAAATAATTTTTTTCTTACTTATTAATGGAAATTCTTGGATTCTCATTCTGATCAGCACTAATTAAATGTTCTCCTATATTTATACAATTTTATACAAAATACATAATACCCCACTGCTAAAACACTTTAAAGGAAACATAATAAGAATTTTATTTTTTAATCTTCTTAAACTCTTAGATACCAGTGAAGTGATCTTATAAAACTTCACAAAAATATATTGATGAAAATATGAATTTTAACATCATAATCTTATTCTTTTTTCCTCTTATTTTATTTATTCATAAATTTTAAGGAAAATTATCTATCATTATTTCTCTTATTCATCAAGACACTTTCATTAAACATTTAATTAGAAATAAAAATGCTATGGAGATCATTATAAAAAGTGTACCTAGATCATAGTATTCAAGTGATTACATTTTTTCATAATATCTATCTATCAAGATAAATTTTATCTTCTTAGAAATCATAGAATATTGCAACTTCTCACCAAAACCTTTGACGATGTTCACAATTTATATTACTCTTGTAAGTAATTCTCCATTGTTTCATCATTCTTCTTAAGATCATCATATCTAAATCAAAAAACATTAATATTATATTACTTCAATTTAATGTGGCCTTTATATTTTTTAAATGTTTCTGAAATTCTTTTTATTGTCTTCATTCCCTTAACCTTGAGAATCACATTCATTGAAAGAGATGATAAGATGGAATTACATGAATTTAAATCATTTTAAAAAGTATTAATATCCAATACTATCATAGTTTTAGATTTAGTATGATTAATAAACCCATCATTAGTTTCCACCAACACATTCAAACTAATGAAAAAAAAATGTTAGCGTCCAATATTGCCGGATATAATAATATTTTCTATAAAAATCAGGAATCCTTTTCTTTGTTAAATAGATTTTGGTTTTCAATATTTATTAAAAAATTTAAAAGACCAAATAATTATTCTAAAATAGTAAATTTATCAATAAATAATAGAAAAACCTACTGAGTTCAGCAACCTTCAAATAATAAAACTCTAAACCTATTTATCTTCTATAGAAACATAAATTCTTCGATGCTAATTTTGGTGGTCCCAAACATGATGAGGTTCACCAATGGGGTTGGTGGGGGTGTCTCAGTGAACTTTATATTATTTTCCCCTTTATAATGTCTTGTGAAATCAATATTCTTCACCTGTTAGAGTTGAAAATATGAGTGTTTAATTCATAGATGATGGTAGAGGGGAACAAAGTCGAAGTGAAAGGCTCAAGGATTTAAAATTTTAATTAGTAGTTCAATATCATAACATATTATCAAAAAATTTATAACTCTGTAAACAACTCAAGGGTACCGCATGAAAGGATTTAATTATAATGATATATTAAAACTTATACCTCATTCAATTTGAAGACCTGATCGAGTACCCCTCATATTCATTGATTTATTCTCAATTGATATAATTTAATATCCCTCTAGATCATCCAAATATACTTCAAAAATCCTAAAGATATTCTAAAAATCACAATACATGTGCTAGTGTAGAGAATCAATGATGCCTTCGATGTCCTGATGATCACTGCTAGAGTGTTCCTTCGATCCACAAAGTCAAACATGGATCATTTCATAGTTTTGGAACTTTCTCTCATTGCGATGTGCGGGTGATGAGATAGAAACTCTCATATTTTATTGGATGAATTGTTAGAAAAATTAAGCATTCTCCTACTTAAATACTGAGGTTAAAACATCCAGAAACATATATATAGCTTCTAAATATATATTACCTAGAAAATATGCCATAAATGAAATCTTATGAACTATTTTTAGTGTCATAAAAATAATTTATATTTTTATCACTCACATGTAATATAATAAATATATTACATGATAAAATTGAGTCATTAAATTTAATCAATATTCCCATAAATATTAATTTAATAGTAAATACTAATTTAATATTCATTCATTAAATTTTTTCCCATGTATTTACTATAAAAATAGTAAATACATTAAATAAAACAACTCAAATCCAATTATATTATAATTAAAAAATGAATTTCTTTATTTCTTATTGATCATTTAAACCCAAACATCACAAGAACCCAATTTTGGGTCCCACCATGTCCTATACCCCTATTTATAAGAATAGGCATGACTTATGAATATTCAAAGTGTGTGACCCTATAAGACCATATATCGATATTATAGAGTACTAATCATAGACTAAGAGTGGATTCTAGTAACCCATTAAGGCCTCTAAGGAGATAAGGAATAATTTATGTAATGTAAACCTCATATGAACACACATCATGTAATATAGTCCATTTATATTTTGATATCTTATAAAGAAGGATGCTCACACTGTGTCATAATCCTTTCTTACATTATTATTCATTGGCCTTACTGGATGGACATACCTTCCTATACTATCTACATATTTTGTAAAAGGCACTACCATTTTGATTAATTGGATTTTAAATATCACATCATTTTACAAATGAAAATTTTTATCTTGATCATTTAATTAATTCCATGACACTGGTGGTACACCCAACAAAATATAACTCACTATGGAATAAATTCCATGTTTTTTATATTACAAGAAATTTTTCAACAAAAAGGTCAACATTAAAAATAATTCATGTTAGGAGAGTAATACATGTTCTAGTGGATAAGAACTACCATTGACATCCAAAACATATAATGTTCCCATTGGAGGGTCAGTTCTTAAGATGTTATATACTTATGATCACCAAGAGTGAACTTTTTGATAATAAGTATCAATGCTTATAAGACAATTAATTCTAATAGTCACACATCACATGTTCCATGTTAGCATTATGTAACCATAGTATATATCCTTAAGATCACATTCATAGTATATTGAGTTTCTCATTATCGTTGGGAACATCTATAACCTTTTGATATGGCATATAATCTAAAAACATTACCATGTAAAATGTACATGAAAAAGTAATTATAATATTATTATAATCGAAAAAAATGTATATATATTTATATTAACCTGTATAAAGGTTATCATAATCAATGTACATACACGATTTTGGTCTCGAGTACCCACTCAAAACAACATTCACTGAGGAAATAACCAAACAGAGATACTTTATGTAAAAGTTTCCCTACTCAAAATGAGTATCTAATCCTTATAATGATCAAGACTCACCCATGAAAATAAATTTTTTCGAAATCACTATCATAAATATAGAAAATAAGGGTATATCCTATAATCATAATATAATAATATAAACAATTTTTTCACCCCAAAAAATCATAAAATGTTTTTTTGATATCTTATACTTCACTAAGGTAGGGGTTATACTTATCCTTTAATGATTTTCTCCAAAAAATATAATAGTGCACTCATAGATATAAAATATTTCTCATAGGATTGAATTTATTCTTCCTCAAAACACATCATATTAGTGATGATTACACACAAACCAGTGAGTGCACTTCTTCCTCCTCCTGTTCTTCTACATTTCATACTTATTGAAAATTTGTAATGAACCAAAATTTAATAAATGAAATTTATTTATGAATGAATAAATGTATTGTTAAAAAATTTAGTTATAGAAAACACATGTACTATATTTAATTGGGTTATTTTAGGCCGTTATTAAATATAGCCACAATTTTTCTATTGGGATTAAATGATCATTAAGAGTTATAATCATTTAAAATATATCGGGTCTATAGAAACCTTTAATATTAGTTTATATAAAGGGTTATGATAAAGTGTCTTTTCTACAAATATAAAAAGTGATGACATAAACTAGTAGAATCATACCCTATGAGGCCCATTTATTAAAGATTTTATTGGATAGGGAATCACACGCCTTTTTCCCTTTATGAAGACCATATTAAGATTCAACAACTAAAAATCGAGTGAAACCATTTATGATATAATTTCAAGCATATCAAGATCACAACACAAACGATGTTTATCAAACCATACCAAAGAAGTACCACCATCATAAACCTTACTCTTAGTGTGTAAATTGGTGTAATAAGGTTTTATGTGTCTAGAACCCAGTAGTATGATTTTTTATAATATATTTTCAATAAAATTGTGATTAAATTTTTCCCTTTGAATTATTAGTTCATATATAATTATATAATGAGTTTGATAAAAATAGAATTTTGATATGAAGAAACTAATATGATATTTTTGGGGAATATAAAGTTTCAATTGATTTTTTTTGATAAATTCAATAATTTTTAAATAAATGTTAATTTCATTAAATATTCATACTAAATAAAATTTATTTATTTATAAATGATAATATAATTTAATGAATTCCATTTAATATTTATTAGGGTCATAAATTAGTTAGTATCATAAAAAATATTATTTCCCAATAAATTAAGATTTATTATTTAAAAGTGTAAATTCTAATATTTAGAAAATTATTTTGGTAATATAAATGTTTATTTTTTAAATTAGTGATATGTAATTTTCCAATGGTTAATTTTTTAATAATTTTATATGAAAGTTGATTTTTTTCAGTAAAAATATAATAAATTATAAATATACGATATGTATTATGATATCATATTAGCCAAAAATTTATGTATTAAATGATATAAAAATAATAAATAACGAAAAATGGATTTCTTATTTAGAATAATGTATTTTTCAAGCAATTTCATTTACTTTACAAACCTATAATGAATCCTCAAAAACATATATTATATTTTATGGTTTTAAAAACCATTCTTTATGATCATGGCCCACCTTCACACTTTAAATGATATTAATTTAACGATTTATGTTATTATAGAAATATATTATTAAAAAATACTCTTCTTTATAAGATACTATGGGAAAACCATGGGAATGTTTTTGGTTTGGAGTATTTTATCACTTAGGGTCGGAAAACTAATTTTACAAATTAATAAATAATTACCCATATTTTTCTATAAAAAACCATCATACCTCCAATTCCTCTTCACTAAGACCCCATTTAGAGTTAATTTAATCAAATCAACTCTACCTATAGTCCTCCCATGGTGTTCCCAATTTCTTTATAATCACCTCCCAATCTTTTAGAATCACCCTCTCAAGGTAAGAGATTATCTTCATCTTCCATTTTATACATGTACTTTATTTGTATAAAGCCTTTTTATTTCAATTTTTTCATGTTGAAATGTGTTTTTAAACATCACATTACAATGCTTATGTTTCCAATGTATTGATATACGACCTTTCACTCTCATTAAATCCTTCTATGAACCTTTATCTACACCATTTATGCTCGAAATAGTTTTCTGTGATTTTCCATGCCAAACTATTGTGTTCTGAATACCCATTACCATTTGAAATAAATGGAATTCACCTAGTTTTACCGATACTTCATTGATTTAGTAATTACATTTATATAACCCACACTCCTTACGTTTTGGATTCAAAGCATTGAAATGTGTTCTTATAATGTATGATCTTTGTGGAACACAAATTCATGTACATAATATGAATGATATGGGTGGGACTAAAATTATATAGCCTAATAATTCATTGGGAAATGACTTATCTAATGAGTTACCCTATATAGTGCATTGGTATTCAACCTAATCGCGTTATGTTGTGAGGTATTTTGTTTATGATTCCATGTTTTATTTTATTACCACATTCCTATAGTTCAATGATGTTATCAGATTATATAATGAATAGATGTTTATAATTATTCTTACCACCCTTCTACTTCATCATGTAATACCTTGTTACTCTTATTCACTTATTTAAATGGAGGATAAATGGACTATAAGCCACTTGGCTATCTCGTGAAGTATGAGAAGATAAATGGACTATAATGCCATGCTATGGAGTTTTTAAATAATTTTATTATATACATGTTTCATGTTATTTTGATATACTTCATATTAACTTAAGACACTACACCTCTTAGTATTTTTGGATTGAATTATATTAATATTAATGTGATAAGTCATGAAATAATGTGAGTAATGAAAACATTTATCATAGTTTATATCAGAGCAATGTCCAGTTATATTTCATGATAAGGAATGGAAAAACTAAGTGAAAACCTTAGGAATAAGAATAATCATTAGAAAACATCCCTATATTTTGGTATAATATAGAGTGATTGGTTTATTATCTTTCAAGATATTCTAATATGTTCAGATGGCTACCATATCCATTGGAAAATTCTCCCAAGCATAGAAATTAATCACCTGGGGTTTAATTTCCTATTATTTTCAAAGTTCCCTACTCAATTTAGATACTTCTATGCTAGTTTTGTCCTTGGATTATCCTATTTATTGTTTCCATTGAGCCCGGTGTGTCAACTTTGTTATTCTTTTTTCACTATTTATATCTCTTTTTAAGAGTTGTAATTATTTTTATCTAAATAATATCTTACCATATTTGGGTTTTACGATGGTATATGATGGTCACAAGTGGTCTTGGTCTCTTACCAAGGCATTTCAGTGGGTGATAGTTGGTTAATCAAGCTATAGTCAGATTGGATTTCTTCATCCAAAGATATATTCATATCTAAGAACACCCGATGTGGATTTGATTACAAGAAATAATCCATAGATCTTTCATTCGATGGTTGTTTGGTTATTGGGTGGTGGATGGTTCATTTAGTAGTGTTATTCTATCAACTCTCTCCGACGGTGGTGTTTGAAGCTTAGGCGGTGTAGTGGTTTAATTCATGAATTGGTTTTCATAGATCTATGGTTCTTCTTGGTTTTTAGATGATAGCCAAAAAAAAATTTAGTGCTTCTGACAGATATTCAAGCACATATGGAAAAGGATTGAATGGCTAATTTGGTTGGTCACCAGTGTCTTTATTTTATAGTAGATATTATGTCTTTGGTCAATGAATTAAGATACTCATTGAGGATAAATTTATTGGTTTATTGATTTTATTGAGTCTTTTTTATCTATTGTTCTCGATAGAGTATGCTTTAGAGATGTAAAGTATCATTCATTTATTAAGTGTATAAGGAATCATTCATGTTTTTTTGTTTGATTTTTCATTCAATTTGTTCTTTGGACTGGGTTAATAATGGGATGCATATGTCATTGTGAGAACTAGATTATTTCTTGTTGAATTAGGAAGGCAGTTTTTCTTCTTATAGGTGTCACTAGGTCGGTAGCCTCAAATGAGGGATGGGTCTTTTGACACCCATAATCAAACCAGATGTCCTCATTTTGTTTGGATGGATGGGAAAATGGTCATTGGTTTTTCATGGGGATATTTATATTATTTTGTGATGCATCTGGTTGATAGTTCAGTGAGTGCCTCACAAGAACCATCAAGTGGGTGGCTTGAGAGATATGGCTAGGTGTGTTCGAAATTATTGTCCAGTCCTCCTCCCACATGTTATTGTGGGGAGAAGGACTAATCTTCCATATTTTTTTCTTTCATTCCACAATTATCGGAAGGGGGGAGGTGCATCATCTTAGAAATGAATCACTACAACATTTTCCAGAAGGGGAGAAACAATACTTCTGGATAGTACTTGTTATGATATATGTGTCTTATTTGGAATTTGGAACCATATAAGGGACATGGATCCTATTTTTTGGATAATTTTCATTAGGGTCATGTAATGGGTGAACCTATTTTCCTAGTTCTCAGAAACTGAATATATTTTATATGATTAATAAAAGTGTTCTAGATCCCCAAACTTTTCAAAAAAAATAGATTGAGTGGTTTCATATAAATTAGATCCATTTTTTGATACTACATGTGGATGAGGATTTTAAAAATTTATACCTAGGGTTAAATGTATCTCCTTTATAATGTTATGTTTAAAAAAATTCCTTTGTTAACAACAAAACGTTTTTTTATAAAATATTCTTTTGTAAACCAGGGAAAATATATGCTACTAAATGTTTATAACTTTTTTTTCTAAGAAATAGTTGTGAATGAAAATGAAGTTTTTTTTCATAAAGCTAGAGATAGAACACGCTTGATCATACTCAGATCATAAAAAAAAAGTTATTGAGTAAGAAGTTTTTTAAAATAAAGAAATTAAAATTATTTTGAAAGGAAATTGTTTTCATAGATAACGACAATTAGTATTATAAAGAAAAAGTGTTTGTTGATGAATCTTTTTATCTACTAAAAAGTTATTTACTAAAAAAAAATTATTTTCTACAAAATTATTTTTTAATAATGAATTTGTTTTCCGAAAGATGTAGAAAATATTTTATTTTATAAATTTTGGACTTTTTGAAATATTAGAACTTTTAAATAGAAGTAAGATGATGCTTTTCAGTTTTTTAATATCCTGAAAACAACATAAAGAATTCATGATACAAGCTATTATTTTTAAAGGGGAAGAGATGATGGAATTTATACTGTTTCCAAAATTATATTTTTGTCACCTTATAAGTTATATCAAACAGAGAAGTTTAATAGAATGAGAAGTTATAATGAAAAAATAAGTTATAATAGACTGAGAAGATATCATGGACTATTATGTTATTAAAAAAATAAGAAGTTATAATAGACTAGGAAGTTAAAAAACACTGAGTTATTCTAATATGATAAGAATTTATAACAGGATGAGAATTTATAACAGACTGAGAAGATATAATAGAATGAGAGGTTCTAACAAATTGAAAAGTTATAATGGACTGAGAAATTTTATCAAGCTGAGATGTTCTATTAGACTGAGATGTTTTAACAGACTAAGAAGTAATAATAAATTGAGATGTTCTAATTATTTGAGAAGTTATATCAAACTGTAGTCATAAAAAACTAAGAATTTCTAACAAAATGTAATGTTCTAATCGACTAATAAGGTCAAACATTATGAGTAGTTATACTAGACTAATAAATTATAAGGGACTGAGAAGTTCTAAGAGAATAATATGTTTTAACAGAATAAGAAGTTATAATGGACTGATAAGTTCTAACAAAATGAGATGTTTTAACGGACTAAGAAGTTTTAACAGACATAGGAGTTCCATCAGACTAAGATGTTCAAATAGACTGAAATGTTATTCCATCATATTGATAAGTTCTTAAAAACTCAAAAGTTCATATGGCCTAAAAAGTTATAACATACTATGAAGTTTTAACAGACCCATAAGTTCCATCATATTAAAAATTTATAATAGACCAACCTTTTCATAATATAAATTTTTTATCTATTATTCAGAATTGGAGAAGTTGTTTTTTAGAATTCAATAATTTTCGATAAGACATTAGAATAAATGATACTTTTTGAAGTGTTAATTGTTGAAGTTAAAATAGATTTGGAATTCATGTTTTTCATTTTTTTGATTGGTAAAAACATTTCATTTTCCCATTATTTGTATTTATGGAGAACCTATTAATATTTGTGGAAAGTAAATTGTAATTTCTCCATGTTCTCCCATCAGAAAAGGATCTTTTACGCAGTATAATTGGTGATAGAATCGATTTGTCCAACTGAGGTTATCTTGTGTTGAAGAAGTTTTTTTGGATAGAGGGTTTTGGTTAGAAGAACATAACGAGGAAATGTTAGAGTTCCAAATAGAGTTTATCGGACAGAGATAATTGGTCTGATTATTGAGAATAATTTTGTACAGAATAGGTTTGTTAATCAGAAATAATAAAAGTTGGTATCATGTATTGATTTATAAAAGTTTATTTGTACTAAGTCTATCAGAATGAGTTTTTCCTACTGTGGCATTCTATCCCAGGAACAATAGAATGAAGTTACAGTCAGATCTTTTATGTAGAAATACGATTTTATGTTCATTTTCATTTGTGTAAAAATTTATATAAACTTTTTGTAAACTGAAAAAAGTTTTTAAATCATGATTTTCAGGATGTGGATGGTTTCTAGAAAAATTTTAAACAATTTTTACTAACCTTTTCATTATAGTAAATTTTAAATGACCCATGGGAGTTGAAAAGCAAGGGATGTAGGTTCTAAAATTGTGTCCAAACCTTATAAATCATGGGTTCCACGTTTACTTTTCGATTTTTTCATGAATTTTAATTTACTATAATTTTATAAGAAAAATATCGTACATGTTTCAAGGATTAATCTTCATAAAGTTGAAATTTTTTAAAATAAAAAAATTGATTCATCCCCCCTTCTGAGTTGTTCTTCAATTCTTTTGAACATCTGTTAATATCAATGTCTGGTTTCACTAATGAATCCTTATCATAGACAATATTATTTATATCAATAATAAGGGAATTCTAACATCTAATTTAAAAAATTACTATGGGTGAAAAAACATGATGATTCATATATCTTATATCTAGGATTGTAAGTTGATGATGCTGTTATATTATGGTTTTCACATATTGAGAATGATGGCTGATCAATTTTTTTACAAGAGAAATATTGAAGTTGATGGAAAATATAAAACTCTATTATGATCTCCTTATGAAAAAATGTTCATATAAAGGTGATGAGTCTCAAACCATTAATTAGTATATGGGAGAAGCTCAAAAGTATTTTTTTAATGGAATACTAAATTGATAGAAGAAAGGATAAAAATATGGTGTTGGAAGATTGAAGATATAAGAATGATAGATGAAGAATCAATTGATGAGTACTTAACTATAAATGAAATTTTTTAAAAAATAATTGGTTTTGGATATGTTCATGAAGACTCTAAAATTTTTAGGAAATTCATGATAAATTTTTCATATATGTTTGATTTTAAAATTTCTTCTTTACAATATATGAAAATTTATATCTTTATGAACTACAAAACATTCTTATTGCATATGAAATAAGAAAATTTCTAGTTTTCAAATATAAGATAAAATATGAAATGGTTTTGAAGCTATGAGAAAGATTAATGTTCATGATGTTGAAGCTTTATATCCCTATGTGTCAAAAGATGAATTGGATTATGATTTGAATGGTAAAATCGTGTCTCTTATATCAAATAATTATATAATAAGAAGAGAAAAATATGGAGGAAAATATCTTCTCAAATATTTTCAGTGTCGTCGAAATGGGCACTTTTCTATGAATTCCACCTAAAAGAAAGTTGGAGAATATCGATATGATACTAATTTAAAACCTCAATAGGATAAGTATAATAAAATTTTTAATGAATAAAAACCATCCAACATTTGAATCATCCTCAACTGAAAAGAAACTCTTCAGAAGCTAAATTTTCAGAAAAGTTAAGAACATTAATTTAAAAAGATGAGAAGACATAATATTCCTTTGACACTGAAGAATAAATAAGAGAAAAATATTAAAAATCATATTATCTTATATCATAAATTTTTGCATGTATAGATAAAAACGAAAATCTCAAAAAAGAAATCATAAAGATGAAGAATGAGAGTGTAACATTTTTTATGGTGGAAAATTTGTTTTCTTGAAATAATAAGAATACATACAATAGATCATAAGTTAAAAACATAGAATTGATGAATCATGAACTATGGTTAAACATCTCAATAAAATTAAGGTAGATTAAAAGTAGGAAGTTGAAAATTCTAAATCCAAATATATTGCGGGAAAAATTTCATTAATAAATATGATTGAAAACTTCAACAATTATTTGGATGTAAAACATGAGTCTTATAATGATACCGAGAAAGAACAAATCAAGATTGATGTGAAATACTCACCCACCAAACAAAATTTTATATGACTTTTATAACATTTAATTTTTGAATAAATGTGTTGGGAAATAATGGGTTAAGACGGGATGCGAGAAACATATCATTTATAAAAAATTTGAAAACTCCCTCAGTGGGAAAGATAGACCATTCCTATAGTATGTTAGAAAATAAAGATAGTATCAACCGCAAAATGTTTTCTATAATGAATGATATCACTTCATCAATAAATTAAGATTTAATGGGTTTTTATAGTGTATTTGAATCCATGGGCATATGGTATATATTTTTTCATATATCTTTTCACCTATTATAAGTATGTTTGAACATAGTGTATGAAATGGTTCATGAATAATGAGTAATTTTCCATTTACAAAGTATCTTACAAAATTAAAAAATGAATACATTAGAACACTTCCAATAGACAAAAATTTAACTTATATTAGATGTATGTGGAAGATGTGACCTAACAGGTCATCATGCTAATTTTTTTTAAATCATTATGAAATAAATTTCATATAGTAGAAGGGATAATGAAAATCGAAGGAATAAATTTGAGTAAATAAATATTGTTTGTGAGACAACCTTGAATGAAAGTAAAAAAAGAAAAAAACATGGATACTGGATAGTGGTTGTTCATAAAACAAGATAGGTGATTTGAAAATTCATATGGACTGTCTATTATCATAATTAATTATAGTTACTAAAAAAATCATAAGAATTAGAAGGGATAGGATTAAAGAAAAAGGTTGAAATATAAGGATGTTTTATTTGTTTATTGGATAAAAACTCATAGACATAGTTTAAGTAATCATTGTAATGATGGATAAGAAGTGTGTTTTAGAAAATATTCGTATATTACCAAAAGCATGGAAGATGGAATTTTTTTACTAGAAGATAAAGAACTAGTGAAAATATCTTTTAGATAAAAGAACATTACAAATGTTGTTTCTTTAGTGCAGAAGAAGAAAACAAGTTGTAGCACTACAGACTTGAGTATCTTAGATAAAAAATGAATAAATATTCAACATTTTATGTTGTATAAAATTTTTCTATACAAAAAATAAGATTATATGATGTTTTCATTACTTTCTAGTTAGGGAAAATGAGGAATAATAGTTATAAGAATGTTGAGATTCAATCTACCCGAACTATTGAATTTATTCATTCTGATTTATGTTTTCAGGTGAGATAACAATTAAAAAATGTATATTTTTAATGAATCTCTTTTATTTATGATTTCATCCATATGACCAAAATTATATTTATTAATCATAAGTTAGAGTTTGTAGAGATGTTAAGAGTTTTTAGAATAGATGTTGAGAGATAAATGGGTGTTCACATAATGAAGTTGAAAAATGACAATGAAATTAAATGCACATTCATTTACATTGAATCAAATTTAAAGAAAAGTAGGGAAAAACATTAGTACAATTTTCCATGAAACCCTTAAAAAATGTAGTTACATAATGAAAAAATATAACATTAGTAAAAATGGGAAGAAACATGTTTAAAAAATAAAGAATTTCAAAGTTCAACTAGAGAGAATATTTTATTACTTATATACATATTCAATGAAATATGTTTCTTAAGTCTAGAATATATCATTACTTATTGTAAAATTTAGTTCAAAAAAACATTCATTGAAATACTTCAATGTTTTTGGAATTTTATTTTTGCTAAAAAACAAAAATATGGATATCATAAAATTGAATGATAAAGTAGAAGAATAAAATTTCATGGCATATTCACCCATTGTAATAAGTTAAAAATAGTAGAGAAAAAATTTACAAAAAATTATGGATTCATATGATGTTAATTTAATTGAAGATCCAAATTTTTTAATATAATTTGTTAAGAATTTTGAGGATGAAAAACTGAATATTTCCAAAAAAATGAATGTGAATGAAAAAAACAAACCTATCAAGATTCAAACAAATCATATAATGAGGAATATGAAGTTGGAAGAGAAATTGTGAAATTTATTAATTGAAAAAGCTTGTTGTGACCAGAAATATTAATGGGATTCATAAAGATATCGTTCACACAAGAAGAATGATTATATTATAAAGTCAGATATCACTTCTTTCACAAATTGAATGATAATCAATTACTGATGCAGTGGAACCAAATGAATGGGTTGATGTGATAAATAAATATCTAGATCATATTGAGAAAAATAATAAATGGTATCTTGTTCTATAACCATAAAAGAAACATGTAATTTGCAAAAATTGGTGCCAAAAACAAGTTAAATAAGCCTTGAGAAGTTTTAATAACTAATGAAATATTCATTTAAAAAGTCTATGCATAGGTGGAAGTGTTTATTTTAAATAAAACATTACCCCAATTATAATATTAGAAACTATTAGAATGTTTTTAATAGTTTATGCCCCTCAAAATTATAAATTTTATTAGTTGGATGCGAAGTCATATTTTTCTAAATGGTGGGATTGAAGAAGAAGTTTACATTAGAAAAGATTGTGGGTTTTTAATTGATAAATATTAATGAAAATTTTATAAATTAAAGTAATAATTTTATGGGTTTGAATAGTTCCTACATTCTTGGTATTCGAAAAATGACAATTTCTTGAGAATGATATATTTTTATAACTGAAATATGGATGGTAAATTATATGTAAAATATGTTAAAACTAAATACCAAATTGATATTATTTATTTGAATTCTATAAATTTTTTTTGGGGATGAAGAAAATGTTTGTAAATAATTTTCTGAGGAAATGAAGAATCATTTTTAAATGTAAAAATTTAGATAATTAATATTTCTCCTTAGTTTACAAGTTTAACAAAAGTGAAAATTAATTTTCCAATCTCATGAAAATTATGTCAAGTAATTGTTAATGAAGTTTTTGATGGAATAATATGAAGATGTTTCCAATCCTATTTTAGTGAGAAATATTTCTATTAAAGACAAAACCATAAAAAGTGTTATTTGGAAAGATTTTCACAAACTAATTATAAGTTTTATTTATCCCACAACCCTAAAGCCTGATATTATTTATTCTTTAACTTTGTGTTCTATATATCAACGTTATCAAAAAGAGTCTTGTATATTCGATGAAAATATAATTATGATATATGTTAAATGAGAAAATTCACTTGGGAATTCATATAAAAAAGTTGTGAAATTATCTTCCATGGTTATACCGATGCTGATTGGGATAGAGATTGAAATGACAGAAAATCAACTTTAGGAGAACCAATTTAATTGAAAGAATGTTGTGTGATTTGGCATAGTAAGAAATAGAGTTTGGTAACTTTGAGAATAGTAGAATCAGAATATAGTACTATTACACTAAAATGTACTCAAATATTGTGGATGAAGGTTCAATTAGAAGATTCTAAAGCTAAGGTTTCCAACCCATTAAAGATTCCCTATTTTGATCAAAGTGAGGTTGATGTTTCTAAATATCTTGTCCAACATTCAAGATCAAAACATTTTTATATAAAGTTTTAATTTATAAAAGAAAATGTTTTTAGTATTGAAGTATTTTAGGAATATGTTTAATGAAATATAAAATTGTTTATATTTTCAAAAATGAAATTTCCAAAGAATTATTTGTGGAATTTATGATGAAACTTCATGTTCAGCCTCCAACATTGACTTTATAAACATCATAAGGAAGTCACCCACCATAATCTGGATTATTTTGACAATTGGAGAGAATTTTTATATCATTATCCTATGAGTAAAAGTTTTTATATTTATTAAATAAATGAATATGAAGATATGGTTATCATAATATGAAGGATTGAAAGAAAAGTTAGAGGAAAAGATAAAAGTAAGGGGGAGTTTATCTTAACATGGATATAAATTTATTATCACTATAGAATGGAATTTCATAAAAAATGTCACATTATCTAGTAGTGAGGTTTCATGAATCTCCCTTTTATGAAAGGTTGTGTTATAGAAATAGATAAAAATGATTGAAAAAAATTTAGTGTGAAAAATATAATGAGTTGAAAATTTTGTCAATGAGAGTTGTCAACATGTTCAAACGGGGAGATTGAAGATCCTTTTTGATATTTTTTAAACAAAGTTTACTTTTTATATTGATAGATAATTATTATGTAAAGGAATATTTTTTAAATATGGTGAATGATATTTTGATGAAATTTAATAACTTTTTTTTCTAGGAAAAGCTGTGAATATGAATGAAGAATACTTTTTTAAAAAGCTAGCAATCAAACACACCTGATCAGACATATAACATCAGAAAAAAAGTTTTTAGTATGTATTTTTCTAAAATAATGAAATTCATATTTCATTGAAAGAATTTGTTTCCTAATATGGAGAATGTTTTTTAATAAAGAAAACTTGTTTTATGAATAAATTTTGTTTTCTGAAGAAAAATTCTTTCCTAAAAATAATGAAAATTTGTTTTTTGTAGATGTTTGGAATGTTTGAAAGAAAATAACCTTAGAAAAGAAGGAAAATGATTCTTTTTTATTATTTTAATTTAATAAAATCATCTTGAAGAAGTCATGATACAAGATAAATTTTATAGAAGGGAATAAATGAAATTTTTTTTGGTGTTTCTGAAAATGTATGTTCTTCACCAAATAAGTTCTATGAGACTAAGAAACTCTAATAGACTAAGAAGTTCTAATAGACTTAGATGATCTATATAATTGATACATTCTAACAGGCTTACATGTTATAATATATTGAGAAGTTCTAACAAACTGATAAGTTATAATGGACTCTGAAGTTATAATGGTTTGAGAAGTTCTAACAAATTGAGAAGTTCAATTGGACTGAGAGTCTCTAGTGGAATATGAAATTCTAATATACATAGAAGTTATAATGGACTGGAACATTCTAATAAAATGATAAATTCTAATATACTGAGAAATTATAATGGACTGAGAAGTTCTATAAGAATGGGAAGTTCTACCAGACCGATATGTTCATAGGGAAGGAGATTTTCCAACAGACTGAGAGGTTCTAATGGACTAATACATTCTAATGAAATCGTAAGTTCCATCAGACTGGGATGCTCAAGTGGAAAAAGTTTTTCTAATAGATTGAGAAGTTATAACAGACTGATATGTTCTAACAAACTGAGAAGTTATTTCATATTGAGAAGTTATAAAGAATTGAGAATTTATAATGGATTTCATAGTTATAAGGGATTGAGAAGTTCAAATAGACAAAGAATTTATAAAAGACAGAGAAGTTATAATGGAATGATAAGTTCTAACAGGATCAAAATTTATATCAGAATATTAAGTTTTAATGAACTAATAAGTTCTAATTAACTAGAAGATATAACAGACTCAGAAGTTCTAATGGAATTAGAATTTCCATCATATTGAGAAGATATAATGGAATGAGATTTATAGACTATAATTTCTGATCTATTGTTTAAAATTCATGAATATTTTATGTATTATTGAATAAAAATATAAATGACACTAAAATAGATGACACTGTTTGATGCAGTCAAAGATGAAGTTAAAAGAAAAGTTAAATTATGGTTTTTAGAATTTCGGTGAGCAGGAAAAACATTACAATTTTCTACCTTTATTATTTATAGAGCACCTATAAATAGTGGGGTAATGTACATTGTAATTTTACACCTTTATTTCTTGAAAAAGGGATCATTTACTATGTATAATTAGTGTTAGAAGTTATTTTTTCAACTAAAGTTGTTTTGTGTTGAAGACATGTTTCTAGATATAGGGTTATGAAAATAAGTTCAGACTGAGGTAATTTTTGATTACTGGATAGAGTTTATTGTATTTAATGAATCAGTATGATTCTTGAGAAGAAGTATGAAAAGCACTTGTTTTTTAATCATACAAAATATTTGTTCATATCAAGTTAATATTTTGATAAGGTGAATCAATTTGAGTATATCATATTGAGTTTAACATATTGAGGCAATCAGAATAAGGGACATTAGATTGAGGTTTATGAAAGATATTTTATTGAAAAAAATCATTGATATTCATTTTTTTATATTTAAACATTTTGTAAGAAATTTTTTAAAACTATTTACATTCAGAATAATCATAAATCATTGGAGATAAAATATATTTAATAGGAGTGGAAACAAGTTTTATTCACTTACTCATTATAGTGAATTTTCATAGACTAATGGGAGTGGATATTTAAAGGATGTAGGTTCTCACATTTAGTCCAAACCTTATAAATCATGTGTTCCATGTTTAATTTTTTTCATTCAACATAAATTTGACTTTACAAACAGTTGATAAGTAAGAAACTATAACAATTTGTAGGGGTTAAGTTTCTTAAAGTTGAAATTTTTAAAGAGGTAATAACTTATTCAACTCCCATTCTCAGTTGTTCTTTGATCCATTGGGACCTAAGTAATAATCTCAAAAGGGTAAATTGTATATTAATTCAAAAATAATGTAGTTAATGATAAAGTAATCTCACTTCACAATTAGTTTTACACTCTTGAGGGATACATATCGATAAATTTTCAAGATCTCTTTGAACCATTATGAATGGAAAAAATATTCTATGAAATTTAATGGTAGGAAATAGACAATGGATAACATAGATTGAAACATATAAATTCTTAGGTGAAAGAATATATTTCATTTATGAGTTATACATTCAATATTAATAGTTTTTCCAATATGTGTTTAATAATTTGAAAATTATAATCCATAATATTCATTTATCATAGTCAACAGTTATTAATAGAAGGAATTGATTCGAGATCCAATGTGATTGGAAATGTGATGACCACCCAAATGAGATGTAAAAACTAATGGGATAAGGATTCAATAAAATTATTACAATATTTACTCAATTAAATAATATTATAAATAGAAATATGATTCATGGGGAAAACACCACATCCCCCAAAGAAATAGAAAGCTATAATTGAGACCTTTATGCGATAAAGGCCCATGAAATTAAATGGATCTTCCAATCCATTAATCATGGATAAATGGATTAACTATATTGAAAATATGTTTTATAGACTTTAATACTCTAATCAATAGAATCAGTGTGGAATATTAATCACATAGAAGGAGAAGGTGATAAATATTTAATGATGTCCATGAATAAAATACCCAAGGAAGAGATCAAAGTGATAGAGTGGAATGAATTCAAGAAAATATTCTTCGATAAATATTTTCATTATACCCTATATATTAAAATGGAATGGGACTTCCTTTCACTAAAGAAAAATTATGATGAACCCATCATGGAATATGTGGAAAAATTCATGAATGAAATGAAAATGTGTTTTCCATTAACCCAAAAATAATATATGAATGGTTCTTCAATGGGATAAATCTAACTATATTAAAAGTTTTTTTGATTCAAGGCATTGATATCTATAAAGAAATTATTTGACGCACTCTTAATATTAAAAATAGTGATCTTTGAATATCATGAGTATCATGGGTCTTGAGATAGGAAGTTGAGAGTGAAGTATAATTCTAGTGGAGTGATGGAGAATATCCCAATGGTAAGAATGTCTAACATCACACATGGAAAATTTATCAGAAAAATAATCCTAGAAATTTTCTAAAGGAAAAATCTAATTGATTTATGTGTGGGATATAGGGGAAACTATCTAGTGAAATTTAGTAGTAGAAACCCACCATTGTTATGGAAGAAAAGAATGATCCAGTGAACCCTCATCCTATTTTCCAATGTTTAAATTTCAAGGAACACAGAAACTATGTAAACTAATGCACTAAGATAAGGGTTTTTGAAGATAACTAATGATAAAAACCTCGAAGGCCTAAAGATAAAGGGTGATTATATTCAATCATAAATTCCATGGTGGATCCCAAAAACTAAGTAGTGATTGGTACCCTAGTTAATCAATTAATAAAAGAATGTGCACTATTGGATTATGATTCTATGAATTCATTAATATCATCAATGTTTAGTAGAACATTTCAATCACAACATCAAAACATTGAATTCGGGTTATAATTGAAAATTAAAAAAGGGGAAATTATTACATCCAATATATATAACATCATCCTTGTCAATATTTCCATGATTAATTTCATATTAAATTAGATGATACTCCCTTTAAAAAAATGATTCTACTCTATGTATGGATTGTATTTCCTTTTATAGAGCCAATATAGATAACTATGGTAATCCAATTACCCTATAAATCCAAAATCTTCCTATAATTCAATATACGTGTAAAGAGGATTATGTATATCTTTTTGAATCATCATCAAAATCATGGAAATTATTTACTTACGAGAAAACACATAAACCTCTATTGGTTGAGACTACAAAAAAGATAATACTTGATGAAATTCACATTAAAAGAAAACATATTTATTTTTTCGTAAAGAATTTCATGTACTTATCATATATGAGAAGTTATGTTCTCAATCAAACTCAAAATATGATCTTTTCTAGTATCCAATACTCCATATCTAATGGAAATTGTTTAATTTAAATAGATAAAAAATAAACTAATGGAGAATATAAATAACATGTTTATACACCAAAGGGATTCACCATGGGCCACACTTATCCTTTAAATCAAGAATAATGACAGGTAAATGTGCCTCATAATTGATTATCGTGAACTCAAAAAGATAATTATAGAGAAACATTATCCACTTTCATGGATTGATAATTTTTTCAATCACCTGCATGGATCCCCATACTTCACTTAGGTGGATCGTCAATCGGGATACTATCTAGTAATGGTGAAGATGGACGATATCACCAAGAATTAATTTTGTATAAGGTAAGGGCACTGTGAGTTCATAGTTATCCCATTTAGATTCATTAATATTCTAGTTATCTTCATGTAATTAGTGCATTGAGTCTTTATATATTACGTTGAATAATTTATTGTAGTATTTTTAGATGATGTTATTATCTACTCCAAAAGAAAAGAGGAACATGTGGATAATATGAACGTTGTACTTAAGACCTTTCGAAAGGAAAATTTAAAGGAATAGTAACGTAAATATGATTTTTTTATTGAGAAATTAACATTCCTGGGGAATGTTATTAGCAGAAAAGTTATATCTATGGATCTTTTAATAAAAGAAGAATATATTGGATGACCCATACCAATATCTATGATAAAGATCCATAGTTTCTTTGGATTAACTGGGTACTATCATTATGTTTTGTGAAACTTATCATGATCTTCAAGCTCACTAACTATGTTAACATGGAAGGGAGAATTTTTTCTACAAACCTATAAATGTGATGATTGATTTAGAGAGTTAAATAATACAGTAATCACTTTACCTATGCTCACATTTACCACTAATGGAGAAGGATTTGTGATCTACAATGTTGAATCCAAAAAGGTTTTGGGTTTTTTAATCATGGAAGATGATAGTGTAATTGCATATTTTTCCAACCAATTAATGATACATGATCAGAACTACTCAACACATGATCTAGAATTTGATGGAGTGATCCTTTATTTAATGAATGGTGACATTATCTCTATGGGGAATAGTGTGAATAATATAAAGATAACAAAATCCTCAAGTATATACTCACACAAAAAGAGATCAATACGAACCAATGAAGGTGGTTATAGATATTTAAGGATTATGACCACTCAATCTGTTAACATAATAGGAAAGTGAATAATGTGGAAATTTCTCTGAGTAGAATATACCACACAACTATATCCATGATGAGGATTTAAAGGGATATAATCACTTTATCCAATCAAAGGATAGATGCGGAAATCATAAAAAATAACATCGTCCCACCATGTTCAAATAAATTCTCAACTATCCATTCTGCAGAGGAATGAGGAAGCCTAAAAAGATGATAATGATCTATAGGAAAATGTAGAAAATATTCCATTGTTCAAGTATCCTAATGATGATGTTATAATTTTTGGAACCTAGATATGTGTTCCAACAAGAATATAACTAAAGAGTAATCTTATTTATGATTCACATTACTTATACTTCTATATTCATCCAAGAATTACTAATATTTATATATATCTGAAAAAATTGGTGGGATAACATAAAGATAGAGTTTGCAGAATTTGTATCATGATGTTTTGTATTATAACAGTTTAATGTTGTATAAAATAAGTATAAGAGAGTGATGAAACAATTTCAAAAACTAGAATATAATTTAGAAAAAATGAAAATAAATTTCATCATAAGACTCCTTAAAACATCTAAAATAAATTACACCATTTGGGTGGTATTCAATCACCATAGAAAGTTAGTGCATTTTATTATTATAATGGATGTTTTTTAACTTGAATAAATGACTATGATATACAAAATGGAAGTGGTAATACTATATAGTGTAACACTCTACATTGTATATTATTGATATTTGAGGGTTACCTCATGTTTCTCGATAAGCATTCAACATGTGTTGGATATAGATTTGAGATTCAATACTTTTTATCATCCTCATGTTGATAGTATATCTTAGAGAACTATCCAAACATTGGACGATATATTGAAATATTATCCAATGTATTTATAAGGATTTTTGGATCAGTACCTTCCCCTGGTGAAGTTGTAATAAAATAATAGTTTCCTTTATATAATTCAAATGGAACCTTATGAGGCTCTATATGGGAAGATATGATATACTCCAACATGTAGCGATAATGTTTGATAGTGGAAACTGATGGGATTAAATCTTATCCAAGAGATGATATGGAAGGTTCAAATGATTAAACATAATAATTAATCTATGAAATTTTTTCAAAAATATATATAGATAATCACCGATGAGGCTTGGAGATTAAGGTTATTGATAAGTTTTTCCTTCATATATTAGAATATAATAGATTCATGAGGTTTGGGAAGAAGGGAATTATTAGTAATAGATACATCATCCCCTTTGATATCCATGATCTCATCAAAGTTGTGGCATATCAAGTATCACTGCCAACGTAAATTACAAGATGTGTTTCATGTGTCCCTCTTGAGGAAGTCATACCAGACCCCTCAAATGTACTGAATTCATATATTGTACATTTGGATAAAAATATTTCATACAAGGAGAATCTAATAAAGATCCTATATTTTTTAGAAAAAATTATACAAAACAAGGAAACTTAAGTGGTCACAGTACTATGGTAGAAAAAAATGTATGAGGAGGAATGATGGGAACCAGAATATGTGAAAAAACATATGTACCCACATTTATTTTAGCATGTGAAATGAGAATTTTGAGGGTGACATTTCTGAAGGGGTAATATTGTAACGAAACTAACTTAAATTAATGAAATTCCATTTTCAAAAAAGAAATTCAATATTATGAAATTTAGTTATACAAAATACATGCACTACATTTAATTTTATTATTTTTAACTATTATAAAATGTGTCCATAATTTCTATATATTGATTAAAAGATAGTTAAGAATCATAAAAGTTGATAATAATTTCATTCTACAGTGACTATTAAAATTAGTTTATATAATGGTTTATGATAAATTCAAATTGAAATAGATGGGATAAGTGATGTCCTCAACCAGTAAGATCATACCATATGAAGCCCATTTATTATAGATTCTATTGGAGATGGAATCAATGGGATTTTCCAATGATTAATCCCAAGATGAGATTCAACAAATAAAAATATAGTGAAATTTATATGTGAGGTGTTCAAACTTATCATTACCTGGTCCCAAATCATGTTCGATGAAATACCCTAAAAAAGTACCACCATATTACACTTTACCCTTAAAGAGTGTACTGGTGGGATAAGGGGTTATGTATCTAGACCCCATGTAGTATGAATTTTTATATTTTATTTTTAATAAAATGTTTATTATATTCTTTCCCTTTTAATTATTTCTTAAAATATTATTATATAATGAGTTTGATAAAAATTATATTTTGATATGAGGGAACTAAATTTGTATTTTTGATAAATAGTTAGTTTTAATTAAAATATACTTTTTGATAAATTGAATAATTCTAAAATAACTATTATTTTTGGGAAATTTTCTTATTAAATTAAATTTATTAAAATATAAATTATAACATAATTTAATGATTTATTTTAATTTTATATATCAAAACATAAAATTTATCTAATGAGAAATTTTTTTGATAATTTTTCGGGATAATAAAATTTTTGGGTAAAAATTAAATACGGTATATCTAGTGACCCTACATTTTCTTTCGTATCACATTAAATCTTTTTCAAAACCAAAAATATAAAATAATTACACAACATGGATCAAAAGGTTTAGTGTCTAGTGAATATTAGGACCATAGATAACATTTACATAGTAAAACATAAACATTTATTTAATTCCTTCTTCTCTAGCTTCTAATTGGACCTATAATTCTCCTTCATACATGTAATCACCTAAGCCAAAAAATAAAAAATGGGTGAGTTAATAGAAAAATAATGGGATATATAAGAACATTAAATAATATAATATGGGGTGAGTATAATCCTAACATCATAGTAATAATAATGAGTGGAAGTATTAGATAATGGCATGGAATGCAGTATTACATAAAATGAAAACCTCATGTCTTAGTAGTAAACCACCATACATTTTTGTAAAAAAATATAGAATCATGTTCACACATATTTCACTACATTTCAAGATATTAATCACATTACCCAATGCATTTGAGAACTATAAAATTCTGGGTGCACCCGTCACATCATAACATTTACATTATCATGAAGGCCACATTGAACGTATACCAATATTGGATATAAATTTACCCATGGAAAGTAATGTATTTTAATTAAAAAATAATACATCTATATAATTTGGGTTCCCAAATGAAAGTGAGTATAATATATTTGATATAAGAATCATCAACCTTGAGTGATGAATAAACAATCTTGAGAAGTAAAAGGAGTGTTTTCTAAAGAAAAGTTTTTCTGGAAAACATTGTGTTTGTAATAAACTCAAGAAGAAAACACATATATCCTAGAAAAGGTATGATAATGATGAAAAAATTATTTTTAAGGAATAAACATACCAAAAATGAGGTGAAAGAGGGAAAATAAAAAGAAAGAGAGTTGGGTTTGAGAATTCCACTTACATTGAGTCAAAACACTTTATTAAATTTAATGTCCTATATAAGTATATTAGATTCATTAATTAGAAAGAAAAGATCATTTTTAGATGAATTTGATACATTTTGGATTTATTGAGTTCATTTTTTATATTTCTGATGTGTTGTAGTGTTTAATTTCTTCATTTCAGGATAATTCATTTTCATGGTTTTCATGATAGGTTCACTTGTAGACAAGAATGGATGTTCATGTAAAATGAGGAAAAATATCCAAAAATTTTATTATATATTTTAAATTAAACTATAGAATATTTAATTTTCTTATAAATAACTTATTTATATGTTATGATGAGGAATCAATAGATAAAAATTAATAATGATCACTTTAGGATAATTTTGGTGATTTTTGGATCACAATGAACTCTTTTTGTTTTATCATTTAATATTATGTATACTTAATAGTTCTAGGACAAAAATATAGTTGTATTATACACATTAAAATATTTTTCTAACAATTAAACATTTTTATTAATATCCTTTAAGTATTTTGAGTAAAATGAACATTCATCACCCACGATGTCGGTAAATTGACACATCACAGACAACAATTTTATTTTTCAATAAAAGAGTGGGTGGGAGGAGTTTAATGTTGAATATTACACTTACATGATATAATTATATTATATATAACATAATGGAGTTATCATTACACTTTTATTATGGTAGGTGAGGATATAATAATAAAATAAAATAAATTTAAAGGAAATTAAAAGAAAGAGAGAGAGGATTTACCTCTTGAATTTATCCTCATTGAGAACCTCCAAAGGGAAAGGTTTTGGTATTTTTATGAGGCAAAGATCTATTTTACATGGGGTAGAGATTGGGGAAGAGTATATGGTGAGATATTGTTAAGGATAAAATCTTGAGAAGTGTGAGGAGAAGCCGGGGTAAGGGGTAATATTCATAGTGGAGGAGAAGGGTGTTTTCTCAATATTATATTCGTTAATTTATTATTTTGGCTCAAGACTATAAATAGATTGATAATTATCACTAAAAATATTAAAATAATTAAATATGGTTCAATATTAAGGTTATTATATCATCTTTAACTCAATAATGACTAAAAAATTCATTAATTTTTCATTTATCAAAAATTATGTTATTTTACTATTCAACAAAAATTCAAGAATTTTAGAAAAATAACAAAAATTTATCCAAACAATTTTTGGATGTCTTAAATTGAAAACATGAAATAAATTTTTTTAAATTATTTTTTTAATTATGATTAATTTATTTTTTAATTAAGATAATCAATTACTTGGAAAAAATAGTTTTTAAAATTATAACATATTTAATAACACTTTCAAAAATTACTTAAGGTCTTGTAGAATTATCTTACAATCATAAGACATCAAACAGTAATTTATGAAAACGTTTTAAGAGAATAAGTTTTATTTTAAATTATTAAATTAATCATAAAAATTTAATTAAATATCTCTGACTTAAAAAAATTCCAAGACATGACTCATAATTTTTAAATTATTTCCTTACTTATACTATCATATAATTATATCATATTTTCACTTATAAGATGCTGAATTTTTTTTATAGTTTCATGGAGTGGATACTATTTATTTACACAATTTAGTATTCATAAGGTTCATATTACTACTTATAAGGTCATGTTACTATTTGATTAGTATTGGTTACTTAACTTCTATTAATACATCTTAGTTCTTTAATTCTACATTTATAAAGTTGTTATTATGGTATCTAAGTGATTTTATGTGATCTTTAATATATGACATTACTATAAGAATGGATAAATTCTATTAATAAAAATTTTGGTCATTACATTCTTCCCCGCTTTTGAAATTTCACCCTCAAAAGTTTGCATTACATAAACAAGAGAGGGGGCGTCTCCTTTATTTCCTTCAATGGTTCCAGAGTTTCTTATTAATACTAATAGTTCCTCCACAATGCATTGACATGGTGGGTTGTATTGTTATGTAGAAATCTATATTTCCAATCCAAATTCATTACTAGATACTCCTTATAAGAGAGCCATCGTCCAAATATACCGCCTCTGAGTTTATTACATGTGAAAGATCTGGTATGTCCATCCTTAGGAGTGATGCATGAAACACATCATGAATGTGATCCATATTTAGTGGAAGTGTAATATGATAGTCTATGGATATTATGCGATCAAGGATATTAGAGGAGAAAATGTACCTTGGGATTAGATTTCCATTATTTAAAACCAGCATGACTCTCTTCCATGGTGATATTTGAAGGAGGACTTTATCTCCATTGTCGATCCCCATGTCTGTGTGATGGTAGTTAGTATAGCCCTTTTTTTACTATTAGTAGCATTAATATGTTGTTGGATGGCATGACACTTCAGTATCATTTCTTACACTAGATAAGCTCCATGTATCTTCCTTTTTCCTACTTCATCCCTACATGTTTGAGTTCTACATCAGTTTACATATAGAGCTTTATATGGATCCATATTTATACTCTAGTGGAAGATATTTTTGTATGAGAATCACCCAATGGGGGATTCTTATCCCATCCTACTTTTAATTATAATTATCAAGATATTAGCATATATTCAAATATATGAATAGAAATTTTATATTTTCTATCAATTTTGGGGGGATTGTCCATGCTAAAATTTAACACAGCACTCAAAGCATGTTTAAGACTCCTCCATAATGTAGATGTAAACCTGGGATCATGATCAGATACAATTGATATTGGAACTTCATGAAGTCTCACCACAACCTTCACATATATAATAGAAAGTTTTTTAAGAGAGATATCTTCCAAAAAAATGATAATGTTGGAACCCATGGTGAGTCAGTCTCCCATAACCCGTATCACATTATTTACTTTGGATTTCTTTGAGAGATTCGTGAAAAATTCCATAGTGACATTCTCCATTTTCTACATGGGTATAAGAAATGGTGGCATCACCCCTTTGGAATTTTTTTCTCATCATTAACTTGATGACATATCAGGATCTTTGAGATATATTCTATAATCCCTTTCTTTATGTTGTTCAAGTAGAAGTGTTATAGTAGATCACATTACGTCTTGGTACTCCTGAGATGGATAGAGAAATCGGAGCAATGATAATTTTCCAGCAGCTCCTTATTTATCATAGGTGATGAAGGCACACAAATCCCCATTCCAAACCAAGTTACACCGAAAAAATTGATATAAATCTCTTGTAGATTCCCTTAGTTTACAACACTCACCTTCTTTTATAATTCTGAATCATCCATTTGTACCCCCATGAAATTATATTGGATAGATGGTTGGGAAATCATTTGGGAAAGGTATGATGTATTCCCTAACATTATAATTTCAAAAACCATCCTTTGCATATAATGGAATATAGGGTCTTTCACAATTTGAAACATAGAGAGAGTAAAATATTATTTTCTACAAAGATCATCATCTACCTAGTTCGCCTTAACATGATGATAGTGAATATAGTAATCATAGTCTTTTATTTTCTCTAAAAATCTCTTTTAACCCATGTTGAAATCCTTTTTTGTGAATATATACTTTAGGATATTTTGATCGGTATATACATCACACTTCTCACTATAGAGGTAGTTACACCACATTTTCTTAGAAAAAATCATAGATTCTAACTCTAGGTCATGCGTCATGTAATTGTTTTCATGGATATTAAACTGTCATGAGGCATAGGATATCACATTATCAATTTCCAAGAGTACCCAACCTATACATTTCATTGAAACATAAATGAATATCACAAAAAATTATCCACTTTTCGGTAATGTGTGTACAAGTGAAATGATCAGCCTTATCTTTAGCTTCTTGAATCATTCCTCAAATTCTTCCATCTAGACATACTTTACCCATTCATATGTTAACTTTTTTAGTGGGATTGAAAATCATGAGAAATTTCTCACAAAATGTCTGTAGAACCAAAATAATCCAAGAAGACTACATATTTTAATGACACTAGAGGGTATAAGACAATCTTCAACTATATTTTTTTGAATGGTCCATATAAATTTCCTCACATGTGATCTAATGTCCCAAGAATGTGACTTTATAAATCTAAAAGATGGACCTGCTAAACTTGGTATACAACTTCTCCTTCCTTAATGTCACCAACAAAATCCTTAGTTGTTCTTCATGTTACATATTTATCTTTGATTAGATGATAATATCATCAATAAAAACTAAATTTTTTTTTGGAGGTAATGTATAAATACTATATTCATAAAATCGAATAAGATTTTAGGGGAATGATTATATCTGAAGGGCATCACTAGAAACCCATAGTTCCCAAACCTTCTACGAATGGTAGTTTTCAGAATATCACCCTTTTTCACCATTAGGTAATGATATCAATAATGAATTTACACCTAATAGAAATACTAATCATTTCACAACTGATCGAACAAGTCATAAATACATGGAAGAGGATACTTGTTCTTTATAGTGATCTTTTTTAGATTATGATAATTGATACACAACCACATTGATAAATCCGTCTTCTTGACAAAGAGAACTAGCACAAACCAAGGTGATACACTAGGGTATATGAACCCTTTTACCAAATACTCTTGCGTCTTCTTGTATAAATTCTTCAACGCTATAGGAATTATCATATAAGGACACTTTGAACAGGAGTATCTCCCTGTATGAGTTTTATTGAGAACTCTACCTCACGATTTGGGGAATTTTTGAGTAACACTTTAGAAAATTCATCACTGTATTCCCCCATAGTGGATATTTTCCCTAGGTTTATATCTTCCTTTGAATCATGAATTTGAGCGAGGTATGATACTTTACTAATAATAAAAACTCACACCAATAAATGATTTTCAATGGGAGATTCATGATAGTCATTACAATTTTAAAGGATCATGGGATGGTTTAGAATATGAAAATATATTTCCTTTTCCCATAAAATTGATATGTTCTCTATATAAAAATATCCAATCAATCCCTAGTCTAGCATAGAATTCCTCCAAGGAATGTTTTACAAGTTTTTTAGAAGAATATTCCCACATAATCCAATAGGAGAAGAGTCTAACACGTGGGATTTAATGATTGAACTATTAGGTGTTTGTATGGATATCTCAACTTCTAGGTTTTAGGTATTCTATTAAATAGTTATCTCAAACTTTAATGATATAATGGAGTGAATAATACTATAATCAAGTAATATTTTATCCATTATTTAGTGAAAAGTAATTGTACCTTGTACGACTTCATTTTCTTGATTCACCTTCATAGTTGTGATGGAATTTGACTTCCCTTTATCCTTTGGATTTGGAAGATGAAGAAACTGATTACTCTTGATAACTCTAGGTTTAGTGCACTAGCTTGCATATTGACCATTCTCCCTATAGTTGTAGCATTGGACTAGGGGTGCTGATCTTATTTCCTCCACCAAATTTTTATTCTTCCTCATGTATTTTCTTCATTAATGATCATCATGTCCTTGTCTCCCATACTTAAACCATTTTCCCATCACATTGAGGCACTTCTCATGATGCCTCTTCCAACATTTATGATATGTGTGTGGTTGGTATTTCTTTCTAACATTCTCCTTATATCCTTTATCTTGAAACTCTTTATTTCATTTCATAACATCGTACACATGAGACCATTCTACAAATTCCATATCTACTTCGAGGGTTCATCGAACATATTCATTATAACTCCCAATGTCATGATTTATAATGTCTTTCAATGGTGTGGTTTTATACCACTAAAAAATATATAATTTTTTCCATCATTATTGATAACAATCCCCAAGGAGTACCTTCAAAACCTTGTGAATGTTTCTCTATATGACATGATGGATTCACCTTACTTTTGCATCATCTTTATGAATTATCTATCCATTATGGCATGAATAGTTAAAGGAAATTAATTCTTAATAATAATTTTCTTAATGTCTTCCCACTCTATGTATTCAATTTTATCGTTCTACATGTGGTTCTTAATCAAATCCTACCATTGATCGGCCTCTCTATATAAATTATAAACAATGATATTCACCTTATCCTCCCCAAAATAGTGAATAATAGAAATGATATTCACCAATGAGTTTATACACAATTCCAAAACTAGTAGATTAGAAGATCAACTAAACATCAGTGGTTATTACCACCTAAAACAATCGATAACCAATTTCTCCCTCTTTGGTGAAGGAGGAAATTGCAAATTATTTTGTTTATTTTTCATAACCTATGAAATCTGGGTATGATTATCCATGAATTGTTGAACTCCACCACCTAAAGCATTGGGGATGTCGTTCAGGTAATCACTGTATTGTCCCTCGCATGGGTTGTTATCTTCATTTCTCCTGGTTCCCACTATTTTCTAAAATATAAAATGTTATAAAAAGTCAACAATCCATAAGTAAATAATTTATTCTTCTGTGAAAAATAATTCTAAATTCATATCTTTTGGGATCCCAATGTTTATAATTTTCTAAAACAATTTTTCTTGGGTGTTTATTTTTACTTAGTGTCATAATAAATGTTTTCACTAAGGTTCTCTAATCTTAATTCCCAAATTAACTAAAATATCCTCTAAACCCACTATAGAAAACATGATTTTACTTTCATATCTTATTACACCATTTTAAAGACAAATAATAGAAAAAATAACACCACGATGATCCAAAATTTTAGTGACATAGTAAAATTAGAACCAAACAAAACATTTAAAAAATAAAATGTAAACATTTATTTAATCCTTTCTTCTCTAGATTCTTATTTTCCCTTGAATTCTCTTTAACACATTGAATCACCTAAGGATATAAATAAAAATTGGATGAGATAAAAGTATAGTAAGATAATATATAAGAACATTAAACAATATAACATGGGGTGACCAATATCATAAAATTATCATCATAATCATGAGAGGAAGCATTAGAAAATGGTATGGAATGTGGTAAGGCATAAAAATGAAATAGCATGGCTTAGTGGTAAACTACCACAAATCGTTATGAAAAAAGATAATATCATGATCAAACATATTTGAATTTATCTCTTGTTATTCATCACATTAACCAATGATTTGGAGTTCTATATAATTATAGGCATACCTCTTACATCATAACATTTACATTGCGTTATATAATGCAGGGTACACCCATCACATCATAACATTTACATTATCATGCATGCCACATAGAAAGTATATCAACGTTAGACATAGAATAACCCATAGAATGGAATTGGTTTTACTTGATGAAGAATACATTCAGAAACATCAGGTTCACAAATAAAATAGGGAATAACACACTTTTTATAAGAATGATCAATATTGAGTGAAGAAGAAACAATATTGAGACATAAAGGTTGTATTTTTTTAAACAAAATCTCCTTTGAAAAACATTTTGATTTTTATAAACTCAATTAGAAAACCTTTAAATCCAAAAAAATGTAATATAATAATGAAGAAATTATTTTAGATGAATAAACATACTTAAAATGGGGTGAAAGAGGGGAAATCCAAAGAAATTTAATTGGGTTTGATAATTCCCCTGACCTTTATTCATAATTCCTTATTCACTTTAAAGTCCTAGATAATCAGATTAGTCTCGTTAATTAAAAAAATATAGAACCATTTATATATGAATTTGATTCATTTTGGTTTTATTGACTTCATTTATGGACTTTCCAAGGAATTATAGAGTTTAATTTCATTCTATGAGAGAATTCATTTTCATGGTTTTCATGATTGGTTCACTTGTATACGTGAATTAATGTTCATGTAAAATGACGATAAATGACCAAAATAGTTATTTTATATTTTTAAGGATATTAAATATGATTAAATGATCTTTTAATAATAATTCTATATGTTTTGATGATGAATCATTAGATATATGTTAATGATGATCATATTAGGTTAATTTTGATGGTTTTTTGATAACAAAGAACTAATTTTTCTTTATCATTTACTTTTAAGTATAAATAACAGTTCTAGAACATAAATAGGGTTGTATCATACAAATTAAAATTTATTTCAAACCATTAAAGTGTTTTACTAAAATCCTTTATGTCTTTTGAGGAAAATAAAAGTGCATCTCCCACAATGTTGGTAAATTGACAGATCACAGGTGATGATTTAATTTTTATAATAAAAGAGAGACAATGAAGAGTTTAATGATGAATATTCCATTAATATTATAGAATTAAAGTATTTAGAACATAATGGAGTTATTATATCATTTTAATGAATGTATCTGGGAGATAATAAGAAAATAAATGAAATTTAAAGTAAATTAAAAGAAAGAGAGAGAGGATTTAACTCTTGAATTTATCTTCCTTGAGAACCTCTATAGGGAACAGTTTAGGAATTTTTGATGATACAAAGAGATTCTGAATGTGAGGGGAAGACTAGGAAAGAGTATTTGGTAGAATATAGGAAGGGTTAAAATCTTGAGATGTTTTAGGAGAATAGGGGGTGACTGGTGGTATTTATATTGTATGAGAGGGGTGTTTTCCCAAAATTATATTCATTAATTAGTTATTTTGGCTCAATACTATGACTATGAATAGTTTGAGAATTATCAAAAATTATATTAAAAAAACGAAGTATGGTTCTAAATCAAGGTGCTTACATTAACCATACATCAACAAATACTAAAACATTCATGTATTTAGAATTTATAAAAAATTATCATACTTTACTATTCATCAAAAATTAAAGAATTTCATAAAAATCAAAAAAATTATACCTGCCCATTTTTATATGTGTATAATTCAAAAAATATCTCCAACTTTTGAAAATAATTTTCTAAATATGATTCATTTAATTTTTAATTAAATCCATCATTTACTTTGAAAATACATATTTTAAAATTATAAATGATTTTATAACACTTTGAAATTTTACATACGTTCTCATAAAAATAACATATAATTGTAAGACATGAAAATATTAATTTATGAAGAATTTTTATGAAAATATATTTAAATTAATCATTTATAAAGTTTTTATTATGGCCTCTTAGTGATTTTATGTGATTTATACTCTATGAAATTACTATAAGAAGGGATAAATTCCATTGATTAAAATTTTGGTCGTTATAGTATAAATGTATGTTTTGTATTATGTCATCATAATAGCTCAAAATTGATTTAATGTATACTATAAAGGGAATTTCTGACCAAAAATATATTTATCCTATAAAATAATGTCTTTGAATTTATTTGATTATTTTTTTAAACTTATAATTAATTATCCAAAACATATATTATCTTTTCATGTTAAAAAAATATTTATGAACATGACTCACCACCACATAACAAATGGTATTATTTTTATTATATTGGTTATTATATTAAAAATATATTTAAAAACACATCTATTTGGAAGAAAACATGGGAAAACCCATGAGAAGGTTTGTGGGTTTGATTATTTTATCACACAAAGTCCAAAACCTATGTTTAAAAATTAATAAACAATTCACTTATATTTATTAATAAATACCATCCCAACCTCCCATTTATCCTCACTAAAAACAAATTTAGTATGAATTTATTGTCTCTATATTTCCCTAAATTCTTCTAAATGCATTTTAAATCTCTTACGATGCTCCTCCAAAACATTTTGAAGCACCCTTTCATGGTAAGGGATTCTCTTCTTCTTCCATTTTATTCAAGTAATTTATTTATATTAAGCCCTTTGGTTTCCTATTTTCATGCAGTAGTATGTTTTTACATATTAATTTTCCATTTTTATGTTTCCCATGTAATGAGATACCACAATTCATTATCAATAAACACATATATGATCTTTTATGTACACCTATAATGATGCTGAACTTTTTTCTTGATTTTCCCTAGAGAACTTTGGCCTTGTGAATAACTATACAAATCTCCACTGAATGGTATTTTACTAGTGTTATCTGTAATTAATTAATTGGTTTCGTCCATGTATATAATATGCACTCCTTAATCATTGGATTATAAGTTATGAATGATGTTATTTTGTTTTATGATCTATGTGGTACCCAAATGCATGTACATGATATGAATGTGACCAGTGGGACTAAAATTATATAACCACGCAGAGAATTAGGTGTGGAAACCCGGACCCGGATGCCCCTTAATGGGTGGCCCAAGCCCAGTGGGAAACATGGCCTCAAGCCTATCTTCCCGAATGCCAGAGGCTGCTAACTAGAAGCGAGGGCCTAGGTTGTGTCCATCAGAAGACTATTCCTTCATTAGAAAAGTGTATCATAGTGGAAGGAATATAAAAGAATAGTAAATAGTGGAAGATATATAAATAAAATGCAGAAGAAAGCTGAAGAAATAGATAAATAAGAACAACCATAACTCTACCAATTGAAATATTATGAAGTAATTTCATGTCACTAGAAAACTGGAAAGCATGAATACAAGACAATAGGCATAACATCTTGCACAATGTAAAGGAGAACAAAGACTAATCCATGCATCCTGAGAGCCAACTATGTAATCTGCTATCAAGCTCCACCCTATCCGCACAAAATCATGTATTAGAAGCTGTATAATTCCTTTTTTCAACACTAACATTCATATAATATACTTTGGGTGCCAAAAAGTTCTCGGAGAGGGTGTGAGATAAATCTTAGTGGTCTACCAACAATGATGTCTATAACATACATCCCGTGTAATGGAATAGAGAAGTGTTTAGGAATGCATATATAAGTAAAGAAAATTGTACAAAATAACCAAATACCCAAGTACATACTTCATCCCTTGGCTAGTGTCTGAACATGTAACTTGTTCATTGATTATAAAATTACCATTTAATGTTAATAGGTCACATTAGTTATAGCCAACACTAACCTCACCTCTTAATATTATAAGTAGTGAAGGTCTCAAGACGTAATAAGGAAAACTGAAAATGATATCTAATGAGGGAGTTACAGGGTAAAGACCAAGGTAACATAAACTCATGGAAGGTTAACTTAGTAGTATCTGAGTCTAGCTAAGGGCTAAGAGGTTTTTCCAAGGAGCGTAATCTAAGTAATTACACAATAAGGTGCTTACTGAGTCCAATGAGGGCATCCAATGTAAAATGGGAAAAATCAAGGACAAAGACCAAGGAGTGTATCCATCGCACCTATATGTAAATGATGGTTCAAAGTAGTGTATCTGAGGAACCCTGGAACAATGAAAAGGATCCTACCGTAGTATACTGGGAATCCAAGGAATAGACAAGATAAAAAATCTAGGTGGGTATCAACCTAAGAAATCCACATCCTTGAATTGGAATGGGGTTCCCAAGACCTAAGGTTTTCTCATCTCGTAATCAAAGGATATCTTGATTCAGTCCATTCCTATTTTATATTTTAATCATGAGATTATTCATTTTGTTCAATTCATTCCTTCCATTAGAGTGGATTGGTCATGTAGAGTTGAAACCATTAATTTATTGGTCCTATCCTTATCTTCCATTAGTGTGGATAGTCCAAGTAGCGTTGTAACCATTTAATTAAGTCTTAGTTAACCATTATGGAATATTCAATTATTGAGGTTCACTCCGCTACCTTCCATCAACATGGAAAGGGGTGCAACGTGCATGTAACCTTTATTAAAACTCTTTTAAATAAGATACTTTAAATTTCTCATTTCAGATTTAATAATCATTTGAAGCACTTACCTTAGGTGGTTTAAGTGGTGAGCCTACATCATACACGCCATTAACGAATTTTCATTAAAAACCCTTTATTTTAGAAAGGATCAACATTAAGAAGTTCAATATATGGCACACCCAAATAGTGGCTCAAAAGTGTCAGAACACTAAAAACCCAAATATGTCATAACATTCGACATTAGTTTTATTGAATTGTGGGTGTTAACACTAAAAACAAATCATATATTTGGAAAGATCATGACCATAGAATTCTAACAAGTATAATCACGACATGTAAATTTTAGGAACGGTCCCGGATGGAATCAGTGGGCCCCACATGAATATTCTAAACTCAACAAACTTTAGGTATGAGTTATAGACCACCAAACATAGGGTTGTACTATCTTTCTCCTCCGGTAATGGCCCTTAATTTTCCTCGCATTGGAGTATATCTAAAAAAATGTGAAAAATTATCACATGGTGATACCTAGGTCGAGAGTGAAATAGAAGGACTAAAGAGGACTCAAGTACTTACCTGATGTGCATCCAACGTGATGAACAAGAGCTCAATCTGATGCCAGATGAAGAAGATCTCTTCATGCTAAGATTTGATCTTAAAAAATCCCCATATTGAGGGAGAAATAGGTCAATCATGCATAATCTCAGATTAGGGATGAAGTGGGGATTAATTAGATCCTTAAGGAAATTTGGAAATTTTACACAGGCTTTAAGCATGTGCATGATTTTTCTGCATGGTTTTTCAAACCATGAAAATATGTGTGTGATATGGTTCTTCCCGAAAAGTCTTCCGCCACACGGTTTGATCTAATCGTGTGCCATCCATGCATAATTACCTGGGAAAAAGGGGTGTTTACATGGTTAGGCTTCACGGTCGTACACCAATAGTGTGAGGTAAAATTTTCCAAAAAAACACCATCCGAACAGTTTGGAAAACCCTACAGAATTCAACACGGTTTACTCGGAAATATGTGCAAAGTCAGATATCTCCAAAAATATGGGTTTCAGGATCCAAATAAGCCTTGGAAACCGTCAAAACCTTTATTATATCATTAGGCATCCATATTAGGTACAATGTATATATTTAGAACAAAAAATTTAAAGGATCCATACCGGAGTGAAAAACTGGGCTCTTATATTAGGTAATTTTTTTATATGATGATATCCTATTTATATATAATGAGAATTTATATTAAGAATTATATTTTTTGGTGTCTCAGTGGATATCCTTAACTTATGATTATGAAGTCATGTTTTATATTATTTCTAATTTCTGAGGATTCCTTGATGATATCATCTTATATCATGATTGCATATTCTTGATTATGATTATCACCCTTATATGTCATCATGTTATGCCTCTTGGCTTTCATTTACTACTTTAGATTATGTTATTTATTGGTAATTCCCATACCATGATTCATATTTCATACATTTCGTATGTAAATCACTAGGTTATCCCATGCAATATTAGAAGATGAATGAAATATAAGGGCACATTATAGTGTTTATTGAATAATGTCATTGTATCTCGATTTAATTCTTTTTTGATATGAATATAATTACTCAAAGACACTTGAACTCTAGATATTTTTGGATTCCATTATGTGGATCTGTATGTAATATGTCCTGAAATAAATTATATAAAAGACAATAGTAGTCATAATCTTCCTCTTCTGTCTTCTTACTATGCTGACATCACCTCACACACTCATATTCTATGACACAAAATATCTATATCTTTGATAAAACACATATAACTCTTATATTTAGGTAAGAAATTATTTTTCATATAATTATCATTTATATATATTTCAATTTTAATTTTAAATTAAAATTCAAACTTTCTTCTTATTTGATATTATTGATTCCTATGATTCAATTAAGAGAATATTGATATAATTTCAATTTAAATCAACCATAATTTTCTTATATTCTATTTATGTTGATGATATATAATTATTTCCACCACGTCCCCACTCTTTTATATATAATTCATCTAAAATAAAATTTGTAAGGGGAATTGTCTTTACCTTTTATTTTCAACTAAGAATATTTCCCCACCATGTATATATTAATTATATTATTTTTTTGATGTAATTATCTAATTTTTTATGATTTCCTTAGGTCAACTTTAATGTTTTTTAATTATTTCAAACATGTGAATAGATTTTTTTAATATTTACCACTCGATCATTTTCTCCCTTTGTTTTATTCAATTTTCCTTATAAGGATTCCTTTATATGCTTTCATGATTCTTGATAGTAATATTTGTTATCTTATGATTTTTTTAAAACCATTTATTTAGAATTTATTTATTTACAAAAGGTTATCAAAATGAAAAGGATATTTATTCACATTTTTTAATTTTTTTAACGCGTTTTTCATTTGTGTTAGTATCCATTAATGTTTTTATGTTTGTTTAAGGATTCTACAGAATGGAATCATACAATTTCTTTATTTTTATTATTTTTTATTAATTTTGACTGTTTTTATGAAACATATTTCATTATAATTAGTTAAATTTTTTGTGACGAATTTATAAATGTTTTCATGATCATGTGGTAATAATATTATGGATTATCATTTTGTGATTTTTGGTACTAAAAATATTTATCCCTCTAATGAATTTGGTAAATCTTTATATATGGTGGGATTTTATGTTATAATATATTGGGAGTTAAATGTTTCCACTTTTTTATGGTTTATTTGTGTCTTCTATGAGATGATGGTATTAATTGCGATCCTTCAAGTCAATTCCCAAAACAGAGAAGAAGAGTCTTATATATGATATATCTATAAGGGAATAATTTGTGTCGATCATTTATTAGAGATGTTGAATATTTTTAATAAAATAAGTAGATTATTTATCTTATATCCAAATATATTAAACCTAATGGTTATATTTGTGTTATTTATCAGTAGATGTAATGGATAATAATGTATAATAATGTATAATGTATATATCTAATGGTTGGGTTTTCTCTATTGGAATCAGAGTGAGGTTTAGATATTTTTTGGGGATTAGGTTATGAAGAATAATTATATAAAACATAAATCAACCTAGTGTATACAAAAGGTGGTATAGGTTGAAGTCGATGTATCATAAATAGTAATGACATTGTCATAGGTTAGGATATATTAGAAATTATATTAATTATTATATTATTTCTTATTTAGGATATTATTATTTAATACTCACACTATACTATTTGGTTTTAGTCAATAGTCGAAACCTGGAGGAACTGAGTGAACACCATGTATAATTAGAAATTCCATGAATTTACCGATGAGAACCAAATAGGATAAGATTTAGAGTGAAAAATATCATGTCAATTATATCCCAATAATCTCAATCTATGAAAAATGTCCTAAATCATGACAAGATCCCAAAAATACTAATAAAGGAAAAAATCATCATTCAATCCTTCATATATAAGTTACGAAATGAAATTTAAAGGAATTTTGATCCAATAATTACTAAAAAAGATAAAAATAACATGAAATATATTTTCTATTATTTATTTCTAAATACCTAAAAAGTTTTTACTTTTTGTTTACCATTTTGAATGTGAAGTTGGTTAATAGTGAACTGTCATTTAAAAAATGAGTAAAAAATAAGAAATCAAATTCATTGAGTGGGAGTATTTTAAAAAAATATTTTCAACAAATATTTTCATAGAAATCTTCACAGTAAAATAGTGGGAGAATAATTTGTTCTAAAGAAATTTATGGTAAATTAATTTGCAATTATGAATAAAAATTAACAACACTTGTCAAATATTACTATGGTATTATCATTATCCCCCAAACCAAAATCATTAATTTCATTACCACGATAAAACAAAGTCTATAAAAGGAATTATCTATAATGGGATTTGGAAGTTATAAGGAATTTTTTTGATGTTTTCTTAAACTTGTTTTGAAATATGAAGAAACTTTTTATTATCATGGTTTTTGAGACATGAATTAGAAAATGGGGTTTTATAAGAACTAAAAATTATAAAATCCATAGAGGAATGATTATTAATCTTCCTAGATGTTTAAAATAGTAGAAGATGTTATTGGGGAATTACCTCAAAGTAGTAATAAATTGTTTCAAGTGTATAAAATAATATCATTAAGCATAAGAATTCCACGGAGATGTGAAGTAGACAAACAATACAATAGAATAGATAAAATTCACACCCAATGAACCAACTAATCATTGATACTTAAATTGTAAAGAGTTTGTAAATTATCCAAGATAGTGTACCAACCTAAGTGTTAATGAGTATAATCAATATTACTATCCTCTAAATCCAAGGGAGAAAGGAAATGCCTGTTAAATCACAACTGTTGAAGGGGGGCATGAGAAAAATGTTTCCAAAGGCACACTCATTCTCAACTAAATTACTACAAATTTATTATTTGATTTTGGTTCTACCAAATCATTTATATTTATAACCTTTGTTAAAATAATTAATACACCACCCCAAAAATTAGATATTAAAATATCAATAAAAACCCACAATGGTGTGATGACGGTATCCCAAGACCACTAAACATATTTGGTCGATGTTTAGGGGAATTTAACTATTAGAAATATTGTTATTTACACTTTGATAAAATTTGAAATGATTTTAAAAATGGATTATCTCTCTCTACATAGATACAATTACAATTATTATGATAGTAAAATCACATTTCAAATCCCATAAGGACCCATGGTCATCTATTAGTGGAAATCTAACTATGAACTCCCAAAGTAAAGATGTCCCTCTTTATTTGTATTAATACCTAATAATGAGGTATATTCAACCAAGATGGTTGGGGAAAAAGTCAAAAATGAATATATTCAAATTTTTTTCGGAATATTTCAATATATTTCTCAAATAGTTTCATATTCATCTCATATATTGGTTTATTGTGTTATTACTTGAACTCATACCTAGTGTTATGCCAATATCAGAGTACCATTATTAAATGGAACCTAATTAATTAGATTAATTGAATAATAAAGTAAAAGTGACTATGGAAAAGGTTTCACATGCCCAAGTGATCCACCATGGGGTGAACCACTCATCTTTATTAATTAGAAGGATGTATCAATTCAAATTTTCATTGATTATCATGAACTTTTCAAGATTACAATCAAGAAAATTATCATTTCTTTCATATTGATTACTTTTTTGAAAAACTCCAAGGAGAATAATTCCTATAAAATGTGCAACCTTGATCTTGATTTCATAAAATAAGTGTTAATAGAGAATATAAACATAATAAAGGATTTCATACAATATATTGAGACTATGAAGTCATTGTGATTCCTTTCAGAGTTACAAAATCCCTTTCTACCTTCAGGAATTTTATGAATAGAGCCTTTAGAGAGATTACCTTGATCAATTTACGGTTGTCATTATATATGATATTTTAATATAATCTAACAATAAGGAATAACGTGAAGATTATTTTAGCATTGTGTTTATGACCTAAAGAAAGGATAAATTGTATGATGGATTTTGCAGGATTTAATTCCTGCTATAGAAAGTATCATTCTTGGGCAATATAATCAGTAGAGAGGGTATATCTATGGATCCTTCAATGATATAAGGGATTAATTAATATCCATATCCGACCACTATAATATATATCCATAGTCTTCCTATATTATTTTTATAATATCAATGATATGTGATAAATTTATCATGATTTTAAAATCCATTAACCATGTTAACTTATAAAGGATTCACGTTCCTTTATATAAATGAATGTGAAGACGATTTCAAGGATACTAAGTGAATGATACTATCTCCAACTGTAATCTCACTAACCTATAGTGAATAAGTGTTTTTGATAAGTAGTGAAGCATCATATAATATATTGGTATGTGTACACATGAAAAATGAAAATGTTATATCATATGAATCACATCATTAAATTTTTATGGAAAAATTAACGAACAAATTATTTGGAGCTGGTAGTGGAAATGTTTTCACTAATGATATGGATACATGATCTATTTGGTTAATATATATATATATTGATAATTATATATTAAAGTATATATTCACATAGAAGAAGTCATATATGTTCAAAATTAGGTGGTTAGAGTTGATGAAGGACTATGAGTACACCATACATTACCAACCTAAGAAGGTGAACAAGGTGAGTTATGATATATGTAGGAATGATCAGGATACCATATCAATGATGAGGATTGACAGAGATCCAATACTCATGGATTTTCAAAGGATGGAACTTGATATCACATTCTGAGGAAAAAAATATTATCATTCCCAAATGATTTCTCAATCACCTATCAATGTGAAGATCAAGGAGGTGTAGAAGGATGATATAAAGATACAAAAGAATATGTAAAATATTATAGACTTTAACCATGAAAATGACGGATTTATAAGATTTAGTAAATTAATATATTTCCCTCAAATACAAAAATTAAATAAAGATCATTTACATGATTCATATAAATCATAATTATCTATCGATATTAAAAGAAAAAATATTTATATCTATTTCAAGGAGTATTTTTGGTTGGACAACAAGAAGGGGAAGATTGCAGAGTATATATAAAAAATATTAGTCTACCAATAAGTTATGTCTAAATGATAAAATTATAGTTGGATGATTTAATTGTTACCCATACCAATATATAAATGGGATAACATCACCAATGAATTCATTATGGGTCTTACTAATAATTTTAAAGGTTATAATACCATTTGATTTATGGTTGATCACCTTATAAATTTGGAACATTTAATCTCTCTTTGAGAAGATTTATCACTCAATATACATACTAATATATACATAAAATAAGTGGTCAAACTACAAGAAGTACTAATATTAATTGTATCTGATAGAGATTCTTGGTTTACCTAAATGTCCTATAATAGTCTACAACATGTATTGAATATGTAGATAAGCTTTAACAATACATATAACACTCAAAATAGTTTTCAATTTGAGAGGACCATTAAAACACTATAATATCTGATGAGATCTTAGTCAATGAATTTCAAATGAGGTTCGGATTTATCCGAAAATAAAAATTTCCATTCAAGTATTTATGTGTCACCGTATGAGGCTTTGTAAGGTAATAAATGAAAAATTATAACAATTTTGGATGAATTTAAAGATATGAAGTTACAAATACATGATAATATTCAAATCATTAAATGAAATATCAAAACTTAAAAATTTCAATAAAAGAGAAATTTTGATTATCTTCTATAATATATAGAGTTTGAAGTTGAAGATTATAAGCATCCCACCCTAAGACAAGGTGCATATCAAGTTGAATTGTGGTTTATGGAATTTTTATGTGGATTAGGATAGGTATCGATGGTCTTTTAGGGTTTTGGGACATGTAAAATAAGAAAAAGAGGCCAATTTCTGATGAGATCTTGGTTAGAACATGATTTCTAGTAACTATGTTCCAAAACCGTGAAGCCTATAAAAGGGGGTACATTGTTAGTTAAACTATATTGGATAATCCAAGAGACCGTGTGGATTGAGTTAGAGCCTGATTTGACACACTATGAGCCTCATTAAAAGTGGGGTTTTTCTATTTTACCCTCCCAATATTATTTTTTTATCCCAAAAGTTTCTCCCCCATTCGACTCCATACAGTACATGTGATAGAACTGGGATCTCCTTCCTTCTCCATCTGTGTTTATACTTCAATTACTAGGAATTTGGAGTTCCGTTTAGTGCAAATAAAATCTCCAGGTATGTCTTTGACTCAATTGCTTTCCATTTTCTAGAATATTCCTTGATGTTTGTTTCATCTCCCTCTAAATATTTATACCCATGTTTTCTTGGGAGTTTTTCTCCATGGTGTTTAAGGCTATTTTATATGGAATCAAGGTCCATTGATGGATGAGATGTTTTCTATGATAATTAGGTATGCAGTCTATATGTTTTTACCATAGTCTATAGGTATTATAAGCATATGTTGATGTGAAAATGTACTTCTTTGATGAATTGTCATGTCATTACTAAGGAAATTATTTTTAGGCCTTAGAGTGATGTGATACCAAACTAAAGGCTACCTTTGGTGTTTTTGAAATCCTTGGATATGGTGAAATAATTCCATAAATATTCAGATTGTGTAATTATGAAAGTGAGTGTGTTATGAATTGTAATTTGGTATGAATTCATGGTTAATGGGATTATTTTAAGGTATATATGTTACATTTTGTAAATTCCCAAGGAGATTTTGAAATGTTTTAAAAGAAGTGTTTTCCATTTTGACCTAGCTATTGTTTTTAAGGAAATAAAATGATTCTTTTAAAGGGGTAATGTTATTAAATGAGGATTCAACCTCAATGTGTTTTAGAAAAGGGGTTTCCATATAGATTTTAAATGATGATTTGAAATGAGGGTCTGTTTAGCCTAGGGGATCTTTTGAATAATTTTGATGGAAATGAAGGTATTAGGACTTGTTTGTCTTTCAAAAAGGGTATCCTTAAATTGTTTTAAGAAGAATATTTGGTCTACGTGTTTCATTATGTGATAATTAAAAATTTAATGACACGTGGACTGTAATGGATAAATGTTACAATTGGTTAATGATGCATGTCTATGTGGTAAATGGTATGAGTGGGGTATTGGAATGAGGATCTACTCCCATGGGTCATGCTAGAATTATGCTCTTGGATGCACTAAATTATTTTATGACTAGGATATTATACTGAGGCTCCTTATCCTTAGGTCGAGCTAGACTGACCCTCTAGACCCCCATTGATGTATTGTGTGAAAAGGATATTGGACGAATAGTCTTTCTCCTTGGGTCGGGCTAGACTGAGGCTCCTTAACCTTGTGTCCATCTAGTTTGACACTCCTGGCCCCACAAATGTATTTTATGACACTAATATTTTATTGAGTGTCCTTATCATTAGGTTAGGTTATACTGAGCCTCCATACCCCATTGATAGTTTTCCTGGTCTGGGATGTCAGACTAAGACACTATGATCCTTAACATGGAAAGGTTTGGCATGTCAAATTGAGGCTCTATTCTCCCAAATAATGGACATGATACTGTTACCTAGAAAGATTCTCCAAGTTTTGTTTCATAGTTTAGTTGAATAGTGAATTCCCCTTAGTAAATAAAATGATATAACCCCTTTAGGTTTGGGCTTGGGATCCTGACATGGCTAGAGTTGGGTAGGTTAGATGGATTTAATAATAGAACATAAAATTATAAAATTGTTATTTAATAATTGTATGAATGTGAAACATGTGTCTTTTGTTTCACTGTTTATTTATTTCAACTTTATTTTTTACAAACACTATTTAAAATACATTTAGTAGTGTACTACTGAGTTGTACTCAAACCCAGCTCGGGCTTCCATGAAACATGGGTACTCGAGAAGATGTTACATTTTTTGTATAGTTTTAGGACAAGGGAATGGTTTAATTACTATAAAATAGGTTTTTAACATCAATATAAATTGCCTTTAACAGTGGTATAACAGCACTGACTACCAGAGAGAGATTAAAATTCATGTTCTTTTATGAATTCTAAAAAAGCTCTGATAAAAGGGTCCTTTATTGGTGTTAATACGTGCTCATAAATGGTTCCTTTATCAAAACTTTTAGAAGTGCTGATAAAGGACCAACTTATGTAGTCTTTTTTAGCACCGCTAAACTCCAAATTTATGAGTGCTTGCAGAATCACCGATAAAGTGTCCTGTTATAATCACGTTCAAATGTGATGAAAAATGTATCCCTTTTGTGAGATTTTAAAATCATTAAAAATAGTCTATTTCTACCACATTTAAAAGGGATTAAATTTTTTCCTTTATCATCTATTTTAAATTCTCTGATAAAAGGCTATACTGTAGTGTGCGGCAACAATACACTACAACACCTATGCTGTAACGACCCAAAGTTTCATTAATGGAAAATCCCTCTCGATCCAATTAAATGTATCTTTATGAAAAATGTTTTTATAAGGTGTCAACTTCTTTGGTTTCATGTTAAGAATTTTGACCTTTCTTAATATAGCCGTTGAACAGTGATCACATGATTAGTATAAATGTAAGGCTTTAACGAACCCATTTTTTACTCAGACAAAGGAAGTGATGGCCTCATCCAGTAGAATTGCCCCATACGAAGCCCATTTGTCGGATCTCGGAAAAGAGGTGGCGTCTGTGGGCTTCGCCCTTGACCAAGCCCAAGATGAGCTTCATTATTTCAAGCTCGAAAGTGACCGTCTACGGGAAAAGTGGAAGTAGATTAAAATTACCACTCGAGCGATGTTATCCGAGCCACCCCAAGAGTCTATCACAATTTCACACCTTAACCTTAGGTCTTATGCGGCTATTTTAAGGGGTTATGTTACAAAATAAGTAGTACTATGTTCATGTACATTATTTTTTTTGTATATAATAATGAATATAATTTCTAGTCATTTTTGATACATTGTAATTAGTTTTTAAAATACAAATGTTTTTTTAGTTATTATTTAATTAAGAATACAATTTTATTAAATTAAGGGATTTTAGAATTAAATATTATTTTAATAAAATATTTTTATTAATATTAAATTAATTTTTATTAAATATAAATGATCTTATAAATTTATGAATGCAATTAAATTTTTTGTTAAGGTTTGAAAGCCATTTCTGTCAAAACCTGTGAATTAGCGATAAATGTTGGATTTTATTTTAAAAGTGAAAATTAAAAAATTTAGAAAATGTTTTAGATAAAATAAATTTCATTTCTGGAATTAGGACGTCGAAATTATCCAACGGTGATTTTTTCATAATTTTCTGAGACAGTCAAATTTTTGGGTACAAATTAAATACCGTTTAAATATATAATGTGTTTTATGAAATAATAATGACCCAATGGAGATGTAATAAAATACCATAATCCTTATGTTCGGACAATATATGTTTTACCATTAAAATAAAGTGATTTTGGGTTTGTTTGACTTACTTTTCAAAGCATTAATGAACCCCTCAAGACTTATTCAACACTTTGCCTTTTTAAATTAATTTCCATGGGAGTGTGACTCACCTCCGCATAAGCAACCCTAATTTTCTAATGAGTTCGGACCTTGGCCTTGTAAAATATTGTTTTCCTCTTTCCTTTTCCAGAAACCATGGTCAAATACCATGTGATGGTTTGTGGTTTGGATTATTTTAATATAAGGGGTCCCAAACCTAAATAATAAATAATTCTCTCACCTTTCCTATATAAATCCACTCAAGCTCCCACTTCCTCCTCACTAAAATCCCTTGGAGTTCATCCAACCTCTGCCCTACTCTCTCTAGAATCCTCCCAATGTGCCCCAAGCTCCCAAGAAGCCTCTCGCAAGCCTCTCTCTAGCCTTTGGAAGAAGACTTCCAAGTAAGGGGTTTTTCTTCCTTTCTCATTTTTGTCAATTTTCATTTAGTTTTATTCCCATTTTAATTTCAATTATGAATGTTGGGGTATGGTTTCACACCTCCCCCATATTTCCCTCTTATTTTTTGAATGATGGGATACCCCTTTCTCTCTCATTAAATGCCTCCCATGGACACCCGTTACTATGCCGAAATTCCGAAAGGAACTTCTCTCTCTTCTTTTACATTCAAGAAATACTTTTGTATCATGAATCTACATTCCTTTTCAATTGTTGGGACATGTATCTATATGACCTCCTTACTATCCCTTACATGTAAATATGATGAGGAACCCCTCTCTCTCTCATCAACCTTTTTTATGAATTCTTATGTCACGCCGTTACGCTGCCGAAATCGCATCGATTTTCTAAGCCAATGTCATTTTGTAGTGAATACCATGCCCATTTCTCCATCAAGGGTATTCACTTTTATGCACATTTACTTATTTATTGTAACGTTTCATGTATGAATTCCATATTCCTTTATCGTGGAATAAATGATTATGTTTTATGAATCCTTGTTTTATGATCCATGTGGCACACTTATGCATGAAATCAAATGTTTAAGAAGGGTGGGCCCTTATAGTGCTCCAATGCATTGGGTAATGTATAGTATCATGATAGGTCAAGTGAAATGAGTGTTGACTCATGCTAATTCAAGTGCAACGAGGGTTTACTCGTGCTTCATGTGCAATGAGGGTTTACTCATGATCCATGTGCAATGAGCCACGGCTCATGCTAATTCAATGTTAAGTGTTGTTGCCACATTTCCATGTTATGATTATCATGCTTTATCATGACTTTATGTTCCTGTTTATTTTATGCTCTATTGATATGCATATTGTCTAACATGTATTGTACTCCTCATGTTATTCCATGTGTACTCCCTTACTGGGCTTTATAGCTCACCCTTTTCTTATGCATGTCCTCAGGTTATACCATGCAATGCTAAGTACGAGGGAATGTAGTGGTCTTGTAAAGGAAGTTTACAATAAAGATGTTGTATTTCATGTTTAAAGTTTTTATGTAATGATCTTAAGCCCCAAAGACACTAAACTTATCGATCTTCTTTGTTGTATCAAGTGAAGTTTTATGTAATAAATCATGTTTAAGTTGTAATAAAAAGCAGGGTTGTCATAGTTGGTATCAGAGGATCGGTTTAGTTATTTTTGGTATTAGGAAACCCTAGTAAAGCCTTGGATACAAGAATAAGTATAATAAAAACGTCCCTAATTTATGGTATATACTAAGTAAGTGGTTTATCAAACAAATACATCCATGTCTGGATACGAGCAGGTAGAGGTGGCTCTGGCACAGATGTATCCTAGGGGTAAAACCCGAAAACACCGCTTTGAGCAAGACTCGAACGGGAACTGGTGCACGACAACGGGCCTTGCTGCACTCTTGGTTACGACACTCCTGGGGGATATGTTTTGATAAATTCACAATCTTAGTATCAACCCTTATTAAGGGAAAAATGACCCTAAGACTATATGTTAGAAAGTGGATCATGAAAAGCCTAGACTGAATCCTATAGACTCATGAGTTAAGGAAATAAAATTTTATTTATAAGTCATCAACTTTTGTCCTTGGATTAACCTTTATGTGTTAACCCAAACTTTCCTATTATTCCATCCAATGGCTGGTAATAGGAGGACTCGGGCTAACAACCGTTGTGAATATCAGTGTGATGATTGTACTAATGAGATGCACAATCCAATGGGAGCAGGAATCACGAACATTGTCACGCTTCTCTCTCAGCTAACTCAAGTTTTGAATAGAAACACGGGTCAAGAGGAACGTTCAACCCCCCCTATGAAAGAACAAGTTTCTATTGAGAGCTTCATGAGACAAAGGCCTCTTACTTTTACTGGATCATCTGATCCCACGATCGCTGAACAATGGATCAACTCCATTGAAAAGATATTCTCCATCCTTCAATGCTCTGAACAAGAGAAGGTTCTCCTGGCGTCTTATCGTATGGAGGGTGAAGCTGATCAATAGTGGACGTTGATCAAAAATACGAATCATGTAGAGGAGATTGATGCTTTGGAATGGAAGGAATTTCAGAAGATGTTTTTTGATAAATATTTTCCGCGCACCCTCCGTATTAAGATGGAAAGTGACTTCCTTTCCCTCAAGCAAAAAGATGAAGAATTTGTGGGAGCGTACGAGGCAAACATCACAAGGCTTGCACGATACGCTTCCAACATCGTCGTTACCCCCGAATACAAGGTTGACCGCTTCTTTGGTGGGATGAAGCCGATCTTGCGGAAAGTATTAGCGATATGTGACTTTGACAGCTATAAGAAAATTGTCCGATGTGCCCTCAAGGTCGAAATGGAGATCGGAGAATCACAGGGGTATCATGGGGACAATAAGCGTAAGGTAGACATCAATGCTGGTGGTCTGATGGATAAATCCAATAGTGCTACGAAGTTCCAGCACCCCACTTGCCAAAAGTGCGAAAAGAAGCACCCTGGAAATTTCCTTAAGGGGATGAGAAAATGCTTCAGGTGTGGAAGAGAAGGGAACCTAGCTATTAACTGTCGGCAAGAAGGACCTACGACTGTGACAGAGGAGAGGAACGCTCCGTTCGAACCTCAACACATTTTTCAATGCTACAAATGCAAAGAACCGGGTCATTTTTCAAATCATTGCCCTAATCCAAGGGTTATCGGAGGCAACCAACAACCTCCAAGACAACAAGGAAGAGCTTTTTCCATCACTTCTGCCGAAGTGAACCCCAACAATGAAGTGGTGATAGGTACGCTAGTTATTCATTCATGAATAGAAAACGTACTTTTTGATTCAGGTTCTATGCATTCTTTTATATCTCGAAAGTTTAGTAGAACAATCCCAGGACCACCACAAATCATGGAAGTAAAGATGTCGGTGAGTACGACAAATGGGGAAATCATTGCATCCCACGAATATAAGTCCTACCCTGTTATAATCTGTGCATTGAATTTCCCGGTGAACCTCGTCATAATCCCTTTGGTAGAATTTGATGCAATTCTTGGCATGGATTGGGTTTCCTTATATAGAGCCAACATAAATTGTCGGGAGAGGGAAATCACACTCCATATGGAGAATCGACCCCCGATTCTTTACAAGTGTCAGGAGAAAGATGAATCTCTATTAGCTCCATCATCTCACGCATGGATACTAATGCCCTATGAGCACGCGTATCTGGCTTAGATGATTGAGTCCAAAGAAGAAACCATCCTTGAATAAATGACTATTGTGAGGGAATTCGCGGAAGTGTTTCCCAAGGAACTGCCTGGTATTCCTCTAAGAAGAGATGTTGAGTTCTCAATTGAACTTATACCTGGGGCGCTAACAATATCCAAGACTCCATATAGAATGGCTGTTGTTGAGCTTCAAAAGCTGAAGAAACAACTACATGAGAATCTGGATAAAGGGTTTATACGCCCAAGTGCTTCACCATGGGGTGCACCAGTCCTCTTCGTCAAGAAGAAGGATGGGTCAATGAGGCTATGCATCGATTATCGTGAACTTAACAAAATCATGATAAAGAAAAAGTATCCATTCCCAAGAATTGATGACTTGTTCGATCAGTTTCATGGAGAACAATACTTCTCCAAGTTGGACTTGCGGTCGGGATATTATCAAATAAGGGTGAAGAAGGAAGATATTCCCAAGACTGCTTTTCATACAAGATACAGGAAATATGAATTCATAGTAATTACTTTCAGACTCACCAATGCTCCAGCAATATTCATGGACATGATGAATAAAGTCTTTAGAGATTACCTTGACAAATTTTTGGTAGTCATTATAGATGATATTCTAATATACTCCAAAACCAAGGAGGATCATGAGGAGCATTTAAGAACTGTACTAGAGACTTTGCGCAAGGAGAATATCTATGAAAAGTACATCAAGTGTGAGTTTTGGTTGAAGGAGGTCTCATTCTTGGGCCATATCATCACAAGCAATGGGATATCTGTGGACCCCTCCAAAATAGATGCAATTGAGGGATGGACGAGGCCAACATCTGTAACAGATATCCATAGCTTCTTGGGGTTAGCTGGATATTATTGACGATTTGTGAGAAATTTCTCATGATTGTCCAACCCTCTTAACAAGCTAACTCGAAAGGGAGTAAAGTTTTATTGGAGTGATGAATGCGAAGAAAGCTTCAAAGAGTTGAAAAGGAGGCTTATCACTGCACCTGTGCTCACTTTACCCACAAGTGGGGAGCTTTTGTGGTATTCATTGATGCTTCAAAAAAGGTCTTAGGATGTGTGCTGATGCAGAATGATAAAGTGACATCCTATGCCTCAAGGTAGTTGAAAATCCATGATCGAAACTATCCAACGCATGATCTAGATTTGGCGGCTGTGATCTTTCCCTTGAAAATCTGGTGACATTATCTCTATGGAGAGAAATGCGAGATATATACTGACCACAAGAGTCTTAAATATATATTCACACAGAAAGAGATTAATATGAGCCAGAGAAGATGGATAGTGCTCATAAAGGATTATGACTGTTCAATACATTACCACCCTGGGAAAGCGAACAAGGTGGCAGATGCCCTAAGTAGAAAGGTTCCAGCGATTCTATCAATGATGATAATTGAGAAGGATCCAATCTTCATAGACTTGATGAAGATGGACGTGAGAATCATAAAGAAGGGAAAATCATCAATCCTTTCACAAATGATTGCTCAACCATCTCTTTTGGAAAGGTTAAAGGATGCTCAAAAGGATGATGTGGGAATTCAGGAAAAAGTGGAAACTATCAAAAAGGGAAAATCCTCGAAGTTTTATGTTAATGAAGAAGGAATTGTGCAGTTTGGGAAAAGACTATGTGTTCCCTCAAGTCCAGAGCTGAAGAAGGCACTTTTGGATGATGCACATAGTTCAAATTTCTCTATTCAGCCAGGGAGCACAAAGATGTATCGAGATCTCCGAGAAAACTTTTTGTGGGATAATATGAAGAAGGAGATCGATGAATATACATCAAAGTGCCTGGTGTGTTAGCAAGTGAAGGCTGAGAGGCAGAAGTCTAAGGGGACGATGCAACCATTTCCCATACCAGAATGGAAATGGGAGAACATCACCATAGACATTGTCACCGGACTTCCTAGGACATCCAAAGGCAACAATGCAATCTGGGATGTTGTGGATCGTCTTACAAAGACTGCACACTTCATTGCTATTCAGGAGGATTTCTCATTGGATCAACTGGCACAGATATATATCAGGGAAGTGTTAAGGATTCATGGAGTAACACTATCTATTGTGTCTGACCGAGATCCAAGATTCACCTCTATGTTTTGAAAGAGTCTTCAACATGCTCTGAATACTGAACTGAACTTTAGTACGGCCAATCATCCTCAAACTGATGGCCAATCAGAGAGGACTATCCAAACACTTGAGGATATGTTGAGAGCATTCTCAATGGACTTTAAAGGAGGATGGGATCAACATATTCCTCTGGTTGAGTTCACTTATAATAATAGTTTCCACTCGAGCATCCAAATGGCACCATATGAAGACCTTTATGGGAAAAGGTGTAGAACACCGACATGTTGGGATGAGGTCGGTGAACGTAAGCTGCTTGGACCAGAAATGGTCGAAGAAATGGTGGAGAAGGTGAAAACCATTCAGCAGCATATCAATGCAGCCCAGAGTCGACAGAAGAGTTATGCAGATAATCAACTACGAGACCTTGTGTTTAAAGTTGGAGACATGGTGTTTTTACGCATATCTCCATTGAAGAAGGTCATGAGGTTTGGAAATAAAGAGAAGTTAAGTCCAGGGTACATAGGCCCCTTCTAGATTCTTGATCTTGTTTGGGCTGTGGCCTATCGACTAGCACTTCCACCTAAAATGGCCAAGGTGCATGATGTATTTCATCTATCCCTCTTAAGGAAGTATATACTTGACCCTTCACATGTACTCTCTTCCGAGGTGGTATAATTGGAAGATGATCTTTCTTATGAGGAGCAACCAGTGAAGATCTTAGATCATAGAGAAAAAGTTCTACGAAATAAGACAATACCCCTCATCAAGGTATTGTGGAGAAACCACAAGTTTGAATAAGCGACTTGGGAGTCGGAGGATATGATGAAGCTTAGTTACCCACATTTTTTTAGTGTGGGAAAAGGAAAATTTCGAGGGCGAAATTTCTTAAGGGGGGAATATTTTAACGACCCAAAGTTTCATTAATGTAAAATCCCTCTTGATCCAGTTAAATGTCTCTTTATGAAAAGTGTTTTTATAAGGTGTCAACTTCATTGGTTTCATGTTAATAATTTTGACCGTTGTTAATATAGCCATTGAACAGTGATCACATGATTAGTATAAATGTAAGGCTTTAACGAACCCAATTTTTACTCAGACAAAGGAAGCGATGGCCTCATCCAGTAGAATTGCCCCATACGAAGCCCATTTGTTGGATCTTGGAAAAGAGGTGGCGTCTTTGGGCTTCGAATTTGACCAAGCCCAAGCTGAGATTCATTATTTCATGCTTGAACGTGACCGTCTACGGGAGAAGTGGAAGTTGATTGAAATTACCACTCGAGCAATGTTATCCGAGCCACCCCAAGAGTCTGTCACCATTGCACACCTTACGCTTATATCTTATGCGGCTATTTTAAGGGGTTATGTAACAAAATAAGTAGTATTATGTTCATGTACTTTATTTTTTTGTATATAATAATGAATATAATTTCTAGTCATTTTTGATACATTGTAATTAGTTTTTAAAATACAAATGGTGTTTTTAGTTATTATTTAATTAAGAATTAAATTTTATTAAATTAAGTGATATTTTAATTAAATAATATTTTAATAAAATATTATTATTAATATTAAATTAATTTTTATTAAATATAAATGATCTTATAATTTTATTAATGCAATTAAAATTTTTATTAAGGTTTGAAATCCATTTCTGTCAAAACCCATGAATTTTCGATAAATGTTGGATTTTATTTTAAATGTGAAAATTAACATATTTAGAAATTTTTTTAGATAAAATAAATGTCATTTCTAGAATCAGGAAGCAAAAATTATCCAATGGTGAAATTTTCATAATTTTCTGAGACAGTCAAATTTTTGGGTAAAAATTAAATACTGTTTAAATATATAATTTGTTTTATGACATCATAATGACCCAATGTTGATGTAATAAAATACCATAATCCTGAAGTTAGGCCAATATATGTTTTACCATTAAAATAAAGTTATTTTTTGTTCATTAGACTTACTTTTCAAAGCATTAATGAACCCCTCAAGACTTATTCAACACTTTGCCTTTTTAAATTAATTTCCATGGGAGTGTGACTCACCTACACATAATCAACAATAATTTTCTAATGAGTTAGGACCTTGGCCTTGAAAAATATTGTTTTCCTCTTTCCTTTTCCAGAAACCATGGGCAAATACCATGGGATGGTTTGTGGTTTGGATTATTTTAATATAAGGGGTCCCAAACCTAAATAATAAAGAATTCTCTCACCTTTCCTATATAAACCCACTCAAGATCCCACTTCCTCCTCACTAAAATCCCTTGGAGTTCATCCAACCTCTGCCCTACTCTCTCTCTAATCCTCCCAAGGTGCCCCAATCTCCCAAGAAGCCGCTCGCAAGCCTCTCTCTAGCCTATGGAAGCACAATTACATGTAAGGGTTTTTTCTTCCTTTCTCATTATTGTCAATTTTCATTAAGTTGTATTGACCTTTTAATTTCAATTATGAATGTTGGGGTATGGTTTCACACCTCCCCCATACTTCCCTTTTATTTTTTGAATGATGGTAGACCCCTTTCTCTCTCATTAAATGCCTCCCATGTACACCCATTACTTTGCCGAAATTCCAAAAGGAACTTCTCTCTCTTCTTTTACATTCAAGCAATACTTTTGTATCATGAATCTAAATTCATTTTCAATTGTTGGGACATGTATCTATATGACCTCATTACTGTCCATTAAATGTAAATAAGATGAGGAACCCCTTTATCTCTCAACAACCTTTTTTATGAGTTCTTATGTCACACTGTTACGCTGCCGAAATCGCACCGATTTTCTAAGCCAGTGTCATTGTGTAGTGAATACCATGCCCATTTATCCATCAAGGGTATTCACCTTTATGCACATTTACTTATTGATTGTAACGTTTAATGTATGAATTCCACATTCCATTATCATGGAATAAATGATTATGTTTTATGAATCCATGTTTTATGATCCATGTGGCACACTTATGCATGAAATGAAATGTTTAAGAAGGGTGCGCCCTTATAGCGCTCCAATGCATTGAGTAAAGTATAGTATCATGATACGTCAAGTTAAATGAGTGTTGAATCATGATAATTCAAGTGCAACAAAGGTTTACTAGTGCTTAATGTGCAATGAGTGTTTACTCATACTCTATGTGCAATGAGCCACGAGTCATGCTAATTCAATGCTAAGTGTTGTTGCCACATTTCCATGTTATGATTATCATGCTTTATCATGACTTTATCTTCATGTTTCTTTTATGCTCTATTGATATACCTGTTTTCTAACATGTATTTTACTCCTCATGTTATTCCCTGTGTACTCCCTTACTGGGCTTTATAGCTCACCCTTTTCTTGTGCATGTCCTAAGGTTATCCCATGAAATGCTAAGTACGAGGGAATGTAGTGGTCTTGTAAAGGAAGTTTACAATAAAGATGTTGTATTTCTTGTTTCAAGTTTTTATGTAATGATCCTAAGCCCCAAAGAAACTAAACCTCTCGATCTTCTTTATTTTATCAAGTGAAGTTTTATGTAATAAATCATGTTTAAGTTGTAATAAAAAGCAGGGTTGTCATATATGCAATGTGCTGTTACAACACACCGTAGAACCAGAAACACACTAGATATCAAAAATAAAATCTCCCAATAAAAATTAAAACGAAATGAAATTATCAACACAATTTGAAAAAATAATAATAAACATTTCAATACTTGGTCTATACAATTACATAAATAAAAATTATTACATACACTCAAATACATTAATGTTTCTTTGTATTTTAAACCCAACCCCAACTCATGCTATTTTTGAATAAACAACCCCTACTCACGTAAACAAACAAACCTGTATAAGAAAAAATCTAATGTTAATAATAATATAATGTAATAAATTAACAAACAGTGTTAATTTTAATAAAATTGAATCCAATTTTAAATAAAAAGATGCAGTTAGAGTCCCAATGGTTACACCATGAACCATACTGAGGTGCAGCTGATCCAACACATCTTAAAGGACTTGTGGATAGTTATCTATAAGTATAAAAAAAATTTTAATGTGTTTTCTTAGGATTGAGTACGTCATTTTTCTTTTTTACTAAAATTCATTTTAAACTAGATACACACACTTTTGACTTATTATGATCACATTGTGTATCATTTTGACATGAAACTAATTCCTACACATCAAAAATGTCTTCTAAACCATTTCCTTAAATTATCATGAAAATATGATTGTGTTTCCTCAATTTTCAGTGAGTAACACATTTTGAAGTGGAATTTCGATTTTAAACTAATAATAGAAGATTAAAGTCTTACACGATACATCACGTATAATATTTGAGGTGAGACTGATTCCTACACATCACAAATCACTTATGATTTGTTTTCATAAAGTACCAAACCATTCAGAATGTGTTTTCTTAGTTTTGAGAGGGTAAGTTATCTATTTTACTATAATGATGTTAACTTTAAATAAAAATATTCACATTGAGTCATTCTGGTCAGACTGTGGGTTGGATTGAGGTGCATCTTATTCCTACACATTAAAAATGATATATGGATCATTTTCCTAAAGTATCAAAACAATATGAATGTGTATTCTCAATTTTGAGTATTTTAGTAGTATTTTCTACTAAAATGTCATTTTAAAATATAAACATGCACATTGAAACATTTAGATCACATAATGTATCGGTTTTACATGAAATTTATTTCTACAAGTCAAAAATTAATTATTACTAATTTTCCTAAATTATCAAGAAACCCTGAGCAAGTTTGATTGTCTTTTAGGGAGTGAAACTTTTTGAACTAAAATGTTGATTTTAAAATAATAACGGAGACTTTGAGTCAAATAGGGCACATCATGTAGAATATTGAGGAATGGATAATATCTACAGGTCAAAAACGACTTATGGATCATTATCATAAAGTATCAAAACAATCCGAATGAATTTTCTCTGTTGTAACTTGGTCAATGGTCCATTTTACTAAAATTTTTGTCAATTTTAAATAAAAAACGTAATTTGAGTAATACTAGTCACACCATGGATCATACTGATGTGTGGATGATTCATACCCATCTCAAATGACTTAAGGATAATTTTAATAAAATATAAAAACAATTAGAATGTGTTTTCTTATATTTGAGTACATTAGTTGTGTTTTTTTACTAAAATATAATTTTAAACTGGAAACACACACATTGACTAATTATAATCACAAAATATATCAATTTTACATTGACTAATTACTACATATCAAATTTTTTTAATAATCTTCATAGGTAATCAAAAAATGCCAACTGTATTTGATTGTTTTTTAGTCAGTGACACTTTTTAAACTAAAATATTGATTTTAAACTGATAACCTAGACATTGGGTCATACTAGGAACATTTTTTATCGAATTGATGTGTGGATAATCCCTAAAAATCAAAAATTATTTATGGATCATTTATGAAAAGTATCAAAATAATCCAAACTCATTTTCTAGGTTTTGTGGAGGTCATTTTCCCATTTTACTAAAATTGATGACAATTTTATGTAAAAAGACAAACTTGGAGACATACAGGTCTCACCATTCATCACATTGAGGTGTGGATGATTCTTACATATCCAAAATTACTTTTCTATCAGTCCCTTAAAGTATCAAAAAATCATAATTCATTTTCTTTTTTTTGGAATGTCATTTTTCTTTTTAACAAATATTTCATTTTAAACTAGAAATATGAATTTTGACTCATTATGATTACAGCATGGATCAGTTTGACATGAAAAAAATTCCTACACATCAAAAATAAATATAGAATTTTTTTATTAAAATATTAATAAAATACAAGTGTGTTTTACCATTTTTCAATGAGTTTCACTTTTTGAACTAATGTGTCGATTATATACTGACAACTGACACATTGAGTCATACCAAGAACAAAATGTATTAGATTGGGGTGTGGATGATTCTTAAATGTCAAAAATTACTTATGGTTCGTTTTCATAAGGTATCAAAACAATATGAATATTTTCTCTTAGTTTTTGAGTATGCTAGATGTATATTTCACTAAAATTAATGTCAATTTTAAATAGACAAAGTACTTGGATGCATACAAGTCACACTATGTGCCAGGATGAAGTGGGGAAAATTCCTATACACCCCAAAGTCTCAAAACAAACCAAACTATAAATGTTACCAATATTTTCATTTATATTATTGTTTGAATTGTTAAAACTAAATGAAAATATTCAAATAATCTACCCATGCTCAAAATAATTAATTCACCTGGATAAGAGAAAACCATATTATGTGTAATAGGAAAAAGATAAAAATTAAAAAAAATTATGAAATAATACATTAATAATTTGGAAAATGATTTAACAATGGAACCATCAAGTTCACCTATGTGAATTAGAAGTGGAGGGAACTTGAAAGAAATTGATAAATGATAACACTACAGGGGTGAAAGGGTTTGAGGGAGAATAAGTACTTAGATGTTTTAGTGCATAAAGGAATGAATGATAGATATATCAAACCTACTCCAACAAAATAATTAACCTATATAAGAAAAAAAATTAAACTATGGGAAATAATAAAATGAAATAAATTAAACATAAATTATAATAACTACATTAATTCTATGGAAAATGATTTTACTGTGAAAATATGAATATTTACTATGTGATTGAGTATAGATAGTGTTGTTTCTCTTCCTAAAAAGTTAGGGGATATAACTCGAAGGAAAGTGATCAATTAAACACATCATAAGTGAAATGGTTTCAGGTGACAAGAATTTTGTATATGTCTTAGATTAAAAGTCATTAATGATGGACAGACCACCCCAACACGAACAAAAAGTATCCACCAATATATGAAAACAATTTTTATCTGAGTAATAATAAAAATATTAAACATAAATATGAATTAATAAATTAATTATATGGATAATGATTTTACTATAAAAACAGTAGGATTACGTCTTTCATTTAGAATATGAATCATTGAATATTTTTAGGAAAATAATGTAGAGGGAAATTGAAGGAAATTGATAAATGCAACATTATAGAGGTAAACAGGTTTTGAGGGAGAAGAAGTTTGTGTATGTTTTTGTACATAAAGGCATTAAATATTTAAATACCACCCCAACTTGGAAAAATGAGTCCACATGTATAGTAAAAAAATTATTATTTCTATAATACTGAAAATAAACAAATAAAACATAAATATAAAAAAATACATTAACTCAATAGAAAATGATTTTACTGTTGAATCATCAAGATTATCACTATGATCAAGAAGTGGAAACATCATTTCTCTTCCTAGAAAGGCATGACCTATGAATGAATATATTTTAAAACAAACTAACTCTGAAAGGAATAATGAAAATTAAATCAATCTTCCTTTATATAATTTTTCATAAAAATATAGAAACTATTATGTAACATTACCTATACATATTTTCAAATAGTTTCCTTCATTATAGTTTTTTCATATGAGGGATTGGTAACATTAATAGGTGTAAAAGACATTTTTTCATGAGTATCCAAACATTTAATTTAGATTATGTTAATTTAGTAGAGAACTTAAAATATTATTATAAAAAACATAGCATATTTGAAATAACGTTTACCATCTCATTGAACTCTATTTATTTTTTTAATGGTTTTATCGATTTGGTTCCTCTTTTGAGAATACAAATCCCCTCTTTGTGGTCCCCTCTAATATTCAAGACATTGTCTATATTGGGACCTGTATGAAGTGATTGCGATCTCCCAAAAAAGGGGTCATACTTCATTGAATGTTTGTCTTACCCAACATTTGTTTCAGTTGCCAACAGTACAATCAATCAATTCTTGTTTATTGGATCATAGATATGAAATAATTTCACCACTTATAATTTAATTACAAATGGGTTGTCTTTTACCCATTCAATGCTGAAATATAGATTTACGAAGCACATTTAATAAACTATCACTTTAATGATACTGTCAAACCATTAGAAACAGAAAATAGGCACTTGAGATGTTTTATAATATAACTCATATATCTATTTAATAATTCTATAATATGACATATTTTCAGAAATTTGATTTTTATCACTGGAACCAGATATGTTCATCACTTCAGGCACAAGAATAACACCACTATTTTCATCATATTTTAGTCATCATGTTCTTTTGAATAGAACTTATAACCATTGATTACAAAACTAGTATAAGATATAACATTTTAATCCAATCCTCTAGATAGAAATCTATGTTGTTAGGCAATTGAATTCATATTTTCAGATACTGCTTATAATGTTTATTTTGGAACCATCCTATAAACTACTGATTTTGTGTATTTTCTATCCATCCTTCAACCCTTGATGGATTCAAATCTATAATAATTTATTTATGGGATTAAATGTATGGATCAATAACTTTAAAATTGTATAAAATGAAATGGATTTTTTCTCCCTTTCTGTCAAGGTAATTTTAGCAACAAATCTTCCAGAAATCCCTTAAACCGTAATGTGTTCACTATGAAGATACATTGGGAGACCAATGCTATCAACATCTGATAGGTAACCGGTACAAAATTCAATAGCATATTCAACAATATATCATTATGCAATATGATATTCTAGATGGATTTGATTCATGACATACCCTTTCAAAATATTCATATACCATTTAATGGGGTACATCCATCTGTTATTAATAGGTCCACATAGCTAATGCTCTCTAACCAATTGAACCATCATGTGGACCATTATATCAAATAATTATGGTGGTAAGAACATATCTAATTCAAACAATATGACTAAAAATCCTTATTCATGGTGGAGAACATAGTGGGGTCTATAAAATTACCACATATGGCTTTTGGAAAAAAGAAGTGTCTAGTTAATGTATGTCATACATTTTGAGGAAGAATAAAAGGAAAGTAAAATTTATTTAATCTTACATCAAAACATAACAGGAATTTAATTTTAGTCCTTGTAGCTTCAAATTATTCATTGACAATACATTCTTGATATTTTATGAATACCAGTATGAAAATTTTACACTATTAAGAAAAATGAAAAATTGATATTTTTTATTTTTGGATAGAGTGTACGCTACTGGAGGCTGAAAAATACACATTTTACCCTTTATCAGTGACAAATATTCCTTTATTAGCATTTTAATAAACTATATACTAGCTCTGACTCCACCTTTCATTTTTTATGGGACATTTAGTAAAATGAAAATATAACTATCGAATACATACTTTTCTTTATGCATATAATGAAGAAATTGAATGAAAAAAAAGAAATTCCATTATAGAAATTCAATGAAAATGGATCATTTATTCTAACATGATTTTTATAGGTTTTTTTAAAATGGTTTTCCAAAAACAATTAAAATATATTTTACTTTATTGTATAATTTATCACAATTTATTGGATATATTATTGTACCTTGTTCGATATTCCCCTAAAATGATGTCATCCAGGATCAATATTTATGTCATAAATGTAAAAAATTTGATGTCTAGAAAAAAATATTCTTTATGGAATGTCTCAACCAAACTGAGTATGTGCTTTTTTTTACAAATGGGACACCCCAACATTTTATTAATGCTATAGCCTAATATATTTCCATAAACGGGGATTTAATTTATCATTATGTACATAATGGACCCCAATGTGAATTCTTCACTTCTAGGATAATCATGAATTGTAACACCTATATCCCACATGAATTTCATATCTTCGATCAATGGATCCAAATTGACATCAAAATCATTACTGAGTTTCATTGGTCCAAATTTAATAAGAGGCAACTTATTGTATTTTTACTTCATTTATAACTACGTTGGAAAGTAATAATTTACCAAAATGATGTTCAATATGCTATGAGTACTACTATGTACACCAAAAAGATTTCTTCCATATATAGATAACCCAGGAGGAATGTTTCTTGGTTTATTTCTAAATTCAAGATACTCGTAATGAATTTTTATCCACTGAGGTGAATCTATGGGATAATGTAGGTTCCCATATTTAATTCTTGTATATGTATTCCATGTCAATTTTATACCCCTATAGTTTTCTGAACCATGGAATGATATGAAAACAAGCATTAGTTTTTTAGAGATCATTCCCATGGAATAATATAAAATACCCCTATAGTTTTCTAAGGAAATGATTCATTTTCTAGTATTGATCTACACCAAACTTAGGGAATTTTATGAGTGATTAATGGTCCTTGTAAAATAAAATGAAATGATTTGTAGAATCATTAGTTTTTTTAGAGATCATTCCCATTGAACATAAAATTCATTTCGCATCATATTCTCTGCACGGTAGTTCATTTTTTTGTTACACATCATTCAGGAAACCAAGTAGTTCTATAAAGATAGTTTCACTCCATATCCTTTATGTTTTCAAATTATATAAGATCAATAGATATTGAAATGTTGTGTATTTTGTATAATAGTATAAAATGTTTTCCCGAAACAACTATATAACTCCTCAAACAACTTTTAATAATCACGAAGTTCATCTTCAATTTCCATTTTCATTTCTTCCTTGTGATCTCCATCATGATTTATACTGGTATTCATATATAATTATACATAAATCATGGTATTATTATAATTAGTGTCCAACTTCTTTTTTTAATTGTGTTTAGTCTAAAATTTATTGATCTCATCTATTCCGTGAAAAATCAAATATTCTTACCACTCTTCTAGAATGATTTTCCTTGAATAAAAATAGTGTAAAAAAATGAGGATTTGAAAAGGGTTGAATGAATGATAAATTGAAAACATTTTAAACATTTAACACTATTATCATACTATTTTTTCAAACAATTAATGTGAATCCATTTTAAATTCATATACATCCAATTGGATTCATATAATATTAAATTTTTTCACTAAATAATTAAATACACATAAGATATTCAGTATCAAAGATGAAAGTTATAGAAAATTCTAATAAAGGAAACTCAAAATTTGATTGTTTAAAATAATATTAGTATGCTGGTAAATATAGATAATCAAATTTAAGAAAATAATTGCTCCACTATAGAAGGTGTTATCGGATGAATTCATTGAAAGGTGAATGTTATAAAATCTCATCCTCACCAACTCATCTCTCAGGAATTTATCGTTGATTTTTTTTGTTTGAAACATACTTTATCTATTGTGGACATGTAACTATGTTTCTTGAAATAATCTATTTAGTAGTCATCCATGGGATGACTAATTCTCATAGTAGTACAAACAATATAAAATAGACGGGGGATAAGTTGTAAAAAAAATTTCAATAATTACTATTAGGGAGATAATGTTTATGAGGATAATAGTTGTCTATAAAAGAGATGGGGGATGAGTCTCAAGAAAAAATTGAAATAATAAATTTTGTTTAACAGACATCATGTTTTTCATAAATAAACAAAACAAATGAAAATTTAATATATAAAATTAAGTAGTCAAAATAAAACCAGATATGATGAATAATAATAATAAACTATCATTCAATCAACTAGATGAAATAAAAATTTATTGATAAAACATTTAAAAAAATAAAGAGTTATTTCATATACATGGATAATAATCCAAGATTCATTAGTGTGAAACTAATACATATAGACCTAAAATGATAAATAACTAAAAAAAATTCTAATATATATATTCTAATTACATCCATTATATCTCTTAGAACAAGTGTTTTATAAACGTAATGAATTATTACATTTAAAATTAATGGTATATCAAATATTTGAAAACATCTCCGGACTCTTGGAATTTTATTTCACCACACCAAACCAACCCTAGTATTTTTGGGAGGTTGTCATATCAGATCTACCCATAATAAAGATATATATTTATATATATATAAATATCTTTATAGATATATATACATATATATTTCCTAATAAAATAAACATAAATTGATAAAATTGTGTGTAACCATTACAATATAATATCACAACATAATAAAATAAATACAACCCTATACTATTTTTTAAAAAAAGGATCCATTGAAAATAAATAAATATGGTTTCACCCTTAATAATACTTATATTAAAATAAAACAACACAATTGTGAGAAAATAAATTTTTAAGGAAAATCCCCCACACCTGAATATTAAAACAAAATAAATTCCCTTACATGAATTGCATAAACTCATCATCTATTGCTACTTCACACCTTCTCCAGACTGAGAATTGGTCTGCTAAATCAATTTTCCCATTATTTTAATATTATTATGTCCAAAATCTCAACATATTATATAATGAAGTAAATATTAATTTAATTGGTTTTCTACATAGCATAGGTGGCTTTCTATGGTTTCAAAACAGGGAGAAAATTATGCTTCTGGAAAAAGATGTGGTATAGATGTAGACATCAAAGAGAATTGATTAAAAAACAATTTAAAAGGACCGAAACATGATGTATAAATCGGTACTCAAGTAAAAATAGATCATAAAAAAAGAAAAACAATATAAAAAGATGAGACCAAATATAACTGATGACATCATAAAAGAAGAAAAAATTAAAACAAAAAATATAGAAATAAAATCAAAACCCACAACAGAAAACATAGGCATACCTCATTAGGCTAAAGAAATTTTGAGACCTTCATATCCACATTTCAATGTTTTCTTAAAAAATGCTAACTAAAATTTAATATTGGATGTCAAATGATGTTCAAGAAACTAGAGGTAGTGGGTTTCTATGATTCTATTGGTTTCGAGTGATTTTAGCTTCGACTCAATGAGGAGGAGCAATGAAAGTGGGTGTATTCCACACAAATTTCTGAAATCACAATGGGTTAGAAACTTGTTAGGTTTTTTAGAAGTAGATCAATGCTTGTTTACCATCACATATGTAATAAGTGATGGTAAAAAGCATATTTATCAGTACTTTTTTGTTGTTGATAAAGGTAGAACACTATTAGCACTAATGTTTTGGTGATGATAAATATTGACTTTATCAACTCCTCTTTTAGCAACCAAAAGCATCATCTTTATAAGCACATAAAAGAAATGATAAATATTTCTTTTATAAGCACTTATTACTTGAGTGTTGATAAAGGACTTATAATTATAATAGTAAATTAATTTTTTTAATATATATATATATATATTTAATATATACATATAAATATAAATATATCAAAAATAAATCATTATTTAAATTTATTTTTTATATTTTTATAATTATTTACATATATAATTATTTATTTATAATTTTATAAATAGTTTTAGAAATTTATATTTATATAATTATTTATATTTAAATAATTATATATAAAAATATATTATAAATATATATAAATATAAATATTATAAATATATTTGTTATTTAAATTAAATTTATTATAAAGTTAATAATTATTTAAATATATATAATTATTTATTTTTAATTATATAAATATTTTTGAAAAAATATTTATTTATTTAAAATTATAAATATATACTTTTATAAATATAGTATGTACATTTATTAATATACTTCTTTATAATTGTTTTAAAAAAATATTTTTTTAATATTTTCAATGAATATATAATTTTAAGTGCATGTATGTAAAAAATGAGTGAAATTGAATAAATTAAAAATAAGTAAACTTATCAATATAGAAAAAATGGATAATTATTGTGTGTTTTTACTTTATATAAAAATTAATTAATTATGTACATGTGATATCAATATAACACACATTTGATCTATGTTAAATTCAAAAATCAAATGAGATTCAATTATATGTCCATTACTCTGTCTAATTAGTCACCATTTTTATTTCATATTAATTTTTAATTATAATCCATTATTCAATAAATATATGACTATTTACTATAAAGGGTATAAATATTTTTAAATATATAAATTATATTTACATACATTTATATTTATCTATATATAAAATTTATACAATTTATTAACATTATCAACAAAATATCTAATTAATAAAATGTTTAATCTTTTTCTCAATTTACTTATATTTAATTATAGTTTGTTTAATTTTAATTTTCTATACATCTATATATTTTAAAAATTCTATTTATTAGTACTTATAATTTATGTATAATACAATCATTTTATTCATTTTTATCAATAAATATTTAATTAATAAAATTTGTAATATTTTTTTAATAAAATAATTTTTTTGATTATTTATTTATTTAATCATTTAATTTTATTTATTGAGACCTTTATCAGTGATAAAAAGGTATTGGTAATGGATTTATTTATGATCACTAAAAATATAGAGCTAATAAAGGGTACCCATTATCAATGCTGAAAATAAAGCGCCGATAAAGGGTATCCCTTATCAATGTTAAAAATAAATCACTGATAAAGGGACTCTTTATCAGCACTAAAAAAATCCTCAATAAAGGGTTAAATTTACCAGTGCTTTCTTTAGTGCTGATAAAGATACCATTTATCTATGGTTTTTTCTATCACTGATAATTTCCAGTGCTGTTAAATGCATATTTTATAGTAGTGTGTTTGGTTTGTGCATGGGTGTATGGTCTAGAACATGGGATGTCAAGAATTGGTTGATACTTGTGTATATTTTTTATATCTTTTATGTTTTGGTAATGGTGTTTTTATATGTTTGTGTTCCAAAAATGTAGTGCATTCATCATATTGTTTTATAATTTTTTACTTGGTTACAAATGAAATTTTGTTATATGATATCCACTTATTTTTCCTGCTATTTATTAAATACGTTTTAATTAATTCTGTTGTGGAATTACTATATGAAGAGGATATAGTCTCTACATTTTTTTAGACCTATACTGCTAGTCGGAAACCTTTGGTGTATGGGGAGGTGTGCCTGAGGTCATGTGTTGACTCAGCTCAGGGCACCGGTTATAGTACCTCCCGATCCAAGGAATTACGAATTGGTATCATAGGTTGTGTCTATTTTCATACTATATATGAAAGGTAGATAGAATATTTGGATATTGTTGGTGTTTGGTAATGAGCTCGTGCTAAGGTTCCAGTAGCCCCATGCATAAAGGAAATCTATGTTTCCATTGGTGGGAATTGATTTTCTATTTTGAGATTTTATGGTTGATTGAAACTTCCACCTAAAGTGGCTCACATTTATGTGATGTTATTGGTTTATGAGGTTTTATCTCTTGTCAATGTATGATGAGAGAGGTTGTGTGGGTTCATGAATCATTCTAGTAAAATAGTATTGATAGTTCATCTATATGATTCATGTGATTGATAGTTCACTGGGATTTATATGCTGGTAGTGTAATTTATGTCTGTGATTTATGATTGTTAACCAATCTTCGAAATACCGGCTAACAAAAATGTTTTAAAATTATAATTTTAATGAAATATAAGATATTTTCAATATTGGTTAATAAAAAAGTTTTAAAATGTTGACTATCATGTTTTTAATTAGAATGGTTAATTAAAGAAGGAATGTTTAATGATGGGACCTTCAAGGAAATTGGTGTGGGTATCCATAGTGTCGTGATCATAACCATTGTATGGGTGGTTTGGGAAATAAGAGTGACTATGCTTTGAAGAATTGAGTTACAGACTATGACACATTGATGGGTTTGATGTACTAAATAGTTGAATGTTTATTTTTGTGAAATTGGTTAGGTTGTGACCTTGAAGTTTTGGGTTGTTGTTTGATAATAAAAATGTGGTGACCATTCACTACTAAAAATTCATCCATTAGCGACCCCCATTGGAGGTCGCTAATGGCCAATAGAGACCGCTAACCAACCACCAATGGTGTTCGCTTTAGGCCCATCAAAGTAAGCCTACGTCGACCGCTAAAGGCAGTCCCTGAAGGAGGCCAAAAATCCAGCCTACAGTGACCGCTACACGGTCACTGACCAATTTCTCGTTAGAGAATTAGTGACTACCAGTGGTAGTCGTTGTCCTCCTCAGCCGAGCTACAATGACTGACAGTGGCGGTTGCAGTTCTAATGCCCGTCTGAGCTATAGAGGCCGCCAATGGGGGTCACTATCCTGGATAAATTTTTTTAAAAAAATTTCATAGTTCCCAATCAACAAAAACAAGGTATGAATCATAAAAAACAATTCCAAACAGCATAAACATCAAGATCGACATAAAAAATTAATGACAAATGTGCTTCAACTATCCAAATAGGTCCAATCCATTTCAATATTCTGCTTCAATAAACGTAGAATAAGATAAAAAAACAACTAAACAAAACAAACATAAATTAATCAAATTTATTCAATTAATATATATATATATAATAAAATTAAATCTGAGATCAAATTATGGGTGCTATAATAATTTAAAAACCATAATTTACAAAATTTTATCATTTAATATTTTTTTCTTGTTTTGGAGTCTTTGGATTAACTTATGGAAGTGTTTTGTGGTCTAAAAAAGAATGCTCTTCGCGCACAAAGTGTGAAACTATTAAAAAATATTCGGTCGTACCATGCACACTGCACATCCGATGGATGTGTCATCTGCTCCTACATGTCATGAATACTATTCCTTTTGTTTTTGTTTGATTTCAAGTCATTTGGAGCACGTTTTATCTGAATTCGACCGTTACATGTCGTTTTGGAATTTTATGACTCCCGAAATGCGTCTCTAGTCATCACGTTCAAATGGATCCTAAGATTGATGTACCTTCTCCCTGACCATTTTACAATTCACACCCCGGTTGTTGTCATATGATTTCATGGCATTCTGAGGTTGTTCTATTAGTTTTGACCACCTAATGCGCCCTTCTAGAGAGCATCGAACTGTTCAAAACAACATATTATATCATACTGTGCATAACGCATGTCTGATTAATGTGTCTTATACTCCTACATGTCACGAATAGTATTCCTATTGTTTTCATGTGATTTCAAGTCAAATTTGAGTATGTTTTCTCTGAATTCGACCGTTACACGTTGTTTTGGCATTTTATGACTCTAGAAATGCATTTCCAGTCAATGTGGTCAAACGACACCTAATATTGACGTGACAACCCAAAAAAATTTATAATCCACACCACGGTTGATGTTATATGATTTCATGGCATTCTGAGGACGGTTGTCTGGTTTTGACCACACAATGTGCCCTTTTAGAGCGTGTTGAACTGTGCAAAACAACATATTATGTCGTACCATGCACACCGCATGTTTGATTGAAATTTCGTCTTCTCCTACATGCCATGAATGTTATTCCTATTGTTTTAGTGTGATTTCAAGTCATTCTGATAACATTTTCTCTGAATTCGACTGTTACACGTTGTTTTGACTTTTTATGACTCCAGAAATGCGTTTCTCGTCACAGTGGTCAAACAAAATCTCCGATTGACGTGACATCTATCCAACCATTTCAAAATTCACACCACAGTTGTTATAATATTATTTAATTGAATTCGGAGTTTGTTCAGCTAGTTTTGACCACCCAACACGCCCTTTTAGAGCGCGTCGAACTATTCAAAATAGCATATTTGGTCGTACCGCGCACACCTCATGTCTGATTGATGTATTGTCTCCTCCTACATGTCACGAATAGAATTCCTATTGTGTTGGGGTGATTTAAAGTCATTATGAGCACGCTTTATCTGAATTAAACTGTTACATGTCATTTTGGCGTTTTATGACTTCGAAAATTCATTTCAGGGCACCGCGGTCAAATGACACCTCCAATTGATGTGACGTTTGCCCGAACATTTTAAAATTCACACCGCAGTTATTGTCGTATGATTTAATTGCATTCCAAGGTTCTTCGACTGGTTTTGCCCACCCTACACGCCCTTTTAGAGCACACAGAACTGTTAAAAACAACATGTTCAGTTGTACCGCGTACACCACACATTCGATTGATGTTTTGTTTCCTCCTAAATTTCATGAATAGTATTCCTATTGTTTTTGTGTGATTTCAAGTCATTCGGAGCACATTTTCTTTCAATTCGACCGTTACACTTCATTTTGGATTTTTATGACTCCGGAAATGTGTTGCCAGTCATAGTGGTCAAACTACACGTCTGATTGACGTGTCGTCTACCCGGACATTTGAAAATTTAAATCATGGTTGTGGTCGTATGATTTCATGGAATTCTGAGGTCGTTCGGCTGGTTTTGACCACACAACGTGCCCATTTAGAGTGCGATGAACTGTTCAAAAGAGCATATTCAGTTGTACCATGCACACCGCAAGTCTGATTGACGTGTAGTCTGTCCCACATGCCACGAATACTATTTATATTTTTTTTATGTGATTTTATGTCATTCTGAGCACGTTTGTTTTGAATTCGACCGTTACACATCGTTTTTGCATTTTATGAGTCAAAAAATGAGTTTCCAGTCATTGCGGTCAACCGACACCCTTGATTGACATGTCGTCTACCCAAAAATTTTACAATTCACACCACAGTTGTTGTCATATGATTTCATGACATTCTGAGGTCGTTCGACTGGTTTTGACCACCCAACGCGCCCTTTTAGAGTGCGCCGAAATGTTCAAAACAAAATATTCGGTCGTACCACGCTCACCACACATTCGATTGAAATTTCGTTTCCTCCTACATGTTACAAATAGTATTCCTATTTTTTTGTGTGATTTCATGTCATTCTGAATATGTTCTCTATGAATTCGACCATTACATGTCGTTTTGGCATTTTATGACTCCAGAAATACATTTTTGGTCATCGCGGCAAATCGACACCTCCGATTGACATTTCGTCTACCCGAAAATGTCAAAATTCACACCACGACTGTTGTCGTATGATTTCATAGCATTTTGAGGTTGTTCAGCTAGTTTTGACCACCCAACGTGGCCTTTAGAGCTCGCTAAACTGTTCAAAACAACTTATTTGGTCATACCGTGCACACTGCCCATCCGATTGGCATTCAGTCTACTCTTACATGTCAAGATTAGTATTACTATAGTTTTCATGTAATTTCAAGTCATTATTGGAATGTTTCCTCTTAATTTGATAATTACATGTCATTTTGGTGTTTTATGACTCCAGAAATGCGTTTCCGGTCACTGCAGTCAAATGACACCTCCGATTGATGTGTCTTCTTGCTGACCATTTCACAATTCATACCACAGTTGTTTTCGTATGATTCCATGGCATTATAAGGTCATTAGGCTAGTTTTGACCACTCTACGCTCCCTTTTAGAGCACGCCAAACTGTTCAAAACAACATATTCGGTCGTAACGTGAACACCGCGTGTCTGATTGATGTTCCGTCTACTCCAACATGTCACAAATAGTATTACTATTTTTTTTCTTGTGATTTCAAGTCATTTTGAACTTGTTTGCTCTGAATTTAACTATTACACACCGTTTTGGCATTTTATGACTCTTGAAATGCGTTTTTGATCACCACGGTCAAACGACACCTCTGATTTATGTTCCTTCTACCCAACCATTTTAAAAATCACTCCATGGTTGTTTTAGTATGATTTTATAGCATTATGAGGACGTTCAACTAGTTTTGACCACTCAACATGCCCTTTTAGAGCGCTCCGAACTGTTCAAAACAACATATTTGGTCTTACCACACACACCGACATATGATTCACGTTTAGTCTTCTCTTACATGTCACCAATACAATTTATATTGTTTTTGTGTGATTTCAAGTTATTTTGAGCTAGTTTGCTCTGAATTCGACCGTTATACATTGTTTTGGCATTTTATGACATTGGAAATGTGTTTCTAGTCATTGTAGTCAAAAGACACCTCCTATTAACATGCCTTCCACCCAAACATTTCACAATTCACACCACAGTTGTTGTCGTATGATTTCATGGCATTCTGAGGTCATTTGGATGGTTTTGACCACCCAATGCACCCTTTTAAGGCACACTAAACAGTTTAACACAACATATTCGGTCGTACCACGCACACCGCACGTCCGATTGACGTTTTTTGTACTTTTACATGTCGTAAATAGTCTTCGTATTGTTTTCGTGTGATTTCAAGTCATTCTGAGCACGTTTTCTTTGAATTTGATCGTTAGACATTGTTTTGACATTTTATTACTCTATAAATGCATTTCTAGTCACCATGGTCAAAAGACTCCTCCGATTGACATGCATTTTGACCGACCATTTTTCAATTTACACCACGGTTGTTGTCGTATGATTTCAGGGCATTTCGAGGTCGTTCGACTGGTTTTGACCACCTAACGCACCCTTTTAGAGCGCGCCAAACTATTCAAAACAGCATATTTGGTCATACCACACACACCACAAGTTTGATTGATATTTTTTCTACTTCTACATGTTACAAATATTATTCTTTTGTTTTTGTGTGATTTTAAGTCATTCTGAGCACGTTTGCTCTGAATTCGACCGTTACACATTGTTTTGGCATTTTATGACCCCGAAAATACATTTCTAGTCACCACAGTCAAACGACACATCTGATTGATGTGTCGTATACCCGACCATTTTAAAATTCACACCACGGTTTTTTTCATATGATTTCATGGCATTCTGTGGTCATTCGGCTGGTTTTGACTACCCAACACGCCCTTTTAGAGCGTGTCGAACTATTAAAAATAGCATATTCGGTCGTACCGCACACACCGCATGTCTAATTGATGTGACATCTGATACTTAATGTTAAGAATACTATTTATATTTTTTTGTGTGATTTCAAGTAATTTTGAGCACGTTTTCTCTAAATTTGACTGTTAGACGTCAGTTTGGCGTTTTATGACTCTAGAAATGCGTTTCCGGTCACTGTGGTCAAATGACACCTCCAATTGATGTTCCGTCTACCCAAAAATTATAAAATTCACACCACGGTTGTTGTCATATGATTTCATGGCATCTTGAGGTCATTCAGCTGGTTTTGACCACCCATCACGGCCTTTTAGAGCGCACCAAACTGTTCAAAATAGCATATTCAGTCGTACCGCACACACCGCACATCCAATTGAATTTTTGTCTGCTCTTATATGTCACTAATATTATTCTCAATGTTTTCATGTGATTTTCAGTCATTTTGATCATGTTTCCTCTGAATTCTATTGTTACACGTTGTTTTGGCATTTTATGACTCTGAAAATGCATTTCTGGTCACCGTAGTCAAATGACACTTCCAATTGACCTGATGTCTACCCGAACATTTCACAATTCACACCAATGTTGTTGTCGTATGATTTCATGGCATTCTGAGGTCGTTCAGCTGGTTTTGACAACCCAACACCAGCTTTTAGAGTGCACCGAACTGTTCAGAACAACATATTCTACCGTACCGTGCACACTGGATGTCCGACTGATGTTTCGTCTATTGATACATGTCAAGAATAGTATTCATATTGTTTTCGGGTGATTTCAAGTCATTTTGAGCACTTTTTCTCTGAATTCGAGTGTTACGGATCGTTTTGGCATTTTATGACTCAGAAAATGCATTTTTGGTCACTGCGGTCAAACGACACCCCCAATTGATGTGTCATCTGTCTGATCATTTCAAAATTCACCCCATGGTTGTTTTAGTATGATTTCATGGCATTCTAATATCGTTCAACTAGTTTTGAACAGCCAACGTTCCATTTTAGAGCACACAGAACTGTTCAAAACCGCATAATCGGTCGTACCACGCACACTGCACGTCTGATAGATGTGTCATCTCCTCTTAAATTTCACAAATAATATTCCTATTATTTTCATGTTATTTCAAGTTATTATAATCACGTTTTCTCTGAATTAGACTGTTACATGTCATTTTGGCGTTTTATGACCCCAGAAATGTGTTTCCAGTCACCATGGTCAAACGACACATCTGATTGATGTGTTGTCTGCCTGACCATCTGACAGTTCACACCATGGTTGTTTTCGTATGATTTCATGGAATTCTAAGGTCATTCAGCTATCTTTTGACCACCAAATGTTCCCTTTTAGAGCATGCCGAATTCTTCAAAATAGTGTATTTGGTCGTATCGTGCACACTACATGTCTGATTGACATGTCATCTCCTTCTACACGTCACGAATAATATTTCAGTTGTTTTACTCTGCTTTCAACTCATTCTGAGTATATTTTCGCTGGATTCGACCGTTACACGTCGTTTTGGCGTTTTATGACTCTGGAAATGTGTTTCAGGTCACCGAGGTCAAATGACACCTCCGATTGACATTACATCTTCCCAAAAATTTCAGAATTCACACAACGGTTGTTGTCTTATGATTTCATGGAATTCTGAGTTTGTTTGGTTGGTTTTGACCACCCAACGCGCCCTTTTAGAGTGCACCGAACTGTTCAAAACAGCATATTCGGTTGTACTACGCACACCGCAAATCTTATTGACGTTCTGTCTCCTCCTACATTTCTATAATACTATTTCTATTGTTTTTGGGTGATTTGAAGTCATTCTGAGCATGTTTGATCTGAATTTGACCATTACACGTCGTTTTGGCGTTTTATGACTCCGGAAATGCATTTCCAGTCACCATGGTCAAATGAAACCTCTGATTGATGTGTTGTTTACCCGACCATTTTACAATTTACACCATAGTTGTTGTCGTATGATTTAAATGCATTCCGAGGACGTTCATATGGTTTTGACCACCCAACGTGCCCTTTTATTGCACGCTGAACTGTTCAAAACAACATATTCGGTCTTACCGCACACACCGCACATCCAATTTATGTTTCGTCTACTCCAACATTTCATGAATAGTATTTATACTGTTTTCATGTGATTTCAATTCATTCTGATCACGTTTTTTCTGAATTCAACTGTTACATGTCGTTTTGGCGTTTTCAGACTCCAGAAATACATTTCTGGTCACCGTGGTCAAACGAAACCTCTGATTGACATTATTTCTACTCGACCATTTTACAATTCGCACTATGGTTGTTTTTATAGCATCCCACCTTTTTATAACATAAACATTCATTACATTACACAACACTAAGGATCTTTAAGGTTTAGTGTCTTGGAAACCAGGAACATAATACATGAAAACAACATAAAACGTTCTTCTTAAACACTTGGAAGGATTCTCCTTAAGTTCATCCTAGGTTCATTACTGCATCTCATAACCTGGGGACATACATCAAAAGAAGGGGTGAGCAGAAGGCCCAGTAAGGGAAACAAGAGAAACATTTTACATGTGAACTTGAGATACTTCAATAAGGTAAAAAAAAGAACTTTAAGGTATGAGAAAGGAATCATGCGGCATTTCATAATAAAAATAACATTTTTCATAACATGAAGATGTGGCTACATCATTTAACATAGAAAATCATGAACATATCACCAAGGTCCATCCCCAAGGTGTCATTTGTAAATTACCAAGGTTATTCACCAAGGTATCTTGAAAATTATAATCTCTAGTGGTTACATCATTACACAATTCATTGGAGCGCTATCAGGGAACATCCATAAATTTTCCTTTATTATCATGTGAGCCACATATATCATCATCAAACAATTCATAAATAACCCATATAGCTAAAATAAATGGGTTTCATTTCATAATCATAATGTTTTAAAAACTGCTTTAAAGACATGATCTTAATGTCACTTTAAACCCACAAAAAGGGAAAGCAGGTCTCATGTATGAAAATCCAAGAATTTAAAATAGAACATTTTGATATATCTGTGAATAACCTTGTATAAATAAGAGCTTTGAGTATTCACTTAATAACATAAAATAATTTTGAGAAAAGAGAGGCATTTTGAGACGAATATTCTGCAGCATAATGGCTATGTACAAGGTTTTAGAAAACATAGAAAAGAAAGGGGACATGGGTCACCCACTCATAAATGATCCATAAAACAGTAGGGGACAGAATATAAGGAATTTAGGAACATGGTAATGAAATTTGAAAGATATACCATATTAAATGAAAAACATGGAAGTGAGACAAAAATAAGATTTCTCTTATGAAAATTTGGCAGCCTAACGGCATCACTTAAACTTCAATAAAAAATGAGTTTACAAGATCAAATAGGGTCTCTAATCATAATATCATAAAAGATCAGTTTTATAGATATAGAGATCATACCCCAACATAATAAAAAGGAACTTGAAATACTTGACATGAAAATCGAACTTGAAAAATGAGAAGGGTGAATGAATCCCTTAAAAATTCGGCAGCCTAATGGCGTCACTTAAACATTCATAAAACGAAATGATGAGAGTAAGAGGGGATATCTCATCATATAAACATGAAAAGGGAAGCAAGAGGAATATAAAAGAACATTATATCAAATATGAACATGGAGCATAAAAGGAATGACATAAAAGAGATTACATGAAAAGAAAGAGAGAGGTCGGATCCCTTACCTTAAAAGGTAACTCCTAAAACTCAAAGGTTTTGACCTTGAGGGCTTGGGGGCACCTTGGGAGGACTCATTGGGAGGTAAGAAGATCAGAACTTCGTTGGGGGAGAGTTGGGAGTGAAAACTAAAGGAGGAAAGGGTTGGTATTTATAGGGAAAGTGAGGGGACAAGGCATTAATGGCCAAGGGACACCTCATTAGTGGTTTTGGAAAAACCATGGGCTTGCCCATGGTATTTTCCCATGGTATTGGCCACTTGGGACACCTCATACCTTATCTTACTATTCATAAGTCCACCATATTGATTACATACTTAATACATCATTTAATGATGTCATTAAACACCCGTAACATAAAAATTGTATTTCCACTATTCATCGAAAATTCAACTTTCTCAGAATAATCCCAAAATTTCACCTTAACCAAATATCAATGCTCTGATTTCAAAAATGAAATCCATTTTATAAAAATAATTTTCTAAATTTTTTTAATTAAGTTTTTAATTAAAAAACACTATTCACCGAAAATTCATTTTTTTCAGAAAAATCCCAAAAAATTACCTTAACCTAATATCAATGGTCTGAGTTCAAAAATAAAGTCCTTTTTATAAAAATAATTTTCTAATTATTTTTAATTAAAATTTTAATTAAAAAACACTATTCATCCGAAAAAACTAATAGTTGACTAATAATTTATGAAACCATTATTTAGCCATTTTATTGAATCACATTACTTAATCTAGTAGTCTAAATTATATTAAAACTTTCTTTGAGTGAAATTACTAATCCATTTGGTCACATTACTAATACTAAGCATAAAATCACTATTCATAATTTACCATTCATCAAAAATTATGTTGATCTTATTAGACTCCAAATTCCTTACTGAACACTTTTGTAGAAGACCATTTTTTGAAAATCATTACACAACATTAATTATTTAGGTTTTACATAAATATTTTAAAATGTCCTTTTTTTCAAAATTCATCAATAAAATATATCCTAACATTATCCGGACATTTGAAATTTCTCAAATATCACTAAAGGAAGAAATCTCAAATCATTCATCCCAAAGGATTACACATAGAAGCTAGGGTCTCATCACATAACCCCTTATAACACCGGCATATGACCTAAGTGTAAGGTGTGCTATGGTGAGAGAATCTGAGAGAGGCTCAGATAACATTGCCCTAGTAGTAATCTCTACTAACTTGAACTTCCCCCGCAGGCGTTTTCGTTCAAGCTTGACACGCTGGAGTTCGTCTTGGGCTTGGTCCAAAGCGAAGCCCACAGATGGTACCTCCTTCCCAAGCTCTGATAAGTGGGATTCATAATGTTCGAGTCTACTAGATGAAGCCATCGACTCCACTTTCTGCATTAACCATTAACATCTTATTAAATCATTAAGAGTAAGTTAATATACTACTCAAAAAGATTGGGTCGTTACATTCTTCCCCCCTTAAGAGATTTCTTCCCTGAAATTTATACTTGAGGCCTAGTCGAAAAGGTGAGGGTACTTTTGCTTCATTGTTTCCTCAGGCTCCCAAGTCGCTTCTTCATATTTATGATTCCTCCACAACACTTTCACAAGGTGGGTAGTCTTGTTTCGTAGAACCTTGTCTCTACGGTCCAAGATCTCCACTGGCTGCTCCTCGTAAGAGAGGTCATGTTCCAGTTGTACCACCTCTGGGTTCAGTACATGCGAAGGGTGGGGTATGTACTTCCTCAAGAGAGATACATGGAAGACATGGGGAACTTGAGCTAGGTTCGGTGGAAGTGCTAGACGATAGGCCACTGCTCCTATGCAATCAAGGATTTCATAGGGGCCAATGTACCTAGGAATGAGCTTCCCTTTCTTCCCAAACCATATGACTCTCTTCCAGGGAGAAATTCGAAGGAAGACTTTGTCAGCAACACCAAACTCCAAGTCCCTTCGACGATTGTCAGCATAGCTCTTCTGCCGACTCTGAGCAGCCTTTATGTGTTGTTGGATGGAATGAACCTGTTCTGTCATCTCTTGCACATGTTTAGGCCCAAGAAGCTTTCTCTCACCAGTTTCATCCTAACAAGTAGGAGTTCTACATCGCTTTCCATACAGAGCTTCATAGGGTTCCATCTGAATACTCGAATGGAAGCTGTTGTTATAGGAGAACTCAAATAATGAGAGGTGTTGATCCCATCCACCTTTAAATTCCACTGAGCATAATCTCATCATGTCTTCGAGTGTCTGAATAGTCCATTCAGATTGGCCATCAGTTTGAGGATGATAGGCCGTACTAAAATTCAATTTAGTATTCAGAGCATGTTGAAGACTTCTCCAGAATTTTGATGTGAATCTTGGGTCACGATCAGTCATGATGGATAGTGGTACCCCATGCAGCCTTACCACTTCCTTCACGTATATCTTGGAAAGCTGATCCAGAGAGAAATCTTCCCGAATAGAGAAAAAATGGGTTGTCTTGGTGAGACGGTCCACAATAACCCATATCGCATTGTTTCCTTTGGATTTTTTCAGGAGACCAGTTACAAAGTCCATAGTGATATTATCCCACTTCCATACTAGTATGGGTAGCAGTTGTAATACCCCCTTAGGAAGTTGTCATTCTGCCTTTACTTGCTGACACACCAGGCACCTTGTAGTGTAATCAACAATCTCCCTCTTCTTGTTATCCCACCAATAATGATCATAAAGGTCTCTATACATCTTAGTGCTTCTCGGATGTATAGAAAAAGTAGATCTATGAGCTTCATCCATCAGTTCTTTCTTTATCTCCGGAATAGATGGAACACATAGTCTTGTACTAAATTTAAATACACCTTCTTGATCAATATTGAAATCAGGGAACTTCCCATCTTTTATAGCCTCCAAATTCTCCTACAGCAAAGGATCTTCTTTTTGAGCCTTCTTGATCTTCTCTAGTAATGAAGGTTGAGAAATCATTTGGGATAGGGTCGATGATTTCCCTTTCCTTATAATTCCCATGTCCAATTTTACTATATCTTTAACCAAGTTATCTCCTAGGATCATCATTGTTGCCAGAACAACAGGGTCTTTCCTGCTTAACGCATCCACGACTTTATTTGCTCTTCCAGGGTGATAATGAATTGAACAATCATAGTATTTAATAAGCTCCAACCATCTCCATTGTATCATGTTCAATTCATTCTGTGTGAAAATATGCTTTAGACTTTGGTGGTCAGTGTATATATCACATTTCTCCCCATAAAGATAGTGCCTCCATATTTTTAGGGCAAAACAACTGCCTCCAGCTCTAGATCATGCGTAGGATAATTCTACTCATGAATCTTCAACTTTCGAGATGCATAAGCAATTACCTTGTCATTTTTCATGAGGATGCACCCAAGACCTTTTAGAGATGCATCGATAAAAATAACGAATCTTTCTCTGATAGAGGGTATTGTTAACACAGGTGCAATAACCAATCTCTTCTTCAGCTCTTGGAAACATTCCTCGCATTACTTTGTCCAGATGAACTTAACCCCTTTTCGAGTCAACATGGTTAGTGGATTAGAAATCCGTGAAAAGTTTTTCACAAACCTCCTATAATATCCCGCTAAACCAAGGAAACTAAGAATCTCAGTTACTGTTGTGGGTTGAGGCCACTCCTCCACAACCATTTTCTTTGTAGGGTCAACCGAGATTCCTTCATTGGTTACGATGTGCCCCAAGAAAGCCACTTGTTATAACCAAAACTCACACTTGCTGAACTTTCCAAAGAGCCTCTCCTTCCGTAGAGTTTTCAAAATAACCCTTAGATGATCTTCATACTCCCCACAACTTTTTGAATATATCAAAATGTCATCAATAAAAACTACCACAAAGTTATCAAGGTAGTCCTTAAAGACTCTATTCATCAAATCCATGAATATAGAAGGGGCATTAGTCAAGTCTAAGGGAATAACAGTAAAATCATAATGCCCATATCTTGATCGGAAGGCAGTCTTTGGAATATATTCCTTCTTCACCCTCAGTTGATGATAACCAGATCGAAGGTCAATCTTGTAGAAGAATTGAGCCCCATAAAGTTGGTCAAATAAATCATCAGTTCTTGGAAGAGGGTATTTGTTCTTCACTATGATCCCATTCAGTTCTCTATAATCAATGCATAGCCACATTGATCCATCCTTCTTCTTCACAAAGAGAACTGGTGCTCCCCAAGGAGACACACTCGGATGGATAAACCCTTTCTCCAACAAGTCTTGGAGTTGTTTCTTTAACTCTTCTAGCTCCACATTTTCCATTCTATACAGATTCGTTGATATCGGTTGAGACCCAGGTATGAGTTCAATGGAGAACTCTACCTCTCTTTCTGGGGGAGGTCCATGTAACTCCTCAGGAAATACATCCATGTATTCCTGAACAATCAGAACATCTTATATTTGTATGCTCCCTTTTCCTTCTTCGTCATCACTGATTAACTCCATAAAGAAAGCTATAGGAGGTGCTTCTAGATAGGGATCAGTTCGGGATATCTCTCCTTGGAAGATAACAATAGGTCATTCATTCAAGACTACTGAGATTTCCTTAATTATGCATTTGATCTTAGCATTATACATTGAGAGCCAGTCCATCCCTAGTATAATGTCGAATTCCACCGTGGGAATGACTACTAGATCTGCGATAAGATTGTTCTCACCAAAGTAAACACAAGAGTCTCTAAATACTGTTGATGCAAGGATAATCCCACTTGGAGTCTTGACTGACAACTCTACCTCTAGAAATTTGGGGATTGATTGTATATTCCTTGAAAACTTGGAGGAAATAAAGGAATGCATAGAACCAGAACCAAATAAAGTACTTGCTAGTTTTGAGAGGACGACAAGAGTACCTGATACCACATCGTTCGTAACTTCAACTTCAGTTGTTTTGATAACGAAAGCACGACCTTGCTCCCTTGGCCTCTACTAAGGTTTATGGTGTTTCCCCTCCACCACCCTCGGATTTGGACATTGATTAGAAAAGTTCCCAAGCTGTCCACACTTGAAGAATGTGACTTCGGGTAGGGCCAGAACCATCTTTCCTCTATCGTTAGTGTTGGGAAGTTGGGGATTCAAATCACTACGGCAATTCCGAGAAATATGGCCTTCTCTTCCACACCTGTAGCACTTACCACTTCCGATCAAGTAGTTCCCCGAATGCTTCGTCCCACATTTATTGCATGTGGCATGTTGCATATGCTTTTCACCTATTTCCTGATCAAAACTTCTTCCCAGGCTTGGTTCTAGAGTTCTCTTCTTCTCATTAGATTTGTGAGACCACTTTGTATCCCCAAACTCTAGTTCAACTTTCATAGCACTTCGAACTATTTCTTCATAGCTATCATAGTCCCTGTTGGCTAGATTCTTCCGCAGATGAGGTCTTAGTCCACCAAAGAATCTATCAACCTTCCCATTAGGGTCCATGACGATGCTTGAGGTATAACTGGAAATCCTTGTGATGTTCATCTTGTAGGTTCCAACTGATTCATTCTCCTTTTTCTTTAGCTTGAGAAATTCTTTCTCTATTCTCGTTCTCATCGAATGAGGGAAATACTTATTAAATAATATTCCCCAGAACTCTTCCCACTCCATAGCATCCATCTCTCCATGTGGCTTCATGTTTTTGATCAGTGACCACCAATGATCAGCTTCTCCCTCTAGGCGGTAAATAGGAAGGGTGACTTTTTCTTGTTCCGAACAATGAAGTACATAAAAGATCATTTCAATGGAGCTTATCTATTGTTCCGCAACCAATGGGTCAGTAGATCCACTGAATGTTGGTGGTCATTGACGCATGAAGGACTCAACAGAATGTTGTTCCCTTCGTGGTGAGATCGGCCTCTCAGCTTGATTCATGTTATTACTCATAACTTGAGTCAGTTGGTTCATCATTCGGATGAATGTTTCCATTCCAGCTTCCATCGGAGGGCCGTCAGCACATGGTGCATTGTGGTCAACATCTTCATGGTTCCTCCTATTGCCCGCCATCTTCTAAAAGAATAAAACCTTAGTGAGAAACTTATTTCATTTATGAATATTTTAACTAAGACTTCATGCTTAGACAATTACACTTCTCTATAATTCCTTCATAATGATTCATAAAAATATTGTGATTAACCAAACATATCCCCCGGGAGTGTCGCAACCAAGAGTGCAGCAAGGCCCGTTATCGTGCACCAGTTCCCGTTCGAGTCTTGCTTAAAGCGGTGTTTTCAGGTTTTACCCCTATGTACATCTATACTAGAGCCGCATCTACCTGCTCGTATCCAGACATGGATGTATTTGTTTGATATACCACTTACTCAATTCTTACCAAAATACCAGGAAGTTTTCCTATATTTAAAATTTTCTATAGGGTTCTTCCTAATGTTTTTATATCCTAATTTCCACAAATAACTAAACCATCCTTTGATACCAACTATATCATCCCGCCTTTTTATAACATAAACTTTTATTACATTACACAACACTGAGGATCTTTAAGGTTTAGTTTCTTGGAAACCTGGAACATAATACATGAAAACAACATAAAATGTTCTTCATAAACACTTGGATGGCTTCTCCTTAAGTTCATCCTAGGATCATTACTGCATCTCATAACCTGGGGATATACATCAAAAGAAGGGGTGTGCAGAAGGCCCAGTAAGGGAAACAAGAGAAACATTTTACATGTGAACTTGAGATACTTTAATAAGGTCAAAAAAAGAACATTAAGGCATGAAAAAGGAATCATGAGGCATCTCATAATAAAAAGAACATTTTTCATAACTTGAAGATGTGGCTAAATCATTTAACATAGACAATCATGAACATATCACCAAGGTCCATCCCCAAGGTGTCATTTGAAAATTACCAAGGTTATTCACCAAGGTATCGTGAAAATTGTAATATCTAGTGGTTACATCATTACCCAATGCATTGGAGCGCTATCAGGGCGCACAATTAAATTTGCCTTTATTATCATGTGAGCCACATATATCATCATCAAAAATTTCATAAATAACCCATATAGCATAAAATAAATGGGTTTCATTTCATAATCATAATGTTTTAAAAACTGCTTTAAAGACATTATCTTAATGTCACTTTAAACCCACAGAAAGGGAAAGCAGGTCTCATGTAGGAAAATCCCAGAATTTAAAATAGAACATGTTGATATATATGTGAATACCCTTGTAGAAATAAGAGATTTTAGTATTCACTTAATAACATAAAATAATTTTGAGAAAAGATAGAGGCATTTTGAGACGAAAATTCTTCAGCATAACAGCTATGTTACAAGGTTTTAGAAAACATTGAAAAGAAAGGGGACATGGGTCACCCACTCATAAATGATCCAAAAAATAGTAGGGGGACAGAATATAAGGTATTTAGGAACATGGTAATGAAATTTGAAAGATATACCATATGAAATGAAAAACATGGAAGTGAGACAAAAATAAGATTTCTCTTATGAAAATTCGGCAGCCTAACGACATCACTTAAACTTCAATAAAAAAATGATTTGACAAGATCAAATAGGTTCTCTCATAATATGATCATAATAGATCAGTATGATAGATATAGAGATCATACCCCAACATAATAAAAAGGAACTTGAAATACTTGACATGAAAATCGAACTTGAAAAATGAGAAGGGTGAAAGAATCCCTTAAAAATTCGGCTGCCTAACGACGTCACTTAAACATTCATAAAACGAAATGATGGGAGTAAGAGGGGATATCTCATAATATAAACATGAAAAGGGAAGTAAGAGGAATATAAATTAACATTATCTCACATAAGAACATGGAGCATAAAAGCAATGACATAAAAGAGATTACATGAAAAGAAAGAGAGAGGTCGGATCACTTACCTTAAAACGTAACTCCTAAAACTCAATGGTTTGGACCTTGAGGGCTTGGGGGCACCTTGGGAGGACTCTTTGGGAGTTAAGGAGACCATAACTTCGTTGGGGGAGAGTTGGGAGTGAAAACTAAAGGAGGAAAGGGTGGGTATTTATAGGGAAAGTGGGGGGACAAGGCATTAATGGCCAAGCGACACCTCATTAGTGGTTTTGGAAAAACCATGGGCTTTCCCTTGGTATTGGCCACTTGGGACACCTAATACCTTATCTTACTATTCATAAGTCGATCATATTGATTAAATACTTAATAAATCATTTAATGATGTAATTAAAAACCCGTAACTTAAAAATTGTATTTCCACTATTCATCGAAAATTCAACTTTCTCAGAATAATCCCAAAATTTCACCTTAATTAAATATCAATGCTATGATTTCAAAAATGAAATCCATTTTATAAAAATAATTTTCAAATTATTTTTAATAAAATTTATATTTAAAAAACACTATTCACTGAAAATTCATTTTTTCAGAAAAATCCCCAAAAATTACCTTAACATAATATCGATGCTCTGAGTTCAAAAATAAAGTCCTTTTTATAAAAATAATTTTCTAATTATTTTTAATTAAATTTTTAATTAAAAACACAATTCATCCAAAAAAACTAATACTTGACTAATAATTTATGAAACCATTATTTACCCATTTTATTGAATCACATTACTTAATCTAGGAGTCTAAATTATATTAAAACTTTCTTTGAGTGAAATTACTAATCCATTTGGTCACATTACTAATCCTAAGCGTAAAATCACTATTCATAATTTACTATTCATCAAAAATTATGTTGATCTTATTAGACTCCAAATTCCTTACTGAACACTTTTGTAGAAGACCATTTTTTGAAAATCATTACACATCATTAATTATTTAGGGTTTACATAAATATTTTAATGTATCCTTTTCTTCAAAATTCATCAATAAAATACATCCTAACATTATTCGGACATTTGAAATTTCGCAAACATCACTAAAGGAAGAAATCTCAAATCATTCATCCCAAAGGATTACACAAATAAGCTAGGGTCTCATCACATAACCCCTTATAACACCGGCATATGACCTAAGTGTAAGGTGTGCTATGGTGAGAGAATTTGAGGGAGGCTCATATAACATTTCCCTAGTAGTAATCTCTACTAACTTGAACTTCTCCCTCAGGCGTTTCCATTCAAGCTTGACACGCTGGAGTTCGGCTTGGGCTTTGTCCAAAGCGTAGCCCACAGATGCTACCTCCTTCCCAAGCTCTGATAAGTGGGCTTTATAAGGTTCGAGTCTACTGGATGAATCCTTCGACTCCTCTTTCTTCATTAACCATTAACATCTTATTAAATCATTAAGAGTAAGTTAATATACTACTCAAAAAGATTGGGTCGTTACAGTTTTCATATCATTCCATGGAATTCCGTGGTCATTCGGCTAGTTTTGACCACCCAACGCGCCCTTTTAGAGCACGTTGAACTGTTCAAAACAACATATTCGGTCGTACCACGCTCACCGCATGTCCTATTGATGTTATGTATCCTTTTACATGTCATGAATAATATTTCCATTACTTTTGTGTGATTTCAAGTCATTATGAGTAGGGTTTATTTGAATTCACCCGTTACACGTCGTTTTGGCGCGTTTGAAAAGCGTGTGTGGGGTGATCAAAACCGCCGGAACGACCTCAGAATGTCGTGAAATCAGGCGAAAAAAAAGGGAGGGTAATTGTGAAATGTTCAGGCAGACGTCTGGTCAATTGGAGGTGAATATTTACCGCGTTGATTGGAAGCACACACCGCGTGTTGTAAATGGCCAAAACAGGCATTTAAAGGTCAAATGTATACCGAACGACATCATCATGAATTGAAAACACAATAAAACCCCCTATTAATTATTCTTTAGGTGTAAAAGGAGACAAAATATCATTTGGCCGCGTAGTTTGCATGACAAGACTGAATATGAATTTTTAGGTGTTTGTCGTGCTTCAAATGCGTGCGTAGGGGGGTTATCTAGGGTAGAGGGCACTCTCTGGGGGTGGGGAGGTTGTCTGGGGTGGGGGGGCTGTCTGGTGGGGGGGCATACTGACTAATTGGCCTAATGATCAATTGGCCTAATGGCGTAACGATCAATTATCCTAATGTCCTAAAGGCCAATTTTTATAATGACCCAATGTCAAATTGTCCCATTTACGAATTCACCTAATTCTCTAATGTATAGACCCAAAGCTTGACATACATAGACATTACATTAAAAATGAGAAATAATTAATACATAACAAAGACAGATACCCAAGGACCGTAATTGTTTAGTGTCTTTGGAAACTCGGAACATAATCTTCTAATCATGGTGAAAGATCTTCAACATCTCCCGTAATGATATTCCCATTTTGGTTTCTTGCATAATACATTTCTTTATATCACGGGGAAAATAAATAATATAAAGGGTGATCTATAACTCTCAGTAAGGGTAAGCATGGAGAAAATAAAACAACCCATAAACATTTGAACTTAAAAAACATGACCATAAGGTTTAAACATCAAAATCCTGAGCAATGACATTAAACATGGTAGTACGTAAAGAATAGATCATAATGGAACATAAATCTTGATTAAATAGCATGGGAATAGAACATGTAATTGTAGAAAACCATTAATCACATGATTTGATTTCTATTTTAGCCAAGTCATTGCTTCCAATACCATCATAGTGGACAAAGTCCATTATTGAACTAGGTTTACTTGCTGTTCCATCCCTGTATTACTGAACCGAATTTACTTTCCATTCCTACCATGTTTGTCTCGTAATATATAAATCATTACCCAATACATTGGAGGGATATATAGGTCCCACCCATCTTATAATGAAATCACTCTTTCATGTTCCACAAAATAAACATATATCATTCATCATAACCCAAAGAATAAAATGGGTTTCATAAACATCATCCCATCATAAAATAATCCATATAAAACAATTGAATATCATTTCATCATAAGAAAAATCAAACCATTTAAATAATAGGGACATTATACTTGAAACATAAACATACTAAATAGTGTTATCTTAGATGGAAAATCGTTTGGATAAAAAACTTGAAATGAATTCTTGAGGAAAATATCCTCTCTTCTTAAAAATCATTTTCTTTTCCCAAAATGCCATGCATTTTTAAATGAAATTGATTTTATTGAAAATAATTACGAAATATTGTAGAGTAAGCTTCTTGAAAATAAGGTGTTATAAAACTGAAAAAATACATTCATACCTTATAAGTTAAAAAAATTCTTCTTATACCTTTTCCAGAAATTTCAAAAAGTACCTCATATGCTAAACAAAAGAAATATCCCCTCCATACCTAGTGATAAAAGTCATAAAAGGGTACAAATGACATTAAACATACATGGAAGAATAGTAAACATTTTATGAATTTTTTTTTGAGAAAACATGGACATGGATGATAAACATAACCCCAGAAAATACTTATGAATAAACAATCAAAGTTAAGAATGAGATTGGAATAATTATCCCATACCTTAGGTCCAATTTCTTACATACGTTTCCAAACCTACTGTATAATGATTTAAATATTGTCATTGTCATATTAAATAATCATAGTTATTTTTATGATATCATATATGATTGACTTACAACTTTATATTACCCGTTCATTTGTCAATTCCATGTTGAAGCAATGATTTGGGTAATAATCGTTTAATTTATCGTACGTGTTGGGGATTTTGGTTCTTTATATTATTACTTATATCATGATTTACATATTTCTTGAATGTAAGAAAAGATTTATATATCATATATATATTCAGTTTAAATATATATAATAGATATATAAATTAAATTAAATACATCGTTCTTGGAGACGGTAGTCCGTACGTACGCATGAACACTGTTTTCCATTCCTTATTAACTTGAATGGAAGTAATATGATGACATATATATATATATACACATAAATATAGTATAATTATAATGTCATATTTCTCATTATTATTCATTATATATACTTTATAATCATTCTTGAATGGTTGACATGGAGAATGAATATTGTCGCGTCATGGAGACGGTAATCTGTACGTATGCTCGAGTGATGATATCATTCCCATAATTATTGAATGGTATTGGAGTGGATGATAGAATATCTCATAATTAGTATCATGTTATAATAACCATATATATTTCTTCTTTCCACCATTATACCAATCCATATAAGGTGGTGGTGGAAAAAAATACACCATGGCGTGGAGACGGTATTCTGTATGTACGCACGCATAGTGATTTCATTTTCCGTAGGATGGATAGAAGGTGAAATGGGGTTGTTTAATATTTATAATAACATATCAGTATATGAGTGATTCTGATTTTATTACTTTATAATGAAAAAAATAAATAAGAGGATGTAGAAGAAGAAATAAATTTTGAAATATTAGGTAAAGGATATTACCTCTTCTTCGATGCGCCTCTTCTAAAACTCCTCTTTGGGCCCCAAAGTTAGTCTTTGAAGAAGACCATGATCTCTATTATGTTTATAAGTAAGTGGAAAATAGAAATGGATCGGTTTTGGTTGATCTTGAAGGCTCAAAATGTTGTGAAGAGGAGAGGGAGGAGGTTCCCTTTTATAAGAGAGGAGAGGGGCACTTTTGGAAACCTCCAAAATATTAATTTACAATAAACTCAAAACCCACATAAAAACCTCCAAAATGACCCAATATAAATGATGAGATGGGATAGGGTGGTAATATCATCAAAAATAAAATTTAGACATGTTTTACGTTTATTTTAAACCATATCATTTTGATTTATCATTATTTAATCTATTTAATTTTATTTGTGGTAATAAGATTCAAAATTATAAATTGTTATAAATACATAGTTATGTGTTGCGAATTGTCCATAATTGGATACTTTATGAAATTTTAGACAATATAAATATAAATTTATAATTTTTAAATATTTTTATGTTTTAAACAATTTAATAATATGTTATTTTTATAAAATATCAATAGTGTCTATTTTAACACTAATCAATTATTTAAATTTAAATAAAATAAAAAAAATTATATTCAGAAAAAATATTTAATAGATCCCTAACATGTAATATCTATCTTCAAAATTCGTGGAGCATATTAAATAGTTCATATAATATTTATTTTAATATTTTTAAAACCATTTATTTGATATTTCAATCAAAAAAATAATTTCTACATTACTATTGTGTCACCATTAATGATAATTATTTAATACTTAAAAATTATAAATAAATTCATATGATGTATTTAATTTTATTATATTTCTGGTGACTATTTATGTTCTATGTTTGATAAATTTTATCACTAAATTAAAATTATTACACTTATAAGATATAAGAGAGTGACGTGTAGTCACTTTCTTTTGTTTAAATAATAATTACATCCTTGTCATGGTCAAAAGTCCATTAAATGAAACTATTCTGACCCTTAGGTGATATGGGTTGACTTTTATTCATCCAATAGAATTTTGGTAGGTGTTAGGGTACTTTTATAATCTTATTTTTACCCTTAATTACATGATTTACCTTTAACTGTAGTAAATAAAATTTACCGTAGTTACTATTCAAAATGTCTAAAAATAAAAATTAGCCTTTAAACATATTTTGGACCTACTGATTCCAAAATGGAATCCATTTTTGCAAATTCAAAATGCAGAAGATGCAGTATTTAATTTAAAATTAATCCTGCTGCTGAAAAAACAGGTTTTAAAAGTTAAAACATTGCAAAAGATTGAAATTTTTTTACCTATGAATTTAATATAAAATTAATGATAATGACGTAAATTATGTTAAATGGTAAAAATATATTCTATTTATACCTTAAAAACATTCAATATTATAATTTAACCATATAATTTATCTCGATGAAATAAGTTGTTTTTAATTTGAATTTAGCGTATTTTTACTATTCGTCAAAATATAAAGGTTATCAGAATAATGTCAAAAATTTATCCAAAGTATATTTTTATGTCCTGATTAAAAGTAGATAGTTTTATTTGTCAAATTGAACATATAAAGTTGTCAAAAATTAGATTTAAAATGGGTGTGCCATCAAAAGGTGACAAAACTGCAGTTTTTTAAAAAATACTTCTTTTATCCGAAAAATTAATTTTGTTCTCATAAAATGTTCTAGAATATTTTTAAGATAATTTTTAATGTTATAAAATTCAAAATGTAGTTAATACTATTCATAACTTCTAGTTCATAATAATATTATAATATATCATTATTTAGTGAAACTCGGTATTCCATACCACACATGCTATAGAGGAAGGCCGCTCTTGCCTGTAACACAAGCCATGTATATCGTTGCGTATACTGAAAGATAATATGGTGTTTTTTATAGTGCAAGCTAATCTTAGTGTAGCGTATAACAAAAGAAATCAATGAAATTAAAAATATTATTTCTCATAAAATCTCGGGGTGTTACACCTAATGCCCTAATGGCATAGTGCCCTAACAAACAATTGGAATAACAGACTATTGTCTAGTTGTACAATTGGAATAATGTAATAATGGACTAATGGCCATTTGGCCTATATCCAATTGGAAAATTGGCCAACTGGACTATTTCCCTAATGACCTAACAGCCTAATGAACAATTTCCCCAATGCACTAATGCTCAATTGTCCTAATGAATTCCGGGGTGCGAGGGAGGGAGGTTGTCCGCGGTGTGGGGGATGATGTACAAGGTGTGGGGGGGGATGTTCGTGGTGTGGGGGGGCTGTCCGGGGTAGGACAGTGGCCTACAAATAGTGAACTTGAGCTCAGTCACTAAAAACAAGTTCCATGGTTTATATTAAGAATCACATGGTTTTTTTAAAACTATTCACGGAACATGCAATTGAAAACGTTAAAGAATAAAATGAACTAAAAATATTCAAATCATTATTTCGTTTCATGGTTACATCTGAATTCATGCACACAAACTTTATGTAAGGCCAAACCACACATGATACCCCAAAATCTCAAAAAATATCACTAGGAACCCAACCTAAACATAAATAACAACCCCACCAATAAAAAAAGAAACACACCTCGTGACTATGATGTGTCATGCGTGGTCATGACTGATACCTCCATCCGGTGGGACAGGGGTATAAAACAAAGAAAAATTATGAAGATTTTCATAACTAAAATAATGGAAATTAAATAAATAAAAGCATTATAAATATACAATGTATGATCCCATGTACCATCACTTGGATGCACATATTCTCGCAGTGCTCTAACCTCAGCGATCAATTACACTTTTACCTCCTTGGAAGCGTGTTGCCGTTCCTCGAAATCTGACAACTGTTGTGTCATCTGAGAAACAACAGGACTGACAACTGCAACACATGATACTACAGAACGAGGAATCCATCTTTCATAGGTCAAAATAGATCCATGCTCGTTCTGACTAATAATTCGATGGAAGATCTCATCCCATTGTATGGGAAGCCATCATTGGTCCTCTGGCAGCTGTTCTAAATCAGCTTCATATTGATCCTATGAAATGATTAAATATATATACATATATATATATATATATGTTAATATAAAGATTTATATAAGTATTGGTAATGAGTACAATCACTTACTATCATTGCTACAGCCTCTGGATCATTTTGAAAAAGAGTCGTCATCCACACCAATATTTTATCAGTCGTTGCACCTTTCTCCCAGAACTGTATATGAAAAGAATATAAACACAAATCCATATTAATAAAAAATTTAAAAAATGAATAATAAATACCTCATGTTGGATCTGAGACATGTGATGAGTCTCGAGCCTATATGGTAGTCCCTGAAACGCTCGATTCTCAGAATGGCGTGTTAACACTTCCTACATTCAATTAATTAAAATTTAAAAAAAATCACACATTCTTGAAAATATATATACCAAAATAATTACACAAACCGTAACAACCTCAGTAATCAAATATGCAACGAATTCATGCCACTATGCTGGGAGGATACCTCTAGGGACTTCTTCCAGAATGCATGGGGCACCCACATTTGGTTTTCAGTGGTCCCTCTTGACATTTCCTTTATAATATTCCCACATCATACCGAATTTTCTCATACACACGGGCCTAAAATCATCGGGGAATACGTTAAATTTTTTCTATTAATGAAAAAAATCAAATATGTTAGTATTGTCTATACATAGAGAAGAATGTAAAATGGTCTTCTTACCTGAACCTCCCTCCAAAGACGATCTAATGCGTCCTGAGGGATAGAAGCCCAGTCGTGTGTGGTCAATGGAAATCAATGTGGGTCTTTTATGATATGACCCAGTTGATGAATAAATGTAGGATAATTAAATCCCATAAGATGAAATATCTCATCAAAGGAAACATCAAATGTAGTGTCAAAATTCCATGATAAAATGCCATTATCAGGGCCACTCTTCCGAGAGGAAGAAGTAGTTGAGTCTGATCCTGTTGAAAAAATATTATATATAAATTGAAAGATTTTATAAATATATATAGGTGTTTTTTTGTGTGTGTGTTTATCAATTACATAAAAAATAGACATAATGACATTGAAACATACCTCAACCCTGAGACATAGATGGAACAGGTGGATGATGTGGATCTATTTCCTCTTCCACTAACATGTTTGCACTCATAGAAAACATTAGTAAGGGGACTATCCAAAGTTTCCAAAAGATAAATTGGACTGTTTTTAAAAAAATCAAACATGTACTGTTTTTAATCAAATGAAAAGGGATTGAATAATTTGTTGTGAATGGATTTTAAAAAATCACAAAAATAACAAAACAAATATACAAATTATGTACAGAACCAATCAATGAATAACCAAATATCAGATTAAATTAATAAAAATTTAAGGAGCACATGAACCAAATGAATAATACCTCAATGGGATGATACACCGGCAATAACATGAGTATAAAAAAATAGAAGTCAACCTAAAAATTTATAAATGAATCAACTTCCAATAGTGAGGATTAAAACTTACAAGGATTCATAAAATGGTTAGATAATTTATGAAATCCTAGGAAATTCAATACTGAATATTGGGAAAACAATTATACCTTTCATTAAGCATGCAAATCGACCATTTCTCCCTCAACATCTACTCTGACTCAATAAATATCTTCTTCAGGTTGAATTACGTTATGTTGATCAAGTTATTGGGAAAGAAACAGAACAGTCTTGGATTCATCTTGGTCAAATAAAAACAGTCCTCGTTGGGACATTTTCACAACAACTTGTCATCTTGGACTCGAAGGAAAAGTAACGAATAATACTTATTCTACTTGTGATGTCAAAATGAAAGGTTCATTATCAACTTGTTCATTTATGTATAACATATAGTTAAAATTAACCAATAAAAACTGATATTGATCAACTTTACATTGACACATTGGATCAACCCAATCACACTTTACAAATTTGTACATAAACCCATGTGCGTTTACAACATCAATGATGTCTACCAATTGACCATAGTAATAACCAGAATCGACGAATGGACGACCAAATCCACTGTTTTGTGTTGCTCATTTTTCATCAACATCTTTAATGAGAAATTGAAAACCATTAGCATCAATAGCTTTATAATAATGATCTGTTATAGATGGACCCTCAGTAAGTTGGATAAATTATTCAGTTAGCATGGGGTCCCCTGACTCCCTCATATTTTGAACCTACATAATTCATAGAATTCAATAACGATTTATGAAAAATGAAATTAGTATAATACTTCACTCATAATTAATATCAATTTATACATATATAATACATGACCCAATCATGAAATGATGCATAATGATATTGTTGAATTTGATACTCAGTCGTATGATACATCTTATCTTTCATCTCATTAATGTGTTTCCTGAAAATGATAACGCGATGTTTAAATGACCAACATATGCACACAAAAAATTTAAAAGTTAAAGAATAAAATTGATAAGACACATACTGCATTAATGGGGAAACTGATGGAGTATTGAACAATATATATCAATGCATTGTATCCACTTGATGTTGTCCATATCAAATATGGTTCCTTATCCAACTGGACCATCATGAATCTGAGAGGTAATATCTAATTTTGTTTCAACATCCGTAAGATATTCTCCACAAAATTTAGTACACTGATCAATCAAATAACCATTGGACATTGACGCCTTCGGATGAGCTTTGTTGCATACAAATCATTTTAATGTACTCAAATACCACACAATTTGATACATCCAAGTAAATTTCACTGGACCAGCAACCATTACTTCATCAGTTAGTTTCACTATTAAGTGGACCATAAAATCAAAAAATGAGGGGGAAATAGTTTCTCAATGTGACAAATCAAAAGTAAAATTCGGTCCTGCAAAATTTTCAAATAACTCATTTGTTGATTTCATTAACAAAGTGGTCTAAAAAATTACTCATCTCAATCAACAGATGAACAACATTGGGGGATAAACAATCAAAAATTTCAATTGGAATCAACTGCTAAAGTAGTATGTGATTTTCATGAAGTTTCAACCCTTGAAATGTCCTGCTCGTCAGATTAAAACACTTTGAAATATTATAAGAGTAACCATCTATAACCTTAACCATATTCAAAATAGAAAGAAATGTATCTTTCTCCTTTGTAGTCATCGTATACTATGCAGCAGGCATATATTCCTTGTTTCTTTCATCTAACTATAAATGAAACTTTTTCCTTAAAACATTTATTCCAAATCATGACGTGCATTAACATTGTCCTTTTATTTTCCACTGACACCTAAAATGGTCAACAATATATTATCACAATCATTTTTTTCAATGTGCATGACATCCAAATTATGCCTTAGCATGTTAGTTTTCAAATATGAAAGACTATAAAAAAACTTTTTTTTCTAATTGTGACAGCACTGCCTATCCTTTGAATGAATATTACGATATGGATGAGCCACCAAATCCTGAATTTCATATACCATGTGGATGTTTTCTTCCTCATTATGTGACAATATTTCAACTCCTATCATGACCTTTGGTGCTGGGTTGAACTCTCTAGAACCATCAAATGCCACTCTATCCTTTCTGAACCTATGCTTAGGGGGGAGAAAATGTCGGTGGTCCATGTATGCCAATTTTTTGGATTGTTTAATCCATACAGATTTTTTACATTTATTTCAACATGGGAAATAAAATTCCTCTTTCTTACTCTAACCTGATAAATTTTCATAATTTGGGAAGACATAGATTGTCCAAAATAAAGCATCATGCAGTTTAAACATTTCATTTGTTTCACAGTCATAAGTCATCACACCATCGCCCCAAAATTTATTCAACTCATCAATCAATGACTGTTGGTAAACATCATTATTATCCCCCATACATCTAGGTCCATCAATAAGAGTGCAATGTAATATAAATTTTTCCTTCATACAAAGCCACGAAGGATGATTATACGGAACCAACACCACAGGCCATGTGCTATGAGTTGCACCAACCATAGACATGAATGGATTGAAACCATCTGCTGCCAACCCCAATCATACATTACAAATAGATTTATCAAAGCCAGGATATCTCTTATCAAAATCCTTCCATGCACGAGATTCTGTCGGGTGGGTTAACATATCACATTCAGGAATTCTTTCTGCATTCCATCTCATTAAATTTGAAACTTTAGATGACATAGAATATCATTTCAACCTCGGTTTAAGGGGAATGTAAAACATTTTCTTTACGGAAATCAGTTTCCCCTGTATCTCAATCTGACTTTGATGTGTTTTAATTACCCTGTTTTCTTTCCACCTGGAAGCTTCACAAATTGTACAAATATCCAAATGGACAGTTTCCATTCTAAACAACATACAGTTTCTTTCACATGCATCTATGGTCTCATATGTAATAACTAAGTTCTCTATCAACTTATGAGCATGGTAATACGACTCGGGAATCTTAGCATCAATAAGAAGAACCATTTTCAATAACACCAACAACATGTCGAATGATGTGTCTGACCGCTGATTCAATGTCTTCAAATGCATTAACTCCACCATAAATGAAAATTTATTGTAAGAAGTACATATAGGATATAATTCTATTTTTGCATCTTCACGGGCTTCATAAAACCTCCTCGAATCATGATCGTCAGGATAGAAAAGATTTATCTCACCTGTCTCAAGATTTGGGATGTCAGTGCCTTCATGATCCAACCCACATACCATTTCAGTAAGCATTTCATGCATTGTATCATTCATCCTTTCATCAACATAAATCTGAACTGCATATGTATTTTGACAACGAAAATATTCTTCTCTATGACGAGCCCAACTCTTATAATTTTTCAGAAATCCGTTAAATAATAGGTTCTCCCTCATAGTATATTTCTTTAATTGATATCTGTTAGCACATTTTCCATATGGAAAACTAATATAGTCACTATAATATCCTATGGTGAAGTTAATAAACTGAATAATGCCTATGAAATATTATCTATAATTTTGATTTGGAAGATCAATTCAACTCTTATCCATAATAATATCTGTATAACAAACATTTACACAAGACTTATTACATGCATGTTTCATATAAAATATATTTAAAATAAATACTAACCAATTACCTGTGGACCATTGATAAAATAATCAAATTATATCTCTGAATAATAAACAATAGAATAGATAATGGAATGTAAGTGAAATCCCTTGTCATGTCATACCTGATTGCGCTACAAGCCTGGAAGGGAGGGGAGCCAAAGGCGGTGCTGTGGGGGAGAGGAGAGGCAGTAGAGGGGAGCTGGATCCAGAGACGGTGCGACAAGGGAGAGAATGGGAGGTGGCGACAGTGGTGAGTCAGAGGTGAGGAGGCGGTGAGGTGGCGATGATGTAGTGAGGGTGGGACGGCGAGGGATGGGAAAGAGGACAATGGAGAGCTGGAGTGGATAGGGCAAAAGTGGTGAGGGGATGAGCAGTAGCTGTGCGGGGAGGGAGGGTACCGGGCTGTGGTGGTTCCGCATGATATGGGAAAATGAGGAAGTGGATGGGTGGAGACGGTGTGGCAAGGGAGGGGACGAAGAGAGAGGGGATGGGGGATGGTGGAGAGACGGAATAGAGGGCGGCGAGGGGATATGGGATGGGTAGCAAAGGGGTAGAGGGCGGAGAGAGGACATCGGAGAGCAGAGGGCCAAGGGGGTGGAGGGCAGAGTGGGCGGAGGCCAGTGGATGGAGGGTGGAGGGAGTAGGTCTGAGGGTAGAGGGGGCATAGACCAGATGGGGCGGAGGGCGGATGGCGGAGGGTGAATCCTAGAGGGCGGATGCCGAAGGGAGGAGGGTGGAGATGCTGGAGTGGGAGGAGGGAGGAGAGCAATGAGTGGATGGATGATGAGGGGTGGATGGTGGCGAGGGGATGGGCGGTTAGGGCGGAGGGTGGAGGGTGATGGGGGATAGACGGCGGTGATCAAGGGATGTAGGTAGAGTTTCGTGCAGGGAGGGGCGGGGGGTGGTTGATGTATCTTTTTTTTAAATCCCAGTGACTTCCAAAGGATGTCACCCATGTCTAGGGGCTCCAAAGCCCATTTCTATAGTAGTGATTATGGTTTTAGACCTTATGAGTTGTGTTTTGTACAATAGAGTGGGTGTTTGGATCATAGTGATGATGTTTGTGTGTGAGTACCCTTGATGTGGGACCAAGAGTAAATGGTTTCCTGGTGCACAAGGGGTAGTGTGGCTTTAAACAGGGACATGAGTGCTACTGGTGAGGTGTGAATTTTTGAAAATTTATGTGCATGTATTGGATAGAGAGAAAGTTGAATTTGATAGACGTGATTGTTGTTTATGGATTTGATATTTCTCGATCTTCAAGGACAGTCTATGGGAGGGGTTTTCCTAGTTTCTAGTGTTTCTTATGCATGTGGAATAGTTTGAAATTTTAGACATTTAGAGTGGTATATATATAGTTTTTTCTAGTCTGGGTTTGACCTAGATGGCTATGTGGGAATGTAGATGGTTTGGAGATGCGTCCTGAGTTGTGGAAATGTGCTAGTGTTTTTTTTGGAAATCAAGGTTAACCACAAGGGATGTCATACTAGTTTTTTAGGTTCTTTATAACGTGAAGCATGAGTGGATGCTTCATTGTTGGAATGAATGCACTGTAAGTGACATAAATGTATTTCAATGTGCATGCTTATGCCTCAGTTTTTTTCTCAAAGGAGAACCTAAGTGATTTTGGTCAATTGTATGGGAGGTTTTAGAAGAGGTATGTTAATTTTGGTGTTTTGAATAAATATTTTTAAGATTATTAATGAAGATATTAGTGTTGAATTTGAGCTAACAATATAGGGGTTACTAAAGTGTGGATGGACATATTTGATATGTAAGTAACACCCAAGGTGAGGGGTGGTCAAATTATTTATCTTGTTTGTGCGATGCGTTGGATTTCTTGATTGGAATTCTAAGAATTCATTGAGCCTAATAAAGATGAAAAACAAGTAGGAATTGCTTGTTGTGTAAGCTATCGTTTGGTTCTTTCTATAGTGATGTATAGCTCAAGTGATCTGCAGGTTGGTTTGGTGATTGTTCATAATAAATTTCTTGACGTCATTTGTTTTTATGAGGTCCATATGTGGAAACATTATCAGAAGGCATGATGCCATTTGGGATGAGTGAATGGTGGATTGGGATAAGAACCTATTGTTTTCTATGTGATAATAGTGGGACACACTATTAATGAGAGAGACAATTTTGTTTTGGATCATTGTAAAGGATCATTGTGTTTCCCTTGTGAGTCTCTATGGTTGTGTTGGGAGAACTCAAGTGATGTGGATGTAGTATTTCCACGAGGACTTTTGGTTTATGGGTTTTTGGTATAGTGTCTTGGGGTGGTGGTGTGTTTTGGGTTGACAATATCACTTGATTATTATGGCTCGGTATTAATTATTTTTGTGTGGGAGAGGAATCCTGAGGGTTACTAGAGGGATAAGGTGGCCCTTTAGTGAATTTTGAAATCAATGATAGATCATTTTTGGTGTCCTTTATCAATGAAATATTTGTATACTTCCATAATTGTGATGATCATGCCCAACATCTTGACATCATACTCAGTAAACTGAGAGACCATTGCCTATAAAAAAACTAATTAATGTTTTTCTTTTGTGTCAGATGGAGAACCTATTTGGGGATGCGTTCATGATTAATTATAATGAATGTCTCATGGTGGGAGGTGAATCATCTCCAACTAGTGTATAAGGTCCTTGTGATGGACTAGGTTTTGAAAAATTCTATATATTATATTCTCAAAAGCAAGGGATAGGAATGTGTTGAGGTTTTCTTCCTCTTCGTTGGGGAATGGATGACCATATCCACTTATTAGGTTTAATAATATTAGATTGTTGACTTTATTTGTTGGAATTTCTTCATTGAGGTAGTGAAAAAGGAACTCCCAATATGGCGAGAGATGTGTTAGTCCTGGATATGTGGGATGTACCATGGATTGGTTGTGTTGACATTGGGATACCAATGGGGAACCTATAAGGTACATTTCAAGATTCATTAAAAATGTCAGGTGGGCCTTCAATAACATAGTTAATTGAGAAAAAAGGTTATTTTGGTCTTGTGGTGGTTATAAAAGAAATAGAGGGAGTTTTTATTGAGGATGTGTCAATGAGTATAGTAGATCACAATGATAGTGTGGGAAGAATAGGATTCCTTGATTGTGGGGTTTTACCAAAATATAAGAGTATACTCTAGGAGGTGAATCAGATGATTATGGTATTATTTATGTGAGAAGGTACTATATTTAGATGAAGTGGTAACATTCCAATAGTGGGGGTTTGGTGTTTTTGTGTGAGTTAGTCGGGATGGTCTTACACAGGTTGGAAAAATAAACAAATGTGGTGAGTTTTAAACAACATTTGGTGGGTGTTTTGAGATGATGAGTTCATTTTGGGAATGAAAATGAGTTTTAAGGAAGAACTAAGTCATATTTAGTTTTTATATTGATGGTGGATACAATCCCATTTTAGTTAGTTATGATGAACGGAATGGAAGTAGATATTGGTTATATATCTTGTTGAAATTTGGGTGCAGTGAGTTGGGAAACACATAGGGTGCATTGTGGAGGCTTGGGTTTGATGTTTTAGAGGTATTTTCCCTTAGTAGAGGTACCAACTACCAATAGATGGGTTTTTTACCCAATGAAATTGGTGAGAAGAACCACAGTATGCAATTGTGGTTAAATATGATCTTAGTGTTATGAGTTCGATGAGATAGAGTAAATTTTCAATTAGTGTTTTGGTTTTAAAATTGGGAGTTGGAAAATATTTTTACTGGTTGAGTGTGTTGAGCTGAAGGTATGTTTTTGGTTGTGTTTTGGGTATTCTGATGTGGAACATTGTCATTGGGGCTTGAGTTTGGACCGATGTAAGTCAACAAATTTTGTTTTAAAATAGTATGTTCGATTAAATGGTGCATGGTTTGGGAAATCATCAGGTTCATAATATAGGATATGATGGTAAATTAGTATGCATGATTTCTTGGGTTTATGGGAGAATAAGACAAGAGGTGTACCAATTGGATCTCTTGTGGTAGTGTAGTGTTTTTTTAATTCTTTAATTGTGTGGTAGTTTTAGTGGTATCACCAAGACATTCTTATGTGGTGGATGTTAGTAATGATGATCTTGAGAATAATGTTCCCTTTGAGGAAAATCTGATGAGTTTTTTGAATCATGGTAACATAGTTAATGGGGAAAGATCATGATTTTTACTTGAATGTTGTGACATATTGGTAATTTTCCAGTGGAAAATTGAGAGAGTAAAGCTGAAATGTTGGCCTAGTAGTCCGAAACCTATCCCTTGGGGGTTTAAAAGATGTTTGAAGGTGCAGCTCAGGGATGATATGTTTTAATGTTAGGAGGTTTTTAAGATCCCGACCCTGAGATGAGGTATATCCTAGAATTAATTTTTGTTTAAGGTATATTTTTGGGGAGTAGGAATGGTATCATGGTGTTCATGGGGTTTGTGACATGCCAAATAAGGAAAAGAGGCCAATATCTGATAAGAGAATGATTGGAACCCAATTAGAAGTAACATTGATCCAGAACCACATAGCCTATAAAAGGGAGTACACTATTAAGGAAATCATGTGGGGTGGCCCTGATGATTTTGTGGATCGAGCTCCCCTTGGGTAGTGGTGAGTGAATGGACACCACAGAATTTACCAAACCATGAGGGTATCCTTAAAAACCATACTGCTCAATTTCCTCTTGTATTGATGGAACCACACAGTTCACGCATGGTTTGAAAACCAATGTTAGCAAACCATGCACCACATTACAAGTGGGGTTTTTATCATTTCACATCCCAAATAATATATCTTTATCCCCAAACATTATCACCCATTAGAACCCCTATAGCTCGGGTGAGGAACTAGAAGCTCCTTCCCCCTCTATGGGTGTTTCTCTATTGATTCTTAGACATTTGTAGTACCGTATAGTGTGAATAGAAGCTCCAAGTAAGTCTTAAATTATGTTTCATTCCATATTCTATAAGATTCCTTGTAGGTTGCTTCCAAAGCTTCTAAATTTTTAATCCTTTTTTTCTAGGGTGTTCTTTTTTATTGTTCTTGAGAACATTTTTTGAATCAATTGTCAGGGTTAGATGGGCAGTTGTCTACGATACTGATCTAGGTGGTCTATAATATTTTTCATATAGTATTAAGGTTTTCTAACTGTAATTTTTTGCGCCAATGTACTTCCTTTTTATATTTTTATGTATTGACTAAGGAAATATTTTTGGCCTTATATTGAGGTATGAAACCTTTCATGGACCCCGTTGGATTCATTGATGACGTGAGATCAAACCTATGACTTCACTTGAAGTATCACAAATTTGTGGAAATGGTGAAACGATTTGGTAAAAATTGAGATAGGTTAATTATGAATGTGATTGGGTTGTAATTATAAATTTTGTATGTGTTCATGGTTAATGGGATAATCGGAATTTCATATGTTTGATTTCATAAATTCACAAAGGCCTTTTGAATTTTTTTAAAAAATATGTGTTTGATTTTGACTCTACTATTGTTTTATAGGAATGAAATTAATGTTTTTAAAGGGTTAATTTTATAAATGGTGGTGTTCACCACAAGGTGTTTCCAAAAAAGAGTTTACTTATAGATTTGAAATGATTAATTTAATTGAAGGTTTGGTTGATTTTTTGGTGAAAATTCCCTAATTTGTATTTTGAATTGTTTTGTTAGAAATGATGTTATTAGGACTTCTTTGGATTTCAATGGAAGGCCCATGTGTTAAAGTGTATCTCTGAAATGTTTTAAGAGAAATCGTTGGTCTATGTGTTTCATGAATTGATAACTAAATAGTTAAATGAGATATGTTATGTAATGGATGAATTCGATAAATGGTTAGTGAAGAATGTCTATGTAGTAAATGGTATGAGTTGGTTATTGGAAGGAGGTGATACTCCAATGTGTTGGCCTAAAAAGATGTTGTAGAATCCACCGATGTATTGTATGAGTAGGATATTTGACTGAGGATCCATATCCATTGATTGGGATAAACTGCTTCTCATGGCCCCACAAATGTATTATATGGCTATGATATTAAACTGAGGCTTATTACCATTGGGATGGGCTAGATTGAGTCTCTAGGGACCACTAATGGTTTTATTAGTTTAGAATGTCGGACTGAGGCTCTATTCCCCCAAAGTTAGCAAGGTTTGGGATGTCAGACTGAGGATCTATGCTTCAAATAAATAGACATGATATGGTTTACTAGACTAATTCTCCAAGGTGTGATGTTTAATTGTATTGTTTAGAGAATTAATCTAGGTGAATAAAAGGATGTAACCCCTTTTGGTTATTTCTTGGTCTTCCCTGGAACTTGGGTACCCAAGGAGATTCTACTAGTTTTCAGGTACAATTTTAGGATAAGTGCCAGGTTTTTGGTTACTTCATGGATGTATAGGCTAGGGCATGGGATGTTAAGTCCGGGTTGGGACTCAAGTATGTGTTCATAATATTTTTTGGTTTTGGTATTGGGGGTTTTATTTTTTAAGTTCCTCACATGTAGTGTATTATTCATATTTTTATAGAATGTGTTACATGGTTATTTGTTGGATTTTTCCATATGTTTCATATTTATTGTTCTTCATGTTTATCATATCTATTGATATTATATATATTGTGGATTTACTAAGATAATATGTTATAGTTTTCCAATGTTTTTCTATAGACCTACACTGCAAGTTAGTAACCTCTAGCATATGGGAAGGCACATCTATGGTCATGTGGCTACCTAGTTTATGGAACTGATGATAGTGGCTCTCAGGTAAGGTCATTACTAATATAAGGTATTCCATTGTCAATCACAAAAAGAATAGTGTTATGAGATTAGATAATAAGTTAAAATTTACACCTAGATACATCATCCCCACCTAGAACCTTGATTTCATGGGGACTCTACTTATCACTTAGATCTTCTACTGAACCTCTCATAACTACATGATGTGTTCCATGTATCACTTTTGAGGAATTACATATCAAATCCATATCATATACTAAACTCAAATGTTATACAACTAAAACATGAAATCACTTTTTGGGAATAACCAATTGATATCTTGGATCATATATATAAATTATTATAAAACAACACCACACACCAAGTTAAAAAATTCTAGACAAATCATAAGTTTAACCAAGCAATGCTGGATCTAAAAGATTAAATGAGGATAAAGTAACTTTATCTATTTTCACCTCGAAAATATAAATTTCAGGGAAAAATAATTTAAATGGTTAGAATGTATCATCCCACATTTTCTTGCTTGAGTATTTTTAATAACTTATTTTTGATAGAACTCCAAACTAAAAATAAAAAATGATATACTTTATTTGGATAAAATATTAAAATAAATGATAAATATTAATACATTATAATAAAAAAATATGAATCATCATTTTTAAAATTAAAATTGGAATAAAATAAGTAAATAAAAATATAGTGAAAGTGGAATCATCATAACAATGGTTTCACTTAAACATTATATTTCTAATTAAAACTATTGAAAAAATGAAAAGTATTATAAATACAATTAAAATTTTTATAGATAAATAATCAAATGGTATGAACGAATTTTATATAAGTATGTGATGTTATATATAGGTTTGAAAGGTAAATATAATTATGATATTGTTGTTGAATATATGGATATTGGATATATGGTCATTTTGTATAAATGTATCCAATAAGAGAATTTAATTATAATTAATTGAAAGTCACTGGTATATTAAAAATAATATATTTCACATGTAATTTACTTAAAATAAATAATTTCGGAATAAAATTAAAAGATAATGATTCATTTGTTAAAATAAATATTAATTTAAAGAAATTATTTTTTATAGAGAATAAATTTTTAATTAAATTAATTAATTTTAAAGAATTTTTTTAATAAAACAATTCAAAAAAATAAAATATTTATTTTAAAAATATTTAAATAAAATTCAATAAATAATTAATGAATTATAGTGAATAAAAATTTAATGATCTGTGGTTAATGAAACATGTTTTGTATTATTTATTTATTTATATTATATGGTTCTATTTGATGGTAAAATTTCATATATTTTGAGTGTATAATTTAATGGAGTGTATTGTTTATATATAAAAAAATGAATTCAAATTCATAATGTTTTTGATAATTGGTCAGATTTAAGGGTAAAATCATTGAAAGATTAAAATAATACTTTTATAAAATAAATTATGTGTTTTGAATTTTAATATTAAAATATATTTTTATCAATTTTATAAAATTGATATAATAAATTGTATTTCATATTTGGAATCATCATGTCAAAATTTGGTAACAAGGTCAATCTACTTTTCTGGAAAAAATAAGGTACTAAGTTAAAAAATGTGTTACCATAGTAAAGGTAAATGAGGTAAATGGTTTGAAATAAGCGATAATGGCTAAAATATATCTATCCCAATCTATAAATTCTCCATATAATGGTATTCATGACCCATAACTATTATATTTCCACTATGGGACCACTTTTCATGTAAAATTAAATTCCATAGACATTAAGGAATGTGTATTTATAGAAATTCTATACAAGATCGTTTTTAAAAGGACCCATCCTTTACCCACTTAATTTTTTTTTCTTTTTTTAGTCTTGAATACCTAACCAAATTAACACTCTTAATAACTTATCTGGTATTTTTTTAGACTCTACGTAATGGAATGGACCGAGTGGACCCATCCTATCAACCGAGTCACTCCACAACAAGGCCGAAGGCTTGTTCCTGGTTTTCAGGGGTTGGTGACAAGAACCAGAGCATAATAAATAAAACTTTGGGAATTATTTATCCATTGGATAACTGGAAATACCCTTCCATGAATTGGATTTCCATACCAACCAAATAAAAAGGATTATAGAAATGAATATATAACATAGTAAACAAAATAATGACCAAAGTATATACCATAATAAACTAAGTCACAAGTCATAAACATACATATACATGATATCCGATGGTTATAATAAAAAAAGCTCAAAAATTTGAAAAAATAGACCACATGGACCATTATATTACATCCAAACCAAAAAAAACTCACAAATAGCTACATGTGAGCAAAACCTTGTGAGAGAAAGTCTCATCCAAAACAGCTACCTATGGGTAGTTTTAATAAAGAATATTCATTGAGATGAATAGTTCCCTTTCTCATACCTCTCTCCTACAAAAAAATGTCGTCATACTCCCATAGTCATATACATGGAGTGAGTAACAAATTCTAATTGGCTACCATAATGAATCTATATAAGTGTTTTAAGTATGAAAACCAATAAATCCAATTTCAAACACATTATCAAAATCAAGATCACTTTTAAAACAACTTAACTTGAAGTAATTTTCGAATTTTAAATCCCTTCGGTATTTATATAAATAAATTATATTTCAAAAGAATGGTAACCAAGGATCAAATAATAAAAATAAACCCACATGGCTTAAATAGGCTCCACACACCAAAATAAGGAATTAAAATTATCAAAATTTTGAAAATAATTATATAATGAAGTAATTAAGATGGGAATAACCACGAGTGACATAAATTATAAAAATATTGGATTTAAAAATAAATTCAAGGGAATAATATCATTAAATAATCCAATAATTATAAATATATAATGGGAACATGTCATATGACAACAAAAAATGGAACTAGCAATATCTATAAAGTAGATAAAAAAACCAACAAATGTAAATTGAACTATGGGATCTAACCATATGAGTCTAGTGGAACTTAATCTAAAATAGGGGTTTCTATCTATCTAATAATACATAACAAGTTGAAATATTTCTCCTTCTTCCCTAGTCCTAATTATCTAAGATCTCTCTCGTTCCCTTGGTCAATGTTTTCAAATCTCACATAGTCTTCCTTCTCAAATACACTCTCGGGCCCTTGTAAAACACTTTAGAAGCTTGATCGGCCTTCCTCCTCCTAAAGGCTCTCTCAATACCTTAGAAAAGACACTATAGGTAGTACATTACATGAGAAATGGTTTTAATTCCAATTTCACTGAACACATAATCAAGGTTTCACATTTTCTACTAAATCACAAACACAAAAAACATCCACATATTCCAACCACAAAAATCCTTTTAAAAATGAAATTTAGTGAACAAGATTTTGTATTTTAAAATGAATCATTTCTTAATGTAAGAAATTTAGATTTAAAATATAATTCCTTCCCTTAAGAAAAAATATTTTTCAATCCCCAAAATTAAAATTCATTTAAATCCATATGAAATTCACATTACATGTTATTTTTTAAAAATCATAAACAACTTATAAACATAATATATCAAGAATTTTACACCATGAATGACTTCTTAGAAAACCATTTCAAATACCCATTTGAATGTACTAAACCTCTTTGAGGAATTTTAAAAAACACGAGGAGTTTCTTAAAGAAAACTCCCATTCGAAAAAAACATTAAAGCATCAAATTCCAAAAATATTCCATTCATCACCCCAAATATGGGTAAATAATAAATAAAAAATTAATTTAAAGGTATCTTGATAAACAAAAACCATAAGAGATAATGAAATATATATTACCCATGAAATGGAACCTTAAATAGAGACACCTACCAAAAAATCAATTGAAAACCTGTTTCTATCAAAGACAACCACTAAATTCATAGAGGGGAGTCCCTAACACCCCTAAACCAAAAATAATTAAACCGAATACAGTTTAATAATATTGTATTCATCCACAAATAATTTTAGGGTATCACACTGCCCCCAAAATTGATGAACAATATATAATAAGGGTATAAAATGGAAAATCATCCTAAAAAGTCTTACATCATGAAAAAACACCATCATACCAAGGGTAATCTACCAAAAATCCAAGAGGGAGATCTCATATGACAAAGGAGAGGTATGTGCATGATGTGGGGGGGTATAAGATGCTAAGGGGACTTAAATCCTTCATGAAAAAATGGTAGAATACCAAATTTTAATATCATGGACATACCAGAAGGTTTGGATACATTATTATTCAAAAAGTGTGCCAACTATATAAAGGTCTCTACCACCACAAAAACAAATCTATGTGGTTTATGATGAATCTCACATGGTAATGTAAATCATGATCCATCCCTAAAAGAATAATTATCCGCAAAATCACACAATTTCATGGTCAACATCATGATTATGAAAATTGTATTCCAACCATTCACCAGGGACTATTTTTATTGAAAATGAGACTTTTACCTCAGTCCCTAGAGACTCTATGAATTAACAAAAAGATAAATAAAAAAACAACTAAAGCATTCTAGTGACTTAGTTGGTGTCACAAACCTACCCAACAAGTCACCTTTTCCCTAGAAAGTCTCTAGTCACGATAGAAGTAAAACAATAAGTAACCACCCACACCTAATAGAATATGTTGAGTTGAAAAAACTATCATAAAGGACACTAGGATGAAAATTTTGAACACTGATGATTCCTATATACTAAACCATCATGTTCACAAAACTATTAGATGTCTCAAAAAAACGAAACCATGATCACCAATATGATACAAAGGTAATAGAGACAAAAAAATGGTCTCCCAACCATTTATAAATTATATAAATAGTGTAAAAGGGGATAATTCACCCTGAATAAATACATGAACCATGAGAAAACATGTCCAATAAGATTAAAGGTACACTTAGGAACCACTAAGCCATTGAATCCCACTTCCTCAAAGGAAAACCAAACTCAAAAAATTTAACACCCACATGGTCAAGCCATAAATGAGATAAAAAAATATCTAATCCAAATGTTAAAATTTATTTACATTCCATAGTAACAAAACAACATGTTATCTTAATGAGGTTCACTATACTCTATTGGTAAACTAGAACCATAATTTATTACATTCTTCCATAATGGTCCTCATAAGTCTATCACAACTATGTTCTCATTATTTCAAAGGAAACAACTATCCTAATATTCCAATGAACCATCCCAATGTTCACTCATAATCATATAAAGAAGAAAAAACCATAAAATGGTAATGAAAATAAACACTAGAATATAGAAAGGAAGGCAACCAAAACAATAAGGCACATATCCAATCCCAAAAACCCAAAGGCATCACACAATCCAGCAGGTAATCATTCAAACAAAAAGAATTAAAAATCGAAATCACAGATAGTTATTTAAATAAATAATTCAATTTGAATTAAAATTAGATAATGACATTTAGAATTCATATTTTTAGGCCTCAATTTAACACCCTGAAATTTTATGAAAAATATTCTTTTTAATTTCATTAATGTCTTGTGTTGTACGCTACACCAAAAGAAGCTTTCACAACACGCATCCTTGACTTGCCTTCCATTACATGCAATCGCGACCTTCCTCGATAGTGTGTGTAGTACGCAATAACTAGTTTATTAAACAACAATATGCTATTAAAATATTATTAAAACTAGCCGTTATGAATAGTAATAACCACTTTTTGAAATTTTTTATATTTTATTTTTCAAAATGGAATTAATTTCTAGATTCGTAATATCGAAATTAGCATAGGGTGAAATTTTGGTACTTTTCGGATAACTTTCATTTTCGGATGAATAGTGAAAATTACTAAATTTTAATTAAAAACAACTTTTTTAATCGAAATAATTAATAGTGATAAATTATTAATTTGAGTGGTTTTAAAGTATATTTAGGATATATTTTTACAATTTAATACAATGTTGGTCATTGGATGTAATTTCACATTTAAACCAGACATAAACAAGTGTCAATCTTTTGATAGATATTGTTTCTTAAAAACACGCTATTTGTTTTAACAGTGGGATTTAATTATAAAATTAATTAATGAAACTTCTATTTTATGAATTTGGTAAAATAGACTTCATTTTTGAATTCGGAATATGAAATATAGCTTAGGATAAAATTTTGGCATTGTTCTGAAAAACATCAATTTTTGATGAATAGTGAAACTACCAAGTGGTAGTTAAAAAACTGAATTTTTCATAAAACATAATTTTACCGCTTCTGTGAATGGAATTTCAAAAAATCCGAGAGACACGGTTGATTTTAGTAAGTAAAATGTGGTTCAATGAGATGAAAATAATTTTTGGTGAATAGTAACTTTTTACTTTTATTTACTACGGTTAAAAGTAAATAGTGTAATTAAGGGTTAGAATGATATTAATATTACCCTAAAACATGTTCTAATTCTATTGGACAAGTGTATCTCGACCAAAAATAACCTTAAGTGTAAAATATTATCATTTAGGCCCACTTGGATTAGATTAGGACATTTATTATTATTTAATTCAAAGAAGAGTTTAAAGAGTTAAAATCAAAGTTTATTTACTAAAACATTTTTAATATAGGGTTATACATAAGATAAATTCGATTGTAAATATTAATTAGAAAGATAAAAAGATTTCCTACATAATGGTATTTTACTTCTAATTTTTAGACATCAAATAATTTAATTTATTTATGACACAAAGATGATGCAGTAATTATCTTATTAATGCAATATTGACATAATTGATGTTATAAACATCAAACTAAATGTAATTTGAGACTTTTTATGAATTCCACTAATTTTATAGGTTACTATGATATATTAGTGTTGATATAATCAACTTGGTTCGAACATATAATTCTGTTATGACTTTCACAAAAATCATATATCAAATAGTGTCAAAATTGACACAAAATAGTTTTTAAATCAAATATTATATTATTAATTGTTATTTTATTCCTAAAAATCTAAGGTTCGTCCAAATGACTTATATAAGGATATATGTATTAATAATAAACAATTTGGGGTTCGTTTGGCATTTTATAGTAAGTTTATTAACCATATAGTGAAAGAAAACAAAAAGACACGGTAAAAGTTAAATTATTTAACTTAGAGTTAAATCTAATTGATAAGGTTAAAATAATAGCCTAAACTTGTCTAAATCTTATTGGATGATAGGATTTCGACCAATACACACTTTAGATCCAAAATAAGACACTTTAGAACCATTATAAACCGATTTTTACATTAATATAAAATAATATTTTGAGGTATTCCTAAGGTGCCCCTCTCCTCCCTTATAAACGGACACCTCCTCCCCCTCCTCCTCACACCAATTGGAGCACTCAAGCTCGGCCAACCCCTGCCAAAATCTCTTCTCCACTTCCCGAGCAACATCCTAGAGGTTCTGGTCTTTCTCAAAGACCAATTTTAGTGCCCTAAGAAGAGGTCTCAAAGAGGCGCTTCAAAGAAGAGGTAATTACCGTTACCAATTCTTTCATCTTTATTTCTTCTTCCACTTCTTCTTCTTAGGTTTTTTCATTATGAAGTAATAAAATCAGTATCACTCATATAATGATATGTTATTATAAGTATTAAACAACCCTATTTCACCATCTATCCATCCTACGGAAAAAGAAATCACCGCGCGTGCGTACGTACGGAATACCGTCTCCACGCCGTGGTGTAATCTATTTTCCACCACCACCTTACATGGATGGGTATAATGGTGTAAAGAATAACTATACACAGTTTTTACAACATCATATTTATTCTGATATATTGTATAATCCACTCCAATTCAATTCAATATTTATGGAAATGATATCATCGCTCGTGCGTACGTACGGACTACCGTCTCCACGATGCGATGAGATTCATTCTCCATGTAAACCATTAAAGAATGATTATAAAGTATATATAAGAAATAATAATGAAATATATGACATTATAAAGCTACTGGATTTATGTATATATATATATTTATGTCATCTACTTACTTCCATTCAAGACAATAAGGAAAGAAAAACAGCGTTCATGCGTACGTACGGACTACCGTCTCCATGAACGGTGTTTTTCATTTCATTTATCTATATTATATATATATATATACTGAATATATATGATATATAAATCATATTTTATATTCTGGAAGTAATTAAATCATGATATAAGTAATAATAATGTCAAGAACAACAAGTCAAAACACGTACAATAAATGAAACGATTTTACCCAAAACGCTTCTTTAACATGGAATTTACAAAAGAAAGGGTAATATAATGTCATAAGTGAACCATATATGATATCATAACAATGAATATGATTCTGTAATAAGTCAATGACATTATTTAAATCATTATACAGGAGGTTCGGACACATACGAAGAAAATCCGACCTAAGGTAAGGGAAATATCACAATCTCATTTTTATCCGAGATTTTTTATTCGTAAGTATTTACTAGGGTGTATTTTATCATCCAAATCCATGTTTCATAAATATGTAATATTATTTCCATCCACCTAAAATTGTTTAAATCCATTTTTACCCTTCGGTGAGTTTTTAGTAATATGTATGAAAGGAATCTTTTGTCATTTTTCGTACGAGGTACTTTTTGACTTTTCCGACAAAAGAACGAAGAATGTTTTTTTAACTTATACGGCATGAATGGATTTCTAAAACATTATTTCCAAGAAGCTTCCTTTACAAGTATTCAAGTTTATTTTTAATCAACTTCTTTTAGTTTAAAATTGTATGACATGTTAATAAAGGAAAAGTGTTTTTGAAGTAGAAAGGATATTTTCCTCAAGAATAGAGTTCAAGTATTTTATCAAAATTATTTTCCATCTAAGATAATAAAAGGGTTCTGTTTTTATCCCTATTATTACATGTATTTGATTATGTTGTGATGGAAATATTTTTATGAATTCCTTTATCTTATATGAATTGTTTTAAGATGTCATGTTGTTTAAGAATCCCATTTTTATTACATGGGTTACGCTTTGATGTATGGTTTATGATTATGTGGAACACATAAGAAAGGATTAATTATAAGATGGGTGGGACCTATATCTCCCTCCAATGCATTGGGTAAAGATTTTATATCTCATGAGATAGACATGGCTGGATCGGTAGGTTATACCGGTTCAGTGAAACAGGACTGGAACGAGGGTGACTCGGTTCAGAAAGGGACTTTGTCCACTAAGATAGTCTTGGCAATGAGTCATGACTAACAAGAAATTATTTTCCATGATTATGTGTGCATGCCACAAAGTTTCCAGTTTCATTTTATGATTATGGGGATCTCATTTTCACTTCTATGATTTGTTCCATGTTAAGATTTTATGATCTCTTTTGCAGGTTATGATTTTCAGAAAGATATGATATGATTTTTATTTCCTTTATTTGCCCTTGCTGAGCATTTGAGCTCACCCTTTTATGTTTTCTTTTCCCCAGGATATAAAGAAAGGTTTTCGGTAAAAAAAAGGGAAGATCATTATGGGAGATATGGAAGATCTTTCACCACGATTAGAAGATTACGTTCCGAGTTTCCAAAGACACTAAACTATTACGATACTTGTGTGTGTGTTTTTGTTATGTACCAAGTATTCCGCAAAAGTAATGTAATGTCTATGTACGTCAATCTTCGGGTCTCTACAGTTGGTATCAGAGGAAAGGTTTAGTCAACCTTTGGAAACTAGGATGCGAAAACGTTAGTGAGATCCCTAGAGATATTTCTACGGTATGTCTAGGGATGTCCCTAAGGATAAGTATACGTATAGGATACAGTCCTAGAACTACGGTAACGATCATAGAATTTAACCTAAGATATTAGATATTGAGGATACTCCACCTTTATTATTTTGTTTTCCCTAGCATGATTTTTGCCTCTCACACTATTATTTTTTTTGGGTTTTAGAAATTGGCTAGAAACAAGATGATTCACGATAATGGAGGATATGATGGACAATGGAATGATATTCTTCATAATGAAATTGGATTTGGAAGTCCAAACATCATTATTATGCCGAATCAACAATCTCATAATATGATCAATAAAGTAAAATTTGGTAAGTTTCCTGACTCGGCTAATAAGAGAAATATGGAGTTTAATGATGATCATAGAGGAAAAAAAGTTCAATTTCCCCTATGTAAATCATGTGGGAAGAGGCATCAAGGAGAATGTTTCAAAGGAACTGGAAGATGCTTTGGGTGTGGAAAAGAAGGACACAAAGCCAGTAAGTGCAATGGAAACGTTTCAGTTAACACCATGGATAAGGTTAATGGTATTGCTAAGACATCAACAATGGTTAAATGTCTTAAATGTGGAATGTACGGGCATTATGCAAACCAATGCCCTAAGGGAAAGTCTCAGGAAGAAAATCAGTATGGTCGTATGGGTAGTATTTTTGTGGATGATGATGAAGAGACTACAAATGATATGTGAGATGAAAGAATTGTTGAAGCTCGATCAATGGTTTAAAGTGGAATGATTACATGTTTATCATGTGTAATGTTGTATAAGAAATCTCATGGTACTATGGAATAAAGAGACATCTATGGATTGTTACACTATTGTCTTTCCTTGAGTTTTGAAAGTGTATGATTAATGTTAACAGTATCCATGAAAGGTTATTCAGATATTTTTGGAATTTAAATGATATGCGCATAATGAAGGAATAATAAGATAATGAGGTGTTTGATTGTATTAATGAGCTCATGACTGATATAAGGAGAAGGTTATATCATGGTTTGAGTATAGAGAATTTTTGGATTTTGGTATGTGGAAAGAGTTAACTTTTAACTGCATTCATGTTTTCACAAAGGTTCAATGGGTATTCAAGAGAATACATGATTAAGGCCTTTGAATGTTTGGAATGTGACCAACAAGACATATCTTATGATATATGGGGATTAATGACAGTATTAAATCTCTGGTAATCGTTTTCACTATATTATAAGAGTGGACTGTAGTATTATGGATAAGCCTACAGATTAGAATGGATTATGTTGGACATAAGTTAGTATTGTTTAAGGATAGAAGATTTTCGATATTATTGATGGGATGTTATATTAATGTAGTTTTAGAAAAAGGACAACCTGCAGGACGGGAGACAACCCATCGCTTCGGACAAGGCTGTGGGAATCGAACCCACAACCGAAGTGCGACTGGCCTTTATCGTCTACCACTGGCCTACAGGAAGTCCCTGTTTAGTAGAAACTAGTTATATTATATTAAGCAGTACGATATATGAAGTATAAGTCCATTTTAGGAACCATATATGATTAATCTCACTATAAATCGACTTATGTATATAATTTTTTGGTAACCTTTTGTTTGAGACAGATGGAATGACCCGTCATTCTATCACATGATCTACTAACACTTCACGAATAACAAATTCAACTTCATTTATTTAAGAGATGAAGTAGAAATTGTTCAAGGCACGAACAACAGTGAGATTGTACCAAAATAAAGTAAGTATTTATTCTAATTCAAATTTTCAACTTTAGGGAAATGATCTTGAAAACCAAAAATGTTGTCCTAGTGCCCTTATATCTGATGAATCAGATGGTACCCTAGATCGTCACAAATTTATGGATTTGTGATTGTTGGCTTTTCCATAGCCATGTTATCTACCACTCCCCATCAGAACATGATGGTTAGATTTCTCTTCCATATCTATATTTTCACCTATGTGGAAACCCAGTGATTAGTTTATTTGGTTAACCGTTACGTTTCATACTTTTGTTTTTAAATATTGGTTTTGGTATTCCTTTTTATGACGTGGGTTTCTATTAAAGAAACTTTTGAATAGTAAACCATTTATAAGCCCGACAAATTTCGAGGGCGAAATTCATTTTAAGGGGAGTAGAATGTAACACCCTGAAATTTTATGAAAAATATTCTTTTTAATTTCATTAATGTCTTGTGTTGTACGCTACACCAAAAGAAGCATTCACAACACGCATCCTTGACTTGCCTTCCATTACACGCAATCGCGACCTTCCTCGATAGTGTGTGTAGTACACAATAACTAGTTTATTAAACAACAATATGCTATTAAAATATTATTAAAACTAGCCGTTATGAATAGTAATAAGAACTTTTTGAAATTTTTTATATTTTATTTTTCAAGATGGAATTAATTTCTAGATTCGTAATATCGAAATTAGCTTAGGGTGAAATTTTGGTACTTTTCGGATAACTTTCATTTCTGGATGAATAGTGAAAATTACTAAATTTTAATTAAAAACAACTTTTTTAATCGAAATAATTAATAGTGATAAATTATTAATTTGAGTGGTTTTAAAGTATATTTAGGATATATTTTTACAATCTAATACAATGTTGGTCATTGGATGTAATTTCACATTTAAACCAGACATAAACAAGTTTCAATCTTTTGATAGATATTGTTTCTTAAAAACACGCTATTTGTTTTAACAGCGGGATTTAATTATAAAATTAATTAATGCAACTTCTATGTTATGAATTTGGTAAAATAGACTTCATTTTTGAATTCGGAATATGAAATATAGCTTAGGATGAAATTTTGGCATTGTTCTGAAAAACATCAATTTTTGATGAATAATGAAACTACTAAGTGGTAGTTAAAAAACAAAATTTTTCATAAAACATAATTTTACCGCTTCTGTGAATGGAATTTCAAAAAATCCGAGAGACATGGTTGATGTCAGTAAGTAAAATGTGGTTCAATGAGATGAAAATAATTTTTGGTGAATAGTAACTTTTTACTTTTATTTACTATGGTTAAAAGTAAATAGGGTAATTAAGGGTTATAATGATATTAATATTACCCTAACACATGTCCTAATTCTATTGGACAAGTGTATCTCGACCAAAAACAACCTTAAGTGTAAAATATTATCATTTAGGCCCACTTGGATTAGATTAGGACATTTATTATTATTTAATTCAAAGAAGAGTTAAAAGAGTTAAAATCAATGTTTATTTTCTAAAACATTTTCAATATAGGGTTATACATAAGATAAATTCGATTGCAAATATTCATTAGAAAGCTAAAACGATTTCCTACATAATAGTATTTTACTTGTAATTTTTAGACATAAAATAATTTAATTTATTTATGACACAAAGATGATGTAATAATTATCTTATTAATGAAATATTGACATAATTGATGTTATAAACACCAAACTAAATGTAATTTGAGACTTTTTATGAATTACACTAATTTTATAGGTTACTATGATATATTAGTGTTGATTTAATCAACTTGGTTCTAACATATAATTCTGTTATGACTTTCACAAAAATCATATATCAAATAGTGTCAAAATTGACACAAAATAGTTTTTAAATCAAATATTATATTATTAATTGTTATTTTATTCCTAAAAATCTAAGGATAGGCAAAATGAATTAGATTAGGATATATGTATTAATAATAAACAATTTGGGGTTCGTTTGGCATGTTATAGTAAGTGTATTAACCATATAGTGAAAGAAAACAAAAAGACACGGTAAAAGTTAAATTATTTAACTTAGAGTTAAATATAATTGATAAGGTTAAAATAATACCCTAAACTTGTCTAAATCTTATTGGATGATATTATTTCGACCCATACCCACTTTAGCTCCGAAATAAGTCACTTTAGAACCATTATAAACCGATTTTGACATTAATATAAAATAATATTTTGAGGTATTCCTAAGGTGCCCCTCTCCTCCCTTATAAAAGGACACCTCCTCCCCCTCCTCCTCACACCAATTTGAGCACTCAAGCTCGGCCAAACCATGCCAAAAGCTCTTCTCCACTTCCCTAGCAACATCCTAGAGGTTCTGGTCTTCCTCAAAGACCAATTTTAGTGCCCTAAGAAGAGGTCTCAAGGAGGCGCTTCAAAGAAGAGGTAATTACCGTTACCAATTCTTTCATCTTTATTTCTTCATCCACTTCTTCTTCTTAGGTTTTTTCATTATGAAGTAATAAAATCAGTATAACTCATATAATGATATGTTATTATAAGTATGAAACAACCCTATTTCACCATCTATCCATCCTACGGAAAAAGAAATCACCGCACGTGCGTACGTACGGAATACTGTCTCCACGCCGTGGTGTAATCTATTTTCCACCACCACCTTACATGGATGGGTATAAAGGTGTAAAGAATAACTATACATAGTTTTTACAACATCATAATTATTCGGATATATTGTATAATCCACTCCAATTTAATTCAATATTTATGGAAATGATATCATTGCTCGTGCGTACGTACGGACTACCGTCCTCACGACGCGATGAGATTCATTCTCCATGTTAACCATTTAAGAATGATTATAAAGTATATATAAGAAATAATAATGAAATATATGACATTATAAAGCTACTGGATTTATGTATATATATATATATTTATGTCATCTACTTACTTCCATTCAAGACAATAAGGAAAGAAAAACAGCGTTCATGCGTACGTACGGACTACCGTCTCCATGAACGGTGTTTTTCATTTCATTTATCTATCTATTATATATATATATACTGAATATATATGATATATAAATCATATTTTATATTCTGGAAGTATTTAAATCATGATATAAGTAATAATATTGTCAAGAACAACAAGTCAAAACACCTACGATAAATGAAACGATTTTACCCAAAACGCTTCTTTAACATGGAATTTACAAAAGAAAGGGTAATATAATGTCATAAGTGAACCATATATGATATCATAACAATGAATATGATTTTGTAATAAGTCAATGACATTATTTAAATCATTATAAAGGAGGTTCGGACACATACAAAGCAAATCAGACCTAAGGTAAGGGAAATATCACAATCTCATTTTTATCCGAGATTGTTTATTCGTAAGTATTTACTGGGGTGTATTTTATCATCCACATCCATGTTTCATCAATATGTAATATTATTTCCATCCACCTACAATTGTTTAAATCCATTTTTACCCTTCGGTGAGTTTTTAGTAATATGTATGAAAGGAATCTTTTGTCGTTTTTCGTACGAGGTACTTTTTGACTTTTCCGACAAAAGTACGAAGAATGTTTTTTTAACTTATACGGCATGAATGGATTTCTAAAACATTATTTCCAAGAAGCTTCCTTTACAAGTATTCAAGTTTATTTTTAATCAACTTATTTTAGTTTAAAATTGTATGACATGTTAATAAAGGAAAAGTGTTTTTGAAGTAGAAAGGATATTTTCCTCAAGAATAGAGTTCAAGTATTTTATCAAAATTATTTTCCATCTAAGATAATAAAAGGGTTCTATTTTTATCCCTATTATTACATGGATTTGATTATGTTGTGATGGAAATATTTTTATGAATTCCTTTATCTTATATGAATTTTTTTATGATGTCATGTTGTTTAAGAATCCCATTTTTATTACATGGGTTACGCTTTGATGTATGGTTTATGATTATGTGGCACACATAAGAAAGGATTCATTATAAGATGGGTGGGACCTATATCTCCCTCCAATGCATTGGGTAAAGATTTTATATCTCATGAGATAGACATGGTTGGAACGGTAGGTTATACCGGTTCAGTGAAACCGGACTGGAACGAGGGTGACTCGGTTCAGAAAGGGACTTTGTTCACTAAGATAGTCTTGGAAATGAGTCATGACTAACAAGAAATGATTTTACATGATTATGTGTGAATGCCACAAAGTTTCAAGTTTCATGTTATGATTATGGGGATCTCATTTTAACTTCTATGATTTGTTCCATGTTAAGATTTTATGATCTCTTTTGCAGGTTATGATTTTCAGAAAGATATGATATGATTTTTATTTCCTTTATTTGCCCTGGCTGAGCATTTGAGCTTACCCTTTTATGTTTTCTTTTCCCCAGGATATAAAGAAAGGTTTTAGGTAAAAAAAAAGGGAAGATCATTATGGGAGATATTGAAGATCTTTCACCACGATTAGAAGATTACGTTCCGAGTTTCCAAAGACACTAAACTATTACGATCCTTGTGTGTGTGTTTTTGTTATGTACCAAGTATTCCGAAAAAGTAATGTAATGTCTATGTACGTCAAGCTTTGGGTCTCTAAACTCAACCCCTTTTTAAGAAACACCTCCCCATTCTTCATAAGGAAAGAAGAGTGGAGTCCAAAATTATGACAACCCTTCTCGTTGTTAAAAATTAATCCATGATTTATTTCATAAGATTACACATAATAAAACTTGAATGATCAAGATTTATAGTGTATTTTGAAACTAGGTACACTACATAAAAACATAAAATAGAGAATACGTCACCTTTATTGAAAAATTTCTCAACGTGATCATAATATTCCTTCGTACTTAAAATTGCATGGGATAACTGGGGGATACACAAAATAATGGGGGTGAGATATAAATAAAAACAAGGTAATAAAGATGGAATATCATGATGAAAGTAATAAATTCTAACAAAGAGGCATATAAATGGGGAATAAATGCAGTGATAATCATAAACATGGAGAATGAGGCATGATATAACATGATAATTGAAATGCATTATGGGAAATTTTCCAATAACTTGAACACTACTTCAAAAACATAGGTTAAGGATAAATGCCAATATAACAATGAGGAAATATTCATATTATTTATTGTTTTCACAACATATTCCATTTCATGAAATCTCATGATACTAAATAATTAACCAATGCATTAGAGTACTATATAATTTTGGACGCACCTATCAGCTTCATTTCATTTTAATGCTTAAGTTTGAGATAAAAAAATATGGAATCATTTATCATCACATTTTATTCCATGATCATGTTGTGTGGAATGCATACATGTAAATCTATAATCAATGAATTTTATGGGAATGAAGGTGAAAACCCATTTATAGGGAAATGGTACATGTATTCACTACAAAAATTTTAGGAATGGATAATCATGGTTAAATTTTGGAAGTATAATGGGGCATATAAATGCTCATGGAATGGAATAATGAGATTGAAAGGGGTATATCATCATTTAGAAATAAAATGTACAGTAATGGGGGTTATGTAAGAACATATCCCATGATTAGGAATTAGAGATAAAGACATAATATAATGAAGAAACATGAATAATGTGGATAAGGGGAGGATCCCATACCATCAGTGGGTGATTCAAAAAGCCTAGGAGGAGCATCTTGAGATATTTGGGGACCCTTGGGAGGACTCTAGAGAGGATATGGAAGAGAATGGACGTGATCAATGGTTTTTGAGTGTAGTGGAAAGTGATATTGGGTGGGTTTATATATGTAATGAGTGGATAATTATTTATCATTTATCAAACATAGGTTTTGGACTTTATATAATAAAATAAAAAAAACAATACCATTCTTTTATCCAATGATCTCTACCAAAGAAATGTGTTTTTTTATTATTTTATTAGTAAAAGGGATGAACTTATTAAAATATTACCCTTGCTGACGTGGAATTGAGTTAGGTCCTTAATGAAATGAGTTTAAAACCATAAAATATATTATAGGTCTTTCAGGATTCAGAATGGATTTCTAAAATTAATGAAATACATTTATAATTATATTATATTAAATTGGGAAATTATATTTTGCGTTGGATAGCCATTATTTCAGTTATTAAATCATTATTGGATCATTAATTTCATAATAAAAATTTTGTATAAATAACATAAGAAATTTTTATCCAAAAATTTTAATTTCTCAAAAAAAATAAAAAAAAATACTCAATTGGATAATTTCAAAATTCTATTTAAAAAAAAATTATTTTTTTCAATTTTCTTTTCTAAATATGGGAATTTTATTTGTCAAAAAAATAATCCACATTTATTGAGAATTGCTAGGTGTTTTTTGACAATAACAATTCATGAACACTTATAAAGATTAAATTTTACTTCATAAAAAATATATTGTCATTTATATTTAATAAAGAAATTTAATAACAAAATTTTAATAAAATAATTTTTTAAAATTCATTAAATAAATAATTTAGTAATTGAATTTGAATATTAACTAATAATATTATTTGTGTTTTGTTGTATCAAAATCAAGAATTATTTATAAAGTAAAAATTAATAAAATAAAAATATATTCATTATTATATAAAATATAAATGTTCATATTATTAGGGTATTGATACATATCCCTTTAATACACCAACAAATTCACTTAGAGTGAGGTCTGTGATGATGATAATTTCATGGGGTTGTTCAGTGTATGTAGTTTGGTCCATGATCTCAATGAGCGTTAACTTCTCTTATAAAAGTTTTAGTTCATGCTTATGTTTTTGGATCATATCTTTTACATATTCAATGAAAAATCCTAGGGATTTTAACTCTCTTGGATGCTTTGATAAATGGACTTTGTATGCTATGATTCTACTAGTTGAGGTCATCAATTCCATTTTCTATGTTAATTGGATTTGTTAAAATGCTATATTTACACTAGTACTATGATCACTATTCAATGGATATATTTTCAATGGTAGTGATTCTTAATGGTATTTTAAATCAAATTGGATATTAAGATACCAAATAATTTCATGTATTTCATTATCCATAACACATAATAATTTATTTAGTTAAATTGAATTGGAAATTTTATTTATAAAAGATCTGGTCCTTAAAATCGTCCACCCTTCAGAAATTTCACCATTGAAATTTAAATTTAAACACTAAAATAGATGGGGTTAATTATATTTCATCAACTCATCTGGTTCCCACATAACTTCTTCAAACATATGGTACAACTATACCACTTTTACCAGCTGAATTCTCATATTATGTAGAAATGTACCTCTATGATCTAAGCTATTAAACATCACGTAACATTGGATAGATCATTATACAATGGTACCACCTCAAAATTGAGTACATTTGAGGGGTTTGGTATGTACTTCTTCAATAGTTATACCTGAAACACATCTGCACTTGAGATAGGTCCAGTGTGAGTGCTACTAGATAGGCCATCACTCTAAAGAGATCAAGGATCTCAAAGTGGCTGATGTATCTTAGATACGATATACTTTCTTCCCAAATATTATGACTTTATTCCATAGATATATGTGGAGGAATACCTTGTATCCAACCAGAAACTCTAGGTCTCATAGATGGTTTTTTTCATAGATATTTTTTTGACTCTAAATATCCTTGATTTGATGTTTAATGGTCTTGACCATTTCTACCATTTCTATGACAATTTTAGGAACTAGTAGTTTGTATTCCCTAACATCATCCCATCATACAGGTGTTCAACACCTCTTTCCATAAAGAAATTCATAGGGACCAATTTTGATTCTAGAGTAGAAACTATTTTTATGTGAGAACTTGACGAAAGGAATATGCTGATCTCATCCTCCTTTGATGCCAATTTTTATTCTCCGAACACATCCTTGAATGTCTCGATTATCTACTCTGATTGGCCACCAAGTTGGGGGTGGTAATCTATATTGAATTTCAACTCATTATTTAGAGTATTTTTATACTCTCCCATAACATGGATGTAAATATTGGGTTTTGATTAGATACAATAAATATTGGTGTTACAATGAACCTCACCACATCAATAATGTATATCCTAGCAATTTGATCAAGTGAGATGTCCTCTCAAATTAAAGTGAAATGAGAAGTCTTTGTGAGATGATCCACCACAACCTATATAGAATTATTTATTATTGATGTCTTTATAAGATTGATGATAATGATACTGGTGATGTTTTCCCATTTCCATGCCGGTATGGGTAATGGTTACATAATCCATTTAGATTTTTTCATTTCCACCTTTGCATGCTGATATACAAGACATATAGATGTATATTCCATGATCTCCTTCTTCTTATTTTCCACAAATAGTTCCCCTGGAGGTCTTGATACATATTTTTACTTCTTGGATAGATGGATAATTTTTATCTATGTGAATCATCCAATAACTCCTTCTTTAACTTGGGATTTATGGTACATATAGTCATGATCCAAATCTCATAACTCCTTATTCAATAACATTGAATACTGTGGATTTCAATTTTATTATACCTTCCAAATTCTTATATATTCCCACATCATCTCTTTGAGTATCCTTTATCTTCTATATAAGGGATGGTTGAGAAATACTTTATGAAATGATGAATGATGTTAATTCCTTTATTATTTCCATGTACATCCTTTTTAAGTATAAGATTATCGAATCCTTCTCAATTCTCATCAATCATAAAATTACTGTATCCATTCTACTTAGAGAATCTTCCACATTATTTTTCCCCCATGATGGTAGTGTAATGGGAAGTTATAGTCCCTTATCATCTATAACAATCATCATTGGGGCATATTCATATATTTATACATGAATATATACTTGAGGATTTTTTGATCTATATATATTTCAAACTTCTCCGTAAAGAGATAATACCACAATATTTTAAATGAAAAGATCATTGTAGATAACTCGACCTCATGTGTTGGATAGTTTTGTTCCTTTAATTTCAATTTCCATGAAATATAGGATATCACTTTTTCATTCTTCATTAACTCAATGCCCAAGCCCTTCTTTAAATAATCACTATACACCATGAAAATTTCACAACTTTTGGGTATCATAAGTACAACCACCGTGATAAGCTTATTATTTAACTCCTTGAAGCACTATACCCATAAATAATTCTAAAAAACATTATTACCTTCCAAATTTTCATGGTTTGAGGGTTTGAAAATAATAATAAATTTATCAAAAATCAGTGATAGTACCCATCTATCTCAAAGCAAACTATATATTTCTATCATAGATGTTGTCCTTGACCATCTCCAAATTTCATCTATTATTGAAGGGTCCATATATATCTCATATATTATGATATTATTACCCAATAATGATACTTACTTCAACCATAACTCAAATATTTTTTACTTTACATTAAATATATGCTTTCATAAGTTTTTTAGCATAGTTCTCAGATTCTCCCATGATCCTCCTTGATTTTGATGTATATTAGAATATAATCTATAAAAACTACCATTTTTTTCAAGGTAATAAATAAATACTCTATTAATAAACTCCTTGAAGGTTTATGAAGAATTATTGAGTTTTAATGACAATACTATGAACTCATGGTGCATGTACCTTGTATGGGAAGCAGTCACAGGGATATCCTTCTTCACCCATACTTTATAATATCTTGATTGAATATCCACCTTATAGAAGTATTTTTCTCCATGTATATAATCAAATAAATCCTTAATCCATGATATAGGATGCTCTTTATATATTAATATCTTATTTAGATCACAATAATCAATGAAAATATGCATTAACCCATCCTTCATTTTGATTAAGAGGACTGATGCACCCCAAGGTGAAGTACGTGTGCATATAAAGCATTTATCTAGATTCTCATGTAGTTGTTTCCTAAAATACTTAGGATAAAAAAACCCATTATATATGGATTCATAGATAATCATAATTTCACTAGTATAATATCTATTTTAAATTTAATCTATCTGTAAATAGGAAGACCAGAAAATTCTTTAGAAAATACAACATCATATTCCCTCACAATGGGATGTCTTCAAGGATAATCATTTAATTATATTCAATCAATTGATCTTGATATTTTTTCTTGTAGGGAAATAATATCCATTCCTTATATGGTGGTCCTAAATAAAACTAACCCTCCCCATTTAACTTGTATATAATCATAGGAAGATTCATGATATATAGAGTAATTTACTTCTCATGGAAATTTATGTATGATCTATATAATGAAAGCCAATATGTTCTAATAATTTCATAAAATTAAACTAAAGAGAGTATCAAAAGGTTCACTGAGAATTTCAACCCACAAATTTTTATAGTTTAAGGGTTATATACTCAAGATGTAATAATTTCCCCATTATTTATTTTCACCGCCATCTCTATATCGATTCTTTGTGGTGGTGTTTGAATATTTATACTAAGATAACATGATATAAAGAAATTTATAAAACCGAAATAAAATATATGTTCACTATTTTTGAATGAATAACTATATTACCTATCATCTCATTATTTTTGGGATCCACCTCTGTGGTGTTAATGGAAAAAGATCACCATTTCTTAATTGGTGGTTGTTGGTTTTCTCTGAAATCCCATGGATTAGTGCTTTGGTTTCAAAACAGATCTTTTTCATTGAAATTGAAATAATAAAAAATACACTGGTTGATTGGGGCATTCCATTCCTCCATCATATTAGTGGGATTATCTTGTCTGAAATCACAAACTAGTTGTCTATCGTTCGTGCACCTAAAGAATTTCCTCACCTCCCGTATTAAATATATGGGGTGCTTCTTTCCATATATTTTACAAGTGATATATTGAAATTTATTTGAACCATTATATTTTTCTATTGGACCACCATAATTGTACCCCAATATTTTCTTATTATCCTCATGATACCTTTCATATGTACCAATTTCTCTTTTGATTTTGAGGGAACATCAGACAATTTCCTCAGAGCTACCAAAGTCTCAGGTCTCCTGGGATTTTAGTAGACTAGGTTTTGAACCACCAAATAAACAATAAAAATTTAATTTTGGGGTAATAAAAAATCTATAGTCATACCATGAATGTATTGTGAAGTTTTCCCCATACACCCTGATATATTCTTCATCATTTTTCTTGAGGTAAAGGAAATAAATACCAATTTTATGTAAGATAGTGTGATGAAAATATTTATCAAACTATATTTATGTAATTCCTCCTACCCATCACATTGATATCATACCAAGGCCTCATATTCTTCATCAATTTCTAGAACTAGTCTGCTTCTTCATCCATATGATAAATATATATTACAACCTTTTCTTTCTCATAGCATTGATGGATGGTTAATATCTTATCCGTGGAGTTTATCCATTATTCTGTAATTAACATATTAGATGATCTATTGAAAGTTAGAGGCCATTGTCACATAAAGTAATAAAATATTGCTTATTATTTCTTAGTGGGATTTGGTTGATCCTCATCATACAAGTATATATTTATAACCTAAGTTAGCTAAGAGTGTATCATCATAATGTTTTCAATTCCTTATCCCATCATGTTTGGAATCTCATTTGGGATGTCATCACATTTTCCTTCACATTGGTTGTTTACCTAATTCCTCATATTAGAAGTCATTGGATAGAATAAATGGGAAATTAGGGAATATTATTTTAAAACTATTAAACACATAAACTTGAATCTAATGATATTAAAGGGATAAATTATAAATGAAATTTATTTCTTAAATTTTGATGTTATAGAATTCAATATATGATATCCATGATCTATTTCCTACCATATACTATTATTGGAATATTTGTTCCCTTAAAAATGGTTTGTAATGTTCTTCTAAATTTACCCTATAATACACCATATGCGTTTTAAATTGGGTGTTCATCATGTCCCATTATCATGCACCATTTCCCAGTCGATTCTATCTCAACACGGTGTTCTTGGGTTTTACCCCTATGTATATTTGTGCCCCAGCCACATCAACTTGTAGTATCCAGATAGGTATTAATTTCCATGATAATCTACTTAATATCTACTTGAATCAAATTTAGGGATGTTTTATTATACATAGATATACACCTAAGGATTTTTCTAGAGTTTTATAATTCTAATACAAAAATTACCAAACTTTTTCTTTGATATCAACTATAACAACCCTTATCATTATTACACATTAACTCATAATTTATTATATAATATTACAAATAATACAACACAAAAGGTAAATATGTATAGTGTATTTTTTAATTAGATATATTACATAACAACTAAAAAAATATAATATATCTCAATTATAAAAATGTTCCTTAACATGATTATAATATTCATCCAAACTCGAAACTTCTTGGGATAACCTAAGTATATACATAAGAAAGGGATGAGCTATACAACCTAGTAAGTGAATAAACATGGAATAAAATGTTGGAAGTAATATTTGTTAGATAATAGGAATATAAATTGGTAATAAAAGGAATGGCAATCATAAACATGAATAATGAGGCATGATGTATCATGATGACAAACAAGAAAGATGGAATATATAGAAACAACATAAAACACTACATCATAAACAATGGTTAGGGAAAAAATACACTACATAATGATGGAAAAAGTCTTCGTAAGGATTATTTTCACTCCATTTTACTTTAAATGGTTTCTCATGAGACTAAAACAATACCCAATTCATTGGAGCGATATACAATTTCGGGCACACATGTCACCTGCTTTTCATTCTCAGGATTAAGTGTGCCACATAGATCATAATACATTTAATCATTTATCATAAAATCTTAATCCAAATTAAAGGATTTTACTTTGAATATGTGTATATCCGCATGAAAAAATCTTCAAGGGAGTGAATTTGAACACCCTTTCTAGGAAAAGGATATGGGTATTCATTACACAATTGGTTGGCATGGAAAAACAGGGTGAAATTTTAGCAGCATAATGGGGGAAAATAAATTTTCATCTAAGGGAATAATGATAGTGAAAGTGTAATATAATCATTGGTAAATAAAATTTATAATAATTGTGATATGAGTGGACATATCCCATCATTATTAACTAGATATAAACTATAAAATACAATGACGAAACTTGAATAAATAGGAGAAGGAGAGGATCCCTTTGCTTGAGAGGTTGATTCCATAAGACTGAGATGAGATTATTGACAGCTTGAGGAAACCTTTGTATTACTTTTGAATGGTTAGGAAAGATTATGTTTGATCTAAAAGGTTTTTTATTTGAGATTAATGGGATATTGGGTGTGTTTTATTGGAAAGTATTGGGAAAATATTTATCATTTCTCAAACTTTACTTGTGGACTCTATATAATAAAATAACCAAAACTAAAAACCATCCCATGGGATTTTACCATGGTTTATAACTAATTGGAGAGATTTTTTTGTTTTATTAGGTCCTTTTCTAAACTTATTTATGTATTAACCCTTTTATGTTAATGTGAGTTAGGTCCTTATAGAAATGATTTTAAAACCTAAAAATTAACTATATGTTTTGGAGAATTAGTAAAGGATTTACAAAATTAAGAAATAAAACATAAAATCGTATTATTATAAAGTAGAAACATATATTTTGTCTTTTATACCATTTATAGTATTTATTACTTCATTTTTGAGTCATTATGACGTCTTAATACACATAGTGTATTTATACCGTATTAAATTTTTACATGTAAATTAAAATGTATTAGAAAATTATTAAAAATTAACTATGGGATAATTTAAATGCATTGATTCCAAAAATAATAATTATTTTATCAAAATCATTTTATAAATATATGAAATTTGACTTTTAAAATAATAATAAATTTTTTTTTAGAAATTTTGGGTTTTTTTGACAATAACAATTGTTATACCATTATAAGAAATACATTTGACTACATAAAAAATATATGACCATATATATTTAATAATAAAATTTTAATAAAATGATATCTATTTTCAAAATCCATTAAATCATTAATTCCTTAATTTAATTTGAATATCACCCAAAAGTATCATTTATGTTTTATTGTATCAAAATCAAGAATCATTTATAATGTAACAAAAATAAAAATAAAATATGTTCATTATATTATAAAATCTACAAATTCATATTATTAGGGTCATGATAAAAATCCTTTTAATAAACCATTAAACACCCTAAGAGTAAGGTATTTAATGGTGATACATTCATGGTATGGTACAACATACATAGTTCGGGTCATGATCTCAATGAGATTGAAATTCTCTCATCAATTATTTTTCTTATGCTTATATTATGGAATATAATCTTTGGATTGGTAATGGGAAAATATCTTGAATTCTATCTCCCATGGAATCACTTATAAATGGTATTTATAGGGTTTGACCATATTGGTTGAGCTCATCACATCCTTTTTCTGTGTCAACCAAATATTTAAAACGCTATATTTATAATAATCATATGATCATTTTTTTAGCACAATATTATCAATAATAATGATCTTTATAGTTTTTATATCTAATAGGATATAAAGAAACCAAATAAGTTTATGAATTTTCCATATCCATATAATATAATAATGAATTTAATTAAATTATAAGGTAAATTCTATTTATAAATGTTTGGGTCATTATAAAAATAAGTTTAAAAATATTTAAAAACACTAAAAGATGAATGAAAAAAACAATTTGAAAAACTAAAACCCATTTCTGCCTTTTAAATTTTTTTTCAAATAATAATTTCATCGAAATAAACATATCTTTTCAAATGAACTTTCAAAGAATCACAAAAATACCAATTTTAATGTGAAAAAAACACCACTCAAACAAGAGTAAGCATCATGGTACCTAAAAAAAAGGCACAAATAGAAAAAATGAAAACTGTGTCATGAATGTAAAATGACAGGGGATATAAATAATAAATAGCCACCAAAATTTCATAAAAATCCTATATAGGATATTAATGTGTCATAGGGAACCTCCAGGGAGACATAAGGGTCTCACACTTACCCACTTCAATAAATAAATCACCTAAAGTTCTAAAATATATTTTTTCAAAAGGTTCAGAATGAAAATTCACTTCTCCCAGGTTTTATGTTCTAATTGAAACTATTCTTTTGAAATCATGATCTTGAAATCCATTAGTATAATATATCCCAAATAAATTTTCACAAAACCATTGGAAGAAAAATTTTCAAGAACTATCACATTTTCATTTAAACCGCTTGATGAGCTTAAAACAACCCTTAATAAATTACACCACAACCAAGCTGGGTCAATTAATTTTAAAATATCACACTAATTTTTAAAAATTTATTTTCAAATAATTCTAAAACACTAGACATTTTAAATCAAAATTTTAATCTCCAATATAAATCGTCATAATTTGACAACCATACTTACCACTTCATTTCAAAATGAAAATGGGATGAAAACACAATCGAAATTGTACATTTAGTTTTACACAAACTTTTAGAACTTATAACTGCTTTTCATTTGAATCTGTACTTAAAATTATATGTGAAAACCATTTTTCCAAGAAATAATCCTTCTTTAGAATAATTAAAATCCAAACAACCCATCACATGAGGATTAAATGTAATAATTATGAAATTTTAATAATATCATGAACTAAAAGTCCCGATAAAACAAATAACCTTTCTTAAACAATATCTTAGGTCATAAGTCATCACCCATAATGCAGGGAACCCAAAAATGCTCAATGTATCCTCCAAATATATTTAGAGTTTTGGTTGTGTTAATAATAGAAATGTTAAAATATGTAAAATTGATTAAACCATCATTGGAGTACTCCTAGGAACAATATATTATCATATAGACTTAATGTTTTGTGAGAAACTTGGAAATTAAAAAAAATACATGGTACTAACTTCTTATAATCCTTAAGAATGAAAAAAACCCCATGGCCAAAGTAAAAAATCAAATAATGCATTTTAAAATAAAATTTGAAATAAAATTTTCAAACCACATTCTGAATATCATTTGGAAACTTGGTAGTTTCCAACCAACTCTCTTATAAAATCCTAAACCCATTACCAATTCCCAACAGTCTCAAAATCATTTTAAAAAAGGTCTAGAACCCTTATTTTCCAAATATAACACATGATATTTTTAAAAAAATGAATGGTGACAATTTTTTCCAAAAAAGTCAATTTATCTCAATATTAGAAATATTTACAAAATTACACAGCCAATAGAATAGGACAAAAATACCTTGATGATAAGGCCCCAATTTCATTATTAAATCAATTTCAAATATCTTCAGTTAAATAAATAACCTTATAGAAAATTTTTTATAATCTAATTTTAAAGGAATCCCCTATAAAATATAAAATTCCTTAAAAATTCTATTTTTAAGTCAACCTATTTATTTATAATACTTTCCCACCCAAATAATTTTCTATAGTTAAAATTTTTAAAATATTTTTTTTATTAAAAAATCAACCTTCTTTTCATAATCACAACAAAATAGTGTTAAAAATCAAAATACCTCATGGAATTTAACTCTTCTATTCTAATTTTTTTTAATTTTATAATAAAATTTCTACAATGGATAAAAATCTATAAAACCAACAATTATCTCAAATTAAACCACATTAAATGACATCAATTTTCAAAAAATACCCAATTAAAACATACTTAAGTAATAACAAACAAATAAAACAATCCATTGGAAATAGTTTAAGAATCAAGAAAGAAAAAAAAATTCAGAGGAGAAATTTTATTGTGCATGGTTTTGATTAGTGGTTGGGTAAAAAATCTGTCAATTGTGAAACATATCTCATCAGGGTTACTGATTCATTCCACATGTGCAATACATGATTTACTTGAGCTTTCATGCTAATTATGAAACCTTGGATTGTTCACTTCTTTCACCTCTAAAGCACAAACCGACACTTGAAATAAAAAATATACACAATAAAGATCAAAAAATCATCAAAACATATCAAAATACATTAAAAATATATAAATATAAACTGAAGATCAAGAATCAATCATGATACACCAATGAAAACATGTGGTTTATTGGGATGAAGTGCTAGCCATGTCGTTTCCTATATAGTCCATCGAAGTCGTGATGCTGATCCTGATCTCAAGACTACATGGACCCATACAAAATCATAATATTGAATCACTTGATACCATTTTGGATAGAATCAACCATGTTTGATCTGAATCATCATCAGATCCTTTATTCTATTAGGTATGAGGTGCATTCTTTATCCCCAAATTCATGTGAAAAACACTAGGGAATGATAAATAAAAATTCATATAACAACCCGTCTCTTTATTACACACATAAACATGATTTATTACACAAAACCTTCAATTTATAAAACATATAATATTGATATGTCTAGTGTATTTGGGGCTTAGGAACATTACATAACAACTTAAAACATAAAACACTTTGTCTTATTGAAAACTTATTTTACATAACCACATCATTCATTCGTACTTAGCATTGCATGGGATAACCTAAGGAGATTCATAATTAAAGTGTGAAATATAAAGACTATTAAGGGAGTAAAAAAACATAATAAAAATAATACATGACATGTTATCCAAATATCATATCAATGGAGTGTAAGAGAAACATGAATATAAAGGCATGATATAACATTATTATCATAATAAGGAAATGTGGAAACAACATTTCACAAGATATTTGCATGATACCAGGCTAATTGAACTTGGAGAATGAGTAAAACCTCATTGATCATGAATTATCATGAGTAAACCCTCATTGAACATGATGTATCACGATACTAATATTTACCCAATGTATTGGAGCACTGTCTGGGCAGACCCTTCTTAATCATTTCATTTCATGCATTACTGTGCCACATAGATCATATAACATGAATTAATGAAAGATGATTATTTATTCAAAGAAAAAGGATTATATAATTCATACAACAAGCTCAATAATCTATAATTAAATGTCCATAAAGGTTAATACACTTAATAGAGAAATGGGAATGGTATTCTCTACACAAAGACTTTGGCTTGGAAAATCGCGGTGCAATTTCGGCAGCATAATGTCTTGACATAAGAATTTATAAAAATGCTTGATAAGAGATAAAAGGGTATATTATAATATTTACAAGAAATTTAAATTATGGGATACATATAGATACATTTTCCAACATAATTAATGGAATTTAGATTCATATTACCAAATAATTTCTTGAATGTAAACGAGGAGAGAAAATTTACTTACGAAATTTTAGAATGGTAACCGGTATAAATGGGAGGCATTAATGAGAGAGAAAGGGGTAAATCATCATTAAAACATAAATAGGAAATTATGGGGGAGGTGTTAAATAATTCCCACACATTTTTAATTGAAAAAATTGTATAACAACACAATGAAATTAGGATAAAAATGAGAAAGTTATAAATCCCTTAGTTGGGTGTGTGAACCCAAAGGCATGGGAGAGGCTTGAAAGAGGGTTGTTGAGAGCTTATGGAACCTTTTATTTATTCTAGAGAGATGTGTTAAGAGTTTGGTTGAGCTCCATCGTATTTCAGTGAAAAGTAAGTGGGAGCTTGGGTGGGTTTATATAGGAAAGGAGAGAAAATTATTTATTACTTAGGTTTTGGATCCTACCCATTAAACTATTCGAAACCACAAACCATCCCATAATTTTTTTCCCATAGTTTTTTCCAAAGGGGATTTGAAAAAAATATATTTTATAATTCCAATTCCCAAACTTCTTAAAATATTTGGCTATCTTATGTGGAGGTGAGTCACACTCTAAAGTAAATCATTTTAAATAGATAAAATGTTTTATAAGTCTTGGAGGGTCCACTAAGGCACCATAAAATTAATAAAAACACAATCTAAAATTACATTATTTTAATGTTAAAACATATATTTTCCGAACAACCCATTTATTTTATGTTATTAAATCACTATTGGATCATTATGATGTTATAAAACACATTATATATTTAAACTCTATTTAATTTTGACCAAAAAATTCAACTATCTTAGAAAATTATTAAAAAATAACCATTGGATAATTTAAAAATACCAATTACAAAAATAATATTCATTTTATCTAAATAATTTTATAATTATGTGAATTTTTACTTTTAAAATAAATTACCAACATTTATAAAAAATTCATGGGTTTTGAAGAAAACTACTTTCAAGCATTAATAAAAATTAAAATTTTATATAATGAAAATTATTTGATCATTTATATTTAGAGAATAATTTTGTAATAATAATTTATTAAAATATTATTTAATTGGAAAATCCTTTAATTCATAAAAATAGATTTCTTAATTTAATATTAATTAGAAGTATTATTTGTTCTTTAAAAACCATTTACAAAGTAACAAGAATAAAATGAATGTATATTCTTTATTATATAAAAACATAATACACATAATCATAGATATTAGTTCTTTTTACATAAACCATTATAAAACCAGTGTAATAACTATAGTTAATGTGTGTGATGGGGACAGACTCTTGGGGAGACTCAAATAACACCGCTCGAGTGGTAATCTCTATCAACTTCCACTTATCCTATAGATGGTTCCGTTCAAGTTTAACGTGTTAGAGCTCATCTTGGTCTTGTTTAAGAGAAAATCCCAATAATGCAACCTCCTTTCTAAGCTCTGATAAATGGGATTCGTACGGAGAAACTATATTAGATGAGACCATCACTTCCTTTGTCTGAGTAAATTGTATTTGTTAATGCCCTATATTTATACTAATCAATTGATCATTATTCAATGACTATATTTGCAATGGTAAAAATTCTTAACTATATTTTGAAATAATAAATCATAAAACCAAGGAAGTTAATATTTTATATAACAATTTTACATACTAGGAAAATTAATTATGTTAATAATAATTCTTGATAATAAAATTTGGGGTCGTTACAATCTTCCCCCCTTTAGAAATTTCGCCCTAGAAATTTTCTTTTTCTACAGTAAAATAGATGTAGGAAACTCTACTTTATCACTTCCTCTGATTCACACATTTCTTCATCAAACATGTTGTTTCAAAACAACTCCATGACATGGGGAACTGTCTTATTTTTCAGAACTTTTTCTCTACGATCTAAGAACATCACTGTATTCTCATCATAGGATATGTAATTTTTCAATGGTACCACCTCTGGACTGAGTACATGCGATGGGTCAGGTATGTACTTCCTCAAGAGTGATACATGGAATACATAAATTACTTGAGATAGGACCGGTGGTAGTGCTAGTCAATAGACCACAGCTCTATTGCGATCAACAATCTCAAAAGGGACCATGTACCTTGGAATAAGGCATCCCTTCTTCCTAAATCTCATAACATTCTTCCATGATGATATGCGTAAGAATTACATGTCTCCAACATCAAACTGTAAGTCTCATCGACAATTATTTTCATAGATCTTTTATTGACTCTGAGAATCTTTAATGTGCTATTGGATGGTATTAACCTTCTCCACCATTTCTTCACCCATTTCAAGACCTATGAGTTTTCTCTCCCCAAATTCATCCCAACATGCCGTTGTTCTACACATCTTCCCATACAGGCTTCATAAAGATCCATTTGGATGCTTGATTGGAAACTGTTGTTGTAAAAGAACTGAACTAGAGAATGATGTTGATCACATCCTCCTTGGAAGTCCGTTGAGAATGATCTCAGAATTTCCTCAAGTGTTTGGATAGTCTGCTTCGATTGGACATCATTTTGAGGATGATAAGTCATACTGGAGTTTAGCTCAGTATTTAGAGCTTGTTAAAGACTCTTCCAGAACATAGAGATGAATCTTCGATCTCGATCTAATACAATATATAATGGTAATCCATACAGAATTACCACTTCTTTGATGTATATCTATGCTAGTTGATCCAATGAGAAATATTCATAAATTGAAATGAAGTGTGCAGTCTTTGTAAGAAGATCCAAAACAACCTAAATATGACTGTTTCCTTTGGATGTATTCGGATGTCCAGTGATAAGGTCCATGGTGATGTTCTACCATTTCCATACTGGTATGGGTAATGGTTTCCTCATACCCATTGACTTTTTGCTATGACCCTTCACTTTCTGCCAAACCGGGCACATTTATGTATACTCAGCGATCTCCTTATTCATGTTATCTCACCAATAAGGCTCTCTAAGATCTCGGTACATCATTGTGTTTCCTAGGTGATTGGATATATTTGAACTATGAGGATCATCAAAAAGTTATTTCTTTATCTATGGATTTGATGTAACACATATTCTTGACTCAAATCTCCCTATTTCTTCTTCATTAACATTGAACTCTGAGGATTTCCCTTTTCTGATAGTTTTCACTTTCTTCTGAATTCCGACATCATACTTTGGAGAATCTGTTAGCCTTTCCAAAAGATACTATGGAGAAATAATTTGTTATAGGATTGATGATTTTAACTTATATATGATTCCCATGTCCATATTCATCAAATCTATGAAGATTGGATCCTTTTAAATTCTCATTAATGGTAGAATTTGTTGTGTCCTTTCTACTCAGATTAGCTGCCACCTTGTTCACTTTCTCTAAGAGGTAATGGATTGAGCATTCAGAATATTTGATCATCTCTAACAATATTCATTGGAACATATTAAACTCTCTCTGTGTGAATATATAATTGAGGATTTAGTGTTCTGTATATATTTCACACTTCTCACCAAATAGGCAATGTCGCAAAATTATTAAAGAAAATATTACTGCAGGCAACTCTAGATCATGTGTTGGATAGTTGTGATCATGAACTTTCAATTACCTTGAATCATAGGAAACAAATTTTTTATTTTTCAACAACACAAAAAACATGACCTTCTTAGAAGCATCACTAAATACCTTAAAAGGTTCTCCACTTGTGGGAAATGTTAGAAGGGTCGCTGTGGTAATATAACATCCCAGGTAAATAAAGAATAAATAATTTTCATATTTATTAATATTTACGAATTAAACATTAATTTTAATTAAAAGGTGTTTCTATGTTCGATAGCGTACTCGATACGCAACGATGAGTTTCATTGAAAACTTACGTTGCACACAAGTAATAAAATAATATTATTTTAAATGTTAGTTAATGAGTAGCCATTGTACTGGCGGGAATGGATAGAAATAACTAAAATATGATTATATATGTTTTTAAATTTTTTTACATTTACCCAATAAAAGATAAAGGCTTAAAATATGGAAAGAGTTCAATTTTAGGCATTTATACCCTAATTTTCACGAAAGGTCCACTTATCACCTTTTGACGGAGAACCGTCACTAAATATAGTTTTGATTGATCTTATAAATTCTATTGGACCAAATATAACTCTTCGTTAGAATCGGGACATCAAAATTTACTTTGTGTAAATTTTTGGTACCTTTCTGATAAAGTTCATTTTTTTAATGAATAGTGTAAAATGTTATATTTTAATTCAAAAACTCTTTTTAATCTAATTTATTTATATGATTATATTATCTTTTGAATTGGTTTTAAAGTGAAATTAGAAAATATTTTTACCATTAAATCCAATAGTGGTCGTTGGAATTAATGTCACTTTGAAATTGTACTTAAATTAGTGTCAATCTTTTGATACTTATTGTTTCATAAAAACACACTATTTGCTCTGACAGCAGGAATTAATTATTAAATTAATTAATGTGACTTATATGTTTTGAATTTTGTAAAATAGACTTCATTTTTGAATTCGTAATATCAAATATAGCTTAGGGTGAATTTTTGGTAATTTTCTGAAAAACTTCAATTTTTGATGAATAGTGAAACCACTAAGTGGTACTTATAAAGAATGATTTTCCATTTAAATGAAATTTTTCAATCATTGTGTTTTGAATTTCAAAAATCCGACATACATGGTTGTCATTAATAAGTAAAATGTGGTTCAATGAGATTATAATAATTTTTTGGTGAATAGTAACTTATTGAGTTCTTAATCGCGATTAGTGGTAATTAGTGTAGTTTAAGGTAAAAATAATGCTTTAATAAAATAAGATGAGCTTGACACATGTCCTACCCTCATTGGTTATGTCATGGGCGACCAAGAAAAGCCATGGGTCAACTTGGGGACCCCATGGAGACACTTTGGTTGGGAGATGACATAAATAACTTTTTATTTAATGTAAAAGTAAAAATGACACAAACATAATATGTTTTACGAAAACATTTTTTACATGGGGTTATAAAGATCATATTTTTGATTATAAATAGTCATTGGAAAGATAAAACGATTTTCTACATCATAGTATTTTTTTTATAATTTTTAGACATTAAATAAATTATATTATTTATGACATAATAATGATGCAGCGATGACATCATTATTTGACAATTTAAATAAAATGGAAAGATAATGTAAAATCTATGAACTACACATTTCCAAAACTAATTGGATGAGTGGATTTAGAACCCTTATCACCATATCCACGAATTATTTCAATGTGGGACCTTTTAAAACCGAAACTCATTTTCAAATAATGTAATATTTCATTACATTCCAAAAGTGCCCCTCCTCTCCTCTTATAAAAGGCCCCCACCTCTACCTCATTTCACACACTCCTCAAGCCTTTGGCTCGGCCAAAACCTGCCCATTTACTCTCTCCACATCCCTCTTCTCATCCTAGAGGATTCCCTTTGGGGAGAATCCTTTCAAAGGAAGCCTTTAGGCTCAAATCAAAATGAGTTATACTATTAAAGGTAATTCATTCTCTCTTGTTCATTTGTTTTATTTTGCTTCTCCAACCCTCTAAACTCTTTTTATTTACTTATTTTGTAACAACACCAGTATCTTAAATATAATAGGATGTTGTTATAAGATTTATTCTAGCTACACTCTCAGACAACTACATCAAATGGTTAAAGAACATACGGTTTCCATGGATGGCGAAATTCTGCCTCCCGAATAGATGATTGTTCAATACTCATTTAACACCTTCATGGGTGGCCATTATGATGTCACTATTTTTATATATGATATATAATATGTTTATTTTTTCTTTAAGCTTATGTATTTTTCATTTTGGGCATACTTTTATGGTTTCCATTATGGGTAAACACGATATCTTCATTTAAGGAAGTGCGGACTACCGCCCCCTCAAAGTGATGTGATTCGTTAATGCCATATGTGGGATGTGTAAAGGATGGATTTAAAGTTATTATATATGATTTTATAATGTAATTATAATATACCTCTTTATCATTATTATTTCTTTCCATTAAAGTATGAGATAGAAATGAAAGTAGCGTTCATGCGTACGTACGGCTTACCGTCTCCATGAACGGTGCATTTCATTTCTTATCCCCAAATGTAATGTACTATTAAAAGTACATGTATATAATGGATATATATAATTAATGATATATCTAAATGATGAACATAATTATGTAATTAAAATAAACATACCTCTCATTTAGTTTTAATTCCATTAATATAACAAAGAAATGAAAGTAGAGTTCATGCGTACGTACGGCATACCGTCTCCATGAACGGTGCATTTCATTTCTTACCTCTAAATGATTATGTAATATTATAAATACATGTATATTCTGGATATATATGATATATATTATATCCAAATCTGGAATTTCATTCTGGATATAAAGAACCTTTGACCACACGAACAACATGTAATTGTAAGAAGTCCACTTTCGACTTAAGAACCAAATATTGAGAAAACAAACATTATTAACTTAAATGGTTACATAATGTTTATAACATGGCAATAAGTGATATAAAAGGAATAATTAACTTTAAAAACGTTCTTAATCAAGTATAAATTAACTCAAGTTTATTATTCAGGGCGTTAAATAACGATCGATTCAAGTCGGACCCGAGGTAAGGGACTTCGTCTCAATCTCCTTTCATTGAGGCATATTTCTTTTTATACACAACTTTCTTTTATATGGTGTATAAACCCTTTGACTTTTACTTTTATACAAAAGGAATCTTTTTCTACGAAGCGTTTTACAAAACGACAAAAAGGAATGTTTTTTAACGTACGCGGTGACAACGACCTTTTCCACCGCCGCGAGTATTATTTGGTCTTTGGCTTTCTCAACAAGCCGTAATGTTTTTAGAATAAAATAAATGCCATATAATCTTTTATGTATTTTGGTATTGAAAATAATTTTGAAAAATTATTCTATTATGCCAATATATTTATGATATATTGTGATTGAAATGTGGAAATGTTATCATTCCTTTATATTGCTTTTATGTTTTATGATTTTATACTGGTACTTGGACATTTTAAAGGGTGGTTACATTATAAACCATATGACGGGTGGTGCCGTGAATACCGGGATGGGTGGTTATGTTATAACCTCCAATGCATTGGGTATGGAAGTCGGCCGTATGGCTATTCCATTAAGTATGTATGGAAAATGGCCGTATGGCTATTCCACTAAGTGATATGTGTGGAAGTCGACCGTATGGTTATTCCATTTAAGTATGTTTATGTCCCACGTTACCTTTATATATGTTATGTGTTCTTTATATGGGTTTTATGGTAATACTTTGGTTACAAAAAGGTAAGTAATGATACTTTATTCAGTGAAGAGTTTTTACTACTTCATGAAGGTGAAGGTATTACTTTGATAGAGTATACATGGTTTACTTGATTTTAAAAAACTAACAGTTTTCATTCTTTGTGTATCCCTTACTAAGCTTTTTTATGCTCACCCCAAGTTTTTTTTGAAATGTTTTCACAGGACTTAATGTGGAATATGGTCAAGGATGGGATCAAGGGAATGTCATCCTATATAAAACATGGAACTAGAAACGTTTTTTTTAAGAGTTTTTTTTATTATGGAAACTTAGTAGAAGTGACTACTTTGTAATCTTTTGAGATGTAATAGTTATGTTCTAATTCACTAAAACTCTAAACCTGAAAAGATCCTCAACGCAAATTATTCATTTAATTCAATATGAAGTAAGGTTTAAGGCCGGGGCCTTATAGTTGGTATCAAAGGTCGGTTTAGACAACTTTAGGAGTTAGAAAAGTGTTAAATTATAATATGATTGAAATGATATAGCATTTAAGGATTACCATGTTGCGTCGCCTAAGATATTTCTGTTTTCAGAATGGTTTTCCGTAGTGGAAACAAAGCAGCTATGTTGGGACGACATCAGGAGGAAGATAACCTTCCAAATCAGCAACCTGAGATGGTCAGAATCGGAACTGAACAGTTTGTTGCAGTGATGGCACAGTTGACTCAGGATATAAATGGTGGTGGTATCCATGCACGAGATTAGCCAGATCAATCGTAGAGGAACATGTCAGTGGTGGAATATTTCATGTGGCAACATCCCCCATCATTCAGAGGATCATTTGACCCTGTGCAAGCTGAAGGGTGGATTAAAGCACTGGAGAATATTTTTGATGTCATGGGGTGTTCAGAACATCAAAAGGTTAGTCTTGCTGTTTACCTTTTTGAAGGTGAAGCTGATCAGTGGTGGTCGATGGTGAGAAATATAAGGGATAGTGATGAGATTGATGATCTTCACTGGGACGAATTCAAAGGTATGTTTCTTGAGAAATATTTTCCTAAGGTGGTTCGTCTTAGGATGGAAAAACAGTTCCTAGAATTGAGGCAGGAGGATGATTCAGTGGCTTCTTATGAAGAAAAGTTCACTAGATTGGCAAGGTATGCTCCAAACTTCATACGAGATCTTGATAGTAAAATAAACCGTTTTTACTCAGGGTTAAAGCCAAAGTATCGAAGGGCTTTAGCTTCTCGTGGGTTCAAAAGTTATGAAAAATGCGTTTGATGTGCGGAGAAGGTGGAAATGGAGTTTGCCGATGATCAGGTGTTCTATGACAAACAACAGAATAAGAGGTCTAGTTGGCAGGCAATGCGGAAGAATTCATCAAAGAAGCAAGGAGGTAAGAAAACCAAATATCCATCCTGTGAGAAGTGTGGTAAAATGCATCCTGGAGAATGTTTATCCAAGTCTGGTAAGTGCTTTCGGTGTGGTAAGTCTGGACATATTTCTCATAACTGTAAGGAAGATGATAAAGCAGGAAATGAAAAGCCAACGGTAAGATGTTTTAAGTGTAATGAAATGGGTCATTATGCAAACGAGTGTCCAACGAAGAACTCAACTGGGGGAATGCAGCCAGACTACAAGAAAAAGGGGGTGGTGAAATCCTTTGCAACAACTTTAGCAGATGTTGGGCCATCGAATGAAGTGGTATCATCTCCAGGGAGCTCAGTATTTTTCGAAGATTGACTTGAGGTCGGGGTACCATCAGTTGAAAGTAAAAGAAGAAGACATTCCGATGACTCTGTTTTGTACTAGATATGGCCATTATGAATTTTTAGTTATACCTTTTGGGTTAATCAATGCACCTGATGTATTCATGGTCCTTATGAATAAAATTTTCCATGAGTTCTTGGATAAGTTTGTGTTTGTGTTTTGAGGTTTGGGAAGAGGTTATGTGTGCCTTTTGATTCACAGTTGAAGAATGAGTTGTTATGTGAGGCTCATAGTTCTCCGTTTTCAGTTCATCCGGGCAGTACTATGATGTATAGAGATCTGCGGGAGTATTCCTGGTGGGATGAAATGAAAAGAGACATTGCTGATTTTACTGTGAAGTGTTTGACATGTCAACAGGTTAAAGCAGAGCGGCAGTTACCGAAAGGGATGCTTCAGCCTTTACCAGTTCCAGAGTGGAAATGGGAGAATATATCCATGGACTTTGTTGTTGGATTACCAAAGACATCTCGAGGTAATAATGCAATCTGGGTTATTGTTGATCTCTTGACCGAATCTGCTCATTTCCTTTCTATACGAGATACTTTCTCTCTAGATCAACTTTCCCATTTGTATCTTAAAGAGATAGTCAGGTAACATGGAGTTCCTCTCTCCATTGTATCTGATCGTGATCCCAGGTTTACTTCTAACTTTTGGAAAGGCCTTCAGAAGTCGTTGGGTACTGAATTAAATTTTAGTACAGCTTTTCATCCTCAATCAGATGGGCAGTCAGAACGAACAATCCAGACATTGGAGGATATGCTACTAGCTTGTTCTATGGATTATCAAGGAAGTTGGGACCAACATCTTTCATTGGTTGAGTTTTCTTATAATTATAGTTTTCATTCCAGTATACAGATGGCATCATTTGAGGCATTATATGGGAAGCGGTGTCGAACTCCAGCATTTTGGAATGAAGTGGGTGAAAGGAAGCTGATGGGACCAGAATTGGTAAAAGAGATGGCAGAAAAAGTTCAGTTGATTCAGAAGCACATGAGAATATCTCCGAGAAGGCAGAAGAGTTATGCGGATAACCGGAGGAAGGATCTATCTTTTGAGGTAGGTGATCATGTTTTTCTCAAGGTTTCTCCTTGGAAAAGTGTGATGAGATTTGGTATGAAAGGAAAGCTGAGTCCAAGGTTTATTGGACCATATGAAATTCTGGAGAGAGTTGGATCAGTTGCATAACGGGTGGCTTTACCTCCGAGTTTATCAGGTACAGAATGTTTTTCATGTTTCAATGTTGAGAAAGTATATGCCAGATCCATCTCATATTTTGAGTCCAGAGGTAGTTCAGTTGGAAGAGAACCTATCTTATGAGGAACAACCGGTCCAGATTCTTGACCACAGGGAGCAGGTGTTACGGAATAAGGTGATTCATCAGGTAAATGTTTTGTGGAAAAACCATGTGATTGAAGAGGCAACGTGGGAATCTGAAAATGCAATGAGGGATAAATACCCCCACTTATTTTGATAAGTGAATAAAATTGCGAGGACACAATTCCCAAAAGGGGGGAAGGATGTAACATCCCAGGTAAATAAAGAATAAAGAATTTTCATATTTATTAATATTTACGAATTAAATATTAATTTTAATTAAAAGGGGTTTCTACGTTCGATAGCGTACTCGATACGCAACGATGAGTTTCATTGAAAACTTACGTTGCACACAAGTAATAAAATAATATTATTTTAAATTTTATTTAACGAGTAGCCGTTGTACTGGCGGGAATGGATAGAAATAACTAAAATATGATTATATATGTTTTTAAATGTTTTTACATTTACCCAATAAAAGATAAAGGCTTAAAATATGGAAAGAGTTCAATTTTAGGCATTTATACCCTAATTTTCACGAAAGGTCCACTTATCACCTTTTGACGGAGAACCGTCACTAAATATAGTTTTGATCGATCTTATAAATTCTATTGGACCAAATATAACTCTTCGTTTGAATCGGGACATCAAAATTTACTTTTTGTAAATTTTTGGTACCTTTCTGATAAAGTTCATTTTTTAATGAATAGTGTAAAGTGTTGTATTTTAATTCAAAACTTCTTTTTATTCTAATTTATTAATATGATTAGATTATATTTTTAATTCGTTTTAAAGTGAAATTAGAAAATATTTTTACCATTTAATCCAATAGTGGTCGTTGGAATTAATTTCACTTTGAAATCGTACTTAAACTAGTGTCAATCTTTTGATACTTATTGTTTCATAAAAACACGCTATTTGCTCTGACAGCGGGAATTAATTATTAAATTAATTAATTTGACTTATATGTTTTGAATTTTTTAAAATAGAATTCATTTTTGAATTCGTAATATCAAATATATCTTAGGGTGATTTTTTGGTAATTTTCTGAAAAACTTCAATTTTTGATGAATAGTGAAACCACTAAGTGGTACTTATAAAGACTGATTTTCCGTTTAAATGAAATTTCGCCATCATTGTGTTTTGAATTTCAAAAATCCGACATACATGGTTGTCATTAAGAAGTAAAATGTGGTTCAATGAGATTATAATAATTTTTTGGTGAATAGTAACTTATTAAGTTCTTAATCACGATTAGTGGTAATTAGTGTAGTTTAAGGTAAAAATAATGCTTTAATAAAATAAGATGAGCTTGACACATGTCCTACCCTCATTGGTTGTGTCATGGCCGACCAAGACAAGCCATGGGTCAACTTTGGGTCCCCATGGAGACACTTTGGTTGGGAAATGACATAAATAACATTTTATTTAATGTAAAAGTAAAAATGACACAAACATAATATGTTTTACGAAAACAAATTTTACATGGGGTTATAAAGATCAGATTTTTGATTATAAATAGTCATTGGAAAGATAAAAATATTTCCTACATCATAGTATTTTTTTTATAATTTTTAGACATTAAATAAATTATATTATTTATGACATAATAATGATGCAGCGATGACATCATTATTTGACAATTTCAATAAAATGGAAAGATAATGTAAAATATATGAACTACACATGTCCAAAACTAATTGTATGAGTGGATTTCGAACCCTTATCACCTTATCCATGAATTATTTCAATGTGGTACCTTTTAAAACCGAAACACATTTTCAAATAATGCAATATTTCTTTACTTTCCAAAAGTGCCCCTCCTCTCCTCTAATAAAAGGCCCCTGCCTCTACCTCATTTCACACACTCCACAAGCCTTTGGCTCGGCCAACCCCTGCCCATTTACTCTCTCCACATCTCTATCCTCATCCTAGATGATTCCCTTTGGGCAGAATCCTTTCAAAGGAAGCCTTTAGGCTCAAATTAAAAGGAGTTACACTTTTAAAGGTAATTCATTCTCTCTTGTTCATTTGTTTTATTTTGCTTCTCCAACCCTCTAAACTCTTTTTATTTACTTATTTTGTGACAACACATGTATCTTCAATATACTAGGATGTTTTTATAAGATTTATTCGAGCTACACTCTCACACAACTACATCAAATGGTTAAAGAACATTCGGTTTCCGTGGATGGCGAAATTCTACCTCCCGAAACGATGATTGTTCAATACTCATTTAACACCTTCAAGGTTGGCCATTGTGATGTCACTATTTTTATATATGATATATAATATGATTATTTTGTCTTTAAGCTTCTGTATTTTTCATTTTGGGCATACCTTTATGGTTTCCATTATGGGTAAACACGATATCTTCATTTAAGGAAGTGCGGACTACCGCCCCCTCAAAGTGATGTGATTCGTTAATTCCATATGTGGGATGTGTAAAGGATGGATTTAAAGTTATTATATATGTTTTTATACTGGAATTATAATATACCTCTATATCATTATTATTTCTTTCCATTAAAGTATGAGATAGAAATGAAAGCAGCGTTCATGCGTACGTACGGCTTACCGTCTCCATGAACAGTGCATTTCATTTCTTATCCCCAAATGTAATGTACTATTAAAAGTACATGTATATAATGGATATATATAATTAATGATATATCTAAATGATGAATATAATTCTGGAATTAAAATATACATACCTCTCATTTAGTTTTAATTCCATTAATATGACAAAGAAATAAAAGTAGCGTTCATGCGTACGTACGGCTTACCGTCTCCATGAACGGTGCATTTCATTTCTTACCTCTAAATGATTGTGTAATATTATAAATACATGTATATTCTGGATATATATGATACATATTATATCCAAATCAGGAATTTCATTCTGGATATAAAGAACCTTTGACCACATGAACAACATGTAATTGTAAGAAGTCCACTTTCGACTTAAGAACCAAATATTGAGAAAACAAACATTATTAACTTAAATGGTTACATAATGTTTATAACATGGAAATAAGTGATATAAAAGGAATAATGAACTTTAAAAAGGTTCTTAATCAAGTATAAATTTACTCAAGTTTATTATTCAGGACGTTAATGAACGATCGATTCAAGTCGGACCCGAGATAAGGGACTTCGTCTCAATCTCCTTTCATTGAGGCATATTTCGTTTTATACACAACTTTCTTTTATATGGGGTATAAAACCTTTGACTTTTACTTTTATACAAAAGGAATCTTTTTCTACGAAGCGTTTTACAAAACGACAAAAAGGAATGTTTTTTTAACGTACGCGGTGACAACAACCTTTTCCACCGCCGCGAGTATTATTTGGTCTTTGGCTTTCTCAACAAGCCGTAATGTTTTTAGAATAAAATAAATACCATATAATCTTTTATGTATTTTGGTATTGAAAATGGTTTTGAAAAAGGATTCTATTATGTCAATATATTTATGATATATTGTGATTGAAATGTGGAAATGTTATCATTCCTTTATATTGGTTTTATGTTTTATGATTTTATTCTGGTACTTGGACATTTTAACGGGTGGTTACGTTATAAACCATATGACAGGTGGTGCCGTGAATACCAGGACGGGTGGTTACGTTATAACCTCCAATGCATTGGGTATGGAAGTCGTCCATATGGCTATTCCATTAAGTATGTATGGAAATTGGCTGTATGGCTATTCCATTAACTGATATGTGTGGAAGTCGAACGTATGGTTATTCCACTTAAGTATGTTTATGTCCCAAGTTACCTTTATATATGTTATGTGTTCTTTATATGGGTTTTATGGTAATACTTTGGTTACAAAAAGGTAAGTAATGATACTTTATTCAGTGAAGAGTTTTTACTACTTCATGAAGGTGAAGGTATTACTTTGATAGAGTATACATGGTTTACTTGATTTTGAAAAACTAACAGTTTTCATTCTTTGTGTATCCCTTACTGAGCTTTTTATGCTCACCCCATGTTTTTTTTGAAAAGTTTTCCTAGGACTTAATGTGGAATAAGGTCAAGGATGGGATCAAGGGAATGCCATCCTATATAAAACATGGAACTAGACACATTTCTTTTTAAGAGTTTTTTTATTATGGAAACTTAGTAGAAGTGACTACTTTTTAATCTTTTGTGATGTAATAGTTATGTTCTAATTCTCTAAAACTATAAATCTGAAAAGATCCTCGATGTGAATTATTCATTTAATTCAATATTAAGTAAGTTTTAAGGCCGGGGCCTTATAGGTAAGCCTCATTTTCAACTCCTTGTTGGCCTTGACTGTCCTTCAATTGAATCTATCTTTGAGGGATCAACATGTATTCAATTTCTTATGATTATATAACCCATGAATGAGACCTCCTCCAACCAGAACTCACACTTTATGTACTTTTCATAGATCATCTCCTTTCGAAAGTTCTCTAGTAATGTTCTTTGATTATCATACTGCTCCTCATTGGTTTTGGAGTATATTAAAATATCATCTATAAAGACTACCAAAAAATTTCCAAGTTAATCCATAAATACTATATTAATTATTTCCATGAATATTTTTATAAAATTAGTGAGTCTGAATGGCATTACTATGAATACATAGTGCCTATACCTTGTACGAAAAGCAATATAGGGGATATCCTCATCCTTTACACTTACTTGGTAATATCCCGACCAAAAATCCACCTTGGAGAATTTTTGTTCTCCACATAGCTGATCGAACAAGTCATCAATTCATAGAAGTGGATACTTGTTCTTTATTGTGATTTTCTTAATCTCATGATAATAAAAGAAAATTCACATTGAACTATCCTTATTCTTGATAAAGCAGATTGGGACACCCCATGGTGAAGTGCTTGGGCATATAAACCCATTATCCAGATTATCATGTATTTTTTTCTCCAGCTCCTCAAGCTCCAAAAAAATTATTATATATAGATTCTTGGTTATTGGAAATGACCTAGGAATAAGATCAATTGAGAATTCAATATATGTTCTAGGAGGAAGACAAGAAAATTACTCTAGAAACACATCAGATAATTCCCCCACAATAGTCATGTATTAATGGATGGTTACTTCTTCAGAATCAATCTTCTGAGCAAGATACACATTCTCATAGGGCATTAATATCCACGGTTGAGATGATGGTGCTAAATATGATTCATCCACCTCCTTTCACTTGTAAATAATTGGGGTTCTTTTATCCATATAGAGACTAATTTCCCCCTCACAACAATTTATGTTAGATCTATATAAGTAAAGAGAATCCATGTCAAGAATTGCATAAAATTAAAAAAGTACTGCTATGATAATATTTAAGGGGAATTTAAATCCAAAAATTATGATAGGAGGAGTTATATTCATGAGATTCAATGATTTCCCCATTTTCAGAACTCACTGACTTATTTAATTCCATGTTTTGTGGTGGTGTTTGGATTATTCTACTAAACATTTAAGATATAAAAGATTATGTAGAACTGGAATAAAAAATATATGTTCCCAATTCTTGAAAGAATAACTAGCATACCTATCACCATTTCATTGTTGGGGTTCACTTCGGCGGTAGTGTTGGGAAAACCTCACCCTTGCTACATTGAAGGTTGTTGGTTTCCTACAAAATATTTCTGCTTAGGGAACTGATGTGTAAAATTCCCTAGTTCTGAGTTGTTGAAGAAATGAACAATGTGTAGAGGGTCCAATGGATAATTCAACTCTTTTTTCATATCCACGGGTTTTTATTGTCGGTAGTTAATATCCATATTTTCTTTTATTCCAAACCTAAAACATTTCCTCATCCCCTTCAAGGAATATCTAGGGTGATTCTTTGCACACCATTGGAAATTGGGGTGCTGGATTTTCTTAGAACCATTGGATTTATCCATCCGAACACCAAAATGTAAGTCCACCATACTATTATTATCCCCATGATACCCTTGAGATTATTTGATCTCTATTTTTAATTTGAGGGAACATTGGAAAATTTCATCATAGCTCTAGAAGTCATGGATCGCTAGGGCTTTCCATAGGCTGGGATTATGCCCACAGAAGAAGTTATCAACCTTGAATTCAGAGGTAACGAAAAATATGGGGCATATTATGAAAGCCTTGTGATGTTTTCCACATATGTTCTGAATGATTTTTTGTCTTTTTTATTGAGGGAAAGGAGGACCCTTTTCATCTTAAGTCGAAGGGTGCGAGGAAAACATTTTCTAGAAAACATTTTCCAGAAATCATTCCATTCAAACAATCGATCTCCTTCTCAGGCTTAATATTATTGATCAATGTACACCATTGTTCAGATTCACCCTCCATATGATAAGCACCCAGAAGTACCTTCTCTTGTTTATAACATTGAAGTATGTAGAATATCTTCTCAATGGAGTTGATTCATTGTTCGGCGATTGAGGTATAAGATGATCAAATAAAATTAAGAGGAATTTGTCTCATGAAGCTCTTAATTGTGGAATTTTATTTTTTAGGGGTGGATGAATGTTCCACTTGACCAAATATTCTATTCAAAACATGATTTATTAGATAGAGTATTGTAATAAATTTCTCGATTTCCACTTCCATCGGGTTGGGGATCTCATTAGAACAGTCGTCACATCGATCTTCACATCGGTTGTTAGCCCGAGTCCTCATTTTACTGGCAATTGACTAGAATAAAAGTATTATTAGTGGTAAAACTTATAGGTTAATCCAAATACAAAAATTTATGACTTATAAATTACTTTTATTTCCATAATTTATGAATTTATAGGCTTTAATCTATGTTATCTATGATCTACCTCCCAACATATATTCTAAGGGGAATTTTTTTTAATTCCCTTAAAAATGCTTCATACTAATATTATGAATTCACAAAATCATATCCCCGACAATGACATAACCAAGAGTGCAGCAAACCCCATTGTGGTTCACCAGTTCCAATTTAAGTGTATATCAAAGCGGTGTTATCGAGTTTTACCCCTAGATACATCTGTCCCAGAGCCGCCTCTACCTGCACCTATCCAAACGGGGATGTATTTTCTTGATAAAACACTTACTCAATAAAAACCAAAATTTAGGGGTTTTTTATTATACTTAGTCTCATCTCTAAAGCTTTCACGAGGGTTTTCTAATCCTAATCCAAAAAATAACTAAAACTATCCTCTGATTCCAGCAATAACAACCAAATTCTTTACACACACTTAAACATGATTTATTACATAAAACCTTCACTTGATACAACATTGAAGATTTATAGGTCGAGTGTATTGGGGGATTAGGATCATTACATAGAAACTTAAATCATAAAACACATCATCTTATTGAAAACTTCTTTTACATGACCACATCATTCCTTCGTACATAGCATTGCATGAAATAACCTGAGGACATTCATAATAAAAGCGTGAGATATAAATACCAGTAAGGTAGTAAAAAAGGTATAATATAAATAATACAGTACATGTTAGGAAATAGTCACATCAATGGAGTTTAAGTGAAACATGAACATAATGGAATTATATATCATGATTATCATAATATGGAAACGTGGAAACAACATTTAACATGATATTAGCATGAGCCGAGGGTCATTACCAATGAAAAATGTGTAAAACCTAATTTCAAAAGAATTATCAGGAGTAAACCCTCATTTTACTTGAATTATCATGGAAGTAATATTTACCTAGTGCATTGGAGCGCTATTAGGGAGAAAACTTCGTAATCATTTAATTTCATGCATAAGTGTTCCACATGGATCATATAACATGGATTCATTAAACATAATCATTTATTCCATGAAAAAAGAATTTGTAATTTATACATTAAACTCCCTTATACTTATGTAAATTTGACTAAAGATAAATACCCTTGATAGAGAAATGGGAATGGTATTCACTACATATTGACTTTTGCTAGGAAAATCAAAGTGCAATTTCAACAGCATAACGGCATGACATAAGAATTCATATAAATAGTTTATGAAATAGAATGGGGTATATCATCATATTTACATAAACTGTAATGTAATGGTGTCATATATGTACATTTCCCAACATAAGTAATGGAATTCAGATTCATAAAACAAAAGAATTTCTTGAATGTAAATGAAGAGAGGGATATTCCTTCTGAAATTTCAGCATGGAAATTGGTGTACATGGGAGGAATTAACAATAACTAAAAAGTTCTATCATCATTAAATCATAAATATGGTATTATGAGTAAGTCGATAAATCTTACCTCAACATTTTTAATTGAAAACAAAATGGTATATCAACAAAATTAAATTAAGACATAAATGAGAAAGAGAGAAACCCCTTACTTGGAAATGTGATCCGAAAGGTTTGAGAGAGGCTTCAGAGAGGCTTCTTGGGAGGCTGGGGAACCTTGGGAGGATTCTAGAAAGAGGATAGAAGAGGTTTGTTGAGCCCAAAAGTCTTTGAGTGAAGAGGAAGTGGGATATTGGGTTGGTTAATATAGAAAAAGAGAGGAAATTCATTATTATTTAGGTTTTGAATGCTTCACATTAAAATAATAAAAAACACAAACCATCCCATGGATTTTCCACATATTTCTGAAAAATTGGATTGGAAAATTAATTATAAGTAAAATAACATATCTTCTTAAAAATGGTAGGCTTTCTTATGTAGAGGTGAGTCACACTCTTAAGGAAATCATTTTAAAAAGATAAAATGTTTTATAAGTCTTGGAGGGTCCTCTAAGGCCCCATAAAATTAATCAAACTAATCTAAAATCACATTATTTTAAATTTAAAACATATATTGACAAAAAAAATCATTTTTTTATTAAATCACTATTTGTTCATTTTGATGTCTTAAAACACATTATATATTTAAATTGTATATAATTTTTACCAAAAAATTCAACTATCTCAGAAAATTATGAAAAACCCACTGTTGGATAATTTCAACATCATGATTACAAAAATAATATTAATTTTATCTAAATGATTCTATAAATATATTAATTTTTACTTTTAATATAAAAAATCGACATCTATCAAAAATTCATGGGTTTTGAAAAAAATAGCTTTCAAACATTAATAAACATTACAATTGTATATAAAGAGAATTATATGATCATTTATATTAAAAAAGTGATTTAGTAATAATATTTTATTAAAATATTATTTAATTAAAAAATAAATTAATTCATAAAAATAGATTTATTAAATTAATAATAATTGAAAATACTATTTTTTCTTTAAAAACCTCCTACAAATTAACAATAATAAAATGAATGTATAATTAATTATTCTATAAAAAACAATACACATAATCATAGTGCTAGGGTATTGTTATATAACCCCTTATAACACACACATAATACATAAGGGTAAGGTGTGTGATGGGGATAGACTCTTGGGATGGCTTGGATTACATCGCTCAGGTGGTAATCTCTATTAACTTTCACTTTTTCTGTAGACGGTTCTCTTCAAGTTTAACGTGCCGAATATCAGCTTGGGATTTGTCAAAACTGAAGCCCGGTGATGCTACCTCCATTAAGAGCTTCAAAAAATGGGCTTCATATGGAGAAATTCTAATGGATGAGGCAATTACTTCTATTGTCTGAGAAAATTGGATTTGTTAAAGCCCTATATTTATATTAATCAATCGATAACTGTTCTACGACTATATTAGCAACGATAACCATTCCTAATGGTATTTTTAAATCTAAAAACATAAACCAATGAAGTTCATATTTTATATAACCATTTTACATATTAAGACATTTAATTATATCAATAGTAATTTTCAGTAATAAAATTTTGGGTCATTACAATTCAAGAATGGTTTCTCCCTTAGATACCGTTCAATACCAATCCATGAATTGGAAAAACATGAAAACAAATAAATTGGATTATGGAAATAAACATAGAATAGATTAAGTATATAAATTAACTTGTGTATATCGTTGATAACCACATAATAATTCAAAAACATACATATACATGTCATTCAATGGGAATAATATAGTAAGATCAAAATAAGGGAAAAGGGACCACATGAGAAAATACATAACATCCCAACCAAAGAAAACTGAAAAACAACTCATCATGAGCTAAACCATGTTATAAAACATATCTTACAATAAATAAACCCTTATATGATGATAATCAAGAAGCTCCACTGAGATGAAAGGTTCCCTTTCCCTTACCTGGGTCCTATAAATCAAGGCCTGCATAGGCCAAAAGGAATATGCAGTGTGTGGTGTACTAATACCAATATGATACCATCATGAATATATATATAAATTTTAACCATTAAAAACAAGAAATACAATTTGAAACTCATTTTCACAATCTAGTTTACTTTTAAAAAAAGTTCAGTTGAAAACATTTTAACTTATAAATGCATTTATTTTTTATTTAAATTATCCATCTTTCATATAAAGGGTAAAGAGGAAAAAATAAGGGAAATAAATCCACCATCTTAAAAAAACAACACACTTAGAAAATATATAAATAGTAGAATATGGTTAAACAATATTACATCATAAATTAATAAAAAATGGGCATAATCATGAGGAATTTCACCAATAAAAAAAAGGGTTTCAAACATAATGTCATGGGTATAACCTCATTATAAAATCAAATAATGATAAACAGGGTATGAGAAAAAGGAATATAACAACCACAATTGGCATTAACATTATGAATAAATCATATAAATCCAATATTGAATATGTAATAGGTACTATGGGATCTAACAATAAGGGACTAGTGTGACTTTCTCTAAAAAAGGATTGACTCTTGAATAAGAATACCAAAAATGTTGGAATCCCTATTAGTATTCCTTGAGCCCATACATCCAATAGAACTCTCATCCCTTGGACAATGTTTTTTAATATATCTTGTTCTTCCTCTATTATGTGTATCTCAATCCCTTGAACAACACTTTATAATTTCACTTGTTCTTCCTCCTCCCAAAGTATCTCTCAGTCCCTTGTAAAACAGACCATAGATACTCTATGACATAATATATGGTACCAATTCCTATATTACTAAACAAATTCCCAATTTCTCCCATGTTATACTTAATAAAAAGCACAAAAAAGATTCACATGTTCCAAAAATAAATATCTATTTCAAAATCCAATTTAATAAACAAACATTTTATTGTAAAACAATACGTTATTCATGGTAAAACATTCCCATTGAAAAATGTAGTGCCTTCCTCAAGATAAAACCATTTTCAATACTCTACATTAAAATACATTTAAATCAATAAAATATTCCCATCAAATGAGCCTTTTAAAAGATAAATTCATCAACCATTTAATCCTATAATATGTCTATCATAAAAATACATGAAATAATAATTTAAAAATACTTTAAAATATCCATTTTTAATAATTAATCTCTTTGATCAATTTTAATAATCACATGGAGTTTCTAAAAAAGAACTCCCTTTGGAAAATCACATTAAAGCACCAGATTTAAAATATAATCCCTCCATCACACAAAATATGGTTAAATCAAAAATCATAAATCAAATTAAATATAAATTTATAAACAATAAACAAAGGAAGTAATTATTTAGATATTATACAAAGGAAAACACCCTTAAATAGAGACATCTACCTTGAAATCAATTACAAACATGTCAATGTTTATTGAAACCACTATATTCAAGGAGGATAGGTCCTCGCACAACTAAAACACAAAGAAACAAACCAAATTCCACATCAATTACCCTATATTTTTCCTGATGAAATTCTAGGGTTTCAAACATGCACCAAAATTGAAAAAAAGGAGTATAGGAAGAATGGAAGAAGAAACCATGAAGAAAAATAATTTTTCAAGCTAAAACACTATGAAACCAAGGTGAATCATAAAAAAATAAGAATTTGGAGCTTCCAAACAAATATATGGGGATAAATATTATGGTCGGTAAATAAGAGGACAAGGGGAGTTAAATTCACCAAGGTAAAATAGAAAAAACATTAATTTTTAATGACTTAGATAGACCATAAGGCTTTTCCACAAGATTAGTCAAATTGTGAACCAACCATATGGGAACCACAATCACACCAAGATAAAAATCCACGAATATACTAATGAAAATAAATGAGTTATAAAAACCATGCTCAATCCATAAAAAAATACCATTTTCCCCTAACTAATACCCTTATATATGTATTCGTAAAATTAAATTAATTATGCATCAAGCATTCACAAGGGTATGTTTTCCGTAAAAATGATAAATTTGTCCCCCATAACCAAAAAAATAAAAAGAAAAAAATAACAACTCAACTAAGGAATAATAGTGACCTAGTGGGTGTTATAATCTAGTTCCAAGAAATAATCCCAATTCATTCATTACAAAGTAACACATTTCTAAAAAGAGCATATTTATCAATGTAAGTTTCAAGTTATTCAATTTTTTAAAAAAATTAACTTCTAATATCCACTCTTATAAAATATCATTCCCCACATTAATTATTTCATTACATAATTATAATTCGTTAAAATTATATTTCAATAATATAACTTCATTCTCTTACTTGTTCATCGATACAACATGTTCTGGTTTGGATCTGTCCGACAACCTACATGAATGAGGTTTTAATATATTCTTAATATCCATCATGGATGAGTACCAAAATCAAAATTATGGTAATATATCAAATTAATGATTAATTTATGTTGTTATTATTATTATACAATGCCGATACAAAAATTCAAGATCAGCATAATGTAACTCACTTTTATAGGAAATGTTACCTGAAACATGCACATCCTAAAATTTATTCTTTCTACCTGTATCTATACCTTCAATAAAATTAATGCGGTTATATATAAATCTTTATAATACTATTATTACTCTATATTTAATTATTTTTTAATGATGAAATTTTTAGTAATGAACAGGTATTGACTTCTCTATACCGAAACTAATCCTATATAGTCAAAACTACTAGCATTTGATAATAAAAATATATTATAAATAACTAATATATATAATAAATAAATAAAATTAAAAATTATAAAATTTAATATATATGAATAAGGTTATGAAATATTTTTTTAATTTTTATATTTTTATTATACATGATGTTAGAGTATTTTTGTGGAATTCATGAGTTGAGGTAAGGGTTCATCTATTAATATTTTTTATTACTTGATTTATTGATGTATAAGCTTTAATTAAGAGTATAATATCAATTCAAATCAGAAATTATTTTATTATTCTCATATTATGTTTTATATTTACATATATTTTCAAAATTTACATGTTCTTTGACTTATAATTAATCCAAAATGATATTTGTAATGGGAATTATATTTATCATTTCTTTTTTTTTGGTTGGGAATATTTCTCCTATATATACATATTATTTGTAATTTTTTATATATTTATTTATCTACACTTATATGATAGTATAGATCTCTTTATATTAATTTTACCTATTTGAAAATGTCTAAAAGGAATATTTTAATGTTTCTTGTTCTTTCTCTTTCTTGCACCGTTTTCTTGAGTTTTCCTTATGAAGATTATTTCCAACGTTTTTATGATTCATTAAAGTAATTTTTTTCTCAAATTATCTTTATTTTTAAATCATTTAACTTTTAAATTAAATTTTTATAAAATTATATATAAATAATATTGAGATTTATTTTGATTTTATGACTAATATTCTAATATTATTCTATAGTTTTTTTCTTTTATATTAATAACCTTAAATGTTTTTATGATTCAATAAGGATATGAATTAATGTATTCATCAAATTTATTTCAATATATTTTATTTTTAAAGACAAATATGATGTTTATTAAACCAATTTCATTCCCACTGGTTAATTGGGTAATGATGAATTTATAAATGTTTTATGATCTTATAGAACATATATGTTTGGTTAATCATTATATGATGGGTGGGTCTTGAACTATAAATCCCTCTAATGCATTGGGTAATTCTTTTTATCAAAATAATTTTTTTTGATATAGGATATGGAATATTAGTATAGTCCACAATGTTATGAGAAATTTATTTCCATTATGAAATTAGGTCCATGAATGTGATCCTTAAAAAGGATATTTTTTATGCTGATATATGTTCCCAAATTATATTCCATGATTGGTACTAATGTTTTGTATCATATTTATATTATGATTCATGTTATGTTTCATGGTTATTACTCCTTTGGGTATGACTTTATAATTCAATTTTTAGACCCAAAAATTCATTTTATTCTCACTTATGTTCTTCTTTATGTTCACTAAGGTTGACTTGAGTGATATCTCTTATGTTTTTCCATTTATATGTATCTAAAATCACCATTTTTATTTGATTCTATTCCTCGGGTAATGAATAAGGTTATTATATATAATATTTCAAGAAAAGTATCATGTGTAATGATTATTTGTGGGAGATTTTGAAGATTTTATGTTAAATATGTTTAGTATGTATATAATATCAGAAGAAAATGAACCTATAGATTTTGGGGAGTGATTTATTATGAGAATTAATAGATAATAATTTATAATAATTTATTGTGTCTATATTTTATGGTTGGTTTTCCTCGTATTTGGTGATAGATCATTCACCAAGAATATATGTTTTAGTGATGCATTTTTCACGCTGGGGTTATGATTTGGCGATACATCATTCTCCATGAAATTACTCATTTACTATACAAGGTTTGGTGATGTATCATATTTTTTTTTATGATTAGTATAGTTTGGGATTTATCACTTTAATATATGGAATGAGTGATGATATATTATTCACAATCATGTTGTGTTCAAACTATAGATGTATCTTCCCACTTCAATGCTGAATGAAGTAGGTATGTTTCAACCATGAGGGTGGCTCCTCAATTACAAAAAAATGTCATAGATGTATTTATGTGATAGTTATAACCTTTATTAACTTTAGTACATGCATTCACATATATATACGTTTGTATTAAAGACAATGATGATAGTGATTTACTAATTTTTATGTTCAAACCCCAGATAATAAATTTTTTGGGAATACTAATCTTATTATTGAAATCATGGAATGTGTGATAACACTACTATAGGAATAAGATCTTGTACATATTATATTAGTTTCATGATAGGTTTTATGTGAGGTCTGAGACAATGGTTGTGATCTCGTGTCTTTATTTTTCCGTTATCTTATACAACATTTGATTAACCCATTAGGTGATCTTCTTGAGATAAATGATTGTATGAACTACCTATAAATTTTGATATAGCATGGATATGTTATTACCATGGGTTTCTTTCAACTTTATTTCCATATTTTTACCCTTATTTAATTCTTGATAAATATATTTTTATTATTAGTTATTATATCAATGGATGATACAAAAGGGTATAGTCTCTATACATGTTTTATCAAACAATCCCTATTAGTTGGTAGCCTTTGGAATATTAGAGGCATGACTGGGTTAACATGTAGTTATTTCTAAGGTTAGAGTTTGGTGACTATATGGGGGAATTATAGCATATTTTTTCTGTGGTTTTGATTTGTGGATATAAAAGGAATGAAAATGATAGGATGTATGTCATTGGGATTTTATGGAAACTAGATAAGTGGAGAAGCAGGTGAGGGGTAACACTTCCAATATATTTTTATGATTAATATATTATTATTCTACTATATGTATTTTTTGAGTGATACTTTGTGAGGTTAGGTTTTTATTTTACCTTGGTATATGTAAAAATTCTGTTTCCTTGTTTGTTCAATGAGGATTTATTCTGCTCATTCTATATTGGCTAGAAATTTTCTAGGGTGGAGCTTACTGATTATACATTCATTATCATTCCTAATACTAAGTAAATTTTTTATTTTTTATTGGATAGAATTATTGATTTTCCTAGACACTACTAGCTCATGTGTGGTGACACATTTAAGTTCAAGTTTCTACCACAAGAGTTATTTTTTGTAATTTATTTCAAAGATTTTGTTCTCGAATAAAATTTAATATATGTTAAAATTATTTATTATTGGTATTTCTTGGGTAATTATTTTATAAGTTTATTATTTATTGGAGGTTTATTTTATTTTTCCTAGGATTATAGAGGGTAAATAGTTCAACTGTTTTTGTTTTATATCTCCAATGATAGTGAATAACCCCTGACATATTGGTGGTGGGTTTATAGGGTCACGTAGATCTCCAATACCAACCTATAAGGGCTTCTAATGAATATGGTTCTTAAAATATTGGTATCCTAGATTTTATTTCATGTTAGGATGGAGTTTGAAGATAATAATTAGTGAAGAATTTTATTCATTTAGTTGGTTGACAACATCATTCGAATGTATCATATGATATAGGCCAAGGAGATGGGCTAGAACACATATGGGGAAAATGTGATCAAATGAAAATACCATTCCAATCTCAATAAACAAACTGAAGTGAGAGTATACTAATTAATGGGTATATACCTAAGTTTGGTACATAATAATAGTTTTTATAGGATACATTAATTCATAATCTAATAAATGGAAGAAATTATGAAACTATAAACCCATGATCACCGTGTGAGATACTTAAAATATAATATTGTAAATTAAAAACAGTAGATGTGTACCTTTCATCATTGATAATAACATAAACAATATTTTCCCATGCTTGATTAATATCATCAAATCGTTATCCAAATGATGTCCCTCATCTATGGTTTATCAATGTGATAAGATGAATCTTTCATCATATGGGTGGGACCTATTTCTTTTATAACATGCTATTTCGAGACATGAAAAATGGAAATAGGAAGATACAGATATGAGTATGGGAGAATTGACCAAAGAGCATCCTACCTCTATACCACAATTGTATAGAAGTAAGCTCCATTGTATAATACTTTTAGGACACCCATGATTTATCCATGAAATAAATCAAACATTATGTTTTATATGAGTTACATATATAGTTATAAACTATGTATATCCACATGGAAAAACTATCTTCTATCTGTTTTGTATTAATGAAACACATTAATAATTATAACTTAATAGTGGAATATTTTCAAATGTTTTCTTATAATATTCAGATTCCCATGCTTGATCCTTGAATGTAACGGTAGTGGCTATAACATATCATAGCCAAAGATTTTCCTATATCATAACAAACTACAGGTCCATAAATCATAATATGAGATTAAGTATTTAAGTCATATTTCATTCAATCTCTCACTTTCACAAAAGAATCATTATTTTCTTCCATTACACCTTATATTATATCGTATAAAATAAATATTAAATTCATATCCAAAACACATTTTCGATTCCAAAACAATATTTCAAAGATATCATAAACATAACCATTTGTCATTTGATATGAATAAGTTTTCAACAGATAATCCAAAAAACTATTTTTTGGAAAAAACCATAACAATAATCGATCATCTATCTAAGCGAATCTACATCCTCACTTAGTATGCCACAAATCATAACCCCATGCAAATTTATAGAATTGATAAATAAAATAAATCATTAGATCTATAAGTATATGCAAGGAGTGTCCCCTATAAAGACATCAATGCTACTCAATCTATAAATGGATCTTATGTGATATCCATATAACACATGTATCACTATACCCAAGAACACCAGCCGTATCATATACAAGTGTGAATTTTCATATGATCACTTTATTTAAGACATAAAGTGACCATGGGACATGGAGTATGTAAATTTTTTTTAAAGGTTGGGGACGAAGCCTCATTTTTATAATTGAAACAAAGAAAATACCTCTTTACCTGGGTAGAGGGGGACCCATTACATAGCCCGAAGGCCCAGTTGGAATTTAGCCCATTCCATAGCCCATAGGGCCAATTTTTTGGCCCAAATCCCATTTTGTGAATAGTACTACTACAGTACCTGCACTGCTATAGTACCCACCACTGCTAAAGTGCCCCTGCCGCCGCTAAAGTACACCTGCCGCCGCTACAGTACCCGCACTGCTACAGTACCATTATATTATGATAACCTTGAGGTTCCACAACATTATTATTGAATATTTTTCTATAGATGGATTTTTTTAACTGACGATATGTGGACAATTCAGTCTATTAGGGATAGGATGATCATAAGAAATTGAGAAACCTTATCAGAGTGTTTTCCCTTGGTAATATCTATGATCAAAAGTTATAGACTATGCCCCTCAATTGAAAATCCATATTTCCCTGTGTCATTGCATTTACCTATATATGGATGTGTGTATTGATCCTTATACTTTAATATTACCATTAATGGATATAACAACTCATGTAATTTGATGTATTGATGAAAAAATTGATGAAATAAGTTCATGGTGAAGTAGGATATGTCTGTGTGACCTGAATGATATAAAATTAAATAATAATGTGAGAAATTATTTTTACCTTCTATTCCTTGATTGAAATGGTTATATCAGTCCATTTGACGAAATTTTACCTCTTGTATGAATCCTTGTCCATGGTGTTTGGGGGAGAGTTCAATTCAAGAATTTCAAAAAAATAGAAATTGAGCATATAGGATGATGTCACCAACATGAAACCTACTTGATTCATGATTTTAGGATAAATGTATTATATTCCATGGTAAGAATTTGTATGAGGTTGGACAACATTGAGAAATTATCTTCTTTATCTATGGGTTCCTTGGCTTGTTTATAAATGTTACCCTTATACCTTTTTTGGTTTTGGACAATTCCAATAAGGAAGACGCCTAGAGGGTTACATACTATGAGTATCTATAATATCAGTGACCTTCATGAATTGAATTTAACAAATCAAAATAAAAATTATTTATTTGGGTTTGGTTGATCTTCATAATTTAATCAATGATTATTTTAAAATTAACTGAGTTAAATAATAAAAATAAATATTTACATAAAATTTTATAGAATTTATTATTTATTATATTCATCATATTTATCAAATAATAATGTGATGAGGTTTATTTAATTATGTAGTCATTATTCTAGGATCAGTAAATGTCGATGAGGGAAGGAAGGCTGAGATTAATCATTCAATTTGTTATAAATAATATTTATTTATATTATTAATGTATCATGTGTATCAGGTGATAAATAATAATATTATTTCAATAAATCTATATGGCATCATTTAAGAATATTAAATATGGTTGGGGGATTTTGTTCAATTTTCCAACCCTAAACCAGATATAATAGATACCTAATTATATCACTTTCAAAATTCATAATTGGTGTGGAAAATTAATAGATTGGTACTGTCTCAATCCCTAGAGACATATCTAGATATATAGAGTTATATCCTTCCTTAATATCTCAATACAATGAGATATCATCATTATGTATTTTTCTCGAATAGAATTTGGTTGGGATCAACCATGAACAATGCAAGCGGTCATAATTGTTCATGCTACCACTCGTTGATTTTATGCCATCTTTCAAAAATTCTGGTGCACATGTGGATTACCACAAGTGGAATTCTTCACATGGATCCTACAATTTAATTATGGTGTGATGATTTTTATTCCATCATATCTTCAACTACAATAGAATTAAAATTTTGAGGTAATTCTATATCTACTTATAAATTAATTATAAATTGCATGGGAAGACCCTTAGCTTTTGGTTCTCAAATTTTATCCCATTCAAGTAATCTAAATTTTTCAATGGACATGATGTTTTGATCGTGTAAATAAAATATCAAGTGTTCTTTATGACTAAAATATGAGTTGTTCATACCTTTAATGGCCACTTCCACTGCACCCAAAACCTGCATTTGGTATCATAGCAATCACATGTTTAATTTATATTTATTTATTCTTCATTAATTATATATGCATTTGGAATTTTTTTGTCACATTTGTTCATTTTAATATCTGATATCATCATATATCCCCTCCATTCATTCTCACTAACATAACCAATAATTGATTAATGACTAAAAAAAGAAGCATTTTATTCAAACTATCTAGATGTTCCAAAGGATTTTTCTAGACAAAACCAAAGTACAAAGTGTGTGATTCTTGAGTAAATGCCATTTAATTTTTAATTCATTACAATATCTCTTTATTTTAGGCAATATCTGAAATAATAGAATCTAATATCCAAATATATCCAAAAGGCATTTAGTGTCGGACATAATAGAACACGATATTGGGAACTACACACTATGTAACCACTTTAGAAGGCATGTAGTCCTTTTTATCTCATGACTACGTAAATAGGGTGTCCCAAATATGTTGTGTATCAGATAAATGACATGAATAATTACATACCATACAATATAAGGGTACACATTTTGAATTAACAGTACACACCACATACCTTGAACAGGTCCAAGGAAAACAACATGACTGTTTCAAGGTGTGTTCTGCAAACATGGGCTGAAGACAAGTACACATTGTGTAGTTTTCTACATGTCTTGTAGTCTTCTTCTAGAAGTATTTAAATATTTTCCTAGATATAATAATTAAATGTATAGTTATACCTATTTATTATTTGTACCATGTATCATTCATTCAATAGTACCCTCTATGTCTTAAGATTAACAACTATATATTAAAAAAATAATGGAACAATTTTGATGAACATATAATGTTTTTACCAAGTACAATTTTTTACTATATTAATTTTAAATGAATATAATTTTTTTTTTCATATTATAGGTGATGGTGAGTTAAGGATGCTTGGATTGAATTAAGATAAAATTAATTAATCACATTAATTCATGGTTCTTTATCATAATTAAAGAATTAATAGAAGTAATTGATCATAGGATTAAAAGATTATGAACAGTGATTGATGTGTGGATTATAATGAGATTATATCATTCCTTTCATGTTACTAGTTTCTTTTAATTTAATTTTTTGAATTATGTTTGATATCCTAAAAGTCATCCCCACCGTCTTATTATGTAAGATCCTCCATGCCTGTGGTTTCATTTATATAATCCCCCTTAATCAATTCCATTGGATCCCCTCACCTGCATGTGAGTTAAATCTTATGTCAGGGGTGATCTTTCATGTGAGTGGAGGTGGTCCGAGTTAGGGATTATAGGTCAAACCAATTTGGGAGATACAAAGGAACCAAAGATAGAATGCTTTAACATAAACCAAGCTACAGTTTATGGTGTTTTCCATTAAGTTTTAGGGTTTCCTTATCATCTCATAGATAATCTTACCACCAAAAAAATCTCCAGATCATGCCACTTGAAAATTATTTCTATTATTTTCATGGTTAATTATTTATGTTTGGGAATGTTTTATGATCACCTAATAAATGAATTGAAAATAATTAAAGATGGAATAAAATATAATCATATTATGAGTAAATGTTTTATTAGACATGGTTAATAACTTATATAAAATACATTTAATATTAACAATGAATGTAAAAGGAAAAAATGTTCTTTACAAATAAGGATAAAAATCCATCAATTAAAATATTAAGTCAACTAATTTTCACAATACTTAAGTTAGAAATGAAATCATAGATCAAAGTGCTTGACCTACCCATGTTCAGGTGCTTTAAATTATTGAGGAATTTTAACTTGATGTTTTGGGTTGAATTGACTTAGTTTAAATCAATAAGGACTTGGTTTAACTAATTGAAAAATGTTGAGAAAATATTAAAATAATATTTAATGATTGGATATTCCACTAGAAAAATAAAGTATGTATGAGTTAATGTAGTTGGAAAGTTATTCCCACTTAAAACCCTTAAAATATCTTATCATACCCAATTATATGGTATGAGATGGGGATTATGGAACCTTGATACCAACCTATCTAAGAAATAAGATATTTTGAAACTAATGGTTATGGATATTATGTTTTTATAAATAGTGGGATATTAAAAATAATTTAATTTATTTTAAATTTATTAATTTTATTTCATGGTAGAAACAAGTACTAATTATATGACATTAATGTTGAGATAATTGAAAATCAAAAAATGTCGACAATATCACTTTGATACATACTAGAAAAGGATAGCTATTTTACAAATGTAAATTTTCAATAATGGTAGGAGATTTAGTATTATACTACATCATGAAATGAAATTATATGTACTAGAAACCCCTATTGTAGGGTACCTTTCTAATGTTTCCAATGATGAAGAAGTATCTCAATATTAGAAGCATGTGGATGATGCTATGGATTTCCAATTTTTCATGCTATCCTCCATGATTAATGATAATCTAAAAGAATATGGGTATACTGATGCATATAACATCATATCTCACCTTAATGATCTCTATCAAGAGAATTATATAATAGAGAGATATCATCAACACACTATTCATGTACAAGATTATAGATTCAACACCATATATGGAACATGTAGTCAAGATGACTAAAAACATTGATCACCAAGGAATCTTGGGTTTTATGATCCTTGATGAGATTTTGATGGATCTCATTCTATCCTCACTACCCAAAACATTCTCTAGTTTTATTTTGAATTATAATATGAGAAATATTGAGAAGTCACTTTCTGTAATTATTAATCATATTCACCTTATAGATAAAGTTATGGGTCATGCAAAACCCATTGAAATTATGGTGAATAAGAAAAGGAAGAGCATGGAAAAGGTTCCAAAGACTCATTCCAAGTATAGGAATCTAAAGCATCATCCATTAAAGAAGAATAATATCTAATCTTAATGTAGATAATAAATATAGTATCCTTTTCATGTGCTAAGAAAGACCACTAAAAGAGGAATTTCACCCATACAGAGAAGTAAGGGGATGCTTCATGTGCATTGGTTATTGAGTGTAATATTTCTATATATACAAGATGGGTATTAGATACTGAATTTAGTGATAAAGTTTTTATCAAAATACATGAAATAAGTATATTTTATAAGGTTGTAAGAGGTGATTTGGATCTTTGGGATGTGAATAGAGTAAAGATGGCTGCTCTAGCCATTAAAGAAAACCATATCACTTTACCAACATAATTGATCTGTTTTAAAATAAGTATTGTTACATGCCTAGTGTTACCATGAACTTTATTTATATTTCTTTATTAGATATGGATGGATTTATTTTTTTAATTGGAAATAAAAGTTTCTAATTTTATAAATATAGTATATTTTATTGTTGTGAAAAAATCCATCCATGTAACATTATAGTACTTTTTGGTTGATTTTGTTTATTGAAAAAGTGGGTTTCTAGGGAATGTTGTGGAGTCCAGAGATATTTATGACACATTATATTTACAAATACCCACAATGAAATAATGGGTTCCCTATATGTTTTACAGAATATGGAGTACAAATGATGACATCAATTTCTATTGTCTACGAAATTTTTTGTGTCCAAAATTTGGTTTTTGGATTTCATCGCAAAAAATTGTATTTTCAATATGACCATATAAAATTATGGTAAATACAAAAACATCATGAAAATGGGATTCATGAAGTGTGTTTCATGAAGGATTATTGAATTATCACAGTGATCTCCATGAACTATTATGAGCATCATGAACAACGATGGTGATGATCTTTGCTAATGGAGCATCATGGTGCCGCGAAGGTTTTTAAAGGAACGCTCCACGATTATGAAAAGCAACATGAATGAGAAATTTATATGGAGATTCATGAAATAGGGATCACCATGTAGGAAAAGAGGCAACTTAATGAAATGGTGATGATATGGCACAAAAGGATCTAGAATTGGTGGAAAGCCAATAAATTGGCCTCTATCACATTAGGTGATGAATTGTGACTCAATGAGAATTTTAAATCACTGAGTTTGTGAAGGTGGGTCATGAAGGTGATTCACAAAGTTGATATGCAAAGAAGTTTATGATAGTTTTAGATTCCAAACGAATGTTCTGAGAAATGTGAATGTAATAAAGTTTGAGAAGGTTATGTAAGCTTCCAGAAAGGAAGGAGCTTTGTGAGGGCTAGTTGAACTTCATGAAAGAGGTGTGATTTATTAAGGATGAGTGAGTTTCACCAAAGTTAAGATCTTTGTGAATGCAATGTGATCTTAACAAAAAAGGAGCTTTGTAAAGGTAGTAAGCATTGAAATAATGGTTTAGAAGGCATTGCCTATTATATTTGTGAAAAATTGGTATTCATATATTTTATGAAAGCAGAACTTCACTAGAGAATCCATATACAACTGAGAAATTATTCATTAGAGATAATTAAGTGACCTAGAAGCCCATAAATTTTGGGTTAATACCTTCCATGATAAGTGAGTGATGGAAGTGGATGAAGGTGATCCTCCAAACAAGTAGTGAGCTAGAAGAAGAGACATAGGGAGTGACCCTAAAGAGTTCTACTGAGTATACCCTAATCCTTATAAAGGTAGTGATCTAGGGAATATATGTATTCTTTCTTGAATATCATTATGGGTAGTGAGACTTAGTGAATTTGGAACAATCCGCACATCAATGTTGTATGCTCCTCGGTTATAGCCCAGTAGGGTGACCCAAGTAAAAATTCATGTTTCGTTGTGATTGATTGCCTACAAGACATTTATATCATAATCATAAAATAAACAAGTAAACAATAAGACCACATTTGAAATTAATGTGAAAAAAATGTGAAACTTCTAAAAAATTGGTCAAGATCTATCAGGGCAGGAAGAATTTAGAAAATAATATCCATACTATAACACCCCAAGATTTTATGAAAAATATTCTTTTAATTTCATTAATGTCTTGTGTTGTATTCTACACCAATATTACCTTGTGCTATACACAACACCGTATTAGCTTTCAGTATACGCAACACTATTCTTGGATTGTGTTACACACAATTTTGATAATAGTTATTCTACGCAACATTGAGTATATATATATATATATATTCAATGTATAAATGAAATATGGTTGGATTCTGTTATACAAAACAATGAAGGATACTTTCACAACATGCAACCCTGACTTGGCTTGCATTACACGCAATCATGACCTTCCTCGATAGCGCGTGTTGTACCCAATACCGGGTTTTAATAAACAATGATATATTATTATAATATTATCATGAACTAGCCATTATGAATATTATTAACTAAATTTTGAATTTTATAACATTATTATTTATCTTACACATTTTCTAGAACATGGTATAAGAACAAAATAAATTTTTCGGGTAAAATAAGTACTTTTCAAAAAATGCAGTTTTGCCGCCTTTTGATGGCGTACCAACTTTAAATCTAGTTTTTGACAAAATAAAATTTTTATTTTGAATCAGGATATAAAAATTTACATTAGATAAAGGTTTGATATTTTTCCGATAACTTTCATATTTTAATGAATAGTAAAAACACGCTATATTTTAATTAAAAACAACTTTTTTCATCGTAATATCTTATGTGGTTAAATTATAATATTGAATGATTTTAAAGTATAAATAGAATATATTTTTACCATTTAATATAATGTATGTCATTATCATTGATTTTACCTTGAATTTGTAGGTCAAATCAATTCAATCTTTTGCAATGTTTTAAAGAAAAACCCGTTTTCTTTCGACAACGAGATTAATTTCAATTTAATTTCTGAATCTTTTGTGTATTGAATTTGGAAAAATGGATTCCATATTTGGAATCAGTGGGTCCAAATTATGTTAATAAGCTACTTTTTATTTTTTGGCATTGTGAATAGTAACTACGGTAAATTTTATTTACTATAGTTAAAGGTAAATCGGGTAATTAAGGGTAAATATAAGATTATAAAATTACCCTAACACTTGTAAAAATCCTATTGTATGACTAAAAGTAGACCCATATCACCTAAAGGTCGGATTAGATTTATTTTATGGACTTTTTTCAATGAAAATAATTTAATTATTATTAAAACCAAAGAATGTGACAACATTTCACTTTCTTAAATCTTATAAGTATAATAATTTTAATTTAGTGATAAACTTCAGGAAACTTAGAAAATGAATATTATCCAGAAAGATAATACAATTATCTACATCATAGGAATTTATTTAGAATTTTTAGGGATTAAATAATTATCATTTATTATGACAAAAAGATGATGCAGTAATTGTCTTATTAATGAAATATTGACATAATTGATATTATAATTGCCCAAATAAATGTAATTTGAGACTTTTTATGACTGAAATTAATTTTCTAGGATAATATGACATGTTATTGTTGATATAAGTAACTTGGTTTGAACTTATCATTATGTTATGAATTTCATAAAAAACATGTACCAAATAGTGTCAAAATTGACATAAATTAGTTTTTAAAACAAATATTATATTATTAATTGTTATTTAATTCCTAAAAATCTAAGGTTCGGCCAAATGACTTAGATAAGGATATATATATTAATAATAAACAACTTGGGGTTCTGTTGTCTTGTTATGGTAAGTTTATTAACCATATAGTGTAAGAAAACAAAAAGACACGGTAAAAGTTAAATTATTTAACTTAGAGTTAAATCTAATTGATAAGGTTACAATTGATACCTAAACTTGTATAAATTCTATTGGATGAGATTATTTCGACCCATAACCACCTTAGCTTCGAAATATATCAATTTGGAGCTATTTAAAACCGATCTTGACTTTATAATAAAATAATATTTTTAGTTTTCCCAAAGGTGCCCTTCTCCTCCCTTATAAAAGGGCACCTCCTCCCCCTCTTCCTCACACCACTTTGAGCCTTAAATCTCGGCCAACCCCTGATAAAATCTCTTCTCCACTTCCCTAGTATCATACCAGAGGTCCTGGTCTTCTTCAAAGACCATCCTTAGTTCTTTAAGTGGAGGTTAAGAAAAGGCGTGTCATAAAGAGGTAATATCCATTACCGATCCTTTTCAATTTCTTTCTTCTTCAACTTCTTCTTATTTAGTTGTTTCATGATAATGTAATAACATCAGTATTTCATATATACTTATATGTTATTATAAATATGAAAAAACTCTAATTAACCTTCTATCCATCCTACGGAAAAAGGAAATCCCCGCGCGTGCGTACGTACAGAATACCGTCTCCACGCCGTGGTGTAATCTATTTTCCGCCACCACCTTAATTGGATGGGTATAATGGTTTAATGAGTAACTATATATGATTATTATAAAGTGATATTGATACTGAAATAGTATACATACACTTCAACACAAGTTCACGATCATGAGAATGATATCATCGCTCGTGCGTACGTACGGACTACCGTCTCCACGACGCGATGAGATTCATTCTCCATGATAACCATTTAAGAATGATTATAAAGTATATATAAGCAATAATAATGAAATATATAACATTATAAAGCTACTGGATTTATGTATATATGTATGTCATCTACTTACTTCCATTCAAGACAATAAGGAAAGGAAAACAACATTCATGCGTACGTACGGACTACCGTCTCCCTAAACGGTGTGTTTCATTTCATTTATCTATCTATTATATATATATATATACTAAATATATATGATACATAAATCATGTTTTATATTCTGGAAGTAAGTAAATCATGATATAAGTAATTACAATGTCAAGAACAACAAGTCCAAACACCTACGATAAATGAAACGATTTTACCCAAAACGCTTCTTTAACATGGAATTTACAAAAGAACGGGTAATATAAAGTCATAAGTTAACCATATGTGATATCATAACAATTAATATGATTCTGTAATAATTTAATGACATTATTTAAATCATTATACCAGAGATTCGGATACGTACAAAGCATATCAAACATAAGGTAAGGGAAATGTCACAATCTCATTTTTATCCGAGATTGTTTATACTTTGAAATTTACTGGGGTGTATTTTATCATCCACATCCATGTTTCCTCAATATGTAATATTTATATCCTTCTACAATTTTTTATATCCAATTTTACCCTTTGGTGAGTTTTTAGTAAAGGATATGAAAGGAATCTTTTGTCGTTTTTCGTACGAGGTAGTTTTTGACTTTTCTAACAAAAGTACGAAGAATGTTTTTTTAACTTATACGGCATGAATGGATTTTTAAAAAATTATTTCCAAGAAGATTACTTTACAAGTTTTCATGTTTATCTTTAATCTAATTATTTTAGTTTAAAATTGTATGACATGTTAATTAAAGGAAAATGTTTTTGAAGAAGAAAGGATATTTTTCTCAAGAATGGAGTTCAAGTGTTTTATCAAAATTATTTTCCATATAAGTTAAAATATGGTTCTGTTTCTATCCTTATTATTAAATTGATTTGATAATGTTGTGATGGAATTACTTTTATTAATTCCTTTATCTTATATGAATTGTTTTATGATGTCATGATGTTTAAGAATCCCATTTTTATTACATGGGTTATGCAATGATGTATGATTTATTATTTTGTGTCACACATAAGAATGGTATCATTATGAGATGGGTGGGACCTATATCTCCCTCCAATGCATTGGGTAATGATTTTATACCTCATGAGATAGACATGGCTAGAACGGTAGGTTATACCTGTTTAGTGAAACAGGACTGAAACGGGGAATGAACTCGGTTCAGAAAGGGACTTTGTCCACTAAGATAGTCTTGGCAATGAGTCTTGACTAACAAGAAATGATTCTCTATGATTATGTGTGAATGCCAAAAAGTTTCATGTTTTAAGTTATGATTATTGGGATTACATTTCACTACTAAGATTTATCCCATGTTAGGAAATTATGATCTCTTTTGCAGGTTAAGATTTCCAAAAGATATGTTCTTATGAATATGACGTGATTGATATTTATTTTGTTTACCCTTACTGAGCATTTGAGCTCAACCTTTTATGTTTTTTTTTCAGGACATAAAGAAAGGAATTAGGTTTAAAAAAAGGAGATCTTTATGGGAGATGTTGAAGATCTTTCACCACGATTAGAAGATTATATTCCGAGTTTCCAAAGACACTAAACTATTACAGTCCTTGTGTGTGTGTTTTTGTTATGTACTAATTATTCCGCAAAAGTAATGTAATTTCTATGTACATCAGGCTTTGGGTCTCTACAGTTGGTATCAGAGGAAAGGTTTAGTCAACCTTTGGAAACTAGGATGCGAAAACGTTAGTGAGATCCCTAGAGATATTTCTAAGGTATGTCTAGGGATCTCCCTTAGGATAAGTATATGAACTATGGTAACGATCTTAGAATTTATCCTAAGATTTTAGATATTGAGGGTACTCCCCCTTTACTATGTTGGTTTTTCTATCATGATTTTTTCCTCTCACAAAATTATTTTTGTGTTTTAGTTAATGGAGGGAACCAGAAGGAATTCGGTTAACATTGAATCCAATGGACAAATTGGTGACTATGAGCAACAAAATTGTGTAATTCCTAGAGAGAAAGATATTGTGATTATGCCGAATCAGTCATCTATATATATGATTAACAAGTTGAAATTTAGTGGAATGCCTAATTCATCAAATAAGAGGAAGATAGACTTTTATACATGTTCTCATGTGGAGGAGAATAAAGAAAGGAAGATTGAGATTTCTAAAAAAGGGAAGAAGAACCTCGAGGAATACCTCAAATGGAGGGACAAATGTTATCTGTGTGGAGAAAAGGGTCATAGAGTGACAGACTGTTATGGAGTTCAATGACTTATTTGTGGAGAATATGGGCATTACCCAACTCAATGACCTAACCTAAAAAGTTACTTCTAAATCAAGGATGGAATTATTCCAAGACAATCATTGAAGAGGATGGATTAAAGTGTTTATGTATTTTAATTCAAGAATAATGTTGTTGAGGTACTTTTATGGCTTATTAGAATATTTTTGTATCAGTCTATTATGGTTTTCAATAATTTTATGGTACCGGTAACCATGGAAAGTGATTGAGATATTGTTAGAAAAAAGATGATATGCGCATAATGAAGGGATAAGGAAAAAATGAAATGTTTGACAGTATTAATGAGCTCATGATTGATATAAGGACAAATTATATAGAATTTTGAGGATTTTGGTATGTGGAAAGAGTTATCTTTTGACAGCACTCATTTTTTCACTAAGATTCAATGGGTATTCATTTTTCAAGAGAATACATGATTAAGGTATTCACATGATTGGAATGTGACCAACAAGATATATGGGGGATAAATTATGGTATTCACATGCTTGGTTGATGACATTTCAAGTAATCGTTTTCTTTATACTATGAGCCTGGACCAAAGTATTTTAGATAAGCCTAAAGACTGGAATGGATTATGTTGTACATAAGTTAGTATTGTTTAAGGATAGAACTTTTTTTTATATTATTTATGGGATGTTATAGTAATATAGCTTTAGAGAAAGGAAAACCTGCAGGACGTGCGACAACCCATCGCGTCGGACAAGGCCGTGGGAATCGAACCCACAACTGAAGTGTGACTGGCCTTTATCGCCTACCACTAGCCTACATGAAGTCCCTGGTTATTAGAAACTAGTTTTATTTTATTAAGTGGTATGATATATGAAATATAAGTTCATTTTTGGAAACATATACGATTAATCTAACCATAAGATGGACTTATAACTTTTGCTAACCTTTTTTTTGAGACAGATGGAATGACCCATCATTCTATCACATGATCTACTATCACATCACGAATGAAAAATTCAACTTCATTTATTTAAGATATGAAGTGTAAATTGTTCAATGAACGGACAATGGTGAGACTATACCGAAATCACGAAGGTATTTCTTCTAATTCCAATTTCATCAACATTAGGGAAATGATCTTGAAAACCAAAAATGTTGTCCTAGTGCTCTTATATCTGATGAATCAGATGGTACCCTAGATCATCACAAATTTATGGCTTTGCGATTGTTGGCTTTTTCATAGCCATGTTCTCTACCACTCTCCATCAGAACTTGATTGTTAGATTTTTCTTCCATATACATATTTTCACTTATGTTCTCCTATGTGGAAACCCAGTGATGAGTTAATTTGGGTAACCGTTACATTTCATACATTAGTTTTTAAAGCCATGTTTTGGTATTCCTTTTTATGATGTGGGTTTCTATTAAACAAAATTTCGAGTAGTAAACCATTTATAACCCCGACAAATTTGGAGAGTGAAATTAATTTTAAGGGGGGTAGAATGTAACACCCCGAGATTTTATGAAAAATATTCTTTTAATTTCATTAATGTCTTGTGTTGTATTCTACACCAAAATTACCTTGCGCTATATGCAACACCGTATTAGCTTGCAGTATACACAACACTATTCTTAGATCGTGTTACACACAATTTTGATACTAGTTATTCTAATCAACATTGAGTATATATATATATATATTAAATGTATAAATGAAATATAGTTGGATTCTGTTATACGAAACAATGAAGGATTCTTTCACAACACGCAACCCTGACTTGGCTTGCATTACACGCAATCGCGACCTGCCTCGATAGCGTGTGTTTTATGCAATACCGGGTTTCAATAAACAACGATATATTATTATAATATTGTCATGAACAAGAAGTTATGAATAGTATTAACTAAAATTTGAATTTTATAACATTATTATTCATCTTACACATTTTCTAGAACATGGTATAAGAACAAAAAAAAATTTTTGGGTAAAATAAGTACTTTTCAAAAAATGTAGTTTTCCTGCCTTTTGATGGCGCACACACTTTAAATCTAGTTTTTGACATGTTTATATGTTCAATTTTACAAAATAAAATTCTTCTTTTGAATTAGGATATAAAAATTTACATTAGATAAAGCTTTGATATTTTTCCGATAACTTTCATATTTTAATGAATAGTAAAAACACGCTATATTTTAATTAAAAACAACTTTTTTAATCGTAATATATTATGTGGTTAAATTATAATAATGAATGGTTTTAAAGTATAAATATAAGATATTTTTACCATTTAATATAATGTATGTCATTAGCATTGATTTTACCTTGAATTCGTAGGTTAAATCAATTCAATCTTTTGCAATGTTTTAAAGAAACACCCGTTTTCTTTCGACAACATGATTAATTTTAATTTAATTTCTGCATATTTTTTGTATTGAATTTGGAAAAATGGATTCCATATTTGGAATCAGTGGGTCCATATTATGTTAATAAGCTACTTTTTATTTTTGGGCATTGTGAATAGTAACTATGGTAAATTTTATTTACTATAGTTAATGGTAAATCAGGTAATTAAGGGTAAATATAAGATTATAAAATTACCATAAAACTTGGAAAAAATCCTATTGGATGACTAAAAGTATACCCATATCACCTAAGGGTCTGATTAGATTCATTTTATGGGCTTTTATCCATGAAAATAATTTAATTATTATTAAAACCAAAGAATGAGACAACATGTCACTTTCTTAAATCTTATAAGTATAATAATTTTAATTTAGTAATAAACTTCATGAAACTTAGAAAATGAGTAGTATCCAGAAATCTAATACAATTATCTACATCATAGGAATTTATTTAAAATTTCTAGGGAATAAATAATTATCATTTATTATGACACAAAGATGATGCAGTAATTGTCTTATAAATGAAATATTGACATAATTGATGTTATAAATGCCCAAATAAATGTAATTTGAGACTTTTTAGGACTTAAATTAATTTTCTAGGTTAATATGACATGTTATTGTTGATATAAGTTACTTTTTTCGAACTTATAATTCTGCTATGAATTTCATACAAATCATGTTCCAAATTGTGTCAAAATTGACCTAAATTAGTTTTTAAAACAAATATTATATTATTAATTGTTATTTAATTTCTAAAAATCTAAGATTCGGCCAAATTACTTAGATAAGGATAGATATATTAATAATAAACAACTTGTGGTTCTTTTGTCTTGTTATGATAAGTTTATTAACCATATAGTGTAAGAAAACAAAAAGACACGGTAAAAGTTAAATTTTTTAACTTAGAGTTAAATCTAATTGATAAGGTTAAAATTGATACCTAAACTTGTCTAAATTCTATTAGATGAGAGGATTTCGACCCATACCCACCTTAGCTTCTAAATATAGCAATTTCGAGCTATTTAAAACTGAAAATGACTTTATAATAAAATAATATTTTTAGTTTTCCCAAATGTGCCCCTCTCCTCCCTTATAAAAGGGCACCTCCTCCCCCTCTTCCTCACACCACTTTGAGCCTTCAATCTCGGCCAACCCCTGATAAAATCTCTTCTCAACTTCCCTAGTATCATCCTAGAGGTCCTGGTCTTCTTCAAAGACCATCCTTAGTTCTTTAAGTGGAGGTTAAGAAAAGGCGCGTCAAAAAGAGGTAATATCCATTACCGATCTTTTTCAATTTTTTTTCTTCTTCAACTTCTTCTTCATTAGTTGTTTCATGACAAAGTAATAACATAAGTATTTCATATATACTGATATGTTATTATAAATATGAAACAACTCTAATTAACCTTCTATCCATCCTACGGAAAAAGGAAATCACCGCGGGTGCGTACGTACGAAATACCGTCTCCACGCCGTGGTGTAATCTATTTTCCGCCACCACCTTAATTGGATGGGTATAATGGTGTAATGAGGAACTATATATGATTATTATAAAGTGATATTGACACTGAAATAGTATACATACACTTCAACACAAGTTCACGATCATGAGAACGATATCATCGCTCGTGCATACGTACGGACTACCGTCTCCACGACGCGATGAGATTCAGTCTCCATGTTAACCATTTAAGAATGATTATAAAGTATATATAATAAATAATAATGAAATATATTACATTATAAAGCTACTGGATTTATGTATATATGTATTTCATCTACTTACTTCCATTCAAGACAATAAGGAAAGGAAAACAACGTTCATGCGTACGTACAGACTACCGTCTCCATGAACGGTGTGTTTCATTTCATTTATCTATCTATTATATATAAATATAAAGAATATATATGATATATAAACAATTTTTTATATTCTAGAAGTATGTAAATCATAATATAAGTAATAATAATGTCAAGAACAACAAGTCCAAACACCTACGAAAAATGAAACGATTTTACCCAAAACGCTTCTTTAACATGGAATTTACAAAATAACGGGTAATATAAAGTCATAAGTGAACCATATGTGATATAATAACAATGAATATGATTCTGTAATAAGTTAATGACATTATTTAAATCATTATAAAGGAGGTTCGGATACGTACATAGCATATCAGACATAAGGTAAGGGAAATATCACAATCTCATTTTTATCTAAGATTGTTTATACTTTGAAATTTACTGGGGTGTATTTTATCATCCACATACATGTTTCCTCAATATGTAATATTTATATCCTTCTACAATATTTTATATCCAATTTTACCATTCGGTGAGTTTTTAGTAAAGGATATGAAAGGAATCTTTTGTCGTTTTTTGTACGAGGTACTTTTTGACTTTTCTGACAAAAGTACGAAGAATGTTTTTTTAACATATACGGCATGAATGGATTTAAAAAAAAATATTTCCAAGAATATTCATTTACAAGTTTTAATGTATATCTTTAATCAACTTGTTTTAGTTTAAAATTGTATGACATGTTAAAGAAAGGAATTTTTTTTTGAAGTAGAAATGATATTTTCCTCAAGAATGGAGTTCAAGTGTTTTATCAAAATTATTTTCCATATAAGATAAAATATGGTTCTGTTTCTATCCTTATTATTACATTGATTTGATAATGTTGTGATGGAATTACTTTTATGAATTCCTTTATCTTATATTATTTTTTGTATGATGCCATGATGTTTAATAATCCCATTTTTATTACATGGGTTATGCAATGATGTATGATTTATTATTTTGTGGCACACATAAGAATGGTATCATTATGAGATGGGTGGGACCTATATATCTCTCCAATTCATTGGGTAAATATTTTATATCTCATGAGATAGACATGGATGGAACGGTAGGTTATACCGGTACAGTGAAACAGGACTGAAATGAGGAATGAACTCGGTTCAGAAAGGGACTTTGTCCACTAAGATAGTCTTGGCAATGAGTCTTGACTAACAAGAAATGATTCTCTATGATTATGTGTGTATGAAACAATGTTTCATGTTTTATGTTATGATTATTGGGATTACATTTCACTACTAATATTTATCCCATGTTATGAAATTATGATCTTTTTTGCAGGTTAAGATTTCCAAAAATATGTTCTTATGAATATGATGTGATTGATATTTCTTTTGTTTACCCTTACTGAGCATTTGAGCTCACCCTTTTATTTTTTTTCCAGGACATAAAGAAAGGAATTAGGTTTAAAAAAAGGATATCTTTATGGGAGATGTTGAAGATCATTCACCACGATTAGAATATTATATTCTGAGTATCCAGAGACACTAAACTATTACGATCCTTGTTTGTGTGTTTTTGTTATGTACTAATTATTCCGCAAATGTAATGTAATGTCCATGTACATCAGGCTTCAGGTCTCTACACATACCCTAATTCATCCCTTTCTAAGGATTTCTAGGCCCCTTTTCATTCCTAACAATTGGTATCAGAGGGAATGTTTCTTTTATTAATTTTTATTATATGAAATGGTTTAGATGAATTTTGAGTTTAATTTTTAGTATGCTCTTATGTTGGAATTCCATTGAAAAGGGATGAACTAAAAAGTAGAAGAAGAAGTCGGGTGGTATTATTCATTGTAAATGTTTTTACAGAAATTGTGTGGTTTAATTTAAAGAATAAAATAGCTTACCGAATGATTGTTTGGATTAATTAGATATGTAAAATATATACTCACTGAATAATGTTGTAGGTATGAGTAAATAATATGAAATTCAATGTGACATTGAAAAAACTGATTGTAAAGAAACTATAAGAAGGCCCAATGTGGATAATGTTCATGAAGAATAGTAATTGGATAAAAAATTGGATAAAGTGATTAAATATAAAAATATCTAGATCCAACCACTATAAATTGAGTTCAAAAAGTAAGAGGTTTAAATAAAAGACCTATTTATTTGGCTAATAATCTGAACGAGAAGAGTTATTACCAAGATGAAAAACTGGAAAAGATATCTATAATGACATACAAACACAAATCTAATGAAAAGGGAAGGAATCTAAACATGGACAAAATTCAGAATCTAAAAGTAAGAAATAATGATCATTCTGAACATCTATCTGAATTAGTTCTAGGAATTAAAAGACTTTAATAGGATAATGCATCCTAAAATGATTTTTTTTCTCAGATGAAATATAATTTGAAGGTGAATTCTGACATGGAGATGAAGCTCACCCGAGAATTAGAAGATGATATGAGTTGACGGAAGAATCTTATGGGATAAAATAATTATCAACATGAATCATGGGTAAAAAAATTCATCAATCAGAAGAAGAATTAAATTATTCCATATATAAGTTGATAAATCCCATGACAAAGGAAAATCTAAAATTAAGGATTCTTTACACATACTATTTGATTATACATCGCCCGTTGATGATGAAATAAAAGGAAAATATATTATTTTTGAGGAAAGAGATGAAAGGATTGTTTCATTCTTGAGGCCACATAGTTTGGAAAAATTTGGAATTGGATATGATGAAACCCCTCACATTCATGATAATAAAAGAGTCATGAACAATTCTCAAAATAAGAAAAGTCATGAAGGAGATGAACACTAGCCTAAAAAGACTATTACACTATGTGATGACATCATGTGCTATTTATGTAGGATACATGGTCATAATTAATGTTTTTGTTTTGATGCATTGGAATATATTTCAAATTATTTAGGTAGAAATCTCCCAAATTTGAGAATCAACATAAGAATCTTGAAAAAAAGTGTGGAACACCTCTAAAAAAAGAATCCATCAGATTCTATTATTGTGAAAGAATAGGACACACCATGAGTTTGTTTCATGGAGCCCAACTTCTCAATGTCAGAATAAAATCTCAAGATCTGTCAACATCACGATTGAGATAGAATGAAACACGGTATGTTTTTTACAGAAGATGTGTTATAGGTTATAATCATGGTAATTCATAAAAATATTACCATCGGAAGAAAGAAGGGAAAGAGAAGAAACTCGAAAGAAAATATTCAACTCGAGTGGTGTATAATGAGAAAGACTATACTGAAAGAAAAAAAAATGATAAAATGATAAATAGATTTTCAACATTAATGGAAACACAAGGATATCAACAAAAGGTGTATCAATAACATCTTATATTACACTCACAATAGAACTATTGGAATAAATGTGAACTAATCTAGAAGAATATGGTAGAAACTACTCCAGTTGTGGGAATGAAGAATGTTTTTTTATAGAATAAACCACCACTAGAAAGAAATTATGCGGTGAGTTGAGAAACTGATAAAATAAAAATGAACAATGAATTTCTCTAAAAACTCAGATGTCATGTCATAAGGCTACATGTGAAGGACAGGTAATGTTACCTCTAATTTAGGAAGAATCAAGAGTAGGAGATTCATGGTAATATTATTTCTTATAGAAATCATAATGAAAAATGGAATATTTGTGGGGCACTAAGGATGGAAATTTATAATAGTGGGTAAAAACCCCAATTTGTGAAAAATTCCAGACCCACAGAACTCAAATATTAGAAGAAGACTCAAAATGAGGGTAAAGAATATTTAGTTATGTGTCCATAATAGTTGAAATTGGGTGGGAAATTGGAACAAGAACCGAAAGAGTATAGTTATTTTAAAGAAAATATCAAAGTGTTGATCCATCAAGACAGACCAAAATGCTCTTCTTGACCATTCTAGAGTTTCCCCACTTGTTATGTTTATAAATGCTATTAATTGATGTTCATGTGTTTTAGGTTCAAAAGGAGATACAATCCAAGTGGAATTGGAATAAAAAGATGAAAAATTATTACGTGATGTTCTCCAGAATTTAAACCAATTAAAATGAGTCAAAAGAGATGAATAATTAATCTGAATTAAATCATTGAATAGATTTAATGGTTTATGGATTCCTGAAATATATGGAAGTAATTTAGATCAATGGATAGTGATTGTGTTATTAACATTATCTACTGTTTCCTATATCGAGTTTTAACATAGTATGCATGGAGGTTTTGTTGATGGATCACTGTAAAATGCCACATGAGAATAAATTATGTAGGAGAATAATGATAATTACGAGACAAAATAGTGGGCCTAACAACAGGAAGAGTTTCACATCGTATGTAACGCTGTGACCGCAGTTACCCAGAGTGGGTGCATTATTACATAACATTGGCATGATCACAAACGATCAAGTCTTGAAAGACTGATTAGTTTCATAGTCTTGGAATCACTAGAAACATTAATATGTCTAACATTACATGATAAAGTGAAAAACTACAACAAAATCTTGTCTCCATATACCACACTCATATCCCCTCACACTATCCAAGAAGGCCATTCATAAAATATTCTTCACATCTTGAAAAAAAACATATAATGGGGTGAGCTCAGATTCCCAGTAAGGATAACAATATAGATGAAACTTTCATAAATAAGCATAAACTTTTAAGGCAATGTATAACTAAAACAAAAGCCTTTTAAACATGAACACCAGAATAATATGGAAAAAATAAAATGAACTAATTCCATTTACTTATTCACGTGTATATTCTACTAGTCGAATTATCACATGCAATATCAATAACCACTTTCATAATAAGGGAATACATAATTCCAGACTACCATAACCACATGGTCAATTCCTTGTGCCAAGACTACAAATAAGATTTCGTCAAGGCATTGTGCCAAGACACTATTTTGTCTCATGAGACCTACCGATGCATCAAGGATCTATAGTGGGATCCACCCGTCAATTACTAAGTCCAATGCATTCATCATATGAAAAGGTTTAAACATAACATAAAAAATTGTAATAAAACTAGCATACAAAATGTCAATACTTTATTCATAAACCATGAATGGTATAAGAATAACACATCCACAATCAAAAATATCAGAAAACCTTCAATAAAATATAGATGTTTTGTATCGTAATAAATAAACCTCAAATAAGCTTAAAATCCGTCAATGGATGTTGACAAAGATGAAATCAAAACTATTTGAGAGAAATATCTATTTTTTAAAATCATTTAGAAGTCATACAATTATAAAAGAAAACCTTTATTTTTCAAATATTCTTATAACCTTTTAAGGGAAGCTTTGACAATTTTATAATGGAAAAAAATAGCCGCATCCTCTGTATAAGTTAAAAAAAATACATTCTTACGGTAATTTTGTCAAAAAGGTTAAAAAGGACCTTATTTGGAAAACAACAGAAAGATTCCTTAATAAAAATCTTAAAAAAAAAATTCAAACAGGGGTATAAATGACTTTAAACTATAATCTATAAAATATGAATAATGTTTAGAAATACATTGTTAAGAAACATGAATGTGGATGATAAAGAGGTCCGAGTAGATAATTACGTATAAACAACCTCAGATAAGGAAGTGACGGTGAAATAAACCCTTACCTCATTGTAATCAATCAAGTTGTCAATAACAACCAAATGAATCATTGTATATCATGAATATAAATATAATCATGATAATATATATCAAATGGTAGTACACAATGCAGCACATGCAATAAAAAAGTGGCGAACAATTGAAATCTCAAGGAATTAAAAGTGAGATAAGAAACACCTTACCTCATACTTTTCCATGGTAGAGGGTAGGTTAACCTCCTGTATAATAGATAAATAATTGTTATTAAATTATAAAAAATCATATATATAAATATTATATCATATATGATCTTTTAATATTTATTTGTTAATAATATTTTAGTATTATAGTCGTTTCAAGTGTTAATTGATTCATTTACCTTTATATATTTTTTTACGTAAGACGTGTTTGTTATGGATAGGTTGTATCTTATTCATATTCAGAATGATATCATGTCCTTAAAAATTAATTTTAATCATAAAAGGAGAATTATTCTTGAATGGATATGACAGGAAAATGAATCTCCTTGCGTTTGTGGAGACGGTAATCCATACGTACGCACGAACACTACTTCAATTTCATTTTTCATTTTAAAATGAATAAAAAAATAGGATACATAGGTATACTATTATTCCATTATAACATAATATCTTATATATTTTACTTAAGTTCATTAACACCATCCTTTATACGTTCCATGTATGGTATGAACCAGTCATATCACTTTGAGGGGGTGGTAGTCCGCACTTCCTCAAATGAAATTATCATTTATATATACAACATGAAACAAATAATTTTATGCTATGAAATGGAATTATAGAAGCTTATTTATAAAATAAATATCATTAATATAATATTTAATTACAGTTCCATCATAATGGCCACCATGATAGGTGGTAGGAGATAATTGAACAATCATCGTTTCGTGAGGCATTTGGTTGTCATCCACAGAAACATTATGTTCATCACCCAATAGATGAAGGTGTGTGTAAGTGTAGTTAAAATAATTCTCATAAAAATATCCTAGTATATTTATTATAATTTATTTGTTACAAAATAATAGAATAAGAAGAGTTTAGGGGTTTGAGAAGTAAAATAATAGAAAAGAAGCTATGAGAAATCGTTAGCTTTAATTTGGTTTACTCCCTTTGGTTTGAAAAAAAGGACTCTTGAAGTGCCCTCTGCCTCAATTAAGTCTTCTAGGAGGAGGATATAGATGTATGGAGCTTAATTGGGTAGAGTTTGGATGAGCCAAAAGGCTTGAGAGCTGTGAGGAATTTGATAGAAGTGGTGTGCTTTTATAAAGGGGAGGAGGGGCTCTTTAGGAAAGATTGAAAATATTATTTTATTATATAATTATATTCAGTTTATAATGGTCCAAATCTCATTGAAGTTGAATATAATATGACTCATGATCGAAATGAAATCATCCAATAATAATTGGATAGGTTTTGGGTATTATTTTAGTCTTTATAATCTTATTTATTTAAATCATTTATTAATGATGTAAACACGACATCATTATCGCGTGATAAATATTTTAGTTTACTAGATGTCTAAAATTTATAAAAAAATACCATGATGTAGGAAATCTTTTTATATTTATAATTAAAATTTATAGACTAAAATATAACATATATAACCCTATGTAAATTGTTTTTTCTAAAAGATATATGCTTAATTCATTTTTGTATTTTCATTAACTTAATTAATATAGTGTCATTATAACTTACAAGTGCCTCCATGGGGTCCCAAAATAAACCCAATGATGCCCATGGTCAGATATATATCAAAAAATAGGGTTAGGAAACATTTTATGGTAACTTAGTATTATTATAATATTATTATTCACCCATATTTACGGGATTTACACTTTAACAATGGTAAATAATATATTTACCGAAGTAATTATTCAAAATGTCAAAAAATAAAAGTCACCTATTTACACAATTTGTACCTCCTTATTCTAAATATGGAATCCATTTTTCTAAATTCAAAACACATAAGTGGCAGAAATTAATTTAAAATTAATTCCCATTGTCAAAACAAAATGCGTGTTTTTAAGAAATAATAACTATCAAAAGATTGACACTTGTTTACGTCAAGTTAAAATGTGAAATTATGTCCAATGAACAAAGTTGAATTAAATTGTAAAAATAAATTATAAATATAATTTAAAACCACTCAAATAACTAATTTATCACTACTAATTATTTCGATTAAAAAAGTTGTTTTTAAATAAAATTTAGTAATTCTCACTATTCATCAAAATATGAAAGTTTTCAGAAAAATACCAACATTTCACCCTAGGAAATTTTCGATATTCATAATCGAAAAATGAAGTCCATTTTTAATGATAAAATTTATACAATTTCAAAAAGTGGGTATTACTATTCATAACGGCTAGTTTGATTGGTCAAGGTGTGTTAGAATCTCGAAGTTGTGTACAATGCAAGGTATTGCATTATTCAAAGGGAAACGTACCATGGAATCTTGGGGTGTTACATTCTCCCCTCCTTAATAATTTTGTCCTCGGAATTTCTAGAAATATTACTGCATAAAAAGACTCGGGTGGTTTTTCATCATAAGTTCATCAGGTTCCCACATTGCCTCTTCCATCTTGTGGTTTCTCCATAAAACTTTTTTCAGACGAGTCATCCGGTTTCTCAGCACTTGGTCTCTTATATCAAGAATCTTGATAGGCTCTTCGCAATAAGACAAATCAGTTTCCAGTTCTAATTCCTCATAGGTAACTACATTCGTTGGTTCAGGCATGTATTCTCTCAACAGTGATACGTGGAAAACATCGTGAATGTTGGAGAGACTTGGCGGTATTGCCAAACGGTTAGCTATAACCCCAATTCTTTCTAGAATTTAGAAAGATACGATGTACCTGGGACTCAATTTACCTTTCTTACCAAAATGTATAACACCGTTCCATAGAGATACCTTCAAGAAAACATGACCTCCTTCATGAAATTCCAAATCCTTCCTTCAGTTATCACTATAGCTCTTTTGCCTACTTTGAGCTGCTTCGATGTGGTTTTAGATTACCTTCACCTTTTCAATTGTTTCTTCCACCAGTTCTGGGCCTACGAGTTTTCTTTCACCAAAAACATCCCAACAGGTTGGTGTGCGACATCTCTTTCCATATAATTCTTCATATGGTGCCATTTGAATACTCGAATGGAAGCTATTGTTATAAGAAAATTCTACCAAAGGCTAATATTGATCCCGCATAACCTGTAATTCATGTGAGCAAGATCTCAACATGTCTTCTATGGTTTGAATAGTCCGTTCTGATTTTCCATCTGTTTGAGGGTGGTAGGCAGTGCTCAAACGAAGTTCAGTATCCAAGGACTTTTGAATACTCTTCCAAAAGCATGATGTCAAATGTGGATCACGATCAGAAACAATCGATATGGGTACTCCATGAAGTCTCACAACTTCATTAATATATAGTCTTCCTAGACGTTCAAGTGGAAAATCCTCCCTTATAGAATGGAAATGTGCTGACTTGGTAAGATGATCAACAATGACCCATATTTCATCATTCCTTCTATGAGTCTTTGGTAGTCCCATGAAAAAGTCCATCATGATATTATCCCATTTCCACTTAGGTAGGGGAAGAGGTTTCATGACTCCTCTAGGCTGTTGCCTTCCATCTTTCACTTGTTGACAAACCTTACATCTTGACACAAAATCAGCAATCTCCCCCTTCATGTTGTCCCACATAAAATGATCCTTCAAATATCTAAACATCTTAGTGCTAGTAGGGTGTATAGAGAAATTGGAACTATGAGCATCATCCAACAATTCCCTTTTTAGATCAGGTATATCGGGAACACAAAGTCTCTTCCCAAATTTCAAAATTCCATCTTCATACACAAAGTCACTCAACCTCCCATCATTCACAACATTAATCTTGTTTTGAAACTCTTCATCACCAGTCTGATAACTCTTTATCCTTTCTAGTAAATTTGTATTGGCATACATTTGAAAAAGTATTGATGTTTCCCCTTCAATGGTGATTCCAATATCCATCTTTACTAGATCTATGCAAATAAGATCCCTCTGAACTTTGATCTTGTTAAAAACTCCATGATATTTTTTACTCAATGCATATTCCACCTTATTTGCCTTCCCCAGGTGGTAGTGTATCGTGAAATCACAATCCTTGAGTAGTTCAAGCCATCTCCTTTTCCTTATGTTGAGTTCTTTTTGTGTGAAAATATAATTTAAACTCTTGTGATCAGTATAAATCTCACATTTTTCACCATAGAGATAGTGTCTCCAAACCTTCAAAGAAAAGATTATAGCTGCTAACTCAAGATCATGAGTAGGATAGTTTTTCTCATGAATTTTCTGTTGTCATTGTGCATAGGAAATAACTCTATCATTCTACATAAGGACACAACCAAGTCAATTATTTGATGCATCACTATAAATAACAAACCCGGCATTCCCCGATGGTAGAGTCAATATAAGAGCCTTGAAGAATCTTCTCTTCAGTTCATCAAAACATTCTTCACACTCCTTTGTCCAAACAAATTTAACCCCTTTTTGTTTGAGATTTGATAATGGGTTAGCCAATCTGGAAAAAGTCTGGACGAAATGTCGATAATAACCTACTAAACCAATAAAATTGCGTACCTATGTTATACACGTTGGTGCTGGCCATTCTTGGATTGCTCTTGTCTTAGAAGGATCAACAGAGATTCCATCCATAGAGACAATATGGACAAGAAAATAAATCTCTTAAATCCAGAATTCACACTTTCTAAACTTCACATATAATTCATGTCTTCTAAGAGTCATCAGGATAATAAGTAGGTTATTTTCATGATCTTCGTAGATTTTGGAGTATACCAATATATCATCAATAATTTTCACTACAAAATCATTGATATATTCAATGAAAACTCTATTCATTAGATCCATGAAAACAGAGGGTGCATTAGTTAGAACAAAATTCATTACTGTAAACTCGTAATGCTCGTACCTGGTTCGAAATGTTGTCTTTGAAATGTCTTCCTTCTTCACATATAATTGATGGTATCCATATCAATGGTCAATCATTGAAATTTATTGATCTCCAAGAAGTTGGTCAAATAAATCATCAATGCGAGGTAGGGGATACTTGTTCTTAATTGTTATGGCATTGATCTCTTAGTAGTCAATGCACAACCTCATATATCCATCTTTCTTTTTAACAAAAAGAACAGGGGCTCCCCATGGAGAAAAACTTGGGTGAATAAATCCATTATTAATCAATTCTTCTAGTTATTTAATTAGTTCCACTAATTCCATAGTTTCCATTATATAAGGGGCCTTTGATATAGGCCTTGATCCAGAAATTAAATCAATGGAAAACTCAATTTATCGTTCTGGAGGATGTCCAGGTAAATCTTCTGAAAAAACATCAACTTATTCTCTCACAATATGTACATCCTCTATTTGAACATTCCTTTCCCCGCCCATAAACATTTCATTCTCTTCCTCCTAAATAATTGAATTTAGTTGAGCTACTAGGGGTGGATCTAGATAAGAATTAGGTGGGGACGATTCTGCTCAAAAGATAAGGTGTTCTTTATCATCATCATAAAAAATAGAAACCTCCTTCTTCTTACAATAAATTTTTGAATCATGGTCCAAAATCCAATCTATACCAAGGATTATATCAAATTAAATCATATGTATGACGATGATATCAGCTGATAAAGAACATTTATATGCCATAATGGGGACTGATTCACAAAACATTGTTGCAATGATACTTCCCTTAGGAGTTTTAACTGAAAAATCCCCTGTTAAATCAAATTGGAAATAACTAATTTTCATAGAAAAATGGGAAGATATGAAAAAACGAGATGACCCAAAATCAAATAAAGCATTGTCTAAACTTGATGAAACCATTAAATTACCTTCCACCACATCATTCGGAGCTTCAACCTCTGCAGTATTGTTCGCATATGCTTGGCCTTGATCCCTTGGCCTTTTATAAGATATGTTCCCCTGACGCTTAGGACATTCATTTTCATAATTTCCCATATCCCTAAAATTGTAGCATTGAACATCAGTAGCTTCTTTCTTCCCCTTGAAATCATGAGCTTGGTGTCCTTTTTCACCACACTTGTAACAGACTCTCATTCCCTTCAAGAAAGTACCTGGGTGTTTCTACCAACATTTACTATATGTTGGATATTCATCTTTTCCCTTCTTCCTCTTATTTCAATTACCATAGTGATCAGAAGATCTCTTCTTCTATTTCTTTGCTTTAAATTCATAAGACTTAGAGAATTCATTTTCTTTCTTGATAGAACATGAGACAATATCATCGTAAGACGAGAAGGATTGTGAGACTATTGCTCGATGGGTAAATGGGTTTAACCCATCAAAGAAATGATCAATCTTACTCCTTGGGTTATGTATATAATCTAATGCATGCCTCTCTATCCTTGTAATGTTAGCCTCATACATTAGTACATTCTCATCCACTTTTTTCCTCAGACTCAGAAATTTCCTTTTCATATCAGCTCAATGGTCACGAGAAAATTATTTGTCGAGGAAAATCTTTTTAAACTCCCTCAATTCCATATTTAATACTTCATCATCCTCCTTTGTGTTTGGAATCAATGACCACCATTGGTCAGCATCTCCAGTGAGGGGGTAAAGTACCATGATAACTTTATCCCTTTAACTACTCCCCAAGGCATGGAATATTTTCTCTAAGGAATTTTTCCATTGCTCAGCTACTAGTGGATTTGTACCCCAATTGATTGTTGGGGGTTATTTCCTCATGAAGTGATCTAAAATTGTTCCTCCACGCTACGGATTAGGATGCTCCAAATGGGAGAGGTTATTATTCATAACCTGAGTGAGTTGTCCCAGTATGGCGATTAGCTAATCAGCAGTAGTTGCATCAAAAGCTCCACTATAATTATCTTGAGAAAGAGGGAAATACCTACATGGAGTGCATGCATTGATACGGTTTCCATTCCTTCCACTAAGTGAAAGTTCTAAACAATGGCATATAATAGATTATTTTCTGAATTGAAATAAATAAATACAAACTTGTAAAACAATTAACATAAATTGAAAGGTTTATAGATATAATCCATAATCATAAAAAGGTTTTTTTGAAGTATATACTCATAAACCCTTCATAATGGTTTGTAATGAAAATTCGAATTATCCTAAGCATTTACCCCGAGAGTTTCGTAACCAATAGTGCAGCAAGGCCAGTTTTTGCGCACCAATTCACGTTTGAGTCTAGCTCAATGCAGTGTTTTTGGGTTTTACCCCTAGGTAAATATGTGCTAGAGCCACCTCTACCTACTCGTATCTAGACAGGGATGTATTACTCAGAAAACTCAAAAAATCTCTACAATACAAAATTCTAGGAAGTTATTCTATACTAATCCTCAAAGTCCATCTTGGGTCTATGTTCTCGAATAAGATTTTATCTAAATCTAGCTCCTAGGGTTTGTAATAAACATCCTATGATACCAACTTTAATGCCCCGACCCCAGTTTCCCCGATTTGGTGCATTATTACATAACATTGGAATGATCACAAAAGATCATGTCTTCAAATACCGACTAGATTATTAGCCTTGGAATCACTAGATACATTTATGTCTTACATTACATGATATAATGAAAAACAACAACAACATCTTGTCTCAATAGAACACACTCATATCCCCTCATACTATCCCTACAGGTCATTCATAAAATACTTCTTCACATCCTGGGAAAAATAAAATATAGAAAGGGTTGAGCTCAGATGCCCAGTAAGGATAACAATACAGCGGAAACATTCATAAATAAGCATAAATAATTAAGGCAGTGTATAACTAAAACAAAAGCCTTTTAAACTTGAACTTAATAATAATATGGTAGAAATAAACTGAATTAATGACATTTACTTATTCACAAGGATATTCTACTGGTCAAATTATCAAATGCAATATCAATAACCACTTTCATAATAAGGGAATGCATAATGCCAGACTATCATAACCACATAGTCAAGGCCTTATGAAAAGACTAAAAATAAGATTTTTTCAAGGCCTTGTGCCAAGACACTAGTTTGTCTCATGAGACCTAACGATGCATCGAGGAGCTATAACAGGCTTCACCCGTCACATACTAAGTCCAATGCATTCCTCATATGAAAAGGTTTAAACATAACATAAATATTCATATTAAAACTAGAATACGAAATGACAATACTTTATCCATAAACCATGAATGGTATAAAAATAACACATCCACATTAAAACATATCACAAAACCTTCAATATAGTATTGATGATGTTTATCATAATAAATCAACTTCATATAAGCTTAAAATCCATCAAATGATGTTGACATAGACGAAGTAAAATCTAATTGAGAGAAATATCTATTTTTTAAAATCATTTAGAAGTCACAAAATTATAAAAGAAAACCTTTATTTTTAAAATATTATTATATGCTTGTAATAGAAGCTTAGATGATTTTATAATGGTGTAAAATATCTGCACCCGCCGTATAAGTTAAAAAAAGTCATTCGTACCTTAATTTTGTCGAAAAAGTTAAAAAAGACCTTGTTTGGAAAATGACAGAAATATTCCTTTATAAACATATTATAAAAAGTAAAACAAGTTTATAAAAGACGTTAAACCATAGTCTATAAAATATTAAGAATGTTTTGAAATACATTTTTATGAAACATCGATGTGGATGATAATGAGGTCCCAGTAGATAATTACGTATAAACAACCTTAGATAATGAAGAGATTGTCAAATAAAACCTTACCACATTGTAATCAATCGAGTAATCAATAACAAACAATTGAATAAAAAATTATCATGAATATAAAGAGAATAATGATAATATATAACAAATTATAGTACACAATACACCACATGCAATAAATAAGTTGTGAAAAATCAAAATCTCAAGGAATTAAAAATGAGATAAGAAAACCCTTACCTTGTACTTTTCCATGGTAGAGGATAGGTTAACCTCCTATATAATAGTTAAATCATTGTTATTAAGTAATAAAAGAATCATATACCTAAATATGATATCATATATGATCTTTTAATATTTCTTTGTTAATAATATTTTAGTAATATCGTCGTTTCGGGTGTTAACTGATTCGTTTTCCTTTATATGCTTTGTTACGTAAGTCGTGTTTGTTATGGATAGGTTGTATATGATTCATATCCTGAATGATATCAAGTCCTTATTCATTAATTTTAATCATCAAATGATAATTATTCTTAAATAGATATGATGGGGAAATGAATCTCATCGCGTTCGTGGAGACGGTAATCCGTACGTACGAACGAATGCTACTTCCATTTCATTTTTCCATTTAAATGGAATAAGAACCAAATGATACAAAGGTATATTATTATTCCAGTATAACATAATATCTTATATATGTTACTTATTTTTATTAACACCATCCTTTATACGTTCCATATATGGTATGAACGAGTCATATCACTTAGAGGGGACGGTAGTCCGCACTTCCTCAAATGAAATTACCGTAAATATATAAAACATGAAACAAATAATGTTATTATATGAAATGGAATTACAGAAGCTTAAATATAAAATAGATACCATAACTATCATATATAATTACAGTTCCATCATAGTTTCCAACATGAGAGGTGGTAGGAGATAATTGAACAATCGTCGTTTCATGCGGCGTTTGGTTGTCATCCACAGAAACATTATGTTCTTCACCCATTACATAGAGGTGTGTATAAGTGAACTTCAAATAATTCCCATAAAAATAACCTAGTATATTTATTATACAGGTTTTGTTACAAAATAATTGAATAAGAAGTGCTTAGGGGTTCGAGAAGTAAAATAAAAAAAAGAAGCTAAGAGAAATCGGTACCTTTAATTGGGATAACTCTCTTGGTTTGTACCAAAAAGGACTCTTGAAGTGCCATCTACCTAAGGTAAGTCACCTAGAAGGAGAATAGGGATGTAGGTAGCTTAATTAGGTAGAGTTTGGACTATTAAAAAGTCTTTATAGGTCTAAGAAATTGGTTAGAAGTGGTGTCCTTTTTTAAGGGGGAGGAGGGGTTCATTAGGAATGATTGAAAATATTATATTATTATATAATGATATTAGGTTTATAAAGGTCCAAAACTAATTAAAGTTTACGAGAAGATGACTCATGATAGAAATGATATCTTACAATAATAATTGGACAGGTTTTGGGAATTATTTTAGTCTGTATAATCTTATTTATTTAAATCACTTATTAATGAGGTAAACACTACATCATTATTGTGTCATAAATAATTTAGTTTATTAGATGTCTAAAAATTATAAGTAAAATAACATGATGTAGGAAATCTTTATAGATTTATAATGAATATTAATAGTTGAATATATAACATATATAACCATATCTAAATATTTTTTTACTAAAAGATATATGCTTATGTCATTTTTTTATTTACTTTAACTTAATTAATATAAAGTGTCATTATCATTTACAAGTGGATCCATGGGGTCCCAAAATAGACTCAATGATGCCCATGGTCGGAAATTTATCAAAAACATAGTGTTAGGGCACGTTTTAAGGTAATTTAGTATTATTATAATATTATTTTTACCCATATTTACCGGATTTACCCTTAAACCATGGTAAATAAAATATTTACCGAAGTAATTATTCAAAATGTATAAAAATAAAAGTTACCTATTTACACAATTTTGGAATCCTGATTATAAATATGGAATCCATTTTTCTAAATTCAAAACATAGAAGTAGCAGAAATGAATTTAGAATTAATTCTTGACGTCCAAACAAAAAGCGTGTTTTTAAGAAATAATTACTATCAAAAGATTAACACTTGTTTATGTACGATTTAAATGTGAAATTACGTCCAATGACCAAAATTGTATTAAATGGTAAAAATAAATTCTAAATATACATTAAAATCACTAAAATTAATATTTTATCACTATTAATTATTTCGATTAAAAAAGTTGTTTTTAATTAAAATTTAGTAATTTTCACTATTCATCAAAATATGAAAGTTTTCAGAAAAATACCAAAATTTCACCCTAGGCTAATTTAGATATTATGAATACAAAAATGAATTCCATATTAATAGATAAAATTTAAAAATTTCAAAAAGTGGGTATTACTATTCATAACGTCTAGTTTGATTGGTCACGGTGTGTTAGAATCTCGATGTTGCGTACAATGCAATCTATTGCATTATTCAAAGAGAAACGTACCGTGGAAGCTTGGGGTGATACATCTTAAGGTGGTAAATTTATCTCCAAATCAATTCCATGATATCAATGGTATAAACTAACTGTTTTTAGGATACCAAGAAGCATCAAAACTCATGTATTTCGGGATTATCTATTTTAATCCAATAACATGGTATCAACTTACTATTTGTAGGATACCATGAAGCTACGAGAGAATTTCATAAATGTTTCAACATGAGGCTACAAAAGTAGTTGCAATAAATTATTTAACTATAAAAATTAATAGTATACTTCTGACAGTAATGAGGAGGTAAGAATCTCAATGTGAGTAAAAGTGTAAAATATTAATTTAGATGAAGTAAACAATGATGAACCAGCTGAAGATGAGAACTATGTTTTGGATATAAATGAATAGTTAAAAAGATTTAGAAGAATGGGATATTTTCACCTATTTCATGTTTGGAGATAATCGGATTATTCTTGGCCATTACAATGCAACAAAAGATCAATGTTTTCTAGATCGATGTCACGTTTTCATTTTTGAATGGTGTTTTGGAAGATGAAGTCTATATTGAGCAGTCATATTTTTATTATTCATAAATATGAGAACATGGTTTTTCGGCTAAAGAATGCTTTATATGGGTTAAGAAAAGAACCAAGTCCATGGTATTCAAGGATTGATATGTTTTTGAAGAATCTCGGTTTCTAGTGAGGTGGATTTGATTACCATTTATAAGTGAACAATGACAGTAATCAAGTGATTATGGTGATGGTGACAAAAGAAAGGAATGAAAATTTAATTTCTTAATTCAAATATTACAAGAAGGATAAAAGAATATTTGGAATGTAGAATTCCTTGGAGATTAAAACTATGGTTCCTACTCAGATGAAACGGCCTCGGGATGCTGAAATCAATGTAGTCTATTTCATAGAATATAAGATGATCATTGGAAGTCTATTGTACTTAATAGATACATGACGTGATATTGTTTTCCCTCATTTTAAGTAGTGTAGTGTCAAAGAAATAAAAAGAAAATACACATTATTTTAATGAAATGAATACTTCATTATATTAAGGGAATAGTGGGATTTATCTTGATATACAACGAAAAATATTAGCATGATTTATTGGGATATAAAGATACTGATTGGGCCGGATCAATAGATGAAAATAAGTAATCATCAGGATGGGATTTCTATCATTGTGGATTTTTTATTTCATAGATAATCAAGAAGAATGATTTCATTTCATTGAGCATAACAGAAGTTGAATATGTTGTGGCCACTAAAGCATGCATGCAAATATTGTGGATGAAGCAAAAACATGAAGATATGGGAGTTGAAGTAATGTCTCTGATCATAATACATTGTGTTAACTCATGTTCTATAAATCATAGAAAAATTAAAGTCCATCACTCATGTTCAATGCACATTGAAATCACGTATCATTTTATCCAGTAGAATGTGGAGCACAGGCCTAAAAAATTGGAGTATGTTCCCAAAAATTAATAGGTTTTGTAAATTCTGACAAAGGCCTTACCCAAAGAAACATTTGAGAGGAGTCAACAAGATATGGGAGTACAATTGACCCCCCACATTGGAAAAAGTTTGGATGTGAGATCAACCCCCCTCTCCCTTAGGTATGGTGTGTTTTCTCCTAATGTACGAATATATGTTTTTTACCTTGTTGCAAACCAAAAAAGGGTTATCTTTGGGTTCTTTGACAAAGGGGGAGAAATTTTAGCTGTAAAATGCGAGAAAATTTCGTTGTCAAGACATACGGATAATTTTCTTGGTGAGCATCAAGATAGATGGATTTGAAGCTATTCAGTGAAGTACAAATGCAAGGGAGTATTAATTCTGACAATGCTAGACCTGATCAATCAAATGATACATATCACGACATCTGAGGTTCATGATGAAATCACAAGAGTGGTGTTGGAATGGATGTAATTTATTATTTGATGAAAATTTCATTATAATGTTATTTCTCATGCCGAGTATTTATCATGTGGTATTAGAGTGTTTATTGAGTAATTCCTTTCTCTCTATATGAATTTCATGAAGAGAGTATTGGAAGAATATTGATTAAATTTCAATGAGGTGTCAAATTATTAAAGAGTTGTCAATAAAACTAAAGGGAATGATTGTTGGAAAAAAATCCCTCAAGGTAACATTGTTGTATTTTTTGGTTGATTACGTTTCTTGGAAAAGGGGGCTTCTAAGTTAATTTGTAAAGTCCATAGATATCATTTACATATATGTTGAAAAAAAACTAAGATGAAGGAATGAATTCCCTGGAAGAAGTACAAAAAAGCGAGTACACAAGGTGACACCATTTCCCAGTGTTTTCCATGTTTTTGGGGTCCAATATTTGATGTTTTTATTTCTTTCCAAAATTGGATTCTATTGAATTCCATATTAAATTATGTTAAATAAATGAATTTCTAAAATATATGCTTCGCAAAAAAATGTTTCACAGAGGATCAAATAATTCTGATTGTGATCTCCATGAACACCGACGAGCATCACGAGTGGCGAAGGTGTGGAGCATTGTGAATGGAGCATCATGACACCTTGAATGTTTTTGATTCAATGATGGATTTTTTTGGAATGATCTATGATTATGAAAAGCATCGTGAATGATAAATTTCTGTGGAGATGTTTGAAATAGGGAGCATTGCAATGGAAAAGAGGGAGCTTTGTGAAATGGTGTTCTTGTGGCCTTGAAGGTTCTAGAATCTATTGAATGACTATAAATAGTCTTATAAACCCTTCAAAAGAAAAATAGGGACTCAAAAAATATTCTATATCTCTATGTTCAAGGAGGTTGGTTTCGAAATTTGTTTGTGAATGTGATATGCGAAGATGTTTGTGAAGGCTGTAAATGTCAACCGAATGTTCTGAGAATCGAGAAAGTAAGGAAATTCATGAAGGATGAGTAGGATTCTTGATAGAAAGGATCTTAAAAAATTCTAGTTGAGCATTACGAAAGAGGTGTGCTTAATGAAGGCTATGTGATCTTCATGAAAGGTAGGAGCTTCGTGAAGGTAGTGTGATCTTCATTAAAGAGGTGCTTCATGAAGATAATAATAATTGTGAAAGTGGTCCAGAAGGAATTTCCCAGTACATCTATGGTAATGTGGTTTTCATCAATTGTATGAATATTGAATTTCAATAGAGAATCCATATACAGCTGGGGATGTATTCATTAGATATAATGAAGGGAACTAAAGGTCCATAAATTGTGGGTGAATCCCCTCAAAGAGAAGTGAAAGAAGGAAGAGGAATAATGTGATCCTTCCCACCAATAGTGTTCTAGGTGAAGAGACCTAGGGAGTGACCCTTTTGAATGCATTGAGTTGAAACTAATCCTTGTAAAGGCAGTGAGACTAAGCATTGAAGTGTTCTTTCCCAAACACCAATATTGGCAGTGATCCGTAGTGAATTTGGTACAATCGGAACATCGTTGTTGTATGCTCGTTGGATGTAGTCTAGTTAGGGTTAACCATGTAAAAATTTATTTGTCCTTATGCTTGATTTCTTAAACTACATTCAGTGCATAATATTATTATAAACAATTAATGTATAAGATAAAAATTAATATTTAAGTAAAAAAAGTGGCCCTTATAATAAATAGTTCAAACTCTATTTGGGAATGAATAATTGAGAAAATAATATTCACCCCCTGATTCACCCCCCTAAGGGTATCTAGGAACATTTTTTAGACCTAAAAAATGGTAATAGAGAGATAATTTCTTTTATCATAATTTTTTCACTAACATAGTTTACTCAATTATTGAGGTTAAATATTATGTCGGCTCTTATCTTGATGTGTCATGGAAAATGGAAGAACTTTAAAGAAGAAGAATAATTTAGGTGGAATTCTTGTAGAGACCCTAAGCATAACGTACATTGAAATTACATTTGCGGAATACATAGTACATAACAAAAACACACACACAAGGATCGTAATAGTTTAGTGTCTTTGGAAACTTGGAACGTAATCTTCTAATCGTGGTGAAAGATCTTCAATATCTCCCATATAGATCTTCCCTTTTTTTTTTACCTAAAACCTTTCTTTATATCCTGGGGAAAAGAAAAACATAAAAGGGTGAGCTCAAATTCTCAGTAAGGGTAAACAAAAGAAAAATCAATCACATCATATTCATAAGAACATAACATTTGGAAATCATAACCTCCAAAAGAGAGCATAATTTCATAACATGGGATAAATCATAGTAGTGAATTGAAATCCCAATAAGCATAACTTAAAACATGAAACTTTTTGGCATACACAAATAATCATAGAGAATAATTTCTTGTTAGTCATGACTCATTTCCAAGACTATCTTAGTAGACAAAGTCCCTTTCTGAATCGATTCACCCTCGTTTCAGTCCTGTTTCACTGAACCGGTATAACCTACCATTCCAGCCATGTCTATCTCATGAGATATGAAATCTTTACCCAATGCATTAGAGGTAGATATAGGTCCCACCCATCTCATAATGATACCATTCTTATGTGTGCCACAAAATCATAAATCATACATCATTGCATAACCCATGTAATAAAAATGGGAATCTTAAACATCATGAAATCATAAAACAATTCATATAAGATAAAGGAATTCATAAAAGTAATTCCATCACAACATAATCAAATCAATTTAATAATAGGGATAAAAACAGAACCCTTTTATTATCTTAGATGGAAAATAATTTTGATAAAATACTTGAACTCTATTCTTGAGGAAAATATCCTTTCAACTTCAAAAACATTTTTCCTTTCTTAACATGTCAAACCATTTTAAAATAAAAGATGTTGATTAAAAATAAACTTGAAAACTTGTAAAGGAAGCTTCTTGGAAATAATGTTTTAAAAATCCATTCATGCCGTATAGGTTAAAAAAACATTCTTCTCGTACTTTTGTCGGAAAAGTCAAAAAGTAGTTCGTACGAAAAACGACAAAAGATTCCTTTCATATATTTTACTAAAAACTAACCGAAGGACAAAATTGGATATAAACTATTGTATAAGGATATAAACATTACATATTGAGGAAACATATATGTGGATGATAAAATACACCCCAGTAAATAACAAAGTATAAACAATCTCGGATAAAAATGAGATTGTGATATTTCCCTTACCTTAGGTCCGACTTGCTTTGTAAGTGTCCGAACCTCCTGTATAATGATTTAAATCAAGTTATTGACTTATTCTAGAATCATATTCATTGTTATTATATCATATATTGTCCACTTATGACTTTATATTACCCGTTCTTTTATAAATTCATGTTAATGTAGCGTTTTGGGTAAAATCGTCTCATTTGTCGTTCGTGTTTTTAACTTGTAATTATTCATATGATTACTTAGATCATGATTACTTAATTACAGAAAATAAAACATGATTTATATATATATATATTCAGAATATACATATATAATAAATCAGTAAATGGAACGAAATACACCGTTCATGGAGATAGTAGTCCGTACGTACGCATGAACGCTGTTTTCGTTTCCTTATTGAATTGAATGGAATTAAGTAGATGACTTAAATATAAATATAAATAATTTCTGTGTCATTATTAGGTCATATATTTCATTATTACTTATTATATATACTTTATAATCATTAATGAATGGTTAATCATTGAGAATGAATCTCATCGCGTCGTGGAGACGGTAGTCCGTACGTACGCACGAGCGATGATATCATTCCCATGGTCGTGGAATTTTGTTGAAGTGTATGTATACAATTTCAGTATCAATATCACTTTATAATAATCATATATAGTTACTCATTACACCATTATACCCATCCTTGTAAGGTTATGGTGGAAAATAGAGTACACCACTGCGTGGAGACGGTATTCCGTACGTACGCACGCGCGGTGATTTCATTTTTCCGTAGGATGGATAGAAGGTGAATTAGGGTTGTTTCATATTTATAATAATATATCAGTATGTAAGTAATACTGATGTTATAACTTTATCATGAAACAACTAAATAATAAGAAGTTGAAGAAGAATGAAATTGAAAAGACCGGTAATGGATATTACCTCTTCTTTGAAACACCTCTTTGAATCCTTCACTTAGGGAACTATGATTGGTCTTTGAAGAAGACCAGGACCTCTAGGATTATTCTAGGGAAGTGTAGAAGGGATTGTGGAATGGGATGGCCGAGCTTGAGTGCTCAAATTGGTGTGAGGAGGAGGGGGAGGAGGTGCCCTTTTATAAGGGAGGAGAGGGGCACCTTTGGAATAACTAAAAATATTATTTTATTATAAAGTCAAGTTCGGTTTTAAATAGCTCAAAATTGATTTATTTCGAGGCTAAGGTAGGGATGGGTCGAAATACTCTCATAAAATAGAATTTAGACATGTTTAGGTTCCTATTTTAACCTTATCATTTAGATTTAACATTAAGTTAAATCATTTTACTTTTACCGTGTCTTTTTGTTTTCTTACACTATATGGTTAATAAACTTACTATAACATGTCAAACGAACCCCAAATTGTTTATTATTAATATATATATCCCTATCTAAGTAATGTGGCCAAACATTAGATTTTTAGGAATAAAACAACAATTAATAATATAATATTTTATTTAAAAACTATTTTGTGTCAATTTTGACACTATTTGATATATGATTTTTGTGAAAGTAATAACAGAATTATATGTTCGAACCAAGTTTATTAAATCAAAAATAATATATCATAGTAACTTAGAAAAATTGTGGAATTCATAAAAAGTCTTAAATTACATTTATTTGGGTATTTATAATATCAATTATGTCAATATTTCATTAATAAGATAATTACTACATCATCTTTGTGTCATAAACAAATTACCTTATTTGATGTCTAAAAATTACAAATAAAATACAATTATGTAGGAAATCTTTTTATATTTCTAATTAATATTTACAATCGAATTTATCTTATGCATAACCCTATATTAAAAATGTTTTAGAAAATAAACTTTTATTTTAACTCTTTTAACTCTTCTTTGAATTAAATAATAATAAATGTCCTAATCTAATCCAAGTGGGCCTAAATGGTCATATTTTATTCCTAATCTTGTTTTTGGTCGAATTAAACTTATCCAATAGAATTTGGACATGTGTTAGGGTAATAATAATATCATTTTTACCCTTAATTACCCTATTTACTTTTAACCGTGGTAAATAAAAGTAAAAAGATACTATTCACCAAAAAATTATTGAACCACATTTTACTTACTGACATCAACCGTGTCTCTCATATTTTTGAAATTCCATTCACAGAAGTGGTAAAATTAAGGTTTATGAAAAATTCAGTTTTTTAACTACCACTTAGTAGTTTCACTATTCATCAAAAATTGATGTTTTTCAGAACAATGCCAAAATTTCATCCTAAGCTATATTTCATATTCCGAATTCAAAAATGAAGTATATTTTACCAAATTCATAACATAAAAGTTGCATTAATTAATTTTATAATTAAATCCCGCTGTTAAAACAAATAGCGTGTTTTTAAGAAACAATATCTATCAAAAGATTGACACTTGTTTATGTCTGGTTTAAATGTGAAATTACATCCAATGACCAACATTGTATTAAATTTTAAAAATATATTCTAAATATACTTTAAAACAACTCAAATTAATAATTTATCACTATTAATTATTTTGATTAAAAAAGTTGTTTTTAATTATAATTTAGTAATTTTCACTATTCATCATAATATGAATGTTATCCGAAAAGTACCAAAACTTCACCTTAGGCTAAATTCGATACTCCGAATCCAAAAATGAAGTCCATTTTGAGAGCTAAAATTTCTAAAATTTTAAAAGGTGGTTATTACTATTCATAACGGCTAGTTATAATAATATTTTAATAGCATATCGTTCTTTAGTGAAACTTGTTATTGCGTACTGCACACGCTATCGTGGAAGGTCGCGATTGCGTGCAATGCAAGGCAAGTCAAGGATGTGTGTTGTGCAAGATCCTTTTGGTGTAGCATATAACACAAGACATTAATAAAATTAAAAAGAATTTTTTTCATAAAATCTCGGGATGTTACATTCTACCCCCCTTAAAATGAATTTCGCCCTCGAAATTCGTCGGGGTTATAAATGGTTTACTATTCGAAAGTTTCTTTAATAGAAACCCACATCGTAAAAAAGAATACCAAAACTTGGCTTTAAAAACTAATGTATGAAATGTAATGATTACCCAAATAAACTAATCACTGGGTTTCCACATAGGTGTAAATATGGATATGGAAGAAAAATCTAACCATCATGTTCTGATGGAGAGTGGTAGAGATCATGGATATAGAAAATCCAACAATCACAAATCCATAAATTTGTGATGATCTAAGGTATCATCTGATTAATCAGATATAAGAGCACTAGGACAACATTTTTGGTTTTCAAGATCATTTCCCTAAAGTTGATGAAATTGGAATTAGAATAAATACTTTCGTGATTTTGGTATAGTCTCACTGTTTTTCGTTCTTTGGACAATTTCTACTTCATCTCTTAAAGAAATGAAGTTGAATTTGTCATGCGTGATGTGTTAGCAGATCATGTGATAGAATGACAGGTCATTCCATCTATCTCAAACAAAAGGATAGCAAAGATTATATACATAAGTCGATCTATAGTGAGATTAATCATATATGGTTCTTAAAATGGACTTATACTTCATATATCATACTGCTTAATATAATAAAACTATTTTCTACTAAACAGGGACTTCCTGTAGGCCAGGGATAGGTGATAAAGGCCATTCGCACTTCGGTTGTGGGTTCGATTCCCACAGCCTTGTCTGACGCGATGGGCTGTCGCCCGTTCTGTAGGATGTCATTTTTCTAAAACTATATTACTATAACATCCCATTAATAATATCAAAAAAAAAACTTCTATCCTTAAACAATACTAACTTATGTCCTACATAATCCATTCAAATCTTTAGGCTTATCCATATTACTGCAGTCCACTCTCATAACATAGTGAAAATGATTTCCATAGATTTAACACCATCGTCGATCCCCATATATCATAAGAAATGTTTTGTTGGTCACATTCCAAAGATTCAAAGTCTTTAATCGTGTATTCTCTTGAATACTTTAGTGAAAACATGAATGCAGTTAAAAGTTAACACTTTCCACATACCAAAATCCTCAAAATTCTATATACTCAAACCATGATATCACTTAGTCCTTATATCAATCATGAGCTCATGAATACTGTCAAACATTTAATTTTCACTTTATCACTTCATTATGCACATATCATCTTATTTCCAAAAATATCTCAATTACTTTGAATACCACATTAGACCAATACATAAATATTCCAATAATCCATGATACAATATTATTTTGTAATCCCATTATATAAACACTTAATCATTCCACCACATCGTTGTCATATTCTACATCACCAATAGTGATCGCATGTGACTTCCCTTTGTCCTTTGCCTTCAGTGGTTGCTCATGTTGATCATCACTAACCCTTGGATTAGGGAATTTATTATCATAATGTCCAATTTCCTTGCACTTGAAGCATTGAAGTGTTGGTGGTGCGTTCTCTGCAATGTTTGCTTTATTCACATCATTAGAAACCCTTCTTGCATTACATCGACACTCAGCCGCTCGATGACCTTCCTTTCCACACATAAAACATTTTCTAGTCCCATTAAGACAATCTCCACCATGCTTCTTTCCACACTTTGTGCATAAGGAAACATTCATCTTCTTTTCACCATTATTCTGAGATTTCTCCTTGAACTCCATCTTTCGTTTCTTGTCAAAACCATGAGATGGATATGTAACACCAACTTCCATTTCTACCTTGATAGCATAACACACAATTTCATCATAGCTACTGAAGTCTCTTATAGCTAATTCCCTTCGAAGACTTGGTTTTAAGCCACTGAAAAATCGATCATCTTTACTTTCAGGTTGGATGATAATGCCAGATGCATACCTTGCAAGTCTTGTAAAATTCGCTTCGTATATACCAACAGATTCATCATCCTTTTGCTTTAGTTCAGGAAACTCCTTCTCCATCTTTGTTCGAAGAATACGAGGGAAGTACTTACTGAAAAACAAGTTCTTGAACTTTTCCCATTCCATGGACTCAATTTTATCTCTTGGCCTCGTATTATTGATAAGATTCCACCATTGATCAGCTTCACCTTCCAAACGATATACTGCTAAGATGACTTTATCATGTTCAGAACATTGAAGAACTGAAAATATCTTTTCAGTGGTACTGATCCATTGTTCAGCAACAAGTGGATCGGAAGTCCCACTGAAAGAAGGTGGACGTTGCCTCATGAAGGACTCAATAGAATACTGTTCCTTTCTCTGCTCATTTGGAAGTCCAGAATGATTCATAGCTTATATAAGGATAGTAATAAGATTTTGCACTCCATCTCCCATAACATTTGTTTGTTCAGGAGGACAATCATTGCGTTGTCCATTGCATTGATCAACACGGTTCCTTCGGGTTCCAGCCATCGTCTAAAACCCAAAAAGAATAGCATGAGAGGAAAAAATCATGCTAGGGAAAACAACATAATAAAGGGGGAGTACCCTCAATATCTAACATATTAGGTTAAATTCTAAGATTGTTAGAGCAATTCTAGGACTATAACCTATACGTATACTTAACCTTAGAGACATCCCTAGACATACCTTAGAAATATATCTAGGGACCTCACTAACGTTTTCGCATCCTAGTTTCCAAAGGTTTACTAAACCTTTCCTCTGATACCAACTGTAGAGACCCTAAGCATAACGTACATTGAAATTACATTTGCGGAATACTTAGTACATAACAAAAACACACACACAAGGATCGTAATAGTTTAGTGTCTTTGGATACTCGGAACGTAATATTCTAATCGTGGTGAAAGATCTTCAATATCTCCCATAAAGATCTTCCCTTTTTTTTATCTAAAACCTTTCTTTATATCTTGGGGAAAAGAAAACATAAAAGGGTGAGCTCAAATGCTCAGTAAGGGTAAACAAAAGAAAAATCAATCACATCATATTCATAAGAACATAACTTTTGGAAATCTTAACCTCCAAAAGAGATCATAATTTCATAACATGGGATAAATCATAGTAGTGAAATGAAATCCCAATAAGCATAACTTAAAACATGAAACTTTGTGGCACACACACATAATCATAGAGAATCATTTCTTGTTAGTCATGACTCATTGCCAAGACTATCTTAGTGGACAAAGTCCCTTTCTGAATCGAGTCACCCTCGTTTCAGTCCTGTTTCACTGAACCGGTATAACATACCATTCCAGCCATGTCTATCTCATGAGATATGAAATCTTTACCCAATGCATTAAAGGGAGATATAGGTCCCACCCATCTCATAATGATACCATTCTTATGTGTGCCACAAAATCATAAATCATACATCATTGCATAACCCATGTAATAAAAATGGGAATCTTAAACATCATGACATCATAAAACAATTCATATAAGATAAAGGAATTCATAAAAATAATTCCATCACAAAATAATCAAATCAATTTAATAATAGGGATAAAAACAGAACCCTTTTATTATCTTAGATGGAAAATAATTTTGATAAAATACTTGAACTCTATTCTTGAAAAAAATATCCTTTCTACTTCAAAAACATTTTTCCTTTCTAAACATGTAAAACAATTTTAAAATAAAAGATGTTGATTAAAAATAAACGTAAAAACATGTAAAGGAAGCTTCTTGGAAATAATGTTTTAAAAATCCATTCATGCCGTATAAGTTAAAAAAAACATTCTTCTCGTACTTTTGTCGGAAAAGTCAAAAAGTACTTCGTACGAAAAACGACAAAAGATTCCTTTCATATATTTTACTAAAAACTAACCGAAGGGTAAAATTGGATATAAACAATTGTAGAAGGATATAAATATTACATATTGAGGATACATAGATTTGGATGATAAAATACACCCCAGTAAATACCAATGTATAAACAATCTCGGATAAAAATGAGATTGTGATATTTCCCTTACCTTAGGTCCTACTTGCTTTGTAAGTGTCCGAACCTCCTGTATAATGATTTAAATAATGTTATTGACTTATTCCAGAATCATATTAATTGTTATTATATCATATATTGTCCACTTATGACTTTATATTACCCGTTCTGTTGTAAATTCATGTTAATGTAGCGTTTTGGGTAAAATCGTCTCATTTGTCGTCCGTGTTTTTAACTTGTAATTATTCATATGATTACTTAGATCATGATTGAATAATTCCAGAATATAAAACATGATTTATATACATATATTCAGAATATACATATATAATAAATCAGTAAATGGAAAGAAATACACTGTTCATGGAGACGGTAGTCCGTACGTACGCATAAACGCTGTTTTCGTTTCCTTATTGAATTGAATGGAATTAAGTAGATGACTTAAATATAAATATAAATAATTCCAGTATCATTATTAGGTCATATATTCCATTAGTAATTATTATATATACGTTATAATCATTCATGAATGGTTAATCATTGAGAATGAATCTCATCGCGTCGTGGAGACGGTAGTCCGTACGTACGCACGAGCGATGATATCGTTCCCATGGTCATGGAATTGTGTTGAAGTGTATGTATACTATTTCAGTGTCAATATCACTTTATAATAATCATATATAGTTACTCATTACACCATTATACCCATCCTTGTAAGGTTATGGTGGAAAATAGAGTACACCACTGCGTGGAGACGGTATTCCGTACGTACGCACGTGCGGTGATTTCATTTTTCCGTAGGATGGATAGAAGGTGAATTAGGGTTTTTTCATATTTATAATAACAAATCAGTATTTAATTAATACTGATGTTATAACTTTATCATGAAACTACTAAATAATAAGAAGTTGAAGAAGAAATAAATTGAAAAGATCGGTAATGGATATTACCTCTTCTTTGAAACGCCTCTTTGAATCCTTCACTTAGGGAACTAAGATTGGTCTTTGAAAAAGACCGAGACCTCTAGGATTATTCTAGGGAAGTGTAGAAGGGATTTTGGCAGGGGTTGGCCGAGCTTGAGAGCTCAAATTGGTGTGAGGAGGAGGGGGAGGAGGTGCCCTTTTATAAGGGAGGAGAGGGGCACCTTTGGAATAACTAAAAATATTATTTTATTATAAAGTCAAGTTCGGTTTTAAATATTCCAAATTGAGTTATTTTGATGCTAAGGTTGGTATGGGTCGTAATCCTCTCATCCAATAGAATTTAGACAAGTTTAGGTTCCTATTTTAACCTTATCATTTACATTTAACATTAAGTTAAATAATTTTACTTTTACCGTGTCTTTTTGTTTTCTTACACTATATGGTTAATACACTTACTATAACATGCCAAAAGAACCCCAAATTGTTTATTATTAATATATATATCCTTATATAAGTCATTTGGCCGAACCTTAGATTTTTAGGAATAAAACAACAATTAATAATATAATATTTTATTTAAATACTATTTTGTGTCAATTTTGACACTATTTAATATATGATTTTTTTGAAAGTCATAACAGAATTATATGTTAGAAAAACGTTTATTAAATCAACACTAATATATCATAGTAACCTATAAAATTAGTGTAATTCATAAAAAGTCTTAAATTACATTTATTTTGGTATTTATAATATCAATTATGTCAATATTTCATTAATAAAATAATTACTGAATCATCTTTGTGTCATAAATAAATTACTTTATTTGATGTCTAAAAATTACAAATAAATTACCATTATGTAGTAAATCTTTTTATCTTTCTAATGAATTTTTAAAATCGAATTTATCTTATGTATAACCCTATATTAAAATTTTTTTAGTAAATAAACATTGATTTTAACTCTTTTAACTCTTCTTTGAATTAAATAATAATAAATGTACTAATCTAATCCAAGTGGGCCTAAATGGTCATATTTTATTCCTAAGATTGTTTTTGGTCAAATTGAACTTATCCAATAGAATTTGGACATGTGTTAGGATAATAATAATATCATTTTTACCCTTAATTACCCTATTTACTTTTAACCGTGGTAAATAAAAGTAAAAAGTTACTATTCACCAAAAAATTATTGAACCACATTTTACTTACTGACATCAACCGTGTCTCTCAGATTTTTGAAATTCCATTCACAGAAGCGGTAAAATTAAGTTTTATGAAAAATTCAGTTTTTTAACTACCACTTAGTAGTTTCACTATTCATAAAAAATTGATGTTTTCCAGAACAATGCCAAAATTTCATCCTAAGCTATATTTCATATTCCGAATTCAAAAATGAAGTCTATTTTACCAAATTCATAACATATAAGTTTCATTAATTAATTTTATAATTAAATCCCGCTGTTAAAACAAATAGCGTGTTTTTAAGAAACAATATCTATCAAAAGATTGACACTTGTTTATGTCTGGTTTAAATGTGAAATTACATCCAATGACCAACATTGTATTAAATTGTAAAAATATATTCTAAATATACTTTAAAACCACTCAAATTAATAATTTATCACTATTAATTATTTTGATTAAAAAAGTTGTTTTTAATTATAATTTAGTAATTTTCACTATTCATCATAATATGAAAGTTATCCGAAAAGTACCAAAACATCACCTTAGGCTAAATTCGATACTCAGAATCCAAAAATGAAGTCCTTTTTGAGATCTAATATTTCTAAAATTTTAAAAGGTAGTTATTACTATTCATAAAGGCTAGTTATAATAATATTTTAATAGCATATCGTTCTTTAGTGAAACTTGGTATTTCGTACTACACACGCTATCGAGTAAGGTCGCGATTGCGTGTAATGCAAGGCAAGTCAAGGATGTGTGTTATGCAAGATCCTTTTGGTGTAGAGTACAACACAAGACATTAATAAAATTAAAAAGAATATTTTTCATAAAATCTCGGGCTGTTACAAGTTTTCTGTGTGGTAGTGTTACAAAAAAAGTTTGATTAATTGTAAGGAATCAAACTATTTACTGATGGAAGGTTTGGATGAATTATATCAGGAGAACAATGACTCACTCAATATTTCTTTATTAATGAGTTAAGAACATTACATTCAAAGTGATGTTGAAACAACTAATGGTATAGAAACTCCAATAAGGGAAAAAGTGGAAGTTTTTCATGAAACAAGAGAATTGGATTAAAAATTAGATGAAGAGATTAAATCTAAAGATATCCAGATCAAGAAAATGAAATTGAGGTCAATAATATAAGAGGATTAAATCAATTGCTTATTTATGTGGCCACTAACCTGAAGTAGAAGAATGATTACTATGTCGATAAACTAAAAAAGATATCTAAAATGATAGAAAAAAACATAGATGATGAAGAGGGAAAGATTTAGAACTGAGATAACATTCAAGATCTGAAATCTAGAAATTTATGATCTTTCTACACAATTATCTGAATTAATTCAAGGAAAGAATATGATACAATAGGTGAATGAATTCTATAATGATTCTTTTCCCAAATTAAATCTAAGTTGATGGAGAAGTTTAACATGTTGAATAAGCTCACCCAATAATTGTTGATGTGAAGATTATAGGGAAAAATATCAAGGGAGAAAATAATTCTCAACTTGAATCAAGGGATAATAAATGTCAACAAATTGAATAAGAGATAAAATCGTTCAATAAGAAATGTAGAAATCCAATTCCAAATGAATTCCTAAAATAAAGGTTGCAGTACACTTACTATTTGATTATCCTTTTGTAGGTTATAATTGAATAAAAGGAAAATATACTATTTATATAGAATAAAGTGAAAGGATTATCTCATGCTAGTGGCTATTCAGTTTGGGAAAATCTAGAATTGGATACGATGAAACCCCTCCCATGTATGATAATAAAAGATCCTGGAATAGTTCCATAAATAGGAAATGTCATGTAGGTGATGATAATAGACCTAAACAAGACTTGTACAAGAAGTGATGAAATTATGTGCTATTTCTATGGGATATATGGTCATACTACAAGTTTTTTTGAAGCCTTGGACAATATTTCAAATTTTAAAGGTTGAAATATTCCCAAATAAGAGAATAAGCATAATTTCCTTGGGAAATTTGAAAGGAATGCCTCTCAGAAGAAATCATCCATTAGATTATATTATTATGGATGAATGGGACACATGATTAGTTTGTGTCAAGAAGACCAACAACTCAATGTCAGAAGAAAAACTCAAGCTATATCAACATCTCAACTATGAAATTTTGACATGAGGTATGTTTTTAATGGGATATGTCATATATGTTCTAATCATGGTAATTTGGAAAAATATTACAATATGAAGAAAGTTGGAAAGGGTAATGAACTCGAAAGGAAATCATCAACTTCAGCTTTGTATAACAAGAAATCCTATACTGGAAAAAAATGATAAAGTAAAAATATAGGTTTAATTCCCCATGGGTAACACAAGGATGTGAAATAAAAGAGTATCATGCACCTTCTATGTTGCACTAACAAAAGATATGTTAGAATACATGTAAACCATCCTAGAATAAAAAGGGATAAACCACACTAGTTTTGGTTAAGAATAATGTATGTTTAGAGAAGAACCCACCACCACTATGAAATAGAGTGGTGAATCGGGATACTGTTAAAAGAAAAAGGAACAATTAATGTCTTGAAAAACTCAGATATAATGCCAAAAGGCTACAAGTGAAGGTAGAGGAATCTTCCCTCTAATGGAAGATAAATCAAGAGAATAAAATTCATGGAAATATTCCTTCTTATAGAAAGAATAATGAAAAATGGTGTATTAGTGGGGCACCAATGATGGAGATATCTACTAGTGGATATAAAAACCAAATTGTGAAAAAAGCTAAACCGATTGAACCCAAATATCACAAGAATACACAGAATGTGGGTAATGAATGTTTATTCATATGTAAAGAATAGATGAAATTTTCTATGAAGTTAGAACAAGAATAGAAAGTGTATAATTCTTTACAAGAAACTATCAAAGGGATGATCCATCATGATTGACTACCTTCCTCTTGTTGAGGATTCTAGATATTCCCCTTTCCCAGTGTGAATAAATTCTATTAAATGATGTTCATGAATTTCAGGTTAAAGGGGAGATACGATTCAAGAGGATGTGGCATAAAAACTTGAAAAATGGTGATGTGATTTTATTTATATATTCAAATAATTAAAATCAATCAAAAGAGCTGAATAATTAATCTATAATAATTCTATGAAAGGAGTTAACGATTGATGGCTTCTTGAAATATATGGAAGTAATTGAGTGCAATAGATCGTAACTATGTTATTAAATTTATCTCTTGTTTCTAACATCGAGTTTTGACATCAAGATAGACAATTGGGGGAGAAATAAAAAAACTCATGTATCTCATGATTTTCTATTTTTATCTAACAACAAGGTATTAGCTAACTGTTTTTAGGATACCATGAATCTACAAGATAATGTCAATAATGTTTCAACATGAGACTGAAAAATCAGTTGAAATAAATGATTTCACTAGAAAAGTGAATAGTTTCATTATGGTAGCAATGAGGAGGTAAGCATCTTAAGGTGATAAAACGTGTAAAATGTTTATTTATATGACGTTAACATTGATGAAGCAGCTGTAGAGGAGAATTGGGATCATGATACGAATGAAGAGCATGAAAATATTCAGAAAATGAGTCATTTTTACTTGTTTCAAGGTTGGATACAATCAAATTACTCTAGTACATTACAATGAAATGCAAGTTCAATGTTTTCTAGATAGATGTCAAGTCCACATTTTTAAATGGGGTTCTAGAAGAATAGGTTTATGTTGAGTATACAACTGGTTTTATAATTAATAAATATTTGAATAGAGTTTTTTGAATGGAGAAGTATTTATATTGGTTGATGTAAGCACTAGAGCAAGCTATTCAATGCTATATTTGTTTTTGAAGAAGCTTGGTTTCTAGAATAGTAGAGTGGATTAAAATTTGTAATTGAAAAAATGACAATAATTAAAGGATGATGGTTTTTGTGACACAAGGAAGGAATGAATCATTCATTTCTCAATCCAAATATGCAAGGGAGGTTTTGAGAATATTTGAAATTGAAAATTCCAAGATGTTGAAAAATATAGTTTCTACCTGGATGAAACTATCTCAGGATGGTGATGGAAATATAGTCAAGGTCCTAGAATATAGGAAAATGATTGGAAGTTTGTTGTACTTAATAGTGACATAACTAGATATCATTTTTCAACATTTCATGTAGTGAAGTATCAAAATAATCCCAATAAAAGACACAGGATTAAAGTGAAAAGAATACTTCAGTATATCAAGGGAATAGTGGTAATTGTCTTGATGTACAATGGAAAATCTCAACAAGAGTTATTAGGATATATAAACACAAATTATTCTAGATTAGTAGATGAGATGAAATCTACATCATTAGAGGCTTTATATCTTGATGGATTGTGTATTTTATATCTAAGAAAGAAGACATATTTAATTTAATTGGGCATAATAGAATCTACGTATGTTGTAGCCACTCAAGCTTGTACACAATTGTTGGGGATGAAACAACAAATTGATGGTGTGGGAGTTGAAGTGATTTATCTGATTATAATCCATTTCAATAACTCAAGTGCTATAAATATAAAAAAACTAGTCCATCAGTCAATAACAAAGCACATTGAAATAAAATATCTTTTTACCACAGAAAAGGTGGAACAAGGGATTGTGAAATTAGAGTGCATGCCTCTATATCAATAGGTTTCATACATTCTGATAATGGACATACCCAAATAAGTGTTTGAGAGGCATATACTAGATTTGGGATTCCGATCGACTCCCCCATTTGAAAAATTGTGGATGTGGGAACAACTCCCCCTCTCTCTAAGGTATATTGTTTTTCCCTAATGTACTAATATTTGTTCTTTTCCTTTTTTCAGACCACACAGGATTGATATTTGTTTTTTTTATAAAAAATAGAAAATGTGTCTATAAAATGAGAGAAAATATATTGGTCAAGACATGGGGAGAAGTTACTAAGTGTTGCAACAAGATAAGGGGAGTTGAAGTTGTTAGTCAAATCATTAACATAGAGGGATTTTTAAATCTTATGATGAATGATGTGATCTATCAATGGATATATATCAAAATAGATTATGGTTGTGATGAAAGATGAATAAGGGGGTTCTAATGGAATGAAGATATTGATTTATGAAATTTTCATTACAATCTGGTTTATAACCTTGTTCATTAATCATGTGGTCTTAGATATTTTTGAGTAAATCCTTCATCACTCTCTAAATCACATGATTTTAATGGTGGAAAAAGATTTAAGAATCTTTAATGAGGTATAAAATTATGAAATAATTGTAAAAAAAACCAAAGTGATAGTTTTTTGGGCTAAAATACCTTAGGGTAACATTGTTGTATTTTTGGGTTGATTATGTTTTACAAAGTGGGTTTCCATGGTATGTTTTTTACTCCAGAGATAGTTTTGACATGGTATATTGACAAAGACCTAAGATAAAGGAATTGATTTACTATAATTATTACAAATGAATTCGTACACAATGTGACACTGTTTCCCAGTGTTTTCCAAATTTTGGGGGTCCAAAATTTGGAGTTTGGATTTCATAAAAAGTGGATATTCTTGAAGTCCATATTTAAAAATGGTAAAGGTATGCATTTTTAAGATATTTTATTTTTAATGAGTGTTTTGAAATGTATCAATGAATCCTGAGGGGGACCTCCACAAATAATGATAAGCATCATGAAGTGTAAAGGTGAGGTTCCTCGCAAATGGAGAATCACAGTGCCATAAAGGTTTTTAATGAAACACTCTATGATTACAAAAAGCATCACAAATGAGAAATTTCCCTATAGCTTCACGAAATAGGTACCTCTGTGAAGGAAAAATGGGATCTTCATGGAATGGTGATGACGTGGCCAAGAAGGTTTTGGAAATTCCTATAAATAAGCCACTACCACCTTAAGAAGAAGTAGAGAGACTCAATTTTTTTTTAATTCTCCGAGTTCATAAAGGTGGGTCATAAAGGTGGCGATTGAAGGTGATATTAAAAGAATTTTGGGAAGTCTTTAAATGACGAATTTTTTTTGAGCATCACAAAAGTAAAGAAATTCATTAAGGCTATGTAGGTTTTGAGAAATGAAGGAGCTTAACGAAGGATAGTTGAGGTTTAGAAATAGGTGTGCACTACAAAAGGTAACTGAGCTTCATGAAATGTAGGAGCTTCACAAAAGGAGTGTGATATTTGGGAAAGAGAATCTTCACAAAGTTATTAAGAATCATGAATGTGGTTTAAAAGGTATTACTCAGTACAACTGTTGTAGAGTGGTATTCATTTATTGGATGAAAGTAGAAATTCAATAGATAATCTATATAAAACTTATGACTTATTCATTAAAGGTAATTAAAGGATCTATAATTCCAAATATTGTGGGTGAATCGCTTCCAAGAGCAGTGAGCAAAGGAAGAGAAAGATGGTGATCCTTCCCACCAGTAGGGATCCATTGGAAGTGGCATAGGGAGTGACCCTTTGGAATGCATTAAGTCGACCCTAAACATTGTAAATGTAGTGAGACTAGGAATAAAAGTGTTCAATCCAAAACATCATTTTTGGAAATTATCCATATTGAATTTGGTACAATTGGCACATCACCTTTGTATGCACCTTGGACGTAGCCCTGTGAGGGCGAACCAAGTAAAAATTGACGTGTCTTTGTGCTTCATTTTCTACACTACATTCATAGAATAATACAAACATATACAAAGAAGGAATAATATCAGTATAAAAATTTATGGGAATACAATGTGTCTCTTATAATAAAGAGTTCAAGATCTATTTGGGAAGGGAGAATTTAGAAAAGAATATCGATACCCAGATTTACCCCACCACTCTGGGAATCTAAGACCATTTTTGGACGTAATAATTATTTTATGACACAATATAATATTGTTATTTTTTTATTGAAATATGAAAACCAAATATTTGAAATTGACTGAGAAACTAATAAGTTCTAAACATATTACACTTTGTTGTGGAATAAGAATCTTGGTCATGTAAACATGAAGTGTTTGAAAAATATCAAAAAAGATGGTAATTTATACTATTTTGACCAGAATCTACTTGGATGATGTCATTATTATTTAAAAGAAAATATGTGAAAACCATAATTTGGTGGCCAAGGTGAAGGGGCCACAAATATTCTAGAATATGTAAACACAAATGTATATGTACCTTTTCAAAAAATAAATTTCTGAAGGATTATTATACTTTACTACATTTTCGAATTACTTTAGTAGGTATGGTAATATATACTCAAAGAGGATCAAGTTTAAATCCGTTGACAAGTTCAAAGAGTTTGAGAATGATATTGAGAATCATATTGGTAAAAATATAAAGAAACACTGATCAAATTGAGGTGGTGAATATCTTAATCAAGAATTCATTGACTTTATATGAGAGTATTACATTTTATCTCAACCGAATACACTTTATACACCATAGTGGGATGGTGTTGATTAAAGGATGAACCATACCTTATTGTAAATAGTAATTTTAATGATGATTCATAAAAGTATTCCAAAATCTTTTTATGGATATTCATTACAGACAACATTATACTTACTAAAATTTTTACCAACCAATGTGTAGTAAGGTATTCATTTCGAGTTATGTAGTGTAAAGAAATTTTTTTCCCATATATTGATGCATGGGTTTCTAAAGAATTTTTGAGGCTATCTCATGAAAAAATCTATCACCCAGGACATTAAGAGTATCTTTGTAGGGTATCCTAATAAAACAAGGGAATAGTATCTGTATAATACATTAGATAAGAAAGTAACTATTGTAATACATGCCATTTTTTAGGAGGAGAAAATACTCAAGGAGGAAAATGGGAGAAATATAGGCAGAAATAATGTTGATGATCAAGATACACATGAGATGGTATAGGAATCAATATAGAGTTCCACATGGAAGAATATATTCTTCAAACACAAGTGTTATATAAGAGTTCTAGAGATTTTATAAACTACAAGATGGAAAGAAGACACAAATTATGATGTGGATTCTATGTATCATAACCAAGTTTGGTTTCGGAAAAATCTTCTAGTCTATGTAAAGCCTATTGGGTATTAACGGGTATTCACGATAAATATGAACAAGAAAGGTAATGTAAATACCTATAAAACACGGCTAGTTGCTAAAGTGTTTAGATATAATCAAGTCATTGGCATCTCTAGTTTCAATGTTTAGATCCATAAATAATATTATTTTCTATAATAGAATACTATGATGTAGAAATTTAGAGAATTGATGTCAAAACTACATTTCATAATGGGAAACTTCCAGGGGATGTGTACATGGAACATTCACAAGGGTTTTTGAATCCTGAAAATTAAAAAAAGGTATGAATGTTGTAGAGATCTGTTTATAGATTAAAAAAAGAATCTATGTCTTGTGAAATTCAATTCGATGAATCCTTAAAAGAATTTTCTTTCATTATGAATGATTGTGATCCATGTGTTTAAAAAAAATTAGTTGTTGTATGGTTTTTTCCATAGTATCATATTTCGATGACATACTACTAACTTGATATAATATATTATCCTTACAAGTGGTCAAGGCAAGGTTGAGAATTTTATTCTTCATAAAGGGATTAAGAAAATTTTTCTACATTTTTGGGATCAATATCATGCGTGTTAGGTCAGAGACACTACATAGACAAAGTCAAGGTACATATATTTACCAGATACTAAAGAGGTTTAGTATTGAACAATCCATGCGAGGATTGGTTCCAATGTAACATGGTATAAATATATAATTGTAAATGTGTCCTCATACAAAAAAGGAAAAATAGATAACGATTAATATCCCATAAACTTCTGTAATAGAATCTATCATGTGTTCCATGTTATTTAAAACGAATTAATGTTGCCTGTACTTTGAGAATAGTAGGGAGATATCAAGTAGATCCAGGTGAATGATATTGGACTATTGTCAGGTCTGTCCTTAAATACATGAGGTTAACGAAGGATATATTCCCTATGTATGTAGAATATGAAGAGATAGTCATATAGGGTTACAAAGATTCTAGATTTTAGTAATATCATAATGATTAGAAGTTATAGTTTGGGTTTATCATTTGTCTCAATAGGGGTGCTTTAAGCTGGAAGAGTATAAAGGATCTAGTTGTTACTGAATCTACAGTGAAATCGCAGTATATTAAAACATTCTATATATCTTGGAAAGCATCAGTGATTGAAAAAATAATTCTATATTCAGGATTTGGTTCCTACAAGTAGAGATGATATCATAGTTTACTATGATAACATTGCTAATGGGGGGTCTCTCCCACTATAGAAAGTGACACCAAAGAAAAAACCATATAGATTGGAAGTTTCATCTATTGAGGGATTTGTTTCAACATGGTTAAGTTATTGTGACAATATATTCCATGGAGAAATACATGTTAGACCAATTAATTAATGAATTATCTTGGTAGATGGAAGTGTACAATTAGAGAGACAGTGGACGAAAATTTATTTTCAATTAGATCTTGTATATGTAAGAAACTATTTGATTTAGTTCCATTATTTAGTAATTGATTATTTTTTGTCATTATTACATGAGTATTCTTATCATGTTATTATTTTTATTATTTATATATAAAATTTTTTTCTTATAGTTTCTTATAAATATATGTCACACTGAAAGGCTATAGAAGTTCCCCAGTACAATGAGAACCTAGAGGTGTCATGACATTTTTATTGAATATTATTATATGGATGGATGATATTGTATAAATGGACACATAAAATATAGGATACAGGGGTTTAAGGTTCATATTAAATATAGACATATTCTCAAAGTATTCTCCCATGGTAATATCCAAGGTAGGAGGTTATGACAATAGAGCCGTCAATAAGAAATCCACATGTACATGTGTCATTGGATGATTCCAACTATATATGTGTGTATTGATCTTTAAAAATTAATATTATGATTAATGGATTTCATGTCACTCATACCTTGATGTATCAATGAAAACAATTACAAAATATATTTACATTGAATTATGATTTGTTGGCATGCATCACAAATGATATATCATTATTGGATAATGTGAGAAAAGATTTTTCCCTTTTGTTACTTGATGTAAAATGATATCGCCGACCCATTTATGGAATATATTTTCCTACATAAATTATTGGACTTATCATTCATTTGGTGAGTCTTATCATAGAATTTCAAAGAAAGGTAAATTGGTCATATATGTTGATATCTCTAGCATACAACCTTCATGATTCGAGATATCAAGATAACCGGAATATATTACAGGGTAAGTGTTCATAGGAGGATGAATGCCATTGAAACAATAACATATTTCTATATGTGTTACATTGAATGCTTCAAGATTATAACCGTGGTATTTAGGTAGTTATTCTTAATTCCAAAGAGAAAGAGGACAAGAGGGTCACACACTAAGTGTATCTTCATTCTTGGTTAAATTTTATAAAAAAAATTTACAAGATAGAATAAATAATATTTATTTGGATTTGGTTGACCACTAGAACATAATTAGAAATTATTTGAAATAAAAAATGAGTTGAATAAAAATAATAAATATTTAGTTCTATTTTTTGAAAATGTAATATTTATTATATGTATCCTAGAATAATACATTGGTATTTATTTAATTAAAAAGTCATTATTCGAGGATTGATATATATCGATGAGGGAAAGTAGAACAAGATTAATTTTTCAATTAGTTAATATGAAATTTATTTATATTATTAATGTGTTTCAAGTGATTATTAATAATAATAAAATTATTATTATTAATGGTCATGGGGTTAATTTTGAATATTAAAGATGGTTTTGAGCTTGTTTGTGATTATTCATCCCTAAACCAAATATAATAAATATATAATTAAATCACATTCCTAATTTTCAATTAGTACAGACAATCGATATAATTATACTATATCAATCCCTAGATAGATTTGAAGAGATATTGAATTCTCTCAGCCCTTCTTATCTTAATATAATGAGAGATAATAAAGATTTATTCCTCTTAAGATGAATTCTACTTCAATAAACCATGAACAACAGAAGTTGTCAAAATCATTCATGCTTTCACTCAATGATTCTACAGTACCATTCAGATATTTTGGTACATGTTTTGATCACTATTAGAAGGATTCTATACATGGACCCTACTTCTCAAAGATGGACCAAGGAGTTTTATTCCACCATAAAATCAACAAAAGAATAACAAAAAGTTAGATATAATTCAATATATGCTTATAAAATTATTATAAATTACATGTAAAGATCCTTGAATTTTGGATTTTAATTTTATCATAGTTAATTAATATACTATTTTCAATGAAAATTATGTTATGATCGTCTAAAATAATGATAACATGTGATTTACCACTAAAATATGGGTTTTCTATACCTTCAAAGGATGCATCTATTGCACCTAGAAACTACAACATGTCCTTCACCCAAATAGATAATCACATCATATATACTATCTTAGTATGGACATATAATTCATATATTTATCTCAAACAGGGGAAAAATTTGTTTATAATTATATGATATGATATATACCATTTTGATTAAACTTTAACCGATAATATGATCAATAACAAACCCAACCTTCCCCAGACTAGTTAACCCTCAGTGATTTTTTAATAATGGTATAAATGTATGATGTTTATTATGATATATATCTCACAAACATTAGGTATTTTGGACTAAAAATATGAACCATGAACCGCTATTATAATAAATACATAGTATTTAAAACTCTATATCATATACTTCATGGGTCATCAAGTTCACAAAACTTTATTTACCTCAGGAGCATATTCTGTTTTCCAATGAAAGAATTTTACTCACACTAATAATAAAATTTCATCATAACCTATATAATTAGTCATGATAAACATCCAATATGGGTAACTCAAAGTCATAATTTGAGAGGTTAATTATTGTTACACCCTACGATATGTATATCAATATATACATATTAGCAGCCAATGTGAAGGAATGATAATGTAAAAATTATCTTTTTTTAATGTTATACATTTTATATTCTTAAAATATTTTCGAAAACATAAAAAACACATATATTAGAACCCAAATAGCAAATAAAATATGATAAACTATCGGAATATCCTTATATTTGATTCACTTTCTTGGAGTTTCATAAACTCATTACATCTCTATATATTTTCGTCCTTGTATCTATGTCACTATCTGATAAAATCCACCCTCATAACTCTTTAGAAAGTAAAATATGTGAATAAATATAGTTTTTATAAAATATATACTTAGTAATTACATTCCTAATATTTACCTCCTCGAACATATTCAAACTCTTTATCATTACAACATTAAATGTTATGATGCTAATGACTTATAATGTCTATATAAAAAATTCTCTATGTATATTATTTTTCTTATTAAAAAACTCTCCATTAAATTTTTCCTTGAAATATAATATTAACTGATGATACTATTTACACTAATAATTTACCAAGACACCCGAATCCTTTTAGGATATAAAGTAAAATTCAATTTTTATTTTGACTGGCATAAGATATTATTTTTTAAATTTGAAATTCACTAAGTTTAAACATACTCTTAATCATCTCTTAGATTCTATATAAACTTTTTAATGTCATGATAATCTTTTACAACTTCTTTATGATGTGGAAATAAGTAAACTTATTTAGTGGTAATATTTAACAAATAATATATTATTTCCATATCTTATGTGGCATTCTATGTTTTTAAATAATATTCGTGAAAATAATATTATTCTACGAAATATTCCACTGATCTTGTTGGAATCTAAATTCATTAAAATATAAAAGATATATGGACAAAATATTTTATCTTGGATATTTATTTTATCCATGTATACTTTTAAAACATGTTAAAGAATCAAATTATTCATAAATAACATGAATTGAATATACCATCTCAAATTATTCATTACTATACTATATTTAATAAACTCCTATTATCACATAAGAGAAATTCTACAATTATTCACATCATTTACAAATATCCATCCAATATTTATATATTCCATTACATTAAAATATTTTATGTAGAAGCACTGTACTTCATTACATTAATTCGAACTACATGTTTTATTAATTATTTATTTTATTTTGAACTCTTGTATATTTACATTATTTTTAATGTATAATTTTCATATCAAATATCCTTAAAAATGAATAATTAATTTATATAAAATTGGTACATGAAATTCCATTCATCTTCTATAACCCCTTCATGTATCTTGGATAGTTTAATCATAGAGAATCATGTATTTAATTATTGATAATTCTTAACTTCAATGAACTCGAAATTTTACTCAAAGAATAATTGTTAAGACTTCTAACTAACTTTTATTTATTTTTTGGTTTGAAATTTCACCCACTTATATTATCAATACAACACCAAACTCCAGACATCATATATCCTAGTTTAAATTTCATCAAACGTTTTTTTATAAAAATAGGGTAAACATATCTTGAATGTAATCACACTATTAATATATTTCCAACTAAACAAATTACAAAACTAGAAAAATCCTTAGAGGATATCATAGATATCACATATTCATTAAGATACTCAATCATATTGAGTACATTAGTAGAAATTAATTTTTTTTTGATATTTTTCATATAATTATTTTTATACCTCAAGTCTATCATTCAATGCTTCCATAAGAATATATAATCTTTTCTTGAACAACCTCAATAGTTTGTTACTTATAAGGGGTTTACTACAACATATAGAATTTTTTTCCCATAAAAACATTTCTAAAGTTACTAGTATTAAGATTTTCTTATAATAATCTCCTCATTTTCAAGGATTGATATCAAATATACGATGCATGATAATGACGATATTCATTTGAGAAGAAAACATTTTTTAGATGTGTATCATATTTTTAAAACATTTAATAGATACATTTTATAAATGTGATCCTTTTTAAATTATGAACCATTTTCAATTATTCATATCCATTAGTTGGATAAGAATCATATTTCATCATGATTTACAATATTTACCATATAACTAATCCATGTCTATATTTGGTATAAAAATATTATCTATCATATCAAAAAATAATCTTAGATAGCTAAGTGTATAATTCTTTATCGAAATCCACCATATGGGTTCACATCACTCAATTACTCTAGTATCCTCATAGTTAGGGTTAACTAGCTATGTAAAACTGAAATAAAATTCCATGAACTAGGAACCTAACTATTAAGGTCACCTCATTACTTTATTTCCTTACAAAAAATAATATAGGGGAACCCAACATTGGAAATGCCTAACTGATTGAATGATAACGATTTTGAAATGTGAAACATTGGATGAAATAAAATGCTTAGTATTTTTAAGGGGGTTTAATATTATCATATTATCTCATGTTATTCCCATTTACATGTATACATGGTTCTAATGATTTTATTTTGAATCATATTCCTTCCACTGAATAAATTTTTTCAAAATATATTAATGTGTAAATCATTAAATTCATAGCTTGTGTGACTAACAGAAAATGAAAGCCAATTATATCTAAACATGTAAAAATGTATCCTATAAATAAGTTAATGAAACCCTTTCATGTAATGGATGAATTATATGAATTCTATAATCCCCACTAGAGTATGTTTGGAGCCAAAGAGTGGTAACCCTCAATTTTTTAGATAAGGAAAAAGCCTCCAGATTAGTGAGAAATCTGACTTCAATTTTTTATACGAAATGGTATTTTACTCAAAATTTACTTCAAATAAATTATAATTCTAAAAACAAAATTTTATAAATCACGATTGACTACTTAATTCATGATAATAACTCAAAACTATCCAAAGTCAAGGAAAACAATAACTAATTCAATTATCCTACCTAGAAAATAACTTCTTTAGATGCAAGTATGATAATATATATAATAATTGTAACAATTTGAACTAAAGAATATACATATATCCATAATATAGAAAAATGATAACTTTGAATAATAAACAAAGGGAATATACAAAATAAATGAACAATTCATTATTTAAACATGAGACCGACTATTTATGAAAATTTTATAAATAAAGATAAAAATTAATACATCATAATATATATATATTCAATATAGACATTAGATATTTCGGAATATAGAAACTTTCTATTCATTCCCAATATGAAATATTTATTATTATTCATTATATAAAATTTATATAAATATATGATATTATATGAAATATAAAAATTTTATATTAAAATATATTATTAAAATAATTTAATTAATCCAAATATCATATATTAACATTATTTAATCATTGATAAAATCAACCATAAAACATAATTTGATGTGCTTTAAATAATTTCTCATATATGGCCCTTAATCTGAACGATTAAAAATAATTAATTTAAAAAATTCATAATTTTAAATAAATACAAACTCTTTTATATTTTTTCCACATTTTTTAATTTATAAAGTTTTTTTAAATTACACTTATAATTTCTAAATAGAAATATTATTTCTTAATTATAAGGTATTTTATAAAAGTTTGGAAAAGGAATGTCAATATTAACTTTGATTATTATAGATATTTAATTATGAAATGTTTTAAAAAAAATTAGTTAATTAATTGTAAACATTTTAAACCTAATCAACATATATTAAATTTAATAAATTAATAAATATAAAAAAATACATTTTTCATAATTTATAATTATTTAATTTCATTCATAATTTAAAATAATAAAACACATTTTTTCTTCACATTTTATGTTTAACGATATGCTATTTTGTGTAGGATTAAAATTGTGGGCTATGATTGTCTAAGAAGAAACCAGTACAACACATATTCATGGATGTTTAACCCAAAAATATTCATGCCATGTCATATTATTTCTATACGATGTGCCTGATATAAGATTTACTAAGCACCTATATGAGATTATATCATCACTATTATGAGGTTAAATTAGTGATTGGGTGGGATTATCACATTTTGTTGGATGAAATTAAACAAATGTGTAATCTCTTATATATGATTAACTTCAAATAATTTTATATGGTAATTATTTTTCATAAGGTTTGTTTAGTGATGAATTCCCTATGTAAGATGAATATTGGATTTTGCAGGTAATGAAACTGTATTGTACTGTGTTTCATATGAATAGAAAAATTATCCTGTATAATCAATCACTTGGGGACCTATTTGGGGTGAGCTAGTGGACCCGTGTAGGGTGAGAGATCACACTAGAAGTAGTGTCTGGCTTATGTTACCACATATAAATGTTTCAACGCCAATGAAGACTACACTATCAAATAACATAATTTTGGACACCCCGAACGCAGATTATGTTATCACATAACCTAATATCACAAACCCCCAATGTAAATTACATTATAACATAACATAAGTTGCAATCGCAAATACTTATTACATTTTTCATATAATGTAATGTTATTCATAGTTTAGTTTCTCATTCATTATTCATGAAACACACTATATCATTAATAGGTAATTTAGTGCACTATTTTATAGAATCAATCAAAATTCCATATTATAACATTATTTCAAGAATAAAATGGCTTGGTGAAGATAAAATACCACTATTATTTTTTATGATAAATTAATTCAAATACTAGTAGTGGAAGAAATATAAATATTTTAAACCAAAGATCACTGTGTGATATACCAAAAACAATAATACAATAAATGAAGAACATTGCATGTCTACCTATCACCATTGTTCATAATAGAAAAAATATTCTTCTATTCATCATAAATATCACCAAAGAGGAAAAAAAATTACTTTCCTTCTCAATGGTCTATCAATGGGTTGATTTGAATCCCTCATATTAGGTATAAGACCCTCCTACCTTTCATGAAGTACTATAATCTCATACAGAAAAGGAGCATGAGAGAGATATGGGTATGTGAGAATTATCCAAGGCCTGGTCTAGCTCCCAAACATCCATCATGTGGTGGTAGGATCCATTATATAATCCTCATAGGAAACACCCCTCTTATCCGTCCAATAACTCATACATTTTATTATTTATCAGCTATGCATGCAGTTACAAACATTTAATAACCCCATAGCCAAAACATTTCATATATGTTTTTTATTAAGGAAACAATTTAATTAATTTTTGATTATTAGTGGAAGAATTGTGAGAATTATTTTATAAAATTTTGATGCTCATGCGCAAGAAATTAAAGCAAAGGTAGTGGTTGAGGAATATTGTAGCCTACCATATACATATACGATTCCAAAAAATATGTTCAAATCACATCACATTATTATATACATTGGGGAATATATATTTCTAATGAACCGTGTTTTTTTACTTGGGAATATATCCTCCAATTCTTTTGGGGTTTTTTGTGAATTTATTTGAATTGGGGAAGATATGTAGGAAATTAAAATAAATTTAATAAATATTGATAAATTACTTCAATATCAAAGCCATAAGATTTTTCATTCATTTACATAGATGGTTAGTGGAAAATACCCCATTTGGTTCAGGTTAGTGAGGTGTAACAATATTTCTTGGGTGATCATAGGATGTTTGGTCTAGATGAGGATGATTCATGGATGAAGTATTCACGTGAGTCAAAATATATAATTTTTGTAAATAATAAAAGAACTATCTCCAATTTTAATATAAATATTTAGTGATAAGATCATGAGTTCACTTTTAGTCTTATTTGAACCATGAAGAATCATTTAATCCTCCCAAGGGTTATCTCACTGAGAGGATCATCTTTCCCATGTAAGATTTAATATCTTAGTTATCATGTTGAGTTTTTATTGACTGAAGAGATGTTCAAAGTTAGTTTTTAGATGAGTTTATCTCTTTGATGTTGAATGTGTCGCTATGGTAGGATTTTCTCACCCTTCAGTTGGGAATCTCTAATGTGGTAATGTTTGGAGTTGAGTTCATAAAACTTATATTTAATTATATTTGAAGTATTATATATGAAATGGAAAGGGAATGGAATTTTGATGAAGAACTAAATTTATAGATCTAATAATAGGTTGTCTTTTTTTGTTTGGCTTCATATTTTGAGGTGGTGATGAAGTATAGGGTGATAGAGAAGAGGTTATCATGGACAATATCATAATAATAATAAAATCATTATAACTTCATGAGGAGTAGATCTAAAGAGATGTGATATCGTTTTTTTCTGAAAAGGGGAACAAGTTGCAAAGAGTCGATCTTAGCCTACTTTTTCCATTTTTATATATCTCTTAGTTATCAATATTCTATCATAAGATTTGGTATAGTTAGTTATTTTTATGTAGGATGATAAAATCAATGGTTTCGATATCTATCCATCCGTAGTAGTTAGTGTGAGTAAAGAAACTAGTTTTAGAGAAATCCCTAGTAGTAGTTTCCTCTTTCGACTTATTAGTGGTATTTGGGTTATTAGGAATTTTGGGTAATAATGGTTTGATAAAGTAGGTAAATAATAGTCTCTAGATATTCCCATTCCTAGGGGAATATGTTTTTTCATGGGTGAGGAGGTATAAGTTTTAAATGGATTGAGGCAGAGTATAAATACATGGTTAGTTACATACTATGGAGTGGAAAATTCTATGAGGAACTGATAACATTCAAGGTTCTATTTACCTCTATTCTAAGATACTCTTTGATTTAATTGATTTGGTAGTTTTAACTAGATATATATATATTGCATGCATATGTTTAAGAGTGTTTTAATGCACTGATTTAGGTAATTTAATTTTTATTTTTTCTAATATTTTGACTATTTGACTTGTTTCGTGCTTTATGGATGGTTAAAACCAATATTTGGGAAAAGTAACAGAGATAGAAAAATTTAGGAGCTAAAATAAACTTCACACTACGACATTAAGCTACCCTACACGACACCATAATATTGAATTTGAATGCCAAAATCACTTGAATATATAGTAGGACGAAGAAGATGAAGGTATTAATTTTCACTTCCTGAAACAAAAAACATCACGAGTTTTATTATTTTAGTCAAGTGAGAGATATAGAGAATTGTGTGGCACATTTTCATGTTAAAAAAGAATAATCCATTTCATGCCATGTAAAAAATGTCATTTAATTAGAAGATACATATTTTTAAAATATTTCACTACTCATTTCACACCATGTAAACAATACACATTTTGATACTGTCGGGAATATGGAATTTTTAAGAACTATAGTAAAGGGTTTGAAAATTAGGCTTATATAACCACCCCTTTTCCACACACTAGAGATATGTTGGAGCTTGGGGAGAGATGCATCTGATGACCAGATGACTGGTGCATGATTCTAGAGCGCCCATGCTGCAATTCTTCACCACCTTTCATATAAGGGTATCCAGGATGCTCATTTTCATCATGTCTATGATGAGTGGGTAATTACTTCCATCGAAGGTTATGTGATTGTAGGGTAAGTGCTTCTAAGTGATTATTTGTATTTTCTTTTAATGTTTTGGATTGCTAAAAATATATTTATGTATTCCAATTCTTATACTTTTTGAAATTTCATGACCTTTTTAATGTGAATTGAGTTGTTTTATTTTTTTTCATAAATTAATTAGCATATGATTTTTATGATTGTATAATCCTAACATGGAATTGACTAAGAGGTTCCCCAAGACGATTGGCCACATGACCTCATGCACACTTCTGTGTATTCTAGAGGATGTTGGATATCAGTAATGGCCTAGGGAATGTCCTTGGAGAGACTATGTGCTCTTGATAAGAGTGTGGTACTACGATATATAGAAATATAAATAAATTAAAACCATAAATAAATAAATAAAATAAGTGGAATAATAAATAATCTAGAAAAATAAATAGGTATAATCTTAATCAATATCAGGCAAGAAAATTATTATCATGTCACGATATTATATAAAATGGTAGTACACAAGATGTATGGGTATGATCATATAAAACATGATAAAAAAATAAATAAAGGCCAAAATATTCCACAACATGAATCCAAAGGATATGATCAAACCTCTACCCTCACACTCCATCCTAGTGTTTAAAATCAAATATCAAAAGACAACTTCTTCCCTTGTCTACACCTATAATCATGAAGTTAGTTTGAGTATTATAGGTATCCTGAGTTGGGAGTGAGATATACTCAGAAGGCCTCCACTAGTGGTTTCTAGAAATATATAGTCTATTAATATAAAATTATTAGTATGGAGGGAATTAAAAAAGGTAGAGAAAATAATAAATAATAAAATAATATTTTTTTGTTCAGGTTTCTCATGGAATACCTGACCAAAATTACATGCTTCATCCAAATAATGATATCTTTAAACCAAATTCAAAATGTACAACTAGAGTATATGTGTGGATGTATATATATATATATATATTTCAATGTGTGTATTTATAAATACATCAAAAGTGTTATAGCTTTCATATATTTGAGCATATCTAGGTTTCCCTAAAAATAAAATGAAGCAAGAACATAACCAAATCATGTTGTTTAGCTTGGTTGATGTATCCTTAAACATAGTAAAAATGCATACGTAGTAATTAATTAAAAAGGCATCCAGAGTAAATAATTAATAAGGAATCATGATTAATGAATTTAAAAGGAATATTGAGTAAATAAGTAATGATTCGTCTTGACTAAATAATTAAAAAGGAATAAAGATCCCATCCAAGGTTATCCTTAGAGAGGAATCCAAATTATCACTCTCAGATCACTAAAATAAACCATAAACGCAAGAGTTCATCCAAGTCCATCAGTAAGTCAAACCCAATTATCACCCTCATCATGTTGTAAGGCATAACCCTCTGAGCCTATCCCTGGTATCTATATAGGGAAGCAAGTATAACCCATTTAGTTATATAACACATTTCACACTGAGTCCATCTAATTTATCCATCAAGGAACCAAGTATCACTCATGAGTATAATACACAAGGTGTCCTCCCTATGATTCTGTCCAACATATTCTATAAAAGAAACCAAGTATTTCATTCAACATACTAATATACTTTTACAATTATAATAGAAATAATGATGAGCCTATCCAAGGTGTTCCTAAGTTGGGACATTTGTATCTCCCTCTTCTTGGCATAAGAATATGGTTTTACCTAGCATGAAGTTCATACCATTTATTAAATTCATTAACAATCAAAAAAAAGGTGATACTCACACACCTTAATTTTTTGGTTTAATATAACTCAAAATAAATAGATCTTTGGCATTTAAAGAAAGAACACCCTTAGGGGTGGTTCTAATTGAGGAAAAATAGTTCTAACATTGCATGCTGGAAGAACTATTGAGAACATCATTCCTTGCGCAAAAGATGTTGCAGTTTTAATATTCACATCAAGACAAAGCACTTTCATCCCCAAGGAAAATCAGTGATTTCCTTGAAAGAAAACGAGATAAACCTTCTTGTATCGGATTCACAATTGAATATTTTTGGAAAGTTCTCTAAACACACACAGTCTTTAAAATTATATATAGTTTCTTTTAAAGCCTTTGGCTTTTCAGTTTTTCACATCATTATATTCAATACATCCAATGTTATTTTTCACCTTTATTCTGAGGTTGACTATTATAGACTATAAGAAAATAAATTATTGTAATTTGGGGGTTTTTCTATGAATTTTCTTAAATGGACTATAGATTTTGACCCATATGTTGAGTCTCCCATTGTTATATTTTGGATTGGTTTCCCTAGACAACCTATTCAAATGTTCTATAAAGATGTCCTATTTCTGATCTTCAACATCATTAGAAACCCATTGATACTTGATTCAGTGAAGAATAATATCTCAAGACCATAGATAGCTAGAGTTTTCATTGAAAATGATATCTCTTATGTGCTGCCATCTCATATCAGGATTTAGAATGGAGATCTTGGTTACATTCATGATATAGTTAATATAGAACTACCCATCTATTGTAATAATTTAGTTAAGGTTGGACATGCCCCGAATGAGTTTGATCATAAAATATCACATTCTAAGGCTATAAGAGAAATTTGTGTGGAATAGAGAATGTATGAAGTCAAACATAAAGGGATAAATATTATCCATATAGATGATGTTGGTTCCTCAGAAGTTAGGGAACCCACTGAAGGGATATTGAGTGACAAGAATAAAGATCTAATGGTAAAGCATGATAAGCCTATTCAACTTTTATATCATCCTATTGAGGATAAGGGTATGCAAGGTCTTGTTGATGCTATGGACAATGAATCAGGTTCCATCCTGAATCCTCCCACCCAGGAGGAGGATTAGGAGAATCATAATTAAATACATGACACATTGGATAAGGATCAATATGACCTCTTTAATTCTAGTGAGACATTGGGGGAAGTTGATGACCAACCTGATCAAATTGAGGAGGCCTGATTAAAATCAATATCTGTGAAGGAGAAAACACAATGGTGTATACTGATGGATATATTACCCATAATTCTAAAACAATTAGGAAACATATATACTAATGTAACCTTGAATGAATAATTTTTACCGGATCCTTGGAATCCTCCTAGATGGAATGAACTGAACTAACAACGCTACCAATGGATGTTCCAAATGCAGCCTCAGGTTTAGATGAAGAGGATGATAAAAGAAAAAAATTTCCAATGTATAGGGATGCCTATTTCATTGATGATTATTTTAGGGAATAAGTTTATGTATGATTGGATGAGAAAAATTACATTCTAGAAGAACAAGAATGGTGATATCACATCAAATGCTTATCTTAAAATATGGGAGTTTATGTTATTTATGATACTAGGAAAGTACAAAAGAATCCCTAACATTAATTTTAGAGATATTCTTTGGGAATTATGTTTTTTCTAATTTTATGATTTGTTATCTTATGAATTTAGTGATGATTTTTTATTCTTGTTGAGTTGTTTGTTCCTATTAGTTTTAGTGTATTTGGTTTTTTATTGTAGGTTAATTAGTACCACATGCCTCATTTGTCAATTTGGTTTGAACTGTGATTCCTTCTCTCCATCTATTACATGACCAACTTTGATGATTTGGGATTGTTTTTTCAGTTCGTTGTGGTTGATCTCTTGGCCTCAGATGGAGAACTTTTTGTTGATGGTCAGGCATCTTCAGGTTAGTATCCTAACAATTATACTTTTAAAAGTCTAAAAATATACTATTTCTTTCATGTGTTTTTCCGATCTATCCTGCTACTGATAGAATTTTTTGGAGCATGGATTTCTCAAGGTTATTCTATTATGTCACATCATACACTCCATGTTGAAAATATATGGGATAATGAAGACTTAGGCTCTACACCAACCATGGTTTACACCTTGTAGATATGTGATTCTCTCTTGACTCTTCTCTTTCAGTTTTTTTGTCCTTCATTGTTGGTCTCTTCATGATATATTCTTTTAATGCTTTATTGGTGCAAGCACATTGCACTCAGTGCCCTATCATTGTACCCCTTTTTTCTTAATAAATTTGGGGCGTGGGTTGGATTACCAACTCTTGCCCAATCTTTCTCAATAAACATATATTAGGATGGTTGACATACACATGTCTGTTTTGGACAATTGAATCAAGCTAATGTGATACAAATCACCGAAATTGATAAATAACTTGAAAATATGTTATATGAGCATGCACCAAAATAGGGAAAAATATGTTGAGATAAACTATTAGTGGAAGAAACATGAATTATGATCCTTCCATTACAAATCCAACATAACAAATGGATAATAATATATAGATCATATAAAGAATAATTGAAGGAAGGTAGGTTAGTAAGATGAGGATCCCCCTCACGTGGCTCCAATTGGAGAACAAAAAGGTTCTGTAAAGAAGAGGGTTCTACCCCCTTTTTAAAAAAATCCAAGAAATATAAACAACATGTACTATATATTAAAATTTTGTATTATTCATTACATGCATATATAGTACACTTCAGGTAAATATCATGTATTTTCTATCCCTAGGAAAACCAAATTCACAGTGTCCAAGGGGTTTGGCAAGGGTGACTCACATCGTGTATACTGAATACACTTCAAGATTTTAATTAACACTATGTATTTATACTACACCAATCCTCCATCCCCCATGTTATCTTACCCTCAAAGGAGACGTATTGCCTAATGGCATGGTTACACGATCCTAATCAAAAAGAGGAATTTAATAAGGGTTTACTGAAAATTAAATGAATCCATACGTCTCTGAAATGATGGAACGTTATAACATCCCCATCATAAAAAAACTCATCCCCATGTTTCCCTGATGAGGTTGGTAATAAATCATCTAATTAGAGTTTTTTCCACTAAGCTTTTACATTAGCCTTTCACTCCCAGGTCTCATCCTATACATGGTCATGCTGTAATAACCCTCCAAATAGAGTAAGTGTCCTACCCTAGAGAGCCTTCATGCTTTAATATATTATATGTATCTGATACTCCTTAGGGAAATATCTACGTACATCTCAATATCCACATGTTCAAACAAATGAGATGGGTTGGGATGATGTTGAAAAATCTTCGATACATGGATGTCGTCATGCATGGACTTATACCTCTGCTATAATTCCAAATGATAGGCTACCAACTCTACTATCTCCATGATATCAAGAGGTCTGATATAATGAGGTGGTAGAGTTTATTTTCAATGAATCAATATATGATCCAATCTCAGAGAAACTCATAGAAATTACTCATGTCCCACCTCGAAATATAGAGGTATAAGATAATGGTCAGTATAAGACTTTTACCTAGACTGAGTTGTCACCATATGCTTCTAAAACATCCATAATTGATCTGAAGCCTCTTACACAAAACGAGGACCTAGTAGTGCTTACTCAAATTCTTCTAACTAGAACATGGGTGAATTTGATGATAAATTGTAAAGGTCATCATATATATCCATCTGAATAGTTTCTTGAAAGATTTTATTTTAGGAAACCTCAACCAGATGTAGGTGTATCTCTTATAAAACTATAAAATCAAGGAAACATGCCCAGATCATATCCACTATAACCCATATCATCTACTCAGACTGACCATCAGTCTAAGTGTGATATGTCATACTCAGAAGCACTTCTAAACCTAGTTATTACTCTTTTCCGAACCATGATGTAAACCAAGTGTATCGTTCTAATACATTAGAATGGGGGAACCCAATAAAGAAAAAAATCTCCAAAAAATAAATCCTCCAAATCTCATAAACTAATAAGGTCTTTTGGATAGGTAGGAAGTGTGTTACCGTGGTTAACATATCGATGATCACCCATTCTAAGTCACTAACATTAGAGGATCTTGAATAATACATAATGAATTCCATAATGACATCATCCCATTTAAACTCAGGAAAGGATAGAGGTTGTAAAATTCTAGAAAGTAATTGGTTCTCCACCATGACCGACAAATAAGTGGAAAACTAGGTGATAAATCCTAAAATCAACCTCTTCTTACTAGACCCCCAATATATAAGACCTATCAAAACTAGAAAAATTGGCTATTGAAATGGTTCAAAATCATGGAAATAGGGACCAGAACCATGGATGTAGCCTATAGCCACAGTTTTCCCCAACCGTGGGTGCTATCACCATGGTAGTTGGTTATGACCAATTTCCATGGTTTTAACTATGTATATAGGTGTCCCGTTGCCACATTTTTCAGAACTGTGGAAATAGTAGTATTCATTTTCAACCATGTGTTTTTAACTATGCCCACGGTTTAAACCGTGGCAATATCCCTATAGAACTATAGAAATAGCCTTAAAATAATATGTGCCTAGCCAGATTTGATCGTTGCACCTTCACTTAACATTTAGTAAGATAACAACTACCCCACCAAGTGTTTTTTTGTATAAATATAAATATATATATATATATATATTTTTATATTTATTAATAAATAATATGGAAATATCCTGAAAACTATGGCAATAGTTCTTCACAAAATTATTGTGGTGGGAAAATGTTTCTCCCATGCAACGGTGGGAGACATATAGGAACGATTTTGAAAACTGTGGCTATTTCCCTTCGATAAAAATAGCATATTGCCACAGTTTTCAATTGTAGAGACCTGAATCTTGACGTACATGAGCATTACATTAATTTTGTGGAATACTTAATACATAAAAAAAACAGACTCACAAGGACCGTAATAGTTTAGTGTCTTTGGAAACTTGGAACATAATCTTCTAATCGTGGTGAAAGATATTCAACATCTCCCATAAAGATCTTCCCCTTTTTTTCTTACCTAATACCTTTATTTATATCCTAGGGAAAAGAAAACATAAAAAGGGTGAGATCAAATGCTCAGTAAGGGTAAGCATGGATAAAATAAAACATACCATATAAATTTGAACTTAAAAAAAATGAACGTAATGTTTTAACATCAAAATCTTGATCAATGACATAAAACACGGAAGTACGTAAGGAATAGATCATAAAGAAACAGTAATAATGATAAAATAGAATGGGAATAAAACATGTAATTATGGAAACCATTCAGCACATGTTATGATTTCCATAGTAGCCAAGGCATTTCTGCCAAGACCATCTTAATGGACAATGTCCCTTTCTGAATCGAGTTCACTCCTCGTTTCAGTCTTGTAACACTGAACCAAATTAACTAACCATTCCATCCATGTCTATCTCATGAGATATAAATCTTTACCCAATGCATTGGAGGGAGATATAGGTCCCACCCATCTCTTAATGAAATCATTCTTTCTTATGCCACAACATAAACATAAATTATTCATCATAACCCAAAGAATAAAATGGGTTTCATAAACATCATCCCATCATCACATAATCCATATAAAATAAATGGATATCATTTCATAATAAGGAAAGTGAAACCATGTAAATCATAGAGACATGATACATGAAATATACACATATAAAATAATGTCATCTTAGATGAAAAATGGTTTTGAAAAAACACTTGAAATGAATTCTTGAGGAAAATATCCTTTCTTCTTCAAAATAATTTTCTTTTCACAAAATTTCATGCAATTTTAAAAGAAAATGATTTTGTTGAAAATGGTCATGAAATCTTTTGGAGGAAGATTCATGAAAATAAGGCTTTTTAATTACCGTAAAAAATCCTTTCATGCTATATAAGTTAAAAAAACATTCTTCTCGTACTTTTGCCAGAAAACTCAAAAAGTACCTCGTAAAAGAAAGATTCCATACATACCATGTAGTAAAATTACAAAACTGGGTAAAAAGGACTTTAAACATACATGAAACCATTTTTAGGAAACCTAGGCATGGATGAGAACAATAACCCCAGTAAATACTTACGAATAAACAATCTCGGATAAGAACGAGATTGGAAAAGTTATCCCTTACCTTAGGTCTGATATGCTTCGTATGGATCCGAACCTCGTTTATAACGATTTAAATAAGTCATTGACTTATTACAGAATCATATTCATTGTTATGATATCATAAATGGTTCACTTATGTCTTTATATTACCCATTCTTTTGTAAATTAATGTTAAAGTAGCGTTTTCGGTAAAATCGTTTCTTTTGTCGTTCGTGTTTTAACTTGTAATTATTCATATGATTACTTAGATAATGGTTACTTACATCCAGAATGTAAAACATGATTTATATATATTATATATTCAGAATATACATATATATAATAGATATATAAATGGAAAAAAATACACCGTTCATGGAGACGGTAGGCCGTACGTACGCATGAACGCTGTTTTCATTTCCTTATTGAATTGAATGGAATTAAGTATATGAAATACATATATATATATACATAAATCCAGTATCATTATTATTTTATATATTTCATGATTACTTATTATATATACTTTATAATCATTCATGAATGGTTAATCATTGAGAATGATTCTCATCGCGTCGTGGAGACGGTAGTCTGTACGTACGCACTGGCGATGATATCATTTCCATGATCGTGGAATTGTATTGAAGTGTATGTATAATATTTAAGAATAAATATCACTTTACAATAATCATATATAGTCATTATTTACACCATTATACCCATCCATGTCAGGTGGTGGTGGAAAATAGATTACACCACGGTGTGGAGACGGTATTCCGTACGTACGCACGCGAAGTGATTTTGTTTTCCGTAGGATGGATAAATGGTGAAATAGGGTTGTTTCATACATATAATAACATATCAGTATATGAGTGATACTGATTTTATTACATCATAATGAATGAACTATGGAAGAAGAAGTATAAGAAGAAATAAAATTGAAACAATCGGTAACAGATATTACCTCTTCTTTTGACACGCCTTTTTGAAACCTCCTCTTAGGGCACGAAGATTGGTCTTTGAAGAAGACCAGAACCTGTAGGATGTTTCTAGGAAAGTTTAGAAGTGAAATGTGCAGGTATTTGCAGATCTATAAGGCTCAATGTGGTGTGAGTAATATTGGGAGGAGGTTCCCTTTTATAAGGGAGGAGAGGGGCACCTTTGGAATTCTAAAAAATATTAATTTATAATAAATCTAAACCCACTTAAAAACCCCCAAAAAATGACTCATATTCGAATATTAGATGATATAGGGTTGTAATATCATCAAAAAATCAAATTTATACATGTTTGGATCTTATTTTAAACCTTATCATTTTGATTTATCCTTATTTAATCTATTTAAGTTTATTTGTGGTAATAAAATTCCAAATTTTAAATTATAACAAATAATTACTTATTTGTTGTGAATTTTCCATAATTGGTTACTTTATAACATTATAGACCATATAAAGTTAAATTTTTAATTTTTAAATACTTTTGTTATTTTTAATCAATTTTATAATATGTTATTTTTATAAAATAAAAATAGTGTCAATTTTGACACTTCATTTATTTGAATTTAAATAAAATATATACAGAATATACGATCAAACTAAAAGCATTAATATATTCATAAAAGTTAATATGTATCTATAAAATTAGTGGATCACATTAAATAGTTCATATAATATTTATTTTGTTATTTTTAAAACCATTTATTTGGTTTGTCTTAAAATAAAATAATTACTACAACATTTTTGTATAATTATTTAATATACTTATGTGTTGAATAAAAATTACAAATAAAATCCTATGATCAAGATAAATCTATTAACTTTCACATTAATACTTTTACAATAATTTATCATCTTAAAATCACAATATTTAAATTGTTATATTTATTAAATTATGAAGGTGACAACTTTGGCATCATTTAAATGAAAATAATATAAGTGTCATAATCACTTTTATAAGGCTCTAAACGGTAATATATTAGGTAATTGGATTATTAGGGTATATATATACACTACCACTAAGTTTTGGTCAGGTTTGTGGGCCTTTTAATGGGTATTATTATATCAATAAAAACTATATTACTGATTTTTCAGTTAATAAATAATTTCTGTATCATTAATGTATCACCATTAATTACAATTATTTAGTCCCTAAAAATTCTAAATAAATTTTGATGATGTTGATAATTTTATTATCTTTCTAGATACTACTCATGTTTTATGTTTTATGATGTTTATCACTAAATTAAAATTATTATACTTATAAGATTTAAGAGAGTGACATGTTGTCACTTTCGTTGGTTTTAATAATAATTAAATTACTTTCATGGTCAAAAGTCTATAACATTAATCTAATACGACCATTAGGTTATATGGGTCTACTTTTAGCCATCCAATAGAATTTGGGCATGTGTTAGGGTAATTTTATAATATTATATTTACCCTTAATTACCCGATTTACCTTTAACTATGTTAAATAATATTTACTGTAGTTACTATTCATAATTACCAAAAATAAAAAGTATCTTATTAACATAATTTGGACCCACGGATTCCAAATATAGAATCCATTTTTCCAAATTCAATACACAATAGTTGCATAAATTAAATTAAAATTAATCCCATTGTCGAAAGAAAATGGGTTTTTCTTTAAAACATTGCAAAAGATTGAATTGATTTAACCTATGAATGCAAGGTAAAATCAATGATAATGATATAAATTATATTAAATGGTAAAAATATATTCTATTTATACTTTAAAACCATTCAATATTATAATTTAACCACATAAGTTATTATGATGAAGAATGTTTTTTTAATTAAAATATAGTGTGTTTTTACTATTCATTAAAATATGAAAGTTATCAGAATAATGTGAAAAATTTATCCAAGGTAATATTTTATATCCTGATTCCAAAAAATAATTTTATTTTAAAAAATTTAACTTATAAACATGTCAAAAACTATATTTAAAGTGGGCGCGCCATCAAAAGGCGGCAAAACTGCATTTTTTTAAAAATATTTATTTTACCCAAAAAATTTATTTTGTTCTTATACCATATTCTAGAAAATGTGTAAGATGAATAATAATGTTATAAATTTCAAAATTTAGTTAATAATATTCATAACAGCTAGTTCATAATAATATTATAATAACATATCATTGTTTAGTAAAACCCGGTATTGCGTACAACACACGCTATCGAAGAAGGTCGTGATTGCGTGTAATGCAAGCCAATTCAGGGTTGCGTATAGTGTAAGACTCCATTATCGTTTCTTTATAATCGAAACCAACCATTTTTCATTTATGAATTGAATATATATATATATATATACACTCAATGATGCGTAGAATAACTTCGATCAAATGAACTTGAAATTGTGTATAACATGATCCAAGAATTGTGTTCTATATATCTCAAGCTAATACAGTGTGTTGTATAGCACAAGATAATCTTGTTGTTGCATAAATCACATGACATCAAATAAATTAAAGAGAATACTTATCATAAAATATCATGTTGTTACATTCTACCCCCCTTAAAATGAATTTTGCCCTCGAAATTCGTCGGGGTTATAAATCGTTTACTATTCATAGAAACCCACATCGTAAAAAGGAATACCAAAACATGGCTTTAAAAACTAAAGTATGAAATGTAATGGTTACCCAAATTAACTCATCACTGGGTTTCCACGTAGGAGAATATAGGTTAAAATATGGATATATAAGAAAAATCTAATTATCAAGTTCTGATGGAGAGTGGTAGAGAACATGGCTATGAAAAAGCCATTAATCACAAATCCATAGATTTGTGATGATCTAAGGTACCATCTGATTCAACAGATATAAGGGCACTAGGACAACATTTTTGGTTTTCAAGATCATTTCCCTAAAGTTGATGAAATTGGAAATAGAAGAAATACTTTCGTGATTTTGGTACAGTCTCACCGTTGTTCGTTCTTTGGACAATTTCCACTTCATCTCTTAACGAAATGAAGTTGAATTTTTCATTCGTGAAGTGTTAGCAGCTCATGTGATAGAATTATGGGACATTCCATCTATCTCAAATAAATTGTTATAAAAGTTATCAGAAATACATAAGTCCATCTATAGTGAGATTAATCATATATGGTTCCTAAAGTGGACTTATACTTCATATATCATACTTTTTAGTATAATAAAACTAGTTTCTACTAAACAGGGACTTCTTGTAGGCCAGTGGTAGGTAATAAAGGCTAGTCGCACTTTGGTTGTGGGTTCGATTCCCATAGCCTTGTCCGACGCGATGGGCTGTCGCCCGTCCTGCAGGTTGTCCTTTTTCTAAAACTACATTACTATAACATCACATAAATAATATCGAAAAAAACTTCTATACTTATACAATACTAACTTATGTCCAACATAATCCATTCCAATCTTTAGGATTATCTATAATACTGCAGTCCACTCTCATAATATAGGGAAAATGATTACCATATATTTCATTTAACAAGCATGTTAATACCATCGTTGATCCCCATATATCATAAGATATGTCTTGTTGGTCATATTACAAACATTCAAAGGCCTTAATCATGTATTCTCTGGAAAAATGAATACCCATTGAACCTTAGTGAAAACATGAATGCAGTTAAAACTTAACATTTTCCACATACCAAAATCCTCAAAATTCTATATACTCTAACCATGATATTACGTAGTCCTTATATCAATCATGAGCTAATGAATACAATCAAACATCTAATTATCTTCTTATTCCTTCATCATGCGCATATCATCTACTTTCCAAAAATATCTGAATAACCTTCCATGGTTACTGGTACCATTCAACATATACTTTCAAATACTTTTGGAAAGACAATAACGTAACAATACTTAGATGGTTCTTTATTCCATAGTACCATACATTATTCTTTATAAATATAAAATCATTCCACTAACTTCTTAAACCACTGACTGAGCTTCATCATTTCATTCCTCTCATATTTCATTTGTAGTCTCCTCATCATCATCTACATAAATACTACTCATATGACCATGATTATTCTCTTCATGAGATTTTACCTTAGGGCATTGGTTTGCATAATGCCCATACATTCCACATTTAAAACATCTAATCATTGTTGATGTCATAGAATTACCATTATCCTTGTCCATGTTATTAACTGAACCTTTTCCTTTGCACTTACTGGCTTTGTGTCCTTCTTTCCCACACCAAAATCATCTTCCAGTTCCATTGAAACAATCTCCTTGATGCCTCTTCCCACATGATTTACATCGGATAAATTGAACATTCTTTCCTCTATGATCATCATGAAACTCTATCATTCTCTTATTATCTGAGTCGGGAAACTTACCAAAGTTGAGATTATTTATGATATTATGAGAATTTTGATTAGGCATAATAACGATTTTTGGACTTCCAAATCCAGTTTCATTTGGATGCTCATGAAGAATATCATTCCATTGTCTGTTAAATCCTCCACTATCGTGAATCTTCCTGTTTCCAGCCATTTTCTAAAATCCAAAAAGAATTGAGTGAGAGGAAAAAATCATGCTTGGGAAAAAAACATAGTAAAGGGGGAGTACCTTCAATATCTAACATCTTAGATTAAATTCTAAGATCGTTACCGTAGTTCTAGGACTATATCCTATACATATACTTATCCTTAGGGACATCCCTAGACATACCATAGAGATATCTCTAGGGATCTCACAAACGTTTTCGCATCCTAGTTTCCAAATGTTGACTAAACCTTTCCTCTGATAACAACTATAGAGACCCAAGGATTGACGTACATGAACATTACATTAATTTTGAGGAATACTTAATACATAACAAAAACAGACACACAAGTACCGTAATAGTTTAGTGTCTTTGGAAACATGGAACGTAATCTTCTAATCGTGGTGAAAGATCTTCAACATCTCCCATAAAGATCTTCCCCCTTTTTTTCCTAAAACCTTTCTTTATATCCTGTGGAAAAGAAAACATAAAAAGGGTGATCTCAAATGCTCAGTAAGGGTAAGCATGGATACAATAAAACATACAATATACATTTGAACTTAAAAACATGAACATAATGTTTAAATATCAAAATCTTGAGCAATGACATAAAACATGGAAGTACGTAAGGAATAGATCATAAAGAAACATTAAGAATGATCAAATAGAATGGGAATAAAACATATAATTGTGGCAACCATTCAGCACATGTTATGATTTCCATAGTAGCAAAGGCATTGCTGGCAAGAACATCTTAATAGACAAAGTCCCTTTCTGAATTGAGTTCACTCCTCATTTCAGTCCTGTAACACTGAACCGGATTAACATACCGTTCTAGCCATGTCTATCTCATGAGATATAAATCTTTACCCAATTAATTTGAGGGAGATATAGGTCCCACCCATCTCTTAATGAAATTATTTTTACTTGTGCCACAACATAAACATAAATAATTCATCATAACATAAAGAATAAAATGGGTTTCATAAACATCATCCCATCATCTAATAATCCATATAAAAGAAATGGATATCATTTCATAATAAGGAAAGTGAAACCATGTAAATCATAGAGACATGATACTTGAAACTTACACATATGAAATAATGTCATCTTAGATGAAAAATGGTTTTGGTAAAACACTTGAAATGAATTCTTTAGGAAAATTTATTTTCTTCTTCAAAATAATTTTCTTTTCACAAAATGTCATGAAATTTTAAAAGACAATGACATTGTTGAAAATGGCCATGAAATATTTTGGAGGATGCTTCATGAAAATAAGGCTTTATAAAACCGTAAAAAATCATTTCATGCTATATAAGTTAAAAAAATCATTCTTCTCGTACTTTTGCCGGAAAAGTCACGAAGTACCTCGTAAAAGAAAGATTCCATACATACCATGTAGTAAAAGTAAAAAAATGGGTAAAAAGGACTTTAAACATATATCAAACCATTTTTAGGAAACATGGACATGGATGAGAACAATAACCCTAGTAAATACTTATGAATAAACAATCTCGGATAAGAACGAGATTGGAAAAGTTATCCCTTACCGTAGGTCCGATATGCTTCATATGGATCTGAACCTCCTGTATAATGATTTAAATAATGTCATTGACTTATTTTAGAATCATATTAATTTTTATGATATCATATATGGTTCACCTATGACTTTATATTATCCATTCTATTGTAAATTAATGTTAATGTAGCGTTTTGGGTAAAATCATTTCATTTGTCATTCGTGTTTTAACTTGTAATTATTCATATGATTACATAGATCATGGTTACTTACATCCAGAATGTAAAACATGATTTATATATATTATATATTCAGAATATACATATATATAATAGATCTATAAATTGAAAGAAATACACCGTTCATGGAGACGGTAGGCCGTACGTACGCATGAACGCTGTTTTCGTTTCCTTATTGAATTGAATGGAATTAAGTAGATGACATACATATATATATACATAAATCCAGTATCATTATTATGTCATATATTTCATGATTACTTATTATATATACTTTATAATCATTCATGAATGGTTAATCATTGAGAATGAATCTCATCGCGTCGTGGAGACGGTTGTCCATACGTACGCACGAGCGATGATATCATTCCCATGATCATGGAATTGTATTGAAGTGTATGTATAATATTTAAGAATAAATATCACTTTACAATAATCATATATAGTAATTATTTACACCATTATACCCATCCAAGTAAGGTGGTGGTGGAAAATAGATTACACCACGGCGTGGAGACGGTATTCCGTACGTACGCACGGGCGGTGATTTCGTTTTCCGTAGGATGGATAAATGGTGAAATAGGGTTGTTTCATACTTATAATAAAATATCAGTATATGAGTGATACTGATGTTATTACTTCATAATGAAACAACTAAAGGAGAAGAAGTAGAAGAAGAAATAAAGTTTAATGAAGTGGTAACAGATATTACCTCTTCTTTCGACACACCTTTTTGAAACCCCCTCTTAAGGCACTATGATTGGTCTTTAAAGAGGACTAGAACCTCTAGGATGTTTATAGGTAAGTGTAGATTTGAAATGGGCAGTGGTTGGCCGAGCATGAAGTCTAAAAGTGGTGTGAGGAAGAGAGGGAGGAGGTGCCCTTTTATAAGGGAGGAGAGGGGCACCTTTGGAATTCCTAAAAATATTAACTTATAATAAATCTAAACCCACCTAAAAACCTCCCAAAATGACTCATATTCAAATATTATACGAGATAGGGTTGTAATATCATCAACAAATCAAATTTGGACATGTTTGGATCTTATTTTAAACCATATCATTTTGATTTATCCTTATTTAATCTATTTAAGTTTATTTGTGGTAATAAAATTATAAATTTTAAATTATAACAAATAATTACTTATTTGTTGTGAATTTTCCTTAATTGGTTACTTTATAACATTATAGACCATATAAATTTAAATTTATACTTTTTTAACTATTTTTTTTATTTTTAAACAATTTTATAATATGTTATTTTTATAAAATAACAATTGTGTCAATTTTGACACTATTCATTTATTTGAATTTAAATAAGATACATACAGAAGATATGTTAGAAATAAAAGATTGAATAGATTCATAATAGGTCATATGTATCTATATAATTAGTGGATCACATTAAATAGTTCATATAATATTTATTTTATTATTTTTAAAACCATTTATTTTGTTTATCTCTTAATAAAATAATTACTACAACATTTTTGTATAATTTTTTAAGATACATATTTGTTGCATAAAAATTTCAAATAAAATACTATGATGAAGATATATCTATAAAATTTCACAATAATACTTTTACTCTAATTTAACAGCTTAAAATCACAATATTTAAATTGATATATTTATTAAATTATGAAGGTGACAACTTTAACATCATTTAAAATAAAATAATATAAGTGTCATAATCACTTTTATAAGGATCCAAACGGTTATATATTAGGTCATTGTATTATTAAGGTGTATATATACACTACCAATAAGTTTTGGTCGGGTTTTTGGGCCTTTTAATGGTTATTATTATTTCAATAAAAACTATATTACTGATTTTTTACTTAATAAATAATTTCTGTATCATTAATGTATCACCATTAATGACAATTATTTAATCCCTAAAAATTATAAATAAATTATCATGATGTAGATAATTTTATTATCTTTCTGGAGACTATTCATGTTCGATGTTTTGTGATGTTTATCACTAAATTATGAATTATTATACTTATAAGACTTAAGAGAGTGACATGTTGTCACTTTCTTTGGTTTTAATAATAATTAAATTATTTTCATGGTCAAAAGTCCATAAAATGAATCTAATCTGACCCTTAGGTTATATGGGTCTACTTTTAGCCATCCAATATAATTTGGGTATGTGTTAGGGTAATTTTATAATATTATATTTACCCTTAATTACTTGATTTACCGTTAACTATGGTAAATAAAATTTACCATAGTAACTATTCATAATTTCCAAAAATAAAAAGTAGCTTATTAACATAATTTGGACCCACTGATTCCACATATGGAATGAATTTTTCCAAATTCAATACACAAAATTAGAAGAAATTAAATTAAAATTAATCCCGCTGTCGAAAGAAAACGGGTTTTTCTTAAAAACAATGCAAAACATTGAGTTGATTTAACCTACGAATTCAAGGTAAAATAAATGATAATGACATAAATTATATTAAATGGTAAAAATATATTTTATTTATACTTTAAAAAAATTTAATATTATAATTTAACCACATAAGTTATTACGATGAAAAAAGTTGTTTTTAGTTAAAATATAGCGGGTTTTTACTATTCATTAAAATATGAAAGTTATCAGAATAATATGAAAAAATTATCCAAGGTAATATATTATATACTGATTCAAAAGAATAATTTTATTTTATAAAATTGAACTTATAAACCTGTCAAAAACTAGATTTAAAGTGGGTGCACCATCAAAAGGCGGCAAAACTGAATTTTTTTTAAAAAATACTTATGTTACCCGAAGAAATTATTTTGTTCTTATACCATGTTTTAGAAAATGTGTAATATGAATAATAATGTAATAAATTTCAAAATTTAGTTAATACTAATCATAACGGCTAGTTCATAATAATATTATAATAACATATCGTTATTTAGTAAAACCTGGTATTGCGTACAACACAAGCTATCGAAGAAGGTCGTGATTGCGTGTAATGCAAGCCAAGTCAGGGTTGAGTATAGTTCAAGACTCATTTGTTGTTTCATTATAATAGAATCCAACCATTTTTAATTTATACATTGAATATATATATATATATAGACACTCAATGTTGCGTAGAATAAATTCTATCAAATGAACTTGAAATTGTGCATAAGATGATCCAAGAATTGTGTTGTGTATACTTCAAGCTAATACAGTGTGGCGTATTGCACAAGATAATCTTGTTGTAGTATAAAACACATGACATCAAATAAATAAAAGAGAATACTTATCATAAAATATTGGGTTGTTACATCAATACCATGGTTATAGTCCATATTACCATGACTATAGCCTACCTATAGCCATGGTTTTAAAAATGGGGACATAGGTCCATGGAAATAGCTTAATTTTCCACGTGTGTATGTCTCATTACATCTTGGTAATCCTAGTCTGAACTACCCAAATAGAGGTGCGAGACTCCATTATAAAGTCTACCCATGTCTGTAGGGACCGAAACATGTTTATGTAAGTGTAGAACCTCATCCTCCACAATAACACAACCATGTGGTATGTCCTCATCTTATAATCTTTCCCTCAAGAGTAATTCATTTGGATCTAATGTTTTTCTCTTCCACACTAATTCCAGAAGGGACGATTTCTTTGAAAAATATTGAAAACAATCAAAACCATGATATTCAAAAACCTCTAGTTTCATATCAGAAAACAAGGACATTAATTACCACTCACTACTGTCCTCTTGGATTCTTTTATCCATGTATTCAGGATTAGGGTATTAGATACTCTATTCCCATTCTTTGGGGTGTAATAAATATCAATTTTAATAAACTATTAGTATTCCACACACCTGTGCTTTCAAAAATTTAGGTTACATTCTTGTGGAAATGTATTGGAGAATTTTATGGTCTGTATAATAAAGGAAAAAAATCCTCAAATATAAAATGCCTCCAATAGAAAAACACATAAACCATATTTTCAATCTCGAGTTCATGAATAGGGTAATTTTTCCCATTAGGTCTCAACTGACATTACCCATATCTTATAACATGATCTACTTACATTAGAACTACTCTTATCCTAATTCCTGATGCATCACATTAAACTCTATAGATTTTTCCATGATCTGGTATAATTATGAACTTCACTAAAGTCAGTCACCCTTTCAACTCATGAATGGCTATTTTTAGTCTCTTTAACATAAGAACTTAACACCCTTTTTAGTCAAGCCTAATAGAGACACATCTAGACATGATAATTACATTATAAAATTCCTATAATTTCTATCCATCCCCATGAAATTGTTCATTTCAAAGACATTTGTTGGATTCTCCTAGGAAACTCCAACACTTAGCTTCTCTGGGTTAATAGAGACACATCCCCCTAAAATGATATGACCAAATAAGTGAAACATATAGATATAAAAGTGTAACTTGATGAGATTAGCATACAACTTATGTTATTGTACTGTATTAATAATTATCACATGTTTCTTGGATTGGTCATTCTGGGTACAAGAATAACTGGATAATCTTTAAAGTATTATATACTATGAAACATTATGTGTGATATGTTAGATGATCTAACATGAACTTGATGGTAGTCCAACCTCAAATTTTACTTAGAGAAAATATTCACTCCATAGATCTGGTTGAATAATTCATCTATATGAATAAGTGGATATCAGTTCCTTTCCATAATCTGGTTCAAACAATGGTAATCCAATCACAAACTGAGGGTACCATCCAAATTCTTGGAGACAGGGATGGGTGAACCATTTGGTGAAATATTAGGTCATATAAAACTCTTTCTTATAAGTATTAAAACTGCTTCATGAGTTCCTCAAGCTTTGTAGTTTCCATTATATACGGAGGACTATACATTAGATCCTTCCCTAGAACTAGCTCAATAGTGAACTCCACCACCTTGATTCAAGGTAAACCCAATTGGTTTTCTGGTAGATAATCCCTGAAAAAATACACCATGTGAGGAAACACTACAAGTCACATTCCCTGATCACTCATAAGGAGGATATTTATACGGGTTGTCAGTCCTCCCTGCCAAAAGTTCTCAGGTCATTATCAACTTTTCTATACATCCCAATCTCCCTTATAAACATAATCACTAACATCATGTGATGTAAAAGACACTCTCTAGTGAAAGAAATCAACATGGGATTTGTATGGAACCAACTGGTCCATCCCAAGATTGAAATCGATGCTTTTTATCTTATGAAAAAATATATTCCATAGGAAAATACATTCTCCCACCTCCAGAAGGAGAAACTAACACTGTATTTTACCCACTAATTAATCCCAAAACAGTGTTTTGAGAGTCATCATTCCACAGAAGTTGTCAATTTAAATGTCAAGCATCTCCATAGTTTCTAATGATATAAAGTAATGTGAAGTGCCTATATGAAATAATTTAGAAACTAATGTTGAGGATACTAGAATATTAAATTTAACTATATGAATACCCAAACTCTGATCCTCGAGTGTAGGACGCATTACACAGATAAGGCCTGATCCATGGCCCGAAGATGTCACCTGACTTACCTGAGGATGTCTTCTCTACATGAGTTATACCTATGAATCTGGACTACCTCATCCATGTCCACTTCTTCAGCCTGGCCCGCTAATAGTACTACAACTCCCTACCTGGAGTGGAGCTATAGATCATATATCAGAATGAGTTGTTGATACCTATCCCTTATCACTAGGATCTGGAGGGAAATTTTAGAAGAAATGATGAAGGTGTCCCATACTACCACAATCTCAACAATCTATTGGGCACCTCAAATAATGGGGCTCTTTATGGCATGTCATACCACACTAATGGAAGACCCCAAAGCTATGCGTGCATGTTTGATATCATAAATTGGGGAAAGAAGATGTTGTAAAATACTGACTAGAATTCTTCCCATACCATAACTGAATTATAATCATCCTAAGAGATGATATCACACTAATATTTAGTAGAATCATGAAGAATATAGTTGGAAATCATGACCCTCTACTCTAGAATCATCTCTAAATGCTTCATGATAATAAGAATAACCTCTAGTGGAGATTCATCATCCGATGGTCTTCCAACCCATGACAATTTGGGAGGTTGTTTCAACTAGAATCCCTGCATCAACTCTTCCATATAAGGGGGAGTTCATAGAGCTCCCTATACAGATTGGATCAACCATAACAATCTATCTTGAAAGAAATCATCAACACCAAGTGGAGGATCTATTGGATGTGCCTCCAGTGTCACAAAAAGAGGTAATATCAGTTTATTAGGCCCCACCAAACTCTTAGCACATGACATGAGGATATCATGGAAGCATATCTCTATAATTTTTATATGCACTCCTTAGATATTATTTAACAATATACATGATCAATGATAATAGAAAAGGATAAGTACATAGCCTTCCTATATATTAGTTAAACCTATCTACCTGATCATAAATCAATGTATGGGTGATGAGAAACATTAAAAAGAATAGAAGAGACACTACCTACTTCCCACTACTAAAGTCAGGTTAGGTTCATGGTCCCACATCACAGAAAATCAGTTCTAGTATATGGACTTCCAATTGCAAGGTATAGAAAAAAAATACCCTTTACATTGAAATTGGTGTCCCTATTAATAGGTAACCCTTTCATTTAATAGTTTAAATTTATATAAGTTTATACTCATATATATATATATATATCTCAGTTTGGATAGATACATCACCATTCTTCATTTCTAATGGCTCATACTATTTATAAAATGCAATTGGTACATCAAAAAGCTACAACTTGAACAGTAAATTTAGTATTAGGATATAACAGGTCATTTATAATTATTTTATTAAATTAACTACCATACCCAATTCATAGAATTAAGATCTTCCTAAATTGTAATTCAAATTCATATAATTAAAATCATCTAAAATTTTAAACCATCAAACTAATGGTCTATGTATTTATCCTGGTATAATTGCTAAATTAAATTTCCATCTTAAGTATATATGGGAAAATCGTTCATATTGAGGAATAAACATTAATAAGTCATATTATTCTATCATTGAATGAAACGTTATCACATTTCTATATATAACAATCAAGTCACTCATAATATTCTCATGCAATACCGGAAATGAAACCAATGAAGTATACCTATATGAAATGGAATAATGCATGACATATGACTCCCAAAGTTCTTATAATGATGCATGAGATGGTACCTCCTTATTGTATTAGGACAAGTAAAAATAATTCCATAAACATAATATCAAAAATAATAACGTTATAATATATGTGTTTCAACCAATAGTGAAATCAGTACAACTATAACAGGCACAAACCAAAGCAACAATAACCCTTCCCAAGTAATATGGGTTTCCCCTATGCATGGGTTAGTTACTCTGAGGAATAGTCTGATTACAAAATTTTCACACATTCCTAGTCTCTTGTCTATCACCCAAATAGTAATACAAAAAATAAAAAGACTCTCTAATACTACTTTGTAGCATCCCAACCCAGAATCCACTAATTAGTGCCTTGAGCTGATTGACCATATGATCACAAGAACTCCTCCATATAAGGTTACAGAGTTGCAGTGAAGGCCTACAATGTTTCCTTTGGGTGATTATTCCCTCATTATCATAGTGTGTGACCCTGGGAAATAATAATGGTAAGAAGTAGATGCCATAACAAAATAAATACAAGCAATAGAATAATAAATCATTTATGAAAATAAATATCTAGAAGATAAATCAATATTCGATAAAAAATTATGATCATTTCATGATACTATACAAAAATGAAGTACATGGAATGTAAGAATATAGGAATATAAAATATGCTAAAAAAAGATAAAAAGGGACCAAAAGTTGCCTCCAATAACATCATGAGAAAAGTCTGAGTACATTTCTCCCTTACTCCTTCATAGTACCTATTATCAAACATCATATTTTTTCTAATTCCATTTGTCTACACCTACTATCATGAAGTCTGTTCAGGTACCATAGGCAACCCAAACAGTGTGTGAGATATACCCTGTAGGCCACCTCCAATGGTGTCTAGAACTATAATGTCTATGCATATAAAATGGGAAGGTTGTAGTGAGATAAAATTGGTATAGAAAATTATAAATAAATAAATAATCTTCATCGGTCTGGGTTCCTCATGGGATACCCAACCGACACTATCTTCATCAAACTAAGCCATATATCTCTGAATTAAAGTCAATATATAGATATATAGTATTAGTGTGGATATATATATGTGTGTGTGTGTTTTTGTGTGTATTTAGAGATAAATCATAAGTCTTGTGGATTATATATATAGTATCATAATTAGTTCATCGTAAAAGTTAAATTAAAATTGAAAATACCCAAGCATGTTATTTGGCTTAGAAGATGCATCCTTAAACATAGTACAATGACATCCTTAATAATTGATTAAAAAGGAATCCTATGTAAATAATTAAAAAGGAATCCTAAGTAAATAATTTAAAATTCTTCTCGAGTAAATAAATAAAAAGGCATCATGAGATTGTCCCAGGAATTCTGTAGAGAGTAATCCCAAGTATCGCACCAGGAACACTAAAATCCACCACAACTATAAGATTATATCCATGGAAATTTTTAGGTGGGACCAAAGAATCACTCTCAAAATTTTCCAAGGCATAAATCACGAATCCCATGATTAGTATATATACATGGAACCAAGTATCACCCATGGCATGATATATCACATTTCACATAGAGTCTATTTAATGTAGTCCACTAGAGAACCATGTATCATTCATGGGTATTAAACATATAGAATCTTCATGATGAGATCATCCCAGGTATTCTATAAAAGAAACCATGTATTTATTATAAAATATAGAGATTCATTTACAATTCCAATAAAAATAGCGATGATACCAAAAAAGACATCCTTATGTAGCCACCCTTGTATCACCCTCATCTTCTCATAAGAATAATGTATGTCTAGCATGATGTTCATAAATTTTAATAACCACTTACCAATCATTAAAATGTGTTAATCATAGACCTTCTTTTGGTGGTTTAATTTGACTTCAAAATATAGGGCTCTTTTGAATTTAAGAAAGGAAACCCCATTGGGTGGCTCAAGTTAGGGAGGACCACCACTTATATTCTTAGTGGGTCACAAGGGGTAAACTATGTTTGGTTCTTCAATATATTTAATTAATTAAACATTTATGAGGCATCACTAGAAAAATAATATAAGAATCATAATGGAACACGTTAGAAAGCATAAAAATATTAGGACAAAGAACTATGCCACCTAACATATGTCGTTAGACAAACCCTTGTCCGTTTTGGACATTCAGTTGAGTTAGAATATAATAAATCAAAAAAATAAATGGAATCCCTAAAACTAGGGTATATGAGCTCATAACAAAATAATGATAAATAAAGTTATATAACTAATAACGGAAGATATATGAACTAGGATCTTAAAATTTTGGATCCAACATGACCAATTAAAAAGAAAATATAGCTTAGATGGAGAATAATCAAAGGACCATAGATTCAATGGAGGAGGAGCTCCCTCTCACAGATCCTATTTGGCGAAAAAGAGTTCTGTCAAGAAGAGGATTCTACCCCCTTTTAGAAAAACATTCCAGGAAATATACAAGGTGTGTATTAAATATAAACCTAATTTGTTATTCATGAAATTAATATATATTACATGTCATGTAAATATCAGGGTTTTTCTTTTCCTAGGAAAAACCTATTCACGATGGGAAAGGTGTATACATAGCCTAATTGACATCGTGTATACTGAAAAAATGATTTGAATTAAATTTACATCATAATTTAATTCATACAATGTATTTATACTATAGAAAACCTCAATTCCACCTATTATCTTTCCCTAAAAATGAAATGAACCAGCCAAATGGAATCGTTACCTTGTATTAATGCAAAAGTTGAATTAAATGAGAGTTTAGTATGAAATAAAATGATCTATACCTCTCAAAAAAACCCGGAAGTTATAATGACCATTACACAATCTAGATAGATTGTTTTTAAATAGGGTTTTGGGCACATTATTTTCTAATTAACCCTTTTTGATGACCATTACAATGAGAAAATTGTGGATTAGTGTAGCGTATCTTGATAAAGTATCAATAAATACCCAAGTCAAATAGTATCTCAAGAATGAAAACATAACCAATTGAGTCCATATCACCCAATCCTTAAAACAACTGGACATGTAATGCCTCATATATTGATTTCAATCCTTGTCTTTGTTTTACTCTTTATCTCTCTACAAATAGTCAAACAATTTCAATTTAAATTCATTTAATTAATTTATAGCATAAAGAAAATTCTTATAGGTTTTACCCTTATAAATTCCATGTACCACACCTTTATATCTTAGTTTACTTAGTTTTTTATATAATTAAATTTCTGTATCCCTAAATAAATTTAATGATTCCTTATGAGCTATCCAATTTTTTGCATCATTGCTAGTGATGGTTTCTTTTATGGTTAATCTAATTATCAATTTCCATTAATTATTTTATTTTAATTCACTATTTTAATCTTACTCTTACCGTTATATTATTTCAAGTTCAAATATATTTTATGACTACTTCACTCATGTGAAAAATAATATAGGTAACCTTCTATAAAACATATATTATTAAGGTTCCATTCATATAAAAAGAAGAAAAAGTAAGTGTATGAGAAATAATAGGACATCATGGCTGGAAGGAGACAATATCAAAGAGATGAACATTTTCTTGTTTAGAGAGAAGGAAAGAATCTCCATTAAATAAATCTAAGTGAAAGTGATGATCTACTATTGAATACCCTCAAACCTGGGGATCCATCAAAGTATTATCATACCCTCTTTCAAAGATAATAATTTCTAGATCAAGAATTTTGTCTTCTAAATGATCACACATTCAATCCAATTTACTCGGTTACCTCATGATGACTCTAACTCATACATTGTGATTTTCCTAGAAATTTGTGAAATGTTCCCATTTTATAATCTCACAAATGATGTTGTGAGACTACACATCTTGATGTTCTCATTAATGGAAAAATAATGGGATTGGATCCAAATATTATCCGTACAATTAATCACCACATTGGATGATCTGGAAAGGAAATTCATAACATGGTTTTTTCTTCCATCAAAGTAAATGGATCATTAGGTAATTATTTCAAATTTTGATTAATTTATTTAAGAATATTTATATAGTGAATGTGGGAGATTTAATTGATTTATATTATTATTTCCAAATCTTGTCATAAAAATATGGATTAAAATACAAACATTTTAAAAAGGAATTTTGCAAGAAAATTACCTGATATTAGACATTATTAAAGGAGGTTTTCTTCTAAGGAAATCACCAAAATAGAATTTTGTGTTATTAGATGAGTAGTAATTTTTTTTCAGTTGTATCTTGAATAAGGATGAGTAAATCTAATGAACATGGTAGAGAATAAATGGATGGCTTCTCAAATGGATTCTATGTTTGTGAAAATGGACATTTTAATAGATTTTCACAATCCCTAATGTACGTATACTTAGGATTCAAATTATATTGATTATAATTGACAAAATAAATTTTAGGTGTTTAGGAAACAACAACAAAAAGTACAACAGTGTCAATAACAACAATAGGGATTTAAACAACAAGAACTGTAGGTCTCCTCACTGTCAATCCAGATACACTCTTTATAAGAAATGTTGGATACATTGATGTCTACTACCGAGGCTATGTTCATGGAAATAAGAAATGAATAAATGATCCAAAAATATGGACTGTGGAATCTGGTGCATCAAGTTATTAAAAATTTAGAACATCTTAAAAAGATCCCAAGAGTAGTTTTACCAATAGTTTCGAAATCACACCCTACTAAAGATGTGAAATGATAACCCTATGAAGTGGGAAATTATCTAATGAAAAAACTGATCCTAGGAAAATTAAACAGGAACAGAAGATTGAGGAAAACGTACTATAAGGAACACTACATGCAAAATATGCCTACTGTTTTTACTAAGATGAATCATGATAAGTTTAATTCACAAAGTGTTAAATTTATTGAAAAATATAAAAATTGAAAACCAATATTCCTTTTTTCGGATTCCTTTCCAATAATTCAATTTACTCAATGTTTATAATAGTTCTAGTGATGAATAAAAGAAATATGGAATATATTGGAACAATATCACTCTTGAGAGAATTCCCTATTATGGAATCAAAAGACTTACCCATAATGAAATAAGATCTAGGTATTTTTTGGTCCCTATCTTTATTAGTTCTAATAAATTTGTAAAATATTTATTTCATTTAGATTTTATCTTTAATATCATGTCACATGCCACATTCAAGTGCCTCGTACTGAAGGGAAAAAACCCACAATAATTTCTATTAAATTGGAAGACTCAATCTTGAAATTCCCAAGAGGACTGATGAAATAAATTCTCATAAAATATGAAAATTTTATATTTCCCATGGACTTTTTAGTTACTGATATATAATAATAAGGGACACATATTAGTGTTGGAATTCCCTTTTTATTAGAGGGAAGATCGTTGATTTATGTGCAAATCAGTGAGATGTGGTTATGTGTAGTCACTGAATAATTAAGCATCAATATCCATCAAGACATGAATAGATATTATTTGAGAGAATACAATGAATTTGGGTAAGAAAAAAATACAAAAAATTGAGGGTATCATTGAATTAAAATAACTATAATAGGTAGCTATTGTTGTGTAGGAAGATACTCACGAAAAAATTACTAAGAAAAATAAATTTATGATGAGGGGACAGACCCATGAAACTGATAGAGAGAATAAATCCACCATGTTTGAAAATTTGAAATAGGTATGTAAGGTACATGAACATTAGTTGTGATTATTATGAAGGAAATAAAAAAGGTTATTCCATCAAGAAGAGTTAATCTATTTAAATAGAAAAGGCACGGACAATCCTATGCGTACAAGATATAACTAAGACTATTCATGAACCCAGACCTGCTATCATATATTAAGTCATCTATCACTTAAAATGAAGTAAAAGAGGTAAGGTCTATTTAAAAATTGTAAAAAAGTCAATTATAAGTTTCAACACATGTTTTTAAAGATTTTTCATTTTTTATTTTCCATTTTTAGTTGAATACACTCTTCCACAAATATTTTAAATTTCATTGATATGACATGTACATCCACCTATTATTTTAATTTTTCAGAAACATTAAGACCCTTGTAGAATGAAATATAAATTAGGTATGCAAAGAAGATATATGACCACTGCATGCTATTTAACCCATTCACGCTATGAAATATTTAAAATACACATTATGAGATAAGTAAATGTCTTGAGTACAATACTTGATGAACCTATAAAACCTAGTTTGAATCTTCATAGAAACATGAGTAAACCATTAAATTATTATTTTTTGATGTATTCCTCACATTTAATTTTTTTAAAATATTTAACTACCAATTTAAATCTCGTACTTGATTCTTAGTTTACTCAAATAAACGAGAAGACATAAACTACAAAGGATAAATAATATCCCATGAATTTAAATATTTTTATCAGTAAATTTATATGAGAAAATTGGGGAAAATATTTATTTGAGATGGTCATATGTATTAGGATTTGGAAAATTAGGATTTAGGGAAGAATGTTGACTTTGGTAAAAGAAATATTTCATAGATTTTTTCTATGATTAATTTATGCTATTTTCGTTAATTTATTTCATCATTTATACTCAATTCCTTGAGTGATTTTCCCAACCATCATTCTCATTCCTGATACATCCTCTAATCCTATTATTTTCCATTCATTATTAATGTATATCTTTTGAGAAACATGGGACTGTTGTCTTCTAGAACATTCTTTGAATATTTTCAAATATATGACCGAACAAAATCACATTTAATATGATGTAGGTATATTTTATTTAACCCTTTATCAATGGACCCACCTTGCATTAATCCTTTTTAAACATGTATAAGCTATGCATATCATAGTTAGTAAAGAAGTTGAGTTACAATTCTATTATATATGTCATACATTCCTTTAAATATATTTCGTGATATTTAAAAGAATAAGACTGAGTGAGATACATTCCATCGTCGTTAGGGATGTATTCCATTGAGAAAAATATGGTAGGATTTTCTGTGTGATTTAGGGTGAGGCCATATATTTTTCATTGTAATTTATTTTTCACTTATCCAACAAAAAAATTATAAAAAAACAAATTTTGAATAAAAAGAGTGGGAATATAAGGTGTGTCTTGGAGTATTAAAAAACACCATTTACAGACTAACAATCTTTTGATCGTATGTAGTGAGTTGGTGGATGTGATACATTTCTTAATCGTAACTTTTGAAAATTAAAAACATATTAAGTGATATGGATTATTTAGTTGTTCTTAATAGTATCATGATCCCGCATTGAGATTTTTGGTGGGTAAGAGAGAAATGATATTTTCATAGGGATATTTTTTTGTAACATATCTTTTAATATCATGCATTATTATTTAGAGTCAAAACTCATTTTTTTGATTTATTTTTTCCATAATTTACCCACCTACCCTAAATCCTTAAATTCATTTGATCCTAAATAGTGAATCCATGATGATTAATTATGATATCTGTCTTTCTGTGGTTGAGATATTAGATGTCTTGGAATCATATGGTAAGTGATACATTCATGATGTGTGTATTGAAAACTATTAACAATTGTACTTGGATAATGAGAGGAAAAATTCAATGGAGGTAAATTAAAAATAGAATACATATTAATAATGGATTGAAAAATAATAATGGATGGATGAAGAGGTGTGGGTTTTTAAAAGAGAAAAATTAAAATACTTAGTTGATTTTTTTATTTAAAATGTGAGGATTGGATGAAAATTTTTATGTGTTTTTTGGAAATTTAGTTTCCTATTTGATCAATTTTTTTATTGATATCGAATTTAATGCATGGTAAGTTTAACTTCCTTGGTAGTATGTTGAGATTTCATCCTTTAGTACAAGTCTGAAATCAAGTTAGGGTGTATTTTTGATATGAGTATTTTATAAATATGGTTTAGGGTGTTTCAATGCACTAATTTATGTAATTTAATTGATATTATTTACAATATTTTTAGATTTTGAATATTTTTCTATTTTATGGAAGTACAAAACCAATATTTAGAATATTTAAAAAATAGACACATATTTAGTATCTAAAAGACACTTCACACTGTGACACTAACTAGTGAAACACGACCCCATAATATTAAATCCAAAAGCTAAACTCACATGAATCCAGAGAAGGATGAAGAAGATAGAGAAATGTTTTATTAAAATTGTGAAAAAAGTATACATCATGATTTTTATTCATGGGTTCAAGGTAGATATATTTCAAATTTCATGGTGCCTTTTCAGGCTGAAAAAGTCAAATATATTTCCAGATATGTAAATAATACATGTAATGGGTTCATTGGGATTTACTAATTTGGAGAATCCTTCATTAAATATTTCATTCCGTTTAAACAATATACTTCTTGAAACCATATAGAGGATGGAATTTTTATGTGCTAGAATTTAGGATTTTATTGAGAGGATTATATATTCACCCCTTTTTCATAAACTGTAGACATCATGAATCATGGGGAGAGACAAAGATGACATCCAGATAACGGGTGTGTGAACCTGAAACCGCAATGCTTCTTTTATTCACCATATTTATTATCTAGGTATCCATGATACTTGTTTTTATTATATTAAGCATGAGTGAGTAGTAATTTTTGTGTCAGGTGTTGTGATTGTAATGGGAAGTGTTGATTAGGGGTTATTTCAATTTTATTTTCATGTTTTGGATTGTTGTAACACTATTTCTCACATAAAATTAATTTTTTTTAAAAAATTTCTTGACCATTGTAATTATATTTAAGTATTTTCATTTTATTGGATTAATTAATTACATTGGGTTGCATATGACCATTACAAAATATTGAGTGATTATGATTAAATAGGGTTTTGGGTTTCCTAGTTCTGATATTAATAATAGTATAAAACCTTTCTAATGGTAAAATAACAGTATTAGTGTAGGGTATCTAGATCAAGGATCCCTAAATATCCAATTATGATATGAATTCATGAGTAAACACAGAATAAATTGAATCCCTAGCACTAAAAGCTACAAATCACTAAACATAGTACGAATCATCTCTTGATTTCAAACATTTCCTTTTTTATACTCTCTTTATCTGTCTCTAAAAAAAACAAACAAATGAAATATCAATTATTTTATATAATTTAGAGTAGACGAAAATTCCTTGTGGGTTTGATACTCAAGCTTTCCAAGTACTAAAAAAAAATAGTTATGTTATCTAAGTTTTTAAAATTATTAAATTTGTGTATACCCATAGAAATTTAACAACACCCTATGGGATTTTATCACTCCTTCATTTAACATAACTCATTTTTAGAATTATGACTTAACATAGGCCGGATTCCAATTCTATTGGTTTGATCTACCCTAGTTGGAGGCCAATTGAGTTTTCAATAGTTATGTTAGGAATGTGAGATAATTATGGGGAAACATCAGTTACTGGGAGAGTTTTCAGTTTTTTCACATATAACTATATGATGTAGTTCTTACCATGAATTGGTTGTATTTTTTGTGTGATATAATAGTTTTTTATTGGGGTGAGTTTTTATATTTTAAGAGAAAGGTGACCATATGTTGTTTTTTTATTTGGATTACAGAATATTTCATTAATGTTTATAGTATCTTGCATTATAATTGCAAATACTAATGTTATTCTATGTAAAATTTCAAGTTGATGGATTTACAATATTCCTTCAAGATATTCATAATTATTTTATAGAATAAATGACATCAATTCCCATTGATGTGTCATGGAGTTGGGGATATATTTAAAACCATATTTTAAGTTTTAAACTATGCCTCATTATATGATAGATCGTTTATATTCGTGGGAGTTTGAAATTATGATTCATAATCTATTTATAACGGTTCATCTAGACCAGTGTATAACAATTGGGGTCTATAAATATGTTTTTAAAAAATATGGATGCATGTTTACAATTTTGAATCAATTATCATTAGTAGAGTTATGTGAAGGTGAATAAACTTGATTCCCACCATGGATTGATGACCTGTTTGATTGGTTTTAGGGATCTATCTTGTTTTTATATATTTATTTTTGGCTTTTATATCATTAGTTTAAGGAGAATGATGAAAATTTCCAAGACTCTACATTTCGATGTTTCTATGGTCACATTGATTTTAATAGTCCCAATTAAAACTAAAATATTTTAAGGGTTAATGATATTAGTGTTATTTGATTTCATGGATCATTTTGTGGTCATTTTGAATGATGGTATTATGGTTTATATAATATTATAAGAGGACCATGTTTAGAATTTTGGGGATGTTTTAGATGTAAATAAATGATATAATCTATATCGGATGTTTTCTATGACTAAATTTCAAACCCTTGAGGCACATTTAATTATACATGTTATGTCTCATCATGTTGTAGATGTCAATATTTTAAAGATTTAATTTGTGTTTCTTGGGTAGCACCCATGAACAATATAGAGTTCCATAGTTACCTAGGCCTTGTAGACTATTATAGGAGGTTCATGTTCAATTTTTCTTATATTTTGGTGACTTTGATAGATTTAATCATGTATAAAGAGGGGTTTTAAGGATATATATCAGTGTCTTGCTGCATTTGAGAACTTAAAGGGGAATCTTTTTAGTTCTTATATACATTAATTATTGTATGAAGCTATATTTAAAGCCTTTTTTATGATTCTCATATTTTTTTGGGTTGTGTATTGATATAGGAGAGAGCACTGATTTATTATGGATCTCAAAAGTTATATATCTTTGAATGTAATTCTACCACCTATGATCATGAGATTATAGTGGTAATGTTTGAAATTAATTTATTATTGATCACATTATAGTCTTTATAGATTGTAATATATTTAAATGTATCTTCTCGGAATTATATTTAAATTTGAATTAGATTATAATAGTAGAGTTCTTAAAATAATATGAATTTGATATCTCCTATAATCAAGGGATATATAATGTGACAATTCATATATTGAGAAAAAAATAACATGGTGTTATTTCATGAGAATGTAGAGATGAGTGGACATTTTTAGTGGAGTTTACAACTTTGTATATGGGTATAAAGGAAGCAATTTGTAATGATCCATGTTTAAAACTAGGCTAAAGCATGAAGGGTTTTGTTCATTTTCTATTACTGAATGGGATTTTTTATTACCAAACACGAATTTTGAGAGTTGAATTACATCAATGTGATATTTTTGGACTTGGGTAAAGCCACGTTAAGTATCCCCAAGTGACTTGATAATATTTACGAGCAAAAGACCCAAAAAACATCAAGTTTTGAGGTACATTAGAGGTAACGTGTTTGGCGTACAATCATCTAAACCATGCGGCCCCATGCAGGTAACAGTGAAACCCTAATTTATGGGGACAGAGACATTTACCTTGTTTTGTGCATGGTTTTTTATTATGTGCTCCTAGCCCATGCAGGGTGCTCCAGATGTCTAGTGGTGGATGCACGATTAGTGCACAGTTTTCCAAACTGTGTGGCTTAACCGTGAACAACACTTAGTTTTATAAACTTTTAATTATTTTAGATTAAAATGAAATATAATTAAAACCTAAATCTACTCTACCTCACCCCCTAATTTATGTTTCACCAACAGTCCAAAGGGGTTCCCCACTCATCATGTGACCTCTTCCCCACTGCTTCCACTCCCTCCTTTGATTCTCAATGGATTTCTTCAGTTTCTTCATTTAATCCTCATAATAAGTCCTCTCCGCACCTCTTTTTCCTTCCTTGGTTGATTTTTAGCCTCCTCTTTTCCCTATACTGCTTCGACCAAACACCTTAGGGTTGGGGCTGTCTTTGATTTTACTTTTATTTTGGTCAATGTTGGTGGGAATGGTCTCTTGGGGCCATTTGATGTGTGTTCTGAAAACCGCCACTAGAGGCATGGCGGTTAGGCACATTTTGGTTGGTCTCCAATATCTGAGGTGAGGGATTTCTCTTGTTTATTTCTTTTTCATAAGCTAAATTACATTCTTTAATTGTTTTATGATTCCTAGTATGATTTATGCAGTTAGTTGGTCCTTGATTGTTGGTTTCAAGTCACCATGTCTAGGGTGACTCACCTATTGCTGCATAGGTAAGTGAATATATACATATGGGTTCCCCCATAACATGAATAATCATCAATGATAGTGATTATACAAGTATGGGGCTAAGTGTTCCCATATATATATATATATACATTCATCAGTAGTTGATTAGAGATAGGTATGTGCTTGTAATAAAATGTGTATGGATCCCCAAGCACAGGCTAAGGGCCATGCAGGTGTGTTCATAGGGGATATGTGTCCATACATGTATGTGGAAGTGCATATACCCAGTGGGCGAGCATCATTTGTTACTCAAAAATATCCAAGAGCCGAAGTGGACGACTTGGATCCACTAGAGGTAGGATATTACCCTTTCCTTTTTGAATTATGAAATTCTTAATTTATTAAATGCATGTACATGCATCTATATTTTATTTATGATAGTTTGTTATAAAGGACATTCATTGATAAATACAATGAAATATTAAATGTGACAGACTTATATGGTTATCTATTACGTTGCTTTGAGGATGCATACACTCTGAGGCCCTATTTAATAAATGGCATTCTTAGACATTCGCTTATTTTGTAAAATGAATGGTTTCTCTGTAATGACCCAAAGATTCATTAATGGAAATCCCGATTGATCTAATTAAATGTCTCCTTATGGAAAACATTTATATGAAATGTCATCTTCTTTGGTTTTATGTTATCAATTCTGACTATTACATTTATAGACGTAGAACAGTGATCACATGATTAGTATAAATATAAGGATTGAACAAACCCAATTTACTCAGACAAAAAAAAAGCGATGGCCTCATCCATTAGAATTGCTCTATACGAAGCCCATTTTTCGGAGCTCGAAAAAGAGGTGGCGTCCTTGGGCTTCGCTCATGAACAATCTCAAGCTGAGCTTTATCATGTCAAGCTCGAACGAAACTATCTACGGGAAAAGTGGATGTTGAGTGAGATTACCACTTGAGCGATGTTATCAGAGCCACCCCAAGAGTCTGTCACCATCGCACACCTTACCCTTAGGTTATATGCGGCTATTTTAATGGGTTATGTAAAAAATCTCTAGTACTATGTTCATGTACATTATTTTTTTATATAATAATGATTATACATTCTTCACATCATTGATACATTTTAAATAGTTTTTAATGTACAAATAGTGTTTTTAGTTATAATTTAATTAAGAATTAAATTTTATTAAGTTAAGGGATTTTTTTAATTAAATATTATTTTCATAAATTATTATTATTATTATTAAATTAAATTTTATTAAATATAAATGATCTTATAATTTTATGAATGCAAATGTAATTTTTATTAACTTTTGAAAGCCTTTTTTGACAAAACCTGTGAATTTTTGAAAAATTACATTTTTATTTTAAAAAGTGAAAATTAACATATTTAGAAAATTATTTAGAAAAAATACATGTTATTTCTGGAATGAGGACGTCAAAATTATCCAATAGTGAATTTTTCATAATTTTCTGAGATAGTCAAATTTTTGGGTAAAAATTAAAAACCGTTTCAATATGTAATGCATTTTATGATATCATAATGACCCTATAGTGATGTAATAAAATACTATAAGCTTTATTTTCGGAAAATATATGTTTTACCATTAAAATAATGTGATTTTGGGTCTGTTTGACTTATTTTACAGCGCATTAATGGACGCCTCAAGACTTATTAAATATCTTGTCTTTTTAAATTATTTTCCATGGGAGGGTGACTCCCCTCCAAATAAGAAACCCCATTATTTTAACAAGATCAGACTTTGGACTTATAAATTATTTTTTTCCTCTACCCTTTTCCAAAAACCGTGGAAAAACCCATGAGCTTATTTGTGGTTTGGATTAGTTTAATGTAAGGGGTCCCAAACCTATATAATAAAGAATTTACTCACCATTCCTATATAAACCCACCAAATATCCTAATTCCTCCTCACTCAAACCCTTTTGAGTTCTTCCAACCACTTCTCTACTCTCTCTAGAATCCTCCCAAGGTTCCCTAAGCTCCCAATAAGCCTCTCTCATGCCTCTCTCAATCCTTTGGAAGCACACTTCCAAGTAAGGGTTTTTTCTTCCTTTCTCATTTTTGTCCAATTTTCTTTAAGTTGTTTTGCCCTTTTATTTTCAATTATTAATGTTGGGGTATGGTTTCACAGCTCCCTAATAGTTCCCTATTTATGTTTTAATGATGGGAGACCCATTTCTCTCTCATTAAATGCCTCCCATGTACACTCATTACTATGCCGAAATTCTGAAAGGAACGTCTCTCTCCTCATTTACATTCAAGAAATACTTTTGTATCATGAATATAAATTCCATTACAATTGTTGGTACATTTATATATATGACCTCCATACTGTCCATTACATGTAAATATGATGAGGAACCTATTTCTCTCTCATCAACCATTTTTTATGAATTCTTATTTCACGTCGTTACGCTTCCGAAATTGCAACGATTTTCTAAGCCAATGCCATTGTGTAATGAATACCATGCCCATTTCTCCATCAAGGGTATTCACCTTCATGCACATTTACTTATTGATTATAAATTTTCATGTATGAATTCCACATTCTTTTATCGTGAAATAAATGATTATGTTTTATTAATCCATGTTTTATGATCCATGTGGCACTCTTATGCATGAAATGAAATGTTTAAGAAGGGTGTGCCCTTATAGCACTCCAATGCATTGGGTAAAGTATAGTATCATGATACGTCATGTGAAATGAGTGTTGATTCATAATAATTCAAGTTCATGGATGGTTTACTTGTGTTTCATGTGCAATGAGGATTTACTCATACTCCATGTGCAATGATCCTTGGCTCATACTAATTCCATGTTAAGTGTTGTTGCCACAATTCCATGTTATGATTATCATGATTTATCATGCCTTTATATTCATGTTTCTCTTGTAATATATTGATATATCAATTTTCTAACATGTATTTTACTCCTCATGTATTTCATTTTTATTCCCTTACTAGGCATTATAGCTCACCCCTTTTCATATGCATGTCCTCAGGTTATCCCATGCAATGCTAAGTACGAGGGAATGTAGTGGTTATGTAAAGGATGTTTTCAATAAAGATGTTGTATTTCATGTTTCAAGTTGTTATGTAATGATCCTAATCCCCAAATAAACTATACCTCTCGATCATCCATGTTTTATCAATTGAATAGTTTATGTAATAAATCATGTTTATGTTTGTAATAAAATTAGGGTTGTCATAGTTGGTATCAGAGGATAGGTTTAGTTATTTTTGGGATTAGGATTAGAAAACCCTAGTAAAGCCTTAGATACAAGACTAAGTATAATAATAACATCCCTAAGTTTTGGTAAGTACTGATTTAGTGGTTTATCAAACTAATACATCCCTGTATGGATACAAACAGGTAGAGGTGTCTCTAGCACAGATGTATCCAAGGGGTAAAACCTGAAAACACCACTTTAACCTAGACTCAAACGGGAACTGGTGCACGAAAATGGGCCTTGATGTACTCTTGGTTATGACACTCCCAGGAGATATACTTTGAGAAATTCACATTCTTAGTATGAACACTTTTTTAGGGAATTAAAAAAAAGCCCCTAAGAATATATGTTAGAAAGTAGATCATGAAAAGCCTAGATTGAAGCCTATAGACTCATGAGTCAAGGAAATAAACATTTATTTATAAGTCATCAACTTTTGTCTTTGGATTACTCTTTATGTGTTGCCACCTAATTTTCCTTTTATTCCAGCCAATAGCCTGTAATAGGAGTACTCGGGCTAACAACTGATGTGAAGATCAGCGTGATGACTATACTAATGAGATGCCCAATCCAATGGGAGTGGGAAATGAAAAATTTGTCATGATTCTCTCTTAGCTAACTCAATATTTGAATAGAAACACAAGTCAAGAGGAACGTCCAAACCCCCCTAAGAAGAAAAAAGTCGCTATTGAGAGCTTCATGAGACAAAGGCCTCCTAATTTTAGTGGATCATCCAATCCCACGATCGCTGAACAATGGATCGACTCCATTGAAAAGATCTTCTCCATCCTTCAATGCTCTGAACAAGAGAAGTTTCTTTTGGAAGCTTATCATATGGAGGGTGAAACAGATCAATGGTGGACATTGATCAAGAATATAAAGCCTGAGGAGGAGATCGAGGCGTTAGAATAGAAGGATTTCCAAAAGATTTTTTTCAATAAATATTTTCCGCACACCCTTCATCTTAAGATGGAAAGGGAATTCCTTTCCCTCAAGAAAAAAGAAGAAGAATTTGTTGTAGTGAATGTCGAATACTTCTCAAGACTTGCACGATACACTTCTGGCATTGTTGTTACCCCTGAATGCAAGGTTGACCACTTCTTTGGTGGGCTGAATCCCAGCCCGAGGAAAGCATTAGCCATCTGTGACTTCGACAGCTATGAAGAAAATTGTTCGATGGGCCCTCATGGTCGAAATGGAGATCGGGGAATCACATGGGTATAATGGGGACAAGAAGCATACGGCGGACTTCAAAGCTGTATGTCCGATAGATAAATCCAACAGTGCTAAGAAGATCTAGCACCCCATCTTCCAAAAGTGCGGAAAGATGCACCCTGGAAATTGCTTCAAGGGGGTGAGGAAATGCTTTAGGTGTGGAAAAGAAGGCCACCTAGTAGTTAACTATTATCAAGAAAGACACGTGGCTATGACAGAGGAGAGAAATTCTCTATTCGATCCTCAATGCGTTGTTCATTGCCACAACTGCCAAGAACTGGGGCATTTTGCAAATCAGTGCCCTAATCCAAGGGTTTTCAGAGGCAACCAACAACCTCCAAGGCAGCAAGGAAGAGATTTTTCCATCACTTATACCGAAGTGAACACTGAAAATGATGTTGTGAAAGGTACACTAGTTATTCTTTCATGAATAGAAAATGTACTTTTTGATTCAGGTTCTATGCATTCTTTTATATCTCGAAGGATTAGCAGAACAATCCCAGCACCACCACAAATAATGTATATGAAGATGTTGGTGAGAACGGAAAATGGGGAAATCATTGCATCCCATGGATATAAGTCCTCCTCTATTATAATCTGGGGATTTAATTTCCCAGTGAACCTCATCATACTTCCTCTGGTGTAATTTAATTCAATTCATGGCATGGATTGGATTTCTTTATATAGAGCCAACATAAATTTTCGGGAAAGGGAAATCACACTCTATATGGAGAATCAGCCCCCGATTCTTAACAAGTGTAAGGAGAAAAATGAATCTCCTTTAGCTCCATCATCTCAAGCATGGATATTACTACCCTATGAGCAAGTGTATATGGATCAGATGATTGAGTCCAAGTAAGAATCCATCCTTGAAGAAATTCCTATTGTGAGGGAATTCACTGAAGTGTTTCTCGAGGAACTTCCTGGTCTTCCTCCATGAAGAGATGTTGAATTCTCAATTGATCTTGTACCGGGGGCTCTACCAATATCCAAGACTCCATATAGAATTGATGTAATGGATCTTGAAGAGTTAAGAAACAACTATAGGAGAATCAGGATAAAGGGTTTATATGCCCAAGTGCTTCACCATGGGGTGCACCAGTCCTCTTTGTCAAGAAGAAGGATGGGTCAATGCGCCTTTGAATTGATTATCGTGATCTCAACAAAATCACGATAAAGAACAAGTATCCTCTCCCATGAATTTATGACTTGTTTGATCATCTTCATGGAGCACAATACATCTCCAAGGTATATTTTCTGTCGGATATTATCAAGTGAGGGTGAAGAAGGAAGATGTCCCCAAGACTGTTTTCATACAACATATAGGTATTATGAATTCATAGTAATGCCTTTAGGACTCACTAATGCTCCAAAAATCTTCATGGACTTGATGAATAGAGTCTTTAGATATTACCTCGACAAATTTGTGGCATTCTTTATAGATGATATTTTAATATACTCAAAAACCAAGGACGATCATGAGGAGAATTTAAGAACTATACTAGAGTATTGGCGCAAGGAGAAGCTCTATGGAAAGTACAACAAGTGTGAGTCCTGGTTGAAGAAGTTCTCATTCTTTGGCCATATCATCACAAGAAATGGGATATCTCTGGATCCCTCTAAAACAGATGCATTTGCGGGATGACCGAGGCCAACATCAGTAATGGATATCTATAGCTTCTTGGGGTTATCTGGATATTATTGACGATTTGTGAGAAATTTCTCATGATTGTCCAACCCTATTACCAAGATAACTCGAAAGGGAGTAAAGTTTTCTTAGAGTGATGAATGAAAATAGTGCTTCAAGGATTTGAAAAGGAGGCTTATCACTATGACCATGCTCACTTTACCCACAAGTGGGGAAATTTTTATGGTATTCAGTGATGCTTCAAAGACGGACTTAGGTTGTCTGCTGATGTAGAATGAAAAATTGATATCCTATGCCTCAAGGCAGTTGAAAATCCATGAGAGAAACTATCCAACTCAGGATCTTTAGTTGGCGGCGGTGATCTTTTCCTTGAAATCTTGTAGCATTATCTCTATGGGGAGAAATGTGAGATATATACTGACCACAAGAGTCTTAAATATATATTCACACAGAAAGAGATTAATATGCGCCAGAGAAGATGGATATAGATCATTAAGGATTATGATTGTTCAATACATTACCACCCTTGGAAAGAAAACAAGGTGGCAGATTCCCTAAGTAGAAAATACCCATCAATTCTTTCAATGATGAGAATTGAGAAGGATCTAATCTTCTTATACTTGATGAAAATGGACATGGGAATCATAAAGAAGGTAACATCATCAATCCTTTCACAAATGATTTCTCAACCGTCTCTTTTTGGAAGGTTAAAAGATGCTCAAAAGAATTATGTGGGAATTCAAGAAAAAGTAAGAGCTATCAAAAAAGGGAAATATTCGAAGTTTAATTTTAATGAAGAAGGAATTGTGCGATTTGGGAAAAGACTACGTGTTCTATCATGTCTGGAGCTGAAGAAGGAACTTTTGGATGATGCACATAGTTCAAATTTCTCTATTCACCCAGGAGAACAAAGATATATCGAGATCTCCAAGAAAACTTTTTGTGGGATAATATGAAAAAGGAGATCACTGAATATACATCAATGTGCCTCGTGTGCCAGAAAGTGAAGGCAGAGAGGATGAAGTCTAAGGGGATGATGCAACCATTGCCCATACCAAAATGGAAATGGGTGAACATCACCATGGACTTTGTTATCGGACTTCTGAGGACATCCAAAGGCAATAATGAAATATTTGTTGTGGTGGATTGTCTTACAAAGTCTTCACTCTACATTGATATTCGGTGGGATTTCTCATTGGATCAACTGGCACAGATATATATCAAGGAAGTGGTAAGGCTGCATGGAGTGCCACTATCTATTGTGTCTGACCGAGATCCAAGATTCACCTCTATGTTTTGGAAGAGTCTTCCAAATGCTCTGAATACTGAACTGAACTTCAATACGTCCTATCATCCTCAAACTGATGGCCAATCCGAGCGGACTATCCAAACACTTGAGGACATGTTGAGAGGGTGATCAATGGACTTTAAAGGAGGATGGGAACAACATCTTATTCTGGTTGAGTTCTCATATAATAATAGTTTCCACTCAAGCATCCAAATGTTACCTTATGAAGCCCTACATGGGAAATGCTGTAGAACACTGGCATGTTGGGATGAGGCATATGAAGCTAAGATTCTTGGACCAGAAATGGTTGATGAAATGGTATAGAAGGTAAAAACCAATCAACAACATATCAAGGCAGCCCAGAGTCGACAGAAGATTTTTGTAGATAATCATCGATGAGATCTTGAGTTTATAGTTGGAGACTCGGTTTTTCTACGCATATCTCTATCGAAGTAGGTCACGAGGTTTGGAAATAAAGGGAATTTAAGTCCAAGGTACATCGACCCCTTTGTGATTATTGATCGTGTCGGGGATATGGCCTATCGACTATAACATCCACCTACCATGGACAAAGTACATGATGTCTTTCATGTATCCCTGTTAAGGAAGTACATACCGGACCCTTCACATGTACTCTCTTCCAAGGTGGTACAGTTGAAGGATGGTATTTCTTATTATGAGAAACCAGTGAAGATCTTAGATCGTAGAGAAAAAGTTCTACGAAATAAGACGATGCCCCTCATCAAGGTGTTGTGGTGAAACCACAAGTTTGAAGAAGCGGCTTGGGAAATGGAGGAAATGATAAAGCTAAGTTACCCACATCTGTTTTAGAGTGGGAAAAGAAAATTTCTAGGGCGAAATTTTATAAGGGGTGAATCTTGTAACGACCCAAAGTTCCATTAATGGAAATCCCTCTTGATCTAATTAAATGTCACTTTATGTAAAACATTTATATAAAATCTCAAATTCATTGGTTTTATATTACGAATTGTGACTGTTACTTTTATAGCATTAGAACAGTGATCACATGATTAGTATAAATATAAGGCTTTAACAAACCCAATTTACTTTTGAAAAAGAAGTGATGGCCTCATCCAATAGAATTAATCCATACGAAGCCCATTTATTGGAGCTCGGAAAAGAGGTAGCATCCTTGGGCTTCGATCTTGACCAATCCCAAACTGAGCTTCATCATGTCAAGCTCGAACGGGACCCTCTACAGGAAAAGTAGAAGTTGATAGGTATTACCACTCGAGCGTTGTTATCTAAGCCACCCAAAGAGTCTGTCACCATCACACAGCTTATCCTTAGGTCTTATGTGGCTGTTTTAAGGGGTTATGTAAAAATCACTAGTACTATGTTCATGTGCATTATTTGTGTATATAATAATGAATATACTTTCTTGTCATCATTGATACATTGTTAATAGTTTTTCAAGTACAAATAGTGTTTTAGTTATTATTTTATTAAGAATTATACTTTATTAAATTAAGGTATTTATGAATTAAATAATATTTTAATAAAATATTATTATTATTCAATTAATTTTTATTAAATATAAACGATCTTATAATTTTATGAATGCAGTTGTAGTTTTCATTATGTTTTGAAAGCCATTTTTGTAGAAACCCCTTAATTTTCGATAAATGTCGTTTTTATTTTAAAAAGTGAAAAATAATATATTTAAAAAATTATTTAGGTAAAATAAATTTTATTTCTAGAATCAGGATGTCGAAATTATCCAACGGTGAATTTTTCATAATTTTCTGAGACATTCAAATTTTTGGGGAAAAATTAAATACCGTTTAAATATATAATGTGTTTTATGACATAATAATGACCCAATAGTGATGTAATAAAATACTATAAGCCTTTTTTTCGGCCAATATATGTTTTACCATTAAAATAATGTTATTTTTTATTTTTTGACATATTTTTCAAAGAATTAATGGACCCCTCAAGACTTATTAAACATCTTGCCTTTTTAAATTATTTTCCATGGGAGTGTGACTCACCTCCACTTAAGCAAAAACATTATTTTAAGAAGATTGGACATTGTCCTTATAAATTATTTTTTTCCTATCCTCTTTTCCAAAAACCATGGGAAAAAACCATGAGTTGATTTGTGGTCTGGATTAGTTTAATGTAAGGGTTCCCAAACCTAAATAATAAAGAATTCACTCACCTTTCATATATTAACCCACCCAAGATCCCACTTCCTCCTCACTCAAAGCCTTTGATGTTCGTCCAACCACTAATCTGCTCTCTATATAATCCACCCAAGGTTCCCTAAGCTCCCAATAAGCCTCTCTCAAGCCTCTCCCAAGACTTTGGAAGCACACTTCCAAGTAAGGGGGTTTTTCTTCCTTTCTCATTTTTGTCCAATTTTATTTAAGTTGTTTTTCCCTTTTAATTTCAATTATGAATGTTGGGGTATGGTTTCGCACCTCCCCCATACTACCCTATTTATTTTTTAATGATGGGAGACCCCTTTCTCACTCATTAAATGCCTCCCATGTACACCTGTTACTATACTGAAATTCCGAAAGGAACTTCTCTCTCCTCATTTACATTCAAGAAATACTTTTGTATCATGAATCTAAATTCCATTAAATATTTTTGTACATGTATCTATATGAACTAATTACTGTAAATTACATTTAAATATGATGAGGAACCCCTTTCTCTCTCATCAATATTTTTTTATGAATTCTTATGTCACGCTGTTACGCTGCTGAAATCACACCGATTTTCTAAGCCAATGCCATTGTGTAGTGAATACCATAACCATTTTTCAATCAAGTGTATTCACCATTATGCACATTTAATTATTGATTATAAATTTTTATATAATAATTCTGCATTCCATTATTATTCATTAAATTATTATGTTTTATGAATCCATGTTTTATGATCCATGTGGCACACTTATGCATAAAATGAAATGTTTAAGAAAGGTCCCCCTTATAGCGCTCAAATGCATTGGGTAAAGTATAGTATCATGATACGTCATGTAAAATGAGTGTTGAATCATTATAATTCAAGTGAAATGAGGGTTTACTCGTGCTTCATGTGCAATGGTGATTTACTCATGCTCCATGTGCAATGAGCCTTGGCTCAGGTTAATTCCATGTTAAGCGTTGTTGACACATTTCCATGTTATGATTATCATGCTTTATCATGACTTTATGTTCATGTTTCTCTTGTGCTCTATTGATATTCCAATTTTCTAACATGTATTTTACTCCTAATTTATTTCATGTTTATTCCCTTACTGGGCTTTATAGCTCACCCCTTTTCTTATGCATGTCCTCATGTTATCCCATGAAATGCTAAGTACCAGTGAATTTAGTGGTCATGTAAAGGATGTTGTCAATAAAGATGTTTTATTTCATGTTTTAAGTTGTTATGTAATGATCCTAATCCCCAAATACACTATACCTCTTGATCATCCATGTTCTATCAAGTGAATAGTTTATGTAATAAATCATGTCTAAGTTTGTAATAAAAGAAGGGATGTCATATTGCCTCTTGAAATGAAGAAACCATTACCTATTATGTGTTTCAATGATCCCAATATACCCATGGGAGGGTGGTCTTATTATACTTGGAATATCCCAAGAGGGATATCATGTTGTTTTCCATGACCCCATTCCCTTGACCATGGACCTTAGGATTCAACATGCAATTGAATTTCCTTATATGAGTCCTTATTTTGGTTAGGGTGATTGACTATGGTTAGGATGGTCAAAATGAGTTAGTTCAAACCTATTTATGTAATGACCATGACACTTTTCCCTTAAACCAATTTTCATGTTTTGGAAAATTGGGTGAAATAACCTTGAGAGGGATGAGTTACACCTAGTGACATGCTTGAGAAGGGCATGTGTCGTGTGACAAATGTATTGGATCAATGGATGGAATGACCTCCCCCTTTATTGATTTATCATTAAAGGCATTGCATAATTGGTTTATTGTTTAATTTAAAATGATTTAAGATGGTATGAATTACATTTTATTGCATATGAAAGCCTATATCATTGGTATTATTCTAGATTTTGTTATAAGTTGGAGGTAGGAGTATAGCCCCAATCCATTTTCTTATTTGTGGGGGGTAGGAATGTAGCCCTGATCCATTCTGTTATAAGTTGGTGGTATGAATATAGCCATGATTTATTTTGTTATAAGTATGCAGTAGGTGTATATCCTTAATCCATTATGTTATAAGTGTGTGGTAGGAATATATCCTCGATCCATTCCATTATAAGTGGGTTGTATGTATATAGACCCAATCCATTTTGTTAAATATGGGAAACAAACATTATTGCCCTGAACCATTTTGTTAAATGTGGGTGGTAGGCATTATAGCCCTCAGCCATTCTCTTAATGTGGGTAATAGGAATTATAGCCACAATCAATTCAATAAAATGTGGGTGATATAACTTTTCACCCCAATACATTTTGTAAAATATGGGTGTTAGGTATCTTTACCTCATTCCAATATTTCAATATAGGCCAAGAGATTAAAATTTATCTTGGACTTGGGTTTGGGGAAGACCGTGAGAGCTCCCCTAGAATTCGGATGGTGGTGGTATGTTTGAATCCACCCCAACTCACTGTTATATATATACACATACTACTACAATATACATATATAATTATTATTGTGACCTAATCAGAACGACATCCCAACATCAAGCCAAAGCTGGTATAGAAAACATGTGAGCCCTGGGAACCTGGATTGGTGTTGGTTAATTTATACATTTCTATTATTATCTATATATACCTACACGTTTTTAATTTATAATACACTGTTTGGATAGGGCTAGACACTGGTGGTGCCGTCCTACTATGATTTATATCTCACACCCTACTCAGGCCTCCGTTACATCAGGGTAACTGAGTATACCTTTCTTGTTCACAAGACTATAGAACTTGGACATCGCATGTTTTTTTGTATGCTTGTACTTGTAGTTAGGAGAAAAGGACTAAGATGGAGCTCATGATTCTCATGGATGTTCTTTATGAATTTTTTGTTTTTTATTTATTTTTACATTATTGTAAATCATTATGTTTTGTTTACTACTTTTGAATATGTATCTCAGCCATGTATTTCAACATCTACTGTATATTTGGCATTGTCCAATTTTATAGGATTATTATTATTTGTCTTCCGTTACTATCTCTTATTTATCTACTGGTTCTGTTATTCTCATTTTTTCCTTCCTATTTGAACTCTGAAATGAGGGTATAATCTCTCAACTATCACCTCATGAGACCCTCGCTACTATTCATAAGACTCTAGAATACAGTGAGATGCTCTTGATGCCATGTGAGCCACTAGTCTAGATACTAGGTTATTGGTTAGTTCGGCTGGGATGTTACAAAGTTGTATCATAGGATTTTTAATTTCCATTGTCTAGCTAGTTTGGGATGGTAGATTGGAGATTAGGAATGTGTCAGCACATGGTTAATGGAAATTCTTGGGACTAATCACCCCATGTATTGGAAATGACCATGTGGACAGAGAAGGGTTTTTTGTTCATGTTTATTTCTATTATAGTTTATATAATTTCTTATTGAGCGGTTGAAGTGTTATAGCTATTTATTATTTATGAAACTTATGAAATTTTATGCTTTTTATGATATGGTAATGGATCTTCATTTGATGCATCATAATTAGAAAAATAGTAATTAGCATTCCATCAATAGTTCCATGCCATATAGTTTAATTTTTTGGATGCATGTTGACTTGATTGGGGCATTATTTCATGCTCTTATTTTGTTATCATGCCTGATATATGTTATTTCATTCCATTCAATTTACTAAAATGTTGTTATATTCCATGTTATGTATAAAAGTAACGTGATTAGTTTTCTACTTTCATAGGTAATTCTTATACATGCTTTCCAATTATTGTAACAAGATTTTGTAATAATATGACACGCTTCTGTGATTATTTTTGTGATATCATGATTGTACTATTTTATATATTTAAACAGGGTGCGATTATAGTCAGAGAATTTTTTCAATTGAAATATGTATGGGTGCCTAACTATTGGGAAAAGGAAACTCATATAATCTAGCCATCGATAATATGAAAAGGCTGCAAAAAATTAAATTTGAAAGGGGATTAGTTTTAAATAAATGGGATCCAAATGCCAAACTGTAAAGTGTATGGGTGCTTTATATGTTGGTAGATGGCCACCCATATGGATATATATTATTTATATACTTATTTATCTATTATAATTATTTCTTCTAGTTTGAACTCAGAAATGATGGTATAGTATCCCCATTATCACCTCCTGAGACCCTCACTGCTAGTCGGAAGCCTCTAGCATATGAGGAGATGCACTTGAGGCCATGTGACCTACCGGTCCAGCTACTAGGTTTATGGTTAGTCAAACTGGGATGTTACACTAGTCACCAATTTCTCCTTTATCAAATTGAAATTCAATATTCCATGTGCTATTTGATGGAGGAATTTCCATTGGGATTTCCAGAGGTACATTTGTGTAGTTGTCATTCCATTCACTAATATATTCTTATGGAATGGTTAAAGGATGATCAATGCTATGAATTATTTAAAGGGATGTTTATGGTTCTATTGGTGATGTGAGATGTTATTATATGTGAATTTCCTAGATCACTTGTAACACCCAAACATTTATTTCCATTATTATTTTATTTATTTACTGTTTTTATTCTTATCTTTGAGTCCATGTCAAAATGTTCTTGAAATTTTTTAATTTTGATTTTTTTTGTGTTAGGCACATGATTAGTGATAATCATGTGACCTACCAATAAAAAAATAGAACACATTCATGATTAATTGTGATTATTTTTTTATAGTTTGTAAAATCAGGCATCCAAAATATAAGTCATTCCTCAGGTCATTCTTGCGAGTCTCAAATTCAAGTCCCCATTTCTCCTTATTTTATTGACCTTTTTCTCTTCTTTCCTAATATATTTCTTTAAAACCTATAGTTCCACTTAGATTAAATTTATTTTGGAGTTTTCCTTTTCATAAGGTCTCTTAGGGACCTTTTGGATTTCTTATACCTTGTTGAGGTACATTTTCACCATTCTTAGTGGAAGCGATGACGTTAATGTAGGTTTCTTAATACATCAGACTTTGAACATAAAATCATGATTTCTTGTGGGTTCTAATATATTTTATAGTCATTTTATAAAAGTTATAATGTATATTTAATGGTTACTTTTTATAGAAATTTTATTTCTTTTATTTTATTACAATTGAGAAAAATATTTCATTAGGAACCCAAGGCATAAAGATTATTTTTAGAATGACATGCACACCAAGTGTTTGAAGTCAAGGTCATTTTTCTCTTTAAAAGAAATTATGTCATCCATTAAAAGGTTTTCGACTTTAAAAAAATTCAATAAATTTTTACCTCCTGGTTAAATGTGTGATTGGTTCTCTAAATAACGTAGTGAATCTTTGAATGTTTGAGACTTTATTATAATAATATGTATTTTATTTTTAAAGTGTCTTGAAAAAAATTATGAAAATAATCAATGGAATAAATTTGAACCTTTAGATAATGGTTTTATTACAAATTTATCCCAAGAAAAATTCGCCTTTTTTGTTGTAATGGGTTTATGGAAATTTTGATATCAGTATGTTTTGTGATCACTACAAGAATTTCAGTTATTTGCGATGGGTTATTTGAGATAGAATACCGTTGAAAATGAGCTTTTGTGATGAGATCCCATCACAAATAGTCCGTTGTAGAAAACGACATCACAAATATTATGTTTTGTGATGGGCTTGCAGCAAAAAAAACTATTTGTGATGGGATAATATCCCAACGCTGATTATTCTCCATCTATAAATATAAAAACCAAACACTATGCAGCCATCACAAAAAAGTGTTTGTGACAGGCATGTTTTCCCATCATAAATAATTAATAAAGAAATATATAAACTATTTGTGATGAAAATCTATCCCAAAAAGGTCATGTCGCAAATAATTAATAAAAAAAATATATTCAATAAAATTAGGATAAATTAATATTAGAAAATAATAAAAATATTAATATTATTATAAATAATATAATAATATATAATATTATTAATATTAATATTATAAAAAAATTATATTATTATAATATTAATAATAAAATAATACTATTAATATAATAATGTTATTATTATTATTATTATTTGTGAAAAATGATATTAATATTATTAAAATAACAAAAACCTTGTAAAATATAAAAATTATCAATATTATCCAAATATATAAAAGATAATAAAATATTATTATTATTAGTAAAAGAAATAAATAGTAAATAAATAATACTAATAATAAATAATATAATAATTAGAAAAATTAAAAAAAAATTATGCAGTATTTCCACCGATATAAAAGACAGAAACTGTAAATATTTAATATTACAACAAACATAGAATTCAAATTTTTTTGACATGAAAAAAATCACGGGGGGGGGGGGGGGGGAGGGTGGAGGGGATGGTCTTCTAGAGGAGGAGGAGGTGGTGGAGGAGAAAACTCCATTCCTAAACTATGAGTCGGACGATGCATTTACTTCATCTACTCATGCTGATACTACTTCAATCAATGCAGTTGTTCCTCTTACTGTTGTTGTTGTCATCGGCGCTCCACCTCATGCTACTGCTACTAACGCATATCCTCCTCCTCCTAACAAAAACTCTATATATGCTCACTCTGAGCTCATAGTTGATCCTGATACTGTAAGACAAAAGATGATGCCTCTATATAAGCTCTTCTTGAGATGGACACGATATTGAAACAATATCAAAATAAGTCCCATATGTCAATTGGGAGATGATTCCAACTACTCGGCCCATCTCGAAGCCATACTGGGTCGCCTGCATCCATGCCGCCTCATTGAAGTGGTGGGAATTAGTATGATCATCCATCTTGGCCTGACTCTTAGCCTGTTTCTAAGATGCCATGGCCTCATATGACTCCTTCAGTTCCAATTTGAAATTAAAATAGTGAAAATATTATTTATAGTTAATATTCAAACTGAAAAATACATAATACTGACCGGAATTCAACGTTGGCAATCACCTCTAATTTTTCAAGTGGTTGGATCACTGTACATCCTCCGATAAACGTCATACTATGTAATATTGGGTTTCTCGACTGCCTATATGATTATAAAATATACTATTTATATTTAATATTATATAATATATTTTAAAAAAATTACATACGAGATGCTCTCTATGCATACTGAATGTACGGCTACAGACTCTATGTGTCATCTCCTATCTCTTCAATTATACAAGCCAAATGATGATATACTTTGAAATCCAATACCCAACTAGTGTGAACAAAATCCATACCAAATGTAAGATGAAATGTACTCTGGTCGGTGGGCTCTACACGACTCATCAAATACTGGCACTCCAACTTTCTTCATGGTATTCCTTCTCAAATTGTGAAAAAACTGACAAAAACTGTCACACATAGACACATCTCATGTGGTGTGGATAGAGTCACACATTATATCATTGATGGGATCCCATAAAACCTAAAAATAATTTATAATATTATGTTATTAATCAAATAAATTTCAAAATAGATATTATTTATTTATATACCATCCTATGATTGAGCATGTTGAGCTGCACATCAACGGGAATTTGTTGCCATGCAATCCATGGTGAGAAAAATATTTTTGCAAGATAGAGCTCCCATATCCAACAGCTGTACATGTAAACCTGTGAAAAAATAACAAACAATAAAAAAATTAGTATATAAATAAATTAATGAAATCTAACTAAAATACCCAGGTTAACATACCTCCTCATGCATATATCAAAGCCAAGACATGGACATCACTCGGGGATAAGGTTGATAATCATCAGTCACACAAGACCCCACCCCCTCTGCATACCCGTTGAACCTCTAGTAGGATGATGATCAAATGACCCCTAATCCTCCACATCCAAAGGTAGCTCACCCTCCTGCAACATACGAAATAAATCATCATCCATCTAAAACACAAAATAATTATTGTTAGATAGTAGTAGAAAATAACTATTATATATAGATATATAATAGTTATGATTATAAATATAATTTAATTGTGTCAATGTTTACCTTAATCATCATCTTTAAATCTGATGATGTCATTGTTTTGATTTTCCTCCTCGACATCATCAATATCTATATGAGTTTTAGTCTCATCATCTCCTTCCATTTAAAATTCATTTGTAACATCAATAACATCATATTCACCATCAAACCTTAAATATGGGGTGTCATCATCAATATTCATGTATCATTGTGAAAATATGGATTTTGAGTAGTATTTTGAAAATTTTCAATTCATTTCACTTCAGTGAAACTATATTCAAATTGAGTAAAATGATTTTCTCAGCATTTGATTTTTATTATACTCCTCCAATCACTTTCATCTCTTTAAGTAGCATAGTACATTTCTTAATGAATTTGATGTGTCTTTTGATCTAGTAAAAATGTTTCATTTATCTCAAGAAGACTTTTATATTTAATATCAATGATTTCATGAGTTGTATGAACACACAATCCTCCCTCAGTATCTATCCACCGACATTTAAACATTGTTATGTAATGTTTTCCTAGATAACACTGTTGATTACTTCCATAAAACATGAAATAAAATTCAAACATTAATTTATCTTTGATGATATCCTCTCAAGAAAAATCCATTGTTCACTGTTTTCTGATTCCCCATATGCACGTGTATGAAATCTAAAAGAATTCTTCCACATATTCAATATAAGATTTGACCATTTTGGATGGTGGGTTACTCAATATAAAATGTCTCTTATCAATATTATTAGCATATTGAGACACCTAAAAATTTTCAAAACAATTATCAATATAATAATTAATAAACTGTATTGATAAGTTAAACCATCAATAATTTATGTTACAAGTTTGTCAAACCATTGATAATTTTCTCTGATGTTATTCAGTAGAAACTATTATAATTTGGTGAAACTGTTTCTTGATATAATTATCATATAACCTAAAATTAAAATAAGTTTACTTACAGTAACATAAATTATAGAATAAGTGATAAAATCACTCATAGTAAAAATAATGTCATTTCTTCATAGTTGAGAAGAACATATTAATGAGCTCTGTGATATTCATTATTTAACAGAATTCATTCATGAACTCCACCAAATCCAAGATCTGGTTAATTAAAAACTAATAATTGATTTTCCATTTAATTATCAACATTCTCCTCATTCAATACCATGCAGTTGTGTTTTGAGGGATATTCAGAATCAAAATAATGAGAGCAGACAAAAGGAAATTTCCTCTTGCAAATAAGGTTCAACAATTAATCATTCAAATGATGCTTTGTTACATACTTTTTTCTTAAATTTCTACATGCATCTCTTGAGTGGGTAAATTCATCAAAACTATTCCAGACCTCCGCATTTTTCATCATGTGAAAAATGTAATATCAAATGTTCCACTAAATCAAAAAAATCATGCAGAAATATTTTTTTTCAGTTTACATATAATTACAACAACATCTTCTTCGAGTTTTCTTAGTACATTTTAGTCTATTGTTTCCACAAAAATTTCTCAGAAAAAATATGATATGTCTGTTATCGAATCCCAAATCATATAATTATAAAAACCTCTTAATCCAATTGGCATAATTTTTTCCATTATAAGAGGAAAATCGTTACCTTTTAATCTAGTTATATGACCATTATTAACACATATTCTCAAATTAGAAGCATAGCCATCTGTAAGTCTCATATCAGAAATCCATTGAAAAAATAATAAGCGACTCTATTTGGATAGTGTATAAGTTTCTTTTGGATTCATTAATCTCTGTGACCAAACATTTTCAAACAGTTCAAGTTCTGGTTTCCTACAAATTTGGGCAAGATCTAATCATGCATTTTCATTATATTTGGTCTTACCTGGTGTATCCAAAACTGTATGAAATAAATTATCAAACCAATTATTCTCAATATTCATGACATCCTACATGTGGAAGACCAACAAATCAAACCAATAATAAAAACCCCAAAATGCTCCATTTTATCCAATTGTGTTCTTTCCCAATGATAAGAATTTTCTTTTGGTTTATTGTTGGTCCAAATGTGATGGGAGGTAATTAAAATAGAACCTATTTTAACTCTATACCAATGATCATTTCTGGAGGTCTATCCCTTTCAATTGTTCCTTTTATAAAATGATTTTTTTCTCTGAAAAGTATAATCGGTTGCTAGAAATCTACGATGATAGTCAAAATATTAAGGTTTTTTCCATTGACGAGTATAAATGATTTATTTTATCTCATATAGTAAGGACAAGATTTCAGACCATGTGTACTTCAGCAAGATAACATTCCATATGCTGGGTAGTCACTAATTTTCCCCATCAATGAAGCTTTTAGTAGATTTTATTTCCGAAGCAACATCATATATACTAACCCCATTACTCCACAATGAATTTAACTCATTAACCAATGGTTTTAAATAAACATAAAAATTATTTTTCAAAGGTCCTGGGATTAATAATGTCCATAAGATATAAGGATCCTTCATCAACATCTATGACGGTAAATTGTACGGAGTTATAAATCCAGGACTACATGAATACTGAATACCGTAAGAACTAAATGGATAGAAACCATAATTAGAAAGTACAAATTGCACATATTGGGTTTCTAAATAAAAATATAGATGCACTCGGTCAAAATGTTTCCATGATTCATCGTCAGATGGATTATTCAATATTTTACCAATTGAAATCATGGTTTTGTTCCATGAAATCATTGTCTCTCTATTCTGAGATATAAATAAACTCTACAACTTGTGTATAAGAAGGAAATATCTCAACTATTTTACAAGAATCAATCCATACTTCCCCTGTTGTGATTCTTTATACCTCAATTTTCCACATGTAGAGAAACTATCCAATGACTCAATTTTACAAGAATATAAGATGCAATCATTTTAAAATGAATGAATCTTTTGATAATTAAGCCCAAAATTATGAACCTACCTCATGCTCTCATAGTAATTTGCAGGCAACACATTTCTTTTAGATAACTATGTTTTAACCAAAGAAAATATCTGATCAAAAAAGTTGTTAGAAATTACATTATCTGATTTAATAGTAATAAATTTTGCAACAACATCTTATTTTCTTATCTTTCAACAAGGATATAATTTATCCTCAGTAGACCTCAAAAACTCATAAAATTCATATGGTTCTAACTCAGTAGATTAATTAATATCATCCAATGTTTTTTTGAACATATGTAACTACAACATCATGTACTAAATCTTAATTCCGTGATGCATACGAAATCAAATTATTAGTATCTTCTTTGGAACTTTATTCACCCTATTGATACCAAAAAACATAATCTCATTGAAAACCAAAATGTTAGAGATATCCCCCAACATTGTCAAATCTGAAAAACATTCTCAGAACACATTTTTTACAAGGACACATAATTGTACCTTCTAAAACAAATTTCGGTTTCGATGTTGAAAATGATAATAAATATTCATCACCCTCAATATACAAAGGAATTAAACTAGAATAATTTGAATTTTTTACGCTGATTTATCCAAGCTTGAACATCTAATAATGACTATTGTCAACTTCCTTGTTCCATATTTTCGTACAAAATATAAAATTATTACTATTTTTGAATATTTTTATATAAGAAAAACACTATAAAAAAATTAAAAGATAAATAATTACAGTAACTTCTTACTAATTACCACTAATTAAGGGTGACACAATTGCCAGTAGATTGGCAGGAGCTTTTTTGTCTGATGGATCATTTATTTTCACCTTCCTCACATTGAAATCACAATGAATAATCTGCTCGAAGGTACACATATCAATTCGTGTGTATACGAGAATTCATAAGCATAACTCCGACAAGGTTCATCATTGTGATTTTAGTTTGAGAAAGGTACAAGTAATTTATCCGTTTGACAAATGTGCCCCCTTTTTGTTGACGAATCATCTTCTTAGAACTGTCACCACCTAAAAACATTATGAAAATGTGGTCCTATAAATTCATATCCAATATCATTCATATGATATTGGATATGCATACGTAGGAACACATTTTTCATAATGTTATTAATCAGTGAGAGATGATAGGAGAAGATTCGTGCTGAAAAAGGAGTGCCTTCAATCTACTGGAAATTTTTCCAGGTTCTTACTATTTATTATAATTATCAATTTTTATTACACTTTATTTCAATTTATTACTAATTTATTCAATTTATTACTAATTATTACTACTTACTACTAATTATTCCTAATTATTCCTAATTATTATTAATTATTCCTAATTATTTCAAATTATTCCTAATTATTGATAATTGTTCTTAAATATTCTTAATTATTACTAATTATTGCTAATTATTCTTAATTATTCTTAATTAATGTTAATTATTTTTAATTATTACTAATTATTTCTAATTATTACTATGTATTGCAATTGTTTGCTAATTATTGCCAAGTATTGCTAATTATTACTAATTATTTCTAGTTATTGCTAACTATTTCTAATTATTGCTAATTATTACTAATTATTGATAATTATTCTTAATTATTTCCAATTATCACTAATTTTTGTTAATTATTACTATTGTTACTAAATAATTGTAGTTATTGTTAATGAATAGTAATTATTACAAATTAATTGTATTTATTGCAAATTAATAGTAGTTATTGCAAATTATTACTAGTTATTGCTATTTATTACTATTTTTTACTAGTTATTACAATTTATTCCTCGTTACTACTAATTATTCATATTTATTGCTAATTATTCATAGTTATTACTGATTATTCCTAGTTATTACTAATTATTACTAGTTATTCCTAATTATCGCTATTTATTACTATTTATTACTAGTTATTACTAATTATTGTTACTTATTAGTAATTATTGCTAATTATTACTAATTATATCTTATTATTACTATTTATTGCTAGTTAGTACTAATTATTTCTAATTAATAGTAACTATTGCTAATTAATGTTAATAATTTCTAAATAAAAGTAATTATTTCTAATTATTCATAATTAAATCCAATTATTCATAATTATTAATAATTGTTCCTAATTATTAATAATTGTTCATAATTATTTCTAATTATTACTAATTATAAATAATTATGACCAATTATTTCTAATTATGACTGATTATTCCTAATTATTCCTAGTTATTCCTTATTATTCATAGTTATTACTAATTATTTCTAGTTATTACTAATTATTTCTAGTTATTACTAATTATTTCTAATTATTACTTAGTGTTGCTAATTATTACTAATTATTACTAATTACTACTAATTATTTCTAATTATTACTAATTATTGCTAATTATTACTAATTATAGATAATTATTACAAATTATTTCTAATTATTACTAATTATTGATAATTATTACTCTTTATTGCTAATTATTACTAATTATTTCTATTTAATAATAATTATTTCTAATTAATAGCAATTATTATTAATTAAAAGTAATTGTTAGTAATTATTCATAATTATTACTAATTATTTATATTTATTACTAATTATTGATAATTATTTCTAATTAGGACTAATTATGACTAATTATGACTAATTATACATAATTATTTCTAAGTATGACTAATTATGACAAATTATTCATATTTATTACCAATTATTGCTAATTATTGCTAATTATTCCTAATTATATTTAATTATTCCTATTTATTACTAATTATTGCAAATTATTAGTAATTATTGATAATTACTACTAGTTATTGATAATTATTACCAATTATTTCTACATATTAGTAAATATTGCTAATTATTACTATTTATTGCTAATTATTACTATGTGTTGTTAATTATTACTAATTATACCTTATTGTTACTAATTATTGCTAATTATAAGTAAATGATACTTATTATTACTAATTATTACTAATTATTACTAATTATTACTAATTAAGACTAATTAAGACTATTTAATACAAATTATTAGTATTTGTTACTAATTACTCCTAATTATTCCTAATTATTAGTATTTATTATTGCTTATTACTATTTATTACTAATCATTAGTATTTGTTAATAATTATTCATATTTTTTTCTAATTATTAATATTATTACTATTTTTTACCCATTATTACTATTTTTACTAATTATTACTATTTTTACTAATTATTACTAATTATTGATAATTACTACTTATTATTGCTAATTATTACTAATTATTTCTAATTATAACTAATTATAACTAATTATTAATATTTATTTCTAATTATTTGTAATTATTTTTAATTATTAGCAATTATTTGTAATTATTAGTAATTATTTCTATTTATTAGTAATTATTGCAAATTATTAGTACTTATTGCTAATTATTATTATTTATTGCTAATTATTTGTATTTATTATTATGTTTAATTAATTATTATTATTATTATTTACAAATTATTACTATTTTTACTAATTATTACTTTTTATGACAAGTTATTACTATTTATTACTATTTATTACTAGTTAATATTAATTATTACTTATTATCTCTAATTATTACTAATTATTATTAATTATTACTAATTATTACTAATTATTACAAATTATTACTAATTATTACTAATTATTACGAATTATTGGTATTTATTACCAATTATTAGTATTTATTACCAATTATTAGTATTTATTTTAATTATTAGTATTTATTGCTAATTATTAGTATTTATTATTAATTATTAGAATTTATTACTATTTTTTACTAATTATTACTATTTATTTCTAATTATTACTAATTACCAAAAATTATTACTAATTAGCGTTAATTACTATTAATTACTACAAATTACCGCTACTAATTACTAATTACCGCTATTTATTTATATTCATTAGTAATTATCGTTAACAATTTATAATTACCACTAATTATTATTCATTAGCACTAATAATTTCAATTTATTACTACAAATAAATACTGATGGGAGGTATATATAGATTTGATTATTTGTGTCAGGACTATTTGGGATGGGACTCCTATCGCAAATACCTTCGACCACATTACTTACTATCGGTGGTTAAAAAAGAATTTGTGACCTGTCCCATTGCTAATAGTGATCTATCGACACAAAATTTGTGATGGGGGTATGCCCCCATCGCAAATGGTATTTACTGTCGTCGGGTATTTGCAATGGGGGGTGCCTCCCCATCGCAAATAGTATTTACCGCCGCCGGGTATTTGCGACGGGGAGGCACCCCCCGTCGCAAATACCCTTCCCATGGTTTGGCGTGCAAACCAGGCCAAACCTTTTGCGACGAGACCCCTTATCGTGTCGCAAATAACCCATCACAAAAATCCATTTTTCCCATAGTGGTTGGATTCCATTTTTTTGAAATTTTATATCATTTTTATTATTCTATGAAAATGGTCTTGTTTATATGAAGGTTGATTGGAGGTGAGGTTGAGGTTTATTCATTCATTGATAAGATGATATTCTATATGATGATAGTTTTGGATCACCACCATTTTGTTTTAATATGAAACCAGGGGTAAAAGGTAGAAGATCTAGTAACACCTGTGTCACTGTAATATTATCATTTCTCTATGTAGTGTTCACAAGGTTAATGTTTTATATGCCTATGGAGATTGTGATCAGTCAGTCTAGGTATGGTAAAATAAAGAGTTAGATCTAGATGTTTGATTTCTGGTGTCATTCTCTCTCTATATAATGATTATGTTATTGTTTTTTAGATTTTCTCCAGGGATCCCAGGATTCCAGGATACTTGAGATTATTCTGGTTGTATATTGGTGTGTGTATTACTATACCTTAGTTATATTTTGTTTCATTAAATGATATGAGGAAATTTTTTCCAAGCATTATGACCATGTTAATTTTAAAATAGGTTTATGGGTCTTTTTTACTCTCACTTTCTAAATTTCATCATTTATAAAATGGTTTTAGAAAGATTTGAAAATGCATGGATTTTGGAATAATTTATCTTTTTTATAATGAATGTGATTTCGTATTTTTTAAAATAAACATGATGAAAATTATTTAAATGTATTTCAAACTATAAATAGACATTTTTATTTTTAATGTTTATTCATTGGGTGAGGATAGGACACCTTCTTTTGATGTTGAAAAATGCATTTGGATGGGTGTCGAAACTAAAAACAACATTCTTTTTGTTATTATAGGAAATTGTTTTCTCTGTAAAACACCTACTATAGAGAAACACTATAGTTAATGTCATAGTTCATTTCATAAGATTTGATTTTACTTGTCAGGGAGCGCAAAATTGACATATGGATAAAAGGTTATGGTCATTTGATATTGACAGTACGATGGATAGATGAAAGAGTAATTTTTAGAGAAAATTATAGAAGTTATCAAAACTCATAGTTGCACAGTCCCATTCTAAAGGTGTCACACAACTCTATCATCTACGTGTGAGAGAGTGTTCTACAAAACAATTTCAGATCACTATACAAATCTGGTGTTGTGACCTCATGAAAAAAATACATGAATTGGAAACCACCATACACTTAATGGCTATAAATACCACATCACCACCCATTTTTGATAGTCGGCCTTTATAAGTCAAAGGGTCACACTCTTAGCATGGGTAGTCCTTATTTTGTGAATTTACACAATCAGGGACCCTTGTGAAAACTTGAAGGTAAAAACCTTCTGTTAATTACCTCACATAGGTCCTTCAATTTATTAGATTATGTTTTATATTTTTTCATACAAATTTCACAAAAAAAAAAGAACACAGTTTGCACAAGATGAACATGATTTTCGTAACTCCAGGTTTTGTGTAACATCCTTACAATCACAAAACCTCTTCCATGGTTATCCATTACACACACCTTTTCTAGACTCCATATCTTTTGAAACTCTAATATTCATGTAACTCAAAAGTTGTGTGAAACTCATACTAGGGTATCCCATTTGATTCCTCATTTATATAAATATAATTTCATGAAATATTTGTTCACCTAGGACCTAAAATAACCTGGTCTCTGATTTCTCATAAAAATTCCACGCATAGAATCAGATCCAGGTCCTTTCATGCTGAATAATTCTTCACCAAAAAAGGCAGAGAAATCCCCATGAAATACTCTCCTCAGAATAGGTGCACACATCCCCTTGTAATTAATAGAAATAATTGTATAGAAAATATCCATGACAGTTTATCACAAGTATGGTTTCAATATAAAAAATTATGTGTAATATCTACTCATGCTCTCCCATTTCATATGAAAAATCTTGGGCATCGAATCAGTTGTAATTACCAAAAATTGGACTTATAAATGGAAACATACTAGGTCCCATTAATGAGACATTCTCCCATTATGAAACTAAATTCCAACATGCCACTCTACCCCTAATTGTTTCACCTTTCACAACATATTGATACTTTTTACAAGATATTAGACTGTAGATTATCCTATGTGGAAAATATAGGATTCTCGATGTGATGAGTGTAGGATGCCTCATTTGATGAACATAGGATACCTAATGTTATTATAATGAGATGATCCAAATCATTGAGATAGTTCAATGTGTAATCCCCACTCTACCCCTCATTGTTTCTACTTTTACAAAATAAACATCCAAATAAAAGACATTAAACTATATCTTAACCTATGTGATGAAGATATGATTCCTAATATAATGATCCCATGATGCTCCACTTAATGGGCACATGATTCCTCATGTGATGATCATGAGAAGATATCGATATTTTGGGTGGCCTAAAGTTTAACCCTTGCACAATACCTTGTTTTATCTCCTTTCATGGCATAATAATCCTTACCAAATGTTGTTAAGATGCATGGTATAGTCCTATCACATAACCTTAAAACATGAAATTTGAAATAAATGGGTTTTGATTTATGTTTTCTAGTAGGAAACATAGGACACCACTTTTATATTCATTAATAATATCACCACAACTCCCTCCCCCTTTGGGAGGAAATATCTTTGAAACCCGTTATTCTTCCTGGAGTATACCAAACATCTCACCAGACAAACCAAGTCTCTAGAGGACTTTAAATTATACGGTGTTCCCAGTGGATGTAAAATATGTTCACAACCCTTAAACAATTATCATATGTGGAAGTGTTCACACTTGAATTAAAATAGTGACACTCTCTTGTGTGAAGATCCTAGGAGGTACTAGCGAATGATATTAGGAAAATCCCACATGATGCATCAGGGCCCAACCATAGGTAAATATCTTAGGGAACCTCAGGTGATGATACTATTAATATTTATGTGATGAAAATAATAATCCTTTGTACTAAAAATGGAATATCCTTTCCCATTACATAGGTGAAAAATCCTCTTCCAGTTCTATATGTGATTGGTATTATATGCCTTATATGATGAGCATGATAAGCCTATCTAATGACCATGATATCACTCTATTCCCTCCTTAGGTGATGAGTCAAATATTTTTACCCTATTTGATAATCCCAATATTCCTCTACTGATATGACATGAAACCCTTATATCAAGAGAATATGTTTCATTCATTAATGAGCATAGAATGTGATGTGAGTAAATTGCCTATGGTGACAAACTAATGTTTTCTTAAGAAATGATACTTGGATGCTTTATGTGATTAGCATAAGTTGTCTTGTGTGACAAGGATATGATGCCTTGTGTCCTAAACCTATGATTCTATACGTGAAAAATATTGGATGTACTCATGGTTCATCCCAAGGATGATATTTATATATTCCAAATGTACCCAAAGATTTATGATGAATCTCAAAGACTCATCCTCTCCAAAAAAATATGTGAACTCCTCTAAAAAAGTTAGTGATGTAATTAACAAACATCTTATTGAATAAGGCACTATGAAACAGATTCATAACAATTTATTCAATCCAAACATAATACCTATACTAGGTAATTAACACCATTGATTGATGGGTCAATAGTCCATCAACACATTATGGTCAAGTACCTAGCACTGTCAAATTTTGTGGTCATATACCACCCACCTTGGGAAATTTAAAATATGAGACCAAAGAATCCTGATTATCCAAGATGTAATACACCAAATTGGTCCCAATATAAAGAACTAATAAATTTAATTATTAACCTAACATTAATACATTCCCATTTTATTGTGAAAGAATGGGTAACAATAGGCTTCTTCGTGAACAGAAATCTCTAGTGTTTGGTATATTGGGTATCAACATCCTAAAAAATGCAATAATGGTTGGGTTCAAATGATTCCCATAGAATTCCATCCATCTACATTTTCCACAATATTCCCTATCCACAATTAACAATCATGGGGAATGGATAACCAACCATTTAGTAATATTTTTGAACTATGCTAGCAATGATGTTGATCTCTTCCATTGATCCTAGGTTCCCATACGCCATATCCCAAATATAACTCATAAAAAAGAAGGTCATAAATTTCCTTTTCTACCATTATGAGTATTAGGGATTCATCCCCACTCATAAAATGTATTAGGAAGAATTTGATGTTGTGGTTCCATACTGACACTACCATTAATAGGAATAACATAGGGGAAAATCAACCCATTACCACTATCAACGGTTACATGATCCTTTCCCTATAGTATACTGATTGCACCATACCTTACACTAGGTAGGGAAGGGATATTAATGTTTTCCTAGTCATAGCTAACACTAGATAGTCACTAAGTAGGTCCTCCACTAATCGATGTTTCCAACAGTGTATAACATCCAAACCAAAAGATAAACCGGTCAATCTTATCCCCGATCCAACTACTATGGTCCAAAATGTACAGTTCATACATTGGGGGTAGGATACTAATTATATTTGAAGTGTTTACATTTTTATGGATCCTATGGCCCTAGAAATAGTGGATGTATCCCCTGTTATCCTCAATACAATATAGGGCTACATATTCACCAGACTGGGATCATGACCCTAGTTTCTTGACATGCATGCTGGGTCCACTCACCAAACCACTAGCCCATCCATCATCCATCATAATGGTCATCCCCATGCTTAAAAAACACTCCATCATAAATTTCATCAATAAATAAGAGGACATATCATCCATCATAAAGGTCATCCATGTGAGGCTAACCATAATAAATGTGTAAATGATCCATGGTACACATAGAATCTCATTCTCATAGAACTACTACAATGACAGTAGTGACTGTACAGAAGAAAAAAATTCCATGTTGACCTTGATATTTATGAATCATGTATTATGGATTATTCAAGAGAGATGCACCCACCCCCGTCATCATAAATGAGGGTATATATCCATTAGTTATATATGAACATTCTTGTGCATATGGTCTATAGTACCATAATTTCCCACCATAAATATATTTATATAGATGAAATCTTCTCTTCCATTCAGGGGATCAATGTTTAACCATCCCTTCCACCATCAACATATATTCTATCTAATTCCATACTAAATCTAAGAGATATGTCAGGGTCTGGTTTGGAATCCTCTATTCGAAAAACAATATTTGATCAATTTGTGGGTCCATAATGAGATCCTTCACCAAGAAGAGGCTAAAAAATCTTCTTCCTATAGATATATGGTGATAAATATTTCATTAGATAAGTATAATGGTTAATCCTACTATGGAATGATGTCGTGGAAAATACATCTCACAAATGAAGATAAAAAATAGGGTAGGTCTGTGTCACTTCCTCATCCCTCATCCCATCGGTCTCATATATGTGCCTAAGGTGATAAAAAAATATGACCATCCTGATCACAAGTGCGATAATGATATCCCATGGAAAATACTAGCCATTGACCAGTTACCTGTTGTGTTGTAGCCACATATAACCTCGAACTTCAATATTCAAGAGTTTCTCTCCAAAAGGCATATATAATTCCTTCAGTATAATTGTTGGGAAACATTCCAAAACCTTCAAATCCATCAGTTGACCGACCCCATAATCTCTTAGAACATTCAATATGTTGAAAGTTGTGTTAAAGTTTTTATGTCACCATGATTCTTGTCGATTTTCTTTTTAACTCATATGAGTATCACCATAGATTCCAGTAGGCCTATACCAAGAACCATACATTGTTGTATTATGTCATTAAAGATGAATCTTTCCATGTGAAAATTAGATGCTAGGGAAATATAACACACTGTACTTAAATCCTCTCCTATGATAGTAGTTGTTCCCTCAAGTCATCCCACTAGTAGAGTCAACCTACACTTCAATAATGACCTCCTCCATGGTAAATTTCATCACCCTTAATCCCTATATTGAAAAACAGTGAAATTTTGATGATGAGGAACATTAAGAGGATATCTCCAAGGATGAATGACAATGAATGGTGATCCCTATAATGGGAATTTTTACCAATAAAAATGGATAGGAAATATGCCTATGAATTCATGGTAATACACTACTTTTTAGAATCATACATCCATGTCATGATAAAGGTAAATGAATAACCGTATTCATTGGTCCTCTCGAGATAGTTAAGGAAACTGAAGTAGATGAAAAAATCACTACTTTACTCTATGATATTACGGATTATGAAAAACTCAATGATGATCCCCCTTATGATATCATCCGGTCGGTGGGGATTCATAAGATGATCCCATCACACTTCCAATATAATATCATGAAGTGATATTCTTTATTAGAACTATAAATAAAAAAGTAAGTGGTTATACCCTTAAATATAGGACTAAAGTTGGTGGATATTCTCTTCTTAGAGATAACTCAGTATTCCAGGTAGCTTCCTATTTAGATGATCAATATGATTCTGAACCATTAGACCATTTCCAATTGACGTCAAATTTAAGACAACCAGTTAGAGGGAAAAGACATATTGATACACAAATGATGATGTAATTGGTGCTATCACCACATGACTATATGTTTTAGAGAAACAATGAGACTTTTTATAAATAAAAATGAATACATACCTAGCATGTAAAGATTATACTCCCCCACCCCCAAATTTCAAAAGTTTGAGATTCACCTCCTTCAATGGAACAGGTGGCCAAGAGAAATACCTTTCATACATTACCTCTAAATGTGGAATAATTATAAGAATTAATGAGAAAAAGAAGATGCAAAAACATTCATGATTTATCCAGACTCTATAATTCAAAAATTATTTTTTGGTATAATCATTTGGAACTAGGTTTTGCCCCTAGTTGAGAGGATCTAAACCATCATTTACTCAACTGGTTTAGCGATTTCTTCCATAGGATGAGCATAATTATGATCTCCTAGTGAAAGTAGTGAGACGATGAAAGTTTATCTGACATCATTTCAAGATTGAAGGGACTATACTATGCCCTCAACATATAGATTCCTTATAAATAATTATTGTTGATATGTGTGGAGAGAATCTAGGATGATTTAGTCCTGAACCTCATTCACTTAATGTATCCAGGAAAATTTTTAGAATTCAATAAGGGAGATAAAAACCTCAAAGAATCCATACAATGGACATAGAAATAGTCTAAACCATTACCTACTCTTTATATGTAATGAAATATTGATAGATAAAAAATGATATTATCACATAGACTTAGAGCCCTCATCTAATCCAGCTTCAATATGCCCCATCGAATAGGCCTTGTTTGGAAAAAAGCCACACTAAGAATTTTCCTAGGTCCTCCAATAGGGATAAGTACCCATATCCACTTTTATAGAGGGAAAGAATAGGTTTTTATAATTTAATGATGACAATGTTCCGAGTTTCTTCTTTTTTTCTAGAGAATAACTAGATCGAGCTCTTAGAGATAAAAAAATTTCAAGAGGCCAAATTATAGAACCATCACAACTATTTACCCTACCACAGATTCCTTAGACATACCATAAATAAATTCTTTTTCTTTAAATATTATCCCTAGGATATGGTAGATTTTGGAATAGTGGAACTAGGTGACCCATCAACACATTTCACATGCATCTTTTCTACCCTCTATTATGAAGATGATTTTGGGGATAACCATAAGTCTCTAATCATGGATCTCAAAATATTGATGATGGTATTTCTTCAGAGTAGATCACTCAAGATCATGGGGTCATTTTTTCCCAATTAAATATACTAGAACCCTTCATTTCCCCCATACCTATATTTTCACCATCAGCTTCACAACCCTCCAATGATCTAGAGAGTTGGAGTTGACCTTATAGGGAAAATCAAGAATTATTATCAGTATAGAATCAAATATGAAACCTCATTAACCTCATGAAACTCACATTGGGGGTTGATTCCATGACCTTTAAAACTCTGTAGGACTCCTCAAATGAAGAGTAAGAGTATACCTCTACAAATTTCATCTGGTTAGAGTACCATTTTGTAGATATAAGTGGAAAACCATGCCAATGATATCCTTTAGGAAGCTATAGAAATATCTATCATGGATTAGAAAAAAACCCTATGCCAAGAAAAATTCATAAGGATCCATCATTGAAGATGTTTTGTACATTATTAAGATTATATGTTAATTATTGCTGACGCCATAATAATCACAACCCTCTATAGAAATTACCACCATTAAAGATCCATGGTCTATAAAACTGGTTGATTGTTTGGGTTGGATGTAGGAATCCAATGCTAAGACATAACTATCCAAGCATCATAATCAATCGGTAGATTTTAACTAAGAACATTTACATATACCAGAAGGAATCTCTAGGATTCCTATTAAAGATGACCCACTTAGGGGGGAAACATATTCCCTTATATCATAAGTATGATTTTCTCAATCAAATCACTAGTATCCCATAAAAATTTTATATCCTTGATTCATTTTTCTTGTTAATGTAACTTCATGAAAACCTCATCAAGTATATGGATATTCCCATTGAGTTCATGACTGAGGTGTCCACTATCGAAGTATATAATGAAAAATAGGCTAAGAACGAGGAATACCAATCCATTATCTCCTTCTATAGGGATGATATGGGAACAATAATAGGCAAGCTCAATGGAATATAATTATATTCATGTCGGGTGGACATTGGCTCCAGGATCAATCTCATCTCAACTAAGACACTCAACAATATGGGGTACATAGATGTAGATCTAGACCCCTCAAACCTAAAAATCTAGGGATATGACTAAAAATGAGAATATGTTGTGAGGAAATTTCAAGTTTAAGTCCCAATTTGGTTATTTGGTATCAAATACTATGTTCATGGTTCCCTTACAAGATGTCACTTTCAAAACCTTACTAAAAAGGCCTTGGATTGACTTGCATGAATCTATCCCCTCATCATATAACCACTACCTCCAAAACTCCCCCAACAGTTGAGTAAGGGTATTAATTGGGGATTCATTTGCCATTGAATCATGTGAATTCCAATACCTTTATGTTGGGTATTAGAGGAGGGAGGAAAATAATCCCAAGGTTGAAATTATTGATCATGTTAATACAGAAAATGAATTGAATCCTACATCAGTAGTTCCATGGGATGAAATGAATAAAAATTTTATCCAACCTATCCACTATATAGAAGATAAAACCCCATAAATAGGTCACCGTCTCATTATTACCATGAAAAACGAGAATAATCAGATCATATCTTTCTCTTATAAAGAATGGATGATTCTGAATATTGAAAAAAAATATCATGTTGCACACCAGAAAGTCCAACCCATATGGGATTATCCACATATCCATCATGTCTAAATTTAGTGGGATTAAACCATTACTATTCAAATAATCCATGTTTCTTTAATATCAAGGGAATACTATGCCGATAAATGACCCATATGATAGAATCATTACCCTCTATCTCTATAGAATCTATGGATCTAAAAGGGAAATAATATTCTTCTCAATATTCCACCCCTATGCAAGATGAAGATTCAATATTTTAGTCTCACATGGAAGATGCTTCATCTCCTCTATCTAGTCCTAATTTATTTTAATGAAGAGATATTGGATAAATCCACTCCTACCATTAAATGACATTCCACTACTATTGATTTTCTAAAACTGTTCAACCTTAGCACCGAGGAAGATCTGGTTATGACATTGGTCAGTGTCCTAATTATTCATGATAAAACAGTATTAGTAAATTTCATTCTTAAAATAGAATTGGGACATATTTTTGTGGGAATATAAGAATATAGTATAAATTGATCCACAAGTATTCATCCATTGTATTTTCATTCTCATTGGCCTCTGTGGATTCAAAAATTAAAATAAAAATATGAATCCCTCGAATGGTGACATGTTCATGGTAAAATTTGTTAAAATTATAAAATATATTTTTTCTTGAAGTTCATTATGCAAATTAATTGTCCAACATCATCCTAATCAGAAATAATAACAGATAGATCATAGTTTTTATCGACTTATCAGAACTCAATTATAACTAATTAATGTATGAATTATGTATTCCATTAATAGAGTTATTGATTAATGAAACTTATAGATTTTAGGATCTTCCTTCACATATGGATGTTATAGATATAAACAAAACCATATGGAATATTGAATATGAAGAGACCACCACATTCAGAGCTCCTTAGAGAACCTACTACTACCGAGTGATGAATTTTTATAGCGACCCAAGAATCTCATACATAGATATTACATTTGTTTAGATAAATATTCATTGAATTACCCAAAATACATGCCTTAAGATCATAAATGTATAGTTCATTGGGATTCATGGATATATAAACAACTGGTCTATAAGTGATCTATTTCACCTCCCACTTTTTTCTTCATACCTATACCCCTTCTTAGACATATCATACATAATACCTTTCTTCATGTCATGGGGATATGAAACATAATAAAGGGTTAGATATGATGATTAGTAATGGTAAAAAATTTATATATCAATATAACATGATCATATGGGTTTGAGAACATGATAATAACAAATTAAGTACATACCCATTATATCATAGGTCAAAAACACGAGTCATGGAATAAATCATAACAATTCATATGACATATACCTTAATGGGATAAAAGAACATGATCCATGAGAGCATAAAATTTGCATAAGACATATATTTTTGGTATATACATAATCATAAAATAAACTAATTTTTGAAATATAAAAATAAATTTCCCACTTAATATAAATTTATTTATAAATTCATAGTAAATAACAAATCAATTTTAAATAAAGTAATTATATTCATCAAAAGTATGTTTTCTTCAAAAATGTTTTTAATTGATATTTATGATAAAATAATATAATTAATTTATAGATATTTTCGAAAACATATTAGATAAAATAAAATATAATTTTGAAATAATCATATTTAAATTAAATAATGGTGATTTCTTGTAAATACTGAAAATACCGATTTTTGTAAAACAATACATTATTTTAAATAAATAAAGTAATTAAATTAAAAATTATGTTTTAATGAAACATAAGTAATATTTATTTATACTTTATCATATTAATTAGTTTTTAATAATCATTATATTTTATTTTAGTATAAGTTTTTTTTGGGTTTAAAGAATGGTTTTTTTTCAGAATACTGTTTTAAAGTGCGTAATGATTCTCCATTAATATTAAATAATGTAATAACTAATTAGGAATGTCTTATATGAATTGCATAAAATATATATCGATAAATTTTTATTTTTATTCTTGCAATGGTTATTATTATACATAGAGTTAACATAAAATCTTATTGTTCTTGAACAATACACTTCTGAAAACCCCACTTTTTGAACGCTTCTGTAGGTTTTATTTAATTTAAATATTTTATACTTTTAGAAAATTTATCACAAAAAATAAAATTAATATTTTAAATCTTAATGTAGAAGTTATATTTGGGTGAACGTTTTAGAATTTTTTGAGAAGATGATTTTTTTGATTAATAGTGAAAATATTGGTTTTTTAAATTTTCCATTTATGTTGAAGCATTTAAAAACCTAAAAATTGTTTTAAGATGGTTTTAAAATTAAAAATATTTCTATTATATTCCTATTAAACAAATTAATGTTTTTTAATCATTTTTATATTGAATTTTGAAATGAAAACCTTTTAATATTTTAAATATTTTCTCTTTGAAAACCAACTTTCACGTCACATCTATGGGATTAATTTTAGAATTAAATTTTCTAGGTATGTGAATGGAACTCTGAAAAATGGATTAAATACTTTTAATCATAAAAATTTATATTATCTAATAAGTTCAAAATGACATTTGATCCTAATGAATAGTAAAAATAGTATAAACTATTTACCAGGGGTTAAACTAAAAAAGGAAAGGGTTAAAAATGACATGAAACATGTAAAACACCCATTATATGGAAATATTTAGACATTATATTATATAATTTATAGAATAGATCATTTTTTTGGAATTGTTTCATGTTTAAAATGTTAGTACAACATTTTCTATTCCAAAAATACAAGAGTGTCACTCGCCTCACTTATAAAAGGTCACCCTCTCTCATGTCCTCTTGACACATCCAAAAAAATTTGGATTATCAAATACCTGGCCACATAAATTCTTTAATTACCTATTCTCATACTATAAGTCTTATATTTTTCCGAATGTAAACATAAGAAGGCTCTTGGTGAAAACCAAAAGATGTTTTCGGAAGAAGAGGTAACATCCCTAATCAAACATTTTATTTTATTTCTTCCTCCAACTATATAAATTATTATTGACCCATGATGATATAATAACATAATTATATTAAATATAATAATATTTTTTTATGTTATATGAATTACCTGAAAATATATCTTATTCTATCAAAATGGTTTTGAAATCACCATTCTTATGTATGGAAGACTATCTCCTCATGAATCAATCTCATTTATTTTTCCATTACCACCTCTAAACGATGAATATAAAGATATATTTATTTTTTTATATTATATTTATGATATTATTATGATTATGTAGTCATGATGTTCCATTTTCTTTATTAATTTCCTTCTTGTAGGAATATGATAACATTGTTCATGAGTACGACATGCTACCATCTCACGAAGTGATGTCATACGTTCACACATTAAATTAAATGTAATAAAGATGGTTTTTCTGAAAATATGTGATAAATATGAGATAAAAATTATTTTTAATGTTATCATATTATTAAACTTTTTTTCTTTATTTTCGTTGGGAAAATACAAACAAAATTCATGTGTACGTTTGGCATACTGTCTCCATGAACAATGTATTTCTGGAAACACGACATTAACATGGAATTGTTTATAAAAGCATAACAGAAGTTCATAATTAAATAATACATGGTATTATATATATATTTTTGTTTCTAGAATAGATTTTAATAAAAATATATTTATTATATAGGAGGTTCTAACATGTATAAAAGAATTCAAGACTAAGATAAGGTATTGCAGTCAATGTTTTATTTTTCTATGAGACACATGCCATATTTACCACCATTTAATTTTATGCGGTGTATATAAATATATTTAATATATATTAATATTATTATCCTTAAATTTATGTGGTCTTAAATTTCTGTTTAAGAATATAAATTTCATTGGATTTATCGTTCAAATGTTACCAAAGCGGTAAGGTATTTTTGTCTCATATTTCCTTCTTTGAGATAAATTATATGTGATGCACCTATATTATTTTATGAGGTGTTGTTGAAACATCAAAAATTATAATATTAAAATCTAAACGGGAATAAATACCCAAATCATTGGTAATAGTTTATATACAAAACAATGTAAGAGAAGGTGTCCAAAATCAAACAGGTCATGTAAATCCCCAAAGTCCCATGATCACATGACCTTCCAAAGGTCATGTAAATGGGACATGAACAACGCGTTCCATATTTGAGATCACAATGTTCCCATTTGAAAACCAACTTCATCATTTTAAGGAATCTATAAAACTCTCAGATCATACAGAGGCTACCAGACAAGTTTCATCATGTCACACGACTAGTCAGCTTGTGGACACCTGACAAGGATCTAAACCCATTATAAAATAAATGGTGAAATCTATAAAATTTGGAGTCCATATAGGGTCATTGATCATTAAGATACATGACTATATGGTTCTCCAGACATCGTAAAATCACTAGTGACATGTCTACCATTTTACTCAAGAGCCCTCCATCTTGTCAACTTCGTCATTTGAAGGGTCTCAGTCATGTCAATTTGAATATATGTTTCCATTATAGGCACTAATGATAAAATGGTTTTTCAAAAAAAATTATTGTGCATCACCACAAGAACCATTACTTTCCATACGATGTGTTTTAGATTAGGAAAGGGATTTTATTCAACAAGACTCACACAACATTATGAGATCAGAAAACCTTATAAAATCGAGTGTTTAATAAAAGTGGGAATGATGGAAGCTTCTTACAAAACAAGGATACATTGGAATTCATGGGAAAATGCTCATACACCTTGTTTGATCACCATTGGTCACACATTACACCCCTATAAAATCAAGAGTAACCATGTGAGACCTCTTGAGAAGCCACCTTTTTCTCACAAAAGACCTCAGACAAGTTATCATTGATCAAGAAAAATCCTTCCAACAAGCATCCTGATCTCAGGAAGGATTCTAGACATGTTGACCTGACCTTTAAAAATCACATTTTTATGTAAAAAATGTCATTGAAATCCCTTGTATTTTCATGGTTCTAATAAAAGTTATAATGTATGAACATTATCATTCTCGTTGACCATCTTGTGAAGCCCACTAAATGACCATGAAAGGCTCAGTTAAAGCATGTAACACTAGATCCCTATAACAACTCCTTCCCAAATCTATGATATACTCACCAAAAAAGTAGAAGCATGACTGGTGTGGTGTGTTCTATTAATCACCCCTTATCAGAAAATATTAATATACTTATGGACGGATTGATCCATTTCATACAGGAGAACATGATTGGACTTCTCAGAGAGGCCAGTCATGCCATCACAAAGGTCTTCCACCTGACAAAATATGGGTAACAGAATAATGGATCACATGAAATCCATAGGTTATTTTCATGATCATCCAAGTATCATGTGAAGGACTTTTTCATGTCAATTAAGTTATACGAAGGAATAATTACATGTCTATTATGTCATGCAAAACCTAAAATGAGATAACACTGAAAAAAATATGAGGAACATATGAAATAAAAGATGGAATAAAAGACTAAAGAAGATGGCATAATTATAAAAATTCATATTCTCTAATATTAATGTGATTATCATGACTCACCTAGATCATGTGATAGAACTAAAAAACATCTCCTAAATCACACACCGCTCCATTGATATGCTTTTTAGATCATGTGATGTCCCTCAGACAGGCCAAAGAAATACATGAGAGAACCTTTAGACATTTGACCCAATAATCCCTACGAACATGCTAGCCCCAATCTTATAATTTCCCCTAAACATGTATCCCATGCAATATAGTGACATGGGGACATGTCAACTAGTTCTTCTGATGACCCCATGACAAGTCGGCTAAGTCTCATGATGAGGCCAAGGTTTTCCATCCTTGAACATGTGACGGACTCCAGAACAATACAACAATTTCTTGTGATTTCCTCTAGATATATCAACCCAAATCATGAAATATAATCTAAACCCATCACCATAAATCTTTCAATTTTACTCAGAAATGCCTAGACATCCCCAAGAAAGTCAACCAGACAACTATGAAAAGTCATCCTTGATCATGTGATACCCTCATGACATGCAATCCAGATTATGTGATGCCCTTAAAAAAGTCAACTGAATCAGGATATTATATTTGTACATATATTATATGAAACTACGACATGTCTGTACAAAATCAAACATGTTATCCCAATAATTACATATTTTATACAATCAATCATGTCATTTTAGGTAGGTATCTCATGACATGATAACCTCTTCAAGTATTTATATTATGTAAACCTCAGTGTGTAAAACTCAATCAAACTAATCTATGAGAACTTTAATTCCCATTATAAAAAAGATATTTAATATTCCTTACAAAGGACAAACCTTAAATGGGAAGCTAGCTCAATATAACTTTATCCCTATGTCTCTGACACTCCCACCATCGAGGCCCAATCATTCCCATTGGTTTATCTAATTTTCTCATCCACTAGTATAATGACCATCAAGTTGAACTATGATAACTCTGATTCCTACAATAACGATGATATATACGATGAAATTCTATGTAATGATCACTATATTAAACATCCAAAGGTCAATACCATCACATAATCCAAGCATCCATATGATGTAAGACTGATTACTTGTTATCCTTTGTTTCTCACACCGATCATGTCTCATAAGGGATTATGAACATTAAATGGCCATATAATTCACTTCGTGACCATCCACCATATAGGTAAAACTCAGTGCATAATCTATGATCAATGGTAAGATATGATGCCCCCATACATGTGCATCCACCTTGGGGTAAGTCCTAAGGGATTGACTGAACTATTATGACTCTGATTCTTGCTATAAATAGGATAATTTGGATGTCACCGTGATGATCAATCTCAAAATATCATGTTCCTTAGTTCCCCAATATATTTCCATTCCTCATGACATTGAAAATCTAGTGTTTAAAGAACAAAATGTGTTTTGATTACTATTACAATCATGAAACGTAGGACGCTTCATTACGTATCAATACCATCCTTGAAATATTAATCGATTCCTATGATGAAAAAAAATCTAGAGCATCTATTTATATGGATTAAACACATAATAAGATAACTGTTTTAGAGAAATAGATAAACAACCTCATATACATATTGATGTACTCATTAATATACACCCCATTTCATATGGAGGGATTAAAAAATTGATCATTTTTTCAGGGTAACTTGTTCTGTATTAGGATTAGGAAGAGATTCCCAAACATATCACAAATCAATAAGAGACACCTTGAGTAGGAAAAAGTTTTCAATGAAAAGGGTGTGAGGATCCTGACTTCCCATCTTCTCAAACAGATTGACTTCATAACTTCAATTAGGTTTGAAACCGAAATTGAAAACCTAATATTGAAAATGAAACTTCTTTTTAGTTATAGATGTGGGAGACATTGGGGGTTTCTGTGAGATATAAAAATAGTGAACCCAACATGAATGATTGCACAATACATTGAACCTCCCCCAATCAAGTGTCTGTCAAAAGAATCCAAGATCATAAAAAATGGTTATCCTGATGTGAACCTTTCAACCATAAATGAAATAGGGTTTACACATGTCAAACATTTTTCTCCCAAAATTAAAAAATATAATGGTGAACCTAATTTTAATATCAAAAATAAAAAATGATATATTGACCAAATAAAGTTGCAGTTTTCATAAAATTAGTCAATCCTCAATGTAATAAGTCCATGCGAGAAAAATGGTCAGACCGAGAATAAGAAATGCCAATTATGTTACCCATGCCTATATGATTGAGCATGTATCATGCCTATATTGTTATACTGGTTAGTGACATTATTCCTTATTATCTTCATTTCTATATATTATTTTATAAAAAACAAAACCTAATCCAAGATAATGTCTTTATCCAGTGATCACTCTAGAAAATAAGCTATGGCTAAAGCCTATGATGGTCGTAGAACGACCTCACCTTCCTAACACCTTTAATGTCTGGTGGTGAATGAAATGGTCTTGGAATACAATTGAAATTGTAAAATCCAAAATTATGATGCTGAATGAAAGGGAATTAAAATGATAAATCCAACGAGTTCACTTTATCCAGAGAAGTTTCTATTATAGATTTTGGCACTCAATGCCTCAATGTAGTGCTTTGTAAGATTATCCCTAGTGCGTGACAATCACAAACATTGGTGTCTGATGAAGGTGAAACAAGGAGTCAGTTATGTATCTTTTCAATTTTAGTGGCCCCTGAGGAGGGATCCTATCATAAATCATCACCCGTGCCATCCCACCAGTACCCTTTAGTCTCTTGCCGGGGGTACCCACCAACACATTACCACCTCTGACACCCATGCATGGGAAATAATGTAGAAACATCGAGCATGGGAAGATCTAGATAACAGATAATAGTCCCATATACATTCTCCCACTAACAAGTCTCTCCACCATATTCCATAAATATCCAGCAGTGTGGATCATATACCTATTCACTCAGAACAATTTTGTAGGAATATACCTACAACAAGCATGGGGGGAGGAACATATCACTACCCTAATGCACAATGCTCGCTAAAAATTTTTGATGACATAAAGAGAACAAAAGTGGGCACATATACCCACATCAATTGAATATATATTATAGAATATAATGCAGATAGAAAATTTACAAGCTTACATCCTTGGAAACACTTTTTTAAAATTCAATTTACATATTAGATACAGATAAAGAACTCTGGAAGAATTTTCCAAAACTACTACAAATATAGGGACATGTTCATATTTCTATCCTTACATCAAAGATATCAAAACACTATGATCTGTATGAACATATGTATACTCTAGAGGAAGTTTATCTTTTTAGGAGGATTATAATAATATTTTGATAATGGAAGATTCATTGGGTATGGGTCATGTTGTTGTTCCAATTGGGGCTCACCAAGTGAGAGAAGCACATGCATCCAGACAGGCACACATTTCAATAAAAGAAGACCAATGAAATATTCCAAATGACCTGGATTAGACTCATAACCCTCTTTAAGACAAATATCACCAAGTGAGAGAGGCACATGCCTTGGGACATGCTCATATTCTTATCAAAAAATACCTAAGACATACCCCAAATGCTCCAGATCATTTTCATATCCCTGTTATGACTGAGGTTCACCAAGTGAGAGTGGTACAAACCTTCGGAAAATTCATATTTATATCAGTGAATCAACTTGAAATAATCCAGTAGCATATAGAATCCAGGATCATATCCCTACTTCCATTGATGAACCACTACACCATGATTCTTTCGATGCCATACAAGAAGGGGCTCATATTCATTCACCCATTCTAGAGGTCCATCGACATAATTTAATGGGGAATGAATATTCATAATAGGATCATATTCCCATTATAGCAAGGAAACACCATGTGAGAGAGGAAAATTTATTAAGAAAGACTCAAATTCCTATAGAAAAATAATGGCAATATACTCTAATGGCCTAGGATTCGGCTTATATCCCCATTCTAACCAATGTTCACCAAGTAAGAGTGGAATATACCATGGGGAAGGCTCATATTGTTTCAAATAATAAATATTCTCAATGGAATATTCTAGTAGATTCATGGAATCTAGATCATATTCCCAAAACACAATACGGTTATCAACATATTCGGGAAGCCTTATAATAGTAGGTTCATATCCCTACACAATCCCAAATATCCATGTCAGAATATTCCAGCCATAACAAAGAATAAGGATAATATTTTTAATATTCCCAATACCTTCTTCCATAAGGTTTTTTGGGACACATTCTCAACAACCCAAGGGATCTTCTATTTTTCAACAGAAGTAGAAGGCGATCATTACCATAATATTCCTCCTCATTTTATTGTGGAGATGGATTGTAGGTACTCTACTCCTAAAATCCCCCTTGGTCAACCTCCCCATAGGGGTATATCCCATAGAAAAATAATTACTCTTCATTCCAACCAAATTATATATAATGAAACGTTCATGAATCATCAAGGTCAACCATATATAGTTCCCCATCAATTATAAGCATTAATCCACTCTGGTCAGCAGGACACCCCAAAAAGAAAATTCTATGTTCTATCTAGATAGAGGTGTGTAAGTAGAATGAGCAAGAATGCAAAATTGTTATATAAAGATAGTTAGCTAGAAAAAACCTCCCCACCAAGTTATGAACACTTTATACTTCTAACTACGTGGTCCCAAATGAGATTGAGAAGGAGTGAATTCCCTACCTATACCAAAATATGTGAGAAACTCATCTGCAATTGGAGGCTAGACACCTAGCTTATACAAGATATGAGGGATTCTTTTAGACCATCACAATACTCTATTATAATATATAACATTCTCTTATCTCCATGTCCTGAGACCCAATACTATAAAATTATTGCACAAATCTATAGCATTCTTTCCACCATTAGATCAAAACTCTTTGGAAACTGATCATCAAATCCTTTTCAGGCATCTGTATTTGAGGATGGGTAATTTATGTAGTGTTTCCCTTTACCCCACCCCTGAATAGAAAAACTACACAGATATGGTGTCCAATAATATCATAGCCTATAGAGAAATCAGGGTACTTGGTAATGTGTAATCTAGTATCTCACTACAATAGAATGTCCCCACTTCAATGGTACTAAGAAATCATGAATAAAGAAATATTACAACCAATGTATCTTTGGAACAAACCCCTCGAAGTAACGTGAATTCATTTTAGACACGATTTTCAAAGTTTCAATCAACTAGATAACTATATGTAAAATATGACTCCCATCTTGCATTGTCATTTCACTATACTCCAACATGAGAAAAACTATGAAAAATCAAATAAGTCTTAATAAAATACTCCATAACTGCCATCAAGGAGAAGGCCCAGGCCTCTAGGCCTATGAAATATCCACCCCCACATCCAGCCATTGGATCATTGATCCTTAAGAGGATCCATTATTTAATAGAAAAAACTATAAACACACCTCATCCCATTAGGACGAGTGCATTTTTATCTCAATCTCAATCACTAATTTCATCATTCCCTGAGAGGGTCCTAGGGAAATATTTTTTGGTTTCAGATCAACCCTTTCCCGATGGCCCATGGGCATTTATATATCAATGATCATCCAAGGAGTCATCATATCCTCAACCAAAATCATTTTATCCTTAACAAAAGGATAATGAAATGGCGATGGTTATCCCCAATAGTCCCTATCTCAAAGTACTTGGGTAATTTTCATCATCATCGTCACTATGGATAGAATTAGTCTTCTCCTAGATGGGAGGAAAATATTGATGGTCGAGATCCCATTCATTCCTCCCACCAAAAAACCATCGTATCATATTAGAGACCCATTCGCCAAACAGGAATGAAAACTCTCTCAAGGCACTATTCATAGACCAAAATGGGGGGATATTATTATGATGGAAATCAAACCCCATTTAAGTAAAAGTACAAAATGGTCTAATATGGATCGGGGTTCAAAAAATGACCCTAATGCAAGAGGTGAATAATCATCCTATTTAGATGAATGTAATGGTACAACTAACATTTCACAATACACTTCTCATAACGTCATCACAATCAATAAAAAAGTAATTATGGATCAGGATTAGGATGTAGATGGATAAAATATGGAAAATATACCCCTATAGATGGATCTAGATGAACCCATTTATGTTTTATGTACCCATATCTAAAAAGGGTAAAAAATATTGAACCTATGAATATTGATTTTCAACCACTATGGTGGAACACTATAAATGATAAAGGGAAATAAGTTAACATATCCCACTAATAAACTATAGTATATGAATTTAATTCCCTGTAAGATCAGTTAACATAACATGATAATGAGATAAAAAATCTCCAAAAACTGAAGGAGGAGATACTCAGGGGAAACATTCCCACAAGCTATCATCATTAGGTGGATATGAATATCCCCTCCCATAATTTTGTAAAGAGATGATCCTCCCACAAGAGGAGCATCTGAGTGTCAAAATGGTTCCAGATCTAAGAAGCTTGTTTATATAATTTTGGAAAATGATATTGTATTCTCTTCATTACTATGATACCCTATCCCTCACTTGTGTGATCATTTAGTGTTAGGATAGACCTAGAATCAATGGGAGAGGAAAACATGGCCACATCATCAGGCCCCACCGACTCCTAGTATATGATAGGTGGCTCAAAAAGTAGTACTTCCAAAATTGATCAATGCCATAAAGTCCCTAAATAATAAAAATGGTACCCAATAAGCAAGTAATGTACCTATTCATCCAGAGAGGAATCCATATCCCGAATCGGTGGATAACAATTTTCCCCCACCCAATTTCAGAAAACTTACCTTCTACACCTTTGATAGTGTGGGAGACCTAGACTAGAATCTCAAACACTTTGTGTCCTGATATGGTTTGATGATGTTCACTCATATCAATAATAGGTGGACAAGATGATGTTATTTTTAAATTATTTTATAGGGCTATCCTTTTTTGTTATATAATTCTTCCAACAGGATCCATTGAAGGATGGGAAAACCATCATTGTAAATTTCATTATCAATTTATCTCCATGTTAAGAAAATATAAAATTTTCAACCTAAAAAACTGCATGCTACACAAAAATTAGATGGTTTATGAATTCATAGATAGGTGGAAATGACTAAACTATTCACTCACCACACCTCTCTCACAAGGGAAATTGAAGAAACTCTTTACTGATGATCTCTGGGATGAGCTAGAGACAACTGTGATCCCAATTTAGTATCATGGTGGGTTCCATGAGTTTGTAGAAATGGAACAACATTTGGAAAAATCCATTCAGAGAAACTGAGATAAATTTTGGATTATAGCTTCAAAATATCGAAAAAAAATCAACAAGGAATAAAATTACAATTTTACCCTCAAATCAATAATGAAGTCCCATAAATTACCCAAGATGGTCCCAAACCTTAGCACCTCATATCGAACGTCAACAGAAATAAAATTATCCAATAATAGAATTAAAAATAGATAACGGCATCCTAATATTTTAGGAACATATGAATAAAACATACTCCTTTTAAAATGAGAATGTCAAGGAATATTTCCCTATATAAATGGGAAACAATTTATTCAAACTGTCACAACATAGGAAAGCCAATGAGTTCAACCTCACTAATCGTCCCAACCATTTCACTTTCCAAAGAAGGATAGGTCATAAAATGTAGTATTTAATTCAATTTAAATAAGTCCCCAAATAAATGGTTGATTATGAATGGGTAATTTTGTAAAACTCTTCATTACAGGTAACTTATGTAATTGTTTCCTAGTCAGTATAAGAAGGTGATTGAAAACAATATTTGGCGAGGCAAGGGAAGAAGTTTGACAACTCGATGACTCAAAAGACAGTTGGCTGAGATAATGATACCCAGAGGGCACCAGTATATAGAGTCATAATGGTCATGTATCCTTGGAAGGTTACATTTAATAGACTTATAATACCCCTTCTTTGATGATGAATATGCCTCAGAGTAGAAGTTCCCCATACATGACGGGGGATCTAAAGGACGAAGGCTTATGAGTCAAGGATACAGAGGACATTACAGATGTGGTAAGGACTAATATTTTTTTTCATGTACCCATAGAAGAAATATATGTTGATGAGACCCGTGGTAAATAAATCATGTAATCCCAATAAATACTTGAATGTTCCCTAAACCCCCATGCGGTTATCCATGCTCGATTGTTTTATACGAAGACTAGAAAAGTGTGTGATTGTTTGATCATCCCAGATAATGGGGAAGGATAGATCAACCTAATCCACATACAGTAGATAGTCTCTTGACCTCTATAAAAGAACCAATCCTATCTACCTTGAATACCTAATAATGAGAAATACCACATTGGGAAGCACCGACCTTTGGCACAGAAGTACAAAATTATGAAATAGCTGGTGGATTCCCTAGATAAAAATCTCAATCCTAGATGTTCTCCATCATTCAAATGAACTCATTTATAAACTAAATAAATCTATATAAATCCAAAAAGTGTTCGAGATAAACTTAAATGGGTTTATATGAATGAGAAGAAAAAACTGAAGGTGGATGAAAATATATAATTTGTAGCCTCGAACAGCTTACAGACCACCCTTACAAATCTCTATAATATACACGACAATGATTATGTACTACCCATAAATATAATTGAGGAAATAGACTCAAAACCATATTTACAAGATCATTCAATCCCCAATGATAGTATAAAAGATAATTAGTTCTAGAATATCTTCACAAATAATCTAGACGTAGGGGATGAAAATTTCCTTTCCCATGGATTCTCTCAACTCAATAGTGATAGAGATTCCTTGGATTTCAAAACTATTTTTAAAATTACTCCATAGACTTAGAAATGGAATATGAAGATTTTGACCTTTGGAATGGCCAAAACACATTTCAGGAAGGTGTCCCTCCTACTATTGAAGAGCTCGGGTAGGTAAATATGGGAACAAAGGAATAAATTCATACTATATTGATAAGTGTCTTAATGCATCTCAAAAATCCTGATATGCACATTGAATTTATAAATAAACATTGATATCTATTTGATTGGAATTATATAGAAATGTCCAAATGGAATCCAGATGTGCTTATGTACCATCATGGCTTACTCGATTACTATGAAGGTTTCAAGTAGGAATCTAAGAGGATACACCAATATCATGATACCAATATATAATAATTAGTTGACAAATTGATCAAATAAAACTTTTTTCGAGAAGTGAAATACCCAATATGGCACACCAAAATTGTCCCTATCAAGAAAAATAATGGAATTATTAGGCTATACATTGATTTCAGATACCTTAATAGATACTTCCCAAAAGATGACTTCCCATTTAAAATCACATAACTCTTGATCAATGAAAATAAGTACTTCCAATCCATCACTTTCATGTATGTGTATTCAAGGTAAAATAATATAAAGATGGCCCATGGTGATAAGGTAGTTACCACCTTCAGATTACCCCTGAGGATATTCTTCTATCTGGTCTTGACCTTTTGATTAAATAATGCTAGTGATACATATCAACACATCATGAATTATATCTTTATTCATTCATGGGATAAATATTCGAATGCTATGTTGATGAAATGATGTTCAAATCTAGATAGTGATGTGATCACTTCATGGATCTTTAAATAGTCATCGACAAGGTGAGGTAACATATTATGAAGATCAATGTACTGAAATTCACCTTTGGGGTAATATCGAGGTAGTTCCTTGGAATTTTGGTATGCCACCATGGCATCGAGGTCGACCTTGAAAGGACTATTACTATTTTTGAAATGTCATCCCCAATAATCTGAATGAATTGAGGGGGGTTCCAAGGGAACCTTGACTATGTTTGGAATGTCATAGACAACCTAGCAATAAAATATCTCCCCTTCAAAATTCTATTGAATAAAAAATCTTCTAATAATGATATGATGACTTCCAATAAGCCTTCAAGAGTCTCAAGAAGTACATGTTACACCCACTGGTCCTAATGCCATTGGTGGAAGTAAATACACTTATCTTATATGTGCTCTCCTTGTAACATTCTATTTATTTCCTCCTCACAAAAAAATGATGTGTAAAATGAGAATAGTATTTAATACTTCAAATGAATGATGATAAGTACTACTACACAATATTTGGATGTCAGGAAGAACTTCCTCACACCTATATTTTTAGTGAAAAAGATGAGACATTACTTGTAGCACCACAAAGTCCACTTGGATTATCGTATTGATCCACTCAATTACACCCTTATCTATCCCATTGTGAATGGGTTCTCAGCCAAATGGGAGGTCATTCAACAATAGTATTACATTTTGTTTTTTTTTCAATAAAGGTAGTAAAAGGATAGGACCTAGCTGATTTCCTCACAACACAACCCTCCCTAGAATGTACACTAGTGGGCATTGATCTCCCAGATGATGAGGTTTTATATTCCCATGAAATTACCCAGACATAAAAGATGTATTTTTATTGTGACTCCTGAGGTATTATTAGAAAAATGATGGAAAATAAAAATCTCAACTTGGTTTCCATATGGATTGTATTTGTTTATCTATAAAAAGAAAATTTTCCCAACAGTTTTTCACAATCTGATGGAAGCATAAATAACGATGTAGAATTCAAATCCCTCATCACTGACTTGTAACAGGACCTAAGCTACAGATAGCCTATGTAAATATCAAAGTGGATTTAGAGATAATGATAAATAACACAAATGTAAAATATTCCCTCATAAAAGAAGAACTGGACCGTCTCACTCGTATATTAGAAGATTAATGGAAGAGTTCCCTTTTTATCCCTCATTGCACCATGTCCTATAATCATAGAATTTACATACTGATGCATTGGAGAATGCATCCACTTTCTTGGCTGACCCTAACTTAGAATAAGATATATTATGTATCACACAATGATGAATGGTTTCATCAATCATTATATATGGCATGGAACAAATCTATTAGGTCAAAACCACCGCAAATATTGATGAACAATATCCACCAATAGATAGATTAATCCCATAATTTGTTATCTTAAAATTGGACTCTATTGATAGACCAAGCAATAAATGAACAGATTATGTGCTGAGCTATGAAGATTTCTTTTCCAAATGGTCATAATGAACATATATCCCTCCACAATAAAGGATCCAATAGAATAATACTCCTATTACTAGAAAATGGATATTCTCACAATAATGGAATAAGTCCACGTAGGCTCCTATGGTACTCATTGGTTTAAGACTGTGCTCTCTCACCCAATCAAAAAGATATGTTATTACTAGAGAACCATGATAAAGGACTATGTGTAATTAAATAGGAAATGTCATTCATTCCAAATTGATGAAAAATTTGTCCATAAATATTCTGAATTGCTACAGATGACCACATAATCCCAGATATTTACCATATGGGGAATGGATGTGGTGGGGCCATATCCCCCATCCATAGCTAAGTAGTTTAAGTTCATCCTTATTTCCACCAACTTCTTTTCAAAATGGGATGACGGAATAAAATATATGGAATTCAGGATGATTAACATCCTAATCATTGTGAAGTCATATACCGTAACTAGATTCAGAGTCCCTCAAAAGATACCAAGGGACAATAAAACCGTCTTTTATTCAATAGAGTTAACGAAATTATAAAAGGAGTACAACATCATGCCAAACCATTCATCACACTGTTATGTAGTGTAAAATGAACAAATATATTCCATAAATAGGACTCTATCAAATATACTATAGAAAGTGGTGAATAAGTAGAAGAACCCCAATCCATAGAAGATCCTTCATGATTTATGGTCCTAAAATGCAACAATGCATAATGTTACAAAAATAACTCCATATTAATTAGTATACTGGACCGAGGTAGTGATTCCCAAAAAATAATGTTTACCCACACATCAAATGATTTTTTTTAGAAAACTCTTAGATGATTATAAATCATAAATGTGACGTAATGTGTTGGATTAACATGATGATAACATGTTAAGTACATTTAAAAACCTCCATGTTCATCAGAAGTGGATCATACATGACATTATTAAAAAGGAATAAATATATTCATTTCATTGAGGAGAACTTGTATTTTTTCTTAGAAACCCAATGACTCCAAGAAATGATCCTCCTAAGCTAGAACCCAAATGGGAGAGGCCATATATCATATATAAGGTCTATCACATTGGATCCTACTCATATACCACAATGGATGAGGAATGTGTCACACCACCCAACAATAATGGTTCCATAAGAAATAATATTCATATCTCCCATCTTGTGTCACTCATCCAAACCACATGAAATGAAACTATATAAAGTTTCATCCCGACAACATGAAGTTAAAATGTATGGAGAATTATCTTGACCTCATGACATTAAACTATATAGAGGATTGTTCTAACCACATGATGTTAAATTGTATGAAAGTGGTACACACAAAAAGAACTTAAACCACATAACATCAATCATCATGGTCTCATGGTTCCCAAATGAAAATATATGTCATAACCACATGAAATTAAACTATTCAAAACATGCCCTTACCTCGTTATGTTAAACTACACAACAAGTATCATCTTTCCGATGAAACACCACACATGATCCAGATATGTGAAAAATATAAATGGAATGTCCGTGTACCAATGTGTGAGTCAAAATGCACGTAGGAAATCCAATATAAGAAATACATATGGATTGATTATTTTCATTATAGGATATATATTGATGTTCAGATCCCCAATATTGGTCCCAATTATAACATATATTCATCGTGGTCATAACAAACCAGAATGTATGAAAATGATTAAGCCTTATTTTTCACATCGTGTGACCCTCATCTTTACTATAAGATGTCAAACTGGATGGTTGATGTCCTCACCTCATGGCACTAAACAACACTATTTCCAAGAATTACATGTGACTTAATTCCTAATATCACATGATACGCAGTGACATCCAAAATTCCATTCATGGGCCTAACCACAATATTCATCTTCTTCCTGGTCAATTTACCTTCATCCTTACCACATGATGTTAAACAACTTGGCTGATGTTCTTGATCCATTAAACTAAAATACATAAATTATTAGAACTTTTTATTCCGTGATAATCATTACCATGAGATATATAAGGATTCCATGATTCTTTATCTGGTCCAAACAACCACATGATACAAAATTTCAGTATAATTTCTTTAATTTCTACTGTATCATTAGAGGAACCTTTACCATTACATGTTTTTCACACTGAGCATGGATCACATGGGATTATGAACTTTGGAATGTGATTCCCACCATAAATGATACATATCTATTCATGATAGGTGTAATATAGTACTGAATACAAGACCAGAAAAGGAGCACCAGGAGTCCAAGTCTCATGAAGCTAAATTGCAAGGTTGATGTCTCTAGCATGAAATAAAACTATGAATTTCCATATATCTCTCATAAGATGACCACTATCGTTGGTGTTTGTCTCTCTTCACACAAGAATTCTTGAATTATTTGTATCGTGATTCCCTTCATCATAGAATATCAGTTGATGTCTAGAACTGTATCCTTAGGCTGAATTACAATATTATATTTTCACATTAGGGAGCCGACATCCTTGCCAAATTACATTAAACTGCACCAACTCTCAAGAACTATGTGTTCCTTGATTCTTATTATCCACAGATACATAGTGACACCAAAATCTCTAATCCTAGGACAAACTAATATAATCAATGGGAAAAATACCCCCTCAACATATTGTTCAGTGCTATGTAGAGAGTTTTCCATTCAAGAACTATGTTTTTATTGATTCCTACCCCCACATGATATATAGTGATGCCTGAATCGTTGATTCTAGGGTCCATGCATGATAAAACAAAAATGTCACCCCATCCGTTTGTATGGGTCAGACCTATGTTAATAAATTCTATAAAATTACAACATATGTATTGATTCTAATCATTATAAGATAAATAGTGACACCCAGACCCCTAATCCTAGGTTTAACTACGAATTGTGAAAGATAAAAATTAACCCCTATATTTATATGGGAAAGAACTATGATGTGAATGGACTAGCTATATAACATTTAACTACATCAAAAAGTCATCATAAACTTCATTTCAAGAAGATTCCATGTCATGCGAGCTCATTTTTCCTACGTACGAGTCATATATACATACATCGTGCTTTCACATGTCATATGTCTACATAATAAGGGATCCTTCATATGTATGGATAATAATAATATTGTGTATGGGTAAAATATGCACCCTACATCTAAATTCCCAATCTAGTTCAACGTTCCCTCAATGATGTCTAGCATTATTTTTCACGTTAGTTCCCATATCCTTACCGCATGACATTAAACTAAAAGAAAATAAATGAATCCAAGATAAATGACATTAAAAGGTGAATACCATCACCCATCATCATATCTAATCAGAAGATTATAAATGAATAATCCTAATAAACTAGAGTATGGGATTCTTCTATCATCTTTTAATTCCCTCATCCCATAAATTACACATCTTGAATTGAGTACCTCAGGTTGTCGCAATCCATTCATAGACCATGGAAATGGATACCTAGCATTAAAGGTAACCTTTCTTGAATATTTATGTATGCCTATTAATCTTTAATGTGAACATACATTCATTAACAAAATGTTTCATTTCTTTACAAAAATGTATTTCTAATCCTTTTGATCTTATTATCACCATGGTATAACTCATCACTAAATTTTCTTCATGGCCATCCTTGATATGATTGCACCATATCATTACCCATGACCTGAGAATATCCCACCATGATTTATAAAATTTTCATTTCCCACTCAAAATGATGTTGAAGTAATATTGAACCTGGGTATCTTAATTATGATAATGTGTAACCTTTTCCTCATATTAGGTAAATGTGCATCATGACCATAAACATCCAACACTCTAGTCAAATTTTTATGACCTTAAAATCTATCCATTGATGGTCAAAATCATAAGACCTTAAGCTACTAGAGAAATAGAGAAAAAATGTTTCCTGTTGAAAACACAAAAAGGTAATTCTGAGTAAGATTCAAGTTTCGACACACTAAAATCATCATCTTGATAGTTTAGAAATAAATTAGGGAAAAAATAAAAGAATCATAAAGATCATAAGGAATACTTTTTATCCCTAGTAAAAGACAATCCAAGATCACTTGATCTCATGGTCTAGGAAACAGTAAGGGTAATGGTTTATCATATCTCTTATATATGATAACATGTTAATTAGGTGGCAACATAACTTTTAGGGTTCTAGAACACCTCTTTAATATTATGTTTTCTATAAACCACATATCATTATTTGAGCACCTCATATTTCCACTAACACACCATGGACCTTTGAAAAATATACCCAGATTTAGGAGACCCATTGGTTGAATATGAATTCATTCCCATGGCTCCTTCATATTTACCTACAGTCATCAATAAAAATTGACACCTTCTAAAGAGGTATTTATGATCCTTATGAGACTTATGTCAGCGTGGTAGAACTCATAACCATAGATTGTTCTGGGCCATTCTTTAAAAGATTTTCCCATATAATTATCATGACCTGGGCACTTTGGACTATGATTTACAATCACTGTAAGAAGAAAATTTAAGATGATTTAACATTATCGATGTTACGTCACTTTATTTTGTACCCTTTATTAAAGAAGTAATATGACACTCTATTTATAATCATTTATTATGATCCACACATCATGTTTTTAAACCATAGAGAATAGGGTATGAGCATCCCAATTAAGAGCTAAATTATCCTTGGGTGTAAGGAACCTTCCTGGATATCTTTTCCCCCATACCGTACTTCATCATATAGAAATTTGAGTCTCCATGAATCGTTCGTGACCCTTGTAGAATGGTCGGGACACCACTGTTTGACCATGCTATTGATGCATAAGGGTTTTAATATGAAAAATAGAGGCATCACTTCTTTATAAGAAAGGAACCCCAATCATTGTGAGACCTGGTATCACAATGGAAGAAACAATCACCTCCAGGTGTTATAGGTTATTCCCGACATGTCTTTCCAATTCTATATTCATTGACTAAAACATTTGGGTTATGACTTACATCAACCACATTACAAATATCTAGGTGGACTCACCTTCCCTAGTATTTCTCCATCAACCAATATATTCCCTACATATATTCAATGGCCATTGGAAGAGAGTTGATAAATCATTGTTTGAAAATGATTCTAATGTATATGGGCTTCGACCTACTAATCAGATGCATCTCTCCATAGGAAAGGACCTCCAATCCTTGTGATCCATGGAAACACCACAACAGAACATATAATCTTAGTGTGTTTTAGGTCATAACTATAATTTATTCCCCATATTACATATTCATCAACCATGTCATAATTGTAATACTTTAAACTGCGCAATATTTGAGGTCACAGAATCTAGACATTAAAATGTATGGAATCATATGGTTCGAGATATAAGAACCCAATTTATAGCAATATGGTTTGATTTTAAGACCCTAAACTATTGTCATAGAAGGTATGGGCTAAAAGATCCTAAAACTACAATAATAAATGGTATGAGCTAAAATACTCAAACCATCTATGATAGAAGGTTTCAACTAAAATACCCTAAATACTAAATTAGAGTAGCGATTTAGTTTTCAATACAAAAAAATGCACAAAATCTATTATGAAAAAATTCTCACAATAGGGTTTCATGAGATAAATACGATTCCACTCCTGTTATGTCTTCTACCATGTGAAGTTTAGGAAAAAATTAGGGATATATGAATAAAGATATATAAATTTTTGAGTCCCACCATATGACCTTAGTTAAAATCAAACTACACTCTCTATGTCTATTGAATTTAGAAAAAGATAGATCACTCTCCCTCTATGACATAAATTCAACCAAAATTATTTTTTTTGAATCATGTAATCTCAATATAACCGAAGAAGATACATAAAAAATAAATCTCATGTTTATTGTAATTAATGAAGGTTTCTCTAGACAAGTATGTCATGTTTTAAACATTCAACTCCATGGATTCAGGTCACTTGATATTATAAAAAATATGGGAATCATTAACGATTCATGCAACATCATATCAAGAAAATATCATTCACATCATAAACAAAAGGAATTGGGAAAAGATATATAATGTTCATAAAATATATTAATTGATAAGATTAAAATGGATATATATATATATTAGAGCCTCTCCAGATATTTAGTAAAAACAAATAAAAACACATCAACTATCAAAATTATAATAGGATTTGACTATTTGAGCTGAAAAAATCAGAAAGTGTCTGACGAGAGGCATCAATGTAGCACTAAATTGACTCATTCCAGGTTCCTTCTACTAAGGACGAAAATAAAAGAGTCCTAATGAGAGTAGAAAACTTCTATACTCTTTTATTCTTAGATTCTAATTGAGTAAGATGAATCCTAAAGGCCATAATTTGAGAAAGAGATGATCTCCTCGTGTCTCACTATCTATGTGGATAAGACATCAATTAGGGCGTGCATCTCATATATGATTGATGGATTTGTTCTGAAGCCTATGAAGATTCCCTCATTATCTCAGCCAAGGGTGTCCCATTGAAATGAATGTCCCCCTTATTAGTAGCTAATTTTATACATGTAGGGATGATTTTCACATGATTTCATATAATGGATAACGGTAAAATTTTCCCACACGAAGATCATTAAAGATACAACATATATTTTATTCTTGATCATATTTTTTTTGGAGTAGTGTCAGTGACGAATGGGTTAATCTAATTCCAAATTATCCTATTCCGTGTCTGATCCTATAAAACTGCTAAAATGGGTACGTCAAAGGAAGGAATGACTAGGTAAGATGATGAATAAAAGAGAGAGTAAGAATACCCTTACATTCTTCTATCAAATGATGTATCATCCATTTCTACTATAGAAGGACTAGATTCCTTGATGAGTTTCCCTTACTTATGGGACATTCATCATTATGATGATAATTCTTCTACAAAGGCTCACCAAAATCATGAATCATATCCATGGTTGCTATGGAAAAAGGTGTCAGTAAGGCACATGGTCTATCCACTTGATGGACTAGTCTTTTTAGCAAGCCACCAGAGTAGGCATCATCCCAATCCTAGGAATAATAATAATCTTGGAAAATAGGGGTTCCAATAGGTGGAAATATGAACTTGGAATTGGTATCTTATTGAAAAAATATCATCCAAGACATGAGGATAATACACAGATGTTGTCATCCCCATACTACATTTATAAGAAGAGGAGAAATCCTTTTGATGCAGCCAAACTGACGACTGAACTAGTATAGGGTATATAGATAAACAATGATCAACTCAACCATCCTGGCTATGAGAACCCCATCCTGAAGGGAGATCATATATATGCATGTTCAATAATAGACCCACCAACATTATTAGTAATTTTCCCGATCAGTGCATGATAAGGTATGGAATTGAAGAAATATGGTTGGAACAACATGAAAATGACCTAATTAGGGCCAAACAACATTGAATAAACCCCAAAAATATTTATTATTATAGTGACAGGTAATGTTCCAGGGATCTCAGTAGTGTTTTGGTGTCTATAGCAATGAAAATGATCCCCTATAAAGCCAAAAAAATTGGAAAGGACCACAAATTATATATGCTATGTTTCCCTGTTGAATATGACCCATAAGTTGGTAGATTCCTGAAGGAGTTGGTACATCAATATTGAGATATCTTCAATATTCTAACCGAGTATCCATTACCAGGGTCCTAACTTGGATTCCCAAATGTAAATCCACAGGTGAAAAAAACTATCCATTCAACAACATTTCCATGAAACCTACCAACCTAAGGCTTGAGGATACCTCTGGCCTCACAAAATATCCCTAGGATTTTTATTATTTGGCTTCAAGTATTACCCAATATGATCTAGACCTTTCATTTAACTTCAAGGAAGGGTAATGGTGAGTGCATATAGTGGTCATCCGAGCTTTGCTATGAAAAAGGAAAATATCAATCCAATCTTTAATGGAGATGAGTGAGAACACATTAAGTTCCTTACTTATCATTTATTTGACAATATTGAACGTATACCCTATAAAAACTAGAGTTGTGTGGGGTCATACTAGTTATCCACATCTTGAGGGAACTCATTGTACAATTCCTCAGGGGGTATCCCACCGGGTCACTAGATATCACAAAGGTTGATTCTGGCTTCATCATGGGATAGATGGACTGAATTGGTACCAGAGACACATTGAATAACCAATTCATTAAGAAGACCATAGTGATGTTAAATGATGAACTAGGAAACTCAAAATACTTCATAAATATAGATAACATGTAGCTATCTAGGTAATTCTAAGAAGCTCTACCTAACTCAAAATGGACATGGCTATTTATCGAAAAAAATTCACTGGATCGCATATCCAATTTTGAGCACCATATGCTACTAATATTGTTCACAGAAGAGGAAAGTATTCTTGAGTATCTTTGAGAGATGGTATGTTGTGAATTTTTTTTGTTTTCTAGACACAAATTGGAGTTCAGTAGTATATAGGACAACCCATGGGGCCATGCTATGACCAATTGCCCATCATCAGAGACCATATTTTGAATACAATCAATGGAATTTGATAAGAAACAAGATGTAAGATTGTATTCCTGATATGGGTTGAAATTTTCATTTAGAATGTCAAACCCATTTTGGTGAATCTAGTGTAATAAATGATAGATTTGATGTTTGGATGACATAAGCTTACTCAAAATCACATTATCTGAATTCAAAATATATCAAGGGTCTGCATTACGGTTCCCAGCAATCATCACCCTCTTGATAGTTATAGAGGATGATGAAAGAGGGATAGGATTAATCTTAACAAAACTACATGGAATATAATAGAAAAATTAAAACACAATCCCATAAAAATAATGTAATAATCTCTACAAGTATCATTGTAACGACCCAAAGTTTTTCAATGGAAAATTCTCTTCTTTTATCTATGTCATAAAAACACAAAATAATGAACTACTAAGTGATACGTGACCTTTAAACATAATTTTGTCACCCCTATGTTTGGAATTTTAAAAATCTGACATACACAGTTGTGTTCAAGATAGTTTTTGGAGTATAATGAAACAAAAATAATTTTTGGTGAATAGTAATCTAACCTTATGAATAGTAACCTACCCTTATGAATAGTAATATGACCCATATGAATAGTAAATAAGAGTAACATTACCTATGAATAATAAAATAAAATTTAGACATCTTAGAAAGTGACAATTTGACCTTAGTAAACATTTTTGGTATTTTATAAGTCATAAATAATTAATTATAATTAATTAATTAATTTAAAAGAATATTTATTTTCCTGAAATATATTCATAAATTATTGAATCAATGTCGAATAGTTTTTAGATAATTTTATAAGACCCTAAGTAATTTTGAAAGAATTGCAAAATCAGTTTTAATTTTAAAAGCTGTTTTTTAAGATTTTAATTAAATATTAAATTAATAATATTTAGAAAATTATTTTTGAAAAATGGACTTCATTTTTGGATTCTAAACGTTGAAAAATGGTTGAGGTAAAATTTTGGGATTTTTCGGAGATACTTGAATTTTTGATGAATAGTAGAATACATTAATTTATCCTATAAATACATTTTAATTAAAACCAACTATTCCTGACATCACAAGTGATGTAAGCACCCAAATCCCGAATTCACAAGTCTAATATACTATTCTTAGTCATCAAAGACTCAATATTCTTTGTCTTAGGTGAAATTAATAAACTAATCAGTTTTATATTAAGGAAACCCCTCTCCCCTCCACTATAAAAGCCACCCTTCACTCCCTCTTTTCCTCACACCTCTCAAGCTCCAAGACTTCTCTAAATTCTGCCCAAACACCTTCCCTATCTCATCCCCCACGTCCAAAAGCTGTTGGTCTCATCAAAAGACCAAGCCTAGCTTCCTTAAAGAGGATCTCAAGAGAAGGATTCTAAATGTAATTTCTCTCTCTATTCTCCTTTAATTTCATTTCATGTTCAAGTTCCTTTCTTGATATCTCCCTACTTATCATCATCCAAATTGTTTTGTAAATACAGTATTATACATATACTGTAATCTTATGATTATAATGGTATATTATATCACCCCACACCCTTTCCCTCTTCCTTTTATTTTATTAAAGAGAACGTTGTTCATGTGGTGATAATTTATCACCTTCAAAAACAACATGCTCTCTTCTTCCATTTATACCTTCAATCTGGCCATGAAACCATTTTTATGGTTGAACCAGAATGTTTTATATGTATTATGTTATATTTTATGTTCTGGAAATAACATATGGCCATACTACTAAGTGAAAAGTTAAAATGAGTTGGTTATGATCCAAAAACCGCACAAATTAACCCAAATAATCTTCATTTAATTCTTATCTAATGATTCGTCCACATGGATCTAATATAACTCATTATAAAATCATTCAAGCTTCTGTAATATCATTAATTACATGTAATATAAGTTCTGGATGTTTACCCATGATCTACCCAAACATCAATTTAAGAATAGAAGTGGACCGTTCAAGAAAACCATAAAAACAAACATCCTCGAACAATGTTTTTAAACTCTATAATTCATCCAAAGGAACATAATATGAAATAATGAAACCATAATGAAACATATTAATGTATAAAAGGTTCTGGAATTTCTAATTAATGAATATAATGTCATTATACATGACATTAAAGAGAAGGAGGCATTCGAGTACAAGGTAAGGGGAAATCTCGAACTCAATTTTCTTCCTTCGGGTTCTCTCTCTTTCAATCTATTTTTGATATGGTTACTCCTCAAAGATCATTTTTTCATCATTTCCTTTACTTTTCTGGGATATAAATGTTTGTCACTGGTTTTTATGTCCATCAAAATGTTTTTCAAAACAACTCTTCTTTCAAGATCTCACATTTTACCTCTCATTCAAGCTTGATGGTTCTTGTATCAATTATGTTGTTCCCTCTTTATTTTGGGAACCCAAAGCTTATGAATGTGTTATTATGAGATTAAACCCATTACTTTCCATGGGTTATTTATGTACATGTTTGATATGTGTTCTATGTGGCAAGCATGATAATGTTAATGTTATGATGTGACGGGTGCGCCCAGAATTATATAGCGCAATATGAATGTTTAAATTTGACGGGTGCGCCCAGAATTATATAGCGCTCCAATGCATTGGGTAAAGTGATGAATCTCATGAGTAAATGTGAAATGATGCATGAACATGATGCTAGCTTTGTTCAAAAGTATGTGTGGTAGTTAACCACTAAGACATGATGTTTCATTTTTATGCTTTGCCACATTTCATGTTTATTGTTTATGCTCCTCTCATGTTCAAGATCTTCTTCATGATTATGCCCACCCCATGCTATATTGTTCTTATCTATACTCTTACTGGGATTTTAGCTCACCCCTTTTGATGTATATCCTCAGGTGGCTACATGTACTAAGGAGAGGACAAGTGCTACTAAGAAGCTATAGAAGAAGAGATTAAATGAATTTTTATGCTTGATGTTGTACGTGTTATGTGTAGTCCTAGTTTTCCCAAGACACTAAACCTCTGGATCCTCCATGTGTAATACTATTATGTTGTTTATATTTGAAATGATTTAATAGTAATGTAAGAAAAGGCCAGGTTGCTATAGTTGGTATCAGAGGCAAAGGTTTAGTTAATTTGGGAATTAGGATTAGTGAACCCTAAAGAAAACCTCTAGCATGAGACTAAGTACAAATATGCACACAAGGATATTTACCTAGGGATCCCATATGTTATGTTTTTGGTATAATTGTTTAAAAGGATATGTTATTCATTACTTGTTTACTTATGTTTTTTTCTAACCTTTTCTATTTTAGAAAATGGTGGGAATGAGGTGAGGTAATGAAGGAGAAGTACCCTCAGCTGTTTAGGTGAAGTGAAATTTTGGGGGCGAAATTTCTTAAGGGGGGACGAATGTAACGACCCAAAGTTTTTCAATGGAAAATTCCATTCTTTTATCTATGTCATAAAAACACAAAATAATGAACTAATAAGTCATAAGTGACCTTTAAACATAATTTTTTCACCCCTATGTTTGGAATTTTAAAAATCCGACATACATGGTTGTGTTCAAGATAGTTTTTGGAGTCTAATGAAACAAAAATAATTTTTGGTGAATAGTAATCTAACCTTATGAATAGTAACCTACCCTTATGAATAGTAATATGACCCTTATGAATAGTAAATAAGAGTAACATTACCTATGAATAATAAAATAATATTTAGACATTTTAGAAAGTGACAATTTGACCTTAGTAAACATTTTTGGTATTTTATAAGTCATAAATAATTAATTATAATTAATTAATTAATTTAATAGAAAATTTATTTTCCTGAAATATATTCATAAATTATTGAATCAATGTATAATAGTTTTTAGATAATTTTATAAGACCCTAAGTAATTTTGAAAGAATTGCAAAATCAGTTTTAATTATAAAAGCTGTTTTTTAAGATTTTAATTAAATATTAAATTAATAATATTTAGAAAATTATTTTTTCAAAATGGACTTCATTTTTGGATTCTACACGTTGAAATATTGTTGGGGTAAAATTTTGGGATTTTTCAGAGATACTTAAATTTTTGATGAATAGTAGAATACATTAATTTATCCTATAAATACATTTTAATTAAAACCCACTATTCCTGACATCACAAGTGATGTAAGCACCCAAATCCCGAATTCACAATTCTAATGTACTATTCTTAGTCATCCAAGACTCGCTATTCCTTGTCTTAGGTGAAATTAATAAACTAATCAGTTTTATATTAAGGAAGCCCCTCTCCCCTCCACTATAAAAGCCACCCTTCACTCCCTCTTTTCCTCACACCTCTCAAGCTCCAAGACATCTATAAATTCTGCCCAAACACCTTTTATAGCTCATCCCCCACGTCCAGAAGATGTTGGTCTCATCAAAAGACCAAGCCTAGCTTCTTTAAAGTGGATCTTAAGAGAAGGATTCTAAATGTAATTTCTCTCTCTCTTCTCCTTTAATTTCCTTTCAAGTTCAAGTTCCTTTCTTGATCTCTCCCTACTTATCTTCATCCAAATTGTTTTGTAAATATAGTATTATACATATAGTGTAATATTATGATTCTAATGGTATATTATATCACCCCACACCCTTTCCCTCTTCCTTTTATTTTATTAAAGAGAACGTTGTTCATGGGGTGATAATTTATCACCTTCAAAAACAACATGCTCTCTTCTTCCATTTATACCTTGAATCTGGCCATGAAACCATTTTTATGGTTGAACCAGAATTTTTTATCTGTATTATATTATATTTTAAGTTCTGGAAATAACATATGGCCATACTACTAAGTGAAAAGTTAAAATGAGTTGGTTATGATCAAAAAACCGCACAAATTAACCCAAATAATTTCATTTAATTCTTATCTAATGATTCGTCCACATGGATCTAATATAACTCATTATAAAACAATTCAAGATTCTGTAATATCATTAATTACATGTAATATTAGTTCTGGATGTTTACACATGATCTACCCAAACATCAATTTAAGAATACAAGTGGACCGTTCAAGAAAACCATAAAAACGAACATCCCCGAACAATGTTTTTAAACTCTATAATTCATCCAAAGGAACATAATATGAAATAATGAAACCATAATGAACCCTATTAATGTATAAAAGGTTCTGGAATTTCTAATTAATGAATATAATGTCATTATACAGGACATTAAAGAGAAGGAGTCATTCGAGTACAAGGTAAGGGGAAATCTCGAACCCAATTTTCTTCCTTCGGGTTCTCCCTCTTTGAATCTATTTTTGATATGGTTACTCCTCAAAGATCATTTGTTCATCATTTCCTTTACTTTTCTGGGATATACATGTTTGTCCCTGGTTTTTATGTCCATCAAAATGTTTTTCAAAACAACTCTTCTTTCAAGATCTCACATTTTACCTCTCATTCAAGGTTGATGGTTCTTGTATCAAGTATGTTGTTCCATCTTTATTTTGGGAACCCAAAGCTTATGAATGTGTTATTATGAGATTAAACCCATTCCTTTCCATGGGTTATTTATGTACAAGTTTTATATGTGTTCTATGTGGAAAGCATGATAATGATAATGTTATGATGTGACGGGTGCGCCCGGAATTATATAGCGCTCCAATGCATTGGGTAAAGTGATGAATCTCATGAGTAAATGTGAAATGATGCGTGAAAATGATGCTAGCTTTGTTCACAAGTATGTGTGGTAGTTAACCACTAAGACATGATGTTTCATTTTTATGCTTTTCCACATTTCAAGTTTATTGTTTATGCTCCTCTCATGTTCAAGATCTTCTTCATCATTATTCTCACCTCATGCTATATTGTTCTTATCTATCCTCTTACTGGGATTTAGCTCACCCCTTTTGATGTATATCCTCAGGTGGCTACATGTACTAAGGAGAGGACAAGTGATACTAAGAAGCTATAGAAGAAGAGATTAAATGAATTTTTATGATTGATGTTGTACTTGTTATGTTTAGTCCTAGTTTTCCCAAGACACTGAACCTCTGGATCCTCCATGTGTAATACTATTATGTTGTTTATATTTGAAATGATATAATAGTAATGTAAGAAAAGGTCGGGTCGCTTTAATCATGGTAATCAGATGACACAATAGGGGATTCTCAATCGCAATACTTGATACAAGTCTAGTGAACTACATGCCCCATGAAGATCATATAGACCATATAACCCACATGACATCTCACCATCGTGAAAACTATCATAAAATTGTGATCATGTGACCTTAACATTGTCACACGATATACATAATGGTCATGGAATCACATGATCAAACTAGAAGATCCTACGGAACCTTCAAGGAACCTAAATGGATTTGGTACATGCAATTACTGAATAAAGGTTTGTGATTGATTTGAAAACATGTAGGGAAAAAGAAGTTCATTCGAAATAGTTCCCATGAAGTAGCCTTGAAAAAATTATCTTCTGATCTGTTCTAATAGAGAATATCACGAACAAGTTCTTGTGTAAGGTCTTATGAAGGGTGCACGTGATGTAAGTGGATCGTAATATCTCTTTAGAGTGGATGTAGGCAGTTAATTACCTTCCCTCTTCTCCCCTATTTATAAGGAATTATGTCGAATACCAATGGTAACCGAAAAAACCCAAAATTTCCCAAGATACTGATTGGAGATAGCCCAAAGTCTCAGGTAATCATTTATATTCCTCAGAAAAAGGTCGTTATCCCCAAGAACATATCTCATGGGAGGGGGGGGGGGGTTTATGCCTACTAAATGAGAATTTTCCAATATAAAAGGGAAGAATTTCCTAAATAATGGTAAATTATTTCCCTACAAAGAAAAGGAATAGATGGTAGAAAACACCACACACATATATGTAAACCCCCAAATGGAATGTGATCAGCTGTTATTCAAAAGGTCATGTGAATGGGATATTTTTAGTTCAAGACTATTTTGAGATCACATAGAACCGCTTTGACAACACCCTATTCTTAATAAGGTATCCAATATACTCGCAAATCATACGGAGGCTACCAAACAAGCTTCTATGTGCCTCCTGACTTGTCATCTGATTGACTCCAGATAATATTCTAAAACCATTATAAAATAAAGGTCAATATATATAACATATGGAGGCATTATAAAATCATTGATTAGTGTGATGCGTCATTACTGTTTTCAATACACCACAGAAGCCCTGATGACATTTCCACTTTATCATGCAAGATCCTGCTTTCATGTCACCTTCATCTTGTGAATGGTCTTCGACATGTAAATTCGACTCTTCATTGCCACTATAGGCTCCAAAGACAAATAAAGGGGGTTTCCATGCAAATTCACACATATCACCGAAAGAAAAATTATTGGTCATGAGATTCATTTAAGATGAAGAGAGTGATTATCCTTAGTAACAATTGCACAACTATTCAAGATCCAAAACCCATGTAAAATAAAGAGTGAAATAAAAGGGGAAATGATAGATGCTTTTTGTGGAGAGAGGATATTCTAGCCTTCACGTGAAAATGTTCATACATCCTAGATTATCACAACTGATCACATCCCCCACTCAAAAATATAGGTTGACCTTGTGATACCACCTATCAAGCCACCATCTTCTTGAAAAATACCCTAGACAAGTCAGATTCAATCACGTGAAGACCTTCCAACAGGAATCCTAATCTCATAAAGCCTCATAGACCTGTCCAAATGTCCTTATAAAGTAACATTTTTATGTCATCATGGGTAGATGATATTCCATTGAATAGTATGGATCCATTACAAGTAGAAAAGGCAGAACATTACTTTGGTCATTGATCATGAAGAGACACCCCCCAATGACCCATCGAAGGATCATGTAAAGAATGTAACAAGAAATCTCTCCACCGACTCCAGCCTAAATATATGATATTTTACCCACATAAGGAGGCATATAACGGGAGTGAAGAGGCATATAAATCATTTCCCTCATAAAAAAATTCACCTAACTATGGAAGAATATATCCATCTAATATGGGATCATAGTAGAATACTTCTCAGAGATACTTCTCATGATATATAAAAGGTCTTCCACCAGGTAAAAACGTGGGAATTGCCTATGGGATCACATGGCTTGCATATGTACTTTTCTTAATCACACAAAGATCACATGAAGGACTTATGGTGTGTCATTCGAGTAATGTAAATGATGTCCCTCATGTCGAATGGGTCACACAAAACCTAAAATGAACTAAAACTGGAAAAATATGAGGACCATGTTCAATAAAGTGTGGAGAAAAACACTAAAGAAGACATGATACTTATGCAAATTCATATTTTTTCATATTCATGCGATTATCATGACACATCAAAATCATGACATACCACTTGGACATGACTCCCAAATCATGTGATGCTCCCTTGATATGCTATTTGGATCATGTGATGCCCCTCAAACATGTCAATGGAACATGTGAGCCACCCTCATGACATGCCACCCATATCTTGTGAAAACCTTCAGGCTTTCCAACCTAGATATTGTGATTCCATCCAAACATGTTGACCATGTTATAAGGTAATAGTAGGACATGTAAAATAGGTATTGCGATGACTCCTGAACAAGTAATCCATGAATCATGATGAAACCAAGGCATTCCAAAATTGATCATGTAATGGCCTCTAGGACAAGTCATCTGAGTCTTGTGATGTCCTCCATACATGTCACCCCAACTCATGAAATTTACTTTGGAAATGTCACCCAGGATCATGTGATTGTACTCAGAGATGCCTAGACTTCCCCAATCATGTCATGAAGATAACTAGGACAAGTAATCCTTGATCAGGTGATACCACCTAGGCATGCCATTTATATTATGTTATACCCATTGAACACGTCCACAAAATCACGTGGTTTTCTTTGGACACGTTCTCTATGAAACCAAGAAATGTCCAAACACCCTAAAACAAGTTATGTAGACAATTATTTATCTTATCCACGAAATCAATTTGCATCAAGCAGGCTTCTTAAGACGTGATTAACTCATCCAATAAATATATTAGGGAATCCCAATTTTGTAATCCTCAATCAAATTAAAATCTATGAACTTTTATTCCTACTATAACCTGGATACATCATATTTCTTCCCATGGTCTAAGAAAAAATGATCATCTACCTCAATAGAGGTCCACCCATGTCTCTAACATTCCATCCATCCAAACTCAATCATTCCCAAGGGATTTTCTATCTTTATCATCGACCAGCAGAATGAGAACCAACTGAACAACATGAACTATTATTCCTTTCATAAATAGGATATGTAAGACCCTTTTATATGGCCTTATATCCATAAAAAATTTACAAAGGTATTTCTTGCCACATAAGTCTCATATAAATATTCTTTGAGACTAATTATTTAATATGCATTATTTCTCACACCAATCTTTACTCACATGGGATTAGAAAATCTCAATGTCCATATCATTCGCATTATGAACCTCTATCATCTGAAGAAACCTCAATGTGTGAACCTCGATCAGTGGTATTGTATGACATACCCTATACAAGGGAATCCACCACGGGGTAATCCCTAAAGGTCAGACTAAACTTCCATTACTTTGATTCATACTACAAAAGGATATGTGGGACGACACCTCAAGAATATTGTTCAAATATCTTATGTCCAAGGGACCGAATATATATTCTTCCTGCATGAAATTAAATTCCATTAGTGAAATGAATTTCATGGTTTTTGATTCCCATTATAAGCATTATACGTAGTTTGACTCATAACAGCTAAATTATATCCTTGAAACATTAATCCACTCCATGGATGACAAACAATTATGGAGAAATTATTTTTATGGATCCAATACATAATAAACTACTTTTTAAGGGTAAATATATGATGAAACTAAGATACATACATATAGACTGATTAATAAACTCCCATTTTACATATAGGGATTCAAAACATGATCATTTGGTTATATTAATTGGTTCCAAATCGATATTAGGAATAGATTCCTGAAAATATCTTAATTATATATGTGAGTCCCATAGAAGGAAGAAATTTCCCTCCAAAGGGTGTGTTGATCCTGACATCCCATCCTCTTGATAAATGGTAGTTCCAAAGTTCCAATGAGTTTGAAACCCTAATTATCCACCTTCCTTTGAAAATAATGCCTATATTTAGTTGTGGATGTAGGATTCATTGGGTGTTTCTATGAAAGATTAAAATAGTGAACATTATGTGAATTATTATACAAAAAATTGAACCAACCACAGTCAGGCATTGTGAAAAAAGCCTTCATCTAAACAAAACTGGTGAACCCGACATAAACATTGAGTCCATAAAAGAACATGTGTTTACGCACGTCGAACCTTTTTATCCTCTAACATTCATATGATGCTTGTGTATACAACCCCTTTTTCAATTAATATTATGAATTTATTTATTCTTGTGATATTATAAGTTTCATTTAACATTATTCTCTCATAGGGATTATGATTCAAATTCCCCAATTGGTAATGTTTCATATTAGAATCTCATGATTTTTTGGGATTGTTCATGTTTACGCTTCCAATAATAAAATATTTTGATTACTCTCTCATAAAGCACATGAATTTTCTTCTACTATATTTATTATAGGGGAATTAATGTTTTCCATTAATTTTACTATCTTTATTTACTCAAGAGTTCAAAATAGTTTTTTAATGAAATATCATCTTCATTTCTCTCTTTGATCAAAACCCAATTTTCCTTCCAAAGTCATATTTTCTAAAAATGTTTTGAAAAAAATTTCACCATTATTCTCATTTTATTCTTATATATATATCTATTTTACCCTTATAGAGCATTTAAGCTCACCCTTTATTATTTTTTCTTTCCCTAGGATATCAAGAATGTTTTTAAGTTGGGTATGTATAAGAAGAGTAATATATGGGACAATATTTATGGGAGATGTCATACATATTTCATGAAATTTTTTTCTTGTATCTATAATCCAAAGAAACTATAAATTAATAATCCCCAAGAATGTGCCTGTGTAATTTAATGAATATTCATATAAATAGATGTAATATATATGTATGAAAAGTGAGGGACATTGCAGTTGGTATCAGATAAAAAGTTTAACAAACATTTTCAGATTGGGAAGAAAAATATTTAGTGAGACCCCTAAGGATATGATATGTGTATATCTAGGGATATGTATAAGGTTGATTCATAATATAATAAAATGTCATGGAATTTTGGTAATGTAAAGATAAAGTGTCTTCCAAGAAATTCTATCACTATATAGATATTAAAGTGGATGTGTCTCTAGCATAGAGATACAAAGGGGTAATAAATCTGAAAAGGGTTCATTAATATGGACTCAATCATCACATGGTGTATGAAAATTGGTCTTTTTTCACACCTGTTTTGACACTCCTAGGGGATATGGTTTGGAAAATCATAAAATCATTGCAAACCATCATGAAGGATTTAAATAGTCGATGAATATGAATAAACTAGGTTAACCCTAAGGTTCCATAAAATAAAAATAAGGTTCCATGATTTATATATACTATAAGGGATTTTGTATTATTATTTTATCCCCCACAATGTTAATTATTACTCAGACTATTATTTTTGGTTTTAGGGCATGGTGGGAACTAGATATGACTTGGATAACATTGAATGTGATAGAAAGTGTATGAGTAACCAAATTACACGATGATTATATTAAAGGTTATTATGATGATTCCTAATCCGTTATCATGATATATGATTAACAAATTTCACCTTATCTAACTCTTAGACTAACCAAATAAGAAAAGGATAGATCTCACCAAGAAGTTAGGTGGTGGTGATCAGAGAAGAAATGTTTTTCCATGTCCAATATGTCAAGAATGTAGAAATAAGAACTCCATGGAATGTATCAAAAGAAAGAGAGTTTTTTTATGTGGAGAAGATGGAAATAGACTAAGAAATTGGAAAGGGAAAATAAAATGTTCAATTAATGCAATGGATGGTAATATGAGACTCTCTGAAGTATTATAAACGGATGATTGTTTTTTATGTGGAATGTAAGGGAATTTTTAAAATAAATTTCATAGGGGTATGGTTTGAAAAGAGAATCGGTAGGTTTGTATGAGAAATGGTTATACTATTTTTGTTGATGAGACCACAAATGATATATAAAAGGAAAGAGGAATTATGGGATTAGATGATAAATCCTAGTTAATAGTTTAAGAATGAAGTATAATGAGTGAAGTGATTATGTATTGGAATTCAAGAATTATGAAATATATAAGTATTGTTTAGTAGAACTTTTTATTAGGGATTTTAAAGAAAATAATGAATTGTACTAATGACCTAGAAAAGTGATTTAATGGAAAGGTGACATTTTTTAGGAAACCACATGATTAAGGGAGGATATCCCTAATGATCATCCTAATATTTTTATTTTTTTAGTTCGGATAATAAGGAAGTTGATATGGATAATGTAAATTATATGGTAAAGATGACCACATACCTAATAAATGAATTTTTGAGCATTTGGTTTATGTTATCATTGATTGATTTTAAAACATTATTTTATCATTGGTATATTTTCATTAATATATGGTTTTATTCTAGGAATAATGTTGCATTCATGTTTTTATTTATGTTTTATGTTAATTGGGTTGATTACCATGTTTAAATAAAATATATGACTGTAGTATTCACATATTTTGTATGTGCCAATAATGAGTTACTTTATGATTTTTTTTCGTGTTAATGTTAAGTTGATTTTATTAAACATGGTGACATTATTTATAGATTTTTAATTTTTAAGGGGTTATAAGGTTTACAATTTATGTAATGGTTTATGTTTAAAATTGGATGAGGTTTTAGATATTAATGTATTATATCCCCACATGATGATTTATTCATGTAGGATATCATGTGATATCTATTTTTTGATACTAACTAGAGATAGAAGGAATGAATTATCATTATTTTTTAGATCATATTTAGTACTTTATACAAGAAAAATTCAATTCTTTGAGTATAAGATAATGTTTAAATTGATTAAAGCACAACCAATGGATGAGATTATACTTATGAAATAGAATGAAATCATGTATATATATCTTCTTAATAAAATTACCCAATTTGAGGAAAATATATTCATATAATTTTTCTTTCATATTATCATCATTTTTATGATATAAATAACCTTTTTCACACCTATTTGGTTTATGGATTTTTGGTCATTAAAATTCTCATGACCATGTTCTCTATCACTCTCCATCAGTATTTGGGGCTTTGTTTTTCTCTTATATGTTCTTGTTTTTACTTCCCACATATAGTATCCTATTTGGGAACCTAGTATGTGTTATTATTGAGGAAATTAAAACATCATTTTTAATATTTTTAAGAGGATCTTTTATTAACCCTTTTTATTATGTCGGTTTCTATGAATGAATTTTCAAACTTGAATCCTTTGTATATCAAGTCGAATTTTGAGGGTGAAATAAGATTTAAATAGTATCGAATGTAACATACTAATATTTTATAAAATATTTTTTTCAAATTATTTTAAATTTATAGATATATTTAATTATCTGAAGCACCAATTTTATCTGGAATTACCTGAAACAATGAGTTTCATAGATATCATTAATGACACACAACAATGAACTCCAAAAATCCATTAAATCATATTATTTTATATATTTCCATTATAACATATCGATTAAATTGGTGGGTATGAATAATATAAACTAGTTTATGATATATACATATAATTTTGCAACACGATATAAATTTACTTCTAATTTCTCAGTAAATAACCAATCTTAGAAGTAATTATAATCATCAAAAATATATTTTATTCAAAAGTTATTTTTATTTATTTTTATGAAAAAATATTATAATTAATTTATAGATATTTTTGAAACTATATGTTATAAAATTAAATTAATTTTTAAAATATCCATACCAAAAATAACATATGGTCAAATTTTGTGATTTCTTGAAACATATTTATTTTTAGTGAATAGTGAAAAATACCGATTTTGGTAAAAGTATATTTTATTTTTACTAAATTATGTAATTTAAATGCCTTATTATGCTTTAAAGTAATTTCTGTATTATTTTTTATATTTAATCCTCCAAATTACTTTTTAATTAACTTTATATGGAATTTTATTTTATGTTTATTGTTTGGGTTTAAAAAACTTGTTTTTTCATATATTTTTTAATTATTATGATTTATACATTATATTTAATTAAAATAATAACTAATGAGGAATATTTTAAATGAAATTTAAATATTATATAATAATTAATTTCAATTTATATCCATATAATGATTATTGTGTGACATATAGTTAATTTAAAATCATCTTGTTCATGCAAAATACACTTCTTGAAAACCAATTTTTTCATCGTGTCTGTGGGTTTTTTATATTTAATTTTTGTTAATTTTATAAAATTAATTTCAAATTTCAAATAATAATTTCCCAATTTTCTATAAGATAATTTTCATTAAATTGTTTAAAAGATAATCTTTTTTATGAGTAATGTAAAAATAGTACTTTTTACTAAAAAATTTCATTTATTTTAAAGATTTCAAAAACTAAAATATTATTTTAATACGATTTTAAAAGAAAAATGAGTTCAATTATATATCTGTTAATAAAATTTAGTTCATTAAAATAAAATTTAAATTAAATTTTGATATAAAAACTTTTGAACTTTTTAACATTTTCTCATTGCAAACATGTTTTCTCATCACATCTAGAGGAAAATTCTGAATGAAAATATAACACTTAAATGAATTTAATGTGTAAAAATTGATTAAATATTTTAAATCAGAATAATATGTATTATATAATGAGTTTAAATTAATTTTTTACCATTATTAATAGTAAACATAATAAAAAGTATCGACTCTAGTTAGGGTAAAAATGGGTTTAGCAAGGGTTATACTAAAATGATATGGTTTAAAATGAAAATAACATGTGAAAAACACATTTTATGGAAATAACTCAACCTTATATCTTCTTTTTTTGATAATGAATCATTTTTAAGCCTTATGGCATGTGAAAAACTTGGGTACACCTTTTTATTTTTAAAAATTACAAGTGTGCCACTCACCTCACCTATAAAAGGACACCCCTCTCCTCTCCTCATCACACTTAAAAAACCATTTGGTTTGTACCAAAACATCCCACATCAATTAAATAATTTTATAATCTATAAAATATAATCCTTATATTGGTCATAAATTCTTACTAATAAGCTTTTTGGTCCAACCCAATATAATTTGTCCTAAGAAGCGGTAACGTCCCTAATCAGGCATTTTTTATTTCTTAGTTAACCATATAAAATTATTATTATTACATTATGATATAATAACATTAATAAATTACATAGAAATCGATGTTTCTATGTTATCTTCATCAACTAAAACCACCTACTCTTCCATCAAATGGGTTATGAAATCATTATTTGTGTTTACAATAGACTACCACCTCACGAAGTAATGTTATTAAATTTTCCTTTACAACCTTTCACATATGGATATAATGATTCATTTATTAATTATATCTAATATTTATCTTACTATTTGGATTATTTAATCATTATATTAAATTTTAATTCTTACTTTACATTCTGTGGGAATATGATAACATCATTCGGTGTACGGTGGACCACCACAATGCAATGTGATTCGATTCATTAAAGCTTTAAATGGAAGGTAATAAGGGATCGTTTAATAAAAATAAGTGATATATATGATTTAAAGATTATTCTGTATTAGTAATATATTATTTACCTTTATTTATTTATTTTCATTAAGAAAATTGAAAAAACATTCATGCGTATGTACAACCTACCATCTCCATGAACGGCGTATTTAATTTTTGTTTATATCTTTTACAAATCACTATAAATACAAGTTTACTGAATATATATAATATTTATATCATCATTATAATTTATTATCTACTGGAACTATTATTAAATTAAGAGGATGAAAAATTAAAAAATCAAAACAAATAAGAAAAACAAAGCAATTATTGTCTGAAACATCACTAACATGGATTTATTGATAAATATGTAATAAAAGGTCCTGAGTAAATCATATATGGTTTGATATATATGTGTGTGTGTGTGTTCATTTGAATATATATTTGTGTATTTATTTATGCATGTTGTATGTATTTATGGTTCTATAATATATGTATAGTAAAATTATATTTATTATACAAGAGGTTTGAACATGTATGAAGCAAGTCGAGACTTAAGGTAATAGATTGATGTCTCAATTTTAGTTTTCTATAAGAATAGATAAATATAAAAAACATTTTTATTTTATATGGTGTAAATAATTCAAATAAATGTATTTTATTATTATTGTCTTTAATTTTTTTAGATTTACATATCTAATTTTCGATCACTCTTTCTTGTGGTTTACAGTTCAAAAACATCCAAATCTATAAGGGATTTTTGTCTCAATTTTCCTACTTTGAAACATATGTTATCTTATGCACCAATATTATTTTAAGTGGTGTATATATATCTATATCCACATTGACATTCCTTATAATTAATTTATTTTTCATAAACTATATATCAAATCAGAAACCACGAAAATAAATGTGTTTTATGAAAATTCCATCATTACCTAAACATTAGAAAAACGTTCATAATCATTTCATCATTTCATGATATCATAACATGTATAAAAAATCATGTTTCATAATAATTATTTAAAAGTATAAACCATGTAAAAAGAAGTGTGTTTCATAATATTTCTACCTTTTTATAACCCGTTGAAGGGAAACTAGTTTTATAAATATCATGTCATCAAAAAAATAAACCATTGCCAAAAAGAAAAAAATTCTATATTTGGATCAAATCACTAGTAATTAAAAAGTTACCTCAAAGGAAATAATATCATCTAGATGTTTTTTAGAAATTAAAATCACCTAGAAATAATCCTAAGGTAAATGTAATTTTATTTAAAATTAATTTTTTAAAATAAAAATTTAAAAATAATTTAGAAATCATTTTATTTGAAAATAATCATTGAAAAATTATAATGGAATCTTCAAAAATCATGTAAAAATTTTATTTTGTATAATATATTTTCCCCACTGATTTTTTTTTTTAAATAAAACATTTTGAAAATAATTTTATTTTAAAATATGATTTAAAACTTATAAAATAATCTTCAATGAAAATAATGTTCATGAAGGTGCAAAATTTTATTCATGCATAATATTTTAAAACAAACATTTCTTTCACATTTTCAGTAAAATCCTAACAAACATTTTCTCAAAAAAGGCATGGATATTTATTTGAAATTTTTATAAAAAAATTAAAAATTTGGTAAAAATATATTTAATAAGTTATTTTTATAATTTTAAATACATTTTTAGAAAACATGGTTTCGGATGAAATGGGGTTTTCATCCAAACACAGAAATAAAGATGTTTTTTTAAAAAAAAACCTTATTTTGAACTCTTGAGTACATAATTAGACTAAATTTAATGGAAATCATGTTTTTTATTTAAAAAACATAAGAGAAAAAAATTCTGGTGTTTCTTGATATAAATAACAAAATATTTCATCATTGGAAGCGTAATTATAAACAATCCTGATAAATGATGATATTGTAAAATAAAATCATACCACTTTGATAACTCTTAATCATAATATACATGACATAATATAAATAACATAAACTCATAATATCATGAAATCAATGAGATAAAAGATATAACATGTAAAATGGGTAGTATATAACCTTTAGAAAAGAAGATAAGTGTATAACATAACATCGGTTTCCAATAAATTAATTTGATGGAAAATCACTTAACACTCTGATAGCTTTTGAAACATTGTCCCCCATATAGAGAGATCCAAAAATAGATATTTATGTCCCTATAATTTTAAGGATTAAAACTAAAAAATACATTCATGTGGAATATATACAACACATAATACACAAAGAAAAAGGATGGCGATTCGGAGAAAGAACCCTAAGCTTTCTTCGCATCAATGGAGATTCGGAGAAACTTGATCTTATTACCTGAATCTCTCAATGGATTATTTCAATCCAGAGTGGGAAATGTCTTTCAGGGACAATCGTCAAGTAGCTATGGAAATTTACAAACCCTCAGGCTTCAAAGATTCATCGATTCTTCGAAAGAAGAATCTATCCTTCGTGGAGGTTCTTTCTGGAGCAGAAATTCATACAAAGGAGGATTCATCTAAATAAAATATCACCATGTTAGAATATGGTGGATTCTCAGTTTTTGCTGATTCAAATGCACTACAGAAATGGCTGGAACTCTGTAAGTTTTCATTACTGGGTCGTGTTATTTACTCGAAGGGAGACAAACCCTGGTCTTTTGTTGATCTCAAAAACAGAATTTCTCATTGCTAGAGTTTAAGAGATTGGAAATTTATTTCAATCGGAAAAGGGTATTTTCACATTGTCTTCACCTCCACTGCTTCCTTGAATTCTGTTTGGAACATAGGTAGCCTTCAACTCAAACCTAGAATTCTAAAGTTATCAGCATGGAATATTAATTTTAATCCTTTTAACCTCAAGCAATCTAATGCACAAATTTGGGTTAAATTGCATAGATTAAATTGGGTGTATTGGCATCCTAGAATCCTCAACGACATTGCATCATGTATTGGTACTCCTATGAGGGTGGATCAACACACCTTGGATGGCGAAAATGGTTATTTTTCCAGAATACTTGTGGACATTAACCTGGAAGTCAAAAGACCTACTTCGATTCCGTTTAATGCGAATGGTATTAAATATGATATTCGACTGGAATATGAGAATGTGCCCTACTTTTGTGATGTCTATAAAATTGTGGGACGTAATATCTATAACTGTAGGTTGATTCAGAGAAATGACAAGGTGCCATATAAGGTTTCTGAATGGAATGATGTCAACAGAAATAAAATGAACAAGGCTGTCTTTATTGAAAAAAAGGAATTCTAAAGTCAGATGTCCCTCCTGTCAAAACTCATATTCCTTTTGAAAATGATTATTTACCAATGTATCCTACTTCTTCTTCATCACATAGATTTTCATGGGATGATGTGGCTGAGGAGGAAGAGAAGATCTTAAAACTTGTGCCTATTCAGCCAGTTTTTGAATGGGTTTCAAAGGAGGATCTTCACCTATTCTCTGAGATTAGCAATGATGTTTTTATTCTGGTTTATGACTTACAGAATGAGGAGGATGAGTATCAGTTTTTTCTGAATTTTCAGAATGAAATCCATTATTTTTTGATCTCTTTACATGATGATAAAGAAGATTTAATTGATGCTTCAAACCTGGATACTTCCACAGAGGTTGAAGATGGGCAGAACTGTGATCCTACTTCAGCTAGAGAACTGGATTTCAGCATCAATACTCAGAAGAACCTACAGATTCTTCTACCAGCTTCCATGGAGAGCAAGTCTGATACTTCGGCTATGTTTTCTACTGTTAACAGTACTGTTTCTTCTAAAAAAATGCTCAAAATGCTGCCCATCATTCTGGTCCCCACGGATGCTCACAAAACTTTTCAAAGGACAGTGGTATACCTAAAGCTGTTAACATTGATGACATGATTCAAGGCTCCAAAGGTCCTCAATACTCGAAAAGGAAAGTAGGGAGACCCCCTAAAGCCAAGAAAATCACAGATACTGCTTTAAAGGTAAGGAGTTCAAAACATATTCCCATAATGACTAAATCATATCTTTTAGAGATGGTAGAATCTGGAAATAAATCACCATGAGATTTCTCTCGGCTGGTTCATGCCACTTAATGGAAATGGTTTGGACATAAAAGGATTCAAAGCTATTTTTTTCAGAGTTCACATGGAGATGAAGATGGCTGTGAATGGGCTGAACATCATGGTTTTGGGTGATTTACTTTGCTGGTTTTGGTTTGAACCTAATGAGCTTACCCTTAGGAGAAGCAAAAGCGCTGCTTGTTGGTTCAGTTCTGAGGATGATTTTTCAGAATTAAAGGAGTCGGTAAATCTATTTCTGGTGCTGGAGATGGATGAATAGTTCCCAGTTGGACAGTAATGCTTGGTCTTAGCATTTCTGATACAAAGGGTGTTGACACTTTTGACACTAAGCTATATAAGGTTAATGTTTCCAATTAACATGTTTACACTGTAGTCTAATGTGGTATTCAGATTTTTTTTGCAGGATGTGATGTTTACCATCCAGAAGTATGTATATACTCTCGATGACTCTTCTTCTCCGGTTGATGCAAGGGATGTTGTCAATGGTGAGTATAATCAGGAGGGATCCAGTTCATCATTTGCTGCTCAAGCTCTATTGAATAAGGCAAGAGATTATTCCACAGTGTGGACCCGAGGGTGACATCTAAGAGGGGGGAGGTCCTCATGGAAGTGTTCGAAGCAATTTTTTATTTTTGAAGGCTTTATCGTGGTTATCATGATCATTGAAGACTGGATGGAAGCTGGTGCTCTATTTGGTCACTTTGTGTCTTTTAATCCTTGACTTTGGAGCTGTGTGTATTTTTTTTTTAATAAAATTTTCTCGGTCCATGGATTTGGTTTTTGCCATTCCATGGGTCACATTGTTCTAAAAAACACAAAAAATAAATAGGTGTTGAATATGGAATGTGTCTCATGGAAGTAAAATATGAGATAGAATTACATAAGCATAAGTTATTATTTACTTAACACAAATTAAAATCTCCTGTATAATAAATATAATTATATTATAAATCTATTAAATAACCATAATAAAATATATCATATCATACCATAATATATATATATATATAAATATATATATATATGATGTTTTATTACCTTTTTATTAAAAATTCCACGTTAAAGTCATGTTTTTGTTAATAATTGATTTTTTCGTGCATGTTTTGATTTTTGTGTTATTGAAATTATTACTTTTATAATGGTTAAATAACCTTAAAAATTCTAAAATGATATAGATATCTTATATACTCACAATATATGTACTTAGAGTCATCAATAAATGTTGAAAATATAAAATGAAATGAACCATTCTTGGTAATGGTAGGTCATACGTACGCATTAATGGTGTTTCCATTTTACCAAATAAAAAAATAAAAAAGTCTAAATAATATATATTACCATTATAAAATCATTTTTAATTTATATATATCATATATTTTAATTGAAAACTTTCTTATTACATTCTATGTAAATTATGAATGAATCACATCGCTTCGTGAGGTGCTAGTCCACCATACACACTAATGAAGTTATGGTATTCCCATATAATGGAATGTAAAAAAAGGAACATGTGATATAATGTTTAATTTAGTATAAGAATAACATAAATATAATATATGAATAAGAAATACATTATTATATCCATTAGCGGGGGTGGTGATAGAAATTGAATAACATTGGTTTGTGAGGCGGAGGTCCACCATATGCACATATGATGATTTTGTAACGTATTTTATGGAATAAAAAAGAGGATTTATGTTATTAAATTAACATAATAACATATATGTATATTTAATATACTATTTTTATTATATAATATCTGATTAATTGTAATTAAAGTAGGTGGAAGAAGAAATAAAATAAAATGTTCGGTTAGGGACGTTACATCCTCTTCGAACAACTTCTTTTGGTTTACACCAAAAGGCTTATTATGATGGATTTATGAAAAAAATACGGATTATAGGATGAGTGGAGTAAATTAGTTATGTTAGTTTGGCATTAATTTTCCAAAATAAAGGGTTTTGTAAGTGATAGGTGGAGAGTATAGGGGTGGTCATTTATAAGTGAGGTGTGTGGAACACTTTTAATTTTCATAAATAAAAGGTGTACACAATTTTTAAAATCAAAAAAGGTTATAAAATGTGAAGTTATCAAACCAAGAATATAAAAGGTATAAAAATTTATATCCAATGGGTTTTGTAAAATTTTAAGGTCATTTTTAACCATTATCTTTTTTTGTTTAACACCCCAGTAAACTCATTTTTATTTTAACTCTTGTAAATATTTTTTATTGTTTTTACTATTAATTATGGAAAAAATTTATGTTGAACTATTAGATATTATGAAATAATTTTATTCAAAATATTTAATATATTTATTCACATTACATTCACAACATTTTCATAATTTAATTAAAAATTAATCCCGCATATGTGATGAGAATGTGTGTTTTCAAAGGGGAAAATATCAAAAGTATTTATATAAAAAATTAACATAAATATTATTTATATTATGAAAATTATATAAATAGATATATAATTTAACTATTTTTTCATTTAAAACTTTCTTAAAATAATTTTTATGTTTTTAAATGTTTTGAAATAAATGAATATTATTATAAAAAACTTGTATTTTCACTATTCATTGAAAATTTTATCTTTTTAGAGAATTTTCAACCATTCATTCAAAGATAATGGGTAAATTATTATTTCATAAGCGAAGATTATTTTGTCAAATATTTTTATTAAAATTGGAAAAGATTAATTTTAAAATAATTGTGCAAAATGCGAGAGAACATTTTTTAGAAAAATATAACTTTTAAGAAAAATATTTGATTTATTCTTATCTATTATCTATAAAAAACATAAGATAAATGTTAGACATTTTATTGAATTTATAATATATAAAATCATAAAATTTGGTCACCAAGCGTGGTTTATTTAATATATTAATATAAAACATATTTGTGTGCATAAAAATACTTTTTTCAAAAAAATATTTCCTTTATTTTCAAATGGTGTTTTCATTTATAATTAATTGGTCAAATAATAATTAATTATACAACCATTTGTAAACCATATATTTTCATATCTTAGTTAATATTATTCATACTCTCCATTCCAACAATTAGGTGATAAATATAATATTAAATAATAATTTTTTACTAGTATGTCACATTTCATTTTATCCTCATAATTGTATGTAATGCAAGATACAAACAGTATTGCATATAACTCAAAATAAATATTATATTGTGTGAAAAATATAAAAAAAGAAAAAATTTATTTAAAAAATATATATCATAAAATCTCAGGGTGTTAAATTCTACAGTCAATAAAATTAATTTCTCCAACAAAATTCGTCACTTTGGTACAAAAAAAATAAGGATAAATATGCATGATTACATCCTTAGGTTCCAAAATATCTTCCTTAAGCTATTGTTTTCAGAGCACAACATTTATTTTGTATGTTTTCTTGTTTCATATAACATTCTCTATTCGATCAAGAATCACTATTCGTTGTTCCTCATAAGAAATGTCATGATCCAGTAGTTGTACTCTGATTCTTTGTATGTGATGGATCAAGTATGTCATTTCTCAAGAGATATACATTTATTAAATCTTGAACCAAATATAGGTTCGGTGGAAGTGCCGAGTGATAGGCTACAATCCCGATATAAACAATAATTTCAAAGGGACCGATACATATAAGGCTGAGCATTCCATTGTATCGTAATCAGAATTTCATAATTTGGTTGCAGATAAATAAATCAAGATTTTATATCTCACTACATGAAACTAAGATGACTATTTTTATGCCTAAATCACTAATTGATTGCAAGATCTATAATATAGTTATAATTCTTGCCTTCTATCTCTAGCAATAACAAAATGGTTAGCAATGGTTATAACAACACTTATTTTTTGTTATACATTAATACATAAATTATTATATGAGATTAAACATAATAAAACCAAAAAATATCATTAAGTGTAGTGTCGTTGAGAATAAGGTTCATTACCTAACAATTTATAACATGGGATACGACAACATTATTGAAAACATCCTTGATATGATCATAATAATTCATCAAAATTAAAACTACATTGGATATCGTAGATACATACATAAAAAAGGAGAGAGATATAAATTTTAGAAAAGTAATAAATAAGGAATTACATGAATAAGACAATACATGATTAAAAATACACATATCACTAGTGAAAAAAGAACATGAATAATAAGTCATGATATAACAGGATAATCATTACATGGAAAATGTGGAAACAACTTAAAACACTACGTTATAAACATATGTCTAGTATAAATCCCCCATGAATTCAAGGTGGAAAAATTTCCCAAAAAGGAATGAGTTAATCCCCTATCCCAATAAGACATATCATGATACTAAACATTACACAATGCATTGGAGCACTATTAAGGTACACCCTTTATACTCATTTCCATGTCATTCTTAAGTGTACCAGAATGATAATATAACAGGGATTCATTCAACATCACAAATTCTTCCATTATAAAGTAATGTAAATTACATACATGAATGTCCTTAATAAATAATGTTATGTGCATATGGGTGAATACCTTTGATAGAAAAATTTTATAGTATTCACTACACAATTAATTTGGCCTGGAAAAGCATAGTGAAATTTTTGCAACACAAAGTTTTCATATAGAAATTCATAAAATGGGATGAGGAGAGTGAAAATGGGTATCTAATAATTTATAAATTAAATGGAAAGTATGAGGGATTTGTAAACACAATCCCCAATAAAGGTAATTTGAAATTGAAGGTATAACAAAATAAATAAACGTGATGACATATGATAAAAGAGAAAACCCTTATGAAATTTCAACATAGTAATAGGTGTTCATGAGAGGGATTAATGATAGAGAAAAAGGTATATCATAATTTATATATTACAATGGATGTATGGGGGAGGTAAAAAATGTACTCTAAAATTAATTACTAAAAACTAAATATCAGAATATACAAGACATTCTTGAATAAAAGCAAGAAAGAGAGGATCCCTTACATGGTTTCTTGTCTCCAAAGGCTTGGGAGAGGCCTTTTGAGAGCATGGGGGTGCCTTGGGTGACTCTAAGGCGCAGAGGGAAGAGTTTTTATTTGATTTATGGAGTTATAGAAAATATAAATTGGATCATGGGTGGGATTATATAATAAATAATGGGTAATTATTTATTATTTGTGTTTGAACTCTATATAATCAAATATTGAAAACCAAAAACCATACCATTGTTTTTAACCATGGTTTCAAAAAATGGGGATTAGTTTACATTATTTTATAATTCGAAATGATGAAGATAATAAAATAATTTCCTTTTATTATGTTGAGGCGAGTCACACTCACAAATAAATGATTTTAGATTCATAAAATATAATATATGTGTTGAAGGATTCATTAAAGCTTTATAAAATTAATAATATAAACATAAAATGATATTATTCTGAAGGTAAGAATATATTTTACGGAGGATACAATTTTATAGTATTTATTATAGCACTATTGTGTAATTAGGATGTCATAAAATAGCCCATTTATTTATACGGTATTTAGTTTTTACCAAAAAATTTGACTATGTCGAAAATTTATGAAAAAATGATAGTTGGATAATTTTAAACCCTTGGTCCCAAAAATAATATTTATTTTATCTAAATAATTTCAAAATATATATATTTTCCCTTTAAAAATTTTAAAAAAATTATTGAAAATGATGGGTTTTTGACAAATAATAGTTTTTTGAACTTTAATAAAACAACATTTGACTTCATAAAAATTATACTAATACTAATATTTAATTAATAATATTATTTTAAAAAATATTATTTATTTCAAAAATCCATTAATTTATAAAAAATGATTTTTTAATTGAATTTGAATACTATCCAAAATTATTATTTTTGATTTAAAAATAATTTACAAATTAAAAATAATTGTATGAAATTATATTAATTATTTTATAAATAATAATGTACATAACCCTATTTCTAGGGTCTTGTTACATATCAAAATAATAAACCATCATATTCCCTAAGATTAAGGTTCGCGATGGTGGGGTTTTAATGGGGCCATTTAGTGAACATGGTTTGGGACATGATATCGATGAACTTGAACATCTCTGGTAAATGGTTTCACTGAAGCATAGTTTTTTGGATCTATACACGTGAATGGTCTATGGTAAAGCCTAGAGATTCTATCTCCCATGGAAGCTTTCATAAATGGTCTTCATAGGGTACAATCCTTCCGGTTCAGACCATCACTTCCTTTGTTTGTGAAAAATGGATTTGTTTAAACCCAATATTTATATTAGTAATGTGATCACTGTTAAATGGATATGTTATCAATGGTAATGATAATTATTGGTAATTTAAATCCAAATAGATAATAAAATAATTTAATCTAATTTTCTTTCAATAACTGTATTATATAATACAACGTTTAATTGAATAAAAAGTAGAATTTTATTCATAACTATTTCTATCGTTACAATATTCTCCCCTTTACAAATTTTTCCCATGAAATTTCGTTTTCCCATACTAAAAATGATAAGGTTTACTCTAATTTGTTAATTCCTCTGGTTCCCACATTGCTTCTTCATGCCAGTGGTTTATCCACAACACTTTAACGAGTGGAATTTTCTTATTTTTTATAACTTTTTCTCTAGGATCTAAGTTCATCACCCACAGATCTTCATGGTAATTTTCATTATCTTATTGTACAACCTATGGATTGATTTCATGTGATGGGTATTGTATGTCCAATCTAAGGAGGGATAAATGTAATACATAATTTACTTGAGACAGGTTCAACAAGACTGCTAATCGATTGATATCTACTCTACTGTGATGAAGGATCTCAAAAGAGTCGATGTATATTTTTCTAAAAGTTATATTCTTACCAAATCCCATCAAACTATTCCATGGATATATTCTGAGTTATACCAGGTCTCTAACATCAACCTCTAGGTCACATCGATGATTGTCAGCATAGCTCTTCTGTTGACTCTGATCAGCTTCATTGTGTTGTTGAATGTGTTTAACCTTCTCCACCATTTTTCTCAACCATTTTAGTATGTAGAGGTATTTTGTCTCTAACATCATCCCAATATTCTGGTGTTCTACACATCTTACCATAAATACCTTTATAGGGAGCCATTTGGATGCTCAAGTGGAAACTGTTTATGTAAGAGAACTCAACTAAAGGACGATGCTGGTCCCATCTACCTTGGAAGTCCATAGAACATTCTTGCAACATGTATTCTAGTTTTTGAATAGTCCACTGATTGGAAATTATTTTGAATGTGATAATCCATACTATATTTTGGCTCAAGGTTTAATTCATGCTATAGAATTTTCCAAAACATAGAGTTGAATTATGGGTCTTAATCAGATATAATCAATAGTGGTACTTCGTGCAATGTTACCAATTCTCTATTGTATATCCATTCTTTTAATTCCATTGATATATCTTATCAAATTACAATGATGTGTGTAGTATTTTTAACATTATCTAAAAAAACCTAGATTGAATTGTTTCCTTTGGATGTCTTTAGAATCCTGATGAAAAAGTCCATGGTGTTGTTTTCCCATTTCCATGTTGGTATGGGTAATTGTTTCCTCATCTTATTCGATTCTACCTTTCTACCTTCACTTTCCTAAATAATGGGCACATTGATGTATATTTACCGATCTCGGACATCATGTTGTCCCACCAATAGTTCACTTGGAGATCTCAATACATCTTTTTGGTTCCTGGGTAAATTATGATAGTCAAACTATGTACATCATCCAATAGTTCATTTCTTAACACAGGATTTTATGGAGCACATAAATTGCACCCAAATATCACAATTATTTCTTCATTAACATTGAACTCATATTATTTCCCTTTTCATATATTCTCCCCTTTCGTTTTAATTCCGACATCATCTTTTTGAAAATCCTTTAACCTTTCCAAAATAGACGATTGAGAAATCATTTGTAAAATGATTTATAATTTTTCATTATTTATGTTTCCCATGTCCATCATCATCAAATATATTAATATTGGATCCTTTTCAATTATCAAAAATGATATAATTATTGGGTCCTTTCTACTAAGATCATATTCCAACTTATTTTATTTACCAGAATAGTAGTGGATTGAGCAGTATTAATTCTTGATGAGCTATAACCATATTCACTAGTTCATATTAATCTATTTTTGTGTGAATATATATTTGAGGCACTTTTGATCATTATATACCTAAAACATATCCCCTTAAAGATAATGCCGCCAAATTTTCAATCCATAGATCTCAAATGACAACTCTAGAACATATTTGGGATATTTCTATCATGAATTTGCAACTTCCTTGTTCCATAGGAAATGACTTGTCAGTTTTCATCAAAACATATCTAAATACCTTCATTTAATCATCACTAAAAATTATGAAAAATTCCCAACATATGGGTAGTGTGAGAATAGGGGCAGTGATAAGTCTCATATTCAATTCCACAAATCTTTCTTCACATTCATCCTTTCAAGAAACCATGATTCCCTTTCATGTAACCTTGGTAAGAGGGTTTCAAAATCATGAAAAATTAATCTCAAATTGACGATAATATCTCGAGAATCAAAAGAATCTATGGATATCTATCATTGATTTTGGTCTCATCCACACCCCAATTTATTTTTCCTTTGCAAGATCCATGGATATCACATTTTTTGGGATGATATTCCCCAATAATTATAATTTTTTCAAGAAAAACTCATATTTTTTTACATTTCAAAGTGATTCTCCTTTATTAAGGTCTTTAGCATGATGTTCATATACTCCACATACTCCTCCTTGGTTTTAGAGTATATTATAATATCATATATAAATACTAAAACAAATTTATAAAGGTAATCCTTAAAGGTTCTATTCATAAATTCCATGAATATTTCATTAGAATTAGTTAGTGAGAATAGAATCACTATAAACTAATAATTCCCATACATAGTACAAAAAATAGTATTGGGTATATCCTCCTCCTTCACCCTAACATGGTAATATCTCGATCTAAGATCCACCTAAGCGAATTATTGTTCTTTGCATAGTTGATTGAATAGGACCTCAATTCATGGGAAATGATACTTTTTTATCCTAATCTTGTTGAACTCATGATTTTCATTGAAAAGGTGCATTAACACACCCTTTTTCTTGAAAAAGTGGACTATTGCACCCCATGGTGATTCACTTGGGCATATAAAACCTTTATCTAGATTCTCATGTAGGTTTTTAATTATCTCCTCATGTTCAACAACATCCATCCTATATAGAGCCTTATATATTAGAAAAACCCCATGTATAAACCCAAATGAATATTAAAGATCTTATTTATGAGGAAGACCAGATAATTCCTTGGGAAACACATTATTGAATACTCTCACAATAGGTATCTCTTTGAGGATGATCCTTTCTTTAGAATAAATAATTTCAAAAGGATACAATTTGTCTTAGTGAAATAATATCCATTCATTGGATGATGGTTTGCAAGAAGATTCATCAACCTCCATGAACTTGTACAGAATTGGGGGTCGATTCTCCAAATAGAAAGTGGCTTCTTTCTCACGAAAATTTATGTTGGCTCTATATAGGTAATGCCGATCCATAAACATAATTATATCATATTCTACCAAATAACGTATGAAAATGTTCACTGGGAATTTCATCCCAAAAATGATGATAGAGGAGGATTTATAAACATAAGAGGTAATAATTTCCCCATTTTCTATTTTCATCAGTATCTCTACATCCAAGATTTTTTTTGGTTTTTGAATAGTTTTACTAAAATTTCATGATATGAAGAAATTCATAGAACTTGAATAAAAAAGTATGTTCATAATTCGTGAATGAATAATTAGTGTACATGTTAACACATCATTTTCGGGATTCACTTCAGTGGTAATGATGACAAAATATCTCCCTTACTGGCTTGTAAGTTGTAGGTTTCCTCCAAAATCCCTTGGATTAGGGTACTGATTTACAATGTTACCTTGTTTTTTGATGTTAAAGTAGTGAAGACTACATTGAGGGTTAATCAATATATTCATTTTCTCTATCACATTAGTGGGTTTATCCTATTGAAAAGAATTAGATAGATTCCCATCTATTTCATACCTAAATCATTTTCAAATTCCCCTTTGGAAATTTCCAAGGTTCTTCATTCCACACTATCATCAAGTGATATGATGAAATTCCTTAGCACCATTAAATTTATCTATGAGACCGATGGAATTAAACTCCAATTTTCTCTTCTAATCCATTTGATACCACTCAGATTCACTAATATCTATTTTGACTTTGATAGAACATTGTACAATTTTCTCATTATTATCAATTTCAGGTATTTCAAAGGCTTTTCATAGACTAGATTTTATCCCACCAAATAAGTTGTCAACCATGAATTTATGGTTAAAAAAAGAGGTGTATTTTACATATCTTGTGATTTTTTCCTCATATTTTCCAATATATTCATCATCCTTTTTTATGAGTGCAAGGAAATATATATTAATTTTTAGATGGGGTTTGTGGTAAAATATTTATCAAAACATATGTTCTAGAATTCCTTCCACGCCATTATTTAGATTACTTCCTCAAGTATCATATTCATGATCAATGTCAACCACTAATCTACTTCACCCTCCAAATGATAAATAGTCAGAAGAACATTCTCTTGTTTAGAACATTGAAGGATGAAGAAGATCTTTTCAATGGACATTATCTATTGCCCATGATTAAGGGATTAGATAAACCATTAAATGTAGAAGGAATTTATCATATATAACTATCAATTGCAGTTTTTTCTCTCTTGGGGGGGGGGGGTTGGTCAGTCCTCTTGATATTGGTTTCTATTCATAACTAGAGTTAGCTGATAGAGTATAATGAAAAATGTTTTCATTCTTTATCCCATTGGGTTGGTCATCTCGTTGGAGAAGTCATCACATTTCCCTTCACATTGATTTTTAACCCGATTCCTCCTATTAATAGTCATTATCTAGAATAATGGAATATTTAGTGATGATTATAGAGGTAACTTGTAAATTACATTTATTTCCTTAAATTATGAATTTGTAGGTCTAAATCTATGTTATCAACCATATATTTCCTAGAATATATTCTTATGGGATTTTTTCAAGTAATTATTGATCATAATGAGATTATGAATTTACCTATGCATATCCTCTAGGAGTGTCAAAAAATGTGTGCATTAAGGCATGTTGTCATAGACCATGTTACCTTGATTCAGGGCTGGAACACCATGTTGAAGATGTTACTCCTATGTACATTAATTCTCAAGTCACATCCACTTGTAGTATCCAGACTTGGATGTATTTTAATGATAATCAACTTACTCTAAACTAAAAAAACATAGTGTTGTTTTCTTACGCATCGTCTAATCCCTAAAGGGTTTCACTAGAGTTTTCTAATCACAACACCAAAAATAAATATACCATTCTTGATAACAACAATAAAAATCATTATTTTTTATTATACATTATTACATGATTTATTACATGATATTACAATTAATACAACAATAAATTATTAATAAGTATAGTTTCATGGAAAATTTGGTTTACATTTAAACATATAAAATGGGATAGAACAACATTATTGAAAACATCATTAACATGATCATAATAATCTGTTGAATATTAAACTATATGGGATATCCTGGGGACATACATAAAATCGGTGAGCTATAATGATTTTGAAGGGAATAAACAAGGCATAACATGAAGAATAAAATACATGTTAGAAAATTGGCATATCACCAATGAATAAAAGGAACATGAATAATAAGGCATGATATAACATGATAATCATAATATTGGTAATGTGGAAACAACTTAAAACCCTGCATCCTAAAAAGAATTCAAGGCTAAATTCATGTAGACTTCATGATGAAAAAATTACCATAATGAAATAAGGTACACTGCTATCCTAACATGACGTATCATGATACTAAATATTACCAAATTCACTAGAGTGCTATCAGGGTGCATTCTTCATAATCTTTTCAATGTAATGCTTAAGTGTGCCACATAGATCATATAACATTGATTCATTAAAATCATAGTTTATTCAAAAATCAAGGAATATGGAATAAATACATGTATGTACCAAAAAAAATGAATATTTTCATAAAGGTGAATAACCTTGATTAAAAAAATGGTATGTTATCCACAACACAAATATTTTGGCATGGAAAATTGTGGTGCGATTTTTGGTAGCTTAATAGTGTCATATAGAAATTATTAAAAAGGGTTTATGGGAGTGAAAAGGGGTGTCTCATCATTTATACATTAAATTAATATTAAGAAGGACATGTAAATAAATTCTATAAAAAATTAATTGGAAATAGAAGGTGTAACAGAACAAAAAAACATGATGAAAGCGGAAAAAGAAAAGAACCCTTACAAATTTTCAGTATGGAAACAGGTGTAATTTGGAGGGAATAATGAGATAAAAATCGGTATTTCATTACTTATTCATCATAAGTGCATTATGGGGGAGTTTTGGAAACATACTCCATAATGAGGAACTAATAATAAAAGGGCATAACATAGAGGAGATTCTTGAATAAATGTGAGAAAGATAGGATCCCTTACTTGTATATGTGATTCCGAAGGCTTGGGAGATGCCTCTTGAGAATGTGGGGCCTCCTATTGCGGACTCTAAACAGTCGAAAGATGTTCATGGATGTGATTAAACGAGTTTTAGTGATTATAAATTGGAGATTGGGAGTGTTTATATAAGAAAGTTGTAAGATTTCTTTATTATTTTGGTTTTGGACTCTACATAATAAAATTTTCAAAACCACAAACCATCCCAATATTTATTATATGGTTTTTATCCAAAGGGGAGTGGATTAGATTATTTTATAAGTCTAGGGGTAGAATAAAATAAATAATTTCCTTTATTATCTGGAGTTCAGTCATGCTCTTAAAGAAATGTTTTTAAAATCGTAAAATATATTATATGTATTGGAGGATTCACTAAGGATTTAAAAAGTACATAAAATAAAGATAAAATTAAAATATTTAAGAGTTAAAATATAAATTTTCCTACTTATACCATTTAGTGTATTTATTGCTTCATTATTTCTCCTTTATGTTTTCATAAAACAGACTATATATTTATATGGTATTTAATCTTTACCAAAAAATTCAACTATCACAGGAAATAATGACAAAATCACCCTTGTATAAATTCAAAATCCTTATTGAATAAATTATGTTCATTTTATCTGAATAATGTTCTAAATATATGAATTTTCACATTAAAAATAAAAACAAACATTTATTCAAAATAAAGACTTCTGAAAAATAATTGTTTTTCAAACCCTAGTAAAATTACATTTTAATTCATAAAAATTATTAGATATTTTATATTTAATTAATAGTAATATTTAATTAAAATGTTATTTATTAAAAAAAAGTAATTAATTATGACAGATTTCTTAATTAAATTTAAATACTAGCCAAGAGCACCATTTGTGCTTCAAAATCATTTGTAAAGTTATATTAATAGGATGAAAATATATTTATTATTTTATAAAAAATAAAGTACATAATCTTATTTATAGGTTAGTGTTACATATACATTTAATACACTATCATATTCCCTAAGAGTAAGGTGTGAGATGGTGGGGCTTTCATGGGGTCATTCAGTGAACAGAGCTTGGGTCATGATATCGATGAGCTGGAACTTCTCTTATAAACAGTTTCACTCTTGCTTAATTTGTTGCATATTATCTTGAGCATGGTATATAGAAAATACAAGAAATGATATCTCCCTTATCTTCAATAAATAGGTTTCATAGGGTACAATCATACTAGTTCAATTTATCTCTTTCTTTGTCAGTGAAAAATAGATTTTTGAAAACCATATATTTATATTGGTCATGTAAACACGGTTCAACAACTATATTATCAATGGTAATGCAGGTTAAGGATCATTTAAATAAAATTAGATGATAAAAAAATATTTTCATGTTCTTTCTATAACAATATTATATAAAAAGTCATTTAATTATATAAAAGGGGAATTTAATTAATAATATTTCAGTTTGTTACACTGGTATCCCATTAAGGATATATCCTTATATGGTGAAGTAGTATGTTGATCTCTAAAACCTCATCCAAATTTCAACATAAACAATTTCATAACTGGTTAACATAAGAACCTTAAAAAATATTAACATTCCAAACATTATAAAGAAGTTCAAAAAAATTTCAAAATGAACTTATCATTAATCTACTAATAAAAATGAAGTATCTCTTAATTATAACATACCAAAATTTTAATACTTTAATAATGTATTCTCTTGAAATATTTTAATAACCTATTTAATTATAAAACTGTATTTAAAACATTCATGATTCCCAATTCCCTACAAAAAATTATTATTATATTATATATTACTTAAATCTAAAAAATTTTGTAAACTCCATCAATGAAAGAATAATCCGCATTGTCAACAAATAATTAATCAGTTCCAAGGTAATATGTACTATCCAATTTATATTATCCAAAAAAATCATGTCATTATCCAAACTGAACACCATTTTCTAAACATCGGGAGCATAATAAGTGTTACCTTCCCATTATATCATGTTTTATATAAAATATAACTATTCCATTAAATCAATTTTCTAGTTCATTAGTACAATTCAACATATTATGGAAAATCCTTAATGAAAAAATTACATTGAAAAATCCTTATATATTTCATGACTCTTTAATTCCAATACATAAACACTTCAATTATTCTTACTCATCCTTATGTCATTAAATAGGCTTCATTATCTTATTCCCTAATAGATACCTTATTTCATATGTCTACCATAGTCTCTTCATCATAAATAATAAGAGAAATACTCATAAAACCTTGTTGATTATCTTTACCAGTATTCCATTTGGGACATAAATTCCTGTAATGCACATACTTTCCATATTTATAATAATTAATTTTCAATGAAACCATTGAGAGACTATTATTATCATCCATTGTGTTCATGATACATTTCATTTTTCCTTTGAATTTAATTTCTTTGTGGCCTTATTTTACACACCCAAAAAATATTATTGTTCCTATAATCCATACAATAGGGTCATTCATTCAACATTATTATCATATATGAAACTATATCAACTTTCTTACTTGGTCTCCACCACCCAAAATATCAATGAACACTATCCTTCTATTCCTTAGTGAGTCAGAGTGTAGATTAAGATGTAATATGTTAATCATATATCATGATAAGTGATCATGCATAATCTGAATATCCTTCACTCTAGTCATCACCCCATTTGGTTACTCGTAAAAAAAATTTCTATCAAAATAAACTTTAATTGAGTCCCATCTGGTTCCCGTTATTGACTAAATTTTTTTTTGTGGGAAACAATAATCATAGTGGGAAATATCATAATCTTGAAAAATCAATTGATGGATATCTAAATCATGACACCTTATTTTTGATCTGTTACACATTAGGACTAACCTAGGTCTTTCATAGTCATTTTTTAAATCAGTAATTATGGTTCATAATGATTTTGTGAATTTCCAATGCATTTCCTATTGGATTATCAACCAATGTATGAATAAAGTCCTATTTATGCACACCAGGTGATGATCAAGTCCAACTCAATTCACCCTTTTTAAATTAATTACCTCTATGTACCTCTGAGTTACAGTCACATCCACTTGTAGTATCCAGAAGTGGATGTAATTTACTCGAATAAAATAGTTCTAACATTTTCCAAAAATCCAGGACATTTTCCTATACTTTTACCCATCCTTAGATGTATCCTTAAAGACATCCTTGGATATATAATTTGAAATAGCTGTAGGGATTTCACAATAAAATTTCTCATCCTAGTCTCGAAATATTATATAAAATGTTCATTTAAAAAATCTATTAGGACCCATGCTTCTCATAAAAATATATTATATAATTTTAGATGATTATATAATACATTACACAAACACACACATGATGTTCATAAATGTAGAATGACTTTGGAAACACGAACAAAATATCAATTTTTCTAGAAGTGAGCTATATCCTCTCTTACTATGTTCATTATAACTAACACCCTTTTTATAAATATAATACATAATACCTCTCTTCATATCCTGATGATAGAAAACATAAGAAGGGTTGATCTTAGATTCCCAGTAAGGGTAAATAAGGGAGATATCAATATAACTTGATAATATGGGTATGATAACATGAGAATAACATATGAAAACAATACCCTACATATCATAGATAATAAACATGTGTCATTGAAAAAATCATGGTAGTTTATAAGACATAAACCATAATGGTATCAAAGGACATGATCCATGATAGAATAACATTAGAAAAATACATATATTTGTGGAATATATATAATCATAGAGGATATTATGTTAAGTATACCCTTTAATATAGTCATTAAATTTTATTACTGGGATCAACACCCACGTACCTACTTCGATTTTAGGATAACCACATGTGTACCCTCTTTTGGTCTTGGTATAACCTATAATGTTACCTCTTTTAGGATTTGGATAACCTCCTATGTACCCTCTTTTGGGCTTTGGATAACCTCCCATGAACCCTATTTTGGGATTTGGATAACCTATTATGTACCCTTTTATATTTTATTACATTAATCATTAAACATTTATTAGAGGGAGATATAGGTCCCACCAGCCTCAATATGAAAATAATATACATGACTTTGACAAGATCATAAAATTTTCCTCATTTCAAAATCAAAGAAAATAAATGGGTTTCATAAATATTTGATTATACCATAACCTATTGAGAAGAAAAAAGTTCATAATCATTTCATCATTTAATCATTTAATCATTTAATCATAGCCTAACCCATGAAAAAATAATCTAACTTTGTAAGAATTAAAACCTGATATAACCAATAAAAAAAATAAGGTTTCTTAATAATTATATCATAGTATAACCAATGTAATTTAAATGAGATTCATAAAGGTCATGTTGTCATACATATAAACCATATAGACTGAGAATCATAATGGCACCCTTGGATCATATCCCTAGTAAGTCATATGTATCCTCAAAGGATTCCCTCATTGATAGAGAATTATTTTCGAAGAAAAATAACGTGAAATATTTCTTATGGAAAAATCATTTCACTGAATATTACATTTTAAAACAAAAATTTATTAACTATTTTGGAAACCCATTTCATGGAAAAAAACATTGAAAACATATAAAGCATTATTTCAAATCCTTTAAAACATTTCATTGTGGAAAATACCCTTTATTCTTTATAAAAAAATTATAAAAACATAAAACATTTTGAAAACAATTTTCTATGAAAATTAAATTGAAAACATATAAATTAATATTTAATTCAAATAAGTTTTATGAAAACAAGAAATTTTCTTCACATCGTACATGATTAAATAAAAATTCGAATCACATTTTTTATAAAATCCAAACATACATTGTTTGGAAAATAACCTGAAGATTACTTTTAATTTTTTATTTAAAAAATTCAAAAATGGGTAAAAATAAATTTAATAAATAATTTGAATAGTTCCAAAAAAATTAATATATTTTTAGAAAACAATGTTTTGTAAGAAAAGGGTTTCAACAGAAGAGATATGAAAATATTTTTATTAAAAAAATATTGTAAACTATTCAGTACACAAAGAGATTAAAATTATGGAAAACATATATTCTATAAAAATAACTATTGGAGAAAAAAGTTCTTGTGTTTCATGAGATATAGATCATAATATTTCGTTATTGGAAGAATAATCATAAACAATCCTGACAAAAAATGTGATTGTAACATAAGAATCTCACCACATTGGCAACATTGAATCATAATACCCATGAAACATTAACATTAAATGTAACATATAATATAATTTCAATTAGGATATTCATGATATAAAAATTAAATGGGTATGTACATACACCTCATATAAGATGATAGGTACATAACATAACATAGGTCACTAAGAAATAAATTTGAGACAAATATCACTTACTGCTTTGGTAACTTTTTAAAAATAAACCCCATTAAATATATATACTAGAATTGATATGTAAATGGCCATAGTATTATGAATAATAATAAAAAAATATTTTTTGGAAGTATAAACACCACATAAAATATATATGGTGTGAATATGACATGTGTATCATGCAAGTAAAATGCGAGACGAAAATACATTATTGTAAGTCCAGACTACCATTATAAATATTTGGACCTCGTATATAATAAATATATGTTTATTTTAAATATTTTATTGATCAATAATTTTTTATATCAAACCATGTATTATTTACTTATGAAATTTTATAATGATTTTATTAATAATTCCATGTTAATGTCATGTTTTCAGTAATAACTACTTGGATTCGCGTGCATGTGTTTAATTTCTATATCTGTTACTATTAATTTGATCTTGGTAATATATTGTAAAAAATTATAAAAATAAAATAAATGTAATATAGTTTCATTATATATGTATTTACTATGATCCATAAAAGTTGTAGATAGAAAATGAAATACATCATTCATAGAAATGGTAGGTCGTACATATGCATGAATGTTGTTTTTCATTTTCCTAAAGAAAAGAAATAAATAAAGGTAAATAATATATATTACAATTACATAATAATTTTTATGTCATATATATCATATATTTTATTTAATTACATCTATCTTTCCTTTCATGTAAATCATGAAAAAAACACACTGCTACGAAAGGAGGTAGTTTACCATACACAAGAACGACATTATCATATTCCAACAGAATGAAAAGTAATAAGTAATATGTTTTATCATTATTATATAATCATATTAATATCATAAATATCATATATATAAAATAATTCTATTATTATATCCATCCTTGAGAGTTAGTAATGGAAAACTAAAAACATCTGTTTATAAGGCGGTAGTCTTCTGTACAAATGAATAATGATTTCTTAAACCATTCTATGGAAGATGAGAAGGATTTAGATTATTAATTAACATAATAACATATCAATACCTGAAATTTTTTTATGTTATTATATAATATTATTTTAATAATAATTTATTTATTTGGAGGATGAAATAAAATACAACTCTTAGTTAGGGATGTTACCTCTTCTTCAGACAACGTCATTTGGTTTTCACCAGAAGGATTCATATGTTAGATTTATATAAAAAATAAGGCTTCTAATATGATATTATAGAAATAGAGAATTTATTTGGTTATTAATTTTCTTAAATAAATATTTTTAAATTTTCTTGTGGAGAGGATAAGGGGTCTCCATTTATAAGTTAGGCGAGTGGAACCCTTGTAATTTTTTAAAAGGAAAAGGTGTAACCACATTTTTAACATGCCACAGGGTTAAAAAAATGGTCAATTATAGAACCTATATTATATAATATCCTAATATGTCCCTAAAATAGTGTTTTAAAATAATTGGGTCATTTTTAACCCTTATCTTTTTGTTTAACCCCTCGGTAAACCAATTTTTACCTTAATCTTGGTTAATAACTTTTATTTGTTTTTCTATTAATTAATGTAAAAAATAAATTTTAAATTATTAGATAATATAAATTATGATGATAAAAATATTTTTAAATCCATTTTACAATTTCTATTTATATAAATGTAAAGATTTAATATAAAAAAAATCTGGCCGATGGGATGAGAATGAGGGTTTTGAATGAGAAAATGTTCAAAATACTTAAATGTTTTAATATTAATATTTAATATTTAAATGATTAAAATGACCTATATTTTATTAACAGATATATAATTGAACTATTTTTTTCATAAAAACCTATCTTAATACAATTTTTATGTTTTTAACTATTTTAAAAAAAAATGAAAATTCTACATAAAAACCTACATTTTTCATTATTCATCGACAAATTTATCTTCCAAGAAAATTATCACATATTAACTCAAAGATAATATTGAATTTCGGATTTAATTTTTTTATTTTTTTTAAATTGGGAAAAAGTAATTTTAAAATATGTGTGGTAAAGGTAGGTAAACTATTTTTTAGAAAAATCTGGGTTTTAAGGGTAAAATTGGATTTATTCTAACATATTAGCTATAAAAAATATAAATGTTTAATATTTATTTGAATATATAATATATACATCTCATTTAAATAATTCATTTTAATCGATTTATTTAATTTATTGAGATAAAATATATTTTTCTCCATAAAAGATATTTTTTCAGAAAAAATATTTACTTTTTGCAAATGGTTTTTATTTTCATTTCTAATTAATTGGTCACAAAATAATTTTTTTATATACATCTAACAACAATATATATTTATAATTTATATAATACTATTTATGACCTTCATTCTAATGTCTAGGTGATAGCTATAATATAAACAAAATTAATAGCATGTCATGTTTTTTAACTCGGTGTTGCATACAACTCTTGCTACACATAGTGTTGTGTGTAACACAAGATAAAATTAGTGTTCCATTTAATGAAAAATATTGAAAAGATTAAATTTATTTTAAAAAAATATTTCATGGAACCTTGGGGTATTACATGTTTGGCATGAAGAAGACTAGAAACTCATACCAATGATCCACACATTATATCTTCAATTCACCCATTAGTTCAATGGTGGATTGATATATGGATGAATTGGTGGTAAAATACTACAAATTCTAAGATAACCTCAAATATCATGAGAAAGTTTTTAGTATGATTTCTAAATACCACTTGAAGATGAATCCTTTGAAATATGCAATCAGTGTTACCTATATAAAATTTCCTAGCTTTTTTTCCTGATATAAAGGCATAAATATCAACCTAGAGATAATCAAGGCCATTATTGAAATTCCTCACCCACACAATCATTATGATTATTTAAAAATTTGAGGATTTATGGGATTAATATTTTTTTTCTCTAATACATTAGGAAAATAACATCCCTTTTTTAATCTAATGGAGAAAAGAATCACTTATTATATGGAATAAGAATGAAATACCAAGTTTGATGAAATGAAATAGTATATGCCACAAACTATGGTTCTGATTATGTTTATCTTGGGGAAATATTTGGTCCTTTATGTGACTACTATACATTGATACCTTAACACCATATTATATCATAATAATATAATAAAAGAGAATAGTTTTTACTATCTTATTTGTATGTTTCTAGACATCAAGACTAGAAACTCTACAATCGAGATGAATTTAATTGCCTTTGTATTTTTTCAGAAGTTGTGTCACTATTTTCATTATCATGAGGTCCAACAGATATATTTTACTAACCCAATAAAATATAACATCATCCATTTTATGTTTAATAGATAATTATAATGATGATATGTGATGCTTTAGTAGTAATGCAACAGGTTTGTATATTGGAATGTCATCAAAGATCATACACAGTTGGATTTACTAGCCATAAACTCATACTATGTGAAGTTTCCCAAAGAACATGATTCCCTATATGCACAAATTTTCTCCATCGATGAAGAAATTAAACATTAGAAAATTTACTTTGATGGTTCCTCCTGAATTATTTCTATGAGAAAGATCAATAACCTTAAGATCAACAATGTTAGCCTTGGATTCATCTTCATCACAACCTCCAAGCCCCTCATGACATATTCATTTGTATTTCTTGAAGTATTCACTAACAATGAGGATGAGTATCATTCCCTATATCACTAGTATTTTGTTGGACCTTGATATTTAAGTTCAACAGTTTCATGTCAAAGGTGTATTTGATATGGTCTCCAAGAAAATTAATGGCGACTAAACTATTATGAATAGAAGCACATCCACTTTTTTGAGTGTACCAGCGTGTTGATGGACTACTTTTCCTTCAATAAATTGATGAACCATATCCCACGATTCTAGAATGATTGGGTGGAATACCTAGAAAACATGGCCATGTACCTCCCTCAACTATATCAGGATGACTTGCTCATCAATGTTTCACATCATAATGTTACATTACCTTTTATTATTGATGAGGAATAATAAAAATTAAATAAAACTTCCATAAAATATTCATATAAATTCCCCTTAAATTCACTTTTAAGAGAAAAAGAACATGAATTGAAAAATCCTTTGATAGAGTTCCTCAAAAAACATTTTACTCTATGACTAATTAAATTGTGATAAATTATATCGATATGTAGATAATTTCATTCTAATAGATGTCCCCAAGTCATATAAGGTTCTATTCAAATTTGTATTTTATATAATCCTTCTGTATTACATTAAATAGGAGGAAATATATCTGGTTGTTCAAGAGTTACAAACTGTATCTTGTAGAGATACCTAGTAAGGACTTATTCTATATCGTCATATATGGAGATTGGGATACTTTTGACCCATCATGGTTTCTTAATGTATATAATTCACTATGAATTTTCGTTATTCAAATATTTATTTTAACTTCTTACATCAACCACAATAGCTTCTCTATGCCACCAAGTATTCTAGGCCCTTTTTTACTTGGGGAATTGATATCATGGGTCACTACCCACCAAATATATCCCAACAGTGTAGGTTCATCCTTATGAGTGACTATTTATTTTCAATGTTGGTCATGGCCATTTTCATCAAGGAAGTAAAAACTAGATCTATGATCAAGTCCATGAAATCCCACATTATCTCCTATTTTGGGATCCATTCCACCATTTTCAAGGACTACGATACAAAATTCCAAGACAATGAGTTGATGAATTTGTATTCCAAGTAAATAATCTAGTCAAGCATACTTTTCACTATCATGCATGAGTGATTAAATAGATCAAGGTAGTCAACAATCACACATTTCAATATTTTTTAAAAATATGGTAGACTAGTGGCATTGAAATATATCTACTGCCTTGTGGGCATATTAGATAATGACCCAGACATCTGCCTAGGTGACTCTTTATTCATATTTTATAGAAAATAGGAAGTGTTTCTAATTATGATATAGTTTAGGTCACTCTGTACATTCATCTATGATATATTGATACTTGAAAAAGTATCCAATGTTTTTATAGTCAAGAAGGAATCCCTCGATAATAATAGACTTCCAAAACCACACAACCTTGAGTTATAACAAAATAGAGTGTCCCTTGCATTATACAAGAGGGTTCTCATTCGATCCTTTCCCAAAGGTGAATTTGTATTATATTTGAGAATACTAATGATACCCAAAAGGAAACCACCAAATCCAAAACCCAAGTGGGAAGGGCCCTTCTCTATTAACAAGTTTTACTCTAATGGTGTGTAAATATTGATCACCATGGATGGGGAACACATCATTCCTCCCAAAAATAAAATATTTTTAAAGAAATAATTTTTATAACATTCTTGTCAACTCACACATCCATGATTTATGTTGGAAAAATACAGAACACTCTGTAATCACAATATGAAATTAAAATACATGTATATAAACCTCGGTACAAAAAATTAAACTCAAAATTTATGGTCCATGTTACATGACCTTAAGCTGTATGACATTGAAGTCCATTATATATGAATTTAAACTACTCGTAATTTTTTCAAATCACATGACCTTAAACTACATGGAGTATTATCCTTGTCATGTGTTATTAAACTACAATATCAATATACTTTCCAAATATTGTTAAATTACACCATTTTCAGTCCCAGACACATGACCCTAAATTGTGTAGTTAATTTCATTTTATATGATACTTAAATTATTAACACAAATCATCATCCTCACCCAAGAGAAAAACCCATACTTTCATGATAGAATCATACTCCCATTCCCTAGAACTACATCAGGATTGATTAATATCCCATGGGATATTTAAGGACAACAAAATATCTATCTGAAACATTAACACCATTTACACATTATAAACTCATCATAATCATATTTTCATCATGATCAATACCCCACCATAAGTTATCATATTATCAAATGACATTAATATGATGATCCTCTTATAAAATATATATAACCCTTATTTTTACTAATACACCCCATAGTGTTCCCAATGCACATTTTCATGAAACCTTGAGTTATTAGATATACTCGAATATACCCTTAAATCCACCATTACATTTGGATATTCCTTGATTTATATCCTTATAAATATTTCATATCTGAAGTGTATCCCCTAAGATGATGGGAAAATTATAATAATTCCTTCTCCTAGTCTACAGTACATGCCTCAGTGGATTCATATCTGCAATATGACAGAAACTATTTATCAAATATGTGGTCAGTTGTTGAACCTAATTTATTTTACCCTAACATTGATAGTGTGGTGATGGAACCCACATTTCAAACATATACATCAGTTATACTTAAACCATTTCACCCCCTTTTTGTGGTCTTGGTTCTGGAAGACTCAATTTACATCCATTCCACCCTCCTTTGTTTACATGAAAGTAAACACCTTTGGAATTACCCATCTCAGGAATTCACTCATGACAAATAAAAAATCCATTCTATATGGCTCTTTACTAGGCCAAACTCTTATTTTTATAGTCTCTTGTAATGTTCAATTTTTTATTCTGACCCAAACCCTTGAATCTCTATTGTACCTTCTCATGTTACATTGTAAGACTTCAATTACTCCTTTTTCCCACACCAAGCATGACTTACTTAGGATTTTTAATTTTTTGTAGATCATTTCCTAATATGATATGGGAACAACATGTTTCTGAAAATGGATTCCTTTTACTCTTAGAAACATTCCATTAAACAGCACGACCCCTTTCTCCCCTCATGAGGTTATCTATGGAACATTAATATCCCACTTCACATAATGTTTTAATTATCATTTTGTATTATATAGAAAATATCACCCATTATCAGTCCTAGTAGTATGAATATAGACTTCATATCATCCCATACATTATACATTATGTTAAATATCTTGAAATAGTCCCTATCCTTACCTGGTGTTGTTTTAGATCCTCAACTATTGGGATTTCTCTTTTTTGAGTTGGTTTCCTACCACACTACCCTCTATAATAATGTGTTACTTGATTACCATTCTATAGAAAGTGTAGTGATTAATGTATATCCTATCATAGTAGCAAACAAAGGTTCCTAATTTTCTACACCTTTTAATGATACCTGAACGATCATTTTTCATATCTATTTTAATTCTATGTGCATTGAGGTAATTCCAACCTCATATGGATATGACCCATGTTTTACAACCATGAACTCCTTCTCACCACACAATCATGGAAAAATGTACCTAAAATATTTTCAATTTCCCTAAAACATTATATACTATAATTAAGACATCCAATTCACATTGGGTTTCACTATCACCTAGTGTCCTGTAGACCATCGAACATCTGGCCCAGGTGTCCTGAACAAAAATTATGAACCACCCATTTTGAGGTTATCTATGTGGTGTAGAGACATCTAATTCACATCAAGTGTTTATTTTCTATTTACTCCCCATAAACTACCTTAACAATTTGTCAAAGAATCATGTACATAAATTTTTTGCACCCCCTTTGATGTCGAATGTATGGAACTAGAATTCCACTTCACAACAATTTCACTATACCTTTAATACTACAGAGGGAATCCCACATCATGGTCAGAGCAATTCAACTTTATACTAAAGAAAATCATTATTAATATATTTTTCTAATCATTGTATCTAATTTATTTTCTGTATTATGTTAAATGAAAAATTATATTCCACATTTTGTAACATGGAACTATTAAATACTATATATCCTCTCTAAAGAATAAGCACCTTTGGGTGTTGGCCTCTTTCTATACCACCCCATATAAATATGTGTGGATAATTCCTATTTTTTGGGATATGTAGTGAACAAGGATCTTTTATATTTTGAATATATCCAACTCCACCTTTTTTTACTCCATGTATTAAAAACAAACACTCCTTTTTCAGATATTGTTTCTCTTATGTGCATCAAGGAAGTGGTGCATCGTTATGGAAGTGTTATAAGTTGTATGACCATAAAATTTCATCCCCACTTTGGTCCAAGAATCATGATCTAAAACTAGGTTATTTTATCCCTTATTAAACTTTTAATATAACTAGTATTTTGAATTTTAGTACGTTTTCAACCTAGTCAATGTAATATAGAATACCCTGCCCTCAGTCCAAGCATCATGACCTTATACTATGTGAACTCTATTAGGGTTTGTTTATTCTAGAACATGGGTTTTCCAATTCATAAAAGTTTTAAATATCACTTACTATTACATAGAAGAAATATTCTGTTCTATGAAGCATGACACTAAACTATTTGCATCTACTTCTGAGATGGATCTTGGTTGACCTCAGGCTTTTAATGAACATTGAGTTTAGCTTGGACTCACAACTGTGTGACCTATCTCATCCCATTGGTTTGAGTTTGATTTCCACAATCCAATAATTTACATTATCAAGGTTTAAAAAACCTAATTGTTATTAATCCATGGTCCACATATCAAACACTACTACAAAAATGGGCTTTATCAGCGCTCAAAACGGGCTTTAAAAGTGCTAAAAAGTGTTGTAAATCATAGAGCTGATAGGGGGGTCCCCATTATCAGTGCTAAAAATGTACTGATAAATTCCCTACCTGCTGTAACATAAATTACTGTAGTAGCACACCCAAACAAGACCTGCAAAAAAATCAGCATATCAACAAGTATACCAATACAAAATTAACACATAATTCATAAATTAATTACAGCAAGTATACACATACAACAAGTATACCCATACAACCCATACAACAACTATACCCATACACCATTAACACATAATTCATGAGTTAATTAAATACATAAATAACTCAATACATAATTTAAGGGGTTGGGGGATGTTCATGGGTTTGGGGTGGCTGTACAAGGGGGTTGGGGGTGTCCAGGGGTTAGGGGTGTCCAGGGGGAAGGGGGTGTCCAGGGGGTGTGGGGCTATCCAGGGGGGGCTATCCATGGTGGTGTTCAGGGGTGGTGGGGAGGTGTCCAGGGGGTTGGGGGAATTTTTAGGGTGTGGGGGTGTTTAAGGGTGGGTGTGTCTAGGGGTGGGGTGGTGTCCTGGGGGTGGAGAGGCAACCCAGGAGGTTGGGGAGCTGTCTAAGTGAGGTGGGAGGTGTCCAGGGGGTGGGGTGGCGGTCCATGGGTGTAACACCCCGAGATTTTATGAAAAATATTCTTTTTGATTTCATTAATGTCTTTTGTTGTATGCTACACCAAAAGGAGCTTGCACAACATGCATCCTTGACATTCCTTTCATTACACGCAATCACGACCTTCCTCGATAGTGTGTGTAGTACGCAATAACTAGTTTCACTAAACAACAATATGCTATTAAAATATTATTAAAACTAGCCATTATGAATAGTAATAACCACTTTTTGAAATTTTTTAAATTTTATTTTTCAAAATGGACTTCATTTTTGTATTCAGAATATCGAAATTAGCTTAGGGTGAAATTTTGGTACTTTTCGGATAACTTTCATATTCTGATGAATAGTGAAAATTACTAAATTTTAATTAAAAACAAATTTTTTAATAGAAATAATTAATAGTGATAAATTATTAATTTGGGTGGTTTTAAAGTATATTTAGAATATATTTTAACAATTTAATACAATTCTGTTCATTGGATTTAATTTCACATTTAAACCAGTTATAAACAAGTGTCAATCTTTTGATAGTTATTATCTCTAAAAAACACGCCATTTGTTTTGATGACGGGAATTAATTTTTAAATTAGTTAATGTAACTGATATGTTTTGAATTTGGTAAAATAGACATCATTTTTGAGTTCATAATACCAAATATAGATTAGGCCTAATTTTTGGTATTTTTCTGGAAACTTTCATTTTTTGATGAATAGTTAAACCACTAAGTGGCAGTAAAAAAAATGAATTTTTCATAAAACTTAATTTTACCGCTTCTGTGAGTGGAAATTCAAAAATCTGAGAGACACGGTTGATGTCAGTGAGTAAAATGTGGTTCAATGAGATGAAAATAATTTTTGGTGAATAGTGCCTTTTTACTTTTTTTACCACGGTTAAAAGTAAATAGGGTAATTAAGGGTAAAAATGATATTATTATTACCCTAACACATGTCCTAATTCTATTGGATAAGTGTAATTCGACCCAAAACAACCTTAGGAATAAAATATGACCATTTAGGCCCACTTGGATTAGATTAGGACATTTATTATTATTTAATTCAAAGAAGAGTTAAAAGAGTTAAAATCAACGTTAATTTTTTAACCATTTTTGATATAGGGTTATACATAAGATACATAAGATTGTAAATATTCATTAGAAAGACAATAAGATTTCATACATAATGATATTTTATTTATAATTTTTAGACATTATATAAATTAATTTATTTATGACACAATAATGATGCAGTAATTACCATAATAGTGAAAAATTATAATAATTTATATTATAAATACCCAAATAAATATAATTTGAGAATTTTTATGAATTAAAATAATTTTATAGGTTAATATGACATGTTAGTATTGATTTAATTAGCTTTTTTCGAACTAATCATTCTGTTATGATTTTCACAAAAATCAATTACTAAATTGTATCAAAATTGACATAAAATAGTTTTTAAAACAAATATTATATTATTAATTGTTATTTTATTCCTAAAAATCTAAGGTTAGTCCAAATGACTTAGATAAGGTTATATATATTAATAATAAACAACTTGGGGTTCGTTTGCCTTGTTATAGTACGTTTATTAACCTTATAGTATAAGAACACAAGAAGACACGGTAAAAGTAAAATTATTTAACTTAATGTTAAATCTAAATGATATGGTTAAAATAGGAACCTAAACTTCTCTAAATTCTATTGGATGAGAGGATTTCGATCCCTACCCACCTTAGCTTAGAAATAAATCAATTTGGAGCTATTTAAAACCGAATATGACTTTATAATAAAATAATATTTTTAGTTTTCCAAAGGAGCCCCTCTCCTCCCTTATAAAAGGGCACCTCCTCCCTCTCCTCCTCACACAAATTTGAGCATTAAAGCTCGGCCAACCCCTGCCAAATTCTCTTCTCCAGTACCCTAGTATCATCCTAGAGGTCCTGTTCTCCTTCAAAGACCATCCTTAGTTCTTTAAGTGGAGGTTAAGTAAAGGCGCGTCAAAAAGAGGTAATATCCATTACCGATCTTTTTCAATTTCTTTCTTCTTAAACTTATTCTTCTTTAGTTGTTTCATGATAAAGTAATAACATCAGAATTTCTTATATACTGATATGTTATTATAAATATGAAACAACTCTAATTAACCTTCTATCCATCCTACGGAAAAAGGAAATCACCGCACGTGCGTACGTACGGAATACCGTCTCCACGCCGTGGTGTAATCTATTTTCTGCCACCACCTTAATTGGATGGGTATAATGGTGTAATGAGTAACTATATATGATTATTATAAAGTGATATTGATACTGAAATAGTATACATACACTTCAACAGAAGTTCACGATCATTAAAACGATATCATCGCTCGTGCATACGTACAGACTACCGTCTCCACGACGCGATGAGATTCATTCTCAATGTTAACCATTTAAGAATCAATATAAAGTATAAATAATCAATAATAATTAAATATATGACATTATAAATCTACTGTATTTATGTATATATATATATATGTATGTCATCTACTTGCTTCCATTAAAGACAATAAGGAAAGGAAAACATCGCTCATGCGTAGGTATAGACTACCGTCTCCATGAACGGTGTGTTTCATTTAATTTATCTATCTATTATATATATATATATATATACTGAATATATATGATATATAAATCATGTTTTATATTCTTGAAGTAAGTAAATCATGATATAAGTAATAATAATGTCAAGAACAACAAGTCCAAACACCTATGACAAATGAAACAATTTTACCCAAAACGCTCTTTAACATGGAATTTACAAAAGAACGGGTAATATAAAGTCATAAGGGAACCATATATGATATCATAACAATGAATATGATTCTGGAATAATTCAATAACATTATTTAAATCATTATACAGGAGGTTCAGAAACTTACGAGGCCAATCAGGCCTAAGGTAAGGGAAAATCTCACAATCTCAATTTTTATCCGAGATTGTTTATAATTCATAATTTACTGGGGAATATTTATCATCCACATCCATGTTTTCTCAATATGTAATATTTATATCCTTCTACAATAGTTTATATCCAATTTTACCCTTCGGTGAGTTTTTAGTAAAATATATGAATGGAATCTTTTTTCGTTTTTCGTACGAGGTACTTTTTGACTTTTCCGTCAAAAGTACAAGAAGAATGTTTTTTTAACTTACACGACATGAATGGATTTTTAAAACATTATTTCCAAGAAGCTTATTTTACAAGTTTTCCAGTTTACTTTTAATCAACTTATTTTAGGTTAAAATTGTATGACATGTTAAGAAAGGAAAAATGTTTTTGAAGTAGAAAGGATATTTTCCTCAAGAATGAAGTTCAAGTGTTTTATAAAAATTATTTTCCATCTAAGATAATAAAGGGTTCTGTTTTTATCCCTATTATTACATTGATTTGATTATGTTGTGATGTAATTATTTTTATATATTTCTTTATCGTATATGAATTGTTTTATGATGTCATGATGTTTAAGATTCCCATTTTTATTACATGGGTTATGCAATGATGTATGGTTTATGATTTTGTGGCACACATAAGAATGGTATCATTATGAGATGGGTGGGACCTATATCTCCCTCCAATGCATGGGGTAAAGATTTTATATCTCATGAGATAGACATGGCTGGAACGGTAGGTAACACCAGTTCACTGAAACAGGACTGAAACGAGGAATGAACTTGGTTCAGAAAGGGACTTTGTCCACTAAGATAGTCTTGGAAATGAGTCTTGACTAATAAGAAATGATTCTCTATGATTATGTGTGTATGCCACAAAGTTTCATGTTTTATGTTATGATTATTGGGATTACATTTCACTACTATGACTTATCCCATGTTATGAAATTATGCTCTCTTTTACAGGTTAAGATTTCCAAATGTTATGTTCTTATGAAAATGATGTGATTGATATTTCTTTTGATTACCCTTACTGAGAATTTGATCTCACCCTTCTATGTTTTCTTTTCCCCAGGATATAACGAAAGGTTTTAGGTATTAAAAAAAGGAAGATATTTATGGGAGATGTTGAATATCTTTTACCACGATTAGAAGATTATATTCCGAGTTTCCAAAGACACTAAACTATTACAATACTTGTGTGTGTGTTTTTGTTATGTACTATGTATTCCGCAAAAGTAATGTAATTTCCATGTACATAAAGCTTCGAGTCTCTACAGTTGGTATCAGAGGAAAGGTTTAGTCAACCTTTGGAAACTAGGATGCGAAAACGTTAGTGAGATCCCTAGAGATATTTCTATGCTATGTCTAGGGATGTCTCTAAGGATAAGTATACGTATAGGTTATAGTCCGAGAATTGCGCTAAAGATATTAGAATTTAACCTAAGATGTTAGATATTGAGGGTACTCCCCCTTTAATACGTTGTTTTCTATAGCATGATTTTTGCCTCTCACAAGATTCTTTTTGTGTTTTAGTTAATGGAGGGAACTAGAAGGAATTCGGTTAACATTGAATCCAATGGACAAATTGGTGACTATGAAAAAATAAATTGTGTATTTTCTAGAGAGAAAGATATTGTGATTATGCCAAATCAGATATCGCGATATATGATTAACAAGGTGAAATTTAGTGGTATGCCTAATTCATCAAAGAAGAGGAAGATAAAATATTATGCATGTTCGCATGTTGAGGAGCATAAAGAAAGGAAGATTGAGATTTCTAAAGAAGGGAAGAAGAACCTCGGGGAATACCTCAAATGGAGGGACCGATGTTATCTGTGTGGAGAAAAGGGTCATAGAGTGACAGACTGTTATGGAGTTCAATGTCTTATTTGTGGAGAACATGGGAATTACCCAACTCAATGCCCTGACCTAAAAAGTTACTTCTAAATCAATGAAGGACTTATTCCAGGACAATCATTGAAGTGGATGGACTGAAGTTTTTATGTATTGGTATTCAAGAATAATGTTGTTGAGGTACTTTTATGGTGTATTGAAATATTTATGTATTGGTCTATTGTGGTTTTTATAATTTTAAGGTACAGGTAACCATGAAAAGTGATTCCAATATTTTGGAAAGTAGATGATATGCGCATAATGAAGGGATAAAGAGAAAATGAAATGTTTGAAAGTATTCATGAGCTCATGATTGATATAAGGACTAAGTGATATCATGATTTGAGTATATAGAATTTTGAGGATTTTGGTATGTGGAAAGTGTTAACTTTTAACTGCATTCATGTTTTCACTAAGGTTCAATAGGTATTCAAGAGAATACATGATTAAGGCCTTTGAATGTTTGGAATGTGACCAACAAGACATATCTTATGATATATGGGGATCAACGATGGTATTAAATCTCTGGTAATCGTTTTCACAATATTATGAGAGTGGACTGCAGTATTATGGATAAGCCTAAAGATTAGAATGGATTATATTGGACATAAGTTAGTATTGCTTAAGGATAGAAGTTTTTTCGATATTGTTGATGGGATGTTATAGTAATATAGTTTTAGAAAAAGGACAACTTGCAGGATGGGCGACAGCCCATCGCGTCGGACAAGGCTGTGGGAATCGAACCGACAACCGAAGTGTGACTGGCCTTTATCGCCTACCACTGGCCTACAGGAAGTCCCTGTTTAGTAGAAACTAGTTTTATTATATTAAGCAGTATAAGTCCATTTTAGGAACTATATATGATTAATCTCACTATTGAAGGACTTATGTATTTTTTGATAAATTTTCTAACATTTTGTTTGAGACAGATGGAATGACCCATCATTCTATCAAATGATCTTCTAACACATCACGAATGACAAATTCAACTTCATTTATTTAAGAGATGAAGTGGAAATTGTCCAAAGAACGACAAACGGTGAGACTATACCAAAAGCACGAAAGTATTTCTTCTAATTCCAATTTCATCATTTTTAGGGAAATGATCTTGAAAACCAAAAAAGTTGTCCTAGTGCTCTTATATCTAATGATTCAGATGGTACCATAGATCATCACAAATTTATGTCTTTGTGATTGCTGGATTTTCCATAGCCATGTTCTCTACCACTCTCCATCAGAACATGATGGTTAGATTTCTCTTCCATATCCATATTTTCACCTATGTGGAAACCCAGTGATTAGTTTATTTGGGTAACCATTACGTTTCATACTTTAGTTTTTAAAGCCAAGTTTTGGTATTCATTTTTAGGATGTTGGTTTCTATTAAATAAAGTTTCGAGTAGTAAACCATTTATAACCCCGACTAATTTCGATGGTGAAATTCATTTTAAGGGGGGTAGAATGTAACACCCTGAGATTTTATGAAAAATATTATTTTTTATTTCATTAATGTCTTGTGTTGTATGCAACACCAAAAGGATCTTGCACAACACGCATCCTTGACTTGCCTTTCATTATGCGCAATCGTGACCTTCCTCGATAGCTTGTGTAGAACGCAATAACGAGGTTCACTAAACAACAATATGCTATTAAAATATTATTAAAACTACCCATTATGAATAGTAATAACCACTTTTTGAAATTTTTTAAATTTTATTTTTCAAAATGGACTTCATTTTTGTATTCGGAATATCGAAATTAGCTTAGGGTGAAATTTTGGTACTTTTCCGATAACTTTCATATTATGATGAATAGTGAAAATTAATAAATTTTAATTAAAAACAAATTTTTTAATTGAAATAATTAATAGTTATAAATTATTAATTTGATTGGTTTTAAATTATATTTAGAATATAAGTTTACATTTTAATACAATTTTGGTCATTGGATGTAATTTCACATTTAAACCAGTTATAAATAAGTGTCAATCTTTTGATAGTTATTATCTCTTAAAAACACACCATTTGTTTGAACGATGAGAATTAATTTTTAAATTAGTTAATGTAACTGATATGTTTTGAATTTGGTAAAATAAAAATCATTTTTGAGTTCATAATACCAAATATAGATTAGGCCTAACTTTTGGTATTTTTCTGGAAACATTCATTTTTTGATGAATAGTTAAACCACTAAGTGGTAAAAAAAATGAATTTTCCATAAAACTTATTTTTACCGCTTCTGTGAGTGGAATTTCAAAAATATGAGAGACATGGTTGATGTCAGTAAGTAAAATGTGGTTCAATGAAATGAAAATAATATTTGGTGAATAGTATCTTTTTTCTTTTTTTTACCACGGTTAAAAGTAAATAGGGTAATTAAGGGTAAAAATGATATTATTATTACCCTAACACATGTCATAATTCTATTGGATAAGTGTAATTTGACCTAAAACAACCTTAGGAATAAAATATGACCATTTAGGCACACTTGGATTAGATTAGGACATTTATTATTATTTAATTCAAAGAAGAGTTAAAAGAGTTAAAATCAAAGTTTATTTACTAAAAAATTTTTAATATAGGGTTATACATAAGATAAATTCGATTATAAATATTCATTAGAAAGGTAATAAGATTTATTACATAATTATATTTTATTTAAAATTTTTAGACATTATATAAAGAAATTTATTTATGACACAATAATGATGCAGTAATTACCATAATAGTGAAAAATTATAATAATTGATATTATAAATACCCAAATAAATCTAATTTGAGACTTCATATGAATTAAACTAATTTTATAGGTTAATAAGACATGTTAGTATTGATTTAATTAACTTTTTTATAACTAATCATTATGTTATGTGTTTCACAAAAATCAATTACTAAATAGTGTCAAAATTGACATAAAATAGTTTTTAAAACGAATATTATATTATTAATTGTTATTTTATTCATAAAAATCTAAGGTTCTGCAAAATGACTTATATAAGGATATATATATTAATGATAAAAAACTTGGGCTTCTTTTGGCTTGTTATAGTATGTTTATTAACCTTATAGTGTAAGAACACAAGAAGACACGATAAAAGTAAAATTATTTAACTTAATGTTAAATTTAAATGATAAGGTTAAAATAGGAACCTAAACTTGTATAAATTCTATTGGATGAGAGGATTTAGATCCCTACCCACATTAGCTTCTAAATAAATCAATTTGGATCTATTTAAAACCGAATATGACTTTATAATAAAATAATATTTTTAGTTTTCTAAAGGAGCCCCTCTCCTCTCTTATAAAAGGGCACCTCCTCCCTCTCCTCCTCACACCAATTTGAGCATTCAAGCTCGGAAAAACCCTTCCAAAATCTATTCTACACTCCCCTAGTATCATCCTAGAGGTCCTGGTCTTCTAAAAAGACCATCCCCAGTTCTTTAAGTGGAGGTTAAGTAAAGAAGCGTCAAAAAGAGGTAATATCCATTACCGATCTTTTTCAATTTCATTATTCTTCAACTTATTCTTATTTATTTGTTTCATGATAAAGTAATAACATAAGTATTTCTTATATACTGATATGTTATTATAAATATTAAACAACACTAATTAACCTTCTATCCATCCTACGGGAAAAGGAAATCACCGCGCGTGCGTACGTACGGAATACCGTCTCCATGCCGTGGTGTAATCTATTTTCCGCCACCACCTTAATTGGATGGGTATAATGGTGTAATGAGTAACTATATATGATTATTATAAAGTTATATTGATACTGAAATAGTATACATGCACTTCAACACAAGTTCACGATCATTAGAACGATATCATCGCTCGTGCGTACGTACGGACTACCGTCTCAATGACGCGATGAGATTCATTCTCCATGTTAACCATTTATGAATGAATATAAAGTATATATAAGAAATAATAATGAAATATATGACATTATAAAGCTATTGTATTTATGTATATATATATATGTATGTCATCTACTTACTTCCATTAAAGACAATAAGGAATGGAAAACATCGTTCATGCATACGTACGGACTACCATCTCCATGAACGGTGTGTTTCATTTCATTTAACTATCTATGATATATATATATATATATACTGAATATATATGATATATAAATCATGTTTTATATTCTGGAAGTAAGTAAATCATTATATAAGTAATAATAATGTAATGAACAACAAGTCCAAACACCTATGACAAATGAAACAATTTTACCCAAAACGCTCTTTAACATGGAATTTACAAATGAATGGGTAATATAAAGTCATAAGTGAACCATATATGATATCATAACAATGATTATGATTCTGGAATAAGTCATTAACATTATTTAAATCATTATATAGGAGGTTCAGACACTTACGAGGCAAATCAGACCTAAGGTAAGGGAAAATCTCGCAATCTCAATTTTTATACGAGATTGTTTATACTTCATAATATACTATGAAATATTTATCATCCACATACATGTTTCCTCAATATGTAATATTTATATCCTTATACAATAGTTTATATCCAATTTTACCCTTAGGTGAGTTTTTAGTAAAAGATATGGAAGGAATCTTTTGTCGTTTTTCGTACGAGGTACTTTTTGACTTTTCCGACAAAAGTACGAGAAGAATGTTTTTTTAACTTATATGGCATGAATGGATTTTTTAAACATTATTTCCATGAAGCTTCATTTTCAAGTTTTCAAGTTTATTTTTAATCAACTTATTTTAGGTTAAAATTGTATGACATGTTAAGAAAGGAAAAATGTTTTTGAAGTAGAAAGGATATTTTCCTCAAGAATGAAGTTCAAGTGTTTTATCAAAATTATTTTCCATCTAAGATAATAAAGGGCTCTGTTTTTATCCCTATTATTACATGGATTTGATTATGTTGTGATGGAATTATTTTTATGAATTCCTTTATCTTATATGAATTGTTTTATGATGTCATGATGTTTAAGATTCCCATTTTTATTACATGGGTTATGCAATGATGTATGGTTTATGATTTTGTGGCACACATAAGAATGGTATCATTATGAGATGGGTGGGACCTATATCTCCCTCCAATGCATTGGGTAAAAATTTTATATCTCACAAGATAGACATGGCTAGAACGATAGGTTATACCGGTTTAGTGAAACAGGACTGAAACGAGGAAGGAACTCGGTTTAGAAAGGGACTTTGTCCACTAAGATAGTCTTGGAAATGAGTCTTGACTAATAATAAATGATTCTCTATGATTATGTGTGTCTGCCACAAAGTTTCATGTTTTATGTTATGATTATTCGGATTACATTTCACTACTATGATTTATCCCATGTTATGAAATTATGCTCTCTTTTGCAGGTTAAAATTTCCAAAATGTTATGTTCTTATGAAAATGATGTGATTGATATTTCTTTCATTTACCCTTACTGAGTAATTGAGCTCACCCTTCTATGTTTTCTTTTTCCCAGGATATAAAGAAAGGTTTTAGGTATTAAAAAAAGGAAGATCTTTCTGGGAGATGTTGAAGATCTTTCACCACGATTAGAATATTATATTCCGAGTTTTCAAAGACACTAAACTATTATGATTCTTGTGTGTGTGTTTTTGTTATGTACTTTGTATTCCGCCAAAGTAATGTAATGTCCATGTACATAAAGATTTGAGTCTCTACAATGGGGGTGGGGATGTCCAGGGGGAGGGGGTGTCCAGGTGGTGGGATAGTGTCTAGGAGGGGTGGGGGCCGTCCAAGGGGTGGTGGCCGTCCAGGGGGGTGGGTGAAATCTAGGGTGGGGGGGGGGGCTATCCCTGGGGGTGTCTAGGGTGGGGATGGGGGGCTATCCATGGGGGTGTCTAGGAGGTGGGGTGGTGTCCATAGAGGGTGGGGTGGAGACCAGGGGTGAGAGGGCTTTAATGGTTTTAATGGAATGAATTTAATGGATTTTAAGATCATTGGTATATTTAAATTGGTTCTCAAATAGTTTTTTTTATATTATGTGTTTGTTTAGGAAAAAAATGAATGCTTTTGTTGTGTATGGTAGGAAGGGGGTTTTCCGTACTCCAATTGTTGTTTTCACTTAAAATTCTGCAAATTTTAAACAAAAGAGAAACATTTTGAGTGATACCAGACACATTGTGCCTCAGATTGAGGTTGGGTTGACTCATACATGTCACAAATTACCCATTAATAGTTCTCTTAATGTATCAACACAATCCGAATGTGTTTGTTCCGAATTCGGTACGTTAGTTGTTGTTTTCACTGAAAATGTTGTCCATTTCAAACAAAAGAGAGACACTTTGGGTGATACCAGCCACACCGTGCCTCGGATTGAGGCATGGTTTAGTCGTACACGTCCCACATGACCCATGGATTGTTTTCCTAATGTATACACACAATACTAATGTGTTTGGTAGGATTTCCATACGTCAGTTTTTCTTTTCACATAAAATTCGGTCCATTTTAAACAAAACAGAGACAATATGAGTGATTCCAGCCACACTGTGCTTCATATTGAGGCGGGGTTGACTTTTACATGTCTCACATGACCCATGGATCATTCTACTAAAGTATCAACACAATAATAATGTGTCTGGTCAGTTTTTCGTATGTCAGTTGTTGTTTTCACTTAAAATTCTGTCAATTTTAAACAAAAATGAGACACATTGAGTGATAATGGCCACACTGTGCCTTGGAATAATGCAGGGTTGACTCTTACACGTCCCAAATGACCCAAGGATCGTTACCCTAATGTATCAACACAATATCAATGCATTTGTTCATATTTACGAACGTCAGTTGTTGTTTTAACTTAAAATTATGTACATTTTAATTAAAAGAGAGATACATTGAGTGATACCGGCCACACTGTGCCTCCGATTGAGAAAAAATTGACTCATACACATACAAAATTACCCATTTATCATTCTACTAAAGTATCAACACAATCCAAATGCGTCTGGTCAGATTTCCGTACGTCAGTTGTTGTTTTTACTTAAAATTCTGTCCATTTTAAACAAAAGAGAGACACTTTGAGATATAACAACCACACCGTGCCTCATATTGAGGTATGGATTGCTTGTGAACATAAAAAATGTTTCATTTATCATTATTCTAAAGTATCAACACAATCTGAATGTAGTTGTTTATATTTCCATACTTTAGTTGTTGTTTTAACTTAAAATTATGTCCACTTTAAACTAAATAGAGACACTTTGAGTGATATCGGCCACACTGTGACTCTTATTGAGGCAAAGTTGACTCATAAAAATCGAATATTACCCATGGATCATTATCCTAAAGTATCAACATAATCCAAATGCGTTGGGTCGGTTTTATGTATATCAGTTGTTGTTTTCACTTAAAATTCTGTCCATTTTAATAAAAAGAGAGAATCATTGAGTGATTCCAGACACACTGTGCTTCGGAGTGAGGTATGTTTTACTCATACACATCACAATGACCCATTGATCATTATCCTAGACTATCAACACAATCCTAATGTGTTTGGTTGGTTTTCCATACGTTAGTTGTTGTTTTGACTTAAAATTCTGTCCATTTTAAACAAAAGAGAGACACATTGAGTGATATCGACCACACCGTGTCTCCGATTGAGGTGGGGATGAATATTACGCATCACACATGACCCATTTATCGTTATCCAAAAGTATCAACACAATCCTAATGCATTTGGTCAGTTTTCTGTATGTCAGTTGTTGTTTTCAATAATTTTCTGTCCATTTTAAACAAAAGAGAGACACTTTGGGTGATAATGGCCACACCATGCCTCATATTGAGACAGGTTTGGCTCTTACACATAACACATGACCCATGGATCTTTCTCCTAAATTATCAACAAAATCCAAATGCGTTTGGTCAGATCTAAAGATATTTTGGAGATTTTTCTGGTTTTTCTTATCCAAAGCCAAAAGAAAAGTGGTTCATTATTCTTGCATGTTGCTGGAAAATTTCATCTGTTAAAATGAAAAAATGAATAATTTGAGAAAATAAATTTTATTTAAAAACTATTAAAATTTTCCTATGAAAATATACTTAAACATTGTTTCATCATTTGATCTTCCTAACCCCTCTCAAAAATGGCCTCCAATTGGACACGTCCCCAAGTCAGATCTTTATGTTATTTGTGTACAATATTCCATCAAGAATTTGGCCCACTTGTTTCTAAAAAAATATTTATCTTCTTGTGAATATGATTCATGTTTTGATGTCTGTTGGACCTCAACACTTGGATCAACAACATGTTCATAAACTTATTGTTGCTCTACACTTTCAGCAGCAGCATCAACAACAACATCTTGAGAGACTTGTTCAACCTCAAGGTTAGATGCACAACAATGTTCAGAAGTCATTATCTGCAAAATTAGTTGAACAGTTAATTTAGATAACATAAATTTATTAAGGTTAATATAATAACATGAGACAACGATATCTATATTACAAATAAAAAATAACATATTTATTTAACTCTCTATATTTTTTTCAATGGCTAAAGGGATTTTACACCACTATCAATAATCCAAATCACTTAATTGTGGTCCCCTATAACATAAAAAAGATCATCTACATTGGGACCACTGAGAAACGATTGCAACATACCCCTGAAAGGATCATCCTCAACTGAATTTTCATCAGACCCTTTAATAGTATTAGATGATAATAAAACAATTGACCACTTTCAGTTTGAGGGATCTGGAACTTAAAATAATTTTACAACTTATGATGCCATTATAAATTGATTTTCTTTGTAGTCTTCTTTACTAAAATCAACTTTCACATATCCCAATTCATCTATTTTAACACTACTATTTTTATCAACCCATTTTAATTGAAAAATGGCCAATTTGAATGTCATATACTCTAACTCCCATATTTGTATGATAATGCCAAAGTTTGACATATTCGTATAAATTGGATTTTTTCCTCACTACCCGAAACATACATCACTTCAGCCATAAGTGTAACTCCACTATTTTTCATGGTACTATATTAATCATGTTCATCAGTATAGAATGTATAACCATTAATTATATAAACATTGTAAGATAATGAATACACACTTGGGGCGGCAGATAGCCATCGAAGTCATTATGAAATTGAATTCGGATTTACAGCTAAATCCTTAAAAACATGGTCTTGAAACCATCATATAAACTAGTGATTATGTGTATTTGATATCCATTTTTAGCCCTTTATAGATTCAATTGCCTAATAATTTCATTGTGGGATTCAATATATTGAGCAACCACCCAGCTATTATAAAAAACATAAAGGTGGGCTTGCTCCCAATCTATAATATTGATTGTCACAACATCTCTTCTAGAAATTCCCTCATCCTAAATGCATCCAGTGTGAAGAGATTTTGGGAGACCAATTCTTTCCACATCAGATAATAATTTGGTATATAATTCAATGGCATCCTCAATGATATATCTCTCCACAATACAACCCTCGGTCCGTCTTTGATTTTTTACATACCCTTTCAAAATATTTGTATACCGTTCAACATGGTACATCCATCTATAATGCACAGGACCAAAAAGTTGAATCTCTCTCACCAAGTGAACCATCCAATGAACCATCATATCAAAGAAGAATGGCGGGAATAACATTTCGAATTCACATAATATGATGACAATGTATTTTTCCATAGATGGAAATATCACCAGGTCTAAAACATTATTGCATATTGCTTTGAAAAAGAAACAATGTTTGGTTATCAAATGATGAACATTCGTGGAAAAAATGTTACATAAATCTATAGGAATTAAATATTTCATCAAAAAATGACAGTAATGTGATTTTAAACCTTTTAACATCAAATCATTCATTGATACAATGTTCTTTATAATTGATGAATACCCCTATGGAACCATTACATCATAGAATAAGTTGAAAAAATGATATCTCTCCTCCCTGGGAAGAGTGTAAGAAGATGGAGGAAGAAAAAATTGATTTTCACCCTTCAAGGGAGCCAACTCTTCTCGTATTCCCATGTCAAACATGTCCAACCTTGCCTTAATTCCATCCTTTGTTTTTCTAGGAAAATTTAGCAACATTCCAATAACTCTGTCACATACATTTTTTTCCACATGATTCACATCAAGATAATGTCTGACGTACAAACAATTCCCCTATGGTAATTCAATAACATTGATCTCTTTTTCCAACATATTTTCAGAAGTTATTTTGAAAGTGGGTTACCAAAAACAATGTTCACATCTTTTAATTTCTCAAACATCTGATCACCTTTTAGTGGATATGGTGTTGTGCATTGTTCTGAACATACCTTGAATGATGTCATCCAAGAAAAATACTTATGCCGACAGGGTTGAAATATATGATGTCCTAGAAACATATATTTGAATGAATGTTTCAACTTAATTGATTCAATATCTTCTTCGCAGAAGGGACACCCTTGAGTTCCATTAATGCTATAGCCTAATTTTTTTCATAAGCATGGAAAAAATTATCATCCCATACCACATCTCTATCAACATGATGTATTCACTTTTATAAGAATCATACAAAAAAACAGCTGAATAGAAAAAGAACATTAAATCTTGGATCAAAGGAGCCAAATAAATACCAATATCGTTACTTAGTCATTTTGGTTCTGATATAAGCAAAGATATCATGATGAATTTCCCTTTCATGCATAACCAGGGTGAAATGTTATAATTTACTAATATAATAGGTTGTGTACTATGAGTTCTCGTTTGAAAACCAAAATGATTCAGCCCATATGTAGATAATGCTAGACAATGGTTTCTCAGCTCAATTTCAAATTCAGGATACTACTGATCAGTTCTCTTCAATTGGGGATAGTCGAGTGTGTGACATAATGTCCAAACTTTATTTCATTTCTCTGTATTCCATGACAATTGTATTGCAATTTATTCACTTCAATATATATACTTAATCCTTGGAATGATTGGAATGTAACATAAAACTTTTGTAGGACTAGATTCAAATTTCTTGTATTGGGAAGAACCACACTTTGGGAATTCTGGAAGTTATTTGAGCTCCATGTGAAACCATATACAATCCTTCAGGAAATCATGAATTCTTTCAGAAATCACACCCATCGAGCATAGCATTTGTTTAGCTTGATATGTCTATATTGGGAGCTCATTATCTTCTAGGAACATGTCATTAAAGAGAGAAAGTAGTTTTGTAAAACTAACATCAATCCACCCAATTTCCTACATTCAATTTATAAAACTTTAGTACAGCTGACAATGCTGTATATTTAGTGCAACCAGTATACAATGGCGTCTTTACACTACTCTTTAACTTCTCAAACAGTTTTGGGTCATCACATAGTTCATCTTTAACTGTCCTGGTCATTTCATCAATAAAATCTTCATCATCATTGACATATATAATCACATCCTCCATATGGTCTTCTTCATTATCAATATTTGTAATCCTTGATGATCCATAAAACATAGATTTATCCCATCTAGTAGCTGCATTCCCCTTTTCTCCATGTTTATTCCGACATTTATAACTTTGATCTATTCTATGACAAATAAAATGTTCTTCCAACTCCTCTTGAGTAATTAGTCTAGAATAAAAACAATGTAAACACAGACAATGGATTAGAGAAGGATCCTTTGCGTCATCCTTTTCAAACATGATGAACTTTTTCTCTCTATTCTCATACTCTATTGTCAAACAATTGGAATTCATCCAATATTTATTCATATCCATTCTTTTTTTATCTGAAATATTATTATATATGATTCAAATACACAAAACAAGACTTCAGAATATAGTATAAGAGAACCGTGTATAAAAATAGAGATTAATAGATCCTAGCCATTTAAAATAAATATTTGGAAATAAATTGAACCAGGATAGACCCCCCATCAAAATCAAAACACTTTACAGCCCCTTACCAATAATTGTAGACCCTACCACCCTTGCAGCAAAACATTAAACATCCATTAAACCACACCTACCATCTACCTCATTCATAATGAAATAAACACATTAAACAACCGAAAGCTAGGGAACAAACTAAAATAAAATGAAAACAAGGATACAATTTTTATGAGAAAACTACTATTCTAGATATTTTTCCAGTCACATGACCTTTATGTTAGAAAAATTACCATTTATTTAAGTAAAATTGAATTATGCTTCCTTATTTTCTTATGAATCCTTTAATTTAGAAAAACACTCTAACTAACTCCATAAAATTCATATTTTCACAAGAATTTGATGGTAAAAGGAGATAAATAATTCCATTGAATATAATTCAATAGAATAATTTAGTATCAATTGAAATAGGTTATTGGTTAATAAAGGGATGTGGTCAATAACTTAGGACATAATCACGCCTAGACACTCAAACCAATCTCACCACATCCCAAAATATTATTAACTAAAACAAGACCATCCGACAAAATAAAACTAAACCATAATGAGTATTAGAATAAGAACAAAAGGAAATGGATTTGGATGTGTAGAGAAATCACAAAAGATCAATGATATGAAGATGAGAATCTAACCTCATTAAAAGGAATCTCAAACACTTGAAGTAGGGTTCGTGGGGAATATGGTCCAACGTGGATGAGGAGAAGTATGGTTTGTGAGGAGGAGGATATATGGAATGGGTTAGAGGGGGAGGATAAAATTTAGGGCTAGTGGTGGCCGAGTTGGGAAGCAGTGGTAGAGTAGGGCAAGCGGTGGCATAGTAGGGTAGCAACGACAGAGTGGCATCAGTGGCAGAGTGGTAGCAGCAAAGAGAAAATCAGGGGGGAGGGGAGTTTTCATAGGGGTATTTTCCTATGAGATCTTAAGGGCGCAATAAACCAAGAGCACTATGCACCGTAATTTAAAAAATTGTACTATGGTTTTATCAGCACAAAAATTTTAGCGCTGATAAATGGTTCCTTTATCAGTGATTTTAATTAGAACTGATAAAGTGACCCTTTATCATTTCTTTTATTTAGCATTGATAAAGAGTTACCTTTATCAGTGCTTTTTTTCTTAGCACTGATAAAAGGTGGAACTTCCCTTGCCTGTTTTTGTAGTAGTGAAGAGCATAAACTATTTTATTCTTTCCTTAATACTTCTTCAAATTAGCAGTTTTATTTTCCAATGCATATCATCTTTGTTTCTTTACACAATATATATGGAATTTAAGACCCCTAGTCTAAAATACATGAACAAAAACATGTATCATTATGTGGTAAAATTTATTTTTCCTTAAACCCTAGAAAAATTAATGTTATATCTCTGTGACCATAAACCTTATCCCCCTATGGTCTGAGGATAATTAATTTAAACTTACCTTGGAAAGTGGAACAAAGACTTGTCAGGAGGAAAATCCATAAAAGGGGACATGAGAAAAATAAAATCCTCCACTCCCCAATTCATCTAAATTTAGGACTTAGGAAAAAGTTATAACATAAATCAAAATGGAACCAATATTATGAGGTTTATTATATAGCCCGAATAAAATTAGGTTAATTATCACTCGACCCAATGGCCAATGAAAAAGTTATAGAAAATATTTCTCACACCATCCATGTATTAATTCTATAACTTTTAACATCATAGAATCTCATCCTTACCTCCTGAAAACAAGTTGTATGAAATCATTCCTCATTTAATAATATTTAATGTCATGTCCATCTCCTTAGATCTATGGTCCAAAATGGTAGCATTCAACGGACCATGATAGATGAATTTAAACTCTATAGATTCAGGGACCAACCTAGTCCTCCCAAAGGAACATTCTATCCTCTTCCCCATGTCTCTTATGAGATGGAAACTCCATCAAGAATTGTCGCCCTTCTAATGTTCCTAATGCATGAAAATATATTATTTGGGTTCTCATACCTCTCGATGGACCTTTTCCTTCATCAAAACACCTTATATTACTAGATTTTGAATTTACCCATCAATATCTAATTTCAAAATATATTTCCCTATGGTGATGAAACAATTCTCCAATGTTCTAAATTCATTCCAGGGAGTATTTCCTAAATGATTTTCACAACCAATATGATGGTCCATATATTTTTGAATACATAGTCAGTAGTCAACCCTATTTTTTCCTTTTTTCCTGATGATATTTCTGTGGTATTTTTGATTATAATGAAATCAATGGCCATCCTCATATTATATGTATCATACCTATTAATTCTGATATTCAAGTAATAATTAATCTTCATCCGCTCATACACTCAAATCGACTATTAACACCCTCTATGTTACCCATTGGTAACTCTTGGTATGTTTGCAAGGTGGATTGACTATATGGGGTCCTTTCCAACTAGTATACTTATCTCATGATTTGTTTCATACATCAAAATATCATTACAACCTCAACCCATTAATTATTTTCTGTAACTCTCACTCAATGTGATTAGCCTTCCATTTCCCATTATTTATCACACTAATCACGAGTCACACAAGCTAAAGTCTTTTGAATCAATTTTCTCATTAGCGTGATCGATATTTCCTCCTTCTATTACTTATCCTACAATGTTAAACTCCATAGTGTTGTCCCTATTACATGAAATAAAACTACATGATGCAATGGACTGAACCTAATTAGATATCCATTATGTGACATAAGACTCCAACCATATCCATGTTTTAGTGTTGGCCTTCTACCATACCCCTATAGAACTATGTGTTCCTTGATTTTTGATCTACTGGGATATGTAGTTGAATTTATGAACCATTACCCATATCCATATATGAAATATAACCTAATACCATCTTGGAACTTGGTAATTTTGATTATATTATATTGATCCTCATCCTTACCCATCTCTAGGATGATTCACCTTCTTATGTGTAAGATCAAGATCTGTGTGAAAGATTTTATTTGTTTTTATATTGGGATAAAGTCCCTCTCAAATTCATGATGGGTCTGTTTCACTTATCCATCTATGAACCCAATCATTTCAGACATCTTATCCTATGAATAAGACATATTTTTAATGAAATATATCATTCAATTTATCAGGACCATAAAATGTGTGACCTCATCTTTGGAGTAATTTTTCATGAAATTTGATATTCCAATTCATGTCAGGTTTTTAATTCATCCTTGTTGTCAAGGATACTACAAGAACATCGTTCAAAAATACCACATGATGTTAAAATTTCTCGTCATTGGTTAGGTTTCATGAACCTAAAAGGAACACCATTGGTTCATAATACATGCCTAGAAACAATTAGACCATTTATGGAAAAAAAATTGAACATAAATTCTATAATCCATTTAGTGTGGGGATGATGACTCTAAACTATGTGTGACCCCTTTATGAGATTTTTTATAGCATTTAACCTTCCCATTCATCTTAGGTGTTTTGTTGGCCTATCCCACCACATAAACAATCTAAGGCACTAGACTTCATAGCATGAAATTAAACTATAGTTCCTTCCTTTTTTCTAGTATCATAAGCATAAAAGGCACAACCATGTGGTCCTAGATGCATGAAATTAATTGTCACACCCCCTTGGTTCTTGCTACATAGCCCTAAATAGAACAGCATTGTGGTATAATCATTGAAACCTTAAACATTAACATTATCTCTATTGATTATATGTGCCTATAAAAAAGTAAACCGTGTATTCACCATTTTTCTTTTTTTGAGAACAAGATTGATCCTTGTTCTCATGTATCTAACATTGTTCGAATTTTTGATTACCCCTAACATTAATTCCATATATATGTATTATATTTCTCCTCATTACACATTAAAAATGATGACTATTCATGAGGGTGTCAAAAAATTCATGATCATCCCTCTCCTTCATTGAAACACTTTTTATTCCAAAATTTGTATCAATATCAATATTCATTTCCAAAAAGGCTCCCATATGATGAATGAAAAACACCCCAATGGTGAAATTATAATCTAGGGCATACACCCTTAAGGAAAAATAATCATCATTTTTTGAACAAACTACCTTTTTGTGATAGAAAAAAACTCTAAATTCCCATCTATAATCTAAGGTACAGCTCCCTGAGGAAGAATCTTTTGTGGTATGGTATTGTAACCCTTGTTTCAAGTATTTTTAATGTCCATTTTCAATCTATCATCCTCTATTTTATATTGGTTCAATATATTAGAGTCACAATTTACCTCTATATTCCATTTTTTCATGTGTAATTTTAAAAACATTGGTGTTTCATTCTTATGCATCCTGTATTTTGATAAAGATTTTAAATCATTGAATCACACCAACCCAATTACCACATCTTCATCGGTTTCCTTGGTGGTCGATGTGAAATTAAAACCCTAACTCATAAACCCCATTCCATCAATCTCATGTGATGAAATCATCTCTTTATATATATTTTTTCTCACATTGATCATATATCTTGATGTTTTAGATGTTTTTAATTGATTATTTCATTAACTCAGCTGAGATGCAGTTTACATCATGGTAATGATCTTATGAAGTATTGACTCATAATGTGAACTTCTTATTCCTCCTCATCATCTTAAAACACCATTTCATGTGGAGCCTATATATAATTATGAATCAAAAGATGTGTCTATTCAAAATTAATCTTTAAAAAGATGTCGAAAGGAAACATTTTTGAAGAAAATTCCATTATTTAATGAAAATTATAGTTGTGTGAGGCTATTATAGAGGCACCATACAACTCCATATTCTTTTCACATAAGATAGTTTTGTGAAATTATGGTTGATCACCAGACAACATTAGTTTTCTGTGATCACGTAACAAATTTGGGAATGGTCACCCCCTTGGACTTAAGGCCTATAAATTCTACATCAACTACCATTTTAGGGATAAACCTTTATATGTTTAAGGATCATAGTCTCAGATCAAAAATTTCTATATTTTTATTAAACCATGCTACCAAATATCCCCAAGGATTATTAAAAGTGATAAATATGTGTGAATTACCTCACATTAGTACATTAAAGTATTGAATTATATTTTAGACGCCTTCATACAAATTTCATCTATGAAGAACACAGTTTGTGTAAGAGTTATATGCTTTACAAAACTCGATGATTCTAACAATAACCAAACGTCTATAAAATTCATACCTTGTTCGTCTATGTAACACACTTGTGATGGAGACCATGTTTCACATAACTCTAACATTCCAATAACTCCTAGGTTTTGTAAAACTCAAACCAAGGGACCCATTTTATGCATCTTTTTTATAATAATATTTTCACAAAATTTGTGTGCACCTTGGACCAATAGAATAATGATATAATATTTCTCATGAAAATTACAAATTCATATATTTATTAATGTCCTTTCATTACTAAGCCTTCTGCAATAAGAACAGTCTAGTAAATACCCATGGATTAATATCATATGAATAGACCCTCTGATCTCTAATTACTTCAAACCAACTATGGTCTTAGAATAATCCATTAATATTTATCAAAAGAACTATCAAAGAAGAAAAACTTCTACATAATCCACACTAATTATCTCCCATTGTCTAAGAAACACCCTATTAATCCTATTAGTTGTAAGCCTAAAATGTGTCCTCATCAAGTGAATCCACCCTAGTCTCCTCAATAAGAGAGTCTCCCCATAGGGAACATAATATGTAATCCCACTCTATCACTTATTTTTTATCCTTTCACAACATGGGAATCCTCAACAAAATACATTAAAATACAACTTACCCTATGAGATGAACATTGGATTCTATGTGTGATGAGCCAATGATACCCTATGTGGTAAGAATGTGATGCCCCATGTGATGATTATGAGATGATAACCATCTTTAGGATGCTTAATTCCTATTTTAAACTCTAACCCTCATTGTATCTACTTTCACAATACAAGAATCCTTAGAACACGATCTTAAAATTTCGTTTACCTTTCGTGATGAACATATTTTTCATAGTGTGAGGATATTAGGATTTCCCATGTTATGAGCATGAGATGGATCATGTGATGAGAATGAGATAATCCCCTTATTAGGGGAAAATCAATGTGTACACCCCACATGATCTTTTATTTTATCACCTTTTACAGAACAAGTATCCTTTCCACATGAAATTATAATACATGGTGTCATCCCATCACATGAACCTAAACTATGCATTTAAAACTACATGGGTTTTCATTCATGTTTTATAGATGATTAAATTAAACTCATCATTAAGGTTCCATCCTTACATAACCATAACTATATCCCCTTTTAATGAGGTGGTATCTTTGTAGCTTGATTATCTTTCTAGAGTATACCAATTCAATCACCAAACCACCCAAGTGTCTATAGGAATTCAAACTATAGGTCATCTACCAGTGGGTGTAAAATATGAAACCAACCCATAAATGATGAGATTATGTGTAAGTGTCCTCACATGAAATTGAACCGTAACCCTATATTATGTGAAGATCCCAAGAGGTCCATGGAGATGTTACAAGAATAACCCCACCTCATGTATTAGAACCCAAACCATGGTTAAGATCTTAAGGTGTCAGAGTTTAGGATCCTATGATTCCTTATATAATGACTATAAGAACCACATGTGATGAAAATAGTATCTCTTTATGATTTCCTTACTTGAATATCAAAATTTCTTTAATCATGTGATGAGTATGATATCCTAATGTGACAATCCTAAGAGAAATATGTGATGAGCCTAATATTTTTACCCTATGTGATGAAAAAATAATAACTATGGTTATAATCAAGGAAATCCTTATGTGATGAGAATAATTTTCCTTGTGTGATAAGCACATGATGTCTCATGTGACGAGCATAATTTACCACAAGTGATGAACTAGGGTTTCCCTAGGAAAAAATCATATGATGCCTATGTTTCCCTATGATACATGATGATGATTTGTTTAGTATTGAGATTATGTTTCCCTATTTTCATAAGATAATATGACTTCATGGCCCGTCCTGAGGAATATATTTATAGATTATCAACAAAACTAGTGATGTATGAAGAAGATTAAGGAATCACACTCTCTAATAAAATGTGTTCACCTTGATCGGGTAGAAAATTATTTAATCAAGAATTGTACACTAGATTTTGGAATAGGGAATGTGATTCATGAGATTTTATTAATCACATGAGGGTGACCTATATTAGGAAATAAAAACTATAAATGAATATGTGGAAGTAAGGGATGGCATCCCATCATTCAATTCAGATTAGGGAGATGACACCATCATACCTAGTGGACAAAGGCTTATCACCTTGAGAAAGAAAGAATGTGGGATAGAATGATCATGAATATTAAAGACCCAATACAACATAATGGTCATGATGAAAAGAGATGAAAATAATCTACAAGGTACCTTTTCTCACACCTATCATATTATAGTTTTATCCGGGTTTTATTGGAGGTGGTTTTTGATCCTTATATTTTAGTTTTGGTATTAGGTTGGTTCTAATCCATAATGTAATTATATGTTTACTTGGTTATGGTGGGGTAATGTTTCCCATTATACCTTTTTTTTTGTTTTCTTTCATTTATAGACACTTCTACTTACATCTTCTTTAACTCCCTATGTTGTTTAGGTCTTGTTACTCTTTATGAATTTATATGATATTGCGAATGTTTTATGGAATTAGGCTATTAATTTATGTGATTTGTTTATCATATTATGTTTTTTGGTTTCCATTTAATTTTTAAAAGATTACTTTATTTTTGAAACCCCTCTATGGTATGGGAGGGTATTATAAAACTTTCATGAGAATGTTCTTATCTATTTTTTAATTTACTAGGAAAAATCATTCCCATAAAGTTGATTTGATTCCTTCAGACTGTTTTATGGTCCATGGGGATGAATAACAAACCTTGTGCCTCACAAAAAATAAAATCGAGTACCCAGATCGAGGGTATCATTTGATAGTTATTGAAAAAATGCCACCAAAGACTAGTTTTTATTTGGGGTGATCAATAGGTAAGAGAAAAGATCATTAGAAAATAAGAGGTATATAAAATGTTAATGACTCAATACGATATCCCTATGATGAAACATGAGTTACCCAGTCTGTCCAGGATGTCTATATCTCAAATTCAAGAATTCACTTAGATGATTTTGAGGTTTTTAGTCTCTTTTTTGAGTTTTTTATATTAAAATGATAATTTATGGGTTATTTTATAGAATTTTTTGTATTGAAGTAAAATTTAGGATAGGATATCAGGTCACATGGTAATTTTTCATGTTCTAGAAAAACATTCAATTACTTTGGAAACCAATATTGGTGACTCTGCATTGAGATCCTCATGGTTTTCTCATGGTTTTCTAAACCATTCATCCCTACTATGGATAGTTAAAAAAATTACGAATTTTGAAATTTAAGTTCCCTTGAAATTTTGAGTTGATATATTCTTACATATATTTAATTTATAGAGGAATGATAATTTTTTATGTATTATTGATTTTTAGTATTAATAGTATTTCCAATTTATGGTGAGAACTTGTGTATTGTATCAGAAAAGGTTAAATTTTATAAATTAAGATATGTTTTAATTTTTTTTGGAATTATAATCTTGGATTAGTTTTAAAAAATCATATTCTATTATAAAAGGGGATACTGTATCGAAAATTATTTTAAATGAAATTTGGAAAATTTATTATTTTAAAAGTTGGTTTCATATATACTATAATGTTTTTTAAAAAAGATTTTTAAAATAATGATAATTATTTTGAAAATAATTTTATATTAAATATTTTTAGTTTAACATTGATTTTATTTTCAATGTTTTGATATTGAATTACTCACTTATATTTGATTCTATGAGGTTTTTGATTGAATCTTATTCAAATTATTCTTAATGTTTTTTTAGTCTATTCTCCCACCAAGTCTTGACAAGTTCCAAAGAGAGAGTTGTAGGGGATTCACCACATTTAGAGCCTTTAATAGGTTAAGTTATATAAAAGTATATCATTACATTTTATATGATCATGGGGCATAGTTTTATTTATCTTCTAGCATAACACATGTATTTCATTTAGGAATTTTGAAATCTGAACCCTCATCAATTTTTTGGGTAACTATACATCATGGGAGTGGAATAAGTATTTCCTAATATAGAGGAACCTCTTTTGTGACTTGAGTTTCCTCAATTTATTAATTATAATATCATGAAATTTCTTCGTTATTGTTGAATTTTAATGTTGTTTAAGTCTTTTATGCGGAATAACCACCTAAGGACATTTATTGTGATGCTGTTATAGCATTGTTTATTCAATAGTACATTATTGATTCCATTAATATACGGAATGATATATAATTTTATAGACTCTAGTGTGGTAGCTCAAAAATATTAGAATATTATTTCCATTTTATAGAGATAGTGTTTTACCATGTAATAGGAAAATTCACTAAAATCTTGGTAATTTGGAAGAGAGCTTCAGTGAAGTCTCATATAAACAATATAATTTATTAGCCTCGATACCAATGGAGATCTTCTTAATTTTTCCATTAGAATAGAATGTTGTTTATAGAGTACTATAGAGGTAAAAAATGTTTTCCATTTCCTTGTATGTAGAACAGGAATCTCCTGCTGATGAAAGGAGAATCAGTCCATGATATATCAGGTAGGTGGAGGTATTAAAAAGCCATATTATTTTCCCTTATCATATTATTCTAGAAGAATGACACTAGCGTTCCATCATTATAAGAATATATGGATTCCTTAATATTTTTGAAGTCTTATGACATTTCCTAGTTATGGTCATCTGGGGAACCTATATTGTTTTCCTAAATAAGTTTATCATAAGATTGGTGAAGCCAATTCCACCCCTTTATAGGATCCCCATGTTCAACCTACTGAAACTGATGTTGATTTAGTGCCAATTTGAGGCATTATTTATTGTATTGAAACTTACATTGTTCCTTTTTTTATTTTTTTGTTGTTTCAAATTATTGTGTGTATTTTTAGGAATAATTTAATGACATAATTGCATTGGGATTAACCTTGAATTACCATGACGGTGTACAAATTTTTTTACATCATTACCCATTCTTTAAATATGTGAGTTTTATTAGTGATTTATGAATTTTTATATGAATTTAAGTTCTAGGGTTGATGAGATTTACAAATATAGTTGAAATATCACCATAGAGGAAATTCTAATGACGAAACAATACCATTTCCTAGAATTGATTGATTTTTTTGTATAACATAGGTAGGGCATTGGTTTCCATAACCCCATGTATGTTTCCATATCCATATTGTTAAAGATGTGGTGTATAGTTGTTAGGGTAATTCATTGTCTTCCCTACCCTTGAAATTTTATATATATTTTGATAATAGGTTGTGTTATAGAATCTCATGATGATTTTTAGTGATCTATATCACGATCCTTTTGTATATTCCATGACCCAGTAGTGGTTTTATTTGTTTTCATATTGTATTGAATTTTTTTGGCCTTATTCTTTGATAAATCATTTTTTTATCCTTATGTCCTTAGTTATCTTCCTTTATGATCCTTTTGTATGACTTAATTATTAGATAGTTAGGTGCATGTGGTATAATCAATTTTTTACTTGATGGTGTCATGATAGGTTTAAGATTGTAACAATATTTGGATTCAATCCATAGTATTTTGAGTTATATCTCTATGATAATGTTGAACCTCAAGTATTTTAATGTTCAAATAATTATTTCTGAATATTATGTACGAATAATGTTTTTTAGAGGGGAGAATTTTCACACCCCAAAGACTATTTTCTTACTATTTTATTTATATATATATTTTATTCCTTTAATTGAATCTATGTCAAAATTTTATTAAAATTTATAAATTTGGAGGCTACAGTACTAAGGATGTGGTTAATGAATGGTTAGAGCTAACCACGCCACCTACCCATGAAAAACCAACAACAGATTTCAAAGGTTCTCATATGGTTGGTGTATGGTTTGGAATACCATGGTTCTAAACTGTGTCAAATTACCTAGGTTGATCTACTGAGTATTTCATAGTTTATAAATATTTTTGAAAAGCTTTTGGACAAATATTGAATCATTTCCATGTAATTAAAAAATAAAAATTTATTTTTTTTCTCCCACTCAAATGAAAACCATTTGAGGATCTTGTCTCCTCTCATTTGAATCCAATGGACCCATTTTGTTTCCCCATTTATTTCTCTGCTTTCCCTTGGCGATTTCTTGGATTTATTCAAGGGTTAAAGATAATTCTTTATGTAAATATCCTAGCAATTTCTTACCCTCTCCTTTTCTTTCCATTTATCTTTTATTTATTCCCTATTAAGTTCATGATAACCTAGAGATATTATTGGCTAGAATTTAATTGGATATTTTCATTTTATTAAGGGTTCTCTTGGTCTCTATGGGTTTTTGGACCCTATTAAGGATGATTTTAATAGTGATTAGTGGAAGTGCTGAATTTAATATAATATTCTCAAAACTCTGGCATTCAAAATTTAAAAGATGATTAATTATAGTTTATAATATAAGTTATATAAATTCTATTAATTTTATAATATATATTTAACAGTTATATCTTATATAAATTTGATTAATTTTATATTATAAAAAATGTGAATGATTTTTCATTGGCGTCTGAATTATTAATTTTGTTTTTGTAATATATTTCACAATATGTTTTTAACATAATTCCCATTTTCCTCATTAAAGAAAATTATTTCATCTTGAAAAATATTTTAGTATTTAAAAAATCTTCTATAAAGGTTTACTTCAAGGTCAAAAGTATTAATGTTTCATTAAAGGATGTATTAACACTTGGAATTCTCGATATTTTATGATTTTTATATGGTTTAATTTTTAAATTTTTTTGAGCCAATATTTTTCTTAAAGAGAATATTCAAAACCCAATTTCCACCATTCAAGAATAGTTTTCTAAATTATCCCTTCAAACATTCCCCTTTTTTTAATTTTTTAATAGAAATTGTGATATTGGGATATTTATTGAAAGATATAAATTTGGGGAATGTTTATATGATTTTTATTATTCTCGGAATAAGGGGTCTATTTTATGAAGTGAGTTTAGAGTTGAGGTTGATATTTATCTATTAATTGATATGATTATATTTTATGCGGTGATTATTTTTTCTTTCCTATATTTGGTTTTTATGGGAATCTATGGGTATCTAAATGAGAGATCATTGAACAATTGATCCACTAGTGTATGTTCATTTTTCTATCCGGTGGTTCTAAGATGATAGTTATATCTATGTTTGGTGTTATCCCTCAAGTAGGATATGTATGTTAAAATCAGGATTAGGGATGGTGTTTTGATATCCAACATTATTCTCTCTCTTTATAGTGATTACGATTGCATTATTCTAGATCATTATCATGTCACATAGGTTCCCATAACTCTTAATATTGTTATTATTTTATTTTGGTGTTTGTATTATTATGAAATAGTTATATTTTGTTTTATTAAATGTTATAAGGAAAGAGTTTTCAATGATTTTGACCTAGATGTTTATTTTAAAACCTATTTATAGAACCATTTTTCTTTCTCCTTAAGTGTTTCATATTCAATAAAAGGGTATTAATTTTATTAATTTAATTATGAAAATGTCTAGATTGTTTGAATAATTAAAGAGTTTTCATCGAAGTGATTTTGTAATTGTTCTAAAAGGAAATGTGAAGCACATTTTCTAAATGCAATTAAAACAAAAATGAAATGGTTTTATTTTTACATTTTTTTACATTGGTGTGGGGGGATATCTACTACGTAAGTTTTTATCATGCCGATCATATTATTGTTATATCTAGGTTTTTCTTAGACATGACTCTTGATCATCATTTTTTGGTTAAGATATTATGAAAGTGCCAATCAGTTAATTCCTTGGCTTGTAACATGAAGATGGAAGGGTATAATTTTAAATTTTCAATTTTAATATAGTTTTTTCTATGTATGGATACATTGGATTCTCTCAGTGTTGTATCTTCATGTTGTTTTATCTTCATTCCTATGTTTAGATATCTTTGATGTTGGTATTTTTGTCATTATATTATTTTTATGTGAGATTTTTATAATATGGTGGCTTTTTTAGATTCTATTTTATTTTAAAAAAATTTCTCAACATGGGTGGCCCCTCCAAATAATATAAGGGTCATGCCAAAATTCTAAGTGGGGGTTCTTGTTTTTTATTTATTTAATGTGATAAATCACAATCACTTAGTTTATTCGATTCACTGACACTATATGGAATATTATGGGATCAAAAACACTCCTAGGGCCTTATTAATGACCACCTTAGGAACCCCATTTAAGGTTATCCTGGGATATTTTCTAGAATAACCTCTATAATTTTAAAAAAGTATTTCAGTGATATATAATTCCTTAAAGGATCTTTTTGAAGACATTGTATTATGTGGATGATGGCTAAGATCATGTCAAAATTTCTAGTTTGTCTATGGTTTGAAATATGATCATAAGATCCAATTGGAATATTTCTACCATTGGATACTTATCAATGAAAATTAGAGGACATATCAGTGTATTTTTTTAAATTTTTTACCAAAATATAGAGTTTATGTTAGACCATTTGTTTTTTCCTAGACATGTTGACTTGGTTGAGAAATTTCTTTAGTTATTAAAGAATTTAGTGTTGTGGATCATTTTGTGTGGCTCTAAATATATAATGTAGTGAGACTTCATAGATTTCTTCAAATAGTAATCTATGATCAATATCCCTGCTTTATATAATGATTGTGTAAGTTTCTCTAGCATGATTTTATATCTAATTTTTCATTATCACAAATTTTCCTCCTCAAATAGATGATATAATAATGTATATGATCTAGATGTTAATTGAAATTTTGTGTGTGTGTATTCTCGATATTGGATATACTTATAAAAAAATTTATTTTATTGGGTTTTCCATCAATAATATTTATCATCTCTCCATTGGTATATCTCTATTTGAGGCATTGTATGGGTGGAATTAAAGATATCTCTTTTATTGGATAGTGGTTGTAGAGTTATTTATTCATGGATTGGATTTCGTATAGAGAATGACAAAGAATTTGTAGGTTATTCATGAGAAAATGAAGGATAATAAGGACTATCATATGTAATATCCTAATTAGAGCATGAGACCAATCAAGTTCTATTTTAGTGATCTTGTGTTTCAAAAGTTTTATCATATTTATATGATTCAATGTTTGGATAAAGGAAATAACAATTATTCTTGGTTTCTTTCATAGTGTTAGAGAATGTTTCCATTCTTTGATTGTTTAAATTTATAAAATATTCATTGTGTTATAACTTTAGAGATATATTCCTAATTTCTTTAAGGACATATATTAGAGTGATTTGGATATTAAAGAAGAAGAAAAATCGATGGAATGACCTATTGAGATTTAGGATCATCGGTATAATGTTTTTCAAGGATGTATCATTCATTTAGTTCATGTCATGTGGATGAATTGTGACACGTGGAAATATACATGGGGTGAGAGGGATAGAAAATTTCATAGTGTCCAAAGGTAATAAAAGTTTTTATTCCTATTGTAATTATGATAATTTGATTCATGATAAATTGATATCATTTCCTCTATTTTTTTGTTTGAGTTTTTTATATTAAAAATCCAATTGAGAGGTGTCTCATGAGGTGTTTTTAATTCATGTTTTTTGGGGTTTGTATTTAATTTTAAGGATTATAACCATTTGATAGGTGTTTAATATATTTTCTTATATTGTATTAGTTTTTTAATTTATGTATTTTCTATATTGTATGTGGAATAAGTGTGATTAGTTAGTGTTTTTACGTGATGAGATTTTTTTTGTGATTTTTTCGAAACCTACATCAGGCTTCTCTTTTTATCATGTCATGGTTTGACTGTGTTCATCATGTATGAACCTATAGTTAGGGTTTCTTGGTTATTATTTATAGAGTATACGATTTGGGGTTAATTTTGTCCATTTTAGGGTTGGATTACATTATGGTTTAAATTATAACATATTGGTTCCCATTTTTTTTGTATTTTTAATAAAAGATCCTTTCTAAAATCAGGAGGTTATATATTATTTCATTCTTATCATGGGGATTAACAATAGGGGGGTTGTTTGAAATTTCATGGTTTTTAGATCCATTTTGAATGAGATAAAACACAAAATGGTTTGATATGTCCATGAAATGGTTTGTTCATAAATGGATTTATTATAAATTGATTGAAACCTATACATTCATTTAGTTCCCTTTCCTTCCCTCAAGCTCTAAGTGGTTTTTTTATTCTTCATTTTGATTTTAGATTCCCTTGGATTCATGTGATCGAGTTCTTATTTTTTTAATATTATATTATCCTTTTTTTATTTCCATTAGAACTTATTTATCATTATATAGAGGCTATGAAATTGATAGTTTTTTGTGTTGATCTATTATAGATGATGGATTGATGGGAGATCATTGTGGTATAGGTTTGGTGGAGGATCATTGAGAATTTTTTGGTGTTTGATCTTAGTTTACTTTTCTTCTCGATGGTGTGTTGTTCAATTTTGTTCATGTTACATGATTTGGACTCACTATTATTTATTCACTATGTGAAATTATCATGATTTAGTATCTATTTGGGTAGGATGTCTAAATTACCCTAATTAATATAATAATTTAATTGAATGTTAAGAGGGAAGTGATTTTAATATATTTTCATTATTTTTTTTATTATTGATGTGTTTTTTATTAATACATGGGAGTAAATTACTTTTATAATCAAAATATTAATAAAATAAAGCACTGATAAACCCCAACTCCATGAAATAATAAATCTAAAAATCACAATACTAATAATTTATTCATGTGTGAAATACCATTTATGAAAAATAAATATAGGAAAAAAAATCAAAAATAACATTTAAGGGGTTATATTATAAGAGGGCTTGGGGGGTCACTCTTATCTCACTTCCATACTAGATGGGGATATATTGGAGGTGAATCGTGATAGTTAATCCTTTTTACCATTACATGGTGTTTATAATAAAAAAAAATCTTTTTCTATCTTGATTTTGTATTCACATTAATAAGATGCATTTGGAACACAACAATTTTTTGATACATTCATTGAAATTTGAGAAAATAGTTGAACATTTCTAAACATAAGGATGGTTGGGAACACTAGTGTGGAGAACTATGTTCACAATCCATTTAACCTGTATACACAGCCTATTTTCCATTATCAAAACCTCATTCCCATGCTCCCATGATCCTATTCCAAGTAAAATACTCATGGACTCATTTCCTTATTTCAATAAACACACCCAAGAACCCACAATGATTTTATAAATGGGTACATTTATTATAGGTTTAGTCATAATATAAATCTAGTATAAAGATGGAATCCAAAAATAGTTATGGAGCATAGTTAGGTGCCTAATTGAATGTTTCTAATAAAAGGACCCCTCCACCTCCAATATCAAAAAAGGTGGCTTATAAAAAACACAACAACACTATAGTGTACAAGAGAACTATTTTGATCATCCACATGTTCGATGAACTCCCATGAGTTATTTTCAAATAAAAACAAAGATCAAGTTGAATAAAGCATGGGTATTTGAGTTATTATCCATTTTCATATGCACAACCCTCATGAAAGAACCCTTCATTCCTGACTCAGAATAGAAATGGCCAAAGAAACCCATGAATAATATTTATAGATAATAAAGGTAAAATGACTTAGTGACCAAGTATCTCCAACCTAATCTTTCTATTCTCAACCCTCAAGGGATAACATGGTTTCCCACTTTTCCGGGGAATATAATTTTGTGAAGATACATCATTTTTCTATAGTTTCTTACATGACCTTATTGGTATACACTTACACAGGTATACATTCGAGAAAACCTACAATTTCGAGTCCAAAATATTTACCATATAATTCACATGAAAAGGTTCCCATTAAATCTATTTTTTCCTTCAATAATTAGATTATTATATATCAGATAATATTACCCTAATTTTATTTCTAAACATAGTATGGATCTGTCGATTCCAATCAATAATTTATTATTTTAATATTAGGGATCCCTCATTTGGAGGAAATCAATATATTCTCTCATAGAAGAAGATACCTATATTGTCTAATATTCATCTATACCTACACCCCTTATTTTCAATTATTTATATAGAGATATAAATGAGATAACAATGCTATGTAGGACCCTCCATGCCTTTATCTGAATTTTCTAACATGATAAACCGTAAAAGGATTCTCATGTCTATTTCCAAAAACAAATTCATTTATTTGTATATATCATCCAGTAGTTATAGTAATATATCCTTAAACTATAAGATAAAATTTTCCTAGCTACGAGGTCTTAAAAAATATTCCTAATAATCTTTGATGCACGACTGTAAATGGTGAAACAAGTGGCCCTAGATATGTGAACATAAAAGAAACAATCAATGGTCCTAGATACATGACAGTAAAATTCACACATCTTTCTGACATGACATTACATGTCTTTACAATCCTTTTTAAATGGATTCAAACTATCTAATTTTTTTCCTTTTTTGGGGATATATTAGAATCCCCTTTCAGGGACCAATATATCACTATAATACTTTCTTCCTCTATCTATAAAATTTCATTCCTTCCTAGAGAAGATAAAATTTTATAGTTCCATTATATATGACCTTAAACTACATATTAGTTACTGATTTTTTACCAAATTTGGGACATTATTTAATTCTCTTTTCAATGCATTAGTATAAATATATAACTTTTACAAAAGGGTGACATATATTTTTATTGGGAGGATTTCATAAGCATGACTTAAATCTATAAGGCAGTCATAAAATATACAATAATCTCCTTCAGGGGATTATTTGACATACTATATTCTATATTTTTACTTAAATTCCGTGAGAAAGTAAACATATGGTCCTGTGAGAGGAAAATGTTGTATAAAAAAGTTGTTAACCTAAGTTGAATTCATGTACATATGGATGAGATTGATTGATCATGTATTTTACCATGTGATACTCCACTAAAATGTCTCTTATTTTTTAATTTTTCATAGAATACAAATAGAAGCCTCATCCATATTAGTACAATGAATTGACCTCCCCAATTATCCTAACAATAAAAACATGGTGTCTAGGGTAGTTATAAACAACTGACTAATGACACCCCAAACTAATCATACCACTATTGTAACTTCCATAGTTTCAAGGACATTGAGGATGCTATTACCCAACGAGAACATACAATACTATGTGGTTAATTCATGTTCCTATAATACCACAAAAATGGAACTATTCTAACATTAGATATGAACCATGACAATATGGAATAATTGAGGCCACAAAGGATTTCACTACGATGAATGGCCAGTAGTGGGATGTTAGAACTTCTCACAAAATCGATGCACATTGAGAGGATCACATAATAATGATAAAATACCCACATTAATTATCTAGAATTAGTTGAGGAGTTTTTATATTATCTATAAATTATTTCCCCAAATCTACATCAAATTTCGTTATCTAATCAGATTTTTTATTACTATTATGTGGTCCCAACACCTTAGGATGATGAAGTGGAAGTTATGCTAATCCTGGTCATCCAAACAAGTGAACCCAAAAGGATATCCTTTAGGGGTAACCATACATTAATTTATAGGAGTAGTTTTAAAGTTAGACCATGATAATTTTAAAGTCCCACATCAGTATTGGTTTGTAAATTCTTAAAGAATTTCAATTTTGATCATGGAGTAGAGGTTATTGTGAAAACCAGGATTACGATAATAATTTTGAGAGTTGGGAAATCATGAGAAAATATTTTTTGAATATTTAATAAGAACCAAGTGTTTTTTTGGATGAACAAGTAAATTTTGAGATCTTTTGTTTGAATTTTTATTTTTTTGAATATTTTTACCCCCATGTATAGTCCCCACAAGCTTAATGTAAAGACCCAGAAATTTCAAGGAAATTTGTTTTCTTATTTTTCTTTGAAATTTTACAAGAACGCAGTTTCTGACGGCGCATGATTCCGAGGCCCGGTGTGCCCGGAATTAATTTCCGATGTTTGGATCGGGTACGTTCAGTGAACGAACGAGCGGGTTTTTCTAACTTTTGAACTGGTGCTCGAAATCGAATTCCGAGGGCACCGATGGAATCGCAGCGCCGGTATTTGCTTAGAAACGCCTCTTCCAGAGTTGCGTTTTCTCGGTTGTGGTTTTTAATTTTTGGGTTTTAAGTTATGAAATAAAATAAAGTTGTGCGACAATTTTATTTTTATTTCACTTAAAGCCGCTTGAAGACCACTTTAAGCTGCTTAAGCTCAGTTGAAACGGATAGGGTGAAATCCAAAATATCCTATCCACTTGATAGGATATTTTTGGGGTGGGGACCACACGGGCCCCACCGTTTCTTTTCTCTAAGTAACGCACCCGCGAAAACCCCTATTAAATAAAAAGTCAACTGGGGAGTTTTCTTAAACAATTAAATGGGTGGTTTATTTGTTGAAATTAATTCTATGAATTAATTTCGTTCGTTTCTTAACACATTTTCATTTTTTTGGCATGTTAATAAAATAAGGCCAACACACCTTCCTTTTGAAATGTTGTGTTAAACCTTTGAAAAATCTCTAAGTATCTTCCTCGTTCTTCACGAAGAACGTGAAGAACGCGAAGACCGCCGGCCTCCGACGAAGAACGCCGAACCCTCGGAGATCAGTGACACGACGTAGTGTACCGCGATGCCGACGATTCTCCCTCCGAGACGCTTCTTCCGCGACGATCCAACCCCACGACAACCTTCAATTGACAACGACAAGGTAGGGGATTGCGATCCTTTAATCTTCCTTGTGGATTATAACTCAATAAGGATTTAATTATTAAAATTAAATCTGTTGTTTCTTGATCCTTGGAGATCGTCGATGTGACACCTTTCCATGACGACGCGACGCCTTTCCGCAACGACGCGACGCCCTTCCGCGACGCGACGATCGCCTACTTCCGCGACGATTATTTCTGCGAAGAACGCGCATTCACCGTTCCTGAACCGAGGTAGGGGTTTGAATTTTTTTTAAGTTGGTGATTCTTTCCTTCATGTATGAAAGATAAATCTGACGGCCATGTTCCAATTTTTATTTAAAAATTAAAAATTGTAAAGGTTAAACGTTTTACGTTTCGGCCAACTGATATCGATATAACGGGAGGGGATCGGTCCGCACAAACACGACCGATACCCCTCCCACCTTTGCTATTCTTCGTTTGATTAGCGAAGATGGTAATGCATCGTTGCACCGCGCTTGAGTGGAAGGAGACGTGAACGATGCGGGCCACGATGAAGAAATGCGACGTCGTCGCGCCTCGCCAAGGATTGCAAACAAGGCCGCGGTCGGAGTCGGGCCACGGCGAAGGGGTGCGACGCCATCAGGTCGCGCTGGAAAACCACAAAGACGACACTATTCTTTTTGACATGCGGATTGGCGGGCGACGAAAAAATGTGGCGCAAGGGCGATTTGATGTTTCCGTGGTGAAGAACGGGACCCGGGAGGAGCAACGACGCAGACGGGAAGAAAAACGGACCACCAGAGCAACTCTGGTGGCCCGCGCAAGCCGCCGGCGGCGCGCCGCCGGACAGGGCCACCGCGGCTGAAGCCGCGTCCGCTGATCTCTAGCGCGGCCCCACACAGGGCCGCTGCTCTTCGAAGCCGCGGGGGCAGCGCCCCGCGGCTGCCGCGCTCGGCCGCTCAGCCGAGCCGAGCCGGGCCGGTCCGACCGGCCGGGCCGCGCCCTGGCCAGACAGGACCGGGTCCAGCCAGGTCGGACCGGGTCGGTTCAACCCGGTTCGGGTCGACCCGGTTCGACCGACCCAGGGGGGGTCGGCCCGGGTCGGCCCAGACCTGCCGTCTCGGACCGTTTTCGGTCTTTTTCCCATAACATGACCTAAGAGCCTCCGAACAACGCCCCGTCAGCGGCGATGCGATCCTTGGATGGAGACGGTCGTTTTGGTATATCGCAATCAAGGTTTCAAAATACTTTGGGTTTGGCCGGGTTGGTTCGTACACGAAACCAACCGGGCCCTCGGAGCAGAAACACTCATATCATGAGCTCCGGACGTCTGATTGATGTGCCGTCGACTTTGGTGGATTCCTCTAAGTGAGACAGATCTTTTGGCATACTCCACCCGCGGTTTGGACATAGGTGGAGTACGGTCGGGTTGGTTTGCCTTAAAAAACCAACCGGGCCCCTGGGACGAAAAAGCCAATAACTCTCAGACCGGGCATCCGATTGACGCGCCGTCTGCGACGTTGAGTTCCTGTTGACGATACTGAACTTTTAGATACATCAACTATGGACTTTGAGTCAGTTGATGTATCAGCCTCTCGTCTCGTGGAGCAGACCCTCCCGAACGAGCTTGCTATGTGCGGGAACCTTAGAGCTGGCTGCTACTGCTACTGTGACGGCGATGACTGTACAGAGATCCACAGTGGATTCGATTGCGACAATGATGAAAAACGTACGGGAATCCTCTGTGTTTTCGGTAGTGACCACTACGGTACATCTTGGGAAACATCAACTCCGGGCTACATGTCAGATGATGCATCGACCTCTTAGCTTGTAGAGTGGACCCTCCCAAAACGAGCATGCTGTGTGCAGAAACCCTAGAGCCGGTTGAGACTTAACGACTGCTGATCGAACGACTTTGTGTGTTACGGATAGCGGCACAGGGGAGCGCTTGGTTGTAGCGGCAGACCCACGACGGAGGAGCGCTTGGTTGTAGCAGCATAGGGGAGCGCTTGGTTGTAGTGGCAGACCCACGACAGAAGTGCGCTTGGTTGTAGCGGCACAGGGGAGCGCTTGGTTGTAGCGGCAGACACATGATAGAGGTGCGCTTGGTTGTTGCGGCACAGGGGAGCGCTTGGTTTTAGCGGCAGTCCCACGACAGAGGTGCGCTTGGTTGTAGCGGCACAGGGGAGCGCTTGGTTGTAGAGGCAGACCCACGACGGAGGAGTACTTCGTTGTAACGCCACGGGGGAGCGCTTAGAGGTAGCAGCAGGCTCTCAGTACCCGATAGGTGGAGAACTATAGCAGTCCAAGGTAAGAGGGAAGCGCTTGGTTGTAGCGTCATAACCACTGCACTTGATGGAGAAGGAGTTTCCCAATAGATTTGGGTTCAACTTCATGATCGAACCTGTGTGAGATGAATCCTGTTTTCGTTCCTGTGTGGATTGTGTTGTTCTATCCTGTGTGGATTACGTTTTTCTCTCCTGTGTGGAATACGTATACTTTCCTGTGTGGATGAGTTGTACTTGGGCTCGGAGGTTGGAGCGTATTGGAATTGTTGACTTAGGTATATGTATTGGCATATACCTAAGCAGTGTCGGTTGTTACTTCGTGATTGTTTCTTTCCTTTGTAGTTTATCTTTTGTGGATTTTGGGAGACCCTCGGGGGTCTCGGGGTCCCTACTGAGTAGCTTATACTCACCCCTGCACGGGCTATGCCCGCACTACATTGTGTTGGTTGCAGAATACGGACAACGTTGATCGTGGTTGAGCCTTGCAGAGCAGGACGTTACCTGGAAGAGGACCACTGGGCGGGACGTACTCGGAGTAGACGGTGGGACCCGAGGAGTAGTGGAGCTATCTGTACCCACCCTTCAGGTAGGATTTCCATTGGACAGCTCGGCGTAGCGGCTTTTACCTTTCAGTTGATGTTTTCCCTTTTGAGTTGTACTTTACTTTTAGTTTGGGTTTGTATTCTGGCCCACTTACTTTCCGTACTTGTAGTTCTACTCCGTTTTTACTTAGTGGTTACTTTTTCCGCCTGCTTACTCTGTGGTGCTTGTTTACTTTACAAAGGCAATGCCTTCGCTGTTTATCGGGATTTACGCCTTGGTGCTAGTCGCCAGCCCCTGGCCTATGGAAGGCGGGCTTGGGGTAGTCACGACACGGGCCCCGACGACGGGTCGTGACACTTAAGGAAAACTATGTGGTTGACCAAAGGGAGCCATGAGTGGTGGTTTTTCCGTTAGGGTTATGGTAAATATATTTTACATGGTTAAAATAACAATTGAAAGAAATAGTGGAGGTTGTTAAAATATCTTAGATCATGTTGTATAGTTTTCACATGGTTTAACAATCCATGTGGTAAAACAGTTCCAGGGGTGTGGTTTATAGTAGTGTAAGCCACATGGATTGTTTAGGGTTTGGAAAAACATTTTCTTAAACCATTAATATTCCTAAAATTATTTTAAAATTTTAATTTACATGTTTTCCCCCCTTATATTTTTAATCCCCACCTCTTTCCTTCCCTCTCAGGTGACCAAACCAATGAATCCCCCATTCCATCCTTCTCTCTCCATAATCGTTGAAGTAGGGTGGTTCCTGGAAGTTACTAAATAATATGGAAGTTTGAACTTCTCCTTCTCCCTCTATTTTTATCCTCCCAAAATACCTGTTTCTTTTGAATTTTTCTGGTAGGGGTTTTATTGATGATTCCACTAGATCATGGTATAATCTTCTCAAATGATGAGGTTTTTTCGTTTCATGGATAGATGATGTTTGAGTTGTCTGATCAAATTTATATATTTTTTCATTTTGTTAGATTTATATCACACTATGAAGTTTCTTATAGTTTTCAATTAAATAGGATGAAATTGAAAGATGAATTAATGGTTGGTTATAGAGATTTTCCCAAACATAGTTTCAAGAATACTCCATGTACCATTCAGATATGGTTGTTCATGATTTTAGTGTGGAGGGATAGCTCAGTGAGATTTTAGACAATTATGACATACCAAATTTAATTGTATAATTAACTAAAATTGTTATAATTAATTGTTTTCTAAATGTGGGGTATTTGATCTAATATTGGGAGATAATGTGAGGTTTGGGAATGGATTGGATGAGATTGGATGGTGATTCCTAATGTTTCTTAAATTGGATAACTCAATATGTGGTAGGTGGTCCCTAAACATATCCCTATATTTAAGAAATGTGTTTATGTGATGTGTTATATGGTATCTCCACTGATGGTGGATTGACCAAAAATTTCAAATGATTTATTTTATGAAATACCATGAGAGTAATAATGTTTCAAGGGTCATGGAAGACCCATGAACACTAGCTTGATGCCCTGTCCACCAATGGATATAGGATTAATAAAAAATTTCTGTAATGAGATATATGAGACCCAAAGGTGTTTGAAAAATGTTAATTGAATTTATTGGACATTTTTATAGGTTCCATTATTCCATTATGTAAAGGGCGGTGTGATGGGATAAGAATTATTGAACTAGGGATAATCTATATATAAATTTGAGATACTTTTTATCTTTTAGTTCTAGTTGATTAGGGAGGGGACAAATTGGTCCTTACCCACTAGTATATGAGTGCACAATATTGGTATGCCCTTGGTAGAGATATAGATATTTTGGATGTGAGAGAATAAAAGTATGGTGTTTTGGAAAGGGATATGGGCCTTATACCATCTCAAGAGGGTGATGCTTGAATAGTCTCACCGATGATGCCAAAAAGGCCATGATGTAATCATGGAGAGGTTGAGGGATGGGATTACATTATAGTTAATGTATTTGACCAAATAATTATGAATGAGAGATAGTACCCCATGTAGGTTGTTTGGATTTTGAGGTTAATAGGGAACCTTGGTGGATTCATATATCTTGTGGAAACCCTGGAGGGGTTAGTGTAATGATTCCTATATTTTTAACCTTGAGTGTAACCTTTGAACACAATGATAAATGGGGATAACCTATTATAGTTTTAGTGATAGGCCTGTGTTTTTTTATAGAGAGTCCAACCTAGAAGATGTGTTTCATGTTTGGGTGAGGGGAAAATCCATGTGATATGACATGAGGTTTTTCATGGATATACTCTCAATTATATGTGATATATGTGATATATATATATATATATCACTCCATGTGTGTGTGTGTTTATTTTTTTGAGGTGATTTTAGATTAGATTATTTAAATCATGTTACTTTATTATTTGGTTTTTTGTGACCTATGTTTCCTATATGTTTATGTTTGGATATTATTTTTTGTTGGATGAGTTACCCTCAGTTGTATGTGATAAGATATTAGGTGAGTTGAGATTCCCCCAGATGTATGTGATATGATATCAGGTGAGTTGGGTTTTCTCTTGATTTTATGTTATATGATATTGAGTGAGATGATTTTTCCCTAAGTGTATATTGTAATATGGTTTTGATGCTGGATGTGGTTCCCCATGGGTGGCATGAATTATTCTCAGAGAAACTCTGGAACCAATTGAGGCATGTTTGATAGATCCCAGCTAGCACCTTATAACATGGTGATCAATGATGATTTTATTTATCATATGAGATGTCCATTTTTAATTATAATCATTCCATATATTTAGGCATTGATTTACTAGTTATATTAGGGACACCATTGGTGGTGGTCTAGTGAGTTTTAATCATACCCTACTAAGGAAACCCTGAAACTTTGGTACTTGAGCAGACCTCATTGTTTGCTGGTTTAGGTTGTACAGAGGCCCAATTTGGATGATCGGGATAGATAATATTGAATAGATTATATAATAAGATGTGAAATGTATTGGGGATAGTAGTAGAGCCTAATTATATTTTATTTTAATTATTTTTTTTATATTTGATCATCCTAATGGTTTGATGGTAAGTATGTGTCACTATATGCTTCATTCATTTGTTATATAATGGTTCATGTTTTCTTATTCTACATACTATATTTGTTTGATATAAGGTATTTATGATATTTACACGACTTTTCCTTTATATGAGGGTATAATATTCAACCTTAGTCCATAAATCCTAGTAAAAAACCTCAATAATATATGGATACATTCCTAAGGCCATGTGACACCCCTAACTAGGACACCATCGAGTGGTCCACAAATGATGGGAGTGTGATAGCTATTATCCCTATAAATCATCATCATATATAAATGTTTGTATGTGTGAAATTCTATATAACCATTAATAGGAATCCCTGAACAACTTTTAGGCCAACATTTGTGACCATTTCAACTAATTACACACCTACGAGGGATAGAAGCAATCACTGTAAAGGTTATCCCCACAATGATATATCAATAGACTCTATAGGTCCTCCCTAGAGTAAAAACCATGGTGGTGCTCCTTATAATAATATAAATATAAACTATAAAGGTCATATATATGTATATCTCCAAGAATGAAGTAACCATATAGGTCCTCCCCATGGAAAAAAAATAGAAAAACATAAATATCCTCCCCATGGAACTATTCACAGAGGTCCACCCCATAAAAAAATTTATCCAACAAGAAGGTCCATCCCTTAACAACAAGACAATACATATCAAATATAGAGTTCCTTCCCAGAGTAATTATAATAAAGTTACTACCTTTGACAAAAATATTTTCTAATATATAATTCCCTTCTATGATGATAAAAAACCAAATTCCAACCATGGAGTCCATATCTATGGTATATGAAACTAAGTTCATCCTCATACTGATAATAAACAATACTAAATTACTCAAGGTACTCCATAAGATTATCACCATAGTGGTCCACCCTAATTTGATATATAAAATAACTAAGAGGTTCCTCCGTATTTTACCGGTCAAGAAGGACATATCTATGATAAAATATCTGATTGATATAAAGTTCCTCACTATACTGACAACCAAAAAATTTGCAAACAAGAAGGTTATACTCATGTAAAGGAGTGCATAATCCATGGAGGTCCTCCTCATGGTTCTTACCAAGAAATTCCATCTCACTATAACGTATCAATTCAATATGAATTTCTTATTTATCTCAAGATTGTCCGAAAGTTAAGAACTTATCAAGAGATACTTACAAAACCAAATCCAACTACACCAAAAACTCCATCATCAATTGGATATTTTTCTTTATAATTAATTCATGTGATTTGACATCAATCGTCGTCAGTTCCTCACCCAAATTGTATGATAAAAAATATAGCTCAATATATTCAATAATATTTTATCAAATTTGATAAATCAATTAAAAATTTTTATTAGGTATGAATAAAATGATTGAAATTTTGTTTTTTATTATGAAGGCTTTAACATATATGGGAGGAGAAGGTCACTGAAAAAATACATAACATATTTTATCCCATATCCATATGCCATTATGTTTTTACTAAGATTATTTATGAAAAATTTAAACTAAAATTTCACCAAAATAATTAAGATTATTTTAGTCACATCAAGTGTAGATTCATACCTTAAGAAAGCTACATAGTTGATTTTAATGTATTAGATGATTAATTACACCATGTTGACCTTGTCTAACTTTTAGTAGAATAGAACAATAAACCTTAAAAAACATGAATGTATTTAAAATTATTGTATAATGTGTCTTGGTATTATATGTTCAATAATTTATAAAAGCATCCCCACATGTGTGTATTAGTGGTTGGGGAGAATTTGGGGCTTCGAATTTCATCCAATGCATCCATTAACAATAGAAATTGAGAAACGTGGTTGGTAATGTCATTATCATGATCCATGTATTGAATATGATGTATATAAATATCAGTTAATTTATTTTATAGGACATCACCATCCCTAGAGAATCGAAAATAAATACTCAAAGGGAACAAGTGATTTAAATATTTCTCCTTAACACTATCATGAAAGTGAAATAGGTGGTGAAATTGTGGTGGTAGAACTCTGTAAGATGAAAACACTATTCATGGTAGATAATAATTATCTATAATCACTAAAAATAATATGTATATAGAACATATAAGAATATAACCTCAAAAGAAAATGGGTAATGTAATCTTAGGAGAAACAATATAGTAGAAAACCTAGTTTGTAGGGTTTGGAGAATTTTTACACCCAAAACTACCCTTTATGTCATTAATAAAATAATGAGAAACATAAATTAGTAGTATAACACCTAAAAATTAGTATTGTCAAAGATAGTGGAAGGTCTATATGAAACTCTGAACATATCACAATTAAATATTCATGAATAAAACCGTCAACATAGATCACATTAGTTTGATATTAGATAAACATCACTTAGGATCACCTGTCTTGTTAAATACCCCAATTATTTTTAACGGGAGAATCACATGAATAAATATAATACTGTAATGGGACAGATATTTAAAAGATCAAATTATAAAGAAAAAATATAGGATCATATCCTAGACTATAAAAGTTATTATGAGGTTTAAATGGAATTATACTTATTCAGAATGTTTGAGAACATGGTTTCCACCATAGGATTTTCATTAGTATGAGTGATCTTTTATAGGCATTGTAATGATATAGAGCTAGATTTTAGAAATGAATATGAATGGGAGGAATAATATACATTGAATATCACTCACATGAAGGTGTGTATAGAATTTTTATATAACCAACTAAAATTATAATCCCATTATTTAGGGTTTCCTTGGGATATCCCATTGAAAAACACTTGACCTGAATGTTATCACATACCAAGGACAAAGTAAAGGGTGTGGATACATCCACAACCCACCTATCACCTGATGATGTTGGGACCATCATATAAGATGAATGGATTTCCTAAAAAAGGACTATAATAAAAATTGTCTGAACAAATTAATTTTGATTTACAGATCGGAAATAGACCTAATAATGGTAATTTATAGATTAAGTTTTTCATACCACATTTTGATGATATTCCTCAGTGGGAGGATAACACTTGACCTAAGAGAGAAGTGGAAAGCCAATAAAGAGATATAAAACTATATCAGTCCATATTTTTTTGTGAAAAAACTAGTTGATTACAAGGATTTTCTGTCATTAGGATTCCATCAGTCATAAGATGAAGAAATCAATCTAGTATAATCTCAAGTGAGTCATCTAGAGAAAATTTTATCACAATAAATTTCTTTAAAATCTATTGAACATTATCATCAATCATTTGGATGTTATTAAATTATAACATGCACTATTATAACAATATAATAAACTATATCATTTGTATATTAACATAACTCCTCCTTAAACTAGCATTGGGAATCCTAACATCCCATCATTTACAAATATAAGAGACATAGAGAAGTATTTTTCTCACTATGTTTTTTGGTGAAGCCTGATGTTTTAGGCTCTAAAATAATATGATTTAGATGATATCAAATATATCATAATAATACAAGAAGGTATTGAATCCTTCTAGAATAATAAATTAGAAACTTTGTATTTATATAACTGAAAGAATCATCTTAAATAATTCCTTTATCAATTCAGCTCCACCCTAAAGAAAAGAAGTATATGTGTTATATCTAGTTGAAAATATTATGAGAATGAGAGAGTCCAAAATTTCATTTCTTAGTCAAAGGGTCTAATGTATTTCATGGACATATTGTTTCTTCATTAATAGTTACTATGAAATTATTTAAATCAACTAGAGGATGGTTTGGAAAACATACTGATTTTATAGGGGCATCTCAGTGGATTCTGAGAGATTTCTATACTAGAAAATATTTGGAGGATATTATTCATTATGGTAAAATAAAATCATAGAATACAACAATATCAAAAATAATAATAAGTTTTAAAAGGTACTAACAACTGTCATGGCTTATAATCCCATAACAAATCAGACCACATCTCATAATCTATTCAGATTCATTACACTTCCTTCCCCTAGGTAATAACGACAACAAACACACTCTAATGTAAACAAGTAAGATGTGTAAAATGATTATAGGAGTTTTGATTTTTACAATAGGGTAAGAAATATATATTATTTTATAAATGGTAAATTTATTAGGTACTTCATATCATCATCGGAAAAGAACATGGTTACATTTAAATAAATTATGAAACAAGATATGGTAATGCTAAACAATTATTATAATTATTATCCATACCATCAATAATTAGGCCATATAATCTAGTATTTTTTCACTCAAGGATCAACTTCAAATAATATTGGATGAATTATATTTAATTTTAGATTGTTCCAATATACATGTAACATATGTTTCTTCAATTTCATCAGAATAAATTGGGAAATGAAAAGAGGTTCCCAAATAGAAGGTGTAAAATTTTAATTGTTGGATGAATTGAAATTTGGTGAATTATGCGCATGAAATAACAATGGAATTTAAGAGAAAAATATATTTTACCCCAATTTTTCTTGTAATTTTGGTGGAAATATTTTAACTTATTATATCCGTAATAATGAATAAAATCGGTGTCGAAGAAGTATGGAACAGCAAGTGTAACTCCGAAAAGTCCCCAATCTACTCCAAATCCTTATAGAATTTATCCCCACATATATTACTGGATGAGAACCACCCCACTAACTAGAAATTTATAATGATAAAGACTCTAGCATGGTAATATCAATTTTGATAGCAGATTAGTGCTCTAGTGAATTGGAGTTCAATAAAATAGACTATTCCATTATCAATTATAGAAGAAGCCTCTATGGTAGAAGAAGACAAACTTTTTACAAACTTTCAATACTTGGTATCATATCTATTGAAATCAAATATTCTAAGTAATCCTAGAGAAATTACTTTAAATGAGAACAATATAAGATTAAATTTGATCATGATACCTCTAATGCTTATCCAACTCATATATAACTAGTGAATGGATTAAATGAAATAATATCCGCAATTAATGGACAAGATTTCATGGGATCAGTTAATACTAACACATAACAAAAATGTATCCTAGTATAGGAACTATAGAATAATATTTTCAACCAAATCAAAATTTTATTCTTCAAACATAATAGCTAGTGCCTGACAAGAAACATAGTACATTTTTAATGAACTAGACGATGATAACCTAGAACATCACTGAACATGGGTCACCATTGTCTTAAAGCACATTCATGATTCCTAATGGATGGAAACAACAACCTAGGTATAAATATTCCACATTGGGAATGGTTTCAACCTCAATAAAAATAATAAACCAATAATGGAATATTTCTGCGATTCTATCATAACCTATCTAGAGGGATGGCATCACATATATGAAATAATTAGAAAGAAAATAGACAAATAACGAAACATGTAATAATGATATACACACCCATCCGTATATATATATATAACCAAATTAAATATATTGAAAATTGATACAAATATTACAAAATATATAAAATAACATAAGCTGAAATACCAGATACCACACCCCAAAATAAAAAAAGAGCTTGAACAGCTCCAACATCACCATTGGGGACTCTTAGTTACTCACTACATCTCACTCTCCCATAAATGAACAAACCCAACCCATGAGGAATTTATGTAGAACTGGGCACGTAAAAGAAAAATGATGAAAACTACATACACACCCACACACTAGTGCATATACAGTGTGTGAGCTAAACATTCCCACTAGGATCTCACCAAGTAATTTATGTAATTATCAATATAAAGAATTCCATAAATGATAGTTTAAACATGTTTTAAGTTATTTTATTCAAATTTTAATTTAAAATTATCGAAGTAGCCTGATAAAAACATTCTTTTAAAAAATCACAACTTTTTTATAAAAAATAATGGTTAGTAGAACACTTTGGTTATGAATTTTAAAAAGATTGAAATAGGACCTTTTATAAAATTTAAAATAAGGGAAATTTCACTATTTATCTTAATTTCCCAAAAAAATCTTAAAGTGAAATTATTATAAACTATCATTCTTTTCTTTTTGAAAATAAAAAATCTAAACTATTTTAAAATTTAGTTGAACGTGAACTTTTAATGACCCAAACATTTCTTCCCATTAAAAACTAATGAAATTATTAATAAGTAATGCACCTATATAAAAAGAATACACTACTTTATCTATGTTGGATAGTTAAAGTCTGTTAGATTTAAATAATAGTTAAGAATCATAACAATTGATAATATTTACATTGCATAGTTACCATTAAGATTAGCATATTAAGGATTTAGATAAAGACTAACTGGAAGAAATGGAAATAAATATTTTCCAAACTTATAGGATCATATTGTAATGACTGAATGTTTTTACGAAATATTTCTCTTTAAATAATTTTAAATCACCAATAGCTTGTTTTCACACAACAATTAGTTTTAACAAACCACAATAAACTGCTAAAATGACCATTGTAATATATTCGTTAAATTGGAAGGAATAAATATAAATAACTAATTTACCACATAAAAAATAAATGTCCAACTCAATATGAACTTATTGGTATGTGCTTAGAAAATAATCACACAAGTTTTAGTAAAATAACTTTATTCTTTATAAAATATGTTTTATTAAAAAATGATTTTTTATTAATTAATCTTTCAAAATTATAGAAATTGGATTTGATAAAATTATTTAATTTTTTTCAGCATGTAAAAATTATCCTGTTTATAAAAACATTTTTTAGAGAATAATGAATATAATTTTTTTTTTGAAAACTGTATTTTCTTTTAAATTCCACACAAGGTAATATTATGTTTTAAATTAATTTTAGATTTTTAATAATTAATTTATATTTAAAATAATAAATTTATTAATTTAAAAAATTATATTTAAACACAAATTTATTATAAAAATATTTAATGTTTTAAATGGTCATTTTTCTAAAAAACAATTTTTTATGGAATTTTACCAGTTTTATATTATATTAAAGTCATATTTTTTTTTTCAATTTTAAAAAATGGATTAATTTTTTTTATAAGGTAAAAATTTAGAAAAATATTACATTATATTTTTGGAAAATATTAATTATAACCCTGTAAAATTTTATTCCCACAAAAAATGGTAAATTGAGTAATTTAGGTGAAATATAAAATTATAAAGACTATAAAATGACACTAACACATCAAAAAAATATTGTTTGAATCTAATTATGCCCTCAATATATAAGGATCAAAATCTAGTAGTTTAATGGATAGTTTTCCCAGAAAATGAATTATATTATATTAAAATCACGGAAAGTCACAAATAGTCACATTCTTTGTTTTCAATGTCCCTTATGTGTTCACATGGGTAAAAAGATATGTTATGAATGAATATAACTATATTTTTTTAACTTGATAAAAATATTTTCATGTTATAAATTTATTTTTGACATTTTGGGTTACTTAGAAGAAATTATGGTATTTATAATATTTTATTTAATAAAAATTTTATGATATCAAATTCATTTTTTAAATACTAAATAATTTTATATATATGGTTACACAAAATATTTTTTCTAATATAAATATTCATATAAAATTTATAAGAGTTATCTTAATCAGGGAATTTTATTTATAATTTTTAGTGAACAAATAATTATATTAAATAATTACACAATAATGATGTGTAATTATTTTATTAATGGAAATATCAAATAAATGAAACTAAAAATGTTAAAATAAATATAATTTTCTATTATTGATGTTATAAACAATTTATATTGATGAAATTTACATCTTAGGGATATAATAAAATAGTTTTTTCTAAGTTAACTTGTTCCCATAATATTATTAAAAGTCCATGTAATGAATAGTGCCAAAATTGACACTCTTGATTATTTGTCAAAATAATATATTCATAAATTACATAAAAACATAAATATTCATTAAAAATACCAAAAAATTATATTATGGTATAATATTTTATAAAAGGTTAATTTATTATTTAATTTAATCCACATAAATAAAATTTATAACCTTTTAATATTTAAATATTTGTTACCTTAGTTAAAATTAATATAGGTTAACTAAGGGATAATCAAAATGATAAGGATTAAATTAATACAAAAACATTTCTAAAATAAATTCAATGATGGGATTAGAAACATATCTCATATTATATTATAATAAACTTCCTTTTTTGGTATTTTTATTCATATTGAAATTGTTATAAATTAATATTTTGTGAAAATTCCAAAAGTTCATGTCATGTCAATTATAAAATAGAAACCCATCCCTCACTTCATCATGTAACATTGAGCCTTAAAGATTGACCATACCCTACTATTTTATCTTCTAAAAATCCATAACCATATTCTATATGTTATGGTATTCTAAAAAGTCCCACCCTTGTGTCCCAAAAAGGATATATAATGGATGTTCTCTACAGAAGAGGTAATCATCTTTACCCACTTCACCAAGATTATAACTTCTTCTAAAACATATAAATTGTTTGTTTCTATTTAAAATAAATAAATATATTATAACATGTACTACAATGTTTTATTATGATTATGTAACTCCTAGATTCCATATTGTACCCATCTAATGAAAAATGAAAGCGCTACACATACATACATATGGATTACCGTCTCCGCGTCATGGTGTAATATATTTTTTATAAACACATTATTTGGATGTGGATAATGATATAAATAATATATATATATATATGATAATTTTAACATGATATTTATTATATAATAAAATTTATACCATCCACTTTCATACACTTTTATTTTTAATAGATCAATTTCATCACTCATGCATACGTACGACCTACCATTTCAACGAAGCGATGTGATGCACATTCCATATTCACCATTAAAAAATGTTTATATAAATATATATAATGAATAAATATGATATATATTACCTTAATATGATTATTTATCTGATGGAACTATATCATATTCAAATGAATTGGGACTTATATAACGAAACATGTATAATAAAATGAAGAAGATAACACCCTAAAGAAGAGTAAAAAAGAAATATTATTAACAAATGTGTGATAATATGATCATATATAATAAATATAAATATGGATATGAAATAATTTAATAATTTCCTGTAATACATTATACACGAGATTCAAATATGTACAAAGGAAATAAGACCAAAGCTTAGGGTAAATTTCAAAATCTCATTTTATTGGGTATTGTTTATATATATGTATCTACTAAGGAATATTCTCATTCCATGTCCATGTTTCCTAAAAATGTTTTTAAATTTTATTTACAATTTTAAAATTAATTATTACCAATTTAAGAATTTTTACAAATTTTTTTGAAAGGAATATTTACATCGTTCTCAAAATGAATTAATTTTTTACTCTTTTGGAAAAAGTACATGAATAATGTTTTCTAACATATAGGTCCTGAATATATTTTTTTTCTTTCATGATGCCTTAATTTTATAAATCATTCATTACAAACTTATAATTTTATTTTAAAATAAGATTGTTTTTTCTAACATTGAATTTTATTTTAAGAAAAGAAAATGTTTCAAAGAAAAAATGATATTATCCTCAAGAATTATTTTCAAGTGATTTCTCAAAATTATTTTCCTTCTATGATTACATTATTTGATGTTATTTATGACTTATTGGGGATTTATTCATTGATAATATCTGTATTAATTCTATAGTTGTTCTATATTTTTAATGGAATGATATTTATGAAACCCATTTCTTTTCCACGGGTTATGTTATGATGGAATTACATTTATGGAACCAATCTATTTTTATGGTTTCTGATATGATAAATGATTTATATTCTTATAGAACACATATGTATGGTTTCGATTTTGTGATTGGTGGGAAATATATCTCCCTCCGATGCATTGGGTGTTGATTTATATCTAATGAGATAGACGAGTTTGGAACAAAAAATGACCTTTGTTCTATGTTACATGAATAGAATGAAAGTAAAATTGGTTTAATAATACATAGTTGGAACAGATATTGAACTTGGTTTAGTCCTTATCTACTATAATGGTCTTGTAATTAATAATTTAATAATTTAGAAATGATTTTCTATGTTTTTGGGTTTCACAAGTATATTTATTCTTTTATAATCTCATATAATATGTTCTTTGATACTTTATAAACTTCTACGATATATCTGAGGAAGTGATATTATGACGTATAATATGTGGGATATAATTTTCAATTTTTTTAATGTTATTTTGTCATATTATTATGATTTGATTGAAATATCCCTTCTTCATCCTTACTGAGCATCTGATATCACCCTTTCTTAGGTTTATTTTCCCTATGATACACAAAAGGTATTATGTATGATGTATAAAAATGGGTTTTAGATATGATGAAATAAATAGGAGATAGTGTAGATATATTTTGGACCACTTTTTAATGTTTCATATTTTCCAATTACTCTAAACTTATACTGTTTTGGTGTGGTTTTGGTATTTTATGTATGAATAGTCTTTTATTTGTATGTAATATATATGAATTAAAAATATGGTTTATTATACATACCCTATAAATTCCATTTATTTGATATTTCAATAGAGATAGAATCAATGGGATTTTCCCTTGACCAATCCCTTACCATGATTTAACAAATGAATCATGAATGAAAGAAATTATTAGAAAAAATAAACCTCATCAATATCTTATCCCAAACCATGTTTTTCGAACCACCCCAATAAAATCTCACCATCGAACACCTTACCCTTAAGAAATTTGTTACTGTAATAAAGGTATATGCATAAAGACCCAAATATTTTGATTTTATATATATATTCTATTTTCTTCAAAATAATTATTATATTTATGCCTTTGAATGATTAGTTTTTAATTGATTATATATTGAGATTGATAAAAAATTATATTTTTATACGGTGAAACCCGTATTATATTTTACGAAAATATATAGTTTCAATAAATACATTATTTTTGATGAATTCAATAATTTATTTAATTAATGATATTTTAATAAATATTTATTATTCAAAAATATTCATTAAATATATATGATAATATAATTGTATGAATTAAAATTTAATTTTTAAAGATTCATAAAACTATTACAGTCACAATAACCATTATTTTTCAACAAATTGGAATAATTTATTTATAAGTGTAAATTATCATAATTAGATAATTATTTTGATAAAATAAATATTAACTTTAAACTCAACACATTGAAATTATCCAATAGTGATTTTTTCAAAAAAAAATTGTGCTAGTCGAATTTTTGGGTAAAAACTATATACGATATAATTATACAATATGTATTATTACATCATAAAATCCATACAGTGTGGTGATAAATACTAAAAATGGTATCCAGGTCAAAAATTATGTTTCCTCTTCAAAATAATGTGTTTTTAATGTTATTTGATTAAAGTTATACACCCTTATTTAATTATTCTAAAAATTATATTATATTTAAAATTTTAAAATCAATTTTTTATAAACCTAACTCAAATCCATATCACAAATTTTATTATTTTAATGGGTTATGTTATTATACATAAAAATAATTATATCCACTTTTATTTGGAAAAAACATCAGAAAAACCATGTTAATGTTTTTTTTACATTATCATACATACTATAAAACCTATGTTTGGAAATTGATAAATTATTCTCTGCTATTTCACTATATAAACTAACACAATATCTCATTCCTTGTCAGTAAAAACTCTAAGATAATTATTTTACTTTATCATTCCCTCTCTATATCCCTCACAATGTTTTATCACCCTCTTTATAAGCTTTGCCCAGGATTTTAGAAGCACCCTCTCAAGGTAAGTGATCATCTCCTAATCTTTCATTGATCACCTTATTTATACTTGTTTTGTAATTGTTTATATTGGGAAATGTTTTTACATTCCTTTATTACTATCTTTATGATTTAAAAGTTATTAGATACCCATTTAACTCTCATTTTACCCATCCAAAAATCTTTATATACCTTTGTTATTTGGCCAAAATTATCTTATGATTTTTCATGCAAAATATTTTTCTAGTGAATACCCATCATCATTTAAAGGGAAGGGTTTTATCCAATATGTACCTATAATTCAATGATTATGGAATTATACCACACATGTAGTGTTCTTTTGAGGTTTTTTCTCTTTTATTTATTGTCATACCTTTATTTCATGGATTTCACAGGTGTTATTTTGAGAAAAATGGTTGTTTTGTGGGAGGATAAATGGAGTTGAATGGTTGGCACATGGTTATGGGAAACTATGTTCTAGAATAATGTAAACTATGTGACCTTAATAGTGGAATTATCTTGGAAACATTGCATAGTGCATGGGCGTGCGGCCCTCCCCATCTTTCCCTATGACCAAGACAATGGAACTATCCATGTCGCACTGCTAGGAGAACAATAGTGCACCCCCTATAATAAAACTATGCATCCATATATGCTCTTAGAAATATGTTTCACATGTTTGGAACATGGTTTGGTAGAATTTTTGGCTAAACTATGCAGCCTTTAAAAACATTAAAATTTTAAAATTCTAAATTTTATCCTCACCTATTTTATGAAACTAACCCCCCTTTCACACCCCATTCAACCCCGTTTACCCCAGTTGTACATCCCTATCATCCTCTTGTCCTCCTTGATTTTATTTTGGGTGGATTTAATCCTATAACATTCAAGAAACTATCAATTGAGTCCCTCCATTATTATTTTTTCCCTATCCTTCTTATCTTCTCTCATCCTTCTTCTGTTTTCTCTTTATTTGAAGTTTTTTTGACCAATGTTGGGTTTAATATCTTTTCATTTGGTTGAAAATATATAATTTTGATGTTTTCTTACTTAGGGAATCCTCTGGGTGTTACTTGTGATTTTAAACTGGTTCCATGTGATTTCAAGAAAGAGGAAGGTTGATCCATACCATGATATTAATTGATGATTTTATTATGCCTTCTTTATCTTCCAAATGGGTTATACAATTTTTTTTGGTGGTGTGAAAGGTTTTTTCCATGGTTTTAGGTGTGATTTCAGTATTTAATGCTAAATTTACCTTTCTAAATTGTTTTTTCATGTGTGGTATCAATTATTTGAATTGTGATTATATGAAAGGGATTTCAGTTGGTAAAGAAGTCAGATAAAGCACTTGGGAACCTTAGGTATCTAGGTGTGTTTATATGGACTAGTATGCAATTTGGGTTGAATGGTAAATGACTTGGTCTCTATATTATACTGATCCTACAAAACTAATTATGAAAATAATGACGACTTTGGGACTGCTAGAACATTGGATAGGACCTCTCTAGTGACTCGTGCAGAGGAACATTCTATATGGTTTGATCACCATGGTATGGGGATCCTATGTCCCTATTAACCTAGATACATTAGGTTTTTACCATGGTGATATCATTTCCTTTTGAACCATTAGATATTAAATTTACATATTTTTAACTCTTATATATATATATCTCTTGTTTTTATTATTGAATTTTTAAATTAATTATTCTGAAAATAGCATGTTAATTCATTGTTTAATTTCATTTCATGGAATATTTTTTAGTGGAATCTTACAATGAAATTTATATCACACCCAAAATTTTCCCTCATGTGTATGTATACATTTTTATATCTAATCTAGGTAAAAGAAAATTTATTCTGTGGTGGTAATGGTGGATTTTTATGTTAGCAGTTTTTTTGGGAAGGTTTTGGTGGATGAGGAATATGGTGTTGAACCACATCTATTATAGAGGTTTTGTTTTTATTATTGATCTTCTCCTTGTTTTTGAAAAACATGATTCCAATTATACTTTTTTATTGTGTAATTTTACTTTTGTATTGTTATTCCTCTTTTTTTGTTTTAAAATGACATGGATGATGTTTTAGTAGTATGAAATAATTAATTGTTAATGGTGAATTATTTCATGGGGAAAATCATTAACAAAGGAGTTATGTGATTCCCAGGAACAAGATTCTAACATATGGTGATCATGAATGCCCTTTGGTCTGTGTGACAAGATGGGTTTGGTGTTAGGATGGATGAAAACCAAGATAATTTATTGACAAAATGGTATCATATAAGGTATTTACCATTATTGGGTCACCTTATTTGGGATACTCTAGATAGATATGACCAGAGAATATCATGGCTTGAAGTTCTAATTATGAGTAGCGTGTCAATATAATACACATCATGATAAGACATGGGTCACTATGGGGTTTTTTGGATTTGATTTTACTCATCCTTTAAGTGTGAGGCCCAGGCTGCAGACTGGACATGGACACCAACATGGTGTAGAGAGTGTTAAAATGTTGTTTTTGTTTTTTATGATTTAATTTTAATATATGTTTATGTTTAAATAGTTTTAATTTTTGAAACCCTTATGGGATATGTATTCATGACTTATTTTACCTAGTTAATCATTATAGCATCATGCCTCCTCTAAGTCTTTCTCTGCAACCACAGGAAGAAGCTATAGATAATTCTATCGCACTTGTTGATCAGAGATTAATGGAATCAGTGGTTCTGGGTGTTGGATATTTGGATCAGTATGCAAGATCTAACTTTTATTAGTTTATGGAAAATGAACCTGGTCTAGAAAAGGTTAAAGGCCATGAGTTCCATAGAAATAAACCCCCTTATTATAAGGTAGTACATACCCCCATGAAGTTGAATATTAGGTGGAAATGGTTGACATGATATATGGGATTCTCATAAAAACTATGGTAGTCATAATGAAATACTAATTTTTCATGTTGGAAGGCCCCATTCATAGGTTGGGTGATTTAGTGGTTTAGGAGATAAAACATGAGCAGATGAGATGGAAATATTTCAAAGTTGTTATCAATGAGAAAAATTTATTTGAGACGGTGGCCCTCTCGAAGTCCCAAGATATTCTATATCTTTATATGGGGGATCATGCCATGTTAGATTATGCCAAGAGTTTTGAATAACTTGATTTTTTCATACCCAATGTAGTTCCTATTAATACGAAAATGTCCCAATAGTATGAAATGGGGTTACGGTAGGATATTCGATATTATGTATTCTTATCAAAGATTATGACATATGATTAGGTGGTTGACCGATCTCTAATGGTGTAGATTTATCACACTAATAAATATGTTTTCTCATGATTAGTTTTATCAATTGGATAAGGTCATCATTTTATGCATGAGAAGAAAAGAAAACATGAAGAGAATGATAAAAAGAGAGGTGTTATCTCTTGGTATCTATTCATACCATCTTTGTCTCCAACCACTTATGGTGTTTTAGATGTGTTCCTTCAGTGTGGGACCCCTAGACACATACATACCTCTTTTTTACATCTACATATACCATAACTCTAGTATGGAATTTTGGGGAACCTATAACAATTTAAAGAAACACAATCCTTTATTGTGTGATACAAGTTCCCTATCATATATGATAATGATAGCTCAGTCAAAACCATCATGAACTATTGGTTATTAGTTTGGTGGTCATTGGGGAGAGGATGGACCTACTACTTGACATAGACATTATAAGGAAGAACCTAAATTATGTTTTTACACCCAGGAATAGACAGATACATGGAACCATCATGTTATGGATTAGGCACCAGGGGAATCAGATGCATGCCTTCTAATAGTTTGAAGTATTATATTTAATTCATCATCCATAAGTATTGTTTTATATAATATTGGTGCTTCTAATTCTTTATTTCTAACCATATTTTGGAACTTCTGAAATTTCTAACTGAGCATATTCCATACAACAAGGGGTTAGTTTTTTCATATAGAAAAAATATGGAATAGAAATTTCGATGTTTTTTCGGTTCTCTCATTCTATTTGGGGTTGAACTGGAACAAGATTTCATGGTTCTAAAATTGGATAATTTAGACATTACCCTAATAATGGATTGGATTTTTCATTTCAATGAATATTTATATTTTTATCAACATTGGGTAACATTTTTTTCACTCGATTGGAATACTCAGGCCTTCTAAGGTGATTGGGATCCCTGATTAGGGTGAGATAGACCTCCACTTCTAGAGTTAAGTGGACTTATTTTCACGGTTTCATCCCTTATTTTGGAGGATGAGGGTATTGGTTATGATAATGAGTTTCCTCTTATAGTATATGAGTTTTCAGAGCTATTTTCGGATGATTTTTCATGTTCACCCCGAGAGAGGGATGCAGATTTCACCCTCGAATTAGTGTAGGGAACACAACTGATATCTCTTCTATCATATCATATGGCGCCCACCGAGTTGAGGGAATTAAATATATAGTTGGATGATTTGGAATCTAAAATAATTATTCACCTAAGTATCTCACCTTGTATTTCCCCTGTGATGTCTTCAAAAAATTCATATAGATCCTTGTAGTTGTTTGTTTATTACCAATAGTTGAAGAGTATCACAATAAAAAATTAATATCCTTATCACCACATTACTAAAGTCATTTATTCACTCATGTTTGAATTTTTTTTAACAAGATCCATATATGATTTGGATATTATCAAGTCAACATTAATGGGGAATACATACCCATGAAAACCATTTGAATTAGGTATGTACACATTGAGTGTTTGGTCATTCCATTCAGGTTGAAAATGCACTAGCTATTTTCATGGATCTTATGAACCAAGTGTTCCATCAGCAGCTCAACCCATTTTTATTATTGTTTGTGGACTAAGTATTGCTCCACATCAGGATAGAGGAAGAAAAAAGATAGAACCCATTTCCTATTCTAGGCACAGATTGGGACCAGCGTCTCTATGCCAATCTCATCAAGTTCACTTTATGGATCTGATAAGTTAATTTTTTGGTCAAATTTCCATATAACATGGGGTAAATGTGAACCAATAGTAAAAATAGATTTTTTACATTACTTTTTGTATATATTTAACATTAGTTCTTCAAGAGATGTCTTTAAAGGATAAGCTGTAAATATTTTTTAAAATGTCATTTATTAAAACAGACTGTAAAATGTATTTTTTCGATTTTTCTACATCATATTTTTAAAAAACAATGTGAAATATAATCTTAAATTTGGGTTTTTTAAAAAATAGAGACATTAAAAATACTATTTTCACTCTAGGGATTTACAAACCATTATGAAAAACTTGATCTTTCATATCGAGTTTCTAAAAACTAACATAAAAAATTCATTCGTCAAGTCAGTTTTCTAGAAACATTCATGAAAATATTTTATTTTGAAAAATAATATTCTGTTTGGTTTTATTTATAAATGGAAAATAAATTATTGATAAAAGACATATCTTAGAGACCATACTAAATCTAGAAAAAACATAAATATTTGACATAATTTTAACGGTTGTCGAAGTGTTAGTGGATATAATTTTATTCAAAGGAAAGATGTTATGAGGCATTCAAAGCTTCATCTTAGAAGTAATTTTTGAATCCAAAAGAAGATTGTTAGTTTTACTATGATTCAAAGAATTATTCTTCATTATAATAAAAATATAATCATTAGGAAATTTAAAAATTAAGAATAAAATCATAAAAAATATTGGAAAAATATTTACCAATACCCTGACGAGATCACCAAAAGAATTAGTAATGGGTTGATGATGAAAATAAAATGAGTTAATCTAATAGGATGATGATGATAAAAATAATTTATCATAAAATTAATATATTTGGAGTGTGGTAGCATATAAATGACATTATAAAAGTGAACATAGTATTATAAATTTTAGGATGAAATTGAAAATTTTGATATCGTTCAATAAAAAAATAAAAATTCAACATTGATGGGATATAATAGTTTATCATTCACATTGGTTTTATAGTAAATTTCATCAAAAGATATTAATATTTTAATTTTTCACACTGATTTTATAATACTTGACATGAATAAATATCTTTTCACATGTGTTTTATTATAACCAATTGAAAAACTACATTAAAATTTAACTTACACATAAATTTCTTGATAACTATCATGAAAATATAAAAAAAGATTCAATTTTCATGTTATTTTTATGATAAAAAATGTATAAAACTATCTTTTCACATCAGTTTTATGATAACCGACATGAAAATCTATCCATTATAATTTTTTATACATAAATCGACATTGAATCTAATTTTTCACATCATTTTCACAAAAATCAGACATTTATAATATTTACAAACATGTAACTCATTTCCCAGTCTCCTATTTTACAAAACATGGAGCTAAAATGGAGTTACAAATAAAATATTTTTGTCACCGTAAGTTTAACTTCTCTAGGAATTCATTTTGAAATTATCAAATTCTCACATCCATAACTTTGGATCCGTTAGTCCGTTTAATATCCAAGAACACTCAAATCAATGTTTGGAAGATGAAATATTTTTTTAAAAAAAATTATTAACATTTGTTTTATGAAAAATATAAATTAAAATATATCTTTTAATCTTGTTTTTTTATAAAATAATATTAAAATTCCCCAATAATTACTTCTAACATTGGTTTTTTTCGAGAACCCATGTTAAAAGTAATTTTTCTCATCAGTTTTTTAGATAAACGATGTTAATAGTATTGTTTCTTTTTCATTATAAAATAATTGATTTGAGTGGTCAGGGAGCTTCAATGGACTAATGGATAAAAAGTTATGGATTTTGGAAGTTTATTATCTCTAAAGATGTCTTATAGAAGTCCAAATTATGACAAATATAAATTTTAATCTGTAACTCTATTTTAGCTCAACAACTTGTAAAATAGAATATAGGTAAATGAAATAAATGTTTATAACCATTATTAATTTTATTTTTTTTAAAAACAGATGTGAAAAAATGTCTAATTACATTCATTTGTGAAATAATTGTTGGTAAAATTTATCTTTTCCAGTCGGTTATCATAAAAACAATGTGAAAAATAAATTTTTTAATAATTTTTCATGAAATAAATCGAACAATTTATGTGAAAGTTAAAATCTAATATCCCACCAATGCGGAATTCTAATTTTCTATTACACATCATCAAAATTTTCAATTTCCACATATAGTGTTTTATGTTTGTTATCCAAAAATTGATTTAAAAATACATTTTTCCAAATTGGGTACTAAATAACCAACCCAAAAAAGCCTTCCATGTGGTATTTTAACATTATTATTTCTGAAGCCAATGGTAAAAGTGGTCTTTTAATGATAATTCCAAAATAATCAAATCTAAAATCACTCAAGTAATACTTTTTACATCGGCCTTGATGAACAGACTATAAAATGGATATGTTAAAAAACATTTTTCTATTAATGGACCCTAAGAAAATTAGATAAGTGATTTCATGGTAGAAACTATGAGTTTTCATTGAGATCATGAGCTTCCTAGGCTTAGAAGGGCGTTATAGATGGTTTTACAGAGATTTATCTCTGCTCACTTATCCTATGAACATTCTCAACCAAAAATGGGGTAATGTTTGAATGGTGATAGTAATGTTATCTATCTTTTGAAGAGATCAATCGGACATTGAACACTTCTAATATTTTATCCTACCAGAATCTAGAAGGGGATATGTGGTCTATTGTGATTCTTTTGTCATGGGTATTGGGTGTGTTATAATGTAGGATGATCATGTGGTGGTGTATGGATCACACCATCTCTAACCACATGAAAGGAATCACTGAACCCATTACCTAGAACTGGAAGTGGTGATGCATTTCATGAAGACGTTAAGTTATAATATCATCAATGGAAAATTTATAGTCTACTATGACTATAAGATTTTGGCCAATATGTTATCTATGAAGAACCTAAATCTGAGGATGTGGCAATGGGTCAAGTACCTTTATGGGTTTAGATTTGATTTTTTCTACACCTAAGGCAAGGCGGTGTTGTAGTGGATTCCCTATGTAAGATAATTTTAGTTCAATTTGTAATGAATTTTTGTGATGGGTGGACTTCGACGGGGATTGTAGCCCAGATTCACCTGAAAACCAAGTTGTAGAGTAGAGTCATGTTGTTGGAAAATATTCAATGGAAACCATATCTTCAATATCTTATTTGAGAAGATGAACCAAATGATTATCTATTCCAGTGATTTAGGTAGATTCTAAATGGTGGAGAGGTTCCCAGCAAGTGGTAATTATCTTTTGAAGGAATTATTTACTTCATGGGTTACTTCATGGTGTTGTTATTATTTCATATGGTTTTGATGCGCGATATCCACCAGTATAAGTGGGTTATTCATCCTCAAACCGATAAGATTTTTTAATGACATGTGACACCAGTTTTGGTGTCTAGGTATGAGGCATGATATAGATGTCTTCATATCCCAATGCTATACTTTTCGTCAGGTTAAATTTGAGCACCAAAGGCCCATAGGTTTTCTTTATCCACTCCCATTCTAACCATTAAGAGGGTTTAGGTCACTATAGACTTCATCATTGGATTGAATCATAACTCCTTTGAAAGAAACTCCATTTTTGGTAGTTATTGAATATTTGACAATGTCCACCCATTTCATTTCGATCAACGATTTTTCCAAGGTGGATGAACTGAGCTGTTTGTATGTTGAAGAGATTTTGAGGCTTCATAGTGGGCCATCAGCTATCACTTAATAAAGGGGACCCCATTTAACATCTCAATTCTAATAAGTCTTTTATAATGCAATGGGGTCTTTCGTCAAACCCATTATGTCATATCACCCTCAAAATTATGTTTGGACTAAGATGGTGAACCTTGTTTTTGATGGAACTTTCTATACATTTGTGTTTGATTTCAGAGGCTCATCGGATAACCAACTATGATTTATGAAAAAAATTTCTAATAATTTCTACTAATCATCTATAAAAATGGGTCCATTTAAACTTCCCTATGTTCGTCCATGTCAATTGCCTCTATGCTGGGTAGAAAATTGTGATAATTATTTACTAGGACCAAGCCTTGTGAAATTATTTTCTGATAACCATAAATACTATGCTAATCAGCATAACTACACCATGGTGTTCTTAGTGGGTGACCAAGTGGTTTTGATGGTGATACCAAACATAGGTCACCGTCATATTTGTAAGTTGGGGAAACTTATTTCAAGGTATGTCATAAATTTTAATATTATCTAAATAATTGGTAATGTGGCATACTAGTCTACTTTACTATCCTAGTTGACATTGATCCATCATGTATTCTATGTCTCCCAATTTATGAAGTCTAACCCAGACCCAACTCATGTACTATACTTGGACGATTTGGAGCTAGAATATGACTTGTCCATGTTCGAGCTACTGATGTGGATTGTGGATTCCCAAGAGAATGTGATTTAGCAGAAATCCATACATTTTTTTTGATTCCTATTCATGAAATAAAATGATGAACATGATACATTGGAATGAAATTTATGGGTGGAGGAGAACTTCCATCATTTATTCTCAAATTACATTTCATTTTGACTTTTTGATGGAAGATAGTTTCATAGTGGGTAGAACTATCACAACAGTTGTGTTATTTTGATTTATTTTCTATTTTAATTTTGGTGTCACCTTTAGTTCATGACATATTCCGGAGTTTTTTTAGAAAAATAGAGTTTTTAGTAAGGACAAAAGGAAACGCATGGTTAGGGGAAACTATGCACCAAACTACTACAAACTATGTGACTAGGATAACAGAACTTTCCCACTTTCTTGGACTAACACAAAGACATGCAACCATCCTAGACTAATTGTGTGACCAAACCATTGAAATTGTCTTGGATTCATGTCTAGGAACACTAAAATGACCCCCTTCAATTAAACCATATTATTATACTTCTTATTGGAGAGAGGTGAAACAAGGTCTGGTAGAATGTGTATCTAATTCATGTGGCCAGCCAGCACATTAGAAATATTAAATTTCATACTTTTACACACTAAATTTAAGACCCTAACACCAATTTCTCATCCCATTCAACCCCTAACCCCTTTTATAACCTTTATATCCTCCTAATATACACCTTTCATAAATTTTGGGTGGGCTTGGTCTTTGAATATTCTAGAAACACTCAAGTAAGTCCCTCTTCACTTTTCTTCCTCCTTATCATTTTTATATTTCATCTTATTTATTATTTTCTCACTGTTATTGTAGTTGTGTTGACTAATATTGAGATAAATATCCTTTTTGGGGTTAACTAATTCTATTATTGGGGTGTTATTGTTTCCTTAAGGCTTTCTCTAAGTGAGACATATGGTTTCCAACTAGTTCCTTGTGACTTCAAAAGATTGATAGGTGGTTCCATCCATTGATATTAATTTATTATATTATTATACTTGATTTGGTTTCCAAATAATATTTATAAATTGTGTGGGTAATTTGAATGCTATTTTCCAAGGTTTTTGGTCTGCGTTAATTATTGAATAGTGAATTTCCCTTTATAAATAGTTTTTACAAGTGTGGTTTCAATTATTGGAATTTTGATTATAAAATAGTTATTTCAGTAGGTATGGAAATTGGATATAGAAATTGGTAACTCTAGGTATCTAGGTTGGTTTCTATAGACTAATACTCTATTTGGGTTGGATATGGAAGGCCTCGGGCTCTCTAAAAAGTTCACTCAATAATAATAACTAAGATAATTATGATGAATAGACTACAAGAACATTGGATGGGACCTCTCTAACATCTCACACACAAGATAATTCAATATGGTTTGATCACCAAGGTATAATTATTATAGGTCCCTAACAACCTATCTATATAGGTATTATCCTATGGTTATTTGGTTTTGTTTTGAGCTATTTAAAATTTCATTTTCACCATTTGACCTATTTTATAAATAAAACCTATATTAATTTTAAAATTATTTAAATTTATAATTTTTAAAACTAGCATGTTGATTCGTCATTGAATTTCTTTACATTGATTTTTTTTGTTTTATCATACTGGTAAATTTAGTTATCAACCTATATGAACCTTTAGTTTAATATTGACCATGTTATGTCTGGGCTAGGTAAAATTAATGGCTTCTGTGGTTGAAATAGTGGATCATTATATTAAAGGTTCCTTTTGGGTTATTGTTGTGGTGGCAACATGGGGGGTTGACCCAGATGCCACATTGACGTTTTGTTTGTTTTATTGATCACCGCCATATTTTCAATGGTCCAAATTCTAATTGTACTTGGTTAATGTGTAATTTCACTTTTTTATTTTTTTCCCATGTTTTTGTGATGGCATTACTTGAATGATTTTGTGTTGTATGAAATTATTTTTTGTGGATTGTTAATTATCTCATGGTACAAACCTTTCAAAAAAGAGTTCTTTGATGTCTATGAACTAGTTTATTTCCATAAAGGATCAGGAACACCCTTCAGGACGTGTCATAGGTTAGGTCAGGTGTCAGGTTAGATGGAATCCTAGATTGGTTTTTGAAAAATTCCATATATGTAACCCACATTCCTTAAACATGGGGTTAAAATTGATTAAATATATCCTTATGTTATATTATCTATGTGGAACACTAATGAATGTACATTATATGAATGTGATAGGTGGGGATTGAAATGTATATCCCTTCAATACATTTGGAAATGTTTTTATCTCATGAGATTCCATATATGGTGAATGTGAAAATATTCTACGAATACTATGTTGTGTTTTCAAGGAGATGATCCTTTAATTATGTTTTATGATGTCATGTTTTATATTTTTTCAACATTTTTATGTTTCCTTCATGCTAACATTTTATATCATTTTTTGGTATTTAGGTTTATTATTTTCATCCCACTTATTCTACCTAAATATATCTACTGACTCACATTTATTACTCTAATCATGTTATGATTTTATTATTCCCTTACTAAGCTTTATAGATCACCCATTTCTTATGTATGTCAATGGGTAATCCCGTACAATTTTAAATGATCTAGGGAATATAATTGAATGTTTATTGTTTATTTAAAATAATGTTTTTACCCATGTTTTATGTTACCTTGTCATGTACATAATTTCCAAATGACACTTGGCATCATGATAGTATGAGTTTTTATTATATCAACCTTTATGTAATAAATATTGAAATAAGGTGTATTAAAGATATGGATTTTCATAATTGGTATCAGAGAATAGGCTACTTATTTTTGGGATTTTGATCATAAAACTATTGTTAAAGCCTCGTGGATAAAACTAATCATAAGAAAAAAATCCTAAAATTTGGTAATGTATATAGTAAGTGGTTTCCAAGAAAATGAGTCAATGTCTGGATAGTACAAGTAGATATTGATTTCGTACAGTTTTACCTATGGGTAATAAACCTAAAAGGGAACATTGAGTTGGACATGATTGAAAACTAGTGCATAACAACATGACTTATTGTGCACCTGGTTTGACACTATCAGGGGATATGATTTTTTAAATTATCAATCTCTTTATGAATAATTATTAAGCGAAAAAATTCCCATAAGATTTTATAGATCATGGATTGAAACCTAAAAATTCATAAATTAATTAATATATGAGTTATCCATTAAATTTTCATAGTTTCCCATTTATGTCTTAAATAGTTTTAATTTTTTCATCCCTAATTTCCACATTTTTTATTAAATGGCTTGAAATATGAAAAATTAAGTAAGAAACCCATGGGAGTGGTAATTTTATAATATCCAAAATGAGATGCCCAGCCCAATGGGAGTTGGAGTAAGAAAATTCATGAAAATAATTTCAAAATTAACTCATGATTTGACCCAAAAATTGAATATGTACTCTCCCCAAGAATGATAATGTTTCAATTGAAACCATTAAATAAAATAGGACTCTAGAATTTAGTGGATTCAATGATATATTAATTACAGAATAATGGATTAACTCCACTGAAAAGATATCCTCCATACTTAAATTATATAAGAAATTAAAGGAAATGTTTGTTGTTTATTGTATGGAAGGATAAAATGGTTAGTGGTGGATATGGGTCAAAAATAATAATCTTGATGAGGAGATTGACGTGATGGATTGGAAGAATGTTTGGGAATTTTTTTTATAAATAGGTTCCGTTTACTCTTCAAATAAAAATGGGGAGGTATTTCCTTGTCCATAAGTAAAAAGGGTGACAATACAACAGGGATTATGGGGAAGAATTTATAAAAATTTCCCAATTCATCTCCAGATTTATCATCTCACCTTAATGTAAATTTTACTATTTTTTGTTGGGATAAATCCAAGTGATTGAAAATATTTATAAATTGAAGACATTGATAGATATAATGATATTGTCTGATATGCCATAAAATTCAACATGTTGGTTAGAGATGATAAGTGTAGAATGGATTTTAATCCCAGTGATGTGATGTAGAAAACTCATCGTGTAATGAAAATATAACACCTCACTTATCAAAAGTGTGGGAAGAATCATCCTAGAAATTTTCTAATGGTGACAAGGAAATGCCTTAGGTAATGGAAGGAAGGGAACCTAAATAGATATTTATGATGGAAGAAACCCACCAAAGTGATGGAAGAAAGGAAATACCTAGTCAAAATTTAGCCTATTTTCCAATTTTTTTTATACAAGGAATAAAGAAACTATGTGAATCAATGCAAGAAGCCAAGGGTTGTTGATGATATCTGATGACAAAAACCTCTAAGTTCAAAATATAATGTTTTATATTATTCCATCACAATTGTTGATTTTTTTATTAGTTATAAAGTTTTGATAGGTAAACTAGTTATTAATTCAGTTATTGTGAACACAAAATTTGATTATGGTTCTATGAATTCATTCATATCATGAAAGTTAAGTCAAACTTTTCAAACACTACCTCAAAACATATAAGTAAAGTTATCGAGGAAGAAGAAAAATGGTTTAATTAATTCATCCCAATCATATAACTCATCCACTATAATAAATTGGATTAATTTCCGAGATTACATTATGATAATATATTTAGAATAATCTAATGCAATTATGTGTATTGATTAACTATCCTTATATGGAGACAAAATAAATTTCTGAGGGAAAAAAACCACCCCTAATATCATGAATCGTACTCTGATTATATATATGTGTATGGTGAAGGACATATCTCATTTCGTATCATCATCTTAAGCATTGATATTTTTTCACTATGAGAATGTAATTTTTTCACAAATTATTGAGAATAAGGAAAATATGATCCTTTAAGTCATTCTCATTCGAAGGGAATACACAATGGTGTTTCCAAAAGAATTGTTTGGTCTTCCTCCAATCCAAGAGGTTGAGTTCGATCAAACTTATTCCCATAGACATTCCAATATGCATGAATCCATATTTAAAAGTCATTTTTAACGTGAAGAGCTGAATAAAAAATTACAGTAGAATCTATAAAGGGTTTATAAACCCATGTAATTAACTATGGGTTGAACCAGTGATTTTTAATAAGAATAATGAAGGATCAATATGCCTCTGGATTGATTATCATGAGATAAATAAGATCATGATGAAAAACATGTATCCCCTACAATGGATTGATGTAATATTTGATCAGTTATATAGATCCCATGTTTATCTAAGGTGGATCCTTAGTCAGGACACTGCTAAGTAAATTTGAAGAATATGTATATCCCTAATACTGCTTTTTTGTACAATGTATGGGCATGATGAGTTCATAGTGATCGAATTTTGACCCGCTAATTCTCTAGAAATATTTATGGACTTTATGAATAGAGTCCATATGGATTACCTCAATAAATATTTGGTATTTATTTTAGATTCATTTATTATCTAGTCTCAATGAAAGGAGGAACATGATAAGAATTTGAATGTTTTGCTGAATGCTTTGAGTATGGATTTTTTTGTAAAGTATAGTAAATTTGTGTTTTAGGAGGATAAATTATCCCTCATGGGTCATGTTATCATGGTTAAATAGATATTTTTGGATCATTTAAAAATAGAGGCAACTTAAGTATAGTCCAAACCAACATATGCGACAAAAATATGTATTTTACATATATTAGTTTTGTGCTATCAATGAATTGTTAGAAACTTATCAAGATTTTCATGCCCACAAACCTATATAACATGAAAAGGAGGTAATTTCATCATTACTAATGACAATGAATGGATATTTAAAGAGTTTAATAAGGGGTTTATCACTTCATATGTGCTTAAATTACCAATCAATAGGGATTGATTTTCATTTTTCAACGATACACCCAAAAAAAATTTTGATTGTGTCCGCATTATATATAATAAATGATAACCTATAAATTCTTATAATTAATGATACATGAGTATAAAATACCCAATACATGATCTATAATTTGATATAGTGATCTTTGCGTTGAATAATTGGAGAAATTATCTCTACGGGGAGAAGTGTGGCATATATACAGACCATAAAATCCTTAAGTATATATTAACCAAAAAAGAGATTAATATGTTCTGATGGAATAAGTTATATCTGATCAAGGACTATTATTGAACAATTCATTACCATCCTAGGAATTCAAAAAAGTGGCAGATGCAGTAAGGAGAAAATATCATGAAACCCTATCCAGAATGAGAATTTTATGGGATCTAATCTACTTTGACATGAAAATGATGGGAATTGGAATAATAAAAGGATATTATTATTACCATTCTCAAATATATTACCAATAATATATACTTTATAGTATTAATGAGTCCTAGAAAGATGATTATGAGCTATAAGAAATGTTGCAAATATTCTAAAGTTCATCTTTTTTAATATTAGATTTATAAGGTTTAGAACTCAAATATATGCCCCATAACAACCATAACATGAGAGGGAACATCAAGATAGCGTGAATATATAATAACAATATATTCATAAGGAAGGTACTAAGATGTATAGTGATTTTAAAAAAAAAATTGGCCGGATTACAAAAAGAGGGAGATTGTGGTGTTTGTATCTCTATTCTTAGTATCCCAACAAGTCAAGTCAGAATGACAGAAGTTTATGTGTATGATGAAACCATTTCCTATAACAGTTATAAAATAAAAAATTGTAACCATGGATTTCATCAGAGGAATCCTCTGGACAACTAAACTCAATAATATCATATTGGTGGTATTCAATCACCTCACAATGTTGGAACCTTTCATTACTTTGAGGAAATATTTCTCTCTTGACCAAATCACCAATATATATATAAAGGAAGTGGTCGGACTACATAGAGGTCCACTTTATATTTTATATATTAAAGTTTATAGGTTTACCTGAAGGTTTTAGAAAATATTTTAGAAAGAGTTTGATATAGAACTGAGTTTCATCACTACTTATCAAGCACTGATGGATAGTCATTCTGAATGAACCATTAAAAATATATAGAATATGTTGAGATCTTGTTAAATATATTTACATGGATTCTAGGATTAAAACTATACTCCAGTAGAGTTATAATATAAAAATTTTTTCTATTAATTCATTAAAATAGATCATTATGAGGATTTATATGGGAAGTTGTCTCAGATTCTGACATGTGGGAATGTAGTTAGAGAGTGGAAGCTTATGGTACATGATATTTTATAAGATATAATATATAAGGTTCAAACCATTCATAGGTATTTCAAATCTACTCAATGTCGATAGAAAACATATGAATAAAATCATTGATGAAACCTGGAATTTGAGGTTGGATAAAAGGTTTTCCTTGGTATATCACTGTAGAAGAATGTCATGTGGGTTGGGAAGAAGGGTTAGCTTAGTCTAAGAGGCATCATACTATTTGAGATCATTGATCACAAAAGTGTTTTTTAATATCGACTAGCACTCCCACCTAACTTATCTCAAGTACACTATGTGTTCTATGTATCCCTCTAGAGGTATTTTATACCATAAACCTCACATATACTAATTCTAGAGGTGGTACCATTGGAGAATGATCTTTCATATGATGATCATTTGGTGAAGTAATTATATTGTAGAGACAATGTTTTATGAAACAAGACAACTCACCTAGACAAAGTGTTATGGTAAAACCACATGTTTAAGGAAGTAACATAGGAACCAGAAGATATGATGAAATGAAATTACCCTAATCTATTTTAGTGTATTAAATAAAAATTTAAAGTTTGAACTTTCTTATGGGGGAATAATGTAATGACCTAACCATTTATTCACTTATTAATAAATAAATTCCTTATCATGTAAGTAGTTATAGAAAAAACATGCACTACATTGTCTATTTTATATAGTTACTATCAATAGTAATTAAAATAATTTTATGAATCATAAATATTGTAAATATAGAAATTTTACAATGATGTTTAATATTATTATATTAAGTGTTTTTATATATTCTAATTAATGCTGATTAAAAGAGTGATGGACCTTACAAATAGGATGTGACCCAATGATTCCCATATATTGGAACTTTAGAGGGAGATAGAATCACTGGGATTTTCCCGTAACTAGTACTAATCTAGGATTCATCATTTAAAGCATGAAAAAACGCATTTATGAGATATTTCAAGCTCACCAAGATCATGGTCCAAATCTTGTTCTCTGAACCACCCTATGAAAATCTCACTATAACAAAACTTCCCCATAAGTAATTATCTAGTTTATGAAAGGGTTAAAAATATATACCACAAAAACATTAATTTTTAAATTCTCTTTTCAATAAAATAATGATTATATTTATTCATTTTTATTAATAATATTTAAATTATTAAATAATATTCTTGATAAAAATTTGATTTTGATATGATGGATCTGAATTTATATCTTTTGGAAATATATATTTTAAATGAAGTCACAATCTTTGATGAATTCAATAATATTTAAGACAAATCATATATTAATAAAATATCATTATTAAATAATTATTATTATTTATATATTATAATATATTTTTATTCAGTCAAATGTAATTTACGTAAGGTTCAAAAACAATTATTTTAAAAAAACAATAATTATTCAATAAATATAATTTTTTTAAATTCAAAATCATCATTTTTAGTAAATTATTTTGATGAAATAATTTTATTTTAAAATCATCACATTGAAATTATCCAATGTTTTTTTCATATTTTTCAAGGAAATTCTTATTTTTGGATAAAAATTAAATTTTTTATATTTATATTTTATGTATTATGAAATTATTAAATCCAAAAAAGTGATTTAAAAAATAATAAAAATGGTATCCATGACCATAATTTTGTTTTCCATTCTAAATAACGTGTTTCAAAGGTTAGTTTTTTTTTATTTTTATAATCCCTTATTGAATCACCCAAAACCAATATTATATTTTAAGATTTTAAAATCAATATTATATAAAAATGACTCACTTCCACATCACCAAGTGTACTGTTTTTAAGGGGTTTTGTTATTAGAATTATAAAATAATTAAATGAACTATTATTTGGTTGAAACTATGGGAAAACCATATGTTGTTTTTTTGTTTGGATTAATTTTTCATATATAGTCTAAAACCTATGTTTGGACATTAATTAAGAATTATCCTATATTTTTATATATAAACTACCTAGCCTCTCATTTCTCTTCAATAAAAACCCTTGAAGAATTAATTTACTCATTACTTCCCTCAATTGATCCCTCCCATGGTTTTTCCAATATCTTAATAATCTTTTCCCATGATTTTAGAAGATCCCTCTCAATGTAAGGGATCCTCTCCCTAACCTCTTTATTCAAGAACCTTATTTATATTTTTCCTATTTTCCAAATGTTCATTTGGAAAATATTTTTATATATTCCTATTATTGTTATTATTAATTTCATGTTATTATATATCCATTTAACTCAAATTTTACACTTCTATGAATCTTTATATCCCCAGTTATGCTACTGAAATTATCCAACACATTTCCATGCAAAACATTTTCACAATGAATACCCATCCTCATTTACACGCAAGTTTATTCACATAGATGTAACTATAATTCATTTATTGGTCACTTCTATGTTTTTAACCAACAATAAATAACCCTGGGATTAAAATGAGGAAATATATAATCATGTTGTATAATCTATGTGGCACTCTTATTCATGTGCAATATATGAAACCGATAGGTGTGATAATAATTATATATCCCTATAGTGTATTTGGTAATGTTTGTATATCATGAGATTCCCTGTATAGTGCATTGAAGGTTCTAAAATTCACATTATGTTATTCGTTCAGGGTAGTTATCCTTGAATTATATTTATGATGTCATGTTTTATGTTGTTTTCACATTTCTATGTAGAATGTATGTTTTCATCGCATATCATATTTTGATGATGATGTTTATGATTCACACCACTCTTATATTAACTGGATATTCCTATTGACTCACATATATTAATATTATAATTTTATTATTTTATTATTGCCTTAATATGATTTTTATCTCACCCTTTTTTGTGTATGTCCTTAGGTTATCCAATGCAGTTTTAGAATATCCAATAAATATAAGGGAATATTTATGAGTTTTTAAAATAATTATATTGAACCCATGTTTTAATTTATTATTTCATGTAACTAATTTTCCAAATATAGTAGGCCTCATGATATTCCGAGCTTGTATTATTTGTATGTTTATATAGTTAATTTGGAATTAATGTTTATTAATGATATGGTTTATCATAGAACTAATCATAACTGAAATGAAATAAAACCATATCAGTCATTAATATATCAAATACACCTTGAAAATAATCCCAGCCAAGCATCAGTTCATCACAAAAGAGAACTTGATATCAACCCCACGAGTGTTACAATACTCTGGGCACAAAATAAATCTCAATATCACTCATCTTCTATGGGTAGTGACCCCCTATCATGATCATATTTTGCACTAGGTTTTTTTACATGTCTATATTTATACTTATATTTCTAGGACTCCCATCACATGTCAAACAATGTAGGTTATAAAGCAATAGAACAATAGTTTATCACATAAAATATATTTCTAGAATTTCAAATTAAACATAATCTCACCTCCTACACCCTTAAAATTAATATCCCCTTTTCCTTTTCCATTCATAAGAATCACAATAATAAATAACAATATAAAACATCCCACAAGGGTTAGTAATCCACAAAGGCATGGAAATGTCATGGGGCCCAATATAGTGTCTTAATTGTTTTACAAAAAATATGTTTAAAAGTGTTAACCATGATTTTGAAAAGTATATGAGAATTGAAATATAATTTAATACCCTTTTAAAATATCAGTCCACACTCTCGTCAAAATCTATCAATCATAACAAACATTAAAACTCTTTTAGGGGCCTAATAATTTTAAAAAATTATCTTTTTAAACGACAACCACCTTTTGAAAAAATAAATCATTAGAAATATCCATTCTTCCAAAACTACTATTCCACTTTTTTATAAAAAATTATTCTATTGTCAAAAACCAATTACAGATAATATGAATCCCTTAAAATATCCACATGAGAATTATCTAATAACACTTAGCATGGAATATGTTTATTCTACATTTTGAAATCATTTGAAACCCACATTAAAGCATTAATGGCAATATATATAGAAATAATTTGAAAGATAAATCTTTTAAAATCATACAATATTTTATGACATGAATAATAAATATATTCATAGAAACACCTACCACATCCATGTGGAAACACAACTGAAACCTTTCACCTTTAGTGGAGAACACACAACTGAATAAGAAGACATATTCTACAACCCTATTTAACCCAAATCCACATAATTATACTCATATTTAACATTAATCTCAACATGAAAAATGTTTAGGGTTAATGACAAAAGAAAAACAAGGGGGAGAAAGGGGAAGAGGGGGATAGAGGAATGGAGGAGCATGACTAGAAATACCACATGGTATAATAAAGGATAGTGACCCAAAATTGAAGGATTATGGGGTGGATGAAATACCTCTTGTCCCATAACCTCAATTGAACATGTAGGAGAAGAAAATAGGTCATATTACATGATAAATAAAATCGGGTAGAGGCATAATTTTCACATTTAAATGAGAACTAGGAATCTTTCATAGTATGGCCATAAGGATTAGAAAACTATGTGCCAAAAATGTAGGTGACACTAGATATAAAAAATTAACATTCATTCTTTCAAAACCACATGAAATAAATGAAAAATAAAACATGAAAATATAAAAACCTATCACATGGTTGTCTCAGTGTTACCACAAACCTTTTTCAACACATGCGCTGCACAAATTACACATAAGGTTACATTGTATGGTCTCTACTAAGACAAAATAGATTTCCCTAAATTATGGGATAATTGTTCCTTGTAAACCAAGAATTTTAAAAATGATTTGAAATGTATACCTGTAGATACCAAATCTTGACAAACAAAGACATTATATTAATTTTTCAAAATACCTAATACATAACAAAAACAGACACCAAAGGATCGTAATAGTTTAGTGTCTTTGGAGACTGAGAATATAATCTTCTAATCTCGGTGAAAGATCTTCAACATCTCTCGTAATGATCTTCTTTTTTTCTTACCTAAAACCTTTCTTTATATCCTTGGAAAAATAAAACATATAAAGGGTGAGCTCAAATGTTCATTAAGGGAAATCATGGAGAAAATAAAACAAACCATATACATTTTATCTTCAAATCATGACTATAATATTTAAACATCAAAATCTTGAGAAATGACATATAACATGGCAGTACGTAAGGCATAGATCATAAAGAAACATTAATAATGATAAAATAGCATGGGAATAAAACTTGTAATTGTGGAAAAACATTAATCACATGATATTATTTCCATATTAGCCAAGCTATTACTGCCGAGACCATCATAGTGGAAAAAGTCCCTTTCTGAATCAAGTTCACTCCTCATTCCAGTCCTGTAACACTGAACTACATTAACTTACCATTTCATCCATGTCTATCTAATGAGATATAAATATTTACCCAATGAATTGAAGGGATATATAGGTCCTACCCATCTCAAAATGAAATCATCATTACTTGTTCCACAACATAATCATAAATCATTCATCATAACCGAAAGAATAAAATTGGTTTCATAAACATCATCCCATCATAACATAATACATATAAAACAAACAGATATCATTTCATCAATTGAACATTGAAACCATGTAAATCAAAGAGACATTATACTTGAAACATACACATGTGAAATAATTTCATCTTAGATGGGAAATGGTTTTGATAAATCACTTGAAATGATTTCTTGTGAAAAATATCCTTTCCTTTCAAAATCATTTTCTTTTCAAAAAATACCATGATAATTTAAAATAAAAGTATTTTGTTGAAAATATTCATAAATTCTTTTATAAAATGCTTCATGAAAATGAGATGTTATGAAACCGTAAAAATCCATTCACACCGTATAAGTTAAAAATAACATTCATCTCATACTTTTGTCAGAAAAGTCAAAAAGTTCCTCGTGTGGTAAAAAAAAGTAAGATTCCTTTAATAACAAGTGGTAAATTTCAAAAATGGGTAAAAAGGACTTTAAAAATACATGAAAACATTTTTAGAAAACATGGGAATGGATTATAACAATAACCCCATTAAAAACTTACGAATAATAATCTCGAATAAGAACGAAATTCGAATAGTTATCCCTTACCTGAGGTCCGATATGCTTCATACGTATTCAAACCTCCTGTATAATGATTTAAATAATGTCATTGAATTATTAAAGAATCATATTCATTGTTATGATATCATATATGGTTCACTTATGAATTTATATTACACTTTCTTTTGTAAATTCTATGTTAAAGCAGCGTTTGGGGTAAAATCGTTTTATTTATCATACGTGTTTGGACATGTTGTTCTTGATATTATTATTACATATATCTTGATTTACTTACTTCCAGAATGTAAATAATGACTTATATATAATATATATACTCATTACATATATATATATATATATATATAATAGATAGATAAATGAAATGAAATACACTGGTCATGGAGACGGTAGGCCGTACGTACGCATGAACGCTATTTTAGTTTCCATGTTGAATTGAATGAAATTAAGTAGATGAAATAAATATATATATACATAAATAAATTAGCACTATTATGTCATATATTTCATGATTAATTATTATATATACTTTATAATCATTTTTTAATTTTTAACATGGAAAACGAATCTCATCGCGTCGTGGAAACGGTAATCCGTACGTACGCACGAGCGATGATATCATTCCCATATTTATTGAATGAAATTTTAGAGGATGATATAATATCTTAGAATCAGTATGATGTTATAATAACCATATATAGTTATTTTTTATACCATTATACCAATCCATGTAAGGTGGTGGTGAAAAACAAATTACACAACGACGTGGAGACGACATTTCGTACGTACGCATGGGCGGTGATTTCATTTTCCATAGGATGGATAGAAGGTGAAATAGGGTTGATTCATATTTATAATAACGTATCAGAATATATGTAATACTGATGTTATTACATTATAATGAAACATATAAAGAGGAAGAAGTTGAAGATGAAGGAATCTTGAAAGAATTGGTAGAAGAGATTACCTCTTCTTCGACGCACCTCCTTTAAACTTCTTCTTAGGGAACTATAGTTTGTCTTTTGAGAATACCATAACCTCTATGATATAACTAGGTAGGTTTAGAAGAATAATTTTAAGGGATTTTATAAACTTCAATGCTCAAAAGGGTGTGAAGAGAAGAGGGGATGGTGAATTTTTATAAGGGAGAAGAGGGGCACCTTTGGAAAAACTTAAAATATTATTTTATAATAGAGTCATTTTCTGTTTATAATTGCTCCAAAGTGACTTATTTCGAAGATAAATTTGGTATTGGTCGAAATCATCTCAAACAATAGGTTTTATACAAGTTTAGGTTACTATTTTAACCTTATCATTTAGATTTAACTTTAAGTTAAATAATTTAACTTTTACTGTGTCTTCTTGTTCTCTTACACTATATGGTCAATAAACATACTATAATAAGCAAAAAGAACCCAATTTGGTAAATTATCAATATATATAACCTTATATAAGTCATTTGGCCAAACCTTATATTTTTAGGAATAAAATAACAATTAATAATATAATTTTTGTTTTAAAAAATATTTTATGTCAATTATGATACTATTTGGTACTTGATTTTTGTGAAAATTATAACAGCATGATAGCTCTAAAAAGGTTAATTAAATATATAATAAATTGTCATATTAACCTATAAAATTAGTGGAATTCATAAAAAGTCTAAAATTACATTTATTTGGGTATTTATAATATCAATTATGTTAATATTTCATTAATAAGGTAATTACTTCATCATCATTATGTCATAAATAAATTAAATTATTTAATGCCTAAAAATTATAAATAAAATACCACAATGTAGGAAATATTTTTATATTTCTAATGAATATTTATATTTAAATTTATCTTATGTATAACATTAAATTAGAAATGTTTTAGTTATTAAACATTGATTTTAACAATTTTAATTCTTCTTTATGTAAAATAATAATAAATGACCTAATCTAATCCAAGTGGACATAATGGGTAATATTTTATCCCTATGGTTGTTTTTGGTCGAATTAAACTTATCCAATATAATTTGTACATGTGTTAGGGTAATAATATTATCATTTTTACCCTCAAATACCCTATTTACTTTTAACTGTGGTAAATAAAATTAAAAAGTTAATATTCACCAAAAATTATTTTTGCCTTATTGAACCACATTTTACATTCTAATATCAACCGTGTCTCTTGTTTTTATAATATTCCACTCGCAGAAGTGCTAAAATTATGTTTAATGTAAATATTCAAACTCTCCTAAGATGTGGGTAAAAGATGGTGAAAAGTTCAATAAAATTTTTGTATGTCTAAAATTCTTATAAAATGACTCAAATGAATTAAATTGAACTTATATAGGTATTATGTATCAATTTTGACCTAAAATAAATTTAAATAAAATAAATAATTATTTAAATAATATGTTGGTTTTTAAATAGTAACCTAGTGTTTTCCCTATTTATCAATAATTGAATGTTTTCAGAAAAATACCAAAAATTCACCCTTGGCTAATTTCGATATTCAAGATTGAAAAAGTAAGTCCATTTTGAAAGATAAAATTTATAAAATTTCAAAAACTGTGTATTACAATTCATAACGACTAGTTTAGATAACATATTGTTGTTTAGTGAAACTCGGTATTGCGTACAACACACGCTATCGTGGAAGGTCATGATTGTGTGTAATGAAACCAATGTCAGGGATGCGTTTAGTGAAATCTATTTTTGGTTTAGCATACAACATAAGACATTAATAAAATTAGAAAGAATATTTTTCATAAAATCTTGGGGTGTTACATTCTACCCCCCTTAAAATGAATTTCGCCCTTGAAATTCGTTAGGGTTATAAATGGTTTACTACTTGAAAGATTATTTAATAGAAACCCACATCGTAAAAATAAATAACAAAACTTATCATTGAAATCTAAAGTATGAAATGTAAAGGTTACCCAAAATAACTAATCATTGGGTTTCCACATATAAGAACATAGGTGAAAATATGGATATGGAGGAGAAATATAACCATCATGTTCTGATGGAGAGTGGTAGAGAACATGACTATGAAACATCCAACAATCACAAATCCATAAATTTTTGATGATCGAAGGTACCATCTGATTCATCGAACAACATTTTTGGTTTTCAAGACGATTTCCCTAAAGTTGAAGAATTTCGGAATTAAAAGAAATACTTACTTGATTTTGGTACAATCTTATCGTTTCTTGTGTCTTGAACAATTTCCACTTCATCTCTTATAGAAATGAAGATGAATTTGTCTTTTGCAAAGTGTTAGTAGATTATGCGATTGAGTGATATGAAATTCTATCCGTCTCAAACATAGTATTAGAAAAATTTATATACATAAGTCCATCTTATGGTGAGATTAATAGTATATGGTTCCAAAAATGGACATATAATTAATCTATCATAAAATAAAACTAGTTTCTAATATCTAGAGACTTCTTGTAGGCCAGTGGTAGGCGATAAAGGCCTGTCACACTTTGGTTGTGTGTTCAATTCCTATAATCATGTCCGACACGAAGGGTTGTCTCCCGTCCTGTAGGTTGTCTTTTTTTAAAATTCACTATTATAACATTACAGAATTAATATTGAAAAATGTTCTAGCCTTAAACAATACTAACTTATGTTCAACATAATCCATTCCAATATTTAGGCTTGTCCAAAATACTTCTTTACAAACTCATAGAATAAAGAAAACGATTACTAAAAAGATCGTATAACAAGAACGTGAATACCATCATTTATCCCTCATATATCTTTTTGGTCACATTCCAATCATGTCAATACCTTAATCATGTATTCTCTTGAAAAATTAATACCCATTGAACCTTAGTGAAAACATGAATGCTGTCAAAAGTTAACTCTTTCCACATACAAAATCCAAAAATTCTATATACTCAAACCATGATATAACCTTGTCCTTATATTAGTCATGAGCTCATGAATACTATCAAAAATATAATTTTCTCCTTATCCGTTCATTATGCACATATCATCTTCTTTCCAAAATATTTGAATCACTTTTCAGGGTTATCGGTACCAAATAATTATCGAAAACCATAATAAACCATTAAATAGATATTATAATGTTCCACAATACTATAAATGAGATTCCACAAATTTATTTTGGAATCCCTTTACTTAAACACATAATCATTCCACCACATCGTTGTCATACTCAATATTTCTAATAATAATCGCATGTGACTACCCTTTTCCTTTTCCCTTAATAGGTTTCTCACGTCGATCATCATTAACCCTTGGATTAGGGAATTGGTTAGTATAATTCCCCATTTTCTTGCACTTGAAGCATTGACGTGTTGGTGGTGTGTTCTCTGTAGTCTTTTCTTTATTCACATCATTAGCAAACCTTTTTCCATTACTTTGACACTCAGCTACTCAATGACATTATTTTCCAAACTTAAAACATTTTATAGTCCCTTTAAGATAATCTCCACCATGCTTATTTCCACACTTTGAACATAATGAAACATTCATATTCTTTTCACCATTATTCTTATATTTCTCCTTGTACTCTATCTTTCGTTTCTTGTCAAAACCATGAGATGGATATGTTACACCAACTTCAAGTTATACCTTGATAGCACAACTCAAAATTTCGTCATAGCTACTAAGGTATCTTATAACTAATGCCCTTCTAAGACTTGGTTTTAAGCCACTAAAAAAACGAACAACTTTACTTTTAGGTTGGATGATAAATCCAGATGCATACCTTCCAAGTCATGTAAAATTTGCTTCATATATACCAACAAATTCATCATCCTTTCGCTTAAACTCAAGGAAATCCTTTTCCATCTTTGTTCAAATAATATGAGGGAAGTACTTATTGAAAAATATATTCTTGAACTCATACCATTACATTGATTCAATTTCATATCGGGGCCTTGTATTCTTAATTAGAGTCCACATTTGATCTGCTTCACCATCTAAAGAGTAAATAGCTAGAATAAAATTTTCATGTTCCTAACAACGAAGTATGGAAAATATCTTTTCAATGGTGCTGATCCATTTTTCAGCAACAAGTGGATCAGAAGACCCACTGAAAGAAGGTGGATGTTGTCTCATGAAGGACTCAGTAGAATATTGTTCCCTTCTATGGTCATTTGGAAGTCCAGAATGATTCATAACTTGTGTAAGTATATCAATAATATTTTTCACTCCATCTCCAATAATGTTGGTTTGTTCAAGTGGACAATCATTTCATCATCCATTACATTGATAAACACGTTTCCTTCGGGTTCCAGCCATCATCTAAAACCCAAAAAGAATAGCGTGACAGGGGAAAATCATTCTAGGGAAAACAACATAATAAAGGGGGAGTACCTTCAATATCTAAAATCTTATGTTTAATTCAAATATCATTACCATAATTCTAGGACTATAACCTATACTTATACTTAACCTTAGGGACATCCCTAGACATATGTTAGAAACATATATAGGGATCTCACTAAAGATTTCACATCCTAGTTTCCATAGGCTGACTAAAACTCACTCTGATACCAAATATAGAGACCCAATCTTGACATACATATACATTACATTACTTTTGCGGAATACCTAATACATAACAAAAACAGACACCAAAGTACCGTAATTGTTTAGTGTCTTTGTAAACTCGGAATATAATATTCTAATCTTAGTGAAAGATCTTCATCATATCCCATAATGATCCCCCCTTTTTTCTTACCTAAAACCTTTCTTTATATCCTGGGGAAAAGAAAACATATAATGGGTGATCTCAAATTCTCAGAAAGGGTAAGCATGGAGAAAATAATACAAACCATATACATTTGATCTTCCAAACATGAACATAATATTTAAACTTCAAAATCGTGAGCAATGGCATAAAACATGGCAGTACGTAAGGCTTAGATCATAAAGAAACATTAATCATGATAAAATATCATGGAAATAAAACATGTAATTGTGAAAAAACATTAAGCACATGATATTCTTTCCATAGTATCCATGTTATTGCTGCCAAGACCATCTTAGTGGACAAAGTCCCTTTATAAATCGAGTTCACTCCTCATTCTAGTCTTGTAACACTAATCCAGATTAACTTACCATTCCATCCATTTCTATCTCATAATATATAAATATTTTTCCAATGCATTGGAAGGAGATATATGTCCCACCCATATCATTATGAAATCATTATTACTTTTTCCACCACATAAACATAAGTCATTCATCATAACTCAAAGAATAAAATGGGTTTCATAAACATCATCCCATCATAACATAATCCATATAAAACAAATGGATATCATTTCTTCTATTGAAAATTGAAACCATGTAAATCATAGATCCATTATAATTGAAACATACACATATTAAATAATGTCATCTTAGATGGGAAATTGTTTTGATAAAACACTTGAAATGAATTCTTATGGAAAATATCCTTTCTTCTTCAAAATCATTTTCTTTTCACAAAATACAATGAAATTTTAAAAGAAAAATATTTTTAAAAAAATAGTCAAAAAATATTTTAGATTAAGCTTCATGAAAATGGGGTGTTATGAAACTATAAAAACCCATTCATGCTGTATAAGTTAAAAATAACATTCTTCTCGTACTTTTGTTAGAAAAGTCAAAAAGTTCCTACTGTGGTAAACAATTGTAAGATTCCATTAATAACATGTGGTAAATTCCAAAAATGTATATAAAGGAATTTAAAAATACATTAATAAATTTATAGAAATCATGGGCATGGATGATACCAATAACCCCAGTAAATACTTACGAATAACAATCTCAGATAAGAATGAGATTGGAATAGTTATCCCTTACCTTAGGACTGATATGATTCGTATGTATCTGAAAATCCTATATAATGATTTAAATAATTTTATTGAATTATTAAATAATCATATTCATTGTTATGATATCATATATGGTTCACTTATGATGTTATATTACCCGTTATTTTGTAAATTTTATATTAAAGCAGCGTTTTGGGTAATATCATTTTATTTATCATACGTGTTTGGACTTGTTGTTCTTGATTTTATTATTACCTATATATTGATTTAAAAACATCCAGAATGTAAATCATTATTTATATATCATATATATATTCATTACATATATATATATATAATAGATAGATAAATGAAATTAAATACACCGTTTATGAAGACGGTAGGCCGTACGTATGCATGAACGTTGTTTCCGTTTCCTTTTTGAATTGAATGAAATCAAGTAGATGACATAAATATATATATACATAAATCCAGTAGCATTATTATGTAATATATTTCATGATTACTTATTATATATATTTTATAATCATTCTTGAATTGTTAACATGGAAAATGAATCTCATCGCGTCGTGGAGACGGTAATCCATACGTACGCACGAGTGATGATATTGTTCCCATGTTTATTGAATTAAATTGTAATGGATGATATAATATATTATAATCATTATGATTTTATAATAACAATATATAGTTATTCTTTACACCATTATACCCATCCAAGTAAGGTGGTGGTGGAAAAACAGATTACACCACGGCGTGGATATGGTATTCCGTTCGTACTGAGACGCGGTGATTTCATTTTCTGTAGGATGGATAGAAGGTGAAATAGGGTTGCTTCATATTTATTATAACATATAATTATATAATCAATACTTATGTTATTTCTTTATAATGAAACAACTAAATAAGAATAATTTGAAGAAGAAGGAAACTTGAAAGAATCGGTAGAAGAGATTACCTCTTCTTCGACACACCTCCTTTAAACTTATTCTTAGGGCACTATAGTTGGACTTCTGAGAAGACCATAACCTCTAAGATATAACTAGAGATGTTGAGAAGAGGAATTTTCTGGTTTTGGCCGAGCATCAAGGCTCAAAAGGTTGTGAAGAGAAGAGGGAAGGGGTGCCCTTTTTATAGGGGAGGAGAGGGGCACCTTTAGAAAAACATAAAATATTATTTTATAATAAAGTCATATTCGGTTTATAATGGCTCCAAAGTGATTTATTTTGATCATAAAGAGGGTATGGGTCACAATCCTCTCAACCAATAGGTTTTAGGCATGTTTAGGTTACTATTTTAACCTTATCATTTAGATTTAACTCTAAGTTAAATAATTTAACTTTTACAGTGTCTTATTGGTTTCTAACACTATATGGTTAATAAACGTACTATAACAAGACAAAATAACCCCAAGTGGTTAATTATTAATATATATATCCTTATTTAAGTCATTTGGCATAACCTTATATTTTTAAGAATAAAATCACAATTAATAATATAATATTTGTTTTAAAAACTAGTTTATGTCAATTTTGACACTATTTGATACTTGATTTTTGTAAAAATCATAACAGAATTATTAGTTCGAAATAGTTAATTAAATAAATAATAAAATGTCATATTAACCATGAAAATTAGTGGAATTTATTAAAAGTCTAAAACTGCATTTATTTGGATATTTATAACATCAATTATGTTAAAATTTCGTTAATAAGGTAATTACTGCATCATCATTGTGTCATAAATAAATTAAATTATATAATGTCTAAAAATTATAAATAAAATACCATTATGTAGGAAATATTTTTGTCTTTCTAATTAATATTTATAGTCAAATTTATCTTATGTATAAACCTATATTAAAAATGTTTTAGTTATTAAACTTTGAATTTAAAATATTTTAATTCTTCTTTAAATAAAATAATAATAAATGTCCTAATCTAATCCAAGTGAACCTAATGGGTACTATTTTATCGCTAAAGTTGTATTTTTCCGAATTACATTTATCCAATAGAATTAGGACATGTGTTAGGGTAATAATAATATCATGTTTACCCTTAATTACCCTATTTACTTTTAACTGTGTCAAATAAAAGTAAAAAGTTAATATTCACCAAAAGAAAATTTATCTTATTGAACCACATTTTACTTTCTAATATCAACCGTGTCTCTAGGATGTATGAAATTCCACACATAGAAGTGCTAAAATTAAGTTTTATGTAAATATTCAAACTCTCCTAGGAGGTGGGTAAAAGATGGTGAAAAGTTCAATAAAATTTTTGTATGTCTAAAATTATTATAAAATGACTCCAATGAATTACATTGAACTTATATAGGTATTATATATCAATTTTGACCTAAAATAAATTTAAATAAAATAAATAATTATTTAAATAAAATGTTGGTTTTTAAATAGTAACCCAGTGTTTTCACTATTCATAGAAAATTGAAAGTTTTCAGAAAAATACCAAAATTTCACCCTAGGCTAATTCTGATATTCCGAATCCAAAAATAAAGTCCATTTAAAAATATAAAATTTATAAAATTTCCAAAAGTTGATATTACTATTTATAACGACTAGTTTATATAACATATCGTTGTTTTGTGAAACTTGGTATTGTGTACAACATACACTATCATGGAAGGTCACGATTGCATGTAATGAAAGCCAAGTCAGGGATGTGTGTAGTGAAATATTCTTTTGGTGTAACATACAACACAAGACATCAATGAAATTAAAAGGAATATTTCTCATAAAATCATAGGGTGTTACATTCTACCACCCTTAAAATGAATTTCGCCCTCGAAATTTATCAGGGTTATAAATGGTTTACTACTTGAAAGTTCCTATAATAGAAACCCACATCATAAAAAGGAATACCAAAACTTATATTTAAAAAATAATGTATGAAACATAACAGTTACCCAAATTAACTAATCACTGGGTTTCCACATAGGAGAACATAGGTGAAAATATGGATATGGAAGAGAAATCTAACCTTCATGTTCTGATGGAGAGTGGTAGAGAACATTGCTATGAAAAAGCCAACAATCACAAAACCAAAAATTTGTGATGATCTAGGGTACCATCTTATTCATCAGATATGAGGACACTAGGACAACATTTTTTGTTTTCAAGACCATTTCCCTAAAGTTGAATAATTTTTGAATTAAAAGAAATACTTACTCGATTTTGGTACAATCTTACTGTTTCTCGTGCCCTCAACAATTTCCAGTTCATCTATTAAATAAATGAATATGAATTTATATTTTGCAAAGTGTTATTAGATCATGTGATAGAATGATATGTAATTCCATCTGTCTCAAACACAGGATTAGCAAAAGTTATATACATAAGTCCATATTATGGTGAGATTAATAGTATATGGTTCTAAAAATGGACTTATACTTCATCTATCATAAAATAAAACAAGTTTCTACTAACTAGGTACCTCTTGTAGGCTATTGATAGGTGATAAAGGCATGTCGTACTTCAGTTGTGGGTTCTATTCCCACAACCTTGTCTGACGTGACGGGTTGTCTCCAATCTTGCGGGTTGTATTTTCTTTTAAAAACATCACTATTATAACATTACATAAATAATATTAAAAAAAGTTATAGCCTTAAACAATACTAACTTATGTTCAACATAATCTATTCTAATCTTTAGGCTTATCCAAAATACTACTTTCCAAACTCATAGTATAAAGAGAACGATTACTAAAAAGTTCACATAACAAGCACGTGAATACCATCATTTATACCTCATATATCTTGTTGGTCACATTCCAATATTGTGAATACCTTAGTCATGTATTCTCTAGAAAAATGAATACCCATTGAACCTTATTGAAAACATGAATGCTATCAAAAGTTAACTCTTTCCACATACCAAAATTCAAAAATTCTATATATTCAAACTATGATATAACCTTGTCCTTATATCAGTCATGAACTCATGAATACTATAAAACATTTAATTTTCTTTTTATCCCTTCATTATTCACATATCATCTTCTTTCTAAAATATTTAAATCACTTTTCATGGTTATCTATTCCATATAATTATCGAAAACCACAATAAACTATTACATTGATATTCCAATGTTCCACAATACTATAAATGATATTCCACATCACTATTTTGGAATCCCATTACATAAACACATAATCATTCCACCACATCGTTGTCATTCTAAACACTGCTAATAATGATCGCATTTGACTTCCCTTTGTCCGTTTCCTTAAGAGGTTTCTCACATCGATCAACATTAACCCTTGTATTAGGGCATTGGTTATCATAATGCCCCATTTCCTTGCACTTGAAGCATTGAAGTGTTAGTAGTGCGTTCTCTGTAGTCTTTTATTTATTCAAATCATTAGGAAACCTTTTTTCATTACTTCAACACTCACCTACTCAATGTTCTTCTTTTCCACACTTAAAACATTTTCTAATCCCTTTTAAACAATCTCAACCATGCTTCTTTCCAAAATTTGAGCATAAGGAAACTTTCATCTTCATTTCACAATTATTCTGATATTTCTCCTTGTACTCCATCTTTTGTATCTTGTCAAAACCATGAGATTGATATGTTACACTAACTTCTAGTTCTACCATGTTAGCACAATGCACAATTTCTTCTTAGATAATAAAGTCTCTTATAGCTAATTCCCTTCGATGACTTGGTTTTAAACCGCTGAAAAATCGATCAACATTAATTTCAGGTTGGATGATAAAGCCAGATTCATACCTTTCAAGCCTTGTGAAATTCGTTTCGTATATACCAACATATTCATCATCCTTTTTCTTAAACTCAAGGAAATCCTTTTCCATATTTTTTCGAATAATATGAGAGAAGTACTTATTGAATAATAAGTTCTTGAACTCATCCCCTTCCATGGATTCAATTTCATCTCGGGGCCTCGTATTCTTAATTAGAGTCCACCATTGATCTGCTTCACCCTTTAAATTGTAAATAGCCATAATGACTTTTTCATGTTCCGAACAATGATGTATGGAAAATATATTTTCAATGGTACTGATCCATTGTTCAGCAACAAGTGGATTATAAGACCCACGGAAAGAAGTTGGACGTTGCCTCATGAAGGACTCAATAGAATATTGTTCCTTTCTTTTCTCATTTGGAAGTCTAGAATGATTCATAGCTTGTGTAAGTATAGAAACAATATTTTTCACTCTATCTACAATAATGTTGGTTTGTTCAGGAGGACAATCATTGGGTCATCCATTACATTGATCAACACAGTTCCTTCAGGTTCCAACCATTGTCTAAAACCCAAAAATAATAGTGTGAGAGGAATAAATCATGCTAGGAAAAACAAAATAATAAAGAGAGATTACCATCGATATCTAACATCTTATGACTAATTCTAATATGATTACCGTAATTCTATGACTATAACCTATACTTATACTTAACCTTAGGAATATCCCTAGACATACCTTAGAAATATCTCTTGGGATCTCACTAAAGTTCTTGCATCCTAGTTTCCAATGGTTGACTAAACCTCCCTCTAATACCAACTATAGAGACCCAATCTTGACATACATAGACATTACAATACTTTTACAGAATACCTAATACATATCAAAAACAGACACTAATGGACCGTAATAGTTTAGTTTCTTTGGAAACTCGGAATATAATCTTTTAATCTCGGTGAAATATCTTCAACATCTCCCATAAATATCATCCCTTTTTTTCCTACCTAAAACCATTATTTATATCCTGGGGAAAAGAAAACATATAAAGGGTGAGCTCAAATGCTCAGTAAGGGTAATAATGGATAAAATAAAACAAACCATATACATTTGATCTTCAAATCCCGAATATAATATTTAAACATAAAAATATGGTGCCAAGACATAAATCATGGAAGTAAGTAATGCATAGACCATAAAGAATCATTAATCATGATAAAATAGAATGGTAATAAAATCTATAATTGTGGAAAAACATTAAGAACATGATATGATTTCCATAGTAGCAATGGTATTGCTTCCAAGATCATCTTAGTGGACAAATTCCCTTTCTGAATCGAGTTCACTCCTCGTTCCAGTCCAGTAACACTGAACCAGATTAACTTACCATTTCATCCATGTCTATCACATGAGATATAAATCGTTACCCAGTTCATTGGAGGGAGATATAGGTCCCACCAATCTCATAATGAAATCATTATTACTTGTGCCACAACATAAATATAAATCATTCATCATAACCCAAAGAATAAAATGGGTTTCATAAACATCATCCCATCATAACATAATCCATATAAAACAAATGGATATAATTTCATTAATTGAAAATTGAAACCATGTAAATCATAGAGACATTATACTTGAAACATACACATATGAAATAATGTCATCTTTGATAGGAAATGGTTTTGATAAAACACTTGAATTGAATTTTTGTGGAAAATATCCTTTCTTCTTAAAAATCATTTTCTTTTCACAAAATACCATGAAATTTTTAAAGAAAATTATTTTTGGTAAAAATAGTCAAAAATTCTTGTAGAGCAAGATTCGTGAAAATGAGGCGTTATGAAACCGTAAAAATCCGTTCACGCCGTATAAGTTAAAATTAACATTATTCTCATACTTTTGTCAGAAAAGTCAAAAAGTTCCTCATGTGGTAAAAAAAGTAAGATTCCATTCATAACATGTGGTAAATTTAAAATATGGGTAAAAAGAAGTTTAAAAATACATGAATTTTTTTTATAAAACATGGGCATGGATGATAACGATAACCCCAGTAAATACTTACGAATAATAATCTTGGATAAGAATGAGATTGGAATAGTTATCCCTTACCTTAGGTCTGATATGCTTCGTACGTTTCCAAACCACCAATATAATGATTTAAATAATGTCACTGAATTATTATAGAATCATATTCATTGTTATAATATCATATATGGTTCACTTATGGCATTATATTACCCGTTCTTTTGTAAATTCTATGTTAAAGCAGCGTTTTGTGTGAAATCGTTTTATTTATCATACGTGTTTGGACTTGTTGTTCTTGATATTATTATTACTTATATCTTGATTTAAATAATTCCAGAATGTAAATCATGATTTATATATCATATATATATTCATTAAATATATATAAATATAATATATAGATAAATTAAATGAAGTACACAATTCATGGAGAGAGTAGGCCATATGTACGCATGAACGCTGTTTTTGTTTCCTTGTTGAATTGAATGAAATTAAGTAGATGACATAATTATATATATATATATATATATCCATTAGAATTATTATTTCATATATTTCATGATTACTTTTTATATATACTTTATAATCATTTTTGAATTGTTGACATGGAAATTGAATCTCATCGCGTCGTGGAGACAGTAATCCATACGTACGAATGAGGGATGATATCATTCCCATATTTATTGAATGGAATTGGAGTGGATGATATAATATCTTAGAATCCGAATTATTTTATAATAAAAATATATAGTTGTTATTTACCCCATTATTCCCATCCATGTAAGGTGGTGGTGCAAAAACAGATTACACATAGGCTTCGAGATGGTATTCCGTATGTACGCACGTGCAGTGATTTAGTTTTCCATATGATAGATAGAAGGTGAAATAGGGTTGTTTAATATTTATATTAACATATCAGTATATAAGTAATACTTATGTTATTACTTTATAATGAAAAAAACTAATGAAGGTGATGTTTAAGAAGATGGAAACTCGAACGAATCGGTAGAAGAGATTACCTCTTCTTCGACGCACCTCCTTTAAACTTCTTCTTAAGGTACTATAGTTTGTCTTTTGAGAAGACCAGAACCTCTATGATATAACAAGAGAGGTTTATAAGGGGAATTTTTAGGGTTTTTCTGGGCTTCAAGGCTCAAAATGGTGTGAAGAGAAGAGGGAAGAGGTTCCCTTTTTATAAGGGAGGAGAGGGTCACCTTTGGAAAAACATAAAATATTATTTTATAATAAAGTCATATTCGGTTTATAATTGCTCCAAAGTGACTTATTTCGATTATAAAGAGGGTATGGGTCAAAATACTCTCAACCAATAGGTTTTATACAAGTTTATGTTACTATTTTAACCTTATCATTTAGATTTAACACTAAGTTAAATGATTTAGCTTTTACCGTGTCTTCTTGTTTTCTTACACTATATGTTTAATAAACATACTATAACAAGCCAAAAGAAACCCAAGTGGTTAATTATTAATATATATATCCGTATTTAGGTCATTTGGATGAACCTTATATTTTTAGGAATAAAATAAAAATTAATAATATAATATTTGTTTTAAAAACTATTTTATGCAAATTTTGACACTATTTGGTACTTGATTTTTGTGAAAATCATAACAGTATGATTAGTTCGAAAAACGTTAATTAAATATATACTAAAATGTCATATTAACCCAGAAAATTATTGTAATTCATAAAAAGTCTAAAATTACATATATTTGGGTATTTATAACGTCAATTATGTTAATATTTTATTAATAAGGTAATTACTACATCATCATTGTGTCAAAAATAAATTAAATTACGTAATGCCTAAAAATTATAAATAAAATACCATTATATAAGAAATCTTTTTATCATTATAAGTAATATTTATAGTCAAATTTATCTTATGTATAACCCTATATTAAAAATGTTTTAGTTATTAAATTTTGATTTTGACTATTTTAATTCTTCTTTAAATAAAATAATAAGAAATGTCCTAATCTAATCCAAGTGGACCTAATGGGTAATATATTATCCCTAAGGTTGTTTTTGGTCGAATTACACTTATCCCATAGAATTAGGACATGTTTTAGGGTAATAATAATATAATTTTTACCCTTAATTACCCTATTTACTTTTAACATTGGTAAATAAAAGTAAAAAGTAACTATTTACCAAATATTATTTTTCCCTCATTGAAACAAATTTTACTTACTGATATACAACTGTGTCTCTATAATTTTTGAAATTCAACTCACAGAAGTGTTAAAATTATGTTTTTTGTAAATTTTCAAACTCTCCTAGGAGGTGGGTAAAAGATGGTGAAAAGTTCAAAAAACATTTTATATGTCTAATATTTTTATAAAATGACTCTAATTAATTATATTGAACTTATATAGGTATTATGTATCAAATTTTACCTAAAATAAATCTAAATAAAATAAATAATTATTTAAATAAAATGTTTGTTTTTAAATAGTAACCCAGTGTCTTCACTATTCATCAAAAATTTAATGTTTTCAGAAAAATACCAAAAATTCACCCTAGGATAATTTTGATATTCAGAATCCAAAAATGAAGTCCAATTAGTAAGATAAAATTTATAAAATTTCAAACAATGGGTATTACTATTCATAACGAGTAGTTTATATAACATATCGTTGTTTAGTTAAACTCGGTATTGCGTACAACACACACTATCGTGGAAGGATGCGATTGCTTGTAATGCAAGCCAAGTTAGGGATGTGTGTATTAAAATCTCCTTTTAGTGTAGCGTACAACACAAGACATCAATGAAATTAAAAAGAATATTTTTCATAAAATCTCAGGGTGTTACATTCTACCCCCCTTAAAATGAATTGCTCCCTCGAAATTCATCATGGTTATAAATGGTTTACTACTCGAAAGTTTATTTAATAGAAACCCACATCGCAAAAAGGAATACAGAAATTTATCTTTAAAAACTAATGTATGAAATTTAATGGTTACCCAAATTAACTAATCAGTGTGTTTCCATATAGGAGAACATAAGTGAAAATGTTGATATGGAAGAGAAATCTAACCATCATGTTCTGATGGAGAGTGGTAGAGAACATGGCTATGAAAAAGCCAACAATCACAAAACCATAAATTTTTTATGATCTAAGGTACCATCTGATTCATCGGATATGTGGACACTAGGACAACATTAATGGTTTTCAAGACCATTTCCCCAAAGTTGAAGAATTTTTGAATTAAAATAAAAACTTACTTGATTTTGGTACAATATTTCCGTTGCTCGTGCGTTGAACAATTTCCACTGCATCTCTTAAATAAATGAAGATGAATTTGTCTGTTGCAATGTGTTTGTAGATCATGCAATAGAATGATAGGTAATTCCATCTGTCTCAAACAAAGGATTAGGAAAAGTTATATACATAAGTCCATTTTATGCTGAGATTAATAGTATATGGTTCAAAAAATGGACTAATACATCATATATCATAAAATAAAACAAGTTTCTACTAAATAGGGACTTCATGTAGGCTAGTGGTAGGTGATAAAGGCCTTTCGCACTTCGGCTGTGGGTTCAATTCCCACAACCATGTTCGACACGACGGGTTGTCTCCCATCCTTCAGGTTGTCTTATTTTTATAACATCACTATTATTACATTTCAGAAATAATATTGAAAAAAGTTCTAGCCTTAAACAATATTAACTTATGTTCAACATAGTCCATTCCAATCTTTAGGCTTATCCAAAATACTTCTTTCCAAACTCATAGTATAAAGAGAATGATTACTAAAAGGATCATATAGAAAGCACGTGAATACCATCATTTATACCTCATATATCTTTTTGGTCACATTCCAATCATGGGAATACGTTAATCATGCATTCTCTTGAAATATTAATACCCCTTGAACCTTAGTGAAAACATGAATGCTGTCAAAAGGTACCTCTTTCCACATACCAAAATCCAAAAATTCTATATACTCAAACCATGATATAAGCTTGTCCTTATATCAGTCATGAGCTCATGAATACTATCAAACATTTAATATTCTCTTTATCCCTTAATTATGCACATATCATCTGCTTTCCATAATATTTGAATCACTTTTCATGGTCACAGGTACCATATAATTATCGAAAACCACAATAAACCATTACAAAGATATTACAATGTTCCACAATACTATAAATTATATTCCACAACATTATTTTTGAATCCCTTTACATAAATACATAATCATTCAACCACATCATTTTCATACTCATCATTTCTAATAATGATCGCATGTGACTTTCCTTTTTTCCTTTGCCTTAAGAGGTTGATCACGTCGATCATCATTAACCCTTGGATTAGGGAATTGGTTAGCATAATGCCCCATTTCCTTGCATTTGAAGCATTGAAGTGTTGTTGGTGCGTTCTCTATAGTCTTTTCTTTATTCACATTGTTAGAAAACCTTTTTCCATTACTTCGCCACTCAGCTACTCGATTACCTTCTTTTCCACACTTAAAACATTTTCTAGTCCACATTTCTTTTCTTGTCAAAACCATGAGATAGATATGTTACACCAACTTCCAGTTCTACCTTGATAGCACAACACACAATTTCTTCATAGCTACTAAATTCTCTTATAGCTAATGTCTTTCGAAGACTTGGTTTTAAGCCACTAAAAAATCAATAAACTTTACTTTCAGGTTGGATGATAAAGCAAAATGCATACCTTAAAAGCCTTGTAAAATTTTCTTCGTATATACCAACATATTCATCATCCTTTTTCTTAAACTCAAGGAAATACTTTTCCATATTTATTTGAATAATACGAGGGAAGTACTTATTGAAAAATAAGTTCTTAAACTCATCCCATTCCATTGATTCAATTTCATCTCATGGCCTCGTATTCTTAATTAGAGTCCACCATTGATCTGCTTAACAATCTAAAAGGTAAATATACAGAATGGCTTTTTCATGTTCCAAACAATGATGTTTGGAAAATATCATTTCAATGGTACTGATCCATTGTTCAACAACAAGCAGATCATAAGACCCACTGAAAGAAGGTGGACGCTGCCTCATGAAGGAATCAACAGAATATTGTTCCCTTATTTGATCATTTGGAAGTCCAGAATGATTCACAGCTTGTGTAAGTATAGCAATTAGATTTTTCACTCCATCTCCCATAACTTTGTTTTGTTCAGGAGTACAATCATTTCATCATCCACTACATTGATCAACACGGTTCCTTCGGGTTCCAGCCATTATCTAAACCCAAAAAGAATAGTGTGAGAGGAAAAATTCATTCTAGGGAAAACAACATAATAAAGGCGGTGTACCATTGATATCTAACATCTTAGGATTAATTATAATATCCTTACCATAATTATAGTACTATAACCAATACTTATACTTAACATTAGGGACATCCCAAGACATACCTTAGAAATATCTCTAGGGATATCCCTAAATTTCTCCCATCCTAGTCTCCAAAGTTTGACTAAACCACCCTCTAATACCAACTATAGAGACCCAATATTGACATACATAGACATTACATTAATTTTGTGGAATACCTAATACATAACAAAAACAGGCACCAAAGGATCGTAATAGTTTAGTGTCTTTGGAAACTCGGAATATAATCTTCTAATATCGGTGAAATATCTTCAACATCTCCAATAAAGAACATCCCTTTTTTTCTTACCTAAAACATTTCATTATATCCTAGGGAAAGGAAAACGTATAAAGGGTGATCTCAAATGCTAAGTAATGGTATTCATGGAGAAAATAAAACAAACCATATACATTTTATCTTCAAAACATGAACATAATATTTAAACATCAAAATATTGAGCAATGACAAAAAACATGGCAGTACGTAATGAATAGATCATAAATAAACATTAATAATGATAAAATAGCATGGGAATAAAACTTGTAATTGTTTCAGAACATTATGAACATGGTACGATTTCCATAGTAGCCAAGGTATTGCTACCAAGACCATCTTAGTGGACAAAGTCCCTTTCGGAATCGAGTTCACTCCTCGTTCTAGTCCTGTAACACTGAACAAGATTAACTTACCATTCTAGCCATGTGTATCCCATGAGATATAAATCTTTACCCAATGCATTGGAGGGAGATATAGGTCCCACACTTCTCATAATGAAATCATTATTACTTGTGCCACAACATAAACATAAATCATTCATCATAACCTAATGAATAAAATGGGATTCATAAACATCATCCCTTCATAACATAATCCATATAAAATAAATGGATATTATTTCATCAATTGAAAATTAAAACCATTTATATAATAGAGACTTTATACTTGAAACATACACATATTAAATAATTCCATCTTAGATGGGAAATGGTTTTGATAAAACACTTGAAATGAATTTTTGCGGAAAATATCCTTTCTTCTTTAAAATAATTTTCATTTCACAAAATTCCATGAAATTTTAAAATAAAATTATATTTTTGACAATATTAATAATATCTTGTAGAGTAAGCTTCATGAAAATGAGGCATTATGAAACCGTAAAAATCCATTCATGCCGTATAAGTTAAAAATAACATTTTTCTCATCCTTTTGTAAGAAAAGTCAAAACGTTCCTCGTGTGGTAAACAAAAGTAATATTCCTTTCATAACATGTGGTAAATTTCAAAAATGGGTAAAAAGGACTTTAAAAATACATGAAAACATTTTTAGAAAACATGGGAAGGGATTATAACAATAACCCCAGTAAATACTTACGAATAACAATCTCGGATAAGAACGAGATTGGAATAGTTATCCCTTACCTTAGGTCAGATATACTTCATACATATCCGAACCTCCTGTATAATGATTTAAATAATGTCGTTGAATTATTACAGAATCATATTCATTATTATGATATCATATATGGTTCACTTGTGACTTTATGTTACCCGTTCTTTTGTAAAATCTATGTTAAAGCAGCGTTGTGGGTAAGATCGTTTTATTTATCGTACGTGTTTGGACTTGTTGTTCTTGATATTATTATTACTTATATATTGATTTACTTACTTCTAGAATTTAAATCATGATTTATATATCATATATTTATTCCTTACATATATATATATATAATAGATAGATAAATGAAATGAAATACACAGTTTATGGAGACAGTAGGTCGTACGTACGCATGAACGCTGTTTTTGTTTCCTTGTTGAATTGAAAGAAATTAAGTATATGACATACATATATATATACATAAATCCAGTAGCATTATTTTGTCATATATTTCATGATTACTTATTATATATACTTTATAATCAATCTTGAATTGTGAACATGGAAAATGAATCTCATCGCGTCGTGAAGATGGTAATCCGTACGTACGCACGAGCGATGATATCGTTACCATATTTATTGAATGGAATTGGAGTGGATGATATAATATATTAGAATGATTATGATGTTATAATAACCATATATTGCTATTCTTTAAACCATTATACCCATCCAAGTTAGGTGGTGGTGGAAAAATAGATTACACCACAGTGTGGAGACGGTATTCTGTATGTATGCACACGCGGTGATTTCGTTTTCCGTAGGATGGATAAAAGGTGAAATAGGGTTGTTTCATATTTATAATAAAATATCAAAATATAATCAATACTGATGTTATTACTTTATAATTAAATAACAAAAGAAGAAGTAGTTGAAGAAGAAGGAATCTTGAAAAAATCGGTAGAAGAGATTATCTCTTCTTCGACGCACCTCCTTTAATCTTCTTCTTAGGGCACTATAGATGGTCTTTTGAGAAGTAAACAACCACTAAGATAAAACAAGAGAGGTTGAGAAGAGGAATTTTCAGGTGTTGGCCGAGCTTCAAGGCTCAAAAGGGTGTGAAGAGAAGAGGGAAGGGTGCCCTTTTTATAAGGGAGGAGAGGGGCACCTTTGGAAAAACCTAAAATATTATTTTATATTAAGTCATATTCGATTTATAATAGCTCCAAAGTGACTTATTTAGAAGATAAAGTGGGGATGGGTCAAAATCCTCTCAACGAATAGGTTTTAGGAAAGTTTGGGTTACTATTTTAACCTTATCATTTAGATTTAACTCTAAGTTACATAATTTAACTTTTACTGTGTCTTCTTGTTTTCTTAAACAATATGGTTAATAAACTTACTATAACAAGCCAAAAGAACCCAAAGTAGTTAATTATTAATATATATATCCTTATATAAGTTATTTGTCTAAGACTTAGATTTTTAGTAATAAAATAACAATTAATAATATAATATTTGTTTTAAAAACTATTTTATGTCAATTTTGACACTATTTGGTACTTCAGTATTCTGAAAATCATAGAAGCGGGATTAGTTAGAAAAAAGTAAATTAAATAAATACTAAAATGTCATATTATCCTATAAAATGAGTGGAATTCATAAAATGTCTAAAATTACATTTATTTTGGTATTTATAACATCAATTATGTTAATATTTTATTAATAAGGTAATTTCTGTATCATCATTGTGGAATAAATAAATTAAAATATAAATGTCTAAAAATTATAAAAAAAATACCATTATGTAGGAAATCTTTTAATATTTATAATGAATATTTATAGTCAAATTTATCTTATGTATAACCCTATATTAAAACTGTTTTAGTTATAAACATTTGATTTTAACTATTTTAAGTCTTCATTAAATAAAATAATAATAAATGTCCTAATCTAATCTATGTGGAACTAATGGGTAATATTTTACCCCTAAGGTTGTTTTTGGTCTAATTATACTTATCAAATATAATTAAGACATGTTTTAGGGTAATAATAATATCATTTTTTCCTTAATTACCCTATTTACTTTTAACCGTGGTAAATAAAAGTAAAAAGTTACCATTCACCAAAAATTATTTTTATATTATTGAACCATATTTAACTTACTGATATCAACCGTGTCTCTCAGATTTTTGAAAATCCACTCACTTCAGTGGTAAAATTATGTTTTATGTAAATTTTCAAACTCTCTTAGGAGGTGGGTAAAAGATTGTGAAAAGTTCAATAAAATTTTAATATGTCTAAAATTATTATATAACGACTCCAATGAATTAAATTGAACTTAAATAAATATTATGAATCAATTTTGACCAAAAATAAATTTAAATAAAATAAATACTTATTTAAATAAAAAGTTGGTTTTTAAATAGTAACCCAGTGTTTTAACTATTCATCAAAAATTGAATGTTTTCAGAAAAATACAAAAAAATCACCCTAGGATAATTTCGATATTCCGAATCCCAAAATGAAGTCCATTTCAAAAGATAAAATTTTTAAAATTTCAAAAAGTTGGTATTACTATTCATAACTACTAGTTTATATAACATATCATTGTTTAGTGAAACTCGGTATTGCGTACAACACATGCTACCATGGAAGGTCGCGATTGCGTGTAATGCAAGCCAAGTCAGGGATGCATGTAGTGAAATATCCATTTGGTGTAGAATAAAACACAAGACAAAAATTAAATTAAAAAGAATATTTTTCATAATATCTCGGGGTGTTATAATACCTATATAATGGTAACAACTTGATTTCCCAAAAAATGTGTATGAAAACTTTGCAAAGAAGGAACTATCTCATCAAGGTACAAATATATGATATACCAAGTTGTGTAGTCACAGTGCACAAACCATGAGAGGAAAAATGTAAATTATTTTAAAATTGAAAGAAAAAACTTCCTGAAATTTAAAATCACCTCAAAAAATAAAATAAAATATCCAAAGCGACGTTGGTGTGTCATAATTCTCTCCACAATACCACTTTTTCCCCTAGAAAATCAATGGTAAAAAATCTACGTAATGGAAAAAAGAGGGAAAATCAATAAAATTATATGAATAAGAAAACACAAAACAATATCTACCAAAAAAATTAACATCAAAATCATCAATAAACAAAAAAACAATATTAAATATTCCAATAAAAAAATATTCAACAAGTTCTCAATGAAAACGAAGACCCAACATGGCTCTTCTTTCTATTTACTAACAGAATAAAATGGTGAAGCAATGGAAAACCACTTCAAAAAGGGGGAACTACCAAAAACAACCATGATTCCACACATCATCAAGGAAACCATAAAATCTACCAAACATAAGAAGCAAACATGATTCTAATAAATGAATCAACATATCAAGAACAACCAAAAAATCAAGAAACATCCAAGCACCTGAGATTAAGTCACTAAAATAACTACACCACAAAAAAACACAGTAGAGACAAACCAGAATCATTCCTCAATTTTAAATGGCATGGATTATAACCTTTTGTTATAAAATAAGAGGGGAAGGGGTGAACTAGGACCTCATATATGGGTCACTAATTTATGAAGAATCCAACCATAATTAAACTAAATCTTTCCAATTCATAATCTCAAATGTTGCCACATCCATCTTAATTACTAGAAACATACAAAAAAGGCCTCCACATGACCAGATGAAAAAGTTAAAAATCATGAATATCCCTCTCTAAAATCTACTGTCACAATAATGGTTACAAAAGGAACTGTAAAAGAGGCACGAACATTCCAAACAATCATTTCCCAATAAAAGAAACAAAGAAATTAATATAAATAAATAATTAATGAAAGACACCTCAAAACCATAATGAAACTAAAATCATCTAAATGAATTCAAAAAAACAAATCATCACATTAAAAGAATACATAAAAATTTATAAGAAGACAGATCCTTGTCACATCCACTAACCAACTGAAGGCTCACTAGAAAAATATCCCAAAAAAATGACAGACAACCCATAATTACACAAATAAAGTCGATGATAAATACTTTACACTAGATTTAGAGTTTGTTTTATACTACTAATATAAATATAGACTAACCTAATGATAAATAACCCACATTCACCCAATAAATTTATAGTATTTATACTTTGGATCTTGTGAAACATTTACCGAACTGGATCACACCTAAAAACAAAAATCAAACCATCCAAAAGTCAATCAAGGGATGAAACAAAAAAATAATTTTCCCAAAAATTAGAATCCCCATTTCATCAATTTGAAATTCTCAAAACCAACCATTATTTGGACTCCCACCAAGGGTCACAAACCAAGCATCTTGAATGTTTTTTAATCAATGATAAATTTTTCATTAAATAAAAAAATAAATAGAACTTTTTAATAGTTATAAATTATTGAAAACACCTTCACATTTTAAAATAATTCAAAACAAATCTTAGTTTTTACTCAAAAATAACTTTTCTGGGAAACACTCTCTAGTATGGTCAAAATCCCTTTATAATTAAATAACCAAATGGTTTTAAAAGAGAAAATATTTTCCATATTTTATAATGTAACCAAACACATCCGAAAACATTTTATAATAATTAGATAGATTTCTTAAGAAAACAGTATAGCTTTATTTCAACCCAATTTTACCTTCATAAAGTCCTCCTATCAAAGTAAAAATTAATTTCATAAAAATAATAAAAAGGAACCACACCACAATTATCATGGTAATTAAATCCACAAACATCTTCATATCAAAATGACTAACATGATTCATTTAACAATTCCAAAAATCACTCCAGAATAGTCCTCTAATCAAGGGTTATATAAAAAAACACATAATATATCTAATTTTACAATACTTTGTCACATGGTTTGATGGGTATGGTCTATTAATATAATAATTTTTGAGACATTTCCTAGATTAAGTGCTTCTTACTATCAAATTAATCATGTTGTGCTAGCCAACCTCATATCATTTATCATTTTTTGTTTTTGACCAAATTCTAAAGAAACCGTTAAAGAAATTCCTAAAATGACTGACGAAAAATAACCACCAAACATAAATATTAGCCATTCAAAAATAATCAAACACAATCTAAATCTCAAAATTATGGTAACTTAAGCTTGGTTACAATGGTTGGAAATCACAAACACACTCATGACCAACAAATTAAGTCCCAAAGGAATTCCTAACTCAAGAAAAAAAATGGCACACCCATATAAAAAAGGGGTGTTCCACAAATCTAGATCCTTATTCAGAAACCTAACCATTGATAGAATATGTAATGAACATGACAAGGATTAACTGAAATAAAAATTGACCTAGATCACCACTAGCCCAAAGGGAGTTATTATCACCATGGTTTGAAAACTATTTCTTGGGTATAATGTATTCACAATGGGAATGGTTCAAAGACAATAGTAATAATAAAACAACAATGAATGATTTTTGGGATTCTATGATGAAATATCTAGTAAGAATACATCCTGTATATGAAGTAAATATAATTAAATTAGATAAACAAAAAAATAAAGGAATAATGAAATATACATCTATACAAATATATATAATTTAAATAAATATAGTAGAAGTAAATAAACCCAATACAGAATACAAAAGGAAAACAAGATGAAAGAGATGATACAAAACACCAAAATAAAAAGGAACTGATATAGATCAAGAATCACTACTGGTGACCCCTGGTCATTCGCCACATCCCACTTATACATCAATAGACCAACCAAAAACTCAATGATTAGATGAAAAACTAGGTTCCTAAAAGAGGAATAGGGAAACTGCATACACACCTGCACACTGGTGCATATATAGGTTGTAAGAAAATTATGCCTAGTAGGATCTAACCAAGGGGTCCATACAATTCCCATGATACGTTATTCTATATAATTCTAGTTTGAATATAATTTAAAAAATAGTTCATTCACATTTGTATAAAAAATCACGATGAAATTGAAAAATCATTCTTTCAAACCAGAACCCCCTTTTATATAAAATACAAGGGTGGTTGAAAAAATTGTTAAAATTTTATAAAAACTACAGAGAGAGGAAATTTTAAAACATCTAAAATGAGTCCAAGTTCAATATTCACACCTATTTCCCAAAAAAAATAAAAACCCTATTTTTATACACCACTATGATTTTCTTTTTAAATGTAAAATATTTAAACCTTTTTTTAAATTAGTCGAATGTGGAGTTATATCGTAACCTAAATGAAATACAACCAAATAAGGAACCATTATAAAAATGATACCTAAAAAAATAAACTCCCACAAACATCAATGTACCTAGTCATGAACATGAGGATATAGTATATTTATATTACCTGATCCCATAGAATGTCTTAAAAAAGACCAAAGAATCATGGGAAACATCGTAGGACTCATGTTGCAAAATCTAAACTTGAAACATGATCTCTATCCTAAAACTAAATTAATATTATATCTTAGTATCCCTATAATGATATTTAGGACCTATATAAATCCTTTTATCATGAATCTACCATGATAACTTAATAAATATTGAGATCAATCTTCCTACCCCCAAGTAGGAGCACAATCGAAACTAACAGTTTCAACTTATCAATACCTCAACTTTGTTTCGTAGGAATCCCCTAAAATGTAAAATAATGGAGGTGATAAAACAAAAGAACATGATTTTATAACATAAAAACAATTTCAAGCATGTGAAATTAAAACACATCTTACATCCTACACCCTCACAATAAATAAACACTTTTTATATATCCATGTATAAGAACCAAAATTATAATAACAATATAAACAATATCCCAAGGGGATCATAGTCCAAAAAAGAATACCATGTACATGGGGCTCAATCGAGGGTCTCACATGTTATAGAAAACTATCACTTTAAAGGTTCTAACTGGGCTTTGGAAAATAATCCCGTAATTATAATCCCTTCTTATACCTTTATAAAATCTAATTTCAAAAACTATTTGATATCGATCGATAAAACAACACTTAATAACTAATATCTAAACCCGTCCAATTTTTAAAAATACTTTTAAAACCCATATGCCTTTTAAAAAATTCACCAATTTGAAAGAAAAGATCTTCCAAAACTATAATTCACATTCAAAAAAATTAAAATGATTTCCAAAAAAATTAGAGCATCATAACTCCTTTAAAATATCCACATAGTCATTTTCAAGAACACTTACCACAAAAAAACTCAATTCCAAGAATTAAAATCCTTTAAAAAACACATTAAACCTTTTATAGAAATATATATTGGTATAATTTAGAATATAACTCATTTAAAATCAACTTATAATTATATGAAATGTATTATGAGGTAGATTTATAGGAACAACAACCAAGTCTATGTGAAAATTCAACTGAAACACACCACCATTCATAGTGAGTGCATAACTGAACGATAATACATACTACATAACCCTAGTTAACCCAAATCCCATTATTAAATTCATCTCATAATCTAGTACCTATGGATGTGTTAGTTAGGGTTCATGGGAGAATATAAATATTAGGGGGAATGGGGAAGAGTTTTATATGGTAATAGAGGATATTACCTAGTGAAACCACTTGGAATCATAGAGTATGGCCAACCAAAATTGAAGGAGGAGGGTGTGGAGGATCTCCCTCACACACCCAATCGTTGGATAAACTTGAAGGAGAAAAAAATATGGCTTACCTCTATAAAATTTAAAATATAAAATGTGTAATTTCACTTTCAAATTAAAACTAGTATACTCACATAGTTTGGATGAATGATTTGGAAAATCATATAGGATTTATTAGATATACAAAATGCAATCAAAAGGTTTTCATATATGGTTTCCAATAAATTAATTAACCATGAAAAACACAACTATCATAGATTTTAAACATATCACACTATTTTATAATAATTACCACTAATTGTTCATAAACTCTGTGCAAAAAAACATATAAGTAAGGGTGATTTACAGTGTCTTCATTGAGACTACATGATTTTTCCCAAACCTTACACTACCAATTCACAAAAAAATTTAAACATTAAAAATGAACTATCTAATATCTTTTCATATAAGAATCCACATGTTTTCTCCTAAAACAATTTGTGAAAACCAAACCGAGATGTAATCCTCTTTGTAAGGGTCCAAGAAATGGAGAAAATATTTACAAATTTTTAATATTAAAATATAAATTTTTTTTTTAAATTATCCGAAAATGAGATAATATAATATAAAACAATGAAAAACATAGGCATGTGGGTGCCACAATTTTACATAGAAATATGATTTGTCCCAAACCATACACTACCAATTCACAATAAATTTTAAACATTGAAAATGAACTAAATAATAACCTTGCATAGAAGTATCCACGTTTCTTCACCTAATAAATGTGTGAAAACAACACAAAGAAGTAATCCTCTATGTAAGGGTTATCTACACAGTATCCAAAACCTTATAGTGACCATGTACAAAACACGCAATGAAGAAAATATTTACAAATTTTTAAAATAAAATTAAAAAACAATCCAAAATATTAAATTATCCAAAAATGAGATAATATAATATAAAATAATGAAAAAACATAGACATGGGGGTTCCAAAATTTTACATAGAAATGTGATTTGTTAAGGAATATGTACATCATTATAACATTACCCTTTATCCAAAATTCACTCTATCACTCTAGATAACTTAGATATGCCCTCATTAAGGCTTTTTATATCCTAAAGTGTTTCATACAAATGTGGCCACCTCTAAAACATATTGTTCCATGATAAAATATATCTAATTTGACACAATTATCACTTTTAAGGAATAATACTACAATACAACTATATAAGGACACATAATACCATTATATGGGTCTAGATAACTAAATGATGCTTACACATTCCAAATTTTGGTGTACAATATCTTAGTAATGAACAACATTTATGCCTAAACCATCAACTATTTAGGATATAAGGAATTTGACACATATGAATTTTATTCCATGATCAGAGGCTATGAAAAAAATAATCGAAAACCATTATGGATGATAAAATTTAAAACTAAAATTTGGGATCTTCTTCCTGACAGTGAATTCATGTTAGTTAGATTGGACACCACCTTCAATGCCTTAAAAAGAAAATTATGTCTTTGTTTGAATGAAACAATGACTTATTAAAACCACTAGTGCTATAAATATTCTATTGGATTGAAAATTTATGTAATTTATAGTGATATGTCCTTTTTTAACTCGTATTAACTTAAATATATCAATGGGGTTTACTATAAGAGATAAGGAATACAAAAAAAGTATGTATATGCTTCATTACCAAAAGGGTTAGAGGAAAATCCGATCAACCCTTGGAATAAGATTAAGGGAAAATTTTACTCCATATCCATATAATTAATGTACTAAATCAATATTTGGAAAATCATTGGATATTACTCAAAAAAGTAAAGGATTCATATATCACATTTTTATCTTATGATGGAGAAACATGTGGATTTCTTAATCTACCAATGTTTATAGAAGGACATTTTTTACTGTGACCGAGGAAAATTAATCTTGGGGAACTGTTATTTCATAATCCATTGGTCTTATTCATTTAGAAGCCTCAAAGTGTCCAATGAATCAAGCTGAATGATTATTATAAATCTGAATCTGATGATGGTTTGACATGAGAGAAACTCAAAAGAAAACATGCTCTATATCCTTGAATTCAAGAGGTTGTAAATGGTAATTGAAATATGACTATTGTTTAGGGTAAGCTATCAACATGGGTTTCTGGATCAACTAGACCTACATTGAATTATCCTTAACATGAAATGATCCAAGAAAAGATTCCTTCAATACATCTAACTAGCATAATGGTGATCAAAATGGCCTACCATATAAGTCCTCATAAGGTGCTATCTATTGGTAGCCTAAAAACTACTATTATAAACAAACTCAAACAGGGGAATGTGTTTCTCCTATGAACCCACAAATTCTAGGATACATTCACAACACATTTCCTCTAACACCTATATCATATATTTTATTTGACCATTAGTTTGACAGTGATAAGAAAATCTCAGATGCACCTATTTACCAAAGGCCTTTAACAACCCTTTACAAAACTGATATCTGAATTGAGCATCCTTATCATATATGATAGATTAGTGCTTTACATGGAGATGTAATACCTCCTTGAAATATATCCACCATAGATTGTTTAAAAAAATGGTTTCCTAAACATTTAATAAGTGTGAAACCTTTGTTAAATGATCAAAAACTACACAATGAAAGTTGTTTCATCATGGATATCTATGAAAATCTATCATGTAGTCTATAAATAAATCATACCATTTCCAATCGGGAATAGAAAATCATTGTAAGAGTCTTGCCGGTCCTTGATGTACAATATTCACCTGATGATATGTGGAGCACAAAGTAATAAATCCAACTATTCCCCATTTCATACTAGACCACTAATAATGGAAATATAAGTTTCTATACATCTTGGTGACCTTGCGATATACTGCCATACTAATCCATGATATTCCTACATTATCTCCTCACAAATGTATACCAGGATCCAACATTTTCCATGTATGCATTAGATCTCATCCACATCCACAGTTCACCCTAGTGATGTATCCTCATCTAAAATACTCCCCCCTCAAGACTAGTCCCTCGAGATCTGAATTTTGTCTCATTTTTACCCATTCCTGAAGAGTATATGTCACTACTATAGCTGAGAGGATACTATGTTCATGATCTTCCCAAACCCCAATGTGCATCTCAAAAAATAATGATATAAGATACCACTCCCAACTACCCTCCTAAACCACCTATGTCTCATTCTTTCATATTAAGGTTCCATCTTTTGAATTTCTTTTTGTAGACATATATGAATGATTAAAATTGAAAGACTATGGATACTCTCCACATATTCACTGCATAAGATTCCTATCATGCTTTATAAAGATATACTTGTGGCTTTTGTAAACCATGATTACCAAAAAAATCTCCCCAAGTAAATAATGTCTCAAAAATGTGAAGAATGAACTACAACTACTACCATGAGGTTGTGAGTTGGTTAATTTCACATGTGAGGCCTCAACTAAAGAGACCCACACAATATGACTCACACATCCTTTATCAGAAATGTGACAATGATGATACTTGATTTATCACAATAAATTGTACAACTCATGACTGAATTCCATATAATAATGATCATCATAGAAATCAACCTTTATTTTTACCCCTAAAATTAAATTTCACAATATTCTTACTATAAAAATTTTACATCCTTCATAGTAAAGCCTGTAAGAGGTGATGCTAGGTGTGAGAAATTCGGGATGAAGGGTCTATAATACCCGACTATCCCAAAGAAAATCAATATATCCAAAACATTCTTAGGATTCTCTTAAGAATCTACATCTCTAACCTTCCCTAGGATTACTGATACTCTTGAATCTGAGATTATATATCCCATGAAGTATATTTTGTTGATCCAAAAGTGGAATTTGGTGAGATTTATCTAAATATTGTTATCTCTTACTGTATTTAGTTTGATCTAGAGAAGTTGGGTATTGTCATTTTGAGATCATGAATACACAATGATATCATCCAAAAATGTTACATTGAATGACATATACAGGTAAAAAAATGATTCATTAGATCTATAAAAACAACATGCATGTTCATTAAACCGAACAACATTACTAGGTACTCATAAATACCATACCTACTTCAAAAATATATGAGAGGTATATCTAAAAGCTTCAAACAAACATGATGATATCCTGACCATAAATCATTATTTGGAAACATCCTCTCTCCATGAAGTTGATCAAATGGGTCATCTATTTGAGTTAGTGTATACTAGTTCTTTACGATAAGTTGGTTCAACCGTTGATCCATTCAAATCCTGAGGGTACCATCTGCCTACATGAAAAAAGGACCATTGAACACCATTAGAAGGTGTTAGGTTGGGAAAAATATTTAGTTTCTATGTCTTCTAACTGCTTCTTATGCTCAAAAAGCTTCTTGATTTCATCCTATAAGGAGGAATGGACAATGGTTCATGTCAAAGCACTAGATCAATGGTGAATTCTACCTCTCTCGCTGGAGGTATCCTAGAGAATTCCTTTGGAAATACATCCATGAATCAATCCACTATAGGAGATACAAAGTATTCTATATCCACTGATCATATATGAAAACAGTAGCAATCTAAATTTTCAATCTACCTCTCACCGTATGAATGATCCAAATCAATAAATATTGACATACAATTATCCATTTCAGATATGAATACCACCCTATGGGGATGTAAATATCACCCTCTGGTGAGAGATGTCAATATTATCTTGATAGGGAACTTCCCAATCCATCCCAAGTATTACATTATACCTATTCATGTTGTGAATGAAAAGATTATATACGAAAAGATATATTTCTATCTCAAAGAGGAAATACATAAATTAGTGAACACTATTTGATTGGATACCCAATAGTGTATTTAGGGTCATTATTCCTTAGAAGTATTCTATCCCATGTCCAAGACACTCAAACAATTCCCCATATATAAATTAACGAGACGTGCATATGTCATATAAAGTTGATACTAAGGTAGGTTCTACTAGAATGGTACATATAACTATAGAAGATGTGGTGATATTCTCTTCTTACATAGGTTGAACTGTATGAAATTGGCCCATACCATATCCTTAACTCACAACCTTACGTCCCTATGAAGGCCCTCTCTACTAGCACTACATTTATTGAGTTTGATTTCATCTGCCTTGACCACCACATTGGACAGAGTGGCCAGTGGTATTCCAGAATCCTTTTTGGAAAGATACAACTAACCTAGCTTTCAAACATGGGGTAGTGTAGACCCCCCCTCACTAGGTGCTGAGAGAAAAGTTATATATAAGTACTAGATATTCCCTATCTTATTGTAGACTCTACATTAAAATGAATCTCATATTTACTAGTGTTTCATGTGTCCTAGCTTCCCACACTTTTGATATATAAGGAATCTATCAGTACAAGTTCTCTATATAATTATACCCTAACTAGAATCCTCAAAGCAATGTATCCATCTGTTAGAATAACTACTAGAAGGTTTGGGTTTTTAGCTGACTTGGATTACACCTTCAGGATCCCTAAAATTTTACCTAGTGGTGAGGGACTAGTTGATGGACTCAAAAAATGTGGTTAACTAGAATATGTTAACATGTTATTAAATATAGTACACTAATTAATACTTGAATTTATTTACAGTCAGAATCTCATATCCTTCTAGATTCTTTGTGAATCACTACATCTTGGTAAAATGTATATAATATTCCATGATAGAATTAGATCCATAATACATTTTCATGAATTCTCTAGCCTTGTCATCCCTCAATATCTATGGAATGAAGTAATCATAGAAGACTGTCTGCATTCCCATATATATCATATCTCAATGTCTGTCTTCCTAAGTAATGACATCCCACCACCTCTTGGATGAACAAAATATCATAAAGGTGGTGATCTAGACCCTCCACTCTAGAGGAATATGCAAATGCTCTAATATAGAAATCATGGCCTCTATCCATGACTCTACAGCAAGTGGTTCACCATTTCCTAATAAAGTGGGTGGATGATGATGTGGGAACTCCCAAGTCAACTTTTCCACACTTGGGGTAGGTCGAGAAACTCCTTGAATAAACTGCATCATAATAAATAAATCCTCTCCAAACTATGCATCAGTGCCCATGTTGGGAATAGTAGGTGGTGGCATAGGTGTAACTGTATGAGGTGTCATTGGTGGTCCAAGTTCCACCACCCTTGGTGCATGGTCCTCACCACCCTCCAAGCATACAAATCAACGCTGTCTTATTGCAATGATTCTACAATTCCAAATCAAATCCTTAAAAAATAATTTAGATGTTCAAAAGATCATAGATATACAACAAGATAGGTACATTGGCCACCTATAAAAAAAGTAGAAACCTATTTTCCTACTCAATAATCTAGGTATATGTTCTATTAATACCATAACAGGACATGATAACTAAATGGTACTCCAAATACACATTACTAAGGCCGGTTTTGGGTCCAAGCATCATATCAAATGATAGAAGATTTAGGCCCAAGATGAAGATGAAAGTGGTTGTTTTCAAATGTTTTATTTTGTTCTCAAAAAAAGATTTGTTTTTCAAATTATTTTATGTTCAAAAGGGGATCACATAACTTTTAATTTTGTGAGAATAATATTGATCCATGATTTCAAAGGAATTAGACACATGTTTTTTTGGAAAATTCGGTTCACTCTATCCATTATAATGAAGAAAAGTTGTTTGAAATAAAATATTCTAATCAGACTTTCCATGGGTCTCAAATTGGAGTATATCGTAAAATGAAATGAGAGAATCCGTTGAAAGAAAGGGAAATTATTTTTTTGGAAGTAAATGGTTATCAAATTCATTTTGAATTCAGTGTGAAATAAGTATCTGTTTTGATGGTAAATCAGAGTCTATATGACTATGATAAAATAAAATGTGATTATGATTTACTAATTTTTATTTCATATAAATTATAAGCTAATTGGATAACTTTTGATACATTATATTTAGAAGAAAATATGAAACAGGTGGTACCAATTATTTTCAAAATGATCAGATTTGTGTGGAAGTGACAAAACAGATTCTACTGATTATTTATAGCATATGATCATCCATCTGAAATATGAAAAACATTTCTTAACTAGGATGATCGTACTCAGTATGAGGAATAAAAATATCATACACAGTATGATCATACCTAGAATAAATGTATCTAGAATTATCATACCTAGGATGATCGTATCCTGATCGATTGTATTCAGAAAAGGTCATACTCAGGCAGAGAAGAATATAAAGAATCTAAAATCAATGGAATGTTATGGAACATTCTATTTTAAGTATAATAATGCCGAAGCTATTGCGAAATGAATTTAATGTCTTGAAGGAAGTCATTATACAATAAAAGGACTGTCAATGTCTTATTTTCAGGTGGGTCAAGAGAAGATAAGGAAATAATGATATCAACAATATATTCAACCATTTCTAAGTGGTTGAATTACTTTTTAGGAATCCAACTTGGTCAATAGAAGAGGAGAATATGATGTTTTGTATCACAAGTGGGTCAAGAGAAAATGAGAAAGAGTTTTCTAGATGTACTATCAATGTGGACCACAAAATTTTTAATTATGATAATATTAATGAAATCAAATTTGTATTCATTTATTCATTCACTTTCATACAATTTTTATAGATCATTATTTTGGTGAAATCAGATTCGTAAAATCAGACTCATGTATTGAAATTAGACTCGAAATTTAAATCAGAGTCTGGATAAGAAGTGAAGAGTTTTAAAGATACAAGAAGAATTGGGAAGTGTTTAAGAATAAAAAAATTCAACAGATATTTCAGGTTAAATTGATATTAAGGTTAATTTGTTTATGTAAGAAATTTTTGGGACTCCTACCGAATCATCTCGAGGGTTAACTATAAAAGGATAAAAGTACATTATACTTTTCTAATGAACAAGGTACTATTCATGAGAGATAATCTCCATGTTTTCATTGAGAGAATCAGTATACCACATCGATCATTTTTTAATACATTCTGATGGGAAGAATACATATAAGAAGAGACAAGATGAAAAAATTGTTTTCATATAATAATTATACTTAGTGATTTTCATATTCAATGGATTATAATTTTATCTTTGTCAATTTTATTTGGATGATCAACATATTAGGATGGAATAATCATATTTGGTATTTCTATATTTGGTTTCTCAGAATGATGAAGAATCATATAGAGTTTATCGATCCAATGAATTTAAGTGGTGTTGATTCATTTCTATTTTGTTTTTAATGAAATTTTCATAGATGAGTCATACCTGGGAAAATCGTACTCATAAGAATCATAATCATAAAATCATACTGATTTTTACTTAACAAATTCCATAAAGTTCTTCAAATATTCTGTGTGAGAAAGTAAAGAATTGTATTCAAATAGAATAAAGTTGTTGAAATAAAAATCAACACATGTAACATCAGTTATTAAATAATTATTGTATTATCCTATTATTACTAAGAGGGTTTGCACACGCCATTGGAATTGTTTACATAGTGCTACATTAGTCTAAGGGTATATCCTACACATTGTAATCCAATGATTTATTTCTAGTGGATTGTAATGTATATGATCTTTTCCAAACAATAGATAGAACGTGGATATTCTTATTAAACAGTAAACCATGTAAATAATTATGTTCCTTTGGATGTGTGGTTGAATTTTTTTCAGTAGGTAATATAATCTTTTATAGGAGGTAGAGGTTTTTTCAAGAAAACACAAAACAAATAGTGTCACTAATTCACCCTTCCCCTTCTCAGTGATACAATCATTTTGAATGGGTACCTTCAAGTGGTATCAGAGCGTAGGTTCCCTTTAATGATTCCTTTCTAATAGTGAATTTGAATTGTGTGAACAGTAATGGTATTTTATTCTTCTATAGAAAGATTTATCATATCTAGAAATATGTTACGTTGTGCTATCTTATATCTATTTGATACGATGTTCTTGAAGATATAATAGTTGGGTTCCCTCCTATTGGTTTTCAAACACCTCTTACATCTTTTGATAAGAAGAATATAGAGAATGATGTAAGAGACAAGAACTATATATTATGATCATTCTCTAGAAGTTAATTCATAAGTGTGAAAGGTGTTTTCATAGCCAAAGGATTATGGGATTACCTGAAAAACATATATGATGGAAATAAAAAAGTGAATATGGAAAACATAAAAATTTAGATATTGAAATATGAATATTTGAAGATGGTTGAGAATGAATATTTTAGGGGATTATTTACCTAGGTAAATTACATTTTGAGTGATATAAGATGTATTGGTAAAAAGATGGATGACTCTACAGTTTTTTAAAATATTTTAAAAATCCTTCCCAATAAGTTTCATACCAATATTCTTTTCATTGGAAGACATAGATTAGTAAACATTGTCTGTTGATTATTTTCATAGAACTCTCATAATATTTGAAATGAGATTGTCAAAAGATATGAAAATCAAAACAAAGGTTGATAGAGAAATATCCTTCCAGGCTAAGATGAAATAAAATACAAAGAATATTCTTATTGAAGATGAATCTAGTGAATATTATTCTTAAAATGAGGTATGTAAATATATTTTCATGTTTTTATACTTGTTTTCTACATATTTGAAAAGATTTGTAGAGAAATTAAAAGGGAAACACTCATTGAAATGTTTGGTATTTTGAGTTTTTGGGAACATATGTTATAATTTTCCTCAAAGAATGAAAGAAGAGGATAGTATAGAATACGAAAGATGGCCAAGAAGATCATGGAAGAAACCAGGTGTCAAAGGAAATTTGTAATCCATGGGGAATGATAGGAAATTCCTCAATTTCAAAAGAATAAGATTATTATCTAAAGATGGAGTAGAATAAGGAATGATTTTGAATCATAAAAATAAATTGAATATGGTATTGAAATTACATTTATTGAAAATTTTAATGATGAAGAATTTTGAAGTAGTAGTTCTAAAGAATAATAAACTCAACTTGAACATCATTTGGATTAAATTTTGAAATAATTTTTGAGAATGATTAGAAGGATTTAAAACCCAAATAAAATGATGTAAGATAAAATACCTTCAATAATAAATCAATAATTCTCTGATGATGATAATGTAAAGATAGAAAAATAGATTTATGACTTGAATAAATATCTATAATAATAAAATTATTGTAATGAGTATCTACATGTGAATATTAAGTAAAAAAGAATTTTAATTGAATATTATCCAAAAAAAACATTCTAATGATGAATTGAGAAATAAAAGTTGTAAAAAATTTGTCAATAAGATGGTGAAAGTTATCAAAATGGGATACCAGTGAAGGTTCAAAAAAAGTTGCCTTCAACGGGTGATAATAAATATGGAATTTTTTCTAAAATGAAGAATGTTGGGAAATTAATGTATGTGGTCAAGACCAACAAATTTTAGAATTCAGAATTCACAAAGAACCTAAAGTCAATAGATGTTTGAAAAACATCTGATTTTGATAATTTAGAATAGAGAAGGAAGTCTCTGATTGATAATAGAAATATTGGTGGCTCATAAATTATAGATAAGAAGGTGGATGAAAAGGGTAATCACAATTTCATGTAGTACATATGTTTTAGAGGCAAATACTCATTTCTAGGCTATTGTTGGTATTATGGTGGATTCATACATATAGAAAATATGTTTTAGTTTAACCAAAAATATTACTATTAATCCACATGTTATAAAAGTAAATATTTTAGGGTCATCCAATTCTCTAAAAGAAATAATGTCTTATAAATTTTCTTTGGAGAAACCTGTAAAATTTGAAGTAAAAATTGAAAAAAGGTTCCAACCTTTCGAAAATATTTGTGAAATGTGTGAAAAAACTTGAAACCTTGCAATATATTGTCTTGTTTTGTTACTGGTACAAAAAAATATTCTTAACTATCCTTCAAAGCCAATGGTGATTAAATAAAAAGGAGAAGTAAAATATCTTACTGTTGAAACTGCATTCTATACTACAAATAGAGAATGACATTGTATTCTTGACAGTGGGTGTTCTTTTCATATGATATGATATTTGAAGATTTTAAAGAATGTGAATAATTTTTAAATAAGGAACGGTTACATTTATCAAAGATAAATACTTGAAAATTAAAGGTGTTGGATCAATAATTATAGGGAAAGAAAAGATAAAATCCAAGAAAGAATTTTATATTGATGGGATAAAAAAAAATTTGATAAGTGAATCAAATTTTTTTGATGTCAATAAAAATGTTATCTTTAGATAAGATGGATTTTCTGGGAAAATTGAAGAATATGCTATGATTGTTACAATATACCAATGTATGAAAGGGGGAAATATTATATTGGGGAATTAAAAAACTCCTATTACATGAGCATCGTGGAAGAGAATTAGTTGTGGCATAAAAGGATTGAACACTTGTGTAAGAGAAACATGATTATGTTATCTAAAAGAGAAAATGTCCTAGTCATTCCTTATTTTCCAAGAATAAGAGATTGGTGTTACACTATATTTCAGAAATTAATTATTACAAATGAAGGAAATAAGAAAGCTGATATTTTTTCAAGAAAACTGTATGAAACCGGCTATTATTTTCACGCATGTTTTTCTTTTCTAGTCATTTTTTAAGGAAATAACAGTTTCTGGAGATTTTCAAAGTATACACCATGTATTTTATGAATACACATCGTGTACTCTGTTACCACTGGTAGTCATGTGCTGTCCATGTAACGGTCATGCACACGACCACGTGGTGACTTGTAAACTTCCTAAAGTGGAGTACAGAAAAGGAAAGTACACACCATGTACTTCCATAGTACACGCAGTGTATTCTTTATTATTAAATGTAACAAGGTCGTATCTAATTTCCAGAAATCACTATATCTAGCTCTGGTTCATCTGAAAGAACTCATACGGACGCAAATCTTCTCCAACCCCCTAAGAAAGAACCGGTTCTCCAAATCGCTCATCGCTGATTGTGTTGGGATCGCATCAGTTTTGTCTTCCTTTTGATTGAGCTTTGTTTCCTGATTCATCTTCTTTCTCACGTTATCCTCTGTTGAATGTTTTATATGCTTATATATATCTACAGTGTTCTCAGGTGATTCAAGGATTGAAGTTCATGTATAGATATCTCCCAACACTGAGGTAGGTGTTTTGTGCCTTTTGGTTTAAAGTATTTAAGTTATATGTGCAAATTTCCCAATACCCTTGGATAGGGGTATTTCATATTTACTTTTTTAGCCCTGTTAATTACCATTTATACATGTATGATTTTTTAGATGTTTATTTAATGATAATAGAGTTAATTTCTATGCTTGGGAAGAGTTTACCCATGCATATTTTGTTTATGAATGTTTGGTATAGTTTTCCTGTTAGGATATTGTTTTCATTCAATTCCTAGTATTTTAGGATGGAGTGATTTTTTTTATCTAACCTGCTATTATGCTATAGACTATTATCCAAGTAGTTCATGAGGTTTACATTGTCCGATAAACATTTCCATGCTTGTTTGACTTACACAGGGCCATTAAAACCTGGTGTAGAGGAGCATAGGGAGAATAGACATAAGGGATTCTCCAGAGTGTCTGTTATTTTAATCACGGTGATAAACCCTAGGGGGAATTGATGTTGAGTGATTCCTTATTGGGTATGTAGTTACATTATGAGGCCACAAGTAGAATTGACGATGAGTGATTCCTCAGAGTGCCTATAGTTTCTGTTAAAAAACTATAAGTAGAATTGAAGTTGGGTGCTTCCTAAAAGAGTCTTTATTTCAGACTTGGATATAAGGGAAATTGACATTGAGTGATTCCTAAGATAGCCTTTACAAAAGATAAACTATAGGGGTTAGTCTATATCGACTTCCCAGAGGGGTGTTTGTGGTTACTAGGTAGGACCATAGGAGATAGGTTGTGATTACATCCAAGAGGGTTACCTTTTTATAATTTTTTGTTTACATGACTTGTGGAATTGCATGCTATGAATTGTAAAAAAATTTATTATGGAGTAGTTCCTTGTTTAAGGCTTCTTTTTCTTAATGCCTACCATATATATTCAATGACTATTGAGTACATATATCATGGTGTTTGCCTACTGGGGTTTAGTATCACACACTATTTGGCCGAGGCTCTTGGTCCCAAACAGATTATATTGTTGCAGGTATAGATAAGGGCAAGTGCACATCAACTTCTGGTACTTGACTGCTTGGAGATAGAGAGTGTAGGACCTAGATTTGGCTTGCGATGCTATGGAGTTGTTTACTTCTCTTCTTTTACATTGGTTTAGTATTATATTTTCATCATTGTGACATGTTTTTATGCTTTTTTAGACATATGTATCAGGAATAATTTTTATATATATGTGATTTGACTGTCTATTTCTTCAAAATTCCATTGATTCTTGTTGTTTTATATTATTAGTGATTTCTCTATTGTTATATGTTTATCATTCATTGTGTTACTCTTCTAATGAGGGTATAGTTTCCCCACTATCACACCCAAGGCCCTTGCTGCTAGTTGGTAGCCTCTGGCGTTAGGGGAAATTCACTTGAGTCCATGTTACCAACTGAGTATGGGGTGCTTTTGGGCGGCATCCGGAACTGGGATGTTACAATGTTGTATCAGAGGGATTATTTTCTCTTGACTTACTATTTGAAGCCTATAGACATGGATATGAAGGAATATGTATTTGGTAATGAGTGGTTCCTAGGAGTAGCTAACCCGTGTATAGGTAAAAGCCAGTCTACCTCATTTATTGATATTTTTCTAGTTTTTCAATTTTACATTTGATTGGATTTTCACCTTTAGTGATTCACATGTTCTGTGTTGTTTTTGTTAATGTTATTGAGGTTCTATTTCTGTTGCGACCCGATGAGATGTGGGTATTCCATCTCATCCATCATATAGGCACTTGAAAATAATCGTATTTCAAGAATTATTGACATGCCATTTAGGTTGCATTACCATTTTCATATAGTTTTGATTTATGGTGTGCTAGATATGCATGTTGTTGTGGTAGATTCCTTGAAAAAACATCTACTATTTGATAGGGTTGAATTATGTAATGATTCTATTTGAATGAATGCCAATCATTGGTTCATGAGGTGTTATAGCCCCTCATGGACCAAAATTTGGTGGGTCATTGATATGTTATGCTTGTTTATAATAGGTATAGGATGCCATGCTTTGATTCACAAGGAGTATAGGACCTCACGGATCGAAATTCATCCCCTTAATGATCGTTTTAGTGTTTTTCAGTGTTCCGGAGTATTTCTTGAGGATTACTATCTAGAAAACCGTAGAATACAAACCATTTATATATATATGTGCTCCACCAACCTGTGTTGTAGAACCGTGTAACCGGTAGTGTCAATAATAACACAGGTCGATGGAAATCCTTTAGTGCACTCCGTGTCTGTATAGAACACGCGGTGAAGTGAGAGTCATGTATCTGACCAGGTCATTAACAACACAGGTTGGTAAATCTACTCTAGTACATGACATGTCAGGTACTAACATTCCATGTAGTATTGTTCTAGGAGAACCATGTGGCCTAGCCATGTGAGGGAACTTGGGAAGGGGAAGAGGATTCAAGTACACACCATCTATATAGATAACACGCCATGTATGGGGGTTACATGACCATTTTTGGTAGAGGTACATACCCATGTGAAAGTCTTAAGGGAACATGCCATGTAGGAATTATACACTCCTTGTATTTATGTTTTGAAAAACATGAATGATTTCTTTCTCATGTTCCCTCTTTACTATTCTATTTTTCAGTCATTGACAATCTTGATCTAAGGTGTGCACTTGAAGTTGCAGAGTCATGCCATCAAGACGTCCTCTATTTGTACGCCATTTGTAGGGAAACGATCAGACATCGGACATGACTGATCAAGGAATTCCATCATATCCTCCAGTTGTGAATGTCTTGGAACTGGCCATCATTCCGGACACAGGTGTTGACACACAGTTTTGAGAGTGCTTCATTAGGTTTCTGCAGACCTTCTAGAGAGTACCGCCTCCTACCGCGTCGATTGCAGAACTGACTTAGGTCTTTCAGTAGCAGAATCCTCCCACCTTCATAGGGGAATGAGTACCTCAGGTTGTAGAGTCATGGCTAGAATCCATGCAGACGATTTTCGAGCAAGTGGAGACGCCTTCAGAGAAGAGGGTCATGCTCGCTCTCTATATTCTTCGAGATTCGTCCATGACATGGTGGGATATGATCTCACAGGAAGGACACCAACATTATATGTCTTGGGAGGAGTTTCAGTGTACCTTATATGATTACTTATTTCCAGAGACTTTGAGGGCCAATCGATCCCAAGAGTTCATGAGTTTGGAGCAGGGTACTCTTTCTATTATGAAGTACTCTTCCTGCTTCATAGAGTTGCAGCGCTTTAAACCATATCTAGGGGAGATGGATTGTTCCTGGCACAAAATTCTGAGTATGGCCTCAGGTAGGAGATTTGGGCTTAGGTGAACATCTTCGGGTTGACTTCCATCACTTCTATAATCAACCAGGTGCTAGTCACAGAGCGCAATCTGAGGGATTCTAGAGTTTTGGGCTAGGGAGGTTCAACATCTAGAGTTAGTTCTTCACCATTTGATAGTAAGAAGATCCATAGTGAGACTACATGTGATGTTCCGAGTAGGGGAGATATACCTTTAGATAGCCAAGTGGTATTCTACGAGTGTGGTAAGGTTGAGAAAACAAGTCCACATTGCCCAAGAGACCTAGTGGAGTTCCAATCATGCAGAAAGATGGGTCACCTTCAGCACTTCTGTCCGATATTTTCACCAGCAGCTGGTGAAAGGGGTTCTTCTATTAATCCTCATTCTGGAGGAGTGTCACCAGTTTCTCATCATTCTTGGAACGGGAGTTCTTCTGGCCGTTTTGGCCAAGGAGGAGGTTGCGGCTGAGGTAGTCAGTCACCAGTATTTTAGCAACAACAAGGTGGATCAGCTCAAAGTTGTCAGGTAGGGTCATAGGCCTGCGGTGCAGGTTGGAAATTTGTAGTGGAGTAGACCCAGTAGGAGCAGGATCCTAGAACCTCCATGGTTCGAGGCATGATCCTAGTTTACTCGGTTTTAGATTCTACTCTTTTTTGATACGGGAGCATCCCATAGCTTTATATCTGTTGATTTTGTGGAGAGCCTTGGGCTCTATATCATTTCTTCTGCAAAAATATTGATCCTAGGCACACCCTTGGGGACAAAAATGGTTAGTGTGGGATAGTTCAAGGAGTTCCCTCTAGAGGTTGGTGGGTGTCACTTCCTATGGGACCTTTATGTCCTTAAGATGACAATCTATGATGTCATTCTTAGAATAGACTAGTTCGTTCTCTTCCAGGATTTTTTCAATTGTTATTGTCGTAGGGTGAGTTTCACATCACCATAGGGTAGATCGTTTCTTCAAAAGGGCGAATGGGATGTCCAGGCGAGCAGAGTGGGACTTGAGCATCATGGGTTGGGAGGAGTTACAGCCCATATTGCAAGTCAATAACTGGATGACCAGGGGACTTCACAGAAATACCTTCCTCTAGTGGTTGGTTGTTTCAAATATGTATTTCTAGAAGACTTTTCAGGTTTTACTCTAGAGATAGGGGTGGAATTTTCTATTGAGCACATTCAAGGAGCGGCACCGGTGTCCATTCCTCCTTATGGTACAGCTACACCTGAGTTGTAGGAGATCAAGAAGTAGTTGGAGGAGTTGTAGGAAAAGGGTTTCATCCGACCCAATACTTATCCTTGGGGTTCGCCTATTCTATTTGCGTTGAAGGTAGACGGTACCCATAGAATTTTTTTGGATTATCGGAAGTTGAACCAGTTGACAGTCAAGAAACAATATCCCTTACCATGGATTGATGATCTCTTTGATCAGCTTTGAGGAGCTCGGGTGTTCTTGAAGATTGACTTCAGATCCAAATACCATCATTTGCACGTTAGACAATCTCATATACCTCTTACAGCCTTCTAGAGAAGGTATGGTTTATAAAAGTATGTGGTTATGGAATTTGATCTCACGAACCTGGATGTAGTCTTCATGGAACTAATAAACTGAGTGTTCCATCTATTCATGAATTCTATTGTGGTAGTCTTCGTGGACGATATCTTGGTGTACTCTCAGACTCGACACGACCATTCTATCCATCTTGAGATCGTTTTACGTATATTGAGAGAGCATAAGTTATATGCTAAGCTCTCAAAAAGACACTTTTGGATGGACCAAATTCACTTTGTGGGTCATGTTATCTCAGAGACAGGAGTATCAGTAGACCTAGATAAAGTGAGAGTAGTAGTTTCCTGGGAGCAATTGAAGAATGTCTTTGAGGTACAGAGTTTTATAGGGCCTGTTATATACTACATACATTTCATACAAGACTTTTCACACGTAGAATCACCGCTAATGGGTCTTTCTAATAAGGGTGTAATGGTATTGTGTTCATATTCTTATGATTCATCCTTTTAGGAGCTAAAAGGGAGGTTGAATTCAGCACCGATACTAATTTTACCAGAGCCGGGCAACAGCTAAACTTTTTACTATGATGCATCAGGTATCGGTCTAGGAGATGTGCTCAAACAGGTGAAAGGAGTCATTGCATATAGGTCTTGGTTTTTAAGTCCACATGATAGGAATTACCTAACACATGATCTTGAGTTGGCAGTAGTTGTCCATGCCTTACACTGTTGGAGACATTATCTCTTGGGAGAGCATTTTTTGGTTTTCACTAACCACAAGAGTCTTAAGTATATCATCACTCAGCATGATCTAAATTTGAGATATCGAAGGTGGGTTGAGTACCTTCAATATTTTGACTTCATGCTTGCCTATACGCCTAGGAAAGGCAATGTAGTGGCAGATGCGTTGAGCAGGAGAACTCAGATAGAGGCAGTTCAGGAGGCCAGTGGTGAGTGGCACCTTATGGCTCTGTTCTCTGAGATGCATTTGGAGGTTCATGATAGACAAGGCTGGAACTTTCTTTCTTTTGTATCTATAACCTCTACTCAGCTTGATCGAGTGCGAATGAAGAAGCTATCAGATTCTGAAGGCCTAGCCCTATGGAAAAGCATGTCAGGATAGGACCATATTTTTGGATGGATCATAGGCGAGGATGAGATCTGGTGTTTCCAGGTGCATGTATGGGTTCTAGTAGGGATACATAAGGAGCTCATGCGGGACATTCATTCCTCAGTTTGGGAAATTCATCCCAGAGTCACTAAGATGTATCATGATCTGAACCTTCATTATTGATGGCCAGGTATGAAGAGAGATGTTGTTGGTTTCGTCATGAGGTGTTCCACCTGTCATCATGTGGAGGTGGAGAATCAGTGACCTGTAGTGATTTTTCAGTACATATCCATTCCTGAGTGGAAGTGGAATGATGTCACAATGAATTTCATGATAGTTTTACCGAGGTAGCCTCGAGGGAATGATGCAGTATGGGTTGACATTGACAAACTCACGAAGGTTTCTCACTTCTTTCTAATCAAGGAGACCTTCAGTGTTGACGATATGGGATGGTTGTACATCTATGAGATTGTACATTTACATGGAGTTCCACACTCAATTTGTTCAGATAGGGACACCTGTTTCACTTCTCCGGTCTGGCAGGGGTAATAGAAGGCTTTGGGTACACATGTACTTTTTAGTACAACTTACCACCCTTAGACAGAAGTTCAGTTTGACTGTATGATTCAGGTGCTTTAAGATATGTTGCGAGCATGCATCCCTAATTTCAGAGGTACTTGGGAGAAGCACTTACCTCTTATGGACATTCTTATAACAATAGTTTTCAAGAAACTATTCATATGGCACCTTATGAGACTCTGTATGGAAGGTCATGCCGATCACCCTAATGTTGGATGGAGATAGAAGAGGCATCTATACTGGGACCTCGTCTTGCCCAAGATACTACAAAGTAGATAGAGTTAATTTAGAAAAGGATGGATACTGCACAGTCTCGAGAAAAGTATTATGATGATCATCGGAGGTGACCTCTAGAGTTTGAGCTCAGAGATTTGGTTTTCTTACCTATGACACTGATGTTGGAACAGAAGAGGATTAGGAGATAGGGTTAGCTTTCACTGAGGTATGTTGGGCCATTTTAGGTATTGGAGAGAGTTGGACTAGTTGCCTATCGGCTGCAATTAACTCAGTGGTACCAGGCTATGCACGATGTCTTCCATGTTTATCAGCTTCGATGTCACATCTCAGACTTGTATAATGTTTTTCAACTCATGGAGGTTGAGATAGAGGTGGATGCTGTGTTAGAGGAGCATCATATCCGTATTGTTGATCGAGGTGTGAAAGTTCTCTATAGACGGTATGTTCCTCTGGTACGAGTGATATGGTAGAACGGGCGATTCCATGATGAGACTTGGAAGAGGGAGACCGATGTATGATCATTGTGACCGATGCCATTCAGCTTTTCTTCTTGTACACCACCTTTCTAGGGAAATTCGAGAACAAATTTATTTATATGGGGATGATTATAAGAACCCGAATCTCCTTTTTAGGTATTTTTTCCTTTTCTTGTTGTTTTTGAGAAAAAGAGTAGTTTTTGGAGAGTTTCAAAATACACACCATGTACATTATGAGTACACACTGTGTACTCAGTTACCATGGGTAGCTCTGTGCTGGCCGTGTAGCAGCTATGCAAATGGTCATGTGGTGACCTGGAGACTGCCTAAAGAGGAGTACAGAAAAGGAAAGTACACGTCATGTACTTCTAAAGTACACACCATATATTTCATTTTCATTGAATGTACCAGGGTCACATATAATCGTTAAAAAGCCATAATTCTAGTTCTGTTTTATCTGAGAGAACCTGTAAGACTAAAAATCTTCTCGGAGCCCCTGAGCGAGCGCCTGTTCTCTGAATCAATCACCGCTTATTGCATTGAGATCACCTCAGTAAGCTCTTACATCTACTTGAGCTTCGTTTCCTGATTCCTCCACTTTCTCAAGTTAGCCTCTACTGAATGTTTTAGATGATTATATAGATCTACGGTGTTCATGGGAGATTCAAGGATTGAGGTTCATGTATAGTGATCTCCCAACACAAAGGTAGGTGCTTTGTGCCTTTACATTAATAGTATTTGAGTTATATGTGCAAATTACCCAATACCCTTGAACGGGGAAATACGTGTTTACTGTTTCAGCTCTGTTAATTGACTGTTATGCTTGTATGGTCGCGTAGATGTTAATTGAATGATAATAGGGTTAATTTATATTCTAGGGAAGTGTTTACCCATGCATATTTTTTTATGACTGTTTAGTATAGTTTTCATGTTAGGCTGTTGTTTGCTTTCCATTTCTAGTATTGTAGGATGGAGTGATTTTTCTTATTTTCCATGATATTATGTTGTAGACTGTTAGCCAAGTAGTTCTTGAGGTTTACTTTGGATGATACACTTTTCCATTCTTGTTTGACTTACACAGGGTCGTGAGAACCTGGTGTAGTGGATCATAGGGAGAATAGATATAAGGGCCTCTCTAGAGTGTCTGTTATTTTAATCACACTGCGAGACCACAGTGGAAATTGATGTTGAGTTCTTCCTCATTCGGTATATAGTTACGTTATGATGCCACATGGGGAATTGAGGTTAAGTGCTTCCTTATTGTTCCTGTAGTATTTGTTAATTAACTGTAGGGGGAATTTATGGTTAGTGCTTCTTCAAAGAGTATTTATTTCATACTTTCCTATAAGGGAAATTTACATTGAGTGCTTCCTCATAGAGCCTTTCCAAGAGAAAAAGAAGATGGGTTAGACTGTGTGTACTTCCAAGAGGTTTAGTTTTGGTTTCTAGGTAAGACCAAAGGGGATAGGCTGTGAGTACATCCAAGTGGGTTACCTATTTGTAATTTTCTATTTAATTGCTCTATGTAATATAATTATTTTAACTTTAGTAATGTTTACTATGGTGTACTTCATTATTTACTACTTCTTTTGATTATTTCTTGCCATATATAGATTCATTGAATGTTAGGAACAGATCTCGTGGTGGTTTCCTACTGGGATTTAGTCTCACACCCTGTTTGGGTCATGCTTTTTTGCCAAAGTAGATTATATTATTGTAGGTATAGATAAGGGAATGTACCCTTCTACATTCGGTACTTGACTACTTGAAGCTGTAGAGAATAGGACCATGATTTGGCTTGCGATGCATTGGAGCTATTTACTATTCTTCTTTTACATTGGTTTCGTACAATATTTTCATCATTGTGGCATGTTTGGATACTTTTTTATATATATGTTTCATGCATCATTTATATATATATATATGATCCAGCTATTTATTACTTTAATCTTCCTCTGTTTCTTGTAGTTTGATATTATTACTGCTTCCTCAATTGTTTTCTGTTTATCTTCCTCTGTGTTACTCTGCCCATGAGGGCATATTTCCCCACTATCACACACAAGGCCCACACTGCTAGTCGGCAGCCTTTGGCATTAGGGGAAATTCGCTTGAGACCATGTGACCAATCAGGCATGGGGCACCTCTAGGTGGCTTCCAGAACCAGGATATTACAAAAACCCTTGAAGATCATTCGTTATGAAATTTATGAGATAATGAGAAAACATTAAATAAATGGAGATATGTACTTCATCACATTAATTCATGATTTTACTAGCATTACTTGTGTTATTTCTATGAAAAATATTTTAGATTCTTTGAAAATGATTAAATGTTTAAACATAAAGGATAAGAAAGAATGTGAGTATTCTATGAAGAAGTTGAGAATAGAAATGGTTGTGAATACAAAAGTAAATAATTTGAATGTTATATTACTTGAACATGATCTTTCTAATTACATTTTGAGGCAATCCATGAGTACTATGATTTATATTCATTACCATTTTTTCTATAGGCCTCAATTAAATATGGCTCCATATGAATTGTTTTATGGAAAAAACTACTCTTGAAACAATTTTGGTTTTTTTGGGATTCCATGTATTTTAAAGAAGAAAGGTGGAAACTATATAATCTTCGAGAATAAAAGATATGATAGAATATTTATTAGATATGATCTAAAAGTATTAGGTTAATGGTTGTTCGTATAAGAAACAAAAAAAAGTAATTTAGATGATGTAAAATTAATTCAAAAGTAACAGGAAGAAAGAAATTCTTAGGTAGACATAGTAGTTGATAATGTTGAAGAAAACAATTAAGAAAGGATAAAAAAAAGGTTATCCTTCACAAGAATAATAATTGAACTTAGATATGTATAGTGATGAGGATCGAAATTGTAATTATCATCCTAGGATGAGGAATCAAGTGGATTCTTAGATCTTCTATAAACACCACCCACACTATTAAAGATGTTATGCATCTTCATAAGTATGATCTCCCCAATGACATTGCTCAAATTATTGAAAATTGTACCTTCTCCACATCTGGGGACTTCCTTGTTTGGGAACCTGCTCCCAATGGCATACTTGATTCAAAAAATTTCTACATGCACAATTTTTCTGACAATGAATCTGATTATAATTGGGTGAGTACTTTCAATAAGACTTGGATTAAACCCTCCAGGTTCACCCTTATTTGGCGTATTTCTCACAATAGATTGCCCACTGAAAATCGGCTTCAAGCCTCTGGCATTCAACTTTGCTCTAAATGTCATTTATGTAATCAACACAGAGAGGATTCTGATCATCTCTTCTTGTCTTGTGCTACGGTCACAGCTTTATGGAACTATATTTTTGATCTTTTTAATTCTTCATGGTCCTTATCTGACCCTATTTGTTTACTTTTGAAGAAATGTACTAAATATGGCGCCTCTCGGCAAGTCAAAAACATTTTTCTTGCAGCAGTGGCTGAACTCCTTCATGAAATCTGGTATGCAAGAAATGATCTTATCCATAATAATCACTCTTTCAGTCTTAATGCAGGAAAAGCTCGAATTCTCATTGCGATTCATGAAGCTGCATCAATTCAAAAAGATTGTTGTAGCAATCATATTGGAGACTTCGAGATCCTTAGACGTATCCGTGTCCCGGGTATTTTCCCGAATCTCAAGCAACCCTTTGAAGTTTTCTGGCAACCTCCGATGCCGGGTTGGATTAAAGTGAATGTCGACGGCGCCTCAAAAGGCAATCCTGGACCTGCTAGTTGTGGGGCCATTTACAGAGACTCTGATGACCATTGTCATGGTTGCTTCTACGGAGGTTGTGGGATCGCCTCTTCCATTGAAGCAGAGATGCTTGGAGTCATCCATGCTGTTGATTTTGCTCTGCAAAGAGGTTGGCGTCAACTGTGGATTGAAAGTGACTCTACCACCATTGTTCAAGCAATTTGGAACGGAGTCATTCATCTAGCCTGGCCGCTTACTATGCGTTGGATGAACTGTTTGAATTCGCTCCAGAAGATCGACTACATTGCTACACATGCCTACCGGGAAGCAAATGCAGTTGCTGATGCCCTTCCCAATAAAGGTGTCCACCAGAACATGACTTGGCTAGATGCGCTGCCAGCTGATTTTCTTCACCTCTATGAAAGAGATTGTAATAAAATTCCTTCCTTTCGCTTCATGTAAACTTTTGTTTTCTTTTATTATCCATGGGCTCTTTCTTTAAAAAAAAAGTGGATTCTTAGAATATAATTGGTAATAAACATCAGAGGGTTCAAACTAGATAAAAGAACAAATGTTTTGTTTTTAGAAGTAGAACCAAATGATGTGATTGAAGAATTTGAGTATCCATAATGGGTTCAAGACATGAATAAATAATTATATCAAATTGAAAATAATAATATATTTTAACTCATTCCCAAGTATAAAAACGAAAACATTATTGGCACAAAGTGGGTTTTCCAGAACAAGAAGAATAAAGAAGGTGAAGTGATAAGAAATAATGAATTTTTTTTTTGCAAAGGCTATTATTATAATCAAGGAATTGATTCTGATGAAACCTTTGCTCTGATGGCATGAATTGAGACAATTAGAATCTTTTTTACTATTAATACACAATGAGGCTACATTATATTCTAAATTGATTTTGAATCTTCATTCTTGACTTTGGATCTTGAAGAGGATTAAAATATTAAACAACCTCGTGTCATTATTATTGGGAAATAGGAATGTTATGTGTGTAGTTTGAAGAAGGCCTTGTATGGGATAAAATAATCTACGAGGGAATGGTATTAAAAACTGTATACTTGTTAAGGATTATGAGTCTTAAGAAAGGAATAGTTGATAATAACTTTTATATCAGAGAATGTCAAGAACATTCTGTCATTGTAATTTTTATGGTGATGGAATTGTCATTGTTGGGAATGATGGGTGATCTTGTGAATCATTTACTGAAGATATGAAAAAGGTTATTGAAATTTCTATTCTAGGGTAAATGAAATAATTTTGTGGGATACTAATCATGTATAAGGAGAAATACTTCTTTATCTACCAATAAAAGTATGCTAAAAAACATATCAAGAGGTTGAGCATGGAAAACTCAAAACCTGTTTTCACACCTATGTTAGTGGGATCCAAGTTGGGTAAATATGGATAAGGAAAAAAAATTGATCATAAAGAGTATCATAAGCTTATTCGAAGCTTATTTTATTAGACATCATCAAGATCTACGATTGTATATGTTGTCACCTTATGTCAATGATTTTGGACTGCTCTTAAATAATCATATTTTATTAAAGGAAAAATATTTCTCAGATAGATAAAAGGAATAACAAAATTAATAATAAGTTATGGAAGCCAAGATAGTATTGAACTATTTTGGTCTTCATATGATGATTGGGAAGGAAATATATATGATAGAAGATCCATATCTGGTGGAGTATTCTCTCTAGGAAAGAATCTTTTTTAGTTGGTATTCAAAGAAATAGGATTAAATAACTCTCAATATGGTGGATGATGAGTATGTTTCTACCACTCAATCCATTATCAACCTATATAGATTAAAAATCAATTTTAATAATTAATTGTTGAAGTGATGTTTCCCTTACTCTTGGTTGTGAAAATCATAGAACAATAACTCTCACTAGGAATCTTGTTCAACATTCATAATAAAAACATATTGATATCAAATATCATTTCATCAAAGATAATGTGAAGAAGAATGAATTGAAGCTGGAATTGGTTTCATTATTATAATATGTTGATGAAATATTCAAAAACTTCTAATGAATGAGTCATTTTCTAAATTGAGGTTGAATAAGGATTTCGAACCTCTTTATCTTCAAGGTTGAGGTATCTATTCTTATCCCTTCTCTCATCTTAAATTTGGATTGTTTTGTCAATGGGGAACTAATTTTTTCATAATTCTATCCATTTGAGGTGAGTAAAAAGGGGGAGTCAAAGGTAATATTTGAATTCAGCATTATTTTGTGAGTAACTATTCTAACTATATTGTTAGAAGGGTTATATGAAAATAAATTATTTTGTATTCTATTGAAGATAAAGAAAATATGAGGCTGAAGAAGTGCTAAGGAAGGAAAAAGAAAAATATTTTCATATTCAAAAATTTTGGAAATCATGATTTTTCTATCAAAGATTCCTATTTCTTACAACGGGTTTTCCAAAATAGGATTATAATTATTATTACGTAATCCATTTTTTGAGGATACAAAGTTTAGTGATTTATGAAACTTGTTTCACAACAAAATAAAAAGGGGGATATTGTTATGACCAATCTGAAGATGAAGGTGGTTGATTTCAAATGTTTTTTTTTCAAAGAAATATTTGTTTGTCAATAAATTTTATCTTCAAAAGAAAAAAAACCCCACTTTTTACTTGGTGAGAATCATATTCATAATTTTTTTCAAAATATTTGGACTCATGTTTTATAAAAAATGGGATCCAATCTATACATCATAGTATGGAGTAGTTGTTTGAAAGAAAAGATTATAATCATACATTCCTTCTGTCTAGAATGGGAGAAGCTGATAATTTGAAATGATAGAATCAATAGAATCAAATAGAAAGTATCTTAATGGAAGTAAATGGGCATTAGATTCACTATAAATTTAGTGCGAATGAAGTTACGATTTTGATAGAAATCAATGTGATGATGATTTTATGATTTTTATTTATATAAATTATAATTTTTTGTAATATTTTTATACAAGATTATTGGAATAATGGTAGAAATAGTTGGTATAGATTATTTTTAAAATGATCAGATCCATGTGGAAGTTAAGAAAAAGATACTGCGAATTCACAATAGAATATGATCATCCATCTAAAGCATGGATACATTTTTGTAAAAAAGTTGATTCTACTCAAAATTTGGGAGAAAAATACTATACCAAGTATGATCATACCAAGAATTATCGTATCTATAATTATCGTACCAATGATGGTCATATACTGACAAATTGTATATAGAAAAGATCATACTCAAGATGAGAATAAAATAAAGAATCAGTAATGAATGTAAAGGAATGATACATTCCTTTTGAATTATTTTGATGATGAATCAATTTTAATGTGAATTTAAATTCATGACGGAAGTCATGATACAAGAACATGATTATAAATGAAGTGTTCTTTTCATGTGGGTGAGGAGATGAGAAGGAGAAAATAAAATCAACAATGTATTCAACCATTTCAAAAGAGTATAATTAATTTTTAGGGTTCCAAATGGGTCAGGATTAGAAGAGAAGATGAAGTTTTGTATCACAAGTGGTTCAATAGAAAAAAATTATTTTGCGGGATGTATTACTATAGGGGAGCTCTACATTCTTAATAATGAACATATTCAGAAAATCAAAGTGGTATCCATTTGTTCATATGATTTCTTAAATTTTGTATAGATCTTTGTTTTGAAGAAATCTGACTCAGAAATTCAGACTCATGTATTGAAATTAAACAAGAAATTGAATTGAGAGTTTGGATAACAATTTAAGATTATAGAAGATTCGAGATGAATCGAGAATATTTGATGAAGTCAAAATTCACCCAAGATTTTAGGGGAAATTGAGATTATGTTGAATTTGACAAAGAGGGAAATTTTCGGGATTCTATCCAAATCATCTCGAGGGTAACCTATAAAAGGATAAAAGTACATTGCACTTTTCTAATGACTGATGTATTATTCATGAGAGAGAATTTCCATGTTTTCAGTGAGAGAATGAAGATACTATACTAATTTTTATGATGTTATGACTGGAGGAAGACATAATAGAATTGAACATAACACAATGATGTTTTTAAATGATAATTTTACTCATTTATGGTCTCATTTAGCTGATTATCATATTCATATTATCAATTGTATTCAAATGATCATCATATCAGGTTAGATTAATCCACTTTAGTATTTTCATATTCTGGTTCTCAAAATAAGGAAGAATCATTCTGAGTTGATGTAGATTCATTACTATTTTTTCTGAAAGAAAAATGGTCTGGAAGAATCAAACTTTGGAGAATCTTAATCAATGGAATTAGAATAAAAAATTCATAATGAGTTTTACATAACAAAGTCTAGGAATTTCATACTATATTCTGGGTAGGAAGGTGAAGAATTTTATTTCAATTGAATACATTTGTGTAAATTAAAAGAAGAACAGGTAACATGAGTTGTTACACAATCATTATATTACCCTATTTGTGCAAAGAGGGTACATACTAACTATTGGAACACTTTACATAGTGCTACATGAGGGTAAGGGTATATCCTACTTGTTGTAATATAAGAATTGATTTCTACTATATTTAATAATATTGGATCATTTCCATACTATAAGAAGAACGCACCTATTACTATTTTATACTAAACCTTGTAAATACTTGTGTTCCTCTAGATGTGTTGTAGAATTTTTTTTCAGTGGGGAATTGAATAATTGGTAGGAGGAGAAGGTTTCTCCAAGGAAACATAAATGAATTTGTATCACTGATTCATGCCCTCCCAATATCAGTGATACATTCATTCTAACTTATAACGTTCAATAATTTCCATTATATCGAGTTTCAATTACAAGTTATAAAATGAAACAGTATTTACTGTAACACCCCTGAATGATAAGAGGTTAAATGACTAAATGATATGACTAATGTCAACAAGGTGAACCTTCCTTTTTGGGAGCCTGTCTGATTAGAACTCCATAGTTAACTGTGCTTGGTTGGGAGTACTGATCAGGACGGTTGACCTTCTGGGATGTTTCCCAGGGTGTGTGTGTGTGAGGAAAAAACACAATGGAAAGGACATGTGTTGGCTTGTGGGGAATTTCATTAGTCAGATGACCCGTTCAGGCATATGGGTGGACCCTGGGGAGCGCCCCACGTGTCTGTGGGGAAACTGGTGGTACCTGGTAGGCCTAGACCCGACGGCCATGCTAATGCAGGGTGGATGTGCAGTTCCTGGGACCCAGTTGTCAAATTTGGTATCATAGGTGGTACCTAGCCTTAAGGGCAGTGCACTGCCTGGGTTGAGATGTAGGGCCCACAACGAGGACGTTGTGCAATAAAGGGGGGTGGGGTGATTGTAACACCCCAGAATGATAAAAGGTTAAATGAATAAATGATATGACTCATGTCAACAAGATGCACCTTTGTTTTTGGGAGCTTGTCTGATTAGAACTCCACAGTTAAGCGTGCTTGGATGGAGTAGTGATCAGGATGGGTGACCTTTTTGGAAGCTTCCATGGGTTTGTGTGTCTGAGGACAAAATACACTGGAAAGGACATGTGTTGGCCTGTGGGGACTGCCATTAATCAGAGGTGTCTGTGTGTGAGGACAAAATACACTGGAAAGGATATGTGTCGGCTTGTGGGGACTGTCATTAGTCAGATAACCCATTTAGGCATGTGGGTTGACCCTAGGATGGGCCTCACATGTCTGTGGGGCCATGTGTTGGCCTATGGGGACTTTCATTAATCAGAGGTGTGTGTGTGTGATGAAAAAATACACTGGAAAAAACATGTGTTGGCCTGTGGGGACTGTCATTAGTCAGATGACACGTTCAGGCTTGTGGGTGGACCCCTGGGTTGGCCCCATGTGTCTGTGGGGCAATTGGTGGTACCTGGTAGGCCAGGACCCGACGACCATGTTAAGGTGGGGTGGTTGTGTAGTCACTGGGACCCGGTTGTCACATTTGGTATCAGAGGTGGTTCCCACCATTAAGTGCGGTGCACTGTTAGGGATGAGTTGTAGGGCCTACAATGAGAACTTTGTTCTCTAAGGGGGGGGGGGTGATTGTAACACCCCCGAATGATATAAGGATAAATAAATAATTGATATGACTCATGTATACAAGGTGATCCTTCATTTTTGGGAGCCTGTCTGATTAAAACACCACATTTAAGCATGCTTGGCCTGGAGTAGTGATCAGGATGGGTGACTTTCTGGGAAGTTTATAAGGGTGTGTGTGTGTAAGGACAACACATAGTGGAAAGGACATGTGTTGGAATGTGGAGAATTTCATTATGTAGATGACTCGTTCAGGCATGTGGGTAGACCCTGGGGTAGTGATCAAGATGAGTGACCTGCTGGGAAGTTTCCAAGGGTGGGCCCCACGTTTTTGCGGGGCAATGTGTTGGACTGTGGGGACTGTCATTAATCAGAGGTGTGTATGTGTGTGAGGAAAAAATACTCTGAAAAGGACATGTGTTGTCCTGTGGGGACTATCATAAGTCAGATGACCCGTTCAGGCATGTGAGTGGACCCTTCTGTGGGCCCCACATGTCTACGGGGCAACTGTCGGTAACTGGTAGGCCAGGACCTGGCGACCATGTTAAGGCGGGGTGGTTGTGCAGTCACTGGGACCCAGTTGTCACATTTGGTATCAGAGGTGGTACACAGTCGTAAATGTGGTGCACTTCTTGGGATGAGATGTAGGGCCCACAATGAGAACGTTGTGCTCTAAGGGGGGGGGGTGACTATAACAACCCCAAATGATAAAAGGATCAATGACTAAATGATATGACTCATGTCGGCAAGGTGCACCTTCCATTTCCAAAGCCTTTCTGATTAAAACTCCATAGATAAGCATTCTCGGCCTGGACTACTGATCAGGATGGGTGACTTTTTGGGATGTTTTCTAGGGTGGGCCCCACGTGTCTCCTGGGCAATGTGTTGGCATGTGGGGATGGTCATTAGTCATAGGTGTGTGTGTGTGATGAAAAAAACATAGAAAAGGAAATGTGTTGGCTTGTGGGGCCTGTCATTAGTCAGATGACCCTTTAAGGCATGTGGGTGGACACTTTGATGGGCCCCACAATTCTACGGGTACAACTGTTGGTACGTGGTAGGCCCAGACCCGACGACCATGTTAAGGCTGGGTGGTTGTGCAGTCATTGGGACCCAGTTGTCACATTTGGTATCAGAGGTGGTACATAGCCTTAAGTGTGTTGCACTTATTAGGATGATATGTAGGGCCCACAATGAGAACATTGTGCTTTAGGGGGTGGGTGATTGTGACACCCCCGAATGATAAAAGGATAAGTGAATAAATTATATGACTCATGTCTAAATGGTGCACCTTCCTTTTTGGGAGCCTGTCTGATTAGAACTCCATAGTTAAGCGTGATTGGCCTGGAGTAGTGATCAGGATGGGTGACTTTCTGGGAATTTTCCTAGGTTGTGTGTGTGTGTGTGAAGAAAAAACACACTAGAAATGACATGTGTTGGCATGTGGGGACTGTCATTAGTCAGATGCCCCATTCAGGCATATGGGTAGACCCTGGGGTAGTGATCAGGATGGGTGAATTTCTGGGAAGTTTCACAGGGTGTGTGTGTGTGAGAACAAAAAAACTGGAAAGGACATGTGTTGACATGTGGGGACCTTGGGGTGGGCCCCACTTTTCTGCGGGGACATGTGTTGGCATGTGGGGACTGTCATTTGTCAGAGGTGTGTGTGAGTGTGTGTGAAGACAAAATACACTGGAAAGGACATGTGTTGGCATGTGGGGACTTTCATTAGTCAAATGACATATTCAGGAATGTGGGTGGACCCAGGGGTGGGCCCCAAGTGTCTATGGGGCAACTGGTGGAACCTGGTAGTCCAGGACCCGACGACCATGTTAAGGCGGGGTGGTTGTGCAGTCACTGGGACCGAGTTGTCACATTTGGTATCAGAGGTGGTACCCAGCCATAAGCGTGGTGCACTGCTTGGGATGTGATGTAGGGCCCACAACGATAACGTTGTGCTCTAAGGGGGGGGGGTGATTATAACACCCCCTAATGATAAAAGGATAAATGACTAAATGACATGACTCATGTCTACAAGGTGAACCTTCCTTTTCAGGAGCATGTCTGATTAGAATTCCAGAGATAAGTGTGCTTGGCCTGGAGTAGTGATCCGGATGAGTGACCTTTTGGGATGTTTCCCAGGGTGTGTGTGTGTGAGAGGACAAAACACCCTGGAAAGGACATGTGTTGGCCTGTGAGGACTGTCATTAGTTAGATGACCCGTTCAGGCATGTGGGTGGACCCTGGGGTAGTGATCAGGATGGGTGACCTTTTGGGATGTTTCCCAGGGTGTGTGTGTGTGAGAGAAAAAAATACACAAGAGAGGACATGTGTTGGCCTCTGGGGACTGCCATTAGTCAGATGACCCATTCAGGCATGTTGGTGGACCCTGGGGTGGGCCTCATGTGTCTGTGGGGAAACTGGTGGTACCTGGTAGGCCAGGACCCGACGACCATGTTAAGGCGAGGTGGTTGTGCAGTCATTGGGACCCATTTGTCACATTTGGTATGAGTGGTGGTACCGATGTTTAGGTGTGGTGCACTGATTGGGATGAGATGTAGGACCCATAACAAGAACGTTTTTCTCTAAAGGAGGGGTGACTGTAACACCCTCGAATGATAAAAGGATAAATGACTAAATGATGTTACTCATGTCTACAAGGTGCACATTCCTTTTCGGGATCCTGTCTGATTAGAAATCCATAGTTAATAATGCTTGTACTGGAGTAGTGATCAGGATGGGGTAAATTTTGGAAAGTTTCCCACGGTGTGTGTGTGAGAACAAACCACACTGGAAAGGACATGTGTTGGCATGTGGGGACTTGCAATAGTCAGATGACCCGTTCAGGCATGTGGGTGGACCCTGGGGTGGGCCCCATGTATCTGTGGGGCAACAGGTGGTACCTGGTAGGCCAGGACCCGATTACCATGCACATTTGTTATCAGAGGTGGTACCCATGTTTAAGTGTCGTGCACTACCTAGGTTGAGATATAGGGCCCACAATGAGGACGTTGTGCTCTAAAGGGGGGATGGTGATTGTAACACCCTAGAATGATAAAAGGTAAAATGACTAAATGATATGACCCGTTCAATCATGTGGGGGGACCCTGGGGTTGGCCCCACATGTCTGCGGGGCAACTGGTGGTACCTGGTAGGCGAGGACCCGACGACCTTGTTAAGGCGGGGTGGCTGTGCAGTCACTAGGACCTAGTTGTCACATTTGGTATCAGCGTTGGTACCCATCCTTAAGTGTGGTGCACTACCTGGGTTGAGATGTAGGGCCCACAATGAGGATGTTGGGCTCAAAAGTAGGGGGTGATTATAACACCCCGAATGATTAAAGGTTAAATGACTAAATGATAAGACTCATGTTAACAAGGTGCAACTTCTTTTTCAGAAGCCTGTCTGATTAAAACTCCACAGTAAATCGTTCTTGAATTTTATTAGTGACCAGGATGGGTGACCTTCTGGGGTGGACCCTAGGGTGGGCACCATGTGTCTGCGGGGAAACTGGTGGTACCTGGTAGGCCCGAACCTGACGAAAATGTTATGGCGGGGTGGTCGTGCTGTCACTGGGACTCAATTTTTACATTTTCTATTAGAGGTGGTACCCTACCTTAAGTGCGGTGCACCGCCTGGGTTGAGATGTAGGGCCCACAATGAGGAAGTTGTATTCTAAGGGGGGGGGGTGATTGTAACACCCCCGAATGATTAAAGGTTTAATGACTAAATGATATGACTCATGTCAACAAGTTGCACCTTCTTTTTTAGGAGCTTGTCTGATTAGAACTCCACAGTTAAGCGTGCTTGACTTGGAGTAGTGATCAGGATGGGTGACCTTCTAGGGTGGACCCTGGGGTGGCCCCACGTGTCTGTGGGGCAACTGGTGGTACCTGGTAGGCCAGGAATCGACTTCCAAGTTAAGGCAAGGTGGATGTGCAGTCACTGGGACCCTGTTGCCACATTTGGTATTAGAGGTGGTACCCAGCCTTAAGTGTGGTGCACTGCCTGGGTTGAGATTTAGGGCCCACAATGAGGATTTTGTGCTCTAAGGAGGGGGGGTGATTGTAACACCCATGAATGATAAATGGTTAAATGACTAAATGATATGACTCATGTCAACAAGGTGCATCTTATTTCTTGGGAGCGTATCTGATTAGAACTCAACAGTTAAGCATGCTTGACTTGGAGTAGTGATCAGGATGGGTGACCTTCTGAGAGTTTCCTAGGGTGTGTGTCTGTGTGAGGACAAAACACACTGGAAAGGACATGTGTTGGAATGTGGGGACTTTCATTAGTCAGATGACGTGTTCAGGCATGTGGGTGGACCCTGGGGTGGGCCCCACGTGTCTACGGGGCAACTGGTTGTACCTGGTACGTTAGGAACCAGTGACCATGTTATGGTGGGGTGGTTGTACATTCACTAAGACCCATATGTCACGTTTACCTTGAAATTATCATCCCATTTAGCAGAAAACATTTCATTTAAAAGAATGATTTCATTTTATTTCATAGTATGTTGTTTATATATATATATCATGGTCTCATTAAATGTGTCACCATGACCAATTTATAAAAGTCATACTCCTTATAAAATCGTAATTGGGATGTTATTTAACTTCAATATGACCTTTACATCCTGTACCGGGATGTAACATGTAATATTCAACGATTTTATTACATTAATCACCTTTGTGAATTATAGAATTATTATCTCTATAAATTAAATTTAGAATTCAAGTAACCAAATCAACTAATGTTGTTTCTGTCCAAAGAAACCAATAGGTCTATAACTCACAACATGGTACAATTGGCCAATAATGGTTTCATCATCAATCTACATAGGAAAACACCATTTAAGATGATGTCGGCATGTTAATTAACCCAATTATTTATCCATTTAAAAATAATTACCGATTTCCATATATAATAAATAAGTCACTAACTATATGTTGCATGAAATGCATGTAGAAAGTATACATGCCTGAAAAAATGAATGGCTTATAAGCATCAAGGTTCTTATGCTGATGCATTAGATTGTGACTCTTTTCCTTCACATGATAATGAAAAATAAAATCCATAAGATTAATTATATGAATATTAATGACCTAAAAAATATATGTGTCACGCAATGGTGAAATTGAATAAACTATAACTTGAAAAAATAAAAAAAAACCCATCCCATGTAATTTCAGTTTCCCTTGAATGTGGTTTAGTTACTCCATAGCACTATCCCGTTACTAATTTTTTTTACATCCTAGTTTAAAATATAATATCAAAATTATAATACAAATGGAAAACGGGATCTGATACTACTTTATAATATCCAAACTCAGAAGTAACTAAAATGGTTCCCTGAGCAAGTGGGTCACATGGCCTCAAACATGCCTCTATGTATGTCAGAGGTTGCCGAGTAACAGTGAATGTCTAGGGTGGTATGATGGGGTGATTATACCCCCATATGAGAGTGTCATGGTGGATATAAACAAATATAATTAATATCAAAAGCATTATATAAATGATTTTATGGTGAAAATGACACAACAACCAACAACATAAGTGTAAACATCCAAACAACTGAAATAATAATAAAAAAAATCCATAGGCTGAGTCATATACAAAACAATTCCACATCATGCAGAAGTAAAAAATGGTGATCAATAGATATAGGGCACATTAATATACAACATGATATGGAAAAATTAAAAAATAAATAAAAAATTGCGCCACTAGAATCATGAGAATACTCTCGGTCCACTTCTCCCATGATCCACATTATAGGGGAAAGGGTCAAGTTTATATAATAGGTTGTTTTCCATTATATACACCTAAAATCATAATGTCAACTAGGGTACCAAAGGTGTGCTACTTAGAGTGTGATGTAAACTTAGTTGGTCCCCACCAATGGTGTCTATAATAATCCATCATGTGTACGTAACATAGAAGTATATAGCTATATTAAATAAAAAACATAGATGAAAAAATAAAAACTTTTCAGCTCATGTTCGAAAATGGAACCTATAAGACTCTACCTGCTTCACCATATAAAGAAATTTCTAAACACAGTAACCAAGTGTATCTATAAATATATACATATAAGTAATAATATATATATACATAATATGTAAACCTGTATATGAACCATATACTTGTGGAAATTTATAGGCATAAACATGGATACTAGGTTCTAGGTGGACTCATGGAATAACTCAGGAATCCATAACTAGTTTAATGAGATATAGGCTCCAACAAAGGGTTCAATCCCTAAGTCTTAGATGAATGGGATTCATATTTCCTATCACATGACATGGTGTGGCGAGTCATAATTCCCAACACCCTATATATGGGAACATGGAGTTTGATATACATCATCCAAATAAGAGTACATGGTGTGGGAAATCATTCCAATCACCCAACATAATGGATCATAAAACTCCATGATCAATTAAACCTTTAACCATTGTTCAATTGTAAATAACTGTGGTATACTAATAATAATATTAATGATAGTTTACTTATAAAATATTTTATTGATTTAATAAAATTACACCATGGGTTCAAAATACATATAATCAATGTTTATGGGGCCTTTCCACCAACTTATATTTAATTATGTGAATCCTTTTAATTAATTAAGAATGTCAATTCAAATTTCATATCAATAAAAAAACATAGAAATACTCTATTTCATATCTGCATTACCAAAAAAGGTTAAATTTCTTTACACACCCAATGGGGTGGTTTCTAACATATTTGCAACCTATAACAATTTAATATTAGTATTAGTGTATATCACATCCTAGTTTAATTAATTTAATAAAGGAACAAACATTTAAAGCCATCGTGCTGAAATTTCACTATGTGTAATGAGGGTAAAGGTATGAAAACAAATTGACTTTTAGGAAATATTTAGAGAAAACATCTCTTAGGTTTCTAGGTGACACTTGTACTATATTGTCCAGTGAGTTGAAGATGGATGGGATAAATGAAAAGTATAAACCAACACCTTAAAAATAGGGTATATGAGCTCACACCAAAATAGCACAAGATATGGGAAGATATACATTAATAGGTAGTAAGATGATTAAGGATATTATCAATATATATCCAATGTAACTGACCATGATTATATCAGTGTCTGTATGGGGGAACTATAATAAATACTGAGTGGATATCATGAAGAGGAGCTCTCACCATAAATAAAATTGGGGCTTCTATCATTTGGAGGAGAAGAATAAAAGTATTGGGAATAAATCATTTGAAGGGAGAAATGGTAAAAAAAAACTCCTTAAAATGGTGTCACATGGTTTTTCTGTATAGTTAGAAAAACATTGCACCAACCTTGCACCAACCACTACCTAAGAATCCCACTTTCATGGGCTAAGAACAAGGTTTGACCTACCATAATCGAGCAGTGTGAATGGAATCTATCAAAAACTCTATTGTTTTAGCATGTACATCAATCCTAATTGTCACATTTGTAGAAAATCTATACGGCCTACATTTTTTTCCAAAGTTCCTTGCAAGGTTGAGTTGTAGGGTTTGCACTAACCATGCGCTAATTGTGCGCCCCACTCTGTTTCTCAAATTTTCAAGGATATGGGATCCGAACAATCATCAAACACTTTTGATACCTTTATGAGTCTATAAAGAACCCCCTCAAGGAATAAAAATAATTTTAACCAAAAATAAAATGATCCCCACCATTATGAAAATATAGTCCATTACACCTTCTGTGTGGATAGAAAGATTCCAATGGGATTTTCAAAATTTGTAGTAATGTTTGATGAGTTCCCCCATAATGAGACTGCCAAAGGAAGTTGTTGAGTATCTGGTGTTATGTGATTATTCAATAATTGGTCTCGTATTCATTCAAATTTAGATTCAGGTAATTATTTGTTATAAGTCTCAGTTGATGAGATCCCATGACCAGAACTCCATGACACACGGTTTGGAGATGGGTGTTGTGGTATTTTCCCTATATATGTGGTCATACTACCTCAATGGAGGTCGTTTTTTCATATAATATAACCAAAATAGTATTAGGTATATATATTCACATTAATATGTTATCTTAAGTTATAGGAAATGGATTGAGTTCATATAGAATTATGACATTGAGATTGTATATAATCTTAGATAGGGGAACATGGTGGTAGAAGCTCTTTTTAAACGAATTTGTGAACTATTTTTAAGTGAGGAATCAGATAATTTTTCCATTTATAAGTTGTCCTTAGTGGGTAAAGATGGTTCTTATTACCTCTAGTCAATTGTTTTTACCCCTTTTATTTTTCATCATGCTATGAAGTCTCAGCTCAGAGATATCGATTATATGGATTTGAAAGGACATATATTGACTAAAAATTCTGTTGATGTATTTTCTAAAGGTGGAGAGCACATCATCCTTTTTAGGAAATAAAATGGTACTACTTGTTTTATAAATGGAGGTCCTGAGAGAGTTTCATACACCCCCATAGAAGTAAATCCATGAATGGAAAATACATTCCACGACCTTCGATTTTAGTTTTGGTTAATATGAATGGATAGGAGTGAAGTTGAGTTTATGTGGAGACCCAAGATTGACGTACATGGAAATTAAATTACTTTTTTAGAATAATTAATATATTACAAAAACAGACACCCAAGGACCGTAATAGTTTCATGTCTTCTCAAACTCGAAACATAATCTTCTAATCTTGGTGAATGATCTCAACATCTCCTATAAAGATCTTCCCCTTTTGTTTCCTTACATAAAAAATTTCTTTATATCCTGGGAAAATAATACATAAAAAGGGTGAGCTCAAATGATCATTAAGGGTAAACATGGAGAACATAAAATAATCCATAAACATTTGAATGTAAAAACATGAACATAAAATCTAAACATCAAAATATTGGGAAATGACATAAATCATGGTAGTACACAAGGAATAGATCATAAATAAACATTTATCATGACAAAGTATCATGGGGGTAAAACATGTAATTGTGGAAAACCAATAAGAACATGTTATGATTTCCATAGAGGCCAAGGCATTGTTCCTAAGACCATGATAGTGGACAAAGTCCATTACTGAAATGGGTTTACATGACATTCCAACCCTGTATTACTGAACCAGATATACTTGCTGATCCATCCATGTATATCTCATGAGAAATAAATAATTACCCAATTCTTTAGGGGGAGATATAGGTCCCAACCATCTCATAATGAAATCTTTCTTTCATGTTCCAAAAACTAAACATAAATCATTCATCAGAACCCAACAAATAAAATGGGTTTCATAAACTCCATCCCATCATAACATAATCCATATAAAATAAATGGTTATTATTTCATCATAAACATCATCAAAACATGTAAATAATAAAGAAATTATACATGAAACATACCCATATTAAATAATTTCATCTTAGATGGAAATTAGTTTTGATAAAACACTTGAAATATATTCTAGAGGAAAATATCTTTTCTTATTCAAAATCATCTTTTTGTTCTCAAAATATCATGCAATTTTAAAATAAAGTAATTTCATTGAAAATAATAATTAAATAATATAGAGGAAACTTCATGTAAATAAGGTGTTATGAAACTATAGAATTCTATTCTGGCCATATATGTTAAAAAAAATTCTCCTCGTACTTTTTTTGGAAAAGTCAAAAAGTACCTTATATGGTAAACAAAAGAATGATTCCATACATACCATGTAATGAAAGAAAAAATTGGTAAAAAAGGAATTTAAACCAACATGAAAACATTTTTGGAAACATGTACATGGGTGATAAATATAACCCCATTAAGTACTTACGATTAAATAATCTGGGTTAAGAGCGATATTGGAATAATTATCCCTAACTTATGTTAGATTTCTTCCATATGTGTTCAAGACTCTTGTACAGTGGGTTTAAAAATATTATTAACTTTTGATAGAACCATAATAATATTTATTATATCATATATGATTCACTTATGACTTTATATTACCGGTTCATTTTTCAATTCCATGTTAAAACAACATTTCTGGTAAAATCGTTTCATTTATCGTACGTGTTTTCACTTTTAATTATTATTATGGTTACTCAGATCATGATTACTTACTTCCATAATGTAAAACCAGATTTATATATTATATATATTCAGAATATATATATATAATAGATCGATAAATGGAATGAAATACACCATTCATGGAGATGGTAGGTCGTACGTACACATGAATGCTATTTTCGTTTCCTTATTAAATTGAATGGAAGTAAATGACATATATATATAAATGAATAAATAGAGTAGAATTATTATTTCATATATTTCATGATTACTTATTATATATACTTCATAATAATTCTTGAATGGTTGACATGGTGAATGAATATCATCGCATCATTGAGACGACAATCCGTACGTATGCACGAGCGATGATATCATTCCCATAATTATTGAATGGAATTGGAGTGGATGATATAATATATAATAATTATAATAATTTTATAATAATCATATATAGTTATTATTTCCATCATTATACCCATCCACATAAGGTGGTGGTCGAAAAACAGGTTACACCACAACTTGTAGACGGTATTCCGTAGGTACGCACGAGCGGTGATTTTGTTTTTAGTAGGATGGGTTTAAGGTGAAATTGCGTTGTTTAATATTTATAATAACATATAAGTATATTATTTTTACTTATGTTATTACTCTATAATGAAACAACTAAATAAGGGGAAGTATAAGAAGAAATAAATTTGAATGAATTGGTGAAAGATATTACCTCTTTTTCAACGCGCCTCTTCTAAACCTCCTATAAGGGCACTAAAGTTTGAATTTTCAGAAGATGAGGAAATATATTATGTTTCTATGGAAGTGTATATGGTAAATGGGCAGGGTTTGGACAATCTTGAAGTCTCAAAATGGTGTGAGGAGTAGAGGGGGATGTTCCCTTTTATAAGAGATGAGTGGGGCACTTTTGGAAACCTCTAAAATATTAATTTATAATAAAATCAAACCCCACATAAAAACTTCCAAAATGACTCAAATTTTAATATAAGATGATATAGGGTTGTAATCTCATCATCCAATAAAATTTTGACCGGTTGGGAATTTATTTTAAACCTTATCAACTTGACTTATCCTTATTTAATCTATTTAATATTATTTATGGTAATGATATTCAAAATTTTGAATTATTATGAATAATTACTTGTGTGTTGTGAAATGTCCATAATAGGATAATTTATGACATTTTCCACCATATAAATTTCAATTTATAATTTTTAAATAATTTTTTACTTTTAAACAGTTTAATAATATGTTATTTTTAAAAAATAACAATAGTGCCAATATTGTCACTATTCATTTATTTGAATTAAAATAAAATCCACACAGAGGATATATTCGAATAAAAATATTTAATAGATTCATAACATGTCATATTTATCTAGAAAATTCGTGGAGCACATTAAATAGTTTATATAATATATATTTTAATATTTTTAAAACCATTTATTGGATATTTCAATCAATACAATAATTTATACATCACTATTGTGTCATAATTAATGATAATTATTTAATTCCTAAAAAATATAAATAAATTCACAAGATGTATATAATTTTATTATATTTTGGGAGACTATTTATGTTCGATTTTTTATGATGTTTATCACTAAATTAAAATTATTAAACTTATAAGATATTAGAGAGTGACATGTTGTCACTTTCTTTGGTTTTAATAATAATGACATCCTTTTCATAGTCATAAGTCCATGGAATGAATTTATTATGACCCTTAGGTTATATGGGTCGACTTTTATTCATCCAATTTATTTTTTTCATGTGTTAGAGTAATTTTATAATATTATTTTTACCATTAATTGCTTGATTTACCTTTAACAGTGGTAAATAAAATTTATAGTAGTTACTATTAATAATGCCTAAAAAATAACATTAGACAATTAACATAATTTCGACCTACAGATTCCAAATATGGAATCCTTTTTACAAATTCAAAACACATAAGATTCAGTAATTAATTTAAAATTAATCCCGTTGTCGGAAAAAACGGGCTTTGTTTAAAACATTGAAAAAGATTGAAATAAATTTACCAACGAATTCAATGTAAAATTAATGATAATGACATAAATTATATTAAATTGTAAAAATATATTACATTCATACTTTAAAAAAATTAAATATTATAATTTTACCATATAAATTATCTTTATTAAAAAAGTTGTTTTTAATTAAAATTTTGCGTATTTTTAAAGTTCATCAAATTATAAAAGTTCACAGAAAAATATAAAAAAAATATCCAATTTAAATTTATATATCCTTATTTAATCTAATGAGTTTATTTTGTCTAATTTAACTTATAATCATGTAAAAACTATATTTAATGTGGGTGTGCCATCAAATGGCGGCAAAACAACATTTTTTGAATAATATGTATTTTCCCCAAAAAATTTATTTTTTATTCATACCCTATTCTAGGATATGTGTAAGATGAATGATGATGTTATAAAATTAAAAAAAAATTAAATACTATTCATAATAGCTAGTTCATAACAATATATCTTTGTTTAGTGGAACCCAATATTGTGTACAACACACGCTATTGAGGAAGGTCACTCTTGCGTGTAATGCAAGCCAAGTCAAGGTTGAGTGTAGTGAAATATTCCTTTGGTGTTTCTTATAACATAATCAAAACATAGTTCATTTATTCATTGATTAAAATCTATACTCAGGGTTGTGTAATATGAATTTTATTTGAAAAAACAAAAAAATTTGTGCAACACAAGACAAGAATAGTGTTGTGTATACTATAAGCTAATACGGTGTTTCTTATAGAGCAAGATAATCATAGTGAAGCATAAAAAACAAGACATCAAAGAAATTAAAAAAACATTTCTCATAAAATCTTGGGGTGTTACATTCTACCCCACTTAAAAAGAAATTTTCCCTCAAAATTCGTCAGGATTATAAATGGTTTACTACATTAAAGATTCTTTCATAGAAACCCACATCATAAAAAGGAATACTAAAACATAATTTTAAAAACTAAAGTATGAAACGTAATAGTTACCCAAATTAACTCATCACGGGGTTTCCACATAGGAGAACGTAGGAGAAAATATGGATATGGAAGAGAAATCTAACCACCAAGTTGTGATGGAGAGTGGTAGAGAACATGGATATGAAAAATCCAACATTCCCAAAGCCATAAATTTGTGATGATCTAATTTACAATATAATTCATCAGATATGATGGTACAAGGACAACATTTTTGTTTATCAAGATCATTTCCTTAAAGTTGATAAATTGTTTCACAAGGAGAAATACTTACTAGATTTAAGTGTAATATCATCTTTGGTCATTCCATGAAAATTTCCACTTCATCTCTTATATAAAGAATGGATGTGGAATTTTTCATTCTAGAAGTGTTATCAGATCATGTGATAGAAAGATGGTTCATTCCATCTATCTCAAACAAAAGTTTATCATTAGTTATTAAATATACATAATTCCATCTATGCTGAGATTAACCATATATGATTAGAAAAACGGAATTATAATTAAATTATCATATCAATTAGTAAAATAAAACTAATTTCTACTAACCAGGGACTTTCTTTAGGTCGGTGATAGGAGATAAAGGCCTGTCACACTTTGGTTGTGGGTTCGATTCTCACAGCCTTGTCCGACATGAAGGGCTTTCATCCGTCCAACGGGTTGTCCTTTTTCTAAAACAACACTATTATAAAATTTTTTAATATAAAAAATTTCTATCTTTATTTAATACTATCTGATGTCTAACTTAATCCATTCCAATCTTTAGACTTATGAAAAATACTTCTATCCAATCTCATAATATAATGAACAAGATTACTAGAGAGGGCATTCTACCAAGCATGTAAATACCATCATTTATCACAAAATCCAACAAAATTATTACTATTATTTTCTCCATATCCCTTCATTATGCACATATCATCTTCAATACAAAAATATTTCAATAAATTTTTATTGTTACCGGTACCATATTCTTATAGAAAACCACAATGGACCAATACCTAGTTATTTCAATATACCATAAAAGTACCTCAACAAAATTATTCTTGAATTACAATACATATGCCCTTCAATCCATTATCTTCAATGATTGACATGGAATATGTCCTTCCTCGACTTAGAAGTAACCTCTTAGTTCAGGGCCTTGAGTTGGGTAATGCCCATGTTCTCCATAGATAAGGAATTGAACTCTATAACAGTCTATACTTTATGCCCCTTTTCCCCACACAGATAACATGTTCTCCTCTATTTGAGGAATTCATCAGGGTTCTATGTCACGTATTATTGATATGTAGAAATCCTAACCTTATTTCCTCTATCTTCCTTAGCATTCAAACATGCATAAAATTCCATCATCCTTTTATTTGATGAAAAATGAATACAACTAATGTTCACCTTGTTAATTATATATCTCAATGACTGATTCAACATAATCACAATATCTTTCTCACTAGGCATTACACAATTTTGTTGATCATAGACACCAATTTTTCCATTGGAATCAATGTTAACTAAATTCCTTCTTGTTCCCTTCATTGACTAAAACCAGAAACCATAGTGTAAGAAATACGTAAAAATAACAAGGAACCACATAATCATAAAAAGTGACTTATAGGATGTATAACTTTACACACATTCATTAATCCATGACACCTTAGGTTCACCCTAGGTTATTCATGATCATCAACATAATTTTATGGTTTTAAGATATAGTTATACTAAACCTTAGGGACATCCCTAGACATACCTTAGAAATATCTCTAGGAACCTCACTAAATTTTTCGCATCATAGTTTCCAAAGGATAACTAAATATTTCCTCTGATACCAACTGTAGTGACCCAAGATTGACGTACATGGAAATTACATTACTTTGGTAGAATACATAATACATATCAAAAATAGACACCCAAGGAACGTAATAGTTTATTTTCTTTGGAAACTCGAAACATAATCTTGTAATCATGGTGAAAGATATTCAACATCTCCCATAAAGATCTTCCATTTTTCCTCCCTTACCTAAAACCTTTCTTTATATACTAGGGAAAATAAATAATAAAAAGGGTGATCTCAAATTCTCAGTAAGGGTTAATATTGAAAACATAATAGAATCCATAAACATTTGAACATAAAAACATGAACATAAAATCTAAACATCAAAATCTTGGGCAATGACATAAAACATGTCAGCAGACAAGGCAAAGATTATAAAGGAACATTAATCATGATAAAGTAGCATGGGGATAAAACATGTAATTATGGAAAACCATTAATTACATGTTATTATTTCCATAGTAGCCAAGGCATTGCTACCAAGACCATCATAGTGGACAAAGTCCATTAGTGAACTGGGTTTACTTTCCATTCCAGCCCTGTATAACTGAACCATATTTACTTTTCAATCTAGTCATGTCTATCTCATGAGATATAAATATTTACCCAATGCATAAGAGGGAGATATAGGTCCAACCCATCTCATAATTAAATCATTCTTTCGTCTGCCATAAAATTAACATAAATCATTCATCATAACCCAACGAATAAAATGGGATTCATAAACATCATCCCATCATAACATAATCTATATAAAATAAATATACATCATTTCATCATAAACAACATTAAAACCTATATATAATAGGGAAATTATACATGAAACATACCCTTATTAAAGAATTTCATCTTATATGGAAAATAGTTTTGATAAAACACATGAAATGAATTCTTGAGGAAAATATCCTCTCTCCATGAAAATGATATTTTTTTCACAAAATATCATGAAATTTTAAAATAATTTTTTTTAAAATAATAATTAAATCTTGTAGAGGAAACTTCATGGAAATAAGTCCTAATGAAACTGTAATAATCCGTTCATGCTATATAAGTTAAAAAAACATTCTCCTTGTAATTTTTTCAGAAAAGTCAAAAAATACCTCGTATGGTAAACAAATGAAATATACCATACATACCATTTAGTGAAAGTCACAAATTGGTAAAAATAACTTTAAACATACATGAATTTTTTTAGAAATCATGGACATGGATTATAAATACAACCCTAGTAAATACTTACGAATAAACAATCTCGGTTAAGAATGAGATTTGAATAGTTATCCATTACCTTTTGTCCAATTTCTTCTGTATGTGTCTGAGAATCTTGTATATTGGGTTTAAACATATTATTAACTTGTGATAGAACCATAATAATATTTATGATATCATATATGATTCACTTATGACTTTATATTTCCTCTTAAATTGTCAATTCCATTTAATGCAACGTTTTGGGTAAAATTGTTTCATTTATCTTACATGGTTCCACTTGTAATTATACATATGTTTACATATATCAGGATTAATTACATCCAAAATGTAAAAAAATGATTTAATATAATATATATTCATAATATATATATATATATATAACATATTGATATATGGAATGAAATACACCCTTAATAGAGACGGTAGGTCGTACGTACGCATGAACGCTATTTTCGTTTCCTTATTAAATTTAATGTAAGTGAATGAAATACACACAGATATATATATATCCATTTGAATTATTATGTCATATATTTTTTGATTACTTATTATATATACTTTACAATCATTCTGGAATGGTTAACATAGAGAATGAATCTAATCGCATCATGGAGACGGTAATCCGTACGTACACACAAGCGATGATTTCATTCCCATAATTATTGAATGGAATTAGAGGGGATTATATAATATCTCATAATTAGAATCATGTTATTATAATCATATATATTTATTATTTCCATCATTATACTCATCCAAGTAAGGTGGTGGTGGAAAAACATATTACACCATAGCGTGGAGATGGTATTCTGTACGTACGCACGCATGGTGATTTTGTTTTTCTTAGTATTTGGGGAAGATGAAATAGATTTGTTTCATATTTATATTAACATATAATTATATTAATTATACTGATGTTATTTGTTTATAATTAAACAACTAAATAATGGGATGTAGAAGAAGAAATAAATTTGAATGAATCGGTAAAGGATATTACCTCTTCTTCGACGCGCCTCTTCTAAACCTTCTCATAGGGAACTAAAGTTGTTCCTTTGAGAAGACCAGGACCAATATTATGTATATACGTAAGTGTAGAAGGTAAATTGGTGGGCTTTGGCCGAGCTTGAAGTTTCAAAATGGTGTGAGTAGGAGAGGGGGAGGTTCCCTTTTATAAGAGAGGAGAGGGGCACTTTTGGAAACCTCTAAAATATTAATTTAGAATAAACTCAACCCCACTTAAAATCATCCAAAAAGACTCAACTCCTAAGATGAGATGATATAAAGTTTTAATATCATCAAAAAATAAACTTTATACGTGTTTGAAATTTATTTTAAACCTTATCAACTTGATTTATCCTTATTTAATCTATTTAATTTTATTTGTGGTAATAATATTCTAAATTTTAAATTGTTATAAGTAATTACTTATGTGTCATGAATTGTCTATGATTGGATAACTTATGAAATTTTAGACTATATAAATTTCAATATATAATTTTTAACAAATTATTTGATCTTTAAACAATTTAATAATATGTTATTTTTATAAAATAACAAATGTATCAATTTTGTTACTTTTCATTTATTTGAATTTAAATAAAATACACATAGAGGATATATTCAGACCAAAATATTTAATAGATTTATAACATAGCATATTTATCTATTAAATCCATGGATAACATGAAATAGTTCATATAATATTTATTTTAATATTTTTAAAAACATTTATTTGATATTTCAGTCAATAAAATAATTTATACATCACTATTGTGTCATCATTAATGATATTTATTTAATCCATAAAATTTCTAAATAAAATCACATGATGTTGATAATTTTATTATATTTCCGGTGACTATTTATGTTTGATGTTCTATGAAGTTTATCACTAAATTAAAAATGATACACTTATAAGATATAAGAGAGTGAAATGTTGTCACTTTCTTTGGTTTTAATAATAATTACATAATTTTCATGTTCAAAATTCAATGAAATGAATCTATTCCGACCCTTATGTGATATGAGTCAACTTTTATTGAACCAATATAATTTTGGTTGGTGTTAGGGTAATTTTATAATATTATTTTTACCCTTAATTTCCTGATTTACCTTCAACTACGGTAAATAAAATTTACCATAGTTACTATTCATAATGCCTAAAAAATAAATGTAGAAAATTGAAATAATTTAGACCTATTGATTCAAAATTTGGAAACCATTTTTAAAAATTCAAAACACGAAATATTCTGTAATTAATTTAAAATTAATCTCGTTGTCGAAAAAACGGGTCTTTGGTTAAAACATTGCAAACGATTGAAATGATTTTACCATGGAATTCAATGTAAAATTAATGATAATAACATAAATTATATGAAATGGTAAAAATATATTCTATTTATACTTTAAAACCATTAAATATTATAATTTAACCATATAAATTATCTTGATTAAAATTTTTCTATAATTAAAATTTATCGAATTTTTACTATTCATCAAAATATGAAAGTTAACAGAACAATATAAAGAATTATCCAAAGTAAATTTTTATATCCTTATTGTAATGATTAAGTTTATTTTGTCTAATTTAACTTATAAAAATTTCAAAAACTAGATTGAAAGTGGGTGCGCCATCAAAAGGCGGCAAAACAACATTTTTTAAAAATATGTATTTTCCCCAAAAAAATTATTTTGTTCTCATACCATGTTCTAAGATATGATTAAGATTAAAGAAAATGTTATAAAATTTAAATTTTGTTCATACTACTCATAACGGATAGTTCATAACAATATATCATTGTTTAGTTAAACTTGGTATTGTGTTCAACACATGTTATCGAGGAAGGTCGCTCTTGCATGTAATGAAAGCCAAGTCAGCGTTTATTGTAGTTCAAGATTCCTTTGGTGTTTCTTATAACATAATCCAAAAATAGTTCATTTATACATTGATCAAAATCTATACTCGATGTTGTGTAAAAGGAATTTTATTTGAAAAAAAACATGAAATTGTGTGCAACACAAGGTAGGAATTGTGTTGTGTATACTACAAACTAATACGGTGTTGCGTAGAGAGAAATATAATCATGGTGAAGCATACAACAAAAGACATCAAAGAAATTAAGAGGAATATTTCTCATAATATATCAGGGTGTAACAGTTTATCTCTTGATTCCTCTCTTTCTAGTATGTGACGGATTATCACTAGGATTATGTAGGTTTGGATCAACCCTTTGTGGTGCTAGAGTGAAAGTGAGATAGTATCTCCCTTGAATTTATAACATGACTTCCTTGACTAGTTAAATGTTCTAATTCCATAATGGTTATCATAGACTGACTCACCAAGTCACACTAATTTTCGTCCATTCAAGAGAAGAGTTAAATGGTGAGATTAAGATATCTTAACATGTAAGAGATAATCCACCTTCTTAGATATCCCTTGATGATCTTCCCATACCCTAATTCTTGATTCACATTACCTTTATGGAGAGGATGATAGATTATTTAGGGAATTAGTTGGGGTTGAGAATAGTGTTTCACCCCTAGAAATATGACTTCTTAGAGTGGATTATTTAGGTTCTCAAGGACATGAATTAGGATTTCCTATTATAATTTGGACACATATAGCAGGATAATCTACCTCGGGTTGATTTTGTGTATAAAAACAGATCACACCCCACCATCAATATGGTACCATTTGATATATTGTACAAAAGAAATTATAGGTAACCATTGTGCTGGACTAAACTATTGGATTGAAAACTCATGGTCTTAGTGTTGGTGAGAGAAACAACAGATACAATATATATTATCCAGAAGTTCATATAGATTTCATAGACTTTTTTGATGTCCTATTTTGATGATGATGGAGGCCTTTGGAGTTTGATGAGGGATACCATATAATTTAGATGATATCATCTCGGAGAAGATTGTTGGGTGGGTGGTTCATGGGCTGAAAGTTATCTCTAATATTCATTAGCCCATTCTAGATACTATATAAGGTTGCTGAGGTGGCATACTACTCATCCCTACCACTACTGTTAGACGCGATATGTGATTTATTTTATGTGTCACAACTGAGGAGGTATGTGCATGAACAATTAAATGTTATTGACTAGGGTAACCTAGACATCAAGGATGTAGGTACCTTTATAGATAACTAGGTATAGATATAGTATCAACAAGATAATATCCACCATGGTAAAGCGATTCATTTTGTGCATGTTTGATGGAAGTATGGGAATCTTCATGAGAGTATCTGTAAGCAGGAAAACCAGATAAATGTTCAGTACCCTCATCTTTTTGGGAAGGAAATTTTCTTATTAGGATGAAAATCCATAAGGTTTGGAAAATTTAAAAACTTTTTTTCCTTGTAACAATTTGGAATATTTTAATTAATATTTTTAGAGTTTAGTGTAGAGTCAGTGTGATATTCTGAGTGACATGGATCCACCGTGTTGTTAAATTAAAAATATTAAATATGATATGGTACAAAAAATATATATTCCTATGATAATTGAATATATCTTGAATGGTGTTTGAAATGGGAAAACTAAGTCCTCCATTAAATTAAAAATGTGGGTTTGTAACTAGGAGAGATATAATAATTGTATGTCTTGGTGTTTTGTTTAAGGGCAGTCTTGGGTGGAATAATAAAACAATAAATTGTTTAGTTTTTAATTTGTGTTTAATTATATATGACCTAATACCTCTCCTATTAAATCATGGTTATGTAAACATACTAGGGTAATTTTCTTATCCCTAGATATTGTTGAGGACGATGGATGAGAGATTCGGAATATGAAAATGGGATTATGGATTAAAGATCTATTTTCCAATAATTTTGGCATTGTCCATGGTGTTCATGGATCACCCCAACAAAAAACATGGAATTTTTTATTCATCAATTATCTGTCAAATTTCATGGATGGATATTTGATTTTTTAGATTAATCATGTTTTTTATTCCTCTATAAAGAACATGAATTAATATCTTTATAAGTTAATTTTTCTATTTTTTGTTGATCTGGAGTCAATGGTTTTCCTCATAAAATTTAAGAATTGATACATGATTTTTTATCTGTTTTTAATCTTTAATTTTTTCCATTATCCCCATAAAAGGATGAAATCCAAAAAAATGTTTGACATTCATTCCTCACATTTCAGTTTCTTGATTTTCCCCCTCATTATTCTAGTGGTCATCATTAGTATTTCATTTGACCAACAGTTCGACTATACCCAGAAACTGATCATTATGAAATATATTTTTGAAGAAATATATCATTACTACTGGTTCAGATTCCAGATAAATGAAAATCATGGTGTGATGATGATAATTGAAGTTCAAGGATTTGTTCGAGGTTTTTCATTTGATAGGTTAGTGTTTCAACGATGTGGTGTGACATGAGGCATCTAGAGAGAATTAGTGTTTATAATCCAGCCAGAAGTAATGATTCATCTTTGGTCAGCCGAGATCTAAGATATAAGGTAATGACCATGGCGGGTTTGAAGGAATATAAGGGGTTGGATATTTGGGTGAAACATAATAGAATTTATCTGAAAAGCATACATATATAGTTGTAGGTCAGAATAACACAAAATATGTAGATCCCCTATATTGTAATTAGGGTATAAACACCGAAATTAATATCATAAATTGTGTGACTTTACACATGTCATGTAACCCTTGGTCAGTGACTCAAAATATACCCAAGGGTACATATTAATGGACATGCCCTGTGGGAATATACATGATCAGTGTAAATGGGCATGTTAAGTGTACACAAGAATGTCTATTGTACACAAGCATGACCTGTTCACATGGGTACAAATAGATTCCATGGACACATGCACTCACATTTATAGACTTACTAAAAAATTCCATGTATTACCTATACACATCGTGTACGTATTTTATGACTGATCAGAGCACCATTCATATTTAGTCTAGTTTAAGATCAATATTATATGTTGCCTTGGTCTATCCATATCAAGGTATAATGATCCATCTCTATGTATTGGATGACTGATCCTCACTATATGTGAGTTATGGGTAGTCGGGTATCTCTTAGTGTGGTCTAGGGTGTGATCCTCTTTTACATTTCTCCAGGATGGGCCAGGTATTCCATTACCAACTTCTAGGGTGTGTGATACCCATCCTAGTGGTTTACACATAGTTTTTTTAGGTATCCCCCATAATCCCTATGTGTGATCCTATATTTATGTATTTAAATTCTATGAGTTCCATCAAGAACCTCTTCATACTAACACTAGATAATCATGACCTCTCAAATTAGAACTATCACTATTAGAAATACCTAGTAAGTGATTTCCCTCAAAGGAGTGTAACATTGAAGCCTCAAGTGGAATACTAGGCTATTATAATGGTTGTGAATTTACCTTGAATGGTGGTTTATTTATTGTAGAATATATGGGTTTTTATTATCTTTTATTATTAGTATTCTCTCTTAATGATTTATGTTTGGTGATTTAGGTGTGTCCTACTAGGTATGCTTATACTCACACATATGTGGGATATAACTACACTTTTCATATCTTATACAAATAATTTACCTTTCAACGAAGTTCTAGGATGACCTTGAGAAGGTGATGCATAACTATTATATATAGGCCATAGTTGGTTCCATGAGTTCTGTCTTGGTCACAATTCCCTATTTTTTTATAGGGTGGACTCTTTTATAATTTTGGTGGGCCTGTATTTGGCCCTTTTTCTTTCCCATACTTTTGTCGTACTTTGATGTTATATTGTGCTGTATGCATTCCTATTTGGTATCAGTTTTTTCTTTTCATCCCATATTATATTAGTTTTTAGACATGTGTGAGTGTGTATAAATACCTTAGGATAAGTCCTCCCATGTGTCTGATATTCCTACTTGGAACTAGTAATCATACCCTGGCCTACTATAAGTGGGCTTAGGGTGTCACCATTAGCTTTTCGTTGGTCATGTGCACCCCAATGAGTCAGGTCTTGACAATAATACTATCAATATACTATGTTAATATGTGTGTTTTATATCTCTTAATCATAAACTATTTGTTAATAAATGAAAAATAACACAAGGTTTGATATTCACATAAAAAAACGTCTTCTATCCATTTCTATACAAAATTATAGTCTACTTCAAAATTTTGAGAAAATGATGGAACCAAACCTTTAATATCAATGCACCTTTATCTATTCAACACTAAGTCTATGTGGTAATGGTTGGTGTATAAAATAAGTGATATGTAACTAGTAAATCATAGTTATATATAAACTAATCAACCATGTGATACCATTTTTAATTTATAATGTTTGGAGATGTTTAAAATAGATTTATCATGAAATATAACATTGCAATCATATTTAAGAAATACTTAAAAATAGTTCAAGTGTATGACAGAACATTAACCATTTATCTTATCTTTCGCATAAACCAAAAATCCCACATCGTAAACATGTTTTATATGAACACACCAAGGGGGAAAATAATGATTAATATACCCCATTTTCCAAATTTAAAGGGTACTCCATAAATTCTGATTTTATGTTTTTTCATCAAGATTCCTTCTATTTGTTTTCACTCCCGCTCATGGGATTATCCTTTCCAAATATTTATTATGATAGGATAGAAAACCCAATGATTATTTTTCTTCTTTTATTGTATAGTGTATACACCACATCATCAAAATCCCCATTTTTCACTCATTCAAGACCCTATATGTTAGTACACATCAAAACTAAATGGGGAAAATAGGTATTTTTCTTACTAAATAGTATTAGCTACAAGGTTGAGAACTCTATCGCAACCAATATCTTATATTATATATATCATTAATATTGAGAGATCTATCCATGTTATTTATAGTTATTCTTTTTTAATTATAACATCATTTGGGAAGCATGGAATTTATTCTATATTTATCTTCCTCCATATGTAGAATATACATGTTCAAAATTTCTAATAATAAAATTGAATCCAATGGAATTTTTATCTCAATATTTATAATAGTGTCCTTTTGGATTGTATGAATATTCATACAATTGTCACAAGTATGATCAGGTTCATTACCCAATTTACACAGGACAATCAGCAATATTAAGTCATCATCCGTGGAAAACCTCTCATGAAATTCATGTTTCCCTTCATGTGAATAAACATACTTCTCTTTATCATTTTCAAATTCCTGAGACTTTTCTACCACTTTATCCATCTAAAACATGTCTGGACACACTATCTAGCACTCCTTATATACATAATAAGATTTCTTATTATTTTTTTTGGTTTTCATCATGACATTTTATGTATCCTTTTTATGCAAAACCTTTACTTCCTCTTCTGGCATTTCAACTAATAATGCAATAATTTATTCCTCTCTTGGATTTATTCTCTTACTGAATTTAGATTCCTTCATTTACACATGATTTTTCAGGTAATGTTTATAATTTTCCATGGTGTGACACATCTTAATATTTTAGAATCATTTCTTATTATTTAGGAACCCTTTATAGCATTATTCTCATACTTCTTTCAATTTTTCCTCAAATTGATTCTTTTATTGAACTTTTTTCAATAATTCCTTATTTACCAAGGAAAATTGTAGTATTTTTTCCACCCAATTTATTTTTAATTATTTATTTCATTCAATTTATACATTTTGATTATTATTGATAGGTGTTAACCATCAATCCTTATAGTTGTGTCCACTAATACACTAAAATTAACAAAATTCCAAAAGCTAATCAAATATATTATAAATGAACATATTTTTCATTTTCCGTGAATTATAATTTTGAACTACAAGAATTTTATTCACTTAATAACTTCCCTCCCTTACAATAGGCCTTAATTATTTTCCATATGTCTATATGTTATACCAACATCAAATTTTCTATAAATAAATATATAGTATCACCAATAATTTACAATGATCCCCTTTATTTTTTTTGCTGAAGTAGTATACTGAGATTTATTTTATTTTTTAGTGTAATGAATTATATTTAAAGATATTATTATGTAGATTATTTTCTTATATGTTTTATTATTAACATTGTTTGGCCTATTATAAAAATAAAACTCATTTTAAATTACAAATTTTTTAATTCTTTTAAAGTATCATTTTAATATGTTATTTAATTTCATTACATGGAATTATTGTTGGTATCATACTAATAAATTTAGATATCAGCCTACATGAACCATAGAGTTTATATTGACCAAGTTATATCTGAATACGATAATGTAAATAACTTATGTGGAGGAAATAGTTTATCTTAATACTAGATGTTTTATTTGGATTAGTGTTGGTGGTGGAAGTATGGGGTAACGACCCACATGCCACATTAATTTTTTGTTTGTTTTGTTGATCCCATAAACAGTTTTAATGGATATAATTCTACTTGTACTTGTTTAATGTTTAATTTCACTTTTTTATTTTGTATTCCCTATTTTTGATAGGGAATTTACTAAATGTTTTTAGTTGTATAAATTTATTTTTTGTTGATGGTTAATTATTCAAAGGTCCAAAGCATTCCCAAAGGAGTTATGTAATATCTAGGAACTAGTTTCTCGCACCTAAGGATCATGAATTCCTTTTAGAACATGTGATAGGTTGGGTAGGGTGTCAGGTTAGATGGAATTCCGAACTAGGTCATGAAAAATTCCATATATGTAACCCACATTCCATAATCATGGGGTTAAAAATGATGAAATAAATCCTTATTTTGTTTTATTTATGTGGAACAATAATAAATGCATCAGATATGAATTTAACAGGTGGGTAAAGAATTATATATCCCTCCAATGCATTGGGAAATGTTTTTATCTCATTAGATTTATTTTATGGTCAATTGGAAATTATCCTAACAATACTACATTATGTTTTCATGGGGGTGATCCTCGAAATAGGTTTTATGATGTAATGTTTTATCTTTTTGCCACATTTTTATGTTTTTTAATGTTGTAGTCATATATCATTATTAGATATTTATATTTATGATCTTCACCCTTTTATTTTACCTTGATATGCCTATTGACTCACATCAATTACTCTCATCATGTTATGGTTTGATTATTCCCTTACAAAGTTTTATAGTGAACCCCTTTCATATGTATGTCTCTGGGTTATCATGTTTTGTTTTAAAATATCCAAATAATATAAGGGAATTTTTTTTTTCAGTTTTTTGAATAATGATGTTGTTCAAATGTTTTAAGTTATCATCTCATGTACCTAATTTATAAAATACACTACGCCTAAAGATCGTCTGGGCTTCTATTTTGTGTATATTTATGTAATAAATATTTCATTAAGGTGTATTAATGATATGGATTTTCATAATTTGTATCGGAGAAAAGGATGGTTATTTTTAGAATTGGGATTCTAAAACTCTTCTAAAAGCCTTAGGGATCATATTAAACATAGGAAAACATTCCTAAACTTTGGTAAAGTATAGGGTAAGTGGTTAAAATGAAAATGAATCCATGTTTGTATGCTACTAGTAGATGTGGGTTTGGTGCTGTTAAAACAATGGGTAATAACCCCAAAAGCTAACATTGAGTTGGACTTGATCGACACATAGTGTGCAACAATGTGACTTATTGTGCACCTAGTTTGACGCTTTTAATGGATATGTTTTTTAAATAAAAAATATTTTTGTGAACCATTATTAAGGGAAAAACTACACAAAATATTTTATAGATCATATGTTTTAACCATAAAATTCAAAGGTTAAAGAATATATATAAGATATCCCTTCAATGTTCATAGTTTCCCATTTATGTCTTTAATTATTTAGAAAAATTTATCCCTAATTTTCCCTGTATTTTATTCAAGAGATGGAAATTGGTTATATTGAGTCAATAACCAATGTGAGGGGAAATGTCATGACAACCCAAATGAGATTCCCAACCCAATAGAATAGGAGTAAGGAAATTTATGAAAATAATTTCTCAATTAACACATGTTTTGAACTAAAAATTGATTTTGGATTTATTCCTAAATCCCCAAAGAAATAAAAAGTTTCAATTATACCATTATATAAAAAAGGCCCCCATATTTTAGTGGATATGATAATCCATTAATCAAATAATAATGGAGTAACTCCATTGAAAATATCTCCTCCATACTTCCATTCGTTGAGAAATTAAAGGATATGCTTCTTGTTTATTATATTGAAGGAGAATCTGATCAGGGGTGGATGATGGTAAAAAAATAAGATTCATGAGGAGATAAAAGTGATTGAGAGAAAGAAATTATGGGATTCTTTTGACAAATATTTTTCTTTGAAATCCTTGACTAAAAATTGAGAGGGATTTCCTTGGCCTTATATAAAAAATGTGATGAATCCATTAGGGCTTATGACAAACATTTATAATTATTTCAAAATTAATCTCTATATTTATCATCTCCCCTGAAAGTAAATGTTCCCATTTCTTTGTCTGGATAAATCCACTTCAATGAAACTATATTGAAATTCAATACTTTGATATCCATGATGAAATTGTCTGATATTCCCTCAAAGTCAAAATTGTGGTTAATGAATCTCATAGGTCTCATGGTCCAAGAAATAAGAAGTGGAGAATGAATTTTTTTCCTAGTGGTGTGAAGGACGAAACTCATGGTGTAATGAAATTAGAACATATCACTTCTCAAAAGTGTGGGATGAAGCATCTATGAAATTTTATAAAGGGGATAAGAAAATTCTATAGGTGCAGGAAGTTGGGGAACCCAAATTCTAATTTACGATGGAAGAAACCCCACAATGTGAAAGATGAAAGGAATTACCTAGAAAACCTTTAGAATATTTTCAATTTTTATGTAAAATGAAAAAATGATCAATATGAGTCAATTTAATATTTTTAGGGTTGTTGATGATACCTGACGACAACAACCTCATATTCTAGAAGAGAATGCTCAAGATTATTCCATAACAACTGTTGAGGTGGATCCTGGTGACAAAGTGTTGATAGGTGTACTATTTATTCATTCAATTATAGTGAATGTAAAATTTTTTTTCTGTGAATTTTTTCTTATCGCGCATGATTAGTAGAACTATACAAACACCACCTCAAAAAATGGAAGTTATGTTATTAATGAAGATGGAAAATGTGTCAATTGGTTCATCCCATGAATATAACTCATCCACTATAAAAAATTTTTGGATTAATTTCCAAAAAATCATTGTGAAAATCCCTTTAGAATAATTTTATATAATTACTGGTATAAATTTGAAAACCTCATATAGATCCGACATAAATTTTCAAGAGAAGGAAATCAGGATCCATGTCATGAATCATCCTCTAATACTATACATGTGAAAGCTTGAGGATGGATATTATTTTGTATCATCATATTGACCATGGATATTAATTCCCTATAATTTATTCTATATTTTATAAATTATTGAGACTATAAAATATCATCATTTTAGACATTTCCATTTTCAAGGAGTACACTATAGTGTTTCCTAAAGAATTTTTTTCTTCCTCCTAGACAAGAGTTCGAATTATCGATTGAACTGATAACCACATCCTTTCCAATAACCAAGAATCCATATTTAAATGTCATTTCCAATATTGAGGATCTAAATAAAAAATTTGCGGTTAACTTGTAAAAAGGGTTTATACATCCATGTTCTTCACCATGGTGTGAACCATTTCTTTTTAAGGATAATAATGATGGATCAATATGCCTATGGATTTGTTATCATTATATCAGTATGATCATCATAATGAAAATGTATCCCATTCTATGGATTGAATTTTTTATTAGTTATGTAGAGACCATGTTTCTCCAAGGAGAATATTCAGTTGGGATACTACCATATATAGGTTAAGAAAAAGTATATCCCATGCCTACCTTTTTCACAAGGTACGAGCACGATGAGTTCATAGTGATTAAATTTGGACCCACAAATTCTGTATAAATATTAATGGACATGATGAATATAGACTTTATGGATTAAATTAATAAATTTTATGTTGTGTTTGTTGATTATTCTATTATGTACACTCAATGAAAGGAGGAACATGACGTGCATTTGAATTCTATACTGATGACCTTAAGAAATGATTTTTTTGATTTATATTGAATTTTTGTTTTGGGAGGATAAATTAACCTTCCTAGGTAATGTTATCATAGGTAAAAGGATAATTTTTGATCCTTAAATAATTAAGGCAATTGAAGGATGGTACAAACCAACATATGTGATAGAAATGTATATTTTACATAGATTAGTTTGGTGTTATCATCAACTTGGGAGAAACCTATCACAACATTCAATCACACTAAACAATATAACTCAAAAAGTTGTTAAGTTCATCAAGAATGATTGCTGAGAAAGGATATTTAAAAATTTTAATAATATAATAATCACTTCATATTTTCTTAAATTACCCATTAGTGGGAAAAGATTTACGACCTCCAAAGATACATCCAAAAAGGTTTTGGGTGGTGTACTCATTAATTATGAAAAAAGTGATTACCAAAACCTACTTCCGATTAAAGATCCATGAGTAGAAAAAACCTAATGAATGATATATAATTGGATGTAGTGATATTTATTATGAATATATGGAGAGATTATCTCTATATACGGAAGTGTGAAGTATATACGGATTATAAAATCCCCTAGTATATATTAACACAAAAAGACTTAAATATGTTCCAATAGAGGTGGTTAAAGCTGGTCATGGCCATTTATTGTTCAATTCATTACCTTCCTCGGAAAGCAAAAAAAGTGGAAAATGCTCTGATTAGAAAATATCCTACAACCCTATCCAAATGAAAAATGAAACAGATACAATCTTCTTGAACTTCGAAATGATGTAAATGGGATTAATAAAGGGATATTATTCCTAAATTTCACAAATATCTTCCCAACCATATATTTTTTAGAGAATCATTATGTACTAGAAAGATGATGATGTGATATAAGAAAGGTAGTGTATATTCTAATGTTCTAATTTTCTAAAGTTAGAGTTATAAGGTTTAGAAATCAGATATATTCCCCGTCAAAACCCTAACAAGAGAGGGAATTTCTGGATGGTGTGCATATCTAATAATTATCTATTAATCTAGGAATTACTAAGATGTATAGTTACTTGAACAAAAAATTCTGGTGGGATAACATTAAGTGGGAGATTGTGGAGTTTGTATCTTAATTCCTGGTATGCCAACAAGTCATGTCAGAATAATGAATTTCTATGGGTATGATGAAACCATTCTCCGTATGAGTATAGACATGGAAAACATTACCTTGGATTTCATCAACAGAATCCTAGGACACCTAAAGTCAATAATGTCATTTGGATGGTAGTCAATCACCATACAAATTTGTAAAATTTAATTGTGATCAAGGAATATTTATCTCTTGACCAAATCACCAATATATACCTAAGGACAGTGGTGGGACTACATAGAGTTCCACTCTATATTGCATCTGGTCCAGATTCTAGGTTTACCTCAAGGTTTTAGATAATACTTTAGAAAGAGTTGGATATATAGAATTGGTCATCAATTATACTTATCACCCTATGATAGATAGTCAGTCTAAAAAAACAATTAAAAATCAATATAATATGTTGAGATCCTGTTAAATATATTTACAATGATTTTGGATCAACACATTCCCCTAGTGTAGTTCTCATATAACAGTAGTTTCCATTCTGTTATTCAAATGGAACATTATGGGGTTTTTATGGGATGTTCTGTCAGACAATGACATGTTGGAATAAAGTTAGAGAGTAGAATATTGTGTTACCTAATCATATCCTAGAGATAATAGAGATGGTTCAAACTATTTAGTTTAATATGAAATAAACACAATGTTGATAGAAGAGATATGTATTAAATCATTGATGAGACCTGGAATTTCTTGATTGAAATTAGGCATTCCTTGGAATATCACTATGGATGAAATTCATGAGGTTTTGGAAGAAGCATAATATTATTCTTAGATAAATCATACCATTTTAGATCCATGATCTCATCAATGTTTTTTCCAATTGACTAGCACTCCCACCATACCTATATCAAGTATACCATGTGTTCCATGTATCCTTATTTGGGAAGTTCATACCAGAACACTCACATATACTGAATCCATAGGTGGTACTATTGGATAATGATCCTTTATATAGGGATCAGTAGGTAAAGTTACTTGATTTTAGAGAAAATGTTATATGAAACAAGACAACTCTCCTAGTCAAAGTATTGTGGTAGAACCACATGATTGAGAAAGTAACGTGGCTACCAGAAGAGGTGATGAAATAAAATTACCCTCATTTTTTAAGTGTATGAAATGAAAATTTAGAGGATGGAATTTATGAATTGGAAAGAATGTAATGACCCTAAATTTTAACAATTTTCTAATGAATAAATTCTTAATCATGTAATTTAGCTATATAAAAAAATCCACTACATTGGATATATTAGAAACTTATCACCTATTGTAATTAAAATTATTTTATAATTAATAATTTTTATAAAATAGACATTGTATAGTGATTATTGATATTATTATATCAAGGGTTATGATAAAGAATAGTTGACACAAATTGAAGGAGTAATGGCCCTGGCTAATAGGATTGTATCCAATGAAGTCCATTTATTTGAGCTTTAGTGGGAGATAGAATCACTGGTATTTTCCATAACTAAGCCTAATCTGGGGTTTAGAAACTTTACCATGAAAAAAACCATTTATGAGAAAATTTCAAGCTCTTCAAGATCATGGTCCAAATCTTGTTCTCTGAAACACCCTTAAAAAATCTCACCATCGCACAACTAACCATTACAGAATTTTGCTAGTGTAATAAAGGGATATGTATCTAGAACCTAACAAAATGAATTTTAGTATTCTATTTTCAAAAAAATTATGATAATATTTATTCATTTTTATTATTAATTTTTAAATTATTATTCAATGATTTTGAAAAAAATAGATTTTGGTATCTTGAAATTCAATTTTTATCTTTGGGAATTATATATTTTAAATAAAGTCACTCTCTTTGATGATTTCAAATAATTTTTTAAATAAATAATTATTTAATAACATATTCTTATTAAATATTATATATTAAATTTATATGATAAATTAGTTTTATTAAGTAAAATGTAATTTATAGAATGGGGAAAATAGTTACTGTAAAAAACATGTATTTTTCAATAAATAGGGATTTTTTAAAATTTTGAATTCTCATATTTAGTGAATTATTTTGAAATTTATTTTTTGAAATCATTAGATTTAAATTATAAAACATTTATTTTTTCATAATTTTATGACACATTAAAATACTTGGATAAAAATTAAATATGGTATAATTACACAGTACGTATTAGGACATCATAAAATCCAAAAAGTGTTTTAAAACCTACTATATGACCAAAATACTGTTTTCTATTTTAAATAATGTTTCTAAAGTTAATTTTTATTTTTATAAACCCTTATTGAATCCTCTAAAACCAATATTATATTTCAAGATTTTACAGTCTGTTTTTTATAAACAAGACTCACTTCCACGTAACCAAGCATAATATTTTTAAGGGATTCCATTCTTATCCTAATAAATAAATTAAATAAACTCATATTTGGTATAAACCATGGAATAAAACTTGTTATGTTTTTTGGATTGGATTACATTATCATATTGAGTCCAAAACCTATTTTTGGACATTAATAAAAGTTTCTCCTCTCTTTTTCTATATAAACTGACCCAGCCTTTCATTCCACTTCACTAAAAACCCTTGGAGAATAAATTTATTTTTACCTTTCCTTTAAATATCCCTCCCTTGGTTTCCCTAATCTCTTAATAATATCCTCCTGATCTTGTAGAAGAACCCTCTAAAGGTAAGGTATCTTATCCATATCCTATTTATTCAATAATCTTTTTTATATTATACCATCTTCCAATTTTTATTTTTGGGAAATATATTTATATATCCCTACTATTTTTATTATTATTTACATGTTATTATATGTCCATTTCACTACAAATTTACCCTTATAAGAATTTTTTATGTACCCCTATTACACTATTGAAATTATCTAGTGATTTCCCATTCTAAACATTTGGGTAGTGAATACCAATCCACATTTACACTCAAGAGTGTTAACATACATATACCTATAAATAATTTATAGAGTACTACTGTGTATGTAACCCACACAACATAATCAAGGGGTTAATAATGATTAAATATATCATTATTATGTATAATCTATGTGGCACAATTATTCAAGTGCATTATATGAAAGTGACGGGTGTGCTCAGAATTATATAGCCCTATAGTGTATTTGGTAATGTTTTTATATCATTAGATTGCATGTATATTGCATGAAAGGTTATCCTTATCACACTATGTTATGTTTTATTTGTAGTTATCCTTGAATTAGGTTTATGATTTCATGTTCTATATTCTTTACACAATTTTATATTGCCTCCATGTTATCCTCGCATATCATGTTTTGATGCTAATGTTTGTGATTCTGAACACTCTTATATTACTATGATATTACTATTGAATAATATATATTACTCTTATTATATTATTCATTGATTATTATCTTACTATGATTTCTATATCACCCCTTTCTTATGTATGTCCTTAGGTTATCCTGTGAATTTTTAGAATATCCAATGATGATAACTACATGTATCTGGGTTTTTAAAATAATGCTGTTGTAATTTTTTTTAATGTATCATTTCATGTAAATAATTTTCCAAATACACTAGGACTCATGATCTTCCATGATTCAATTATTTATACTTTTATCTAGTTAATTAGTGATTATGGTATATTAATGATGTGGGTAATCATAGAACTAATCATAATTGAAATGTAATACAACCATATCATTGAATAATATATCAAATAAACCATAAAAATAAACCCAACCATGTATTAGTTCCGAAAAAGACAGAAATTGGGAATTTAATTTAATTATATGATGAGATCGAAAAAAATTTATAAATAAGGAACTATGCATCACAGGAAACTCCCTATCACTAAATTTGTGTGATCTAAACTAGGGAGACGATCCCTATGCTATCACCAAAGAACCCTACCATCCTAGTAGCCCTATCAATCTTTTAGAACCCTATATCCTTACCATGAGTGTACCGATACTCTAGGCACATAATACATCACAATATCCCTCTTCTTGCTTCGGTAGTGAACCCCTATAAAAATCATAATACACACTAGTGTTTTTCAATTATGTGGACATATACTTAATTTTCTAGGACTCCCAAGACAATTCAAACAATAAAGGTGGGAAAACAATAGAACAAAAGTTATCACATAAAAAATTTATGATTTTTTAATCAAACCTCATCTTACCTCCTACGCCATTAAAATTTATTTCCCCTTTTCCACATCCAATCATAAAAATCGTGTTAATAAATAACAATATAAAACATCCGAGAAGGGGGTAATAATCCACAAAGTCATACTGATTCCGAGGATCCCAATACAGGGTCTTACTTGTTTAAAAAAAATATCATCAATAGTATATAAATAATTATTATGAAATGAATCTATGAATTGAAATATACTTTTATACCCTGTTAAAACACCATTTCAAACTCTCATTAAAATACAACTATCATAACAAAATTTCAAAGTCATTAAAATGCCCAATCATTTTAAAAAAGTCCCTTTTTAAACCAAAACTACCTTTTTGAAATATATATCATTTGAAATATCCATTATTCCAAAACTACTCTTGACTTTTTTAAGAAAAAATCCGGTGTCAAACACCTGGTCAAGAAAATACACATTCTTTCAAAGATCCACATAAAAATTTCCATGAACACATGGCATGGAAAAGGTCCATTTTCAGTGTTGAAATCACTTGAAAACCTCTTTAAATCATTCATCATAATATATATATGAATAATTTTAAAGAAAAATCATTTAAAATCATCAAAGGATTTTATGAAATGAATTATAAGTAATATTCATAGAAACACCTACCTCATCCAAGTGGAAAAACAACTCAAACTTTTCACCATTAGTGGAGAACACCCAAATAAACAAGAAGATATCTTCTATAATGCTATTTAACCCAAATAACCAAAATTATATTCATATTGAAAATTAATCCCAACCTGTACAATGGTTAGGGTTCATGAGAAAAGAAAAATAAATGGAGAGTAAAAAAGGAAAGATGAATAAATAGAATAGAGAAGCATGGCAAGCAATACCACTAGAATAATAGAAGATATTCATCCAAAATTAAAGGATGAGGAAGTGGATAAAATCCCTCATGTCCCTTAGCGTTAATTTAAAATGGAGGATAAGATAATAGATCTTAATCCTTTAAAAATAAAAAAGGGTAAATGCACAATTTTCTCCATTAAAAGAAAACTATGAAACTTTCATAGTTGGGCCACATGAATTAGAAAACTATATTCCAACTGTAATAGAGAAAGTAGATATATAAAAAAAATTAATGGTTTCCAAAACATGTTAAAAATATGAAAAATAAAAAATTCAAAAACTAAAAACCAATCACATGATTTTTTAATGGTTACCACTAACCATGTAAAACTCTTTCACTACACAAATTGTACGTAATGGTACATTTTATGGACTCCACTAAGACCAAATAGATTTCCACAAAACATGAGATACTTGTGCACAATATAATATAAAATTTTAAATTTATTTGAAATATATCTCTATATAATGGTAACTTCATAGTTTCCCCAAAAATGTGTGAAAACTTTTCAAACAAGGAACCCCCTATTTTAGGTTCCTATGCATGATTTTCTGAGTTATGTAGTAACTATCCACAATCGTTTAGAAGAAAATTTTAAATAAATTTATAATTAAAAGAAAAAACTCCTTGAAATTTAAAATCACCACAAAATAAAACAAAATTAAATTAAAAAAGTAAAATGTCGGTTTCATAATTCTTTCCACCATGCCATTTTTCCCCAAAGAAATCCCTTATAACAAATCAATGCAAATGAAAAAAGAGGAAAAATCAATATGATTCAATGACTAAGAAAACACAAAATAATATCTACCCTCAAAATACTTATAAAAATAATCAAACCATAATAATAACCATAATAAATAATCAAATACAAAACTATTCAACATTAACTCAATAAAAATGAAGACCCAACTTGGGTTTTCATGATATTTAGTAATGAAATAAAATTTTGAAGTAATGGAAAACCTCTTAAAAAAGAGGGAACTGCAAAAAAAACCATGATTCCACACATCAACATGAAAACCAAAAAATATACAAAACACAAGAAACCAACTCAAATATCATAAAGGAATCACCATATCAAGGACAACCAAAAACCCAAGAAACATCCAAGACCACGAGATTAAGTAACTAAACCCACTAAATCCTAAAAAACATAAGAGAGAACCACTAGATCATTCCTCAATAAGAGACGACCTGGATTAGAACCTCAAGTTATAGAACATGATTGGAAGTGGTGAAAAAAGACCTTATATCTAGGTCACCCTATTATGGAGAACCTATCTATATTTAAACTGATTCCAACCGTTTGATAATATCAACTGGTAACATATCCACCATAATTACCCAAAACATACAATCAAGTCCTCCTCATTCCCGAATCAAGAATATGAAAATAATAAATATCCCTTACTACAAGCTAGTGCCCCAATAATGGTCACACAAGGCGTAACAAAAGAGTCATGAACATTCCAAACAATCATTACTCAACAAGAGAATCCCAAAAGGATATATAAAGAACTCATAAATGAAAGCCTAGTCAAAATCATAAAGTACATAAACTCATCTAAAATAATTCAAAAATAAAAATCATCATACTAAAAAAATACTAACATAAAAAACTAAAAGAACATTTATCCTTTTCACTTCCATTAACCAACTAAAGGGTCATATTCCTAGTATACCAAAAAAACGGATGAACAATATATAATTAAACCAATGAAATAGAAGAGAAATAAATTCAACTACGTTTCAATTTTATTTTAGACTATGAATAGAAAAATATACATGCCTAAGGATAAATAACCTACCTTTACTCAATAAATATCAAGGATTCATACCTTGGATCATCTGAAAATCTTACCTAACTCGATCATGCTTCCAAAAAAATCAAACCATCCCAAATTAAGTCATGGGATAAAACAAATAATCATAATTTTACCAAAAATTAGAATCCCCATTTCATCAATTTTAATTTCTCAGAACCCACCTCTCTTTAGACACCCATCAATGTTCAAAAACCATGAAACCAAAATTTTTATATATAATAATAATCAATTTTATTTGAATTAAACACATCAATCGAACTTTTTAATTTTATAAATTATTTAAAACAACTTACCATTTTACAATATTTGAAAACACATCTCAATTGTTTCCACAAAAATATCTATTCTAGGAAACAATATCTAAGAGGGTCAAAAACCATTTATAATTAAATAAACACCTAGTTATAAAATGGAAATTATGTTTCAAATTTCATAATGAAACCAAACACATCAAAAAAAACATAACAACAACATGATCCATCTTATAAGAAAACCATAAATCTTTATTTCAAACCAATAATATTTTTCATAAAATCCTACTTTCACACAAAAAATCATTTTCACATAAATAATAAAAAGGAACCATGCAACAATTATCACTGGAATTCAATCCACCAACTTCATCATATCATAGAAACTAACTTTATTGAATTACAAATTCTGAAAATAACTAAAGAATAGTCCCAAAATAAAGGGTTATAAATAAAAAATATAAAATTTTAATGGACTCAGTCACGTGTCTTGATGGGATATAGTCTATTCATGTAATAATTTTAGACACATTCCTTGGATCAAGAATTTGGTCATTTTCGAGTTTATCATATTGTTCAAGACAACATCAGATCATTGATACTTTATTTTTTCCAACCCAAAACCTAAAAAAAATATCAAGGATACTCATAAAATCCCTATGATGATAAATAACCTACAAAATCAAATCTTAGTGAGTAAAAAATAATCAAACATTGTCAAATCCCACATTAATGGTAACTCAAGAAAAATCATAAAGGGTGGGGATCAAGCATCCACTCCTGACTAACCACTTAAGACCCAAATACAAACATAACTCAATATTAACATGACACATCCAAATAAAAATTTGGTGTTCCAAGAACTTAAGACCTTATTGAGAAAACTAACATATGATACCATATGTAATGAACTATCCTAGGATGAACTAAAATAAAAATTGACCCAAATCACCATTGGACCAAAGGGAGTTCATTTCCCCATGGTTTGGAAACTAGTTCCGGGGTATCAAGAATTCACATTGAGAATGGTTCACCCAAAATAGTAATGATAAACCAACTATATAAGATTTATGGGATTCATTCATGAAATATCTAGTGGGCATACATAATGTATATGAACTAAGAATAAATAAAAGAGATTAACAAAAAAAATGTATAATGAAATACACACCTATCTAAAAATATATAATTTAAATAAATATAGGAAAATAACATACACCCTATACAGAATAAACAAATAAAACAAGTTTCAATGCCTAGTAAAAACACCAAAATAAAAATGAAAACAAATATATCAAGAATCACAACTAGTTACCACCAGTATCTCACCACATTCCACTTTTCCATCAAAAGACCAAACAAAACCTCAATGAATATAAGGAAAACTACACTTCTGAAATAGGAATAGGGAAACTGCACACACAACTACACACTAGTGAATATATAGGTTGTGAGCCAATTATTCCCAATAGGATATCACAAAGGAGTCCATATGATTACCATGATAAGGTATTCCAAAAAATTCTAGTTTGAATAATAGTTATAAATTAATTTTTTCACATGTGAGCATAAAATCAAAAAAAAATGAAAGAAAATATCACACTTTTAAAACAGAAACATCCATTTTATATAAAATATGGTTGGTTGAATGTTTTTAATATTATTAAATCTATATAAAGAGGTTATTTTAAACATTTTAAATTAGGCTAAGTTAAATATTCACCCTATTTATGAAAAAAATAATAAAAATCCCATTTTAATACACCAAAATGATTTTATTTTTAAATGAACACTTTCTAAACCATTTTTTGAATCAGTGAAAATTGAAATGATATCATAACCTAAATAAACTACACACATATTCGACACTAAGATAATGAGGATACCTAAAAAAATAAACTCAACCAAACATCGATGAACTATAATCAAGAATAAGGGGATATAATTTATGTATTTGACATGATCCCCTAATATGTCCTAATAAGGATGAAAGCATCATAAGAAAATCCATAGGTCTCAAGAAGTATAATTAGAACTAGAAACATGATCTATATACCAACATTGAAGAACTTATATATCTTATTACCCCTATCTAGGTATTCAGGACCTCTATAAAACATACCCTCATGAATCTACCATAGTAATATAATACATATTGATATCTATAATCATTAATAGGTAATGATCCCCTAGTATGATCCAAATCCACAAAAAGTGTTTACACTTATCCATACCTCTGTATTGTTACCTAGGAGTCCCATAACTTGTCAAATAAAACTGTTAATAATTCAAAGGAACTAGAGTTTATCACATAAAACAATTTCAATCATATAAAATTATCCCTAATCTCACATCATATGCCATCAAAATAATGAAAAACTTTTCAAATATCCTTTAAAAAGAAACAAAATTATAACAAATAATATAAACAATATCCTAAGGTGATCACAATACCCAAATTCATACCATTTACAAGGGGCTCAATTGAGGGTCTCACTTTTAGCTAAAAAATTACACTTTAAAGTTTCCAACAGGGCTTTCGAAAAAAAATATTCTAATTACAATCCATTTTTATACCTCTATAAAATCTCCTTTGAAATATTTTTTTATATTAATCTATAAAACCAAACATAAAAACTAATTTGGAACCCCAAACATTTTACAAAAATCCTTTAAAACCTATAAACCTATTTAAACAAGTTAATCAGTTTAAAGAACCCATATTTAAAAACTCTAATTCCCTTTAAAAATAAAAAGATTTCCAAAATTTTTTAGAACATCATGAATCAATTAAAATATCCACACAGTCAATTCCAAACAAAATTGGCACACAAAAAATCCATGAAAAGCATTAAAATAATTTAAAACCAACATTAAACCCTTCATTGTAATTTAAATATGTATATTTTAGTAGATAAATATTTTAAAATCATCGAATCATTGTATTACATGTATTATAAGGGTGATTCATAGAGAAACATACCTAGTCCAAGTGAAAATAAAACTAAAACACATCACCTTAGATTGTTAATTCATAACTAAATAATAATACATCATTTATACACCTAGTTAACCCTAATATCTATCATTAAATTCATCCCAAACCCTAATACCAACCAAAACATCTGTTAGGGTTCATAAGGGAAGAAAACTACAAGGGAGTATGGGGAAGAGTTTGAACTTGAAATGGTGTAATTTCACATTTAAATGAAAACCGTTAAAATAATGTAGTTTGGATGAATGGTATAGAAAATCATATAATAATAAATAGATATACAAACTTCACTCACACGGGTTGTCCATATGGTATATAAACCATGAATTAACCCTCGGAAACTCCTCTATAAAAAATTGAAGACCTATCACACTATTACAACTTGATTACCACTAATTGTGCATAAACTTGGTGCTAAAGAATACATAGGTAAGGATACATTACATGGTCTGCATTTAGACTACATTATTATACCCAAATTATGAACTACCCATTCAAACTAAATTGGGCACATTCAAAATAAACTGGACAATATCCTTTTATAGAGGTAACTACATGGTTTCCCATAAAATCTTTGGGAAAACCCTAGAGAAATGTTATATCGTATGCACGGGTCATCTGAACAGTTTCCAAAACCTTATTGTGACCACGAAAAAATTGTAATATTTAAAAAATAAAATAAAAAACTGCAATAAATATTTAATTGATCAAAAAATAACATAAAATAATATAAAATAATGATATATAATGATATGGGTGTGTCATAATTTTTATTCAGAAATAAGATTTGTTAAATAATACCTATATCATCCTGACCTGAACCTCGACCCAAAATTCCCTCTATCACACTAGAGAACATAGCTAGGCCCTCATTGAGGATTTTTTCTGTCCTCAAGAGTTTCAGACCAATGTGGCCACCTCAAAAATATAACACTTTATGATCAAATATTCCAAATTTCACACAATTTTCACTTTTAAAAACTAATAGTAGAATAAAACCACAAACGAACACATAATAAAATTATCTGTGTCCAAAATAATCATCAATTCTGACACATTTAAAATCTTGGTGGAAAATAGTACAAGAATCAACCACATTTATGCCAGAACCCTCCACCATTTGAAATATCAGGAAGCAGACATAAATCCTTTTTATTTGAAGTTTTAGGGTTATGAAAAAATTAAACAAAACACATTATATAGGGTTAAATTTAAAACCTAATTTTGGGATCTTTTGTATGATTTTAAATTTATGTTAGTTTGATTGGACAACACCTTTATGGCCTTGTTAAGAAAATGATGGATTTTTTTAATACACCAGTGACTTCTTCAGACCACCAGTGGTAAAATTATTATATAGGTTGAAAACTTAGTGTAATTTATAGTGATATATTCCCTTTTAACTGGTATTATGTTCAATATATCAATGGGAATACTATAAAATAGAATAAATAAAACCACAGTTAGAATTGGATTTATTCCGAAATAGGTTAGCGGATACTACTATCAACCCTTGAAATAAGGTGATGGGATGTTTTCTACTCTATATTAATAAAAATGAAGTAAAAAATCTAGATTTTAAAAATCATCGGATATTAATTTTAAAACAAATGGATTATTATACCACCTTTTTAACTTATGATGGACAAACAAGTGGATTTGGTAATCTATCTAAGTCTATATAAGGAAATATTTATTTGTGACCCATGCACATTAATCCTAAGAATGTGTTATTTGATAATCCATTGGACTGATTCATTTCAAATCCACTAAGGGTCTAGTGAATTGAGGTGAAATATTACCCTACACATGAATCCGTTGATGGTATGACCTGGGAGAAACACATAAAATAAAATGGTACCCAACCATGAATTCAAGAGGTTGTAAATGGTGATCGGAATATTACTTTTTTTCTAGAATATGTTATCAACATATGTTTCCTGATTATCTAGACATACATTGAAGTCTCCTGAACAAGAAGTGGTCCAAGAATATTTTCTTCCCCTATATCTTACCAGCATATAGGTGATCTGAATGTCCTACCATATAAGGCCTTGAAAGGATACATATTCATGGTAGCCTGAAAATTGTTATAATAAACAAAATCAACTAGGGAAATGTATTTCCCCCAAGAGCCCCCAATGTCGAGGACACATGTCCTTTGGAACCATAAATATATGTTGTATCTAACTATTTGTTTGATGGTTATAGTCAATTATTAGAAGCACATGTTTACAAAAGGTCTTCTACAAAAATTTCATAAACTGAAATGTGAAGTGAGTTTCCCTGTTAGATATGATAGATAGAGGAGCACCATGAAGATGTAATACCTCACTACCATGTATCTAACCAAGATCATCTAATGAGAAGGTATCTCAATTAGGTAATATGTGTGAGAAATTTTTTAAATGATCCAACACTACCCAAACCATGTTGTTGTACCATGTATATCTAGGAAAATATATTATGAAGTCAATAAAGACAAAATACTATTTCTACTCAGGAATGGAAAATCGATATAAGAGTCCTATCGGTCATTGATGTTCCACACTCACCTACTGATTGGGGGAACACAAAGTGAAAAAAAACAGATCTTCGCCATTTCATATAGGGTCACTGATAATAGAAACATAAGTCTCTGTATAATTTAGTGACCCTATAATGTACCACCCAAACAATGGCATGAGATTCATGAATCATCTCCTCTTGAATGTATGATGGAACCCATACATTCCCATGTATGAATTAGAACCCAACCTCATCCATAATTCCCCCTAGTGATGTATCCTCATCTGAGACACTCTCCCTTGGGACTAGGCCCTCAGGATCAGAATGTTTTCTCATTTTCACCCATTCAAGAACAGTATATATCACTACTAAAGTTGAGAGGATATTCATTGCATGATCTTCCCAAACCTCAATGTGATCATCAATAAATAAAACCATGAGATACCACTCACAACTATCCTCCTAAACCACCTATGTCTATTTCTTTATTCTTAAAGGTTCATCTACTGAATATCCTTTTCCATACACATTGAATGAATGAAATCGAAAGATTATGGGTACTCAACCCATCTTCACTGCCTAAGATTCTGATCATGCTATATAATGATATAGTTGTGGTTTTGTTATTAATAAATAAAAAAATGCCCCAAAGTAAATATTGTATCCAAAAATGAAATGAATGAACTAGAACTGATATATTGAGATTTATTATTGGGTATTTCCACTATTTACACCTCAATTGATGAGACCCATATTCCATGACTCGCTCATCCTATATTATAAGTACAGCAGGGCTGATACATGATGTGTCACAATAAATTTTATCACTCATGGTTGACCCCAGTAGAATCATGATTGGTGCGGAATTCAATATTCCTTTCAACCCCTAAAATTCTATTTCACAATATTTGGACTATACAAAATTCACACCCATCATAGTGAAAACTGTAAGAGGCATTTCTTGGTGTGAGAAATCATGAATGAAGAATGTGTAATATCAAGCTATCACTAAGAAAAACCTTATATAAAACAATTTCTTAGGATTCTCCCTATAATATATATCTTTAACCATAACTTGGTCTTCTAATAGTAATTAATCTGATATTATATTATCCAATAAGTGGACTTTATTGATCCATAAGTAGAATTTGGTGAGATTTATGTAAATATACATCTCTCTTAGTGTATTCTATATGATCTCATGATGTTGGGCATCATTATTTATAGAGAAATAACACACCAGAATAACATCCAAAAATGTTAACATGAATAACATATATGGGTGGGAAACCTGATTCACTATAGTTATAAAAACAACAGATGCATTCATGAGGTTGAATAACATTACTAGGAACTAATAAATACCATATGTACTTTGAAAAGCTATGATAGATTTTTTTAATGACCTAAAACACACCTGATGATATTCTCCCTTTATATAAATCTCTAGAATCAAACTCGCTCCTCAAAGATAATCAAATAGGTCTTCTATTTAATGTAGTGGATACTAGTTCTTTTCCATAAGTTGGTTTACCAATAGGTCCGTGTAAAGCCAGAGTTTACCATTATCCTACTTGGAAAAGGGACTAGTGAACACCATGATGGGGTGTTAGGTTGGGTAAAACCCTTATTTTATAGTATTCTAACTACTTATTCATCTCCAGAAGATTTTTTGGTTCCATACTATAAGTATGAATTGACACTGGTGCTACTACTGTCACTAGATAGGTGGTGGATTCTACCTCTCTCACTGGTGGTATCCTAGAATATACATTTGGAAAGACATCATAGAATCAATCCACTATTGGAGGCAAAAAGATGGACATATCCACTGATCATCTAAGAAAATTCTAGAAATATGAGTTTTCCATCTACTTATCCTCTTACGCTCAGGTCTAGATCAAGGAACATAGACATCCCATTCTCCCTTTTGGATATGTCTACCACCATCTATGGATTTAAACACCACCCTTTGGTGATAAAACTCGAAATGATCTAGACAGGAACATATCAGTCCATACCATGTATTACCTCAAACCATGTCATGTTGAGAATGAAAAGATTCCACAATAAAAGTTATCTTCCTATATCAAGGGGGAAATCCTTACATCAGCAAACACTCTATGACAGAATTCCCAATGGGGTATTGAGTGACATTATTCAATAGATGTAGTCTATCTCAACTCTAAGACTCACAAGAATTTCTATATATATAAAATAGTGAGACATTATTATATAAAATAAAGTATAATCTAAAGAAGGGATACTAGAATAGTACCTCATACAATTGAAGGTTTGGTTCTCTTCTCTTCCAGCATAGGTTGAACTGCATGTAATTGGACCACACCATAGTCCAAGTCACAACCTTATATACCTAAAGAGGACCGCTCTGGGGGTGCTATATGTATTAAGTTTTATTCCCAATGCCTCGACCACCACCTCATGAAGAGATATTAGTGGTATTCCAGCTTCATTTATGGTGAGATAATACTATCCCAGCTATAGAACATTGGGTAGGTGAAGATCCCCCCTCACTTTGTGCTGATAGAAAAGTCATGTAGATGAACTAGATATTACCTATCTTATCGAAGACTATACATTATACTATATCTCCTATATATTACTATTTTATGTTTCCAAGATTCCCACATGGGTGATATATAAGGAACCTATCAGTATGTGTTGTCTAAATACTTCTACCATCACAAGAAACCTAAAAAACATGCCTCTGTCCACTAAAAGAACCACTGGATGTTTTTGGTATTGAACTACCCTAGCTCACACCTTCATCCTCCATCAAATTACACATAGTGATTAGGTCCTAGATGATGGTATCAGAAATATTTGTTAACTGGAAGATGATAAACAGTGATTGGATAGTGTACACCAATCCATCATCTAATTTACTCACAGTCCTAAGCTCCTCTCCTTCTAGAGTTTGTGTGAGTCACTACATCTCGGTAAAATTAATAGAACATCCCATGATAGACGCAACTCCCTACTATAATTATATGAATTCATTATCCTAGTCATCCATCAATATCAGTGGAAATAATTTATCATATAATATTATCTAGAATCACATCTACATCACATCTGAAAGTTGGTATTCTTAGGTAATGGCATTCCACCACCTCTTGGGAGAACCGAATATCATAAAGGTGGAGATCTTGAACCTCCACACTAGAGGCATCTCAAAATGATAAAATATATAAATCATGGCCTCTAGCCATGAATATATATCATATAGTCCAACATAACTTGAGAAAGAGGGAGGATACTGCTAATGGAACTCCCGAGTCAACTCTTCCATAGTTTGGGTAGGTTGAGAAACTCCTTGCATAAGCTGCATCATATGAAATAAATCCTCTCCAAACTGGTCATCGCTACCAATGTCAGGAATAGCAAGTGGAGTCATATGTGGAACAACATAAGGTATAATTGATGGCCTAGGGCCCGCCACCCTTAGTGTATGGTCCTCACCGCCCTCCTAGCATATTACTTGAGGGTGTCTCGTTTGCAAGATTCCAAAGTGTCAAATGAAAGCCTCGTGGAAGAATTTATCAGTTGAAAAGATCATAGATAGACTATAGGATAAATATATTGACCTCCTATAAAAAAATGACACACCTCTCTGCTTACTACATAATCTAGGATTATGTTTTATGAAAGACCATAAAAAGCCATAATATCCAAAAATTCACAATAAATACCCTCTACGAAGGCTGGTTTTGGGTCTAGGTCTCATATCATATGAAAATAGTTCTAGTATATGGAGTGTAAATAGCAATGTAGGGAAGAAAATACCATTTACATTTCAGTTCACATCGTATTAAATGTTAACCATAAAATTTAAAAGATTCATTTCATTTTATTTCATAGGATTTTTTGTATATATATATCATGGTCTCATTAAATATGTCACCATTCCAAAATTATAAAAGTCATAATTCTTATAAATTACAATTGGGATGATATTTAACTATAATATAACCATTACATCCAGTATCAGGATATAATATGTCATATTCAATGATTTTATTACATGAATATCCTTTATGATTTAAGGTATTATTTTCTCCATAAATCACATTTGGCATTTAATTAACCCAATCAACTAATGGTCTTTCTTTCCATGGAACTAATCGGTCTATAACCCACAACAAGATACTTTTTTTCAATTAATATTTCTTCATCAATTAATGTTGAAAAACACCGTTTAGATTGATTTAGTAACATTAATTAACGAAATTATTTATCCATTTAAAAAACATTATCACATTTACATATATAATAAATAAGGCACTAACTATATGAATAAGGAAATGTTTGATGAAATTAGACATGCCATTGAAGAATTTATGGCATATAAGTCCTAAATTTCTTATGCCGCTATATGATTTGGTAACTCCTTTCCTTATAATTCCAATGGAAAAGTAAATCCATGTTATTAATAATATCAATATTAATGGAGTCACAAAATATATGCATCATTCAATGGTGAAATTGTATAAACTATTATAGGAACCGATAATAAATAATCACATCCTCTGTAATTTGGGTTTCCCCAATATGTTGTTCAGATACTCCCAAACATTGTCTCAAAACCAAATTACATTACATCCTAACTTTCTATCTAATATCAAAATAATAAGGCAAAAGGAAAATAGGAAATGATACTGCTTTTTAATGACTAAAATTTGGAGCCACAAAAATTGTGCCTCGAGCTGATGGGTCACATCGTCTCAAACATGCCTCTTGATTTTCAAGAGGTTTCCAACTAGAAGTGAAGGTATATGGTTGTATGGTGGGGAGACAATACCCACATATAAAAGTTTCCCAGTGGATAAAAATTAATATAATAAATATCAGAAGTATTATAAAAAGGAATTCACAATGAAAACATACACAAAAACCAAAAATGGAAGTGTAAACATCCAAACAACTGACATAATAATAATTAAAAGCCACATGCTAAGAAATATACAATATAATTTCATTTCATGATGATGTAAAAATGGGTTACAAGGGATAGAGGGAACTTTAGTATACAACATGATATACAAAAACACAAAAAAAATACAAATAAATGTAGCTACACTTGCATCATGAGCATGTACTTAGTCCTCTGCATCCATGATCTATGTTAAAGGTAAAACATGACAAGTCTATATATAAAATGGTGTTTTTCCTTAACGCCCCAACCCTAGTTACCCAGAGTTGTATCATTATTACATAACATTGAAATGATCACAAAATATCATGTCTCGAAATACCAATTAGATTAGTTTCCTTGGAAATACTAGATATATTCATAAGTTTTACATTACATTATAAAATGAAAAACTACAACAACATAGTCTCCATCGGCGACACTCATATCCCTTATACTATCCCAACAGGTTAGTAATAATATACTTCTTTGTATCCTGGGAAAAATAAAACATATAAAGGGGTGAGCTCAGATGCTTAGTAAGGATAATAATATATCGGAAACATTCATAAATAAGTGTAAACATTTATGGCAATGTAAGACTGAAAAAAGCCTTTTCAACATGAAATTCAGCATAATATGGAAAAGGTAAAATCAAATAATTCCATTTATTTATTCAAAAAAATATTATACTAGTCGAATAATCACATTCAATATCAACATCCACTTTCATAATGACGAATTGCATAGTGCCATACTTCATAACCTCATAGCCATGGTCTTGTGCCAAGACTAGAAATAAGATTTTGTTAAGACCTTGTGCCAAGATACTAGTTTGTCTCATGATACCTACTGATACATCGAGGATCTGTACTGGGCTCCACCCGTCACTTACTATGTCCAATGCATTCCTAATATGAAAATGTTTAAACATAACATAAACATTCGTATTAAAACTAGCTTATGATATGACAATACTTTATCCATAAACCATGACTGGTATAAGATTAACACATTGATTAAAAAATAAAAAAACATATTTTATGTACATTTTAATGGTATTAAATGTCCGTTTTTGATATTATGGACTTGAGTTAGTGGATTTTAATTTTGAACATCCATTCTAATCATTTGTACACTCCATGCCTAATATAAACAGTTTAGTCCCAATTATTCATCGGATTTTAAAAAAGGTAATTATACATATTTTAATTTTATATTTTTTGAAATGGATATATGAAAAAAATGGAATATTTTTTATTCAAGGATAAATGGAGGATTCATAAAGGATGATGGTGATAATTGGCGATAAAAGGAAACAATTCTGGAGAAGGCAGATTGGACACCATCCCACTAATGAGAATGTGGGGCCCTCATTACAATCATAATGAATCCCAAATTCCATGGGACTCTAGAATATATGAATCATAACAAATTATTATTCATAAGATAGTGCTAATTCTACCTCTATGGTTGTTATTAACATGGCCCAAATAGAATATCAAAATTTGGGCCAGAATCTGTGTCCCAGAATTTTATCCCACCAATTCGTCCATAACTCCCGATCCAAAACTCAATATGGTCCCAAAATTTATAGGCGGTTAGGAGACATCCTGTTATCTAGTTTCTTCAACTATGGACCACTCTAATTCGGCCACCTAAAAGGTCTTTTTGATGCATCTGTTTGGTGGATGCAAGCTGGATTCCACTTCGGGTCAAAGGAGGGAATAAATATTTATCCACTACTTTCCATCAACCTAAGGCCTAAATTATTTTAATAATTGGGAATAAATTTACTGATTATAGTACTACGGATTTACAATTTATTATTTAAGGCATTTTTGTTGATGGGGAAGACATCTCTTGTTTTTTGGTAATGTTATTATGCCAAAGTTTCGTTGTAATGCCTTCAATTGCCATGTAAGTTTCTTTTTTTGTATTTATATGTTATTAATCAACATATTTCTCTTATAATCTTCACATTTATTTCATTAGATATCAATAATCACAAGTCACAGTGATATCTCTGTGTTTTGGTGAATTAGATCACACACATAGAGGAGTGCTCATTATTTTTGCTGTTAAATTTTCTTCAATCCAATTCTTGTGAGCCATCTTCTACCCACCATTGAGAGTATACCATAAATGGTGTGATAACCCATTAATGGGTTGACCAAATTAATATTAAAAGGATTGATTGAATTTTATTTTATGTACTAATTGTTGTTAAATGTCTAATTAATTCATGACATGCATTCTTCAATTTATTACACTCTTCATCTTCACTATGTTGAGGAAGAAAAATCCAAATACTAAAATTACCATATACCTTTGAGAGATCATGAATTTGGTTCTCTAATTGTGTATGAGATTATTAATTGAGTTTAGTTAGAATCAAACCAGAAAATGATGAATGTAGTGTTATTTTTAAGAATGTATTCATCATGAATTAATAAAACCAAAATTGTTAAAAGAAGTAAAATTCATTCAATTCATCCTGAGCATAATCCTAAGTTCAACCCATTCAAATTAAATTGAATTCACTTAGGTTTGTTAGTGTTATTCAAAAACATCTAAAATTAAAACCATATTGACCACTTCATAGCCAAAAATCCATCTCATAGGTTGGGAATCTTAGTTATTTTCTTATGTATCAGTGGGTTCGACAACCCAAGCTAGACTACAAGGACCGTTCCACCTTCATCTCTTGGGTAATATTGGGCGTGAATCAAATGTTGGCACTGTTTCCGGGGGCCGAGTATGTATCTTTGACCAAAATCTTCTTTCACTATCCTCATTCGTCTATTATCACTCAATATCTCTTATCTTGTCCCTTTATCTCTTTTTTCCCTTTTGGTGCATGTCCACCAACACCCGCGATAATTCAAACAGACTAGTTAGGGTGGAAATTCCTAGGAAATCAGAGTCAAGTGAACCAAAGGGATTGTTTCCATTAGATCCTAATATTATTGATACTCTAGAATCAAAAATTGAATAAATATTAATAGATGGTCTTCTAAGAAATCAAATTATAAATCATTGGGGAAATAAAATGGGAAACCAAAATCAAGAAGCTCCAAACATAGGGAATGTAGTCGATCAAACCATGAATGACTACCTCACTCCATCTTAGACCAATTCCCCCTCATGCATTAGAAAAAATTCACTAGGAGATTCTAACTACATATTTAGACACCTTTTCCTAAACCACCTTCCCACATTCCATGGAATGGAGTCCAAGATGCCCTACCTTCATGTTAAGGATTTTAATGACATTTTAGAAACCATGGGTCCCATACATCAACTAGAATCAGCTAAGATGACGATATTTCCTATTTTATTAAAGGATCTAGCTAAAAATTAGTTAAAAAATTTGAGACCATAAACCATCAACTCTTGGGACTAATTAAAAAAATATTTCTACAAAAAATAATTACCCAACCAGAAAAAAATTTCACATAAAAAGACCATCAATTTTTTTTAAAAAAAGAGGGAGAGTCATTCTGTGAAACATGAGAGAGGTTAAAAGACACCCTAAACGTGGTTCCACATCATGATTTTTCTATACCTGAATAAGAGAGAATTTTTTATGAAGGGTTGGGCCCAGGGAAAAAACATTTCATTGACAAGATGTGTAATAGAAATTTTAAAAACAAAGCCCCAAATAATGATTACGAGTATCTGGATAGCCTTTTTGAACAAAACCAAACATATGGAACATAACCTTATTCTAAAATACCACAAAGAACTATTGTAATTCATAGACATAGAGAAGAGGAAATCCTTAGGGCTAAACATGCAGTTCCCACTAGGATGATTGAAGATATAGATATTAATAATATAACGCTCTGACGCTAGTTACCTAGAGATGGTGCATTATTACATAACATTGGCATGATCACAAGAAAGATCAAATCTCGAAAGACCTATTGGTTTAGTAGCCTTGGAAACACGAGATATATTCATTATGTTTTTCATTACATCATAAAGCGAAAAACTACTACAACAACATATTGTCTCCATATTCCACACTATTATCCTCTTATAATATCCCTGCAAGTCATTCATAATTTACTTCTTCACATCCTGGGAAAAATAAAACGGAGAAAAGGGGTGAGCTCAAATTCCCAGTAAGGATAACAATATAGCGGACACTTTCATAAATAAGAATAAACATTTAAGGCAGTGTACAACTAAAACAAAATCCTTTTAATCTTGAACTTCAACATATTATGGCAAAAATAAAATGAAATAATTCCATTTACTTATTCACATGGATATTCTACTAATCAAATAATCACATACAATATCAATATCACTTTCATAATGATGGAATGCATAATGCCAGACTATCATAACCACATAGCCAAGGCCTCGTGCCAAGACTACAAATAAGATTTTGCCAAGGCCTTGTGCCAAGACACTAGTTTGTCTCATGAGACCTACCGATGCATCTAGGAGCAATAGCGAGCTCCACCCGTCACATATTAAGTCCAATTTATTCCCATATGAAAAGGTTTAAAAATAACATAAACATTCATATTAAAACTAGCATACGAAATGTCAATACTTTCACCATAAACTATGAATGGTATAAAAATAGCACATCCACAGTCAAACATATCACAAAACCTTCAATACAATATATATGTTTTGTATCATAATAAATCAACTTCAAATAAGCGTAAGATCCATCAAAGGATGTTGACATAGATGAAATCAAAACTCTTTTTAGAGAAATATCTCTTTCTATTTTGAAATCATTTAAGAGTCATATATTTATAAAATAAAACATTTTATTTGAAAATATTCTTATAAGCTTGTAAGGGAAGCCATGAAAATTTCATAATGGCGGAAAATAACTGCACCTGCCATGTAAGTTAAAAAAACATTCATACCTTAATTCTGTCGAAAAGCTTAAAAAGCACCTTGTTTGGAAAACGACAGAAATATTTCTTTATAAAACTCTTATAAAAAGTCAAACAAGGGTATAAATGACTTTAAACTATATTCTTTTAAATATTAAAAATGTTTTGGATTACATTTTTAAGAAACATGGATGTGGATGATAATGAGATCCTAGTAGATTATTACATATAAACAACCTCGGATAATGAAGAGATTGTGAAATAACCCTTACCTTGTACTTTTCCTTGGTTGGGGTAGGTTAACCTCCTGTATAATGGTGAAATAATTGTTATTAAATTATACAAGAATCATATACATTAATATCAAATCATATATCATCTTTTAACATTGATTTGTTAATAATATCTTAGTATTATCGTTGTTTCGGGTGTTAACTTACTCATTTTGTTTTATATGTTTTGTTACGTAAGCCATGTTTATAATGGATAGGTTGTATATTAATCATATCCATAATGATATCAAGTCCTTAGATACTATTATTAATCATCAAATGAGAATTATACTTGAATGGATACGATGGAGAATGAATCTCATTGCGTTCGTGGAGACGGTAGTCCGTACGTACGCACGAGCGACAATATCATTCTTTTGATATTAAAATAATATATAATTGGATGTTATATCATATATACCGAATCATTATCATGTTACATTTATTATTTACATTAATTACACATCATTATTATATCCATCCCAATAATAATTTATTGAATAACAATTACACCACGACGTGGAGACGGTAAGCCGTAAGTACGCACGTATGGTGGAATGTTATTCAAAGGATGGATAGAATAATGAATATGGTTGTACCATATTTATAATAAAATCAATGTATATATATGATAATAGAGTTAATATTTTAGAATGGTAACAACAAAGGAAGAGGAAGTGGAAGAAGAAAGGAACTTGAAAAAAGGTGGTGAAATCATTACCTCTTCTTTGGGTTCTTCCTTTTGATTTGATCAAAAGGGATTTTTAAGTTGGCTTTCTGACTAAAATAGGGACTCTAGGATGATGTGAGGGAATTTGAGAGAGTATTTGGGAAGAGGTTGGCCGAACAAGAAGGTTTTGAAGGTGTGATGTAATGAGAAGGGGGAGTGCACTTTTATAAGAGGGGTGAGGGGCACCTTTGGAAAAACTAGAAATATTAATTTATAATAAATTCATATTCGGTTTGTAATGGCCCAAAATTTTATTATTTAAAGGTTAAGGTAGGTATGGGTTGAAAAACACTCAATAAATAGAATTTATACAGGTTTGGGTTACTATATTAACCTTATCTTTAAGTATTTACACTTAGTTAATTAGTTTCACTTTTACAATGTCTCTTTGTATTTTTATATTCTATGGTCAATAAACATACTATATACATCCAAGAGACCCCCAAGTGGTCCATTAAGGATACACCTATCATTACATAAGACTCTTGGCCGAACCGCAGATTTTTAGGAATTTAATATCAATTAATAATATACTATTTGTCTTAAAAACTCTTTTATGTCAATTTTGACACTATTCAATAATTGATTTTTGTAAAAATTATAACAGAATGATTACTTAGAAAAAAGTTAATTAAATCATTACTAACATGTCATAATAATTTAGAACATTAGTGTAATTCATATAAAGTCTAAAATTATATTTATTTTGGTATCTACAATATCAATCATTTTAATTTTTCACTATTATGGTAATTACTGCATCAACATTGTGTCATATACAAATTAAATCATTTAATGTCTAAAAATTATAAATAAAATACCATTATGTATAAAATCTTTTTAAATTTCTAATTAATATTTATAGTCGAAAATACAACATATATAATCCTAAGTAAAAATTGTTTTTCTAAAAGATATATTCTTGTGTCATTTTTGTATTCATTTTAACTTAATTAAAATAAACTGTCCCTATCATTTACAAGTGGCTCCATGGGGTCCCTAAATCGACCCAAAGATGCCTATGGTCGAACATTATCAAAAAATAAGGTAAGGACATGTTTTAGGGTAATTTGTGATTATTATAATATTATTTTTGAACCCTTATTTACTGGATTTACCCTTTAACCATGGTAAATAATATATTTACCGAAGTAATTATTCAAAATGTCTAAAAATAAAAGTTACCCATTTAAACAATTTAAACATCCTGATTCCAAATATGGAATCCATTTTTCCAAATTCAAAACACAGAAGTGGCAGAAATTAATTTTAAATTAATTCCCGCTGTCAAAAGAAAAAAGCGTGTTTTTAAGATATAATAACTATCAAAAGATTGATCATTGTTTATGTTTGGTTTAATTGTGAAATTATGTCCAATGACCAAAATTTTATTAAATAGTAAAAATATATTCTAAATATACTTTAAAACCACTCAAATTCATAATTTATCAATATAAATTATTTTGAATAAAAAAGTTGTTTTTAATTAAAATTTACTAATTTTCATTATTCATCAAAATATTAAAGTTATCTGAAAAGTACGAAAACTTCACCTTAGGCTAAATTCGATATTCTGAATCCAAAAAATGAAGTCCATTTTGAAATACAAAATATATATAATTTCAAAAGGTAGGTATTACTATTCATAACGGCTACTTTGATTGGTTATGGTGTTTTAGAACTCAGTGTTGCGTACAACACACTCTATCACATTAATCAAAGAGAAGCGTACCGTAGAAGATTGGGGTGTTACATTCTCCCCTCCTTCAAATAATTTCGTCCTCGAAATTTCTAGAATATTATCACATGAAAAGACTCGGGTGGTTCTTCATCATAAGTTCCTCGGGTTCCCACGTTGCCTATTCCATCTTATGGTTTGTCCATAAAACTTTTACCAGACACGTTGTCCGGTTTCTCAGTACTTGTTCTCTCATATCAAGAATCCTGACGGGCTCTTCAAAATAAGACAGATCGGGTTCCAGTTCTAATTCCTCAAAGGTGAGTACATGCGTTGGGTCAGGCATGTATTTCTTCAATAGAGATACGTGGAACACATCGTGAACTTTGGAGAGACTTGGTGTCATTGCCAATCGGTAAGCTACAACCCCAATTCGTTCTAGAATTTCGAAAGGTCCGATGTACCTGGGACTCAATTTACCTTTCCAACCAAAATATATGACTCCCTTCCATGGAGATAACTTCAGGAAAACATGATCACCAACTTGAAATTCCAAATCCTTCCTTAAATTATTGGCATATCTCTTCTGCCTACTTTGAGCTGCTTTGATGTGATTTTGGATTACCTTCACCTTTTCCATCGTTTCCTCCACCAGTTCTGGACCAACAAGTTTTCTTTCACCACCGTCATCCCAACAGGTTGGTGTACGACATCTCTTTCCATATAACGCTTCATATGGTGCCATCTGAATACTCGAATGGAAGCTATTTTTAAAGGAAAATTATACCAAAGGCAAATATTGATCCCACATACCCTGAAAGTCATGTGAGAAAGATATCAACATTTATTCTAAGGTTTGAATAGTCCGTTCTAATTGTCCCTCTGTCTGAGGGTGGTAGGCAGTACTCAAATGAAGTTCAGTACCCAGGTATTTCTGAAGACATTTCCAGAATCTTGAAGTAAAACGGGGATCACGATCAGAAACAATTGATAGGGGTACTCCATGAAGTCTCACAACTTCATCAATATATAGTCTTGCTAGACGTTCCAGTCACAGATATTCTCTTATAGCAAGAAAATGTGCTTACATGGTAAGACGATCAATAATAACCCATATTTCATCGTTCCTTCTAGGAATCATTGGTAGCCCCATGACAAATTCCATCGTAATATGGTCCCATTTCCACTCCGGTATGGGAAGAGGTTGCATGACTTCTCCAGGGTGTTTCCTTCCAGCTTTCACTTGTTGACAAACCATACATCTGGACACAAAATCATCAATATCCCTCTTCATATTGTCCCACCAAAAATGTTCCTTCAAATCTCTATACATTTTGGTGCTCCCATGGTGCATAGAGAAATTGGAACTATGAGCATCATCCAGCAATTCTCTTTTTAGATCAGGTATATCGGGAACACAAAGTCTCTTCCCGAATTTCAAAATTCCATCTTCATACACAAAGTCTCTCAATCTCCCATCATTCACCTCTTTAATCTTCTTTTGAGATTCTTCATCATCGGTCTGAGAACTCCTAATCCTTTCTAGTAAAGATGGTTTGACAACCATTTGAAAAAGCATTGATGTTTCACCTTCCCTGTTTATTCCAATGTCCATCTTCATTAGATCCATAAAAATTGGATCCCTTTCAACTCTCATCACGTTCAAAACGCCATGGTCTTTTCTGCTCAAAGCATCTGCCACCTAGTTTTCTTTTCCTGGGTGGTAGTGTATTGTACAATCATAATCCATGAGTAATTCAAGCCATCTCCTTTGTCTCATGTTGAGTTCTTTTTTTGAGAAAATATACTTCAAACTCTTGTGATCAGTATAAATATCACATTTTTTACCATAGAGGTAGTCCCTCCATATCTTCAAATCAAAGATCACAACTTCTAACTCGAGATCATGAGTAGGATAGTTTTGTTTATGAGTTTTCAACTATCGTGATGCATAGGCAATAACTCTATCATTCTGCATAAGGACACAACCAAGTCGTTTCTTCAATGCATCACTATAAATAACGGACCCATCATTCCCCAATGGTAGAGTCAATATAGGAGCATTGTCTAATCTTCTCTTCAGTTCTTCGAAACATTCTTAAAACTCATTTTCCAAACAAATTTAACCCCTTTACGTGTGAGCTTCGTTAATGGGTTAGCCAACCGGGCAAAACTCTGGAAGAAATGTCGATAATAACCTGCTAAACCAAAAAAACTATGTACCTTAGTTATACTCGTCGGTGCTGGCCATTCTTGGATTGCCTTGGTCTTAGAAGGATCAACAGAGACTCAATCTTCAGAGACAATATGGCCAAGAAATGAAATCTCTTGAAGCCAGAATTCGCACTTGCTAAACTTCACATATAATTCATGTCTTCTCAAGAGTGTTCTGGATAATGCACAAGTGATTTTCATGATCTTCGTAGCTTTTGTAATATACCAAGATATCATCAATAAATACCACCATAAATTGATCGATATACTCCATGAAAACTCTATTCATCAGATCCATGAATACAGAGGGTGCATTAGTCAATCCAAAAGGCATTAATGTAAACTCGTAATGCCCGTACCTGGTTCGAAATGATGTCTTAGGAATGTATTCATTATTCACACACAACTAATGGTATCCAGATCGAAGGTCAATAATTGAAAAGTATTGATCACCATGCAGTTGGTCAAATAAACCATCAATGTGAGGTAGGGGATACTTGTTCTTTATTATTATAGCATAGATCTCCCTGCAGTCGATACATAACCTCATAGATCCATCTTTCTTTGTAACAAAAAGAACAGGGGATCCCCATGGAGAAACACTAGGGCGAATAAATCCCTTATTACTAAATTCCTCTAGTTGTTCTTTAGTTCAACTAATCCAATAGTGGCCATTCTATAAGGGGTCTTTGATATAGGCCTTGATCCAGGAATTAAATAAATGGAAAACTCAACTTCTCGTTTTGGAGGATGTCCAGGTAAATCGTCCGGAAACACATCTACATATTCTTTAAATACAGGTACATCCTCTTTTTGAACATTCCATTCCTCACCCACTGTAATTTCATCCTCTTCCTCCCCAATAATTGAACTTAGTTGAGCTACTAGGGGTGGATCTAGATAAGAATTAGGTTATGACGACTCTGCTCTAAAGATAAGGTGTTCCTTATCATCATCATCAAGAATCGTAAACTCTTTCTTCTTACAATAAATCTTCGCATCATAATCTGAAAGCCAGTCCATACTGAGGATTATATCAAACTCAATCATAGGGATGAGATCAGCAGATAAAGAACATTTATGTGCTCTAATGGGGACTGATTCACAAAACTTTGTTGCAATGATACTTCCCTTAAGAGTTTTAACTAACAACTCCCTTGTTAAATCAAAATGGAAATATCTAATTTTCTTAGAAAACTGGGAAGATATGAAATAATGCGATGATCCAGAATCAAATAATGCATTTTCTAAACTTGAGGAAACCATTAAGTTACCTACCACCATTTCTTTCAGAGCTTCTACCTCAGCAGTAGTGATATCATAAGCTTGGCCTTGATCCCTTGGCCTTTTCTAAGGTAAGTTCTCCTGATGCTTAGGACATTCATTTGCATAATGACCCATCTCCCTACAATTGTAGCACTGAACATTGGTAGCTTCCTTCTTCCCCTTGCAATCACGATCTTGGTGGCCTTTTTCACCACACTTGTACAGACTCTTGTTCCCTTCAACAAGTACCGGGATGTTTCTTACCACATTTACCACAGGATGGATATTAAACCTTTACCTTCTTCCCCTTATTTCCATTCCCAGATTGATCAGTACATATCTTCTTCTCTTGCTTTGATTTAAAGTCATAAGACTTAGAGAATTCCTTCTCGGTCTTGATAGCACATGAGACAATGTCTTCGTATGATGAGAAGGATTTTGAGACTACTGCTCGACGGAGAAATGTTTTTAAACCATCAATGAAACGATCAATATTACTTCCTGGGTTACGTATATAATCTCTAGCATACCTTTCTAACCTTGCAAAGTTAGCCTCATACTTTGTGACATTCTCATCCTTCTTTTGTCTCAGACTCAACAATTTCCTTTCCATATCTGCTCGATGGTTGCAAGGAAATTATTTTTCTAAAAAAAGATCTTTGAACTCCCTCCATTCCATATTTGATACTTCATCATCTTCCTTGGTATTTTGAATCAATGACCACCATTGATCAGCATCTCCAGTGAGGCGGTAAACTGCCATGATAACGTTTTCCCTTTCACTACTCCCCAAAGCCTGAAATATTTTCTCTGGGGAATTTATCCATTGCTCAGCTACTAAGGGATTTGTACTCCCATTAAACGTTGGTGGTTGTTGCCTCATTAATCGATCTAACATTGATCCTCCACGTTGCGGATCAGGGTTCTCCATACGGGTTTGGTTATTATTCATAACATGAGTGAGTTGTCCTAGTATGGTGATTAGCTGATCGGCACCAGTTGCATCACCAGCTCCACTATAATTATCTTGAGTAGGAGGGAAATCCCTACATAGAGTGCGTGCATTGATACAGTTTCCATTTCTTCCACTAGGTTCCATTTCTAAACAATGTCATAAACTAGATCAGTTTATGAATCAAAATACATAATCCCAAACGTATAAAACACTTAACATAAATTGAACTATTTATGGATATAATCCATAATCATAAAAAATGTTTTATTTGAGGAAGTATATACTCATAAACCCTTCATAACGATTTGTAAAGAAAATAAGAGTTATCCTAAGAATATCCCTTGGGAGTGTCGTAACCAAGAGTGCATCAAGGCCCGTTGTCGTGCACCAGTTCCCGTTCGAGTCTAGCTCAAAGCGGTGTTTTCGGGTTTTACCTCTAGGTACATCTGTGCTAGAGCCTCCTCTACCTGCTCGTATCTAGACAAGGATGTATTGCTCGGAAAACTCACAAAATCTCTACAATACCAAAATTCTACGAAGTTCTTCTTTACTAATCCTCAAAGTTCATCTTAGGTCTACGTGCTCTAATCGGATTTTATCTAAATCTAGCTTCCAAGGTTTGTACTAAACTTCCTCTGATACCAACTATAATGCCCTGACCCCAGTTACCTACAGTTGGTGCATTATTACATAACATTTCCATGATCACAATAAAGATCAAATCTCGAAAGACCGATTGGTTTAGTAGCCTTGGAAACACTAGATATATTCATAAAGTTTTTAATTACATCATAAAGTGAAAAACTACTACAACAACATATTGTCTCCATAGTCCACACTATTATCCTCTTATAATATCCCTGCAGGTCATTCATAATTTAATTCTTCACATCCTGGGAAAAATAAAACATAGAAAAGGAGTGAGCTCAAATACCTAGTAAGGATAACAATACAGCGGAAACATTCATAAATAAGAATAAATATGTAAGGCAGTGTATAACTAAAACAAAAGCCTTTTAAACATGTACTTCAACATAGTAGGGAAAAAATAAAATGAAATAATTCCATTTACTTATTCACATGGATATTCTACTAATCGAATAATCACATGCAATATCAATAACCACTTTTATAATAATGGAATGCATAATTCCAGATTATCATAACCACATAGCCAAGGCCTCGTGACAAGACAACAAATAAGATTTTTCCAAGGCCTTGTCCCAAGACACTAGATTGTCTCATTAGACCTATCGATGCATTGAAGAGCTATAGCGGGCTCCACCCGTCACATATTAAGTCCAATGCATTCCTATATTAAAAGGTTTAAACATAACATAAACATTCGTATTAAAACTAGCATACGAAATGTCAATACATTAACCATAAAATATGATCGGTATAAAAATAGCACATCCACAGTCAAACATATCACAAAACCTTCAATACAATATAGAATTTTTGTATCATAATAAATTAACTTCAAATAAGCATAAAATCTATCAAAGGATGTTGACATAGATGAAATCAAAACTCTTTTTAGAGAAATATCTCTTTCTATTTTGAAATCATTTAAGAGTCATATATTTATAAAATAAAACATTTTCCTTGAAAATATTCTTATAAGATTGTAATGGAAGCTTCGACAATTTTATAACGGTGGAAAATAACCGCACCCGCCGTTTATGTCAAAAAACATTTTTACCTTAATTCTGTCGAAAAGGTTAAAAAACACCTTGTTTGGAAAATGACGGAAATATTCCTTTATAAAAATCTTATAAAATGTAAAAAAGGGTGTAAATGACTTTAACCCATATTATTTTAAATTGTAAAATTTTTTGAAATAAATTTTTAAGAAACATGTATGTGGATGATAAAGAGATCCCAGTAGATTATTATGTATAAACAACCTCGGATAATGAAGAGATTGTGAAATAACCCTTACCTTGTAATTTTCCTTGGTTGGGGTAGGTTAACCTCCTTTATAATGGAGAAATAATTGTTATTAAATTTTACAAGAATCATATACATTAATATGATATCATATATGATCTTTTAACATTGATTTGTTAATAATATCTTAGTATTATCGTTGTTTCGGGTGTTAGCTTACTCATTTTATTTTATATGTTTTGTTATGTAAGCCATGTTTGTAATGGATAGGTTGTATATTAATAATATCCAGAATGATATCAAGTCCTTAGATACTATTATTAATCATCATATGAGAATTATACTTGAATGGATACGATGGAGAATGAATCTCATCGTGTTCGTGGAGACGGTAGTCCATACGTACGCACGATCAACAATATCATTCTTTTGATATTAAAATAATATATAATTGGATGTTATATCATATATACAAAATCATTATCATGTTAAATTTATTATTTACATGAATTACACATCATTATTATACCCATCCAAATAATAATTTATTGAATAACAATTACACCACGACGTGGAGACGGTAAGCCGTACGTACGCACGTATGGTGACATGTTATTCAAACGATGGATAGAATACTGAATATGGTTGTACCATATTTATAATAACATCACAGTATATATATGATACTGGAGTTATTATTTTATAATGGTAACAACAAAGGAAGATGAAGTGGAAGAAGAAGGGAACTTGAAAAAAGGTGGTGAAATCATTACCTCTTCTTTGGGTTCTTCCTTTTATTTGATCAAAAGGGATCCTTAAGTTGGATTTCTGACTAATGGAAGGCCTCTAGGATGAAGTGAGGGAAGTTTAGAGAGTATTTGTGCAGAGTTTTTCCGATCAAAAAGGCTTTAAAGGTGTGAAGTAATGAGAAGGGGGAGTGCCCTTTTATAAGAGGGGTGAGGGGCACCTTTGGAAAAGCTAGAAATATTAATTTATAATAAATTCATATTCGGTTCTAATGGCTCTAAAGTTTATTATTTAAATATTAAGTTGGGGATGGGTCGAAAAACACTCAACAAATAGAATTTAGATAGGTTTGGGTTACTATATTAACCTTATCTTTAAGTATTAACTCTTAGTTAATTAGTTTCACTTTTACAATGTCTCTTTGTATTTTTATATTATATGGTTAATAAACATACTATATACATCCACGAGACCCCCAAGGGGTCCATTAAAGATACACCTATCATTATATAAGTCTCTTGGCCTAGCCTTAGATTTTTAGGAATTTAATATCAATTAATAATATACTATTTCTTTTAAAACCTCTTTTATGTCAATTTTGACACTATTCAATAATTGATTTTTGTAAAAATCATAACAGAATGATTACTTCTAACAAAGTTAATTAAATCATTCCTAAAATGTCATATTAACCTAGAAAATTAGTATAATTCATAAAAAGTCTCAAATTTTATTTATTTGGGTATCTACAATATCAATCATTTTAATTTTTCACTATTATGGTAATTACTGCATCACCATTGTGTCATAAATAAATTATATTATTTAATGTCTAAAAATTATAAATAAAATACCATTATGTAGGTAATCTTTTGAGATGTCTAATTAATATTTATAGTCTAACGTTTAAGATATATAACCCTATGTAAAAATTGTTGTTCTAAAAGATATATTCTTCTGTCTTTTTTGTATTCATTTTAACTTAATTAAAATAAAGTATCCCTATAACTTACAAGTGGCACCATGGGGTCCCAAAATCGACCCAAAGATGCCTATGGTCTGACATGTATTAACCAATAATGTTAAGGCACGTTTTAGGGTAATTTGTTATTATTATAATATTATTTCTTAACCCTTATTTACCGGATTTACCCTTTAACCGTGGTAAATAAAATATTTACCGAAGTAATTATTCAAAATGTCTAAAAATAAAAGTTACCTATTTAAAAAATTTGAACATCCTGATTCCAAATATGTAATCCATTTTTCCAAATTCAAAACACAGAATTGACAGAAATTAATTTAAAATTAATTCTCGCTGTCAAAACAAAAAGCGTGTTTTTAAGATATAATAACTATCAAAAGATTGATACTTGTTTATGTTCAGTTTAATTGTGAAATTATGTCCAATGACCAAAATTGTATTAAATGGTAAAAATATATTCAAAAAATACTTTAAAACCACTCAAATTCATAATTTATCAATATAAATTATTTCTATTAAAAAAGTTGTTTTTAATTAAAATTTAGTATTTTTCACTATTCATCAAAATATTAAAGTTATCCGAAAAGTACCAAAATTTCACCTTAGGATAAATTTGATATTACGAATCCAAAAATGAAGTCCATTTTTAAATATAAAATATATATAATTTCAGAAAGTATGTATTACTATTCATAACGGCTAGTTTGATTGGTTATGGTGTGTTAGAACTCGGTGTTGCGTACAACACACGGTATCACATTATTAAAAGAGAAGCGTACCATAGAATCTTGGGGTGTTACAAATAAATTCCATGAAATCCAAACTATAGACCATGTTTGAACAATTTCTGACACACATGAAAATAAGACAGACAACTGACCAACCATTCCATCTATCAAGGAGGTTCTTCTAGGAGGACCCTGTGTGGAAGTATATTCTTTGAACATTCAAAACCCTCTATACCAAAACACCTTCAACCCAAGGTATAATGAACACACATGATTCTGCTGGAAAGATAACCAATAACCTAGCCAACCACAGGGATAAAATTCATACCCCCATTAGAACAACCAAACCCATAACCAGTTCCAAACCCAACCTATCCCATACCAATAACCACCAGTCCATTTTCAATAAACCATTCCACCTCCAAAATATCCCCTGGTATAAACCAATCTTTTCAAGCACCAACCCAAACTATTCCACAAAGCCTACTAGAACACATTTGGAAACAAATGGATAGAATGAAAATGGAAGTCTCTTCCCTAAAACAAGAACTTCAAACCATAAAAACTGGAATAGAACCCATGCCTAGAGAATCCATTACATGAAAAATAGTAAGAGGAGAATCAAGTTTTACTCAAAAAACTCATGAAAAACTAATGTTTGTGACTGTTTTAAGTAGTGGGAAAACAATTGAGAAACCTGAACAAATAATTCAGAAACCATGTGGAGATTCAAACTCTAATAAAAATTAAAATGAACCCCAAGATCAAACTAATGAAACTGATAAAAAAATTAAAGACACAACTCATCAATAAGAAACCCCACAACCTGCACCATTTGTTCAAATCATGAGGGGGAAAACAAATCCTGAATTGAGTGAAACATCAAGGGTAATCTTCTCATAATTTATGTTGAAAATTCCCCTTCTCGATGAAATCCAAACCATACCTACCTACTCAAATTACCTTAAGGACTTGTTCACTTTTAAAAGAAAACTTTCACATAAAAACCATGTTCTTCTGGCTGCTAATGTGAGTACCACCATTCAAGTGACCATTCCTCCTATGTTAAAAGACCCGGGTTGCCCTTACATCAATGCTGAACTAGGAGAGTGCAATGTTTTCAAGGTCTTGTGTGACATATGATTTAGTGTCAATCTTATCCCCTATGATTTTTACTCCTAGTTAGGCCTAGAAGAGATCCAACCCGCATCTGTCACACTTCAACATGATGATTGTAGAATTAGGGTTCTAAATGGGATTTTAAAGGATGTTCTGTAAATGTTGAGAAATTCATCTACCCTACTGAATTCATTGTCCTTGAAAACAATCCCATGTTATGAAACAAGGAACTAACCCCAATCATCCTTGGTCATACCTTCCTTGAACAATCAACTTTGTTATCTGAGACCGAAATGGGAACATGACCATGACCTTTGGAAACATGACTTTATACTTTAACATCTATAATGAAAGCTCACAAATAGGGGATGAAGCAGACATTCATGAAGTAATCATGATAAGAAGCATTGAAAATGAATACATAGAACATAAAGGAATATTTGATGGATGTTTAAGTCATGATGAGATTGACTTTCTTTGCTCACATAAATGATGTTTATCTTCTTGCCTTGAATCATTTTCAAATTGCTCTTATGAATAATTCTTAGGTCCAACAATCAGTGAAACCTTTCATGAAACCACGTTTATAGAGACCACTCCAACTTCCATCCCTAAATCTGATCAAGACAATTTAGTAGCTGAAATTTCTACATGTGGGGAATCAATCCAACCTAAAATTGTAGGAAAGAAAATTGATCTTGATCCAATGTCCCAATCTTTTGCTGAAATTATGAACTAACCATATCTTGAATTGAGGGAACATTACGATGCACTCAAGTATTCCTTCCTAGGGGATAATAAAACACATACTGTTGTAATTTTTTCTTCCCTTGAATCCAATCATGAGAAGATGATACTAGATTTCCTTAGGAACAATATGAAAACCATTGGTTGGACCGTATCTGATATTCCATGGATTATCCCAGTTATCCGGACTCATAGTATTGTTCTAGAATCTGATTCAAATCCATTTCATCAACCTCAAGAAATACTCAATCCAAATATCTTGTAATTAGTGAGAAAATAACATCGAAATTGTTAAAAGTTGGTAAAATCTATCCCATATATGTGAGAGAGTGGGTGACCCTAATCCATGTTGTTCCAAAAAAGTATGGAATCATAGTGATAACCAATGAGGATGGAGGGATTCTTGCAAAAAGGGTGAGTAGTGGCTGTAGAATCTTCATTTACTATAAGAAGCTAAAATCATTTACCAAGAAGGACCATTTTCCAATACCATTCATTGACCAAGTCCTTGAGAGAGTGGCAGGTCAGGCCTTCTACTGTTTCTTAGATGAGTACTCGGGGTGTAAACAAATTGAGGTCTCCCTAGAGGATCAAGGTAAGACTACATTCACATGTCTATTAGGAACCTTTACTTTCAAACACATGCCCTTATGGTTATTAACTTCCATTGAATCCTTCATGTGGTGGATGATGGAAATATTCTTAGACATGTTAGGAGATTTAATTGAGGTCTTAATGGATGAATTATTTGTATTTGGGGATACATTTGAGGGATGTCTTAAAAATTTGGATACAGTTTTTTCCAGATGTGATGAAATGAATCTGGTCTTAAACTAGGAAAAATTCCATTTCATGGGTAAAAATGGACCAGTTCTAGGCCATCTAGCCTCATGTAGTGGGATTGAAGTGGATACAGCCATGGTTGACATTAGTCGTCACTTTCCATCACCCAAAACTATCAAGGAAGTGAGGAATTTTTTAGGACATGATGGTTTCTATAAGAAGATTACTCAAGGACTTTAGTTCAATATCTCATACCCTTTGTTCTCTCCTAGTAAAGGATGCTACATTTTTTGGACAGAAAGCTATGAGGGTTCATTCTTAACCATTAAATCCTCTCTCACCACTCCTCCCATTCTGAAATCTGAAAATTTGAACCTTCCATTCAATCTTATGTGTGATACTAGTGACATTGTTGTAAGATATTGTTAGGAAAACATTTTTATAGAACTCTTTATGTCATTTCTTATGCAAGGAAATCCTTAAATGATGCCCAAATCAACTACACCACCACTGAAAAAGAGTTACTTGATATTGTGTTTTCCTTTGAAAAGTTTAGGTCCAATCTCTTAGGATCCCCCATAATTGTGTTCACTGACCAATATGCACTAAAATACCTCTTCCAAAAACACAATTCCAAGGATAAAATAATTAGGTGGGTAATTCTCTTACAAGGTTTTTACCTCACAATCAAGGACAAAAACAGTGTTGAAAATTTTGTATCTGATCACCTCTCTAGAAGGGAATTCAAATACAAATCAAATCACCTTTCTATGTCTGATTTATTCCTAGATGAACTCCTATACTCTATGAGGGGCTACCCTAGGTATTCCAACATAGCCAATATCATAGTTACAAGAGTCATTCCAAAATTCATAGGGACTCAAGCACGAAGGAAATTCTTTTCTAATGTAAAGAACTATGTGTTTGATCATCTATACTTCTATAAGTTTTTCCCTGACCAATTTATTAGGATGTGTGTCCCATAATATGAACAAGAGTTTATCCTTAAATTCTATCATAGTGAGGCATATAGAGGACACTTTTCTTCTAAGAAAACATCTTTGATTCTTCAGTGTGGTCACTTTTGGCCCAACTTCTCAAAGGACTCCTACACATTTTTTCAAAGTTTTCCTATGTGTCAAAAAGTAATGTCCATCACAAAAAGTAATCAGATGCCACTCACAACCATCTTAGTGGTTGAAATCTTTGACTGTTGGGGAATTAATTTCATGGGTTCATTACCAAACTCTAGGAGATATCTTAAATTCTATTAGCTATTGATTATGTATCAAAATGGGTCGAGGTCATTCCCAAAAACTACAATGATCATCAAACTGTGATTACATTACTAAAAGATAACATCTTCTCTAGATTTTGAATTCCTAGGGCTATCATTAGTGATTTTGGAACTCATTTTTTCAATCTTTGATTCTCATCACTCATGGACAAGTATGGAATTTCTCACAAAGTGTCTACTGCTTACAACCCACAGACTAATAGTCATGATGAGTTATCCAATCCAGAAATCAAACAAATTTTTTAGAAAACTATTAATCCATCCTGGAAAGATTGGTCAAGAAAACACTTAGATGCTCTTTGGGCCAATCAAACCTCATTTAAAACCATTTTAGAATGTCCCCATATAGGTTGGTTTATGAAAAAACATTCCATTTACCAGTGGAAATTGAACATAAGGATTTTTGAGAAATTATGAAAATGAATTATTACCTCTCATTGGCCAAAAAAAAATTAGATCTCAATGAACATGATGAACTTAGGATGGAGTCTTATGAGAATTCAAGGGTCAATAAAGAAAAAGTAAAATCCTACCAATCTCGAAAACATAAAACCAAACACATTGAACTGGGAAAACCAGTTCTTTTCTATAATTCAAAACATCACTTACACCCGGGAAAATTGAGGTCTAGACAGTCAGGTCCATACATAGTGCATAAGGTTTACCCCATGGGCTGTTAAAATTCAAGATCCCAACAATGGTCAGAAATTTAATGTAAATGGTCATAGAGTCAAACCATTCATAGAACCATTCTAGAAACATGATTTGGATGTATAATTATGTAAACCTAACTTATATGACGAAAATAATTAATCTATTAGTGTTCCAAGTAAAGATAACGACGTTTTTCAAAGCGTTGCATGGGTGGAAACCCATGGTTTTCACATTTCCAATCATTTTGTCGTGTTAATCAACTTTATTTTTAAAACAGGATTAGTGGATCATTTTGATATAATTTTTTTATTACCACATACTATTGACATGTTATTCTCTTATGAGTATGGATGGGTATGAAAGGGGAGCACCGTATTCATTTGTGTCACGCGGTGTGATCCATGAGTACTACATTACCCAGAAATTAAAAAAAAATCTATCATTAGTTGATTTAAAAAAAGGAAAACCATAAAAATAATGAGACTTTATATTATATAAATTCATGTGTTTTTTGTTTTGTCTATTTGGTTCTTGTTTTTAAAATTCATGGACTATTTTTGGGTGATACATATTCAATCAAGGAGGTTCCTAAATCTACCATGAGAACAATGAGTGATTTGAGAGCACCATAATCATCATTATAAAGCCACCAAGTGAACTTGTTCCATGACCTTTCCATCTCATTCCCCCCCAATTGCTTTCTTCTCTTTTTTATTTTTACGAAACAAGGGATAGTTTCATTCTAATTTGGGTGGTGTGGAATCAAAATTTTTGTTAAAATATCAATGAGAAAAAAAGAAGTAAAATTACATTATTATTCATATAATAACATCTTTTATCACATTAAAACTGCATAGAAAATAATTTTTATTTAATTACATCTTAATATTATTCATGATTAAGTTTACAAGAATTTATTTTGGATGTCTTGTTGTAAAATAAGAATTTTCATCATTTTTATTTTCTCCTATTAAATAAAAATTCTACAATGCACGTTTTCTAGACTATGGGGTACTAATTTTAATTCTCAGGGTCCCATAATAAATAGAATAGGCTAGTTTTATTTTTATGAATAATATGAGTGTTAAAAAAATTAAAAAAAACTATAATAAAATAAAAACATGCGTGTTGAGAAATGGATTAATAAAATGCAAGGCTTTCAGCACTTGGGGATCATGACACCAGAGTTGTCAAGCCCTATGTTTTTCACAGTATCTCTATTTTTGGTAATATAACTTTTTTTATCAAGTAAACTCAAGACAGTTCCCATGTATGTGGGCTTCACTTGGTGTCCTAAGGCCTTTGATCCTTGGATTCATCGGAAATGTCTTTCTACATGGGTTAATTTGATTAACTGCAATCTCAATTACTATGGAAACATTGGAAAATAAATTAAAAACAAATAAAAAAATAATAATGAATGCTGATATTAGTATTAAATGTGATTCCACCTAGCACTTCCATGATTTCCCCCTTGAATGAAAATGAACCCACATATCTATTCTGATTCACAGCAAATCATTTCACCTAATTGAGTTGGATAAAATGTGATGATGGATTTGATCAAAGGAATGGGATTGGGATTGTGAAATGATTTTAGAATTATCTTATTTTAAATTATTTCTATAGGTTATAAAGATATATTTTTGTGTAGTTCACATTGTGAGAACTATTTTTTATAATGTGTTTGAAAAAAGAATTAAAATATAATCATCAAATTATTTTCTCAGGACTGGAAAACATCAAGTTGGGGGCTGTTATTAGACAATAAAAACACATATTTTAATTACGTTTCAATGGAATTAAGTGTTGATTTTTGATCTTATGGGACTGAGTTAATGGAATTAATTTTGATCATCCATTCTAATCATTTGGGCACTTCATTCTTAATATACACCAATTTAGGCCCAATGATTCATATGATTTTAAGGAATTTAATTATCCATATTTTAATTTTATATTTTGGGAAAGATATATACACATCATTGTGAACATTTTTCTTTTAGGTATCAATGGAGGATTTATAAATGATGATGGTGATATTTGGTGATGAAAGGAAACAATTATGGAGAAGGCAGATTGGACACCAACCCACTGATTAGAATGTGGGGCCCATATTACAATCCCAATGAAGACAAAATTTCGTGGGACGATAGAATAAATTTATTGTAACAACTAATTTTTCAGAATCTAGTGCTCATTCGTTCTCCATTGTGGTTATTAAGGCAACCCAAATAGAATATCAAAATCAATGCCAGAATCTGCTGCCCAGAATGTTATCTAACTAAATTGTCCATAACTCTTGATCCACTACTCCAAATGGACCCATATTTTACCGATGGTTAAGAGAAATTCAGGGATCCAGATTTTCATCCATTTATTAATTTAATTCATCTATCTAGATAGTATTTTCAAAGCGTCTGTTTGGTGGATGCAAGTTGGATTCAACTATGGGTCAGAAGAGGGAATAAATTTTTATCCACAAAATTCCACCACCCTAAAGCCTAAATTAATTTAATGATTGGGAATAAATTTATTGAGGCTCAGCCTAAGGCTCTCCAATTTTTTATTTAAGGTAGTGGTGATGATGGGAAAGACATATTTTTCTTTTTGTAATGTTATTATGCCAAATTTTCGTTGTAATGCTTTCAATTTCCATGTAATTTTTTTTGTATTTCTATGTTCTTAATCAACATATTTTTTTCTACTCTTACCATTTCTTTAATTTGAGCTCTATAATCACAAATCCCAATTATATTTCTTTGTTATGGTGAATTAGTTCACACATAGGTGTGAATTTCATTCACACACACGAAGGAGTGATCATTATTTTTGCTGTTTAATTTTCTTCAATCCAATTCTTGTAAGCTATATTCTACCCACCATTGAGATTATACCATCAATGGAATGATAAAACATTAATTGGTTGACCCTAAAAAGATGCAAAGGCTGGATTGAATGTTATTTTATGAACGAATTGTTCTTAAATGACTAATTATTTCATGACTTCCATTCATCAGTTATTTCCACTCTTCGTCTTCACTATGTTGGGGTAGCTACATCAATGTACTAAAATGACTATATACCTTGAGAGATCATGAATTTGGTTCTCTATGTGTATAGGGGATTATTAATTGAGATTAATTAGCATAAAATTGTAATGTGATGAAGGTAATGTTATTTTGAAGAATGTATTCATAAAGAATTAATAATACCAAAATTGTTTAAAGAAGTAAAATTCATTCAATTCATCCCGAGCATAATCCAATTATCAAACCATGTACATTTTATTGAATTAACATAGGTTTCATAGTGTTATTCAAAACCATCTAAAATCAATACCATGTTGGCCACTTCATATCAAAAAATACATCTCATAGGTTGTGCATCTTAGGTATCTTCTTAGGTCTCAGTGGATTTGAAAACCCATGCTAGACTACAAGGACCATTCTGCCTTCATCTCTTGGGTAAATTTGAGCATGAATCAAATTTTGGCGCCATTTTCAGGGACCAATTAAGTATCGTAGGCTAAAACCTTTATTCCTCACCCCATTATTCTATTCTCACCCAATATCTCTTATCTTGTCCCTTTCTCACTTTTTTTCTTTTTGGCGCATGTCCACCTACACCCGTGATAATTCAAACAGACTAGTTGGGGTGGAAATTCCTAGAATAGGGGAGTCAAGTGAACCAATGGTATTGTTTTCATTAGATCCTAATCTTCTTGATACTCTAGAATCGAGAATTGAATCAATTCTAATGGAGGGTCTTCCAAGAAATCAAATTGAAAATCCTGGGGGAAATCAAATGGGAAACAAAAATCAATAAACTTTAAACCAAGGGAATGTAGTCTACCAAACCATGAATGACTACCTCACTCCATCTTAGACCAATTCCACCTAATGCATTAGACACAATTCCCTAGGAGATCCTAGATATATCCTTAAAACCCCATGTCTTAAACCACCTTCCCACATTCCATAGAATAGAGACCATCATCCATCAACTCTATGGACGAATTACAATGGGAATTCTACAAAAAATACTCTCCACACCATAATAAAAATTCACTAAAAAATATAATCCAAATTTTTTTCGGAAAAGAGGGAGAGTCATTCTATGAAATGTGGGAGAGGTTTTAAGACACCCTAAACATGGTCACACATAATGTTTTTTCTATACCTGAGGAAGAGATAATTTTTTATGAAGGGTTGGGCCCAAGGAACAAACAACTTATTGACATGTTTTGTAATTTAAATTTTAAAAACAAAGCCCCAAATAATGCTTATGACTATCTGAAAATCCATGCTTTTCAAAACCAAACATGGGGAACTTCACCTTATTCTGAAAATACACAAAGAACAACTGGAGTTCATACACATAGAGAAGAGGAATGCCTTTGGGCTAAACATGCATCTCTCTCTAGGAAGGCTGAAGAGATAGATATTAGGAATGTCCATGAAATCCAAACTGTAGACCCTATTTTCACAATTTGTGGAAAACATGACCATAAGAAAAAAAACTACCCAACCATTCCATCCATCAAAGAGGTTCTTTTAGGAAGACCCCAAGTGGAAGTAAATTCTTTGAACATTCAAAAACCTCAATACCAAAACACCTTCAACCCAACGTTTAATGACCACCTAGGTTTACAGTAGAAAGATTACCAAAAACCTTGCCAACCATAGGGAAAAAATATGTAACCCTATTAGAACTACCAAACCCATAACCAGTTCCAAACCCAAACTATCCAATACCAACAAACATTGGTCCATTTTCAACAAACCATCCCACCTCCAAAATATCCCCCATGGAAAAAACAATCTTCTCAAGCACCAACACAAACTATTCTATAAAGCCTACTAGAACAACTGTGAAAACAAATGGAAAGAAAGAACTCAGAAGTCTCTTACCTAAAACAAGAACATAAATCCATCAAAACTGGAAAGTACACCATGACTACACAAGACATTCCAAAACAAATAGTAAAGGGAGAGTCAAGTTGCACTAAAAAAACTCATGATAAAATAAATGTTGTGATGGTTTCAAGAAGTGGGAAATCCATTGAGGAACCTCAAAAAAAAAGTCATAAACCATGTGAAGCTTCAAACTCAAATGAAAATCTAAATGAACCCCAATATCAAACAGAGTAAACTGATATAAATGTGAATGAAACAACTCTTCAATAAAAACACCCACATCCTGCACCATTTCCTCAACGCATGAGGTGGAAAACCAAGCCTGAATTGAGTGAAACATTGAAGGAAATCTTCACAAATGTTATCTTGAACATTCCCCTTCTTGATGCAATCTAAAATATACCTGCCTACTCAAAGTACCTTAAGGAATTGTGAATTTTAAAAGAAAATTTTCACATAAAAACAAATTCCTTTTGGCTGCTAATGTGATTACCAACATTCAAGGGACCATTCCTCCAATGTTGAAAGACCATGGTTTCCGTTACATCAATTTTGAACTAATAGATAGCAATGATTTCAAGGCCTTGTGTTACCTAGGTTCTAGTGTCAATATAATCCCCTATGTTGTGTACTATCAGTTAGGCCTAGAAGAGCTCCAACCCACATCTGTCACACTTCAACTTGCTGATCATAGCATTAGGGTTCTAAAGAGGATTCTAAAGGAAGTTCTGGTAATGCTTGAAAACTTCATCTACCCTGCTGACATCATTATCCTCGAAAACCATCCAAACATAGGAAATAAGGATCAAACCCCAATCATATTTTTCATCCCTTCCTTGAAACAATCAACTCTGTTATATGAGTCTGAAATGGGAACATGATCATCAACTTTGGAAACATTAGTCTAGACTTGATCATCTATAATGCAAGCTCACAAATAGGGGATGACAGGGAAATTCATGAAGTAAACATGATTTGAAGAATTGATAATGAATCCATAGAACATCAAGGAATATTTGATGGATGTTTATGTCAGGATGAGATTGAATTCCTTTGTTCAGATGAAGGAAGTTTATCTCCTTGGATTTAATCATTTTAAAATTTCTAGTATGATGAATTCTTAGTTCCAATAATTATTGAAACCATTCATGAAACCACTGTTATGGAGACCACTCCATCTTCCATTCCTAAATCTGATCAATCCAATCTAGTAACTGAATCTTCTACTTGTAGGGAATCAATCTTATCTAAAACTCTAGGAAACAAAATGTATCTTTATCCAATGTCCCAATATTCTACTAAAATTATAAACCAACATGATATTGACTTAAAGAATCTACCTACTACACTCAATCATGCCTTCTTAGGGGACAATAAAACACATCCTATTGTCATTTCTACTACTCTTGAAACCAATCATGAGAGGATGCTTCTATATGTCCTTGGGAAACATAAGAAAGCTGTTGGTTGGACCCTATCTGATATTCCTGTGATTAGCCCACATATTGAGACTCATAGGATTGTTCTAGAATCTAATTCAAAGCCATATTGTCAACCTCAATGATGAATCAATCTAAATCTTATGGAAGAAGTGAGAAAAGAACTTCTAAAATTGTTAAAAGTTGGTATCATCAATCCCATAGCTGAGAGTGAGTGGGTGAGCCCAATCCAATTGGTTTCAAAAAAAGGTACGAATCGAAATGATAACCAATGAGGATGAAGAGATTCTTCCAACAAGGGTGAGTAGTGGCTGGAGAGTCCTCATCGACTATCGGAAGCTGAAATAATTTACTAAGAAGGACCATTTCCCCATACTATTCATTAACCATGTCCTTTAGAGAGTGGCAGGTCATGCCTTATACTATTTCTAATATGGGTACTCGGGGTATAATAAAATTGATTTCTCCATAAAGGATCAAGGGAAGACTACATTCACATGTCCATTCGACGCCTTTTCTTTCAAACGCATGCCCTGCAGGTTATGCAATGCCCATGGAACCTTCCAGCGGTTCATGATGGGAATATTCTTATACATGGTAGGGGATTTTCTTCAGGTCTTCATGGATGAATTCTATATCTTTGGGAAGAATTTTTAGAGATGTGTTTGGAATGTGGAGAGAGTTTTGTCATGATGTGAAGAAATGAATCATGTCCTAAACTGGGAAAAATTCCATTTGATGGTTAAAGATGGACTAGTTCTAGGCCATCTAGTCTCAGGTTGGGGAATTGAAGTTGATAAAGCCAAGGTTGACATCATTCATCACCATCTATCACCCAAAACATTCAAGGAAGTGGGATATTTCTTAGGAAAAGATGGTTTCTATAGAAGATTCATCAAGGAATTTAGTTCAATCTCTCATCCCCTTTTTTATCTCCTAGTATAGGATGCTCCATTTTTTGGATAGAAAGATTTGTGGGTTCATTATCAACCCTCAAATCCTCTCTCACATCTCCTCCCATTATGAAATCTCCAAATTGGAACCTTCCATTCGAACTTATGCGTGATTACAGTGAATTTGATGTAGGATCTATGTTAGGAAAACGTTGTGATAAAACTCTTTATGTCATTGATTATAAAAGAAAATCCTTAAATAATTCCCAAATAAACTACACTGCCACTGAAAACATATAATCTGTGAGTTGATGCCCTTCGTATGCCAATATAGAAAATTTATTAGTTACATGGGTCATTCAAAAATTCATAGGGACTCAAGCTCGAAGGAAATTCATTTCTAATGTTTGGAACTTTGTGTTTGATGATCCATACCTCTATAAGTTCTACCTTGACCAAGTCATTAAGAGGTGTGTCCCAGAATCTGAACAAGAGTCCATCATTAAATTTTTTCATAGTGATGCATGTGGAGGTCACTTTTCCTCTAAGAAGACATCTGCTAAGATTATTTAGTGTGGTCTCTTCTGGCCCAACCTCTCAAGCGACTCCTACACATTTTTTCAAAGATATCCTAGGTGTCAGAAAGTTGGGTCCAACAAAAAAATGAATCAAATTCCACTCACTCCCATCTTAGTGGTTGAAATCTTTTATTGTTGGGGAATTGATTTCATGGGTACCTTCCCAAACTCTAGGGGATATCATTTCATTCTATTCGCTATTGATTATGTATAAAAATGGGTTAATTCCATTCCCACAAAATCCAATGATCATCAAACTATGGATAGATTCCTAAAATAAAACATCTTCTCTAGATTTTTAATATCTAGGTCTATAATTAGTGATCGTGGTACTCATTTTTTCAATCGTCAACTCTCATCACTCATGGGAAAATATGTAATTTCTCAAAAGGTGTCCACTGCTTACCACCCACAGTTTAATGGTCATGCTGAGTTATCTATTCGAGATATCAAACAAAATCATGAGAAAACTATTAATCCATCTTAAAAAGATTAGACAACATAACTCTTAAATTCTTTTTGGGCCTATATAACTACATTTAAAAACATTTTAGGAATGTCCCAATATATATTGGTTTATGACAAAGCATGTCATTTAACAATGGAACTTGAACATCAGGATTTTTGGGAAATTAATAAAATAAATTTTGACCTCTCATGGGTCGAAACAGAAAGAAAATTAGATCTCAATGAACTTGAGGAAGTTAGGATGGAGGGTTTTGAAAATTCAAGGATCAATAAAGAAAAATTTAAAGCCTACCAATCTCAAAACCTTAAAACCAAACACATTGTACTGAGAAAACCTATTCTTTTTTATAATTCTAAAATTCACTTACACCCGAGAAAATTGAGGTCTAGATGGTGAGGTCCATACCTTGTGCATAAGGTGTACCCCCATGGAGCTGTTGAAATTCTAGATCCCACCAATGGTCAAAAAATTATATTTAGTGGTCATACAGTCAAACCATTCCAAAAAAATGATGTTGATGAAGAATTTTTTGAACCGACCTTAGATGACGAAATTAATTATTCTATTAGGGGTCCATGACAATATAACGACATTAAGAAAAGTGATACATGAGGGGAAAGCCATGGTCTTCATGTTTCCAACCATTTTGTTGTTTTAATCAACTTTATATTTTAAATAGGATTAGTGGATCATTTTGATATAATTATTTTTCTGCCTCAGACTGTTGACATGTTCTTCTCTTATGAGTATAGATGGGTATAAAAGGGGAGCACTGTATTCATCCGTGTCACAAGGTGTGATCCCTGAGTACTACCTTACCAAGAAATTAAAAATAAGACAATGTTTAATTAGTTGATTTAAAAAAAGGAAAACAATTAAAATGATAATACTTGGTATTAAATAAATTGTTGTGTTGTTTTTTTGGTTTGTTATTGTTGTTATGGTTCAGGGTCTATTTTTGGGTGATACATATTCAATCATGGAGGTCCCTACATATCCCATGAGAACAAAGAGTGATTTGGGAGCACCACAATCATCTTTATGAATCCACGAGGTGAACTTGTTCCATGCACTTTCCAACTCATCCCCCCCACCTATTTTATACTCAATTTTGTTTTTAAAAAACTAGGGATAGTTTCATTCTATGTTGGGGGTGTGAAAAAAAAAGTGTGTTAAAGAAAACAATGAGAAAAAAATAAGTAAAATTCATTTTTCATTCATATAATAACATATTTTCTCACATTAAAACTACATAGTAAATTGTTTTTATTTCCTTTACTCTTAATTTAATTCATGATTAATTTTACAAGTATTTATTTTGGAAGTTTGGTTGTCCAATGAAAATTTTCATCATTTTTATTTTCATTTATTAAATCAAAATGCCATAATGAACTGCCTCTAGACTGTGGGGTACTAATTTAAATTCTCAAGGTCCCATCGAAAATATAATAGGCTGGTTTTATTTTTATGAATAATATGAGTATTCAAAAATTAAAAAAAAAATTCATGTAGAGCAATGGATTGATAAAATTTGAGGCGTTCGACACTTGGGGATCGAGACACCAGAGTTTTCTAGCCCTGATTTCTTTATCTATATCTATTTATGGTAATATGACTTTGTTTTTGATCAAGTTAACTTGAGACGATGCTCGAGTATGTGGGCTTAACTGGTACCCTATAGCCTTTGAGCCCGGTAGTCATCAGCAAAGTCTTGTTACATGGGTTAATTTGATTAACTACAATCTCAATTACTATGGAAACATCGCAAAAATAAATTAAAAAACAAATAAAAAAATAGAATGATGAATACTCATATTAGGATTAAATGTGATTCCACCGAGTGCTTCCATGATTTCCCCCTTTAATGAGAATGAACCCCATATCTATTGGGATTCACAACACATCATTTCACCTAATTGAGTTGGATAAAGCATGATGATGGATTTGGTCAAAGTAATGGTATTGGGATTGGGATCTTCTATTAAATTTATCTTGCTTTAAATTATTTCTGTAGGTTATAAATATATATTTTTCTGTAGTTTACATTGTGAGCACTGTTTGTTATAATGCGTTTGAAAAAAGAATTCAAATATAATCTTTGAATAATTTGATCAGGAAAAGTAAATCAAAAGTTGGGGTGTGATTAGAAAATAAAAAAACATATTTTAATTACATTATAATTGTATTAAATGTTTATTTTTTATCTTATGGGCTTGATTTTGTGGATTTTAATTTTGAACATCCATTCTTATCATTTTTACACTTCATGTATAATATACACTAATTTAGGCCCAATGATTCGTCTGATTTTAAGAAATATAATTATCCATATTTTAATTTCATATATTGGGAAAGTGATCTAAATATCAATATGAACATTTTTCATTCAGGGATTAAAAAATGATTCATAATGGATGATGTTGATATCTGACGATAAAAGGAAACAATTATGGAGAAGGAAGATTGGATACCATCCAATTGATGAGAATGTGGGTCCCACATTACAATACCAATGAATCCAAATGTCATGGGACTGTAGTAGAAATATATATTAACAAAGAATTTTTCAGAACCCTATTCTAACTCGACCTCCATGGTGGTTATTAAGGTGGCCCAAATAGAATATCAAAATATGGGCCAGAATTTACAGCCTAGAATGTTAACCCACTAAATCATCCATAACACCCGATCCACAACTCCAAATGGGTCCAAATGTTAAATAAGGATAGGGTACATCCGGAGATTCTGCTTCATATTCTATGGAACACTCTAATTTGGTCATCTAGAAGGGGTTTTATGCTCAACTGTTTGGTGGATGCAAGCTAGCTTCCACTTCGGGTCAAAGGAGGGAATCAATTTTTATCCACTACTTTCCACCACCCTATGGCCTAAATTAATTTAATAATTGGGCATAAATTTATTTAGGCTCAGACTAAGGATTTCCAATTTCATATTTAAGATAGTGTTTGTGATGGGGATGACATCTCTTGTTTTTTGTAATGTTATTATGAAAAAATCATGTTTTAATTATTTCAATTTCCATGTAATATTTTTTTTCATTTCTATGTTCTTAATCAAAATATTTATCTTCTATTGTTCTCATTTATTTCATTAGAGCTCTATAATCACAAATCACAGTGATATCTCTTTTTTATTGTGAATTAGTTTACACATAGGTGTGAATTTAATTCACACACACGGAGGAGTGGTCGTTATTTTTATGGTTTAATTTTCTTCAATCCAATTCTTGCAAGCCACCTTTTTTCAACCATTGAGAGTATACAATCAATAGAGGGGAAACCATTTAATTGGTTGATTGCAGGAAGATGAAAAAGACGGATTGAATGTTATTTTATGAATGAATTTTTGTTAAATGGCTAATTAATTCAAGACTTCCATTCTTCAGTTATTTCCACTCTTCATCTTCACTATGTTGAGGATACTAAATCCAAGTACAAAAATGCCCATATACCATGTAGTGATCAAGAATTTTATTCTCTATGTGTGTAAGGGATTATTAATTGTGTTTAGTTAGCATCAAACCAAAAAATGATGAAGGTTTTCTAATTTTGAAAAATGTATTCATCAAGAATTAAAAAAACCAAAATTGTTTAAAGATGTAAAATTCATTAAATTAATCCAGACCATAATCCTAAGATAAACACATTTTAATTAAATTGAATTGAATTTGGTTTCTTAGTGTTCTTCAAAACCATCTAAAATCAAAACCAAGTTGGTCACTTCATTGCCAAATTCCATCTCATAGGTTTTGCATCTTAGGTATCTCTTTAGGTTTCAGTGCATTAGACAACCCAAGCTAGACTACAAGAACTATTATAACTTCATCTCATGGGTAAATTTTAGTGGGAATCACACATCTGTAGTCAAAAATATCAAAAAAACTTCAATAAAATATGGAAGATTTGTATAATTATAAATAAACTTTAAACAAGCTTAAAATCCATCAAAGGATGTTGACATTGATGAAATCAAAACTTTTATAGAAAAATATCTCTTTCTATCTTGAAATCATTTAAAATTAAAATATTATAAAAGAAGACATTTATTTTTAAAATATTCATATAATATTGAAAGGTAATCTTCAACAATTTTATAATGGTGGAAAAATCTGCACCCACCATATAAGTAAAAAAATACAATCTTAGCTTAATTTAGTCGAAAATGTCCTAAAATAACTTGTTTGGAAAAGGATGAAAAGATTTATTTCAGTACATATAAGGTAAATTAAGGGTATAAATGAATTTAACCAATTGTATAGTAAATATTAAAAATGTTTTGAAATACATTTTTAAGAAAACACAGATGTCGATGATAAAGAGGTCCCACTAGATACTCACGTATAAAACAACCTCTGATAATAAAGAGATTGTGAAATTAACCCTTACCTTGTACATTTCCTTAGTATAGGGTAGTTTAACCTCCTAGATAATGGTAAAATTAATGTTATTAAATTAATCAAGAACTATATACATTAATATGATATCATATATGATAATATAATTTTCCTTTATTAATGATATTTTAGTAGTATCGTTGTTTCGGGTGTTAACTGGTTCGTTTTCATTTATATGATTGGCTAAGTAAGCCATATTTGTTATGTATATGATGTATTTGATTCATATACAGAATGATATTATGTTCATAAACATTATTTTTAATCACCAAATGAAAATTATTCTCGAATGATTACGATGGGGAATGAATCTCATCGTGTTCCTAGAGACTGTAATCTGTACATACACACGAGTGACAATATCATTATTTTGAAATTAATATCATATATAATTGGATGGTATATAATTTAAAAAGAATAATTATCATGTTATATTTATTATTTACATCATTTATACTAAATATTATACCCATCTAAATGATGAAGTGTTTGAATAACAAACTACACCACAACATAGAGAAGGCAATCTGTATGTATGCACGTATGGTGACATTGTCATTTATAGGATGGATAGAATAGTTAATATGGTTCTACAATTTTTATAATAACATCATAGAATATATATGATACTGTATTTATTATTTTAGCGTGGATTCAACATAGAAATAGGAAATGGAAGAAGAAAAGAACTTGAAAGAGGTGATGAAATATTTACCTCTTCTCTGGGTTCTTCCTTTTGATTTGATCAAAATGGCTCGTTAGGTTTCCTTTATGAATCAAAGAAGGACATTAGGATTAATTTAGGACTTTCTAGAGGATATTTTTTCTGGTGTTGTCTGATCCAAATGGATTTGAAGATGTCAATTTGAGAGAAAGGGAAGTACCATTTTATGAGAGAGGTGAGGGTTAGTTTAAAAAAAGCTTGAAATATTATTTTATAATAAATTAATTTTGGATTTATAATGGCCCCAAAATAAATTATTTAAAGTATAAGGTTGGGATGGGTCTAAAACCTCTAAACCAATAGGTTTTGTATAGATTTAGTTCATCATATTAACCTTATCTTTTAGATTTAACTCTTAGTTAAATAGTTTGACATTAACCATGCCTCTTTGTATTTTTAAAAAATATGGTTAATAAACATACTATAAAATACAAATAAAACATATATAGGTTCATTAATGAAATATATAATATTATTAAGTTACTTTGAAGGAACCTTATATTTTTAGGAATATTATATTAACAAATAATAGAGTATTTGTTTTAAAAAATATTTTATGTCAATTTTAAAACTATTTGGTATTTGGTTTTTGTTGAATTCATAACAGCATTATTACATATAAAAATATTAATTTAATCGACCATAACATGTCATATTAACCTATGAAATTAGTGGAATTCATTAAAAGTATCAAATTAGATTTATTTGTATATTTATAATATTAATTTTTTAATGATTCATTAATAAGGTAATTACTGCATCATCATTGTGTCATAAATAAATTATTTTTTTTTCCAAAAAATTATAAATTAAATATCATTATTTAGGAAATATTTTTTCCTTTCTAATTAATATTTATCGTCGAATTTATATAATGTATAACCCTATATTAAAAATATTTTAGTTATTAAACTTTGATTCTAACTCTTTTAACACTTCTATAAATAAAATACTAATAAATGTCAAAACCTAATCAAAGTGGATCTAAAGGATCATATTTTATTCCTAAGTTTTTTTTGGTCAAATTAAACTTATCCAAAAGAATTATTACATGTGTTACAGTAATAATAATATCATTTTACCTTTAATTCCCCTATTTACTTTTAACCGTAGTAAATTAAAGTAAAAAGTTACTATTCACCAAAATTTATTTTCATCTTATTGAACCAAATTTATTTACTTATATTAACCATTTATTTCAAATTTTTTAAATTAAACTCATAGAAGAGGTAAAATTATGTTTTATACAGATTTTCAAATTCTCCTAGGAGGTGGGTAAAAGACGGTAAAAAGTTCAATAAAATTTTATATATCTAATATTATGACAAAATGACTCAAATGAATTAAATTTAACATATATTGGTATTATGTATCTATTTTGAACTAAAATAAATTTAAATAAAATAATTAATTATTAAATTAAAAAGACAATTTTAATCAATAACGTAGTGTTTTTCACTATTCATCAAAAATTGAATGTTTTCTGAAAAATACAAAAAATTTCCCTAAGATAATTTCTATATTCTGAATTCAAAAATTAAGTCCATTTTGAAAGATAAAATTTGTTAAATTTCAAAAAGTTGGTATTACTATTCATACCGGCTAGTTTGATTGGTCGTGATGTGTTAGACTCTCGATGTTGCGAATAGTGCAAGTTATTTCATTATTCATGGAATCTTGGGGTGTTACATTCTTCGCTCATTTAAATAATTTTGTCCCAAAAATTTCTATAATACTACCGCACAAAAAGATTCGGGTGATTCTTCATCAAAAGTTCATCTGCTTCCCACGTTGCCTCTTCTATCTTATGGTTTCTCCATCGAACTTTTAACTGACGAGTCATCTGGTTTCTTTGCACTTGTTCCCTTGTATAATGAATTCTGATAGGTTCTTCACAATAAGATAGATTAGGTTATAGTTCAATTTTCTCAAAGGTGTGTACATGCATTGGGTCAGGCATGTATTTTCTCAATAGTGATACATGGAACACATCATGAAATTTGGAGAAACTTGGAGGCATTAGAAAATGATAAGCAAAAACTCCAATCTGTTCTTGACTTTTGAAAGGTCTGATGTACCTAAGATACAATTTAACCTTCTTACCAAAATGTATAACACCCTTCCATGGGGATACCTTCATAAAAACATGGTCTCCAACTTGAAATTCAAAATCCTTCCTTCAGTTATCGGTATAGATATTTTGCCTTCTTTCGACTACTTTGATGTGGGTTTAGATAACCTTAACCTTTTCCATTGTTTCCTCAACAAGCTCTGGGCCTACAAGTTTTCTTTCACCAACATCATCCCAATAATTTGGTGTGCGACATCTCTTTCCATATAACACTTCATATGGTTCCATCTAAATACTTGAATTGAAGCTATTGTTATAGTAAAATTCTTCCTGAGGATAATATTGATCCCACATACCTTCAAAGTTATGTGAGAAAGATCTCAACATGTATTCTATGGTTTGAATAGTCTGTTATGATTCTCTATCAGATTGAGGGTGGTAGGCAGTTCTCAAACAAAGTTTAGTATCTATGGCTTTCTGAAGACTTTTCCAGAATCTTGATGTAAAATGGGGATCACAATTAGAAAAAATCAATAAGGTACTCAATGAAGTATTACAACTTCAGTAATATATAGTCTTTCTAGACATTCAGGTGGTAAATCCTCTCTTGTAGTAAGAAAATGTGTTGAATTGGTAAGATGATCAACAATGATCCATATTTCATCATTCCTTCTAAAAGTCTTTGGTAGCCCCATCACAAAGTCCATCATATTATTATCCCACTTCCACTTAGGTATGGGAAGAATTTGCATGAATCCTCCTGGATGTTACCTTCTAGCTTTCAATTGTTGACAAACCATACTTCTTGACACAAAATCACCAATCTCCCTATTCATGTTGTCCCACCAAACATATTCTTTCAAATCACTATACATCTTGGTGATATCTTGTTGTATAGAGAAATTAGAGCTATGAGCATCATCTAACAATTCCCTTTTTAGATTCGGTATATTAGGAACACAATTTCTCTTCCCAAATTTCAAAATCCCATGTTCATATATGATGTCACTCAATCTCCCATCATTCACAACTTTATATTCATTTGAATCTCCACATCATCTCCCTGAGAACTTTTTATTCTTTTTAGTAATGATGGTTTGGAAACCATTTGAAAAAGTATTGATGTTTAACCTTCCATGATTATTACCATATCCATTTTCACTAGATCCATGAAAATAAGATCCCTTTCAACTCTTATCATGTACAAAACACCATGATCCTTTCTGCTCAAAGCATCTGCCACCTTATTTCCCTTCCCCAGGTGGTAGTGTATTTTTCAATAATAATCATTGAGTATTTCAAGCCATCTCATTTTCCACATGTTGTGTTATTTTTGTGAGAAAATACACTTAACATCTTTTGATCATTATAAATCTCACATTTTCACCATAGAGATAGTGTATCCAAATTTTCAGAGCCAAGATTATAGCATCAAACTCAAGATCGTGAGTAGGATAGTTTTGATCATGAATTTTTAGCTGTCGTGGTGCATAGGAAATAACTCTATCATTCTGCATAAAGACACAACCAAGTCCCTTCTTTGAAGCATCACTATAAATAGCAGACCCATCATTCCTCCATGGTAGAGTCATGACATGAGAATTGACTAATATTCTATTCAATTCTTCAAAACATTCTTCACACTATTTTTTCCAAACAAATCTAACCCATTTACGTGTGAGCTTGGTTAATGGGTTAGCCAATCAGGAAATATTCTGGATGAAATGTCGATAATAACCTGCTAAACCAATAAAACTATGTACCTCAATTATACTCATCGATGTTGTCCATTCATGGATTTCTGCTGTCTTAGAACAATCAAAGGAGATTCCATCCTTATAGACAATATGTCCAATGAATGAAATCTTTTGAAGCTAAAATTCACATTTTCTAAACATTCCATATAGTTATTTTATTTTGAGGGTTTTAAGAATGGTGTGAAAGTGATTTTAATGAACTAAATAGCTTTTGGAGTATACTAGAATATCATGAATAAATAACACAACAAATTCATCAAGATATTACTTGAAAACTCTGTTCCTTAGATCCATGAAAACATAGGGTGCATTAGTCAACCAAATAGGTATTACTATAAACTCGTAATGACCGTACCTAGATCAAATAGCTGTTTTCGGAATGTCTTCCATCTTCACACAAAACTAATGATATCTAGATCGAAGGTAAAACTTTGAAAAATGTTGAGATCAATGAAGTTGGTTGAATAAAAAATCAATTTGTGGTAGGGAATACATGTTCGTTATTGTTATAGCATTGATATACCTCAAGTCAATGCACAACCACATTGATCAGTCTTTATTCTTAACAAAACAGAAATGGGATTCCCATGGAGAAACAGTAGGGCGAATAAATCCCTGATTGCTCAATTTCTCTAGTTTTTTCGTTCGTTGCACTATTTCCACAGAAGCCTTTCTATAAGGGGTCTTCGATATTGGCCTTGAACCAGGAATTAAATCAATGGAAAACTCAAGTTATTTTTCTAGAGGATGTCCTGGTGAAACTTCTGAAAACCCATCAACATATTCTTGTACAATAGGTACATCTTCTATATAAACATTATTTTCCTCTCCCATAATTATTTCATTCTCTTCTTTCCTAATAATTGAATATTTTAGAGCTACTGGGTGTGGATCTAGATAAGAATCCGGTGGTGACGTTTCAGATCTAAACGTATGGTAACCTTCTTCTTCTTATAATAATTTTTCAAATCATGGTCTGAAATACAATCCATTTTGAGGAATATATAAAATTCAATCATGGGTATTACGATGAGATAAGAAGATAAAGAAAATTTATTTTCTCTAATGGGAACTGATTCACAAAACTTTGTTACGATGATACATCCCTTGTGTGTTTGGACTGACAACTCCCTTGTTAAGTCTAATTGAAAATATCTAATTGTATTAGTAAACTAGAAAGATATGAAACAATGCGATTATCAATAATCAAAAAAATCATTCTCTAAACTTGAGGAATCCTTTAAATTACCTACCACCACATATTTCAAAGCTTCCACCTCAGCAGTAGTGATCACATAAGCTTGGAATTTATCCATTGGCCTTTTCTATGGTAAGTTCCCTTGGTGCTTAGGACATTCATTTTCATAATTACTCATTTATATACAATTGTAGCATTCACAACCTCTTTCATCCCCTTGAAATCATGAGCTTGGTAACCTTTTTCACCACACTTGTTACAGAATCCCTTTCACTTCAGGAAAGTACCAGGATTTTTCTTCCAACATTTACCGCATGATAGATAATTAACTTTTTCCTTCCTCTCATTATTTTCTTTTCCATAGTGTTCATCAGATCTCTACTTCTCTTGATTTTCAATAAAGTTGTAAGACTCAGAGAATTCCTTTTCCATCTTGATAGCATGTAAGACAATATCTTCGTATGATGAGAAGGATTACGAGACTAATGCTCTATGGAGAAATGGGTTTAACCCATAAAATAAATTATAAATCTTAATTATTGGGTTATGTATATAATATGAATCATGCCTTTCTAACCTTGTAAATTTAGCATCATACATCACGATATTCTCGTCCTCTCTTTGTCTCAGACTCAGAAATTATCTTTTCATATCTGCTCAATTGTCACATGGAAAGTATTTTTCTAATAAAATCTCTTTAAACTCCATCCATTCCATATTTGATACTTTAACATCTTTCTTTTTTTTGAATCAATGAACACCATTTATCTACATCCTTTGTGAGGTGATAAACTGCCACGACAAATTTTTCCCTTTCGTTACTCCCCAAAGCAAGAAATATTTTCTCAAAGGAATTTAACCATTGGTCAGCTACTAATAGATTTTTAACCCCATTGAATTTTTGTGGTTGTTACCTCATGAAGTGTTCTAACATCGATTCTCTACGTTGTTGATCAGGGTCCTCCATACAGGTAAGGATATTATTAATAACCTGAGTGAGTTGTCCTAGTATGGTGATAAGATGATCAGAACTAGTTGCATAACTAGATCCACCCTAATTATCTTGAGTAAGAGGTAATTCCCTACATATATTACGTTCATTGGTACCATTTCCATTCTTTCCACTAGGTGCCTTTTCTAAATAGTGTCATACACTATAATAGTTTATGAATCACAATACATAATTCCAAACTTGTAAAACACACAATATAAATTGAATAGTTTATGGATATAATCCATAATCATGAAAATGTTTTCTTTGAGAAAGTATATACTCATAACCCTTTATAATGGTTTGTAAAGAAAATGATAATTATCATAATCATATTCCCTAGGAGTTTCGTAACCAAGAGTTTTGCAAAGCCCATTGTCGTGCACCAGTTTCTATTCAAGTCTTACTCAAAGCAGTGTTTTTGGGTGTTACCCCTAGTTACATCTATTCAAGAGCTTCCTCTACCTACTCATATCCAAAAAAGGATGTATTTCATGGAAAACTAAAAAAATATCTACAGTACCAAAATTATAGTAAGTTCTTCTATACTAATCCTCAAAGTCTCTCTTAGGGTAATGTTATCTAATCAGGGTTTTTCTAAATCATGTTTCCATGGTTTTTACTAAACTTCCACTGATATCAACTGTATTTCCTTGACCATAGTTACCTAATGTCGGTGCATTATTAAATAACATTGGCCTGATCACAAAATATCAAATATCTAATGACCGATTAGTTTAGTAGCCTTTGAAATACTAGATACATTCATAAGTTTTACATTACATTAAAAAATAAAAATCTACAACAGCATAGTCTCTATAGGCCACACTCATATCCCTTATACTATCCCTGTAGGTCATTCATAATATACTTCTTTGCAACCTTGTAATGATAAAACATAGAAAGGGGTGAAGTCTGATGCTCAGTAAGGATAACAGTATAGCGGAAACATTCATAAATAAGCATAAACATTTAAGGCAATGTAAGACTGAAACAAAAGCCTTTTAAACATGAGCATAAGCATAATATGGAAAAGATAAAATCAAATAATTCCATTTACATATTCAAATGTATATTCTACTAGTGTAATAATCACTTGTAATATCAATATCCACATTCATAATGATGGAATGCATAATTCCAGACTTCATAACCACATAGTCAAGGCCTTGGCCAAGACTAGAAATAGGATTTTGTCAAGTCCTTGTGACAAGACACTAGTTTTTCTCAAGAGACCTACCGATGCATCAAAGATCTATAGCGGGCTCCACCCGTCACTTACTAAGTCCAATACATTCCTCATACGAAAAGGATTATACACAACCAAAACATTCATATTAAAACTAGCATACAAAATGTCAATACTGTATCCATAAACCATTATTGGTATAAAAATAACACATCAACAGTCAAACAAATCACAAAACCTTCAATACAATATGGAATATTTTTATCATAATAAATCAACTTCAAACAAGCTTAAAATCTATAGAAGGATGTTGGCATAGATGAAATCAAAACTTTTTTAGAGAAATATATTTTTCTATTTTGAAATAATTTAAAAGAAATATAATTATAAAATGAAATTTATTTTTAAAATATTCTTATAAACATGTAAGGTAATCATCGATGATGTTCTAATGATAGAAAATAGTCATACCCAGCGTATAAGTTAAAAAAAGACATTCTTACTTTAATTTTGTCAAAAATGTCATAAAGTACCTTGTTTGGAGAACGACGAAAAAATTCCATTCAAAAAATATAAGGGAAAATAAGGGTATAAATAAATTTAACCCTTTTTCTAGTAAATATTAAAAATGGGTCGAAATACATTTTTAAGCTAACACAGATGTGGATGATAAAGAGGTCCCAGTAGATACTCACGTATAAAATAACCTCGGATAATAAATAGATTGTAAAAATAACCCTTACCTTGTACTTTTTCTTGGTAGAGGGTTGGTTAACCTCATGTATAATGGTTAAGTAATTGTTATTTAATTATAAAATAACCATATACATTAATATGATATCATATATGATCTTCTAATATTTCTTTGTTAATGATATTTTTGTAGTATCATTGTTTCGGGTGTTAACTGATTCGTTTTCCTTTATATGGTCGGTTACATAAGCCATGTTTATTATAAATAGGATGTATTTTATTCATATAGAGAATTTTATTATGTTCATAAAAATTATTTTTAATCATAAAATGAAAATTATTCTCGAATTATTACGACGGGGATTGAATTTGAGATAAGGGGAAGTTCCCTTTTATAAGGGATGTGTGGGTCACTTTAAGAAAAGTTTGAAATATTAATTTATAATAAACTCATTTTCAGATTATAATGGATCCGAAATGAATTATTTAAATAATAATGTGAGTATGCTTCTAAAACCTCTCAACCAATAGTTTTTATATAGGTTTTGGTCATCATATTAACCTTATCTTTTTTATTTAACTCTTTGTTAAATAGTTTGACATTTACCATGTCTCTTTGTATTTTTATATTATATGGTTAATAAAATTACTATAAACATCCAAGAGAACCCCAATAGGTTCATTAATGAAATATATAATATTATTAAGGGCCTTTGGATGAACCTTATATTCTTAGTAATAATATATAAACCAACAATATAGTTTTTGTTTTAAAAACTATTTTATGTCAATTTTGGCACTATTTTATATCTTGTTTTTGTTAAATTCACAACATCATTATTAATTCGAAAAAAAATATTTAATCAACCCTAAAATTTCATATTAACCTAGAAATTACTATAACTCATTAAAAGATTCAAATTATATTTATTTATATATTTATAATATCAATTATTTAAATATTTCATTTCTAAAGAAATTACTAGATCATCATTGTGTCATAAATAAATTAAATTATTTAATTTCTAAAAATTATAAATAAAATACTATTATTTTTAAAATCTTTTTATATTTATAATGAATATTTATAGTCGAATTTATATTATCTATAACCCTATATTAAAATGGTTTAGTTATTAAACATTGATTTAAACTCTTTTAACTCATCTTTAAGTATAATAATAATAAATGTCCTAATATAATTCATGTGGACCAAAACGATCATATTTTATTCCTCATATTGTTTTTGGTCGAATTAAACTTATCCAATAGAATTAGTACATGTTTTAGGGAAATAATATTATCATTTTTACCCTTAATTACCATATTTACTTTTAATCGTGGTAAATAAAAGTAAAAATTTACAATTCACCAAAAATTATTTTCATCTTATTGAGCCACATTTAAATTAATAATTTTAACCCTGCCTATCAGATGTTTGAAATTCAACTCACAGAAGTGGTAAAATTATTTTTTATACAAATTTTCAAATGCTCCTGGGAGGTGGGTAAAAGATGGTTAAAAGTTCAATAAACTTTTATATATATAATATTATTTAAAAAATGACTCCAATGAATTAAATTGAACATATGTAGGTATTATGTATCTATTTTTAAGTAAAATAAATTTAAATAAATAAGTTTTTATTTTAATTAAAAAGTCATTTTTAATCAATAACATATTTTTTTCACTATTCTTCAATAATTGAATGTTTTCAGAAAAATACCAAATATTCACACTAAGAAAATTTCGATATTATGAATCCGAAAATGAAATCTATTTTGAAAAATAAAATTTATAAATTTTTAAAAAGTGTATATTACTATTCATACAGGCTATTTTGATTGGCCACGATGTGTTAGAATCTCGATGTTGTGTACATTGCAAACTATTGCATTATTCAAAGGGAAACATATCATGGAAGCTTGGGGTGTTACATTTCCCTTAAATACACCGATAACCATAAATTTTAGTTGGTTTCCAAAGGAATCCTAGTTTGTGTGTGAGATAAACTCTGTAGGCCACCATCAATAGTTATTAGAATTAACCATCCTATGTACATAACATAGAAGTATGCATGTATAATGAATAAAACATAGATATGGGAAAATAAATACATTCTAGATAATGTTCTAGAAGGGGAATCAAAAGAATCTACCTACTTCTCTATAGGCTAAAATTGATGAACTCGGTTACCATGTGTATCTATAAATATATACATATAAGTAATCATATATATAGATAATATGTATAAATTTCTATGAAATATATACCTGATGAAATTTATAGGCATATACATGGATAGTAGCTGTTATCTAGGCTCAAGGAATAACTCATGTGTCCATAACTAGTTTAACGAGCTATAATCTCTAACAAAGGGTACATCCCATTGATCTCATATGAATGTGAGACATCTTTCTTGTCACTTGAGCTGGTGTGGTGAGTCATAATTCCCAACACCCTATATAAGGGAATGTGGAGTGATATTTTCATCATTGAAATAAGATTACATGGGGTGAGACATCATTCCCATCACCCAACCTAATGGATTATGAAACTCTATTATCAAATGAACCTTTAACCATTGTCCGATAGTAAATAATTGTTATATACTAATAATAATATCAATGCTGGTTTACCTCTAAAACATTTTAATCATTTAATACAATTAGACTAAGGGTTCATAATTCATATAATCTTTGTTTTTATTTATATAAAATGTGTTTTGGCCTTTACACCCACTTCCATAAAATTAAATGATTCCACTTAATTAAGTAAGAATTTCATTTCAAATTTCATGACAATCAAAACACATAGAAGGGGTTTTTTTCAAACCAACATTTACTTAAAAGATGAAAAATTCCTATAACACACCCAATGGTGCGGTTTCTAAGAGGTAGGTAACCTCTAACAATTTAATATTAGTCTATGGGTATATCAAATCATGTTTTTAATAATTTACGAAAGAAATATACATTGAAAGGCATCACATAGATATGTTTACTCTGTGTAATGATAGTGATGTTATTAAAACATCTCAACATTTAAGAAAAATTATTAGACCACCTCCCTTAGGTCCATAGGCAACCACTTGTGTAGTATCAGCTGATGATTCAAAGAAGGAGATAAGAAATTGGTTGACCATACCAACACCCTAAAAATAGAGTATATGAGATCACACCAAAATAGAACAAGAGATGGTACGATAAAATTTGATAAGAATAACGGGGACTAATTAGTTTATCTCTATAGATCTAATGTGACCCATGGTGATGATATCAATGTTTATATGGAGGAGAAACAATAAAGCCTAGGAGGAGTGGTTAGAGAGGAGCTCTCGAAATGAATAAATGAGGGATTTCTATCAGTTGGAGAAGAAGAAAAAGAAATGAAGGGGAATAAAAAATTTTTAAGGGAGGAATAGTTAAATCACCCATTAAAATGGTTTCACAAGATTTCCCTGCATAATTAGACATACATTTCACCAACCTTGTGCCAAGTACTGCCTAAGAACCCCACTCGCATGGGCTAAGAATGTGGTTTGAATAACTAAGGGCAATGGTGAGGAATTCCACAAGAAAAACCTTTATAGTTTTTTGAATTGGCATGAGACCTAGGTCTCATGGATGTAGAAAAACCATGCAGCCTACATTTTGCACTAAGTTCCCTACTTGGTTGAGCCGTAGGGTTTGTAATAATCATAATCTAATCATGTGGCCCACTCTATTTCTCTAATTTTATGAGCTCTGGCCTTCAAATAAGCCCTAAACACCCCTAAGACCTTCATGAGGCTATAGGGAACCCTCAATAGGATAAAAAAGGATTTGAAAAAACAATGGTCCATACCTTCTTGAAAATTAGAGTCTTTGAACCTTTCGGGTGGATAGAGATATTTTAGTTGAATTTTCAAAAGTTGCAATATAGGTTGATGAGTTCCCCCATCATTAGACTCCCAGAAGATTTTTTTGTGTATCTGGTGTTCTGTGATGCCACTAGAATTGGGTTTTTATTCATTAAAATATATATTCAGTATATAATTTATTATAAGTCTAGACATATGAGACCCCATGACCAGAACATCATGACCTACAATTTTAATCTACTAGTAGTGTTATTTACACTAAATATGTAGTGATACTACCTCATGGGAAAACTATTTATCATATAATCTTACCATAATAGTAATATCCATATCTTTTCACATAAATATGTTAACCTAAGGAACATAAAAAGGACACATTTCAATTATTATTATTACATTGAGATTGTATATACTCCAAGATAAGGAAACATGGTGATAGATTCTCTAAAGAAGAGGTCTAATAAACTATTTTTAAGATAGTAATGAGAGAATTTTTCCTTGTATAAGAAGTTTTTAGTGGGTAAATTTGGTTTTTTAACTCTAGTTGATGGTTGTTACCCCTTTGATTCTTCAGCATGTAAGGAGGTTTGGCTCAAGGATATCAATTATATGGATTTGAAAGGATAGATATCCAATAAGCATGTTCCTAATGTATTTTCATAAGGGAGAGAGAATATCATTCTTTTTTTAGGATCGAAAATGGTACTAGTGATTCTATAAGTGGATGTCCTGAGAGAGTTTCATACACCCCCTTATCAGTACATCCATGAATGGAAAAATGTACTAGTACCTTTGGTGTCAATTTTTGTGGGTAGGTAGAATAGTTTTGTGGATGAGTTTATCTCTAAACACCTCACCTTCCAATAGGTGAAGTTAGATCACTAGGTTGTTGTAGGTTTGGATCAACACCTTGAGGCGCTGGAGTGAAAGTGAGATAGTACCTCCCTTGAATTTAAAAGAGGACTTACGTGACTAGATAATGGTTCCAACTTCATATGGGTGATCGTAAACCGACTCACCAAGTCACCCTAATTTCTATACATTCAATAGAAGAGTAAAATGGAGAGATTAGGGTGTCTTAACATATATGATATAATCCACCTTCATGGATTTCCCTTATTGATCTTCTCATACAATGATTCATGCTTAACATCTCCTTTATGTACATGATTAAAAAGATGATTTAGGGAATCAGTTCTAGTTGAGAATGGTGCTTCACCCCTAGATAGAAGAACATACATATCATATTATTCAGGTTCTAGAGGAAATGAATTATGCTTTCATGTTGGAATTTAGCCACAGCTGATATGATCAACTTCCTTTGGTTTATTTTATGTATAAAAATATTTAACACTCCACCATCGATATGGATGTATTTTATGCCTTTTACAGAATAACTTGTAAGTCATCATTGTTCTGGACTAAAAATGGTGATTCAATACTCATGGTCCTATATTTGGTGATATAAACAATAGATACAGTACATAATATCCGGGGTGGATATAGACTGCCCAGATTCATTAGATGTCTTACATTGACCGATGATGGAGGACATTGGAGTTCTATAAGGTATATCGAGTGCTCTAGATGATATCATATTGGTGGGGATTTTGGATTTTTTCAGGTTTCTAAGTTATCATTGGGATTAATTATCCCTTTCTATATTATATTTATGGTTAGAAAGGTGGTGCAGTACACATCACTTCCACAAAAGTTAGACCAGATACATGGTTTCTTCTATGTGTCGCAGCTGATGAGGTATGTGCAGGACCTATTCTATGTTATTTACTAGGTTCATCTGGACATCAAGGATAGTGATACCATTTTAGAGAACCATGTGGAGATCAGAGATTAGTGGTGTAAGATCCTTCATTGGAATGTGATTCCCTAAGTGCATGTTTTATGACAGTATTGGAAACTTTTGTGAGAGTATCTTTAAGAAGAAAAACTAGATGCAAGCTCAATAACATCATCTTTTTTGTTTTATTTTTTCATTTTAGGATGAGAATACCCAGTTTTAAAAGAATTTAACAACTTTTTTCCTTGGTAACACTTTTGAATATTTAAAATAATATTTTTAGAGTTTAGTGTGGAGTCAGTGTGAGATTTTGAGGGGCGTGGATCAACAGTGATGATATTTTAAAAATATAAAATATAGTATAGAACAAATGAAATATTCCTATAATAATTGAAAATATCATGAATTTTGTCTGATATAGGAAAACTGAGAGCTCTATTAAATTCCAAATGTGATTTTTTCCTAGTCGAGACATAATCTTTGTACATGTTGGGTGTTTTGTTTAAGGGAATTCATGGGCCAATTGCAAAAGAATAAATTATTTAGATTATTTATTTTTTATTAATTAGATACAACCTATTACCTATTTTATTTAAACATTTTATGTCAAATTTCTTGTATTATTCACATATCCCTATATATTGGATAATACTGAGGATGATATATTTTGCAGATGACAATGGGATCATCGACTAGTGATTAGTTTTCCAAGATGTTTGGCATCATCAATTGAGTTGATGGATCACCCAAACAATAACATGTAAATATTTATTCATCAATGATTGATTAAATTACATGGTCGGATAATTTATAGTTTCTATTAATACATGTTTTTTATTCCTGTATATGGAACATTAATTAATATCTTTAAAAAATTTATTCTTCGATCAGTTGTTGATTTGGAGTAAACTATTTTTTTCCCTGAATTATGAATTGATACATAATTTTTTATCCCTTTTTATTATTCAATGTTTGTCATTTTATTTATAAAAGTATTAAATACAATAAAAAAATGGTTGAAATTATTTCCAAATGTTTTCTGTTTCATTTTATATCTTATAATTCATATAATAGTAATCATTAGTATTTCTTTTGTCTGATGGTTTGATTATACCTAGAAATTGGACATTATAAAAAAGTCATTTGGCGTAATAGATCATTATATAATCTTCATATTTAAGTTCAAAGGAATAATTAGGGTGTGATGATGTTGATAGAAGATGTGGGATTAGATTGAGGGTTATTATCTGACAAGTTCTTGTTTCAGTGTTGAGCTGCAACATGAAGAAATTTCAAGTCAATGGGTGTCTAGAATCCATCGACCAATAATGATTCAAGTTGGGTAAGCCATGATTTGGGATTCCAGGTGATGACCATGGTGGGATTGAATGCCTAGTATGGGTGGGAGATACGTGTAAAACATACAATAATTTCATTGAAAATATGAAATATATGCCTTCTAGTTCATAAGAACACACAATATGCGGATCCCCTTCTATGGTAACTAGGGTTTACACACAGAAATAAATATCATACATTGTGAAACTTTTCACACATTATGTAACCCTTTTTCAATGATTCAGAATCTACCCTAGGGGTAGATGGGAATGGACATGACCGGTGGGCATATAAATGATCATCGTACATAGGCATGTTATGTGTGTACAAGAAATACCATTATAAACGGGCATGACTAGTGCACATGGGAATATCTAGATAACATAGACACATGATCAGGCATTTATAGACATACAAAAAATGCCATGTATTACCAATACACAACATGTATTAATTCCAAGGTTGATTGGAGCCCCATTTCTATTAAGTCTAGTTGAATTCCAATAAGGTATGTTCCCTTGGTCTATCCCAATGAGGGTACAATTTGGAATCTCATACTGAATATTGGGTAACTAATCCCCACTATAGGTTAGTTATGGATATCTAGGTATCTCTCAGTGTGTCCTATGATGTGATGCTCTATCATTTTTTTCGAGGATGGGTCAAGTATCCCATTACCAACATCTAGGGTGTGTGATACCCATCCTAGTGTTTTACACCATGTATTTTTAGGTATCCCCGGTAGGGCCTATGTGTGATCTACTATCTATCTTTTTACATCCTATGAGTTCAAGTGAACACCACTTCTTTGCAATACATGCTGATCATGACCTCTCAAATAAGTACTGTCGGTAATATAAAGACCTGAAAAGTGAATATTGATGAGAGTTACCTTGAAGCCTCGGGTGGAATACTGGGATAGTAGAATGGTTGTGGATATTCCATGAAACTTACTGTCCTTCTTGGATAATATTTTGGTTTTATGATATTTTCTTGTAGTTTTCTCACTTTATGATTTATGTTTGGTGATTTAGGTGTGTCCTACTATTTATTTTTATTCTAACCCCCATGGACTCTGACCACACATGTCATATCTTATGAAGATGACAAACCTTTCGATGATGTTCTAGGAGGACCAGGAGAAGGTGTAGCATAACTATGCTAGGTGGACCATAGATGGTTCCATGAGATGTATCTCATCTATAGTATAACATTTAGTAGTAGGTTGGACTCTTTTCCAATTTTGGTTGGTTTTTATTTGTCCCTTTTTTATTCCCTTAATTTTTTTCCATACTCTAATGTTGGATTTAGCTATTTTAATTCCTATTAAGTATCAATTGTGTATTCCTTTTTCATATTATAATCAAGTTTTTACGTGTTTGAGTGTGTATAAATACCATTGGTTAAAGCCTCCTATGACAACCCTACTTTATTTACACAATTAAACATGATTTATTACATAAAATCCTCACTTGATACAACATGAATGATTGATTGATCTAGTGTCTTTGAGGGTTAGGAACATTACATAACAACTTAAAACATGAAACAAAACATATTTATTGAAAACTTCCTTCACATGACTTATACATTCCCTCATACTTAGCATTCTATGGGATAACCTGAGGGCATGCATAAGAAAAGTGTGAGATATAAAGCCCAGTAAAGGAATAAACATTGAATAAAATTAGGAATACAAAACATGTTAGAAAATAGGCTTATTAATGGAGAACAAGAGAAACATGAACATAAAATCGTGATAAATCATGATAATAATAACATGGAAATGTGGCAACAACATTTAACATGGAATTAGCATTAGACAAGGATCATTGTACAAGGAGTATTTGTAAACCCTCATTAAACATGAAGCATGAGTAAACCCTTGTTTCTATTGAATTAGCACGATTAAACACTCATTGCACATGGAATATCATGATACTATACTTTACCCAATGCATTGGACCACTATCAGGGAACACACTTCATAAACATTTTATTTCATGCATAAGTGTGACACCTAGATCATTAAACACGGATTCGTTAATCATCATCGTTTATTCCAAGATAAAGTAATGAACAATTAATACCTAAAACCCTTTAATCAATAAGTAAATGTGAATAATGGTGAAAACCCTTGATAGAGAAATGGGAATGGTATTCACTACACAATGACATTGGCTTGGAAACGTGGTGCAATTTCGGTAGCATAACGGTGTGACATAAGAATTCATAAAAATGGTTGATGAGAGAGAAATGGGTTTATCATTATATGTACATGAAATGTAAAGTAAGTGGGTCATTTCGATACATGTCCCAACAAATGTAATGAAATTTAGATACATAATACAAAATAATTTCTTGAATGTAAATAAGGAGACATAAATTTCTTATGAAATTTAGGCATGGTAACAGGTGTACATGAAAGGAATTAATGAGAAAGAAAGGGGATCTTTCATTATTCAAAAATGAATAGGACAATATAGGGGAGGTGAGAAATCTTACCCAAACATTTATAATTCAAAATAAAAGGGCATAACAACATAAGGAAACTTGGACCTAAATAAATAATGTGATAATCCCATACTTGGATGTGTGATCCCAAAGGCTTGGGAGAGGCTTCTTTGGAGCATGGGGCACCTTGGGAGGATTATAGAGAGAGGAGGAAAGATTTCGGATGAACTCAAAAGGCTTTTAGTGAAGAGGAAGTGATATCTTGGGTGGGTTTATATAGGAAAGGTGATGGAATTATTTATTATTTTGGTTTGGGACCCCACACATTAAACTAATAAAAACCACAAACCAGACAATAGTTTTTGCCCATGGTTTTTCATAAAGGTTACTAGAAGAGAACATTTTATTAGGCCAATGTCCTAACATCTTAAAATAATATGATTCTTTATGTGGAGGTGAGTCACACTCTCAAGGAAAAAAATTTAAAAAGACAAAATGTTTTATAAGCATTGAAGGATCCACTAAAGCTTTGTAAATTAAATCAAGAAAACTCAAAATCACATTATTTTAATGGTAAAACATATACTGGAAACAAATAATGTTTATAGTATTTTATTACATCACTATCTGTTCATTATGATGTCATAGAACATATTATATTTTTAAATGGTATTTAATTTTTACCCAAGAATTCGACTATCTCAGAAAGTTATAAAAACATCACCATAGGATAATTTAGACATCCTGATTCTAAAAATAGTATTAATTTTATCTAAATAATTTTCTAAATATATTAATTTTTAATTTTAAAATAAAAACCTACATTAATCGAAAATTCATGGGTTTTGACGAAAACAAATTTCAAACCTTAATAAAAATTACAATTGAATTCATAAAATTATATGATCATTTATAATTAATAAAAATTAAATTAATAATAATTAAAATAATAATTTATTGAAATATTATTTAATTCAGAAATCCATTAATTAGTCAAAATATATTTCTTAGTTGAATATTAATTTAAAATAATATTTGGGCTTTAAAAACTACTTACAAAGTAACAATAATAAAAATAATGTATATTGTCTATAAAAGAATAATGTACATAATCATAGTATTGTGGTCTTGTTACATAACCCTTTATAAACCCACATAAGACCTTAGGATAAGGTGAATGATGGTGACCTACTCTTGGGGTGGCTCAGATTACATTTCTCTTGTGGTAATCTCTATCAAAATATACTTCTATTATAAGCGATTCCGCTAGAAATTAATGTATTCAAGATCATCTTGGGATTGGTATAGAGCGAATCCCAATAACACCACCACCTTTTGGAGCTCCAAAAAATGGGCTTAGTATGTGGCCAGTCTACTGGAGAAGGACATCACTTATATTTTCCATGTAAATTGGATTTTTAAAGCCCTATATTTATACTAATCATGTGATCACAGTTCAATGCCTATATTAGCAATGGTCACAATTCTTAACAGAATTTTAAAATCCAATACATAGAACCAAATAAGTGCATATGTATTACATAACAATAATAATATAGTTAAATAGACCCATAATAATTTTCATTAATGAATTTTTGGGTCGTTACAATCTTCTCCCCTTATGAAATTTTACCCTTGAAATTTCATTTTCCCACACTAAAACAAATGTGGGTAACTCTTCTTCATCACTTCTTCTGATTCCCATAGCGCAGCTTAAAACTTGTGGTTTTTTCAAAACACATTTACAATGTGTATTTTCTTATTTTGTAGAATTATTCTCTGCAATCTAAGATCATAACTTGTTGCTCCTCGTATGAAAGATCATCCTCTAGCTATACTACCTCTGAAGAGAGTACATGTGAAGGGTCTGGTATGAACTTCTATAAGAGGGATACATGAAAGACATCATGTACCTTGTCCATGGTAGGTGTAAGTACTAGTCGATAGGCAAAAACCCCTAAAAAATCAAGAATATTTAAGGGGGTGATGTACTTAGGACTTAACTTCCCTTTCTATACAAACCTTGTGACCTTCTTCAATGGAGATATGTGTAGAAATACCATGTCTCCAACATTAAACTCAAGGTATTGTCGAATATTATATGAATAAATCTTCTATCGAATCTGGGATTCCTTGATATGTTGCTCAATTGTTTTCACCTCTACGCAATTTCATCAACCATTTCTAGTCCTAGTATCTTACACACATTGACTTCATCCCAACATGCTGGTGTTCTGCACATCATCCCATACAAGGATTCATAAGCTGCAATTCAGATGATCGAGTAGAAACTGTTATTATAGCAGAATTAAACCAAAGAAAAATAATGGTACCACCCACCTTTTAAGTACATACAAGATGATCTTAACATATTGTCCAGTGTCTAAATTGTTTACTCATATTGGCCATCAGTTAAGGGATGATAAGTTGTACTGATGTTTAGTTTAGTATCCAGAGCATGTTGAAGACTCTTCAAAAACATAGAGGTGAATCTGGGATCTCAATCGGATACAATAGATCGTGGTACTCCAAGATTCCTTACCACGTCCCTAATATATATCTTTTCTATTTTATCCAATGATAAATCCTCTTGAATGGAAATAAATTTTGAAAATGTTGTAATAGAATTCACAACAACCAAAATTGCATTGTTTCCTTTGGATGTATTCGGATGTCTGGTGAAAAATTCCATGCTGATGTTCTCCCATTTCCATACTGGTATGGGAAATGGTTGCATCATCCCCTTATACGTCTGCCTCTCTCTCATCACTTGTTGACAAACTAGGAACTTTGATGTATACTCAACAATCTCTTTCTTCATTTTATCACACCAATAATACTCTTAGATAAATCAATATTTCTTGGTGTTTATTGGGATAATAGAGAGATTAAAACTATGTGCATCATCCAAAAATTCCTTCTTTATCTTCGAAAGTGATGGAACACATAGTCTTTTTCCAAATCTCATAATTCCATCCTCATTAACATTGAACTCTAGGGATTTCTCTTTTCTAATTGCTTCCACTTTCTTCTAAATTTCCACATCATCTTTTTGATCATCCTTTAACTTTTCCAAAAGATATGGTTGACCAATCTTTTCTGAAAGGATTGTTGATGTTACATTATTCATGATTCCCATGTCCATCTTAATCAAATATATAAAGATTGTATCCTTTTCAATTCTCATCAATAATAGAATCATTGGGTCCTTCCTACATAGAGCGTCCTCCACCTTGTTCACTTTCCTAGGGTGGTAATAGATTGAGTCATCATAGTTTTTGATCATATTTAACAATCTTCATTGGTGTATGTTCATCTCTTTATGTGTGAATATATACTTGAGGATTTTTTGGTCCATATATATTTCACACCTCTCCCCAAAGAGATAATTCTTCCAAATATTTAAATTGAAGATCACCGTAGCCAACTCCAGATCATTTTTTAGATAATTTTTCTCATGAAATTTCAATTTCCTTGAAGCATAGGCAATGAATTTTTCATTTTTCATCAACACATAACCTAGTCCCTTTTTGAAAAGCATCATTGAATACCACAAAAGGTTCTCCACTTCTGGGAAATGTGTGCACGAGCGTAGTGATAAGCCTAGTTTTTAAACTCCAAAAAGCATTCTTGGCATTCATCACTCCAAGGAAACTTTACTCCCTTCTGAGTTATCTTGGTATGAGCATCGGAAAATCATGATAAATTTCTCACAAATCATCAATAATATCCAGCTAACCCAAAGAAGCTATGAATATTTGTTAATGATGTAGGCCTCGACCATCCATCCATTGCATCTGTCTTGGAGGGATCCATAGATATCCCATTACATGTGATGATATAGCCCATGAATGAGACCTCCTTCAACTAGAACTCACATTTTTTTACATTGCATAGATCATATCCTTTCTCAAGGTCTCTAGTATAGTTATTAGATGCTCCTCAGGCTCCTCCTTGGTTTTGGAGAATACTAGAATATCATCTATAAAGACTACAACAAATTTTTTGAGGTAATATCTAAAGACTATATTCATAATGTCCATAAATATTGTTAGAGAATTAGTGAGATTTAAAGGCATTACTATGAATTCATAGTTCCCGTATCTTATAAGAAAAGTAGCATTGGGGATATCTTCTTTCTTCACCATTACATGATAATATCCCGACTGCAAATTAACCCTGGAGAAGTATTGTGCTCCACACATCTAATTAAACAAGTAATCAATTCATGAGATAGGATAACTATTCTTTATAATGATTTTGTTATGCTCATGATAATCGAGGCCAAGATAAATTCACCCATCATTCTTCATCACGAAGAGGAATGGTGCACCCCATGATGAGACACATGGACATATAAACCCTTTATCCATAGTCTCCTGCATTTTTTTCTTCTAATCATCAAGATTCACAATAACCATTCTATATAGAGTCTTGGATATTGGAAAAACCCCATGTAGAATATCAATTGAGAATTAAACATGCCTTCTAAGAGGAAGACCATGAAATTATTCAGGAAACACTTCAGTGAATTCCCTAAAAATATACATGTCTTCAATGATGGTTTCTTCCTTAGACTCAATCATCTGAGCCAGATATGCATGCTCATAGGGAAGTAGTATCCACACATGAGATTATGGAGTTAAATAAGATTCTTCTTTCTATTGGAACTTGTACAGAATCAGGGGTTGATTCTACACATGAATAGTTATTTCCCTCTCATGAAAATTTTTGTAGGCTCTATATAATGAAATCCATTTCAGGATAATAATTGCTTCAAATTCAAATAGAGGGAGTATGACAAGGTTCACCGAGAAGTTCAATCCAAAGATTAAGATAGGGGAGGAGTTATATTCATAGGATGCAATGATTTCCCCATTTTCTATACTCAATGACATCATTACTTCCATGATTTATGGTGGTGTTTATATTTTTCTATTAAACCTTTGGGATATAAAAGAATTCATAGAACCAGGATAAAAAATTATGTTCGCTATTCTTGAATGAATAACTAGCGTACCTATCACCACTTTGTTTATGGGGTTCATATCAACAGTAGTGATGGAAAAAGCTCACCCTTTCTTTCATGGAGGTTTTTGGTTGCCTCCCAAAACATTTGTCTTAGAGAACGGATTTTCAAGATGCCCAGATTCTATTTAGTTTAACAAATGAACAACACATTGAGAGTCGAACAGATCATTCCTCTTCTCTGTCGCAGTTGCGGGTTTTTCTTGTTAGCTCTTAATGTCTAAGTTCCCTTCTCTTCCACACCTAAAGAATTTCCTCCTCCCCTTTAGGAAATATACAGGGTGATTCTTTTCACATATTTGGAAAGTGGTGTGCAAGATTTTCTTAGCACCATTGGATTTATCCATCGGACCACTAGAATTATATTACACCTTATACTACTTATCCCCATGATACCCTTGAGGTTCACTGAACTCTATTTCATCCTAGTGGGAAAATAAAACAACTTATTCATAGATTTAGACATTTTAGGTCAAAAGGGATTTCTGTAGGATAAGTTTCATCCCACTAATGAAGTGGTCAAACTTTCATTCGAGGGTAACAAAAAAGCCAGAAGTGTGTTGTGCAAGACTTGGGAAGGTTGCCTCATACACTCCAACAGATTCTTCATCTTTCTTCATGAGGGAAATGAAGTCTCTTTCCATCATAATATAGAGGGTTCATGAAAAATATATATCAAAAAACATCTTCAAGAAATAAATCAATTCTAATGCCTCAATCTCATCATCAGGCTTCATATATTTGATTATTTTCCACCATTGATCGGGTTCACCATCCATATGATTAGCATCCGAATAAACCAACTCTTGTTCTGAACATTGAAGGATGTAGAATATATTCTCAATGGAGTTGATCCATTGTTCGGCGATTAAGGGATCATATGAGCCATTAAAAGTAGGAGGCCTTTGTCTCATGAAGCTCTCGATAGCAACTACTTATTTCTTGGGGGCGGTGTTTGAACGTTCCTTTTGACCCATGTTTCTATTAAATACTACAGTTAACTGAGAGAGTATCATGAATAAGTTCAAGATTCCTGCTCCCATCGGATTGGGCATCTCATTAGAACAATCGTCACATTGGTCATCACCTCGATTGTTAGCCCGAGACTTCTTATTACCAGCTATTGGATGGAATAAAAGGAAATTTAGGGGTAACACGTAAAGGGTAATCCAGAAAAAATAATATGACATATAAATAGCTTTTATTTACTTAACTTATGAATCTATAGGCTTCAATATCTGTTATCCATGATTTACTTTATAATATATATATTTAGGGGATTTTTTTAATTTCATTAATTATGGTTCATACTAAGAATGTGAATTTAACAATGCATATCCCCTAGGAGTGTCATAACCAAGAGTGCAAAAGGGCATGTGGTCGTGTATTGGGATACCTCGGGTCAAGCCCGAAACTCCTTGTTGGGGTCTTCACCCCTAGGTACATCTGTGCCAGAACCACCTCTACATGCTCATATCTATATATGGATGTATTTTTTTGAAAACCCACTTACTCAATACTCACAAAAAATTAGTGATGCTTTTATTATACATAGTCTTATCCCTAAGGCTTCACTACAGTTTTCTAATCCTAATCCCAAAAAATAACAAAACCTATCCCTTGATATTAAGTATAACAACCTTGATCTTTAATTCACATTTAAACATGATTTATTACCTAAACATTTCACATGATAATACAAGGAAGATCGAGAGGTCATGTGTCTTGGGGATTAGGAACATTACATAACAACTAAAAACATGAAACACAACTTCTTTATTGAAAACTTCCTTTACATGACCACTACATTCCCACATACTTAGCATTGCATGGGATAACCTGAGGACATGCATAAGAAAAGGGTGAGATATAAAGCCTAGTTAGGGAATAAACCTCTAATAACAAGAGGAATACAATACATGTTATAAAATAGGCATATCAATGGAGCACAATAGAAACATGACCATAAAGGCATGTTAAATCATGATAATCATAACATGGAAATGTGATAACAACACTTAACACGGAATTAACATTATCCAAGGCTAATTGCACATGGAGCATGAGTAAACCCTCATTACACATGAAGCATGAGTAAACCGTCATTGCACTTGAATTTTCATGAGTAAACACCAATTGTACATGACGTATCATGATACTATTCTTTACCCAATGAATTGGAGAACTATCAGGACACACCCTTTGTAATCATTTCATTTCATGCTTAAATGTGCAACATGGATCATAAAATATGGATTCATTAAGTGTAATAATTTATTACACAATAAAGTAATGTGGAATTTATACGTGAAACTATATAATCAATAAGTAAATGTTCATAAAGGTGAATACCTATGATAGAGAGATGGGCATGGTATTTACTACATAATGACTTTGGCATGGAAAAGCATGGTTCAATTTCGAAAGCATAACTGTGTGACATAAAAATTCATAAAAGTGTTTGTCGAGAGAGAAATTGGTGTCCCATAATATGTACATGAAATGGAAATTAATTTTATCATATAGATACATGTCCCAACAAATGTAACGGAATTTAACTACGTAATTCAAAATAATTTCTTGAATGTAAATGGGGAGAGAGAAATTCCTTACGGAATGTTGGCATGGAAACAGGTGTAAATGGGAGGCATTAATAAGAGGGAATGAGGATATCTCATTATTCAAACATGAAGAGTGCAGTATGGGGGAGGTCTGAAATCATACCGCAACATTTATAATTTAAAATAAATGGGCATAACAATATAAGGAAACATGGATATAAATATGGAAAGTTGGAATCTCTTACATGGATGGGTGATCCCAAAGGAATGGGAGAGGCTTGAAAGAGGATTCTTGGGATCATAGGGAACCTATGGAGGATTCTAGAGAGATGAGGGAAGATTTTGGACGAACTCCAAAAGAATTTAGTGAAGAAAACTTGGGACCTTGGATGGGTTTATATAAAAAAGGAGGGGAAATTATGTATTATTTTGGTTTGGGACACCACACATTAAACTAATCAAAACCACAAACCAACAAATAGGTTTTGACCATGGTTTTTTTGAAATAAGATTAGAAAAAAATGTTTTATAATGTCAATGGAATAACTTCTTTAAATAATAGGGTCTATAATGTGGAGGTGAGTCACACTCTCAAGGAAATCAATTTAAAAAGGAAAAATTTTTTATAAGCCTTGAAGGGTCCACTAATGATTTGTAAAATAAATCAGACAAATCCAAAATCAGATTATTTTAATTATAAATAATATATTGGCCAATCATGATGTTTAAAGTATTTTATTACATCACTATTGGGTCATTATGATGTCATAAAACATACTATACATTTAAATGGTATATAATATTTACCCAAAAATTCGACAGTCTCGAAAAATCACGAAACATTCACCGTGGGATAATTTTGACATCCTGATTCAAAAATAATATTAATTTTATCTAAATAATTTTCTAAATATTTGAATTTTTACTTCTAAAATAAAAACCTCTATTTATCGAAAATTCTTGGGTTTTGGAAAAAATAGCATTCAAACCATAATAAAAATAAAAACTGCATTGATAAAATAATATGATCATTTATATTTAATAAAAATATATTAAATAATTATATTAATAATTTATTAAAATATTATTTAATTCAAAATTCCATTAATTCCTCAAAATATATTGGTCAGTAGAATATTAATAAAAAATAAAATTTGTGCATTAAAAACTAATTACAAAGTAACAATAATAAAAAAAAATTATATTCTCCATAAAAGAATAATGTACATAATCATAGTACTAGGTTCTTGTTACATAACCCCCTAATACACCCGCATAAGACCTTGGGGTAATGTGCATGATGGTGACCGACTCTTGGGGTGGATTTGATAACATTGCTTGAGTGGTAATCTCTATCGAATTCCACATCACTCATAGGAAGTTCCACTCGAGATTAATGTATTCAAGCTCAGATTGATCTTGGTGAAAGGAGAATCCCAATAACACCACCTCATTTCCGATATCCGACAAAAGGTCCTCACCTGGGTCCAGTCTACTGGATGAGGCCATCACTTCCTTTGTTTGAGTAAATTGGATTTGTTAAAGCCCTATATTTATACTAATCATGTGATCACTGTTCAATGGCTATATTAGAAATAGTCACACATCATAATGGTATTTTAAAATCCAAAACATAGAACCAAATATGTGCATAAGTTTCATATAACCATAAGAATACATTTTAATTGACCAAGAGGAATTTTCATTACTGAATTTTTCGGTTGCTACACCTCCTATTTCTGTGATATGCCTACATGGCACTGGTGATCATCCCCTAGCCTATTTAGGTGGGCTTATGGTGTCACCCTCATCTAGTCATCAGTCATGTGTACCCCAATGAGTGAGTTCATGAAAACAATACTATAAATATCCTATTTTAATATGTGATTTTGAGCTCCTTTAATCATATCCTAATTGTTAATAAATGAAATGGAATATAGGGGATGATAATCACATCAAAACAAATTATTCTATCTGTTTCTATACAAAATTATATACTACTCCAAAATGTTGAGAAAAGGATGGAACCATTCATTTCATAGAAATTATCATTTATTTATTTAAATATATGTCTATGGGAGAATTTTTTGTATATGAAACAAGATAGATATAAAAAATACATCATAGTTTTCTATAAATTAATCCCCCAAGTGATAAGATTTTTAATATAGTATTCGTTTGGATGTTTAAAATAAATTTATTAAGAAATATAATTTCAACCCATATTTGAGAAATAATTTAAAATAGTTCAAGGGTAAGACATAAAACTACCCCTTTATCTTATTTTCCAATTAACCTACACCCCTGTTCATAAACATGTTTGATATAAAAATACCAAGGGGGAAAACATGAATAATATACCTCATTTTAAAATTTAAAAGGATTATCCATAAATTCTTGATTTTCTGAATTTTCCGTAATTATCTTTATATTTGTGTTGATTCCCACTCATGGGATGCTCTTTACTGCATATTTATCAAAATAGGTTTGAACACACAATGATTGGTTTTCTTCCATTATTTTATAGTTCACACACCACATCATCCAACACCCCATTTTTCCACTCATTCAAGTCCCTCTATGGTAGTACACATAAAATATAAAAGGGAACAATGAGGTGTTTTTATTACTCCATAGTATTAGCTACAAGGTTGAGAATTCTATCTCCACCAAGATCTTACATTATTTTTATCATTGAAATTGGTAGATCTCTTCATGCTAGTTTTAGTTTTTCTTTTCTAATTATAACATCATTTGGGAAGAATGGTATTTTTCTATATTTGGATTCCTCATTATGTAGAATATAATTTTACACATTTTCTAATAAATAAAATGAATCTACTGGTGTTATTTTCTATAATATTTACATGATTATCCTTTTGGTTTGGATGAAGATTCATACAATTTTCAAAAGTATAACCAGGATCATTAAACCTTTAAATAAATTTTTCTATAGTATTAAGTCATCATCCTTGGATAACCTCTCATGAAATTCATGTTTCCCTTAATGTTAATAAATTGGGTCCTCTTTGTCACGTTTAGTTTCTTGAGACTTATCTATCTCTTTATCCATCTAAAACTAGTTAGGACACACTATCAACAACTTTATCTAGATATAATTTGATTTCGTATATGTTTTATTGGTTTATTCCTGACATTTTTTGTATCCTTTTTAAGTAACACCATCACTGACTCTTATAGGATTTCAACTAATAAAACAAATTATCCCTCTCTTAGATTGATTATTTTGTTGAATTTTGATTCCATAATTTATACATTATTTCCATGGTATGTTTATAATTTTCCATTGTGTAACACCTCATACAATAGTAGAACCATTTTTAATTAGTGATCCACACATTATATCCATCTTATCTGACTTTTAGGGATTTCCCATCAAATATATTCTTTTATAGAGAATTTTTCTTTAATTGTATACTTCGCAAGGCATTGTGAAGTCCTATTCCAACCTAATTTGTTTTTAATTATGGATTTATTTAATTTTATAAAGATTAATTGTGATATATAGTTTCTTACTAGCACCCCTTGTAATTGAAACCTCTAATACACCAAAATTCAAAAAATTCCAAAACATAATAAAAAACTATTATTATTGAATATATATTCTTTTTCAGTGAATTCTAATTTTGAACATACTGAATTTTATTCACTTAATATATTCTCTACCTTTCTCCAGTCCTCCTGTAGATTTCATATGTTCATATATTATACCAAAATTCAAAATATATGTTCATAAGTCTATAGTATCAGTAATAATTGACAATGAATCTCTTTTTATTTCCTATCAAGGTTGTCATTCTAGATTTATTTTCTTGTTTTTTAGTGTCATTATTATCTTTTATGATATTATTAGGTGGATTATTATTTCTATGTGATATAATTCACATTTTATGTTTTGGGGAATTTTTAATAATCTATATCTCAATAAAATTTCCCATGTTTTTAATTTTAGTCTATATAATCCTGTAAAATAACATTACTGCATTAAATAATATTGGGGCTATAGGTTTCATTCTTATTGGAACTATTTGAAACATGATTAGAGAATGATTTTGATATCTCATTTCCAGTTATAGGATTCCCATTGTATCCATGACTCAAAATAATCAATTTTGTTGTGGCATGTTTTCTTTCATCAGCATGGGATGTTCCAACATATATTGGTTCTATATTTCTTAATCTCACTTCATGCGTAATAAACTTCATATTAAGGAAGTTATTATCATCATCCAAAAATATTAAGATATATTTCCTATCCATATTCAACTTCTTGATTTATTTTTATCCATTTTCTTATTCTTATAAAGAGTTATCAAGATCCTTTATTCTTTTTCCATTAACATCTAATTGAGTATATTTAACATTGATGTAGTTTTAGTGAAATTATTCATGTGTGTTAATGAATTACACTAATATTATTTCAAATAACACTCTCTCTAAAACATACCATTCAAAATGTTTTTTAAATAATTAAAATCTTGTACTGTGAAGTGTTATCATGTGTTCCTTTGTTTTTTCATGCTATGTGAGTTAAATGAACTTTTGAAAGATCGTACTCATTGAATCCTACATTTATTCAACATATTATTCCATATGTTCTTTCTAATCAAGAATTTACTTTATAGAATCAAATATATATGTGGTAACATGTTTGGGAACATTATTTAGATGATATTTAATTTTAGAGTTGATGCATTCAATTATTTTTATAGACTCATGTTCCTCATAATCATTTCAACTTTAACATTCTTTTCCAAAGATATCATTCTCAAGGAAATTAGTAGTAGAATAATTATCACTTTGAGAAAAATAATGTGGAGATATATTCTTATTTTCATTATGATATATTTCTTAACATCCTTTCCTCACTTTTATTATTTTTATTTATAGTATTGGAAGAGACCTCAAGTTAACTGTAAATATGTATAGAGATTAATATCTCTAATAGAGACATCTCAATGTCTTCTAGAAATCTACACATTATATAGAACTATTTAAAACATGAAAATTTGGATAATTTCATAAAGAACCTTTATTATTTCCAATACCACTTAAAGATCACAGTTTTAGTTATTACTAAGAGGGGGAGGTTGTGAATACATGATTTATTTTTACATATTCTGAATTATTCCTTTCAGTTAAACCTCTTAGACTAGTTAAAGTCTTCATTATCTTCTTTGTTTACCTCTTAGTGTAGGAAAAAATCGCTCAAGGTGTCCACTCAATAATTTTTTATTGTGAATGTGTTTGTTGACAAGGCCAGATGATCGCGAATGAGTAGGGTTGGTGTTTTCTGAAGGAATGTTTTTTACCTGACACAATTTCCCAGGGTATACCAAATTTTTTGGCCTCAAAATTGGGATTTTCGGTTTTTAAAAGTAATCTTTTCATCATTTGAGTAAATAGTATGAATAAATGTGAAGAAAATCAGAAAAGTAAGGGAACTATGTACCACAAAACATGGTTTACGTACCATTTCTAGGAACAGTTCCCGGTTGTGTATCCGGTAGTAAGAATGGTATGCAGAGAGGTGGAAATAGTTATTTTCTATGGTTAGTAGTTAAGGGAATGTGGTATAATGAATGTATGATGCTTTGTAGGATTGAAGAAGATAATGGCTTCACATAGGAGAAAAGGCATCATGCATACTGCCATGGAAAAATGATTTATGGAATGGGTGGTGTTAATAGAAAGACTATCGGTATACAGTGGTGGTTGTACCAAATAAAAGATTTCATAAATCATGGATTAGAATATTTTTCATATATATTTTCTTATATAATTAGTTCTAATCCAAACAATTAGAAGAGAGATAAAATATCATTAGAGAACATCTCTTTTCTCCATGAATTCAGTGATGTCTGAATAGTGATTATGGGAAGCGAGTTTTCATAGGCTGAAGAAGCTTGTATAACCATTATTGAAAGTGTTTTGGAGGTAATTTGTTGTTCACAATGGAAGAAAAATCTTAAAAAGAATAACGTGGAACATGGAGTGGAGTTTTGGTACATAGAATCGAAGGCATCCTGTGAATAGAGAATAGTTCGCAGACAAAGGGTTGTTCGTGGAGGAGGTTCATGGAGTCAGTACATGGAGGCGGTACGTGATAGCAAAGGAAGAGGAAATCCGATAATGAAGGGAGGTTCGTGGAAGTAGAAGCGGGAAATTTTTTTTTTCCTATGTACCATACCTAGTAAACAGTACGTGAGAGGAGCAGGTGGTTCACAGAATACTCAAGGAACCTTTAGAAAGCCTAAAATCCGTTTTTGAAAGTGTTTTTTGGTATCTTAAAATACCAAGAAGTTGGATTTCATCTACGGGTAAAAAAGGACTTCTAGAAATCACAACAAATAGTTGAGGATGAGGAATTTTTGAAAATTAAAGGACATACACGTCCATAAACTATGTTCGACCTACAAGTCTTTAAATTGTGACTGGTTTCCTTTCTAAGATAAATGAGCGAAGGAAGAGGAAGATAATGTTTTTTCCATGGTAGTGATCCAATGAAAGAGAAAAATGGAGTGAACCTTGGGTATACAGTGAGAAAACCCTAAACCATGTAAGTGTAGTGAGCCAAGGAAGAAAAGATCTTGCCCGAACAATGTACTCTTTTTTGGTAGTGAGCCTTACTGAATTTGGTACATCAGCACATCACCATTGTATATTCCTTGGATGTAGCCCAACGAGGGTGAACCAAGTAAAAATCATTGTGTCTTGTGCATGATTTAATATATATTAAAATATTTCTACATGAGTAATAAATAATTGGTTTTTTTAACAGTGATAGAAGATTTAAAGGGGTAAAGTTTTAATATGTCTTACTCAGATTCACCCCCACCAACCTTGTGGACCTAACAGTAATTATTAGAGGGAATGTTTGAAGGTCAGTGGTTATCTCTCAAAATAATAAATGGAGGGGTTCAATTATAAAAGAGTTACGATCTTTTACAGAAGTAATTTTAAACGATGGATGAATAAAATACAATACTACTTATGAACATTAGGAATGGATGTCTTCACAACAGTTATTCATGGAATATTAGCTGACATCAATAGTGGTGCTTTATCAAAAGATGAAATAAGGGAATTTGATACTAATCCTAATGGGATAAATTCTTTAGGTGGATCTCTGTCAAATGAAATTTATATGATGGTTAGGTCTTATAACACATCACATGATATTTGTGAAAATTTGAAAATTTATGATGAAGAAACAATAGTCTGAGAAGAAAAGTTACAGGTTCTATGGAATACGTATGAGGATATCATAATGAACCCTAATCAGACAATTTATTCATTCTTTGATGGAGTAATTTAAATTTTTGAAGAGATGTGGGGTCTTGGAGAAGTTATTAAAGATATAAATATTGTGAAACATATCTAATAGAAACTTCCTCTACAGTTCAATCCAAAAGTTTCAATATTAGAAGAAAAAGACCTGAATGTGATGAAACTAGATACCCTATATAGTTCCATTGTATCATATGAAATGAGAATTGATTAAAATGAGGCGGTGGAAATGGGGAAGTCCAAAGAACTGGCATTCAAGTCCATGATATATCTCTCTTTGAAGAAATTTATGGGGAGGAAAATTTGGATGATGTCAATTCATTTCTCTCCTTGAATCTTCAATGGAGAGAAGGGAAGGTAAAAGGTAAATATCCTTTTTCATGCATTCAATGCAGAAAGATTGGGAATTTTTTAGTAATGTATCCTAAGAAGTTGGTTGATGAAAATAATGACAATGATGAAATTCCCCAAAATAATTATTCATCAAATGTGAAATGTAGGATAAGTTCTATGACAATGTTGTTCAAAAATAAAAATCTACTTTCAAAAGAACATGAATGTTCAGAATAATATGAGGTAGAAGAGCTGATGGACTATAGGGATCATAAAGTATATTCTTTGGTGACAGTTGTAGTAAATCCTTTAAAAAGAGAGGAAAGTGAGAAATAAAGAAAGTGAAATTAAAGGAAGAGTAGATCTTCAATATGAATTAGATGATTCCCTTGAAGAGATAGATATTTTGAGAGATAAAACAATAAAATATAACAATGTTTTTCGTGATTAAAAACTCTATATGCAGTAGCAGTATGAATATAATTTCTGAGCTAAATGTAGAAATTGAAAAGATGAGGTCATCAATGCCAGAAATTTCAGAAAATTTTGTTAAGTAAAAATTAAAAATTGATGAATATAAAATGGAAATTGATAGTTTTACTGAAAAAAATATCAATTCAAATTTATCAAATAACTAGAATAAGAATTCATTGGTCTACAATGAATAGTTAAATACCCAGATAAATTGTTAACTCTAAGTTCGAAATTAAAAATAAGATCATACAAGAAACATAGAAAGTGAATTTTGAGTTGAGTGGTCCACGATAATAGAACCAAAAATCAACTCTGAATGATAAGGATGGTATAGGGATTGATCTATAATAGAAAGCAGTTACGGTTCATGTAAAAAAAGCACCCACTCTATGATTGAATATTTATTTGGGTACGTAGAAGAATCATATGATTCGGAGAACCAAAGGTACAACTAGTGGTGAATCATTGCCAAAAAGTAATATACCTGACATAATATGACATTTTTTTGGTAATATGGGACAATCAGAAAAATTTATTTCACATAGAAAAGAGGTATCTAAGTGAACAAGACTAGAAGTGGTGGTCGTACAAAGCTCAATATTTTATGTCATCATTTGATGGTCCCTCGTTCTAGTGTAAAGGGATATGACATATAGAAAGATATCACACATCCAAATTGCATAGGAATGTGATGAGGTAGACTGAATATGTTCATATGAAGAAGCCAAATGCATCTTCAATAGAGATGATAATTCAAAATCTATTTTAAGCTCTACAAGATGATGTTGTCCCATCATATACCAAGGAAGATCAAGATTATCATTTTGTGTCAAGAATTAAATCAAACACATGGGTTAAAATGAAATTGGTGAGCAGGTAGTGGTAGTAGAAATTTCATTTAAGGAATCAGATCACACTGGGATATAGAAAATTGACAACAGATGCACTTCCCATATGCAGAGAAATAAAGATATAGTTACCTTAATATGGTATAATAAATAAGGTATTGTAATATTTTGTAATGATGAGGTACTGAAAATTGTTGGTTCAGGAAAATCCAATTTTTGAAGAAAATACATGAGATGGGTATATTTCTTGGTTGTTAAAGGGATCAGTCACAACATTATTTGTTTCAGTCCATTGTGTGACTTAGGGCATGCCATAAGTTTTTTTTCCATGAAATTGTATATCATCAAGGAAAAAAATGGTACTGTTGTGTTTCAAGGAAAGCGTACAAAATGGAATCTCTGCCATGTGAGTGAAAAAGAAGATATTTTCTTTCTATCAGTGGATGAGGAATACAAGTTATGGCATAAGCATCTTTCCCACATAATCCAAACACCCTTGGATGATATGGTGAAATATGATATAACTCAAAGTCTTCCTAGATTATCATGTGATCATACTAATATGCTCAATCCCTTCAAACAAGGGACAATCATTGGAAATATATATAAGACAAAGGAGGAAAATTCAACAAGACTTCTTGAGTTGGTGCATATCGATGTATGTGGGTCAATTTCACCAAGGGATATTGATGGGACGAGATATTATATTATCTTCATTAATGATTATTGCATAATGTCATGGGTTTCAATCATCACCCACAAATTGGAGGTGTTCAGTTACATTACAAGATATCAATTGGAATGTGAAAAGTTGTTTGGTAAGAAAATCTAAAAGATCTGAATATATAATAGAACGAAATTTATAAATATATAAGTGGAGGATTATCTTGAGTAACATGGGATATAGTATAGGGTTTTAATTGTAAGAAATCCTCTGTATAATTGAGTGGTTGAGAGAAGAAATCGGATTGTGAACAACATGGCTAGAACAATTGTCATTGAGAATGATATTCCAGAGAAGTTTTGGAATGTGGTAGTGGTGATATTATTATACACATCAAACAGAGCCTTATTGTTCCCAAATGCAGCGAAGACTATATATGAGCTATGGTATGGAAAGAATCTATCATTGAAAAATATTCCATTCTTCAGAAGTAAGTGTTTAATTCTATATAAGGAGAAACATTTGAATTTTGAATCTTTTGGAGATGAAGGGGTATTTCTTGGCTAAAAAAAGATTATAAAATCATATAATTGCTTTAATAAGTGGATAGGGATGATTATTAAAACCCATTTTGTAACAATATTAGAGAATGGGAAGAATATTTAGAAAATATCTGACCAATCTCAGGAGGATAGTGATAAAGAGATAAGATGATCATGAGATTATCCAGTTCCAAAGACTAATTCCAAAAAATAAATAGACGATTAGAGTGATGATAATAAATTACTGTATACACAGAGACCAATAAGATGGGATGAAATTTCTATATAGAACATAATTGGTGATTAAACATAATTAGCATAGACAAAGAGGATGATGTCTCTTTAGGAAAAATCATACTAATCCCAAGTGGACACTAAATTCATTGATGAAGTAGGTGGATATGATAATTGGGTTCAAGAAACGAATGAAGTGATTGACCAAATTGAGAAGAATCAGACACGTGAGATAGTTTTGAGACTATCAGACAAGAATGTCCTCAAGAAAAAATGGGTCTTTCAAAAAAAAATGAATAAATATGGTGTTTTGATTTGAAACATAGCATGAATGGCGTGCAAAGGGAAGTCCCAGATTGTGGGTGTTGATATTGATGAAACATTTTAACCTATTTCAAGAATGGATACAGTGAGATTATTTTTGTCCATACTAGTGTAAATAATGTTTATGTTTTTATAGATGGATGTCAAGTAAGAATTTCTAAATGGAGTTAGTGAGGAATACATTTACATTTAGAAACCATAGGGTTTTATCATTCACAAATATGAGAACAAAGTTTGTTGGTTAAAGATGGCTTTATATAGTTTGAAGCAAGCACCAAGATCATGTTATTCAAGGCTTGATCAGTTTTTAAATATACTCAGTTACCAGTGTAGTGGAGTTGATTATAATCTTTATTTCAACAATGGTTCTAGTCAAAGGATGATGGAGGTGGTCTATGTTTATGAAATAATCTATAGTGGATTATATAAATTACAATGTAGATAGTTTTCTATGTTCATGAAAAGAGAGTTTAAAATGTAAATGATTAGAGAGATAATGTTTTTCTGTCGACTTACAGGTGAAAGAATAAAGGAATTACACTTTTATTTCTAAATTTGAATATGTCAAGGATGCCTTGAGAAGGTTTGGAATGGATAATTCTAAAGAGATGAAGACTTTGGTTGCTGCCCCATTGAAAATTTCATGGGATGACAAATGTACGGTAGTAAATATCCCATAATATCAGAAAATCATTGGAAGTTTGTTGTACCTAATAGAAAAAGGACTGATATTGTATTTGACACATTCCAAGAAGTGAGGTATCAAACAAATCCCAAGCAGAGGCACAAGATTTAATTGAAAATAATAATTCAGTATATTAAAGGAAAAATAGATTTTGACTTAGTAGATAATTAAAAATCTCAGCTGTAGTTCTTGGTATATAAGGATGCAGATTTGGACGATTAATAGATGATAGATTAGAAACATCTAGAGGTTCCTTCTATATTAGTGGATTGTGTATTTCTTGTTTGATCAAGAAATCAGATTTAATTTCATTAAGCACTGTAAAAGATGAGTACATGTAAGCTACTCAAGAATTCACATAGTTACTTTGGATGAAGCCACAAATTGATGGTATGAGAGTTGAAGTGAAGTCTCTGATCAGAATCCATTGAGATAATTCAAGTGCTATAAATCTGATAAAAAATCCATTCCATAACATAAGGAAAAAGAAAATTCAAATAAGATATCATATTATCATGAAGAGATTAGAGAAAGGGCTTGTGAAGTTACAGTATGTGCCAATAGAACAACAAGTTGTAGATATTCTTATGAAGGCCTTACCCAAAGAAGCATTTGAAAGACATTGATTGGCATTGTAAGTCGGGTTGACTTACTATACATGAAAAATGTGGATGTAGGACCCCCTCTCCCAATGGTATATTGTGTTTTAACGTATATAATTATATGTTTTATTTACCCAGTTAAATACAAATATGAAGTGTTCTTTAAGTTTGTCGACAAAAGGGGGATAAAGTGAGACTTAGGGGAGAAAATACATGGGGAGAAGCTATTAAGTGGAGAAGTGAGATATGGGGAGTTAAAGTTGAACAGAAGAAATTTAGAGGAGTTGTAACATAGGGGTAATTAAATCTAATTATTCAAGAAGTGATGAAATAAGGATAACATTTTACAACAACTAAGGTTCATGATGAAATAATTTGATTGGTTTTAAGCATTAGTTTTAGGAATGATGTGATTCGTTGATAAACATTTCATGATACTATTGTTTCTCACACTCAGCATAGATCATGTTGGCTTAGAGTGTGTTGATTAAATCCTTCATTTCTATCTTAATCACATGAAGGTAATGGTGGTTAAAGATGGAAATACTTTTAATAAGGTATAATTATGCATTGAATTTTTATGAGAAGAGTTTTCAACAATACCAAAGGGGGAGATTATTGGGAAAACGTTCCTTCAGGTGTTCTCTCAATATGTTTTAGTTGAATGTGTGTTTTTTGACAAGTCCATTTGACTGCAAACGAGTAAGGGAGGTGTTTGATGAAGACATTTTTAAGGGGACGTAGTTTCCTAGTGTTTTCCAAATTTCTAGGACTCAAAATAAATAGTTTTCTTTTAAAATAATGATTTTAATAATAAGAGTAAATGGAATGAAGATATGCAAAGAAAATCATAAAAATAAGAGAACTGTATACCTTGGAACATGGTCTATGTACCATGTTCAGGAACGGTTTCCAGCAGCTTATCAAGTAGTGGGAATTGTATGCAGAGTGTAAAAAATGGTTTTCGGAAATAGTTTTCTATAAAGGGAATGCAATATGTGGAAGGTGTGATAGTTTTTATAATAGAATAATAAAATGGTGTCGTATAAGAGCAAATTCAATATACAGACTGCCATCGAAAAATGGTTTGCAGAATGGGTGCGGTTCATGGCTAGAGGATTGGTATGTAGTGGAGGTTGTACTGAATCAATGATTTTGTTAAATCATGGTTTAATGGATTTTGTAGAAATAATTGCCACTATAATAAGTTCTAATCCCACTGATTAGAATAGATAGAAAATATTATTAGAGAACATCTCTTTGCTCTAGGAATTTAGTGAATTCGGAAAGTGGTTTGCAGGAAGCGATTCCACAAAGGCTTAAGAAGTACACGAAACAATTTGAAAAAATGTTTTTATGGTAAATTGTAGTTTTTAATGGAATAAAAGTATGCTAGATAAGAACATGTAACATGGAGGGAAGCCCCTATACATGTAAGAAAAGGTATTCTGCAAAGGTAGAATAGTTCGCAGAAGAGGGGGGTTTACAAATGAGGTTCACAGAGTCAGTATGTGGAGGTAGTATGAGATAGAGAAGACAGAGGAAAACCGCAAACGAAGGGTGGTTCATAAAAGTGGTAGCAGTACGAGAAGTAGGTGTTCTGTATACTATACCTAGTACACATTGTGTGGAAGGATTAGTTGGTTCGTAGAATACTCAAGAAATCGTGAGAAAATTCAAATCAGTTTGCAAAAGTATTTTCCGTTATCTAACAATTCCCTGAAAGGTGGACTTCATCTAAGGGTGAAAAAATGACTTCCACATTGCATCTACCTATAGTTTATGATGTAGTATTGATGCAATATATGGAACCTACACATACATAAAATATTTTCAACCATGAATTTTAAGATCTATGATTGGTTTCTTTTCTAAGAGCAGTGAGTGAAGGAAGAGGAAGATAGTGACCCTTTCCATCAGTAGTGATCCATAAAAAGATTCAAAGGGATGACTGTTTGGAATGCATTGAGAAAATCCATAAACTATGTAAAGGAAGGGTGCCCTGTCATAGAAGATCTAACCAAACAGGGTACTCATTATTCCCAGTGAACCTTATTGAATTTGGTACATCATTACATCTTCGTTTTATGCTCCACAGACAAAGCCTAGTAAGGAATATTCAAGTAAAAATAGTTGTGTCTTGTGCATGATTTCATATCTATTCATATATATTTATGGGAGTAAGATATGATTGAGTTTTTGATAACATCAAAACAATATCTTAAAAGGTAGAGGTTTTAATCTTTCAGGCCCTAATTCACCCCTCCCCCTCTCAGGTTATTTGACCTTGTGGACCTGACACATAAACATAACCAATTAATATAGTAAATAAAATAACATTAAAAAATATATATGAAAGGTTTTAACATGATAACCTACTACTTTCCATGATTTATTAGACCTCATAATCATGTATTTTTACACTATTTTAAATGATGTGGTTACATGTCAGGTCTTTCACTATGTTTCCATGACATCCTAATGTTGGATCCAGAGTCTAGTTGGAGGATATTCATACTACATCACATAATTATCAAATTCCAATTGTTTTCCAGCTTACTGTCTCCCACTACATGGTCCTTGTGATCATTCAGGGAAAATCACATTGTCCTTGAAAGGATATTCCATGAACTAGTGAGTGGGACTTCAAATTCCCCTATTTTTGGTGTGGAACACACTGGAATTTCACTTAGTCTTAGTCTAATATGACATACATTTTTTGACACCATCTATGATACTGTTTTATAATATGCCTCCTTCTTCTTCTCCTTTTTCTTCTTCCTCAATATTTTAGGGGATATTCTTTTAGGTATAGTATCAGGTTCTCTGTAAACATCAATTGGATGTGTTTATTTAGGAAATCATTACATCAAGACATGGAAATATTCTTCTCCTCATCTAATTTTTATATTCATGGTATCATGAATATTTTGTTAAAATATTATTTGGAAACTCATCAAAATATAGTGACAATGTATTTTCTTATACTTCCTAGTTTTTAATTCTCAATTAAATATTCCCTAAATCTTAGTCATGGTTTCTATTTTTAACCACCTTAAAAATTGGGTGTTTCCTTTATCTAATTATTCAATGAAATCTATTACATTTAACTCCATTAAATTATATACATGTATGTGGAACTATGGATTGGTAGTTCATATTGATATTAGTAACTCATATTATTGGATAATCATTGAATTCATTAATTATCTCTAGCATGGGTCATAATTCTCTATCAGTAATTATGATATTTATCTATATGAGTATCATAGAATTATAATCATATATTTAAATATCCATTTAATTCAGAATATAAAATTTTCAATTCTTAGTACTGACATAAGGATAAATAATCAACCTATATGGATTTATTTACATTGATCTCTAACTCAGGATCCACATATATCCATCAACATTCAATTGTGGATCCCTTTAGAAATTGCAGATACAAAACATATAAGTTATTATATCAACCTTATAGATCTTTTTTCTCAATCATATGAACAACTTGTCCAGTCTATCTCTACCATATTAAGTAGTTTCCCCAGCCCTAAAACATGTATATATCAACCTTAAAAAGGTGTTTACCTCAATCTTATAATATACAAACTTATCCATATATCTAAAATATCTTCATCTAAGTATTTTTCATTGGATATTACAGTAGATTTCTTATTTTATACTTTTATTTATTGATTGTCCATATTCTCGCAATATTAGTTAACTAATTTCTTCCATAACATTCAGTCATCATTACCCTCTTTAACCATCTTTATATAAACTGAATAAAAAAATGATACGAAAATAACACTTCTTATTCATCATTAATTTCTCATTGTCAGGAATACTAACACATCAGTCAATATTTTTTGGTGTTTTCGTTTAATCTATTTAGCCAATGTCTTCAATGTAATGCCAAAAGATTTTAAAAGATGAAAATCATTTTAGATAGTGTATATAACATGAAATACCAATATTAAAATATGGTGTAACCCACCAAGAATTTATTATATAATTATTTAAATATATTTTTAATCTCATTGATAGCTTATGATGCAGGTTGTGTCTGGTTTAAAAAAATGTGATAATATATTATAATAATATTATTTAAACATTACTATTAAAACCTAAACATCAAGTTAATGGGAATAAATAGGACTAAAGAAGTCATGATATTTATATTTTTTACACAGTAATAAAATAAATTCAAATTTTATCCGTTGATTAGAAATAAAATAAGAACTATTTCAAAGAAAAATATGTTTTTGAAGAACTGTATTTTTTTAAAAGGTGGTTTACTCACACTTTGAGCACATAATTTAAAATTATATTTCACCTATTTTATAGAATTTATTTGAAAAAATAAAATTTATTTTTTAAAAATAAATGTCAAAATTATATATGGGAGATTTTATAAGAATTTGATGAAATGAATAATTTTTTATGAATATTAAAAAATATTTCTTTTTATTGAAAACTACATTTTCATATAAATTATTCACAGTGTAAAAAAATTAAATTTATTTTATTGTAAAATTAGTCAAATTTTATTAAAATTTAGATAATGTAGGTAATTTTAATCAATTTTATATAGAATTTTGATATTAAATCTATTTAATCTTTTGAAATTATTTTTTTGGAAAGCTATTTTTTAGGCCAGTTGAGAAGTTTAATTTTTGTTGAATTGTTCCACTTATAAACAATGAATTTTGAAAAAAGGATTCCATATTTGAAATACTCATAATTTTTAAAAAGTTAATCATAATATTTCTCCAAATTAATTGAAAAAATAGTAGAAATTAATTATCATGGTTAAGGAAAAAATGAGTTTATCGGTGGTTAAACTACAAAGATTTGGATTAAAAATAACCAAAACTAGTCTAAACTAAATTTAATAGACATATTTAATCATTATAACATCCAATGTTCGATATTGACCTATTTTGTAGGATTGTATTATGATAAAATGTTATTATCACTTTACCTTTTCAAAAAATTCTATGTGTTCCCTCTCCCCCACTTATAAAATGAAACCCCCTATACTCCCCTCATTAAACATCCAAATAAATTTTGTTTCGAAAATACAAACCCAAATATCTTCCATAATTACATACCAACATATTATAGGAATGTATATTATTAATCCCTCCTAATAATGATTTAGGTGTAAACCTAAATAGGCTCTCTGAAGAAGAGGTGAAATTCTTAAACATGTATATTTGTTTTATTTCATCATCAACCACATTAAAATCAGCTTAAACTATGATAATAAAATAAAATAATTGTATTATATATAATAAGAAGATAGCATGTTAATTTATTAACCAATATATATCTCAAATTCAATCAAATGGGAAGCAAAATGGTCGATCATGTGCATGGGGGACTACTACCTCACGAATCAATTTAATTCATTTTCCATCACCTCCATTCAGTAATGGATATAATTATGGTTCAAACATATTTATGTGTTATTTATGATATTTTTATAATTATTTAATATTTATTTCACATATACCTTCTTACTTTCCATTCCATGGGGGATAGGATAATGTCGCTCGTGTTTACGACAGTCTACTATCTCATTAAGCGATTTGATTTATTTTTTACTTACGCTTTACATGAAAGGTATTGAGGATAAAAGTAATGAATATATGTGATATTTATGACCTAAATATAATTATATAACTATAATATCACATATATATTCTTACCTTCTTACCTATTGGAAAACAATAATTTCTCTCGTGTACATGTGGACTACCACCTCCACATAGTGATGTGAAATGTATTTTTATTTTATTTTTACATGTATCAAAATAAAGATGAAATTTATTAATATTAATGAAAAACATAACATAATAATAATTTTTTAAAGGTAAATTAAATATTATTTTCCATTAATATAATCTTTTAAAAAATATAAACAGTGTTCATGCATATATATAGCTTAACTTATCCTTGAACGATGTAATCTATTTTCTATCCCTAACCATATAGATGAATATAATTATATATATAATGAACATAAATTATATTTAAATCATGTATAAAATTATTTATGTGATTTAACTGAGATGAAATTAAAAGGAAAAAAATTACTAAACCTAAACCTACATGAATAATGAACAAATCTTCACCTAAAACATTGATTTTAACCAAAAAATGTTCATAAAAATTTGATAAAACACTATAAGTAAACCATATATGGTATGAAATAATTTATTATGGTTTATTAATATTTTTATAATAAACTTATATTCATTATAAATTAGGTTTCAACAAATATAGATGAAATCATTTCAAAGGAATAGGTTTCCCATCTCACTTTTACTTCTTTGTGGCATATGCCATAATCCATAATTATTCCTTTATGTGATGTATATACTTCCCATTTTTATATTTTATATCATGAATATATTTATATTAACTTTATATAATTTTTAATTTGAATTTATTTCTTTCATGGTGTTTAACATTTAAAAATTACCAAAGTGGTAGGGGTTTTTTTCACAATGTCAACATTATTCGGGATCTTTTTGTTTAAGTCACTTTATAGTGGAATTATTTGATATTTCTATCCTAAAAATCTATTTTCTTATAATATGGTTATTAATTTTTTTTTCATGTAACAATATAATTTTTTCTTTTTTAAATAATTGAAAAATTGAAAAAATGTTTTTGAAGAAAAATCAACATTATTTCTCTCTTCAGTCAAAAATCATTTTTCCTTCAAATCAATTTTTTATAAAAATATTTTTCAAAAATGTTTTTAATATTTTAAAAATTATTTATTAAATATATTTTCCCTATTTTTAATTTTTAAAAAATGTTTTGAAATGAATCTTCATGAAATTTTCAAGATAAGGTATGTATGGATTTTGCAAAAAATGTGAAAAAAATATTTTTTATCATTTATAAAATGAGATGAATTTACCATCTTCTTGGCCACTAAATATTTTAAAAATTTATTTATATGTTTCAATGGTTAATTTATTGGAAACATATATTCCATATATTTTTTTATAATTTTAGTTTAACTTTTTTTTTCAATGTGAAAATGTTACTTTCTATAAAAATGTTTTTAATGTCATTTGTATGGAATTTCTATTCATCAATGACATCGATCATTTTTTATACCTATGATACAGAATGTATAATCTACATTGATAACATTGGTATTATTTATACAGATGATTTTTATCATTCTTAATTGGGATGACCGATTTTATTTCCATTGTCCATATTACTCTAGATGTTGTATGATTATATTTATTGATTAAGGTATGTATTAACATTTCATATATTAGTTTTTAAATAATAAATTTTAAATTGATTTGGTTTTAACCCTTATATATAGGTAATTGAATAATTTTATTATTTGATGGGTTGGGATTGGAATTAAATATCCCTAAGATGCATTTGTAAGTCTCATGAGACTAATCACTAGGCCAAATTAAATGGATTTTTACCCATACATTTAAATTTTATTAGAAAGGGTATTTATAGCATTTTTCAGATGTTTGGAATTATGCATTTCCTCATTATGAGGCCATTTATTTATGTACATGTGATATTTAGATTAGTTGTAATATTAATTGTTATGTTTCAATCTCATGTGATTTTTTATATGGATTTATTATGTCATCAGTTCTTCCTTGAATTTTATTCTCAATTTATTGTTTAAATTACATGGGTTTCATTTATTTACCTTGTTATAATGATTATCACTTCTTATTCATAATATTTTCCACTATATTCATACCCTCACTAATCATCTATGTGAACCCCTTACATGTGTTTTATTTTTCTAAAATACCATGATGCCTTTTGTTATTGATATATAGGGATATGTTAAGGGAAAATATATAATTCCCAAAGTAAACACTTTGTGTATTTTATGTTTTCAATTATAAGGTAAATTTAAAGTATGTATCTAGTTTACCAAAACTAATTAAATATCCTATTATTTGGGATGTGATTATTTGTATGTTATTCCAATGTAATAAATTGACCACTCACTATGGGATACTATGGTTGAGGTCTTTGTAGTTGGTATCAAAGGATTTTTGTAGAAACCACGGAATGTTGATTTATGAAAACAAATATTATAGAACATGACCCAATGATCTACATAATGTATGTGTATATAAGAACATCTTAAATTTTTGTTGAGGTATAGAATATTTGGTTTACCTAGAAATAAATATCAATCTATATTCAAAAAGTAGACATGGTTCTAACATAGATATAACTAGGGGTAATAACTCCAAAAAAGAGGCACATTCTTCTATGCTCAAGAATTACCTTGTATATGATAATGAGCCTTACTATGCATTTTGCTTGACACTCATGAGTAATATTAATTTTTTAATTCACATTTTATTAATTAACCATTTTTAATTATTTAAAAATATTTTTATGTTTTAAAAACATTCTCAAAAAACCATGTTTATGATTATGATATTAGCTACATATACAATTTTAAATTTATTTTAAGAATTTCACTATTTTTTGTATTATGAATTATGATTCATAATTTTATGATATAATATATTATATAAAATTATTTAAAAATGGAAACTAGTGTAAGGAATGTAAATCCTATTCATTCATGTACCCTATGTTGGCATTTCCCTCCTAGGAAAGATAATGAATCTATTGTTAGAGCTACAGTTCGAACTGATAAATTTATAACCATATAGTGGATAGTAGCTCTAGTTATGAGGAATAAACTTTCTCACATGGAGAATTATACAAATCCAAAAAGTGGTATAATAGTGTTAGATCACTTTTTTTATAAGAAACCTCTGTCATTCAATGGTACTACATATCCATTTGTATCTAACAAAGGGATAAGTTCCCTAGAAAAGATATTTATTGATTTTAGAAGCAATATAAGGGATAAATTTTTCATTGAAATTTATTACCTCTTGGGAGAAGAAGATTAATGGAGTTTATTGATTCAAAACAGTAAGGATGAATAAGTTAGAAGAAACATGTAATTGAAGTTTTTTAAGGTATAATTATTTGGAATGTATTTTCCTTATGAGTAACGAAATGAAATAGTGAGTCAATTTCATAAATAAAAAACAAAAGGAAGGTGAAAATGTTACTATGTATGAATCAAAATTTATATGGTAGGAAGGTTATGTTACAAACTATGTATTTAACCCAAAGAGATGATTGACCATTTCTTAGATGGGTTTAATCCAATTCATTAAAAGGAACTAATCTCTCGATCTTTATCATCATGTAAGAACATAGAATCATGTGGTATAAATATAAATAAATAATTATCCATGTCTAATGTATTTTAATGGAATCAAGAGAAGTGGAGTATATAATTGAACAAATGGATAAAGGGAATAAGGGAAAGGATAAATATATCCCCTATGATTGTTGTGGAAATAAACACTATGGGAAACGCTTGAAGTGAATTGGAATTTTCTAAAAGCATGAAGAGAATGACCACTATTCTTTTGATTTTAAGGAAAAAACAATCTACCAATGAAAAATGATTAAACTATAAGTAGATGTGGCACTATGAAAATGAATGCCCCAAGTATCAAGGGAATATACGTTAAAAAAAGATAAGGGATCTTGGTCATGTTTATTGAATTACTACATATGAAGTGGAATGATTAATTTGATTATATTTGGATTTAATAATTATTTTATATGAGTATTTTGTAAATGATACTATGGTTATTACAATTATGAAATGTAAAATGTTTTTAATATTGTTATTTTTCTTAATGTATTTTAGAGCATATGTTGAATTGTATCGATGACCAGGAAAAGTTATTCTGTGAAAATTTAACATTTTGAAAAACGCATGATTGACGAAAGATAGTACTTAATGTATTTTTTATGTATAGAAAATAATGTTAAATATACCTTTAAATGATATTATTTTTGGCCTCAATATTTGTATGTGGTTTGATGGTTTATGTTATCATTGGTGGAGTTTAATTCAATTTTTGAATTACGGAATAAATTTTTTAATTTGTGATTTTATTTATGGAATAATGAGAATAATAATTGTTTTTATGATTGCATGTTTTAATTGAGGCTTTATGGTGATCAAGGTATTCACATATTTGTAATGTTATAGTAGGAGACACATTATATTTTCTGGGGAGTATAATGTTTATCTAGTGCCTTCCATCTAAATTGTTGGACTATAAATTTGGTCATACATATTTTGGATGAATCTTATGGTTAACTATATATGGAATGTATTATGTTTAACTTTTATTGTTATTGGATAAAAAAATCTAATCATTTTTTTTTGGAAAAATATTTAGAGACAATATTAATAAATTAAACTCTTTTATGGATCTTATTGTGTGTTAAAAGTTTATTTTATTGCTTTAAGAATAAAATATTAATTTTTGGATATTCATTTCATGGAGTAAGAGATTATGAAGAAATTTATCAATGCATTACCCAAAGACGAAATTGTGTTTAACAAATATAATGATATAAAGTAAGTATGTTTCCTTATATTCTTATATAGTAAAAGAATTCCTCATCTTTAGGAAATGTATCTTGAAAAAAATTATCATATTAAACATCATATCTAATGAATTAAATGGTATTTTAAATAATTATAGATTTATATTTTTTAGTTCCTTAATTTTATTATGATCTATTATCTCATAAATCTATATAATTATTTATGTTTTATGTTCCATGCCCATATATTCACTTACCACCAATGTTCTCGTACATGGAAACATACTTATGTGTTATTCTAGATAACCTTTTCACTTACATTAATATCTTATCAGGAATTGTTTTTATTAATCATTTTTATGATGTTGGTTTATAACCAATGTATTTTTAAACATCAAACCCTTAATTCCAAGATCAAGATTAAATGGTGAGGATGCAATTTATTTAAGGGGTAGAATGTAACAGCATGTGATTTTAAAAGAAGAACATCATAATCCACAATATATATGACATGGAAAACTGAGATTAAAAGATAATGTAACACACCGGGACATTATTATACATTTAATTTCAATTAAACTCAAGCTTTTCTATTTATTATTGTGTAAGAAAATGACAGGTTTATACAATATAAGATACTATATTAAAATATTATTATTTAAACATGACCATTAAAACAATCCATTAAGTTGGAAGGTATGAATAAGGAAAAATGAATTATTTAAATTATATTTTGACACATGTTTAAAATAAATCGATTGGTAATGTATTGATTATAAATAAAATAAGAACCATTTGAATGAAAAATAAATGTTTTTCTGAAAAAATGTATTTTGAGGCATCTTAGTCCCTCTTTGCACACATATATTAAAATTAATATTTATAAAATTTATAAAATTTAATTTAAAATTTTAACTTATTTTTTGAAATCAATATATAAAAATTTTCTTTTAGTTAATTATTGGGTTTTTTTGAAAAAGATTATTTTTTTGGTGAATAGTGAAAAATATAGATTTTTATTAAAAACTGCCTTTTAATTTAAATTATTTACAATCTTATATTATAAATTAAATTGGTTTTAAAGTAAAATTAGTTAAATTGTATTAAAATTTTACTATTTTAGGTCATTTTAATCAATTTCATACTGAATTTTGATATAAAAATGTTATAATATTTTGAATTCTTTCCTTTGGAAAAACTGTTTTTTCAATGTGTATGCATGTTTAATTTTAAATTTTATTATACCACATATGTGGATTGAATCTAGAAAAATGGAATAAATATATGTAATTAGAGTAATTTATATTATATAACAAGTTAAAATAATTATTATACCATAATTAATATTGAAAACAGTAAAAATTAATTAACATGGTTAAGGTAAAAATGGGTTTGCATGGGGTTAAACTAAGAATATAAGTGTTAAAATGATCTAAAACTCTATTAAAATCCCTTTATTTAAAATATTTCGACCATAAAACCTATATTGTTCTATAATTATCCATTTTGGAGTATTTTTTCATGATAAAAACATATTAGTCACATTATCTTTTCAGAAATTCTATGTGGGCCCTCTCCCCCACTTATAAAAGTCCACCACATATCCTACCCTATTCACACATACAAGAAAAATTTATATCCAAGAAATAACCAAATATCTTAATTATTACAATAATCACATCCGATAGGAATTATATTTATTATTAATAAATATTATAATGTATTTTGGTATAAAACTAAAGAGGATCTCTATAAAAGAGGTAAAATTCTTAGGCGCACGTGTTTTTTTATTTTTTCTTCAAAATCATTCAAATCATAATTAAATATTATAATATAATAAAAAATTATTAAATAAAAAATTATTTTCTATTATTTTAATTTAATAACCTATATCCATCTTCACTTCCATCAAATGGGAAACAAAACAATCGATTGTGTGTACGGAGGACGATCACCTTGTGAACTGATGTAATTCATTTTCCATGACAACCTTTGAAGGATAGATATAATTATGGATTTAACTTATGTATATTATATTTATGAAATTATTATAATTCATTTTTTATTATATCACATATAAAATATTTTATTTAATTCTATTGGTATATGATAATGTCGATCATCTGTATGGCGGATTACCGCCTCACGAAGTGATGTGATTCCGTTTTCTAGTACGCTTTACATAGAAGTTGTTAAGGTTAAAATTAATTAATATATATCATATTTATTACCTAAGAACACTTTTTTAAATATAGTATCACATATAACTTCTTACCTTCAATTATTTTGAAAAATAATGATGTCGCTCGTTCGTACGTGTGTACTACCGCCTTCACATAGAGATTTGAAAAGTTTTTTCATTTTTTTCATGGATGGTAATAAGTATTTATTTTATTAAAAATCATATATAAAATAATAATTATTATATAATTCTTAATTAACATTTATTTTCCTTTTATTCCTCCCTTTAAGAAAAATTGAAACAACCATCATCCCTATGTACGACTTACTATATCTATAAATAGTGTAATCCATTTTCCCTCTCTAAATTTTATAGATTACTATAATTATATATATATTGAACAAATATGATATTTAAATCATGTATACAATTATTTATATACTTTAACCATAATAACATTAAAAGTACAAAAATTACTGAACCAAAACATACATAAAAAATGAAACAATTATCACGAGAAAGAATAATTTTAACATGGAAATTCTAATAAATGGGTGATAGAAGAATATAAGTGAATCATATATGTTATTACATTTTTTATTTGGGTTATTTATTATATTTATAATAAACTTATATTTATTATATAGTATATTGAAACATCTACAAAGGAAATTAGACATGATGTATGTGTTTCTCGTCTCACCTTTACCTCTATGAGACATACACCATATTCACCACTTATTTCTTTGTGTGGTGTATATACTTCCAATTTTCATATGTTATATCATGAATATATTTCTAATAATTTTATTTAAATATTCATTTTATTTTATTTATTTTAGGTGGCTTATGATTCAAAAGTTACCAAATTGGTAAGGGTTTGTTTCACAATCTCATCATTATTCAATAGTATTTTTATTTAAGTATCCATTGGGAGATTTATTTAATATTGAAATCCTAAAATAAATATATTTGTTCATAATAAGGTTATTATTGAATTTTTTTAAGTAATATTACAATTTTCTCCTCTTTTTTTCATAAAATTATAGACAAAATCTTTTTATGTAAATAAGACATCATTTCTCTATGTGGTCGAAAATCATTTCTCATGAAAATACATATTTTCTAAAAATGTTCTAAAAATTATATTTAGATTTTTTTAAAATATTTATTATCCAAACATTTAAACATTTTTACTTTTTAAAAAATGTTTTTACATCAATATTCATGTTGTTTTAAAAATAACAATCATTTGGCATTTTCAAAAAATTCGAAAGGGAACTTTGTTTTAATGTTTATAGGATTGATGAAATTTATCACCCCCATGACCAATAAATATTTAAATATTAATTTATAATTTTCAATATAGATTTTCAATGAAAAATATTTTCTATATATTTTATTAAATATTATTTTAAAAATATTTTCAAATTAAAAATTATATTTTCCTCAAAAATGTTTTAAATAAAATATTTATGGTATTTAAATTTATCAATGACATCAACTCTTTATTATACATTTGTTACAGTGAGGATATGGTCTATTTATATGATCTGTATTATGTATCCTAATGGTTTATGATATGATTCATTGAGAATGTATAATTTCATTATCATTCGCCATATTAATCTTTATAGTTTATGATATTTTTTATAGATTGGGGTAAGTATTAACATTTTATAAGTTATATTTTAAATATGAATTTTTATATTGATTATGTTTCACCCCTTTTAGGTGATAAATGTATTGGAATTATTATGTAATGGGTGGTACCCAGAAATAAATATCCCCTCGATGCATCAATGGGTCTCTAGAGAAAAAATGTTTGGCCAAATTAAATGGGGTTTTACAAATAGATATTAATTATATTGTGAAAGGTCTTAAAATTATAGTTCAGATGTACTAAATTATTCTATAATTATTTCTAAGATCATTTATTTATGTCAATGTGTTTATTCAAATATTTACAATATCCTTGTATAATATTTGAGTTATTGTGATTTTGTATTTGTCTTTATTTGATCGTCATTTATTATCATTATATTATGATCTTGTTATTTTATAAATGGAATTTTTTTGTTACTTACATTTTCATATTTATTATTCTTATTTATTCAAGATAGATTCCATTGTACACGTACCATTAATGAGCATCTGATATCACACCTTTTTTATGTTTTATTTCCCCAGGATACCCTGATGTGTTTTTTGATTTATATGTTGGGATGTGCTAAGGGGAAATTTAGTGTTCTCAAATAAAATAATTTTTGTATTTTATGTTTTTTATTTTAATTTTAATTTAAATTCTGTATCTATTTTACCATGACTACTAAACAATTAGTTCATTTGTGATGTGATTTCTTGTATTTTAAGACAAATTAATAATGTAACCATAGAATCTGAGCTATTAGGGTCGGTGTCTTTACATTAAAACAACATCCTCGATCTTCTTTTTTCATTCATGATGGCAGTCGATTAGAATATCTTATATAATTCTCTAAAACATAATGATAGTTTTATATTAAAATATTATCCTCTTTACTTGATAAAAAATGCAATCCATACATGGGATCTTCATTGTCCATCTTTAATCCACTATGATACGTATAACAATAACTGACTAAATTGAAGGATTCACCATGAGAGTAAACAAAAAAATATATAATATAGTCTTATGGTATTTTGATATTATTATTATAACTAGAAGCAAATTATTGATATTTTATTGAAATCAAATGAAAAAATATAAACTAAACATAATTTTTTTAGATAACATTATGAAATATTAAACATCAAATCCTAACATCACAAAGTGATAATTTTGTCGGTATCATAGAATAATCAAAGTATATTATCAAATATATATTAAAATAAGTGTCACAACCCAATGCGGCTCCCTTAAAAAATGATTCATAAATTCCTTATCATATTTTAATTTATTTAAAAAATAAATATTCTTTTTTTATAAACTTTGATGCTAAGAAAGAATTCAATCTTTTTCATAAAACTTAGTTCAATTTTATTTTTTATTATCATTAAAAATATAGATCCATGAAAATTTTTTATGGTATCATAAATAACATCATTAACATAAATTTAATATATATATATATATACATTACCTTAATAAATAATTTTCAATCAATTTAATCATTATAAAAAAATTACAAAATAAAAGTGTTAAGGTTATCATATTAAACTCCAAGTGTTTGTTTTAAACAATAAAAATCATTGTAATGTTTAATAACATTATTTTGAAAATTAGAGTTTACTAAACCAAAGTTTTGTATAAAAACAACTTTAAGAATAAAACCATTAAAAAAACATCACATCTATTTGATAATGTTTTAAATGTAAATGTGTTGTAAAGGAATACAATATAACAATACAATAGTGTTTTGATACAGGAGAAAATGTTTCATCATAATAAATCTATTTTACTTGGTTATAACCATCAAAAAACTATCTAGATTAATCTATATCCAGACAAAAAGCTCAAATACATAATTTATAAACACCCATTTTGTGTAAATAGTCATGCAGTCTTTGGTTTGTTATACTAGTTCTTGGACTTTTTTTTGAATTTGATCAATAATTTATGTGTGTTAATTGATTTATTTCGATCACAAATCGATCCATTCAATAATATTCTTGGGTGTATTTAGAAAAAAGTGTGCTTGATATTCTACAATATTTTCCAAATAAGATCTTGTTTCAGTTTTTTTATCAATATCTTCTACAATCGAACCGAAATGATGATTTTTTAATGTTTCTACATGATCTGGTAAAAAATGTACTTAGTTATCATAAATTCTCTTTATTAAGTTCATAATAGCTCTCATTGCTAATGAGATTGGTTGAAATGAAACAAAAAATGTAGGAAGTGGTAAAATGTGAAGTTTTTAGGGCTCCCCTTGTAGATTTAGGTTGTTTCAGATAGTTCCCTCAAGAATTATATACCAAAATGTGGGAGATTCCATTAGATTAGGATCTAGGGGGTATATAATTTCTTCTAACAAGTTAAAAACATCAATTTAAACTGAATGATTATAAATAAATTACCTTCTCTCAAATATCAAATTAAATTGATCATCCACTAAAAACCATATTAAACAAAATTAATCTATCTAGTTTAGTCTTAGTTAGATTTAATTGGTTAATAAAATAAATATTAGTTAAAAATTAATTCTAGTTAAGTGATCAATAAAATAAAATATATACCAAATAAATTAATGCAATATATGCCAAAAAATTATTTAAATAAGGTTAGAAATCACAAAATAAAAATTGTTTGTCAATAAGAGAATGATTAATTATCATATAAAAAATAATGAATATAAATTTTTTTAAATAATGTTAATATATAAAAAACCATCACTCACAAAATAAAAAATTACCAATTAACATAGATTATTCTATATAATCAAAATTTTCAAATATAAATTAAAAAAAACTAATGAAAATAAAAAATGGGTTAATATTTTTAATATAACATGTTGATTTTTTTAAAATTAAATTTACTATCTATCCATCATGTTTCATTATAATAAAAAAATAGGTATCTATATTATTTTAAACATTAATCAATGGAAAATAATCACTACTACTATTTTCAATAAATATTATTATTGTTTATTTAATTAAGAAATTTTGATTAAGAATGGTTAAGAAAAATTATGCTACCAAAACTAAACTAAATTGAAAAAATGAATTATATAGAATTTTATAAATGACTATGACTAATTAAATAATGAGAGATTCCTTTTACCAATTTACATCTATTCAATTTGGTCAGTTTTTTTAGTCCACTTTAACTTACGCACCCCCATTAAGAGTTGGGGTTCCACAATTGTGGTTGGTATAATGCATGAAGGTTGTTGATTGGTCACCACAAAATTTAATAGCTAATAGGAATCCCAATGGGAATGCTTAGCAGCCTAGGCCATGAAACGCACATGGGGAAAATTAATGGTGCATAATATTCCCTATTACAGTCCATGTAGTGTGTCTTTTACCCCCATGAATGTCCTAATAATCTTCTAAATTAATTATACGTTCCATAAAACACTTCATATCCATTTGATACTTATGAGTGATTATTTTACTTGTTCTCACATATATGTTATCATGGAGATATTATTATTTCCATTTAATCCTTTTTAAATATAATATTTATAGTTATAAAAATTTAAATATTTAATTTTACAAAGAATTTGTAATTTTATTTGTTTTCTTAATAATAAGACAACAATTCCTTAATTTGTATCATTTAGTACTCATAAGACATAAGTTTGTATTAACAAATAATATAACCTTGGATTTATAAAAAGAAAATCTTAATATAAATTTAGATATAATAATTTCTGAGATGAACCTAATTATACCATGGATATTGAGTAGGAAAATAAAAACACTCTGATATCAATGATTCAACTTCATGTGATGTTTTGATAAACATTTTTAGTAAAAATTATAGATAAAAATTTTCAATATGTTCAATGAGCTATGAAATATTCATTAAGATCATCTAATGTCAATATTGTGTTATGATATGATACTTCATTAACTTATTTTTCTTTTGCACTTATTCAATACAATAGGTGGTCAGTGTGTATGACTTATAGTTTTTAGGTCATCCAATGGTCTTTTAATTGGCCATGATGGGATAATTGAATTAAAAATGATATTGGTTTTACATGTCATTATTTTGATCAGTCTGATTGACAGAATGAGTTGATTGATTCATCCATATTTTTATATTTTTTTAGTATTTATTTCCCTTATAAATAAATCATTTATCATATTAAATGTTGGAACTAATACTGTTTTTGTTTTATAGTTTATTTTTGGTTTTTAATGTGAAAATATCCTAAAATAATGATATATATGGTAATTTGATATTCAATCCAATGGATAAACATTGATATATGAATTTTAATGATTCTATAGGAGAAGAACCCAAGGTAATACCTGAGGAGACTGAATATCAAAATTAGTGTTGGAATAAATATATAGCAATTATATCCCTAAGATAATGGAAATTGTGTTAGAACCCAGGTCCATGTCTTCTGCCTAATGTTTTCTCAAGAGAGGCCCTAGAAAAAATGTTACACCACCATAAAATTCTTTATAATGTATTTCATAAGGTGTTATAATTATGACACAACATATTGCGTGATCTTATCTATATATCATTCTCCAATGGACAATTCATCACTTGTTTGGAGGTGGGTGTAACTTAAAATAATCCCTAGAGGCAATTCACAAAATGTCACCACTCCAATAGAGTCTCACTATAAAATAAGTTTTGTTCTTACAAACTAATATATTCCCAAATATCAACACACATTATGAACATTTCGTAAAGAAATTTTCATTGTGACCTATTTTAAGTAACTCCTCTGGTTCTCTAATACAAGATACATTATGCACCCAATGTAGCATTGTGACCCAACGAATGATCCATCATAAAATAAAAATACTCTTGATTTCATACATATAGATTTAGTTACCTATAACGTAGTATTAAAAAAGTCTTGATATATTATTATTTTTTATCACAAATACACTCTCATTCTAGCTAGAATAATATTCATTCACCATGAAACATACATTCATCATCCAACACAACCTATACATCCCTTAACATAATCTCAAGCTTGTGTTGAAATTATAGAAATCACCAGATTTCATTGATCAGATGTGATACACATACGATTGACATTCATAATGTATAATCTAATACATTATATTTTACCTACTAAATCAATAAATTGTCGAGATGTATTAACTTATGATCTCATCCTAGATTAACAGGGGAGTAAGAGATCATGAGATGATTTGGAGGAACAAATAACCATGGAATAATCTTTAATACATGTATATGGAATTGTCATTCCTCTTCTCTTGTTCCATATGGAGTGAATATTATGGGATTAAAATATTTTCCACTTCTTATATAAACATCTACATTCCCAACATTTATCTATTCATAACATTGGAATCATAACCTTTTTTGTGAAGTGGTGTAGGATTTTACTTATTTTTGTAATTTCTTTTTTATAATTTTGATATAGTTGTTTCATTATAGTAGCTCATAGTTCCTATTATTATTATTATCGTTCTCTATCCTTCGTGACCCTTAGTACCCATGATACTGGGAGGCTAAACTACATGTATGATCCCCAAGGTAGGTTTGTGGAATTCATGAATCCTGACTCTAATTTCTCAATGTTTTCATTCTATTAATTTTGTGTGGAAAGGTGAGATGTCAGTTGTGTAGAGATTGTACACTTTTTATAGCATTAAATCTTCCCATTCCATACAACACCAAATATTTCTCCCACCCTTTTCATAGATCACCATATATGTGAGAGAATGATGGGACTGAGATATAAACAATATATAATGGGGTAAGATATTTTTTTAGGCATGCCTTTTCCATTATATATCCATCATTCTATAGTGTATAAAAGGTTGGTGTTTGGTTTAACTAAGATATCACATAAAGTATAATAAATTTCAAAGTTCAAGTAAAGGATGTTAATTCATGAATGATATTTATTGTAATATCAAAAGTATGTAAGTAACTTGTGTGAATATTGAATAAAATCATGTAGATAAACCAATGATTAACTATATTTATGGTTTACATATGTGTTATTCAAAATTATTTTTTTCATTTCATCCATTCAAACATACCATGAATTATCCATTTCTCTTATTTACATAAAAAGTAAAACACTAAACACATAAATGAGTAAGGAGGATATATAGTTATTTGAAGTGGTCCTTGAGAAATATGACCCTAGTAATCTATTGTGTTTCAATATTAGTACTATAAATTTTTATTGATTAGTCCCTAAAATTGTTCTCCAATCAATTTTGATACTTCTTTAAAGCTAACTCGGTAATATCACTCTTCATATTTTACTTTTTATACTATATCTTCTTAATTTTCCTTGATTTTTGTTAAAATGCAATATATGTTTAACTCACCTTCACTATTGGAGGAATTTTTTTATTAGCTAAAAACATGAGGGGATTCTAGATATAAAGTATTATTGAAGATGAATTTAGATATATCATCGATGATCTCAATGAATACCTTAATAAATTTTTCATAGAATACTTATCATAATATCTCACTATGTTCTTATAATGTTTTATTTAATTCTATCAACAAGAAGTAGAGGAATAAAGTGATGATATATTACCCCCCCCCCACTCCCATAATTTTTATGAAGACATTGAGGATGTTATAACTATATTTATTAATAATTCTATCCCTCCACTTTTCACTATCTATCTAGTGACATTTCATGAAGAGAAATAGATTCTAGAAAAAACACTAATGGTAAAGGGTCTTATTATTAGTTCAATCCTATTTAACTATTCACCACTTACATCACATTCAAACTACCTTAATGAATTTAATATAAATTTCGGCAATCCCTTCATTGACTTGGATAGTTATGAGGATAAAGAAGACCACCCATCTAGTTGAATATTTTGTTTATGGTTGAAGAAGTTGAAACTATCGAAGAGTTGGTTGACGAAGAATAAGACTTGAATCATGCATTAAAGCCCAAAACACCTTAACATCTAAAAAAATACCTAATATATCAGGATTTTTTAATTGGGATCATCCCTTTAATATCTTCCCTCCCCCACTATTAATTCCTTTATATCTCAATCTTGGTTACATGACATTATTTCCTTATTTTTGGGGTTTCTTTTCTCAGTGTCTACTTGAAGTTATAGAGATAAATAATATTTTGAGGTTTATATTATAAAAACCTCATCCACCTTCATATTATGGTTAATCAATAATAAATAAAGATATATCATGTTTAAACACAACACCATTCATGAATGAAATATTATTATTTTATCTCTATCCTTCTCATTTAACATTACTTCAAATAAATTTATCATGTATTTTTTTTAAGATTTATAGGGTGTAAAGATCCAATGACCATGAGCTTAACTCGTGTAAATGTAAATGAATAAGAAAGTTTCATCTCTCCATCAAAATTATTCTAAATTTACCCATGATTTTAGTTTTTTGATTTAATGGGGCTATTAAAATTTAAGTGTGGGGTATTTTCAACCTTTTATAGTATTGAGTGTATGTTTTCTATTACATGGTTTTTTTTAATAATAGGGTGTTTTGATATGTTTTACACTTAATTCTATCATGATATTCATTTTTCAAGGGGATATGATTCATTTTAAAAAATATTATTTCCCTTGTTGTAAAATTGGAAAATGAACATTTATTGATAAAGATTTTAAGTGGAATATAATTTATTATGCATAAACATGATTAAGCAACTATAATTTTTTTTGAATAATTTATGAAAAAATTAAAAATTCAATGAATTATTACTAAACAACCAATTAGAAAAATTTATTTAAAATGTATTTATTTTTAGTGGGTTTCTAAACTGAATTCACTCAAAATATTAAAATCATAGCGTGTGTGGGCATTAAATAAATAACCCTAATAATAGTAAATAAAAATATGAGATTAAATTGTCCAAATGTTACATACATGCATCAGTTATCACAAATAACCATGTGGGATTACTTCTTTTTGGAATGAATAATATTTGGATTATCTATTAAAAATTATTTTATAATATATAATCATATAAATGGAATAAAAAGTGTGTGAATAATTTCTCAATCTTCAAGAGAGTTGTAATGGAAGGTGAATGTTTAACTTGAATAAACAATAGGAAAATGGATTTCTCTAATAAAATACATGGTGGTGAATCAATGCTTGTGAAATTGGAAATTGTATTAGAGGCTTTAATAAGAGGTAATTGAAAAGGTAATTTCCATTTAATTTTGTGATTCACTTAATTTCCAATAATTTTTATTACTTGACCAAATATTTAGCATGGGATAAAGGGGAATCATAGTTAATATAAATTTCAGAGACATCTATTGAGAACAAGAAATAATTCTAGTGAAGGGGTGTGATTTATCCATATTTTTATATTTTTTAGTACATATTTTATTTTTATGTTAATAATATATCATATTAAATATATAAAATAATAATTTTTTTGGTTATGGATTATTTTTTGAGCTTAATGTTGAAATAACCGAAAATCATGATTTTAATGAGTAATTTGATAATTTCTGTTTCATTTAGAACATTAAAATTATATTTTTATGTTTTTATGATTTTATGGTTGAAAAAAATAGGATAACATGTAGGATATTAAATAGGAAAAATATTTTTGGATGAAATAATGAGAAATGGAGGTTACACCCCTTACCCAATGGTTTTTGTTTCATAACTCATGGTTATTTCCACTACATAATGCTTTATCATGGAAGGCTCGTGGGAAAATTTACCTCTTCAAAATAATCTCAAATAAGTTCCTCACAAGAAACCATCAGATAGGAACTTCCCTATTTATATGTTTAAGGATACATCATGTTTAACAGATCCTATATCAACTAGAATATAAAAAAACCACACCTCAACATAATATTTGGAGCTAATGTGGACATCACAAACACTCCAACAGAGTCTCACCATCCAACATGGTCCACTTAACTAGACAAATATATCCTTTACACCAAATATACATTAAAAAATGTTGCAACATAATAAGTATTATGAAACATTATTCTCAGGAACTCTTATGGTGCTCCAATGAAATATCTGTTAGCCACCCAATATAGCAATATGATCAATTGTAGCATCTATCACCAACTAAAAATTTTCCAAATCTCCATCAACATAGCTATAATTACTCAAAAGATAGTATTGAAAAGGATAAATAAAAATAGATCCAATTCACCCTCATGACATCTAGTTCTTGATTCGTTAAACCATGCAATGGACTCTAATTATCCAATGAACATTGGTTTCCCTCAATATAGTCTCAAACATATTTTAAAATCCAAGAACTCTACCAAGGTCTTATAATAAATATATTACACGTGGGGAATCATTGAATGAAATATAATTATATAAATTCACTTATCCTAATGAAATTGGTAAAATATCATGATTTTGTTTTCATGTTCTCTCATCCTTGCTTATGATGATATAAAGTCATCATGGGATGATTTAGAGGAATAATGAACCAAGGAAGAATCCAAAATACCCATATTTAGAATTATCTCTCATCTTATACTAGTATCAATGGAGTGTATCCCATAGTTTTCAAAGCATCACCACTTCTTATATAAGAATCCCCATTTTCCACTTTTAAAGAGTTCATTAAATTGGCCTCTAAACATTGTTCATGGAGTACTATATGATTGTTATTCTTTTATAATTTCGTTTTTGTATTTTTAAAACAATAGTTTTATTATAGTAGTTTATAGTTAGTATTTTTATTCCTCTATTCTTTTTATACTCTATTATAAATTCCTATTAATACACATTATATTTGGGAAAACCTTGATGGTTTGATCCGTGGGTTAGATTAATGAAATTCATAAATCTCCACTCTAAATACTGAATATTTTCATTCCATTTAAGATGTTGTGGAAACTTTATTGGGGTTTGGTGTCTTTATTTTCCACATACCATTCTATTTATCATATCCCATTCCATCATATAAAAAATATTTTTCCATCCCTTTTCTCATTTTAACTCTTATAAAATTCAATGAGGTGTCTTGGCCTGAAAAATATATAATAGTATTGGGTGTTGTTTGGTGGCATGTATTTTCCATGTTATATGCATCATTTGTTGTAATATATGAGGAGAGGTATAGTTTACTTTTGTGATCTATTAAAGTAAACGAAAATCAATATTTTATGTATAGGATGTTAATTTGTGAATTAAATTTATTAAATTATCAAATGTATGTCGAAAGATGAAATTAATGGAGGAACCTGTGTGGATTAACCTGGGATTCACTCACTTTACCTCTAATATCTATGTTATTTTGGATTCTATCACTCATTTCATTCATTCACCCAGAAAAAAATCCCATAAATTTCTCCAATATTTAGAACATATAAACCACCAAAAACATAAATATGTGAATAGGGCCATGATTTTTGAGAAAGTATCCTTGATATATATTACCCTGGATATCCACTTCATTTCTATAGGATCACTATAAATTTAAACTGAATAGGCCCAATGATATGCCTCCAATCATTGACCTAATTAAATTTATCTCCCTTAATGTAAATGAAAGTTTTGTGTATTTTTCCCATGGAGTCGATGATGTTGATAATATGATGATATTTTATCTTATAAAATGGTGTTGGAAGTTGACATTGCATATTTGTTTCTCATAGAGAGAATTTAACAAATGAGTTGACATGTGATCTCCAATAGTTTTTCATTATTTATACTATAAAACTATACTGTAACACCACCTTGATTTATTCTCATTGAGACACTAATATTGTAAAATTATATAAATTTATCATTCATAGAAACATTATGGACATGGAGTTACAAAATAAATTTTCTTGATTGATTGTTTTGTACCATGAAATCATATATCAACTAATTTATAGAGTTAAGAAATAAATTTCAAAATAATTAATTTCAACACTATTTGATATTTCATAAATCGTTTATGACACCCCTTTAAAAAACTAAAGGCTCTATATTAAAAATACCCTAGATTTACAATGACATTATTTGATGTTTAAGGGTGTGATTTATTATGCCCTGTCTTTATATACATGTCTTTGTGATATTTTTTATTCATGGAGTGATGTTTTTAGAAATAATAAATATAGTTTCATTTGGTGATAATGACTAATGGATGATAATTTTATAAATATTATATGATATATCATTGAATGTGTTATCTTTTGAGACATTAACGATGAGAGAATTTCCTAGTTGAGGATTGAATTATATTATTATCTAGTGGTGTTGAGTCTTGAGGTTCTGACTATATATTATGAATTTTTATTCCATAATTGTTAACATTTCTCAATATTATATTTACCATTTATCAAAACTATAAATATTCTACTAGGTAGTTATACTTTCCCCTAAATGAGATATTGTATGGTGGTTTACTCGTGGTTGCGATGATATGTGACTTTTATAAGAGAGAATTGTGTTCAAGAATTAGGTGGTGTATTTCTGTAAAGTTGATTCCATGGTAATTATATCTATGTCTTGGAATATGAGACTATATATGTTGGTTGATATGTTTACTCCTTGTTAGAGATGTATTGAACACTAAGGGGAGGGGTGAATCAGTTTTTGTGACCCTTTCAAAAATTTAAACCTTTCTATCTCTTTCTATTTTTACCTCTATCATAGTTCGATGGAAATGATCCCTTATCCATACCATTAGTTGTTCATGAAATTAATACAAACATATTCAAATCAAGAGTAAAGTGATTTCAAGGACTCACTACTCAATTAGAGTGGATAATCCAAGGATTTAATGGGGAAACCCATGACCACATGACCCATTAGTAAAAAACCTGTGATTTAAAACAAGAAGGGAGAACCCATGAACTTTTATTGAACTATTTTATCCGAATATTAAATAATCATCCCATTTGGTCTTTATATTTATTATATAAAGCATCATAAGAAGTATAGGGTTATATAAAGAAATATTCAATAAAATAGATTTTATATTTTTATCAGTGTGCTACTTGGGTCTTCTTCTTCCTCTTATCTCACTTGCATCACAGTATGCATGAACATATTTTTCTTCTTCATACACAACCATGTACACACCCTCTTATTTCTATTCTCATGAGAGATCAATGAGGAAGATTATTATTAAAAATAATTATTATGCATATGCAATACTTATTTCCTCTTACATAGTCTATGATAATTATATAGTATAAAATCCTCATTTATTATTATTCCCTTCCATATATGCAACCAACCTCATTCCTATGAAAATAGAACTGCACAAAACATCCATTCTTCTCTTCTCTATTGTTCATTTTCATAATTCATTATTCATTGAGAAGGGTTTACACTGGTTCTTCTCATTCTTTCATTAGTTCACTTCTTATACTCTTCTTCACTTCAAAGCACTAGTTATGTATATATTGTTGGAGTCGGTACATCTTCCTTCCTTGATACTCATGGTTTTCACTGGGATTATTTTACAAGTTATCATTTCACTGGTATAATTATTTCTATGAAATATAGAATATATATTAAGATTATTATCATCAAATAAATATTTCTATTCTCTCCAAAAATATTCCCTTTAACCTAGGAATTCTATTTATTGAATTATTAGTATTTTAAGAGGTTATAATCCTCCTAAAATCTCAAATGGGGACTCAGTGAGTCTTCTTTTTTTCTTACAAAGAGTCCTCCTCATAAAACTGTTTCTATATATGTATGAATTTGTGAATAGTTTAGTCCACAGAAAGATGTTATATTGTAATCAAAGAATATTTTTTGATCTTCTTAATTTTATCATTTAAATACTAATTGAATTACAAGACAAGCCACATGATATATAGGAACTTAAGAACATATCATGAATCATTGAAATATTCAAAATAATCAATATATGAGTGTCAAAATACTCATATATTCCTTCTAAATGACTCATATTCAATATCAAATGATACATCAACAAACTATGTAATGAATATTATACAGTGGTTCTAATGATCTATTCATATATTCGGATTACTCATACATAGATCGCCAAATAATCGTATGCAACACGTTGATCCATTTTTCATCACCAACTTTGAAAAAGATGACAGTATCATGGAATATTGATTTTTGAATTAAATTAGGAAAAAATTTGTTGAAATAAAATGAATTTTTAATTTATCTTCAAATTATCTCAATTTGATTTTCATTGTGATCCAACTTCTCTTCTTTTGATTCACTAATGATATTCCAATGACCGAGAATTACTCTATCGATCTTTTCTCAACATTAATGGAGGAACAAAATTAGAGAATCGAATGATAAATTTGTGTCCAGTAGCTCAATGATCGTTAAAATTCATGTGATGATGTTTAATCCTAAGAGTCGTGAGTATTTTTATTTATGAACAGTTTCATATATGGTTGAGTCCCATATCACTGTTATGGTGGGAGTGTAACTGATTTATAAACTGAAGAATGTTGTAAGATACTTGATAAAACCCCTTAGAATCATCCCCATGTCATAGGTTCATTTGTTACACCCTAAATGAGTGCCTTATATTTCCTTCACACATGTCAATTTTGATCTACACTGGTGCTCACCTTCACACTACCAATCGAGGTTGGTTAGCGTTTAATATTTTTCAAATAGTCTCTTTGAGATATCAAATCTACTTGGGACTTATCTATGATTTAAAAAGACATATTTGTTTTTTATTAAACTTTTTTAAAACATTTCATTGTTTCTTATGATTCTCACATAAATTAATTTTCCACTGATGCTAACGTAGCTGTAGTTTCTCAGGTTTCTTTTATAGATGAATTTTTTATAGTGCTCGCATAGCTGAATTGTCTTATGATTCCTACTTAGAAAAATATTCTAAAGTGAAACAAAAATTTCTTAAGAGATTTAAAAAATTATTCCATGAAAAAAATGTTTTATTCATCAAATGATTGACATACCTGAAATATAAATGACTTAACTTTCGGGGAAATTTCTATTTTATAGACCAAACCTCGTATGGAATAAGACAAAATGTCTTATAAGAAAGACGTACCTAGTTTTCTATCACGATCACCTATTGTAAAAGTTTAAATCTAAATACATTTATATTTATTCTAAAACTCATCAAACTGATTAAAATCATCTTAAAACTCATTTCTTTTACTTTAATATAAATAAATCTACAAGATCTTACATGTAACACTGTATGATTTCACGATACGCTGTCTTTTTTAAAAAAAATTGATAGCTTACATTGAATGAAACACTGAGTCTTAGCACACCATGATCTACCAAACATGCCGTTAAAAAATTTGGTATGAATAGTATTAACCATATTATAAAATTTAAATATTTTATTTTTCAAAATAGACATCATTTTTGAATTAATAATATCAAAATTATATTATGGTGAATTTTTGATATTTTTTTGAAAAGATTCAATTTTTGATGAGAGGTGTAAAATATAGCATTGTTGTTAATAACCACCTTTTTATTTTAATTAATTATTTTAATTTAAATTGTTTTTAATGAAAAAATTAGATAAATAATACATTTATAAATCTAATTTAGGTCATTGTAACTATTTTAATAACAAAATAAGATATATAAAATTCATTGAACTTTTTAACATATCTTTTACCTACCTTCAAGACACATTTATAGGATTATCATTAAACGTAATTTTATCACTTATTGAATTGAATTTCAAAAAATAGACATAAATTTTTGTAATCATTATGAAAAAAATTTCCAATAAAATTGAAATAAATTTTGGCCAATAGTAACATTATTAATTTTATTTACCATGTTTAATGGTAAATAGGGTAATTAAACATATTATGAATATTGTATAATTATAAATTTAACATACAGCTTTCCCTAATTTAATTAGATAAGTTTTTTTCACCAAAATATTCATTCATTCAATCTGGGAACACTTGGAGACACTTGGATGACTTTAATATATTTATAATATTTTATTTGAATGAAATCAAATTTTGTTATAATTTTCTTTTTTAAAAAGTAAACTATATTTAATATCAAGTTATGTAAGTGATATGGCAGACTATAAAAATTAATTATAAAAAATGTTTATATACAATATGTTAATTTCTTTATAATTTTTTAAATTAATTAATTATATTAAATGGTGACATGATGATGATGTGGTAATTGATTTCATAAAAGAAGAATAAAATAAAGTATATTCATTATATTAATATAAATATAATTATTGTGATTTAATGTCATCCATGATTTTTATTCACGAATTGGACATATTATAAATGTTTTAAAATTCATTTTTCAATTAAATATTGTTGATATTATTTTTTATAAGTCAATATAATGAATTGTGTCAAAATTTTCATTTAAGTTATTTTAAAATAAATAATATTGTATTAAATGATCTAAATTTCATAAAAATATATATTTTATAAAAATAACAAGTATAATGTTAAATTTATCATAATTATATATTTAAAATAATTTAATGGATAATTTTCCATGAAAATGACATAAATATTATTAAAATTAAAGAATGTGTCTAAGTGTCGCACTATGATTTCTTATATGTTAAATAATTTTAATATAGGGATAACTTACAGATAAATTCATTAAATAATAATATATTAAGTTATAAAATAATTATCCACATCACAGTAATTTATTTATAATTTTTAGAGACTAAATAATTACCATAAATAATGACACACTAGTGAAGAAGTAATTAATTTACTAATTGAAATATCAAATAAATGGTTCTTAAAAATATTAAAATAAATATAATTTTACATAATTGAGGTGATTCAATAATTTAATAGGTGACTATTTCATTTAATGAGTGTATTAAATGGTTTGTTTCAAAGTAATCAGTTCATTTAGATATTATTTACTGTCAAAGTAATGAATAGTTTTAAAATTAACACTATTAATATTTTATAAAAATAACATTTTATTAAATTATTTAAAAATAATAATAATATTTATAAACTAAAAAGTGATATTTATATGTTCTAAAATTTCATAAATTGTACATTTATGGATAATTTACACTATATAATGAAATATTTTTAACCATTTAATATTTAGAATCTCATTACCAAAATTAAAATTAAATAGATTAATTAAGGATATATCAAAATTATAAGGATTAAAATAAAATAATAACATTCCTAAATTTTACCGGTTGAGTGTATTTAGACCCATAATCATCTTAACCTTGACAAAACTAACTTTAAATCCATTTTAAATCAGAAACCAATTGGTCATAAATTAATAGTTTTGGAGTTTCCAAAAGTCCCCCCTCTCTTATAATAGGGCACTTATCCTTCTATTTTATTAACTCCTCTAAAGCTCTTTATTTCTACCAAACCATGCCCATTTATCCACCCATCTTCTCTCACTTCATCCCATGGTCCATACATTGGGCATAAAGCTATCTTATAGAGTCCTTTTGTGAAAATCATTAGGAGACTCTCGAAGAAAGTGTAATTGTTTTACAAACTCTTCCAAAGTTATATTACTATATTGCATCCTCTTCATATTTTTTTCAATATTAAAATATTAAGTCAATTATTATTTATATTCTGATATATTATTATTATTATGGTATAACCATATTCTTTCTTTTACCCATCCAACAAAAATAAATATCACGATTCATGGGTACGTACTGCTTACCGTCTTCACAATGTGTTGTAACTTGTTTTTCATCACTAATTTATTTCAATATGATTAATGATGAATATAATGGATATAAATTATCAATATGACATTATATAGATAATTTATATTTAAAATACCATCAATTCCTTTACCCCTTTACAATTAATGAAATGATATAATCACTCGTGTGTATGTACAACTTACCTTTTCTTTGACGTGGTGAGATTCATCCTCCATGTTAACCATTCAAAAATGATTACAAAAATATCTATAATGAATAATTATGAAATTTATGACATAATAATTATAGGGGTATCATATATATATATATATATACACACATTTACTTGTTTCCATTTAATATAATTAGAGAACGGAAAAGGCATTCATGTGTACATATGACCAACCATCTCCCTAAACTGTGTATTTCATTTCATATATCTATCTGTTATATATATTTATATTCTTAATATATATTTTATATAAATCATTTTTAACATTTTTTTAATTAATTAATGAGCTATGTAATACGATCAAAAATTACAAGTCAAAACACATATGATAAATAAATTAGTTATTACCCAATACATTTATTTAACTTTGAATTATTAATAAACATGTAATATAAAGACATATGAGAATAATATATGTTATAATAAATATTATTATGATTTTTTACAAGTTAATAATATTTTTAAAACCACCATATAGGAGTTTCAGACATGTATAGGTAGTATCAAACCTAATGTAAGGGAATTCCATCTCACTTTTAATTTTAATGAGATATAGTCCATGTTCACTAACTATTTCTAACGCTTCGTGTATGTAATACCCCTATTGTAGTAGAAATCATGAATATATTTATCTTCATGGTATTTAAAGGTTCATTTAAAAACATTGGGATTATTATTTAAATGATCAAAGTGGTATGGAGCACTTTGAATGTTTAAATAATTAATCCTTTCTCCATTTCAATATTTTTGATATTATCATACATATGTATTTAATGTATATAAAGGATTATAAAGAATATTTTATGATTATTTTTAGTTAAATTAAAAAAATTTCAAAAGGAATTTTTTAAGGTTTAATGTAAGGATCTCTTAAACTAAAACATAATTTTTAATGTTTTAAATATTTATTCTTCTAAATATTTCTCAATAATATGCATGTTTTCAAAATGGTTTTAAGGATTTATTTATATGTAAATGAATGTTTTAAAATATTAATTCCATTCAAGTGTTTCCAATTATTGTGGGAAACTTTGATTAAAAAATATCTCTTAAAAAGTTTTCTTTTATAAGAGAATGAGTTTTTAATAAATGATTTTGAAGAAAAAGGGGTATTTTTCTCAAGATATTTTTAATGCTTTTATTAGTTTATCTTCATCTATGAAAAAAATACTATGCCTGATTTTATGCTCATTTGACGTTTATTTATAATGATATATTCTACCATATTTTGTTGAACGGTTTATTATATGTTTTACGTTGGAAGATTTATTTCGATACCATTCATGGTTTATGGTTAATGAAAAAACATTTCATATATTAGTTTTAATACCAATGTTTATCTTTGTTATGTTTCACTATTTTCATATGAGGAATTAATTGGACTTTTTAGGTGACAGGAAGGGCTCGCTATATCCCCTCTATGAATTGGTCGGTTTCATGAGACAAACTAGTTTGGGTTTTTACTCGTTTATCTATTGCCTTGGAACGGGTCCTTTATAGTGTAGTTATGAAGTCTAGAATTATGCATTCCCTCATTATGAGATTGGTTTTTTATTTTCCATGTTATTATACAACTAGTATAATATTCATTTGAATGTTTATATGTAATAATTTGGTTTATTCATTCAATATTATGTTAATATTTATTTAAAAGGTGTTTGTTTGAGTTTTATACCTTACCTTAAAATTTAATGCATCTTTATAAAATCTTCTATTGTACTGTTTAACCTTACTTAACATATGATCTCACCCCTTTCTTGTGTTTTAATTTCCCCAAGATGCGAAGATGTGTATTATGATTGATATGTAGGGTAAATCTAAGAGAATAATGGAATTATCAATGCATTATCTATGTTGTATTTTATGTTATGAATTGTAATGTAAAGTTCATGTTTCTAAAAAAATTTCCAAAAATGATAAACAGACTGGTCCTTTTGGATTTGATTCACTGTAATCATGAAAATGTATTAAAATAATCCACCAAATTTAGGGTTCCATGGTTGGGGTGTTATATTATAGAAGAAATAAATCTCTAAATAACTTCAAAACAATCTTCCAAGATGTATCGTATGAATCATTATACACTTAGAACAAGTAAAAATGGATTAGTATCTCTTATTTTTACTTTTATTGGGTTATCTAATCAATATTCCAATATTTTCATCACTCCGATACTCCTAACATATTTACATCCAACCAAATGATACTTCAATCATATTTTCACCTATTTAAAAAAAAACCCAATACCCCAAAAGTGGGATAAAAAATCCCCAATTTGTATTTGTTTTTCAAAAACGTCAAATGATGTGTCAATATGCTCTACCACATTATTCTTTTATTCAAATTTCCTTATCTCTTTATTTCACAAGAACCATTCATTTAATTTTATTCTCTACCATTTATAGAAAAAACATATAAAGTAATTTAGATAAGATAATATTATTGAATACTGAAGAATTTTTTCATCATTCATTCAACTTTGTGGTTACATGAGTAATGTTTGGTGTAAAAAATAAGAGGGTTTGATTTAGACATCAAAATTTTCCATTTATAAAATAATCGGATAACAATTGAAATGATATTATTTATACATTTCTCAGGATCCATATAATAATTTCAAGATCAGTTGATTGATGATTCCAATTATGATACAAATTGATCATGGAATATATTAACAGTAATTATTTTCAATTACTTAAAAATATAGTTGAAAATTTTACAGAAAATAGGAATGTTTTAATTTTAGGAAACAACCTTGAAACTTCTTAAGTATTCACTCCCCATGTCATTTATTAAAGAACCCTTAAATTTTATGATCTTATTTTGTATCCAAGGATAAGAGAATATGATGATATATATCTTGAATGATCTCCCATTCAATCACATTATAGAAAAAAATAATGACATTAACACTTCTGGTAGCTTATTCAATATTCTTCACATGTCTCTCCATAAAAATACACTCCAATGAAACCATGTCATGGTGTACCGGTGGGTACTATAGCTGCGGCATGTTACTATAGCAGTTGCGGGTATGGTGTAGTACTATAGAAGGCATGGTAATGTTGTAGTACTATTCACAAAATGGGCATTGGGGCAAAAATTTGGGCCTACAGGCCATGTAATTGGCTAAATGATCACTTGGCCTTCGAGATATGTAAATGGTCTCCCTCTACCCAGTTAAAAAGGTCATTACTTTGATTTAATAATAAATGGTGCTTCATCCCCAACCCTTCCAAAAATGGATAAACAAGAGGATGTATATGCTGAGAATTCACTAACAATGAAATTTATTAAAATATTGGCTAGTTTTTTAAACATAATCCTTATATGGTTTTGTAACACCTCTTAGAATTTTATGAAATATTTCTCTTTAAATAATTTATTTTCTTTTATAGATTGTGTTGCACACAACACCGAGTTTAAAAGAAACATAATACATTAATAAAACATTATTTTTTGATGTGATAGTGATAACATAGATATTAATTGTGTGGTAGTAAATATTATTTACTAATTTATAAAATGTATATAAACTTCCAACTCAATTCAAATGTATTTATAAATTCTTAGTAAATATTCATTCAATTTTTATTAATGTCATTCTATTCTTTAAATATATTAATGTTGTACAAAAAATGGTTTTTATTGTGATTGAATATTATAATTTATATGATAATGTCTTATACAATTTATTTTAAAAACTTAATTTCATTTTTAATTCTTCATATCAAAATTATATTTGGATGTTTTTTAGAAAAAATTCACTGAATAGTTACAAATACAAATTTTAAAAAAATTGTATTTCTATTAATATTAAAATGACCCTTTATTATTTAAATTAATAATAAAATGAAATTAAGTAATAGTTAGTTATTTATAGTCTAATTAATTAAATTTTAATTATATCTATACCTTCTTTTGGTATAACATCATTTTTGGGATTTCATTTCATTTTTTTAAGAAAACTATTTTTCGTTGTGTTTTGTGGGATTAGTTTTAAATTAAATTACTACAATTATATGTGTTGGTTCTTGAAATAAGGATTATATTTTTTTGAATAAGTTATTCAAATGTTTTTAAATTGGGCCCTTTTATTTTTTTCTTTAATAATAGTAACTATAATAATGTTATTACCATGGTAGGGGTAAATTTGGTAATTTAGGTGACAAATAAAATGATAAGTAATATTAAATAACCTTAAAACTTTAATTAATTTAAGTTTATGTTTTAATTTCATCTATAATGATCCAATTTTATGTTTTATTATATTTTTGGTCCAATTATATTAGATTATATCATTTATACAATTTTATTTCATGGAAATTCAAACATGTCACACTTTGGATTGTTAATAACAATAATATTTTAATATGGGGTTACTAAAAATATATGGATAACTATAAATGTTATTTTGAAATATATAATTTTTATCTAAATCATGGAAATATATTTTTTAATTTTTAGTGAATAAATAATTATTCTAAATTCTAACACAACCAGACACAATAATTATTTAATTAATGAAAAAATCAAATAAATGATATTAAAAATATTAAAAGTTTTATTATTTTAGATACATATATTGATAAATATATATATATATTACCAATATATGTTCTTGATATAATAAAATAGTTTTTTCCAATTTTATATTTTTCTAGATATTTTTAACTTAAATGAAATTAATTATATCTAAATTGACAATAATTATATTTTAAGGGATTTATATTTTATTAAATTATTTAAAATTATTAAAACTGTTAGATATTAACAAATAGGGTATTATATATTCTAAAATTCAATAAAAGTTTCATTTATAGGATATTTGAATTCATTTTTCTCGAGAATAGTCTGAATATTGTTTTATCATTTGATAAATTTTAAAATGCCCCACACCGCAACTATAAAAGGGCACCTCCTCCCCGACTTAGTTACACCAAATTGAACTTTATATATCAAAATTAATCTACCAAATTATTTTCTACAATTATGTATAAACATTATAGAGGTTTTGTCATTCCCAAAATACCATCCCTAGAACTCTTTGAAGTCTATCTAACAAAGTCATTTCAATGAATAGGCCATCGCTCTAACCAATATCTTTTTTTTTCTACCATTATTTACCTCTAATAAATCTATTATATTCATCATTAAATAATAAATTAATTATCTAAAATATACTTAAAGGTAATTATTATTATAAAAAACAGTATACAACCTCTTTCCCATCAAATAATAATTAATGTACCACTCGTGTGTATGTACGACTTACCGTATCCATATAGTGATACCTTTAATTTTTCATCAACATATGTTATTTATGGTAATTATAATAGATTTAATGTTTATATATGATACTTTTAACATTATTATACTTATTGAATGATAATATGATGTCTAACTTCATATCATCCAATCTTTTGGGAAGTAATAATGTCACCCATGTGTTCATATGGACAACTATCTCTAAGATATGATGTTATTAATTTTTCATTTATATTTCACATGGATGGTAATAAGGATATATTTTGTAAATATATATTACATATATGGTATAATAATAATTTCTTAACTATCAATTATTATTTATATTTATTTCAATCCATCAAATGAAAAATGAAAACAGCATTCATTCGTACGTACGACTTACTATCTCCCTGAACGATGTAATGCATTTTTCTATCTCTAATTTTTATAAATGATTGTAAATATATATAAAACTAATATATATTATTTTTATACTATGATTAAAAATATATAAATAAAAGGACTATGATAAAATTATAAGGACTAGCATTACCAAGAAAAAACATCTTTGGAAAACACAGAATTTATCACCCAGATCAATGATTTATATAACAAATTATTAATAAAGAGGTGGTAATATTTTATAAATAAATACTACATCAAATTATTTATAAATTTTTTTTGAATAAATTTCTAATATGTTCATATATATTATTTATGTGTCTTGACATGAAAAAAAAATTGTGATACTTGAGGTAAGGGTTCATCTTAAAATCTCATCATTATCAGGATTATTTATATTTAAGTCTTTTTTGGGGAATATTTATCTTTTATGCCCATGTTTTATAATAAAAAAAATTAATTTAATATTATCTTTAAATATTATAAATTTCTTTTTATCCATGATATATTTTTTACAATTTTTTTTGAATATTATCTTTTTTTCATTTTCCAAACAAGGAACTTTGTGAATTTTCCAAAAAAAATACATAAGGAATGTTTATTTTACTTGACTTAAACAACATGAGTTGATTTTCCATCCATAATTACTCCTCAATTATTAAATAAATCATTTAAAATTCTACAATTTTATTTTCAAAATAAAATTCATTTATAAGTTTGAATATTTAAAATTGTGATTTCAAAATTAAAAAGTTATTTTCCTCAAGAATTATTCCAACTAATATTTCAGAATCATTTAAATATAAGATGATATTCCTATGATATTACTTAATATTTAATGGGGGTATTATCCAACAATAATATAATTATTATTTCTCTATATTTTCTATGGTTATAATGAAAATATATTGGTGAAAAATGATCTATTTTCCATGGTTTATACATTGATGAAATGTTTATGAAATCCTTTTCATTTCATGAGTTAGGTGATAATGAAGCTTTTATGATCATTTGGAAAACGTATATATTATTTTCTTTATATTATGGGTAGGACCTATATATTAGTAAAAATCATTTGGTAAAGCTTAATATTTCATGATATAATAATGGGAAACAAGTCTATGGGATTGATCCCACTATAGGATATAGGTGTGTCTCGATGTACTTTTAGAAACAGGTGTGTCCTGATCTATTATGGGAAACAGGTGCATACTGAACTACAATGGGAAATGTGTTCTTCTTGATCTATGATGGGAAATAGTTGAATCATGGTCTACTAGGGTAAATATTCATTTTGTGATCTACTATAAGAAATAGGTGTGTCTTGATCCATAATAGTAAACACGTGATAATCCCTAATCTACTATGATGATGGTCTCAGTATTTGACTTTAAATACGAAACAATTTTCTATATATATGATGGTTCCATAGATTTATGACATGATATTATGGTTTATGATTGATTTTTGATGTTTTACCCTCTTATGGACCATGTTTTATAAAATGATAATGTTTTATTCAATAAACCATGTTTATGATCTATGATATTTTGGGTATGAACATTGTATGTTATGTTGATGATCACATGCCTTTATTATTATATTATGATTTTATATGATTATGGATTGATATGTCTTATTTTTATCCTTATTGACTATCTCATCTCAACATTTCTTAGGTTTCCTTCCCCAAGATATGGAAAAAGGTTTTGGTAGGTTATGCCAAAGAGAAGTATTATGCGAGGAGATCATTATGGGGAATGTTGAACATATTTCATGAAATTAGATGATTGTACAAATAGTTTCCAAATACACATAACTATAATAGTCCATAGGCAGGTTTTTTTGAAATGTATCAAATATTCATCAAATAAAAATGTGATATTTATAGATAAAAATTGGGTCATTAACAATTCTATTAGAGGAATGGTTAGTCAATATATGGATATTAGGATTTGAAATTATTTAGTGATATCTCCAATGATATTCATGTGTATATATATATATATATATCTGTGTGTGTGTGTGTGGATATGACTAAGGATATCTATATAGATAAGTTAAAACATAATTACCAGTATAGGAAAATGTACTTAAATTTTGGTAAAGGATGGTGTAAGGGGTTTCGAAGAAATTACATCCTTTTCTAGATAAAATAATTCAATGTGAAACTGAAAAAAGGAACCTAGTAGTAAAAACTATTAAAAAGTTGCATGATATCCACTCAATGTTCACTTAGTGGATGAAAAAAAAACATAGTTATACACATTATTTGACACTCTCGGTGGATATTATTTGGAAATTCGCAAACTCTTTACAGATCATCATGAATGATTTAAATAATGACTATGAATGGCTTCAGTTAATCCTATTGATCCATATATAGAAAATACTGTGTCATTTTTTAGGCAACCTATAAATTTTTTTGATGGTTATGTTGGTTTTCACTGTGATTAGGGTTTATCAAACTATTGTGTGTTTTGGTAGTAAATTTCTAGGACATAAAGAACTGCAATAATGATTATAATGAAAAAAAATGAAATGATTTCCCTCCTGAGAACCAAATGTAATGGGATATAGAATTCATAATATCTCATCTATTCTGAAGCAACTCTCATAGGCTATAAATCATGAGGAGTTTCCAAATTATCAAAGGAGTAAACTATATATTGTTAAATATTTCCTGAGGCAACATCCACATTATTTTACTGGATCTTTTGATCCACTAGTGGCTATGAAATGGATCAAAAAAATTTAAAAAATAATTTTATTTTTAATTATCGGGACTTTAAAATGTTGTCCTGGCTATTTATTATTTGGAAGGTGACTAAGATCAGTTGTGGACTCTTACTAAGAACATGAGGGAAGAAGAAGAAATTGAATCTATGTAATGGGAATATTTTAATGAGATGTTTCTCAATAATTACTTAACCCATATTCTATATATAAATGGAGAAATAATTCCTTGAACATGGAATAGACCGAAGGCCTTCATTTTTTTATTATTTAGATAATCCAGCATTCAAGGGGTGAGGTGGAGCCCTTACAATTCTCAAAGGCTTAGATACAATTACATGACTCATAGGTCATAGAGGGAATCACCCAGACAATACAACTTGGAACTGCTCCTCCCCAGCATATGTCATGATATCAGTACTCTACCTTCGTAGGGATGGTTGGCAAGTTGTCCTATGCAAATCTACATAGGCCCGGTACTGATGGAAAATACATACCCTCTCATTCCTCAAATTCTTTTTAGCTCTGCTCTAGTGAGTGTGCCTGCCCTAAATCCTCAACTGAAGTCTTGTCCATTGTAGTCTGACTTGTACATCTTCATTTCATGTGGCCTGAAGGCCTTAAGGTAGCCCAAAGGCCTTGACAATCAACTGTCCCAAAGGCCTTGGGTGGGCCAAAAGCCTTACAGGACCCAAGGACCAAATCAATGGCCCAAAGGCCCAAATTAATGAATAGTTTCAGTAGCTACAGTGCCGAATAGTGCCTTATACAGTGCTACTACAATACCAATAAATATTCCTACACCCAGATTTGATCTCGGGTCGTTGAGATTAAGAAAAAATTGGATTCATCTATTGGTACCTATGAAGCTAATTTTACAAGAAATGCAGGTTACACTTTTAGTTTAATCATCTTCCCAAAAAAAATTGATTCGTTTGTGGAATAAAACCAAATATTCAAAAGGCCTTGTCTATAAGAGAATATATTAGATATAAAGAATACATTAGATGTTCACTAAGGCAAGAAATGTAAAAAGTATATAAACACCATTAATGTGGTTTTGATAAGAAAATGAATATCGAGTCTCATTAAAACCGAAATGGTGGTAAAAAAATTCCATCCATATGCATGCTTGAAATGTTAGAAGAGGCGTCAAGGGAATTGCTTGAATTGAACTAGTAGGTTTTTTAAATGTGGAGGAATGGGTCATAAAGCCTATGAATATTGAAATGAGATTAATGGAATGGTTAATAGAATGGAGGATAAGAGGAATAAAAATAATGCACCACCCACACTCCTGTTTTTCAACTGCAAGAATTTTGGACATTATGTAAATCAATACCAAAATATAAGGGATAATGTCTATGAAAAGACAAGAAAATATCTACATAAAAAGTAAAAGGGTAAATATTATTAATCTAAAATAGATAAATTGAAAAATGATAATTATAGATCAATTATCATCCCCTCCTTAGTTGGTAGTTTCATCTTTGATTTGGTATGAGTGATACCAATGAATATCTTATTGTAAATACTTTAGTGAAATTTCATGTGATTGTCTTCCTCTACATAGAATATAGAATAATTAAATCACATTTGACATTCTATCAGTAAAATTTTAAACCCAAGCTTCCAATGAAAATGTTTTTGTATAAGATAAGATCATATATAATGAAAAAAGAGTCAATTAACTTTTGAAAGTGAATATGTATCCATTAAAATAAGATTTATGGATACCATATTTGGTTTACGAGTTTATGGTTGATCAAATGTTCAATGTCATTAACACTACTTTTGAGGTTTTCTGTGATGGTATCTTATCAATATTAATGATATTTTAAGAGAAATTTATTATAATAAAAACTTATGGTTTTTTATATATTTTATTCAAAAATTTATTTAAAGAGGAATTCTTTTTATCTTTTTGGACATATGATTAAATGTACTAGTAACCATTAGGGTTTATCTCATCATTTATGTTGAGGTAATTATTTTTTTTAATTGATCACCCTATAAAGTCAACACACTTCGTTTTTATAAGAGAGTATTTCTCTTTGGATCCTATTGACATAATATACATTAAGAAAGTGGTAAGGTTATGTAGGTTAGCACATTCAATTATATTTGATGGAGATATGTTGTTTACATCATTGATTTGAGGAAGTCATCAGAAAACTCTTGATACAGAGATGATTTTTAGTAATGTGTATCATCCTCCGATATATGGTTAGTCTAAGAGAAAAATTAAAACCCTTTTGGATATTCTAATATCTTTTTCAATAGTTGTAAAATTTTACAGAATCAAAACCATACTCAAAAAGATTTTTATTTCAATAATAGATTTCACTCAAGAATTTATATGTCTCCTTTATGAATCCAATTATGGAAACAATATACAACTCCCATGTACTTGAATGATGTTTTAGAATGAAATCTATTAGGATCTGATAAAGATTATGATATGGTATATATGTTAAGATCAATTTTGTAACCCATAAAAACAATCAAACATTGACTTAAATGATTTGATAATAATCATCTATGGATTCTATAATTTGATATTGGTGAGATGATATTTCTTTTAATTTATCTATAGAATAATGAAGGGAAAAATAATCCCTAAGTATATTAGTACCTTATAAATACATGGTCATATCAGAAAAATAGCTTATCATTTGGAACTTTTACCAAACCACTCCCAGGTTCATCATATATTCCATTTATCTCTCCTGATGAAGTATATACATGATTACTTAAATATATTAAAATCATATTTTATACCACAATAGTTATATATTTCCTCTAAAGAATAAATAGTAGATATTTTTTATTGTAGAGAGAATTTTCTATGAACAAATTCCACTCATATGATTTATGTTTTATAGAGAAACCACTAATTTGAGAAAGTTATGCGAGAACTTGACGAAGTTATAAGGTAGACATATCCTAATCTTTTTGGAATCCCTTGATCAATTTTTGGTGAGAAATTCATTTTACAGGTGTATAATGTAACACCCTAAAATTTTATGAAATATTTCTCCTTAAATAATTTTATTTCTGTAATATCTTACTTTACACACAACACTGAGTTTAAATAAACTGTGATACAGTATTAAAACTTTATTATTTAATGTAATATTTATAAATTTATAATTAATTTTTTTGTAGTGTGAATATGATTAATTTAATTATGAATTAAATATTAATTTCATAGTCAATACAAATTTATTGATAAAAGATTATTAAACAATCATTTTTTTATCACAAAGTCAATGTATTCTTAAAAAAATGTTTTCTCCAAAAATGAATTTTCTTGTGGGTTAATATTATAATTAATTTATGATTTTTTTTAATTTATGTTAAAATTTTAGTTTTAATTTTTAATTTATAATGTCAAAATTATATTAGGATGATGTTTTCAAAATTTTAAGTGAATAGTGAAAAATACCAATTTTTATCAAACTATCATTTTGTTTATATTAAAATGCGCCATTAAGAATTAAATTTATTCTAAAATTAAATTAGATAAAAATCATTTAGATATATCCTAGTTAATTATATTTAATTCATATTTATACCTTTTTTATGACTATATTAATATGAATAGAACATATATTTTATGAAAACAATTTTCCATTGCATTTTGTATGATTAATTTTAAACTAAAAGTTTCCACATATGTTAATAGAATCATGAAACATGGATTCTTCATTTTTAATAATTTCTTTAATTTTTTTTAAATAATTCCCTTTTATAATGAATTATAACTATTGTAATTTTACTACCCATGTAAGGGTAAACCAGATAGTTAATATCAAAAATAAAATGGTAACAACTATAAAACAACCCCAACACATGACTAAATTTTATTTTATAATTTAATTTGATCGATAATAATACAATTTAATGTTTTATGGCCTTTTGGGGCCATTTTAATGAGATTATTACATTTATTATAATTTATTTCAATAAAATTCTAACATGTCCCACTCTTTTTTTAATAAATATAATATTTTAAGAAGGGTTTATCTATATGATATGTTCAAGTATAAATATTTTTTTAAAACTTAAAGGATTTATCTTTATCGCCAAAATTATGTTTTAATTTTTAGGGAATAAATAATTACATAAAATGCTTACACAGTACTGACGTAGTAATTATTCAACTAATGGAATAAAATCAAATCCACAATATTAAAAATATTAAAAGTAACATAATTTGATATATTTAAGGTTATAAACAATAATATGGATTAACCTAGAATTATTTGGATATAATAAAATAGTTTTTTTAGATTTTACTTGTTTTCATTATGTTTTTAAAGTCAATGAAATAAATAGTATTAAAATTTAAAATAATGATATAATATGTGATTAATATTTCATTAATTTATTTAAAAATCATAAAAATATTAAATACTAACAAATGAAAAAAAAAATATATTGCATAAAATTTTATCCCATTTTAATTTATATTCCATTTGAAAGCATTTGGATCTATAATTGTCTAATTACATTTTAATCTTTTGAGGAAAATCCCAACAGTCCCCATCAACTCAATTATAAAAGTACACCTCCTTCAGTACTTCATTACTCCACTTGGATCCTTATAGATCAACCATAATACATAAACTTATCTTATAAACTTACCTATTAACATTATATAGGTTCTAATATTCCCAAAAGACTAACCATATACACTTTTAGAGGAGATCTAAAGGAGTCGTTTCCAAGAAGAGGTAGTCGCTCTAACCGGTCACATTTTGTTCCACTCTTATATACCTCCAACAAATATATTAAATTAATAATAAAATAAAAAATTATGTATCTTAAATATTATTAAACATTATTATGATTATGAAAATACAATTATACAACTTCTTTCCAAAAAATATGTAGTGAATGTATAGATCATTTGTACATATGACTTTCCATCTACACATATCAATACCATTAATTTTTCATCATAATCTTTTATGGATGGTAATTATGATGTTTTTAACTTCTATATATGATATTTATTACAATATTTTACTTTTTAAATGATAATATCATTTTTACATTCTTATCATTCAATTTTTTGTCAAATGATAACGTCGCTCATTTGTACGTATGGGATACCATCTCTATGATGCAATGTGATTAATTTTTTATTTATATTTCACATGTATGGTAATATGGATGAATTTTATTAATATAAATTTTATAAATGATATAATAATAATTTTTAAATTTGAATTATTATTTACCTTTCATTTATTCAGTCAATTAAAAAATGGAAATAGTGTTCATGCATATGTATAGACTACTATATAAATAAATGTTGAAATTCATTTTTATATGTAAAAATTTTATGAATGATTATAAATATGTTTATGATTAATATATATATATATATAAAATAATTTACATTCTGAAAATTATGGTACTATGATCAATGTATAATAATCAGGACATCAAACCCAAACATGCTAGGAAAATGAAGTAGTTATCTACTAGAACGGTGATTTTAATAACAAATTATAAATAAATAGGTTATCAGAAGTTATAAATAAGACATAAATTGTAAAATTTATATATTATATTGTAAAAATTATATAATAAATCCATATTCATTATACATGAGGTTTTGATACGAACAAGAAATGGTGAAACTTCAAGTAAGGGTTTATCTCATAATTTAACAATTATTTGAGATTGTCTATGTTTATGCATCCATTTGGGAATATTTTTCTACTATTATCATGTTTTATAAAATAAATAATTTTTTTACTATTCTCCAAAAATTGATTTAATTCATTTTTGTCCATGTTATAGTTTTTACAAAATTGTTTAAAGGGATTCTTTTTGTTGTTTTCCAAACAAGGTACTTAGTGAATTTTCCAACAAAAATTCAAAAAGAATTTTATTTTTCTTTATCTTATACAACATGAGTGTATTTTTTCAACATCATGAAGACTAAAATATTTTATTCAACCTTTAAATTTTTATTTTTTAGAAAATCATTTATAATTGTGCATCATTAAAAAGAGTGATTTGAAAATGGAAAGTTTACTTTCCTTAAAAATTATTCCAAGTGATATTTCAAAGTAATATTTCCATTTAATATGTCATCAATTTATGTTACATAAAATATAAAAGTGATATAGTCAAATTACAACATCCATATTATCTCTCTTGATGGTTTATTTTTATAATGGAAAGATGATAGTGAAAACCATCCCCATTTCTATTCTTTGTACATTGATGTAATGTTTATGAAATCTGTTTCATTTCACGAGTCCTATTATGATGATTTTTTTGAATATGTGGATCACATATGTATAATTTTCATTATTTTATTTGGGACCTTTATCTCTCACCAATAAATTTGGTAAATCTTAATATATCATTAGATAATGATGAGAAAAACTCTTTGGTCTTGATCCCACTATTGGAAATAGGTGTATCCTGATATACTATGTAAAATATGTGGGTCCTGATATACTATGAGAAAACAATGCATCATAATATAAATTGAGAAACAATTTTATCCTAATGTACTCTCAGATATAGGTGTCTTCTAACCAACTATGAGAAACCAGCGTATCCAGATCTACTATGGGAAATTGCTGTTTCCTGGTCTACTATGGGAAATAAGTGAGTCCTAGTCGACAATGAGAAGAATGTTATGAGTCCTAATCAACTATATTTATGGTATTGGTATTTGACATGAAATTTAAATTTTTTTTTTCTATATCTATGATGGTTCCATAATTTTTTGACACAATATTATTGTTCATGATTTTTTTGTGTTGATTTATCACCCTTAAAGACAATGTTTTCTGAAATGATAATTTCTTATTCTATGAATCATGATTATGATTTATGATAGGTAGGGTATGAACATTATATGTTATTTGTTTATTAAATAACATTATTATTATCTTATTTATGAATATTTTCATGCATTGATATCTCTCATTTTTACCATTACTCATTGTCTGATCTCACCCTTTCTTTTGTTTCCTTCCCCATGCTATAAAGAGAGGTTTAGGTAGGGTATTCCTAATAAGAGTATTGTGTAAGAATATCTTTATAGGAGATGTTTTACGTATTTTTTTTAAATAATAATATTGTTTTTCTAACTTCAAAAGACAGTAAACTATTATAGACATTAAATGTGTGGTTATGAAAAGTGTTAAATGTTCATATATAAATATTTTATAATTATTTATGAAAATTCTTGTTCAATTAAGGTTCTCCCCCTAAGATCATGAATTATCTTCAAATCCCTGCATTATTTTCATATAAATACAACACATATAATAGGGAATAAGGGATAAATTCTTCAAACTCAATGAAAACAAAATGTTTTAATGGTTTTAATCTACCAATTTTATTATTATTTCAAGTATTCATGTTCGGACAAGTGTTCTTAAAATATTATTTTATTTTAGGTATCATTGTACTCTTCACATATTTTACTTCTTTATATGGAACACCTATATTCTAATAATCCTTCATAATTTTTAAATTACATATAATTTTTAAGGATTTATATTATTATTGAAAAATTTATAAACATGTTTTTATAATTTTTATCATCTTCCTTGCATCTCCCACACATTTCCTTTTTTACACAATGGATATCTTTTATTGATGAACTCTCAAGAGACTTGATATCTTCATGTGATTTTTTTATTTTCCCTTTCCACTGGAATTTGATTTTTGATTCTTATATCTGTATTTATCAATCAATATCTACTTCTGAAATTACTAAAATATATTTGGTTAAATATTAATCCTTCTTGGATTCTAAAAATGGATAATTTTTAATTCCCTTTAATGAACCAATCCCTTTAAAAAAAATTTGGACATAATTACTTTTTTGTCTTACTTCTACTAATAAACATATTCATTAATATTTTTAATGAATCCATGTCATATCCTTTAATTCCATAATTGAATAATTTTTTCCTTGAGATTTATCACCCCTAATCATCTTCATGGATTTGTTAACTGATAATTTCTAACATTTCATCTATGAAATCATATTGGAAAAATTATGAATCCCATATTTCTTAAGATTATTATCCATGGTCATATTTCTTTATTACATCAATTGTAGGGGTAATTTATACTTATTTTCATTATATACATTATGATATGAATATTAACCTCTATTATGTCCACAATCCATGCAATAATTATAGATATCATGAGGTTTTCTAAATTTTTTTTAGTTAAAAAATGTTTTCATAATCTGTGGATGTTGATTTTTTTCATAAATTCTACCCCTTAAACTAGGCTTCCTTATTTATTATGAGGTTTATGTATTTTACCAAAAAACCAATTCATTATTCCTAAACCTATTGAATCTTTATAAATGAACCACAATCCATGATATTCTTTTACAAACTTCCTATTTTCTAGAAATTTTGAATATGTAAGCATGCTTCTTTTTGGGTTTCTTTACAACTAGTTGTGCTCTTCCGGGGGAACCATCACTCATACCCCATCATTCCACCATAGTCATGGTTGTGGGATTCTATTAATTTTTCCTCATATATTCATTTTCATATTTTAATTTTAAACCTACACTATTTTTAGAATTATATTTACCATGAGAAAAGAAGATTTCCTCTTATTATGATTATGATGAGGATTGATCATGACATGATCCCAATTTATTATTTCCACCAAAAAGACGTTTTTCAACATAGAAGAACTCATTTAAACACGATTTAGAAGCATTAATTTTTACCTAATATTTTTAAATACATATCTTGATAAATTTCTCGATTCAATAATTTTATCACAAAGTAATGGAATTTCATGTTGAGAGTATATTTATCATTCTCCACTAACTTCAATTTCTATTAAAAATAGTCATTAACCAACTAGGTACACCCATAAACTAGGTACTTGATCTATCTTGTGGAATACCTAAGGTACATTCCCAATCACCACAAGCTAACAACAAGTGTTAATGATTTAGATATAACTAATTATGGATTATTATTCCTAAAAAGTAATGAGATGCATAATGACATCCACATATAAATATGGTATAACCACTACATGTATTATAGGTCCATGTAAAGCATAATATATAGATATAGAATAATAAAAATCAATCTAATCATAACAAGAATAAATATAAAACTCTAAATAAATATACCACTCAAGAGCAGATTATAACTGCACCAGAACAAAGATAATGACCAAAGTACAAAATTACTAAATGGAATATATTACTACATCACAGAAATAAAACATCAATATAACTGAAGCCTTATCCAGGTTACCTTAAGGTCAGTATCTAATAGTTAAACCAGCTTTCTTAACAAGCAACCAACAACTGAACCTGAACGTGCAAAACAACTCCAGCCTACAGATGCTAAGTGAAAAAAATAGGGTGTTCACATGATCTCACAATTGTTAATCACTATAAATCTAATGTGAATACATTATAAAAAATCCAGATATACTAGTTTTAAATAATATATTTAAAAATATGGTTCTTAAAAATTTAATAAGACAACCCACAATTTCCATATAATTAATTTAAATAAATAGATTAACTGCACCATTAAGTCCAAGAAAAAAGTAGATCAATGAACAATAATTATTCAAGAATAAACTTTAAAAAATCATAAAATCTAAATAAACAAGAAAATTAGAGAGTATGAATAAATAAATTAAAGTAATATAATTTTTAATGAACCAAAATAATGATTTATGAATCTATCAATAAATAAAAGTATGGTGTTATAAAATAGTGAGTTTTTAGATAATCATTTGAAATTTCTAGACACCCCAAGATATAATATTTATTTCATTGAAAAATAAGTGGGATGTGAATGATTTTTTTTTGTGGAGGTGGAATGACTATTTACATCATAAACACATACCCATATCCTTTCTGATCAGTTTCCAATGGGTTTTATTCATTGAGATTGAAACACACAATGGTTCCATTATTCAAGATTTATTACAAACCTACATTCCAATGGAATTATGTTTTTGAGAAATGGTCCAACAATGTGTAGGGAATCACATTAATTGGTCAAGAGGATGGGATTTCTGGCTTATCATACCTTTAGGGGAGAATTTTTACTTACTATGGGACCCTCTCATAGATTTAATACATATTCATGAATCCTTTATTAAGTACCAAATATAAAATGGGTCGCCCTTGGATTAAAAATCAATTTTTCAGATGTATTTTCACTATAATCAAATATATGTTTCCAATGTTCTTCATCGACGAAGAAATATGTATTTATGAAAGATTGTCCATGAATGGTGCCCTTTTGTAAAAGGATTAGATATTATTAATTTTTTTACTGTCAATATTTTTTTTAATCCACACAGTGGGGCAGTATAGAATTTACCATCATCTAGGAAGAAAAGATTTGAATTGATGGAAGGATCCTGCTTATAATACGGTATTCACATATATACATGTAAAAGGAATCAAAACTATCATAGTTCAGTTCCACTTAATGCAACAGGTCGTACCTTTTAAGTCCATGTGACAGGAACCAAACCGTACATCTTACGATCATGAGGAAAATAAATCTAGGCAGAAGGTGCCAAGACAAGGTAGATGAGGGACTTAAACTGAAGTAGCCTAGTGGATTTGTAAGGGATGTAGCCACCTAGTATAGATGTGGCCCTACTTGAAATATATCCTAGATAAGATTTTGGTGAAATTTGGGGTGCAAGGATTGTACCCCATCAATGAATCCCATGTATCTCATTTTAATAGGAATCAAATCCCATGTAGTTCCAAAGAATGAGTCTTGCACATATGGAGTCTCTTTGAAGGTTTTCATCACAAGGGATATGGAAAATTGATATAGATACATGAATATTTGGACATAAAATAAATATGAATCCCTTATCAAGGTGATAGTATGATATTCTATAAGGACTATCTACTGATATATGTATGTGATCATGTGGATACCATTATCGTCACAAACCTATAGTCAAACATGAGTTATCTTAAGTGTGAAAAAAAAGAGGAAGTGGATAATCTGGAAAACCATGCCCTATACTTCATATAATATTGGAAAATGATGTAGAATTTGATTGTTGGGGAATACCCCATAAGAAAGACTGAAGGTGTAGTCCATAAGGGATGCCCTGAGGGAGGGTGAGAGGAAGATCCATAAAAGTACTCTCTGCCTAGAAAGTTTACTCAATGACTACTATTCAATGAGGCTAGAGTCACTCAGGGGAATCAAAGTGATAGAAGGGTATATGTTGTGCCAGTATCCTCTCTCGTTTTAAATCCTAGGGTCCCTCTATTATCCAATGGTCTAGATCCTTATTACCAAGGGAATGTTTAATAGAGGAAACTCTATGGATCCCACCTATTGGTTAGGATAAATGATTGACCTCTTTTAGCGTGATAATATATAATAAAGAAGTCACACTAATGTGTCTTATTCACTAATTATATATATCTTGAGGCTTTGGAAGAGGCCTCAGCTTAGTCCACCTTGGATGAGGGACCCAAGGGAAGATATGACCTACCAGTGGTGGCATGAATAATGGGTCCAAAGGATTGCTCATGCATGTGTGGCATGGGAAGAATAATATGGCTACCATAGGTATGGAATGGGCCAGAAAAATATCTTTCAAGAAGGTAAGACCAAAGTGAGATGAATAGGTTTCACATAGGGTAGAACTAGGTTAGATGAATAAATTTCTGGGTCATGTAAATTCTAGGAAAGAAGACTTTAGAAAGACCTTACTCTGAGCTCCATGGGTCTCCCTAGGTGTCCTTGGATAATTGGCACACATATTTTGAGTTGTATTGGTGACCCTATACTTATTAATTTTGACTATAGGGAGTGTTTACTCTCAAGATTATTGGTATTATAGACCATAATAGAACTCAATCAATTGATTAATATTAAATTTCCCTTCCTTTGTAGGCTTATGAAACTACATGAGTGGTTGGAGGATAGGGGCGATGGACTTAGGAATGAAATATTCCCATGGTCTCTTTAGAATTCAGTCATATGAAATAAAAATCCCCTTGGTCCTATTTATAGAAAAACTCAAGACCCTGGGTGAATTAAGTTACTCATACAGGCCCACCATGCAAGTGTCTAGCACCGTACCTTCAGAAAAGTGTGTTTATTTCATCTAAGCTGTAGAGGTAGGGTTTTTACAAGACTATTGGCATGTAGGTGTTGTGTGTGTGAGTTTCCTTGGCTAAGGTCCCAAATTCTCTTTATCCCCATTACTAATTTAGTTGTCCTCACATTAAATATTTTTATCCTTGTGAAAAAATTGAGTTTCTATAATAATCCTATACATACTTTAGTTCATTCATCATTCAAACTGTCAATGCATTCTCATTCTATAACCTCTTGGATTCCCAGTCCTTGACTCACTAGTGGGACACACTCTTGGACTACGTATATCCATAATAGGGGCATCTAGTCCATATCATTGGGATTAGATAGTATCTACCTCTCAACATGTCACTGAGATTCATAGGATTCCCATTAATTTAGTTTAATTTTTATTCATAAATTTTTTTTACTATTATTAAGGTAAATTACTGAGATAATGGTGAAATAATTATTTTTTTATGAGTTCTTAATGGTAAAAACAACATTTCTCTACAAAAAAATAATTTTGAAATATTTTAATTTCAAAGTTACGTTTATCTTATTTAAAAATTGAATGATATTAAGTGGAGATTAAATTAATTTTTAGCACACTAAAATTTGGTAATAGGGCTAATTATATATTTTTTTTAGTAAAACCTAATTTTATATGATAAAAACTAGTTATTGTAGAAAAAAATAAAAAAGGTAGAGGTAAAAAAATTGAGTTTAAATGAATTAAAAAAATACATAAAAATTGTTGAGATGATGTTTTGAGGCTTTATCAACCTAAATTCACCCCATACACTATTATGTTTATCTTTTGGAGTCGTTTACCTTTAAATAGTGGAGTGATATCATTGAAAAGTAAAGGTTATTCACAAATGTTCCCTATTCTTCACTTATAAACAGGGATCAATACCACACTTTCAATGATCTATTATCCCTTTGAAATTTACATAAAACCCTAATCAGTTTTCCTCTCCTTTATGTCCCTTACATGTCTTAAATTCTCTTGTCACTATAAGTTAGTCCAATTCCTTATATTATAAAGTGTTAATCAAGAGGAAATTGAGGGTCTCGATGTAGGTGTTACTTACTCCTTAAATTTAATTGTTAATATTTATCTTAAAATCATAACCTAATCAAAGTAATGTAATGAAAAATATATATTTATTATACTGAATTGTTTTTATGTTAACGGAATAAACCTTTTTTATTCCTTACCGTACATTAAAAAAATAGAATAACAATGATTGTGTGTTTTTGCAGACTATTGCCTCCACATACCGGTGTTCTTTGTTTTCCATCACTGCCTAACATGGATGAAAAAAAATTATTTAAGCTAAAAAATATTTTTATTACACTATTTATAATATATAATGAATTTTTTGGAAATTTTATAAGTGATTTTAATAATAACAAATTGTACGAAAACATAACCACCTAAAATGAACATAATGGAGTACCTTTCTTAATCTGAGTTCAATTTATAAAAATATATATAACTATATAAATCTAATGATAATATAATAATAATGTAAATAAAATCCTATAATTTTGTATATTGTTAATTTATTCTAAAACACCTTTAACATGTTCATCATACCAAAAGAATTACGAGAAATATATAAAACTACCTCAATAATCCAACATAAGAAAAGAAATATGATAATAAATTTCCCTAAGTAAATGAAAAATAGATTAATAATTTTACTAAGAAGCAATCTAATAATCATAAATTTGTTATTCAGGATGTTTGGTTCTTGGACAGAATGAATCAAGGGTAATGTAAGGATTTCATGTCTCAATTTTCAATCCCCTGAGACATAGTTCATATTATACGTATTGTTTACTTTAAAATGGGGTATCTTTATACCATTAAATATTTTTCATCATTAAAATCTAGTTTTTCTTTGTATTCAATTAATCATTTTAAATTTAATCTTTCAAGGGGTTTTGTTTTAATATTTTTTAATATCATATGGGTTGTGTATCTCAATTTTGTTTCATTGAGATATAATTGAAATTCACCACTTGTTTATTTCACTGTGCTGAATATATTATCCATGTATTTATTTTTATCATTTTATTTATGAAATATATGGAATTTAAAAATCCATATCATGTTCTACCTTTCATGGGTTTTCAATTCAAAAGATAATGATGTTGTAAGTGTTTGTGTTAACATGATTTTCCTCCATTGAGTTAAAAAATTAATTATTGAATCCCATTGCTCCAAGTTTGATTTATTATACCTAATGAAAACTTTAAATTTTATATCATCATTATTTTAAAGGTTTTTACAATTCTTTCTTATAACCACGTTATCAAATTATTCTTACCTCAATGATTTTCTTACTTTAAAGGGTTTCTTGGTCTCATTTATGATTTCTTGATATATGCTTCCTATTATGATCCAATTTCCATTTATATAATGTGTATAACTCTTATTTGTTATATGATATCATGAATTATCTTTTAATCATGGTATTTGAATTTCACTTTTAATCTATTTCTCCTATAATGGTATTTTATCAAATGTTACTTAAGCTGCATGGTTTCTCTTCCCAACAACATTTTAAAATTTAGATATCACAAATGAAATAAACCATATGGGGAATTTATATAGTGTTTATTTCCAACATAATAATAATTTTATTCTCATATAGTGGTCCTTTGTGTTCTTTTTCCTGTTTATCATGTTTTCTGTTTTAACTTCTATGATCTTTAATCGATATTGTTTTCAAAAAAGCTATTTTCAATATAATAAAAAGGTTATTATTTTCACTCTTATTTTATCTTCATTTACACATTTTGTAGATATCCATATATTTTTTGGAAAAAATGATAAAGGCTATTTTCAGCTACCGTGGATTTATTTGTAAATGGTTTAAAAATCATTTTAACATTTTCCATATGGGTCATTTTTTAAAAAAGGATCTCATTTACCATTTCTTTGTGAATTTATCATTCCATTTCATTTGTCATTTTATATGAAAAATAAACATTTATGTTTTCATAGTTTCTAAAAGAAATTATTTTTCTCTAATTGTTATAAAATATTTTTTTTTTCCAAACTGATTTTGTCTAAGACACCTAAAAGCTATTTTACATATAATTCATTTTCCATTGACATATATTATACATAATAAATAATATTATTTAAATTATAATATCCTCAATATTTATTTATATTACTTGTGAAACACTATTTTCTATCAAATAAATGATACATCACTGCCTTTGTCTTTCATAGTCATTGAATGTTTATAAACCCATTTTTTTGGATTTTACAATCACTCACAGACAACCTACTTATGGTGTGTTGTCGCACATCCCAAAATATAGTAAGCCATGGTGGATTACCTCTCAATTTTGTGATTTATTTGGGGGAGGAAGATCCACGAGGGATCCTCATATCAAATTATTCATCTATTATTATCTCTTGATATGTTATAGTGTCCTTTTTCAAAATTTTCTTTAAATTATTAATTAAAAGAATTTAAATTTGTCAAATAATATCATAGCATGTATATTTATTCTTTTATTCCACTTTTCATAACATATCCATTCATTTCCCCCCTTCAATAAATTCTGATATCTCTTTTTGTTATGCTTCCAAAACCATATCATGTTTTTCATTCATTTTCTTTAAGGATTTTTTCATGAAGATTTTAGGTGTTTCTGTAATTATTACATGAACATTACTACACTTGATTTCAATTTTTTTTCATGACCAAATTACATTAATTTTTCATAAATTAAGGTAAATTCTTCATTGGGTATGTAAATCTATTTTGAATAATAAACATATTTAGTTAAAAATTGTAGTATAATCTAAGGAATCGTGTTATTTGGTGATTGAAATAGTTATCATGGATTCAATTTAATATATAATTTCCCTAAATATCAATTGTATTGTAATCATATATATATATAATTATTCACATTCTCATATAATTATATAAAAAACATGATAATTTATTTCACATGAAAAATTATTTGACATTATAACGTGTGGAATGAATGAAAAATTATCCAAAACAAGCACACCCAAGAGGGGCCTAAGTGCTGATAGTAATGAAGTCTATAAAACAAAATTATTCATGAAAAAATTATATCACCAAGAACCAACTCAAAAACATGTTTGTGGGGATCTATATTAGAACGAGACTTGAGTACATGGTGAGAGAAAATGATAACATGATGAGAGTGATCATAGATGGATAATATAATGTGGGAGAGATACAGGGATAAGATAGATGTTGATATTTTTTCATGAGAGAGGTAAAAATAATTGGAGGATAGAGACGTCACATGTAGGCCAACTACGACATGAGAATGAGTATATGAGGAGACAATTATAAGAATACATTCATATTATATGAGGTTGATTATGGGAGGAGTTTAAATTAAGAGGTGGATAGATTTGGGTTCAATCAATTAAATATTTTGGGAGTTAGTTCAAAATATATATTTTTTAGGGAGTGAATAATAATCACTTTCTCCAAACCATTAATAAAGAGGGTCCTCCAGTATATTTTTCGTAATTTTTATCCTAAATTTAAATTATAAAGATATTTTTGTTAAAAATATAATTCACCATTATATATATTTATTTCTATATTTTTATATTTTTATATTTTATTTTGGATCCAAGGATCTTTAACACATATCCTACTTCTAGTGTGTTTTCATGCATCCCACAACATAAGAGGGCTTGGAAGCCTCTATTTTAGTCCTGTGATTTTCTCAGAATAAGATGGCCCTTGAGGTAGCCTCATCCTAAGGTATTCCTCAATTCTCATCTCTTGATATTATGTTTTGTTTTCAAATTTTTCCATAAATTACTACATTCTTACATTTTTATATGTTATGGAATCTCAAATCCATAATCTTCATTCTTTTATTCCACTTTTCTTACCTTATCCTATTGTTTTCCATTAAAACATTTTCAAATATCTTTTCATGTGAAATTCTTCAGAAACTGTGTAATGGGTTTTTTATATTATCAATTAGGTATTTATTTGTGTAGGATTTTTTGTGTTTACGGAATCAATAATTTTTCCTTGCTTCTCATGATTTTAATTATTTTCCATTAACAATTTACATTCATTATTCGTCAATTGAAGAAATTGATTCATCGTGTTTCTAAATCTATTTAGAAGATGAAATGTGTTTGGATCACAAAAATTCAAGAAGAATATTAGGAATCATATTATTTGGTAATTGGATTCTTTTTTATTTATTTGATTCCATATTTGGTAGCCCTAAATATCAATTACATTGTATGAAAACATATACACTGTAATGAACAATACCATATAAATATATAAAAATAATACTTTTTTTTTATTATATGATAAAAATTTGATCTTATATGATATTGAACATATGTAAAATTATCCCAAATAGGAACACCAAAAAAGAGCAAGGAGGTGGTTGCAATGAAGAAAATGAAAAGAAATTATGCAGAAACAACATATATCCTTAATAAGTAACTCAAATACAAGGGTGTATGGGTCATGATTGGGAGGAGATAAGAGTACATGTAATAAAAGGAATATTACTAAGGGATATGATAGCGATAAGAGATTGTTAAAGGAAGGATGGGGTGGGTGGGGGGACATTGGGTGAAGGGTGATGATGATATGTTATTCACTGGAGAGAGGGAAATAATGTAATGATGGGGATGTCAAAATTAATCTAATTACGGATTGAGAATCAGTAATATAGGATATTAATATTAGAATAAATTTATATGAGAATTGTTTGATGATGTTAGGAGCACAAAAGAAGTAGCGGGGGACCAAATTGGGTTTAATAAATCATTTTTTGGTATTCAATTCAGAGGTAAGATATTTAAGAGAGAGTATAGAAAACTTTCTCTCAATAATTAATGAATATGGCCCCCTTATGGTATTTTTTATATTTTTCTTAAATTTTAAATGAATATGAACCTTTAGAAAAGAAATTTCGTTCTAAATTTTATTATTTTCTTCTATTTATTCTTTATTTCTAGATTATTATTTTTGGTCTGAGTATTTTTCAAACACAAACTACTTCGGCTGTTTTTCTCTACATCCCACAACATAAAATGGCGTAGAATATTCATTTTAAATCCTATGATTTTATTAGATAAAGAAGAACCAATAGGGTGCCTCATGTCAAGGTATTCTTCTATTTTCATCTCTTGATATGTTAGGGAGTTTATTTTTTAGTTTTTTCTCAAATTAATACATCCTTGAATATTATTCATTTAACCAATATCATTTTCAGTGTCATTTTTCATTAATTCCACATCTCAAACCCTTACATACCATCCCATCCCCATATAATAAATTATGATATCTTTTTATAGGAAAGGCTTCTAAAACCCTTCATGGTTAATTTTTTTTATTTCTATTTGGTCTTTGTGTGAGACATATTTTGAGTGATTGTATAATTATTCATTCATTATTATTGATCTTGATTTTAATGATTTCTATTGAAAAAAACATTAATTTTCCTTCATTTGAATAAATTGATTCCTTATTTTTTTTTCTTTTTTATAATAAGAATCTATTTTTTATGAAAAAAGGCTAGACAAATATAATGAATTGTTTTATTTGGTTACAATAATCTTTATCATTAATTTGATTCTATCTATGGATTCCCTAGATATAAATTGAACAGTAATAATATATATATATATATATATCTTTATAAAAATTACTATATTATAATATAAATAATATTCTTGTCTATAAGAGAATATAGTAGATACAAACAATACATTATATATGCACAAATGTCAGAAATTTAAAATGTATATTAACACCATTAATAAAGTTTTTATAAGATAATGAATATCGAGTCTCATTAAAACAGAAATGGTGGAAATAAATTTCATCCATATGCATGCATAAAATATTAGAAGAGGCATCAAATGAATTGATTGAATTGAACCGGTGGTTTCTTTAAATGTGGAGATATGGGTCATAATTCTTGTGAATATTGAAATCAGATTAATGGGATGATTAATAGAATAGAGGAGAAGAGGAAGAAAAATAATGCACCACCCACAGTCTTGTTTTTCAAGTGCAAGGATTTTGGACATTATGTAAATCAATACTATAATCTAAGGGATAATGTATATGATAAGCCAAATAAATATCTAAATAAAAAGGAAAAAGGTAAATATTATTCAATTACAATGGATTAATTGAATAATGACAATTATGGATCAATTGGCATCCACTCCTTAGTTGGGAGTTTCATCTTTGATTTGGTATGAGTGATCAAAATGAATATCTTATTGTTCATCCTTTAGTAAAATTTCATGTGATTATCTTCCTCTACATGAAATCTAGAATAATTTAATCACATTTTATATTCTATCAGCAAAATTATGAACCCATGATTCCAATAAAAATGTTTTTTTTATAAAATAATATCAAATATAAAGAATAAAGGGTCAATTAACTTTTGAAAGTGTATATGTATCCATTAAATTAAGATTTACGGATACCATAATTGGTTTATGAGTTTATGGTTGATCAAATTCTAAATTTCATTAACAACATATTTGAGGTTTTGTGTGATGGGATCTTATCAATATTAAGAATATATTAAGTGACATTTATTGTAATAATACTGTACGGTATTTTATATGTTTTATTCAAGTATTTTTTTTAAGGAGTAATTACATTACACTTTTTGGACATATGATTAAATGTAATTGTAACCATTAGGATTTATCTCATAATTTATGATGAGGTAATTTTGTTTTGTTTTTTATCTGCCTAAAAATTCAACACACTTCATTTCTATTAGAGATTATTTCTATTTGTATCATGTTGACATAATATTCATTCAGGAAGTGGTAAGGTTTTATGGGGTGCCACATTGAATTATATCTGATGGATATCTAATGTTTACATCATTTATTTGATGAAATATTCATCAAACTCTTGATATAGAGTTGTGTTTTAGTAATGTGTCTCATCCTCGGATACATGGTTTTTCTAAGAGAAAAATTCAAACCCAATTGGATATTATAATATCTTTTTCAATGGTTGTAAAAGTGTATGGGATCAAAACCTTACTCAAGTTGAGTTTTATTGAAAGAATAGATTTCACCCAAGCATTTATATGTCTTCTCTTTGAATCCTTATAAAGAAAAAATAAACATATCCAATGTACTTGAATGGAGTTTCAGAATGAAATCTATTATGAGCTGAGAAACCATGTGATGTGGTAAATATGTTAAGATCAATTAAGAAACCCATAAAAACATACCAAAGTTGACTTAGATTATATGATAATAATAATCGATGGATTCAGTAATTTAAACTTGGTTATAAGGTATTTCTATAAATTTATCTATAGAATAATGAAGGAAAAAAATAATCCCTAGGTATATTAGTCCCTTCTAAATACATGGTTATATCAAAAAAATAGCTTATCATTTGGAACTTCTACCGAATCACTCTCAGGTTCATCATGAGTTCCATTTATATCTCCCAAGGAAGTATATACATGATTATTAGCCTATATTAAAATAATATTTTATACCAACATAGATATATATTTCTTATAAAGAAAAACAGGTAGACATTTTTGATTGTAGAGAGAATTTTCTATGTACAAATACCATTCTTATGATTAATGTTTTATGGAGTAACCACTAATTTGAGAAAGCTATGTCGGAAAATGAGGAAGTTATAAGGTCAAGGTATCCTCCTCTTTTTGGATTAAAGTGATCAATATTGAGTGAGAAAATCATTTTCATGGTTATAATGTAACACCCTAAAATTTTTATGAAATATTTCTCTATAAATAATTTTATTTCTGCAATATCTTATATTTCACACAATAACAAGTTTAATCTAACTGCGATACAGTATTAAAATTGTAATATTTAATGTCACTGTTATAAATTCGTAATTAATTTTTTGGGGTATGAATATGATTAATTTAATTATGAAATAAAAATTAATTTCATGCTCAATATAAATTTATTGATAAAATATTGTTAAAAATCATTAATTTTTTCATAAAGTCATTATATTCTTAAAATAAGGTATCTCTAAAAATGAATTTTCTTGAGGGTTAATATTATATTTAATTTATGAATTTTTTTTAAATTTATGTAACAATTTTAATTTGATTTCTTAATTTATCATATCAAAATTATATTTGGATGATGTTTTCAGATTTTTCAGTGAGTTATGAAAAATATCAATTTTTATCAAATTATAATTTTGTTTATATTAAAATTCACCTTTAAAAATTATATTTTTCCTAAAATTTAATTAAGTAACAATTATTTAGATATAGTCTAGTTAATTATATTTTAATCATCTTTATACATTTTTTATTACTACATTAATATGAACAGAACACATATTTTAAGAAAACAATTTTTCATTTCATTTTTTATGATTAGTTTTAAATTAAAATGTAATGGTCCAGGTTGTTGGAGGTCCATTACTTAGTAAAAATCTGATTCTTGGTGTGTTCTGGGTGGTCTGGGAGGCCATCCTGACCCACGGTAGGCCTACTGGTATCCTGAGAATACCGGTAGCAGGCCTACTGGTAGCTCGGTCTACCGGTAGCTCGGTCTACTGGTAGCTCGCTCTACTGGTAGCCGCAGCCTACCGGTAGCTCGGCCTACCGGTAGCTCGGCCTACCGGTAGCTCGTTCTATCGGTGGGTGCAGCCTACCGGTAGCTCTCGACTACCGGTGGTTGCACCCTACTGGTAGCTCGACTACCGGTGGTTGTCAGCCACCGGTAGCTCTCGACTACAGGTTGTTGTCATCCATCGATATCTCTCTGCTACAGGTTGCTCTTGCCTACCCCACGAGTTTTTCCAGCAGCACCTCCTTTTTGAGAAAATTTGGTTTTAAACCCTATTTTGACCCCTCTAAGCTTGTTTTAACCCAGTAACGCCCTTAAATGTGGTTTAATTAAATAATTAATAATTTCACCTAGTGTGTGTGTGTCGGTTTAAACTGCGGGGACCCATTAATGACGTGTGGGGTGTCTCAACCACGTGGTCAACCCACGACCCGCTCCTTACGTGGTTTCGCATTCCGATATCAATTGTACCTGCTCTTTTAAAACTAAAACGGTTCTCCCTTGGTTCCTTTTCTCGATCACCCTGTGCTAGGAGTACCCTTCGTTCTGACGAGCATCTTTTTGTTCGGACGAGCCACATCGCAATTAGTGAAGTTTTGCGCCGGGCTTAGCATCGATCGTTGATCAAAAGTAGGTTTCACCTTCAACTCTCCTTGTTGTGTATCTTGCGGGGTGGGCATGCTTTTGATTCTATAGAATTGGATGGATCGAACATTAATGAAGATAATAAATAGATTATAAGAATTGAAGGGGGAGGGATGTGATCGATGATGCTGCATTATTTTATTATTTTCTATGATTGACTTCTGAATTGTGCGGTCTTATAACTTCAGAAAATCATGTCTATTGGTGGTCTTTCTATGTGCGCTAACAAACCATTTCCTTTGGTGATGTTTAAATGGATTGTATTATTATTTTGAACCCTTCTGTGAAAAGTAATTTTTTAATTTTTTATATTTGGCTAAACAAATCGAAATCACCATGATCAACTCCATTCTGTGATAACCCCAGTTTAATCCTAGTGGAATTGAAATCATGGAGTGTGTTAAAACTTATAAATCTGAAAATACCAGCATGGCCTTGCTTTGTGTTGATGGTAGTGGGTTGCTTTCTTTTCATACACGAGCCGATTTCTGGGTGATGTGGGTCGGGATGGGATCCCCTATTATTATACTCTAAGTGGTTGTGAAATTGATGATGGGATCCTCAGTTATATCATGAATTAAGGTGGGATCCTCCGTTGATGAGAAACCATTGGCTCTTGGGGACATGGGGTTGTATCTTGGGGTTTCCCGTGATGTTGTGACTTTACAAGAGAACTGGGTGTGAATGTTTAAGTTGACGTTTGACTGTACTCCTTCCTTGGCTTGATCTTATTTTGTTAGTTGCCCAGTAGTTGTAGAAACTTATTTAAACATTATCACTGAACTTGAAAACAAGCAACAAATGGGTTTTTGGCATGGTCTGAGTTCTGACATGGACATGGTGTTGATTGTGTTCTTTAGGAAGTCTGAAGAAAAACCTAAGTTTTGGGTGAGTGTGTGTTACCAATACATATACTTTTAGTTTTGTGTTTCTTATTCATGCCCCACCGAAGTTGAGCACTTAGTGCCAAACACGCCCATTTCATGTGGGAGTGTGTTTTTTCCAACACTACTATTACTGTATGGCTATTAGTTCCTTTTTAACTCCCTTTCTCGGATATCCCATGTATCATCGGGCAGGTTGTGATGGCCTGAGGCCCATTATTATCCCAATAACATTCGGGCAGGGTAGTGTCATAGTTACAGCCTAGGTGTGTGCGGTCAGGTGGTTTTCACATGTGTCTTTGGGATGAGGACTAGGTGACTTCGGGCATGGAAGTGGATCTTCTATCCCAGGTGTCTTTGGGCGGGATGGTGGTTGTTTTGGCCTAGGTGTTTGTGGGCAGGGTTTGGCAGTGGGACTGCGTGAGGTTGTGGCCCAGGTGTTTGCGGGCAGGGTCTGGCTATGAGACTGTGTGAGGTTGTGGCCTAGGTGTGTGCGGGTGGGGTGTTGCAGTGGGACTATAGTGAGAATGGTGGGATTGGTTCGATCCATAGGATGTCTTCAATAACCAGTGGAAAAGTGGCGCGGGGTACCCAAACATTGATTTGATATTACTATACATTACTTGACTTGCGTTATTTGGGGAGTGTTCTTTGGTGAGGCTTGGGTGGATAGTTTACCCTGTTAGGTGTTTGATTTATTCTTTTTCTCACGTGACTTAGTACGTTCCCCAACCTGTGCACGACAATCTTTGGTTTTCCCTAATGAGTATACTTGTATGCTCACCCTACGTATATAAAACTGCTTTCAGGTTTCTAGGAGGACATTGGGGATCGCACGGGACCATATTAGCTCGGACCTTTGGGACAGTTGCAGTTGCTGTTTTTCTTTCTTTGGTACTTTACCTTTGTAGTCACTTTGTACTTTGTGGTATTTATTTTTGGAACATGCATATGGGAATGGTTGTTTTGGCTTTTCTTGCACATTTAGTTTTGGTGTTGTGGGATTTACTATCTTATCTCTCAGTCCTAATAAAAGAAAAAGGGTAATGCCTTCCATTTAGTGAGTGATTCTATACCATTGGCACTGGTCGCCACTTCCGGATCTATTGAAGGCGGGTTTTAGGGGTCATAATCTCTCCTTCAACTTAAAGAAGGAAGGGCCTGGCAATCTAGTGGCCCTTCCCTCCTCTTGGTGAAGGCGGGTCATGACAGAAGTTGTATCATGAGAGGGGATCCAGCTCGGATCATCGAAGGGAAAGGTCGTTAGCACCAGACCACCAGCGTTAGGATCCTCCAGGTTCTAACTAGCAAGGAGAAGGCCGTAGCAGTTTCAGCTCTGATCCCCTAGTCCTCGCCCTTTTCCATCAGGCCAAGAACCATGGTTCTTTGTCTGTGGGATCCATGGACATCTCCGAAGTCAGTGCTCGGACCGAGTATAGTACGGCGGTGGCGGACAGCCCCAACACTTGCCCCAGCAGCAGCTTCCAGCCAGGCCTTTCCAACAGCAGCAATAGGGGCAGCGAGCTCCTGCTCCTCCGAGGGCAGACGTTGCAGGAGGAGGCCGACCTCAGGATGCTCCATAGGGACCTCGACCAGGGCATGGTCATGGAGGTGGCCGACATCTGTGGGGTGGAGAAGCTAGGCATGGGAAGCTACATGCCACGGAGGCATCTGTTCTAGCAGGACCAGAGGTCGTTCGAGGTACGATCAGTTTGTTTAGCACTCTTTCTTATGCCTTGTTCGATACCGGAGGTTCGCACTCCTTTGTTGCACCCAGTCTAGCCCGTTCCTTGGGACTAGATGCGGAGAGACTTCTTGTTCCCCTTGTGCTGAGAACACCAGTCAGAGTTCAGACCAACATGTTATATGTTTGTCGAGGATGCAGACTGATGATAGGGCCACATCTGTCGGTCAGGGATCTTCTTTTGCTAAAGATACAACCATACGATGTTATCCTAGTCATCGACTGGATGTTCTCTATGTGTTCTTTCATCGACTGCTTCTGAGGATGGGTTGTCTTCTCAGAATTGGATGGAAGGTGTGTTGTTTTCACCGGAGAGCGGAGTAGTCAGAAGGGCAGCAGGTGAGAGGAACCCATCCTCTCCTTGTTAGCCGAGCAGTCAGTGGAGTCAGTGGATACTGAGATGGTGGAGGTGCCAGGGATCGTCAGAAAGTTTATGGATGTCTTCCCTGAGGAGGTGAACACTCTACCGCCTTGACGTGATATCGAGTTTAGGATAGACTTGTAGCCTGGTGCTCATCCGATTTCGATGGCCCCTTAGTGGATGGCACCTTCAGAGCTATGGGAGTAGCAGATTCAGATTGACGATCTGATGAAGATGGGTTATGTTCGACCAAGTGAATCACCATGGGGTGCTCTTGTCTTGTTTTCAAAGATGGCAAATGGTGGTATCAGGTTGTGCATAGACTACAGGAGGTTGAATCAAGTAATGATCAAGAATTTCTACCCTTTCCCAATGATAGACGACCTTTTCAACCAGCTAAAAGGGGCTGGGTGGTTCTCAAAGATCGACCTGTGGTCTGGGTATCAGCAGTTGAGAGTGAAAGAGGGATACATCCCGAACATAGCTTTCAGGTGCAGATATGGACACTTCGAGTTCGTAGTAATGCCATTCAGTGTTACAAAGGCCCCAGTTTTGTTCATGGGGCTTATGAACTCCATATTCCGGGAGTACCAAGATCGGTTCATAGTTGTGTTCATCGATGATATCCTAATCTATTCTAGATCATAGGAGGACCACTCAGAGCACCCGAGGACAGTTTTGGAGGTCCTCTAACAGCATCAGCTCTATGGGAAGTTGTCGAAAAGCAAGTTCAAGACGCGAGAAGTTCACATCCTTGGGAACGTAGTGTCCGAGAAGGGGGTAGCGGTGGACCCATCGAAGGTTGAAGAAGTTGTTTCTTGGAAAGCACCCAAGAATGTGGTAGAATTTTGTAGTTTCCTCGGGCTGGCAGGTTACTACTGGAGGTTCGTACCCAACTTCTCCTGAGTTGCAGCCCCTTTGACACCCCTGACCAAGAAGGATCAGGATTTCATGTGGGGTGAGCAGTGTGAGGTAGCCTTTAGCTATCTGATGGAGAGGCTGGTCAGTGCCCCAGTGGTCAGACTACCAGAAGAAGGGGCGGCATATGAGGTGTGTTGTGATGCTTCAGGGCAAGGCCTCAGATGTGAGTTGATGCAGCATCAAGGAGTGATCTCTTATGGTTCTAGGCAGCCACTCCCTCATGAGCGTAATTATACCACCCACGACCTGGAGCTTTCATGGGTCATTTTTGCGCTAAAGTTATGGCGGCATTACCTCATCGGGGAACGCTTTGTGGTCTTCACAGATCACAAATGTTTGAGGTATATCTTCTCCCAGCACGACCTAAACATGCGGAAGCGGAGGTGGATGGAGTTCCTCCAGGATTATGACTTCAACATTTCTTACACTTCAGGGAAGGGGAATGTAGTGGTCGATGCATTGAGCAGGAGGACAAAGAAGGATGCTGTCCGAGAGTCAGCAGATGCCTGGAAGGCAATGGAGGATTTGGCTGCCTTGCACCTGGATGCAAGGATGGATAGCGGTAGAGGTTACCTATATCAGATGACAGTGTAGTTTTCTCTATTTCAGCAATTGGAGGAGACATAGTTGGGAGACCCAGAGGTCAAAGAGATGCGTGACCAAGTTTGCCAGAGGAATGCTCCGGATGGATGGACGGAGGATGGTCAACACCAGATGTTTTTTAAAGGGATGTTGTTTGTCCTAGTGGCGGTTCATGGCAAGGTTCTTAGTGAGTTCTATAACTCACCCCTAGTAGTACACCCAATAGTTTCCAAGAAGTACCAGGGCCTGAGGAGTCAGTTCTGGTGGCCCAGAGTTAAGCGAGCAGTTGCAGAGTTTATAGCCAAGTGTCTAGTGTGTTAGCAGGTGAAGGCTAAACATCGTGTTCCAGGTTTCCTACTGTAGTCTCTGGATGTCCCTGAGTGGAAATGGGAGGACATCTCGATGGATTTCATCACGGGACTACCTAGGGATAAAGGGTTGTACGATGCCATCTGGGTAGTAGTGGACCGGTTGATGAAGTCAGCCCACTTCCTTGCGATTAAGGAGTCGAGTACAATGGACTCTCTAGCACGGAAGTATGTGGACGAGGTAGTATGGTTGCATGGAGTCCTGAGTTCCATAGTCTTGTATAGGGATGCACATTTTACCTCACGAGTCTGGAGGGGATTGCAGTGTGCTTTTAGCACCCAGCTACGCCATAGCACTGCTTTCCACCCCCAGACAGATGGGCAGACAGAGCACACCATCCAGATATTGGAGGATATGCTGAGGGCATGCAATCTGGACTTTGGTGGATCATGGGTGTGGCACTTGCCTCTCGTTGAGTTTTTCTACAATAATAGATATCTCTATACCATTGGTATGGCCTTGTTTGAAGCCTTTTAAGAGAGGCCATGCCGTTCACCTTTGTGTTGGACCGAAGTCGGAGAGGCAGGCATCCTTGGCCCGGAGGTGGTGCTGAGCACGATAGAGAAGGTTCATCTCATACGGGAAAGGATGAAGGCTCCCCAGGACTAGTAGAAGTTGTATGCTGATACTAGGAGGAGGCCCTTAGAGTTTGAGGTTGGAGACCACGTGTTCTTGAAGGTCTCCCCTCGGCATGGACAACGGAGGATTGGAAAGGGGAGGAAGATTTCTCCAAGGTTCATCGGACCCTTCGAAGTGCTGTGGCGGGTCGGTGAAGTGGCTTATCAGCTAGCGCTACCACCACCGCTACTAATGATACACGATGTATTACATGTGTTCCAGCTTTGTCGATGTCTGCATGACGATTCACACGTCCTCGACTGGGGAGAGCTAGACATTGAGGATGACATGACCTTTGTGGAAAGACCAATGATGATCGAGGATCGTGATGAGAAGGTGATTCGTGGGTGAACCATTCCCTTGGTTTGTTTGTTATGGATACATGGTGGGCTTGAGGAGAGTACGTGGGAGAGGGAAGTATAGATGTGTTCCCAGTACCAAGAGTTTTTTTGAGTTTTTTACTGTTCGGTTTATACCTATTGTGGTAGAATATTTTACCTTATTGGATATGAAATATGTGGTTTTTTTCCTCTCTGAATGTGTGTGAGAGGTCTTGGCTATGGGGAGGGGAGGACCTAACCCCTAATTAAGACGCATTAAGGTTGATTCGATTAAACCCGTGTGGGCGAGTCAGTGCCACCCAAAGCGGATAGTATCTTGACCTGGGGGAATAGACTCCCCAACCCACAGACTGGGTAGTCTGACATGGTAGGTTGCATGGTTCTTAAGAGAAAGGTTTTTTTAGTTAACAATGGGGGTTTATCTTGAGTGGTATCTTTCTAGGTGGTTGTTCGGACTCTCCCTTTCCTTGGGGGTTGATTTGATTCTCGAGGGATAGAATAGTTTGAGAGGTATCTGGTGTAATGTCTCGGGTTGTTGGAGGTCCATTACTTAGTAAAAATCTGATGCTTGGGGTGTTCTCGGTGGTCTTGGAGGCCATCTGGACCCACGGTAGTCCTACCGGTAGCCTAAGCCTACTGTTAGCAGGCTGACAGGTAGCTCGATCTATCTGTAGCCGCAGCCTACCAGTAGCAGGCTTACCGGTAGCTCGGTCTACCGGTAGCCACATCCTACTGGTAGCTAGGCCCACCGATAGCTCGATCTACCAGTGGCTATAACTTATTGGTAGCTCTCGACTACCATTGCCAGCACCCAACCGGTAGCTCTTGGCTACCGGTGGCTCTTTCTGACCCCACGGGTTTTTCCAGGAGGGCCTCCTTTTTGCGAAAATTGGGTTTTAAACCCTATTTTGACCCCTCTAATCTTGTTTTAACCCAGTAACGCCCGTAAATTAGGTGTAATTAAATAATTAATAATTTAACCTGGTGTGTGCATCGGTTTAAACCACAGGGACCCATTAATGACGTGTGGGGTGTCTCAACCGCGTGGTCAACCCACGACCCCACTCCTTACACGGTTTCACGTTCTTATCTCAACCATCCTCGGTATTTTTAAACTAAAAGGGTTCTCCCTAGGTTCCTTTTCTCGATCACCCTGTGCTAGGAGTACCCTTCATTCAGACGAGCAGCTTTTCGTTCCGAGGAGTCGCATCGCTATCAATGAAGTTCCACACCAGGCTTAGCATCGATCGTTGATCACAAGTAGGTTTCACCTTCGACTCTCCTTGCACTATATCTTGAAGGGTGGGCATGAATTTGATTCTATAGAATTGGATGGATCGAACATTAATGAATATAATAAAGGGATTCTAAGAATTGAAGGGGGAGGGATGTGATTGAAGATGCTTCTTTGTTTTATGATTTTCCATGATTGACTTCTGAATTGTGTGGGCTTAAACCTTCTAGAAATCATGTCCGTTAGTGGTCTTTCTGTGTGTACTAACAAACCCTTGCCTCTGGTGATGTTTAAATTAATTGTATTATCATTATAAACCCTTCTGTGAAAAGTAATTGGTTAATTACTTTTATTTAGATAAACAAATCGAAAGCACTAGGATCAACTCTATTCTATTATAACCCCGGTTTAAGCCCAGTGGAATTGAAATCGTGGAGTGTGTTAGATATTATAAATCAGAAAATACCGGCATGGCCCTGATTTGTGTTGATTGTAGTGGGTTTTTTTCTTTTCATACACGGTCCGATTGCTAGGTGGTGTGGATGGGGATGGGATCCCCTGTTATTATACTCTTGGTGGTTGTGAAATTGAGGATGGGATCCTCTATTATATCACGAATTGGGGTGGGATCCTCTATTTATGAGAATCCCTTGGCTCCTGGGGACATGGGACTTTATCTTGGGGTTTCCCTTGATGTTATGACTTTACAAGAGAACCGGGTGTGAATGTTTATGTTGATGTTTGATTGTACTCCTTCCTTGGCTTGTTCTTTTGTTTGTAGTTACCCAGTAGTTGCAGAAACTTATTTAAACATTATCACTGAGCTTTAAAACAAGGAACAAATGGGTTTTGGCATGGTGTGAGTTGTGACTTGGACATGCTGTTGATTGTGTTCTTCAGGCAGGCTGAAAAAAACCTATGCTTTGGGTGAGTGCTTGTTACCTATACATATACTTGTAGTTTTGTGTTTCTTATTCGCGCCCCACCCAAGTTGAGCACTTAGTGCCAAACACCCCCATTTCATGGGGGAGGGAGTTTTTCCCAAAACTACTATTAGGGGATGGTTATTAGCTCCTTTTCTACTACCTTTCCTAGAGAGCCCAAGTATCTTCGGGCAGGCTGTGATGGCCTGAGGTCCATTATTATCCCAAGAACCTTCAGGTGGGGTAGTGTGGTGGTTATGGGCCAGGTGTGTGTGGGAAGGTGGTTTTCCCAAGTGTCTTGGTGATGAGGCACATGTTTCTTCGGGCGTGGAAGTGGATCTTCTAGCCCAGGTGTCTTCAGGAATGATGGTGGTTATTCTGGCCCAGGTGTTTGCAGACAGGGTTTACCAGTGGGACTGCGTGAGGTTGTGGCCCAGGTGTTTGCAGGCAAGGTTTGGCAGTGGGACTGTGTGAGGTTGTGGCCCAGGTGTGTGCGGGTGCGGTGTGGTAGTGGGACTGCAGTGAGAATGGTGGGATTGGTTCGATGCATAGGATATCTTCAATAACTAGTAGGAAAGTGGCACGGGGTACCCAAACATTGATGTTTTGTTACTATAAATTACTTGACATTTTTTATTTGGGGAGTGTGCCTTGGTGAGGATTGGGGGGATTGTTTACCCTGTTAGTTGTTTGGTTTATTCTTTTTCTCATGGGACATAGTGTGTTCCCCCACTTTTGCACCAGAGTCTTTGGTTTTACCTACTGAGTATACTTGTATGATCACCCTATGTATATAAAACTACTTTCAGGTTTTCAGGAGAACTTCAGGGATCACATGGGACCATACTAGCTCGGACATTTGGGACAGTTGTAGTTGCAGTTTTTCTTTCTTTGGTACTTTACCTTTGTAGTCACTTTGTACTTTGTGGTATTAACTTTTGGAAAATGCATATGGGAATGGTTGTTTTGGATTTTCTTGAACATTTATTTTTGGTGTTGTGGGATTTACTATCTTATCTCCCGGTCCTAATAAAAGAAAAAGGGTAATGCCATCCATTTAGTGAGTGATTCTATACAATTGGCGCTGGTCACCACTCCGGGACCTATTGAAGGCGGTTTTTAGGGGTCATTATCTCTCCTTCAACATGAAGAAGGAAGGGCCTGGCAATCTGTTGGCTCTTCCCTCCTCTTGGTGAAGGTGGGTCGTGACATAAAATTTTCCACTTATACTAATTGAATCATGAAACATGGATTCAACATTTTTTATAAGTTGATTAAATTTTTTAAAATAGTTCCCTTTTATAAAGAATAGTAATGATTGTAATTTTATTCCCAGAGTAAGGGTAAATCACATAGTTAATATCAAAAATAAAATGATAACAACTAGAAAAAAACCCCATAACATGAATAAATTTTATTGGATAATTAAATTTCATTGATAATAATTCAATTTTCAGTTTTATGACCTTTCGGGCCATTTTAATGATATTATTACTATTATAGTATTTTATTTAAAGAAAATTCTAACATGTCACACTCTTTTGTTAATAAATATAATATTTTAATATGGGTTTATCTCTATGATATGTTCAAGTATAAATATTTTTTAAAATCTAATGGATTTATCTTCATCTCCAAATTTAATTTTTAGTTTTTGGTGAATAAATAATTACATAAAATTATTACACCACACAAACATAGTAATTATTCAATAAATGGAAATAATCAAATCAATGATATTAAAAATATTAAAATTAAAAAAAATTGATATATATATGGTTATCAAAAATTAATATGGATTAACCTAGAATTTTTTTAGGATATAATAAAATTTGTTGGTTAAAATTTTTCTTTCTTTCTTTATGTTTTTATTGTTGATGTAATTAATAGTATCAAAATTGAAAATAATGATATATTATGGGATTAATATTTCATTATATTATTTAAAAATCTTAAAAATATTAAATACTAACAAATAGAATACTATATAGTTTAAAATTTCATCCCATATGAATTTATATTCCATTTGGAAGCATTTGGATCTATAATTGTCTAAATATATTTTAATCTTTTGAGAAAAATTTGAAAAGTCCCCATCAACTCAATTATAAAAGAAAACCTCCTCCCTGACTTCATTACACCACTTGGATCCTTCTAGTTCAACCATAATACATAAAATTAACTTATACACTTAACTATACACATTATATAGGTTCATAAATTCCAAAAAGACTAACCCTATATCCATTTAAAAGAGATCTAAAGGAGTCAATTCCAAGAAGAGTTAATCGCTCTAACTGGCCACATTTTGTTCCACTCTTATTTACCTCCAATAAATATATTAAATTAATTATTAAATAATAAATTATGTATCTTAAATTTTATTAAATTTTATTATGATTATGAAAATACCATTATACAATGTCTTTCCAAAAAAATAATTAGTGAATGAATAGATAATGTGTACATACGACTTACCATCTACACATAGTAATACCATTAATTTCTCACAAACTCCTTAAGAATTATCATGAAAGATTTAAATAATGACCTTGAATGGCCTCAATTAATCTTATTGATCAATATATATATAATACGGTGTCATTATTTAGACAACCTATAATTTTTTTTATTGTTATGTTGGTTTTCATTGTGATTAGGGTTTATCAAACTATTGTTTGTTGTTTTAGTCAATTTCTAGGAAATAAAGGAACTTTAATAATGATTACAATGGAAAAAATGAAATGATTGTCCTCCTAAGAAACCAATTGTTATGGGAGAAACAATTTATAATATTTCAGATATTATATTGCAACTCTCGCAGGCTATAAGTCATGATGGGTTTAAAAATGACCAAAGGAGTAAAAAAACATATTGTTAAATATTTCATGAGGTAACATCCACATTATTTCAGTGGATCTTCTGATCCACTAGTGGCTAATAAATGGATGGAAACAATTTATAGAATATTATTATTCTTAATTATCTGTACTTTAAAATATTATCCTAGGTAATTATTATTTGGAAGGTGACTAAGATCAGTTGTAAACTCTTATTAAGAACATGAGTGAACCAAAAGAGATTGAATCTTTGTAATGGGAAGATTTTAATGGAATATTTCTCAATAATTACATAACCCATATTCTACAAAAAAATATATAGAATGAATTCCTTGAATTTGGAATGGCCCAAAGGCCTTCATTTTTTATTATTTTGATAATACACCTTTCAAGGGGTTAGGAGGAACCCTTATAAGGCCCAAAGGCTTAGATACTATTACATGACCCATAGTTCTTAGAGGGAATCACGCAGACAAGACAACATGTAATTGCTCCTCCCCAGCATGTCATGATATCAGCACTCCACCATTACAGGGCTGGTCGTCTAGATATGCTATGAAAAGCTACGCAGGCCGGGTACCGATGACAAAGTCGTACCCTCTCATTATTCCAATTCAGTTTAGCTCTGTTCTAGTGAATGCACCTTCCATAAATCCTCCCCTGAAGCCTTTTCACTTATAGTCTACCAAGAACATCTGCATTTCATGTGGCCCGAAGGCCTTGGAGTGGCCCTGAGGCCTTAAGGTGGCCCGAAGTCCTTGATAATCAACCGGTCCAAAGGCCTTGGGTGGCCTGAAAGCCTTATAGGACCTGAGGACCATACCGATGGCCCATAGGCCCAAATTAATGAATAGTTCTTGCTACTACAGTACCAAATAGTTCCTATTATAGTACTTCCACAGTACCTGAAAATACTCCGCCACCAGGATTTGATCTCAGGTTTTTCAGATTAAGAAAATATTTGATTTATCTATTAGTACCTATGAAGATAATTTTACAAGACATGCATGGTACACTTTTTGTTTAATAATCTTCCCAAAAAAATTTGATTCATTGGTGTAATAAAGCCAAGTCTTCAAAAGGCCTTGTCTATAAGAGAATATAGTAGATATGAAGAATACATTAGATGTGAACTAATGGTAGAAATGTAAACTGTATATTACCACCATTAATATGGTTCTTATAAGAAAATGAATATCGAGTCTCATTAAAACTGGAATGGTGGAATGAAATTCCATCCATGTGCATGCTTGAAATGTTAGAATAAGCATCAAGGGAATTGCTTGAGTTGAACTGGTAGGTTTTTTAAATGTGGAGATATGGGTCATAAAGCTTGTGAATATTGAAATGAGATTAATGGGATGATTAATAGAATGGAGGATAAGTGGAAGATAAATACTGCACCACCCACACTTGTGTTTTTCAACTGTAAGGATTTTGGACATTATGTAAATCAATACCACAATCTAAGGGATAATGTATATGATAAGCCAAAAAACATCTAAATAAAAAGGTAAAGGGTAAATAATATTCAATTAAAATGGATAATGATAATTATTGATCAATTATCATCCCCTCCATAGTTGGGAGTTTCATCATTTATTTGGTATGAATGATCCCAACGAATATGTAATTGTTCATCCTTAATGAAATTCCCGGTTATTATCTCATTCTACATGGAATCTAGAATAATTAAATCACATTTGATATTCTATCAGTAAAATTATAAACCCAAGCTTCCAATGAAAATGTTTCTATATAATATAAGATAATATATAAAGAATAAATGGCTAATTTACTTTTGAAAGTGTATATGTATCCATTAAATTACGATATATTGATACCAAAATTATTTTATGAGTTTACTGTTGATCAAATGTTCAATGTCATTAACACCCATTTTTAGGTTTTATGTGATGTGATTTTATCAATATAAAGGATATATTAAAAGGAATTTATTGTAATATAACCCTATGGTTTTTTATATGTTTTATTAAAAAAATTATGGAGGAATTAATTTACACTTTTTGGACATATGATTAAATGTACTGGTAAACATTAGGGTTTATCTCATTATTTTTGTTGAGTTGATTATTTTTTGTATTTGATCACCCTATAAAGTCAACACACTTCATTTATTTTAGATATTATTTATCTTTGGATCCATTTACATAATATACATTAAATAAGTGGTAAGTTTGTGTGGGGTACCACATTCAACTATATGTAACAGAGATCTGATGTTTACATCATTGATTTTATGAAGTCTTCAGAAAACTCTTGATATAGATTTGAGTTTTAGTAATGTGTATCATCCTACGATAGATAGTTAGTCTAACAGAAAAATTCAAACCCTACTGGATATTCTAATATCTTTTTCTATGGTTGTAAAAGATTATGGGATCAAAACCATACTCAAGTAGAGTTTTATTGCAATAATAGATTTCAATCAAGAATTTAAATGTCTCCTTTATGAATCCCATTATGGAAAAAAGTATACAACTACCATGTATATAAATGAAGTTTCAGAATGAAATCTATTTGGAGCAACGAAAGCATGTGATATGGTAGAGAAGTTAAGATCAATTTAGCAACCCATAAAAACATCGCAAAGTTGACTTAAATGATATGGTAATATTCATCGATGGATTCTATAATTTGATGTTGGTGAGAAGGTATTTCTTTAAATTTATCTATATAATAATGAAGGGAAAAATAATACCTAGGTATATTAGTGCCTTCAAAATACATGGTCATATCAGAAAAATAGCTTATCATTTGGCACTTCTACCGAACCACTCTCCGGTTCATCATGTGTTCCATTTATCTCCCCCGAGTAAGTATATTCTTTATTATTTATATATAGTAAAATCATAGTTTATACCACTAGAGGTAGATATTTCCTATGAATAAAAACTAGTAGATATATTCGATTTTAGAGAGAATTTTCAATGAACAAATACCACTCATATGATTAATGTTTTATAGAGAAACCACTAATTTGAGAAATCTCTGTGAGAACATGAGGAAGTTATAAGGTCGAGGTATCCTAATCTTTTTGGATCCCCATGATCAATTTTGAGTGAGAAATTAATTTTACAGGGTTATAATGTAACACCCTAAAATTTTATGAAATATTTCTCTTTAAATAATTTTATTTCTTCAATATCTTACTTTACACAAAACACTGAGTTCAAATGAACTGTGATACACTATTAAAACCTTATTATTTAATGTAATATTTATAAATTTATAATTAATTTTTTGGGGTATGAATATGATTAATTTAATTATCAAATAAATATTAATTTCATTATCAATATAAATTTATTGATAAAAGATTTTTAAACAATCATTTATTTTATCAAAAATTCATTCTATTCTTAATAAATGTTTTCCCTAAAAATGAATTTTCTTCTGGGATAATATTATAATAAATTTATGATTGTTTTTTGAAATTTATGTTAAAATTTAATTTTATTCATTAATTTATCATGTCAAAATTATATTAGGATGATGTTTTCAAAATTTTCAGTGAATATTGGAAATACTGATTTTTATCAAACTATCATTTTGTTTATATTAAAATGTTCCATTAAGAATTAATTTTTTTCTAAAATTAAATTATGTCACAATTTTTTCGATATATCATAGTTATTTATATTTTATTCATCTTTATACCTTTTTTATGACTACATTAAAAGGAATAGAACATTTTTTAAGAAAACAATTTCTCATTGCATTTTGTATGAATAATTTTAACCTAAAATTTTACACTTATGTTAATAAAATCCCGAAACATGGATTCCACATTTTTAAAAATTTGTTCAATTTTTTTTAAATAACTCCCTTTTATAAAGAATAGTAAATATTGTAATTTTATTAACAGAGAGTAAGGGTAAATCAGAGAGTTAATATCAAAAATAAAATGATAAAAACTATAAAATAACCCCAAAACATGACTAAATTTTATTTCATAATTTAATTTCATCCATAATAGTCCAACGTTTGTTTTTATGACCTTTTTTGGACAATTTAATGAGATTATTACTTTTATAGTATTTTATTTCAAGAAAAGACTAACATGTCCCACGCTTTTTTTAAGAAATATAATATTTTAATATGGGATCATCTGTATGATATGTTCAAGTATAAATTTTTTTTTAAAATCTAAAGGATTTATCTTCATCACCAAAATTAAATTTTAATTTCTAGGGAATAAATAATTACATAAAATGCTTACACAGCGCTGATGTAGTAATTATTCAATTAATAGATTAAAATCAAATCAATGATATTAAAAATATTAAAAGTAACATAATATGATATATTTAAGGTTATAAAGAATAATATGGGTTAACCTGGAATTATTAGGATATAATAAAATAGGTGGTTCAAATTTTACTTGTTTTCTTAAGGTTTTCAAAGTTAATGCAATTAATTGGATTAAAATTGAAAATAATGATATATTATAGGATTAATATTTCATCAAATTATTTAAAAATCATAAAAATATTAAATACTATCAAATGGAATAATATATGGTATAAAATTTTATCCCATATTAATTTATATGCCATTTGAAAGCATTTGGATCTATAATTGTCTAAATATATTTTAATCTTTTGAGAAAATTTCCAAAAGTCCCCCTCAAATCAATTGTAAAAGAAAACCTCCTCCCTTACATCATTACAAAACATTAAGCCTTCTAGATCAACCATAATACATAAAATTAACTTAGAAACTTACCTATACACATTATATGGGTTCTTATATTCCCAAAAGACTATCCCTATATCCCTTTAGAGGAGATCTAAATGAGTTGTTTCCAAGAAGAGGTAATCGTTCTAACCGGTCACATTTTGTTCCACTCTTATTTACCTCAAATAAATATATTAAATTAATCATAAAATAATTAATTAGGTATATTAAATATTGTTAAATTTTATTATGAATATAAAAATACCATTATAAAAGCTCATTCCAATAAAATATGTAGTGAATGTATAGATCATTTGTACATACGACTTGCCATCAACACATATAAATACCATTAATTTTTTCTCATAATCTTTTATAGATGGTAATTATAATGTTTTTAACGTTTATATATTATATTTATTACAATATTGTACTTTTGAAATGATAACATCATTTTTACATTCTTATCATACAATATTTTGTCAAATGATAACATCACTAATGTGTACGTATGGGATATCATCTTTATGATGCAATGTGATTAATTTTTTATTTATATTTCACATGTATGGTAATATGGATGAGTTTTATTAATATAAATTATATAAATGTCATAACAATAATTTTAAAGGTGAATTACTATTTACCTTTCTTTCATTCCATCAAAAAATGGAAACGGTGTTCATGAATATGTGTAGACTACTATCTACATAAAAAGTGTAATCCATTTTTATAAGTAAAAATTTTATGAATGATTATAAATATTTTTATAATTAATATTTTTTTATAAAAATATTTACATTCTGTAAATTATGGTACTATGATCAATTTATAATTATCGGTACATCCAAACCAAAACATGCTAGTAAAGTAAAGCAGTTATCTCCCAGATAAGTGATTTTAATAACAAATTATAAATAAATAAGGTATCATAAGTTATAAATAAGTCATAAATTGTATAATTTATATATTTTTATCGAAAAATTATATAATAAATTGATATTTATTATACATGAGGTTTTGATATGAATAAGAAAAGGTGATACTTCAGGTAAGGGTTTATTTCACAAGTTAATCGTTACTTGAGATTGTCTATGTTTATGTATCCATTGGGGAATATTTTTCATCCCTGATCATGTTTTATAAAAAAATAATTTTTTTTCAAATTATCCAAAAATTATTTAAATTCATCTTTATCCATGTTTTAATTTTTACAAAATGGTTTTAAAGGATTATTTCTATTGTTTTCCAAACAAGGTACATTGTGAATTTTCCAACAAAAATTCAAAAGGAATTTTATTTTCCTTTATCTTATACAATATGAGTGTATTTTCACAACATTATGAAGGATAAATTATTTTATTCAATCTCTACATGTTTATTTTTTAAAAAATAATTTATAAGTGTGCATATTTAAAAATAGTGACTTGAAAATGGAAATGTAAATTTCCTTAAAAATTATTCCAAGTTATATTTCCAAATAATTTTACATTTAAGATGTCATCCATTTTTGTTACATAACATATATAAGGGATATAATAAAATTATAACATCTATCTTATTTCTCTATATGGTTTATTTTTATAATGTAAATATTTTATTGAAAATCATTCTCATTCCTTTGTTTATAAGTTGATGTAATGTTTATGAAATCTTTTTTATTTCATGAGTTCTAGGATGATGATTTTTTTTTTAATTGTGGATCACATATGTATAATTTTCATTGTATTCTTTTGGGGACCAATATCGCCCACCGATTAATTTGGTAAATCTTAATATATCATCAGATAATGATGGGAAAATCTCAATGGTCTTGATCCCACTTTTAGAAATAGGTGTATCTTGATATACTATGGTAAATAGGTGGGTCCTGATATAATATGAGAAACAGATGCGTCATAATATGTAACATCCCAGGTAAATAAAGAATAATACAATTTCATATTTATTAATATTTATTAATTAAATATAAAATTTACTTTAAATGGGTTTCTATGTTCAATAGCATACCCGATACGCAACAATGAGTTTCATTGAAATCTTATGTTGCACACTAGTAATATAATAATATTATTATAAATGGTAGTTAACACGGAGCCATTATATTGGTGGGAATGAATAGATATAACTATAATATGATTATATATATTTTTTTAAATGTTTTTACAAATATCCAATAAAAGATAATGTCTTAAAATAAGAAAAGAATTCAATTTTAGGCATAGATACTCTAATATTCACTAAAAGGACGACTTATCTCCTTTTGATGGTGAACCCTCTTTAAAAATAGTTTTGGTAAATCATATAAATTATATTGGACCAAATAACATTCTTCTTTAGAATCGGGACATCAAAATTTACTTTGTGTAAATTTTTGGTATTTTTCCGATAAAGTTCATTTTTTAAAAAATAGTGAAAAATGTTATATTTTAATTCAAACCAAATTTTAATCTAATTTATTTATATGATTAGATTAAATTTTTAATTAGTTTTAAAGTTTAATTAGAATATATTTTTACCATTTAATCAAATGGTGGTCATTGAATTAATTTCACATTGAAATTGGACTTAAACTAGTGCCAATCTTTTGATATATATTGTTTCATAAAAACACGCTATTTGTTTTGACAACGGGAATTAATTATTAAATTAATTAATGAAACTTATATGTTTTTAATTTTTTTAAAATAGACATCATTTTTGAATTCGGAATATCAAATATAGCTTCGGGTGAATTTTTGGTATGTTTCTGAAAAACATCAATTTTTGATGAATAGTGAAACAACTAAGTGGTAGTTAAAAAACTGATTTTTCATTTAAATGAAACTTTACCACTTTTGTGAATTTAATTTCAAAAATCCGTCATACATGTTTTTCATTAGGATGTAAAATGTGGTTCAATGCAATTAAAACAATATTTTGGTGAATAGTAACTTTTAAGTTTTATTAATCGCGATTAGTGGTAATTAGTGTAATTTAATGTAAAAATAATGTTTTAAAAATATGAAATGACCTTGAAATATGTCCTACCCTTATTTTATGTGTCATGGAAGACCAATACAATCCAAGGGTCTACTTGGGGACCCCGTGGATCCACTTGGGTAAGAACATGACATTAATAAATTTTTATTTAAAGTTAAAATAAAAATTCCACAAACATGTATCGTTTTACTAAAACAATTTTTACATGGGGTTATACAAGTAATATTTTTAACTATAAACATTCATTAGAAATCTAAATAAAATTTCCTACATAATGATATTTTTTTTATAATTTTTATACATAAAATAAAGTAAATTATTTATGACACCATGATGATGCATCGATGACCTCATTATTTAACGATTTAAATAAAATAAAAAGATAATTTAAAATCTAAGACCTAAACTTCTAAAAAACCGGTTTTATGTGTTCATTTAGAACTATTATCACTTTATCCTATAAATATATAATTTTGGGACCTTTAAAATCCTAAATGCATTTTGTAATAATGTAACATTTTATAAATTTCCAAGAGTGCCCCTCCTCTCCTCTTATAAATGGCCCCCGCCTCTACAACATTACCCACACCTCTCAAGCCTTTGACTCAGCCAATCTCTGCTAATTTTATATCTCCAAATCTGTCTCCTCATCCTTGAAGCCTTTACTTAAGCAGAAAGCTCTTTAAAAAATCCCTTTTGTTCAAACCAAGAAGATTTACCCGATTTAAAGGTAATATCTTCACTTGTGTTCTTTTGTTTTATTTTTCTTCTCCATCCCCCGAATATCTTTTTATTACTCTATTTTGTAACAACACAAGTATCTTAAATATAATAGGATGTTGTTATTATAAGGATTTGATTTACACTTACACACACCTCCTTCTAATGGTTAAAGAACATACTGTTTTTGTGGTTGGCGAATTTCTACCTCACGAAACGGTGATTGTTCAATCTTCTATTAACTGCTTTCATGGTGGCCATTAAGATGTCACAATTTTTATATATGATATATATTAGGTTTATTTTTTCCTTATTCTTCTGTATTTATCATTTATGGCATACCTTTATGATTTCCATTATGGGTAAACACGATAATTTCATTTTAGGAAGTGCGGACCACCACCCCCTCAAAGTGATTTGATTCGTTAATGCCATATGTGGGACATATAAAGGATAGAGTTAATGATATTATCTGTGATATTATAATGGAATTATAATATACCTTTATATCATTATGATTTAACTCCATTAAATATGAAATATAAATTAAAGTAGCATTCATGCGTACGTACGACTTACCGTCTCCATGAACGGTGCATTTCATTTCTTAACTCTAGATGTTATTTACTATTATAAATATATGTATATTCTGGATATATATGACATATATGATATCCAAATCATGAATATCATTCTGGATATAATGAAGCTTTGACCACATGAACATCATGTAATTGTAAGAAGTCCATTTTTGACTTAAGAACCAAATATGGACAAAATGAACATTATTAACTTAAATGATTAAGTAATGTTTATAACATAGAAATAATTGATATAGAAGGAATAATAAACTTGAAAAGGTTCTCAAGAAAGTAAAAATTAACACTAGATTATTATTCAGGAGATTAAAGAGTGATCGAGTCAAGTCAGACACTAGGTGAAGGACTTCGTCTCAATCTCCTTTCATTGAGGCATATTTTGTTCTAATACAAGACTTTCTTTTATACGCTGTATAAAACACCTTTGACTTTTCATTTCATTCATAGAGAATCTTTTTCTATGAATCATTTTACTAAATGACTAAAATGAATGTTTATTTTAACGAATACAGTGACAACGACCTTTTCCGCCACAACAAGTATAAGTTGATCTTTGACTTCCTCAACAAGCTGTAATGTTTTTAAAAGTAAATAAATACCATATACTCTTTTATGTATTTTGGTATTGAAAATGGTTTTGATAATGGCTTTGTTATGTCAATATATTTAAGTGATATATTTTGATTGAAATGTGGAAATGTTTTCTTTCCTTTATAATTGTTTTATGTGTTATGATTTTATAATGGTACTTGTACATTTGACGGGTGGTTACGTGGTAAACCAAATGACAGGGGGTGTCGTGAATACCAGGATGGGGGGTTACGTTATAACCTACAATGCATTGGGTATGGAAGTCGGTTGTATGGCTATTCCATTAAGTGATATGTGTGGAAGTCGACCGTATGGTTATTCCATTTAAGAATTTTTATTTCCCAAGTTACCTTTATATGTAATGTGTTCTTTATATGGGTTTTATGGTAATATTTTGGTTACAAAATGGTAAGTAGTGATCTTTTATTTAGTGAAGAGTATTTACTACTCCATAAAGTTGAAAATTATTACTTTGATAAAGTGTTCATGGTTTACTTATTTTTTTTTGAAAAACTAACAGTTTTCTTTTTTTGTGTATCCCTTATTGAGCTTTTTATGCTCATGCCATGTTTTTTTTCAAATGTATTTCACAGGACATAATGTGGAATATGGTCAAGGATGGGATCATTGAAAAGTCATGTTGTCTTAAACATGGAACTAGAAATTACTTTTTTTTAGAGTTCGTGTTTTGAAAAAAAGGAAACTTTGTAGAAGTTTTTACTGTGTACTCTTTTGAGATGTAATAGTTATGATCTAATTCTCTAAAACTCTAAACCTGAAAAGATCCTCAATGTTAATTATTCATTTAATTCAATGTTATGTAATGTTTAAGGCTGGGGCCTTATATAATATACTATAAGAAACGATTTTGTCTTAATATACTCTCGAAGATAGGTGTCTCTTAACCTACTATGAGAAACCAGTGTATCCAGATCTACTATGGGAGACAATTGCCTCATGATCTACTCTGGGAAATAGGTGAGTCCTGGTCGACAATGAGAAGAACATGATGAGTTATAATCACCTATATTGATGGTCTTGGTATTTGACATGAAATTTTATTTTTTTTCTATATCTATGATGGTTCCATAATTTTTTGATATAATATTATGATTCACGATTTCTTTATAAGGATTTATCACCATTATAGAATATTTTTTCTTAAATGATAATGTCTTATTCCATGAAAAATGATTATGATTTATGATATGTTGGGTATGAACATTTTATCTTATTTTTTTGATCAAATACTATTATTATTATCTTATTCATGAATATTTTAATGTGTTGATATCTCTTGTTTTTATAATTACTGATTGATTGAGCTCACCCTTTCTTATGTTTCGTTCCCCATGTTATAATGATAGGTTTAGGTATGGTATTCCTAATAAGAGTGTTGTGTAAGAATATCTATATAGGAGATGTTTGACATATTTTTGTGAAATAATAAGATTGTGTTTCTAACCTCCAAAGATAGTAAACTATTATAGACTTCAGTTTTGTGGTTATGAAAAGTGTTAAATATTCACATACAAATATTTGATAATTATTTCTGAAAATACTTGTTCATTACAGGTTCTCCCCCTAAAATAATTAATTATCTTCAAATCCCTACATTATATTCACATAAATACAACACATATGATACTGAATAAGGTATAAATTCATCATAATAAATGAAAATAAAAAGTTTTAGTGGTTTTAGTCTAGAAATTTCCCCTATTATTTCAAGTCTTCATGTTTGGACATGTTTTCTTCATATATGATTTTATTTTAGGTAACATAGTACTCTTCACATATTTAACTTCTTTATGTGAGACAAATATATTCTTATAATCCTTCATAATAATTAAATTACATATTATTTTTATGGATTTATATTATTATGGAAGAACTTATAAACATGTTTTTATAATTTTTAACATCTTCATTAAATCTCCCACATATTTATTATTTTACACAATGGATATCTTTTATTGATGAACTCTCAGGGATTTGGGATCTTTTTGTGAATCTTTTTATTTTACTTTTCCATTGACATTTGTTTTTTGATTCATATATCAATATTTTTTTTATCTATATCTTTTTTAGAAATTTCTAAAATATATTTGGGTATATCTAAATTTTTCATGTATTCTCAACATGGATTATTTTTAATTCCCTTCAATGAACCAATCCCTTTATGATTTGTTTTGGACTGAATTACTTTTTTGTCTTACTTCCACTAATAAACATATTCATCAATATTTTTTGTGAATTCATGTTATATACATTAATTCCATAATAGAATAATTTTTTCCATGAGATTTGTCACCCCTCATCAACTTCTTGGATTTATTAACTAATAATTTCTAACGTGTCATCTTTGAAATCATATTCGAAATATTATGATTCCAGTATTTATTAAGATTATTATCAATTGACATATTTATTTACTACATCAATTGTAGTGTTAATTTATACTTATTTTCATTCTATACATTATAAGATGAATATGAACCTTCATTATGACCACTATATTTTCAATAATTATATATATCATGAGATTTTCTTAATGTATTTTATTTAGAAAATGTTTTCATAATCTGTGGATGTAGAATTTTTTTATAAATTCTACCCCTTGAACTAGGCTTCCTTGTTTATTTTGAAGTTTATGTATTTTACCAAAAATATAATTCACTATGCCTAAACCTATTGAATAATTATAAACAAACCACAATCCCTGATCTTATTTTATAAACTTTCTATTTTCTAGAAATTTCCAATATGTAAGCATGCTATTTTTTGGATTTATTCACAACTGTTTGGGCTCATCATGAGGAACCATCACTCATACCCCATCATTCCACCATAGACATGGTTGTGTTATTCTCTTAATTTTTTATCATCTAATCATTTTCATGTTTTAATTTTAAACCTACATTATTTTCAAAAATATATTTATCATGATAAAAGGAGAGTCCCTCTTCTTACGATCATGAATAGGATAGATCATGAGATGATCCAAAATTATTATTTCAACAAAAAAACTATTTTTTTAACATATAAAAACACCTTTTAACATTATTTGGAAGCATTAAGTTTTCTGTAATATTTTTTTTGAAGTCATATCTTGATAAATTTCTAGATTCATTAATTTTATCACAAAATCAAAGAATTTTAATATTGATAGTATATTTATCATTCTCCACTAACATAAATATCAATTAACACTAGTCATTATACATCAAGGTACACCCTTAAACTAGGTACTCGATCCATCTTTTGGCATACCTAAGGTATGTCCCCAATCACCCCTGGATGACAACTAGAGTTAAGGATTTAGATATATATTATTAGGGATAATTATTCCCAAAAATAAATAAGATACATAAAGACATCCACTTGTAAATCTGGCATGAACACTATATGTATTAGATGTCCTTGTGAAGTATAATATATAGATATAGAATAATTAAGATCCGTCTAAACATAACAAGAATAAATATCAAACTCAAAAAAAATATACAACTCAAGAGAATATTATAAATGCACCAGAACAGAGATAATGACCAAATTAGAAAATGCCTAAATGGAATATATTACTACAATAAAAAAAGTAAAACATCAATATACCTAAAGCCTTATCCAAGTTACCTTATGGCCATTATCCAACATTTAAACAATCTTTCTCAATAAGCAACCAATATCTAAACTAGAACGTGCAAAACAACTCAGGCCTACAGGTGCTAAGTGAAACAAATAGGGTGTGCATATGATCTCACAATAGTTAATCACCATAATGTCCATGAGAATTATTTATAAAAAATCAAAATATACTATTTTAAAATAATATACTTAGAAATATGGTTTCCCAATATTTTAGTAAGACAACCCACAATTTCTATACAATTAACTGAAATAAATAGATTAACTAAACCATTAAGTCCAAGAAAAAAGTTGATCAATGAAAAATAATTATAGAACCTTAAACAAAAAAAATCATAAAATCTAAATAAACAATAAAATTAGAGAGTATAATAAAATAATTAAAAGTACAATATTTTGGAATGAACTAAAAAATTGATTTATGTAACTATCAATAAATAAAAGTATGGTGTTATAAAATAGTGTGTTTTTAAATAATCACTAGAAATTTATAGACACCCTGTGATATAATATTTTCATCATGAAAAAATAATTGGGTTGTGAATGAAGTTGTTTTTGCAATGGTGGCATGACTATTCAAATCGTAAAAATATACCCATATCCTTTTTAATTACTTTTCAGTGGGTTTTATTCCTGGAGATGGAAACACAAAATGGTTCCATTATTTGAGATTTCTTACAAACCTACATTCCAATGGGATTATGTTATTGGGAAATGGTCTAACAGTGTTTAGGGACTCACATTAATTATCCAAGAGGATGATATTTCTGGCTCATCGTACATTTAGGGGATAATTATTACTTACTATGGGACCCTCTCATAGATTTAATAAATATTCATGAATCATTTATTAAATCCCAAATATTAAATGGGTCACCCATGAATTAGAAATCAATTTTTAACATGTATTTTCATTAGAATTAAATCTATGTTTCCAAAGTTCTCCATTAATAAAGACATATGTATGTATCAAATATTCTCCATCAGTGGTGGCCTTTTGTAAAAGGATTAGATATTCGTGATTTTTTACTATCACGATTTTTTTAATCCACAGATCAGGGCAGTCTAGAATTTATCATCATCCAGGAAGACAAGAGTTGAATTAATGGAATGATCATTCTTATGATATGGGATTCCCATATATCCTTGTGAAGGTAATCAGAACTAACATAGTTTGGTGCCACTTAAAGGGACACGTTGTATAATTTAATTCAATGTGACAGGAACCAAACCATACAGTATAACATCATGAAGTAATGAAATCTAGCCCAAAGGTGCCTAGATAAGGCAGATGTGGGACATACACTAAAGCATCCTATTGTATTTGGAAGGGATGTAGCCACCTAGTGTAGATGTGGCCCTACTAGAAATATATCCTAGATATGATTTGGGTGAATGTTAGGGTGAAAGTATTGTACCCCATGGAGGTCTTCCACATGTCTCATTAGTATTGGAATCAAATCCCATGTAGTTGAAAAGGATGGGTTTTACACCCATGGAGTCCCATTGAAGGTTTTTATCACAAGGGATTTGGACCATTGATATAGAAATATGGATTTTTGGACATAAACAAAATATGAGTCCCTTATCAAGGTGATAGTATGATCTTCAATAAGGAAAATCTATTGAGATATGTATGTGATCATGTGGATACCATGATCATCAAAAACCTATAGTCCAATATGAGTTATCTTATATGTGAGAAACAAGAGGAAGTGGATGATTTGGAAAACCAAACCATATACTTCATATACTATTGTAAAATGAATTATAATTCGAATGATGGGGAATACCCCTCAAGAAAGACTAGGGGCATAGTCTATAAGGGATTCCATGAAGGAGGGTAATAGGGAGATCCATAAAAGTAATATCTGCCTAAACATTTTACTCAATGCCTTCTATTCAATGAGTGTATATTCAATCAGGGGAATAAAAATGAGAGAAGGGTTTATGTTGTTCTTGTATCCTCTCTTGTTTTTAATCTTTGGGTCCCTTTATTATCCAAATGTCTAGATCCTTATTACCATGGGAATGTATAATCGAGGAAACTCTAAGGATCCCACCTATTGGGTAGGATAAATGATGTACCTCTTTTAGCATGATAATTTTAAATAAATAGGTCACAATAATGAGTCTTATTCTCCTATTATATATTTTTTGAGGCATTGGAAGAGGCATCAGCTTAGTCCCCCTTGGATGGGCGATATAAGAAAAAGATATGACCTACTAGTGCTCGCATGAATAATGGGTCCAAAGGATGGATAATGTAGGTGAGGCATGGGAAGAAGAATATGGCTCCCAAAGGTATGGCATGGGTGAGAAAAAGGGATTTCAAGAAGGTTATACCAAAGTTATATTAAGAGGTTTCACACATGGTAGACCTATGTTAGATGAATAGATTTCTAGGAGATGTAAAACCAAAGAAAGAAAACATGAGAAAGGCCTTACTCTGAGTTCCAAGGGTCTCCCTAGGAGTCTATGGATGATTGGTGCTCATGTATTGAGTTTTATAGGGTCCCTTCTCCCTTTTTAATTTTGAGTAGAGGGAGTGTTAACTCTAAAGATTATTCTTATTATAGACCATAAGAGACCTCAATCAATTGATTTATACTAATTTTCCATTATTTTGTAGGCTTATGGAACTAAATTAGGGGTTGGAGGATAGGGGTGATGGAATTAGAAAAGAAAATCTTCATGAGGTATCTTTGGAATTCAGTAATATAAAATAAGAATCCTCTAGGTCCAATTTATAGGAAAAATCAAAACCTTTGGCGAATTAAGTTACTCATGCTGGTCCACTATGTCGGTGTCTAGCATTGGACCTTCAAACATGTCTATTTATTTGATCAAAGCTGTAGAGGTAGGGTATGCACAAGACTATTGGAATGTAGGTGTGGTATGAGTTATTTTTCTTAGGTGAGGTCCATAACTACCCTTATCTCCATTACTAATTTAGTTATCTTCACATTAAATATTTTTATCCTTGTGAAAAAATTGAGTTTCAATAATAATCCTATACATACTTGAGTTGATTCATCATTCAACCTATCAATGCATTCTCATTTTGTATCCTCTTGGATTTCCAATCCTTGACTCACTAGTTTCACACCCTCTTTGACTAGGTACATCCATAATAAGGGGATCTAGACCATCTCATTGGGATTAGATAGTATCTATCTCTCACCATGTCAGTGAGATTCTTAGGATCCCCATTAATTCAGTTTAATTTTTATTCATAATTTTTTTACAATTATTAAGTTTAATTACTGAAATAATTGTGAAACTATTATTTTTTTAAGAGAGCTTAATGGTAAAAACAACATTTCTCTGCAAAAATATTTTTTTAAATATTTTAATTTATTAGTTAAGATTATCTTATTTAAAAATTGAATAATATTAAATGGATATTAAATTATTTTTTATCAAACTAAAATTTGGTAAGAGAGTTAATTATATATTTTGTTAGTAAAACATAATTTTCTTTGATAAAATTTAGTTATCCAAAAAAAATAAAAAAGGTAAAATAAATAATATGAGTGTAAATGTATTAAAAATTACATAAAAAACTGTGGAGATAATGTCTTGAGGCTTTATCAACCTTAATTAACCCCATAAAATATTATTTTTATCTTTTTGTGTCATTTACCTTTAAATAGTGTTGTGATATCATTTAAAAGTAATGGGTATTAAAAAAAGTTCCATATTCATTACTTATAAATGGGGATCACTCCCACCCTTTCAATGATCCACTTTTACGTTTAAATTTCCATAAAACCCTAACCAGTTTTCCTCTCTTACATGTCCCTTACAATTCTTAAATCCCCTAGTCACTATAATTTAGCTTAATTCCTTCTATTATAAAGAGTTAATCAAGAGGAAATTCATGGTCTCAACGTAGGTGTTACTTACTCCTTAAATTTTATTATTAATATTTATCTTACAAAAATAACCTAAACAAAGTAATATAATGAAATATATATATATTTATTATATATAAGTGTTATTATATTAATTGAATAAACCTTTTTTTATTCCTTCCAATCAATTTATAAAAACAGAAGAATAATGATTGTGTGTTTTTGTTGACTATTTCCTCCACAAAGCGGCATTCTTTGTTTTCCATCACCGCCTAACATGGATTAAAAAAATTATTTAAGCTAAAATAATTATTTTTATTACACTATTTATATTATATAATGATATTATTGGACATTTTATAAGTGATATTAATAATATAAAGTTATAGAAAACATAACCACCTAAAATGAACATAATGGAGTACCTTTCTAAATCTGAGTTCATTTTATAAAAAACTATATGAATATATAAAATTAATGAAAATATATTAATAAAGGAAATAAAATACTATAATGATGGGTATTATTAATATATTCTACAACACCTTTAACATGGTCTTCGTACTAAAAGAATTATGAGAAATTGATAAAACAACCTCAAAAATCCAACATAAAAAAATATAAATAAATAAAATATGATAATAAATGGCCCTAATTAAATGAAAAATATATTAATTATTCTATTAAGAAGGTATCTAATAAACATAACTTTATTATTCAGGATTTTTGGTGCTTGGACAGAATGAATCAAGAACAATATAAGGATTTCTTGTCTCAATTTTCAATCCCTTGAGACATAAATCATATTATATGTAATGTTTTATTTAAAATGGTGTATCTTTATACCATTTAATATTTTGATACATTAAAATATATTTATTTTTGGTATTCAATTATTAATTTAAAATTTAATCATTCTTGGGGTTTTTATTCAATAATTTTTAATATCATATGGGTTGAGTATCTCAATTTTATTTCATTGAGCTATAATTGATATTCACCACTTGTTTACTTTTTTTTAATGAATATATTATCCATGTATTTATTTTTATCATAATGTTTAGGAAATATATTGTATTTAAAAATCCACATCATGTTATACCTTTCATGTGTTTTTAATTCAAAAGATAATGATGTTGTAAGTGTTTGTTTTAACTCGTTTTTCTTGCATTGAGTTAAAAAAATTATTATTTAATCCCATTGATCCAAGTATTATTTATTATACCTAATTAAAACATTAATTTTTGTTGCATCATTATTTTAAAACTTTTTAAAATTATTTCTTATAATACACCTTATCAAATGATTCTTACCTCAATGATTATGTTACTTTAAAGGGTTTCTTGGTCTCAATTCTGATTTCTTGATATATGCTTATTGTTATGAACCAATTTAATTTTATATAATGTGTATAAATATTATTTTTTTATATGATATGAAAAATTATCTTTTATACGTGGTATTTGAATTTCACTTTCAGCCTATTTCTCCTATAATGGTTTTTATTTAAATGTTACTTAATTCATAAGGGTTCCCTCCCCAACCTCATTTTAAAATTAAGATATCTCAAATTAAATAAACCATAAGGGGAATTTATATATTGTTTAGTTCCAACATAGTAACCATTCTATCCTCATATATTGGTCCTTTGTGTTATTTTTTCCTCTTTATCATGTTTTAAGTTATAACTTCTATGATTTTTAAATCGATGTTGTTATTAAAAAATGTATTTTCATTATAATAAAAAGGAATTTATTTTTCACTATTATTTTATCTTCATTTAAACATTTTGTGGATATCCATATATTTTTTTGAAAAAATGATAAAGATTATTTTCAACTACCTTGGATTTATTTGTAAATGGTTTAAAAAATCTTTTCAACATTTTCCCTATGGGTCATTTTTGACAAAATAATCTCATTTAACATTTCCATGTGAATTTATCATTCCATTTCCTTTTTCATTTTATATGAAATATACACATTTATGTTTTCATATTTTCTAAAAGATGTCATTTTTCTCCAATTTTTATGAAATATTTCTTATTTCGAAAGTGATTTTTTCTAAGGAGCTAAAAGGTATTTTACATATAATTCATTTTACATTGAAATATCTTATGCATAATCAGTTATATTATTTAAATGATACCACCCTCTATATTTATTTACATGACTTGTGAAATACTATTTTCTATTAAATAAATGTTACATCACTGCCTTTTTCATTCTTAGTCATTGAATGTTTATAAACCAAATTTTGTTTTGGATTTGAGAATCATTCACTACCAACCTACTTATGGAGTGTTGTCGCACATCCCACAATACAATAATTCATGGTGGATTCCCTCTCATGTTTTTTATTTCCTTGGGGGAGGAAGATCCTTGAGAGTGCCTCAACTCATGTTATTCATCTATTATCATCTCTTGATATGTTGTAGTGTCTTTTTTAAAAATTTTCCTCAAATTTTTAATTACAAGTATTTAAATTTGTCAAATAATCTCATAGAATGTATATTCATTCTTTTATGAAACTTTCATAACCTATCCACTCATTTCCCCTTAAAATATCTTCTAATATCTCTTTGTTTAAACTTCCAAAACCATATTAGGGTTTTTTTTCTTTTTCATTAAGGATTTTTCATGAATGATTTTAAGTGTTTGTGGAATTATTACATCAACATTAGCACACTTGATTTCAATTATTTTTCATTACCAACATACATTCATTTTTCATAAATTTTCGTAAATTCTTCATTTTTTATGTAAATCTATTTATAATAATAAACATATTTGGTTTAAAATTGTAGTATAATTTGAGGAATTGTGTTATTTGTTGATTGAAATCTTTATCATTGATTCAATTCCATATATGTTTTCCCTAAATATAAACTGGATTGTAATTAGATATATATATATATACCATTATTCACATTATCCTCTAATTATATAAAAACAATATTATTTATATCATATGACAAATTTTTTGACATTATAACATCTGGAATGTATGTAAAATTAGCCAAAACATGCACACATAAAAGGTTCCTAAGTGATGATATTAATGAAGTTGCTAAAATGAAATTATTCATGAACATAGTATATCACCAAGCACCAAATCAATGTAATGTGTGTGTGGATATATATTAGGAGGAGATAAGAGTACATGGTGAGAGAAAACAATAACAGGATGAGAGTGATCATAGATGGATAATATAATGTGTGAGATATGCTGGGATAAGGGAGATGTTGATATTTGGTTCATGATAGAGGTAAAAATAATGTGAGTATAGAGACGTAAAATGTACACCAACTACGGGATGAGAATAAGTATAGAAGGAGACAATTATTGGAATACATTCATATGATATGAGGTTGATTATGGGAGGATTTTAAATTTAGAGGTTGATAGAATGGGGTTTAATAGATTAACTTTTTTGGGAGTTAGTTCAAAATCTATATTTTTTACGGAGTTAATAATAATCAATTTTTCTGAACCATTAATAAAGAAGGTCCTCCCATAGAATTTTCATAATTTTTCTCCTAAATTTTAATAATGAGGATATTTTTTTCAAAAATATAATTCTCCCTTATATTTTTATATTTTTTTATTTTTTTATTTTATTTTGGATCCAAGTATCTTTCACACATATCCTACTTCTGGTGTCTTTTCATACATCCCACAACACAAGAGGGATTGGAATATTCTCTTTTAATCCTCTGATTTTCCCAGTTTTAGATAATCTTTGAGGAAGCCTCATCTTAAGGTATTCATCTATTCTTATCTATTGAAATTCTAGTATGTTTTCAATGTTTTCCTTAAATTACTACATTATTACATTTTTATATTTTATGGATTCTTAAATCCATCGAATTCATTATTTTATTCGACTTTTATTACCTTATCCTCTTGTTTACCATTACAACAGCATCCAATATATTTTAATGTGAAAATATTCCAAAACATTGTAATGGTTTTTTATATTATCCATTAGGGATTTATTTTTTTAGGATTTTTAGTGTTTTCTACATCATTAATTTTTCATTACATCTCATGATTTTCATTATGTTCCATTAAAAATTTACATTCATTATTCTTCAATTGAAGAAATTGATTCATCATGTTTCTAAATCTATTTAGAAGATGAAATGTGTTTGGATATGAAAAATTCAAGAATAATATTTGGAATCATATTATTTGGTAATTGTATTCTTTTTCATTTATTTGATTCCATATTTGGTTACCCTAATTATCAAATACATTGTATGAAAATATATAAACAATAATGAAAAATATAATCTAATTATATATAAATAATAATTTTTTGTATCATATGATAAAAATTTGAACTTATGAGATATTGATCATATGAAAAATTATCCCAAATAGGGACACACAAAATGAGCCATGGCGGTGGCCGCAATGAAGACAATGAAAAGACATTACAGAAAAACAACAAATATCCTTACAAAGTAACTCAAATACATAACTGTATGTGTCCTGATTGGGAGGAGATAATAGTATATGTAATAAAAGGAATATTACTAAGGGGATATTAAAGTAATAGAAGAGTGGTCAAGGAAGGAAGAGGTAGGTGGGGGGACATTGGGTGAACGGTGTTGATGATCTGTTATTTACTAGAGAGGAGGAAACAATGTGTTGATAGGGATGACAAAATTAATCAAATTTTAGAATGAAAATGAGTAATAGAGGATGTTATTATTGGAATACATTCATATGAGAATTTTTTGATGATCGTAGGAGCAAAAAAGTGGAAGAGGAGGACTAAATAGGGTTTAATAAATCATTTTTTGGTAGTCAATTCCGAGGTACGATATATAAGAGCGGGTATAAGAATCATTTTCTCTCAATAATTAATAAATATGGCCCCCTATGGTATTTTTATTTTTTTTCTTAAATTTAAATTAATATGAACCTGTATAAAAAAAATTTCATTCTAAATTGTATAATTTTATTTTAATTATTCTTTATTTATAGATTTTTATTTTCAGTATGTGTATTTTTCAAACACAACCTACATATGGTGTGTTTCCCTATATCCCACAACATAAAATGGCATGGAATATTCATTTTGAATCCTATGATTTTATTAGAGAAAGAAGAACCAATAGAGAGCCTCATGTGAAGGTATTTCTCTATTTTCATATATTGATATGTAAGGGTGTGAATTTTTTATTTTTTTATCAAATTAATACTTTCCTGAATTTTAATCATTGAACCAGTATCATTGTCATTCTATTTTTTCTTTATTTCCAAATCTCAAACCCTTTCCTCCAATCCCATCCCCCCATAATAAATTATGATATATTTTCATGTGAAAGGCTTCTAAAACCCTTCATGGTAGGTTTTTTTCATTTAGATTTGGTTTTTGTGTGAGAAATATTTTTAGAATTTGTATAATTATTCCATCATCATTATTGATCTTTATTTTAATGACTTCCATTGAAAAATTACATTAATTTTCCTTCAATTAAATAAATTTATTCCTTATTTTTTCATTTTTTATAAGATGAAATGTTTTTGTCTAAACAAATATTAGAAAAATATAAGGAATTGTTTTATTTGGTTACCGAAATCCTCCTCGTTGATTTGATTCCATATATGGATTCCCTAAATATCAATTGAACAGTAATAATATGTATATATATATATATATATATCGTTATAAAAAATCCTATATTATTATATAAATAATTGTGTTTTCTAAAAGAAAAAATAATAGATACGAAGAATAATTTATATGTGCACTAATGGTAGAAATGTAAAATGTATATTAACACCATTAATATGGTTTTGATAAGAAAATGAATATCGACTCTCATTAAAACTAAAATGGTGGAAATAAATTACATCCATATGAATGCTTGAAATGTTAGAATAAGAATAAACAAAATTTCTTGAATTGAACTAGTATGTTCTTTAAATGTGGAGATATGGGTCATAAATCCTGAAAATATTGAAAATAGATTAATGGGATGGTTAATAGAATAGTGTATAAGAGGAAGAAAAATGATACACCACCCATAGTCTTATTTTTCAAGTGAAAGGATTTTGGAAATTATGTAAATCAATACCACAATATAAGGGATAATGTATATGATAAGGAAAAAAATATCTAAATAAAAATGAAAATTGTAAATATTATTCAATTTCAATGGATGAATTGAATAATGATAATTATGGATCAATTCTCATCCCCTAGTTATATGGGAGTTTCATCTTTGACTTAGTATGAGTGATCCCAATGAATATCTTATTGTTCATCCTTTTATTGAAATTTCATGTCATTATCTCCCTCTACATAGAATCTAGAATAATTACATTACATTTGATATTATATTAGAAAAATGATGAACACAAGCTTTGAATTAAATTTTTTTGTATAATATAAGATCATATATAAAGAAAAAACGGTCAATTAACTTTTGAAAGTGTATATGTATCCATTAAATTAAGATTTTTGGATACCATAATTTTTTTATGATTTTATGGTTGATCAAATGTTAAATGTCATTAACACCCCTTTTGAGGTTTTATGTGATGGGATCTTATCAATATTAAGGATATTTTAAGAGGCATTAATTGTAATACAAACCTATGGTTTTTTATATGTTTTATTCAAATATTTATTTAAGGAGGAATTCCTTTACACTTTTTTGGACACATGATTAAATGTAATAGTAACCATTAGGGTTTATCTCATCATTTATGTTGAGGTAATTATGTTTTTTATTTTATCACCCTATAAATTCAACACAATTCGTTTCTATTATAGATTATTTCTATTTGGATCCTATTGACATAATATAAAATCAAGAAGTGGTAAGGTTTTATGGGGTACCACATTCAATTATATCTAAAGGAGATCTGATGTTTACAAAATTGATTTAATTAAGTCTTCAGAAAACACTTGATATAGAGTTTTGTAATATTAATGTGCGTCATCCTCTAATAGATGGTTAGTCTAAGAGAAAAATTTATACCTTATTGGATATTCTAAAATCTTTTTCAATGGGTGTAAAAGTTTATGGGATCAAAACCTTACTCATGTTGGGTTTTATTACAATAATAGATTTCACTCAAGCATTTAGATGTCTTCTTTATGAATACCTTTATGGAAAAAACTATAAAACACCAATGTACATGAATGAAGTTTCAAAATGAAATCTATTAGGAGTTGAGAAAGCTTGTGATGTGGTATATATGTTTAGATCAATTTATCAACCCATAAAAACATCCCAACGTTGACGTAAATGATATGATGATAATCATCGATGGATTCTATAATTTTATGTTGGTGAGAAGGTAGTTCTATAAATTTCTTCTATAGAATAATGAAGGAAAAAAATAATCCCTAGGTATATTAGTCCTTTTTAAATACATGGTCATATCATAAAAATATCTTATCATTTGGAACTTCTACTGAACCACACTCTGGTTCATCATGTGTTCCATTTATCTCACCCGAGGAAGTGTATACATGATTATTTTCATATATTAAAATCATATTTTATATCACAAGATATAGATATTTCTTTTGAATAAAAACTAGTAGATATTTTCGATTTTAGAGAGAATTTTCTATGCAAAAATTCCACTCATATAAATGATGTTTTATAGAGAAACCACTAATTTGAGAAAGCTATGTCGGAAACTGAGGAAGGTATAAGGTATATGTATCCTCTATTTTTATCCAAGTGGTAAATATTGAGTGAGAAATTCATTTTACAAGGATATAATGTAACACCCTAAAATTTTTATGAAGTATTTCTCTTTAAATAATTTTATTTCTGCAATATGCTACATTACACACAACACTGAGTTTAAACAAACTGTGATACACTATTAAAACTGTATTATTTAATATAAAAGTTATAAAATTGTAATTAATTTATTAGGGTATGAATATGATTAATTTAATTTTGAAATAAATATTAATTTCATGCTCAATATTAATTTATTGATAAAATATTATTAAATAATCATTAATTTTTTCATGAAGTCATTCTATTGTTAAAAAAAAGTTTTCTCCAAAAATGAATTTTCTTGTGGGTTAATAATGTAATTAATTTATGAATGTTTTTTGAAATTGATGATAAAATTTTGATTTTAATTTTTAATATATCATGTCAAAATTATATTAGGACGATGTTTTTAAAATTTTCTGTGAATAGTGAAAAATATCGATTTTTATCAAACTATCATTTTGATTATATTAAAATGTGCCTTTAAGAATTTAATTTTTTCTTAAAATTTAATTATGTAAAAATTATTTAGATATATTCCATTTAATTATATTTTATTCATCTTTATACCTTTTATGACAACATTAATAGGAATAGAACACATATTTTAAGAAAAACATTTCATTGCATTTTGTATGATTAATTTTAAATTAAAATTTTCCACTTATGTAAATTGAATCATGAAATGTGGATTTAACATTTTTAATAAGTTGTTTAAATTTTCTTAAAATAGTTCCCTTTTATAAAGTATAGTAATGATAGTAATTTTATAACTAGAGTAAGGTTAAATCAGATAGTTAATATAAAAAATATAATGATAACAACTATAAAATAACAGAAAACATGAATAAAATTCATTTCATAATTTAATTTCATCACTAATAATCCAATGTTTGGTTTTATTCCCATTTGGGGACATTTTATTGAGATTATTACATTTATAGTATTTTATTTCATGAAATGTCTAACATGTCAAAATCTTTTCCTAATTAATGTAATATTTTAATATGGGTTTATCCATATGATATATTCAAGTATGAATATTTTTTTAAATCTAATAGATTTATATTCATCTCTGAAATTAATTTTTAATTTTTAGGGAGTCAATAATTACATAAAATGCTTACACAACAGTAACGTTGTAATTATTCAATTAATGGAAAAAAAATAAAATCCACAATATTAAAAAAATTAAAAATTAAATAATTTGATATATTTATGGTTGTCAAAAAATAATATGGATTAAAATTGAATTTTTAGGATATAATAAAATAGCTGGTCCAAATTTGACTTATTTTCTTAATGTTTTTAAAGTTGATGTAATTAATAGTATAAACATTAAAAATAATGACATATTATGGGATTAATATTTCATTAAATTATGTATAAATCATTAAAATATTAAATACTAACAAAGGGAATACCATATGGTGTAAAATTTCATCCCATATGAATTTATATTCCATTTGGAAGCATTTGGATCTATAATTGTCTAAATATATTTTAATCTTTTGAGAAAAATTTCCAAAATCTCCCTTAACTCAATTATAAAATAACACCTCCTCTCTTACATCATTAAACCACTTGGAGCCTTCTAGTTCAACCATAATACATAAAATTAACTTATACACTTACATATACACATTATATAGGATTATATATTCTCAAAAGGCAACCTTATATCCTTTTAGAGGAGATCTAAAGGATTCATTACCAAGAAGACGTAATCGCACTAACCAGTCACATTATGTTCCACTTTTATTTACCTCTAATAAATATATCAAATTAATCAGGAAAAAAAATATTATGTATCTTAAATTTTATTAAATTTTATTATGATTATGAAAATACCATTATACAACCATTTTCCAAAAAAATAAGTAGTGAATGTATAGATATTGTGTCATTAAAACTTACCATCTACACATAGTAATACCATCAATTTTTCATCATAATATTTTATGGATGGTAACTATGATGTTTTTAACATTTATATATGATATTTATTACAATATTAAACAATTGAGATCATAATATCATTTCTACATTCTTATCATCCAATTTTTTGTCAAATGATAATGTCACTCATGGCTATATATGGGATTCCATCTCTATGATGCAATGTGATTAATTTTTTATTTATATATAACATGTATGGTAATATGGATGAATTTTATTAATATAAATTATATAAATTATATATTAATAAATTTCAAAGCTGAATTATTATTTACCTTTATTTCATTACATCAATAAAAAAATGGAATCAGTATTCATGCATATGTATAGACTACTATCTACCTAAACAGTGTAATCAATTTTTATATGTGAACATTTTATGAATGATTATAAATATTTTTATAAATAATGTTTTTTTATAATATTATTTAAAATTTGGAAATTTTGTTACTATGATCACTGTATAATTATCGGGACATCTAAACCCAAACATGCTAGGAAAATAAAGTAGTTATCTCCAAAAACAGTGATTTTAATAAGAAATTATAAATAAATAAGTGATTATAAGTTATAAATAAGTCATAAATTGTATAATTTATATATTTTAATAAAAAAAATATATAATAAATAAATTTTTATTATACATGAGGTTTTGATATGAATAATAAAAGGTGATACTTCAGGTAAGGGTTTATCTCACAATTTAACCTTTACTTGAGATTGTCTATGGTTATGTATCCATTGGAGAATATTTTTCATCCATGATCATGTTTTATATAAAAATAATTTTGTTACTATTCTCCAAAAATTGTTTAAATACATTTTTATCCATGTTTTAATTTTTACAAAATGGTTTGAAATGATTCTTTTTTTTGTTTTCCAAATAAGGTACTTTGTGAATTTTCCAACAAAAACTAAAAAGGAATTTTACTTTTCTTTATATTATACAATATGAGTGGATTTTTACATCACCATGAAGGCTAAATTATTTTATTCAACCTTCACATGTTTATTTTAAAAAAAATCATTTATAAGTGTGCATCTTTAAAATGATTGATTTGAAAATTGAAATGTTAATTTGCATAAAAAATATTCCAAGTGATATTTCTAAGTAATTTTCCATTTAATATGTCATCGATTTATGTTACAGAAAATATACAATGGATATAATCATATTATAAAATCCTTATTATTTCTCTAGATGGTTTATTTTGACAATGGAAATATGATGGTGAAAACCATTCCCATTTCTATTATTTATAAGTTGATGTAATGTTTATGAAATTTGTTTCATTTCATGGGTTCTGTGATGATTTTTTTTTTGAAATTGTGTCTCACATATGTATAATATTCATTATTTTCTTTTTTTGACCAATATCTCCCACTGATTAATTTTGTAATTCTTAATATTTCATGACATAATGATGAGAAAAACTCTAGGGTTTTGATCCCACTATTGGAAAAAGGATTATCTTGATATACTATGGGAAATAGGTGGGTCCTGATATAATATGAGAAATATTATTTCTCATAAAATCTCAGGGTGTTACAATAGACTTTACACATTGTGTATCAAATACACGATATGTAGGCTCCATTCACAGCATGACTATAGAGCCACAGACCAACTCGTGAAGCTTCAACATGATTTGAAGATAGTACACAATGTTTTAATCCATTAAACAAAGTAAAAATTTTAAAAATAATAATCCCACAAAAAGTTAATTTCATACATGACTTCCAAGGATTATATGACATGCAAGTTTTGAGGCCTCAATTGGTCAAAGATACAAATTGATTCTTTGGCAGGAAAAGTGGATCAGAATTATACAATGTGCAACTAACTTACATGATGTGTAGATGCTAGTACCCAAATAATTTAATCTAGTACATGACATTCAGAACATTCATTCCATGTACTTATTAGGCCTATTTTTATTTATAGCACCTTCCACGAAAAAAATATCTTATCACTATATTTATTCTCTCGTTTTAGTCCTCCATTCCTTCTAGTTTTCATTACATCTTTTCATAAAATACATTACATCAATTAATTTTATTTTTTATTGAAATATTGTGAGTTTTTAATCATTATACACCATTTCTTTATCCATATAATCCAGTTTCTATTACCGATGTTTATTTCCATTTCTCTCCAGCATTATTTATTGACTCTTGCATAATTCTTTATATATTCTTCATCTATAATAATTTTGTGATTGTTTCTTTCTTTTTTTTAATTCTGGATTCCTTATTATCTATTTTGGTTTCGTATGAATCAAGTTTCTACTTATATATAAATTTCTTCCCATTATTTGATATTTATTCTCTCATGTTTAGTCCTAGTTTGTCTTTATTGAAACTCTTTTATGATTTCACCCAATGTGCCTAATAACTTCTTGATTTTTATCATCATTTCCAGGGATGAATAATCCATATAGGGTAGGGGTTGAGTTATGGGGTGTTTCCAAAGAATATTAATATTTATATTGAACATTTTTAACCCCATGTCTACTAATTAGGTTAATAATAATTGTTCATCACATTCTCTTTCACAACCTTGACCATGGGGAGTGTGAATAAACAAAACTAACCTAATTGGAGTTGATCAAGACTATGACCATTATCCTATCATTATTTATACATATAATCCAACCGTAACGAACCTATATTATATACTATACACTAACCATGGGATACCTACAACATAGGTAGATATAATAGGTTTGATAAAAACCAATGCGTGACTTTTGAAAAACATTACAGCTTATTCCATTAGACCATTCAAATATATTTCTGGTATTATCCTTTGTCAGGAACCCTAAAATTGAACATCATCCCTTCCTTTAATTTCTTCTATAAAGCTTAAAACTACATAGTATTAGTTAAAACCCAAACTTAAAGAGTAAAAGTGATGAATCCTTCCAAGGGTTTTATTCAATTGGTTACTGACCTGCCAATGGTCTTCATGGGATCGACCCTATACTTTCACATTACCACACTCTAGTAATAATTGTCGTTTGAGACTATAAATTATAATATGATCTTAGAATGTGTGAATTCAATGAAGCGTTTAGGCAAGTGTTGAGATTTTATGTCGATACACTTGGATTATTGCAAGATTTCATTTATCTGGGAGGAACTTTTCATTGAAATCATTATTTAAACCGAAAAAATCATTACAAACATTTAAATAAAATAATAATTAAGATTTTGAATAGTTTAAATCCATGTTTTACTCTTTTTTATATTCTTAAAATTATTATTGAGTTTAGTAATTTAATTCATAATTCATAATTTTTTTAAATTTATTTTTAGTGACTTATTACATAATTTTATACCTAGAGTAATTTCAAATTTTATTTTTGTATACTTCAATTACCCAAATGATTCTAGTTCCATGATTTTATATTATTTTCTGAGAGTATTTCTTGAGAGACACTTGGGTCATGTAGACCTATTCAAACATAAATTGAGATCTTATTGAGGCTATGACTGAACAAACAAAAAAATTTATATGATTGAGGAAATCTTATTTGAACCACTTTTTCCTAAGACCCACCTTAAATATTTCCACCTTTATCTTGTAGTTTCCATGATCTACTTGTCTATGATACATATATTTTAAGCTAATTATCTCTTTCTACCCTTATCTTGGTATTATTCATGGTTATCCTTTGAAAAACTATGAGGAAATTTTCTAAGTATGGGAACATGATATTATGATTAAAGAAATTTATTGTTTCATTTCTACCAAACTGATATGATGTTATCCCTGATTAATCTTTCCATTTTAATCCTTCCCTTTCCCATTAAGAAATATATAGAAAATAAAAAGAGAGAAATTTTTTGGGTTTTGTATTAGGAAGATTATAAATCATCATTTCCAGACTATTGAATCCTCTATGGGATCATATGTGGTTAGGGAATGGATGTAAGATCTGTCCTAAGGCTTAATCTTGAAAAATAAATAATATAAATATAAATATAAAAATAATTTAACTGGGTAAACATTTTTTATACTCACTTGTTATATTCAGAGATCCAATTTTGGCTATTAAGAGCATGAACACATTTTGATCTTGAAGGATCCACTTCATTTTTCTTACGTTTATCATTCATTATAATTTAGATCTTACCATCCTTTTAATCTTGATTGTTTACTTTCTTCACTCCTTACCTCAACCTCAAAAACATTTGAACCCTTTTTGCTAAATCCTTCATGATTTATTTTTTATTTTTATTTATAAAGTAGTGATGATAAAACCAATGAATGCCTATGATTAGGAACATATATTTAGGGTATGATGATAAATATAATTACATTTTTCCCTAAGAGATGAGAGAAAATTTATTATAAGGTAAATTGAAAAATGTGTATAGAATTTCTTAAGTAGTTACTAGTTGTAAATTATCTTTCCTATTTTAAAATTTTCTTATTTTGTAAACCCTGTTGAGATGATTTTTTCTTAAGTATAGGCAATTGTTCAAGTGTGGGGGAATTTGATTATCTAAAATTTTAAATAAATTTGGGATAAAATTGCTTATGTTTTATTAATGAAATATTAGATAATATACTAGGTTATGGTATTATTTTTTAGAAATTAGTAATTATGGAATTATGTAATAAATGTTTAAAAATTTCCAAAAACAGCCTTTACACGTCATTTATCACATACATTACATGTATGACCGATACACAACATTCTTGTAGAGCTGCAAATGATCCTAGGAATCTTATAAATGACATAGAAAAAGTACACATTGTGTAAATCCATTAAACGATGTGAAAATTTAAAAAATAAATATCCCTCATATAATATAATTTCATACACGATGTGTAAGTATTACACTATGTGAATGTATTAAACGATGTGAATGTTTAGAGGGCCCACCCTGTCAAAGATACGAATAGATTCTTTGATGTGAAAATTAGATCGAAATTACACTGTGTGCAACCAACTTACGTGACATATATATGTATTGACCCAAATAATGTAACCTAGTACATTATGTTTATTACTCACAAACCATGCACTTATTAGGCCAATAAATATTTTTAGAACCTTCCACACAAAAAATGGATCTTCACTTTATTTATTCTCTCATTTTCGTTCACAATTACTTCTAGTTTTCATTTAATTCTTCTTCTAAACTAGATTCCTTTTATTACTTTTATTGTTTTATTGAATACCTGTGAGTTTCTAATTTTTCTACACCCATTATTAATATATGAAACCACACTACTATTTCCAATGCTTGTTTCCATCACTGTCTTCCATTCTTTATAGACTCTTTCATCATTCTCCATACATTTTTTATAAATAGTAATTTGTATTTTTTTCTTATTTTTTTTATTCTAGATTTCTCATTGTCCATTTAATCGTCATGAAAATCTTGTTTATACATAGATATACATTTATTATAATTGTTTTTATTGATTATCACTTTTTTAGTTTTGGATTTACTTTTTTTAACTATTTTAGGACTATGGACATCATGCTTAATATCCCCTCACTTTCCATTATCACTGTCATTCATGGCCAATCTATCTAGGGTAAGGTTTGAGAGTAGGGGCGTTTCTAAACAAAATGAATCTTTATATTGAACCTTCATAACCTTATTTCTATTAATTAGGTTAATAATAACTATGTATCATATTATTTCACATAACCGTGACCTTGAGACGTGTGATTGAACAAACCTAACCCAATTGGAGTTGAGCTAGACTATGACCATTAGCCAATGATGCTTTCTTCATAAAAGAGATGAATAAAACACTTAGATTGTTAGATATTCCCTGAATATGGGATAACTATAGCATAGGTATACTTAATTTGTTTGAACAAAACCAATTGGTGACTTTTAACTGCTTTACAGCCTACGCTATAAGACCATTCCTAGATAAGTTTAGGATTATACTTTTTCAAGAACCCTGAAATTGACAATAATCAATTACTTTAATTTATTCTTTAAGACCCCAAACTAAATATTCTTAGTTAAAATATTACTTGAATATTAAAATTGAGAAATCCTTTAAAGGGTTTTGTTTAATTGGTTTCTGAACTTCCAATTGTATTCATGGGATCGACCCCATACTGCCACTTTACTAAACCCTAGTACTAAGTGTAGTTTGGGATTATAAGTTCTAATCTAATCTCATCCTATGTGAATTAAATGATGCAAGAGGGAGAGTCAAAATTTGGCACTATTTCTAGGCACACCTATTATTGATGAACAATAACCTTTAGATAAAACCTAGATTTCATCATCCACTTTCTTCTTTTCATCCCCCTTTTCCTTTATTATTTTTCTCCATCGGGTGAACCTATGGCATCTCTCCCTCTCTTTAATTATTTCTCTATTTAGGGATAGTTCATGAACTCGGGACCATTAAATCACTCATGAAGACTAGATGCATAAGAAAAAAATTATAGTCAATCCTAAGATCAATAAAAACCATCATTTCATGCCACCACTATAAAATGGTGGAGCGTAACAATATTATGCTGCCACATCTTAAAGATTCCCAATTTTAATCACATTTCAATTAGGATGAGTGGACAACACTACAAAAGTCAACCATTATAGACTAAAATTTAGCTTATATTAGTGTTATTGATCCCATCATTATGCACCTGCCTATTTAGGAAGAAAATTTTGAGATTAAACTAGAAGTAATTCAAATGATCTAGAATATGGATCAATTTAGTGGGATTCAAATAGAAGGCCCCCATGAGCAAATATTCTATATTCTTGTTCTTGATATATATATATATATATTTGTGTCATCATTAGGATGGATTTTCTTGTTGATCATTGAGTCAGGTTGACTTTTATAATTAGCATGTCTCATTTCTTGTAGATGATGGGAGTTTATAAGTGTTTTAGGGAGAATGGTATTCGAGGTCTGGTCATGCATGACCTTCTCTCCCATAGATAAGGGTTTTTTTAACCCTAGTGTTTTACCTTGGTAAGTATTGGTGCTCTTTTCCATGAAGGCAAGTAGTTTTCTATGGTTGTATGTGAACTATCAGATGTTTAACTGGGTAACATTTAAGAACAAGTATTGTTTTCTTCATGTGGAATATTGTTTTGACCAGTTAAAGGTGGGAAAAGTGGTCTTTAAATATTGATCTTCTAATGGGTTATCACCAGATATGAGTTCGGGAGTGTGATATACCAAAAACAACTTTCAAGAGTAGGTATAGACATTTCTAATATCTTGTGATGCCTTCTAATCTGACTAATGCTACTATTGTTTTTATGGATTTTATGAATAATATATTCCATCAGTATCTCAAAACTTTTGTGCTAGTGTTCATTGATGATTTTTTAGTTTATTTAAGACCCAAGGATGTGCATAATAACCATCTGAGTTTGGTTTTGGAAATATTGAAAAATCTCCATTTGTATGGAAAACATTAAAAATGAAGCTTCTAGATTCAAAAAGTAAAATTATTGGGGCATGTGATTTTTGATCATGTATTGTTAGTTATATCTAAGAAGGTAAAGGCATTCTTATCATGGGATGAGCCACATAACATCTTTGAGTTTCAAAATTTCTTTTTTCATCTTGGATAATATCAATAGTTCATCAAAGATTTCTCAAAGATGGCAAAACCTTTGACTTATCTTACAAGTAAAGGGGTGAAATTTAAATATTATGTACAGTTTTAGTCTTCATTCAATGATATGAAATGAATTCAGACATTGGATCCCATTCTGATTTTACCTGAGCCCAGTAAAGGATATGTGGTTTTCTATTATGCTTCTAGTGCTAGATTTGGTTGTGTGTTCATATAGGATGATCATGTGGTAGCTTATAGATACCATTATCTTATACCACATGAGAAGAATTACCTCACTTTTTATTTAGAACTTTTTTTAGTTATTCATGTACTTAATTATTCGAATAATTTCATTTTTGGGGAAAGGTTAATAGTCTTTTATAACCATAATATTGTAAGATATATCTTTTCTCATATGAAATTAAATCTTAGATAGAGGTGGTGGGAAGATTACCTTCAGACCTTTGACATCAATATCGTCTACACCTTGGGGAAAGGGAATGTCATTACAGATGATCATAGTAGGAAATTACTGTTGAAAGATATTTTGGAATAGATAGAAGAGTGGAAACTTATGTTTATTTTCTCTTAGTTGCATCTGGAGATCAGAAGGATGTTTCAAGATGGTTCATACCAATATTTAATTATCATCATCATCTATCCCTAAGTCTATTCTATATAATTATCAACATGATGTCATGTTTAGAGTAATTTTAGAAACCTTATATGGTGGGGATACCGTTTCTAGTTGGTATATCTCTTTAGATGGTATTCTCAGTTTTGGGGATATGTTTGTCCTCCTAGAATCTATGTAGAGATCAGATCTATTTTATTATCATAATTCATCATGGTTTTTTCTTTCGGGAACTAAAAATATGCATTATGATATGAGATAGTTATTTTGGTGGAAGGGTATAAATCGTGAAATTGATGAGTATGTGTCTCACTGTTACACCTTCCAATAGATTCAGATAGAGAATTTTAATCCTTCTAAGTTACTCCAGCCTCTTCCAGTGCTAGTGTATAAATTGGATGAGGTATCCATGGAATTCTTTTTCATATTTCCATAGTCTCCCCAAGAGAAGAACGATATCTGAGTGGTGATTTATCAGTTAAAAAATCATCTCCTTTCATTCTGACCAAAGACCCCATAAAAATTGATGATCTAGGTAATTTTTGTGTGTAAGAGGTTGTGAGGTTACCCGTGGTTCCTTTTCCCATTTTTTTAGATAGGGACCCTAGGTTTACTTTGAGGATTTAAAGATGTCCCCAAGAGGATTGTTAGATAGAGTGTTCTATTCAAATCCTAGAGGATATGATCTGTGCCTATGTCTTGGACTTTGGTGGATTGTGGGATATCCATATAGGACTTGTTGAGTTTTATAATGATAATATTTATGAAAATTTGATTACAATATATCCCTTTGAGTCTATGTATGGTTACCCCTATAGATCACCTATTTATTGGGACGAGGTGGGAAGAGATTCTTTTGTGGGACTGAGTATTGTTTAGGAGATGTCTGTGAAGATCCAAGACATAAACCAACATTTAGTTATATCATAGAGTTGAAAGAAAAGTCCTATCTGTATCAATATTGACTTCCATTAGAGTTTTCCATAGGTGATCATATTTTCTTGAAATTTTCTCTTCGGTTGGGTCACCATCAGTTTGGGAAATACAGAAATTTGGCTATGAGATATATGTGACCGTATGAGGTCATTGATCATATTGGGAATGATTTTTATCTGTTGTAATTACAAATGAGTTAATAAGAATTTATGATGATTTACACATATCATAGCTTAAGGAATATCATACTAATCTATCACACATTCTGAGTTAGGAAGTGATTCAGTTAGATCAATATGTTTCCATTATTGATAATCCAATTTACATCATTAAAACTCTAGATAATGTATTACATGGGAAACATATTCTATTGGTTAGAGTGTTATGTAGGAATATATCAGATTCTCATGATACATGGGAGCACAATTCTTTGATGAATGAGAAATGGCCTCACCACTTTACTGGACTTCATTCTTCCACATAACTTCGTGGGTACTAAAAGTCTTATGGTGGGGTGTTTGTAACATCATGTTACTCACATTCAGGTAACTCGGCCATTTTCTTTTATTTTACTCCTTAATTTGGTACATCTTGGGACTCTTGAGGATGGAGAACATTTTTTGAGAACAATGAATTAATGATAAAATATGATGTTTGTTTGAATTAATAAAACACATGTATAATTGTGTTAATGGATTTTTGGGGTTCTACCTGAGTTCAGAGGATACTCGAGTTTATTTTGGAGTTTTATACTGAGCGCTGGGATATTATACAATGTGTAAAGTGGTTATACAATGTTTACTTGGTCACTAGACATAAGTAATGAAATTGTTACACAACATGAAGTGAGTACATGTCGTGTAACAATTAAATGACATGTCAAAATAAAATATTAGTTTTTAATAAAAAATTAATAGGTTTATCAACATACTTGATCTCCAGGGATTAAATGTTGTGTAACTTAGTTAAACATCATGTACCTATTGAGAGGTCATATTTTGGGGTGCTTGTCATCTGAAATTTTATTTCCTCATCCAAGATATATTTTGGATCTCAACATATAACACTTCAATAATGATTTTGGGAGTCTCTGTTTGATCAAGATTTATTAATTCAGTGTTTGATCACCATTGTAGTTGGTTCTCATCTCTCTAGTTGAGTATGCCTTTCTGCTTATCCATTTACTTTATCGTGGTAGCACTATAGCATTGCATTATCATATCTATTGGCATGTGGTGATGTTTCTTCTTATTTTCTTATAGATCGATTGAGCGATCTTATTCAGGGGGCCACCTAATTTATTGTTTGTGGTGTGATAGGTTTGTGTTCTTGAGGTTTGTGTCATTTCCACTCCTACACCAACCCTTTTTTATGAATTGATTCAATTCTATGATATGTAGATTTATTCTAGGGCCTCAGTTGTCATTGTTTCATTCTTATTGTTGGTGGATCCTTTATTAGAATGTGTGACCATGTGTTTGGAGGTAGGTGGTTCCATCTCTAGCATATGTTGGTGAACTGTATTGATCTTTTTTGATAAAATATTTATTTAAAGGAAATGGTATGATATAGCTGATTTTTGTGTGTGTGTGAAACTTGGCTTTTATTAACGATTGTTCTCTCCAAGTTTTGGTTATATAGAAAGGGGTTTAAAATAATTGTGAAATGGTTTTATAACATGGTTTTCATAGAATTATTTTATGAACTAGGTTGGAAAATAGAGAACATGGGAAGCCTCGGGTACATAGGTGGAAGGTATAGTAATAGGTTTTATCCACTATTTGGGGATTTTCTCATGGGTATTGTCTCTTCTATCTAGACCATTTTTCTTGGGACTTGTTAGACCTATTTGGGGGTACTTTCTATGGTGTTTGTATGCCCTCTAACTCAATGAATATGTCTAGTGGCTTGATGATTATTTAATTTTTTATGTTAGGTATGAGTTTCCAGGAAAACCTGACCTAATGTGATCCCTGTCATGAAGTTACCAATGATTCTATGTTTGGATTGTACTGTTTTTATGTACTTCCATGGTTATGATATGATATGCAATGCATGATTTTTTAAATTATATATCTACTAAGATATTTGGTTTTGAAATGATTAGAATATTTATTTACATATTACCTTTATGAATTCAAAGAATTTACTATTACATATGCTTATGTTTCAAATTATTGACCATAACATATTATTGTGATCAAAGGTTTAATATTATGTTTTATCAGAACTATTGCATGATTAATTTTACATATTAAGCTGTATGATAAATAATTATAAATTTCTATTTATTATTGATGATTAATCAATTTCTATGATGAATAATTTCAAAAATATTGAATATATTCAAATTCAAATGTTTGGAATTTTGAAATAATTGTATAACATTATTGCATACATTATAAAAATATTAAATTCTATTTGACTTAGATGATTTAATTGAATATTTTCAATTGTTTTGAATATTTGAAGATGATTATTTTTCAAAAGATGATTTCAAATTTGATATCACATCTATTGGAAGTATTTTTGGATGATATTATTTTAATATTTTTTTCTAGAAATAAAGTTTGTAACATCTATCCTATTTTCAAGGATAATATCATCGATTTCTTTTACATGTTTATTTTGAATTATCGAATATTGGAAACTACAATGATTTGATTTATTTTTATATTATATATAAATGTATTCTAGATAGGTTTTTGGGAGAGGTAAAAGAAATATAAATCTATAATAAGAAGTAATAGAATTGAAACTTTCCTTATATTTTGTTATTCTCAATCATTTTTTCATCAAAATTGATTTATTACTTAATGAAAGATAAGAAAATTGAGAAATAAAATTAATGGGAAAGAAGGAATCTTGATGCTACTACACTACCTTAAATATCCTAATGAAGTCTTCTTCAAATATATAATTTTAAGACTTACTTATTCACTGGAAGAATACTCATACACTATTAGTTCCTAAAGTTCAAAATTGTTTTGTTCCAAATATAATAAATCAATATTTTTCACTTTTTTTAAAAAACATGCACTTTTATTACTTTTTAATTATATTTGTTTTAGTTAAATTTTATTTTATCACAAAAACTTTCAAATCCTAAAATTTATTTTCTTTTTCACAATAATAGATACAAAAGTGATAGTTTTGAACTTAACATGAATCCTCCAAGATAGACATCCTTGAGAACTAATTTATTACAATATTTGCAGATAATTTATTTAAAGGGATCCATGAAAAATACTTCTTTCTTTATGGTTTAATTGAAATCCTTTATTTATGAAAATGATCGATTGAATTTGTATTTAATTTTTAGTACTGCACTAAATGGGGTTTCTTATAAAATTTAACCTCATAATACAAATGGTTCCATTAGTGAACAAGAAGAAACTATTGGAGTATGTTCCCCATAACAAACTGAATTTTAATTTTTATAATCATAATATTACAAGAATAAAATAATAAATTATATGTTATCACATTATTATTTTTCTTTTTCATAACATTAATGTGATAATGATCTAGAATTATTTTTCACATTGAAAGGTTATAATAGTTTCCTACTATAATGATAAACTTGAAGTTGTATGAAAATATTCCTTAAAATATGTCCTATAGATAGATAAAATTGTCTAGTAGGACATATATTTTTTTTGACTATCAAGTGTTGGAGGCTAATAAGGTATTAAGATTTCTTGTTATAAATTTTGAATGTGGTAATCTCAAAAATTGGAGGTTATGAGGATAGACCCACAAATTATAATTCAACATGTTTTCATGTCAATATAATTTCTATATATGAAATTTTTTAATAATCCTTAAACTTAAGATTTTTATTAATGTACCTCATGAATTTCATACATTGATGAATTTATGAAATTTATGATGATATTTTCTCATGGAAAGGTTGGATATGTAAGGTATGTCATAAGAGAAATGACATTAAAAAATGAGTCACGAAAGTACTTATCATTTATGGTTTAATGAAAGTTGATATCTTATGCCCTTTGATTGAAATAGAATTATCTGATTAAATCCAGGGCCATGGTTGTTCATTTCAGACTTCATTTCAAGAAGTAAAATAAATATATATAAATCATATAGGTTGATGACATGTGTCTAAAACATTCTTGACGAGAATTCAAGATAAAATTACTATATTACATAGTAATGATATGTATGTGTTTTTCATTATAACAACAAATTATTTATATATAGGCACCCTTATGTGTTTCCAACACTGATCTAAGACAATTGGACAACTCACCTAATGTCACCAAGAAAGAGGCATAGAGGGTTAAACATTAATTGTATCCATGAACCTTGTTGAAATTCTTTTTGGATTTAATACAAGGAACAAATATTAATATTAGGTCAAATGACTAATAATTATTTAGGATTCATTGATAGAAAAGAATTCAATTATCGGTTTTATTCAAGTTATGATATATACATTAGTTTAATATAAAATATTTTTTTCGAAAGAATGATGAATATAGTATTTATTTATATATTTTTTATTATTCACAAATATTACATAAATATTTATTAATTAACCAGTTAATGAATGGATTAATATAAATATTTATTTAGTTATGTGAATATAAAATGAATATATATTAATAAATCTGTTAATATATTATTTATTAGAATAAATATTTAGTCATAATTTAGTGAATATATTTTATTTATTAAAAAACAATATAAAAAAATATATTTATTTATTTAAATAAAAATATATTATTACATGTTTTATAGATGTTGAGGAGGATTCATGGGCTGATTTAAGGGCCTAAATAAATATTATATATTTTAATCGATAGAATTTAAATAGATAAATATTAATTTATGATATTTAAATATCTTTGAGTTAGAACACATCATGGAATATAATAAAAATCATATATTTATTTTTTTATGTGGGATCCAATTATAATCAATAAATTAGTTAAGGGTTATTATGATATAAACAATTGTCAAAACATAAGTATATAACCCAAATTATATCATTTCCTTGAATGGTGAATGGGTGTGTACACCATTCATGCCAAGAGAATTATCTCAAGTCTATAGATAATCCTCTCTATAATACTCTCAAGACTGATAGGCAATCCTCCTCTCCCATTTCAACACTGAGATAACTCAAGAATGAAATTTTCAATAACAAAGGTAATATATTTTTTTCGATTAATGTGGAATTATTATTGAGGGTCCGTGCATTAATGATATCTATTAGAATTCCATTACTTATTTTATGAGTTTTATAGAGGATGTATGGATATAGTTAGAGTAATTATAATTTATATCCTTCACTGCAAATATTGTAGGACAATAAGGTCATCTGAATTCATTAGTGAAGAATAAATTATAATGTTAAGAGAATTTTGGATTAATTTATAATAATAAAATACGTGTGAAAATATCCTCTCTTTGAAGATTCATGGGTTACATTTATCTAGTTCTAATGATTTATTTGGAGAATCAGACGATTTTTTATCAGGAATAGTCCCAACACCCTCTTACACTACTTCCTAGGACCTCAAGTTGTATCAAAGAAGTCATAAATATTATTATAATTACTTATCATTCATTTATACAATATGAATTTTAAATTTAGTTTTCTTGTTTCCAATTTTTTGTTATTTAATTTGAATGTTGAGATATTTCAATAGTTTAATTTCATATCACCTTGAATAAGACAAAAAAGATGAAAAATGATCAAAGATCCTATCTATAGGTTATGAGGGTGTTGGATGAATGATGTGATTACATAAAATGTAAGTAAGTTTGTACATTGTGTAGTTTCGGTCAACCATGCCAGGGTGATATGAGATCATCATGACACATCATGTGGGAGTCATCATGCTGCATGTTTAATTACAAATTACATATTGACTGCTAGTTGGAACATGACTTGATAGGGTTATCTAGCCTTTTCCACTATACATACCATGTAACCCCACATGATTTTTCTTCATATAAATCATGGATGTTGTGTGTTCAAAGTATGTGGAATGTAATTAATGCACATGTCATAAATTGACTACTAGTCGAACATAGTCCAATAGTGTTTATAAGAAATGTATCCTAATGTAAATGTTATAAAACAAGTTATATCCCATATAGACTACATGTTAAGTCCCTAAGCATGTAGTGCAGGTAGATCGGAATAGATTACACAACATGTGGTTGGTTGAACATGCTACATAACTCATTCCAAATCATTAATGATACATGATAAGACTAACGGGTCATGTGACTCATACATACATAAGGGGAAAAATAACTATAGAAAAACTAAACAACGCAATGTGTAGCTGTATGTAAATATAGCACGATAGGATTTCTCCCTCTAATTGCACACCGAGTAATTTTGGATATGTTTTCTAGAATTTAATTCTAAAATTAATTATTTTTTGTATTATTTAAAAAATACATGACTTGTATGCTTTTCCTATATACTACTTACTTCAAGAGAATTACTGAAAAATTCCATGTACATTTAAGGAACATTTTTTAGTCTACAACTCATGTAAAATAAATGACCTAACTCACATAAAAGCATGTCATTTAATGTCATGACACTCTATGTGGGATTACATACCAAGTAAGTACACTGTACATGACAAGGAATATACATATCATTAGTCACACACCATGTTTCTTAATGGTACATGCCATGTAAAAATTAAAACTCTAGAATGGGCATTGTATTTGAAATAGAAGGGTAAACATCATGTTGCCTATAGTGCATAGCATGTATATTTAAAATCTAGTTTGAATTTAAAATGAACAAAAGGATTAATGCTATGTTACCTATCATTACACATCATATACTATGTAATTTAAAATTAAAAAGGGTGTGAATCACTAGGAATTTTTGTATATATTATTAAGATAAAAGAATTAATTAATTAATAAGATTACTAATTATTAATTCATGGGATTTTTATCTTAATAAATAAATAATTAAAATTGTTGCTAGATATTAAATATTCATAGTTGTTTCATGTGGGGATGATCATCAAATAGAAGAACCTATATAGGTGTTGGTTTCAATTTATTTAATTATTTATTTCAGTGGTTTTCAAATAAATTTATTCTTAAATTAATTATGATGATCTGTGTATCATCCCTTCCTCCATATTATGTATGGGAATATACAACAAAAGTTTATTTATGTAACCATATACCCCCACTTACCCTTAAATTAATGTGAGTAAAATATGTAATGTATGGCGATCTCAGCTATTGAATATGATTCAGGACTGAGACAAGGTGAAACCAACCAAGGAGATTCATAGGCTAGTTATGTAATTCTATAAAATGATCCAATACCAAATCAAGGATTTATTCCACAAGGGTTAAGAGTTAGTTTTTATTACGCTTAATAAACCAACTATTAATAAAACATTATGAACATAACACTTATTTTTTTACCATTCATGGTTATATATTTATTTGTGGGATAAATTTCTATATGATGCTTAAATAACATCACATGGTTTACATATGATAAAAATAATGAAATAATGAAATAAAATAAATTGATTATGCATAAATTATTTTATTAATACATGGTTAATTAATTATGTAAAATATATATAATATTAAAAATACATGTAAAGGATAAAATAAATAAATTTAAAAATAATTATAAAATCCATCAAGAAAATATCAAGGATAAATTTTCTTCCATTAGATAAAATTATAATGAATCTATTAATAGAATTATTATTCTAGACCATGTCATGATACATTCACTTATTAGAGAGTTCTAATGATTTTTTGTGTGGAGTTAACTAATTTAAAATCAAGATTAGTTTCCCTTGAAAGACATAGTGTATATTAGAGGAAAGGTTTAAGGAAATTCAGGTTTATGATTTATGTATTGGGGAGTCCACTCAACAGATCAAGGAGCCCCGAGTTATTGTAGTTGGAAAGACTCTATACCTAAAGACTTTTGAGTGATTTGACAAGGACCTCTTATGGTTTGTGAGAAGAGAAATATGGATACCTTACACTATAATTTTCATGTTATATGATTTTATAAATCCAATTATTATGGATATTTGGATTATAATAAGTTAAATTAGTTACATCACATGAAGTAATCCAGATAAAGTACTGATAATTTTCAAAAATAATTATTGAAAATGGAAAGTGAAACCACTGGTGCAATGTGATAATTTTTTGACAAAGATAACATCCTAAAAACCCTAGAAAAATTATATTTTTTTAATATTTTATACAAGTAACTACTAATAAAAGGATTATATCATGCATTGAAATTTCTTATACCTGATTATCAACCATATCTAGTGAGTGAGGGTTCAAAATATTCTTACATGAGATAAATGAAGGATTATTTAGATGTATGTTTCATTATGTTATCAACTATGTTTGGAGAGTTCAAGGTCAAATATAAAGGCATCATCATATCTTGTCACCCTAGAAGGGTAATTATTGGATTAATATAAAGGGGATTTTATCGATGCTATACCAATTCATTTTTGAAGAAGGGTACATATCTAGTGATAATGCCTTTAAAATGACGAAGTAAATTGATCTGTTGGTAATTTTGGGCTCCTACTTTGATACAAATTATTCATTAATCTCATATTATCATACTTATCACCATGTTTCTCATTATTCATCGAAAAATATTAGATTAATAGTATAGATAATATTAATAGGAAGATTTTGACTATGCTTCTCTAGGTTGATAAGGATTAGTGAGAATATGGTCGTTCACCCCTTATGGAGAGCAAGTGGTGAGAAAATACAAAAATGTCTAAAACTACTTTTTAGTATAATACACCATTACACAATACTACCAAGAGTCAAGATATTCAAAGGTAGGAAAATGAATAGGAGGGAATCTTCTTCATATGTGCAAATAATTATTAATGGGAGATAAAACGCAATGTGTTAAATAAGAAGAAAGTAGAAGATTATACATTAGGTATATTCATCATTACATATAATAATTATATTATAAATTTTGGGTATTAAATATAATATTCATAAGAAATATATATATTCAAATATTGGAACCAAGGAAGTGAAGAAGAATTACAAGAACTAAGAACATTTTCTAGGTAGTTGAGGATGGGTGATTCCTAAGTTAACAAGGATAATCTCATAACTTTATAATTTCCAAGTGTATTGATTTTAGATAAAATATTATTTTTTATTTTTTATTACAAAAAACATACCTCATTGTTTAGTATTGACACAAAGAGGTGTCATTTCTTGTTTAAAATGAATGTTATTATGATATTTCAAACTTAACTTATAGTTTTCTAAATCATGAATCATATAAATTAAATATCACTAATCAATGATGAATATAAAATATCATTCATAAAAAATAAATACTTTTCATAAGATAATTATTTTTCAAATAAATTTGATAGTATTTGATGAATTTTTATCCCTCAGGGTGTTTAGTTTCTTTTGTTAAAAGTCACTTGATATACTGATAAACTCACTATCATGAATTAGATAAATAATCCATTAGGGATTAAATGATATAGGGACATAAAGATTATATAATGAGTTTAATAGGATTGTGGGAACTATTATAAATAGAATCTAAAGGTTTATTCACTTAGTAAAATATTCAAGACATTTTGGGAGAACTTTCTAGAAAATATCTTAACCAAGTATTCATTTATCATTTATATAAAGAGTGAAGATTCTCATAAAATTACATTACCTTATTTACATAAAAGTTTTAATGATATAAAAAATAAGATCAAGGATAATTATTATAAGAAATGAAATTCTTCCATGATTAATTGAAGGAATTGTTTTTTGAAGAGAAGTAAAACAAATAACCATATTCCAACAAGATTCACAACACTTTAAAACTTCATTTTTCACCATAGAGGAATAATTTTTATCCTTCCTTGCTCTCACATAGTGTAAAAAAAGAGAACATTCCTTTTGAAGTGGAGGAAGAACCAACCATGACTCTATTTTGACTAAGTCACAATTGAAACCCGTTCCATTTAATATAAAAAGGAAAACAAGAATCAACCTTTTCATGTGAGGTATAACCCAACAATAAGGTACTGATTTTGAATGAAAAATCATAAACCACACTAATTCACATATAAAATAAATAGAAAGGAAACATAAATATAACAACCAAGCTTAAAAAATAATGAACACTTTGAATTTCGAGGTTACATGAATCACTTATATTGTAAATAATTTTCACGATGAAGTCTTGTAAAGGTAATGCAGTGATGACCATGGTAGTGTAAAAATTCATGACATATATTTCTTTGGTATTTTTCAAGTGGTATAGTTTAGATATCCTCAACGTTCTTATTTTTCACTGGTTCTATGAAACTCTAATTTTAGATTTTTCATAACATATACAACCTTAAAAATTATAAACCACATTTAAAAAAAATTCAAAATATTATCCATTACACTTTATCCTTTCTAAAGTATCAATTTCACATGTGAAACTAATAAACAACTTAAGATTTATTCGATGAATATTTCAAAGATAATTCTTAATATGTATTTCTCCATAAATAATAAAAATAATATTCATGTCTCTTGAATTTAAATTGTATTCGATATTCTATAAAACCAAAAATAGATTGAATATTGATTTTTTTAGAAAAATAACTGAATAAACATTTAATTAAAATAATAAATACGTATATAATAATCAACACTAAAGTATTTGGAATACTCCTATAAATTAAGCAATATAGAGTCTTCCTATTATAAATATTTTAAAGTTGAATTTCAAGTATCTGACTTGAATATTTATACATGCTTGTTCCCTTGTTATTGATTTTAAAAACAATCCCAATGTTCTTCACATAGAATAAAAACAATTAAAATTTAATTATAGAAAAATTTAATTTGGAAAATAATTAAAATATATATATAGTAAATCATAATATTAAATTATAATTAAAATGCATAAAATTTTGAGTTTACGTGGAAAATAAACTGATATGTGTATAATTCATTATAACCTTTGTGTATGAGTCATTTTTTCCAATGCGTAAGATTAATTTTTCTATATATGTATGATTTATTATATTTTTCGTAGGAGTTATTATTTCCTTTATGTATGAGTTATTTAATTATTCATATGAGTCATTTCATACTTAGATATTCATTGAAATGTGTATGAGTTAAGTCATTCTGTGTATGAGTCATCTTGTTTTGTGTATGATTCATTAAAACATTGTATGAGTCAATTGGTTTTTCATATAATCCATTCATACTTTTGAATGATTCATTTGGTATTTTATGAGTCGTTTGACTTTGTGTTTGAGTCAATTATGTTTTCATATGAGTTGTTTTACACTTTAGAAATTTTGAACAAATAATAAAAAAATTAACAATACGTAAATTTAATTTTTTTTATTCTAAAAGATGAAAGCTTCAAAAACATTTCTTTAATCATGTTAGATGAAAAAAAATAATAATTTTTTAATTATCAAAAACCTAAATAAGTGATGTTTCGAAGAACTCCATAATAGTCTAATCATTTTTAATAATTATAAAATCAAATTTAATATAAAAAATTTCCCCTTTATAAAATAATCATTAATATTTAAAAATAAATTTTAAAAAATCATCTCTTACTTGTTAATAAAAATTAAATATTTTTCCCGCTTTTATAAATAATAATTATTTTGATTTAATATATAAATAAATGGGACAATGTTTACCCTTTGAAATGAAAAAAGATTATGCTCTTAAAATATCAATGATTCCCCCTGAAGATAAAAAATATTAAAATAAAAATTTCAAAACTTAAATAATACATTTCAAAAGTAAAAATTATAAAATATAATTTCTTTTTTCAGTATTAATATATTTTAAATAGAAATTAATACTTTATAAATTTATGCATATAGAAATAGACATCATCTGAAAAAATGTGTAATGTAAAGGGTTAAATAATAAGAATATTAAATATATCCCTTAATTAAAACTTCTTTTCCTCTTTAATAAGGTACTAAAATCTAAAAATATATTCATATTTTAAAATGTTATGTTCAATTTAGTGTAAATTTCTCCTGAAAAGTAATTTTATAGCTACAAGGATCCACAAAAAATGTTAATATATTTAATAAATCATAAAATTATTTTCAATGAACTTAATAGTAAATAATAGTGATAGAACATTCAATTAAACTAAAATATAAACACATTTAATATTATCAATGACCAAAAAAATAATGTCCATAATTTTATAGCTAACATCATGTCTTAATAATTAATTGCAAAAAAATAAAGTTAACATGAAGTAGGATCCTGAATAAAAAATTATTTTATCCTTCAAGAATGACCATGAACTATGTATGGAGTCACACCAACCATAAAAAAACAAAAGAACTAAACATTACTTTACATAATTGAATCATATTTCCATCATAAAAAGTTTAAATTTAATTTTCTCAAACGTAGATAAATTTAAATAATTAGTAAAAATATTTTCTAGTTTATCATAAGTTGGAACATACTCTAGAAATTTTTTTCTTTTTTAAACATGGTCTCTTCTAATGTGAATATTATTGTTATATGTTTTGTTCATGAGTGATGAAAATGGTTTTTATAAATTAAAATAGAAAAAGAGTTTTTACATAAAATATGTTACTTTTCAAAAGAAATATCAAAACTAGCCAAACATTTTTTAATCGAAAAATTTTGAACATAAAAACAGATTATAATTATATTTTCTACTTATGGAATAGATAAATCAATTGAAATTTTTTTATAACTCTAAGAAACTAAGATTTTTCTTAGAATATTTCAGATTTCATTTTGTTGTTTTAATCCATTTTACATCAACCAAAATCTAAATTAGAAAAAAAAATTAAATTAAAATAAGTTCCTTTAGGATCAAATAAATCAAGGTTTATAGAACCATTAACTTATTTTATAATTATTTTCACATCTATTAAGTTACTTCCCTTAGGTTAATTTTTAAATCTAATATAAATAAAAAGTAAAACATTAAATTAGTCTATAAAAAATTTAAATTTAATAAACTCCCAGTCATACCTCTAAAAATTTCAATATCCATTTAATTTTTAGATTTATAGATATTTAGTTTACTTGAATCACTCCTAGGGATGATTGATGTTTTACAATTATCTAGACCAAATATTTTAATAAATTTGTTAACATATTTAGATTGATTGATAGAATTTTAATCTTCTTTTTAAAAAATTTGATTTCCAAGGAAGTATTTTAATTCTCATATTAGACTCATATCAAATTCACTTTTCATTAATTTTTAAATATATTTACATAAAGTATCATTTTATGGATTAGAAATAATATCATATATACAAATTTGAAATATTAAAATTTCTTTATAACCTTTAACTATGAATAAATTAAGATCAACCATTCCTTTTTTGAAACAATTTTATAAATTAAAATTAAAGAATATTTCATACAAAGCTCTTGAAGATTTCCTTAGTTCAAGAAATTTTTTAGAAATATTTAAAACATGACTAGAAAAATCTTCATTTTCAAAACCTTGTGGCTATAATACATATAATTCCTTAGAAATAAATCTATTTATTAAATAATTTTTAATTTCCATTTTAAATAATTTAAACTGATGGAAAAAAACATAATATTAAAAAATTCTTTGAGATTATAGTTTAGAAACTCTAGAAAATGTTACTTCATAATCTACGCCTTCTCTAAAAAATAGCCTTGTGCTACTTATATGGACTCATTTATAAAATTATTTCTATATTCATAAAGTTTACTTATAAATATCTATTTATAAAATGTCTCAGTTTTTTTCATGTAATGATTTTAAACATATTTTGTAATATTTTAAAAGTAAGGCACTGAGAAGACATGAGATTCAGAGGCTCGGTGATCCCAGAATTGATATTTGCAAAAAATATTAAATATATTCATATCAAAAATGAAAATTCTTCCTAAAGTAGTGGCATAAATATTAAATAAAAATTTTATTGGAAATATGAGAATTATATTGATTCCATAATGTGGGATCTACACTAGGTGCAACAAAATCCTTGTTAGTGTTTGGCATTTTTTAAAAAGACGTCACTAGTGAAAAAAATTAAATAAATAAATAATTTTAATTTATTTATTTTTTGGACACATTATACTAGGAATCATCTATAAATACCTTATTATGGGTGAGTCCTATGGTTATCCTCATAACCCTAGAGACTTATAGAAGATAGCGTGGAGGGGATTTGACAAAAAAAATCAGATCAAAGGATTGACCTGTTATCATGAGGACCACCAACGACATCAATGTTTGTGAATCTCACTAAAAATTAGAACACATGATCGTTCATCATTAGCTACCAAACTCAAGGAATGAAATTATTTTATGTGTATTTATCCAAATTTTATTATTACTTGATGACCAAAAATCAAATCAACCAATAGATCTATTTGTGGATTGATTGTTCATTGGGTATTGATTTAATTTTTTGGATTTGGTGATTTGATATTATTAATTATTGTTTTGGTTTATTCATTTATCATTATAATGGAGAATAGATCAATTCCAACCTGAAAAATGGCCTATGTTTCTTCCTCTTTGATTTTTTAGGAATCTCTCCCATGTTTCTTTTCACATTCATCTTAGGCAATTTATTTGGCCCACAATTCAAAAATCACCCAGTATTAGATCACTATAAAACCATTATTTGGTGTAGTGGAACAATACCATAGGTAATTATTAGTATCAATTCAGAGATCCTGGATTAATGACACTATATGATGAACAATGGTTGATCAGACTAGATCATAAGTCCATCATTCCTTGGTTTGGAACAGACTGACAACACAAGTGATGGTGGAATTTCAATATCAAATCAGATATCAAGATTCTAGCAAGTAGGGATGGAAACTGTTGATCATACTAGTTCCACATTTACCATCATGATTCATAATGATATTTGAGGCTGGAATAGAAAGTGTAAATACATGAAGGAGATATGAGGTTTCTAGAAAATCTCATTCTACACGGCATGTAACATAGAGATACACACCATGTATGGAACTATATGGGGCTCAAGGGTTTCCATGGAAGGGATATGGATCACATCCTATGTGGTCCCTACAACACACCATGTGGACCATGGCTAGTGTCATGGGATGTATCTCAGAGGAATCATAAGGGCTAACACAGGTAGGAAAACATACATGGGTAGAGTACACGAGCATGGATTGGTACTCTAATACAACCATGTTCAGGGAACAACCATATCACATAAGAATGGATAGATGTACAAGGGAATTTGAATAGGTATATAAGAACAAAGACAAGTCGGTCCAAAATTATTGATACATGTCGTATAACTTACTTACATGTCATTTACTTATTCAAATATGGAATAGAGAACTTGTTCCCCTTAGCATGAGCTAGTTTTCTTAGATTTGTGTTCCATCGATCCATTCCTATAAGGGTATAGTATGGAATTAAAATCTAAGAATAGTATTGTGGTCCACTCATAGGGATTAGTTTTGGATAGAGTTATAGGAATCCCTCCCTATGGATGGGATGGGATACTCTATAATATTTCCCCCTAGGTGGGGTAATTAGAATTGATCTGACCAACTTGACATGGGTATTGATCTATGACTTAGTGAGTTAATTCATATTGGGTTTTTGGTATACCCCATATCCTTGGGTGTGATCCTCTTCTATGTATGAATCTCATTAAAATTCCACCATGTACTTATATATGGTGAGATCATATGAGCATGACATATTGGATGGACTCCATTTGTGATATCAGCCTTGTAGAGTGAGTTCTCTAGAGAGATTATGGTTATGGACTCTCGAGTATAATAACAGGCCCGAAATGTGGTTGTGAACTTACCATGAGACTTAGTGTCTACCATGAGTATATCATTATGTATTATTGTATGAATCTTATTATTATTGACATATCATATGATGAGATGACTACTCTAGATACTTTATGCTTAGTGATTTCGAGGTGTCCTACTGGGTATTGTTATACTCACCCCTGCATGGGCTCTTCCTATACATGTTATGTCTTATATAGAAGATCCGCCATTTTATGGGGTTATTGGTCAACCAAGACTAAAGAGATCATAGATTGGGATAGAAAAACTGTGTTTCATAACATGGGTCACATTTTATTGTTGTCTCATCTTTCTAGTAGGTTGGAATTCTTTCTAGTTTTTGGTGGGCTTGTATTTGGCCCCTTATGATTTCTAGTATTAATCTTTGTACTCTGATTATGGTATTTAGATATTTTCATGCAATTGTTATTAGTAGATTTTTCATTTCATCATTCTATGGGCATTTAGATTTGTGTGTGTGCATATAGGTACCTTAGGCTAAGGCTTCCCAAGTGAATGATATGTCTATCTGACACTGGTCACCATCCCTTGGGCTTTTGAAGGAAGTCTTGGGATTGTCACACATGACATATCACTATATAGCGAGGCCCTAGTGGACTAGTACGTTATTGAATGGTATTAAAGGGGTTGTTCCATCTTAGCATCATATTTTGGTGTTTTTTTATCTGTGGGATTGGTTTGGGTTTTATAGAAACAATTTTAAGTGTTTTGAGTTTGGATTTCAAGTCAGGGAATCCAATATTGGTGCAACGACCAATGTATCCATACATCAGGACTCTGATCACCTTACATTCAACTTAGTATGCACATACATTGGTTGAAGGAAAAAAAATTGGTACATGAATCATATAGGAATGAATTATGTTTCCATGACCTTATTGAGTCATATCACAAAATAAAATCATTGACCATGATACATATTGTATTTTTTAGGATGTATCCATGATGATTTACATCTAGTATTTAGCTGAAAGATCACAAGTATGACCCCCTCTTTGATAAGGATTTAATAGAGGTACTAGTTCATGAGGCAGTTCTTATGAGTGGTTTTCCAGTCATACATCCCCCCATTGAGTATATGATGGTACCCATAGAACCAACGAATGAGGTGCGCAACCTAAGTTCCATTCATAAATTTCATCATTAGTGAACCCTCATTTTTAGGGGTGAGATAAACGCAAAATTATATAATTATTGTATTGAGGTGGTTACATTGGTCTTTTATCTCACAAGGACACATGTAGACCATATGACGGTCTTAGTGATGAGACTTCTTCATGGATCCATATTATGTTGGTGAGTCATTGTTGGTTTTTCATACGATGAGGAAAATATTTCATGTATAGAGTTTTAGTGTCAATTTAGGGAGGATTAATCTCCAGAGAGGATGCAAAAAATATGCATCCAAGATCTTTTCTAATTGCAGTAGAGCAACATGACTGTGAGTGTGTATACATTGAGGTTTACCAAACTCTAATGATACACAATGGATATGGTTTGAGATTTGTTATTTTTAGTGAAAAACATTGAGTTAGGTCTATATGGAGAAATACGAGCCAATTTGATACCTCTATGTATTCATACTTATTCTAGGGTGCTAGAGTGTTCCTTGGTGATAGAGAACTTTTAGGCTGAGAAAACACCAACAATGGGTGCCAGTTCTGGGAACATGGGGTTTGAGACTTTGGAAGTAGGTAATTGATGACATATGCAGTGATTGAGATGTGAGACACATTTCAGGAGGTGATCTCAGGATCAAGGTTCTGTCATTCAGGGAACTCAATATGGGTCTAGTTAGTCTAGGGAGAGTTAGTGTTACTCTAGTGATGGTCAGAGAAATCTCAAATGAGATTTTCCAACCTGTCGTATGACTTAGAGTGAGACAGTGCATGATCCACCGAGGTAGATGAAATGATAGGATCAGGGAGGTATATAGGATAGTGGAAAAGGAAGAGGAGTAGGGAGAGCAATAGGTGGTGGACAACATCTTGACTTTTTGGAACCACCACCCTTAGGTGGTCCCCAATAGGCTCAAGAAGCTAGCACACAGGGGAAGCTATTGGAAATAAAGACCTATGATCTAGAGGATCGTGGGATGATTAGTCGTATGATATATTTATTTTATAACCTAGATACAGTTTGGATAGACATAGGTGCGAGACACTCTTTTCTTTATATATCCCCAGTTTGATACCTAAAGGTTCTGGTTGAGCCCTTCATTCAACCCTTATGATTCAGACACCTACTGTAGATGAATCAATGATCACACACTGTTTTTGAATGTATGGTATGAAACGTATATTAGAGAGTCTCCCATGGGATATATTCATGGAAGTGATGAGGCCTTATGTTTTCATCTTAGTCCTGGACTGGTTATGTACAATTCATGTAAAGATTAACTATTTTATGGAGAGGATGTGGTGTATCTGCATTCATGGGACAAGGTTTTCCTTCATAGGTTTGAAGGAGACTCAGGAATAGTAGCATAGACTCATAAATAAGAGGGGGAAACCAATTAATCTCCTGTTTTCTATCTTGAATATTGGATCAGTAGATGCTATGGGTTATCAGTTTGCTACTATTTTGGCCGGGTATGATGAAGTCTTCCCTAAGGACATGCCAGACTTACCTCCCCATCAAGAGATAGAATTCCACATTGACTTATGACACACACAAATTTCATTCACATTTATAATCAATTTTCAATGTTTTAAATGGATTTCAATGAATAATTCCAATGAATTCTAATACTTTACAAAAATATGGGAATTCATAATTAAATAATTAAAATGGTCTAAAAAAGAATAAATTATTAAGTAGTTGAAATTTGGAATTTATTTCTACATTATGTTGAAATGTTACTAATTGTTTTATATTTTTAGGTGTAAAAAATTAACTAGATTCAAGCCAACCCATCAACCAAGGCATCTCTCCACATAGCCAAGCCACCTTGGAAGAGCCTGCATGAGCATGCCAACATGAGCACAATGGATCAATCATATATAGGAGTGGCCTATATGGAGTAAATCCCATGAGGAGTATCATTCTAGACAAGGCCCCCGTGGGTTATGTGACCCATGGTGTGTGCATGTGTTTCAGTGAGCCCACCACAATGCAATATTTTGAGGTCAGTATGAACGGCATTTGAATTTAAATGATCAACCCTCTTGTTTATCACTTTCAATGTGGAAAAAATATCCCCAGTTAATATTATATTATTTAATTGGAATATTTCAATCTGATTCTACTCCTTCATGCCTCGCCTCATATACAAACCTCTTCCTGACTCTAATGCCTTCTACCACTTGAGCTCACTAGACACCACTACTTATCACTAGGAAATTTTATGATAACTTCTCACCAAGCTCCGGTTCAAGATGAAGAACCACTTATGAATCTCTAAAACACTTAGTATCAACATTGGAACCCTAGATGATCCCCAAGAATTCTACATAGAATATTTATCTAGACACTTTGAAGGAAGGACCAAGGAGGAGATCCTACGGACATGCCACACCACTGTTATGCCACTTCCATGCATGTTCACCTCTGCTGCAAAAATTTAATTGGAAATGCCACATCACCAAACCACCTTGAATTCCATGAAACACCGAATAATCTTCCCCATTGGATTGGGTTTTCTGAAAAATAAGAAAACCCACATATCTCATGGGTGTTTTCATGATTCACCCATGGTTATCATGAGAGTTTAAAGGATATCTCTATTCAAAAGTTGAGCTAAGATTCAGGGGATTAACCAATCATTGAATGAGTAAGTTCAATGAAAATCTTAATCTATAAATATAAGAGTTATTACAAATTCCAATAGATCTAACACCCATCAGGAGAAGAGGATGATGTGTTGCAAAAAAAATTTGGTCTTTGTTTTTTTTGTTTTAGTTTAAATTTATATAATTTTAATTTTCTTTTCTTAAACAATTAATTCATGAATTTTTTATTAATATTTTTCTCCCTTCCATCCATCCATATATTCTTTTTCTTTTTCTTTTAATTTAATTATTTACTATTTTATAATTTTAATTTCTTTTCTTATTTTAATTTTTTATATTTTCTCTCTCTCTTCATTATTCTTCTATTTTTATTTTCTTGATTTCATGTGTTTAACATTTATTTCACTCATCCTAAGCCACTTTTATTTTTATTTTATTTCCTTTTATTCTTTATCAACTTACAAACGTGAACGCTTATCTAATAAAATGATGGGATAACATAAGGCTTGGCCTAGGTGAGGTAAGTGGTGTTTCCATTCAGTTTTCATGTAAATTCATATGTTTTTTATGTTTTTGGAGAGAAATAGTGAAGTTCATGAGTGTGGTGTTTTCTCCCCGACAACAATGTACACAAACTCATTTCTATACTTTTATTGAATCACTTACATCCCTTCTACTGGATACAAGCTCTTTATAAAATGGAGCTTATCCATTCAGTGGATAAAATGTTATACAATAGAGCTACATTTTAGAAGAAGTAATACTCATGACGGAGGTATTCCATAAATTTTAATTACAGAATGGGGTGGAATTTTTATTTCTATAAGAATCCAATATTTCAAACCACTAAATTAAATAATATTTGTTTAAGAGTGATATTTCTAGACTAAAATATCAAACTAAATTTAAACATCAACAAGTAGAGTGATGGAACCCATAAACCAAACCAAAAAGGCCAAGTTATATAATTTATAATCACATTATACCATTGTTTATTAATATAAATTTTATCATTCCTTTTATCTTCCCAAATTATATTTCTTTCATAGAATAGATAAAATCAACTAAAAATAAGTATTTTAGGTCAAATTATATTAAGTAGGTGAAAAACTGTAAAGCTCATTAAGTGAGATGACCCTGGTCAGCCTTTGTGCTATATTTAAAAAATAAATTTCTTTTTCCACACCATACAGTAGGCATGCATCAAAAATGGAACTGTTCTGGGGATCTAATCAGTGTTTTACTTTACTTTATTTATTTTCATAACATTAGATAGTTTTTATTTCAAAAAAACCATAATTTATTTCCCTGAATTATTCAAATGAGTATTTAATTAATTTATGGAACAGTTACTCATAGTTACAAGAAGAAGACATAGACTATATTGAGGAGGCATTCCAATGAAGGTCTGGTGCTATTATAATAATGGTCAAGCAGAAGCAAAAAATGAATAGAGATAGGAATATTTCCTCAAGATTTGATGACCATGGTTTATGAAATCTGGACTAACATGCATAGATTTGAGGACATGAAAGAAGTTGTAATGTCCCGACCCGGAAGCCATTAAACCTATGCTCCGAGCTAGTTTGACACAAGGCCTCAAGTGCGCCTCCCCATATGCTAGAGGCTACTGAATCGTATCAAGGGCCTAGGTTGTGATTGTTGGGAGACTATTCCCACATACTAGAGTAAGGAAAAAGAGGAAATAACTAAGTATCATACACAGTGGAAAGTAAACAGAGTGTAGAAACAATAAAAAACTAAAATAGAACAAGTTGTAATAGTAAAATTTTGTAAAATCCCAAATAACTATGAAATACAATACAAAACTTGTCACCCACTGGGGCGACCATACAGATACAAGTACAAAAGAAACTAAAAGTAAAAGTGCAAGGCTCTTCTCCTAATTCTGATCCAACCCACATACCCGATCTCGAGACACTGTCGAACTGCATCATCCCGATTAGTAGAACAACTTGAGCAGATCTGGTTGATCATGCAACACTGGGCCTTAGCCCTATCCAACATGAAAATCGTGCTCATCCTGAAAAGAAGGCATAAGGTATACACGTACACTGAGGTGAATGTGCAGGGGTGAGAAACAATCTCAGTAGGGCACCCTGACAAGAAACCTATAATTGTGCTTCTAAGTGTATGCAACAACAATGTTCTCAGCCTCGCTAGAACACAACAAAGAAATTAATCCAAACGTGCTACCATAGTCAAAACTAGGGTATGTAATCCATATCAACTAGGCAACTGCCGTCATGGATGTCCATATCTATATACATACACATGTATAGTCCCATACCTATAAACATATACATAAATATGAATATTCATGATTAGGTGATTCAAATAATAAGAAACAACATCTTTAGTCGATCCTTAGGATCATAATCCTGATCTACTAGACATCTTGTGCAAGGGAATCAAGCTAAACATCGTGCCACTCAAGTCGTGTATCAATAAGATGATCTCTGGGTCCATAATCCCATCAACATGTACCTACTTCAGCCAATGCCAGAATTATATATCTGAGAAAGCTAATCAAAAATAAGTAACACTCTGGGAAGTACTCATAGCCTAACCCCTCAAGTTCAACCAATAAAAAACAAGCAACCCTCGGTGAAGTACTCATAGTCTATCCCCTATGGTTACACTTTAGTAAAGACTCTATGAGGAAGCACTCACCCTTATTTCACCTTGTAGTCTTATATTGGTAACTAAAAGGCGCTCTGGGGAAGCACTCAACGTCCAATTCCCCCTATGTCCCACATCGAGGAACTACAGACACTATGAGGGAGAACTCAAAATCCATCCCCCATATGGTCTCAAAATGTAAAACTAAACAGATACTATAGAGAATCCCTCAAAGTCTATTCTCCCTATAGTCAACTACACCAGGTTCTCACGACCCAGTGTACTTCAACCATGTACAATGAAATATAGAAGCCAAAGTAAACCTCATGAACTACTTGGCTAATATTATATAGAATATCACAACATTTCAAATAAAACCACTCCATCCTAAAAATACTAGGAATGGAAAACAAAGAATCCTTATAGGCAAAGCTAGACCAAATGGTAAATATCATGAAACATGGGAAAACCCATCCACAACAAGGTAAATTACCCTATTTACAAACAAACAACCACTACTCAGGCACACAAGGAATAATAGGAATCCCAAAAAACAAGAAGACTCCTTGAGTTAGGCTCAACAACCACAAACCAGGAAGCACATCTAATAACAACTACTGTATCAGCAAATCAAGTCATATATAAACAAACGAGTGTGGGTGGTCTGTATGCCCAACCCAATAATACTTCCAAATACCCAGAGGATTACCAATTTGGAATGGGTTCTAGTTGACACCCAATCACTATATCTACCCAAACCCAACATAACAACTTAGGTTCGGTCAATCTACGATCACTCGCTGGGTCCCTCAAGTCAAACATTGAGAAGGCATCATTCTCAGGATCCTTCAGGTAAACATGACTGAAGGCATCCTACACCAGATCCTTAGCAAAGAGTAAGGGAGGAATCCAACATGGAATCCTTAAATGAAGGACAAAATAGGCATTCCTTAACATGTGTCCTCTCAATGGAAAAACAAGAGAGAGATCCTACAAGGGACTCCCTGGGTCAACACACAAGTAAAGGCATCCCTCAAGGGATCCTTGAAAGTGCACAGTATCACGGACACATAGACTAGAAGGGAACATCTCACAAAAGTAACATCCTTTAAAGAATATTTTATGTTAGATAGATCACATATCAACTCATATTAATGGTCTCAACTAACTTGGTCTGAACACCCAACCTATCATCCACGCCAAGTCTCATTATTAGGTGTCAACTGAACTTGATAACATGAGGAAAAACCTATTCATTTAGATAGATACCCCAAAACACCATTTATATGACCTATGAGTCTAAAACATATTCCACCATTGTGATATAATCTAAAAAACACTTAGAATGGACTACTGACACGCCCAATTCTGACTTCTAGGGCCCAAGATATCTCAAAACTACTAGGTTGAAGTAGTGCATGGCCAGAACCCATGGCCATACCCATGGGGTCTACCTATGTAATAGTACACGACATGTAATTTACATTACACAACATGTACTATTCACAAAAATTCACTCTGTGTTCATTTTCGCCTGAACACATGCCCATGTGCCACTACACGGCGTGTACTAATAGTACACAACGTGTACTCTTTAAAACCCACTATTTCATGTCTTATTTCACATAGTCTGTTACACGGACATCCACTGCATGGTGTGTACACATAGTACATGAAGTTAAATTTGGAAATATCCATCTTCCTCGAATGGGAAGAACACATGGAATGTTACCCTGGAACACACACCGTGTATTCTTGGTTTTCCGAGGGGAAATCCCTCAAAACACCAGAAACACCCGTTTTCACCCCTGAAACAATTGATCCAGCCTTAAGAGGCCATAAGCATGAAATATAACGCATTAAGAACTTATAAAAACATGTTTAAAGTTGATCTATGGTGAAAACATAAATGACCCTACCTTCGGGCAGAAACCGCCGAAGCTTCGCTTGATTTCATGGCTCACAGTTGTCGCATGCCGACTTAGCTCGTCGAGAGCTTCGAATCGGTACCCCTTTTTCCTACAAACACTCCTTATTTATCAAACACTGATTCTCCCCAAAGTACATGGCCAATGAGGAGGCGTATGAGATGTTCCCAAGGAGGAGGAGGAAAGAAGAGAAGGAAGAAAAGAAAAGAAAATGAAAAGAAGAAAAAGGGGCACGGGCTGGACCGACGCCCGCCATGAGTTTATGCCTTACCAAGGCTGAACACCCCATTCCAGACTGAACGGTGTAGACATACTCTCAATCTGATGCTTTGTTTAAAATTTATTTACAAATGAACACGCACAAATAATTTAATATTTAATTTAATAATATTAAATATTAAATATTCTGCTAAAATTTGAACAACTCAGATTTCCTCCAAACTCTGGTCCTTGGGTAAAATCCCTATTCCAGGACCAATGGAGTCATCAGAAAAATTATCTCAGATCATAAGGTAGGGTAAAATGACCATTTTACCCCTCATAGGCATCCAACAGTAAAAATTCAATTTTCTACTCAAAACAACAGTCTAGAAAACATGGGTTCTTACAAACTCCCCACCATAAACCTTCTCATCCCCATGAATCCTAGTGAAAGGACTAGCAGCCATGCTCCCAAACCAAGCATCTACACAACCAAGATATCTGGACCGTCCAACGACCAACCTTAGGGCAGTAACAACCACCTCTCACATAGAAGACATTCATCTACGACTGATCTGGTACTCCCCGCCATAGGAATACCCTTATCGTCATATTAAAAGCAACACTGAGCTAAAAATCCCACTAGAAAACATGATAGATTAACCTAAATAAGGAAAACCACCCTCAAAAGGCCAATAGTGCACTCCCCACAATATGAAATTCCTTACACCACTCTGAGAGCAAAACTAAAACTGGTTCCATCCACACAGGGATGGACATTAAGAAATAAAAAGGAGTTCAATGTTGGGTCAAAGCTCTTTTATCATACTCAATAGGAATCGAGATAGCGCATGATCATCTCTTATAGGAGTATACTGAGATTTCATTGAAGGCGTGTTCAGTTCCTTTTGTGCCACGATAACATCCCGCCAAAACCTGACCATGATTCAAGCACAAGTCAACCATTTCACAGAAATCTGACACTTCATAATGTCACCTCTAAAACGTAAGGACATTCCAACACAACTTCTGAGATCTGAGTCTATAAAATTTCTTGAAACATTGGTCCTTGGCTCTTACCCATCCACTCACCGATTTAGATTCAAATGATGCAACCCGCAACAACAACATCAGAAACAATGGTCGACCAGGATAGGAACCCGAACAATCCTGTCCATTGAATAAAGTTACGAAAAACAGGAACCTCCAAAATGCCTTGTAAAACACATGCCAAAAATTCTCATAGAGGTTTCCCTAGAACAGAACAGAAATTGACCTACAAGGGATTGAGTTAAAAACAAGGGTCTCTTGGTCTTCTACCTAGCCCTATAGAGAACGCCTCACAACTGGGTCCCAAGGTCTAACCACCTAGCACAAATGACCCAAAACCACTCAGATGATGGTAAAGATCCAAAGGACGAATGAACTTATAAACCAAAACACAACCTACAGTGGCCCTTATCTTCTCCAAGAATCCTTTGAAGAAACTACTCCCTGGAGTTCAAAACCCAAGAAGAAGAGAAATTGAACAGACACTCATCGGGTATCTATATACAGAAATACCACAAGGAGGACCGGTTCACAAGAAATTCCTTGGTATCTATCAACATCATTCTCAAACATATTACTAGATAACCACATACATGAGAAACAACACCCAATAAGGGTAAAACAGAAAGGTATCACGTGCCATATCAACCAACTAGGGTCATTGCACCACTAGTGCATAATGACTGAGTCATCATCCTCACACCAACGCCTCAAAGTAGTTCCACATAACCTGCCATCATATTAAAAATTATGTTTAAGAATACCCAAAGGTCTCAGTCATCAGTAAAAACACACACTAGCTGGCATATATGATGTGAATCCTACATGTCTAGTATGATGCATGAGATGCCTCTTGCCTTTGCCAACCAAGAGTCAAAATCCATCCCTATAATATTACCAATGGAAAAGTGCCATATATTCAAAGTAAATCAAAACACCTTCCTGTAACACCCCGAGCTTCCAAGACACGCTTCTCCTTCAATAATGCAATAGCTTTCATTGTACGCATGTTCGAGATTCTAACACACCGCAACCAATCAAAGTAGTAGTTATGAATAGTAATACCCACTTTTTGAAATTATAAAAATTTTATATTTCAAAATGGACTTCATTTTTGTATTCGGAATATCAAAATTATCCTAAGTTGAATTTTTTGTAATTTTCTGAGAACTTCCAATTTTCTATGAATAGTGAAAAATACTTAAAAACAACTTTTTTAATCAAAATAATTTATAGTGATAAAATATACTATTGCGTGGTTTTAAAGTATAATTAGAATATATTTTTACCATTTTATCCAATGGTGTTCATTATAATTAATTTCACTTTGAAATTAGACATAAACAATTTTCAATCTTTTGATATATATTGTTTCATAAAAACACGCCATTTGTTGTGACAGCGGAAATTAATTAGAAAATTAATTAATGAAACATATGTGTTTGTAATTTTGTAAAATAGACATCATTTTTGAATTCAGAATATCAATTATATCTTAGGGTTAAATTTTGTCATTGTTCTGAAAAACTTCAATTTTTGATGAATAGTGAAACCACTAAGTGGTAGTTAAATAACTGATTTTTCAATTAAATGAAATATTACCAATTCTGTGATTTGATTTTCAAAAATCCTACATACATGGTTGTCATTAGGAAGTAAAATGTGGTTCAATGGGATTAAAATAATTTTTTGGTGAATAGTAACTTTTATGTTTAATTAATCGCGATTAAAGGTAATTAGTGAAATTTAAGGTAAAAATGGTATTATAAAAATATGAAATGACCTTTACACTTGTCCTACCCCTATTGGATGAGTCATGTCAGACCACAAAATTCCATGGGACAACTTGGGGACCCCATGGAGCCACTTTGGTTGGAAAATGACATTGAAAACCTTTTATTTAATGTTAAAATAAAAATGTCACAAACATGAGTCGTTTTACTAAAACAATTTTTAAATGGGGTTATACAAGTCATATTTTTTTATTATAAATATTCATTAGAAAACTAAAATGATTTCATACATAATGATATTTTTATTATTATTTTTATAAATTAAATAAATTAAATTATTTATGACACCATGATGATGCAGTGATTACCTCATTAATTAACAATATCAATAAAATGGAAGGATAATATAAAATCTAAGCATTACACTTGTCCAAAGCCTATTCGATGAGAATATTTCTAACCCTTATCACCTTAGCCTCGAATTATATAAGTGTGGGACCTTTAGAATCAGAAAAGCATTGTATAATAAAGTAACATTTCATTACTTTCCAAGAGTGCCCCTCCTCTCCACTTATAAAAGGCCCCCACCACTACCACCTTACTCACACTATCAAAGAATTTTGGCTCGGCCAACCTCTACCCAAATACTCTCTCAACTTCCCTCCCTTACTCCTAGAAGCCTCACTTTGGGCATATTTTTTCCCTAGGAAGCCTTTGGTTCAAATCAAAAGAGTTACCCGATTTTAAGATAATGTCTTCTCTTATGTTATTTTGTTTTATTTTGCTTATCCAACCCCCTAAAATCTTTTTATTCATTTATTTTGTGACAACAAAAGTATCCTCAATATACTAGGATGTTTTTATATGAATTATTTGAGCTACACTTACACACACCAACATCTATTGGTTATAGAACATACTATTTCTGTGGATGGCGACTTTCTGCCTCACGAAACGATGATTGTTCAACACTCATATAACCCCTTCAAAGGTGGACATTAAGATGTAACTCTATTTATATATGATTTATAATATGTTTATGTTTTACTTATGGTTCTTTATTTTTCATTTATGGCATACATTTATTTTTCCCATTATGGGTAAACGCGATATTTTCATTTTAGGAAGTGCGGACTACCGCCCCCTCAAAGTGATTTGAATCTTTAATGCCATATGTGGGATGTATAAAGGATGGAGTAAATGATATTATATATGATATTATACTGGAATTATAATATAACTTTATATCATTATGATTTCATTAAATACGAAATAGAATTGAATGTAGTGTTCATGTGTACGTACGGCTTACCGTCTCCATGAACGATGCATTTCATTTCTTACCTCTAAACATTATGGAATATTATAAATGCATGTATATACTGGATATATATGAGATATATGATATCTATATCTGGAATATAATTCTGGATATAATGGATATTTCACCACATGAACAACTTGTAATTATAAGAAGTTTATTTTTGACTCAAGTACCAAAGATCGACAAAACGACCGTTATTAACTTAAATAATTACATAATGTTCTAAGTGATATAAAAGGAATAAAAAACTTGAAAAAATTTATTAAGAAATTATAAATTAACTCTATTTTAATATTCATGAGGTTAATGAATGGTCGAGTCAAGACAGGACGCAAGGTAAGGGAACTTCTTAACCCGATTTCTGTTCATTGGGTTAATCTCTTACTTTCAAATTATGTCATGATATTATTATGTCATATCTTTTATTTGTACTTTATTTATGTTTACTTATAGTTAATACACATAATATGTCTATTTTATTTAAAAAATTATCTTTGTAAGGACTTCGTCTCAATCTTCTTTTATTGAGGCATATTTTGTTTTATACACAACTTTCTTTTATACTGTGTGTAAACCCCTTTGACTTTTAAATTTATTAAAAAGGAATATTTTTATATGAAGCATTTTTACTAAATCAAAAAAGGAATTTTTTTTTCTTACATATGTGGTGACAATGACTTCTCCACCGCCCTGACCATTATTTGAGTTCTGGCTTCCTCTACAAGCATTATCCTTTTTAAAATGCAAAATAATTACCAAGTTTTAATTTTCATTTATTTTGGTGTTGAAACTGGTTTTGAATGTTTTTTTATTATATCAATGTTTTGTATTAATATATTGTGATTGAAATGTGAAAATTTTGTGTTTCCTTTATGCATGTTTTATGTGATACGATTATTTTATGGTTTATGATATGTTTAAACCTATTCATATGAGGAATGCATTGGAATTAATAAGTGATGGGTGGAGCCCGCCATAGCTCCTCGATGCATCAACAGGTCTCATGAGACAAACTAGTGTCTTGGCACGAGGCCTTGACAATATCTTATTTTTGGTCTTGGCACGAGGCCTTGGCAACGTGGTTATGATAGTCTGGCATTATGCTTTCCATCATTATGAAAATGGTTATTGATATTTCATTTGATTATTCGACTAGTAGAATATCCATGTGAGTAAGTAAATGGCATTATTTCATTTTACTATTTCCATATTATTCTAAAGTTCAAGTTTAAAAGGTTTTGTATTAGTTATACATTGCCTTAAATGTTAATTTTTATCTATGAAATCTTCCGCTATATTATTATCCTTACTGAGAATCTGAGCTCACCCCTTTCAATGTTTTAATATCTTCCAGGATGTGAAGAAGTATTTTACCAATGACCTGCAAGGATAGTCAGAAGAGGATATGAGTGTGGACTATGGAGACTATGTTATTGTAGTTTTTCAATTTATGATGCAATGTAACATTTATGAATGTATCTAGTGTTTCCAATGCTACTAAACTAATCGGTCATTCGAGACTTGATCTTTTGGGATCATGCCAATGTTACGCAATAATGCACCGACTCTGGGTAACTAGGGTCGGGGCGTTATAGTTGGTATCATAGGCAGTTTAGTACTAACCTTGGAAGCTAGATTTAGATAAACTCTGATTAGAGTGCATAGCCATAATATAGAATTTGAGGATTAGTATAGAAGAACATCCTAGAATTTTGTTGTTGTAGAGATTTTGTGGGTTTTTCGAGCAGAACATCCTTGTATGGATACGAGCAGGTATAGGCGGCTCTGGCATAGATGTACCTTGTGGTAAAACCCAAAAACACTGATTTGATCTAGACTCGAACGGGAACTGGTGCACGACAACGGGCCTTGCTGCACTCTTGGTTACGACACTCCCGAGGGATATGCTTAGGATAATTCTCATTTTCTTTACAAACCATTATGAAGGGTTTATGAGTATATACTTCCTCAAAGAAAATATTTCTTTTTATGATTATGGATTATATCCATAAATAGTTCAATTTATGTTAAGTATTTTACAAGTATGGAATTATGTATTTTGATTCATAAACTAATCTGGTTTATGCCATTGTTTATAAATGGCGCCTAGTGGAAGGAATGGAAACCGTATCAATGCATGCACTTCGTGTAGGGGTTGCCCTACTGCTCAAGATAATTATTTTGGATCTGGAGATATAACTAGTGCTGATCAACTTATTACCATACTGGGACATCTCACTCAGGTTATCAATAATAACCTTACTCATATGAAGCACCCTGATCCGCAACGTGGAGGATCAATGTTAGACCGCTTCATGAAGAAACAACCACCAATATTTAATGGGGATACAAATCCATTAGTAGGTGAGCAATGGATAAACTCCTTAGAGAAAATATTCCACGCCTTGGGGAGTAGCAATAGGGAGAAGGTTATCATGGAAGTTTACCACCTCACTGGAGGTGCCGATCAATGGTGGTCATTGATTCAAAATAAAAAAGGAAGATGAATAAGTATCATGTATGGAATAGAGGGAGTTTAAGGAAATTTTCTTATAAAAATACTCTCCACATGACCATCGAGCAGATATGGAAAGGCAATTTCTGAGTCTGAGGCAGAAGGAGGATAAGAATGTCGCAAAGTATGAGGCTAACTTTACAAGGTTAGCGAGGCATGCTGCAGATTATATACGTAACCAAAGAAGTATGATTGATCGTATCGTTGATGAGTTAAAACCATTTCTCCATTGATCTTTAGTATCACAATCTTTCTCAACATACGAAGATATAGTCTCGTGTGCAATCCAGACAAAAAAGGAATTCTCTAAGTCTTATGACAACAAAGTAAAGCAAGAGAAGAAGAGAATGGTGGAACAAGAGAAGGATAAATTGAAAAAGGGAAAGAAGGATTTTCCATTATGTGATAATTGTGGGAAGAATCACCCCGGTGCTTGCCTAAAAGGAATGGGAGTTTGTTATAAATGTGGAGAAAAAGGTCACCAGGCTCGTGATTGCAAGGGAAAGAAAGAGGCTATCAATGTTGAATGCAACAATTGTAGGGAAATGGGGCATTATGAAAATGAATGTCCTAAGCGTTAGGGAAACGTACCTCGGAAAAGGACAAGGGATCAAGGACAATCTTATGTTGTTACTACAGCTGAAGTGGAATAATTAATGTATTAGTGCTTTTGGACCCAAGGAATATATTCTGGTTATAAGAATAATGTGATATATATAAGTATTGTACTGCAGTACTTGTTTTTTTCATTAAGGTTTTAATATGATGAAGGTAATCATATTTTTAGTATGTGACAATAAGAGAAACATTACATTGTTTGGGGAATCTGATGTTACAATTGATTTTGGAATTTAAGGACCTTTTAGAGAAAGTCTGGACGGAGGTATTTTGGATAACTATAAAGGTTGGGATGGATTAAGTTGAACATTGAATAGTATTTTTTAAGGTTAAAACATTTCCGAAGATTATTTTTGGAATATTATAATACTATATTTTTAGGAAAATGACAACCTGCAGGGTGGGGCATAACCCGTCGCGTCGGACAAAGCTGCAGGAATCGAACCCACAACCATAGTGCGACATGCCTTTATTACCTACCACTAGCCTACAGGAAGTCCCTGGTTATTAAAAAAAGTTTTCCTAATATAAATGGTATGTGTTAATACTTTGAACCTTTTATGATTATGATAAATATAATATTTTTGAGTTCCATTATCTTTTTGAGTGAAAGATGAGTTTGTGGTAGAAATTAGTTATAGGTTGAAGCTCTACTTGTCAAGCATATATATATATATATACCTATCTCTTATTATATGAATAAATTAATTCTTAAACTTTATTAAAGGGATATTAAAACAAAACAATGTGTTATCCTAATACCTTATGTCTTGTCGAACTGATAATATTTTAAATCAACATAGATTGAAGGATTTGAGGCCCTCAATTTTACATTTGTTTGTGATTGATGACCTCAATCACTTCCTACAAATATTTATGTTTCTTCTCCAATTATATGTCTCTAATTTCCACCAATGTTCTCTTTATCGAGATCATAATTTGGTGGGGACTGTTTTATTTCCATTTCCCTCTTATTAAGGCAAAATTTTATTAACCTTATTTCCGATGTGGATTTTCCACAAAGGTATTTTCTATTTTCAACCTTTTATTTTCAAAGAAAATTTCAAATTGTGAGGATTCAGTTTATTGAAGGAGGGGAGAATGTAACACCCTGAGCTTCCACGACACGCTTCTCTTTCAATAATGCAATAGCTTGCATTGTACGCAAGTTCGAGATTCTAACACACCGCGACCAATCAAAGTAGTAGTTATGAATAGTAATACCCACTTTTTGAAATTATATAAATTTTATATTTCAAAATGTAATTCATTTTTGTATAAGGAATATCGAAATTATCCTAAGTTTATTTTTTTGTAATTTTCTGAGAACTTCCAATTTTCTATGAATAGAGAAAAATACTTAAAAACAACTTTTTTAAACAAAATAATTTATAGTGATAAATTATACTATTTAGTGGTTTTAAAGTATAATTAGAATATATTTTTACCATTTTATCTAATGGTTTTCATTATAATAAATTTCACTTTGAAATTAGACATAAAAAATTGTCAATCTTTTGATACATATTGTTTCTTAAAAACACGCTATTTGTTGTGACAGCAAGAATTAATTATAAAATTAATTAATGAAACTTATGTGTTTGGAATTTTTTAAAATAGACATCATTTTTGAATTCAGAATATCAATTATAGCTTAGGGTGAAATTTATGCATTGTTCTGAAAAGCTTTAATTTTTGATGAATAGTGAAACCACTAAGTGGTAGTTAAATAACTGATTTTTCATTTAAATGAATTATTACCACTTCTGGGATTTGATTTTCAAAAATCCGACATACATGGTTGTCTTTAGGAAGTAAAATTTAGTTCAATGGGATTAAAATAATTTTTTGGTGAATAGTAACTTTTAAGTTTAATTAATCGCGATTAAAGGTAATTAGTGAAATTTAAGGTAAAAATGGTATTATAAAAATATGAAATGACCATTACACTTGTCCTACAAATATTGTATGATTCATGGCCGACCACGACAATCCATGGGTCAACATGGGGACCCCATGGATCCACTTTGGTAGGAAAATGACATTAAAAACATTTTATTTAATGTTAAAATAAAAATGTCACAAACATGAGTCGTTTTACTAAAACAATTTTTAAATGGGGTTATAAAAGTCATATTTTTTTACTATAAATATTCATTAGAAACTTAAAAATATTTCCTACATAATGATATTTTTTTTATAATTTTTAGACATTAAATAAGTTAAATTATTTATGACACCATGATGATGCAGCGATTACCTCATTAATTAACAATTTCAATAAAATGGAAGGATAATGTAAACTCTAAGAATTACACATGTCCAAAGACTATTAGATGATAATATTTCGAACCCTTATCACCTTAGCCTCTAATTATATATGTTTGGGACCTTTAGAATCTGAAAAGCATTGTATAATAAAGTAACATTTCATTACTTTCCAAGACTGCCCCTCCTCTCCACTTATAAAAGGCCCCCACCACTACCACCTTACACACACTATCAAAGCCTTTTGGATCGTCCAACCTCTGCCCAAATACTCTCCCAACTTCTCTCCCTTACTCCTAGAAGCCTCACTTTGGGAAGAATTCTTCCCAAGGGATCCTTTGGCTCAAATCAAAAGAGTTACCTGATTTTAAGGTAATGTCTTCTCTTTTGTTATTTTGTTTTATTTTTCTTATCCGACCCATAAAATCTTTTTATTCATTTCTTTTGTAACAAATAATGTATCCTCAATATACTAGGATGTTGTTATAAGAATTATTCGAGCTACACTTACACACACCAATATCTAATGGTTAAAGAACATACTGTTTCTGTGGAAGGGGAATTTCTGCCTCACAAAACAATGATTGTTCAACACACATATAACACATTAAAAGGTGGACATTAAGATGTCACTATATTTATATATGATATAAAATATGTTTGTGTTTTACTTAAGCTTCTGTATTTTTCATTTATGGCATACCTTTATTGTTTCCATTATGGGTAAACGTGATATTTTCATTTTAGGAAGTGCGGACTACCGCCCCCTCAAAATGATTTGAATAGTTAATGCCATATGTGGGATTTATAAAGGATGGAGTAAATGATATTATATATGATATTATACGGCAATTATAATATACCATTATATCATTATGATTTCATTAAATAGGAAATAGAAATGAAAGTAGCGTTCATACGTACATACGGCTTACCCTCTCCATGAACGGTGCATTTCATTTCTTACCTCTAAAAGATATGGATTATTATAAATGCATGTATATAATGGATATATATGAGATATATGATATCTATATCATGAATATAATTTTGGAGATAATTGATATTTCACCACATGAACAACTTGTAATTATATGAAGTTTATTTTTGACTCAAGTACCAAAGAACGACAAAACCACCGTTATTAACTTAAATAATTACATAATGTTCTAAGTGATATAAAAGGAATAAAAAACTTGAAAAAGGTTCTTAAGCAATTATAAATTAAATCTAGTTTATTATTCTGTAGGTTAAATAATGGTCGAGTCAAGAAAGGACGCAAAGTAAGGGAACTTCTTAACCCGATTTCCATTCTTTGGGTTAATCTCCTACTTTCAAATTATGTAATGATATTATTATGTCATATTTTGTATTTATACTTTCTTTATTGTACATATATTGAATACACATAATATATCTATTTTATTTAAAAAATTATCTTTGTAAGGACTTCGTCTCAATCTTCTTTCATTGAGGTATATTTTGTTTTATACACAACTTTCTTTTATACTGTGTATAAACCCCTTTGACTTTTACATTTATTCAAAAGAAATATTTTTATATGAAGCATTTTTACTAAATGACAAAAGGAATTTTTTTGTCTTACGTATGCGGCAACACCGACTTCCCCACCGCCCTGACCATTATTTGAGTTTCGGCTTCCTCTACAATCATTATCCTTTTTAAAATCAAAAATAAATACCAAGTTTTATTTTTCTTTTATTTTGGTATTGAAAATGGTTTTGAAAGTGTTTTTATTATATCAATTTGTTGTATTGATATCTTGTGATTGAAATGTGAAAATGTTGTGTTTCCTTCATGCATGTTTTATGTGATATGATTATGTTATGGTTTATGATATGTTTAAACCTATCCATATGAGGAATGCATTGGACTTAATAAGTGACGGGTGGAGCTTGCCATAGATCCTCGATGCATCGGCAGGTCTCATGAGAAAAACTAGTGTCTCGGAACGAGGCATTGACAAAATCTTATTTGTGGTCTTGGCACGTGGCCTTGGCTACGTGGTTATGATAGTCTGGCATTATGCATTCCATCATTATAAAAATGGTTATTGATATTTCATGTGATTATTCGACTAGTAGAATATCCATGTTAGTAAGTAAATGGCATTATTTCATTTTACTTTTTCCATATTATCCTAAAGTTCAAGTTTAAAAGGCTTTTTTTTAGTTTTACATTGCCTTAAATGTTAATGTTTATTTATGAAAGCTTCTACTATATTGTTATCCTTACTGAGCAACTGAGCTCACCCCTTTCAATGTTTTAATATTTTCCAGGATGTGAAGAAATATTTTATGAATGACCTGTAGGGATAGTCAGGAAGGGGATATGAGTGTGGACTATGGAGACTTTGTTATTGTATTTTTTTCACTTTATGATGCAATGTAACATTTATGAATGTATCCAGTGTTTCCAAGGATACTAAACTAATCGGTCTTTTGAGACATGATCTTTTGTGATCATGCCAATGTTACGCAATAATGCACCGACTCTGGGTAACTGGGGTCGAGGCGTTACACACCCAACATTTGCATCGCTAAAGTAGAAAATCATACACAACTTTAACATCACAAAAATCATAAAAACAATCCCAAACTCAGGAAACATGGACTTCATTCCAGAACAAGTGTTATCGATGCACCAGTCAGATATCCATCATAGGTTTTGACACATTCCTAATACTCCTATCAACCATATCCCAAATAGTAGAGACCATAGAAAGAAACTCGCCTGATACCACATTGAAATGTACTGACCTAGAAGCCACTAAATCGGTGCTCTGAGCCGGTTTTCCACAAGGCCACAAGCGCGCCTCCCATGTATGCCAGAGGATGCCGACTAGTAGTGAGGGCCTAGGGTGTGATATTTGGGTGACTATTTCCTCATACGAGAGTATGAAAACAGTAAAACTAACTAAGTATCATACATAGTGGAAAGTAAACAGAGTGTGGAAGCAATAAACAACTAAAATAAAACAAGATGTAACAGTAAAATGTTGTAAAAGCCCAAAAAACAATGCAATAAAATACAAAACTAGTCACCCACTGGGCCGACCATATAGATACAAGTACAAAAGAAACTGAAAGTAAAAGTACATGGCTCTGCTAATAACTCCAAGATAAACGACATACCCGATATCCATACATTTTCGAACTATATCAGCCTGATCAGTAGAACCACTCAAGGAACTCCTCTCAATCATGCAACTCTAGGCTTCATCCCTATCCACCATGAAACTCGTGCTCATCCTAAAAAAGAATAACTAAGGTCGACACATACACCGAGGTGTATGTGAAAGGGTGAGAAACAAGCCCACTAGGGAATCTCGATAAGCAACCTAAAAATATGTTGCTAAGTGTATGCAACAACAATGTGCTCAGCCTAGCTGGAACACAATAAAAGAAGTAAACCAAACTCGCAACCATAGTCAAACCTAGGGTATGTAATCCTTGTGAACTGGGAAAGTGCCATCATGTATGTCCATATCTATATACGTTCACATGTATAGTTCCATACCTATACACATATACATAAATATGAATATTTATGATTAGGTGATTAAAATAAAAAGAAACAACATCCGAAGTCGATCCTTAGGACCATAAGCCTGATGTCCTAGACATCACGTGCATGGGAATCTAGTTGGACGTCATTCCACTCAAGTCATGTATCAATGAGTCAATCTATGGGTTCGTAATACCATCAACATGTACCTTCTTTGGTCAATGCCGGAATTATATATCTAAGCAAGCTAATCAAAAACAAGTAACCCTCTTGGAAGTACTCACAGCCTGACCCCTCTGGTTCAAACAATCAAACACATGTAACCCTCTAAGAAGTACTCACAGTCTATCCCCTCTAGTTCAGCTTTAACAAAGACTCTCTGAGGAAGAACTCACGGTCAATTCTCTTTGTAGTCTCGTATCGGTAACTAAAAGGAACTCTAGGGAAGTACTCAACATCCAATTCCTCTTGTGGATAGAATTGAGGAACTACAGACACTCTGAGGGAGCACTCAACATCCACCCCCTATGGTCTCATAATTTAAAAGTAAACAGACACTCTGAAGAAGCCCTCAACTTCCATTTCTCCCTATGGTCTACTACACCAGGTTCTCATGGCCTTGTATATGTAAATATTGCTCAATGATATATGAAATCCGATGTAAACCTCGAGAACTTATGGTCTAATAATCTACATTATATCACAACATGTCAGATAAAACCACTTCATCCTAACAATACTAGGCATGGAAAACTAAGCAGCCTAACAGGAAAAGCTAGACCAATGGGTCAATATCAAGAAACATGGGAAACACATAAACAACAAGGTAAATTAATCTATTAACAAACAAACCACCTCTACTCTGGCACACAAGGGATAATAGGAATTCCAACAAACAAGAAGATGCCCTCCTGCATTAGGCTCAATAGCCACCAAACCGGAAGCACCTCTGGTAACCACTACTACATCAGCAAACCAAGTCAGATTTAAACAAATGAGTGAGGGTGGTCCGAACACCCAACCCAATAATACATCCAAAGACCCAAGGGATTACCAGTTTGGAATGGGTTCTAGGTGACACCTGATCAACATATCTACCCAAACCTGATGTAATTACTCGGATTTCGTCAAACAATGAGCACCCGATGAGTCCCTCAAGTCAAAAACTGAGGATGCATCATACTCGGGATCCTCCAGGTAAACACATGCGAAGGAATCCTACACAGTATCCTTAGAGAAGAGTAAGGGAGGAATCATACAAAAGATCCTCAGATGAAGGACTAAATAGGAATTATATAACATAGGTCCTATGAAAGGAAAGAAAATAGAGAGACCCTACAAGGGACTCCCTAGGTCAGCACACAAGTAAAGGCCTCTCCTAGGGGATCCTTGGAAGTAACCAGTCTCACGGACTCATAGGCCAAAAGGGAACATATCACAAGGGGGAAGTCCTCTAAAGAATATGTTATGAGAGATATCTCACATCTCATCTCATATTAATGGTCTCAACTAAGTTATTCTGAACACCTATCCTATCATGCACACCAAGTCTCACTCTCAGGTGTTAACTGAACTCGATAAATGGAGGAAGAACCTCTCCATTTATATTGAAACCCACAAAACACCATTTATATGACTTCTAAATGTAAAAATTATTCCACCATTGCGATCTTCATAAAAGAATGCTCATAATGGACTACTCACATTCCCAATTCTGACTTCCAGGGCCCAAGATATCCCAAAACTACAAAGTTGAAGTAGTATATGGCCTGAACACATGGCTAGACCCATGGGGTATGCCTATGTACACAATGTGAAATTTACTATAAAAAGTGTGTACTCTTCACAAAAAGTCACTCCATGTGTGTTTTCACCCGAACATATGCCCATGTGCCACTACACGGTGTGTACTACATAAAAAACCACGATTCCATGTCTTATTTTACACAGTCAGTCACACAGATATCCACTACACGACGTGTACTCAATGTACATGACATGTAATTTGGAAAAATTCTTCTTCCATGAAAAAGAAGAACACATGGTGTGTTCCCCTGGAACAAACGCTGTGTATTCTGGGTTTTCTAACAGGAAATGCCTCAAAATGCCTGAAACACCAATTATTGCTCCTAAAACAATAGATCCAGCCTTAAGAGACCAAAAGAAAGCAATATAAGGATTTAAATAATTAAAAGAACATTTTTAAAGGGTATATATGGAAAAAAAATAAATGACCCTAACTTCGGGCAGAAACCGTTGAAGCTTCGCTTGATTTCATGGCTCATGGTTGTCGCACACCGACTCAGCGTGTCTAGAGCTTTGAATCAGTACCCCTATGGCATCCCAACTCCCTCCCTTTCTCAAACTACAATTCTCACCAAAAGACACGAACAAAGAGGAGTCATAGGAGACATGCACAAGTAGGGGGAGAAAAGAAGAGAAAGATGAAAAGAAAAGAAAAGCCAAAGAAGAAAAAGGGGTTCGGGCCGGCCCCAACGCCCAACATGAGTTTTTTCTTTCCCTAGGCTGAATTCCCCATTATAGACTCAACGGTGTAGAATAAATCTCAATAAGACGCTCCATTCAAAATTTATTGACAAATGATCCTACGCAAATAATTTAATATTTAATTTAATAATAATAAATATTAAATAATCTGCTAAAATATGAACAACTCATATTTCCTCCAAACTTCTGTCTTTGGGTAAACTCCCTATTTCGGGACCAACGAAGTTGTCAGAAAAATTATTCAAGATCAGCTGGTAGGGCTAAATGCCCATTTACCCCTCACTAGCATCAAACAACAAAAATTCAAATTTCTGCTCAAAATGACTGTCCGAAAAAACATGGGTTATTACAAAATATTCCTTAGTATTCACTAATTTTTCTAAGGAGATCCAAGAAGTTGAGGCCAAACTTGAGGAATACCAACAGACCAAAAATTTGACTAACTAGATTCAAGAGAACCATGATGAGATGGAGTAGGTTCATGATGACGATGAATTACCTACTGAGCTACATGTGGGACATCCAAAGATTTGGACAAATTATGGAATGAGTATTAGGTACAACTTGTTCTCATAGATCCCTAAAAAGTAGAAGAGCCAATACCATTTCATTTCACTCTATCCAATTAAGAGAAGGACACCGCTATTGTGATGGAATTTGAAGAAAATATTGAGGAGGATGACTACCAGTCTCCATTCACAGAGATCCAACTTCAAGAGGAGCTCATCATTGACAAATAGATTGAACCAAAACCAACACAAGGAGATGATACTTACTTGAACTCTTTATTTTTTTTATTCACTCTAATTTGAGTATCACTCCTAAAATAATTGAATTTTCATATTTTTTCAATCCTTACGTTTCCTTAGGGGAAGATTAAGAAACAAAACATACACATATTAAGCAACACATGAAGCTCTCTGATTTTGATAAACATGAATTTGAGGACTCCCATGAAGAAGTATAATTAGCAGAGTATAAGTAAGTCAAGATAGAGGATGCTCATATTTAAAGGGAGAAATTTCTTATTAATAATTTAAATTTAAATTTTATTCATGTAAAAATAACTTATTACTTTCCATTTAAATATTCAAACCCTACTGCCTAAATTGAGCCAACGCTAGAAAATAAATAGAAGGTCTCACAAGTAGAAAATGAGTAATAGGATGATTCATAATTCATCCAACACCCTCTATGAAAGATATACCTAATTTCAAAGGGGATGGATATGGTATACTCTATCCATGGATCTTTCCTCACCAATAAGGATGAAGTGGAACATGGGAAAATCCACATGTGGTGGATAAAATCCAAAAAGATACACCCACCATTAAGAATATGGATAATACCTGGTTCTACCCTATAGAGGTAGTAAAAATATAGGACCCACTTGGTGGATCATACTAATATTTATCTTTCTACTTGTTTTTTATTAATTTATATTTTAATTTTATTATTCATCATGTAGCCCACTCCCTATTATCTTTTTGAAATTAAATGATATGAACCATGTGCTTAATTGAGTAATTTAATTTTATAGGTTCATGATGCTAGATGGAATTCCAAAATATCCCAGGAAGAAATAAGACTAATATTTATGGAAGAACGAGTTCATTCTTATATTCTTTATGTTCAAACTCCGTATTTTTTTTTCTAAAACATGTTTCAGCATTAAAATTGGAATTACAGGAAAATTCTTGAATTATTTCATTACTTGAATAATCTAGGATAAATGAGTTTCTTAGTAATCCTATGATTATTTTTTTATTTCAATATCAATGAAATTTAATGAGTAAAATGAATAATTGAATAATTAAAATGAAGAATGGATAATAAAATAAGGTCTCATGATTTAATGTAATTGGTTGATTCATATAAATGAAATTTACCTATCATTTCTTATTACTTGAATTTATGAAATGCATGTGAGTTGATTTATTATTATTAGTCATTCCTTGCGTGATTTTACAAAATCATATGTTCCATTACCAAGTGTATTTGTAGACTAAGTAATTTTAGTTTTATCTTGATCATATTTCATCAGTGATCTTGGGATATTCCACCTACTAGAACATTAATTTAAACTTGTAAAAACTATGAATGTGCACAAAACGTTTAAAATGTGTGAGACATCTTTTTAAAACCCATTATCCCTGAAAACATCTTTACATCAATCCTTGTTTATCCCATAGAGACAATTAATGATCTTAATAGAAATGAGGCATGTTTCAATCCATTATTATCCACTTCTACCCTCCTCTTAGCATTTTCATGATATTTTATAGTGGGGGTGAATGGATTCATAGTAAATAGGATAAAATAAATTTTAAGGAAAAAGTTATGGGGTCCTAATCGTGGAGATAAATATTGTTTTTTGGTTCATTAACTATAAATTATTTTTTTCCCTTCTTGAACAAAATGAAAAAATTGGAATGGGTTGTGACTTAGATTAATAAAAAATCACCACCACTAGACCAATTATTTTTTCTCATATGTGGTTATGTGGTGGATGTGAGGTTTATTCTAAACATAACTTTTTAAAAATAAAAGAAAAATGAAAAAGTGTTTTGAGAAAGAAAAAAAGTTATAAAAGTAGATAAAAATTTAAGAAGCACATAATTCATTATTATTTCATTATTCAAGACCTTACATTGAGATTGGGAAGTGGGCTTTGTATTTTTAAGGGGAGAATGTTACTAAATTTTACTTTTGATATCATGTTTTATACTATAGAGAGAACCCCCCCCCCCCCCCCCTGAGCCATAATTTTTTAAACATCAATTCCTACACACCTTAAGCCACAGATTTATTTAAACAATGATTGAATAGACCCCCTGATTTTATTTCCCATTTTATCTTTACAAAGTGGAGAAAAGAGATCCCATACAATACTATTTACATGTCAAATTTTTTCATGATATAAGGATAAATCTATTTAAATTATATCATGAGTTATGAAAGAAAAGATTAAATGATAGTTAGTTCATAATTTGGCATGTCTAATAACAATTAATTAAGGAACTTGAATTAATGAAGGGATAAGTTCAACTAATTCCAAAATAGAAAAATTAAAATTCTTATTTTGATTGTTTCTTTTAAAATTTATAATTTAAATTGATATTTTATGTATAATTTTTTAAGGTTTTTTAACATTGTTAATCATTTGATTTTATTGTTTTGAACTTTTAATAATGGTAACATTGGTGGCCTCTAAATTCTATGTTGAGATTTAATGCTTAAGGACAAGCATGGTTAAAGTGTAGAGGTATTTGACACACATAAATTTAATTCATACTTTTAATCAATATTAAATTATTTTAACTTAACTTTAATGAATAATTCCCATGAATTATAATTTTTTACTTAAATATGGGCGTTCATAATTATGGAATTAAAATGGCCTAATAAAAATAAATTATCAAGGAGTTGAAATTTGGAATTTATTTCTACATTCTGTTGAAATTTTATTTTGGGTGTTTTATTTTTCTGGTGTAAAAAAATTATTAAGACTCATTCCAGCCCATAAACCATGGTATTTTTCCACATATCTAAGACTAAGATGGCTAGCTTGCTAAGACACCTTAGGAGATCCAGATCGATATGACCAACTTGAGCATGGGGACCAATCCCATTTAGGAGTTTCCCAATGGGATTCATGTCTATGGGGAGTATAATTCTGGCTACCGACCACACGGGACATATGGCATGCGGTGTGTGCATGTGTTTTTAGGATCCTATCTGGGAACAGGCTGCTGAGATAAGTTCCAGGGGAGTTTCAATTTAAAATTTCACCCTTTTGCTTCTCACTTTTGTTATGGGGAAATAGTCCTAATTACTGTTCACTTATTTAATGAGAAGTGTTTCTCCACTCCTTTTCTATTGTTCCATGCCTCAGATACAAACCTCCATGATCCTCCATCAATCAAGCTCACCAGCCACCGCTACTTCTCATTAGGAAATGCCATGAAACCTACTGACCAAGGTCAGGCTTGGGATGTAGAACCACCGCCGAAGATCCAAACCTAATGAGATCAAAACTACAACCTCATATGAAACCCATGAAAGAAAATTTTAAGCTTTATCTGGACACCTATAAGGCTTAAAATGGAAGAGCTCCCACTATTAAGCCACACCACCACTATGATTCTTCCATACATGCTCACCTCCACAACTGCACTACAATCAAAAATGCCACATCACCAAACCACCATGCATTCCATGAACCACCTAAGTAGTGACCCTATTATAATGGTCCCACTAAAAATTATGAAACCTATAGATCTCATGGTTGTTTTTAAAATTCATCTTTGGGTCTCATGGTAGTTTAAAGGATATTTTTATTCAAAATTTGAGCTGACATCTAGGGGAAAAACCAAGCCCTGAACAAGGAAGTATTAAGGAAATAATCCTCTATAAATAGAGTAGGACTTTCCACTACCAAAGGAGTCTACACCTACCGGTATAAGTGGATGATGTGGTATAGAATACTTTATTCTTTTTTTATTTATTTCTTTTATTTTTGTTTTAGTTTTATTTTATGTAATTTTATTTTTATTTTCGAAAAATAATTATTTCAAGATTTTTTATTAATGTTTATATCCCATCCATACATCCGTCATCGTTATTATTATTATTCTTTTAATTTCATTATTAACTATTTCAATATTTGAATTTTCTTTTCTTTTCTTTTCTTATTTTATTTTATTTTATATTCGCTCTCCCTTCCTTCTTAATTTTTTTTATTTTTGGGATTTCATTTGATTAAATTTTATTTCCCTCATCATCATTCTCTATTATGTTTATTTTTTTTCCTTTTCTTCTTTCTTTTCATACTACTATGAACTCTCACCCTAAAAAATGAAGGGTTAACCCAAGTTTTGGCATGAGGGAGGTAAGTGGTGTTTTCATTCATTCTACATAAAAATTCATATGTTTTATTTACATTTGTGGAAAGAAAGAGTGAAGTTCACTTATGTGTTGGTTTCCCACTAAGAAATTGAACTCAAAATAATTTCAATACATTTATTAAATATTTTCCATCCCTTTTACAAGATAAAAGCTCTTTATATGATGGAGTTAATCAATTCATAGGATGAAATGACATATGATAGAGCCAGATCATGGAATATGTCACACTATCAAATATGGATTTTCCATCAACCATTATTATAGGAGGAGGTGGGATTTATATTTCGATAGTAATTTGAGATTTATCACCACAAAATAAAATAATAGCAGTTTAAGAGTGATATTTTATGATTAACCTATCAAAATATATTTAAACACCACAAGGAGAGTGATGAAACCCATAAAAAAATCCCAAAAGGACAATTTCTTTCCCTTCTAATCACATTATGACATTACATGTTAGTATATATCTTTTAATTTCACTTATCTTCTAAAATTCCATTACGTTCCTACAATAGATAAAAACAACAAAAAGTAAGTATTTCAGGTTAATTAGATTATGTTGTTTAAAAATTTTGAATATCCTCAAGTGAAGAAACCCCACCCATCCTCCAGGATGCATTAGGAAAATAATTTTTCTTTCACACCCTATGATAGGAATACATTAGCTTACACCTGTGGATGACCTTGATACCTATGATAGTATATTGGATGGCTCTCACAGAGCTTTATAAAATGAGGGCGTAGTTGGAGGACATGAAAAGGAATGGATTCAAGAGACACAATGTTTCCCCATAGGAGTCCATAGTATTGTTCAATAAGATGGTGGATGCGAGTTTGAGGTTATGCATAGATTATCAGTTCCTGATCTAGTTTACCTTGAAGAATAAGTATCCACTTCTGAGGATCAAAGGCCTTTTCAGTCAGTTGAGTGGGGAATTATTTTTCTCAAAGACTGGCCTCAGATCAGGCTATGACCAACAATGAGTACGATATGAGGATACTATGAAGAAAACATTCATATTTCACTATGGTTACTATGATCACCTGTTTATTCACTTCGACATGATGAATTCACTAGTAGTGTTTTTGGGGCTCATAAACCAAATCTTTCAACATTTCTTAAATTGTATTTTGGTGGTCTTCATTGATGATATAATAGTGTACTTGATGTAAGAGGTGGAACACGCATGACACTTGAAGATGGTTCTAGAAACTCGGAGAACACCATATTTATGGGATATTCTCAATGTGTAAGTTCTAGATTTAGGAGTTTGAATTTATGGGACATGTTATCTCAACTAATGGTGTAGTATTAGAGCTAGAAAATTTCTAGGTAGTGTTATCTTGGGAGACACCCAAGAGCGTGATAAAGGTGTGTAGATTTATTGGGTTAGTAGGATAATAAAAAACATTTGTGCCTAATTTCTCCAAGATATTGGAACCTTTAAATTCTTTGAAACAAAAATAGAATCCTTACATGTGTATCAAAAGTTTTTTATAGACTTTTCAGGCGTTATAGAATAGGTTAACAAGAACCCCATTCTTGAGATTATTGAAGGAGGGTGTTGAGTATGTAGTGTTTTGTACCACTTCAGGGACTAGAAATGGTTGTGTACTGATGAAGAGGAAGAATTTTATTGCCTATGGATCTTGAGAGTTGAGACCGAACAAGAAGAACTATGTGACCCATGATCTTGAGTCGGTAATGATAGTCTTCTCCTTGAAGATGTAGAAACACTACATAATGGGTGAAAAATTTATCATCCACTCAAACCAAAAGGGTCTCAACTATATATTTTCTTAGAGGATCTTAAATTTTGACAGAGGTGATGGATAGAGTTCATATTGGACTATAACTTCAATATTTTCTCTACTCATAGGAAGGGGAATGTAGTGGGAGATGCTCCCAGTAGGATATAATATTCTCATTGTTGGTTGAGGAATCATAGAAGTTAGTCTCATTATAGTTTTCCATAGGGGAAATGGATGGTGATTCATATATTTTATTGATGGTTACAACCCAAAAACTTTTATAACATGTTAGGAAAGATCAACATAGAGATACCAACTATGATATTTTATATACTCAGATATACACTGAACATGCCCAAGTTGGATTTTCTAAATATGGGAAGCATGTTATCCTTTTCAGAGGATGGAAAATTGTACTAGTTAATTATCAGGAGGAAGTTATGAGGTAGTTTTATACATCCCCATAAGAGGTACATCCAGGTGTGGAAAATATGTTCCCAGACCTATGGAATACATTTTGGTATCCAGACGTGAATAAGTTTATATCATATCTTGTCTCAAGATTCCACACTTTATAGCCAGTGAAGGCTGAGAACTATGTTCCAATGGGATTATCTCAACCTGTTGAAGTTCTATAGTGGAAGTGGTATAGAATATATATGTATTTCATGATAGGGTGACCAAAAATGTCCACATGACAAAATTATATATGGGTGATCATAGGAAAACTCACCAAGTCATACCACTTCCTAGTTATTTAAGAGAAAGGTTTAGTAGAGAGTTTTGGACTCCTTTACATGTAATATATAGCCCAACTATACCATATCTCATCAATGATCATTTCAAACCATTTTTATCTATTCATGTAATGATTATAAAGATGATTATATAGGGGAATTGAAATCTGCTGCATTTGAGAACAATGTTTCACCCCTAGCCTAATGGAAAGACTAGATGGACCATTTAGGTCCTAGAGGACATGATGCAGGCTTTCATGTTAGACTTTATCCATAGTTGGTACGATCATCTACCCTTTTTAGAGTTTTCATATAATAATAACAACCATTCCACCATTTTTATGGCACCCTTTCAGGACTTATATGGGTGACCCTACAAGTCACCACTTTCTCAGATTAATCCTAGAAAGTTAGCACTCATGGACCCATAGTTGGTGAGAGTTATTAAAGAAATAGTGAAGATCATCTAGGAATGGATGAAGACTACATACAACCATCAAAAGTCCTATTCATACCAATGATATAACCCTTTGGAGTTTGATAATGGAGACCATGTGTTCATAAGTTCTCACCTGAATATGGATTACCAAGATTTGGAAGGGGTCACAAGTTATATCTAAAATTAATTATCCATTTTTAGATATGACACATATTTAGAGAGGTATATTATCTCTTGGATATACTGCTACAGTTAGACCTGGTACACAATGTCTTCCACATGTCACATTTGAGGAGATATTTACATGATTCATTTAATGTTATCAACTGAATTGAGGTAGAAATAATTGATAGAGATACATTTTAAAATTATCTAGTAGAGATCAATGATTGGTAAAAGGGATTTCTCTATGGGAAAGAAATTATTTTGGTGCATGTCTGGTGGAAGCATGAGAATCTTTAGGAGAGAACTTGGGAGTATGACACTCATATACGAACTCGGTATCCACATATTTTTGAGTTGTCCTTTTTTCTTTTCAAGTAGAAAATCCATATAGTGGGGAGAAATTAAAGAACTTTTTTCCATATAAATCATTGAAATTTTTCTATTAATATTTTTAGTGATAGGTGGTGATACGAAATTAGATTCCGAGGAACGGTGAGCCCGAAATTGATATTTTAATAGAATATTAAATATAATAATATAACATGCACACAATTTTCATAAATAGTGTAATAACTTAAAGGAAGTCTCATATTGTAAATATAAGATAGATATTGAGTCCAAAATGTGATCTTTACCCTAGGTGTGACCTAATCGTTTTCGATATCACGTGTTTTTTAAAAATTCATCATTGATGTAAATAATAGAAATAAATAAATTGAATTAATTAAATTGTTTTTTTGGCACAAACACCTAGGACCCATCTATAAATACCCTGTTATGGGTAATTCCTATGGTTAACATCATAACCATGGAGACATAGAGAGGGTATGTTTTTGAGGAACTGGTGAATGACATCAGATCGTAGGATCAAACCATTATCTAAAGGATCACCAACGACATCTGAGTTCATGAATCTTTCCAATGACTATGACACATGATCATTATTCATCAGTGACCAATATGAACTTGGGTTAGATCATAATGTTATTTATATTTATCCCCATTTTATTATTCCATGATGAAATAAAATTAAATCAACCAACATATTTATTTTTAGATCGGTCATTCTATGGTTATGGGTTTATTTTTAGGGATTTAGGGGTTTGAAATTGTTGATTATTGTTTTTTGTTTTTAATTTTTTATTATAATAAAAATGGGAAAGGAAACACCAAATGACATCCAAGTATCATTAATATTTTATTTTTTATGTATTTCTCCCATGCTTCAACACATGTTCATTGCTAATAATTTCATTGTTCCATAGTTCGACGAATACCGGGTATTTGATAGTTTCCCAACCATTATTTAGTAAAATGGATTGACACCAAATGAATGGATTGTGATCAAGGATATGATAAAGTATTGATGATATAAGATGATTAAAGAAGGTAGATAGAATCATATTGGAGGTCCCTCATTCCTCAGTTTGGAACATGATGATGGAATAGGTGATATCAATGTTGCCTAATCAAATCAGATGGTAAGATTCTAGTGAGTAATGATGGAAAGTCTCGGCCGGGTCTGATCCCCATTTACCAGCATTATTTATTATGTGACCAAAGTCTGGAGTAGTGAAAGGTAATGCATGAAGGATATATATGTTTCCTAGAAAATCCCATAGTACATGACATGTAATCAAAAGATAGATGCCTTGTGGGGCCTTGGATATGGTACTAGGGTTTCCATGGAAGATATAAGTATCCCACACCATGTGGTACCTACAACATACCTTGTGACCCATGTCTAGTGGCTTGGCATGTATCTCAGAGGATACATGGTTATAGACATATACAATCACATGGAAATGGGTAGAGTACACAATCACGTCCTAGTACTTGGACAAAACATGGTATATGGAATGACCTTAGTACATTTGAATAGACAATATGAACATGGGAATGAGATGATGTATATAGTCATAGACATGTGAAATTATAGAATTAGATTTATATAATATTTACCCAACTTACACCTCATGCACTTCTTCAAATATAGCCTGTAGACCTTATTCCCCTCATCATGGAAAAGATTTCTCATGGGCATGTTCCCTTAATCCATCTATATGAGGGTATAGTATGGAATTATGTCTTGAGAATAAGATTATGATCCCTTATAAGGGATTAGTTTTAGATAGAGTTGTGGGAATCCCTCCCTGAGGTGGGGATGAGATCCTCTATAATCTTTTTCCCTAGGCAGGGTTCTAAGAATTGACATGACCAACTATACATGGGCATCAATCCCCTACATAGTGAGTTAATCCAGATTGTGTTTTTGGTATACCCCATGGCCCTAGGTGTGATCCACACCTATGTATTGATCACTTAAAACTTCCAACGTGTACTTACTTATGGAAAGATTTGAAGAGCACAACATCTCGAATGGAATCCATCAGGGTTATCAGCTCCGCATAGTTAGTTCTCTTAGGTGAGTGTGATTACAGACTGTCAAACATAATTTTTGGATAGTAATGTTTTAGTGGCCTTACCTTGAGACTTAATGTCTATCATGAGTATATCTGTATGGTTTATTGTATGTATCCTATTATAATTGAAATATCTTATGATGAGATGAATACCCTTGATGATTTTTTCTTAGTGATTTCATGGTATCCTACTATGTATTTCTATAATCACACCTACATGGGATATTCCCATACATATTGTGTCTTATACAAATGGATGACCATTCAACATGGTTCTTAGTATACCTGGACCAACCATAGATTAGTTTGGTCTAACTATACTGTGGTTCATATTAGGAGTCCCATTTGAATATTTTCCCCTCTTTATAGTAGGTTTGAATTCATTTTATTTTTTGGGGGGATTTTATTCATCCCTTTATGATTTCTATTATTATTCTTTGTACTTAGATTATGGGCTTTAGATATATGCATGCATTTGGTATCAAATGTATTTTACATTTACGAATGGTATGGTCTTATAGATGTGTGTGTATAAGTACTTTAGGATAAGGAATCCCATGTGAGTGTTATTCCTACCCGGTGATAGTCACCATCCTATGATTAACTGTAGGGGGGCTTGAGGTAGTCACACTCGACTTAACACAATCCTTCTAGGCCCTAGTAGGAAATTTTGTGAAAATTTAGCACCGATAATATATTAATATTATATAAGGTCAAATAAATTTCCATTTTTTGTTACTTGAAAACTATTTTAACTATTATTCCCTAGAAAATGTCCAATTAGAATCCAGTAAGTATTTTTAAATATATTTAAGAATATAACCACAAATTAAAACATTATAAGCATAAAAAATTATTAATGAATTTTTGGTTTGAATTATTGAATCAATATTTATAATAACCTCATCTAAAAGATGATATCTATGTGTTTTCCATGTTCATTAAAGAGGGTCAATCTCCCCAAAAACATGTTCATTTTCATTTTTAGGTTCAATCTTTACAGAATAAAAATCTCTAAATTCTTCTTCAATCCCATCTAAATCATAATTCCATTCATTAAAATATTTATCATCAAATATTTCATGTATATACTCTTTTATCATTATGTTTTTTTTATAAATCCTATATTATTTATTAACATTTGAATAAACTAAAAATATAAATTCATTATATTATGAATCAAATTTATCAGAAGAATATTTAGTGTTAAGAATATAAACTATACAACCGAATACTCTAAAATATCCAACTTTTAGTTTACTTACATTCCAAATTTCATAATATATGTTATTTAAAATAGGTTATAAATGAATTATATTAGACACATAATAATCTATACTCAAATATTAGTCCCAGAAACATCAAGGTGTTTTAAATTCATTTAGTATGGTTCTAGAAATTTATTATAAAATTTAGTTTTTTCATTTACACTAATCCATTTTGTTGTAGTGTTATAGGGGTTGAATAATTATGTGTATAACCATTATCTTCATAGAAATTTTAAGATTATAGATTTACAAACATTCCACCTCTATCACTTATAATGGATAAAATTAAGAATCCCTTCTTATTTTAGATTGGATTTCAATAATCATAAAACCTCATTTTTTCCAAATTTTTGAGTTAGAAAATAAACCCATATAAATCTAGAAAAGTTATACATAATTATAAAAACACATATTTTACTAAAAATTATATAAATTTTTATTAGTATAAATAAATCCTTATTAATTAATTAAAGAGGACTTATAGTTTTTACATCTTTAAAAGATCTGAAACTCTCTTTATGATGTTTACCTTTTGTAAAAGTATCCCAAATATCGGTGATGTTTGGCTTCAATTATAGAATACAGAGAACTTTTTTGTGTGTATATATCTTGTATAGTATCCTAAAATTATAATTCCTTAGTATCTTATGCCATAAGATGTCATTTGACTATATAAACCTTAAGTACTTAACATTTTAGTCAGTGATCTTAAAAAATTGATAGAATATATTTTAAATTATTGATTTTTATAAAACATGATAGATTCATCTTTAAAAACAATAAATTTATCATTTTGTAATTTTGAATTTATTCCAACATCACATAGTTTTCACATAATTATAAAATTATTTTTAGTCATTTAACATATAATAATTTTTTAATCATAATAGATTTTAAAATTTCAACTTCTCGAAAACCTTTAACATTTCCTTTGAAATTATCACCAAAAGTTACATTAACTCCTTCACGTCTATTAAATGATAAATTTTTTGATGCATCACCATAAATGTTCTTGGAACATAAATTATCCTTGTACCATTTTTAATTTTTCATACTCCCAATACAAATAACCAAGAAAATTAGATCTATGAGAATTTTAGTACCCCTGAAAATTCGGTTATAATAGGGTTGGAGAATGTATTCTTTGGAATCAAAATAGATTTCGGAAATTTATTCATAGTAAATTTTGGGGATAAATATTTATAAATAAAATGTTTTTTGTGTCCAATAAATTATGTAAATATCAAAGAAAACTCATTTTCATAATTTTTCTTCATCATACATCTAAAATAAGTGTTCGGAGATACACTTACTTTTAAACATTAAAAAAATGTTTTATAAATTTTGGGTAATTTATTATCATAAACAATACTAGTCTTATAATTATTTATTCTATTAATTATTATTATTTGATCATAACTTTTATTTTTTTGAAAAATCCTAGAAATATCCACCTTTAAATTTCTAAATTATTTTTTGAGCATGTTATTTTCATATAGAACAAATTTAAAATTTCATGCCATAGCCTCATTATTTTTTGAAATATAATAATTAATTATATGGTTTTACATTTTTAAGATGTTAAAATATTAATAAATTTAATCATCATTAAATGAGGTACAATTCCTTATATTTTTATTTTCTTCAAGAGTGGTCTTATTTTCCTTAACATGTTTTTATTCTCGTAGATGAGTTCCTTGTATATTTGTAGAATGTGAAAAATATAATACTGTAAAATTTAAATATCATCATATAAATCATAAAATAACGGGTTTTAAGAATTAGTTGATTCAGAACTAGATTCAAAAACCTAATTAAAAGAATACATCAAGAAAATATTTACCATGTAATTTTCAGACCCAGATTATTCACTGGAATCTAAGTCCTCTATACATCTCTATCTAGATACACATGTTCTTTTGTCCTACCTATTCATATTTTTTTCTATTTTTTTACATTTAGTTTTATTATGTCCCTTTCTCCCATATTCATAACATGTTACTTTTAGAAATTTATTAAAAATAAAATTATATTTTTAGCTCCCATTGTGATAATTATTTAGATAATCTATTCAATATATTCTTCAGTATCCTTTATTTTTTTTATAATCCATCATAAATATGAGAAAAATCATCTATATCATATCTTTATAGCTAAAAATATAATGTGTAATTAGTAACATTCAAAGAGTGAAATGAAATTCCATTTCTTACAACATTATTATTCATCAATATTCTTATGATATAATTAGTATTTTAATAAAAATTGAATGAGCTCATAAAGTTTATATTTTTTAAAATCCTTGATATCACTTATATAAATCTATTTTTCATGCTATTTATTTAGAAAAGCTCTAAGAACAATATTAAAAATAATAATTTTATCCATTATTTCACCCCAATAATTTATACCATTAACAATTCTAGTAAATCAATAAAACATTTGATTAACAGTATCATCATGATAGATTTTAGAATCTTGATACTCAACTCTAATAATTCAATGTTTAATTTATATAAGCTTATCAAATCCATATTGTGTTACTTGAAGTATTATCCAAATGTCATATATAGTACTGCATACTAACATATGACTAAACAAATTTCATCATATTTCACAATATAAAATGTTCATTACTCAATATTTTAAAAAATGAAAAACAACATTGTTACCAGTTAATGTTTTATAATTTATATCAAATAATTTATATGGTTTTACTATAATGGTCTAGTGATCAATACTTAGCTACTTGAGATAGCCTTCCATTTGATGATTCCAAAGTCTATAGTATGCACCATTAAAGAAGGGAGGTCTTTGAGGAACCAATCCATATTTAGTACTTATTATTATCATATCTAAAATTTATTTTACTTATATGATTATGTCTAGGATATGGTTAACAAAATATGTATAACTAGAATTATTATTACACGGTCCAGGATTTGATACCAATTGGTTGGTCCCATATATAATCTTATTAAATTGTCAAGAGAAGAGTGAACTGAAAACATTATAAAATTTTAAAATATTATAAAATTTGTTTTTAAAATACTTTTAAACTCTAAAATAAAAATAAAAGGAACAAAATTATTTTTATAGAAGTTATATTCAAAGTGATCTTATATATACTATTCACACTCTTAACATGAGAGTAAGAAAGCGACTATAAAGTGACTAGACCTATGAATTGGATTTAAAACCCTTAGAAAATTATTTTTTCAACCTAGAGGAACAACTATTAACCTACCTTTTTATATCCTAGAGGAACAACCCTCAAATTTCCTTTATAAGTGGATAATGAACAACTTTGTCTTTGTTTACACCAACTTAAAACCAAAACCCCTGAATTTTACTAGACTAAGGCACAACCAATCATACCTTTTGAAGGGAAGGTATAACCCAACACTAAGGTCTTATGTTTTAATGAAAAATAATAAAATACATTAACAAATAGACCAAAATATATTGAAATAATAAATTACTTTAGAAAGTAGACTTAAAATGATGTAATTTCTAAATGTTGAGGTAGTAGGGATCCCTTCATTAGTAATGGAGTTTCACAAAGAATACTGACTTATTGTGTTGTAGTGTTGATTAAAGAGGTGTATCAATTCAATATAATTAATTCTACTTTATTTTTAAAATAGTATAGTTCATCTATCCTAATCTTTTATATTTTGAATTAGTTTTTTCAAAATCTATTTATGGATTTTCATTTATGTATGCAACCTTCAAAAATTATAAACTACAAACATTGGAAATTCAAAATATTATCTATTGCACATTATTTTTTTTACTAATGTATTAGTTGTGAATGTGAAACCAATGAACTACTTTAGTGTTTTTATATATATTTCCCAAATAATTATTCATGTGTAATTCTTTTAAAATGTTAATAATAAAATTCATTTGGATCAGAATAAATTTTTTTCCATATTTTGAAAAACCAAAGTTATATGTACAATAATTTTTTTTGAGAAATAAATGATTAAACAATAAATTAAAACAATAAATTCTTCCATAATAATCAACACTAAAGTCCATGGAACACTACCAAAAATTATGTGAGACATAATATATTTATTATAACTAGTTTAAATTTGAATTTAAAATATTCATCATGAATATTTATATATGATGTTTTCCTTTTGATTGTAATTAAAAACACTCCAAATAATCTTCTCATATGATCAAAATAATTAATAATTAAATATATAATAATTATAAAAAAACTAAAAAGAAAATAGTAAATTAAAATATAAAAAGATAAGTTAAAAAATAATATATTTTCTTTTTTCTTGAAAAATAAACTAATGTGTGTTTGATTCATTATTTTCATTTCGTATGAGTTATTTTTTTATCTATTTATGAGTCATTTGATTTTTGATATGAAATATTATATTCCTAGAGAAATTTTTATATGTTTACAAGTCATATTTATTTACATATGGGTCATCTCATTTTAAGTAGAAATCATTTAGAGTGTGCATGTGTCAATTATTCTTGCAAACAATTCATTTATAATTGCATAATAGTAATTTTCTTTTTTTTATAAGCAATTTGACTTTGTGTACTAGTAAATTAGGTTTTTATATGAGCCATTGGAAACCTAGAAAATTTTTAATAAACAATAAACAAAAACATCATTAACTCAACATCATTATTTTATTCCAAAATAAGTGAAAGTATCAAATAAACTATTCACTCTTGTTTGAGGGAATAAAATAATAATTTTAGGATTATCAAACCACAAATAAGTGAAGTAAAAAGGATCCACTCAACAATATCAAGCATAATGCTTGATAACAATAGTATACAATATTATTGATAAGATATATGGAAATAAGGATTATATTACATGGTAAGAATCAATATGAGGTTGTTAAAATCATGAAATTAACTTTATAATATATGGGTTCCTTAATGTGATGCTATATTTTGATATTAGACTATAGGCCCTCTTGCCTAATTCCTCTAAGAAAGAGCCCTTGAGGGTCACACAATAAGTGTATCCATGAATATAAATTAAATTAAATTTTAATATTGTGTATGGAATAATTATTATTCTCAAGATTTAGGAATAATAATTATTTAGGATCCAATGAACACAATTATTTTATTACCAATTATTTTCAAGTTATAATATATACGTGTTCTAAATATTAAAAAAATATATTTCATCAAAATACACACAAATTGAATATTTATTTTTCTAATATTTATTATTCAAAAGGTAATTAATAAAAATTTATTTATTCATCAGTTAATGAATGGATTAATATAACTATTTATTCAGTCATGAAAATATAAAACATATACTTATTCCTAAGATAATGAATATATTATTTAAAGGAAAATATATTTATTTACTAGCAATTGAATATAATTTTATTTATTGAATGAATAATATAAATATATTTATTTATTTAAATATTTATTTATCTTTCAAGTTTTTATAAATGTTGAGAATGACCGATGTGCCTAGTTAAGGGTCAAGATGTAAATGATATATTTTATTTGATATCGGTGAAATAAATATTGATTTTTTATGTTATTTCAATATCCATGAGTAGGCGCACATCATGGAATATAATTATAATGATATTATCATTATTTGATGCAAGGTTTACTTATAATAAAGTAATTATTTATGGGACATTTTGAAATAACTTATGGTATGACCCTTTATATATAACATGACCTATATAGGTACTTTATAGGGTTAATGGGCATGCATAAAATTCTTCTCTAGATAATTCCCTCAAAATCATCGAGAATAATCTCTTTAATTCTCCCAAGAAATATTGGAAACCCACCTTATCCCTATAAAGACTAATAAAATAAGATAAATAATTATTCATTAATGAACATAAATTACAAAAGATAATCAGTACTTTCATGCTAACACCTGCAGTTCCATCAATTGTGTTTTGAGATTAATTAAACATGTATAGAAACTAATAAAGAAATTATATTTTCAATTATTCACCATAATTACTATATGAAATTTAGGCCAATAGAGTTCATAAATGAATAGATAATTATAAATTTGATGTAATTTTATTTTACTTTATAATTATAAATCACATGTGAAAATATCCTCTCTTCAAACAATCCATAGTTGATTTCTTGTGGTTCTAAGGATTTATCTAAAGAAAATGAAGAAAATTTTTCTTGGTTACAGTCCTAAAACCTAACCATGTTGCACACCAATACCTTTAGAATGGAATTAATCTCCTTAATAATCTTGGTAAATATATAATTATAGCTAAGGATTCCATTAATCAGCAACTAGTGTCACCATAAATATATTTTTTCATTACAATCACTATAACTTCCTCAAATATATGTCATTAACATACATTGTCACTCACCAAATGACCATAACACTAAGTGGTGAAATAAATGATGAATGGTTACCTACATAAAAGTATAATCCCAAACATAATTTCTTTGATAATGTTTTCAAGTTCTAGGGATGTAGATATTGGATCAACATTGACAAGTCTACAGGCGGAATGGTACCATCTATCACAATATAAAATTGTTTTATTATTATTTCCCTAAGATGATATAAGTCTTACTTTCCATGCTAAGAAGAGATTTTAGAGGATGTCTTTTATATTTAAATAAATAATCCAAAACTACTTGAGAGGGATCCAACCAACTAGATATGTCACTGCTATCACCAAAAAACTTTAATTTCATAAGAATATACTAAGAAAGCTATACAAGACTAAAATATCCAAACTAGGTCACCCTAAAGAAGAGAATATTGGGGGTGGCTTGAAACTAGAGCTCTAGAGCTAGTTCACACCTATTTCACTATTACTATCCTAGATATTTTCAATTAAATCTTGATAGAATCTTGAGGATAATTTTATATCACCCTCAACAAGAATCATTATATATATTTTTGATATGAATTATTATCCTAGTAAACAGATCCAGTTTCTATAATGGAGAGAAACTACTGAGGTCATCCTAATTGTAATGTAAAATCAAGAAACTAGTTTAGTCCACTTAAGAGTATCATTCATAAGCTCACTTCCTGTAAAAAATTAAATATCAACTATATAGATAAACATAGAATGGTCCAAGTGTTGTTAAACAAAATAAAATTCTGATAAGTGAAGAGATTTATAGATTCCATGAAAATATCATAGTGGAAACCCTAAACCACATGGAAGAGGGAATTTTTACCGCCACAAACATCCTCAAAATCAATATTCAAGCATATTGATATTTGAATTAATGGTGTACCTACTCCAAGGGAATCAATCCTTTCATGGATATGGATAATGTAACAACCCTAAACCTATTGTCCCAAATTTAATTGTTATTTTACTAAAATATAATAGATATAAGAGATCAAATCAGCAAAGATCTATTATACTATTAGTCTTGAAGAACTATATACATACAATTTTCCCTTATTACATTGGTAATTAAATATAAAACATAATAGAAGAAAAAAAATTATTTCTTAACACTTATTGAATGATTTCTTCTTCATAACCCGGGGAAAGAAAAAAAATAAAATGGTGAGATAAAAAGATCAGTAAGTGATAAATACAGTATAAACATGAATCAATAATAAGTGAAGAATAATAAATAAGACATAGTCAATATGGAAAGTCAAATAACTGAAAACACAAACCATTTAATCTATAAACTGAGAATAAAAATACATCCCTAGATTTTTTCAATGTGAAAATATCATGGATAGGAAAAACTAAATACTTAATGAAGGAAACAATTAATTATTGGAAATCGTGTATTTTACACTTGAGCCATTATCTTCATGATAAGGAATTTTATGTTTGTGGGTAGAAACCCATATGATTCTACTTGGAAACAAACATGAAGGGGTTATCACCAACTAATTTGTCTCACGAGACCTATCAATGTGTTGAGGGGATATCTATAAATGGGACCCACCCATGTCTACATGTCCAAATAATTCTTTATATATCAAAATGATTGATTTAATTCATGAATAAAGATGTGTTATCCCAATATCTATATTGACAAGGGGATACATAATTATCAATATTTCCCTAGTTAATCAAATAACACTAAAAGTAAACATGTTATGTAAAAATTATATACAATTTATGAAGTAATAATATCCATGATATAAATAATATGGATATTTTAGATAAATATAATTCAAATGAAAAATGATCTCAAAGGGAAAGTAGATACAACACATAAAAATAATTAGGTGCACAATACCAAGTAAGACTCAATGAAGTAAAAATTGAGATGAAGACCATTACAATGATTATATAATTAATCAAATTAATATATTATATTTTTTCAATATAATACAACATAAGATAATAAAAATTCGTTTTACACATAACCATATCTTGACATAATCCATGAAATAGAAGTTTAACCCAATGAATGAAAATTGAGTTATGAAATCCCTTACCACTTATATACAATCAAATCATATGCCCCATAAAATTAATGATTATCAAATGAAACATTGAATAAAATAATGATAAATGGATTCATGATATTTTATAATAAAGAGAATTATGTATACCAAACACAATAAATAAGGGTTGAATAAGGAATATGTCTCACAGAAGGAAAAGTGAGATGAGTAAACCTGTAACATATATATGAAAGCGTTCTGCACTTGTACATAATATTATGGATAATATAATTATATTAATTGATTAATTAATTCATAACCTATTAGACAAATATATTTTTTATTATAATTTTATTACATTTATTTATGGCCATTATGATGAATTATAAGGTCTAATTTCATTGTTCTGGGAGCTTAGTTTTATGGTTTTATGGCTGGTTCCCAAGAGTATAAATATGAGAGTTGTTTTCAAATTGGAATAAATTCTCCAGAACTGAAATTATTTAGTATTAATGAAATTAATAAAGTTCAAGTGGTTTCATATATCATTTTTTATATGGTATGAGTATGATTCATTAGATAAAACATTGATAAAAATGTATTAATTTATTTTGGTAGTTTTTTCGACCATCATGAATGTCAATCATTTTATTTAATATTATATTTATATATTGGTTATAGAACATGATATAACATATAATATGTATAATAAAATCTTATTTAACCATAATAATGGTTTTATGACTATCCTTGAAGGTGGTAATGGAAAATGAAATATCATTGTCCACAAAGGCGGTGAATTGACAAATCACAGATGATGTTATCATTCTTAGAATTGAAGGAGAAGAGAATAGATTTGATAATGGATATTCCATTAAAAAAAATAAAATTTCAGTATATATGTGATAATAAAGTTACCATTAAAATTTTTATAATGGGAGGTGACGAGATAATAAGAAAATAAAAGGCAATAAAAGAGAAAGAGGGAGGATTTTAGCCCTTGAATGTCGTCTCCTTAGGAACATCCTTAAGACACTTAGATTTGGTATTTTGGTAAGACCAGAAGGTATCAGACCTAAGGAAGAGTCTTGGGAAGGTAATTTTGACGAATTTAGGCAAGATTCAAGGCTTATAATGTGTGAGGAGAAGGGTTGTATTTATAGGTGGATAAGAGGGGTGTTTTTTGATTATTTTATTCATTTTTTTATTATTTTGGCTCAAGGCTATCAATATTGTTGATTATTGTAACTAGTTTTAGTAAATATATCCTATGAGTTTGAAATAATGGGTTATTACAACATGAATGACCCAAAAATTTATATATTTTCCCTAAAATGTTAAATACCGTAAATTACCATTTTCATTATTCACCAAAAATTCAATTATTTCATAAAAATACACAAAAAGTCACCATAACCATTTTTTAATGTGTATATTTTAAAAATTGACACTATTTTTTGAAAATAATTTTTTAAATATGATAAATTTAATTTCTAATTAATATCATCTTTTATTCAAAAAATACAAATTTTAATATTATACTTGATTTTGTGTCACATTCAAAATTAGTTATGGTCTCATAAAATTATCTTATAATTATAATAAAACATAATAACAATTTAGAAATATATTTTATAGATATAAATTTCTTTTAATCATTATCTTAATTATAAAATTATAAGTAAATATTTACATTTCACAAAAATACAAACAGTTAATTTATCATTTTTAAAACATTTATTTACTTATTCCATGATATAAATATATCATATTTTTATTTATGAGATACCTAAATTTTATTTAAACGATCATATGTGTGGTAATTATTCTAATGGTAATGTTATTATTTCAAATAGTCACATTTCTTTTCCAACGGACTTGTTAATATTTTATTGTATATTAGAGTTTGTTTCAGCTTAGTGTTGTATGATATGTAAGTTCTCGAATAAATTTAATTTATTAAAGAAGTTAAATAACATAAAATCATGGGATTTGATAGATTAAAATAAAGATATATCATGATGTTATTCTTCTATTGGATCATGTCGAATAGTGGTTAAAACAAATTCCAACAGAATCCCTTGTTTTGAGAAACCCTATACATCAGACGAACATTAGTTTTTCAAGTTTCATATGCTATGAATTCCATTGAAAATATAACTAGTATGGTTAATCATGATTAGGTTGTTGATGAATATTATAAGTTTAATAAACCCAATTACTACTTCAATGTAGATGAAAAATTGATTCCAACTATGTTATTCATGTTAGTAAATGCAATCAATACTGACCTCGCTGATACCACGATGCATGATGTTGAGAATGAATAGGATGAGGAAATATCCATAGTGGATATTTTTACATGTAGGTATATGAAAAAGTGTCCCTACCTAAAATCAATAATAATTCTATTCTTTAGGGCATCCCAAAAACCTTCGACTAGCAAATATTTGGTGTTTCAATTATATAGAAAAAGAAAAAAGTGAGGTTCCAACCATATACTACCCACCACATGAAGGGGTTGAGACCATCATATTATAATAATTATTTTCCTAGTATAAGGAAAAAATATAAAGGCTTGATTAGATTAATTCTAAATTATGTTGGGGAAATACATTTGTAAATAAATATTTTTAGGATGAAATACTACCCCTTTGGATGACCTTACTCGGTAGGGATAGAATGCTTGAGCCATGAAAATAGAGTTTAAACATCCAGAAAACCATAGATCATGTATGATTTTTAAATTAATTTTATAAACTATTTACTATTAGGATTTTCCTTCACTGGTCCAACATGAGTCATGAGATCAAGAAAGTCCCCTAACACAATCTCAAGAAATTTATTCAAAGAAAACCCCATCAAATGTAACAAAACCATATCTAGAAAAATCGGATATTTTGATCACCCACTTGGAGGTCATTAAAGGCTAGTAAATATTAGTAAAATTAGTGATAAATTAATGTCTCAAGTGGGTGGATTTAAATTCTTTTCCAACCAACTTCAAATACCTAAAATTCTCTATATTCTATAGCATGATAGACTCAAAGAATTATCTTACTGAATTTTTTACCTAGATAATCCTAATGTTCCAAACACTTGAATATAAATAGGCACCCAAACTCATATGTTTTATGTATAATGTGTAAATTCATATATATATTTTTTGTTATAATAACCATCTTTCATAGTACATATCTAGTTGGGAAGATATTTGTTAAAAATTAATATACTAGTTCAATTTAATTATGAGGAAAATAGGAATTCATGACCACTTTAATTGAAAATAACATAAAAATTAAAGTTTGTAAAATTTCTTTTCCAAATAGAAGTGTCTAACCAATTCAATGAATATGCAGTTTCTTTAATAATAATTACTAGAAATTTTCATGGAAAATATGAATGATGAATTAGTAACAATGTTAATTATGTAAAAATATTGTGGGGGATTTTGAGAATTAGTATATATAGTGAAATAATCAGAAGGTTAAATTTATCAAATTAAGGAAAACATCTTATAAAAATACTCCTTTAAAAAATTTTCATTTCAATTTTCAGGAGGAATTTTTATAATGAATTTTTTCACTACATATTATCACAATTATAGTGAATTTTTATGTTAAAATTTTCTAATATATAACTTCATTATGATTTTGAATTATATTTTTTATTAAAAATTAAAAATTTATTTTTTATATTTTTTAAAAAATTTATTATCTTCTTTTCATTTTTTATTTTAAGAAAATATAAATTTGAAATTCAATTAAAAATTGTTAAATATTTTATATCAATAAAATATTTTTATGTAACCAAAAATTATTATAGCACTAAAAAATAATCAGTTTATTTTATTTTGAATTATATATATCTTTTTACAAAATATTAATAATAATTTTAAACTTTTTAAATCTAATAATAAAATTTTTATGTCTTTAGTACAATAAATAAATTCTATTCCTTTAAACTAAATCTATCAAACACTTTTTTTATTTTATAGGATCATCCATTAGAATATATAAACTATGGGGTTTTGGACTAAAAATTCTTGAGATTTGTTTTCTGTATCAATTCCATGTGCTATGATTTTTCTCTCGCTCAAATGAGTGATCCATAGTATCCACCCATGAATCCATCATCGATGTGTTATTGAAGCAAGATATCCATAAATAATGGGATTATTTAGTGGAAAATTTTATAAAAAACCTTAATAATATATCATTAGACAAGATTCATCTTTCAATGTTATTGGTTGAATTGGGCTAGAGAGTATTGTTTTGAAAACATTCCAGCACTTGAAGTTGATGATAAAGGAAAGAAAAATTTCTTTGATCAGGTTTCTTCTCTTGATTCAAACTATCTCAATAGGTTGGTATTGTATTTGAAAAAATAGTTAACTCTTGTCATATTTATAGGTAGTAAAGAACTCATTTGACATATTTACACCTTATATTCTAACATGAGGGATTCTGAATTTCAATGATGAAAACTTAATTAATTTTGAGGTGGTAGGAATCATAGAAACTCTTAAAGTTGAATTTTTACCGAATGTAGGTGGGATTATAGAATTTATTGGAAATAGTGTAATTAAGGTGGATATTTCTATAGATACGAACCTAGGGAGTTTTCGTAAATATTTATATAGATTATATTCTTGTGATTCATGATTCTAGTGGTAGACTATAACTTAATGATGGTTAAATCGAGATTCCTTTATAATTATATGAGATGGTACACATGAACCCAATTTGAAAATATTATTCTACAATGGTCATTTTGGGATATAACTTAATAAATTGAGGATTCTGATGTAGGAATTTTTTTTTATGTTATTGGGATAGAAGTCTTTCCATAGGTCCTTATAGGAAATATAGAATACATAAAAAACCTCATAGACCTGGTGAAGTACATTTACATATCAATTATAATGGTATTATAAATGAATATTTTACAATTGGATTGAAATTATTTATATTATTAGAAGATACGAATGTAATTTTTTTGAATGGTATTACAATAGCTTTAGGAGTTATCAACATGTGACAATATAATATTAATTATTTTGTAGTGCAACACAATGATAAAGAACCAATTGGTGGAATTGTTGGACATACCAATGCTAATGGGGGGGTAATGGTTATTAAAATTTTAATAAAATGACCTTGATCCTATATTTAGAGATAATTTGTAAAACCTTTATATTTTAAAACAATAATATATTTGATGGTGTATATGACACACAACACCAAGCTTAAATAAGCGATAAAATAATATTTTTTTAAATATGACTGTTATAACCAACCATTTAATTGGAGGGTATGAATAAGAGTAAACATTTTATGTAATATATGTAAAATTTTCTTACTCAATAAAAATGTATTAATTATTTTTTAGTAAACAAGAGTTCATTTTTTGTTAATGTTATTTTATTCTTTTAAAATACATCTTCTTTAAAATTAGTTTTTATTTCTTTTTGTGAGAAAATATTAAAGTTGTTTTATACCACATTTAGAAATTATATTTTATAAAAAATTATATCATTTTTAAAATCATCATATCAAAACTAATTCGACGTTAAATTTTAATTTTTTTTTTGAAAAGTTTAATTTTTCAATGAATAGTAAAAAACACCCATTTTATAAAAACAAGCCTTTTCCACTGAAACATTTAAAAGTTAATTTTTTTTTGAATTGATTTTAAAATTTAATTAGTTATTTTTTATTAAAAGTAATTCAAATATTTCATTTGATTTTATATTATGATTAAATTTTTTATAAATTTTTTTTTACATGAAAATACATTTTTTTTTCAAGAAAACAGTTTTTTCGTATTTTGTGGGTATATTTTAAATGTAATTTATACCAATAATAGGGATTGAAATTGATCAAATGGATTCTATATTATTAATTATCTTTTCATAATTTGGTACATATTTTAGCTTTGTTTTTCTCATAATTAATAACAACCTTGGAAAAAATATTATCACCACAGTAAGGGTAAAACGGGTATAATAAGCTTAAAACAATGAAATAAGGATTTAAATTCATCCAAAAACATTACTATATTTTATTTTATGAGTTTAATTTGAACTCCCATTCATATATTATAACATATTAAATCTTGGTTTCATTTCCTTTGATATAGACCAATATATTATTTTAAGTAAAGTAAAATTCCAAAAAAAATTATTTCATACTATTAATATATATATATATATATATAATATTTTATTACTTGTATTAATATAAGTTAGTAGTGGTTATAAAATGACTATATAAAAATCAAGTAAAAGGTTATAAAATCTTACAAAGTTATATTTTTTGGGAGAGTTAAGGTGTTACCTGATTTTTTAGATAATTAAAATATATTAGTGATGTGTTAAAAGTTTATATTCAAAAGAAATTATTATATTAATATATTTAAAAGTGAAATTATATAAATAGGCTCAGAAATGACTTCAATAGGATTTCATGTTAAATAATATCTTATTAAAACATTCAAATTTTATAAAATAATAATATTTTTCCAATTTAATATATATGGTTGATAATATAAATAATTATCTACTTATAAGTAACTTTTATATTTATTGTTGCTTTCTAGACCTCAAAAGGGTAAACAACATTGATATAGTGGTAATAGTTAAAAGAGATTATAAGAAGGTTTATACAAATAGATATGGGTTAAAAATTACCCATACTTGAATAAATTTTATTTTATGAGATTATATAGAATAAAAATAATTATATCTACTAAATATATAAATTTTATTTCACATGAACATGAAAATTATTATATATTAATATAATTCTATATGTAATTCCAAGGGTGATCCTCTAATCTATTATATAAGGACACCACATCTCCTCTCTTCCTCATACATCTTGAGCCACTTATATCATAAAAAAGATACCAAAAAACAATAATTAACTTCTTATATAAATTCTATAAGTTCCATTATTATTAAAATACCATCCCTAGGGTCCTAAAGAAGATATCCAAAGGAGGTTATTCAAAGAGGTGTTAATTATATTAACCTTTCATTTTAAATTTACATAATATTATACCTCCGTAAACTATTCCCTAAATATTACAATATAATAAAAAATGTACTAAAATTAACTAATATTATATTATGTTAAGGTAATAACATTTTATTTTTCATTTTTATGTCAAATGTGAAATGACACCGTTGTTCGTGTGTACGTGAAAACTACCACTTCATGAACTGATCTATTTATTTCCTCGTCACCACCTTTCATGGATGGCTATTATGATATTTTTAATATATTTATATTATATTCGGGAAATAATTATGATTATTTAGATATATTATATCATATATCTTCATACCATTATGTTGTTTTAAAATGGAATCTTGGTATATGCGTATGTATGGACAACCATCTCCACGTAGTGATGCACTTTATTTTTCAAAAACTAACTATGATGGATGGTCCTAGAGATGGATTTAATTAATATTTTTATAACAACATAATGATTATATAAATATAATATCTTACTTTATTTCATTATTTTCTATCTACTGAAAAGTAAAAACATTGCTCGTGTGTATGTGAAGACTACAACCTCATGAGCTGATGTATTTTTTTTTGTGACAACTTTTTATGACTGAATCTAAAATTTTAGTTAATGTATAAAAATGATAATTATGTAAGTATTATTATTATTATTATTATTTATATGATATAATAATTACCACTTTTACCCTAGTTAACTTACAGAATTTATTTTCTAATTCTGAATTGAATGTCCTCAATACACTAGACGCAGACTTAACTGATTATGTAGATAAATATGACATTATAATAAATGAATAAATAGTTTAATGATAAGAGAAAAAACCTGGAAATGGTTATTTAAAAATTAAAATCATTAATATAATTTTATTTTATAGGAGTTAAAGGATGTGCATAGAATATTTGGACTTAAGGTAAAGGGTTTTTTACTCAATTTTCTATCATTGGGTCATAACACTTCTTTAATGAAATTGTTATGAAATTATTATATATGAATATATATATATATATTATTTTATTATATATTTAAACTTGTATTATGTGGATTTTAATATGTTCAAATAACCACATCATCGATTAATTATCAATTCAAATGTTATGATATTTGAAAGGGTTTTCTTTGTCTCAATCTTATTTTCTTGAGATATGTATCATGTCATGCACCATGATTTATTTATATAGTGTAATTAATAACCTATAAATGTATTTTTACATATCAATCCATATAATTCATTGTATTTATAAACCCATATCACATTTTTTCTTCCAATTGTTTTTAATTCAAAAGTTACCAAAATGGTAAAGGATTTATGTTATAATATCATTTCATTTCAGGATTGTTTATATTAAATGTTACATTGAGATAAATGAAATTATATTAATATATTAAAATAAATATTTTTTCATATAATTTATTTATTTATATGGTTTTTAGGATTTCTTTTTTCATTTTTCTCTCTTTGGTATTTAAGGGGATCAAAATAATGTATTTAAGGAAAAACTGACCTTATTTATCTTTTTGGTTGGAAATATCTTCTCTTCCATATCAATGATTTTAAAATGTTTCCCAGAATGTTATTTTATAAGAATAAATGTTTTTTAATGTAATATTTAATTATATTTTTCTTTCAATACAATGGTATAAAAGGAATCTTTTTTTAATTTTCCAAATAGGGTACTTTTGGTTTTTACTGGATGTGTGAAAGGGGTATTTTTTAACATTTAACAAATGAATTGATTTTAAAACCATTATAAATATTATATTATTTTAATTTTCCTTAAAATTTTCCAATTTTTTAAAAATAAGGTCATTTTATCAGTATATTTTTAATTTTTATTTAAAACATTATCAAAAGATAAATATATTTTCCCTTTTTCAATGAAATTTCGTAAATGTTATTTTAAATGGATTTTTCATGTATGGTAATATACTTTATTTATTTAATTTTTCCTATTGGATATATATTCCAATGATACAACACTTATTCATTCTCTAGATGGATTAGGATTATTTTAAAGATATTTTCATGGAATCGGTTTCTTTTCTGTGGGTTAATCAAGCTAAAAATGTATGATTATTATTTTCAAGGGAGTCATGATAAAAAATGATTGATTATAAAAATTTTGTTTATTTTAAAGTACTTAGAAATGTTTATGGATTATTTATGAGAGGTTCAATTATAAACCAAGAATAGGTTGGTCCATTATAGGCCTCTAAGTCATTACTTAATGAGAAAAAGTTAACTATAGTAAGTTAATACTTAAGAGAAGGTATAGTTTATTAAATATGAGTAAATCACAAGAGAGGATAAAGAAAATTTTTATATGTTTTTAACAAGATAATTTTTGAATTATCATATATATGTGATTCCATGATGAATTTTTGATGTTCCAGTTACCAATATAGTTTTTTATACTTCAAATATGATCTAATATTTCCTCTGGTACAAAATTATTTTCACATGAAACATGATTAGGGACTCTTATGTCACTCATATTTCATTAAAGATTTATTCCATGTATCATTTTTTATGTTTTAGGTTCTAATGGAGATAAATTATTTTATGTTGTGGTCAAGCACTTTGAATATGTAATCATACCCTTATATACGTATTATTGTTATCAAAATTATTTAATTGTTAATTCATGTGTTTACCCTTACTGAGCATTTAAGTTCACCCATTGTATGTTTATTTTGCCCAAGTTATAAATTAATATGGTAAGTAAGAAATGTATATAAGGGTTTTATGTGGGATATGATGAGGAATTAATGTGGAATAAGTAAATATATATATATAGTGGACAAAATTATCACTTAAATACATGGGCGTTGTTATGTTAGAGTTTTTCATTATCCTCAAAAACACTAAACCTAAAATGTACTTGGGTGTGTAAGGGATCCAATATTTCTATTTGATGTTGTATGTTTTGGATGGATAAAATTTTTTCATGTTTATTTCTATCAAATATGTAAATACCCTCACTTATTATACATAGATATTATATATTTTTAGATGAATAATCATTACATTATATAAACACATACTTAAGGATCATAAAGGTATAATTACTTTTGAGACTAGACACACAGTATTTTTATTTTCTACAATATCTTCAACATCTCCCATAAATATCTTCACACATAATAATCTTCCTAGAAATTCTCTAATTAAAACCTATCTTCATAAACCATGGAAAATAGATATAAAAATTGTTGAGATCAGATAACCTGTATTGGTATAACATGTTAATCCTTCAGGAGAAAATAAGGAGAATTGGATGATGAACCCATAAGGGGATCCATGACTTAGGGCTCCATCTGGTGCCACCTTCATCTCTTCTATCTCAGGTCGGCTCTAGTCCTGTCTTCGGTGATTTGGTTCAGTGCCCTCATGGAGTGTGGTCTCTTCTAGTGGCGGCAACATGTGGGATCGTTCTTATTGGAAAACCTCATCGTCTTCTGGCCTCTTATTGGCCTAACCATCGAGTTGCCTAGGAATTCCATGGCAACGTGATGTTGGTATAGGTTTTGAGTTTTAGATACTGTGGTATAGGGGTTGTCGCTATATTTGGTGCCAGCTGTGTGTGTGCTCGGAGGATTTGGTCTTTGTGTGAGGATTTAAAGGCAATTCCGAGATTTTTGTTTGATTTGTTGAAATGTATTCTTCTTGTAAACTCTAATTTTGGAGTTCGTCTCTTCAGTGTTTTTTTGTTTATTTGTCTATTGTCTGAATTTATAGTTGTGTTACTTCCTGAGTTTCTATTTGGAGGATATATATTTTTTGGTTCGGATTTTCTATTGGTGTTTAATTCCGGCATTTGGGAGTGTATTGATTTTTATTTTCATTGAATATTGTGGAGGCATTGAAGGTTTAAAGGTGTGAACAAGTGTGTGGTTCTTGAAACTCTTGATTGTTGGGTTGTTCTGTAGGTAAGTAAGTGGAAAGAAGGACTTACAAATGATGCTTTGAATGTTTGGGGTCTGAAATTCAACTTCCTGAAGGTCTTTTTTTGGTGTTTTTTGATTATGGTGTTGAATGCTTGGTTATGGTGGAGTTTCTGGTTGAATGTGTGGAATCAGTGGAATGTAATTTTGGTATTGTGAATCTTTGGGTCTCAGATGGTTCGATGTTTGTGGGCCGCTACATTTGTCTCACAAGGGGATACTCCAAATGGGGTTTAGATTAGAGGGTTTCTCCTAGTCCTTGCTATGGATTAGAGGGTATGGATTTTCCATCGGTTCCAGGCCCATGCATTCATGAACGAGATAGTTTGCCGATACCAAGGAGTAGGAGGAAGTTTATTGTATTGTATTTGATACTGGGTAGGGGATCTTCTATTATGGTTTGATGTTTTTACTAAAACTTTTGTTACATGTTGATATGTTGTTTTAATTCATGGAGTCTTTTATGGTTTCTGACCTTTTCCTCAAAAGTGCTTGAATATAAAAATTTAAATTTTTTCAGTATGGGTAAAACAGGGAGACTCATAAACATAATATGAGCATAAGGATTTATGAACATGAGAATAGAATTTTAAAAACATACCTTGCATATAAAAGATCATAATATTGTGTCATTGAATAAATCTTGGTATTTTATAATACATTAATGATAATTAAATTAAATAATATGAACCATGAGAGTATAAAATTGATATAAGACATGAAATTGTGGATTACACATAATCATATAAAATAATTTTCCTAATAGTCAAGGATCATCACCAAGGCTGTTATAGTAGAATGGATTTACTCCCCAAACCATCATAGTAGTCAAGGTTCAATCCCAATACTATCATAGTGCAAAAACCCCCTTACTGAACTGGGTTAACTCCCAATTTTAGTCTTATCCATCTCATGAAATAAAAATCTTTACTCAATGAATTTGAGAGAGATATAGGTCTCACCCATCATATAATTAAAATCATATGTATGTGTTACAAAATATCATAATACATTTATCATATAATACCCCATGAAATGAAATGGGTTTCATAAACAGTTCATCATTTCAAAAACTATAGAAAAGATGTATGTTTCATAATAATTTAATCATTTTATCATATAATAACCTATGAAAAGAATTTGGTTTCATAAGAATTTACTCATGGTATAACCCATGGAAGAGGAACATATTTTCTATGAATTTTATTATGGAATAACCTGAAGAAAAAAATAATGGGGTTTTATAATAATTATATCATGGTATAACCAATGGAAGGGAAATGGGTTTCATTAATATAATGTCATGATAGACATAAAACATTAATATAAATAAAAATAATGGTATACTTGGATCATATACCAATTAAATCATAAGTAAGCTTAAAAGATTTCATCTTAGGTGGAGAATGATTTTGAATGAAATATCACTTAGAATATTTCTTGAGGAAAATAATCATTCATTAAAAAACACTTTTTAAAACTAAACATTATAAATTATTTTTAAAATAATTTTATTTGAAAATAATATTTGAAAACTTATAAAGGAGTATTTAAAAATAATTTAAGACATTTTTTAGGGAAAATATAATTTATGATTTTATATTTTTTTGTAACATAAAACATTTTGGAAATCATTTCCATTGAAAATATCCTTTAAAAAATATAAAGGAAGCTTTAAAAAAAATAATGGTAATGATAGTGGGAAATTATCTTCATACCGTACACCTTAAAAAAATTCTTTTCACAATTTTAACAAAAGCAAAAGATCAATGTTTGGAGAATGAATTTAATACTCCTTTAAAAAAGGTTTTAAATTCTAAAAATACGTAAAAATTTATATATTAATCATTTGAAAAAAATGTTAAATTCGTTTTTGATTTTTTTAGAAAAAATGGTTTTGAAAGGAAAATGGTTTTCAATAGAAGAGTGAAATAAGGTCATTTTTTCTTCAAAAAATCATTTTAACTCTTGATTACATAAATATATGAAAATTAAGGGAAACATGTATCTTGTAGAAATAAATATAAGTTAAGAAAATTAATGAGTTTCTTGAGAGATAAATCATAATATTTCACCATTAAAATCATAATCATGAAAAATCTAATAAATGGTGAAATTGTAAAATAAAAATCTAACCACTTTGGTAACATTGAATCATATTCACCATGAAATAATTCCATTTAATTAAACTTTAAATATCATTAAGATAAGTATATTCATGATATAACATGTCGAAGGGGAAGTATATACACCTCATAGAGGATGATAGCTACATAACATAACTTAGGTATATATTAAGAAAACATGTGACAAAAATTAATTACAGCTTTGGTTACTTTTTAATCATAAAATCCACTAAATAGATTTAATATAATGGATATTCAAATCCCTACAATTTTAAGGTTAAGAATCATAATATAAATTCATGGTAATTATATACATCACATAAAATAACGAGTTGGTTAATATGACATGTTTCTCAAAAAAGTAAAAAGTGAGATGGAAAGACCTTACCTTATGTATGAAATTCCTCCATACAAATTTGAATATCCTGTATAATAAATATATGTTTATTTCAAATATATTATAGAAATATATATATAATATACCCTATATAATTTACTTATGAACTTTTATTACCCATTTATTAACCATTAATTTACTTTATATATATAATGCAAACAATGATTTAAATATAATATATATTCCCGATACATTTACTTAGAGTGATATATGGAAGAAAGATTTAAGAGATACATCGTTCATAGAGATTATAGGTTGTACGTACGTATGATCGTTGTTTCAATTATACCAGTGGAAGGAAATAAATTAATTTCAATAATATATTTTCATTAAAAAATTATTTGTATGTCATATATATCACATATTTTCATTAAAACCATCCTTATCACATTCCCTGTAAATCATGAACGAATCACATCATTATGCGAGGTGATAGTCCACCATACCCGTGAATGATGTTATCGTATTCCCATGAAATGGAATGTAAGATTGAAAATCCTACATTGTGATTACAAAAGAATAATAATATAATAAATATAATATATAAACAATAAATCCATCAATTTATCTAGATGTGAGAGGTTGTCATGGATAATGGAATAACATCGGTTTATGAGGCGGTAGTCTTCTATACACACAAATAGTGATTTTATAACCCATTCGATAAAAGAGAAGATGGTTGTAGATTTTGAAATTAAAATAAAAAAATAATTATGTAGAATATAATTTGGTTATTATATTATCATGGTTGAATAATAATTTAATGAGTTGGAGTAAGATATAAAATAAAACTCTTGATTAATGATGTTACCTTTTCTTTAGAAAGCTTCTTTTGGTTTGCACCAAAAAGGATTATTAGGTTGGATTTATGACCAAAAAAAGGATTATAGGATTATTGTAGATAAGGAATGAAATTATGTGGGTAGGTATTTTCTAAACATAAGGATTTTTTAATTTTCAAGAGGAGGTGAGAGGGGAAGTCCTTTTATAAGTGTGGTGAGTAACAGACATGTATGTTTTGAAAGGAAAAAGGTTTACCCACATTTTTAAAATTAATAAAGATCAAAAATGGTAAATTATTGAACCTAGAATATGTATGGAATAAATATGGCCAGAATATTGGTGTTGGAAAAGTTTTGGGTCTTTTTAACCCTTATCTTTTTAGTTTAACCTGCAGTAAACACGTTTTACCTTAACTATGATTAATAATATTTAGATTTTGTGTTATTCAATAAGGTAAAAAATTAGTTTAACATTATTATATAATAAAAATTATTATGATAAAAAATATTTAATCCATTCTACCGAATTAAATTGAAATAACTGGAAAATTTTAATTTAAAATTAATTTCACAGATGTGATGAGAAAGCGAGAAAGAGAAAATATTCAAAATTTTAAAAAGTATATATATATATATATTCAATATTAAAATGATCTGAATGAATAAAATTGTATTAATATATATTTTTATATATATATAATTTAACTAATTTATATTTTCAAACCGTATTAAAACAATTTTTATTTTTTAAAAAATCCTTAAAAAAGAAAAATCTTTGTAAAAACCAGTATTTTTCACAATTGATCAACAAATGTATCATTTTAAAAAATTATAAAAAATTAACAATATGATAATTTTTAAATGATGATTTAAAAATTTAATTTTTTTTCAAATAAATTTTCTAAAATTTTCAGAAATTAAATTGAAAAAAAACCCCAGATGCGATGAAAAAGTGGGTTTTTGAGAAGTGAATTTTTCTGGCACAAGATGATTTTAAATTAACTATATGTATAAAAATTTCTATTATATGAATATAAATTAAAATTCATTGATATATAATACATAAATTTCATTTATAAAATTCTTCATTATGGATAATTTTTATTAATTTAATGTGATAAACGTTATGCACTTTAGAATTTTTTAAAAAAACCATTTTTTGAACCCAAAAATAAACTTATTATAAAAAATGATATGAATATTATTAAAAATAATTATTTTGATTAAATATAACTAAATAATATATATGTTAATTTAAAACATAATATGGATTTTAAATTAATTAATTTATTTAAAATAAACGATAGTTTTAAAAAACTTGTAGTATTGACTATTCATTGAAAAATTATTATTTTCTGAAATATACCAAAATTTCACAATAAGTTAATTTCAATATGATTATTTTAAAAATTAATTCATTTTTATAAAATTACTTTTATAAAATCTCTGTAAATTAATTGTAATATTTTATCATCAAAAGAAATAAAAATTATTTTTGATGAATATAATTTCATCTCTAAAAATTTATTGATTATTTACTAAGAATTTAGAAATATTTTTTTGAGTAAGAAATATATACATATATATATATATATATATCATAAATTAGTTAATTATATTGATACCCACCTATTTAATTGATTGGTTATAATGTTTATATTTTATAATAATATTATTCCATGGTTCACTGATGCTCAGTGTTGAGTGCTACGAAAGCTATCTAAGAAACTTGTTGTTTCATGTAACACAAGATAAACTCGATGTTGAATATAATTAAAGATATATATAAATTTTAAATTCACATGAAACAAAAAATTCATAATATTTTGGGATGTAACATTCTACCCCCTTAAAATGACTTTCACCCTTTAAATTTGTCTCTGTCATCAAATGTTTAACATTTGTAAATTCCTTCAAAGAAACCCACATTGTAAATGTGTTAAAAAAAATCCTATAAAAGATAAATAATAGAATGTGTTAATTTCTTATGGAAAAACACATACTAGGTTTCCAAATTGGAGAACATGGGATGGAAGTCAAGACATAGATATATAAGAGAAAACTAACACCCAAATACTGGTGTAGAGTGGAAGAGAACATGGATAGGAGAAAGTTAATGAAAATAAATACATAAACTAAGGAGGTGTAAAAAAGGTCATTGATATCATAAAAAATGATGATAATAAGACAAAATGTTATTTCAAAATATTTTCATAATGATGGGGAATTTTCATGGGATGGTATACTTGCTTGATTTCATTCAATTTTATGAGTAAAATATCATCCTTTTGTTGTGATTCGATCAATTTCCACATCATATCTTTCTAAAATAGATAAATTTTTAATGTATGAAGCATTAAATGAGAACCATAAAATAATGATAATTCGTTTCTTTTATATCTAGTTATTATCAATTTTTGTAGCACAAGTTATCCAATATGAATAAATATTCCCATTGTCCTATAATAAATTAATCTATAAAACATGATCCGAAGTTTAACTTAAACCATTGAAAAAATGGTTAGCATTATAAACCATCCAAAATTCAGAATTTATAAATAAGGTCACTAAATTTCTCAAAATCAACTTAACATTAATCCCTAAAAATCATAAGGTAGCTCTTGATTTTCCACATACCAAATATGTGAATACCATTGTCATATATCTTCTTGAAATACAGTAATATCCTAAATAACCAAAAAAAACCTCAATGAAAAAGTGAATGATTAATCATTCCTAAAATAAAACAATATATTATTGAATATATTCTCTAGATATAGTAACATTCTAAACTCCATCAATGATAACATAAACCACTTTTTCAACAAATCATTTATCAATTCGTAGATTATCAATACTATCCAATTTACATTATCCATATAAACCATCTCTTTAGCTTAGATAAACACCCTTTTCTAAACATTAATTACATATTAAGGGTTATCTTCCCTTAATAATGTGGTTCCCATAAAATGTCACCTTTCCATTAAATCACTTTTTTAGGCCATCAGTATAATTCAACATATTCTTAATAATCTTTAACAAAAACATCTACTTAAAAATTATTATATTTCTCATAATTATTGAATTCAAATATATAAAAACATCAATCATTCTACTTCAATCTTAAAACATTAACTAGGATTCATTGTCTTATCCATTAATTCCTCTTTCCTTTTATATGTCATTTGTGGTGTCTTCATCATCAGTAGTATAACCATTACTCATACCACCTTGACCATTATCTTCCTGAACTTTCCCCCTATGAAATTTATTTTCATAATGCTTATACCTTCCATATTTAAAACAATCATCTAATGATAATTCTTTGGGGATAAAAATATTCCCATCCAATTATTTAACTGAACTCTTATCTTTTCTATGATAATCAGTTTCTTTGTGTCCTATTTTCCAAACTTGAAATAATTTCCCATTCCTATGAGAAATTCACTTAGGTAATTCTTCCCAAATTCATGACATATTAAAAACTGGATTCTCTTTCTTCCATGGTCTTCACCATTAAAACTCTTATTGAAATCTATCCTTATCTTCTTTGGTGAGTCCGAGAGTTGGTTAAGGTGAAATTTGTTAATCATATATCATCATAACTAATTAGGCATAATCATAATATCATTCACTCTATTCATCCACCCATTTGGTTTATTATCAACACATTTTCTATCACATTCACTGTTAATCAAGTTCCATATAGTTACCACCATTCTATAAAACTAAAAATTATAGTTTGATCATCAATATAATACCAGGTAACCACATAATCATGAAAAATCACTTATTAGATGTCTAAATCATGTAACCGTCATGAAACTTTAGGTTTATCCTAGGTCATTACTCAAATACTTCATGATGTTATATAAAGTGTTTGTGAATTCTGAATTCATATCCACTAGGAGTGTTGAACCAACTGTGCATTAAGGCTCATTATAATAAACCATGTGATGATTGAGTCCAATGAAATACGCCGTTTTCAAAGTTATTACCCTGAGACACCTCTTCACTAGATCCACATCAACATACAGTATCCAGATAAGGATTTAATTTCTTGTAAAAAACTCATCTATCCATTACAAAAATCTTAGGGCATGATACTATACATTGACTTATCCTTTGACTTATCCTTAGACATATCTCTGGACATATCTTTAGACATATCCTTAGGAATGTCAATAAATATTTCTCCTCTATGTTTCTAAAGGTTAAATAAACATTTTATCTGATACCAACTATAAAGATCCTCACTTCTCATACATAGATATTACATATTTTTAGATGAATATTCATTAAATAATATAAAAACATACTTGATGATCATAAAGGTATAATGCCTTTGGATACTAGACACAAAATATTTTTATTTCTTGTATGTTCCTAAATATCTCTCATAAATATCTTCCCATGCAGTACTATTCTAAGACATACCCTACTTAAAATCATTATTCCTAACTAGGGGAAAGGAAACATAATAAACGGTGAGATCAGATTCTTAGTAAGGGAAAAAGGGAGATTCATAAGTATAATAATAGAGTAATGGTATAAGAGCATGAGCATAATATTTGATAACTATACCTGACATATTAAAGATTATAATCTTGAGTCATGGCATAAATATTGGTAGTTTATAAGACCTGAATTATATGAGAATAAAATAACATGAACCATGAGAGAATAAAATTTACATAATACATGGAATTGGTTCATACACATAATTATGGAGAATAATTTCCATAATAGTTAAGGCTCACTTCCAAGTCTTTCATAATGTAATGTTTTCACTCGTCGAACCATCATAGTAGGCATGTTTCACTACAAAGAACATCATAGTGGAAAAATTATGTTACTGGATTGGGTGCACTCTCCATTATAGTCATTTATATCTCATGAGGTATAAATATTCATACAATTAATTGGAGGGAGATATAGGTCCCACCTATAAAATAATGAAAATCATACATATGTGTGACACAAGATCATAACATATTCCTTATATCATAACTCATGAAATGAAATCGGTTTCATAAACATTTAATAATATCATAACATATGTAAAATAGATAGGTTTCATAATAATTTTATCATTTCATTATATCCTAACCCCTGAAAAGAAGTTGGTTTTATTAGAATTTCCTCATGGTATAACAGGTGGAAGATAAATAGATTTCATTAGAATTTTACCATGGTATAACCATAAGAAAAAGAAGAGGGTTTCATAAGAATTATATAATGGTATAACCTATGTTTGGGAAATAAGTTTGATAAAAATCATGTCATTATATATATAAACTATTTAGAGATAGAATAATAATGATATAATTGGATCATATCCCTAGAAAATCATAAGTGACCTCAAAGGATTTCATCTTAGATAGAGAATGATTTTGAAATAAATATCACATGGAATGTTTCTTAAGGAAAATTAAAATACTTTGAAAATCACTTTTTAAAACTAAAAATTAAAAATTATTTAGAAAATCCTTTTCAATAAAAATAAACTTTTAAAACTTATAAAATAATATTTAAAAATCATTTAAAACATTTCTTGAGGAAAATTACCTTTTCGCTTTAAAAAGAACATTTTAAATCATAAGTTTTTTTGAAAGTATGTATCCTCGAAAATAACCTTGAAAACTAATAAAGTAAAATTCAAAAAAAAGGTGATTATGGTAGAAAATTTCATTCATTCCATACATATTAAAATAAATATTCTTTTCACATTTTCAATAAAAGTGAAATAAGGATTTTTTGGAAAAATTACATGAAGACTCCTTTAAAAAAATGTGTAAAAATTAAAAAATGGGGTAAGCTTTACTCAATAAATCATTTTAATAATTTTAAAAACATTTTTTAAAATATCTTAAAAAAATATGGTTTTGGAAGGAAAAGGGTTCTTGACCCAAGAGAGAAATAAAGATGATTTTTCTTAAAAACATAATTTTGAACTCTTGAGTACATAAAGAGAGATAAATGAAGGTAAAACGTCTATTCTATAGAAATAAGAATATGATAATAAAATAAAGGTGTTTCATTATAGATAAATATTAATAATTCATCATTGAAATCATAATCATTAACCACCCGATAAATGATTAAATTTTAACACAAAACTCTTACCACTTTGATAACTTTCAATAATATACCCCATAGAAGAATAAAATTAAATTAAATAAATAATATCATTAAAATATAAATATTTGTGTTATAACATGTCAAAGGAGAAGTATATTCACCTTATATTAGAAGATAGGGGCATAAAATTACTTAGTTATCCAAGAGGGTAATTTGAGACAAAAATCCCTTCCTGTTTTAGTAAATTTTGAATCGTAAACCTCTGGGAAGATAACTACTCAAATGGATATGTAAATAAAAATAATTTAATGTATAAGGATAATAAATATATTAATGTTAATTATATACAAAAAATAATACAAATAGGTGATAATTATGACACGTGTCTCATAAAAGTAACAAGTGAGACGAAAATACCTTACCTTAAGTCTCTATCTCCTTCATAAACATTAAAATCTCATGTATAATAAATATAAGTTTATTATAAATATATTAAATAACCATAAATATATATATAATTCAATATATGATTTACTTATGACCTTTTATTACCTGATTATTAACAATTCCATGTTAAAGTCACGTTTGAGGCAATAATTGCTCTTATTATTTGTGTATGTTCTAATTTTTTATAAATTTTCTTTGATAATGGTTTAAAAATATCTATAATTTTAACCATGATATAAATACAATTAATATTCAGTATACATGTATTTAGAGTGATCCATAAAAGATAGAGATAAAAAATTTAATACACCATTCATGGAGGTGGTATGTCATACGTACACAAGAATGTTGTCTTCATTTTCTTGAAGGAATGAATGAAAGAAAGGTAAATAATATATTTACAATATTGAATAATTTTTATTTTATATATATGACATATTTTCATGAAAACCATATTTATTACCTTCTATGTAAAGCATTAATGAATCACATCGCTTCACGAGGCGGTAGTTCACCGTTCACATGAACAATGTTATCATATCCACACAGAATGGAAATTAAGAATTAACATGTAATATTATGATTATAGAAGCATAATAATATCATAAATATCATATATAAAAAATAATTACATCATTATATCCTACCATGTGTGGTATTAATGGAAACACGAAATACATCAATTCGTGTGGTGGTATTTTGTCATACGGACGAATGATAATTTATAACCCATTTGATGGAATATAAGATGGTTATAGGTAATTACATGAACATAATAATAAATTAGTATATGTAACATAATGAGGTTATTATATCATCGTGCTTTAATAATAATTTACACAGGCATAGGAATAAATATAATAAAACCCTTGGTTGGGGACGTTACATATTTTTCGAACAACATCATTTGGTTTTTACTAAAAGGGCTCTTAGGTTAAATTTATACCCAAAATAATGCTCCCAGTATGAGAGAATTTAATTGATGAAGTTATTTTTTTAGTTATTGTCTGAAAAAAAGGGTTTTGGAAGGGTGAATAATAGAGGATTGGTGGTGGCCTTTTATAAATGATGTGAGTGGAACACTTATAATATTTGAAAAGAAAGAGGTGTAACCACATTTTTCACATCCCAAAAGTACCCCAAATTGGAAATTTGATAATCTATAAGATTATAAGTTATGAATATTTCCACCCAATGGGTTTTGGAGAAGTTTTTTATCATTTAATCCTCAATCTATTTAGTTTAACCCCCTAGTAAATTGATTTTTCCCCAACCACACCAAATAATTTTTACTATTTTTACAATTCATTATGTTAAAAAAATAAGTTCAAATTATTTGATAATATAAATAATTTTGATTAAAATTATGTAATCAATTTTTAAAAATTAAATCCATATAAGTGAAATAATTTAACTTAAAATTAACGCCGTAGATGTGACGAGAAAATAAATTTTAAGAGAAAATGTTCAAAAAGTTTAGAAACATTTATATCAGAATTCAATATAAAAATGATTAAAATGAAATAATTTTGTTAGTATATATATATATATATAAATGAACTAATTTTTATTTTAAAACCATCTTAAAACAATTTTGTGTGTTTTAAAAATCTTTAAAATAAATGAAAATTCTATGTAAAACATATATATTTTTACTATTCATTGAAAATTTTATCTTTTCATAAAATTCTAAGAAATTCATAGATATATAATTTTTAAATTATTATTTCAAAAATTAATTTTATTTTATGAACAAAGTTTTTTTAAAAATTTTCAATAATTAATTTTCTTTATAAAGATCGCATAGTCAAATTGAAAAAGAGGGTTTTCTAGAAGTGTATTTTTCAAGAACAAGATGATTCTATATAACTCTATGTCAAATAATAATCATTTTATGAGTATAAATTAAAATTTATTTATATATAGTATATAAATTTAAATTAAAACATTCCACAATAGGTATTATTTTAATTAATTAAAATGGATAAACATTATCCACCTTAAAACAATTTTTATTAAAAAACATATTATTTAAATAGGAAACTAAATTGATACTAAAATCCAATATAAATTTGACTAAATATTTATTAATTATATTAAATATAAATAATTAGTAATTATATTCATTATGGGTATTATATTATGTTGTTCTAACCATTATTTATTTATTAAATATAAGAGGATTATCTGTTTATACTTATCCATTTCCTATACTCTATTAAAAGTTGATGCTTCAAGAATAAGGAAGATTCTTTATGGATACTCATTACTTGGAATATGTAATGAGATAGATGTGGAAAATTTCCAAAACACACAACCAATGGATCTAATTGTGTTTATGAATTTGATGAAAATCACGTAAGTTTATTTTCCAATGATCATAGTCTGGATAATAAAATAATCCCTCAAAAATTAAAAATGTTATCATTTTTTTAATCATTTGTGATGAATTTGTGGTCTTCATTCTCTATTATTAATTTATAATTTTTTGGACATTAAATTTCTTGTGATCAAATTATCTATCACCCCCATCATTATTTGGATATTAATATACTAATCCATTTCCATATTTTCAATTCCCACTAATTTTATGCCATTTGTAATCCATGTTATGTGTCATTCTAGACTTCCTTTATATTTCCATTTCCCTCTTATAAAAAGTTAGTTTTATTAACCCTTTTTATAATGTGGGTTATCAATAAATTTATTTTCAAATATTAAAGCCTTGAATTAAAAAGATCAATATCAAAATATAAAGATGAATTTTTTGGGGGGAGGGAATTTAATAACAAGAAATGTTAAAAGAACACTAAATTTTAAAGTGTACGCGACACACAACACCAAACTTAAACAAGCCATCCAATAATATTATTTTAAATATGAAAATTATAACGTAGATATTTAATTGGTGGGTATAAATAGTTGTAACCAAATTATTAAATATATTTATAGTGGTCTTACTCAATGAAAATGTATGGATTAATTCTTAGGGAATAATCACTCAATATTCAGAGAAGTAATTTTTTTATTAAAAAGTAATTTTTATTCAAAAAATATTTTCATATATTTTTTATGAGAAAATATGAAAATTAGTTTTCAAAGCATTAAGAAATTTTATTTTATAAAACTTATTTCATTTTGAAAATCCTCATATGAAAATTATCTTAACATGAAATTTTGGGATTTTTCTTAAAAGATTAATTTTTAATAAAATAGTGAAAAATAATGATTTTATAGAAAAATGTTTTTCAATTAAAGTATTTACAAAGTCCCATTTTTTAAATTTATTTTAAAATTTAATTATTTAATTTTTATAAAAAAAAACTCAACTAATATTATTTTAATAATCTTCATACCTTATTTTGGTATAGAAACATTTTTATACTTAAAAATATATTTTTCAGGAAAATCATATTTTATTTCACATTGGGAAATTATTTTGAAATCAATTAATTCCAATAACAAGGATTTAATTTGATAAAATTTATTCCATATTTTTAATCATAATTAAAAAATTTTGTAAATAGATAAACTTTATTTTTGGTCATATGATTAGAAACCTTGGTAAAAATATTATCAATATTGTAAGGGTAAAATAAGTAGAAAGAGGTTAAAACTGTGAAATAAGGCTTCAAAATCATCCATACACTTTTTTATATTTCATTTAATGAGTTTAATTTGACCAAACCCTTAATATATTCTAAAATTTTGTGCCATTTTTTAAATATAAATACCTTAATATTATTTTAAGCCAATGAAAATTCCAAAATGTCTCTTTCTTATTATCAATATACATAATAGTTTGTGATAGAGATAAAATAATGTTATGAATTATTAGAAAGTATATTTTTAATATGAATTATTTTTTTATCATGTTAATTTATTTTAAAATTTTAGTGATGAAATAATAACCTTAAATTCTTACATAATGTCGACTCAGTGCTTATGAAAGGAGTAGAAAAATCAAGTGAGTTTAAAAACATAAAAATTAATATTTTTTTGGATTAGTTATGGTATTACATGAATGTTTTAGAGAAATATAACGTATTATTGATGTTGTAAAATTTTATATTCAAACTAAATTATTTTCTTGATATTATTAAAAGTCAAATTATGTAAAAATATATGGAAATGAATTCAATTGTATTTTATGTTAAATAATATTTTATTAAATGATTTAAAAATAAAAAAAATATTTTATTTTCTCATGTTAATGGTATATGGTCTATAAGATCAACCATTTTACAATTATTTTTCACTTTTCCTATTATAGAAACATTATTGACCTCTAAAGTGTTAAAAACTTTGATATCATGGTAATCATTAAAATAATTAACTAATGGTTAAAACTAAGAGGTATGGGTTAAAACATCAAGTAAATTTTTAATCAGTTTTATTTTATGAGAGTATTTAAATTTATAATCATCCTATATATTAAATATATCAATTAAGGTATATTTTAACATGACAATAAATTTATATTAATTTATTAATTTAATTAATTCCAAGGGTTCCCCTAGCATATTTTATATAAGGACACCAACTATCCTCTATTCCTCAAACTTATTAAGGAACTTATTTTAGAGTACTTATTTTTTTCCTTGTAAAACATTGAAATATTTCAATATATATTTTTCAATCAAAGAATTGAGGTGATAAGAAATTCTAAGGCCTGATGTGCTCAAAATTAATTTTATAAAAATATTTTATATATTTTATATTACAGGTGAATGGATTCTCCATGTAAATGGGATAAATCTTAAACATAATCATGGATCAGAAATTTTAGACCATAGTTGAATTCATAATGTGAGGTTTACCCTAGGTGCGACCTAAAATTGGTCCACACGAGGAATATAAATATTGCTGCCATTGGCGGTATATTTAGTAACATAATTAAACAATTTATTTATTTTATTTATTAATTTACCTAACAAGAATTTATCTATAAAACCACCATTATGAGATTTCTCCAACTATATCCACATAAACCCTTAGAGAATTGAGAGGGGATCTTTCTAGCTCTCATTAGTAAATCAGAATCAAAGGATGATGAGACTTTGGATATAGGAATATCAAGATGAAGTGAATGAAAAAATTCATGTTATTCATTATTGAGTACGTTCTTCATCGATGAATGATCTGAAACACTGTGGGATTCAATAAATTTTGGATTCTTCCCTAATAGATTAAACTATTTGGCAAGATCATTCTATTTCTTGATCTTCATTAATTGCAATACTTTTCATGTGATCGGGTACTATTTTTTATTTATTATTCAATTTTTTCCCACCTTGGTTATCCTTGATTTGTTTATTTTTAAAATAATGCTTACAGAATGATTTTATAACATCATTTTAGTTCATTCCCCAACCTGTTCTCTATGTTTTACATCGTTGGACTATGAGGCCATGGCTTGACATTTATGGGAAGGACTGAGACCAAATATACCCTTGAATTCATGGTGGAATAACATGAAATGAATATATTAGTGACTTGGGATATATTTGGGTTGATTTTTAGGTTGTGTGTGATCAATTTTTTGATATGGGATCCAAATAAGAGACGAAGATGAGGGTAGGTGTGCATGATGCATATGAGAAACCCCCATGGGTTTAAGTAATCAATTTTTGGCAACCTAATGGCCATAAACGATGAACGGAGGAAATATCAATAGATTTTGGGTGGCTTAGATGTGATATCCATGGTGGAAAGGATGGATCTGGAATGATAGAAGCATATATATGTTTTTATGAAAAACCTAACTCTACACTATGTAGTTTGAAGAACACACACTATATAGTGGACCTCTGGCCGCGGTGATAGGGTTTTCAAAAAAATTAAGGATGAAATGCCATGTGGCTGGGCCACACACCATGTATCCTTCCCTAGGTGGACAACCCAAGTGATGGAGCATATGGGGAGGAACACATGTGTGAGAACACACCATATACCAAAGTACACAGACATAAGTAAAAGTGCACAAACATGGATGGGAGCCTGAGTATGACCCTGAGAGGATTAGAAACACTGTATACCTTACCTACACACCATGTATTACTATATATAAAGTGAAACATGTGCCTAAATGGAAATTTCTTGGCATAAATATAGGACTGCATGCCATGTGGGTCCCCTTACATGTCATGTACCCCTTATTCCATTTTGATGAATGTTCAATCTCTCATATCTTCTTCATTTGGACTTGTATTTTGGCCCATTAGTTGCCTATCATGAGTATTTGTTTTGTTTATAATGTAATGGTGACCTCCATAGTGTCATTTTAGATATGAATCAAGATTTTATTGGATTTATGATTACTTAGGTGATTCTCGATGATGGTAGTGATTGGTAAAAATCATAAATGAGATCATAATGGATCCCTCCCTCTAAGGATGGCATGGGTCCTCGATTGACTATTAGAGTGGTAACCACTAGCTAGATTAGGTATGGGTCCTCTACCAACCCACTAAGTGGAACCCTCTTATTGGTAATGGGTATGGGTCCTCTACTAATCTACTTAGTGTAATCCTCTTATAGAGTTTGGGTATGGGTCCTCGACTACAATAGTGGCACCCACCTGCTGAGTAGGGAATGGGTCCTATATCTTCTATTAGAGTGGAACTCTCATGTTGTATCTAGGAATGGGTCTTCGATTACTAGAGTGGAACCCTCCAGCTGGGCTGGGCAGGTGTCCCCTGACAACTTCTTGAGTGTCACCCTCCCACGGAGTTAGGTCATGGGACCTCATCCATCAGATTGGAACCCACTTATCAGGAAAAAGAATGGGTCCTCTAGATATTTATTGAGTGACAACCTCTTATTTTATAAGGTTATTAGTTGTCTTCATTGATTTTGTGCCCCTTGGTCGTGTGGTATAATGGTGAGGTGTCGATTGACTTGGATGTCTCTTCGGGAATATGCGCAAGAGGTTGAGAATCATTGATGGACTTTTGGAACTGATGGAATTATTTTCTGGGATGGGTTGTGAGATAAATATCCCCACTCTCTCATTTGGGATTCTTTCATTTTATCATATATATATATATATATGTATATGTATATGTATATATAAGTGTTTTTTGGATTTGGTTACTCTATTTATTTGGGTAGAACTATCTATCTATTCATATCATGTCTCTTACTGCTCCCCTTCAGATGTTGGGACATACTACTAGATATGTATATACTAACCTCTAAATGGGAATTTCAAGTACATTTCATGTCTTATGTAGATGTATTATTGGCCGAAAATGACTATAGAGAAGCATATGGATACCAGGTACATTGGACCATGTATGGTAGTCAGATCTTGGAAATTAGGAGATGGGCTCTCACAAAATTTAACTTTCCAGTTTTTTGTCTAGTTGGGACATCTTTCTAGTTTATAGTTTATTTTTACACTTTTACTTTTATTTTACACTATCACACTCTTATACACCACAGATAGTTTTGGCATGAATGGTTATTCTGGAGATATTGAATCATTTTTTCATTTATTCCTTTTCACTCTTGAATTGAGATGTTCTAGTGTGTGTGAATCGGTACATTAGACAAAGACTTTACATGTTAGTTATGGATTTCAATTCTTGCCTCCACCCTTGGCCTATAGATCTGGTCTTGGGGTCATTTCACATAGATCCTTGTTAGGTCATGTTATGATAGATTGGTTTTCGAGCATTTCATTCCTTATGATAGTGTTTGGAGTAGTCCCATTTTGAATATTTGGATGGGATTTAGTGTAACAATGTCAATGTTTTTTGAGTACAGATTTCAGGTCAGAGAATCCATTGTTGGTGTGGTGACTGATGTGTCCATTAATTAGGAGCATGAATACCTGATTTTTGATTCAGAATACCGAGGCATTGGTTATAGGGATCAATGGTACATGCATCATATAGGACTTACCCTTTGACTTTACTTATTGTATCATCTACCCATTATATATATATAATCTCATATAATGATGGTATATCATGATTAAATGTTTATGATGCATCCAAAACACCATCCAAAGAGGTTACTAGTTTATGATCATGATAAAAATATGATGAGTGATGATGCCTTAGTTTTGGGTCCACACTATGATATTCTTCCTATATATGGACCATTAGCATCACCCACCCCCCCATCGATTAGCATATCATGCCAACAGAGTATTATGAGGATGCACATAGGCTTACTACACTATGAAAGTTCCAATATAAGAGGCCTTTGAGGTTCCACTAAATGATATATTCCCAGGAAGTGAAGGATTAACTAGAGTTAGTTGTTCATGTTTTTAGGCTTATTTAAGCAGTGATGGATCTGGTGGTCGCACTCACACTATCCTTTTCCATGGAGAATCTAGGAATTGGTGGAGTTTTGTTACAAATATGCATGATTAGGTGACACCCTCATGGCTCGAATTCTAGAATCTATTATGTGAGGAGTAATACCCCCTTTTTGTGCTTATTTTTGATTCAAAAGATTCTAGAGCTATAGTGGGGAGGTATGATGGTTCTATGGTATTCCTTGAGGTTCACAAACCTTACGTTTTACTCCCTCAATATTAACTTGTATGGTTACTTACAATCATGGAAGTTTGAGAAGGGACTCAATAGAGATATCTTTGACAGTGTGGTACCCTTGTGAATTACCACCTATGTTGAGGTGTTGGAACATGAAATGGTGATAGAAAAATTCCTTGTAGAGGTATTCTATGTAGCTAGAGTTGGCAATGGGTGTTATAGATCTGAGTCATCTACAACATCTAGTAGACACCAATCGACATGATCCTATCATAGGATATCTTCCCAGGATCAGGACCAGGCATGTGGTTAGGTAAATCATAGGGGAATAGGGTATCTTAGAGATGGGAGGTTCTTTGCCAATGATGGGATAGATCACATGGCATGTGATTGCCTAACCAGACATGCTGGGGTGCATAGGTAGATAGTGGACAAACTACCATGATAGAGGCAACACTTTGATTAGAGATTTCCAAAGAGAGGGCATAGTTCCCCACAGGGAAGAAAATCTATAAGAGGAGTGGTTGGAGATCTAGGAGTTGGATCTACAGGTGGTGGATGATGCTATGATATCCTTCCACCAGCACAGCCACCACCACCAACAATCCCATGCTTGGCTTAGGGAGTTGGCGGTTGGGGCAGCATACAACTGAAAACTATAGAGGCATATGTCCCCACGATACACGTGATGATATTAGGTATTATATATGACGGTTATACTCATGATTAAGTATTATTATACATAGGTGTGATTCATTACTTCATATCTTTACTCTTTGTGTGATAGTTGGATCTCTTAGTTGAGGCATTATCCCAATGACATTTTCCTGAGGTTCCAATGGGGAATGATTCCACAATATCTTTTATTTTCTAGTAGTGTGAGCTTCTGGTTAGTGGATAGATGTTCTCATGGGACCTTTTGGTCATCATGACGGAACCCTATTACATCATCTTTTGTATGTATTGGTTGTCTTTGTTTTGAGACCAAATTGAATGTCACAACAGATGAGTCAGATGCCTTCACACTGATGGGATGAAATTTTCCTTTATGGGTGAGAGGGATCTCATGGTAGTAAGATTGGTATTTTTAATAGGATGATTCATCCCATCACCCATCAATTGGTGAGTGTATATCTTAAAAAAACATTCTTTTTAGGAATATAGATTCATTCGATCATGGAATATTTTATGGACGTATTCCCCGAGGATGATCAAAGACCGCCTCTAAGGATGGAGATGGAGTTTTATATCTATTTTCATCCCATTATAGCACTAATATCATCTATGGCATATCAAATGGCCCCTATTGAGCTCAATGAGAATTATTTGAAGTTGGAGGACCTTTTAGAGGGATTTATTAGACCCAGTGCGTCCCCTGGGAAACACTGGTGTTGTTAGTGAGAAATGAGGATGGCAGAATACATATTTACATGGATTATCATCACCTGAATCGGGACATGATAAATAATAAGTACCCCTTATCAAGGATTGGTGAAATATTTAACCAATTAAGAGTTGTGATTTAGTTCTGAAAGATATATCTCTGGTGGATAATACTAGTTGATATTTTTTGAGACTAATATTATGAAACTGGCATCTCGATTTCACTATGGACACTATGAGATCTTGGTGATTACCTTTGGTGCAATAAATGGCCTTTCCATGATTTTTATTTGATAAACAAGATCTTCCACCTGTACTTGGACCATTTTTTATCTTTATTGATGAATTACTCATATACGCTTTGTTAGAGGAGGATCATGAAGAGCACTGGAGCATAGACCGTTATTTACTTCAGGAGAACCAGCTTTATGGTAATCTCTCAAAATTCTAGTTATAGATTCATGAGGTTCAATTCCTGGGGAATTTCATTTCAAATCATGGTTTAGATATGGACCTGGTGGATATGGATATAGTTTTGTATTGGGAGTCTCCCAATATTGTGACAGAGGTGTGGACTTTTCTTGTCTAGGTGGGGTACTAATGGAGGTCAGTAGAGGGCTTATCCATGATTGTAGCCTCTTTGACCACCCTAGTGCAAAAATGGTATCCATTTACCGGGAAGAGTAGTTCCAGAGGGACTTTGAGGAGTTGAGGATGAGGCTGAAAGGTGGTCATGTTTTGAGACTTCCAAAAGATGGAATGTAGTACTTAGCATATTGCATTGCCTCAAAATCTAGGCTTTGTCATGTGTTAATGCAGAGACATGAAATTATCACATATTGGTTGTGGAAGTTGAGACCCAATGAGAATAACTATGTGAATCCAAAACATTAATGGGCATTGGCCGTATTCTCTTTGGGTATGTGGAGAAATTATCTTTTGGGAGAGTGCTTTGTGGTTTACTTAGACAATTAGAGTCTAAATTATATATTTAACCAGAGAGACTTGAACATGAGATATAGGCACTAGTTGGAGTTCTTAAAAAATATGACTTTGAGATATTCTATACATCATGTAAGGGAAACATGGTAGAAGATTCCCATATTAGGAATTCCCAGGCTTGTTTGGTGTAATAAGTGCCTAAGCAGTTGGCTTTATTAAAGCTGACACTAGTTGAGAAGGAGGGTGCATCTTTTCTTTAGTTGATGGTGTTGAATCATCTGCTCCTCTATCATGTGTGAGATTCCTAGTTGAGATACAGAAATTGTGGCGTATTTCATGACTATATATCCTTAAGATATTCACACGAAGGATTTTTTGATGGAGAAAATCACTTCATAATTTTATAGGGATGGACAATGGTCATAGTGATGATATGAGAGGATGTGATGAGAGAGTTTCACACATATACATTGATTGTATATCCTAGTGTTGGAAATGTTTATAAAGACCTCCATTGTTAGTTTTAGTAGGTCGGCCTGATATAACGTTTTCCTGATTTTGTCTTTCAATGCCTCACCCATCAGTAGGTGAAGGCTGAACACTAGGTTCTGATAGGTTTGATGTATCATCTAATTATCCTGGAGTGGAAATGGGTTGGAAAATCCATAGAATTCATGATAGTTCTTCCATGAACAATTCAGGGACACAATTATTTTTGGGTGATAGTTGAGTAACTCATGAATTCGTCACACTTCCTTTCTATCAGGATTAGATTTTTGTGGAGATTTTGGTGAAAATGTATATATGAAAGATTGTTCTCCTTCATGGGGTACCCTCAAATATTTTCTCTATCCATGATTTTTAATTCATGTCTTCCCTATGGTGGGACCTAAATGAGGAATTATGTACCCAAATGAGGATGAGTACTACTTTCTACCCCCAAATAGATGTAAAGACTAAGTGAACTATCTTAGTGTTGGAGGATATGTTGAGGGACTGCATGTTGGACTTTGGATGGAGCTAAGAGGATAAATTTTCATTGGTTGATTTTGTGTTCAATAATATGAACCACTCTACTATCAGCATAGAACCTTTTGAGGCCCTGTACGGGGAGACTCTATTGGTCACCCTTTTGTTAAACATATATTGGTGAGGCATATCTTGGGGTCCAGATATGGTGCATGCGATGATAGAGAAGGTCTTTGTCATCCTTGAGTAGATGAGGATAGCCCATAGTAGGAATAATATTACACAAATCGATGTCGTAAGCCCTTGTATTTCGATCATGGAGACCACATTCTTCTAAGAGTCTCCCCACGATGAGTATTTTGGAGATTCATATTGGGAGGAATGATATCTTGGAGGTTAATCAGGTTGTTTAATATCATTCGATGGTTGGATAGGTTGATTACCACCTTTCCCTAGACCCATAGTTGGAGTGTGTGTATGATGTATTCCATGTGTCGTAACTGAGGAGATACATTCATGAACCCACACACATTATTTATCAGGGAGAGATGTAAATCATGGATGTAGCCATATTTGAAGGGAACCCAGTGGCGGTCAAGGATAGACATGAGAAGAACTAATGTGGATGGACCATTCATTTGGTTCATGTACTATGGCAGTACATAAGCATGTATGAGAGCTCCTAGTAGAAGGAGAGCCTGATGTGGGATCAATATCCTAATATTATAGTTTATTTTTTCTTTTCAAGGATGAAAATATTAAAGGATGGAATTATGTAGAAACACTAATTTTGTCTTCAAAGAATTTTAGATATTTTTATATATTTTTTTGAAGACAAGAGATGAGGTGGAATGGAGTTCCAAGGTCTGGTGTGCCAATAATTAATTTTATAAAAATATTAATTATATTTTATATTACACATGCACATGTTTTCAAAGAAAATGAGATAACTCTTAAATGGAATCATGGATCAGAAATATGAGAGAAAGATTGAATCCAGAAGTTGAGGTTAACCCAAGGCATGACCTAAAACTATTTGGCATAGATAATTCAGATGTTGAGACCTTTTGTAGTATGTTTAGTTGGTTAAATAAGTAAATAAATAATTTAATTTATTAATTTATCTAAAAAACTTTTTTATAAAATCACCCTTATGAAAATTTTCTAGTTTTATCTGCATAATCCATGGGAGAATTAAGAGGTTTTCCTTCCACAACTCATTGGTGAAACAGAATCAGACGACGATGAGATTCCAAATATAGTTAGATCGAGACACATTTAACACAACTATTTGTATTCTTCATTGGAGATCATTTTACTCAATTCATAATGACCCAAAACTAGTTAAAGATCATCAATTTTTAGATTCTACCCTGATTGATTAAATTCTTTGAGAAAGATCATTCTATTTCTCAATCAACATCAATTATAAGACTTTTCATGATCCCATGTACTGGTTTTAATTGATTATTCATTTTTTTCTATCCCTAAATAGTCTCAATTGGATTCAAAAGACAATAATTCTTGGCTAATGATCATAAACATTTTTTTTGTTCTTTTCCCCCACTCGCTCTTCACGTTCTTATCCATTGTGCTACGGGACCATGTCTTAATTTTGATTGGTAGCACCAAGCCTGATAAGACCTCCATATTCATAGTGTAATCATGTGAAACCAATTAAACAACAATTAGGGATAGATTTGGTATGATTTTTAGGTATTGTGTGATCGATTTGTTGATTCGGGATCCAAATCAGATACGATGAGGAGGGGAGGCGTGAATGGTGTGTATGGATAACCCCCATGAGTTGATGATATCGATTACCAGACAACATATGGTTAGAAATGATGAATGGAGGCATGATCCACATATTTTGAGAGACCTAGTGGCATGATTAGAGGTTTAAAGGCTAGATATAGAACACCAAAAGATGATCTATGTTTTTTAGAAAAACATCACTACACGCGGTGTAGTACGAAGAACACACATAGTGTAGTGTCCCTTTGGATGCAGTGCTAGGGTTTTGAGAAAGGTTGAGGATGGAATGCCGTATTTCGTAGTCATAAACCCTATATCCAAACCCAGGTGGAAAATCTAGGTGACAAAGCACAAGTGAAGGACCCTATTTGGGAGAACACGCTGTGTACCAAAGTACACGTACATGAATAGTGGCATAAGAAGGACAATGAGTGGATTAGACACACTGTGTTGTCTAATTAGAAATCATATAGTACTAAATTGAAAGTGATCTATGTACCGTAAGAGACAATTATAGATATAATTATGGGAAAACATGTTGTCTGAGTCCCCTAAAACCAGTGCACACCTTCTTTCTTTTTGAAGAATCTGTAGTCTCCCATATCCCCTTCATTTGTACTCATATTTTTTACAACGAGTAGTATGTTCTAAGTGTTTTTCATATATAATGTGATTGTGATATCTATAGTGTATTTTTATACTTGATTAAATATATTACCGGTATGAAAACTACTTAAGTGACGCTAGAAGATGGCAGTGATCTGGCAGAATCATCAGAGAGATCTAAGTGTCACCCTCCTACTGGGTGGGGTATTGGTCCTTGATAAACTATTAGAGTGTCACCCTTATGGTGGTATGGTTATGGTTTCTCTAATGACTATTAGAGTTTCACCCTTCTACTAGGATATGTCATGGGTCCTCTACCTATCCCCTGAGCGCCACCCTCCTATGGAGTCAGGGTACAGGTTCTTGACTACAAGAGTGGCACCCTCATACTAGTTAAGGAATGGGTCCTATATCTTCTATAGAAGTGGAACCCTCATATTTTATCAGGTAATGGGAGATGTGTTAGGAATCAGTCCTCTATCTACTTCTTGATTAAAACCCTCTTGCGGTGTCCGGGCATGTGTCCTCAACCATTAGATTGGAACCCTCCTACCGGGACAGGGAATGAGTCCTATAGCTATCAACTGAGTGGAACCCTCATGTTGTATTAGTGTATGGGTCCTCTACCTATATATTATTCCCCTTGACTATATTACACATAGTAAATGTGTGTCTTGACTTGTATGTCTCTTCAGACGCGTGAGATATTGGGAATCATTGATGGATGATTGTAATTGATAAAACTCTTTCCTAGTCTAGACTAGGATATGGAGAGCCCCTTTTCTCTCATTTGAGTTTCTTTGGTTTAATCATATATATTTTTATCCAGTATGTTTTATTTTGTTACTGCCTTACATTAGTTTGATATTTCTAACTTCCCTAACCTATTTTATATTTTTTTATTCATATTTATTCTTTATAATTTTTTAATCACATAAAAATTATAAAAAAATTTGTCAATATTATCCTCTTATTTTATTATAATGATGGTAAAATCATTAACTAGACCTTTTTCCATTAATAAAAAGGAAGATGTGAATAGTGCATTGTGCGGACTACCGCCTCCACAACCACAAATGTTTTATTTTCCTTCACCACCTTAAAAGGATGGTCCTAATATGGAATATAAGATACAATTATTTTATTTATGGAATATTTTATATTCTAAAATAATAAACCATATTAATTCTTTTCCACATTCTATGGAAAATGAAATCATCTTCCACACATATGTGTAGACTACCGCCTCCATAGAACGGTGTATTACATTTTTCCTTACTTCCATTCATGGATCCATATAAGGATGAAATTAAAGGATAATGATTGTGTTTAAGATATCATTATGGTTTTGATATAATAAACTATATAACCTATTAATGATATTATCCAAAAACAATCATTTATAATTCAATCATTTAAAACGAGCCTACTAAGAAAATAATAATATTTTTTTCTATGTAAGGCTTTTATTATGTTTTCTTTATACATATTTAAAATTATGATATATTGAACTAATAATTACTAAATAAGATAATTATTATCTTTTTATAATTATATTATTCCTAAAATATCTCATAACCATCCATTAATCAATGTAGACCCATGTTTGGGGCGGTTCAACCACCTACTTGAACAATATTATGTTTTTATATCTTGGATGACTATGAGGAATTATTTACTAGTATAATATGATATCATTATTAAAATATTCATGAAAACATCCCACTAAAGGTACCCCTCATGGGAAAAAATATAGGAATACAGATAATGACCCCCTAAGTTTCACCTCTAGTAGGCCCCAGGTTGGCGATTAGCCCCATGGGTATAAAAATATCCAAAATGAGAGGCATTACCCTCTATAATAACTGGATAGAGGGATAGGATAAAACAAATTGAATAAATTGAATGACACAAAATTATATAAGGAAAACCAAAACCATACCACAATGCATGTATATGTAAATTGGATAAAAATAAAACCCTCTAAATAAATACCCAAAATAAAATCTAAGGTACTGACACAACAACAACTCCAAAGACAAATATATAAATGTCCCACATGGTCGACAGAGTCCACCTAGAAACCTAAATTTTTTTATATACATAGGGTTAGTATACATGTATACTCAATAGGATCATACCCAAGTCTCTCATGAACATGTTAAAAAGAGAATATTAAGCATTTGTGAGATAACAATAGAACCAACCACACCTAAACAAGCCAATTATCCAATCCCATCCTCACTATGGAACACTCAACAAATAAAATATCCAAGTATAGTAACATAAAACAAATCATATTGATAAGGAGGGTACCTTGATAAAATTTCCCTACTAATTTTCCACTCTCACACCCCAATATCATACATCCTGGTGCTCTCATGCCTTCTGAATATCACATCATGCCAAGAACTCTTCCTAAAAGTGGCCATCACATGGAGTTTCACTTAAAGACACCTAGGGAATCACACCACATCACATATGAAGAAACTTTTTTTCATCACTCCATATCTCACCCAAAGAATCATGGGTTATCACATCACCACTATAACTAAAATTGTAGTGTATAATTAACATGAAGGACAACAAACTTGCACCCTCCTCACACCATGCATGTCCCACACTATAATCCATATCATGATATCACCAAAAAACCACTTCTAGTGCAACATTGACTTATAGACATCATAGCCCATGCATATCTAACTCACTTATAATAAATAGTAGTAAATAGTAGGAAGCCCACCATCCACCTCACTATTAGGATATTTGGAAAACAGCCCCAAAATATATGGTTTCTATAACGTGGTTCTTGACAAGGGTAGGGTCATATAGAAATCAGTAGGAAAAATATTAGATATTTATGTAATACCTACACAAAATTACAACCTATGGTTTTAGAACAAGCATTCCATCCAACACACAAAATACCTCCAGGGTCTCACGACCTTTTAAAAATTGAATTTCTATATTTTCAATTTTAACTAATTTCATTCATTATACTTGTTTACTTTTCAGCCCAATAATTTAATTTTTTTAGCCCATTTAATTCACATTTAACACAACCCTCTATAACACACTTTTCATTTTAATTAATTTATTTACAAATAAATCCATTATATTTCAATTAATTATTTAAATTTATTTCCATTACATCCTAGGAAATAACCAAAATACACCCTCACAAAAAAAACCCATAAACCACATTCTAATAAGCCTACATCCCTCCATTTCAGAACCACATTCACATTCCACTTCAAAACCCTTTTCTGTATCCCATCCAACACATACCACATCAACTTTCAATCAATTCACCATCACATATCACAACCATACAAAAAAACTTTTCACATCAAATTTTCATATCAATTTTCATACTTATCAAGGGGTGTTTAATCATTTCCACTTATTAATTTTAAGGTAATTGTCATAGAAGACATATTTTTAGGGGAAACCATTTATTATCTAGATATCAGTTTTTATGAAATTAAATTTTTGAAGATAACCCCAACAAAAAAAGGGTTCCAAAAATAAATCATCTATAGTGAACCCCCCAATGATAGTAAATTTCTGGAAGGCATCAAGCCAATACAATGACAACATCAAACAATATAAAAAGCTAAAAAAGCATGAAATTAAATCCTCTTGCACTTGAATTTCAATTTCATTTTTTATCTTTAATTAAACTAATGAAAATTATTATCCCAATATATAACAAGAGTATAGGACCTCCCACATGATACACTAGATGAGAAATGAAGGATCCCCAACCTCAAACGGAGCTTTCTAATTCACCGCACAATGTTAAAATTGGAGGGAAGATGCCACTGAGCACCAAAAAATTGGAGAAAACACTTACTATAATAGAAAAAATAATAACATCACCAATAATCAAAAGACATCCAAACTAATGGTTAGCTTGAAGCATCTCTTCCCATTTATGAAACAAGGAGAAAAACTGGGGAAAATAAGAGAATAGGAAGTGAACTCACCTAAAACCATCACAGATGGATCTATCAATACTAGTGTTATAATCCACTAGAATGGAGTTACAATTTCTCCTTGGGATGCATTTGGGTCACCCATGAAATGATATAATGTTTGGAAAATTAATCTAGACTAAGGGGATAAAAGAATATACCCAATACTAAAAAACATAAGACCATGGAAAACCACTATGACCACACAATAATGTTTATAAAAACAAAAGGGAATATGGTATAGGACCCCTAAAAACATTTAATCCATACTCGTAAGATCACATATATGATATGTGACTATCTGTATGTCACAAATCTAGAAAACCTAGGAGGAGACCAAATCCTAGCCTGAACAATATTCTTTAGACCGAAAAAAAAACCAAATAAGAGGCTACATGGAAGTTCTTCTCTATGGTTAAACCACCCTAAAAAAGAAAAACCCCTAAAACCCCACACATGGACTCCCTAAAACACCTAAAACTCTTCCAAGATGCAATAAATAAAGGGATACACTAGAAAAATGATCCATAATGAATCTACCCCCAAAATTTAAAAACCACTAGAACACCTTATCCATGCTTCGTATACCACAAAAGACACCTCTAAGATGTAACTACTTGCCCGTATGGTGAAACACACCCCTACACTCTACAAAAATCCATTTTATTGTATTTTCTATCCAAATGCACAATTTCCCTTCCAAACTTCTCAAGACTCCCCCAAACATATCCACCACCATAATTCCCACAATGTAATGGGAAAAAAGGTCTGATCCATTAAATTAAATACATCTCAAACTATTCTAATCATTGAGAATAAATAAATCAAAATAAAGTGGGAAGGTAGTAAAAACAACCATCCCATGAGATACCTCTCAAGGATATTGTTACAACTGAAACATCACCACCAACCAAATACACCAAACCCAGCTGAAGAAGTTCACTAAAAATCACTCACAACCACATTTCCACACCAAAATCCATCCATTTTTCTTTAAAAACATCCAAAAAACTATCTAAACCTATACATATATCAAACCAATTATTACCATAACCACCACATAATAGATCCCTAAGAACACAAATTGGAGAATTCCATCTCCCATGTCAGGAAATTATATGATTTGGAAACAACTGACTCACCCAAATTGGTTTAGTCGTGTCAGGGTATAATGAATCTTGATTATGAATTAGGTTTTACTTCTTCATATTCTTGAAGATCAAACACACATCACATATCTTAGAATATGGAACATTTAAAAAAAATCAAGATTTAAACACAAAATCATTAAAGAAAAATTAATAAAGGAAACAATGAAAACAACATAGGGTACTGAGAATGCATCTACTTCTCACACTCCCAAGTACTCTCCTCTAGGATACAATACCATTATAACACACAAACCAATGGACTATTCCATCCATGAAAAACATTATATTAATGATCCTATATTTTCATTGGTTTCTCCATAAATGATGCATTGTCCTTGATATACAACTCTCTCGAGTAAATGGAATGGGAGTCATAATGAAGATACTAATAGAGATGAAGGAAATGAAAGATTTTTTGAATCCAATTCAATTATGGAGGGAGTTCCCAAAAATAATACATCTCACCAATAGGCCCCAACACCTTGAAAGCCCAAATATTAAAGGTGAGAGTTTACTCACCTGCTAACCCTCTTCTTCCCATATACAAAAGAAACACTTAAGAAAACATGATATCTAATATTGAACTCTAAGGATCACATACATAAATGATAATAAGTATTTTACTGGTCCTCTATTTACATCAACAACTCATGATAAAACATTAAACTTTTATGTTATGCTCTGCACCATAGTGGGACCAAAAACTGATGAATCCCTAATATCAGACCAACATAAGGGAGAACAACATATTCTCATGTGAAAATCCTAAAACGGGTCCATTTAAATGGATAAATGATATATATTGGTAAAAGAAAACTCAAACAAAGACAACTTCTTTGTCTAAGGTCATATAAATTATAAGATAAATTACCATAATATATCCTATAGTGTCTAGATGGTCTACTCAGTATACATATATTCTTGAGGGTTGAGAACTTTACTGAGGTGTAAATGATTTCTAAAAGAATACTAAAATATCATATATTATTATTGGAAAAAAATAATCTTAGAATGAGACAAATGACCTTGGAACTCCATGTAGTTCCCTACCTCATTAACTTACATCCCCTATAATAAATCCAAAATTCACAACTCCTTGATTATTAGGAAGTGATCCGATTTCTTCATTTGATCCATGATTACCCAAATAACATCATAACATCCCTAATCTCAGGGTAACTCCATGATGAATTACATTGATATTTCATCCCATTTCTACTTAGGAAATTCCAAGGGTGACAAAAAACTACTATGAACGTGGTTCTTAGCCTTTACCTACTAGAAAACCAATCATCGTTACAAAACATCTTCCACTTACCCTTTCAACCCAAGCCAAAAAATTGTTTTCTTAAGCCATAATACATCTTTGATACCCCTAATTTTACTACAAAACGTGAGATATGAAATTCATGAATGACTCCCATATAAATCTCTACAAAAACAAACATCCTTCCCTAAAATAACATTTATTTTTGACCATCCTTTGTCTATCCTTTCGAAGAATCACCATGGGTAATGTGATTATGCATCACCTCTTTTTCTGAGTATCCCCATTGAGATTCCTCCACCAATAGACCAAATAAGACTTCACTACCATCTAAAATAATAAACCACCACCATAAAACACCCTTGAATCTATGTAAAGAGATACCAAATCCTCCATCACCCCATGCATCTTCAGACCCACAAAAAAAATCCTTACATGAATTATTGGTCAATTTTTCATCCATAAAATCACCTTTCCTAATGTTTAGTTGATCTCAATGACATAGTTTCAAAGAACTCTATAAACCTTCGTTGACAAAAGTTCATATCACAATTAGAAGATATTACTAAAGTTCTTGTGATCCATGAAGATTTCAAAGTTCTTCCCAATGAGGTAATGTCACCACAAATACATTACAAACACAAACAATGATAGATCCATATCATGGGTAACATAGTTATACTCAGGGGGATGTAACCTTTTAGTCCCCTAAGATATCACTACCTCATACTACATCATGTTTAATCCCAATACCAAACAGGAAGAATAATAGAACACCTAAAAAATATCCCCTCCTCTAGAAACTGGATCACCATAGCATTAATCATCTCCCCATTAAGATAGTCAAAAACAATCTAACACTGATCAATATAGAAAAAATCCTAGCCATTCCTGGTAAAATTGGTTAATGCGGCCAAAATATGTGTGAAATAAGATACAATCCTCCTATAATAGACAGTGAGATTGAGGATACTACAAAAATCCATCACATTATTGGGTGCTACCCAAGAAACAACTACCTTGATATTTTATGAGTCCATAACAACACTTTAATAGGACACAACATTACCATGGAAATGAATCTCTCATGTCCAAAACATTCACTTGGACAACATTCCATAGAGTTGGTGGCATTGAAGAACTAATAAGGATGGTCTAAGCTGATCAGAATTCTACTCCTCTGAATTCAAGTAGATCAATATGTTTTTGATGAAAATGACCATGAACTAGTCTAGGAGTTAATGAAACATAGATTTCATGTTCCCCATGAACACTTTTTTTTGTGTTTGTGACACTGAACGACATGATGACGATATGAAAGTGACCAAACCTACATATGAAGGGAGTCTTCAGGATATAATTCTCCTAAACCATCAACTAGTGATATCCAAAAAAATGATCTTAAAAACCATCTAGCTCATTATAACAAGAAAAAAAAGATCATTAATCCATAGAAGTGGGTATCGATTCTTGTTCATCACTTTATTTAAGCCATAATATTCCATACATAGCCTTTGAATACCATCCACCTTCTTGGTGAACAATAATGGGTCACTCCATGAGGACACATTAGGCCAGATAACAAACTTCTACATTAGATCATCTATCTGAATCTTCAACTCCTGTAACTCAAAAGGTGTCATCAGATAAGGATTCACTGAAAACAGAGAAGCACTAGGATGCAAGTCTATCCCAAGAACATAATTTTAAGGGGTGATGTCACAAACTCATCTTGAAATAACTCTAGGTAATCCATGAAAACCCCAATATCCCCATTTATAAAAGAATCCACTGATTCCATAGGTATATTATCCATCAAATAAATAAGGGGCTCCATATGTTATCTCCCCAACTGACAAATCATCTCACAAATGTAAACCACGCAGTGGCCATTTACATCATAGAAAATATCTCTCTTCCAAAAGAAGTCGATAAAAACACACCTAGAAATCAAAAATTCAATTACATTCATGAAATCATATAGCTAAATTCATATCAATAAAATATCCCCATGGGAAAAATGTGTCCCCTTCTTCACTATACACCCCCAAAACACATCAAACATACTGATCTAGCCTCTGACGGGAGTAGTAAACACTAGGGGAATGTAAATCCTCTCTATGTCTTATTCAAGGTTAGTGGTTAGATTTGGTGAAACAAAATAGTGTGAAGTTATTGAACCAAAAAATCCACAAACAAGGGTAGACCAAAATTTGATCACAGTTTGAATGATCTTTATCCCTTCTAGCAATAGCACCTCAACTACATGCAACTGACCATGCCCCTCTCCTCTACCTATTTTCCGATATCCACCCTTATGACCATGCCCATTCTAAAGTCCCTAAACATAGGGAACATCTTGAGGCCAACCTCTACATACACTATCCCCTCTCGATAAAGCATAATCCTACTTCCTTTATTACTGAAATGGTCTCACTGGTAGTAGCTACTGTTGTTGATGTTGAAACTATCTACCTGCACCATATTGGTCTCGAATAACCACTAGGAATTTATTTTGAAAATGGAAATAAACCCCACTAAAAAATTAGCTTAAATCCCTAGGAAAAACATGAAAACCACTAGCCTTGTATGGTTGGAAAGGAATTTGCTGAGGTTGAATCCCTATTCGCTGAAATCTTCAAATCCTAAGAACATGAAACCTTCCATTGACTAGTCTATTCCTAAAGGAACCCTATTGGTTCCACCTATATGGTAAAACTCATCTTGAGTGCATACACTCAATCACCTATACCTTCTTCTATACCTCCCAATACATTGGAAGCATAAAGCGAGTAACTGCATACTGGTTAAAAGGACAAAGTGCCTCCTCAAGATTCCATGCATAAGACTCCTCATCAAAAAAATAGTTTGGGAGAAACACCAAATCTCCTTGAACATGATTCCCATCTACCATGTAGAAATACTCCCCTAATTAAGAGAGAAACTTTTTAATATTAACTATCTTTATGGTCAATGAAAGGAACCCTTCTAAAAATTCTTTTGGAAATTTGACCCATGAAATATCTACCCCCTTCCTCTCACCATTATATCATGTCTTAGACTAATGAATATCTCCTAAAATCTAACTAACTTCCAAAAACACCTAGCGCTCTATCAAGGAATAGATCAAACAAAAGATGATCTTTAGAACCACTGATTAGATATTTTTATCTATATTATAAATTTTACCAACATAATTCCATAATTTATACTACTAAAACGAAAAAAAAAATTATGGAATCGATCCTCCTCCTCAACCAGATCAACTGTAGCGACCCCGACCCTAGTATCCCAGAGCTGGTGTATACCTTATTAAATTGGAATAAGATACATGGAATCACATCCCAATGGAATGAATAGTTTATTAGTCTTGGTAAACAGACATACAAAATTAAAATTCATATTATAATTGAAATCATGAAATACACAATGTCTTTTATTTGATAACATTATTATTCCTCATAGTGTATCTATGTATAGAAATCACAAAAAACATAAGGGCATTCTAGGGAAAATAAAACTTAATAAATGGGTGAACTCATATTCCTAGTAAGGGCAGAAATGTAATAGAATATATGAATAAATAATGCACAATCAATATTCCATGTTAAATAAATGAAACCCAGTCCATTTAATCAAAAACTTGAACATAACATGGATGGACTGAATGATAATAAATTAATTCCAAATAAATAATCAGAAGATCGTGAAAACTTAACATTGATATTCTAACTAATTGAATAATCACATGGAATATCAAAAAATGAGTTTATAATTATGGAATTCATAATTACAGACATCTAAAAATACCATTGAGTACTTATTCCAAAATATATAAATACATGGTAAGACTTTATCCAACACCAAATCTAGTTTGTCTCATGGGAACTACCGATTCATCAAGGGGTTATATCAAGCCCAACCCATCACTTACTATGTTCAATGCATTCCTCACCTGAAAGGGGTAAAACATAATCAAAAGAATTTTTAGTATTAAAAAAATAATATATGATATTTTAATACTTACCCCAATCAATAAACATAATCCCAAACTATCTAGAGTAAAATAGAGAATGTTAATAAAATTTGATATTCCCACTAAAACTATCCTAAAAAATCCAAATAAATAATAAGGATAGTATTAATAAAACTTTTCTTTAATTTATCATAAGTAAAATACATGGTTCATGTCATTTATGAATGGAAATACCATTAAAATACACTTAAAACAATTTTTAGAAAAATAACTTTCAAATTTTGAAAATCAACTTTTAAAATAAAAATTTCACAAAACATTTTGAAAATAATATTCATTGAAAATAACCTTTTAAAACTTGTAAAATAATAATTAAAACATAGTTTTTTCATAGTGGTGGAAAACTTAATTCATGGAATATATGTTAAAATAATGATTCCTTTCACATTTTGGATAAAATCTAACCAATAATTATTTTGAAAATGACATGAAGATTCCTTTAATTTTTTTATAAAAAAAATGGGTAAAAATATCATTAATAAATAATTTTTAAAAGGATAAAAACATTATTTAATGCATTTTTGAAAAACATTGGTTTTTATGAAAAAAGATTTCTTACCGAAGTGTGAAATAAAGTTGGATTTTAATAGAAACATTTTTTCAATAATTTTATGTACCAATGAGTAAAAGAGGTAATATTACTTGAAAATTTTCATTAATAATGATTGGTGAATAAAATATATTGATTATAAGATCTAAATATTAAATAATTCTCTCGGTGGAGACATAAATATAAACAATCTCAAATAATGATGATATTTTGAAATAAAATCCTACCACATTGGTTACCTCTAAATCCTAATCCCCTTTAAATAAATGACATAAAATAAAACTTTAAATGTCATTAAGATAAATATATTAATGACATAACATATAATATGCGTATTATATACACCACACAAATGAAATAAGTTGTCAATATGACATATGTCTCATGGAAGTAAAAGTGAGGTGAGAAACCCTTACCTTAGGTATGATTTTCTTTCATACATGTTCATACATACTGTATAATAGTTTTAACCATGTTATTAATTTATAAAAAAACAATAATAAAATTTAAAATATCATATATGATCATATTTTAACATTTTACCACCAATTTTATAATAATATTTCATTATTTTAATTATTTTGAGTGTCAATTGCCTTGTTTTATCATGTGAATTTTGCCATCAAAGTTACGATTCATGTTAATATGATATATATATATATATCATTTAAAAATGATAATAATTTTATACATATAACATTTAAACATTAAATACAATTTTAAAACCATTTATAAAATTTAGACATGGAAAATGAATCACATCACTTTGTAGAGACGGTAGGCTGTACGTACGCAAAAATTACAATATCATTCCCTTATCGAGTAAAAGGGAAAGGGAGTGGTGGATATATTAATTTTTCTAGAATAAATATCATATCATATATATCTTTCATGTTATTTTAATTTTATCCTTATTGCATTACATGTTAAGCATAAGTGAAAAATGATTCACATCTCTTCACGAGGTGATAGCCCACCATACAAATGAATGCCATTATCGTATTTGAAATAAATGGTACATAAAAAGGTATATGTGATATTAATATTAAATAAATATAATAATATAATAAATATCATATAATTTTTTTAAATCTATCATTATATCCATCCTTTAAATGTGGGGATGGAAAATGAACTAAATCGGTTAGTGTGGTAGTAGTCTATCACACACACGATCAATGATTTCCTTTCCCTCTAGATGGAAGTGGAGATGGATAAATATATTCCATAGAAATAATAAAATATAATTATAATTTACATATTTGTGTTATTATATTTTAATTTTTAATAGATAATTGAAGGTTTAAAAATGATAAATAAAATGAACAAGCATTGTAATGATAATTTCCATCACTAAGAGAAACCTCATTTGGATATCCTCTTAAGGACACTAAGGATAGTCTTGTGGGGAGAATAAAAGAAATAATATATGTATAATGATTTTGGGGAGAGATTTTGGTATAGTTTCATTCAATATAAATTGTCTTTATATGTTTGAATATGTGAGGGGATAGAGTGCCTTTTTATAAGTTGGGAAAGGGAACCCTCTTGGAAATTACTTTGAAAATTCCCAAAAGAATCCAAAATGATAGACATTTACATGTAAAAATGTTCAAAATAACCTTAAATTATAATTTTGGATAGTATAAGGTGTAAATATGTCCATAAAATAAGATTTTTACAAGTTGGTTGGTCATTTTAACCCTTATCTTCTCAGTTTAACCCCATTAAAAAGCCATTTTACATTAATTGTGGTAATAAATTATTACTATTGTCACTATTTATTTTGATAAAAAATAAATTGAAACATATCATATAATATAAATTATTATTATTAAAACTACTTAATATATTTTTTGAAATTAAATTAATATAATTGGTGGAATTAAATTCAAAATTATACCCACATATGTGATGAAAAAGTGAGTTTTCAAAGAGAAAACTCTCAAAAGTATAGAAGGTTTTAGGGTCAAAATTCAATATAAAATTAATTCAAAAGACCTCAATTAGTTAAATTGGAATATAATTGAAGTAATTTTACTATAAAAAATTTTTCAGAATAATATAAATTTGTAAGTAATCTAAATGAAAATGCTGTTTTCTAGTAAGAATCAGTATTTTTCACTATTCATGAAAAAATGAAACATTTTAGAAAAAACCCAAAAATTAACCCTAAGAAAATTATTATATGATGACTTTAAAAATTAATTTTTTTCTTCAAATTATTTTTATAAAATTGGTAAAAATTATTTATAAATTATGTGAGTAAAGCATGACTAAACAACCTTTTATAAAAATATATTTTTTAGAAAACATTTATTTTACTTTAAAATGATTCTTATATTATTTATAATCATTTGAGAAATATTTAATTTATTTCATAGATATTTAAAACATACCATTTTAATAATATAGATAGTATCATTCATATTTTCCAACTTAAATTATATGTTATAATGGTAATGTTTAAATAATAATTTTTAATAGAGTATCATGTTTCGTTTAAACCCGGTTTTGCATGCATCGCAAGCTGTCAAAGTGATTGAATTTATTTATAAATAAATGTATCATAAATTATTAGTATGTTATATTCTAATATAATTTTGGAGTTGTGTCTCATACATTGTTTCAAACATGATGTCCATATTTTATAAATCTTAGGGTGTTACATTCCCCCCTAAAATATATTGTAACCTTATAATTTCATCTAGATCTCGATAATCAAGGGTTTAAAGTTTGAAAATACTATCATTGGAAACCCAAATCTTAATAAGGGTAAATAAAAAATTCGTTAAATAAGGGAGAAAGGGATGTATAAAATTTTTATAGAATAACACATGACTAAGATTCTATATAGGAGAAAACTGGGGGAAAGTGATGATATGGACATGGAAGAAAAGTGTAAGTAAATATAGAGAGTAAACTAGGTTATCGATCAAAAGAAATTGAATAATAAATGTAACATTAAGCATCAAAAAACCATAAATTTTTAATGATTTAAAAGGCAACCGATTCTACATAAATGAAGGTATTAAGATAACATTTTGTTTCAATATTCTTTCTCAAAATTTGAGGAATTTCATTACCATCATGACTGGAAATTTATGAAAATATACTTACTTGATATATTTCTATTTAATATTCATAATTTCATCTTTTTTTGTTATTAAATAGTTTTCCACTACATTTATTAAAAGAATAAATGAATATCCATGATGTTTTTTTAATAACGAAAGTAATAAAATAAGCATTTAATGGATCATAAGATCTATAAAATAGTGACAAGTCTTTCTGTATTTTTATAAATATATTAAAAATCCAATATGGTTATCACATGTTATCCAATAAAATAAATTAATCATTAAACAAAAATATTAAGAACACTGGTTTAAAATTTGTATTCCACTTCGTTTTTAGTAATAGAAAAATACTGACCTTGATCTCTTATATTATTTTCATGAATACTACATTGAATATTAGTAAATTCATTTTCCTAGTTCCCAATATCTTTATAGTGAAAGCATTTCACATCAAAAGATTATTTCTTGGCCTTATAATCATGCTCATGGTTTCCTTTTCCTATATTCTTGAAGAAAACTATTTTTTATTTTAATCATGTACCAAGGTGTTTCAATCCACAACAATAATAATTTGTAAAATACTTCTTTACCTTATTCCTTTTATTCTTCATTTGATCTATCATGATCTTATTATCTTTCTTCCCTTAGAAGTCATAAGACTTATATAATTATTTCTCTATCTTCACAACACATGATATTATTTACTCACATAAAGTTAATGTCTAGTACACTAGTTCCCTTCAAGAATGTTGGATTAGTACCATCAAAGAAGAAATCAATATTTCTCTTTGTATTATATACATCGTACATAAAATTCCTTTTTTAAGCATATAATGTTTTATTTATACTTAGAAACATCTTTATCTTCTTTTTTTCATAGATTTGTGATTTATCTTTTCATATCTTCTCATTACCAATGAGGAAAATATCTAAGAATATTACCTTTAAAACCTTCCATTATATGCTTGTTATTTCCTCCTCATCCTTAGTGATGTAATTTAATGATCACCATTGATCCACATATCCTAAGAGAAGATAAATTTCCATGAAAACTTTCTCCCTTTCACTACTTCAAAGACCAAGAAATGTCTTTTCTAAGAAATTTATCCATTACTAAGCTAAAAAAGTATTTGTAGTCCAATTTAATTATGGAGTTTTCTAATGCAATAATTGGTCTAAAATTATTACACCATGTGGTGGATCAGAAGTATGCTCTATATGGGAATGATTATTATTCATCAAATGTGAAATCTACCCTAATATGGTTATAATTTGAGCAGTTCTAGATCGATCTATAGCTTTAGCTTCATTATATTGCATCGGGGGGGTAAATCCATACAGAGGGTATGTGGATTAATATTGTTCCAATTCCTTCTATTATGAGCTATTTCTAAACAATGGTATACACTATATTAGATTATAACACTATGAAACCTAATTTATATCCCAAAACTAGTGAAACACTTAACATAAATTGAAAAATTTATGCATAGTTAATTTTATAATCATAAACATTAATTTGGGATATCTTAATTTTAAACTCCTTCATAATTGTTTGTAAAGAAAATGATATTTATCCTAAGAATGTCCCTTGGGATTTTCAAACCAGGAGCATATTAAACCTTATTATCATGCACAAGGTGGAAATTGGTTTAAGACCAATAGACCCTTATTAGAGTTATTACCCCTATATACTTTTGTTCCAGAACCATATCCACTTATAGTATCAAGAATAAGATGTGTTTTCTAAGAATAAACACATAATATATTTCTTACCAAAACATTAGGATGTTATTATATACATAACCTCAAATTCTATCATAGGGTTTTGTTGCCTAATCTATGTTTTACTAAATCTAGTTCTCAAGGTTTCTACTAAAATTCATCTGATAAAAACTATAGAAACCCCATACCTAGAAGGATGGAGTTAGTTTTTACTTTATTAAATTGGCACAAGATACAGAGAATGACATTATAAAGGACAAATAGTTTCATAGACTTGGTAAACTAGATACATACATTAAATTCATATTAAAATTGAAAACATAAAATACAAATAGTATTTTCCTTTAAAACACCATTATTTATCATAGTTTATCCCTATATATAAATCAAAAAAACTTCTTGGGATCTTGGGGAAAATAAAATATAAGAAATTTGTGAGCTCAAATGCTCAGAAAGGGTAATCATACAATAGATGCAATGAATAAATAATTAATAATTAACATGTAAAGGTAAATAACTAACACATTTTTCATTTATTTAATAACTTAAGCATTATATGGAAGGAATAAATGAAAATAAATTAATACCATATAAATAATCACATTATCTTGAAAGCATAACCAATGATATTATTACTAATAAAAATTACATGGAATATCAATAACCAAATTCCATAATGATTGAATGAATAATAATATATATCTAAAATAAACTGTTGAGGTCGTGTACCAAGTCATCTAAATAAATGGGTAAGGACTAAAAAAACCAAACCTAGTTAGACTTATGGGATCTACTAATGCATCAAGGTGGATATAGAGGGCCCCACCAATAACTTAATAAGACTAATACATTTAACATATTAAATGGTTGAAATATGACCAATAAAAATTCATATTGAAAAACTAACATATGAGATGTAAATACATACTCCCATCAATAAACCTTTTCATAAACCATCCAGAATAAAATAGTGAATGGTAATAAAATTTTACATCCCCAGTCAAACTAATCATAAACCATCTAGAGAAACAACAAGGATCGTATCAATTTAACAAACCCTTAATGGATTATAAGTAAAATATAGGGTTTATTTCATTGATGAAGATAAACACCATGAAATGTTCCTAAAAAAATATTGAGAAAAATAACCTTTGCATTTGGAAAATAACCTTTTTTTAGTTCAAAAAATATTTTTAAATTACTTTTTATTGACAATAACCTTTTAAAACTAAAAAAATAATCATTAAAACATTGTTTGGTAATGAAAATGAAATATTTCATTTATTTCATAAACATAAAAAGAAATATTCCTTTCAAATTTTTTGTAAAATCCAAATGAGCATTGTTTTTCAAATGACATGGAGATTCGTTTCAAAACAATTTCTAAAAAGTAAAAAATGGTTAAAATTATTTAATAAATAATTTTTAAAGAGTTAAATAAATTGAAAACATTTTTATAAAACAATGGTTTTGATCAAAATGGATTTCCGATTAATGAGAGAAATAATATCGTATTTTATTAAAAACATTTTCTCAATCATTTTAAGTACTAAAAAGTGAAAAAATGTTCTATTACTTAAAAAATTTCATCAATAAACATATTTTAATAAAATAGATTTATTTTAAGACATAAATATCAATTAATTCCTCAAAGGGGCACATAAACTTAAACAATCCCGAATAAAGATGAGATTGCGAAATATACCCTTACCACTTTGGTAACTTCTAAATCATATGAAATTTAAAATAAATGACATAAAATTAAAAATTAAATTCCATGAAGATAAATATATTCATGATATATCGTATAAAAGTGTCATTATATATACCAAACAAAGGGAATAAGTGGTACATATGGATTATGTCTCACAGAAGTAAATGTGGGACCTGTAACCCTTATCTCAAATCTAATTTCCTTCACATGTATCCATAAATCCTATATAATGGTTTTAAGAAAGTTATTAATTTGTAATATAACTCAAATATTATTTATAATATCATATATTATCCTCTTATAAAATGTTACCACCCGTTTGATAAAAATATTTCCTTATTTTTATTGTTTACAATGTTAATTGCCTTCTTATCTCATTCGTGTTTTGTCATGAAAGTTAAGATTTCTATAAATAAGGTATATATATAATTTCAATAATGATAATAATTTTATAAATATTATATTTACATTGTATATAATGTTTTATAAACATTTATGAATGTTTTACAGGGAAAACGAATTGCACTGATTCATGGAGACGGTAGGTCATACATACGTCTGAGCTACAATATAATTCCAAAAGTGAGTTAAAGGGTAATGAAGAAGATGACATATTAATTTATTAGAAAAAATACCATATCATATTTATAAAATATATTCATTAATTTTATCCTTATTTCATTCCACATAAAGTGTAAGTGAAAAATGATTCACATTACTTCGCAAGGCGGTAGTCTGTTGTACACATGAGTGGCGTTATTGTATTCGAAACATAGTGAAATATAAAAATTTATATATGATATTAAAATTATCGAAGCATAATAATATCATAAATATCTTATAAAATTTTCAAATCCATCATTATATCTATCCTTTAAATTTGGTGATGGAAAATTAAGTACATCGGTTAGCGAGGCGGTAGTCTGCCGTACACACGATCGATGATTTGGTTTCCCATATGATGGAAGTGGATATGGATAAATATTATTTTATCAATATAATAACATATCTATATATGTTTATATAACTGTATTATTATATTTTATGTGTTCATACATAATTGGAAGTGGTAAAAGGTGAAAGAAAATGAAAGAGATTTGTTTAAATAATTACCTTCCCTAAGAGAAACCTCTTTATATCTCCTTTTAAGAACCCCACATATAATATTTTGTGAGAAAAACAACTATATAATATGTATATGGATATTGGGGAGAGTTTTTTCAGTGTTTTCACAAGCCAATTTGGATATAGAGGCGTGAATATGTGAGGGGAGGGAGTGCCCTTTTATAAGCGGGGAAAGAGAACCCTCTAAGAAATTACTTGGAAATTTCTTAATAAAACCCAAACTGATAAAGTCATTAAAATGAAAATATTTCCAAATAATATTATGTTATAATTATAGATAATATCAGGTGGAAATATTCCCTTAAAATAATATTTTGGAAACTTTGTAGGTCATTTTACCCCTTATCTTATTTGTTTAACCCCATAGTAAACCCATTATTTACCTTAACCAGAATAATTATTTTTTAATGTTTTAAATATTCATTTTGGTAAAAAATAATTTCTCCTTATTAGATAATATAAATTATTATTATTCAAAATAGTTAATCCATTTTTATAAATTAAATTCACATAATTGGAAGAACTCAATTTACAATTATACTCGTAGATGTGATGAGAAAGCGTGTTTTCAAAGAGAAATTCATATAAGTTTAAAAGATATTTATAACATAATTCAAGATAAAATTGATTAAAATGAAATAAATTAGTTAAAATATTATATAATTAAACAATTTTAATTTAAAACAAATTTAAAATATAATTTAAATTTGTAAATAATTTAAATGAAAAGGTAGTTTTTAATAAAAATAAATATTTTTTATTATTCCTCAAAAAACAAAACATTTTAGAAAGATCAAAAAATTAAACATAATATAATTTTTATGTTCTTATTTAAAAATTAAGCATAAATTTTAAAATAAATTTTAGAAAATTTGTAAAAATTAATTATAAATTATGTGAAAAAATAGCAACTAAACTGCCTTTCATAGAAATATAGTTTTTCAAGAAACATTTCGTTACTTTCGAATGATTCTTATTTTATTTATAATGAAAATATGGTCATTTAATTTATTTTATACATTTTTAAACCACAAAAATTTCTTAATATAGTTATTATTATTCATACCTTCCAACTTAATATCTCGTTTATAATGGTCATATTTAAATAATAATATTTTAATATGTTATCATATTTCGTTTAAACCCAGTGTTTCATGAATCACAAGATATCAAAAAATTTATTTTTTATTAAAAATAAATGTATCCTAAAGTCTCAAAATGTTATATTATATTCTAATCTTGTTTTTTTGTGTCATAAATTCTATCAAACATTATATTCTTATTTTTAAATTCTCAGGGTGTTATATAAACCCTTTGGAGATCAACCAGATCATCTTGTTGAACCTCCACTGCATGTACTATATGCAAATGATGACTAGGAGCCATAATTTAAAGGGGAAAGAATATTTACTAACATTGGTAGTAATTAATCTTATTAATATTTATTTGTGTCACTTTAACTTATTTTAACATTCCTAAAACAACCCAATTTAAATAAGAACACAAGTCAAACATGATGTATGTACCACTCCTAAGTATCTACCTTATAAAAAACACCACGCCAGTTAGTTGTTGGATAAGCTTAGATTACTTGAATTAGATAATGGGGGGACATAAAATCCCATGAACAGGTTAGTCCTCACTTTCCTATGTCACACCCCAATATAAACTGACATCATTTCCCTAATAACCCATGAAATCATCACTATGAATAAACCCTAAATCCATCAATCAAAACCTTTGATACCACTTTTTTACAACCCCTCCCTCCTAAGGGACGCCTCCTAAGATGAAAATAGAGGAAGATATATAATAACCCCTAATTCCTACCATTAGTAGGAACCGGGTTAGAGACTAGCACAGAGGGCATACAAATCTCAAAAATGGGAGGCATTACCAATTATAATAATAGGATATAAGGATAGGATAAATAAACCATAAGAAAATACATGTCATAGAATAAGATAAATGAAACAAAACCCATCACACAATTCATGTATAATTAAAACCAATATAGATAAAATTCTACACATAAATACCCAAAATAAAAGAAAATGCAGTTACACAACTTATATAAAGAATGAGATAGAAATTTCCAGCATGATCCATTAAGTGCTCCTGGAATCCTATAATTTTTTATATACATAGATTAATAATAGAAGTATACATAGTATGAAATTAACCAAGTATCTAATGCATATGTGAAAAAATAATACTAATACACCCGTGAGTAAACAATTGAATCAACAACACCTAAATAGGTTTACTAACCAACATCATACTCACCATGGCATGCTCAAAAAATAATGAATCCAAGTATAGTAACAAAATAAGAAGTATACTGATAAAAAGGGTACCTCAAACCACTTTCCTTACTCATTTTCAGATCTCACCCCCCAATTTCATATGTAATGGAACTCTCATCCCTTCTTAACATCACATCATACCAAGCAACCCACATTAAAATGTAAATCATATCACATATCACCCAAATACACCTGGTTAATCACACCACATATATCCCTAATACACTTTTACATCACATCACATCTCACCCAAATAAGCACGGTCCATCAAATCAAAACCATAACTAGAGTAGTAGGTTATCGAGAATATGAAATGTATCAACCTCATTCCCACCTCCTACCATGTATGACCCCCACTATAATATATCTAATCATCTTATGAAACAACCATGACTAGTTCACCTTTTTCTTCTATCAATAATATCCCACACATATCTTACTCACCTATAAGAGGTAGAGTAAATAAGAGTCAGTATCTATTCATCAATACTCACCATCGAGATTTTGGAAAGAACAACCCAAAAATATTTGGTTAATGACAGATGGTTCTCTGCATGGGTGGGGTGCATATAGAAATAATAAAAAAAATAGAATATATATATATATAATATCCACACACAATACCAACCTAGGGTTTCACAACAAAAGATCCAACCAACTCACAACAGCATGCCTAGGTACTCACAAACATTCACCACTTTTAGTACCACCAGAAAATGGAAAAAACACAACAACAAATAAGTCACATTCCACACTTTATTTTCAACTTAATACAATTCTCACATTTCCACATTTCCCATTTTCTATAAATTTCATTCATTATATCTATTAAATATCCATCCCACTCATTTCATTATTTTATCATATTTAATTCACATTTAGAAAAAATGATCTAAGACACACTTCTCATTTTAATTTATTAATTAACCATTCAATACATTCTATTATAGTTCATCATTTACTTTTAATTCCATTACTTAACATAAAACCACTACAACACAACACAATACAAACAAATTCCACGTCATACTTATGCCAACAATCCCAAATCACCCCCTTTTAAATTAACAACCACTTTCCACATCATAACCAATTTCTAAATCGCACCACCCATGCACTAAATCTAATTCCTATTGCATTACCACTCCATATAAAAATTACACCACAAAACTTTTCACATTACATTCACACATCAAAGATTTAGTAAGGGGCCTTTAATCACTTCTACTTATTTAATTTAAGGGAATTATCACATAAGCCATATATTTAGGGGAAATAATTTTATTAACCATATATAAGTGTTTCTCCAATTACATTTTAGGTTATAATAACAACCATAAAACAAGGGATCCACAAATTATTAAACCAAAATGAAAACAAAGAGCCCAATGACCATAATTTTTATAGAGGTATTAATCCCACATAATCACAATATCAAATTACATAAAAATCTAAAAAATAATTCAATTCAATCCCTTTCCCCTTAAATTTAAATTTAAACCAATTATTTATCTTCAATTAAGTTGGTGAAAACTATGTTACCAAAAATATAACAAGACTATAACCCTTCATGTATGATAGATTGGATGAAAAAAAAGGAACCCTACCTCAAACAGAGATTTCCAATTCCCCTTGAAAGGTTGAAACAAGTGGTAATCCACCACTGATTACAACAATAAAGTAGATTACCCTCAAAGAACTAAAAAAATATGCACTTCACCCCTCATAAAAACAACATTTGAACCAATGATTATCTAGAATCATAGCTTCTTAGATAATGAACTGGGAGAAAAAGATGGTTAAACCAAGAGAACATGAAGGGAACTCACCAAATACCATCATAGATCGATATAACATGACTAGGGTTGAAAGACACTAAAAGAGGGATAAAAGATATCCTTAGGATGTAATTGGGTTTCCCATGAAATGATTGAATGGTAGGAAAAGTGATTGGGTCCAAGGTGACTTATGAATTTATACCTAATCTGTAAAAATTAATTCCAAGACACAACCCCTAGTACCACAATATAGAGTAACTAAAAAATAAATGGACTATGTCATATGATCCTTCACCATAATGAATTATTACTAGTCAATGAATCTTCGAGATATATGGCTCTCTCTACACTGTAGATCTATAAAGTTGGGGAGGATTCCACAACACATAAAAAAATACAATGCCGCAGACCCTTAATATCTGTGGAGGAGGCTATGTCACAACACATATATATTACGCAGACACCCCAAAATGGATTAACCTTTATAAATACACCCTAGGACTCATTATTCCAAACCTAACTCCTCCATGCCACATTATACAGAGGGATATACCACAACCATGTTCCAAAAATTAACTAGCCCCCCAAATGAAAAAACCTCCAGACCATAACCTTTAAGATTCCTATATTTTAGTGGAAATCTCCACACCATATCTACTATCCCCTAGGGTACATCACACTTCCCTATGTCATGAACCTCATTTTTGTTGGAATTTCTAGAAAACTCCCTATTTCCCCTCCAAATCCTATAGTCCCCCCTTAGAAACTTGAACCACAATAAATCATACAAATTAATGTGTTGTAAGGTCCATTATCTTACATAAATAATGTTTTTCTGGATTTGAAAATGTTATAACAACATTTTACTCATTAATTAAGAAATCACACTTTATTCATTATGAATTAACGAAACATACCTATCAAAAATTTTATCATCATGGATCGTATCCAAACCTACATTAAAATGAAATTATAACTATATAAACTATCCTAAAACATATATTCTAGTATATTAGATGATATAATAGCGATTTATTTTATAAAAAATAGATATCAACACCTCATATTTTAAATTAGTACAAATTGATAAATATTATTTCCACCCGGTGTTGAAAATAGGTTTAAAATAACTAATATATATACATATATATATATATATATTTGTATATAATGATTATAAATTAGGAATATAAATGGTTGTAGTTATGAATAAGGTTCCAGGGTAAATAATTAATGAATTTAATTTAATTATTCATGACATTTGGTGTAATTTTAGAATGATTCAGGATTGTGGTAAGGGTTTTCATCCCAATTTCTTCTCTTTGAGACATGTTTGGTATTATTCACCTCATTTAATTTATGTGGTACATATTATTCCTATTTCAGATATCATATAAATATAAAAAATTTGTCAACTTATTTGAAGTTTAATTAAAATCCCTCTCTTTTGAGGGGCTTTGTTCAAAATGTTACTCAAATCAAAATGCATTTCTTGTTCATAATTTTGATTCATTGATACATTTTACATGTTATGCACCGTCTTTCCTTTACATGAAGTTCTATTGATGTACCATTCCATGAAATTTATATACATTATTTCCTTTTAATTAATAGGATAGACTATGATAAATGAAGTTATTTTCTTCAAATTTATTTTGACTAAAGTGTTACCATAATCATAAGAGTTTTTTATTACTCAATTTTTATTCATTAAGTTGTGATCATTCCCATTATATTATTTAATATATTTTGTGTACATTATAGCCTTTAATTTTATTATGTGGTATTCTCTCATTATTTTTATTTTTACCACATAAAATCATTTTCATATGTTTCATGCTTTATAGAGTATGTTTCCTATATGGGATATTGGTAAATAAAATATCCTTTTCTTGAGTTATAATGCTTATTCTTGAACATTTCTATTAAATTCTTTAGAAATTGTTACTTAAAAGCTTATTATATATTATTTTATATTCCTATTTGGTAAAATTATTTTTTAAATAAATGATGGTTTTATAGCTCTTTTTGAAATGTCGGTTCAATAAATGTATTTATACAAATTTTAAAAATGGGGTCTCCCTTCACTTTCATTAGTTTTATATTCCTCGCCTCATTTCTCAAAAAATAAAATGTATTTCTTATAAAGGATCCAATATTGGGGATTATTTTTAAAATTAAAGGTTTTCAAGAGAATTCATGTTACCTTTTCAAAATTTATATTGGAAAGGGGCATGTAAATTGTTATTTTATGTCAATGTTAAAAATATTTTCGAGAAGATAATTTATGTTTTTAGTTCAATTTCCCATATAATTTTCAAAAGGATTTACCCTAATGGGATTTATGTTTAATTATTTATACTCTGATATATATATATATATAAATCATTTGGTGTTTTTAACTCATGATATTAACCAATCTTATTCCTGATCTCTCTATTTTTGTGATATCATTCAAAGCATTATTTTTTAAAGGGCGTTTGTCATTTATGGAAGCACCCTTCTATATTTACTTTTTTGAACTGGGGTTATGTTATTTTGAAACCATAAACCATCTTCATATGGATGTATTATGACCATGTTATTCCATAATTTAAATAAATGCATACTACAAATCTATATTTTTTTTAATTGTAGGATGCTTACATAGAATGCTATTCCATTTATTGATTTGGGAACTATTAAAAATATTTAATTTTTATTATTATTATATGGATGTTTATTGATAACTTTGGAAATTTTACAATTTATTATTTAACTATCCACCTTCTACAATCAAATTATTTATTATCATGTTATACCTTTTATTAAAATGGGGAAAATATAGACAATATTAATTATTATTGACTTCTAATGCAAGTTGATTTGGTATTGAAATTCAATATCAAATTAAAAATATATACATGTTTTTATTCAGCCATAGGTTCCTTAGGTATTGTCATCAAATATGTCGTTGACTCTTATAGTGACTAATATGGACTTAATCAAGTACCGAGTGGACCCCAACATTATATATCCCCATGATGTATCGATATGCCTCATTAGAAAACATTGTTTGGGTTTTGGTATATACCTCACTAAATATATGTATAGTGTCTTGGAAAAGGCCTCAAATTTTTTTTATGTTTGATATTATGCATTAATTTAGTAAATATTATTGATTTGTATGATTTTATTTTTTATCATGGACATAACATTCTCTCAGTTTAAATTTATCATTACATTAATTGGACTACCTATCTGTGCCATATTATGTATAACAAGCTTATTTGATTACATGTTCAATTATATATTTCCATTAATATGTTTTTTAGATCACCCATATCATATGTTTCCATTCAATAGTTTATGAATAAAAGTAGCACATGAGAAAATTTTATAAGTGTAACACATTTAAAAGAATTTTTGGGACATGTTGAAGACTTGTTATAGATTGTGTAGTTTCTTATATAATGGAAAAATGTATATTTGATAGAAAGAATATGGGATACATTAGTTATTATTTTTTTCTAATTATATATATATATAAACCTTATAATATTTGAGTAATTTAAGATATATAATAATCATTATTTATTTTGTAATTAATGATGGTTTTATCCAGGATTTTAAAGATGGTATCAAATTGATTACATAATATATGTTTATGGAATCAAATCTTGGAGTGTGGGCCTAGGGTATCATAGTTGGTATCATAGGAGGGTTTAGACAACATTGGATATTAGAATATTGTTATGGATAATATAAGAGTTTATATGATAAGGTTGATCATAATTTCAAAGTTACAGATAACCCATTGAGATATTATATGATTTAATGATAAGTAACAATAAACAATTTATTTGGGGATTAGGATAAGATAAATTGAGTGAAAACCTTAGGGATATGTCTAAGAGATGATTTCCTGTATAGTATAACATCTTTAAGTTTTGTTAAAGTACAGATTGTGTGGTTATCCTGGCAATTATATCCTAGTCTGGATTCTATAAGTGGTTGCAGGATTTGGAACAGATGTTCGAGGGGGTAATAACCCTGAAAAGGGTGGACTGGGTATTAACATGATCATCTCATGGTTCATGAAAAAAGGCATAATTCCACATCTTGTTTGACCCTACGAGGGGATATTATTATGTCAATCACATTGTCTTTATAAACCATTATGAGGGATTTAAATACGTTTAGGTTAGATAAGCTAATATGAAAGTGACCATAGATAACATAGATTGGAACATAGATATTAAAAAGTTAAGGTACTTATTATTTATATATTATTTTATGTATAAGGAAATAGTTAGATTTTGAGGGTATAAATTTCATTTATTATTGTGTTTAGAATATTTTAAGAGTTTTTATCATAATTGGATATCTCTATTTTGAGTATTAGGTTAAGAATCATGAGAGAACCCAACTCAAAGTAACCTAGGTTGAACCTGGAATGATATAGTTTGAATTATGAATGATATATGTTGAATTTAGGGATATGATCTTGAAAACCAAAAATGTTGTCCTAGTGTCCTCATATCCGATGAATCAGATGGTACCTTAGATCATCAAAAATTTATGACTTTTTTTATTGTTGTCTTTTTGGTCACCATGCTCTCTAACACTCTTCATCAAAACATGATGGTTAGATTTCCCTTCCATATCAATATTTTCACCTATATACACTTATGTGGAAACCTAGTGTTGAGTTACTTTTGGTGACCATTATGTTTCTAAATTTTCTTTTTTAAAATAATGTTTTATTATTACTTTTTACAATGTGGGATTCTATGAAAGAAACTTTCAGAGTAGTAAACAATTTATAACCCCGATGAATTTCGAGGGAGAAATTCATTTTAAGGGGGGTAAAATGTAACACCCCAATATTTTATGAGAAATAATATTTTTAATTTATTTTATGTCTTGTGTTCTACGCTAAACCAAGATTAGCTTTCACTATACGCAACACTGTATTATCTTGTAGTATATGCAAACAATATACTTGGCTTGTGTTACACGCAAGAGAGACCTTCCTCGATAGCTTGTGTGGTACGCAATACTGAGTTTCACTAAACAATGATATATTATAATATTATCATGAACTAGCCATTATTAATAGTATTAACCACAGTTTAAATTTTATAACATTATAATTCATCTTACACATTTTCTAGAACATGGTATGAGAACAAAATTAATTTTTCAGATACAAGAAGTATTTTTCAAAAAATGTAGTTTTTTCACCTTTTGATGGCACACCCATTTTAAATCTAATTTTTGAAAAGTTTATAAGTTAAATTTAAAAAATTAAAATTCTTCTTTTGAATTAGTATATAAAAATATATGACGGATAAAATTTTGACATTATTTAGATAACCTTCATATTTTGATGAATAGTAAAAATATGCCAAATTAAAATTAAAAACCACTTTTTTCATCAAGATAATTTATATGGTTAAATTATAATATTGAATGGTTTTAACGAATAAATAGAATATATTTAACCATTTAATATAAAATAACTCATTATCGTTATTTTTACATTGAATTTATAAGTAAAAATATTTTAATCTCTTGCAATATTGTATCTTTTAAAACCTATTTTCTCAATAGTGGGATTAATTTTAAATTAAATACTGAAATTTCTATGTATTGAATTTAGAAAAACCATAAATGGGATTTTCCCAAATATGTTGTGTCTTATGTAGGTTAAATACAGATTGAAAATGATTTTGTTGGAGCATAGTGATACCTAAGTGTGTTGATCTCATACAGTGTTCAATATTAGAGATTAGGACCAAGGATCTTTAATATTTTATTATTTGTAGTTTTTTTAGGTTGGGACTTTATTTTTGGTTGGGAATGTATTTTTCCCCTTTATAACTTGGATTTATTCTATGTTACTCTAATATATTCTCTAGAGTTTATTGCATGCATGGTTTATGTATAGATGGTATTTTATTTAATTTTTATTCTTATGCACTATTTCATAGAGATAATTGGGAGCATGCATACAGGGTCTTTAAGAAAGTGCCTCCCATTATAGTTATGCCTTCCCTATGATTGTTTCCACCCCCTGTCCTACTGGAGGAAGGCTTGGGGTTATACTGGATTGGCCTTTTTCAATCCCGGCAGGCAACGATGGTTTGGTTCGTTATAGCTCTGATGTACTAGTTAATGGATCTAACCTTCTTTTATATTTTCTTATCTATATCACTTCCAAAATTGATTTTTTTCTCCAACATTATCCCAACACATTAGATTTTTTCACTTCCTTCCATTAAAGTTTTTTATAAGGATCCATCTAAATTATTGAGTGAAATTTATTATTGTAAAAAAAACTTAACTAGAGAAAGGTGTTGATCTCATACACATTTTAAATCTATAAACATGATCTAAACATATAATATTGGCTTTTAATTTTCATCTCATAATAATCATATGTATTACTATGATAATAAGTGCTAAATTTCAACTTTATATACAAATATTACTGGATAATTCCCTAAAAATTCAAGGTAAACCTCTAATCATGATTAGATACAATAGAATATGATACACCATCAAAACATTCAACTTACATAATATATATATACTGAAAAAATGATCAAGATATAAAACTTATATGATGTAAATAAAATACACTGATTCTGTAAGGAAATCAACAAGAACCCAGATATCATTATTCCCTTAAGATGTTTTGGGGAGGCCGATGATGAAATATATGGAAATGTTTTCTTATTTCTATTATGGTATCATTAATGGTAGTAAAATATGCTTATAATTCAATCTCCTAGCTTTAACTTTTTGAAATAATATACATCAGGATACATGCCTCTCAATATCCCTTTTCATGTTATCCCACAAGAAATACTCTTTAAGATCCCTATACATCTTTATACTTTTGGGATGAATACAAAATGATGAAATATAAGCTTCATACAATGTCATTGTATTTAAGTATAGTATTTATGGGACACATACTCAGTTCCTAAAACTTATTATTCCATAAAAATCATGGTTGAACATAAGAACATTTCTCACCTTCTTCTGCAGTTTCACAAAATATTTATGCACCTCTTTAATCCTTTCATGGATGGATGGTTAAACATTCATATAATAAAAAAATTATCTATCCCATTTTCTCATGATATAAAGATATATATTCTTAAAATCCATAAATATTATATCTCTTTAAACCCTTATCATAGAAAAACTACCCTGATATCTTTGACTCAGAGCATCAACCGTATTTTTTTCCTTCCTAGGGTGGTAGTGTATTGAGTTTTCAAAAATTTTAATAAAATTAAACCATTTACCATGGTGCATATTGAAATATTTCTACATGAATATAAAATTAAATATTTCATTATTATTATATATATCATACCTTTCAAAATGAATATAGTAGATCCCTGACTTCAATGAAAAACATACTACTGCTAACTCCAAATCATGAGTTAGGTAATTTTCTCATGAGTTTTCAATTGGTGTCAGGAATAAGCTATCACAATTTCATTATATATGAGAAAACATCTCATTAACTTCTTCAATGAAACACTATATATCAAAAACCCTTCTCTGATATAGGGTATTTTAAGGATAAGTGTGTTGAACAACCTTTTTTTAGATCCTTGAAATTTTCCTCACATTCATATATCTAAATTAACTTGTCTCCCTTATAAGTAAAATTGTTTATTGGATTATATGTCAATGACAAATACATAAAAACCATCGATAATATTTATAAAACTTAATAAAATTATGGATCTCGATCAATGTGGTTGGTATGATCCAATACTCAATAACATTCATCATTGAAGGCTCTACTGATATACCTTCATTTTAGATTATATGACCAAGAATGAAACATTATATATCCAAAATTAACACATGCTAAATTTGGAATAAAAATTCTACTTCCTTAGGGTCTTCAAAACAATCATCAAATGATATTTATACTCTTACATTATATTAGAATATATTATAATATCATTTATAAATACTACTATAAACTAATCTATGTAATCTCTAAAGACCCTATAAATTAAATCCCTAGAGATTGTAAGGTAATTGGTAAGTCCAACTAGAATTACACTAAATTTAAAATGAACATACCTCATAGGGAAGGATTTTTTGGGTTCATCCTCTTACTAGACCCTCAATTGATGATATCCAGAATAAAGGTAAATCATTGAAAAGTATTGAACTGCGCGTAACTGATCAAACAAGTCATAAGTATGGGGTAAATGATACTTGTTCTTGATAGTGATATTGTTAATTTATCAATAATGATTTAAAAGATGAATCATACCATATATCTTCTGAATAAAAAGAATACTTCTACCCCATGATGACACATATGGGTGTATGAATCACTTTTCTAGATTCTCCATGAGCTTATTTTTCAATTCCTATAACTTAATTAGGGTTATTCTATAAGAATTTTTAAAATATGTGTATCACCATGTATGAGTTCTATTGAAAAATAAGCTCCAAGATTCAGAGGAATACTATGAAAGTCATTAGGAAATAAATTTGTAAATTTTTGAAAAATAAGAATATATTCAATGTTGTGTTTCTCCCCAAGAATTTTAAATAAATATCCACAATGAATTGGTAATAATAACCATACAATATATATAATTTCTATTATAAGTTCATATTCATCCATTCATCGACAAAAAATCATAGGTTGAATTATAATATCAAATTTAACTTCTCCTTCTTTGAAATCAACATGGGATATATATAAATAAATTCAATCCATGGACAATATAACATCAAATTCACCTATTGGAAGAATAATGACATTTATAGGAAGCACATTCCCACAAAATTATATTAAAGATGAACTATAAATATGAGATGTGATCATCATTCCATTATGAGTTTTTTCTACCAACTCAACATCATCAATTAAGGTGGCGACATTATACCTTTAGAAAATTCTTTTCTTATAGAATATTGGGTAAATCAAGAATCAAATAAGAAATTTGTAATTGTTGAGTGGATTGTATGTGTAACTTTCACTAATTTGTTCTCATGAACTACTTCAACAGTTGCGATTGCATGATATTTCCCTTTTTATATTGGATTAAGTGGTCATATATGTTGATTGTCATCATTAGCCCTTAGATTTATGCACAGATTTAAATAATGCTTGTACTCATTACAATTATAGTACTGAAGTGTGGGTGGTACATTCAATTGGTATTTATCACCATCATTGACTAACCTCTTCACATCACATTAACATTATATTCCATTATGAACATCTTTAACACACAAAAACCTTTTAGAATACCCCCTAAGGAAATTTTTTCTTTGAATACTTCCTCACATTTAGAATGAAGGAAAAATAATTTTTTTTCCTCTATGGGTTTTATCATTAGAATTTCCTCAAAATTACGTATTTCCCTTTTTTCTACAAAACCTTAAGAACACTGAGAGTCTCCAATATTCATATCTATAATGATAGCACATGTAATGATTTATTCATCGATATAAAATTTTATTAAATCCAATTTAATTCAAAGCGTTGCCCTCAAGCCACTAAAGAATCAGTCAATTGTTTTTATGATCAGTGAAAAAACTGGAAGCTTGCCTTACAAGTCAGGTGATTTTTTTTCTCATAAGTACAAATTTATTCTTCATCCTTATAATTTAGTTCAAGAAATTCCCTTTACATTTTTGTGTAAATATTTTTGGGGAAATAATTATTGAAAAATACATTCTTGAACCCTTCCCATGTTATTGGGCCAATTTATTCCTCTATCCATGTATTTTTGAAAGGATCCCACTATTGATTAGCTTCATGTTTCAAATAAAAAAAAACCAAAATAAGCTTCTCATGGTATGAGAATTGGAGACATATAATATCCATTCTATATCATTGATCTATTTCTCATTAATAAGTAGATCAAAGGAACCATTAAATTATGTTATAAATTTCAATATAAAAGACTCAGTAGTGAGTTGTTCCTTTCTTTGGCCATTTGGATGTTCATCATGATTCAAGTTTCCATTCATAGATTGAGATATTTTGGTGGTAATATCTGAAATATTTCACATCCCATCTCTCATGCCATTTGGTTTTTCATGAGTATGGTCATTTAATTGACTATCAAAATACTTTTTCATATGATCTCACCTGGTTCCATCCATTGACTATAACCAAAAATATTAATGTGATTATCAAACATTAACAATCTAAGTAATAATTCATATTACTATGAAAATAATTTTTGTAAACTCGTAAATTATGACAACTTCTTTTAACCCATGACACTTTAAGTTTATCCCATAAAACTATGGATTGTCATTGGTTGTAATATGTTTTACCATCTCATTCATCATAATAGTTCATAATGTGAATTAACTCAAGTATATACCCCAAGAGTGTCTATAAAGTTTATAGGCTTAGGCTGACTCATCATGCACTAGTGATGAATGAGTTAATTTTCAATCCACCCCTTTCATAGTTTAAACCCCTTGATCCATCTATTCCACAACCGTATTCACATTCTAGTATCTAGAAATAGATGTATTTGTTACGAAAACCACACCATCTCTGATTTACAAAAGATTTATGATGTTATTATATACATAGACTTATTATTAGTATTTGTAATAATATTATATAATACTAATATCAAAAAATAACTAAACCATGATCTGATACCAACTAAGGTGACCTAAGTATTATACATAAATATTGTTTCATTTAAGATTAATATTTAATACATTCCACAATAAAATACACCCAAGGACTATAAATGTTTAGTGTATTTGGACACTAAACACATAATAAACTTATTTTAGGAAAAATATTCAACATATCCCACAAGTTTATTCTATCATTATACCATTATAATAAATTTAATATTTAATACTTTTATTCACAACATGTGTAAAAATGAAACATAAAAAAGGGTCAGATTTGATGCTCAGTAAGGGAAAGAATAAGTGATATAAATAAATAAATATAAGTGAGAATAAATATAAGGTTATCAAAATATAATGATAACTCAATAAATTCATAGCCAATAATTTAAAGATATATAATTATGAATCATGGAATATTATTTTTTCAATCAAATGACACAAGACATAAGAGTGAGGAATAATAAATAATCAATCATGATCCATGAGAACAAATCATAAGCATTATAAAAAATTTATTCCATACACTTAATCATACAAAATAATTTTGTTAGTCAAGGATCACTTCCAAGGCTATAATATTGGATTGGATTCACTCCCATCCCATCATTTCATTGTTAAAGTTTTACTCTTAGGACTATTATAGTGTATAGAGTCCCCCAGAAAATGGGGTTCACTCTCCATTCTAGTCCTTATTATCTCATAAGATACCATTTTACCTAATACACTAGAGGACTATATAATTACAGTCCCACCAATTATATAAATAAAACCATAGACATGTGTATCCTAAGATCATAAAACATTTATCATATCATTTTATCAAAACCCATTAAAAATAAATAGGTTTCATAAACAACTCATCATCACATAATCATAAGTTATCAAGAGAAATGTTGTGGATAGTATCATAAAAGCATTCACAATATCATCCTATCTTAATTAAATCATGGGGAAGATATGGGTTTAATATAATCATACTAATAGCGTCATCATTATTAGTCATAAAATTTTTTATTTCATTATAGATTATATCCCTAGTGAAATATAACAATCCTTAAAGGGTGTTGAAGTATTTGGAAAATACCTTTAAAATAACATTTGAGACATTCTATAAAAACATGAAAAATATATCCTTTTATTTTGATATGATTTTAAGTAAAAATTCACATAATATATAGAAAATTATATAATTTGAAAATAAATATGAAAATATATAAGATAATTTTAAAATAAATTAACATCCATGATAATAGAAAAATTCATTCATACCATGTACATTAAAAGAGAACATTATTTTCAAACATCTGTAAAAATTCAAAAATGAATTGTTTAGATAACATTTCCGTAAAGATTCATTTTAATAAAATTTAAACAAATTAAAAGGTAATTGAAATAAAGTTTTTAAAAAAATTCAATTATAGTTAAAGAAATTCTATAAAATAATTTTTACGAGCATGGATTTGGATTAAAAAAAATTTCAACCCAAGAGGAAATAAGGTTATATTCTCTTTAAAAATATTTTATAGATCATTTTAAGTACCAAAGAAAGAAAATTTGTTGTAATACACAAAAATTAATATAATAAAATAAATGGAATAAAATATATATGGATTAAAGGATAAGATCTATATAATTTACCATAATGGTAATTTTTCATAGATAATCCTAAAAAGTAATGATATTATAACATAAATATCTTACCTCAAGTCTCATCTTGCTCTGTACACATAAATAAATTCTATAGAATAAATATGGATTTATTATAAATATATTATATAACCATATTCATACATATATTACTATGTATCATTCATTTATAATTTCAAAGTATTTATTTATCAATAATTTCTTCATTGAAATAAATATTTAGGTGAAAATTGGTTCATTTTCCATGATTGTTTTTGTTTGATGGTTCTAGTAATTTCATATTAGTCATGATTTAATAATATAAAAGACCTTAATAATAAAATAAGTATAATTTTTATTCATTATATACACTATAATTATTCATATAATGTGGTGATGAAAAATTAATTACACCAATTCGTGGAGGTGGTAGTCCGCACATACACACGGGGTGATGTTTTCACTATTCGATGGATAGAAAGAAGGAAAGGAAAATAATAATTCACTATTACATTATCATAAATATATCATGAATATAATATATATTCATTATGTATTTTCTTATGTATATCCATGTAAAGAGGAAATGAAAAATGAATCACATCGCTTCGTGGATGTGGTAGTTAACACGTACATACGAGCCACATTATCATTTTCAAATGGATGGGAAGGAGATAGAAAAATGTTTTCCCATGATACTAATAAAATATTAACATATTGATGATACAAGATTCACCATTTTAGGATGGATAAAACTTATTCATATGATGTGAAAGTTGAAATAAACTTTGAAAGATTCAGGTGTGATGATTACCTCTTTTTTGAAAAGCCTCCTTTGTCTTACTCATCAAACCTTCATAGGATGGTCTTAGGGAAATACCATTAGATCCGGTATGAATGTAAGGAATATAAGAAGTTATTATGGTAGTTAGTTTTTCATCTTTATTTCTCAAACTTAATTAATAAAGGATAAGAGAAGGTACCTTTTTATAAGTGATATAAATGACACACTTGGAAATACTTAAAATATGTAAACGTAATATATATTATATTCATATAAAGTGTCACCCAAGAACCAAAAATTAAAATATAATATTTTATACTATCTAAATAAACTCAAACAATCACATTTATAGAAGTTTTGGAGACATTTTAAGCCTTATGTCCTAGTTAAACCACTTTTAACACATTTTATCATTAAATGTGATAACCTAACTTTTTCCATTATAACTTAATTATACGAAAAAAATAAAAGGAAATTATAAAAAAAAATTGTACATGATGATTAAAAATTTAGAATAAATTTTATCATATTATATTTCTATATGTGACAAAAATTACTTTTATTACAAGAACATCAAACACATTAAAACAATTTTTAGGAAAATACCTTATTGAATCATAAAAGTTGTTTCACCATTAAATAAAGTAAGAAGAATATTTAAATGATTTTTTTTGTTAAATAATAAAAATATAATATTTTTATAATTTTAGTTCAACAAAACATTAAATTTAACCTTCCAACTATATCATTAAATGCCAAGACACAAAATAGTTACTAATTTGAATAAAATACAATTTTTCATCCCAAAAGTCAAGATTGGGTTTAAAAAATTAAAATAACATTTTGAAAGTATTATTTTACTCTATAAGTATATATTTGGTCAAGAAAATTGTTTTAAAATTTATTAAATCATACTTACATCATAATCATTCCCTAAAATTGACAGTGTTGAAAAACCGTCATTTTTCACTATTCACTCAAAAATCATTCTTTTTAGAGAATTCAAAAAATTCATAATAATAAAGTTATAAAATGATTATTTTAAAATTGATATCCATTTTCCCAAATAAAATTTATAAAATTGGGAGAAATTAATTGTGGTATTCGCTCACAAAATTCAGTAAAACCCATTTTGAAGAAAACCTATTTTTGAAACATAAAATTACATAATTCACATTATTTTACTAATAATGATAATTAAATGAATGTTATTATATTTTATTGAATATATTATCTAAAAAATTCATTATAATAATTTATAAATAGTGATTAATTTAATTTCTCGTGAAAAATACACATTGCATGCATAAAAATAGTAATTTAAGAAAAAAAATATGTTTTAAACTTAAAATGATTTTATTTTATTTTATAACCAATTGATAATTGATTAATTATTTTTATACATGTGTAAAAAATATTTTTTCCTAATTTATTTGGCCCTATTAATACCTTTAAATCCCATGGATATGTGATAAATGTCAAATTAAATAATAATAATTCAATTTTATATTATGTTTTCTTAAATTTGATGATGCATGTAAAAAAACAATAAAAGAAATTAAATTTATTTAAATATTAATTTTTCATGAAATACCATGATGTTACAATAGTGACATGACTATGATTTTGATTGAAAAAGTTTTGGCCGCTAGGTTTGTGCCACCAATTGTTCAATCATATGGGATCGAACTGCACCCCTCCTACCCCATAGAATGAGAAGATTTCACTAGGCATGACCCCCATGGGGGATAGATGATGTGGGTTGGCCTAACATGAGGTGGGTTTCCAACTTTTGTGTATGATGGTTTAGGAGGGCATGTTCTAGGTTGGGTTCACCTAAACCGACATGGGAGGGGTTCACCACACATGTGAAATTACACAACCACACACCTGGGTGCCCATGGGGCTCTGGGTGGGCCACATGGTGTTCCTAAAGTTTTCCAGTTGGTTCTCATCTCTCCTTCTATGTGTGTTTCTCGAGTATCTTTCACCAATTATTTGTTATTGAAAAGTAAATATCCACTCTTGAGTATTTTTTCCATTTAGATCATACTAGTGTCGTACATTTGTCCATCAAAGTCCATTTTCTTGGTGGGGTAGACATGTTTTTTAAATAACCTCGTATGAATGATAATAGAGTTAGGGTCATTATTCAGTGTTTCTCCCTACATAGTAGTGTATCATAAGGGTAATTATGGATGGTTTTGGACCTATAGAATGTTCCCTCCTTCTAGTGCACCCCCGAGTTAGTGCTGGTTCACACTGTTTGGTATTAGAGGAAGGGTAACTAGTAGTTCACTCCCTTATTGTATTAGCCTTTGTCTCCAATGTATGTTCCAAATTGTATGTTGTATAATATAAACATCATTCACTCCTTCCAATGTAAATTAGATATTAGAAGTGGTGACTACAACATATATTTAGTGGACCTTACATAGGACTATCGGTTTTGATGCAAGAGTGGTATGGATAAAGTATTTTTTTTATACCTCAGGATTTTTTATCTGCATGAGAGAAGTGTATAATACCCATTATTTTTTGGAGCGGTGATGTAATTATTTTGATGATTTTATTGCGCAGATATTTCCTGGATGTTCAACGTCAATAACCCCCCACATCTTTTTGATATCCCCTAAAGAGGCATGGGACCCCTAGTGGTGGTACTGGATCAGTGGTATGATGGTAGTGGTGTTAAAGAAGTATTAATGGGACCATGTACTTGGGGTCCATGGTGCATGAATTATTTAGGTTCTTCATCGGTACACTACTCATATGGAGCTGGGTTGAGTAGTCAGGGAACCACATAATAGTTGGTTTGTAATTTTTCCCCTTTTAACTTGATTGGGATTCTTGACTTGCTCACGCCCTACCATGGTTTTTCAAGGGTAATTTACCTCTTATAGAAGGTAATGACATGTCATTAACCCATTTATGGGGATTATAGACCCTCATAATACATATCATTCTCACAAGTTTTGATTGTACACTATGAATAGACTATTGACTTTGAACTTTAAGCATAAGTTGTCAAGATGATCCTTGTAAAATTATGAGTTTCAGGGACTATGATTTCACTAGTGAGATTGTTTTCTCACCTAAGGGGATGAGAAATTGATGATGCAATCATATGAGAGGTGGCTTATGGTTGATTAACACCTTAATATGGGATATTTGTAACTGGATCCTCAAGATTCAATATTGTGATCTCAGTTGTGGTCCCCTATTATAGACCAATGTAGTTTAACCTTTTATTTCATGGAATACCAAAGATGTTAACCCATATTTCACATTATGTATCTTTTATGGATAGTAAGGAAGGTGTTTTCCCTTAGGATTTATGATCTGGTATTTTTTTCCACTAATATATTGGATTTTTTTGGAGACTTTGTTTCGTGTAATGAGTTGACTTTTAGGATCATCATGAGGTATATTCCCATTAGATTCTTTTAGGGTTATAATAGGAAGTGAATACAAATATTATTTCCCAACTGGTGTTTTACCCTTGATTATGTTAGGTGGTTTTAGGTTTGACCCTAGGTTTCATGATGAACTACATCCACATCACCCTCTTTGTTTTTGGTCATCATACTAATTATTTTTATACTCACCCCTACACAAGACTTACACCAACAGTTAGTGTGTGTTTTTAGACAACACATAGGTCAATGGTGATATTGATGGGTCTGGAGATGGTGTTTCTAGTAGGGGAAAATTTTAGTATCACTGATGATATTTGTGCCTATTAGTTCTTGATATTGGGTTGGAAAAACATGGTGAACCCCTTATTTACAATCGCTCGAGGTTGATTATTTTGATGGTATTGTGAATTTTATTTTCCCCCATTAGTACTAGAATTTATCATGATTGGATTGTTATATATATTATTATTGGTTTCATTAAATCCCCATACTTTTCTAGAGATGTCAAGGGATTTTTTATTGTTAACCTTTTGTCTTGTTTTGAGTAATTTTCATTTGGGTTTTACCTTAGGGTTTTTTTCGGTGAAAATTTGATAAATATAATAGAAAGGGGGCAGTGAATGTTGGGCACATGGTTTTCCCTTACCATAAACCCTAGCCCAAAAAAATATGCAAACCTGAATAGAGAGGATTTTCATAGCTTGCACACGGTTTTTCAAACTGTGTGCCCTAATAGATGAAAATGTGCACCCCTAGTAGAGGCACTTGGTAAAGGGAAACCATGCACCCTGAGTAGAAACCAGTGTATAGAATATTTTAATCCCTCGAAAGGTAGTTTTCAAATTTTTTGAGCCCCCATTTTAAAACCCATTCAGGGTTAACTAAAACCCTAATGCCTTTTCATGATTTTGAAGCCTCTAAGATAGATTCCAAGCCTTCCCAACCTCTGTTCTTGGTGAATCGAATGGAAGATTAAATATATGAACCCTCCCAATAAGATGATCTTATCCCATGTTGTTTCCTTTATATTGTTGTTTTTCTCCCATCTGTTATATGGTTATTATTCGCTGTTTATGTTTAAATCTAGATCTAGGATTGTGGATATAGATCTATAATTGTTGGATATTGATTCAAATGATCTTGATTTTATGTTTAAGATTCAGATCTCATTCTACGTCATTTTTCAATTCAAATTGGGGATTTTCGTTAGGCAAACGCTCATCAAAGAATTGAGGTATGTGGTCTGTAATTCAAATCCCAAAGTATTAAATTAAACTATATGTATTTTATTATATAACTACTATTATACAACTAAAAAATGAGATTCTAGATTGAATTAATTAATTTGGTGAATTAATTAATTAAGGGAATTGGGAAATATGGGGTATTGAATTAATTTAATTGGATAATTAATTATTGAATTAATTATGAGATATTGTGGTTTTTGATTTTAGATAGTTAATTTTTGAATTAATTTTGAGATATTGAGATTGTTAATTTGAGATAGTTAATTTTTGAATTAATTATGATTTATTTTGATTATTGATTTGAGATAGTTAACTGCTGAATTTATTATGAGATATTGATATTGTTGATTTAACATAATTAATTGTTCAATTAATTGTTGAGATATTGTGAAAAGAAATTGGGATATGGGGACAATTAATTATGGAGTTAATTATTGGGATATTGTATTGTGAATTTAATAATTAATATTGGCATATTGTCATTGAGGTAATTGATTAATTATTTGTTAATTTAATTAATGGTATTGTTGCACTTAATTAATTCGGGGATTTATTATGTGGAATTATGTGATTATCTAATTGTTTAATTAGTAGTGATTTTGAGATGATTAATTAATTGTTGATTTAATTAATGGTGTGGACATGGTTAATTAATTGTTAAATTAATTAATGGAATGATATTGAAATTATGAATTCAAATAATGGAATTCATATGAAAATTAAGACAATGAATGGTAACAATGAAATTCATGTGTGAATTGGGAAAATGAATGGTAACAATATCATTCATGTGTGAAATGAGATAAAGAATGGTAACAATGGAATTCTGATATATGATATGGTTCGAGTGTCCTCAAAAACTTCAATGTTATGTGGTTAAATAAATAATAACTAATAATGTGATAACTATTTACTTATGCATTTTATTTATTTATTTATACAACAACATACACTATTATTGACTGGATATATTTTTAGACACCCTTGGTGGTGGCCTACTCAGTTGTACTCACACCCCAATCGGGCTTCCTAATCATTACCCAAATAGATTTCTTGGTTTTATGATATGATAAGGGAAAAGGCCATTTATTAAATGGATGATCTGGGATGGAGTATGGATAAGAGAACCAGACGTGGTTCAGGACCCTCTTCGGAGTTTTTAGTGTCTTTAATTTTGAGTTTCATTATGACACATGATACATACATTAGTATGGAATATATACTTTTTATTTTTGATATTGTATTTCTAGTTTTGGTCATCTTGTGATACTAGATTATTTTGGTTATGTTATATCATATGACTTGTTTATTCTTGTTTATTTCTAATATTGTCCTACTTTGATAAAGAGGGTATAGTCTCCCTATTATAGACATTATAACATCTTTTCTAGTTAGAAACCTCTACTATATGGGGAGGCACACTTGAGGACATGTGACTGACCAACTCGGTGTACCGGTGTGTGACACCCATGTCATGAATTCACAAAGTTGTATCAGAGGGATTTTTATTTTCTTTATTTTTATTACTATTAAGGAAAGTTAGAAAAGATACTATGAAGTGTTTAGACTTGGTTATGAGAAAATTTATGGGATTATATAACCCATGTATGAGAGAAAACCCAATTACACTTGGGGGACTGTTGTTATTACTATTTTCTATTGTAGCTGAATGTTATTTCACCTTGGGTGATGCACTTGTTGTGTGATGTGATTATTATTTCAGAGATTTTTGATATTAACTCATGTTATGGAATAAAAATTGAGTTGATTTTTCAAGCATCATTCTATGCAGTCAGGATTATTGTGACATGCATCATTTTAGGAACACATGGGAAAATGTGTTATGTGTAAGTTTCTGAATTGGAACCATTTTTCCTTTATTGAGAAATTGAAATAAAAAAGTGCATATTATAAAATTGATAATTATAAAATGATTCATGATGAAAAAGGGGTGTCACTAATGAAACTTTAATGATGATAATGGGTTTACCTTTTTTTAACCATGGCCTAGATATAGTACGATTAAGGGTAGTGAAAGTGCCTTGGTTTTGAATAAGTGGAAAGGTTTGGGGAAATGACTTTTTGTGTCATATAATGTCTCCTATAAATGTGTTAATGTTGTGAAATGTGTCCAAGGGTGTGTGTATATCATTGTAGAGATATTGCATCATTAAAACATATGTTATGAGGAAAACATGAGGATATGGTAGGAGATGATCTACCAGTATTAGAACCCAAGACACTGATAGTTTTGAGTGAGGAAGTAAGGGTGTTGTTTCAAGTTAACTTTGATCACTTCCTGAAATTTATGGTAAGTGACGCAGAGTAGGTTATGAAGAGTATGTCTGATGTTATGTGGTAGTTTCAGTTACAGCACCCTCAGAATATTTTTGGGGACGGTGGACCTGGGGGACCTGAGTTCTAGATTGAGTCTATTGATACTGTACTTAACTATTTTGACACATATACTAATAGGTGGTCCAAGTTGGAAGCTTATATAATATGATGTTTAGAAAATAGTTGGCGGGATTTTTAGGCTAGGACTAGATAGTATGATGGTATGTTATGGAAGTAATTCTTAGAGAATTTCTTGGAGCACTTCTATCTAGAGACACTGAGTCAGGAGAGATATACTGAGTTCATGAGATTGACTTAGGGGAGTATGTCTATGATGGACTATAATGGATTTTTTAAATAATTTCAATGATTTTATATAAACTTGGTAGGGAATGAGATAACCACAAAGAGGTGTGTCGAGTATGTATTTTAATGTGATATTAAGTCATAGGATTGGCTCTTTCAGTTAAAGCTGTTTTCTGAAGAGGTGGATTAGTATCCCATAGTTAATGGGAACCTGAGAAAGGTTTCTAGTGAAATATAGGTATTTAATGTGGGATGATCAGTAGGTATGTATTCAAAGGAAAGGAATAATCTTTATGAGGATGTTATCTAGGGGAATAGAAGAAGTCGTGGCCATAGGTAAGGGTCAGTCACATGGGATCATACCCAGATTGCATGCCACCAGTGTGGTAGGTAGGGATACTATCATAGAAATTATCCCTAACCATTAATAGTGTGTTGATCTTGGGGTAGGATGGAACATCTAGAGAAATTATATATGAACCCATTACAGATGGGTAGTTACGGATGAGCTAGACAGAACCAGGGTGCAGGAAGAAGAACATCTACACCATATCAGTCGACCAGCTAGAGTTATAACAGTTGTGGTGGTAGAGGCAGTGGATGTGGTTCTTCTAAGAAATAGTGATCATATCAGCAAAGTGGTGCAGAATAGGGGACTCAGACTATACCACATGGAATATGGGTAGGATAGTTTCATGGGGTGCATCCTAAAAATGTGGATAGAGAGGCTGGACCGTCAACAATGAGAGGTACTATTCTTATATCTTATACATTATCTAGTTCTTTATTTGATATTGGTTTCTCTTATTCCTGTATTTCTACAAAACATGATAATGTTTTGACATTAGCAGTTAATTTCATGAATGAGGTGTTGATAATAGATACACCATTGTGAGTATGGTCATGAGACATTTTATTATGTAAGGGGTGTTCTTTCATGTTTGGGGAGTATCATTTTGTATGGGATATTTACATCCTAGACATGTTAAGATTTTACTTGATCATGGGTATCGATTGATTAGTAGCATACTGAGCCCACAGTGATTGTTACTACATGAGATTGACCTTTACACCTCCTAAGGGTGACAACTACATTCACCATTGAGAGTAGGATATCTAGGAAGGAAGGGAGAGTCCAATTAATCAAAAGTAGGGATATCTCACAACCCTAGTTGTCAGTCTATTGCTAGATGATGGCGGTATAAAGAAGGATGACTTTTCACCCATAGTGGATTGGTTTCAAGATGTGTTTTCTAAAGCATTATCAGTGTTTCTACCTGATATAGAAGTGGAATTCAATATTTATCTCATTCTAGGTGTTAATACAGTTTCTATTCCACCATATATAATGGAACTGATAGATCTTCAAGTGCTCAAGACTCAGTTGTAAGAGTTGGAGGATATGAGGTTTATCTTTTTCAGTGCATTGCCTAGGGGTTCTCTAATCATGTTTGAAAAAAACGATGAAGAGATTCTATGATTTTGAGTGAATTACTCTACGTTTTACTAGATGAGAGTGATGAACTGGTATCCTCTTCTATGTATTGATGGTCTATTTGACCAATTTATTGGTGCTTGTGTTTTCTCCAAGGCTGAATTTAGATCAGAGTATCATCAGTTGAGAGTTGGAAATTTTGATATACCGAGGAATTATTTCAGAAGCAGGTATAACCCATTTGATTTCATCATAATTACACATGTTTTGGCAAATGTACCAACAATGTTTATGTCCTTGATGAGCATAATCTTCCATCTTCACCTAGATTAGTTTCTGGTAGTGTTTCTGCATGACATCTTGGTGTACTCTAAGACTCATGATGATCATGCCCAATATCTATAAATCATCCTGAGTACACTGAGAGATCATTGAATATACTCTAAGATATCTAATTGTTAGTTTGGGATCGATCAGTTATACTTATTAGGTCACATCATCTCAAAGGAATGTGTGCCTATGAACTCAGATAAATTTTAGGAAATAGTTTCTTGGGAGTAGTGTCATAATTTTCCTTATATCTGTACCTTTCAATGGTTATATGGATATTAGTAGAGATTCTTTCAGGTCTTCTCCTATTTTAAAGTCCTTTTTTTTCTTGAACAAAAAGGGGATAAAGTTTGACTGGTCAAAAGATGTGAGAATGCCTTCTAGGAGGTAAATAAGCATTTGAAATTACCCCAATCATGATCCTATCTAATCCAGGTGATGAGTATACCATGTTTTGTGAAGCTTCTAGAATAGTTCATGGAGTAGTTTTGGTAGAGTAAGACCGTGTTGTGTCATATGGGTCTCAAAAATTGAGGCCCCATGAATGGAGATACACTACACATGACCTTGAATTGGATTTAGTTGTTTATGGTTTGATGTTTTAGTGACATTATCTGTTTTGAGATAAGTTTATGGAGTATATTTATCAAAGAACTTAAGGTAAATATTTTCCGAATGATATTTTATTCTCTAGTAGTTTATATGGGTTGATAATCTACAATCTTTTGAAATTGATCTAGTTTATACACATAGGAAGGGAAATAGTGTAGATGAAACTTTGAGTAGGAAAACCCAGACTCATGTAGTTCAGGAGTCTAGTGATAAGTGGAATATAATGACTTTGTTGGATGAGAAACATGTAGTGGTTCAAGGGGGTCAAAATTAGATGACTCTCATATTAGTTTCAATGGAGTCTAAACATTTGAGATGGATTAAAGATAGGTAGTATGATGATCCATATTGATTTCCCTTGAGGGAAATCCTTAATGTCGGGGAGTCACCTTTCGATTTGATAATAGACGGGGATGAGATTATCTATGTTAGGAATCAGGTTGTTGGGCCTTCAAGTATGTGGTAGTAGCTGATGCATGAGTTTCATGCCTATAAGTGGTAAGTAAATCAAATTTTGACAAACATGTATCATGGAATACGACAATTTTTTGGGGGTAGGGCATGAATAATGAGATAGTATTGTTCGTGACTTGATGCTACACCTAATAGTAGGTAAAGTACCACCATCAATGATCTGGTTGTTTACTACAGTCATTTCCAATTCTGGAATGGAAGTAGAACAATGTGACTATGGACTCTATGGTGGTTCTCTCAATGATTCCTAGGTATAATGATTCTATTTGGGTGATTTTTGATCATTTGAATAAGGTAGAACATTTTTTACCTATATGGGAGACATTCTCGATGGAGCAGTTGGTAGAAATGTATATTTGGGAGATAATATATCTACATGGGGTTCCACATACTATTATTTTAGAATGTGAATTGAAATTTACTTCACGTGTCTAGAAGGTTTTAAATAAGGCACTCGATATACCAATTTTCATGAGTTTGACATTACACCCACAAATATATGGGAAGTCGGAATATACTATACATGTTCTTGTGGATATACTATGAGATTGTGTTCTAGACTTCAGTGGATTTTGGAAGTAGCACCTAGTTTTGGCGATTCTCTGCTGTAATAATTGTTATCATGAATCTATACATATGAAACCGTATAAAGCACTTTATAATAGGCCATGCAGATCACCTATATGATCGATGGAGGTTGGTGAGTTGGAGTTGTTGCGACCGAGTCTCATACTGGAGTGTCAGAATAGGTTTAGCTTATTTTTAAGTGTATAACTATGGATGAAAGTTTACAAAATTCATATGCATATAGATGTTTATGACACCTAGTGTTTATAGAGGTTGATCATGTATTCCTTCAAGTGTCATTTAGATTGGGTCACCACATGATATGGAGGCAGGTAAAGTTGGCACCTAGTTTCATTGGACCATTTGAGGTTGTGAACATAATCGGTTCAGTGGCATAACGGTTGGATATTCTACATATATACAGTGCAATACATGATGTCTTCCAAGTGTCCCAACATCAGTGGTATCACCCCAACCATTCTCATGTAATCAATGTGGCTGATGTTGTTCTATATATCAATGTGTCCTTGAAGGAGTATCTGATACATGTGTTGGATCACAGGGATAAAGTGTTGTGGGGGAAGATCATGATGATAGCTTGTGTATTGTGGAAACATGAATGTGTTTAGGAGGAAACATGGGATATGGAAGAGGATATGAGGGCTCAGTGCCCCAATATTTTTACATGGGAATCTTAGAGAAGCTTGAGAGTACAACTTGAGGATGAGCTATTATAAGGTGGGGAAATTGTAAAACCCTAGAAATTTCTATAGATGTATTCATATTTTTTATAGGAACTCTTTTTTTCTTATGTTGAGTACTCTTTTTTTCATTTATAGTGCATGGTTAGTGCATGGTTTTCCCTAACTGAGCACCCTAGACCAGCAAATCGTGCATCCCTGGACAGATGGATTTTAATAGCAAGCACACGGTTTTTCAAACCATGTGCCCAAAATGGGGAAACTATGCAACCCCTATAAGATGAACACTATTAAGGCACCGGATTAATGTAAATTGTGTTCCCCTTTTAGAAAACCATTTATATGATATTTTAATCCATCGGAAATTAGTTTTAAACTTTTGTAAGACCCCATTTTAAACCCCATTTGGCCCTAACTCAACCCCTAATTCCTTTTAACGATTTTGAAGCCTCTCAGATATATTCCAAGCCTTACTGATCACTATTATTAGAGAATTTATGGGAAGATTGAAGATTTATACCCCTCTCAGTAAGAGGATCTTATCTTATGGGGTTTCCTTTCTCATTCTATTATTTTCTGATCTATTTTAGGGTTGTTCCTAACTATATTTGGTTGAATATAGATCTAGGATTGTGGATCTAGATCTAGAACTGTGGGATATTGATTCAAATTATATTGAATTTAGGTTTAAGATCAAGATCTTATTCTACATCATTATTCTGTTCAAATTGGGGGTTTACTTTGGGTGAATGTTCATCAACAAATTGAGCTTGGTGGTCTATAATTAATATCTCAAAGTATTGAGTTGAATTACGTGTATATAGTTTTAGAATTTCTATTTAATGATTAAAAATTTATATTATTGATTGTATTAATTAATTTGGTGAATTAATTAATTGAGGGAATTTGGAAATAAAGGATATTGAATTGATTTAATTGGATAATTAATTTTTGAATTAATTATGAGATATTTAGGTTGTTTATTTGAGATTGTTAATTGTTGAATTAATTATGAGATATTGAGGTTTTTTATTTGAGATGGTTAATTATTGAATTAATTCTGATATATTTATATTGTACATTTGATAAATTTAATTATTGAATTAATTATTAGATATTGATATTGTTGATTTGAGATAATTAATTGTTGAATTAATTATTGAGATATTGTGAATAGGAGTTGGGATTTGGGGATAATTAATTATTGAGTTAATTATCAAGATATTGGACTGTGAATTGAATAATTAATTGTTGAAATAATTACGGGATATTGAATATGGGGTTATTGATTAATTAATTGGTACATTAATTAATGGGATTTATGTGCTTAATTAATTGGGCAATTAATTAAGGGGAATTATGTGATGAACTAATTAATGTATTATTAATGATATTGTGATGATTATTTAATTTCTGCATTAATTAATATCACATATATGATTAATTAATTGTTTAATTAATTAATGTAATGATATTAAAATTATGAATGGTAACAATGGAATTCATATGATAATCGAGGCAATGAATGGTAACAATTACATTCATGTGTGAATTGAGGTAATAAATGGTAACAATTTCATTCACGTGTGAATTGATACAATGAATGGTAACAATGGAATTCGTGTGTGAATTGAGAAAATGAATGGTAATAATTAAATTTATGTATGAAATGAGATTAATAATGTAAACAATGGAAATCTAAAACATTATATGGTTTTGTTATCCTTAAGAACCCAAATTTTATGTTGTTAAATAAAGAATAATTAATAATGTCATACCTTTTTTACTTATAAATTTTATTTATTTATTTTGTAAACTACATCCACTATTTTTCATTGGATGTAGTTTTTAGACACCGTTGGATGTGGACTACTGAGTTTTACTCACACTCTACTCGGGCTTCCTTGTCCATACCCAAATACATTTCATGGTTTTGGGATAGGATAATGAAAATTCCCTTTGTTAGATGGATGGGTTAGGATGAATCATGGGTGAGGGAACTAGACATGGTTCGGGGCCCGCTTTGGGGTTGTTGGTGTCTTTAATTATGAGTTTCATTATGACACTTGGAACATACATTATAATGGCTTATCTAATATTTAGTTTTGATACTATATTTCTAGTTTTTTTATTATTATTTATTTTCTATGTTTCACTACTTTGATAAAGAGGGTATAGTCTTCCCATGATCGATATTAGACCCTTACTACTAATTGAAAACCTCTAGTGTATGGGACGGTGTGCCTGAGGTTATGCAACCGACCAGATCTGGGCACTGGTGTGTGGAACCTACGTCTGGACATTATAGTTTCCTAGGGTAAGGCCTCTGATATGTGATTTATGATTTCTTTATGTGGTCCACCAACCCCTGTCCTATTGAAGGTTATATTGGGGTGCCACACCTAGCTCACCACCAACCCTATGATTGAACCAATGGGTTGAGTCATGATAGATTGGTATTTGAGTGGGTTTGGTTTTTAAGAAAGACATTAGATATATGATTCTCATGAGTTTTGTTTTGGAAATGTAATGGAAATATTCTTAGTGGTTCTTAGGTTTGGTTGATAGTACAAAGACCCAACTTTTATGTAGTGGTAAATGTATTGTTTCGTAATGACTTTGATAAAATGTTGAATTATTTGAGTTCTCAGTTAATTTATTATAGGATAAAGTTTATAGTTTCATTCATTATATAGTGATTATTGCATTTTTTTCATTGCGTGACATCCTATCACCTAAGATGTCTCCATTCAATGATGATACTGATTTACCTCATGAAACTGATTTTTCTAAAGGAATGATGACTAGAGTGTCACCATCCTTCATAAAAGGTCACTATTCACACCATTTATCCAAGGAATGGGATCCTTTATATGTAGGATTTTTTATATAGGTTAATTATTCTCTTATATGTAGGAGGTATAATATTCAATACCTTCAAAGTTGGTCTTCACCCTATATAAGACGCATCCAGGGCATGAGATCCTCCAACGGTGTTAGTACTCCCTCAACTAAGGTGTCTTTCAGTGATATGTGGGCCCCCCATATGAGTTGATGGATTTTAGTACTCCCTCATGGATATAAGGGTATATAATATCATTCAATAAGTACATGTAGTCCATTTGTGCATGGGGTTTGACACTCCCTAGATACCAATGAAGTGAGGGTCACCAAACTATAGTGGGTTCAGTATCCCCTTTCTAGAATATGGTGTATATAACAACCCTACTCTTTGTTACACAATTAAACATGATTTATTACATAAAATTGCACTAAAGACAACTTTGAGGATCGAGAGGTCTAGTGACTTTTAAAATTAGAAATATTACATAAAAACATAGAACATAAAACAAATTATCTTTATTGAAAACTTCCATTACATGACAACAACATTGCTTCATACTTAGTATTGCATGGGATAACCAGAGGAAATGCATAAGAAAAGGGTTAGCCGTAAAGCCCAGTAAGTGAGAAAACAAGGAATAAAATGAATAATATAGTACATGTTAGGAAATAGGAATATGAATGGATAATAATAGAAACATGAACATAAAGGCATGATATAGCATGATTATCATAACATGGAAATGTAGAAACAACATTTAACACGATATTAACATGAACCAAGGTTCATTGCACTTGGGTCATGAGTAAAACCTCATTTAAATTGAATTAGCATGAGAAAACCCTCATTTAACATGAATTATTATGAGTAAATCCTCATTGCAATTGACGTATCTGGATATTAATCTTTACCCAATGCATTGGAGAGCTATCATGGTGCACCCTTCTTAATCATTTCATTTCAGGCATAAGTTTGACACACAGATCATACTACATGGATTCATTAAACATAATAATTTATTTCACGAATAAGAGATGTGGAATACATAAATGTAAGTCCTAAATCTTAAAGTACATGTGCATAAAGGTGAATAACATTTATATTGAAATGGGTATGGTATTCTCCTACATGATGATTTTGGCATGGGAAATTTTGGTGTAACCTCGGTAGCCTAACGACGTCAAATTGAAATCATAAAATGTGTTAATGAGAGAAAAAGGGGTTTATCATAATTTATACATGAAATGGACAGTAAGAGGTTATGGAACATAGTACCCAACATATTTAATGGAATTTATATGCATAATAAACAATAATTGCTTGAATGTAAATGAGAAGAGATAAATTGCTTATAGATTTTTGGCATGGTAACAGGTGTACATGAGGGGAATTAATGAGAGAGAAAGAGGTATATAATCATTAATAAATAAATAGGGATGTGTGGGGGACGTTTTAAATCATAACCCAACATTTTTAATTAAAAATAAAAGGGTATAACAACATAAAAAAATTGGACAAAAATGAGAAAGGAATAAATCCCTTACGGAATTTTGGCATGGTAATGAGTGTACATGGGAGGAATTAATGAGAGATAAAGGGGACATTAATCTTTAAAAAAATAATTAGGGTATTATATGGGAGGTTATAAATCATACCCCCAACATTTTTAATTTAAAATAAAATTGCATAACTATATAAGGAAACTTGGACATAAATAATGAAGGAAGGAAAGTGAGCATCCCTTACTTGGAAGTGTGATCCCAAAGGCTCGAGAGAGGCTTGAGAGAGGCTCCTTGTGATCTTTTGGAGCCTTGGGAGGATTATAGATAGTGTATTGAAGATATTGGTCGAACTCAAATGTTTTTTAGTGAAGAGGAATGGGAGATTGAGTGGGTTTATATAAGAAATGAGAAGGAATACTTTATTATTTAGGTTTTAGACACTACACATTAAACTAATAAAACCAAAAACCATCCCATGGTTTTCCCATGATTTTTTCCAAATTTGAGTGGAAAAAAATATTTTATAAGGCCAATGGCCGAACATAATAAAAAATTAGGCTTGATTATGTGGAGGTGAGTCACACTCTCAAGGAAATCATTTTTAAAAGTTAAAATATTTTATAAGTCTTAGAGGGTCAACTATGGCACCTAAAAATTAATAAAAAAAATTTAAAATCACATAACATTAATGTTAATACATATATTGGAATAATATATCATTTATAATATTTTATTACATCACAATGGGGTCATTATGATGTCATAAAACACATTATATATTTAAACCGTATTTAATTTTTACCCAAATATTTGACTATCTCAGAAAATTATGAAAAATTCAACATTAGATAATTTTCACATCCTCAATCCAAAAATAATATTGATTTTATCTAAATAATTTTCTAAATATGTGAATTTTCACTTTCAAAATAAAAACCAACATTTATTTAAAATTCATGGGTTTTGACAAAAATAGCTTTAAAACATTAACAAAAATTACAATCGTATTCATAAAAATTATATGATAATTTATATTTAAAAATTAATTTAGTAATAATATTTTATTAACATGTTATTTAATTCACAAATCCATTAATTCATCCAAAATAGATTTCTTAATTTTATATTAATTAAAAATATTATTTTTTCTTTATAAACTATTTACAAAGTAACAATAATAAAATGAATGTATATTATTTATTATATAAAAAACTAATGTAAATAATCATAGTGATAGGTTCTTACTACATAACCCCTTATAACACCTACATAATACCTAAGGGTAAGGTGTTCCATGGTGACAGACTCTTAGGGTGGCTCGAATAACATCGCTCAGGTGGTAATACTTATTTACTTCCACTTCTCCCATAAGAGATTCCATTAAAGATTAACATGTTAAAGATTGGAATGGGCTTGGTCAAGAGAAAATCCCAGTGATGCAACCTCCTTTTCGAGATCCAACAAATGAGGTTCGTATGGAACAATTCTTCGAGATGAGTTCATTGCTTCCTTTTTCTGAGTAAATTGGATTTGTTAAAGCCCTCTATACCAATCATAGGATCATTGTTCAATGGATATAATACCAACGGTAAAAATTCTTAATGGTATTTAAAAATCTAAAAACATAAAACCAAGGAAGTTCATATGTTTTATATAACCATTTTACATAATAAGACATTTAATTAGATCAAGAGGAATTTTCATAAATAAAATTTTGGGTCATTACAGTGTAGTTCCTCTATGTTTAACTATATTTTTTTATATGATATCGAATGTAGTTCTCTTATCTATGTGAGCTGGTACTCTTCATAGGTATGGTAGCATAGACTGTCATTCATAAACATATAAAAATTCTTCTTCTAGGTATAGGGTCAATACTCCCTCAATCCCGACAAGGTGTGGGTCCCACATATTATAGAGGAATTGGTACCCCCAATGACGAAGGGTGTGATCTTTCATTATGTAGAGATTTATATGGTGTTTTTCTCCAAAGTTGTGGTTGTTTACCCCCTTTGATCGATTCATAGACATAGGGTGAGGTGCAAGACCCTCACTATAGTTAACTGATTCATAGAAGTTTACAAGATGTACAATATTTGATTGTGACCTCATTGTTGATATGAAAATTCATGGATGATCCATAAATATGGGTTGGTGTATCCTATCTAGATTTTTCATGTTGAGTATGATGACTGTGATGGACCAGATGCTAGGCTTGGGAGCCTAGGTTGTGTTGTATGTTTCCTATTGGGTATGTGAGGCATCCCCTGTAACAACCCAGGTAAATAAAGAATATGACATTTTCATATTTATCCATATTTGTGAATAAAATATTAATATGACATTAAATGGGACGCTATGCTCGATGGCGTACCGAACACGCAACAACGAGTTTCTTGGGAATCTTACATTGCACTCTAATAATAAAATAATATTATTTTAAATGGCAGTTAACATGTAGTCGTTGTATTGGCGGAAATGGATAGAAATAACTAAAATATGATTATATATGTTTTTAAATGTTTTTAAATTTATCCAATAGAGGATAAAGGCTTAAAATACAGAAAGAATTCAATTTTAGGCGTATATGACCTAGTTTTCACTAAAGGTTCACTTATCGCCTTTTGATGGAGAACCGTCATTAAATATAGTTTTGTTCACTCTTATAAATTCTATTTGGACCAAATAAAACTCTTCTTTAGAATTGGGACATCAAAATTTACTTTGTGTAAATTTGTGGTATCTTTCCGATAAAGTTCATTTTTAATGAATAGTGTAAAATGTTGTATTTTAATTCAAAACCTCTTTTTAATATAATATATTTATATGATTAGATTATCTTATTAATTGGTTTTAAAGTGAAATTAGAATATTTTTTTACCATTAAATCCAATAGTGGTCGTTGGAATTAATTTCACCTTGAAATCGGACTTAAACTAGTGTCAAACTTTTGATACTTATTGTTTCATAAAAACACGCTATTTGTCATGACAGCGGGAATTAATTATTAAATTAATTAATGTGACTTATATGTTTTTAATTTTGTAAAATAGACTTCATTTTTGAATTCGGAATATCAATTATAGCTTAGGGTGAATTTTTGGTAATTTTCTGAAAAACTCATTTTTTGATGAATAGTGAAACCACTAAGTGGTACTTATAAAAACTAATTTTCTGTTTAAATGAAAATTATCCACCTTTGTGTTTTGAATTTCAATAATCCTACATACATGGTCGTCATTAAGAAGTAAAATATGGTTCAATGGGATTAAAATAATCTTTTGGTGAATAGTAACTTATTAAGCTTTTAATCACGTTTAGAGGTAATTAGTGTAGTTTAAGGTAAAAATAATGTTTTAATAATATGAAATGAACTTGACACATGTCCTAACCTCATTGGATGTGTAATGTCCAACCAAGAAAACCCATGGGTCAACTTGGGGACCCCATGAAGCCACTTTGGTTGGAAAATGACATTAATATCTTTTTATTTAAAGTTAAAAGTAAAAATAAGACAAACATGAAATGTTTTACTAAATCAATTTGTACATGGGGTTATACAAATCGGATTTTTGACTATAAATATTCATTGCAAAGATAAAAAGATTTCCTAGATCATAGTATTTTTTTATAATTTTTACGATTTAAATAAAATGAAACGATACTATAAAATCTATGACCTAAACTTGTCCAAAAACTATTGGATGGGAATATTTTGAAGCCTTATCATCTTATCTTCGAAATATATCAATTTGGGACCTTAGAAATTAGAAACACATTTGAAAGTAAAATAATAGTTTCATGATTTCCAAAAGTGCCCCTCCTCTCCTCTTATAAAAGGCCCCCACCTCTACCTCATTTCACATACTCCTCAAGCCTTTGGCTCGGCCAACCCCTGCCCATTTTGTCTCTCCACTTCCCTCTCTTACTCCTTGAGGCCTCACTTTGGGCAGAAGTCTTCCCAAGGAAGCCTTTGAGCTCAAACCAAAGGGAGTTACCCGATTTTAAGGTAATGTGTTCACTTGAGTCCTTTTGTTTTATTTTGCCTCTCCAACCCCCTAAACTATTTTTATTCATTTATTTTGTAATAACTCCAGCATCATCAATATACTAGGATGTTGTTATAATAAGAATTCGATTACACTTGCACACACATACATCTAATGGTTAAAGAACATACTGTTTTCATGGATGGCGAATTTCTGCCTCACGAAACGATGATTGTTCAACACTCATATAACACCTTCAAAGGTGGCTATTAAGATGTCATTATATTTATATATGATATATAATATGTTTATGTTTTACTTAAGCTTCTGTATTTTTCATTTGTGGCATACCTTTATGGCTTCCATTATGGGTATACGTGATATCTTCATTTTAGGAAGTGCGGACTACCGCCCCCTCAAAGTGATGTGATTCATTAATGCCATACGTGGGACATATAAAGGATGGATTTAAGGTTATTATATATGATGTTATAATTGAATTATAATATACCTATATATCATTATTATTTCTTTCAATTAAAGTATGAGATAGAAATGAAAGTAGCGTTCATGCGTACGTACGGCTTACCGTCTCCATGAACGGTGCATTTTATATCTTATCCCCAAATGTAATGTACTATTATAAGTACATGTATATAATGGATATATATGATGAATGATACATATAAATGATGAATATAATTCTGGAATTAAAATATACATACCTCTCATTTAGTTTTAATTCCATTAATATGACAAAGAAATGAAAGTAGCATTCATGCGTACGTACGGATTACCGTCTCCATGAACGGTGCATTTCATTTCTTACCTCTAAATGTGATGTAATATTATAAATACATTTATATGATGAATATATATGATATATATGTTATCCAAATCATTAATATCATTCTGGATATAACGAACCTTTGACCAAATTAACAACATCTAAGTGTAAGAAGTCTATTTTTGACATAAGAACCAAATACCGACAAAATGAACATTATTAACTGAAATGATTACATGATGTTCATAACATGGTATAAAAGGAATAATGAACTTGAAAAAGGTTCTTAAAAAAGTAGATATTAACTCAAGTTTATTATTCAGGACGTTAAAGAACGATCGAGTCAAGTTGGACCCGAGGTAAGGGATCTTACTCCTCTCTTTCTTTTTAAGTACACTCTTTTATGTCATTCCCTCTAAAGCTCGTCTTTCTTGTTATTTGGATGTTATTTTATATTACATTTACTGTAATTTTTAGGTCCATGTGATGAGAGACCCTATTCTCTCTCATCAATCCATTTTGGAAGTTTTATGTGGCGTCGTTAGGCTGCCGAGTTTTTGTAAGGGAATTTTCATCTCACTTTTATTCCCGTGAGATTTATGCTACATTTGCCACAATTTCCATTGAGTGGTGTATGTACTGCCCATTATTCTACTCATTGTGTAATATACTTTAGTTTATGAGTATTTACATCAATGATTTATTGTCCTTCTTTCATGGGGTGTTTGTTTTGAAAGATACCGAAGTCGGTAAGGGAACCTTTCACCCTCCTCTTTTTTAAAAGACTTCTTTTGTTGGGTCTTTTAATTTACATACTGTTATGTTGGGATATGTTCTCATATATCCTTATTGATGTAAATTTTATGTCCAAGTGATGAGATACACTTTTTATCTCTCACCAACTCATTTTGATGTGACGTCGTTAGGCTGTCAAGGGAACTTCGTAACCCAATTTCGATTTCTTTGGGTTCAACATGTAGTTATTGAATATGTCATCCTTTGAATATGTGTGAATTACCTTTGATTATTTTACAATTAATATCCACTTATATTGGGTGTATTTATATTTGTCACACATAATTTTGAGATTGATTTATCCTTAATTTGATGATAACTTCTTTATAAGGGATTTCATCACATTTTACATCTCTATTGAGACTTTATTGCTGTTATGCACCAATTCACTCATATATGGTGTATATACTATCCTTTGGAATATTATATCATGAATACATTTATTCTCATGATATTATAAAGTTCTGATTAAATTTTATTCCTCAATTATTGTATTCAAGTGTCTCTAATTTTTGTAAAAACCCTTTAACCAAAATATCACTTTAAATGTTTTAATGATTTGTTCTAATTAATATCCATGTTTTCAAAATGGTTTGAAGAATTTATTTATATGGATATTAATGTTTTAAAATTTTAAAAGCTTCAAGGTGGTATGGGACACTTTGATTCAAAAATCTCTTTATTAAATGTTTTAAATGGTTTTAAAAATGGTTTTTTAATGGATTCATTATTTCAATATCCTAAAATGTTATATTGTGATTGAAATGTGGAAATGTTATATTTTTATTATGCATGTTTTATGTGATACATTTATGTTATGGTTCTTGGGCATTGTTATGAAAACGGGTGGTTCCGTGATAAACTAAGGGAAGGTTAGCCCGATATAGCTCTCCATTGCATTGGGTAACGCGAAGGAGTGAAACGTTAAGGTTTCTCCAAATAGATTTAGGGAATATACTATTATGGGTATTCCAAACGTAACCAAGAGGGTTACTCCCTACGTAATAATGTTATGAATGCCTCAAGTTACCTTTATGTCTTATGATTTCTATGATTTTATCATGGTTTGATGAGGTATGCTAAAGTTCATATGTTTTATGGGTAAAGTATGATTTCATTCTTATGTATATATGAACTCATGTTTCCTTTCCATATTTTTATAACCCTTACTGAGCTTTTTATGCTCATCCCAAGTTTTTGAAATGTTTTTCACAGGTCAAGGGAAAGGTACATGATGTGATTATAGTGTCAAGGATGTGTCAAGAAAGAATCTATGTTTTATTTTAAATATGTTTCCATTGATGGGAAGAATGAATATTGTCTTTTATGTAACCACTTTGTTTAAATGTGGAATGTAATGCAAGTTTCATGATCTAATTCTCTAAAACTCTAAACCTGAAAAGATCCTCAATGTGTAATCTTGTAATAACTCAAGATTAAGTAAGGTTTAAGGCTGGGGCCTTATAGTTGGTATGAAAGGTCGGTTTAGATAACTTTACAGGTTAGGGTTTTCTTTAAGCATAAGTGACATTACCATAATGGTTAGGATTTCAGAAAGAGTCCTAGTTTTAGATAAAGTGAATGAGTAAGTATATCATAGTGTTTATCTTACTCATTAGTATATGATGGTTTTTTTTGATATACTCACACTGAACTTTTTGGTTTCAGTAAATGTCTGGATCTAGCATGCACCAAAGTAACAGTGGATGTGAAGGAAACTGTGACTGTTTTTTGAGCAAGCAACTGAATGATATGGGAGCTGCAATGAGAACTCTTGTGATTATCCTCAACCAACTATCTGGAGTCATGATTGACCACCTAAACCTTGGTGATTTCTCTAAGGCATCATATATGCGAGAAACAAATCCCTACGGAAGTACAGGTAATAATCATAAAGGTAAGTGTGTTCAAAAAACTATGTGTCAAAGATGTGGAAAGAAACACCTAGGAAAATGTTTCAAAGGGACAAAAATATGCTATAGATGTGGAAATGATGGTCATAAAGCAAGAACCTTCCATGGAAAAAGGAATCATCCAGTTGACTCGAGGAAAGGGAAAGAAGTTCTTTTTGAGGGATCAATTGAATGTTTTAAATGTGGTTTGCATGGTAATTATGAAAACACATGTCCTATGAAGAAGTTTTGTGAATGGGGTCACCAAGAGAGTACAAATGTTTGTTTACCAATACCTAATTCCATTCCGATTGAGGATGAAGAAACTAACAATGACCAATCAAAGGTATGTATTATTTCATGACTATTGTTTTCCTATTTTAGAATCTTAGTATATGATTCATGATTTTGTTTGTAGGAAAGAGGTATTTCGGAATAAGTTGGAAAGGAATGGTTAATGGATAATGCAGATAGTTGAATGAGTAATATGTCAACATATAAGGGCTTCAAGAGTTATGGTGAAAATCTTAAGAGTATTAAGTCTCTTTTGATGATGGGGTTACATTAGGAGACTTTTCATGTTATGTGTAACCCTGATGTTTAATATAGGCAAATTTTATTCAAGGAGTAGTTATCTTTTCTTTTGTGGACATAGTTATAAAGAACCATTTGGGTTTATATGTTCCTTACTTTTGAGGTAATTATGGGTTACTATATGTTATGATTGAAGTGAAAGGCATGAGATAAAATTGAGGTTAAATTATGTTATTGTTATTTTTTATGATTTTATCCCTTTTTGGGGAATGATTTTAGAATTATATTGTTTTGGTAAAAGGACAACACGTAGACCATGTGACAACCCATCGCGTCGGGCAAAGCTACGGGAATCGAACCCATAACCAAAGTGCGACTTGTATTTATCGCCTACCACTGGACTACGTGAAGTCCCTGGTTAGTTTGACTGATTCTTTTTAGTTATATGATTTTATGAATTAAGAGTAAGTTGATTTTGGGTTATTTATGAAAATTATTAACCTATCTTGGAGGATATGTGATTAGGTTAACTAATTTTCAATACGAGACTTTAGAAGCAACTGATGTTGTTTGGAGATAAATGTTACGATTTAACTTGAAAGACTATGTGACTAAAACCTTCAAATATTTGGGTTTCAATATTAGTTTGGTTTACTTTGAAGGATTTTATGGACAAATTTTTTATCGAATGGTCCTCATTGAACTTTGGGTTTTGTTGGACAAATTTTTGAGATTAAGAATAGATTTTCTTTTTAAAGGGTTATCCTTTTCTGGATTATCTGACCTTGTACTAACCTTTTTGGTTTTGGTTTTGGTTAAAGCCTAATGAAATGGGAAGTATATAGTTCTCTTTGGTGGATTAGTTGATTCTCTATAAGTTGATTATAGTACTCTTAATGCGAACAAGTCTCCCTAGAAACTCGTCTTTTGGAAAAAAATATATGAGTTTGATTAAGGAATCTAGTAAAAGATGAAAGTCAACATGATAAGTGATTATGTTTCCATATGAATAAATTCCTCAATAAAAAGTAACTTAAGACAAAAATGTTGTCTGTTAACTTTTCCTACTGGGGAATCGAATACCGTTTAACCCATCACAAGTTTGTGATTTTCTCATGGTTAACTTTCTCTTAAACATGTTTTCTATCACTCTTCATCAGAACATGACCCTATGTTTTCTCCTCCATGTCCATGTTTTCATACTTGGAATCCTAGTATGGGTTAACTCGGGTGACCTTTGTACTTATCTTTCTTTATTTTAAAGTGATTGTTTTACCGACTCTTCTTCTGATGTGGGACATTCATGGATGTTTCCAAGCCCAATTTTAAAATTGTGAGGACACAATTCCCAAAAGGGAGGAAGGATGTAACACCCCAGGTAAATAAAGAATATGATATTTTCATATTTATCCATATTTGTGAATAAAATATTAATATGACTTTAAAGGGTACGCTATGCTCGATGGCGTACCCAACACGCAACAACGAGTTTCTTGGGAATCTTACATTGCACTCTAATAATAAAATAATATTATTTTAAATGGCAGTTAACATATAGCCGTAGTTTTTGCGGGAATGGATATAAATAACTAAAATATGATTATATATGTTTTTAAATGTTTTTACATTTATCCAATAAAGGATAAAGGCTTAAAATATGGAAAGAATTCAATTTTAGGCGTATATGCCCTAGTTTTCACTTAAGGTTCACTTATCGCCTTTTGATGGCGAACCTTCATTAAATATAGTTTTGTTCACTCTTATACATTCTATTTGGACCAAATAAAACTCTTCTTTAGAATTGGGACATCAAAATTTACTTTGTGTAAATTTGTGGTATCTTTCCGATAAAGTTCATTTTTAATGAATAGTGTAAAATGTTGTATTTTAATTCAAAACCTCTTTTTAATATAATTTATTTATATGATTATATTATCTTATTAATTGGTTTTAAATTGAAATTATAATATTTTTTTACCATTAAATCCAATAGTGGTCGTTGGAATTAATTTCACCTTGAAATCGGACTTAAACTAGTGTCAAACTTTTGATACTTATTGTTTCACAAAAACACGCTATTTGTATGAAAGCGGGAATTAATTATTAAATTAATTAATGTGACTTATATGTTTTTAATTTTTTAAAATAGACTTCATTTTTGAATTCGGAATATCAAATATAGCTTAGGGTGAATATTTGGTAATTTTCTGAAAAACTTCAGTTTTTGATGAATAGTGAAACCACTAAGTGGTACTTATAAAAACTAATTTTCTGTTTAAATGAAAATTATCCACCTTTGTGTTTTGAATTTCAAAAATCCGACATACATGGTTGTCATTAAGAAGTAAAATGTTGTTCAAGGGGATTAAAATAATTTTTTGGTGAATATTAACTTATTAAGTTTTTAATCACGATTAGAGGTAATTAGTGTAGTTTAAGGTAAAAATAATGTTTTAATAATATGAAATGAACTTGACACATGTCCTAACCTCATTGGATGTGTAATGTCCGACCAAGACAACCCATGGGTCAACTTGGGGACCCCATGAAGCCACTTTGGTTGAAAAATGACATTAATATCTTTTTATTTAAAGTTAAAAGTAAAAATGAGACAAACATGAAATGTTTTACTAAAACAATTTGTACATGGGGTTATACAAATCGGATTTTTGACTATAAATATTAATTGGAAATATAATAATATTTCCTACATCATAGTATTTTTTTATAATTTTTAGACATTAAATAAAGTAAATTATTTATGACATCACGATGATGCAGCGATGACCTCATTATTTAACGATTTAAATAAAATGAAACGATAATATAAAATCTAAGCCCTACACTTGTCCAAAAACTATTGGATGGGAATATTTAGAAGCCTTATCATCTTAGCTTCGAAATATATAAATTTGGGACCTTATAAATTCTAAACACTCTTGAAAATAAAATAATAGTTTCATGATTTCCAAGAGTGCCCCTCCTCTCCTCTTATAAAAGGCCCCCACCTCTACCTCATTTCACACACTCCTCAAGACTTTTTCTCGGCCAAAACCTGCCCATTTTATCTCTCCACTTCCCTCTCTTAATCCTTGAAGCCTCACATTGGGCAGAAGTCTTCCCAAGGAAGCCTTTGATCTCAAACCAAAGGGAGTTACCCGATTTTAAGGTAATGTGTTCAGTTGAGTCCTTGTGTTTTATTTTGCCTCTCCAACCCCCTAAACTCTTATTATTCATTTATTTTGTAACAACTCAAGTATATTCAATATACTAGGATGTTTTTATAATAAGTATTCGAGCTACACTTACACACACCGACATCTAATGGTTAAAGAACATACTGTTTCCTTGGAAAGCGAATTTCTGCCTCACGAAACGATGATTGTTCAACACTCATATAACACCTTCAAAGGTGGCCATTAAGATGTCACTATATTTATATATCATATATAATATGTTTATGGTTTACTTAAGCTTTTGTATTTTTCATTTGTGGCTTACCTTTATGGCTTCCATTATGGGTATACACGATATCTTCATTTTAGGAAGTGCGGACTACTGCACCCTCAAAGTGATGTGATTCGTTAATGCCATACGTGGGACGTATAAAGGATGGCTTTAATGTTATTATATATGATGTTATAATGGAATTATAATATACCTATATATCATTATTATTTATTTCAATTAAAGTATGATATAGAAATGAAAGTAGTGTTCATGCGTACGTACGGCTTACCAACTCCATGAACGGTGCATTTCATTTCTTATCCCCAAATGTAATGTACTATTATAAGTACATGTATATAATGGATATATATTATGAATGATAAATATAAATGATGAATATAATTCTGGAATTAAAATATACATACCTCTCATTTAGTTTTAAATCCATTAATATGACAAAGAAATGAAAGTAGCGTTCATGCGTACGTACGGCTTACCGTCTCCATGAACGGTGCATTTCATTTCTTACCTCTAAATGTGATGTAATATTATAAATACATGTATATGATGAATATATATGATATATATGTTATCCAAGTCATTAATATAATTCTGTATATAACGAACCTTTGACCAAATTAACAACACGTAAGTGTAAGAAGTCTATTTTTGACTTAAGAACCAAATACCGACAAAATGAACATTATTAACTTGAATGATTACGTGATGTTCATAACATGGTATAAAAGGAATAATGATCTTGAAAAAGGTTCTTAAGCAAGTAGATATTATATCATGTTTATTATTCAGGACGTTAAAGAACGATCGAGTCAAGTTGGACCCGAGGTAAGGGATCTTACTCCTCTCTTTCTTTTTAAGTACACTATTTTATGTCATTCCATCTAAAGATCATCTTTATTTTTATTGGGATGTTATTTTATATTACACTTAATGTAATCTTTATGTTCATGTGATGAGAGACCCTATTCTCTCTCATCAATCCATTTTGGATGTTTTATGTGGCGCCGTTAGGCTGCCGAGTTTTCGTAAGGGATTTTTCATCTCACTTTTATTCCCGTGAGATTTATGCTACATTTTCCACAATTTCCTTTGAGTGGTGCATGTACTGCCCATTATTCTACTCTTTGTGTAATATACTTTCGTTTATGAGTATTTACATCAATGATTTATTGTCCTTCTTTCATGGGGTGTATGTTTTGAAAGATACCCAAGTCGGTAAGGGAACCTTTCACCCTCATCTTTTTTAAAAGAATTATTTTGTTGAGTCTTTTAATTTACATATTGTTATGTTGGGATATGTTCTCATATATCCTTATTGATGTAAATTTTATGTACAAGTGATGAGATACACTTTTTATCTCTCACCAACTCATTTTGATGTGACGCCGTTAGGCTGTCAAGGGAACTTCTTAACCCAATTTCGATTTCTTTGGGTTCGACATGTAATTATTGAATATGTCATCCTTTGAATATGTGTGAATGACCTTTGATTATTTTACACTTAATATCCACTTATATTGGGTGTATTTATATTTTTCATACATAATTTTGAGATTGATTTATCCTTAATTTAAGGATACCTTCTTTATAAGGGATTTCATCACATTTTACATCTCTATAAAGACATCATTGATGTTATGCACCAATTCACTCATATATGGTGTATATACTATCCTATGGAATATTATATCATGAATACATTTATTCTCATGATATTATAAAGTTCTGATTAAATGTTATTCCTCAATTATTGTATTCAAGTGTCTCTAATTTTGGTAAAAACCCTTTAACCAAAATATCACTTTAAATGTTTTAATGATTTTTTCTTATTAATATCCATGTTTTCAAAATGGTTTTAAGGATTTATTTATATGGATATTAATGGATTAAAATGATAAAATCTTCAAGGTGGTATGGGACACTTTGATTCAAAAATATCTTTATTAAATGTTTTAAATGGTTTTGAAAATGGTTTTTTTAATGGATTCATTATTTCAATATCCTAAAATGTTATATTGTTATTTAAATGTGGAAATGTTATATTTCCTTTATGCATGTTTTATGTGATACATTTATGTTATGGTTCTTGGGTATTGTTATGAAAATGGGTGGTTTCGTGATAAACTAAGGGCGGGTGAGCCCGATATAGCTCTCCAATGCATTGGGTAACACGAAGGAGTGAAACGTTAAGGTTTCTCCAAAGCGATTTAGGCAATATATTGTGATGGGTATTACAAATGTAACCAAGAGGGTTACTCCCTATGTAAGAATGTTATGAATGCCTCAAGTTACCTTTATGTCTTATGATTTCTATGATTTATTCATGTTTTGATGAGGTATGCTAAAGTTCCTATGTTTTATGGGTAAAGTATGATTTCATTCTTATGTATATATGTACTCATGTTTCCTTTCCATATTTCTATAACCCTTATTGAGATTTTTATTCTCATCCCATGTTTTTGAAATGTTTTTCACAGGTCAAGGGAAAGGTACATGATGTGATGATAGTGTCAAGGATGTGTCAAGAATGAATCTGTGTTTTATTTTAAATATGTTTCCGTTGATGGGAAGAATGAATATTGTATTTTATGTAAACACTTTGTTTAAATATGGAATGTAACGCAAGTTTCATGATCTAATTCTCTAAAACTCTAAACCTGAAAAGATCCTCAATGTGTAATCTTGTAATAACTCCAGATTAAGTAAGGTTTATGGCTGGCGCCTTATATCCCCTGTCTAGAAATCTTATCTCTCAGGTGGTAGGTAGATGAAAAGCAATTATCACTCTAAAAATTTTCTCATGGTGGGAGTTATTGGTGGACTTAATGAAAAAACACTTAATGTGGCCCATGGTGCGATCTGTGAGCTTTTTTCCAGAGTGATGATATTTGTTAGCACAAACCTGGGTTATTCTCTTAATGATTTTTTTATTATCCGGGAAGTTTGATATCCCATAGGATTTTTTAGACCAATATTTTATGAATGGGGACTCTTACTAGAGGTGATAATCTTCCCTCATTTCTACTTTCATCATGAAATGTTTTTGGCAAAGAGATTTTTCCAGGAATTAGACTAAGGTAGGATGTGACCCAATGGTTATATCATTGGAAGTGCATTACCAGCCACATACTAAGCTCATAGGGGTGGTTGTATTTGTACAATTTTTTACCATGTATGATATAGTTCACGGTATAATTATAATGGAAAGTGGGACCCATGTGATTAGCAATGAAAACCCCCAAAATGTTGCACTTGTTTTATTACTACTAGAATATCATATATTCATGAACTTTAGTTGTTTTAAAATACTGGTTATTAATATATAGAGAAGGGTGGTCCAATTTTTCCTTATAGGTTCCTCAGATGAGATTAGGGAGTAGAGTTTTAAGCTTATGGGAATATCCCACTTTGGTATATTATGATTGGATGATGTAGATGTTGAATTATGATCTTGGCTTTAATTTCTAAATGATAGATTCATGAGAATATTTCTATGTGAATCAGTTAATTATGAGACTAGTTATGCTCTAAGATGGTTCCACGACTGATAACTCAAGTTTAACTATTATGAGTATCTAATTGATCAGCAGTTAGTCGTCTCTACTTTGGGGATACCTGGGTGTTTTGGCGAGCGTTTTAGTGATACATGCCTCATAGAATCTGTATATGTGTAATTAGGTGTATTATTATGCAGGATGATGGTTGTAGGTTCTTGAATTTTTGGTAGATATTAACCCATAGTTATGGGCTAATAGATTGGGTTATCTACAGTGCATGAGAACCTGACTTAGTTTTGTGGTGTAAGAATTTTCCTTTTAGTTGTTAGAATAATAAGGATTAAAGGATAAATATTATCCTCATAACTTGGATTTAACACCATTGATATCACCGTTTATAACTATAAATGACTAGTGGAAGTATAACATGCTCTTATGATATAGTATAGTGTTATTGAAATGCCTCCCATTGGAGAAATTTGGTGTGGTTGGACTATTTACTTATAACAATTGTCAAGGATCCCCTTTAAATTTGGGGAGCTTAATGTCCCCATGAGAAATATATTTGTGGATAGACCATGTTTGATTGATCTTGATGGTTCATGTCATCACATCATATTGGTATTTATTGGAGTACCATGGTTGGGGGAAAAGTATTGTAATGGAAAGTATTATTGAGGTTCATGAGTCCTGAGTTGGGTGGGTTTCAAGATTTTCCGTGGAGGTGGGTTGAGAATATAAATAATTTATGGGAGAATGAAGGTTCTAGATGTTGTGTCACTTATTTGAGAGATGTAAAAGGGGTGAATTCCCCAGTGTGTTGTATCCTAGTACTTGTGGATCTATAGACCTCCAGAAGCTAGAGGAGTTAATCATGGGCATGTTATATCCCCATATGTGGTTTAAGAAAAATGAGCAGTCTAACTGTGTTGACCCTATATGAGGTGGGCCACCATCTTGCATGCATGCATTTCAAGAATGTATGGGTAGGGTTGGGCCTTCTCAACCTTCTTCGAGAGGGTTATGGCATGTGTGTGGAACTATGTGTAAACCCTTGATTTTTTTGGGTATGTTCCTTTTAAAATTTATCCTATACATGTTTCCTTGATTAGAAGTTTGGTCTTGAGCATGTTAATGTGGAGTTGTAGAGGATCTCAGATCATTTCAGGCATCAAAGACCTGATGGTATGGAAATTTGAAGTTGTAAACAGGGAGAACAATGAGTGTATGGGTTGTGCTAATTATGAATCCAATAACAAGAAGGGTTAGAGGAAGAAAAATAGTCCTTAAAACCATGTAATGTTATCTAGAGAACTTTGAAAAATCTATAATAAATTACAGATCCATTTCACATAGTTGGTACATGTGTTTCCAAACCTTGTGGCCTACCCGTGTAAAGTGGAGTATCCCAAATAGTGGGACCCACATCATTGGAGTGTGGTTTGACTAACCATGTGATATAATAATGTGAGTTTGTGTTTCTTAGGCAATGGAATCGTCAAATTTGGTGCATGGTTATCCCAACGATGTGGCCAAACCATGTGACCCCTTTAAAAGTGTGAAATTACGGTTTTGACCTTATATTTTATAACCTATAACCCTTTTTTTCTCCATCATTTGGCAAGGATTCCTTTTAGGCATGTGAAACCTCCTTCCCTCCCCTTACTCTAGATTTTTTTCTTATATTTATACTCTATTTTTAATTATATTTATGACATTATAAATCTTAAGGTAGATTAACGAGTATGTTCCCTTCCATTTTTCATTTATTTTTTATCTAGTGAATTTTAACTATTGTCCTCTATTTCCAGGGATTTTATATGATTTTATTATTCACATAATTGTTTCTAAAACCAATGGCCAATACGTTATGGGTAGATGTCAATAAGAATAAGATATGTCGTTTATAATATATCACATAAGTCTTTTTCCATTTTACTGATGTATGCGTTGTACGGACATGTCGATATTACAAAAATTTTGGAAAAATTTAATAAATTAAATATGTTTATACATAAATTATGAAGTGGAACATTTTAACAGGTCATAAAAATCCTTTAGGAAATTATACTGTGACTTTTTCAACCCACGGGGTGTGCCTAACCTTTGTAAGTGACTTGATAATGCGTAATGATAGAAGCGATCCTTAGGGTACCTTTGACTTAATATTTGATCATGAATTAATGGGTTGAGATAACTAGATCATGATATAGAATTTAGAGTGAATTTTTATTATCTGAGACATGGGGGAATATAGTTAAATGTATTGAATAATGAATTTCCCATGTTCTTAATTTGATAATTATTTTTGATAATTTCATGGGGTGATCCCACTTGAATTAATTGATATATCTTACTAACTTAGAATACCTTGGGAAAATACTCCTTGGATTCCTAATGAAAATCAGTTTGGAATTCCTTAGGGAAGTCCCCCTTGGATTCATTATGAAACAAATTTGGACATCCTTACGGAAGTCCCCCTTGTATTCATGATGATATTGGTTTGGATTTCTTTACAACAACCCCCCTTGGATTCATGTTAATATCAATTGGAAATCCTTGGGTTATTCCCCCCTGGATTCATGATGATAATAGTTTAGGATGCCTTGGGGAAATCCCTCTTGGATCCATGATACATTCTGATTTGAAATTTCATGGATACACTCCAAGGATTCGTTCAGACTAACTTCTGATACTTATTTTGGATGCCATAAATTTGACCTTTAAAGATGAGGTGACACAAGGATTGGGATTCCAGGGACTTAACTTGTGAATCCAGTTGTGTTTTTATGGGTTTTATGGATATATACATTCAACTTAGGTCAAAGAATGTATGAAAGATCCCAAGTGTCACTTGGAACCCAAGGATTGATGGTGATTTTATTTATTTATTTATGCTGTTATTTATTATCCACATTAACATGCAATTTATTACTCAAACTATAAAGTTTTATTAATTTCATTGGTGGTGGCCTATAGATTCATACTAACACCTTTATTGGGACACCATGTAGTATCCAAGATTACCTTCATAGACTATTGAATAATTAATGGAATGTTCCATGCGACTAATGCTTGATTTGTTTTTCTTCTTTTGGGGTGTTGATGTATGAAAATTGTTGATAATGTATGAATTGTCTAACATTTATTGTATAATTCAATTTTATATATCTTGGGTTTTGATAATTTATCATCACTTTAATGGATTCCTTTTTACTAATTATTTTTCAAAATGTTGTATCTGATTTATTTTTTATTTCTAATGTTGTTCCACTATGATAAAGAGGGTATAGTTTCCCACCATACTACCATAGACACCCAATTCATGTTAGTAGCCCCTGGTTTATTACGAGTCATGCCTAAGGCCCCAGTAGCTCTACGATATAAAAATTTATGGGTAGTCATGGGATGGGAATGTTAAAAAGTGGTATTAGTTTTCTTTCTATTCTCTAAATAGTTGGGGTAAGATAGATAGTAGTTATAATGTTTCTATAACATCATATAGAACTCATTCCTAGGAGTAGCTGACCCAAATATGAGGGAAATCCACATTATCAAGGATTAGATTGTTTTTAATGTTGTTCACTTTCACATTTAACTTATTTCACTTTAAGTGACACATATGATTATTTGGTTATTGATTTAAGGGATTTTATCTATTGGCTGGTATGGAAATAGGTTATGTGTTCATGCATCATACTGGGAACATATGATTCAAATGTAATTTTCTTGATTTCTTTTTATTTTTATTAAAACTATGACTTAGGTTAGTTATTTAAAGTTTCTACAACCATTTATAAAATTTTTGTCATATAAATGTATTGTTTCATCTTACTGAACCAATCCTCAAAATAGATAAAATAATTTAAGTTATTTTTTCGATGATTATTATTTGGCTTCATATAAAAAAATGTAAATTATAAATTATAAATAATTTTTCTATAGAACATATGATTGACATTTCATTTAACTAAGCCTCAATTGTGAAATTCTTTGGTTAAGGAAAATATTCAAAAGTTTATTACATTATCACTTATATTGATTATTATGTGGATTCATCTAAATGAAATTATATGTAAAACATATAAAGAATTATCCTCTATAACTTTAAATTAAAATTTCTTTTAATTGAGGATCTTGTTAAGAAAAATCTAGTTTTTTTAATTGGGAAAGTTTTATATGGTTAATCCTATATCTATGACGTGGAAATTATGTGTATATTATGTGGACACTTTTTTTGGGTATTTGGTTTTATTGAGAGAACTCAATTTATGATATTTCTATGATATGAAATGTAGGGGAGAATAGGGCACTGGGATTGTTATTATTTTCCTTGAACTATGATTATGAGAGTTTTAATTTAAATTTGATTTTATGTGGGACAGAGTTTGGGTCAAATTATCTTGAGAATGGGTAAATTTATATATAGAGAGAGATCTTGGTTTTGAGACCCTTGTGATTTGGGGGTGTATAAGATAGTTGGATTATATTCCTATTGAAACATTAATTTTGGTCTATGATATTGATAATTTTGATATGTTTTGATGGTCGTTTACCCTTATGGGTTATTTCCTAAACTAAGGGTGGGTATGGACGGCTATAATTGAGCCTATATATGAGAATGTTATGTGGTAGGGATTGATCAGAGTGATGAGACATGTTATTTATTTTTTTCCCACTAATGTGTAGAAAATATGAGTTAAGGACCACCATAGAGTTTGTAGTTGTCTTATGTATGGAGTTCTTGATATACACATATAAAAGAACCCATTAGTGGGTGTTTTAGACTATGAGTTTCCTTGTTATGTTGAGATGTGGTTTAGGATGTTAGTGATCTATGTTTTGTGATCACAAATCATGGAATTTTCATACTATTAATTGAGATGAATATTTCGTATGAGGGTAACTCAAGAGAGGTGTTCACCTAGGCTTTTGGATTCCTTAGAAATTTGAATCATGATATATTTTTTATTTTAAAATTAATGGACAATAGGGATAGAAAATTCTTGGTATGGATGTATGGATTCATTTTTCATTGTGGGTGTAGATTCCAAGACTTGGTGATGTTCTATATATCTATTTTTTATGGGGAAGGATCAGTTAGATGCCTAAACCTTTTGATTAAGTGATCTTGGATGGATATATAAAAAAAGGGAAGAGTGTGGGTAGATTATTCTAGTTTTGAAGTGATCCTGGGATGGTTTGTGACGATGTGGTTGGCTTTGGTAAGAGTGATGTTCCCTAGGTTTATTGTAAGAATGAGACTTTTGATATTTTTCAGTAAGATCAATTCACATGTAGTGAGAATAGTCAACTGTGTTGTCAGGAATATGATCCAAGGTTTGATTGAATATGACTCTAGATGTTTGATTTAGATCATGCAACAGACCATTGCTGAGATGTATACATAATGGTTTTTAAATTTTGTTGATTTTAGCTTTTGAGAACCACTACAGGAAGTTAAAAAATATACTCCCATACCATGGAAAAGTGACTGGGTTTTTTAACCATCTTGGTTGGTGGATCAGTTAAACCTAAGATTAGGTTTAGAGAGGTAAGAAGGGTTTTTGAGTCAAAGTGGATGAATGTGGATGTCATGTGAGACATGTCAGTGGGTGGTTTTTTAGAAAAAGTCCTAGATAAGGACATGAGATAGAATGTTATCTAGCTCTTGAGGCAAGGCCATGATAATATAGGAAATTATTGGTAATTTATTTTGATACTACTAGAGTGTTGATGGACTATTTTGGGAAGTGTTTGTTTATTCCATAGATACCCATTGGGGTTTGGCCCTTATGATATGTCTATTCATTCTGTTGGGTTCTAGGACTCCTTAGTTTTTCACGACCTTATTTGAGTAAGGTCATGGGTTGATGATGGGATCAGTGGATTCTCTTCTATGAAATTATGATTTAATTATATAAGAAACATTTTTTGAGTGAAAATAGGAAGAGTGTGTAGACCCTTGAGGCTTTGAAATTTTCTATCCAAATCGATAAATGCTCAAGGTTATGACCTAATGTACACTATCTTGAAGATCAGATGCAATGGGATATAACTAATGAATGATAATAATTATCTGTAAGATATGATGAAATGATCATGGGTTCAAGAGGGATTTAGATATATTAAGATGGTAAACTCATATAAAGTAAGAGTGGTTCCATTTTTTTGAAAAGTGTGGGTTGTAGTATGATGAACCTTGGATCTTATGAGATGTTGTGGGGTTGATCCACTAAGTGTGATTGAAACGGGAATTATCTGAGTGCCAATAAAAATGTGAACTTTTATAAGGTCTTGGTTTACCCATAGTGGGATGTGACTTGAGATTCATGTGACGATGAGAAAGGTTTTGGACCTTGGGTTAAATCAGTCAGGATCGGGTGTACGGTGGAAGCTTATAGATTATTTTGGGAAGTAGTTATATATGGAAATATTATAATAATTGAGTCACAAGTGGGGCCTAAGAGTTTCAGTGTTTCTATGATGATGGTTCTAATGAATTATCATTTTTATATATTGGTAATTAGAAGGTCCTATAGTGGTTAAAACACCATTGATAGTTTGATTTTACAATGATCGTTTTGAGATGTTTTCAGTAAAAATTGTATGTGATGTGCTTGTTAACCCAAACTAGAGGCATTTGTGTTTTTTTAAAGTATATTTGGTAAAATTGGTCTAGTTAGATTCATAAAATGAAATTCACCCCAGTAAAAGTGTTGTTTGACGGATTTGGGTGGGTTAGTGTGATCAATTTTTGATTACCGCTGGTTATTTGATAACAATAAAGTGGCATGATTATGTGTGAATATATTGACATAGGTTAGTAGAGTAACTGGGTTAGTGATATTATGGTTCTCTGAGGTAACATGCCAATGTGAATGTTGAGGTGAGGTATTGTGTTATAAATATTCTCAATACTGAGATTGTTAGTTCCAATAAGATTTATTGGGTGAGAAATAGACTAGTGTAGACTAGTTCAATCAATTAGTGAGGTGTTATTTTAGTTTATTAGGAATTCATGAATTCATCTAGACTGACAGAATCATGGTGGAGTTGGTTGAAATTGTCACTCCTATGATGCATGAGACAATGTGGTTTTGAGTATTGGATTTGGTTTGGCTGTAGTTTTGGCATGATTGTGATCAATTAGAGGCGTGGAGTTTAGTTTATACACTGATGTCAGTGATAGTGACAATTTAGGTGTATATTCTAGATCATAGAGGATGTATTGAGATCAGGTTTCCTAGGTTTCATTGGTTCTTAGGATAATCACTTGGATTTAGTATCGTTCACCTATGTGTTTGTTGGAGGCTGGTGAATTAGTGATGACAGGGTTGAGCCTTGTGTATGAGACTTCAGACTGTGTTTAGTTAATTAAAATGTGTGTGGAAACTTCCAAAGTAGTCAAATACATGATTCAAGTGTGAAAAAACTTATCATTACATTATTCATTGGGTCAATCATGTGATGAGAACTGTTCAAGGTTTCATTTTGAGGAATCAATGTTTGGTAATCGAAAGAAGTTTATTTCATGGATCGTAGGCTTGAGTGGGACCCTACATGTGGGGTTATTAGTAAGATGTTGAGTTTGAAGCTAATGCATCCTTTGAGGAGTGTCTAAGTTTTGTAAGTTAATCATAGTAAATAGGCTCTTCCCAACAATGTAGTTCCCCTAGTGTGTGTACAGTGGAAACACATATTTATCCAGGATGTGACATGGGAGTGAAAGTCAAATATAGAGGCTAAATGGATGAATTTAATTCCTGATATTGCCTACTGAAATATAAAAACACAACTCAAGGAAAAATACCATAAGGTGGGGATGTTGTAAATACCTATCCTTTATTTTGGTGCATTCCTTTTTATATTTTACCCCAAAATTATTTATTTCATTATAAATTTGGTTTTGAGCGTGTTTATAGGGATCTGAGGAGGCTGTTAGAGAATTTCCTGGGATAGAGGCACGAAGGTATGTAAAATCTAAAGTTTTTGGTTGGGAAAATGATTTGTTCATGCTTATTTTGAATCATTCCACTAACTCTATGAAAGGGTATAGGTAGGATCATGATTTTTAAAAATATTTGATGGGCTCTAGAGAACCATGAAAAACCAGTAATAAATTGTAGATTCATTTCGCATAGTTGGTGAATGAGTTATAAATCCATACAACCTACCAATATGAAGTGGAGGGTCCCGAATAGTGGGATCCACATGGTTGACACATGGCTTGACTAATAATATGATCCAACAATGTGAGGTGGGGGGTTCGTGCATGTTTTTACCAAATCAAGCAACCCCTAAAAATATGGAAATTAATATTTTTACCTTACAATTTTATTACCCAAAACTGTAATATCATGAGACTTTATGAATTTTTCCCTTTTTAAATAAATTCAATATCTTCGATATCTTGTTATGCATGAAACACCAAGTTTAAACAAAAATACACTATTAAAATATTATTTAAACATGACTATTATAATAGCCATTAAATTAATTGATATGAATAGTAATAATTAAATTATAAAAATTATATTTTATGTAAATGTATAAAATAAATTAAATGGATATATATTGATTATAAATAAAATAATAATCATTTAACATAAACAGAAATACTTTCTGGAAAAACTATTTTTGTAAAGAAAATTATGTCATTGCTTATTAAAATCTTATGATAAAATTAATTTATGAAAATTTTAGAAATTTTAGTTGGTAAAATTAATTTAATTTTTTAAGTCATCACATTAAAATTATCTTAGGTTGAATATTTGGTATTTTTTCAAAAAAAAATCATTTTTCTATGAATTGTAAAAAATACAGATTTTTCTTTGAAAACTGACATTTAATTTAAATTAAATAAAAATTTAATTTAAAATTTAATTTTTTTAAAGTAAAATTAGTCTAATTATATTATAATAAATAAAATTTAGTTCATTGTAGTCAATTTTATATTGAATTTTTTATATTAATAGCTTCCATGCTTTTGAAAATTTTCTCTTTGAAAACCTATTTTTTTATCACGTCTCTGAGTATAAATTTTACTTGTATTATGTAAATTATATGAATTGAATATGGAAAATTTATTTAATATTTTAAATTATAATAATTTATATTTTCTAATAAGTTCAAGTTAATTTTTGACCAAAATGAATAGTGAAAACAATAAAAATTAATTATCGTGGTTAAGGTAAAAATGGGTATATCGAAAGGGTTAAACTAAGAAGATAAGGGTGAAAATGAACTAAATACTTGTAAAAATAATATTGGATTGATATATTTTCACATTATAATATCCCAAATTCGAAAAAAAATGTTATTTTGAAGCATTTGGTATGTGAATGGATTTATGGTTTTTTAATCTTTTAGAAAATTTCTAAGTAATTTCCAAGTAATTTCCAAGGAGGTCCCCTTCTGACATTTATAAAATCTCACTCCATCTCCTAAATTATTCACACCATAAAAGAACTTTTTTCCTAACAAAAAGATGAAAAAATATATCTCCAACATCATTATATATAATATAGTGCTTTTATTCCTCCGAAAAGTCCATCCCTAGGGTTCTTAAGAGGAGAATCAAATGTTGTTTCTCTTAGAGAATATAATTTTTTTAACCACGCTCTTTCATTTTATTTCTTATTTTTCAACCTTAAATTATGTCATAGAAATTAAAATATAATAAAATAATATTATAGCTTATAATTTTATGTTATAATGTTAATGGAATAATATTTATCCATTTCCATTACCATCAAATGAAAAATGAAATCGTTTATCGTGTGCCCAGTGGACTACCACCACATGAACCGATGTAACACATTTTCCTTAAACACCTCTCATGGTTGGATATAAAGTTGTAATTAATGTTTATATAAAATATTTTTCATATAAATAAGATTCTATAATTGTAATATCACATATGAATTCTTACTTTCCATACAATTTAAAATATGATAACGTCACTCATGTGTACGACAAACTACTGCCTCACGAAGCGATGTGAATCATTTTTCACAAAAACTTTACACGGAATGTATAAGTGAAAAATTAATGAATATATGTTTTATACATGAGATGATATTGATTCTTTAAATTTAATATATCACACAATTCATTACTCTTTCAACCATTAAAGGAATGATATCGTCACTTGTGCATACGCACGACCTATCGTCTCCATGAAGCAATGTGATTCATTTTCCATGTTCCATTTTTAAGAATGGTTATAATAATGTATTTATTTATTAAATATGATATATATAAAATTATTTTAATTTTTAATTGGATGTAATTATATCCTACATTCAATAACTGTAACCTTCATTACAAAATACACATGAGAAAATACGGATATTAACAAACAAAACAAAGAAAATAATTAAATATTATTAACAAATGGGTGGTAAAATGTTATATAAGGGTCATATATGATATTATAAATTTGATTATGGTTATAATATAAATTAATAACATGGTTAAAATCGTTATATAGGTGGCTAAATCATGTTAAACTAAAAGAACGTGTAAGGTATGGGAATTCGTCTAAATTTTTTTCATTGAGGCACATTGTAATGTTATGCAGCTAATTTAATTTATATGGTGTATATGCCACCCCTTAGACATGTAATATCACAATTCATTAATAATTCATGGTATTTTATGTTTTAATTTGAATTATTTCATCCAATTGGATTTGACTTGAAAATTACGAAGTGGTAATGAATTTCATAGATCAATTTATTTTCATTGGGTTATATTACTTCTTCTTATAAAAGAGTTTTGGGTTTATTCAGCATATTTTCTTGTGATGATAAAGTTTGCTTTTATCAACACTAGTTAATGTGTAGATAAAACTAATGTGTGAGTCCCAAATCAAAAATGTGTAAGGTCGACCGTTTATTTTTTATCATTCCACGACATCACAACTCTAGAATGTTGTTGTGGGGATAAGCTCAATCATAAAGGCTCCACACACACTTATTTGGGCCCATGCCTACATGCATGGTCCCGTTTAGGCCTTGGTCCACCGTATTCTTTCCGCGTGCTTTGTCCCACCCTCCGTTCAAGATACCTTCCTTGTTGAGCTGCTTGAATGGTCGTCCCTTCAGGTTGAGGGTCTTGTTACTAAAAAATTTAAAATTAAATTCTTATTTTATATATGAAAATATATATAGGTATGTATTTATAATATATATATATATATATATTAATTTTTAATATTTATTAATATTAATTCATTTTTATTAATTAAAATATTATTTCGTATATAAAAATATATATTGATTTATATATAAATATATTGATATTAATATGTATATATATATATATATATATATTTCTATATTAATATATATTCACATATATTAAAAAATAGAATATTAATTTTTTAATTAATATATATATATATATTAATATTTAATATTTTCATATATATATATATATTAATATTTAATATATTCATATATATATTAATATTTTTTTAAGTTTTATTTGTTTAATATTTTTTAAAATTTATTATTTTTTAATATTTTTTAATATTTATTTATTTTTGTAATAATAATATTCTTATTTAGTATATAAAAATATATATAAATATATGTTGATACAAAATAAATATTGATATATATCAATATATATATATATCATTATATATTTATATATATTGACAATATTAAAAAATAATATATTAATTATTTATTTAAAATCTAATAAATTAAAAAAATATTTTATATATATATATAATTAAATAAGTCTTACACAATTTATAATTAAAAAAAATTAACAAATTTTTTAAATACTTGATATACTAATTAAATAATTATTTTACTATTTATTACTATAAATATATACATAATAAATTTATTCATTTTTATTAAAAAACATTTTATTAATTAATTTTTTAATATTTTTTTAGAATATAATATTTTTAATACAGTTGTAATTTACATATTTAATAAATATTCATTTTTATTTATACATATATTCATGCAGGTTCATGAGATGGACTCGGTCAACCCCAAAAAAAATTATAATTAAATTTCCTAAATTTAATATATATATATATATATATATATATATATTAGTAAATTTCATATTAATTATAACTAAATAATTAAAATACTGCTAATAATTAATAAAAATGAATAAAAAAATTAAATACATAATAAACTAATTAAATAACTAATATATTACTTATTGATATATACTAATTTAATAATTAATATACTATTTCTTTATATATATATAATTTTTATTTTTTAAAAATTTAATTAATTTTTATTAATTTTAAATAGTATATTAATTATATAATTATATATATATATAATTAAATTTCACTCATTTGTAACACACATTCATTTAATATAATTTATTCACTGATAATGTTAAGTGTTTTTTATAATATATAGATTTTAAATATTTATTATTTTAATATTTTTTAGTTTATTCATTTTAAATGTTTTTTATACATAATTATTTAATAATATATTAAATATTTTTTGGAATTTATTGATTTTCCATTTTTCATTGTTCAATGTTTTTATAATTTTATGAGTTTAATAATATTTATTTATACATGTTTTATCATTAATATTTAATGATTTTAATATGGTTATAATTTTTATAATTATTATGTAGTCATATCCATTTTATCATATACAAATATTCAATTTTTATTTTCATAAATTATTCTTATAATTAATGACAGTTATCCATTTTTTAAATTTATCCATTCTTCTTATTATTAATTTCATTAATAGATGGTACATATTATATAATTTCATCGTTCAATTTTATATATATCAAACTTATATATATACACACACATGAATATTTATGTATTTAATGAAATTTTTATAGAACCAACTTTAACAATGTTTTTTTGGAAGCATTGATAAAACCCTCCCCGATATTTTAAAAAGAACCCTAAGCAATCCGATTTCTGTCGCTTCATTTTTACTCTCATGGAACTTCAATGAGGTCACTCCTTCACATGGATAGAAAATTGGATAATCCACATTCTTCTTGCTGAGGTGTTTTGGGGTTATCTGTGTTGGATAGTAAGAGTAGCCTAAGTTGTCCATATCGAGTGAGCTACAGTAATAGGTTTGAGCGAGGGGACTGGCATATAAATAGGGGTGGTTCTCCCATAAATGTTAATTAAATCATTTATATTATTCTCTCTTGAACATTTTAATGGTTTTATTCCTAGTTTGTTTGTTTGTTTTTTCTATCTTCAAAACATTGTTTTTTATAATGGTTTAGGTTTAAATCTTCCTTTTGTTTAGTTGACATTTTTCATATTCATTCTTATAAATTTAAAAGGTTTCTAAGGATAATTTCATTAATTTTTGAATTTTATTATTATATAATTGATATCCATTTGGTTTTGTTTTAATTTAGAGTTGGGATGCATTTTGATTGAGTAGAATAATGTGAAATTAATTATTTTAATCTTTTTATATGATTCTTGAATATTTTGGATATGTTTATGGATCATATAGATTTGAAAAATTATCTAGAGGCATAGAACATATGTAATATAAATAAATAGGCATATTATGTGTTTTTTTATTTATTTTGAATGATATTTGTGAAAATTGAATATTGAGTTGTTGAAAACCCATGAAAATTTTAATTTTTTTAAATAAATGAGTGGTGGAATGAGTAAATCTCATTAAAACTAATTTTTGAAATCTAAAACCCACATATAAGAGGTATGATTTAGTTTTTAAAATGTCTCAGGAGAATTTAATGTATGAATTATGAAAAATGGGAACCAACTATGAATTTAAAACTATAGGTGATATGAGTTTTCGTTTGATAATATAGATGTTTGGAAAATGATTTTTCAGATTCATTTTCTTATTTAATTACCTTAAATACGAGGGGTATAAAATGAGACATTTAGTTATAGTTTTTGGTGTATGGATATGAATAAGTTTCATCTTCTTCTTTACAAAATTATTTATTTTGATTAATCGATGTCCACAATATTATTAATATTTTGATCTATTGTGTACCATTAAAAATGTTTTGAGTGTCACCCATAAAAATTTATAATTTAAAACACATTTATCTTAGACACATATAAGATTAGAAGATATTTGAATAATTTTATAAAGTCTATTATAATCTCCCCTACCATACACGTTCAATGGATTTTATTAATAATGAGTATACTATTTTGTATATACCTATGATGGTTTTGACTACTAGATGTGAGAGATAGATTATACTGATCAGTGTCATTATTATAGGTGTAATTAGAATTTTTTAGATCTTAATGATATTAAATCCATGCCGACTAAATTTTTTGGAATGTTTATTAATGGAAATTATTTATTGTGTTTTTAATAAAATGGAATTGAGTTTTTGGATACTATAATATATGTGATATATAAATAAGATTGATAAATCATCTATTTTTGAAATATAGTTTAGTTAGTGGGTTATAGTATAAATATATTTGATGGTATTACTATAAAACATGGTCTAAAATAATTTTTATAAATAGATTGTAACATTGAATCCAACGTAACTTCTGTCATCAATAATAATTTCTTCCATTCGTTTCATAAAATTCCAAGATCCATGACCACGTTTCAAAATCTGGTGATTACATGACCTTGTATGTCCTAAGGAAAGATATTTTTTCAAAAACATAGAAATAAAGGTCATAATTAAATGAAAAGAAAGAACAATAATTTCCCAGGGAAGTCTGTCATCTAATAATAAATAAATCATTTTACAGTATATTTATTACCACCTTTTTGTTCCACACAATATAAAATCGAGATCCTAGAAAAACAAAAACATGTTTACCCTAGGTTATTTCTTATCATGTCACCCTAGTGTGAAAATATAACTTGTTAGGAATCATTGCTGATAACATTAAAATGATGGGTTCCCCTTATAGAATTATCTATAACTTTATCCTATGATTATGAATATATTATGTGGATTTTTTCCCAAAAATAAATATTTTAAGAATTTAGTAGGATAGATATTAATAGAAAAAACATGCATGCTAATCATATAATAAACGAGTATGAATATGGAGTTAAATATTTCATCAAGTTTTTAATAGAGCATTCTTATGACTATTCTAAAATACATTATTCATGTTAATGTTATCATTATTCAAGAAAAAATAGTTCATAAGAGATATATGAAAATTTTATTTATCATGGAATAGATCATAGCTACAAATGTTAGACTAAACACAAGGAAAATTGAAATGTTCACACTGATTGGGATGATACCGCGGTTTATGGATCATTTTATATGAATACATGTGTAAATGGTGATGGAGACCATATGGAATAAATAATAATGGAAATTGAATATAACCTTCATGATTTTATAAATAAAATTTTCATATATCTCTTATGGACTATTTTCTCTTGAATAATGACAACATTAACATGAATAATGTATTTTAGAATAGTCGTAATAATGCTCTATTAAAAACTTGATGAAATCTTTAACTCCATATTCATACTCTTTTATTATATGATTAACATGCATGTTTTTTCTATTAATATCTATCCTACTAAATTCTTCAATTATTTATTTTTGGGAAAAATACACATAATATTGAGTTAAAGATTTCATCATGTTTTTAATAGAAAAAACATGCATACTAATCATATAATAAAAGAGTATGAATATGGAGTTAAAGATTTCCTAAAGTTTTTAATAAAGCATTCTTACGACTATTCTAAAATACATTATTCATGTTAATGTTGTCATTATTCAAGAAAAAATATTCCATAAGAGATATATGAAAATTTTATTTATCATGGAATAGATCATAGCTACAAATGTTGGACTAAACACAAGGAAAAATGAAATGTTCACACTGATTAGGATGATACCGCGGTTTATGGATCATTTTATATGAATACAGGTGTAAATGGTGATAGAGACCATATGTAATAAATAATAATGGAAATTGAATATAACCTTCATGATTTTATAAAGTTTTTTGATAAGTTAAATAGCTATGTTAAGAGAATATCGTGTACTAGTTTTACTAAATACACAACATTATCACCCACAATGAAGTTATATAATTTTAAATCTAGAAGCCGATGGAGTGACACCAAGTCTGAAAACCACACTACTATAATTTGGCCTTTTATCAGCGCTAAAACCCAACATTAACAACGCTAGAAAAGTGTTGTTAATGCCATAGTAGATAAAGGGGGCCCTTTATCAGTGCTCTTTTAGCGCTGTTAAAGGTGTCCTTTATCAGCACTCAAAAAAGCGCTGATAAAAACACCTTCCCCTGCACCTGCAAAAACATAACCTGCACACCTGCACACATGCACAATCCAAAATACTTGCACAAAATAGCACATGAACACCTATACAAAATAGCACCTGCACACAATATTTTGACAAACAATGGTATATACATTTACTTAACATCATGAATACAAAAAAACACACTGCTATATACATTTAAAACGTTGATTGATGTGGTTATAATTACAATTATTCAATAATAGTTATAAAAATTCATGTTTCATCTTTTGATATCCATGATCCACTCTCAAAAATTGTCGTCCACGATATTTGTTGTTGAACAAAGCATCTGAACTCAAGGAAAATAATTCACCTATATAAGAAAACAAATATTATGTTAGTAATACAATAATGAAATAAATTAAAACATTAATATGAAAGAATACATTAATATGGAAATTTGAAACTAAAATATGAAATTTTAAACTCACATGTTTTCATTCTGATATCAATGAAAGGGAATAATATAAAATCAATATGTTTTTTGGATGACTTATCTCATTTAATAAATATGGATTCTTTATCTAACGAAAAGCTTTAACAGTCACACTGTGCGACTGATTGAGGTGCGGTCAATTATTACACATCGCAAATGACTCATGGATCATTATCCTAAATTATCAAAACAATCTGAATGTGTTTTCTCGGTTTATTGTATGTCACTTGTGTTGTTTTCTAATGTTTATCTCAATTTGAAACTAATATCAGACACTTTTAGCCATATCGGTTACACCGTGTGTCGGATTAAGATGCGGTCAATTCATACATGTCAAAAATGACTCATGGATCGTTTTCCATAAGTATCAAAACAATCCGAATGAAATTTTTCTGTATTTTGTATGTCATTTGTGTTGTTTTTGAAAGTTTATGTCGATTTGAAACTGATATCAAACACTTTTAGCCATACAGTTCACACCGTGCGTCAGATTTTGGTGATGTCAATTCTTGCACATCACAAATGACTCATGGATCGTTTTACTAAAGTATCAAAATAGTCTAAATGTTTCTGCTCGGTATTCCATATGTCACTTGTGTTGTTTTCTAAAGTTAATGTCAATTTCAAACTGATATCAGACACTTTTAGTCATGATGGTCATACCATGCATTGGATTGAGGTGGGGTCGATTCGTACATGTCAAAAATGACTCATGGATCATTTTCCTAAATTATAAAAACAATCCGAACGTGTTTTCTTAGTATTCTGTATGTCAGTAGTGTTGTTTTCTAAAGTTTATCTTAATTTCAAACTGATATCAGACACTTTTATCCATACTGGTCACACTGTGTGTTATATTGAGGTGTGGTCGATTCGTACACGTTATAAATTACTCACTAATCGTTTTACTAATGTATCAAAACAATCCGAATACGTTTTCTCAGTATTTCGTATGTCAGTTCTGTTGTTTTCTAAAGTTAATGTCAATTTCAAACTTATATCAGACACTTTTAGCCATGCTGGTCACACCATGTGTCATATTGAGGTTCGATGGATTCTTACATATCATAAATGACACATGGATCGTTTTCCTAAAGTATCAAAACAATCTGAACAAGTTTGATCGGTTTTCCGTATGTCACTTTTGTTGTTTTCTAAAGTTTATGTCAATTTGAAACTGATATCAGACACTTTTAGCCATACCGGTCACACTGTGCGTCGGATAGAGGTGCGGTAGATTCGAACACATCAAAAATGACTCATGGATCGTTTTCCTAAAGTATCAGAACAATCGTAACGTGTTTGCTCAGTTTGTCGTATGTCACTTTTGTTGTTTTCTAAAGTTTATGTCAATTTAAAACTGATATCAGACACTTCTAGCCATACCGGTCACATCGTGTATCTGATTGGGGTGTGGTTGATTTGTACACATAAAAAACGACTCATGGATCATTTTCCTAAGGTATCAAAACAATCCAAATGCGTTTTCTTGGTTTTCTGTATGTCACTTGTGTTGTTTTCTAAAGTTAATGTCAATTCCTAACTGATATTAGACACTTTTAGCCATACCGGTCACACCGTTCATCGGATTGAGTTGTGGTCTATTCTTACACATCACAAATGACTCATGGATAGTTTTCCTATAGTATAAAATCAATTTGAATGCATTTTCTCGGTATTCCGTATGTCATTTGTGTTGTTTTCTAATGTTAATGTCAATTTCAAACTGATATCAGACACTTTTATCCATGCTGGTCACACTGTGCATTGGATTGAGGTGAGGTCAATTTGTAGACGTCACAAATGACTCATAGATCATTTTCCTAAAGTATCAAAACAATATGAAAGCGTTTTATTGGTATTCCATATGTTAATTGTGTTGTTTTCTAAAGTTAATGTCAATTTCAAACTGATATCAGACACTATTACCCATACCGGTCACACCGTGAGTCGGATTGAGGTGTGGATGATTCGTACACATCAAAAATAAATCATGGATCATTTTCCTAATGTATCAAAACAATAAAAACACATTTTCTTGTTTTACCATATGTCACTTGTGTTGTTTTCTAAAGTTTATGTCAATTTGAAACTGATACCAGACACTTTTAGCCATACATGTCACACTGTGCGTCGGATTGAGGTGTGGTCGATTCGTCCACATCAAAACAGACTCATGAATCATTTTCCTAAAGTATCAAAACAATCCAAATGCGTTTTCATGGTTTTTTGTATGTCACTTCTGTTGTTTTCTATAGTTTATGTCAATTTGAAACTGATATCAGGAACTTTTAGTCATACCGGTTACACCGTGTGTCAGATTGAGGTACGGTCGATTCATACACGTCACAAATGACGCATGGATATTTTTACTAAATTATAAAAACAATCTGAACACATTTTCTTGGTTTTTCGTATGTCACTTGTGTTGTTTTCTAAAGTTAACGTCAATTCCAAAGTGATATCAGACACTTTTAGCTATACCGGTCACACCGTGCGTTGGATTGAGGTTTGGTCGATTTGTACATGTCAAAAATGACTCATGGATCATTTTCCTAAAGTATCTAAACAATCTGAACATGTTTGCTCAGTATTCCGTATGTCATTTTTGTTGTTTTCTAAAGTTAATGTCATTTTCAAACTGATATCAGACACTATTAGCCATTCTGGTTACACCGCGCATCGTATTGAGGTGCGGTCGATTCTTAAACATCACAAATGACTCATGGATAGTTTTTATAAAGTATCAAAAGAATATGAACTCATTTTCTCAGTTTTCCCTATGTCACTTGTTTTGTTTTCTAAAGTTTAGGTCTATTTGGAACTGATATATGACACTTTTAGCCATGCCGGTCACACCATGTGTCGTATTGAGGTTCGGTAGATTCTTACACATCAAAAATAACTCATGGATCGTTTTCCTAAAGTATAAAAACAGTCCGCATGTGTTTGCTTTATTTGCCATATGTCAATTGTGTTGTTTTCTAAAGTTTATGTCAATTTAAATCTGATATCAAACACTTTTAGCCATATCAGTCACACCGTGCGTTGGATTAAGGTGAGGTCGATTTTTACAAGTCAAAAATAACTCATGGATTGTTTTCTGAAAGTATCAAAACAATCCTAATGTGTTTTCTAGGTTTTTTGTATGTCACTTGTGTTGTTTTCTAAAGTTTATGTCAATTTGAAACGGATATTAGACACTATTAGCCATACCGGTCACACCGTGTGTCAGATTGAGGTACAGTCGATTTGTACACATCATAAATGACTCATGGATCATTTTCCTAAAGTATCAAAACAATTTGAATGTGTTTTTTGTTATTCTGTATGTCATTTGTGTTGTTTTCTAAAGTTAATGTCAATTTCAAACTGATATCATACACTTTTAGCCATGTTGTTCACACCGTGCATAAGATTGAGGTGCGGTTGATTATTACATATCACAAATGACTCATGGATCGTTTTCCTAAAGTAACAAAACAATCTGATTTTGTTTGCTTGGTATTCCTTATGTCATTTGTGTTGTTTTCTAGAGTTACTGTCAATTTCAAACTGATATCAGATAATTTTAGCCTTCTTGGTCACACCATGCATCGGATTGTGGAGATATCGGTTCTTACACATCACAAATGACTCATGTATCGTTTTCCTAAAGTATCAAAACAATAATAATGCATTTTCTCAGTTTTCTGTATGTCACTTGGTTTGTTTTCTAATGTTTATGTCAATTTGAAACTAATATCAGACACTTTTAGCCATGCTGGTCACACCGTGCGTCGGATTGAGGTGTGGTCAATTCATACATGTCACAAATGACTCATGTATTGTTTTCCTAAAGTATCAAAACAATCCGAACGAGTTTGCTCAGTTTTTTGTATGTCACTTGTGTTGTTTTCTAAAGTTAATGTCAATTTCAAATTGATATCAGACACTTTTAACCATACCAGTCACACCGTGCATCGGATTGAGGTGCGGTTGATTCTTACACGTCACAAATGACTCATAGATCGTTGTCCTAATGTATCAAAATAATCCAAATGTGTTTGATTGGTATTTCATATGTCACTTGTGTTGTTTTCTAAAGTTAATGTCAATTTCAAACTGATATCAGACACTTTTATCCATGCCGGTCACACCGTGCGTCGGAATGAGGTGTGGTAAATTATTACACGTCGCAAATGACTAATGGATTGTTGTGCTAAAGTATCAAAACAATCCGAATGCATTTTCTTGGTTTTCAGTATGTCACTTGTGTTGTTTTCTAACGTTAATGTCAATTTCAAACTGAGTAGTTGGAATTAACTAATCTCAGGATATGAAACATAAGAAAGGGTCATCATATATTCTCAATAAGTGTAAACTAGGGAGATATAAATGAACATATAAAGATAACATCATTATTAGTAATTCACCTTCATTTTCCTATTTTCTTACATTCTTCTATCAGGTATGCTACCCATTCGTTTCGAAACACATTTATATCATCTTCTGAATAAGAGTTTGTGCGACATTCATAGTAGTACTAAAAAAATATAAATAAACAAAGGATTAATAATTATTTTAAATGAAGTATTAACTTTTTTCAAAAATACCTCTTCAGGGATGCTAGTTTGTTCATGAAATATGATCTCTTTCATAAATTAACAAACATAATAACCGCAGTCCTTGTCGTTTGTTTATTTCGGACCCTGCAGAAACATTGAGAAAAATAAGTAATTTGTTTTTATTTGTATTTTGATAGTGAAATATAATTATATATACCTAGATACTTCTCCATTTGTAGACCATGTGAGCATTGTTGTCCTTAGGACTTGGATTCATTCCATCCTTTAGACAATATTCATACATCACCCTAACATAATAGAATCCTCATTAAAAGATAATATAAATTATATAACTATATATTTAGTTATAAAATGTTGGATCTAGTGTATTATGAATTGACAATCACCATCATGTGTGGTCGGTTTGTTCGATATCCATGCAGTGAATCCAGAATATAAATCTTTAGAGTATCCAAATTGACTGCAATGAGAATCCAATGTTCCCTAAAAACACAATAAAAGAATAAGTACTGATAGAAATGAAAATATAATTGATATAATTAAAATGTGGAGTTTTACCTCTAAAATGTTGGTATTAAAAAAAGTATGTCAGGAATAATTCTGCTTTGAAACATTCTGAGCAGATTTGACATTAATTCGGCCTGAAAATCAGAATCAATTTTTTCTCATTATTTAGAAATGGTGTGAGGAATAATGAGTCAAAATTTGTTTTCATGGGAAAATCCCTTCAATTGTTTTTCATATATACTCCTGTGAAAAAATTGAAATGTATTTAGCCATAATTATCATAGTATATCGGCTTTTGTAAAATCAAATCATGAAAACATACCTCATGTATACATTTATAACTGAGGATCCTAGCCAGTCGTATGTGATGATTTCAGTGACAGTGTCAGCACTAATGAAATCTAATGTTTCTTCTCTATACATATCGTTTTCACAAAAAATTGTGTTACTCTTTCCGCCTATCATTTTTGTATCCACATGAGCTTGTAATGATATTAAATGTGGATATAGAATTGGTGGGGTGAACACGCTCTCAGTAAATCATTTTTCTCGGTTGGTTAATCCTTTTGAGATGCTCTTTCGTTTTAGCTCCTCCATTTTTTCATTATTTAATAACATTCATTGGTTCAGACATTTTCTAATTTAATGTTAAAGGTTCTACTTGAAAAATGAATTGGAAATGAATACCTCCTGGTCGACATGTTTTTTACAAGATTCGATGGCCATGCAACAAATGTTCCAACAACTTTTTCCACCATATGAATTTCTGGTCATTTGGCTTGGGTAGCTCAGTGCTCGGCTCATGAGCTACGTTAATCGACACTTTGACATGACCGGTTTGAATTGGTCTAGAGTTTAGCGTGTCATTCTGCATATTAAACATCGTAGCCCTTGCTACAAGGTGATGGGTGGGAGTTGATAGATATAAATCACAATCATTTTCACCCTATATTATATCATTACAAAAAAGGTATCAGTGTCTATGTGATTCACATTTCACAGAAACGAATATTAGAATATTGATTACCTCGGTTAGGTCAGGTCTTTGAGGGGAATGTCTCACCTCAAAGCTGGTGGGGGGTGGGGATGGATCTTCTCGCAGGGGTTGTTCTTGAGTTTTTTGTTCTCTTCGCCTCTCCTCCATCAATATTTCTAGCATCTCTCCCTGACTTTGGAATTTTTCTTCAAGGGTAGCTACTCTATCTATCATTACATGGAATTCTTTAGTTTGTTCATCCTCTTGTTTTTTTAAATATACCAGGGGTGTCACCCCAAAATCCACACCTCTAACACGACCATACTGTTTTGGCTGTTTCAAGGCCGCTAAAAGTATGTCTGCATCCAATGCGAGTGTTGTTGATTCCTATGACTATGTCAAATAGAAAATATGGAAAAATAAGTAATCATTGTTATGTAATAGTGATTTAAAGAAAAAAAACATTATATTATGTCATAGTTACACATGTTTCCCACACTTTTTGTGTGTTTTCATCTACCAGTTTCCCCTCTTTATTAACACGAGCCACCATCCATAGCACATGGCGTGGAATGGAAGTGGCTTGGGATCCTGATTCATCAATATGCATATAAATAGAGAAACATGATTACAGTGTTTTTTTATGTCACATAAAAGTATTGCATTACTTTTAAAATAAGTACCAATTGTTTTTCAATTGAAGCGTACCCCAGCCTTGCATTACGGTAGGGGTACGCTGGTTTTACTGCCCGTTCTTTATTTTCTGCACTCATTTGCTGTTTCATAAATAAAAAACTGTCAATCAATGTGATGAATACAAGAAACGTTAAACAACGTGTAACCAAACACAATGTACTTGAAAATTTTGTTCCGTATGACGGTTGAAAAATGTATCACATTCTCCTTGGGATATTAATTGTGCATAAAGAAGAGGTGGGTGTGGCTTGATTTTCCATTCAGCATCTTTCAGATGATGTTTCGTTAAAATGGTGTGAAAGCCTCTATGAACCCTTCCTACTGGTCTTAATACATATTCTTTGTGAGAAACATCTACTACAAATGCACTATGCAAGAGATTATGAAGAGTTAGTCAATATTTCAGTATTTTATTTTGTTTTGTTTTAATAAATTAAATAAATGATATCGTAATGTTACTGTAATCTCTTCCCACATTAATGTTTTCATCCCGCAGACAACATGGTGCCACAACTCTACATCAATTGGCATGTGTTGATGAGTGATTATTCCAATGTAGCTAATAAACATGGATTTGTTGGGGTTTACATGCTGGCCTCGTTTATACCATCCCACCTCATATTTTATGCCTTTTTCTTTTGCCTTATGTATTTTGGCTAAAACTGTCAAACTACGGCGCACCTGTTTTTTTTATCGTCGGGGTTTCATCGCCTACCATTTCCTCGATGTCTGCATCATCGTTATGTTAATTCGAAGTGCTAGCATCGACACTAGGACCTGTAGCAACAGGTTGAGAAACATGTTGTACCTCAGTGGTGGGACCAGCTGCAAGATAATGCATACACACTTGGCCTTCCTGCTAGCCATCGAAGTCATTCTGAAATTGACTCCGGATTTTTATCTGACTTATTAAAAATATGATCTTGAAACCATCCTATAAACTATCGATTATGTGTATCTTATATCCATTTTTCATCCCTAGATAGATTCAAATGCCTAAAAATTTCTTTTTGGATTTCAACATATGGGTCAACATCGAAACTGTTATGAAAAACATAAATGTGGTCCTGCTCCCAATCATTAATATTGATTGGGAGAACCTGTCTTCTAAAAATTCCTTCACCCTCAAGACGCCCAGTGTGATGAGATTTCATTAGGCCAATGCTTTCCACACTAGACAAGTATTTGGTACAGAATTCAACGGCTTCCTCAACAACATATCGCTCTGCAATACAACCCTCTGTCCGACTTCGATTTTTGACATACCCTTTCAAAATATTCATATACAGTTCAATAGGGTACATACATCTATAATATACAAGACCACATAGTCGAATCTTTCTCACCAAGTGGACCATCAAATGAACCATCATATCAAAAAATGAAGGCGAGAAGAACATTTCTAATTCACATAATATGACGAAAATTTTTCTTTCCATAGTTGGCAATTTTGACGGGTCTATAACTTTGCTGAATATAGCATTGAAGAAGAAACACAGTTTCATTAATATATGGAAAACATTCTTGGGAAAAATGAAATATAAAGCAATTGGAATGAGATCTTGCATCAAAACATAACAGTCATTGATTTCAGACCTTTTAACATCAAGTCTCTCATTGACATGAGGTTACTAATATTTGATGAATACCCCTCTGGAACCTTTACTTCATTCAAGAAGTTTCAAAACTGTTATCTCTCCTACCTGGAAAAAGAGTAAGCAGCAGGAGGAAGAAATGTTCATATTTTCACCCTTCACTGGTGCTAACTCTTCTCATATTTTCATCTCAACCATGTCCGACCTAGCCTTAATTCCATATTTTGTTTTTCTAGATATATTTCACAACATTCCAATGACACTATCAAATACATTTTTTTCTACATGCATAACATCAAGAAAATGTATGACATATAGAAAATTTTAGTATTGTAATTCAAAAAAAAACTGATCTCTTTTTTCAACTGATTTTCGCTTGGTTTTTCGAAGCCGAATTACCAAAAGTAGTGTCCACATTTCTAACTTTCTCAAACAATTGATCTCTTGTTAGTGGAGACGGTGCTATACGTTTTTCTAAACTTCTATCAATTGATGTCATCTAAGAACGGTACTTATGTCATCATAGTAGAAATCTGTGATGTCCTAGAAACATGGTTTTTGATGAATGTTTCAACCTAATTGATTGTGTACCTTGTTTTCAAATGGGACACCCTTGAGTTCTTTTAATGAAATATCCTAAAAAATTTACATAAGGAGGGAAGTCATTTATCATCTCGCACAACATGGATATCAATGTGAAATCTTCCTTTCTGTAAGCATCATACAATGTAACACCTGAATCCCACAAGAATTTCAAATCTTCGATCAATGGATCTAAATAAACTTCAATACCATTACCCGGTTGTTTTGGTCCTAAAATAAGCATAGATAACATGATGTATTTTCATTTCATGCATAACCACTGTGGTAATTTATAATTTATCAACATAATCATCCATGTACTATGACTGTTTCTTTGAAAACCAAAAGGATTAACTCCATCTGTAGATAACACAAGATGAAGGTTTCTTGACTCATTTCCAAATTCAGGATACTCATAATCAATTATCTTCCACTAAGGAGATTCCGTCGGGTGACATAGTATCCCATCTTTAATTCTTGTATCTAAATGCCATGTAAATTGGTCTGTAGTCTCCTCACTTCCATATAGGTTCCTAAACCTTGGAATGATTGGAGAGTACCATACAACTTTAGTAGGACTGGATTCATCTTTATTGTATCGAGAAGCACCACACTTTGGGCATTCTTTAAGTGATTTGTGGTCCTTACAAAACAGTATATAATCATTTGGGCAGGCATGTATTCTTTCAGAGATCATAACCATCGAGCATAGAATTTGTTTGGAATCTTATGTTCGGATCAGGAGTTCATTGTCTTCTTGGATCATGTCATTCATGAGAGAAAGTAGTTTTGTAAAACTAACGTTACTCCACCCGTTGTATGCTTTCAGATTATACAGCATCAGTACAGCTGAAAATGCTGTATATTTAGTGAAACCAGCATACAATGGCATCTTTTCACAACTTTTTAACTTCCCAAACAATTTTGGGAAATCAAGAAGTTCATCTTTGATGGTCCTTTTCATTTCCTCAAATGATCTTCATCATCATTCACATCTGTAATCACATCCTCCATATGGTCATATTCATTTTTCATGTTTGTAATCATATCAGATGATCCATAAAACGCAGTGTCATCCCGACCAGTACCTACATATGTTGTTTCCCCGTGTTTATTCCAACATGTATAACTCTGATCTATTCCGTGACAGATCAAGTGTTCTTCTAACTCCTCTGGACTAATTTTTTTGAATAACAATAGCATAAACACAGACAAAGGATTTGAGAAGGGTCACATGAATGATCTTTTGAAAACTTGATAAACTCATTCACGCCTTCTTTATACTCTTTTGTCAACCGATTGGCATTCATCCACTCTTTATTTATATTCATCCTATTTCAAATCCATAGGATGGGTATATAGGTTAGGGGAGAATTTATATGAGTATAATTTAGATAAAAAATAGATAATTCAAAAATGGTTGGGGGCATTATCATTAATAGAAAATTTTGGGTGGTTCATGGGATTCGTCCAATCTCTTCCTCTCTTCAATCCCCCCTGATGAAGGGTGGTTCATAGGAGTTTTTTATAGTCCTTTAGTTAGTTATTCCCTCATACTTTCTCCATTACTATTATCATTTATTTTCCTATGATTTGGGATGATTTTAACTAGGATTTGTGTGGTGATTTCACTATATCATCTTCAAATCATTTCAGATGATGTAGATTTTGATTTTATTGGCTAGAGGTTATCCTCGTATGATGAACGCACCATGTTTTGTGTGGTTTAGGTGGTGTTGTGTTTCCCAGTGAGTTTATAAAAGATTATTCCTAATTATATTAAGGTGAATAATTAATTACAAGTTTCTATAATTAATTATTTGGGAATTGTTCCTTGAGAATGGGTCTCAATCAATGGTACAAGATTAGATAAGGCATGTATAGTCTTGGTTAAGGATGAGTTGATCTTGGTGAGGGGGTTACTCCATATTTTGAGGTAGGTGGACCCTATAATACAAAACCATGTTTCAATTTATGCATGATTGTGTATTCATTCATGAGTATATGTGTTCCACTAAAAGGGATAGAAATCAAGAGCAACCAAGGTAAATAAATAGGGTGTTTTTGATCCACCAAGTGATAGAGTGAGGGTTATATTGAATGTTAGTGATTTTGTGATCATCCATAGATTATATCTCCATGGAGTAGTTGTGTTTATGAGAGTATCAGGTTTGGTATGAGATTTGTATTTCCTTGTTAGGTTTTCTAAGGCTATTTGAGTAGGTATTAGAGTCTTAGGCCTAAATAAGATGGATCATATAGTTTTATATCTCACATATGATGAGGAAAAACCTCTTAAGTATATATAAGAGTTGGGGTTTGATAATATGATGTGAGATATAGAAATGGGGAGATACATAAACCAAATAGAGCACACAAAAAAACCATGAGGATCCATAAGCATAGAACATAAAGAATACATAAACATGATCAATATATAGCGTCAACTGAACAAAATAGAAACTAAAAATAGAGATAGAATAAATCATAACCCAACCAGATATCCTCATGACCTTTGGGTTACCACTACTTATAATACCATCTTTCATTAAAGGAAACCTAAACAAGAAACCCAAACCTAAAAATAACTTGGGTCTACTGATGCTGAGTGTCACAAGTAGGGTGTGAGCATAAAACAACTTTGTAGGTAAGAACCACAAAATCCATATATTACCTTTCCTGAAATAATACAACAACACTAGTTTGAAATACATTTATAAAATAGGTTTTTATCATTTAAAGAACCAACACAAATTGTTTAGAAAATCCAATTTCAAAACAAATCACGAATTCCCTTTTTAAAATAGATATCATATTTAAAAATTTAATTAAAAATTAAATATAAGAATCCAAACAAGGTGATCACAGAGCCATGATGAAATTAATTGAAACAATAAAAGAATAAAAATACTACAAAAGTAGATAACCAATGAGCAGAAAAATAAAGAAGAACATATAGATACGTAATAATTAGAATTACCTAAACATACCTAGAAGAAATACCTAGACTTACTAGGTTAAGACTCACCTTCCAACATATGGTGTACCTCCATAGTAAACAACCAACATTGATGATCCATTATAGTATTATACCAGAGAATGAAGAGGTCATCACATGCACGGTATAAACCAATAACACACAGATGACTCTATGCATGTCTTTTGCAAGCTCCAACACCAACTATGTGGACAACCTCTCCACAAAGGGACAAGCATAGAGGTTCCAATCACATATCAAGTCACACACAACTGCCAACCGGGCCTATACAACACATGAGTTTCAAAACAAATTTCCAAAACACAACAAAATACCAATAGTTCTTTAAAATTTATAAATCAAATTCCATTTTTAAAACCAAGGGTAAAACACCATGTAAGCTCTGAAGATTCCAAACGGGCGTTTATGGCATTTAGAAACCAAACCACACCTCAAGAAGCCAAACAGACCTAGATTTAGGGAACACATTTGAAACTAAATTTGAAATTTGGGAACTAAGGATCTATTTTTGAAACATTGGGGGTTTATAAGAACCATTTGAAAGGAGAAGGGATATGGAAAATAAGAAGGAAATGAGGGAAATTGTTTCAAAATATAGGGGTTAATGTGAGCATCATTTTATAAAGCCATTATCAATTGTGTACCAATCCATATTTTCACCCTATGCACATATGAATATGCCTACATCCAATAGTTCACTTATGGAGGCCAAAATAATACAAAAAAATTCTAATTAAATAAACACAAGGGGAATTATAATTTACTACAAGGGTTCACACAATGAACCAAAGCATAAAAGGCACCAAAACCCACTCAAAAAGTTCAATTCACAATTAAACCAATCGTAAGTGGGGAGAGCTAATCAAGACCAAACAAGTAACCAACCACATATACATGTGTCACACACACTGGCATCACAAACAAGAATCACGCCAAATCATAATTAATCTCAATATTGACAATAAATGAAAACATAATTAATTCATGAAAATTCAATTTTACTCACTTAGTGGAGGAGGACCTGGTGGCGGAGGAGAAGGGGGTGTTGACTGAAGAGGCACCAGAGGAAGCAGAGGCAGGGCGGCGGCAGCACAGACGCAGCGCAGAGGCAGCACGGAGGCAGCGGAGGTGGTGGAGGAGAATGAGAAGGAGGAGGAGGAGGAGAATGATGACGAGGCCGTGGTGGAGGATTAGGATGATCAGGAGGAGTTTCGGTGGAGAGGAGGAAATAGAATATGCAGAGGAGGAGGTAGAGGAGGAGGCACCAGTGGAGGAGGAGGAGGAAGAGGCCACGGTAGAGGAGGAGGAGGAGGAGCAGCAGTGGTAGAGAGGATACCATAGCACTGGATGAGGAGGAAGAGGAGGATCCGCGGTGGAGGAGGAGGAGGAGGAGAAGTAGGCACCAGAGGAGGTGGTGGTGGTGTCAATCGCAACAGAGGAGGAGGAGGAGAAGGTGGCGGCAACGGTGGAGAGGAGCCAGCGGCGGAGAGGAGACAACGACGTAGAGGATGGAATCCGCGAAAGCTTGACAGGGTGCAGGGAGGAGGAGGAGGACCCGGTGGATTTTATAAATCCCACGTGGACCTTTATCATCACTTGTAAAAAGCGCAGATAAAGGGGGTATTTATCAACGCTAAAATGAAAAGCGCTGATAAAGAGTGACTTTATCAGCACTTTTCATTTTAGCACTGATAAATACCTAATTTTTCAGCGCTGATAAATGTATAAATTTAAGAATTTATTTATATTATTATATATGTATTTCACTCTAAATATATATATCTCTATTTATACATATAAAATTATTTAAAAGGTATATTTATATATATATCATTGAAAATATAATACAATATATATTTATTTTTTAAAATATAATTTAATTTTAATTATAAGTTTACATTTTTTATAACATATATATTACATGGGTAACACAATGAATTATAATATATAAATGAACATTATTAAATATGCATATATATATATATGCATGTATGATATATTCATTGACCCCAATTCATTGGAAAACACAGATATATATATATATATATATGCATGTATGATATATTCATTGACCCCAATTTATTGGAACAAACATATATATTCAATAATTTTAATTATACATATATATTAAAACGTATTATATATTTATAAATAAAAAATTACATTAAATATAAAGAAATGTAATAAATATATATATTAAATATAATGAATTAATAAATCTAATAAATATATAATGAATTAATAATTCTAATACATATATTTATTATTAATCTTATATTTATTTAATTATATATATATATATATTTAGTTATAACATGTGTATTTTAATTAATGTATACAATAAATATTATCAGCGCTAAGAAAAGAGCTGATAAATGTAAGATTTATCAACACTATGAAAAGCACTGATAAAGGGATATTTAAAGCGCTGATAAATGTGACCTTTATTAGTGCTAAAAAAGCACTGATAAAGGGTACACCTTTATTAGCACTTGTTTTAGCAGTTATAAAGGTTACCTTTATCAGCGATTTTTTTAGCGCTCATATAGGCCTCCCCCTTTATCAACGCTTTTCCATTAGCGCTGATAAAGGCAGGTGCCTACCTTGCCTAGTTTTGTGGTAGTGGTCCACTTGGTCTCCTGAATGATATGATACTAGATTAAAATGAACATCCTTGTCGAATTGATGATGCTAAAAAAATTCTATTTTCAATGGACATGATCACTAAAAAAATACATTCTCATCCAAATTATTTTACCTAAGGACCATGGATCTATCATAAAATTTCCCTACTGTGTTGAGAACCAAAACAAGAAAAGTTAATCAAGTCTTTCAAATATTGTATTGTACATTCCTATCATTACATAGTCTAGAAGACTATATGAGTATTAGGAAACTGTGAGACAATTAAAAAATTATGTAGATACAAGATTTATATATGGGAAACTACGTCGTCCAACTGACTCTATTTAGTAGAAGAAAATTGATTATGAGTATCCTGAATTTGGAAATGAGAAGAGAATCTTATTTCTTGTGTTATCTATATATGAAATAATTCTGTTTTATATACATATTAGTACACATAAGATATGAAAAGTTATGTTGTTAAATTATAACTTTCTTCCATTGTTATGCATGAAGCATAAATATATTATGTTGTCTCTACTTATATCTCAACCAAAACATCCCGGTAATGATACTTATTTTTATTTATATCCATTGATCGAATATCAAAAATTGGTCTAGGATTCAATTGTTATATTATTCTCATATAAGTTAAGAATTTATATTGAGGTCCATGATGTATGGGGTGATAAATGAATTTCATGTTATGGAAATTTTATATGCCATATCATTAAAGGAATGTTGGGGTGTCTAATTTGTGAATAATTTAAAAACTTTACTCAGTTGAAACATTCCATGAAGTCCGTGTTTTTAGTACATGATTTTTTTACCTCGATGACATAAATACTATTCTTGTATGACATAATTCAATGGGAATATTGAACAAGGTAAAACTCCATCTCAACTAATGGTTTATCAACTATTCGATAATGTAAAATAAATTAATGTTGTTTTTGGTAAACTATTTTTGAAAAACATTTTGAAATCAGGTTGTAAAGTGAGATAAATTTTCTTTGATTTACAATACTATAATTTTTTTGTACGTCTGACATTTTCATGATGTCATGCATGTATAAAAAGATGTATTTCATATTCTTATTGTAATGTTAATAAATAATACTAGAAAAAAAAATTTGGAATCAAATTTGGGTTTGGAATGATTGACATGGCTATAAGGGAAGAGTTAGAATCAATGAAGGGTAAAAGGATGATTTTTATTACTTTAGTAGCATACACTCTTCCCAGATAAGAAAGATTGTAATTTTTCATATTCTTTAATGGTGTAAAATTTATAGAGGTGTATTCATAAAATATCAAGAATGTCGTGTCAATGACTAATTTGAAGTTAAAGTGATTAAAATTACACAAATGCCTTGTTTTGATGTAGGATTTGATGTACGTATCTTTACATTGTATTCTACCTAAAAATGTATGTTATACTTTAACCAAAATATTCTTCTTTTTTATATCCATATGCAGTGAATTTATAGACCCAGAAGAGTTACCAATAATAAATAAGGAGGTTTCAGTCATGTTATGTAAATTAGATATGTTCATCACACCATCATTCTTTGATATAATGGTCTACCTTATGGTTCACTTGGTTAGATAAGATCAACTATATGGTCCTATCAATTATAGATGGATGTACTCCATTGAATGGTATAAAAATATTTTGAAAGGTTACATTAAGATTTGAATTCAACTCAAAGGTTGTATCAAAAATTGATATATTGTTGAAGATGTTATTGAATTATGTGCCAATTACCTATTAAATTTTGATAGTGTCGGTCTCCAAAAGTCTCATCATAGTGGATACCTTATGGAAGAAGGGATTTATGGACGATATTTTGTTACAATTTCTATCATAGAGTAGAATAAATCTCACCATTACAATTTACATAATAGTTAATATGTTTATCTATATGTTGAAGCCCACAAATCAATTCTTAGTTGTTTGAATCCATCAAGGAATGAAGGGTGGATATAAAATGCACCAAATATATAGTTTAAAGGGTGGTTACAAGATCATATTTATAAGGAGTTATCTAAAAATATGAACTCAATTTACAAATGACTTTGATGGATAGTTAGGGGAGAAAATGAAAATGTTATATCCGACCGTAGTTCTATAATTTAGGGTTGTAAATTCTCTATAAAGAACATGATAACGACAGTACGATGAAAAATAGAGGAGTTACGTTTGTAGAAAAAATGATTCACATATATAGTTTTATGGATAGAAATATGATTCATGTGAATATGTCATATATCGACTCATCGAATAGATTAACTTATTAGATTATACGACATTTCAAGTGTCGATTTTTCAGTGCAAATGTGCTGAAAATAGGAGTGCAATAAAAGTTGATGAAATGGTATTATTAAAGGTCAATTTTAGTGTGAAAGGGGAAAAGGATGACCCATTCATAATAGAATTATAAGAATTAAAGAAATTTTATTTTTCAGATCTTGAAAATAAGAAGTGGTTAATTTTCCTTTTGGTGGATAAAAAAATTGTAGAGTCAGATGAGAATTTAATTGAGGATTACCCTTTCATTGGTAGATCACATTAATTTTATAGTGGTAACAATGTATAAAATTTCATGTACATTATAAGGGACCATAAATAGAACATTTAGATTCTCAATAGAAGACCCAAATCTCGTCAACCTTTAAATAAAATAAAGATAGTTCAATGAGAAGGTTAAACAGTTTTTAATAAACTATTCTTTTCCACATAATATTATGTGTTCTCTACAACATTAACATAATCTAAATTAAATTTTTGACTAATCATACATACAATTAATTATTCCCATGAAGATATTACCAATCCCAAGGAATAATAGGTAATTTATGTTGAAATTGAAAAATTATTAAGGGATTAACAATTTTTTGATGAAAAAATAAGAACAATGTAACATCACTATGTTGAGTAAAATTACCAAGGTAAGAATCAAGAGTATAAAATTTTAGGTTGGATGGAATCAATGTGTCCAACAAATTAACCCTAATATGTCAGTGCTCATTAGTTATGTTGGGGTCACAAAGAGAATGAACGTTCTAATTAATATAGAGTTATGGTTTCATGTATATACTATAATGAAGTAAAACCTTTGGGAATATATTAAGGTAATGTTGCATTGTACTTTCTATGTTTTATTGAAAAATTATATAATCAAATATTTTTTTCGCTTTCATTATCCCTTATAGAGTTCATTTATTTTAGATGATTTACATAATAAAAATGATATAATAGCCACTATAAAATTCTATAGAGGCTTCCAAGAACATCTTATGAGGATTAATATTATGGATGCTTAGGGGAAAGTAAATTCCAACCCACCAATTAATTATGAACACAATATAAAAAAGAAAACATGGAATTCTTTCATGAGTCATCATGACGGGAAATCATTTTAGGTGCCTCATATTCAGTAATATATTATTTGAGAATATTTTATTATCCAATTTTATTCATAATTATTAATTTATTAAATAGAAAAGGAGTGCTGAAAATAAACATTATGCATCAAAACCAGTGTACCCTTATCACAAAATAAGGATGGGGTATGCTTCACTAGAGAAAAAAATGGTATATATTTTAAATCTAAAATAAATTTTTTATGTTATATGAAACAACATATATTCCATTATTTATATGAATATTTGATGAACCAAAGTCCGAATCCACTTACATCCCACGTCATGTTCTATAAAAGGATAACCATGTAAATAAATAGGGTAAACTAATTGATGAAAAAATAAAACAAGCATGAAAAACATGTGTAAGTATGACATAATATTAATTATTTGTTCTTTATAATAGTATTATATAAAAATATCAATTTATGTTTATATATATTTTATATTATTTAGAAATAATAATAAACAATGACCATACATGAAGATAAACTACTTTTAATGGCTTTGAAGTGGGTGGAACAATATGGTCGTGTTAGAGGTGTAGGTTTTAGAGTGTCAGCATGAACATATTTTGAGAATTAGAAACTGTAATAAGATACATATCAAATGATTAAAGGAATGAAGGTGAGAATGAATGTTTTTAATGATTTTATTGTCTAGTTTGGTTTGGAAGAGAGATATATATATGAAAGGACCAAAGCGAATTGGAAGTGGAGAAATCATCATACCATGAAAAAACAAATGACCCCACTAGTTTTGAGTCTTGTCATTACCATCAACCGCATAACTTACCCGAGGTAATTAATTTTTTCATTACTATGTCTCCTAAATTTTAATCTAACAACTTTCAATAACTTTTATATTTCTAAAATTTTACAGTGGAAAGTTGTATGTGATTTCTATCTATCAACACCCATGAACCACTTTTTTTCATGGGGTAATGTGTATAATATATTGGGAAACATTTTATACAACGAATAAATCCCAAAATATCATATGACAGTTAGGACTGAAGTTTCTCAAGATCCAAGATCTGAGTTTTCTATTCCACTTGATGATCCCAATATTACAATGGCCAATAAATCTGTTGAAACATTCATAGCATGGTCATCAATTTTTATAAAGATACATGTGGTATGTACATAAAAAAATTTTAAATGAAAAACATGTAACAGTTGATGAAAAAAGGTTTGAATTGAGGTATGGTGTTATATATGAATAAAAAATGTGGAAACAAAAGGTCAAATCAAGAAAATACAATGAATCATCCATGAAAACAAAAAGATCTTTTGATATTACTTTCTCCCCTCTAATTATAATACAACATATATTATCATTACAAATTCATATAGAAACCAATTTAAATTATGGATATGTGTCCAAAATTCAATATCAAGAATAAATATTTAGAACTATCATTATAGACACAATGTGTATTAATAGTATAAACAATATTCACAAGATTGAATGGTTGGGATTCTTAGTTGTGAATACAAACATAAGGTATATTTTCATAATATGTATATATAAAAAATGATCTAATATGTTCATTAAAGTTTATAACTATTCATATTTTCTATATGTATTTATATTACTACTAAATAAAGTTAAAAACCTCTGAAAAACTATTTGGATTTATTAATCCCATTATTGTTTCTATGACTGAAATTTATTTGGAATTTAAATAAATTGGGAAGAAAAAAGATGAGCTCACTGAGTCGTTTGAGAATAAAAAAATAGATTAAATAATATTTTTGATTCATAAAATGTATGGGTAAAGATACAATATCTAATCATATAACATATTTTCTTATTTTCATTATTAAATATTTATTTTTGTTTTTTTAGAAAGAATTAGATGCAGATTTTAATCAATTTGGATTCCCTATATATTTATTTTTTAGAACCAATGAATGTATTTCAATAAAAACAACCACACAAAATGTGTATTTTGAAATTTTAATGCATTAAAATCATTATTTCATAGTTAAACTTCAAATTATATTTTTAAATTTGTGTTTAACATGAATTTTTAATGATATGAATATTTTTAAATATAGACTAAATAATGGTATGTGGTCGGTGACTGAAAATAAGAAGCCTATGGATTACATCAAATTGAAATAAATTAAGGTATATATAGAAATATTTAACTATCAAAACGTATTTCAAAAAATTTACTGATTTTGGTCAATGTTTCTGTAGTGTTTAAAGTAATATAACAACTACAATTATGGATATCATGTTTGAAATATTCTGAAAGATATCATATACCATCAAAATAATAGTATCCCTGAACATGTAATATTGTAAGGTAATTATAATTTCATAAAAAATATTTCTTAATAATTTATTTTTCAATAATTTCTCATTACTACCACGATTTACAACCATTTATATACTCAATAGATGAAATAAATTTGTTTAGAGATTAGTGGGCATCATACATGGTGTCAAAATGTTTTTCGACATTAAATTTAGGTGATTCCCTACTATTTTTGTGATCGAGTATGGGATAATACCATATAGAGACACATGGTATGTGAATCAATATTATCAGAACGCTTACATATTATTTATGATATGTTTATCAAGGATAAGTATAATATGGTAAATAATTTTGTTTTGAAATGAATACGTTGAATACATGGTGTCGTAATGTATATAGACATCATGAATATGTGAATTCCTACTAATTATTTAGTTAATTTTCTCATCATTTTATCTACTTTTTTTAGTCAATTTTATTATCATTTTTATCAAATAATTATTTTCTTAAATTTTCATATTAGTTTAAAACACACATTTCATGATTGAAACCAACAAACAAAATTAAAATTGTTTTTGTACATCATGAAAATGATCCATAAGTTATTTTTGATGTGTATTAATTAAACACACATCAATTAGATACCCTATGTAGTCGATATAACTCAAATTGAATGTTTTTAATAAAAATGTGTCATTTGAGTTTAAAACATGTGACATATTTGAAGCTAAGAAAATGGTCTCTGATTGTTTTCAAACTTTAAAAAAAATTATCCATAATTCATTTTTGATGTGTAGGAATCGACCACACATCAATTCAACACTCAATGTGGTTGGTATGATTTAAAGTGAATGTTTTCAATATAAAACAGTCATTTTTGTTGAAAACATGTGTCACCTGCTCAAAACCTAGAAAATATCTCAGATTGTATTCAAACATTAGTAAAAAATATATATATTTTATTTTTCACATCTATAAATTGAATGCACGCCAATCCAACACACAAAGTGATCGGTATGAATCAAAGTATGTGTTTCAATATAAGTTTATTTTCATTTTAAAATTCATTCCACATCGAGAAAATTATGAAAAATAGCTTAAATTATTTTCAAACATTTGGATAGTGATCCATAATTCATTTTTGATTTGTAATAATCAATAAGACATTAAGTCGACACTTGACGTGGTCGGTATGACTTTAATTATGTGTTTTAAATATAAAAGTTCCATTTTATTTTAAAATTCATGTCACATGGTCATAAAATGTGTAAACGAGTTCAATTTTTTTTTAATTTAGGAAAATAATCTATAATTTATTTTTCATGTGCATGATTTGACTTCATGCTAATCTGACACATGATGTGATCAATATGACTCAATGTTCATGTTTTCAAAGTTTGTATCATTTTAGTTTAAAATGCATGTAACATATCCAAAAATATGAAAATATTCTCAAATTGTTTTTAAACATTAGGAAAATTTTCCGTAATTCATTTTTGACATGTAGGGATTAACCTTTCATCAATCAGAAACTCGATGTAGTTGGTATGACTTGAAGGGTGTGTTTTCAAAATAAAATTTCCATTTTAGTTTAAAACATGACTGACATCACCAAAACTGATAAAATAAGATTTTATTATTTTAAAACAATAAAAAAACTGTCTATAATTCATTCTTTAAGTGTAAGAGTTGATCGAGTGTAAATTACATACCCAATGTGGTCTGTATGACTTGAAGTGCATGTATTCAATATAAAAGTGTAATTTTAGTTTAAAACATGTGTCACATCATAAAAAAAATCAATAAATATTTGATTCTTTTTAATATTTCCTAAAATGACACATAATTCATTTTTCATGTGTATTAATTGACCGCACGCCAATTCAACACATGATGTGGCCAGATGAATCGAATTGATCATTTTCAGTGTAAAGGTTCCATTTTAGTTTAAAACACAAGTAACATCACCAAAACTATGAAAAATATCATGGATTATTTTGAAAATTTAGTAAGACAATCAATAATTCATTTTTCATGTGTATGAATTGATTGCACGCCAATCCAACACATGATGTGGTTAGTATGACTTTACGTAATTGTTTTAAATATAAGTTTCAGTTTAGTTTAAAGTGAATTACATAGAAAAAACCAAGAAAACAAGCTCATATAATCTCAAAACTTTATAAAAATGGTCCATAATTTATTTTTGATGGTTAGGAATTGACCACACATCAATATGAATCCCAATGTGATTAGAATGACTCGAAGTGCATGTTTTCAATATGAAATGGTCATTTTAGTTTAAAAAGTGTGTCACATTTCCAATGTCAATAAAAAGAGCTCAAAATGTTTTCAAAAGTTAGGAAAATTATACATAATTCAATTTTGATGTGTAGGAGTTTATTGTATGCAATCAAAAAACCGATGTGGTCAGTATGAATCTTGGTGAAAGTTTTCAATATAAAAGTGTCATTTTTGTTTAAAACACACATCACATTCTCAAAACCAAGAAAATGAGATCATATTGATTTCAAAATTTAGGAAAAAATGCATAATTTATTTTTCACATGTAGGAATTGATCTCATGCCAATATGACACCCAATGTGGACAGTGTGACTTGAAGCACATGTTTTTAAAATAAGTATCATTTTAGTTTAAAACATGTGCCACATCTCAAAAACCAAGAACCAATATTAGACTATTTTAAAAACATAGGAAAATGATCCATAATCCATGTTTGATGTATAGGAATCAACCTCATGATAATCTGACATCTGTTATTGTTAGTATGACTCAAAGTGGATGTTTTCAATATAAAAGGGACATTTTGGATTAAAATGCATGTCACATCACCCAAACTAAAAAATTGAGATCATATTTTTTTCAAGCATGAGGAAAATGATTCATAATTCATTTTTCATTTTTATGAATATGATTCATTCTAATATGACACATGATGTCATCAGTATGGATCAAATAGCGTGTTTTCAATATAAAAGTGCCATTTTAGTTTCAAAATGAATCACATCTCCAGAAATAATCAAAAGTGATCATATTTTTTTCAAGAATTATGAAAATGATCCATAATTCATTTGTCAGGAAAAGGAATTTACCTCATTCCAATCTAATACATGATGTGGTTAATATGACCCGAATTATGTGTTTTCAATATAAAAGTGTGATTTTAGATTAAAACACACATCACTTATCCAAAACTGATCAAATGAACACTAATTGTTTTAAAATTTTAGGAAAAAAATTCAAAATTCATTTGTGAATAACATTAATTGACCACATGTAAATCTAGAACTTTATGTGGGTGGTATGATTCGAAGTGCATTTTTTCAATACAGAAGTTTCATTTTAGTTTAAAATATGCATCAAATATCCAAAACTGATAAAAAGAGATCTTATTGTATATAAAAAATTGTACAATGGTCTATAATTTATTTATAACTTGTAATAATTGACCTCACATCAATCTAACACAAGATGTTACCGATATGACTCAATGTGTGATTTCTCAATAGAAATGTGTCTTTTTAGTTTAAAATGAATTTTACATCTCCAAAAACATAAAAATAAGCTTATATTATATTTAAAATTTAGTAAAATGATACATAATTCATTTTTCACATGAATTAATTTATCATAGACCAATATGAAACATGATTTGGTCTAAATGACTCTAAGTACATGTTTTTAATATAAAACTATCATTTTTGTTAAGAACACAACCAAAAAAAACTAATAAAATGAAATCTGATAGTTTAAAAACATTAGGAAAATAGTATCTAATACATTTTTGCCCTATAGGAATAAACCACATATCAATCTGACACCTGATGTGGTCAGTATGTCTCAAAGTGTATCTTCTCATTATAAAAGTGTCATTTTAGAATAAAACACACATCAAATATAGAAAAACCAATCAAACAAGATCAATTTTTTTAAAATTAGGGAAATGGTCCATAATTCATGATAACATATAATAATCAACCTCACATAAATATGACACATGATGTGACCGATATGACCCAAAGTGTTCATTTCAATAGAAAGGTACCATTTTAATATAAAACATGTGTCTTATCACCTAAATCAATCCAACAAGATCATATTGCATTCAAAATATAGTAAAATGAACTATAATAAATTTTTAACATGTATAAATTGACTGCACATTAATCTGACTCACTATGTGGTCAATACGACTCAAAGTACATGTTTTCAATACAAAAGTGCTATTTTTGTTTAAAACACACATCAAATAAATCAAACATATAAAATGATCTCTAATTGTTTTCAAAAATTAAAAAATGGTTGATAATTATATTTTTATGTGTAATAATTGATTACATAGAAATCCAACACATTATGTGACCCATATGACTAAAAGTGTGAGTTTCCAATATAGTGGTTTTGTTTTAGTTTACAATGTGTGTCACTAGCTGAAACCAAGAAAATGGGCTTAGATTATTTTCAAAATTTAAGACAAAAAATTCATACTTAATTTTTGACATATAGAAATTGAATTCATATCAATCTCACCATGATGTGGTCATCATGACTCGAAGTGTGTGTTTTCAATATATATGTTCCATATTAGTTTCAAACGTGAATCACATCCCCAAAATCAATAAAATGATCTTAGATTGTTTTATCATCATTTTATATTCCATTACATAATTAATTTACTTGTCATTTTTATGTGATACTTATTTAGTTAATTTTCATACAGATAATTCTATATTCAAAACAAGAAATGGTTTGATAGTTGACGGATTATTCTCAAAAACCACATCCTCTGGTATTAGATCCCATCCATAGTGATTTTTTAATCACTACAGATGGGATCTGATTTAGGATGATCTTTTTCTATGAAACAAAATATTGTGATGTGTAAGAATGAACTGTAACTCAATCTGATACATAGTGTGCCTGGTATGACTCCAAGTATTTGTTTTTAGTTTAAAATTGACATTTTATGTTTAATTTATTTTATTATAGTGTTACACGCATAATAATAATTTTCTTTTATGTATGAATTTGTTTTCTTGAACTGGGATGGTTTATTTGACAACTAATAGCATGATTGGGGGTTGAGGGATAAAGACCAAGGATCGTTGATATTTTTGAATGTGTGTGATAATGTTTACTTGATCATGTAATTGTATAATCCAATGTTTGAAATGTATATAATATAGTGGTTTTTTCATGTAACTTTATTGTAAATTTTATTTCAATTAAATTCTATATTTTATTTGATATTTTTTACACTGTTTTATTTTTCACTGTTGTAGTGTATTGTAATTTTAACATCACACTACCACAATATTCTCCATTATTAGTGATAGAAAAATATTGATAAAGGTATCCTTTACCAGTTCAACTAAAAGTGTTGATAAAATTATTCTTTTCCAGCACTAAAATAATGCTAATAAACACCACATTCATCAATTCTATTTTTAGCACTGATAAATGATCTCTTTATCAGCGCTAAATAAAAGCAGTGATAAAGGGGGGTCCTTTATCCATGATTAAAAAAAGTACTGATAATGGTTTCCTTTATCTGTGATTTTTTTAGTGCTGGTAAAGTTTCCCTTTATCAATTATTTTCTATTACTAATAATGGAATACTCATTTTAATCATTCTCGGATTTTTAGTGATGAAAAAGTCCTATTATAGCGTTGTTAAAGTCATTATGTATAGTACTGTTCATTTTCCTTTGATATTCAAAGATTGTGTGTATAATGAATTTTTATTATCTTATGTTTTATTTCCAATTATTCTATGTGTATTTACATTTTATACCAATAATATATTCATTAATTAATTCCCACATTAACTTTGTGATCATTGTAATGGATTTTGTCACAATTTCAATTTCATTAATACATTTTTGTTAATATGAAACTTTTACATGGTGTATATCCTACACATTTGATTTATTTAACATTAATAACTATCTATTCATGATGGTTATCATTTCAATTCAAGGTTATCCATTTTCTTTTTTCATGGATATAACTATTTACTAAACTATATATCATTCTTACATATAGTGCTTACTTTGAATGTTATTTGATTAACTTGGGAAATATTGATAAATATGTGTTCTTTACCCAATGAAAATATATATTTATAAGGAATATTATTTATGAATTTAATCGATTATTCAATATATAAGTAATTATTTGAACATGAATTTATGGGTGGGGCCAATTATAGATAGCCCCTCAATGCATCAAGAGGTCTCACGAGACAAATCAGTTGGAGAAATCAGATGTGTTTTTACCCAGTAATTTTAAACTATCTTAGGAAATAACATTATGGTAGAGGTATCATGATATCTGATATCATGAACTTCAATAATTAATAACTCCCTTCATCGATAATTATGTTATTATTATTATCTATGAGAATTTCTCTATGATATTATCTTTTTATGCATTTTATTCTTAGTTTATTGATTAAATGGAATGTATTTTCATTTATTTACCTTACCATATTGATTATTCCTTATCCAATTATGATATTCAAGTAATTTAATAAGTTGATTTTGTGTTTAGTTACTTACCATTCCAAATTTATTATGATTTATTAATTCATGATATCTTCCTCTATATGAAACCCTTACTGAGAATTTGAATTCATGCAAAATGTGTTTCCTTTCCCCGGGTTATTTAGATAAATTCTTTGAATGGATTTCAAGGATGTTGATCATTTGATTTTGTTATGTTTTATTTTATATTCCCAATTTAAAATGGGTATCATGTATATACCTTGTTCCCCAAAACTAATAATCTAGTTAGTTATTTAGGATTTGACCCCCTGTATCTAAGTTAATGTAATAAAGTAGGAACCAAATCTATGTTACTGTAGTTGGGGTTGTTAAAATTGGTATCATTGGATGTATAGTAGAAATTGTAAGAAGTATATTAATAAGAACATAGATTAAAGAACATAACCCTATGATATACTTTGAGGATAAGTATATAAGAACATACTAAAGATTTTCTAAAGAAGATATTATGTTGTTTTTACTAGATATAAATCACTATTTGGATACTTCAAGTGTACATGGTTTTAGACTAAATGTACCTAGGGTTTATAACTTCAGAAAGGGAACAATGGGATTGACCAAATTTTCAACTGGTGTACGACAATGAGACTTACTTAACACCTATATTGACACCCCCAAGGGATATTCTTAGGATAATTCACATTTTATTACAAAACATTGTAAAGGATTTGAAAATAAATATATCCTAAGAGAAAAAAAATGTTTAATATTCTGAGATTAACAATGCATATATTTTAATTTTTGTTAAGTGATACGCCATATATTGAATTATACATTATGATTTAAAATTCATAATTTTATAACCTAATCAAATATATTCCATTATTTAAAAATATAACCTAGAAGTAATATGGGTATCGATACTCATTGCCAATATATATATTGCCTTACTAAGGAATCCTATATCCCTGGTATTGAAACCAAGAAAATTATGGCTATATTTGGTTAGCTTAGCAGGTTATGAAAAATAACTATTCTCGAAAGGAGAAACATGTTCCATAAAGATATTCTCCTATGTTGGATTCCTTTATGTAATAAAATACCCCATTATTTGGTGGTACTTCCAATGGTATCTATGAAATGGATTAAGTCACTAAAAAATATATTTATGGCCTTGGTATGTGATGAAAAGAAAAATGTTACACTTACAATGTATTTTCTCAAAGGTAATTCTAATTAATGGGGGTTATTGACATAGAATACTAGAGAGGAAGTGGAAATATAAATCATATGATGGAAAGCTTTTATGGATACATTCTTTGAAAAATATTTCTCTCATGAATAACAAACTGAAATAAATACAAAGTCCTTAAATTGAAGAAAAATGAAGAACAAAGTTTTATGGAGTATGAGGCTACCTTTACATGGTAATCAAAACATACTACAGATTATATATTCAATATTAAGTGAAAATTTTACCATTTCACTGAACTGATTAAGATAAATCTTCGAAGGGTTTTGGTCTCTAAAAATATTTCATCATATGATGAAATATTTTTATATTACATTAAATGTGGGAAAGAATTATCTTAATCATACATGTCCAATGGAAGTAAATAAAACAAGTTTTTGAATGATCCCCAAGAAGAAAGTAATTCACTGAATGAGAAGAAGATGATGAAGAAATTTCTACCTTGTGATAACTATGGAAACAATCATCTGGGGAAATTATTGAAGGGATTGGGAGTTTGTTAGAAGTGTAGAGATAATGGTCACTAGGCCAGATAATTCCCTGGCAAGAAACAAAAATATTGATATTCAATGTTTCAACTATAGAGATATAGATCACTATAAAAATTAATTCCCTATGAACAAATGGAATCTACCACAGAATAGGATAAAGGGATAACTCCTAGATTATGAAATAACTAAAGCCGAGGTGGAACTACCAAATGATGTAGTGGAAGGTAATTTATTATAGACTCAAATATAGATAATTATTTATTTATTCTAGATCCTCTCACTCTTTTATATCTTCCAAGTTTTCAAAGAAAATATGTTATTTCCCAAGTAGATTAAGAATTTATTTTTCAGTAAAAACTCATAGTGGAAGTCTCACTACAATAAAAATGTTTCAGGAAGTCCCTGTTTTGTCACATAAATATGATTTATTTACTATCCTTATTATCATATGAATGGTTTACTTTAATATAATCCTTAGTATGGACTGGATTTCAAAATATGATACAAAAAATTATTTTAATAAGAATGAAATTATGATTCATGATAATGAAGAAAATTCATTATTTTTGGAGCATAGATATCTTCATCTCAGACATGTATTGATCAACCCCTAGTAGTTCTTCTAAATTAGATTCTTAGGTAAGAAGAAAAAAATATAGATTTAGAAGTAAATATTCAAATTTAGTAGGTAACTATTGTACAAGAATACATTGATTTATTTTATGCAGAATTACCTGGACCCCCCCCCCCAGAGCTTGAAGTTTAGTTTTCCATTGATTTAATCCCCAATTAAGGACCAATATGAAGGACTCATTATAGAATAGACACTTCTCAGTTAATAGAGTAGAAGAAACACCAAGATGAGTTGTGTGATAAGATATTTATTCACCCTTGTGTTTCACTATGGGGATCTCATATTATCTTTATTAATAAGAAAGATAGATCCTAGAGACTATGTAATAATTATAGATAAATCAATTTTGTTAAGACACATAAAAAGTATCCTCTACCTTGTATTAATGTATTATTCGAAAAACTTTCCAAATCCCAATATTTTTCAAAGATTTACCTTCTTTCTAGGTATCATCAACTATGAGTAAATAAGGGAGACATATCAAATATACCTTTCCAAATGAGTTATAGAAACTATAACTTTATAGCAATGCCATTTGGTTCAACAAATGCACATTTTTTTATGGATCCATTGAATTGATTACTCAAATAATATTCTAATGTCTTCTTATGGTGTTCATTGCTGACTTTTTTTGTATTAAAAATCTTTTAGGAAAATGAGAATCAATTTTGGATCATTATTGAGACTATTATTATGAAAGAGTTATATGAAAAATTTAGTAAGTGTGCTTTCTAGATTTAAGAAGTTTCTTTTCTTGGACATATTTTCTCTATGGATGGAATCTCATTTAATCCTGTGAATACGAAGGTAGTCAGATAATGTTATACACCAAAAAGTATCACTGAGTTCCATAGTTTCATTCGTTCGGAAGGTTACTATGAGTGATTATTTCAAATAAAATCATCATCTGGCTATCCCTTTAACTTAGATTACATATAATGTGGTTATGTTTATTTTAAAATTGAATGTGAATAATGATTTGATAAACTATGGAGAAGATTGATCAATTCTATGATTTTGAATAAAATATCTAGAAATGATGGGTTTTTGATATATAGTGACTCATAAAAAAATGGATTTGGTTATTTCATAATGCAAAATGATAAAGTTATTGCATATGCATCAAAGAAATTGAATACTCAAGAATAGAACTATCTTACCCATGATCTTGAGTTGGCATCTGTAATATTTTCTTTGAAGATATTGAGACATTATATTTATAGTGAAATATGTGAGATATACATGGATCATAAAATCATAAAATATATATTTCATAGAAATAGATCAATATGAGATAAAAGAGATTGCTTGAGATACTCAGGGACTATGATTTATCAATACACTACCACCTATAGGAAGAAAATTAGGCAGCGAATGCATTGAGTAGGAAGGATCATGGAGTTCTGACCCAAATGAGGATTGAGAGAGATCATATGTTCCGGGATCTAGTAAATATGTGTATGTGGATTATTAAGGAAGACAATACATCACTAAATTTTCAAATTATTATGAAAACATATTTATTAGAAAATATAAATTCTCAATCAGATGATGATAAATTTTATAAGAAAATTAGAGTTTTGAATGATAAGAAATTAACATACTTTATTTGCGAATATGGTATTCTAAAATTTGGAAAGAGGTTGTGTGTTCCATATATACCTAATATAAAAAGGTAATTTTTGGATGACACTCATAGATTTAATTTCTATATACACCTTATTAGAAAAAATATGTATTGTTATTTGAGGGAAACATTTAGGAGGGATATCATGAAGTAGAAAATTGATGATTATAGGTCTATATGTTTGGTTTGTAAAAAAAATTTAATCTGATTCAACATCCTAGAGAAACCATTCAAACTATTTCTATTCTTGTGTGAAAATTCAATGACATTACTATGGGAATTTTCACATGACTTATAAAGACTCCTAGAAATCATGATGTAATATGGGTTATCATTTACCGCCTAACCAAATGTTTACATTTACTTGCTATATGGGAAGATTTACCCCTTGAGATCCTTGTAAGGCTCTATATTAATGAATTTATAATACTTCAAAGAACACCTCTTTATATCATTCCTAATCATGATCCCCATTTTACATCAAAATCCCAGATGATTATTCAGAAGGCTCTTGATATTGAGCTTCATTTGAGAACCACCTACCATCCCCAAACTAATGTATATTTAGAAAGTACTATTAAAATAATGGAATACGTGTTTAGGTCAATAATAATTGACTTTTAAGGTATGTGAGTTCATTATTTCCCTTTGGTATAGTTTTACTATAATAATAGTTTCTATTAAAGTATTCAAAATGCACTGTATAACGTATTATATGGAAAGAGATGTTTCAATCCAACTTGTTAGGAAGAATTTAGTGAAATGAAAATTGTAGGACCAGAAAATGTTGAATAGAAAAAAAAATGTTAAACACTATTCATTATCACATTATAGAAGCTCAAAGTAAAAAAAGGTGTAATGTTGATAATCAGATGAAATATTTGGAATTCCACGTGGGAGATCATGTTTTCTTAAAAGTATCACCATTGAAGGGTGTTACAAGGTTTGGTAAGAAGGGAAAGTTATGATCTAGTCACATTGGACCCTTTTAAATCTTTGAAATAATCAGAGTTGGTTCTTATCATTTTTCAACGCCAACAAGTCTCTCAAAAGTACATGATGTGTTTCATATATTCTTGTTAAGGAAGTACATGTAATACCCAATTCCTGTGCTCACCTATGATGAAATATAATTGTAACATGATCTATCTTACCATGAAGAACTCGCCTATATTCTTCATAATAGAGAGTAAGTATTTAGGAATTAGATGACTTATCGAGTAATAGTACTTTGGATAAATCACAAAATGGAGGAAGCAGTATGGGAACCATAGGATGTTATGGAGAATAACTACCCAAATCTATTTAGAAGTTATTATCCACAAAATTTTGAGGATAACATTTGTAGAGGAGGGATGAATATAAAACCCCAATACTTCACATCTTTTTTCCTTTTCAATATATTGAATCTCTTCAATAGCTTGTGATACATGAATCATTGGTTTTAAACGAAAATAATCTATTAAAATATGATTTAAACATGACTATTTTAACTTATCCATTATGTTGGTTGGTATTAATAGTAATAACGTGTTATGACCTGTCCCCTGGGGCCTGTGCCGTGACTACCCCAAGCCTGCCTTCCATAGGCCAGGGGCTAGCCACTAGCACCAAAACGCGTATTCCCTAAAACCGGGAAGGCATTGCCTTTATAACCTGTAAACACATGAAACCAAGCACACATCAAGATACAAGAACAAGTCAACTATATAGAAAAAAGTGTGCAGAAATTAAAAAGGGGCCAGAATACAAGCCCAACAGTAATGGTACAAATACAACTGAAAAAAATACAACTGAAGGAAGATGAAAGGAGCGACTGGGTCGTCCTCCAAGGTTCTTACCTAAAGGGTAGGTTCTGAATTGCCTCCTCAACACTCCACGTCCGCCCATCTCCTCTGTGTACCTACACACCATATGTTTCACCTCCAGGCCCTATTTACTCTTGGTACCCTCAGTCTCGATCAGTATTGTCCATTATCTACACCAAACACAACACGGTGTGGGCATAACTCGTGCATGGGTGAGTATAACGAAACATAGTAGGGAACTCGAGACCCTCATGGTCTCACAAAATCCACAAAGGATAAACCAAAATGTAAGAAATCAACTGAAAACCCTACTTAGGAATATGCCAATACATATACCTATGTTATCAAGTATACACATCTCAATCATGAAGGAACACAGGTTCCAACTCAAAATCTCTAAGCTCAACTATTCCACAAGGAAGGATTACCATGAAGGTAGGTACCACAAGGTACAGACTCAACTCACACTAGGTATAACTTAAGCATAGTAGTGGTGGTGATTAGATGTAGCTACTAATTCACCTTACTCTGTTAAGAGGCAGACCCATGAAGGATCGTAGTACATCATCAGACCCACACATGATCCTAGTACATCATCAGTACGTCATCAGTCCCAAACAGGATCCTAGTACATCTTCAGTACGTCCTCAAACCCAAATAGGATCCTAGTACATCTCCAGTAAGTCGTCAAACCCACACATGATCCTAGTACATCTCTAGTACGTCTTCAGACCCACACAGGAACCTAGTACATCTCCAGTACGACATGAGTCCCACACAGGATCCTAGTACATCTCAAGTACGTCGTCAGACCCACACAGGATCCTAGTACATCTCTAGTACATCGTCAGACCCACACAAAAACTTAGTACATCTCCAGTATTTCACCAGACCAACAAAATATCCTAGTACATCTCCAGTACGTCATCAGACCCACACAAAATCCTAGTACATCTTCAGTATGTCGTCAGACCCACATAGGATCCTAGTACATCTCCAGTACATCTTCAGACGCACACAGGATCCAAGTACATCTCCAATATGTCTTCAGACCCACACATGATCCTAGTACATCTTCAATACCTCGTCAGACCCACACAGGATCCTAGTACATCTCCATTTCATCGTCAGACCCACACAGGATCTTAGTACATCTTCAGTACATCTTCAGACCCACACAGGATCCTAGTACATATCGAGTACGTCGTCTGACCCACACAGGATCCTAGTACATCGCCAGTGCATCGTCACACCTACACAAGATCCTAGTACATCTCCAGTATGTTGTCACACCCACACAAGATCCTATTACATCTCTAATACGTCGTCACAGCCAGCTACAGGGTTCCCGCACTAAGCTCGCTTGTCTCTGGGAGGGTTCACTCCTCAATCCACTAATCTATACTCCAACTGCCACAAAGTCTCATAAAGAAGTATATCAAAGGACCGCCACATCATAAGGGTCTCAACACAAAAGACAGTGTGTCAAACAAATTACCGGTCTGTAAGGTATTATCCTTTTAGTCCCAAGGGCCCAGTTGGATTCATGCTTGATCAAACCCGGCCATACCACAAATTTATCAGAAAATCCTATGGGTAATAAAAAATGATTGTCTCACTCCACGTTTTTCAGTGCCGTAGACGGTTCGTCAAACGGAATCTCGGTGCCAAAGTTATGACCAAAAGAGTGTATAGGGTCGAAACTTGTACAAATCTGGTCTGACTCGATCGAACCGACCCGGCCCGACCTGGCCTAGGTCGACTCGGACTGACCTGCTGGGTCTAGCAGGACCTGCTGGGTGGCCTGGCCCATTGGGTTCGGCGTGGCCAACGGGGCGGGGGGGGGGGGGGCGGTCGTGGAGGCCACGGGGTCGTCGAGGCTGTGGCGCCGTAGAGGCCATGGGGCCCGCAGAGGGGTGGAGTGCGCGGGGGCCACTGACCCCAAGAGCAGCATGGGGCCTCAGAGACCATGGTACGGCGGAGGCCATGGGGGCCGCGGTGCGGCGAAGGCCGGGGGACCATGGAGGCCACGGGCAGCACAGGGCCGCAGAGCCCGCGTGGTGGCATGAGGCAGCGTGGAAGCCGCAGTCTGGCGGGGAGACCATGGTGCGACAGGGCGGTCGCGGGGCGGCTGTCTGCCGTGGCTGGCCGAATGGGCAGCCGTGTTCTCCGCGCAGCGCAATCACTCGTCGCGCCTTCACCGGCTGCCAGTTCGGCCAGCCTCTCTACATTCAACATCGTGGCACAAATCCGAATTCTTCCAACATGAATAACACACCATTTATGAAGAACGGCGAAGGGGTTGGGCCATGTTTTTTTGGCCCACACCCTCCGTGTTAGAGAAGTAGCAAGCGGCTGAAGGGGGATGATTCAATGTGAGGGGAAAAATTAACATTGATCAATTTAAAACACACCCCTACCTCATTTGTTTGTTGACGTCAATGAAAAGGGAAGAACATTCGTTGATTGAAGACATCCCACGTTGGAGGATATCCCAAGAAAGAAGACAAAGACATTGGAGAATGTTGGCATTCTTCGTTGGAGAAGAAAAATTCCTCCATGGTTCTCCTTTTCCAATCCTTTCACTCAGTTCCACCTAAAAAGAAAAGTATCCAATATGTTGTGTTTCATCAATTTAATTGTTGGCACAAAATTATATTGACGTCATTAATTACGATGTGGTTGGAACCATTAAAGTGGGAGGATACCGAAGGTTATCTCCCATTAAAGGGGAGTTCAAGAGTTATTTCCATATTAAAGGAGGAGTTTAGGGGGTTCTAGTGGTCCCCACTCTTAAATTAAAATTGGGAGGTTTTGGGCTCGGTTGTTCCCACCTCCATAACCCATGTTGAGGGTTTTCAAGAATAAAAAATAAAATGTTAAAATAATTTTATTTTTATTTTCCCATGAAAAGTGAAAAACTAACTTTCACCCTCGACCTACTACGATTGAGGTGAAGGTCTTCTTAAGAGAAAATTGGCGCTGCGAGTTCAATAGTGCCTTCAGATTTCAATTCTGAGCATCAATTCAAAAGTTATAAAATCCCTCTCATATGTTTACTGAACATACCTGAAAAAAAGTTCAGAAATTCATTCCGGGCACACCGGGCCTCAGAATCACGCACCGCCAATTTTTTGGACTCGTAAAATTACCATATATTTTAAAAAAAATACATGGAATTTCCGAGTCTTTACATTATACCCACCTTAGGGATTTTCATCCCCTAAATCCACATCACAAAATTAAGAAAACAAATGGGCGGTAATGAGCATGTATCTGAGCCTCCCGCCCCCATGTTCTCTTTTGGAGGTTCCCGTGCTGCCAGCAAACACACACTAGAGGGATCGACCACCCACGAAGGACCTGCTCCCGTCGATCCTCAATCTCTATTAGAACCTCCGTAAACATCTCCCCATCATCGACGTCCAGCTCTCTATGGTTGATGATGTGAGAAGGGTCATGCATGTATCTCCTCAGCCAGGATATGTAGAAGACGTCGTGCACCCAGTGCAATAGAGGGGGAAGTGCTAGGTGGTAATCCACCTCACCAACTCTGCTGGGGACCTAGAAGGGTCCAATGAACCTCATAGATAACTTTCCACCTTGACCAAATCTCCACAAACCTCATTGAGGTGAGACATGAATAAAGACATGGTCACCATCCTTGAACTCTTGTGGTCTCTATCTCATGTAGCATAAGACTTCTACCTGCTCTATGCAATCTTCATCCGCTCGTGGATAATATGCACCTTCTATATGGTAGCCCGTACCATCTCTGGTCCCTCTAGTGCTGACTCCCCTGGTTTAGTCTAGCACAAAGGTGACCTTCAAGGTTGTCCATACAATGCCTCAAAAGGTGACATCCTAATGGTGGAGTGATATATGTTGTTGTATGTAAACTCTACCAAAGTAAAATGATCCTCCCAATTGCAACCGAAGTCGAGGACACAATCACCTGACATGTCCTCGAGAGTTTGAATGGTCTGCTCAGTCTGGCCATTTGTCTGAGGATGGAAGGAGGTGCTCAAACGAAGCTACATCCCGAAATCCTCCTGCAACCCCTTCCATAGATGAGAAGTGAAACATGTATCAAAATCGGAGACAATTGTCGAGGGTACTCCATGTAGCCATACAATCTACGGCACATAGAGGCTTCCCAAGCTCTTAAATGAACCCTGCTCTCTGATTGGTAAGAAGTGGGCTGACTTAGTGAGTTGGTCGACGATCACCTATATAGATTCATGACCTATGGATGTACGTGGAAGTCCTATCACAAATTCCATGGATATCCCATCCCACTTCCACTCTAGGACCTCTAAAGGCTGAATGAAAACTACTGGTAGCTGATGCTCTGCCTTCACATGCTGACAAGTGAGGCATCGAGAGAAAAAAATCTGCTACTGCTTTCTTCATTCCCGGCCTCTAGTATGGTCATTGGAGGTCCTGGTACATCTTCCCCACTTCTGGATATACCGATAGAGGGCATGTGTAGAACCCCATCACCACTTCCTCCTGAAGTGACACTGGTAGCATGGTATGTCCTCTAAAGAGGATAGCGTGCTCCCAACCTTCATAAAATCAATCAAATTCATGTCCTATTGATATCTGAGCACGGTGTGCCTCGTAGTCAGTATCCCCATGCTGCGCCTCCCTAACTCACTAAAGAAGTAGAGGTGTGACTGTAAGAGACTGAAGGAAATCTGCTCCATCTCATTACACAAATGGTATCTGCAAAGTGGTCAACTACTTCGTCGCCTCACCAAGTAGTTGTATACCAGATCTCCTATCGAGTGCATCCTATACAACATTTCCCTTCCCATGAGTATAGAATATCTTGAAGTCATAGTCCTGAAGGAACTCAAGCCAACGTCACTCTCTCAGGTTCATGTCCCTCTGTGAGAAGATATACCTGACACTCTTATAATCTGAGTAGACTGTAAAATGCTTTCTCATCAAGTAATGTCACCACATCTTCATGGTGAAGACCACTGTTGCTAACTCCAGGTCATGGGTAGCACAGTTTTTCTCATGTTGTCTCGGTTGTCGAGAACCATATGTGATCACTACTCGCTCCTACATCAGGACACATTTTTTCTTGGTCCCTGATGCATCGCAGTAGACTACATACCCTACGCCCTCTTCCAGAAGCCTCAAGATAGGGGAACTAGTTAGTTTCTACCTTAGCTCCTGAAAACGCCACCAGCATCTCTCCGACCACATAAAGGGTTACCCCTTCTTCGTCAATGCTGATAGTGGTGCTGATACTCTAGAGAAATCTGGCACAAATCTCATGTAGTATTCAGCCAAACCTAGGAAACTTTGTACCTCTGTCACACTCCTAGGTGGTTCCCAAGAAAGTACCACCTCAATCTTCACTAGATCCACTGCAACTCTAGCCTCCGAGATGACATGTCCCAGAAAGTGAACCTCTCGGATCCATAACTGGCACTTTGAGTGCTTACCATAAATCATGTGCTCTCGGAGTATGTCCAGAACTATCTGCAAATGATAGGAATTCTCCTTATCAATAGTCCAGTAGATCAGAATGTCATCAATGAATACTATTAAAAAGCAATCAAGGTATGGCGGAAAGATCTTGTTCATGAGTCCCATGAACACTGTTGGGGCATTCGTCATGCCTAAAGGATTAACCAAGAACTCATAATGGACATACCGACATCGAAAAGCTGTATTCTAAACATCCTCGTCTCATACTCGGAGTTGGTGATAGCCTGACCTGAGGTATATCTTCAAGAACCATTGTGCTCCCTTCAACTGGTCAAAGAGGTTGTCAATCCTCAGGAGTGGGTACTTGTTCTTCATGGTCACCTGTTTTAGGCATCTATAGTCAACAAAAAGCCTCAAGCTCCCATCTGCCTTCTTGGCGATCAAAATCGGGGCTTCCCATGGAGAAACACTATGCCAAATGAATACATTCCCCTGTAAGTCCTCTAGTTGTACCCGCATCACTCGAAGCTCCACGAGAGCTATCCTATACGCTGGTGTAGATATCGGTGCCATCCCGGGGTACATTTCAATGTAAAATTCCACCTCTCTATGAGGAGGTAGACCCGAAACATCATCAAGGAAGAAATCGACGTACTATTCCACCACTACAGGATAACTTGGATTGTCCACATCAACTGCTTCGAGGGTAAGGCTAGCCAACTGATGAGTGATCGACTACAATCTTCTCCAGGTAAGTCCGTCCTAGGCTGCAAAGGCTCCCTTATCAACACTAAAGGTAAAACTGTTCCCATCCGTGTGGACACACCATACTTTGTGCCTAATACATTCAATCTAAGCAAGAACTGTAGTTAAACTGTCCATACCCAAGATAATGTCGTAAGGCCTCGACGCCACTACTAGGAGATCCCAACCGATTCTCCCGCCTCCTAGAGTAATCTCACACTGCCAGCAGTAGTGTGTAATCATCAAATCCACTCTCATAGGAGTCTCAATTCGTAAGGATCGAGCCAACAGCTCCATGAAAATCTCCAAGCTCCAAACGAGGGAAGTGGCAATAAAAGAATGATTGGCACCTGTGTATATAAGTATTGTAGCTAAAGTGGTGTAGACATAGATCTTACCTTGTATCATCTCTGAGTCACTGTGATCGTAGGCCTCAGATTCCTGGAGTTGAGCTCTCCCCTGTCCTCATACTCCCTGTGGTCGGGGTGGACCACCTAGTGGTGGTGGTAATAACATCTCGAATCGTCGTCCACTGCCAGCTGCACGGACAGCTCCTCTGCAACATCAGCCTACTCCCTATAGACCTCATTGGTCAAACCTTTGTCTCTACTTGGGCGGTCCCTTGACCATACGATGATCATCCATACAATAGGTCCAACAGTCATGAGCCATGTGACCATGCCCGCCGCATGCGTAACACTGCCAACTCCTCGCATGACTAGCTCTGTCTCGGGTGCCCCGTACAACTAACCCTAAATCATGCAGTCGTCCACCTGTAGGTATGGTCCTCTTGGACCTCTATGACATCTGTTTACTACCATCTATAGAAGACTCCACTATGTGACGTACGGCGGTGTGTCTCGCTGCTGGTGACTGCTCAGCAAGAAAACTTTCCACTACGAGGTCTTGCTCTAACAACCCCACTTGCGTCGGGATGTTGAGAAAAATCATTGAAGCCCTGATCTCCCACCTGATTCCCTACTCAAAGGTCTGGGCACTGAAGAATGGGTCACATACCATATCAGTGGAGTAGTTTGAGAGGTTGATGAACCTCACTGAGTACTAAGCCACATTTATTTTTCCTTGCTATAAATGAAGAAACTCATGTATGCGCACTCTGCAAAGAGTCACTGGGACAAACTCTGCCCAAAATAGGCTATCAAAGACTACCCAGAGAAGTGTCACATCATTGTGAACCTCAAGAATCAAGATCTGCCATCTGCCTGCTACTGCCTATAGAAGACTGGCGGCAAGAATCACTATTAGATCATCTAGTGTCCCTACTAGTCAGAAGACTCTCACTACGGCCTCCAGCCAATCCTTAGCCGCCTATGGGTCTGTCTCTCCCTTGAACCTGGGTGGCCTCTGGCGTTGGAACTCAGGCAACACGCTCAAGTGGTGTGCACCCTCTGCTGCTAAGGCTGGTGGAATTCGTGGCCAAATGGGTAATGGTACTGTTGGTTCCTCCACTAGTGCCTCTATTGGAATATGACCCTGCACTGAGGCCTCATCGCTTGGTGGGCTATCAGTGCGTACTATATCCGGAACCCTAGCTAGTTGTCTGCATGGAGGCATCCTAAAAAGAAACAGGTGTGTCACGATCAATAAGTTATACCTGGTGTGCTGACTCAAATAGATCACAATGAAAACTCTTTAAAACACACATGCAATCATTGCTTTCATGCACTAAGTCAGAAATCAGATGATAGGGTCCTGGTTTATGGATACGCCGGCTGCTTCACCAACACTGGATTCCCTAAACTGATAACCACACTCACTACACTTAATACTATTGCTGTTAAAAAAATCAGATTCATATGTTCTATGGTAGAACTGACTCCTATGATACTAATTTGTCATGACCTATCCCCTAGGGCCCGTGCTGTGACTACCCCAAGCCCACCTTCCGTAGGCCAGAGGCTAGCGACTATCACCAAAAGGCGTATTCCCTAAAATGGGGAAGTTATTACCTTTATAACATGTAAACACACACCACCAAGCACACAGAAATATATGAACACAAGTCAATTGTAGAGAAAAAATAGTGCAGAAATTAAAAAGGGGCCAGAATACATGCCGAACAGTAAAGGTACAAGTACAAATGAAAATCAACACAACTAAAGAAAAAGGAAAGCAGCTACTGGGTCATCCTACGAGGTTCCTACCTGAAGGTTAGGTACATATCACCTCATTAGCACTCCACATACGCATGTCTCCTCTACGTACTGACACGCCATATGGTCCACTTCCGGGCCCCTTCTAGTCTTAGTACCCTCAGCCTCGATCAACACTGCTCGTCGTCTATACCAAACACAACAAGTTGCAGACATAGCCCATGCAGGGGTGAGTATAACGATACTTAGTACGGACCCTGAGATCCTCAAGGTCTCACCAAATACACAAAGGATAAACCACAAAGCATGAAATCATCTGAAAACCCTACTTAGGTAGATGCCCATACATATAACTAAGTTATCAAGTATACCCATCTCAATCATGAAGGAACATGGGTTCCAACTCAAAAGCTCAAAGCTCAACTGCACTACAAGGAAGGATTACCACGAAGGTAGGTACCACAAGGTACAGACCCAGCTCACACGAGGTATAACTTAAGCACGGTAGTAGTGATGATTAGATGTATCTACTAATTCATCTTACTCTGTTAAGAGGCAGATCCATGAAGGATCCTAGTACATTGTCAGACCCACATAGGATCCTGGTACATCATCAGTAAGTCGTCAGACCCACACACGATCCTAGTACATCTCCAGTACGTCGTTAAATCCACACAGGATCCTAGTAAATCTGCAGTACATCATCAGATTCACACAGGATCCTAGTATATCTCATGTATGTCATCAGACCCGCATGGGATCTTAGTACATCTCCAGTACATCGTCATACACACACAAGATCCTAGTACATCTCCAGTACGTCGTCAGACCCACAAAGGATCCTAGTACATCTCCTGTAAGTTGTCAGACCCAGACAACATCTTAGTACATCTCCAATACAATGTCAGACCCACATAGGATCCTAGTACATCTCCATCACATCGTCAGACCCATACAGTATCCTAGTACATCTCCATTACGTCATCAGACCCACACATGATCCTAGTACATCTCCAGTACGTCGTCAGACACATACATGATCCTAGTACACATCCAGTACGACGTCAGACCCACACAAGATCCTAGAACATCTCCAGTATTCTTTCATACCCACACATGATCCTAGTACATCTTCAGTACGTCTTCAGACCCACACAGTATCCTAGTACATCTCCAGTACGTCGTCACGGCCAGCTATAGGGTACCCGCACTAATCTCGCTTGTCTCTTGGAGGGTCTTCTCCTCAATCCTCTAATCGATACTCCAACTAAAAAGAAGTCTCATGAAAAATTATCTCAAAGGAATTCCATGTCATAGGGGTCTCAACGTAATAGATGGTGCATCAAATGGATGCCCGGTCTATAAGTTATTAGCCTTTTAGTCCTGAGGGACCGGTTGTATTTGTGCTCGATCCAACCCAACGATACACCAACATTATTAGAATCTCTAGTGGGGTATACCAAAATGACTGTCTCACTCCATTGTTTCTATCACCGAAGACGGTTCATCAAACGGAAGCCTGGTGCCAATGTTATGGCCAAAAGAGAGATGGGTAGTAGCGATTTTGAAATATAATGAGTGGCCATTTCATCAGACCATCACATCCAATGTTGATTATGTGATATATTTATGAGTTTGGTATTTGATTACTCCCTCAACTAGATTGTATGCATGGGTGAAGAACAGAATTCCCATTATGATCGAGAGTGGTGATGTGATGATTATGATGATCATGGAAGAAGGACATGTCTTGGATGTTAAGGGTCAGTAACCCTATGAATTATTGATATCCCATAAAGAGGCATGGGATCTAGGGTGGTTATAATAAATTTTTAGTATGATGGAGACAATTTCCACACATTATGGATGAGACCAGGTTATTAGGGTCCTTAGTGAAAATTGCCTCTAGGTCGACTTTAGTATTTCACTCTTATGGAGCCAAGTCGAGTAGAAAGGGAACAACCTAGAAGTTGGTTGGTATTTCCCCCTTTGAATTTACATGGAATGTAAGACTTCCTCAAGTATTAACTTTATTTAGGAGGGCTTATTTCTCTCCATTAGTATGGAATGGGGTGTGGTTTAGCCATATTAAGGGTTGGTAGACACTCAAAAGCTTTATCAATCCTAAGGGTGTGGATTCTCCGCTCTAATTACACTATCAGATTCTAATTTCAAGCATTAATAATTTAAATCATCCCTGTGAAATAATGAATTTTATTTACTATGATTTGGAGAAATATTTTAGTCATTCTAATTATATGATGGGTGAGTGATGATGTGAGCATATGAGTAGTGGCTCATATTTGATGAGGCCCTTTATATGGGATCTTCCTACCAAGATCATTTGGTTGTGATATAGTTAACATGATTATGATCCCTTGATATAGAACAATGTAATTTTATCATTCATTTCATGAAATATTAGATTGGTTTACCCCCAATTCACATGGCGTATCTTCTGTGGATGTGTAGGGAGGTGTTTTCTCCTAGGGTTTATAAGAACGGCGGTTTTTTCCCCTAAGGAATGGGACTTGTTCCTAGAGTCCACATTCCATGGAATGAGTTAGAATTTGGGGACATCCATGGGTATATTCCCCTATGATCATGTTGGTGTTATACTAGTAAGTGAATATGAATATTCTTCCTTAGATAAGGTATTCCCCTTGATTGATTTGGTTGGTGGTATGGTTAAACCTTTAGTTGTTTGATGACCTATATCTCATTCCCATTTTTTTCTATGGAATCATACTAGGTACTTTTATACTCACCCTTGAATGGTCCTTATTCCCTATAACACCCCAATATTTTATATTTATTTACTTTTAAATAAAACTTGAAGTATTTGATAGCTTTCTTAACACAAAACCTCGAGTCAATATGAACTGCGATATAGTAAACCATCATAATCTAGCCATTAAATTTTCAGTTATGAATTATAATAAAAAAATTATTAAAAATATATATACAGGGTTTTCAATAATTCAAATTTATTTATTAATTCATGATAAATAAGTAACCACTTTTCAACAAAATCATTTTATGCTTCAAAAATGTATTTTATTCAAAAATGGGTTTTATTGAATTTTACGCACAAAGATGTTATAATTAATTTATACCATTATTAGATATTTTATTTGATTAAATTAATATAATTTTTTAAATATTCATGTAAAAATTATCTAAGGGTTAATTTTTAGGAATTTTCTAAAAAGATTTATTTTTCAATGAATAATGAAATAAATAATTTTTATAAAAGATTCCATTTATTTTCAAGTAAAATTACCATTATTATTTTAATTTTATATTAAACTAAAATTTATATCATTTAATTATAAATAATTTAATTAATTACATATTAATCATCATTATACTTGATTTTTGTATAAGTTTATTTTTGGGCTTAAAAACACAATTTTCTAAGAAACAGTTTTTATGTGTGTAATGTGTTTCATCTTAATAAACTAATTTATATCTATTAATTAATGGTTTTAATTAAATATATATATATATATATATATATATTATAAATTCAATATAAAATTTTAACATTCAATTTTTTTGTTTTTCATGGTCGGGAATGGAAATAAACATTTTTTCTACTTAAAAATTCATTCTTTGAAAACGGGTTTTCATTCTAATTTCCATCCTTAATTAAAATTAAATTCTACCACTTATAAAAATAAAATATGGTAAAATGTATTCAATATTAGGAATCATAATAACTAATATAATATTATATGGTCAACTTAATTTTTTTTCATAGTTAATATTAAATTCATTTAAACATCGTAACCATAGTTAAGGTGAAAAAGGGTTTGCAAGGGAGTCTAACAATGATATAAAGGTAGGTTTGTCACCCAAACCTGTATAATTATTATTTTTCATAGATATTTTGTCCTTATATTATCCTTAATTATAATAACTATCCATTTGGATCCACTATCTCACAAAAGTTACCTTAAATCAATGAAGTATTTTAAGAAATTCTATGTGTGTCCCTCCCATCACTTATAAAATGAAACCTTTTTTCCTCCCTTATTCACACAATTTGATCCTTATAAATTAAAAAATACATAATAATTAAAATTCATTCAAGAATTCACTTCATAAAAGATATTATGTCCTTCTCATAATACCAATCCTTTAAGGTTTAATGAGTAATCCAAAGGAGGATTCTTAAAGAAGAGGTATAGATATTAACCAAGATCTTTCTACTTTATTTCTTCTTCTACTTCCAGGAAAATTTTTGTATCCTTAGAAAAATTATTAATAAATTATAATAAATATACTGATATTTTATTATGATGATTACAAAACCATTCAGCACCTCTTCTTAATCCAATTGGATATGTAAGTATCGTTCAAGCGTACGTGTGGGTTATCGCCTCCCCATAATGATACGACTCATTTTCCACCACCATCATTCATGAAAGGTTATTATGAAGGGTTTCATCTTTATTTATTATATTTTTTTAATAATTATTCTTATATAATTATAAAATTATATATACCTTTATACCTACATATCCATTGCTAAATGAAAACATCGCTCTTGCATATGTGTGGACTACAACCTCTAAGAAGTGATGTCAGTTGTTTATCATCTCTGCTTTACATGGATGGTAAAAGTAATATATTTAAAGAAATTATATGATATATATGATATAATAATTAATCTTTAAATTTTAATAATCATTTACCTTTATTTCATTCCATCCATCAAAAAATGGAAACATAACTCATGTGTACGTACGAACTACTGTAACCACAAAGTGATGTAATTTATTTTTAATCACAAATTTATATGAATGGATGTAAATATTTATGTTATAATTATATCATGGTTAAAATTATGTATATATTGGAACAATTATCAAAGTGTAATGACCATAACTTTCAAACTAAATCTTATATGAAAAATGAAGTAATTAACAACCAAAATTGCGAATTTAATTGTGAATCGTTAATAAATGGGTGTTGAAATGATATAAGTGGATTATGTGTGATATTATATGTATTAATATGATTAGTTTATATAATTTAAATAAATATAAATTTATTTTAAATGATTTTAGAGTGCTTACAATTCAAGTTGGATAGAAGATAATGGTTTTTTGTCCCAATTTCTTTTCATTGAGACACGTTTTAATGTTATGCCCCAAATTATTATCTATAAAGTGTATATACTATAAATGAATTTATTTTAGAATTATTAATGATTTAATTAATAGTATTTAAAAATACATATTAATTTCATTCATCTGATTATATTTTATTCAAATATTACTAAATTCGTAATACTTTTATCTTATAATCTCATTTTTACCAAGATTGTTTATGATTTAATTTTTAATAATGAAATTATATTAAATATAATTCAAAAATATTAGGTTTTTTATTATCCTTTGGTTATTTATAACTATTATATGTTTTTCATTCATTTTCCTCTATTTAAGTACTCAAATGGCCAAAAGTATATTTTAATGGAAAACCAACTTTACTTCTCTCTTCAGTTGGGAATCATTTCTTCAATGCCTATAATTTATTTAAAAACATTTAAAGAATGTTTTTAATATTCAGGAAATATTATTCAATGTAATTTTTAACTATATTTTACATTATTTATAAATTTTTTAAAATTTATTTTCTTATCATTTCCCTAATGTGGTACTTTTTATTTTTTTACCAAAAACATGAAAAGAATTTTTGTTTTAAAATACGCCACTTCAATATATTTCCCTTACATTCTGAATACTCATTCATTTAAATATTAATTTATAACATTAATTTATTATTTTCAATTAAAATATTTTCCTTAATATTTTGGAAATATTTAGTTTCTAAATAAGTGATTTCAAATAAAAATGGTATTTTCTTCAAGAAATGTTCTAGATATCTTTTAATGATATTTTTTCTATAAAAATATCCTTTTATGATACTTTTTATTTACTTGGGGTTTTATCCAATTTTATAATATTCAATATTTAATTGAATAGTTTGTGATTATGATGGGGAAATGTTTATGAAACCTGTATACTTTTTACAAGTTAATATTTGATGTTATTATGAATGTTTTATGATCTTGTGTGACACATATGTATAAATTTAATTAGGTGATAGGAATTACTAGAATTATATAGCCCTATAATGCATTAGGGAAATAAGGATATATCATGAGATAATAAGGACTGGACTGGGGGGTGAACATATTTCAACAAGTGACTTTGTCTAATAAGATAGTGTTGGGAGGGAACCTTGACTAAGGAATTAATGGAATGGGTAGTGAAACCAATCTACTATGATAGTCTTGAAAATGATGAATGACTCAGAAAATAATATTATATACTTACGATCATGGAAAACACTTATTTCTTATGCTTATGATATGTATTAATATCCCATGATTGATTATTAATAATTTTATTCTCTTATTTATTATATATTATGTCTTATTTCTTTTGATTGATAGAATTTTCTGCCATGTTTGATGATTATTATCTAGGAATTTATTAGTATGATTTTATAATTTTAACCAAATGTTATCATATGCTTATTCTTATCCTATGATAACTTATGACTATTGATTTATATCTCCAATGTTTACCCTTACGACTCATCTGATCTCACCATTTCATATGTCTCCATTCCACAGGTTATAGAGAAAGGTTTTAATTATGTTATTTGAAATAAGGGTGATAGTTATGAATAAAATATTACGAAATGTAGTAGATCATTTATGTACCAGTTGTTTATGTATCAATGTTTCCAAAGACACTAAACCCCTATGGTTATTGAGTGTGTATTATTGTGAAATATATGGATATCCATATAATAAGATGTAATATTTGTATATGAAATGTATGGGTTGCTATATTACCACACTTGTTTTGTGTATAAAGATGACTCATAACTAGCCAGTGATGTTAGTGAGCAAGGATGTTGTGGTTCTAGTGGAGCTGATGCTTAGTAGATATTATGGGATTCATGTCTAACGATGATTGGGACGAGGTTAGTACAATATGGTGATACCCTACTTCCTAGTCATTCAAGGTCTATTATTTTTTGAGTATTGAACCTTGTATTTTTTTTTACTTTTTATACTTGAATTTTATAATACATACCCTGAAATGTTTAGTAGATGTATGCATGGATATTTTATATTCCATGTAGTTTTATCTTATGTGGTTGTGGTAATCGTTGTTGGATGGTGATGTATGTTATCACATTATCTATAGGATAAGGCCTCCCATATCTAATTTATTTCTTCTTGGTGGTAGTCATTATCCCCTATTCTATTGGAGGAGGGCTTGGGGTGGTACACTTGGCTCACCTACAACCCAATAGGGGACCTGATGAGTCGGGTCTTTTCAATTCCTCATTCATTACCTTCCTTTATTTTCCTCCCTCCATATCATCCTTTAACTTCCTCTCCCCATTTCCTTCTCCTCATATTATAAAAACCTCATATTCTTATCCCTAATCTCCCATTATCTTTATTTTTAGTGCCTTTTCATTCTCCTTCTCTATCTACTTCTTCTTTTTTTTATTGCGTGAACCTATTCTCCTTCAATGTTCATTGGTTCAAGGAATAAGGTAAGTTCCAAAAGCTCTACTAATATCCTATCTTTATTATTTTGAAATTTTAATGACCTAAATTGTAATGACCCAAACATCCATTAATGGAAAGCACTCTTGATATAATTAAATGTCTCTTTATCTAAAATGTTTATATAAAATTTCAACTTCTTTGGTTTTATGTTAGGAATTGTGATCGTTTCTAATATAGATGCTGAACAGTGATCATATGATTAGTATAAATATAGAGTATTAATGAATCCAATTTACTCAGACAAAGGAAGCAATGACCTCATCCAGTATATGTTCCCCATAGGAAGCACATTTTTCGGAACTCGGAAAAGAGGTGTCATCCTTGGGCTTAACTCTTGACCAATCCCAAGCCGAACTTCAACAGGTTAAGCTCGTGCGGGACCACCTATGAGAGAAGTGGATGTTGATATAGATTACCACCCGAGAAATGTTATCTGAGCCACCCCAAGAGTCTGTCAGCATCGCACACCTTACTCTTTGGTCTTATGTGGGTGTTATAAGGGGTTATGTAACAAGACCATAGCACTATTGTTATGTACATTATTTTTTTATATAATAATGAATATATTTTCATGTTATTTTTGTTACCTTGCAAAAAGTTTTTAAATCTAAAATAGTGTTTTTAGTTAATATTCAACTAAGAAATTTATTTTGATGAATTACTGGTTTTTTGTAATAAAAAATATTTTAATAAAATATTTTTATTATTATTAAGTTAATTTTTATTAAATATAAATGATCGTATAATTTTATGAATACAATTGTAATTTTTATTAAGGTTCGAAAGCCATTTTTGTCCAAACCAGTGAATTTATGATAAATGTTAGTATTTATTTTAAAAGAGAAAATTAAAATATTTAGAAAATTAATTAGATAAAATAAATATTATTTCTGGAATCAGGATGTCGAAAATATCCAATTGTGAATTTTTCATAATTTTCTGAGACAGTCAAATTTTTGGGTAAAAATTAAATACCATTTAAATATATAATGTGTTTTATGACATCATAATGACCCAATAGTGGTGTAATAAAATACTATAAGAATTATGTTTGGAAAATATATTTTTTACCATTAAAATAATGTGATTTTGGGTTTCTTTGACCTATTTTACAAATCATTAATGGACCCTTCCGGGCTTATTAAACATCTTGTCTTTATAAATTGTTTTCCTTGGGAGTGTGACTCACCTCCACATAAGGAACCCCATTATTTTAAGAAGTTCGTAATTTGGCCTTATAAAATATTGTTTTCCACTCCCATTTGGAAAAAACCATGGGATGGTTTGTGGTTTGAATTAATTTAATGTGAGGTGTCCCAAACCTAAATAATAAAGCATTCTATCACCTTTCCTATATAATCCCACCCAAGATACCACTTTCTCCTCACTCAAATCCATTGGAGTTCGTCCAACCTCTGAACTAATCTCTCTTAAAATCCACACAAGGTTCCCTATGCTCCCAAGAACCCTCTCTCAAGCCTTTGGAAGCAGACTTCCAAGCAAGGGTTTTTTTACCTTTCTCATTTTTGTCAAATTTTTTTAATATCGTTATGACCTTTTAATTTCAATTATAAATTTTGGGGTATGGTTTCTCACCTCCCACATAATTCCCTCTTTATGTTTGGATGATGGGAGAACCCTTTCTCTCTCATTAAATGCCTCCCATGTACACCCGTTACTATGCTAAAATTCTGTGAGGGATTTCTCTCCATTCTTTTACATCCAAGTAATCCTTTTGTATTATGAATCAAAATTACATTACAATTGTTGGTACATGTATATATATGACCCCCTTACTGTAAATTTGATGTACATATGATGACACCCCCCTTTCTCTCTCATCAACCATTTTTCTGAATTCTTACGTCACATTGTTACGCTGCCGAAATTGCACCGATTTTCCAAGAAAATGTTGTTGTGTAGTGAATACCATTCCCATGTATATATCAAGGGTATTAACCTTTATAAACATTTACTTATTGATTATAAGGTTTCTTGTATGAGTTCCATATTTCTTTATCGTGGAATAATTGATAATGAATTATGAATCCATGTTATATGATCCATGTGGCACACTTACGCATTAAATGTAATGTTTAAGAAGGGTGTGCCCTTATAGCACTCCAGTGCTTTGGGTAAAGTATAGTATCATGATACGTCATGTGAAATGGGTGCTGAATCATGATAATTCAAGTTCAAAGAGGTTTTACTCATGCTTCATGTGCAATGAGGATTTACTCGTGCTCCATGTGCAAGGAGCCTTGGCTCATGCTAATTCCATGGTAAGTGTTGTTGCCACATTTCCATGTTATGATTATCATGCTTTATCATGCCTTTATGTTTATGATCCTATTTTGATCTATTGATATGCCTATTGTCTAACATGTATTTTATTCCTCATGTTATTCCAGGATTATTCCCTTACTGAGATTTATAGCTCACCCTTTTCTTATGCATGTCTTCAGGTTATCCCATGCAATGCTAAGTAGGAGGGAATGTAGTGGTCATTTAAAGGAACTTTTCAATAAAGATGTTGTATTTAATGTTTTAAGTTGTTCTGTAATTATCCTAATCCTCAAATACACTAGACCTCTCAATCTTCCATGTTGTATCTAGTGAAGGTTTTATGTAATAAATCAAGTTTACGTTTGAAATAAAAAGAAGGGTTTTCATATAAATAACATTTACATAGTTATTTCGAATTAAGAATTTATGGATGGTTTATCCTATATACATGGTATTTTTTATATGCTTATATAGAACATATTTGTTGAATAGATAGATGTGGTGAATCCTATAATAAATATTATGGTTCAAGACTAGTAGAATCAAGGAAGATGATATAGCAATAGTATGTATTATATCATTTTCGGATAAATACTATATTATTTTTATTTTTGAGAGATTTATCATCTTATTGATCAAATATTATAGAAAATTAGTTTTTATTTTGGATGATGTATGTAAATGCTTGTATTGTATATATATATATATCATTGTTTTTTGTTTTTTATTTGTGTACTAATATTATAAGAAACTAAATTTTGAGACTATAATGTACTTTAAATATGTTTTTGTAACACCCTGACCCTAGTATCCTGGATCCAGTGCCTTACTTTATTACATTGGCATTGATACAAGTGTCGAATCCCAAAGGAATTATCAGTTTAGCAGTATGGTAAAATTGATTACAAACATGAGTCATACATTACCATTAAAAACCTAAAATAAAACATAGATAATCCTTTAAGAATACCATTAATCACCTAACTTAACCCTTCATATCAGTCATAATACACATCTTAGAATCTTGGGAATATAAAATAAAATAAATGAGTGAGCATAGATGCTCAGTACTGGTAAGCATATACAGGAAGCTATTATGAGTAAATAATCGTAATCCTTAAAGAAATGTGTATAATTAAAACATAAGCCACTTAAACATAATCTTGAGCATAATATAGAAATAATAAATAGAATAATTCTATATAAAAATTCCATGGATATTCTACTAGTCGAATAATTACATGTAATATCAATAACTAATATCATAATTTTGGAATGCATAATTTTAGACATTATAAACATATCATTAAGGATTTGGCTAAGACACCATACATAAATGGATAAAAACCCAAAATAATTTTTATCATGAGACCTATCGATGCATCAAGGGGCTATAGTGGTCCCCCCTTATCAATTACTAAGTCTAATGCATTTCTCATATGAAAAGGGTGAAACATAACCAACATAAATATTCATATTAAAATTACCATATGAAATGTTAATACATTAACCATAAACCATGAATGGTATCAAAATAGAACATCCACATTCAAAAATATCATAAAACCTTCAATAATATATTGTATATTGCTTCACAAGAAATCAACCTCAATTAATAATAAAATCCAACAAATTATGTTGACATAGATGAAAAAAATATAATAATATCATTAAAAATTCTCAATAGAAAATCCCGTTTTTATATTTAAATTATTTTAAAAGGGATGTGAAATTTTAAAAGAATCCATTTTCAGTGAAAAGAATCTTTTAATATTGTAAATTAATTTTCTCTCATGCCGTATAAGTTTAAAAAATTACACACCTTTCTTATTTTTTCTGAAAAGTTCATAAAGTACATCATTTGGAAAACAATAAAAGTATTCATTTTTAAATGTTTTATAAAAAGTAAAACATATGTAAAAATAAATTTAAAGAACTATATAGGAATACTAAAAATATTTTTAATTTTGTTTAAAGAAACATGTGAATGCATGATAAATATGTCCCTGTAAATACATATGTATAATCAATCCTGAATAATAATGAGATTATGGAGTTGACCCTTACCTTGTACATTTCTTTAGTTCAGGGTGTGTTAACCTCCTATATAATGGTTGAAGTATGTTATTAAATTATACCAGAACTATATCCATATTTATGATATTATATATAATCCTGATAAATATTTTTGTAAATAATATTTTATTATTTCCATTATTCTGGGTGTTAACAACTTCATTTTCTTATGTCAATTTAGTCGTGTAAGTCCTATTTATTATTAGTAGGATATATTTTCTTCATATAAAAAATTATATAGAATTCATAAATATTATACTCACTCATAATATATATTTTTACAATAATTCTTCTTTGGTTAATGTGGAGAATAAATCTCATCACTTCATTTTGATGGTAGACCGCACACGAGCGACGATATCATTCCCTTAATGGTAATGTGGTAAGGATTTGGAAAGAATATTAATTATTCAGAATCAATATAATTTCATATTTATTATTTTATCCATTATATTCATCATTATACACATCCATATAAATTGGTTATGAAAAACAAATTACACCATAGCATAGATATGGTCAGTCATACGTACGCATGAATGGTGATATTATTTTTCATAAGATGGATAAAAGGAGAAATGTGGTTGTACAATAATCATAATAACATCTCGGGATATATATGATATAGAATTTTTTACTTTAGTATGTAAATAATATAGGAAGGGGAAGTAGAAGAAGAAATGAACTTAAATGAATTGGTAAATAAACTACTAGTTCTTCATTGGACTTCCTTTGTATCTTCAATTAGGAACACCAGAGTTGGTCTTTTTAGAAGACCAGAAACACCATAACATAACTATGATTTTTTTAGGAGAAATGGTTAGGGGTTGGTCGAGTTAGAAGGATAAATGTGTTTTGAAGAAGTGAGGGAGGAGGTTCCTTTTTATAAGAGAGGGGAAGGGCACTCTTCGAATCCTTTAAAATATTAAATTCGTATAAAATAATATTCGATTTAAAATAGCTCCAAAGTGAATTATTTCAAATATAAGACGATTATGGGTCTAAATACTCTCAATAAAAGATTTTTATACTTATTTAGGTAACATTTTTTACATTAAATTTTGTATTTAACTGTCATGACCCGACCCAACGGGGCTCGTGCCATGACTCCCCAAGCCCACCTCCAATAGGCCAGGGTCTGGCTTCTAGCGCCGAGTAGGAATTCACACACATGGGAGGCATTAGCCTAAGGTTCATGTACACACACACCCACATACTCCTCCATGAACCAATGCAAAGATATATAAAACTAAAAGGTAATGGCATGCATAAAACTATCCCAAACCAGAGTGAAACAGCAGTACAAAAAGGAAAAAATATGTCCCACCAAAAGAAAACTACCAAAGTGTCCAACCTGCTCAGAAAAAGGGGTACGCGGCCAAAAGCACCACCTGAAAGCTCCTTAACACAACTCCGATAAGACTCCATGGTTAGTCCGGCTCACTCAGCTCCGCCTGCTCTAGGTCCTCCGGGGACACCGTCAAAAGGAATGTGGTCTTCACAAGACACAAACATATGTGGGAAAAGCTCGTGTAGGGGTGAGTATAACAATACTTAGTAGGCACCCCAAAAACCCAAAATAAAAGAGATCAACTGAAAGGAAACCATCTGCTCATCCCAGCCAGAGGGAACCTAGATGAGAGAAAAACTCCATCTCGTGACCATCCTTGGCTAAACACAACTAGTCATCACAACTTGGGTGTATGCCCATACATACACCATGAGAAATCTATATATACTCAGTTCACGCACCAAGTCACATGAGGTACCGACCTCATAACCCGAAACGGTTCACAACTAGGAGAACAGACTCCATGATCACTGTCATCCCAGATGAAACTAATCTGAGAGATATACTCCATCAGTTCCCACACAAACACCTCAAACGCTCACCTGAGAGAACATGCACGTCGAATATTGTCACTAAGGAAAATTCGTTGAAACAACGTAAACACCAAATTCCATGGATAGGGGATCACTCCTAGTGTCTGCTAGGGGATACCAGAACCCACACCAGTATAAGAAGATCTCACCAATAGGGGACCACTATCAGGGTCCGCTGGGGGATACCACAACCCGATCTCAAATTCGTAGATCTCACACATAGGGGATCACTCCCAGGATTCAATGGGGGATACCACAACCCGATCTGGAACTCGTAAAAACATGTTACTCAGATAGAGGATCGTCACCTGTGTCATGACGATCACGACGATACCAAAACCCTCTCTAGTACATCTCATGCAGTAGGGGATCTGACTAATGATTCTCAACCCTATAGAAACCAGGCGATGAGTAAGGGATCGTATAACCAATAATACTGCAACCCTACTATAAACCCCATGCTGAGTAGGGGATCGTATAACCGATGATGCCACAACCCTAATGAACACGGAACACTATGTAGGGGATCATAATACTGATGATTCCACAAATCCTACGGGGTTAACCTACTAGATAGGAGATCACTGCCCGTGGATAACTGGTCACAACGATACCAAGAACCCGATCAAGGGAAATGATGCTAGAGGATCCCGCTCCGGGCCCACCGGAGGGATTCCTCAACTCTAATAGACTAAACATCCCATCGAGAGGATCATAAACCTATAATAATGTTTTTATATCGTGCGGACCCTTGTAGGAATGATCCAAGGGAGTACCCTCAACAACTTCTAGTCCAAACGTCACTAACCTGAGCGACCCACCATAAAGCCGCACCGCCCATCTCCAAGGCAAATACAGATGCCACAATCATGATCCACACGGAAAAACACATAGGATAGGCTATTTACTCACCCAAAATGGACAACCGGTGAAGAGGGAACTATTCACCACAGTTATCCCATGCGGGGCCCACACAATGATCCTAAAACTCATCAAGAGGATCATACCACTGTGATCCCCTCGAAAAAACACACGAGAACCACTACTCATTCGTCCGAAATGGACCCCCGGTGAAAAAGGTACTATTCACTGAAGCCAGCTCGGTGGGGCCCATGCGTCGATCCAGAAACTCATTGAATAGATCACATGATTGCGATCCTCTCGAAAAAACACACATGATCAACTACTAGCTCGTCCCAAACGGACACCCGATGGAAAAGTTGTGTTTCTCTGAAAACGCCAAAAACCTGGTCGCTTTAGGCCCACACCCTGTTCTCGGTCAGAACAGCCAAAAACTATCAAAAAATTTCCTCCTTCTCATTAGGGTCTCAACACCACTGACGGCACGTCATGCGGACGCTCCGGGTAGAAGATACAACGGCCCAAAGTCGAATAATAATAAAATATTAATATTTTATTCGATGTTTCAAGATCCCGGGCCATGATCCCAAAACATGAAACGCCCAAACCAACCTCAAAGGGTTCGCCTTATCTCCAGGGTCACGTCTCCGTAGACGGCATGCGAAATGGACACCCGGTTAGCAAACTGCGGGGGGTTAAAGAACCCTTGGACAAACACTGGGTCAGACATGCCCAACCTGGCCTATCCGGCCGGCTTGAACCAGCCCGCCCCGGAAGGCCCGGCTGGCGGCCCTCCGCCGCGCTGTGCCCCCCCCCCCCCCACTGTGGGACCATGGCCTTCTGCCGCGCTGGTTGGCGCGCCGCCGCCCCTTAAGCAGTCGCTGCTGCCTTGCCGCCCCGGCCCGCCGTGGCCGGCAGCACCTCGCCAATGTTGGTGCCACACCGGTGAGGCTTCCGCCGACCGCCAGGACCACCCCGGTGGTCCGTTTTTCAATCCAGAGGTTCCTGCACAACCCTCGGGACCCCTTCTACACTACAACAGATTCAAAATGAAGAAAAACATAGCAAAAATGGGATCGGGGGTTAAAAATCAACTCGCCTACCTCGCGGGCGAAACCCCGGAGCTTCTGGTGCAGAACGACACCTGCGACATGCTGGAGCTCGATTTGCCGATGATCTATGTTGAAAACAGATGATGTTGGCTCCTTCATGGGTCATTCGTTCATTGGCGAAGAGGAGTAATGGGGTGTTCTGCGCGTACAAGGGGTTGCGGGAGATCAGGTTTGTTTTTTATTTTATTTTTTAAAACAATCAACTCACACACACGACCCCACCTTAGACCAGACCTCCCGACGCAGAGAAAATGAGGTCACACCTAGGGTAAACGTGTCGTTCTCAATGCAATGGAGGACTTGGATTTTTTATCCGAGACTCCGTTCAGAAGGTATTCGAGCTGACGCTCATAAATAAGCTTTTCAATTTATTTACAGAAACGCCCTTGGTGGTTTTTCTCACAGCAGGCCCGTGCCCAAAAAGTTTACACCCCGTCTAGGGTAAATGGAATGCTCTTGATGCAACTGTGCCCTCATATTCCCATTCTGAGCTACGTTTTAGGAGACAACACACCCCTACCATGTGCATATTATAAACATACTTAATATTTTTATAAAATTAATTCCGGGAACATCGGGCCTCATAATAGCACTCCGTATTTGCGTATAGCTCTAGAATTATTCATAGGAATATTCCAAAGTCTGAGAGGGCCAAAACCAGAGTCGCTACATCCTACCCACCTTAGAACTTTTCATCCCCGAAAAGCCATAAACTCAAGGAAAGCAACTGGACTCTCAAATGGGTCTCCCATGCCAGCGAGTTCGCCAACAAACATCCATGATCAAACACATAAGTCATAGGTACTCATCCACCACCGCTCAACACTATCCTCTTTGGGTGGCATTGACTCACCCGCATGGTTTTTATCGCGTCACAAAAATGTGTCTCGGTGGGGGAAGGATCCCCCTTCCTCACGCATTTCAAGCACGTCGAACAACACCAACGCCCTGAACAAAACTCAAGCAGGAAATCGAATGGGAAGAGTACCGCTAAACAGTGTTTATCAAAACTACTACAGAAAGTAGAAAGGTCACAAGGCGTACCTCTATCCATCCGCAGAGCCTCTGGGTCAACAACCTCTATGGCATGCAATTGTCCTCACCCTCGGCCACCAGCTCCTTGAGCTTGGCATGGACCACCTGGGGTTGGGGGTGGTGGCAACTGATACCGCCTACCACCTCCTGCTGCTGCACCAGCTCTATCACCACGTCCACCGCCCTACAGATCTCCTTGATCGAGACGCTACATCTGCCAAGGCAGTATGTCAAATGGCTCCCTCTCAGCAGCACGACGGGTCATACAATCTCTAGCAAGATGTCCCCGACCGTCGCAAGCGTAACACCGCCTCTCCTGCAGCTGACCAAAACTGGCATGCGAGCCCTGTGAGCCCTGAGCCTCAGATCCTCAATCATTGGGTCTCCTCCTGAAATTTCGGCCACGTCTGGACCCCTGAGTCTATCATCGGCTACAAGATGCCGATCCAACTGATGAGGTCTCAGCTCTTGCATTCCCAGCAATAACAGGCAGGGTCTGCTTGGCCAGAAATCTCTCCAACACTAGGGCCCGCTAAAGCACTGCCGCATAGGTGGCCAGACACAAGGAAACCACACATGCCCGGATGACCCTGCATAGGACCTGATTGAAGGTCCGAGCCCAAAATAACAGGTCTCAAACCATATCCAGGGAGTAGAGCGACAGGTCTGTAAACCTCGTTGAGTACTCCGACACGGTCATTCCCTCCTGCCGAAGTTGCAGAAGCTCTTGAATCCATACTGACCTTAGCGTTACCAGATAGAACTCTTCCCTGAAGATCCATTCAAACTCTGACCACATGAGAATCTCCTCATCATGGGAATATGTCACCAAACTCCACCATCACCCAGCCAAACCATGCAGAAGACATGCTGCTAGGACCACCATATCATCTGGGGGTGTCCTGACTAGGCGGAAAACTCGGGTGAATGCTTCAAGACAGTCATCAGCTGCCTGAGGGACTGGATCACCCCAGAACCTCATAGGTCGCTGCCTCTAGAACTCATGCAGCGCAGTCAGCCTGCACGCAACCTCATCCTGCACTCCCGGCACAACCAGCTTCTCGACAGGTGGTGGATCAACTGGTGGACCACCTGAGGTGCAGCCTCAGAACCTGCGCCCTAGTCTACAGCCTCTACATGGGGCAGATCGTCACCACAATCCTGCTGCGGAACTCTCACTAGCTTTCATCATGGAGGCATCCTGAAATACAATCAAGACACTCCATGGTTAAAGAGTATATCTAGGGAGCTGACTCAAGAAGAACAAGGGAAACCCAATAACCCAGACCTATATGATTCATGCACTGTTATATCCCTGCAACTAGTGTCCAAACAACCCGAGTCGAAAGGTAGGTTATCAAAGTCCTAGTGAATGGATACGTCGGCCGCTGCACCAACAATAGAGTCTTTGGTCTGAAATCCAAATGCGAAACACCTTCACACTACCGATATGAAACCCAAACCAAACTCACAGCTAAACCAAATATGCTCTGAGATCCCAAAGGTGGAACCACCTCTAATATCCCTCTATCACGACCCGACCCAATGGGGCATGTGCTGCGACTCCCCAAGCCAGCCTCTAATAGTCCAGGGGATGGCGTCTAGCGCCGAGTAGGCTATCACACACATGGGAAGCATTAGCCTTAGGTAACTTTACACATAAACCCACATACACTTCCATGAAACAGTGCACAGATATATAAAACTGAAATGTAAAGGAATGCATACAAATATCCCAAACCAAAGTGCAACAGTAGTAAAAAAAGGGAATAATAGGGCCCACAAAAAAAAACTACCAAAGCATCCAACCTGCTCAGAAAAAGGGGTATGCTGCCAAAAGAACCACCGGAAAGATCCTCAACACAGCTCCGGTATGACTCCACGATCAGCCCCTCTCACTCAGCTCTGCCAGCTCCAGGTCCTCCCAGGACACCGTCGAAAGGCCTGTGTTCTGCACAAGACACGAACATGTGCAGGAAAAGCCCATGCAGGAGTGAGCATAACAATACTCAGTTGGCACCCCAAAAATCAAAAACAAAAGAGAGCAACTGAAAGGAAACAATCCAGTCATCCCAGCCAGTGGGAACCCATACGAGAGAGAAACTCCATCTCGTGACCATCCTCGTCTACACACAACTAGTCAGAAAAACTCAGTTGTATGCCCATACATACACCATCAACAATACAGATATACTTACTTCACGCACCAAGTCACATGATGTACCGACCTCATCACCAGAAATGGCTCCCAACCAGGAGATCACATTCCATGATCACTGTCCTCCCAGATGACACTCTTCTGAGGGATTCACTCCATCGATTCCCACACAAACACCACATATTCTCACCCGATAGATCACGCTCGTTGGATATCATCGCTGAGGAAAAACCATTGAAACAACATAAACACCAAACTCCTTGGATAGGGGATCGCTCCTAGGGTCTGTTAGGGGATACCAGATCCCACACTGGTATACAGAGATCTCACGTATAGGGGATCACTCCCAGGGTCCACTAGGGGATACCACAACCCAATCTGGTATTCGTATATCTCACAGATAGGGGATCACACCCTGGCTCCACTGGGGGATACCACAACATGATCTTGCGCTAGTAAAAAACACTTTACTCAGATAGAGGATCTTCACCCATGTCACGATGGTAATGATGATACTGAAACCATATCTGGTACATATAACGCTGTAGGGGATCGAACTAATGATGTCACAACCCTACAGAATCCAGGCGCTGGGTAGGGGATCGTATAACCAATGATATTACAACCCTACTATAAACCTCATGCTGAGTAGGCGATCATATAACCGACAATGCCACAACCATACTGAGCATGGCCTACCGTGTAGGGGATCATATTCCCGATTATTCCACAAACCCCATAGGGTTAACCTGCTAGATAGGGGATCACCGCCCGTGGATAAGCGGTCACAGCGATACTAAGAAACCGATCTAGGGAAACGATGCTAGAGGATCCCGCTCCGGGGCCACCAGAGGGATACCACAACTCTAACAGATTAAACATCTGATCATGAGGATCACAAAACTATACTAATGTTTTCATGTCGCGCGAACCCTCATAGGAATGAACCAAGGGTGTACCCTCAACCACTACGGATCTAAACATCGCTAACTCGTGCAACCTGCCACAACGCCACACTACGCACCTCCAAGGCTGATACCGAGGCCACCATCACAATCCACACAAAAAAAAACACAGGATAGGCTATTTAATCGCCCTAAATGGACAACAGGTGAAGAAGGAACTATTTATCGTAGCTAGCCCATGTGGGGCCCACAAAAATCTGGAAACTCATCAAGAGGATCATACCACTGTGATCCCCTTGAAAAAACATGCAGGGTCCGCTACGCGTTCATCCGAAACGGACCCCCGGTGAAAAAAGGTACTATTCACTGAATCCAGCTTGGGTGGGGCCCACGCCTCAATCCTGAAACTCATCAAATAGATTGCACCATTTTGATCCTCTCAGAAAAACACACAGGATCGACTAATCGCTCGTCCAAAGCAGACACCCATCGGAAAAGTTGTGTTTCTCCGAAAACGCCAAAAACCAAGCTGCATGGGGCCGACACCCTATTCTATGTCAGATCACCTGAAACCCATCAAGAAATGTCTGCCTTATCATTAGGGTCACAACTCCACTGATGACACATCATGCGGACGATCCAGGTAGAAGATACAATGGCCCAAAGTCAAATAATAATAAAATATTAATATTTTATTTGACCTTTCATGCTCAAGGGCCACGATTCCGAAACTTTAAACTCCCAAAACAACCTCAAAGGGTTCTCCATATTTCTAGTGTCGTGTCTCCATAGACGGCACTCAAAACAGACACCTGGGTAGAAAACTGCGGGGGTTTAAAGAACCCCTAGACGAAGACTGGGTCGGACCGGCCCAACCTAGCCCGTCCGGTCGGCCTGAACCGGCCTCCAGTGGCCTGCCCCGCCGCGGGACCGTGGCCCTTCACCGCACCACAAGCGGCCTCTACTGCCTTTCTGCACCGGCCTGCCGGGTCCGACCGCCCCACGCCGGTGCCAGCGCCGTCGTGCCAGCGCCGCGCCGGCGAGGCTTCTGCGGACCACCGGGACCACACCGGTGGTCCGTTTTTTGATCTGGAGGTGCCTGTGTGACCCTTGGGACCCCTTCTACACTGCTATGGATTCAAAACGAAGAAAAATGTAGCATAAATTGAATCGGGGGTTAAAACTCAAATCGCCTACCTCACGGGCGAAACGCCGAAGCTACGGGTGTAGAACGACGCCTGCAACACGCTGGAGATCGATCTGCCGACGATCTGCGTTGAAAATGGCTGACGTCAGCTCCTTCATGGGTTTTTAATTCGTCGGAGAAGGGGAGGGGTGTGTTCTGCGTGTACATGGGGTTGGGGGGAGATTAGGTTTCTTTTTGCATTATTTTTTTAAAACAATCAACTCACACAAACGACCCTGCCTCTGGCCAAACCTCCCGGCGCAGAGAAAATGAGGTCGCCCCTTGGGTAAACTCACCATTCTGAATGCACAAGAGGACTCAGATTTTTGATCTGAGACTTCGTTCAGATTTTATTCGATCCGACGCTCATAAATTTAAACTTTTCAATTTATTTACGGAAACGCCCTTGGTGGCTTTTCTCATAGCAGGCCCGCGCCCGCAAAGTTTACACCCTGCCTAGGGTAAACAGCATGCTCCGAATGCAACCATGCCCTCAGATTCCGATTCTGAGCTACTGTTTAGGAGATAACATACCCCCACCACATGAATAGTATAAAAATACTTAATATTTTTATAAAATTAATACCGGGCACACTGGGCCTCAGAATCGCCCGCCGCCTTCGTGCCTAGCTCTGGAATTATTCATAAAAATATTCCAAAGTCGGATAGAGCCAAAACCCAAGTCGCTACATTAAAACTTAGACAAAACCTTTAACTCGTACCATGATAAATTTCCGTTTTAAATCATTTGGGTTAATATAGATAATATAAAATGGAAAAAGAACCCAAAACAGATCATTGATGACATACTTAACCATATTATAGTCATTTGGACTAATTTTATATTTTTATAAAATTTACATCATTTTATAAAATATTATTTATTATAAAGTATCGTTTATGTCAATTTTGATATTATTCATTATTTGTTTTTTAAATATCATAACAGCATTATAACTTCAAAAAAACACTTCTTATATAACAATAATATGTATAAGTTATATATAAAAGTATTTTATATCCTTAATTAAGTAAAATTGTTTATTTTAATATTTTAATATCATTTATTTGATATTTCCATTAATTAGACAATTACTGCCTCATTATTATGAAAGCCTTTAATTAAATTACTTAATCTCTGAAAATTTTTAAAAAAAAAATTTCATGATGAATATAAATTTATTATATTTTAAATGTCTATTTGTAGTCGAATTTATCTTTTATATAAAAATTTATTAAAAATGAATTACTTATTAAAGAACATGAGTATAACATTTTTAACATATCTTCATTTAAAATATTTTAAATGTCATATTCTAAATAATGTGGCATAAAATTGTTATAATTTCGTAATTAGGTTTATTTTGGACTAAAATAACTTATAATATTAAATTAGGACAAGTTTTAGGGTAATTTTATAATCTTATAATATTATTTTAACCTTTAATTACTTGATTTACCCTTAAACATGATAAATAAAATATTACTGAAGTCACTAATCATAAAATCACATTATTAAGTTTCTCATGTTAGACTCTAAATATCACATAGATTACAACCATTTATTTTCATTTTTCCACATTCAATTCACAGAAGTGGATAAATTATGTTAAACACTAATCCTATAGATATGTCGAGAATGTTTGTACAAGGAAATTTTCAACAGCTCAATAAGATTTTATATCTAATTTCAAAATAAAAATGATTCCAATAACCTATATTGGATTAATATATGTATTATTGATCTATTTTGAATTTAAAAATAAATTTTAATTTTAATTATTATTTAAAAGAAAACTCAGTTTTTTAATTACAATTCAGTATTTTCCACTATTCATCAAAAAATAAAACTTCCTAGAAAAGTAAAAAAAATTCACCCAAAGGTAATTATGATATTAAGATTAAAAAAACTATTTCTATTTTGAAAAATAAAATTTCAAAAATTTCAAAAATTTAGTTTTATAATAGGTGCGCCATTAAATGGTGGTGAAATTCCCCTTAAAAATTATAGTTTTTATGCATACAATCGAATTTGTTCCCATATAATTATCTATGAAAAACATAAGATAAATGAAATATACATAAGTTTCATAATTTTGATAACACTATTCAGAAACTCTATTTAAATGGACAGGTTAATAGATTGTGGAGCACTTGAACTCCATGTTGTGTGCAACTCAATCTATTGAATTTATTTAAAAATAAAACGTACTATGATATCTTGGGGTGTTATAGTTTGAATGCTCAATTTTTGGATATTTCATATTGAAATTTTAAAATAAAACCAATATGTTCTTAAATTGGGTTAAATATGGGAAATAATTCCCAGGTAATTATTCTAAACCATTGTTTCTATCCATAAACTTGTAGTGATTTAGAATTATGTTGGAGGTCATTAGTGATCAGGTTTGATATTTGTGTAATTTCATGTTCAGTTTATTCTGACATTATATATTTTTTATTATAAATATTATAAATTTCACGTAGTTTTAGATAAAATGAATAATATATATAAAATTTGGCGTTTAAAAATTCCTTTAATACATTTTTTATTTTTTAAAAATTTTGATTCAATATTTATAAATATTTTCGAAATGATTTTTCAAAAAACAAAAATTATGAGTGAATTAAAAATTATAATATTTAAGAACTATTAGATGGATATAAATACTAAACAAACCATTTATAATTTAATGCACATATAAATGTAACACCATAATAATTTACAAATAGATTTAATATTGAATGCATAAAACACTAAGTCTCTACAAAACACCACTTTGTTATAACCTATTCAAATAAACATAATTTCCCCACCTCTGTGATTTCAATTTTGAAAAACTATCATACACGGTTGCGTTCAATAAGATATTTAGAGTCTGATAAGGAAAACTTAATTTTTGGGGAATAATAACATACTTGTATGAATAGTAACATACACTTATGAATAGTAATGAATAGTAAATGAGCCAAAAAAATAGAAACTTTTCCCATGAATGTATAAATACAATTTAGACATCTTAAAAGTGAAAAACGATCATAGTATAAGTATTGGTATTTTTTTATGTAATAAATATTTTGAAAATTTTTATGATTAATTTAATTATTTAAAATGGAAATTTATTTTCATAAAATTTAATCGTGATTTTATATTTTATTGACTTTTGGTTATAAGATAATTTTATGGGACCTTTATTAGTTTTTAAAGGTGTAAAAAATTGATTTATAGTTTTAATGTTGTTTTTCTAGAATAAACTAGGATTTTATTTAAAAATAAAAATAAAAAATTTAGAAAATTATTTCTAAATAATGGAGTTCATTTTTTAATTATACTTGTCAAAAATGGATAGGCTGAAGTTTTTGGGTTTTTTATAAAATGCTCGAATTTTTTATGAATAGTGAAATACGGTAAAATATCATATATACAAATTATCAGATAAATACACTATTTATGATATCATGTGTGATGTAAGAACACTTGGTTAGAACTCACATTCACTTATTACTATTAGGGGTCACATTAATCAAAACTATTGGCTGTTTTGGGGGAAATAATAAAATAATGAATAAAATATTAAAAATCCACTCCTCTCATCCACTACACCCCCCTCACTCCCTCTTCTCTTCAATTCTCTAAAGCCATGTGCCTTGTCAATGATATTCCAAAATACCCTTTATTAGTCACTCCCCACGTCTATGAGCTCTTGGTCTTTCAAAAATACCAAAACCCCTCCCCTTAAGGAGGTTCTCAAGGATGTGGATTCAAGAGGTAAATTCACATTCTATTTCTTTCAATTTCATTTCATGTTTCTTTATATTGTCATCTTCTCCACATATCCTCTATCAAAATTACCATTATAACTCCATTATCATCTATATACTAGAATTATGTCAATTTAATTGAACAACCATCATCAATATCCTTACTCTCTCTCATTTATTTTATAAACGAAATCATCATTCGGGAGGTGCTAATTTAAAACCTTTAAGGACAGAGAAGTTTCATTCTTCAATTTCTCCTTAATTAATAGTCATGAAACCCTTTTTTATGGTTTAACTAGACTATAATATATGTATTATAACCTAATTGATATTCAAGAACCAGTATATGAACATAATATTAAATCATATGAGAAAAATAGTTCCTAATAATCAAAATACCACTAAAATAATCTAAGTGCTTGTCATTAAAATTTCATCTAATGATTTATCCTCATTACATCTAACAAAATGATATAAATTAATATTAACACATATTTATATTTATAAATAATTTTTAAATTCAATTCTACAGATTTACATCCATTCCACATGAACTCCATTACATAAAAACAAGTGAACTGATTATGAACTTAAAGAAAACGAACACTCCAAAAGGACAAGATTAAATATTATAACTTATCATCAAGAACATAAATAAACTAAAAAAACAATTATAAAAATATATAAGTCAAATAGGTTTTGAATTAAGTTATTAATAAGTCTAATTTTATATTCCATGAACTTAAGTTTGACAGCAGAACACATTCAGACTGAAGGTAAGAGTTTCTTCATCTCACTTTCATTCTTTTGAGATTTTCTGTATTCCCTGATAATACTTTTGTATGGTGTATGTATACTAAACATTGATGTAAAAAATCATGAATATATTTAAGTTCATGGTATTCAATTTATCATTTAAATATTATTAATTTTGGGTCATACGAATCGATTGATTACAAAGTTATAAGGGTTTTCCACCCGAACCTCCATTTTCTTTCGGGTAACTTTTATTATATACCCACCTAAATGAATTATTATTTATTCTTATATACTCCACATACTTTTTGAACGATCTATATCTATTTAACAACTATAAAACTCCTTTATTTTATAGGTATTCACATTTTTTTAAAGGAACATTCAAAATTTTATTGCCATAAACAAACCCGATTCAATGGATCTTTTCAAATTCTTACCCATTTTCAAGTGCACACCATAATTTGTTTTAAGACAGAATTAATTTTTTAAAAACACTCATTTTATCATGAAAAATGATATTGGATAAATTCAGGATTTAATATAACAGACTTTCCTTTCCACTTTAAAATTCCCTTTAATACTTTAATTAAAATTCTCTAAAATGTTTTTTATAATGAATCATAAGAACTCATTTTACATGATTTCATTTTAGTGGGACATTATTTATGAATAAAATATATTGTGAATTTCCTAGTCTTTTATATTCTCAGATATTCATTTTTAAAAGCTGATTTCATGGCAACTATAAATGATTTTCCAAAAAAACTATTCTTTCAAAAGTAAAAAGGATTTTTCTCATCTCATAGAAACTTTTATGATATATATGCCTTGTTCACCACTAATTTCTTTCTTGTGATTTATGTGATTCCATTTGGAATATCATATAAATAGTATCCTTATTCCCATGATATTATAAGGGATTATAATTTGAATATTTCAAGGTGGTATGGGACACTTTGGAATGTTTAAAGATTATTTACCATAAGTTTTTTTAAATGGTCTCTTTTAAAAGTATCTTCATCTATGTTAACATAATAAGTTGAATATTTTAATTCATTGAGGTTTATCTCATATGATTCCATCCACCATGTTTTATTTAATGTTTTATGATTAGTTTCAATGTGGATGTTCTATCTTAAAACCATTCACAAATTTACTCTGAATGGTTAGTGTTTATGCTTAACATTTAGGAAACTTTTTTACATTTCATATGTTAGTTTCAATATGAATGTATATGTTATTTATGTTTCTCCGCATTCATATGAGGAATTAATTGGACTTCTCATGTGATGTTTGGGGCCCTCTATATCCCCTCGATGCATCGGTACATCTCATGAGACAAATAGACATGGACTTAGCCAAGACCTTTCCAATTTTAATATATGGTTTTGGCCAAGGCCTTAATAATTTTTAAAAGTCTCGGATGAGGCATTGATGGTTAGAATGTCTGGAATTTTCAATTCCCTCATTAAGAAGAAATAAATTCATAGTTTATGCGGTTGTTTGACAAGTATAATAACCATGATTATGTTTTTTTATAGAAATATTTACACAACTCATATTCCTTCCATATTATGTTCACGTTCATTTTTAATGGAATGTGTTTTAAGTTATTCACCATGACTAATGTTTCTGATTATGATATCTTCTACTGAATTGATTACCCTTGATGAGAATCTTATCCCACCCCATTCTTATGTTTCACTTTCTCTGGACATGAGGAACTTTTTTATGAGTGTCCTGTAGGGATAAAATTAGAGTTGGGGATGTTTCTAATAAAAATTAAATGTTGTATTTATTTTCAAGTTGTATTGTTAAACCTATGTATATATTTGGTTTTCCAAAACTATTAAACTACTAGGTCCTTTGGGATTTCATTCCTTGTAATCATTCTAATGTTTTAAAATAATGAACCGGCTCTCGGATTCTAGTGTTGGGGCGTTACAGTTGGTATCAAATGAAGTTTAGTAGAAAACATAGAAAGTAGATTTAGAAAAAATATATTAGGGAAAACCCCTAAGGTATTCTATGAGGATAAACATAAAATAACATCCATAAATCAATGTAAGGGATAGATTATGTGGATATTTCTGGAAAATACATCCATGTCTGGATACTACAAGTGGACGTGGTTTTAATACAGATGTACCTTGGAGTAAAAACTCTCACAGGTTTTTTTCAGAAAGACCCGGGGTATCTTGGTGCATGACAAGGAGTCTTACTATGAACCTGGTTTGAAAATCCTAGGGGATGTGCTTAGGATAATTCACATTTTATTTACCCACCATTATGAAGGATTTATACCCCCAAAGTAATGAAAGTATATGGTTTTAGGATTTATGATGAATAAATTTATGCTATATCCTATACCATGTTTAGAGTCATAGAAAGTTCATAATGTTATGAGATAATATATAATATAGAATTGATTAGAAATTGTTCCTAGCATAAGGAATGAGAAATTCAAAAATGCACGTGATGTGGAGACCAAGAAGGATCATATCCTTAATGGTATTAAGCCATCATTTAAAAGTAATATTGTCTCCCAAGTATCCTCATCATATGAGGAAATAGTATCATGTGTTGACAAGGTATGTAAGGACTTCTCTAAGTCCTATGGATTTGAATGGAAGAAAAATAAGAATAGGATGGTAGGAAAATATGGATAAATGGAAGAAGGGAAAGAATTATTTTCCCAAATGTGGTAATTGTGGAATGAAAAATCTTGGTATATTCTTGAGAGGAAAAGGAGTTTTCTTCAAATGTAGAGAAAAATCCCTCCATACACATAATTGCGAGACAAGGAAATAATTTTTTTTATATTCAATGAATCAACTGCAAGGAGATAGGACACTATGCGAATCAATGTCCCAAGAGTCAAAGGAATATACCCAAAATGTTGATTCTAGGTAATGACCAAGTTATGGTGCTGCAGTAGGTAAAGTAGAATGCTTAATATGCCTAGTCTAGAATCATGTCATTTGAATTTTTTTCAGTAATGTACTGGTTATAAGAATAATGAGTTATATAAGGATTATATTGTAGTATAATTTCATTAAGTATTTGAGGTCATATGATGAATGGTACAAAGGGAAAGTGATTCAGTAGAAAGTTAAGCTTTTTTAAAAACATATGATTGATGGAAATACAACCGTTAATATATATCTAATGTTGAGATAATGATGAATAAATGATTTTTCTGATAGGTATTGAATAACATACTTCTAATTCGTGACTTGTTGTGAAGTGTTCTATTCTATCGTTGATGTAGTTTAAAAAATTCTATTTAAAGGAAAATATCCAATAACATGTATCTTACTTAAGGAATGGTGAAGAATGCATATTTCCAATATGATTTTTATAGTAATTAAAGTTATTACCATATTTCAAAAGGATACAAGATAAAGTAATTCACATGTTTAGAATGTGAAAATTCTGAGCTTCTTCATGTTGATTAAGGGTTAATGATATGTTCATCTTGGAAATTTATAAACCTTCATTATAATGTGTTTAATAGTTATATTTTAGAAATTTTAACCATTTATAAAATCATTCAAGTTGATCATTGTATGAGGTTTTAGAGTTTAATGTCACTACGTAATGGTTTGATTATTCTTTCATGACCATGTTGTCCAATTAGAATGTGTTGTTTTTAGTAATCGATGAATTTACCTTTCCTCTCATTAATATGATATTTTAACCATATTCTTGTTGTGGGTTTCCCATAAGGTAATTTTCAAGTGTTAACCATTAACTTTCAAAGTTCAATTTCAAAATTCAAGGATGAAATTTTTGTAAGGTGTGGATAATATAACACCCCATGAATTTACAAATAGATTTAATATAGAATGAATGAAACATGGAGTATCAACAAAACAATGCTTTTTTATAACCTAGCCAAGAAAACATTATATTTCCACATTTGTGATTTGAATTTTGAAAAACTGACATACATAGTTGCGTTCCATAAGATATTTAAAGTCTGATAAGACAAACTTAATTTTTGGTGAATAATAACATACCCTTAAGAATAGTAAAAAACCCTTATTAATAGTAATGAATATTAAATCGTCCAATAAAATATAAACTTCACCCATGAATGTATAAATACAATTTAGTCATCTTATAAGTGAAAAAATGATCATATTATAAGTATTGGTAATTTTGTGTGTCATAAATATTTTAATTACAACTTTATGATTAATTTAATAATTTAAAATGGAAATTTATTTTCATAAAATGTAATCATAAATTTTTATTTTATTTTCTTATGGCTATAAAATAATTTTATGGGACCTTGATTAAATTTTCAAGGTTTTATAAACCGAGTTATCATTTTAATTTTGTTCTTTTAGTAAACAATGATTTTATTTAAAAATTAAATGAAAAATATTTAAAAAAAATATTTGAAAAAAATGGAGTTCATTTGTAAATTATACACGTTGAAAAATGGTTATGATTCATTTTTGGTATTTTTTCTAAAATACTCAAATTTTTTATGAATAGTGAAATACAGTAACATACCATATATACAAATTATCAGTTAAATACAGTATTTATGACATCACGAGTGATGTAATCACACTCGGTTTGAACTCAAATTCAATTATTATAATCAATGGTCCCATGAATCAAAACTAATAGTTTTCTTGAGCGAAATAATAAAATAATGAATAAAATATTCAAAATTAACTCTCCTCTACTATAACCCACTCCACTCCCTCTTCTCTTCACTCCTCTAAAGACTTGTTCCTTGTCTAATATCTTCCCAAATACCCTTCCTTAGTCACGCCCCACTTCTAGGATCTATTGGTCTTTCCAAAAGTCCAAAACCCATTCCATTAAGGAGGTTCTCAAGGTGGTAGATTCAATAGGTAAATTCACATTCTATTTCTTTCAATTCCATTTCAAATTCCTTTCTATTATTATCTTCTCCTCACCTCCTCTTTCCAAATGGACATGATAACTCCATTATAATATATATACATGAATTATTTGATGTTAATTTAAGATCCATCATCAATATAATTACTCTCTCTCTCTCTCTCTCTTATTTTATAAACAAAATCATCGTTCGTTAGGTGCCAATTTAAAACCTTTGTGGATGACAAAGTTTCATTCTTCAATTTGTCCTTCATTACTGGTCATTAAACCATTTATATGGTTTTACTAGACTATAAAATATATATAATAAAATACTTAATATTCATTAAATATTATATTTACATAATATTAAATCATATTACAAAAATAGTTTATAATAATCAAAATACCGCTAAAATAATCTAAGTGTTTTTCATTAATATTTCATCTAATGATTAATCCTAATTACATGTAAAAAAATGATATAAATTACCATTAACAAATAGTTATGTTCATAAATAATGTTTAAATTAAATTCTGAATGTTAAAATTCCTTCCACACGAACTCCATTACATAAAAACAAGTGACCCAACTGTAAAAAAAAAAGAAAACGAACACTCCAGAATGAATGAATTCAATATTATAACTTATCAATAAGGGAAACCATGAGCTAAAAAATTATGATAAACTAAATACATGTCTAATAGGTTCTTAATTAATTTATTAATAAGTATAATTTCATGTTTGAGGACCTTAAGTTTGACAGTAGAACACATTCAGACTTAGGGTAAGGGTTTCTTCATCTCACTTCCATTTTTGTGATATTTTCCATATTTTCTACTAATACTTGTTCATGGTGTCTGTATACTGACCATTGATGTAAAATATCATTAATATATTTATTTTAATGTTATTAAATGTATGATTTGAATATTATTATTTTTTGGGCACATGAATCGATTGATTACAAAATGATAAGGGTTTTCCACCCAATCCTCCATTTTCATTCGGAATACTTTTGTCATCTACTCACCTCAATGAAATCATTATTTATTATTTTTTAATTAACATATATTTCGATTTAATTTTCTATATATTTTTACCAAAAATAATTCTCCTTTATTTTATGGGGATTTACATGTTTTGAAAGGATCATTTAAAATTTTTTCCTCATAAACAAACCCGATTCAAGGGATCTTTTCAAATTCATACCCATTTTTAAGTGTATACTAGAATCTATTTTAAGACACCAATAATTTTTGTAAAATCACTCATTTTATCATGAAAATAGATCTTCGATAATTTCTAGATTTAATATAACAAATATGCCTTTCCACTTTAAAATTCTCTTTAATACTTTCATTAAAATGCTCTAAAATGTTTTTTTTCTAAAGAATCTTAAGAACTATTTTTACATGATTTCACTTCATTGGGACATCATTTATGGCTAAAATATAATTTCAATGTCCTAGTATTTTATTTTCTAGTATATTAGTGTTTAAAATCGGATTTCATGGCAAATATAAATGATTTTATAGAAGAACTCTTCTTTCAAAAGTAAAAAGGATTTGTTTCATCTCACATAAAATTTTATAAGATATATACATTGTTGACCACTTATTTATTTTTTGTGGTGTATGTTGTAGAGAACCGAAGCTTGACGTACATGGAAATTACATTAATTTTGTGGAATACTTAATACATAACAAAAATAGACACACAAGGACCGTAATAGTTTAGTTCCTATGGAAACATGGAACATAATCTTCTAATCTTGGTGAAAGATCCTCAACATCTCCCATAAAGATCTTCCCTTTTTTCCTTACCTAAAACCTTTCCTTATATCTTGGGGAAAATAAAACATAAAAAGTTTGAGCTCATATGCTCAGTAAGGGCAACCATAGTGAACATAATACAATCTATAAAAATTTGAAAGCAAATACTTGAACATGAAATTTAAACATCAAAATCTTGAGCAAAGACATAAATCGTGGAAGTACATAAGGAATATATCATAATGGAACATAAATCATGATAAAATATAATGGGAATAAAACATGTAATTTTCGCAACCATTCAGCACATGTTATGATTTCCATAGTAGCCAAGGCATTGCTTCCAAGACCATCGTAGTGGACAAAGTCCCTTTCTGAATCGATTTCACTCCTCGTTTTAGTCCTGTCACATTGAACCAGATTAACTTACCGTTCCAGCCATATCTATCTCATGAGATATAAATCATTACCCAATTCATTGTAGGGAGATATAGTTCCCACCCATCTCATAATTAAATCATTCTTACTTGTGCCATAAAATAAACCTACATCATTCATAATAACCCAACGAATAAAATGAGTTTCATAAACATCATCCCATCATCACATAATCCATATAAAAGAAAGGGATATCATTTCATAATAAAAAGTTAAACCATGTAAATCATAGAGTCATTATACTTGAAACATACACTTATGAAATAATGTCATCTTAGTTGGAAAAATGGTTTTGATAAAACACTTGAAATGAATTCTTGAAAAAAATATCCTTTCTTCTTCAAAATCATTTTCTTTTCACAAAATGCCATGAAATTTTGAAAGAAAAGTGTTTTGTTGAAATTAATCTTGAAATCTTGTGGAGTAATATTTTTGAAAATAATGAGTTATAAAACCGTAAAAATCCCTTCATGTCGTACAAGTTAAAAAAACATTCTTCTCATACTTTTTCCGGAAAAGACAAAAAAGTACCTCGTAACATAAACAGAAGAAAGATTCATTACATATCATGTAGTAAAAGTCAAAATGGGTAAAAAGGACTTTAAAAATACATGAAAACACTTTTATGAAACATGGACATGGATTATAAAATTAACCCCAGTAAATACTTACGAATAATTAATCTCGGATAAAAATGAGATTTGCAAAATTATGCCTTACCTTAGGTTGGATATGCTTTGTATGGATCCGAACCTCTTGTATAATGATTTAAATAATGTCATTGACTTATTACATAATCATATTCATTATTATGATATCATATATGTTTCAATTATGACTTTATATTACTCGTTCTTTTGTAAATTCCATGTTAAAGCAGTGTTTGGGGTAAAATCATTTCATTTATCATATGTGTTTTGACTTTTCGTTCTTGATATTATTACCTATATCCTGATTTACATAATTCCAGAATGTAAAACATGATTTATATATACATATATATTATAGATCGATAAAAGTAATGAAATACACCGTTCCTGGAGATGGTAGACCGTACGTACGCATGAACACTGTTTTCGTTTCCTTATTTAATCGAATGGAATTAAGTAGATGACATACATATATATATATCCAGTATCATTATTATGTCATATATTTCATGATGACTTATTATATATACTTTATAATCATTCATGAATGGTTAACATGGAGAATGAATCTTATCGTGTCGTGGAGACGGTAGTCCGTACGTACGCACGAGCGATGATATCATTCCCAGGATAGTGAAATTGTATTGAAGTGTATGTATAATATTTCAGAATCAATATCAATTTACAATAATTATATATAGTTATTTATTTACACCATTATACTCATCCAAGTAAGGTGGTGGTCGAAAACAGATTACACCACGGCGTGGAGATGGTATTCCGTACGTACGCACGCGCAGTGATTTCTTTTTACGTAGGATGGATAGAATGTGAAATAGGGTTGTTTGATATTTATAATAGAATATCAGTATATGAGTGATACTTATTTAATAACTTCATAATTAAACAATGAAATAAGAATAAGTATAAGAAGAAATAAAGTTGAAAGAATCAGTAACAGACATTACCTCTTCTTTGAAGCGCCTCTTTGAAACCTCCTCTTAGGGTACTTAAATTGGTCTTTGAAGAAGCCCAGGACCTCTAGAATGTTTCTAGGGAAGTATATAAGGGAAATGGCCAGAGTTTTTCCTATATTCAAGGCTCAAAATTGTGTGAGGAAGAGAGGGAGGAGGTGCCCTTTTATAAGGGAGGAGAGGGGCACCTTTGGAATCCTCAAATATATTAGTTTAATATAAATTCAAACCCCTCATAAAAACCTCCAAAAAGTACTAAATTATAATATTAGATGATATAGGGTTGTAATCTCATCAACCAAAAAAAATTATACATGTAGGAAATTTATTTTAAACATTATCAACTTGATTTATCCTTATTTAATCTATTAAATTTTATTTGTGGTAATAAGATTCTAAATTTTAAATTGTTATAATTAATTAATTATGTTATGTGAATTATCTATAATTGGATAATTTTTGACATTATAGACAATATAAATTTCAATTTATAATTTTTAAATATTTTTTTGATTTTTAAACAATTTAATTATATGTTATTTTTATAAAATAACAATAGCGTCAATTTTAACACTATCCATTTATTTGAATTTAAATTAAATCCAAACAAATGATATATTCAAAATAAAATTTTTAATAGGTTCCAAACATGTCATAGTAATATGTGAAATTACTGGAGTACATTAAATAGTTCATATAATATTTATTTTAATATTTTTAAAACCATTTATTTTGTATATATCTTAATAAAATAATTAGTACAACATTTTTGTATAATTATTTAATATACTTATTTGATGCATAAAAATTAAAAATAAAATCCTTTTATGAATATAACTATCAAATATTTTGTAATAATAATTTTACTAGAATTTATAATCTTAAAATAACAACATGAAAATTGTTATCTTTATTAAATTATGAAGGTGACAACTTTGGAATAATTTAAAAGAAAATAGTATAAGTGTCATAATCGCCTTAATAAACATCCAAATGGTCAAAATTCGGCCAGTGGATGATTAGGGTTTATATATACACTACTAATAAGTTTTGTGCATATTTTTGGGCCTTTTGATATGTATTACTATTTCAATAAAAACTATATTATTGATTTTTCAATAAATAAATAATTTCTGCATCATTAATGTATAAGATAAAAAGGTAATTAAATAACTCTTAAAATTTAAAAATAAATTACCATGATAAAGAAAAAAAATTATCTTTCAAATGAGTATTTATAACCGAATTTATATTCTGTATAAACTTGTATTAAAAATACATCAATTATTAATGTTGAGTGAGACATATTTCACTTTCCTTTAAATAAAATAAACTAAAGGTCTTAATCACCTCCAAGTGAGTTATAATGGATTCCATTTCGACCCAAATATGACTTAGGAAGAAATATAATCATCCAATTGTATTAATACAAGTGTTAGGGTAATTTTATAATATTATATTTACCCTTAATTACCTGATTTACCTTTTACTATGGTAAACAAAATTTACCGTAGTAACTATTCAAAATGCCCAAAAATAAAAAGTAGTCTATTAATATAATTTGGACCCACTGATTCAAATATGGAATCGATTTTTCCAAATTCAATACACAGAAGTTTCAGGAATTAAATTAAAATTAATCCTGTTGTCGAAAGAAAACGGGTTTTTGTTTAAAACATTGCAAAAGATTTAATTGATTTAACCTACGAATTCAAGGTAAAGTCAATTATAATGAAATAAATTACATTAAATGGTAAAAATATATTCTATTTATACTTTAAACCCATTCAATATTATAATTTAACAACATAAATTATTACGATGAAAACAGTTGTTTTAATTAAAATATAGCGTGTTTTTACTATTCATTAAAATATCAAAGTTATCAGAATAATATGAAAAATTTATTCAAGGTAAAATTTTATATCTTGATTCCAAAGAATAATTTTATTTTGTAAAATTGAACATATAAACATGTCAAAAATTAAATTTAAAATGGTTGCGCCATCCAAAGGTGGCAAAACTGCATTTTTTGAAAAATACATATTTTACCCGAAAAATTTGTTTTGTTCTTATACCATGTTATACAAAATGTGTAAGATGAATAATAATGTTATAAAATCAAAATTTAATTAATACTATTCATAACATCTACTTCATAAAAATATTATAACCATATATCGTTGTTTAGTGAAACATGGTATTGCGTACAACACACGCTATCGAGGAAGGTCGCGATTGTGTTTCATGTAAGCCAAGTCAGGGTTGCGTATACTGCAAGATAATAAGGTGTTGCATATAGTGAAAGATAATATTTGTGTAGAGTACAATAGGAGACATCAATGAAATTAAAAATAATATTTTTCATAAAATCTCGGGGTGTTACATTCTACCCCCCTTAAAATGAATTTCTCCCTTGAAATTCGTCGGAGTTATAAATGTTTTACTACTCGAAAGTTTTAATATAAACCCACATCGCAAAAAGGAATAAAAAAACATCATTTTAAAAAGTGAGGTATGAAACATATTGGTTACCCAAATTAACTCATCACTGGGTTTTCACGTAGGAGAACATAGGTGAAAATATGGATATGGAAGAAAAATCTAACCATCAAGTTATGATGGAGAGTGGTAGAGAACATTGCTATGAAAAAGCCAACAATCACAAAGCCATAGATTTGCGATGATCTAGGGTACCATCTGATTCATCAGATATAAGGGCACTAGGACAACATTTTTGGTTTTCAAGATCATTTCCCTAAAGTTGAAGAAATTAGAATTAGAAGAAATACATTCGTGATTTTGGTACAGTCTCACCGTTGGTCGTTCCTTGGACAATTTCTAGTTCATCTCTTAAAGAAATGAAGTTGAATTTGACATTCGTGAAGTGTTAGAAGATCATGTGATAGAATTATGGGTCATTCCATCTATCTCAAACAAAAGGTTAGAAAATGTTATCAAAAATACATAAGTCCGTCTATAGCAAGATTAATCATATATGGTTCCTAAAATGGACTTATAATTCATATATCATACTGCTTAATATAATAAAACTAGTTTCTACTAAACAAGGACTTCATGTAGGCCAGTGGTAGGCAATAAAGGCCTGTCGTGCTTCGGTTGTGGGTTTGATTCCCACAGCCTTGTCCGATGCGATGGGTTATCGCACGTCCTGCAGGTTATCCTTCTTCTAAAACTACATCATTATAACATTCCATCAATAATATTGACAAAAAGTTGTAGACTTAAACAATACTGTATCACGTCCAACATAAACCATTCCAATCTTTAGGCTTATCCAAAATACTTCTGTCCATGCTCATAGTATAAAGAAAACAATTACTAGAAAGGTTATCTACCAAGAATGTGAATACAAGCATTTATCCCACATATATCATAAGATATAACTTGTTGGTCACATTACAAACACATGAATACCTTAGTCATGTATTCTCTTGAGAAATAAATTACTATAGAACCTTAGTGGAAACATGAATGCTATCAAAATGTAACTCTTTCCACATACCAAAATCCCAAAAATTAAATTTACTCAAACCATGATATCACTTTTTCCTTATATCATTCATGAGATCATGAATACAATCAAACATCTCATTATCTTCTTATCCCTTCATTATGCGCATATAATCTAATTTTCAAAAATATCTGAATAACCTTCCATGGTTACCAGTACCATTCAACATATACTTTCAAATACTTTAGGTAAAACAATAGTGTAACAATCCTTAGATGATTATTTATTCCTTAGTACCATACATTATTACTTATAAATATACAATCATTACACTAACTTCTTAAACCACTAGCCGAGATTCATCATTTCTTTCATCTCATATTTCCTTTTTAGTCTCTTCATCATCATCCACATAAATACTACTCATGTGACCATGCTGATTCTCTTCCAGAGATTTTCCCTTAGGGAATTGGTCTGCATAATGCCCATACATTCCACATTTAAAACATCTAATCATTGTTGATGTCGTAGCAATACCATTATCCTTGTCCATGGTGTTAAATGAACCTTTTTATTTGCACTTACTGGATTTGTGTCCTTATTTTCCACACCCAAAGCATCTTCCAGTTCCTTTGAAACAATCTCCCGGATGCCTCTTCCCACATGATTTACATGAGGGAAATTGAACTTTCTTTCCTCTATGATCATCATGAAACTCCATCTTTCTCTTATTATCTGAGTCGTGAAACTTACCAAAGTTGAGATTATTGATCATATTATGAGATTGATGATTAGGCATAATAAAGATGTTTGGACTTCCAAATCCTGTTTCATTTGGTTGCTCATGAAGAATATCATTCCATTGTTCGTCATATCCTCCATTATTGTGAATCTTCCTGTTTCCAGCCATTTTCTAAAACCCAAAAAGAATAGTGTGAGAGGCAAAAATCATGCTAGGGAAAACAAAATAGTAAAGGGGGAGTACCCTCAATATCTATCATCATAGGTTAAATTCTAAGATCGTTACCGTAGTTCTAGAACTATATCCTATACGTATACTTATCCTTAGGGACATCCCTAGACATACCTTAGAAATATCTCTAGGGATCTCACTAACGTTTTCACATCCTAGTTTCCAAAGGTTGACTAAACCTTTCCTCTGATACCAAATGTAGATACCCGAAGCTTGACGTACATGGACATTACATTAGTTTTGTGGAATACTTAATACATAACAAAAACAGACACACAAGGACCGTAATAGTTTAGTGCCTTTGGAAACTTGGAACATAATCTTCTAATCTTGGTGAAAGATCCTCAACATATCCCATAAAGATCTTCCCTTTTTTTATTAACTAAAACCTTTCCTTATATCCTGGGGAAAATAAAACAAAAAAAAGGGTGAGTTCATATTCTCAGTAAGGGCAAACATAGTGAACATAAAACAATCCATAAACATTTGAATGCAAAAACTTGAACATGAAATTTAAACATTAAAATCTTGAGCAAAGACATAAATCATGGAAGTACGTAAGGCATTTATAATAATGGAACATCAATCATGATAAAATATAATGGGAATAAAACATGTAATTGTGGAAACCATTCAGCACATGTTATGATTTCCATAGTAGCCAAGGCATTGCTACCAAGACCATCTTAGTGGACAAAGTCCCTTTCTGAATCGAGTTCACTCCTCGTTTCAGTCCTGTAACACTGAACCGGATTAAATTATCGTTCCATCTATGTCTATCTCATGAGATATAAATCATTACCCAATGTATTAGAGGGATATATAGGTCCCACCCATCTCATAATGAAATCACTCTTACTTGTGCCACAAAATAAACATACATCATTCATAATAACCCAATGAATAAAATGGGTTTCTAAAACATCAACCCATCATCACATAATCCATATAAAATCAATGGATATCATTTCATAATAAAAAGTGAGACCAGGTAAATCATAGAGTCATTATACTTGAAACATACACTTATGAAATAATGTCATCTTAGATTGAAAAATGGTTTTGATAAAACACTTGAAATGAATTCTTGAGGAAAATATCCTTTCTTCTTCAAAATCATTTTCTTTTCACAAAATGCCATGAAATTTTGAAAGAAAAGGGTTTTGTTGAAATTAATCATGCAATATTGTGGAGTAATCTTTATTAAAATAATGAGTTATAAAACCATAAAAATTCGTTCATGCCGTATAAGTTAAAAAAACATTCTTCTCATACTTTTGCCGGAAAAGTCAAAAAAGTACGTCGTAACGTAAACAAAAGGAAGATTCCTTACATACCATGTAGTAAAATTCAAAAAATGGGTAAAAAGGACTTTAAAAATACACGAAAACCATTTTATAAAACATGGACATGGATGATAGAAATAACCCCAGTAAATACTTATGAATAAGCAATCTCGGATAAAAATAAGATTTGCAAAATTATCCCTTACCTTAGGTCCGATATGCTTCGTATGGATCTGAACCTCCTGTATAATGATTTAAATATTGTCACTGACTTATTACATAATCATATTCATTGTTATTATATCATATATGTTTCACTTATGACATTATATTACCCGTTCTTTTGTAAATTCCATGTAAAAGCAACATTTTGGGTAAAATCATTTCATTTATCGTTTGTGTTTCGACTTGTTGTTCTTCATATTATTACTTATCTCTTAATTTATATAATTCCATAATTTATAACATGATTTATATATACATATATATTATAGATTGATAAAAGGAATGAAATACACCATTCATGGAGACGGTAGACCGTACGTACGCATGTACGCTGTTTTTGCTTCCTTAGTGAATTGAATGGAATTAAGTAGATGACATACATATATATATATATATATATATATATAAATCCAGTATCATTATTATGTAATATATTTCATGATTACTTATTATATATTCTTTATAATCATTCATGAATGGTTAACATGGAGAATGAATCTCATCACGTCGTGGAGACGGTAGTCCGTACGTATGCATGAGCGATGATATCATTCCCATGATCGTGTAATTGTATTGAAGTGTATGTATAATATTTAAGAATCAATATCAATTTATAATAATCATATATACTTATTTATTTACACCATTATACCCATCCAAGTAAGGTGGTGGTCGAAAACAGATTACACCATGGCGTGAAGACGGTATTCCTTACGTACGCACGTGCGGTGATTTCTTTTTCCGTAGGATGGATAGAAAGTTAAATAGGGTTGTTTCATATTTATAAAAACATATCAGTATATGATTGATACTGATGTTATTACTTCATAATGAAACAACTAAATAAAAAAAGTAAAAGAAGAAATAAAGTTGAAAGAATCGGTAACAGACATTACCTCTTCTTTGAAGCGCCTCTTTGAAACCTCCTCTTAGGGTACTAAAATTGGTCTTTGAAGAAGACCAGGACCTCTAGAATGTTTCTAGGGAAGTTTAGAAGGTAAATGGGTAGGGTTTTTCCGAGATTCAAGGCTCCAAATTGTGTGAGTAAGAGAGGGAGGAGGTGCCCTTTTATAAGGGAGGAGAGGGGCACCTTTGGAATCCTCAAAAATATTAGTTTAATATAAATTCAAACCCCTAATAAAAACCTCAAAAAATGACTCAATTCGAATATTAGATGAGATAGGGTTTTAATATCATCAACCAATAAAATTTATACATGTAGGGATTTTATTTTAAACATTATCAACTTGATTTATCCTTATCTAATCTATTAAAAATTATTTTTGGTAATAAGATTCTAAATTTTAAATTGTTATAAATAATTACTTATGTTCTGTGAATTATCCATAATTAGATAATTTTAGACTATATAAATTTAAATTTTTAATTTTTAATTTTTTTTGTGATTTATAAAGAATTTAATAATATGTAATATTTATAAAATAACAATAGTGTCAATTCTGACACTATCCATTTATTGGAATTTAAATTAAATCCAAACAAATTATATATTCAAACTAAAATATTTAATAGGTTCCTCACATGTCATATTAATCTTGAAAATTAGTTTAGTACATTAAATAGTTCATATAATATTTATTTTAATATTTTTCATACCATTTATTTGGTATATTTGTTAATAAAATAATCAGTACAACATTTTTGTATAATTATTTAATATAATTATTTGTTGCATAAAAATTAAAAATAAAATCCTATGATGAAGATAAATATGAAAGATTTTATAATAATAATTCTACTAGAATTTATCATCTTAAAATAACAACATGTAAATTGTTATCTTTATTAAATTATGAAGGTGACAACTTTAGAATCATTTAAAATAAAATATTATAAGTGTCATAATCGCCTTAATAAGGAACACAATGGTCAAAAATTAATCCAGTGGATGATTAGGGTTTATATATACACTAATAATAAGTTTTGTGCAGATTTTAGGGCCTTTTGATATGTATTACTATTTCAATAAAAACTATATTATTGATTTTTCGCTAAATAAATAATTTTTGCATCATTAATGTATAAGATAATAAGGTAATCAAATAACTCTTAAAAATTACAAATAAATTACCATGATAAATAAAAACATTTTATCTTTAAAATGATTATTTATAACCGAATTTATATTCTGTATAATCTTGTATTAAAAATACTTTAATTATTAAAGTTGAGTGAGACATATATCACTTTCCTTTAAATAATATAAACTAAAGGTCTTAATCACCTCCAAGTGGGTTCTAATGGATTACATTTCGACCAAAATATGACATAGAAGAAATATAATCATCCAATTGTATTATGGCAAGTGTTATGGTAATTTATATTATATTTACCCTTAATTACCCGATTTACCATTTACTATGGTAAATTAAATTTACCATAGTTACAATTCATAATTCCCAAAAATAAAAAGTAGTCTATTAATATAATTTGGACCCAATAATTTCAAATATGGAATACATTTATAAAAATTCAACACACAAAAGTTGCAGAAATTAAATTAAAATTAATCCCGTTGTCGCAAGAAAATGAGTTTTTGTTTAAAACATTACAAAATATTGAATTGATTTAACCATCGAATTCAAGGTAAAATCAATACTAATGAAATACATTACATTAAATGGTAAAAATATATTCTATTTATAATTTAAAACCATTCAATATTATAATATAACCACATAAATTATTACAATGAAAAAAGTTGTTTTTAATTAAAATATAGCGTGTTTTTACTATTCATTAAAATATGAAAGTTATCGGAATAATATTATAATTTTATCCAAGGTGAAATTTTATATCCTAATTCAAATGAATAATTTTATTTTGTAAAATTGAACTTATAAACATGTCAAAAATTAAATTTAAAATGGGTGCGCCATCAAAAGGTGGCAAAGCAGCATTTTTTGAAAAATACTTATTTTACCCAAAAAAAATTATTTCGTTCTTATACCATGTTCTAGAAAATGTGTAAGATGAATAATAATGTTATAAAATTTAAAATTTAATTAATATTATTCATAACTGCTAGTTCATAATAATATTATAACCATATATCGTTGTTTAGTGAAACCTGGTATTGCGTACAACACACGCTATCGAGGAAGGTCACGATTGCGTGTAATGTAAGCCAAGTCAGGGTTGTGTATACTATAAGCTAATACAGTGTTGCGAATAGTGCAAGATAATCTTGGTGTAGCGTACAACAGAAGACATCAAAAAATTAAAAAGAATATTTTTCATAAAATCTCGGGGTGTTACATATGTACTACACTTTGTTATATAATATCAAGAGTCTACTTATTATCATTATATTCTAAGGGATTATGATTTGAATGTTTCAAGGTGGTATGGGACACTTTGGAATGTTTAATAATTATTTACCTCAAGGATTTTTCAATGGTCTCTTTTAAAAGTATCTTCATCTATGTCAACAAACTTTGTTTAATCTTTTACCTTATTGAGGTTTATATCCTATGATATCATGCATTATAATATATTTAATGGTGTATAATTAGTGTGACTATGGATGTTATATCATAAAATCATTCACCAATTTACTCCAAATGGTTAGTGTTTACGTTTAATGATTGGGGTAAATTATTTACATTTCATATTCTATTTTCAATATAAATGTATATGTTATTTATTTTTATCCCCGATCATATGAGGAATGCATTGACTTATTATGTTAAGGGTGGGGCCTGCTATATCACCTCTATGAATTGGTACATATCAGGAGACAAATAGACATGGACTTGTTTGAGGCCTTTCCCATCTTGATATATGGTTTTGGTCGAGGCCTTAATCATTTTTAGACGTCATGGACAAGGCCTTGATAGTATGTTTTAGAATGTATGGTATATGCATTTACCTCATTATGAAGATAGAAATTTATTTTTCATGGGGTTTTTTACTAGTAGAATACCCATGATTATGTTTTATTATGGAAATATTTTCACAGCTCATATTACTTCCATATTATGTTCAAGTTTATTTTTAAAGGAATGTATTTTTAGTTATTCACCAATGAAAATGTTTATGTTTATGATATCTTCTGCTATAATTATTACCCATGTTGAGCATTTGAGCTCACCCCTTTCTTATGTATCACTTTCTCATGACATGAAGAAATTTATTATGAGTGACCTACAGGGATAAACATAGAGTGATGGATATTCCCAATAAAAATTATCTGTTTTATTTGTTTTCAAGTTGTAATGTTGAACCTATCCATGTTTCTGGTTTTCCAAAACTACTAAATAACTCGGTCCTTCAGGATTTTATTCCTTGTAATCATCCCAATGTATTAAAATAATGAACCGGCTTTGGGCTTCTGGGTTAGGGGAATTATATTTGGTATCAAAAGAAGTTTAGTAGAAAAATTAGAAACTAGATTTAGAAAATGAATATTAGCAAACAAAACCCTAAGGTAGTCTATGAGGATAAACATACAAAAACATCCTTAAATCCTGGTAAGGAATCGATTATGTGGATATTTATAGAAAATATATCCATGTATGGATACTACAAGTGGACGTGGTTCAAGCATAGATGTAACCAGGAGTGAAAGCTTTGACAAGGAGTTTTGGGCTTGACCCGGGGTATCTTGGTGAATGACAATGGACCTTAATGTGCACCTAGTTTGACAATACTGGGGGATATTCATAGTATAATTTACATTTTATTTAACCACCATTATGAAGGATTTATTCCCCCAAAGTAACAAAAGTATATGGTTCGCATATTTACGATGCATAAATTTATGCTATGTTTAATACCATGTTTAGATTCATAGAGAGTTCATAATGTTAAGAGCTAATATATAATATGGAATTGATTATAAATGGAACCTATAAGAAGGAATGATAAGTTCACCAATGCATTTGATGCGAAGAGTAAAATGGATCATATCTCTAATGGTCTTATGTCATCATTTCAATGGAATATTTTCTCCCAAGTATCCTCATCATATGAGGAAATAGTATCATGTATTGACAAGGTATATTAAGACCTCTCTGAATCTTATGGATTTTAAGGGAATCAAAAGAATAAGAGGATGGTAGGGGAAAACATGGATAAAGTTATGGAGGGAAAATTTTATTTTAATACATGTGATAATTTTGGAGGGAAACACATTGGTATATGCTTGGGAGGAAAAAGAGTTTTCTTTATGTTTGGAGAAAAAGGACACCATGATTATGTTTTAGACGTCTTGGCTGAGGCCTTAACAGTATGTTTTAGAATGTACGACATATGCATTTCCTTCATTATTAAGATATAAATTCATAGTTCATGGGGTTATTTTACTAGTAGAATATCCATGATTATGTTTTATTATGGAAATATTTACATAGCTCATATTAATACCACATTATGTTCTAGTTTATTTTTAAATTCATGTGGTTTTAGTTATTCACCATGCCTAATGTTTATTTTTATGATATCTTATTATGTATTGATTACCCTTGTTGAGAATCTACGCTCACCCATTTCTTATGTTTCACTTTCTTAGGACATGAAGAACTTTATTATGAGTGAACTATAAAGATAAACTTAGAGTTGTGGATGTTCAAAATAAAAATTATATGTTGTATTTATTTTCAAGTTGTAATGTTGAACCTATGTACATATATGGTTTTCCAGAACTGCTAAACTATTAAGCCATTTATGATTTGATTCCTTGTAATCATTTCAATGTATTAAAATAATGCACCAGCTCTAGGCTTGTGGGGTCAGGGCATTACAATAAAGATCTTGATTACATGGAATTAACATATTTGGGTTCAACACCGACTTGTAGTGTAATTTTTATCAAAACATAGAAATATCTATATAATTTTTATAGTAATATATATATATATATATATCTTTTTGAAACATATGTTTCCCATCCAGGTATTGTGTCATTTTTTAAGGGTAATATGTTTTGTGGAACTATCTAGTTTATAAAACAATATAAATTTACTATACAATACATTATCATATCAAAATAGCATAAAAGATGTATAAGATATATAATAATTATCAATGTTTTAATGAGGGGTTTAAATTTTGATGATCATATTTTTATAAAAATACTTTCATGGAAGAGTGTGATGAGTATTTTAAAGAGTGAAAAGTTTATCAAAAATTTTATTAGGTAATTTGAAATAATTTATTTTAGTGGAACAATGACATAAAAATTTATTTTACCACCCATCATATATCATGTGTGAAATATAGTATTTGTCTTAATATTAATAAAATTTTAAGCAGACCTGACACATGTACCTAATAAAAAAAGGGTGTAATTAAAGTATATCATGTCATATATTGAAATTTGGTCTTAATTTCGTACCTAGAAGGGTATTTTTAATGAAATTGGGAAAATTTATAGTTTATTTGAAAAATAATAATTTTGAATTTAATGAGAAAACAAGATAACACTTGGAGATTATGATGAAAATAATATGAAAATAATTTATTAAGGTATGCATGGCTGGGATTTGTTTGGTTTAAACTGAGTTTTTTTTGATTTTTCTATTTGTTTCGATATGACACTCATTTTTTTTACATCAATAATGAACAATGATATATATATAGATAAGCTTATATTTGTTTGATTTTTTCTTTTGTCTTGATTTTTTAAAAAATTATTTTTCTAGAAATTTTTGTTGAAAATTGTTTAATTTTTCCTTTTCGGATGTAGGTATGATGAAAACCAAAAAATTTTAAGATACAAGTGGGTATTACACAACTTCTATGTCATTGGAAACATCTTATCTTCTTACACCTTCATCAGGTATTCTCCTTACTTTTTTTATTCTCCCTTCCCTTTCATTTGATGTTGTCTCATATGCTCCCATATTCATTAGGTATGCTCCCCACATTTAGTGCATAACCTTCTACTTTAGGGATGTAAAGAGGGTTATAAAGAGCATATGAGTATTGTACATCATGTTAACATGTGGTGTAACATCATGATATTTTAAAAAGAAACACTATGTTTGATAGCGTACAAGATACACAACATCGAGATTAAACGAATAACTAAATATTTTTATTTCAAAGTGACTATTACAACCAAGATATCAATTTGGAAGGTATGAATAAGAATTAATAATTCAGGAAATAAATATAAAGTTACACATCAAAAGTAAATTTTTGGTAAATGATTATAAAATAATAATATAATAAAGTAAATTTACTCCTCAAAAATATTTTTTATTCAAAAAAGATTTTATTAATTTTTATATATAAATATTATGATTAATTTTTGGATGTTTTAGAAAATTTGTTTGAAAAAATTAAATTAATTTTTGATTTCTGAATTTCTAAATTATCTTATAATTATTTTTTTAGAATTTTCTAAAAATATTCATTTTTCATTGAATAGTGAAAAATACTGATTTTTATTGAAAACTATAATTTTATTTACAAGGTACAATTATTCTTCAGAATAGTTTTAAATTTTTAATTAGTTAATTTATATATATTAATCCAATTATGTTTTTTAATTGGTTTTATAGTATAATTTATTATAGAAATATTTTATATTTAAAAAGACATTTTTTCTGAAAACCCATTTTCCAGTTCATTTTTCTGGTTTAATTTTAAATTAAATTCTTCCACTTGAAGGTTTTGAATTTTTAAAAATGGATTCCATTTTTGGAATAATATTTTATAAATTTATTAATTAGTTTTTTTTTGTTCTTGAAAAATATTAATAGTTAACAAAGTAATTTTTATTAGCATAGTTAAGGGTAAATCTGGTAATATAGGGTAAGAATAATTATGATAAAAATTATAAAATTACCCTAAAACATGTCTTAATATTATAGGATGATTAATTTTAGACCAAAATAATCCTAGGTGAGAATTTATGACCACTTAGAGACACTTGTATGACTTAAATTCCCTTATATAATTTTATTTTAAGAAAATTCAAACTTGTCACACTAATGTTTTTAATACGTATAACATTTTTAATATATGGTAATCCTGAATCCCAGTTCAACCATAATGATTTTTTAGGAGTATATAAAATTTATCATCATATTGGTAATATATTTTTAATTTTAGGGATGAAATAAATACCTAAAAGTCTTGCACAACGATGATGCAGTAATTATTTAATTAATGGAAAAAGTCAAATAAATAATATTAAAAATATTAAAATAAATATAATTTGAGATATCAAAGGTGATAAACGAATTATATAGATAACTATGACATGTAATTTATATAATAAAATTGTTTTTTCTATTTAATTTTTCTCTTTGTTTTGATGTTTTAAAAGTCATAGTAATGCATAATATTAAATTTTACAATAATGGTATTTCATGAATATAATATTTTATTAAATTATTAAAAAATCATAAAAATATTAACTAAGGTCATAGGGGTAATATATGGTATAAAATTTCATACCTTATGCATTTAGTAAGAAAAATTAATTATTTTTCTCTAGAATAGTATTATTAAATTATAATATTTTGAGAAATTCGTAAAGTGCCCTTCACCTCAATTAGGAAAGAGCACCCCTTCCTTCACATCATTTCACCATCATGAGCCTTCTATATCAACCATACTATACCAAATTAATTTCCACGCTTATCTAGACACATTATAGAGGTACTGGTCTCGCCAAAAGTCCATTTCCAAGTTCCATAATGCATCCTCTAAGGAGGTGATATTGAAGAGGTAATTTTCTAAAATCCACCCCTCTCAATTTATTTTCTTCTTTTAATTTCACATCACCCCACTCACCCATTAAGGAATAATAACTTCAGTATAATTTATATACTATAATGTTGTATTTATAACTGAATATCTTCTATCCATTCATTTTCTCGTATCCTATAATTCAATACAAAAAAACCATTGTCCACATTATGGATATTAATTGTCTCAATGGATAAATAATATTTGTTTAACATTACCACCTTTATAGCTGGTCATAAAACTTTTATTTTTGTTAAATTAGATTTTAATAAGTGTAATATAACTTCTTTCATGATTTTTAACTAATATATAGACATGATATTTAATAAAATGAAACTAATTCAGGATGGTTGAAAAAACCACCATAATAAACTAAACAATTATCATTAATGTTTTATCATATAAATTATACTAATTTTAGAAATAAATATGATATATGGGACCATTTTAAATTTTGGAGGTTTATTAATATTATATAATCTCACTTCTGATGTACTATTACCATTTAACAAGAACATCCAAAAATATACACATCTTAATCAACCATGAAACCATGAAACGAATGCTCTTGAAAAAACAATATTAATCTTTATAACTCATCGAAATGGCTATAAATTAAATTAATAAAATTATAATAAATAAATCAGATGAAAAAGAGGTTATTAATTAATTAATTAATTAATCTATGTTTTTTATATAGCACATTAAATGCCTGTGCAGAATGCATTCAAACATAAGGCAAGGGACTCATTAAAAAAATTTATATATTTTAATGATTTATTTTATAAATATTTCTATTTCATATTCATATTTTTAAAATGATATTTATGAATGGACAAGAATTTTTTAAAAATTTAATTTTCTAATTTCTCTCAAAAAATTTAAAAAGAGGATTTTTTTTAATGTTTTATGTAAGGGACTTTATAAAAAATGCTCTTTAATGTATCTTTTTACAATATTCAAAAATAATGTTTCATTAAATATATACAGAAAGAGTAGATTCTATGAATTTTATGATTCCTTATTGTTTTAAATATACATATAAAATATCATATGGTTATTTTCAAAGAAAATTTTTTCCATTTTATCTGCACAATATTATTTCAAAATAAGTTATTTTCCTCAAATAATGTCTTCATGATGTGAGTATTCATATCTTATGATTATTTTATGGTTATTGGTAATTTTTTATGATGATGGTTTGTTCCATTATAAACAAAATAAAATTGGTTTCATGATATCCCTACAATGCATTAGGTATGTTGGAAGTTGACAGTGATGGTTATTCCATGTGTAACTGTGACAGTTACACATAACTACAACCATGAGGGTTATTTTATGGTTGCCATGAGGGTTATGGTAGTTTTGAGGGTTACATCATAATTAAGTATGATAAAATTTTATTCCCCAATTTACATCAATGTTTTATTTATGCTTGCTGTATTTTATGGAAATCTCATGTTTTCACAAATTAAGTTATTGAGGAAAGTATATGTTACTCTTAAGGGTGAGAAGTATATATTTTTTTAAATTAATTCATAATTATTCATAGAAAAATAGTTGTTTCCTTCTAATTATGTCCCTTACTAAGTTTTATGTTCTCATCCCTTGTTAAAAAAAATTTCATAGGTATCTTAGAAGTTCTAAAATGGATGGATTTGTTTAAAAATTTAGCACACATAAAGCCAGTTAGTTATTTTATAATTATTATTTCTGTAAACTCTGATACTATATAAGGTATTTTTCTAATCCCCAAGAACCTAGACCTTAAAAAGATCCTTAGTTATATAATGTACTATGTATTTTCCAATTACCTTTTTTTAAAAAAAAATTACACAATGTGTTTTATTATTGAATATGGAAGTGCTGGTTTGGAGTTTTATATTTGGTATCAAACGAATAGTCTATATAGATTTGCGGATTACGTGTTGTCATTTATTTAAATCTACGTGATAGACTTTTTTTTGAACTTCTATATAATTAAGTTCCCTTATAAGTTCTATCTTTTTTTAATTCTAAACATGTAACTTCATAATTTTATTTATTATGATGAACAAATTGTGAATCCACAATTAATTTAAGGGGGTGGAGATAATGTTACATAATAATATTTTAAAAGAAACACATTCTTCGATATTGTACAAGATACGCAACATCGAGATTAAACAAACAACTAAATCTTATTATTTAAATGTGAGCATTATAACCTAGTAGTTATTTTGGTAGCTATGAATATGAATAACTGATTTATGAAATATATTTATTATTCAAACTCAATATTAATATATTGGTAAATTATTAGAAAATAAAAATATAATATATTAATTTTAATCATCAAAAATATGTTTTCTACAAAAATGGGTATTATTGATTTTCATGAATAAATATTATAATTAATTTCTCGATATTTTGTAAAATATATTTTTAAAAAATCAACTTCATTTCTTGTTTCATCATATTAAAATTATCTAAGGATGATTTTTTGATAATTTCCGAAAAATAATGATTTTTCTATGAATAGTTAAAATTACTAGTTTTTGTTGAAAACTATTTTTTTACTAGGTGAAATTATGCATTGGTATAGTTTTAAAATTTTAATTAGTTGGTCTTTTTATATTAATCAAATTATGGGTTTTAATGGGGTTTATACTTAAAATATGATTTTTTAAAACCATTTTCTGGTGCATTTTTCAATATAATTTTAAATTAAATTCTTCCACTTATCTGTTTTGAATTTTGAAAAATAGATTAAATATTTTTAAATAAAATTCAAAATTTATTAAATAGTTCCCTTTTTTTTGGACGATATGAATATTAAATTTTGTAATTTTTTTCCATGGTTATGGGTAAATCGGGTAATTAAGCAAAAAAATAATTATGATAAAGAATATAAAATTACCATAACAATTTTAATAATTTTATTTTATGACTGAGTATCCACAAAAATCATCCTTTGGGTGAATTTATGACCTATTTAAGCCACTTGGATTAATTTAAGCCCCTTATAGTATTTTATTTTAAGAAAATTCAAACTTGAAATGCTATGGTTTTTAATAAGTATAAAATTTTTAATATATGGTTATTTAGAATCTATGTTCAACCATAAATAGTGTTTTTAAATATAAAATATTTATCTTTATCGTGGTAATATATATTTAATTTTCAAGAAATAAATAATATAGATAACTATGACATCTCTTGGATATAATAAAATAGTTGGTTATAATTTTAATCTCATATATTATGTTTTAAAATTCATAGTAATGAATAGTATTATATTTGACAATAATGATATTTCATGAATATAATATTTTCTTAAATTATTAAAAAAACATAAAACTGTAAAATAAGGACATAAGGGGTAATTTGTTGTCCAAAAGTTCATTTCTTGTGTATTTAAGGAGTATTTAAAATTATTTTTCTATAGAATAGTCTTATTATATTTTTATATTTTGAGAAATTCATAAAGTTCCACTCACCTTAATTATAAAAGGAAACCCCTTCCTTCACTTCATTTCACCACATTGAGCCATATATATTAATCATAATTTTCCAAATAATTTTCTCCACTTCCCCTGAATCATTTTAGAGATTATGGTATCACTAAGACACAAATTCCAATTTTCTTACGGGATCCTTTAAGGATGTGATGTTCAAGTTGTAATTTTCCCAAAACCACCTCCCTCAATTTATTTTCTTCTTCTACTTTAAATTCACCTCACTCATTCACCAAGGAATAATAACACTTGTATCATATATATATTTTAATGTTATATTTCTAATGGTATATCTTATAACCAACCATTTTTCACATATCCCCTCATTCAATGTAACAAAAGCAATGTCCAAATTATGGCGATTAACCATCACAATGGATAATGACTTTTCATTTCCCATTAACACATTTAAGAATGGTCATAAAACTATTATTATTGATAAATTATATTTTAATAATTATATTATAACTTATTTCATGTTCTAGAACTAATATATATATATGATATTAAATAAAGTGAAACTAATTCTTAATGGTATGAAAACCCACCACAATAAACTAAACTATTGTCATTAATATTTTATCAAATGAATCATCCTCATTCCAGATGAGAAAAGGATATATGAGACCATTTAAACTTCTACATTTACATGAATACCATATATTCCCACTTTTATCTTATTATTCCCATTTTACAAGAGCTTCTATATATATACTCAAGTTAACCTACCATGAAACCATAAAACGAATGCTCCCATAATAATGATTTTGACCTTTATAACTCAGAAAAATGTAAATAAATAAACTTAATAAAATTACAATGAATAAAATATATGTGGAATAGGATATGAATTAGTTAATTAATTAATATAATATGATTATCTAGAACATTATGTCTATGTGTAGAACTTATTCGGACATAAGGTAAGGAACTCTAACAAAAAACATCATTTTAAATAATTTAAATATCCATTTTCTAAATATTTATCTTTCGTATCCATGTTTTTAAAATAATTTTTATGAATGTAAAATAATTTTTTTATAAAGGAAAATTTCAAATTTCTCTCAAATGTTTTCAAAAAAGGAATATTTATAAGGTTTTAAATAAGGGACATTCCTTTAAAAATCCTCTTTAATGTCTATTTTTACTAAATTCAAAAAAATAAACAAATATAAAATGAGTGTATTTTCTTGGTTTCAAAAATACTTAACGTTTTAAATTTACCTTTATAATATTAAATCTTCATTTTCAAAGAAAATTTGTTCCTTTTTATGTGCATATTATTCTTTCAAAATAAGTGATTTTTCTCAAGGAATGTTTTTATGATGCAATCATTCAAGATTTATGATTTTGTTATGGTTATTTGGAATTGTTTATGATTAAGGGTGGTTTTTTATAAACCAAATTTTGGTGGTTCCATTATATCCCTCCAATTCATTGGGTATGTTGTAAGTTGACCATGATGGTTATTCCAAGTGTAAATGTGATGGTTACATCTAATTCTAATAGTGAGGGTTATTTTGTGGCAGTCATGAGGGTTAAAATCATATGGTATCCGTGAGGCTTATTTAATAAGTATAATAAGAAATAATTTACCATGTATTCTAAATGGTTTATTTATGCTTACTATTTATTATGAAAATATCATGGTTTCACAGATTAAGTTATTGTGGAAAGTATATGTTACTTTTAAGGGTGAGAAATATATCTTTGTAAAAATGAATTCCAAAGTATTAATAAAATAGTAGTAAATTTAGTTATTTTTATGTCCTTTTCTAATCTTTTATTGATCATAATATGTTTAAAATGTGTTTCGTAGGTATCTAAGAAGTTCTAAAATAGATGGATCAATTTATGGAGTTAGTACATGTGAAGATAGTTAGTTATTTTATAATAATTATTTTTTAAAACTTTGATATTATGTAATGTATTTTCATATTCCTCCATAACCTAGGATATAAAATATCCTTTTTATATAATATAATATTTATTTTTCAATTACCTTTTATTAAAAATAATAAAAATTAAGTTTTAGTACTAAATATGAAAGTGCAGGTTCATGGCTTTACATTTGGTATCACAGTTACCACCGTAGTGGTATTGGAGGGTGACAATGATTGGTATGTAATTGTTAATGTGAAAAAAATTATTACATTATTATACCAATTTTTCAGTATATTAATTCAAAATATTTAGATAATAACACGATAGAAGAAAACCTGTATACTTATAATGTTAGAGGCTAAAAAATTAAAGTATTTATTCCATTTTACATGCACGAAGTGCCTAATAATGATGCCAAAGTATTATACGTGTAGAACTTGGGTATGTGAGATGATTTCCCTTCCCATAATGTATCATGGTTTGAGGAACATTCTCAAGGCTTAGAAGAACAATATTTTTGATAAACAAGTAAAATTAAATCAAAATAAAACTGTATCGTTTATTTTATTTGATATTCATGAAAAATGAATGTTTAATTATTTTTACATATCCAATATGTAGACAGTTTTTCATTTTGAGGTGCATGATGTTGTTTTGTGTCAATGGAAACTAATAACCTGGGGGATAAGTAGAAGAATGTTAATTATATACAGTGGTGTGTGTTCAATGACACCTCCTTGAGTCTCCGTCAAATATATTAAAAGTTACCCAAAGGGATATCATAGGATCAATGTATGATCTTTATAGATATGTATCATTTTTATTCACATAATTTTTTTGATATAGACTTATTAAATTGAGATTATTTTATTAAAAATAATGCAATTTTAATTAACTTTAACCTTTTCATGATTCTTCTAAAAAATCATTAAGCAAAGAGAAATAAGTTATCCCACACACACATGGTTCCATAAAAAATCAAGGAGAATATCTAATATGGTAATTTACTATATATTATTAAATATAATTTTTTCATGTGAAGTACTTATGTTTTTATAGTTATTAATTTTTTATTTGGATTATATAGGTAAAATAAGTTGGCCATGAGGTCGGTCGAACTAAGTTGTGGTTTAATGTGTACACACAATCCAATGGGAATTACGTAAATGAACCCATTGCAACCAATAAAATAATAAATATAAATTATAATTCACTTTTTAAAGTTGGATTTTAAGAAATAAATAAATCATTTAAAAAAATTGATTTATAAATTCATCTATTAATATTATTTATCTTGGGGTTATTATTAATATGTTGAGTTGATTTAGAAAATTACAATTTATACCAGATTAAATATTTTAAGTTTTATATGTTGAAGGATACAATGAGTATATGAATTATGTAACTGAAATAAGTAATTATATTATTATTGATGAGCAATTTTGGTTGAATTTTTCTAGTATATTTAATAATATTTGTGTTGTTAGTTTAGCAGATTATTATTTGAATTTAAATGAAAATTTTTTATTTTTATTTAAATTTTTTACTCTCTATATTAATATGTTGAATTTATATGTTTTATTTTATCATTTGATATATTCATCTCATAATTATTATGATATTTCATAAAAAATTGAATATCTTTATAAATAGGGAATAATTAAAATAATGGGATATCATATCTTTCTTGAGTTAATTTGATATTAATGTTACATATATGTTTCAATTGGTTGGAACCTATTACTAACGTTTTCATTTTATATTCATCTTTATTTTAGACATAGGAGGAAAATAAAAAAGTAGAAGAATAATAAAATATGGACCTTTTGTACATTTTTAATGAGTCACATTGATGACTCATTTTTATAGTTTCATTGAATATATTTATGTGAAAATGATTTCTTGTAATATGGGTTACATGAAATTGATTATATTTTAAATATGAAATTATTGGTTATATATATCATTAATGTTGGTTCTATTTTAAGTTAAAAAGATTAATAAATCATGGGATATAAATCCATCATAATCATTATCTGTCACTCATAGCGATGCAATTGCCCAAGTTTTCAGTAAAGAGCATTCCAATTATACATGATGGTCATGTAATAGACCCTATACCTCATGAGTCTTTCAGAGGATCTCATCTTTATTTACTACGATTCCTCCTCTTTCATGTATGATTATTTTTACCTATCCTGAGAAAATATAATCTCATAAGAAAATTTTCATCCTTGAGAAAAAAATATTGTCGCATGAGTCATGATGGATAGATTGTGATGATGATTTTATAGGTATGGGAAGTGTAGTGGATTCACTATTTCATGTAATAACTAGATTAATTCCTCGATGCATTACATCCTAAAGGTTATAAGGCATAGGTTAAGTGTATCAAATCATTTACCAACAATGGATTTTAGTCAGTTTCCTCAAATTTCTCCTCAAAACCAGATGAACAGAGACCCTTGAATCGTTGAGGAATGATCCTTAATATATAATTTATAATTTATTTATATAAATAAGAAACACCATTGCATTAAATTATTACTTATTTATCGAATCGTACGATCACTCATGTTGTATAATGGTTGAGATGAAGGTTCCAACGATAGAATCCCTCTTAGGGTAATCCACATGTTCTCCAAAAACCTCAAAACACCACATAAAAATCTATGGGTGTTAGCATGGATGATTATAACCACTTGCATCATTCATTGTTTATCATAATAAAAAACACTTACATGTGTAAAGGATTATATATTGTTCTCTCTAGTCTTGAGAGGGAGTAGTAAGACCAATGCTCTTCATTCTTGAGAGTGTTCTAGAAAAAAATTCTCTCTAGACTTGACAGAATACTCTAGAAAGTATTTTTTCAGAAAAATTAACCTTAACCATTGAAATGATATAATTATTCTTATATACTTATTTTAGAGAATAATTTATTGCACAAATAACCATAACCCTTCACTTAATTTTAAGTTTACCCTACATTGAATATTATTATTATTATTATTTCCTTAAAATAAAAAAAATATAGATAATTTTAATATTATTTCATAAATAATTAAATTAATATTTATTTAAACTATAGTATATATATGTCATTCCCACCAAACCCTTAACTCACACTTTTAACCCTAATTGATATTTATCAAAGATTAAATAATAATTATTTAATTCATTAAATAAATACCAATATAGTTTTCATTTAATAAATAAATAATTATTATATTCACATAAACTGGTTAATAAATATTTATTCAATATTCAGCTCACATAAATATATTCTTTCAAAAAACAGGTGACTGAATAAGTGATATCAACATAACCAGAATAATTATTATCCTTGGAAGTAGAGAATAATATTTATTCTAATATTGAAATCATATATAATTTAACTGATATTCTTGATACACTTAATGCATAACCCTATAGACCCATTTCGTTGTGGAACTAGGCTTATTGGCCTAAATTCGAAGTTCAATTTCTAACAACATGTCAAAAAACCATAGATAAAGGCATTAAAATTGTAATGAACACAACATCCTATGGATACTCACAGAGTAATATAATCCCTTTATCTTGATATCGCATCAATTAGGTTACATTGAAAGCTTCATCGACATATATGTTGAATTTATCTTTCTTTGGATTTCTAAAAATAAACTCATTGATAAAATTTCCATAGCCATGGACTAAATCCTATAGTTTTATTGGAATAAAATAGCATGATATTTCTTTTTTAGTAACTCATAAAGGGAAGAATCTTTTCTTGACTTATTCATTAATTTCATATCATTCATGACAAACCCAACATCTCCTACCTCACTATGAGCATATCTCTTCCTGTTTTCAATCAGTACATTTAAGTATGTTTCTCATGATATGCATTAATAATAATCACAAGCCTAAATACCAATACTCACATCTAATATAGAAATATGCAATGAAACATATAACATTTTGAATTCCAATAAGTGGTTCTATTCTCATAACCTCCTCTTTTTGAAATTTCCAAATGTAAAATTTATGATAAAAAGTATCAATGTCATAATATCCCCAAACACTTGATATCTTGCATCATATATGTGACAAAACTAACCCAAATACCCACTCAAATTGGAACCCGACACAAATTTCTACATAACTAAAAGACATTCTTGATACCCATGGGATGTCGTTTAGCACTCGGGCATCAAAAAAATAGGGGGAATGATTTTTCCAAACCTTAAGTATACAACATGACATATATTCACATGTATATAAAGAAATAGTAGAGGAAAACATGAATATATATCTATATATATGTATGTATATATGTATGTCATAACATAAATAGATCAAAAGAAATGATAAAACTAAAAAGGTAGCAAACCAATCTCTAAGAGACAAGTCCAACAACAAAGGATTACAAAACCAAACAAGCTAATCCAACAATCTCTATGTGATAGTATAGTAAAATCCACACCATCTCACCATCCATCTACCTAAAATGAGCTCACAAAAAACCTTAGCATGTCAATGTGGCACCTTACCTTTGCCTACATTGAAAGAAATAATCGGGCCTACACTCCACCAAATGATTATGCAAGGTGTAAGCTAACAATCTTAGCAGGATGTCACCCAAGTGTTCAATATCAAATCACCAAACAATAATACAAGCATACTCAACCTTAACAAAAATAAGGCATGATATACATTTTATAAATTTTTTGACCCAAAAAATGGAAAAAAAATTAATTTCCCCCTTTTCCATATATCTAAATAAAGCATGAAAATCAGTTTCATAGAATTTCATATACATATATCAAAATACATATATCAAATCAAACCAAAGAATGAATCACATACAATATCAAATCTAACACGGTGCAATCAAAATAGTATAAACCAAAAGATGCCCAAATCGGTCAAAATAAAAGGTAACATCATGTGAAGGATCACACTATGTGAGCATAGCTTGGACACTCATATCTAAACATATAAAAATATGTTTTCATCAAGCCTCTTAGTATATATATCAATCCTAGATAGAAAGTACCACCCCATAATGTGAACCCCTCAATAGGTCCAACAATTCTCTTGAACAATCCTCCTAGGGAGCATATAAAATCCCCATGAGCAATCCCCCTGAAATTGGATGTTAAATATTAATAAACCTTATGCCTATGTACCCAAGGCTTCCCATCTAACCAATTTTCCAAACCATTTTATCAAACCATTTAATCGTACCATGTTTGGAAACCCATTTCACAAAAGAATTTCACAATTAATGGAAAAACTTTTTCATTTACCAAAACTAGAGGAAAACACCTTTTAAAATAATCCATTTCCACACAGAGAAATCAAATAAGTCAATCATTATATTTCATTTAATAAAACAACTTATCAAAAACTGAAGCAATGACATTCACCAACATATGTTTGAGATGCAACCACCAACCTCAAAAATTGGGTTGTACATTTTTGCAACGAGATCCACCACATTAACATACACAACAATACAAACAAATGCTCTAAACTAAGTCTAGACAAATCATAATCGATTCACGTAAAAAAAGGGTCAGTAGAGAAGTGGAAACAAAACATACCTCAAGAACACACACCTGTCCCACCACAACAAATAATGAATATTCCCCTAGAACATGATCCCATAATTAATCTAGAAAAGAATCAAAGGAAAAATAATCTCAGATAAATAGATCTAATAATGAAAACCAACTGTGCTACCATGATCAATGCCAATGAAGAAGCAACAACTATCACTCACCCGAAGATATACCAAGAACAATCTTGTTGATCATATTCTAAATGAATCGATCTAAAAGGGTTTGGGTTTTCTAAAATTATTGTATTAGAGATATGGGTTGAGATCAATGAGTCTAAAAATTGAATGAATAGACATGTCACTTGTATGATACCCTAAAGTCGTTTTGTAACACCCCGACCCCAGTTACCCAAAGTCAGTGCATTATTGTGTAACATTGGCATGATCACAAAAGATCAAGTCTCGAAAGACCGATTAGATTAGTAGCATTGGAAACACTAGATACATTCATAAATGTTACATTACATCATAAAGTGAAATACTAAAATAACAAAGTCTCCATAGTCCACACTCATATCCTCTTCTGACTATCCCTGTAGGCCATTCATAAAATATTTCTTCACATACTGGAAAATATTAAAACATTGAAAGGGTTGATATCAGATGCTCAGTAAGGATTACAATATTGCGGAAGCTTTCATCAATAAACATAAACATTTAAGGCAATGTATAACTAAAACAAAAGCCTTTTTAAACATGAACTTCAGCATAATATGGAAAAAATAAAATTAAATAATGCCATTTACTTATTCACATGGATATTCTACTAGTCAAATAATCACATGCAATATCAATAACCACTTTCATAATGATGGAATGCATAATGCCAGACTATCATAACCACGTAGCCAAGGCCTCGTGCCAAGACCACAAATAAGATTTTTTCAAGGCCTCGTGTCAAGACACTAGTTTTTCTCATGAGACCTACCGATGAATCTAGGAGCTATAACGGGCTCCACCCGTCACTTATTAAGTCCAATGCATTCCTCATATTAATAGGTATGAACATATCATATGACATAATTGTATCACATAAAACATGCATAAATGAAACATAAAATTTCCACATTTCAATCACAATATATCAATACAACACATTGATATAATAAAAACACTTTCAAAACCATTTTCAATACCAAAATAAAAGAAAATTAAAACATGTATTGATTTTTCATTTTAAAAAAAGTTATGGCGTGTAGAGGAAGCCGAAACACAAATAATGGTCACGGCGGCAGAGAAGTCGTCGTCTCCGCATACGTAAGAAAAACATTCCTTTTTTCGTTTAGTAAAAACGCTTCGTATAAAAAGATTCCTTTTGAATAATAGTAAAATTCAAAGGGTTTTATACACCGTATAAATGAAAGTTGTGTATAAAACCAAATATGCCTCAATGAAAGGAGATTGAGAAGAAGTATTTACAAAGACCATTTTTAAAATAAAATAGATCTATTATGTGTATTCATTATAAATACACATAAAGAAAGTACAAATACAAGATATTACATAATAATATCATGACATAATTTAAAAGTAAAAGACTAACCCAAATAATGGAAATTGGGTTAAGAAATTCCCTTACCTCATGTCCGACTTGACTCGACTGCTCTTTAACCACCTGAATAATAAAATAGAGTTAATATCTACCTTCTTCAGAACCTTTTTCAAGTTCATTATTCCTTTTATATCACTTATAACCATGTCATGAACATTATGTAATTATTTAAGTTTATAACGGTCGTTTTGTCGATCTTAGGTACTTGAGTCAAAAATAAACTTCTTATAATTACACTTTGTTCATGTGGTAATATATCCATTATATCGATAATTATATTCATGATGTATATATAATATACATAATATATATCCAGTATATACATTCATTTATAATATTACATAACATTTAGATGTAAGAAATGAAATGCACCGTTCATGGAGACGGTAAGCCGTACGTACGCATGAACACTACTTTCATTTCTATTTAGTATCTAATGGAATGAAGTTATAATTATATAGAGGTATAATATAATTCCAGTATAATATAATGTATAATACCATTTACTCCATCCTTTATACATCCCACATATGGCATTAACGATTCAAATCACTTTGAGGGGGCGGTAGTCCGCACTTCCTAAAATGAAATTATCGCATTTACCCATAATGGAAATTATAAAGTATGGCATAAATGAGATATAAAGAAGAATAAGGAAAACATAAACATAATATATATATCATATATGAAAATATTTTCATAAAAATGGCCACCATTAGAGGTGTTAAAAGAATATTGAACAATCATCGTTTCATGAGGCAGTATTTCGCCACCCACAGAAACATTATGTTATTTAACCATTAGACGAAGGTGTGTGTAAGTGTAAACCAAATCCTTTTCATAACAACATCCTAGTATATTTTATATAATGTTTTTGTTACAAAAGAAAGTAATATAAAGAGTTTAAGGGGTTGGAGAAGCAAAATAAAACAAAACAACATTAGAGAAGACATTACCTTAAAATCGGGTAACTATTTTTGATTTGAGCCAAAGGCTTCCTTGGGAATACTTCTTCCCAAAGTGAGGCTTCTATGAGTAATAGAGGGAAGTTGGGAGAGTATTTGGGCATATTTTGGCTGATCCAAATGGCTTGAAGGTGTGAATAAGGTGGTAGTGGTGGGGGGCTTTTATAAGCGGAGATAAGGGGCACTCTTGGGAAGATTGAAATGTTACTTTATTATGAAATGATTTTTCGGATTATAAAGGTCCCAAACTTATATATTTCGAGGATAAGGTGATAAGGGTTCTAATTCTACTCATAAAATAGGTTTTTGACAAGTGTAAGTATTAGATTTTACATTATCTTCTAATTTTATTTAAATCATTAATTAATGAGGTAATCGATGCATCATAATGGTGTCATAAATAATTTAATATATTTAATTTTAAAAAATTATAAAAAAACTATCATGATGTAGGAAATCATTTTAGGTTTATAATTAATATTTATAGTCAAAAATAGGACTTGTATAACCCCATTTAAAAATTTTTTTAGTAAAACAACTCATGTTTTTGACATTTTTCTTTTAACGTTAAATAAAATGTTTTTAATGTCATTTTCCTACCAAAGTGGCTCCATGGGGTTCCCAAGTTGACCCATGGATTTTCTTGGTTGGCCATGACTCGTACCATAGTGTTAGGACAAGTGTAAAGGTATTTTCATATTTTTATAATATCATTTTTACCTTAAATTTCACTAATTACCTTTAATCGCGTTTAATTAAACTAAAAAGTTACTATTCACCAAAAAATTATTTTAATTCCATTGAACCGAATTTTACATCCTAATGAAAACCATTTATGTCTGATTTTTGAAAATCAAATCACAGAAGTGGTAATGTTTCATTTAAACGAAAAATATGTTTTTTTAACTACCACTTAGTGGTTTCACTATTCATCAAAAATTGAAGTTTTTCAGAGATATGCCAAAATTTCACCCTAAGCTATAATTGATATTCTGAATTCAAAAATTAAGGATATTTTAAAAAATTTCAAACATATAAGTTTCCTTAATTAATTTTATAACTAATTCCCGTTGTCACAACAAATAGCGTGTTTTTAAGAAACAATATATATCAAAAGATTGACAATTGTTTATGTCCAATTTCAAAGTGAAATTAATTATAATGACCACCATTAGATAAAATGGTAAAAATGTATTCTAGTTAAACTTTAAAACCAATCAATATTATAATTTATCATTATAAATTATTTTGATTAAAAAATTTGTTTTTAAGTATTTTTCACTATTCATAAAAAATTGGAAGTTCTTAGAAAAATACCAAAAAATCAACATAGGCTAATTTCGATATTCTGAATCCAAAAATGAAGTCCATTTTGAAATATAAAATATATATAATTTCAAAAGGTGGGTATTACTATTCATAATGGCTATTTTTATTGGTCGCGGTGTGTTAAAATCTTGAACTTGCATATAATGCAAGCTATTGCATTATTGAAAGAGAAGCGTATATTGGAAGCTTAGGGTGTTACATTCTCCCCTCCTTCAATAAATTGTGTCCTTGTAATTTGAAATTTTTCTTTGAAAATAAAAGGTTGAAGGTAAGAAATACCTTTGTGGAAAACCCACATCAGAAATAAGGTTAATAAAAATATAACTTTAAAAGAATGAAAGATATGTACAAAGGTCACCCGAGATAGCCTATAATGGGATTCTATGAAAATATGGATATGGAAGAAAAAAAACCATCAAGGTCTGATGGAGAGTTGTAGAAAACTGGATTAGTAGAAAGTTAACCACAAGAAAATCACAAACTTGTGATTGGTTAAACGGTCATCGAATCCCCAATTGGAAAAGTTAACCGACAACGTTTTTGTTTTAAGTTACCTTTCATAAAGTTGAGGGATTTATTTAAGAGATGTACTAAGAACATAAGGAAATATAATTAATTGTCATGTAGGCTTTCATTCTTTAATAAATTTTTACCACAAACCCATCTTTTACTCCAAATGGTAACAGAACTCAAAAATATTCTATTTATCCTAATTGTATAAGGTTCCAAATATTAACACATACCATTTAGATTAGTAATACTCTTTTGTAATAACCAGGGATTTCTTATAGGCTAGTGGTAGGTAATACAGGCCTGTCACACTATGGTTGTGGGTTCGATTCCTGCAGCTTTGTCCAACGTGATGGGTTATCCCCCGACCTGCATGTTGTCCTTTTCCTAAAAATATAGTATTATAATATTCCAAAAGTAATCTTCAGAAATTTTTTAACCTTAAACAATACTATCCAAGGTTCAACTTAATCCATTCCAACCTTTATAGTTATCCAAAATACCTCCATCCGGACTTTCTTTAAAAGGTCTCTAAATTACAAAATCAATTGTAACATCAGATTCCCCAAACAAAGTAAATTTTATCTTTTTGTCACATACTAAAAATATGATTACGTTCGTCATATTAAAACCATAATGAAAACAACAAGTACTGCAGTAAAATACTTATATATATCACATTATTCTTATAACCAAAATATAATCCTTCAGTCCAAAAGCCCCAATACATTAATTATTCCACTTCATCTTTAGTAACAACATAAGCTTGGCCTTTATCCCTTGGCCTTTTCTGAGGTAAGTTTCCCTGACACTTAGGACATTCATTTTCATAATTCCCCATTTCCCTAAAATTGTAGCATTCAACATTGATAGCCTCTTTCTTTCCCTTCCAATCACGAGCTTGGTGACCTTTTATCCACATTTATAACAAACTCTCATTCCTTTTAGGCAAGTACCAGGGTGATTCTTCCCACAATTATCGCATAATGGAAAATACTTCTTTCCCTTTTTACCTTTATCTATCTTTTGTTCCACCGTTCTCTTCTTCTCTTTCTTTTCTTTATTGTCATAAGATTTAGAGAATTTCTTTTCTGTCTTGATAGCACACGAGACTATATATTCATATGTTGAGAAAGATTGTGATACTAATGATCGATGGAGAAATAGTTTTAACCCATCAAAGAAACGATCGATCTTACTTCTTGGGTTACATATATAATCTACAGCATGCCTCGCTAACCTTGTAAAGTTAGCTTCATACTTTCCAACATTCTCATCCTCCTTCCGCCTCAGACTCAGAAATTTCCTTTCCATATCTGCTCGATGGTCATGTGGGATGTATTTTTCTAAGAAAAGGTCTTTGAACTATCTCCATTCCATATTTTATACTTCATCATCTTCCTTTGTGTTTTCAATCAGCGACCACCATTGATCGGCATCTCCAGTGAGGTGGTAGACTTCCATGACAACCTTCTCCATTTCGCTACTCCCCAAGGCATGGAATATTTTCTCTAAGGAATTTATCCATTGCTCAGCTACTAATGGATTTGTACCCCCATTAAATGTTGGTGGTTATTCCTTCATGAAGCAGTCTAACATTGATCCTCCACGTTGCAGATCAGGGTGCTCCATACAAGTAAGGTTACTATTCATAACCTGAGTGAGTTGTCCCAGTATGGTGATAAGTTGATCAGCACTAGTTGTATCTCCAGATCCACAATAATTATCTTGAGCAGGAGGGAAATCCCTACACGGAGTGCGTGCATTGATACGGTTTCCATTCCTTCCACTAGGCGCCATTTCTAAACAATGGAATAAACTAGATTAGTTTATAAATCAAAATACATAATTCCATACTTATAAAATACTTAACATAAATTGAACTATTTATGGATATAATCCATAATCATAAAAATGTTTTCTTTGAGGAAGTATATACTCATAACCCTTCATAGTGGTTCTTAAAGAAAATGAGAATTATCCTAAGCATATCCCCCGGGAGTGTCGTAACCAAAAGTGCAGCAAGGCCCATTGTCGTGCACCAGTTTCTGTTCGAGTCTAGCTCAAAGCGGTGTTTTCTGGTTTTACACCTAGGTACATCTGTGCCAGAGCCGCCTCTACCTGCTCATATCCCGACAGGGATGTATTTCTCGGAAAACTCACAAAATCTCTATAATACCAAAATTCTAGGATGTTCTTCTATACTAATCGTCAAAGTATATCTTTGGGCTATGTGCTCTAATCGGAGTTTATCTAAATCTAGCTTCCAAGGTTAGTACTAAACTGCCTCTGATACCAACTGTAACGCCCTGACCCAAGTTACCCAGAGTCGGTGCATTATTGCGTAACATTGGCATGATCACAAAGGATCAAGTCTCGAAAGACTGATTAGTTTAGTATCCTTGGAAACACTAGATACATCCATAAATTTTACATTACATCATAAATTGAAATACTACAATAACAAAGTCTCCATAGTCCACACTCATATCCACTTCTGACTATCCCGGCAGGTCATTCATAAAATACTTCTTCACATCCTGGAAAATATTAAAACATTGAAACGGGTGAGCTCAGATGCTCAGTAAGGATAACAGTATTATGGAAGCTTTCATCAATAAACATAAAAATTTAAGGCAATGTATAACTAAAACAAAATCCTTTTTAAACTTGAACTGCAGCATAATATGGCAAAAATAAAATTAAATAATGACATTTACTTACTCACATGGATATTATACTAGTCGAATAATCACATGCAATATCAATAACAACTTTCATAATGATGGAATGCATAATGCCAGACAATCATGACCACGTAGCCAAGGCCTCGTGCCAAGACCACAAATAATATTTTTTCAAAGCCTCGTTCCAAGACACTAGTTTGTCTCATGAGACCTACCGATGCATCGAGGAGCTATAGCGGGCTCCACCCGTCATTTATTAAGTCCAATGCATTCCTCATATGAATAGGTTTAAACATATCATATAACATAATTTTATCACATAAAACATGAATAAATGAAACATAACATTTCCACATTTCAATCACAAGATATCAATACAACACACTTATATAATAAAAACACTTTCAAAACCATTTTCAATACCAAAATAAAAGAAAATTAAAACTTGTATTTATTTTTCATTTTAAAAAAAATTATGGCTTGTAGAGAAGCCGAAACTCAAATAATGGTCACGGTGGCAGAGAATTCGTTGTCGCCGCATACGTAAGAAAAACATTCCTTTTTTCGTTTAGTAAAAACGCTTCGTATAAAAGATTCCTTTTGAATAAAAGTAAAATTCAAAGGGGTTTATACACTGTATAAATTAATGTTGTGTATAAAACCAAATATGCCTCAATGAAAGGAGATTGAGAAGAAGTCCATACAAAGACCATTTTTAAAATAAAATAGATATATTCTGTGTATTCATTATAAGTACACGTAAATAAAGTACAAATACAAGATATGACATAATAATATCATGACATAATTTGAAAGTAGGATATTAACCCAATGAATGGAAATTGGGTGAAGAAATTCCCTTACCTCGTGTCCGACTTGACTCGACCGCTCTTTAACCTCCTGAATAATAAACTACAGTTAATCTCTACCTTCTTAAGAACCTTTTTCAAGTTCATTATTCCTTTTATATCACTTATAACCATGTCATTAACATTATGTAATTATTTAAGTTTATAACGGTCGTTTTGTCGATCTTAGGTACTTGAGTCAAAAATAAACTTCTTATAATTACACTTTGTTCATGTGGTAATATATCCATTATATCCATAACTATATTCATGCTTTATATATCATATACATCATATATATCATGTATATACATTCATTTATAATATTACATAACATTTAGATGTAAGAAATGAAATGCACCGTTCATGGAGACGGTAAGCCGTACGTAAGCATGAACGCTACATTCATTTCTATTTCGTATTTAATGGAATGAAGTTATAATTATATAAAGGTATAATATAATTCCAGTATAATATAATGTATAATACCATTTATTCCATCCTTTATACATCCCACATATGGCATTAACGATTCAAATCACTTTGAGGGGGCGGTAGTCCGCACTTCCTAAAATGAAATTATCGCGTTTACCCATAATGGAAATCATAAAGTATGCCATTAATGAGAAATAAAATAGCATAAGTAAAAAAATAAACATAATATATATATCATATATGAAAATAGTGTCATCAAAATGTCCACCATTAGAGGTGTTAAAAGAATATTGAACAATCATCGTTTCGTGAGGCAGTATTTCGCCACCCACAGAAACAGTATGTTCTTTATCCATTAGACGAAGGTGTGTGTAAGTGTAAAACAAATCCTTATCATAAAACATCCTAGAATATTTTATATACTGGTGTTGTTACCAAATAAAGTAATAGAAAGAGTTTAAGGGTTGGAGAAGCAAAATAAAACAAAACAACATTAGAGAAGACATTACCTTAAAATCGGGTAACTCTTTTTGATTTGATCCAAAGGCTTCCTTGGGAAGACTTATGCCCAATTTTAGGCATCTATGAGTAAGATAAGGAATTTGGGTGAGTATTTGGGCAGAGTTTGGCCGAGAAAAATGGCTTGAAGGTGTGAATAAGGTGGTAGTGGTGGGGGCCTTTTATAAGAGGAGAGAAGGGGCACTCTTGGGAAGATTGAAATGTTACTTTATTATGAATTGCTTTTTCTAATTCTAAAGGTCCCACACTTATATATTTAGAGGGTAAGGTGATAAGGGTTCAAAATATATTCATCCAATAGGTTTTTGACAAGTGTAAGTCTTAGATGTTACATTATCTTTTCATTTTATTTAAATTGTTAATTAATGAGGTAATCGCTGCATCATCATGGTGTCATAAATAATTTAATTTATTTAATGTTTAAAAATTATAAAAAAACTATAATGATGTAGGAAATCATTTTATCTTTCTAATTAATATTTATAGTCAAAAATATGACTTGTATGGCCCCATTAAAAAATTGTTTTAGTAAAACAACTCATGTTTGTGACATTTTTATTTTAACATTAAATAAAAAGTTTTTAATGTCATTTTCCTACCAAAGTGGCTCCATGGGGTCCCCAAGTTTACCCATTGATTGTCTTGGTCGGCCATGACTCTTCAAATAGAGGTAGGATAAGTTTAAAGGTATTTTCATTTTTTTATAATATCATTTTTACCTTAAATTTCACTAATTACCTTTAATCGCGTTTAATTAAACTTAAAAGTTACTATTCACCAAAAAATTATTTTAATCACATTGAACCAAATTTTACTTCCTAATGACATCCATGTATATCGTATTTTTGAAAATCAAATCATAGAAGTAGTAATGTTTCATTGAAACGAAAAATCAGTTTTTTTAACTACCACTTAATGGTTCACTATTCATCAAAAATTGAAGTTTTTCAGAACAATGCCAAAATTTCACCCTAAGCTATAATTGATATTCCGAATTCAAAAATTATTGTTATTTTAAAAAATTCCAAACATTTATGTTTCATTAATTAATTTTATAATTAATTCCCGCTGTCACAACAAATAGCGTGTTTTTAAGAAATAATATATATCAAAAGATTGACAATTGTTTATGTCCAATTTCAAAGTGAAATTAATTCTAATGACCACCATTGGATAAAATGGTAAAAATATATTCTAATTACACTTTAAAACCACTCAATATTATAATTTATCATTATAAATTATTCTGACTAACAAAGTTGTTTTTAAGTATTTTTCACTATTCATAAAAAATTTGAAGTTCACAGAAAAATACCAAAAATTCAACATAGGCTAATTTCGATATTTTGAATCCAAAAATGAAGTCCATTTTGAAATATAAAATATATATAATTTCAAAAATTTGGTATTACAATTCATAATGGTTATTTTTATTGGTCGCGGTGTGTTGGAATCTCAAACTTGCGTACAATGCAAGCTATTGCATTATTGAAAGAGAAGTGTATCTTGGAAGCTTGGGGTGTCACACATTTTCCATGACATTTACATTTTGTGTAATCCCTTTACATGTCGTGTAATCCTTGGGGATCATATACACCAAAAAACTTGTCTCCATATAATTAAAAACCCAATTTTTAGCATTAGAAAATATGTACTATTTACACAACATGGAATCTTTCATGATGTGTACTCTTCTCACAACATGATCCTAGAGAAAATTACATGAAGTGTACTCCTTACAATACATGTAAATTACCTATAGAAAGAGAAAAGAGAATAATTTTATATGAAAATCCAAACCACCATGGACGTTCTCTAAAATCGGGAAGAACCCCATTAGTTCATTAAACATTTATACTCTGAATCTATTAATTCGTACAAATATACTTCCCTGAAATTTAGGTCATTTTTTAGTAAATGTTCTCCATCCTCAGGTGTCCAAAAACACACAACATTAACAAGAAAAATAAAGAAATCGAGGGGAATTACCTTAAAATGGGTAATGGGATGTTATAAATTCCCCACCATAAGAATTTCCATCTCCAAAAATTCATGTGAAAGAATGAAGTTTGAAAAGAAGATGAGACCACCACTCCCTCATCAATGACTCAAACTCACAAGTCTCTTGAGAGTCTGATCTATGTCACCATAACACTTTGACCAACTGAATTGACTTCGCACACCAGACATTCATTTCAGAGTCTATGATCTCTACTAGTTGATCCAAAATAGAAACATCTAGCTCTAACTCAATCCATTTCAATCTCAGAATGTGAGATAGATCAAGATGGTATTTTTTGAGATTCAATATATGGAAAAGATCATGAATTTCTGTCAATTGAATCAATAATGAAAATCAATAATCAACCTAACCAAGATTCTCAATGATCTAAAATATTCTAACACATCTCAGAGCCAACTCCCCCAATTTTACAAGTTAATGATGACACAATCGAGGAGAAACTTTTAAGAAAACATGATCACCAATAGAAAACTATGAAGGACAATACCATTGCTCCCCATTATATTTATGTAGACTCTGTACTATAAATAGACACTGATGTATATAATGATTCCTCAAAAAAATCTCCTAAACAAAACTCAATCCCACAAAAGAATCTTCACCCACCACAACCCAACAAATAGGTTACCTACATAGGTGAAAATATAGATCCTCAAAGGTATCCATTATAAAAAAAACTAATAACATTTATTATAATAAAATTCAACCATTCCTAGCTGATCATCCCAAGATCCATCAAAATACAAGACACTGTAATGGAGAATATCGTCCAAGATCAAAACGGCATTCTCCATCTGACTCTATATCTATGGATAATAAGTTATAATTAACATGACATGAGTCACCATAACCTCCCGGGGACTCTTTTAGAACCTTAATGTAAACCTATTATTCCTATTAGATACCATAGTAGAAGGAACTCTATGTAACGTCATGATCTTATACACATACATCATAACGAAATATTCTATTTTAGTGGTTTCCCTAATTAGAATGAATTGAGACAAATTTTTAAACTGATAAATCACCACCCAGATAGCATTCCTCCCTTAGGGATTTTGTGGTAATCCAACAAATATTTCCATGGATACCTCATCCCATTTTCAAACTAGAAATATAAGTGGTAGAATCGAACTAGAAGGTTTCAATTCTCTACCTTTATCTATTGGCAGGTGTAACTGTGTAACACATAATCAATAATGACATGCCTTATACCAAACAACCATAATCTCCATATCATTTCATAATAAATCTTCTTAGTTATTTTATGAATGGCCCATAAAGAACTATGATAATAAAATAAAACCAATCTCCTCATAGATTTTGGGATGAAAACTTGTTACCCAAAATTTAAAATACAATATAAGGAGATATACTGAATAGAAACAGTCTCCCCACCATATAGGATTTCTCTAATTCCACTAAACTCATTATCGTACTACAAAATCTATAGAATATACTCAAGGGGAGATAATTCGAACTAAGAACTAGTCAAATTCATACCTAAAACATCCTCTTATTCATTTAGATGAAACTGAGAAAAAATCCCAATATGGTTCCACTATTCCTTTGATTCCAAAAAAACCTACTATGGAACTTTACTGATAAGATAATCTACAATGAAAATACCCTTCCACAGGGTGAAGGAAATATAAAATTCAAATGTCTAAAGACATTCCACCCACCTCCTCTTTTTGAAATTTAATTCTCTCTAAAAAAATATATAGATTAGACTTACATGGTCATAAAAGACTATTAACCTCTCCCCAATAATATAATGGCACCAACACTTAAGATCATGTATAACTATGACATGATCTAAATCATTAGTAGGGTAATTTGTATCATGCATTCAAGGATTATAAGAGCCATAAGATATCCCATGATAATATTCTATAAACACACAACCCAAACCAACACCAGAAGTATCACAGATAATTGCATACCCCTTACCAAGCTCAAGTAAGATCAAAATAGCAACCGTTGTTAGGATTATTTTCAGATCATTGAATGAGTACTGATATTTCTCATCCCATATAAATTTTACCCCTTTATTTTTATGATCATTCAATGGTGATGCAATCTTTGAGAAGTTATTGATGAACCATCGTTGGTATCCCGTAAGACCGGGGAAGCTCAGAATCTCAAAACCATTCTATGGTTCTTCCCATGAAAAGACAACATTTACCTTATCAGAATCAACTGATAATCCATGATCATAAATCATATTCCCCAATAAATTCACTTCCTGGATCCATAAATTTTTTTTTGAAATGTTTTCATACAAATGGAGACTATTCAATATTTCAAAAATCAAACCCAAATAGTTCAAATGCTCATATTTGGATCTAGGATAAACCAAAATACCATCCACAAAAAACAACCAAAAAAGTTTTGATATACTAATGGAATATATGATTCATCAAATACATAAATATTTCAATATAATTAATCATACCAAATGATATCACTATATTTTAAAAATGGCCATACTTGATCTTGAAATTAATTTCCGGTACATCAAAATCTTGAATATTGAGATAATGATAACTCAACTAAAGATCAATCTTCAAAACACAATTTTACCACTTTATCTAATCAAATAAATCATCCACCTAAGGCAAAGGATACTTATCTCAACTAATACCAGGTTCAACTTCTGATATTCCTTGCACAATAAGAGTGAACCATCTACCTTCTTGGAAAAGATAATTGGGGATTCTAAAGCAAAAACACTAGGGTGAAAAAGTAGTTTCCCATTTGGTTATCCAACTGAACCTAGAGAACCTTCTTCTCCACTGGTTCAATACTATAGGAAGGTTTTAAAAATATTTGTGTACCTAGCATCGACTCAATCATAAACTCAAAATCCATCTCTGATGGAATCCTAGAGAAATTTTCTAGGAAAATATCAACATAATCACTAAAAATAGTGGGAATATATATAATAGAAAAAATTTAATTAAGATCAACTACTATAATAGACAAAAACTCATGATATTTGTGCAATAAGGTCCTACTCATCCAAAACTTGGATCCCAATCTCTATAAAACACCCGTGTGATCCCATCTGTTGCAAGAAATGAGACACATTAATGATAAGAAAACAACCCCATCATGGTGAGAAACAATAAAATACATCTCAATGATGACATCAAATATATCCATATCAAGAATGATAAAATCCTATAATAACTCCAAATCAGAAATCGATAGTGTACAATAAGGACACTCAAACCCATGCTCTTCCTCTTCCTAAGAAGTGTAGCTAACTTCATGATAGAGGAAATGAGATCCATTTTAAGAGTAAGAATATTAAAACTAGATATAAATGAGTGGTAAGTACCAATATCTAATAAAGTAATATCTACTGAAGATGAAATAAATATGGTAACTTTCATTTTTTTTGGACCTACATCTACCTCCACTAGAAACTCATATACTACATGAATTTTCTTCACTCCTAAGGCTTGTGGATGGAGACTTGTAGTCTTAGAAGTATATAAATAACTTATAGTTGACTTTGGAGCTGACGATCCCTGACCATATCAAGTTGTAGACATATCCTGATAGAAACACATTAGATGAAAATATTGTCCACAACTATTACACATCTTTGTAGATGAAGGACAAGAACTCCATTTGTGTCAAAACGTTCCACACTAATAGAAATTTAGAGTAACAAAACTAGTTGCAAATAGAGTTTACAAAGAGGATTGATACTTAGAACCACCACCACCACTCCTAAAATGAACATGCCACGTTCCCTTTTTCCTTAGAGTGCTAGCGAATCTTCCACTGAGTGTAATAAAAGGGGAAGAATATCCAATCCTACCTTCCATATTCATTTCCTCCATTATAGATCTGTCTGTGATCTCTAATAAGGACAAAATCTTAATCATAAATACATTAAACATGATGTCCAGTTTCAATCCATGTAGGTACATATGAGCTTTAAACTGGTCATTATTTACCACCTCTAGTGAAAAAACAAACTATCTATAAAACTGATTGGTGTATGCTAAAACTAAAATCTCTCCCTATTACAAAGGGTGGAGCTATATATAATTTTTCATCATCAATGAATATAGACAAAACTATTGGAAGAAGATAGTCTTGAAACCCTTCTAGTATAATCCTATGTTCCTATCTTCCTCTACCATGGAATCCAACCATCGCTTTCATGGACCTTCATATATGAATTCTACAAACATCACATTGATACTATTAGGTGTATCTATAAAATTGATATTTTGAAAAATATTTTAAATACATTCCTCCACCTCTTGAGTTTAATTTATATATTTAATGGAAATTGTCTTTTCATTCAAGAAATCATGTGATCGATCTCTATCTCTTGTAGCTCCAGGTTGTGTCTCAACAACTGCATTATGAGCTTATAGTATGTTCTAATATATATCATAAACTTCCCACATGGGAGCCTTGATGAATTTATGATTATCCTCATGCTAGTGATCCTTCCCAATTCCACATCTCCCCCCTCTCATCGTCCCCCTCATGGTGAGTGGGTTTTTCTTCAGCATGCTTCTCTTCTCTTTTACCCTTGTTTTCCTCCATGACATGACCACTGTGACAAATTATCTTTCCACTGCAACCGTAATGAATAAACCCAATATTGGTGTAACTCAATGTTATTTCGGCGATTTGGGACTGTTGGTGGTGGCATTTGGTGAGTCTTTAGTCTATTTTCTTTAGTTAGTTCTTCCCAGATTTGTGTTTTTTGGGTTCCTTTTAGATGGCTTGTGAGTCTCCCCACCCAGTTGTTTTCATCAATACTCCTCCTTTGCCCTTTTTACCTTACCCGCTGATTAAGAACCCTTTTTTGGCCAATCACGATGGAGTTTTAGGTTTTCTTCAGATGGTGATGGTGGTAGTTCTTTTGGAATTTACTCCCCTAGTTTACTCGGTCATCTCTATTTTTTATTACTTTGTGCTTCCCATTTCATGTTTTCAGTCTTTTTGTGTTTCGTTTTCATTCTGCATCTGTCAGTTTCAACTCATGTTGGTTTTGGGTTTTTGGCAGTCTAGCCATCATTCAATGATTTCAATTCTTGTGTTTTCTTGTTTTTTTTTGTTCTATTTCAAATAGACTGGTTGGATACCTATGTTCAGATATTTTCTATAGTGACACTGATGATTTCTGGGTGATTTGGTCTAGCATTCTATTTTAATTCTTGATGGTGGTGGTGGTTCAGTTGCTGTTTACTTTTTAGTGGTTCCTAAATGGTGACGATGATGGTGTTTTAATGGTGGCGATAATGGATTTTGTTGGTTGGTTCTTTCCGGTGATCTTCTTTGATGGGACAATGGAAAATTGGAGATGACATTAGTTTGAACTAATGTAGGGGGTAGGTCTCAAGTTCGATGCCACTCGAGCTTTTGTGTGCCGATATATTTTGGTGACGATGTGATATGATGCGTGGTTTTGAGGCGATTTGGTGATGATGTGATAAGATGTGTGGACCAGTTTGAATTTGAAATTTGGGTATATGTTGGCATATTATTGACTCCCCTTTTTGAATTTTGAATTTTGAAATCTTTGGTTTGGTTAGAATACCATTGATGTGAGGTTACCACTTTTCCATAAAGTGGATTTTCAAAAATTACAAAAATAAATAAATTTGGAGGATAAGAGGATTTTCTTTAGGGGCATCAACTACACTATCCTGAGGAACTCACATAACACATTTGTAAGTCCTACTGATGCACAATTAAACAAAATAAATGACCAGATATAGAATAATATCAATTCAAACCATAAAACCCATAAGAAATAAAAATTATTATAGTCAAAAACTCAAAAATGGAGACACACATACCAACATCCTATGGTAACTTGATTATAATCATGAAAATAGAAAGCCTTACACTCACCGCAAACTACCTCTCAAGTTCATAAAATCATCTCTCCAGTATACCATGTCTCAAGATAAGTAATCCTAAGGAAATACCACCCATGATACCAAACTGTGATGTGCATGATCTGAATTCCCTCTCAAACTGGTAACCTTCTTAAATTTACACATACCCAAAGGGTGTTCTCAATCACCACAAGATAGATTCTAACACCTGGGCATCAATAAAAAATATATGGAAGAAAATTAAAACTTGAAGAAAACAACAATACATATGTAAACATGTATATAAATAAACAATGGAAGAAAACATGAGTATATATATTTCATAACAAAAAGAGAACAAAGGAAGAGATATAACTGATAAGGTAGAGAAGAATATCCAAGAGACCAGTCAATTGGAAAAGGATGAAACATAAATAATAGATATTCTAGTAGTATCCATGTGATAGCTCGAAAAATCCCACACCATATCACCATCTATTTTCCCAAAACCATCTGACAGAAAACCTTGCTGACTCACTGCAACACCTTACCTTTACCTATATTGAAAGAGATAACTAGGTCTATACACCATCAAAGGGGTATGTAAGGTGTAATCTAACAAGATCAGTAGGGTATCACCTAGGTATTACATATCAAATCTTTTAATAATAATCATACCATGTTCAAATTTAAAGAAAACAAGGCATGATATATAGATTAACGATTTTTATATCAAAAGCATGGGAAAGGAATTTAATTCTCTCCTTTTCCATATTTCCAAATAAAGTAGTAAAATGAGCTTAAAAATAATTTTATATACATTTATCAAAATAGATATGTCAAATCAAACCAAATCATACATCATCTACCATATCAAATCCATAACAGCGCAATCAAAATAGTACAAATCAAAAATAGCCCAAATCAGACAAAAGCATAGGTAACATCATTCCAAGGATCACAATAGGTTATAATAGCTAGGAAACTCATACATAACATAGAAAACTACCCATTCATTAAGACTATAGACATATAAATCAGTCCTAGAGAGCATAGGAACAACCTAGAAAGTAAACCCCCGACAATAGTTTAGGAAGTCCCTAGAACAACAAGCCTGCGGAGAATAGGAAATCCCCATGAGCAAACCCTCCAATAGTGGATGAGACCTATTACTTCACCTTACACATAAGTACCCAAGGCGTCCCATTTGATCTATTTTTCAAACCATTTTAGAAATCCATTTCATCATATTATTCTTCGAAAACCATTTCACAATGCTTTTAAAAACCTTTTCATTTACCTAAACAATGGGAAACCCATATTTTAGCAAACAAAATCCACACACGCCCAAATAAAAATAATCAATAATTCCATTTCATTTAATAAAAAAAATTATCAAAAAATCACAGTAATGAAGTTCACCAACATAGGCTAGATATGGAACCACCTACCTCAAAACTCATGTCACACATTCCCGTAATGGGATCCTCCACATGAAATAACGTGAAAATGAAACAAAAAAGTCCCTGGAATCAATATACACATCTTGGAATTTATTTAAATAAATATAAGGGTAAGTGGAGAAGAGGAACTAAAAAATACCTCAAATGGAATGTGAATTCCTTAGAGACAGTGAAAATAAAAGATTCTTACTTGAAAAGAACACCTCAGACGCTCTTCGAACTCAGGGAGAACCCTACTAGGCTATTAAATGTTTATACTTGGAATCTATTAATTAAAACAAACATATATCCTCAAACATTAGTTCACCTTTATTAGAAAATTGTCTCCATCCTTGGGAGTCCAAAGAAACACCCAATTAAATAGAGATACAAGAAATAAAAAGTGAATGACCTAAAATATGGTAATGAGATCTTACTATCTATGACTCATTAGATAGGTTCCATCCATCCATAAAATATATATTTAAGAGTATTATCATGGAACATTATTTTTATCATCATGATGAGAAATTTCTATGAACTTTTAATTCTACAGAAACTCTATAGGCATTATCAAATAACGTTACATGGACAAAAATTCATAATATGATAATGAATTTATTAATATTAATGACCTTGAGTATACATGTAAACAAAAGTAATAATTTTTTATATCTAGGGAACCAATAGAAATAGAATCCCACTTGCACTAAATCCAAATTTTAAAACCATTGATTTTTCTAGATCTAACTTGATATATATGTTTCTATTGATATATGGATTTATTCAATGATCTCTCCATGCTATACTCATTAGAAACTATTCTTACCATGGCTTCACCCTTTTGGAAAATTCCTTCAAGTGGTGATACATATGAAGCGCATGTTTTTTCCATTTATGCGGCATTTTTTATTTAGTGATGACTATCGCTGCAGTATTAACACAATAAAATATTATAGGGTCTTTACTTCTAAGAAACACCTCAATCTCCTATAAAAGTTTTAATATCCTAAATTCTTCATTGATTTCGTCCAAATATGAAATATACTTAGACTATTTTATAGAAATGAATACCAGTAGTTACTTTGATCTTTTCCAACTCGCGGATCCTCAATTGAGCGTGAAGACATATCCTAATAGTGATTTCATATCATCTTGACCTATCTTGATAATATAATATGTATATCTCTTGATGACTATATCCTAATATCCTCTATAAACAATAAATATATCCTTAGCATGCCTTAGATACTTTAGGATAGTCTTGACTATCATCCAATGGAGGTCTCCTGGATCTTCTATATCTCTACTTACCATTATCATGTCATAGGAAACATCAATCATGGAATGTATCATGGAATCTAGGACTAATCATATCGCTAATGTGTAAGGAATCCTAGCCATCCCCATTCTCTCTTTTTGTGTGTGAGGAAACATTTACTTAGAGAGATTTATACCATATAACACTAAAAACATACACTCTTGGATTGTTCCATACAAAATATATTTAGTATTTATTTAATATATGTACCTTGATATAGTCTAATATATCACATAGAGCTATCGCAAATGATATTGATCCTTGGATTATTGGATACATTACCTAAGTGTTTCATAGAGAACCATGTGTTCAACCACATCTTAAATAGATATAACACTAGTATCTAATTTACAATTATAAATATTCCATCAATATAAACTAAAAGAAAAAAGATGTCACTACCACTAAATAACTTGTAGACACAATCCTCACATTCACTCTTTATGAAAAAAAATTAACTTATATAGTTATAAAAAATATTCCATAATATGGATTCTTAATTCAACCAATAAATGTATCTTTTATACTTTTATATCTTATATTAATATCTTGTATTCATAAACTACTCTATTTTTGACATATATACATCGTCCATAAGGTTTCAATTAAGTAAAGTGGTTTTGACATCCATTTAAAAAATCACAAAACCATGATAAGATATTATGTTAGGAAGAATTCTGATGTATTTTACCATGGAAATTTCTGAAAATGATTCATAATGATCTATGAATTAATACTTCTTAAACCTGTTATACATTTTTCATGTATTATAGGTACTCATGTTAAATTCCATGTCCAATTTCTTCATGAATACCCATTTTTAACCAATAGAATTTACATCAACTGAAAGATATACTAGAACTTAAACTTGCTTCTAATTATTAGAATCCATATTATAATTCAGAGCTTCTTTCCATCCTGTAACTTTGGAGATTCTTACTAATTCCCTATAGGATATAGGTTTATTATTATCAACCAATAATGACATTCAATCCTCATTGAATAGAATACTATATCTTCTTATTTCACTGACCTCTCTGGTGAACCTATAAAAAACTTATGTTTCTTGAAAAACCTCTTCCATAGGGCTTGGTGGAATTATTTCAAATACCAACTCAAGTGTATCTTGATCTTCAACTTCAAAGAAGTCATTCTTTGTACCACCATCTCTTTTGTTGATGTGAACACTCTCAATGAATATGCCTATATTTCCACTATTACTTTCCAGTTTGAGGGTTCATATAGATAATATAAACTTCTTTAATGGGTATATCCTATAAAGATACACTTCAGGACATAGGGTGATATTTTTTTCAAAGAGAGCTTTCACAAAATCTTGGCACCCCATACATGAGTATGTGGAAAAAATGTTTCTTTCAACTCCTAAACTTGAATGAAATATCATTTTATAATTTATTTGAAACATGGTTTAGTATATTTACAATAGTTTATAATGAATATTCAAAAATGATATTGGAATATATGTATGATTCATAATTAACCTAATCATGTTCAGTAAGGTGTGGTTCCTCCTTTCACTAACACCATTCCACTATGGTGTATATGTTGGAGTGAGTTAAGATAGAATCCTAAACTCCCTTAGATAGATGATGAAATCTGGGTTGATATATTCTCCATATTTATCCAATAAAAGTTTTTTTATCTTATTAAAAATATCATTATCTACTTCATTCATTAACTCCTTAAATTTCTCAAAGGATTCTAACTTACACCACATTAAGTAGAAAAATCCATATCTACTCAATTAGATAGTAAAAGTAATGAAGTATGAGTATCCACATATATTTTCAACTATAAGAGTTATATAAACTTATTTATGAACCAATTCAATAATATATTTATCCCTTTAACCATTTACACCAAATTTTGATTTGGTCATTTTGGATTATAATCAAGTACGAGACATACTAAGTGGGTTTAGTTCAAAAAAATAAAAATACCCATATTAATAAAGATTCTTCAGGCACTTCTCATTTATATTTCTAAGTCATTGATTTCATAATTGGGTGAGAAATGATTCGTGTGAACATAAATTGTTATCGATTGACAACACTATATAGTTGTATTCTTGTAAACAAAGATTATTATTAAGATGTATCGTACTATAAAATAATGTTAATTTTATAAAAGTATCTTATTTTATCACCAAACTTGAATACAAAACCATAAATTTATAAACCAAACGAAAATATAAAATTTAGGTAACAATTGGAATGTAATAATAGTTCTTTAGGACTAGAATAAATCTCATTGACAAAGTAAGGTGGCAGTCTCCTATAGAAAATGTTACTAGTCTTACTCTGTTGGTAGCTTGAAGACCAAACTCATATTGGGAAACCTTCCAAGATCTACTTGGTTCCTATATTTAGATAAAAATGTGAGAATAAAATGTTATATCTAATAACCAAATTATATATATAAATATAGGTTACATTCGATAAAAAATGCTCCTAAATCTTACCCATTATTCTTTATTGAGGTGAATCTCCTCCTATAGTAGGCTTTCTTTCCAGATGAAAAATATTTTTCATCCTATTTATTTTCCTACATTTGGATCTCCTTCTCTTGGTTATAAATTTAATATAAGCATTGGACTTGAAGTATTCTTAGTTACCTTTGTCTTTCCCTTCTACTTATTCAATATAAGGATAGATAGTTTTTCATAATTCAATTCCTTATCCACCTACTGAATTAGAGTTTGGAGTTCTAAGATTGACTTCTCAATGTTGTTTATATTAAATTTTACAAAAAAAACTGAAGAATCTAAGTGTTATTTAGGAAAGTACAAGTTTAGTTAATAACTAATCAAGTATATTAAAATCCAATACATTCAAATGATAAATATATCTAATCATATTGACTATATGAGGTTCACCAGGAACACCTTCTCTAAGATTTCACATAAAGGGTGTGTTGGAGATATCATAATGCTCTTAAATATTCTTCTCATGATAGAGATCATAGAGGTTAAATAACATGGTGTATGCATCCATGTTTTCTTGAATCTTATATAGGACACTGGAAATTCATGAAAACATTAAACATTAGACATCTAGTGAATCATCTAAATGTATTAGGTAGACATAGGGAAATTTTCCACCCGCCTCCCAAGAATGCCCAATGGGAATAGGGGACTCTAACACATAAGATTTATGTACTTGGCATAATATGATGCACAAGATCTTGTACCACTCATGGAAGTTACTACCAGCTAAGAGATTTTCTTTTTACAATATTGATTAGAGTGATCATACCAAGATCATGTTGCTTTCCATTTTCTACAAAAAAATAAATAATATTTTATTACTTTATTTTCATTTCTTAAATGTGGAAAGATTAATTTTATTTATTAGTCACCCATTATTTTATCAAATCCTAATATCACTCACAATGGGATTCAAAATATTTAATCACATGAATATTCAAGGGAAAAGAATCCATATTTCCCTTCTCATAATCAAAACCTAGGCATGGAATTCTTTTTGATGGTATTCTTGTAGGTGGGACTTTCCAAGTAAATTAACTCATAATTCCATAATCTATTGAGTGGACTCCCCAACCCTAAAATATTTGAAATGGATTTCCTCAACACTTACCTCCATGTTACACCAAGTCCAATTTGGATAGTCAACCCTTTATGTAAACTAGGTTAAGCTGTCCCAAAACATTTTTTAAACCCCCTTATAATTGAAAGAACCTTAACTTGGTCTAGATAATTAATTTTTACAATGGTAACATTTTGAATCATGTAGTGGAATGATATACCTAATTATTATTTTATTTGAAGTATTTTGAATCATTATGCATAAATATTCTTTATTTTATCCCTTTACATTCTTTTTAATATTATGTAGATTTTACACAAGTGATTAACCATGTATGGTAAAACAATTTAAGAATAGTAAATTTTTTGTATTTCATATTACATTCTTTTAAATTCATTTACTTCATGTGAGTGTCAAATAAAATTAAATAATTAACCATGCATATGACAAAATTAAAATAAATATGTGTGGCATGATAATGAGATTTTCTAAATACTAGTTTATCAAGTAGATGATAAAATAACCCTTGACCCTAGGTGAATAACTCCTATAACCTATATTGGTTCAAGTTAGATCATTCCACATGATTTATTATAAATCTCATTGGTTGGTTTCACCTAAAATCTTCCTTGAACCACCTCCACTTTTCTAGTTCCTCTATCCTTTACAAATTTTTTACTCATATGTAAGTGAGGTGAACCATGGGCATGGGGCTATATAAATGAAATCATGGACATGAAATCTCATACATAATAAAGATGATAGGATTATTAGTATATCATAATTTAAATTTAATAATAATTTTCACAAAATTGATAAAATAATAAATAAATTAAATGAAATTGGACAAATACATAGGTTAGTCAACCTCATGATCATCCACATATGAAATGACTATAAATTCATTAAAAGTTTCTAATTAATTTATATTATTTATTTATTATGATAATTCATTCTAATTATTTCTAAATGTTGGGGTTGAAACCTCATTTTATTATTATTAAAGTAAATACCACCATTAGTCTGGGTAGAGGGAGATCCATTATATAGCCTGAAGGCCCAAGGCCAAGTGGCCTAAATACAAGTCATTAAATCCCATTTTTTACCCAAAGGGATATTTAGTGAATAGTACCGCTACAGTATCCAAGACACTACAATACCATTGTAGCTACAGTTCCTACTATAATGCCTCCACAGCTAAAGTGTCACCGCTGCTACAACTCCGCCGCTGCTACAGTGCCCTACTACAATATTGCTACAGTACCCATAAATTCATCCCTTCCCAAATTCTATCTCGTGACTTTTGTATTCCAAGTAGTAGAATTATAATTAAACGTATTATTAATTCATTCTTTCATTTATCTTATTTTTTCATCTGAAGATTTATGGATATTCCCATATTTTTTAATTTTAAATAAATTAAATAATATAATATAATATAATATAATATTATTAGATACATAATTTGTGATAATAAAAAACATGGAATGTACTCTTCAGGTCAATTTTAAACTATATCTTCAATTTGAACTGACATTTACTAGAGGTAACACGACATGAACCAATCTACACAACATGTAATTTCACTCACATGGCCTTTGACTACACTTTTTATGGTCCATTTCATGTACTGTGTACTAACACAGTATGTAGCATACATAGCATGCAATGATATTACATGGTGTGTTGTTCCTGAAGTCAAGTTGTGTAGTATTCAAAAAATTTATAACTAAATAACAAACCATTAATATACATGTTAGTTAACCCTGGAAGTCCAATAAAGTACACAACACATATGACAACTATACAGGTGATGTAGTTCTAAAATAACATATAAAATAGTTAAATTTATAATTTAATTATTTGAAAACCCTATTGCATGATGTGTACATTATCCACACACTTTCTACGGTTTATGATATAATTAATTCCCATTCCACATAATTAATTCCCATGGTGTATATCCTGGATCGATGTATAATCTGATTAAATGGGTATGAGTCACATGATAACTACAACCCACTATATGATGTGTACCCCATTTTGTGTCCATATACAGAAAAAAACCTAGTAAAATAATGTATAATTTGTGTGCATATTTAGGAGTTACACATCAAGTACTATAGTTACACACTATCTAATATCATTTTTAGCATGCATCTCAATTTTCAATCAATACATGGAATGTACTTAATTCATATCATGTACTTTGACCGCAACACATTTTTTATTCCTGACAAGTGAAAACCATGTGGGTTACATAGTTGGTACACTAGATATACATCGTGTAACAGGTCAATATGTATTCCATATTTTCTTTTCAATACAAGAAATTTAGTGAAACTTCATATTGTTCTCCTATATGACACGACATGCCTTCATTTTTTCAACTCTTCCTGGTGCAGATAAAATATTTACATGATGTGTACTTTTTTGTTCCACAACATGTTACCCATGTTATCTATCCAAAATCTCTATCACCTTTTAATGAGATCATTGAATAGTCTTCATATGTTCATAGAATTTTATTTGTCATATGACGTTAAATGAACATGATATATTTACATCCATATAAATGAATGAAAAATTGGTCACACAAATTAACAATAAATGCATAATTCGAACACTAAATAATAAATTATTATAATTTAATATGTAACTGTACTGATACCGTTTGAAGGTTCTTGGGTGAAACAGAAGAACTTCAAGCCACTACCCAAAAATTTATTTCCATTGGTTTCTTTAGATTCTTCATCTAAACTAGATGAATAAAAATCTTGGAATCACCAAGTCATTGAGGTGAATGATCAAAGAGTAGAATCTCTCTATCAGTATGCTACACGTTCTCTACAAATCTTGGAAAATCACCATAGAATATTTGGGTTCTAGTATATATGATTCTAACCACTTTCATTATTCTCCATTGATTATAACAAGAATCACTTTAGATCTTAAGGTATTTTATTTGGTTCTCTTGGGGATTGATATGGAGGAGGAGGAATGATGCTTTCCATTATTGATAGAATTCTAGAGAAAGGTATCTCTGGATTGAGAGATTACTCAAGAGGGTATTTGTTGGGAAAAACTATCCTTAACTCTAGAAATTATATAATCGGGCTTATATACTTGGGTCAGTGAATAAGTTAGTGATAAAGACCCCTTAAATATTCTCCTAATTCTATGTGAACTACACATCGGTTATTATTATTGTTGTTGTTCTTGTTGTTGTTGTTTTTGTTGTTGTTTCCTTGATGTGTTCTATACTAACTAATAATTTTATTATAATTTATTAAATAAATTAATCAATATATATATAAGTTGTTTTAAATATAACATTCCCACCAGACACCTAACTCTATCCGTCAATCCTCCTTGACATTTATCGAACCATGAGAAATAAATACATATTTAATTAAATAAATATCATTATATTGTACATTAAATTAATAAATAAATAAATATTATATTAAAAAAACCAATAAATAAACATTTATTCATTATCTAGCCCATATATATATATTTTTGAACAACTGGGGACTGAATAAGTGAGATCAAAACAACCTGAATAATTTTTATTCCTCAAAACTAGTGATTAATATTTATTTTAATATTAAATTCATATATAATTCATCTGGAGTTATAGATACACTTAGTGTGTGCCCTATGGGACCCTTTATAAATGGAATTATGATTATTGACATAAATTCTAAGATAAAAATCTATAAAAACACCAATACACCCATAGAGAAATGTTTTAATGTCTCAATGAAAACAACCTCCTATGGACCCTCTCTGTATAATACAATCTCATTGTCTTGAAATATCACCAAAAAGGGTGCATTGCAATTGTCATTAACCTATATTATTGATATGTAATTATTTTAATTTTTTGAATTGTGATAATGGATAAAACCACCATGGACATGGACATAATCAGAAAGTTAAATTCTAATTAAAGGTACTGAAATATCAACTTCTATTAAATTTGAAGGGAAAATCATTTCTTAACTTATTCATTAATTTCATGTCACACATGACACATCCAACATATCCTACCTCACCACGAACATATGTTATTAGGGTTTTCATCAATACATATAACTATGTAACTTAGTATATTCATTAAACATAATCTCAAGTATATATACCAATACACATGTCCACAAATAGGAATATCATGACACATATAACATGTGAAATTCATAAAGGTGGTTCTATTCTCATAACCACATCTATTATAGATTACCTAGTGAAAAATTCATTAGAATAAGTCTTAATGTCTTATGAGACCCCATCAACTGATAGAATATATAATTTTTTTCCTATTAGAGAGATGTCATCCTACCATAGAACATATATTAAAGAATATTGTTTTATAACTGTATGTTTCTAATCATAGTAGAGAACTTCTATGACTTTTCAATGTAACATATACTCTTAGTAAATTATCAAAATAGTTTTACATAGAAGAACACACTTAATTTGATAAGAAATTAACTAATATTCAATACCATGAATATATAGGTAATCAAATGTACAAATTCGTTGGTTTTATGGACCAACTCCAACAAATCCTTGATATGAGCACTGCCAAAATTGTTACATTTATTTTAACATGTTTATTTTATTATGATAATTTCAATAAATATATTTTTAATGCATAATATTTAATAAAAAATAATTTATATTGAAAATTATGTTTAACACAATAATCATATACCCTTGATGTTGTTAATTGATAGGAACATCAAGATCATGGATTATATGGGGTATTCGGCCGGACTTTTAGGGGTAGATTTTATGTAAGATCCCCCAGTTGATGTATAGTATATTTCTCTACAAAAACTATATTTGTTTTATTTATATTATTTGAATGAAACAACCTTGTATTTATAATATAGCATGATACGATCTTTATATATATTGTAACTTTTTTTATTTGTTTGAATGTTGAAAGTACAGATTTTTGTCAGTTGTGGATATCTATTTATTTTAAATTGTAGGTATTGGCGAATTTAGAGGCCATATATTATCTATTAATTTTTTATGGTGTTTTGAATTTTTTTAAACTATTGTGATTTCAAAAAACTTTCATTAATGATTTCATCAAAATTTTAACAGCTAATAGTTATGGTTAAACCACCACTAAACTCAAGATTGTGTTTCCAAACAATTGTAAATTAATCAAATATGGATTTAAGTGCCAGTAGATTAATAGAAAAATATAAAATTGAACAAACCTTTGTGTAAATATTATATTAATACCATATTTCAATCTACCAAATTCTTTATTGTAATAATTTCAAAATGGATTCCAATTACAGATTCGTAGTTGTTCGATAAGAACGTCGCCGATGAAAAAACCGATGCTAATTAGTATCAAACCTAGTAAACCATGCTGGTTCTAGAAACTAACATGAATTCATTATCTATAATTTAAAATGCAACATAATATAAAAAACCACTGCTACTAGCCTTTTTTCTTATAATGATATTATATTTATTATAATATTGATACATATATCAATACATTTGTTGTTATTATTATTATTATTATTACATTTATTAATCATAATATTATCAATATTTTTATATTAATTATTCAAAATATTTATACATTTATTATTATTAGATGCTATACATTTATTATTCATGATATTGATACATTTATTATTATTATTTATACATTTATTCCAAATATTATTATTTATTTATTAAATTTTATATGATAATAATTTCAATAATACACACATACACACAATCACAGTTTTGGTTTTCCAATTTCACATATCTCATTTATTATATATATATTTTTATATTTTTATATACATATATGTACCCACAATCACACAATTCCTTGTACATGTGTAGTGTATACATATATACACACCACCACACATACATATATAATGTGAATGTTTTTATGAGTTTGTTTGTGTTTGAATATAATATAAATATATTATACTGTAATTAAATTATAACTTCATTTATTTAAATTTAGTATAACAAATTTATATAGAAATATTCATATTCTATAAATATTATTAATAATAATAATATATTCATGTTATTTTTTATAATATTAATAATTAGGGAAACTCAAAATATTATTAATTTGATTTTTATAAAGAATATATATTCATGAATTTTAATATTCATTATAACAAAAAAAATTAAATATTTTAAGTTTTAAATAAATGTAATATAAATATAAGACACAATGAATTGTTTTTTATACAATTCATAGAAAATTAAATATATCTATTTAATTAGTAAAATATAATGAATTTGTTTCTTATTTAAGTACAATATATTTAATATTTATAAAAATAACTGCACATTTTTATTTAGTCTAAAATATTTATTCATTTAAATTACTAGTCATATTTTTTAAAATAAAACTAATATTATTCAAACATTATTAAAACTTAATAATAATTTATATATAATATTATTAATATTATATATATTTATAGAATTATTAATATTATATTTATTTATCTTTGGGATTTAACTTGTATATGTATACATATAAATAATTTAAAATACAATTATGCATTTTTATAATTAATGATATATTTTAAAAATTATTTATTAATTTATATAGTCAATTATATTTTTAACTATATCATATCTAACCTTAGTAAATATAAATATAACTATTTTATTGCTAAATTTATTGATAATATAGACTTCATTCATAAGGGTCAACACTTACATATCAGGCGGTTACCCTTACATATCAGTCTTTTATTAGCATTAACCATGGTGTTGATAAATATCTTCATTATCACTGATAAAAGTAACACTGATAAAATATTAATTTATAATAGATTATGATTTTAGAATTTATGAAAGACTATTTTATTTGAAATTTTTAGTAAGCACTGATAAGTACCATACAATATTTATAAAACTACCCTAATCATGCAACCAATCATACCTTCCAATCAAGCTATTATAGAATTCATACTCTATTTCACCCCACTCACATCATTTTCTGAATGATTTAACTTATAAAATTGAAATTATGCAATCCCCTCACATCATGATGCATTTTATTGAATTTTTGGGTTGTTTTTCATATAAATTGATTTCCACTCTATTTCACCACCCAACATGAATCACAAAGTTATTTTTTGTGATTTTAAATTTTTTTGTGGTTTTTTATTTCACGTTTTTTATGAAATGAGTCACAGAGAATTTTAGATATGAATTTATAAATGAATTTTAATTTTGAAATGTGTTTTGCTATATTTTTTTGAATGAAAATGTTTCAATTATTTTTGTTAAATAATGCCTCGGGGGTATTTGGAAGGCTTGAAAATGGATGTTGGTTTTGAGTTTGTTGCTAGTAAGTATTTTAAGGGGAATGGTTATTTATGAATAAGTTAATAAAAAATATATAGTTTCCATATAAAACTTTTAAATATTTCAAATATTATTTTTGGAGTATGGTATGGAGTCATCATGGAATTCAAGGCCTCGTGGGGCCTTGGTATTGATACATTGGAAATATTAAATATAAAATATCATGCATGCACAGTTTTTTGTAAATAACATAATATTTCAGTAAAAATGTCCTTGATGGTAAAAATAGTTCCTCTATAAAGTCTAGAATATATATTTTTCCCTTGGTGTAGTATAAACTTTGTCGTTATCGGTCATTCTGAGATAGTGTAGTTGTTATAAAAACATTTGGTAAAATAAATAAATAAAACTAATTTATTTATTTATTATCTAATTAATGTTTTAACCTATCCCTCATATATTTAGGTCTCTCTATATCTCATCTTTAGGATTAAATTCATAACCCTTGGGGTTGGAGGAGTAGGCCATGGAAGAGTGTTTTGGTGGATGATCTCGAGATTGAGGATCAATGATGAATGTATAGGTTTTGGGAGTAGCAAAATTGTGTGATGGGTTGCTCCCAACATGGACTTTTTGTCACGATCAACGATCAACCCGAGATCTATATAATGATAAATTTCATGATGTATGGAATTGGGTCAACAAAATCAGACAAGAGTAATAACGTAGGAACCTTAGTGAGGAACATCACATATTATTTATAATTAATTTAATTAATTGTAGAATTACCTTTGCTGGACTTATTTCTTCGTTGTTGAATCTGGTGACCGATCTATGTTGCACCAACATTGCATTATAGGAATCATGTGAATATTCCATCTTTCAGTGATCCACATGTGTTCCATGAATATCCATATATCGTTGAGGGAATATTTGGGTGATAGCATAGAAGATTATTATGCTTGCATCATCCACCTTTGATCACTGTAATAATTGATTCCAAAGAGTTATCACCGATCTGGTGGAGGAAGATTTCTCTCCATTCTTGGGAGCGTTCTTGGATAAGTGTTCTCACGAGGCTTTATAGGATTCTCTAAATATATTGTGCACAACCAACAAAATGAATTGGCTCATTGAGAAAATAATATAAATGGGATTTTATATTTCTAGGGTTAAAATAAAATAATAGCACAAGTTCCCTTCATTAGTTATTTAATCTCTATAGAACCCCATGTCAAATATTATTATTATTATTATTATTTCTCGGAATTATCTTAACTTGAAAATTATATTAAATATTATTTAATTAAATATTAAATATTATTTATTATATTTTAACTGACCTAAAACCTCAATCCTCCATTCCTCTATATTTACTGGGTCATGAATAATGACTATTTATTTATTAAAAAAATATTCCCACATTACTCACCAATAAATAAATATTTATTAAATATTCTACTCACATTATATTCTCTAAAATAACTGGTGATGGAATATTTGAGATCAAGCATATATAAATAATTATTAAATAATGTCTGGGAATAATATTTCTTCAACTTTTTAAATATAAATATATTATTTAAATGAGATTCTAGATACACTTAGTGTGTGGACCTCTAGGCCTCTTTCTCAATGGAATTAGGTGAAGTGGACAAAATTCCAATGTTAGCATCCCGAAACACGCCAAGGAACCCATATATAAATATGTTAATGATGCAATGATATAATTCCTCATATAAATTATTACTGTGCAATATAATTCCTTTATAAAGATATCTGAAATCAGGAACGTTGCATTCTGATGTCATCAACCTATGTGATCGATGTCACTTTCTTGGAATTTCGGAAAATATATCATTCCTATATAACACCATGGACATGGATTTATTTAGTCTATATCATTTCCATAAAAGGGCTTGAGATATCAACTTTCATTAAAAAAGAAGGGATAAATTCTTTCTCACATTATTCATTAATGTAATATTACTCGTGAGCACCAAATGTATACTACCTCATCGGGAACATTTGTCATCATGATTTTCATCAATACATCAAAATATGAAACTCATAATACCCATTAACAATAATATTAAATTCTAAGGACCAATACACTCATCCGAAGATAGAAACACCCATAAACACATATAAATTTGGATTTTCTACTATCCAATATCATTCTCATAATATCCAACTGGATATTACCAAGGGGGTACATTATGAGAAGGTGTCTCAAAGTCCTATGAGTCACCACCCCTGATATCCTATATCATTTTCCCCTCAAATGATATCATCCAGCTATAGAACATATTTTCAAGAATAGTGTCATAACACTTTCTAGTTCTCAGCATTGCAGGGAACTTCCAGGAACTTTTAGTGAAACAACTACTCTTAAGAAATTATCACATATTATTTTATGTATAATAACAATCATGATATGATAACTAGTTTACTAATAATCAAAAACACGAATAAAAGTTGTCATAAATTACATAATTTTTTTCTAAGGCATAAACTCCAATAGACTTCCACTTACACTAGAGCCAACTACTGACAACCTTGAGTCCTCTAGATCTCATGTGATACTCATGGTTCTGCTATGATAGGCCTTTAGTCAAGGGGTCTACCACATTCTCTTCTGTGGGTATTATTCTTACTACAACATCACTCGTATGATAGAAATCCCCCAATATGTGATACTTACAGAGTATGTACATTTTCTGTTGGTGTGACTTTGGCTCTTTTTCAAGATCCACCGCCACCATTTTATGACAATACAATGTGATATGTTCTTTCCTACTAGGTTGCACATAATGATATTAGGCAAATTTCTGAATCCAAAGAGCTTACTTTTATACATAAGAATCCAAAATATACTTGGACTCTACTGTAAAATTAGTGAAAACTAGCTTCTTTGAACTCTTTCAGCTCACAACTCCTCTGTTTTGATAGAAAACATATCCTAATTACGACTTCATATCATTTAGATCTATCTAAATACTAGAATCATTATATCTAATGATGACCAACTCCTCGTCTCCTCCATACACCAGGAACACATCCTTAGTTTTTCTTAATTACTTAAGGAAAACCGTAACAGTTTTCCAATGTTGTTCTCCTCGATATTCTTGATATCTACCTACCATGATGAATTCATATAAAACATCAAGTCTAGAATATAACATGTCATACATGATTGATCTCATACCTAAATCATATTGGATATTTCTCATTCTCTATTTCTATTATTTTGTATGAGGACACATTTTCTTAGAAATATGTAAATCATGTAATACTAGAACTAATCCCCTCTTTTATTGATCCATACTAAATCTCCTTAGTATCTGGTGAACATATGTACTTTGACTTAGTCCAAGAAGCATCTTGGATCTATCATTAATGATCTTGATCTCTAGAATATAGGAAAATTCGCCTAATTCCTTCTTAGAGAAATATTTGTTTAACAACTCCTTAACAGACTATATGACTGGTATGTTGTTTCCAATATGTAATATGTTATCAACATATACTACTAGGATGCCAACATCAATCCATAAATGGATCTCTACAACCTTCAAATTCTGTTGTCATCACCTAGAGTCACAAACCCTTCTGTTTGTGTCATATGGACATCTTTTTGAAGGCTCCCATTAAGGAATACAGTTTTTAAATCCATCTTCCAAATATCATAGTCATGGTAGCCTCCTATAGCAGGTGTAATTTTAATGGATTTAGACATGGAAGCTGGAAAAAAGGTTTCATCATATTCAATTCTTTGATTTTGTATAAAACATTTAGCCAATAGATTTTCTTTATAGGTAATTAATTTACCTTCTATTTCCAATTTCCCCTTGAATACCCATTTTCACCTAATTGAATTTACATCAACTAGAATATTGATCAAAACCCAAAATTTGTTTTGATACATGGAAATCATATCAAAATTCATGGCTTCATGCCATATTGCAGCTTTGGAGCTCTCTAATTCCTCCTTGTAGGAGATAGGTTCATCATTTTCAACCAATAATGATTCACCATATTCGGTGACTAGAAAACCATATCACTCTAGTTCTATTACCTCTCTTATTCTCCTACACAGTACTTGTATTTCAAGAACTACTTCTTCCATATGGACTTGTAGAACATGTTCCTGCTTCAACTCTAGTATACCTTGATCATCAAATTCATCAAAACAATCTTTCTACCACTATCCTTTTTTAGTATGTGATCCCCCTTAAGAAAGATAGCTTGTCTGGTGACAGTCACTTTCTTTTCCAAGTGGTAGTATAGGTATCATCCCTTTATTTCATTAGGATACCATTTAAAGATAAACATTTTACCTTGAGGTGCAAGTTTGTTGCCTGAGAAGGCCTTAAAAAATGCTTTTCAACCCCATACATATGTATATGAAAAATAGGTTTCTTTCAACTCCATAAATAAAGGGGAATTATATCTTCCACTTTAGTTTGAACTCGTTTTAATGTGTATGTGGTAGTTTGTAATGCATATTACCAAAATGATAATTGAATATCTTCATGAACCACCATCAACCATACAATTTCTAAAAATGTGTAGTTCCTCCTTTCACTAACACCATTCCACTGTGGTGTATAAGGTGGTGTGATTTGAGATAGAATCCCAAACTCATGTAAAAAGTTGATGAACCCTTGTTTAAGATATTCCCCACCTTGATCTGATCAAAGATTCTTTATCTCATACCAAGTTTATTCTATACTTCATTATTTAATTCTTTGAATTTTTAAAACGAATCAGACTTATACCTTATTAAGTAGACATATCCATATATACTCAAATAATCAATAAAATTTATGGAGTAATTATATGCACCTATAGCATCAATTGGAGATGGTCCACACACATCAGTGTGTACCAATCCTAGTAACATTGTGGACCTTTCACCTAATCTATAAAATGGTGGTTCATTCATTTTCCTTATAAAAAACATGACATTTATCAAGTGATTTTATCTTAGAAGAGTCTAAATAACCATCTTGATAGGTCTTTTTCAAATGATTCTCGTTTACATGACCAAGATGGTGATGCCAAAGTTGGGTGTTATATGAGTCATGTCTATAAGATTCATTATCAATTTACAATACATGGTTTTCATAGTTTAAAACATAAATACCATTATTTAAATGTTCCATACCATAACATATGTTATATTTATAAAATTAACAACTTTTGTTTTTAAAATTTAAAATAAACCTATCTGAATCTACACATGATATAGAAATTATGTTCTTGGTAAGTAAAGGTACAAACAAAAATAATTAAAAACCAAAATAATTTTTACTAGAAATGAGAGGTGGTATTCACCTATGACCAGATAGGTTATCCAAGCACCATTAGTAGCTCTCATATCTACATCTCGTCTATAAATATTTTAGAATCTACTTGGTTCCAACATTTTGATATATATGTGAGACCCACAAGCTATATCTAATACCCAATATGCAGATATTGAAAGATTAAACTCAATAATGAATGTACCTTTAGCTTCCCCTTGATTCTAGGTATAGTTCATCTATCAGTGGCCTGAATTTCAACTTGGAAAACATACTGCCACCTTTTCCATTCCCTTCCTTTGGAACTTCTTATTCTTGGAAGGATAGTTCTTGGTATATTAACACTATTGAAAATTTAATATTTACCAACGGTTTAAAGCCTTTGGTAAAGGCTAGACATCCATTGGTATAAACTATACCAGCGGTTGTCCAAACAGTTGGGTCTTGAGTCATGGGGATAGACATATCCCAATGGTTATATGAGTCCATTGTGTTATGTCTAAAAGAATTGAGTATATTCCAGTAGTTCATTGAAAACATTGGTATAAATGTTTAGAAATGGTTTAAACCCATTGGTAATATAAAAAATCATCTCTATAATAATGGTTTACAAACAGTTGTTATATCCTTTTACCAATGGATTCCCAAAAACTGTTGGTAAATATCAAGTAAAAATACATATACCAAGGGTTTGTAAGCTGTTGGTATATAGTTGTACCAACGGTTTACATAAAATAGTTGGTATAAGTTCTGTTTTTATAGATATGCCAATGGTTGTAAACTGTTGACATAGCCTTTATATACCTGTAGCAGTAAGTCGACCTACCCCTATGCACCTGTAGCAATTACACAAGCTTCCACTATTAGGCCTATAGAATTCATACACAATTATGAATACTTGAAAAATACATACAGGGGGTCGGTGGGCTATCTAAACAGAATACCTACACAATTCATACAAAATTCATACACAATTCTAAATACCTACATAATTCTCAATACCTGCAGAATACATACAAAATTCATACAACACATAATTCATATAGAATTCTGAATACCACTAATTCTATATTAAATTATCGTCTACACACATATAGAATTAACACATAATTTATAAGGTAATTACAACAAGTATACAAATACAACATGTATACCCATACAAAAACTATATCCATACACCATTAACACATAATTCATAAGTTAATAAAATATGTAAAGAATTCAATTCATAATTAAGGGGGTTGGGGGTGTTCATGGGGTTGGGGCTGTTTAGCGGGTTGGGGTGGCTATCCAAGGGGGTAGGGGTTGTCCAGGGGGTGGGGGTGTCCGGGGGTATGGGGGGCTATCTATGGGGGTGTCTAGTGGGGTTGGGGTGGTGTCTAGGGGGGTGGTGGGGGTGTTCAGGGGATTGGGGGATTTCGAAGGTGGTGGGGGTGTCCAGGGGGTGGGGTTGTCCAAGGGGTGGGGGTGTCCAGGGGGTGGGGTGGGGGGGTCTAGGTGGTGGGGTGGTGACTAGGAGGGGTGGGGAATCCAGGTGGTTAGGGGGCTCTCCAAGGGGGTGGGGTGGTGTCCAGGGGGAAGGGTGGGAGTCCAGGTGGTGGGGTGGTGTATAGGAGGGGTGAGGGCCCATCCAGGGGATTAGGGGCTGTCTAGAGAGTAGGGCGGTTGTCCATGGGGGTGGGAGTGTGTAGGGGTGGGGTTAGTCCATGGCGGTGGGGGTGTCCAGGGGGGTGGGGGTGTCCAGGGGGTGGGGTGATGTCCAGGAGGGGTGGGGGTCATCCAGGGGGTTGGATGATGTCCAGGGTTGGGGGGCTATCCATGGGGGTGGGGTTTTTAAGGGTTGGGGGTGTCCAGGTTGTGGGGTGGTGTCTAGGGGGGTAGGGGACACCCATGAGGTTGGGGGGCTATCCAAGGGGGTAGGGTTGTTCAAGGGTTGGGGGTGTCCGGGTTGGGGGGGCTGTCCATGGGGGTGGGGGGTTGTCCATGGGGGTGGGGGTGTCCACGGGGTGGGGGTGTCCGGGTGGTGGGGTGGTGTTCAGGGGGTTGGGGTCCAGGGGGTTGAGAGGGCTGTCTATGGGGCTAAGGGTGTCTAGGGGGTGGGGGGTTGTCCAGGGTGTGGGGGGTGTCCAGGGGGTTGGGGGGATATCTAGGGGTGGGTATGGTAGGAAGGGGGATTTGGTTATTAGGAAATGGATTACATTTTTATTATGGGACAATAACACTATATGATTTTTGAAATGGAAACTTAAAAGGGATTTTTATAAAGCATTAGGGAGTTTTAAATATAAATAAGTCTTTATTATGTGATTTCGAAATAGTTTTATGAAGAATTATTTATGATGTATCTATATGGGATTTATGATTTTGTGTCCCTTGTTTTAGAACATCATATTATTTTACTAAAGGTTTTTTTATAACTCTTTAGAATTTTACCACTCTAAATGAATCAAAAAGTCAATAAGGGGATATCTCATCAAGTCATTCTTTTGATCTAGCTATTGTATTCATAGTCTTGGTCTCTAATCAAACTCCTGTTGAAGTGGAATAGCCTTGTTCTTCTCAAATCATTGATTATGCATGGGAGTTTCTAAAATAGCATCCACTATTTTTTATTTGTGATCAAGGATCCCATGAGGCAACTGTAACAACCCGAACTTTTTAATTATATTTTTTTCCTAATTTTGTGTGTTATTTTATTTTATACTCAATAAAACTATATCCTTTTACTAATGAAGTGGGTATAATTAAAATGAGGTTGTTGGGTTTCGACTGTTATATGACCGTTGGCCAATATGACCATTAGAAATCATAATCTTAACATTGTGTTTTTATAAATATGGTTATCTTGGTTAATTAATATATAAGGAAGATTGAATGGCTTCATCCAGTAGACTTCAGCCATATGAAGCCCATCTGTTGGATCTTGGAAAGGTGGTAGCATCACTGGGCATTGCCCTGGACCAAGACCAAGCCTAACTTCAATGTATGAAGCTTGAACAAAATCACCTAAGGGAGAAGTTCAAGCTAATAGAAATCACCACTCGGGAAATGTTGTCCGAGCCACCCCAAGATTCTATCACAATAGCACACCTTACACTTAGTTCATATGCTGCAATTATAATGGGCTATGTTACGAGACCTTAGTTGCTTTGTGTAATCCTTTTATATAAATAAAATTGTTATCTCTTCTTATGGAAAATTTTGTGAATTTCAAATGTCCAGATAAATAGAGGATGTGTATTATTGATGAATTTAGGAAAAATGGATATTTTCAAATATTTTTGTATTCATTAAATAATTAATAATGTGAAATGATTTTCAAAAAAGGTCTTCTACATTTGTGATCAGTGAGAAATTTCTAGTCTAATAAGATCAACTTGTTTTTTTAGTGAATTGTAATGTAGGAAGAGTAACATACCCATATGAATAGTAATGAATATTATTTTGGAAAAAAAATAGAAACTTCACCCATGACTGTACAAATACATTTTAAACATCTTTAAAGTGAAAAAATGATCATATTTTAAGTTTTCGTATTTTTGTATGCTATAAATATTTTATTTACAATTTTATATTTAATTTAATAATTTAAAATGGAAATTTATTTTCATAAAATTTAATCATAAATTGTTACTTTATTGTCTTATGGGTATACGATATTATTATGGGACCTTGATTACTTTTTTAAGGTGTTACAAAATGAGTTATAGTTTTTAAGTTGTATTTTTTAAATAAATAATGATTTTATTTGAAAATTTAATTGAAAATATTTAGAAAATAATTATCATAAAATGGAATTCATTTTTTAATTCAGAGCATTGATATTAGTTAAGGTGAATTTTTGGGATTTTTCTGAAACAGTTGAATTTTCGGTGAATAATAAAAATGCAGTTTTGAGTTTCGGGTGTTTAATAACATAATTAATGATGTAATAATGATTTAAGCTTTCTGGTCGACTTATAAATAGTTATATATGCTATTAAGTGTCCCAAGTGGCCAATATTAGGGGAGAATACCATGGGTAAGCCCATGGTTTTGCAAATACCACCGATGGGGTGTCCCTTGGAAATTAATAATTTATTTACTCACTTTTCCTATAAATACCAAGCCATTTCCCTCATTCATTTCATTCAAAAATCATCCTAAATTAATTTATGATCTCCTTTCCTCCCAAGGAGTCCTCATAAGGTTCCTTCAAGCCTCCCAAGGTCCCAAACTTCATGCTTTTGAAGTTACTTTTCAAGGTAAGGGATCATTTCACCCCTCTAATTTAAACCATGACTTTCTGCAGGATGTGTCTTCTAGTTTCTGTCTCTTTATGTTGCGGGTATGTTATTATATGTTCTCATTACTATCCATTTCATGTCTAATTATTTATAGACCCTTTAATATATTATAAATATGTTTTATGAATTTTTATGTGACGTTGCTAGGCTGCCGAATTTCTCGTAAAAGAAATCACATCTTCTCTTTTCTTTCATGTTTCATTTTCATGTGGTATATCTTTCAAATATACATACCATAATATTATTTTGTAACCATACTGTATTATGAATTATTTATGAGTGGGTAACCCTTGTCCCCTCTCTTTTCAATGTTTTCTAAAACCATGTTATATAGTCGTTATGCTGTAGAAATTTTGTTTCAAAATTTTTATCTCTTTCTCTCAAGAAATAATCTTATTTTATTTAAGTGAATACCTAGGACTATTCCATTTATATGGGTGTTCATAAATATATCAATATGATATATTTGATTCTTTAATTGACATATATATAACCCTCACTCCCTTTCCATGGGTTATAAATAATATAATGATCTTATTGTTAAGTTCTTTTTAAACGTCACAATTTTTTCACGAAACCCATTTCTTTGATTCTATTTGGGTTATTTATGAAATGTTTGATTAGGATCTATGTGTCTCACATGAAAGTAAAGACATATTAAGGTCGAACCCTGATAGATATCCAATGTATTGGGTAATTAATTAGTCTCTAGATATGACAAGTTTCACGATACCTTGCTGAATAACCATGGTAATTTTTATGACACCATGGGGATGGACATTGGTGATATGTTCATGAATATCTAAATGAAATGTTGTAGCAACATATTCAAGTTTTGTTTCAAGTTCTTTTCATTATGATATTCCTATACTTCCATTTCTCATGTCTTTATGTTGTTATTAAAGTTCTTATTTGTATCACAAGTACATTGATTCCCTTGTTTACCCTTACTGAGCGTTCTGCTCACCCTTTACCCTGATGTATGTCTCCAGGATAATAGATGTAGTAATTGTACACAAGATGAACCTATGATTAAGCCTTATGAGTGGTTTAGAAGACTTTTTTATGTTTTTTTCAAGTATAATATTCCGGATTTCCAAGACACTAGACTTTAAAGATCCTTTGTATGTAAAATGTAATGAAAAGTTATGAAATAAAAACGCGGGATGCTATAGTTGGTATCAAAGGATATGTTACTTATTTATGGAAATTAGGATATGAAAACTTTATGAAGAACCCTATAGAAAAGTTTAAATATAGGAAAACATCCTGTTACTTTCGTGAGTATTGAGTAAGTGGTTTATCCAACAAATATATCCATGTCTGGATACGAGCAGGTAGAGGTGGCTCTGGAACAGATGTACATAGGGGTAAAACCCGAAAACACCGCTTTGAGTTAGACTCGAATGGGAACTGGTGCACAATAATGGGTCTTGCTGCACTCTTTGTTATTAATCTCCTAGGGTATATTTTTGGTTCATCACAAGCTTTTTATAAATCATTATGAAGGAATTATAGAGAAATGTAATTGTTTAAGAATGAAGTTTTAAGATATAGAATCCTTTATAGTTAAAAGATTCATAAATGAAATAAGTTTCTCACGAAGGATTTATTCTTTTATAAAATGGTAGGTAATAGAAGGAACCATGCAAATAGTGTCCAAAATGGACCATGTGATGAAGACCCTCCGATGGAAGATGGAATGGAAACATTCATGTGAATGATGAACCAAATGACTCAAGTTATGGTAAATAACCTGAATCAAGCTGAGAGACCAATATCACCACGAAGGAAACAACATTTTGTTGAGTCTTTTATGCATCAAAGACCAACATCCTTCAGTGGATATACTGAACCATTGATTGCTGAGTATCGGATCAGCTCTATCGAGAAGATATTTTCTGTGCTCCATTGTTCAGAGCAAGATAAGGTCACCCTGGCTGTCTATCGCTTAGAAGGAGATGATGATCAGTGGTGAGAACTGATCAAAAACACGAGGAAAAGAGTTGAATTTGATGATATGTAGTGGGAAGAGTTCATAGGGAACTTTTTCTGTAATTATTTCCCTCATTCCATGAGAATAAGAATGGAGAAAGATTTTCTCAAGCTGAAGCAGAAAGAGAACGAATCTGTTGGAAGCTATGAGATGAACTTCACTCGACTCTCATGATATACCTCTAGCTTTGTCATGGATACAAATGGTAAGGTTGATAGATTCTTCGGTGGACTGAGACCTCATCTGTGGAAGAATATAGCCAACCGAGAATATAATAGCTACTAAGAGATCGTGCGAAGTGCGATGAAAGTCGAGCTAGAGTTTGGTGAGACGCAGTGGTATCATAAATCAAATGAAAAATAGAGATCAAAGGAGCCAATATTATGGATGATCATTTATCAAGTAATAGGAGGAAAGCTAGTGCAACGTCCTACGTGTAATAAATGTGGGAATATGCATTCGGGGAACTGCCTACTCAGGAGCGGGAAATTCTACAAGTGTGGAAGAGATGGCCATATTGCGAGGAATTGTTGTAGTGTGGTGAAACCTCAACTTCTATACTCTAACAACAAGGGGAAGATGGTCAAGGCCCTACCTGATGTCCAGTGCTTTAAGTGTGGACAACATTGGAACTTTTCTAATCACTGTCCAAATCCAAGGGCAGTGGAGGGGAACCACCCTCAGCCTTATAAAAGGCCAAGGGAGCAAGGTCATTCTTGTTCTATCACGATAGCTAAAGTTGAGACTCCAAATGATATGGTATAAGGTACTCTTGTTGTTCTCCAAAATCTAGCAAGTACTTTGTTTGATTCCGGTTCTACACATTCCTTTATTTCCTCCAAGTTTGAAAAGAATTTAGAATCAACCCCCGACTTACTAAAAGTAGAGTTATTAGTCAAGAATTCTGGTGGGATTATCCAAGCATTGTCAGTGTTTGGAAACTCTAGTATTTACTTTGGTGAGAACAATCTTATCACAAATCTTGTAGTCATTCACATTATGGAATTCGACATTACACTAGGGATGGATTGTCTATCAAAGTATAATGCTAAGATCAAATGCAGAAGTAAGGAAATATCAATAGTCTTGAATGGAAAACCTACAGTTATCTTCCAAGGAGAGATATCTCAACCAGATAATTGTCTAGAAGAACCTCCTATATCATTATTTATGGAATTTATCGGTGAAGAATAAGAAGGAAATGAGATTGTTAGGATAGAAAATGTCCCCATCATCCAGGAATATGTTGACGTATTTCCTAAGGAGTTTCCTAGACCTCCCCTAGAAAGAGAGGTAGAGTTATCCATTGAACTCGTACCTGGATCTCATCTGATATCAAAGACACCATATAGGATGGAAAATATGGAGCTGGAGTAATTAAAAAAACAACTCCAAGATCTTTTGGAGAAGGGGTTTATCTAACAGAGTGTGTCTCCTTGGGGAGCACATGTTCTCTTTGTGAAGAAGAAGGATGGATAGATGCGGCTATGCATTGATTATAGAGAACTGACTGGGATCACAATAAAGAACAAATACCAACATCTAAGAATTGATGACTTATTTGACCAACTTTGTGAGGCTCAATTATTCTATAATATTGATTTTGATATGGTTATCATCAATTGAGGGTGAAGAAATAAAATATTCTGAAAACTGCCTTCTGATCAAGATATGGGCATTATGATTATATTGTTATGCCCTTCGGACTGAATAATTCACCTTCTATTTTTATGTACTAGATGAATAGAGTCTTTAATGACTACCTTGATAATTTTGTGGTAGTTTTTATTGATGATATTCTGATATATTACAAAAGTCGTGAGGATCATGATGATCATATAAGGGTTATTTTTAAAACTCTATGGAAGGAGAGAGATTTTGGAAAGTTCGTTAAATGTGAATTATGGTTACAACAAGTTTCTTTCTTACGGCACATTGTTACCAATGAAGGAATTGTATTTGACCCTAAAAAGAAAAAAGTTGTAGAGGAGTGGCCTCAGCCTACAACAATAACTATGATTCATAGTTTCCTTGGATTAGCCAAATATTATAGGATGTTAATGAAAAACTTTTCAGGACTTTCTAATCCATTAACCAAGTTAACTCAAAAAGGGGTCAAGTTCGTATGGACAAAGGAGTGTGAAGAAAGTTTCTAAGAGCTGAAGAAGAGATTGGTTACTGCACCTATGTTAACTCTGCCCTCAAGTATAAAGGGATTTGTTATTTTTAGAAATGAATCTATGAAAGGGATTGGGTGCATCCTCATGAAAAATGACAAGTTCATTGCTTATGCATCTCGACAGTTGAAGACTCATGAGAAGAACTATCCTACACATGATCTGGAGCTGGTTGCGGTCATTTTTTCTCTGAATATATGGAGGCACTGTCTTTATTGGTAGAAATGTGATATATACATAGACCATTAATGTTTGAAGTATATTTTCACAAAAAAGGAATTAAACATGAGACAAAAAAGATGGTTTTAACTCCTTAAATACTATGATTGTTCAAATCATTATCATCCCGGAAGAGAAAACAAATTCTCTGATTCATTAAGCAGTAAAGACCCAATTGTTCTTTCCATTATGAGGTTTCGAAGAGATCCTTTGATCAATGACCTATTAAAACTAGACAGGGGAATTATAAAGTAAGGGACATCATCAACCCTAACCAAAACGATTTCTCAAACGTCATTACTATAGAATATCAAGAAATATCACAAAGAAGATCATTTTTTATAGAATAAGTTTGAGGCTGTGAAGGATGGGAAGTTTCCTAGGTTCAAAACTGATCTAGAAGGTGTACTGAAATTTCGTACAAGACTACGTGTTACATCTATTCTGAAAATATAGAAGGAGTTTATGGATGAAGCTCATATATCTACATTCTATATACATCCTAGTAGAATGAAAAAGTATAGGGACCTTTGTGATCATTATTGGTTGGATAATATGAAAAAGGAGATTGCTGATTACATGTCAAGGTTCCTGGTATGTCAGCAAGTGAAGGCGGAGTGACAACTTCCTAAAGGGGTATTGCAACCAATACCCATACTATCATGGAAGTGAGACAATATCACTATGGACTTTGTCACTGGTCTCCCAAGATCATCCAAAGGAAATAATACGATATGGTTTATTGTGGATCGTCTCACCAAGACTGCCCATTTTATCTCCATTCTAGAAGATTTATCTCTTGATCAACTTACTAGGATTTATGTGAAGGAAGTGGTAAGGCTACAAGGAGTTCCACTTTCTATTGTATATGATCGTGATCCAAGGTTCACATCAAAATTTTGGAAAATTCTTCAACAATATTTGAGCACTGAATTGAATTTCAGTATGGCATATCACCCCAAAAATGATGGCCAATCTCAAAGGACCATTCAGACACTCGAGGACATGCCGAGAACAATCTAAATATAATTTAAAGGTGGATGGGATCAACATCTCTCTTTAGTTGAGTTCTCTTACAACAATAACTTCCACTTGAGCATTCAAATGACACCCTATGAAGCTCTATATGGGAAGTGATGTAGAACTCTTACTTATTGGGATAAAGCTAGTGAGAGAAAGATTATTGGGCCCAATCTTGTGCAAGATATGACAGAAAAGGTCAATGCCATCCAGCAACACATTAAGGTTTCTCAGAGTCGGAAAAATATCTATGCCAACAACCGTCGAAGGGACTTGGAGTTTGATGTTGGTGACAAATTCTTTCTTCGGATTTCACCTTGGAAGAGAGTCATGAGGTTTGGGAAGAAAGGGAAGCTCATCCCTTGGTACATTGACCCTATGAAATCCTTGATCATTTGGGAGTAGTGGCATATCGGCTTGAACTGACTCCTAATCTTGCACAAGTTCATGATGTCTTCCACATATCCCTCTTGAGGAAGTATATACCTGAAACTTCACATGTACTAAATCCAGTGGTGGTACAACTTGTACATGACCTCTCTTATGGGGAGAAGCTGGTGGAGATCTTGGATCATAGATACAAGGTTCTATGTAACAAGACCACCCACCTTGTTAAGGTGTTTTGGGGGAACCACAAATGTGAAGAAGCCATGTCGGAATCAGAGGAGTCCATGAGATAGATGTACCCACACCCTTTCCCATCAGAGGGTACAAGATAAAATTTCAGAGATGAAATTTCTTATGGGAGAAAGAATGTAATGACCCATACTTTTTAATTATATTTTTTTCCAAATTTTGTGTGTTATTTAATTCTATAATCAACTAAAATATATCCTATAATTAATGAAGTGGGTATAATTAAAATGATACTGTTGTGTTTCAACTATTATATGACCGTTGGTCAATATGACCATTGGAAACCATAATCATAATGTTTTGTTTTTATAAATACGGTTATCTTGGTTAATTAATACAAAAAGAAGATTGAATGGAATCATCCAGTAGACTCGAGCCATATGAAGCCCATCAATCGAATCTTGGGAAGTAGGTAGCATCACTGGGCTTTTCTCTGGACCAAGCCCAAGCCGAACTTCAACATATGAAGCTTGAACAGAATCACCAAAGGGAGAAGTTCAAGCTGATAGAAATCACCACTTGGGAAATGTTGTCTGATTCACCCCAAGATTCTATCACCATATCACACCTTACACATAAGTCCTATTTTGGTGTTATAAGGGGCTATATAACAAGACATTAGTTACTTTGTGTAATCCTTTTATATAAATAATATTTTTATTTCTTCTTATGGAAAATTTTGTGAATTTCTAGTTTCTAGATAGATATAGGATGTGTATTATTGATAAATTTAGGAAAAATGAGTATTTTAAAATATTTTTGTATTCATTAAATAATTAATAATGTGAAATGATTTTCAAAAAATGGTCTTCTACAGTTTTGATCAGTGATAAATTTAGTGTCTAATAAGATCAAATTTATTTTTAGTGAATTGTAAAGTAGGAATAGTAACATACCCATATGAATAGTAATGAATAGTAATGAATAGTAATTTGACCAAAAAAATAGAAACTTCACCCATGAATCTATAAATACATTTTATACATCTTAAAAGTGAAAAAACAACCATAGTTTAAGTTTTAGTATTTTTTTATGCCATAAATATTTCATTTAAAATTTTAAAATTAATTTAACAATTTAAAATGGAAATTTATTTTCATAAAATTTAATCATAAATTGTTACTTTATTATCTTATGGGTATACTAAATTTTTATGGTACCTTGGTTACTTTTTTAAGGTGTTAGAAAATGAGTTATAGTTTTAAAGTAGTATTTTTGGAATAAATAATGATTTTATTTAAAAATTAAATTAAAAATATTTAGAAAATTATTTTCATAAAATGGACTTCATTTGTTAATTTAGAGATATTATATTAGGTTAGGGTGAATTTTTGGGATTTTTCTGAAATAGTTGAGTTTTTGGTCAATAGTAAAAATGCAGTTTTGAGTTTTGGCTGTTTAATAACATCATTAATGATGTAATAATGATGTAAGATTTCTAGTCGACTTATGAATAGTGATATATGCTATGAGGTGTCCCAAGTGGCCAATACCATGGTAAAATACCATGGGCAAGCCCATGGTTTTGCAAATACCACCGATGAGGTGTCCCATGGAAATTAATAATTTATTCACTCACTTTTCCTACAAATACCAATCCATTTACCTCATTAATGTAAATTCCAAAATCATCCTCAAAAACTTTTGGGTATCCTTACCTCCCAGGGAGTCCTCCCAAGGTGCCCTCAAGCCTCCCAAGGTCCCAACCTTAATTCTTTTGAAGTTACTCTTCAAGGTAAGGGATCCTTTCACCCCTCTCATTTAAGTCATGACTTTTTTTATGATGTGTCTTCTAGTTTCCATATATTTATGTTGAGGGAATGTTATTATATGTTTTCATTACTATCCATTTAATTTCTATTTTTTGGGAGACCCATTCCTCTCTCATCAATTTTTTTCTGAATTTTTAAGTGACGCTGTTAGGATGCCCGATTTCTCGTAAAAGAAATCGCATCTTCTCTTTTCTTTCATGTTTCATTTTCATGTGGTATGTTGTTAAAATATCCATACCATGATATTATTGTGTACCCATACTGTATTATGAATTATTTATGAGTGGTTGACCCTTTTCACCTCTCTTTTAAAAGTTTTCTAGAACCGTGTTATATAGCCGTTATGCTGTATAAATTTCGTCTCAAAATTTCTTTCTCTTTCTCTCAAGAAATTATCTTATTTTATTTATGTGAATACCCAGACCTATTTCGTTTCTATGGGTGTTCATAAATATATAATGATGATATGTTTGATTTTGTAATTGACATAAATATTACCCTAACTCACTTTCCATGGGTTACAAAATACATAATGATCTTATTTTCGAACTCTTTTTAAACGTCACGATTTTGTCATGAACCCCATTTTTTTATTTTATTTGGGTTATTTATGAAATTTTTTATTATGGTCTATGTGTGTCATGTGAAAGTATATAAATATTAATGGAGTTACCTAATATCTCTCCAATTTATTGGGTAATGAATTAATCTCTATAGATGACAAGTTTCACGATACCTTGGTGAATAACCTTGGTAATGTTTATGAAAACTTGGGGATGGACCTTGGTTATATGTTCATGAATGTCTAAATGAAATGTTTTATCCAAATATTCTAGTTATGTTTCAAGTTATTTTCGTTATGATATTCCTATAAATACATTTTTCATGTCTTTATGTTGTTATTCAAGTTCTTATTGATACCACAAGTACATTGATTCCCTTGTTTACCCATACTGAGCCTTCTGCTCACCCTTTACCTTGATGTATGTCTCCAGGATATGAGATTCCGTAATTTTACCTAGGATGAACCTATGCTGAATCCTTAAGAGTGGTTTATAAGTGAATGTTTTATGTTGTTTTCAAGTATTATGTTATTTATAGCATCCCACCTTTTTATCACATAAACATTCATTACATTTTACAAAACCGAGGATCTTTAAGGTTTAGTGTCTTGGAAACCATGAACTTAAAACATGAAAACATAAAACATTATTCTTAAACAGTTGAAAGGCTTCTCATCATGTTTATCCTAGGTTCATTATTGCATCTCATAACTTGGGGACATACATCAAAAGAAAGGGTGCGCAGAAGGCCCCGTAAGGGAAACAAGGGGAAATATTTAACATGTGAACTTGGGATACATCAACAATGTCATGAAAAAGAACTTTAAGGCATGAGAAATAAATCATGAGGCATATCATAATAAAAATAACATTTTTCATAACTTGAAGATGTGGCTACGACATTTATCAAAGGCAATCATTTCTGTTACACCAAGGTCCATCCCCAAGGTGTCAATAAAAATTACCAAGGTTATTCACCAAGGTATCAGTCTAAAAGGTTTTTTCAAGAGATTAAGTCTTTACCCAATGCATTGGAGCGTTATCAGGGTGCACCCTTAAATTATTCTTTATCTTCATGTGAGCCACATATATCATCATCAATCATTTCATAAACAACCCATATAGCATAAAATAAATGGGTTTTTTTCATAATCATAACGTTTTAAAAACTGCTTTAAAGACATGATCTTTGTGTCACTTTAAAACCCACAGAAACGAAAGGTGGGTCTCATGTATGTAAATCCCAGAATTTAAAATAAGAAATTTTGGTATATATGTGGATAACCATATAGAATATAGGGCTTTGATTATTCACCTAATAAAATAAAATAACTTTAGAAAAAGAGTGAGACATTTTGTGGTGGAAATTCTGCAGTATAACAATTATGTTTCGGGGTTTTAGAAAACATTGAAAAGAAGAGGGAAATGGGTCAAACATTCATAAATGACCCATAAAACAATAGAGGGACATAATATGATGGATATATGAACATGGTAACTAAATTTTAAGGACATAACATTTGAGATGAAAAACATGGAAGGAAGACAAAAAAAATAAGATTTCTCTTATGAAAATTCGGCAGCCTAACGGCTTCACTTAAACATTAAAAAACGAATTGATGAGATAAAATAGGGTCTCTCATCATATGAACATAAAATATCAGTATGATAGATATAGAGATCATACCCCAAAAAAAGTAACTTGAAATACTTGACAAGAAAATAGAACTTGAAAATGAGAAGGGTGAAAGAATCCCTTAAAAATTCGGCAGCCTAACGGCGTCACCTAAACATCAAAAAAATGAATTGATGAGGTCAAATAGGGTATATCATTATATGAACATACAAGATCCGTATGATAGATATAGAGATCATACCCCAACATAATAAAAAGAAACTTGAAATACTTTACATGAAAATAGAACTTGAAAACGAAAAGGGTGAAAGAATCCCTTAAATATTCGGTAGCCTAACGGCGCCACTTAAAACGTCAAAATACTGAATTGAAGATATGAAATAGGTTATCTAATCATATTAACATAAAAGATAAGTATAATAGATTTAGATATTATACCCCAACATAATAAAAAGGAACTTGAAAGACTTTACATGAAAATAGAACTTGAAAATGAGAAGGGTGAAAGAATCCCTTAAAAATTCGGCAGCCTAACGGCGCCATTTAAACATTCTTAAAACAAAATGATGAGAGTAAGATGGGGTATCTCATAATATGAACATAAAAAGGAAATTATAATGAATATAAAAGAACCTTCTCCAATATAAGATCATGGAGCATAAAATAAATGACATAGAAGAGATCACTTGAAAAGAAAGAGAGGGGTCGGATCCCTTACCTTAAAACGTAACTCTTAAAAATAAAAGGTTGGGACCTTGAGGGGTTGGGGGAACCTTGGGAGGACTCCATGGGAGGTAATGAGACCAAAGCATTGTTGTGGAAGACTTGGGAGTCGAATGGATGCGAGGATTTCTTGGTATTTATGGGGAAAGTGAGGGGAAAAGGCATTAATGGCCAAGGGGCACCTCATTGTTGGATTTGGCAAAACCATGGGCTTGCCCATGGTATTTTCCCACGGTATTGGCCACTTGGGACACCTCATACCTTATATTACTATTAATAAGTCAAACATATTGATTACATACTTAATACATCATTTAATTATGTCATTAAACACTCGTAACTTAAAAACTGTATTTTCACAATTCATCAAAAATTCAACTTTTTCAGAAAAATCCCAAAATGTCACCTTAAACAAATATCAATGCTATGATTTAAAAAATGAACTCCATTTTATAAAAATAATTTTCTAAATATTTTTAATTTAATTTTTAAATAGATACACTATTCACAGAAAATCATTTTTTCAGAAAAATCCCCAAAAATTGCCTTAACATAATATCGACGCTCTGAGTTTAAAAATGAAATACATTTTATAAAAATATTTTTCGAAATATTTTTAATTTAATTTTTAATTAAAAACACTATTCACCCGAAAAAAACTAATACTTGAATAATAATATAGGAAACCGTTATTTAACCATTTTATTGAATCACATTACTTAATCAAGGTGCCTATATTATAATAATACTTTCTTTAAATGAGATTACTAATTCATTTCGTCACATTACTAATCCTAAGAATAAAATCACTATTTATAATTTACTATTCATCAAAATTTATGTTGATCTTATTAGACTCTAAATTTTGAACTGAATATAATTATAGAAGACCAGTTTTTGAAAATCATTACACATTTTTAATTATTTAATGTTTACATAAACATTTTTTAAAATATCCTTTCTCTAAAATTCACCAAAAGTATGCATACTATATTTATCCAGTCATTTGAAAATTTATAAACTTCATCATAAGAAGAAATCACAATTTTTATTTAAAACAATGGATTACACAACGCAGTTACGGTCTCCTTACATAGCCCCTAATCACACCAGCATAGGACCTAAGTGTAAGGTGTGTTAAGGTGATAGAATCTGAGGGAGGCTCGGCCAACATCGCACGAGTAGTAATTTCTATCAGTTTGAACTTCTCATGAAGGCGATTCCGTTCTAGCTTCACACGATGATGTTTGGCTTGGGTTTTGTCTAGAGAAAAGCCCAGTGGTGCTACCTCCTTCCCAAGTTCAGTTAGATGGGCTTCGATCGGTCCAAGACTACAGGGTGAGGCCATCGAATCTTTTTTCTATACTAATTAACCAAGATTACTTGTATTTAGAGACAATAATCAAAATGTTTAGTTTCCAGTGGTCATATTGACCAATGGTCATATAACAGTCAAAACCCAACGTTCTGATTTTAATTATACTCATGTTATCAAATGAAAAATTTTTGTTGAGTATAAAAAAATAAAATAACACACAAAATTAGGAAACAAGATTTATTCAAAATTTCAGGTCGTTACAATCTTCCCCCCTTAAGAAATTGAGTCCTCTCAATTTTTAAAATTGGATTTTGAAATTTCATTGAATGTCCCACATTGAAAAAGGAGTCAGTAAAACTATTACTTTAAAAGAAATAAAGGAAAGTACAAAGGTCACCCGAGTTAAACCACACTAGGATTCCATGTAAGAAAACATGGACATGGAGGAAAAAACAAAGGGTCATGTTCTGAGGGAGAGTGATAGAAAACATGATTAGGAGAAAGTTAACCACGAGAAAATCAAAAACTTATGATGTGTGTAAATGGTCTTTGATTACCTAGTTGGAAACGTAAACCAACAAAAAAAATTTTACTCTCCTTTTAATAATTTTGAGGAATTCATTTACTACATAGAACAAAAACATAAGGAAATATACCTACCTTCATGTAGAGTTTCATCCTTTAATAAGTTTCTACCAAAACTAATCCTTTCTCAAAATGATGAGCATTCAAAAACACTTGGTCTCATCAAAACACAAGAATCATCTTCTTGTGAGTCATGTAATCCACAAAAGATTAACTATTAATTTCTTCTATCTTTAAACATTATCCCAAAAACAGAAAGGGTAAGATAAAACAACTCTTCAAAAATAAAGAATCCCATAAAATGGGAAACTACTTTTAAATCTTCAAAGTTCCATGGTACTACCCAATGTTTATCATAGACCATTCCATAAATAATTGTCTTTAAAATTCCTTGAAATAAACCAAACTAAGATTGAAACCCAAATACAAAAGTATTTGATAACATAGTCTTCCAAAATAAACTTCATCGTTCATCTCAAAACAACATAAACCACTCCTTACATCTTATAATAAAAGTAACTAACATAAACATATTTTCCCCAAGTTAGGTTAATCATTTCCATAAGTAACCTATATTACCATAAGTTCACCTTAAATTCGTCGATTCATCAAAATATAATTCAACCTTAATCCTCAATGAAAATACCGTAGTAATCTATTTACCTCAATCATATAGGGTCCCCAAAATTGCAAACGTCTTGAAAAATAATAATCATCTTTTAATCCCCTAATCATCCCTGTCATATTAATACGGCAATCATCGCATTTTCCATCACATTGGTTGTTGGGACATGTTCTTTCATTTCCCACCATTAACTAAGAAGAGAAAGTATAATTAGGGGCTTAAATACTTAGCCAATAATCATGAAAAGGAACTTAAATAATATAAGGATAACTTGAAGAAGAAAAGTATACCCTATCTTGTGATCCCCTAGGTTTAAAACTAGGTTATCCATGATCATATATTCTTATGTGAATCTTTATTTTATTTTATCTTTGTTCCTTTAATAATGGTTCATACTAAGCTTATGAATTTACCAAAGCATATCCCCCGGGAGTGTCGTAACCAAGAGTGCAGCAAGGCCCGTTGTCGTGTACCAGTTCCCTTTGGAGTCTAGCTCAAAGAGGTGTTTTTGGGTTTTATCCCTATGTACATCTGTGCCAGAGCCACCTCTACCTACTCGTATCCAGACATGGATGTATTTACTTGGAAACCCCTTACTCAATACTCACCAAAATACCAGGAAGATTTCTTATATTTAAACATTTATATAGGGTTCTTCCTAGAGTTTTCTTTACCTAATTTCCACAAATAACTAAACCGTCCTTTGATACCAACTATACCATCCCGCCTTTTTATCACATAAACATTCATTACATTTTACAAAACCGAGGATCTTTAATGTTTAGTGTCTTGGAAACCAGGAACTTAAAACATGAAAACATAAAACATTATTCTTAAACACTTGAAAGGCTTCTCCTCATGTTCATCCTAGGTTCATTATTGCATCTCATAACCTGGGGATATACATCAAAAGAAAGGGTGAGCAGAAGGCCTAGTAAGGGAAACAAGGGGAAACATTTAAAATGTGAACTTGTGATACATCAACAATGTCATGAAAAAGAACATTAAGTCATGAGAAAGAAAGCGTGAGGCATATCATAATAAAAATAACATTTTTTATAACTTAAAGATGTGTCTACAACATTGAACAAAGGAAATAATTTCCGTTTCACCAAGGTCCATCCCCAAGGTGTCAATAAAAATTACCAAGGTTATTCACCAAGGTATCAGTCTAAAAGGTCATCTCTAGAGATTAAGTCTTTACCCAATGCATTGGAGAGCTATCAGGGCGCACCCTTAAATTTGTATTTATCATAATGTGAGCCACATATATCATCATCAATCACTTCATAAACAACCCATATATCATAAAATAAATGGGTTTCATTTCATAATCATAACATTTTAAAAACTAGTTTAAAAACATGATCTTTGTGTCACTTTAAAACCCACAGAAAAGAAAGGTGGTATCATGTAAGTAAATACCAGAATTTAAAATAGAAAATTTTGGTATATATGTGAATAACCATATAGAAGATAGAGCTTTCAGTATTCACTTAATAAAATAAAAGAACTTTCAAAAAAGAGAGAGACATTTTGAGGCGGAAATTCTGCAGCATAACAACTATGTTTCGGGGTTTTAGAAAACATTGAAAAGAGGGGGGACATGGGTCAACCATTCATAAATGACCAATAAAACAATAGAGGGACAGAATATTAAGGATATATGAACATGGTAACTAAATTTAAAGGACATACCATTTGAGATGAGAAACATGGAAGGAAGACAAAAAAAATAAGATTTCTCTTATGAAAATTCGGTAGCCTAACGACGTCACTTAAACTTCAAAAAATGAATTGATGAGATCAAATAGGCTCTATAATCATATGAACATAAAATATCAGTATGATATATATAGAGATCATACCCCAACATAAAGTAACTCTAAATACTTGACAAGAAAATAGAACTTGAAAATGAGAAGCATGAAAAAATTCCTTAAAACTTCGGCAGCCTAACATCGTCACTTAAACTTCAAAAAAATGAATTGAAAGGATCATATAGGGTATCTCATCATATGAACATACAAGATCAGTATGATAGATATAGAGATCATACCCCAACATAATAGAAAAGAACATGAAATACTTGACATGAAAATAGAACTTGAAAACGAGAAGGGTGAAAGAATCCCTTAAAAATTCTGTAGCCTAACGACGCCACTTAAAACGTCAAAATACTGAATTGAAGAGATAAAATAGGGTATTTCATCATATGAACATAAAAGATCACTATGATAGATTTAGATATCATACCCTAACATAATAAAAAGGAACTTGAAATACTTGACATGAAAATAGAACTTGAAAATGAGAAGGGTGAAAGAATCCCTTAAAAATTATGCAGCCTAACGGCGCCACTTAAACATTACTAAAACAAAATGATGAAAGTAAGAGGGGGTAAATCATCATATGAATATAAAAAGGACAGTATAATGAATATAAAATAACCTCCTCCGACATAAGAACATGAAGCATAAAAGAAATGACATAAAAGAGATCACTTGAAAAGAAAGAGAGGGGTTGGATCCCTTAACTTAAAACGTAACTCTTAAAACTCATGGGACTCCTTGGGAGGTAATGAGACTAGAGCTTCATTGGGGGAGAGTTGGGAGTCAAATGGAAGAGAGGATTGCTTGGTAATTATAGGGAAAGTGATGGGACAAGGCATTAATGGCCAAGGGACACCTCATTGGTGGTTTTGGAAAAACCATGGGCTTTCCCATGGTATTTTCCCATGGAATTGGCCACTTGGGACCCCTCATACCTTATCTTACTATTAATAAGTCGACCATATTGATTAAATACTTAGTACATCATTCAATGATGTCATTAAACACTCGTAACTTAAAAACTGTATTTTCACTATTCATCGAAAATTCAACTTTCTCAGAAATATCCCAAAATTTCACCTTAACCAAATATCAATGCGATTATTTCAAAACTAAACTCCATTTTATAAAAATAATTTTCTAAATATTTTTAATTTAATTTTTAAATAAATACACTATTCACCGAAAATTCATTTTTTTCAGAAAAATACCCAAAAATTACCTTAACATAATATCAACGCTCTGAGTTCAAAAATGAAATCCATTTTATAAAAATATTTTTCGAAATAGTTTTAATTTAATTTTTCATTAAAAAACACTATTCACCCGAAAAAAACTAATACTTGAATAATAATATATGAAAAAGTTATTTAACCATTTTATTGAATCACATTACTTAATCAAGGTTCCTAGATTATATTAGTACTTTCTTTAAGTGATATTACTAATCCATTCGGTCACATTACTAATTCTAAGCATAAAATCACAATTCATAATTTACTATTCATCAAAAATTAAGTTGATCTTATTAGACTCTAGATTTCGTACTGAAAATAATTATATAAGACCACTATTTGAAACTCATTACACATTTTTAATTATTTAAGGTTTACATAAACATTTTTTAAAATATATTTTTTCTAAAATTCACAAAAATATGCATACTATATTTATCCGGTCATTTGAAAATTCATAAACTTCATCATAAGAAGAAATCAAAATTTTTATTTAAAACAAAGGATTACACATGGAAATTACGGTCTCGTTACATAGCCCCTTATCACACCAGCATAGGACCTAAGTGTATGGTGTGCTAAGGTGAGAGAATTCGAGGGAGGCTTGGAAAACATCATACGAGTAGTAATTTCTATCAGTTTGAACTTCTCGCGAAGGTGATTCCGTTCTAGCTTCACACGATGAAGTTCATCTTGGGTTTGGTCCAGAGCAAAGCCCAGTGGTGCTACCTCCTTCCCAAGTTCTGTTAGATGAGCTTTGATCAGTCCAAGACTACTAGGTGAGGCCATCAAATCATCTTTCTATATTAATTAACCAAGATTACGTGTATTTAGAGACAATAATCAAAACGTTTAGTTTCTAGTGTTCATATTGACCAATGGTCATATAACAGTCAAATCCCAATGGTCTCGTTTTAATTATACTCATGTTATCAAATGAAACATTTTTGTTGAGTATAAAAAAATAAAATAACACACAAAATTAGGAAACAAGATTTATTCAAAATTTCGGGTCGTTACATTCTTGATATCCAAGACACTAGACTTTAAAGATCCTCTGTATGTAAAATGTAATGAAAAAGTTATGAATTAAAAAGGTGGGATTCCATAGAAACAAAGTGGGTGGCTATGATTAATGGGATCTTCAAGTTGTTAGAAACCCTGTAATCCATGGGGGTGGGGGTTTTCCAGGGGGTGGGGGTCTGTCTATGGGGGTGGCATGGTTGTCCAGGGAAGTAAAGGTTTTCTAGAGGGGTGGGTGGGGTTGTCAATGGGAGTGGGGGGGGGGTTGTTCATAGGGGTACGAGGTGTCCAGGGTGGTGGGCAGGGCTGTCTAGGGGGTACAGGGTGGCCAGGGTGTGGGCGGGCTATCCACGGGGGTGGTGGGGCTATCTAGGGCGTAGGGGTGTCTATGGGGGTGTGTGGGCTATCCATGGGGGTGTGGGGGGGGGGGGGGGTTGTCCAATGGGGGAGAGGTGTAGAGGGGTTGGGCTGGCTATCCATAGGGTCGGCGGGGCTCTCGAGGGGGTAGGGGTGTCCAGGGGGTGGGTGAGCTATCCACAGGGTTAGGGGGTTGTCCAAGGGGGTATGGGGTGTCCAGGGGGTGGGTGGGTTGTCCATGAGGTTAGAAGGGCTGTCAAGGAGGGGTACGGGGTGTCCCAGTGTGTGGGTGGGATTTTTATAGGGGTGGGTGGAATGTTCATGGGGATGGGGGGATGTCCAGGGGGTAAGGGTATCCAGGGGGTGGGTGGGGCTGTCCCGGGGGGGTACATGGTGTCCAGGGGGTGGGTGGGCTGTCCACGGGGGTGGCAAGGTTGTCCAGGGGGTAGGGGTGTATTGGGGGTGGGGTCTGTCCATGGGGGGAGTGGGTGTCCAGGGGTGGGGGCTTTTCACAAGGGTGGCAGGGCTGTCGAGGGGGGTAGGGGTGTCCAAGGGGAGAGTGTGCTGTCTACGGGGGTGGGCGAGCTATCCACGGGGGTGGGGGCTGTCCAGGGGAAGGGTGAATCAGTCACAGTAAATCATCAAGTCATGTTTTATTATTTATAGACAAAAAAACAATGATAATATGACCTACCTAATCACACATATATTAAGGCACAAAAAATCAATAAACATCAAAGGTTAGAAATATCAGTCAAAAATGTAACAGGTCAATCTGAACCTCATCATTATCACTATCATCACCATCATCATAAGCCTCACCCTCGTCCTCATCATCATCCCCATCATCATCCCTTCCCTCCTCAACTCCCTCCTCCTCTCCCTCATACTCAGCCTCAGCCACCTCATCACCCTCCTCCTCTACCTCGACCTCCTCCTTACCCTCCTCCTCGGCCTCAGCCTCCTCCTCACCCACATCCCCCTCTGCCTCAGCCTCGTCCTCACCATCATCTTGAACACCACTAGAACCTCCACCTAGTGCACCATATATATAATGCACAGACGACATATATTCATCACAAGTTGTGCTAGCCTCTGGTTGAAGTGCTGGTCACAAAACTTCCATCAATTTCATAAATGTAGTGTTTGCCCTAGCAGCTTTTCTACTGTTTCTATGGCCCTTTTTTTGTTCTACCTATACCTTAACCTTATAGAACTTGGTGGCACTACAACTCATACTTGAGGAGGGCCAATACCTCATTAGAACTATACTCTCCCCAGGTCGGCATCGTACTCTACCAAGGTGCTGATCTCCCAACACCTGTTGTAACTGATCGTTTGGCCCAAAAATTCAAGTTCCAAGGAATCACGGGACTCTAAAGAAGTCTATTACAAGTATAAATATATTATTAAGTTACAAAATAGGGATTAAAATTTAAAATCAACAAAGTAAATCTTAAAATCTGCTGCTGAGTCAGTTTATTAATCGCACTTCCATATTTCTTCCTTTTACTTGAGAAAAACAATTTTGCTTGAGGCACACATCCTTCTATATTCAATTTATGCCTATAAAATGAAATTGAATATAGGAAACCATAATTAAAAATACAATTCAAATAATTAATTTCATAACTAAAATTATATAACAACTTTAGCAATCGAATAAATTATGGCGGATGAAACAGAAAGTTCAAGTCATAAAGAAAAATTATAAATTGTCATACCTACTGCCTCTCATGATCTGGAATCATAGTACATCCCAATGTGTGGAGGTATGTTTTAGCATCAATGTTTTTTTATTTCTTTTGGATGATTCCTAAATAAAATTAAATAATTAGTATTAACAAAAAACATGAAAATTTTCATTTAAATACCTATAATGTGATTAATATCTTAAATTGGATAGTCATCCCATGAGTAATCATCTGTCGATACAGTGATAATGGACAATCATCCATGATAGGGAATGCCTCTAACTCTGTTCCAATTCTAGCGCACTAGCCAATATAAAACTCATACTTATAAGATCTCCAAATCTCACATAAATCCTTTAGATGTGCTAGTCGTGGACCCTCACCATCAAGGAAATTAAACTGAAGCAGAAACCAAAATATTAATTCAAATAAATACAAAAAATAATATATTTCATTAAATATAACATATTTTATTACCCTTATCTCTACCCAAGATTTTTCTTTTACTTCATTTGGTAATTATCTCCATGAGTGCGGGATGACATGAATGATGTCAAATTATTTGGAAAGTGTTGTAAAAAAAACTCTGACATTGCTACCCTAATTTTTCAATCATTTCATTATATTAATTGTAGTCAACCATCAACTGTGTGCGGTGGTTCAACACAACACTCATGCATGTACACCCCTTCCCCTGCCTCCTATCAGTAGATGTATCTGTTATGAAATAAAAAAATATATTTTATCAATACATGTTATAATGAAAATAAATAATGGTGTAAAAATTAATTAGGGTTGTATAACTATACTTGTGGTAGTCTGATCAACGGGCATCGCTGGATCCATAGAAACAGAAGGAACACCCTGTACAGGTGGAGTGGGTCCCAATGTATTCTCTACAGGGATAGACTCTGGCCGAGAAAAAGTCAAAGAAGATGGAATATAAAATCCTGAAGATTAGAAAGAATTAGTAGAAGAAGATGATAGGGATGGGTGGCCGAAAGCTAGATGGGGAGTGGGAATCATCATTGGATATGGTACAGATGGGTGAGGGGGCTCAGATATAAATGATGGCGAAAAAATGGGAAGACTAAATATCCCATGCGTCTCTAATGACACACCGAGATCAGATTGTGGGATGGATGGTATGTCAGTGGGAGGGGCATGGTCTAATTGGGTACACCAACCAGATCATCTAGCTCTCGTGCCACCCCTATTGTATGAACACCCTGAGTATTGGGACCACTACTAGGTGGCCCATCAAATAATTGTCGCTTAATAGATGGATCTTGTAAAAATTTTGATAAAAAATTAATCACATGACATTATATATTATTTAAATATATATATTTGAAATAAAATACTCACTATAGGCACTAGTGGTGGAATTCCCATATCATTCATGTGATGATTGTTGTCCATCATCTATTTATGTTGCATCTCTTCAATTGGTTGCATTTCTTGCATTTGAAAACAAATATGGAAGTAATTAGAAAAGGATAACTAATTTGTAACCCAAAAAACAAAATAAATGAGCTTGAACAGATATATAATGAAGTCAATAAATCATACAAGATGTAAAAAAGAAATTTAATTTTTAGTAGGATGGTTATTTACTAAGTGTCATCAGTCTATTAAAATCATGGAACTTTGACTCTACCAGATTCATAAGGGGCAAAACAGTTATCAAAATTAAGGAAAATTTTAATTTCTTTATCCTGGGTAGATGATGTAGGTTTCTATATATGTTTTTTAGAATAATACGAATCATTATGTTCATTACCTAGTAAAATGTTAAAGGGAGGTCTTTGAGTGATACTAATTTTATAAAAATCACAGTTGAAGCATTGAAATGTTCACAAAGATAGAAATTTTGGTTTCGTAGTTTTGAATACAGTTCAACTCGAAATTAGAAAATGAAAATAAAATAAAATTGAAACCAATAAACATTGAAAATTCACATAACGGTCAAGTCAGATACAAAATATTTGTAATATATATTAAATCAATTTGAATAGTACCAAGCTTAACTTCCCAAGTCGAGGTAAACCAAAAGAATTGAGAACATGAATGGATGATTTCATATATTTCCCACCACAACTTCAGGTTTATAGTCAACTCTGAAAATTGAGCTATTGGAGTCATCAAAAGTAAAAGGATCACTTCCAATGGAAGTAGGTATGGTGTCAATTCCATCATCACTATCATCAAAAATATGTCTTGGAATTACTTCAATAATGAAACCAAATTCAGGTCGAATATGGTCTTTGACATAAAAAATGTCTTTTGTCACATATTTAAACCCATATGGTTCATTGGTAGCAAGAGTGTGAGTCATATCAATTACTTGAAATCCAAAATCATCAATAAATGTTCCCTGACTCATCATCGAATCATACCACTAGTATTTCATCATCATGACTCATCCATGAGAAAAATAATCCAATATTATTATTTTTCCTACAACTGCATAATAACCTACATTTTCAAATCGTGGTATAATATCTGGTGCACTAGCATAATAGGCTATTGTGGAAGTAACCATAACACCATCATATTGTGTTGTCATTTTCTTTGCTCGTTTAGTGATAATAAATATGTACCCATTGTTAACAATTGATTTACAGTCATGAACTACGGTATTAGGACCAAAAGCCAATGTTCGTATTTCCTCAAGGATAGAGCCAGAAGGAAAACTCATTATATGAAATATAAATGAATATTAAACTTAATTAAATAATTTTTTATTTATTCTAAACATTAATATTATTACCATCAATTTTAACCAAGAAAAAAACTCTTTTCTATGCAAAGTATATCTTTTTATCAAAGATAAAGAACGATGATTTCTATTTATCATTGCTTTATGTTCCTTATAGAAAAAAATATGAATATATTAACATATATATACATAAGATATACATATTCAATTTACTTACAAGATGTACTCATTGAAAAAATCATAGTTGAACAAAACTGTGTGATGTTCCGTCTCCCGTTATTCAAGTCTTAAAATCATCAATGTATATTATCCAGGAATTCTTCCTATTTGAAGAAGTGATGGAAAACTAGGTTCAATTTTCTCATACTATTATTCATTGTTTTTTATTTTTATGTTCATTCTTGTATTAAGATCAGACAAATACATGGAGCATAAATTCATACATTCTTGAACCAAGTAACCATTCACGATAGAACCTTCAGGATGATTCCTATTACAGAAATAAGACTTTAATGTGTACATATTTATTTTAGTTGGAAACATCCAACGAAAAGAAATAGATCATCAGAGAATTATTTTAGTTGAAATATGGATATTCAGATGCAGTATGCATGTGAAAAATGATAAAGAAAATATTTTCTCTAACTCAGACAAAATTAATGGGGCATTTACCAACATTTTTTGCAAGAAAGACATTGACAAATTCTTAGCACAAATATTTCTAAAAAAATGGAACTACCAAATAACAGCCACTCTTACAATATTGTACACAAAATGATGAATTGGTTTTGGAATGAACTCATGCTGAAGGATGTGATATTCATGAGTCTTCAAGGATTTTATCTTTAACTCTATTCTGTTGACCCGTTTAGATATGTTTCTTTAATATCCATCAGGAACTTTAATAGTCTCTAGTACTTTTAGAAATTTCTTTTTTTATGTAGGTGTCATCATATAATAATCATATGGACCTTGCCATTTATTTTCACTAATATGCACAGGATGCAATTCTGGTTTGATGCCCCAATCCACCAAGTCATGTTGAGACTGTAAATCATCTTTTTTCATTCCCTTAACATTTAGAAGAATAGAAAGCAACATTTCAGACATATTTTTTTCAATGTGCATTATGTCTAAGAAATGACGTAACAAATTGGTTGAGCAATAAGACAAATCAAAGAAGATATATCTCTTCTTATAATTGTAATAGGTTTCAATAGAAACATTATTTCTCTTTCCAGATTTCATTTGACCCTTATCAAATGAAAAACTGAAATCTTTGAATTCCTTAAATACATCAGTTCCAGACATACGTTGAGGGGGATTATTGGTCTCCATGGTATTGTTAAATCTTTGATGATTATTTCAATATGGATTTTCCATTGGCAAGAATTATCGATGTCCCATAAAACTAAAACTACAATGATGTTTTAGTCTTCTGGACCATGTATTCTTCATATAAACAAGAAATTATAGTCTTCCCTTCGTGCTATATCCAAACATCATTTCATAAGCAGAAAAATCATTGATCGTCCACATAAGCACAACACACATCTGAGATATGTCTTTCGAACATGCATTGTATGTGTGCACACCCACATCCCAAAGTAGTTTCAACTATTTTATTATAGGTTGCATGTATACATATATATCATTGTTGTGATCAGAATGGATTAATATGAGTATAATCAATAAAGTGAAAGGTTTTTTCCTACACAACCATGGGGGGATATTATAAATGTGTATAAAAACCAGCCATGTGATGTGATATGTAAACATCTTCCCAAACATATTAAAATCATCACATGAAATACATAACCTCACATTACACATGTTAGCTAAAAAATTAGAATATCGAGAATCAAATATATGCCATGCAAATACATCTTCAAGGAGAACCAACTCATCATTAGTCTTCTTTCTATTGGTATCATTCCATCTCATTTTTATTGATATTTCATCAGACATAAATATATTCTGGAGTCTGGGGATCAATTAAAAGTTCTACATTACTTTCTGTGGCACATGAGATGGTGTTCCAACAGCTTTTGGCTTCTAGTGGGATGTGCCACATTTTATACAATCATTTCATTCAAAAGTTTCTTCCCAGAATAAACTGCAATCTTTTAGGGAAGCATGAATTTTATTTCTTGAAAATCCAAGTTCCTCAACTAACTTCCATGCCATATAGTGGTTTGAGGGAATATCTGTATCATTTGGAAGTAAGTCCTTCCAGAAGGTAATAATGTAATCAATGGTAGTATTATAAATCCCATACATAGTTTTCCAATGAAAAAATTGAATTAAAAATTACAACTTTTTCATTTTATCGCATTGTCGATATACTGGAGTCGTGGCAGCATCATTTAATTTTTTCATCCAGACAACATCATCATTTTTATTAGACACATCATGTGTGCTAATATCAAAGTCTTCTTGAGTCATAATCCTTTCTTTTTCATGATGATGAATAAACAGAATCCAGTTATATAACAAATTATCCAATCCAGTCCTCTCATTTGGATCATTAGCAATTTGAGATTTCATTGTCTCCCCATTATGATACCACACAGAGTAGTTTGCTGGAAAACCATATTTGTTTATCTGGTAGCTGACTTCTTCATGGCTCAACCAAGGTCTTACAACAAAATTGTAACAGGGGCAGTGTATGTGACCACTATCCAAAGTATTGTGAAATGAAAAATCTAAAAAACTCTCTAAATTGTTTTGAAAATCAATTGATATCCAATTATTTTCATACATACAACTTATATCCATTCTGTAAAAAAATTGTTATAAGCCATTTAGTCAAAATAAATTCATTAACATTGAAGTTTAATTGAAAATATATTTAAGCAAATGAGAATTTTTCACTTTATATGAAACCATAATTGACACAATACTCTATATGAGAATCATAATATATAAGAAAAAAAAATACCATATTTATAACAAAATATATTTGAAGAGCTACACATGAGTGTACAATATCATTAACACTTGTGGAGAAGAATTAGTCAGGATTTGAGTAAATTTGAGATCAAAGAAATTTTATATTTTAGTATATTATTTGAGTGATCACATACACTACCCAAGGGGGTGGGGGTTTCCAGGGGGTGTGGGTGTCCAGGAGGTGGGGGTCTTTCCCAGGGGTGGGGGTTGTCCATAGGGGTCGGGGGTGTCGAGGGTGGTGGGGGTGTCCGGGGGGATGGGGGTGTCCATGGGGTGGTGGGGGTGTCTGGGGGGATGGGGGTGTCCATGGGGTGTTGGGGGTGTCCTGGGGGTGGTGGGATGTCTACGGGGGCGGTGGGGCTATCCAGGGAGGTACATGGTATCTAGGGGGTGGGTGGGCTGTCGACAGGGGTGACTATGCTATCTAGGGGGCCAGGGGTGTCCAGGTGTGGGGGGATTCCCCGGGGTGGGGTGCTATCCAGGGGGTACAAGGTTTCCAGGGGGTGGGTGAGCTGTCCCCGGGTGTGGTGGGGCTTTCCCATGGGTACAGGGTGTCCAGGGGTGGGCGGGATATCAACGGTGTTGGGGGCTATCCAGGGGGTAGGGGGATTTCTATGGGGTGGGGGGATATCCAGTGGGGTACAAGGTGTCCAGGGGGTCATGGAGAATTTCGTGGGTGGGGGCTGTCCAGGGGGGGTACGAGGTGTCCAGGGGGTGGGCGGGTTTTCCATAGTGGTGGCGGGGCTGTCCAGGGGGGTATGGGGTGTCCAGGGGTTGGGAAAGTTGTCCATATGGGGTGGGGGATATCCAGAGGGTACGAGGTGTCTAGGGGGTGGGTGGGCTGCCCACAGGGGTGGTGAGGCTACCCAGGGGGGTCAGGTGGGCTTTTCAGGGGGTACAGGTGTCCATGGGTGGGCGGTCTATCAACATGGGTGGTGGGGTTGTCCAAGGGGGTATAGGGTGTCCAGGGGGTTGTTGGGATGTCCACGGGGGGTGGGGGCTGTCTAGGGGGTATGAGGTGTTCAGGGGGGTGGGAGAGCTGTCCACGGGGGTGGAGGGGCTATCCAAGGGGGTCAAGGGGATTTTTAGAGGGGGCTATCTAGGGGGTTCAATGTGTCCAAGGGGTGGGTGGGTTGTCTATGAGGGTGGAGGGTTTGTCCAGGTGGTATGGGGTGTCCAAGGGGTGGGCAGGCTATCCACAAGGGTGGGGGCTGTCCATGGGGATACAGGGTGTCCAGGGGGTGGTTGGGCTGTCCACGGGGGTGGAAAGGCTGTCTTGGGGGGTCGGGGGCTTTCTACGGGGGGGGGGGGGGTATTCAGGGGGTACGAGTTGTCCAGGGGTGTGGGTGGGCTGTCCACGGGGATGGCAGGGTTATCCAGAGGGTACGTGGTGTTCACAGTGGTGGGCGGGTTATCCATGGGGGTGTTGGTGCTGTCCAGGGGGTGGACAGGGTGTCCACAAGGATGGAGGGGCTATCCAATGGGGTTGGGGGGATTTCCAAGGGGTGGGGGCTGTCTATGGGGTACAAGGTGTCCAGGGGGTGGGAGGGTTGTCCACAGGGGTGGTAGGGCTGTCCAACGGGGTACGAGGTCTCCAGTGGGTGGGAGGGCTGTCCATGAGGGTGGGGCATTTCAGGGGGTAGGGGGTGTCCAGAGGGAGGGTGGGCTATCCGTGGGGGTGGCGGGGCTATCTAGGGGGTCTTTGGGGCTTTCTAGGGTGGTGGGGGATCTCCAGGGGGTACGAGGTATCCAGGGGGTGGGTGGGTTATCCATAGGGGTGGCGAGGCTGTCCACAGGGGGTACATGGTGTCCATGGGGTGGGTGGGCTGTCCATAGGGGTGGAGGGGTTTTCTAGTGGGTATGGGGTGTCTAGGGGGTGGGCGGGATGTCCATGGGGGTGGCGGGGCTATCCAGGGGGTGGGTGGGTGGTCCACGGGGGTGTGGACACTGTCCAAGGGGTGGGGTGTCCATGTAGGTGGGAGAGCTGTCCATAATGGGTGGTGGGGCTGTCTAGGGGGGTTGGGGGTATCCACGAGGGTGGGAGAGGCTTTCCAGGGGTAGGGGTGTCTAGGGGTGGGTGAGCTGTCGAAGGTCGTGGTGGGTCTATCCAGGGGGTACAAGGTTTCTAGGGGGTGGATGAGCTTTCCACGGGGGAGGTGGGGCTGTCCGAGGGGATGAGGGTGTTCAGTGGGTGGGAGGACTTTCCACAGGGGTGGGGGCTATCCACGGGGGTGGTGGGGGCTATCCACAGGGGTGGCGGGGCTGTCCATGGGGTGGCAGGGCTTTCCAGGGGGATGGGGGTGTCCAGGGGGTGGGGTGGTTTCCAGGGGTGGGGGCTGTCCAGGGGGTTGGGGGATATCCACGAGGGTGGGGTGGTGTCCATGGAGTGGATGTGTCTGGGGGATTTGGTGGGGGAGGGGGTGATGTCCAGGGGTTGGGGTGGCTTTCCATGGGATAGGGGTGTCCAGGGGGGCTGGGGGTAGTCCAGGGTTGGGGGTATCTAAGGGGTTGGGGGCTATCTAGGGGGGTTGGGAGTGTTGTCTAAGGGGGTAGGGGGTGTCTAGGGGGTGGGGGTGTCCAGGTAATAATGAAAATCAAGAAGCACAATTTCATAACCCTATTAACCTATAATTACCACCAGGGATGGTTTCTTGACTCACCTATCCAACACAAACCTATCACCATATAATTATCCACAAATATTAAGAAACATAAAATGCTCTAATATTGATTCCTAATGCCCTGAATAAAATAAAAATAATATAATCCAAGCAAGTGCACAACAACACCTTAGGTGCACCACCATAGAATTCTAATACTATCAACTAGCGGTGAATAATTACGTGCACATGACCATGGTATTTTGTTTTGTGAGATATATATCAGAGGGAAAATAATGTATTGGAACGAACAACATTAGTGAGTTCTATGATGGTTGTACTCCTTTATTATGGGTTCCTTCCTAGGATAGAAAATGGTATAAATACCTTAATAATGATTTATAACTACCTGATAAAATTGTGACATGAATTCCTAACACTCATTTTGAATTTCAAAAAATATTACTAGTGTATTTCCAAACTTATTGATGGAGTAGGAATAAATGATCATGTAATCGAGTAAATTTTGGTTTTATCACCATTTAGAGATAAAAATGACCCCAAACCCACTCTAGTGGTTCAGGTGGAAGTGCAACTTCATTGAATTACTTATAGTGTGGGTATCATCATCTTAAATATAGAGTGTGATATTTCAAATACAACATTTAGGGGTACATTCATAATACATGAGTATCTTATCATTCCTCTTAGGATAAAAAATTCTATAACTGTATTTATGTCTAACAAATGAAATCATGTCAATAGGACTAAAATTTAAAATAAACCAAGGATAAAGTAACTCAAGATCACATTAACCTCTTCAATATCAATCAAAATTATTCAACATAGATAAATCACAACAAAACTATAACCTAAAATGATATATTGATTGTGTTCATAAGGGGATCATAATACATAGTACATTGCAGCGAAATGGAATGAAAAAATATAAAATAAATGAATTCACACATACTGAGTTAAAATGGATGAAAAAGAATTACATGAATCAAAGATATATGCCTTGTTGGAAATTATAGTTAGCGCCCCTGAGAGCAGGTTGGGAAGTAAGGTTCGAACTGCAACTTCAAATGATATATGCCTTCTATTCGTAAGCGGATCATAACACAAACTACATTGCTGCAAAATGAAATTGAATATTCTAAAATAAATAAACTCACATGTACCAATTGAATGTGGAAGAAAACATCATTGGAAACTAGACTAGTTGTGATGGGAAGTAACATTCACGTCGCGATTTAGGGAAAAATATTTGAGATGGTTGAGGTTTAGGGAAAAATATTTGAGATGGTGCATTGAGCTCTCATTTTTGGATATTATTTTGAGATCTCTAGACTTCAATATCCCTATAGGCTTCAATATTTGAAGATTTTATTTCCCAACAGTTTTATAAAAAATTTGGGAAAGTAATTTTATCCCAACGGTTTACAACCGCTGGGAAAAAATATTCCAAATTATACCCAACGGTTTATTTAAATGATTGAGAAAAACCTATTCATTAGCATTATACCCAATAGTTTCTTTAAACCATTGGGAATACAAAAAAACATATGAATATACCAATGGTTCTAAATAATTGATTGTATATTAGCCTTTTCCCAACAGTTTTTTAAACCGTTGGGATTATTGTGTTGGTATAGGTGGGATTTCCACCAGTGTTTTACAATTTATAATACTTGGGAGCCTTTTCCTTGTTCTTCCTTTTCTTATTCACAATATGTATCGATGTTTATCATGCCCCATTTCCTTATCCACTTAGTGAATCAATGTAAATGTTTTGAAATACACTTTTCATTATTTTTCATTTTTTAATGAACAATAAAACTGGAGAAGATCTTAAGTAGTGATGAAATTATGATATCTCTACGCCACTCATCTAAGAATTTAATGTCTAATTTGTCCAGACATTCAATGTAACCGATAATCTTGAATATATGAGGCCTATATAGGGAATACTCTCCAATTATAGTTGTAAACAAATCATTGGTTATTTTGTACCTCTCTTGATAGAGATCAAGAAGGTTAGACATCATGTTATATGAATCCATATCCTCACATTGATTCAAAATCTCAATGTACATGGGTTATAACATGAAACATTGAACATTTGTAGCATTATTCAAATGTTTGTCATAGATAGATAGCTCTTGATCACTTGCCTCATTACCAGGCACAACTAGAAAAGGTTCCTCCAGAACATATAATTTCTTTTTATGGTGATGGTTGAGATGTATGTACCTTTCCCACTATTGGAGATTTGTGCCAGTGAGAGAGTTTTCATTCTCATGTATAGATCACAATGATATGTTTGATGTCATTTTTTCCATTTCTATAATTTTAGAAGAGTTTTAGTGCTTTATTTGATAAAATTTAGACAAATTAATAAATATTTTATTTATTAGTCTCTTTTTATTTTCTTCAAACAAAATATCCCTTTTTATTTGCTTCAGAATATCCTATTTCTTGGACATTCTAGTGGTAAGGATCCATATTACCCATCTCATTACAAAATATTTGGTTGCTTGAGAAACTTGAATGGTTTTATGTTGGAATTCATAATTCCAACTACAGTAACCCATAGTTCCTTGATCTATTGAGTGGACTCCCCAATCCTGAAATCATTAATTTTGATTTCCTAAACCTTTTCCACTCGGTTACACCAAGTCCTAATTTTTAAGTCAACCATTTATGTGAAATAAGGTAAGTCAACCCAAAATATCCTGTTAGAATTCTATGATAATTGAAAGCACCACAACCTTGGTTGGTCAAGAACTTTGAACTACGGTTCTATTTTAACTGAAGTAGTGGAAGGCTAAACTGAATTAAAATATTTAATTGAGGGATTTTATCCTTTTATACATAAATTTCCAGTTATTATCTTTATCAATTGATTGTTAAAATTAAATGGATTTAATAAAGTGATTAACCATGTATTAGATAATATTTGTGCATAATCCAATTTATTTAATTTCTATCTTTCATGATCATTAATTTTATTAAATTATGTGGTTTTAAAAATATCCCTAATGAAATAAACATTGAACTTGATAGAAATAAAACAAAAAAGTGGTATAATCATGATCATATATTAATGGTTATTTTATCAAGTGGTTGATAAACTAACTCCTGAACTATGGAAAACACCTTGAACCGATTAAGTTTCATGTTATAGATTTCTACATGTCCACCTATATATATCCTTGGATTGGTTTCAAATCCACTCCAAACATGAACCACCTCCACTATGTTGGGATATCTAACCATTACATATGCCTTTTAATCACATTCATGTGAGGGGAAAGGGGGTTTCCATATAAGAAACCATGGGAATGGAGGCCCTACATAATAATAGGAGAGAAGCCATGCAGTCCAACAATTTAATTTAATAATAAATTAAATGTAACCAATTACAAAAAAAGGTATGGTCTAGCTCATGATCATCCAGAAGAATTCAATGAATTTTACATTTAATTAAACTATAATTCAATTATTAATCATTATTATTTAATATAAATTGTGATCAAATAAATTGATTATTATCTTTAATTAATGAATTTTTTACCTTAATTATTATCTGAATTTCCTTGAGATTATCATCCATTATATTTCAATATAAATTAAATAAATTCATTTAAGATTAATTGTGAACATAAATGTACCTTGGAGGAAAAAAGGTGAATACCCATCCAGATCTACCCAATATCTATTATACTTGTATATAATTTTACTTTTATGATATGTGGCACACAAGACACACCATGTACTTTCATGACATGTAAAATTACATGAATTACATCATTTTTTAGTCACATGTTATGCTTCAATGCATGTAGAGTAACAACTATAATATGAATCATACACGATATACGTATTTGAAAATTACACAAATATTAGTTAAACATTTATATGTATATATATTAAAACCCATCACATGGAATGTCCAATGGACTTAATAACCACATGAAAAAATATTTCTCAAGGATTACATAATATAATAAATAAATTTTAAATCTGTACAATTTGGTATAAGTACATGGGGTATACATTTTTCTACACAATGTGTACATATCTCACTATCTATCTAAGGTAAACGCCTAGGGACTTGGTTTGTAAATCGTACCTCATAAACCAGAGTACATGGAATGTCCAATGGGATACACTCCATGTGATCTCATAATTACATGGTCACCATTCAGGTAGGTTTTGTATGGTAATACATGGCCCATGTGTGACTCAAAGGGTCTAAATTCCATTTACATGGGCTACACGGTGTGTACTCTAGTTGACTATGTTCCACCCTAGCCTAGTCAACAAATGGTGTAAGTAATAAATGCACCATGAGTCATCAATGCACATGGTTTGAATTAATTTTTAAATTAATTCCTCAAGCAATGAACATAAGTACACGGTGTACTTCTATGTTACCTAGCCATAATCCTTGGCACCTCTAGATGAGTTCCTTTGTTTTATTTTAATCCTAAAATTAATGATTTTGATTTGATCTATGGGAAATAAATGAGGAAGAATAAAATATCACTATTCAGATTAAAATAATGATTAAATTTGAATTTAAAAACTAAATTAAAATGAAAAAATCACCAACGATATTTAAATAATTATAAATAATTATGCAACCCTTATGATACCAATTGTAAGTTCCGTATGTAGTGGAAGCGTGGATTGGACAGTAGCCAAAAATGATTTTTTCCATGATCGATTATCAATATGATATCTACATGATGATAAATGTCATGATATATAGAATTGGATCAAAGAAATTAGATAAGAGTAATAATGTTGGAATCGAAGGGAGTAACATCACATATTATATATAATTAATTTAATTAATGAATGAATTAACTTTTTGGGAAGAAAAATTTCATTGATGAATCAGGTGACAGATCTGTGTTTCACCATCATTGCGTTGTAGGATTCAAGTATTTATTCCCTATAGAGTTGATCCACACATGTTCCATGAATATATAGATGTCACTGAAGGAATCTCTAGGTGCTAGCATGATATATTCTAACACATGAATCGTCCGCCTTTTATTGCTATGGGAATCGCTTCCAAAGTGTTCTCCCTGATTTAGTGGTGTAAGATTTCTCTCTGTTCCTGGGAACATTTTTAGAGAAGAGAGCTCTCTAGGCTTAATAGGATTCTCCAAACCTGTTGTTGGTAACCAAAAAAATGAATTGCCTCATTGATAAAATAATATAAATGGGTTTATATGTTGCTAGAGTTAAAAAAATAATAGTACTAGTGCCCTTCATTATTTATTTAATCCATGTGGAACCCCATGTCTAATAATAATAGTATTATTATTATTTATTGACATGTTCTTAACTTTAGAATTATATTAAATATAATTTAATTAAATAATATTCAATATTTATTATTTCTCACTAGTTCTAAAACTATGGTCCTCCATTACTCCATATTTATCATTCCTTGAATAACAACAATTTATTTATTAAATAAATTTCACTTCATTATTCACCAATAAATAAATAAATATTATATTCACTAAATAAAAAATAAATATTTATTAAAATTTCCACTCATATTATATTCTCTCAAATAATCGGTGATGGAATATATGCGATCAAGAATACATGAATAAATATTAAGCCATGTTTGGGAATAATATTTATTTAAGTTGTTAAATAATAATATATTATTTAATTGAGATTCTATATACACTTAGTTTGTGATCCTCTAGGTCTCTTTTTCTATGGCGTTTGGAAAAGTAGCCAAAAGTCCAAGGTTATAATCTAGTAACATGTCAAGGCACCCATATAGAAATAATTTAATGACAAAATGATGTGATACCATATACAGATGCTTACTGTGTAATATAGTCCCTTTACCTGATATCTAATATCAAGGAGGTCGCATGTAGGTGTCATCAACCTATACGCTCAATGTCACATTTCTGGAATTTTTGGATATAGAACATTCCTATAGAACATCATGATCATGAGTTCATTTAGGCTATATCATTTCAATCAAGGGTCCAAAGATGTAAAATTCTGTTAAAAAAGAAGGAATAAATCCTTTCTCGCATTATTCATTAATGCAATATTACTCGTGATGCAGCCAACATATCCTACCTCACCATGAACATATACCATCATTGTTTTCATTAATAAATAAAAGTACTTGACTCATAATACTCATTAATAATAATCTTAATGTCTAAGGACAAATAAACATGTCCACAAATAGGAATATCCAATGATGCATATAAATATGGATTTCCAACTGGGGGGTCTCATTCTCATAATATCTTATTGGATATTACCAAGGGCGTACACCATGAGAAGGTGGATCAATGTCCTATGAGTGTCCATCCCTGATCTCCTGTGTCATTTTTGTCCTTCAAATGATATCATATGTCTATATAACATATATTCAAGAATAGTTTCAAAGCACTTTTGGGTTCTCATCATTGTAGGAGAACTACCATGACCTTTTAGTGTGACATGTACTCTTAAGACATTATCACATATTATGTAACGCCAAACATTAATCATGATGTTATAAGTAGTTTATTAATATTCATAACCATGATTAAAATATATCATAAATTACACATAAGTTGGTTACAGGGCACAAAATAAAGAAAAAACATCATAATTCATGGTGTTGATGATGAACACAAAATATTCTTAAACTTCATTGCTTTCAAAAAAATATACTCCAATGATTAATCCAATTCAAGGTAGGGAATTATTTTATTGGATTATTTCCCTATTCTTGTTTTTTCATGATTAATGTGAATTAATTTCTTACAAATTAAATCATGGATTAGGATTGTTGATTTGTTATTGGTTATTTCTCTTCTTGGATTTTGGAATTTGATATTTATTTTTTGGTTTTTGATAAATTTTGTATCCTCTTAATTCTTTATATTTCATTAACAATGGATAAATGAAAATGGAAATCATTTGATTCTCATTTTTTTGTTTCATTCCTTTCTTCCACTATTCTTAGACATTTATCATTAGTATTCTGATTGGTTGATGATTCGACTATACCTAAGAAACCGAACATATTTAAATCGCTCCTTAGTGGAATAAATCATTTTTTAGGTTTAATTTTTTATTTGGAGACATGAAATATGTGTTAAAGTAATTATATTAATCTATAATTGGTATAACAGAAAGTGGTTCCATAATATAGGTCAATTGGGTATATTCAGAGTAGTGATAACAGATGATTTCTGACCAAAGGGTGGCCGAAGTCCGGCCACTAATGACAATTCAGGGCTGTTTAACATGATTTTTTGAATTATAGAAAAAAAACATGGTGGGATACAAGGAGAAAACATAGGAGGTGTGGATGCATGAAGATATGGAAATTCTAGAAATTTCTTAAATACATAGTGTACAGTTCAAAAGAACACATGTCGTTAATGCCCCTCTATATGAAGGCTAGGGTTTACTTGTAGAGTTAAATATCACATTCCATGTGGGGGACCACATTCCATGTAATCCTTAGTAGGAAATATCATCATTTATAAGGATTACATTATCAGGAAACTATTTGGACCCCCACACTCTGTGTGTTGGGGAACACACCATTTACTTTAGAAAATTTGTGGGCATAGGAAGATGGAACATGCCTAAGTGCCTTCCCAACCTCCACTGAGTATCTAGAGGAACACGATAGGTGATATAAAATGACATGAATAGTACCATATCTATATAGGTAGACCATTTACCATAGTGGTCCACACTGTTTACTTCTTTCAGGGTAGGTTAGATCCCTTGACCTCTTTGGTTCAATTTTCTTTTCAGTGGGTATGTTCCATTAGTCCATACCTAATAGGGTACATTATGACATCCCATCCTAAACATAGGATGAGTTATCCCATCTAAGGTCTAGTTCTACATAGAGTCAGGTATCCCTCCACATAGACCAGATTGGGATCATTTTTCTCATTCTTCCCTTGGTTGGGTCATGTATCTCATGTCTAACATCTAGGACATGTGATCCCCTTCTTAGTGGGTTATTCCAGATTTGGTCATGTGTCCCCTTTAGGACATGGGAGTGATCCCCTACTTATGTATTGACTTCTATTATCTTCTGATGAGGTGTGGTCTAATCCAGTTTGAATCTCAAATTTCCCCCACCCCATTTCCTTTGTGCGTCAACATGGAAAAGTATAAAGAGTGCGACCAATAATGTGAGTGTCATAATCTTTACATGACCCAATGAGTGAGATATCTCATATTAATATTAATTTATAGCTATGATCTGAATCCCTATGATGTGAGGAAAAAACATACCATGATACTTAGAGATGTCCTTTAATAATATCTGGGTTATCTTATTTATCCTCCAGGATTTGTGATTTATAGATGACACCCTCTTAAATGCTTTGTGTTTGGTAATTTTGGGGTGTCCTAATGGTATTTTTCATACTCACCCCTTAATGGTATTTTCATTCACATATCATATATTATGTAGACTAAGGATCATTATATGGAGTCCTAGGAGGACTAAGAGTAGGTGGATTTTAGTTGTGATAGTTGGAACACAAACAGATCTTGGAGTTTCATCTAGATAGTGGTCCCCTTTGGTTAGTATCTTGGTCATTTTTATAGATATGGTGGTCTTGTATTTTTTCTTTTTTACTTTATATTTTTCATTGATGTGTTATTTTTTTATATGACTGAATTTATAGTATGAGTTGTTTATATTAGTATTATTATACCAGCGTATAGATATTTGTGCATGTAGGAAGGGGTCTTAGGCTAAGGCCTTTTATGTGTGTGATATGCCTACTCATCATTAGTCACTAACCCCTAGACAATTAGAGGTGGGATTAGGGTGCCACACTCAACTTACCAGTGGCCAGGGGGGCCAGGTGGGAGAGGTCATGATAGAGTGGCATCAAATAAATCCATGTTAGGGATGGATTTTGGAGATATTCAATCCATGAGGATTATTTTTGGATCTAGGGTGTTGGTGTTGAAGTGTCTCAATTTTGAATCTTCTGTTAAGGAACCTAATGATAGTGAAATGGCTGACATATTCAAGCACCTATACTCCAATAACTTTCTTGTTGACACAATACATGTAGACACTAATTTCAAATACAACTTGGTATTTTCATCATATAAGAATGTGTTGTGATTTCTATGTCCTTGTTGAGTCATCTCCCCAAATATGCCCTTTATTGTTGTACATCTTGTTAATCTACAAGGTGACACCACATAAATAACCAATGATAGTTCTGTATCATGATCATTATGGTGATCAACTTCGTGATGTGGCCTCATTTTAGGGACCTATTTAGGATGGGTTTTTTTTCTCTATGTGGATAAGAAGATATATTCCCACCCATTGAACAATATTCATATATACCCCAGGTTACTGTTGCTGACGTTATCCCTTATGTTGGGTAGAATATTATTTGACCAGTTCATGATGAGGACATGTATGGGTTTATTATCCTTATAGAGCTTTAAATACTGATATCACCCAAGTTACGAGTCAAGACTAAAATGTGGGAAGCTATTAACAAGATATTGGTGTTGGATTGGGATTTTTTCATTTTTCTGGGACCCCTCCTAGTTATATGGTGGTCTTAACCATTAGTTTTATTCAGGGTGATGTAGAGTGTTGGTGGAGCCTTATACTGGTGATGTTTTATAAGGATTTCAGCATTCAAAAAACAGTGAAATATTCCCCACCAAGACATGCTCACTTATGATACATTTTAAAGTCATGTGGGAGATTTAGTGATAACCAGAGAGGATAATATTGAGGTTTGATGGATGGGTTCATTTCATTTGTATGTTTGATATTATTTTGTATGTGTTAAGGTTTTGTAGAGATCCCTAGTTGTAAAAATAGTTAGGAAAGGGGAACAATTTCTATATTTATTGGATGATAATGACCTAGAGGCTCGAAGTGTGCTCATAGGTATGAACTGTGGATTTCCTAATTTAGATTATATTTTGGTGTATAATGGAATGAGACACTCTTTACTTAATGCATCCATTTTTCAAGACCTTCAGTTAGTTTCTAGTTAAGCCCATAGCTCAAACATTTCATTTAGATACTCCTCCCTAGGGAAGTTTCAATGATCTCACATTTCATTTGTCAGTGTGACTTGAATATTGGAGGAGAGATATTTTTGTGGGATCTCTATATAGTAGTAGAGTCTCTATGATGTTTTCCTTAGTATATAATAGTTATCAACCATACATCCCCATCTTTACTATTACTAGTGAAGGTTGTAGTTTGCAAAGTTGGCAGGATGATTTTTTCCTTCATTGGAAAGAAGGAATCTCAAGAAGAGTCATATGAGATCATATATATGGGGATATGATTGATGTATTGTTAGTTACATAGTAAAAACCTTGGACTAGATAATTCTATGACCTTTCATTTTTCTATAGTGGTGGAGGAGTATGAGGATATCTTCCCTAAGAACATGATAGACTTACCTCTAAATCGATAGATCAACTTCAATATATCCTTGAACCCAGGGTTGGCCTCAATATCTACTCCCACATCATGGATATCCCCCATAGAGCAGTGATATCTGAATATGTAATTATCAGATCTATAGAGGAAGGGATTTTTTAGACCTAGTGTTTTCCCTTGGGAATCCCCATTTTTGTTCTTCAAGTAGGCAGATGAAAGCCTGTGGTTATGTGTAGATTATTTTCACCTGAACCAAGTGACTATAAAGAATAAGTAACCACTTATAATAATAAACAAACACTTTGACTACATGAAAGGGTAAAGTTAGTTATCTAAGATTGACATCAGGTTGGGTTATCCCCATATCCACATTCAAGAGGAGGATATACTAAAGATGAAATTATGGTGCTTCTATAATCACTATGGTTTCTTAGTGATGCCCTTCGGTGTGAAGAATTGTGATGAAATGTTCATGGGAATCTTGAATAATATATTTAATCTTTTATTGGAATAGTTCTTTATAGTATTCATTGACGACATCCTCACGTATTCATCATTAGAGGAGGGTAATGCAAGATATTTGAGGATGTTCCTAGACATACTTCTAGAGAATCTACTTTATATGAAGCTCTCAAAATGTCTATTCTAGATATTTTAAGTCTACTTACTAAGAAATTTCATCTATGATGAGGTTTTATAGTGGACCTAGTGAAGGTTTAGGAAATGTTAACTTAGTATGCACCCAATAGCATGACTGAGGTGTGCATCTTCCTTTGTTTGAAAGACTATTATTGATGATTCATGCCAAATTTCTCTAAGACTATGAAACCTCGTACTGATTTGACCAAAAATGGGGTAGCCTTTTTTGTTGATGAATAGGTTCAAGTAGGATTTTTAGGAGTTTTATTAGAGGTTGATGATCCCCCCCATTGTGAGACTACCAGAGGATAGTGTTGAGTACTGGTATTTTGTGATGTCTCTCGAGATGGGATTGGATGTGTTTGTTTTAGAGGTAGGTGGTGATTTATTATGGGTCTCAGTAGCTAAGTCTATATGAGTATAAATACATGAACCTTGACTTGGAGTTGGAAGTAGTGGTGTACACCCAGAAGCCTTGTATACAATATCTTATGAGAGAGATATTCGTCACCTATTCCGACCATAAGAGTTTCAATGTATATATTCATGTAAAAATATCATAAACTGAGATAGAGATGATGTTTATAGTTTCTATAGGAATATAATTTTCAGATAGTGTATACTACCAGGAAAGAAAATGGGGTGGTATATTCTCTTAGTAGATATTTCTGTTCATATTTGTTGAGAAATATGAAGGAGTAGTTGGCCTCTTTGTATTTGACCCTTATAAATAAGGGTAGAGAAGCATATCTCTAGTAAATTTTTATGACCTCACCACTTCTCCCTTGAATCAGGGAATCATAGTTTCAAGATATCGATTATGTGGTCATTCATGAATAGATATCTACTATACACTCTCATAATGTATTTTATGGAGGTGGGGAGCATGCCATCATTTTAAAATGACCAACGATGGTACCATTCACACTGTGAGGAGAGGTGCTGAGGAAGTTTCAAAAAAATCACCAATAAATACATCATTGAGTGGAAAATATGTATTAAGACCTTAAATATTAGTTTTATTTTATAAAAAGATTAATATTTTTATTGCTACGTTTATCTCTCAATTCCTCACTTGACAGAAGGTAAAGGATAAGCACCTAGCTCCATGGGATTTAACCCAACCCCTTGATGTGTTGGAGTGGAAGTGAGATTGTATCTACATAGATTTAGTTATGGGACATACATAATCAGTTAGATTTATTTATGTTATCTGGTTGATTTTACACTAACTCACTATGTTATCCTACTTCTTATCCATATGAGAGAAAGGTTGAATAGAGTTATTGGAATTCCTATATGTGTAGAATATAGTCCAGATTCATGGAGTTCCCTCGATGATAATTTTAGGCAATAATTCTAAATTAACATAATGATTATGTATATGATTAGATGAGTCCTTTTAGACTCAGTTTTCGATGAGCACTAAGTTTCACCACTGGATAGATGGCAAGACAAAGTGGTCCATTCTTGTTCTGGATGATATTATTCAGGATTGGGTTCTGTATTTTGGAAACTTTTGCGAGTATCATCTACTATTGGTGAAGTTTTCAAACAATAATAGTTACCATTCCACTATATATATGGCACCATTCTATGCCTTGTACGGGAGACCCTGTAGGTTATCATTGTACTGGAATGAGTTAGGAGAGACAATACTTATGGGCACAAAATTTGTGTGAGTGACAACATAGAAATTATAGGTCATCCAAGAGTGCATGGGGGCTACCAAAAGCTAAAAGATTACCTATGTATATTGAAAATGGAGGCCATTGGATTTTGAAGAGGGACACCGTGAGTTTCTAAAGGTCTCACCTCATTGAGGACTCTAGATATTTTGAAAAGGGTTTAAGCAATCTATATGATTCATTAACCCTTTACAAATAGTTTTTATGGTAAGTGAGGTGGGATATAACTTATAATTACCACCAAAGTTAAAATAGGTGTGTGATGTTTCCCACATTTCATAGTTGAGGTGATTTGTCCATGAATTTTCAAATTTTATCATCTATAGTGAGATGGGAATTGATGATGGATATACATTCATAGAGAATCTGTCGGTGAGTGTGGTTCAGTGGGAGAAGATCCTCCATGAGTAAGTGATTCCCTTGGTGCCTGTTTGATGGAACATTGAGAACCCCTAGGATTGCTCAAAGGAGTTGGAGAACAATATGTGAGGTCATTACACTCACCCATTTGAGTATATTATTTATTTTTGAGATGAACATTCCTAGGGTGGGGAGTGGGTAAAGATTTTTTTTAATATAACACTTTTTAATATTTTAAATAACATTTTTAGTGTATGGAATGAAGTTACTGTGTATTTTTGAGGCTATTGGAGCCTTGTTATTGATATATTATAAATATTATATATAATATATAATAAGCATGCACTTTTAAAAAAATAATGAAATATCTCCTAAATAGTTTCTTGGATAGGAAAATAGAGACCTATATTAAATATAGAACATGTGTTTTACCATAGGTGGGCTGTAAGCTTTTTCAGTATCAAGAATTGTGGCATAATTTAGTCTCTAGTGTCATATTAGAAAAACTAAATAAATAAATAAAATTTATATATTAATTATCTAATTATTGTTTTAAATATATACCACCACTGTTTAGGTCATGTTATAACTCATCTCTAAGGATAGCCATATAGCCCTCGATATTAGAGGAGTGGCTTGTGGAGGAGCATGTCAGTGGATTGCCTTGGGATTAAGTATCAAAGTTCAATGTACATCAAAATTATTAGAGATGATAATTATTATAATGAATTCTTCAACTTTAATGCTTCTGGGAAAATTTCACTGCAATGATTAATCCAATACAAGTTATGGTATTTATTTTTACTAGATTATATCCCATTATTTTTTCCATGATAAGGTTGAATAAATTATGTTGAAATTATTTTGTGGATCATGATTATTATTTTTTATTTGTTAATTTAACTTTTTCAACTTAGGAATTTGAGATTTAATTTTTGGTTTTTGATAAATCTTTTATCCTTTACATTATTTATATTCCATCAATGATTTCCAAATGAATATTAACTTCATTCAATGTTGATTTTTGTGTTTCATGCCTTTCTTCATCTATCTTTTGTAATTCATCATCAATATTTCGATTAGCCAAGGATTCGACTATACCTAAGAAACTGATTATTTTGAAAACACTATTTAGCAAAATAGATCATTATTCAGTTCTGGATTTTGAGACATGATATAGGTGTGGAAGTGATTAATAGAATCCAGTGATGGTATGGGAGATTGTGGTTTCATGAGCTGAATCAGGTGGGTATCTCTAGAGTTGCAATAATGGGTGATTTTAAAGCAAATGGTGTCCAAAATCTAGCCATTTTTGAAGATGTGAGACTAGTTAATGGAATTATGTGGGTTATGGTAGAGAAACATAGTGTGATCAAAGTTGATGGTGGTGGGGGAATAAATTATTACATACTTGTAAATCCTGGAAATTTATGTTATGAATAGTTTGTAGCTATGAATAACACAGGTCATGTGGACCCCTCTCTGTGGTAGAAAGGTTTAATTCAAAATTTTAAATATTAAACATTCGTTGGGGGCGGAACAAGTCATGTGATCTTTAGTTGTTTAGATTGTCATGTATAGGGAGTACATGCCCAGGAGTCCATGTAAAACCACATGTTGTTTCTATCAGGGAACACCCCGTGTACTTTGGAAAGCGTATGTACTTGGACAGATGACACATTCTCTTATTCCATCCTGACCTCTGCATTCTATTTATCATAAAAAAATGTTTTTCATCTAGAAGAACATGCCATGTATGATAGGAAATAGACTATACCATATTTAGTAAGACATTCTTTGTACCATAGTCGGACCCATTGTGTACTCCTTTTAAGGTAGGTTGGATCCCTTGACATCTTTGGTCTAGTTTCTATTTCAGTGGGTTTGTTCCCTATGTTCTCCCCAAAGATGGTATAGTGTGGAATCTCATCCTAAAAATAGAATGAGTGATCCTCTATATGGTATATTTTTATAAAGAGTCTGGAATCCCTCCACATGGCCCGAAGTGTGATCTTTTATCTCTTTATTCCCTAGGTTGGGTCAGGTATGCTTTATCTGGCATGAAATGTAAAGACCCGTAAAATTCAAGGAAATTTTTTTTTTCTTAATCTTCTTTAGAATTTTACAAGAGCGCGGTTTCAGACGGCACCTGATTCCGAGGCCCGGAGTGCCCGGAATTAATTTCCGAAGTTTGGCTCGGGTACGTTCAGTGAACGAACGAGCGGGAATTCCTAACTTTTGATCCGGTGCTCGGAATTGAAATCCGAGGGCACCGATGAACTCGCAGCGCCGATATTCGCTTAAAGAGTCCTTTTCGGGAGTTGCGTTTGTTGCGGGTTGAGAGTTTCGTTTTGGGGTTTTTAGTTTGAGTTAAATAAAATTGTGTGGAACAATTTTATTTTTAACTTGTTAAAACCTATCTAAGCGGGTTGGGAGTGGGACCCACACCCACTTAACCTCCCTTGGGAGGATTAAGTGTGGTGGGGCCCACACGAACCCACACCTTTTCAACTCCCCACTCTTCCTCTTAATGGCTTGATAACTTAACTTCTTTTTAATTATACAACTCTTGTATATTAAATAAGTGAGTTAATTTTGGGGTTAGCCATTTTGAATTTCAAACTTTTGAAATTCTTTTATGTTTTGTAATAATAAAATAAGATGTTATCTTATTTTATTTTGGGTTGATCGTTTGTCTTCTTGAGAGGTGGAGAGCTCCTCTTCTTCTTCTTCAACCTCAACGAAGAACGCGAAGAACGTCGTTCTTCAACGAAGAACTTCTCCGCCGAAGAACACGATCCATCCGCGACGCCGTATCCGCGACGCGACGTTCTTCTTCCGCGTCATCCCTTCCGCGACGGTTTTCCGCGACGAACGCCTTCGACAACGACTCTTCCTCCGACGTCAAAGGAATCGACACCGATATTCCACGACTCCGTCACGTGCGACTATCGAGGTAGGGGTTCTAGAGTTTGTTGTTTCCTTTTTATTTGACTTTCCTCAGGACTTGACGAGGAACGCTCTTTTTCCGACGAAGAACGCCGCTCCGCTCTTCTTCGTCTTCGGTGTCAACGAGAGAGAACACCGCACCTTCCTCGGAAAAACCTTCGTCGGCGTACAAGGATTCGCCAACGACGTGCTTCTTCGGACGCGCCTCTTCGTCAACGGATTTGACGAACGACGACCGCGACGCCCGACTTCCGCGACGCCGTCTTCCGCGGACATAGTCGAATCCTCGATCTTGTACCCAAGGTAGGGAATGTTGATTTAATATTTAATTATCTCATTCTTGCTCGTGGTTCGTATAACTAACGTGATGATGTTGTTTATTTAAAGTTGCGTTATTAATTTAACGTGAGGGGGGCCGGACCGTACGAACACGGCCGAACCCCCTCCAACGTTCTTGTTTGTTCTTGCGGGTGGAAGCAAGTGGCGTGGTGCCGTCGCACCACGCGGATGATTGTGCGTTTATTTTACGCAACGCCGTCGCGCTACGCCGAGGAGAATCTTCAAGAACGCGACGCCGTCACGCCGCGTTGAAAAGAATCGAAGCACGACGAAGGGGCGCGGTGCCGACGCACCGCGCCGGATGACGAACGCCGCGGCCGGTTCCGGGCCGCGGCGGAACGAAAAGACCGCGGCCGGTTCCGGGCCGCGGCGGGACGAGGAGACCGCGGCCGGTTCCGGGCCGCGGCGGAAGGGAAGACCGGCGGCCGGGCCGCCGGTGTCGGAAGCCGAAGAGGGGACCGGATTATCCGGTCCCGTTGGAGAAGACCGGCCGGCCAGCTGGCCGGCCGGATGCCATTAAACCGGGGAATTTAATTCCCCGGCTGGTATTTTAAAACCCCCCTCTTTAAGAGAGGGGGGCGGTTCTTGAAGGAGGGGGGGGGGCAGCCGGCCCCCCTGGCTTTTTTTTATATAAACCGGCCCCACGTGGGGCGGTTTCTTTTAAGGGTGCGGCAGTTGCCGCGCCGTTTTGTTTCCAGGAACCGCGGGGCTGAGCCCCGCGTGCCGCCCCCTCGTGCGGCGCCAGCCGCCGCCGCCAGCGCGGCCCGCCGCCGCCGCCCCCGCGGCCCACCGCCGCCTCCGCCGCGCCGCCACCGCGCGCCGCCGCGCGCCGCCACCGGCCGCCGCACCGCCGCCACCGGCCGCCGCCGCCGGCCCCCGCGCCACCCGGGGGGGGGGGGTCGGGCCGGGTCGGCCCGGACCCGGACCCCCCGTTTCGAACCTGATTTGGTTTTTGGCTCATAACTTGAGTCTCGGACCTCCGAATGGCGAACCGTCTGCGGCAACGCGATCCTTGGATCGAGACGGTCGTTTCGATATATCGCACTCAAGGTTTCGGGTTACTTTGAGTTCGGCCGGGTTGGTTCGTTCACGAAACCAACCGGGCCTTCGGAGCGGAAACGCTCATATCTTGAGCCACGAACGTCCGATTGACGCGCCGTCTGTTTCGTTGACTTCCTCTTGATGAGACGGAACTTTTGACATACTCCGCCCGAGTTTTGGATACAGTCGGAGTATGGCCGGGTTGGATTGTACCCGAAATCCAACCGGGCCCCTGGAACGGGAAAGCTGATATCTTTCAGACAGGACGTCCGCTTGACGAGCCGTCAGCGGCGTTGGTGGTTACGTTGAGTAACGGTCCCTTTGAGTATACCCTATGGGAGTTCGGGGTACAGTTGAGATACGGCCGGGATTGGTTCGCACTCGAAACCAACCGGGCCCCTGGGACGAAAAGGCTAATAACTCACAGACCGGGTGTCCGATCGACGCGCCGTCTGTTGCGTTGAGACCCCTGTGACGAGACGGACCTTTGAGACACTTCTTCGTGGGACTTTGTGATACTTGGAGTATCGACCAGTAGCTCGTGGAGCGGACCCTCCCGGAGACGAGCGTGCAGTGTACGGAGACCGTGTAGCCGGCTGAGACCTGACGACTGCTTGACCGACTCGACTTGGAGTGAGTCGACTAGCCCAGTGGACGGAGCGCCCGGTACTTGGCGGCAGACCCACGGCGGACGGAGCGCCTGGTAGTTGGCAGCAGACCCGCGGTACTCGACAGGAGGAGTACCTCAGTAGGCTATCTGGGTAGCACCCGGTATTTGGCAGCAGACCCTCAGCGGACGGAGCGCCTGGTAGTTGGCAGCAGACCCGCAGTACTCGACAGGAGGAGTACTTCAGCAGTCCTAGGTTAGTGAGCGGCAGCCTCGGAGTCGTGACAGGACCACTGTACACTCTAGAGACGGAGCTCTTCAGCAGTTACGGTTTCGATAATGAAAATCCTGGTTTGAGCTGAGACTTATGATCCTTGTGTTTCCTCATGATTGAGATGGGTTACTTGATAACTTAGGTATATGTATGGGCATATACCTGGGTAGTGGTTAGCCGTTGATCTCATGATCCTTGTGTTTCCTCATGACTGAGATGGTTACTTAATAACTTAGGTATATGTATGGGCATATACCTAAGTAGGGTTTATCTGTTGAGATCTTCTTGTGTTTATCCTTGTTGGTTTTAGTGAGACCTTGAGGGTCTCGGGGTCCCTACTGAGTATCGTTATACTCACCCCTGCACGGGCTATGCCCGCACCTCATTGTGTTGGTTGCAGACGACGGACAGAGCTGACAGAGGCCGAGTGTTCGTGGACTAGGCGGTACCCGGAGGTGGACCACTGGGCGGGATATACTCGGAGCAGACGGCGGGACCCGAGGAGCAGAGGAGCTATCTGTACCCACCCTTCAGGTGGGATTTCCAGTGGACAGCTCGGCGTAGCAGCTTTACTTTTCAGTTGCTGTTTTTCCTTTTTGAGTTGTACTTTACAGTTGGGCTTGTATTTCCGGCCCCTTTTACTTTTCAGCTCTTCTTTTTGTTCTTAGTGTTTTACTTCCGCTTGTACTCTGTGGTGCTTGTTTTCTTTATAAAGGCAATGCCTTCCCAGTTATCGGGATTTTACGCCTTTGGTGCTAGTCGCCAACCCCTGGCCTATGGAAGGCGGGCTTGGGGTAGTCACGGCACGGGCCCCGAGGACGGGTCGTGACAAATTGGTATCAGAGGAGTTCGGTTCTACCGCAGAACTTATAACTCTGATGTTTCTTTCTGTGAAGCAATAGTGTTGAGAGTACCGAGTGTGGTTTTCAGTTCAGGGAGTCCAGTGTTGGTGCGGGCGGCCGACGTATCCATACACCAGGACCCTGACAACTGATTTCCGACTTTGTGCACGAAAACACTGATTGCGTGTGTGTCTTCAAAGGTTTTCCCCCTTAAAACAGCTCAAACCAGGTCAGCTCACCAGGTATAATCGTTTGATCGTGTTACGTTGTTTCTTTTAGGATGGCCCCACGACGACAGCCAGCTAGGGTTCCGAGAATCGAACGTGACGACGGCCCATCGAGCGACGAGGCCTCGGTGCAGGGCCCTTTGTCAGCAGTGGCACCGGCGGTAGCTCTACCCGCCGAGCCCCCGATGCTTCCAGCAGCAGCCGCTGACGATGCACGTCGCCTCAGCGCACTGCATGAGTTTCAGCGCTAGCGACCGCCCAGGTTTCGCGGGGAGACGGATCCCCAGGCTGCAGAGGACTGGCTGGAGGCAGTTGTACGAGTGTTTAGGCTAGTGAGGACACCAGCAGACCTCATGGTGATCCTCGCTGCGAGCCTACTACACGCAGCAGCAGGTAGGTGGTGGAGCCACTTGTTTCAGTTCTGCGATGAGATGAACTTCGCATGGGAAGACTTCGAGACCTTCTTCAGGGTGGAGTTTGTGCCAGTATCTCTACACCCCGAGCGTGTACAGGAGATTCTGCCTTTACCGCGTGTTTTTCGATCAGAAGCCGAGTCATCTGTGGGCAGTAGACAGATGATGCAGAGGTCCAGGAGGACCAGACCATCAGTTGGGCGATCTCGGGTTTTAGGACCGGTGGTGCAGGGCACCCGGAGTGGGAACAGAGTTAGCGGTGCAAGGAGCAGGTTGTGTTACTCATGCCGCGAAAAGGGACATCTGGCACGTGACTGTCCGACTCCCGATCCGCAGGCTTTGGGAGAGCCACCGAGGTTGAGGCAGCGACAAATGCTGGAGCTCTGGGAGCAGGTGGACAGGGGAGGAACTTGTGGTTACGTCTTTTGTACTTCTAGTTCCATGTTGATGTTGCTTTTGTGTAGCGTCTTGTATTATGAGCTGCAATAATAAAAGACGCATCCTTTGTGATGTTTTCATTCCTGTCCTCTTTTGTGATGTTACTAAGAGGTTCCAGTTGACTGTTGACTTGACCCTCACTTGTGAGACATCTACTGGAGGAGACCAGTTACCACACACTGATGCCGACAGTGTGACTCAACCCTTGGAGGCGAGAGTAACGGTTGGATCTCTTAGTAGTAGCGTCGAGGCCTTACGACGTCATCCTTGGTATGGATTAGTATCATCCATGTTAGGATTGACTGTTTTAGGCAAAGAATGTGGTTCATCCAGGGGATGAGACCAGGTTTCTCTTATCGGCAAAGAAGAAATCTCGCAGCTCTTGTGGGACCAGAGATGGTCCGGGCCACGTCAGAAGAGGTCCATGTCATCCAGGAGCGGATGAGGAAAACACAGAGCCGGCAGAAGTCTTACGCTGACAGGAGGCGGAGGCCACTGGAGTTCGAGGATGGCGACCACGTCTTCTTGCGGGTCTCACCTCGACGTGGTATTCGGAGATTTGGCCGAGGCGGCAAAATATCTCTGCGCTTCAACAGACCCTTCCAGGTCCTCAGCAAGGTTGGCGAGGTGGCTTATCGCCTGACTCTACCACCTCAGTTGCACCGGGTGCACGACGTCTTCCACGTTTTCCAGCTGAGGAGCTTGACGTTGACGATGGGGTGACTTTTACGGAGGTCCCGGTGGAAATAGAGGATCGACAGGAGCGGGTCCTACTTGGACGATCGATTCCTCTTGTGCGCAACAGATGGCGGCACGGGAATCTCCAGGAGAACACATGGGAGCGGGAGGCTCAGATGCGTGCTCAGTACCCTCTTTTGTTTCCCTAGTTTTTGATGTAGCTTTACGGGGACGTAAAGCCCTGAGGTGGGAGTAATGTAAAGACCCGTAAAATTCAAGGAAATTTTTTTTTTCTTAATCTTCTTTAGAATTTTACAAGAGCGCGGTTTCAGACGGCACCTGATTCCGAGGCCCGGAGTGCCCGGAATTAATTTCCGAAGTTTGGCTCGGGTACGTTCAGTGAACGAACGAGCGGGAATTCCTAACTTTTGATCCGGTGCTCGGAATTGAAATCCGAGGGCACCGATGAACTCGCAGCGCCGATATTCGCTTAAAGAGTCCTTTTCGGGAGTTGCGTTTGTTGCGGGTTGAGAGTTTCGTTTTGGGGTTTTTAGTTTGAGTTAAATAAAATTGTGTAGAACAATTTTATTTTTAACTTGTTAAAACCTATCTAAGGGGGTTGGGAGTGGGACCCACACCCACTTAACCTCCCTTGGGAGGATTAAGTGTGGTGGGGCCCACACGAACCCACACCTTTTCAACTCCCCACTCTTCCTCTTAATGGATTGATAACTTAACTTCTTTTTAATTATACAACTCTTGTATATTAAATAAGTGAGTTAATTTTGGGGTTAGCCATTTTGAATTTCAAACTTTTGAAATTCTTTTATGTTTTGTAATAATAAAATAAGATGTTATCTTATTTTATTTTGGGTTGATCGTTTGTCTTCTTGAGAGGTGGAGAGCTCCTCTTCTTCTTCTTCAACCTCAACGAAGAACGCGAAGAACGTCGTTCTTCAACGAAGAACTTCTCCGCCGAAGAACACGATCCATCCGCGACGCCGTATCCGCGACGCGACGTTCTTCTTCCGCGTCATCCCTTCCGCGACGGTTTTCCGCGACGAACGCCTTCGACAACGACTCTTCCTCCGACGTCAAAGGAATCGACACCGATATTCCACGACTCCGTCACGTGCGACTATCGAGGTAGGGGTTCTAGAGTTTGTTGTTTCCTTTTTATTTGACTTTCCTCAGGACTTGACGAGGAACGCTCTTTTTCCGACGAAGAACGCCGCTCCGCTCTTCTTCGTCTTCGGTGTCAACGAGAGAGAACACCGCACCTTCCTCGGAAAAACCTTCGTCGGCGTACAAGGATTCGCCAACGACGTGCTTCTTCGGACGCGCCTCTTCGTCAACGGATTTGACGAACGACGACCGCGACGCCCGACTTCCGCGACGCCGTCTTCCGCGGACATAGTCGAATCCTCGATCTTGTACCCAAGGTAGGGAATGTTGATTTAATATTTAATTATCTCATTCTTGCTCGTGGTTCGTATAACTAACGTGATGATGTTGTTTATTTAAAGTTGCGTTATTAATTTAACGTGAGGGGGGCCGGACCGTACGAACACGGCCGAACCCCCTCCAACGTTCTTGTTTGTTCTTGCGGGTGGAAGCAAGTGGCGTGGTGCCGTCGCACCACGCGGATGATTGTGCGTTTATTTTACGCAACGCCGTCGCGCTACGCCGAGGAGAATCTTCAAGAACGCGACGCCGTCGCGCCGCGTTGAAAAGAATCGAAGCACGACGAAGGGGCGCGGTGCCGACGCACCGCGCCGGATGACGAACGCCGCGGCCGGTTCCGGGCCGCGGCGGAACGAAAAGACCGTGGCCGGTTCCGGGCCGCGGCGGGACGAGGAGACCGCGGCCGGTTCCGGGCCGCGGCGGAAGGGAAGACCGGCGGCCGGGCCGCCGGTGTCGGAAGCCGAAGAGGGGACCGGATTATCCGGTCCCGTTGGAGAAGACCGGCCGGCCAGCTGGCCGGCCGGATGCCATTAAACCGGGGAATTTAATTCCCCGGCTGGTATTTTAAAACCCCCCTCTTTAAGAGAGGGGGGCGGTTCTTGAAGGAGGGGGGGGGGGGGCAGCCGGCCCCCCTGGCTTTTTTTATATAAACCGGCCCCACGTGGGGCGGTTTCTTTTAAGGGCGCGGCAGTTGCCGTGCCGTTTTGTTTCCAGGAACCGCGGGGCTGAGCCCCGCGTGCCGCCCCCTCGTGCGGCGACAGCCGCCGCCGCCACCGCGGCCCACCGCCGCCGCCAACGCGGCCCGCCGCCGCCGCCAGCGCGGCCTGCCGCCGCCGCCACCGCGGCCCACCGCCGCCTCCGCCGCGCCGCCACCGCGCGCCGCCGCGCGCCGCCACCGGCCGCCGCACCGCCGCCGCCGGCCGCCGCCTCCGGCCACCGCGCCACCCGGGGGGGGGGGGGGGGTCGGGCCGGGTCGGCCCGGACCCGGACCCCCCGTTTCGAACCTGATTTGGTTTTTGGCTCATAACTTGTGTCTCGGACCTCCGAATGACGAACCGTCTGCGGCAACGCGATCCTTGGATCGAGACGGTCGTTTCGATATATCGCACTCAAGGTTTCGGGTTACTTTGAGTTCGGCCGGGTTGGTTCGTTCACGAAACCAACCGGGCCTTCGGAGCGGAAACGCTCATATCTTGAGCCACGAACGTCCGATTGACGCGCCGTCTGTTTCGTTGACTTCCTCTTGATGAGACGGAACTTTTGACATACTCCGCCCGAGTTTTGGATACAGTCGGAGTATGGCCGGGTTGGATTGTACCCGAAATCCAACCGGGCCCCTGGAACGGGAAAGCTGATATCTTTCAGACAGGACGTCCGCTTGACGAGCCGTCAGCGGCGTTGGTGGTTATGTTGAGTAACGGTCCCTTTGAGTATACCCTATGGGAGTTCGGGGTACAGTTGAGATACGGCCGGGATTGGTTCGCACTCGAAACCAACCGGGCCCCTGGGACGAAAAGGCTAATAACTCACAGACCGGGTGTCCGATCGACGCGCCGTCTGTTGCGTTGAGACCCCTGTGACGAGACGGACCTTTGAGACACTTCTTCGTGGGACTTTGTGATACATGGAGTATCGACCAGTAGCTCGTGGAGCGGACCCTCCCGGAGACGAGCGTGCAGTGTACGGAGACCGTGTAGCCGGCTGAGACCTGACGACTGCTTGACCGGCTCGACTTGGAGTGAGTCGACTAGCCCAGTGGACGGAGCGCCCGGTACTTGGCGGCAGACCCACGGCGGACGGAGCGCCTGGTAGTTGGCAGCAGACCCGCGGTACTCGACAGGAGGAGTACCTCAGTAGGCTATCTGGGTAGCGCCCGGTATTTGGCAGCAGACCCTCAGCGGACGGAGCGCCTGGTAGTTGGCAGCAGACCCGCAGTACTCGACAGGAGGAGTACTTCAGCAGTCCTAGGTTAGTGAGCGGCAGCCTCGGAGTCGTGACAGGACCACTGTACACTCTAGAGATTGAGCTCTTCAGCAGTTACGGTTTCGATAATGAAAATCCTGGTTTGAGCTGAGACTTATGATCCTTGTGTTTCCTCATGATTGAGATGGGTTACTTGATAACTTAGGTATATGTATGGGCATATACCTGGGTAGTGGTTATCCGTTGATCTCATGATCCTTGTGTTTCCTCATGACTGAGATGGTTACTTAATAACTTAGGTATATGTATGGGCATATACCTAAGTAGGGTTTATCTGTTGAGATCTTCTTGTGTTTATCCTTGTTGGTTTTAGTGAGACCTTGAGGGTCTCGGGGTCCCTACTGAGTATCGTTATACTCACCCCTGCACGGGCTATGCCCGCACCTCATTGTGTTGGTTGCAGACGACGGACAGAGCTGACAGAGGCCGAGTGTTCGTGGACTAGGCGGTACCCGGAGGTGGACCACTGGGCGGGATATACTCGGAGCAGACGGCGGGACCCGAGGAGCAGAGGAGCTATCTGTACCCACCCTTCAGGTGGGATTTCCAGTGGACAGCTCGGCGTAGCAGCTTTACTTTTCAGTTGCTGTTTTTCCTTTTTGAGTTGTACTTTACAGTTGGGCTTGTATTTCCGGCCCCTTTTACTTTTCAGCTCTTCTTTTTGTTCTTAGTGTTTTACTTCCGCTTGTACTCTGTGGTGCTTGTTTTCTTTATAAAGGCAATGCCTTCCCAGTTATCGGGATTTTACGCCTTTGGTGCTAGTCGCCAACCCCTGGCCTATGGAAGGCGGGCTTGGGGTAGTCACGGCACGGGCCCCGAGGACAGGTCGTGACATGAAATATGTGTAATCCCCTTCATAGTGGGTTATTCCAAATAGGTTTAGGTGTCCCACATAGTCATTGGTCATGATCATATTCCTATGTATCAACATATTTTGTCTTCTTATGAAGTGTGGTTTGATCGAGTATATATCTCGAATGATCCCCCTCATTTACTTTGTACTACAAATTGTAAAGGCTTGATGAGTTTTACCACTCAAATGAGTTCCATTATCTTAGAAATACATGATGAGAAAGTTATCTGATAATAATGATACCTTGTAGCCTAAATCATAGTACTTAGTCTAGTAGTTCGGATAGACCTCAACTAGAGACTTGGAATTTAGCTTTGAGAATATCTAGTTTATATTTTTTTATTCTCTTTATTTATTTTTTAGAGAAAAATCTCTTTTAATTATATATATTTTGTGATTTATGGGTGTTTTATTGGGTATTTTTATACCCATCCTAGAATGTTCTCTACCTGCACGTGTCATGTCTTGAAAACAACAATCTTTTTAATGGTGTCCTAGGAGGTTCCTGAATAAGAAGAGCTAACTTTTACTAGTTAGACCATAAATGGTCTAGGATTTTTATGTTGATAACAGTCATATTTTGTTAGCATCTTGGATGAATTTTATAGTTATGGTGGGATTTTATTTTCTATTTTATTTTTATACAGTTTTTCATACTCTGATGTGGGATTAGCTGAAATGTATGTATTTATAGTCTGAGTTTTTTTTATCTTTTAGGCATTATACTAGTGTATAGTGGTGTTTGTGTGTGTGTGTGTGTGTGTGTATAATTACATTAGGATAATTAATCTCACATGTGTAATATGCTTACTCAGTGCTAGTCACCATCCCCTCACATATTAGAGGTGGTATTATGGGTGACACACTTAGATTACCACTAACCAGGAGGGACCTTGTGGCCTGGGTCTTGAAAAAGGCCAGTTTGACTTTGGTGTATTTTCAAAAAGTCTTCTTTCTTTAGAATTCATAATTTTTCCTTGAATTTTTATTGATGTTTAACGATTTATTATGATAATAAGTGTATTTATGATGTTTAAGGATTCATTTAGTATTCATTTTAATTACAATGTTATTTATTTTCATAATAATTTTTTTAAGTTGATTAAAAATGGATTTTAGATGAATTTTGGTTTGATTTAAATGATTTTGAAATATTTTGTTTATTAAAAATGTGTTTTCTTGGAATATTTTTAATAGAAGAGTTTATTTTAAAATAAATTTATAATGTTTGATTCTTATATTTTTTTGGAGATGCACATGGATTAAAAACATGAAATCATAGTTTAAACCATGTGTAATATCTCCAAATATAAATATTTTGATTTGTTTTGATAATTTTTTAATACAAATATTGAAACAATTATGGTATTTATTGTGGAATTAATAATAACCAATGACTATTATTAAAAATTTTAATAAAAAATAACACATGTAATAAGTACAATTTATGTCATATAAGTATAAATGTGAAAGTTCCTTATCTAAATTTTTTTCCTATATTTGAAACATAATTTATAAAAGAAAAAAAATATTTACTATAGAAAAGTTTTTATATCATGTTATAGTATACCCATGTCGCCCATGTTTAATTAGGGGAAAGTTTTAAACTTTATAACTTTACTATATAAATGAAATTCATTTAGATCTGGGAGGAAAATGGCTTAAATAAAATATTTTAATGGAATAAATTACCCAAGATTATGGACTCACTAAGAACAACAATAAATTTTGATGTACTTTTTTAGAACCAATTCTATACTCATGTCTTTAAGAAAAAAAAATGCCATAAACATTTATAACCTTTTAATTTTAGTTTATTAAAGAAACCTAGTTAATAAAACCCACTAGATTTAATATTCAAATAATTAATATTCACTTATTCAAATAAATCCATTATCACATCACCTATGAAATTCTTGATAATGATTAAGTATTGATTGTTGAAATATAACTTATTCAGGTTTTAGTGGAAATAAATGAATTACTTTTTAATACATAACAAAGTAAAAAAATAGATACGAATAACTATAACATTTGACAAAAACATTCCATTTTATATATTAAAACAATTTATAGATTTATAATTTTTCATATAATGAAAATCTATGCATGGAAGCATGTAAGGAATTAATTAATTCCAGAACACACACTGAATTTATGAAACATTGAATTAAAAAATACTAAAATGTGATTAATGACCCATACATAAGAAACCAAGAATAAAATCAAAATTAAAACAAGTTATTCATGGAAAAAACATAAAATTTTTTAAAATCTATATAAAAATGTACAATGACATAAAAACTAACCAATATAAACAAATCATTATAAAACAAAATTTACTTATTCAAATTAAGCATCAAAATGAACAGTTAAGACCTACCAAAAATAAACTTTTCACACGGGTCCAAATCAAGGTTTTAAATAAAGAAAGTTTAAATAAATAACTATCACATGGGTTCATATAAAATTCAATTTAAAAACTTTAACCTAAAGTACCAAAATAGTTTTTTAAAACAACCAATTCAAATCCCAATAATTTTTTAAATCAATTTGAATCTACTAAGTATCTCATATATATGAATTATAATTTATAACTATATATTTTTAATTCTACTTTATATAATTTAATCTTGTAAAAAATATACTTTATAAGAACACTTTCTTTATATTTATGAATTTAATGTTAAATATGAATATTATTTGACCAAATATGATGAATATGAATAAAAACTCGATGGATTCCAATCAAATGAAAAAATATTATGAAGATAGGTTTAAATGATTCAACATTTTTGCAACAAAGCGTGGAAATAGACATTATTGAATAATTTATATGTGTTTATGTGGTATTTATTCAATACGAATTTGTCCATATGATTTGAAAGAACAGTTGATATTTTATGGAATAGATCTCTATAAACTTTTCACTAAACATGGAAAATAACTGGATGTATCTAGTGACTAAGATAACACTATAGTTAATGGATTTTTTGATATGAGTACAATTATAATTTATGATGATTATTGTATTGGGGAAATGTAAATACAAGTTAAATTTTCCCTTCAGGGTTCTTGAAAGATATTTGAGAAGTTTATTTGTTTTTTGAAGATGTCATTGTATATGGTTGTACTAAATATACAAAATTATCAACCATAATGAATCTATATAATTTTAAAATTTTCAATGAATAAAGTAAAACTAAATTTACAAAACTACTTGATCTATTTAATGATATTTTTCTAGAAGATGATGAGCTTAATTATCAAACATATGTTGTTAAATGATTTTTTAATTTAATGGGTATGATATCTAAAAGAATACATTTATATCCAAATGAATATATATTATTTCCCAAGTATCATGAATCACTTAAAAAATGTCTTATGTGTGGTGTGTATTGTAACATGAAATATGGTCTAGTAATTCAAAAGTTGTATGGTACTTTATAATAATTCCATTATTTACATGACTATATAAAATTGAGGAGACTACAAGGAAATTAATGTGGCATGAAAATTTAATAATTGTTTGTGGATAGAATTTATTTTTTTGGTATACAAATAATAACTTATAGTACAAGATAATTTATGTTGGTAAATTATAATTTCCACCCTGGTAATGCCTGAATCACAAGTACATTATGTTCTCTTTGATTATATCAAGAGAAAAATAGCATAGTAATGATATTGATGTTTATTTGGAAAAATTGATCTAAATTTAAGAATTTATGCAGGATTTAGTTTTATATTGTATGATACTCATGTAAATAAGGAGTTCATGTTGAGATCTATCTTTTTTTGGAAGATAAGTGACTTTCCTAATTATGAATGTTTTTCAGGATATAACATTAAAGGTATATTAGGGTGCCTTATTTGTGAAGAAGGTACACACTCAGTTTGGTTAATACATTCCACGAAAATAGTGTTTCTAAGACATTATAAATTTTTACCCCATAAAATAAAATACTGATCTTGGAAAAGATCATTCTATGGGAATTTTTTAGAAGGTACATCACCTTATCCATTAACATGTGATGAATAGTTTATTAAAGTGAAGGATAAAATCGTTGTTTCTGGTAAATAATTTTGAAAAAACATTATGAAATCAAGTTGGAAAAATATAACTTTTTTTAATTACCATATTGGAATTTTATATATTTCAAATATTTTCTTCATTTCATGTATATAGTAAAATATATACATGTTATACTGTCATTGGAATGTTGTTAAATTCATTTGGAAAACACAAAATGTGAAATTTGGGCTAGGATTGAAAGGATTGGTACAAGGATAACGGAAGAGTTGGCACTAGTGGAGGGTGAAATTCATACTTTTCATCGACTAGTTATAACACCTCAATATTATTTTATGTACTTCTCTTTTATAAATTTTAAGAATTTTATATCTTTCTTTACACACCACCCTAATTCTAAATTAACCAAGATATATTATGGCCTTTATAACCTAGTTATTAGATTTGAGGGTATGAATATGACTAACCATATTATGATATATATTTGTGTGTTTGTTTGTTTTCTTTAATTCAAATGTACTCGTTAATGCTTATGAAATAATAAAAAAAATCATTTCATGATTAAAAGGCCTATTTTCTTAATAAATTTATTTTTCTCAGTGTTATGTGTTTTTATATAAAAAATATATTGATAAATAATAAAAAGTTATTTTAATTAAATATATTTTTATTTTGGGAGTAATAATTCATACATTACATATCTAATGATTTTGAATGGATATAAAATCATTTGAAATTAAAACGAGTTTTTTTATTAAACTATTTTTATATTTGCAATGTGTTTTTATCTTAATAAATTATATAATTCACTATTAATTAAGGACATTAATTAAATTTATAAAATATATAATAAAAAAATTTAACATTCATCTAATATATTTTACTATGAAAGGATTGAAAATAAATCCATTTTTATACATAAAAATGATTTTCTTCACACATAAAATTGGATTTTCGTTGCGTTTTGTGTGATTATTTAAAAATTAATTTTTTAATCCTATAGAAATTTAATTGAATAAAATATATTCCATATTTTTAATTAGTATGAATAAATATTTTAATTATACGACTTTAATTTTTATTTATAATGAATTCTAAAAATAGAAAGAATTTGTTACCATGGTTTAGATAAAAATGAGTTTATTGAGGGGTTAAACTATTAGGCGAGGGTAAAAATGAAACTTAAAATTGTTTAAATATTATTATTTGAATGTATTTTGACCTTATTCTACCCTATCTTTTATTAATTTTCCATTTTCTTATACTCTTATATGAAATTGACTTTATATTATTTAAATATTCTTAGTAATTGCATGTGAATCCCTCCCCTCACTTATAAAGGGGAACTTATTCTCCTCCCTTATTCATATAATTTTATCCCTAAATCATAGTTAATATCAGACCAAATACCTGAATATAATCTACACCATTTTTCTTTAGATCATGGTATTACCCTAAGATCATTCTAAAAATTCTTGAGTAAGATAAGGAGGTCTCTCAAAGAAAAGGTAATCATCTTACATGAAACTTTCAAAGATTATATCTATATATAATTCCTCTAAATATATTGGATACAACCTAATATGATTAATAAAGTACAAAAAATATCTATATTCTATTATTATAATTTTATTACCATTTTTATAACAACTCGTACTTTTCACTCATTGATATTATATCTAAATAGATGAATATTCATTACAAAACAAAAGAAACCCATGAAAGAACCGTATGGGTTTAGGTGCTTTGAAAACTTGGAAACATAAAAAACCAGATTATAAAACATATGTATCATATCCCTCTTATTACTTCACAACTAGATCCCTTTTTTACTTATCAAACATAAAACCATTCTTTATCTCCCAGGGAAAGAAACGTAAAGAAGGGTGATCTCCGATGCTCAATAAGTATAAACATAGAAGATATCAAACCATTATCATATGAAATAATAATATAATAATAAGGTTATGTTATCATGAAAATAACTTGTGAATTTCATACCCAACCTTTCATAGATCATAAACCTAATTCGTAACATAACTATTATCATTTAAAAAACCATAGACCATGAGAGTAATAAATCATCATAAATCAATCATGATACATAAAATCTTTTCCTAAAAGTCTGTTACCATTATAAATATAGAAAAATAGTTCATATGTCATTATTAACTACCAATACCATAAACATAGTAGATCGGGACACAACTATTTCTCATAGTGGATCAAGACGCACTTGTTTCCCATAGTAGACAGGACACACCCACATACTATAATGGATCAAGCACATCAAATTGTATCTCATTGTTATCTCATGAGATATAAATATCCTTCCAATGCATTGTAGGTAAATATAGGTCCCAATCATCACATAAAAAAATCTATACTTATTTATTCCATAGGATCATAAATCATTCATCATATCAATACCAATGAAAATAAATGGGGTTCATAAACATTTAATCAATAAATAACTCATGGAAAAGTAACAGTATTCATAAAAATGATTCCATCGTAAAATTAAACCATATATATAAATAATAATGATGGTATCATTGGATTATATCCCCAATAAAGTATATGTAATATTAATTAATGACATATTATATAAAAAATGAATTTGAAATATCACTTAAAGTAATTCTTGAGAAAAAAATATCCTCCCATTTGTAAATTTTTTTTAAAACCCATATAATTAAAAATGAAAAACTTTTCAACGAAAATAACCTTTTAATATTTTATAACTATATTCAAATCATTAATTTGTCATGATTGTGGGAATATTCACTCATATCCTATAAGTTAAAAACATTTATTCTGTATTTTTGTTAGAAAAGTCATAATGAACATCATTTAGAAAACAATAAATAGAATCCTTTCAAACCAATTTATAGAAAGTCAAGCATGAGTAAAAATGAAAACAAAAAATAATTATAGGGCATTCAAAAAAATTTATAAACAATTTTAGAAAACATAGACATGTAATAAAAAGATATTTTTAAGTTAAATTTTAAAAATATATTTTTTTTTAAAAAGTCCCTTATAAATATCATATCATTGAAGTGATCATTAAGAAAATGAATTGATTGTATATATTTGATTTAAATTGACATAAATAAATTGTAAAAAAAAACATAATATAATAAAAAGTAATCATACACATAATATTAACATGGTATAATCAATGAAGTATAAGTTGTACTCAATGAATGGAAATTGAGTTAAGAAATCCCTTACTACTTTGTAATCAATCGAATCACATGACCCATAAAAGTAATAATTATAAAATCTAACATTTAATAAAATTAATAAAATAATATTAATGATACAATATATCAAATTAAATTATATACATCACACAAAATAAATAAGTGGTGAATGAGGGATATATCTCATAGAAGTAAAAGTGATATGAGAAAATCTTACCTCACGCTTCCCATTAGTTTTTCAAACTTTAAACTTCTATATAAAGGTTTAAATAATGTTATTAATTAATTAAAGAACTATAATCATATATATAGTACCTGATATTATACTTTTATAACATTTATCACCCATTCATTAATAATATTTCATTACTTTCATTGTTTCAGGTGCATTTGTTTCATGATTTCATAGTCGGCTCCATTGTATAATTATTGATTTTATTTTCATATAGAAATGGAAATAAAGAAGGGAAATTAAATGGTATTAATTATATTCCATAATTTTAAATGGTCTCATATATATTTATCATTTCTATTATGAGGATTATTCCTTTTCTAAAATGTTAATGATTAATGTCTAGTTTATTTTGGCGATTTTTTGAACCATCAAGAACTAGTTTAGTTGTATTTAATATTGTGTATATATATTAGTTAAAGAACATGAATTAAGTTATATTATACCTATTACAACATTATGTAACCATAATAATACTTTTATGTGATTCCTTCAATGTGGAAATTGAAAACAAAAAAAATCATTATCCACGGAGATAGGTAACCGCCATAATTGGGAAAATAGTTTTGTTTCTTTGAATAAGAAGAGATAAGAAAAGGGGTGGATAGAATATATAAAATTAAAAATATAAAATTACAGTATATATATTATAATTAATTTATTATTCATTTATGGTTGAATAAGATGAATATAATGTAGAAAAATAAATGAAATTAAGAGAGGTTTTTTGAGAAAGTTACCTCTTGAATATCACCTCCTTGAAGGACCCCTTGAGGAACTTGAAAGTGGTCTTTGGGTGATACCAGTAGCACTTGGACATAGTGAGAGTGGGTAGGAGAGGTTTTGATAGATATTTTAATATACTAAAGGCTTTTTATAAAAAATGGTGGTTGTTAGGAGTGGTATTTATAATTGAGTAGGGGTGGTTTTAAGTGATTAAATATTGATTATATTATATTTATATTCAACCACCTTTGGGTGGAAATAATTCCAAATAATTTTTTATAATAATTAATTATTTAAATATTTCTAAGTTAGATAAACACATAATAAACCCATTTAATGTTTTAGTTTTTATTTATTTTAATATTTTACCTTTGAACTTCAACCTGCTATATTATTTTACCTATACTACTGTAAATCTTTTCATTGTTGCCATAATAACATTCATATAACTAAAAATGAAAATTAAATTATAAAATAATTTAGAAATATTTATTCCAAATATTGAGTCCATTTTTAAAAAATCAAAACATATAAATTTTGAAATTAAATTTAAAATTAAACTGTTAAAATGCAACGACAAACAGTTTTTTGAACAAATGTGTTTTAAATCCCAAAAAGATATTTGTAACAAAATAAGGTATAAATATTGTTAAAATGAAATTAATTAAATTAAATATAAATAAAATTTACTTAATTTACTCTTATATCAATTAAAAATCATAAAATTACTTTTAAATATAAATAAAATGAGAGTTTTATAAAAATGTGTATATTTTACTATTCACTAAAAAATTGAAATTTTCTGAAAATTTTCAAAAATTCATTCTAAGATAATATTTAAATTATGAATCCCAAAATTATGTTCATTTTATCAAATAAATTTTCAAAAAGTTTCAAAAATTATTTATATTTATTTTCTCATAGAAATCAATAAAAATTACATTTTGAAGAAAATATATATTTGAAGCATAAAATGAATTTACTAAAAATTGTGTGAATATTCTAAAAGCATCAATTAATTAATTAAAAATGAGTTTTAATATTAAATATTTTATAATGGGGTTAATATTATTCCTTCCTTCCAATTTAATGTCAAGGTTATAATAGTTTTTTTAAAATAATAATATTTTGGAGTTTGATTAAGCTCAAAATTCTATGAAAAGTAAGCTGTCGAATAGATTAAATTTATTTAAAAAGATACATACCATAAAATATTGTAGTGTTACTATGACAACCTCGATCTTTTATTACACAATTAAACATAATTTTTTACATAAACTTCATTTGATACAACATAGAAGATCGATAGGTCTAGTGTCTTTGGGTCATAGGATCATTACATAACAACTAAAATCTTTAAAAACAACATCTTTTTTGAAATAATCTTTACACGACCACTACATTCCATCGTACATAGCATTGCATGGGATAACCTGAGGACATGAATAAAAAAAGGATGAGCTATAAAGACCAATAAATAATTAATCACAGAATAACATGAGGAATACAATACATGTTAGACAATAGGAATATCAATAGAGCACAATAGAAGTGTAAACATAAAGGCATGATATAGATTGATAATCATAACATGGAAATGTAGGAACAACACTTAACATGGAATTAGCATGAGCTTGGGATAATTGCACATGGAGCATGAGTAAACTCTCATTGCACATGAATAATGAGTAAACCATTGTTTCACTTGAATTAGAATGATTAAACACCCAATGCACATGACGTATCATGATACTATAATTTACCCAATGCATTGGAATGCTATCAGGGCGCACCCTTCTTAAACATTTCATTTTATGCAAAATTGTGCCACATGGATCATAAAACATTGAATCATTCAACATAATCAATTATTCTATGATAAAATAATGTGTAATAATTACATGAAACTCTTTAAAAAATAAGTAAATGTGCAAAAAGGTGAATACCCTTGATAGAGAAATGGGCATGGTATTCAGTACACAATGACTTTGGCTTGGAAAAGCGCGGTACAATTTCGGTACCATAACAGCGCGACATAAGAATGAATAAAAATGTTTTATGAGAAAAAAATGGGTTTATAATCATATTTAAATGACATGGATAGTAAGGTGGTAATATATAAACATGTACCAACAAATTTAATGGAATTTAGATTCATGATACAAACGAATTGCTTGAATGTTAATGATAAGAGAGAAATTCCTTTCGGAATTTTGGCATAGTAACGGGTGTACATGGGAGGAATTTAATGAGATATAAAGGGGTCTCCCATAATTCAAACATAAAGAGGTCAGTATGGGGGAGGTTATAAACTATACCCCAACATTTATTATGGAAATTAAAAGGGAATAACAAACTAAAAAATATTGGGAAAAAATGAGAAAGGATGAAAAACCCTTACTTGGAAGTGTGCTTCCAAAGGCTTGAGAGAGGCTTGAGAGAGGCTTCTTGGGAGATTGGGGAACCTTGGGAGGATTATAGAGAGATGAGGTCAGAGGTTGGATGAACTCCAAAGGCTTTTAGTGAGGAGAAAGTGGGATCTTGGGTGGGTTTATATGGGAAAGGTGAGGGAATTCTTTATTATTTAGATTTGGGACACCTCACATTAAACTAATCCAAAACATAAACCATCCCATGGTTTTTTCCAATGGGTTTTGGAAAAGGAAAGTGGAAAACAATATTTCATAAGTCCAAATTCCGAACTTCTTAAAATAATGTGGTTTCTTATGTGGGGGTGAGTCACAGTCCCAAGGAAAACAATTAAAAAAGACAAAATGTTTAATAATTCATGAAGGATCCACTAAATCTTTGTAAAATAAATCCAACAAACCCAAAATCACATTATTTTAATGGTAAAACACATATTGGCCGAACATAAAGTTTATAGTATTTTATTACATCACTATTAGGTCATTATGATGTAATAAAACACATTATATATATAAACAGTATTTAATTTTTACCCAAAAATTTGACTATCTCAGAAAATTATGACAAATTCACCATTGGATAATTTCGACGTCCGGATTCCAGAAATAATATCATTTTATCTAAATAATTTTCCAAATATGTTGATTTTAACTTTTAAAATAAAAACTGACATTTATCGGAAATTCATGGGATTTGGCAAAAATAGCTTTCAAACCATAATAAAAATTACAATTGCATTCATAAAATTATAAAATAATTTATATTTAATAAAATTTATTTTAATAATAATAATAATATTTTATTAAAATATTATTTAATTTAAAAAATCTATTAATTCATCAAAATAGATTTCTTAGTTGAATATTAACTAAAAATTCTATTTGTGCTTTAAAACTATTTAAAAGGTAACAATAAAAAAATGAAGGTGTATTCATTATTATATACAAAAATAATGTATATAACCATAGTACTAAGGTCTTGTTACATAACTCCTTATAACACAAGCATAATACTGAAGAGTAAGGTGTGCGATGGTCACAGACTCTTGGGGTGGCTCGAATAACATTGCTCGGGTGGTAATATCTATCAACTTCCACTTCTCTCGTAGGTGGTCCGGCTCATGCTTAACATATTCAAGATCAGCTTGGTCTTAGTCAAGAGTGAATCCCAAATACACAACATCATTTCCGAGCTCTAAAAAATGGGCTTCGTATGGGGCACGTCAACTGGATAAGGCTAGCGCTTCCTTTGTCTGAGTAAATTGGATTTCTTAAAGCCCTATATTTATACTAATCATGTGATAACTGTTAAACGACTATATTAGAAACAGTCACAATTCTTAACAGTATTTTAAAATAAAAAAACATAAAACTAAAGAATTTGACATTTTATATTGTAAGAACTTGTTTTTCGCTGTGAAAGAATTTGGAATATTCTTGATGTTATTCCAGAGCAGTGCCTTCAGACAGTGTGCGATTCCGAGCCCCGGAGTGGCCAAAATTAAATTTTCAGTGCGTTCACACTGGGAATGCAAAATAAATGAAATAACTCCTAAACGGTGCTTCAGATCAGAGATCCGAGTATACGGATGGGTCCGGAATGGGGTGTTTACCCTTGGTGCGACATAAAACTTGTCTGTGCGTGGCGTTTGGACCCCTCGCTCGCTTTCGGAACGTTAAACGGATAAATAAATAAATAAATTAATTTATTCGTTTAATGTTGAAACGCAGGTATCTCTTAAACGGTGGCTCGGATTGGAAAAATGAGGGAACTATTGAGTTCAGAGCATACCGTTTACCCTAGGAGGGGTGTAAGTTTTGCGGGCGCGGCCCGTCTGTGAAAAATGGCCCCGGGGGCGTTTTCGTAATTTGGCGCCCTCAAGCGTTGAGTTTAATAACATCCAAACGGAAGCTCGGAATCAAATTCCAAGACCACCTTCATGCTCGGGAGGTGGTTTTTACCCTATGGGAGTCTTAACCTTGACCTCGTCGGGAGTTTTGGTTACGGGTTAATTTGGGGTGTTTTGAAATTAATTAATTAAAATTTATTTAAATTCAATTTAAGTAAAACCCTCACCTCCTCCCTTGTTTCTTCTTCCCGACGGAAGGAGTCTCAACCAAGGCCTCCTCCATCATCTCCTCCTCAAGGCGGTACATTGCGGCGGCAGCGGATAATGCGGGAAGCATCGGGCGAAGCCCATCGAGGTAGGCTCCAGTTTTATATTTTCCATTCTCGCAAATTTCATCAATTTAGTTTCTTCACGTCGAATTGTTGTCTGATCGTCGATCGAAGCCCCTGGTTTCGTAGGGCTCGACTTTATATTCACAACTATCCTTTTGGATCAATTTTTGGAGTCCTGGGGCGCTCGGGTTGGTCCGACAACCCGGGCGGCGGTGCAGCGCGTTCCAGCAGCCGCGGCGAACTCCGACACGGCGGTTTGCAGGCAGCGGCTTCGGTTCCAGGCAGTGGCACGGCTAGCAGGTGGCGGCTCCGGCTCCGGGTGGTGGAACGGCTTGCGGGCGGTAGCGCGGCGCTTCGAACGGGCGGTGGGGGCGGTCGTCCGGGTAAACAGGGGTCACGGCGCGACCCCTCGAGGGGAACCGAGACCCGCTTCCAGCAGGTCTCCTCGCAGACCGAAGACCGGACTCAGCGGCCAGTCAGCTGAAGCGGGGACCGCGGATCCGCGGCCGGCCCACACGGCAAAGCCGCGGGCCGGTGCGGCGAGCCGGGCCAGCCCAGGCCGGGTGGACCGGCCTGCTAGGCTTGTCCCTTCCAGCTTCGGACACCCGCAAATATCGCTATGAGTGTCCATTTTACACGTCGTCTGCGGCAGGATGATCCTCGTCTTGAGGAGTATATTTTACGGTGGTTCCGGGGAATTTTAATCTCCATAATAGGAGCTTGGTGGCGCGTCATGCGCATTAACTACTATGCCGGAATTCTTGTTTGGGTTGGCCCAAACACATCCAATGACTGATTTGAGCGCCGTTAGCGGCGATACGACCCTGGTGTCGAGGTGGAAGTTTCCAGTATGTTTTCGAACGTTGAAGTGGGAATTGATACAGGGCCCCACAAGCCATCTTTGAGCTCCGTGTAGAATTTTTGCGGCTTTTTCACCAGATGTCCATTCTGGGCACATGAGTAGTCATTTCTAGGTGTTTTCCCGAGGGAATTGTAATGGCGCAATCTGCCCACTTTAATTCTGCACGGTGGTGCAGGCCCCGTGAGGGTCGTTTGGGCGTTGACGTTGATTTTCCATCTTTATCACCGGGTGTCCGTTTTGGACAAGTGATTAGTCCATTTCATGTACTTTTTCGAGAGGATCACAACGGTGTGATCCGTTCATTGAGTTTCGGGACCGTGATGCGGGTCCCAAAAAGAACTGCTCATGTGCGGTGCGCCGGAATGCATCTTTTTCTCTGGATATCCGTTGTGCTCAAGTGAGCAGTCTTTTTGACGTGTTTTCCCGAGGGGATCACAATAATGCGATGCACCCGACTGTTTTTGGGACTGAGGCTCAGGATCATGGGACGCCATTCGGGAGTGAGGCGGTGTTGGTGACTTTTCCGTCGGATATCCGTTGTAGGCGAGTAAGTAGTCTATCTCGCATGTTTTTCTGAGAGGATTATAACAGTGTGATCCGTTTGGTTGTGCGGATCCTCTCGCACGATCTTATTAATTCTAAAAGGCGCTCTGATGGCGGTCCATCTCGCCGTGTTTTCAGAGAACCCTTGGCGTGTGATCGTGTGCACTCCTCTATGAGTGAAGAGATATCGTTGGCCGCGACTGGGCCTTTTAGGTGGTGTTGTTACGTCACACCTTCGTGTTGACGCTAGGTGTTTTCTGCACGATAGCCTTTGGGCTGGAATGAGGTATACTCAGGAAGTATACGGGAGTGCTTGTAGGTACGTGTGGTTTGCACCAGAGAACGTTTATGTGCTCAGTTTGGGTTGAATTGGGGCCACACATCGTGTGGGCCCCATGTGGGTGTCGTGTTCTGCTTTACATACTTTTGACCTCTCGGGATGTAGAGGGTTCCTCTACGCTCGTTTGTTTGACCAGCAGGGTGGAGTTTCCCTCGGCCTCGTGCTCTTTTGTCTGACCAACAGGGTTGAGTGGTCTCCCCTGGTCTTCTTCTCGATGGTTTGGCCAGCAGAGATGGTTTGGTTCTTCTGGTTTCTCAGCTGTGAGGGGTTTCAGTACCGTGCCCCTTTCACCGGACTGCGACACCATTTACGACTACGGGTGTTCATGCAGCATGGGTGTTTCCCCCACTTTTCTGGGATCAGATGTCTCGGTCCGCTTCGACAGTGACCCAGTGGATTAGAGCGGGATCTCCTTGTGAGGCCTGGGGAGTTTCTCCCATCACCCCGTGTTCCCTGGTAGAGTTATTGTGGATTCGATGTGACAACACATTAAGAGGGAATCGATCCTCTACCCAGGAGGTTGTTACCAGCAGGGTTGACGTTGTTACCAGTAGGGCTGAGGTTGTTACCACCAGGGCTGAGGTTGTTTCCAGCAGGGCTGAGGTTGTTTCCAGCAGGGCTGAGGTTGTTTCAAGTAGGGATCGCCAGTGGGTTACCATCCAGCAGGGATGGCCAGTACAGTAGTGTTCACCAAGCAGTACCATCCAGCAGAGATGGCCAGAGCAGTTTCGGGCTTACCTTCAGCTGGGTTGGGCAGTGGTCCCCGATGCCTGGCTTACCTCCAGCGGGGCTTGGAAGTGGTCCCAGATGTCGGGCTTACCTCTAGCTGGGCTGGGCAGTGGTCCCTGATGCCGGATTAACTCTAGTTGGGCTGGGCAGTGGTCTCGTCGCCAACTTTATCCGGGTTGCCCTCTAGTGGATTACCCTGTTACGAGACTGGGTAGTGTGGCACCCGTCGACATTTCGGGTCTCCCTGTAGTGGGAACCCGTCGACTTCCAGGGATCCTCCAGCGGGGCCGGGCAGGGGGTCGCATGTCAACTTTGATCAGACCTCTTGACTGCGGGGCAGTGACGAGTTATGGTTTGACGTTCCCCCGGAACTCTCAAGTATGAGGAGCGCTTTCCCCCACCGAGACGCGTCCTTGTGACGCGACCTAAAACCATGCGGGCGAGTCAGTGTTTCCCAAAGAATATAGTGTCGAGGTTCAGTGATTGAGCCCTTGACTTGTAGTTCGGGGTAGACGTGCAGGATGCTGGGCATCGATGGTGTTACTTCTGGGACTGTTGGCGACTCACTTTTCTTGGGCTGAGCTACGAGATGGAGATCCCCTTACGATCTTTTTTGGGATTCTCGATTGAGCATATGTATTTTTATATCCCTTTTTCCAGTATCCACTTCTTGGGTTTGGTTACTCTCCCTCCAGGAGAGGCAAAGACGCGCAGGGTATGCCATGTGCTTTCCGTGTCTAGCTTCTCATGGTTGGATGAGTCTACTCTCCTACTATAGGTAGCAAAGACTCGACGGAAAGTTTAGCTTCTCACCGTTTTTAGCTCCTTGTGCCTGGATGAGTCTACCTATTTCCTTCTTGTTGGGTTGAGTTGGACTCTCTACTGTTACTCTTTACTGCACTTTCGGTTGTACTCCTTTACTTTTCACTGTTCACTCTACTGCTCACCCTTAGGTACCTCCTTTGTTGCTCCCTCGAGCCTTCGGGGTATCCTACTGAGTATTTTTATACTCACCCCTTCTTGGGATTTTCCCGCACTTGGTTTGCCTTTGCAGACGATGGACATGTTGGTCGTGACTTCAGTGGAGATTAGGAGTTTAGGAGCTTGGACCGTATGCAGTGGTTGTGGTTAGGTCCCAGGTGGGGGACCCCTTCCGGGTGTTTTTGTTATGTTTACATGTTGCCGGGTTGTGGCACATTTTCTGGTTGGGCACGTGTTTTGCCCCTTTTCTTTTTCAGTTACCTTCAGCTTGTACTTTGTACTTTTAGAGGTCGATGCACATTGTGGTTTATTTATAGCAGTTACTCTTTTACTCTGCTTGTTCTTTCTTTTACTCTGCACTTTTGCATTGAGTGTGTTGTGTGTGTGTGTGTATAGGTACTTAGGCAAAGGACTCCCCGAGTTATTGTGCCTTTGGTGCTGGTCGCCAGCCCCTGGCCTATGGAGGTGGGCTCGGGGTAGTTGCGGCTCGAGCCCAGGTAGGGTCGGGTCGTAACAATGTGGTATCAGAGGTGGTTTGTTCCTTTGGACGTTGTAAGGATGTCCCTAAAAGAGGAATTGGTTGGGATATAGGGCAATAGCATTAATGTGTCTTAAGAGCGGCTCTCCGGATAGGGAGTCCTGTGATGGTGCGGCGGTCAACGTATCCATTCACCAGGACCTTGATAACTCGCTTGTCGACTCGGCATGCTGAGACACCTGTTGCAGGGAAAATTTGTTTTGTGCATCACATTGGATTGAGTCTTTGACTGCCCTTCTTGAGTCAGCTCCCCATTGTTGTTGTTATTGGTATATACATATATGCTCATCTGACCGCAGCACTCCTTTATAATATTCAAGATGTCGCCGCGAAGACAGCCAACCAGGATACCAGATTTAGTTCGTGATGATGACCCTGTGAGCTACGAGGCCACAGTCCAAGACCCATCATGCGAGCCCCTTTCTCCGGGTGGGCCAGTAGCAGCACCCCCACCTGTTGAGTAGCAGACAGTTTCAGCAGAGCAGGCTGAGTTTGAGCGTAGGTTGAGAGTGCTCCATGAGTTCTAGCGGCATAGACCGCTGAGGTTCAGTGGTGAGCCAGACCCTCCGGCAGTAGAGTTTTGGCTCGAGGCAGTGGTTCGCCTTTTCAGCCTTGTGCAGACGCTGGCAAACCAGAGAGTGGATTTGGCAGCCAGCCTTTTCTGCAGAGCAGCTTGGCGTTGGTGGAGTCTGGTGACTCAGTTTCTTGAAGAGTCGTCGCTTTCGTGGGATGACTTCCAGTTGTTGTTTTGTGAAGAGTTTTTCCCCTCCTTCTTGCGATCCATTTGGATTTAGGAGCTCCTGCAGTTTCTGCAGGGAGGGAAGACAGTGTCCGAGTACGCAGCTAGTTTTGCAGACCGTGCACGCTTTTACCCAGACTTGGTCTATAAAGACAACATCCGAGCGCGGAAGTTTGAGCAGGGTCTCCACCGAGAGATTTGTGTTGTCATAGTACCCTTGGGAATTTCCACATATGTCGGGGTGCTAGAGCAAGTGCTGGTGATAGAGGGCTTCATGTCACGTTCTAGTGTTGGGTGTGGTAGCAGGCACATTGGAGTCGAGACGTCTGCCATAGCTAGTGGGTGTCGGCAAGCAGAACCTCGACGTAGGTGGATTTCTAACAACCAGACTCAGGGGCGTGGTCGTACACCACAGTGGTGCCAGAGGGCACCAGTGCAGCCCAGAGAGAGTTGGTGCTATGCTTGTGATGGGCGAGGTCACTTGGCACAAGACTGCCCGACCCGAGTTGCTGAGAACTTCGGGCAGGCAGCAGGCGCACCACCACGGCAGAGGCAACGTTGTAATAGGAGTAGTACTTAGAGAGGTGGTGCTAGCAGAGGAACGGGAGGAGCTGGTAGTGGGGGACGACTTTACGATATCTTCTCGTCACCACTAGGTAGTCCACGTCAGGCTCTGGGAGCTAACAGTTGGGACCACGGACAGCCGCGAGCTTTGGATGTCTACGATCCTGCAGAGCATGAGGTGATAAGAGTTACGCTCTACATCTTTTCTACTTTTTGTAATAGAATTGTTAGACTCTGTGTGTGGAATTCTTTCATCCCTGCTATTTGCTTGAGGTGTTACCAGGGTGGCACGGGGCGTCGGTGTAACCCTGGGTTGGTATGATGAAAGGAGTGGGACCTTTTTCTATAGTCGATGGCATCGACTCCATCGCTCCCCCAGCGTGTAATAGAGTCTTTGTTGAGATACATCAACTGTGGAACCTTGCATGACCAGATATCCTTGGGAGTTTCACCATATGTATATTCTGAAGGAGGGAATCACCGGGCCTTGTTCAGGGTGAGGGCGGTGATTCCAGTCGCGACATGCGACGTAGAGGTTCGGTCGGGGAGGTGAGCTACCCCCGAGAGCCTTTGGGCAATTTGAAACCGTCCAAAGGGTTGGAGAGGTTCCCTACCACCTTGACGTAACCCCAAAGTCTAGAGCGGGTGAACAACATCAGCAAGGGCTGACCTCACGTGAACGGATCAATTCTTTAGTCTGTGTGCCCTGACGCAGAGCTGTGTGTGGGTTCCTCTGGGTATGGGAAACCCAAGTGTGGGCTTAGTACCCGGTGTTTCTCCCTAGTTTTTCTTTTCTGGGACGAAAAAAATGAATGAGGGAATGATGTATAAAGCCGGTTTTTGCTATTAAATACTTTGGAATATTCTTGATGTTATTCTAGAGCAACGCCTTCAAACAGCGTGCGATTCCAAGCCCCGAAGTGGCCGGAATTAAATTTTCAATGCTTTCACATTGGGAACGCATAATAAATGGAATAAATCTTAAATGGTGCTTCAGATCAGATATCTGTGTGTACGGATGGGTCCGGAATGGGGTGTTTACCCTAGGAGAGACATAAAACATGTTGACGCGGGACGTTTGGACCCCTCGCTCGCTTTGGAAATGTTAAACGGATAAATAAATTAATTATCTCATTAGTTTAATGTTGAAAGACAGGTATCTTTTAAACGGTGGCTCGGATTGGAAAACCAAGTTCACCGTTCAGTTCAGAGCATACCATTTACCCTAGGAGGGGTGTAAGTTTTGCGGGCGCGGCCCGTTTGTGAAAAATGTCCCCGGGGGCATTTTCATAATTTGGCGCCCTCGGGCGTTGAGTTTAATAACTTCCAAACAGAAGCGCGGAATAAAATTCCAAGTCTACCATCATGCTCAAGAGGTGGTTTCTACCCTAGGGGAGGCTTATCCTTGAACCCGTAGGGAGTTTTGGTTACGGGTTAATTCGGGGTGTTTTGAAATTAATTAATTAAAATTTATTTAATTTCTATTTAAGTAAACCCCTCCCCTCCTCCATTGTTTCTTTCTCCCAGCGGAAGGAGTCTCAACCAAGGCCTCCTATATCCTCTCCTCCTCATGTTGGTGCATCGCGGCGGCGAAGGATATTGTGGGAAGCATCGGGCGAAGCCCATCGAGATAGGCTCGTGTTTTATCTTTTCCATTCTCGCAAATTTCTTAAATTTAGTTTCTTCACATTGAATTGTTGTCTGATCATCGAGCGAAGCCCCTGGTTTCGTAGGGCTCGAGTTTATCTTCACAATGATCCTTTCGGATCAATTTTTGGTGTCCAGGGGCACCCGGGGTGGCCCCGGGAATTTTTCCGGTCAAATACCCCACATTTCCAGTGGATCCAGGGTGGTCCGGCAACCCGGGCAGCGGTGCATCGCATTCCGGCGGCGGCGGCGAACTCTGGCATGGCGGCTCGCAGGCGGCAGCTCTGGTTCCAGGCATTGGCACGGCTAGCAGGCAGCGGCTCCGGCTCCAGGCGGTGGCGCGGCTTGCGGGCGGCGGCGCGACGCTTCGAACGGGCGGCGGGGGGCGGTCGTCCGAGTAAACAGGGGTTGCGGCGCGACCCCTCGAGGGGAACCGAGACCCGCTTTTAGCGGGTCTCCTCTTATAATGAAGAACTTCCTCAGTGGCCGGTCGACTGAAGCGGGGACCGCGGATCCGTGGCCAGCCCGCGCGGCAAAGCCGCGGGCCATTGCATCGAGCCGGGTTGGCCGACACAGGCCGGTCCAGCCCAAGGGCTTGTCCCTTCCGGCTTCGGACACCCGTAAATATCGCTACGGGTGTCCGTTTTACATGTCGTCTGTGGTAGGATGATCCTTGTCTCGAAGAGTATATTCTGGGGTGGTTTTGAGGAATTTCAATCCCTAGAATAGGAGCTCGGTGGCGCCTCACGCGCGTTAATTGCTACGCCGGAATTCTTGTTTGGGTTGGATCGGGCACATCCAATGACCGATTTCAGCGCTGTCAGTGGCGATACAACCCTGGCGTCGAGGCGGAGGTTTTTAGTATGTTTTTAGGCGTTGAAGTGGGAATTGAGACTGGGCCTCACGAGCCATCTTTGAGCTGCGTGTAGCATTTTTACAGCTTTTCACCAGATGTTCGTTCAGGGCACATGAGTAGTCATTTCTGGGTGCTTTTCCAAGGGCATTGCAATGGTGCAATCCGCCCACTTTTATTCTGCATGGTAGTGCGGGCCCCACGAGGGCCGTTTGGGCATCGATGGTGATTTTCCATCTTTATCCCCGGGTGTCCGTTTTGGACAAGTGATTAGTCAATTTCATGTACTTTTTCGAGAGGATCGCAACGGTGCGATCCGTTTGTTGTGTTTCGGGACTGGGATGCAGGTCCCACAAAGCACCACTCGTGTGCGGTGCGCCGGAATGCATCTTTTCTCTGGATATCTGTTGCGCTCATGTGAGCAGTCTTTTTGACGTCTTTTCCCAAGGGGATCACAATGGTCCGATGCACCCGACTGTTTTCGGGTCTGAGGCTCAGGATCACGGGACGTCATTCGAGCGTGAGGTGGTGTTGGTGAATTTTCCATCGGATATTCGTTATAGGCGAGTAAGTAGTCTATCTCGCATGTTTTTCTTAGAGGATTATAACGGTGTGATTTGTTTGGTTTTGCAGAGCCTCTCGCGCGATCTCAATAATGTGAAAGGCACTCTGATGGCAGTTCTTCTCACCGTGTTTGCAGAGAACCCTTGGTGTTTGATCGCATGCACTCCCGTGTCAGTGAAGAGATGTGGTTGGGCGTGCCTGGGCTTTTGAGGTGGAGTTGTTACATCACACCTTTACGTTGACACTGGGTGCTCTGTCCATGATAGACGTTGGGCTGGAACGAGGTATACTCTGGGAGTATACGTGAGCGCTTGGAGGTACGTATGGTTTGTACCAGATAACATTTGTGTGTTCAGTTGGGGTTGACTTGGGGTCACACATCATGTGGGCCCGATGTGGGTGTCGTGTTCTACTTTATGTACTTTTGACCTCTCGTGACGTAGAGGGTCCCTCTGCACTCATTTGTTTGACCAGCAGGGTAGATTTTCCCCTGACCAAGCGCTCTTTTGTCTGACCAACAGGGTAGAGTGGTCTCCTATGGTCTTGTTCTCGATGGTTTGGCCAGCAGAGATGGTTTGGTTCCTCTGCTTTCTCAGCTGTGAGGGGTTTCTGTATCATGCCCCTTTCACCAGACTGCGACACCATTTACAACTACGGGTGTTCGTGCAGCGTGGTCGTTTTCCCCACTTTCTGGGATGAGATGTCTCGGTCCGCTTCGATAGTGACCCAGGGGATTGGAGCGAGATCACCTTTTAAGGCCTGGGGAGTTTCTCCTGTCACCCCGTGTTCCCTGGTAGAGTTCTTGTGGATTCTATGTGACAACACATTATGCAGGCATCGATCCTCTACCCAGGAGGTTGTTACCAGCAGGGCTGAGGTTGTTACCAGCAGGGCTAAGGTTGTTACCAGCAGGGCTGAGGTTGTTTCCAACAGGGCTGAGGTTGTTTCTAGCATGACTGAGGTTGTTGCGAGTAGGGATTGCCAGTCGGTTACCATCCAGCAGGGATGGCCAGTACAGCAGTGTTCACTGAGCAGTACCATCCAGCAAGGATGGCAAGTACAACAGTGTTCACCGAGTAGTACCATCCAGTAGGGATGGCCAGAGTAGTTCCGGAGTTACCTCCAGCTGGGCTGGGCAGTGGTCCCCGATGATGGACTTACCTCTAGCGGGGCTGGGTAGTGGTCCCCAATGTCGGGCTTACCTACAGCTGGGCTGGGCAGTGGTCCCCGATGCCGGGTTAACTCTAGCTGGGCTGGTCAGTGGTCCCATCACCGACTTTAGCCGGGTCACCCTTTAGTGGATTAACCTGTTACGGGACTGGGTAGTGTGGCACCCGATGACTTTCTGGGTCTCCCTGTAGTGGGAACCCATTGACTTCCAGGAATCCTCCAGCGGGGCTCGGCCGGGGGTCGCCTGTCGACTTTGAGAAGACCTCTCGACTGCGGGGCAGTGGCGAGTTGTGGTTTGACCTTCCCCCAGAACTCTCAAGTATGAGGAATGATTTCCCCCACTGAGACGCATCCTTGTGATGCGACCTAAAACCATGAAGGCGAGTCAGTACTACCCAAATAGGATAGTGTCGAGGTGCGGTGATTAAGCCCTTGACTTGTAGTTCGGGGCAGACGTGGAGGATGCTGGGCATCGATGGTGTTACTTCTGGGACTGTTGGTGACTCACTTTTCTTGGGCTGAGATAGGGGATGGAGATCCCCTTACGATCTTGTTTGGGCTTCTTGATTGAGCATATGTATTTTTATATACCTTGTTCCAGTACCCACTTCTTGGGTTTGGTTACTCTCCCTCCAGGAGAGGCGAAGACATACAGGGTATGCCACATGCTTTCCGTGTCTAGCTTCTCGTGGTTGGATAAGTCTATTATCCTGCTATAGGTAGCAAAGACTCGATGGGAAGTTCATCTTCTCACCATTTCCAGCTCCTTGTGCCTAGACGAGCCTACCTCTTTCCTTCTTGTTGGGTTGAGCTGGACTCTCTACTTTTACTCTTTACTGCACTTTCGGTTTTATTCCATTACTTTTCCCTGTTCGCTCAATTTCTCACCCTTCAGTACCTCTTTTGTTTCTCCCTCGAGCCTTCGGGGTATCCTACTGAGTATTTTTATACTCACCCCTACTTGGGATTTTCCCGCACTTGGTGTCACCTTGCAGATGATGGATAGGTTGGTCATGACTTCAATGGAGCTTATGAGTTCAGGAGATTGGACCGCGTGCGGTGGTCGTGGTTAGGTCCCAGGTGGGGGACCCCTTCGAGCTGTTTTCTTTTGTTTACCTATTGCCGGGTTGTGGCACATTTTCTGGTTGGGTGCGTGTTTTTCCCCTTTTCTTTTTCAGTTACCTTCAGCTTGTACTTTGTACTTTTAGAGGTCGATGCACATTGTGGTTTATTTATAGCAGTTACTCTTTTACTCTGCTTGTTATTTCTTTTACTCTGCACTTTTTCATTGAGTGTGTTGCGTGTGTGTGTATAGGTACATTGGCAAAGGCCTCCCCGAGTTATTATGCCTTCGGCGCTGGTCGACAGCCCCTGGCCTTTGGAGGCAGGCTTGGGGTAGCTGTGGCTCGAGCCCAGGTAGGGTTGGGTCGTGAAAAAGTGGTATCAGAGGTGGTTCGTTACTTGGGATGTTGGGTGGATGTCCCTAAAAGAGGAATTGGTCAGGATATAGGGAAACAGTGTTAATGTGTCTCGAGAATGGCTCTCAGGCCAGGGAGTCTAGTTATGGTGCGGCGGCCGACATATCCATTCACCAGGACCTTGATAAACCATTTTTCGACTCGGCATGCTGAGACACTTGTTGCAGGGAAAATTTGGTTTTTGCATCACATAGGATTAAGTCTTTGACTGTCCTTCTTGAGTCAGCTCCCCATTGTTGTTGTTATTGGTATATACATATATGCTCATCTGACCGCAGCACTCCTTGATAATATTAGGGATGTATCCATGAAAACAACCAGCCAGGATACAAGCTTTGGTTCATGACGATGACCCTGTGAGATACGAAGCCACAGTCCAGGACCCATCATGTGAGCCCCTTTCTTCGTGTGGGCCGGTAGCAGCACCCCCACCTGTTGAGCAGCAAACAGTTTCAGCAGAGCAGCCTGAGCTTGAGCGCAGGTTGAGCGCGCTCCCTGAGTTCCAGCGGCAGAGACCGCTTAGGTTCAGTGGTGAGCCAGACCCTCAGGCAGTAGAGGTTAGGCTCGAGGCAGTGGTTCACCTTTTCAGGCTTGTGCAGACGCCGGAAGACCAGAGAGTGACTTTGGAAGCCATCCTTTTCCATGGAGCAGCTTGGTGTTGGAGGAGTCTGGTGACTCATTTTCATGACGAGTCGTCGCTTTTGTGGGACAACTTCCAGTTTTTGTTTCATGAGGAGTTTTTTCCCTCCTTATTGATCTCTGTTCGGATTCAGGAGCTCCTGCAGTTTCAGCAGAGAGGGATGAAGGTGGATGAGTACGCGACTAGTTTTGCAGACCGTGCATGCTTTTACCCAGACTTGGTCCTTGACGACAACATCCGAGCGCGGAAGTTTGAGTAGGGTCTCCGCCAAGAGATTTGTTCTATCATAGTACCCTTGGGCATTCAACATATGTTGGGGTTCTAGAGTAGGCGTTGGTAACAGAGGGATTCCTGTCACATTTTAGTGTTGGTGGTGGTAGCAGACACATTGGAGTCGAGATGTCTGTCATAGCTAGTGGGCGTCAGCAAGCAGAACCTTGACACAGGTGGCTTTCTGACAACCGGACGTAGGGGCTTAGTCGTACACCCTAGTGGCGCCGAAGGTCACTAGTTCAGCCTAGAGAGAGTCGGTGCTGTGTTTGTGACGGGTGATGTCCCTTAGTACGAGACTGCCCGACCCGAGTTGCTGAGAGCTTCGAGCAGGTAGCAGGCGCACCACCACGATAGAGGCAGCGTTGGAATCAGAGTAGTACTCAGAGAGGTGGTGCTAGTAGAGGATCAGAAGGAGCTGGTAGTGGGGTATGACTTTATGAGATCTTCTCGTCACCACTAGGTGGTCCAATTTAGGTTCCGAGAGCTGACAGTTAGGACCGCGGACAGCTGCGAGCTTTGGATGTCTACGATCCTGCAGAGCATGAGGTGATAAGAGGTACGCTCTACAGCTTTTCTACTTTTTGCAGTAGAATTGTTAGACTCTGTGTGTGGAATGCTTTCCTCCTTGCTCCTTGGTTGAGGTGTTACTAGGGTGGCGCAGGGCGTCGGTGTAACCCTGGGTTGGTATGATGAAAGGAGTGGGACCTTTTTCTTTATTCGATGGCGTCGAATCCATCGCTCCCCCAACATGTAAGATATTCTTGGTTGAGAGACATCAATTGTAGAACCTTGTGTGACCAGATATCCTTGGGAGTTTCACCATATGGATATTCTAAAGGAGGGAATCATCGGGCCTTCTTCCGTGTGCGGGCAGTGATTCCAGTCGTGGCATGCGACGTAGAGGTTCAGTTGAGGAGGTGAGCTACCCCCGAGAGCCTTCGGGCCGTTTGAAACTATGCAAAGGGATGGTGAGTTTCCCTACCGCCTTTCCTTAACCCCAAAGTCTAGAGCGGGTGCATGACATCGGCAAGGGCCGACCTCACGTGAATGGATCAATTCTTTGGTCTATGTGCGGTGACTCAGAGTTGTGTGTGTGTTCTTCTGGGTATGGGAATGCCAGGTGTGGGCTTAGTACCCTGTGTTGCTCCCTAGTTTTGCTTTTCGGGGACGAAAATCATGAAGGAGGGAATGATGTAAGAACATGGTTTTTTCTGTCAAAGAATTTGGAATATTCTTGATGTTATTACCAAGTAGCACCTTCAGATGGCATGCGATTCCGAACCCCAGAGTGGCCGGAATTAAATTTTCAGTGCGTTCACACTAAGAACGCCAAATAAATGGAATAACTCCTAAACAATGCTTCAGATCAGAGATCCGAGTATACGGATGGGTCCGGAATGGGGTGTTTACCCTAGGAGCCACATAAAACTTGTCGGTGCGGGACATTTGGACCCCTCGCTCGCTTTCGGAACGTTAAATGGATAAATTTATTTGTTTGTTTATTTGTTTAATGTTGAAACGTATATATCTCTTAAATGGTGGCTCGGATTGGAAATATGAGGGCACCGTTGAGTTCAAAGCGTACCGTTTACCCAAGGAGTGGTGTAAGTTTTGTGGGCGCGACCCGTCTGAGAAAAATGTCCACGGGGGCGTTTTTGTAATTTGGCGCCCTCGGGCATTGAGTTTAATAACATCCAAACGGAAGCTCAAAATCAAATTCCGAGACCACCTTTGTGCTCGGGAGGTGGTTTTTACCCTAGGGGAGGCTTAACCTTGACCCGGTCGGGAGTTTTGGTTACGGGTTACTTTGGGGTGTTTTGAAATTAATTAATTAAAATTTATTTATTTTCAATTTAAGTAAACCCCTCCCCTCCTCCCTTGTTTCTTCCTCCCAGCGGAAGGAGCCTCAACTAAGGCCTCCTCCATCCTCTCCTCCTCAATTTGGTGCGTTGCAGTTGTGGCAGATCGCGCGGGAAGCGTCAGGCGAAGCCCATCGAGGTAGGCTCGTGTTTTATCTTTTCCATTTTTGCAAAATTCTTCGATTTAGTTTCTTCGCGTCGAATTGTTGTCCGATCGTCGAGAGGAGCCCCTAGTTTCATAGGGCTCGAGTTTTTCTTCACAACGATCCTTTAGAATCAATTTTTGGAGTCCTTGGGCTCCCGGGGTGGCCCCGAGAAGTTTATCTGGCCAAATACCCCACATTACCGGTGGATCCAGGGTGGTCCGACAACCCGGGCGACGGTGCAACGCGTTCCAGCGGCGGCGGCGAACTCCGGCACGACGGCTCGTAGGTGGAGGCTCCGGTTCCAGGCGGTGGCGCGGCTAGCAGGCGGCGGCTCCAGCTCTAGGCAGCGGCACGGCTTGTGGGCGGCGGCGCGGCACTTCGAACGGGCGGCAGGGGGCGGTCGTCCGGGTAAACAGGGGTCGCAGAGCGACCCCTCTAGGGGAACCGAGACCCGCTTCTAGAGGGTCTCCTCGTAGAAAGAAGACTGGCCTCAATGGCCAGTCGGCTGAAGCGGGGACCGCGGATCAACGGCCGGCCCGCGCGGCAAAGCCGCGAGTCGGCGCAGCGAGCCGTGCCGGCCCAGGCCGGGAGGACCGGCCAGCTTGGCCGGTCCAGCCCAAGGGCTTGTCCCTTCCGGCTTCGGACACCCGTAAATATCGCTACGGGTGTCCGTTTTACACGCCGTCTACAACAGGATGATTCTCGTCTCGAGGAGTATATTCTGGGGTGGTTCTGGAGAATTTTAATCCCCAGAACAGGAGCTCGGTGTCGCGTCACGCGTGTTAAGTGCTACGCCGAAATTCTTGTTTGGGTTGGTTCGGACACATCCAATGACCGATTTGAGCGCCGTCAGTGGCGATACGACCCTGGCGTCGAGACGAAGGTTTCCAGTATGTTTTCAGGCATTGATGTGGGAATAGAGACTGGGCCCCAGGAGCCATCTTTGAGCTGCATGTAGCATTTTTGCGGCTTTTTCACCAGATGTCCGTTCAGGGCACATGAGTAGTCGTTTCTGGGTGTTTTTCCGAGGGGATTGCAATGGCGTAATCCGCCCGCTTTAATTACGCACGGTGGTGTGGGCCCCGCGAGAGCCGTTTGGGCGTTGATGGTGATTTTCCATCTTTATCACTGGGTGTCTGTTTTGGACAAGTGATTAGTCCATTTCGTGTACTTTTTTGAGAGGATCGCAACGGTGCGATCCGTTCATTGAGTTTCGGGACTGGGATGCGGGTCCCACAAAGCACCGCTCGTGTGCGGTGTGCCGAAATGCATCTTTTTCTCCGAATATTCGTTGCGCTCAAGTGAGCAGTCTTTTTGACGTGTTTTCCTGAGAGGATTGCAATGGTGCGATGCGCCCGACTGTTTTAGGGGCCGAGGTTCGGGATCACGGGACGTCGTTCGGGCGTGAGGCGGTGTTGGTAACTTTTCCGTCGGATATACATTGGAGGTGAGTAAGTAGTCTATCTCACGTATTTTTCGAGAGGATTATAATGGTGCGATCTGTTTGGTTGTGCAGAACTTCTCGAACAATCTTATTAAATGTGAAAGGGGCTCTGATGGCGGTTCTTCTCATCGTGTTTGCATAGAACCCTTGGCATGTGATCATGTGCACTCCCGTGTGATTGAAGAGATGTGGTTGGCCGTGACTTGTCCTTTGAGGTGGAGTTGTTATGTCACGCCTTCGCATTGATGCTGGGTGTCGTGTGCAGGATAGCCTTTGGGCTGGAACGAGGTATACTCTGGGAGTATACGGGAGCGCTTGGAGGTATGTGTGGTTTGTACCTGAGAATTTTTGTGTGCTCAGTTGGGGTTGACTTGGGGCCACACGTCGTGTGGTCCCCATGTGGGTGTCGTGTTCTGATTTATGTACTTTTGACCTCTCGCGACGTAGAGGGTCCCTCTACGCTCATTTTTTTGATTAGTAGTGTGGAGTTTCCCCAGGCCTGGTGCTCTTTTTTCTGACCAGCAGGGTTGAGTGGTCTCCCCCTGGTCTTGTTCTCAATGGTTTGGCTAGCAGAGATGGTTTGGTTCCTCTGCTTTCTCTGTTGTGAGGGGTTTCATTACCTTGACCCTTTCACCGGACTGTGACACCGTTTACGACTATGAGTGTTCGTGTAGTGTGGTCATTTTCCCCACTTTCTGGGATGAGATGTCTCGGTCCGCTTCGACAGTGACTCAACGGATTGGAGCGGGATCGCCTTGTGAGGCCTGGGGAGTTTCTCCCGTCACCCCTTGTTCCCTGGTAGAGTTCTTGTGGATTCGATGTGACCAACACTTTACGCGGGCATCGATCATTTACCCAGGAGGTTGTTACCAACATGGCTGAGGTTGTTACCCACAGGGCTGCGGTTGTTTTCAGTAGGGCTGAGGTTGTTTCGAGCAAGGTTCGCCAGTGGGTTACCATCCAGCAGGGATGTCCAGTACAACAGTGTTCACCGAGCAGTACCATCCAGCAGGGATGGCCAGTATAGCAGTGTTCACTGAGGAGTACCATCCAGCAGGGATAGCCAGTGCAATTCTGGGCATACCTCCAACTGGGCTGGGCAGTGGTCCCCGATGTTGGGCTTACCTCTAGTGGGGCTGGGTAGTGGTCCCTGATGCTGGGCTTACCTCCAGCTAGGCTGGGCAGTGGTCCCCGATGCCGGGTTACCTTCAGCTGGGCTGGGCAGTGGTCTTGTCGCAGACTTTAGCCGGGTCGCCCTCCAGTGGATTACCCTGTTACGGGACTGGGCAATGTGACACCCGTCGACTTTCCGGGTCTCCTTGTAGTGGGAACCCGTCGACATCCAGGGATCCTCTAGCGGGGCTAGGCAGGGGGTATCCTATCAACTTTGAGTAGACCTCTCGACTGTTGGGCAGTGCCGAGTTGTTGTTTGACGTTCCCCCAGAACTCTAAAGTATGAGGAGTGCTTTCCCCCACTGAGACGCGTCCTTGTGACGCGACTTAAAAAAGTGCAGGCGAGTCAGTGCCGCCCAACACGGATAGTGTCAAGGTTCGGTGATTGAGCCCTTGACTTGTAGTTCGGGGCAGACGTGTGGGATGCTGGGCATCGATGGTGTTACTTCTGGGACTGTTGGCGACTCACTTTTCTTGGGATGAGCTATGGGATGGAGATCCCCTTACGATCTTGTTTGGGCTTCTTGATTGAGCATATGTATTTATATATACCTTGTTTTAGTACCCACTTCTTGGGTTTGGTTACTATCCCCGCAAGAGAGGCGAAGACGCGCGGGGAATGCGACGTGCTTTTCGTGTCTATATTTGCATGGTTGGTTGAGTCTACTCTCCTGTTATAGGTAGCAAAGACTCGATAGTAAGTTCATCTTCTCACTGTTTCCAGCTCCTTGTGCCTGGACAAGTCTACGTCCTTCCTTCTTGTTGGACTGAGCTGGACTCTCTACTATTACTCTTTACTACACTTTCGGTTGTACTCCTTTACTTTTCCCTGTTCGCTCTACTGTTCACCCTTCGGTACCACCTTTGTTGCTCCCTCGAGACTTCGGGGTATCCTACTGATTATTTTTATACTCACCCCTACTTGGCCTTTGCCCGCACATGGTGTTCCCTTGCTAACGACGGACAGGTTGGTCGTGACTTCACGGGAGCTTAGAAGTTCAAGAGCTTGGACCGCGTGCGGTGGTCGTGGTTAGGTCCCAGGTGGGGGACCCCTTCCGGCTATTTTTATTTTGTTTACCTATTACCGGGTTGTGGCGCATTTTCTGGTTGGGCGCGTGATTTTCCCCTTTTCTTTTTTTGCTACCCTCATCTTGTACTTTGTACTTTTAGAGGTCGATGCACATTGTGGTTTATTTATAGCAGTTACTCTTTTACTCTGCTTGTTCTTTATTTTACTCTTCACTTTTTCATTGAGTGTGCTGTGTGTGTGTGTGTGTCTATAGTTGCTTAGGTAAAGGCCTCCCCGAGTTATTGTGCCTTCGGTGCTGGTCGCCAGCCCCTGGCCTATGGAGGCGGGCTTGGGGTAGTTGTGGCTCGAGCCCGAGTAGGGTCGGGTCGTGACATATATAAAAATGTTATATAAAGTGTAACACCCCAAGGTTTTTAAAATAAATATATAATGAAATTTTATAATATATCCATTAAAACACAACTTTTCCTCTTCAATGCTTTGAATTTTGAAAAATGGTCATCTAGAGTTGTGTTCAATAAGCCATTTGGAGTCCGATAGAAGAAACATGATTTTTTTAGTGAATAGTAACATACCATTATGAATAGTAATCTGAATAGTAATATGACATTATGAATAGAAAATAAAATTATTATTTTATGTTCTTAAGGAAATTGGATAATGGGATCCTAATTAATTTTTCAATGTCACATAAAACTAATTGCACATCAAGATTGTTAATTTTCGAATTAACTGTGAACTTATTTAAAAATTAAATTAATAATATTTAGAAAATTATTTTTGAAAAATAGATTTCACTTATGAATTCTACACATTGAAAAATGTTAGGGGTGAATTTTTGGGATTTTTCTAAAAAACATGAATTTTTTGTGAATAGTGAAAAATACAGTTTTGAGTATTCTGTAGTTTAATGACATCATAATGACATAATATTTAAAATAGAAGGCTGGTCAACTTTTGTATAGTAACATATGACATGTGGTGTCCCAAGTGGCTTAAACCATGGGCAAATACCATGGGCAAGGCCATGGTTTGGCAAACACCACTAATGAGGTGTCCCTTTGAAATTATTAAAAAATACCTATCTTTTTCTATAAATACCCACTCATCCATTCGTTTTCTTTCATTAAAAATCACTCATCCTCAAATATCTGGTGGTTTTACCTCTCTAAGATTCCTCCCAAGGTGTTCTTAATCCCCCAAGGTTCCAACCTTCAAAATCTAGGAGTTATTCTACAAGGTAAGGGAATGCTTCATTCTCTTCTTTAAGTCGATACTTCTTTTACGTTATCTATTTGAAATTACTTTCTCCTATGTTGGGGTTTGATTTTATTTATTATTCTTACTGTCCTTTTTATTTTAATATTATTAGATACCCTTTTTTTCTCATCATTTGATTTTATGAAATTCTAAGTGACGTCGTCAGGCTGCCGAATTTTCATAAGGGATCTCTTAACTTTTCTTTATTTTCAAGTTCATCTCTTTTATTTTTATCTCCTCACCTCCTATTTCAAAATGATCATGGTAACTCCAGTAACATCTTTATACTGTATTTATATCATGTGAATGTGAGAACCATCATAAATATTCTTATTCTCGCCCTTTTATTTTTATAAATGAAATCGATGTCCATGAGGCTCCGATTTATAACCTTCGTGGACAACAAAGTTTTGTTCTTCAATTTCTTCTTCATTACTGGTCATGAAACCATATTCATGGTTGAAACAGACTATAATATATGTTTTATATCCTAATTAATATTTAGGAACCATAATATGTATATATAATTAAGTTATATGAAAAAACTAGTTCATAATATTTCAAATACCGCCGAATAATCGAAGTGGTTATCATCTAATGGATCATCCTCATTCCATGTAACAAAATGATAGAAATGGCCATTATCAATTATTTATGTTCATTAATAATATATTAATTCCAATCCTGGGTATTTATAACCATTACACATGAACTTCATTACATAAAAACAAGTGAATTGAATATCAAAATAAAGGAAACGAACACTCCAGAACGACAGAATTCAATAAAGTAACTTGTCAATAAAGACATAAATGAACTAACCAGAATTATGGTAAACTAAATACATGTATAATAGGTTCTGAAATAAGTTATTAAAATGTATAATTTCATATTCGAGGAGCCTAATTACAATAGAGGAACATGTTTGGAGTTAAGGTAAGGGTTTTTCCACCAGAACTTTCATTTTCATTCGAGATACTTTCATTGTCTAATTACCTCAATAAAATTATTATGTATTGTTTTGAACTCATCATAAATTCTGTGAGAGTATCATATATATGTTTAAAAACCAGAAACCTTCTTTATTTTATGGATAGTTACACGTTTTAAAAGGAACTTTCAAAATTGTTTCCAAAATACAAGCCTGATTCAAGGGAATTTTTCCAATTCATATCTATCTACAAGGGAACTCTATAATCTATTTTGGAAACCATTATCTTTATAAAATCAGTCATTTTATTATGAAAATACTATCTTAATTCACTTTTGGTTTTATACAAATATTCTTCCAGAAGAACTCTTCCTTTCAAAATAAAATATTATTTATCTCAAGAATTTCTTAACGATTTTATTAGAGTGTTTTCATCTAATTAAACACTCTTGTTGATTCCATGGTATTATTGGGTTTAATAATTTATGAAGTCATCTACCATATTTGATTTAATGTTTTATGAATTGATATATTGTGGATGATCTATCCTAAAACCATTCACCATATTAATCGGAATGGTTACTGCTTTATGTTTAATGATTGTGGAAAGATAGTTACATTTCATATGATAGTTTCAATATGAATGTATATGTTTTTTATGTTTATCCCCACTCATATAAGGAATTAATTAGACTTATTATGTAATTTTTGGAGCCCACTATATCCCCTCGATGCATCGGTAGGTCTCATGAGACAAATAGACATGGAATTGGCCGAGGCCTTTCCCAATGTGATATGGATTTTGGCTGAGGCCATAATCACTAGATGTCTTGGCCGAGGCCAGGACAAAATGATTCCGAATGTCCGGCATATTCATTTCACTCATTATGAATCTAGTAATTGAAAGTTCATGTTGTTATTCGATTAGTAGAATACCCTTGATTATGTTTTATTATGTTAATATTTACTCAGCCCATATTACAACCATAATGTGTTCATGTTTATTATTAAGTGAATGTATTTTCAATAATCCACCATGTCTAATATTTATATTATCTTTCTCTGTATTTCTTAATTTTACTGGGCATTTGATCTCACCCTTTATTATGTTTCATTTTTCTTAAGATATGAAGAAGTACATTATTAATGACATGCAAGTTTAATCTAGGAGACATGATGTTGCTAGTGGAATAAATTAGTGTTGTTTTTTTCCTTAATGTTGTAATGATCAACTTATGTATCTATCTTGTTTCCAATAATACTAAACTACTCAGTCCTTTGGGATTCGAATTCCTTGTTTTTATGCCAATGTAATCAAATAAGGCACCGGCTTTGGGCAACTGGGGTCAGGTCCTTACAGTTGGTATTAGAGGAAGTTTAGTAGAATACATGGAATCTAGATTTAGAAAAAGAAGAATTAGGGAAGAGTCCCTAAGATAGTCTTTGAGGATAAAAATACAAGAATGTCCTGGAATTTTGGTACGGAATAGATTATGTGGATTTTTCAAGCAATACATCCCTGTCTGGATATGAGCAGGTAAGGGCGGCTCTGGCACAGATGTATCTAGGGGTAAAACCCAAAAACACCGCATTGAGCTAGACTCAAACTGGAATTGGTTCATGACAACGGGCCTTGATGAACTCTTGGTTATGACACTCACGGGGGATATTCTTATGATAATTCAAATTTTCTTTTCAAGCCATTGTGAAGAAGTTTAAAGTAAATATTCTGCAATAAAACAGTTTTTGTGAATAAGGGATTAGCCATGCATAGGATCTCAATTTTTTTAGTATTTTTATGTTATGATTATACATTATGATTCATAAGCTAATATAGTGAATACCATTACCTAGATTTGGTGCCTAGTGGAAGGAATGGAAATCGCGTGAATGCACGTGTTCCATGTAAGGGTTTTCCTCCGACACAAGATAATGATGTTGGCTCTGGTGCTATGATTTGTGCTGAGAAACTCATAAATATACTGGGATAACTTACTCACGTTATGAATAATAACCTTACATGTATGGATCATCCGGATCCACCACATGGAGGAGCCATGCTAGATCACTTTATGCAACAACAACCTCCATCATTCAACGGGACTACAAACCCATTTGTAGAAGAGCAATGAATATATTCCCTTGAGAAGATATTTCTCGCTCTGGGATGTAATTAAATAGAGAAGGTTGTCATGGAATTATATCGTCTATTATGAGGTGCGGATCAGTGGTGGTAATTAATCCAAAACACAAAGGAGGAGGAAATTGAAGAGATGCAATGGAGGGATTTTAAAGAAATATTCATAGAAAAATATTTTCCTCGTGAGTAGCAAGCAGATATGGAGAGACAATTCATGAATTTGAGGCAGAAGGAGGATGAAAATGTTTCCAAGTATAAATCCAACTTCACAAGGTTATCAAGACATGTTGTGGACTATATATGAAATCCATGGAGAAAATTTGATCGATTCTTTGATGGCCTAAAGCCATTCCTCCGATGGGCACTAGTCTCCCAAAGTTTTTCATCATATGGGGATATAGTTTCGTGTTCCATCAAAATAGAAAAATAATTCTCTAAGTCTTATGACTTTAAGGGAAAGAAATAAAAGAAGAGGGCTGCTGAAAACCCTATAAAAGAAAATAAGGGAACATGGAAGAAGGGGGGAGTCTAATTTCCACCATGTGACAATTGTGGAAGGAAATACCCTGAAGAATGCTTAAAATGAAAATGTGTATGCTACAAATGTGGCCAGAAAGGCCATATTGCTAGTGATTGAAAAGGAAATAAGGAAGGCAATGATGTTCAATGCTATATTTGTCGGGATATGGAACACTATGCTAATGATTGTCCAAAACTTCATGGAAATATGAAACAGAAAAGGGTAAGGGATCAGGGAAAAACTTATGCAATCAAAATTGTAGAGGTTGAAATTCCTAATGACATGGTGGCAGGTATTTTAATCATTTACTAAAATTTATCCAATACATTATTTGATTCTGGATCATCCCATTCATTTATATCGTCCCAGTTTTTCAAGAAAATTTTATATGTCTAATTTAATTTAATAAAGGAGTTATCAGTCAAAACATATAGTGGATGTATCATTGCTACAAAGGCATGTGGATTAGTTCCCCTCCAGACACTCAAATGTGATCTAGTTGCTAACCATATCATCATACCAATGGAAAAATTTGATATAATTCTCGATATGGATTGGCTGTCAAATTATGATTCAAAGATTTATTGTAAGAATAAGGAAGTTACAATTTTTGAAAATGGTGTAGAATCCCTTGTCTTTAGGGTGGAAACTTCGCCACTGGATTCTTATGTAGAACAACCCCTAATAGATCTATTGAATACAATACATGGAGAAGAAGATAAACCAATATCTATGGGTGAGGAAAGAAATCTCCAAATTGAGGATGTACACATAGTGGAAGAGTAAATTGATATATTTCTAGAGGATTTACCTGGACATCCTCTAGAGCGGGAAGTTGAGTTTTCTATTGATTTAATTCCTGATGAAATACCAATATCAAAGACTCCCTATAGAATGTCCACTATGTAATTAGTTGATCTAAAGAAACAACTAGAGGATTTGAGTGAAAAAGGATTTATTCGACCTAGTGTTTCTCCATAGGGATCCCTTGTCCTCTTTGTTAAGAAGAAAGATGGATCCATGAGGATTTGTATTGATTATAGTGAAATCAATGCTATTAAAATAAAGAATAAGTATCCTCTTCCCCAGATTGATGATTTATTTGACCAACTTCATGGAGCTCAATACTTTTCAAAGATTGACCTTCGATCTGGATATCATCAGTTTCATGTGAGGAAGGAATATGTTCCTAAGACAGCATTTTGGACCAGGTATGGGAATTATGAGTTTACAGTGATGCCTTTTGGACTGACAAATGCACCCTTAGTTTTCATGGATTTAATGAATATAGTTTTCAAGGAATATCTTGGTAACTTTTTTGTGGTATTCATCGATGATATCCTCATATATTCAGAAATCTATGAAGACCATGAGAATCACTTGCGGGTTATTCTGAGAACTCTTAGAAGAAATAAATTATATGGGAAGTTTAGAAAGTGTGAATTTTGGCTTCAATCAGTTTCTTTTCTAGGACATATTGTCTCCAAGGATGGAATCCTAGTTGATCCTGCGAAGATAAAGGCAATCCAAGATTGGCCCACGCCAACAAACATAACTAAGGTACATAGTTTTATTGGCATACCAGGTTATTATCGGCGTTTCGTTCAGAATTTTGCCTGACTTGCTAACCCGCTAACGAAGCTCACACGTAAAGGGGTTAAATTTTTTTGGAAAAAAGATTGTGAAGAGTGTTTTAATGAACTGAAGAGAATATTATTCAATTATCTTATATTGACTATACCATCGGGGAATGAAGGGTTTGTTATTTATAGTGATGATTTAAAGAAAGTACACGGTTGTTTCCTTATGAAAAATGATAGGGTTATTGTTTATGGATCATGACAGTGGAAAATTCATGAGAAAAACTATCATACTCATGATCTTGAGTTAGCTGCTGTAATATTTTCTTTCAAGATATGAAGACATTATCTCTATGGTGAAAAATGTGAGATTTATACTGATCACAAGAGTTTGAAGTACATTTTCTCACAGAAAGAACTCAACATGAGGCAAAAGAGATGGCTTTAACTACTCAAGGATTATGATTGCACGATACACTACCACCTGGGGAAGGAAAATAAGGTGGAAGATGCATTGAACAGAAATGATCATGGAGTTTTGAACAAGATGAGAGTTGAAAGGGATCATATATTCATGGATCTAGTAAAGATGGATATGAGAATAACCATTGAAGGTGAAACATCAATGCTTTTTCAAATGGTTGCCAAACCTTCTTTAATAGAAAGTATAAAAAGTTCTCAGGATGATGATGAGGAGTTTCAAATGAAGATTAAAGCTTTGAATGATGGGAGATTGAGTGAATTTGTATATGAAGATGGAATTTTGAAATCTGAGAAGAGACTTTGTGTTCCCGATATACCTATTCTAAAAAAAGAATTGTTGGATGATGCTCATAGTTCCAATTTCTCTATACACCCTGGTTTCACTAAGATATATTGAGATTTGAAAGAACATTTCTTGTGGGACAATATAAAGAGGGATATTACTGATTTTGTGTCAAGATGTATGGTTTTTCAATAAGTGAAAGATGGAAGGCAATAGCCAGGTGGAGTACTGCAACCTCTTCCCATACCTGAGTGGAAATGGGATAATATCACGATGGACTTTGTCATTGGACTACCAAAGACTCCTAGAAGGAACAATGCAATATGGGTCATAGTTGATCATCTTACCAAGTCAGTACATTTTCTTGCTATAAGATAAGATCTACCACTTGAACGTCTAGCAATACTATATATTAATAAAGTGGTGAGACTTCATGGAGTTCCCCTATCGATTGTTTTTTATTGTGATCCACATTTTACATCAAGATTCTAGAAAAGTCTTCAGAAGGCCCTAGATACTGATCTTTGTTTGAGCACTGCCTACCACCCACAAACTGATAGAAAATATGAACAGACAATTCAAACATTGGAAGACATTTTGAGGTCTTGTTCACTTCATTTTCAAGGCATGTGGGATTAGTATTTACCTCTCGTAGAATTTTCCTACAACAATAGCTTTCATTCAAGTATACAGATGGAACCCTATGAAGCATTATATGGGAGGTGATGTCTTACACCAACTTATTGGGATGATGTTGGTGAAAGAATGCGCATGGGCCTAGAACTTGTTGAAGAAACAATAGAGAAGGTGAAGATTATCTAGAACCATATCAAAATAGCTCAAAGTGGAAAAAAGATCTATGCTGATAACCGAAGCAAGGATTTGGAGTTTCAAGAAGGTGACCACGTTTTCTTAAAGTTATCTCCATGGAAGGGTATTATACCATTCGGTAAGAAGAGAAAATTAAGTCCCCGGTACATCAGACCTTTTAAAATTCTGAACCGAATTGGAGCTGTAGCTTACCATTGGGCAATGCTTCCAAGTCTCTCCAATGTTCACAATGTGTTCCATGTGTCAATGTTAAGAAAGTACATGGCAGACCTAAAACATGTACTCAATTATGAAGAAGTGGAACTTGTGCCTGATCCATCTTACTGTGAAGAGCCAATCAAGATTCGTGATACTAGAGAACAAGAATTGAGAAATCAGACGACTCATCTGGTGATGGTTCTATGGAGGAATCATAAGATGGAGGAAGCAACATGGGAGCCTGAGGAGCTTATGTTAAATACATACCTGGATCTTTTTAGGTAATATTCTGGGAATTTTGAGGACTAAATTTTTGTAAGGTGGGGAGAATGTAGCACCCCAAGGTTTTCAAAGTAAATATAGAATGAAATTTTATAATATAGCCATTCAAACACAACATTTCCTTTTCAATGCTTTGAATTTTAGAAAATGGTCATCTAGAGTTGTGTTTAGTAAGTCATTTGGAGTCCGAAAGAACAAACTTGATTTTTTTAGTGAATAGTAACATACCCTTATGAATAGTAATATGAATAGTAATATGAATAGTAATATGACATTATGAATAGAAAATAATATTATTATTTTATGTTCTTAAGGCAATAGGATAATGGGATCTTAATTAATTTTTCAATGTCACATAAAACTAATTCAACATCAAGATTGTTATTTTTCGAATTAACTGTGAACTTATTTAAAAATTAAATTAATAATATTTAGAAACTTATTTTTGAAAAATAGATTTCACTTCTGAATTCTACACATTGAAAATTGTTAGGGGTGAATTTTTGGGATTTTTCTAAAAAACATGAATTTTTTGTGAATAGTGAAAAATACAGTTTTGAGTATTCAGTAGTTTAATGACATCATAATGAAATAATAATTAAAATAGATATCTGGTCAACTTTTGTATAGTAACATATGACATGTGGTGTCCCAAGTGGATTAAACCATGGGCAAATACCATGGGCAAGGCCATGGTTTGGCAAACACCACTAATGAGGTGTCCCTTTGAAATTATTAAAAAAATACCTATCTTTTTCTATAAATACCCACTCATCCATTCGTTTTAGTTCATTAAAAATCACTCATCCTCAAATATCTGGTGGTTTTACCTCTCTAAGAGTCCTCCCAAGGTGTCCTTAATCCCCCAAGGTTCCAACCTTCAAGATCTAGGAGTTATTCTACAAGGTAAGGGAATTCTTCATTCTCTTCTTTAAGTCGATACTTCTTTAACGTTATCTATTTGAAATTACTTTCTCCTATGTTGGGGTTTGATTTTATTTATTATTATTACTGTCCTTTTGATTTTAATATTATTAGATACCCTTTTTTTCTCATCATTTTATTTTATGAAATTCTAAGTGACGTCGTCAGGCTGCCGAATTTTCATAAGGGATCTCTTAACTTTTCTTTATTTTCAAGTTCATCTCTTTTTTTATCTCCTCACCTCCTCTGTCCAAATGATCATGGTAACTCCAGTAACATATTTATACTGGATTTTTATCATGTTAATGGATTAACCATAAAAAATATTCGTATTCCCTCCCTTTTATTTTTATAAACGAAATCGACGTCCATGAGGTTCCGATTTATAACCTTCGTGGACGACGAAGTTTTGTTCGTAAATTTCTTCTTCATTATTGGTCATGAACCCATATTCATGGTTTAACCAGACTATAATATATGTTTTATAACCTAAGTAATATTCAGGAACCAGAATATTTATATATAATTAAGTTATATGACAAAACTAGTTCATAATATTCAAAATACCGCGGAATAATCCAAGTGGTTATCATCTAATGGTTCATCCTCATTCCATGTAACCAAATGATATAAATGACCATTATCAATTATTTATGTTAATTAATAATATATAATTCCAATACTGAAGATTTATAACCATTCCACATGAACTTTACTACATAAAAACAAGTGAACTGAATATGAAAATAAAGGAAACGAACACTCCAGAATGACGAAATTCAATAAAATAACATGTCAATAAAGACATAAATGAACTAACCCAAATTATGGTAAAATAAATACATGTATAATAGGTTCTTAAATAAATTATAAACAAGTATAATTTCATATTCCAGGAGCTTAAGTACAATAGAGGAACACGTTTGGAGTTAAGGTAAGGGTTTTTCCACCCAAACATCCATTTTAATTCGGGATACTTTATTTGTCTAATTACCTCAATGAAATTCTTATGTATTTTTATGTACTCATCATAAATTCTGTGTGAGTATCATATATATGTTTACAAACCAGAAACATTACTTATTTTATGGATAGTTACGCATTTTAAAAGGAACTTTCAAAATTGTTTCCAAAATACATGCCTGATTCAAGGGAATTTCTCCAATTCCTATCTATTTACAAGGGCACTCTATAATATGTTTTGGAAACCATTATCTTTATAAAATCAATCATTTTATTATGAAAATACTATCTTAATTCACTTCTGGTTTTATAAAATTATTCTTCAAAAAGAACTCTTCTTTTCAAAATAAAAGAGTATTTATCTCCATAATTGCTTAATGAGTTTATAAGAGTGTTTTCATCTAATTAAACACTCTTGTTGATTCGATTGTATTATTGGGTTTAATCATTTATGAAGTAATATACCATATTTGATTTAATGGTTTATGACTAAATCTATTGTGGATGATCTATCCTAAAACCATTCACTATATTACTCGGAATGGTTAGTGCTTTATGTTAAATGATTGGGGAAAGATAGTTACATTTCATATGATAGTTTCAGTATGAATGTATATGTTGTTTATGTTTATCCCTGCTCATATGAGGAATTAATTGGACATATTATGTGATGGGTGGGGCCCACTATATCCCCTCGATGCATCGGTAGGTCTCATGAGACAAATAGACGTGGAATTGGTCGAGGCCCTTCCCAATGTCATATGGATTTTCGTCAAGGCCTTAATCACTAGTTGTCTTGGCCGAGGCCATGACAAAATGATTCAGAATGTCTGACATATGGAATTCCCTCATTATGAATCTAGTAATTGAAAGTTCATGTGGTTATTTGATTAGTATAATACCCTTGATTATGTTTTATTATGATAATATTTACTCATCCCATATTCCTGCCATAATGTGTTCAAGTTTATTATTAAGGGCATGTGTTTTCAATAATTCCCCATGTATAATCTATATATAATCTTCCACTGTATTGCTTACTCATACTAAGAGTTTGAGCTCCCCCTTTATTATGTTTCATTTTTCTCAGGATATGAAGAAGTAAATTATGAATGACATGCATGATTAATCTAGGAGACATGATGTTGCTAGTGGAATAAATTAGTGTTGTTTTTTCGGTTCATGTTGTATTGATCAACTTATGTATGTATCTTTTTTCCAATAAAACCAAACTACATGGTTCTTTGGGACTCATATTCCTTGTTTTTATTCCAATGTAATCAAATAAGGCACCAGCTTTGGGCAATTGGGGTCGGTTCTTTACATAAAGAGACATTTATTTAGATCAAGAGGGATTTCCATTAATGAAAGTTTGGGTCGTTACAGTTACATTATACCTCACTTAAAAATAAATTATCCCTGGAAATTTGTTACTCAAATACCAACATATAAGGATACCTTTGACTCATCACATCCTCAGGTTCCCACATAACTTCTTAAAATTGGCAGTTTCTCTACAAAACATTAACCATGTGAGTGGTATTATTTCGTAGAACTTTATCTCCATGATCTAGAATCTCTATAAATTTTTCTTCATTAAAAAATATTTCTCCCATGATACAGCCTCTAATTTTAGTACATGTAAATGACCAGGTATGTACTTCCTCAGGAGAGATACATGGAACACATCATGAACTTGAGAGAGATTTTGTGAAATTGGTAATTGATAAGCTATAATCCCATTAGGATAAAGAATTTAAAAAAAGTGTGTCCTCACAATTTGAAATTACACCTCAAAAATAAATTGTGGATATTTGAAAATTCTATAATAGGAAATCCACATCATAGAAAGGGTCAATAAAACATCTACTTAAAAAGAGGGAAAGGAAAATATGAAGGTCATCATAAAACTAGGATTCTAATTAGGGGAATATTATTGTAAAGTAAAAATATGGACATAAAAGAGAATTATAACTATCAGTTTCTGATAGAGAATGATATAGAACATGGTGAATATAAGTTTAATGACCAAAAACCCAGACCAAATAGGTCTGAAAAAGGTCATTAATATCATCAGAAATGATGATAATAGGATAACATTTTATTTCAAAATCCATTGAGAATATATAATTAATTTATTTCATTTAATTATTATAATATAACTCTTTTTTTGCCTTGATCAATTTCTACTTAATTTCTTACTCCACAAAATGAAGTTGAAATTATAATGCCTAATGAACTGGTAGATCAAAAGATCCATAATGGAATGATAAGTCATTCCTTCTATATCTAGTTATCCTCATAAAAAAATGTCTTGTACAAGTTATTAAATACCCAAAAATCGTAATATGGTTAAGTAATACATTAATATCTAAAACCTCATCCAAAGTTCAATGTAAAAAAATTCAAAAATGGTTACCATTATGAGCCTTCAAAAATATTAAAATCCAAAAAAATTATGAATGAAGGTTGCTAAATTTTCAAAATCAACTTATCATTAATCTCCCAAATAACATGATCTAACTCTTAATTTTCAAACACCAAACATGTGAATATAATTATCATTTATTCTTTTGAAACATGGGAATAACCTGAATTACCATTAAACCTTAGTGAAAACATGAATGATTTCAGAAACTAACTCTTTCCCCATACCATAAATAGAATAATTATATAAAATCAAACCATAAACCACCTTTTCATCATATTAAAAATCAGTTCCAAGTTCATCAATGTTATCCAAACTATTTTATCACAATAAAACATCTATTTATCTCATTATTATCCCAACATCATGCACATATTAAGGGTTATCTTTTCCTTAATCATGTTTCCCAAAAAATATCACCTTAACACCTTAATCGCATTTCATGACTACTAGTAGCATTCAACGTATAATTTTAAATACTTATAGAAAAACTAAAGTGGAAAAATCCTTAGATGTTTCATTCTTCTATAATACCATAAAAGTACTCCTACAACATTATTCTTGAATTCCAATACATGAAAAATCAATAATTACACTTCATTCTTAAATCATTAACCAAAATTCTTCATTTTATTCCTTAAAACATCTTCCATCTCATATGTCATCTGTAGTTTCTTTATCATCAGTAATATAACCATTACTCATACAAACATGCCGATTTTATTAACAATATTTCCCCCTCAGGCATCGATTTTAAAAATTCCCATACATTCCAAATTTAAAACATTTAACCATTGATAATAACATAGGAATAACATTATTATTGTCCATTATATTAACCGAACCATTCACTTTTCCTTTGAAATTACTTTATTTGTTCCTTATTTTCCACACCCAAACCATTTTCCAATTCCTTTCAAAAATCTACTTTATGCCTCTTCCTACATTCTTTACATGAGGAAAATTGAAATTTCATTCCTCTAGGGTCACCATGGAACTCCATATTTTTCTTATTAGATGGATAATAAAATTTACCAAAGTTGAGATTATTGATCATATTATAAGATTATTTATTGGGAATAATAACAAGGTTTCACCTTCTGAATCCCATTTTATTTATTTTCTCACAAGGATGATCATTATATTCTCCATCACACTCACCATTAACATGAATACTCCTAGATCCATTGATTTTATAGAACCCATAAATCATAATGAGAGCAATAATTATCATAGTGGGAAACCACATAATCAAGAGAAATTTCTTATAAAATTTCAATCTATGACACCTTTGGTTTAATCATAGGTTATTCATAATCATTACTAAAATTATAGTGTTGTGACCTATAATTAGACATATACCAAGGGATCATACTCAAGGTATTACCATCCTAGTTTCTAAAGGTTAACTAAATCATGCTCTAATACCAACTATAATAACCCATACCATTCATACACATATATTTCATCTAAATGGATAGATATTAATTACATAACATAACAAAACCATTCCATAACTGTATGAGTTTAGTGTTATTGGAAACATAGAAACAAAAATAATTGGTTCATAAAACATCTACGTCATATTTACCTTATTCTTTCATAACAAGAACCCTTTTGACATATTATACTTAAAACCTTTATTCATCACCTAGGGAAGGATAGATAAGAATGGGTGAGCTTGTTTTATCAGTATGGATAAACATAGGATAAATCAATCCTTGATCACATGAAATCTTTAGATAAGAATAAGGCTATGTGATCACAAACAAAACTTATGATGTTTATACCCAACTTTTCATTGATCATAAATATGATTCATGGCATAAACATTGTCATTTCCAAAAATATGGACCATAAGAGTGAGAAATCAACATAAATAAATCATATTTCATAAACTCATGTTATAAAACTTCGAAACAACCATAAATATAGAAAACCATTTATTATATTAATTATAACTACCAAGACCATAAATATTGTGGATCAAGACACACCTGTTTCCCATAGTGGATCAGGATGCACCTCTTTCCCGTAGTTGATCAGGATGCACCTGCTTCCCATAGTGGATGAAGACAAGAAACTTGTTTCGCAATGTTATCTCATGAAACATAATTATTTACCCAATTAATTGTAGTTAGATATATAGCCCAAACATACTAAAATAAAAACTATACATTTGTGTTCTACAGGATAATAAATCATTCATTATATCAAAACCCATGAAAATAAATGGGTTTTATAAAAATTTAATCAATGCATAAGCCATGGGAAGGTAACGGTATTCACAAACATCATACCACCATAAACATAAACCATATTGAGAAAGAATAAGGATGGTTTCCTTGTATAATATCCTCGTTAAATAATATGTAACAACAAATAATACTATCTTAGATAAAAAAAATATTTTTAATGATCACTTGAAATAATTCTTGAGGGAAAATATCCTTTCCATTTTCAAATAATTTTTTTTAAATTTGTGCAATTACAAGGGAAAAAATTCCCATTGAAAATAACCTTTTCATATTGTATAGAAATATTCAAATCAGTAAGGTGAAATGAATTTGGGAAAATCCCCTCATACTGTATAATTAAATAAATATTCCTTCCATATTTTTGTTGTAAAAACTCAAAGAAAATCATTTAGAATACGAAAAAAATAATCATTTCAAACCATTTTTTTAAAATTAAATCATGAATAAAAATTAATTTAAAAAAATATTAAAATAATATTAAAAACATTTTTGGAAAAGTTTTTAGAAAACATAGACATGGAAGAAAAAGTTATTTTTAAGGGAAATTTTTAAAAAGATAATTTTTAAAAGAAATTTCCATATAAATAGAATATCATAGAAGTAATAATTAATCAAATGAATATATTATGTGTATGGGATATAAATATAAATAAAACAAGTAGAAGTAAAATATAAGATAATAATTATTCCTCCCAAAAATAATATTAACATGGAAAAATCAATGAAGTAGAAGTTTAACATAATGAATGGAAATTGAGTTAATAAATTCCTTACCTCTTTGTAATCAGATGAATCGTATGCCTTATATAAGTAAAAAAATTAAATTAAACATCTAATACTAAGAATATAATGATAGTAGTGATATAATATATCAAATGTAATTATATACAAAAATATAAAAATAAATAAGTGGTGAATAATGCATCTATCTCACAAATGTAAAAGTGAGACGAGAAACCCTTACCTCACACTTCCCTTTAGTTTTTATACTTTAGCCTAATGTATAAAGTTTTAAATAATGTTATTAATTCATTATAGAAATATAATTATATTTATAAAACCTTATATGATCCTTTTATAACATATTACCACTCATTAATTTATTATATTTTATTATTTTCATTGTTCTATGTGAATTCGTTTCTTGGTTTCGTGGTCGGTTTATTTTTGTATAATTATGGATTTTCTTATCAAATGGAAATAAAAATATAAAAGTGAAATGAAATGGAATTAATGAAGTTGCATAATTTTAAATTTTCTCATAAATCACATTTTTGGTTTGAGGATGATCCATTTGATAAAATATTAATGATAAATGTATAGTTAATTTTGGAAGTTTTTTTGACCATCAGGAACTAGTTGTATTTTATTTAGTATTGTGTATATATATTATTCCCAAAACATGAAATAAGTTATAATATACCTAATAAAATATGATACAACTCGAATAATAATTTTATAACCATTCTTAAATTTGGTAATGGAAAATGAAAAATCATTATCCACAGAGATGGTAAACCTTCATAATTTTGACTATGGTTTCGTTTCATTGAATAAGAGGAGTTAAGAAAAGGGGTGGACAGAAGATATAAATTATCAATATAAAATTATATTACATGTAATATACTAGATTTTTTATTCCTTGATGGGTGAAAGTCAATAAGAGAAGGTAGATAAAAAAGAAATTAAGAGAGTTTTTTTGGGAAAGTTACCTCTTGAATATCACCTCCTTGAAGAACCCCGTAACGAACTTGGAATTGGTCATTGGGTGATAACACGAGAACTTGGATGTGGGGAAAATGGGGGATGATATGGTTTGTTAGATATTTTATGATCCTAAATTCATGTGATGAGAAATTGGTGGTGAGGAGTGGTATTTGTACTAGAGGAGGGGTAGTTTTAAGTGATTAAATCATGACTATTTTATATTTAATGAAAACCACATTTTGGTGGAATTAATTACAACTAATTTTTTTGATAATTAATGATGTAAAAAAATTTAAGGTACATAAACACATAAAAACCCATTTAAGGATTTATTATTTAGGTATTTTAATCTTTTACCTTTTAACTTTAACCTCCTACATAATTTTACCTATACAAAGATAAATATTTTTTTACCATGATGAATTTTTTATGAATAAAAATTTAAACGACCTTATTAACTAATTTGGACCCATTTATTACAAATATTGAATCCATTTTTAAAAATTTAAAACACGTAATTTTTAAATTTACATTTAAAATTAAATCATGAAAACACAATGAAAATAAATTTTTTGAAGAAATGTGTTTTTAGGCCAAACATTTTACTTATAAAAAAAGGTATAAATATTTTATAAATTTAATTAATTAGATTATATCTAGCTAAAAATTACTTAATTTAATTTTAAGTTAAGTTAAAAACATAAAATTAATTTTAAATATAAATAAAATTAGTGTTTTATAACATTTTGTATTTTTACTACTTAATAAAAAAATAACCTTTTTAAAGAAATTATCAAAAAATTATACTAAGACAATTTTTAAATTTTGAATACGAAAATTATCCTAATTTTATCAAATTAATTTTCTGAAAGGGTCAAAAGTTAATATTATTTATTTTTTAAAAGAATAAAATAAAAATCTATTTATGATGAAAAAATATATTTGAAGAATAAATGACTTTACTAAAAATTTTGTACATAATAAAAAATAATTAATTAATAAATTAGAAATGTTTTGTGAAATTATATATTTCATAATTTAGTTAATTCAATTCATTCCCATAAATTTTATAGCTATGTTATTATGGTCATTTTAAAATAATAATGTTTTGGAGTTCGTTTAAGAATAGGATTTTTGTAAAAATTAATCCATAGAAGAGATTAAAATTATTTAAAATGAGACATACCATAAAATATTGTGGTTTTACAATTTTATCCCTCATTTCCATCAAATATCAAATTAAATTATTGGTCATGCGTACAAGGGTACTATAGCCTCCATATAGTGATATGATTCGTTTTCCATCGCCATCATTCATGGTTGGTTATTATGAAGGATATTTATATATGAGATTTATGTAATAATTATTCTTTTGTAAATAGAGAATATTATATTCTTTATGACCTTCCCATCCACTAGAAAATGATAATATCGCTCATGCGTACATGTGCATTATCACCTCAATGAAGCGATGTGATTTGTATTTCATTTATGTTTGACATTAATGATAATAAGGATATATTTAATGAATATATATGATATTTATGATATATAAATTATTTTACAAAGGCGATTTATAATTTTACTTTCTTTTATTCCTTTATCTCAAAGTGAAAAAATCACTAATTCATATGTACAGACTACCATCTGAATGAAGTGATATAATTCATTTTTCATCCATGATTTATTTTAATGGTTAGAAAAGTGTATATAATGATTAACTATGATAATTATAACATGATTAATAATATATATATATAACAAAACCATGATCAACGTGCATGGACTATAACTGTCAAACCGAAAAATACATGAAAAATAAAGAATCTAACACATAAAATAATGTTGATAATGGATGATTGTTAGTAAATGCGTGATAAAATGTTATAAGTAAACCTCGTATGATATTATAAGTATGATTATGGTTATATAATATATTTATAATAAATCTATATTTATTATACATGTGTTTTTAACACAAATAAAGTAAGATGAAACTTGAGGTGAGATATTTATGTTACAATATAATTTATTTTCACGATTGTTTATGTTAAATTTCCATTGGGTAAGATTATACGATCCTTATCAATTAAACCCCATATAATTTCTTCTCCTCTAGTTATTTTTGGGGTTTTCATGTTTTCCTTTAATTTTCCACACTTTGGTATGTAAAATAGTTTAGATAATATTTTTAAGAAAAGACAACTTTATTTCCTCATTAACAAGGAATCTTTTTCTTCCATGTCCATATTTTCTTTATAAGGTTTTCAAGAATTTTTTTAATATTATAAAATGATTCATTAAACTTATTTTTACCCATATTTAATTTTCAATAAAAATTGATAAAAATAATTTTACAGTCATTTTCTGAACAAGGTCTTTTTTACAAAAGGTGTGAATGAAATATTTCTTTCAATGTATACCGCATGATCGGTTGTTCCTATCATCATAAACAATCTTTAATTTGATGTTTACGTTACATGTTTCCATGTTTCTTTCTAAATAAATTTTTTCTATAATATTTTAGAAATTTATAGATTTTATATAAGTTATTTTAAAATGAAATCAGTATTTTCCTCAAGAAAAGTTCCAATGATCTTTGATGTGGTCTTATTTTTTCATAGTTTTCTACATCTTTTTAATTAATTTTTAATGAATTTATTGTAATATTTTTCACTTTTTACAAAATATCCACACTTTCGTATATTTATAAATAAATTTATTAATTAATCAAATTTTATAATTAATTTTATATTTTAAACCATTAATCTCTCCATTGGTGGTATAATTTTTTAATTATCAAATTAATTTTTTATGTTTTAATTCTACTTAAAAATGTTATCTTTATTTAGTTATTAAATCACATCTTTTTATTTTAATGTATTTACTTAATAGGTAACAAATTAACTAACTTCTCTGATTGTTAATATTAATTAGTTTTTAATGTTAGCTTTATGTAGTGAAATTATTAACTAGCTAATTAATTTAATTTTTAGTTTCTGTTTTATTAGTTTCATTAATTTATTTATGATTATAAACATCTTTTTATTAAGTCTCAATTTTTTTAATTAATTGTTATTTTTAATTAATTATTTAGTTTGTATTTTATTTTGTTTTTAATCTATTTTTAATCATTTTCATTTTTTCTGCATATCGTGTCACCGATTTAGTCCATCGGTAGGTTTAGCTACTAATACCCCTTTGCAAAATTTTAATAATGCACCAACTTTCGGTAACTCAACCTACGAACACATAAACATTGACTACCCTTTGCTATTGTCGATGACTCAATCAGTCATTGACGCAATTCCTCATCACACACTGTTTCCACTGCCTTTAATAATTTTTTTATTTAATTAATTGAATCTTTAATTTTAACCTTAATATTTTAATTTATGTTTTTTTAATTATTTTAACCCAAATAAATTTAATTAATTAATGCATTTAATAAAAATTTAATTCTGTATTGCGAATGTTTACTTTCAGAAGTTAAAATAGTAATCTTATTTCTTTCTAGTTTTTTTTCTATTTTATTTTTTATTTTCGTTTATGTATATTTTTTTAGTTTTATTTTTTAATTAGTTAATCAATTAATAAATTTATTTAATCCTTAAATATATTCATGTTTTTAAATATAAGTTATTTTGTGTGCAGTTATTAATTTGAGTCACTAACACTCTGTCAGAGCTTTATTTAGTCCCCCATTTTTTTAGTTTGATGTATATTTTAAATTGGATAATCAATTAAATGTTTATCTTAATTAATTTATGTTCTTGTTTTAGTTTTAGTTTTCTTGAATTAATGGTTCTTATATTTGTTTGTAGGTTATTTATAACTCAGCGACCAATACCATTTTAATTTTCTAGTGTTGGTAGCACCAAATTCATTGACATGCTATTATTTAACATTATTGGTGAGACCAACATGCACCATTTCTTCATTGCTACTAATCCTATCCCATTTTTCCCCTCCTGCCTCCACCCTGTTTCACCTTCCGACAACAACGGTTCAATATCATCACCTTTTTGCATCGAGGACTCCCTTTTTCTTCTCTGTTATCGATACAGTTCCTCTGCTCATCACTTACGTACATCTTTAGTGAGAATGACGATGTAACCTACTGATAGTCTTCCCCTTCACTTCTTCGTACTCAAAAAACACTGATATCCCTCCTCCACCTATATCATCTACTAACAGTTATAATTTCACCCTACAACTCACTGTTAACACAACTGTCATTGTAGACTTGAACAATATCAGACTCTAACCAAATTAGTACCAGATCCATCGCCACCATCTGACCAAATGAGTCGAGCCTTACTGGAAGGGGGAATAGAACCCACCAAATCATAAGTAGAGTCAGGCCACCTTATAGCTAGATTGCGATCCACCACTACCAAAATCCTCTCAAACCAGATCTGAAGTTCACACCTGCCTATGCCTCTGCAGGAGAATATCTAGTCACCACACACTACCACTGTTTGAAGAACTCACTGAGGAAGAAGCATCCAAGTGAACCCAGATCTTCCACTGGGTTTAAGAGAGTCGATGTATCCTGCCTCCACATCCACTTGGTGATGGAAGAGTTGTTGGTGTCATCGTCAGAGGTTCTACAGAGAGGTGATGCCTCCACCATGGCGAAGCAGCACCGATCGGGAAGTTAGAGGAAAAATCCCCCATGTGCGCCGAGGAAGGAGATAAAGGTTAGGAGGATAAGTTTAATTAATAAATAATATTAATAAATAATTAAAATGAAAGTAATAATTAAATAAGATAAAATATAAAATATAAAACTAATAAAATATATTAAACAAAAATAATTAATAATAACTTATAAATTAACGTAAAATAAATAAATTTTAATAAAATACATTAATTATAATTTAACATTTCAAATTAAATAATTATAATTAAAATAATAAAATTTATAAATCATCTTAATTAATAATAATCTATTCAGAAAACATAATAAAAATAAAATAACTAAATACTAATATTATTAATTTAATAAAATAATTTAATAAATGATAAACTATTAACATAATAATTTTATCTAATTATAAAATAAATAAATTAATAACTTTTATAATAAAATATATAATATAATTAATAAAGTAAATAAAATAAACTATTAAAATATCTATCAATTAATAACAATTTTTTATAAAGTAATAATTTAATCTAATTTATAATATAAGGAAAAATTCAAACTTTTCCTTTCATACTTTTTTTATTATCCCTCTATTTTATGATGTGAAAATATGTGCAGGTGATGAAGATGCTTCCAGATTCACTCCAATACCTGTACGTGAGTTAGTTACATGAGGTTTGATAAACTGACCTGTGACGGGGTGAAAAGGCATCGGTGTGTGATTGCATTGTGATAAACTGATATATGTTGGTGAATTTAGTGGGTGAATTTTGACAGATGACGGAGGATACAAAAGTAGAGCATTAAAAACTGGACAAGGGACTCTATTTATGATTCCACACACACATCCTTCAAGAGCATTAGAGAAGATCTTGGAGACTCGAGATAGCCTGGAGGTGAAGTATACTGAGAGAAAAGTAACACTAGGGGAGTTCATCCTCCCTCTTATTCTTAATTTCTAATACCCAGTAATCATATCTTTTCATGGTAAACAATATGAACATAGTTTAAAATTCCTAGCTTAGGTGTTTTAAACATTGTTGGTTTATCCTTTAAATTCTTCAATTTATCCTTGTTTGACATCAGAATTGATCGGTGAGATCTATTCTAATGTTCATTTAAATTTTTGACACCATACATTCTTTAAAAAAAATTACAGCTTCATGTTCAATCTGTGAGATTGAACTTGATTATCATATTGTGGAAACATTACATCATTATTGTTGGAGTTTTATGGCAAGTTTTATTTCAATTATATTCTTTATAAAATTCTAAACCATCGATGATCTATGGAGTGGTGAACTCTAAAATTCATACTTCTGTTTGATATATATTCTCATGATGAAGACATATCATTCAAATTTTAAGGTGTGATTCAATAAAATTCAGTATAGAATTCATTCATTTAACCTACAAATTTATAACTCCTGAGTGTCTTTCTTGATCTGTTGCTACTTTGTCTTTGTTACTATGTATTAGTTCATTGTTTTACTTTAGTTTATCAGTACTTTAGTGTAAAATTTATTTTCATATATTAATTATTGTTTTCTCATACCTGTTCATAAAAATATAAAAAAAATATTAAAATTAAAAAAAATAAAAAAATGTTTCCCCCACTGCTAACAACAGTGGGGTTTATAGTTTAAAAACCTTAAAAAATCGCGATCCTTCTCTATGGTTCGACCATGCACCACTTTTCTAGTGTAGGTCTATAAATAAAATTTTGAGGGTCAAAATGACCTCCAGATCACAAAAAAAATTGCACCATTGTCGGGGAAGGCACGAACTGAGTGTTTTAATCGTTATAAAATCTAAAAAAAATAAACACATAAAAATTCATATCAAAAATATGATAAACAACTGTGAATTTTTTGCTACTTGAACTTGGAATAGATTTCCACTAGTTCTTTTTGGAATTGTGTGTATGTTTAACCTATTTTGTTTTAAAAATTGAAGTACATGGGGATTGGAATCAATTTGGACATTATTGTGTATGTTGTGGTTGTTATGGACACATTGTCTAGCATTGTGTTTATAACCTGCCACAGTAGGCTCCTAACATTGAATAAAATGAACAATTTGAGTCTAATCCTGAATTCCTAGAAAAAATTGAATTAATTTAATCCAAATTGGATGCTAGGGAGGATATTTGGAACACTTAGTTAAACCATAACCCATAACTTCAATATAAATTCACTCAAGAGAAATATCATAAATTGAAATGATTAGAAAACATGCTCTTATAATTACAGATTAGGTTTAACAAATATGAATAATCTGAAATTAATGAAGTAAAAAATGTTTATAAAATATTTGAAAATGTAAATGAAGAGTAAAGGGATTCTGAAATTGGGAAACAACAATTTTATTTTGAAGAATCTGAATTTGGTAAACTAAATCTGCAAATAAACAACTCACAGAATGAATAACACAATATTGAAATTCTCTAAATGAACTTAATTGTAGTTATGTCAGATAATTCTAAAAAAGAACTAAAATATATTGAAAATGAATACCTAATTCTCTTCATGATTCATACTTTTGAGAAAATCACTATTTTAGAAGATTTGAAAATCTAATCACTCAAGTTGAAGAGAATTTGAAAAAAGGTAACTTGAATGTTAAAAACTCGTCACCCAATATTTTTGAAATCCTTACTAAAAAACTTGAACTGAAAATGGGAATTATTTTGGAAGATTACATAAATTGGAAATCATAGAATCTGATATTTTTGAACGTCAACTAAAAACCACTCTTTCTTGTTTTGAAATTTCAACCGTAATAATTTTATAAATGTTGTTGGATGATGATTATGATGGAATAATGTTTGAATATAGGGTTATTTAGGAACTATAACTGCCATACTTTCACACTGATCAATATTCTGAAACATTTTGTACTAAATTGAAAAGTATTATAGTCTTACCTAGGGAAAATTGTTTAAATTTTAGCAATATAGAAAATGAATTCTTGAATCTGAATTGAACAATCATTCCCCTATTACTGAATTACAACAATCAACATACAATGTTTTAAAGTGTTAATTTATTGTATATAAAATTAAAGGATCATTCGAACACAGACATGATCATTCAAGAATAATTGATTCTTCAAAAGTAGTGTTTGTTAATTTCTTGTTTTTATTGAGGAAATTTTGGAAAAGTTTTTTAGAATTGTAAAATCTGATTAATCTAATTTTCAAATAAAATCTCTTCCTTGTTGTCCACAATACTAATCATTTGTGTTGGGTGATCAATTTTTTGCAAGAGTGTTAGTGGATTGGGAGAGGAACCATTTTTTAATGATAATTTAGAAACTCAACATAATTCTTTGGTTGAACCACTTCATGAACCTATCAGGGAAAACTCATCCTATAGAACCCCTAATCATGAGTTTTCTTTGTATGAAATTAATTTGGAGAGCTTTAAATTAAATGACATAACTTTAGAAGCATCCATTTCATTGTTTTCCCTTCTTTAAATTTATAAATTTTGTCAAATCTAAACTTATTCTAGAAGTGGACAACATACCCACCATGATTGACTCTGATTAACAAATTTTCATTCCTAAGCTTGAATGTTTCTTGGTAGAGCTTGAGGGAGTTAATTACTTTTCACCTGAATCTAATTTTTTTGAAAATACTAAAAATGTAGATTTGAGTGATTAACTTTCTACTCAACCTGGAGACTCCCTCAATCAATTTCTTAATGATTAAGGGTGTTTCTTAGGGATATTTTCAAGCAAGATGGGAGTCAAGCTTTTTATTAGTTTTCTTGATTCCTATATAATTCATTATTTTGTTAAGAACATTTGGGCAGTAAATATGTGGTTGTATATGGATAGGAAACCACACCCATCTAGAGACTACAGTTAGTTCTAGGTGAGTCTAGTAGGGGACTATAAATCTAGCATTGTATGGGAGGAAACCCATGATTTTCCTTATTTTCAATATATAAAAAATCTAGTACTAAAATAAGGTCTTACTGAAGACATAAAATTAAATGTTTCATGGGATTCAACACATAGTTCTTGTTTTATACTTTTCTTTGTTTCATTTTTACATTAAATAAAAATTTACTTGTTGTTTTGCTTACGCTATATTTTGTGGGATATGTGTACTTGTTCTACCAACTTTGTGTTTTTTTATAGAAGTTTATAGAGTTGGTTTCATAGAGGAGTAAAATTACCATGTTGGAGATTTATTTGGAAAAACCTTATCAGTGAAGTTATTTATATTTAAAATTCATTTTTTCTACTCCTGTTTACATTGAAAAATTCCATTGTACACATATACTGTGTAAAAAAATTCTTCTCCCTAAAAAAATTCTTCTTCCTGACATGAGCCGCTTAAAAAATCTAATACATGTCTTGTTAGAATTTAAAATTTTTCTATATATCATAGTACTAGATTGTTAAATTAATTTATGCATCTTCTTCCTTGCTGAAATATTTAATTTCATTATTACTAAAACCATTCATTGCATGAAATTAAGTGTGGGGGGTACGTGAAAACATGTTGTTATCTTTTTGAAGCTGTTTGTATCTATACTGTGTTTAGCGTGACTTTGTCTGCTCTAATAAATATCTATTTGAACCAAAAAAATTAAATTACTACACCAATTTCACTGTGTACTTACATGCTCATATACAACTTTTTGAGTTTTATTTAAAATATTTTCCACTTACTTTAATGATGATGCATGTAATATTATTGTAAAATAATTTTGGGGCAAACCTTTTAATTTTTATCTTTAATGTGACTCCTTATACATGTCATTAATCTACTAAATTGAAAAACTATTTTGAACTTTATAAGCCTAATTATTGTCTTCACTATATTTGAAATTCCACATTGAGGAAAAAGTTGGGTTTTACGTGTGGGGGAGGGGGTTAACTTATGATGATCTAAACTATGCTTATTGAAAGACATTCAATTTCCACACACTTCAAACGTTTTTTAAAAAATGGTTAAATTTTTTCAAAATTCTTACACAATTTAGGTTGTATATTGTAATTCAATTGAGTCTTGCCTAAAGATAATTCTTGACCAATAGTTAACATCTTCTTTGAATCTGATATTAATATGGTTGAATGATTTATGAGTGAATTTACATAGTTATTTAATGAAAATTTTGGTTTAGGGACTAATTTTGAGAGTGATATGGGTATCATTTTTGAGGAATTGTTATCATAACCTTAGGAACTAAAAATTTGAACTCTTTCCTAAGGGACAGACCTTTCTTTTAATTATTAAAAACTCATCACTTTAGTGGTTTAATCTAAATATTTCTCATATTAATCTTTTGGAGCTAGAGTAATTTGGGATTTGGGATCCCACGATGATCTTCTGAGACCCAAGACACTGGGTGCATTTCTGTTTACTACAAGTCATCTATAAATTTTGAATAAGTGAATTTTCACAGTGATTAGCCCAAGTTGAATGGCTTGGAAAAATAAAATAAAGTGCCTAGGGTAAAAAATGTGTTTATTAATGTGATGGGAATGATTAATTCCAAATGAAGAAGGGGAAAATAGGTTTATATGAGAATCATTTAGGTTATATCAATTAGGTGATTCAAAAAAAATTATTTATTTTTGGAACCTAAGAAAGAGTCAAAGTAAAAAGTTCCTCTTATTAAGTTCTTAATTCTACTATCTTTTTAACTTTTTATTACTCTTGAATTTAGATCTTAGACGTGAATAGAAATAAATCATAAGGTAGTTTCATATATGAGGTAGGACATCTTCATTAGTGAATGATTGTTTTCTCCTTTAATTACTCAGTAATAGATTGAAATTAAACAAAGCTCGATTTCAAGTTATCTTTTCAAAAGCCTACTGACAGTTCTTATCCTCTATTTTAAATTTTTTGGACATGATTCATTTTGAGCTTAATCGTAAAATTTTTTGTTTCACAAGATTAATTAAGCATGAGATTGTTTGAGGATAAACAATGCTTAAGTGTGGGGGAATTTGATATAGTCTTATTTTTACAAAGTTTTCAACATCTTTTAATTAATTTTTAATGAACTCATAATAATATTCTGCACTTTTTACTAAATAATCACACTTTTTTAATTTTATAAATAAATTTATTAATTAATCAGTATTTATAATTAATTTTATTTTTTAATTCATTAATCTCATCATTTGTGGTACACTTTTTTAATTCCCAAATTAATTTTTTATGTTCTAATTCTACTTAAAAATTATTTTCTTTATTTAGTTATTAAATTAAATATTTTTAGTTTAATGTATTTACTTAATAGGTAACAAATTAACCAACTACTCTAATTGATAATATTAATTAGTTTTTAATTTTAGCTTTATGTTCTGAAATTATTAACTAGGTAATTAATTTAATTTTTAGTTTAAGTTTAATTTTTTCATTAATTTATTTAAGTTTAGAAGCTTATTTTTTATTATTTCTCAATTGCATTAATTAATTATTTAGTTTATATTTTATTATGTTTTTAATATTCTTTTAATAGTTTTCATTTTTTTTTGCAGATCTTGTCACTGATGCGGTCCATAGGTATCTTGAAATACCGATACCCCTTCCTTTTCCACTTTTTAATAATGCACCAACTATTGATAGCTCAACCTACCAACACTGAAACTATCACTACCCTTTTCTACTGTCAGTGACTCAATAAGTCACCGATGTAATTTCACCTCACCCATTTTTGCCTCTCCCTTTAATAAATTTATTTTCATTTAATTAATTGACACTTTAATTTCAACATTAATCATTTACTTTATGTTTTTTTTAAATTAGTCTATCATAAATCAATTTCATTAATTAACATGTTTAATAATAATTTAATTATGTAATCCGAATGTTTACTTTCAAAATTTAAAATAGTAACCCTATTTCTTTTTAGTTATTTTCTCTATTTGATTTTTAATTTTAGTAGAAGTCTCTTTATTTAGATTTATTTTTTTATTAGTTAATCTATTATTAAATTTAATTAATTTTTAAATTTATTTATGTTTTTAATATAAGTTCTTTTGGGTGATGTTATTAATTTGAGTCACGGACGCTCTATCGGTGCCTTATTTAGTCAACAAAATTTTTTGGTTTAATTATTATTTTAATTTTGTTAATAATTTATGTTTTTATCTTAATTAAGTTATGTTTTAGTTTTAGTTTTATTTAATTAATTGTTTTTATATCTATTTTTAGGTTAATTTTGAGTCACCAACCCATCCTATTTTAATTTTCTAGTGTCAGTAGTGCCTGAGTCACCAACATACTATTATTTAACATTGTCGGCGAGACCAACATGCACCATTTCTTCATTTCTACCGATGCCCCCCCATTTTTCTACTCCTGCCTCTACCCTATTTCACCTATCGACACCAATAATTCAATCTCATCACATTTCTACATCCGTGACTCCATTTTTCTTCTCTACTACAGACGCAGTTCTTCTACTCATCACTTGCTGATGCACACTGTCACTGAGAGAGATGATGCAACCTACGTAAACTCTTCCCCTTCACTTCTTCATATTCGCAACCCACTAACATCCCTCCACAAACTATACCAGCTACCGAAGGTTGTAGTTTCAACCTCCAACTCATCATTAACACATCTGCAATTGTAGACTCGAACCAGATCAGACTCTAACCAAATTAATACCAGATCCATCAACATTATTTGACCGAACTAGTCAAGCCATAATGGAAGGCGGAATTGAAACCACCAAATCAGAATCAGATTTGGGCTGGCTTGTAGCTAGACTACGATCCGCCTCTACCCAAATTATCTCAAACCAAATTCGAACGTCGTGCCTGCCTAAGCCACTATAGTAGTGGTTTTGGTCACCACACGCTACCACTGCTTAAAGAACTCACTGAGGAAGAAGAAGCGAAGCAAACCCATATTTGTCGTTGGGATTAGGATAACCGATGGAGTTTTTCGTTGCTACCACTAGGTGATGGAATATCCACGAGTGTCGTCGGTGGAGGTTATGCAGAGAGGCGATGCCTCCACCATTGTGAAGTAGCATCGATCGGGAAGTCATAGGAAAACCTCCCCCTGTGCACTGAGGAAGGAGATAAAGGGGGGGGAGGAAAAGTGTAATTAATAAATAATAATAATTAATTAACTGAAATAAAATTAATAATTAAATATGATAATAAAAATAAAATATAAAACTAATAAAATAAATTAAAATAAAATAATTAATAATTACTTATAAATTAAATTAAAATAAATATATTTTAATAAAATTCATTGACTATAATTTAACATTTCATATTAAATAATTTTATTTAAAATAATAAAATTTAGAACTCAAAAAAATAATTAACCCATCTTAATTAATAATAATCGAATCTAAAAACATAATAAAAATAAAATAACACAATACTAATCTTATTAATTTGATAATATATTATAATAAATACTAAAATATAAACTTAATAATTTTATCTAATTATAAAATAAATAAATTAATAACTTTTATAATAAAATGTATAACAACATTAATAAAGTAAATAAAACACTATTAGAGTATCTATTAATTAATTAAAATTTATTAAAAAGTAATAATTTAAAATAATAAATTATATAAGTAAATATTAATACTTTTCTTTTTATAACAGTTTTTTAGTATCCCTCTGTTTAAAATGTGCAGATACATATAGGTGATGAAGATGCATCTATATTCACTCAAGAACCTATCTTGGAGTTAGTTATGTGAGGTTTGATAAAGATACCTATGATGTGGTGAAAAAGCGCATGTGGAAGTTGCATAGTAATGAAATGATCTATGTCGGTGAGGTTAGTGGGTGACTTGAAGTGGATACTGGAGGATAAAAAAGTAGAGCAGTAGAAGCTGGACAAGGGACACTCATTCTCAATCCACACACACATCCTTCGAGAGCAGCATAGCAGATCCAGGAGACTCGAGAGGACCTAAAGGTGAAGGATCCCAAGAGTAGAGAAGTACTAGGGGATTTCATCCTCCCTATTATTCATAATTTATATTACCTTTTAATAGGATTTTTTCACTATTTGTAAACAATATGGTCGTAGTTTAAAATTTCTAGCTCAGTAATTTTAAACTTTATTGGTTTATACTTTAAAATTTTCAATTTATCCTTGTTTGACATCAGAATTGCTCTACGAGATCAATTCTAATGTTCATTTAAATTGTCCATGCCTTAATATATTTAAAAAATTCATAGTTTTGAGTTCCATAAGAAATATTGAACTTGATGATCATCTTGTGGAAACATTAACATCATTACAGTTGAAGTTTTAGGGAAAGTTGTATTTCAATTGTATTCTTTATCAAATTCATAATAGTTGATGATCTTTGGAGTGGAGAACTCCAAAATTCAAACTTTTTTTATGTATCTTATAGTGAGGAATATTTATCATTAAAATTTTAAGGTGAATTCAATAAAATTTAGTAGATTATTCATTTATTTAAAAAGAAAATTTAGAATTCTTGATTGTCTTTCTTGATCCGTTACTCCTTTGTCATTGCTTCTATGTATTAGCTCGCTATTTTTCTCTAGTTTATCAGTAATTTAGTGTAAAATTTATTTTCTTAGTTTAAATATTTTTTTCTCATACCTTCTTATAAAAATAAAAATAGAGTAAAAAAATAAAAAATGTTTCCCCCAATACTCACAATAGTGGGGTTTATAGTTTAAAAACATTAGAAAACTCACATGCCTTCTATGTGCTTTGACCTTGCACCACTTTACATGTGTAGGTCTATAAATATAATTTTGAGGGTCTTGATGACCTCCAGACCACATAAATATTTTAATGGTATTTTAATCTATGATAAAAATCATTGGTGTTAACTATGTTTCACTGGGGATATGATACAATGATACAATACTTATTATTTATCTTGGTGGTTACTGATTATGATGATGAAACATGACTAAAAATCTAGGTTTATCCATCACTATGATTTATCAACACTAGTTAAAATCACTAATAAAGGTCCCCATTATTAGTACTAGAAAAAGTGTTGATAAAGAGGGCTTTTATCAGTGCTTTTTTTAACAGTGATTAATGGGCTATTTATCAGCACTAATAGAAAAGTGCTGATAAAGGGGACCATTATCAATGATACTAAAAAACGGTAATAAAGGGGACTCTATATGAGTGATAATAAAAAATCACAGATAAAGGCAGAACCTTTTTCAGCACCAATAAAAAAGAACAGATAAAGGGGAACCTTTATCAGCATTTTTTTACTAGCACTGCTAAAGGGTATATTTAATTAAAAACTTCTTTCATTAAAAATAATATATCAATATATAAATATATCTATATTTATATAAATATAATATACTTTAAAAAATTTCACTTAGATAAGGATAAATACACATTTACACTTAATATATAATATATTTAGTGAAAATGACTCATAAAATAATTAAAAAATATTATTAATTAATAATTTTTTAATTGTTTTCGATTAATTGTAATTTGAAAACAAATCAATGAAATAAAAATTAAATTAATTAATTAATAATCTAAGATAAGTTGAAAACATGACTTCAACTTCAAAAAGCCATAACTTTGGATCTGGATATCCGTTTAGGCTGTACCACATGTCAAATAGAATCCAGAAGTGATATCTATACCATGGTTACCTCACGAAACCCTAGTATCTATTTTTTAGATTCTAAAAGTGCCAAAAGTCCTCCAAAACTGAGTTTTTAGTCGAGGAATCGCTATTTTTTAACATTTTATGAAATTTCAGCCTTGTTTAAGGGGGGTATTATTGTCTTTTTCAGTAGAGACTGAATTTATTCCAAAGAATTACATTCATATTTATATTATGGTTTGGAATTCGTATGAATATTCATAATTTGTTTTTATTTACAATTAAATATTTTTCATATTTTCTTCTATTTACTAATAATAAATAAATTTTATATATACATATTTAAACATATTTATGTAAAATTTTATTTTTAAATATATGAAAAAATTTAAATAAATATTTATTATTCATTTTATTTAAAATAAAAAACTATCCATTTTATTTACATTATAAAAATGCATTAATATGTATATATATAACTATACAAGTATTTCTTATATATAAAAATGTGTTTGTCAATAAAAAAATATATATTTATATGTATATTATAATATATGTAAATAAATACATATTTTGTAAATATATTTTTGTGTATGTGAGAAATAGAAATGTATACTTGGGTGTGTTAATATGTGTTTGTGTGCGTTTGTGTGTGTTAAATAATTTAATTTATTTATGAGAAAATGATGACGCAGTAATAACCATATTAATGAAATATTAAAATAATTGATATTATAAGTATCAAAATAAATGTAATTAGAGACTTTTAATAAATTAAAATATTGTTTTTGTTTAATATGACATGTTAGGGTTGATTAAATGTATTTATTTCTAAGTAATAAAGTTGTTAGGACTTTAAAAAAAACAATTGTTAAATAATGTCAAAATTAACATAAATGTTTTTTTAAAACAAATACAATATTATTGGTTGATATAATGATCTATAAAATCTATAGTTCGGCCAAATGACTTATACAATGATATTTGTATCATTAATTAAAGACTTGGGGTTATCTTGAATGTTTATAGTAAGTTTATTAACCATATAATATAAAAATACAATGAGACATGGTAAATGTCTAACCATTTAACTAAGAGTTAAATCTAAAATATAATTTTAATATAGTGACCCAAACCTCTCTAAAACCTATTGGTTGAGTGGTTTTTGACCCATCCCCACCTTAGCCTTTAAATAATTCATTTTGGAGCCATTATAATGTAACAACCCGATATTTTATGATAAGTATTCTCTTTAATTTATTTGATTTCATGTGTTTTATGCTACAACAAGATTATCTTGTGCTATACGCCACACTGTATTAGCTTGAACTATACACAACACAATTCTTGGATCATGTTATACACAATTTCAAGTTCATTTGATAGAATTTATTCTACGCAACATTGATTGTATATATATATATATTGAATGTATAAATGAAAAATGGTTGGATTCTATTATAACGAAACAACAAAGGAGTCTTGCACTATACGCAACCCTGACTTGGCTTGCATTACACGCAATCGCGACCTTCTTCGATAGCGTGTGTTGTACGTAATACCGGGTTTTACTAAACAACGATATGTTATTATAATATTATTATTAACTAGCCGTTATGAATAGTATTAACTAAAATTTGAAATTTATAACATTATTATTCATCTTACACATGTTCTAGAACATGGTATAAGAACAAAATAATTTTTTCGGGTAAAATAAGTATTTTTCAAAAAATGCAGTTTTGCCTCCTTTTGATGGCGCACCCACTTTAAATCTAGTTTTTGACATTTTTATAAGTTCAATTTTATAAAATAAAATTATTATTTGGAATCAGGATATAAAATATTACCTTAAATAAATTTTTCATATTATTCTGATAACTTTCATATTTGAATGAATAGTAAAAACACGCTATATTTTAATTAAAAACAACTTTTTTCATCGTAACAAATTATGTGGTTAAATTATAATATTGAATGGTTTTAAAGTATAAATAGAATATATTTTCACCATTTAATACAATTTATGTCATTATCATTGATTTTACCTTGACTTCATAGGTTAAATCAATTCAATCTTTTGCAATGTTTTAGAGAAAAACTCGTTTTCTTTCGACAACGGGATTAATTTTAATTTAATTTCTGAAAATTTTGTGTAATGAATTTGGAAAATTGGATTCCATATTTGGAATCAGTGGGTCCAAATTATGTTAATAAGCAACTTTTTATTTTGGGAATTATGAATAGTAACTACGGTAAATTTTATTTACCATAGTTAAAGGTAAATCGGGTAATTAAGGGTAAATATAATATTATACAATTACACTAACACATGCCAAAATTATATTGGATGGCTAAAAGTAGACCCATATAACCTAAGGGTCGGATTAGATTCATTTTATGGTCTTTTGACCATGAAAATAATTTAATTATTATTAAAACCAAAGAAAGTGACAACATGTCACTCTCTTAAATCTTAGAAGTATAATAATTTTAATTTAGTGATAACCATCATAAAACATTAAACATAAATAGTCTACAGAAAGATAATAAAATTATATACATCATGATAATTTATTTAGAATTTTTAGGGATTAAATAATTTTCATTAATAGTGATACATTAATGATACAGAAATTATTTATTAATTGAAAAATCAGTAATATAGTTTTTATTGAAATAATAATACCCATTAAAAGGCCCACAAACCTAACCAAAACTTATTGTTAGTGTATATCTACCCCATATTCATACAATTGCCTAATATATAACCGTTTGGAGCCTTATAAAAGTGATTATGACACTTATATTATTTTATTTTAAATGATGCCAAAGTTGTCACCTTCATAATTTAATAAATATAAAAAATTAAATATTGTGATTTTAAGATGATAAATTCGAGTAAAAGTATTATTGTGAATGTTAATAGATTTATATTCATCATAGGATTTTATTTTTAATTTTTATGCAAAAAATATGTATATTAAATAATTATACAAAAATGTAGTAGTAATTTTTTTATTAAGAGATAAACCAAATAAATGGTTTTAAAAATAATAAAATAAATATTATATGAACTATTTAATGTGATACACTAATTTTATAGATACATATGACCTTTTATGAATCTATTAAAGGTTTTATTTCGAACATATATTCTGTATATATTTTATTTAAATTCAAATAAATGAATAGTGTCAAAATTGACACTGTTGTTATTTTATAAAAATAACATATTATAAAATTGTTTAAAAATCACAAAAATATTTAAAAATTATAAATTTATATTTATATGGTCTATAATTATATAAAGTAACAATTTATGGAAAATTAACAGCAAATAAGTTATTATTTGTTATAATTTAAAATTTAGAATTTTATTACTACAAATAAACATAAATAGATTAAATGAGGATAAATCAAAATGATAAGGTTCAAAATAAGATTAAAACATTTATAAATATGATTGGTTGATGATATTAAAACCCTATATCATATAATCTTCGAATATGAATCATTTTTGGAGGTTTTTAAGTGGGTTTAGATTTATTATAAATTAATATTTTTAAGAATTCCAAAGGTGCCCCTCTCCTCCCTTATGAAAGGGCACCTCCTCCCTCTCTTCCTCATACCACATTGAGCCTTCAATCTCGGCCAAAACCTGCCCATTTCACTTCTACACTTCCCTAGAAACATCCTAGAGGTTTTGGTCTTTTTGAAATACCAATCTTAGTGCCCTAAGAGGAGGTTTCAAAAAGGCGTGTCGAAAGAATAGGTAATATCTATTACCGATTATTTCAAATTTATTTCTTCTTCTACTTCTTATTCTTTAGTTGTTTCATTATGAAGTAATAACATCATTATAACTCATATAATTATGTTTTATTATAAGTATGAAACAACCCTATTTCACTATCTATCCATCCTACATAAAATGAAATCACCGTGCGTGCGTAGGTACAGAATACCGTCTCCACGCCGTGGTGTAATCTATTTTCCACCATAACCTTACTTGGATGGCTATAATGGTGTAAATAATGACTATATATGATTATTTTAAAGTTATATTTATTCTTAAATAGTATACATACACTCCAATACAATTCCCCGATCACGGTAATGATATCATTGCTCATGCGTACGTACAGACTACCGTATCCATGAACACGATGAGATTCATTTTCTATGATTAACCATTCAAGAATGATTATAAAGTATATATAAGGAATAATAATGAAATATATGGAATAAAAATGCTATTTTATTTATGTATATATATATGTATGTCATCTATTTAATTTCATTCAACTCAATAAGGAAATGAAAACAGCGTTCATGCGTACGTACGGCCTACCGTCTCCATGAATGGTGTATTTCTTTCCATTTATCGATCTATTATATATATTTATATTATGAATTTATATTATATATAAATCATGTTTTATATTCTGGAATGAATTAATCATGATCTAAGTAATCATATGAATAATTACAAGTCAAAACACGGACGACAAATGAAACAATTTTAACCAAAACGCACTTTAACATGGAATTTACAAAAGAACAGGTAATATAAAGTCATAAGTGAACCATATATGATATAATAACAATGAATATGATTATGTAATAAGTCAATAACATTATTTAAATCATTATAGAGGAGGTTCGGACACTTACGAAGCAAATCAGACCTAAGGTAAGGGATAATGTTGCAAATCTCATTTTTATCTGAGATTGCTTATTCATAAGTATTTACTAGGGTTATTTATATCATCCATGTAAATGTTTTATAAAAGTGTTTTCATGTATTTTTAAAGTCCTTTTTACCCATTTTTGACTTTTACTACATGGTATGTATGGAATCTTACTATTACGAGGTATTTTTTGACATTTCTGGCAAAAGTACGAGAAGAATGTTTTTTTTAACTTATACGGCACGAATGGATTTTTACTGTTTTATAAAGCCTTATTTGCATGAAGCTTCCTTAAAAATATTTCATGACTATTTTTAAAAAAAATATCTTTCTTTTAAAATAGCATGACATTTTGTGAAAAGAAAATGACTTTAAATATGAAAGGATATTTTCCTAAAGAATTCATTTGAAGTGTTTTATCAAAACCATTTTCAACTAAGATGACATTATTTATTATGTGTATGTTTCAAGTATAATGTATCTATGATTTACATGGTTTCACTTTTCTTATTATGAAATGATATCCATTTCTTTTATATGGATTATGTGATGATGGGATGATGTTTATGAAACCCATTTTATTCGTTGGGTTATTATGAATGATGTATGTTTATTTTGTGGAACAATTAAGAATTATTTCATTACGAGATGGGTGGGACCTATATCTCCATCCAATGAATTGGGTAAAGATTTATATCTCATGAGATAGACATGGCTGGAATGACAAGTTAAATCAGTTCAGTAATACAGGACTGGAACGAGGAGTGAACTCGATTCAGAAAGGGACTTTTTCCACTAAGATGGTTTTGGCAGCAACGCCATGGATACTATGAAAATCATATCATGTGGTTAATGGTTGCTACAATTACATGTTTTATTCCCATGCTATTTTATCATTATTAATGTTTCTTTATGATATATGCCTTACGTACTTCCATGTTTTATGTCATTGCTGAAGCTTTTGATGTTTAAACATTATGTTTATGTTTTAAGTTCAAATGTATATGGTATGTTTTATTTTATCCATGCTTACCCTTACTGAGCATTTGAGATCACCCTTTTTATGTTTTCTTTTCCCCAGGATATAAAGAAAGGTTTTAGGTATGAAAAAAAGGGGAAGATCTTTATGGGAGATGTTGAAGATCTTTCACCACGATTAGAATATTACGTTCCATGTTTCTGAAGACACTAAACTATTACGGTCCTTGTGTGTCTGTTTTTGTTATGTATTAAGTATTCCGCTAAAGTAATGTAATTTCCATGTACGTCAAGCCTTGGGTCTCTACATATAAACTGAAAATTATTTTATTATAAAATAATATTTCAATCTTTTCCTAAGGTTCCCCTCACTCCTCTAATAAAAGGGCACTTTCCCTTCTCTCAAATACACAACTTCATATTCATTAGGCTCAAAAAACCCCTTCCAAAATATCCTCCCAACTCTCCTCCCTTAATCCTAGAGGCCTTAATTTAGTCAAAAATCCAACCTAAGGATCCCTTTTGATCAAATCAAAAGGAATAACCCGAAGAAACGGTAAATATTTCATCACCTCTATCAAGTTAGTTTCTTCATCCACTTCCTGTTTCTTTGTTATTTCTATTATAAAATAATAACTCCAATATATTCTATATACTATGATGTTATTATAAATATGTTACAACCATATTCATTATTTTATCCATCCTATGAATGACATGTCACCATACATGTGTATGTACCGCTTACCGTCTCCACATCGTGGTGTAATTTGTTATTCAAACACTTCATAATTTTTATGGGTATAATAATGTATATAAATGATGCAAATAATAAATATAACATGATAATTATTATTTATATATGATATTTCATCCAATTATATATGATTTTAAAATCAAAAGAATGATATTATCGCTCATGCGTACGTAAGAATTACCGTCTCCACGAACGTGATGAGATTCATTCCACATCATAACCATTCAAGTCTAATTTTCATTTGATGATTAAAAATGTTGTTTAAATACTTGATATAATTTTTGATATCAATAAGATACATCCCATACATAACAAATTTTACTCACATAACAAATAATATAAAGGAAAACGAATCATTTAACACCCGAAACGATGATACTACTAAAATATTATTAACAAAGTAATATTAAAGGATCATATATGTTATCATATTTATGTACATAGTTCTTGTATAATGTAATAACAATTATTTAAACATTTTATAGGAGTTTAAAATAATCTTGACCAAGGAAAAGTACAAGGTAAGGGGTTTTTATCTCACTTTTATTCCCGTGAGATTCATGCTATATTTTCCACTGCTACCTTTTGTGTGGTATATGTACTACCCATGATTGTATTGTTTTTGTAATATAATTTAATTTATGTGTATTTAATTCATCATTATATGATCCTTATTTCATGGGGTGTATTTTTTGTAAGTTACCAAATCGATAAGGGAATTTCAAATTTCAATTTCCACTCATTCAGTTTTACGCAAACTTCATTGATTTCTTTACCCCAAGATTATGTGTGAATTCACTATTTATTTACTTATGTAGTAATTTAAACTCCCCTTTTCATGTATATACTTTTTATACACATAATAACTCTATTGATAAATTTTCAAGTCATCAATAAAAACTTGATTAGAGTAATTTTAACTCAATTTCTATTCATTGAGTTAAACATCCAAGTTATTAGTGTTGTTTTTAAAAGAATGTGTGTGAATGTCCTCTGATTGATTTAGACTAAATATCAAATAATATTGAGTGTATTTATATTTGTCACAAATAATTATTTCATTTATTTATCCTTAACCTATGGATATGGTCTTTATAAAGGAATTTATCCCATCTAACATTCCATTGAGACTTCATTGTTGTTAAGCGCCAATCCACTTTTATTTGGTTTATATATTTTAATTTGACATATTATATCATGAATCCCTTTATTCTCATGATATTATAAAGTCTTGATTACCTCAATTATTTTTATTCATGTGTCTCTTAATTTTTTAGGAACTCTAACTAAAAATATCATTTTAAATGTTTTAAAAATTTATTCTTTTGAATCATTCTCATTAGTGTCTATGTTTTAAAAATGGTTTTAAGGTTTTATTTATATAGAAATTAATGTTTTAAAATTAAAATTCCTTTTAAAAGTTTCAAAGTGTCATGAGACACTTTGATTAAAAAACCTATTTTAAACACCTTCTTGATATATAGTGATACTTTTAATGTTTTAAAGAAAAAGGGGGATATTTCTCTCAAACAGTTTTGATGATTAACTTTATCTATGTCAATATCCTTCATTATTCTTGATTGAGGTTAATTTATTATAATTAAATTTTCCATATTGTATTGAATGACTTATTTTTGACTGTGGATGTGTTATTTTTATACCATTCATGGTTTATGTATAAATTATTTATATTTCATATGCTAGTTTTAATATGAATGTTTATGTTATGTTTAAACCTTTTCATATGAGGAATGAATTGGACTTAGTAAGTGATGGGTGAATCCCACTATAGCTCCTCTATGCATAGGTAGTTCTCATGAGACAAAATAGTATCTTGGAACAAATCCTTGACAAAATCTTATTTGTAGTCTTGGCATAAGGGCTTGACTATGTGGTTATGAAGTCTGGCATTATGCATTCCATCATTATGAAAGTGGCTATTGATATTGCATGTGATTATTCGACTAGTATAATATCCATGTGAAAAATTAAATGTCATTATTTTATTTTATCTTATCCATATAATGATGAAGTTCAAGTTTAAAAAGGCTTTTGTTTTAGTCTTATACATTTACTTAAATGTTTATGCTTATTTATGAAAGTTTACGCTATATTGTTATCCTTACTGAGCATCTGAGCTCACCCATTTCTATGTTCTATTTTTCCAGTATGTGAAGAAGTATTTTATGACTGACCTATTGATATTGTCTATGGGGATATGAGTGTATTATATGGAAACATTGTTGTTGTAGCTATTCATTTTTAATGTAATGTAAAACATATGAATGTATCTAGTACTTCCAAGGCTACTAAACTGATTGGTATTTCGGGACATGATTCCTTGTATCATGCCAATGTTATGTAATAATGCACTGACTTTGGGTAACGAGGTTCGGGGTATTTCAGTTGGTATCAGAGGAAGTTTGGAACAAACCTTGGAATCTAGATTTTGATAAACTCTGATTAGAGAACATTACCCTAAGATAGACTTTGAGGATTTCTATAGAAGTACTTCCTATAATTTTGGTATTGTAGAGATTATGTGGGTTTTCTAAATAATACTTCCTTTTTTGGATACGAGCGAGTAGGTAGAGGCGGCTCTAGTATAGATGTACCTAGGAGTGAAAACTCTGACAAGGAGTTTTGGGCTTGACCCGGGGTATCTTGTTACATGACAACAGGCCTTGCTGCACTCTTGGTTACGACACTCCTAGGGGATATACTTCGGATAATTCCTATTTTCTTTACAAACCAATTTGAATATATTTTAATATAACATGAGAATAAATAACCATCATTAATAATAAGGTGTTTTAGATTGAAAATAAGGTGTTATGATATTCTCTAAATGATTTTATGACTCACACTATGATTTCTTGTGTTAGTCAATGGCTAGATTCCAAGGAAGTCATAGAAACATTGAACATGATGTACAAGGTGGGCACGACAGAGGAAATGAGAAACAGAATGGAATATTGATAGGTCTAAAAGATATCATGTTCATTCCGAATCAGTTTTCCAAAAATATGATCAATAACATATATATTAACAAACTCCCGAACTCAACAAAGAAGAGAAAGGCAGTGAATGATAAGTGCTCCAGTAGTGGCGACCATGGAGAAAAAAAAAGATAAATTTCCATCATGAATGAAATGTGGAAGGAGACACCTAGGGAAGTGTCTCAATGGAACAAAGAAATGATTTATGTGTGGGAAAGAAGTACATCAAGTAAAAAATTTCCAAGGAAAATTGAATATTACTATAGAAGAAAATAAAAATGATCCCATGAATCCATTTACAGTCATTTTCTGTAAATGTTGGGGACCTGGGCATTACCTAAGTGAATGAACTATTCTATAGGATTACCCCTTGGTCATAGAATAACATATGTGGAAATAAATGGATGGTCAAATGTTTGAAAGTATTAGTGCTCTTTTTTGATGGGATTACATTGGAAGACCATTCAATTATGTGTAACCCAGCAGTTTATTGTGTGAAAATTCTATTTTAGGAAGAATTTTGTTTTCTATTGTTGATATAGTTATAAATAACAATTTTGATTTATATGATCCTTTAATTTGAGGTAATTACATGTTATTAAATGTTGGGATGAAAATGTGATGTATGAGATAACATTTGTGGTGAAACTATGTTATAGTTATTTTGAGGAATTTATCTAATTTTGGGAATGTTGTAAAATATAGTTTTTGAAAAAGGACAATATGCAACCCATGTGACAACTCGTCGTGTCAGACAAAGCTATAGGAATCAAACCCACAACCATAGTGTGATTGGTATTTATCACCTACCATTGGACTATGTGAAGTACCTGGTAAGTGTGACTAATTATTTTTAGTTAAATGATTTTATTGATCAATAATAAGTTGATTTGGGGTCTTATGTCTTGTCAAATGGATATCCTTAGTATAGGAAAATGATTTGGGGATTAAGTGATAAAGGTTATTTTGGAAGACGTTCGCTGTGTTTGAAATACTATATGCCTAAGGAAAATTGAATAATAGGTTATTTTATTTGAGGAGTAATGGTGGATATTTATCTATGTTTTTATTGTGGATTTATAGTAATTTGGGTTATTTATGGAAATGATTAACCTATCATAGAGAATATGTGATTTGGTTAATTAATTTTAATTATGTGAATTTAAGAGCAGTCAATGTTATTTGGAAATAAAATTTAACGTGGAAGACTGCGTAATAAAATTCTTCTATATTTGGGTTTCAATAATAGTTTGGATTATATTGATGAATTTTAAGGACAATTTTTTATTGAATGGTATTTATTGAAATATGGGTATTGTTGGTTTAATTTTAAAAATTATGATAAGTATTTCTTTATTGAAAGGATTATTCTTTTTGGGGATCATCTGATCTTGTACTAACCATTTTGGTTTTGGTTAATCTCTAAGGAAAATGTAAATATATATAGTTTATCATTTGTGGATTATGTGATTCTCTAGAAATTGATTCTAGCACTTCAGATGTGACCAAGTCATCTTGAATACTCATCATTTGAAAAAAAAAAGAGTTAGTGGTAGAAATTTATTAAAGGATGAAAATCTAATTAAAAAATAAGTATATATTTTTTATGTTCTTATTCAATCTAATAAATAAATTCCTCAACTTTATGAAATTTAACTTCAAACAAAAAAATTATCCGTTTGCTTTTACTACCAAGAAATTAATGAATGTTTCTCTCATCACAAGTTTGTGGTTTTCTTGTTGTTAACTTTCTTCTAATCATGTTTTCTATCACTCTCCACCAGAACTTGACAATTATTTTATCTTCCATATCCATGTTTTCTTACATGGAATCCCAGTGTGGGTTATTTCGGGTGACCTTTGTACTTATCTTTCTTTCTTTTAAAGAGATAGTTTTATTGACTCTTTTTCCAATGTGGAGATTTCAATGAAATTACCATGCCCAATTTTAAAATTTCAAGGATGCAATTTCCAAAAGGGGGAAGAATGTAACACCCCAATATTTCATAGTAAGTTATTTTCATTAATTCAATAGCTTGCGCAACACACAACACCGAGTTCAAGTGCACAATGACTTACCAAACTAGCCATTAAAAAGAGGTTATGAATAATATTAACTAAATTTTGAACTTTATATAATCCTTATAATTTTCGAATCCATATTATGAGTTTCTTAGACATAATTAAAAAAAATCATTTTTTCAGATAAAAAAAGTTTTTTTAAAATTTTTTTAATTTTACCTCCTTTTAATGGAGAACGCTTTTTGAATCCAACATTAGAAACTTTTATGTATTAAATTTAATATAATAAACTTCTTTCATAGAATCAGGACATAATAATTTAGTTTCAATAAATTTTTGGTGTTTTTTGATAACTTTCATATTTGGGTGAATAGTGAAAAATACTATATTTTAACTGAAAACAACTTTTTTAATGAGAATAATTTGTAGTGATAAATTATACATTTTAATGGTTTGGAAGTAAAATAGATTTTATTTTTACCATTTAATCCAATTTTATTCATTTGAAATGATTTCAATTTGATATTGAACATAAACAAGTATCAATCTTTTGTTTGTTATTATTTCTTAAAAACACACTTTTTGGTTTTGACAATGGGAATTAATTTTAAACTAATAAATGAAACTTATTTGTTTTGAATTTGGTAAAATAGACTTAATTTTTAAATTCATAATATCAAAATTAGCTTAGGGTGAATTTTTGGTATTTTTCTGAAAACATTCAATTTTTAATGAATAGTGAAAAACACCAAGTTATTGGTTAAAACCAAATTTTTCTTTAAATAATTATTTATTATATTTAAATATATTTTAGGTCAAAATAGATACATAATACCTATATAAGTTAAATATAATTAATTGGAGTCATTTTATAATAAAATTAGATGTATAAAATTTTATTGAACTTTTTACCGTCTTTTACCCACCTTCTAGGAGCATTTGAAAATTCGCAGAAAACATAATTTTACTACTTCTATGAGTGGAATTTCAATAATCTGAGACACACAGTTGATTTTAGTAAGAAAAATGTGGTTCAATAAGATGAAAATAATTTTTGGTGAATAGTAAATTTTTAATTTTATTTACCACGGTTAAAAGTTAATAGGGTAATTAAGGGTAGAATGATATCATAATTACCCCAACACGTATCTTAATTATAATGGATAAGTGTTATTCGAAAAAAAACAACCACAGGAATGAACTATTATCCTTTAGGTTCACTTGGATTAGATAAGGACATTTATTATTATTTTATTTAAAGAAGAGTTAAAAGATTTAGAATCAATGTTTAATAACTAAACCATTTTTAATATAGGGTTATACATAAGATAAATTTTACTATAAATATTAATTAGAAAGATAAAAATACTTCTTACATAATGAAATTTTATTTATAATTTTTAGACATTAAATAATTTACTTTATTTATGACAAAATGATGACGCAGTAATTACCTTAACAATGAAATATTAAAATAATTGATATTATAAATATCCAAATAAATGTAATTTGAGACTTTTAAAAAATTAAAATAATTTTCTAGGTTAATATTAAATTTTATGGTTGATTAAATGTACTTAGTTCTAAGTAATAAAGTTTTTCTAACTTTAACAGAAATCAATTATTAAATAATGTCAAAATTGTCATAAATGTTTTTTAAAATAATTACAATATTATTGGTTGATATAATAATCCTAAAAATCTATGGTTCAGCCAAAAGACTTATATAATGATTGGTGTATCATTGATAAACCACTTGGGGTTTTCATGGAAGTTTATAGTAAGTTAATTAACCACATAATATAAAAATACAAAGAGACATGGTAAATGTCGAACCATTTAACTAAGAGTTAAATCTAAAAGATAAATTTAATATAGTGACCAAAACCTGTATAAAACCAATTGGATGAGTGGTCTTCGACCCATACCAACCTTATCCTTTAAATAATTCATTTTGAGCCATAAGAAACCTAAAATGATTTTATTATAAAATAATATTTCAATCTTTTCATAAGATACCCCTCACTCCTCTTTTAAAAGGCCACTTCACCTTATCTCAAATCCACACCTTCAAAGCCATTAGGCTGGGCCAAAACCTTTTCAAATATCCTCCTAACTCTCCTAACTTCATCCTAGAGTCATTACTTTACTCAGAAAGCAAACCTAAGGATCCATTTTGATCAAATCAAAATGAAGAACCCGAAGAAGAGGTAAATATTTCATCACCTCTTTCAAGTTCTTTTCTTCATCCACTACCTATTTCTTTGTTGTTTATATTGTAAAATAATAAATCCAGAATCTTCGATATACTCTTCTGTTATTATAAATATGGTACAACCGTATTCATTATTTGATCCATCCTATGAATGACATGTCACCATACGTGCATACGTATGGCTTACCGTCTCCACGTCGTGGTGTAGTTTGTTATTAAAACATTTAATCATTTGGAAGGGTATAATAATGAGTATAAATGATTCAAATAATAAATATAACATGATAATGATTCTTTATATTTGATATTACTCCAATTATATATGATTTTAATATCAAAAGAATGATATTGTCACTCATTCGCACGTATGGATTACCATCTCCATGAATGCGATGAGATTCATTCCAAATCGTATCCATTCAAGTATAATTTTCTTTTCATGATTTATAATAATGTTTAAAGACTTGATATCATTCTTTATATGAATAATATACATCCCATCCATAACAAATATGACTCACATAACAAATAATATAAAGGAAAACGAATCAGTTAACACCTGAAACGATGATACTACTAAAATATTATTAACAAAAAAATATTAGAGGATCATGTATGATATCATATTTATGTATATAGTTATTGTATAATTTAATAAAAATGATTTAAATATTATACAGGAGGTTAATTTACCCTCTACCAAGGAAAAGTACAAGGTAATTGGTTTTCATCTCAATTTTATTCTCGTGAGATTCATGCTATATTTATCACTGCTATCTTTTGTGTGGTGTGTGTACTACAAATGATTGTATTTTTTGTTTAATATAATTTAATTTATGGGTATTTACATAATAATTTTATTATCCTTCTTTCATGGGGTGTATGTTTCTTAATTTACCCAATCGATAAGGCAATTTCAAATTTCAATATCCATTAATTTGGTTTTACTCAAACTTCATTGATTTCTTTACCCCAATATTAGGTGTGAAATCACTATTTATTTACTTATTTAGTAATTTACACTCCCCTTTTTGTGGATATAATTTTGATACAAATAATCACTCCATTGATAAATTCTCAAGTCATCTATATAAACTTGATAAGAGTAATTTTAACTGAATTTGTATTCATTGAGTTAAACATCAAAGTCATTGGTGTTGTTTTTACAAGAATGTGTGTGAATGTCCTCTGATTTATTTACACTAAATATCCAATCATATTTAGTGTATTTATATTTTTCACACATAATTTTTTCATTGATTTATCCTTAACCTAAGGATATGGTCTTTATAAAGGAATTCATCCCATCTTACATTCCATTGAGACTTCTTTGTTGCTATGCACCAATCGACTTTTATTTGGTGTATATACTATACTTTGACATAGTATATCATGAATCCATTTATTCTCATGATATTATATAGTTTTGATTACCTCAATTATTTGTATTCAAGCGTCTCTCATTTGGTTAGGAACTCTAACTAAAATATCATTTGAAATGTTTTTAAAAAAATTTCATCTAAATAATTATCATTAATGTCCATGTTTTAAAAATGGTTTTAAGGTTTTATTTATATGGACATTAATGTTTTAAAATTTGAATTCCATTTAAAAGTTTCAATGTGGTATGGGAAAATTTGATTCAAAAATATATTTTAAATAGCTTCTTGATAAATAGTGAGATTTTTAAATGTTTTGATGAAAAAGGGGGATATTTCTCTCAAACAGTTTTGATGATTAACTTCATCTATGTTAATATCCTTAATTATTCTCTATTGGAGTTGATTTATTATAATACAATCTTCCATATTATATTTAATGAGTTATGTTTGACTGTGGATGTGTTATTTTTATACCATTCATGGTTTATGGATAAAGTATTGACATTTTGAATGCTAGTTTTAATATGAATGTTTATGTTATGTTTAACCCTTTTCATATGAGGAATGTATTGGAATTAGAAAGTGATGGGTGGAGCCCGCTATAGCTCCTCTATGCATCGGTAGGTCTCATGAGACAAATTAGTGTCTTGGAACATGGCCTTGACAAAATATTATTTGTAGTCTTAGCACAAGGCCTTGACTAAGTGGTTATGAAGTCTGGCATTATGCATTCCATCATTATGAAAGTGGCTATTGATATTGCATGTTATTATTCGACTAGTAGAATTTCCATGTGAATAATTAAATGGAATTATTTGATTTTTTATTTTCCATATTATGATGAAGTTCAATTTTAAAAAGTCTTTTGTTTTTTTCTTATATATTTTCATAAAGGTTTATGCTTATTTTCAAAATTTCCCTCTATATTGTTATCCATACTGAGCATCTGATCTCACCCCTTTCTATGTTTTATTTTTTCCAGGATGTGAAGAAGTATTTTATGAATGACCTGTAGGGATAGTCTGAGGGGATATTAGTGTGGTTTATGGAAACAATGTTGTTGTAGCATTTAATTTTATAATGTAATGTAAAACTTATGAATGTATCTAGTACTTCCAATGATACTAAACTGATTGGATTTTCGGGACATGATTCCTTGTATCATGCCAATGTTATGTAATAATGCACCGACTCTCGGTAACTGGGGTCGGGGAATTACAATATACTTGTAATTATATTTATATAATGTTTATATATACATATGTGTGTGTATTAATGAATGGATATATATTTATATTATATTCTCATATATGTAAATGAATTTTAATATATCATATAATAAAATAATACATAGTATATTTATATCACACACATACATATATTTTATAGACATATTTAATAATAATTATATAAATATATGAATAACAAATATACATGAAAATATATATAAATGAATATAAATATCATAAAATAGACCACAAAATATCTTGGTACAGTGGTAGAGGCATTCTAATTCCATAGGAAAGGTGCAGGGATGAAATAAAGGAACACGCGGTGGGTCAACAATTGGTTGGGATTTTATAAAGCGATGACAGAGGCCCATTCTGAGCACAAATAAAGGGGTGGTTGGTAAGTTAGTGAAAAGAACTAATAAATAGAGTGGAAAGTGTTGATAAATGGGAGGGGAAAGCACTAACAAAATGGGTGATGAAGATAAACAATTAGAAAAATCACCCTTTATCATCTCATAAAAGAAATATCTAATAAAGACCCCTTTATCACCACTTTTTTAGATTTGATAATGACCCCCCTTTATTGGTGTTTTTTAGATCTGTTACAAGGTGCCTTTATCAGCGCTTTTTTCAAGTTATGATAAAGTCAACACTTTAACATAATTCACATTATCAACACTTTTTTAGCAATGATAAATCCCATTTTAGAGATGATAAAGGGAAGATTCATAGTAGTGAAATATTTATGAAACCTATTTTCTATTCCGTGGGTTAAACTATTAAAAAATGATAAATGATTTCATGATATTGGGAATTATATATAAATATATTATGATTATGTGGTAGGTGTGTCTATTATATCCCCCCAATGTATTGGTTAATGTGAAATAGATATCTCATGACGTGATTGTGATAAGTATGGAAATGGTTTTCAATAGATATTTTCATATTTTTATGTGAGATTGTGATTGATTTTAGCAATTCTCATAATATTTTTCATGGACATGATTGTGAATAACTATGTTCACATTTTTATATGGGAGTATTATTTCTTGTAGTTATGATAAATATATTATAAATTGAAATTATTTTGAATAAATATGTTCAAAATATTATTATTTCTATGCTTATGATACCACTTGCCTATGTTATGAATCTTGAATAATTATTACTACTTTTACACCCTTTTTAATCATGCTTCTGTATATGAATTTATTTTGGAGTCTATGATATAATATTTTATGGGTATGAATCTTTCTCATTGAGATACATCACTTGGTTATGATACCATACACTTATGGTCACATTATGCTCACTTATGATTGATATCTCCCATGTTTACCCTTACTAAGAATCTAATCTCACCCATTTTTGTTTTTTCCTTCCTTAGTTTGTGAAACGAGGTTTTATATATGATATCTTTGTAAGGGTACTAATATGAATCACTTTGTGGGTGATATTGAATATCTTTTAAGAATTTTTTTAAAAATTTATCTTGTCTCCAAATACAGTAAACCTTTGTGATACTTTGGTATATATAATTATCATATCTTTAGATTATTCATCTAAAATGATGTAATATTTTTTTGTTTTACTATTGGTTTTCCTCAATTAATATCATATCATGTTTTAGTAATTTTAGATATTATGATTAGAGAAATTTTTGGAAAACCCTAGGGATAATTTTAATTATAAGATAACATCATGAATCTTTGATAAAGTAGATATTTTGTGTTTTTTGAGGAAAATATATCCCTATATGTATACTAGAAAGTGGATTTGGTTGTCGTATAAATTCACCTAGGGGTAAAATATCTGAAAGACAAATATTGGGTATTAAATCTATAGTCACTAGTTCTTATGAGTGGTACTAAGACTACAAACCTAGATAGATATACTAAAGCAATATGATTGGGTTAGTACAAATTTTATTCATGGACCATTATAGACAATTTTAGAAGATGATGACCATGTATGACCTAGATTAAACCTCATAGACTGATAAGAAGATGTATAAATGTAGATATGTCAAGAAATATTTTAATAAAATTTCTTAATTCTTTATTTCATGTCAATACTTATGTAAGAAATTTATTTGTTTTAATCGAATGGATAGAACTAGAAGGAATCATGTTAACAATGAATGTGATAAGAAATGTGATGACTATTATCATAGGAAACTAAATTGATTTAGATCTAGGATGTAATATTTTGATTCCATAATTACTCTCCTCCTTCAACTAATGATAAATAATAAGAAACGCGTTGAGCTTGTGAATGCACCAAGGAGGGAGAAACATGTCATTAAGTCTTTTATACGAGAATGTCCTCCATTCTTCTATGGGTTTTCTAATAAACTAATTTCTAAAAAATGGATCGAGGTTTTGGAAAATATATTTTCCACTCTTTATTTCTAAAACCATGAGAAAGTTTTCTTAGCAGTTTATTGCTTGGAATGAGAAGTCGATAAATGGTGGACTCTTATCAAGACCACAAGGCAAGTGGAATAAATAAACTACAAGGAAGGGAGGAGTCTAATAGTGTATTTTTCAATAAATATTTTCCTCAAAATATTTATAAAAAGATAGAAATGGTATTTTTGGACCTAAAACAAAATAATGATTAATAAAATTATCATTAAAGTGAAAACTTAACAATATTATCAAGGTATTATTATAGATTTATCAACCCTATTAGAAAAATTGATAGATTATTTAGTGGACTAAAATAAATTCTTCAAAAGGTGTTATCCATAAGTAACTTTAATAACTATGAATAAATCATTCAATGTTCTCTAAAGGTAAACATAGATAGTGTGAAATCCATTTATTCTTCTGGTTTTAGTGACAAGAATAGAAAATTGATCTTTCTAGAAACTTGAGTGATAAATCCCATAGAGGAAATAAATTAGAACCACCTATATAAAAAATATGGGGTAAACACTCAAGAAATTTTCTAAAAGAAATTTTGAATTGATTATTGTGTGAAAAGGCTATCGATCGAGCTGGTGATTGTTGATGAGGGATAAAAAGGTCAAAAATGAAACATAGGAAAAGAAGTATTCAACCATTGAAGTTAAATGTTTCAAATTCAAGGAGATTTGAATGTTTTAAAATTAATAACCAAATATAAGAGATAATGAGGAAACTAGGACTTAATAACCCTATGATTAAAAAAAGTTTAAAGGGAAGGCATTTTTTTATCACAACTAAAGTGGTTCAGGATAATGACTCAGTGAAATGTACACTTGACATCCAATATAGAACCAAAAATGACTTATTTGATTTTAGATCTACCAACAATTTTATATATGAATAATCTCCTTACATTATCATGTCACCACATTAATATTTAGATATTGAGTTGGTAGTAAAAAATACTAATGGAATGATTACCACATATCTTGTTTATAGATCCTCTCCGATAGAAATTTGAGGGAATTTGTTTACTTAAAATATTTTTATTCTCCCTCTAGTTGAATTTGATGTTATATTTGTTATGTATTGAAAATATTTATATATATCCCATATCAATTTCCAAGTAAAGCCACATTAGATATACCAAAATGACCTTTGGTTATCTATTGGTGTGAGGATTAACACAAAAATTCAATGGTAATTAATTCAATTTTATGGGTATTACAACCCATTCCAGAGTTATATTTATCTCAAATGTTTTTGGAGTAACTCAAAATTATAGATAGGCTTGTTTTTTATGATTATGATGATGTATTTCCAAAATAATTTTCAATCATTCCCCCAAAATCATGAAGTTTAGGTTTCAATAGAACTCATACATGGTGCTACAATTTTTCTAAAGACTCATTCTAGAATAACCCTAAGTGAGTTATGTAATTAAATAATAAAAATTATGAGAATCATGATAAGGTATTAATAAACCCCAGTGCATCACCATTGTAAATACCCCAATCCATGAAACTTGTATAAGGTGGTTACTTTATTACATTTACACTAGATACAAGTGATCACATCCAAGAGGACCAAAATTTTAGTGGTATAGAAGAAGGACATGGAAACATGCTTCTTGTTTTACAATGGTAATAAAATATAAAAACAAACTGAAAGTAAAAAAAATATACACCCTACAACTCATTCAAATATTCATTCTTCATATCCTAAGGATAGGAAAAAAATATGGGTGAGCTGAGATGTTCAATACGGGTTATGTACAAGAGAAGCTATTATGATTAAATAAGGAAAGATCAATATGGAGTGTTAAATAACTGAAAATATTTTCCATTTAATAAATAACTTTATCCAAAAATATTATATAGAAGGAACAAATTATGAATAAATAATTCCATATAAATAATCAAATAATTTTGAAGCTAATCCATGGATGACATAACTATTCAAATAGTCACATGGGCGTCAATAACAGATTTCATAATGATGGAATGAACAATTCCAGACAACTTAAACATAATGTTGAGACCATATGCCAAAATATATTATAGAAATGTGAACTTTAATGGAAAAATACCCAAACTAGTTTGTCTCGTGAGACCTATAGTTGCATCAAGAGGCTATCTTTAACTGGTCCCCACTCATCACTGCTTGTCTAATGCATTCCTCATATATTAAATGATAAAATTAAATCAAAAATATATATCAAACCAAAATATATTTGTATTGAGTAAAGGATACTATATATAAATATTTTCCATGTCATTAAACAACTCTCATAGTGAAACACTATATGTATAAATGGTGTACGTTTTAGGTAATAATCATATCCATGTTATGAATAATATGACTATTTAGGAAAATTTTAATGTCCAGTGATATTAATAAAGTGAATATTTCAAGATAAATTTAAGGACCATAGAATTATTAAGAGATAAAATATGACCATCGGTTCATCAGTAAAATTTGTTTTTCAATAAATAATGTCCTTTTTCGATGTAAGTAAGATGGAAGAGACAAATTAAAATAAGTTTCCATTTTATTGTTTTCTTGGAAAAACCATTGAAAACTTGTTGAATAATATAAATATCATAAAATGGTTATGGTGGTGGGAAAATATATTAATGTTGTATAAATTAAAAAGAAACATTCCTATATGATTTTTTTTGTAATAAAAGTAGAAAATAAACCATTCAAAAATATTATAAATATTCCTTTAAAACCCTATAAAATTTGAATATAACATTATTTTCTTAATAAATATTTTAAGTGAATAAAGTGGAGTTTCTTAAAAAAATATTTCTAAATATGGACAATAAATAAAAATATATCTCATCAAATGAAAAATAAGGTCACATTTTTTTCCATTTTTTTCTTTTCATTATTATTGTGTAAAATTGTGGAAAAGTTGGAATATAATCTGGAAACTAATTAAATTTCTATAGGATAAGAAAATATATGAATTTTATACAGGATATATTATAAAAATTCTTCAATGAAAATGATAATAATCCCAAAAAAATAAGATTATAAAATAAATTTTTACCTCTCTGGTAACTTTTAACTTGAATCCCCTTGAAAGAGAAAACTGGGATTCAAGATTTAATTATCATTGATAAATTTATATTCATGTTTAATAAATCAAATAGGTATTATATACACCACATAAAAATAAATAGGTGAATGATACCAAATATGGCTCAATAGAGCGAAAATTGAGACAAAATCCCTTACAATAATCATAATGTTGAAGTGAGAATTAATCAATAAAGTGATCATTTGTATAAAATTTAAATCCACACAAATACAAGTTTAAGTACAATATAAATGAAATCATACATTCATTTTACACAAAATATTTTCATAACATAGTTAATGGAGAAGTCATTTGAACCATTGAAATAATATTGAGTTAAGAAACCCCTTATATCACACTTACACATTGTTAAACATGCTCTAACCTTTTGTATAATGGTTTTAAATTTTTTATTAATTTATAATGGAACCATATTAATTTTAATATTATCATATATGATCCAATTTTAATATATTGTCACCCATTCATTAATAATATTTTATTATTATCATTGCTTTTGTTGTTAACTACTTAGTTTTATCATATATATTTCATCACAGAAGCACAAGTTATTGTGAATAGGTAATAGTTTTATCATCTCCAAAATGATATTAATGCTATAAATATAATATTTATTCAACATTTATATTTTTAGTATAATTATTTAAAAGTGGAGATATAAAAATTAATTTCATCATTCATGGAGATGGTAGATAGTACATACACATGGACATTGTTCTCACTATTCGATATATAGAACAAAATAAAGTCAAATAATAATTAACCATTATAAAATAATTATTAAATCATATATATAATATATAATTTTATTAAATTTATCCTTATTACAATCCATGTAAATAAAAAATAATAAAAGAATCATTTCTCATCGTGGAGGTGGTAGTACACATGTATGAACGCGTGACATTATGTTTTTTCAAAAGATGGTAAGGTATGAAGGTAAATAATGTATTATATTTAAAAACCATAATAATTTCATAAATATAATATATAATAATTAGTTTTATTATTATAACCATCCAAGTAAAATGGTGACAAAAAATTAATTACATCGCTACATGGAGACGGTAATTCGTACTTATGCATTATCAATGGTTTCAATTTCCATGGGATGGAAAAATGTGTAAAATTGTTGTTTTAGAACCCCCAATTTCAAGTGAGTAACCCTTTTTTTATTTTAAGTATGTAAAGTGTTTTGGTGATGCTTGGTAGTGTTTCGAAGACCTTTGGAATGTTTTTGGGGTTTTTTTGAGGTGCACAATTTAAACATAGTTAGTAAAAACCGTACAACACCTATAGGAAACCATGTAAGGGCAAACAATGGGATCTAGGTAGGTTCTCAATTAGGTGCATTTTTTTCCCAAACTATGCATCCACATAAGAGTAACTGTGAAAAGTGGAACATAGGGTAAAAATGGTTGGCACATGGTTTGACTAACCATATGAGCCAACTATGCAAATGATATTGGGGAGGCAATGGATGATGTATGTTTGGAACATGGTTTTTCTAACTATAGGACCCAACCATACATAGTTAAAAGTTAGATCCTAAAAAATTATATAACTTATTCTATCCCTAAATCACCTCATTTTTTACTATTTTTTACCCTAAATCAGGTTTTCTTCCTCTTAAAGGCTATGGATACTTTCCATTTTGATTTATGAGTGTTCTATTGGAAAATCTCGGTGCATTGAAGGCCATATTCCCAGGTAAGTCTTCCTTCCAGATTTTTTCCTTAGATATAATTATCTTCCCTATATTTGATTCATATATCTAATAGGTTGGGGATAGATCTATGATATTAGATCCCTATAATTACAATATTTTTTTGTTTTGATGTTAGGAAATGAGATCTAAGGTGGTCTTGTAGAGATTCAACCAGGATTTGTTGAAGAATTAGTGTTGTTCTTCATTTTCTCCATAATTTCCAAGGAAGGTGGCTTCACTCATAACTACTATTATTATAACTTGAAGGATTTATTTCAAATTTATTATTTTTATTGAAATTGACTGTGAAATTTTGGTGAAATTATTAATAGTTCCCACTTTGGTGACAGATTATGGAATTGAAAAAATTTGGTACTTTGGTGGAAAGAAAAAGTTTTAAAATGAATTTAAAATGATGATTTTAAAATTTTTGTTTAGTTTCAATGCATGTAAAAGTTTTTTAAATAAAATAATTTTTTATTGAAATTGTTTGGAAAATTTTGTGTTCGTATGGTTATTGGACTAAATGATTAAGCATGAGTAAAATGGGATTGATATCGATCATGAAGTACAACAATCAACGGGGTGGAGTATGAACGTTAAGTTCCAACATCAATTTTAAACACATAGCTTGTGTGGTTTGAGTGTTAATGTGTGTGTGTGAATGTGTGAAATGGAATAGTTATTCCAAAAATAAATGGGAATTTCATTAATCAATTTTTCAGTTGATTTCCTTGGAAGCTTCTTTATTATGGAAAACTATTTTGGTGTGAAACTTTGGGCTTTGATATAAACTATTAAAAGTTTTAAAGTGTTTTATATAAAAAAATTTATATAAATATTCTAACATGTTATATCCTAGCGGTGTGAGTAGAGAATTCATTCAAGGAAAACCTACTATGTTTCATTACTCACCCTTGCTTTGTAACTTTGGTTCTTTTGTAAATATTATTTATCAAGGGATAGGTAAAGGGAAGTAATCACATTTCATTAGTCATGATTTGTGATACTAGGGTATGTATTGTGGAGTTGGATCTTGGAACTTGTTTGGAGTTGTATAATTGCTGTCTTTGGAGTCTTTGACATTTGTTGGTTTTGTCTTTCTCTTTGTAGTTGATGTTGATCTCGGTTTCTACTTTGTACTCTCATATAGTTTGGTTGGTTTTATTATGCATTGAGTTGTCTTAACTTGTTTCATGGATCATGTAGAGATTATTGGTTATGGTTGTCTTGGTTTTTTTTTATATTCAAAGGTAAAATCATCTCCTAGTTTTATAGAAGCCCTTGTCATTTATTTCCAACCTTTGGAATCTTTAGGATGTTGCTTAAGGCCATGTAATATCCTTTCGCCTTCTCAAGACAATGAGGAGGGGAAATATGTAATAGTTTTCACATAATAATTATAAATTATTATTATATTAAGGATACTAGAATTATTATTTTATGATGGATAAAATATACTTATAGGAAGTAGAATAATAAATAAACTTGAAAGAGCTGGTAAAGACAATTACCTCTTCTTGGGAAGACTTTCTTTAGATCCCTTCTTAAGGACCCTTGGAATGGTTTTCTAAGAATATCAAAACCTCTAATTAATTTATTTTGAATTTTAAAATATTATTTGAATGTTTTTTGTGTATATATATATCTCAAAGGGTGTGAGGAAGAGAGGAGAACATGTTCCCATTTATATGTGACGAGAGTGGCACTATTGAAATTACATAAAGTATTAAATTAATATAAATTAATTTTATGGTTTAGCTAGATTAAAATTGATATATTTATAAAATATGGTGAGTATGAGTGTAAATATTTTCATCCAATAAAATTCAGACAAGTTTAGGTGATGATCTCACCCAAATCTATTTCTCAACCCCCTAATTACCCCTTTTTACAATTACCATAATATAAAAGGTTTTTACTCTTTAAGGATCAGTAATGTTACCATAAAAAAAATTAACCCATAAATGGATCACAGTGTCTTTTTTAAACCATATACCAATTAATTGTCCGAATATTTGATTTTTATAAATTTTAAATAATTTAATAAAATATTGTTTGTAATAAAATATCATTAATGTCATTTCCAAAATAAATGAAATATTATATTATAATATGTATATAACTCATTATAAATGGTTAAAAATGAAATGGATAATAATATAAGGATTAAATGATCTTAATATATTTACCAAATCCAATTTTTACACGTTTTCATATCGCTCTATACCTTATCTTTTGGATTAACCCATTGGTTATCCAGTTTTAACTAAACATTTGCTAATGACTTTTTCAATATTAACGGGTTATAATATTACTTATTAGGTAAAAATTTCCTCATAAATTTAGAATAAATTATATTTTAGACCAATTATCATTATAAATATTATATTTAAATATTATTATGATTTTAAAATAATTTATAAAAAATATTATTTAACACAAAATATCATTAATGAAATTTCTGACACTATTCATTTACTTTGACTTTAAATACATCAAGAAAACTATGTGATTTGAATATATAAATGTAAATCATTTAAAATATATTATATTCATCTAAAAATATCTTGTAGAACTATAATTCATCCAAAAAATATTACTATCAGAGTTTTTAAAATGATTTCCACGATTTTTTGACTTCTTACACAAGCACCATGTCGGTGTTGTGCACACATTTAATGTAATAATTTCATCACTAGAAATTAAAAATTAATTAATATGATAAAATAAATAATTAATATTTAAAATAATCATTTATAACTGAAATTATAATCTTATTATCCTTACATCAAAACATTACAGATATTAATGTCAAGTGAGTGACGTTATGAAACTCTTTTACTTAAAATAATATAAATGAAATTATCAAGGGAAAATGGTACCAAAATACCATATATTATCATTTATGATGTCTATGGTAAAATTTATACTATAAAATGAATTTAATGAAAGTTTAGGTTTTATTTTGATACATTATTTAATGTTTTTAACCATGTTTAACCCATTTTACCCGCACTGGATTGAAAAATATTTACCATGATTACTATTCATAATGAATAAAAATAAAATGGAACTATTTAACAAATTTAAAAATCTATATTCCAAATATGGTATCAATTTTACAATATTAAATTTCTATAAGTTGCAGAAATCAGTTTTAATATAAATGTGTAAAATGCCAAGAAAATGTTTTAGGAAAGAATGTCTTTTTAAGCATATAAATTAACTTATATCAAAACCATTAATGTTTCTGATTAAAATGAAATTAATTAGATAAAATTGTTCATATGAAACTTTAATAAAAAATATAAAATAAAATTTTATTTTTTCATTAAATGATTTAGTGAAAATAAAATATAGTATATAAAAAATGATATTTTTCACTAATCACTAAAAAATCAATCATTTGAGAAAAATCCCAAAATTTAACCTTAAGATAATTTTGATATGTTGATTTAAAAAATGTGTTATTTTTTTAAAATATAATTTCTACAATTGGTAGAAATTATTTATAATTTCTACATATAAAGTGCTTATAAAACCCTTTTTGATAAAAGATGCATTTTTTAAGGATAAAATGAATTCACTAAAAAAAGAGTGTTTATTTTATCAATAAATTTGTATTTAATAGGAACATTGTGAATATATTTCATAATCGGGTTACTCATATTCTACCCTCTTTCCAATTGCTAGGTCACATTTAGATAAAAATATTTTTATATTAGATCTCATTTCTCTTAAAAACCATTGTTGTACGTTGAGAAATTCATTTAGCTTATTATTATTTTAAACTAAATTTTCAAGGTTCTAAATTCTACCCCAACCCCCATAAATAAATTTCCCCCTCACACTTTTATCTTTTTCATCAAAGGTTAAATATTTGAAAATAACTTTATTGGAAACTCACATTATATAGAGGGATAACAAAACTTCTCTTCAAAAAAAAAGAGAAAGATAAATGTTCCCTTAAATAACACATAATCAGGATCCCAAATAAGGATAAAATTGGTGGGATGTTAAACTTTATACATAGAGTATAGTGATACCATATAAGGACTAATATAGAGTGACCAAAAACATGGTCATGAGAAATTTAACAACCATAAAATTGAAAATCAATGATGTGTGAAAAAGAACATTGATTCATCATAAATGAATGAAATAGGATAGCATTTTTATTATAAGATCCTTTTCCTAGACTTGAGGAATTAATTTACCATTTAGGATAAGAACATATTAAAGTATACTTACTTTACAACAATAATTTCATCTTAAAATTAATATTGAACATAATCTCATCCTTTTCTCCAAATGATGAGTTTTCAAGATGATTTTTTCATACCTGAAGCACTAAAATCAACTTCAAACAGATCACAGAATCCATAAAAGGATAAAAATATATTTCTTTTATCTTTAAATATTATCCAAAACTAAAATGGTTACCACAAGGTAAGATAATGAAAAAAAGTATAAACCTTCATATGAATAAACAATTCATTAATCTCCAAAATTAAACAATAATATCAAACATTTAACATAGATCATTCCATAAATAAAAAACCCTATATACCAAATAACTTAAATAACCTCAACATTAAATAAATTTTTAACCTCAAATATTATCTCATACCATTCAGCTTGCATCTCCAAAAATATAATATCATTCTTCCTGATTTACCCTTTACATTAAACAAAAATTTTATATATGCCTCAACCTAATAAAACATATCCCAAATTATCATTAATCACCTCAAAATACCAATAATATTCTTTCCAAAATCAAATTAATCTTTATCCATCAAATCATTTAAGTAAGAAATATCATACTAACCAGGAAATCACATATGCTAGTGGTAGGTGTTGCACCCTTATCACCCTTTGATTATGGGTTAAAGCCCCGAGACCATGCCGGATGTGACAGGTTATCTCCTATCCTGCGGGTTTTTATTTTTCTATAAACATATTAATATAATTAATATAACATTCCCAAAATAAAGATTAGTATCCACAAAAAATAACCTTAATCATCAAATCACATTTAACCCACTATGTTTTTCTATACAACCTTTTTTCCACAAAATAAAATAATTTTAATTGAATATTATTACCTTAACATCATAGTTCATAATAACCATAATGTTTTTCAATAACTCTATACGTATTTCCAAAAAATATGAAATTATTATTCCTCAAATAGCATTCACAATAAAACACATACAAACCCAAAGGGTTGTATTCCCATAAATTTATCCTAAAATTTTCTTAATCCTGTTAATCTCCCAAAACATAAAACCTAAAATGGTTTATTTATGCCTCTAAACTTATTATCAACCTTAGACTTGTCAACTTAAGAAACATCATGTGTATCCCATATCAATATGGAATATCATAGGTTTTTATAGGTTTTATTATCTCATTCATCATAATGTTTCACAAATAAAATGTGAATTAACCCTAGAAAATCTCTTAAGAGTGTCAAACCAAGTTAAAAGTAATGGTACACTTACCATCTACTAGAATGATGGCTGAGATGTATTTGACCAACTATTTTCGGGGTTATTTCCCCTAGATTCCTTTATTCTAAAACAATGTCCAATTATAGTATCCATACATAGAGGTATTTCTAGGAAAACAACATAATCTCTACCTTACAAAAACTTTTATTATATTTTCCTAAAATTTCACATATCATAAAATTCTGTCATAGGGTTATATTCCTTAATCTATGGTTTCCTAAATCAAGTTCCCATAGTTTCTTCAAAACTTTCACCGATACCAATAGTAAATACCACGAACCTAGTAGCCCATAAATGGTGGTTACTTTATTATATTGTCATGAGGTACAAGTGATTTCATATCAAAGGAAAGAAATGTTTAGTAGACCTAAAGAATATGATATTCCACATCCTGACCTGGTTCACTCCATGAATAACAACTATACCAATTGAAAAATAATGCCTCAAGCGCACCTCCTCATATGACTGAGGCAACTAAATAATAGTGACGGTATTAATGTGGTATAATGCGGAGACTGTACCTTATAAATCAATACTAAAATGTACATAAGAATAAATAATTGAAAGTCCCTAGAAGATCATGATAAATAAAATGTATTAATAAACATATGACCAAGATAGTGTAAAATAAATAACCAACCATTCATGAACATGCTAAACCATAATACAGGAAGTCAACACACAAAAGGTAATACATATAACAGTGTTATACCCCCCCCCAATAATTTTTGGTTGTATTTATTTTCCATAAATAAATATTTTGATGAAATAAAGTATGTTGAGAAGGTAATGGAAATCCCAGTTGAAAATGGGTGTGACTAAAGTTGTTAAACTGGATATAGAACCATAAGAATGATAATCGGATTCAAGAGTATCAGATTCATATAATTGGATCTAGGAGGATAAGATTTAGAATCATCAGCATCAAAACGAGACATTTACATGAGCCAATAGATCTAGGAATTTTAATTGGACTATGAAGAAAAATTTAGAAATTGTATTGAGTCTAGAATGACATTCATTATCATAATAAGGAAGATTTTTCATAGTCAACATGGAACTAAGATAAATCTAGCGATGATTTTCTATTTTTTAATTCAAAAAAATTCATAAGTTGGATTAGAAACTTTTTGTGAAAACTGGATGATAGAAAGTGGAAAAAAGGTTTTGAAAATCATACTGAGCATTGTATTAGGATAAAAGGTATTGACAATACTATTCAATAATATTCAGGTTCATCAGGAAAGAAAGATGTTACTGTAATAATGGAAAGTTAAAAATACTTTCCTGTGTAAGTCAGATGATGTTAAATATGATACTCAATGTAATAATGTAGTGAAGGAAGTTAGGATAAAAGTAAAATCCTTTCAATCTCAGATCATCATATTTAGATTTTTTTCAACTCTTGGAAGGTTTTATCAATCATAATAAGAGAAACCAAAAGTGTTGTTTTTTATTTAGACCAAAATACCATATATTTAATTTGTTAGAGAATGAATTTATTAATTATCGTAATCAGAAAAGATAAATAAGTTGAGTTATAAAATATATTTGGCATCGTATTCAGAAAAGAAGCCTTAGAACTGGTTGAAGAAGTTAGAAAGAATCTATTGTCTCCATTATAAGGAAGAAATATGAATTATAGTTGGTTATGATAATCGTAATGACAAGAAATATGTTTTCCTTCTTACATATTTTGTAGAGAAACACAATGAAGAAACTCTTGTTGAAATTTTTCATCATCGTAATGAATATATCTAAATGAGTAGACAGCCTTTTAGGTTGTTTATATAAATTTCATTAAATATATTTAGTTATGTTTTTTGTAAGAGGGTTCATAAAATTGAAGTGACCAAATTCCAATACCATAATGAAGAAATCATATTAGGAAATTGTAATCAAGAATCCATATCAGATTAAAGATTTGTTAGAAAGTATGAAGGATTGAAGAAGTCAAAGATAAAACCAAAAATCCAAGAGATTTAAAGATTCATAAATGCATTAAAGAAGTCAAATATTGATCGGATATTTAAGAAGAATTGATGAGTTGGGAAATTTGGTTAAGTGGGAATGGTTTTCAGAACCACGATTAAACCATTTTAAGGTCTCTATAAAAGGATAGTTGAGATCATCTGTAAATTGTGACTTTGGGCTTTTCAAACACTCAGGCTTCGGAAATTGTGGAACATGTATTGATTACTCAAAAAAATTGGTTTTAGGTTGAAACTGAGTATGATCATCATATTGATGTTCAATACACTCATCCGAGCAGGATACATATTAGGGAGTTCCAATGGAATCAGATCCATCGGAATGAGTCCCTTGGACTGAGGTCAATCAGACAAAATAATGTGAGAAACTAATTTAGTTCCTAATCAATTGAATAAGGAATATAAAAATAATAATCATATCAAACTTAATATCACCAGAATATGGTTTCAAGACTGGGATGATTAGACTGACACTACTAAGAAAGATTTTGGACTAAGAATCTAGAATAATTTTCAAGACCAACAAGTTCCTTTGTGAATTGTTGAAGATCTTGAAGGTTCGATGTAGGTAAAGTTTTATTCATCTTACTTTTAGAGGAAGTGAATACTTTCTGAAGTAGATCATAAAGAAATAAGAAAGTCAAGCTTTTGACTATTGATAGGAACTAATTACTAAAAAGGGTTTTCTGGGGAATTGGATACCAAAAAGCATTGTTGGATGGTATAAGAAACTATATTAGGAAAGTTTCTTCTGAGATTTTAGAATTGTTCTTTGTTTGTTCCTATATATTATGGAAAGAATATAAAAAAATAATCAATGTTTTTGGGACTATCCAACATGGTAAGGTATAGATATTTATACTGAACCTTGTAAATATCATGTGCTTACTTCACTTTATATTTGTTGTATATGAAATGTGAGGTTGTGAATTATATTTGAGTGGATCATAACTCTAAAAATTTCATAGGTTAAGAAATTTTTTAATGAAAAAGTTATTATGAAAGAAAAAGAAACCACTACTTCACCCCCCTCTCAGTGGTTTTGATCCTAATTGGGAACAAAAATGGGTATCAAATGGAGGTTTCCTCTAAAATAACCATATCGGGAATATAGAATCCCAATTCCATGAATTATAAAGTGATTTTGGTTTTCAATAGAAAGAACTATGATATCTGGAAATTTATAAGGCTTTTATATCTTATGTCCCTCAGGTATGATGTTTTAGAAGCTACTAAAGAAGTATTTCTACATCGTATTGATAATTCTCCTCTTACAGTTGTTGATAATAAAAATCTTGAGAATGAGGGAAGATCTAAAAATTATTTACTCTCATCACATATAGAAATTTAATTTCATAGAGTAAAGGGATTTGGAACTGCAAAAGGTACATGGGATAAGTTGAAAAAAAATTGAAGGCAATATAAAGATGAATAAGGAACAGTTACAGCTTTGGAAGCTAAAGTATGAAGATTTGAAAATGGATGGGTTTGAATTTTTTGGTGAGTTATTTAAAAGGTATAATGATATTTTTTGCGCCATAAGATGTATATGTGAGAAATTTTAAGACTTGAATATTATTTAAAAGATCTTGAGAATCCTTATTGATCAGTTTGATGTTAAATATTCAATATTAGAAGATATAGATCCTGAAACCATATCTTTTTATGATCTATACAGCATTATCATTAACAATGAAATAAGAAGAGATTATTTTTTGAAAAATAAAGAAAAGATTGATATTGAAATTTCCTTCAAATATTTGATATAAGGGAGAAATAAAGATAACTAAATTAAAGAAGAATCAATTGATTTAGAAGAATAGGAAGACATTAAATATTTAAATACAATTTTTTCTCTTCTTTCTAAGAGATATAATAAGGAAAAAATGGAAAATTTAAAATCACAAATTTTATAATTCTGAAAAGAAATAATGTTTCACACAAAATTATCCTCGGAATAAATTTGGAGAATATGATTCTGAATATAATGATGATAATCCTTAGAAACAAAAGTGGAAGAAATATAAGAAAATATTTCCTTATGAAAAAAATTATCTGAGTGGGAGAAAGAAGAATTATTCTTCATGTGATAATGAATACAATCATCATATCAAATTTATTTCTCAAGTCAAAAATGGAAGTGAATCTTTAGGTAGTGTTGATAATGATGAAGATATGGTAGGAATAGATTGGATTCTAAAAATTAATTTAGTGAATGCACATGAAAAAATACTGAACTCAATAAAGAATGAAGGAATTTAAAGAAACATGTTGAAGTTATAACTTTTGAAAATAGTGACCTAGAAAGAAAACTAAAAAGTAATGAAGAAAGATCAGTTAGTAATGAGATTCTCAACATGAAATAAATTACACTTGTTGAAGAAAATAAATTGAACAAGTTAAAGATAGTTGAATCCAAAAAATTATAAATTTTATAAATAGTAATTTGGCGAAGAAATAAGCGGAGTTTTTAGAAAAACAATCGATTTTTTCTCACAGAAAAATGTCAGATAAGAAATATGAGAGAAAACTTCACCAAGGAATTTGATGTTAAAGGTGAAACTTCTATAGAAGGTGAAAAGAAATTTTTACAAAAATAAGGTTTGTGATAAAACATCCTTCACCAAGAAAGATAGAAATTCTTCAGGAAAATATCCTCTTAAGAAAATTTTCCCATGATTTTTTTATAAAACAACAACAATAAAGACTTGATTAGTTTTACTCTCGGTATAAAAGAACAATATTTAGAGTTCACAGTTATTATTTAGTAATTTTTGAACACAGATCTTATTCATGTGGGTACAACATGTCTCTACTAGGAAATAGGTATGAATAAAATGGTATATTTGATGAACAAAGAGGGTAAAAGTTTTCTAAAAAATTTATGAAACTGAAAATGGAAATTCAGAAGATAAAGGAAGATGTGTATGTTAAAAAATTTGAGAAAAGTAAACATTCTTAGTTCTAAAAGAATGAATGCTTAGTAATTTGGTTAGAACAAGATTACAAGGCTATAAAGTTAGAACAATAAAAAAATTAGCTGAACAAAAGGGGAATAAAAATCATTCTGATGATGTGAGAAAATATGATAAAAAGGTATCAATGGATTTTGGTCTGAAAATTAAAAAATATACAAGATATGTGAGAAAGAAGGGAATGTTACTGAAAGTTGTTTGACTATCCTTTTAGAACAAGAGTAAGTCGTGAAAGAATTATTACAAACTCACATTAACAAAAATATTTCTAAAAGGAAAACAGAAATTGGAATCCTTATCAAAATATTCTACTGATGCAGAGAAACTTGTTACAAAATCTGAGAAGGATGAACAGAAGGAAGAATGTACATCCAATTCAAGATCCAGGAAGAAGAATAGAAATTGAAGACAGAGAGAAGACTCTCAGTCTAAAATTTTCTTTTCAGAATCTACAAGGTTCCTCCTTATTCTAAGAATATTTGTATTTGTACTAAATTTTAAGGAATTTAAGGATTTAAGGGAAGTAAAATTATGTTGATGAGCCTCTTACTATTATTTCAAAATAAAGTAATGTGGTTAAGAAAAATATGAGTTTTTGAAAATTAGCATTTTTATACACCTGAACTTTTTGATATGTTTGTTGATATGGGTATATGTTACTTTTATCTTAAACAAATTCTTTCAAGGATTTCCCCAGTCTTGAGAATGTTAAAAGAGACATGAAAAGGTATTACATGAAAGTTGTATTCAAGACCAAAATGATTACATTTATTATACACTCTTGTTTTCTACACTAAGTTTTCCCAAGTAGAATTAGAGTTGTTTAGTTAAAGGATCTTTGTTAAAAAACACATGTGATAAGTATGTTCTCCTAAACAAGTGTAACAATATTCAGAAGAAAAGTCACAACATTTTTGAAATGAGAAAATTTTTTAATATGAAAGGAAACATGTCATGATGACCACATTGAATTTTATTATTAATAAGGGGGTAGATAATATATTAAGGAAGGGACAAGGAATAGGGGAGAAAGAAAAAAAGACATGGAGAAGAAAAAGTGAGAAAAGAAAACAATACCACCTATTGTTTTGAAGTGGTTGACTATAGGTATTGAAGTTGGTATTGACAGCAAACACATAAGTGGAGATTATTAGACCCTAGTTATGTTTTTGGTTTTATTTGTGGTCAATATATCAATATATTGATAAATAAATTATGTTTAGATGGTAATTGAAGTCTAGATTGAATAAGGATGTGAGTAATGTTGTCAAATCAAATTCAGAACCGTAAGAATGATAATCAGATCTAGAAGGATCAGATTTAGATAATCAGATCTAGGAGTATTGAATTAAAAATCATCAACATCGGATCTAGAAATCAACATGAGTCAATAGATATAGGATTTGTAATGATACTTTGATGAAAAATTCATAAATTGTATTGAGTCTACAATGAAAGTGGTTATTGTAATAAGGAATTTTTTTGGAGTCAGAATGTCACCAATATAAATCTAATGATGCTTTTATATTATTTAATATAAAAAAATCATATGTTAGCTGAGAAACTTTAGATGAAATCTTGATAAAATAGGGTGTAGAACATGTTAAAACAATCATATTGAGAATCATATTGGGAGAAAAGTTACTTCCAATCATATTAAGGAAAATCGTATTCAGATTGAGTAGGAAAGAATGATTTTGGTCGTATAGTGGGTAGTAAAAATACTTTCCAATGTTAGTCAGACTATATTAAAGATGATTTTCAGTGTAATAAAATTCATGAAGGAAGTCATTGTTATAAGAAATTGTTTGTAGAAGGATGAAGTTACTAAAGTAAAATATTTCCAACCTTAGATTGTCATTTTCAAAAAAAATTGAAGGCTATGGAGGTTTTCTTAATCTTAATGAGAGAAATCGAAAGTGCTGGTTTCAGTTAGATCAGAATCCAAAATATTTAAGTCTTCAAAGAATGAAATATATAAGTATCATAATTAGAAAAGAGAAATAATTTTAGTGCTAAAATATCTTTGTTATCGTAATCATAAAAGAAAAATTAGAATTGGTTGAAGAAGTTTGAAGGAATCTCTTATCTCCATTGTAATGAATAAATTGGAATGAGAGTTAGTTTATAGAATCATAATGATAATACATATGTTTTCTTTATAACAAATGGTGGAGACCAACGTAATTAAGAAACTATTATAGAACATATTCTTCCATTATAATGAGGAAATCAGAATGGGTGGATAGTCTTTCAGATGTTACAGAGCAACGAAATGAAATATCTTTAGTTCTTATTTGTTTGAAAGAGGGTCAAGGAAATTGGACTGACCAAATTCCTTTATCATAATAAATAAATTTTATTGAGAAATCATAATTAAGAATAATAATTTCACTAAATATTTTTTAGAAAGTATGAATTGTTGAATAAGTCATTGAGATATCCAAAAAACAAGAAGATTTAATGATTCAAAAACACATTGAAGAAGTCAAAGATTGATCAGAGATTTAAGGAGAATTGAATCTTATAAACATTTGGTTAAGAAATAAATGTTTTCAAAACCTCTCCTAAACCATTTTTATGTCCTTATAAAAGGAGAGCAGAGTTTATTTGTAAATTATGGCTTTGGACTATTCAAGAACTCAAACTCTATAAATTATCGAACATGTATTGATTATACAACCAAAAATTGTGTTTCAAGATGAAGTTGAGGAAGATCATTGCATTCACATTCAATATGATCATCCAGGAAATTTCCATCTATGTTCCAATGGAATCATATCCATTGGAAAAAAATCCATCATATCATGGTCTATAAAACAGAAGAAAGTGAGAAGTCAATTGAGTTCCTACTCAACTAAAGAAGGAAGAACGAAAGGAAAATCATACTGGACTAACCATCATCAAAATGAGGTTTCCGGAATGGGAAGATAAAAATGGAACTACTAAGAAAGATTTTTGAATTGAGTTTCAAGAATAAGTTTTATGACCGACAAGTTCCTTTTTGAATTTTTGAAGATCTTGAAGATTGTATGTAGGTAATGTTTGATTCATCTTACTTGTGGTGGAAGTGAATACTTTTTATAGTGGATCAGAAAATAATAAGAAAGTGAAGATTGTAACGGTTGATACTTACAAGATTCTAAAAAGACTTGTCTTGGGAAGTGGACACTGGAAAGTATAATTGGGGGTATAATCAACCATAGTAGTAAAGTTACTACTGGGATTGTATAATTGTTCTTTTCTTATGCCTTTGTATTATGGAAACAATATTGTAAAATAATTCATGTTGGTGGGATTATCCAACATGGAAAGGAGTAAGTATTTATATCAAACCTTGTAAATATAATGTATTTCATTTTCTTTAAATTTTTTCATATGAAATGTGAGGTTGTGAGTTATATTTGAGTGGATCGTAACTCTAACATGTTTTAGAGGTTAAAAATGCATTTAAGTAAAATATTCTTATTAAAGAAATATGAACCACCGATTCACCCCCCTCTCAGTGGCCTCAATCTGACTCAGGAACACTAAATAAGACTAGAAAAACAAATAATAAATAAGCAGAATACCCAACTCTTTTAGGCACCCTGAGTACATGCTTGACCACCAACTCCATGTCAAGTCCTAGTCCATAATTATTAACAATAAAGAGGCACAAAAAAGGGTCCTAACCTACAACCAATAGATCCATTCAGGTGATAATCGGTGACTTAAACAAGGTGTGAGTCAAACTCAGTAGGTCACCACAAAAAAGGTCTATAATAATTTTAGTTTATGTTTATAATAATTAATAGTTTTTAGTATATAATAGAGATAAATCTATAAATAATATTTTAGTGAAATCCATTCCAAGGGTATTAGTGGTAACAATAAAAAATATATAAATGAAGGATAAATGTATGTTTAATGTAAGAAAGATAACTACCAGCTTCAACATACAACAAATATATCAAATTATTAGACCTATATGGGGCAAGAACCTTAGGATAATGACCAAGTCATCCTATTTTATTTCAGGGATCTTATATAAGGTAATATCAATAAATATTTTATTAGAACCCAACGAACTAATATGATGTGGTCTATATCTAAGGAAATCAAGACATATTCAAGCATATAATCCAAGGAATCCAAATTTCAAAATATTAAGTGGGTCATCAATGCCATACCAGGATATATGTCATTATTTATATACCACCTTATCCATAATCAGTTCTATACTGTAATATATATTAAAACAATATAATATAAGGGATTAAAGGTATTTGTTAATGTCCATTCCAAAAATATGATTTATCATGATCATTCCATTTGTAAATACAATTAAAAATGATAAAGAGGTATATTTGAATATATATTATATATTCAATTCAATTGATCCACTTAGTTTGGTTCATGATAATAGTCAAATATGAGGTAAATGATCAAGGACCAAGAGGGGTTTATCCAACCCACATAAAAATTCATTTCATTCTACATATCATTTCACTTACGAGTGAAAATGTGTCAATTATTACAATTAATAATTTGGATAATTCCTAATTGTAATTTCTTTCCATTTGGAAATCCATTTAATCTAAATTAATCACTTACCTTTATAATAGTTAGTCCAAATACACCAAACAATGTTTTGGTTAATTACATGAATGTATCATCAAGGTAATATAACATGACACACCCAAGGTGTGGTTCATTTTGAGGTCTCAACCTAAAAAAATCAATAATGTTTATAAGGGGTATAAGTCATAGTCTATAAAAAATTCATGTTATTACTAAATTAAGGAGAAATTCATGAAAGTTTCAGTGTGCGGCACAAAAAAACACTTTATAAACATGTGATACTTTTAGGTAAAAAATATATTCCACATTTATCATTCTTAGGAAGTATCACTCAACCAATATTAGCCTTATATTCTAGTCGAAATGTGAGAAATCAAATAACTAGACAAATTCCCAAAAAACAGGGCATATTAGCTCACACAATGATAATAAGATGGTGAGAGAAATAGATAAAAGAGCAAAGAGTAGAGTTAAAATTAATGAAAGTATTCTAATGTGATAAATGAAATTTGATTTGGATCTAAGAAAAAGGAGGGATATCAATGTATATAGTAGAAGGAGATGGATATTGAGCATCCTATTATGTTTGAGAAATAAGGGAGAAATATGGAGTAAATTACCTTAAAGGCTATATGGGAAACATAGTAAAATCAACCATTTTAAAGGGGAACACGGTTCGGCCGCATGGTTTTCCAGTCCATGCAATAAACATATGGCTCCCACTACCAAAGATCCTCACCATTTAATGGTTTAGATTCACATTTAAGGAAAATTTTCACTAACCATACCCCTGGCCCTATCTCACCCCATATCCCACACTGTTATAGTGTATGGTTAGAAAAACTACACTCCAACTATGTGATTCCTACTATGAACATGAACCATGTTGAATAGCTATTTGAATCCCCTCAGATGGTTTGAAAAGGATATATTCTTAAATAATTAGGTTTTACAGTTTAGGATGCGTGGTTAGCACTAATGATGAGCCCTGAGCTGCCCCTCTAGACACCGAGTTCACAAATCCTGACACTTCAAAAACTCATCTAGACTCCAAATACACCTTCTAAGATTTAAACCTTGAATAAAAACAACATTTTTAATTGTTCCAACTATCGCAATTCCATTACTCAGATAAGTTTTATATTTTTCTTAACCATCACACATAAATTAAATTTCATTTATATTTTTTTAACTGATTATAAACATAAGATCTACAACCTACCCACCTTAGAAATTATCACCCTCAAGAAGCTCAGGTGGAAAATGAAAGCATCACCTTCCCTACTTAGACAATTATTTTATTTTTAAATGGATGTGATACACTTTAAAATTCCCAACAAGCCTCCAAGAATAATTTTTTTCATATGCTGTTTAAACCACTGAAACTCGAGCTAGTGCTCATAACTACAAATGAAACAATAATACGTCACTTACTTGAGCCCGTCTGACCTAATAAATTATTATGTTATTATCTCTTTCATGAACCAGCCTATGGATACCCCCACCATGTTTTATAATTTTTACATTAAAATTTTGAGTCATATATGCCCACCATTGAAATTTCCTATTAAAGCGTGCCCTCTGTATCTTAACAATGCTCCTGACATGATTCTTAATTTGATCAAATGGTTGAATTCCATTCAGCCTAAATTAGCATGGTTTACCCATATTTTCATTGAAAATAGATGACCAACCCCTTGTCTACCCCTATCTCATCCCAATGTAATAACTTCTGTAGTTCCACACTGATGGCATCCATCTATATTAGGAAACTCACGTCAAACTACTATTATATGACTAATTCTAAAAACTATTGGTTTCAATAGCTAACACGTCACAAAAACTATTACAATGAATTTATTTCAAGTCCTAATGAGACTATTTTTAGAACACTCATCAAATACAATAACACAATTCTAGGGACTTCTCTATCCAAACTTATCATTTCATTCATTTTTTCATAGCACAAACATCGGTGCATTCTCAATCCAACAACCTTGGATCATCAAAACTATCCCAGGACTAACACCCACATATGTAATTTCCTCAAGTATTCATTTAAAACTATTATAGTAATTTACCAATAAATATTGTCATACATTGTTCTATTTACCTAATAGAATTAGACAGATAAAAAAACTATCACACAATTGATCATAAGGTCTCACGACCCTTCTCAAAAGAGGGTCACCCACCAGTGGAAGATGTACTGCTCCCCACCTTAGTATCATTATAGATATTTAAAAAAACTAAATGATTTCATGATTAACACATCCCATACACCATCTATATCCGGACATAACAACTAGCATGGATAATAACAGAGTCATTCCAAAAAACTAACACAAACATCACCCATAACTTTTTCCTGCTTATTGGGAATGGTTCCCATGTAGATCTCTAAATTTAAACTCATATAGAGTGTCACCAAAGTCCGCATCAAATGGTGTACTCCTCTCTGTATGGATTATCATTAAACCACTCCATGACGATAAATCCAAAGGATTCTTTTCACAAAACCATAAAAATATATTTGAATGGCTAAACGTACAACTGTCACACTCTTAGCATATTTTGGATGATCTCAAGATATTGGTCATGATTATCTCTAAACTATGAGTAATATAAGATTACTAGAACATTTTTCATTTCTCTACTTTAGATATGATCACATAAAATAAAGATATACTAACCTTTAACCATCTCCCAACACTAATTCCTTGGAAAATTCATGCCATGTTCCACCCACGGGTCAACTATATCACGACAGCCAATTTGTTTCAATGTTGTCCATCATCATGGGAACTTATTTTAATTTACTAAACCCCAAGCCTTCATTACCACAATATTCATAATTGAAACCATGAACCCTAATCATGTTCTAATCTACTCAGCAGAATTCAACATCAAAAAGTCCCCACACGCAACAAATGTAAACTAAACTTGGCATACATAGTAGGTGTACATCCCATACCACCCAATTAAAAACCATACTAATTCTCTCATGATCCATCCATAAATAAGGAAAAGATGATTGTACTGAATATCACATTAGTTTTTTAACACACTAGGAGCTCCTTGGGAAGCCCTCTTCAAAATAGGGAACCAATAAGTTCCATGAATTATCAAATGACTACCTACCTCATGAGGTTGTTTCATAAATTCAGACATCAATGACACAACCATTGGTGAACAAGGATAGGAACCAGAATTGTTCTCGTATATAATCTATCCTTTATAACCATCACTCTAATTTATTTTTAGCAAACCAAATTCATCATCATGATAAAATCATAAAGCATGAGAACCATCCATTCATCAGTCTCAAAATTAACATAAAACCAAGCTCATTACCTCAATGGAATCCATAAACCTGGTCCAAACTTTCTCAAAGGTTTCCCTCGATCAAACCCAATGTAACATCTCTAATTTATGAATCAAAACTAAGGGCCTATAGGTTTCCCAACAAGAGCTACTAATCTTGTCTCAAAATAGGGTCACTAAGTCTATTAATCTAGCATTATGGTCTCTCACATGAGAACCATATCCCACATAAGGGATTATATTAAATGTCATCTAACACACCTATACACTCTCTCTAAAATAAGTAAAAAAATAAATATAAGGAATAATTCCTCAAAAAAGTTAAATATTTATCATCATAGGTGTAACAGAGTCATTTTCCAAGCATCAACCAACCGGTCCCTAATCCTCTCTAAGCATCCTCATATGTAAGGGCTCTTGGGAGGGTTAAAATTACAACATAAAAGGATAAAAGTTGACAATTATATAGTATTCACATATCGTAATACCCCTAAAATTTCTACTTACTAGACAACCACCCACTTACCCAATGTGGTCATTTCATAAATAAGGAGTCCTACACAACTCAAATCGCCAAACAGACAACACTTACTGATCCTAGAAACTCAGCTCAAAAGTATAATGGTTTCTCATTTATAGGGGTGATACCATAACCATAAATCCATTAACTTTAACATAATGTATCTACTTTAAATTATTGTTACAATTCTCTAGGATCTATCACCTAACCTCTAGTTTTAATTTAAAAGAAAAAGGTCACTAAAACCTACAAGAAACTTCCATGTTTCTTTCAAAGGAAACTCTCAAGGAAACATTAGAATTGACTCCTATACAGGGGTTTATGCTAATAACACCACTAAAAGGATTTATTTAATTAATTACATCAACTTACATATATTATAAATTTAAATAGGGTTATATATATGTAATTTTAAGAACCATTTATAAAGTAAAACATTTTAAAAACTATAATTGGAACATTATTTTATCTAATTTCTCATAACATTCTCAGAAAATTATCTCATAATTTTCTTTTTAACCATTACTTATCCAAATTTATCACAACTGGGCTCAGATAACAAGAATTTCAATTCCATGATATAGAGAAAAACAATCTTTAAGTTGTAACTAGAATTTTAATTAACTCCTCATATTAATAAATCTCAAAACGAGATAAAATGATAATTAAAGGAGATAAGGCAAGTTATATACCTCCATATATTTATTTGAACACTGTATGAGTAGATGTTTCACTTTAAATAACCAATCATTTTTAACAAAAAATATACCCCTGTAAGGTTGAGTACCAAGTCATAAAAGATAAGGTCAACCAACAAGGGGTGCATCATTTCAACCTAGGTCTAGTTATATGGGAATCCTTTTCTAATTTATAGAGTCAAAAATATATAAATTATAGTTGGAATCCCATTTAAGATAAAAAATAACTGATGATTTATTAAAGATTAATCACAACCTTAGTGGGTTCATCTAATAATCACAAAACGCCAAGACCGGCCTACTCGATTCACCATAATGGTAAAACATGAAGTAAATGATCAAGGACCAATGGGGTTCATCCAACCCATCTAATAATTAAATTCATTACATTTATCATTTAAATTAAGAGTGAATATGTGTCAAGTATTACATTAAATTATTTGGATATGGTCCAAGTGTAATTCCTTTATATTTAGAAATTCATTTAATCCAAATTAATAAATTCCCTTTTTAAGAGTCAGGAAAAATACACTATGTTGTGTTTTACCTATTTTTTCATTTATCATCAAGGGAATATTACATGACACACCTAAGGGGTGGTTTATATTGATATCTTAACCTAATATAATTTTATCGAGTCTATAAGGGGTCTAGGTCACGGTTTAGACAAATAATTAAAGGAGTTACTAAATTATAGAACAACACATAGAAGGTCCGGCATGTGGTATAATTAAAACACTTTATGAGCATGAGATACTTTTAGGTAAAATACATATACCACCAAAATCATTCTTATAAAGCTTCACTCATCCAATATTGGCCTGTGATTCGAGTCAAAATAAGATAAATCAAAGAACAAAAAAACACCCAAAAATATGCTATATTATCTCTCACAAAAATAACATCCAAGACGATTAGATAAATAGATAAAATAGTCAAGGTAAGCATTAGGATTACTTAGAGGATTCCAACACAGGGAATGAAGTTTTATTTAGAGATTAGAAGAAGTATGGACCTTATAACTATTGGAGAATGAGAGGGGATCTTGAGTGTCCTCATGTGCATGAGAAATTAGGGAGAAATAGGGATGAAATGAACTTAAATGGTGGAGGTAAATATAGTAAATTAGACTATTTTAAAGGGGATTACATTTTGGTTTCATGATTTTCCAAATTGTGGGAAAAATGTGTCTATCACAACCCAAGAGACACACCCCCACATCGTTCACACACATGATTAAGTAAACTATGTTCCAATAATTAAATAGATGTTATATCACACCCCATTACATTAATGGTTGATGTACGTAGTTATAAAAACTATGAGCTAACCATTTAATTCCCTATACACACCTACACCGAATCACATAACTATATGAATCCTCTTTCATGATTTGAAAAAACTGTACTCCTATATAATTAGGTCACACATTTTTGGGTTGTATGCTTAGCACTAACCATGCCCCAACAGTGGGCCTTAAGATTCCCCTCCCAACTATGAGTTTTAATATCCTAGTGCTTTCAAAACTCATCCAAAATCTCTTTAAACCAATCTATATATGAATCCTATCTAAAAACAAAAATGTTACGTTTTATAACTCTCAAAATTTCATTCCAAATCTCGATTTTATATTTTTACCATCCCCGAAATAAATTCAAATTCCTTTAGAAATTTTCAAACCATTGAAAACATAATAACATACAAGATACATACATTTTTCTCATTTTATTTTGTTAATAAAATATAAAAACATAGATAAATTAAAAATCTACATCACTGAACTCATTAAAATATTCCTTCTTCCAATCCATAGGAAAGTAAACAAAATCATGTTGATATCATATGCACATTAAGGGTTATGCTCAATATAAACATTCAAGAGTAAATAAGGAATAATTATTATGAAAATTTAAATAAGTAAAACCAATTTCTATTTAATCAATATATTGACCATAAATAATAATATTGAGTGAATAAATGATGATAAAATAATTCCATATAAATAATAAAAAAACTTAATACTTATCCATAGATATAATAATTGTAGCGACCCCAACCCCAGCATCCCATATTCGGTGTCATACTACATTACATTGGAATAAGATATAAGTTAATGCATCCCGAAGGACCAATTATTTTAGTAGTCTTGATAAACTAGGTGCATATTTTAGTCTTACATTGCATTTGAATACATAAATTACAACATATTTTTTCATTTGAGAATAACTTTATTCCATCTAGAATATCCATATATATCAGTCATAGTAAACTTCAAGGAATCCTAGGGAAAAGAAAAAAAATAAGGGTGGTCTCAAATGCTAATTAAGGGTTAAGTACAACCAAAGATATCAGAAATCGATAATAATAATCAACATGGAATGGTAAATAACAAATCACACATTCTATTTAAATAATTGGTTAAGGTATATAAATAATATTTAAAGGTAAATAACTAAACACACATGCCATTTAAATAACATGAATATATGAATAGATACCTCTTAATCAATATAAAATTCTAATTAACTAAAAACACATGTCATTTATTTAGTAACTGATAATTAAATGAATCTATAGATAAAGTAATAGTGAAAATTTCTAGGATAAAAATAATTGAATAACAAATTAATAAAATACTTAATTTTTGTATTCAAAGTTTCCCATGTACATGATACCTTTAGCATCAAGACATTTCACAACATGATTTAAAACATACTGGGTGAAAACAAAATTAACTAAGGCTTGACAACTGATTCATCCCAGGAGACTATTGATGCTCAGAGGGGATATCTATAATTGGGCACCATCCATGTCATACTTGTAAAATCATTCCTCATATATCAAATAATCAATTTAATTCTTAAACCATGTTTCTTATAAAATCTCTCTATTGAGTAAAGAATACAGATTTATCATTATTTCCCCAGATAAACAGATTAATTTCAAAATAATAAATCATATTTAGAAATAATATATGTTTTAAGAAACAAATATATCTATGATAAATAATATTTATATTTAAGGAAAATTTAATTTCCAGTGATCTTAAGGAAGTGAAAATTTTAATGGAAAGTTATTGATTACAAAAATGGACCAAGGGAGTGAATGTCAATACTTTCCTTAGTTAAAATGATCACAAACCATCTAGAGGAAGAATAAATATGGTATCAATATATAACTTATGGAGTAATAATCAAGGGTTTTTTTCATTTATAAATATAAATACCATAAAAATATCTTTAAGGACATTCTTGAAGAAAATATCCTTTTTCATTTTGAAAAATATTTTGAAAATCCTTCTCTTTAAAAATCACTTATAAAAAATATTTAAATATATCCTTGTAAATTATAAAAGGAAGATTAAAATAAATTATATTAATGATGGAGGGTAATTCCATACATGATTTAAAAGTTAAAAAGTATATTCCTTTTTCACTATAAAAGGTTAGTAAAGTTCCTTGTTTAGAAAATGATATGAATATTTTGTTCACGTTTTCGATAAAATTGAAACAGGGATTTTATGGAAAATGAAATGAGATACCTTTTAAAACACTTTTTTAAATATTAAAAAGGATGAAAATTACTTTGATAAATTATTTTTAAAAGGATAAAACATTTTTATAAAACATGGTTTTTAAAGAAAACAGATTTCCAACCAAAGGGATAAATGAATGTAGATTTTCTTAAAAATATTTTCTAAAACATTTTAAGTACCAAAGAGTGGTAAAATGAAGCTATTACTTTAAAATATCATTGTCAAAACCCATCCCCTAGGACTCGTTCCGTGACTACCCCAAGCCCGCCATCCATAGGCTAAGGGTTGGCGACTAGCACCGGAAAGGTGTATCACTAAAACGGGAGGCATTTTCTTTAAAACTATACAAACACACAAACCAATAACATAACAAGATGAAAACATGAAGTAATATAACAGTAGTATAAGTGTGTAATGAATGTAAAGGGGCTGGAATACAATCCCAACTAAAAGTTACAACAACAAAAGAAAATAGTAATAACTCTTGGGATTTTCCACCAAGGATCCTACCTGAAGGGTAGGTAGAAATCGTCTCCACAGCTCTCCATGTCAATCATCACTACCATACACTATCAGGTATTATCTCCCTAAGTCTCAGTCAAGGATACCCATCATCTTCACAAGACACAACATGTTGTGGGAGAAGCCCGTGTAGGGGTGAGTATGACAATACCCAGTAGGGACCCAGAGACCCCCAAAGGTCTCTCAGAATTCCACAAAGGAAAGCCAAAAATCATGATCTCAGTCACAAATCACAAAGAAAAAGACTCAACTCAAACAATGGAAAAAAATGAAATTTCAAGTATAAGGATGATTACCTCAAATCTATATCATTTTATTTTGTTAATAAGTTTCCACAACTGAACCATGAGGGAGTTGTTCCATTGTCGTTCCAAATAGGGTTGTATATAACTGATCCATGATGGGTTTCTCTAAGACTAGTCCTCATTGGTTCGCACACTACTAATCCACACAGGGTCACTAGAATGTTGATCTATACAGGGTTGCAATGATGATGATCCACATAGGGTCGCTAGATGCTAATCCACACAGGGTTTCTAGATGATGATGTACAATGGATCACTATGATATTGATACACATAGGGACACTATGATGCTAATACATACAAGTTCTCTATGATGCTGATCCACAGAGGGTCGATAGATACATATCCACATAGGGTCACTGGATGCTGATCTACATAGGGTCACTACTCAGATGACATCCAACCAAAGGATTCCCCGCACCCAATGTGCCTGAGTTCTTTAGTATCTACTCCTCTGGAAATCGGTCGATCCTCAACTGCTATGAAGATCCATGAAGGAGTAACCCAAAGGATCGACATGTCATAAGGGTTCTAATGCAACATACAGCGCATCAATCGGATGCACGGTCTGTGTGTTATTTACATTTTATTGTCGAGGGCCCGGTTGGATTCGGGTATGATCCAACCTAGCTATAATTAAACTTTATCCAAAACATAGGTAGAGTATCTCAAAAGTACCTTCTCACTCCATGTATCCTAGTGCCACATACGGCTCATCAAAAAAATGTCTGGTTCACAAGATAAGGCTCTTTAAGTGAAACTGGGCTCAAATGGGTTCGGGTTCGATCTGACCCGGTCGGACCGACCCACCCAACCCGGCCCAGCCTGGGCGGACCCGACCTGGTTCTGGTCAACCCAACCCAGCCCTCCCTCATTGGGCTGGGTTGTGTACCCACCTAGCCTGCCCTGGCTGGGCTGGGCCACAGGCGACGCGGCTCAATTCACTAGCACGGCTCGCCAGTCGGGTGGCCGCCCAACTCCCTAAATGGATCAATGAACCATTTGGATCTTCAATCAGCGACGCCACATGGTCTGTGGGACCTGTGGGGCACATGTCCCCCCTCCTCCATGACTTTTATCCCACATCCACTACACCATAGTGGGTAATGGTATGCCGCCTCAACAATGCGGTCGGCCAAGTGTCGGCCGCCCCTTTGGGTCCACAACGACGACAAGTGGCGCTGCCCTCTTCAGCAGCCGGTGAGCGTCAGTCGTTGAATTTTCGGCCAGTGCTGGTTGTTGGTGTTGTCGCACCGATGTCGTGTAGACAAATATTCCGCGGGCCAATGGGGGAGATCTGATGGTCAGTTTTCCCTTCAACTCACGCCTATGGGCCTCCCAGGATGTCACAGTCACAGCGAAGCTCCCGGATTCAAGGTTCTGCCGAGTTGGAAATTAGTCCCCCGAAGATTGCGACAAGAACGAAGCGGTGGAGGGTCTAAGCCTTTTTATTTTTTCCCACACCATCCGCATTATCATCATAACAAGTGGGTAACAATTTATTCATCTTCAACTCTAAGAATTCAACCATGAAAAATCCCCCTACCTCGAAATTTTATGGAGACATCGCAATGGTGGAAGAAGATTCCACATTTGATGAACCCACCGAGGTCCGATGATCTCAGTTTTTTACCACCCAAGCCTCTATCCACAATCATTGGAAGGTGTCGTGGTACTTCTCTAGAGGTTCCTCACATCCATACCAAAATCCAAAGCCCGATCTCTAATTAAATAGGTGGAAGAATCAACCAAGTTGCACGACATTAATATGGTTCATTTATGAACCAAATTTAATGTTTCAACATCGTGGTTACAAGAAACAAGAGTCAATCCATTAAATGGAATGAAAACCCAGTGGTCCCACCATGCCAATAAACCACTGGATATAAAATAATATAACATTTTCATGTTATTTTATTATTATTTTAAAATCCCTAAAAACTATCTTTTTCTCCCGACCAACTACGGTTGAAGTCAAGACTCCCTTAAGTGAATCATTACAATGCAGATTCAATGGTTCCCTCTGATTTTTAATCTAAGCACTAGTTCAAAAGATAGAAAATGTCACCTACATGTTTACTAAATGTACCATAAAAAAAGTTTAAAAATCCATTCCGGGCACACTGGGCCTCAGAATCAAGCGCCGTTAATTTTTGCAGACTCATAATAATCCCAAATAATATAAAGAAAATTTATGTGGAATATTGGGGACTTTAAAATCATGAATAAAAAGTGGATAATAAAATTAAATGGGTTTTTTAGGAAATGGTCAAGTAATTTCCTTCAACTAATATTCAAGAATAAACAATCTCTATTTGAAAGAAATTGTGAAATAAACCCTTAAAATGATCATAATGTAGAAGTGAGAATTCTTAAATGAATTAATTATGTGTCTAAACTATAAATAAAAATAAATAAATTGGGAGTGAAACATAATATAAACAATTCATTCTACTCATGAAATAATCAGTGAAGTAAATATTTAACCCAATGGGTGGAAATTGAGTTAAGAAATCCCATACAACTTGGTAACTCAGAATTAAAATCACCTTGGGTGAAATAAGACAAATGGAAACTTAAAATACCAATAATTATTAATTAATTGTGATATTAAATATCAAGGGGAAGTATATACACCATATAAAATAAATTTGGTTCATAACATTAAAATATTCCTTAATGAATTGAAATTGAGATGAAATACCTTACCTCAAGCTTCCTTTTAGTTAAACATTCCTTAACCTCTTATATAGTGATTTTACACATGTTATTAATTTATAATAGAACCACATTAATATTTTTGATATCATATATGATCATTTTATTACATATTATTACTCATTCATTAATAATCATTCATTATTTTCATTACTTCGGGTGTCAAATATATTGTTTTTTTGTGTGTGTTTCATCATGAATGATGTAGATCGTGTGTATATTATATAGTTCTATCATATAAATAATAATAATCATGAAATAATTTTCATATTTTTATATAAATTTTATTTTTAAAACCAATCATGAATTACGGTTATGAAAAATGAATTACATTACGATCATGGAGATGGTAGGTCGAACATATGCATGAGTAGCGTTTCCACTATTCAATAATCATTATGGAAATTATGTAAGTAATATACTACCTTTACATGATTATAATTAAATAATAAATATTATATTATTTCTTTAAATATATATATATATATTCCATATTATTTGGTGATGAAAAGAGAGTCGCATCACTTTTTAAAGGTGGTAGTCCACACGTACACGAACGATTGAATCATCTTTACATGAGTGAAAAGGAAAGAAAGAAAAAGATGTATATTAATTTCACATAATAATAAATATGTCATTAATATCATAATTATGTAATTTATATCAAATATAATCATTAAAATTATTCCTTATCACCTTCCATGTAATGTTTTAGTGAAAGACGAATCACATCATTTCGCGAGGCGGTAGTCCGCCATACACACAAGCAATGTAATCGTGTATCCTATGAAATGGAAGATAATAAGATATGTATAATATAATGACTACATAATTATAATAATTTTATTATTATTATATATATAATTTATATACATCATCATACCCAACATTGAGAGTTGGAAATGCAAAAACAAATGACATCGGATTGTGAGGTAGTAGTTTGTCATACACACGAATGGTGATTTTATAGCTCATTTTATGGAAGTGGAGATGGTTTTATCTCATTAAATTATTCTAAAAACGTCCCAAAATATGAAATATGATGATTTTATTATATAATCAGGATATAATAAAAAAATTGAGGTGGAGGACGAAATAAAATAAAGATGCTCATTGATGAACATTAACTCTTTTTCGAGTATCCTCTTTAGGTTTTCACTAAATACTTCAAAGGATAGATTTATTACAAAAAATAAATATTATAGGATAATATTATGGAATTTGGTAAGTGAGTTTGACAGTTTATTTTTGAACCAAATTGGTTTTAACGTGTGAAAAATTAGAGGAGATAGGGTGGCCTTTTATAAGTGGGGGAGAGGACACATTTGGTATTTTTGAAAATAAATGAGTAATCCCACGTTTTTCATGTGTCAAAAGGGTCCAAAATAGACCATTATCAAACATTATAGGATTAATGGTGGAAATATTTCTATAAAATTATTTTTGGACAAGTTTATATGTCATTTTTCCCTTATATTTTGAGTTTAACCCCCTGAAAAATCAATTTTTTCCTTAACAACGGTAAATAATTTTTATTCTTTTAACTTTTAATTTTGGTAATTAATTTTTGTGAACTTATTATAAATTATATATTATTATGATTTAAAAATTAGATACATTTTTTCAAATTCAATTCACATAAGTGGAAAACTATAATTTAAAATTTATCGCATAGACAAGATGAAAAAGCGGGTTTTTTAAGTGAAAATGTTCAAAAGGTTACAATGTTTTTAATTTATAAATTAATTATAAAAATGATAAAAAAAATACCTATATTGGACTAATTTATATACGCTTTAACTAATTTTATTTGAAACCAATTAAAAATAAAATTATAAATTATAAATAATTTGAAAAAAATATATTTTTCTACTTAAAGTTCAATATTTTCACTATATATCAAAAAATAAAACAATTCAGTAAAAATAAAAAAATTAACCATAACATAATTTTGGTATTATTATTTAAAAATGAAGTTTATTTTTTCAAATAATATTTCTAAAATATATAAAAATTAATTTTAAATTGTGTACTCCAAGCATGACTAAATCATATTTTAAGAAAATGTAGTTTTTTTTAAGATTTATTTTTCTTTTAAATGGTTCTTATTTTATTAATAATCACTATATAAATAATAAAAATTTGAAAACTATATATTTTTATAATTTAGTTAATCCTATTCATTCCCTCCATTATAACGGCTAGGATATAACTATCATGTTAAAAAATAATATTAATAGTATATTGTTGTTTAGTAAAACTTAGTTTTGTATGTAACACAAGATAAACTTAGTGTTGCATTCATTTAAAGATAAAAAATATATTTAATTTAGAAATATTAAATATATCATTATGTCTTAGGATGTTATATTCCCTTCTATGCTTGGTGTTGTGTTTCATACACATTATCGAATATGATGTTCATATTTTAAATTTTTAGGGTGTTATATTCTCACCACCTTAAATAAATTACATCCACATAATTTAAACATGATCTTGGTAATTAAGGGTTTGATATTTAGAAAATTATTTTGTTAAAAACCAACATCATTAAAAGTGTTTAGTAAAATATCCTCTCAACAAGAGATATAGTGAAGTACCAAGGATATATAGAATAACACATAACTAGGATTCTATGTTGGAGAACATTGGTGGAAAGTGATGACATGGACATGGAGGAAAATCATAAATAAGAGTGATTGAGGTCATTGATCAAAATAAAGTTAATTATCAATGGAAATTTAAGGTCATCAAAACTATAAATCTGTAATGACTTTAAATACCATCAGATTCATCTAATATAAATGTATTTGGATAAAATTTTTGTTTCAATATCATTTTCATAATGTTAAGGAAATATTTTACTATCTAAGAATATAAGGAAATATACTTACTTGATACATTTTTATTTCATTAAAACAATATTATCTTTCAGGTTCACTTCAATAAATTTCCAATTTATCCCCTAGTCTAATAAATGAATATTAAAAATTGAATTTTTTATACCTGAAGAAGTAAAATTCACTTTTAACGGATCATAATATTTATAAAAGTGTGACAATTCTTTCCATCGATATGTAAATATTTTCAAAAACCAATATGGTTAGCACAAGTTATCCAATATAAATCATTAATCACTAAAACTAAAAAGTAATACCATTGGTTCATCATTAATATTTATTTTTAAAATTATTTAACTAAAAATAATGAATTATTTAACAGGACATTGTGTAGGCTAGTGATTGGCATTAAACCCTTATTATATTTCGGTCATCGGTTCAAGTCCCACAGCCTTTCCAGACACGATGGGTTGTCACCTGACATACGGGTTTTCCTTTTTCTAAATTATATTAATATAATCTCTATAATGTTCTAAAGAATATGACGGACATAATTGATATAAAATTAATCATTAAACAACCTTTTTATAAAGGTTATCAATAAACTTATTTTTTGAGGTCTAATAATCTTATTTGACTATTATTACAATGTTATTAATGATCATATTAACCCTAAAGGTTATAAATAACCTTAATCTTATGTCTATAAAATGTAAAGGAATTATTACTCATATAACGTTTCCATTAAACCATATACTAAACCAATGGGTTGTATTTCCATAATTTGCTTCCAAAATATCGTTAAACTTATGACATTGGTTCCACACAATTTTTTTAATAGGGTTATTTAATATTTTGAACTTATGATCAATTTTAAACTAATAAACCATGATGGTTTCCATAAATATTATGTTAATTAAAACACATTCACTTCTAAAATTTAACATAATCCTTATATGTTTCATAATTCGTATAACTAAAATATAGTTTGTAAAATACTTGATTAATTTATTTCTTGAATCCAAATACATAAATACTTCATGCATTTAATTTCCACATATTAATTTACATGGTGTAGGGTTTATCCTTTATATGTGGTCATTGATTCAGATAATTCATAGGCTCCCCATATTTAAGAAAATAATCTATAAATGGATCATTATGATGAGATTTATTTCCTTCTATCATGCTCTTCATTTTTTCATGGTAATTATTTTCTTTATGTCTTTATTTTCCACACATAAAGAATTTTTAGGTTCCATAGAGACAATATCATGGGTATCTTTGTCCATATTTCTTACATCATGGAAGTCAATCCTTCTTTTCTTCTTGTTCTCTACCACTCGAGATCTTACCAGATTCCGTCATTCTCTTCTTTGTTGAGTTCAGATGTTGGTTAAGAAATATGTTTTTAATTGTATTTTATAAAAATTGATTAGTAATAAGCATGATATCTTCCAAACCTATAAACATCCCATTTTTTATATCATGAATACTATATTTCCCATCATATTCAATGTTTTCATGATTTCTTTGGGTGTCATCCATTTACTAAAACCAAAAATCATAGTGTGAGCAACAAAATTGTAGTGGTAAACCCATATAATCATTTATAGTGAGTCTAAGTTATGACACATTATCTTCAATATAAGACACTTTAGGTTTATCATAGGTCATTAATTATCAATATCTATTCAAATACTTCCTAATGTTTTGTAAATAAAATGTGAATTATCCTAAGAATATCACCTCAGAGTGTCAAATTAGGTGCACAGAAAGGATCATTTTCAGGTACCTAGTAACACCCGAGTCAAGCCTGAAATTTTATTTTTAGTTTTATCACCCCTATTTACATATGTGATAGAACCACATCCACTTTTTTTATCCATATAGGGATTTATTTCAAGGAGAAAACACATAATCTCTACCTTACCAAAACTCCAGGATTTTCATTTATACTTATCCTCAATGTTTATCTTAGGTTTATGTTCCCTAATCTATGTATTCCTGAATATAGTTCCCAAGGTTTCTACAAAACTTCCCATAATACAAACATTAGCAACCCTAACCCCGGTAGCGCAGATCTAGAGCCACACTACATTCCAATGTCATAAGATACAAGATATCGCATCCTGAAGGACTGATTAGTTTAGTAGTCTTGGTTAAGTAGATATATACTTGAGTGTTGTATTACATTTGAATACAAAAATTGAAACATAATATTTTTTCGAGAATAAATTTATTCAATCTACAATATCCCGGGATATCATTCATAGTAAACTTTTTAGAATCTTTAGTAAAGTAAAAAAAATAAGGGTGATCTCAAATTCCTAGTAAGGGTTAATTATAATAGAAGCTATCAGTAATAAACAATAATAATCAATATGGAAAGTTAAATAACAGAGCACACATTCTATTTAAATAACTGGATAAGGTATAAATCAAATTTAAAGGTAAATAACTGAACACACATGTCATTTGAATAACTTGTTTTCATGAATAGCTAATGCATAATCAATATGAAAAGGTAAATAACTAAAACCATGTTCCATTTATTCAATAATTGACAATAAAATTCATATATAGAAAATTTCATAGTGAAAATATCATGGATAGTAACAATTGAGTAATGAATGAAGTAAATTCTCAATTATTAGATTCCATTTTCTCCAAGAACGTGATACATTTACCACCAAGTTCCTTAAAAAGTTGGTTTGAAACATATTGGTCAAAATCCCGCTTAACTAAGGTTGGCCAACTAATTTGTCCCATGATACTACAGATTCATCAAGGGGATAACTATAAATAGTCCCCACACATGTTATAACTATCTAAATCATTTCTCATATATTTAATAAGAAATTTGATTCCTAAAAAATGTGGCTTGTCAAATGTTCGTATTGATTAAAGGATTCTAATTTATCACTAATTCCTCAAATAATAAAATAACCTTAAAAATAATACACCATATCTAGAAATGATATATGGTTTAAGAAACAAAAATATACATGATAAATAATATGGATATTTAAGGGGAATTTAATTTTCAATTATTATAGGGAAGTGAAAATTTTAAGGTAAAGTAATAAAAACAAAAATATATCAAGGAAGTGGATGTTAATACTTTCCTTAGTTAAAATAATCATAAACTATATATTGAAAGAATAATAATTATATCAACATATACCCATTGGAGTAAGAATAAAGGGTTTTTTATTGTTGAATTTAAATACCATAAAAATATCTTTAAAAAAATTCTTGAGGAAAATATCCTTTTCATTTTGAAAAACAATTTAAAAATCCATTTTTTTAAATATATTTTAAAATTTTTTTATAGAAATATCCTCATAAAATTACAAAGGAAACGTCGAAGAAATTATGGTCATAATGGAGGTTAATTCTTTACATTCAATAAAAGTAAAAAAGAACATTCCTTTTTTATGGAGAATAGGTTAATAAAGTGTCTTGTTCAAAAAATGATAAGAATATTAGGTTCATATTTTTGGTAAAAGACAAATGGGAATTGTTTTAAAAATGTCATAAGATTCATTTGAAAATATTTTTTAAAGAGTAAAAATGGGTGAAAATTAATTTGATAAATAATTTTTGAAAGGATGAAACATTTTTGAAAACATGTTTAGAAAACACGGTTTTGGAAGAAAACATATTTCTAAGAGAATAGATAAATGAAGTTAGATTTTCATGAAAACATTTAAAGTAACAAAGAGTGGTAAATAATACTAATACTTGAAAATACCACTAATAACTAGAGGAGAAGAAAATTAAATTTCTTTATTAGGAAATGTTCAAGTAATTTTATTCAACTTATATTTAGTAATAAACAATCTCTTTTAGAATGATATTGTGAAATAAACGATTAAAATGATCATAATATTGAAGTGATAATTAACAAATGGATCTATTATATTTATCATATTTAAATCAATATAAATAAATTGGAAATAAAACATAAGATAATAAAAATTAATTCTTACCATGATATAATCAACAAAGTATAATTTTAACATAATGAGTGGAAATTGAGTTAAGAAATACATTATCACTTGGTAACTCATAAGTCAAATTCTATTGGGTGAAATAATTCAAATTTAAAGTTAAAATTACATTAATTATTAATGAATCATGATATTAAATTTCAAGGGGAATTATATATAGCATATAAAAGAAATTAGGATCATAACATTACAATATGCCTCAATGAAATGAAATTGAGGGGAAATCCCTCCCTCATGCTTCCTTTTGATTGAACTCGGATTAACCTTATGTGTAGTGGCTTTAAACTTATAATTAACTTATAAAATAGACATATTAAAATTTATAATATCATATATTGTCATGACCCATCCTCGGGGCCTGTGTTGTGACTACCCTAAACCCGCCTTCCATAGGCCATGGGCTGGTGACTAGCACCAAAGGCGAATTCCCGATAAAAAGGGAAGGCATTGCCATTAAACCTGTAACACACATATCCTTAAAACAAGTAGTAGAAGAAACAAGTTCTAATATAGAAAAGAAATTTGTGCTGAAATTAAGTGGGCCAGTATACAAACCCAACTGAACAACAAGTACAAGTACACGTAAAAAGGGAAAATAGCTCCTAGATCGTCCACTAGGGAATCCTACCTGAAGGATAGGTACAGATCTTGAACAACTCGACCCTAAGGTACGTCTTGTCTAGTCCATTTCCAAGAAGCCTCCTATCTGTTACCCTTAGCCTTGATCACTACTGACCGTCGTCTGTACAGAACACAACAAGGTGCGGGCGAAGCCCGTGTAGGGGTGAGTATAACAATACTCAGTAGGGGAACCCGAGACCCCCGAAGGTCTCCCAGAATCCACTAAGGATAAACCACAGTAGTAAGATATAATCATGAATTATAAACCATCCCTAATTAGGTATATTCCCATACATATACCTAAGTTACCAATCATAGTCCAGCTCTAACACTCGAGCCCAAGCACAACCCATTCCACAAAGGAAGTAAAGTAAATAATTTCGCTGATATCAACTGAAAGTCAAGACTCAACTCACATAGGTATAAAACTCATGAATAGGGGTATATATGATTAGATGTAGCCACTAAATAATCTCCTCTATTGAACCCATGTAGGATCCCGGAACAGTATCAGCGGTGTCGAACCCACGGAGGATTCCGGTACAGAAGTCATCACTGTCGAACCCACAGTGTATCTCGGTCTAGTACCATCATTGTCAAACCCATGGAGGATCCTGGTACAGTATCATCACTATCGAACCCACAGACGATCCTGTTATAGTATCATCATTGTTGAACCCACAGAGGATCCTGGTATAGTAGTAGGTCCACGTAGGATCCTATCATCTAAGTCGCAGCAAGCCATAAGTCTCCCGCACACAGCACTCTCAATTCAAGGAGGGTCCACTCCTCAAGCCAAGTGCCGATACATCATCTACCATGAAGTCTTGAGTTGTTGTATCCTATAGTTCCATCTCATCATAAGGAACCCAACGCGGGAGACGACACGTCAATATGACACCCAGTCTGTGAGTTATTGGAATTTCGGATCAAGGGGCCTGGTTGGTTTTTAGGTTCAAAACCAACCCGGATTTACCCAAACTGCATCCAAACCTCAAGTGGGGTATTCCAAAAGAACCATCCTGTTCTAAGACTTCTGTCTCCATAGATGGTTCATCGATAGGACACTTGTAGCCCAAGATACGGACGAAAAAGTGATTTCGGGTTAAACGGGTCCAAACATGGGTATGACCCGGTCCGCGGGTCTGACCCGACCCTATGGGGCAGCCCGGCCCGGTGGAGGCCCTGCCCGAGGGGGCAGCTCGGCCCGCAAGGGCGGCCCGGCTCGGTGGTGGCCTGGCTCGGTGGCGAACCAGCCCGGCTGGCTAGCTCGCGTGGCCTGGCTGTCTGACCAGCGTGGCCTGGCTAACGAGCCCGCGTGGCCCAGTTGGTTGGCCCGTGTGGTCGGGGTGGTCGGCTCGCGTGGCCAAGCTAGCCACAGTTGGGGGGGGGGGGGTGTTGCGCCCCCGGATTCCGAATGAACCGGCGCTAGGCGCCGGTTCGATGAAATGCAGGACCCGAAGGGTCCCGCCTTGTAGAGCGCCCACCGGAGGCCGGCTCAGCCGGACGCCCTCCTCCGTCTGCCGCGGCCTTTGTCCAGGGTTCCTCTCTGGCGCGGAACAACAATGACACACCCATCCTATTCGATAGCTGCATCCTTCAGGGTCGCGGCTTCTTCCTCAAGCACGGTGCGACGGCACCGCACCCCTCCGGCACCGTTGCAGCCCGCTTGGCCGCAGCCTGATCCTCAGCGCAACGCGATAGCGCCACGCTCCTTCAGCCACCCGGTGGCCCTTTCGCCACAGGTTCTTCTCACGGCCAGCTCGTTGCCGGTAAACACGCGTACCACCGCGGCTCATCGGCCACGACCTATTCCTCCAGCGGCACTGTTGCACCGCCACCGTCACCATCAAGAGAAGATAAATGGAGGGGGGGGGGGGGGGTCGGGCCTTTTTTGTACAACCCACACCCTCTGCGTTATGATGATAAACAAAAGGCAATTCTTAATCCGTAATTTGAACAACAAATAATGGAGATTAAAACTCAAACACCTACCTCGATTCGATGAACGTTGACGAAGTCGCGGAAAAAGGTGTGCATCAATTCATCATTCTCTGTATTCGTTGAGTGGGTTGGCAAATTTAATTAGCGGAGTAAGTTCAAGGGTTTCCACCACTTTATGGAGAGTTAGAAGGGGGTTAAATCTCGTGTGGTCCCCATGTTAATTATCCTCCAAAGGGAGGTTATGTGTGGGTGGGCCCCACCACTAACCTCCTCTTGGAGGCTATAACCACCAAGAAATAAAAATAAGCTACTCACTATTTTTTATTTAATTTCATTAACAACCCCAAAACCTAATTTCTATTCTCAATAGAACACAACTACGGTGAAGGTCTCACTAAGCAATCACTGACACTGCGAGATGAACGGTGCCCTCAGATTTCAATTTTTCACGACCTGTCCCCGGGGCCCATGCCGGGACTACCCCAAACCCACCTTTCATAGTCCAGGGGATAGCGACTAACACCAAAGGTAAATCCCCGATAAAAAGGCAAGGAATTCCCTTTAAACATGTAACACACACACACTCTGAACACAAGTAGTAGAAGCAACACATACTAATATAGAAAAGAAAGGTGTGATGAAAGTAAGTGGGCCAGTATACAAACCCAACTAAACAATAAGTACAAGTACAAGTAAAAAAGGGAAAATAGCTCCAGGATTGTCCACTGGGGAATCCTACCTGAAGGGTAGGTACAGATCTTGAACAACATATCCCTGAGGTACGTCCCATCTAGTCCATCTCCAGGTAGCCTCCCATCCGTCACCCTCATCCTCGATCACTGCTGACCGTCGTCTACACAGAACACAACAAGGTACGAGCGAAGCCCGTGCAGGGGTGAGTATAAGAATACTCAGTAGGGGACCCCGAGACCCCCAAAGGTCTCCAAGAATCCACTAACGGTAAAACACAATAGTAAGATACAATCATGAAGTATCAACCATCCCTACTTAGTTATATGCCCATACATATACCTAAGCTACCAATCACAGTCCGACTCCAACACTCGAGCCCAAGCCCAACCAATTTCGCAAAGGTAGTAAATTCAATCGTCTCGATGATTTAAACTGAAAGACAAGACTCAGCTCACACAGGTATACAACTCATGAATAGGGGTAGAGATGATTAGATATATCCCCTGAATCATCTCCTCTGTCGAACCCACATAGGATCCTGGAACAGTATCAGCGGTGTCGAACCCACGGAGGATCCCGATACAGAAGTCATCACTGTCGAACCCACAGAGGATCCCGGTCCAGTACCGTCACTATCGAACCCACAGAGGATCTTGGTATTGTATCATCATTATTGAACCCATAGAGGATCCCGGTATAGTATCTTCGCGTTCGAACCCACATAGGATCCTGGTACAGTAGTAGGTCCACGTAGGATCCTATCATCTCAGTCGCAGCCAGCCATAAGGTTCTCGCACACAGCACACTCGATTCTGGGAGGGTCCGCTCCTCAAGCCAAGTGTCGATAGATCAAATACCATGAAATCTTGAGTTTATGTATCCCGTAGTTCTGTCTCATCATAATGAACCCAATGCGATATATGGTGCGTCAATCGGATGCCCGGTCTGTGAGTTATTGGAATTTCCGTTCCAGGGGCCCGGTAGGATTTTAGTTTCAAAATAACCTAGCCATACCCAAACTATGGCCAAACATCAAGTGGGGTATAAAAAAAGAACCATCCAAATCTAAGCCTTCTGTCACCACAGACAGTTCATCGATTGGACACTCGTAGCCCAAGATATGGACGAAAAAGTGATTTCAGGTTAAACAGGATCGGACAGGGGTCCGACCGGGTCTGCAGGTCCGACCTGACCCGATGGGGTGGCACGGCCCGGTGGCGGCCCGTCCCGCAAGGGTGACCCGACCCCACTCGCTAGCCTGTGTGGTCTGGCTGGCTGGCCCGCATGGCATGGCTGGACGGCACCGTGGTCTGGCTGGCCGTCCCGTATGGCCCGGCGGGCATGGTGGGGGGGGGGGTGCCACCCACCAGGACAGGCCACCCAGGCCGGCCGGGCCGCCCCATCGGGACTGCTTGTCCACACTGGTCGGCCCGCTAGGCTACACAGGCCGACCAATAGGTGAAAACGGGCCCGCCAGCCAGGCCACGCGGGCCAGCCAGCCACGACACGTGGGTCGGGCCGCCATAGGGATTGGCCACCCTTGCGGGCTTGGCCGCCAGTAGGCCGGGCGGCCCATGCGGGCTGGAACGTCATTGGGTCGGGCCACTCCATCGGGTTTGGTCAGACCCGCAGACCGGGTTGGACCCCTGCCCGGACCCGTTTAACCCGAAATCCTGTTTTCTTCCATATCTTGGGCTACTTGTGTCCGATCGATGAACCGTCTGTAGCGATGGAAGTCTTAGAGCAAGACGATTCTTTTTTCATACCCCACATGAGGATTGGATGCAATTGGGGTATGGCCAGGTTGGTTTGAACGTAAAAACCAACTGGGCCCCTAGAACGGAAATGCCAATAACTCACAGACCGAGCATTCGATTGATGCGTCATCTGTCGCGTTGGGTTCCTTATGATGAGACAAAACTGCATGATACATCAACTCAAGACATCATTATGGTTGATGTATCAACACTTGGCTCGAGAAGCAGACCCTCCCGGAATCGAGTGTGCTGTCTGTTGGAACCTTATGGCTGGCTGCGACTGAGATGATAGGATTCTACGTGGACCAACTACTGTACCAGGATCCTCCATGAGTTCAACAGTGATGATACTATACCGGGATCCACCATGGGCTCGACCATGATGATATTGTACCAATATCCTCTGTGGGTTCGACAGTGACGGTACTAGACTGGGATCCTCTGTGGGTTCGACAGTGATGACTTCTGTACCAGGATCCTTCGTGGGTTGGACACCACTGATACTGTTCCAGGATCCTACGTAGGTTTGACATAGGAGTTGATTCAGTGACTACATCTAATCATCTCTACCACTCTTCATGATTTTTATACCTATGTGAGATGAGTCTTTTCTTTTAATTGATATCATCGAGATGATTGACTTTACATCCTTTGTGGAATTGGTTGTGCTTGGTCTCGAGTGTTGGAGCCGGACTATGATTGGTAACTTAGGTATATGTATGGGAATATACCTAAGTAGGGATGGTTAATACTTCATGATTGTATCTTACTACTATTTTTTATCCTTAGTGGATTCTGGGAGACCTTCGGGGGTCTCAGGGTCCCCTACTGAGTATTTTTATACTCACCCCTGCACGGGTTTTGCCAACACCTTGTTTTGTTCTATGCAGACGACAGTCAGCAGTGATCGAGGATGAGGGTGACGGACGGGAGGCTGCTTGGAGCTGGACTAGATGGGACGTACCTCAGGGATGAGTTGTTCAAGATCTGTACCTACCCTTCTGGTAGGATTACACAGTGGACGATCCATGAGTTGTTTTCCCTTTTTACTTGTACTTATACTTATAGTTCAGTTGAGTTTGTATACTGGCTCACTTACTTTCAGCACACCTTTATTTTCTATATTATTACTTGTTGCTTCTACTTCTTTTGTTCAGACTGTATGTGTTACAGGTTTAAAGTCAATGCCTTCCCTTTTTATCGGGGATTCACCTTTGGTGCTAGTCACCAGCCCCTGGCCAATGGAAGGCGGGCTTGTGGTACTCACGGCAGAAGCCTCGAGGATGGGTTGTGACATATATGATCCTTTTAAAATTTCTTATTACTCATTAATTAATAATATTTCATCACTTTCATTGATTTGGGTGTTAATTTTCTTATTTTATCATGTGTTTTTCTTCATGAATTATGGTTATAAAAAATGAAGTATATTACAATCATTGATACAGTAGGTTTTATGTACAAATGAGTAACGTTTCCATTTTTCAATGATCATTATGGAAAATAGGTAAGTAATATATTAACTTTATATAATGATCCTAAGATAATAAATACACATTATTTCAAAAAATATACATATATATATATATATATATATCATTTTTGTGGTTTTGTAATGAATAGATAGTCACATCGCTTCATGAAGGAGGTAGTACACATGTATTAGAATGATGTTATCATATTTACATGAGTGAAAAGGAAATAAATAAAATTATTTATTTTTTTTTTTACAAAATGATAGATATGTTAGGGAAATAATACTTATGCCGTGTATATCACATATAAACATTTACATTATTCCTTATCGCCTTCCATGTTACGTTTTAGTGAAAGACAAATCACATCACTTCACGAGTCAGTAGTTTTCTATATACATGAGCGACATTATCGTGTTTCAAACAGAATGTAAGATAATAAGATATATATGATATAATTATTTAGGAGGTATAATTATAATCTATTGGAAAGGTGGTAGTCCACCATACACACGAATGAATACTTGGTAACCTATTTGATGGAAGTGGATATGGTTTTAGGTTAAGCCATTATTATAAAAAAAATATGTATATGGAATATATTGACGATATTATATGATCATGGTATTATAAAAATTAAATGAGGTGGCTAATGAAGTAAAATAAAGATACCCATTGAAGAAAACAACCTCCTTTTCGGGTGTCCTCCTTAGGTTTTCACTAGAACCCTCAAATGTTGGTTTTATGCACAAAATAAGGATTATAGGATGTGGGGACGGAAGTAAGTATGTGATTTGGGAATATATTTTTTTTGAATAAAAGTTTTTTTACGTTGTAAATAATATTGAAGATTGGGTACCCTTTTATAAGTGGGGAGAGGACACAGTTTGTGTTTTTAAAGAAACAAGTGCTCTTATGTTTTTCATTTTTCAAAAGGGTCCAAAATGAACCATTATTAAAAATTATAGGTTTAATGGTCCAAATATGGATAAATATAGTTTTGGGACAAGTTTATAGGTTTTTTCTACCATTTTTTTAGTTTAACCCCCTCTGATAAATCAATTTTTACCTTAACCACAGAAAATAATTTTTACTATTTCCACTGTTCATTTTGGTTAAAAATTAAGTTGAAATTATTAGACATTATAAATTATTATGATTCTTAATATGGAATACATTTTTCCAAATTGAAATTATATAATTGAAATTATAGAATTGAAATTTTTTAATTTAAAATTTATCCCACTGATGGGATGAGAAAATGGGTTTTTAATGTTAAAATGTTCAAAAGTTTAAAAATTTTAATATCTAAATTCAAAATTAAAATTATCCTTATAAAATAAATTAGTTTAATTGATATAAAATTTAACTAATTTTCTTTTTAAATCAATTCAAAATATAATTTAACATTATAAATAATTGGAATGAAAATGTTGTTTTAAAATAAAGTTCATTATGTTACACTATTCATCACATTATGAAACATTTTAGAAAAATAAAAAAAAATTTACCCTAAGATAATTTTGGTATCCATATTTCAAAAATAATTTTTATTTATTCAAATAAATTTTCTAAAAGGGTTAAAATTTAATGTTAAATTGTGCGCGCTAAGTGTGACAAAACCGTTTTTTAGGAAAATACATTTTTTCTGAAAATATTTCTTGTTATTTTAAATAATTATTATTTTATGACTAATAAATTTATAACTTATAAAAATATAGAAAATATATTTTTTTTCATAAGTAATTTAATCCTATTCATTCCCTTATTTCCAATGGTTACGTGATAACTACCATATTAAATAATAACATCAATGGTATAATGTGGTTCGGTAAAACTCAATCTTGAAGGTAACGCAAGATAAACTCAGTGTTGTCTACATTGAAAGCTATAAAATATATTGAATTTAAAATAGTAAATATATAATAATTTCTTAGGATGTTATATTCTCTTCTAATCTTTGTGTTGTGTTCCATACATATTATCCAATATTATGTTCATATTTTAAAATTTCAGGGTGTTATAATAACTATTCAGATAATCACATATACATCAATAACAGATTTCATAATAAATGAATAAATAATTTTTTACATAATAAACATTCCATGGAGGACTCATGCCAATAAATATTACATAAATGGTTAAATACTATACTAAATACCCTAACTAGCTTGTCTCATGAGAAATATTGATGCATCGAGGGGATATCTATAATTGGGAACCACTATTCAAATATATCTAATGAAATTGACATATATTTAATGATAAATTTAATTCATAAAAAATATGATTTATTAATAAATATTTTTATTGATTAAGGGATAGGTATTATCAAAATTTACCCATTCAATCAAATAACTTTCATAGTAAAACATTGTTTGTAAAAATGGTATACAATTTAAGAAATGATCATATCCATGATACCAATAATTTAGATATTTAAGAGAAATATAATGATCAATGATCATAAGAAAGTGAATGTTTCTATAGAATTCTTATGGAACCAAAATTAATAAGAGAAACAAGATGACCACTAATTAATCAGAAATATAGGATTGTATTAAAATCATGTCCTTTTGATAAATAATGAAAATGGAAGAAAAACATTAAAATAAGTTTTAATTAAAGTGTTTTATTTTTAAAACCATTGAAAACTTATAGAAAAATATAAATATTATAAAATGTATATGTTAGTGGGATAATATGTTAATGTTATATATGTTAAGAAAACAATCCTTTTGACTTTTTGCAAAGAAATTAAAAAATAACCATTTTGTAAAACATTAGAAATATTAATTTAATACCATGAAAAAATTCAAATATAAAACAACATATCATTAATAAATATTTTTGTGTGAATAAATATGACATCTGGAAAATTGTTTTAAAAAATATAGACATGGAGGAAAAATATATCCGATCAAAAGAGAAATAAGATCAACTTTTTATTTTAATATTTATTTGATTGATTCAAGTGTAAAAGAGAGTAAAAGTTAAACTAAAAAATGGAAAATAATTAAATATCTATGGGATAAAAAAATAGATTATAATATTCCTTAAATGAAAATAAGAGTAATCCCAAAAAATTGAGATTATAAAATAAATTATTACTTATTTAGTAACTTTTAAATTGAAACCCATTTAAATACTAAAGTTAAATAGGAACTTTATTAATCATGAATAGATATATATAAATTTTAAATACAACAAAGGCTTAGTATATACAATGTATAAAAAAAGAGGTGAATAATACCAAATATGTGTCAATGTCAAAGAAATTCAGATTAAATCCCTTAAAATAGTCACAATATTGAAGTGATAATTTATCAATAAAGTAATTATGTATATAAAATTTAAATCCAAAAAAATAAATTTTTAAATATAACATAAATAAAAAATAATAATTTCACCCAAAATCATGGCATAATATTGTCAATGAAGAAGTGATTTAACCTAATGAAAGGATATTTCGGTAAGAAACCTATTATATCACAATTATACTTTGTTGAATATGATTTAACCTCAGGTATAATTGTTGTAAACTATTTATTAATTTATCCTAGAACCATGTTTATATTTAAAATATTATATATAATCCACTTAAAACATATTATCACTTATTCGTCAATAATATTTTATTATTATCATTGTTTTGGAGTTAAATACTTGGTTTTCTCTTATATGTTTCATAATAGATATTTCAGTTCTTACATATAGGTTTTATTTTAATCACATAAATAACTAAATTAATGTTATAAATATCATATTTATTCATTATATACATTTTTAGAATAATTCTTGAAATGGGGAGATAGAAAAATTAATTACATTTTTCCTTGATACGGTATACAGTATGTACACATGAATGTTGTTTTAATTTTTCAATGAATGGAAATAAAGAAAGGTAAATAATAATTAAACTTTAAAGAAACATTATTACATCACATATTTCAAATATATATATATATTCATTAAATTTTTCCTTATTACCATCCATGCAAAGTGGAAATTAAAAAAAAATCACATTGCTTTGTGGATGTGGTAGTTCAGACATACACACATGCGATGTTATTATTTTAAAATGAATAGAAAGGTCAGAATATAGAAGATATATTATTTATAAAAAACCATAATTATTTCATAAATATTATATATACTCTTCATTTCTATATTTATAACCATCCAAGTAAAATGGAGATGAAAAATGAATTTCACCGCTACGTGGAGATGGTAAGCTGTACGTATGCATGAGAAATGTTTTGGAATTTATATAGGATGGAAAGGATGTGTAAAATGATTATCATACAATACTAATAACATATAATTATATTTATTATATTGTATTTATTATTTTAGGATGGTTACAATATATTTAGAGGATGTATAAGAAGAAATAAACATGAAAGAGTTGGTAAAGATGATTATCTCTTCTTCAGTGGACTTCCTTTAGATCATTTATTAAGGACCCTTGGAATGGTATTTTAAGAATAAAAAACCCTTTAATTAATTTATAGGGTAATTTATAAGATAATTAAATGGGGTTTTGTTGAAATATATGACTCAAATGGAGTGAGGAATAAAGGATAAGGGGTTCCCATTTATAAGTGAGGAGAGGGGAACTCTTCGAATTACTTAAAGAATTAAATTAATATAAATTAATTCTGGGGTTAAGGTGGATAAAAATTGATATTTTTAGAATATATGGTCATTATGAGTCTAAATTTTTTTATCTAATAACATTTTTCCATTTTAGGTGATTTTTTCTCCCTTGTCAATTTTTTAGCCCCCTATTACCTCTTTTGACAATTCCCACAATATCAAAGTTTTTTACTCTTTAAGGGTAAATAATGTTACCATAAAAAGAAAAATGAGACATACATGGAAAATAGTTTATATATTAAACCATATAAAATTAACTTGGATTAATATAGGATTTTTATTAATTTTAATTCATTTGATAAAATATTATATATTTAAAATATAATTAATTTCATTTTTTGAAATACATGAAAAATTATAATATAATATGTTACTAACTTATGAAAATTGGTTCCAAAATAATATTCATTTTAATATAAGTATTATAATATTTTAATATAATTACTCAATAAAAATTTTACAGGTTTTGATATCATTTTAGACTTTATATTTTGGATCAACCCATTGGTTATCCAATTATTACTTTAACTACGATAATGACTTTTTCAATAATAATGCATTATAATTTTACTTATAAGACGAATATTTGATAATAAATGTAATTGTGATTATAATTTAGGCCACTTTTAATTCTAACTGCACTATTTAAATATTTTTATGATTTTTAAATAATTTAATAAAATATTATTTAACATAAAATATCATTAATGTCTTTTTTTGACACTATTCATTTAATTTGACTTTAAAGGCAACAAGAAAATATGGGAGTCATATATAATCATTTAACAAAACCCTAATATGTTATATTCATCTATAAAATTTTACTGGCCATATAATTCTCCCAAATATATTACTTTTATAGTTTTTAAAATAATGTTCATGATTTTTCTACTATTAGCACAAACACTGTGTCGGCATTGGGTATGTATTTAATATAATAATTTCATAAATAAAAATTAAAAATAAATTAATATGATACAAAAATTAATTCATACTAGAAATAAAAAATTATAACCAAACTTATACCCTTTTTTATAACAACCTTGTTCTTTATTACATATTTAAACTAAATATATTACATATAACCTTCACATGATAAAACATAGAAGATAGATAGGTCTAGTTTATTTGGGGATTAAGAACATTACATAACAACTTAAAGCATATAATTCAACATCTTATTTAAAACTTCCTTTACAAGACCAATATATTTCCTCGTACTTTTCATTGCATGGGATAACCTGAAGACATGCATAAGAAAGGGGTGAGCTATAAAGACCAATAAGGGAACAAACATGGAATAAAATGAAGAATAAAATAGATGTTATACAATAGAAATATAAATGGACCAAATGAGAAACATGAACATAATGGAATGATAAAGCATGATAATCATAACATGGAGATGTGGCAACAACACTTAACATGGAATTAGCATAAGCCGAGGCTCATTGCACATGGAGCATGAGTAAACCATCGGTTCACATGAAGCATGAGTAAACACTCATTTCACTTAAATTAGTACGATTCAAAACCCATTGCATGTGATTTATCATGATACTATACTTTACCCAATGCTTTAGAGCGCTATCAGGGCGCACCCTTCTTAAACATTTCATTTCATGCATAAGTGTGCCACATGAATCATATAACATGGAATCAGTCTAAATCATATGTTATTCCACATTTAAGGAATGTGGAATAAATACATGAACTTACCATTAAATATTTATATGTTCCTAAAGGTGAATACCCTTGATAGATACATGGGTATGGTATTCACTACACAATGATCTTTGCTTGAAAACAAACGGTACAATTTCAACAGTATAACGGCATGACATTAGAATTAATAAAAATGGTTGATGAGATAGAAATGTGTGTCTCATAATATGTACATGAAATGGACAATAATGGGGTCATATATATAAATTTTACAACAAATTTAATGGAATTTATATACGTAATACAGAATAATTGCTTGAATGTAAATCAGGAGAGAGAAATTCCTTACGGAATTTCAGCATGGTAACGGGTGTACATGGGAGGAATTAGTGAGAGAGAAAGGGGATCTATCATTATTAAAAAATCAATAGGGAAGTATTTAGGTGGTGGTAAATCATACCCCAACATTTATAATTGAAAATAAAAGGGCATAACAATATTAAGATACTTGGATAAAAATAAAAAGGAAGGAATCTCTTAATTGGAAGGGTGATCCCAACAGCTTGGGAGAGACTTGAGAGAGAATTATTGGGATCTTGGGGAACCATATAAGGATTATAGAGATATGAGGGAAAGGTTTGGAAAAAATTCAAAGGCTTTCAGTGAAGAGTAAGCGGGATCCTGGGTGGGTTTATATATGAAAGGAGAGGGAATTCTTTATTATTTAAGTTTGGGACACCACACATTAAACAAATCAAAACCACAGACCATCCCATGGTTTTTGCCCATGAATTTTTCCGAATGGGAGTGTAAAAAAATATTTTATAAATAAAATGGACTAACTCTTAAAAATAATAGGGTTGCTTAGGTGGAGGTGAGTCACACACTCAAGGAACACAATTTAAAAAGACAAAATGTTTCATAAGCTTTGAAGGGTCCACTAAAGCATCATAAAATAAATCAAACAAACCCAAGATCACATTATTATAATTCTAAAACATATATTGGCCGAAAATAATGTTTATAGTATTTTATTACATCACTATTGGTTCATTATGATGTCATAAAACACATTATATATTTAACCGGTATTTAATTTTTACCCAAAAATTCGACTGTCTCAGAAAATTATGAAAAATTTACCATTGAATAATTTTGATGTCCGGATTCCAAAAATAATATATATTTTATATAAATAATTTTATAAAGATGTGAATTTTTACTTTTAGTACAAAAAATAACATTTATAAAAAATTCATGGGTTTTGACAAAAACAGCTTTCAAACCTTAATAAAATTTACAATTGCATCCATAAAATTATAATATAATTTATATTTAATAAAAAGTAATTTAATAATAAAAATAATATTTTATTAAGATATCATTTAGTTTAAAAAACCATTAATTCATAAAAATATATTTCTTAGTTTGAATATTAACTAAAAATATTATTTGTGCTTAAAAATATATTTACAAAGTAACAATAATAAAAAAGAATGTATATTATCTATACAAGAATAATGAAAAAAATCGTAGTACTAGGGTATTATTACATAACCCCTTAAAACACCCGCATAAGACCTTAGGGTAAGGTTTACGATGGTGATAGACTCTTAGGGTGGCTCGGATAACATTTCTCGAGTGGTAATCTCTATCGACTTCCACTTATATCGTAGGCAGTTCCGCTCAAGCTTAACGTATTCAAGATTGGATTGGACTTTGTCAAGAGAGAATCCCAAGGATGCCAACTCCTTTCCAAGCTTCGAAAAGTGGGCTTTGTATAGGGCAAGTCTATTGGATGAGTCCATCGCTTCTTTGTCTAAGTAAATTGGATTTGTTAAACCCCTATATTTTTACTAATCATGTGAACACTATTCAACGACAATATTAGCAATGGTCACAATTCTTAATGGTATTTTAAAATCCAAAACGTAGAACCAAATAATTGCATTCAATTTACATAAACATAAGAATACATTTAAATATACCAAGAATAATTTTTCATAGATAGAATTTTGGGTCATTAAATTTTTATCTTGATATAAAAATTTTAGATATATTAACATCAAGAGAGTGATATTTTGGAATTTTCATTACTCAAAATAACATAAAGGTCATAATCAAGGGGAAATGGCAGAAAAATTACATATATTATAATGTTTTATGGATATAGTTTAATTAATCACATCTAATTAATTTAATACTATTTTTGAGTTGATCTTGAGATTTATTTCATAGTTTTAACCCTATTTTACCCATTTTTTCTTTTACCATATGATAAATATTTACCACGGTTACTATTCTTAATGACAAAAAATAAAAGGAAAAAATTTAAAAACAAATTAACCTCTAGATTCCAAATTGGTATCTATTTTCTAGAATCAATTCACTGATGTTTAAAAATATAATTTTAATATAAATACATAAAATGGAACCAAAAATAGTTTTTAGAAAAAATGTGTTTTAAGCATATAAATTAACTTATATCAAAATCACGAATATTACTAATTAAAATGAATTGACTTGATAAAATTTATTTTTTTTATTTTTAATAAAGAATAAAAAATATAATTTTATTTTTAAATTACTTTATTTAATTATGATAAATGAGAGTAGTTGGAAAATAGGTATTTTTTATTATTCAATTAAAAAACAATCATTTTAAAAAATATATAACAATTTCACCTGATGTTAGTTTTCATAAGATGATTTCAAAAATTATGATCATTTTATAAAATAAAATTTATAATATGTTATAAATTAATTATAATTTCTATGCACAAAATCAAATAAACTATTTTTTAAATAAAAATGCATTTTTGAATAAAAAAATGACTTCATTAATAATTGAGTGTTTATTTATAAAGAATTATTAAATAACTTTATTTTTAGTGTGACCATTATACATATATTTAAAAATCTATTTACTCATATTCATACCCTTCTAATCATTTACTAAGTCACATTTAAATAATAATATTTTTATAATGTATTTTAGTTTTCTTGAATATCAGTGTTCCATGTCAAGAAATATAATGAGACTCGTATTATTATAAAATAATATTTTAGGTTGTTAAATTATCCCTATATTAAATAAATTAATCACTTGAAATTTTATCATGGTTATGAAAGGTTCAATATTTGAAAATACCTTTATTGAAAACTGACATCATAGAGAGGGATGACAAAACTTATTTTGAAAAGGTAAAGAGAAAAAGAAAAAGGTTACCTAAAATAACACATAATTGGGTTCCCAAATAAAGAGAACATTGGTGAGAATTTAAAATAAATACATGGAGGAGAGAACTACCATCAAAAGAATAATATAGAGTGAAAGATAGCATGGTCATGAGAAATTTAACGACTATAAAACTGTAAATCAATGAGGTGTAAAAAATATCATTTATTCATTATAATTGATTGAAATATGATAAAATTTTTATTTTAATATCCCTTTCCTATAGTTTAATAATTCCTTTATCATTTATATTAAGAACATAAGGATATATACTTACTTGAAAAGAATAATTTTATCCTATAATTCATTTCCACCGTATTCTCATATTTTCTCTAAACAGTGAGTATTCATGTTGAAATGTTTAGGCCTAAATCACTAAAATTAACTTCTAACAGATCACATAGTCTAAAACATAGAAACAAATATATTCCTCCTATTTTTAAATAATAAAAAAACTAGATTGGTTACCAAAAGGTAGAATAATATCCAAAATGAATAAACTTTCATATGAGAAAAAATACATCAATATCAAAAAATCTTCAATAAAACCAAAGGTTTAAGATAGATCATTCAACAAATATATAACCCTATATCCCATATAACCTCAACATTAAATAAAGTTTTAACCTCATAGGTTATCTTATACCCTTCTGATCACATCTTCAAAAACATAATATCATTATTCCCTAATAATCCTTTATATTAAACCTAATGTTTATATATACCTAAACCCAATAAAACATCTCCTAAATTATTAACAATCACCTCAAAATCCAAATAATATACATCACAAAATAAACATAATATTTATCTATCAAATGATTTTTTTAAATCATACTAACCAGGACATTACATTATCTAGAGGTCATTGTTGTACCCATGTCACCCTTTGATTGTGGGTTTAAGCCCTACGGCCTTGCCAAATGTGATTGTCTATCACCTGACTTGTATCTTGTCCCTTTTATAAAAAAATATTAATATAATTCCTATAACATTCCCAAAAATATTCTGAGCATCCCAAAAAATTAAATTAATCATTAAATAGCTTTTAACCATTGAGTTTTTTTATACAACTTATTTTTTCCGTAAAATCTAATATTTTCAATTGAATATTATTGTCTTAACATCAATGGTCATATTAACCCTAAAGGTTATCAATAAATTTAATCTTATTTTCAAAAACATAAAATCATTATTCCTCAAATAAACATCTCACTAAACCAGATACTATACCAAAGGGTCATATTCCCATAAATATCTCCCCAAATATCCTTAATATCATTAAACTCTCATCACATAAAACCAAGAAAAGGGTATTTATTCCTTTAACTTATGATTATACTTATAATTTTCCACCAAATAAACTTTATGTTTATACCATATCAATATCGAATATAATTGGATTTCAAATGTTATATTATATTATTCATCATAATGTTTCATAATGAAAATGTGAATTGACCCTAGTATATCCCATAAGAGTTTCAAACCTAGTGTTATGTAAGATCTCACTTACCATGCACCAGAGTGATGTCTGAGACATATTCAACCAACTATTTTTAGATTTATTACCCCAAGACACATTTTTTATCAAAACACATCCACTTGTATTATCCAGATAGATATTTACTGCTAGGAAACCCATATAATAATAACTTATTAAAACTATTGTTATATTTTACTATAATTAAATATATCCTTAAATTATTTCATTGGTTTATGTTTCAAAATCATTGAATTCTTAATCTAGTTCTTGAAATTTCTACTAAATTTTCTAAGATACCAATGATAAAAACCCAAACCTAGTATCCTAGAGTTACTAGTAACATTACTATATTAGCACTATATAAAAGTGATAACATCCTAAAGGGTCAAAAAGTTCATTATTATTGAAAAAATAAATATAAACATGAATCACATTTTACATTGGTAATAAAATATAAAAATATAGTGAAACTAAAAATATGAATCCTTAAAATAATTCAAATGTTCCTTAATCATATCATGGGGAATGGAATAAAAATAAGTGTGAGCTCAAATGATCAATAAGGGTTAAAAACAGTGTAATCTATAATGATTAAATAATGAATAATCAGTATGGAAAATTAAATAATGAAAACTCTTTCCATATTATCATTAACTTGATCATGAGGAATAAAATGGTGGGAATAAATGATGATCAAATAATTACATATAAATAATCACATGAGATTTAAATTTATCAATGAATATCATAAATATTAAAATAATCACATGGATATTAATAAATGATTTCATAATGATGTAATACATTGTGTTGGACATCTTAAACATACCATTGAGGTCTCATTCCAAGACATCTTACATAAATGGGAAGGGCTTAATCCAAATACCCAGACTATTTTTTCTCATTACATTTGTCAATGAATTTAGGGGACATCTATATTCAGGCCCCATGTGACACTACATGTCCAATTAATTCATCATATATTGAATTAACAATTTAATTCAAAGATAATATTTCTTATCAAAAAAATATTTATATTGAGTAAAGCATATAAATTATCAAAAATTCCCTTATCAATAAAATAAATTTCATAGTATAACACCATATGTATAAATGGTATATGATTTAGGAAATAATCGTGTCCATGATATAAATAATATGGATATTTAAGAGAAATTTAATATTAAATAATCACATAAAAGTAAAATTTTTAGGATAACGTTAATGACTACAAAAGTAATAAGGGATAAAATACGATCATATGTTCTTTAGAAATATTGATTTTGTAATAAAATCATGTAATTTTTTTGAAATAAAAAAATGGAATAGAAACATTAAAATAATTTTTCATTAAATATTTTTCTTTTTAAAACCATTGAAAACTTTTATAATAAAAAAATGTATAAATTTTTTTGTGGTATTGGGAAAATCCATTAACATTGTATAAATAAAAAAGAAACATTCATTTTGAATTTTTGAAAAGAAAGTAAAAAATGAACCTTTTAGAAAATATTAGAAACATTTCTTTCAGTCATTTTAAAAATTAAAAGATAATATAAAATATCCTTAATAATTTATTTGAGTTAATAAATAGTACCTTTGTAAAATAATTTTTTAAAATATATACATGGAAGAAAAATATATCCAATAAAAAGAAAAATAAGTTATGATTTTATTTTAAAATTTTCATTGATATATTCAAGAGTAAAAGACAAAAAAAATGGAATTTAATATAGACACTTATTTAATATTTGTATTTTAATAAAATAGATGGAGTTTATTAAGGATAGATTATAAAATACCTTCAATGAAAATAAGAACAATCAAACAAATTAGATTTGTAAAATAAATTCTTACCTATTTGGTAAATTTTAAATTATGACCACTTGAGGGGTTAAAATTGATTTGAAAGTTGAATCATCATAAATAAATATATAATCATGTTAAATTCCTAAAAGTTACCTTATATACACAAAATAAAAAAATTGCATAATACCAAATATGTCTTAAGAAAGTGGAAATTGAGATGAAATCCCTTATAAAGATCATAACATTTAAGTGATAATTAATCAATGAATTGATTATGTGTATCAAATATAAATAAAAAAATAAATTCATAAATACAAAATAAATCAAAAAAAGGTCATTTCACACGTAATCTTGGCATAATATAGTCAACGAAGAAGTGATTTACCCTGATGAAAGGAGATTGAGTTAAGAAACCTCTTACCTCATGCTTCCACTTTTATGAACATGATTTAAAATATTATATAATGGTTTTAAACTTTTTATTAATTTATAAATGAAACATATTAAAATATATAATATAATATATGATTCATTTATGACATATTATCACCCAATCATCAATAATAATTTACTATTTTCATTTTTTTGTGTTAACTCCTTAGTTATCTTATATATATTTCATCACATATGTTATGGTTTTTGTGAATAGGTTATAATTTCATCATATATATAATTATATTAACGTTAAAAAATTTATATTTATTTATTATATACATTTTTTGAATCATTATTTAATGTTTGAGGTAGAAAAATGAAATAAATTGTTCATGGATACAGTAGGTCATACCTACCCATTAACACTATTTCACTTTTCGATAGATTGAATGAAGGAATGTTTAATAATTATTAATGTGTATATAATTATTATTATATCACATATATCGTATATATATACATATTTGTTAAATTTTCCGTCTTACCATCCGTGTAAAGAGGTAATAAAAAATGAATCACATCTCCTCGTCGAGGTGGTAGTCCACATGTACGCCTAAACGATATTATCATTTTCCAACGGATTGTTAAAGTGAGAAGGTAGATAATATATAATATTTCACAAATAAAAATTATTTAACAGATATAATATAAACTCATTAGTGCATTCTTTATAATAATCCAAGTAAAATAGTGATGAAAAATGAATTGCACCACTAGTTTGAGATTGTAATCTATACATACGTACGAGAACTTTTTTTCCTATACATGTGATAGAAAATAGGTGTAAATGGACGTACCAAAATCATAATAAAATATTATTATATTTAATATACTTTACTTATTATTTTATTATAGGTACAATATATTTAGAAGAAGTAGAAGTCATAAACTTGAAAGAGTTGGTAAAGATGATTAGCTCTTCTTATGTAGACTTTAATTAGATACCTTCTTAAGGACCCTTTGAATGAAATTTTATTAATTCAATAAATAATAATTCATGTATAGAAAACTTTATGAGATAGTTTTTCTGGGTTTTTTTAGATATATGGCTCAAAGGGAGAGAGGGAGAGAGTATAATAGGTTCCCTCTTATAAGTGAGGAGAGGGGAACTCTTTTAATTACATAAAGTATAAAATTGATATAAATTAATTTTTAGGTCTAGTTGAATCAAAATTGATATATTTATTATATATTATAGGTATTTTTATGAATATATACATCTAAAAAAATTTCAACATGTTTGGGTGATGGTTTCATTGTTATTGATTTATTTTAACCACTATTACCCCTTTTTACAATTACCACAATATCAATGTGTTTTAATCTTAAAGGGTCAATAATGTTGTCATAAAAAAATAACCCATAAATACACCATGGTTGATATTTTATTCAATATCCCATTCACTTGAAAATATATATTTTTTATGAATTTTAAATCATTTAATAAAATATTTTTTATCAAAGAATATCATTATGGTCATATTTGAAAATACCTGAAATGTTATAATATAATATCTGTTTAGCTCATAAAAAATGTTTCCAAAATAAAATTTATTTGAATATAAGGAGTATATGGTATTAATATTATTATAAAATTAAATATTTATAGGTTTTTATATCATTTTATACCTTATATGTTGGAATATCCCATTGGTTAACAAATTTTAATCTTAACCATGGTAATGACATTTTCAATATTAAGGGGTTATAATTTTTAATACAAGATGTATACTTGCTAATAAATAAAAAATTTATTATATTTTAGACCATTTATAATACAAAAATGTAAAATTTAAAAAATTATGATTTTTTAAATAAATTTATAACATTTTATTTAATATAAAATTTCATTAATGTCATTTTTTACATTATGCATTTAGTTTGGATTTAAAGACATCAAGCTAAATATAGGATTTTAATACAAACATTTAAAAACATACCTAATATGTTATATTAATATATAAAGTTTTTTATCACTATAATTCACCCAAAAAATATTATTTTTAATGTTTTGGAAATCATTTACATGATTTTTATACTGCTTACACAAGCAGTGTGTCGGTGTTGTATGAGAAATTAATGTAATTATCTCATCTCAAAAATTTTAAAAAAATATTTTGATAAAAAATTAATACATATTGAAAATAAAAACTTATAACCAAACTAATCCTCTTTTTATCCTAATGTAAAAAAAATTAGTTATAATAATGTAAAGAGAGTGACATTTTGTAATTTTCTTTACTTAAAATAAAATAAATGACATTACCAAAGGAAAATGGAACCAACATGCCATATATTAGAATTTGGGATATATATATATGGTCTAATTAATCCCATATTAATTATTTATGGAAAATTTTTGGTGGATTTTGATACCGTATTTCATTGTTTGGACCATGTTTTCCTTATTTTACTGTTACCGAGGTGATAAATATTTACCATGGTTGGTATTCATAATGACAAAAAATTAAAAGAAAATATTTACCAAATTTTAGCATCCTTATTCAAAATATGGTTTCCATTTTTAAATATTCAATTTCTATAAGTGGAATAAATAAAATTTATTATAAACGTGTAAATTGCAATTAAAAAAGTTTTTAGAAAAAATGAGTTTTCAAGCATATAAATTAACTTATATCAAAATCATGAATATTTTTTATTCAAATGGAATTAATTAAATCAAAGGGATCATATTTCACTTTAATAAAAAAGCAATTTTAATTTTAATTTTTAAATTACATTATTTAATTAAAATAAATAGAAGTATTTAAAAAATATTTATTTTAACTATTCATTGAAAAATAAATCATTTTAGAAAAATCACAAAATGTCACCTTAAGGTAATTTTGTTATACTATTTTAAAAATAATGTTAATTTTATAAAATAAAATTTTCAAAATTAGTAGAAATAAATTATAACTTACATGCACAAAATTCAATAAAATAATTTTGGAAGAAAATTGAATTTGTTAAGTATAAAACGATTTCACCAAAAATTGAGTATTTTTTCCTAAGAATTAATCAATACATTTGTATTGATAATAAAAATTATACATATATTTAATAATCAATTTACCCATATTTATACCCTCCAATTAAACTTCTAGGTCTCATTTTAATAATAATATTTTTATAATATATCTCAGCTCGCATAAAACTCGATGTTGCATGTTAAGGGAGCTATTGAAAAAATTATTATTTTAAAATAAATTTTCAGGGAGTGATAACCTTGGGCTTCATATAATATTTTTTTAAGTATAAATATGGGTTAAAACATATTTTTATTGATTATTGAGAACTTAAAAATATCAATATTGAGAACAAGTATTATTTATCCTATATTGATTACTTTTTTGATCAACTTCATGGAGATCAATATTTTTCCAATATTTAAATTAATTATGGATATCAGCAATTAGGTGTAAAAAGGAGGATATAACCAAGATAGTATTTTATATGAGGTATGGTCGTTATGAATTTATAGTGATTCTATTTGGACATACCAATTCCCCCATTATCATTATATATTTAACGAATAGAGTTTTTATAGATTACCTTTATATGTTTGTTGTAGTCTTTATAGATAATATTAAAATATATTTTAAGATAAAGGAATTGTATGAATGTCATTTTAGGATGGTGTTAAAATCCCTATTAAAGATAAATTGTTTTCCAAATTTAACAAGTGTGATTTTTAGATAGAGAAGGTTTTGTTTTTAGGTCATATAATCTCATGAAATAGTTTATTTGTATTCCCTTCAAAGAAGAAGGTTATTGAATAATTTAACAGAACAATCATGGTAATTAATTTTTCATAGTTTTCTTGGTTTATCTGGATACTATTTATGCTTTTTGAGATATTTCTTATGGATATCTAACCTACTAACAATGTTGACATGGAAGGATCACATGTTTCTATGGATAGATGAATGTGATAAAAATATCAAGGAGGTAAAAAAGGGTTGGTCAGTGCACTTGTGCTCACAATAACCCAAAATGGTGAAGGGTTTGTGATCTATATTAATAGATTTAATAATGTAACGGGATTTAACCTCATTTATAATGACATGGTGATATCATATTCCACACACCAATTGAAAAATCATGATTAAAATTACCCAACTCAGGATTTAGAGATGGAAGTGGTAATTTTGGATTGAAATTATGAATTCATTGTCATTGTTGAAAGGTATGGTATATATACAAATCATAAAATATTGAAGTATATATTTACATATAAAGAGTTAAATTTGCACCAAAGGATATGGTTTAAATTGATTAAATATTATGACTACTCAATACACTACCACCCCAATAAGGTGAACAAGGTGGACATTGCTCTGAGTCCGAAAGACCAAACTAATTTTTCTATAATTAAGATTTAAGGAGACAAATTTTTTATTTAATATTAGAAAATGGACCTTGATATCATGATGTATGAGGATAAATCATATGTTTCTCCTAAGTATGTTCAACCATCCATCTATGTGAGGATGAAAGACGTGTAGAAGGAGGATTTGGAACTACGGAAAAAGTTAAGAAATGATTCTGAGTTTAACCATAATTGTAATGAAATGATAAGGTTTACTAAATGATTATGTGACCACTTTATATTAGACTTGAAGAAGGATATGTTTGATGAATATCGTATTTTATCATCCTCCATACATCCAGGAAGTACAAAGAAATATAGAGTTATTAAAGATTATTTATTGTGGGATAAAATGAAAAGGGAAGTAATTGAATATTTGACTCTGTGTTTGGTATATCAAAAAGTTAAAGATAAGAGATGTAAGTCTGAGGGGATATTACCACAATTTTCCATACCTGAATGAAAATGGGAAAACATTACCATGGATTTTATCTTCAGAATCCCAAAAAACATTTAAAGGGAACAGTTCAATTTTGGTTGTGGTCAATCAACATATTAAGTATACATATTTAATTATAATAAGATAATATTTCTCTCTTGATCAGCTTTCATGGATATAAATTAAAGAAATGTTATTCCATGGAGTTCCATATTCCATTATTTTTTATTAGTATTTGAGGTTTACCACTAATTTCAAGATAAGTATTTAGAAAGATTTGAATATATATTTGAAATTTATCATTTCATATTATGCTCAAAAGTTTGTTCACTTGTAATGGACTATTCAAACCTTAAAGGGTATGTTGAGATATTATTCTATATATTTCATAGGTGGTTGGGATCAACACCTTCCTTTTGTGGATTTTTTTTACAAAAATAGATTTCACTTGAACTTTCAGATGGATCCTTAAGAATCACACTATGGAAGGAAGTGTAAAAAATCCAATTTTTTGGGATAAATTTAGAGAAATAAATCTATTGGGACATGATATTTCTAGTTAAATAGTCGATCAGGTAAGAGAAATTCAAAATCACATCAGGGAAACTCATAATCAATAGAGAAGTTTTGTGGACAATCATCGATGAGATCTAGAGTAAAAATTTGTTGATAAGTTATTCCTATGGATATATACATGGAATAAGGTTATTAGGTTTAGAAGGAATAGGAAGGTTTTCCCTATATATATCATCCATTTTTAAATTATTGATCTGGACAAGATGGTTTCATATCACTTCGTATTTCCACTAAATCTCTCTCAAGTTTACAATGTGCTCCATGTATCTCTTCTGAGGAAGTACATACCTAATTCTTCACATATACTAAATTAATAGGTTGTTCCACTGGAGCATGATTTAGCTTATTAGGAAAAACTAGTGGAGATTCTATGTCTAAGAGAGAAATTGATGAAAAACAACACCACTCTCAAAAAAATTTTGGGGTAAAACCATAAATTTTAGGAATCCATGTGGGAACCTATGGATGTGATGAGATAAAAGTATATTTAGTTGTTGGTATCAAAAAGATATAATTTAGAGTGTGAAATTATTATAAGTAGGTAGAATAAACTATAGATTTTATGATATATTTCCCTTTAATAAATGTTAAATATTTGATAGCTTTTTTTATATGTAACCCTTAGTCAAAATAAACTGAGATATATTTTGAAATTTAAAACCTAATCATTGGATTGACGAGTATGAATAAGATTAAGCATATTATGAAATATATATATATATATATATATATTCCTTGATTAATATATATTAATTAATTCTTAAGAAATAATAAATAGAATTATTTTTTGGATTAAAAGATTTCTATTTATGAAGAAATGTATTTTTCTCGGAGTTATGAATTTTTATATAAAAACTATATTAATAATAATTAAAAATTTATTTTTATTAAATGTATCATTAATTTATGAATAATAATTGATACATTAGTTATCTAATAGTTTGTAATGAATATAAAATCATTTGAATGTAAACAGAGTTATTTTTTGAAAACTATTTTTTTGTGAAATGTGTTTTTCTCATAATAATTTAAATAAATTGCAATTAATTAATGATTACAATGAAATGAATATAATATATATTCAATAAAATATTTTAAAATTCATATAATTTTCTTCACTATGTAATAAATTATAATAAATCTAGACTTATGTTTTAAAATACATTTTCCAAAAAAAATAGGTTTCTGTTTCATTTTGAATGATTATTTTTAAAACAAATACCAATTAGAGAAACTGAATTTGATAAATTTGATTCAATATTTTTAATAAAATGGATCAATTTTTTTAATGAGTCCACATTCATTTTTTTTCTTAATAAATTGAAAAAATAGTAAAAATTTGTTACTATAGTTAAACTTAAAATGGGTTTACTAGGGGCGTTAAATAATGATTTTAGGGTAAACAAATCACTTATACTTGTATAAATATTATTCGATGAATATATTTAGAGTTTATTTTATCCTTAATTTAAATTATTTTCCATTTATTATGAATTCCATATGAAATTGGCCTCATATTATTTAAATCTGTTATGTAATTCCATATGGGTCCCTCCCCTTACTTATAAAAGGGCACCTATTGTACTCCCTAATTCACTTAATCTGATCCCTATATATTATCCAATACCTACCAAAATAACTTATTATATTCATTCCCATCATTATTGATCTTATTATCTATCCCAAATATTATCCAAATAATTATTAAGGTGTAATCCAAAGAGGACTCTCAAAGAAGAGGTAATCATCTTACCCAACTATTTCAAAGTTTATCCCTTCTTATACTTCATATAAATTTGATGTATACAAAATAAAATGATAATTATAGTATAAAAAAATACTTATATGTTATTATTATTATGGTAAAATCATTTTTCACTTCGTTTCCATCAAAATGAAAATGAAAGTATCGATCATGCGTAAATGTGGGCTACAACCTCTATATAGAGATATGATTCATTTTCCATAACCATATTTCATTATTGGTTATAATGATGTATTTCATGTTTATATATGAAATTTATGACCTAATTATTATTGTTTAATTATAATTTCTTATCAAACTTCTTTCCTTAACATTCGTTGGAAAATTACAATGTCACTTGTGCGTATGTGTCGACTTCCACCTCTACGAAGTGATATGATTCATTTTTCATTTCCACTTTACATGGATGGTAATATGTATATAGTTAATGAATATAAATTATATTTATGATATAAAAATGATTCTTTTAAGTTGAATTATTATTTACCTTTCTTTTTCCATCTATAGAGAAGTGAAAATATCACTCATGCATACGTACGAACTATCATATCCGTGAAGTGATGTAATTTATTTTTCATCACTCTTTTATATGAATGGTTATAATAGTGTATATAATGATAATATATTATATTTATGAAAATATTAATATAATATATATGATTTAACCATGATAAAATTGAAAATATCATAACTCTTGAACTAAAACACACATGAAAAATGAAACAGTTAACACACGAAATGATGATAATAGTGAAATATTATTAATGAACGAGTGATAAAATGTTATAATAAATCCATGTGTAGTATTATAAGTCATAATATGGTTCTATAATATATTTATAATAAATATATATTTATTATAAAAAAATTGAACACATACAAAGTAAGATGAGGCTTGAGGTAAGGGATTAATGTTACAATCTCATTTCTTTACGTGATTGTTTATATTAAATTTTCATTGAGTAAAATTATATGATCATTATCCTTTAAAACCAATATATTTAATTATATTCTAGTTATTTATAATTTTTTCTTGTTTTAAATCATTTTCCTCTCCTTAGTATAGAAAATTATTGAGAAAACGTTTTTAATTAAAGTTAACCTTGTTTCCGCTTTGTTCAGGAACATTTTTCTTCCATGTCCATATTTTCTTTAAAATATTTTCTAGAATGTATTTACTAATATAAAATTATTTTTTAAAGTCATTTTTACCCCTATTTTAATTTCAATAAAAAATTTAAAAATAACAATCTTCTCACTTTCTAATGAGGTACTTTTTACTAATGGTTTGAACATTTTCATTGTTTAAATATATACCATATGAACATATTTTACCTCCATCATTACAACTATTTTATTTGAAAATTCCTTTAAAAGTTTTTATAGTACTTTTAAAATAAATTTTTCCCTAATATTCTTAAATATAAATTTTTTAAATAAATGAATCCAAATTGAAAAGGTTGTTTTCCTCCTAAAATATTCCAATGATCTTTTAATGGTATTTTCATCTAAGAAAAAAACCAATGATGTTACATATACTTCATTGGTGATATGATAGAATGATACTTATATTATTATTTCTCTAAATTGTTATTGATTATGATAATTAAATCTTAATGAATCCCAGTTTCTTTTATACTGGTTAAGCTATGATGAAATGATAAATGTTTTTTATGATATTGTGGCATATATATGAGTGGACTATAATTATAGGATGGGAGAGTTTGTTATAGATCTATAATGAATTGGATAATGCGATATATATATATATATATCTTATAACATGATATTGATAATAATGGGAATGATTCTAAATATATGTTTTCATATTTTGATTTATGAATTTGATTACTTATATATTTTCTTACATTATGGACATGATTGCAAATAGATAGGTTCACATATTGATGTGTGAGTAGTATTGTTTCTAGTTATTATCATAATATTATTAGTGAACATGATTGTGAATAGATATTTTCACAAGATTATGATTTAAATGATTAATAAGAATATGAGTGATCGCTGAGAGGGGGTGGGGTATAATCAATGATATTATTTTTTTTATATTTTCTTACTTAAGAAACAACCATCACCTCTGATTAGTTCAAAAATACCCTACTAAAAATAAATAATGAACAACAACCATGGAAACCCAAGTATTTACAAGTTTCAATACTAAATAAGAGTATATATTCTATGGAATGGTTTGGAAGTAATCCAATTCAACACAAAACACGATAAAATAATCTTTTTGGTGGTCATAGTAAGAAGAGAGTATCCTTTAACTTGCATAGAACTATAGTTAATCAAAATTTCATGTGCTCCTTGCATAGATAAAATATATATAAATTTTTTATAATAAATATAAGAACCTTCACTAATAGGATTTGATATACTTTCACTCTTTTTATTTAACTTTCTTCACACTTTCTATAACACCCCAAACATTTTATGGTATTATTCTATTAAATTCTTTCTATTCATAGCATGTATTGCATGAAGAACTATGTATTTTGTTAATCAAAAAATTTTAGGAGAAACTTATAAGCTATACATTAAACATAAATTTTCCACTTCTATGTTTTGAATTTTTAAAAACAATCATCTAGAGTTGTAACTAGTAATTCATTTGGAGTATGATAGAACTAACTTGGATTTTTGATGAATAGAAACATACCCTTATTAATAGTAAAATTTATAGTAATATGACCCTTATAAATCTTAAATAATGATAATATTTTATTTTCTTAAGGTAGTAAGATACTAAGATCTTAATTAATTTTTCAATGTGATATAGAACTAACTATACCTTTAAAATTGTTATTTTTCGAATTTACATTGATTTTATTGAAAAATTAAATTAAAAATACTTATAAAATTATTTTCAAAAAATGGAGTTCATTTTTTAATTCTACACATTGAAAAATGGTTAGGGTAAAGTTTTGGGATTTTTCTATAAAACATGAATTTTTCATGAGTAGTAAAATACAGTTTTGAGTTTTCGGTAGTTTAATGACATCATAATGATGTAATAATTAAATATAAAAGTATGGTCTAATTTTGTACAGTAACTTATGACATGATGTGTCCCAATTGGATAAAACCATGGGCAATCCCATGGATTGGCAAAAACCACTAATGAGGTGTCCCTTTGAAATTATTAAAAAATTACCTCTCCTTTTCTATAAATACCCACTCATCAATTCGTTTTCTTTCATTACAAATCCCTCATCTGAGATTATCTGGTGGTTTTACCTCTCTAAGAGTCCTCTCAAGGTTTCATTAAGCCCTCAAGGTCTCATCCTTCAAGATCTAGGTGTTACTCTATAAGGTAAGGGAATCTTTCATTCTCTTCTTTAAGTCGACACTTCTTTTATGTTAGCTATTTGAAATTCCTTTCTCATATGTTGGAGTTTGATTTCATTTATTCTTATTACTGTCCTATTGATTTAAATATGAAGATATACCCTTTTTTTCTCATCATTTCATTTTATTAAATTTTAAGCAACGATGTTAGGCTACCGAATTTTCATAAGAGATCTTTCACCGTTTCTTTTATTTTCAAGATCATCTCTTTTCTTTTTCTCTTATCACCTCCTCTGTCCAAATGACCATGATAAACTCCAGTATCATCTATATACTGGAATTATATCATTTTAATGTAATATCCATCATCGATATTCTTACTCCCCCTTTTTATCTTTATAAGAGAAATCAACATCCATGAGGTACCAATTTATAACCTTTGTGGACGACGGAGTTTTGTTCTTCACTTTCTCCTTCATTACTGGTCATGAAACCATTTTAATGGTTGAACCAAATCATAATATATGTATTTCATCTCATTAATGCTCTGGAATATTTACACACTCATAATACGAAATAATAATAAAAAATGAGTTCATTGTATACAAAACTGCCAAGCTAAATCCAAGCGTTTATCAAAAACTTTTAACTAATGATTCATCCTTAAGTATATAACCTATAATAATTATAAGATCATTTATATCTCATTAATTTCTCCAATAATATATATTAATGACTCTAGATATTTATCCACATTTCAAATGAACTTTCATTCATGAGGGAAAGTAAACAAATCCTGAAAACCAAGGAAGAAAATGCTTCCAAAACAATAAAATTAAACCTCCTAAACCCATTAAAAGAGCCATGAATGAACCTAATAAGGTTATATAAAATAAATTAAACATATAAGAGGTTATTAAATTATTAATTAATGAATATAAATTTTATTATTCAGGTCATTAAAACAAACTAAGAACACACTCGAGGAAAAGGTAAGGGGTTTCTCATCTCACTTTCATTTCTGTGAGATTTTCATTGTTCGCCACTTATTTCATATATGTGGTATAAGTGTACTTCCATTTGATATAAAATAACATCATTATATTTATATTCATGTTATTCAATGATTTATTTGATGTTAATTACGTTCTGTTCATATGATTCGACTGATTACATTGTGGTAAGAGACTTTGTCTCAACTTCTATTTGGTTGTGACTAACTTTGTATGGTGCACCTAATAATCCTTATGTGGTGTATCTACTTCCCATTTGAGATCAATTTTCATTTGAAATTATATTTTTATTAAATATCCATAATCTCATATCATATATATGTTTATTGTTAAAATCATATACCATTTTACAAACAGTGTTTATTTGAAAAGTTATTTTAGTTAAGGAAATATTAATGAATATGTATACTCTACTCTATACGGATATTGAAAAGGCATATTGATATTGTATTGAATAAATGTATAAATAATGATTTGGACATGCAGTGGTGGTTGGGGCCCTCTATATCCCCTCGATGCATCGGTAGGTCTCATGAGACAAATTAGTTGGCGACAAACCCTTCGAGTTTGTTTCCAAAAATCAGACGGGTTTCTACCCATAGAACTAAACCGTTTTTACAGTATTATGGTTTCATGTGCTAGATAAGTAAAGTCCAATTAAAATGAATTCCCTTTATTCATTATCAGTTATTATTATTATCAATGATTTTTTCACTATTACAAAATCTATGGATGCAGTTTCATTATCAGTTTATTAATGACATTAGTTTTTCATTTATTCACCATGCCATATTGATTATATCATATTGACTATGATTCAATTATTATTGTATTCATGGTTCCATTATTTTTAACCCTTAATGATAATTTGAGCTCACCTCTTTCATTTTTTACTTTCAATAGGTGATAAAGAGGAGATCATTTATTGAGTTCTTGTGGATGCATCATTTAATTTTCATTATGTATTGTATTTTGTAACTTTTTTTCAATGTAATGTGTGTTACATCTATGTATATAGTTTCTTCATGACTACTAAAATGATCATTCCATCATGATTTTTCATTTCTTCTAACTGTGCCAATATCACAAGTAATGCACCTGATCTATCCTAGAGGTTTTGGGGTGTTACACTTTCTATCCCTACAGATTATTCTTCGTGTTCACTTTCCTGCACAACAGTGAGAAAGAACCTCCATATTCCCAATAATAGTTCTTCCAGTAAGTTTTATTTGGTATAATCTATCTACTATGTTTTTTAGTATAATCTAAATAGTACATATTAAATACTAATTCCAATATGAGAACCTATTCATCCAATCACTTGGCACACCATCTATCCAATTAGTATTTAACTTGTTCGACAGATCACCATTGTACACTGATTGTATAATACCAAATGATATGGAATTGTGTCTGATATCCATCAAACTGATACTTCTCCACACTATTTATCCAATATTATCTTCAATTCCACAACACTTTTCCTAGCTACACAAAAATAAAAAAAAAGTATCTTAACACACCATCTCCCCTTTATATAGGTATCACATCTTCAAAATATTAAGGAGAAGCATGAACATCGAATTCAAAAATCCTGATCAACTTTGAACATCCCACTCAAAATATTTCAAAATTTTACTACCTTAAAAACTTCTAAAATTTAGTCTCTTTCCTTATGACATATAATTCAATGTTCATTAAACATTATATTAATCATGGCCTCAAACCTTCCAAGAATCTCAACATTAATCATTAATTTATTTCGTTATTATTGAAAATTTAATCATTTATCCAAGAATTATCACATTTTATATCTTTACAAAAACTTTGTAAAGACCTTTGAATATTCCATTAGGTACACCATCATAAAATTATTCCTATAAATTAAAGTGTAACATGTGTTCTTGAACAAATTTGTAGAAACATATCAAAAGTCTTTCACCAGACATTTCCTTCATCTGATGACTTGTACCAGAGATCTTCAACCATTTCCTTTTCTTTGAAATATCTGGTCAATGAACCAAATTCAAAAACATATGACTATTAACATTATATAAGTACATAAAACTCCCTTTAATCTAAGATTCTGTAATCATTCCTCTATCTAATAACATTGAAAAAGGTTCATCTGATGAAATCGATCTGATCACTTTGAGATCCCCCATCTAATAAACCAATGGATATCCTTCTATATAATAAACTTATACATGTTTTATTAGGTTAAATTTAAAAAAAAATTTCCTGTAAAACTTTTTACCATCACAAAATCAAATCTTTATAACCTTTAATATTTGAAATTTTCTCAGCTAAAACTTTGGCTAATAACCTATCTCTTATGATCTCTAGAGAAATTAATAGTATGAACATTTTACACATTAACATTATTCTCCCCCTTTTGACTCATTCTTGGATCATGAGACCATTAAATACTCATGATGTTAAAAACTTTGGGAATTTAAATTAATATTATGATTTAAACATAATTGAATGTTATATCTTATGAAAAATATAAGCATCCCTAGATAAACATTCAATGACACACTCTATATGATTCTACCTAGCTGGTGAACTTCATTCTCTATACTTGGTATCATGGACTCAAGTCTTTATACTTCGTCTGATCAAGTTTATATGAAATCTCAACAATAGAAATTTATTTATGTTAGAGAACAAAACAAAACACTTTGGGAAAAAATTTACCTTCAGCTTATTCAAAACGCATAAAAAAACTCTAGGCCTTAATATTGATTTCATATAAATATGATTACACATGCGTAGTTTATGAATATTAAATTATTATTACTTATCTTAAACCATTATTAATCATTCATTTGTTAACGAATATATTTTTGATTTTATGATCTAATTTTTTTGTATGAATCCTTTAGATTGAGAACATGCACTCGATTATGTTGTCATATCTTTATGATCATATTATTCTCTCTTGTGATTGATATCTCCCATGTTTACCCTTAATGAGCATCTAATATCACCATTTATTATGTTTTCATTTCCAATGTGTTGATGGAAGGTTCTAATTATGATATGTGTTAAAGGGTACTAATATGAAGAATTTGGTGGGAGATATTAAAGATATTTTTAGAAATATATTGATTATGTATCTAGTCTCTAATGAAACTAAACCTTTATTGTCCTAAAACAAGTATAATTAAAATATGTACTAAATATTCATCTAAAATGATGTTATATTTATATATGTTATGATTTAATTACCTCACTAGTGGATTACTCTCTTTTCGGGAAAGAGATATTTTGGTTTTATAACTTCATTGATGATGTAAAGGTTCTATAGGGGTATTCATAAAATTTAAATAATGTCATGTCAATGACTAATTTAAAGTTAAAGTGATTAAAATCACCTAACTCTCATATTTTAATGTATTATTTAATGAAAAACTCTTTATGTTTCATTCTAACTATAAATTTCTAATACACATTAACCAGGATATGCTTCATTTTTTAATCTATATAAGTAAAGTTATAGACTGAGTGAAGTTTCCAACTACAAAAAATAGAATTGTTTTCATATTATGTGAATTGATGATTTTATTCCCAGCATAATTATTTGATATAATCGTTCAGTTGGTTACTGAGATCTGACTATGTAGTAATGTACATTATGAATGGATGTAAGACATTGAATGATATATAAATAATTTCAAAGGGTATGAAAAAAATAATAGTTTTATATACGGTTTTATTATAGAGAGATAAATTATTATGGAAGACAATAAATTACATTTCAAAAACCTATCTGATGTTGATAGCATTGGTCTCCAAAATATAATCTCTTTTGGAAAATTATGGGTGAAGGAATTTGAATCCAACTAGGGATGAAATATATATATATAATACATGTAATAAATATTTTATATAATGGTTTCAAGACCATGTGTTTAAGTATTTATCTAAAAATATGAATTCAATTTCAAAACAACTTTGTTTTCTCTAGAGGACCAAGTGTGCATGTAGTATCATACAATGGATATGTAATTAACTATTATATATTCTATACAATGGAACCAAAAAAGTGTATTACAATATAAAATAGTGGATTATTTATAATTATGGAAACGATGCATGTATCTATTACTAAGTATGAAAATATAATTAATAAAAATATGTCATAATTTGGAATAATTGAAAAAATATGGGAGTTGAATTATATATCATTCCAATTGTAGATTATTTTATGAAATTGGGTTAATAATAGATGTGAAATTAAAATCTAGGAATTGGGATTTCTGGAAGTGAATTTTAGTAAAGAAGGGTTGCAGGATTAACCATTCATAATTGAATCATAGTAAGTAAAATTATTTTATGACTTAGTTCCTCCAAACACAAATTTATCAATTATTATATTGTCAACTCAAATAATTAGGATGTCAAATTAAAATTCCATTGAGGAATCCACTTTCCATGGGGTGTCTCAATAGTTTCTTAGTAGTTTCAATATATATGTTGTCTTTTATATTAGAGGGGGCCACAAGGTGTGGATTTGGATACTTGAGAAATGGCCAAAATCCCTTAAATATATAAATATTTTTTTTCAATGAACAGGTTTACTATACATGATTATATTCAGTGGGTTTCCTCACAATATTATGTGTTCACAACTATATTTACATAATCTAAATTAAATATTTTAATACTTTTTAAAATAATGGCTTCTCCACTTGTAGATTCTACTAATATTTTGGAACAAAATATTAGTGACATTGAAACCGATGAAATGTTAGAAGGTGAACAACATACAATTGAAAAAAGATAGGATCAATGTGACATGATAGTATTAGTAAATATTATTAAGGTGATAAGTAAAGGTCTTAAATTCAAGGTTGTATGGGATGAACTTGGTCAATATATTAATCCCAAAACATCCATTTTCATTTTTTACATTAGGTTAAATTTAAAGAATCAAATTTCTGATTGATAAAATTACTTGGCTCAATGTTGTGTCAGCATTGAAGGAAAAAAATTTGGGAAGACATTAGGGTAATGTTATGATATATTTTCCCTATTTTACTTTTTTCATTATCCTTTGTATAGTACATTTATATTAGATGATTTTCAGATGAAATTTGTATTAATGGTCATTGGAAAGTCTTATAAATCATTATGGAGACTTATTAAAAATCATAAACTTAAGGATACTAAGGGGAGAGTAAAACCCCACCCACCAGCTATATTTTTACACATCATAAACCATGAATCCTAGGATTATTTAATTATCCATTAGGAGGAGGAATAATTTAAAGTACATTGTAATTGGTAATATTTTATTTGAAATTATGTTTATTAAAAATTTTGATTCAGAATTCTTAATTTATGAAATAGAAGAGTTTAAAAAACAATTTGTATCAGAACCACCATACCTATAACATAAATCATAGATATAGTACACTTCAATTGGAAAAAAATTGACATATATTATAAATCTATATTAATAATTTTATGTGATATGAAAAAAGCAACATAATTATATTACTTTTTCTATATATTTATTGATCAATAAAAATCTAAACCCACTTCCATCCTATTCCATGTTCTATATAAAGCGGATAATGTAAATATAAAAAGAGAAATAGTAGATGTAAACATATAGAAAGTATGGGAATCAAGTTTAATTATGACATAATAGAAATTTATTCTATTTAAAAATAGCATTGCATCATAATCACTACTTATATTCCAATATTTTTCATCTGGTTCATACATAAGAATGATCATATATTATAACCAATGAACAACTAATTTTAGTGGATTTAAGCACCAAGAATAGTGTAGCTATGTAGAAGTCCCCACTAGATTGTATAGTCACACTGATAGGGTGGGTGAATCAGGTGTGACTGGCTTTACTGAATTATTCTCATTTTCTTTTACCCATTTTAATTCAAACTTGTATCACATGTAAAAATGATCGGATCCTATATGTAATGCATAAAATAAATAAAACACAACACATGGTATTTTTACAAGGTTCAGTACTAAGTCCAAATCCTTATATCAACCAGTTATACCCCTCAGTTACGAATTCTTCACTATATATAAGTTGTTAAATCCAGGTAATATCCCATTCCCATAGAAAATGAGTCCCACAATGTTCCTCTATAGAGTCCTACTAGAGATCAGAGGTCCCCACCAATAAAAGTGTCACCTAAGTCCCACTGGAGGAATTTTATACTGCATCCCATAGTGTAACTAGCATCCGGTCAGCATGCTCCTAAGTTCCACTAGATACTTCTTCTATATTAGATTCCCCCTGAGTTCTTCCACATTATTAAGTCAAAAAAGATGTGACACTTTGTTAGAAATATCTTTGTTGGATTCTAACTACTTATAAACTACCTTGATATGTAGTCTCTCTCCATAAACAAACTAAATCACCTGATATGCTCATGTAAAATCTTCTAGAACTTCTTAAACTAATAAAACAAAATACCTAATCCTACTCATTTTCCACATAATCTCAAATTCATTGGATCGATATCAGTACACTGACTACTCATATATATTTATTCTGAATTACTGCCCAACATCAGTCTCAAAGTCACTATATACTATTCATGAAATATATATTTTATGTTGTTATCACTCTTCTTGCATGTATTAAAAAATTCAAGGTCTTCTCAAATTATACATTCATTATTTAAATGTGTGTGAAAATATATGCACTATATACACTTCCCTTTCTCATAGTACATAGGTCAAATATGGTATAAGACCTTAAAAAATCTTAGAACTACTCATGGTATGGCTTCACTATTTCATTTACACTCTTCAGTGTGCATTCATATTAACACATGTATCATGGAACTCATTCATAAATATTATTTTTTACAAAATTTCGCAACATTTTTCCTCTGTGAAAGTGTATCGTTCTATCCCACTACTATTTCACGTGATGGATTCTATACAGCTTACTCAACCATAAGCATGCATATTATCACATGAATCTAACTCAATCCTTAGAAAAACCCTATCCAACCTTGGTTTACTGTATCTTATATTAGTTCACATAAAATAGTGAGGTAGTATGCAATGGTTCATGATACTTCTCACTGTTTCTCCATAGAACAATTATGAATATGAATATCACAAGTTGATCTTTATGGAACTAGCTTCTTCTTCATGCAATCGTGAAGGAAAATGCACAACCCAATGATAAATAATATCTTCATGAATATAGATCTTATTCAATCCACTATTTTAGTATAAAACCTCTATATAATATATATAAATATATTCAGGTCATTTCATCAAATGACCACATCCAAGGTTATTTATAGATAAACCCACAAGGAATTAGTCCACCTCTTTTCTTCATCATTTACACACCACAAAAACATCCGCTACGCGACTAAGATAACCACCATCATCACAAGACATGTCTGATTTACACTATATATCCTTAGTTTGAACTTTCTTATTCATTAAAATTAAGTTTCAGATTAGTTTTATCATATTAAAATATATATGATGATAAAATTATTTTCAACTACACGGTTGGATCATTCGGATGATGTGTCATAAATAACTCTTCAAATACTTCAATGCATGAAGATCCCTTGGGTAGCTCAAGGTAGAATATGATGATGACACCTCGATTGGATGGCTATAAAAAATAAATTGTTCAACTCTAATTCTATGTAAATTTTATATACACATAAACACTTATGATTAAAATTGAATAACACAATGAAAATTAGTGAATTCATCAGCTATTTAATAAGTAAATCAACTTCCTTAGGTAGCCAGAAGTTATTATTAGGGTCTACTCTCAAACACCCACTAGCATCGAGTTATGTTGTCTTTCTATTATCTCACTGTGATTCCCTACACATTGGCACCACCTATATTTTTTCCCATACATGCCTCCATGTGAACACACTTATGCCACTACTTCCATGTAATGGTTGGTCCTAGTTCTCAACTCAGTAGTGGCTACACATCATTCCCATGGCTAGCTAGTTTTCAGGCAATTATTTTTTATAAAGGCTACAAATTTTTTTTAAGACAAGTGCCATAGATTTCTCAACAAGAATTTTCAACTAAACATCCCCATGAAATTTCTTCAACTTATAAACTCAAATAAATTATCATCTATGTTTTATTTTTCAATTCAATTACAAATTACAAATCTCTTTAAATTATTCTTCCTTCTTAAGACCAATTTGTCATCCTCAATCACAATTAACACATGTCTTTTGAACATAATATCATTTCCACAATTATCACATTTAAAATCACATTGAATTTTCATCTTCAAAACTTATTGAAAAAAATTACACATCAATAACTCACTTGGGTTCTTCAATACCCCCCTTTGGATTTGTTTTGAATACCCATTTAAATTATAAATTCAATTTTATCTTCTCCACATTATTGAAATTAAAATAAAATATATAAGTATGGGAAAGAATTCTCATATCAAAAATTCTTATTTTAAGAACATTTTATTCTCTTCTAACACTTCTAGTTTTATTTACTCCAAAAAACTAAAATGTCACAACAAACTTATTAGATCTAAATTTTACAAACTGTAAGGATATATGATTCATTCTAAATGTAGAAAACATGGGTGGTAAAATTTAATATTAATAATATCAATAAAGTTTCCACATGTGATACCAAAAATGAAATATTCTATTATGGGTGGATCAAAATATTTTATCCTACATTCATTTTAACAAAAAAATTAAAAACATTCCAGTGAAAGAATTAACTTCCACTTTTAAAGTTAATTTTTATTTTATCATCAATTATTCAATGTCTCTTTTTTTGATTTTATTTTTCACTGTGATAATAAAAAAAATCAATCAATATACATCAATGATGAAAATATTAAATCTCTATATTTTTAACATCTATAATTATCATATGTGTAACTCACCATAAATTCATATATTCATAAGATATCAATTGGGATAGATATATCTGGTGGTTTTTCTTTAGTAATCCTCCTCAAGAGATGCACTTTGTACTGCTTTGTAATGATTGGATTTCTTCACTAATAAACAACAATTATATTCTGATATTATTCAAAATATTTCAAAGATAAAACACGATTCTAATAGTCTTCCATGAAAGATAACTTTATTTTTATAAGATGTTCATAATTTATCTCAAATTTAGGTCTCCCCAATAGAAAATTATTCACCTTCATTTCCTTTTAAGAAAAAATAAACAAAATGTATAAATATGAATAATGGTGTTCTTCAATGATTCTCAGTTAGAGAAATATGGATAAGATTTGTTTCTTTTCCAAGCTACCTTCTTAGATGAAAAAGACTTCTTTACATTAGCTGAAAAGAAGTTTCAATTTTTTGTACTTCCTCTATATTTCTTATCTCTTCTTACTATTCTAGCCATGTGATCAAGAATTGTTTAGAAACATGCTTAGTATTCACTTTGTGTGTAGACCCCTATTTCCCTAAAATGGTTCTACAAAAACAAGTCACAAGTTCTTTTTTTCCTTTTCAAGGATTATTCAAGTCTAGGAAGCCATGTGAATCATTTTTTAGTTGAATGCCTAGACTAATTATAAATTTCACACACATATTTAAAATTCTTAAAGTTACTCTTTTAAGAAAACTTTTCATATTCTTCATCAGATATGTGTTTCACTAATTCAATCCTATTGTTTATTTTCTATATTGATTCTTTATTTGATTTCATCTTGCTTACTTTAGTACTGATGATCATGGAGAATTCAAATAGTCCATGATATGACCTTTTCCACAAAAATAGAAACATATTTTATTTTTTTCCACTCCAAAAATCATCAAATGATTTTATAATGATTGTTACATACCAAAACTTATCATAATAGTGAGAAATTTATTTTCAAAACTCACTAAAATATACAAAATCTTCATATATGGTCTTGATAAAAAGATTTCATTTCTATGAATTATACTTTTATTGTATTAGTTTCATATTTTATTCATATTTTCTACACCTAAATGTATGTATTTTTTAATTTTTATAAAATAAAATATTATTTCAACACTTTATTTCTTGATTCCCAAATATCCAACAGCTTTAACTGTAGCCAAAAAAAATCATTTATTCTTATGTGACACATTTCGATTGTCTTTGATAACTTTATTTTTGGAAAAAACATTTCTTGTTTTATGATTTCTTTGGGGAATAAGAATTCATATACATATTTAAATAAAACTATAAAGATATATTGGATTACTGAATATTTTTCATCACCCATGTTTGCTAGATTTAAAAGTTGAATATTTACTACTCATTAAAATAATATTAGTACAAATAGATTTACCAAGACAAAGGGTTACCTTTTTTCAATTTTCTTAGAGTTATTTATCATTAGATAATTTCACTTATTATCATTTGAAGTTATATTTATGGAGAGAGACTGTAGGAACAAAATATTTTCTTCTTATTAAGGATAAGATAGAATATATAGATCATTTTCTAAGTAATGGATTGTATAGTAATTTTATGGATGTGATATTGAGATCCCATGTTTCTAAAAAGCTATTTGTTTTTTTTTATTTAGGATCGTTTCAAAAATATAATGGAGATGAAAATTTTAATGACTCTAGAATAATTCAGAGTGGATAGATAAAATGGATAAAGGCTTTGGGGTTATCTTTTATGATAAAATTCATTTAAAATTGTTTTGTAAACATTTTAATACTATTGTTAGAAAAATTATTCTATATGGGAGTGATTATTATCCTTTAATGGGAAACTTTGAATAAAAATATGAGTAGCTTAAATGAAAATGTTAACATAGAAATGTGCATATACTATGATGGATAAGATTAGAAATGAATGTGTTTGAGAGAAAATAACAACATCTCTAATTGAAAAAAAGATAACTAAGATGAGATTAATATGGTTTGTACATGTTATTATAAAGTATATGGATACAACTATTAATAAGTTAAACTTAATGAAAAAATCACTTATCAAAAGGAGTATATGTAGGCCTAAAAGGAAATTTTATATAAAATGAAATGTTACATACTCAAAATTAATAAAATTCACTTGGATTAACTTGATACTTTAGGAAAATGATCTAGGATTCATCTATAATGTGTAAGAATCAATCACACATCAATTAGATATTTTATGTGGAAATAAGACTAAAAGTGTGTGTTTTCATTTAAAAGTGATTTTTTTAACAATACATGTCACTTGCTCAAAACTAAGAAATGTGATAATATTATGTTGATACATTAGGAAACACATAAATAATTTAGTTTTAATGGTCCAGAATTAATCTCATCTTAATAAAACACATGGTTTTTCCAGTATGACTGAATGTAGATGTTTTTAGTTTAGTAGTGACATTTTAAAATGTGAGTCTCATAATGTGAGAAAATACAATTTTACTTTTCTGATAATTTATTAAATTTACCAGTGATTCATATTTAACATATAAGAATCAAATACACATCAATATGACACATGGTGTGGCCAGTATGATTGAAAGTGTGTCTTTTCATTTAAAAGTGAAATTTTAGATCATAATACATGTCAGATACTCAAAACTGAGAAAAAAAACTTGTATTATATTGATACCTTATGAAAAATATTGATAATTTATTTTTCATGTGTAGGAATTAATCTAACGTCAATCTGACACATGGTGTTTCAAGTTTTACTAAATGTCTATGTTTTCATTTAAAAATGATATTTTAGTACAAAACATGTGTTTCATACACAAAACTAAAAAAACTCACTCTTATTTTCTATATAATTAATAAAAAAAATTCATTTTTAATATATATGAATTAATCTCACATCAATTCGACAAGTGATTTTTCTTATATAACTGAAATAGCATGTTTTGAGTATAAAATTTAGAGTTTATTTCAAAAAGTAGCTCACATGCTCCAAACAAAGAAAACATCCTAGTATTGTCTTAATACTCTAATTAAATATCAATAATTTTTTTGATATGCATAAATTAATCTCACATCAATCTAAAACATGGTGTGTTTGGTATAAGTAAAAGTACACGTTTTTAGTTTAAAAGTGAAATTTTAGTTCTAAACACACATCACAGACTCAAATCCAAAAAATGAACTTGGGTTGTATTGATACTTTAGTAAAAATATTTATAATTTTTTCGATGTGTAGGATTTAACCACACACCAATCTAACACATGGTGTGGATAATGTGAATTAGAATGAGTGTTTTCATTTTAAAAGAAACATTTTAGTTCAAAACATCCATTACATACTCAAAACATATAAAAAATTATCATATTGGATTGATATGTTATTAATTATATCTATGATTCTTTTGTGAAAAGCATGAATTAACCTCAGATTAATTGATGCATGTTGAGGCCAATGTGATTGAAAGTGCATTTTTTTGAACTATTGAGTACATAAAGAGAGGAAAATGATGGTAAAACATGTATTCTCTAGAAATAACCAAATGAGAACAAACATAATGAGTTTTTTTAGAGATAGATCATATTATTTTATCATTGGAAGAACAATCATAAAGAATTCCAATAAACAATGATATTGTAACATAAAAACCTTACTAATTTGGTAACATTGAATCATAAGTAACATTAAATAATAACATAAAATAAAACATCAAGTAACCTGAAAATAAGTATATTCATGATATAACATATCAAAGGGGGTTGCATATAAACCTCATAAAAGAATATAGGTTCATAACATATGTCTCAAAGAAGGAAAATTGAGACAAAATACCCTTACTGCTTTGGTAACTCTTGAATCGTAAACCCTTGAAAGAGATATCCTCAAATGGATAAGTAAATAAAAATAGTTATTATGAAAATAATCATAAAAAATATTTTTGGGTAGTATATACACCACTTCAAATAAATAGGTGCTGAATATGGGATGTGTTTTATAGAAGTAAAAAAGTGAGATGGAATTCGAATACCTTAAGTTTTGAATTCCTTCATATACGTTTGAACCTTCTATTTAATAAATATATTTTTATCATTAATATATTATAGAACCATACATGTATATATCATACCATATATGTTTTACTTATGACCTTTTATTACCTGTTTATTAAAAATTCTATGTTAAATTTAGGTTTCAGGCAATAACTACTTTTTTTCATGTACATATTGATTTTGTTTTTGGTACTCTTACTTTGATGATGGTTCCATAATCTCCATAATTTTAATCATGATATAAATATCATGTATATTCATTATACATGTATTTATAACAATCCATAAAAGTTAGATATAAAAATAAAATACACCATTCATGGAGATGGTAGGTCATACCAATGCATGAACGTTGTTTCGATTTTTATGATGGAAATAAATAAAGTAAAATAATATAAAACCATTAAAAAATAAATTTTATTTCATGTATATCACATATTTTCATTAAAACCATCGTTATTACCTTCCATGTAAATCATGAATGAATCACATCACTTCGCATGGTAGTAGTCTGTCGTACATACGAACGACATTATCATATTCCCATAGAATGGAAAGTAAGAAGGAACATGTGATATCATGATTCTAGAAAAATAATAGTATCATAAATATCATATATAAAAAATAAATCTATCATTATATCTAGTCGTGAAGAGTGGTATTGGCAAACGAATGACATCGGTTCATGAGACGGTAGTCCTCCATACATAAGAATGGTGATTTCATAACAAATTTTAGGGAAGAATAGATGGTTGTTTGGTATACCCTTAACATAAAATCATCTCAGTATAAAACCCCAAAAAATTTATGGTACGTTTCTCTTAAATACTTTATATTCATTAGATAGCCTATATTTCATGATGAACTGGGTCTCTATGAAAAAACTTGGTTATTTAAAAGAGAATGTCAAAACCTACCATTAAATTTAAATTTCACACATCTGTGTTCTGAATTTCAAAATGGTCATCTACAGTTTTGATCAGTAAGTGATTTGGATTCTGATAGAACCAACTTGTTTCTTTGATGAATAGTAACATATCCTTATCAATAGTAATATGACCCTTATGAATAGTAAATCTTATTATTATTTTATTTTCTTAAGGATGCAAGATAATGATATCTGGATTAATTTTTCAATGTAATACAAAACGAATTATAGTTCTAAAATTGTTATTTTTTTAATAAACACTGATATTATTTAAAAATTAAATTAATAATATTTAGAAAATTGTTTTTAAAAATTGGATTTCATTTTCGAATTCTACATGTCGAACAATGGTTAGGGTTAATTTTTTGGATTTTTTTGAAATTGTTGAATTTTTTATGAATAGTGAAATACGGTAAAATATCGTATATAAAAATTATCAGTTAAATATACTATTTATGAAATCATGAGTAATGTAAGGCCACTTGTTTCAAAATAAAATGAACTTATTACTATTATGGGTCACATTAAACAACACTATTGGTTATCTTGAGAGAAATAATAAAATAATGAGTAAAATATTCAAAATTCACTCCACCCCTCCACTATATAAACCACCCCTCACCCCCTCTTCCTCCCACACCACTCAAGCTTCAACCCATGCCAAAATTATACTCCATTATCTCCCAAATATCCTCACCTACATCCAAGACCTTCTGGTCTCACCAAAAGGCCAAAAACAAAGGCCTTAAGGGTTTCTCAAGGAGGAGTACTCAAGATGTGAACCTCTCTTATCTTTTCTTTCAAATTCTTTTACATGTTCCATTATATTGATGCTTTATCCTCACCTTCCCCCATCCAAGTGCTATAATAATTTTATTACCTTACATTTAATGAAATTTTATTATTCTAATTAAATATTTCATCATCATCTCTTCTTTCCCCAACCTCTTACACTAAAAATGAAAATATTGTTTGAGATGTGTTAATTTATCACATTCAAGGGCGACAGGTTTTCAATTTCTATTAATATAATCAAAACTGGTTATGAAAAAATTTTAATTGTTGAACCAGATCATAATATATGTATTTTATCTTTTTTAATTGAATGGGATCCTTACACACTCATAATATGGAATAATTATACAAAACAATTTCATTGTGCACAAAACCCCCAAGCTAAATCCAAGTGTTTATCATTAACTTATCAAATGATTCATCCTCATGGTATATAAACCGAATCATTATAAGATCATTTTTAATGTCACTAATAATATATATTTACAATTCTAGATGTTTAACCCCATTTCCAACGAACTTCCATTCACGAATTCATGTATTGTGGTCATGAAAACCAAGGAAGAAAATGCTTCAAAAATAATAAAATTGAATCTTTTAAACCCATAAAAAAGGGCATTATTGAACCTTATAAGGTTATAACATATCAGTTAAATGTTTATTGGGTTCTTTAATTATTAATTAATAAAGATAAATTTTATTATTCATGTTATTAAGAACAATCAAGAACACCTTCAAGCATAATGTAAGGGATCCTCTCTCTCACTTTTATTCAAGAATACACCTATGTTGTGTCCATTTATTTTTAATTCCTAATAATGGGGTATGTTTTCATACCTAAACTATACCAACTTTTTGATATATAAATGATTTTATACCCCTTTACCTCCCATTAATTTCTTACAAGAACACCCATTTCCGTGCTGAAATGTTCGTAAGGGGTTTCTCATCTCACTTTCAATTTTGTGGGATTTCCACTCTTCACCTCTTATTTATTATATTTAGTATGTGTGTACTATAATTTTATATATTATATCATGATTATATCTATATTCATGTTATTTTATGACTCATTTGGTGATTATTTATTTTTGGTTATATGATTTAATTGATTACAAGTGGTAAGACACTTTGTCTCAATTTCTATTTCGTTGTGATTTACTTTGTATTGTTCACATAATAATTATTATGTGGTGTACCTACTTCCCATTTTATATCACTTTTCATTTGAAATTACATTTCTATTATATATAAATATTCTAGTTTCATGGATATTATTTTTTTCTTAAGTCGTTTACCCTTTCACATACAGTGTTTATTTGAAATGTTGTTTTAACTATGGAAATATTGAGATCACTTTTAATTTGAAATTACATTTATTAATTTTTTAGTTATTACTATACATGGTTTTTTTACAATTACAAAATATATGGATGTAGTTTCATTCTCATTTTAGTAACGACGTGTGTTTTTCATTTATTCACCATGCCATATTGATACTGCCAATTTGATTATGATTCAATTATTGATTCATGCTTCTGCTATTTGTAACCCTTATTGAACATTTTAGGTCACCCATTTCATTTGTTACCTTTAATGGGTTATGAAGAGGATACCATTTACTGAGTTCCCATGGTTTCATTTTATTAGTTTTTATTATGTATTTTATTTTTTTACCTTTCCCAATGTAATTTGAGATACATCTATGTATCTCATTTCTTCACTACTACTAAACTGATCATTCCATTGGGATTTCATTCCTTTTAACCATGCCAATGTAATTAGAAATGAAATGGCTCTGGGATTTTTTTGTCGAGGTGTTACAGTTGGTATCATATGAAGTTTAGTATAAAACTTGGAAACTAGATTAGAAAATGTAAATTAGGGAACAAATCCCTATGGTAGTATTTGAGGACAAACATACAAGAACATCCTGCAATTTTGGAAAGGAATAGATTATATGTATCTTTCTAGCAAATACATCCCTCTTTGGATATAAATAGGTAGAGGTGGATCTGGTATATATGTACCTAGGAGTGAAAACTCTGATAAGGAGTTTCGGACTTAACTCGGGGTATCTTGGTACATGAAAATGGGCCTCACTGTAATCTTGTTATTGACACTCTCGGCGGATATGCTTATGATAATTTACATTTTCTTCAGAGGCCATTACAAAGGATTTTAATGTAAATTTTTCCTCATAGAAACCATGTTTATAAGATTAGATATGCATAGAATTTAAATCTATTTTATGTGATTTTCTATTTAAGATTCATAACCTAATATAGTGTATGCCATTATTTAGAAATGGTGTCTAATGGAAGAAGGGGAATAAATATTCATGGACACTATAGGGATTTTCCCACTGAGAAATTCAACATAGTCAATGTTGAAGCAGATCAGATCATGACTATATTAGGACAACATACTCAAGTTGTGAAAAATAAACATGCTACACCTATACTGGATAATTTAATGTAGCAGAAGCCCCAATATTTTAGTGGGACTAATAATCCTGTGGTAGCTGAGTAGTGGATCAAGTCCCTTGAAAAGATATTTATGGTGTTAAGATGAAATTAAAATGAAAAGGTAGTGCTAGCAGTATATTGTCTCAAGGGAGATGCTAATCAATAGTGGTCGTTAATCCAGAATACCATGAAGGGAGAAGAAATATAAGATATGGAATGGAGGAATTTTAAGGGAATATTCTTTAACAAATATTTCCCTCACAAGAAATGAACTGAAATGAAGAGAAAATTCATTGGCTTAAAGAAAAGGGAAGAAGACAGTATTGTAGAGTCTGATGTTACCTTCACAAGACTAGCTAGGTATGACATAGATTATGTATGTAACTCAGAATACAATATTGATCATTTCATTGAAGGTATTAAGCCATGTATTTGAAGGGAACTTTCTTCTCAAACATTTTCATCATATGATGAAATTGCATTAAGTTCCATCAAAATAGATAGGGAGTTTTATAGATCAAATTTTGTAAAGGAAAATCAATATAAGAAGCAGTACTCTGAAAACCATGGAAAAGGTGAAGTGCCAAAGAAGAAAAAGGGAATGAAGAAATTCCCATTATGAGAGAACTATGGAACGAATCATCTTAGGAAATGCTTGAAGGGCATGGGATTCTTCTACAAGTGTTGAGAAAAGGTCCATCGATCTAATAAATGTAAGGGGAAGAAACAATTTAATGATGTTTAATGCTATAATTTTAGAGAGATGGGACACTATGTGAATGAGTGTCCTAATCTATAAGGAAATATGCCTTAGAAAATGCCACAAGAGCAAGGGAAATCTCATGTGATTACAACCGTGGAGGTTCAAGTTCCTAATGACGTAGTGGTGGGTACTCTAATTGTTTCCTCAAACTTAACCAATTATTTATTTGATTCTGGATGATTTCATTCATTTATATCTTCCTAGTTTTCTAATAAAATTAGACATGTCCAATTTGATTCAATAAAGGAGTTTTTTGTCAAAACTCCAAGGGGATGTATCATTGCAACAAAGGCGTGTCGATCAGTCCCCCTAATGACACATAAAATTGCTTTAGTTTCTAACCTTATCATCATATCAATGATTTACTTTGATATAAATCTCAGTATTAATTGACTGTCAAATTATGATTCGAAGATCTATTTCAAGAAGAAGGAAGTTAAAATATTGGAAAATGGTGTATAATACCTTATCTTTAGATAGAAAACATCTCCATCTAATTATTATCTAGATCCACCCCCATTAGCCCTATTAAATAAAATTCTTAGAGAGGAATAGAACCCAATATCTATGGGTGAGGAAATAAATATTCAAATCGAAGATGTACATATAGTGCAAGAATAAAATGACGTATTACCAAAAGATTTACCTAAACATCCTCCAGAGAGGGAAGTTGAGTTCTCTATTGATTTAATTCTTGGTGCAAGAACTATATCAAAGACTTCCTACAAAATTGCCACTGTGAATTAGTGGAGATACGGAAACAACTAGAGGAATTGAGTGACAAAGGATTTATTTGGCCAATTGTTTCTCTATGGTGATCCCATATTCTCTTTGTCAAGAAGAAATATGGATCCATGAGGCTATGCATTGATTATAGGGAAATCCATTCTATTAAAATAATTAATTAATATCATCTTCCAAGAATTGATGATTTATTTGAACAACTTCAGGGAACACAATACTTTTTGAAGATTGACCTTAGATCTAGATATCATTAGCTATGTGTGATGAAGGAAGATATTCCAAAGAGAGAATTTTGAACCAGGTGTGGGAATTACGAGTTTATAGTGTTGCCTTTTGTACTGACTATTGCACCCTCTATTTTCATGTATTTAATGAATAGATTTTTCATGGAATATCTTTATAACATTGTTGTGGTATTTATCGATGATATCGTGGTATACTCCAAAAACTATGAAGACCATGAGAATCACTTTTGGATAATTCTGAAAACTCTTAGAAGTAATGAATTATATAGGAAGTTTAGAAAGTGTGAATTGTAGCTTCATTATGTTTCTTTTCTAGGCTATATTGTCTCTATGGATGGAATCCCAGTTGATCCTGCAAAGAAAAAGGAAATCCAAGAATAGCCTAATCCAATGAACAAAACTAACATACGTTTTTTATTGGCTTAGCAGGTTACTATTGGTGTTTTGTTCAGAACTTCGCACAACTGTCTAACCTACTAACCTAGAACACACGTAAATGGGTTATGTTTGTATGGACGAAATAATGTATAGAAGGCTTTGAATAATTAAAAAGAAGATTGTTGAATGCTCCAATTCTGACTCTTTCATCTGTAAATTTTGCATTTGGGATATATAGTGATGCCTAAAAGAATTAACTGGGTTGCATCCTTATGAAAAATGATAATGTTATATCTTATGCATCAAGTCAGTTGAAGACTCATTAGAAAAATTTCCCAACTCATGATCTTGAGTTAGTAGCTGTAATCTTTTCTCTGAAAATATTGATAAATTTTCTCTACAATGAAAGATGTGATATATACACCGATCAAAAGAGTTTAAAATAAATTTTTACACAAAAAGAACTCAACATGAGGAAAAGGAGATGGCTTGAGTTACTCAAATATTATTATTGTTCAATACACTAACACCCTGGAAAGGTAAATAAGGTGGAAGATGTTTTAAGCAGGAAAGATCATGGACTCCTGACCCAAATTAGAATTGAGATAGATCCTATATTCATGGATCTATTAAAGATGAGTATGGGAATTGTTAAGGAAGGAGAAACATATTTCCTCTTTCAAATGATATTTAAACCATATTTACTAGAGAAGATATAAATCTCTCAATCTGATGATGATAATCTGCATAACAAAATTAATGTTGTTAAGGATGGGAGATTGGCAGACTTCATGTTTGAACAAGGAGTTCTGAAATTTGGGAAGAGGTTATGCATTCCCTCAGTACCTGAGCAAAAAAGGAACTATTAGACAATTCTCATAGCTCAAATTTCCCTATACACCCGGGTACCACAATGATGTATATAGATATGAAAGAATATTTTTTGGGGGATAATATGAAGTGACAAATTTCTGACTATGTTTCAAGGTGTCTAGTTTGTCAACATGTGAAGGTATAGAGACAATATCCCAGAAGGGTTATGTAACCTATACCTATTCATATGTGGAAGTGGGATGACATTATGATGTATTTTTTCACCAGAATACCGAGGACACCTATAAATAATGATTCAATATGGGTAATTGTTGATCATATCAAAAAGTCAGCACATTTCCTTACTATAAGAGAGGATTTACCACTTGAGCGCCAGGAAAGACTTTATATTAATGAAGTTTTAAGACTGCATGGTGCAACTCTATCAATTGTGTCTGATCGATATCCATGGTTTACATAAAAATTCTTGATATGTCTTCATAAGGCTTTGGATACTGAGATTTATATGAGTACTTCTTATCACCCCCAAAACGGTGGACAGTCTGAAGGACTATTAAAACAATGGAAGATATGTTAAGATCATGATCTATTGACTTTAAAGGTATGTGAGATCAATAATTTCATTTGATGGAGTTTTCCTACAATAATAGCTTCCATTATAGCATTCAAATGATGCTATATGAAGCATTATATGGTAAGAGGTTCCAAACTCCAACTTGTTGGGATGAAGTTGGCAAGAGGAAACTTTTAGGCCTAGAACTTATTAAAGAGACAACATCAAAGGTAATGAAAATTCAGGCCCATATTAAAGCATCCCAAAGTAGGAAAGAGAGTTATAATAGAAACTAGATAAAGGATTTGGAATTTCAAGTAGGAGATCATGACTTTCTAAAAGTATATTCATGGAAGAGTGTCTTATGGTTTGGTAAGAAAGGGAAACTGAGCCCCAGGTACATCAGACCGTTTGAAATTTTGGAAAGGATCAGAGTAGTAGATTACTGTTTAGAAATTCCACCAAGTCTCTCCAAGGTTCATAATGTGTTCCATGTTTCATTGTTGGAGAAATATATGACAGACCTAATGCATGTTGGTTCATGCCCAAATTTACCCAAGAGAAGAAGGGTAGAACGGTCCTTGTAGTGTAGCTTGGGTTGTCGATTCCACAGAGACCTAAGAAGATACCTAAGATACACAACCTAAGGGATGGCTTTTTGGCTATGAAGTGGCCAACATGGATTGATTTTGGATGGGTTTTAAAGATATATAATTTATTTAAGTGGATTCAATTTAAAGGAATGAGTTGATCCTAGGTTATCACTCGGGTTGGATTGGACGTATTTTCTTTTTAATGATTTCAATTTCTTAAATTTGAGATGGGTTCATTTAAGGAGATAAAACAACATCATCACTTACTGGTTTAATTCATACACCCTTTAATACTAATCACCTATACACTTTAAGGATCAATGTTTTTAGCACTTCAAGGTAAAGGTTCGTATTATTACTTGAAGTGTGTGGCCTTAAATTCAACAAGGACGATGGAGTTTAAAAATTATCAAATAAAAATCCCAATTAAAGAAGTGATTATACATTAATTAGGTGATAAATAACATCCAATATAGCCCCTTGATACTCCCTTGGATCAACCAATAAGTGGGTTAGCCCTTTATTGATCTCATGGTTTCAATGGAAGTGGAAAGTAGACTCATGAGGGAGGAAATGGAGAAGTAAAGAAAACAACAAAAATAAATTGATCACTCCACCGTTGTGTGAATAATTTCACAAGGTTTGGTGTGAATAAATTCACACCTTGATCCAAAGGTATCAAAGTGATATTAAGAAAAACAGAATAAGAGTAGAAGAAGAACTTTTATTAAGAAATTAAAGTGAATTGAACAACTTACATGTGAAAGACAAAATTGAGGCAACAAAAACGCAGCATAACATTACAATTGAACAAAGCATCCAAGATATTCAACTACTTCACCACCACTGCCATAAATAGGCATTTTGGGAGCCTTGGTTCGAGCCTCAAACAGTAAAAAGCATATCAATTAATTTTGGTAGGCCATAAGTGGTGGAAAGCTTGTGGAATTTGAACTTTTCCACATTTGACCCGAGGTGGAAGCCAGCTTTCCTTCACCGAACAGACACATCTGGAAGACCGTCTAGACGGCCAAATCATAGTGGGCCATAGAATATGAAAATGGAGACCCTGATATCTTATAACCTCATGTAAAATTTGGGCCCATTTGGAGTTACTTATTCCGAGATATGATAAAATTAGTGGACTGTTTTTCTGGGCCGCAGAATCTGGTCCAGAATTGTATCTCTAACATGGGCCGCTTTAATGACCACCATAGAGGCCGAATTAGCATTGGATAATGGAGAGTTATTTGTTCCTATGAATGTCTTCTAGAATACCAAAATATTTGGGATTCATTGGGCCTGTATGTTGGGCCCCACAGTCTCATCAGTGGGTTAGTGTCCAATCTACCTTCTCTAGAATTGCTTCCTTTCATCACAAAATATCTACATCTTCTTCCATGAATTATCCATTGATCCCTGAATGAAAAATGTTCAAATTTAAGTGTAGATAAAGTTACCAAAATATCAAATTAAAAAAATTGATAATTACATTCCTTAGAATCAGATGACTCATTGAGCCTAAATTGGTGTATATTAGGCATGAAGGGCACAAATGATGAGAATGGATGTTCATAATGAAAATGCACTAACTCAGGCCCATAAGATCAAAAATGAAAATTTAATACCAATAAAATGTAATTAAAATATATGTTTTTATTGGATAATCACACCCCCCAACTTGAGATTTGCTAGTCCCGAGCAAATAATTCAATGATTTTATTTGAATTCCTTTCTTCAAACACATTATAACAAACAGTGCTCACAATGTAAACTGCACACAAATATATTTTTATAACCTATCAAGATAATTTAAAACATGATGAATTTAAAAGCAGATCCCAATCCCAAGCCCATTCCTTTGATCAAATCCATCATCATACTTCATCCAACCCAATTAGGTGTAATGATGTGTTGTGTATCACAATAGATATGGGGGTTCATTTTCATTCAAGGGGGAAATCATGGAAGCGCTAGGTGGAATCACATTTAATCCTAATATGAGTATTCTTCATTCTTTTTTTTTTGATTTTTTTTTGCAATATTGCCATAGTAATTGAGATTGCAGTTAATCAAATTAACCCATGTAGCAAGACTTTGCCGATGACTCCCAGACTCAAAGGCCTTAGGGCACCAAGTGAAGCCCACATACTCGGGCATCGTCTCGAGTTAACTTAATCAAAAACAAAGTCATATTACCATAAATAGAGATATATTGAAAAACTCAGGGCTCGACAACTCTGGAGTCACGATCCCCAAGTGCCGAAAGCCTCGCATTTTATCAATCCATTGCTCTAAACGCAAATTTTTTTTTAAAAAATTTTTTAGTTTTTTTTTTGAATACTCATATTATTCATAAAAATAAAACCAGCCTATGATATTTATTATGGGACCCCAAAAATTCAAATTAGTACCCCACAGTCTAGAGGACGTGCATTGTGGCATTTTTTTTATTTGGATGAAAATATAAACGATGAAATATCACATTGGACAGCCAGAATTTCCAAAATCTATGCTTTTAAACTTAATCATGAATTAAATTAAGAGTCAAGGAAATAATAATTATTTGATATGTAGTTTTTATGTGAGAAAAGATGTTATTATATGAACGATAAAAAAAAATTACTTCTTTTTTTATCATTGTTTTTTTTAACAAACATTTTGTTTCCACACCCCCCAACATAGAATGAAACTATACCTAGTTTCATAAAAACAAAATTTAGAATGGGGTAGAGGAAGAAAAAGGGGAGTTCCATAAGGAAATTTAAATATGAGGATCATGGAATGAAGTCACCTGGTGGTTGAAGTTTGAAGTTCTTTCCACTCGAATTTATTCCTTTGATATCCATGTCGCTTGCAAAGTTCCCTAGTGGAAAAAGGAAAAACAAAAAAAACAAACAAAAACAAAATATATATATATATATATATATATTTATATAATAAAGGAAGTAAAATATAAGAATATATATAAAAATTATAGAATAAGGAAGCACAAGAAGCCGCAGGTCAGTGGTAAGCGCGCGCCCCTGTCTCCATTCGGTCCCGGGTTCGAGTCCCCGCGGCTTCGCCGGTTGTGACGGGGTTTTCCCCACGGCCTATGGCGTGGACTTTTTTTTTATTATTTTATTTTTATTTTTATCTTAACCTATAAAATAATAAAAATAAAACAAAATAAACTGATGATACATTGTCTTCTTTTTTAAATTTCTGGGTAAGGTATTACTCAAGGATCACACCACGTGACACGGATGAATATGGTGCTCCCCTTTCGTACCCATCCATACTCATTATAGAAGAACAGGTCAACAGTTTATTATTATTATTTTTTTTAAAATATCAAAATGTCTCATTAACCCTATTTAAACTATAAAGTTGATTAAAACAACGAAATTATTGGAAACTTGAAAACCATGGGTTGCCTCCCATTCAGCGCTTTGTTTAACGTCGTTAGCCCGATATGGACCCTAAATCTATTAATATTTTCCTTGTTCATAGGTTGGCTCAGTTAACTCAACCTCTATTTCCTGTTTATTGAATGATTCAATGAATGGTTTTAACATTTGGCCATTGACCTTGAAAATGTAACCACTTGTGGGATCTTGAATCTCTACTGCCCCATGGGGGAATACATGATGCACTATGAAAGGTCCTGACCATCTAGACCTTAACTTTCCCGGATGTAAATGAAGTTTTGAACTCTAGCTTTATTGATTCATGAATTTTCATAAGCCTCCATCCTTAGTTCCTCCAGTTCATTGAGATCTAATTTTCTTTTTGTTCCGGCCAATGAGAGGTCATAATCCATTTTCTTAATTTCCCAAAAGGCCTTATGTTCAATCTCCACTGGAAAATGGCATGCTTTACCATAAACCAACCTATATGGGGGCATTCCTAAAATGGTTTTATATACAGTTCTATAGGCCCAAAGAGCATCTAAGAGTTTCTCAGACAAATCTTTCCTAGAGGGGTTGACAGTTTTTTCAAGAATTTTCTTAATCTCCCTATTCGCTAACTCAGCTTGACCATTGGTTTGAGGATGGTATGCAGTGGAAACTTTATGAGAAATACCATACTTAGACATGAGTGAAGCGAATGGGCGGTTGCAGAAATGGGTTCCACGATCACTTATGATATCCCTAGGAATTCCAAATCTAGAGAATATGTTTTCTTTTAGGAATCTAATCACATTTTGATGATCATTGGATTTTGTGGGAATGTCTTCAACTCATTTTGAGACATAATCAACAGCTAAGAGTATGTAGAGGTATCCCCGAGAGTTTGGGAAGGGACCCATGAAATCAATTCCCCAACAGTCAAAGATTTCAACCACTAAGATGGGCGTGAGTGGCATTTGATTCCTTTTTGTGATGGACCCTACTTGTTGACAGCTAGGACAGCTTTGACAAAATGTGTAGGAGTCCCTTGAGAGGGTGGGCCAGAAAAGACCACATTGAAGAATCTTATCAGATGTTTTCTTAGAGGAAAAGTGACCTCCACTTGCCTCACTATGACAGAATTTAAGGATGGACTCTTGTTTAGATTCTGGAACACATCTCTTAATGACTTGGTCAGGGCAGAACTTATAGAGGTATGAATCATCAAACACATAGTGTCTAACATCAGAAACTAATTTCCTTCGAGCTTGAGTCCCTAAGAATTTTGGAATGACTCCTGTCACTAAGAAATTTGCTATGTCAGCATACCAAGGGCAGTCACTCACAGAGTATAAGTGTTCATCCGAAAACGAATCAGACACAGAAAGGTGATTTGAGTTGTCTTTGAATTCCATCCTAGAGAGGTGATCAGCTTCAACATTTTCGACTCCCTTTTTATCCTTGATTGTGAGGTCAAATTCTTGTAAGAGAATGACCCACCTAATCAGTCTATCCTTAGCATCTTGTTTTTGGAAGAGGTATTTTAGTGCAGAATGGTCAGTGAACACAATGATGGGTGATCCTAAGAGGTAGGACCTAAACTTCTCTAAGGAAAACACAATAGCAAGTAACTCCTTTTCAGTGGTGGTGTAGTTGATTTGGGCATCATTTAAGGATTTGCTTGCATAAGCAATGATATAAGGAGATTTATCACAATGTTGTCCTAACACAGCTCCAACAGCAAAGTCACTGGCATCACACATAAGTTCAAAAGGAAGGTTCCAATTTGGAGATTTCATAATGGGAGGAGAGGTGAGAGAGGATTTGAGGGTTGAGAATGAACCCTCACATCTTTCTGTCCAAACAAACGAAGCATCCTTTACTAAGAGAGAACAAAGGGGATGGGATATTGAACTAAAGTCCTTGATGAATCTTCGATAGAAACCAGCATGTCCTAAGAAATACCTCACTTCCTTGACAGTTTTGGGTGATGGAAGGTGACGAATGATGTCAAAATTTTCTTTATCAACTTCAATCCCCCTACTCGAGACCAGATGGCCTAGAACAAGTCCCTCTTTAACCATGAAATGGCATTTTTCCCAGTTTAGGACTAGATTTTTTTCTTCACATCTTGACAAGACTCTCTCCACATTCTCCATACATCCCTCAAAAGTATCCCCAAACACAGAGAAGTCATCCATGAAGACCTCAAGAAAATACCCTACCATGTCAGAGAAGATTCCCATCATGCACCGCTGGAAGGTTCCAGGGGCATTGCATAACCCGAAGGGAATGCGTTTGAAGGTAAAGGTACTGAAAGGACATGTGAATGTAGTGTTCCCTTGATCCTCTAGGGAGACCTCAATTTGATTGTACCCCGAGTACCCATCTATGAAACAGTAGAAGGCATGACCTGCCACTCTCTGAAGGACTTGGTCAATGAATGGTAAGGGGAAATGGTCCTTCTTGGTGAATGAGTTTAGTTTCCTATAGTCAATGCAGACCCTCCATCCACTACTCACCCTTGTTGGAAGAATCTCTCCATCCTCATTGGTTATCACTGTGATTCCAGCCTTTTTTGGAACCACTTGGATTGGGCTCACCCATTCACTCTCATCTATGGGATATATGATACCAGCTTTCAACAATTTCAGAAGTTCTTTCCTTACTACCTCCATGAGATTAGGATTGAGTCGCCGTTGAGGTTGACGACATGGATTTGAATCAGATTCCAAAACAATCCTATGAGTCCCGCTAAGTGGGCTAATCCAAGGAATATCAGAAAGGGTCCAACCAATGGATTTCTTATGCTTCTTAAGGACATCTAGAATCATCCTCTCATGATTGGCTTCAAGAGAAGAAGAAATGACAGTAGGATGTGTTTGATTTTCCCCTAGGAAGGCATACTTTAGTGCAGCAGGAAGTTCCTTCAATTCAAGATCAGGTTGGTTCCGAATTTCAGCAGAAGATTGGGACATTGGATCAAGATCAATTTCTTTTTTTAGAGCTTCAGATAGGATTTATTCCTCACATGTATATGTTTCAGCTACTAGATTGGATTGATCAGATTTAGGGAAGGAATTTAGAGGGGTCTCTATGAAATTGGTTTCTTGAAAGGTTTCACTGATTGTTGGACCTAAGACTTCATCATAAGAGCAATTTGAAAATGATTCAAGCCATGGAGATAAACTTCCTTCATATGAACAAAGGAAATCAATCTCATTATGACTTAAACATTCATCAAATATTCCTTGATGTTCCATGGATTCATTATCAATGCTTCCTATCATGTTTACTTCATGAATATCCTCATCATCCTCTATTTGTGAGCTTGCATTATAGATGTTCAAGTCTAGACTCATGTTCCCAAAGGTGATGGTCATGTTCCCATTTCGGACTCGGATAACAGAGTTGATTGTTGCAAGGAAAGGACGACCAAGGATGATTGGGGTTTGTTCCTTATTTCCTAAATTTGGATGGTTGTCAAGGACAATGAAATCAGAAGGGTAGATGAAGTTTTCAACCTTTACCAGAACGTCCTTTAAAATCCCCTTTGGAACCCTAATGCTACGATCAGCAAGATGAAGTGTGACAGATGTGGGTTGGAGATCTTCTAGGCCTAACTGGCAGTACACAGCATATGGGATGAGATTGACACTAGCACCTAGGTCACACAAGGCCTTGACAACTTTGCTTTCTCCAAGTTCAACATTGATGTAAGGGAAACCTGGGTCTTTCAACTTAGGAGGAATGGTCCCTTGAATGGTGGTACTCACATTAGCAGCCAAAAGGACTTGGTTTTTATGTGAAAATTTTCTTTTAAAAGTGGACAAGTCCTTAAGTTACTTTGAGTAGGCAGGTATAGTTTGGATGGCATCAAGAGGGGGTATGTTCAACTTGACTTGTGAAAATATTTCCCTCAACGTTTCACTCAGTTCAGGCTTGGATTTCCCCCTCATGCGTTGGGGAAATGGTGCAGGTTGTGGGGTTGTTTGTTGAAGAGTTTTTTCTTTCACATTGTTATTAGTTTCCTCAGTTTGATCTTGTGGTTCATTTGAATTTTCATCCAAGTTTGAATCTTCAGGTGGGTTCTGAATTAGTTGTTTAGGTTTCTCAATTGATTTCCCACTTCTTAAAATAGTCACAGCCTTTAGTTGTTCATGAGTTGTTTGAGCACAACTTGACTCTCCCCTTGAATTTGAGGATGGCACTTCCTGAGTAGGCATGGGTGCCTCTCCTGTTTTGATGGTTTGAAGTTCTTGTTTTAGGGAAGAGACTTCTGAGTTCATCCTCTCCATTTGTTTTCATAGTTTTTCTAGTAGGCTTTGTGGAACAGTTTGGGTTGGTGCTTGAGTAGGTTGGTTTATCCCAGGGGGATATTTTGGAGGTGGGATGGTTTTTTGAAAATGGATCGGTGGCTATTGGTATTGGATAGGTTGGGTTTGGAACTGGTTATGGGTTTGGTAGTTATGTTGAGGGTAAGTATATTGCCCTTGTGGTTGGCTATGTTGTTTTTTATCCTTCCATCGGAAGCCTGGGTGGTCATTGTACCTTGGATTGAAGGTGTTTTGGTATTGGGGATTTTGAAAGTTTAGGGCATTGACTTCTTCTGGGGGTCCTCCTAGAAGAACATCCTTGATGGATGGAATGGTTGGGCAGTTGTCTGTTTTATGGTCATGTTTGTCACAAATTGTGCAAACAAGGTCTACATTTTGGATTTCATGGACTTTCCTATGGTCTATATCTTCAAACTTCCTAGAGAGTGCTGCGAGTTTATCCCTAAGTCTTTCCTCTTCTCTAAGTGTATAAATTCCAGTGGTTCTTTGTGGCTTTTCAGAATAAGGTGAAGTTCCCCAAGTTTGGTTTTGTTCAGCCAGACTTTCCAGATACTCATAAGCATCATTTGGGGCCTTGTTTTTAAAAGTTCCATTACACATCATGTCAATGAATTGTTTATTACCCGGACCCAAACCTTCATAGAAAATTATCACTTGTTCAGGTATGGAAAACCCATGGTGTGGAACCATGTTTAGGGTGTCTTTGAACCTCTCCCATGTTTCATAAAATGACTCTCCCTCTTTTTCAAAAAAGTTTTGGATGCTCTTTTTAAGTGCAATTGTTTTGTGATGAGGGAAGTATTTTTTGTAGAATTCTCTTTGTAGTTGGTCCCAAGAGTGGATTGATGCAGGTCTCAAGTTGTTTAGCCAATTTTTAGCTCGATCCTTTAATGAAAAAGTAAATAGACTCATCTTAGCGGATTCTAGTTGATGTGGGGGACACATGGTTTCAACAATGTCATTGAACTCTTTGACATGAAGATATGGCATTTCTGACTCCATTCCATGAAAGGTTGGAAGGTGGTTTAGGACATGGGGTTTGAATATGTAGTTGGTGTCTCCTATGGAATTGTGTATAATGCATGAGGGGGAATTGGTCCAAGCTGGAGTGAGGTAGTCGTTCATGGTTTGATCAACTACATTCCCTAAGTTTGGAGCTTCTTGGTTTTGGTTTCCCATTTGATTCCCCCAGGGTTTACAATTTGATTTTGTGGATGACCCTCCATTGGACTTGTTTCAAGTTCTGACTTTGGGGTTTCAAGAATATTTAAATCTGATTTAAACAATAACTTAGGTGCACTTGACTCCCCTATCCTAGGACTTTCCACCCTAACTAGTCTGTTTGAGAAATCGCGGGTGTAGGTGGACATGCACCAAAAAAAAGCGAGAAAGGGACAAGATAAGAGATCTTGAGTGAGAGTAGAAGAATAGAGGTGAGGAAAGAAGGTTTTTTTTTGGATCTAAGGTACTTACTTGGTCCCCGTAAACGGCTCCAAAATTTGGTTCATTCCCAAATTTACCCAAGAGAAGAAGGGTAGAACGGTCCTTGTAGTGTAGCTTGGGTTGTCGATTCCACAGAGACCTAAGAAGATACCTAAGATACACAACCTAAGGGATGGATTCTTGGCTATAAAGTGGCCAACTTGGATTGATTTTGGATGGGTTTTAAAGATATCTAATATATTTAAGTGGATTCAATTTAAAATAATGAGTTGATCCTAGGTTATCGCTCGGGGTGGATTGGACGTATTTTCTTTTTAATGATTTCAATTTCTTAAATTTGAGATGGGTTCATTTAAGGAGATAAAACAACATCATCACTTACTGGTTTAATTCCTACACCCTTTAATACTAATCACCTATACACTTGAAGGATCAAAGTTTTTAGCACTTCAAGGTAAAGGTTCGTATTAGTACTTGAAGTGTGTGGCCTTAAATTCAACAAGGACGTTGGAGTTTAAAAATCATCAAATAAAAATCCCAATTAAAGAAGTGATTATACATTAATTGTGTGATAAATAACATCCAATACAGCCCCTTGCTACTCCCTTGGATCAACACATAATTGGGTTAGCCCTCCATTGATCCCATGGTTTCAATGGAAGCGGAAAGTAGACTCAAGAGGGAGGAAATGGAGAAGTAAAGAAAACAACAAAAATAAAATGATCACTCCACCATTGTGTGAATAATTTCACAAGGGTTGGTGTGAATAAATTCACACCTTGATCCAATGGTATCAAAGTGATATTAATAACAACAGAATAAGAGTAGAAGAAGAACTTTTACTAAGAAACTAAAGTGAATTGACCAACTTACATGTGAAAGACAAAATTGAGGCAACAAAAATGCAGCATAACATTACAATTGAACAAAGAATCCAAGATATTCAACTCCTTCACAACCACTGCCTTAAATAGGCATTTTGGGAGCCTTGGGTCGAGCATCAAATAGTACAAAGCATCTGAATTAATTTTGGTTGGCCATAGGTGGTGGAAAGCTTGTGGAATTTGAATTTTTCCACATTTGACCCAAGGTGGCAGCCAGCTTTCCTTCACCGAACAGACGCGTCTGGAAGACCTTCTATACGGCCGAATCAGAGAGGGCCATAGAAGAAGAAAATAGATATCCGGATATCTTCTAACCGCATGTAAACTTTGGGCCTATTTAAAGTTACGTATTCCGATATATGATAAAATTAGTGGACTGTTTTTCTGGGCCGCAGAATCTGGCCCAGAATTGTATCTCTAACTTGGGACGCTTTAATGACCACCATAGAGGCCGAATTATCATTGTCTCATGGAGATTTATTTGTTCCTATGAATGTCTTATAGCAGTCCACAAAATTTGGGATTCATTGGGCCTGTATGTTGGGCCCCACAATCTCATCAGTGGGCTAGTGTCCAATCTGCCTTCTCTAGAATTGCTTCCTTTCATCACAAAATATCTCCATATTCTTCCATGAATTCTCAATTGATCCCTGAATGAAAACTGTTCACATTTAAGTGTAGATAAAGTTCCAAAAATATCAAATTAAAAAAATTGATAATTACATTCCTTATAATCATATGACTCATTGGGCCTAAATTGGTGTATATTAGGCATGAAGTGCACAAATGATGAGAATGGATGTTCATAATGAAAATGCACTAACTTAGGCCCATAAGATCAAAAATGAACATTTAATACCATTAAAATGTAATTAAAATATATGTTTTTATTGGATAATCACATGTACTCACCTATGAAGAAATATAATTGGAACCTGATTTGTCATACTGTGAAGAGCCTATCGGGATTCTTGATACAAGGGAGTAGGTATTGAGAAATCAGACAACTCATCTAGTAAAGGTTTTTTGGAGAAACCATATTATAGAGGAAGAAATGTGGGAACTTGAGGATGTTATGAAGAAGAACCAGTGACATATTTTTTAAGGACTTTATAAAAGAAAAATTTTGGGGACAAAATTTTCAATGGAGGGAATAATATAACACCCCAAACATTTTATGGTACGTTTCTCTTAAATACATTCTAGTCATTAAATGGCCTATATTTCATGAAGATTCGAGTCTCTATAAAACAAAACCTAATTATTTATAAGATAATGTCAAAACCTACCATTAAACTTAAATTTACCACATCTGTGTTTTGAATTTCAAAAAACGGTCATCTAAGGTTGTCATTAGTTAGTGATCTAGAGTCTGATAGAACCAACTTGTTCTTTTGATGAATAGTAACATATCCTTATAAATAGTAATATGAATAGTAATATTACCCTTATGAATAGTAAATATTATTATTATTTTATTTTCTTAATGTTACAAGATAATGATATCTGGAATAATTTTTCAATGTAATATAAAACTAATTATAATTTTAAAATTGTTGTTTTTTGAATAATCTATGATATTATTTAAAAATTAAATTAATCATATTTAGAAAATTGTTTTTAAAAAATGGATTTCATTTTTGAATTAAACACGTTGAATAATGGTTAGGGTGAATTTTTGGGATTTTTCTGAAATTCTTGAATTTTTTATGAATAGTGAAATGCGGTAAAATATAGTATATACAAATTATCAGTTAAATACACTATTTATTCTATCATGAGTGATGTAAGGCAACTTGGTTCGAACTCACATGAACTTATTACTATTAGGGGTCACATGAAACAACACTATTGGTTGTATTGAGGGAAATAATAAAATAATGAGTAAAATATTCAAAATTCACTCCTCCCCTCCACTATATAAACTACCCCTCACCCCCTCTTCCTCCCACACCACTCAAGCTTCAACCCTTGCCTAAATCTTGCTCAATTATCTCCTTGAGATTCTCCCCACATCCAAGACCTTCTGGTTTCACCAAAAGGTCAAAAACAAAGGCCTTAAGGGTTTCTCAAGGAGAAGTACTGAAGAGGTGAACCTCTCTTATCTTTTCATTAAAATTATTTTACGAGTTTCATTATATTGATGCTCTCTCCTCACCTCCCTACATACAAGTGCTATGATAATTCTAGTACCTTAAATAGACCTAAATTTTATTATTCTAATGGAATATTTCATCATAATCTCTCTTTTCCCCCACCCCTAACACTAAAAATGAAAATACAATCTGAGAAGTGTTAATTTATCACATTCAGGGACGATGGGTTTTAGATTTCTATTAATATATTCAATACTTGTCATGAAATTTTTTTAATTATTGAAAAAGATCATAATATATTTACTTTATCTTGTTTATTGTTCTATAATCCTTAGACACTCATAATATGGAATAATAATACAAAAAAAGTTCATTGTGCACAAAACTGCCATGCAACGGCGACACTATAGCGGTGGCAGGGGTACTGTAGTGGCGGCAGGAGCACTGTAGCAGTGGTGGGTACTGTAGCAGTACGGGTACTGTAGTAGTGGTATTCACAGAATGGGCTTTGGGCCAAAAAATTGGGCCTACGGGCTATGTAATGGGATAAATTCCCACTGGGCCTTAGGGATATGTAATGGGTCTCCCTCTACCCAGTTAAATAGGCCTTTGCTTTGTTTCAATAATAATAATGAGGCTTCATCCCCAACCTTTAAAAAAATAAGGTAAGGGATCCTCTCTCTCACTTTTATTCAAGAATTTCCCTTATGTTGTGTCCTTATATTTTTATTAACTAATAATGGGGTATGTTTTCACACATCCCCCATACTTCCCTTATAATATATAAATGATGATATACCCCTTTACCTCTCATTAATTCCTCACAAGAACACCCATTTCTATACCGAAATGTTTGTAAGGGGTTTCTCATCTCACTTTCTATTATATGGGATTTTCGTTGTTTGCCTATTATTTCTTGTATGTGGTATGTGTGTACTATAATTTTATATATAATATCAATATTATATTTATATTCATGGTATTATGTGATTAATTTTCTGAATTTTGATTTTTGGTCATACAATTCAATTGATTACAATGTGTTAAGGGACTTTGTCTCAATTTCCATTTTGTTGTGACTTACTTTGTATTGTGCACCTAATAATGATAATGTGGTGTACCTACTATCCATTTGAGATCACTTTTCATTTAAAATTACATTTCTATTAGATATCCATATTCTAGTTTCATGGATATGATTATTATCTTATGTCGTTTACCATTTCACATACGGTGTTTATTTGAAATGTTGTTTTAACTATGGAAATATTGATAAATCTATATTCTCTACTCTATATAGATATTGAGAAGGAATTATTTACTTGTATTAAATCTATGTATAAAAAATGTTTTTGACTCTCAGTGATGGTTGGGGCCCTCTGTAGTCCTCGGTGCATCGACAGGTCCAATGAGACAATCAGTTGGCGACAAACCCTTCGAGTTTGTTTCCAAAAATCAGACGAGTTTCTACCTACAAACATAATCCGTTTTGATGGTATAGTGATATCTTGTTCCATATACATGATATCCAGTTAATAAGCATTATATTTATTCATTTTTCAGTTATTACTATCCACATGGTTTTCACAATGACAAAATATATGGATGCAGTTTCATTGTCAGTTTATTAACAACGTGTGTTTTTTTATTTATTCACCATGCTATATTGACTATGCCAATTTGTTTATGATTCAGTTATTTATTCATGCTTCCACTATTTGTAACCCTTACTGATCATTTGAGCTCACCCCTTTCATTTGTTTACCTTCAATGGGTAATGAAGAGGAGTCCATTTATTGAGTTCATGTGGTTTCATTTTATCAGTATTCATTATGTATTATATTTTATTACCTTTCCCAAAGTAATTAGAGTTACATCTATGAATCTAGTTTCTTCAAGACTACTAAACTAATCATTCCTTTGGTATTTCTTTCCATCTAACCATGCCAATGTAATTAGTAATGCACTAGATCTGGACTTTTAGGGTCTGGGGTTACAATCAGTATATAGAATATATTGAGATTAATATATCATAATTATTTAATAATAATTTAAGGATGTGTATGAATAAATAAAATAAAACTTATGATTAGAGATGTTGCCTCTTCTTCGGAAAACTTTTTTGGTTTTCATAAAAATACTTATTAAGATGGATTTATGGCCAAAATAAGGATTATAAGATGAGATGTGGGAATTAAGAAATATATTTGGTCAGTTATTTACTAAACCAAAAGGGTTTGGAAGTGTCATTATGACAGGAGAAGGGGTGGCCTTTTACCTGTGAGGTGAGTGGCAAACTTGTAATTTTTTAAAAGAAAAAGGGGTACCCATGTTTTTTACATGCCAAAAGCCTCCAAAATGGTCCATTATCAAACCTAGAAGATATAAGGTATAAATATTTAAATAAAATGGGTTTTGGAAAAATTTTGGGTCGTTTTTAACACTTATATTTTTAGTTTAACCCTCCGGTAAACCTATTTTTACCTTAACCATGGTAAATAATTTTTACTGATTTTATGATTCATTATCGTAAAAAAATAATTTAAAATTATTAGATAGTATAAATTATTATTATTATATATATTTAATAAATTTTTAAAAATTAAATTCATAAAATTGTAAAATTTGAATTTAAAATTAATCTCAGAGACGAAATGGGAAAGTGGGTTTTCAAAGAGAAAAATATTTAAAAATTTTAGAATTTTTTCTATCAAAATTCAATATTAAAATGATTCCAATGACATAAATTGGATTAATAGATATATAATTGAACTAATTTTACTTTTAAACCCATCTTAAAACAATTTTTTGTTGTTAAAATCATTAAAAGAAATGAAAATTATTGATAAAAACTAGTATTTTTTACTATTCACTAAAAAATTTATCTCTTCAAAAAATTATCAATAGTTCACCCTAAGATAATTTAGAAAATATGATTTAAAAAATGGACTTTATTTCCAAAAAATTAATTTTCTAAAATTTCCAAAATTACTTTTAAAATAATTTTTTAAAGGGAAAAAATGATTTTTTGAAAAATACAGTTTTTAAGGGTAAAATTGGATTTATTCTTATCCCTTGTCTAGAAAACACATTAGATAAATTTAAATTTTTTTAATGAATATATAATATGTAAATTTCATTTAATTAATTCACTAAATGTTTTTGGTTTATTTCTTATGTGAAACATATTTTGTGTGCATAAAAAAAAATTTTCACAAAAAGGATTCCTTTATTTTAAAAATGGTTTTTAATTTCATTTCTAATTAATTGGTAACCAAATAATTCATTATATATACATGTGCATATAATATTTCCATAATTTATTTAATCTTAGTCATACTTTCTATTCCAATGGCTAGGTGATAACTATTATATTAAATAATAATATTTCAATAGTATGACACATTTCATTTAAACTGGGTGTTTCATGTAATGAAAGATCCACTCAGTGTTCCATGTCATGCAATGTAAAATTAGTGTTGCGTGTAACATATGATAAAATATTTTTTATATGTAACATAATATAAATAAATTGTTTCATTTAATTTAAGATAAAATTCATTTTGTGTATAACATAAAATATCAAAGAGATTGACTTTATTTGAAAAAAATATTTCACTAAATCACAGGGTGTAACATTATACCCCAATTAAAATGAATTTAATCCTAAAAATTCATCACATTGGTGTCAAAAAATTAGGATAATTCTACCTAATTACATGCATAACTTACTCAAGCATTTGGGTTCACCACAAAACATTGATCATGAGAGTGGTCTTTTTTCATTGCACTTTTTCTATTCAATCCAAAATCTCAGCTGATTGTTCCTTATAATAAAGATCATGATGTAGTGGTACGACATATAAGTTTAGTAAATGTGATGGATCAGGTATTTACTTCCTCAATATACATACATGAAATAAATGATGAACCTAGTAGAGTTCTGGTGGAAGCACCAAATGATTATCTATTTTCCCGATAAAATCACGTATTTCAATGGGACAAATATACTTAGGTACTGATTTACCCTTCTTCATTCCATGGAGAAATTCATAGAAACACATTATCATAAACCTCAAGTTAAATATTGCGTTGATTATTATTATCATAAAATTTCTTTCAACTTTTTTCTTCCCTTATGTGCTTCTAAATGGATCTAACTATCTTTACAATTTTATTATCTTCTTCTAGTCCCATTAGATTTCTTTCTGCGACATCATTCCTGTATATTCTAGTTCTGCACTTCATTCCACAAAGGTAATAATAATCATCCATATGAATGATATAGTGAAATATATTTTTGATAGAAAACTCAAATTTATTAAGTTATTGATCCAAGCCACCTTTGAAATCCATAAAACGGGATCTTAGCATATCCTCTAGGTCTTGAACTGTTCTCTCAAACATACCATCTATCTGAGGATGATACGTAGTGCTAAAAATCAACTCTGTATCAAGATCATTGACTTTATCAACAATTCATGGTAAAATTTTGATCCTCAGAAGATATAATTGAATTTGGTACCCCGTGTAACATTACCACTTCCTTAATGTATATTCTTGTAAAAGGATCAAGAGAGAAATATTATTTGATAGAAACAAAGTGTACTAACTTCCTAATGTGATCAACTACATCCTATAATTACCTTAAAATCAAAGATAAGATAAACCCTAAAGGTTACCAGTTCCTTCAATAATATTTCCACAAATTTTAAAAACATTCATCCTTAAATAACATTGTCACTAAAACATATACAAAACCAAAGGGTTGTATTTCCATAAATGTCTCTTAGAACATCCTTAATCATGATAAACTGTCATAATGAAAAACCAAAAAATGGGTTTAAATGAATTTTAAATTATGATAAAACTTAAATACATAAACCCCAGATGTTATACATAATTATTAATTTAATATTAAATAGATACATATACACTTCCAAATGTTATTTCACCATTTATTCCTTGTATAATAAATTATCATAAACAAAAACATTTTCATTGGAATATTTGGTTCATCCTTGTATACATAGAATATAAAAAGTGATTTCATTATTCTAGAATTTATGTATAGGGAGATAATCACATGAAATTTCACTTAATGGTGAACAATGATATTTTCATAGGCCTCATTCATACAAAATCAAACATAAAATTCTCAAAGAAGGAGGGGAGGATGAGTGTGCCCAGATTATAATGATTCACTACATCCATTATAATTTCATGAGAATTCCCTTTGTTACTTTTATTCATAGGTTGTTGTGGATTATCATCCACATTATCCATTATTTGGAGAATTGTTTCACATAATTCAAAAACTCTTTCCACTTAAAACACAAGAGTGTGGTTAGTGCATTCTGTTGAGCCATATCTCCATTCATATCACTAACTAGCCTCTTCACATCACTTATACATTCTTTTTTCCAATGTCCAATTTTCCCACAATTTTTAAACCCTATATTTCCTTTTAATAATTCACCTGAGTGATTCTTCCCACATTTATGTCATGTAGGAGACTGAAATTTCTTTCCACCATGTTATTTATTCATGTTCTCATGTGATTTGATATTCCTTTTCTTATTAGAACCATGGGAATGGTTTGAATCGTCAATTTCTATTTATAACATAAATACACATATAATGACTTATTATTAAATACTAAAGTCTCTTATAGACAACTCCTTTTGAATAATTGGTCTTATGCCACCAAATAATCAATCAATGTATCTTTCTGGACTAATGATTAAACCAAAAGTGCATAGTGAAAGTCTTGTAAAATTAGTTTTTTAGGTATCAATAGATTCACCATACTTTTGTTTGAGCTCAAGAAATACATTATTCATCCTTGTCTGTATAATATAAGGGAATTACTTACTGAAAAATATCCTCTTAAACTCATCCCATTCCACAGATTCAATTGCCTCTTCTTGAATTTGATTATTAATATGGTTCTACGATTGATCTGCTTCACATTCTAAATGATAGATATCTAAAATAAATTTTTCATGATCCAAACACTGGATAATGGAAAATATATTTTTAGTGGTACTAATCCATTACTCATCCACAATTGGATTCGTGGACCCACTAAAAGAGGTTATATTTTTCATCATGAAGGAAACAATAGAACATTGTTCCCTACATTGCTCATTTAAAAGTTTAGCATGATTCATAGCTTGAGAAAGTTGTGATAGTGTAGTAATGAGGTTTTCCATTAAATATCCCATAAAATTTGGTTTATCAAGAGGATAATCATTCCATTTTACATTTCATTCATCATTAACATGGTTCATTTGGGTTCCATCTATTGATTTGAACTAGAAATTATAGTGTGAGAAACATTAATCATTGTGGAAAACCTCATAATCATGAAAAAACATTTATGATATGTCTAAATCCTGACACATTAGTCTTAAAATAGGTAATTCGGTGTCATTATTAAAATCCTTCATGATGGTTTACAAAGAGTTTGTGAATTCCTAAAGCATATCCCACAAGTGTTTCAAACCAAGTATGCATCAAAACCCATTTTCATGCACCCGGTGATAATTGAGTTCAGAAAAATGTTCCCATTTTGGAGTTATTACTCCTAGGTACCCTTTTTCTATAGACACATCCACTTGTAGTATCTTGAGAGGGATTTAATTTCTTTTATGCCACTCACTCTTTAATTTACCAAAATTATAGGACGTTTTCTTATACTTTGAATAATCCTTAGACCAATCCTTGGAGATATCCCTAGAAATATACTTAGGAATATCCAAAGTGATTTCACTAAATTTTCCACATCCTAGTTTCCAAAGGTTTACAAAAATTTTCCTATGATACCAAATGTAGTGATCCAAGCTTCTCATACATAAATATTACATCTTTCTAAATTAATATTCAATAAATTACACAAACACCTGCATAGGGATTATATTGGTTTACTGCCTTCAGAGACTAGGTATGCAATATTATAATTTGGTGAAATATATTCAATATATCCCATTATTATTTTCCCTAATTGGAATATTCATAAATATACCTTACTAAAAACCATTTTTCATAACCTTGGGAAAGGAAACATAAGAATTGGTGAGCTAAGATGCTCATAAAGGTTGAAAAAGGGTGATTTGTAAGCATAACGTTAGAATAAGGGTATTAGAACATGTTCATAACATTTGAAAACCATACACTACATGTCAAAGAACATAATCTTGAGGCATGGGATAAAGATTGGCATTTCTGAAGACATGAATCATAAGGAAATCAAAGAATATGAGCCATGAGAGATTAACATTGGAATAATACATAGAATTGTGGCTTATACATTATCATAGAAAATATCATGTCAAGGAAATCTACCAATACATTAATAACATGTTATGCTTAGTCTAATCACCTCTGTACCTAATTTAGGATTGGGATAACTTCTTATATACCCTTTTGATTTGGGCTTGGGATGACCTCTCGTGTAACCTCTTATTTTGAGATTGGGATAATCACCCGTGTAACCTCTTGTTTTAGGCTTAGGATAACCTCCAATGTAACCTATTTTTTGGGGATTGGGATAACCTCCTATATACCCTCTTATTTTGGGCATGCGATAACCTCTCGTATACCCTCTTGTTTTGGGTTTGGGATAACCACCCATGTACCCTCTTTTTTTGGGCTTGGGATAACCACACATATGCCCTTTGATATCCTATAAAATTAATCATTAACCAATGAATTGAAGGGATATGTAGGTCTCATCCATCACATAATGAAATCATACACATGTGTTCAATAAGATCATAAAACATTCATCATATCATAATTCATGAAATGAAATGGGTTTCATAAACATTTAATCAGAGCATAGCTTGTGGAAAATAAATAGGTTAATAATTATTTCATCATAGCATAACCAACAGAAAAGAAGTGAGTCTCATAAGAATTATATCATGGTATAACCCATGCAAAAAGAGAAGGTTTCAGAAAAATAATTTCATCATAGTCATAAATCATTCAATGAAATAATAAAAATGATATCTCTTGATCATATCCCAAGTAAAACATTAGTATCCTTAAAGGATGAAATCCTTGATAGAAAATGATTTTCAAAGAAAAATCACGTGGAACGTTGCTTGAGGAAAATTACCTTTCTTAGAAAATTATTTTTAATATTAAACTTTATAATTTTTTTGTAAATCCTTTTCTTTGAAAATAAAATTTGAAAACCTACAAAGGATGATTTAAAAATAATTTAAAAAATTTCATGAGAAAAATATCATTTCCAATTTGAAAAAAAAATTAAAACATAAAACATTTTAAAAATAATTTTATTTGAAAATAAATTTAAAAATTTATAATGGAATATTCAAATAAAATAATTTTTCTGAATAAATAAATTCCATTCACGTCGTGTACATTAAAACAATGATTTATCTCATGTTTTCAGTAAAAGCAAAACGTGGATTGTTTGGAAAAGGATATGAATATTCATTTCAAATAATTTTTCTAAAAGATAAAAAATGGGTAAAAATTTCTTTAATAAATCATTTGAACAATTTTAAAAACATTTTTAGAAAACATGGTTTTGGAAGAAAAATGGTTTTCGATCAAAGAAAGAAATAAATACAATTTTTCTAAAAAATATTCTTTTAAAATTTACATAAAGAGATTAAAATGAAGGGAAAAATATATTATCAAAAAATAATCAAAATAGAATAAAATTCATGATTTTATTTAGATATATATCATAATATTTTCTCATTTGAAGCATAATTATAAGTAATCTCGATAAACCATAAGATTATTTCATAAAAACCTTTCCAATTTGGTAACATTGAATTATAAGTACCATTAAAGACTAACATCAAAAAAACATTAAATATCATAAAAATAAGGATATTCATCATATAAAATTTTAAATAGGTATTTAAATAAACCTTATAAAATAATATAGGTGTGTAACATATGGGTCAAAGAAGGTAAATTGTGACAAAAATCCCTTACGGATTTGGTAACTCTTGAACTGTAAACCCCATGAAAGAGAGATCCACAAATGGATAAGTAAATAAAGATAATTTTCAGGAAAATAATCATAAAATATATTCATTTGTATTATATACACCACATAAAATAAATAGGTTGCTGAATATGGCATGTGTCTCACATAAGTAAAAAGTGAGACGAGAATCCCTTACCTTAAGTCTCGATTTCCTTTGTACGCGTTCAAAACACCAATATAATATATATAAGTTTATTATAAATATATTAAATAACAATATATATATATATCATTCTGTATATGATTTAAATATGTCCTTTTATTAATTTTTATTAACAGTTCCATGTTAAAGTCATGTTATGGGCTATAACTGATTTGTTTTTCATTTATGCTTTGATTTTTTATCTTTAGTCCACTTAATTTGATCACTAATCCATAATATATAGAGTGTTAAACATGATATAAATATAATATATATTAATTATACATGAATTTATAGTGATCTATAAAAGTTAAAGATAAAAAATGAAATATACCATTCATGGAGACGATAGGTTGTATGTGTGCATGAATATTGTTTCCATTTTCCAGAATGAAATAAAGAAATAAAGGTAAATAATGTAAAACCATTATAGAATTATTTATATATAATAAATAATGAATGAATGAATCACATTTCTTATTACCTTCCATGAAAATCATGAATGAATCACATTGCTTCGTGAGGCGGTAGTCCCTCGTACATGCAAACGACACTATTATATTCCCATGGAATGGAAAGTGAGAAGGAACATGTGATATCATGGTTATATAAGAATAATAATATCATAAATAGAATATATAAGCCATAAATATATCATTATATCCAGATATGATAGTTGGTAATGGAAAAAATAATGACATTAGTTCGCGAGGTGGTAGTCTGTCGTACACACAAATGAAGATTTCGTAACCCATTTTATGGAAGAGGATATGGTTGTAGGTTATAAACTTATCATAAAAACATATCAATATATTTAATATAATGAGGTTATTATATCATTATGTTTTGATAATAATTTAATGCGGTGGAAGAGGAAATAAAATAAAATGCTTGATTAGGGATGTTGTCTCTTCTTTGGAAAAATTTTTTTGGTTTGAACCAAAAGGATTATTAGGTTGGATTTCATTCCAAAATAAGGATTATAAGATAATATTATGGAATTAAAAAATTTATTTTGGTAGTTATTGTATGAACCAAGTGGTTTTGGAAGTGTGAATAGTATAGGATATGTGGTGGCCTTTTATAAGTGAGGTGAGTGGCACACTTGTTATTTTTGAAAATAAAAAGGTGTACCCACATTTTTCATAAGACAAAAGGCTCCAAAATGTCCCATTATCAAAACTATAATATATAAGGTCAAAATATTTTCATCCAATGGATGTTGGAAACGTTTTAGTTCATTTGTAACCCTTGTCTTTTTAGTTTAACCCCATGATAACCCCATTTTCACCTTAACCGTGTTAAATAATTTTTACTATTTTTACTATTAATTATGATAAAAGATTTAGTTTACCTTATTAGAAAATATAAATTATACGGATTCAAAATATGGAATCTATTTTTTCTAAATTTCATTCACATAATAGGAAAAAAATAATTTAAAATTAATCTCGTAGACGCAATGAGAAAACAGGTTTTCAAAGACAAAAATGTTCAAAAGATCAAAAAGTTTTTATAAAAAAATAATTAAAATTACATAAATTTTATTAATAGATATATAATTGAAATAATTTTTATTTTAAAGACATCTTAAAACAATTTTTATGAATTTTTAATATTTAAATGAAATGGAAATTCTTAACAAGAACGTAGTATTTTTCACTATTCACTGCAAAATTTATCTCTTCATAAAATTATAAAAAATCACCCTAAGATAATTTTGAAATACTAATTTAAAAAAATATTTTTTTTAAAATAAATTTTTTAAAAGTGACAAAAATTATTTTGAAAATAAGTATGCAAAAGGCGATAAAACTGCTTTTTAGAAAAATATAGTTTTTGAGCATAAAATTGGATTTATTTTAATCGCTTGTCTAGAAAGCACATAATATGAATGTTAAAAATTTTATTGAATATATAATATATATTTAAATTTCATTAAAATCATTCACCAAAAGTTATTTGACAAATTAATTGATGTAAAACAAATTTATTCATATAAAAAATAGTATTTCAGAAAAAGGTTTTTTATTTTAATTTACAATTTATTGGTCGCTAAAGAATTCATTATATAGAAATATATAAACAATATTTTCATAATTTTATAAATCCTATTGATACCCACCATTATAATGTATAGGTGATAAATATTATATTAAATAATAATATTTCAATAGTGTGTTATATTTCATTTAAATTGGGTGTTGCGTGTAATGAAAGGAACACACAGTGTTGTATGTAATGAAAGATATACTTAGTATTGTATGTAAAACAAGATAAACATAGTTTTTCATGTAAAGAAAGTTAAAATTAGTGTTTCATGTAATTCAAGCTCAACTTTATGTTGTGTATAATGAAAAATATCTAAGAGATTAAATTTATTTGAAGAAAATATTTCAAAAAATTCCCATGTCCTAGAGCTATGTGGTGTTACCTAACCACTACGTAATGGAGGGTCTTAACTTTCCATCATAAATAAATGTTCCTCTAAAAATTTAAGGTTCCTATGGGGTGACATGTTTCATTGATCCATAATAATTTCCAACCACTTCCCACCTATGGGGTGGTCTCCAGATTACACTATGCTCTTCATTCACACAAAAAAAATCCTTTATCACTAACAACTTCTTTTATTGAAGGGATTTTTGGGAAGTTTGGAGGGTATATAAGGGTATTTTAAGTATACACTTTTTTTTCTTATGATAAAAAAAATAATCAAAAAAACTATGAAAAAACTACAATGCGGAGAAAGAAAATTAAAATGAAAACTTTCCCAGGTCACCTCTTAGTCAATGCTTTATTTATAGTCAAAATATCAACATACCTTCTGTTTTTTTATTAATGAAAATTCATGTATATAATGATTCCCACCTAGGAAAGATCAATGTACAGATTGAGAAAATTTTCATTAACCTTGAATGGTGGTTCTTAATTCTTCCGAATCTCTACAATTTGATGAGAGAACATGAAAATTATAAAAAATTGTCCAAACCATCTTGACCTTAACTTACCATGAAAAAACTGTAGACTGAATTATACAAGTTAAATTTATAACCTAGTTATAAGTCTATCCTCTATATGTTCATATAATTCCATTTCCTTAAATTTTCATTTTACATTTCTTCATTGGCATAATCATCTTTCCATATTTCCTTTAACTCATCAAGATCTCAAATTTAATTATTCCCCATAGCATCTTCATCCTAATTCATTTAGCTGATCTCCCTGAAAGATCAATGGAAATTTTCCAATAGAGAAAAATTTAATTTTCTATACACCAAATGGAAGATAAACACCCCTAGTATTGTTTTTAGGATGTTTGATAGGCCCATATATCATCATCAAGTTTGGTAGACCAATGTTACTTTTTTGAACACATCATCTTCTCCAAGGTATGATTTAGATCCCTAATTAAAATTTCCACTTACCCACTTGTTTATCGATGGTATGTGTAACATCCAACTGAAAACACCATTTTGGAATTATCAAACAATCAGAACCTCATTATTATTCTCCATTCTCAAAAATAACCATTCCTAAAATGAATGTTTTAAACTTCCCTAGGAAATTTCAAACACATAATGGAACAGACTTTTACAATCTCCCACCATATAGATTGTCATACTTAAGAAGTTGTCGGACCATCACACCTATCAATATTCCATGATCTTCATCCATAATGATTAACCTTACATTCCATCTCTGAATGATAAATGTTTCTTCAATTCTATACTCACTCCAGAACACCTATCAAACCACTGTTGTGCAACTCCAAAGAGGAACATCAGAATTTGAGCTAAAAACTCACTATCCTCAAATAAGATTCTATTATTACCACTTTTTTGGAACCTGAAACACCATAGTATCCTCAATATATTCCTCTTGTAGCATTATTATTCTCCTCACCATGCCAATGTCAATTAATTTTAAGATTTCTATCAGTCCAATGACAAACCTAGTGCAATTCAGTCCATCACACTAGATCAATGCAAGACACTAATTTTAATTTGTTACCAAAACCTCACTCACAATTCCAAACTAAGCTTGTAAGTCTATATTAACTAAATAAACCAAAAAAATTACCACTTTATAAAAGGTCTTGGATAATTCCAACTCCTCAGTCATACCTTATATGATAATCTCGATGCAGTTCGAACCCATCGCATTCAGGTTTATGTGGATACACCAATCGGTACTTCCCAACCATCTACCAAAAAAGGTACCTAGCCTAAGAAATAAATTCTCCATAAATACACCAATAATGATTCCTTAATCCTCATAGGTATAGTTAAATTGGTCCAACATCCTTTCTAAAGTCTTAACCGAATCTGAAGGAATTTCTCTGGTTGATTCATCAACCACCTTCACTAGCCATAAGGATCACAATTTTGTATCAACACACCAATGATATTACCCCCTCTTGATACGCATTGATATTTCCCATGTAAAAATCCTACATATGGTCTCTATAAATTTATATATCTAAATAAAAATAGGTATTAAACCTGAGACTGGAAACTCTTGGGTCTATCACACATCAGTCTCTCGAGTCACCACAATCATCCAATTGGAATTATTATATAGCCCATGACCCTTTACACAAGATATATCATTACACACTTGATCGGGTTAATTCTCCAAAATATAAGAGTATCCTTGAGGTCATGTTGGAATACGCAAATCATTCTACTCATCCCCCAACTAGTCCATCGCCGAAAAAATGACTAAATTTGATCACCTGATGCAACTGATTGTCAAGAAAAACACTATGAAATAGGTAAACCCATATAGCTTCTAATGTTGTCTAAAATATCAAAAAATCCACTATCAATGTGCATAACATCCACCAGTTTCATAGAAATGGGTTATAACCTCCATCTGGATGCGTATCATCCCCTCATGTGTGTCTCTAAACAAACATACGACATCTCAACTGATTTCAAACTCGGGTTGACCACAAAATGGTACCTTGATCCCTTATCAATGCCACGTTTCACCATAGATACAAATTTTTAAGCGTTAACCACTAGTTTTCCAAACACTTTGAGCTTCAGGTCAAATGTGGAAGTTTCCCAACACTAAGGGTGACCCAGAATTGAGTTCTCCAGTGACCTACCTCACTCGCTTCATCGGGTTCATCAAAAGAACTAGGAACATTATCATTAGTTAGCTCACAAGCTTGCTTCCAATAGTTTAATCTGTCTTATCAAACCACCATGTGAATTATCACACAATAATTATCTCCTAATAAAGAAATAAAACATCACTCACAATTCCAATAGAGTGATTACCCCATTATTCATAGTCTTCTAATCATGACTCACTTTTTTCAACTATCAAGGCACTATAAGGCACTAGCTTACCCAAAACCAAGCACTCATATCACTTACATTCTAGGAAGGCAACTCCTTGAGACTAGGTTTCACCATGCACCAGCAACCTCATGAGTGTCATCTCAAGGTGTCGTGTTTCCACCATACTCCTAAAACCCAACCTTGTAACTCAAGTACCATCACTCAGGGTGCTTAATACTCTAGGGCTACAAGACAACATGAAAACACCTTCCCTTAGGCCGTAAAAATATCACTCACATGCAAGGGAATTTACATCAATGAGAACTACCCTTTGGAATTAACCTTGATTAATAATTCATAAGGAATATTCTCATTCAGGTTACTTCTTAGTAGTATGAGGTACCAAATTTCTTCTAACCAGAGTCATATTTAAGGCTACAGGGACTTCCAAAAAAATTATACAAAGTTTCACTGGGTTTATAACCCATTTAAAATCCTTAAGGAATATCTCCTAGTACATGTCATAATAGATTCTCCCTCAGACTAACCATATTGAGTGTACATAGATACCGATTTCAGTTAAACAACATGTCACTAGGTGCTAGAGGGATCAATTGTCATAGGGTATATTAGGCACCATTATCAACTAGGATAAACCTTTGGATACTCTCAAAAGATTCTTACTAAGGAATTTAATTCCCAATAATGACCAAACAAGAACGTGGTACCATATTTGCACATAGCAACTGCATCATTATCAATATCATCATTGTCACCTAGGTACACCACATAATAGTCTCACATGAACTGCTATCTGAGATAAATATTCATAGGGGTCAGTACGATCACTCAAAAGTAGCATATATCACGAGACACCAACATCGAAAATATGATGCATGTGATTCCTTTTATAATACATCAATGTATTAATCCATATGAAATCACAACCTCAAAATCCAAGTGTATCGCAAGAGGTGAAAACATATGATAACAGTGAAAACAAAGAACATAAATCTCATGTCTTAGTAACCTGTACATCCCTTGGAAAGGATGTTTTTTATTCAAAAATATGAGTTTCATTCAAATATATAACACATTCCTATGTCTCCTATCTAATAACTACCCAAAATAAAAATATATATATCCTATGATTTGATTCCATTTTGTAACATCTTAACCTGAAACACCATTTTTTAATTCCCAAACACTCTGAAACTCATTTTGATTCCTAATTCTCAAAAATAATTGTTCACCAAATTAAAGGTTCAAACATCCTTAGGAAATTTCAAACACATAACAAAATAGGATTTTATATTATGGGGTGATCGTATAATTAAAGAATATGTTCTTTATCAACACTTAACATAAAATATGGTTTCCAAAATGTGATCCCCTGTCACTTTTAGATCCCTGAATTGAGAAGAATATTCTATTCAAAAACAATTATGACCACATTCAGCACATTTAATGTGGTAACCTAATCATTAACCCATTAGGAAACATAATTTATGAACACCAATATGTAAGTTTAGCCTCATAAATTTGGAAATGGTTCCATGAATTCAATCTCCCCAACATCAAAAATTTCATCTTCCATAATAGGGTGCTATGGAATTTCATTACACTTACCAATATTTCATGTTCTTTTTCATCGGTATAAAGATGCCAAAAAATCTATTCCATCCTTAAAAAATTTAGTCCAAAAAATCCACTTTGAAAAGTTTTGGGAATGATCCACTCTGAGCCATAGTGTCCACTCATTGGTGAGGAGTGAAAAAACTCCACCACACTAGCAACTTCATTTTCTATCACACATCTCTGAATTATTTTGTCACTACATAGTTTAAAGAGTGGTTAATCATCCCAAAATTAGTGACATGCAATGGATAAGAATTTATTACTTTTATGGTATAAAAACTATGGTTACATAGCTCTTGTGGCCAAATAATTAGAAATTTCTACAATCCAAGGTCAAGTTGTTGTGTCTATTAAAAAGATATGTTTATCTAGAAACTCATCTCAAATTTAAACTTATTATTCCCATGAAATATTTATAAATTCCACTCTAAAGTGATAGTACACCAAAATATTATCTTCCCCTTTATAATCATGATCCTCAATATTGAACTCTTATAATAGTAGAATCCATATTGTCAAGAGAGTTTTAATATTCCTTTTCATAAGAAAATACATTAATGTTTCATGGTTAGTATGAAAAACCAAATTAGAGAGAAAAGGGTGGGTCTAAACTTACCAAAAAAAATACACGGCACAAAGTACCTTTTAAGGTTCCTCCCAGTTAGAACATGTTATGATGTGGATTGGGATTAACCACATATTAAACACTTTAAAAGACTCTCTTCACCTATCATCAAAATTAAATTCCATGTTTTTACCAATAAAGTGAGTGAGTGGTCAATAAATGTGTGAAAACCCCTTATTGAATCAACAATAAAACCCCCCATCGACCAAAATTTTATAATTTCCCATAATTTAGTTGGTTCTTTTAATTCCTTAATGAATTTAATTTTAGATGAGTCTTCTTATATTCCCTTCTAGGAAATATGGTGTCCAAGAATGATGTCATCGGTTTTCATGATGTTTCATTTCATCCAACATAACAAGTGAAATGTTTCCTTGTATATTAAAAGGACTATGTCATGATTATTTAAGAAAACTTAAAATTATCTTCTATAGACTAAGAAACTATCCATAAAATATATATGTAATCATATTATGTCCTATAAAAAAGATGTTTTATGCACTATTGAAAGGTGGAGAGTTCATTGTACATGCCAAATAACATATGATGGTAAGTAAAGCTTCTATAGGGACACATGAAATTAGTTTTCTAATAAAATTTTAGTGCTAAAGAGATCCGTTTATATCTGGAATAACCATATAGAAAATTTTAGTACTCATGGTCTGATATCCTCTATAACATATTATTTGATAAAAGGAATGGTAACATAATTTTTTCAAGTTTCTTCATTTATAAACCTATAGTAAACACATACTATCAATTACATCATCGTTTGAGTATAAATGAGCTCATCATATTTCTTGACAACTATAATCACACCTTTCTTTAGAATAACCCCTAAAGGACTCAACCTTTTTCTATCTTAAATGTGGTAAATAATATTATCACCCAAGATATTCATAACATCCTTCATTACCATTTCCTTCATGGGTGGTGTCATCTATTTTTGAGGATGTCTTGTAATATTATTTCTTTTATGAGTACACACCAAACATCTGATGACCTTTATATTGGAAATGTTTTAGAATTTATCCTTCTTTTTATGCCTTAAAACTACTATCAATTGTTACCCTTAATCCTTATATAGATTTTTATTAACAATAAATCACATGGATTCACTTTCTACTAGAGAAAGATAGTGGGATTTTATAGGGAGTTTCTTTAGTTCCAATGTCAATGGATTCACAACTGGTGGTATTAGATTAAGAAATTAGTCTCAATACAACTATTCACAAACCAGAAATCTCTATTAATCTTCTTTTATTTTGGTTCAAGCCTCTATAATTTATATTCATTCCTAGAATAACTCTTCATCGAAATTATATAAAAATTATATTTATTCCCCACATTAGTAATTAAATGAAAATGTTATGTTTCATCTCTATTATTAATTGATCTAAAAATTTCATATTGGATAAACTCATAAACCACCAAGAATATTAATCAATCTTTATTTACGTAAATAAGTACTTTTCTAGTGGAAAGGATTGTTCAACCAAGTATAATGGGTACCTCTCTTTCATTTTCTAAAACCAAGATTAAAAAATAACTAGGAAAAATATAAATTTCCCTACCTTAAAGAAAATTTATTTGAGGATTCCTCTAGAATATTTTATAGACCTATCCACCAATTGAAGTTAAACTCATCTTATCTTTAGACCAATCAATGAAATATTCTTGAACACTTTTATTGGTATAAGATTTATTCTATCTCTCAAGTCATACAAATATTTTATAAAGGTACACAAGCCAATTTTATGTGGAATTAAAAAACATCATGGGTCTCGTAGCTTGGTAGGGAGATTCATTTATAACATATTGAATTATTCTTCAATTAAAGATAACACACTAAAATAATCCATTTTCTTCTTATTTGGGAGAAACTCTTTAATAAACTTGACAGAAGAAGGTATTTTATAAATTTCCTTAGATAAGTATATATTGATGTGAAACTACTTGAAAATTTTCAAAATTTTATTTCAATTATATTCAAATTTCCCATGGTGCATACTCTCCAAAAAAGGAAGGGTTTTCCTATAGTGTAGTCATTCTTTCTTTTATTCTGATTTTTCATCTTAGAATGCCTATTTCAGTTTCTAAAATATCTTTAGCTTTCAATTTTATGCTTCTTTTTTGGGTGGTGTTGTTGTTGTATCATCATTTCCTACTTAGTATCAATTAATTATAGAAATTATATCCAACTTATTAAATAAATAAACTTGACTTCATCACTTGTAACTTCAATGATACCTAGAAAAACTCCAAGGAGGAACTCATTCAATTTCTAGGTATGTTGTACCAGCTAAATTTCAATGTTCATCAATGATACTTGGTGGTTTTACAATTCATTATCATGCATCTAGAATATGATTTCTACTTGAATAAGGTATTTTTCATTATATTTGATGTACATAGTTACCATATCCTCAAATCAAAGCTATGTTCTATATGATGGATATTGGAACTATTTGATAAAATGGTGGTTAATTGGCATGGAATTGTTAGATGTTAGGTCCCGGTAGTTGATTTTCTTTGGAAAAACCTAGAATACCTAGATTCAAAATTGTATTATTCCCAAAAGAAACTATCCATCCTTGATTTTATTGAACTGACCTCAGTCCCATCTCATACTGATTTTTGTTAGTATAGTTGAGGTCATTTATAAATGATGAAATTAACTTCACCCACAGAGGATCCTTTTACTCTAGCTTTATTATATTGAAAAATGAAATGACTTATAGACATATCATATGAAACAACTTGAGGTGGTTTAGTTAATGATCTTGTATTGTGGAGTGTGAAGAGTGACTCTATTTTTATATACATGACTTCAAGTTGGGTAGCTATCTTTGTGGCCTATTTAACCTAATGAACTCTTTTCTTAGATGGGCCTCACTCACCTTGCCACTATGATATATTATCATCTAGATCATCTAAAATAAATTGAGCTTATAATTTTATATTACTCATTAATCCTCCTTCTTTGGTAGAATCAATAATAACCCAAGAATTATTTTTCAATCTAAAATTGAATTTTTTTAATTATATACATAGAGTAACTCCAAGATAAGGGAAAAATCTCAAAATCTACATGAAATTATCCCAATCCTCATATGTGGACTCCCTATAATTCTATGAAAATATTTGTATGTTACTCCAGAGTTTATCCATTTTCTCTAGTGGAAAGTATTTTCCCGAAAATTATTACATAATCTCTTCGCATTTCATAATAGATCTTAGAGTATATGACTTCAACTACTTCTTAGAATTCCCTATATGTTATAATGGAAAGTATCATTGGTTGATAGCATCATAAAAACTACATTGTTTTCAAAAGTTTTAAAAACATCAAGAAATTTCAAGAAATGATCATGATAACCATTGTTTTTCATTCCCATGTACTTTTTGGCATTATGAATCATCTGGAGGACAATCAATTTCAACTCAGAGTTATTGTCCTAAATGGGAGGTCACACGGTACTCAGTGTAGCTCTATCTATAGATGGGTGTTCATATTACATCAGTGTTTTCTCATTTTGGATAGGTTATCTAGAACCAACAAGGTTGGAAAGATAATCTTGATTAGTATGACCCCCTTGACTGTTTTCCATTACAACTCCCCAGTGCAGAGAGATGTTATGCTCATTTTTTAGAACTAATTCATGAAGTTTTTTAGAATAATTACTCCTTTAATATGGGTAAGTAATGTGGGTCATTTACCTAATACATATAACTAAAAAAATAACACGCTTTCATGACGAAATTAATTAATGTAAAAAATGAAAATAGGCAAGAGAAAAATGAAATATGCAATGAATAATAAGTTTTAAAGGTGGTTCTGATTTTTTTCACCATAAATGGTGCCAAAAAATGATGCAATATTCCTAGACATCATCAACTTCAAAGGTAATCTATTAGATTTTATAATTTAAAACACAATTCTTTAATCACTAATACCACATAGAGTAGTATAGATAATTGGAGTATCAAGGTGTAACCATAGGGAAAAGGGAAGATCCTAAACTAGAAATTTATTTTTTATTATTATTTTAATGAGAAATCATAAAATATCTAGTGGGTGTACACTAAATTAAAAGAGAGGAACATAGATTAACATAAACATAAGGTAGGACTGAAACTTAAGGGTTGATAAAATTCATATTTAAGGAAGAGGAAGCAGACAAATTTTAGAGGATGGGAACCTAAGGATAATGGTTTAATATACTAGTGGTCAAAATGTGATACTAATTGTGAGACTCCTTGGAAACACTAATTCTTCTTGGTCTACACAAACTAGTCCTACCCTGGTCCTTTTATCCCTCTCTTGAGGTAATCTATAACAAACCTAGATGTGGTAAAGTCAATATCAATTTAAGAGGTAGAGTAAGGTTGTCTCTCTCTCTCTCCAACCCCTTACCATATTGGGTTTCATCCATTAATCATCATAATTTTCTATATATAGTTAATTAATAATATATAATATAATCACAAAAGGGTGTTAGTTTTCCAAAAGTGATTCATAGTTCAGTTATTATTTCATTTCCTAGCATAGGTCCTCCTACTCTTGGTCCACTACCCCTAAAATGAATACTCACTCATGATAATTTTATTGGACCTCATGAGATGAATAGAAGACATTGAGAATGACTGAGTCCTGGATAATATATATTATATAAGTAATTCAATAAAGGAAAACAAATAACATGGAATATAAACTTTTCTTTTGTCTCTAATCCATAAGAAATCAAAATTTCCAAAATCCAAAACAAGATTTTTCATATTCCCCTAAAAACATCTTCCTTTCCTTCAAGTTCTCATCAAATTATTTTCTTCATGTAAAATGTACCAATCCTTTTTAAATTTGAAATTTTTAGCCTTAAATAATCTAGTAATCTCTATAACAAAGCCCTTTTCTTTCACGGTGTAGAGTAATAAAAATCTTGAATCCTTGAGGGGTGATGACCAAAACTAAAACATAGTACCATATCCTATAATATAAAAAATACTTCTTTTTAAAGTCTAAACTTCCAAATATTATATTCCCTTTTCCTAAAAAAATATTGGCTATAATCTCCTATGAAAAAACTTCTCCTATGAGTGAAATTAGGCATAGTAGTATTTTGTGGCGTACCACTTCGGTACCCCAAGAACGAGTTCCTATACCACATATCAACCCTATATAGTGTAGTCAGATAGCTAAAGTAGAGTTTTTCTCACATGGTCCATCCTCCAAGATTATGGCATAGTCTCAAACAACATTGATGATTCTATGATGAAGAAGAGTGGGTGCAGTGCAAGTCATTCCTCAATCGGGATCTAGGAAAAAGTTCCAATCTTCTTTGATATAGGACTTAGCGCTATAGCGTAGTGCCTTATTCCATTTTCTCACTTCAAAATTTCATATGGAAGATTTAGCCTATATTATATTTACTAAACCATGGACCTATCATTGAAAACCATTGGATCTTGTGCTCTCTAGATGTCCACCAAGTTGCCCCTCATGGTGGAGGCTAAGAAAAACTTGTATTATACCTATTATCCCCATGACCTGTGTGGGTGATTTGAAAAAATCAATGTCACGCATTATCTACCTTCCCATTGGGAATGTCCAGCTAACTTTTGGTGGCAAGGTGTCTTTCCCTATAGTTAAGGGATGGATTGGTGTTGTCCCATTTTTTATATGTTCTTTTAAGACATGACCAACATGAAGGTATAATATTATACTCTACGATGTACGTAAGGTATTTGGGGGGTTTCCCTATAGTAGGCCTTCATCAACTTACCCAAAATTTATCTACAACTTTAGAATTATATAGAATAGAATTTTAGCTGCGCCATAGCTTCATATTTAACTCTACAATATAAGTCTTAGGCTATGACACAAATATTTACATATCTCAAAAACGCATTGGTATCATGGTACCCAGGCTATGTTATGGTCTCCTTTGGTCCCCTATAATACTAATATCAACTTGAGCTGTTGAAATCTATGAAAACATTCAATTTGACTACAAAGCAATAGAAAAGATAATAAAATGTCTAATTTAACTCATAAAAAGTAACAAACTATGGTCAAAATGTAAATTCATAAAGTAATCATCTATTATGTTTATTATATATATGGTTAAGTCACTTCTGTAGAAGATGAGACTAATGGTACGAGATTATTTTAAATCCCTGTTTCAAATATATATTATTTTGAATGAATTTACATCTAGTAAAAATTTGTTTGGGATTTATCTCTAAAACCCTCATTAATTTTTCTATCCCCTAGTTATTCTTTGAATTTTACATGTTCTCTAACAATTTCATTTCCCAGGGTAAATAATTTATCCAAATTTATACTTTTAAGTGAAACTAACCCCTCCTATTCTTTTTGTTTTGTAATATTCAATATAAATGTCCATATTCCATGGATGATTTTTTTGATGTCCTTATATTTTATTCAATAATGGATTTTGTTCATTTTATTCTATTTTTAATTTCTTAAAAAAAATAAAGGAATGTTTTAGCGTTTTTCATAAGGGTTTTTTAACAAAAGTGTCTCTTTTTAACATTTTCCATTTGAATTCACTCCTCTATCATTAAGAACATTCTTCATTATGGAGTTTCAATTCCTTATTTTTAAAATTATTTTCTAAATAATCTTAATTCTTAATGATTTTGAAAAAAAATTCTTATTATTTTTCAATATGATTTATCCAATAATCTTAAAAGGTATTTTTCATCTATGTCTGCATCCTTTGATATTATTTATGGATATATTGTTATGATAGAACCCACCTTCATTCACTAGATTTCTTATGAAATGTTTTATGTAAATTTTCATGAGACCCATCTCTTCCCATGGTTTAATTATGTAATATTAGAAATATGTATTTTTTCATGTTCTCATGGAACTCATATACATGGTTTTCATTATGTGACAGGTGTGATAAAAATTGTATATTCCTTCAATGCATTGGGTAAATTTTTATATATCATGAGATAGTTGTGGGAGGAAGGAATTTGATTCTAAATACACTATATTGTGGGAGGTTGGAATGTGATTCCTGGTCCACTATCTTATGGGAGGTAAAAATGTGATTCCTAATCCACTATATTATGGGAGGTATAAACATGATTCTGGATCCACTATATTAAAGGTAGCATGAATCTGATTCTCTATTCAATTAATTATTATATATATAATTATATTTGTGACACATTAATATGTTTTACAACTACTCATGTTAGGATTTACCATGAATTATGTTATAATTAGAAACAAAATTTATGATATAATATCCATGTTTATTTGGGTATGATCTCATAATATTTTGTTCATCAATATTGATTGTTTTCTCATACCAACAAGCTTATCTTATGCTCACTTATGATTTTCAATTTTTATTTCTATTGTTTACCCTTATTGAGAAACATATATTAACCTTTCTCGTGTTTCCTTTCTTGAGTTAATGAATAATATTATTAGGTATGATGTTTTGAAAATATAGTGTGTAAAATATATTTTAGGGGATATATTAAATATGTTTTAGACTAATATGATTATGTAGCTAATCTCAATATTAACCAATACTTTGGGTTCTGGGGTGTGATTAATTGTGATATGAAGTGAATATTCAAGTAAAATAATGTAATATGGATTTATGTATATTTGGGTTGACTTCATTGGAATCAAAGTAGGGGTTAGTTATTTTCAGGGATTAAGATGAGAAGAAATTAGTAAAAACACTTGGTATAAGCCTAAGTATAGGAAAATGTCCAAAAATTTCAGTAAAGAAAAGAGTGTGTGGTTTCTTAGAAATTGAATCCCTATATAGATAAAAACAAATTTATCCATCATCCATAATACATTCATATAGGGGTAATAACATGGAAAAAGGTCGGTTGGGTATTAAATTGATCTTGACTTAATGCATAATAAGTGGGCCTAACTGTACACCTGGTTTGACACTCCTATAGGATATGATTTTATTGATTCATATGATCTTTATAACCCATTATGAAGGATTTAAATTCAATTATATGTTCAAATATATAATTGGTTAGGTCAGTTAGGAAAATGATCATTGAAAACAATGGTTAAACAAAATAAGTTATATGTTGATCCAATTATATCATAGTTCAATCAAAAGTATTATAGGTATAAATAAAGGTTTAATAAGAGAGGACATATTATAATTGAGTTTTCATATTAAAAAGATCATTTACATTGATTTTATTGGATATTTTCCTAACCATTTTGAATTTATTGTTTGGTTGGAAACATGATCATGAAAATAATGTTGTGAAAGGTATGTATCTAAAAACTTCTAATAAAGCACATTTTTGAAAAATATTTTTGTAGTCATGCCTAAGATAGCTATATATACATATCCCATTTTAAATTAAAAATTGATTCATGTGGTTCTTATAGATACCTTTAGATATTTTCATTAGTGGGTGATAATTAAAAAATTTCAGGATATAATTTATTTAATAAGGGAGAATGTAACACCCCCATGTCTTAAGAATCATTTTATTTTCTTAAAATTTATGTATATCATTCAAAAAAAAATTTATATTAAATGATTTGATCTTGAGCACAAAATAAGTCATACTAGAAAATCATCTAGACTATATTCACCCTTTAGAATCATAATTAGTATAAATAACACTACAATGTGACATAAGATCATGAAAATAGAAAGCATTATGTAAAATAAAAGATGAAAAATAAATGAATGTGAAGTGTGATTTAAGAGTCTACAATGGAATGAATTTTATAGGATGTAATAGAGGGAATATGTCTGTTATAATACGTTCATTGTAAATATGATCATTATAAATGAAGTTTTTAAGAATTTGGTCATTCGATATACATGTATTTGATATGTATACTAAAGTTTTGTATTCTTAGTAACACATATAAAATAATATAATGCAAAAATAATGATGAATGAACCAAAAATATAATATTTAATTAAAATAATTATTTATAAAAAAATTATACTTTCCATATTATTATTATTGAAATATGATGTGATTTATTTATACAATTTAGGTAAGGATTTTATATATCAATGAATTGATAAAAAAAATTTTATAATAAAAATAATTATATTTAATTATATTTGGTGAATAATTTAATATAAAAATTGTATTTTTCAAAGAACTATTTTTTAAGCGTTGTGTATTTTTAAATAATCTCTACTAAAGAATTATTTTAATAAAAATTATTGATTATATATATAATAAAATCATCCATATGATAGTTATTACTATGTAATTAATAAGAAAAAACCCATGTTATTCTTATAATATATATTTTCCCTAAAATTGTTTTCTATGTGTTATGTGTGCCGATATTAAAATTAACTTTCATCAACTATAGAAATTGAGTCTAATAAAATAGTTTTAATATTTTTAATCAAAATATATAAACAATTCCATATGTTCATTTTCATTTTCATTTTTAACTTGAAGATGTGTTATCAAAGTAAATATTAGTTACTATGGTAAAATAATGACTTTTCAATGAATCGTTTTTATAAATGTTGAGTAATTTTTATCAAAATAAATTAAATTAATATATTTTAAATAATGACTCTAATATTTTTTTTAATCATAAAAAATATTTTAATACTAATTTAATTATTAATTGATAAGAAATAATAATAAAAACACCTAATGTATTAAAATACATTTTTCTACAAAAACGATTTTTTTCAATATCTTATCTTTAAAATTAAAATTTAATTTTACCAAATTTAAAAATTAATGTTGGACTCCTCATGTGTTAATAATTTTTTAATGATCACAAATCCTATACATTCTGTAAATCCTATTAATCATGTTTAATCTATCTAAAATCATGTGTACAGATGATTAGTTTCCTTATTCCTTAAATAATTATTGTAAACTATTTTTTTATAATGAAATTCCATTATGAATGATTAAGTTTAATTTCTCTCTATGAATATCACTGTTTAAATTCATGTGTAGATATTTGGCTAAGTCTGAGAAACCATGAGTCTGCCACCAGTTGTGTTTTTCTAACAAAGGATCCAGACACCGTGACCACCCAGACACCATGGCCATCCAAACAACGTGACCATCCAGACACCATGAACATCCCTACACCGTGACCATCCAGACACCATAACCATCCAAACATCGTGACCATCCAGACACCATGACCATCTAGACACCGTGACCATCCAGACACTGTGACCATAGGGACACCGTGACCATCAAGACACTATGACCATCCAGACACTGTGACCATCCAGACGGCGTGACAATCCAGACACCGTGACTATCCAGACACTGTGACCATCCAGACATCGTGACCATCTAGACACTGTGGCCATCCAGAAATCGTGACCATTCAGACATCATTTCATAGAGACATTGTTTCTTGAAGACACCATTTACATACAAACTATGACACCGTTTCTTAATCTATTTTTTCATTTATAAATTTAATTTCTAACTGTAATATTTGATGTTTTTAAATGCACTGCAACAATTAATGTTTCTTTGTACACATGTCATATGATAGTACGAGGTACTAGGTGAAGAATACATGCATCTTGTCAGATCCAACACATTCATTCCAAGAATAAAAAGAACAGTGTGGCCAGAAGAAAACTGGGTGACCGTGGTTACTGTGGTGATAGTTGTGATAACAAAAAAACAAGTGTGTGCATGATAACTAAGTAGTACGAGCATTCATGCAACCCAACACTGTTGAAGAACACACAAAGCATACTCGAATCCTAGAGTCAATAACATTTCTTCACTATTAACTCCATAAAGAACATGAAATTGATCTAGCCGACTTACGATACTCTATTTTCCATGAGAGGAATCAATTTCAGCATCTCCTTCATCCCAGAAGTCCAGAGATGCATAGACTAACACTCAGATCACTTATACCCTTATCTCATCATTTTTTCTCTATCGTGTATTATTTTTATCTTTTGATCGGTGTGTGTATCTCTATAAAAACATTCATTGTCTCCTACATTAAAATGAAGGATACAATATATCCTTTCTCTTACATCATTTTACACTTTTTTATTCCCACAGATAAGTGTGGAAGAGGTCCATATGTGACCTGTTAGTTCATACCCATGAAGAACTGTGGAAGAGGTCGTGTGACCTCGACAGTCTTGTGTACTTTTGTTAACCCCGATACAGGGTGTCGATCAAGTTTATTTATATAAATTACTTAGTGGCAGGTGATCACCAAGTGGAGTGGATTAGGTCTTAGATTGAGACTGAACCACTTGTTTTATATCCTCTGTTTAGTTTATTTTAGTTTTCTCTATTTTACTGTTTAATTTAGAAATAACTAAAATTTACTTTGATATTTAATCTTGGAAAGAAGTTATAATTTTTTTTCTTATTATAATAGCTTCAAAAGTAATGTTAATAACTGATATTAAGAACACTGAGAATTAATCAATCTTCTAAGAAGTTATTTAAATAGTCAAAACCTCATAACCATGTAGCTTTGATTAACTGGGCTGTATTTAAATTTATTGGGGACCCTTTTAAGAATACCTTTTAAACAGAATTTTTTATAGATACTCAATTCACCCCCCTCTTTAGTACTCAACTCTAACTAACATTTGGTATCAGAGGTTGTTTATTAAGACTTTGTTTTGACCCTATTCAACTGTGATTCTAATAGTACTTTAAATATCTGTAAATTTCTGTTAATTATAAATTTCTAGATCTTTTAAATTATTTATTTATTATAGATAATAGATTGGAAGGTGTTGTGACAAACATAGCACCATTATTTAATGGAACCTATTATTTTCAATGGATAATTAAAATAAAAATGCATTTAGAAAGTATAAGCTTTAAAATATGGCCTTCAATTATAGATGAATATAGGATTCCTGCTACTGATAGAATCACTTGGGATGAACCTACCAAAACTGCCTATAATAACAATTGAAAAGCTATGAATGCTTTATACTACTCTTTAGGAGATGAGGAATTTAATAGGATCTCTGCACATAAAACTACCCATGAAATTTGGGATACCTTGTATGTTTCACATGAAGGAACTTCTAGTGTGAAAGAAATGAGACTTAATACTTACACTATTAAATATGCTAACTTTAAAATGAAACCTGATGAGCATATTTTTGACATGTATCTTAGGTTCAATTAAATTTTCAACACAATGATTTCTCTTGGAAGATAAGTCACTACCAATGAACAGATTATGAGGATTCTCATATGCCTACCTGACAGATAGAGAGGTACCTCTGTCTCTATTAGAGATTCAGGCGACATCATTAGGCTACCTATAAAATAACCTATTGGAAAATTGATGATGTACGAAGAGGATCTGAAAGTCAACAAGGAAGATGAGGATGAACCTAAAAAAAATCCGTTGTGTTCAAGACCACCACCTCTAAACAACAAGAAAAAGGGAAAGTGGAAGTTTCTGTTGAAAGTTCTAGTAGTGAACAATCATCATATAACAGTGATTAAAAGATGGATCAATTATCTAGAAGTTTTAAAAGATTTTACAAGAAGAATAACTTTTTCAGAAATCCTAACTTCAATGGAAGATATGAAAAAAAAGGAATTTAGAAGAAAGATTGGAAAAGAAGTGATAAGTCTGATGATATTTTATGCTATGAATATAGGTGAAAAGGACACATCAAAGATGGTAGTCCCAAGCTCAAGTACAAAAATAAATATGAGGAAAAAGATAGAAAGTATAAAAAGGAAATGAAATCAACATGGAGTGATTTTGAGGACACTTCAAGTGACTCAGAATCATCCCATGATGAAGAGGATAACAAAGCCAATATGTGTTTTATGAAAAACACATATGAGGTGACACTAGAATCTCCTATACACAATTCCTATTATTTTGGAGATTGGAGTGACTATGAAAATAATTATAATGAAGAAAATTTGGAGTACTGTAATATGCTTGAAGAGACATGGAATGAACTAAAAGATAAATACAAGTCTTTAAAGAAACAGTATGCTCTTACCTCAACTATTAAAACTGAACTCACTATAGAAAGGGAGAAAAATTCTCATTTACTGAAAGAGAACAATGATCTAAAAATATCTAATGAGAAATTGAAAAAGGATCTTGAAAGGTTTACTAATGGTAAATATACCGTTGTACAAATTCTAGGTAAATATATTACTCCTAAATATACTACTGGCATTGGATATCAACCTAGTAAGAGAAATTTTGGAATAACTAATTTTGTTTCTAAATCTAAGACATACAGCTTTACTCCCAGTCCTAGAAAACATTCATCTAGTTCAAGTTATGATACACACCCTACTATTTCAAGATTTTCTGGACCAAATAGAGTTTATTTTTGAAATACTTTACATAATGCTTATAGGAAACCTATGAGATAGATATGGGTTCATAAGGCACTAGTCACTAATATTACTGGACCTAAATAGGTATGGGTACCAAAATCTATTTTTATTTGAATATTTTATAGGAAAGTTCCTTAAAGGGTTCATGTAAAAGCATACGGTACTTGGATAGTGGGTGTTCAAAACACATGATAGGAGACTAGTCATGCTTCGAGAACTTAATAAAAATTAATGGTGGACATGTAACCTTTGGTGATGATGCCAAAAGAAATACTATTAGCCTTGGCCAAATCGGTAACTCCAACTCAATTTTGACTTCCAAAGTACTTTTTATTGATGGATGGAAATATAATGTACTTAGTATTTCACAACTATGTGATGATGGATTTCATGTCAAATTTGAAAATTATGCTTGCAATTTTTTTAATTATAAAAATTAATTTTTGTTCTCTGCATTAAAAAATGAAAATTTATATTCTGTTAACTTACATTCTTTAGATTCTCAAAATTATTCATGTTTAAGTGTGTTTCACAAAGGGTCTTAGCTTTGGAATAGTATAATGGGACACTGTAACACTCACTCCCTTAGAAAGTTATCTAGAAAAATCATAGTCAAAAATCTACCCAAACATTAGTTTCCAAATGATAAAGTGTTTAATCCTTGTCAAAAAGGAAAGAAACAAAAAATTTCTGTCAAACCAAAGAAAGAAGTGTCTGTTTCCCAATCTCTCGAACTCATTCACATAGACTTTTCTGGACCATCTAGAGTTTCTATCTTAAATGGGAAGCACTATGTTTATGTTCTTGTAGATGACTTTTCTAGATATACATGGACTTTCTTTGTGGATCACTAAAGTGAAGCCTGCTCTCATTTTACCAAATATTCCAAGACTGTAGAATATCTTAGTGGAATTAGAATTAAATACTTAAGAAGTAATCATGGCCGTGAGTTTGAAAATCAAGAGTTTGAATCATTTTGCTTACAAAATGGCTATAGTCATAATTTTTTCCCCTTAGAACACCTCAACAGAATGGAGTTGTAGAAATAATAAATAGAACCCTGAAAGAGATTACTTGAACCATGCTTAGTGAATATGAATTACCTATTTATTTTTGGGCAAAAGTTGTAAATATATCATTCTATATTATCAATATAGTGTTGATTGGACGTATTCTTAAAATAACTATATATGAGTTGTGGAATAATAGAAAACTCAGATTTATCTAATTCAATGTTTTTAGTTTCAAAGTCTATATCCATAATACTAAGGAAAATCTTGAATAATTTTCATCCTAAACTGATGAAGGAATATTTTTAGGATATTCAATCTCTACTAAAGTGTATAGAGTGTTTAATAAAATAACTAAATGTGTGGAAGAATATGTACATGTCATATTTGATGAAACAGATCCACATGAGCCTAATACCACTATAGAGAACCTGGAGGATAATATTGACATTAATTCAAAATCCTCTAACAATCCTATAAAGTAATATTTGAAAACTTCTAGTTCTATAAATTCATTAGATTCTGGTCACAATGAACCTAGCCCTGTTGAAGAACCTGAAATCACTAATCCTTATTTTTCTAGAGCTGTTTGAACTCTTAAGAACCATACATTAGATGATGTTGTAGGAGACTTAGACAAAGCAACTCAAACTAGAGCTTCTCTAAGAAATCAAGTTGAACATCTAGTTTTCTTGTCACAACTTGAACCTATAAAACATTAATGATGTCATCAATGATGAATTTTGGGTGATGGATATGCAAGAAGAACTTAATTAGTTTGAAAGGAATAAAGTTTGGAAACTTGTTTACATACCCAAAGACACATTCACCATAGTAACTAAATGGGTGTTTATAAATAAGGTATATGAAGCTGGTAATATAGTTAGAAATAAGGCTATATTGGTTGCTCAAGGCTATAGTCTAGAAGAAGGAATTGACTATGGAGAAACCTTTGCACGAGTAGCTAGACTTGAATCCATTAGAATTCTTCTTGCTTATGATGCATATCTGAATTTTAAACTATATCAAATGGATATCAAAAGTGTATTTCTAAATGGTTATATAGCTGAGGATGTCTTTGTTGAAAAACCCCTTAGTTTTACAAACCCTCATTTTCCAAACCATATTTTTAAATTATCAAAAGATTTGTATGGTTTAAAACAATCTCCCAGAACTTGGTATGATAGATTAAGTACTCTTATTATTTCCAAAGGTTTTAAAAAAGGAATATTTGATCCTAATCTTTTTATAAAATTAATTTCCAATAATGTTTTAGTAGTTCAAATCTATGTAGACTAAATTATCTTTGGAACTTCAAAAAAATAATTATGTATTGAATTTTCTAAAATGATGAAAAATGAATTTGAAATGAGTTTAATGGGTAAACTCATATTCTTTCATGGATTTCAAATCATTCAAAATAATGATGGTATTATTTTAAATCAAATAAAATATACTATAGAACTTATAAAATGTTTTGGATTGGATGTCACTAAAATTAGGGACACTCCAATGACTACAACTTGTAAGTTTGATTTTGATGAAGATGGAAAATTTGTTGATCAAATCACTTACTGAGGAATGATTGGAAGCCTACTCTACTTAACTACTAGCTTACCTGATATTATGTTTAGTGTGTGTATTTGTTCTTGTTTTCATGAAAATCCTAAGGAATCTCATTTAAATGTTGTTAAAAGAATTTTCAAATACCTCAAGCATACACCAAATCTATGATTGTTCAATCATAGAGGAAAATCATTTGAGTTAGTGAGTTATTATGATGCGGACTTCAGTGGTTGTAAGTTATATAGAAAAAGAACCTCTAGAACATGTCACTTTTTATGCAAGTCACTAGTATCATGGGGTAGTAAGAAACAAAACTCTGTTGCATTATCTACTGCAGAAGCTGAATACATAGCTGCTGGCAGTTGTTGTGCACAAATTTTTTGGATGAAATACACATTACTAGATTATGGAAATCAATTCTAGCATTTACCTATAAATTGTGACAATACAAGTGCTATTAACATCTCAAAAAATCATTTTTCACACTCTAGGACAAAACATATTGATGTAAGACATCACTTCTTGAGAGATCGTTATCAAAAAACTGGAATCACTTTGGAATTCATTGGAACTAAATATCATCTTGCTGATATATTCACCAAACCATTAAATTATAAAATAATATATTACATCATACATGAATTTGGAATGATAACTCATAAGTAGTAAGTATTTTGTTTTACATTTTATGGTTTCACAAGTCACTGTCTTAAGATTACTATTTAACTCTAATAGTTCTATAGTTTTATTATCTTAAGAGTTGATGTTTCATGTTTACAGTCTAATAGTTACTATTTCCAAGTTACTGTCTGGAACTTACTGTCTCAAACAGCATGGTCTCATAGTTTATAAATCACACTACTAGGGTCTCACCATTAACACTTGTTACGGTCTCACCATGAAGGCTTGTTACGGTCTCACCATGAAAGTTGATTACAAACTCACCATAAATATGCTTATTTGTTTTATTTATAAATTATAACCCATATCATTGTAATTCATTGTTTTATTCTTTTTTACTTTCCTACTCTTTTGATCCCATGACACTAGATATCCCAAAATGATAAAATAAAAGAAATTTCACTCGTTTTTTACTCGAGCTCTCTTCTCTAAAACTGTAACCGCTCTTTAAACCCTTCTCTATCATGAACCTTCAGTGAATTCCCAGGATGAAAATCCCATCATCGTCAACTCCAAAGAATCGCATTTCAAATAAGAAGTGGAAAATCACATCAGAGTTAGCACTCGAAGGACCTCTGAATCCGAATATGGTGAACAGAATTGTGGTGCCTGAAAAGGATATATGCCCTAAGTGGATTCTGTCAAGTAAGTGTTCGGTATTGAAAGTACTTAGAGAGAAAGGATTTTTTGGGTTAGTTCACAAAGGATGATAGGCCTATTTACCCAAATCTAGTTGCACAGTTTTATTAGTATGTTCAATTATCTTTTGATTCAGAAGATGGTTATGTTGTGAGAAGTTGGATCAATGGCCAGATTTGTACCTTTTCTTCGAGGTTATGGGTTTCATGCCTTACGATATCTCATGAGGGTATTTTTGAGGAATACCAAAGAGGTCCTCCACCTCCAAGTGAGTTCTTTTTTTGGAAGAAGCATTGTGAAGTTTAACTAGAAATGAAACTAAGAGGAGAGCCATAGCTGTCAAGGTAAATGGTGAAACTGGGCTTCTGTTTAAGTTTGTTAATAATTTGATTAGCCCTAGAAATGGTGATTTTTATATACTAAAGTATCAAGATGTATTTTTGATACATCTCATGAAAAATGAACATAATATCAACCTATGAAAGTATGTTATACACCATATGTGTGAGTTTATCAAAACAACCTCCAAGTCAACCTCCTTATTCTATTCAAGGATTATCTTAGCTATACTTTATGAAAAAGTATTGGTTGGACCAAATGAAGAATCCATTAAGGACTATGAGTAATGTCTTTCTAAAGTTACTATAAAGAGAGTGAAAATCAGTTGGAATCCATGGAGAAAAGCATGGGTGGAAGTTAATAATAGGGTTTATGAATAGTTTAATCTAGTGGAACACCCTTCATGACCTAAGGATATTTATGATCTTGGTTTGGATCCAGATGAACTTGTTGAGTATTCTAATAATGAAGAAGAATAATTGTTTGTTGTACCTCTGAGAAAAACTGCTTTGGTAGAGGAAGACAATGAATCTTCTCCTCAAGTATCATTTGAGAAGGAAATGAATATTCCTGAAGAAGTTGTTGATCTAGAAGAACAACATGCTTCCAAATAATAATCTATTGCTAAGGTAAATTATAGGGACTTTGTAGAAGAGCATATAGAAGAAGATATTTCTGGTGTGTAAGAAACTGCTCTTGGGGAACACCCATAGGAACAAGTTGTTCCTAAAGTTATTCCATCTGCTGAAGAGAGAATGGAGCAAGCCTTTCAGTTTCCTAGAAAGGAAATGGGTGAGGAAATTAGGGATGAAATTGTAGAAATAGATCAAGGATCTAAATCTCTCAGTCCTGAGAAAGATGCGCATGTTGAGGGGGAGCATCCCCCCAATCTATAATCTGTTGAAGTCCCTAATCTGATTGATCCAAGATCAGTGGATACATGGTATAAATTCCCAAGTTATTTTGATGTGGATGATTCTCAGGAAATCTCAGTTAAAGAAATTGATCTATCTACTATGTTTCTTTTGAAATAGGTATCTTCTTTGGAAGATATCTCTTCCAAATAACCTGATCCTATCTCAGCTTCTATTCCTGAAACTTCAAAAGAACCTCAAAACTTTGTGAATAAGGATGATCTGAAAGCTTTTGGAGATACTCTATTGGATGGATTTTAGAAACTCAGGAATACCCAACTGGATCCTATAACTAATTTAAGTGAGACAGATACTGACCTGCTATTGGAAAAGGTCATATGGTAGATTCAGCCCAAGCTACTTCATGAGATTCAATAAGTTAGAATTGAGAAAAAATAGCTTAGTGATGAAGTAAAAACTCTCAGAGGTATGATTGAAAAAATGTAGAGAGTGATGAACTCAAGACCAGAACCTATATCTTATACTATTAAGGATGTTGTTAGTAAGATTCCATAGTATGTTGCTTCCCAAATTCAACCTAATCTAACTTTATTAGCTAAGATGGTATTTGAAAGAAAAAAGAATATTTTTCAAGAGATGTATAAGCTTTTTATTGTTCCTAACAATTTAACAAATGAGTATAAGGGTTGTCTTCATAAAGTTATAAATCAACTGAAATCCCTTACCTTGGCTGTTACTACTTCTCGTACTTCTGGAAAATAATCTCAACCTTCTTTAGATAGTGATCTACTCCGAACAGTTTTCAAAGAAGAACTTCAATATGTGCTCAGTGGATTTGATAAGGAATCTCTATCTGAAATTATAAAGAAAAGTGATAGAGTTCTTGATTTGGTGACAATTCATTCCAAGATTGACAATGATGCTCAGTAGGAAATTGCTAACAAGGTGGACTTCTACTTCAATCAGATATTCTCTAAGAATGACATGATCAACCACTTCAAGTACATTATGTAGAACTTGAGGATTCCTCCTATAACTCAAGCATTCAAAACTCAAGTCTAAAATCTCAAATATTTCACTCCTTTGTTGGATAATTTTATGGAAAACAAGGATGATTTTGAGAAATCATTGCAGTATGGTGGTGAGATTTGTGTTGACTTCCTCAAGCTTTTGAGGCCTTATCTTTATGTCCAGAGTACTGCAATTATATCTCCTGCAATTGCACCCCTAAGATTGATTTTTCCTACTTTCTCAACCCCTTCCCTTTCACATACATCTATGTATGTCTCTCAGGCTTTGAGCCAGATCATTCCTGTTATCCTTGATCAAAAATTTCTTCGATCTTCCACTGCACCTAGCTTGGAACCTTCTATTTTTAAAGGACTCCCTTTACATTATTTTTCCACTGGTTTACTCCCTTCCTCCACTTCCACCTCTGCTCATATGGATTGTTCTTCTAATGTTACTACCAAGGGAAAAGATAAGACATGCCAGTGCTGAAGAACAGTGACTACTATCTTTTTATAGGGATGATTTCTATATTTCTTACTACTTACTGTTTGTAATGACACTTTTTATCCATCTAATTCATTGTTCACTTTTATTGTTTATTTCTTATTTACTCTTTTTGATAATCCCAAAAGGGGGAGAAATATGTATTCTATATGCACACTAAGGGAGAGGCACATTCCCTATGAAGAGAAATCTCACTCACATGATTTGAGATCATCAAAAGGGGGGATATTGTTGGGCTCTCTATCTATTAATCAGGTTTTAATGATCACAAATCCTATACATTCTGTAAAGCTTGTTAATCCTGTTTAATCTACCTAAAATCATGCGTAAAGATGATTAATTTCTTTATGACTTAAATAATTATTGTAAAATATTTTGTTTATAATTAAATTCCCTTATGAATGATTAAGTTCAATTCATTCTATGAATATCACTATTTATGTCTATGTACAGAGATTTAGCTAAGTCTGAGAAACCGTGAGTCTGCCACCGGTTTTGTTTTTCTCACAAAGGATCCAGACACCATGACCACCCAGACACCGTGACCATCAAGACATCGTGACCATCCTGACATCGTGGCCATCCAGACACCATGACCATCCATACACCGTGACCATCCAGACACGGTGACCATCCAGACACGATGACCATCCAGACACTGTGACCATCGAGACATTGTGACCATCCATACACCGTGACCATCCAGACACCGTGACCATCCAGACACCGTGACCATCCAGACACCGTGTCCATCCAGACACCGTGACAATCCAGACACCATGACCATCCAGACACCTTGACCATCCAGACATCGTGACCATCCAGACACTGTGACCATCCAGACACCGTGACCATCTAGACACTGTGACCATCCAGACATCGTGACCATCCAAAAACCGTGAACATCCAGACACTGTGACCATCCAGACACTATGACCATACAGACACTATGACCATCCAGACACTGTGACCATCTAGGCACCGTGACCATCCAGACACTGTGACCATCCAGACACTGTGACCATCCAAACTCCATGACCATCCAAACATCGTGACTATCCGGAAATATGTGGGGCTCCAACAGTGATCTGAAGCTCCTTTTCTACTCCTGTCTGCACTTATAGGCCTTCCAAGATGTCGCCGTCATAACGTGACACATTGTTTTTTGTTTTCGTTTAGTTGAAAATTGTCCCCCAAATTTCACATCGAGAACAAAGTGGCGGAGGGTCTGGGCCTTGTTTTTTTGGCACGCGCCCTCCGTGTTACATGTTAACAAGAAGGATATAATTTAATTCATCAAATCCAACTTCAAAAAAAATAAACCCCCTACCTCAAAGATTGTTGGTGACCACTGCGTATGGTGGTACATCCACGTTCGAGGGTATGCGATAGGGGGAGGGTCCTCATTGGATGGAGTCATCAGCGTTCGTCGATCCCAAATCATTTTCACCCAAGCTTCGGTCCTCCATCATTGGATGGTGTCATAGTACTTTTCCATAGTTTCCCCACTTGGTGAATCCATGTCAGAACTCATCTCTGAGCCTCATATATATAGGAGTGGTAAAGGGTGAGAAACGCATGAAAGAATTTACCAAGTTTCATTAAATGATTAATTAATGAACATCATTTAATTCACAAAGGTGTGGTTATGCGATTGATGAGTCAAGACACTTAATATATTGAAATGTCGTCAGTACCACCAACACTGCGCATCCATTGGAGAAAAGAAAGGAAAATAACAATAAAATTTTTATTTTTTTATTCCTTAAAAAATTCCAAAAACTATCTTTTTCTTCCAACCAACTGTGGTCGAAGGGAAGCTTATCTTAAGCGAATCTCAGCATTTTAGATTCAACGGTGCTCTTAGATTTCATTTCCAAGATCCGATTCAAAAGATAGAAAATGTCACATGCACGTTTACTGAACATACCTTAAAAAAAGATCAAAAATTCATTCTGGGCACATCGGGCCTCAAAATCATGCACCGTCAAATTTCACAGACTTTTAATAATCCCAAATAATTTAAAAAAATAAATAGAATTTTCGGGTCTTTACATTCTCCCCACCATAGGGCTTTACGTCCCCTAAATCCAAACAAGGATACACAAACAAAGAGGGGTACTGGGAACACATATGAGCCTCTCACTCCCATGTGCTCTCTGGGAGATTCATGTGCTGCTACAGAATGCGCACCAGAGGTATCGACTACCCACGACGGATCTGTTCCTACCGATCCTCTATCTCAACTGGGTACTCAGCAGAAGTCACCCTATCATCAATCTCTAGCTCTCTATGGTCGATGACGTGAGATGGGTTATACACGTATATCCTCAGCTGGGATAAGTGGAATACGTTGTTCACCCTCTCTAACTACGGTGGAAGTTCAAGAATTACACAACCTTTCCAATCCTCCAAAGTATGAGGAATGGTCCAATAAACCTCAGTGAGAGTTTTTCACCTCAGCCAAATCTATGTAGTCCCCGTCAAGGGGAGACTCGCAAGAATACATGGTCCCCCTCATAGAACTCTAGTGTTCTATGTCACCTATCCGCATAGGACTTCTGTCAACTCTTTGTAGTATTCATCCTCTCTTGGATGACCTATAGCTTTTTAGTGGTATCATATACCATCTCAGGGCCCACAAGTGCTGAATCTCCTAGATTTGTCCAGCATAAGGGTGACCTTCACAATCACCCATACAATGCCTCAAAAGGGTTCATACTAATGGTGGAGCAATATTTTTTGTTGCATGTGAACACCAACAAGGGTAGGTGGTCCTCCCAAATGTGACCAAAATCTAAGACACATGCATGAAGCATGTCCTCCATGGTCTACATGGTCCGCTTAGTTTGACCATCTTTCTGTGGGTGAAAAGTTGTGCTCAAGTGAAGGTGAGTCCCGAAAGCCTCCTGAAATCATTTCCATAATTGGGATGTGAAGCGTGTATCATAGTCTGAGACTATCATCTAAGGAACGCCATGAAGTCGCATGATCTCATGAATATAGAGACATCCCAAGATATCTACTGAACCCTTCTCTCAAATAGAAAGGAAGTGGTTTGGCTTGAGGAATCGGCCGATGATCACCCAGACGGTATTGTTACCTCTGGATGTACGTGGTAACCTAATCACAAAGTCCATTGATATCCCTTCCCACTTCCACTCCGGTGTCTTGAGGGGTTGGGTCAAGTTTGCTGGTACCTGGTGCTCGGCCTTCACTTGGTGGCAAGTGAGGCATCTAGAAACAAACTCTGCCATAGATTTCTTCATCCCCGACCACTAGTACTGATGTTGGAGGTCCTGATACATCTTTATCACACCTGGATGCATGGCCAAGGGGGATGTATGTAACTCCCTCAGCAACTCCTCTCGTAGCGGCACTGGTATAAATGTATGTCCTCTGAAAAGGATAGTGTGTTCCCCACCATCAGAATGTCTATTAGGTGCATGGCCTGAGGATATCTGAGCACGTGTAGTCTTGCAGTTGTTGTCCCTATGTTTTTCCTCACTAATTTTCTGAAGGAGTGGAGGGACAACTACCTTCTACTGTAGGTAGACTGTCTCATCTCTATCCACGTAGGATATCTGAAGCGAGGGTAACTGCTCTGAAGCCTCATTTAGTAGCTACGAACTCGATCTCCGGCTAAGTGCATCTGCCACTACATTCCTCTTCCCAGGAGTATAGACTATCTCAAAGTCATAGTACTCAAGGAACTCTATCCAATGTCGCTATCTCAGATTCAGATCTTTTTGTGTGAAGATATATCTGAGACTCTTGTGGTTAGAGTAAACAATGAACCGCTCACCCATCATGTAGTGTCTCCACATCTTTAGTGTGAAGACTAATACTACCAAATACAAGTCATGAGTCATATAATTCTTCTCATGAGGCCACAACTACTGTGAGCCATAAGCAATCACTACATCATCCTACATCAGGACGCAACTGATTCTGCCCCTAATGCATCACAATAAACCACATAGTCAGTGCCCTCCTGTTGAAACCTCAGCATGGGATCATTTTTCAAGTTCTTCCTTAGCTGTTAAAAGCCCTGTTGGAATATCTCTAACCACAGGAAGGGTTTTCCCTTCTTCATCAAGGCAGTCATGGGTGCTGCTACTCTGGAGAAATTGGGTACGAACCTCTGATAGTAGCCTCCTAATCCAAGGAATCTCTACACCTCACTAACACTCCTGGGTAGCTCCCAAGTAAGTACTGCCTCAATATTCACTAGATCCACTGCAACTCCAGCCTCTAAGATGACGTGTCCCAACAAGTGGACCTTCCGTATCCAGAACTCACACTTTGAGAGATTCCCATATAATTGGTGTTCGTGAAGTGTGTCTAGAACAATCCTCAAGTGTACAGTGTGCTCTTCCTCAGATGATGAGTACTCCAAGATGTCTTCGATTAAGACCACCACAAAGTGATCAAGGTATGGCTGGAAGATCCTGTTCATGAGCCCCATGAACACTGCTAGAGAGTTGGTCACACCGAAAGGCGTCACCAAGAACTCACAATGGCCATACAGACATATGAAGGTTGTCTCTGGGATCTCCTCATCCCACACACGAATATGATGATAGCCTGATCTAAGGTCTATCTTCTAGAACCACTTTTCTAATTTCAACTGATCAAAAAGATCATCACTCCTCATCAAAGGATACTTGTTTTTCAAGATCACCTGTTTTAGGCACCGGAAGTCCACGCATAGCATAAAACTTTTGTCTGCCTTCTTGGAAAATAACATTGGTGATGCCCATGGAGAAACACCGGGTCTTACGAATCCCTTCCTCTGTAAGTCTTCCAACTATACCCTCAACTCCTGGAGCTCCGTAAGGGCCATCCAATATGATGGTGTAGATATCGATGTCATTCCTGGGTACAAGTCAATGAATAATTCTACCTCTCTATGAGGAGGTAGTCCTGGGACATCTTCTAGAAAGAGGTCCTCACACTATTCCACCACCACTAGGAACTATAGACTCGCCTCATCCATCGTGTAGAAGGTCATGCAAGCTAGCTGATATGTAATCGGTTACAGCCTCCTGAGTGCAAGTCCATCTCATGCTACTATGTTTTCCTTCTCACCAAAAAAGGAAAACTGGCATCCATCTCTACGTGTACATCACACTGTACTTCTAAAACAGTCAATTTGTGTGTGAACTTCTGATAGCCAGTCCATGCCTAGAATGACGTCGTAGGGATTCAACGCTGCTACTAGAAGATCCCATATGAAACTCTCTACTCCGACAGTAATATAACACTATTTTCACTAGTGTGTGACTGCTGAATATCCTCTTTTAGGAGTATCCAAATGAAAAGGTTGAGCAAGAAGCTCATTTGGAATCTCAAAGTTTCGAACTAAGTCCATAGAAAGGAAAGAATTGATAGCACCTATGTCGATAAGCACTACTGATAAAGTAGAGAAGATACATATCGTACATCGTATCTTCTCAGGGATGTCAAGATTATGAGCCTCTACTTCTTGTAGCTGGGATGTCCCCATCGACCTGCACCATGAGATCGTGGTGGACCACCTGGGGGTGGTGGTGGTAGTGCCAGGTGACCTCGACCACCTCCCACTGCACGTCCTATTCCCCTGCCTCATCCTCTGCCTGGCTAATGCTCATGCTCCTTCCACTATCACTGCCTCGGCGTCCCATCCACTGTCTGCCAATCATCCACATGGGGAGTCAGATATTCACAAGCTCTATGAACCTATCTCCCACAGGAAAAACAGATCATGCATTTTCGGTGGCTCTCTCAGCCTCTCAAGCCTTCTGTTGACCTCACCTGTTTTGATAATCCCAATATTGTACTCATATGTTTTGAAAATCCCAATTATGTGTTCATATATTATGATATTCACAATTACTATTGATCCACACTTTAATTCTTTCAAATCGATGATCAAGTTAATAATAATGTTAAAATAATTTCTGATTTATGTTAATCTCGATTATCGATGTTTATATAAGTTTTGAAATGATTCTAAGTGAATTAGATGTGTTTTGCATAAGACAGTCAAGTGTAAGTATCACTGACCTGAACAGAGCTACCGATGGACAGTTAGCTACCGACAGCCAGAGCTACCGATAGACACAGAGCTACCGACAGCCAGAGCTACCGATAGACGGATAGCTACCGACAGCCAGAGCTACCGATAGACAGAGAGCTACCGATATGCATAATAGCCAGAGCTACTGATGCATATAGCTACCGACAGCCAAGAGAAACCGATGGAACTAAGTTCATCGAGCTACCGATAAGAGCTACCGATAAGAGCTACCGATAAGAGCTACTGATAAGAGCTACCGATACGAGCTCGAGCAACCGATGGAACTAAGTTCATCGAGCTACCGATAAACCGATAAGAGTTCGAAGAGCTACCGATGGAAGATCCTACATAGAGTCAACCGTACACGTCTACAAACAAATGACTACCTATAATTAACTGCGGAGTCAAATCCTATATCCTCGACACTATTTTTTTATTACACTAATGGCTACATTTGTTACTTTTGATGCATGTAATGTTATTAAATGATTTATGTTGCCATTTTAGGAAACCGTACCATGTACGATTGAAAAGGATAATCATTCCTTCTTTTCAGCAAAAAAGGCATAAAAGACAACGTGTATGTATCAGTGAATGAAGACAAGAGACTTGAAGAGATTGAGCACACGAGAACACACTCGCGATCAAGCTCAAAACGTGCCAAGAAAAACTGGAGAACTTGAACTGACAAGACTACTACTACTAGACTCCAGAACCCAGAGCATACATCGAGAAATCTATGCTAAAGAAGAACTACACAGAACACTTCATTTTCTGAGCCGATAACCAAGCTGAACCTGGAAGCACTGAAAGAAGAAACGATACTCTATTTTTCAGTCAAATTCCAGAGAAGGACTCAGAACCATTTCAGATCAAATCCAAAGGAGTACAGAGCTGCACTGCAATCACTAGAGCCATTCTAAACTCTATATCTTTCTCTAAGTGATTTAGTATTTGCATTACGAGCAGTGTGTGTAGCCTGTTAATTATTACACACACACTATCTCCTAAACCTTAACTAGAGGATTTGTAAATCCTCACTCACAATCTTTAAATTCTTTATTTCCCACCGTGGATAGTGGTATAGGTCGAGTCTGACCTGGAAAGATTTGAGCTATTGTTTGTTATCCCACGTATAATTGTGGTAGATGTCTCTTGACCTGAACAGTGTGATCACCGTTGTTAACCCAGATCCAGGGTGTGGATCACTTTATATAAATTTTGAGAGGACTAAGTCTCGGCTTGAGACTGAACCTCTTGGTTAACTCTTGTGTTTTTAGTTAAAACCTATATCCATACTATATACATTTATTTCATATTCCACTGCTATTACTTTGAAATGTAATTTATTTTCAAAGCTACTTTGATAGTTAAACTCGCAAGTGTTTATATTTATTATAAACCAGTAAGTTAGTTTCAAAATTTAATTTAATCATAAGATTAAGTTAACTGAGAATTAATCAATCTTTGAGAAACTAATTGATCCTTTATAATCTGTATAAATTCACTACAGTTTAATTTGTTTTTGAAATTGGGGGATTTTTATAGAAATTTTTTTTAGCAGAAATTTTAATTGGAACTCAATTCACCCCCCTCTTGAGTGTCCACTCCGACCAACATTTGGTATCAGAGGTTTTGTGTTTTGAAAAAAAATTTATTTACTCTCTACTTTTCAACTGTGATTTTAGTTGTATTTTAAAGTTATTAAAATTTCTGTTATTTCTAAATTTTTATCTCTTTAAATTTTGTTTATAATGGATAATAGACTTGAGGGTGCTGCTACTAACCGTCCACCTTTCTTTAATGGAAATAACTATGCTCAGTGGAAACTTAAAATGAAAATTCATCTAGAAAGCATGAGTTTTGATATTTGGACTGCTATTGAATCTGAATACAAAATTTCCACTACTGATAGATCTATTTGGGTTGAACCTACAAAGACTGCTTACAATAATAATTGTAATGCTATGAATTCTCTATACTGTGCTCTAGGAGATGAATAATTCAACAGAATTTCTGCAAGCAAAACTACTTTTGAAATTTGGGATACCTTGGCTGTTTCTCATGAAGGAACAAATAATGTTAAAGAAATGAGATTGAACACTTATACTATTAAGTATGATAATTTTAAAATAAAGTCTGATGAACCTATTTCTGACATGTATCTCAGGTTTAATGAGATAGTCAACATGTTGAATTCACTCGGAAAAGCTGTTCCACCAAAGGAACAAATTATGAGAATCTTGAGATGTCTACCAGACCGATGGAGAGGCACATCTGTCTCAATCAGAGAATCATGTGACATTGTTGTTCTACCTGTCAAAGAACTTATTGGAAAATTGATGATGTATGAAGAAGATCTCAAGGTAAACAAAGAGGAAGATGATGAACCGAAAAGAAAATCTGTAGCTTTCAAGTCTACTACTTTTAAGAGTAAGGAGAAGGAGAAAATACAAATGGAGGATGAGAGTTCAACAAGTGAAAACTCAGAGTATGAAAGTGATGCAGAAATGGCTCAGATAGACAGGAGATTCAAGAAGTTTTATAAGAAAAAGAAATTCTTTAGGAAAAAAAATTACAAAGGAAAGTATGATCAACAAGGCAAATGGAAAGAGGATTGGAAGAAATCTGACAGGACTGATGAAGTTGTCTTCTACAAATGCAAGCGAAAAGGACGTATCAAAGCAGACTGTCCAAAGTTAAAATTCAAAAAGAAATATGATTACAAAGACAAGAAGTACAATAAATCCATGAAGGCTACCTGGAGTGCTTCAGAAGATATCACAAGTGAAGCCGAATCTTCGGACTCTGAAAGAAATCGAGCCAACATGTGTTTCATGACAAATACTTCTGAGGTAACATCTGACACTCCTGTTTTAAATTCATATTATTCTGGAGATGATTCTGATTCGGAAAACATGTCAAAATATGAACTGTTTGAATACTGTGATATGTTAGAAGAAACCTGTAATGAGCTTAAAGACAAATACAAAGGTTTAATGAAACAGTATGCTTTAAGTGTTAAGCATAAATCTGATCTTGATATAGAAAAGGAAAAGAATGCTCAACTATTAAAGGAAAATACAGAACTGAAACTGTCAAATGAGCAACTCAGAAAGGACTTAGAAAAATTCACAAATGTAAAGGATGTTCTAACTCAAATGCTAGGAAAGCAAGTTGCACCTAGATATGCTACTGGTTTAGGATACCAACCTGGACAGAGACAGTTCACCAGAACCCGATTTATTCCCAAGTCTGAAAAAAATATTGCTAGTTCCAATTTTGGAAATTCATATGCTTCAATAGGATATTCATATGGTTATAGACCAAATAAAGTTTATCTTTCAAAATCTGTTACTTCTGTTAATTGTATGAAACCAATAAAACAAATCTAGGTACCTAAAGCCCTGATTCTTAACCTAACTGGACCCAAGAAAATCTGGGTACAAAAGTCATTTCCTGTTTAAATCTGTTTTATAGGAGTCCTGCTTGAAGTGTTGTCACAAGAAGATATGGTATTTAGACAGTGGGTGCTCAAGACACATGACTGGAGATTATTCTTGCTTCAAGAGCTTAATAAAGGTTGATGGAGGTCATGTCACCTTTGGTGACAACTCTAAAGGAAAAATCATCGGCCTGGGCCAGATTGGTAACACTGACTCAGTATTAATTTCTAATGTTTTATTCGTTTATGGACTTAAATATAACTTGCTTAGTATATCTTAATTATGTGATGATGGTTTCAATGTCAAGTTTGAAAATGATTCCTATGATGTTTTTAACTCCAAAAATGCTTTAGTATTTTCTACTCTAAGGAATGAAAATGTTTATGTTACTGATTTAAATTCTTTAGCTAAACAAAATATTCCTTGTTTGAATTCTTTTCATAAAGAATCTTGGCTATGGCACAGAAGATTAGGACACTGCAACATTCACTCACTTAGAAAACTGGCTAGAAAAAACTTAGTTAGAGACTTAACTAAATTAGAATTCCCAAATGGCAAAGTGTGTAATCTCTGTCAAAAGGGAAAACAACACAAAGTTTCTTTTAAATCAAAGAAAGAAGTATCAACTTCTCAACCACTTGAGTTGGTTCACATGGATTTGTTTGGACCATAAAGAGTTTCTAGTTTAAATGGGAAGCACTATGTCTATGTTCTAGTAGATGACTTCTCTAGATATACTTGGGTATATTTCTTAACTCACAAAAGTGAAGCTTATTCTTCCTTTGTTAAATACTCCAAGTCTGTATAAATTCGTAGTGGACTCTAAATTAAGACCCTGAGAAGTGATCATGGCTGTGAGTTTGAAAATCAAGACTTTGAATCTTATTGCTTACACAACGTCTATACTCATAACTTTTCAGCTCCTAGGACACCTCAGCAGAATGGCGTAGTATAATGGAGAAACCAAACCCTTCAAGAAATATCTTGAACCATGATCAATGAATATGAACTGCCTATTTACATTTGGGCTAAAGCTGTAAATACAACTTGTTATGTTATCAATAGAGTCTTGATCAGACCTGTTCTTAAGAAAATCCCATATGAGTTGTGAAACAATAGGAATCCTAAGGTTAATTACTTCAAAGTTTTTGGTTGCAAAGTCTTTATTCTTAACACAAAGGATAATCTGGACAAGTTTTCTTCTACAAGTGATGAAGCAATTTTTTTGGGTTACTCTACTTCAAGTAAAGCTTGTAGAGTGCTCAATAAGAAATCCAAATGTGTGGAAGAATCTATTCACATCAAATTCGATGAAACCGATCCACATGAGCCTAAAACCTCTCTTGAGAATCTTGAAGAAGATTTGCCTGTTATGGACCTTAATGATAAATCAAAAGAACCTGTTATAAAAACATCCAGTTTTGGACTTTTTCCAGAATCTGTTTTGGTCTAACCCGAACCTACTGATGAACCTGAAGAGTCTAGTCCTACCTTTACTAGATCAACAAGAATTCTAAAGAATCATCCTTTGGATGCTGTTGTTGGTAATCTTCATAGAGGAACACAGACTAGAGCTTCTCTAAGAAATCAGGTTGAACATCAAGCTTTTCTATCCCAGCTAGAACCCAAAAATATTAATGATGCTATCATTGATGAATTCTGGGTAATGGCTATGCAAGAAGAGTTAAATCAATTTGAAAGAAACAAAGTCTGGGAATTAGTTGACAGACCTAAGGACACTCTAACAATAGGCACTAAATCGGGTTTTAGAAATAAAGTTGATGATTCAGGAAACATAGTTAGAAACAAAGCTAGGCTAGTTGCACAAGGATATAGTCAAGAAGAAGGCATAGAATATGAGGAGACCTTTGCACCTATAGCTAGACTAGAAGCCATTAGGATTTTACTTGCAAATGCTTCACATCTAAATTTCAAGTTATATCAAATGGATGTCAAAAGTGCATTTCTAAATGGTTTTATAATTGAAGATGTTTTTGTAGAACAAACTCCTAGATTTACAAACCCCCATTTTCTAAATCATGTTTTTAAACTTTCTAAAGCATTATATGGCTTAAAACAAGCTCCAAGAGCTTGGTATGATAGACTCAGCAACTTTCTTATTTCAAAAAAAATTACTAAAGGGATTGCTGATCCAACTCTTTTTATTAAAACAATTTCTAAAGATGTTTTAGTTGTACAATTCTATGTTGATGATATTATTTTTGGATCATCTAAACATTCTTTATGTACTGATTTTTCAAAAAGTATGCAAAATTAATTTGAAATGAGTTTAATGGGAGAACTTAAATACTTTCTTGTATTTCAAGTATTTCAAAATGAAAATGGTATTATTTTGAATCAAAGTAAATATACAAAGGATCTTATAAAACGTTTTGGTTTGGATAGTATTAAGGAGAGTGCAATCTGTAAATTGGATATAGATGAAACTGGGAAACCAGTGGATCAAACCAACTATAGGGGTATGATTGGTAGTTTACTTTATCTTACTGCTAGTCGACCAGATATTATGTTTAGTGTATGTATGTGTGCAAGATTTCAATCTAACCTGAAAGAATCTCATTTTCTTTCTGTTAAAAGAATTTTCAAGTATCTCAAACATACTGTTAACCATGGTTTATTTTATCCAAAAGGAAAATCCTTTGAGTTAATGAGTTAATCAGATGCTGACTTTACTGGTTGTAAATTAGACTGAAAAAGCAATTCAGGAACATGTCATTTATTTGGAAAATCCTTAGTATCTTGGTGTAGTAAAGAGCAGAATTCTGTAGCTCTATCCACTGCCGAAGCAGAGTATATAGCTGCTGGTAGTTGCTGTGCACAAATTCTGTGGATGAAACACACTCTCTTGGACTATGGATATGATTTTAATCATGTTTCGATTAACTGTGACAACACTAGTGCAATAAACATCTCTAAGAACCCTGTATCTCACTCAAGAACCAAACACATTGATGTAAGGCATCATTTTCTAAGAGATCATTATCAAAAGGTTGATATTTCTCTTGAATTTATCGGCACTGAACATCAATTGGCCGACATTTTCACAAAACCCTTAAGTGTGGATAGGTTATGTTACATTAGGCACGAGCTGGGGATGTTTAATCTTCACCTATAGAAATCCTCACCGATAAAAATCCTCATCGATAAAGCGCTGTTTTAAATCTCTTTGTCTGCCACCAAAAATCTGGACCGTTTTTTTTATTATTTTGTTTTTATTCATTTAACTTATGATTCCTAAATGATAAAAATAAGTCTAAGCCACTTCTCACTCCACCGAACCCAAAACCTTTTACCTTCGAACCTTAGAACCCAAACCCTCTGCGAATCTGAGATCCCTCAAACCAGCGATGGAAAAAACCAAAACTCCTATCATCCGAGACGACTGTGTTGATCCTAAAGCAAAAAGGTAGAAGTCCGAGCCAGAAACGAGTAGTTCTGTTAGAACTTGGTCAGGAAGGAGACCAGTAAATCCTCATCTACAAAATAGAGCTATTGTGATCGAAAAAGAGCTGTGTGTAGACTGGTTGCTGCCCAGCATGTCCTTGGTGCTCGAAGTCCTGGAAGCTCAGAGATGGGTAGACTGCTTTTCAAATAGCAATGGTCCCTACTACCCAAAGTTGGTAAAACAGTTTTATGAGTTCGTAAGCTTCGAGAAGTTAGAGAATGAGAACCGAGTATCTTTGTTTGTAAATGGAAAAGTGATATCATTTTCATTAGTGGAATGGGATGATTGCTTAAAAGTTCCACATGAAGGTGTGTCTGGATATGTATCAAGAGCAATGCCACCTACCAGTAACATTTTTGATCATAAGACCACGTTGAAAGAACTGACTGGTGATGGAACACCAAGGAAAGTGGTTGCTATAGAAATGGATGGACAAAACATATTACTGTTCAAGTTTGTTCAACATGTGTTGATACCAAGGAGGGGAGACTTTTCTAATTTGAGATATCAGGATATCTATCTCCTACATATTTTGAGACATGATGTCAAAGTCAATTTGTGTAGATTGGTGATGAGTAAAATGGAAGATATGACAAGGCCGAAATCAAAGACTAACACCCTATTCTTTGCTAAGATGATTTCTATAATGATCAAAGTGAAAGGGATAGCTAAGTCTCAAGATGATACAGTTGTAGTGAAGAGCAACTTTTGTACCACTACTACAGTTTGAAAATATATGAAGATTAATTGGAATCCGTGGAGAGGAGAATGGGTCATTAATGACCAAAAGGTATATGATAAATTTAATCCTGTGGATTATCCTTCAAGGCCAAAGGATAACAGAGATCCAGGTCTAGGACCTGATGAAGAGGAACCTGAGTTCAGTGATGAGTCAGAAGAAGAAGAAGAAGAAGAAGAAGAAGAAGAGGAAACTCCTACGGATGATGGAGGAGATCCTGACTTGCCTCCAAGCCCTGTTGCTGAAATTATGTCTTTAGAAAAGGAAGTGCTAGCAGAAGTGGAGACACCTGCTAATGAGGAAGACCAGTCGGTCTCTGAGCATGTAGAGGAAGAAAATAATGTCTCTGAATCATCTGATTCTGCTAAATTGAGTCTGAGTCCAGTTATTGGAAGCTCAGTTGTACCTTCTATGGATGAAGAAAGAGAAAGAGGAGAAGCTATACCTATTCCAGAAAATCATCTTGCTACTGCATAGATGGAAGTTGTTGTGGAAGATTCTGATGAATAAAGACCAGGAGATAATGTAGTTTCTATATATGAGAATGCACCCATTGAGGGGGAGCATCACACCAAGTTTGGATATGTTACAATGACTATCGAGTCTGAAGACTGGGTACAAGACCCAGGTTTTACAGTCTTTGGTTTGGATTATCCTGATTCGGATAATGAAGTATCTTTGAATAAACCAAAGATCAGCTATGAAATCAATCCTGAGTTATTACCTGCTGATGTGGTCTGAGTACATGATTTAGATGTGCTGAATGAAAATCTCAAAGTCAGTTTTGTAGAAGAAGTAAAGAAAATGGAATATTTTTAGTATCCTCAATTCAATCAGTCATGGCTGACTCTGTAGTCAATTTATCTTCTGAAAGAGTATCTACTACAGTTGCTCCTACTGATTTTGTTACAAAGTCTGACCTTGAATCCCTAAAGCATGAGCTGAAGGAATCCTTCAGTGCCTCTGTTGCTGAGATGAAGCACTGTTTTGGTGAAGAAATGAAGATGTTAGAAAGGTCTTTTGAGCATTCTCTTGGTTGCAATCTATCAACTTTTGTGGGTGATATAATGGAAGAAGTCAAGGAGTGCCACACTCAAAATTCTAGGCTAGAAGCAGATCTTGAAACTCTACGGATTTCTATTGTTGCCTTAGACTCTTTCATGAGTTCTAAATATCAAGCTGACAAGGATTTAGCCTATGGGAAATGTGTTGTAAGTCAGCTGGTCTCGGTGTTTGAAGCTTTCAAAACATATATGAAGGATCATGTCAAAAATCAGGACTCTCAAATGAAAAATCTGATTAGTGGGTTGACCAAAAGCTTCAAAGAAACTGTATCCTTCTCTATCAGTCCTCTAGTTCCAAAACCTGTAATTGATCTGAATCAATTCTGTGCTCTGATGAAGGAGGGGCTTGGTTCTATTTCAACCAGTGGCTCTGTGGACTCATCAGATTTAAGTCGAGTTATGCTGTCTAACAGGGATTCAGCCAGAGAAATAAGGAAAATCATCCAGTACTACATGAGAGAGGCCTCTGCTTCTCAAGAGGCAATCAAGAAAAATGTGGATACTTATTTTGAAAAGTTTTATACCAAGAAACAACTGAACAACCATTTCAAACTTCTGCTTGAGAATATAAAGTTTCCTCCAGTGTCTCAGGCCTTCAGAGAGCAGGTTAGTAAGCTCAGGGAGCTTACTCCTTCTTTGGATAAATTCATTGAAAATAGAGATGATTTTGTGTCTGCAATGGAGAGAGGAGGAAGCATTATAATGGATTTCAAAAACCTGTTGTTGCCCTTCCTGCATGTGGATGCCAGACCGGTCATTGTAACTCCTGCTTTGCCTACCTCTGCCTCTACTGCGTCTCCAGTTCTGATGACTCCTGCTCAAGCCATAAGAACTCTCACACATGTGACCACTCAAAGGACTTCCCAATATAGGCCCGATACTGTATTAGTTGCTCAGCCTCCTCTGATCATTTCTGGAATTCCAAAGTCCTCCCCTGTATCCTCCACACCTGAATTATCTTCTGATCCCAAGGGAAAATCTCACATTGAAGATGTGGATTGATAAAGTGGCAAGGATGTTTGATAGGAATAATTTTTTTTCTATTCTGTTTATGTAATTTTTGTCTGCTCTAATAAAAATTCCTTTCTTTCCACTATCTCAGTTTATCAGTTTTCTATGTTTGGTTTCCCACTTTTTGATTATCACAAAGGGGGAGAACTATAAAGAGGGGGAGAAAAAGGGGGAGAAATATGCTCAAAAGGGGAGAAAAGGGGAGAAATATAAAAGGGGAGAAATATGATCAAAGGAGGAGCCTTTGATACTATTTACTCTTTCCACTGATACTGTTTTCATTGAGAAATTTTAATATTAATGTTATACTATCTAATACTATATTCTCACTATTTTAAAATGGCCATATCATAAGTTGTGATTATCAAAAAGGGGGAGATTATTGACCTCACCTGTTTTGATAATCCCAATCTTTTATTCATATGTTTTGATAATCCCAATCTTGTATTCATATGTTTTGACAATCCCAATTATGTGTTCATATATTATAATATTCACAATTACTGTTGATCAACACTTTAATTCTTTCAAATCGATGATCAAGTTAATAATAATGTTAAAATAATTTCTGATTTATGCTAATCTTGATTATCCATGCTTATATAAGTTTTGAAATGATTCTAAGTGAATTAGATGTGTTTTTCATAAGACAGTCAAGTGTAAATATCACTGACCTGAACAGAGCTACCGATGGACAGATAGCTACCGACAGCCAGAGCTACCGATAGACACAGAGCTACCGACAGCCAGAGCTACCGATAGACGGATAGCTACCGACAGCCAGAGCTACCGATAGACAGAGAGCTACCGATATGCATAACACCCAGAGCTACCGATTCATAGAGCTATCGATAGCCAAGAGCAACCGATGGAACTAAGTTCATCGAGCTACCGATAAGAGCTACCGATAAGAGCTACCGATAAGAGCTACCGATAAGAGCTAGAGCAACCGATGGAACTAAGTTCATCGAGCTACCGATAAACCGATAAGAGTTTGAAGAGCTACCGATGGAAGATCATACACAGAGTCAACCATACACATTTACAAACAAACGGCTACCTATAATTAACTGCGGAGTCAAATCATATATCCTCGACACTATTTTTTTTATTACACTAACGGCTTCATTTGTTACTTTTGATGCATGTAATGTTATTAAATGATTTTTGTTGCCATTTTAGGAAACCGTACCAAGTACGATTGAAAAGGATAATCATTCCTTCTTCTCAGCAAAAAAGGCATAAAAGACAACGTGTATGTATCATTGAATGAAGACAAGAGACTTGAAGAGATTGAGCACACGGTAACACACTCGCGATCAAGCTCAAAACGTTCCAAGAACAACTGGAGAACTTGCACTCACAAGACTACTACTACCAGACTCCAGAACACAGAGCATACATCAAGAAATCTATGCTAAAGAAGAACTACACAGAACACTTCATTTTCTGAGCTGATAACCAAGCTGAACCTGGAAGCACTAAAAGAAAAAACGATACTCTATTTTTCAGTCAAATACCAGAGAAGGGCTCAGAACCATTTCTGATCAAATCCAAAGGAGTCCAGAGCTGCACTGCAATCACTAGAGCCATTCTAAACTCTATGTCTTGCTCTAAGTGATTTAGTATTTGCATTACGAGTAGTGTGTGTAGCCTGTTAATTATTACACACACACTGTCTCCTGAACCTTAACTGGAGGATTTGTAAATCCTCACTCAGAATATTTACATTATTTATTTCCCACTGTGGATAGTGGTAGAGGTCGAGTGTGACCTGGACAGCTTTGAGCTGTTGTTTGTTATCCCACGTATAACTATGGTAGAGGTCTCTTGACCTGAACAGTGTGATCACTGTTGTTAACCCAGATCCAGGGTGTGAATCACTTTATATAAATTTTGAGAGGACTAAGTATCAGCTTGAGACTGAACCTCTTTGTTAACTCTTGTGTTTTTAGTTAAAACCTATATCCATACTATATACATTTATTTCATATTCCGCTGCTATTACTTTGAAATATAATTTATTTTCAAAGCTACTTTGATAGTTAAACTCACAAGTGTTTATATTTATTATAAACCAGTAAGTTAGTTTCAAAAGTTAATTTAATCATAAGTTTAAGTTAACTGAGAATTAATCAATCTTTGAGAAACTAATTGAACCTTTATAATCTGTATAAATTCACAGTAGTTTAATTTGTTTTTGAAATTGGCGGATATTAATTGAAATTGTTTTTAGCAAAAATTTTAATTGGAACTCAATTCACCCCCTCTTGAGTGTCCACTCTGACCAACACCTTGCACCTCTGACCCTGCATCCCAGGGTCACCCTCTAGAAGGTCTAGCCTGATTGTGCTTCTGCATCGTCTGTCTACTACCAGTTGAAGATGATTCGGCTACCTATCGTCTAATAGGGGATCTCACTACTGGTGCCTGCTCAGCAAGGAAGCTCTCCATCAGGAAAGCTCGTTGTAGCACCCTAGCGTGCGTTAGGATGCTGAGAGAAACTCTCGCAGCTCTGATCTCTCATTGTATCACCTTCTCAAAGGTCTGGGCCCTGAAGTAAGGGTCTCATACCATGTCAGTGGAGTATCAAGAGAGGTCAGTAAATCTCATTGAGTACTGAGCCACAATCTGGATGCCCTACTGCAGATGCAGTCGCTTCTGAATACAAACTGACTGTAGTGTCACTGGCACGAACTCCACCCTAAAAAGGCTCTCAAAGTTCAGCTAGGTGAGGGTCATCTCCTCATGCACCTGGAGCATCGAGCTCCACCATCTTCCTGCCAAGCCCTGAATAACGATAGAGGCCAAGATCGCCATCTGCTCGGTGGGTTTCTCTACTAAGAGAGAGAGCCACATAACTGCCTCAAGCCAATCTTCTACTTCCTCGGGATCCTTCTCTCCTCAAAACCTCAGATGCCTCTGTCTCTGGAACTCATGCAATGTGCTCAGCCAGCATGCATGGTCCACTGGTATCCTAGGATGCTGAATGGGTGGTGGTGATACTGGTACACTACCTAAAGTTTCTATCACTATGAGTGGTCCCTCTACCGATGCCTCATTGCTCGGTGGGCCACTGTGACGATCTCTAACCAGAATCTTGGATGGCTGTCTTTATGAAGGAATCCTGTAAGAAATATATTTTCCACAATCAATAAGTAATACCTGGTAAGCTGACTCATGAATGATCAAGAAAACTTTTCAAACAGTAGAAACTGGTTTTTTCATGTACCGAGTCAGAAAACAGAAATTAGGGTCCTATTGTATGGATATATCGACCACCACACCAATGTTGGACTCCCCAAACTAAAAACCAAACTCAAGAAACTTTAAACCATTGCCTCATTAAAATTAGACTCGTAGTTCTTCTGTTAGAATATACCTCCCTTTGATACCACTTTGTCATGACCCGTCCCACGGGGCCCGAACGTGACTACCCCATGTCCGCCTTCCATAGGCCAAGGGTTGGCGACTAGCACCTAAAAGATTTTCCCGAACATGGAAGGAATTTACTTAGAGATATGTACACACTCAAAAAGGGAAACTGGAGTAAACAACCAATATAAGTAAGTTACAACCAATAGAGTAAAGTAAAACCACATGTACAACTATAAACTGAAAACAGTGGGTCAAAATACAATCCCTAGAAACTGAAAAGAAAGTAAACAGCTATCACATATGCCCTGGAGCTCTACCTAGAGGGTAGTAGCTGTAAGTATGAAATAAAAGAAGAGGATATTGACTTCTCTTATCTCCCTAAGCTCCATTAAGTCTTGAACCTCCAAATTCTTCCTCGGAGAGTCAGTAGTCTACACCAGACACACACGTGCGGGCGAAGCCCGTGCAGGGGTGAGTATAACAATACCCAGTAGGGGACCCCAAGACCCCCAAAGGTCTCTCGGTAATACACAAAGTAAAACATCACAAGTAATACCAAAAAGTTAATATCACAAGAATGATCTAAATCATCAAACACAGAGCAAAAGAGATAGCTCACTCTAAAGGTATAACTTCAAGGTTACTAGGAAAGGGATGACTAGTCGTAAATCCAGATCATCATATCCATAGTAACTCTACTGCTGACCTGTATAGGTCACTGTATACTAACCCGTATTGGTATATAGATTCTAACCCATATTGGTCACCGGTGTTGACCCATATTAGTTTTTGGTGTTGACCCGTATAGGTCATTGGTGCTGACCTATATTGGTCACTGGTGTTGAACCGTATTCGTCGTTGGTGATGACCCGTATTGGTTATTGGTGCTGACCTGTATCGGTCACTGGTGTTGACCCGTATTGATCACTAGTGATGACCTTTATCAGTCACTAGTGCATAGATAGAGTTGATTAGTCATACAAGTAGATCATCCCACTCTAGAGTTTTTGAGGCTAACTCACCTTGGTCACTCTTCATCTTCATGTCACAACCAGCCACTGGATTCACACACGAAGCACGCCTGATCTCCATAAGAATTTTATCCTCAAGACATAAGTCATTTTCAACTAATATGATGTCCTACAAAAAGTAAACCCAGGGGACTGCCCCATCATAGGGTTCCCAACAGGACAGAAGGCGCATCAATAGAACGCTCGGTCTATGAGATAAGGGCACTTTTGTAAAAAGGGCCTGGTTGGATTCAAGTATGATCTGACCCAATTCACACGTCAAACTTTGACAAAACTCTCATAGAGTATCTAAAAAGGACCACCTTGTCATAGGGGTCTTCATGCCACAGACGGCACATCGATAAAACGCCTGCTCTGTTGGTTACACAACTTTCCGTGAAACAGGAGTGATCACACCTCGGTCCGATCCATCTCATTTGGGATCGCCAGAATATTCCAAAGAGACTGCTTCTCAAAAGGGGTCCCAACACATTTGATTATGTGTCAAACAGAGAGCTGGTTTTTCAGTTAGGGGTATTCCTTTATTTGGGGGCTGGTTGGGTCTAGGACTGGTCTGACTCGGTCAGGTCGACCTGACGAAATAGGTCTCGGGGTCTACATGACCCCACCCGGGTCTGAACCATTATGTGTCAGCCTGGTTCACTGGTTCTGGCCCATTAGGGTTGGCCTGGCTAGTTCTTGGGCCCAGGCCGTGGTTGGCCCGGCCCACCGGGTCGGGCTCGGCCCACCTGCACTGGCCCGCTGGGTGGGTCCGGTCAGCTGGGCGGGTCCGACCTGTTCAGCCATCCTCTGTCCGCCTGCTGGAAAGCCCTATGTGGGGCATGCAGTCCGCCTTCCAAGGGGATATAAGGAGTCATTTGGATCACTTTATCCAGTTCCACCACATGGTCCGCAGGACCTACGAGACGTGGGTCCCATCATCCTCCGACACAACTTTGAGTCGTAGCTTTCTTCAATCAGTGGCGCGAGATGGCGCACCACCTCTTCCTCTGCGTCCACAGCTGGCCACTTACTTCAACCACTATGGCATAATTTCATAGCTCCCCTCCACGGTGTGCGGTGGTACACCGCCTGCTGTCGCCACAACTAGTCGTTGCCTGTTGCCGGTGCCGCATCGGCGGATCTTCTGCGGGGCTTCGGTAGTGCTCCAGAGCTCCATTTCTACTCCCATCTACACCTACGGGCCATCTAGGATTCCTCCATCATAGCGTGACCAATTGTTTCATGTTGTCATCGAGTTGGAAATTGTCCCCCAAATTTCACATCGAGAACGAAGCAGCGGAGGGTTCGGGGCTTGTTTGTTTGTCCCACACCCTCCACGTTACATGATAACTAGCAAGAGATAATTTAATTCATCAAAGAAAACTTCAAATAAAATTAACCCCCTACCACAAATATTGTTGGTGACCGCTATGGATGGTTGTACTTCCACGTTTGAGGGTATGCAGCGGGAGGAGTGTCCTCGTTTGATGGAGTCATCGGCGTTCATCGATCCTGGATCATTTTCGCCCGAGCTTCCATCCTCGGTCAGTAGATGGAATCGTGGTACTTTTCTAGAGTTTCCCCACTTGGTGAAGCCATGTAAAAACTCATCCCTAAGCCTCATATATATATGAGGGGGAAAGGTTGAACAACGCATGAAATAATTTAATGAGGTTCATTAAATGAGTAATTAATGAACCTAATTTAATTCAAAAATGTGCAGTTACATGATTGATGATTCAATACACTTAATGGATTGACATGACATCAACCCCGCCAACGCTGCTCATCTGTTGGAGAAAATAAAATAATATAACTATAAAATTATTATTTTATTATTCCTTAAAAAAGTCCAAAAACTATCATTTTCTCCCAAACAAATACGGTTGAAGTGAAACTTCTCTTAAGTGAATATCAGCCCTACAGATTCAACGGTGCTCTCGGGTTTCAATTCCAAGAACTGGTTAAAAAGATATAAAATGATTCCTACACTTTTGTTGAATGTACCTTAAAAAAAGTTCATAAATTCATTTCAGGCACATCAGGCCTCAGAATCACGCGCCGTTAAATTTTGCAGATTCATAATAATATCAAATAATTTCAAAAAATACATGGAATTTTCAGGTCTTTACAAATTGATTATAAAAGGATGAAAATATAACCAATAGAAATTAAAAATACTAATTTTAAACAAGGTTCTTGAATTTAATGGAAGAGATGGAGGAGGGGATCCCTTACTTGGATGTGTGATCCCAAAGTCTTGGGAGAGGCTTTTTGGGAGTTTGGGGATGCCTTGGGGGACTTTAGAGAGTATTGGGAAGAGGTTGGTCGAGCTCCAAATGGTTTGATTTAAGAGAAATGGGTGATTGGATGGTTTTATATTATAATGGTGTGGAATTCGTTATTATTTTGGTTTTAGACCCTACAAACTAAAATATTCAAAACTACAAACCAACTCATGGATTTTTCCCAAGGTTTCTGGAAAAGGGAATTGAAAAAAATTATTTTATAATTCCATGGGCCAAAGATATTAAAATATTTCCTTTTCTTATGTGGAGGTGAGTAACACCCTCAAGGAGATGAATTTAAAATAATAAAATATTTTTTACATATTGGAGTATTCAACAAGGCTTTATGAAATAAGTAAAACAAATATAAAATCATATTATTTTAATTTTAGAACATATATTATAACACCCCGATATTTTATGATTAGTATTCTCTTTAATTTATTTCATTTCATGTGTTTTATGCTACAACAAGATTATCTTGTGCTATACGCCACACTGTATTAGCTTGAAGTATACACAATAAAATTCTTGGATCGTGTTTTACACAATTTCAAGTTCATTTGATAGAAGTTATTCTACGCAACATTGAGTGTATATATATATATTCAATGTATAAATGAAAAATGGCTGGATTCTATTATAATGAAACAACAAAGGAGTCTTGCACTATACGCAACCCTAACTTGGCTTTCATTACACGCAATCGTGACCTTCTTCGATAGCGTGTGTTGTACGCAATACCAAGTTTTACTAAACAATGATATGTTATTATATTATTATTATGAACTAGCCGTTATGAATAGTATTAACTAAATTTTTAAATTTATAACATTATTATTCATCTTACACATTTTCTAGAACATGGTATAAGAACAAAATAAATGTTTCGGGTAAAATAAGTATTTTTCAAAAAATGCAGTTTTGTCGCCTTTTGATGGCGAACCTACTTTAAATCTAGTTTTTGACATGTTTATAAGTTCAATTTTATAAAATAAAATTATTCTTTGGAATCAGGATATAAAATATTACCTTGGATAAATTTTTCATATTATTCTGATAACTTTCATATTTTAATGAATAGTAAAAACACGCTATATTTTAATTAAAAACAACTTTTTTCATCATAATAACTTATGTGGTTAAATTATAATATTGAATGGTTTTAAATTATAAATAGAATATATTTTTACCATTTAATATAATGTATGTCATTAGCATTGATTTTACCTTGAATTCATTTGTTAAATCAATTCAATCTTTTGCAATGTTTTAAAGAAAAACCTGTTTTCTTTCGACAACGGGATTAATTTTAATTTAATTTATGCAACTTTTGTGTATTGAATGTGGAAAAATGGATTCCATATATGGAATCAGTGGGTCCAAATTATGTTAATAAGCTACTTTTTATTTTTGGGAATTATGAATAGTAACTATGGTAAATTTTATTTACCATAGTTAAAGGTAAATCGGGTAATTAAGGGTAAATATAATATTATAAAATTACCCTAAAACATGCCAAAATTCTATAGGATGGATAAAAGTAAACCCATATAACCTAAGGGTCGGATTATATTCATTTTATAGACTTTTGACCATGAAAATAATTTAATTATTATTAAAACCAAAGAAAGTGATAACATGTCACTCTCTTAAATCTTATAAGTATAATAATTTTAATTTAGTGATAAACATCATAACACTTCGAACATGAATATTCTCCCTAAATATAATAAAAGTATCTACATCATGATAATTTATTTAGAATTTTTAGGGGTTAAATAATTGTCATTAATGGTGATACATTAATGATACAGAAATTATTTATTAATTGAAAAATCAGTAATATAGTTTTTATTGAAATAATAATACCCATTAAATGGCCCAAAAACCTGACCAAAACTTATTGGTAGTGTATATCTACACCTTAATCATCCAATTACCTAATATATAACCGTTTGAAGCCTTATAAAAGTGATTATGACACTTATATTATTTTATTTTAAATGATGCCAAAGTTGTCACCTTCATAATTTAATAAATATAACAATTTAAATATTGTTATTTTAAGATGATAAATTCGAGTAAAAGTATTATTGTGAAAGTTAATAGATTTATCTTCATCATAGGATTTTATGTTTAATTTTTATGCAACAAATAAGTATATTAAATAATTATACAAAAATTTTGTAGTAATTATTTTATTAAGAGATAAACCAAATAAATGGTTTTAAAAATAATAAAATAAATATTATATGAACTATTTAATGTGATACACTAATTTTATAGATACATATGACCTTTTATGAATCTATTTAATCTTTTAGTTCGAACATATCTTCTGTATATATTTTATTTAAATTCAAATAAATGAATAGTGTCAAAATTGACACTACTGTTATTTTATAAAAATAACATAATATAAAATTGTTTAAAAATCACAGAAATATTTAAAAATTATAAATTTAACTTTATATGGTATATAATGTTATAAAGAAACCAATTTATGGAAAATTCACAAAAAATATGTAATTATTTGTTATAATTTAAAATTTAGAAGTTTATTGCCACAAATAAACTTAAATAGATTAAATAAGGATAAATCAAAATAATAAGGTTTAAAAAAAGATCCAAACATGTCTAAATTTGATTGGTTGATGATATTACAACCATATATCTTATAATATTCGAATATGAGTCATTTTTTGTGGTTTTTAAGTGGGGTTGGATTTATTATAAATTAATATTTTTTAGAATTCCAAAGGTGCCCCTCTCCTCCCTTATAAAAGGGCACCTCCTCCCTCTCTTCCTCACACCACTTTGAGCCTTCATGATCGACCAAACCATACCCATTTCACTTCTACACTTCCCTAGAAACATCCTAGAGGTTCTGGTATTTTTCAAAGACCAATCTTAGTGCCCTAAGAGGAGTTTTCAAAAAGGCGTGTCGAAAGAAGGGGTAATATCCGTTACCGATTCTTTCAACTTCATTTCTTCTTATACTTCTTCTTATATAGTTGTTTCATTATGAAGTAATAACATCAGTATCACTCATATACGGATATGTTATTATATGTATGAAACAACCCTATTTCACCATCTATCCATCCTATGGAAAACGAAATCACAGCGCGTGCGTACGTACGGAATACCGTCTCCACGCCGTGGTGTAATCTATTTTCCACCATCACCTTACTTGGATGGGTATAATGGTGTAAATAATGACTATATATGATTACTGTAAAGTGATAATGATTCTGAAATATTATACCTACACTCCAATACAATTCCACGATCACGGGAATGATATCATCGCTCGTGCGTACGTACGGACTACCGTCTCCACGAACGCGATGAGATTCATTTTCCATGATTAACCATTCAAGAATAATTATAAAGTATATATATGGAATAATAATGAAATATATGGAATAATAATGCTACTGGATTTATGTATATATATGTATGTCATCTGTTTAATTTCATTCAACTCAATAAGGAAACGAAAACAACGTTCATGCGTACGTACGGCCTACCGTCTCCATGAACGGTGTATTTCTTTCCATTTATAAATCTATTATATATACGTATATTCTGAATATATATTATATATAAATCATGTTTTATATTCTGTAATTAAGTAATCATGATCTAAGTAATCATATGAATAATTACAAGTCAAAACACGGACGACAAATGAAACGCTTTTAACCAAAACGCTCTTTAACATGGAATTTACAAAAGAACGGGTAACATAAAGTCATAAGTGAACCATATATGAAATCATAACAATGAATATGATTATTTAGTAAGTAAATAACATTATTTAAATCATTATACATGATTTTCGGACACTTACGAAGCAAATGGGACCTAAGGTAAGGGATAATGTTGCAAATCTCATTTTTATCCGAGATTGCGTATTCATAAGTATTTACTGGGGTTATTTCTATCATCCATGTACATGTTTTATAAAAGTGCTTTCATGTATTTTTAAAGTCCTTTTTACCCATTTTTGACTTTTACGACATGGTATTTATGGAATCTTACTATTACGAGGTACTTTTTAACTTTTCCGGCAAAAGTACGAGAAGAATGTTTTTTTAACTTATACGGCACGAACGGATTTTTACGGTTTTATAAAGCCTTATATGCATGAATCTTACTTCAAAATATTTCAATACTATTTTCAAAAAAATCTATTTATTTTAAAATAGCATGACATTTTGTGAAAAGAAAATGATTTTGAAGATGAAAGGGTATTTTCCTAAAGAATTCATTTCAATTGTTTTATCAAAACCATTATTCAACTATGATGAAATTATTTCTTATGTGTATGTTTCAAGTATAATGTCTCTATTATTTACATGGTTTCACTTTTCTTATTATGAAATGATATCCATTTCTTTTATATGGATTATGTGATGATGGGATTATGTTTATGAAACCCATTTTAATCGTTGGGTTATTATGAATGATGTATGTTTATTTTGTGGCACAAGTAATAATGATTTCATTATGAGATGGGTGGGACCTATATCTCCCTCCAATGCATTGGGTAAATATTTATATCTCATGAGATAGACATGTCTGGAACGACAAGTTAAACTGGTTCAGTAATACAGGACTGGAACGAGGAGTGAACTCGATTCAGAAAGGGACTTTGTCCACTAAGATGGTCTTGGCAGAAATGCCTTGGCTACTATGGAAATCATATCATGTGCTTAATGGTTTCCACAATTACATGTTTTTTCCCATGCTATTTTATCATTATTAATGTTTCTTTATGATATATGCCTTACGTACTTCCAGGTTTTATGTCATTGCTCAAGATTTTGATGTTTAAACATTATGTTCATGATTTTAAGTTAAAATGTATATGGTATGTTTTATTTTATCCATGCTTACCCTTACTGAGCATTTGAGATCACCCTTTTTTGGGTTTCTTTTCCCCAGGATATAAAGAAAGGTTTTAGGTAGGAAAAAATGGGAATATCTTTATGGGAGATGTTGAGGATCTTTCACCACGATTAGAATATTACGTTCCAAGTTTCCAAAGACACTAAACTATTACGGTCATTGTGTGTTTTTGTTATGTATTAAGTATTCCGCTAAAGTAATGTAATGTCCATGTATGTCAAGCCTTGGGTCTCTACTGTTGGTATCAGAGGAAAGGTTAAGTCAACCTTTGGAAACTAGGATTCCAAAACGTTAGTGAGATCCCTAGAGATATTTCTAAGGTATGTCTAGGGATGTACCTAAGGATAAGTATACGTATAGGATATAGTCCTAGAACTACGGTAACGATCTTAGAATTTAACCTAAGATTTTAGATATTGAAGGTACTCCCCCTTTACTATGTTGTTTTCCCTAGCATGATTTTTGCCTCTCACTCTATTCTTTTTGGATTTTAGAAAATGGCTGGAAACATGATGATTCACGATAGTGTAGGATATGACAGACAATGGAATAATATTCTTCTTGAGCAACCAAATAAAACAAGATTTGGAAGTCTAAACATCATTATTATTCCTAATCAGCAATCTCATAATATAATCAATAATCTCAACTTTGGTAAGTTTCCCGACTCAGATAATAAGAGAAAGATAGAGTTTCATGATGATCATAGAGGAAAGAAAGTTCAATTTCTCCTTTGTAAATCATGTGGGAAGAGGCATCAAGGAGATTGTATCAAAGGAACTTGAAGATGCTTTGGGTGTGGGAAAGAAGGACACAAAGCTAGTAAGTGCAAAGGAAAAGGGTCAGTTAATACCATGAACAAGGATAATGGTATCGCTACGACATCAACAATGATTAGATGTTTTAAATGTGGAATGTATGGGCATTATGCAAACCAATGCCCTAAGGGAAAATCTCATGAAGAGAATCAGCATGGTCATATGAGTAGTATTTATGTGGATGATGATGAGGAGACTAAAAATGAAATATGAGATGAAAGAAATGATGAAGCTCAGTCAGTGGTTTAAGAAGTTGGTGGAATGATGGTATGTTTATAAAGAATAATGTATGGTACTATGGAATAAAGAATCATCTAAGGATTGTTACATTATTGTCTTTCATAAAGTATTTGAAAGTATATGTTGAATGGTACCAGTAACCATGGAAGGTTATTCATATATTTTTTGAAAGTAGATGATATGCGCATAATGAAGGAATAATAAGATAATGAGATGTTTGATTGTATTCATGAGCTCATGATTGATATAAGGACTAAGTAATATCATGGTTTGAGTATATATAATTTTGAGGATTTTGGTATGTGGAAAATGTTAACTTTTAACTGCATTCATGTTTTCACTAAGGTTTAATGGGTATTAATTTTTCAATAGAATACATGATTAAGGCCTTTGAATGTTTGGAATATGACCAAAAAAACATATCTTATGATATATGGGGATCAATGATGGTATTAACATGCTTATTATATGAAATCTCTGGTAATCGTTTTTACTATATTATGAGATTGGACTGCAGTATTATGTATAAGCCTAGAGATTGGAATGGATTATGTTGGACATAAGTTAGTATTGTATAAGGATAAAAGTTTTTTTTCTATATTATTGATGGGATGTTATAGTAATGTAGTTTTAGAAAAAGGAAAACCTGCAGGACGGGCGACTGCCCATCACGTCGGACAAGGATGTGGGAATCGAACCCACAACCGAAGTGCGTATGGCCTTTATCACCTACCACTGGCCTACAGTATGACAACCCTGCTTTTTATTACAACTTAAACATGCTTTATTACATAAAACTTCACTTGATACAAAAAAGAAGATCGAGAGGTTTAGTGTATTTGGGTCTTAGGATCATTACATAAAAACATAAACTTGAAATACAACATCTTTATTGAAAACTTCCTTTACATGACCTCTACATTCCTTCGTACTTAGCATTGCATGGGATAACCTGAGGACATGCATAAGAAAAGGGTGATCTATAAAGCCCAGTAAGGGAGTACACAATGAATAACATGAGGAGTACAATACATTTTAGGCAATAGGAACATCAATAGAGCATAAGATTAACATGAACATAAAGGCATGATAAATCATGATAATCATAACATGGAAATGTGGAAACAACACTTAACATTGAATTAACATGAGCCAAGGCTCATTGCACATGGAGCATGAGTAAACCCTCATTGCACTTGAAGCATGATTAAACCCTCGTTGCACTTGAATTAGCATGAGTCAAAACTCAATGCACATGACGTATCATGATACTATACTTTACCCAATGCATTGGAGCACTATAATGGCGCACCCTTCTTAAACATTTCATTTCATGCATAAGTGTGCCACATGGATCATAAAACATGGATTCATTAAACATAATCATTTATTCCACGATAAAGGAATGTGGAATTAATACATGAAAATTTACAATCAATAAGTAAATGTGCATAAAGTTAAATACCCTTGATGGAGAAATGGGCATGGTATTCACTACACAATGACATTATCTTAGAAAATCGGTGTGATTTCGGCAGCGTAACGACATGACATAAGAATTCATAAAAAAGGTTGATGAGATAGAAAGGGGTTCCTCATCATATTTACATTTAATGGACAGCAAGGAGGTCATATAGATACATGTCCCAACAATTTAAAAGGAATTTAGATTCATGATGCAAAAGTATTGCTTGAATGAAAAAGAAGAGAGAGAACTTCCTTTCGGAATTTCGGCATAGTAACGGGTGTACATGGGAGGCATTTAATGAGAGATAAAGGGTTATCCCATCATTCAAAAAATAATAGGGCAGTATGGGGGAGGTTCGAAACCATACCCCAACATTCATAATTGAAATTAAAAGGGCAATACAACTTAATGAAAATTAACAAAAATAAGAAAGGAAGAAAAAACCCTTTCTTGGAAGTGTGCTTCCAAAGGCTAGAAAGAGGCTTCTTGGGATCTTGGGGCACCTTGAGAGGATTCTAGAGAGTGTAGGGAAGAGTTTGGACGAACTCCAAGGGCTTTTAGTGAGGTGGAAGTGGTATCTTGGGTAGGTTTATATAGGAAAGGTGAGAGAATTCTTTATTATTTATGTTTGGGACCCCTTATATTAAAATAATCCGAACCACAATTCATCCCACGGTATTTGCCCATGGTTTCTGGAAAAGGAAAGAGGAAAACAATATTTTACAAGGCCAAGGTCCGAACTTATTAAAAAATTAGGGTTGCTTATGTGGAGGTGAGTGACACTCCCATGGAAATTAATTTAAAAAGGCAAAGTGTTGAATAAGTCTTGAGGGCTCCATTAATGCTTTGAAAAGTAAGTCAAACAAACCCAAAACCTCATTATTTTAATAATAAAACACATATTGGCCGAACATAAGTATTATGGTATTTTATTACATCACCATTGGGTCATTATGATGTCATAAAACACATTATATATTTAAATGGTATTTAATTTTTACCCAAAAATTTGACTGTCTCAGAAAATTATGAAAAATTCACCGTTGGATAATTTCGACGTCCTGATTCCAAAAATAATATTTATTTTATCTAAATAATTTTCTAAATATGTGAATTTTTACTTTTAAAATAAAAACCGACATTTATAAAAAATTAATGGGTTTTGACAGAAATGGCTTTCAAACCTTAATAAAAACTTTAATTGCATTCATAAAACTATAAGATCATTTATATTTAATAAAAATTAATTTAATATTAATAATAATATTTTATTAAAATATTATTTATTTCAAAAATACTTTAATTAAATAAAATATAATTCTTAATTAAATAATAACTAAAAATACCATTTGTACTTTAAAAACTAATTACAATGTATCAAAAATGACTAGAAATTATATTCATTATTATATAAAAAAATAATGTACATGAACATGGTGCTACTTATTTGTTACATAACCCCTTAAAATAGCCGCATAAGACCTAAGGGTAAGGTGTGCTATGGTGACAGACTCTTGGGGCGGCTCGGATATCATCGCTCGAGTGGTAATCTGTATCAACTTCCACTTTTCCCGTAGACGGTCCCGTTCAAGCTTGACATAATGAAGCTCAGCTTGGGCTTGGTCAAGGGAGAAGCCCAAAGACGCCACCTATTTTCCGAGCTCCGACAAATGGGCTTCATAAGGGGAAATTCTACTGGATGAGGCCATCGCTTCCTTTGTCTGAGTAGAAATGGGTTCTTTAAAGCCTTATATTTATACTACTCAGATGATCACTGTTAAACGGCTATAAAAGTAACGGTCACAAATCTTAATGTAAAACTAAAGAAGTTGACATCTTATAAAAACATTTTTCATAAAGAAACATTTAACTGGATCAAGAGGGATTTTCCATTAATGAAACTTTGGGTCGTTAAAATATTCCCCCCTTAAGAAATTTCGCCCTCGAAATTTTCCTTTTCCCACACTAAAACAAATGTGGGTAACTCAGCTTCATCATATCCTCCGACTCCCAAGTTTCTTCTTCAAACTTGTGGTTTCTCCACAATACCTTGATGAGGGCATTGTCTTATTTTGTATAAATTTTTATCTATGATCTAAGATCTTCACTGGTTGCTCCTCATAAGAAAGATCATCTTCCAATTGTACCACCTCAGAAGAGAGTACATGTGAAGGGTCCGGTATGTACTTCCTTAAGAGGGATACATGAAATACATCATGCACCTTGGCCATAGTAGGTGGAAGTGCTAGTCGATAGGCCACAGCCCCAACACGATCAAGAATCTCGAAGGGGCCGATGTACCTTGGACTTAACTTCCCCTTATTTCCAAAACTCATGACCTTCTTCCACGGAGATATGCGTAAAAACACCATGTCTCCGACTTTAAGCTCAAGGTCTCATCGACGATTATCTACATAACTCTTATGTCGACTTTGGGCTGCCTTGATATGCTGCTGAATGGTTTTCACCTTCTCCACCATTTCTTCGACCATTTCTGGTCCAAGCAGCTTACCTTCACCGACCTCATCCCAACATGCCGATGTTCTACACCTTTTCCCATACAGGGCTTCATATGGTTCCATTTGGATGATCGAGTGGAAACTATTATTATAAGAGAACTCAACCAGAGGAAGATGTTGATCCCATCCTCCTTTAAAGTCCATTGAGCACGCTCTCAACATATCCTCACGTGTTTGGATAGTCCGCTCGGATTGGCCATCAGTTTGAAAATGATAGGCCGTACTGAAGTTCAGTTCAGTATTTAGAGCATGTTGAAGACTCTTCCAAAACATAGAGGTGAATCTTGGATCTCGGTCAGAAATAATAGATAGTGGTACTCCATTCAACCGTACCACATCCCTGATATATATCTGTGCCATTTGATCCAAAGAGTAATCCTCTCGAATAGCAACAAAGTGTGCAGTCTTTGTAAGACGATCCACAACAACCCAGATTGCATTGTTTCCTTTGGATGTCCTTGGAAGTCCGAGGACAAAGTACATGGTGATGTTCTCTCATTTCCATTCTGGTATGTGCAATGGTTGCATCATCCCCTTAGACTTCTGCCTATCTGCCTTCACTTGCTGACACACCAGGCACTTTGATGTATATTCAGCGATCTCCTTCTTCATATTATCCCACCAAAAGTTTTCTCGGAGATCTCGATACATCTTTGTGCTCCCTGGGTGAATAGGGAAATTTGAACTATGTGCATCATCCAAAAGTTCCTTCTTCAGCTCCAAACATGATGGAACACATTGTCTTTTCCCAAACCACACAATTCCTTCTTCATTAACATTAAACTCTGAGGATTTTACCTTTTTGATAGCTTCCACTTTTTCTTGGATTCCTGCATCATCCTTTTGAGCATCCTTTAACCTTTCCAAAAGATATGGTTGAGCAATCATTTGTGAAAGGATTGATGATGTTCCCTTCTTTATGATTCCCACATCCATCTTCATTAAGTCTAAGAAGATTGGAACCTTCTCAATTCTCATCATTGATAGAATCGCTGGATCCTTTCTACTTAGGGCATCTGCCACCTTGTTCGTTTTCCCAGGGTGGTAATGTATTGAACAGTCATAATCCTTGATGAGCTCTATCTATCTTCTCTGGCGCATATTAAGCTCTTTCTGTGTGAATATATATTTAAGACTCTTGTGGTCAGTATATATCTCACATTTCTCTCCATAGAGATAATGCCGCCAGATTTTCAAGGCAAAGATCACCGCCGCCAACTCCAGATCATGCGTTGGATAGTTTCACTCATGGATTTTCAACTGCCTTGAGGGATAGGATATCACTTTATCATTCTGCATCAGCACACATCCTAAGCCCTTCTTCGAAGCATCACTGAATACCACAAAAATCTCCCCACTTGTGGGTAAAGTGACCACGGGTGTAGTGATAAGCCTCCTTTTCAACTCCTTGAAGCTTTCTTCGCATTCATCACTCCAAGAAAACTTTACTCCCTTTTGAGTTAGCTTGGTAAGAGGGTTGGACAATCATGAGAAATTTCTCACAAATCGTCGATAATATCCAGCTAACCCCAAGAAGCTACGGATATCAGTTACCGATGTTGGCCTCGGCCATCCCTCAATTGCATCTGTTTTGGAGGGGTCCACAGATATCCCATTGCTTGTGATGATATGGCCCAAGAATGAGACCTCCTTAAACCAGAACTCACAATTTCTGTACTTGGCATAGAGCTTCTCCTTGCGCAAAGTCTCCAGTACAGTTCTTAAATGCTCCTCATGGTCCTCCTTGTTTTTGGAGTATATTAGAATATCATCTATAAAGACCACCACAAATTTGTATAGGTAATCTATAAAGACTCTATTCATCAATTCCATGAATATTTCTGGAGAATTGGTGAGTCCGAAAGGCATTACTATGAATTCATAGTGCCCGTACCTTGTACGAAAAGCAGTCTTGGGGATATCTTCCTTCTTCACCCTTACTTGATAATATCCTGACCGAAAGTCCACCTTGGAGAAGTATTGTGCTCCACGTAGCAGATCAAACAAGTCATCGATTCATGGGAGAGGATACTTGTTCTTTATCATGATTTTGTTATGTTCACAATAATCGATGCAAAGCCGCATTGACCCATCCTTCTTCTTGACGAAGAGAACTGGTGCACCCCATGGTGATGCACTAGGGCGTATAAACCCTTTATCCAGATTCTCCTGTAGTTGTTTCTTCATCTCTTCGAGCTCAACAACAGCCATTCTATATAGAGTAGCGCCCCAGGTATAAGTTCAATTGAGAACTCAACATCTCTTCTTGGAGGAAGACTTAGAAGTTCCTCGAGAAATACTTCAGCGAATTCCCTCGCAATAGGCATTTCATCAAGGGTGGTTTCTTCCTTGGACTCAATCATCTGAGCCAGATATGTGTGCTCATAAGGCAGTAATATCCATGCTTGAGATGATGGAGCTAAAGGAGATTCATCATCCTCCTAACACTTGAAAAGATTCGGGGGTCGATTCTCCATATGGATTGTGATTTCCCTCTCCCGACAATTTATGTTGTCTCTATATAAGGAAAGCCATTCCATGCCAAGAATTGCATCAAATTCCACCAAAGAGAGTATGATGAGGTTCACCGGGAAATTCAATCCACAAATTATAATAGGGGAGGACTTATACTCATGGGATGCAATGATTTCCCCATTTTCCGTACTCACAGACATCTTTACTTCCATGATTTGTGGTGGTGCTGGGATTGTTCAACTAAACTTTTGAGATATAAAAGAATGCGTAGAACCTGAATCAAAAAGTACGTTCGCTATTATTGAATGAATAACTAGCGTACCTATCACCACTTCATTGTCGGGGTTCACTTCGGCAGAAGTGATGGCAAAATCACTTCCTTGCTGTCTTGGAGGTTGTTGGTTGCCTCTGAAAACCCTTGGATTAGGGCAATAATTTGCAAAATGACCCGGTTCTTTGAATTTATAGCATTGAACAATGTGTTGAGGTTTGAACGGAGCGTTCTTCTCCTCTCTCGCAGTTGTGGGTCCTTCTTGTCGATAGTTAATAGCTAGGTGCCCTTCTCTTCCACGCCTGAAGCATTTTCTCATCCCCTTAAGGCAATTTCCAGGGTGCTTCTTTCCACACTTTTGGCAAGTGGGGTGTTGTAACTACTTAGCGCCGTTGGATTTATCCATTAGACCACCATCATTGAAGTCCACCTTACGATTCTTGTCCCCCTGATACCCCTGTGATTCTCTGATCTCCATTTCAACCTTGAGGGCACATCGGACAATTTCCTCATAGCTGTCGAAGTCACAGATCACTAATTCTTTCCGCAAGCTGGGCTTCAGCCCACCAAAGAAGCGGTCAACCTTTCATTCGGGGGTAACGACAAAGCCGGAAGCATATCGTTCAAGCCTTGTGAAGTTTTCCTCGTACGCTCCCACAGATTCTTCATCTTTCTGCTTGAGGGAAAGGAAGTAACTTTCCATCTTAAGACGGAGGGTGCGCTGAAAGTATTTATCGAAAAACATCTTCCGGAATTCCTTCCATTCCAAAGCCTCGATCTCCTCCTCAGGATTCATATTTTTGATCAACGTCCACCATTGATCAGCTTCACCCTCTATACGATAAGCCGGCAGGAGAACCTTCTCTTGTTCAGAACATTGAAGGATAGAGAAGATCTTTTCAATGGAGTTGACCCATTCCTCAGCGATCATGGGATCAGATGATCCACTAAAAGTAGGAGGTAGTTGTCTCATGAAGATCTCGATAGCGACTTGTTCTTTCTTAGGGGGGGTTGAACGTTCCTCTTGACCCGTGTTTCTATTCAAAACATGAGTTAGATGAGAGAGAAGCATGACAAAGTTCGTGATTCCCGCTCCCATTAGATTGGGCATCTCATTAGTACAATCATCACACTGATCTTCACAATGGTTGTTAGCTCGAGTTCTCCTATTATCGGCCATTGGCTGGAATAAAAGGAAAGTTAGGGGTAACACATAAAGGGTAATACAAAGACAAAAGTTGATGGCTTATAAATAAACTTTAATCTCTTTAACTCATGAGTCTATAGGATTCAATCCAGGCTTTTCATGATCTTCCTTCTAACATATATTCTTAGGGGCATTTTTCCCTTAATAAGGGTTCATATTAAGATTGTGAATTTATCAAAACATATCCCCCAGGAGTGTCGTAACCAAGAGTGCAGCAAGGCCCGTTGTCGTGCACCAGTTCCCTTTCGAGTCAAGCTCAAAGCGGTGTTTTCGGGTTTTACCCCTAGGATACATCTGTGCCAGAGCCGTTTCTACCTTCTCGTATCCAGATAGGGATGTATTTGTTTGATACCTCTTACTTAGTATTTACCAAAACTTAGGGATGTTTTTATTATACTTAGTCTTGTATATAAGGCTTTACTAGGGTTTCTTAATCCCAAAAATAACTAAACCTATCCTCTGATACCAACTATGACAACCCTACTTTTTATTACAACTTAAACATGATTTATTACATAAAACATCACTTGATACAACAAAGAAGATCGAGAGGTTTAGTGTCTTTGGGGCTTAGGATCATTACATAAAAACTTAAACTTGAAATACAACATCTTTATTGAAAACTTCCTTTACATTACCACTACATTCCTTCGTACTTAGCATTGCATGGGATAACCTGAGGACATGCATATGAAAAGGGTGAGCTATAAAGCCCAGTAAGGGAGTACACAATGAATAAAATGAGGAGTACAATACATTTTAGGCAATAGGAACATAAATAGATCATAAGAGTAACATGAACATAAAGGCATGATAAAACATGATAATCATAACATCGAAATGTGGCAACAACACTTAACATTGAATTAGCATGAGCCAAGGCTCATTGCACATGGAGCATGAGTAAACCCTCATTGCACTTGAAGCACGAGTAAACCCTCATTGCACTTGAATTAGCATGAGTCAACACTCATTTCACATGACATATCATGATACTATACTTTACCCAATGCAATGCAGCGCTATAAGGGCGCACCCTTCTTAAACATTTCATTTCATGCATAAGTGTGCCACATGGATGATAAAACATGGATTCATAAAACATAATCATTTATTCCACGATAAAGGAATGTTTAATTAATACATGAAACTTTACAATCAATAATTAAATGTGCATAAAGGTGAATACCCTTGATGGAGAAATGGGCATGGTATTCACTACACAATGACATTGGCTTAGAAAATTGGTGTGATTTCGGCAGCGTAACGGCATGACATAAAAATTCATAAAAAAGGTTGATGAGAGAGAAAGGGGTTCCTCATCATATTTAAATGTAATGGACAGTAAGGAGGTCATATAGATACATTTCCCAACAATTGAAAAGGAATTTAGATTCATGATGCAAAATTATTGCTTGAATGTAAAAGAAGAGAGAGAAGTTCCTTTCGGAATTTCGGCATAGTAACGGGTGTACATGGGAGGCATTTCATGAGAGAGAAAGGGTTCTCCCATCATTCAAACAATAATAGGGAAGTATGGGGGAGGTTCGAAACCATACCCCAACATTCATAATTGAAATTAAAAGGGCAATACAACTTAAAGAAAATTGACAAAAATGAGAAAGGAAGAAAAAACCCTTACTTGGAAGTGTGCATCCAAAGGATAGAGAGAGGCTTGTGAGAGGCTTCTTGGGAGCTTGGGGAACCTTGAGGGGATTCTAGAGAGTGTAGGGAAGATGTTGGATGAACTCAAAGGGCTTTGAGTGAGGAGGAAGTGGGAGCTTGGGTGGGTTTATATAGGAAAGGTGAGAGAATTCTTTATTATTTAGGTTTGGGACCCCTTATATTAAAATAATCCAAACCAAAAACCATCCCATGGTATTTTCCCATGGTTTCTGGAAAAGGAAAGAGGAAAAAAATATTTTACAAGGCCAAGGTCCGAACTTATTAAAAAATTAGGGTTGCTTATGTGGAGGTGAGTCACACTCCCATGGAAATTAATTTAAAAAGGCAAAGTGTTGAATAAGTCTTGAGGGCTCCATTAATGCTTTGAAAAGTAAGTCAAACAAACCCAAAACCTCATTATTTTAATGATAAAACACATATTGGCTGAAAATAAGGATTATGGTAGTTTATTACATCACCATTGGGTCATTATGATGTAATAAAACACATTATATATTTAAATGGTATTTAATTTTTACCCAAAAATTTGACTGTCTCAGAAAATTATGAAAAATTCACCGTTGGATAATTTCGACGTCCTGATTCCAAAAATAATATTTATTTTATCTAAATAATTTTCTGAATATGTGAATTTTCACTTTTAAAATAAAAACCGACATTTATAAAAAATTCACAGGTTTTGACAGAAATGGCTTTCAAACCTTAATAAAAATTTTAATTGCATTCATAAAATTATAATATCGTTTATATTTAATAAAAATTAATTTAATATTAATAATACTATTTTATTAAAATATTATTTAATTAAAAAATCCTTTAATTAAATAAAATATAATTCTTAATTAAATAATAACTAAAAACACCATTTGTACTTTAAAAACTAATTACAATGTATCAAAAATGACTAGAAATTATATTCATTATTATATACAAAAATAATGTACATGAACATGGTGCTACTAATTTGTTACATAACCCCTTAAAATAGCCGCATAAGACCTATGGTTAAGGTGTGCGATGGTGACATACTCTTGGGGCGGCTCGGATAACATCGCTTGAGTGGTAATCTCTATCAACTTCCACTTTTTCCATAGACGGTCCCGTTCAAGCTTGACATAATGAAGCTCTGCTTGGGCTTGGTCAAGGGTGAAGCCCAAAGACGCCACCTCTTTTCTGAGCTCCGAAAAATGGGCTTCGTAAGGGGCAATTATACTGGATGAGGCCATCGCTTCCTTTGTCTGAGTAGAAATGGGTTTGTTAAAGCCTTATATTTATACTACTCAGATGATCACTGTTAAACGGCTATAAAAGTAAGAGTCACAAATCTTAACATAAAACTAAAGAAGTTGAAATCTTATAAAAACATTTTTCATAAAGAAACATTTAACTGGATCAAGAGGGATTTTCCATTAATGAAACATTGGGTCGTTACATACAGGAAGTCCCTGTTTAGTAGAAACTAGTTTTATTGTATCAATCAGTATGATATATTAAGTATAAGTCCATTTTAGGAACCATATATGATTAATCTCACTATAGATGGACTTATGTATTTTTGATAACTTTTATAACCTTTTGTTTGAGATAGATGGAATGACCCATAATTCTATCACATGAGCTCCTAACACTTCATGAATGACAAATTCAACTTCATTTCTTTAAGAGATGAAGTGGAAATTGTCCAAAGAACAAACAACGGTGAGACTGTACCAAAATCACGAAAGTATTTCTTCTATTTCCAATTTCATCAACTTTAGGGAAATGATCATTAAAACCAAAAATTTTGTCCTAGTTCCCTTATATCTGTTGAATCAAATGGTACCTTAGATCATCACAAATCTATGGCTTTGTGATTAATGGCTTTTTCATAGCCATGTTCTCTACCACTCTCTATTAGAACTTGATGGTTAGATTTTTCATCCATATCCATATTTTCACCTATATTCTCCTACGTGGAAACCCAATGATGAGTTAATTTGGGTAACCGTTACATTTCATACTTTAGTTTTTAAAGCCAAGTTTTGGTATTCCTTTTTACGATGTGGGTTTCTATGAATAGTAAACGATTTATAACCCCGACGAATTTCATGTGCGAAATTCATTTTAAGGGGGTAGAATGTAACAACCTGATATTTTATGATAAGTATTCTCTTTAATTTATTTGATGTCATGTTTTTTATGCTACAAAAAGATTATATTGTGCAATACACCACACTGTATTATCTTGAAGTATACACAACACAATTCTTGGATCGTGTCATACACAATTTCAAGTTCATTTGATAGAAGTTATTCTACGCAAAATTGAGTCTGTATATATATATATATATATATATTCAATGTATAAATGAAAAATGGTTGGATTCTATTATAATAAAACAAAATAAAGTCTTACACTATACGCAACCCTGACTTGGCTTTCATTACATGCAATCGCGACCTTCTTCGATAGTGTGTGTTGTACGCAATACCAGGTTTTACTAAACAACGATATGTTATTATAATATTATTATGAACTAGCCGTTATAAATAGTATTAAATAAAATTTTAAATTTATAACATTATTATTCATCTTGCACATTTTCTAGAACATGTTAAAATAAGTATTTTTCAAAAAATGCAGTTTTGCCGCCTTTTGATGGCGCACCCACATTAAATCTAGTTTTTGACATGTTTATAAGTTCAATTTTATAAAATAAAATTATTCTTTGGAATTAGGATATAAAATATTACCTTGGATAAATTTTTCATATTCTTCTGATAACTTTCTTATTTTAATGAATAGTAAATACACGCTATATTTTAATTAAAAACAACTTTTTTCATCATAATAAATTATGTGGTTAAATTATAATATTGAATGGTTTTAAAGTATAAATAGAATATATTCTTAACATTTAATATAATTTAAATCATTAGCATTGATTTTACCTTGAATTCGTAGGTTAAATCAATTCAATCTTTTGCAATGTTTTAAAGAAAAACCCTTTTTCTTTCGACAACGAGATTAATTTTAATTAATTTATGCAACTTTTGTGTATTGAATTTGGAAAAATGGATTCCATATTCGGAATAATTGGGTCCAAATTATGTTAATAAGATACTTTTTATTTTTGGGAATTATAAATAGTAATTACGGTAAATTTTATTTACCATAGTTAAAGGTAAATCAGGTAATTAAGGGTAAATATAATATTATAAAATTACCCTAACACATTCCAAAATTCTATTGGATGGCTAAAAGTAGACCCATATAACCTAAGGGTCGGATTAGATTCATTTTATGGACTTTTGACAATGAAAATAATTTAATTATTATTAAAACAAAAGAAAGTGACAACATGTCACTCTTTTAAATGTTATAAGTATAATAATTTTAATTTAGTGATAAACATCATAAAAATTCGAACATGAATAGTCTCCAGAAAGAGAATAAAATTATCTACATCATGATAATTTATTTAGAATTTTTAGGGATTAAATAATTGTCATTAATGGTGATACATTAATGATACAAAAATTATTTATTAAGTGAAAAATCAGTAATATAGTTTTTATTGAAATAATAATACCCCTTAAAAGGCCCAAAAACCTGACCAAAACATATTTTTAGTGTATATCTACACCTTAATCATCCAATTACCTAATATATAACCGTTTGAATCCTTATAAAAGTGATTATGACACTTATATTATTTTATTTTAAATGATACCAAAGTTGTCACCTTCATAATTTAATGAATATAACAATTTAAATATTGTGATTTTAAGATGATAAATTCAAGTAAAAGTATTATTGTGAATTTTAATAGATTTATAGTCATCATAGGATTTTATTTTTAATTTTTATGAAACAAATAAGTATATTAAATAATTATACAAAAATGTTGTAGTAATTATTTTACTAAGAGATAAACCAAATAAATGGTTTTAAAAATAATAATAATAATATTATATGAACTATTTAATGTGATCAACTAATTTTATAGATACATATGAACTTTTATGAATCTATTAATGATTTTATTTATAATATATCTTCTGTATATATTTTATTTAAATTCAAATAAATCAATAGTGTCAAAATTGACACTATTGTTATTTTATAAAAATAACATATTATAAAATTGTTTAAAAATCACAAATTTTTTTAAAAATTATAAATGAAAATTTATATGATCTATAATTTTATAAAGTAACCAATTATGTAAAATTCACAACAAATAAGTAATTATTTGTTATAATTTAAAATTTAGATATTTATTACCACATATAAACTTAAATAGATTAAATAAGGATAAATCAAAATGATAAGGTTTAAAATAAGATCAAAACATGTCTAAATTTGATTGGTTGATGAGATTACAATCCTATCTCATATAAGATTCTAATATGAGTCATTTTTGGAGGTTTTTAAGTGGGGTTAGATTTATTATAAATTAATATTTTTAAGAATTGCAAAGGTGCCCCTCTCCTCCCTTATAAAAGGGCACCTCCTCCCTCTCTTCCTCACACAACTTTGAGCCTTCACGATCGGCCTAACCCTGCCCATTTCACTTATAAACTTTCCTAGAAACATATTAGAGTTTCCGTTATTCTTCAAAGACCAATCTTAGTGCCCTAAGAGGAGGTTTCAAAAAGGCGTGTCGAAAGAAGAGGTAATATCTGTTACCGATTCTTTCGACTTTATTTCTTCTTCTACTACTTCTTCTTTAGTTGTTTAATTATGAATTAATAACATCAATATCACTCATATACTGATATGTTATTATAATTATGAAAAAACCCTATTTCACCATCTATCCATCCTAGGGAAAACGAAATCACTGCGCGTGCGTACGTACGGAATACCGTCTCCACACCGTGGTGTAATCTATTTTCCACCATCAAATTACTTGGATATGTATAATGGTGTAAATAATGACTATATATGATTATTTTAAAGTGATATTGATTATTAAATAGTATACATACACTCCAATACAATTCCACGATCACGGGAATGATATCATCGCTCGTGCGTACGTACGGACTACCGTCTCCACGAACGCGATGAGATTCATTTTCCATGATTAACCATTCAAGAATGACTATAAGTATATATAAGAAATAATAATGAAATATATGGAATAATAATTCTATTGTATTTATGTATATATATGTGTATGTCATCTATTTAATTTCATTTAACTCAATAAGGAAACGAAAACAGCATTCATGCGTACGTACGGCCTACCGTCTACATGAACGGTGTATTTATTTCCATTTATCGATCTATTATATATATGTATATTCTAAATATATATTATATATAAATCATGTTTTATATTCTGGAATTAATTAATCATGATCTAAGTAATTATATGAATAATTACAAGTCAAAACACAGACGACAAATGAAATGATTTTAACCAAAACGCTCTTTAACATGGAATTTACAAAGGAACGGGTAATATAAAGTCATAAGTGAACCATATATAATATCATAACAATGAATATGACTATTTAATAAGTCAATAACATTATTTAAATCATTATACAGGAGGTTCGGACACTTACGAAGCAAATCGGACCTAAGGTAAGGGATAATGTTGCAAATCTCATTTTTATCCGAGAATGCTTATTCGTAAGTATTTACTGGGGTTATTTTTATCATCCACGTACATGTTTTATAAAAGTGTTTTCATGTATGTTTAAATTCCTTTTTACCCATTTTTTACTTTTACTACATGGTATGTATGGAATCTTACTATTACGAGGTACTTTTTGACTTTTCCGGCAAAAGTATAAGAAGAATGTTTTTTTAACTTATATGGAACGAACGGATTTTTACAGTTTTATAAAGCCTTATTTGCATGAAGATTCCTTCAAAATATTTCATGACTATTTTCAAAAAAAATATCTTTCTTTTAAAATAGCATGACATTTTTTGAAAAGAAAATGATTTTGAAGATGAAAGGATATTTTCCTAAAGAATTCATTTCAAGTGTTTTATCAAAACCATTTTTCAACTAAGATGACAATATTTCTTATGTGTATGTTTCAAGTATATTTTCTCTATGATTTACATGGTTTCATTTTTCTTATTATGAAATTATATCCATTTATTTTATACGGATTATGTGATGATGGGATTATGTTTATGAAACCCATTTTATTCGTTGGGTTATTATGAATGATGTATGTTTATTTTGTGGCATAAGTAAGAATGATTTCATTATGAGATGGGTGGGACCTATATCTACCTCCATTTCATTGGGTAAAGATTTATATCTCATGAGGTATATATGGATGGAATTGCAAGTTAAACCGGTTCAGTAATATAGGACTGGAACGAGGAGTGAACTCGATTCAGAAAGGGACTTTGTCCACTAAGATGGTCTTGGCAGTAATGCCTTGGCTAATATGGAAATCATATCATGTGCTTAATGGTTTCCACAATTAAATGTTTTATTCCCATGCTATTTTATCATTATTAATGTTTCTTTATGATATATGCCTTACGTACTTCCATGTTTTATGTCATTGCCCAAGCTTTTTATGTTTAAACATTATGTTCATGTTTTTAAGTTCAAATGTATATGGTATGTTTTATTTTATCCATGATTACCCTTACTGAGCATTTGAGATCACCCTTTTTTTGTTTTCTTTTCCCCAAGATATAAATAAAGGTTTTAGGTATGAAAAAAAGGGGAAGATATTTATGGGAGATTTTGAAGATCTTTCACCACGATTAGAAGATTGCATTCCAAGTTTCCAAAGACACTAAACTATTACGGTCCTTGTGTGTCTGTTTTTGTTATGTATTAAGTATTCCACTAATGTAATGTAATGTCCATGTACGTCAAGTCTTGGGTCTCTACAACTGGTATCAGAGGAAAGTTTTAGTCAACCTTTGGAATCTAGGATGCGAAAATGTTAGTGAGATCCCTAGAGATATTTATAAGGTATGTCTAGGGATGTCCCTAAGGATAAGTATACGTATAGGATATAGTCCTAGAACTACAGTAACGATCTTAGAATTTAACCTAAGATGTTAGATATTGAAGGTACTCCCCCTTTACTATATTGTTTTCCCTAGCATGATTTTTGCCTCTCACTCTATTCTTTTTGGAATTTAGAAAATTGTTAGAAATAGGAAGATTCACGATAGTGGAGGATATGACAGACAATGGAATTATATTATTCACGAGCAACCAAATGAAACGGGATTTGGAAGTCCAAACATCATTATTATGCCTAATCAGCAATCTCCTAATATGATCAATAATCTCAACTTTGGTATGTTTCCCGACTCAGATAATAAGAGAAAGATAGAGTTTCATGATGATCATAGAGGAAAGATAGTTCAATTTACCCTATGTAAATCATGTGGGAAGAGGCATCAAGGAGATTGTTTCAAAGGAACTGGAAGATGCGTTGGGTGTGGGAAAGAAGGACACAAATCCAGTAAGGGAAAAGGAAAAGGTTCAGTTAATACCATGGACAAGGATAATGGTATTGCTACGACATCAACAATGATTAGATGTTTTAAATGTGGAATGTATGGGAATTATTCAAACCAATGCCCTAAGGGAAAATCTCATGAAGAGAATCATCATGGTCATATGAGTAGTATTTATGTGGATGATGATGAGGAGACTATTAATGAAATATGAGATGAAAGAAATGATGAAGCTCAGTCAATGGTTTAAGAAGTTGGTGGAATGATTGTATGTTTATAAAGAATAATGTATGGTACTATGGAATAAAGAATCATCTAAGTATTGTTACATTATTGTCTTTACTAAAGTATTTGAAAATATGTTGAATGGTACCAGTAACCCTGGAAGGTTATTCAGATATTTTTAGAAAGTGGATTATATGCACATAATGAAGGAATAAGAAGATAATGAGATGTTTGATTGTATTCATGAGCTCATGATTGATATAAGGACTATGTAATATCATGGTTTGAGTATATAGAATTTTTAGGATTTTGGTTTGTGGAAAATGTTAACTTTTAACTGCATTCATGTTTTCACTAAGGTTCAATGGGTATTAATTTTTCAAGAGAATACATGATTAATGCCTTCGAATGTTTGGAATATGACCAACAAGACATATATTATGATATATGGGGATCAACGATGGTATTAACATGATTGTTATATGAAATCTCTGGTAATCATTTTCACTATATTATGAGAGTGGACTGCAGTATTATGGATAAGCCTAAAGATTGGAATGGATTATGTTGGACATAAGTTAGTATTGTAAAAGGATAGAAGTTTTTTTTCGATATTATTAATGGGATGTTATAGTAATGTAGTTTTAGAAAAAGGAAAACCTGTAGGACTGGCGACAACCCATCGCGTCGGACAATGCTGTAGGAATCGAACCCACAACCGAAGTGCGATTGGCCTTTATCGCCTACCACTGGCCAGCATGAAGTCCCTGTTTAGTAGAAACTATTTTTATTATATTAGGCAGTATGATATATGAAGTATAAGTCCATTTTAGGAACCATATATGATTAATCTCACTATAGATGGACTTATGTATTTTTGATAACTTTTATAACCTTTTGTTTGAGATAGATGGAATGACCCATAATTCTACCACAAGAGATGATAACACTTCACGAATGACAAATTCAACCTCATTTCTTTAAGAGATGAAGTGGAAATTGTCCAAAGAACGAACAACGGTGAGACTGTACCAAAATCACGAAACTATTTCTTCTATTTCCAATTTCACCAAATTTAGGGAAATGATCTTGAAAACCAAAAATGTTTTCCTATTGCCCTTATTTCTGTTGAATCAGATGGTACCTTAAATCATCACAAATCTATGGCTTTGTGATTGATGGATTTTTCATAGCCATGTTCTCTACCACTCTCCATCAGAACTTGATGGTTAGATTTTTCTTCCATATCCATATTTTCACCTATATTCTCCTACGTGGAAACCCAGTGATGAGTTAATTTGGGTAACCGTTACATTTCATACATTAGTTTTAAAGCCATGTTTTTGTATTCCTTTTTACGATGTGGGTTTCTATGAATAGTAAACTATTTGTAACCCTGACGAATTTCGAGGGAGAAATTCATTTTAAGGGGGGTAGAATGTAACAACCCGATATTTTATGATAAGTATTCTCTTTAATTTATTTGATGTCATGTGTTTTATGCTACAACAAGATTACCTTGTGCTATACTCCACACTGTATTAGCTTGAAGTATACACAACACAATTCTTGGATCGTGTTATACAGAATTTCAAGTTCATTTGATAGATGTTATTCTACGCAACATTGAGTGTATATATATATATAATCAATGTATAAATGAAAAATGGTTGGATTCTATTATAAAGAAACAAAAAAGGAGTCTTGCACTATACGCAACCCTGACTTGGCTGGCATTACACACAATCATGACCTTCTTCCATAGCGTGTGTTGTACGCAATACCGGGTTTTACTAAACAACGATATGCTATTATAATATTATTATGAACTAGAATTTATGAATAGTATTAACTAAATTTTGAAATTTATAACATTATTATTCGTCTTACTCATTTTCTAGAACATGGTATAAGAACAAAATAAATTTTTCAGGTAAAATAAGTATTTTTCAAAAAATGCAGTTTTGCCTCCTTTTGAAGGTGCACCGACATTAAATTTAGTTTCTGACATGTTTATAAGTTCAATTTTATAAAATAAAATTATTCTTTGGAATCAGGATATAAAATATTACCTTGGATAAAATTTTCATATTATTCTGATAACTTTCATATTTTAATGAATAGTAAAAACACGTTATATTTTAATTAAAAACAATTTTTTCATCGTAATAACTTATGTGGTTAAATTATAATATTTAATGGTTTTAAATTATAAATAGAATATATTTTTACCATTTAATATAATTTATTTCATTATCATTGATTTTAATTTGAATTCGTAGGTTAAATCAATTCAATCTTTTGCAATGATTTAAAGAAAAACCCGGTTTCTTTCAACTATGGGATTAATTTTAATTTAATTTCTGCAACTTTTGGGTATTGAATTTGGAAAAATGGATTAAATATTTGAAATCAGTGGGTCCAAATTATGTTAATAAACTACTTTTTATTTTTCGGAATTCTGAATAGTAACTATGGTAAATTTTATTTACCATAGTTAAAGGTAAATCGGGTAATTAAGGGTAAATATAATATTATAAAATCACACTAACACATGAAAAAATTCTATTGGATGACTAAAAGTAGACCCATATAACCTAAAGATCTTATTAGAATCATTTTATGGACTTTTGACCATGAATATAATTTAATTATTATTAAAACCAAAGAAAGTGACAACATGTCACTCTCTTAAATCTTATAAGTATAATAATTGTAATTTAGTGATAAACATCATAAAACATCAAACATGAATAGTCTCCAGAAATATAATAAAATTATCTACATCATGATAATTTATTTAGTATTTTTAGGGATTAAATAATTTTCATTAATGGTGATACATTAATGATACAGAAATTATTTATTAAGTGAAAAATCTTTAATATAGTTTTTATTGAAATAATAATACCATTAAAAGGCCCAAAAACCTGACCAAAACTTATTGGTAGTGTATATCTACACGTTAATCATCCAATGACCTAATATATAACCGTTTGGAGCCTTATAAAAGTGATTATGACACTTATATTATTTTATTTTAAATGATACCAAAGTTGTCACCTTCATAATATAATAAATATAACAATTTAAATATTGTGATTTTAGATGATAAATTCGGGTACAAGTATTATTGTGAAAGGTAATAGATTTATCTTCATCATAGGATATTATTTTTAATTTTTATGCAACAAATACATATATTAAATAATTATACAAAAATGTTGTAGTAATTATTTTATTAAGAGATAAACCAAATAAATGGTTTTAAAAATAATAAAATAAATATTATATGAACTATTTAATGTGATCCACTAATTTTATATATTCATATGACCTTTTATGAATCTATTAAAGCTTTTAGTTCAAACATATCTTTGGTATATATTTTATTTAAATTTAAATAAATGAATAGTGTCAAAATTGACACTATTGTTATTTTATAAAAATAACATATTATAAAATTTTTTAAAAATCACAAAAATATTTAAAAATTATAAATTTAAATTTATATGGTCTAAAATGTTATAAATTAACTATTTATGGAAAATTCACAACAAATAAGTGATTATTTGTTATAATTTAAAATTTAGTTTTTTATTACCAAAAATAAACTTAAATAGATTAAATAAGGATAAATCAAAATGATAAGGTTTTAAATAAGATCCAAACATGTCTAAATATTATTGGTTGATTCTATTAAAACCCTATATCATATAATCTTAGAATATGAGTCATTTTTTGAGGTTTTTAAGTGGGTTTAGATTTATTATAAATTAATATTTTTAAGAATTTTATAGGTGCCCCTCTCCTCCCTTATAAAAGGGAACCTCCTCCCTCTCTTAATAACACCACTTTGAGCCTTAAATCTCGGTCAAACCCTGCCAATATCACTTCTACACTTCCCTAGAAACATCCAAGAGGTTCTAGTATTCTTCAAAGACCAATCTTAGTGCCCTAAGAGGAGGTTTCAAAAAGGCGTGTTGAAAGAAGAGGTAATATCCGTTACCGATTCTTTCAACTTTATTTCTTATTCAAATTCTTATTCTTTAGTTGTTTCATTATGAAGTAATAAAATCAGTATCACTAATATACTGATATATTATTATACGTATCACTATCTATCCATCCTACGAAAAATGAAATCACCGCGCGTGCGTACGTACGGAATACTGTCTCCACGCCATGGTGTAATCTATTTTCCACCATCACCTTACTTGTATGGGTATAATGGTTTAAATAATGACTATATACGATTATTGTAAAGTGATATTGATTCTTAAATAGTATACATACACTCCAATACAATTCCATGATCATGCGAATGATATCATCGCTCGTGCGTACGTACGGACTACCGTCTCCACGAACGCGATTGGATTCATTTTCCATGATTAACCATTCAAGAATTATTATAAAGTATATATAAGGAATAATAATGAAATATATGGAATAATAATGATACTATATTTATGTATATATATATATGTATGTCATCTATTTAATTTCATTCAACTCAATAAGGAAACGAAAATAGCGTTCATGCGTACGTACGACCTTCCGCCTCCATGAATGGTGTATTTCTTTCCATTTATCGATCTATTATATATATGTATATTCTTAATATATATTATATATAAATCATTTTTTATATTCTGGAATTAAGTAATCATGATCTAAGTAATCATATGAATAATTACAAGTCAAAACACGGATGACAAATGAAACAATTTTAACCAAAACGCTCTTTAACATTGAATTTACAAAAGAACGGGTAATATAAAGTCATAAGTGAACCATATATGATATCATAACAATGAATATGATTATGTAATAAGTCAATAACATTATTTAAATCATTATACAGGAGTTTCGGACACTTATGAAGCAAATCGGACCTAAGGTAAGGGATAATGTTGCAAATCTCATTTTTATCCGAGATTTCTTATTCTTAAGTATTTACTGGGGTTATTTCTATCATCCATGTCCACATTTTATAAAAGTGTTTTCATGTATGTTTAAAGTCTTTTTTACCCATTTTTGACTTTTACTACATGGTATGTATGGAATCTTACTATTACGAGGTACTTTTTGACTTTTCCAGAAAAAGTACAAGAAGAATGTTTTTTTAACTTATATGACACGAACAGATTTTTACGGTTTTAAAAAGCCTTATTTGCATGAATCTTCTTTCAAAATATTTCATGAATATTTTCAACAAAATATCTTTCTTTTGAAATAGCATGACATTTTGTGAAAAGAAAATTATTTTGAAGATGAAAGAATATTTTCCTAAAGAATTCATTTCAAGTGTTTTATCAAAACCATTTTTCAACTAAGATGACATTATTTCTTATGTGTATGTTTCAAGTATAATGTCTCTATGATTTACATGGTTTCACTTTTATTGTTATGAAATGATATCTATTTCATTTATATGGATTATGTGATGATGGGATGATGTTTATGAAACCCATTTTATTCGTTGGGTTATTATGAATGATGTATGTTTTTTTTGTGGCACAAGTAAGAATGATTGAATTACGAGATGGGTGGGACCTATATCTCCCTCCAAATAATTGGGTAGAGATTTATATCTCATGATATAGACATGGCTGGAATTGCAAGTCAAACCGGTTTAGTAATACTGGACTGGAACGAGGAGTGAACTCGATTCAGAAAGGGACTTTGTCCACTAAGATGGTTTTGGCAGCAATGCCTTGGCTACTATGGAAATCATATCATGAGATTAATGGTTTCCACAATTACATGTTTTATTCCCTTTATATTTTATCATTCTTAATGTTTATTTATGATATATGCCTTAATTACTTCCATTTTTTATGTCATTGCTCTAGCTTTTGATGTTTAAACATTATGTTCATGTTTTTATGTTCAAATGTATATGGTATGTTTTATTTTATCCATGCTTACCCTTAATAAGAATTTGAGCTCACCCTTTTTATGTTTTCTTTTCCCCAGGATATAAAGAAAGGTTTTAGGTATGAAAAAAATGGGAAGATATTTATGGGAGATGTTGAAGATCTTTCACCACGATTAGAAGATTACGTTTCAAGTTTCCAAAGACACTAAACTATTACAGTCCTTGTGTGTCTGTTTTTGTTATGTATTAAGTATTCCGCTAAAGTAATATAATGTCCATGTACATAAAGCCTTGTGTATCTACATATATTGGGCCGAGAATACCCATTATAGTATTTACTGCAACATTTGTGGGTCATTATGATGTCATAAAACACAAATTTTATTTATACGGTATTCAATTTTTACCCAAAAATTTTACTATCTCGGAAAATTATAAAAAAATCACCATTAGATAATTTTGAAATCATGATTCCAAAAATAATATTCATTTTATCTAAATAATTTTATAAATATATTAATTTTTACTTTTAAAATAAAAACCAATATTTATTGAAAATTGTCAGGATTTGAGAAAAACAGTTTTCAAAATTTAATAAAAATTACATTTGACTTCATAAATATTATGTGATCATTTATATTTGATAAAAGTAATTAAATAATAATATTTTATTAAAATATTTTTCATTTTAAAAATACATTAATTAATCAAAATAGATTTCTTATTTGAATTTGAATATTAACCAAAAATACTATCTGTGCTTTAAAAATCATTTACCAAGTAACAATAATTTATTGAAAGTATCATTATTATAAAAAAAATATACAAAATAATAATGCAAGGATCTTGATACATATCCCTTTATTACAATAGCATACTCCCTAAGAGTAAGGTGTGCGATAGTGGGGCTTTCTTGGGGTCGTTGGGTGAACATGGTTTTTGTTGTGATCTCAATGAGCTTGAAATTCTCCCGTAAATGGTTTCACTCATGCTTAAGTTTTTTGGATATCGGATTGGGATTGGTCTAGAGAAAAGCCCAAAAATTCTATATCCCTTGAAAGATATGATAAATTGTCTTCGTAAGGTACGATCCTATTGGTTGAGGTCATCACTTCTTTGTCTGTGTCAAAAAGATTTGTTAAACCCATATATTTATATTAGTTGTGTGATCACTGTTCAATAGCTATATCATCAAAGGTAATGATACTTATTGGTCATTTAAAATCAATTGGATATAATAAAACCAAATGATTTCATGTGTTTTCTATATCCATAAAAAATTAAAAGAAATGTAATTTTATTCATAAATGTCTGGGTTGTTACAAACTTCCCCCCTTAAGAAATTCTACCCTCAAAATTTCCTTTTCCCACACTAAAACAGATGAGGGTAAATCTGCCTCATCACTTACACTAGTTCCCATTTTGCTTCTTAAAACCAGTGGTTTCTCCACAACACTTTGACAACAGGAATTGCCTAATTTCATAGAACTTTTTCCCTATGATCTAAGATCTTCATTGGCTTCTCTTTATAGGAGAGTTCATTCTCCAATGGTACCACCTCTGGATTGAGTATATGTGATGGATCAGGTATGTACTTCCTCAAGAGTGATACATGGAACACATCATGTACTTGAGACATGTTCGGTGGGAGTGCTAGTCGATAAGCCACTTCACTGATGTGATCAAAGATCTCAAAAAGGGATTATGTACCTTGGACTAAAACATGCCTTCTTCACAAATTTCATAAATCTCTTCCATGGTGATATTTGGAGGATATAAATATCTATAATATCAAACTCTATGTCTCATTGATGGTTGTCAACATAGCTCTTTTTTTGTCGATGATCAGATTTGATGTGTTGTCGGATGGTCTTAACCTTCTCCACCATTTTATAGACCATTTATGGACCTAGAGGTTTTCACTCCCCAATATTATCCCAACATGTCGGTGTGCTGCACCTCTTACCATAAAGGGATTCATAAGTATCTATTTGGATGTTTGAGTGGAAACTATTATTGTAAGAGAACTCAATCAAAGAAAGATGTTGATCCCATCCTCCATTAAAGTCCATTAATCATGCTCTTAATATGTCCTCAATTGTGTGGATAGTCTGCTCAGATTGGGCATCAGTTTGAGGATGATAAGTTATACTAAAGTTCATATTAGTATTCAGAGCATATTAGAGACTCATCTAGAACATAGAGGTGAATCTTGGATCTCGATCAGATACAATCGATATTGGTACACCATGAAGTCTTACCACTTCTCAGATGTATATATATGCCATTTTTTCCAATGAGAAATCCTCTTGAATTGAAATAAAGTGTAAAGTCTTTACATGATGATCAACAACAACCCAGATAACATTGTTTCCTTTGTATTTCATTGGAAGTTCGATGAAAAAGTCCATGGTGGTGTTTTCCCATTTCCATGTTGGTATGGGCAGTGGTTGCATCATCCCCTTAGACTTGTGCCTCTCAGCCTTCACTTTATGACATAGTATGAACTTTGATGTATATTTGGAAATATTCTACTTCATGTTATCCCACGATTAATGTTCTCATAGATCCCAATACATCTTTTTGTTTCTAGGTTGAATGGAGAAATTCTAAATATGTGCATCATCCAAAAGTTATTTCTTTAACTCTGGATTTGATGAAATGTATAGTCCTGAGCCAAATCTCACAATCCCTTCTTAATTAACATTGAACTTTGAGGATTTATTTTTTCTAATAGTTTCCAATTTCTTATGAATTCCCACATCATCTTTTTTAGCATTCTTTAACCTTTCCAAAATAGACAGTTGAGAAATAATTTGTGAAAATATTGATGGTGTTTTCTTATTTATGATTATCATTTCCATATTCATCAAATATAATAAGATTGGATCCTTTTAAATTCTCATCAATGAAAAAATTGGTAGGTCCTTTCTACTTAGATCATTAGCCACCTTGTTCGCTTTCCCGGCATGGTAATGGATTAAGAAATCATAATCCTTGATGAAATATAACCATTTTCTTTGGTGCATGTTCAGATCTTTCATTGTGAATAAATATTTGGGACTTTTGTGATCTGTATATATTTTACACTTTTTCCCAAAGAGATAATGCTACCATATTTTCTATGCAAAGATCATAGTTACCAACTCCATATCATGTGTGGGAAATTTTTTCTCATGATTTTTCAACTGCCTTGAGGCATAGGCGATGACTTTTTCATTTTTCCTCAAATTCCACCAAGGAAAGTGTGATGAGGTTCGTCAAGAAGTTAAATCCACAAATTGTGAAAGGGGGATTTATATTCATGGGATGTAATAATTTCTCAATTTTGCATTCTCACTAACATACCTAATTCCATAATTTGTGGTGGTTTTAGGATTGTTCTACTAAACTTTCAAGATATAAAAGAATGTGTAGAACTATGTATGATAGCCCTACCATTCACTTTTTGATTTTATTTCTACTTTATCTGATATAGACTTATGGAAGATTATTTAAAACTATTAAACAAATATAGGGGAATCCAATGACAAAAAGTGATAACTTATAAATTACATTTATCTCCATAACCTATGAATTTCTAAGCTTCTATCTAAGTTATCCATGATATACTTCCTAACATATACTCTTTGGGGAATTTTCTCCCTGAATAATTGTTTATACAAAGATTATGAATGTACCAAAGCATATCCCTCAAGAGTTTCAAACCAAGAGTGCAGCAAGGCCCATTTTTGTGCACCAGTTCCCATTTGAGTCTTACTCAAAGTAGTGTTTTCTAGTTTTACCCCTAGATACATCTGTGCTAGATCCACCTCTACATGTTTGTATCCAGATAAGGATATATTTCCTTAATAAACCACTTACTCTATAATCACCAAAATTTAGGTATTCTTTTATTATAATTAGTCTTATACCACAGTCTTTCACTAGGGATTTCTAATCCTAATCCCAAAAATAACTAAACCTATCTATTGATGCCAACTATAACAACCCTAGTCTTTATTACACACATAAACAAGATTTATTACATAAACTTTCACCTAATAAAAACCAGAAGATTAATAGGTATAGTGTCTTTGAGGATTAGGAACATTACATGACAACTTAAGACATAAAATAAAAAAACTTTATTGAAACCCACTTTTACATGACCACAACATTCCTTCGTACATAGCATGGAATGGTATAACCTGAGAACACACATAATAAAAGGGTGATATATAAATCCCAGTAAGGGAATAAACATGGAATAACATAAATAATACAATACATTTTAGGTAATATACATATGAATGGATCATAATAGAAACATGAACATAAAGGCATGATATAGCATGATCATCATAACATGGAAATATACCGACAACTTAAAACACTGCATCCATAAAATAAAGGAATCAGGTAAACCCTTGTCCTAACATGATGGAAAAAACTTATATAAAGGAATTAGGTAAACCATGGTCCCAACATGACGTATCATGAATCTAAACATTTCCCAATGCATTGGAGCGCTATCAGGGCACACCCTTCATGAACATTTCAATATCATTCTTAAGTGTGCCACATAGATCATATAACATGGTTCATTCGACATCATCATTTATCCCATGATAAAGGAATTTTTAGTAAATACATTTAATTCCCCAATTAATGAGTCTATGTGTATAAATTTTAATACCCTTGATAGATAAATGGGTTTTTTATTCACTACATGATGATTTTGGCATGGAAAATCACGATGCAATTTTAAAAGCATAAAGGCGTCATATGGAAATTCATAAACAGTGTTGATGAGAGAGAAAGGGTTATATCATCATTTAGACATGAAATAGAAAGTAATAGGGACATTTAAGAACATTCCCTAACATAAGTAATAGGATATATAATTCTTAACACAATAAGGAGTCTTGAAGTAAGAGTAGAAATCAAAAGAACCCTGATGAAATTTCATCATAGTAACGGGTGTACATAAAGGATCATAAAAGGGTTAAATGAGAGTGGAAGGGGATATAATAATTTATAAATATAATAGAAATTAAGTGATAAATTCAATAACATATCCCAACATAGTAAGAAAGCAAATTAAAAGATGTAACATGAAAGAAATGATTGATAAGAGAGGAGGGTGGAAGACCCCTTACAGAATTTCAATATAGTAACAGGTGTGCTTAAAGGACCATAAGGGGGCTTGATGAAAGTGAAAGGAAGCTCTCATAATATATAAATCAAATTGAAATTATTTTATTCATGTAACATCATAACCCAACATATAAATATGGAACTTAAGAAGCATAATGTAAAAGAGTAGCTTGAATGGAAATGAGAAGAGTGAAATACCTTATGGGATTTTGGCATAGTAACGGCTTAGGTATGGGTCCAAATGGGGGAGGATAAATGATAGCTAATTGAAATAAAATAAAATGGATAATAGGTAATTTATTATAAAAGGATTACAATATATCCAATTTAAATTAAAAAGACTAATTTCAAACAAGGTTCTTGAATTGAAAGGAAGGGAGGAATGAGATGATCCCTTACTTGGATGTGTGATCCCAAAGTCTTGGGAGAGGCTTATTGGGAGCTTGGGGGTTCCTTGGGAGGACTATCGGTAGTATGAGGCAAAGTTTGGTTGAGATTAAAATGGTTTGAGTGAATAAAAATGGGTGATTTTGTGGGTTTATATAGGAAAGGTGGGAGAATTCTTTATTATTTTGGTTTTGGACCCTACACACTAAAATATTAAAAACCAAAAAACAACCCATGGTTTTTACCCATGGTTTCTGGAAAATTGAAGTGTAAAAAAATATTTTATAAGTCCATGGTCCTAAGATATTAAAATAATTTCCTTGCTTATGTGAAGTTGAGTCACACCATCAAGGAAATGAATTTAAAATCATAAAATATACTGTACATTTTGGAGGATTCACTAAGGATTTAAAAAATAGGTCAAACAAATCAAAAATAAAATTTTTTTAATGGTAAAAAATATATTGGTCTGATAATACCCATTATAGTATTTATTACATCATTTTGGGTTCATTATGATGTCATAAAACACATATTTTATTTATACGATATTTAATTTTTCACCAAAGATTCGATTGTCTTAGAAAATCATGAAAAAATCACCATTGGTTAATTTTAACATCATGATTCCAAAAATAATATTCATTATATCTAAATAATTTTCTAAATATATGAATTTTAAATTATAAAATAAAACCCAATATTTATTGAAAATTGTTAGGTTTTGACAAAAATAGTTTTCAAACATTAATAAAATTTAAATTTGACTTCATAAAAATATGTGATCATTTATATTTGATAAAATTAATTAAATAATAATATTTTATTAAAATATTATTTATTTCAAAAATACATTAATTTATCAAAATTTATTTCTTAATTGAATTCAAATATTAACCAAAAATATTATATGTGCTTTAAAATCATTTACAAAGTAACAATAATTGAATGAAATGATATTAATTATTCTACACAAAAATAATCTACAAAATAATAATGTTATAATCTTGATACATTTCCCTTTATTACACCCGCATAGGCCCTAAGAGTAAGATATGAGATTGTGAGGCTTTATTGGGGTCGTTCAGTGAACATGGTTTGGGACGTGATCTCGATGAGCTTGAACTTCTCCTGTAAATAGTTTCATTGATGGTTAAGTTGTTGGATCTCATCTTGGGATTAGTCTAGGGAAAAGACCATAAATGTTATCTCCCTTGGAAGCTTTGATAAATGGTATTCATAGGGTACATCCTAATGGTTGAGGATATCACTTCCTTCTTGTTAAAAGGATTTGTTAAAACCCTATATTTATATTAGTTATGTGATAATTTTTCAATGGCTATATCATCAATGGTAATGATACTTAACGGTCATTCAAAATCAATTGGATATCATAAAATAAAATGATTTCATGTGTTTTCTATATCCATAATAAATTAAAATAAAATGAGTTTTATTCATAAATGATTGGGTCGTTACAACCTTCCCCCCTTAAAAATTTTCACCCTCAAAATTTCCTTTTCCCACACTAAAATAGATGAGAGTAACTCTACCTCATCACTTCCTCTGGTTCCCATGTTGCTTCTTCAAACTTTTGGTTTCTCCACAACACTTTGACGAGGGGAATTGTCTTATTTCATAGAACATTTTCCTTACGATATAAGATCTTCACCAGCTTCTCTTTATATAAGAGGTCATTATACAATGCTACCAACTCTGGATTTATTACATGTGATGGGTCAGTTATGTACTTCCTCAAAAGTGATACATGGAACACATCAATACTTGAGATAGGTTTGGTGGGATTGCTAGTTGATTGGCCACTGCTCTGATACGATCAAGGATCTCAAAAGGGATGATGTACCTTGGACTAAGATTTCCCCTTTTCTAAAATATCTTAACTCTCTTACATTGTGATATACAATGGAAAACCATATCTCCAATATCAAACTATAGGTATCGTCGAAGGTTGTCAGCAAAACTCTTTTTTTGACTTTGAGGTCCTTTGATGTGATGTTATATGGTCTTAACCTTCTCCACCATTTCTTTGACCATTTTTGGATGTATAATTTTTAACTCCTCAACTTTATCCTAACATGTTAGTGTTATACACCTCTTCCCATAAAGGGCTTCATAAGGAGCCATTTGGATGCTTGAATGGGAACTATTGTTGATAGAGAACTCAACCAAATTAAGATGTTGATCCCATCCTCCTTTCAAGTCCATTGAGCATACTCTCAACATGTCCTCATGTGTTTGGATTGTCCACTCAAATTGTCCATCAGTTTGAGGATAATAATTAGTAATAAAGTTAAGCTCAATATTCAGAGCATATTAGAGACTCTTCTAGAACATAGAGGTGAATCTTGGATCTTGATCAGATACAATCGATAGTGGTACACCATGAAGCCTTACCACTTCTCTAGTGTATATTTTTGTGAGTTTATCCAATGATAAATCCTCTCAAATTCCAATGAAGTGTGCAGTCTTTGTAATATGATCCACAATAACCTGGATTGCACGGTTTCCTTTGGATTTCTTTGGAAGTCTGATGACATGGTCCATGTTGTTCTTTTTTCATTTCATGTTGGTATGGGTATTGGTTTCATCCTCCCGTTAGACTTATGCCTCTCAACCATCACTTTCTGACATACTAGGAACATTTATGTATATTCAGACATCTCCTTCTTCATGTTATCCCACCAATAACGTTCTCAGAGATCCTGATACATCTTTGTGTTTCCTAGGTGAATGGTGAAATTTAAACTATGTGCATAATCTAAAAGTTCTTTCTTTAACTCCAGATTTGATGGAACACATCGTCTTGACCCAAATCTCACAATTCCTTCTTCATTAACATTGAACTCCAAATATTTCACTTTTTTGATAGTTTCCACTTTCTTCTGAATTCCCAGATCATCTTTTTCAGCATCTTTTAAGCTTTCCAAAAGATATGGTTGAGAAATCATTTGTGAAAGGATTGATGATGTTCCCTTCTTTATGATTCCAATGTCAATATTTATCAAATCTAAGAAGATTGTATCCTTTTAAATTAAAATCAATGATATAATCATTGGGTCCTTTCTACTTAGAGAATCTTATACCTTGTTTTCTTTCCCAATGTGGTAATGGATTGAGAAATCATAATCCTTGATGATATCTAACCATCTTTGGCGCATGTTCAGGTCTTTCTATGTGAATATATATTTGAGACTTTTGTGATCTTTATATATTTAACACTTTTCCACAAAGACATAATTTCAACATATTTTCAACGCAAAAATTAAAGGTGCCAACTCTAGATCATGTGTGGGATAGTTTTTCTGAATAATTTTTAACTACCTTGAGGCATAGGTGATGACTTTGTCATTTTTTCTCAAATTCCACCAAGGTAAGTATGATGAGGTTCTCCAGGAAGTTAAATCCACAAATATTGATAGGGGAGTAGTTATATTCATGGGATGAAATAATTTACACATTTTTTGTTCTCACTAACATATCTACTTCCATGATTTATGGTGGTGTTTGGATTGTTCTACTAAACTTTTGGGATATAAAAGAAAGTGTAGAAGTATGTCTAATAACCCTTCCATCCTATTTTTGATTATGGTTATACTTTATCTTATATAGACTTAGGGATGAGTATTTTAAACTATTAAACACATAAAAGTGAATCCAATGAAAAAAAGAGATAACTTATAAATTATATTTATCAACTTAACATATGAATTTTTAAGCTTCGATCTAAGTTATCCATGATCTACTTACTAACATATATTCTTAGGGGAATTTGTTTTGTTCCTATAATAATGGTTCGTACTAGACTTATGAATCTACCGAAATATATCCCCTGAGAGTGTCGAACCAAGAGTGCTGCAAGGCCCATTTTCATTCAGTAGTTCTCGTTCGAGTCTAACTCAAAGCGGTGTTTTCATGTTTTATCCCTAGATACATCTGTGCCAGAGTCACCTCTACTTGTTCGTATCAAGATAGGGATGTATTTTCTTGATAAACCACTTACTCTATAATCACCAAAATTTAGGGATTATTTTCTTATACTTGGTTTTATCCTTAAGTCTTCCACTGGGGTTTTCTAATCCTAATCCCAAAAATAACTAAACCTATCCTTTGATACCAACTATAACAACCCTAGTCTTTATTTCACACTTAATCATGATTTATTACATAAAATTTAAATTAATACAATCCACAAGATCAATAGTTCTAGTGTCCTTGGAGATTAGGAATATTGCATGACAACTTAATACAAAAAAATACAACATATTTATTGAAAACTTATTTTACATGACCACAACAATCCTTTATACTTAGCATTAAATTGGATAACGAGAGGACATACATAAGAAAAGGGTGAGCTAAAAAGCTAAGTAAGGGAGTAAACAAGTCATAACATGAATAATACAATACATTTTAGGCAATAGACATATCATTGGAGAATAAGAGAAATATTAACATAAAGGCATGATATATCATGATCATAATAACATGAAAATGTGGAAACAACTTAAAACCCAACATCATTAAAATAAAGGAATCATGTAAACCCATATCCCAACATGATGGAAAAGGTCCTATAAAGGAATTAGCTAAAAACCTATCCAACATGACATATCATGACACTAAACATTACCCAATGCATTGGAACGCTATCAGGGTGCACCCTTGAGGAATATTTCAATCTCATGATTAAGTGTGATATGTAGATAATATAAAATGGATTCATTCAACATCATCATTTATTACATGATAAAGGAATATGGAGTAAATATATGTAAGTTCCCTATCAATGAGTATATGTGAATAAAGTTGAATACCCTTAATAGTGAAATGGGTATGGTATTCACTATATTATGATTTTGGTATGGAAAATTATGGTGCCATTTTGGAAGCATAATGGCGTTATATGGAAATTCATAAAATGGGTTGATGAAAGAGAAAGGGGTATATCATCATTTAGACATGAAATGTAAAGTAATATGGACATGTAAGGACATTACCTAACATAATTAATTGGATATATAATGTGTAACATAATAAGGAGTCTTTAATTAATAGGATAAATCAGAAGAACCCTTATGAAATTTCAGCATGGTAACGGGAGTACATAAAGGATCATCGGAGTGATAAATGAGAATGGAATGGGATATAATCATATATACATCTAATGGAAAGTAATTGATAAATTTAATAACATATCCCAAAATAGGAAAAAGGAAATTAAAAGATATAACATGAAATAAATGCTTGAAAAAAGAGGAGGGTGGAAGACCCCTTACGGAATTTTTGGTATAGTAACACGTGTGCTTAAAGGATCACAGGGAGGCTTGATGAGAGTGAAAGGAATATCTCATCATCTATACATCAAATGGAAAGTATGGGGATCATGTAACATCATAACCCAACATATAAATATTTAACTTAAGAAACATAATAAAAAAGAGTAGCTTGAATGGAAATGAGATGAGTAAAATCCCTTGCGGAATTTCGGCATAGTAACGGCTTAGGTAAGGGTCCAAATGGGGGTGGATAAATGATCCCTCATTGAAATAAAATAAAATTGTAAGTAGTTAATTTATTATAAAAGGATGGAAATATAACCAATTTAAATTAAAATGACTAATTTCAAACAAGGTTCTTCAATTGAAAGGAAGAGAGGAAGGAGAGGATCCCTTACTTGGATGTGTGATCCCAAAGGCTTGGGAGAGGCTTCTTGGGAGCTTGGAGGTTCTTTGGGCAAACTTTAGGGAGTATGGGGTAGAGGTTTTTTCAGATCCAAATGGTTTTAATGAAGATAAATGGGTGATTGGGTGGGTTTATATAGGAAAAGTGGGGGAATTGTTTATTATTTTTGTTTTGGACCCTACACACTAAAATATTCAAAATCACAAACCAACCCACTATTTTTTCCAATAGTTTCTGGAAAAGGGGAGTGGAAAAAATTATTATATAATTCCATGGTCTGAATATATTAAAATATTGTCCTTAATTATATGTAGGTGAGTCACACCCCCAAGGAAATGAATTAAAAATCAGAAAATATATTATACATTTTGGAGGATTCACTAGGGATTTATAAAATAAGTAAAAGAAATCTATAATCGCATTATTTTTATTTTAAAAAATATATTGGGCACATAATACCCATTATATTATTTATTACATCATTTTGTGGTCATTATGATGTAAAAACACATATTTTATTTTTACGGTATTTAATTTTTACCCAAAATTTCGAATGTCTCAAATAATTGTGAAAAATTAACCATTAGATAACATCAACATCCTAATTCCAAAAATAATATTCATTTTATATAAATAATTTTCTAATTATGTGGATTTTCAGTTTTAAAATAAAAACTAATATTTATTGAAAATTTTCAGGTTTTAACAAAAACAGTTTTTAAACTTTAAAAAAATTACATTTGACTTCATAAAATTTTTTTGATCATTTCTATTTGATAAAAGTAATTAAATAATAATGTTTTATTAAAATATTATTTATTTCAAAAATTCATTAATTTATCAAAATATATTTCTTAATTGAATTTGAATATTAACCAAAAATACTATTTGTGATTTAAAAATCATTTACAAAGTAATAATAATTGAATGAAAGTATATTCATTATTATATACAAAAATAATGTACAAAATTATAATTTTAGGGTCTTGATACATGTTCCTTTATTACACCAGCATACTCTATATGAGTAAGGTGTGTGATGGTGGGGCTTTCTTGGGATCTTTCAGTGAGCATGGTTCGTCAGAATGGCCCTAAGGCCTTAATTTTTTTTTTTTGAAAATCCACCTTTTAAGGGGTGAGGTGGAATTCTTAGAAGACCTGAAGGCTTAGAGACAATTACATGAACTGTAGGTCTTAGAGGGAATCACCCAGACAAGACAACCTGCAACTTCTTTTCCATAACATATGTCATGATATCAGCACTCTACCTTTGCAAGGCTGGTCAGCTGGTTGTCCTATGCAAAGCTGTAGAGGCCCGGTACCGATGGAAAATCCATACCCTCTCATTCTTCCAATTCCGATTATCTATGCTCTAGTATATGAGCCTGCCCTGAATCCTCCTTTTAAGCCTTATCCCTTGTAGTCTCACCGGTACATTTTCATTTTCATGTGTCTCGAAGGCCATGGGGTGGCCCAAAGGCATTAAGGAGGCCCGAAGGCCTTGAGAATCAACTAGCCCAAAGGCCTTGGGTGGCCCAAAAGCCTTGCAGGACCCAAGGACCAAACCGGTGGCCCAAAGGCCCAGATGGATGAATAGTTCTAACTGCTACAGTACCAAACAGTACCTGCTACAGTGCCTACTACAATACATGATACATTGCTTCTAAAGTACTTCTATATTGCTTCTATAGTAACCCAAAAATACTCCTCCACCTGGATTTGATCTCGGGTCTCTTGGATGCACCTACTGATTCCTCACCAACCGGGCTAAGGCTCATGTGCATTCAGTTAGCATGGTTTGGGTTGTTATCTTGATGAGTTTGGACTTCTCCCATAAATAGTTTCGCTCATGCTTAAGTTGTTGGATCTTGTCTTGGGCTTGGTTTAGGTAAAATACTAGAAATGCAATCTCCCTTGGAAAGCTCTGATATGGGCTTCATAGGGTATGATCCTACTGGTTGAGGTCATAACTTCATTGGTCAATGTCAAAAGGATTTTTTAAAATCCTATATTTATATTAGTTATGTGATCATTATTCAACAGCTATATCATCAACGATAATGATACTTAACGGACATTTAAATTCAATTAGATATAATAAAACAAAAGTATTTCGTGTTTTTTTCTATATCTATATGAAATTAAAAGAAAGGTAATTTGATTCATAAATGATCAGGTCATTACATACACATCCCAACCCAAAAAACCCAACTGACTAGGTTTCAAACGAGAATGTGAAAATACCGGAAGGGAGTTCCCAGTCCCCACAGGATAGAGACTAGAACCTAGGCATCAGACAATGAAAATAGGGAATGATTTCTCTTAACTTGAAACTAAATATATGGAACATAAATATAGATATAGAAAAAATAATAACTAGAAGGAAATATGTCATAAACCAAAGTGCCAACGATAGCGATACAACCTAAAAGCAGACAAACAAAAACCCAAAGTACATGTCTAATAACCAAAAAGGACAACTAAAACTAGAAACTACTACTCTATATGATATGTGGATAATGTACCACCATCTCACTACCATCTATTCATACCAATCTATCATAAACCTCATGGCCTCACTGTGGTGATTTTCCCTTTTCTGCATCATAAGATAATATAAGGTCTACACAGCCCTAAGTGAGTGTACATGGTGTGAGCTAAACAGGATTAGTAGGATCTCACCTAGGTGTTCTATATCAAGTCTCTGTACAAAAAATCACAAATTCTCAATTTAAAGAAAACATGGAATGATAAGTAGTTAGATGTATTTTATATCAAAAACATGGTAAATAGTATGCCCTTTTTTCCACAGTTCCAAAACAAGCTAGGTAAAACATGTTGGAGTTGGTGGCCTAGAACCAACTACATTGTACTTTATTCATTAATAAATAACTTATCATATCTTGATTATTCTTCTGTGTGATAATTCATTAGATAATTTCCTAAGGATAGCTGTTGCATTAAAGGGCCATAACGGATCACTGCTATGATGAGAACCCGGAAGTGCCATAACACTATTCTTGAATATATGTTCTATGGACGGATGATGTTATTTGAGGGACACAAATAATACAGTCCATTAGGGGTGAGGACTCATAAAACTTTGAGGCACCTTCTCATGGTGTGAACCCTTGGTAATATCTAGGAGGATATTATGAGAACGAGACTCACCAGTAAGAAATCCACATTTCATAGTGTCATTGCATGTTCTTATCTGCGAACGTGTGTATTGGTCCTTAGAATTTAAGATTATTGTTAATGGGTATTACAACTCACACACTTAGATGTATTGACGAAAACTGTTATGACACACTATTCTCAGCGAGGTAGGATACGTTGGGTGTGTCACGAGTGATACTACATTAATATATAATGCAAGAAAGGATTTGTTCTTTCTGTTCCATAATGGAATTAGATATATCAGGCCCTTTGATGGAATTGATATAGCCTAAATAAATCCATGGCTTTGGTGATGAATGGGAAAGTTCAATTTCGAAAAGTCAAGTAATGAATAATCAAGCACATTGGTTGATGGAACTAGCATGAAACCCGCTTGATTTTAGATATCTCTTGATTCGAGATATCAAGACAAAGGGATTATATTACACGGTAAGAGTTCGTAGAAGGTGACATGTCATTGTAGCGTTAACGTCTTTCTCTATGGGTGCTTTGGTGTGTTTCTATACTCTAACCATTAAATTTAGGCAGTCTCCATCTAATGCCACTGAGAAAGAGGCCTAGAGGGTCACACACGTAGTGTGTCCATGTATCTCAGTTAAATATTAATTTAATAAGTTAAATAAATATTATTCCCGATTGTGGTTTAATAATTATTTAAGGATGGTTGATCACATTTATTTCGACACCAGTTATTCGAGAGAATATATTCTGGGCAAAATAATATATTTATTAGTGAGTAATGCAGTGATATTTATTTTAGAAATAAATAGTAATTATTCAAGGTTTAATAAATGTGGTGGAGGAAATAAAGAAAAATGGAAACACAAAAGTACACGCTGTGTATATTAAATATACACACCATGTATTTTTTTCTGGGAATTTATGAGAAATAAAATTATTTATTTAATTAAATAATATTTTGTGTAATTCACTGGATGCATGTCAGGTAATAATAATAGTCAATTGTTATTATTAGACATGGGTATTCCTAATAATTAAATGAAATAAACAAATGATTTTTGGTAATTAATTCATTTTATTATTCTATGTAATTAAAAATACCAATTATATATTTCTTATTAGCCTATAAATTTTTTGTGTGGTTGTGCCCAGCGGATTTGGAAAATCTCTCAATCCAAGAGAGAATTCATTTTCCATAAAGAATTCTCTCAATCTACGAGAGAGATATCCACCACCACTGGATCAAAGCGATCGAACGAGGACATCGCAAGTGAAGGCTCTTCCGCGCCAGCACCCAAAGATCCATTTGGCGACATCCAGAGATACGTGGAGCATGTGTGGATCACCGCTAGAGGAATCCTACACTTGGATTCTATGACACAATGACAGATCACATCAGATCGTGACTGAAAACATCGACAAGGAAAGAATTCCATCAAGGTAATTCTTTTCAATTAATTAAATTAATTATAACAAATATATGATGATCCTATCAATGTTTCTAGGACTTCCCTCTTTCTTTTTCATTCTTCATTATATTCTGAAGATTTGGAATTTTATTATCATAACGGATCTCGGATTGATCGTTATTAATGCTAAAATTAAAGTTTGGTACACCCACCAATGTGCTTCTGCTATGCCCGGAACCTACAAGTGGTGTCAAAGGGGTAATATCGTTGGTTAAAATTATTTATGTTTTTCATTGGTGATTTATGCATTTAATAATTTAGTTGTTTCAATTCAAGTTAATCAATCTTTAAAATATGAATCTCGAGATCTCTTCCTTCTCTCACATTTCTCGTTCACCATAAAATTTATTTTTTCTTTTAATTTTGATTAAAATAAAATAGAGGATCTCATCTGATGGGGAAAAATGTTCATGGCCGTACAACACTAGAATACATGGAATGTATTCAGAAGTACACTCCGTGTAGTCTAGGTTCAATTCATAGGGCTGGTCCGCCAAATCTGATCGTGTGTTGGAGTATTCCTAAGTCATAAATAACATCGTGTGTTGACCTGGAACAGGTGGCACATGGTTTCCGGATTACATGTTGTGTGGTCCACTAAGAACGGTGTGTAGTCCTTTCATTCTAGGGTTCGACCATGTACCCCGTACATGGCTTGACTAGTTGGAAATTGTGTAACACAGATACTATACAACATTTTTCCCAGTGAACACATTGTATACTCTGAAAATTTCGGAAGTACATCTACATGCCATGTCCCTGGGTGTGTACTTCGGATGGAAGGTGAACAAAAGTACACGCCATGTGGTCGGAAATACAAGCTATGTACTCATCCAAAATATGAAAATTAATTAAAATTTATTATTATATTATACAAACCCTTGAGACACGTACCATAGTGCATGCCTAAAGCTGAGGCACAACACGTGATAGCTATTTTATATATATGTATTTAATTTAACATCTATGTAATGTTCATTTATACTCATTGGGTAGTTATGAACGCGAATTCACTAGGTTTCCTCCAAGGCACAAGTTACATACAAATATAATTTTAAATGAATTTATTTGTTTAAAATTATGATGGATGAGAATGTCAAGGAAATTCAGAAAAAGGGTTTAAGATAAAAGGATTGATTAATTAAAGATAATTAATTGATTTAAGCATGATTTATCTTAAACAACAATTATTAGAGAATTGAATGCTAGTTTCATTTATTCATAAATATCATTGAATTTATGGATGATCATGATCTAGACCAAGACCTTTGTATGTGAATGGTTTCTTTTAATTTATTTATTTAAATTAAATTTGTTGGCCTGCGAGACTTCTCTTCATTAATATGTAGGGCTTGTGCGCCCAAGGATTATTTTATGTAAAACCCTGTTTTACTCCTCACCTGTGTGTGAGATAATGGTGTATGTAATGGATAGAGATCCCAAGCTGGTGGAGGCAGTTCAAGTTAGGAGACAAGGTGAAACCAATCCAAGGAGATACAAAGGTAGATAGGTTGAAAGCTGTAAATACAAACCCAAAATTTTCAAGGTGATTCTCCCCTAGGTCTTGGGTTAGTTTATCAACCACTAGATAAACTAACCAATAGAACAAGCTCATGATCATAATATTTATTTTATTTCTGTCAGTTGCATGGTTTATTTATTGTGGGTGTGTTTTCACGATCACACAATTAATGAATTAAACAAACAGGCAAGATGGAACTAAAATAAGACTGGCTTATGCATAAAATATTATCTTAGACATGGTTAATCATTTAAGTGTATCCCACTTAATATTAACAATCATGTAATCAAAGATAATAAAATATCAATTTACATATAAGGATAAAATCCCTCAAATAAATATTAATTTGGTACTGCCTTCCATAATCTTGGTTAGAATCGTACCATAGTTTAAAGTGCTTCACCGACCCTAGTTGGGGTGCTTTCAATTATCATGGAATTCTAATTCAAAGTTTTGGGATGACTTGACTTGGTTCGCATCAAGGGTTGAATTCCACAGATGGACTTGGTGTGATCAAGAGTCAAAGGTTGAGGAAATCCAAAAATAAAAGGATTTCAGGATTGGAGAGTCCACTTAGCGGATCAAGGAGCTGCGAGTTAATGCAGATGGCATTTAGAATGTCTACCTAAAACCCTTCAAGTTCCTTGAATAACCCTAGTTGGGGTAATTCAATGGGAAATATGGATCCTTTACACTAGAATATTTAGGAAATAGAATATTCTGAAGTCAATGGTGAGGGATATTGGATTTCGATAAAATAGTGGGAGATTAATAAGTATTAATTTATTTATTTGTCTCAGTTTTATCATAATAAAGTACTAAACCTTTTCTCATCTTAATTTGTAGAAACGGAAAGAAAAATGATTTCAAACATATCATTGTAAACCATAATCAAGAAGGAAAACCTTCTCATCGGCACCAATTTTTTAGAGTGGTAGAGGCATTTACACGTCATCCTTCACTATGAGAGGAAATTGTATGTGCTGGAAGAGCCTATTCTAGTTGCACCTGGAAAAGAGGCCAGTGATGAGAAACTATATCTCTCTATGAAACACATGGATGATTCAACAGATGTCCAGGTTTCCATGCTTTCACCCATGTCTAATGAGCTCTCAAAGCAACATGAAAACGTGGACATGTATAGCATGATGTCTCACCTTAAGGATCTCTATTAAGAGAAAGTGAGACAGGATATATATGAGATCTCCAATTCTTTGTTTACAACTATTATTGGAGAGTTTGTGCACATTGGGCCTCATGTAGTTAAGCTCATTAGCTACATTGAATGCCTAGACATCTTAGGGATTAAGTTCCCGAATGAGTTGCGTACAGATCTCATCCTATCATCACTACCCAAGACCTTCTCTAGCTTTATTGTCAACTACAACATGAGAAACAATGAGAAGAGTCTATCGTAACTTCTAACCTTATTTCTCTAGGAAGATAAGAACATGGGGCATGAAAAACTCACAATCCTTATGGTGAATAAGAAAATGAAGTGCAAGGAAAAGAGGCCAAAGACATACAAACGGTCGGAAGCCCCCAAGCGTCGTCCCTCTAATAAGGGGAATATCTAGAGGCAGGGAAAATAATGGGAGGCGGTATGTTTTTCATGTGGCAAGAAAGGCCACTAGAATAGGAATTGCATCCAGAAGTGTGGGGATGCTAAAGGTGTGTTCGTTATCAAGTGTAATCTTTCCATTTATACACATTGTTTATTAGATATAGCTTGTGGGGCTCAGATCTATATTCAAATGCGGGAACCAAGTAGATTTATAATGATTTCCATAGGGGAGGTGGATCTTTGATCTGCCAATGGCACGAGGCTGGCTACATTATCCATTGGTGATTACCGCCTCTCATTGCCAACTGGGATGATTTTGGTTTTAAATAACTGTTATTATGTCCCTTGTGTTACCAAGAACATAATTTCTGTATCTTTTTTGGATATGGATGGATTTATTTTCAAGGTTGGAAATAAGGGTTGTCTCTTTTATAATAACAACGTATGTTATTTTATGGCACATTTAAATGATGACTTGTATGTATTAAATTATGAAAACCAAGTGTTGGAAATCGATAACGAAACAAACTCACATGACTCATACATCACCCAGTTGTGGCATCACTCTGTCAGTCATGTAAATGAGAAGTTCTTGACAAAGATCCAACTAGATGGATATTTACACTCTACTGAGATAAAACCACTTGATTAATGTCACACTTGTTTACAAGGAAAAATGACCAAGCTTCCTTTTGATGGATAGGGTGAAAGGGCCACAGAGCTTCTAGGATTGGTGCACACAGATGTGTGTGGACCATTTCCAATAGAAGCTAGAGGTGGATATTCTTACTTCATTACTTTGACTGATGATTTGAGTAGATATGGCTATGTATACTTAATAAGGAATAAGTCAGAAGCCTTAGATAGATTTAAGAAATTCAAGAATGAAGAAGAGAGTCATCTTGGTAAGAAGATAAACAATCTTTGATCGGATCTAGGCAACGAATATCTGAACCAAGAGTTCATCGATCATCTACAGAAGTCTGGGATTCTATCCCAGATCACTCCTCCTTATACACCACAATGGAATGGTGTTAGTTAATGGAGGAACCACACATTTTTAGGCATGGTAAGTTCGATGATGAGTCATGTAGATCTTCCATTATCCCTTTGGGGATATGCATTACAGACTATATCATACACATTAAACCAAGTACCAAACAAGGGGGAAAATTGAATTATCTCTGAGTTATGGAATGGAAAGAAACTCATTTTTTCACACACACGTGTATGGGGATGCGAGGTATTTGTTAAGGCCTTCTCATGAAACAAAATAGCACCCCGGGTCATGAAGTGTATCTTTATAGGATATCCCAAGGAAATGAAAGGATAGTACCTATATAACCCTCCAGACAAGAAAGTGAATGTAGACAGACAAGCCATATTTCTTGAGAGGGATCACAGCCTCAAAAAGGATAGTGGGAGAAAGATTGACATCGATGAAGTTGATTCTCAAGATACACAGAAGTTATTACAAGTTCAAGTTCCACAAGTCCCCATAGAAGAGGTTCTAGAAAAAAAATTACTGCATAGGATCTCAAGAGAGGTAAGGGAAACAGAGAGATTTGGTTTCCTGGTCACCGAGGATGGTGAATCGTTATTTTTGTACAATGATGAACCTCTATCCTACGAGGAAGAATATAAAGATCAAGAAGCTACAAGATGGCAAAAAGATATGAATTTTGAGATGGATTCCATGTATTAGAACCAAGTCTAGGTTCTGGTTGATGAGCTAGTTGATGTAAATCATGTTTGATGCAAATGGGTATTCAAGAGAAAACTGGACATGGAAGGTCAAGTTAGCACCAATAAATCAAGGGTAGTGGCTAAATGATTCAGACAACATCAAGGAATTGACTATAATGAAACCTTCTTTCTAGTTGTCATGTTTAAATTAACAAGAATCATACTTTCCATAGCATCTTACCATGACTATGAGATTTGGAAAATGGATTGAAAAATAGCATTCCTTAGCGGGAACCTTCAGAGAAATGTCTATATGACACAACCAGAAGGGTTTGTGACACCAGGTGAAGCCAAATGGGTTTTCACGTTTCATAAATCCATTTATGGATTAAAGCAAGCATCCAGTTCGTGGAACATTCGATTTGATGAATCCATAAATGAATTTAGTTTCATTAAGAATGAATGTGAGCCATGTGTTTATAAATGGTTTAATGGGAATGCGATCATTATCTTGGTAGTATATTTTGGTGACATATTGCTTATTGGAAAATATGTACTAGTCTTACGGTCAGTTAAGGAATAGTTGAACAAGTGTTTCTCCATGAAGGACTTAGGTGAAGCAGCCTACATTCTAGGGATCAAGATCATCTGTGATAGATACAAGAGGCTACTTAGACAAAGTAAGGATACATACATTGACCAGATACTACAGATATTTAGTATGGAACAATCCAAGAGGGGATTGGTTCTAGTGTCACATGGCCTACTTCTTTCTAATAAAATGTGTTCTCAGACACAAAAAGAGAAAGATAGAATGAGTAATACCCTATAAGATTTTGATATAGGATCCATCATGTATGTCATGTTATGTACCAGGCTTAATGTTGCCTATGCACTGAGCATAGTAGGGAGATATCAAGAAGATACAGAAGAATAGGATTGGATTGGTGTCAAGACTATCCTTAAGTATCTGAGAATAACTAAGGACATGTTCCTAGTGTATGGAGAAGATGAGGAGTTTTTCATCAGAGGATATGTCGATGCTGGTTTTCAAATAGATCAAAACGATCTAAAGTCGCAATCTAGATATTTTTTCTGTCTCAATGGAGGAGCTGTGAGCTAGAAGAGTTCAAAGTAGCTGATTTTCGCCAATTCTATAGTGGATTATAAATATATAGCGGCTTCTGATGCAGCCAAGGAAGCTATCTGGATTCAGAACGTTTTCTAGAAGCTTGATATGGTGCTTAGAAGTAAAGATCCTATCATGTTGTATTGTGATAATATTGCAGTGGGGACTCTTGAAAAAGAACCAATGTCACATCAACAAACAAAGAACATACTCTGAAAGTATCACCTCTTAAAGGATTTCTATCAAAAGAGTGAAGTTACAGTGATCAAAGTGTCCATAGAAGAGAATGTGGTGAACCCCATTACTAAAGGCCTATCTCAACAGAGTCATGAATATCATGTGAGAGCTAGCGGGTTAAAGGTTGTTAGCAGTTGGTTCTAGTCAAAGTGGTATTCTATTGGATTTGGTGGCCTAAAACCAACTACTTTGTACTTTTTCCATTAATAAATACCTTATCACATCTTGATTGTTCTTCTGTGTGAAAATTCATGTGATAATGTCCTAAGGATAGCTATTGCATTAAAGGGTCATAGCGGATCCCTACTATGATGAGAACCTGGAAGTTCCATAGCACTGTTCTTGAATATATATTCTATGGCCAAATGATGTTATTTGAGGGACACAAATAATACAGGCCATTAGGGATGAGGACTCATAAAACATTGAGGCACCTTCTCATTGTTTGCACCCTTGGTAATATCCAGAATGATATTATGAGAACAGGACCCACTAGTAGGAAATCCATATTTCATAGTATCATTGGATGTTCGTATCTGTGGACATGTGTATTGGTCCTTATACTTTAAGATTATTATTAATGGGTATTAAAACTCGTTCACTTAGATGTATTGATGAAAACTATGATGAAACACTATTTATAGTGAGGTAGGATACGTTGGGTGTGTCATGAGTGATACTACATTAATAGATAATGCAAGAAAGGATTTGTCCCTTTTGTTCCATAACAGATGTAGATATATCAGGCCCTTTGATGGAATTGATATAGCCTAAATAAATCCATGGCCATGGTGACGAATGGGTAAGTTCAATTCCAGAAAGTCAAAGAAAGAATAATCGTGCACATGGGTTGATGGCACTAGCATTCAACCCGCTCGATTTGATATATCATGACAAAGGGGCTATATTACACGGTAAGCGTTTATAGGTGGTGACACATCATTGCGGTGTTAACTTCTTTCTATATGGATGCCATGGCGTGTTGCTAGATTCTAACCTTGGACATTAGGTTGGTTCCATCTAATGCCACTGTGAAAAAGCCCAAGAGGGTCACACAATAAGTGTGTCCAAGTATCTCAGTTAAATATTAATTTAACAAGTTAAATAAAGATTATTCCCAATTGTGGTTTAATAATTATTTAAGGATGGTTGATCGCATTTATTTCAACACTAGTTATTCATGAGAATATATTGTGGGTGAAATAATATATTTATTAGTGAGTAATGCAGTGATATTTATTTTAGAAATAAATATCTAATATTCAAGGTCTAATAAATGTGGTGGAGGAAATAAAGAAAAATGGAAAAACAAAAGTACATGCCATGTATATTAAATATACATGATATGTATTTTTTTCTGGGAATTTATGAGAAATAATATTTTTTATTTAATTAAATAATATTAGGTGTAATTTGCTTGGCGCATGTTAGGTAATAATAATAGTCAACTGTTATTATTATATATGAGGTATTATTAAGAATTAAATGAAATGAATAAATACTTTTTGGTAATTAATTCATTTTATTAATTTATGAAATTAAAAATCCCAATTATATATTTCTCATTAGTCTAAACATTTTTTGTGTGGTTGTGCACAACAGATTTGGAAAATCTCTCAAGCCAAGAGAGAATTCATTTTCTACCAAGAACGCTCTCAAGCTACGAGAGAGAGATCCACCTCCACCGGATGAAGGTGATTAAAGGCGGAAATCACAAGCAAAGGCTCTTCCACGCTAGCACCCGGAGATCCCTTCGGCAACATCCAGAGATACGTGGAGCACATGTGGATCGCCGCTAGAGGAATACTACACTTAGATTCTAGGATGCAACGATAGATCTCATCGGATCGTGGATGGAAACATCAATGAAGAAATAATTCTATCAAGTTTATTCTTGTTAATTAATTAAATTAATTATAACCAACATATGATGATCCTATCACTGGTTCTAGGAATCCCCTCTTTCTTTTTCATTCTTCATTCTATTTCGAAGATCTGGTGTTTTATTATCGTGATGGATATCAGATTGATCTTTATTAACGCTAAAATTAAAGTTGGGTACACCCACCAACGCACTTCCAAAACATCTGGAACCTACAAAATAGTTTCAAAACATAAATCCAGCAAACCATTTTCATTTATCAAAGTAGGTATATTAGCTCCAATATAGAACAAGCTAAAGCACAATGGTAAAACATGCCTAAGATCGCAATGATTGGGATAACTAGATCACTTGTACCACAACAATAATTGAAGACCAATGTGAACTCAAGTCCCTAGAAATCATGCATTAAAGTTTAGAGAACAGAGAATCGCCCTAGAAAGTGAACCCCCTACAATGTCAATCAGATCCAAGAGCACATGAATCTACAATAAAATACATGAAACCACATATTAAGGTGAACTTTCCCACAAATTCAATAGACAAGCTCCAATACTAAACCCTCCACCGAGGTTCCCAAGTCTCCCATGTGGTGCATATATCAAATCAATTTTCAAATGGATTTTCACATTTCATAAACCATTCCAACCAACACATTATTATTCAAAACATACTTTGAAACCCAATTTCACAATTCATTTCACAATGCTATGAATAACACCTTTCTTTTATCAAAATAAAAGGGAAAACATGTTTTCTCAAAAACAAGTTTACACACGCAAACCAACAAACACATGGATCATGTTAATTAATTTATAAAACGACTTCTAAAACCAAGGGAAATTACAGTTTAAATGTCATATTCTAGAGACAAAACCACCTACATCAAAATCAGTTCACACACCAAGTGTGATAGGATACACACACCAAGAGTGAAAATGGAACAGAAGAGGAACGAACTGAGGTCATAACAATGATTCTCACATCTATGAATTGAATTCTATAAACAAAAGGGTTGGGGGAGAAGTTAAATCAACACATACCTTGAGAAACTATTGCACTGCACCACAACCAACACAAGACCCAACCTCCAGTAGATGATCTCATAATGGATCTAGAATAGACTGAAGAAGAAGCATCATCACATGATAAATGATCCCATAAATGCATCCCAGCACCGCTGCCAGTTCCCATATTAGTGAAGACAATGAGAATCCAACAATCACACTTACCAAAATAAGAGCAGCCAACCAAGACGGAGATCAAATCACCAAAAGGATGAGCCTGAAAGAGCAGAATCCACTTTCCAACATCTAGAGTAGTCCTTGGGTTTGAGGTAGATAGGAGGAAGTATAATGAGGGGAGCGCTACACATGCAACAAATCAAACCTATTGGGAAGAAACAATTCATAATGTGAGCAATCAATTCACAATTTGAATCCCTCGATTTTCATGTATGATGAATAAGGCATCACCTTAGTTAATAAAACCCATATGAAGTGAATAAAATTCATGTCATGAATGCTTTTCACACCATAAAACCAAACTCATGGCTCTTACCTAGGCCCCATTCACAGTGTGAATAGGCTCCTGTAGCCAGTGACCGGCAATTTCCATCATAAAACTCTCAAATTGCATCCAATATTCCCTTAACCCAAATTACAAACTCTTAAACATTAAAAAGAGAACGTACCTTAAGAAGGATGTTACATTAGACGTTTGCTTTAATTACTGTATGTATTTATTGGTTTGTTGTTGTCGGTTATTTAAGGTTGTTTATGTTGTTATTGTGTTGTTGATGTGTTGTTATTACTATATATTTTATGTGGGTATAGTCTCCCCACTATCAACTCATATACCAATGCCTCTTGTCGGCAACCTTTGGCACTCGAGGAGGCACACCTAAGGTCTAGTTGTGTACAAATTCAATTACTCTAAAGGGAGTCCAGTCAGGTCATTGATATGCTATCTTTTTTATGTACTATTGTATCATAATTATATTTTATTTATTTCTTTATTGAATTACTAAAATACTTATTGTTTTTTATTACAAGAACACACATCTTTTCTTCGAGCTGGGGGTGGTGTGTTTGACAACTGATACCCTGACCGATCCTTATTGGAAGGGGGTCCCAAGGACAACAGAATAAAAATGCACTCAATATTTGATGAATTGGATTGTTTTTAAGTTGGTTGAAAAGTGTAAATGTTTGTAATAAACATATCAATATAATTTTAATGTATTTATAATATAATTTTATATGTAATTCAGTTACATTTTATTTATTTTCTTGCTCCTGTGTGATGTTCGTATAGCTGCACACCACAGCAGTCATAGACTTTTATTAATGCTAGAGATTTCGTTGATAAAAATGTCTTTTATTACAAGAGATAAAACTGATAAAATATGAATTTTATCAGTGATTTCTTTAATGCTGATAAAATCTCACTTTATTTATCAACACTATCAACATCGATGTTTTTTTTAGTATCGGTCATGAAAAAAATGCACGCTAATAAAACTCTGATATGTAGTAGTGAACTTCCCATTATGTAACTACATGAGGTTTGATAAAATGTTTTTTTTACCTGTGATTACAAATCAGTTAAACATTATGCAATGTGTCACGTGAAGTTTGAGATTAAAATATAACTAGATTGGGTCAGATCGGTTTCACCTATCTGAATGGATACATCATTTCTAGAATTGATGTGATTAGAACTTTATATTTTTAAGTAATGAAATAGATGAAAATTCATGTGAAATCAAACACTTGGTCATTATTTTTTCAATCCAAACCGTTTCTTGTATCCCACTCTTTAAACTTCATTTTATACCATGAAATTAATGGCAAAAAAAATATAGTCATTTATAAGCACAACAAAAATAATTAATTACGATTTCTCCTGTCCATTTTTTTGTAGTTGATGGTGTGCACGAGGTGAGAGGGGACAGTGGCATGCAATTATTTTCATAAATAGAAGCTAGCAAACCAAATTTGGTAATTATGTATGCTTCTTTCGGAAAAGGCAGAGACCGCCATGTGCAGCCACCACACCATCGCAACAAATGTCATGTCCGACTCATTTATTACCAACTAGTCATCACCCGTGCATACACATGACATATCAAATTAATGGTTTTTCATTGAAAATATAATTGTATTTGTAAAAGTCACCTAGTAATAGTAATGTTTATTAATTTGTAATCAGATACTATTAGTACATATTAATAGAATAGAAGTGTAAAAAATATTGATACAACAAAATAAAATTTGAACATAGAAAGTATATTTAAGTTGTAATAAGTATTTTTTAGTAATAGTAGCTAGTGATTAATTATTTAAATACATTGATTGTCTCCAATAACAGGAATCCACTTTCTTCATTCTATATACATGTATCAATGAGGGAACTTATTTGAAATATATAATTTAAAAAATCTATATACAAATAATAACAAAAATAAATGTACTTAATTTACCTATATTGAACATTAAAATAAATAGAAAAACAATATAATGCATACAGAAATAAATTTATATAGAAAACGTACAAAACTGATTATATGTATATGCTTTTATAAAATAGTTAAAGAAATCATTGTGCTGGAATATGTAGATCAAACATTTAGAAAAGTAAAAATTGATATTAAAAAAAAGTTTTATACATCTGAAAAAGGATGTGTTGAGAAACACTTCAGTTGAGGGGTTGTCTCCATAAAATAATTTATTGTCATGTTTGAGAAGATATTTCCCATAGCAGTAGTCAATGATCAGCGCTGCACCAAAATGATGCACTACCATTAGTGATGTGCTGGTGTGGTTGATTTTCTGCTACCTCAAAACATCAAAATGGTAGTCCTATGGTAAAGATCAACTTCCTATTGTATCAACACTAAAACAGAAAAATATGTCAATCGGTTAAAATAAATCCAACCCAAATAACAGAAATGAATATAAGAGAGCAGAATAAATTAGTAATGTAGCATATAGAACGTGTTAAAACAGTTTTATTCAGTCATTTCCCCTTCCTCCAAACAGTAACTTCCATAGTAGCCAATATCAACATTTCACTGATTGGGAATTTCCCCATCCTGAAAACTTTGTGGTTACCCCTCCCATATTAATGAAGTAGTAAATAATAGAGCAGTGAGTTGAATATGTACATGTGATTCCATTCTTAGATCTAGGATAACCACATATATATTTGGATATCTGTGAGGTCCCATAAAAAGAGCGTGAGTTTGAATCTTGTACCAAAGTATGTGGACCTCTAGAACCATCCATTAGGGGTTTCCAGTCACTTTGGGTTCCTAGTTCATCATTGCTAGATCGAGTCATAGAAATCCTGGAAGCAACATACCCATCAATATGTCCCTTACTGGCTGGTTGGTTCTGCTCCAGTGAAATCAGAAAATGATTTGGATGTTCTCAATAGAAAACCTAGAGGAGTCATCCATGAAAAATTTTCAGTAAGAGGGCCATGGCACTTATAGTAAGGAAACAAACCAAGGATTCAAATACCATTGTTTGATTGCAACGATACTCACCCAGGAGCTCAATCCAGATAAATGATGTGGATGTTCTCGACAGACTAGCCACACACAAAAATAGGCATGAACAGGATGTAGAAGAGAAATGGTATGAAAATTTCATAGAAAAGATAAACATTTAAAGCATTGTCGAATAATTTTAAAATAGAAGTATTATGAAAGGGTAAGGGAGAAGCTGGAAATATATGTGATATGATCATGTGATTCTATCATGCTAATATGTTGATGCATTTCCAATGTATCATATGATTCCTAAATATGCATCTTCCATTTCATGATCTCATATCTCTTATGGGTGCAGTTTTCATTGATTATTGGGTGTGGTGTGTTAATATATATGTATAGCATGCTATGAAAGTTGAGTAATTTTACTATAGTTGATGGTGGTAGTGAGATAATTTGTATAGTGTAGAAACATTAAAAACTTTACAGCTCACGTCAACCTATTTTATTAGTAAAAATATCATATAATTAAACTTTATTATGCCTTATAACTCACCATTTCACAATCATATTGTACAGATCAACTCAAATTTAGTACTATTGAAAAAAAATTGTTCAGTGTAGTGGAAGACAACCATCAGAATTGTAAAAGATAACATGCTTCATTCCCATCTGCAACACCAAACCATCCAAAAATGTTTAAGAAGATTAAACTAAAACAGTTCGCAATTAACATGTGTTATTAGTAACATACTCAAAAAATAGACACTAATATGTCATCATAGGTCCCATAAATCAAAATGTTTCTAGGGACACAATTGCAACAATGAATTACTGCTCATGAGTGCCCCTCAAGAAACCATAAATCACTGCTTGAAAAGGCCCTGAACAATATACAATGTATCTGCATGCTAAAACCTTTCTTTATAGTGAAGATCAGTTTCAATTACATAAGTGTCCAAATAATTGGTATGAAAATGACTGGAAACTCGCTGCAATAATTGCATCATCAATCCCACCATCACTAAATTTTTGAAGACCAATTTCATCACCCTAGAGTACAACCTCACTATAGTAAATATGTTTAATTGAAATAACACCATTTAAGTGATAAATATAAAATAAATATAAAAGAGTAAGCATTCAAAATATAAATCTGAACAGGTAAATGAATCAAAAATTTGACACCTATGGAAGTGTAATGCATCAAAATATAGAAAGTATTATTCACTCAACACAACAAATAAGAGCACCGGTTTCACTTCAAAATTATTCAAAGAAATTATCACAATGATCTATAGATGAGATTGAAATAATCCATAAATTTTATGATGGTTGAACCTACAATTAGAAAGTGTATGGCCTCTATTTAACACGATATCATACATGATAAAAAACATGTCACATAATAATTCTCAGACATGTCCTTTATAAAAAGACATGTATATGGAATGTAAATAATGATGAAGTATTTACCATGATTATTGGAGAATTTATGAGTCGATTAAAATCCCTATATTAGAAAACATGTCAAAAATCATGAAAAGTAAAGAAAAATGGACAATTTACCATGATTAAGGGACCCACAGTTTGTAATTATCCATTTAAACTCATGGAAACATAGAAGAATAGATAAAGAACCCCTTAAATAAATTGAATCAACCCAGTTAAAACACATCATTACACAATGGGAGTGAATTGAAAAACATGTGACTGGAAAATAAAATATCATAATGAATTTAACAATCAAATGTTTGTGGGAATTAAATAAAAGTTATTTTAAATTATAATTAATTACCAGTAAAACTCCAAAATGTGGAAAGTAATGAGAATATCGTAATGAATTTAACAACCAAAGAATTTCTATTAAAAATTTACAACCAGTTTAATAAAGTAGTGTGAAATATGCATGTAGTCCAGCCAAATAAGGAATGTTTGGGGGGTAATTGGATGGAATGTCTGCATGTAAACCTATTATAATATCAGTCATCTGCTGAACGATCTTTGGATCTTCGCTGTAGTCGTCATAGCATCGACCCCATATTGGGTGTTTGCGGTCCTCTGTTAAAGATGGGGTGAAGAGGAATCTAATTAGAAAAATCACCAATTAGAAATATATTTATCCCAGATTCTATGCAATTTGATGAACAATTTGATTTGGATAATTACACCTATACATGAATCAAATGTGTACTGAATTGCTATGGCTCTGACTACAAGAGCAGTTGCAACTTCAATATGATTCAAAATTTCCTGATCCCTGCATGAAAAGAGGCAGGAACACATTATTGATGGTTGAACACATATATAACTTCTATTTCCCTATAGTAAAACCACACTGCAAGAGAATTTAGTTAATAAGTGAGAATATATATAATACATTATTGTTGGTTGAACACATAGAGTACCTATTATTAATCATGTAACATCTCCTACTCCTATAATGAATCCACCTCCAGAAAGGAAACCCTATAAAATATAGGGAGAACCCTAACTACAATGATTCATTTCAAATATTGGTTCATTCACACTATTACTATAGTGACTGAATTCTTACATTGGTTAGGAAATTTGGAACCATATATTATCTACAAATATATGCTTTTTATTTCCAACATCTTTACTATATTAATCTATACATATATATTATGTAAATACATTAAATATAGTTCTATATATGTACATAGACATTAAAACAATATATGTACATAGATATTAATATATAAACTTTCTGGGAAGTCAATCTATGTACACAGATATGGTGATGAAGCCCCATAACATGCAGACATCATTTATTCTTTTTTCCATGAAAATATATAATATTTTAAATTTCAAATGCTTCAGGTACTTGATATATAATGAACTCTGATAGGCTACCATGATTTAAATTGTTTGAAATCAATTCATATAACAGTGCTAACAAAATTAATAAATATACAATCAAAATAAGTGACCTAAACTGAAGAAGAAACAAAAATAGGTACAAAATTCTGATTTCTGGGAACATCTTGATGTGTTGTTCAAATAGAATGTCACAGTGAGATCATTAAAACATTGAATATTTTAATATAGATTTTATAACCAATGAATACACACATTTTATTGAAATAATTGGGTTATTCACCTATGTATTTAAGGAAATAAAAAATAAAAAATTAACATAGGGAACACAATAGTATTTTATATAAAAATGAAAAGATATGCACAATAAAAAATAGGAAAACCACATAATAAAATTTTAAACGAATTGTAAAATAATTTATATAAAAGAATAATTTGAATAATTAAACATGAAAATTATATATTTCATTAATGAAATAAATTAAATAAAAATTGGAAAAAAAATTAAATAATAAATGAATCTAAGAGAATTATGACAATTTTAATGTCTAAGATGGATAAAATTTCAATAAATATTAATTGATAATTGAGAAGTAGTCAAACTACAAACCTTTTATAAAATTATCCCCACCAAACCCTTTTATAATGAACATTTCAAAACCGTTGTCAATATTATTTCCAATGATGCTTGACCTGAAGGAATAAACTAAATTAATAAAATGATAACAATACCATGTGGTTCCTTAATGATAAGAGTAAAGAAATTAATTTTAATCTTTCAAATAAAAAGATATCATAATTTGACACTTTTCAATGCCATTGATGTTGGAAGATGAAGAAAAATCACCTAAACTAGAGATTTCACCCCTACATTGAAAACAATATATAACCCAACATGAAACCACATCATAATATGAAAATGTGAAAATGGGGAATGAGTAGCTAATTCTAAAAAATGAACGTTCCAGTCATGAAATGAAAAATGCTTCACCTGTCACTCAAAAAGTGGGTTCTATAATTCTTTAACCTCCATCAGAGAAAAATATCCCTGAAAATTTTGACAATTTTAATGATTGTGATGGATTAAATTACTATGAATATAAATTGAAAATTAAAAAATGTTCGAATTACACACCTTGTATACAATTTTTTCCACCCAACCCTTATCTAAGGAACATTGAAAAATTGTTTTCGGTATTCTTTCTAATGATGCTTGACCTGAAATCATAAATCAAATTTATGAAATGATAACAATACCAAGTATTTTATTGATGCAAAAAATTAAACATATAAATTTTATTCTTGAAAATAAAATGATATCACAATTCTAGTGATGTTGGAAGATGAAGCTTTATTATCTAAACCAAATATTATACCCCTAAAGAGAAAACATTAAACAACTAAACATGAAACCAAATCATATTCTAGAAATGTGATAAAGGGGAATGAGTATCTAATTGTAAATAAAGAACAATCCAATATTAAAATTCAAAATTCACCAGTTGTCCCTCACAATGTGGGTTCGATAATGTTTTAACCTCCATCACACCAAAACTATTTCCCTAAAAAATATTATAATTAAATCAAGGATCTAAAACACATGTAATAATTACACGATCATATCCAAAGGAAAAAATAAAAAACACAAAAATCCCCAAAATGGTAAATTATAGAAGCAATGAGATATGAAACGGGGTCAATCATTCCCTAGATGATGGAAATGGGAGGTAAGAGTTTAAAATTCTGAAATTGAGAAATCCTATCATTTGACTGAAATATGAGGGCAACTAGGGTAAAGCAAACAGAGGTGGATTAGGGATAGGTGGAGCAAGTGGATGTGGAGGAAAAATATCCTACAAAATATGATGAAACATAGTAATGAAAAAAATGAATTATAGGCCTATACATTTAAAGAACAAACCATAAACCTTTTAATTAAATATAACGAATATAAAAAATCAAACTTTAAATAACATGAATAAAATGGGAATGAGTTTTTTATAAAAAATACAATTTCATATTAAATTTTCTCTAGTTGATAATTAAAACAATTCCATATTTTATCATTAAAAAATCAGCTTCATAGTAGAGTAATCATGTCAAAGATCATGCATGGACATTACTTAACTATTTTTTATTTCAAAAATAATCACAAGATATACCAGTTGAAATCCAATAAATCTATAAAATAAAGAAGAGAAAATCATCGAGGGAAGAATCCAATATTATGAAAACATAATCTCTCTGCTGAATTCGATCTGTTTCTGCCCTCGTGACTGTGTTATGAATTGAAGTTGCAACACTGGTAAGTGAAGCCTATATATCTATGAACACTATAACTGATTTCATCATCTCTATAGAACCTATTAGGAACATAAACTACACAGTTTCAAAATAAATATTTAACAAAAATCATAATACGGATCGTTCCGAATAAGAGTTCTATACTATGAATGTATCAGCAAATCATGTTCTACTACAAATAAATCATGATGGATAGAAGGTTTAAAATTTCTAAAACATTATAATATTATATCTATTGTAGAGATGTGGAGTCGTCTTCTTTCCATCCAGCAAGGGAAGGGGTGGTTCGATGTAAAGTGAGACGCGAAAGGAGAGGGGGTTGAAGAAGGGGGTGGGGAGTGAGGCAGTGTCAAGAGGGGTCGAGGAGGGATTCGGGGAGCTCGGTGGTGTGGAGAGGTGGGGGTCGAGGATGGATAGAGTCAGGGAGGAGGAGGGAAATCAATGATAAGGAAGATAGAAGGCTGAGTTGGAGGCAGATGCATGGTTGGAGAGGCGAGTCAGGGAGGAAGGAGAGGATATTCGGAAACCCTAATAAGAATGAAGGGAAAACAGTAGCTAGAGGAGAAGCAAGAAGCTCACCGCGGGAACCCTAATAGGGGGTAAGATTGGTGGCAGCGTGGGCAGAGGAGCCGGAGGTGGATCATATGGAGGCGGATCACACAGAGGTGGTGGTGGGACTAGAGAGGATGGTTGGGAATGGGAGCGGGATAGGAGAGTCGGGGAGCGGGATAGGGGAGTCAGGGAGTGGGAACCCAAGAAGAAGCGGAACAAAATCCCGAGCGGGGGGCGGGATACCACATTTTTTGTGGATTTGGAGGTATAATTATAGGTTTTTGGATGACATGGAACCATGAGAGGGTGACACGTCAGCTGGAAGGAAGCCAAGTTTAATATAGATAATAGATTCCTAATAATACCTTTTTAATCAATTCACTTTTAATTGATTCTTTTTTATTCAGAACCTATACAATGTAACACCCTGAGATTTAATGAGAAGTATTCTTTTTAATTTATTTGATGTCTTGTGTAGTATTCTACACCAAGATTATCTTGCGCTATACGAAACACCGTATTAGCTTGCTGTATATGCAACACTATTCTTGGATCGTGTTACACAAAATTTCAAGTTCATTTGATAGAAGTTATTATACATAACATTGGGTGTATATATATATATATATTCAATGTATAAATGAAATATGGTTGGATTCTATTATACACAACAACAAAGGAATATTTCACTACATGCAACCCTGACTTGGCTTTCCTTACACGCAATCACGACCTTCCACGATAGCGTGTATTGTATGCAATGCCGAGTTTCACTATACAACGATATGTTATTAAAATATTATATAAAATAGCCATTATGAATAGTAATATCCACTTTTTAAAATTTTATAAATTTTATCTTTAAAAATGGACTTCATTTTTGGATTCTCAATATCAAAATTAGCCTAGGGTGAAATTTTGGTATTTTTCTGAAAACTTTCAATTTTTGATGAAAAGTGAAAACACTTAGTTATTGGTTAAAACTGATTTTTTATTTAAATAATAATTTATTTTATTTAAATTTAATTTATGTAAACAAAGATACATAATACTTATATAAGTTCAATTCAATTCATTTGAGTCATTTTATATTAAATTTAGATATATAAAAATTTTATTGAACTTTTCACCATATTTTACCCACCTCCTAGGAGAATTTTCAAATTTACATTGAACATAATTTTACCGCTTCTGTTAGTGGAATTTCAAAAATCCGAGAGACATAGTTAAAATCAAGGAGTAAAATGTGGTTCAATAAGATAAAAATAATTTTTGGTGAATAGTAACTTTTTACTTTTATTTACCACGGTTAAAAGTAAATAGGATAATTAAGGGTAAACATGATATTATTATTACTCTAACACATTTCTTAATTCTATTGGATAAGTGTAATTCGAACAAAACAACCTTAGGAATAAAATATGACTCATTAGGTCCACTTGTATTAGATTATGACACTTATTATTATTTTATTTAAAGAAGAGTTAAAAGAGTTAAAAACAATGTTTAATAACTAAAAAATTTTTAATATAGGTTTATACATAAGATAAATTCGACTATAAATATTCATTAGAAAGATAAAAATATTTCCTACATAATGGTAGTTTATTTATAATTTTTAGTCATTAAATAATTTAATTTATTTATGACACAATGATGATGCAGTAATTGCCTTATTAATGAAATATTAATATAATTGATATTATAAATACCCAAATAAATGTAATTTTAGACTTTTTATAAATTTTACTAATTTTATAGGATAATATGACATTATAGTATTTATTTAAGTAATTCTTTTCGAACTAATCATGCTTTTATGATTTTCACAAAAATCAATTACCAAATAGTGTCAAAATTGACATAAAATAGTTTTTAAAACAAATATTATATTATTAATTATTATTCTATTCTTAAAAATATAAGGATTGGAAAAATGACTTATATAGGGTTATATATATTAATAATGAACCACTTATGGTTCTTTTGTCTTGTTATAGTATGTTTATTAACCATATAGTGTAAGAAAACAAGAAGACACAGTAAAAGTTAAATTATTTAACTTATAGTTAAATCTAAATTATAAGGTTACAATAGTAACCTAAACCTGTCTAAAACCTATTGGTTGGGAGTATTTCGACCCATCCCCACTTTATCTTCGAAATAAATCAATTTGAAGCTATTATAAACCGAATATGACTTTATCATAAAATAATATTTTAAGTTTTTTCTAAGGTGCCCCTCTCCTCCCTTATAAAAGGGCACCTCCTCCCTCTTCTCTTTACACAATTTTGAGCTTAAAATCTCAGCCAAATCCTGTACATTTCCCTTATAAACTTTCCTAGAAACATTATACAGGTTCTGGTCTCCTAAAAATACCAACTCTAGTGCCTTAAGAGGAAGCATAAAAGAGGTGCGTCGAAGAAGAGGTAATCTCTTCTACCGATTCTTTCAAGTTTTCTTTCTTCTTCAACTTCTTCTTCTTTAGTTGTTTAATTATAAAGTAATAACATCAGTATCACTAATATACTGATTTGTTATTATAAATATTAAAAAACCCCATTTCACCTTCTATCCATCCTACAAAAAATGAAATCACCGTGCGTGCGTACGTACGGAATACCGTCTCCACGCCGTGGTGTAATTTTTTTCCACAACCACCTTACTTGGATGGGTATAATTGTGTAAAGAATAAATATATATAGTTATTTTAAAATCATATTGATTCTGAGATATTATATCATCCACTTCAATTCAATTCTATAATTATGGGAATGATATCATCGCTCGTGCGTACGTACGGATTAACGTCTCCACGACGCGATGAGCATAATTCTACATGATAACCATTAAAGAATGAATATAAAGTATATATAATGAATAATAATTAAATACATGCCATGATAAAGCTACTGGATTTATGTATATATATATATTTCATCTACTTACATCCATTCAAGTCAATAAGGAAATGAAAACAATGTTCATGCGTACGTATGGCCTACCGTCTCCATGAACGGTGTATTTAATTTCATTTTTCTATCTATTATATATATATACTGAATATAAATGATATATAAATCATGATTTACATTCTGGAAGTAAGTAAATCATGATATAAGTAATAATAATATCAATAACAACAAGTCCAAACATATACGATAAATAAAACGATTTTAACCAAAATACTGCTTTAACATGGAATTTAAAAAAGAACAGGTAATATAAAGTCATAAGTGAACCATATATGATATCATAACAATGAATATTATTCTGTAATAAGTCAATGAAATTATTTAAATCATTATACAAGAGTTTTGGATACGTACGAAGCATATCAGACATAAGGTAAGGGATAACTTTTCCAATCTCGTTATTATCTGAGATTGTTTATTCGTAAGTATTTACTGGGGTTATATTTATCATCCATGTACCTATTTTATAAAACTGGTTTCATTTATTTTTAAAGTCCTTTTTACCCATTTTTTACTTTTACTACATGGTATGTAAGGAATCTTTCTTTTATTTACCATACGAGGTACTTTTTGACTTTTTCGTTAAAAGTATGACGAGAATGTTTTTTTAACTTATACGGCATGAACGAATTTTTATGGTTTCATAACACCTTATTTTCATGAATTTTACTCTACAATATTTCATGTTTATTTTTAGTAAAATAAATTTTTTTTAAAATTGTGTGGAATTTTGTGAAAAGAAAATTATTTTTAAGAAGAAAGGATATTTTCCTCAAGAATTCTTTTCAAGTGTTTTATCAAAACCATTTTCCATCTAAGATGACATTATTTCATATGTGTATAATATCTATATGATTTACATTGTTTCACTTTTATTATGATGAAATGATATCCATTTGTTTTATATGGATTATGTTATGATGGGATGATGTTTATGAATCCCATTTTTATTCTTTGGGTTAGGATGAATGATTTATGTTTATGTTGTGGCACAAGTAAGAATGATTTAATTATGAGATGGGTGGGATGTATATCCCCCTCCAATGAATTGGTTAAATATTTATATCTCATGAGATAGACATGTCTGGAATGGTAAGTTAATCTGGTTCAGTGATACAGGACTGGAATGAGGAGTGAACTCGATTCAGAAAGGGGCTTTGTCCACTAAGATGGTCTTGGAAGCAATGCCTTGGTTACTATTGAAATCATATCATGTGTTTAATGGTTTTACACAATTAAATGTTTTATTCCCGTGCTATTTTATCATGATCGATGTTCCTTTATGACCAATGCCTTACGTAATGCCATGATTTATTTCACAACTCAAGATTTTGATGTGTAAACATTATGTTCATGTTTTGAAGTTCAAATGTATATGGTTTGTTTTATTTTCTCCATGCTTACCCTTAATAAGCATTTGAGCTCACCCTTTATATGTTTTATTTTCCCCAAGATATAAAGAAAGGTTTTAGGTATGAAAACAAAAGGGGAATATCTTTATGGGAGATATTGAAGATCTTTCACCATGATTAGATGATTATGTTCCGAGTTTATAAAGACATTAAACTATTACGGTCCTTGAGTGTTGGTTTTTGTTATGTATTAAGTATTATAAAAAAGTAATTTAATGTACATGTACATCAAGTATAGGTCTCTATATACAATTAATTGTTTGTTTTTTAAATAAGAAGATAAAAATGTGTTAGCGGCAGACAAAGAGGATCGCCAATGGTTCAAATTTTTTAAAATACTTACACATAATTATTGTGGATGTATATATATTCCAATATATATAAATTTATACTCCAAATAGTGTGAACCACTATTTCATTTTATATTAATATACAAAATAAAATTTTAAAAGGCCAAAAAATTAAAAAACACAACTCCTTACACACTATAGATAGTTTCTTTTATATAAATAACATATTTTTTTTAAAAAGCTACATTCAATCACTATGAATACCTCATTTGTTTAATGATCAATCATCCCTCCACTTCATACGAAACAAATAAGTATGAAACATATAGCACAGAAGGGCGGAAATGGAGGATGAAATAAGTGAGATAGAAAAGGGAATAAAAAGCCTTCTCATGAGATCTTTCAACATAAGTAAACATAAAAACATGGTCTTAACTAGCTAAGTGGATTGAAAATAATAATAATTTTCAATATATTATCTATAAGTACCACTGCACATCGATCTTTTATCATCGTGCAAAATGATCTTTATCAGTGCTAAAAAGACATTGTTCGCTAATATACATATTCTCTTTAACACCATGCAAATTGGCTTTTAATACCACTAAAAAACATTGTTAATCGCAACTATGATAAAGTGGGGGTTCCCTTTATCCGTGATAAAAAACGCTGATAAAGGACCCCATTTATCAGCATTTTTTTAGCGTTGATAAAGATCTAGCTACCTGCAATGTGCTATTAATATAACTGCACACTTAGAAAAAAAACCTACAATTTCAAATGTTATATATAACCTGTAATTTCAAACAATGCTATAATTTGAAACAATGCTATATACAATTAATTGACATCATGAATACAGAAATTTCCACCAATGGTATATACAAAAAAACATTGTTATTTAAAATTTTTATATCATTACATTTACAATTATCTAATAAACATTATAAAACATTGATATTTCATCATTTGATGTCTGTGATCCCTCTCAAAAATGTTCACTCATGGTATCAGTTGCTGAACAAATCATATCAACCCGAGTAAAATATTCCACCTGTATACGAAAACAAATATTATGTTAATAATACTATAAAGACACAAATTAAAGATTAATATGAAAGAATACATTAATAAAATGTCAATATTTAAAGAAAAGACACATTTGGAGTTATACCGGTCACACTGTGTATCCTATTGAGATGAGGTTGATTCCTACACATCATAAATGAGTTATGAATCATTTTACTAAAATATAAAAACAACTCGAATGTGTTTACTTAGTTTTGAGTATGTCACTTGTTGTTTTACTAAAATAAATATCAATTTTAAATGACACATTTGGAGTTATATCAGTCACACCATATGTCAAATTGAGGTGCGGCTGATTCTTACTTGCCACAAATTATTGATAGATCATTGTCCTATAGTATCAAAATAATACGAATGAATTTTATTGGTTTTTAGTATGTTGTGTTTATTTACTAAAATGTAATTTCAAACTAGAAACAAGAATTATAAGTCATACAGGTCGTATCCTGCGTCGGTTTGATGTGATACTACTTCATACATGTCAAAAATGACTTATGAATCATTGTCCTAAATTATCAAGACGATTGGAGCACGTTCTTTTAGTTGTCAGTGAGCGACATGTTTTGAACTAAAATGTCAATTTTAAACTGATAACAGACAATTTTAGTCAAATCGGTCACATCGTGCGTTGGATTGATATTCAGTTGACTCATACGCGTCACAAATGACTCATGGATATTTTTCCTGAAGTATCACAATAATCTGAATGTGTTTACTTGGTTTTGAGTATGTCACTAGTTGTTTTTACTTAAATTAATGTCAATTTTAAATAAAAAGAGACACTTTGAGTCATATCGGTCACATTGTGCATCATATTGAAACACGGTTGACTCCTACATGTCACAAATGACTCTTAGATCATTCTTATAAAGTATCAAAACAATCCGAATGAATTTTCATGGTTTTAAGTATATAACTTGTTGTTTTTACTTAAATTATTGTCAATTTTAAATAAAAAGAGACACTTTGAGTCGTACCGGTCACATGGTACATCATATTGAGATGCGGTTGACTCCTACACATCAAAAATGACTCATGGATAATTTTCTTAAAGTATCAAAACAATCCGAATTCATTTGATCAGTTTTCAGTATGTCATTTGTTATTTTTAATTAAATTAATGTCAATTTTAAATAAAAAAAGAATTTGAGTTATACGGACCACATTGTAACGACCTAAAACTTTATTAATGAAAATTCAACTTGATCTAATTAAATTTCTTACTATGTAAAATGGTTATATAAAATATATTCACTTTCTTGGTTTTATTTTTTTATATTTTAAAATACTGTTAATAATTGTTACCATTTCTAATATAGACATTGAATAGTGATCACATTATTAGTATAAATATAAGTCCTTAACAAATCCAATTTACTCAGAAAAAAGAATCAATGACCTCATCCAGTATAATTGATCAATATGAAGCCCATTTTTTGAAGCTCGTAAAGGAGGTAGAATCACTAGGTGTCGCTCTTAACCAAAACCAAGTCGATCTTCAACACGTTAAGAATGAACGAAATCACCTAGTGGGGAAGTGGAAGTTAACACAGATTACCACCCGAGTGCTGTTATCTGAGCCACCCAATGAATCTAGGTTCATCGCACACCTTACCCTTAGGTATTATGCGGTTGTTATAAGGGATTATGTAACATGACCCTACCACTATGATTATGTGCTTTAGTTTTTGTATAAAAAAACATGCATTGTTACTTTGTAAATGGTTTTTAAAACACAAATAGTATTTTTAGTTAATATTCAATTAAAAATTATATTTTGATGAATTAATGTATTTTTTAATTAAAAAATATTTTAATAAAATATTATTAATAAATTAATTTTTATTAAATATAAATGATCGTATAATTTTTATGAATATAGTTGTAATTTTTATTAAGGTTTGAAAGCTGTTTTTTTCAAAACCCATAAATTTTTTATAAATATCAATTTTTATTTTAAAAGTAAAAATTCACATATTTGAAAAATTATTTAGATAAAATGAATATTATTATTGGAATTAGGACGTTGAAATTATTCAATGGTGAATTTTTCATAATTTTCTGAGACAGTCGAATTTTTGGGTAAAAATTAAATACCGTTTAAATATATAAAGTGTTTTTTGACATCATAATATCCAATAGTGATGTAATAAAATACTATAAATGTGATGTTCGTCCAATATATGGTTTACCTTTAAAATAATGTGATTTTAGGTTGGTTTGATTTATTTTATGAAGCCTTAGTGAACCCTCCAAGACTTATAAAACATTTTAACATTTTAAAATGTTTTCCTTGAGTGTGACTCACCTTCACATAAGCAAGCCTAATATTTTAATAATTTTGGTCATTTTCCCTATAAAATAATTTTTTCCACTCCACTTTTGAAAAAACCATGGGATGATTTGTGATTTTGATTAGTTTAATGTGTGGTGTCCAAAACCTAAATAATAAAGAATTCACTTTCCTTTCCTATATAAACCCACTCAATCTTTCATTACACTTCACTCAAACCATTTAGAGCTCGATCAACCCCTGTATTCCTCTCTCTAGAATCCTTCTAAGTCACCCAAGCTCCCAAGAAGTCTCTCCCAAGCCTCTCTCAAGCCTTTGAGATCACATTTCCAAGTAAGAGATTTCTTCCTTTCTCATTTTTGTCAAAATTTCATTATATTATTATGACCTTTTATTTTCAATTACAAATGATGGGGTATGATTTTTCACCTCCACAATATTTCCCTCCTTATATTTTAATGATGATAGACTTCTTTCTCTATCATAAATGCCTTCCATGTACACCCGTTACCATGACGAAACTCTATAAGGAATTTCTCTCTTCTCATTTACATTCAAACAATTCTTTTATATGATGCATCTAAATTTCATTACATATGTTGGGATATTATGTTCCACGACACCCTTACTGTCCATTACACGTATAAATGATTAGAGAACACTTTCTCTCTCATCAACCCATTTTACGATTTCTATTTGATGTCGTTATGCTGCTGAAGTTATACCAAAATTTCCCATGCCAAAATCATCGTGCAAGTGAATACCATACACATTTCTCTATCAAGGGTATTCACCTTTATGTACATGTACTTGTTTATTGAGGAATTCCATTTAGGTATTCCACATCTCTAATTCATGGAATAAATTATTATTTTTAATTAATTCATGTTGTATGATCCATGTGACTCACTTATGTATGAAATTAAATGATTAAGAAGGGTGATCCCTGATAGCGCTATAATGCATTGGGTAAAGATTAGTATCATGATACATCAAGTGCAATGAGGTTTTACTCATGCTAATTCAAGTTCAATGAGGGTTTACTCATGCTCCATATGAAATTAGTCTTGTCTCATGCTAATATCATGTTAAATGTTGTTGTCACATTTCCATGTTATGATAATCATGCTATATCATGCCATTATGTTCATGTTTCTCTTATGCTCCATTGATATGCCTATTGTCTAACATGTACTATATTATTCATGTTATGTCTTGTTTACTCTTTCACTGGGTTTTATATCTCATCCTTTTCTTATTCATGTCTTTAGGATATCCAATGCAATGCTAAGTACAAAAAAATATTGCGGTCATGTAAAAAAAGTTTTAAATAAAAATGTTGTGTTTTATGTTTTAAGTTGTCATGTAATGCTCCTAATTTCCTAAGACACTAGACCTATCGATCCTCGGAGTTTTCTTAAGTGAAAGTTTATGTTATAAATCATGTTTAACTGTTTAATAAAGAGGAGGGTTATTATAGTTGGTATCATAGGATAGGTTTAGTTATTTTGGGGATTATGATTAGAAAACCCTGGTGAAAGCCTTAGGGATAAGACTAAGTATAATAAAAACATACCTAAATTTTGGTGAGTATTTATTAAGTAATTTATCAAGAAAATACATCCCTTTCTGGATACAAGAATGTAAAGATGGCTCTAGAACAAATATATCTAGGGGTAAAACCCAAAAACACCGCTCTGAGCTAGACTCGAACAATAACTAGTGCACGACAATGGGCCTTGCTGCACTCTTTATTACGACACTCCCATGGGAAATGCTTTGGTAAATTCAAGAGCTTAGTATGAACCAATGTTAAGGGAATAAAAAAATCCCCTAAGAATATATGTTGGGAAGTAGATCATGGATAACATAGATTGAAGCCTATAAATTCATAAGTCAAAAGAAATAAAAGTAATTTATAAGTTATCCCTTCTTGTATTTGGATTCTCCTTTATGTGTCACCCCTAACTTTCCTTTTATTCAAGCCAACACCTGGTAATATGATAAATATTCCTAGAAAATGATGTGATGGGAAACATTATGAGTTTCCCAACAAGATTCTGAATCAAATGGGAGCTCAAGTAGGACATATCGTGATTATGCCAAACTACTATCAAAAATCACAATTAACAATTGGTACTTTTTTGAATTCCCAAGGACATCAATGAAGAGAAAGATGAAATCTCATGAAATTACATCTGATAAAGGTGATAAGTGAAATAAGGCCCAATTTTCTTCATACAACAAATGTGGAAAGAGGCACCGAGGAAATTGTTACAAAGGGACTAGGAGATGTTTTAAGTGTGGAAAAGAAGGGCACAAAGTATCCAATTTCCATGAAAGAATGGATAATGGGATGGAAGGAAACAAAGCTCCATATAAGGAATATTACACGGTTCTATGTCATAAATGTAGAGAATTAGGGCATTATCCAACATGATTCTCTATTTCAAGTGCTGAGAATCATGATGAGCATAAAAAATATCCTTGATCAACGGAGCATGGGAAGTACTATGCTAAGATGGATAATGATGAATGAATCACATGTAACCACTAATTTAAAGCAGTGTATGTCATAATGTATTTCAATTCATAACCTATTTGTATATCTTCTATGTTTTCTAAGAACATTGAGTCACCAGCAGAAATGATATTAAATCATTTAGTAAAAAACTTCTATAAGTTTTGTATCACATGTTGAAGTTTGTGGGAATGTTCTTCTTGAAAATTTTATAAGTCTCCCTTTGATGGAATTTGAGGAAAAAAGGAAAAATTCATTGCCTATGCCTGAAGGAAGTCCCACGCATTATCTAGAGATCGTTGTAGTAATCTTCGATTTAAAAATTTGGCGACATTATCTCTTTGGGGAGAAGAGTGAAATATATATGGATCACAAAAGCCTCAAGTATATATTCACACAAAAGAGATGAATATGCACCAACAAATATGGTTAGAGCTGATCAATGACTATGACTTCTATATCCATTAGCACCCTGGGAAAGTGAACAAGGTGGAAAATTATCTAAGTATAAAGGACATAGTGATTATCTCATTTATGAGAATTGAAAAGGATCTAATCTTCTTAGATTTTATGAATATGGACATAACAATCACGAATAAGGGAACATAATCAATCCTTTCACAAATGATTTCTCAATCGTCTCTTTTGGAAAGGTTAAAGGATGCTCAAAATAATGATGTGAGAATTCATAAGAAAGTGGAAACTATTAGAAAATGTAAATCCTTAGAGTTCAATGTTAATGAAGTAGGAATTGTGAGATATTGGTCAAGACTATGTGTTTCATCAAATCAAATGTTAAATAAGGAACTTTTGGATGATGCACATTGTTCAAATTTCTCCATTCACCCAGCAAACACAAAGATGTATCGAGATCTCCAAGAGCATTTTAGTGGGATAACATGAGGAAGGAGATCACTGTGTATACATCAAAGTGCCTGGTAAGTCAGCAAGTGAAGGCTAAGAGGCAGAAGTCTAAGGACATGATGCAACCATTACCCATACCATCATGGAAATTGGAGAATATCACCATGAACATTATCACCATAATTATGAAGACATCCAAAGGAAACAATGCTATCTAGGTTGTTATGGATCATCTTACAAAGACTACACACTTCATTACAATTCAAGAGAATTTATCATTGGATCAACTGGCATGTATATATATTGGAGAAGTGGTAAGGTTTTATGGAGTAACACTATCTATTGTATCCGATCAAGATCCCTGATTCACCTCTATGTTCTGGAAGAGTCTTCAACATGCTCTAAATACTGAGGTAAACTTCAGTACGGCTTATCATCCTCAAACTGATGGCCAATCTAAGAAAACTATCCAAACACTTTATGACATGTTGAGATCATGATAAATGGACTTCAAAGTATGAAGGTATCAACATCTTCCTCTAGTTGAGTTCTCTAACAATAACATTTTTCACTCAATCATCTAAATGTCTCTTTATGAAGCCCTTTATGGGAAGAGGATCAGGACACAAGCATGTTGGGATGAATTTGGGGAGTAAAAACTCCTAGGTCCAGAAATGGTTGAGGAAAAAGTAGAGAAGGTTAAGGCCATCTAGCAGCACATTAAAGCTGCTCGGATTCGAAAAAAGAGCTATGCTGATAATCGTTAATGAGACCTAGAGTTTGATGTTGGAGACATGGTATTACACTACATATCATGGTGGAAGAGAGTTATGGGATTTTTGAATAAGGTAAATCTTAGTCCAAGGTACATCATCCCTTTTTAGATCCTTAATCACATTGGAGCAGCAGCCTATTGACTAACACTCCTACCGAACCTATCTCAAGTACATGATTTATTCCATGTATCACTCTTGAGGAAGTACATACCCAATTTATCACATGTACTCAATCAAGAGCTGGTACTATTTGAGAATGACCTCCCCTATGAAGAAAATTCGGTGAAGATCTTAGATCATATGGAAAAAGTTCTAGGAAATAAGGCAATGCCTCTCATCAAGGTGTTGTAAAAAAACCACAAGTTTGAAGAGGAAATGTGGGAATCATAGGAAGTGATGAAGCATAGTTACCCTCATCTGTTTTAGGGTGTGAAAAGAAAATTTTTAGGGCAAAATGTCTAAGGGGTAAGATTGTAATGACCAAAACCATTATTAATGAAAATTTATCTTGATCTAATTAAACATATTATTATGTAAAATGGTTATATAAAACATATGCACTTCCTTGGTTTTATGTTTTTGGATTTTAAAACAATGTTAATAATTGTTATCGTTGCTGATATAGTTATTGAACAGTGATCACATGATTGGTATAAATATAGGGCTTTAACAAATCCAATTTACTCAGACGAAGGAAGTGATGGCCTCATCCAGTAGAATTTCTCCATAAGTATCCCATTTCCCAGAGCTCAAGAAGGATTTATCAACACTAGTCTTCTATCTTATCCAAGCCCAAGCTGAGCTTCAATACGTTAAGCTTGAATGGAATCTCCTACGGGAGAAGTGGAAGTTAATAGAGATTACCACCCGAAAGATGTTATCTGAGCCACCCCTAGAGTATTTCACCATCACATACCTTACTCTTAGGTCTTATTCTGGTGTTATAAGGGGTCATTTCACTATAACCTATCACTATTATTATGTTCTTTATTATTTTTATAAATAATATACATTCATTGTTAGTTTGTAAATGGTTTTTAAAGCTCAAATTGTATTTTTAGCTAATATTCAATTAAGAAATATATTTTAATGAATTAATGGATTTTTAAATTAAATAATATTTTAGTAAAATATTATTAATAAATTGATTTTTATTAAATATAAATGATCATATAATTTTTTTGAATACAATTGTAATTTTTATTAAGGTTTGAAAGCTGTTTTTATCAAAACCCATGAATTTTCAATAAATGATGGTTTTTATTTTATTAGTAAAAACTCACATGTTTAGAAAGTTATTTATAAAAAATGAATATTATTTTTGGAATCATGACATCAAAATTATCTAATAGTGAATTTTTCATAATTTTCTAAGATAGTCGAATTTTTGGGTAAAAATTAAATACCATTTAAATATATAATGTGTTTTATGACATCATAATGACACAATAGTGATGTAATAAAATACTATAAATGGTATGTTCAGAAAATATATATTTTACCTTTAAAATAATGTGATTTTAGGTTTTTTTTATTTTACAAAGCCTTAGTGGACCCTCTAAGACTTATAAAACATTTTATCATTTTAAAATGATTTCCTTGAGTGTGAGACACCTCCACATAAGAAAGACTAATATTTTAATAAGTTTGAATATTGGACAGAACAAATAATTCTTTCCACACCACTTTGGAAAAAACCATGGGAAAAACCATGGTATGGTTTGTGGTTTTGATTAGTTTAATGTGTGGTGTCCAAAACCTAAATAATAAAGAATTCTCTCTCCTTTACTATATAAACCCACTAATTCTCCCATTCCTCTTCACTAAAGCCATTTTATGCTCAAAAAAACCCTTCCATACTCTCTCTAGAATCCTCCCAAGGCACACCAAGCTCCAAATAAGCCACTCTCAAGCCTCTCCTAAGCCTCTGGGATAACACTTCCAAGTAAGGAATTTCTTCATTTCTCATTTTTGTCCAAATTTATTTATATTGTTATGCCCTTTTATTTTCAATTAAAAATGATGGGGTATTATTTATCACCTCCCCCATACATTCCTACATATGTTCTAATGATGAGAGACCTCTTTCTCTCTTATTAATTCGTCCCATATACACCCATTACCATACTAAAATTCCGTAAAGAATTTCTCTCTTCTCATTTACATTCAAGAAATTATTTTATATTATGCATCTAAATTCCATTAAATATGTTGGGATATTATGTTCGATGACTCCCTTGCTATAAATTTCATGTTTAAATTATTATATACCATTTTCTCTGTCATCAACCCATTTTACAAAATTTATTTGACGTCGTTATGCTGCCAAAGTTACACCAAAATTTACCATGCCAAAATCATCATGTAAGTGAATACCATACACATTTCTATATCACGGGTATTCACCTTTATTCACATGTACTTGTTGATTGAGGACTTCCATTTATGTATTCCACATCTCTTATTCATGTAATAAATTATTATGTTTAATCAATCCATGTTGTATGATCTATGTGGCACACTTATGCATGAAATGAAATTATTAAGAAGGGTGTTCCCTGATAGTGCTCCAATGCATTGGGTAAAGATTAGTTTTATGATACGTCAAGTGTAATGAGGGTTTTCTCATGATAATTCAAGTGTAATGAGGTTTTACTAATGCTCCAGGCGCAATGAGCCTTGGATCATGCTAATATCATGTAAAATGTTGTTGCCACATTTCCATGTTATGATAATCATGCTATATCATGCCTTTATGTTCATGCTTATCTTGAAATCCATTGATATTACTATTACATAACATGTACAATATACTTCATGTTATTCCTTGTTTACTCCCTTACTGGGCTTTATATCACACCCTTTTCTTATGAATGTCATCGGGTTATCCCATGCAATGCTAAGTACGAAAGAATGTTGTGGCCATGTAGAAGAAGTTTTCAATAAAGATGTTGTGTTTTATTTTCTAATTTGTCATGTAATGTTCTTAATTTCACGAAACAATAGACCTATCTATACTCAGAGTTGTCTTAAGTGTAATTTTATGTAATAAATCATGTTTAAGTGTGTAATAAAGAGAAAGGTTGTTATACACACCATGCAGTGTATTGTGATAAAGTTGATTCCTACACGTCAAAAATGACTAATAGATTGTTGTCTTAAAATATCAAATCAATCTGAATAATTTAGTTCAATTTTCAGTATGGCACTTGTGTTTTGTTACTAAAATATCATTTCCAACTAGAAACATGCATTTTGATTTATACTCATCACATCGTGCATCATTTTGATGTGAGACTACTTCATACATGTCACAAATGACTTATGAGTCACTGTCCTAAATTATCAAGACAATCAGAATGTGTTTGCTTGGTTTCAGTGAGTGACATGTTTTGAACTAAAATGCCAATTTAGAACAGATAATGGGAACTTTTAGTCATATAAGTCACACTGTGCATCATATTAAGGCATGGTTGAATCTTACATGTCACAAATGACTCATGCATTGTTTTTATAAAATATCAAAACAATACGAATGTGTTTGATCATTTTTCAGTATGTCACTTGTTGTTTATACTTAAATTAATGTCAATTGTAAATAAAAAGAGACCCATTGAGTCATATTGGCCACACCATGCATCATATTGAGGGGTGGTTGATTATTAAATATCACAAATGACTCACGGATCATTGTTCTAAAGTATCAAAACAATACAATTGTGTTTTCTTGGTTTTCAGTATGTCACTAGTTCTTTGTACTTAAAATTAATGTCAATTTTAAATAAAAAGACACACTTGGAGACATATATGTCACACTGTTCATTGTATTGAGGTGAGGCTAACACCTACATGTCATAAATGACTCATGGAGCATTTTTCTAAAATATAAAAACAATCCTAATGTGTTTGGTCAGTTTTTAGTATGCCACTTGTTGTTTTTACTTAAATTGATGTCAATTTTAAATAAAAAGAGACACTTTGAGTTATAACGGACACACCATGAATCATATTGAAATGATGTTGATTCCTACACATCAAAAATGACTCAATAATCATTTTACTAGAGTATCAAACAAATTCTAATATTTTCTCTCAGTCTTTAGTATGTCAGTTGTGTTTTTTTTACTAAAATGTCATTTCAAACTAGAAACACGCATTATGAGTCATACCGATCACATTGTGCATCAATTTGATGTGAGACTAATTCATACACATAAAAAATGACTTATAAATTTATATCCTAAATTATCAAGACAATCAGAGTGTGTTTTATTGGTTTTTAGTGTGTGACACTTTATGAACTAAAATGTCAATTTTAAACTCATAACGGGCAATTTTAGTCATACCGGTCACACCGTGCATTATATTGAGGTGTGGTAAATTTCTACATGTCACAAATGACTCATAGATTTTTTTACTAAAGTATCAAAACAATATGAATGTGTTTTCTATATTTTCAGTATGTCACTTATTCTTTTTATTTAAATTAATTTCAATTTTAAATAAAAAGAAACACTTAGAGTCATACCGGTCACACCATGTGTCATTTTGAGGTGATATTGACTCCTAAACATAAAAATGACTCATAGATAATTATCCTTTAATATTAAAAACAATATGAATGTTTTTTCTTATTTTTCATTATGTCACTTGATCTTTTTACAAAACATTAATGTCAATTTTAAATAAAAAGACACACTTGGAGTCATAATGTCCACACCATACATCGTATTGAGGTGTGGTTGACTCCTATACATCAATAATGACTCATTGATCATTTTCCTAAAATATCAAAATAATATTAATTTGTTTTCTCAGTCTTTATCACGTCACTTGTTATTTTTACTTAAATTAATGTTAATTTTAAGTAAAAAGATACACTTTGAGTTATATCAGCCACACCATGCATCATATTGAGGTGATGTTGACTCCTACACTTTAAAAATGACTTATAGATCATTTTCCTAAAGTATTAAAACAATCCAAATCTGTTTGCTCAGTTTTTGGTATTCTGATTGTGTTTTTTTACTAAAATGACATTTCAAATTGGAAACACAGATTTTTAGTCATACTGATCGCATTGTGCATTAGTTTGACATGAAAATACTTCATACAAATCACAAATGACCTATGAGTATCTGTCCTAAAATAATGAGAGTTTATTTTCTTGGTTTTCAGTGAGTGACACGTTTTGAACTAAAATGTCAATTTTAAACTGATAACATATACTTTTAGTCATACCGATCACACCATGCATCGGATTGAGATGTGGTTGATTCATACACATCACAAATGACTCATGGATAATTTTCCTAAAGTATCAAAACAATCCAAATGATTTTGATCAGTTTTCAGTACGTCACTTGTTCTTTTTGCTGAATTTAATTTCAATTTAATATAAAAATACACACTTAAAGTTATATCGGCCACACCATGCATAAAATTTAGGTGTGGTTGATTCATAAGCATCAAAAAGGACTCATGTATCGTTGTATTAAAGTATCAAAACAATTTGAATGTATTTAATCAGTTTTCAGTATGTCGCTCGTTCACTTTACTAAAAGTAATGTCAATTTAAAATAAAAAGAGACACTTTGAGTGATACCAGTCACTTATTTTTTTGATTAGTTTTTAGTAGGTCAGTTTCTTTGATACCAACTATATTGAACCAGATATTTCATACATAGATATCACATATTATTAGATTAATATTCCTTACATAACATAATTATTAATGCCAGAATAGTTTAGGTCTGGTGCTTTTGGAAACATAGAAACATAAAAAAACTAGTTCATAAGAGTCTCTCATTAAGATATTATTTACTAGAAATCTTCTTAGACATATCATTTATAAAACCATTCTTAATAACCTAAGGATATGAAACATAATAAAGGGTGATCAAAGATGCTCAATAAGTGTAAAAAAGGGAGATATCAATGATCATGTAAGAATAACATGAGCATAAAAACTAAATAATTATTAGATAAAATTGATAAGGAAATTAACTTATAAATAGTAGATAAAATGATGACAAGAATAATTAATTACATAAAAATAAAAACATTGAGTCATACCAGCCACATCGTGCATTATGTTGCTTTCCATTTTATTTTTTTGTCAAAATCACAACACTACATTGTTGATATTTATCACTTTCCTTCAAGTTCCCTCCACTGCCTTTTAAAGTAAGTGATAAATGCTGACAATGCAGGGGTGACAAGGTTTTGAGGGAGAATAAGTATGTGAAAGACATTGTCTGTATGAGTATTCAAACAGTTAATTTAGATTATGTTAATACAGTAGATAATGGATAATATTATGATGAAAAATATTGTATGTTAAAAAAAATTACCTTCTCATCAAATGCTGAGTTCCAGCCTCGAAGTCCAATCTCTCATGAGCATGATTAGTTTCAAACAAACCACCCCGACTTGAACAAAGGAATCCAACTGTATAAGAAAACAATTCTTATGTCAGTAAAACTAAAAGTAATTAAATTAAAAATAAATATGAAACAATATACTAATTCTATGGAATTAAAATCATCATGTTATTTGTGTACATTCTTCCATCATGTATTCTTTCCATTCGTTTATGAGAACATCTATGTCATCTTGTGAAAATGATTCTTTTCAACAGTCATAGTAGTACTAAAAAAATATAAATATATAAATGATTAATAAATATTTTAAATGAAAATTATCTTCAAAAATACCTCTTTAGGGATTCTAGTTTGTTCATGGAATATGATCTTTCTCAAAAATTTACAAACATAATAACCACAATATTTTCCATTAGTTTGTTTCGGAAATTGAAGAAATACTGAGGAGAATAAGTATTTTTTTTATATGTGTTTGGATAGTGAAATATTATTTTATATACCTTAATAATTATCTAGTTGTAGAACTTTTCTTCTTTCTTATCCTCATCCCCTAGCCTCATTCCTTGTTTTTAATAATATTGATGCACCACCCTATCATAACAGAATCCTCATTAAAATATAATATAAATTATATAACTTGATGTTTAGTTCTAAAAAATTGGATGTAGTGTATTAAAAATTGTCAAACACCATCATGTGTGGTCAGTTTTTTGGATATCCATGCATTGAATTCAGAAAATAAATCTTTGGAGTATCCAAATTTACCACAACGAGCATCCAATACTACTTAAAAACAAAAAAAAAGGAATAAGTAATGAAATAAATGAATATATATTTGATATGATTAAATTTTATAGTTTTACCTCTGCATCATTGGTATTAAATAGAGTATATTATTTGAAATTTTTCTTTCAAACAATTTGATCAGACCTACCACTATCTCATCCTTTTTTTGGTATCTATTTTTGGTTGTTTTGTAGAGGTGATGTGAGGACTAACGAGTCCAAAAAAATTCATGGGAAAATCTCTTTAATTGTTTTTTATATATATACCTACCAAAAATATGAAATGTATTTATTCATAATTAACACGGTATATCTTCTTTTGGAAAATTAAATCATGAAAACATACCTCATGTATACATTTACAACTGAGCCGCCTAGCCAATCATAGTCGGGTATTTCACTTACACTCTCAACACCAATGAATTCTTGATCATTCTCTCCGTACATATTTTCTTCAAAATCAACTATGTGATTATGAACATTTTTTTAACTTTGTATCCATATGATCCTTCAATGATAGTAAATGCAAATATAGAACCAACGGGATAATGGAACTTTTGGTAGATCTTTTAGATTGGTTGGTCAATACTTTCGATAGTTTTGAGGGGGTTTTCATTTCATACCCTTCCCTTTGTCTATCTGTAATAACATTCATCAGTTCAGTCCTTTTTTAATTAATTGTTTAAGGTTTTTCTTGAAAAGTAAATTGGAAATGAATACCTCCTTATTGACATGTTTTTTTACAAGATGTGACAACCATGTGATGAATGTTCCAATAAATTTTTTGACAGTATGAATATCTTATTCATGAATTGGAATGGGCATTTCAATACTCGAATTATGGGTTGCACTGATCGATACTCTCACATGACATGTTGGAAGTGGTATGTTGTGTAGCATGTCGTTTTGAATATTGAACAACATAGCCCTCGCTACAAGGTGATGATTGGGTGTTGCTAGATATAAATCATAGTCATTATCACCATGTAGAATATCAGTATAAGAAAGGTATTAGTGTCTGTATGATTCACATTTCATAGAAATATTTGTTATAACATTGAGTAACTTGTCTAAGACATCTCTCTTAGGGAAATGGCTAGCCTCATAGCTAGTGGGGTAGGGTGGGATCTCCACATAGTGGTTGTTCTTGAGTTGATTATTCTATTTTCCTCCCCCCCATTAATGTTTGCATCATTTCTCTCTGCCATTGGAATGCTTCTTCAAGGGTATATATTATTTCTCTCATCTGTTTTATTAATTCACATTGATCATATTTTTTTCCTCAAAATATGTTAAGTGTGTCACCCCAAAACCCACACCTCTAACATGGTCATACTGTTCTAGCAACTTCAAGGCCATTGACAATATGTGTTCATCTGGTACAGTTGTTACTGATTCCTATGACTATGTCTGATAGAAAATACAGTAAAATAAGTGATCATTGTTATGTAATAACAATTTAAAGAACGAAAATTATTATGTAATGCTTACACATGTTTCCCATACTTTTTGTGTTTTCACATATATTAGTATCCTTTCTTTATTGACATGTGCCTCCTTTCATAGCACATATCATGGGATGGAAGTGGATTTGGATTTGGAGTCATCAATCTACATATAAATAGAAGAATATAATAATGGTGTTGTTTCATGTCACATAAAAGTATTATGATAAATTTAAATTATGTACAAATTTTTTTTCAGGTGAATTATACCCCATCCTTGATTTATGGTAAGGGTATAATGGTTTTGCTACTCATTCCTTATTTCTAGCACCCAGTTGTTGTTACATAAATAAAAAATTATCAATCAAGGTGATGAATACATGTATCATCAAACAATGTATTACTAGCCACAATATACCTAAAAATACACATTTGTACGATAGTTAGTAAACACATCCCACGCTTCTTGGGTTATCGGGTGTGCATTGATAAGTGGTGGGTGCAGGTTTATTTTCCTTTCAGTATCTTTAAGATGATGTCTTGTTAGGATTGTGTAAATTTTTTTGTGAATCCTTCTAGCAAGCATTAATATATATTTCTTGTGGGATTCGTCTACTATAAATTCACTCTACAATGGATGATGTAGAGTAAATCAATGTTTCATTATTTTATTTCTTAGTAAAATAAAGAAATGATATCATAATGGTACCATAATCTCTTCCCACGTTAGTGCCTTAAGCCCGAGCACAATATGGTGTAATGAATTTACATCAATCAACACATGTTGTTGAGTAAATATTACAATAAAAATTGTGAACATGGCCTTGTTGGGGTTAACATTTTGGCCTCGTACATTCCATCCGACCTCAAATTTGATGCCATTGACTTTCACCTTAATGATTTTTGATAACACCATCAAACTAAGACATTCCTGTTTTTTCTGCATCGTTGGTCCTTCATCAACTACCATTTTCCTAAAATCAACATCATCAATATGTTCCTCCAGCAATGTAGCATCGACATGTGCAGATGGTCATTGTACCTCTGCACTGGGAGTAGTAGCAGGTTGAGAAACCTGTTGTTCCTCAGGAATGAGAGCACCATCATGTACAGAAGGTCATTCTTCTGCACTACATGCAGCAATATGTTGAGAGACCTATTATTCCTCGGTAATGGTAGCAGCAACATGTGTGGAAGTAATTATCTATAGAATTGGTTTAAAATTTAATTTAGAGTATATCCATGTAGTAGAAAAGGAAAAATAACATGAGGTAACATGATGTATATTACAAAAAATGTAACCTGATTATTGAACTCTCTTTTTCTTTTTTAAAGGCTGAAGGGATTTTACCCCTCTATCGACGATCCAAATCCCTTCATCATGGTCTCTTATTAAATACGAAACACCATCTATATTGGGACCACTATGAAATGATTTTGACATCCCAATGAAAGGGTCATCCTCAGTTGAATTTTCGTCTGTCCGTTTAGTAGCTTTGGTTGATAACAGAAAAATTGACCACTTTCGGTTTTCGGGATCTAGAACATAAAATACATATGCTGCCTGTGATTCCATTATAAACGGTTCATATTTGTACCCTTCCTTACTGAAATAAACTTTCATGAATCCCAATTCATCTATTTTAACAACACTTCTATTATCAACCAACATTCATTGAAAAATTGAAACTTGCAATGTTATATAATCCAACTCCCATATTTGTTTGATTATGCCAAAGTATGACATATTCGCGTAAATTGGATTTTTGTCCTTAGTATCAGAAACATGAATCAATTCAGCCATCGGTGTAACTCCACTATTTTTCATGGTACTATCTTCATCATGTTTGTTTGTATATAACTTATAACCATTAATTAAATAGCTATTGTAAGATAATACATACACACTTGGTCCTCTGGCTAGCCATTGAAGTCATTCTGAAATTGAATCTAGATTTTCATCTGAATCCTGTAAAATATGGTCCCAAAACCATCCTATAAACTATTGATTATGTGTTTTGGATATCCATATTTCACACCTTGATGGATTCAAATGCCTAATAATTACTTTGAGGGTTTAAAAATATGGGGAAACCTCTAAATTATTATAAAAAATGTTAAGGGGGGCTTGCTCTTGGTCTATAATATTGATTATGATAACATCTCTTCTGGAAATTACTTCACCCACAAGCTACCCAGTGTGATGAGATTTTGGTAGACTAATGATTTCTACACATGATAAGTATTTGGTACAGAATTCAATGGCTTCCTCAACAATATACTGCTCCACAATACAACCCTATGGCCGACTTCGATTTTTGGCACAACCTTTCAAAATATTCATATACAATTCAATGGGGTATATCCATCTATAGTGTAAAAGACCACATAGTTGAATATCTCTCACTAAGTGAACCATCAAATGAACCATCATATCAAAAAATGTTGGTGGGAAGAACATTTCCAATTCACATAACATGACGTCAATTTCTCTTTCCATAGTCAACAATTTTTCCATGTCTATAACTTTGTTGCATATATATTTGAAGAAGAAATTGAGCTTGGTTAATGTATGAAGGAAATTCATAGGAAAAAATCAACGTAAAGATATAGGCATTAGATATTACATCAATACACGATAGTCATGTGATTTCAGACCCTTTAACTTTAAATCATTCATTGATATGGTGTTCTCGATATTTAATTAATACCCCTCTATAACCTTTACATCATTCAAGAAGATTCAAAACTAATATATCTCCTTCATGGAAAGAGTGTAAGCAGTTAGCGGAAGAAATGTTCATTTTTCACCCTTCACTAGAGCCAAATCTTCTCGTATTCTCATGTCACCCATGTAAAACCTAGCCTTAGTTCCATCCTTTGTTTTACTAGGTGTATTTAGAAACATGTCAATGAAACTATCACATATATATTTTTTAACATACATGACATCAAGAAAATTTTTAACATATAGGAAATTCTAATATGGTAGTTCAAAAAAACTGATCTCTTTTTCCAACTGGTTTATATAAGGTTTTTTTTAAATGGTTTACCAAAATTTGTGTCTGCATCTTTTACTTTCTCAAATAGTTGATCACCTTTTAGTGGACATAGTGTTGTACATTATTCTGAACTTCTATGGAATGATGTCATCCAAGATTGGTACTTATTTCATCAGGATAAAAATCTATGATAACATATAAACAATGTTTTCAATGAATGTTTCAACCTAATTGACTATGTTCCATGCTCGCAGATGGGAGACCCTTGAGTTCCATGCTCGCAGATGGGAGACCCTTGAGTTCCATTAATGTTATATCCTAAAAAATTTCCATAAGTAGGAAATTCATTTATCATTCCATACAACATGACTCTCAACATGAAATATTTATTTTTTTATATATCATACAATATAACACCTAAATCCCACAATAATTTCAAATCCTCGATCAATTGATCCAAATAAACATTAATATCATTACTCGGTTGTTCTAATCCTGATATAATCATAGATAACGTGATGTATTTTTGTTCCATGAATAACCATATTGGAAATGTATAATTTACCAACATAATGTACTATGAGTGCTGCTTTGAAAAGAAAAAATATTCACTCCATCTGTAGATAACACAAGACGAAGGTTTCTCAGCTCATTTCCAAATTCAGGATACTCATGATAAATTCTATTCTATTGAGGAGAGACTAACAGTTGATGTATTTTCCCATATTTATTTCTTGTATCTGCATGCTATGTCAATTTCCCTACAATATCCTCACTTTTATATAGGCGCCTAAACCTTAGAATGATTGGAAAGTACCATATCACTTTTATAAGAACAGATTCATCTTTCTTGTATCGAGAAGCACCACACTTTCATAGTTCTCTAAGTGATTTTTAGTCCTTGATAAATAGTATACAGTCATTTGGGTAGACATGTATTCTTTCAGAGATCATACCCATCGAGCATAGCATTTGTTTGGTGTCGCATGTTTGGTTCAGGAGCTCCTTATTTTCTAGGACCATGTCATTCAATAGAGCAACTAGTTCCGTAAAATTGGAATCAATCCATCTATTACCTACTTTTAGATTATACAACTTTAGTATGGTTTAAAATGCTTTATATTTAGTGAAACCACCATACAACGTCGTCTTTGCACAACACTTTAACTTCTCAAACAATTTTGGGAAATTATGAAGTACATCTTCAAATATCCTTATCATTTCCTCAATCTGACTTTCATCATCATTCACATATGTAATGACATCCTCGATACGGTCTTATTCATTGTCTACACTTGTAATCATATTATATGATCCATAAAACACAGTGTTATCCTAGCCACTAGCTACATTTTCTTTTCCCTATGTTTATTCCGATATTTATAACTTCAATCTATTCTGTGAGAGATCAAGTGTTCATCTAACTCCTCTGGACTAATTTTTCTTGAAAAAATATAGTGTAAATATGGACAAAGGATTTGAGAAGATTCATATGCATGATCTTTTTCAAACTTGATGAACTCTTTCACTCCATATTCATACTGTTTTTTCAGAAAATTGGCACCCATCCATTCATTATTCATATCCATTATATTTGATTCGGTAATATTGATATTTAACAAAATACATACACAAAATATTGATATAAAAATTAATCTAGGATAAAAAAACATAAAGACTTTAAGTATCCTTCAGTATTTATCCCCAATATCCACTTTCAAGAACCCTGATCCTTTATTTGGGGTCTTCTAGATAAATCAATATCCACCTCTTCTAGTCTTTCCATAATTGGTCCAACTAAGATAAATTCATCCACATAAAGAATTAAAATGAAAAAACTCTCATCATAATACACCTTCATATAGTATAAATTATTTACATTACACTGCATGATCATTAATTCTACCATGAAAGCATTGAAATTCCAGTTACACTGTCTTGGTGCCTACTTAATCCCAAAAAAACTCCATTAGAGATTGGAACAAAACCTTATATTCCATTTAGAATGAAACCTTCTAGTTGATCTATGTAGATCTCTTCCTCCGAATCTCCATGAAGGAATATAATCATGACATCCATTTGTTCTTAAAATAAACCTTCAATGGAAACCAAGCCAAGAACTATCCGAATTATTATATGGTTTATAGTAGGAGATAAAATCTAACTGAAATATAATCCTTATAATTAATAAAATACATTTACCATTTCCATGGTGTTATTATCGATCTACTTGTCTTCCCTATATAATGTACTGGTTTTCCTAATTCTATAAAAATATAAACTTAAAGGATTATGGAGAAAGTGAATTTCAAATATCCTTTGAAAACAATTTATAAAATGATAGTTGAAGTCCCATTAAAAATAGACATTTACACAAATTCCTCTTTAAAATAACACACCCTTTTTAAAATAACCCAATAAGTTCCAAACACTCTTTCACAAAACCCCAATTCCTTTTTTTAAAGCATTCAAGTAAAATTCATGACCCAATAATCTTAATCATTTAAAATGAGCGACAACCCTCTATATTTTACAAATTTTAATTTAAAACTTCACACACCCCCTATTAAAATGAAACTAGCATTACATACGCCTTCAAAACATTCACATTGCTTAATGAAAGCCAATCAGTTGAGTTAACAAACACTTGGCATGAAACCTAAGCCCATGCCAAGTGTTTAAATCATTTTAATGATATTTAAAACTCAAAAAGGGTATGTTGAACACATATATTTTTTTAAGAAACATTTCAAAACACTTGAATCGTTTTCAAAGAGACACTTAGGAATTTTCACAAAGACATAAATTACAAGAGAGACACTTTATAAAGAATACATGAATAAAAAATAACCAACATTTTATAAAATATAAAGCTATAAAAGGTTTATCATGTCTTGTAAGAACTCAGATCTTCTTTTCAGGTACGATTTTCCTTTTTCTGTATTTTTTTAGAAAAACAAAATTTTTGGAAATTTTTGAAGTACACGCCATGTACTTTCTGAGTACACTCCATTTACTCTTTCCCGACTCAAAGTCATGTGCTGGTCGTGCCCGGGCCACACACACAGTGTGTAGGGGTGACGTGGAGGCCGATTTGGGTGGAGTATGGAAAAGACCCAGTACACGCCGTGTATATTAAAAATACACACCTTGTATTGTTCTTTTTTTTCACTAAACGCACCGGGGTAACGCCTAACCCCCGATTTAAACTTCTTCTCCAGATTTCGTCCGCCCCGAGAGTGACCGTACGACCGGACCTTCAACGAGCTTCCACCTCTTCGTCTGTTCTCCGATTTGATCACGGTCAATTGCGTTGGAATCACAGTGGTGAGCTCTCCATTCTACTTGAGTCTTGTTTCTTGATTCCCCCTTGTTTTCATGTTATCGTAGGTTGAGAGTTTTGTGAATTTTCTCAAATCTACATCGTTCTAAGGGGAATCCGTTGTCTTCATTCACGTATATTGATCTCCTAGGATCGAGGTAGGTGGTTTGTTCCTTTCTGTTGAAATTCGATGAGTATTTTGTGCAAATTCCATAAATTCCCTTGGGCGGGAAATTCTGGGTTTCTTTTTTTTCCCCTTCTATTTTCCTTCATTGGTTGATTTCTGTAGTAGAGGTTTATGCTTGTAAGTAGAGTAATTTATTTTGTGCTCAGGTTGCTTTTCCATGTTTTTTTACCTGTTTTTTGCTTTGCAAGTTTCCATGCCTAGTCGTATGATAGTGGAACTGGTACTTTATTATGTTGTTGAGCCTTATAATGATATCCAAGTTGTTTTTGAGGTTTACTTGTATGATACACGCATGCTATTCATGTTTAATTTTACTCAGGACTGTGAGAACCTAGAGTAGTAGACCAAAGGGAGAATTGATGGAAGTGCTTCTCCAGAGTGTCTTTTAATTACAATGCAAGACCATAGGGGGAATTGACGTTGAGTGCTTCCTCAGAGAGTCTATAGTTCCTCGACGTGGGCCACAGGGGGAATATATGTTGAGTGCTTCCCCAGAGAGCCTTTCGCACGATATGAGACTATAGGGGGAATTGACGGTGAGTGCTTCCCCAGAGTGTCTAATAATTTCATAGCATAACCAGAGGGGTGAGACTGTGTGTGCTTGCTAGAGGGTTTCTGGTACTTATAGGTTGAACCATAGGGGTTAGGATGTGATATCTACCTATAGGGTTACCTTTTTTCTTCTTGTTGCTGGTTGTTTACTTGTGTACTCTCTTTGTTAGAACTGTGGATTGTAGCTGCTTGTGCTTTCCTGTTTACTGTTTCTTGTTTTATTACTTCCATGTATTCATTGGCTCTTAGGCACAACTATTTGGGTGATTTACTATTGGGATTGTATCTCACACTTTTTTTGGGCCATGATTTTGGGCCCAAGCAGACTATGTTGCTACAGGTATAGATAAGGGCAAGCGCCCTTCTACTTCGGGTTCTTGATTGCGCTGGAGCTGGAGAGCATGGGACTGAGTCGGGGCTCACGATGCTGAGGAGTTTAATTTTAATTCCTTTTCACTTGTTTTCAGTTATATTCCAGAATGTTTTTGTGTTTGATACTTTCTATATATACTTGTACCTACTGCATCATTATCACCATTACTATATATGTTCATTGCATCTGCTGTTTGGTTTCTGTTGTTATGCATGTTGTTTACTGCTTCCGTTGTTTCTTGTTGTTTTCTTACCTTGTATACCTTACCGAATGAGGGAATAGTTTCCCCAATAACTTACCAAGGCCCTCGCTGCTAGTAGGTTGTCTCTGGAATTTGGGGAAACGCACTTGAGGTCATGTGGCTAGCCGGGTATAGGGCACCAGTGGAGGGGCTCCGGATTCAGGTCGTTACAAAGTGGTATCAGAGGAGTTCTTTTCTATTGCTTTACTATTTGGAGACTTTATCTAGGGATATAATGAACTCGGTACTTGGTATTAAGCTGTGCTCGGGAAGAGATAACCTGTGTATAGGGAAAATCCATACTACCTCGTTAATTGCAGTTGCTGGTTTTGAGTTTTTATGGTTGATACGTTTTAACCTAGAGTGATTCGCATGACTTGTGCGGTTATTGTTTGGATATTTCAGTTTTATTTCTATCGCAACCCAATGAGATGAGTTTATGCCATCTCAAGCATCATATATGCACTTATAGAAATTACATTCCATGAATTCTTGCCATGCCATCTAGGGTGCATTAGAGATTGTATGCTTTTGTGATAGGCTTTGTGTAGATTATGCATGTTTTTGTGATAGATGCTTGATAGAATCTCTTCTATTATGTTAGATAGATAGTTTTTACCTTGTATGTTACTATAGAGGATGCCAAGATTTGATTCACAGGGAGTATGGTCCCTCACGAATCGGAATTTGGCACCTCTTTGCCTTGTTTTTAGTGTTTCTGGTGTTCTGTGCAGTTTCTGAGCTACTGCCCAGAAAAACCCAGAATACATGGAGTGTACTTTTTGGATACACTCCGTGTAGTTTTCAGGCCGTGTTACTGACTGTGTGAGCAGAACACATTATCGTGAAAGTAACTTTACGAAAACGCCGTGTATGGTAGGTATATGTTGTGTAGTAGTGAGCCGTGTACTCGGCCGTGTCACTAACAACACGGACCAGGGACGCTCAAGTAGCACACATAGTGTTGTAACGGAACACGCCATGTAGTCCCTACTAGGCACCCGACCGTGTCACGAACAACACGGGTCGGCGTGACCTTCTCTTAGATACACCGTGTGTTTTCGGGCATGCGTCGTGTAGTCTTGTTCAGGTACCTGGCCGTGTCGTGAACAACATGGGACGGTGTCACCTTCACCTATACACGCCGTGTTTGTTTGGAACACGCCATGTAAGGTTCATCCTGGTATACGACCGTGTATTTAACAATCACGGGCCACTGAAGCCATGTATAGTACATGCCATGTGTGTTAAGAACACGCCGTGTAGTCTCAGGTTGAGTCGGACCATGTGGGTTAGTCGTGTAAAGAGACTCAGGCAGGGGAATAGTTTTCAAGTATACGCCGTGTGTTGGGTCAACACGCTGTGTGGTTTGAGGTGTTACACGACTTGTAGGGAAGGAGTACACGCCCATGTCAGTGGTTTATGAAGACATGCTGTGTAGTTTTTATACACGTCGTGTAGTCGAGTTTTGTAAACTTGTGTGTTTTCTTCCCCTATTACCGTTTTTTACTCTTGTGTTCTTTGTACTTGTTTTTCTAATCTAAGGTGTACTTTGATCTTTCAGAGCTATGCCTCCGAGATGCCCTCCGGTTGTACGTCTATCATCAGGCAGTGATCAGACACCGGATAGGGCTGATCAGGGACTTCCTGCCGATCCTCCAGTCGAGCCATCCTTAGAACCTTCTGTTATAACAGTTGAAGGTGCTGATGCATAGTTCAGGGTAGGTTTCATGAGGATGATGCAGGCCTTCCAGGGAGCACCACATCTTACCATGACTATGGCAGACTTGATGTGAGTTTTTCAGCAGTATCATTCTCCCACGTTCTCGGGGAAAGGAGGACCTCAGGCTGCAGAGTCATGGATGGAATCCATGCTGACTATCTTCAAGCATCTGGAGACGCCTCCAGAGAGGTGGGTAAAGCTCTCTACCTACATGCTCTGAGACTCCGCCAAGAGGTGGTGGGATGTGATCTCACAGGCGGTTCGACAGCAGGCTATGGCTTGGGAGGAGTTCCAACGTGTGTTCTACGACTACTTCTACCCAGAGACCCTGAGGGCCGATCGAGCCCGGGAGTTCATGAGCTTAGAGCAGGGTACTCTTTCTATCATGGGGTATTCCTCTCGCTTCACCGAGCTGTAGGACTTCACCACCCTCCGGGATGGAAGTGGGGTGTTCTTAGCAAAGAAGTTTGAGGATGGCCTCAGGAGGGAGATTCGCTCGCAAGTGAACATCTTCCAGCTGACATCCATCACTTCTATCATCAACCAGGCACTGATTACGAAGCACAATCTGAGAGACTCTGGAGCTGTGAACCAGGGTGGTTCTGCTTCCAGAGCTAGTCTTCCCCCAGATGACAGCACGAAGTGCTATAGAGAGCCTACACGTGGTGACCCGAGGAAGCGTGATGCATCATCATGCAGCCAGGTGACATGCTACCAGTGTGGACGGTCAGGGCACACAAGGACACAGTGCTAGAGGGACCCCATGGAGTGCCGATCTTGTGGCAAGATGGGTCATCTTTAGCGTTTCTTCCAGGTTTTCTCACCAGCAGCTAGTGATCGGGGTTCGTCCATGACTCCTCGTTCAGGAGTAGCCCCACCAGTTTATCACCAGTCAAGGAACTAGAGTTCTTCCGTCCATTCAGGCCGAGGTGGAGGTCGAGGCCATGGCGGTTAGCCACCACTTGGTCAGCACCAGTAGGGTGGATCAACTCAGAGTGGTCAGCGAGGGGTGCAGGGCCACGGTGCAGGCCAGTCTTTCACTATGGAGCAGATCTATCAGGAGCAGGATCTCAGCCCTTCTACAGTTCGAGGTACAGTTTTAGTGGCCTCAGTTTTGTCTTCAGCTCTTTTCGATACTAGTGCTACGCATAGTTTTATCTCTGTTGCTGTCATGGAGAGCCTTGGGCTCTGCATCTTTTCTTCTACCGACTCGTTGACACTAGACACACCTTTGGGGACGAAGACATCTCATGTGCTTCAGTGTAGAGAGTGCCCTCTCGAGGTTGTAGGGTATTGTTTCTTATCGGATATCTATGTCCTAGAGATGACATGCTATGATTTTATCCTCGGTATGGACTGGTTGGTTACCTTCCATGCATTCGTCAATAGTTATCACCGCAGAGTGAGTTATGTTTCACCAAAGGGTGAATCCTTTCTTTATATAGGCAAATGGGATGTTCAGGCAAGCCGAGCAGGACTCGAGCATCATGGGCTAGGAAGGGTGACAACCCAGATTACTAGTCTTTTTCTAGATGATCAGGGGACTTTGCAGTTGGACTTTCCTTCAGTGGTGGATTGTTTCAAGGACGTCTTTCTAGAGGAATTTTCGGGTTTTCCTCCGATGTGTGAGGTAGACTTTTCTATCGATCTCGTGCCAGGAGCGGCACCGGTGTTCATTCCTTCCTATAGGATGGCTACACCTGAGTTACAAAAGCTCATGAAGCAGTTGGAGGAGTTGTAGGCAAAGGGTTCCATCCAACCCAGTACTTCTCCTTCGGGTTCACCCGTCCTATTTGTGAAGAAGGCAGTGTGGATTATCGGAAGCTGAACCAGTAGATGGTCAAGAACTGATATCCCTTTCTAAGGATCGATGACATTTTCGATCAGCTTCGAGGAGCCTGAGTGTTATCGAAGATCGATTTGAGGTCTGGTTATCATAAGTTGCACGTTAGATCATCAGATATACCTCTGACCGTCTTTAAGAGCAGGTATGGTCTATACGAGTATACAGTCATGCCGTTCAGTCTCATGAACGCACCTGCAGTTTTCATGGCACTGATGAACTGAGTGTTCCATCCTCACATGGATCTTTTCGTTGTGGTCTTCGTGGACGATATCTTGGTGTACTCTCACACTCGACACGACCATGCCACACATTTTAAGATCGTTCTGAGTACACTGAGAGAGCATCAGATTTATGCTAAACTCTCAAAGTGCCACTTATGGATAGATCAGATTCACTTTTTGGGTCACATCATCTCAGAGGCAGGAGTATCTGTGGACCCAGAGAGGTGAGAGTTTCAGTCTCCTAGTAGCAGCCAAAGAACCCTTTTGAGGTGTGGAGTTTCCTAGGGCTGGCTGGTTACTACAGACACTTCATTCAGGACTTTTCACATTTAGAAGCACCTTTGACAGGTCTGACCAAGAAAGGGGTGAAGTTCTTATGGTCAGATTCTTGCAAGTTAGCCTTTCAGGAGATGAAAGGGAGGTTGACGTCAGCGCTGATACTAGTCTTTCCAGAGCCAGGCAAGAGCTACATTGTGCACTGTGATGCTTCAGGTATCGGGCTAGGAACTGTACTTATGCAGGGGGATGGAGTCGTTGCGTACGGGTCTCGACCGTTGAGGCCACTTGAGAGGAACTACCTGAATCATGATCTGAAGTTGGTAGTTGTTGTTCAAGCCTTACGCTAATGTAGACACTATCTACTGGGGGATCACTTTGTGGTCTTCACTGACCACAAGAGTCTCAAGTATATCTTCACTCAGCGTGATATGAATATGAGGCAGCGCAGGTGGGTTGAGTATCTATAGTCTTTTGACTTCGATCTTACCTATACGCCGGGTAAGGTCAGCATTATGGCTGATGCGTTGAGTAGGAGAACTCAGATTCAGGAAGTTCAGGAGGCCAGCAGTGAGTGGCAGCTTATAGCTTTGTTCTCTGAGATACATCTGGAGGTGCATGATAGATAGGGACAGACCTTCCTATCTTCTGTAGCTGTCACCTTGACACTTCTTGATCAATTATGGATGAGGCATCTATCAGAATCGGAAGGCTTAGTCCTATGGGAGAGTGTGTTAGGAGAGGACCCTCTTCCTAGATGGACGGTGGGAGAGGATGATATCTTGCATTTCTAGGGACGCGTATGGGTGCCAAAATACATACGTGAGGAGTTGATGTGGTATTTTCATTCATCTATTTGGGAAGTTCATCCTAACATCACCAAGTTGTATCAGGATCTTCATCGCCAGTACTGGTGGCCAGGTATGAAGAAGGATGTTGCTGGTTTTTGTCATGAGATGTTTTTCTTGCCAGCAGCTGAAAGCAGAGCATCAGCGACCAGTAGGCCTCTTACAGCAATTACCCATTCCATAGTGTAAGTAGAATGATGTTGTGATGGACTTCGTGACCGGTTTGTTGAGATCACCCTGAGGTAACGATACTGTTTGGGTTGTCATCGACAGGCTCATGAAGGTTTCTCACTTCATGTCGATCAAGGAGACCTTCAGTGTTGATGATCTGGGACAACTTTACATTCAAGAGATCATTCGTCTGCATGGAGTTCCACACTCCATTGTTTCAGTTAGGGATGCACGCTTTATCTCTCAGTTCTGGCAAGGACTTCAGAAGGCTTTGGGTCAAGATGTACTTTTGAGTACATCATACCATCCCCAGACTGATGGCCAGTCCGAGTCCATGATCCAGGTGCTAGAGGATATGCTCCGAGCCTGCATCCTAGACTTTGGCGGTTCTTGGGAGAAACATATTCCTCAGATGGAGTTCTCCTACCACAACAGTTTCCAAGTGACCATTCAGATGGAAGCATACAAGGATTTGTACGGTAGTCCATGCCGATCACCCTTATGTTGGCTGGAGGTAGGAGGGGAAGCTTTTTTGGGACCTCATCTCATTCAGGAGACCTCAAAGCAGAAAGAGCCGGTTCGGAAGGAGATGGCTACAGCACAGTCTCGACAGAAGTCTTATGTTGATCAGCGGAGACGACCTCGAGAGTTCGTGGTCGGAGATCAGGTTTTCCTGCGTGTTGCACTGTGTTTGGGACACAAGAGGATTCGGAGACAGGGTAAGCTTTCACCACGGTGCGTCGTGCCGTTTGAGGTCTTGGAGAGACTGGGGTCGATCGCCTATCGGTTTCAATTACCTAAGAGGTATCGGGACATGCATGATGTCTTTCACGTCTCTCAACTCCGACATTACTTTTTAGACCCGTCTCACATCTTTCAGCCGAAGGAAGTCGAGCTTGAAGCGTATTCATCATTCGAGGAGCATCCTATCCAGATTGTCGATTTCAGTACGAAGGTTCTCCGCGGGTGATCTGCACCTCTAGTACGAGTGTTATGGCAGCACGGGCGAGTACAGGACGAGACCTGGGAGAGGGAGGCTGATGTACAATCGTAATGGCCGGAGCTGTTCGGGGTTTCTTCTTCTCCACCTCATTAGGGAAATTTGGGGACGAATTTATTAAAGGGGGGGAAGTTTGTAAGAACTCGTATCTTCTTTTCAGGTATGCTTTTCCTTTTTCTGGAGTTTTTAAAAAAACAAACGTTCTGGTAATTTTTGAAGTACAAGCCGTGTACTTTCTGAGTACATGCCGTGTACTCTTTCCCAGCTCAAATCCATGTGATGGCCATGCCCGGACCACACACACGGTGTGTAGGGGTGAGGTGGATGCCGATTTTGGCGGAGTATGGAAAGGACCCAGTACACGCCGTGTACTTTAAAAATACACACTCTGTATTTTTCTTTATTTTCACTAAACGCACCGGGGTCGCACATACCCCCAATTCATCTTCTTCTCTAGATTCCATCCGCCCGAGAGCGGCCGTACGGTCGGATATTTGACGAGCTTCCTCCTCTTCATCCGTTCTCCGATTCGAGCGCTGTCAATTGCGTTGGAATCGCAGCGGTGAGCTCTCCCTTCTTCTTGAGTATTGTTTCTTGATTCCTCCTTGTTTTCATGTTATTGTAGGTTTATCGTTTTATTCATTTTCTCAGATCTACATCGTTCTAAGGGGAATCTGTTGTCGTCGTTCACGTATATCGATCTCCTAGGATCGAGGTAGCTGGTTTGTGCCTTTCTGTTGAAAGTCAATGTGTATTTTGTGTAAATTCCACAAATTCCATTGGGTGGGGAATTGTGGGTTTCCTATTTTTCCCCTGCTCTTTGTCTGCTTTGCTTGATTGTTGTAGTAGAGGTTTATTCTGGTAAGTAGAGTAATTTATTTTGTGCTCAGGTTTCTTTTCTATGTTTTTTTGCCTGTTTGGCACTTTTCCAGTTTCCTTGCCTAGTAATAGGATAGTGGAACTGCTACTTTATTATACAGTTGAGCCTTAGAATGATAGACAAGTAGTTCTTGAGGTTTACTTGGATGAATCACGCACTCTATGCATGTTTACTTTCACTCAGGACTGTGATAACCTAGAGTAGTAGACCAAAGGGAGAATTGACGGAAGGGCTTCTCTAGAGTGCCTTTTAATTATGATGCAAGACCACAGGGGGAATTGACGTTGAGTGCTTCCTCAGAGAGTCTGTAGTTCCTCGACGTGGGCCACAGGGGGAATAGACGTTGAGTGCTTCCCTAGAGAGCCTTTAGCACGATACAAGACTATATGGGGAATTGACGATGAGTTCTTCCCCATAGAGTCTATTAATTGTATAGCAGAACCAGAGGGGTGAGACTCTGTGTGCCTCCTAGAGGGTTTCTGGTACTTATAGGTTAAACCATAGGGGTTAGGCTATGAGAGCTACCCAGAGGGTTACCTTTTTCCTTCTTATTGCTGGCTGTTTACTTGTGTACACTGTTTGTTAGAACTGTGGACTATAGCTGCTTGTGCTTTACTATTTGATGCTTCTAGTTTTATTACTACCATGTATTCATTGAATGATTGGCACAAATTATTGGGTGATTTCCTACTGGGATTATATCTCACACCCTGTTTGGGAAATGCTTTTGGGCCAAAGAAAACTATGTTACTATAGGTATAGATAAGGGCAAGCGCCCTTCTACTTTGGGTTCTTGATTGTGCTGGAGCTGGAGAGAATGGGACCGAGTCACGGCTCGCGATGCTGAGGAGTTTATTTTTGTTTCCTTTTCACTTGTTTTCAGTTGTATTCCAGCACGTTTTTGTGTTTGTTGCTTTCCATAGATACTTGTACCTGCTGCATCATTGTCACCATTGCTATATATATTAATTGCTTCCGCTGTTTGGTTTATATTGTTATGCATGTTGTTTACTTCTTCCGCTGTTTATTGTTTTTTTCTTACCTAGTATACCTTACCAAATGAGGTCATAGTTTCCCCAATAACTTACCAAGGCCCTCGCTACTATTCGGAAGCCTCTGTCATTTGGGGAAACGTGCTTTAAGTCATGTGGTGAGCCGAGTATGGGGCACCAGTGGAGGGGCTCCGGATTTGGGTCGTTACATGTCTCTCATGACACTACTAGAATTTCATTCATTTGCGACGGGTCATTTGCGATAGACAAATGAATCATCACAAATAATGTCTTTTCTGTTACTATTTGCGATGAATTATTTATTTTTTCACAAATAATGGTTTATTGCGACAAAATAAATAATCTGTCACAAATGTTTTTGGCGCGCTTTCCCACTGCTTAGTACAAAAAGTAATCACGACGGTCATTTGTAATGGATTTTGTTATTCATTGCAAATGACCCTAAGCTTGGGATTATTTGTGACGAAGATTATTGTCCCTCAAAAATATTCTGGATGAAAAACTATTTGTGATGGTATTAATTCCTTCACAAATAGACTGTCGCAAAAAATGCTGACATTTTAACAGTTGTGCAGCTCTCCATTCTTTCTTCCTCCTCTTTTTCCTCCCTCTCTTGCAGCAAACCCGCGAACCCTATGGCTGACCAATTTTCCCCAGCTTCGTACGACTCTGTTCTTCCCATTTTTTTTCTGATTTAAGCTCAAATCTTCATGGTACGGAGTCCTATTATGTTCTCCGTTAATTTTTAGCATATTTGGGTTCGATGTTAAATATACTGGTTTGATCCCTAATTTTAGAAATTTATCTAATTTTCATGATTTATATGATATTTTGGATAGACACAATTGTATTAATTTATATTTTGATTTTAATCTAGTTAATTTTTGTGCATTTTGGGTTCAATGTCAAATATATTGGTTTGGTTAAACCCAAAGTTTATAAATTTATTTGATTTGCATATTTTATTTGATATTTAGGATTTACGCAATTGTATTAATCTCTATTTTGATTTTAATCTAGTTCATATAATTTATTTTAATATATTTTTAAGAATTTTGCTAATTTTTTATTTTTGATATTTATATGCATTTTGTATTTATATTTGTATATATATATATATATAAGTATGTTTGTGTACCATGTTAATTTTGATATATGTTTGTGTGTATATATATATATATATTAAAATGTGTTTATTTAATTTTGATATTTGTATGTGTTTATATATATATAAATGATATTAAAAATATGTTTATGGTTTTTGATATATATATATATATATATATATATGTTTGTATGTATATTTATATATATGTATATATAAATTCGATATGTAGATTTGTAAAAAAAATTGATAAATTTATTTTATATATTTATGTTAGTTAATAAATATTTTAATTTAAATACATATAAATAATAAATTATGATTAATTAAGAATTTTTTTGATATAAATATATGTAAACAATACATTCTGTGTATAGATCTATTAAAGTTTTAAAAAACATGTAATTTTTTTAATATATATATATATATTTATATAAAAAAAATGTGTAATGTTTTTAATATATATATACATAGATGTATGTATATTATAATATGAATATATATATATATATAAGTTTTTAAAAAACATGTAAAGTTTATGATATATATATATATATACAGACAGACATATATAAACATTTTAAAAAAAATTTAAGGGTTTTAATATATATGTGTGTGTGTGTGTATTTATCTAATATATATGTTTATTTAAAAAAACATGTAAAAATATATCTGATTATGAAATCGTGTAATGTTTATATATATATATTAACATTTGAATATGCATATATAAATATTTTAAAAATGCATTTAAGGTTTTATATATATATATATATATATTTGATATGTATATTTATTTTAAAAAGAGAATATATTTTATGTATTTATATTAATTATAAAATCGTGATATACATATATATAATAGTTATTAAAAATTTATTAATAATTTAAATATTTAATAATAATCATTACATAATTTATAATAATTACTAATTAATTAGTAAATATTATTAATATATATTAAATATTTATGTCAGTTTATATCTATGTATATATAAATTTAATATGTATACTGGTTTAAAGAATATTTTTAGAAAATTTTTGGTATAGTTATATTAATTTAAAAATATTTTCATATAAATATATATATATATATATACATATATGTAAAAAATTATTTACTTAATATTAATATTAAATAGTAAATAATAGTGTTAATTACAAAATATTATTAATAATTTGAAAAATTGAGGAAATATATGAAAATGTGTGTGTGTGTGTGCGTGTATGTATGTATATATATTTGACGTGTTAATTTCTTTGAAAAAACATGAAAAAAAAATTATTTGATGTAAAGAGACTTGATTATGTGTTATATATATATATATTGTATGAAATAATTAGAAATTAGTGTTTCCTAAGAATGATGAGAATATTAATTTAAAGAAAACATTTTAACTAAATGTTATTTATAATAATTTTTTATATTAAAAAATGTTAAAAAAATGGTTTAATTGTTGTGAAATTGATCGAACACCGATTGAAACCGTGAAGCATTTCAAAATTAGAAATGTAAGATCGATCGTAGGTGAAGCACATCGTTGAGAAAGTGAATGTCTAATTTGCGTATGACGGTGATAATAAAAAATGGAAATACAAATACAAAAGAAATACGAGAAGTATAAAACATAATGTAGATCGAAAAGTCCATATCATTTCATTAACATATCACCATATTTATAGAGTAAATGAGATTTGATCCAATGGTGAGAATATGAAAGGTTGTCCATTAAGAGGGGAATTAATTGGGAATTGAGGAGTCATCATTATTGTCATAATTATGAAATCCATTAATAACGTTTCATAACACTCCCCCTTGGATGTCATAATTTCATGGAATTTTATTTAATCTTCACTTAAAAAACACAATGGGAAAAATAAGTGAATCCAAAATTAAATAACTCCATGTCATGTTACCTCATTAAAAACCTTATCAGGAAAACCCAATGGAAAAAACCTGATGAAGGGGAAAAGAGTGCAGTGTTCCCAACTCCCCCTCATTATATCATATAATTGTGTCTTTAGGACATCAATTAATATTATTATTTAGTTATGTCTTTTGGACATGGGAGGAAGACCATAGGTAATAATAAATGGTCTCATTGAAAATTATGACTCATGGGGAAGACCAACAATTGCCATTAATTATAGATATCCATAATAATTTATAACATTCCATTGGATATCTGTTATGATGTATGATTGCCTCATTAAAAACCTCATCAAGGAAGACCCCTTCAGGGGAAAACACTTTATTAGGGAAAAAGAGTACAATGACATCAAGTCCCTAGAGTGTTGCCTCGTTAAAAACATTATCAATAAAACCCAGTGGGAAAAACATGACTAAGGGAAAAAGAGTACAACAATTACATCTCTCATTCATAATGATCATCATTTAACTCATAGAATGTCCATGATCAATTCATAACTAAAACATTCAGTTTTGAATATCAGAATAATAATAACTTATACCCTTTAGATTTCAATGAATAGGGAAGAACATTACCTTGCATCATAATATGATTTATTGTTATTTTCAAGGTACATATTCATATGTACATACATATCCTTTAGGGATCAATAAAATGTGCATTTATATTTAATCCTTCTGGGATAAGCATGTTCTTCATCAACCCCTAATGTATGAAATCTATCACTCTTGGAAGCAAGAGATTTAATTATTCATTAAGGGTAAAACCATTCAAAAATTTAACATTTCATATTCAGGAGTATTAATTCAAAATACAAGGACATTCCGTGTAATTTCATGATCAAATAATTCATTGATTTTAGAAAACTATTCAAGAGTTTAGATGTTTTTCAAAACACCTTAATAATATCACGAATACAATGATTCATACAAACCATTAGATGATAATTTCAATTTATATTCTTACTTAACTTAATATAGATAAATATTATTCATTTAACCTCATAATTTATCAGATTGGGTGAAACTTTCATAATTTTTAATATGCTTCAGGCATTTCGAACCCTTCTGGGATTCATATAAATATCCAAATATACAAGGAAGTATATTTCTTATAAAAAGATCATTGATATTCAATAGTCTTGATAGTTTGCTTACTCAATCCAGAACATTATATGTTTAACATTTCATAAGTTCCTTTAATAATTTTGGCTGATTATTATGATGTCGACATCTGTCAAAATCCATTGTCATCAATGAGTATTAAAATCATTCATAGAAAATATATCATCAACAACATTTGATTGAGATATCATAATTTTTTTGGTGCCAGTGTCACTTCAGGGACAATATCTAAAAAGATATAATGTTGTTGATATATTCATTTTCCTCTTCAAGGGAAAATATATTTATTTCTTTCACCTCATGATGAAAAATGATTTTATATAACCAGCTCAACCACACTTCAGGTGTGTATAATTAGACTATTTATTTACAACACTTTACGTTCATGTAAGTGTTGTGAGCATCTTGTCAATGGTTCTTCAGGACCATATAATATATGATACTCAATATTTCATTTAATCAACATGCATATCTTGCAATGTATACTCGCCAGCAGAAAATAACACATGTGATCATTTAGTGGATGCATCTTTCATATAGATGGATCACATGGTGGGAGTGCCCCGTATATACTTTTTCATAAGTATATGGGAAATTTATTTCCATAATAACTGCTAATTATATAAATAATTTACCTCAAAAATGGGTACCTTGGGGTAAATTATTATACAGGGGGAATTCATAAGGACTTAATGATAATAAATTCATTGATAATTTTTTAGACATGAATCTGTTAAATAAACTCATCATTCTCTCCCTGATAGATGTCTACTATGTTATTAATAAATCGATGCTCATGTCTACTTGAATCAACATCTTTCATTATAATTGATCGCAGATGTCCTAAATCATCATGTCATATATTTGAAGTGCCAGGATCAGTAAACTTCTGGTTTACCATTATTGATTTGATTGTACACAACAAATTATTTATAATCACTTTTATGAATGTTTATTACATATCAAGGTACCTATTTTGTCTCCATATGATATTCATATTCAATAATGTCATTCATATATCTCATTTAGATATTAGATATAACAAAGCATTAAGAATTTGTACTACCAGGTAGGAATATATTCACTCTTATGGAGTCGTTTATTAGTTTTCACTACTGGTGAATGTACTTATATAATCATATACGAACGCATATATGAGTTCTTTTGAATCATTTAATCAAAATAATATTGGTAAATATTCTGATTCAAGATCGACGCATATAAGATCTCCAGGATCTTTCGTTGTGCAAACTCATATTTGTCGTTATAATTTCCACTTATGGTGGATGATGAATTCATAATATAATCATAACGGGTTAGGCCCATCACTAAGTGGATTATTGTATAATTTAGAACTTCTGGACAATTTTTTTTGGAACTTCAGGCCCAAATATTATTTTACAATACATCTATCTAGGATAAAAGCCCCCAAATCATTTAAAGCTGGTGAATGTCGTAGAAATAACCAATGTGGAAGAATCTTCTGGATTCACGACACACCTTATCACCATCCAAAATTATAATTCATAAACAACATTCACTTTATCAAAAGAAAGATAAATCATTTGATCAAACCACATCAACTATCAAATATTCATTATATCATAAATCATAAAAAACTCATGAACAATTTCATTCACTTCAAGGAACGAGATATAGTAATTAATACTACATTCACATCGAGGAATTCATTCATTCATCGGATTTCATGATCCATGAATTTAAATTTATTATTTATAAAAAATGATCATCCTATATAAAATTTTATTTTTATTTATTATGATGATCATTGCTTTAACCACTTCAGGTGGAAAAATAATTTTCATAATATATATCGGATTATCAAAACTATGTAATTCAATCATTTCATTTATAAATTATATGAACAACAACATCCACTTTAGGGTATAGATGAATTACATGAGATGATATTGATAATACATAAGAATATGATAATTAATAATGTTTCCCTTGATATTGTCATTGTAGGAATAATAAATGATAAATGAATATATTATTCAATATAATGTCAAAGGACATTTTTTTATATCATCCTTCAGGGATGTATTATTTTATAAATATTCATAAAATTTATTGTGCTTTGTAAATATTTATTGTCATCAAACCACTTCTGGTGGTTGTATTTTTATTATTTGTTATAAACAAATACAACGCAATGATCATTCGCAAAACATCATATTCACCTCGAACTTGATTTATAAAAAAATTAGGTATATTTGTATTCACTTTGGGAAATGAAATAAATCATTTTCAATAAATATTCGCATTCACTCTAGGGAACGGAATAAAATTATTTGTTTGATTTTTACAGTGTCTTCAAGACAATTGCATGAATATTCAATTCCAAAATTTCATCCACTTTGGGGGATTAATATATATAAACTATATTTACGCTTGTTTATCAAGAATATTTAATTTCTCTAAAACATTTTATAAGAAATAAAAGAAAGAGAAAAGAAATAAAACAAATATTTAAAAATATTTAAAGTAAACCTCATCTTCATCATGAACCATTATATAATATAATAAATCTTGAAACCTTCAAGGTGAACAAGAAATAAGAGATATGAAATTTCATGGTTCATGGAATGATTGGTGAACTTCAAATCAACGTACGACAGGTACGTGATGATCATCAAACTTCGGCTCGACGTACGATGGGTATGTGATGTTCATCAAACTTCAGCTCGATGTACAAGGGGTACACAATGTTCATCAAACTTCGTCTCGACGTACGACATGTACACGATGTTCATCAAACTTCGTCTTGACGTATAACGGTTATGCGATGTTCATCAAACTCTGTCTCAACGTACGACGGGTACATGATGTTCATCAAACTTCATCTCGACGTATGACTGGTATACGATGTTCATCACACTTTGGCTTGACATATGAAAAGTGCGTGATGTACATCAAACTTTGTCTCGACGTACAACAGGTACGCGATGTTCATCATTCAACAACTCGATGTATGATGGGTACGCAATGTTCATAATTCAATGGCTCGATGTATGATGGGTAAGTGATGTTCATCATTCAACCACATCTAGTGGTGTAGTTTTTTATTCATTTGATTAATGATGTTTGTCTTGGAATCGACCACATTAGATATTAATCAAACACATTCTCTCCAGGGAATGAAGTCAAATTTGTCAATCGTGAGTTATTACAGCTCTTTAGGAGCACATTATTTTTCCTACAGAAAAATTTTAAGAAAATCATATATTATTTTCAAGTTTATCAAGAGGGAAAAAATAAATGTAAGAATATCTTACAAGTAAAATAAGACTCACCTTTTTGATGTACCACTTTGAAGGAGTGGAGTTTATGCGCATGCGAAAGAGTATGTCAAAATAAGAATGTTTATAAAAACATGTGACATACCTTTTTCCTATGAGATTTTTCTTATTCCGATGATGGGGATGAATACAACGACATCACGATGCACAATGCGTAGAATACAATCATGCTGATAACGTGTTGTGAAATTGATCAAACACCGATTGAAACCATGAATCATTTCAAAACTGGAAATGTTAGATCAATCGTAGGTGAAGCACATCATTGAGAAAGTGAATATTGAATTTTCATATGACGGTGATAATAAAAAATTTAAATACAAATACAAAAGAAATACAAGAAGTATATAACACAATATAGAGCCAAAAGTCTATATCATTTCATTATCATATAACCATATTTATAGAGTACATGTGATATGATCCAACGGTGAGAATATGAAAGGTTGTCCATTAAGAGGGGAATTAATTGGGAATTGAGGAGTCATCATTATTGTCATAATTATGACATCCATTAATAACATTTCATAACATTAATGAAAAAATTAAAAATTTAAAATATGTACTATTTATTAAAAACTTTGTTATTAAAAATAATGATAATTTTTAGTAATACTTTTTAAAAAAATATAACAATTATATGGCGTAATAAAAATTCGTAAAAAATCTTAATTATTAAAAATATAGTATTAATTTAAATAATTTACAATATCTAACAATCAATGAGTCGTTATTATTAATAAATTTTTAATATTATCTATGATTAGAAAATGATAATAATAATAATTTGTAAAAAAATATAAAAATATATAAAAAATAGTGTATCATAAAAAATAGCATGTGTCTCATATGAGACAATGTTTGAGAGATATTCTATTATTTTCAAAAAAAAAATTGTATCTTATATAATATATTTAATATTGTTATTTTATCTACGTTGAGCCTCTACAGGCCCCGTAATTCAGTATTAACCCTGTGCCTCACTCTGATCATATTCCATAGAATATTTCAAGGTATTAAAATATAATAATAATTTGTAATTAGTCAAAATGATCTGTAGTAATTGTTTTATTTTGTTGTTTTTTAGATAACTATAGACTCGATAAGTAGACACAAGTATCTATTACATGATTGTTATTGGATAAATAAATTCAAAAATCCAAATAGATTTATTTTAAATTATGTCTACATTGAAGGTGTTGAAGCCTTTATATCAGTTTCATTTTAAAATTTAGATTTTGTTTCTGAAGCAACAATTAAATATTCATGTCATAAATGTGGTCTTAGGATATTCGAAACATTTGAAAATGTTGGACTTTATCTATTGCATTCTGATTTTTGGGAAGATTATATTTTTTGGTATCAACATGGTGAAAATAGTTTAGTAGAAAATAAAAATTTTGTGGTTCGAGATCCATCATTTCAAAATTTAATATATGAGGCAGTTGATCCATCAATTTTGAAAACAAAAACTCAGAATGATATTTAAAATACTGAATTTGAACCTTCTCAATTTTATAATTTCATGTAATCTACTCAGGAGACCTTATATCCGAGAAGCTAGATGAGAAAACATGAAGTTTTTACAAAATTTATGGCTATTAAATCAGATTTTGGAATGTCTAATAGTTGTTTCGATTCGATTTTATCTTTAGTTTAGTCATTGTTGTCTGACGGAAATACATTACCTGTAAGTTTCTATGAAATTAAAAGGTTGGTTCATAATTTGGGTCAAAATTATCAGAAGATCCATGCATGTTCAAATGAATTCATCTTATATTATGGTGAATATGAATCTTTGTTTAATTTTCCAACATGTGGAAAATTGACGTATAAGGAAGCACAACATGAAAAGTCCATAGTTCCTATGAAACAGTTGCGATATTTTCCAATTACACCTCGTTTAAAGTGTTTATTTATGTATCGCAGCACAGCTGGATTTATGACATGGCATAAATCAAATATTTCCACCACAAAAATATTAAATCATCCATGTGATGGTGACTCAAGAAAATATTTTTATCAAACACATCCTTCTTTTGATACAGAACCTTATAACATATATTTGATCCTTTATAATGATGATTTTTGTCTATTTGGTGCTTATGAAAGTCAATATTCTTATGGGCCTATTTTCATTACTCTTTATAACATGCCTCCTTGGATGTTGATGCAGGAACCATATATATATTTGACGATGTTAATTCGATGACATCCAAAGAATAATATTTATTTTTATTTGAAACTATTAATTTATGAGTTAATTTCATTATGGAATAATGGTGTGACTGTAACGCCCCGACCCCAAAAGCCCAGAGTTGGTGCATTATTACGTATCATTGGAATGATCATAAAAGATCAAGTCTCAAATGACTGATTAGTTTAGTATCCTTGTAAACACTAGATACATTCATAAGTCTTACATTACATCATAAAGTGAAAAACTACAACAACATAGTCTACATAGTCCACACTCATATCCCCTCCGACTATCCCTGTAGGTTAGTCATAAAATACTTCTTCACATCCTGGGAAAAATAAAACATAGAAAGGGGTGATCTCAGATGCTCAGTAAAGATAACAATATATCAGAAACTTTCATAAATAAGCATAAACATTTAGGGCAATGTTTAACTAATACAAAAGCCTTTTAAACTTAAACTTCAGCATAATATGGAAAAAATAAAATGCAATAATGCCATTTACTTATTCGCATGGATATTCTAATAGTAGAATAATCACATTAAATATCAATAACCACTTTCATAATGATGGAATGCATAATTCCATACTATCATAACCACATAGTCAAGGCCTTGTGCCAAGACTACAAATATGATTTTTTCAAGGCCTTGTTCCAAGACACTAGTTTGTATCATGAGACCTACTAATGCATCGAGGAGCTATAGCGGGTTCCACCCGTCACTTACTAAGTCGAATGCATTCATCATATGAAAATTTCAAAACATTACATCAACATTCGTATTAAAACTAGCATATGAAATGCCAATACTTTATCCAAAAACCATGAATGGTATAAACAAATCACATCCACAGTCAAACATAACTCATTCAATACAATATGGAAGATTTTATTATAACAAATTGACCTCAATCAAGAATAATGAAGGATATTGATATAGATGAAAATAATCATCAAAACTATTTGAGATAAATGTCCCCACCTTTTTCTTGAAAACATTTAAAAGTCACACTATTTGTCAAGAAGCCATTTAAAAATAGATTTTTGAATCAAAGTGTCCAATACCACATGGAAACTTTTAAAAGGAATTTTAATTTTAAAACATTAATCTCCATATAAATAAATCCTTAAAACCATTTTTTATAACATGGACATTAATGAGAATGATTTCGAATAATAAATCTTTAAAACATTTAAAATGATATTTTAGTTAGAGTTCCTAACCAAAAGAGATAAACTTGAATGAAAATAATTGAGGTAACCAAGACATTATAATATCATGAGAATAAAGGGATTCATGATATTCTATGTCAAAGTACATTATATACACCATATAAAAGTGAATTGGTGTATAACAACAAAGAAGACTCAATGGAATGTAAATTGAGATGAAATCTCTTATAAAGAATGTATCCTTAGGTTAAGGATAAATCAACAACATAATTATGTGTGAAAAATATAAATACAATCAATATTATTGGATATTTGGTGTAAATCAATTAAAGTATATTCCCACATATTCTTGTAAAAACAACACCAATGAATTGGATATTTAACTCAACAAATAAAGATTGAGTTAAAATTACTCTTATCAAGTTCATATCGATGACTGGAGAATTTATCAATGGAGTGATTATGTGTATCAAAAGTATATCCACAGAAAGGGGAGTGGAAATTATTACATAAGAAAATGAATAGTGATTCCACACATAATCTTGGAGTAAAAAATCAATGAAGTATTCGTAAAGCCGAATGAGTGGAAATTAAAATTTCAAATTCCCTTATCGATTTGGTAACTTACGAAACATACACCCATGAAAGAAGAATCATACAATGATGATTTAAATATCCATAAATTAAATTATATTACAAAATTAATACAATAATGGGCATTACACACACCACATGCAATAAATAAGTGGTGAACAATGGAAATCTCACAGAATTAAAAGTGGGATAAGAAACCCCTTACTTTATACCTTTTCCTTGGTCGAGGGTAGTATAACCTCCTGTATAATGGTGAAATAATTTTTATAGAATTATACAAGAATCATATATATTAATATGATATCATATATGATCTTTTAACATTGATTTGTTAATAATATCTTAGTATTATCGTCGTTTCGGGTGTTAACAGATTCGTTTTCCTTTATATTCTTTATTATGTGGGCCATATTTGTTATGGATGGGATGTATCTTATTCATACACAGAATGATATCATGTCTCTAAATATTATTTTTAATCATCAAATGAAATTTAGTCTTGAATGGATACGATGGGGAATAAATCTTATCGCGTTCGTGGAGACGGTAATCCGTACGTGCACACGAGCGACAATATAATTTTTTTGATATTAAAAAATAAATAATTGGATGGAATATAATATATACAGAATAATTATAATGTTATATTTATCATTTACATGAATTATACATCATTATTATATGCATCTGAATAATAATGTATTGAATAACAATTACACCACGATGTTAAGACGGTAATTCGTACGTACGCACGTATGGTGACATGTCATTCAAAGGATAGAAAGAATAATGAATATGGCTATACCATATTTATAATAACATCATATTTTATAGAAAATACTGGAGTTATTATTTTAGAATGGAAATAACAAAGAAAGAAGAAGTGGAAGAAGAAAAGAACTTGAAAGAGGGCGGTGAAATTATTACCTCTTCTTCAGGTTCTTCCTTTTGATTTAATCAAAATGGATCCTTAAGTTGTCTTTCTTGTAACACCCCAAGATTTCAGTGTTTTATTTCTTCAAAATAATTCAATAACTTGCACTACACGCAACACCGAGTTCAATCGCACCATGACTTACCAAACAAGTCGTTCAAAAGAGGTTATGAATAGTATTAACTAAATTTTAAACTTTATATAATACTTATAATTTTTGAATCCATATTATGAGTTTTATAGACATAATGTAAGAACAAATTCATTTTTTTCAGATAAAATAAGTATTATTAAAAAAATGAACTTTTACCAACTTTTAATAGTGAAACCTTTTTTTTAAATACAATATTTTCAACATTTATATATTAAATTTGACTAAATATATATATTCTTTATAATGGGGACATCAAAAATTTACAATGAAACACCCCATTCTTCCACGGTATGTTTCCCTTTGAATAATGCAATGGTGTGCATTGTACGCAACTTCGAGATTCTAACACACCACAACCAACCAAACTAGCCGTTATGAATAGTAATACCTACATTTTGAAATTGTAATAATTTTATCTTTCTAAATGGACTTCATTTTTGGATTTTTAATATCGAAATTAGTTTAGGGTGAAATTTTGGTTCTTTTCGGATAACTTTCATATTTTGATGAATAGTGAAAATTACTAAATTTTAATTAAAAACAACTTTATTAATTAAAATAATTAATAGTGATAAATTTTTAATTTCAGTGGTTTTAAATTATATTTAAATTATATTTTTACCATTTAATACAATTTTGATCATTTAATGTAATTTCACATTTAAACCAGACATAAACAAGTGTCAATCTTTTGATAGTTATTATCTCTTAAAAACATGCGTTTTGTTTTAACAACTGAAATTAATTTTAAATTAATTTCTACCATTTCTATGTTTTGAATTTGGAAAAATGGATTCCATATTTGGAATCAGGATGTCCAAATTGTCTAAATAGGTAACTTTTATTTTTATACATTTTGAATAATTACTTCGGTAAATATTTTATTTACCATGGTTAAAGGGTAAATCTGGTAAATAAGGGTTAAAAAATATTATAATAATACTAAATTACTCTAAAACGTGTACTAACTTTATTGGTGGATACATTTCCGACCATGGGCATCTTTGGGTCGATTTTGGTACCCCATGGAGCCACTTGTAGGTGATAGGGACACTTTATTTTAATTAAGTTAAAATAAATACAAAAATGACATAAGCATATATCTTTTAGTAAAACAATTTTTACATAGTGTTATATATGTTTTATTTTCAACTATAAATATTCATTAGAAAGATAAAAAGCTTTTATACATAATTTTATTTTATTTATAATTTTTAGACTTTATATAATTTAATTTATTTATGACAGAATGGTGATAAAGTAATTACAAAATTAATGAAAAATTAGAATAATTAATATTATAAATACACAAATAAATGTAATTTGAGACTTTTTATAAATACCAATAATTTTATAGGATAATAGGACATGTGAGGAATGATTTAATTAACTTTTTTAGAAGTAATAATTCTGTTATGATTTTTAAAAAAAATCAATTATTGAATAGTGTCAAAATTGACAGAAAAGAGTTTTTAAAACAAATATTATATTATTAATTGATATTAAATTCTTAAAAATCTAAGGTTCAGCCGAGAGACTTATATAATGATATTTATTTCATTAATGGACCAGTTGGGGGTCTCGTGGATGTATAGAGTATGTTTATTATCCATATAATATAAAAATACAAAGAGACATTGTAAAAATGAAACTAAATAACTAAGAGTTAATACTTAAAGATAAGGTTAATATAGTAACCCAAACCTATCTAAATCTTATTGGTTGAGTGGTTTTCGACCTAACCCCACCTTAATCTTCATTGTATCCATTACAAACCGAATATGAATTTATTATAAAATAATATTTCTAGCTTTTCCAAATGTGCCCCTCACCCCTCTTATAAAAGGGAACTTCTCCTTCTCATTAATTCACACCTTCAATGCCTTTTGGTTCGGCCAAAACCTACCCAAATACTCTCTAAACTTTCCTCACTTCATCCCAGAGGCCTTAATTTAGTCACAAAACCAACCTATGGAGCCCTTTTGATCAAATCAAAAGGAAGAACCTGAAGAAAAGGTAATGTTTTCACCACCCTCTTTCAAGTTCCTTTATTCTTCCACTTCTTCTATCTTTGTTATTGCCATTATAAAATAATAAATACAGTATATTATATATAATTTGATGTTATTATAAACATGTTACAACCATATTAAGTATTCTATCGATCTTTTGAATGACATTTCACCATACGTGCGTACATACGGCTTACCCTCTCCTCGTCGTGGTGTAATTGTTATTCAATAAATTATTATTTGGATGGGTATAATAATGATGTGTAATTCATGTGAATAATAAATACAACATGATAATGATTCTGTATATATGATATAACATCCAATTAAATATTATATTAATATCTAAAGAATGATATTGTCGCTCGTGCGTACGTACGGACTACCGTCTCCACGAACGCGATGAGATTCATTCTCCATCGTATCCATTCAAGTCTAATTCACATTTCATGATTAATAATAGTATCTAAGGAATTTATATCATTCTGGATATTAATAAGATACAACCTATCCATGACAAACACATCTTACGTAACAAAACATATAAAAGAAAACGAGTAAGTTAACAACCGAAACGACGATAATTTTAAAATATTATTAACAAAGCAATGTTAAAACATCATATAAGATATCATATTAATATATATGATTCGTGTATAATTTAATAACAATTATTTCACCATTATAAAGGAGTTTAACCTACCCCAATCAAGGAAAAGTACAAGGTATGGGTTTATTTCACAATCTCTTCATTATCCAAGGTTGTTTATACGTAATAATCTATTGGGATCTCTTTATCATCCACATCCATGTTTCTTAAAAATGTATTTCAAAACATTTTTTACTATTTACTAGAATATGGGTTAAAGTCATTTATACCCTTGTTGACTTTTATAAGTGGTTTATAAAGTAATCTTTCAGTTGTTTTCCAAACAAGGTCCTTTTTAACCTTTTCGATATAATTAAGGTAAGAATGTTTTTTTAATTTATACGGCGGGTGCGGCTATTTTCCGCCGTTATAAAATCGGTGAAGCATCCCTTACAAGATTATAAGAATATTTTCAAAGAAAATGTTTTATTTTATAAATATATGACTTTTAAATTATTTAAAAAAAGAGACATTTCTCTCAAATAGTTTTGATTTCATCCATGTCAACATCCTTTGATGGATTTTAAGATTATTTGAAGTTGATTTATTAAGATACAAAACTTCCATATTGTATTGAAAGTTTTGTGATATGTTTGACTGTGGATGTGTTATTTTTATACCATTCATGGTTTATAGAGAAAGTATTGACGTTTCCTATGCTAGTTTTAATACGAATTTTTATGTTATGTTTAAACCTGTTCATATGAGGAATGAATTAGACTTAATAAGTGACGGGTGGAGCCCGCTATAGCTCCTCGATGCATTGGTAGGTCTCGTGAGACAAACTAGTATCTTGTCACAAGGACTTAGAAAAATCTTATTTTTAGTCTTGACACGAGGCCTTGGCTATGTGCTTATGATAGTCTGGAATTATGCATTCCATCATTATGAAAGTGGTTATTGATATTGCATGTGATTATTCTATTGGTAGAATATCAATGTGAATAAGTAAATGGAATTATTTCATTTTATTTCTGCCATATTATGTTGAAGTTGAAGTTTAAAAGGCTTTTGTTTTAGTTATACATTGCTTTAAGTGTTTATTCCAATTTATGAAAGTTTCCGCTATATTGTTATCCTTACTGGGCATTTGAGCTCACCCCTTTCTATGTTTTATTTTTTCCAAGATGTGAAGAAGTATTTTATAAATGACCTGCAGGGATAGTATGAGGGGATAAGAGTGGGGCCTATGGAGACTATATTGTTGTAGTTTTCATTTTATGATGTAATGTAAACTTTATTAATGTTTGTAGTGATTCCAAGGCTACTAAACTAATCGGTATTTTGAGACTTGATCTTTCTTGTGATCATGCCAATGTTATGTAATAATGCACCGACTCTGGGTAACTAGGGACAGGGCGTTACAGTTGGTATTAGAGAAGTTTAGTACAAACCTTGGAAGCTAGATTTAGATAAACTCTGATTAGAGCACATAGACCTAAGATGGACTTTGAGGATTAGTATAGAAGAACTTCCTAGAATTTGGGTATTGTAGAGATTTTGTGTGTTTTCCGATCTATACATTCCTATCTAGATACGAGCTGGTAGAGGCGGCTCTGGAACAGATATACCTAGGGGTAAAACCTAAAAACACTGATTTGAGCTGGACTCGAACGTGAACTGGTGCATGACAACGGGCCATGTTGCACTCTTGGTTACAACACTCCCGGGGGATATGCCTAGGATAACTCTAATTTTATTTACAAATCATTATGAAGGGATTATGAGTATATACTTACTCAAAGAAAACAATTTTATGATTATGGATTATATCCATAAACTATTTAATTTATGTTATGTGTTTTACAAGTTTGGGATTAGGTATTGTTATTCATAAACTAATCTAGTGTATGCCATTGTTTAGAAATGGCACCCAGTAGAAAGAATGAGAACTCCAGTAATGAACGTGATCCAAAGAGAAATAAGGATCATATCTTTCATGGTCTTAAGCCAGAATTTATATGAGAAATAGTCTCCCATGTATTATCATCATATGAAAAAATAATATCATGTGTTGATAAGATAAGTAAAGAGTTTACTCAGTCCTATGGATTTGAAGGGAAGCAATAGAAGAAAGGGATGGAAAAGAGAAATATGGATAAAGGGAAGAGGGAAAAGAATAATTTTCCCATGTGTGATAACTGTGGGAAGAAACACCATGTAACTTGCCTGAAAGGAATGGGAGTTTGTTATAAGTGTGGAGGAAAAGGGAACAAAGTACTTGACTGCAAGGGTAAGAAAATGGTTTCAAATGTACAATGATTCATTTTCAAGGAGTTTGGACACTACGCGACCCTATGTCCCAGTCATCAGACAATGCCGCAAATGCTTCTATTGGATAATAATCAAGTTATGATACTACAACAGATGAAATAGGAATGATTAGAGTTCTTATGTTGATTATGTCATTTGAGTGTTGTATCAACAATGTACTTGTTATAATAATTATGGAGTATATAAGGATTATACTACAGTACTATTTCATTAAGGACTTGAGATTGTGTGGAATAAAGAAAAGTGACTCCATAGCAGGTCAAATTTTTGGAAAATATATGGTTGAGAGATTGATAAACCATAATATGGTTCTGATAGCGAGGTAATGATTTTAGAATAATACATGATTGATTTGGATAAATTATATTGGATATTCTTGACTACCTTGAAACTGATTAATGATTTGTATATTCCATCATTGTTGGGGTTTACAACATTTTTGGAATGAAGGAGTATATCCATTATTATTTAAGGAATAAGGGATAATGAATGTAATAAATAAGGTTTTATGGTAATTCAAGATGTTGTAGTGTTTTAAAAGAATACATGATAAAGGTGTCCACATATTATTACACGAAAAAGGATCTTCATTGTGTTTACCTTCCTTATAAATATTGTACTGAAGTATTTTGGATAGTTCTAGTTTGGATTATTTTGGATTGGCATAAAAGGACAACTCGGAGGTTGGGCGGCAACCGGTCGCGTCTGGCAAGGCCACGGGACTTGAACCCACAACTGAAGGGCGACAAGGGTGTATCATCTACCACTGACCCACTCGATGTCCTGGATTGAATAATGTCATTTTATTAATGGTTCTACTAGGTGAATTATAAATTCATTTTTTAACCCTATACGAATAGGATAAATAGAATATTATTTTTAAGTTTTATTATCTTTTTGAGTGAAAGATGAGTTGTGGTAGAACATAGTTAAAGGATACGACTCTACTTGTCAAGTATATATTTTTCTTCTTCTCTTATTCAATGAAGAAATTAATTCTTATACTTTAGTGAGGAGATCTTAAAACAAAAAAATGTGTTAATCTAATACCATATGTTTTGCTGAACTGATGGTATTTTAAATCATCATATATTGATGAATTTAAGGCCCTCAATTTTATAGTTGTTTGTGATTGATGACCTCAATCACTACCTATAAATATTTACGTTTTTCCTCCAATTATATGTCTCTAATTTCCACCAATGTTCACCTAATCGAGATCATAATTTGGTGGTGACCCTTTCATTTCCCTTTTCCTCATATTAAAACTAAATTTTAGTAACCCAATTTCCAATGTGGGTTTTCCCACAAATATATTTTCTATTTTCAAACTTTTTTTTCAAGAACAATTTCAAATTGCGAGGACGCAATTTATTGGAGGAGGGGAGAATTTAACACCCCAAGATTTTATAGTGTGTTATTTCTTCAAAATAATTCAATAACTTTCATTACACGCAACACCGAGTTCAAGCGCACCATGACTTATCAAGCAAGCCGTTCAAAAGTGGTTATGAATAGTATTAACTAAATTTTAAACATTATATAATAATTATAATTTTACAATCCATATTATGAGTTTCATAGACATAATTTAAGAACAAATTCATTTTTTTCAGATAAAAGAAATATTTTTCAAAAAAACGTATTTTCACCAACTTTTAATAGTGAAACCCTTTTTTTAATACAATATTTTAAACATTTATATATTCAATTTGACTAAATAAATTTATTCTTTAGAATGGGGAAATCAAAAATTTACAGTGAAACACCCCATGCTTCCATGGTACTTTTCCCTTTGAATAATGCAATGGCATGCATTGTACGCAACTTCCAGATTCTAACACACGATAACCAATCAAACTAGCCATTATGAATAGTAATACCTACATTTTGAAATTTTATAAATTTTATATTTCAAAATGGACTTCATTTTTGGATTTTTAATATCAAAATTATCTTAGGGTGAAATTTTGGTACTTTTCAGATAACTTTCATATTTTCATGAATAGTGAAAATTACTAAATTTAAATTAAAAAAAACTTTTTAATCGAAATAATTAATAGCGATAAACTATTAATTTGAGTGGTTTTAAAGTATATTTAGAATTTCTTTTTACCATTTAATACAATGTTGGTAATTTAATGTAATTTCACTTTTAAACCAGACATAAAGGAGTGTCAATCTTTTGATAGTTATTATCTCTTAAAAATACGCTTTTTGTTTTAACAACGGGAATTAATTTTAAATTAATTTCTGACACTTCTGTATTTTGAATTTGGAAAAATGGATTCCATATTTTGAATCAGGATTTAAAAATTGTGTAAATAGGTAAATTTTATTTTTAGACATTTTGAATAATTACTTCGGTAAATATTTTATTTACCATGGTTAAAGGGTAAATCCGGTAAATAAGGGTTAAAAAATAATATTATAATAATACTAAATTACCCTAAAACATGTACTCACCTTATTGGTGGATACATTTCCGACCATGTCCATCTTTGGATTGATTTTGGGACCCCATGGAGCCACTTGTAGGTGATAGGGACACTTTATTTTAATTAAGTTAAAATAAATACAAAAATGACATAAGCATATATCTTTTAGAAAAACAATTTTTACATGAGGTTATATATGTTGGATTTTCGACTATAAATATTAATTAGAAATATAAATATATTTTATACATAATGTGAATTTATTTTTAATTTTTAGACATTATATAATTTAATTTATTTATGACACAATGGTGATGCAGTAATTATCTAATTAATGAAAAATTAGAATAATTGATATTATAAATCCCTAAATAAATGTAATTTGAGACTTTTTATAAATAACAATAATTTTCTAGGATAATATGACATGTTAGAAATTATTTAATTAACTTTTTTCAAAGTAATAATTCTGTTATGAGTTTTAAAAAAATCAATTATTGAATACTGTCAAAATTGTCATAAAAGAGTTTTTAAAACAAATATTATATTATTAATTGATATTAAATTCTTAAAAATCTAAGGATCACAAAAGAGACTTATATCATGATAGGTGTATCATTAATGGACCACATGGGGGTTTTTTGTATTATAGAGTAAGTTTATTAACCATATAATATAAAAATACAAAGAGACATTGTAAAAGTGAAACTAATTAACTAAGAGTTCATACATAACAATAAGGTTAATATAGTAACCCAAACCTGTCTAAATCCTATTGGTTGAGTGGTTTTAAACATATCCCCACCTTAAAATTTAAATAATCCACTTTTGAGCCATTAGAAACCGAATATGAATTTATTATAAAATAATATTTCTAGCTTTTCCGAAGGTGCCCCTCACCCCTCTTATAAAATGGCACTCCTCCTTCCCATTAATTCACACCTTCAAAGCCTTCTGGTTCAGCCAACCCCTGCCCAAATACTCTATAAACTTCCCTCCATTCATCTGAGAGGCCTTCCTTTAGTCATAAAGCCAACATATGGATCCCTTTTGATCAAATCAAAAGGAAGAACCCGAAGAGAAGGTAATGTTTTCACCACCCTCTTTCAAGTTCCTTTCTTCTTCCACTTCTTCTATCTTTTTTATTACCATTATAAAATAATAAATCCAGTATATTATATATACTTTGATGTTATAATAAACATGGTACAACCATATTCAGTATTAAATCCATCCTTTGAATGACATGTCACCATACGTGCGTACGTACGGCTTACCGTCTCCACGTCGAGGTGTAATTGTTATTCAATAAATTTTTATTTGGATGGGTATAATAATGATGTGTAATTAATGTAAATAATAAATATAACATGATAATGATTCTGTATATATGATATAACATCCAATTTAATATTATTTTAATATCAAAAGAATGATATTGTCGCTCGTGCGTACGTACAGACTACTGTCTCCACGAACGCGATGAGATTCATTCTCCATCGTATCCATTCAAGTATAATTCTCATTTGATGATTAATAATATTATCTAAAGACTTTATATCATTCTGGATATGAATAATATACAACCTATCCATGACAAACACAGCTTACGTAACAAAACATATAAATGAAAACGAGTAAGTTAACAACCGAAACGACGATAATTCTAAAATATTATTAACAAAGCAATGCTAAAAGATCATATATGATATCATATTAATATATATGATTATTTTATAATTTAATAAAAATTATTTCACCATTATACAGGAGGTTAACCTACCCCAACCAAGGAAAAGTACAAGGTAAGGGTTTATTTCGCAATCTCTTCATTATCCGAGGATGTTTATACGTAATAATCTTCTGGGATCTCTTTATCATCAACATCCATGTTTCTTAAAAATGTATTTCAAATTTTTTTTTTCCTATTTACTATAATTTGGGTAAAAGTCATTTATATGCTTTTTGACTTTTATAAGTTGTTTATAAAGTAATCTTTCCGTCGTTTTCCAATCAAGGTCCTTTTTAACCTTTTCGACAGAATTAAAGTAAGAATGTTTTTTTAACTTATACGGCGTGTGCGGCTATTTTCCACCGTTATAAAATCGTCAATGCTTCCCTTACAAGCATATAAGAATATTTTCAAATAAAATGTTTTATTTTATAAATATATAACTTTTAAATTATCTAAAAAAAGAGATATTTCTATCAAATAGTTTTGATTTCATCTATGTCAACATCCTTTGATGGATTTTAAGATTATTTAAAGTTGATTTATTATGATACAAAACTTCCATATTGTATTGAAGGTTTTGTGATATTTTTTACTATGGATGTGTTATTTCTATATCGTTCATGGTTTATGGAGAATGTATTGACATTTCGTATGTTAGTTTTAATACGAATGTTTATGTTATGTTTAAACCTATTCATATGAGGAATGCATTGGACTTAATAAGTGACGGGTGGAGCCCGCTATAGCTCCTCGATGCATCGGTAGGTCACATGAGACAAAGTAGTGTCTTGGTACAAGGCCTTGGAAAAATCTTATTTTTAGTCTTGACATGAGGCCTTGTCTATGTGGTTATGATAGTCTGGCATTATGCATTACATCATTATGAAAGTGGTTATTGATATTTCTTGTGATTATTCGATTAGTAGAATATCCATGTGAATAAGTAAATGGATTTATTTCATTTTATTTCTTCTATATTATGTTGAAGTTCAAGTTTAAAAGGATTTTGTTTTAGTTATACATTGCCTTAAATGTTTATTCCTATTTATGAAAGTTTCCCATATATTGTTATCCTTACTGGGCATTTGAGCTCACCCCTTTCTATGTATTATTTTTCCCAGGATGTGAAGAAGTATTTTATGAATGACCTGCAGGGATATTATGAGGGGATAAGAGTGTGGACTATGGAGAATATATTGTTTTAGTTTTCATTTTATGATGTAATGTAAACTTTATTAATGTATCTAGTGATTCCAAGGCTACTAAACTAATCGGTCTTTCAAGGCTTGATCTTTCTTGTGATCATGCCAATGTTATATAATAATGCACCGACTCTGGGTAACTGGGGTCGGGGCGTTACATTTTTGACCAAAGTAGTGCCTCTAGGATGAAGTGAGGGAAGTTGAGAGGATATTTGGGCAGGATTTGGCTGATCCAAAAGGCTTTGAATGTGTGAATTAGAGAGAAGGGGAAGTGCCCTTTTATAAGAGGGGTGAGGGGTACCTCAGGAAAAAACATAAAATATTATTTTATAAAATAATCATTTTAGGTTTCTAATGATCCAAAGTGGATTATTTAAAGTCTATGGTGGTAATGGGTCTAAAACCACTAAACTAATAGGTTTTATACAGGCTTGGGTCACTATATTAACCTTAACTTTTAGATTTAACTCTTAGTTAAATAGTTTGACATTTAACATGTCTCTTTGTATTTTTATATTATATGGTTAATATACTTACAATATACTTCCGAGAGAACCAAAAGTGGTTAATTAATGATACACCTATAATTATATAAGTCCTTTGTCTGAGCCTTAGATATTTTGGAATAGAATATCAATTAATAATATAATATTTGATTTAAAAACTTTTTATGTTTATTTTGACACTATTTGGTATTTTTTTGCTAAATTTCTAGCAGCATTATTACATCAAAAAAATCATCTAAACAGCCCTAATATGTCATATTAACCTATAAAATTATTGGAATTCATAAAAAGTTTCAAATTACATTTATTTGGATATTTATAATATCAATTATTTTAATATTTCATTAATTATGTAATTACTGCATCATTATTGTGTCATAAATAAATTAAATTATTTAATGTATAAAAAATATAAATAAAATACCATTATATAGGAAATCTTTTTATTTTTTTGATGAATATTTATATTCTAATTTATTATATGTTATGACCTATATTAAAAATGTTTTAGTTATTAAACTTTGATTTTAACTCTTTTAAATCTTCTTTGAATTAAATAATAATAAGTGTCCTAGTCTAATTCAATTGGACCAAAGAGGTTCATATTTTATTCTTCAGGTTTTTTTTGGTCGAATTATACTTATCTAATAGAATTAGGACATGTTTTAGGGTAATAATAATATCATTTTTACTTTTAATTACCCTATTTACTTTTTATCATGGTAAATAAAAGTAAAAAGTTACAATTCACCAAAAATTATTTTTCTCATATTGAACCAAATTTTACTCTTTGATATTAACTTTGTCTCTAAAATTTTAAAAATTCAACTCATAGAAGCTGTAGAATTAAGTTTTATGTAAATTTACAAATTCTCCTAGGAGGTGGGTAAAAGACGATGAAAAGTTTAATAAAATTTTATATATCTAATATTATTACAAAATGACTCCAATTAATTAAATTGAACTTATATGGGTATTATTTATCTATTTTTACCTAAAATAAATTTAAATAAAATAAATAATTATTTAAATAAAAATTCGGTCATAAACTATAACTTAGTGTTTTTCATTATTCATCAAAAATTAAAAGTATTCAGAAACGTAACAAAAATTCACCCAAAGCTAATTTTGATATTATGAATTCAAAAATGAAGTATATTTTACCAAATTAAAAACATCGAAATTTCATTTATTAGTAGAAAATTAATTCCCGTTGTCAAAACCAAAAAGCTTATTTTTATGAAATAACAACTACCAAAAGATTGACATTTGTTTATGACCAATTTCGAAGTGAAATTACTTCCAATGAAAAACATTGGATTAAATGGTAAAAATATAATTTAATTATACATACTAACCATTCATATGTATTGTTGAACTCTATAATTTTTTTTGATTAAAAAAGTTGTTTCCAGTTAAAATATATTATTTTTCACTATTCACCCAAATATGAAAGTTATCAGAAAAACACCAAAAATTTATTGAAACTAAATTCTTAAGTCCCAATCCCAAAGAGGAAGTTTATTTTGTCAAATTTTATATATAAAAGTTTCAAATATTGGATTTTAAAAGGGCTCTCCCTTAAAAGGTGGTAAAATTGCATTTTTTGAAAAATACTTCTTTTATCTGAAAGAATGAATTAGTCCTTACATTATGTCTAAGAAACTCATAATATGGATTCTAAAATTATAAGGGATATATAAAGTTCAAAATTTGTTAATACTATTCATAACCGCTTTTGAACGACTAGTTTGGTAAGTCATGGTGCGCTTGAGCTCGATGTTGTGTGTAGTGTAAGTTACTGAATTACTTTGAAGAACTAACGTACTATGAAATCTTGGGGGGTTACATTATTCTCTACTTCAATAAATTGAATCCTTACAATTTTTAAAATTGGGCTTAGGAATATAATAGAAAGTCCCACATCGGAAAAAGAGCCAATAAAACAATCACTTTAAAATAAAGAAAGAGAAGAACAAAGGTCACCCAAGATAACCCATACTAGGATTCCATGAGGGAAAATATGGATATATAAGATAAAATAAGTGTCAATTTCTGATGGAGAGGGATAGAAAACATGATCAGGGGAAATTTAACAACAAGAAAACCACAAACTTGTAATGGGACAAATGATCATTAGTTTCCTAGTAGGAAAAGTAAACGAACAAAATTTTTTTATTTTAAGTTACATTTCATAAAGATGAGGAATTTATTAATGATATTGACTAAGAACATAAATAGATATACATACTTTTTAAGTAGAGTTTCATTCTTTAATAAATTTCTACCACTAACTCATTTTTTTAATGATTAGTATTCAAGAAGACTTGGTCACACCGGAAGAGCTAGAATAAACCTCTAGAGAATCCCCTAATCCACAAAAGATAAACTATATATTTACCTTCTCTTTAGAGATTAATCAAAACCAAAATGGTTATTACAAGATCTGATGATCCCCACAAATGATATTCCTTTAGAGAAAGAAACACTAATATTAATTTCTAAAATTAAACCAACAATACCCCAGAGTTTAATAAATACCATTCAATAAACAATTGTCCTTAAAATCCTTCAATATAATCCAAACTAATATTGAAACCCAAAACATGGAATAATTTGGTTATGTAGTCTTCCACATTAAATTGTATCTCCAAATGACATCAACTACCCTTAAAGTCACATACTTAAAAGTAATTAACCTAATCACATATTTTCTGTTATAGGTTAATCATTTCCATAAATAACCCAAATCAGTATAAATCCACAATAAAAACATAGATAAAAATCCACCATTACTCCTCAAATGAAATCCCATAGTATTCTATTTTCCTTGGGCATATAGTGTTCCCAACAAAGAAAATGTCTTCCAAAATAACATTTATCAATTAATCACAAAATAATTTTCCTATAATAAAGGTATTCCTTTGATAAGATATAAGATACCAAATCAAATTATTATTGATCAATAAAATCATTTAACTAAAAATAATTAGTCACACTAACCAGGGACTTTACGTAGTCCAATGGTAGGCGATAAATCCCAATCGCACTCTAGTTGTAGGTTCTATTCTCATAGCTTTGTCCAACGCGACGAGTTTTCACACGGTCTGCATGTTGTCCTTTTTAAAAAACTATATTTTATAACATTACCAAAATGATATAAATTACTCAAAATAACTATAACATAATTTAACGACATATTTTATCTCATACCTTTCATTTTCATCCCAAAATATAATAACTTGTAATTTACTCAAACCCAATGATCATATAAAACCGAATGGTTATTTATAACTATATCCACAAGAGAAAAGATAATTCTTCCTTAAATATCATTTTCAGATGACAACTGTAGGGTTACAAATATAAGAGAAAATTTTTCCAATGTAATCCCATCAACAAGGAGCACTAATACTTTTAAACATTTATACAACCATTTATTTCCACATAGTTTCTTCTTTGACCAAGAAAATATCCTAGAGAATATTTCATTCACTCAGGTAATGGCCAGGTCCCCTACATTTACAAAAAAATGACTATAAATGGATTCTTGGGACCATTTTTATTTTCTTCCATAGTACTCTTCATTTTTCCTCAGAAATTCGTCACTTTATGTCCTTATTTCCCACACATAAAGCATTTCTTTGTTCCAATGAAACACTGTCCTGGGTGTCTCCTTCCACATTTCCGATATGATGGAAATTGAGGATTCTTTTCTCTATGGTCTCCATTGTTGGTGCTCTTATAATTCATCACCTTTCTCTTCTTTGTTGAGTCCAGGAGTTGGTTAATATATATGTTGCTGATTATATTTTTGGAAAACTGATTTGGCATGAACATGATATATATTACACCTATCAACATTCCATTTTGTTTCTCATTTCCACCATGGTTTCCACCTTGTACATCATGCTCAAAGTTACTATGACTTCCTTGGAATCCAGCCATTGACTAAAACCAGAAATCATTCTGTGAGTAACAGTAGTCATAAAATCATTTATAGAATATCATGACACTATATTTCAATTTTAAAACACCTTAGGATTAACCAAGGTAATTTATTCTCATCTTATATTAAAATCCTTAAATTCAGTTTGTAAAGAAAATGTAAATTATCCTAATCATATCCCCCGGAAGTGTCGTAACAAAGAGTGCAGCAAGGCCTGTTGCTGTGAACCAGTTCTCGTTCGAGTCTAGCTCAAAGCGGTGTTTTCATGTTTTACCCCAAGGTACATCTGTGCCATAGCCGCCTCTACCTGCTCGTATCCAGATAGGTATGTATTCCTTGGAAAACTCACAAAATCTCTACAATACCAAAATTCTGGGAAGTTCTTCAATACTAATCCCCAAAGTCTATCTTAGGTCTATGTGCTCTAATCAGAGTTTATCTAAATATAGCTTCCAAGGTTTGTACTAAACTTCCTCTAATACCAACTGTAATGCCCCGACCCCAGAAGCCCAGAGTCGGTGCATTATTATGTATAATTGGCATGATCATAAAATATCAAGTATCAAATGACCGATTAGTTTAGTAGCCTTAGAAACATTAGATACATTCATAAGTCTTACATTACATCATAAAGTAAAAAACTACAACAACATAGTCTCCATAGTCCACACTCATATCTTCTTAGACTATCCCTACAGTTCAGTCGTAAAATACTTCTTCACATCCTGGGAAAAATAAAACAAAGAAAGGGGTGAGCTCAGATGCTCAGTAAGGATAACAATATAGCAGAAACTTTCATAAATAAGAATAAACATTTAAGGTAATGTATAACTAAAACAAAAGCCTTTTAAATTTGAACTTCATCATAATATGGAAAAAATAAAATGAAATAATGTCATTTACTTATTCATATGGATATTCTACTAGTCCAATAATCACATGCGATATCAATAACCACTTTCATAATGATGGAATGCGTAATTCCAGACTATCATAACCACATAGTCAAGGCCTTGTGCCAAGACTACAAATAAGATGTTGTCAAGGCCTTATGCCAAGACACTAGTTTGTCTCATTAGACCTAATGATGCATCGAGGAGCTATAGCAGGCTCCACCTTTCACTTACAAAGTCCAATGCATTCCTCATATGAAAAGTTTGAAATATAACATAAACATTCGTATTAAAACTATCATACGAAATGCCAATACTTTATCCAGAAACCATGAATGGTATAAAAATAGCACATCAACAGTCAAACATAACTCATTCAATACAATATGGAAGATTTTATTGTAACAAATTAACCTCAATCAAGAATAATGAAGGATATTTATATAGATGAAAATAATCATCAAAACTATTTGAGAGAAATGTCCCCCCTTTTCTTGAAAACATTTAAAAGTCACACAATTTGTCAAGAAGCCATTTAAAAGTAGATTTTTGAATCAGAGTTTCCCATACCACTTTGAAACTTTTAAAAGGAATTTTAATTTTAAAACATTAATGTCCATATAAATAAATCCTTGATACCATTTTTTAAAACATGGACATTAATTAGAATGATTTAGAATAATAAATATTTAAAACATTTAAAATGATATTTTAGTTAGAGTTCTTAACCAAAATAGAGAAACATGAATGAAAATAATTGAGGTAACAAAAACATTATAATATCATGAGAATAAAGGGATTCATGATATACTATGTCAAAAATACATTATATACACCATATAAAATTGAATTGGTGTATAACAACAAAGAAGTCTCAATGGAATGTAAATTGTGATGAAATCTCTTATAAAGATAGTATCCTTAGGTTAAGGATAAATCAATGAAGTAATTATGTGTGAAAAATATAAATACAGTCAATGTGATTGGATATTCAGTGTAAATAAATCAGAAGACATTGAAACATGTTCTTGTAAAAACAACACCAATGAATTTTATATTTAACTCAACAAATGTAGATTGAGTTAAAATTACTCTTATAAAGTTCATATCGATGACTTGAGAATTTATCAATGAAGTGATTATGTGTATCGAAATTATATCCACAGAAAGGGGAGTGGAAATTATGACATAAGAAAATTAATAGTGATTCCACACATAATCATGGAGTAAAATAATCAATTAAGTATGCGTAAAGCCGAATGAGTGGAAATTGAAATTTCAAATTCCCTTATCGATTTGGTAACTTAAGAAAGATACACCAATGAAAGAAGGATCATAAAATGATGATGTAAATATCCATAAATTTAAGTATATTACACAATGAATACAATCATGGATAGTACACATACCACATGCAATAAATAAGTGATGAACAATGGAAATCTCACGGAATTAAATGTGAGATAAGAAACCCCTTACTTTGTACTTTTTCCTTGGTATAGGGTAGGTTAACCTCTTATATAATGGTGAAATAATTGTTCTTTAATTATAAAAGAATCATATATATTAATATGATATCATATATGATCTTTTAATATTGATTTGTTAATAATATCTTAGTATTATCATCGTTTCGGGTGTTAACAGATTCGTTTTCCTTTATATTATTTGTTATGTGAACCATATTTGTTATGGATGGGATGTATCTTATTCATATAAAGAATTATATCATGTATCTAAACATTATTTTTAATCATAAAATGAAATTTAGTCTTGAATGGATATGATGGGGAATGAATCTCATCGGGTTCGTGGAGACGGTAATCCGTACGTATGCACGAGCGACAATATCATTCTTTTGATATTAAGAAATAGATATAATTGGGTGGAATATAATATATAAAAAATAATTATCATGTTATACTTATCATTTACATGAATAACGCGGCATTATTATACCCATCCAAATAATAATGTATTGAATAACATTAAACCACGACGTGGAGACGGTAATCCATACGTACACACGTATGGTGACATGTCATTCAAAGGATGGATAGAATAATGAATATGGTTGTACCATATTTATAATAACATCAAATTATATAGAATATACTAGAGTTATTATTTTATAATGGAAATAACAAATAAAGAAGAAGTGGAAGAAGAAAAGAACTTGAAAGAGAGCGCTGAAATTATTACCTCTTCTTCGGGTTCTTCTTTTTAATTTGATCAAAATGGCTTCTTATGTTGGATTTCTGAAAAAGGAGTGCCTCTAGGATGAAGTGAGGTAAGTTGAGAGGATATTTGGGCAGGTTTTGGCTGAGCCAAAATGCTTTTAAGGTGTGAATTTGAGAGAAGGGGAAGTTCCCTTTCATAAGAGGGGTGAGGGGCACCTAAAAAAAACTTAAAATATTATTTTATAATATAATCATTTTCGATTTATAATGGATAAAAAGTGGATTATTTAAATTATAATGTGGGTATGGGTCTAAAACCACTCAACCAATAGGTCTTATACAGGTTTGGGTCACTATATTAACTTTAACTTTTTGATTTAACTCTTAGTTAAATAGTTTGACATTTACCATGTCTCTTTGTATTTTAATATTATATGGTTAATATACATAGAATATACTTACAAGAGATCCAAAATTGGTTCATTAATGATACTCCTATCATTATATATGTCCTTTGGCTGAGCCTTAGATTATTTTGAATATAATATCAATTAATAATAAAATATTTGATTTAAAAACTTTTTTATGTCTATTTTGACACTATTTGGTATTTTGTTTTTTCTAAATTCCTAACAGCATTATTTCTTAGAAAAATATTCATCTAACCAACCCTAATATGTCATATTAACCTATAAAATTATTTTAATTCATAAAAAGTCTCGAATTACATTTATTTGGTCATTTATAATATCAATTATTTTAATATTTCTTTAATTAGGTAATTAATACATCATCATTGTGTCATAAATAAATTAAATTATTTAATATCTAAAAAATATAAATAAAATACCATTATGTAGGAAATTTTTTTATATTTCTAAAGAATATTTATATTCGATTTTATCTTATGTTTATCCCTATATTAAAAATGTTTTATTTATTAAACATTGATTTTAACTCTTTTAACTCTTCTTTGAATTAAATTATAAAAAGTGTCCTAGTCTAATCCAAGTGGACCAAAGAGGTTCATATTTTATTCCTAGTTTTTTTTGTGGAATTATACTTATAAAATTGAATTAATACATGTGTTATGGTAATAATAATATCATTTTTACCCTTAATTACCCTATTTACTTTTAACCATGGTAAATAAAAGTAAAAAGTTATTATTCCCCAAAAATTATTTTTCTCATATTGAACCAGATTTTACAACTTGATATTAACAGTGTCTCTTGTATTTTTAAAATTCAACTAACAGAAGCAGTAAAAATTAGTTTTATGTAAATTTACAAATTCTCCTATGAGGTGGGTAAAAGACGGTAAAAAGTTCAATAAAATTTTATATATCTAATATTATTAAAAAATGACTCTAATGAATTAAATTGAACTTATATGGGTGTTATGTATCTATTTTGACATAAAATAAATTTAAATAAAATAAATAATTATTTACAAAAAAATTCGGTTTTAAACTATAATTCAGTGTTTTTCACTATTCATCAAAAATTAAAAGTTTTCAGAAACATACCAAAAACTCACCCTAAGATAATTTTAATATTCTGAATTCAAAAATGAAGTGTATGTTTACAAATTCAAAACATATAAATTTCATTTATTAGTTTAAAATTAATTCCCGTTGTAAAAACCTAAAAGCGTATTTTTTTTAAATAATAACTACCAAAATATTAATATTTATTTTTGTCCAATTTCAAAGTGAAATTACTTCCAATGACAAACATTGGATTAAATGGTAAAAATATAATCTAATTATACATCCAAACCATTCATATGTATTTTTGAACACTATAAATTATTTTGATTAAAAAAGTTGTTTTCAGTTAAAATATATTATTTTTCACTATTCACCCTAATATGAAGGTTATCAGAAAAACACCAAAAATTTATTGAAACTAAATTATTATGTCATGATCCTAAAGAAGAAGTTTATTTTGTCAAATTGAATATATAAAAGTTTCGAATATTAAAAAGGGTTTTCCGTTAAAAGGCTGTAAAATTTCAATTTTTGAAAAATACTTTTTTTATCTAAAGAAATTAATTTTTCTTTACATTATGTCTAAGAAACTCATAATATGGATTACAAAATTATAAGGGTTATATAAAGTTTAAATTTTTTTAATACTATTCATAACCTCTTTTGAACGGCTAGTTTGGTAAGTCGTGGTGCGCTTGAACTCGATGTTGCGTGTAGTGTAATTTATTGAATTACTTTGAAGAACTAACGTACTATGATATCTTGGGGTGTTATAGTGTCCACATTTGATATAACTGCATATCAGAATTTTATATTTATGGTTGCATTAATATGGATGATGAATGACTTTTTGGTGTCTGGTATATTATTCGGATGGAGCACACATGGTCTAAAATCATGTTCGTACTACATGGCTAAGAACAAAGCATTTATGCTTTGTAATGGGAGAAAGGTTAGTTATTATGAATGTCATTGGATATTTCTTCCTTCAGATCACCCTTTTCGAAGAAACTGGATTAATTTTTCAAAAAGTTGAAGTGAAACAGACGCACCTTCAGTAGTGCTCTCAGGTAATCGGGTAAAATCTATTGTCTATGCATTTTCTCATGTTACTTTTAGACCAACCATAAATGAGTAAAATATAAATGGTTTTGGAAGAGATCGTAATCGGATAAAGTGAAGTATTTTTTAGGACCTTTCGTATTGGTCTAATTTTTTGGTTCGTCACATGTTAGATGTAATTCATATTGAGAAGAATGTTTTTGATAACATGTTTTATACCGTGTTGGACACACCTGGTAAGACCAAAGATAATGTAAAGTCACAGTTAGATCTTGCGCAGATTTTCAGACATCCTAAACATGAATTATTTGCAGATGAATGGTCACAATAATTAATGAATACAAAAGTATCTTACTCACTTAGTAATGAAAACTATGTATTATTCTATCAATGGATTATATATTTGAGGTTACCAAATGGTTATGCTTCTAATTTGTCTCATTGCATCATAAATAAGTATATTACCAGGTTAAAAAGTCACAACTATCATTTCATAATTGAAAGATTACTTCCTGTTGGTCTTATAGGGCTGTTGAATTCTTCAATCAGGGATGTGTTAATCGAAATATCAATTTTTCTAAGATATTTTTGCAGAAACATCCAATTATAATGCATTGTATTCCTTAGAAAAAATATGTTGTCTTAATTTTATGTAAATTGGAGAAAATATTCCCACAAAGCTTCTTTGATTCCATGGAACATTTAATATTGCATTTTCAATATAAAACTAAATGTGGAGAGATGATACAATTCCGATAGATGTAGCTGTTTGAGAGATGTATGAAAAAATTAAAGAAGAAAGTATGTAACAAAGCATCAGTTTAAGGTTCGATGGTAGAAGCATACTTGCAGGAGGAAATTTCAAATTTATGATATTATTATTTTCAGTCGGAATATCCTTCAAAACATGATCGGATGGATGACAATGAGACAAATGTTGATGATTTCATAGACAAACAGTTGTCAATTTTTGTTCATCCTGATCTTGGTTTCAGTGGTTATTGTGAACAATGGCTTATAGATGAAGAACTGCACATAGATCATACTTATGTTCTGGTGAATTCTGAAGAAATGATACGATTTGTGCAGTAAGTACTACTTTTTTATTATTTAGTTAAATATTTATAAGATATCCCTTTATTTACATTAACTTTTTTGTAGATTATATGATGACCATATCAAAAATAAATTTTTACAAATTACATCTACTGCTCTTGAGGAACGTCAACAACGAAAATTTTCATATTAGTTTCAAAGACTGGTAAGTAAAGTTTCTTTTGATGGAATAATAAATCAAATTTTCAATGATATCTATTATTAATAATTTTTATTTTTTATAGGTAAAACAATATTAAAATAAAATTTATAGTCGATTATGTGTGCTCAAAAACCCTCCATTGAAATTGGTAAAATCTTATAATGGGTATATGGTTAATATATTTCGATTCTATACATGCATATATGGTGACCCAAAGAAATAAATGAATAGTGGTGTTAATTTAAAAGGATACCATCATAAGGAAAGTGAATTTGAATTTTATGGTATTCTAGATGAAATAATTGAGTTATGTTATCTAGAATCAAATTCTGTTATAATGTTTAAATGTCATTGGTTTGATACTAATCGGGGGTTGTGAGTTCATCCACGACATGGAGTCGTTGAAATTAAATATAACAGACTTCTTGCATAAAATGAACCATTTATGTTGTCACATCAAGCACATAAAGTTTATTATGCAAATTACTGTGATGTTTTGAGAGATTTTAAGGAATTGTGGAGTGTGATAAAAATGAAATCATGTGACAATCAGTTTATTGAAAATAAAAATGGTTCTGTGCAAGTGAAACATATTGAAAATTTTCAAGAAACATCGCCAAATATATCTCTTACTTGAAGGGATATAAATATTGATGATGAAACCCCTAATTAAGGCTTGATGATATAGATAATTTTGATGAAGTAATAAGGGATGATGAAACTAAAAGTCATGTGGAAGTTGAAAATGTTGAAGATGAGGATGAAGTCATTGATTTCGATGAAAATAGTGATGAAGATGACGATTGATGTATTATATTCAGGTATTTAGTTATAGATAATTGTCATATTATGATATTTATTAGTTTTTTAAATTTCATATTCGTATTAACAATCTGTTACAGGTAACATTATTTTATTATGACATTCATTAGTTTTTTATATTTTATACATGTTTTAAAAATATCTTACTGGTGAGAATATTTGTTTTCGATGGCTGTAGATGATCCTTATGACAATATATTATGTTCTCTCACTAATTCCGGACTTCCTGATGATGATCCTGATTTAGCTATTCCTCCTCAGGCTGGTGCGCCTACTAGGAGGGGGCGCGGTCTTTCCCGATTACTGATTCCATATATTATTCTAGAGAGACGAACATCTGTTGATTTTGATCATCATTTACAGAGGTATGTTTAATTGTTTAAGAAATTTATTTTATATTAACTACGTGTATTAATATTTATAATAAATTTATGATAATATTTTTTTTTCAAATTGTACAGTTTTTCGCATTATCCATTGTTCAGGCTGGTGCAATTTTGAAAAATTATTTTTTTGAGCCATGGGTGTCATGGGACCTAGTACCCATCATCACCTGTGACTAGATATTCAACCATTGGATTGTATGTTATTAAATAATATATAATTTTTAAAAATTTATACAATTAGTAACATATTTCTTTAATTGTGTTGAAAAATTTATTTTCTCTAATTTCTGATATCCAGAGAGGTCCTATCTGAAAGGCATGTGATAATTATATATGTGAGTGCTTTCATGAGTTTCTACACAACATCAAAAAACGATATATGGATAAATCTTGTGCTACCGTATTTGATCAGTCTTGTGTCTCCTATCTTCTAGATTATATATTAGCTCATGTATGAGATGGGTTGTTCTCCTTCTGGCTAGGAGAGACTTTTTGGAGGATATCATCAACTGGAAGTCAGATCCAGGGGAGGCAAGAGGTCACCCATAGGGTCGGAAGTCGTATATTTGACATATATCGACGACATATGTTAAGTTATATTATTTAATAATGTATATTTATTTTAACTATAACATGTGTGTTATATTATATAGCCTGCTATTGACCCGTCTATTATGGAGATTGAAGTTTATAAGAAGATGTATTCTGATCCTTGTACAGGAGAAGTTGTAGGCGAATGATAGAATCGTATTATTGTTATTGATTTTGTTGAACAATGTAATCAATATTAATTTTATTGTTATTATAATTTGTAATAATATTTAAAAGAAACATATGAGACCGCGACTTCTCATTCACGGAAGAGTCAAGTTGAGACTGAATAAGATGTCACTGCTGATTTGGGTTTTGATGAGGGGGTTTGGATACAGGCGACTTCGTAGGGTGTCGAGAAAGGGAGAGTGATTGGTACTGGTTATCTACTGACACCTATAAGTTATTATGGTACTTCTGTGATGACATTAGTGAGCTTGAATAGAGCTCGTGGAGAGTCACCATCAACACCATCGTCCGCTGCACATTATGAGGAGAGGTTGAGAGCTCAAGATTAGATGATACAACAGATGTAGAATCTGAGGGAGGGGGAGCGTGAGCAGCACTGTCTAAGAGATAAGGATATGATGGAGTATATGCAGTGACTTGCGCGTGGCGTTGGTATGGAGTTTCCTCCCCCTATTCTTTTGAGTGATCCTCCTACACCTGATGCCAGTTGATGATTTATGAAGATTTTATGACTATTTTTTAATTTTGTATGACAGAAATATTATATTTGAAATTATTTATTACTTCTATGTGTTTTTTAATTTTTTTTGAATATTTTTTAATGTTTTTAAATATTAGAAATTTTATTTTTTATTTATAAATAATTTTAATTATTTCTTTTTTAAAGATTTTTTGTGACAGATCGTAGCAGTAAGTGTTTAAATAATATTTCAGGACTTTTTCGTGACAAATTGTATATTTGTCACAGATGGATCATCACAATTATTATAAATTCCTATTGTGTGAATAAATATCATGAATCCTATAGTTTACTCCCATAATACTATTGAGAAGTTAATAAGTGATAGATAAAGATATAAGTGTCACTTGGCAATGATACTTTTGAATATAAAGTCACATCTCTTCAAAAGTGGGAAACCATCTTCCATTTGATGCTTGAATCATGTATTACCTAATCTTGATCCTTCCAATATGGTACATTAGAAAAAAAATCCCCTTCTTGAGGGAATACATTAGGTCAAAGTTAAAGGACTATAGGTGCTCAAACCTTCTCTGCTGTCAATAGTTTATTTCACTTTGTGATTAAATATATTTCAAACAATTTTTTTTCTTTATTACAAAAATATATAACCCTAAAGATAATACCAATAACACCTTAGGGAAAGAACCACTTTTTCCAAATCTAGGAAAGGATTTGGGAAGTTTCTCTTATGTGTCCAGAACTTTCTGGACCCATAAGCAACCACATGACCATCATAGACCGGAACCGTTCAAATCCTGACTCTTAATACATCACAATATAAGACATACTCATTACCGAGCTCATTTATGGTTAGGATTGGTGTTTTCATCAATCCCACATTAAGATCTTAAAAGGATCTCTCATGAACATCTAAGAAAAGGAACCATATCAAATTATTGTTCATGGACTCCTTAGAACTTCCAAATAGGAAAAATCCTGGTTTACCCTCTGGTAATAACTGGAAATTCCCAAAATGATTTAGATCTCAAAAACATTCTTTGGCCACTCTAAATAAACTATAACATCGAACTTCTCAGGTTCTAAAAATATGCTATCCACTAATATCGTTTTCCCCCATGAAGTGTACATTATCAATCCAAAATATACACTTTAAGATCATGGCATATAGTTGATGTTCCCTAATTTTTCTCAAAATGATCTCTAGACATCGAGCATATTCCTCCATCAATTGGGAATACATGATGATATGATTGAAAAATATGGCTACAAAATTATCTAAATAAGGATGGAAGACCCAATTCATCTCAGCCATGAACACTACCATTGTCTTTTTCAAACTGAATGACATCACTAGATACCCATACAAGACATATGTACTCCTAAATACGGTGTGCGGTATATCAAAATACCTCACTATAAACTGATGATAATTTGATATCAAATCGATCTTAGAGAACACTTTATCACCTCTAAGTTGATCAAATAGTCCATCAATACGTATAAGTGGATATAAGTTCATTTATATCACTTAGCATAACCTATAATAGTCCACACATATTCTTAATGAACAAAACTAGACTCATAGTTTTCATGTCACTGGAACCTTCCTTTTCCATTTTTGTATCTATATTAAGTGGTAATTAATGAGTACAAAGGTAAAACTGTCAAATAGTTTCGAGACATTCTATGCGTCCATTTTTTATATATGTGAAATTTTTATCTCCCTCTTGTATTTACCTCCTAATTTCAATTAAATTATACATGACCAAAGGTGAGTAGGGGGTGGTTGTATTACCTAAAAGGAAATATGAGCCTCATCCTCAATAGTCTGAGTCTATGTGATCACGGGCCTCTCCTAGTACTTATGAAATAAATCACAATAGGTTGGTGGAGGCATCCATTAATGTTTGACTAAAATATATCCCATGCAGTACTATCCAGTTCATTGAGATATGGGATTTTTATGCTTTTATTTTATCCTCCATAATAAATTTTCTTGGTATGTATTAAATTCCCTTAAAAACCTTTTTACCCTCAAAAAATAAATAGATTGGTAACCCCTAGAATGAAATTAAATGAACTATTATCATTCGTTTTCAATTTATATTCCCTTGGGAATTAGTAAAAATAATCCTTCATGTTAGCACAATTGAAACACACCATTATATTTTAAAACGTATTTATATATAACTAAATATTCATAATCATAAATATAATAAATATATTTATTATTTAAATACAATTTTTGTGATTTTAAGTATTTAGGAGAACATAATAGCTTTATGGGAACATGAATGAGTCATATACACCGAGTAAAGTATAGATCATAAATGAGTCCCCATATATATAGACAACATGAATAGTAATGAGGGTGTAATGTATAAATGAACATTCATGATGAATACATAATATATGAACGTCAATTATATTCACGCATCAATTGTCCAAATTCATTAGAAACATGTATTTATTTGTAATTATAATTATAAATATACATATTTAAAAAGTATTTATATAAAATTATAAATATATATTTGTAAAAATATAAAAATAAAAATATAATAAATATATTAATTATTTAATTAAATTTATTATATGTGTGTGTGTGTGAATTATTAAAATATATATATTAATTATAAACATGCATTTTTATTTAATGTATACAAATAAACATGCATTTTTTAATGTACAATGGGTGTAGCATGGTTATCGTCTATCTCTCTCTCTCTCTCACACACTCACACTCATTTCTCTTTCCTTCTTAAGAGGTCTTCATTGATTCTTGTTAATTATTCATGTTGTCTGTTATAGGATGTAGTCGCGGGAATGGATAGCAATTCATAAATGTTTATTACCGATTTCTCTCTTTGTTTCCATGTTTTCCATAAGTTGTTACCTAAATCTTGGATTTTTTATATTATGAGATTTATTTCAACTGGAGTTAGATTGATCAGAGTTTCTTAATGATTGGATCCTTTCTAACTCTAGGTGGGTGGTGTCTAGCAATTTCATATGTTATACATGTGTCTATACGATGCGTAATAAATTCATGTGGGTGGGGTCATGTGGGTGAATGAGAATGGAACCACATGAGGTTTTCATTGTTCATAAGAGATACAAAGGGATAGTCTCTTGTGGAAAATAGAGGGTTTTGGCCTTTTATGGTTTGGTATACTTTGTTGTATGGTTTGGGGGTTCGATGGGCATGATGTCATATGAGCTAAATTGGTGATTCATGAGATGTTTTAATTTATGTGGTTCTTTGAGAAGATAATGGGTGTAACCTATGTGGTGTTGGGTGATGTTGATCCCCAGGAAGGTTGCGATTAAGGTTTACTGATATGACGCAGATGGTGTTGACTATTATCATGGGTGGCGATGAAGTTTCATCGAGGAGTAGCCTTAGGTTAATGGTGATGCTGCTCATCTTGGGGGTTGAGGCCATTAGAGTCATGTGCTTATAGGATAAGGCCCATATGGTAGTTTTGACATTTTTTGGTGGTATCCTCCATAATTGAGTGTCATAGGATGGGTGATGATGAAGTTCATCGATACAAAGGAGGATACATCATAGTTAGCCATAGTTGGTGGTGTTTGAGACCACGATATGGGAGTGGGATGATCACAATATATATGGGATATGATGGGGTCGATGAGCCCAACATGGATAAGGATAGGAGAAGTTGTTCCATGGGATTGGTCAAGCTATTGATTCAATGATTGGTAAAGGGTTTGGGGAACCATGAGTCTTCTGATATGATATATGGATGTGTTGTTGTTCATCACGATTAATTGGGAATGGAAGTGTCATGTGACATATAATTGGTTGTAATAATGATGGAACTTTTGATATGATTAATTGTGGATTCATTTTTCCACTTTGGCATTGGTTGAGGCTGGTAAAAGCTCACTTAGGGCTGGTAGAGCATGAGTAAAGTAGTTTTTTTGGTGTGTTTGAGGGTCGTTTATTGTTCTATACATACCTTGGTATATATATGGATATTAGTTAGGGACATCCTTGGTGGTGTCTTACTGAGTTCATACTCACACCCTGTATGGGCCCTCTAGGATGTGTGCAAACTTTATGATTCATGGCGTAGTAAAAACTAAGGTCTCATCATCAGGAGCCTAGTGGAGATGGATGTGTAGAAGGTGCATGAGTTGGATGTTATGGTTTGTAGATGGATCAGGAGATTCCTTGGTGCCTGCCTAGTGGTTTATTTCGATTACTCATGTTGCACAAATGTGATTGGCCTACACATCCTGACCTGAAAAATCCAACCTACTAGGTTTCGAACCTGAATGTGGAAAGACCCGAAGGGAGTTCCCAATCCCCACAAGATAGAGACTAGAACCCATGAATCACATAATGATAAGAGGGAACAATTTCTCCCAACATGAAATGAGATACATGGACCATATATATAAATATATCCAAAAGAACAACCAGAAGGAAATATGTCATAAACCAAAGTACCAACGGTAGCGATACAACATAAAAGCATAGAGACAAAAACACAAAGTACATTTCCAATAACCAAAAAGGACAACTAAAACTAGAAAAAACTACTCCATGTGATATGTGGACAATGTCCCACCATCTCACCACCAGATACTCATACCCAGCTGACATAAACCTCATCACCTCACTATGACGCTTTTCCCTTTTCTGCATCATAAGATAATACAAGATGTACACAACCCTGAGTGAGTGTGCATGGTGTGAGCTCAACAGGATTAGTAGGATCTAACCTAGGTGTTTCATATCAAGTATCTGTAAAAAAATATCAAATGATCAATTTAAAGAAAACATGGAATGATAAGTAGTTAAACGGTTTTTATATAAAAAACATGGCAAAAAATTTCCCCTTATTTCCACAGTTCCAAAACAAGCTAGGTAAAATAGTTTCAAAACATAAATCCAGCAAACAATTTACATTTATCAAAGCAGGTATATCAAATCCAAAATAGAACAAGACAAAGCACGATAGTAAAACATTCCTAGTATCTCAATGTTTGGGATAACTAGATCACTTGTATCACAACAAAAATTGATGAAAAGTGTGCACTTATGTCCCTAGAACCCATGAATCAAAGTTCAGAGAACAGAGGAATGCCCAAAAAAGTGAACCCCCTACAATGTCAATCAGGTCCTAGACCACATGCATCTATGATCAAGGACATGAAACCACCTATCAATGTGAACTTCCCCACAAATTCAACGAACAAGATCTGATACTAAACCCTCCACCGAGGTACCCAAGGCTCCCATGTGGCTCATATATCAAATCAACTTCAATGGGATTTTCACATTTCTTAAACCATTCCAAACAATAATTTATCATTCGAAAACATTCTTTGAAAACCAATTTCACAATTCATTTTATAATGCTTTGAAAAACACCTCACTTTTATCAAAACAAGGGGAAAACCATCTTTTCTCAAAAACTCATTTATACATGCAAACCAAGAAACATAAGGATAATTTAAAATCATTTTTAAAACATCTTATAAAACATTATGAAATTATGGTTCAACTGTCATAGGCTAGAGACAAACTTACCTACCTCTAACTCAGATCACACACCAACGTTGATAGGATCCACACACCAAAAGAGAAAAGGGAACACAAGAGGAATGAAAAGAGGTCATAATGACGATTCTCACATCTTAGAATTGAATTCCATAAAAAAAAGGGTTGGTGGAGAAGTTAGATCAACACATACCTTGAGAAAATCACGCACCACCACAACCAACACAAGACCCAACCTCGAGAAGATGATCTCACAATGTATCTTGAAGGGACTGAAGAAGAAGCATCATCACATGATCACTGATCCCATAAATGCATCCCAACACCACTACTATTTCTCATAGAAGCGAAAACAATGAGAAGAGAATGATAACACTTACCAAAAGAATAGCATCCAACGAAGCCAGAGATTGAAGCACCAAATGGAGGAGTCTGGAAGAGGAGAACCCACCTTCCAACATCTCGAGTATCCCTAGGGTTCGAGGTTGAGAGGAGGAAGCCGAATGAGAGGAGTGATACACGTGAAACAAACAAAACTCACTGGGAAGAAACAATTCATGTCGTGAGCCATCAATTCACAACGTGAATCCTTCGATTTGCATGTATGATGAATAAGGCATCACCTCAGTTAATAAAACCCGAATGACCCATTCATGACGTGAATAAAATTCACATCATAAATGCTTTTCACACAATGAAACAGGATTCATGGATTCTACCTAGGCCCCATTCACGGTATGAATAGGCTCCTGTAGTCAGTGACCAGCAAGTTCCATTGTAAAAATCCCAAATTGCCTCCAATACTCCCCGAACCCAAAGTAAAAACTCTTAAACATTAAAAAGAAAGTGTATCTTAACCAGGATGTTATAGTAGATGTTTAATTTACTTAATGTATGTTTGTATTGGCTTGTTGTTGTTGGTTATTGAAGGTTGTTTCTATTGTTATTGTGTTGTTATTACTATTTATCTTATGTGGGTATAGTTTCTCCACTATCATCTCATAGATCAACGCCACTTTTCGGCAACCTTTGGCATTTGGGGAGATTCACCTAAGGTCTATTTGTGTACTGATTGAATTACTCTAGAGGGAGTCGAGTCAGGTCATTGAACATGTTATCATTTTTTATGTATTATCATATCATAATTATGTTTTATTTATTTCTTTATTGTATTACTAAAATTTGTGTTGTTTTTTATTACAAGCACACACTTCTTTTCTTCGAGTTGGGAGTGGTGTGTTCGAAAACTGATAGCATGACTGGGCCCAATTGGAAGGGGGTCCCAAAGGCATTGGAATAAAGATGCACTCAGTCTTTGATGAATTGGATTGTTTTTTGAGTTGTTTGAAAATTTTAAATTTTTTGTAATAAACGTATAAATTTAATTATAATTTATTTATAATATAAATTTATTTTTAATTTAGTTATGTTTCATTTATTTTCTTGCTCCTCTGTAATGTTCGTATAGCTGCACACTACAGTAGTCAAAGAGTTATATCAACACTACACATACCGTTGATAAAAATTTCTTTTAGTACTAGAAATAATAATGATAAAATATAATTTTAATCAGCGTTTTTTTAATGCTGATAAAATCTCAGAATTTTAATCAACACTGACATCGGCAATGTTTCTTTTAGCACTGATAATGCAAAAACTCACGATAATAAAACTCCAGTAGGGTACTTACCATTATGTAACAACATGAGGTTCGATAAAATGATTTATTTTTTTTTTTGACCAGTGATTATGTATTGGCAATGTGTGACATGATGATTGAGATTCAAATCTGACTAGATTGGGTAAGACACGATTCATTAAGAGTCAGATCGGTTGAATGGATAGATCAGTTCTAAAATTGATGTGATTCGAACTTTTTATATTCAACATATGAAAATTCATGTGAAATCAAACACTTATACATAACAAATGTCGTGTGCACATGGTGAGAGGAGACGGCGGGATGCAACGATTGACCCAAATAGAAGCTAGCAAACCTAATTTGATCATTACGTGTGCTTCCTTTGGAAAGGCGGAGACCACAACGTGCAGCTACCCCCACCATCACAACAAATGCCGTTTCTGACTCATTTTTCACCAATTCATAATAATACCTTTTTAATTAATTCACATTTAATTGATTCTTTTTGTTTAGGAACCGATACAATCATTTGTTTCTTTTTTTAAATAAGAAGATAAAAAATGTGTTAGCTGCGGTCAAAGACGACCCGCTAATGGTTAAATTTTTTTAAAATATTTACCCATAATTATAGTGGATATATATATATTCCAATATATATAAATTTAAACTCCAAACAGTGTGAACCGCTATTTCATTTTATATTAAGCTACAAAACGTTTTTGAAAAAGCAAACAATTTAAAAACCACAACTCCTTAAACTAATTTTTTAAATATCTATATATAGTTTATTTTATATAAAAAACATATTAAAAAAGAAGCTAAATTCACTCGTTATGAATAACTCATTTGTCGAATGATCAATCATCCCTCCACTTCATCTGAAACAAAGAAGGCAACATGTAGATTCCAAAAAAACTCATATAGCACCGAAGGGTGGAAATGAAGGATCCAAAAAGTGAGATGAAAAAGGGAATGAGAAGCCTTCTCGTGATATCTTCTAACATAAACATAAAAACATGGTCTTATCTAGCTAAGTGGATTGAAAATTATTATAATTTTTAGTGAATTATCTATAACTACCACAACAAATCGATCATTTTATCAACAGGAAAAATAATCTTTATTAATGCTAAAAAAGAGTTGTTTTAAATACCATTAAAATAGGGTCTTTTTACCAGCTCTAGAAAAATACTGATAAAGAGACCCTTTATCAATGCTTTTCTAGTGCTCATAAAGGTCATACCGATACAATATGGTGCTAAAATGACACCACACTACATCAACAAATATTGGTGTATGGAAAATTTGTAATTTAATTGAAATAAAAATTACATAACAAATAAAAGAAAAATATATTATATTATAAGCATTTTAAATATTTTTTTGAACAATTACATTAGCGATTACAATTTATTACAAACATTCAAAAATATCAGTGGTTTCATTGTCTTTGAGACCCAACCCCCTCTCAAAAAAGCTCAATCATGGTATCAATTGTTGAATAAACCACCTCAACTCGAGTAAAATAATCTACATGTATAAGAAAACGATTCTTATGTTAGTAATAATATAAAGAAATACATTAAACATAAATATGAAACAACATATTAATAAAATGTCATTTTTGAACTAAAACCAAACAATTTGAGTAACACCAGTCACATCAAGTATTAGATTGATGTGCGATTGATTCCTACACGTCACAAATGACTTATGGATCATTGTCCTAAAGTACCAAACTAATATAAAAGCCTTTTTTATCATTTTTGAGTATGTTTAGTGTTTTTTGAACTAAAAAGTCATTTTTAAACTCAAAACACATAGTTTGAGTTATAACGAACACACCGTGTATCAGATTGAGGTGCGTCTGATTCCTACATGTCACAAATGATTTATAGACCATTGACTCAACATTTCAAAACAATTTGAATGTATTTTCTTGGGTTTGAGTATGTGACGTGTGCTTCGAACTAAAATGTTAATTTTAAATAAAAGGACACACTTGGAGTTATACCGATCACACAGTGCGTCAAATTGATGTGTGATTGGTTCCTACACATCACAAATGACTTAAGGACCGTTTTCCAAAAGTTTAAATACAATTTTAATGTGTTTTCTTGGTTTTGACTATTTCACTTGTCTTTTTTTACTAAAATATAATTTTAAACCGAAAATATGCACTTTGAGTCATATCGATCAAATTGTGTGTCGGTTTGATTTGTGATTGATTCATACACATTACAAACGACTTATAAAAAATTGTCCTAATATATCAAGACAATCCAAGGATGTTTTCTCAGTTTTCAGGGAGTGACACACATTTTGAACTAAAATGTCAATTTTAAACTAATAACAGACACTTTGAGTTACCTGACACATTGTGTATCAGATTCTGGTGTTGCTGATTCATAAACGTCAAAAATGACTAATGGGTCGTTTTTCTAAAGTATCAAAACCATAGGAATGTGTTTTCTTAGGTTTGAGTACGTGACATGTGTTTTGAACTAAAGTATCACTTTTAAATAAAAAGTCACACATGGAGTCATACCGATAATACCGTGCATCAGATTGACGTGTGGTCGATTCCTATATGTCACGAATGATTTTAGTCTCATTCTCTTAAAGTATCAAAACAATCTGAATGTATTTTCTCAGTTTTGAATATGTCATGTTCCTTTTTTACTAATATTTCAATTTAAACTGAAAATACAAACATTGAGTCATACCAGCCACATCATGTGTTGGTTTTACATGAAACCAATTCCCACCAGTCACAATAAATTATGAATCATTTTCCTAAAGTATCAAGACAATTTGAGTGTGTTTTCTCGGTTTTCAGTGAGTGACACACATTTTGAACTAAAATATCAATTTAAAATCATAAAATAAACTTTGAGTCATACAAGACACACCGTGCATTAGATTGAGGTGAAAATGATTCCTATACATCAAAAATAATTTATGAATCATTTTCCTAAAGTATCAAAAAAATTCGAATGTGTTTTCTCGATTTTTAGTATGTGATGTGTCTTTTGAACTAAAATGCCAATTTGAAATAAAAATACACTTTGACTCATATCGACCACATCGAGTGTAGGATTAATGAGAGGTTGATTACTACACATCACAAATGAAACAAGGATTATTTTCCTAAAGTATCAAAACAATATGAATTTATTTTCTTGATTTAGATTATGTCACATGTCCTTTTTTACTAAAATGTCATTTAAAATTGAAAATAGGAACTTTGAGTCATACTTGTCACATCATGTGTCAGTTTTTTGTGAGACTGATTCCTACATGTCACAAATGACTTATTCTTAATTTTACTAAAATATCAAGACAATCCAAGCATGTTTTATCAGTTTTTAGTGAGTCACACATGTTTTGGAATGACCCAAACTTTCATTAATGAAAATTCATATTGATCTAATTAAATGTCTTATTATGTAAAATAGTGCTGTAAAACATATACACTTCCTCAATTTATGTTTTTAGATTTTAAAATACCATTAAGAATTGTGACCATTTCTAATATATCCATTGAATAATAATCACATGATTAGTATAAATATAGGGATTTAAAAATCCAATTTACTCAGACAAAGGAAGTGATGACCTCATCCAATATAATTCCTTTATACGAATACCATTTTTCAGAGCTTGGAAAGGAAGTGACATCACAGGGCTTCCCTCTTGACCAAGCCCAAGTCGATTTTCAACATGTTATGCTCGAACAGAACCGCCTACAAGAGTAGTGGAAGTTGATAGAGATTACCACTTGGACAATATTTTCCGAGCCACCCCACGAGTCTGTCACCATCGCACACCTTACACTTAGGTCTTATGCGTGTGTTATAAGAGGTTATGTAACAAGACCGTAGTACTATAATTATGTGCATTATTTTTTTATAGAATAAATAATATACATTCATTTTATTATTGTTTGTTTGTAAATATTTTTTAAAGCAAAAATAATATTTTTATTTAATATTCAATTAAGAAATCTATTTTGATGACTTAATGGATATTTAAATTAAATAATATTTTAATAAAAAATTATTAGTAAATTTCTTTTTATTAAATATAAATTATTGTATAATTTTTATAAATACAATTGTGATTTGTATTAAGGTTTGAAATCAATTTTTATCAAAACACATGAACTTTCGATAATTCTCAGTTTTTATTTTAAAAGTAAAAAAAATCACATAATTATAAAATTATTTAGATAAAATGAATATTATTTTGGGATTTAGGATGTCGAAATTATCCAATTCTTAATTTTACATAATTTTATGAGAGTCGAATTTTTGGGTAAAAATTAAATACCGTTTGCTTATACAATGTGTTTTATGACATCAGAATGACCCAATAGCGATGCAATAAAATACTATAAATGTGATGTTCGAACAATATATGTTTTACCATTAAAATAATATGATTTTAGGTTTGTTTGATTTATTTTACAAAGCATTAGTGGACCCTCCAAGACTTAAAAAACATTTTAACTTTTTAAATTGATTTCCTTGAGAGTGTGACTTACCTCCACATAAGAAAGTATAATATTTTAAGAAGTTCAGCCATTGAACTTATAAAATAATTTTTTCCACTCTTCTTTGGAAAAAAAACATGGGAAAAACATTGGGTTGGTTTGTGTTTTTGATTAGTTTAATGTGTGGTTTCCAAAACCTAAATAATAAATAATTCCCCCTCTTTTCCTATATAAACCCACCCAAGCTTTCACATCCTCTTTAATAAAATCCTTTGGAGCTCAACCAAACTCATCCCTCCTCTCTCTATAATTCTCCCAAGGAACCTGAAGCTCCAAAGAACCCTCTCTCAAGCCCCTCCTAAGCCTTTGGGATCACACTTCCAAGCAAGGGATTTCTTCTTTCTCATTTTGGTCCAAATTTCATTATGTGGTTATACCACTTTTTTTCAATTAAAAATGTTGGGGTATGATTTAGAAACTCTCTAATACATCCCTAATTATGTTTGAATAATGAGAGACCCCTTTCTCTCTCATTAATACCCCCAAGTACACCCGTTACCATGCTGAAATTCTGTAAGGAATTTCTCTCTCCTCATTTGCATTCAATCAATTCTATTGTTTTATGAATACAAATTCCATTAAATATGTTGGTACATGTATCTATATGACCTATTTACTATCCATTTTGTGTAAATATGATGAGACACCCCTTTCTCTCTCATCAACCATTTTTTATTAATTCTTATGTAATGTTGTTATGCTGTCAAAATTGCACAACAATTTTCCAAGCCAAAGTCATTGTGTAGTGAATATCATGCCCATTTCTCTATCAAGGGTATTCACCTTTATTCACATTTACTTATTAATTATATAATTTCATTTATGAACTCCACATTCCTTTATCTTGGAATAAATGATGATGTTTAATGAATCCATGTTATATGATCCATGTGGCACACTTATACATGAAATGAAATGATTAAAAAGGGTGAATCCTGATAGAGCTCTAATGCATTGGGTAAAGATTAGTATCATGATATTTCAAGTTCAATGATGGTTTACTAATGCTAATTCAATTGTAATGAGCGTTTACTCATGATCCATGTGCAATGATCCTTGGCTCATGCTAAAATCATGTTAAATGTTGTTGCCACATTTTCATGTTATGATCACCCCTTTATGTTCATGTTTCTCTTATGCTCTATTGATATGAATATTTCCTAACATGTATTGTATACTTAATGTTATGACTTTTTACTCCCTTACTGGGTTTTATATCTCACATTTTTATTATGCATATCCTCAAGTTATCCCATTCAAGACTAAGTACGAAGGAATGATGTGGTCATGTAAAAGAAGTTTTCAACAAGATGTTGCATTTTATGTTTTAAGTTGTTATGTAATGTTCCTAAGCCCCAAATACACTATAAATCTAGATATTATATGTTTTATGAAGTTAAGGTTTTATTTAATAAATTATTTCTAAGTTTGAAATAAAGATCAGGGTTATTATAGTTAGTATCAGAGAATAGCTTTAGTTATTTTTGGGATTAGGATTAGAGAACCCTATTGAAAGCCTTAGAGATAAGACTAAGAATAATAAAAACATCCATAAATTGTGGAAAGTATTGAGTAAGTGGTTTATCAAGGAAATACATCCCTGTCTAGATATGAGTAGGTAGAGGCGGCTCTGGCACAAATGTATCCTAGGGGTAAAACCTGAAAACACCGCTTTAAGCTAGACTAGAACAGGAACTGGTGCATGACAATAGGCCTTACTTTGCTCTTGGTTATGAAACTCCCAAGGTATATGATTTGGTAAATTCATAATCTTAGTATGAACCATTATTAATGGAATAAAAAAATCCCCCTAAGAATATATGTTGGGAAGTAGATCATGGATAACTTAGATTGAAGCCTATAAGTTAAAAAGTTATGGAAATAAAAGTAATTTATAAGTCACCAATTTTTGTATTTGGATTACCCTTTATGTGTTACCACTAAATTTACTTTTATTCTAGCCAATGGATGGTAATAGGTGGACTCAGGCTAACAAACGATGCGAAGATCAATGTGATGATTGTTCTAATGAGATGACCAATCTGATGGGAGTGAGAATCGTGAACTTTGTCATGATACTCTCTATGATAAATCAATTTTTGAATAGAAACATGGTTCTAGAATAAAAATCAACCCCCCCCCCCCCCCCTCTAAGAACAAACAAGTCATAATCGATAGCTTCACGACACAATGTCCTCCTACTTTTAATGAATCATCTGATCCCTCAATCACCGAACAATGGATCAACTCCATTGAGAAAATCTTCTCCATACTTCAATGTTCTGAACAATATAAGTTACTTCTAAATTCTTATCGTATAGAGGGTGAATCTGATCAATGGTGTACATTGATCAAAAATATGAATCCTAAGGAATAGATCGAGGCATTGGAATGGAAGGGTTTCTAGAAAATGTTTTTGAAAAATATTTTCCCCGCACCCTACGACTTAAGATAGAAAGGTAATTCCTTTCCATCAAGAAAAAAGACAATCAATCCATCAAATCATATGAGGAAAACTTCACAATTATTGCATAATATGCCTATGGTTTTGTCATTACCCCTAAATTCAAGGTTGACCGCTTCTTTGGTGGGCTAAAACCTAGCCTACAAAAAGCCCTAGCGATCCATGACTTCGAGATATGTGAAGAAATTGTTCGATGTTCCCTGAAAGTTGAAATGGAGATCAACGAATCTCAGGGGTACCATGGTGATAAGAAGCATAAGGTGGACATTAATTATGGAAGTCTGATGGATAAATCCAACAGTGCTAAGAAAATCCAGCACCCCACTTACCAAAGGTGCAGAAAGAAGCTCCCAACAAATTTGTTGAAGGGGACGAGGAAATGATTTAGGTGTGGTAGAGAAGGGAACATAGATATTAACTGCTAACAAGAGAAACCTAAGACTGTGATAAAAGAGAGGAATGATCTGTTCAAACCTCAACACATTGTTCATTTCTTCAACTACAAAGAACCAAGACACTTTGCAAACCAGATCCCTAAGCCAAGGGTTTTAGGAGGTAACCAACAACCTCCAAGGCAGCAAGGGAGAGCTTTTTCCATCACTACTGCTGAAGTGAAACCCAACAATGAAGTGGTCATAGGTACGTTTGTTATTCATTCCAGATTAGAAAACACACTTTTGGATTCTTGTTCTACGCATTCTTTTATATCCCGAATGTTTAGTAGAACAATCCCAACACCACCACAAGTCATGGAATTAAAGATGTCGGTGAGTACAAAAAATGGGGAAATCATTGCATCCAATGAATATAACTCCCCCTATCATAATTTATGTATTTAACTTCCTGTAGAACCTTTTCATAATCTCTTTTGTGGAATTTGATGCAATTATTAGCATGGATTGACTTTCGTTATTTAGAGACAACAATAATTTCCATGAGAGGCAAATCTCTCTCTATTTGGAGAATTGACCCTCGATTCTGTACAAGTGAAAAGTGGAGGTTGAATCTTCTTTATGATAATCATCTCAAGCATAGATATTAATGCCCTCTGAGTATGAGTATCTAGCTTAGATGATTGAGTCTAAGGAAGAAACCATCCTTGAAGACATGCCTATTGTGAGGGAATTCACTGAAGTGTTTCCTGAGGAATTGGATGTTCTTCCTCCTAGAAGAGATGTTGAATTCTCATCCGATCTTATACATGAGTCATTTCCAATATCCAAGACTCCATATAGAATGACTATTGTGGATCTTGAGGATCTGAAGAAACAACTACAATAGAATCTGAATAAAAGGGTTTATACGCCCAACTGCTTCACCATGGGGTGAACTAGTCCTCTTCATCAAGAAGAAGGATGGGTCAATGTGCCTTTTCATTGATTATCATGACCTCAAAAAAATCACAATAAAGAACAAGTATCCTCTACCCCAAATTGATGAATTTTTCTATTAGGTATATAGAGCAAAATACTTATCCAAGGTGGATTTGCGGTCAGGATATTACCAAGTAAGGGTGAAGAAGGAGGATATTCGCAAGTCTGCTTTTTGTACAAGGTATGGGCACTAGGAATTCATAGTAATGCCTTTCAGACTCACTAATGCTCTAGAAATATTAAAGGACTTGAGGAATAGAGTCTTTAGAGATTACCTTGAAAAAATTTTGGTAGTCTTTATAGATGATATTATAATATACTACAAACCATAGAGGATTATGAGGAGTATCTAAGAACTATACTGGAGACCTTGTGAAAAGAGAAGCTATATGAAAAGTATAGAAAGTGTGAGTTTTAGTTGAAGTAAGTATCATTCTTGGGTTATATCATCACAAGTAATGTGATATCAGTGGATCCCTCCAAGACAGTTGCAATTGAGGGATGGACGAGGCCAACATCAGTAACGTATATCCGTAGCTTCCTGGGGTTAACTAGATATTATCGCTGATTTGAGAGAAATTTCTCAAAATTATCAAACCCTATTACCAAGCTAACTCAGAAGGGATTCAAGTTCTCTTAGAGTGATGAATGTGAAGAGAGATTCAATGAGTTGGAAAAGGAGGCTTATCACTGCGCCTGTGGTCACATTACCCATAAGTGGAGAAATTTTTGGGGGTGTTTAGTGATTCTTTGAAGAAGGGGTTGAGTTGTGTGTGGATGAAAAATGAAAAATTCATTGCCTATTCTTCAAGGCAATTGATATTTCATGAGAAAAACTATCCAACACATGATCTAGAGTTGGATGGAGTAATCTTTGCTTTTATGATTTGACGACATTACCTAATTGGGGAGAAGTGTGAAATATACACAGATCACAAAAGCATCAAGTATATATGTACACAGAAAGAGTTGAACATACACCAATGAAGTTGGTTAGAGCTGATCAAAGACTACGACTGCTCAATCAATTACTACCATCGAAAAGCGAACAAGGTGGAAAATTCTTTAAGTAGAAAGGACCCAACAATTTTATCAATGATGATAATTTAAAAGGATCTAATCTTCTTATATTTGATGAAGATGGACATCAGAATCATGAAGAATGGAATATCATCAATCCTTCCACAAATGATTGCTCAACCGTCCTTTTAGAAAGGTTAAAGGATGCTCAAAAGGATGATGTGAGAATTCAGAAGAAAGTGGAAACTATCAAAAAATGGAAATCCTCAAAGTTCAATGCCAATGAAGAAAGAATTGTGAGATTTTGGTCAACACTATGTGTTCCATCAATTCTGAAGTTAAATAAAGAACTTTTTGATGATGCACATTGTTTAATTTTCTCTATTTACCCAGGAAACACAAAGATGTATTGAGATCTCTGAGATAATTATTTGTGGGATAACATGACGAAGGAGATCGCTGAGTATACATCAAAGTGCCTAGTATGTCAGCAAGTGAAGGATGAGAGGTAAAAGTCTAAGGGGATGATGCAACCATTAACCATACCATCATGGAAATGGAAGAACATCACCATGATCTTTATCACCATACTTCCAAAGAAATCCAAAGGAAAAAATTATATCTGGGTTGTTGTGGATCGTCTTAAAAATACTACACACTTCATTGAAATTCAAGAGGATTTCTCATTGGATCAACTGGCACAAATATATATCAGAGAAGTGGTAAGGCTGCATGGAGTACCACTATCTATCATATCTGATCGAGATCCAAGATTTATCTATAAGTTTTGGAAGTGTCTTCAACATGCTCTGAATATTGAACTGAACTTCAGTATGGATTATCATACTCAAACTAATGGTCAATCTGAGCGGACTATCCAAACACTTGAGGACATGTTGATATCATGCTCAATGGACTTCAAAGGAGGATGGGATCAACATCTTCCTCTGGTTGAGTTCTATTACAATAAAAATTTCCACTCAAGCATCTAAATGGATCCTTATTAAGCCATATATGGGAAGAGGTACATAACACTGACATGTTGGGATGAAGTTAGGGAGCAAAACCATCTAGGTCCTGAGATGGTCAATGAAATGATGGAGAAGGTTAAGACCATCCAACAACACATTAAAGCTGGTCAGAGTCGACAAAATATCAATGTTGATAATTGTCGATGAGACCTAGAGTTTGATGTCAGAGACATGTTTTTCCTCCGCATATCACTATGTAATATTGTTATGAGATTATGAAAGAAGGTAAAGCTTGGTCCAAGGTACATCGGCCCTTTTATGATCCTTGATCGCATTGGAGTAGTGACCTATCAACTAACACTCCCACCGAACCTATCTCAAGTACATGATGTATTTCATGTATCACTCATGAGTAAGTACATACCTGATCCATCCCATGTCCTCAATCCATAGGTGGTACCATTGGAGAATGACCTCTCTTATTAAGAGAAGCCGATGAAGATCTTAGATCATAGGGAAAAAGTTCTACAAAATAAGGCAATTCCCCTCGTTAACGTGTTGTGGAGAAACCAAAAGTTTGAAGAGGAAATGTGGGAATCAGAGAAAGTGATGAATCCAAGATACCTGCATTTGTTTTAGTGTGGGAAAATGAAATTTTTGGGGAGAAATTTCTTAATGGGTGAAGATTTTAACGACCCAAACTTTAATTAATGAAAATTCCTCTTGATCTAATTAAATGTCTTATTAAGTAAATGGTGATGTAAAACATATATACTTCCTTGGTTTTATGTTTTTGGATTTAAAAATACCATTAAGAAATATGACCTTTACTAATATATCTATTGAACAGCGATCACATGATTAGTATACATATAGGGATTTAACAAATCCAATTTACTCAGACAAAAGAAGCGATGACCTCATTCAGTAGAATTGCTCCACACGAAGCCCATTTGTTGGACCTCAAAAAGGAGGTGGTGTCACTGGTATTCTCTCTTGACCGAGCCCAAGCTGAAACTACTGGAAAATTTTTTTTTTCTGAACACTTGTATACCAACGGTTTGAATAAACCGTTGGTATACTTAATTTTTCCCAACGGTTTCTTCAAACTGTTGGGATAATGGGATGAGAACATGCTTTTCCCAATAGTTTAATCAAACCATTGGAAAAAGCTATATATATATACCAATTGTTTTTAAAAACCATTTGTAAATACACTCTTTCCCAATGGTTTTAACAAACCATTGGGAAAGTTTCCCCCAAATAGCATCACATCCAGAATCCCTCCGCACGATTGAATCCATAAACCTAATCGCTCTCGACACTCTCCCGATGCTCTCTCTTCACCCCAAGTTATATCTCAAAGATCTCTCTGCAACCAATCAGGTAATTCATTACTTATACATTTCTAATCTATAAGTGTAATATAGTGCATCTATTTTTGTTTGTTATCTATTGGGATTTTTCCTAAACGAGATATATGTGGTCTGCTTCTTCCTGTATTTCTATTTCTCATATCATGTTCCCTTGCCACAAGACCCTTCTGCAAGAGCTGATCATGAGAGTGAGATTTTATATTATTTTATGTGATGGGGGCCTTGGGTAGAAGTTCCCTCTAGTTGGAATCCTTTCCATTTGTACAGTAAGGCATTCTTGTGTGCCATGTGGATAGTGAAAACCCATTTGAGGTGTTGAATAAATGTGGTTATGTATTTTTATGGGTTATGTAATCTCAATTATGAGAGGTATTAGTTGTGTAATGAATCTAGTTTTATGGGGGATTTCATGTATAGTGTAGTATAAATATGATTCATCAATTTCATGTATAATGTGATAACCTGTTTCATTGATTTGTATTATTTATCTTACTGTCACTATCAGTAAATGTAAGATGTTGTCTTAGTGTGGTTTTGTTTTGGTAGAATTTTTGTAGTGACACCTCTTCATAAAAAGATATATGGTGACATCCTTAATTTTTATATTCATGTAGTACATGGAATGTGTTTGAAAGGGAAAACAGTCTGAGTGACTCTTTGGGGTTATATTATTGAGTGAGTTGGGTAAGTTGGAAATTGTTATCTGAGTTCTTTGTGGCCTATGGGGTATGGTTACAACCTAGAGGGATGTTATGCTAGGATGTGGATGAGGGTGGATTATGAGATTGGCCGTAACACCCCAAGCTTCCACGGTACGCTTCTCTTTGAATAATACAATAGCATGTGTTGTATGCAACTTCGAGTTCTAACACACCACAACCCATCAAACTAGCCGTTATGAATAATAATAACCAATTTTTGAAATTTTATAAATTTTATCTTTCAAAATGGACTTCATTTTTGGATTTGGAATATCTAAATTATCTTAGGGTGAATTTTTGGTATTTTTCTGAAAACTTCCAATTTTTTATGAATAGTTTAAAACACTGATTTATTGTTTAAAACTGACTTTTTATTTAAATAATTATTTGTTTAAATTTATTTTAGGTCAAAATAGATACATAATACCTATATAAGTTCAATTTAATTCATTGAAGTCAGTTTATAATAATTTTATATATATATAAATTTTATTGAACTTTTTACCGTCTTTTACCCACCTCCTAGGAGCATTTTCAAATTTACATAAAAATTAACTTTACCGCTTATGTGAGTTGAATTTAAAAAATCCAAGAGACATGATTGATATCAGTAAGTAAAATTTTGTTCAATAAGATGAAAATAATTTTTGGTAAATAGTAACTTTTTACTTTTATTTACCAAGGTTAAAAATAAATAGGGTAATTAAGGGTAAAAATGATATTATTATTACCCTAACACGTATCATAATTCTATTGGATAAGTTTAATTCGACCAAAAACAACATTAGGAATAAAATATGAACATTTAGATCCACTTGGATTAGATTAGGACATGTATTATTATTTAATTCAAAGAAGAGTTAAAAGTGATAAATTCAAAGTTTAATAACTAAACCATTTTTTAATATAGGGTGACACATAAGATAAATTAGACTATAAATATTCATTATAAATCTAAACATATTTCCTACATAATGATATTTTATTTATATTTTTTAGACATTAAATAATTTAATTTATTTATGACACAATGATGATGCAGTAATTATCGTATTAATGAAAGATTAAAATAATTGAAATTATAAATATCCGAAAAAATGTAATTTGACACATTTTATGAATTAAACAAATTTTATAGGTTAATATGACATATTATGGTTGGTTATATGAATATTTTTTGAAGTATTAATGATTTTATGAATTTAGCAAAAACAAAATATCAAATAGTGTCAAAACTGACACAAAAGAGTTTTTAAAACAAATATTAAATTATTAATTAATATTATATTCCTAAAAATCTAAGGTTCAGCCAAAAGACTTTTATAATGATATTTGTATAATTAATTAACCACTTGTGGTTCAATTGGAAGTATATAGTAAGTTTATTAACCATATAATATAAAAATACAAAGAGACATGGTAAATGTCAAACTATTTAACTAAGAGGTAAATCTGAAAGATAAGGTTAATATAGTGACCCAAACCTATCTAAAACCTATTTTTTGAGTTTTTTTCAACCCATAAACATTTTATCCTTTAAATAATTTATTTTTTAGCCATTAGAAACCGAAAATAAATTTATTATAAAATAATATTTCTAGATTTTCCTAAGGTGCCTCTCACCCCTCTTATAAAAGGGCACTCCCCCTTCTCTCTAATTCACACCTTCAAAGCCATTTTTATAGGGAAAAACCTACCCAACTACCCTTTAAACTGTTCTAAATTCATCTTAGAGGCCTTCCTTTAGTCATAAAAACAACTTAAGGATCCCTTTTGATCAAATCAAAAGGAAGAACTCGATGAAGAGGTACATATTCCATCACCTCTTTCAAGTTCCTTTCTTCTTCCGCGTCCCTTTTCTTTGTTGTTTCAATTATAAAATAATAAATCCAGTATCTTATATATACTATGATGTTATTATAAATATTTTACGACCATATTCATTATTCTATCCATCTTTGGAATGACATGTCACAATACACACATACGTACGGCTTACCGTATCCACGTCGTGGTGTAATTGTTATTCAATACATTATTATTTGGAGAGGTATAATAATGATGTTTAATTGATATAAATAATAAATATAACATGATAATTATTCTTTATATATGATATAACATCCAATTAAATATTATTTTAATATCAAAATAATGATATTGTTTCTCGTGCGTATGTACGGATTACCATCTCCAAGAATGCAATGAGATTCATTCCCCATCGTATCCATTCAAGAATAATTTTCATTTGATGATTAAAAATAATGTTTAAAGACTAAATATTATTCTTAATATGAATAGGATACATCCTATCCATAACAAACATTACTTACGTAACAAATCATATAAAGGAAAACGAATCAGTTAACACCCAAAAAGATGATAATACTAAAATATTATTAACAATGAAATATTAAAAGATCATATATGATATCATATTAATGTATATGATTATTTTATAATTTAATAACATTTATTTCACCATTATATAGAAGGTTAACCTACCCTCAACCATGGAAAAGTACAAGGTAAGGGTTAATTTCAAAATTTCTTTATTATCTGAGGTTTTTTTTACGTTAGTATATACTACGACCTCTTTTTCATCCACATCCATGTTTCTTAAAAATGTATTTCAAAACCTTTTTAATATTTACTATACAATGTTGTAAATTCATTTATACCCTTATTTTACCTTATATTTTTTGAAATGAATCTTTCCGTCATTTTCCAAACAAGGTACTTTATGACCTTTTTGACAAAATTAAGGTAAGAATTTTTTTTTAACTTACACAGCGGGTGTAGATATTTTCAGTCATTATAACATCGTTGAAGCTACCCTTACAATATTATAAGAATATTTTAAAAATAAATGTCTTCTTTATAATTATGTGACTCTTAAATGATTTCAAAATATAAAGAGATATTACTCAAAAAAAGGTTTGGATTTCATCTATGTCAACATCATTTGATTGATTTTAAGCTTATTTGAAGTTGATTTATCATGGTACAAATGTTCCATATTGTATTGAAGTTTTTGTGATATTTTTGACTTTGGATGTGTTATTTTTACACCATTCATGGTTTATGGATAAAGTATTGACATTTCATATGCTATTTTTAATACGAATGTTTATGTTATGCTTAAACCTTTTCATATGAGGAATGCATTTGACTTAGTAAGTGAAGGGTGGAGCTCGCTATATCTCTTTGATGTATTGGTAGGTCTCATGAGACAAACTAGTGTCTTGGCACAAGGCCTTGACAAAATCTTATTTTTAGTCTTCACACAAGGCCTTGACTATGTGGTTATAAAAGTTTGGTATTATACATTCCATCATTATAAAAGTGGCTATTGATATTGAATGTGATTATTCGATTAGTAGAATATCCATGTGAATAAGTAAAGGACATTATTTGATTTTATCTTATCCATATTATACTGAAGCTCAAGTTTTAATGTCTTTTGTTTTAGTCTTATACATTGCCTTAAATGTTTATGCTTATTTATGAAAGTTTCTGCTATATTGTTATCCTTACTGAGAATCTGAGATCACCCATTTCTATGTTTTATTTTTACCAGGATGAAAAGAAGTATTTTATGACTGACCTGCAGGGATTGTATGAGGGGATATGAGTGTGGTCCATCGAAACAATGTTGTTTTAGTTTTACATTTTATGATGTAATGTAAAACTTATGAATGTATCTAGTACTTCCAAGGATACTAAACTAATCAGTCTTTCGAGACTTGATCTTTTGTGATCATTCCAATGATACGTAATAATGAACCAACTCTGGGGTTCTGGGGTCAGGGCATTACATTGGCCATATATTGATTATGTCCTATAAAATTGTGTATAACATTAGGATATTTTCGAGTTATAGGGTATTCCTTGGGTGGTATATGGTATGGTCGGATGGGATAAGAAAATTGATGATGATTTTCTTATACAAATTTCACTTAGAAGGGGGTGTAAGTTGTCCAGGGAGGGAGGGGAGTAGTCCACCACCCCCCTTGGGCAACCCCAAGGACACCACCCCACCCCTGGATACCCCCACCCCCTAGACACCCCCACCCCCATAGACATCCCCCCTTGGACACCACCCCACCCCCTTGGATAGCCCACATCCCCCTAGATAGCCCCCCCCGGACACCACACCACCCCACCCACTGGACAACCCTCCCACCACCCTAGACAGCCCCCCTGGACACCCCCACCCCCCGGACACCCCCCGGATAGCCCCACCCTCGTGGACAACCCCCCTAGACACCAACCCACCCCCTGGACACCCCCACCCCTTGGACACCCCCACCTCCTTGGAAAGCCCCCCTTGGACACCATCCCACCCCCTGGATAGTCCTCCCACCCCCTTGGACAACCCCCCCTGGAGACCACCCCACCCCCTTGGACAACCCCCACCCCCTAGAGATAGTTATAAGGATATCCTTCTATTCTCAACCTTTCTCCATTTATTTCACTATCTAGAAATATCAATTTCATTATTCCTTAAATATATTTTTGATTAAACATTAATCTTATTGAATTTCTTATGACTAAATGACTTATAACAATTCTTTTTACAGAATGGATAGAAGTTGTATGTATGAAACTGATCAGATCTCGATATATTTTAAAACAAATTTGGAGAGATTTTTAGATTTTTCATTTCACAATGCTTCATATAGTGGTTGCATACACTACCCATGATCCAATTGTGTTGGTAGACCGTGGTTAAGACGTAAAGAAGTCAACTACCACATAAAAAAAATACGGTTTTCAAGAAAACTACTATGTGTGGTATCAGAATGGAGAGAAAATAAAATATAAAATTTCTGATGATCAAAATGAAAGTACTGGACTTGAGAATTTGTTAGATGACAAGTTTCCTTTTATTCGTCATCATGAAAAAGAAAGTATTTTGACTCAAGAAGACTTTGATATGAGGAAAGATGATGCATCTAATGAAAATGATTATATTTTTAGGGTGAAAAAATTGAATTATGCTTCCATGACTCTAGTATATCGACAATGCGATATAATGAAAAATATGGAATTTTCAACCCGATTGTTTCATGGGAAAACTATGTATGAGATTTCTTGTACAAAAATAGATTAAATTCATACCTTCTTGAAGGATTTACTTCAAACTGATGCATATATTCCCTAAAACCACTATATAGTATGGAAGTTAGTTGAGGAACTTGGATTTTCAAGAAACAAAATTCATGTTTTCCTGAAAGATTGTTGTTTATTCTGGGAGGAAACCGCTGAACGAAATGATTTTATAAAATTTGGAAAATCCCACTAGAAGTCAAAATATGATATAACACCATTCCACATGCCACAAAAAGTAATGTGGCACTTTCCATTGATCCCCAGACTCTAGAATCTTTTTATTTCTAATGAAATATCAATAAAAATGAAATGGTATGATACTGGGAGAAAGAAGACTAATGATGAGTTGGTTTAACCTACAGATGGATTTGCATGGCAGAGATTTGATGCTTGATATCTTGATTTTCCAGCTGATGTGCGTAATGTGAGGCTGGGTCTTTCATGCGATGGTTTTAATTTGTTTTGGTATATTCTTACATCACACAACACATGGATAGTTTTTATACACATGTATAATCTTCCCCCATGGTTGTGTATGAAAAAATATTTCACTTTCATGAGTGTACTGATTTCTAGCCCTTATGATCCCTACATTAATATTGACGTATACATGAAAACTTTAATAAAAGAATTGAAACGTCTTTGGGATGTGGGTGTGCGCACATACGACGCATATTCAAAAGACATATTTCAGATGCGTTCTGTGCTTATGTGGATGATCAATGATTTTCTGGATTATGAAATGTTGTTTGCATGGAGCACGAAGGGAACAATATCATGTCTTGATCGTATGAAGAATACACGATCCAGAAGACTGAAACATTGCTGTAGTTTCAGTTTTGTGGGACATCGATGATTCTTTCCAATGGACCATCCATATAGAAATAATAATCGAAGATTTGATAATACCATAGAGAACGATGATCCACCTTAGCGTATGTCTAGAACTGATGTGCTTAATGAATTTAAAGATTTCAGTTTTTCATTCGGGAAGAGTCAAATGAAATCTGGAATGATAAAGAATGTTTCCACTGATACCTGTTACAATTAGAGGAAGAGGAGTATCTTTTTTTATTTGACTTATTGGTAAACCAATTTTTTATGTAATTTCTTAGACGTAATAAACATTTAAAATAATATATGTGAAATGTTTCTTTTGATACTTATAAATGTTAAGGAAAAGACAAAATATGATTTATGGTCTCGGCGCGACTTGGAGGATTGGGGCATCAGACCAGAATTGAATCACATGTGTATCAGTGAAAATAAATGGCCAGTTCCATGTGCTTCTTATGTGATGACACCTACGAAAAAACAATTTCTATAAGTATTAGAGACTATTAGAGTTCCTCATGGCTATTCAAGCAACATATCTAAACGGGTCAACAGAAAAGATTTGAGGTTAAAATCTTTGAAGACTCGTGATTATCATGTTCTTCTGCATGAGTTGATTCCAATAGAAATCCATCATATTTTTCCTAATAAAGTAAGGGTGAATATTATTTGGATGTACCATTTATTTATAGATCTTTTTTCTAAGAAATTGTCCAGGTATTTCTTGAAAAAAATGATGATAGATGCCCCATTAATTTTGTGTGAGTTAGAGATAATATTTCCTCTATAATTTTTCACATGCATGTTGCATATGACTGTCCATATTCCCACTGAAATACTTATCAGAGGACCTATTTATTTTCACTGGATGTATCTAACTGAATGAAATATGTACACATTAAAGTATTATGTCTGAAACAGGAATCATCTTGAATTTTCTATCGTGAATGGTTACTTGGCTCAAGAATGTATGGATTTCTGCTCAATGTATTTGTCTGATCTTAATACAAGAATGAAAAGACCAATGACAAATGAAGAATAACAGTATGATCAAATTGAACCCATTTTTCCATAACTTCTTCAAACAGGATGAATTCCTGGATCATATACATTGAAGACATTAAGACTTGAAGAGTGAGAGATGGCACATCGCACAGTTTTGTTCAACTATGATTGGTTCTATTACTACATCAGGTAACTAAATTGAATATGTACATCTTACATATATATCTATTAATCTATTCATATTTTTTATCTATAGGGAACATAAAACAATGATAAATAGAAATCATCGTTTGTTATCTTTGAGAAGGAGGGAGACTTTTCATAGCAAAGGGTTTTCTTCTTGGTTAAAATTAAAGGTAAATATATTACTATTTAAAATAATTAAATCAATATTTAATTAAGTTTAATATTCATTTATATTGTATATATTGAGTTTTCCTACAGACTCTGTCCTTGATGAAATAAGATCTTTGAATTTTGGTCCTAATACCGTGGTTTGTGACTGTAAATCAATTGTTATCAATGGGTATAAATTTATTGTCACTGAACGAGCAAATAACATGAGAACACAACATGATGGTGTTATGGTTACTGCCATAATATATTTTTATGCCAATGTATCATATAGTAGACCACAATTTGAAAATGTGTGTTATTATGGAGTCATTGAAAAAATAATAATATTGGATTATTACTCTAATGGATGAGTCACGATGATGAAATGGCATTGGTTTGATTTGATGACGAGACATGGCACATTTATTGATGATTTTGGATTTTGAGTAATTTATATTACTCGCACTCTTGAAACTGAAGAACCATATATATTGGCATCAATGGATAAACAAGTTTTTTATGTCAAAGACCAACTTCGACCTGAATTAGGTGTCATAGTTGAAGTAATTCCAAGACATATTTTTGATGATGGTGATGATGGAATTGACACTATCCCTATCACCATTGGAACCAATCCATTTATTTCTTTTGATGACTCTAATAGCTCAATTTTCATATTTGATTGTGAACCTGTAGTTGTGGTGGAAAATATATAGAATCATCCATCCATGTTCTCAATTATTTTGGTTTACCTCGAGTTGGGTTGTTAAGGATGGTACTATTCAAATTGATTTAATATTGATTACAAATATATTGTATCCAATTTGACCGTTATGTGAATTTTCAATGCTTATTAGTTGGAATTTTTATTTGAATTTCATTTTATAATTTGGAATTGAACTATATTTAAACCTACGGAACCAACATTTCTAACTTGGTGAACATTTCAATGCTTCAAATGTGATTTGTATAAAATTTGTATGACTCTAAGTCCTCTCTTTAACATTTTACCAAGTAATGAACAAGATGGTTTTTATTCTTCTGAAAAACATGTATTGAAACCTGCATCATCTACCTGAGCTAAAGAAATTAAATTTTTCTTTAATTTTGACAACTGCTTTACCACTTATAAATATGGTAGAATCAATGTACCAATATTTTAATATATTGATGACACTTAGTAAATAATCATCCTACTAAAAATTAAATTTATTTATTACATCTTTTCTGATTTATTGACTTCATTATATATTTGTTCAAGCTCACCTAAAACAATGGTTAGTTAAATTATCCATGAATCCCCCTATTCTCTATCATTTATTTTGTTTTTTGGGTTACACTTTAGTTATCCTTTTCTATTTATTTCTATATTTGTTTTCAAATGTAGGAAAATGAAACCAATTGAAGAGAGGTGACAAAAACAGATTATGGACAATAGTCATCGCATGACTGAGTTGGAAATTCTACCACAAGTGTCTGCAGTGAGTATTTTATTTCAAATATATTTATTTAAATAATATATAATGTCATGTGATTAAGTTTTTTTAAATATTTTTTCAGGATCCATCTATTAGGCTACAGTTATTTGATGAGCATCCTAGTAGTGGTCCCAGTATTTGGGGTGTTCGTACGCGGGGGGTGGTGGTGGTACGAGAGCTACACAATCTGGTCGGTGTACCCGATTAGACGCTGCCCCTCCCACTGACAAACCATCCATCCCACATTCTGATCTCAATGTGCCGTTAAGAACACACTATATATTTATCCCTCCCTTGTTTTCACCACCCTTTTCATCTGAGCCTCCTCACCCATCTGTACCATATCTGATGATGATTCCCACTCCCCATCCAGTATTTGTCCAGCCATCCTGATCATATTCTTTTACATCTTCTTCTTTCTCTCCGGGCTTTTATATTCCATCTTCTTCGACTACAACTCTACCAGAGTCTATCCCTGTAGAGCATACATTGGGACCCACTCCATCTGTACAGGGTGTTCCTTTAGTTTCTGCCGATCCAACGACACCCATTGATCAAACTACTGTAGGTATACTTATACAACCCTAAAAAATTGTTACACCATTATTTATGTTCATTATAACATGTATTGATATAAATATTTGTTTTTATTTCATAACAGATACATCTATTGACAGGAGGAAGGGGTAGGGGCATACACGCATGCGTTTAGTGTGGAACCGCCACACCCAGTTGATGGTGGACTACAATGAAGATAGTCAGATGATTGAAAAATCAGGGCATCAATGTCGGAGTTTTTTAGATATGCTTGCCAAATACTCTGACATCATTCTTGTCAGCCCGCTCTCAGGGAGACAGCTGCCAAATGAAGTCAAGGATAATGCATGGGTAGAGATATGGGTAAAAAAATCTATTGTATTTAATGTAATATATTAATTTTTGTATTTATATGAATTAATATTTTGGTTTCAACTGCATTTTAATTTCCCTGATGGTGAGGGTGCATGACCAGCACGTCTTAAGGATTTAGGCGAGCTTTGGAGAGCTTATAAGAATGAGTTTTACATTGGGTGGAATGCTAGATTTGGCATAGAGTTAGTGGTTGTCCCTGTCATGGATGATTGTCTATTAGAATAGCACTGACAGATGATTACTCATTAGACGACTAGCCAATTTATGATATTAATCAAATTAGAGATATTTAAATGAAAATTTTCATGTTTTTTGTTAATACTAATTATTGAATTTTATTTAGGATGCATCTGAATTAAATAAAAGAAAAAATGATGCTAATAAATACGTTCACACATTGGGGCGTACTACGATGTCAGATCATGAGAGACAGTAGGTATGATAGTTTATAATTTTTCTTTATGGATTGTACTTTTTATTTCTTCCTCCATAATTTATTCGATTGAAAAGGTTGTTTTATAATTTTTGTTATGAAATTACTATGTTTTTTTGGTATCCTATTTTTAATTATGGATTTCTACATTCAATGTCATTATATAGGCATAAATTGAATATAGAAGGACGTGTGCCTCAAGAAAAATTGTTTTACTCGAGTAGAAAGAAGAAAGATGGAAGTGCAGTTAATAAACCGAATCAGTAGTAGATTTTAAGTTTTACTTTGTAGATTTAAAATTTTAATCTCTATTTTTTAACATAATAATCTATTTATATTTGTAACATGCTGCTTTAGAGGACCCTGATGCCCAGGAACCTGACAATTTTGGGCCAAACGATCACTTACATCAGGTTTTGGGAGATGAGCACCCAGGTAGACTACGCTGCTGACCAGATAAGATTATAGTTTCGATGAGGTATTGGCCCTCCTCAGGTACGATTTTTAGTGCCACAGAGTTGCAGTAGGCTAAGGTACAGACAGATCAGGCATAAAAAAGGGCCATAGAGATGGTAGAATAATTTTATAGGGAAAACAATACATTTATGAAACTGATGTAAGTTATATGTCCAACACTTCCACCAGAGGCTAGAACTACTTGTGATTAATATATGTCATCAATGAATTCTATATATGGTGCACCGGGTGGAAGTTATAGTGGTAATCGAGATGATGGTGAGGAGGAGGCAGAGGCAGAGGAGGAGGGGGGTGAGGAGGAGGCTGAGGTGGAGGAGGAGGGAGAGGAGGAGGCCGAGGTGGAGGAGGAGGGTGATTAGGAAGCCGAGGCTGAGTATGAGGCTGAGGAGGAAGGCATGGAAGATGATGGGGATGACGATGAGGACAAGGGTGAGGGTGAAAATGATGGTGATGATAGTGATGGTGATGAGGGACAGATTGATCCATTACATTTTTGACTGATATTACTGACCTTTGATGTTTATTGAATTTTTGTGCCTAAATATATGTGTGATTATGTAGGTCATATTATCATTATTTTTTTATCTATTTTAATGAAATAGTAATTTTTTAGTAGAATTTAGAAAATTTATGTCTGATTAGAAGTTGATATATTGAAAAAAAAATTAACCTTGAAAGAATTTTCTTAGAAAATATGTAAATACCATCCCATGTGTCCGGGACAGCCCCCTGGACAGCCCCCTGGACAGCCCCCCCCCCCCCCCATCCTCCTTCCCAGACACCGAACAACCCCCCACTCTCCTCCTTGGACCCCAGATAGCCCCCCTCCTCCCTGGACCCTAGATAGCCCCTCCACCCTCCTCCCTAGACCTCGGACAGCCCCCGGACAGCCCCCACCCCCTCCCTAGACCCCGAACAACCCCCTCCTCCCTGGACCCTGGACAACCCCCTCACCCTCCTCCCTGGCCCCCGGACAACCCCCCAAACAGCCCCCCAGATAGACCCCACCCTCCTCCCTGGACCCCGGACAGCCCCTCGAACAGCCCCCCACCCTTCTCTCTGTACCCTGGACAACCCCCCCTCTCCTCCTCCCTAGACCCCGAAAATCCCCCAGACAACCCCCCAGATATCCCCCTAGATAGCCCCCTGGACAGCCCGCCTGACAGCCCCCACCCTCCTCCCTGGACCCCGAACAACCCCATGGATAGCCCCCACCCTCCTCCTTGGACCCTAGACAACCCCCCGGATAGCCCCCACCCTCCTCCCTAGACCCGGGACAGACCCCTCACCCTCATCCCTGGACCCTGGACAGCCCCCTGACCCAACATCCCAACATTGGGCGAGTAGCGATTCGGCATATATAAAATATCATGACAATTCCTGGAAGTCTAAGGAACACCGACCTTGATTCCGAAGACAATCACACTCTTATTCGGCGTATTGGATCCCTATCTAATCTCTCTTTAAAATGGACACCCTTTTTAAGTAAAACTAACTGACATACATAAAACTTACCAATCATATTTGGATTGTGTTAATACTTTAGCACAAGGATCTATGGGTCATTTGTGACATGTACAAATCAACACTGCCTCAATCTGAGGCACGGTGTGGCCAGTACCACTCAAATTGTCTCACTTTTATTTGAAATGGACATGATTTTAAGTGAAAACAACAACTTGCATACAAAAAAACAAACCAAACAAATTTATATTCTGTTTATACATTAGTAAAATGATCCATGGGTCATTTGTGACATGTATGAGTCAACCCCACCTCAATCTGAGGCATGGTGTGTCCAGTACCACTCAAACTGTCTCACTTTTATTTGAAATGGATAGAATTTTAAGTGAAAACAACAACTTGCATATGAAAAACCAACCAAACAATTTATGATTATATTGATAATTCAGAACAATGATCCATGGGTCATTTGTGATGTGTAAGAGTCAACCCCGCCTCAATATGAGGTACATTGTGTCTGATATCACTCAATGTGTCTCTCTTTTGTTTAAAATGGACACTGTTTTAAGTAAAAACAACATACATTTGGAAAACCGACCAAACATATTCTGATTGTGTTGATACTTTATAAAAAGTATCCATGGGTCATTTTTTACATGTACAAGTCAATCCCATCTCAATCTGAGGCACAGTGTGGCCGGTACCACTCAAAGTGTCTCACTTTTATTTGAAATGGACAACATTTTAAGTGAAAACAACAATTGGAATACGGAAAGCCAACCAAACACATTCGGATTCTATTGATACTTTAGGAAAACAATCCATGAGTCATTTTTGACGTTTACGAGTCAACCCCACATCAATCCAAGGCACAGTCTGACCGGTACCACTCAAACTGTCTCACTTTTATTTGAAATAGACATGATTTTAGGTAAAAACAACAACTTGCATACGAAAAACCAACAAAAAGCTTTTTTATTTTATTTATACTTCAGGAAAACAATCCATGGGTCATTTTTGATGTGTAAAAGTTAACCCTGCCGCATTCTGAGGCATGGTGTGGCTGGTATCACTCAAAGTGTCTCTCTTTTGTTTAAAATGGACATTGTTTTATGTAAAAACAACAAACATATGGAAAACTAACCAAATATATTCTTATTTTGTTGATACTTTAACATAAGGATACATGGGTCATTTTTTATGTGTATGAGTCAACCCTGCCTCAATCCAAGGCATGGTGTGGCCGATACCACTCAAAGTGTCTCACCTTTATTTGAAATGGAAAACATTTTAAGTGAAAACAACAACTGGCATACGGAAAACCAACCAAACACTTTTGGATTGTTTTGATACTTTAGAAAAATGATCCATGGGTAATATTTGACTTGTATGAGTTAGCCTCGCCTAAATCTAAGGCATTGCGTGGTCAGTATCACTCAAAGTGTCTTTCTTTTGTTTAAAATGGACACCCTTTTAAGTAAAAACAACTGGCATATGGAAAACCAACCAATCATATTCATATTTTGTTGATGCATAAGAAAAAGGATCCAAGATACATTTTTTACTTGTACAAGTTAACCCTGCCTCAATCTGAGGCACGGTGTGGCCGGTACCACTCAAAGTTTCTCACTTTTATTTGAACTCGACAACATTTTAAGTGAAAACAACAACTGACATATGGAAAACTGAACAAACTCATTTGGATTCTATTGATACTTCAAGAAAAATATCCATGGGTCATTTTTGACATGTACAAAACAACCCTTCAACAATACGAGGCACAGTGTGGCCGGTACTACTTGAACTGTCTCAATTTTATTTGAAATAGACAGAATTTTAAGTGAAAACAACAACTTCCATATGGAAAACTGACCAAACGCATTATGATTCTATTAATACTTTAGTAAAATGATCCATGGTTCATTTTTGATGTGTACGAGTCAACCCTGCCTCAATCCGAGGAACAATGTGTCCGGTACCACTCAAATTGTCTCACTTTTATTTGAAATGGACAGGATTTTAATTGAAAACAACAACTTGCATACAGAAAACTGAACAAATGCTTTTTTATTGTATTGATACTTCAAGAAAACAATACATGGGTCATTTGAGATGTGTACGAGTCAAAAACACCTCAATACGAGGCACATTGTGTCCGATATCACTCAATGTGTCTTTCTTTTGTTTAAAATGGACACTGTTTTAAGTAAAAACAATAGACATTCAGAAAACTAACCAAACGTATTCTGATTGTGTCGATACTTTATAAAAAGGATCCATGGGTCATTTGTGACATGTACGAGTCAACCTCATCTCAATATAAGGCACAGTGTGGCCGGTACCAGTCAAAGTGTCTAACTTTTATTTGAAATGGACAACATTTTAAGTGAAAACAACAACTGGCATATGGAAAACCAACCAAACGCATTCAGATTCTGTTGATACATTAGGAAAACAATCCATGAGTCATTTTGACATGTATGAGTCAACCCCACCTCAATCCAAGGCACGGTGTGACCGATACCACTCAAACTTTCTCACTTTTATTTGAAATGGACATGATTTTAAGTAAAAACAACAACTTGCATATGGAAAACCAACCAAACGCTTTTTGATTGTATTGATACTTCAATAAAACCATACATGGGTCATTTTTGATGTGTAAAAGTTAACCCTACTTCAATCTGAGGCATGGTGTGGCTGGTATCACTCCAAGTGTCTCTCTTTTGTTTAAAATGGACACTGTTTTAAGTAAAAACAACAGACATATGGAAAACTAACCAAACGTATTCTGATTTTGTTGATACTTTAACACAAGGATACATGGATCATTTTTAATGTGTATGAGTCAACTCTTCCTCAATCCAAGGCATGGTGTGGCCGATACCACTCAAAGTGTCTCACCTTTATTTGAAATGGAAAACATTTTAAGTGAAAACAACAACTGGCATACAGAAAACCAACCAAACACATTTGGATTGTGTTGATACTTTAGGAAAATGATCCATGGGTCATATTTGACATGTATGAGTCAGCCTCACATAAATCAAATGCACGAAGTTGGCAGTATCACTCAAAGTGTCTTTCTTTTGTAAAAAATGGACACCCTTTTAAGTAAAAACAACTGGCATATGGAAAACCAACCAATCGTATTCATATTATGTTGATACTTTAGCACAAGGATCCAAGATTCATTTTTTATGTGTACGAGTTAACCCTGCCTCAATTCGGGGCATGGTGTGGCCAGTACCACTCAAAGTGTATCACTTTTATTTGAACTGAACAACATTTTAAGTGAAAACAACAACTGACATATTGAAAACTGACCAAACACATTAGGATTCTATTGATACTTCAAGAAAAATATCCATGGGTCATTTTGGACATGTAAAAATCAACCCTACCTCAATACGAGGCAGGGTGTGGCCGGTACCACTCAAATTGTCTCACTTTTATTTGAAATGGACAGAATTTTAAGTGAAAACCACAACTTCCATACTGAAAACTGACCAAACGCATTATGATTTTATTCATAGGTTAGGAAAATGATCCATGGATTATTTTTGATGTGTACGAGTCCACCCTGTCTCAATCTGAGGAACAGTGTTTCCGGTACCACTCAAATTGTCTCACTTTTATTTGAAATGGACATGATTTTAAGTGAAAACAACAACTTGCATACGAAAAACCAACCAAACGCTTTATGATTGTATTGATACTTCATGAAAACAATACATGGGTCATTTGGGATTTGGACGAGTCAAAACCACCTCAATACGAGGCACATTGTGTCTGATATAACTCAAAGTGTCTCTCTTTTGTTTAAAATGGACACTATTTTAAGTAAAAACAACAGACATTCAGAAAACTGACAAAACAAATTTTTATTGTGTTGATACTTTAGAACAATAATACATGGGACATTTGTGACATGTAAGAGTCAACCCCATCTCAATCTGAGGCACGATGTGGCTGGTACCACTCAAAGTGTCTCACTTTTATTTGAAATGGACTACATTTTAAGTGAAAACAACAACTGGCATACAGAAAACCGACCAAACACATTTGGATTATGTTGATACTTTATGAAAATGATCCATGGGTCATTTGTGACGTGTAAGATTCAACCCCGCCTCAATCTAATCCATAGTGTGGCTGGTACCACTCAAATTGTCTCACATTTATTTGAAATGGACATGATTTTAAGTGAAAACGACAACTTGCAAACAAAAAACCGACCAAACATATTAGGATTGTGTTGATACTTTAGCACAAGGATCCGTGGTCCAGCCTCACACAATCCACTTCTCATGTGAGGAACTCCTACCCCTATACTAAAACACATGACATTTAATACGCCAATACCATCATCAAATAGTGGGTTCTATGACCAAACCAAAGTCCCTTTGGGAACCCAATACCAAAGAAATTATTGAATATTCATACCCCCTACCCAAAATGGGGATTCATCTCACATAAAACCTAGGAGAACAAACTACAATTAGCCACATACCCCCTTATTCCAATTGAATAGTCTATTAAAAACATGTAGGCTATTCTGGTAACCCATCTCATATGTTGAGATTGGCCAATGTTTCCCACTAACACATGAGGAATCATTTATACATGGATACATTATCATTAGAGTAATATAAACATACCATGTGCTTCCTATAACTCATACTAGGTCTAAGAACATTACTAATACCATTTTCTATCTTATGGGTATCATGATCCTTGTCCACTCTACCCAAGTTTTTCTATTGGTTTTAAGATAGTCAACCCAAGACCATGAGTAAACATCCCATGTGCTTCCTATAACATGTAGGATTTTTCTCTTATGTGTATTGGTGTTTTGGTTTGAGTGAGGAGTGCATTCTAAATTTTGAATACTGTTATGGTTGTTATTGCTTTTCAATTCTAAATTTCTTAATTCTGGATGTATTGGATTCTTCTTGTATTGGTAATGAATTCTAAATTTTTAATACAATTATGTGTATTGGATTCTGGATTTATTGGATTTTAATTTTGTATTGGTGTTATGGGTGTTATTTTATTTAAATTCTTGATGTATTGGATTGTGGATGTATTGGATTATAGATTTTTCTCTTGTGTTGTGGTTTGAGTGAGGAATGAATTTTAAAATTCCAAATTTTTGAATTCTGGATGAATTTTCAATATCCCACTTAGGATTTTGGATTTTTGATATATGTGTTATCGCAGGTCATGGAGAGTTGCAGGTCGGAGGTGGCTTCTGGTTGCTATATACCTATAGCATATGTATACCAATGGTTTTCAAAACCATTGGTATAGACTTTTGATGTATATTATAACAACGGTTTTGTTATAACCGTTGGTATAAACTTCTACTATAGAGACCTGAAGCCTGACATACATGGACATTACGTTACTTTTTCGGAATACTTAGTACATAACAGAAACACACGCACAAGGATCGTAATAGTTTAGTGTCTTTGGAAACTCGGAATATAATCTTCTAATCGTGGTGAAAGATCTTCAACATCTCCCATAAAGATCTTACTTTTTTTAATACCTAAAACCTTTCTTTATATCCTGGGGAAAAGAAAACATAAAATGGTGAGCTCAAATGCTCAGTAAGGGTAAACAAAAGAAATATCAATCACATCATATTCATAAGAACATAACATTTTGGAAATCTTAACCTGCAAAAGAGAGAATAATTTCATAACATGGGATAAATCATAGTAGTGAAATAAAATCCCAATAATCATAAATTAAAACATGAAGCTTTGTGTCATACACACATAATCATAGAGAATCATTTCTTATTAGTAAAGATTCATTTCCAAGACTATCTTAGTGGACAAAGTCCATTTCTGAACCGAGTTACCCTCATTTCAATCCTGCTTCACTGAACCGGTATAACCTACCATTTCAGCCATGTCTATCTCATGAGATATAAAGTCTTTACCCAATGCATTGGAGGGAGATATAGGTCTCATCCATCTTATAATGATACCATTCTTATGTGTGCCACAAAATCAAAAATCATACATCACTGCATAACCCATGTAATAAAAATGGGAATCTTAAACATCATGACATCATAAAACAATTAATATAAGATAAAGGAATTCATAAAAATAATTCCATCACAACATAATCAAATAAATGTAATAATAGGGATAGAAACAGAATCCTTTATTATCTTAGATGGAAAATAATATTGATAAAACACTTGAACTCCATTCTTGAGGAAAATATCCTTTATACTTCAAAAAAACTTTTCCATTCATACAATTTTAAAAGAAGTTGATTAAAAATAAACTTGAAAACTTGTAAATTAAGATTCTTCGAAATAAGGTTTTAAAAATCCATTCATGTCGTATAAGTTAAAAAAACATTCTTCTCGTACTTCTGTCGGAAAAGTCAAAAAGTACCTCGTACGAAAAACGACAAAAGATTCCTTTCATATCTTTTACTAAAAACTCACCGAAGGGTAAAATAGGATTTAAACAATTGTAGGTGAATGGAAATAATATTACATATTGAGGAAACATGGATGTGGATGATAAAATACACCCCAGTAAATGCCAAAGTATAAACAATCTCGGATAAAAATGAGATTGTGATATTTTCCCTTACCTTAGGTCCGATTTTCATTGTAAGTGTCCGAACCTCCTGTATAATGATTTAAATAATGTTATTGACTTATTCCAGAATCATACTTATTGTTATGATATCATATGTGGTCATATTATTAGCTTCTTATTAGTAATATTTCATTACTACTTGTTATTCGGTTGTTTATTACTTTTTGTTCTTATGCGTGTTTTGTCGAATAAATTATTCTTCTTCTCTTTAGGTTATATATACCTCATTTCCAGAATCGTATTAGTGTAATATATATCATATTCATTCATTCAATTCATTTATATAATCATTATGAAATGAAGATCATGTAGAACGAGTCGCATCACATCGTGGAGACGTTATTCCGTACGTACGCACGAGTGATGATATCGTTCCTATGATCGTGGAATTGTATTGGAGTGTATGTATACTATTTCAGAATAAATATCACTTTATAATAGTCATATATAGTCATTATTTACACCATTATACCCATCCAAGTAAGGTGGTGGTGGAAAATAGATTACACCACGGTGTGGAGACGGTATTCCGTACGTACGCACGCGCGGTGATTTCTTTTTCCGTAGGATGGATAGATGATGAAATAGGGTTGTTTCATACTTATAATAACATATCAGTATATTGGTGATACTGATTTTATTACTTCATAATGAAACAACTAAATAAGAATAAGTGGAAGAAGAAATAAAATGAAAGAATCGGTAACGGACATTACCTCTTCTTTGAAGTGCTTCTTTGAGACCTACTTTTAGGGCACTAAAATAGGTATTTTAAGAAGACCAGAACCTCTAGGATATTTCTAGGTAAGTGGAGAGAAGAAATTGGTAGGGGTTGGCAGAGCTTGAAGGCTCAAAGTGGTGTGAGGAAGAGGGGGAGGAGGTGCCCTTTTATAAGGTAGGAGAGGGGCTCCTTTGGAAAAACTAAAAATATTATTTTATTATAAAGACAAGTTCGGTTTTATATAGCTCAAAATTGATTTATTTTGAAGCTAAGGTGGGGATGGGTCTAAAGCCTCTCATAAAATAGAATTTAGACAAGTTTAGGTTCCTATTTTAACCTTATCATGTAGATTTAACATTAAGTTAAATAATTTTACTTTTACCGCGTCTTCTTGTGTTCTTATACTATAAGGTTAATAAACTTACTATATCAAGCCAAAAGAACCCCAAGTTGTTTATTATTAATATATATAACCTTATATAAGTTATTTGGCCGAATCATAGATTTTTATGAATAAAATAACAATTAATAATATAATATTTGTTTTAAAAACTATTTTATGTCAATTTTGACACTATTTAGTAATTGATTTTTGTGAAACTCATAACAGAATGATAAGTTCGAAAAAATTTAATTAAATAAATACTAACATGTCATATTAACCTAGAAAATTATTGTAATTCATAGAAAGTCTCAAATTACATTTATTTGGGTATTTATAACATCAATTATGTCGATATTTCATTAATAAGATAATTACTGCATCATCATTGTGTCATAAATAAATTAAATTATTTAATGTCTAAAAATTACAAATAAAATACCATTATGTAGGAAATAGTTTTATCTTTCTAATTAATATTTATAGTCGAATTTATATTATGTATAACCCCATATTAAAAATTATTTACTTATTAAACTTTGATTTTATCTATTTTAACCCTTCTTTAAATAAATAAATTATAAATGTCCTAATCTAATCCAAGTGGGCCTAAATGGTCATATTTTATTCCTAAGTTTGTTTTTGGTCGAATTACACTTGTCCAATAGAATTAGGACATGTGTTAGGGTAATAATAATATCATTTTTACCCTTAATTACCCTATTTACTTTTAACCGTGGTAAAAAAAAGTAAAAAGTTACTATTCACCAAAAATTATTTTCATCTCATTGAACCACATTTTACTTACTGACATCAACCATGTATCTAGGATTTTTGAAATTCCACTCACATAAGCGGTAAAATTATGATTTATGAAAAAATCATTTTTTAACTACCACTTAGTGGTTTCACTATTCATCAAAAAATGAAAGTTTCCAGAAAAATACCAAAAATTAGGCCTAAGCTATATTTGATATTATGAACTCAAAAATGATATCTATTTTACCAAATTCTAAACATATCAGTTGAATTAATTAATTTAAATATTAATTCCCGTCGTCAAAACAAATAGCGTGTTTTTAAGAGATAATAACTACCAAAAGATTAACACTTGTTTATGTCTGGTTTAAATGAGAAATTACATCCAATCACCAACATTGTATTAAATTGTAAAAATATATTCTAAATATACTTTAAAACCACTCAAATTAATAATTTATCACTATTAATTATTTCTATTAAAAAGGTTGTTTTTAATTAAAATTTATTAATTTTCACTATTCTTCAGAAAATGAAAGTTATCCGAAATGTACCAAAATTTCACCCTAAGCTAATTTCGATATTACGAATCCAGAGATGAAGTCCATTTTGAAAAATAAAAATTAAAAAATTTCAAAAAGTGGTTATTACTATTCATAATGGCTAGTTTTAATAATATTTTAATAGCATATCGTTGTTTAGTGAAACTCGGTATTGCGTACTACACACGCTATCGAGGAAGGTCGTGATTGCATGTAATGCAAGGAAAGTCAAGTATGCATGTTGTGCAAGCTCCTTTTGGTGTAGCGTACAACACAAGACATTAATGAAATTAAAAAAATTATTTTTCATAAAATTTCGGGGCGTTACATTCTACCCCCCTTAAAATGAATTTCGCCCTCGAAATTCGTCGGGGTTATAAATGGTTTACTATTCAAAAATTTCTTTAATAGAATCCCACATCGTAAAAATGAATACAAAAACCAATCTTTAAAAACAAAAGTATGAAACGTAACGGTAACCCAAATAAACTAATCACTGGGTTTCCACATAGGTGAAAATATAGATATGGATGAGAAATCTAACCATCATGTTCTGATGGAGAGTGGTAGAGAACATGGCTATGAAAAAGACAACAATCGCAAAGCCATAAATTTGTGATGATCTAGGGTACCATCTGATTCATCAGATATAAGATCACTAGGACAACATTTTTGGTTTTCAATATCATTTCCCTAAAGTTGAAAATTTTAAATTAGAAGAAATACTTACTTGATTTTGGTACAATCTCACTGTTGTTCGTGATTTGAACAATTTCCACTTCATATATTAATGAAATGATGTTGAATTTGTTATTCGTGAAGTGTTAACAGATCATGTGATAGAATGATGGGTCATTCCATCTGTTTCAAACAAAAGTTTAGCAATAGTTATCAAATATACATAAGTCTGTCTTTGGTGAGGTTAATCATATACGATTCCAAAAATGAACTTATACTTCATATATCATACCACTTAATAAAATAAAACTAGTTTCTACTAACCAGGGACTTTTTATAGGCCAGTGATATGCGATAAAGGCCCGTTGCACTTTAGTTGTGGGTTCGATTCCCACAGCCTTGGCTGACGCGATGGGTTGTCGCACATCCTGCAGGTTGTCCTTTTTCTAAAACTACATTATTATAACATCCCATCAACAATATCAAAAAAAAGTTTTATCCTTAAACAATACTAACTTATGTCCAACATAATCCATTCCAATCTTTAGGCTTATCTAAAATACTTCAGTCCAAGATCATAGTATAGAGAAAATGATCACGTGAATGCCATCATTTATCCCTCATATATCTTGTTCGTCACATTCCAGTCATGTGAATACCATAATCATGTAATCTCTTGAAAAATGAATACCCATTGAATCTTAGTGAAAACATGAGTGCTTTCAAAAGATAACTCTTTCCACATACCAAAAACCTCGAAATTCTATATACTTAGTCCTTATATCAATCATGAGCTCATGAATACAATCAAACATCTCATTATCTTCTTATCCCTTCATTATGCGCATATCATCTACTTTAGAAAAATATTTCAATCACTTTTTTTTCCCGGTTACCAGTATCATATAATTATTGAAAACCAATACATAGATATTCCAAAATTCCACAATACCATAAATAAGATTCCATGATACTATTTTGAAATCCCATTACATAAACACTTAATCATTCCACCACATCTTTGTCTTATTCAACATCGCCAATAGTGATCGCATGTGACTTCCCTTTGTCCTTTGCCTTAAGTGGTTTCTCATGTCAATCATCACTAACCCTTGGATTAGGGCATTTATTAGCATAATGACCCATTTCCTTTCACTTGAAGCATTAAAGTGTTGGTGGTGCGTTCTCTGCAGTGTTTGCTTTATTCATATCATTAGAACCCCTTTTTCCATTACTTCAACACTCAGCTGCTCGATGACCTTATTTTCCATACTTAAAACATTTTCTTGTCCCTTTAAGACAATATCCACCATGCTTCTTTCCACACTTTGTGCATAAGGAAACATTCATCTTCTTTTCACCATTATTCTGAGATTTCTCCTTGAACTCCATCTTTCGTTTCTTGTCAAAACCAAGAGATGGATATGTAACACCAACTTCCATTTCTACCTTGATAGCACAACGCACAATTTCTTCATAGCTACTGAAGTCTTTTATAGCTAATGCCCTTCAAAGACTCGGTTTTAAGCCACTGAAAAATCGACCAACTTTACTTTCAGGTTGGATGATAATGCTAGATGCATACCTTGCAAGTCTTGTAAAATTCTCTTCGTATATACCAACAGATTCATCATCCTTCTGCTTTAGCCCAATAAATTCTTTTTCCATCTTTGTTCGAAGAATACGAGGGAAGTACTTACTGAAAAACAAGTTCTTGAACTTGTCCCATTCCATGGACTCAATTTCATCTCTTGGCCTCGTATTCTTGATAATATTCCACCATTGATCAGCTTCACCTTCCAAACGATATACTGCTAAGATGACTTTATCATGTTCAGAACATTGATGAACTGAAAATATCTTTTCAGTGGTACTGATCCATTGTTCAGCAACAAGTGGATCGGAAGGCCCACTGAAAGAAGGTGGATGTTGCCTCATAAAGGACTCAATAGAATATTGTTCCCTTCTCTGCTCATTTGGAAGTCCAGAATGATTCATAGCTTGTGTAAGTATAGAAATAATATTTTTCACTCCATCTCCCATAACATTTCTTTGTTCAGGAGGAAAATCATTGCATTGTCCATTACAGTGATTAACACGGTTCCTTCGGGTTCCAACCATCGTCTAAAACCCAAAAAGAATAGTATGAGAGGCAAAAATCATGCTAGGGAAAACAACATAATAAAGGGGGAGTACCCTTAATATCTAACATCTTAGGTTAAATTCTAAGATCGTTACCATAGTTCTAGGACTATATCCTATACGTATACTTATCCTTAGATACATCCCTAGACATACCTTAGAAATATGTCTAGGGATCTCACTAAGGTTCTCATATCCTAGTTTCCAAAGGTTGACTAAACCTTTCCTCTGATTCCAACTGTAGAGACCCGAAGCCTAACGTACATGGACATTATATTACTTTTGCGGAATACTTAGTACATAACAAAAACAGACACACAAGGATCATAATAGTTTAGTGTCTTTGGAAACTCGGAATATAATCTTCTAATCGTGGTGAATGATCTTCAACATCTCCCATAAAGATCTTCCTTTTTTTAATACCTAAAACCTTTCTTTATATCCTGGGGAAAAGAAAACATAAAAGCGTGAGCTCAAATGCTCAGTAAGGGTAAACAAAAGAAATATCAATCACATCGTATTCATAAGAACATAACATTTTGGAAATCTTAACCTTCAAAAGAGAGAATAATTTCATAACATGGGATAAATCATAGTAGTGAAATGAAATCCCAATAATCATAACTTAAAACATGAATCTTTGTGTAATACACACATAATCATAGAGAATCATTTCTTATTAGTCAAGACTCATTTCCAAGACTATCTTAGTGGACAAAGTCCATTTTTGAACCGAGTTACCCTCGTTTCAGTCCTGCTTCACTGAACCGGTATAACCTACCATTCCAGCCATGTCTATCTCATGATATATAAAATATTTACCCAATTCATTGGATGGAGATATAGGTCCCACCCATCTCATAATGAAACCATTCTTATGTGTACCACAAAATCATAAACCATACATCATTGCATAACCCATGTAATAAAAATGGGAATCTTAAACATCATGACATCATAAAACAATTCATATAAGATAAAGGAATTCATAAAAATAATTCAATCACAACATAATCAAATCAATGTAATAATAGGGATAGAAACAGAATCCTTTATTATCTTAGATGGAAAATAATTTTGATAAAACACTTGAACTCCATTCTTGAGGAAAATATCCTTTCTACTTCAAAAGCACTTTTCCTTTCATACAATTTTAAAAGAATTTGATTAAAAATAAACATAAAAACTTGTAAAAGAAGATTATTGGAAATAATGTTTTAAAAATCCATTCATGCTGTATAAGTTAAAAAAACATTCTTCTCGTACTTTTGTCGGAAAAGTCATAAAGTACCTCGTACGAAAAACGACAAAATATTCCATTCATATATTTTACTAAAAACTCACCGAAGGGTAAAATAGGATTTAAACAATTTTAGGTGAATTGAAATAATATTACATATTGAGGAAACATGGATGTGGATGATAAAATACACCCCAGTAAATGCCAAAGTATAAACAATCTCGGATAAAAATGAGATTGTTATATTTTCCCTTACCTTAGGTCCGATTTGCTTTGTAAGTGTCCGAACCTCCTGTATAATGATTTAAATAATGTTATTGACTTATTAAAGAATCATACTTATTGTTATGATATCATATATGGTCATATTCTTAGCTTCTTATTAGTAATATTTCATGACTACTTGTTATTCGGGTGTTTATTACTTTTTGTTCTTATGCGAGTTTTGTCGAATAAATTCTTATTCTTCTCTTTAGGTTATAGATACCACATTTCTAGAATTGTATTAGTGTAATATATATCATATTCATTCATTCAATTCATTTATATAATCATTATGAAATGAAGATCATGTAGAACGAGTTGCATCACATCATTGAGACGGTATTCCGTACATACGCACGAGTGATGATATCGTTTGGAATTGTATTGGAGTGTATGTATACTATTTCATAATAAATATCACTTTATAATAGTCATATATAGTCATTATTTACACCATTATACCCATCCAAGTAAGGTGGTGGTGGGAAATAGATTACACCACGGCGTGGAGACGGTATTCCGTACGTACGCACGCACGCACGGTGATTTCTTTTTCCGTAGGATGGATAGATGGTGAAATAGGGTTGTTTCATACTTATAATAACATATCAGTATATGGGTGATACTGATGTTATTACTTCATAATGAAACAACTAAAGAAGAATAAGTGGAAGAAGAAATAAAGATGAAATAATCGGTAACGGACATTACCTCTTCATTGAATTGCTTCTTTGAGACCTCCTTTTAGGCCACTAAAATAGGTCTTTTAAGAAGACCAGAAACTCTAGGTTGTTTCTATGGAAGTGGAGAGAAGAAATTGGCAGGGTTTGGCCGAGCGTGAAGGCTCAAAGTGGTGTGAGGAAGAGGGGGGGGAGGTTCCCTTTTATAAGGGAGGAGAGGGGCTCCTTTGGAAAAACCAAAAATATTATTTTATTATAAAGTCAAGTTCGCTTTTAAATAGCTCCAAATTGATTTATATAGAAGCTAAGGTGGGGATGGGTCTAAATACTCTCATACAATAGAATTTAGACATGTTTACGTTCCAATTTTAACCTTATCATGTAGATTTAACATTAAGTTAAATAATTTTACTTTTACCGTGTCTTCTTGTGTTCTTATACTATAATGTTAATAAACTTACTATATCAAGACAAACTAACCCCAAGTTGATTATTATTAATATATATAACCTTATCTAAGTAATTTGGCCGAAACGTAGATTTTTAGGAATAAAATAACAATTAATAATATAATATTTGTTTTAAAAACTATTTTATGTCAATTTTGACACTATTTAGTAATTGATTTATGTGAAACTCATAACAGAATGATAAGTTCGAAAAAAAATTAATTAAATCAATAATAACATGTCATATTAACCTAGAAAATTAGTTTAATTCATAAAAAGTCTCAAATTATATTTATTTGGGTATTTATAACATCAATTATGTCAATATTTCATTAATAAGATAATTACTGCATCATCGTTGTGTCATAAATAAATTAAATTATTTAATGTCTAAAAATTACAAATAAAATAGCATTATGTATGAAATATTTTTATCTTTATAATTAATATTTATAGTCTAATTTATCTTATGTATAACCCCATATTAAAAATGATTTACTTATTAAACATTGATTTTAACTATTTTAACCCTTCTTTAAATAAATTAATAATAAATGTCCTAATCTAATCCATGTGGGCCTAAATGGTCATATTTTATTCCTAAGTTTGTTTTTGGTCGAATTACACTTGTCCAATAGAATTATGACATGTGTTAGGGTAATAATAATATCATTTTTACCCTTAATTACCCTATTTACTTTTAACCGTGGTAAAAAAAGTAAAAAGTTACTATTCACCAAACATTATTTTCATCTCATTGAATCACATATTAATTAATAAAATCAAGCGTGTCTCTCGGATTTTTTAAATTCCACTCACAGAAGCGGTAGAATTAAGATTTATGAAAAATTCATTTTTTTTAACTACCACTTAGTGGTTTCACTATTCATCAAAAAATGAAAGTTTCCAGACAAATACCAAAAATTAGGCCTAAGCTATATTTGATATTATGAACTCAAAAATGATGTCTATTTTACCTAATTCAAAACATATCAGTTGAATTAATTAATTTAAAAATTAATTCCCGTCGTCAAAACAAATAGCGTGTTTTTAAGAGATAATAACTACCAAAAGATTGACACTTGTTTATGTTTGGTTTAAATGTGAAATTACATCCAATGACCAACATTTTATTAAATTGTAAAAATATATTCTAAATATACTTTAAACCCACTCAAATTAATAATTTATCACTATTAATTATTTCGATTAAAAAGGTTGTTTTTGATTAAAATTTAGTAATTTTCACTATTCATCAGAAAATGAAAGTTATCCGAAATGTACCAAAATTTCACCCTAAGCTAATTTAGATATTCCGAATCCAGAAATGAAGTCCATTTTGAAAAATAAAAATTAAAAAATTTCAAAAAGTGGTTATTACTATTCATAACGGCTAGTTTTAATAATATTTTAATATCATATCATTGTTTAGTGAAACTCGGTATTGCGTACTACACACGCTATCGAGGAAGGTTGTGATTGCGTGTAATGCAAGGCAAGTCAAGGATGCGTGTTGTGCAAGCTCCTTTTGGTGTATCATACACCACAAGATATTAATGAAATTAAAAAGAATATTTTTCATAAAATCTCGGGGTGTTACATCTACAAATGGTTTTTAAAACTGTTGGTATATCCATTGGATGTATATTTTACACTATATACCAATGGTTCTAAACCACTGTTATAAGGGTAACATATACCAATAGTTTGTGAAACCGTTGGTATATCTCTTACTTTAACACATATACCAACGGTTTATAAGAACCGTTGGTATAAGCCTATACCCAGAGCTTACTTGGACACAGTTTGGGAAACTGTTCGTATATAATATACCAAAGTTTTTTTATCCATTACCAACGGTTCAGAACCATTGGTAAAGGGTAAAATTCAAGTAGTGTGAGATTCAACACGTTAAGCTCGAACAGAACTGCATACGGGAGAAGTGGATGTTGATAGAGATTACCACTCGAGCAATGTTATCTAAGCCACCCAAGAGTCTGTCACCATCACACACCTTAACCTTTGGTCTTATGTGGGTGTTATAAGGGGTTATGTAACAAGACCATAGCACTATGATTCTGTACATTATTTTTGTATAGAATAAAGAATATACATTCATTTTATTATTGTCACTTTTTAAATAGTTTTTGAAGCACAAATAGTATTTTTAATTTATATTCAACTATGAAATGTATTTTGATGAATTAATGGATTTTTGAATTAAATAATATTTTTATAAAATATTGTTAATAAATTGATTTTTATTAAATATAAATGATCATATAATATTTATGAATACAATTGTGATTTGTATTAAGGTTTGAAACCCATTTTTATCAAAACCCATGAATTTTTGATAAATATCAGTTTTTAATTTAAAAGTAAAAAAATCACATAATTAGAAAATTATTTAGATAAAATTAATATTAGTTTTGGAATCAGGACATCGAAATCATCCAATGGTTAATTTTTCATAATTTTCAAAGACAATTGAATTTTTGGGTAAAAATTAAATACCGGTTAATTATATAATGTTATTATGACATCATAATGACCCAATAGTGATGTAATAAAATACTATAAATGAGGTGTTCGGACAATATATGTTTTACCATTAAAATAATGTGATTTTAGGTTTTTTTGATTTATTTTACAATGCTTTAGTGGACCCTCCAAGACTTATAATACATTTTAACTTTTTAAAATTATTTCCTTGAGAGTGTGACTCACCTCCACAGAAACAAGCCTAATATTTTAAGAAGTTTTTCCATTGGCATTATAAAATAAGGTTTTCCACTCCCCTTTGGAAAAAACTGTGTGGAAAAACAATGGGTTGGTTTGTGGTTTTGATTAGTTTAATGTGTGGCATCCAAACCCTAAATAATAAAAAATTCCCTCTCTTTTCCTATATAAACCCACCCAAGATATCACTTCCTATTCACTCAAAGCCTTTGTATATTGACCAACCTATACGCTTCTATCTCTATAATTCTCACAAGGCACCCCAAGATCTCAATAATCCTCTCTAAATCCCCTCCCAAGCCTTTGAGATCACACTTCCAAGTAAGGGATTTCTTCCTTTCTCATTTGGGTCCAAATTTCATTATGTTGCTATACCACTTTTTTTTCAATTAAAAATGTTGGGGTAGGATTTTTCACCTCCCCCATAATTCCCTCATTATGTTTTAATGATTATAGACCATTTCCTCTCTCATTAATTCCTCCCAAGTACACCCGTTACCATGACAAAATTCCGTAAGGGATTTTTCTCTCCTCATTTACATTCAAGCAGTTCTTTTGTTTTATGAATCCAAATTCCATTACATATGTTAGGAAATTTATCTATATGAATCCCTTACTTTTAATTTTATGTACATATGATGAGACACACCTTGTGTAATGACTCGGACCAGACCAGCCACCCGAGCAGTGCCGAATGGGTCGGGTGTCACTACCTTAGGCGCACCTCCCCTAAATGCCAAAGGCTGCCGACTAGCAGCGAGGGTTTGATAGCTATAGTGGGGGGGGCTATACCCTCTCAGAAGATCATAATAATGGTACTGGTCTGAGTATAAAAATAAATATGTAGTGGAATGAAAGACTCAGCAGACTCAAACCAGACCCACAGAGCGGAAGCATAATCTATATCGACAAACAGCCGAAGCAGTAAATATAACAACAGTAGCGGATATAAACACAACAACATGCTGATAACATGTAACTACAACTGAACAGTAAAACATTCATCCAAAGCAGGTCATACACAACTGAATATAAAAAGGGGACCAATGGCTAACCAATAGTAGCTACAACAAGTAAGCATGCCGATATAGAAAAGAGAACAAAAAAAACTAAACCCCACCTAGGTATGACCTCAGGGTCCAAAACATCTCCATGAAACAACTAACGCAGCCCAGCTCCTAAAGCTAGCCTCTTTCCTTCACATAAATCCATAAAGTCTACACGTGTCCCGAAGGGCTCGTGTAGGGTGTGAGACAAATCTTAGTAGGATACCACCCAATGGTGTGTACCAAATATATGTGTTTAAGTAGTCATGAATTTCTAAGGAAACCAATAAACATTACAATGCACAAATAAACACAAAATCTACTGGTTCTCAACAGCCACCATGGAGTGTCACCTACTTCGGCCAACGCCGGAATCTCTATCGTGTAACCTGACACCATGTGCCACCTGACAGCTCATGTGTCAAGTACCATTGTCCTGAAGGCACGCCCAAGAATAGTAACCCAGAACCATGTACCTCCTGACACCTTGTGTCTCAAGTATCGACGTCCCTTAGGCATGCCCAAAAATAGTAACCTAGCACCATGTGCCTCCTGACACCTTGTGTCTCAAGAACCAATGTCCCGAAGGCACGGCCATCCCCTGAAGGCTCCTCACCTCCCGCGTGGCTTTCTACGGCATGAACCCCCAACCAAAATACCTAACCACAACTATGATGGCCTCTACCAACATTAGTGGTCAAAACCACCTCATCATGGAGTATCTTTATGTGCTCACTACTCAAAGTTACCAGTGAGCGGTAATCACCAAAAATAGTACCTAATCCACCAACTCATCTGACACATCGTGTCCCTGCGACCATGCTGCTCAATTCTGATGGCATCACCATCCTAGTAACCCGAGCCATGCCCAACCTGATAGTTGTACTACTTCAATCCGATGTCCCTGATACCCAATCCCATGGTCAAAACCACCCAAAGTAACCCGGACCAAGCCCAAACTATGATCATCATCACTCAAACGTAACCGGTCCAAGCCCAACACAACCCAAAGGGTCCAGCATGTGCAATTCAGTAATTACATATATAACATATTTAAACAGAAAACATAAACTGTAAAAACCAACTAAATAGTTGAATTGCACTATGCAATGTGTTGTCCCATACCAGCACTGAGGTCTTAAATGCCTCTAAAAATTTATAACAGGCTTTATTAAATTAAACTAAACAGTTTAACACATTAATATTTCAATTAAAACCATTTTGGCATTCCCCGGCTAAAATGCCCCAATGAGCAATGACCCCTCACCCAGCCCGCTCACGCAAACTGATAACAGGGCATACCCAAAGGTATCTCATAGGTCCAAAAGGCAATTCAATATGAAACAGAAGATAAAACGGGCCCCGCTCAAAATACCAGAAAACGCGCTGAAGGCCGCGTCACACAAACACGATTGAAAACACAAAATGAGGTATGCACCACCTACCTGAGACTCGTACGATGATACTCCTCCGGTAATAGCCGCCAATTCAGTCTAAAATTCAGTAAATATATAAAATATTCAATACCGTTCAAATACCTTTAACTCGTTCTAGAACAAAAATCAAACAAAATGGCCAAAGAAGAATCGAGGCCTTACCGAGGGGGTTCCAACACATCAATCTTAGTTCAAATCGGGTCTTGGATAGACGATCGGGAGAAGGAAATAGGTTCGGATGGCTTGGTTCATGAAACCGGGTGAAGGAAAAGTGTTCTGCCTAAAAAATGAGGCTATTGCCCATTTTAGTGCAAAAAAAGAAATTACACGACGTGTACTTCATGAATACATGCCGTGTATATATCATTTAACTGTGCATTTGGAGGCTGGGATTCTGCCGACCTACCGACATGAGTACACAGCGTGTACTTGTGGGTACACGGCATGTACCGAGTTTCTCTTCTCTTACTTGCCGACTTACCCACACGCCATGTGTATTCCGCATACACATCTAGACTACACGACATGTCCAAGGGGGACACGGTGTGTACCATGTTCTACCCAGCCAACAGGTCTACATGCCATGTATGGATACCACATGGTCGGGGGTACACGACGTGTTTAAAACTACACACCATGTAGTAAAAAAATTCTACATGGTCATAACACGACATGTACTTGGCGAGCACATAACCGTCACTCACTTAACCTATACACAGTGTGTACTTAAAAGTACATGGCGTGTAGTCTAGAAATTTCTAGAAACTTCCCGTTTTCTCTAGTTTCCTCAGAAACCATTCAAAAATTATAATAGGGTTGGGATTTTTTCCCGTTCTAAAAACCCGGGTTCTTACACCTTTATCTCTCATAAACAATTTTTTATGAATTCTTATGTCACGCCGTTATGCTGTCGAAATTGCACCGTGATTTTCCAAGCCAAAATCATTGTGTAGTGAATACCATGCTCATTTCTCTATCATGGGTATTCACCTTTATGCACATTTACTTATTGATTATATAGTTTCATGTATTAATATCAAATTCCTTTATCGTGTAATAAATGATGATGTTTAATGAATCCATGTTATATGATCCATGTGGCACATTTATGCATGAATTGAAATCATTAAGAAGGATGCACCGTGATAGCACTTTAATGCATTGGTTAAAGATTTTTATCATGATATGTCAAGTGCAATGAGAGTTTAATCATGCCAATTCAAGTGAAATGAGGGTTTACTCGTGCTCCATGTGCAATGAGCCTTGGATCATGCTAAAATCATGTTAAATGTTGTTTCCACATTTCCATGTTAGGATCACGCCTTTATGTTATTATTTCTCTTAAGATCCATTGATATGCCTATTTCCTAACATGTGTTGTATACATTATGTTATGCCTTTTTACTCCCTTACTAGGCTTTATAGATCATCCTTTTAGTATGCAGGTCCTCAGGTTATCCCATGAAAGGCTAAGTATGAAGGAATGGTGTGGTCATGTAAAAGAAGTTTTCAATAAGATGTTGCATTTTATGTCTTAAGTTGTTATGTAATGTTCATAAGCCCCAAAGACACTAGAACATTCTATCATGTATGTTGTATCAAGTGAAGATTTTATGTAATAAAATATGTCTATGTGTGAAATAATGAGCAGGGTTGTTATATGTTTTGAACTAGAATGTCAATTTTAAAATGCTAACATATACTTTGAGTCATACTGGGAACAATGTGTATCAAATTGAGGTACGAATTATTCCCACACATCAAAAATGATTTATGGATTATTTTCCCAAAGTATCATATTGGGTAATCAATTCACCCCCCTCTTGAGATACTTAATCCTACTAATATTATGTATAAAATGATTAATCTTTGGTATAAATTTTTTTCAAAATTTATTCAATTGTGATTTTATCTGTTCTCTAAAGGTCTCAAATTTCTGATAGTAATAAATTTAATTCTTTAAATGGATAATATAAAAGAAGTTTATACTACTAACATACCTCTTTTTTAATTGAAATAATCATGCTTAGTGTAAGATCAAAATGAAAATGCATATAGAATGTATCATCTTTGAAATCTAGTCTTCTATTGATGATAAGTATGAGTTACCTAAGGATGCTATGAGTACTTGGGATGATGCTACAAAATTATCCTATAATAAAATTGCAAAGCTATGAATGCTATTTATTGTGCATTAAGAGATGAAGAGTTCAATATAATTTTTTCTTGTAAAAATACTTTTCATGTATGGGATACTTTAGTTGTTTCACATGAGGGAACAATTATTGTTAAACAGATGAGATTGAATACATATACTATTAAGTATGATAATTTTAGGATGAAGCATGATGAATTAATTTATAATATGTATCATAGGTTTAATGAAATAGTGAACACCATGAGCTCCCTGTGAAATCCATTGTCTAATAAGGATCAGATCATAAGAATGCTCATATATCTTCCTAATAGATAGAGAGGGACATCAATTTTAATCACAGTGTCCTTCAATATTAGAAAACTGCCAGTTAAGGAATTAATTGGTAAGTTAATGATGTACGAAGAATAATTGAAAGTCAATAGAAGAGATGATGATGAGGAAAATAGAAAATATGTATCTTTCATGTCTACTGCATTAAAAAAAAGGAAAAGGAAAAAATACAAATTGAAAGATCCGACGACAGTGAGTCACCACTTGACGGTGATGAGAAAATTACCCATCTGGCCAGATGAATTAAAAAGTTTTACAGGAAGAAGAAATTTTTCATAAAGCCTAGTTATAAAGGAAATCATAACAACAAATGAAACTGGAAGAAATATTAGAAAAAGGATGAAAATAAAAATGAGATAACCTGTTATGAATATTTTAATAGAGCCAATATGTGATTCATGACTAATTTCTCTGAGGTACCTATTATATCATCTGTGCTTATTTATGACTGTTCTGAAAATAAAAAAAACTGATGATGATATGACAAAAGAAGAAATGTTTGAATATTGTAATATGATTGAGTCAAATTTCAATGAAATTTAAGATATATATAATGCATTCGTTATCTGTTAATAATAAATCTGACCTTGTTGTAGAGAAATAGAACAATGCTCAGTTGTTAAAGGAGAATATTGAACTAAAAATTTCAAATGGACAACTGAAGAAATATTTAGAAAAGTTTACCAATGGAAGAGAAAAACTAACATAGATTATTTGTAAACATATTTCTCCAAAGTATGTTATAGGTCTAGGATACCAACCTAGGAAGAGAATAATAGTTAAGAGAAATTTTGTACATAAATATAATTCTAAAAGTTCTATTGTCAGTTATTTTTCAAAAGGACCAAAAAAAGTGTTTATTAAAAAAATCTTACATTCCATTTATAAGATACCTATTAAACAAATTTAGGTTCCTAAAGCCCTGATTACTAACTCATACGGACTCGAGAAAATATAGGTACCAAAATCATTCCTTGTATAAATTCTATTTTGTAGGAATGCTACTTGAAGTCCTATTATAAAATTCTATGGTACATGGATAGTCTATGTTCAAGGAATATGACAGGAGACTACTAATTTTTCAAGATCCTAATAAATGTTGATGGTGGTCATGTCACCGTTGGTGACAATGCTAAAGGGAAAATCATAATACTTGACCAAATTGGTAACACTAATTCTATTTTAATTTCCAAAGTACTGTTTGTCAATGGTTTGAAGTATAATTTTCTTAGTATCTCACAATTATGTTGTGATGGTTTTTATTTTAAATTTGAAAATAATTAATGTAATATTTTTTATTCTAAATATGCTTTAGTATTTACTGATTTAAGGAATGAAAATTTTTATTTTGTTGATCTTAATTCTTTAATTTCTAAAAACATTTCCTTCTTGAGTTCCTTTCATAAATAATCTTGGATTTGGAATAGGAGACCAGACTAATGTAATATTCCCTCACTTAGGAATCTTAATAGGAAAGGGTTATTCAAAGATCTACCAAAACATGAGTTCCCAAATGACAAAGTTTGTAACCCCTATCAAAAAGGGAAACAACACAGAATTTTTTTTTAATTCAAAGAAAGAAGTTTCAACTTCTCAAACTATCGAGTTGGTTCACATGGATTTATTTGGACAATCTAGGTTTTCTAGTCTAAATTAGAAGAACTATCTTTATGTACTTGTAGAATAAATTTCTAGGTATACTTGGGTATTTTTTAGCTCAAAAAAGTGATTTTTGTTCTTATTTTACCAAGTATTATAGATCTATAGAAAACTCAAGTGAACATAGAATTAGTAATTTAATAAGTGACCATGACTGTGAGTTTAAAAATAAAAACTTTGAATCAATTTTCTAAAAAAATGGATTTAGTTATAACTTCTCTGCTCCTAGGACCCTTCAACAGAATAGAGTTATAGAAAGATGAAATAAGACCCTTAAAGAGATAAGATGAACTATGCTAAATGAATATGACTTACCTTTCTAATTTTGGAAGAGGCTGTGAATAAAACCTACAATATAATCAGTAGAGTGTTAATTATACCTATATTGAAGATGAAACTTTATTAGATTTGTAATAATAGAAACCCTAAGGTTAATTACTTTAGATTTTTTTATTGCAAAGAATTTATTCTTAACACTGGGGATAATATTGATAAGTTTTCCTCTAAAAGTGATGAAGGAATTTTCCTGAGTTATTCAACCACCAGTAAATCTTATAGAGTTTCTAATAAAAGGACCAAGACTGTGGAAGAGTTTGTTCATGTCAAATTTGATTAGACAAATCCACATGAGCCTAAAACCCCTTTAGAGAACCTTGAGGATAATTTATATTCTTTGAACTTAAATTCCAAACCTTCTAATTTTATTTCAAAGCAAGTAGAAAAACCATCAAGTTCTGATGAACTTTCAGAACCCAAACTTGAACTTGTAGAAAACCTTGAGGTGACCAGTCCCACTTTTTCTAGAGCTGTTAGGACCCTTAATTACCATCCTTTAGATTCTGAAATTGGAGAACTATATAAAGGCACACAAACTAGAGAGTCTCTAAGAAACCAGGTTGAACATAAATCATTCTTTCCACTTCTTGAACTTAATAACATAAATGATTCCATTAATGATGAATTTTGGGTAATGGATATGAAATAATAACATAATCAATTTGAAATAAATAGAGTATGAGAACTTTTTGATAGATCCAAAGACACCTTTACTATAGGAAATAAATGATTATTTAGAAACAAGGTTTATGAATCTGGCATGATAGTAAGAAACAAGGCTAGAATTATTACATAAGGGTATAGTCAAGAAGAAGGAATAGAAAATAAAGAGACACTTTAATTAGTAGCTAGACATGAATCATTATAATACTACTAAACTCTATAGATCATATAGATTACAAACATTATAAAATGATGTCAAGAGTGAATTCTTAAATGGGTATATAGTTGGGGATGTTTTTTGTTGAACAACCTGACATTTTTCAAAATCCCCTTATTCCAAATCATGTTTTTAAATTAAAAAAATCTTTATGTTGTTTGAAAAAATACCCTAGATCTTGGTATGATAGGCTCAACACTTTTCTTATTTCAAAAGTTGTTTCACAAGGTATAGCTTATCCTACCCTTTTTATAAAAATAATTTCAAAAGATATTTTAGTTGTTCAAATTTATGCAGATGATATTATATTTGGATCTTCGAAAAATTATCAATGTACTGAATTTTCTAAAATTATGCAATATGAATTTGAAATGAGTTTAATGGTTAAACTATAATTCTTTCTTGGTTTTAAATTTTTTCAAAATAATGAGGGAATTATTTTAAATCAATGTAAATATACTAAGGATCTTTTAAAATGTTTTTGTATGGATAACACTAAGTGTACTGATACTCCTATGAATACTACCCATAAGTTGGATCTTGATGAAGCTAGGAAATTAGTGGATCAAATTAGTTACAAAGGTATGATTGGAAGACTTATCTACTTGACTACCAGCCAACCTTATATTATGTTTAGTGTGTGTATGTGTTCTCATTTTAAAGAAAATCCAAAAGGGTTTTACTTAGTTGTTGTAAAAATAATTTTTAAATATCTCAAATATACTACTAATTTTGGACTATTCTATCCAAGAGGGAAGAATTTTCCTTAGTTAGTTATTAAAATGCTGATTTTGGTGAATGTAAGTTAGAAAAATTACCCATGGAGCATGACACCATTTAGGAAAGTCTATAGTTTCTTAGTGTATTAAGAAAAAAAATTATGTTGCATTGTCCACTACCGAATCTGAATATATAAATGTAGGTAGCTACTATGCAGAAATTTTGTGGATGATATAAAATTTACAAGACTATGAATATCAATTCTGGCATGTACCTATAAATTATGATAACAAAAGTGCTATTAATATCTTTAAGAATCCTGTATCACATTATAGAACAAAACATATTAATGAAAGACATCATTTTTTGAGAGATCATTTTTAGAAGGGTGATATCACTCTTGAATACATTGGTACAGAACATCAATTTGCAGATATTTTCACTAAGCCTTTGAATTCTAAGAGGATGAATTACATCAAAACTCAGTTAAGTATGATTAATTTCAGTTGAACTTAATTTTAAGGGACTCACCATTGGTGAATGTATCACTATTGTGAACTTATCACTGCTGATACTTCTCACTGTTGATACTTCTCACAAATGATGCTTCTCACTATTGATACTTCTCATCGTTGATACTTATCACCATTGACACTTCTCACCGTTTATACTTCTCACTGTTGATACTACTCACTATTGATACTTCTCACCGTTGATACTTCTCAACGTTGATACATCCCACTATTGATATTTCTCACCATCGATACTTCTCACCATTAATACTCATCACTGTTGAGACATCTCATTGTTGAGACTTCTCACCACTATTCAAATTCGATTCTAATTTTCAATTTTCAATTTTTATCCTAATTTTCAATTTTAAAATCTTGAAATCCCTAAATGATATAAATATGAACCTATCTAATTTCAACGATCACTTCTCATGCGCCAAACCTGTTGCAACCCTTTAACTCTCGATTTTCGACCTTCTTTCACTTTTTCCCAAACCAACCAAGATGATATCCATGGCTAGAATAAAGAAATATTATGAGTCTTATCCAATTGATTCACATCCTATAAAGAAGTAGAAAGATGAATCAAACCATCCTATTAAAATTGATTATATATATCCCAATCTTTCAAAGAGAATAGTCATTCCCGAAAAGGAAGTCCAAGTAGAGGGGTTGACTGAGAGTAATTCTTTAGTGATTCAGGTTCTATAGGACCAAGGATGGGTGGATTGGTTCTCTTCCAACTAGATACCTTTATATCCTAGGTTGGTATATGAGTTTTACTAGTTTGTGGGGTTTAGATTCAAAGATAATGAAGATTGGGTGAGAACTTGAATAAATGGCCATAAGGTTGAATTTTATTTAAAAAAGTGGGAATAATGTTTAAAATCTCCAAATGAAGGATTTATAAAAGATTATAATGGGACTATTCTAGATTCTAATGAGAATTTTGTTTATAAAGATGCATTAGCTAAGTTAACCGAGAATGGAGTTTTAAAAAGGCCAATTGCTTGAGATCATGATGGTGAATGTTTTCTTCTCTTCAAATTCATTCAACACATGTTGTGCCCAAGAAAAGATGATTTTTTCATCTTGAGATATCAATATGTATATCTATTTTTTCTAATGAAAATATTGGAAAAGATCAATCTTTATAGACACTACTAAAATAACGGGCAAGGGAAGAACCCACTTATATCAGCGCTAAGAAAAAACCGCTGATAGAGCTACCATTTATCAGCGCTAAACAAGAACTGATAAAAAGACCCCTTATCAGTGCTAGAAAAGCACTGATAAAGAATGCTTGTATCAGGGATAAAATGTTAGCACTGATACATGATGGATTTATTAGTGCTTTTTTAGCGCTGATACATGATGGATTTATCAGCACTAAAATTTTAGCGCTGATAAAGTTAGTCTTTATCAGTGCTTTGTTAGTGCTGATAAAACCATAGTCCATTTTTTTATAAAGTTGGTCATACAGTGCCCTCATTTTATCACGACCTAAAGATCTCGCGGTACTGGAACCCTGTGACTCCCCTCCGTCACCCGCTAAGTTCGTGTTGCCAGACCTCTGCCACCCTCGAGCTTCTCATTACCGGACCTCTGCCACCCGCTGAGCTTCATCTTGTCGGACCTCCATTTAAGACATATTTTCCAAATCATTTTTTAATATTTTTCTCATCTCCCATCACACATAAACATATGTTGATTTTTCATGATATATTTAATGGATATTTGAGATTTTGATGGTTGTAGGCTACATGATTCATCCTTTTCTTCTTCATGTTTTTCTCTAGGGTAATTCCCCTTGTTGAAGCTCGAGTTTGGTCCAACTTCTTCTAATGGTTCTAGAACTATTATTCTATAAATCATATCACACAATTAAAACATTGTTAATTGGAGTTTTGGGATGTGAGGCTTGCCCATCAATGGTGTTCTAGGGGATTTTGTGTTCAATTATTTCATCCCTAGGTTTCATTTATTTCGGTGGTGATGATTTTGCTTCATCGTAGATTCATGAGTGTTCTTCCTACATATTTTGATGGGGTTCTTGGGGGTGATCATCCAATATATTTCTATTACTCCTAAGGTATCACCTTTTTTCTAATGACTATGGTGGGTTTTTAGGTGATTTGGTATTTTTTTATTCTAGATCCTAGAAACCATTCAATTTGATGGTGGTATGGATGGATATGTTATATAAATTCTTCCAACAATCACCTTTATGAGAAGGTGTGTTTTGAATTATAGAATATATATGCTTTGATTTAATTATATTATTAGTTTATGTTGGGTTGGAAATGGGTGATGAGGTTCCTAAGGTGATGAATTCTAGTTTTTTATCTTGTTAGTGAAGTTGTTGATGATGATGTTGATCAGGTGCATCACAGTGCAGGTATCAAGTCACGAGTATCATCATGATTTGAGGCATGATTCAATAGCATATTTTTGTTTGAAATTTGATTTTAGTGATGTTTCATGGGGTATTTTTTATAATTTCACATACTATTTGAACATATGTGGCTATGACAAATTTATTTTTTCTTTTATCATTACTCTATTATTCTAGGATTTTATATTAGTATAGTTTTTTTACTGTAAATCAAAACGTGGAATCTTTGGGGAATGTTTGACATGGGGTGATTTTCTTTAAAAGGGATGGTTTATTCTTGTAAAATATCTCTTGAGAAACCTAGTATTGGTGGAAAGATTGATATGCTCATCATCAATGGAAATCAATGAGTTTACACTATTAGAGTGAATTTTATGAAAAATTTAAGGTCCTTCACACTTGGATTCTAGTTTCACTAGATTCCTCCTAGGTATCATCGATTCCCTTAGATCAACACCATGTCACTATAAAGTAAGGAATGAAGGATAACCTTTTTCTTTAAGGACAACACCACCTGGTTCTGATGCATTTCTAGGTCATCCAATGCTTGAACCCTATTTTCTTCGAGAGGTTCTCCCCTTATTTCCTTAATGCTATCTATGTGACTTTGTCTGGCAGCGCACTTGTATGGCATGATGCCCAGACCACCAATCTTTCTAGCCTTGCCACCCCTACCTCTATCTCTATCCTTCTCCCTCGCTGAGGTTACTGACTACTTCTCTATAGTGGTTAGGCCCCTTCCTAGCAGTGTTTGTTCTATCTCCCTTGGCTCTAAGCCTGTAATATAGCTCCAAATACTTATTGATCCAAAGATAACTCCCTCACCAGCCCCCAAGTTTCATTACCCATCCTTCCCATGCCCCATTGGATCCTCATCTCCCACTCATATGAATATTACCCACCAAAAGGGATTATGAACATGTTCAAAATCAAGGAACCTCAATGAGAGATCATCCTCCCACTTAAATCGGACTTCCTCACTATAAGAATCAAAAATCATAATTTCATTGTTTTTGTCGTCAAATAACACAAAAAACCCTATAATAATCATAGAATTATCCTGGAAGATTAAGTTGCATTGATTTCTACTCTGACCCATCCAACAGACACAAATGGCTATTTTGGAACAATAAATATGTTGTTGAGACTGTTCAAGATTACAATCAATTCATCACTACCAAGGTGTCCAACGGTGGCACCTCCTTCCTTATGAATTTTGTTTTTGGAAGATATAACCCTCTTCAAAGGGAATCTCTATGGAGTGAACAAAATACCTTCGATCGCGACCACCATCCATTGTTTGTTGGGGGTGACTTTAATGTCATTTCCAACCCAACGGAATGGAAAGGTAGAAGCCTATTCCAGAGGAAGGCCATCATGGAGTTTATTCAGTTCATGGCTGGGAAGGGCCTCATTGATCTCAGCTTCTCATGTGACAATTTCACCTGGTGCAACAACTGTAGGGGCCATCACCGCTTGTAGAGTCTATTGGATAGGTGTCTAGCCAGCATGAAATCCACTAACTAACTCTCAAATACAATGATTTTTCATCTTGCTTGAGGTATTTTGATTCACTTCCCCGTCTTGGTTTCCATTTCTTCTTGGCATGATCATCAAGAACAGTTTCACTTCCACCAGCAGCGGGTTAACATCCTAGTGTACCAGGACATGGTTTGTGAAATATAGAATGAACCCTTGTAGGAGTATCAGCCCCCCTTCAACCTTAGTGACCTGACCTCGAACCCCGATAGGTGCATGTTCTCCCCTTCCTCCCCATGAACCTTCACCACATGGGACTACTGTCGCATATGGGCTATTTCAGAGTATTCTGATAGATGGAATGATACCTTTGGATTATTGTATTATTAACACCAGTTTGAGATTTATGTGTGACTATATACTTATTATATTTTCTTATTATTTCTTACACACCACCACTTGAGTTGAGTAACCTGATTGAAATCCATATTGTTACTTTGGTTCTGATGTGGATATGGTTTTTTATGTGTTTGTGACATGTGTATGTGTGAATATATGGGTATTTAAGCATGATGATATTGAATGTAGGTCAGAGACCTAGGAGTGGTAGATGTATCATTCTTGATTATTCTTGTGTTTGGTCTGGGGTGATTTGAGTAAACTATAATGAATCTAAAGTAATTATATTTAATGAAGATGAATAAATACTAATGGTTAGGCTCTATAAATCTCTATTTTTATAAGTAAGTGGTTCTCGTATACTGTATATGGAAGTCTTGTTTTGTGTACTTGAACCATAAATACTAATATTTGAGATTCAAATAGGATGAAGATGGATAAATATTGTATGGATGCTAATCATTTGAAAATAGAGTATGGGAACTAAGTGAAAGAGTTCATCAAGTTTGCAAAGGATCACACAAAGGATCCTTCTCAAATCCTTTGTCTGTGTTTACATTGTTGTCATTCTAGACTACATACTCCAGAGGAGTGGTAAGAACATTTGATATGTCATGGAATAGATCAGAGTTATAAATGTTGGAATAAACATGGATAAAAGGCGAATGTAGCTACTGGCTGGGATAAAACTGCGTTTTTTGGATCATAAGATATGAATAGAAATATGGATAATGAAGAAGACCATATGGAGTATGTGATTACAGATGTCAATGATGATAAATATCGTATTGAGGAAATGACAAAGACAATTGAAGATGAACTCTGTGATTGCCAAAAATTGTTTGAGATGTTAAAGAGTTGTGCAAAGATGTCATTGTATGCTGGTTGCACTAAGTATACAACATTGTCAGTTGTACAGAAGTTGTATAAATTGAAAGCAGGAAATGGATGGAGTGATGTCAGTTTTACGGAACTATTTTCTCTCTTGAATTACATGCTCCCAGAAGATAATGAGCTCCCAATCCAGACATATGAATCTAGAAGAATGCTACGCTCAATGGGTATGATTTTTGAAAGAATACATGTCTGCCCAAAAGACTATATATTGTTTCGCAAGGAGAAAAAAATCACTTAAAGAATGCCCAATGTGTGGTGCTTCTTGATACAAGAAAGATAAATCTAATACTATGAATATTTTATGGTACTTTCCAATCATTCAAAGGTTTAGGAATCTATATAGAATTGAAGAAAATGCAAGACAATTGTTGTGTCATGCAGATAAAAAAAATAAAGATGGGAAATTACGTCATCCGGCCGACTCTCCTCAATGGAAGAAAATTGATCATGAGTATCCTAAATTTGGAAAAGATCTTAGAAACCTTCGTCTTGTATTATCTATAGATGGAGTGAATCCATTTGGTTTTCAAACCAGCACTCATAGTGCATGGCCTATTATGATGGTAAATTATAACTTGCCACCCTAGTTATGCATGAAGCGGAAATTCATCAAGTTATCTATAGTTATATCAGGACCAAAACAACCAGGTAACGATATTGATGTTAATTTGTCTCCTTTGATTGAGGATTTGAAGTTTTTGTGGGATTCATGTGTTATGTTTTATGATGCTTATAAAAGAGAATACTTCATGTTGAGAGCGATGTTGTATGGGAAAATAAATGATTTCTCTGCTTATGGAAATTTGTCGGGCTATAGCATTAAAGTCACTCAAGGGTGTCTCGTGTGAGAAGAAGATATAAAATCAATTAGGTTGAAACATTCATTGAAATCTGTGTTTCTAGGACATCGTAAATTTCTGCCTCATTGGTATAAGTACCGATCTTGGACGACATCATTCAATGGAAGTTCAGAACAACGCACAGTACTGTCTCCACTAACATGTGATCAGCTGTTTGAGAAAGTAAAATATGTGAACACTATTTTTGGAAAACCATTTTTGAAAAACCTTATGAAAATCAGTTGGAAAAAGAGATCAGTTTTTTTTGAATTACCAAACTGGAATTGTTTGTACGTCAGATATTTTCTTGATGTGATTCATGTGGAAAAAAATGTATGTGATAGTGTTATTGGAACGTTGCTAAATTCCCCTAGAAAAACTAAAGATGTGATTCAGGAAAGGTTTTACATGTTTGACATGGGAATACGAGAAGAGTTGGCTCCCGTGAAGGGTGAAAATCGAGTGTTTCTTCCTCCAACTGCTTATACTCTTTCTAGGGAGGACAAATATCAGTTTTGCAACTTCTTTAATGATGTAAAGGTTATAGAGGGGTATTTATCAAATATCAAGAACATTGTGTCAATGAATTATTTGAAGTTAAAAGGTTTTAAATCACATGATTTCCATGTTTTGATGAAAGATCTAATTCCTATAGCTTTACGTTGCATTTTTTCAAATAATTTTCAACATATGTTAACCAAACTTTGTTTCTTTTTCAAAGCTATATGTAGCAAAGTTTTAGACCCGATGAAATTTCCATCCATGGAAAAAGAAATTGTCATCATATAATGTGAATTAGAAATGTTCTTCCCGCCAACATTCTTTGATATGATGGTTCATTTGATGATTCACTTGGTGAGCGAGATTCAACTTTCTGGTCCAATGCACTATAGATGGATGTATCCTGTTGAACGATATGTGAATATTTTGAAAGGGTATGTCAAAAATCAATGTCAGCCAGAGGGTAGTATAGTGGAGCGATATATTGTTGAGGAATCCATTGAATTTCATACTGAATACCTATCTAATGTGGAAAGCATTGGTCTCCTGAAATCTCATCACACTGGATGCATTGAGGGTGAGGGAATTTCTGGAAGAGAAGTAGTGACAATCAGTATTACAGATCAGGAGCAGGCCCATCATTATGTTTTGCATAACTGTTGGGAGGTTTCTCCATATATTGAAACTCACAAATAAATCTTTAGGTAGTTGAATCCATCAAGGGATGAAAAATGGTTATCAAATAAACATAATCACCCGTTTATATGATGGTTTCAGGACCATATTTTTAAGCAGTTGGATGAAAATCGGAATTCAATTTCAGAACGACTTCGATGGCCAGCCGCTGGACAAAGTGTGTATGTATTATCTTACAGTGGTTATATTATTAATGGTTATACATTCTATACAGATGAACATGATGAAGATAGTACCATGAAAAATAGTGGAGTTACACTAGTGGCTAAAGTGATGCTTGTTTCTGGTAGTAAGGACGGAAATCCAATTTATGAAAATATGTCATACTTTGGCATTATCAAACTAATATGGGAGTTGGATTATAAAACATTCCAATTGTCGATTTTTCCATGCAAATGGGTTGATAACAATAGTGGTGTTAAAATAGATGAATGGAGATTTGTGAAAGTTGATTTTAGTAAAGAAGGGTACAAATACGAACAGTTTATAATGGCATCACAAGCGGTACAAGTTTTTTATGTTCCAAATCCCGCAAACCGAAAGTGGTCGATTGTTCTGTTATCGTCCAAAACTATTGAAGGTTCCGATGAAAATTTAGTTGAGGATGATCCTTTCAGTGGTACGTCGCAATCATTTCTGAGTGGTACTAATGTAGATGATGTTTTGTAGGTTAGAGGAGACCACAATGAAGGGATTTGGATAATCGATAGAGGTGTCAAATCTCGCCATCCTTTGAAAAAAATAAATAGAGTTCAATAAACAGGTTATATTTTGTTTGTAATATAGATCTTGTTATCTCATGTTATTATCTTATCATTACTGAATTTATGTAATCTAAATTAACTGTTCAACCACTTTTGCATATAATGAATTCTGCACATTCTGGTGCTCCTAACCTTGAGGCAGAACAAGTCTGTCAAGCTGCTGCTGCTGCGGCTGTTGCTGCTCCTGCTGCTCCTACAGCTGCTGCTACTTCTCCTACTATGACTCTTGTTGCTCCTGCAGCTCCTCCTACTATGGCTCATGGTGCTCCTGATGCTCCTGCTACGACTACTGCTACTCCTGTTGTTGTGGCTCCTGCTGCTTCTAGTGGTGAGGTCCAACAACCATCAGCACATGTCGTTGATACCATTTCAGATGAACATATAGATGATGTTGATATTGATGAAATGGTCAGGAATGAAGGGCCGACGTCGCAGAAAACACAGGTGCGTCTTAGTTTAACAGTGTTAGCCAAACCTCTTAAGGAGAAAAGGAAAGGAATCAAAATTGATGTCAGATGGAATGCACGAGGCCAACATGTGAATCCTAACAAATGCTATGTTTAGAAGCTACATTGGTGTTTTCACTCAGCAACATGTGCTGATTGACATAGATTCATGGCACCATGTTGTGTCCAGGCTTAAGGATGTGATCTGGGAAGAAATTACGGTAACATTCTGAATTTATTTCTATAATTTACTAGAAAATAAAATAATGAAACAATGTCTTACTCTTCTCAATATCTTGCAGAGTACATTTATAGTATACGATTCACACAAGGATTATGTATTAAGCCATGCAGAAAGGATTCATCGAGGTTTTCACACTATTTTATCAAGTTGTCACCTGAAATATTCCAAAGGTAAAATAAACCTGCACCCACCCATTGTCTACGCTCACCTGATATCCCAAGAAGATTGGGATGCATTTATTGGCCGCCATGGGGATGATAAGTTTCAGGTACATTGTGGGTGATAATATGTTTTTTGAGGATACCTGTATTCATCACATTGATTGTCAATATTTCATTTATGAAACAGAAACTATGTACTGAAAATAAGGAAGGTGTAACACCCGAGACTTTTATGTCATATAAATCATCAAAGGAATCTTTTTCTACACACAACACTTTCTTGTCTTTCTTTACACGAAATCACATCCTTACTCGATAGCTTGCGTCGTACGCAATACCGAGTTTCACTAAACAACGATATGCTATTAAAATATTATTAAAACTAGCCGTTATGAATAGTAATAACCACTTTTTGAAATTTTATAAATTTTATTTTTCAAAATGGACTTCATTTTTGGATTCAGAATATCGAAATTAGCCTAGGGTGAAATTTTGGTATTTTTCTAAAACCTTTCAATTTTTGATGAATAGTGAAACCACTAAGTGGTAGTTAAAAAACTGAATTTTTCATAAAACTTAATTTTACCGCTTCTGTGAGTGGAATTTCAAAAACCCGAGAGACACGGTTGATGTCAGTAAGTAAAATGTGGTTCAATGAGATGAAAATAATTTTTGGTGAATAGTAATTTTTTACTTTTTTTACCACGGTTAAAAGTAAATAGGGTAATTAAGGGTAAAAATGATATTATTATTACCCTAAAACATGTCCTAATTCTATTGAACAAATGTAATTCGACCCAAAAAAACCTTAGGAATAAAATATGACCATTTAGTCCCACTTGGATTAGATTAGGACATTTATTATTAATTTATTTAAAGAAGGGTTAAAATTGTTAAAATCAAAGTTTAATAAGTAAATCATTTTTAATATATGGTTATACATATGATAAATTCGACTATAAATATTAATTAGAAAGCTAAAAAGATTTCCTACATAATGGTATTTTATTTGTAATTTTTAGACATTAAATAATATAATTTATTTATGACACAACGATGATGCAGTAATTATCTTATTAATGAAATATTGACATAATTGATGTTATAAATACCCAAATAAATATAATTTGAGACTTTTTATGAATTAAAATAATTTTATAGGTTAATATTACATGTTATTATTAATTTAATTAACGTTTTTTGAACTTATCATTCTGTTATGATTTTCAAAAAAAAAGAATTAATAAATAGCGTCAAAATTGACATAAAATAGTTTTTAAAACAAATATTATATTAGTAATTGTTATTTTATTCCTAAAAATCTAAGGTTTGGCACAATGACTTAAATAAGGTTATATATATTAATAATAAACAACTTTGGATTCGTTTGGCTGGTTATAGTAAGTTTATTAACCTTTTAGTATAAGAACACAAGAAGACACGGTAAAAGTAAACTTATTTAACTTAATGTTAAATCTAAATGATTAGGTTAAAATAGGAACCTAAACTTTTCTAAATTCTATTGGATGAGATTATTTCTACCCATACCCCACCTTAGCTTCGAAATATATCAATTTGGAGCTATTTAAAACCGAACTTGACTTTATAATAAAATATTATTTTTAGTTTTCCCAAAGGTGCCCCTCTCCTCCCTTATAAAAGGGCACCTCCTCCCCCTCTTCCTCACACCACTTTGAGCCTTCAAGCTCGGCCAACCCCTACCAATTCCTCCTCTATACTTCCCTAGATACATCTTAGTGGTCCTGGTTTTATTCAAAGACCGATTTTAGTGCCCTAAAAGAAGGTCTCAAAGAAGCACTTCAAAGAAGAGGTAATGTCCGTTACCGATTCTTTCATATTTATTTCTTCTTCCACTTATTCTTCTTTAGTTGTTTAATTATGAAGTAATAAAATCAGTATCACTCATATACTGATATGTAATTATAAGTATTAAAAAACCATATTTCACCATCTATACATCCTACGGAAAAAGAAATCACCGCGTGTGCGTACGTACGGAATACCGTCTCCACGCCATGGTGTAATCTATTTTCCACCACCACCTTACTTGGATGGGTATAATGGTGTAAATAATGACTTTATATGACTATTATAAAGTGATACTGATTCTGAAATAGTATATATACACTCCAATACAATTCCACGATCATAGGAACGATATCATCACTCGTGCGTACGTACGGAATACCGTCTCCACGATGTGATGCGACTCGTTCTACATGATATTCATTTCATAATGATTATATAAATGAATTGAATGAATGAATATGATATATACTACACTAATAACATTATGGAAATGAGGTATCTATAACCTAAATATAATAATAAGAATTTATTCGACAAAACACGCATAAGAACAAAAAGTTAGGAACACCCAAATAACAAGTAGCAATGACATATTACTACCAAGAAACTAAGAATATGACCATATATGATATCATAACAATAATTATGATTCTGGAATAAGTCAATAACATTATTTAAATCATTATACAAGAGGTTCAGAGACGTACAAAGCATATCAGACCTAAGGTAAGGGAAAATATCACAATCTCATTTTATCCAAGATTGTTTATACTTTGGTATTTACTGGGGTGTATTTTATCATCCACATCCATGTTTCCTCAATATGTAATATTATTTCCATCCACCTACAATTTTTTAAATCCAATTTTACCCTTCGGTGAGTTTTTAGTAAAAGATATGAAAGGAATCTTTTGTCGTTTTTCGTACGAGGTACTTTTTGACTTTTCTGACAAAAGTATGAGAAGAATGTTTTTTTAAACTTATACGACATGAATGGATTTTTAAAACATTATTTACAAGAAGCTTCCTTTACAAGTTTTCAAGATTATTTTTAATCAACTTCTTTTAGTTTATAATTTTACGACATGTTGAGAAAGGAAAAGTGTTTTTGATGTAGAAAGGATATTTTCCTCAAGAATGAAGTTCAAGTGTTTTATCAAAATTATTTTCCATCTAAGATAATAAAGGGTTCTGTTTTTATCCCTATTATTAAATTGATTTGATTATGTTGTGATGGAATTATTTTTATTAATTCCTTTATCGTATATGAATTGTTTTATGATGTCATGATGTTTAAGATTCCCATTTTTATTACATGGGTTATGAAATGATGTATGGTTTATGATTTTGTGGCACACATAAGAATGGTATCATTATGAGATGGGTGGGACCTATATCTCCCTCCAATTCATTGGGTAAAGATTTTATATCTCATGAGATAGACATGGCTGGAACGGTAGGTTATACCGGTTCAGTGAAGCAGGACTGAAACGAGGGTAACTCGGTTCAGAAATGGACTTTGTCCACTAAGATAGTCTTGGAAATGAGTCTTTACTAATAAGAAATGATTCTCTATGATTATGTGTGTATGACACAATGTTTCATGTTTTATGTTATGATTATGGTGATTACATTTCACTGCCATGATTTATCCTATGTTATGAAATTAGGATCTCTTTTGCAGGTTAAGATTTCCAAAAGTTATGTGATTATGTATACGATGTGATTGATATTTATTTTGTTTACCCTTACTGAGCATTTGAGTTCACCCTTTTGTATGTTTTCTTTCCCCAGGTCAGGAAGAAGTTTATTAAGTAATATATGCCAAAAGGGACTATAGATATGATGAAATAAATGGGAGACAGTGTAGACGCTTTATGAACCAGTTGTTTATGTTTCCCAGTTTCTAAAGACACTATACCTATACGGTCCTTTCGTGGTTTTGTTATAAGTTGTAATAAGTATGATTCAATTTTGAAGTATTAACAATTTATGTAAAGTATGGGTCGTTATAGTTGGTATCAGAGGGAGGTTATATTCAACCTTTGGAAACTAGGATGTGAAAACCTTAGTAAGAACCCTAAGGATAAGTCTAAGAATAGAACACAATATTAGTGTTTTAGAAATGGCCATGGATAACCTAGGATAAGACCTTAAGTATGAAATTTTATTCTTGATTATGTGGTTTTCATATTATAATTAGTGTTGCTCACACTATTCTTCTTGGTTTTAGTCAATGGCTGGAACCCGAAGGAACCGTGTTAATGCAGAATGCGACGAGCAATGCAATGATTGTCCCCCGGAGCAACCAAACATTATGGGAGATGGAATGCAAAATCTTGTAGCCATTCTCACACAACTTTCTCAAGCTATGAATCATGCAGGACTTCCAAACGAGAAAACGAAGGAGCAACATTCTGTTGAATCCTTCATGAGACAAAATCCACCTTCATTCAGTGGGTCTACTGATCCATTAGTTTCTGAACAATGGATTAGTACTACTGAAAAGATATTTTCAGTTCTTCAATGTTCTGAACATGATAAAGTCATCCTAGCAGTGTATTTTTTGGAAGGAGATGCTGATCAATGGTGGAATCTTATTAAGAATACGAGGAAAAGGGATGAAATTGAGTCCATGGAATGGGACGAGTTCAAGAACTTATTTTTCAATAAGTACTTCCCTCGTATTCTCCGAACAATGATGGAGAAAGAGTTTCTTGAACTGATGCAAAAGGATGATAAATCTGTTTGTACCTATGAAGCAAATTGTACAAGACTTGAAAGGAACGCTTCTGGTATTATTATCCAACCTGAGAGTAAGATCGATCGAGTCTTTAGTGTCTTAAAACCAAGTCTTCAAAGGGCGTTAGCTATAAGGGAATTCAATAGCTACGAGGAAATCGTTCGATGTGCTCTCAAAGTCGAGATGGAGATTGGAGTGACCCATCAGTCATATGGTTTTGATAAGAAGAGGAAAATGGAAATTCAAAGGAAAATCTAAAGAGCACACTGAAAAGAAGATGAGCTTTACCTTATGCTCAAAGTGTGGAAAGAAACATGGAGGGAGTTGTCTTTAAGGGACAAGTAAATGTTTCAAATGTGGAAAGGAAGGTCATCGGGCATTTGAATGCCACGATGATGGGAAGAAGATGTCTAATGATGCAAACAAAGGAAGGGATACACAGAATGAACCTACTACACTTCAATGTTTCAAGTGCAAGGATATGGGACATTAGGCCAATAAATTCCCTAATCCAGGGGTTGATGATGATGGTCGACATCAACAAACTCTTAAGGCTAAAGACAAAGGAAAGTCACATGCAATTTATATCAGTGATGTGGAGTACGATAACGATGTGGTGAAAGGTACACTTACCATCCACTCTAAAGTAGCAAATGTTTTATTTGATTCTGCATCCACCCACTCTTTTATTTCTGAAGAATTTTCTAAGGGTATAACTGTATTACCTCAAGAATTAGACGTTGAGTTAGATGTGACAACACCTAATGGCACAACAGTCGCATCAGAAGTTTATAATTCTTCTCCAATCGAATTTTGTGGGAAAGTGCTTCCTGCAAATATTGTGATCCTTCCTATAGTGGAATTTGATGTTATTCTTGGCATGGATTGGCTTTCTTTATATGGATCTCATATCAATTGCCAAAGAAGGGAAGTCACATTTCATATTCCAGATCAATCTATGATCGTCTATCAATGCAAGGATGAACGTAACCTTCCAGTGGAAATTTCTTCCATCTTATGGGTCTTGATTCCCCTAAATGAAGGTTATTTATCTCAAATGCTTGGTGATAAACTCACGATTAAGAATATGCGCATTGTATGGGAGTTTGATGATGTCTTTCCGGAGGAATTATCGGGACTTCCACTAAATCGTGATGTTGAGTTCTCAATAGAACTTGTACCGGGTGCTTTTCCTATTTCAAGGACACCTTATAGAATGGCCCCAATTGAGTTGCAGGAATTGAAGAAGCAACTCCAAGAAAATCCTGATAAGGGGTTCATACGCCCTAGTGTGTCACCTTGGGGAGCGCCTGTTCTGTTTGTTAAGAAGAAAGATGGATCAATGAGACTCTGTATTGATTATCGAGAACATAACAAGATCACTATCAAGAAAAAATATCCCCTCCCATGCATTGATGAATTATTTGACCAACTACGCGGAGCTCAATACTTTTCCAAGATTGATCTTCGTTCAGGGTATCATCAATTAAGGGTCAAAAGGGAGGATATACCAAAGACGGCTTTCCATACAAAGTATGGACACTATGAATTTATAGTGATGCCATTTGGTCTTACTAATTCCCCTGCTATCTTCATGGATCTGATGAATAGAGTCTTTAGAGACTATCTTGATCAATTTGTGGTAGTCTTTATAGACGATATTATTGTATATTCAAAGAGCAAGGAAGAACATGAAGGTCACTTGAGAATTATATTGAAGACCCTGAGAAAGGAGAAGCTTTATGCCAAATTTACCAAGTGTGAATTTTGGCTTCAAAAAGTTGCATTTTTGGGTCACATAATCTCAAAAGAGGGGATATCTGTGGATCCAGCAAAAATAGAGGTTATCGAAAGATGGTCGAGACCAACAAAAGTAACTGAGATCTGAAGTTTTCTTGGTTTGGTTGGATATTATCGACGTTTTGTGAAAGATTTTTCACGATTATCTAATCCACTCACCAAGTTGACTTGGAAAGGAGTTAAGTTTGTCTGGACGGAAGAATGTGAAGAGAATTTCAAGGAGTTGAAAAGAAGGTTATCCAGTGCACCTGTGCTCACACTGCCTTGTAGTGGAGAAAGGTTTGTGATTTATAGTGATGCATCCATGATGGGATTGGGGTGTGTTCTTATGCAAAATGATATGGTGATAGCTTATGCCTCACGACAGTTGAAAATCCATGAGTAAAATTACCCAACACATGATTTGGAGTTAGCTGCGGTAATCTTTGCATTAAATATTTGGAGGCATTACCTTTATGGTGAAAGGTGTGATATTTATACTGATCATAAAATTTTAAAGTATATTTTCACACAAAAGGGGCTGAATATGCGTCAAAGAAGATGGTTGGAGCTGATTAAGGATTACGACTGCTCAATCCATTACCACCCTGGGAAAGCAAACAAGGTGGAAGATGCATTAAGTTGACAAGACCATGCTAGTTTATCCATGATGAGGATCACAAAAGATCCAATATTTATGGATTTACAAAGGATAGATCTTGGAATTATAATGGAAGGGGAAAAATATTATCTTTCTCAAATGAATGTTCAACCATCTATACATGTGAAGATTAAAGAGGCACAGAAAGAAGATGTCGAGTTACAAAAGAAGGTGAGAAACGTTCCGGAATTCAACCATGATTGTGATGGGATAATAAAGTTCAAGAATCGGGTTTGTGTTCCTCCCATCCCCGAATTAAAGAAGGAACTGCTGGATGAGGCTCATAGTTCTTCATTCTCTATTCATCCTGGAAGCACGAATATGTATAGGGACCTGAAAGAGTACTTCTGGTGGGATGGAATGAAAAGAGATGTTGCTGAATTTTTCTCTCGATGCTTGGTTTGTCAACAAGTTAAAGCCAAGAGACAGAAGTCTATGGGGATGTTACAAACATTACCCATACCCGAATGGAAATGGGAAAACATCACTATGGACTTTGTCACAGGACATCCTAAAACATCCAAAGGCAATAATGCTATCTGGGTCATAGTTGATCGTCTTACAAAGTCTGCACCCTTCATTACTATTAGATAGGATTTCTCTCTAGATCAGCTTGCTAGGATATATGTAAATGAAGTGGTAACATTCCATGGAGTACCACTTTCTATTATATCTGATCGGGATCCGAGATTTACCTCGAAGTTCTGGCGAAGTCTTCAGCATACTCTGGATACAGAGTTGAGTTTCAGCACTGCTTATCATCCTCAGACAGACGGTCAGTCTGAGAGAAAAATTCAAACCCTAGAAGATATGTTGAGAGCTTTCTCTATGGATTTCAAAGGTGGTTGGGATCAACACCTACCTTTGGTGGATTTTTCTTATAATAATAGCTTTCACTCCAGTATTCAGATGGCTCCTTATGAAGCTCTCTATGGAAAGAAATGCAAGACTCCAACTTGCTAGGATGAAGTTGGGGAAAGAAAGCTATTAGGACCTGATCTCGTTGATGAAATGGAAGAAAAGGTCAGATCTATTCAACAACACATAAGAGCAGCTCAGAGTTGACGGAAAAGTTATGCTGACAACCGAAGAAAAGACCTAGAGTTTGAAGTGGGTGATAAAGTGTTCTTACGAATATCTCCCTGGAAGAGGGTTATGAGATTTGGAAAGAAGGGGAAGTTGATCCCTAGATATATCGGTCCTTTCGAAATACTGGATCGTGTTGGGAAGGTAGCTTACCGATTGGCGCTTCCACCGAATCTCTCTCAAGTTCACGATGTGTTCCATTTATCTCTCCTGAGAAAGTACATACCTGATCCTTCACATGTACTCAGCTTAGAAGTTGTACCACTGGAGCAAGATCTTTCTTATGAAGAACAACCGCTAGAGATTCTGGATCGTAGAGAAAAAGTCTGACGAAACAAGACCACTCGATTAGTGAAATTTTTATGGAGGAACCACCAATTAGAAGAATCTACATGGGAGCTTGAGGATATGATGAGGGAGATGTATCCTCATCTGTTTGTTACAAAGTGACGAATTTCGAGGGCGAAATTCATTTTAAGGGGGGTAGAATGTAACACCCGAGACTTTTATGTTATATAAATCATCAAAGGAATCTTTTTCTACACACAACACTTGCTTGTCTTGCTTGTCTTTCTTTACATTAAATCACGACCTTCCTTGATAGCTTGCGTCGTACGCAATACCGAGTTTCACTAAACAACGATATGCTATTAAAATATTATTAAAACTAGCCGTTATGAATAGTAATAACCACTTTTTGAAATTTTATAAATTTTATTTTTCAAAATGGACTTCATTTTTTGATTCGGAATATCGAAATTAGCCTAGGGTGAAATTGTTTTGGTATTTTTCTGAAAACTTTCAATTTTTGATGAAAATGAAACCACTAAGTGGTAGTTAAAAACTGAATTTTTCATAAAACTTAATTTTACCGCTTCTGTGAGTGGAATTTAAAAAATCTGAGAGACACGGTTGATGTCAGTATGTAAAATGTGGTTCAGTGAGATGAAAATAATTTTTTGGTGAATATTAACTTTTTACTTTTTTTTACCACGGTTAAAAGTAAATAGGGTAATTAAGGGTAAAAATGATATTATTATTACCCTAAAACATGTCCTAATTATATTGGACAAGTGTAATTAGACCAAAAACAACCTTAGGAATACAATATGACAATTTAGGCCCACTTGGATTAGATTAGGACATTTATTATTAATTTATTTAAAGAAGGGTTAAAATAGTTAAAATCAACGTTTAATACGTAAATCATTTTTAATATAGGGTTATAGATAAGGTAAATTCGACAATAAATATTCATTAGAAATATAAAAATATTTCCTACATAATGGTATTTTATTTTTAATTTTTAGACTTTAAATAAGTTAATTTATTCATGACACAACAATGATGCAGTAATTATCTTATTAATGAAATATTGACATAATTGATGTTATAAATACCCAAATAAATATAATTTGCAACTTTTTTTGAATTACACTAATTTTATAGGTTAATATGACATGTTAGTATTAATTTAATTAACTTTTTTCGAACTTATCATTCTGTTATGATTTTCACAAAAAATCAATTACTAAATAGTGTCAAAATTGACATAAAATAGTTTTTAAAACAAATATTATATAAGTAATTGTTATATTATTCTTAAAAATATAAGGTTCGGCCAAATGACTTAGTTAAGGTTATATATATTAATAATAAACAACTTGGGGTTCTTTCGGCTGGTTATAGTATGTTTATTAACCTTATAGTATAAGAACACAAGAAGACACGGTAAAAGTAAACTTATTTAACTTAATGTTAAATCAAAATGATAAGGTTAAAATAGGAACCTAAACTTGTCTAAATTCTATTTTATGAGATTATTTTGACCCATACCAACCTTAGATTAGAAATATATCAATTTGGAGCTATTTCAAACCGAACTTGACTTTATAATAAAATAATATTTTTAGTTTTCCCAAAGGTGCCCCTCCCCTCCCTTATAAAAGGGCACCTCCTCCCCCTCTTCCTCACACCACATTGAGCCTTAAAGCTCGGACAACCCCTGTCAATTACTCCTCTCCACTTCCATAGAGACATCCTACAGGTCCTGGTCTTATTCAAAGACCAATTTTAGTGCCCTAAAAGAAGGTCTCAAAGAAGCACTTCAAAGAAGAGGTAATGTCCGTTACCGATTCTTTCATCTTTATTTCTTCTTCCACTTCTTATTCTTTAGTTGTTTCATTATGAAGTAATAAAATCAGTATCAATAATATAATTATATGTTATTATAAGTATGAAACAACCCTATTACTCCATCTATCCATCCTACGTAAAAAAAAATCACCGCGCGTGCGTACGTACGGAATACCGTCTCCACGCCATGGTGTAATCTATTTTCCACCACAACCTTACTTGAATGGGTATAATGGTGTAAATAATGACTTTATATGACTATTATAAAGTGATACTGATTCTGAAATAGTATACATACACTCCAATACAATTCCACGATCATAGGAACAATATCATCACTCGTGCGTACGTACGGAATACCGTTTCCACGATGTGAGGCGACTCGTTCTACTTGATCTTTATTTCATAATGATTATATAAATGAATTGAATGAATGAATATGATATATATTACACTAATACCATTCTGGAAATGAGGTATCTATAACCTAAATATAAGAATAAGAATTTATTCGACAAAACACGCATAAGAACAAAAAGTTATAAACACCCGAATAACAAGTAGCAATGAAATATTACTACCATGAAACTAAGAATATGACCATATATGATATCATAACAGTAATTATGATTCTGGAATAAGTAAATAACATTATTTAAATCATTATACAGGAGGTTCGGACACGTACAAAGCATATCGGACCTAAGGTAAGGGAAAATATCACAATCTCATTTTATCCGAGATTGTTTATACTTTGGTATTTACTGGGGTGTATTTTATCATCCACATCCATGTTTCCTCAATATGTAATATTATTTACATCCATCTAAAAAGTGTTAAATCCAATTTTACCCTTCGGTGAGTTTTTAGTAAAAGATATGAAATGAATCTTTTGTCGTTTTTCGTACGAGGTACTTTTTGACTTTTCCAACAAAAGTATGAGAAGAATGTTTTTTTAAACTTATACGGCATGAATGGATTTTTAAAACATTATTTCCAAGAAGATTCCTTTAAAAGTTTTCCAGATTATTTTTAATCAACTTCTTTTAGTTTATAATTTTACGACATGTTAAGAAAGGAAAAGTGTTTTTGAAGTAGAAAGGATATTTTCCTCAAGAATGAAGTTCAAGAGTTTTATCAAAATTATTTTCCATATAAGATAATAAAGGGTTCTGTTTTTATCCCTATTATTACATTGATTTGATTATGTTGTGATGGAATTATTTTTATGAATTCCTTTATCGTATATGAATTTTTTTATGATGTCATGATGTTTAAGATTCCCATTTTTATTACATGGGTTATGCAATGATGTATGGTTTATGATTTTGTGGCACATATAAGAATGGTATAATTATGAGATGGGTGGGACCTATATCTCCCTCTAATGCATTGGGTAACGATTTTATATCTCATGAGATAGACATGGCTGGAACGGTAGGTTATACCGGTTCAGTGAAGCAGGACTAAAACGAGGGTAACTCGGTTCAGAAATGGACTTTGTCCACTAAGATAGTCTTGGCAATGAGTCTTGACTAATAAGAAATGATTCTCTATGATTATGTGTGTATTCCACACAGTTTCATGTTTTATGTTATGATTATGGTGATTACATTTCACTGCCATGATTTATCCCATGTTATGAAATTATGATCTCTTTTGCAGGTTAAGATTTTCAAAAGTTATGTGCTTATGTATACGATGTGATTGATATTTATTTTGTTTACCCTTACTGAGCATTTGAGCTCACCCTTTTGTATGTTTTCTTTCCCCAGGTCAGGAAGAAGGTTATTAAGTAAGATATGACAAAAGGGACTATAGATATGATGAAATAAATGGGAGACGGTGTAGACTCTTTATGAACCAGTTGTTTATGTTTCCCAGTTTCTAAAGACACTAAACCTATACGGTCCTTTCGTGGTTTTGTTCTATGTTGTAATAAGTATGCTTCAATTTTTAAGTATTAACAATGTATGTAAAGTATGGGTCGTTATAGAAGGTGCATCAAAACCAGCATACCCCTAACATAAAGCAAGGATGGGGTACGCTTTATTAGAAAAGAAAATGGTACATATTTTAAATTTACAGTAATATTGTTAGGTGCCAATAAAAAACATCATAATTATCTTTTTATGTTTATATGTAGATTGATGAGTCTAAAACCAAATACACTTCCATCCCACGTCATGTGCTATGGAAGGAGGAACGTGTGAATAAGGAAGGAAAGTTAGTAGATGAGAACACACAAAAAGTGTGGGAAATATGTGTAAGTATGACACGAATATAAAAATATTTGTTTTAAATTTCTATTACATTAAAATAATTAGTTATTTTCCTATATCTGACAGTCACAAGAATTAGCTACTCCCGTAGCAGATGCAGACCTATTATTGACGACTTTTAAGTAGCCAGAAAAATACGGTCATGTCATAGGTGCGGGGTTTGGGGTGACACCCCGAATATATTTTGAGAAGAAGAAAAAAACAGATGATACAGATGAAAAATTAGAATAAATGAGCGAAAAAATAGCAACCCTTGAAGAACGACTGCAATGGCAGGGAGAGTTTCTAGAAACTTTTATGGGTGGGAAGGAAAGGGAATGCACAATTCAGGAACAACCAGCGCGTGAACATCTCGCCCCACCCCCACCAGTTTTGAGGTGATCCATTCCCCTTAAAAAACTATCTTAGCCGTGGTAATAAATATTGTAATAATTGTTCCCATGAAATGTGAATCAGACAAACACTGATAATTTTTCTATACTAATCTTCTATAGGGTGATAATTATTGTGATTTATATCTTTAAACACCCACCTATCACCTTATAGTGAGGGCTACAGTGTTCAATATCCCAAATTTCATGCTGCATAATAGACCACTTCTAAAAGATCATCTGAAAGTAACGATTACTATAGCTCATGATCCAAATGCAGAGCTACCTACTCCACTTGTTGATGATGATATTCATACGGTCGAAAAGGCTATTGGGACATTCATTTCATGGCCATCACAACTTGTAAGAGTACATGCATATAAAGAGGTATTTATTTACATTTTTTTCAAGCTAAACCTTTAAAAATTAATGAAAAAAGGGTCTGAACCAATGATTGTTGTTATAGACAGAGAAAGGGAAGGGGTGACAAGTGTCAGGTCAAAACCATCTAAAGGATCGACTGACCGATCCCAAGGAGCTACTGAAAGCACAATAACACCACATGTTCTCTATCCACATTTACTAGAATTGAAGATGCATGTGGATACAAAGATAAAAGATGGTAATAGTCATATAGTGGTTTTCTATGAGAATATATACAGAGAGGAAAGTCAAGATTTCGTTGTTGCTGAAAATGTAAATGAGATCCTTGCAAATGGTTGGCTAGGCATCACAGTTGTAAATTCATATATGAGGTATGTTTCCTTGAATTGATTTTCTAAAAGCTGATCTAATGTGAAAATTATGACTAAATGAATTTTATATTGTTGAAAGATGCATTTATGAAAAAAAAATTGAAGGAATTTTCCCATGATCCATGATTTGGACTTGTTAGTCCTCATACCACATCATCACACCTAACAAAATTAGAGCCATCAAAAAGGGATGCAATAGTGAATGGATTGCTAAAAACATTTGAAAGCAAGATTACAGATGAGAAACTCTTCCTAATACCAACCATGAAGGGGTAAAACTCTATGATTAATTCATATCAATTATATTTTCACTTCTTTTATTACTTATTCCTTTTTGTTTTTTTAGGCAATATTGGTTGCTAATTACGGTGAACTTTGATACACTGAAGATTTATTTTCTGGATTCAAAGCAAGGATATCCATCAAACTGACCACACATGATGGATTTTGTGAATTTGTAAGACACTACATCTTACGTTTTAGGTCTAAACATCAAGTAATATAATTTATATTATCTTTTACTAAGGATTCTATTATGATAGGGTGGTGTATCATTATCGTCTAAAAAACGGAATGAGGACAGTGGCTAAGCATAAGGAGGGAAGCAAGTACTACGTCTAGACAAATATCAGGGTATATAAAATAACATTTCACTATGCAAACACATCTCAACAAAAGTTACCTATTCTCCTAATGATCAATTTTTTTCAGTGTCCAAAACAAACAAACAATAATGATTTCGGTTATTATGTTTGTAAATTTATGAAAGAGATCGTTTTTCATCAACAAACTGGCATCCCTAAAGAGGTATTTTCAAAAACAACTACTAGTTCATTTAATTTATTTGTTAATTCTTTATTTTTATATTTTGTAGTACTACTCTGACTTTCAAAAAGCCTCATACTCACAAGATGATATAGATGTATTCATATATGAGTGGGCCGCATACTTGATGGTAGATTGTACACAAATACAATGAAGATCTGACTTGGGGACATGTACAATTGGTGGTCATTTTTTAGAGGGGTTAAGGGGATCAAAAGATGAAACATTGTTTTAAGTAAATGTTCGTAGGAAAATTTTAATTGTTATTAAATAAAACATCCAATATAAAATCAGTCATTTTCCCATTTTAACAGATGATATGCACCAGCAACATCCAAGAATGATGAACCACTCAAAGGGTCTCCATTTTGTTTAAAATGGACACAATTTTAAGTGAAAACAACAACTGACCTACGGAAATCCAAAAAAACACATTGAAATTGTCTTGATCTTTTATAAGAATAATACACTTGTCCTTTTTGACATGTACGAGTCAAACCCGCCTCAATCTGAGGCACAGTGTGGCCGGTATCACTCAAAGGGTCTCAATTTTGTTTAAATTGTAAACAATTTTAAGTGAAAACAACAACTGACCTACGAAAATCTGAGCCAACACATTCGGATTGTGTTGATCCTTTAGGAGAATTATACAAGGGTCCTTTTTGACATGTAAGAGTCATCCCCGCTTCAATCTGAGGCACGGTGTGGCCGGTAGCACTCAAAGGGTCTCTCTTTGGTTTAAAATGGACAAAATTTTAAGTGAAAAGAATAACTAACCTACGAAAATCCAACCAAACACATTCGGATTGTCTTGATCATTTATAAGAACGATCCATGGGTCCTTTTTGATGTGTACAAGTCAACCCCACCTCAATCTGAGGCATGGTGTGTCCGGTATCACTCAAAGGGTCTCTATTTTGTTTAAAATGGACACAATTTTAAGTGAAAACAACAACTGACCTACAAAAATCTGACCAAACCCATTTGAATTGTGTTGATCTTTTATGAGAAAAATCCGAGATTCATTTGTGATGTGTATGATTCATCCCCACCTGAATCCGAGGCATGGTGTGATCGCTATCACTCAAAGGGTCTCTCTTTTGTTTAAAATTGACACAATTTTAATTGAAAACAACCACTGACCTATGGAAATATGACCAAATGAATTTAGATATCCTGAATATTTTATAAGAATGATCCAAGGGTCCTTGGTGATGTGTAAAATTCAACCTCGCCTCAATCTGAGGCACTGTGTGACCGCTATCACTCAAAGGGTCTCTCTTTTGTTTAAAATGTAAACAATTTTAAGTGAAAACAACAACTAACCTATGGAAATCTGACAAAACGCATTTTGATTGTGTTGATACTTTATTAGAATGATAAACGGGTCCTTTGTGATGTGTACGAGTCATCCCAACCTCAATCTAAAGCACGGTGTGATCGTTATCACTCAAAGGGTATCTCTTTTGTTTAAAATGGACACAATTTTAATTTTAAAAAACAACTAACCTATGATAATCTGGACAAAAGAATTCATATTTCCTTGATATTTTATAAGAACGATCCAAGGGTCCTTGGTGACATGTATGAGTCAACCCCACGTCAATCTGTGGCACGGTGTGACTGCTATCACTCAAAGAGTCTCTCTTTTGTTTAAAATGTGAACAATTTTAAGTGAAAACAACAACTAACCTATGAAAATCCAACCAAACGCATTTGGATTTCCTTTATCATTTATAAGAACAATCCAAGGGTCCTTTTTGACGAGTAAGTGTCAACCCGCCTCAATATGAGGCATGATGTGGCCCTTAACACTCAAAGGGCCTCTATTTTGTTTAAAATGAACACAATTTTAAGTGAGAACAACAACTGACCTACGGAAATCCAACCAAAACCATTCGGATTATGTTAATACTTTAGTAGAACGATCCAAGGGTCCTTTGTGAAGTGTAAAAGTCATACCCACTTCAATCTAAGGCACGATGTAGTCGGGATCACTCAAAGGGTCTCTCTTTGGTTTAAAGTGGACACAATTTTAAGTGAAAACAACAACTGACCTATGGAAATCTGACCAAACGCATTCGGATTATCTTGATATTTTAGAATAATGGTACATGGGTCCTTTTTGATGTGTAAGAGTTAAATCCGCCTCAATTTGAGGCATGGTGTGGCCAGTATCACTCAAAGGGTCTCTATTTTGTTTAAAATGGACACAATTTTAAGTGAAAACAACAACTGGCCTATAGAAATATGACCAAACCCACTCATATTGTGTTTATCCTTTAGGAGAATTATCCAAGGATCATTTATGACATGTAAGATTCATCCCCACCTCAATCCGAGGCATGTTGTTATCGCTATCACTCAAAGGGTCTCTTTTTTTTTAAAATGGAAACAATTTTAATTGAAAACAACAACTGACCTATGAAAATCTTACCAAACGCATTCAGATTGCCTTGTTATTTTGTAAGAACTATCCAAGGGTCCTTGGTAATGTGTATGAGTCAAACCCTCCTCAATCCGAGGCATGGTGTGACCACTATCACTCAAAAGGTCTCTCTTTTGTTTAAAATGTAAACAATTTTGAGTGAAAACAACAATTGACCTACGAAAATCTGACCAAACGCTTTCATATTGCCTTGATATTTTATAATAACGATCCATGGTCCTTGGTGACATTTATGAGTCAACCCAACCTCAATCCTAGGCACGGTGTGGCCGATACCACTCAAAGGGTCTCTATTTTCTTTAAAATGTACACAATTATAAGTGAAAACAAAAACTGACATACAGAAATTAAACCAAACGCATTCATCCTATGTTGATAATTTAGGAGAAAGATACAAGAGTCCATTTAGACGTGTAAGAGTCGTCCCTGCTTCAATTTGAGGCATGGTGTGGCCGGTATCACTCAAAGGGTCTCTCTTTGGTTTAAAATGGACGCAATTTTAAGTGAAAACAACAACTGTCCTACGGAAATCTAACCAAACGCATTCAGATTGTCTTGATATTTTATAATAACAATACAAGTGTCCTTTTTGACATGTAAGAGTCAATCCTGCCTCAATCCAAGGCATGATATGGCCAGTATCACTCAAAGGGTCTCTATTTTGTTTAAAATGGACAGAATTTTTAGTGAAAACAACAACTGACCTACGGAAATCTGACAAAACCCATTCGTATTGTGTTTATCCTTTAGTATAACGATCCATGGGTCTTTTTTGATTTGTACAAGTCATTGCAACCACAATCAGAGGCACGGTGTGGCTGGTAGCACTCAAAGAGTCTCACTTTAGTTCAAAATGGACACAATTTTAAGTGAAATCAACAACTAACCTATGTAAATCTGACCAAACACATTCGGATTGACTTGATATTTTATGAGAACGATACAAAGGTACTTTTTGAAATGTACGAGTCAACCCCACCTCATTCTGAGATATGGTGTGGCCGGTATAACTTAAAGGGTCTCAATTTTTTTTATAATGGACACAATGTTAAGTGAAAACAAAAACTGACCTATAGAAATCTGTCCAAACCCATTTGGATTGTGTTGATCCTTTAGGAGAACGATCCAAGAGTCCTTTTTGATGTGTACAAGTCATCCCTACCTCAATCTGAGGCACAGTGTGACCGCTATCACTCAAAGGGTCTCTCTTTGGTTAAAAATGGACACAATTTTAAATGAAAACAACAACTGACCAATGAAAACCTAACCAAACACATTCAGATTGACTTTATATATTATATGAAATATCCAAGGGTCCTTGGTGACATCTATGAGTCAACCCTACATTAATCTGAGGCACGGTGTGGCCGGTACCACTCAAAGGGTCTCTATTTTGTTTAAAATGTAAACAATTTTAAGTGAAAACAACAACTGACCCACAGAAATATGACCAAACTCATTTGGGTTGTCTTTATCATTTATAAGAACGATCCAAGGGTCCTTTTTGACGTGTAAGAGTCAACCCTGCCTCAATCCGAGGCATGGTTTGGCCGGTATCACTCAAAGGGTCTCTATTTTGTTTAAAATGGACAAAATGTTTATTGAAAACCACAACTGACCTACGGAAGTCCAACCAAACCCATTTGGTTTATGTTGATCCTTTAGGATAATGATACATGGGTCCTTTGTCACGTGTATGATTCATCCTCGCCACAATCCAAGGCACGATGTTATTCAAGAAACAAAGGGTCTTGGGTAATTTTGGTCAAACATACTCATATCGCCATATGAACTTATCAAACAAAATATGTATCATATACATCATTATTGGATCAAATTTTTGGAATTGGAATCGAAATATCAAAACATGGAATATTGCATGCAATCAAGTAAATTTTCTCCATTCGTGTACCTTAAAGACTAATGCATTCCATATCAGTGTTCTTGTTTTATTCACATAGCTCACCTATGTGAAACAACTTATCTCCCAAATGTAATGCATAATGGTCCCCCTATTTGACTATAATTAAACCCCCTTTAACACCTTTTAGTGGATCATAGAACCTCTTAGAAGATTAAGGGATTCTTGATGACCTCTGTGCACCCTAGTATTAAGACTTTCTTCAAGTAACTTAATCATGACTAAAACTTAAGGTAATTAACCAATAAAAGGATAATTGAGTTATCCAAAGTTTTAATATAATAAAACCATTGTGTAAGACCAATTTACTCCTAGTTCTCTAAAACTGGGGAGAAAATCCCCACATTAGATGACACACTAGGGATCCACTCACCTAGGTCATTCTTAGAGGGGGGAAACCTCACTTGGATCTCCTTATTTAGGGTGAAATTTCCCCACAGACACACACTTGGGAAACACTTTATCCTATAATTATATCCTGATGATACCTCACCTTTCCTTACAGCTACTCAGATCACTTTCATAACTAATGTCATAATTAGGGTCCCTCACTTCACCCAGGTCACCTTAATAGAGAAAACACTTTACCCTAACCTCGTACCTCGGAGACCAATTATACATAGCCTCATACTTGGGAATCCACTTTTCCATATTCTTATACTCGGTCCACCACTTTTCCCAATCCTCATACCAAAGTGAAAACTTTTCCCAAGCCTCAAACATGGGTGACCCTTCATCTTATCGTTATACATAGGTGACACTTCTCCAAGACATATAATTGAGTTACATTGCATATTATAATATCCCTAGACTATATGAAATCTTATTTATGATCTTATTCACATAGGTTGAAAAAAATGGGATAATCATATTACTTAAAAGACCAAATGAATACTCATTTTCCTAGATTAACTCACAGTTGGGTAGCATCCTCTTAGACTCCTGAATGGCTAAATAAGAAACATGATCAGACACCCCCATCCCCCCAGACACCCCCTACCCTACCTTTGATAGCCACCCCAAACCCTTGAACAGCCCCCCAACCCCCTGAATTATGAATTTAATTCTTTATGTACATAATTAACTTATGAATTATGTGTTAATAGTGTACGAGTATAATATTTTATGGGTATACTTGGTCTAATTAGATTATGATTTATGTGTTAATTTTTCATGGGTATACTTACTCTAATTATCTTATTGAGACGCTGATTTTTTTTTGCAGGTGTTCGGGTGTGCAGCTACAGATTTTTTCGTAGTAGTAGACAGGGAATTTATTCGAGCTTTTTTAGTGATGATAAATGGAGAATTTATCAACTCTAAAAAAGCGCTGATAAACGGTACCCCCCCCCCATTATTAGCACCGAGCTTTATAGCTCTTTTTTAGCGCTGATAAAGCCCGTTTTGAGCGCTGATAAAGACCGTTTTTGTAGTAGTGAGATACCTAATGGTACACATGATGGAAATGTGTAAGACAACCTCTAGATCCATTTATATGATATATCCTAAGTTTATTTTAGAAATTTTAGAAGATAAAAGTTTATTTGGTAAAGATAAAGAATACATTGTGGACTATGGTGGTTTCTACATCACTAGAATAATTTATAGATGGATGAAAATCATTTGGAATCCATGAAAAAAATCAATGGGTAGTTGATGATGAAAAATTATATGGTGAATTCAATCCTTTTGGCCATCCTTCAAGATCAAAAGATATTGTAGATCCTGTTTTGTAACTAGATGAAGTAGTTGAATGTTCTTATTCTGATGAGGAATAGGCTGCTGTTGGTAGAAATAAAGGGGAGGATTTTCCAGTGGATGAATGAAGTGAAATTGATTTTTCATAAAAATCCCCTCCTATTACCTATGGATCAACTATTCCACTTAGGTATCTCCCTAAAATAGTGAAACTATTAAAGTGAAGAAGATGAAACTGAAGTGTCTAGAGAAGAATGATTCAAGAGTAGTTCTAAATCTGATGATGATAATGGTTATGATGTTGATGAAGAAGATTGATATTATGAGGATGATGGAAAAGAAAATAGTGATAAAAGTGATGATTATGGAGATTTTGATGGACCTAGTGGTTGAGTTAGATTTCAGGATTTATATATACCTTTAGATCTGTTTATTTCTCTACATGTATCTGGTTTTAAATTTGAGGAGAGTCCAAGTATTGTGGACAAATTAGTAAGAGAGGAAAAAGAAGCATCAGTTGACGGAGAGAAATCCACATGTTTGGGAAGTCATAAAGTGGTTTCTAATATTGATGGAGATGATAATTTACATGTTGCTAGAGATTAGAAAGTTTCAAATTTAGTTGTTGTTGAATAATCCATGGATGATATAATGAAGGTTGTTTCTACTGTTGAGCGATCCATTGCTGAGCAGATGGAAGTTGAGCCTGCTAGTGTTGAGCTGACTATTGCTGTACAGGTTTCATATGCTCAGAGATCCATTGAACCCAATGTTGTAGTGTATATTATGGATAATTCCATAGTTACTGAATCTTATAATGTTAAAACTCATGATAAGTCTTCTATAATTTGGATTGATGCTATGTTTGGGGAGTGAGATCCATTTCCCAACTGTTCACCAAAGAATGGTGGACCTATTTTTCAAGAAAAAATGGATCCTAAAGGATTATTATTAGACTAATTGATGATTAAGGATAGCTGGAGGGATTTTATGATGTGTTTACCAGGCCTGAGTTTCCTACACCTTTAACTACTCTTACTGCACCTATTGTTCTAGTGGATGTTATCACCAAGGGTGACCTAAATTGTTTCTGTGAAAAAATTTTATCATCGTTTGATGTGAATTTGAGAAACCAAACTTCTTTGGTCAGTATGTTAAGTACAAAAGATGAAAGATATTTGTTCAAACTAGTGATACATCATATTCAACTGAAAATGATGGACCACATTCAAGAAGTAGAGATTGAGAAGAGAATACTTTCCAGTGATCTGGAGTCTATGAGGTCCGTGCTTAAAGGGATGTAGTTATTATTTTATATTTCTATGGATGAATTACTTGAGAAATTAGGGAATCTTACCTCAATGGATTCTTCTTCAAGTACACATCCTATCGATGTTGAGATGATAAGATATATTGTCACAGAATAGATTGGTGCTGCTACTGCTTCAGGTGGTGTACCAGACCAGCCTCAAGAGACTTTGAAAAAAAATAGATTTAATAGTGACCAAGTTATCATGTTGGTTAAAGAGTATGTGAACGATATGAAGGCTGATAGAGAAACCATAACCCAAGCTATCAAGTATTAATTCTCATGAATTTTCACTAACCATGAGTTGAATGCTCATTTCAAGTATCCATCTTTGAATTTGAGAATTCCTCCAATGACCCAATATTTTAGAGAGCAATTAAATCAGTTAAATGTGATGAATCCTTTGTTAAATCTATTTATGGAAGCGAAGAAATACTTCTTCGGTGTTATAGAGAGAGCAAAAAACATAACTCTGGACTCTTTAAATTTGATGGCACCATTTATTCATGTTCATGGAACCATTGTTGTAGATCATGAGACTATTCCTATTACTGATCCTCTAACACCTCTAGCTACCACATCAGAGTTCTTTAGGCCTAGTGTGACCATAGATCCTCTTTCACCCTTTCTATTTCATTTTACGACTTTTGCACTTTCTCCTAGAGAAGATGTTTAGCACCTCAGACCAATCATTATCAGAGAGCCTCATTCTTTGAAAAGTGTTCCTACAATTGTTCCTATTGAAACCCCAATATTAGTTACTATATTCTTTACATTAGACAAGGAAAAGGGAAAATCTCATTTGATTCCTTCTATCAAGCCTAAGAATAATCACTGATCTTAGATTTTAGTCTATAATGGGGATGTTTCTGATGTTTTTGTAAAACTTTTTTCTGTAACTTTTTGTGGCTCAACTTCAGTTGATTTCTAATGAACATTATCTTATTCATATTATTTTATTCTATGAATTTCCTATTTTATTATGTAGGTTTTGATAATCCAAAAATGGGGAGAAATATTTTATTGAATTTATTTCTAATAATACTCTTTGTTTCTATTAGTTACTGTTTAAATATCTTTGATACCATAGATTTTTTTATTAGTGATTATTATGTTTATAACTTTAATACAATGCCATGTTTTTCATGGTTTATACCTTTTATTCCATAGTATATGAAATTTTATGATTTGACTTTGATTATTTGTATATAAAATTCCATGATTTGTGATCCCCAAAAAGGGGGTGATTGTTGGTACACTTTTTTAATGATCATTAAATCATGTTTATTGTAATATTAATGAGTTTTATGTGTTATGATAGAATTTTATAATATAAGGTAGGTTGGAAAGAAATTTGGCTATGTATGAGAAGGACTCACTATTGAGCATGATTCACCACTGAGGTTGTCTCGATACTAGAAATGACTCACTATTGAGGATGTGTCACTGCCAAGGATGACTCACCACTGGGATCCAAAATCAGCCAAGTACTGCAATTACCTACCATAAGCTATGTGTCATTACCAGAATAGATTTTTGGAAAATTATGGGATGAATCACCATCATAGTGAAGTCACCACCAACAATGAATTTTGGAAAAGTACTAAATTGATCTACCGCTGAATTGAGTCACTGCAAGTCTCTAAGTCACCACCAAACTCTAGGTCACTACTAGATCAATACACTACTAGAGTGTGTCTCGCTACCAGATCAAGTCACCACCAGTTCAAGACACCACCAGATTGTGTCACTATTCTAAAGACCAATTGATAAAGTTTTATATTTATTTTGAATTAAATATCTCTAATGTATATTTTATGGAATTTAATTCCAAAAATTATTTTAATTATTTTCCCTTAATTGATCTATAAAGATGTATTAAAATTCATTTCATAACATGTATTACAAGGAGAAAAAGATCTGTTGGATTCTCTTTACTACTGTTGCTGATAAAAAGATCAAATAGGCTTCCTTGTGTGGATATGAAATGTTCTGAATAATAAAGTTACACACACACAAGATATGAAACTTATTTCAAGAACCTGATGAGTTACTACATGTTGCATCTTGTTTTCACATGACTTTGAGAGTGGTGCATAAAAAACATTTAGATCCTATAGTCAAAATAGAAGGAGTTTATGACACTCTGTTCTACTATAAATTTCAAAAACTCACCTCAAGCCTCATTTCAGACTACACTCGAGGAATCAAAATATATAGAGCATATTATACAGAGCAACAAAAGTCTTCTTGATTTTTTATTTTATATGTTTTTTATTTATCATTACATTACAAGAAGTGTGTGTATACTCTATATTTATACACACACTATATCTTGATTTAAATTTTAAGATACTTAGATATCTCCTCAAATACTTCTTACTCTTATTTCTCACAATTACTATGGAAGAGGTCCTCATGTGGCCCGTTATCTTTTTTTAGTCCCATGTTTACTGTAGAAGAAGTCCTTGTGTGGCCTGGATAGTTTTCATACTATTTTTTCCTCGATCCATGTTGTGGATCAAAAGTTTTATTTTATATAAACTTCTTGGCAGCAGGTGATTACCAAGTGAAGAGGACTGAGTCTTAGCTTGATACCGAACCTCTTGTATTCAATTATACTATGTGTTTTGTTTTCTTTTATTTCTAATATTTAAAACTAAATTTTCTTTAGACTATAAAAAAACCCCTACTTTGATATTAAACCTTAATTAGTGTTTATATAATGTTTTGACTTTGAAAATTAATTCAAAAGTTTGAAGTAATATTATATATTATTTTAACAGAGGCTTAATCAATCATTGAGAAGTATTTTAAAAGGTCAATATTTATATTGATATGATGTTTTGGTTAACTAGTGCGTATTTAAATTAATTTGGTCCCAATGGTGAGTCATCCTTGGTGGTGACTCATCCTCAATAGTGAGTCATTACTAGAGGAGAGACATCCTCAATGGCGAATCATGCTCAATGGCGAGTCCTTCTCATACTTATCCAAATTTATTTTCAAATTTCCTTATATTATAAAATATTTTCATAACACATAAAACTAATTAATGGCATAATAAACATGATTTTATGATCATTAAAACTAGGGCTCCAACATATAAAAAACAATCTGAATGCATTTTCTTAGTTTTGAGTATGCGACTCATGTTTTGAACAAAAATGTCAATTTAAAATAAAAACACACTTTGAGTCATAAAAGTCACAAAGTGCATTATATTGATGTGTGGTAGATTCCTACATGTCATAAATGACTTATGAATATTTTTCCTAAATTCCCAAAACAATATGAATGTGTTTGATTGGTTTTGAGTATGCCACATTCTTTTTTTATTAAAATGTCAATCTAAATTGAAAATACTCACTTTGAGAAATACCAATCACATTTTATGTTATTTTTATGTGAGACTAATTTATATATGTCACAAATGATTTATGAACCGTTTTACTAAAGTATCATGAAATTTTGAGCGAGATTGCTCAGTTTTTAGTGAGTGACATATTTTTTGAACTAAAATGTCAATTTTAAATTAATAACATACACTTTGAGTCATACTAGGCACACCATATATTATATTGAGTCACATCTAATTCCTACACATAAAAAAGGACTTATGGATCACTATTCTAAAATATCAAAACAATATGAATGAATTTTCTCAGTTTTGAGTATCTGACTTGTGTTTGGAACTAAAATGTTAATTTTAAATAAAAACAAACATTGATTTATATAAAGAACCGAATCCGGGGCCCCTCCACAGGTGCCCCATACTCAGTTCGCCACATTACCTCAAGCACGTTTCCCCAAACGCCAGAGGCTGCCGACTAGCAGCGAGGGCCTTGGTAAGTTATTGGGAAAACTATGACCTCATTCGGTAAGGTATATATGGTAAGAAAAACAACAATAAACCGCGGAAGCAGTAAACAACATGCAACAACTGGAAACCAACAGAAGAAACAATAACTATATAGCAAATGAAAATAATGATGTAGCAAGTACAAGTATCTAAGGAAAAAAGAAAACACAACAATGTGCTGAAGTAAAACTAAAAAACAAAGTGCAAAGGAAAACAAGATATACTCCTCAACATCGCGAGCCCCGGCTCGGTCCCATGCTATCCAGCTCCAGTGCAATCCAGAACATGAAGTAGAAGGGCGCTTGCCCTTATATATACCTGCAGCAACATAGTATGCTTGGGCCCAAAAGCATGGCCCAAATAGGGTGTGAGATATAATCCCAGTAAGCAATCACCCAAAGATTTGTGCCTAACAGTCAATGAATACATGGCAGTAATAAAATAAGAAACAGTAAACCGGAAAGCACAAGCAGCTACAATCCACAATTCTAACAACAGAAGTACACAAGTAAACAACCAACAACATGAAGGAAAAAAGGTAACCCTCTGGCTAGCTCCCACAGCCTAACCCCTATGCTTCAACATATAAGTACCAGCAACCCTCTAGGAGTCCACACAGTCTCACCCTCTGGTTCCACTATGAAATTAATAGACTCTCTGGGGAAGCACTCAACGTTAATTCCCCATATACTCTCGTATCATGCAAAAGGGTCTCTGTGGAAGCAATCAACATCAATTCACCCTATGGCCCACGTCGAGGAACAACATACTCTCTAAGGAAGCACTCATCATCAATTCACCCTATGGTCTCGCATCGTATTAAAAGACACTCTGGAGAAGCCCTTCCGTCAATTCTCCCTTTATTCTACTACTCTAGGTTCTCATAGTCCTGAGTGAAAATAAACATGCATTGCGTGCGTGTATTGTCCAAGTAAACATCAAGAACTACTTGGCTATCATTCTAAGGCTCAACAACATAATAAAGTAGTAGTTCCACTATCCTACGACTAGGCATGGCAACTAGAAAAACGCCAAACAGGAAAAACAAACATGGATAAGCAACCTGAGCACAAAAATAAATTACTCTACTTACAAGCATAAACCTCTACTACAACAATGAACAAAAGTAGGCAAACAGCAGGGGAAAAACAGGAAACCAACAATTCCCTACCCAAGGGAATTGGTGGAATTTGCACACAATACTCACCCACTTTCAACAGGAAGGCACAAACCACCTACCTCGATCCTAAGAGATAGATATACGTGAACGAAGACAATGGATTCCCCTTATAATGATGTAGATCTAAGAAAACGTACAAACCGCTCAACCTATGATAACTTAAAAACAAGGAGGAATCAAGAAACAAGACTCAAGCATAAGAGAGATCTCACCGCTGCGATTCCAATGCAAATGACCGCGCTCGAATCGGAGAATAGATGAAGAGGCGGGAGCTCATCGAAGATTCGGCTGTACGATCATTCTTGGGCAGACAAAATCTGGAGAAGAAGATGAAATCGGGGGTTAGGCGTGACCCCAGTCTGTTTAGTGAAAAAAAAGTACATAGCATGTACTGGGTCCTTTCTGTAATTCGCCAAAATCGGCCTCCACATCACCCCTACACACCATGTGTGTGGCCTGGGCATGGCCAGCACAAGGCTTCGAGCCGGGGAAGAGTACACGGCGTGTACTCACAAAGTACATGGCGTGTACTTTGAAAATTTCCAAAAAGTTCATTTTTATTAAAAAATCTAGAAAAAAGAAAATCATATCTGAAATAAAGATCCGGGTTCTTACAAACTTCCCCCCTTAAAGAAATTTGTCCCCGAATTTCCCTAACAAGGCGGAGTAGAAGAAACCCCAAACAACTCCGGCCACTGTGATCGTACATCGGTCTCCCTCTCCCAGGTCTCGTCTTGTACTCGCCCGAGCTGCCATAGTACTCATACCAGAGGAACATACCGCTCGTAGAGAACCCCCGTACTACGATCGACGATCCGAATAGGATGCTCCTCGAACGACGTATTCACTTCAATTTCAACCTCCTCAGGCTTGAAGATATGAGACGAGTCTGAAAAGTAACATCGGATTTGAGAGATCTGGAAGACTTCATGCATGGCCCGGTACCTCTGAGGTAGCTGAAACCGATAGGCAACTGACCCAAATCTTTCCAGGACATCAAACGGCCCGATGTACCACAGTGAAATCTTACCCTGTCTCTGAATCCTCTTGTGTCCCAACCTTGGTGCGACACGTAGGAAAACCTGATCCCCGACCTCGAACTCCAGAGGTCATCTCCCCTGATCAGCATAAGACTTCTGTCAAGACTGTGTTGTAGCCATCCTCTTCCGAATCAGCTCTATCTGCTATGAGGTCTCCTGAACGAGATGAGGTCCCAGTAAAGCTGCCTCTCCTTCCTCGCGCCAGCATAAGGGGGATCAGCATGGATTACCGTACAAAGCCTTGTATGGTGCCAACGGAATGGTCACCTGGAAACTGTTGTTGTAGGAAAACTCCACCAGCGGGATATGCTTCTCCCAAAAACAACCCAAGTCCAGAATTCAAGCTCTGAGCATATCCTCTAGCATGTGGATCGTGCGCTCGGACTGGCCATTAGTCTGGGGATGGTATGTTGTACTCAAAAGTACCTGTATACCCAAAGCCTTCTGAAGTCCCTTCCAGAATCGAGAAGTAAAGAGTGCATCCCTGTCTGAAACAATGGAGTGTGTAACTCCATGTAGAAGAACGATATCTCAGATGTAATGTCATCCCATATCATCGACACTGAAAGTCTCCTTGATCGGTAAGAAGTGAGCAACCTTCGTGAGCCTGTCAATGACAACCCAAACAACATCGTTCCCTCGAGGCGACCTCGACAAACTGGTCATGAAGTCTATCGCAACCTCGTTACACTTCCACTATGAAATGGGTAGTTTCTGTAAAAGGCTTGTTGGTCACTGATGCTTTTCTTTCACCTGCTGACATGTAGAACATCTCACGACAAAACCAGCAACATCCATCTTTAAACCTGGCCACCAGTATTGGCAATGAAGATCCCAATACATCTTGGTGACTCCAGGATGAACTGCCCAAATAGAGGAATGAAAATCCCACATCAGCTCCTCGTGTATGTCTGCTGGCACCCATACGCGTCCCTGGAAATGCAAGATCTCATCCTCGCCCACTGTCCATCCAAGAAGACGGTCCTCTCCTGACAGACTCTCCCGTAGGACTAAGCCTTCGGAGTCTGACAGCTGCCTCATCTGTACTCGATCAATAAGTGTCGAGGTAATAGCTACAAAAGATAGGAAGGTCTATCCCTGTCTGTCTTTCACCTTCAGATGCATCTCATAGAAAAGAGTCATAAGCTACCGCTCACTGCTGGCCTCCTGAACTGCCTGAATCTGAGTTCTTCTACTCAACGGATCAGCCACAGTCTTGTCTTTACCTGGCGTATAGGCAAGATCGAATTCAAAAGACTGTAGATTCTCAACCCAAATGCGCTGCCTCAGATTCAGATCATGCTGATTGAAGATATACTTGAGACTCTTATGGTCAGTGAAGACCACAAAGGGCTCCCCCAACAGATAGTGTCTCCAACAGCTTAAGGCATGAACAATAGCTGCCAACTCTAGATCGCGCGTCGGGTAGTTCCTTGCATGTGGTCTCAACTGTCGAGACCTGTATGCAACGACTCCATCCCCATGCATAAGAACTTATTTTAGCCTGATACCTGAAGCATCACAGTACATAGTGTAGCTCTTACCTGGCTCTAGCAAGACTAGTATCGGCGCTGACGTCAGCCTCCCTTTGAGCTCCTAAAAGGCTGACTCATAAGAATCTAACCATAAGAACTTCACCCCCTTCTTGGTCAGACCTGTCAAAGGTGATGCAAGGCATGAAAAGTCCTGAATTAAGTGTTTGTAGTATCCAACCAGCCCTAGGAAACTCTGCACCACAAAAACGTTCTTTGGCTGCTCCCAGGAGACTACAACTCTCACCTTCTCTGGGCCCACAGATACTCCTGCCTCTGAGATGACATGACCCAAAAAGTGAATATGATCTATCCAGATGTGGCACTTCGAGAGTTTAGAATAAAGCTGATGCTCTCTCAGTGTACTCGGAATGATCTCAAGATGTGTGGCATGGTCGTGTCGAGTGTGAGAGTACACCAAGATATCATCCATGAAGACCACGATGAAGTAATCCATGTAAGGATGGAACACTCGGTTCATCAGGGCCATGAAGACTGTCGGCGCGTTCGTGAGTCCAAACGGCATGACTGTATACTCGTATAGACCATACCTGCTCTTGAAGGTAGTCAGAGGTATATCTGATGATCTAACGCGTAAATCATGATAACCAGACCTCAAATCGATCTTCCAGAACACTCGAGCTCCTCAAAGGTGATAAAAAAGGTCATCGATTCTCAGCAAAGGATATCAGTTCTTGACCGTCAACTGGTTCAGCTTCTGATAAAACACACAAAGTCGAAGCGTGTCGTCTGCCTTCTTTGCAAATAGGACAGGTGAACCCCAAGGAGAAGTACTGGGTTGGATGAAACCGTTTGCCCGCAAATCCTCCAACTGCTTCCTGATCTCTTGAAAGTCAGGTGTAGCCATCCTATAGGGAGGAATGGACACCGGTGCCGCTCCTGGAACAAGATCGATAGAAAATTATACCTCACACTCTGGAGGAAAACCCAAAAAGTCCTCCAAAAAGACGTCCCTAAAACGATACACCACTGGAGGAATGTCCAACTTCGAAGTCCTCTGATCCTACAGATAAAGACTAGAAATCTGTTCTGTCATCCTTCCTAGACCATGATGCTTGAGTCCTTCTCGACTCGCCTGAACATCCCATTCGCCTCTATGAAGAAAATATTCACCCTCTGGTGAAACGAAACTCACTCTACGGCGATAACAGTCAACGACTGCCTGTAAGGGAACCAACCAGTCCATACTGAGGATTACATCATAGCCTGTCATCTCTGGGACATAGAGATCCCATAAGAAACGATACCCTGCAGCCTCAATAGGGCACTCTCTACACTAGCGCACACTAGATGTCCTCGTCCCCAAAGGTGTGCCTAGTGTCAACGAGTCGGTAGAATAAAAGATGAAGAGCCCAAGGCTCTCCACGACAGAAACAGAGATAAAACTATGCATAGAACCAGTATCGAAAAGAGATGAAGATAAAACTGAGGCTACTAAAACCGTACCTTGAACTGTAGAAGGTTCGGGATCCTGCTCCTGATAGGCCTGCTCTACGGCAAAAGACTAGCCTACACCATGGCCCTACGCCCCTGGCTGACCACTCTGAGTTGATCCACCCTACAGGTGCTGAGGGACTGGTGACTAACCACCACAGCCGCGACCTCCACCTTGGCCCGAATGGCCGGAAGAACTCCAGTTCCCTGACTGGTGAGAAACTGGTGGGGCTGCTCTTAAACGAGGAGTCATGGAAGAACCCCGGTCACCAGCTAATGGTGAGAAAACCTAGCATAAACGCTGAAGGTGACCCATCTTGCCTCAAGATCGGCACTCCATGGGGTCCTTCTGGCACTGCGGCCTCGTGTTCCCTGACCGGCCACACTGGTATCATGTCACCTGGCTTCCTGACGATGCATCATGCTTCCTCATGTCACCACGTGTAGGCTCTCTACGACGCTTCTTGCTTTCATCTGGAGGAATACTAGCTCTAGAAGCAGAACCGCCCTGGTTCGTAGCTCTAGAGTCTCTTAGATTTTGCTCCGCAATCAGTGCCTGGTAGATGATGGAAGTGATGGAAGTCAGCTGGAAGATGTTCACTTGCAAGCAGATCTCCCTCCTGAGGCCATCCTAAAACTTCCTTTCTATGAACACCCCACTTCCATCCTGGAGGGGGGTGAAACGCTGTAGCTCGGTGAAGCGATAGGAATACTCCATGATAGAAAGAGTACCCTGCTCTAAGCTCATGAACTCCTCAGCTCGATCGGCCCTCAGGGTCTCTGGGTAGAAGTAGTCATAGGACACACGCTGGAACTCCTCCCAAGCCATAGCCTGCTGTTGACCTGCCTATGAGATCACGTCCCACCACCTCTTGGTGGAGTCTCGGAGCATGTAGGTAGGGAGCTTTACCCACCTCTCTGGAGGCATCTCCAGATGCTCGAAGATAGTCAGCATGGATTCCAGCCACGACTCTGAAGCCTGAGGTCCCCCTTCTCCCGAGAACATGGGAGGATGCTACTGCTGAAAAACTCGCGTCAAGTATTCCATAGTCGTGGCAGGAGGTGGTACTCCCTAGAATTCATGCATCATCCTCATGAAACCTTCCCTAAGCTGCGCATCAGCACCTGCAACTGGTATAAGAGCTGATGCTAAGGCTGGCTCGACTGGAGGATCAGCAGGAAGTCCCTGATCATCCCTATCTGGTGTCTGATCACTGCTTGATGACAGACGTACGACCGGAGGGCATCTCAGAGACATATCTCTGAAAGATCAAACTACACCTTATATTAGAACAACAAGGACAGAGAACACAAGAGTACAAAATGTAAATAGGGGAAGAAAACACATAAGTTTACAAAACTCGACTACACGACGTTTATAAAAACTACATGGCGTGTCTTCTTAAACCACAAACATGGGCAGGTACTCCTTCCCATCAAGTCTTGTAACACCTCAAATGACACGGCGTGTTGACCCAACACAAGCCATGTACTTGAAAACTATTCCCCTGCCCGAGTCTCTTTACACAGCTAACCCACACAGTCCGACTCAACCTGATACTACACGGCGTGTTCTTAACACACACGGCATGTACTAGAAAAGCCTTTGGCAGCCCGTGTTTGTGAAACACACGGCCGTCTACACAGCTGAACCTTACACGGCATGTTCCAATCAATCACGGCATGTATAGGTGAAGGTGACACCATCATGTGTTATTCGCGACAAGGCTGGGTACCTGAGAAAGACTACACGACGTGTGCCCGAAAACACACGGCGTGTCTAAGAGAAGGACACGCCGACCTGTGTTGTTCGTGACATGGATGGGTGCCTATAAGTGACTACACGGCGTGTTCCATTACAACACGGCGTGTGCAACTCGAGCTTCCCCAACCTGTGTTGTTAGTGACACGGCCATGTACACGGCTCACTACTACACGGCGTGTACCTACCATACACGGCGTGTTCCTAAAGTTACATTCATGACACCATGTTCTGCTCACACGGTCAGTAACACAGATTGAAAACTACATGGCGTGTATCCAAAAAGTACACGCCGTGTATTCTGGGTTTTTCTGGGCAGTAGCTTAGAAACTGCACAGAACTCCAGATACACTAAAAACAAGGCAAAGAGGTGCCAAATTCCAATTCGTGAGGGACCATACTCCCCGTGAATCAAGGCTTGGCATCTCCTATAGTTTCATACAAGGGAAAAACAAACAACTCTCTAACATAACACGAGAGATTCTATAAAGCATCTATCACAATAGCATGCATAATCTACACGAAGTCTATCACAACAACATGCAATCACTAATGAACCCTAGATGGCAAGGCAAGAATGCATGGAATGTGATTTCTAGAAGTTCCTATATGATGCATGAGTTGTCATACCCTCATCTCATCGGGTTGTGACAGAAATAGAACTGATATATAAGAACAATAACCGCACAAGTCATGCGAATCACTCTAGGTGAAAACATATCAACCATAAAATCTCAAAACCAGCAAACTGCAATTAATGAGGTAGTATGGATTTTCCCTGTACATGGGTTAGCTACTCCCGATAACAGCTTAATACCAAGTACTGAGTTCGTCCTATCCCTGGATAAAGTCTCCAAATTGTAAATAAAGAGAAAAGAACCCCTTTGATACCACTTTGTAACGACCTGAATCCAGATCCCCTCCACTGGTGCCCCGTACCCGGTTCGCCACATGACCTCAAGTGTGTTTCCCCAAATTCCAGAGGCTGCTGACTAGTAGTGAGGGCCTTAGTAAGTTATTGGGGAAACTACGCCCTCATTCGGTAAGGTATACAAGGTAAGAAAAACAATAATAAACAGCGGGAGCAGTAAACAACATGCAACAACTAGAACCCAACAGTGGAAATAATAACTATATAGCAAATGACAATAATGATACAGAAAGTACAAGTATCTAAGGAAAACAGCAAACACAAAAATGTGCTGAAGTACAACTGAAAAAAAAAAGTGAAAAGGAAAAAAATACAAACTCCTCAGCATCGTGAGGCCCGGATCGGTCCCATGCTCTCCAGCTCTAGTGCAATCAAGAACCTGAAGTAGAAGGGCGCTTTCCCTTATCTATACCTACAGCAACATAGTCTGCTTGGGCCCAAAAGCATGGCCCAATCAGGGTGTGAGATAAAAACCCAGTAGGAAATCACCCAAAGATTTATGCCTAACAGTCAATGAATACATGGCAATAATGAAACAAGAAACAGTAAATAGGAAAGCACAAGCAACTACAATCCACAGTTCTAACAACAGAAGTACACAAGTAAACAGCCATCAACAAGAAGGAAAATGGTAACCCTCTAGGTATCTCCCATAGCCTAATCCCTATAGTTAAACCTATAAGTACTAGCAACCCTCTAGGAGGCACAAACAGTCTCAACCCTCTGGTTCCGCTATGAAATTAATAGACTCTCTCAGGAGGAACTCACCGTCAATTCACCCTATAGTCTCGTATCATGCTAAAGGCTCTCTAGGGAATCACTCAACCTCAATTCCCCATGCGGACCACGTCGAGGAACTACAGACTCTCTGAGGAAGCACTCATCATCAATTCCCCCTGTGGTCTCACATCGTATTAAAAGACACTCTGGAGAAGCCCTTCCGTCAATTCTCCCTTTGGTCTACTACTCTAGGTTCTCATAGTCCTGAGTGAAAATAAACAGGCATAGAGTGCATGTATCATCCAAGTTAACCTCAAGAACTACTTGGATATCATTCTAAGGCTCAACAGTATAATAAAGTAGTAGTTCCACTATCCTACAACTAGGCATGGAAACTGGAAAAATGCCAAATAGGAAAAAACAACATGGAAAAGAAACCTGAACACAAAATAAGTTACTTTACTTACAAGCATAAACCTCTACTACAGCAATCAAGCAAAGCCGGAAAACAGTAAGGGAAAAACAGGAAACCCACAATTCACCTCCCATGGTAATTGGTGGAATTTTCACAAAATACTCATCGACTTTCAACATAAAGGCACAAAACACCTACCTCGATCCTAGGAGATCAATATACATGAACGACGACAACAGATTCCCCTTAGAACAATGTAGATCTGAAAAAAAACACAAAATGCTCAACCTATGATAACTTGAAAACAAGGAGGAATCAAGAAACAAGACTCAATCAGAAGAGAGATCTCACCGCTGCGATTCCAACGCAACTGACCGCGCTCGAATTGGAGAATGGACGAAGAGGCGGGAGATCGTCAAAGATCCAGTCGTACGGTCATTCTCAGGCGGACAGAATCTGGAGAAGAAGATGAAATCGGGGTTTAGGCATGACCCCGGTCCGTTTAGTGAAAAAAATAAAGGTACATGGTGTGTACTTTTAGAGTACATGGCGTGTAGTGTGTCCTTTCCGTACTCCACCAAAATCGGCCTTCACATCACCCCTACACACCATGTGTGTGGCCCGGGCATGGCCAGCACACCGCTTCGAGCTGGGTAAGAGTACACGGCGTGTACTCACAAAGTACATGGCGTGTACTTTGAAAATTTCAGAAAGTTCATTTTTCTTAAAAACTCTAGAAAAAGGAAAACCATACCTGAAACAAAGATCTGGGTTCTTACAAGTTATGACAGTCACACCATGTATTGGATTTACATTTGGTTCATTCGTAAAAATTAAAAATGACTTATGGATCGTTGTCCTAATGAATCAATATTATCTTAATGTGTTTGATCAGTTTTTGAGTATGTCACATTATTTTTTATTAAAATTTCAATTTAAACTGGAAAAACGCTATCATACTGGTCACATCGTGTGTCAGTTTAATGTGAGACTAATTACTATATGTCAAAAATGACTTATGAATCATTTTAATAAATTATCAAGACAATATAGGTGTATCAACTCAATTTTTAGTGAGTGGCACAAGTTTTGAACTAAAATGTCAATTTTAAACTGATGACATACAATTGGAGTCATACCGGGCACACTGTGTATCTAATTGAGGTATTCCTGATTCCTACACCTCAAAAATGACTTATAAATCATTTACTAAATTATAAAAATAATTTGAGTGTTTTTGTTTGGTTTTGAGTATGTGACTTGTGTTTTGAACTGAAAAGAAATTTTTAAATAAAAACACACTTTCAGTCATAACAGTCACACCGTGAATTGTATTGATGCGCAATTGATTCCTACACTTCACAAATGACTCATGTCTCATTTTACTATGGTATCAAAACAATATGAATTCATTTGATCTTATTTGAATATGTCACGTGTCTTTTTTACTAAAATGTAAATTTAAACTACAAACACGTACTTTGAGTCATACCGGTCACATCGTAAGTCATTTTGACATGAGAATAATTCCTACATGTCAAAAATGAATTATGGATCATTTTACTAAAGTATAAAGACAATATGAGAAAATTTTGTTGTTTTTTAGTGAGTGAAATGCGTTTTGAATTAAAATGTCAATTTTAAACTAATAACAGACACTTTGAGTTATAGGGGGCACACCTTGTATCAGATTGAGGTGTGGATGATTCCGACACATTATAAATGGATTATGTATCATTTTCTTAAAGTATCAAAACAATTTCAATGTGTTTTTTTGTTTTTGAGTATGTAACTTGTTTTTTGAACTAAAATATCAATTATAAACTGAAAACATGCACTTTGAGTCATACTAGACACACCATATATCATATTGAGGTGTGGTTGATTCCTACATATCGCACATGACTTATAGATAGTTTTCTTAAAGTATCCGAACAATACGAATGTGTTCTATTGGTTTTGAGTATGTGATGTGTGTTTTCAATTAAAATATAAATTATAAACTAAAAACACAAACTGTAAGTCATACCAAGAACATTATTTATTAGATTGTGGTGTGGATTATTCCTAAACTATTTAAGATAATTTTCATGAAATATATTATGGAATGTCACACTTTGTCATTAAACTATTGAAAAATCTCTTAGTAGATGCATCCTTACGATTAAATTCACATTTTATGCAGCATGCGATTTCCTATTGCATTTGAAAGGAACATGTTCTCTCTTTTCTAGCTTATTGCAGATAGTTGAAAAAAACTATGAATTTCCCAAATATTTGTTAAAAAACACATAATTATCAAGTAAAAATGATAAGGAAATTAACTTAAAAATAATAAATAAAAGGATGACAAAATTAACTAAATAATTAGTAAGAATTCACCTTTTCACGATATATGTATATATTCTGTACCAATTTCTGTATCTCCATTATCTAAGTTTCATACTTGAATTACAATCTATCATGAGCACGATCATCTTCAAACATATTACAAGCTCTATCATACCATACACACCATGTATTAGATTAACGTGCGAATGATTTCTGCACGTTACAAATAACATATGAATCATTTTATCAAAGTATCAAAATAATACGAATGTGGTTTCTTAATTTTGAGTAATTAACATGTGTTATGAACTAAAAACATAAATTTTGAGTCATACTGTGCATACCTTTTATCAGATTGAGGTGTGGTTGATTCCTATACATCACATCGTGTCTTTTTATTCTATAATGCTTTCAAAATTTGAGTTTATCTAATAATATTACTATTTGATAACTCAAAATATGTAATGTATTGAATACTAAGAATAAAATTTCATAATAATGAGTGTATCATCCTTATTGATTTCATGATCAGAGTACATTATTGCATCATCCTTATTGAAGCCTTATTCTATAATATTTTTCTCTGAGCATTTTGTTCTCTTAATAGAGCACAAAATGGTAGGATAAAAAATAATAATATACAAGGTAATTTGTTTATGATCATTATAAAATATAAAAAAAAGTATTAGATTAAAATGATAAGAAAATAAACTAAAAAAATTAGATAAAATGATGATAAAATTAATTAAAAAAGTAATAGGAATTCACTTCTTCATGATGTCTGTATAAAATCTGACACAACATATTATTCCCATTTATTTCTAAATAAATCTATTTCCTATTTTGAATATGAGGACTATTGATAGTCTTTTAAGTACCAAAAATTATAAATAAACAAATTATTAATAAATATTTTAAATGAAATTGTAATTATCATTGGAAATTCCTCTTTGGGGATGATAATTTGTTGATTTAATTTAATATATTTCATAAATTTTCAAACATAATGACCAAAATCATTTCCATTAGTTTGTATTTTGAATTTTAGAAACATTTAGAAAAATAATTAATTAATTTTTATATATGTTTGATAGTGAAATATTATTATATATACCCTAATACTTATCTTGTTTTTTTAAAAAAGGTTAGGGCTGAAGCCTCATTTATTATTAAAGCAAAGCAAAGACCTCTTTAACGGGGTAGAGGGATACCCATTACATAGCCCGAAGGCCCAATGGGAATTTATCCTATTACATGGCCCATAGGCCCAATTTTTTGGTCCAAGGCCCACTCTGTGAATATTACTGCTACAGTACTCGTGCTGCTACAATACTTCCTAGTACCCGCCACTACTACAATACCCTGTCGCCGCTATAGTGTCCTATCACTGCTATAGTGCCTATCGTTGCTACAGTGCCACTGCTGCTATAGTACTCTATAGTACCTTCATCCAATGGGTTTTGAACCCCCATTTTACATGTAGGATTAAGGGGTGCTTACCACTAAGACAAACCCCAACTACAAATGTGTTGTTGGGTAATGAGGTATTGGGGTGGCCTCCCCACCTACGTGCCGCACGTCCCCATCGAGGCCCAAGGTGGCCAACCCTTGGGCTTAGGCCAGTTCCCAATGGGGTAGAGGGGCCCACGAGAGGTTTGTTAGAATATAGTGCACATTGGCTTGCGAGGACTTGAACTTGGAACCTTGGGGTTAGGACGCCGCCGCCTTTAACCAACTCACCCGTGCCCTGTGGGCAAACATGTTGTTGGGTAACAAGGTATTGGGGTGGCCTCTCCACCTTTGCGCTGCACATTCTCAGCGAGGCCCAAGGTGGCTATCCCTTGGGCTTAGGCCAGTTCCCAATGGGGTAGAGGGCCCCACAAGAGGTTTGTTAGCATATAGTGCATGTTGCCTTGCGAGGACTCGAATCTGGAACCACAGGGTCAGGACGCCACTGCCTTTAACCAACTCACCCATGCCCCGTGGGCAAATACTTATCTAGTTGTATAAATTTATATATTTTTATGCTCATGGATTATCCTCATGCCATGATTTTTATGATATTTAAATATCACCCTATCATAATAATTCATTCATCCATATGTAATAACATTCATCAGCCTAGACCTATTTTCATTAATTGTTAATGGTTTTTCATAAAAAATAAATTGGAAAGGAATACCTCCTTATTGATATTTATTTTTACAATATCATATATTCATGCTACGAATGTTCTAATAGAGATCTAGGATGGATGAATATATGTATCCTTAAATGGAATAGGTATCTCAGTGCTCAGATCTTGGGCTATGTGAATCACCACTCTCACATGACCTATTAGAAGTTGCCTCCTTATATAGAATATGATGTGCGATAGAAGTGGATTTGGATTTCAATTCACCAATCTTTATATAAACAAAGGAACATATTTATGTTGTTTTTTCACGTCACATAAAAGTATTACTATAGATTTAAAATATGTACCTTTTTTTCAAGTTAAGCATGCCCCATCCATGATTTATGGTAGTGGTACATTGGTTTTGTTACACATTGATTATTTTCAGCACTCAATGATTGTTTCATAAATTACTAATTCTTAATCAAAGTGATTAATACTCATATTATCATGAAATGTATTACCAATCAAAATGTACCTAAAATGATGTCTTCCCATGATGATCAATAAATGCTTCCTATATTTGTTGGTTTATTAGGTGTACATAAATATGTGGTGGGTGATGGTTTATTTTCCCTTTATCATCTTTGACATGATACTTCATAAAAATTATATGAAATCCTTTATGAGCCTCTCCAGTGATCATTAATACAAATTTCATTTAGGATTCATCTACTATAAATTCACTCTTTAGAGGATAATTAAGAGTAAATCAATGTTTCATTTATTTAGTAAAATAAATAATTTATATCATAATGTTACCTTAATCTCTTCCAAAATTAGTGCTTTAAGAACAAGAACAACATTGTGCCAAGAATCTATATCAATCAGAACACACATTTGAGTGGTGAGCCCAATGTAACTACTAATCATAGCCTTGTTGGGGTTTACAGGCTGGCCATGCACATTCCATCCAACCTCAAATTTTATGCTTTATTTATCACCTTAATAAGTTTTTTAACAATGTCATGCTATAACACTCTTGTTTTTTCTAGGACATAGGTTTTTCACCATCTACCATTTATTCAGATTCAAAATCATCAATATTTTGTTCTTCTAGATTGGTAGCATCGATATGTGTTGAAGCTTGTTGTTCCTATGCATTTGGAGCTTCAACATAATGATAAACCTGTTATTCCCTAGGATTTGGAGTATAGACATGTGAAAAAACCATTATCTATAAAAGTGGTTGAAAATTTAATTTATAATATGTAAATGAATCAGTGAAGAAATAATAATATGAGGTAATACAATATATATTACAAAAAATATAACCTGATTATTGAAATTTATATTGGGACTGTTGTAAAATGATTAATACATCCCAATGAAAGGGTCATCCTCAGTTGAATTGACATTCGACCCTTCAGCTGTTTTGGTCGATAATAGAAAAATCGACAACTTTTGGTTTACTAGATCTAGAATATAAAATACTTGTACTACCTATGATTCTATTATAAATGGTTCGTATTTATACCCTTCCTTATTGAAATTTTCATTCATGAATCCCGATTCATCTATTTTAATCGCACTCTTATTATCAACCCACTTGCATTGAAAAATTAGCACTTGGAATATTGTATAATCCAACTCCCATATTTGTTTTATGATTCCAAATTATAACATATTCAAATAAATTGTATTTTTTTTCCTTGGTAATAGATACATGAATCGCTTTAGCCACAAGTGTAACTCCACTATTTTTCATCATTTTGTGTTCATAGTGTTCATATTTATAAAACTTATAACCATTAATTATATAACCACTATAAGATAATACATGCACACTTGGTCCTATGGATATCCATCGAAGTCATTATGAAATTGAATTCATATTTTTAGTTGACTCCTTATAAATATGGTGTCAAACCCATCTTATAAACTATTGATTAGGTGTATTTAATTTCCACATTTAAGCCCTTGATGAATATGAATTGCTAATAATTACATTATGAATTTAAAAATATGGCGAAAACTCTAAACTATTATGAAAAATTGTAAAGGTGAGGCTACTCTCTATCTATAATAGTAATTATGAAAACATATATTTCGAAAATTCCTTAACCCACAATATGACTGGTATGATGAGATTTCAGAAGACCAACACTTTCCACATCGGACAGGCAGTCAGTACAAAATTCAATAGTTTCCTCAACAACATATTGATCCTCAATACATCCTTTTGGATGTCTTTGATTTTTGACATACCATTTCAAAATCATCATATAATGTTCAATGGAATACATATATCTATAATGTATAGGACCACATAGGTGAATCTCTCTTACCAAGTGAACCATTAAGTAAACCATCATATCAGGGAATGTCGGTGGGAAGAATATCTCTAATTCATGTAATATGAAATCAATTTACTTTTCCATAGTTGGAAATTATGAGAGGTCAATAATTTTACTGAATATATCTTTGAAAAAGAAATAGATCATAGTTATTTTATGAAGAAATTACTTGGAAAAATGAAACATAAGGCTACATATATTAGATCTTACATCAAAACATGAAATTCATGTAATTTAAAACAATTTAACTTTTAATCAATAATTAATATGAAACTATTAATATTTTATGAATACCCCTATAGAACCTTGACATCATTCAATAAATTGAAAAATTGATATCTATCTTTCCTAGAAAGATTGTAAGTAGTTGGAGGAATAAAATTACATTTTTCACTCCTCTCTGGTGGAAACTCTTCCTGTATCCCCATGTCAATCTTGTAAAACCTAGCCTTAATGTTATCCTTTGTTTTATAGGGTGAATTTTGTAATGTTCCAATTGAAATTAAGTTCCCTAGAACCAACTTATATATGTACTTTGATTAGTGATAAAATTATACAGTTTGATATATAAATGCTATTATCATATTATAATAGTGTTAATACTTCTCCATCCACTATATTTATGGTAATGTACAAAGATTAATTATTGCATTAAAAAGTTATAGAAGTTATAATTCTACAATGAGAACCTTGAGATACTATGAAATTAAATCTTAAACAATATGTCCTGTGGTCTAGATATAATATACTAACTAGACACAGTTGATTCCATACTATCAAGTATCAGGAGATCATAAAAATTAAAACTTATTCACATGAAGTTTTCACATGGTGATATCTAGCAGGAAATATCATGAGGAAATAACTTCCAATAAGAACACCACATGTTCCAGGTGTCATTGGTTGTTTCTGTCTATGAACATGTGTATTGGTGTCCTAACTTGAGATCGTTATCAATGCATGTCATTTGACCGTGTACTTTTATGTATGGAAAAAACCATGGCAATGAAGTCATGATGAGGTAGACTACGTTGGGCGTGTCATTAGTGGTATAACATTATTTGAATGATTATGATAGAATTTATCACTTTTGAGTTGAGGAAGTGATATATCAGGCCTGTTTAATCAGGATGGTAGTACCTTCATTAAATCCATGACTATGGTTGTCGAAGGTAAGTGTGTCTAGTTGATCAATAAAAAATAAATCAATAATGGATGAAGACACAATCTGCGCATCCAATTTTATGATATATCATATGAAAAATAGATTATATTGCACACTGAATGTCCATAGAATGGTTTTCATTGCTATAATTATTCCTTATCTCTTTAGGGGCCTTGATGGGTTTCTAGAATATACTCCAAGTTTGTGAATAATATTCCCTACTATCAAGATATGGTCCTAGAGGGCTACACACAATAGCATATTTAAGAGTCTTCCCAATTCTGATGAATTGCTGTATAGGACAAGGTGGGCCCCACTAAGGGGTCTAAGTTTTGTCCAAGTATTAATGATCAGGGATGAATAAATAATTTCATTATTATTCAATTACAGAATAATTGGGTTGAATCTATTTATTAAAGGTTTTGACAAGCATTTAAGTTAATAAATGGAAAAATATTATACCAAAAAAATATTATTTTAATATTCATGGTTCATTTAATATTGTTGGAATTAAGAGTTGAGTTAATGACTCAGTTTTATCATGAAATATATTTAACATATATTACAAGTATGTTATAAAAATATAAATGACATTATAAAATAGTCAGTTCATTATAACGTGTCTTTTAGTGCTTATTTAGTGGGAGTTACTTATATAGGGGTTAGGGAACCCTTTCTAGGTAATTACCATTCACTATATAAGTAGGAGAGGACTCTTTTCATGGTAACTATTCATAACCATTAATTTGAGAGTTCTTATATCTTATTTCTCACATCAAAGATAGAAATTTTTCATCTAAGCTTCTGATCTTCGATCTTCTTCACAGAATGAAAGGATGGGATCATGGTGATCATGATTATGTTGAAGGAATAATCGGAGCTACATGATAGCACCCAAAATTTGAGGATCGAGATCTATGTGGATTCTTGAAGAGTGTGTGGATGATCTAGATGGGTTTGATCCTGGATATTTCAATCAACTTTCACCAATGATGTGTGACTGAAGAACACATCTTCAATATGAATTAGGTAAGTGTTCATTTATGTTTTATGCTTTGAAATATTCATGTTAGATCCCCAAACCCCTACTGGGGCTCAAATTTCAGGATATGACAATGTAGCATCACTCTAGTTATAGAAATTTTAAATACTCATCCCACCAACTTCCACTACACACCCCAGTGACTGGAATTGGTATCAAAGGAATCAAATTATTTTTATGAACCAAAGAAAAATTATTTTTTATGAAATTAAGTATAGGGATTTAATTTGGTCCCAATAGAATAGACCACACATAGACCAGATTCCGTATGACCCAGTTAGGGAAATTCAAAAAAAATTATATGGATCTAAAATGTGACCGTTGTAGATTAAAATTTGAATAATAGTATAAATTTATATATGTTTGTGTTTTTATTTTTAGGCAATCCATTTATAGGAACATTCTGGCTAGAATCTGATGGTTATAATTCCACCTGTTGATTTTTTTCCCCCGGGATAGGTTTGATTCCCATGGATGTTTTGTCAACAATAATAAAAAAAGGTAAGAGAATAATTGTAACACCATGAACCCAGTTACCCAGTGTCGGTGCATTGTTAAATAAAATTGTCATGATCACAAGGTATCAAATCCCAAAAGACCGATCTGTTTAGTAGCCTTGAAAGTACTAGATACATTCATAAGTTTTACATTACATTATAAAATGAAAAAAAAACAAAATTTTCTTCATTGACCACATTAATATCCCTTAGACTATTCCTATTGGTCAGTCATAATATACTTCTTCACATCCTGGGAAAAAATAAAACATAGAAAGGGGAGAGCTCAGATGCTCAATAAGGATAACAATATAGCAGAAACTTTCATAAATAAGTATAAAAATTTAAGGCAATGTATAAGACTAAAACATAAGCCTTTTAAACATAAAATTCTATATAATATGGCCAATATAAATCAAATAATTCCATTTAGTTATCCACATGGATATTCTACTAACAGAATAATCACATGTAATATCAATATCACATTTCATAATGATGGAATGCATAATGTCAGACTTCATAACCACATAGTCAAGGCCTTTTGTCAAGACTACAAATAAATTTTTTTTCAAGGCCATATGCCAAGACAATATTTTGTCTCATGACAACTACTATTTCATTTAAGATCTATAGAGGGATCCACCCGTCACTTACTAAGTCCAATGCATTCCTCATATGAAAATGTTTAAACATAACATAAACATTCATATTAAAATTGCCAAACGAAATTCCAATACTTTATCTATAAACCATGAATGGTATAAAAATAACACATCCATAGTCAAACATATCACAAAAACTTCAATATAATATGGAATATTTGTATCATAATAAATCAACTTAAAACAATCTTAAAATCCATCAAAGGATGTTGACATAGATGAAATCAAATATTTTTGTAGAGAAATATCTCTTTCTATTTTGAAATCATATAAAATTAAAATAATTATAAAAGAAAAAATTTATTTTGAAAATATTCTTATAAGCTTGTACGGGATGATTCGACGATGTTATAATGGAATAAATTAGCCGCACCTACCGTATAAGTTAAATAATATATTCTTACCTTAATTTTGTCGAGATGGTAATAAAGTACCTTGTTTGGAAAACGACAGAATGATTCCATTCAAAACATCTGTGGTAAAATAAGGGTATAAATGACTTTAACCCATAGTATAGTAAATAGTAAAAATGTTTTGAATTACATTTTTAGTAAAACACAGATGTGGATGATAAAGAGGTCCTAGTAGAAACATACGTATTAAAAACCTCAGATAAGTAAAGAGATTGTAGAATTATCCATTTCATTGTAATTTTCCTTAGTCGATGGTATTTTAACCTCCTATTTAATAGTTAAAACATTGTTATTAAATTATAAAAGAACTATAAATATGATATCATATATGATCCTATAATATTTCTTTGTTAATAAAATTTGTTTGTTCATATCATTTCAGTAGTATCATCATTTTAGGTGTTAACTGATTCATTTTCCTCTATAAGATTGGTTAAGTAAGCCATGTTTTTTATGACTAGGATGTATTTGATTTACATATAGAATGATATTATGTTCATAAACATTATTTTAATTATAAAATGAAAATTATTCTTGAATTATTACAATGGGGAATGAATCTCATCGCGTTCATGGAGACAGCAATCCGTACGTATGCACGAGCGACAATATCATTATATTGATGGTGAGGTCATGGGTAGTTGGATGTTATATTATATATAAAGAATCATTAACATGTTATATTTATTATTTACATTAGTTATAATTATTATTATTCACAGAATGGGCATTGGGCCAAAAAATTGGGCCTACGGGCTATGTAATGGGCTACATGCCCACTGGGCCTTTGGGATATGTAAAGGGTCCCCCTCTACCCAGTTAAAAGAGGTCTTTGATTTGATTTAATAATAAAATGAGGCTTTAGACCCAACCTTTAAAAAAAATATTAATAATTAATAAACTACACCATGAGGTGGAGACGGTAAGCTGTACGTACGCACGTATGGTGACTTTGTCATTTATAAGATGGATAGAATAACGAACATGGTTGTACCGTATTAATAATAATATCACAGTATATATAAGGTACTGGAGTTATTATTTTGTTATGTAAAAAATAATGAAAGAGGAAGTGGAATAAGAAAAAACATGAAAGAGGGTGGTGAAATTATTACCTCTTCTTCAGGTGTTTTCTTTTGAGTTGATCAAAAGGGCTCCTTAGGTTGGATTTATAATCAAAGTAAGGAATCTAGGTTTAAGGTGGAATATTTTAAAGGATATTTAGGAAGGTTTTGGTCAATCCAAATGTATTTGGAGGTGTGAAATTAAGAGAAGGGGAAGTAGCCTTTTATAAGAGAGGTGAGGGTCACTTTAGGAAAAGATTGACATATTATTTTTATAATAAAATAATTTTTGGTTTCTAATTGATAAAAAATTATTATTTATAGGATAAGGTGGGTATGGGTCTTAAAAATCTCAAAGAATTTGTTTTATACATTTTTAGGTCACCATATTAACATTATCTTTTATATTTAACTCTTAGTTAAATAGTTTGACATTTACCATGTCTCTTTGTATTTTTATATTATATGGTTAATAATCTTACTATAACAAGACAAGAGAACCCCATGTGGTTAATTATTAATATATATAACCCTATATAAGTCCTTTGGACAAACCATAGATTTTTAGGAATATTATATCATTTAATAATACAGTATTTTTTTTAAAAACTCAGTTATATCAATTTTGACACTATTTAGTATTTTTTTTTGAAAGACACAAAAACTTTATCACTTCAAATAAAATTTATTTAATAAACTATAACATGTTATATTAACCTATAAAATTATTGGAATTCATCATAACTCTCAATTTACATTTATTTGGATCTTTATAATATCAATTATTTTAATATTCCATTATTAAGGTAATTACTGCATCATCATTGTGTCATAAATAAATTAAATTATTTAATGTATAAAAATTATAAATAAAATACAATTATGTATGAAATATTTTTATCTTTGTAATTAATATTTATTGTAGAATTTATATTGTGCGTAACCCTATATTAAAAATGGTTTAGTTATTAAACTTTGAATTTAACTCTTTTAACTCTTCTTTAAATAAAATAATAATAAATGTACTAATCTAATCCAAGTGGACCGAAAAGGATCATATTTTATTCCTTAGGTTTTTTTTTCTAATTAAACTTATCCAATAGAATTAGGACATGTGTTAGGGTAATTGTAATATCATTTATACCCTTTATTTCCCTATTTACTTTTAACTGTGGTAAATAAAAGTCAACAGTTACTATTCACCAAAAATTATTTTCATCTTTTTGAACCAAATTTTACTTAATGATGTCAACTGTGTATATATTATTTTTTAAATTCAACTCATATAAGTGGTAAAATTATGATTTATGCCTATTTGCAAATGCTCCTAGAAGGTTGGTAAAAGATGGTAAAAAGTTCAATAAAATTTTATATATCTAAACATATTATAAAATGAATCTAATGAATTACATTGAACATATATATTTATTATGTATCAATTTTGAACTAAAATAAATTAAAATAAAATAACTAATTTCTTAAATAAAAATTTGGTTTTAAACAATTATGCAGTGTTTTTCATTATACATCTAAAATTGAAATTTTCAAAAAATATACCAAAAATTTACCCTAAGATAATTTCGATATTATAAATTCAAAAATGAAGTCCATTTTGAAAAATAAAATTTATAAAATTTCAAAAAGCGGGTATTACTATTCATAACATCTAGTTTGATTGGTCGTGGTGTGTTAAAACTCCAAGTTGCGTAGAACACAAGCTATCACATTATTCAAAGCGAAACATACTAGGGAAGCTTGGGGTGTTACATTCTCCCCTCATTAAAATAATTTTTTCCTCGAAATTTCTAGAATATTACTGCATAAAAAGATTTGGGTGGTTCTTCATCATAGGTTCCTCGGGTTCCCACGTTGGCTCTTCCATCTTATAGTTTCTCCATAGAACTTTTACCAGACGAGTTGTACAGTTTCTCAACACTTGTTCTCTGGTATCAAGAATTCTGATATGCTCTTCGTAATAAGACAAATCAGGTTTTAGTTCTATTTCTTCAAAGGTGAGTACATGCATTGGGTCGGACATGTATTTTCTCAACAGTGATATGTGGAACACATCATGAACTTTGGAGAGACTTGGTGGAATTTCCAAACGATAAGCTACAACTTCAATTCGTTCTAGAATTTCGAAAGGTCTGATGTACCTGGGACTCAATTTAACCTTCTTACCAAATTGTATAACACCCTTCCATGGAAATACCTTTAAGAAAACATGATCTCCTACTTGAAATTCGAAATGCTTCCTTCGGTTATCAGCATAGCTCTTTTGCCTACTTTGAGCTAATTTGATGTGGGTTTGGATAATCTCCACCTTTTTCATTTTTTCCTCAAAAAGTTCTAGGCCAATGAGTTTTCTTTCACCAACATCATCCCAAAAAGTTGGTGTGGGACATCTCTTTCCATATAACTCTTTATATGGTGCCATCTGAATACTTGAATGAAAGATATTGTTATAAGAAATTTCGACTAGAGGTAGATATTGATCCCGCATACCTAGAAAGTCAAGTGAGTAAGATCTCAACATGTCTTCTAAGGTTTGAATAGTCCATTCTAATTATCCATTAGTTTGAAGGTGGTAGGCAGTGCTCAAATGAAGTTTAGTATCTAAGGACTTTTAAACACTTTTCCAAAATCATGATGTAAAACAGGTATTGCGATTAGAAACAATCGATAGGAGTACACCATGGAGTCTTAAAACTTCATTAATATATAGTCTTGCTAGATTTTCAAGTGGTAAATCTTCTCTTATTGCATGAAAATTTGCTGACTTGGTAAGACGATCAACAATGACCCATATTGCATCGTTCCTTCTAGGAGTCTTTGGCAGCCCCATGACAATGTCCATCGTAATATTATCCCATTTCCACTCAGGTATGGGAAGATGTTGCAAGACTCTTCCATGTTGTTGCCTTCCAGCTTTCACTTGTTGACAAACCATACATCTTGACAAAAAATTAGAAATCTCCCTCTTCATGTTGTCCCACCTAAAATTACCTTCAAATATCTATACATCTTAGTGGTCTCAGGGTGTATAGAGAAATTGGAGCTATGAGAATAATCCAACAATTCCCTTTTTAGATCAGGTATATTGGGATCACAAAGTCTCTTCCTAAATTTCAAAATTCCACCTTCATATAGGAAGTCACTCAATCTCCCATCATTTACAGCTTTAATATTCTTTTTAAACTCCTCATCAGTAGTCTAAGAACACTTAATCCTTTCTATTAAATATGGGTTGGAAACCATTTTAAAAAGTATTGATGTTTCACCTTCCATGGTTATTCCCATATTCATCTTTACTAGATCAATGAACATAGGATCCTTTTCAAATCTCATCTTGTTCAAGACTCCATTATCTTTTCTGATGAAAGAATCTTCCACCTTATTTTCCTTACCTAGCTTGTAGTGTATAGTGCAATCATAATCTTTGAGTAGTTCAAGCCATTGTCTTTTGATCATTTTGAGTTCTTTCTATGAGAAAATATACTTCAAACTCTTGTGATCAGTATATATCTCACATTTTTCACCATTGAGATAGTTTCTCCATATCATCGAAGAAAAATTACAACTTCTAACTCAAGATCATGATTTTGATAGTTTTGTTCATTAATTTTTAACTCTCATGATGCATAGTCAATAACTCTATCATTCTATATAAGGAATCAACCAAGTACTTTCTTTGAAGCATCACTATAAATAACAAACCCATCATTCCCCAATGGTAGATTAAATATATGAGAATTGATTAATCTTCTATTTAGTTCTTCAAAACATTATTCCAAATATTTTTTCCAAAAAATTTAACCCCTTTACTTGTGAGCTTGGTTAATGGGTTTTCCAATCGGGAAAAATTCTAGATGAAGCACCGATAATAACCTGATAAATCAATAAATCTGTGTACCTCAATTATACTCGTCGGGGCTATCCATTCTTGTATTGCTCTTATCTTAGAAGTATCAGTAGAGATTCCATCCTTAGAGAAAATATGGCTAAGAAAAGAAATATCTTGGATCCAGAATTCAAACTTTCTAAACTTCCCATATAATTCATTTCTTCTAAGCATTTTCAGAATAGTGCGCAAGTGATTTTCATGATATTTGTAGCTTTTTTAGTATACCAAGATATCATTAATAAATACCACTAAAAAGTCATCAAGAAATTACTTTAAAACTCTACTCATTGAATCCATGAAGATAGAGGGTACATTAGTCAATACAAAAGGCATTATTGTAATCTCATAATGCCCATATCAGGTTTAAAATGATGTCTTTAGAATGTCTTCCTTCTTTGCACACAACTGATGATATCCAGATCGATGGTAAATCTTTAAAAAATATTGAGCTCCATGAAGTTGGTTGAATAAATCATCAATGTGAGGTAGGAGATAATTGTTCTTTATTTTTATAACATTTATCTCCCTGTAGTCTATGCACAACCTCAAATATCTGTCTTTTTTCTTTACAAAAAGGACTGGGGATCCCCATGGAGAAACACTAGGGTGGATAAATCCATTATTATTCAATTCCTCTAGTTGTTTCTTTAGTTACACTAATTCCATAGTGGCCATTATATAAGGGTTCTTTGATATGGGCCTTGAACCAGGAATTAAATCAATGGAAAACTCAATTTCTCATTCTGGAGTATGTCCATGTAAATCCTCTCGAAACACATCAACATATTCTTGCACAATAGGTACGTCCACTATTCAAACATTCTTTTGTATAGGATCGAAATGATACTTATTGTAGTATAGGAATAATGATGTAGATTCTCAATATACAATAGGGGGGTGAATTGTATACTTTAAAAAAATTCTTTTGGAACTTTTAAATTTAGTAATGTTTAACAAAGATAAACAAGGTAAATTCACAAAACCTCTTAGATTTACAAACATTCTTGATTCTGAAAATTTTGTTCTGGAAATGAAACTTATGAAAAGTTTACAAAGATAAGATACTGCCTTAAAGCGTATAGAATCTTACTAATCAGATTATAGGTATAAGAAATTATAACATAGTTATACTTTCTTTAACAACCAAAATGCAGCAAAAAACTTGAAACAATACACGTAACAAGTAGCAAATCTTTTAACCCAAAGAGAAGGGTATCCAACAACCTTGGATAAAGGTCCCTTGATTTATACTTTCAAGAAATTCTATCTTACCCACAACAGGGTAAGAACTTGATACGAATATAGGAGTCTTTCTTGATATCCCCACAAGCCCTTGAACTTCAAGGTAGTTGGCACCTCAATCTTCCTATCCCTAGAAGCCCTCTAATGTACTCAGAAACATTCAGAGTCGCATAAAGAAATTCTGAACAAGATGTCCAGTATGCACAAAGCAATAAAGTCTCTCTCTCTAGAAAACACTTCAGAAGCATGTAATATCTAGATTGATCGACCGTTCATCAATGTTGTGACCTCTTTCAAATGAGATCATATTTATAGACACATCTTCAATGGTCTTCTCCCTCCTCCAATGATCATTTTTTTCATTGAATTTCAGAGGGACCTGTACAAGTTTCACTCAAACAACGGTTAGTTAGTAATAGAATGCATGACATCGTTTTATAACTCAAGAAAGAGTATGAAAAAATATTGTTTCCTAACCAAATCCATTTTTCGGAGTGAAAGGAAAAAATAAAAGTTCAGAGTCTAACCAAAAACTATTCGGTGTCTATAATACATGAATATTAGAACTCTGGCTTCAAAAGAATTTAGAACCTGAATTCTATATAATTTTGGAGTATGAATTTCAAGTAAATTTAGAGTCTGAATTCATAAGATTTTGGAGTCTGAAATCAGAAAGTTCAGAGTCTGAATTTAGAGAATTCGGAGTCTGAACTCAGAATGTTCGGAGTCTGAATTCAGAGAATTCAGAACCTGAATTTGGATCTTGAAAATAGAATTCTCTATATCAGAGTATTTATAAGATTCTAAGGTTTTAGTTATGAAATTGATTTTTATACTTAGAAGGAAAATGAGTTAGATTATAATATGAATCAATGAAAACATAGTAAGGATAAATTTCCATGGGGAAGGAAAATTTTCTTTATGAAAGAAAAACTAGGTAAGGATAAAATTTTCTTGAGGAAGGAAAATTTCCTCAAGGAAGGAAAATTTCCTTATCAAGATAAAACATAGGGGAAAATAAATTTTCCTCAAGATATAGTGTTTGTGATTTTAAAAAAAAGAATGGAAAAGTCATAAGGAAACGTTATTGACTCAACAATATCCCCCTTTTTTGAAAGCACAAACATCCTTACGAAAAAGAATATAAGGACATAGAAAATATTTTTCTGGACTTTGAAAATAAAACTTATCTCCCTTAACACATGGGTAATGATGAATATGACTAACTCCCCCTTAGGCTTTGGAGACACTAAGGATCGTATTCTTGATATCTAGATTGAGACTTAGAATTTTATTGTGTACAAAAATCTTCTTGGATAAGAACTCCATCTTAGATGAACTCCCCCTTACTTAGGGAAATTTCTTCTTTTACTTTTTATTCTTTTTTATCATTCCTTTCTCCCCTTTTGTGATTTTCAAAAAGGAACACAGGGAGTGAAAAAAAATGTGGTACCTGAAATATTAGTATGAAACAACCAAAAGATGAGCAACAAAAAATCTAATTAATATTGGAAAAAATTTATACAAGTAAGTAATAAAACAAAAGATCAGAACTGAACAATATTATCCTTCCTTATCCTTCGGCATCGACTTGTTTACTATGGTTTTGAGCTTCTTGAGCTCCTTGTGTTCTTCCTCTGCTTGTTTGAGAAGCTGATCCTGGTCTTCTGTTTTCTTCTCTAGGGTTTTAATTTTTTATTCCTGAGCCTTAAGAGATTCTTCCTGATCCTTTAGAACTTCTTCATACTTAGAATTTTTTTCCTAAAGTTCTATTCTAAGATATCTTTCTCTCTTCCAACTCTGAGCAACTAAATACAACTTCCCATTCAGATCTTTCACTTCTTGCATCCAAGAATTATGTTCCAGAGTTTTCTTTTCCTAAAATCTATTTGTGAGATCCTTGATCTTCACATATTTAGTTTCAAATTCATCCTTGACAATTTCTTGGAACTCATCAATAATTCTCATGTATTCTATAGTTTTCTTTGACCAGATGGTCATCTTCTTGTAAGAACTTTTTTGGACTTTGTATTTTATGAAAATGGTTTTGGAATCAGCCTCATGTTTGATGTACTTATCCATCACCATGGATACTAAATCTGATTTCTAATTTAAGGTGTGTTGAAGCATCTGGAATCTCGAGTCTATTCTGGGAAATATTGGTATAGTTCCAATGAGCTTCTTCAAAGACTAAACTATAAAATCATGTCCAAGAGAGGACGATTCCGAATTAGAGATTTTGATTGGTGAGTTTTCTTTTTCTAACTCAGTAGATTTACTCTTTAAAGAACCACCATCATCTCTCTTATTTACCACAACCTTGGTAGGTGTATCAACTACTACCTATTTTCTCTTATCAACCTTTGGAATGAGTTCCTATTGATCAGGAGATTCATGTTCACTATTAGATAGCTGAACGACTTTTTCTTCATCAAATTATTCCTTTTCAGCTCATGCCTCAGCATCCTCAGGTTGAATGAAATATTTATTTATGCTTTCTTCTTCAGATGGTTTGTCTACTTCATCTTCAACCTTCTATTCATCCTTCCCAGGAGTAACAAGTTTTGATGATTCGGATTGAGAGGTTCAAAATGATAATTTCTCATAAGGGCTTTCCTTATCGAGAAAATCCTCTACTTGTTTTATCATGTCTTTAGTATCACCACTGCCTTCTTTTTCTTCTTTTTCTTCCACTAATTTCTCTTCAACTTTTTTTGGAGTTACAAACTTCTTTCTTGGAGTCTTTGGTAAAGGTTCTATCAGGAAGGATTTTGGTACCAGAATATTCTCAGAAGCTTTCTCAGAAGCCTTGAGAATGGATTTAACTATTTCATCATTAGAAAACTTCTTCTTCTTCTTTTTCTCTTTCTTTTTATTTTCAAGTTCTTCAGCTGCCTTCTCCCTCAAGGATTTTGCTTCAATAGGATCCAATCCAAACATAGTCTCCCCTTATTTCTGATTTTTATTGTCTTCTCTCTATTTAGCCACAACCTCATCAGGATAGGATTTTTATTTCTTTGGATTTGGTGGTGTGGATTGGGTTTACTTAGCCATTGGGGTTTTTTCATTTTCTTACATTTTCTTCACTTTCCTCTTCCTTCCACCCTTTTTGGAATTCTCAGCCACTTCCTGTTTCTTCAACAAGGCTTCTGCCTCCTCCCTAATAAAATCATAAAATTCTTCAGATTCTTTAGAAAATCCAAATTTCATCCTTCTAAGAGTATCATCACTCAAAAATATGACTTTGGAATTTTTTGACTTAGATTTGCAAAATATTTTGAAGGATTATAGACATAAAACAATAATCATTGACAGAATGGCTGGATACATTATAATATGAGCCTTTAGATTTCCATTCTTTATGTTCTCAATTGTAACCAAAATATTCTTAACCAAGTTTATCTTCCTTAGGTTAACCAAGAAATCCAGAATGTACATATCACTTTTCTTCAAAGTATCCTTGTATCCTTTTCTCGGTATGATGAATCCTTGAAACCACAATTCAAGAATCTGATAATTTTTAGTCAGGTGAAGAATCTTCAGAGTCTTTACCTTTGAGAGATGAAGGTAATCCATGGCCTTTACCTCATTAAAACTTCCTTGAATATCAGGTAACTTATGAGAATAAAACTCAACTTCCCCTTAATAAGGAATAACAACCAAGCTTGTAGCCTTGGTGTAAGAAAGTGAATATGTCTTTCCATAGCACATTAAATAAAACTTACTCCTTCCTTCTTCCAGGAAAAAAATCATTGACTCATAGAATTCTATTAACAAATTCAGATATACCAAATTCTGAGCTTTTGGTTTTGAAAGGAAAACACTTTCCCACCCATTCAGCTTTATAGTCTTAGATATAATAGAATCATACATTCCAAAAAACTATGGATCAACTAACATTTATCTATATATCTTCCATTCATAGATTGGTTTGATAGTTGAAATATATTTGTAAGAGGAGTCTTTGGAAGAAAATCAGAAGTAAGAAAGATCTGAGATGTTTGGAACGGGCTTATGTAGGAGGGCAGAGCTTCAACATGCACGAGCTTGAGTTTAGATGTGGGACAACCATCGGGGGTCCTTTATATAGTCATTTTAGGTGATAGATTATCTTCCATACTCAATCCAATGGTTGAAAAAACTTCTGATCAGATGATATCCAGAAGGAAATTTTGATAGAATCTGATCTTTTGAGGGTTTTATAAGAAAAACATTTGGATTTATGAAAAAGTGAATATGAAACATTAAAAACAGATGAAAATTCCAACAAGTAAAACATGATTATGAAAATTTAATAAAGTAAACATACCTTTTGGATTGCTAGGAAGACTATTTGTGTTGAGGAAAATTCTTCTTGAAGAACTTTAGATTCTGAAAATTTTGATTATGAAAACTTTTAAAACAAAGAAAAATTTAGAAAACCTTCATTACAAAAATTTATAAAATCTTAATTTTAGAAAATATTCACTATGAAAAGTTTAAGTACAAAAATTTTCAATCAGAAAAATTTTAAGTATGAAAATTTTCATTACGAAAACTTTTCAGAATGAAAATTTTCATTACGAAAATTTTCTTTAATTTTTTTTAAAAAAAAATTAACTACTAATTTCTTTTAGAAATATAACAAACAAATGTACTCCTCTTATGAAAAAGATTTCCTTACTATAAGGAGATTGGTTTCAAAAAGAATTTAAAATGGAATATTACCTCACAATTATCATTCCTAACTTCTGTTTAATGTATTCAAATCTATCGGATGGTAAAGATTTTGTAAAAATATCATCAAGTTGATCTTGTGTTCTGATAAATTGAAGAATGATATCTCTTTTTTGTGTGTGATCAATAATAAAGTGATGCCTAATATCTATGTGTTTTGCATGAGAGTGATGTGAAGGGTTTTTACTTAAGGCAATGGCACTAGTATTATCACACAAAATTTGTGTTTTGGTAAAACTCATACCATATTCTATGAGTGCATGTTGCATCCACAACACTTGAGTACAACAACTTCCAGCTGTTACATATTCAGCTTCAGTAGTGGAATGTGATATTGAGTGTTGTTTTTTTCATGACCAAGAAACTAATGAATCTCCTAAGAAATGACTAGTTCCAGATGTACTTTTTCTATCCATTCTACATCCACCAAAGTTAGCATTCGAAAAACTTTTTAAAACAAAATCATTTCCAGAAGTATAAAAGAGTACTAGATCCATGGTTCCCTTTAAGTAGAAAAAAAATCATTTTCCCTGCCTTTAAATAATATTCCTTAGGATTGGATTGATATCTTTCACATAGGTATATTGAAAATATTACGTCTGGATGACTAGCTGTCAAGTAAAGTAGACTTCCAATCATACCTATAAAATATGTTTGATCTATTGGTTTCTCAGCTTCATCAAGATCAAGTGAATTTAAGGTACCAATGGGAGTACTTATACTCTTAGTTTTTCCATATCCATACCTTTTAAGATGTTCTTTAATATACTTATGTTGGGATATATAGATTCCTTCTAGTTTTTGAGAAATTTTAAAACCAAGTAAAAATGTTAACTCACCCATCATACTCATTTTAAACTCAGAATTCATTAGATCCACAAAGGAATCAGTGAAAGATTGCTGATTTGAACCAAATATATGGTCATCAACATAAATTTGAACAATCAAAACAATTTTCTTATCTTTCTTTATAAAAAGGGTTGGATCAGCATTTCCCTTAACATAATTATTTTGATGTAAAAATCCTATAAGTATATCATACCAAGCACGAGGGGCTCGTTTTCATCCATACTAAGCTTTGGTAAGTTTGTAAACATGTTTAGGATGCTTTGAATCTTCAAAACTAGGAGGTTATTCAAAAAAACTTCTTGTTGTACAGAACCATTAAGGAAAGCACATTTAACATCCATTTGAAAAAGTTTAAAATTGAATAATGTTTCAAAGGAAAGTAGAATATGAATAGATTCATGTCTAGCTACTAGAGCATAGGTTTCTTTATTATCTATTCCTTCTTTTTGATTATAGCCATTAGGAACCAATCTAGCTTTATTTCTTACTATGAATCCATTTTAATCACATTTATTTCTGAAGACCCATTTTACTCCAATAACAGAAGTTTCCTTAGGTCTTTCAACCAAGGTCTAGAATTTATTCCTTTAAAATTCATTTAGATCATCTTGCATAGATTTTATCCAATCATCATCACCTAAAGCTTCATCAGTGATTTTTGTATCTAATTGAGAAAGGAATGCTAGATGTTCTAGTTCATTTCTTAAGAAACTTCTAGTCCTTACAGGTTGATTTACATCACCAATGACACTATCAGTGGGATTATTCTTTAGAAACAACTTATTTGGGTTTTTTAAAACCTATTTATCAACATAGGGTAGGAAGTCTTCTGGGGTAAATGATTCAGAAATATTTTCCTGAACATTTTCCTTATCAGAAGGATCTTCTAACAAAGGTTGGTAATCAGTTTTTGAAAACACATCCGAAGATGTAGGTTGAGGTTGTTTAAAAACAAAAGGATCAGTTTCATCAAATTTGACATGTACTATTTCTTCAATAGTACAAGTGTTTCTATTGAAAACTCTATAAGCCTTAGAGGTTGTGGAGTAGCCTAAGAAAATTAGTTCATCAGATTTTAGTGCGAATTTGTGTATATTATCTTTGGTATTAAGAATGAATACCTTGAAACCAAAAACCTTTGAAGTAGGAAAGTCTATATTTTCTACCATTCCATAACTCATAAGGAGTTTCATTAAGAAAATGTCTAATCAAAACACGATTTATAGTAAAACAAGTAGTACTTACAAATTCAACCCAAAAATGTTTGTCTACAAAATATTCACTCAACATGGTTCTTGTTATCTCTTGAAGAATTCTATTTCTTCTTTAAACATCACTATTTTGTTGAAGTGTTCTAGGTGCTGAGAAATTATGAGTAATGTCTTTTCTACTACAAAAGGTTTCAAAATCAGAATTTTGAAATTCAACTCTATGATAACTATGAATAGTTATCAAAGGAAGGTTTTTATAATTTTTAACTTGGGATCTAAAACTTTTGATATAATAAAAAGCTTCAGATTTCTTTGCTAGAAAATAGACCCACGTAAATCTAGTGTAATCATCAACTAAGACAAAGAAATAATATTTTCCTCCAATGCTTCCAGTTTTTATTGGACCAAAAATATCCCTATGCACTAACTATAATGCATCAGTGTTTGAGACTTCACCAATAGATTTAAAACTTGATTTATGTTGCTTACCATATTGACAGGAATCAAAAACTTTTGAAGAATCAAATCTAATCTTCGTTAGATCCTTAACTAGTCTTTTCTTAGAGGGTTTTCATAGGTTCCTAAGATTACAGTTCCCTAACCTTCTATTCCACAACCAAGAATGATCTTCCATTGCACTAAGGCAAGGTAGGTGATTCTCGCTCAAATTTACCCAAGAGATGAATGTAGAACAGTCCTTGTAGTTTATCTTGGGTTATCGAATCCTCAGAGACCTAAGAAGAAACCTATAGGCACGTACATTCTATGGACTATTTTTGGATATGAAGTGGCCACCAAGGGTTGATTTTATATGGGTTTAAAGGATAAATAATAGATTTAAGTGAATTCAATTTAAAAGAATGAGTTGATCCTAGGTTATCTCTTGGGGTGGATTGGATGAATTACTTTTTTAATGATTTCAATTTCTTATAATTGAGATGGATTCATTTAAGAAGATAAAAAAAATCATCACTTACTGGTTTAATGCCTAAAAACACTAATACTAATCACCTATACACTTTAAGGATCAATGTTTTGATCACTCCAAGGTAGAGGTTCGTATTAGCACTTGAAATGTGTGACCTTAAATTCAATAAGGATGAAGATGTTTTAAAATCATAAAATAAAAATCTCATTTAAAAGAAGTGTTTAGCCATTAATGGAGTGATAAATAACATCCAATACAGCCCCTTGATACTCCTTTGGATCAACCCATAAAAGAGTTAGCCCTCCATTGATGACATGTCTTCAACGGAAGCGGGAAGTAGACTTACAAGGGTGGAATTGAAGAAGTAAAAACAACAACAAAAAAAGATCACTCCTTCGTTGTGTGATAAATATCACAAAGTATAGTGTGAATAAATTCACACCTTGAACCAACGGTATCAAAGTGATAAGTATAAGAACAGAATAAGAGTAAATGTAGAACTTTTATTAAGAAACTAAGTTGAACTAAACAACTTACATGAGGAAGAACGATTACAAACACAAAGCGGCAGCATAACACTACAATGAAACCAAGCACCCAAGATTCCTAAATCCTCCAACACCACTGCCTTAAATAGGAATTTTTGAGCCTTTGGGTCGAGCCTCCAACAGTACAATGCATCTCAATTAATTTTGGTAAGCCATAGGTGGTGGAAAGCTTGTGGAATTTGGACTTTTCCACATTTGATCCGAGGTGGCAGCCATCTTTCATCTACCGAACAGACGCGTTTGGATGACCTTCTAGATGGCCGAATCAGAGTGGTCCATAGAAGAGTAAAATGGAGCTCCGGATTTCTTCTAACTTCCTGTAACATATGGGTCCATTTGGAGTTGTGTATTACGAGATATAATCAAATTAGTGGGCTGTTTTTCTGGGCCGCAGAATCTGGCCCAGAACTGAATCTCTAACTTGGGGCGCCTTAATGACCACAATAGAGGCCGAATTAGCATTATCTCATGAAGAGTGATTTGTTCCTCAGAATTTCTTCTATAATAACACATAATTTGGGATTAATTGGGCCTGTATGTTGGGCTCCACAGTCTCATTAGTGGGCTGGTGTCCAATCTGCCTTCTCTAGAATTGCTTCCATTCATCTCCTAATATCTCCATCATCGTTTATGAATCATCCATTGATCCCTGAATGAAAAATATTCACATTTAAGTGTAGATATAGTTCCAAAAATATCAAATTAAAATATTGATAATTACATTACTTAGAATCATATGACTCATTGGGCCTAAATTGGTGTATATTAGGTATGATGTGCACAAATGATGAGAATGGATGTTCATAATGAAAATGCACTAACTCAGGACCATAAGATCAAAAATGAACATTTAATACCATTAAAATTTAATTAAAATAAATGTTTTTATTGGATAATCACACCCCCCAAATTGATATTTTATAGTCCCGAGCAAAATATATCTCAACAATATGAAATTTGAATTCCCTTTTCCAAAAACATTTTAATACACAATGTTCACCAGAAACCCATATACCAAACAATCATGAAAACCATCAAAATATTTTAATATAGGATAGTTTCATAAGCAAATCCCAATCCCATGCCCATTCCTTTGTTCAAATTCATTGCCATATTTCATCCAATATCAATTAAGTATGGGGATGTGTTGTGTATCACAATACACATGGGGGTTCATCTTTATTCAAAGGGGAAATTACGGAAGCGCTAGGTGGAATCACATTTCAATATTAAGATGAGTGTTCTTTTTTTTGTATAATTTTTTTTTTGTTTTTTTGTTTTGTTTTTTTTTTTTTTTCTTTTTGCAATTTTTTCATGGTAGTTGAAATTGCACTCAAAAGAGTCAACCCCTGTAGCGAGACTTTGCCGATGACTCCCAGGCTCAAAGACCTTAGGGCACCAAGTGAAGCCCACATACTCGGGCATCATCCCGAGTTAACTTAGACAAAAGCAAATTCAAATTACCAAAAATAGAGATAAAATTACTAACTATGGGCCAGACAACTATGGAGTCACGATCCCCAAGTGCCGAAAGCCACGCATTAGGTCATTTCATTACTCTACGCGCAATTTTTTTTTGAATACTCATATTATACTAAAATGATCACCAAACCTATGCTATTTATTTTGGGGACCCCATGAACTCAAACTAATGCCCCACTATCCAAAGGACGTTCATTGTGATCTTTTTTTATTTGGATGAAAATATAAACAGTGAAATATCACATTGGACAGCCACACTTTCCAAAATCTATGCTCATTAAATTATACAAGGATTAAAATCAGAATCAGGGCATGCTAAATTATTTGATATTCAGTTTCAAAGTGTGAAATTTGTATTACCATTTTCAAAGTTAAAAGAATATTTCCTTCCATTTACACATTTTTATTTTTCAAATCATTCAATTTTTTTTTTTTTACACGAAATCATTTTTTATTTTATCTCCCCCCAAAATTAAAATAACACTATCCCTAGTTTTTGAAGAAATGAAAATTTAGAAGGAGTAGAGGCAGATAATGGAAGTTAAAAAAGGAAATTGAAACTATGGATCATGGAATGAAATCACCTGGTGGTTGAAGTTGATGTTCTTGCTGCTCTAAATTAGTCCTTTTATCTCTTGGGGGATGTAGGCACCTCCTTGATTGAACATGTATTAACCAAAATAGTACCTGAACCATAAAAAGAAGAACAAACCAGACAAAACAAACAACACAATGACTTATTTAATTCCAAGTATCATCATTTTTTATGGTTTTTCCTATTTTTCTGTAGTTGTTTTTTTTAAATCAAACTAATGATATATTGTATTCTTTTAATTTTCTGGGTAAGGTATTACTTAGGGATCACACCGCGTGACACTGATGAATACGGTGCTCCCCTTTTATACCCATCCATACTCATAATAGAAGAACATGTTAATAGTCTTTTTTTAAAATATAAAAATGATTAATTAATCCTATTTAAAATATAAAGTTTATTAAAACAACAAAATGATAGGAAACATGAAAACCATGGGTTTCCTCCCATGCAATGCTTTTTTTAACATCGTTAGCCCGACATGGACCCTAAATCTATCAATTTTTTCCTTGTTCATAGGTTGGCTCAGTTAACTCAACCTCTATTTCCTGTTTATTGAATGATTCAATGAATGGTTTTAACCTTTGACCATTGACCTTGAAAATGTAACCACTTGTGGGATCTTGAATCTCTACAGCTCCATGGGGGAATACATGATGCACTATGAAAGGTCCTGACCATCTAGACCTTAACTTTCCCGGGTGTAAATGAAGTTTTGAACTATACAAGAGCACAAGTTTTCCCGGTTCAAAATGTTTGACGTTGATATTCCTAGATTGGTAGGCTTGAACTCTAGCTTTATTGATCCTTGAATTCTCATAATCCTCCATCCTTAGTTCCTCCAGTTCATTGAGCTCTAATTTCCTCTTTGTTCCGGCCAATGAGAGATCATAATCCATTTTCTTAATTTCCTAAAAGGCCTTATGTTCAATCTCCAATGTCAAATGGAATGCTTTACCATAAACCAACCTATATGGGGACATTCCTAAAATGGTTTTATATGCGGTTCTATAGGCCCAAAGAGCATCTAAGAGTTTCTCAGACCAATCTTTCCTAGAGGGGTTGACAGTTTTTCAAGAATTTGATTAATCTCTCTATTCGCTAACCCAGCTTGACCATTGGTTTGAGGATGGTATACAGTGGACACTTTATGAGAAATACCATACTTAGACATGAGTGATGCGAATGGGAGGTTGCAGAAATGGGTTCCTCGATCACTGATTATAGCCCTAGAAATTCCAAATCTTGAAAATATGTTCTCTTTCAGAAATCGAATAACAACATGATGATCATTGGACTTAGTGGGAATGGCCTAAACCCATTTTGAGACATAATCAACAGCTAAGAGTATGTAGAGGTATCCCCGAGAGTTCTGGAAGGGACCCATGAAATCAATTCCCCAACAGTCAAATATTTCAACCACTAAGATGGGAGTGAGTGACATTTGATTCCTTTTTGGGATGGGCCCTACTTGATGACACCTAGGACAACTTTGAAAAAATGTGTAGGAGTCCCTTGAGAGGGTGGGCCAGAAAATACCACCTTGAATAATCTTAGCAGATGTTTTCTTAGATGAAAAGTGACCTCCACATGCCTCACTGTGACGGAATTTAAGGATGGACTCTTGTTCAGATTCTGGAACACACCTCCTAATGACTTGGTCAGAGCAGAACTTATAGAGGTATGGATCATCAAACACATAGTGTCTAACATCAGAAACAAATTTCCTTCGAGCTTGAGTCCCTGAGAATTTTGGAATGACTTCTGTAACTAAGAAATTGGCTATGTCGGCATACCAAGGGCAGTCACTCACAGAGTATAGGTGTTCATCAAGAAATGAATCAGACATAGAAAGGTGATTTGAGTTGTCTTTGAATTCCATCCTAGAGAGGTGATCAGCTACAACATTTTCAACTCCCTTTTTATCCTTGATTGTGAGGTCAAATTCTTGTAAGAGAAGGACCCACCTAATCAGTCTAGCCTTAGAATCTTGTTTTTGGAAGAGGTATTTTAGTGCAGAATGGTTAGTGAACACAATGATGGGGGATCCTAAGAGGTAGGACCTAAACTTCTCTAAAGAAAACACAATATCAAGTAACTCCTTTTCAGTAGTGGTGTAGTTTATTTGTGCATCATTTAAGTATTTTCTTACATAAGAAATGACATAAGGAGTTTTATCACAACGTTGTCCTAACACAGCTCCAACAACAAAGTCACTGGAATCACACATAAGTTCAAAAGGAAGGTTCCAATTTGGAGATTTCATAATGGGTGGAGAGGTGAGAGAGTATTTGAGGGTTGAGAATGAACCCTCAAAGATTTCTGTCCAAACAAATAGAGCATCCTTTACTAAGAGATCACAAAGGGGAAGGGATATTGAACTAAAGTCTTTGATGAATCTTCTATAGACGCCAGCATGTCCTAAGAAAGACCTCACTTCCTTGACAGTTTTGGGTGATGGAAGGTGATGAATGATGTCAACCTTTGCTTTATCAACTTCAATCCCCCTACTCGAGACCAGATGACCTACAAAAAGTCCCTCTTTAACCATGAAATGGCATTTTTCCCAGTTTAAGACCAGATTCTTTTCTTTACATCTTGACAATACTCTCTCTACATTCTGCAGACATCCCTAAAATGTATCCCCAAACATAGAGAAGTCATCCATGAAGACCTCTAGAAGATCCCCTACCATGTCTGAGAAGATCCCTATCATGCACCGTTGGAAGGTTCCAGGGGCATTGCATAACCCGAAGGGCATGTGTTTGAAATCAAAGGTTTCGAATGGACATGTGAATGTAGTCTTCCCTTGATCCTCTAGGGAGACCTCAATTTTATTGTACCCCGAGTACCCATCTAAGAAACAGTAGAAGGCATGACCTGCCACTCCTTCAAGGACTTGGTCATGAATGGTAAGGGGAAATGGTCCATCTTGGTGAATGAGTTTAGCTTCCTGTAGTCAATACAGACCCTCCATCCACTACTCACCCTTGTTGGAAGAATCTCTCCATCCTCATTTGTTATCACTGTGATTCCAGCCTTTTTTGGAACCACTTGGATTGGACTCACCCACTCACTCTCAGCTATGGGATAGATGATACCAGCTTTTAACAATTACAGAAGTTCTTTCCTTACTACCTCCATGATATTAGAATTAAGTCATCGTTGAGGTTGACGACATGGTTTTGAATCAGATTCTAGAACAATCCTATGAGTCCCGATAAGTGGGATAATCCCAAGAATATCAGAAAGGGTACAACCAATGGCTTTCTTATGCTTCCTAAGGACATCTAGAAGTATCCTCTCATGATTGGCTTCAACAGAAGAATAAATGACAATAGGATGTGTTTGATTGTCCCCTAGGAAAGCATACTTGAGTGTAGCGGGAAGTTCCTTCAATTCAAGATCAGGTTGGTTCATAATTTCAGCAGAAGATTGGTACATTGGATCAAGTTAAATTTCTTTTTTTAGATTTTCATATAGGATTGATTCCCCCCATGTAGAAGTTTCAGCCACTAGATTGGCTTGATCATATTTAAGGAAGGAAATTGGAGTGGTCTCCATGAAAGTGGTTTCATGAAAGGTTTCACTGATTGTTGGACCTAAGACTTCTTCATAAGAGTAATTTGAAAATGATTCAAGCCAAGGAGATAAACTTCCTTCATATGAACAAAGGAAATCAATCTCATCCTGACTTAAACATACATCAAATATTCCTTGATGTTATATGGATTCATTATCAATGTTTCCTATCATGTTTAATTCATGAATTTCCTCGTCATCCTCTATTTGTGAGCTTTCATTATAAATGTTCTAGTCTAGACTCATGTTCCCAAAGGTGATGGTCGTGTTCCCATTTTGGACTCGGATAACAGAGTTGATTTTTGCAAGAAAATGACGGTCAAGGATGATTGGGGTTTTTTCCTTATTTCTTAAGTTTGGATGGTTGTCAAGGACAATGAAGTCAGCAGGGTAGATGAAGTTTTCAACCTTTACCAGAACGTCCTTTAAAATCCCCTTTGGAACCCTAATGCTACGATTAGCAAGCTGAAGTGTGAAAGATGTGGGTTGGAGTTCTTCTAGGCCTAACTGGAAGTAAACAACATATGGGATGAGATTGACACTAGCACCTAGGTCACAGAAGGCCTTGACAACTTTGCTCTCTCCTAGTTCAACATTGATGTAAGGGAAACCCGGGTCTTTCAACTTAGGAGGAATGGTCCCTTGAATGGTGGTACTCACATTAGCAGCCAAAAGGACTTGATTTTTATGTGAAATTTTTCTTTTAAAAGTACACAAGTCCTTAAGGTACTTTGAGTAGGTAGGTATGGTTTGGATTGCATCGAGAAGGGGTATGTTCAACTTGACTTGTGAAAAGATTTCCCTCAATGTTTCACTCAGTTCAGGCTTGGTTTTCCCCCTCATGCGTTGAGGAAATGGTGCAGGTTGTGGGGTTGTTTGTTGAAGAGTTGTTTCCTTGACAATGTTATCAGTTTCCTCAGTTTGATCTTGTGGTTCATTTGAATTTTCATCTAAGTTTGAATCTTCATGTGGGTTCTGAATTAGTTGTTCAGGTTTCTAAATTGATTTCCCACTTCTTAAAACAGTCACAGCCTTTAGTTGTTCATGAGTTGTTTGAGCACAACTTGACTCTCCCCTTGAAGTTGAGGATTCCACCACCTGAGTAGGCATGGGTGCCTTTCTAGTTTTATGATTTGAATTTCTTGTTTAAGGGAAGAGACTTCTGATTTCATCCTTTCCATTTGTTTTCACATTTGTTCTAGTAGGCTTTGTGGAACAGTTTGGGTGGGTGCTTGAGTAGGATGGTTTATCCCAGGGGGATATTTTAAAGGTGGGATGGTTTGTTGAAAATGGACCGGTGGCTATTGGTATTGGATAGGTTGGGTTTGGAACTGGTTAAGGGTTTGGTAGTTCTGATGGGGGTAAGGATTTTGTCCCTGTGGTTGGCTAGGTTGTTGGTTATCTTTCCAGCGGAAGCCTGGGTGGTCGTTATACCTAGGATTGAAGTTGTTTTGGTATTGAGGATTTTGAAAGTTCAAGGCATTTACTTACATTGCAGGTCCTCTTAAAAGAACATCATTGATGGATGGAATAGTTGGGAAGTTGGTTTTCTTATGGTCATGTTTGTCACAAATTGTGCAAACAAGTTCTATAGTTTGGATTTCATGGACTTTCCTAAGGTCTATCTCTTAAACCTTCCTAGAGAGTGCTGCGAGTTTAGCCCTAAGGGTTTCCTCTTCTCTAAGTGTAAGAGTTCCAGTAGTTCTTTGTGGATTTTCAGAATAAGGTGAAGTTCCCCATGTTTGGTTTTGTTCATAAAGGCTTTCTAGATACTTGTAAGCATCATTTGGGGCTTTGTTTTTAAATGTTCCATTACACATCATGTTAATGAATTGTTTGTTTCCCGAACCCAACCCTTCATAGAAAATTCTCACTTGTTCAGGAATAGAAAAACAATGGTGTGGAACCATGTTTAGAGTGTCTTTGAACCTTTACCATGTTTCATAGAATGAGTCTCCCTCTTTTTCAAAAAAGTTTTGGATACACTTTTTAAGTGAAATTGTTTTGTGGTGGGGAAAGTATTTTTTGTAGAATTCTATTTTTAGTTGGTCCCAAGAGTTTATGGATGATGGTCTCAAATTTTCTAGCCAATTTTTAGCTCTATCAGTTAAAGAAAAAAGTTATAGCCTTATCTTAGCAGATTCTAGTTGATGTGAGGGACACATGGTTTCTACAATGTCATTGAACTCCTTAATGTGCAGGTATGGCATCTCAGACTCCATTCCATGGAATGTGGGAAGGTGGTTTAGGACATGGGGTTTAAAGATGAAGTTGACATATCATAGGAAATTGTGTCTAATGCATGAGGGGGCATTGGTCCAGGAAGGTGTGAGGTAGTCATTCATGGTTTGATCAATTGCATTCCCCAAGTTTGGGGCTGCCTCATTTGGGTTTCCATTTTGGTTCCCACCCGGGTTTATGAGTTGGTTTCATTGAATACCTTCCATTGAAATGGGCTCAATTTTTGAATTGGGTGTGTTTGGAAGATTAGGATCTAATGGAAAGAGTTCCCTTGGTGTACTTGACTCCCCAACCCTAGGACTATCCACCCTAACTAGACGGTTTTATTGATCGCGGGTGTAGGCGGACATGCGCCAAAAGAAAAAAAATGAGAAAGGGACAAGACAAGAGAATTTGGATGAGAAAACAAGAAATGGGGGGAGAATATAATTGGTGTTTAGATGACTTACTTGGGTCCCCGGAAACAGTGCCAAAATTTGATTCTCGCTCAAATTTACCCAAGAGATGAAGGTAGAACGGTCCTTGTAGTTTATCTTGGGTTGTCGAATCCTCAGTGACCTAAGAAGAAACCTATAGACACATACATTCTATGGACTTTTTTTGGATATGAAGCGGCCAACTTGGGTTGATTTTATATGCGTTTAAAGGATAACTAACAAATTTAAGTTAATTCAATTTAAAATAATGAGTTGATCCTAGGTTATCGCTTGGGGTGGATTGGATAAATTACTTTTCTAATGATTTCAATTTCATATAATTGAGATGGATTCATTTAAGAAGATCAAAAGAAATCATCACTTTCTAGTTTAATGCTTACACACCCTAATACTAATCACCTATACACTTTAAGGATCAATGTATTGATCATTCCAAGGTAGAGGTTCGTATTATCACTTGAAATGTGTGACCTTAAATTCAATAAGGATGAAGATGTTTTAAAATCATAAAATAAAAATCTCATTTAAAAGACGTGATTAGCCATTAATGGAGTGATAAATAACATCCAATACAGCCCCTTGCTACTCCATTGGATCAACCCATAATATAGTTATCTCTCCATTGATGACATGTCTTCAACGGAAGTGGGAAGTAGACTTACAAGGGTGGAATTGAAGAAGTAAAAACAACAATAAAAAAAGATCACTTCTCCATTGTGTGATAAATATCACAAAGTATGGTGTGAATAAATTCACACCTTGAACCAACGGTATCAACGTGATGAGTATAAGAACAGAATAAGAGTAAATGAAGAACTTTTATTAAGAAACTAAGGTGAATTAAACAACTTACATGAGGAAGAAATGCGATTATAAATACAAAGCGGCAACATAACACTACAATGAAACCAAGCACCCAAGATTCCTAAATCTTCCAACACCACTGAATTAAATAATAATTTTGGAGCCTTTGGGTCGAGACTCCAACAGTACAAAGCATCTCAATTAATTTTGGTAGGCCATAGGTGGTGGAAAGCTTGTGGAATTTGGACTTTTCCACATTTGACCCAAGGTGACAGCAAGCTTTCATCCATCAACAGACGCATTTGTATGACCTTTTAGATGGCCAACTCATAGTGCTCCATAGAAGATTAAAATGGAGCTACGGATGTCTTCTAACCTCCTATAAAATTTGGGCCCATTTGGAGTTGTGGATTCCGATATATGATCAAATTAGTGGACTGTTTTTCTAGGCCGCAGAATTTGGCCCATAATTGTATCTCTAACTTGGGGCACCTTAATGACCACCATAGAGGATGAATTATCATTATCTACTGAAGAGTTATTTGTTCCTCAACATTCTTCTATCATCCCACAAAATTTTGGATTCATTGGGCCTGTATGTTGGGCCCCACAGTCTCATAAGTGGGCTGGTGTCCAATCTGCCTTCTCTAAAATTGCTTCCATTCATCTCCAAATATTTCCATCATCGTTTATGAATCATCCATTGATCCCTGAATTAAAAATGTTCACATTTAATTGTAGATATATTTACAAAAATATCAAATTAAAATATTTATAATTACATTCCTTAGAATCAGATGACTCATTTGGCCTAAATTGGTGTATATTAGGCATGATGTGCACAAATGATGAGAATGGATGTTCATAATGAAAATGCACTAACTCAGGCCCATAAGATCAAAAATGAACATTTAATACCATTAAAATGTAATTAAAATAAATTTTTTATTGGATAATAATTAGGTCTTGTCTCCTAAGGTCTTCTATGATTAGTGTGTGAACATTCTCTTGCCTATGCGCAGAAAGAACAAACTTTTCATTGGAATTGTGTACTAAGAACTTGTCATTCCTAAAATTCACGAGGTAACCTTCATCACATAATTGACTTATGCGAATGAGGTTGTGATTAAGACCCTTAAAAAATAAAACAATTTAAAATTAAAGTTTTTCCAAGAAGAACAATGTTACATATACCAATAATTTCCCCCTTAGCATTATCTTCAAAAGTTACTTTTCCTCCTTTCTTTTTAATAATCTTTTCAAAGAATTTTTTTTACCAGTCATATATCGGGAACATCTATTATCCATGTACCAAGTATTTTTGTTGGTACTTTCTTTGTTTTCCTGAAAATAAGAGTGTTAGACTTTCAGAACCCAAACTTTCTTGGACCTGGAAACTTCGGAAAGAAAATTTTTAGAAATCCACATTTTATTTGAAAAATAATCATTATAAAAACCTAAAGACTGAGTCTTTTTTAAGAAATAATTTTTTCCCGATGCCCAATACACTGACACTTAGTGCAGAATGGAGCACTTTGAGGAACAAAATAATTGTTACTAAAAATCGGTTTTGAACTTGTATAACCAAAACCATAATTATTCTTTAGAGGTCAAGTGTGGGAATACATCTTATCAATGTTTTCCTTACCTAAGGTAAAGTTTGAAAAACACTTCCTCAAGGAAAATATTTCTAAATTTAGTCTAATAACTAAGTTATTATTCTCAAAAACATCAGTTTTCATACTAGAGTTAAGCTTAAAAACATTTTTCTTAGAAATTACTTTTTCTAGATCCTTAGAAAGTTTATCCTTCTCAGAATTAACTTCTTCAAGGGTTTTTAAAATACTTTCAAAATCAAGGGTTTTCTTATCAAGATCATTAGAATGATATAATATTTCCTTAGTAAGAATTGAAATTCTATAATTTTCTTTATCAAACTTTTTCTTGACTTTAGAATTTTCATTCTTAAGGAGATTAACAAACCTAAAAACTTCTTCATAGGTAGGTTAAGTATTATCTTAATCAGAAGAATATTATTCATATGAGGATTCATAGTATTTACTATCACTATAATTATAATTCGAGGATACATTGGTGATGGATTTAGCATTGTGAACCTTTTCCATTAATCAATGATTTTTAATAGGTAGTCAGGCTATTAGACCAAGATTCTTTATGTCCAAAAGATTCATAATCTGAGGATTCATCATAAGAGTATCCATCGATGGAACTCCAAGTGTCATGAGCTTTCAAAACTTTCTTAGCTTTAGCTTTGTAGTACTTCTTTCTATTCCTATCTGAATTCTTTTCCTTTTTGTCTTTTCTCTTAAGAATAGGACAATATGGCCTTATATGTTCATCTCTTTTTCATTCATAACAAGTGACTTCAGAGTCTTTTTATCCTTTCTTTCTTTCTTCTTGTATCTATACTGAAAGTATTTCTTCCCAACTTTCTTGTTCATCATTCGAGAAATATTAGCTAGTTCATTCTCAGAATGTTCACTTTCACTTGATTCAAATAAAATAGTGACCTTCTTAGACTTAGATCTTGTAACTCTCTTAGTATCCTTGGATTTCATATGATTAGCGGTGGTTGTAAAAGCAGAACTTCCATTCCCATTCTTCTCCTTAAAATTGTCAGAATCTCTCTTCATTCTAGTCTCGTGTTGAAGAAGAGTTCCAAAAAGCTTATCAACAGTAATCTGTGAGACTTTCCTATTCTCATTTATATCTGTTCTCTTGGATTCCCACTCATTAGGCATGATGTCTATAATCTTGTCTACAAGTGCCTCGTCATCCAAACCCTTTTCACCCATGGATTGTAAGAAGTTGACAATAGTCATAAATATCTATTGTACCATACATATAGGTTCTCCATAAGGAAAGAAAAAACCATGGTACTCAGCTCTAAGCATAGCTCTTTTAGTTTAAATAACTTTGGAAGTATGAGAATGTGTAACATCAAGCTTCTTCCAAATAAAATTTGCGGCTTCCCAAGAAGAAATATGGATATATATATTCTTGGTCATGGAACACAACAATGTATTGTGTACCGTATAGTTTAGTTAATATTCTCACTTCTCTTGATTAGGATAAGTTCTGACTTCTTTATCAGGAATCTTGTAATCTCCAGTAAGCATAAAAAAGTTGTCCACTACACTGTTAATAACAAAAGTTTTCATACGATCTCTTTAATATTCATAATCATTCCCATAAAAAATTGGTGGTCTAGTAGGATTAAGATTGTCAATTGAACCAATATTCATTCCTTCCATCTCAAAGAAAATCTTTATACACAAACATGTCAGCAATAAAAGATTGTAAACAAGGATAAAAATATCCTAAACAAGGAAAATATAGAACAATGAAAAACTTGAGCAAGAAAACTTATATGTTAATATAAGTATTTCAGAGACCTACTCTGATACCAATTGTAGGATCGAAATGATACTGATTATAGTATTGGAATAATGATGTAGATACTCAATATACAAGAGGGGGGAGGGTGAATTGTATACTTTAAAAAAATCTTTGGAACTTTTAAAGATGGTAATGTTTACCAAAGATAAAGAAAATAAATTCACAAAACCTCTTAGTTCTAAAAACATACTTGATTCCAGAAATGTGGTTCCAGAAATAGAACTTAAGAAAATTTTAAAATGATAATATTATACCTTAAAGCATATAAAATCTCACTAATCAGAGTACAAGTATAAGAAAGTATAATATAGTTATACATTCCTCAACAACCAAAATGCAGAGGAAAACTTGAAACAATAAATGTAAGAAATAGTAAATCTTTTAACCCAAAGAGAAGTGTATCCAACAACCTTGGATAAAGGTCCCTTGATTTATACTTTCAAGAAAGTATGTCTTACCCACACCAGGGTAAGCCCTCGAAAAGAATATCAGATTCTGCCTTGCTATCCCCGCAAGCCCTCGAAGTTCAATGTAGTCGGCACCTCTGTCTTCCTATCCTTGGAAGCCCTTGAATGTACTTAGCAACATTCAGAGTCACACAAAGAAATTCTAAACAAGATGTTCAGTATGCATAAATAAATAAAGCCTCTTTCTCTAGAAATCACTTCATCTGCATGTAATCTCTAGATTGATCAATTTTTCATCAACGTTTTGAGCTCTTTCCAATGAGATACTATTTATAGGCGCATCTTCAACAATCAGATCCATCCTCCAATAGTCATATTTTCCTTGAATTTCAAAGGGACCTGAACATGTGTCACTCAAAGAATGGTTAGTTAGTAACATAATGCATGTCATCGTTTTATAACTCAATCAAGAGTAAGAAAAAATATGGTTGCTTAACCAAATCCATTTTTCGGGGTGAAAAGAAAAATAAAAGTTTGGAGTCTAACCAAAAACCATTCAGTGTCTATAATACATGAATATTATAATTATGTCTTCAAAAGAATTCAGAACCTAAATTCTATAGAATTCTGAAGTCTTAATTTCAAGGAAATTCAGAGTCTGAATTCATAAGAATTCGAAGTCTAAACTCCGAAAGTACAGAGTCTGAATTTAGAGAATTTGCAGTCTAAACTCAGAAAGTTCGGAGTCTGAATTCAGAGAATTCGGAACCTAAATTCAGATCCGGAAAATATAATTCTCTATAACTAAGTATTTATAAGATTATAAGGTTTTAGTTACGAAACTAAATTTTTATACTTAGAAGGAAAATGAGTTTGATTATAATATGAATCAATGAAAACATGGTAAGGATAAATTTCCTTGGAGAAGGAAAATATTGTTTATAAAAGAAAAACTTGGTAAGGATAAAATTTTCTTGAGGAAGGAAAATTTCCTTAAGGAAGGAAAATTTCCTTATTAAGATAAAACATAGGGGAAAAGAAATTTTCCAAAAGATATAGTGTTTGTGATTTTCAAAATAAGAAGGAATGGAAAAGTCATAAGGAAACCTTATTGACTCAAAATTTTCCTCACTAATAATTATTTCATTCTCTTCCTCCCCAATATTTGGATTTAGTAGAGCTACTGGGGGTGGATCTAGATAAGAATCAGGTGGTAATGTTTCTTCTCTAAAGATAAGGTACTCGTTATCATCATAAAAAATGTAACCTCTTTATTCTTACAATAAATTTTTGCATCATGGTCCGAAAGACAATCCATTCTGAGGATTATATCAAATTGAATCGTGGGTATGATGATGAGATCAGCAGATAAAAAACATTTATATTCCCTAATAGGAATCGATTCAAAAAACATTGTTGTGATGATAATTCCCTTAGGATTTTTTACTAACAACTGCCTTGTTATGTCAAATTGAAAATATCTAATTTTCTTAGAAAACTGGGAAGATATGAAGCAATGCGATGATCCAGAATCAAATAAAGCATTGGTTAAACTTGAGGAAACCATTAAATTACCTGCCACCACATCTTCTAGAGCTTCAACCTCAGCAGTAGTGATTTCATAAGCTTGGCCTTGGTCGATTGTCCATTTCTGAGGTAAGTTCCTTTGGCTCTTAGTAAATTCATTTACATATTGTCCATTTTCTCTACAATTGTAGAATTCAACATTGACAACCTCTTTCTTTCCCTTGAAATCAGGAGTTTGTTTTCCTTTTTCACCACACTTCTTACAGACTCCCATTCCCTTCAGGTAAGTACTGAGGTGTTTCTTCCCACATTCACCATAGTATGGATATTCAACTTTACCTTCTTCCCCTTATTTCCATTTCTAGAGTGATCAACATATCTCTTCTTCTTTTTCTTTTCTTTGAAGTCATAAGACTTAGAGAATTGATTTTCTACCTTGATAGCGCATGAAACAATATCTTCATACAATGAGAAGGATTATGAGACTAATTCTCGATAGAGAAATGGTTTTAACCCATCAAAGAATTCATCAATATTACTCCTTGGGTTACATATATAATTTTTTGCATGCCTTGCTTACCTTGTAAAATTAGCCTCATAATTTGCGATATTCTCATCCTCCTTTTGCCTTAGACTTAGAAATTGTCTTCCCATATCCACTAAATGGTCATGAGGAAAGTATTTTTCTAATAATATCTCTTTAAACTCCCTCCATTCCATGTTCGATACTTCTTCATCTTCCTTTGTGTTTTGGATTAATGACCACAATTGATCTGTATCTCCCATGAGGTGATAAACTGCCATGACAAATTTTTCCCTTTTTCTACACCCCAAAGCATGAAATATTTTCTCTAAGGAATTTGTCCATTCCTCAGCTACTAATGGATTTGTACTCCCATTGAATGTTGGTGGTTTTTTCCTCATGAAGCGGTATAATGTTGATCCTCCGCATTGTGGATCAAGGTGCTCCATACGAGTAAGTTTATTATTCACAACCTAAGTGAGTTGTCCCAGTATGGTGATAAGCTAATCAGCACCAGTTGTATCACCATATCCACTATAATTATCTTGAGTAGGAGGGAAATCCTTACATGGATTACGCGCATTGATACAGTTTCCATTCCTTCCACTAGTTTCCATTTCTAAATAATGGAATACACTAGATTAGTTTATGAATCAAAATACATAATTCCAAACTTATAAAACACTTAACATAAATTGAACAATTTATGGATATAATCCATAATCATAAAAAAAATGTTTTCTTTGAGGAGGTATATACTCATAAATCCTTTATAATGGTTTGTAAAAAATGTGAATTATCCTAAGCATATCCCCTGGGAGTGTCATAACCAAGAGTGCAACAAGGCTCATTGTTATATACCAGGATACCCTAGGTCAAGCCTGAAACTTCTTGTCAGAGTTTTCACTTCTAGGTACATTTGTGCCAGAGCTGCCTCTACCTGCTCGTATTCAGACAGGGGTGTATTGCTTGGAAAATACACAAAATATCTACATTACAAACATTCTAGGAAGTTCTTCTATACCAATCCTCAAAGTCTATCATAGGGTAAAATTCTCTAATAAGAGTTTATATAAATTTATTTTCCATGGTTTGTACTAAACTTCCTCTAATGCCAACTGTAACACCCCGACCCCAGTTACCCAGAGTCGGTACATTATTACATAACATTGGAATGATCATATGGGATCAAATCCCGAAATACTGATCAGTTTAGTAGCCTTGGAAGTACTAGATACATTCATAAGTTTTACATTACATTATAAAATTAAAAACAACAACAACATTGTGTTCATTGACCACATTCATATCCCTTAGACTATCCCTACATATCAATCATAATATACTTCTTCATATCCTAGGAAAAATAAAACATAAAAATGGGTGAGCTCAGATACTTAGTAAGGATAATAATATATCGGAAACTTTCATAAATATGCATAAACATTTAAGTCAATTTATAAGACTAAAACATATTCCTTTTAAACATACAATTCTGTATAATATGGCCAATATAAATCAAATAATTCTATTTACTTATTCACATGGAAATTCTACTAGTCGAATAATCACATGCAATATCTATATCCAATTTCATAATGATGGAATGCATAATTCCATACTTCATATCCACAGAGTCAAGACCTTGTGCCAAGAATACAAATAAAATTTTTTCAAGGCCTTGTTCTAAGACACTAGTTTGTCTCATGAGACTTACCGATGCATCAGGAAGCTATAGCAGGCTCCACCTGTCACTTACTAAGTCCAATTCATTCCTCAAATGAAAAGGATTAAACATAACATAAACATTCGTATTAAAACTAGCATATGAAATGAAAATACGTTATCTAAAATCTATGAATGGTGAAAAAATAACACATCCAAAGTAAAACATATTACAAAACCTTCAATACAATATGGAAGATTTATATCACAAAATTCAACTTCAAACAAGCTTAAAATCCATCAAAGGATGTTGACATAGATGAAATCAAAACATTTTGTAAAGAAATATCTTTTTCTATTTTGAAATAATTTAAAATTTATATAATTAAAAAAGAAAACATTTATTTTGAAAATATTCTTATAATAATTTATGGTAAGCTTCAATGATGTTATAACAGCGGAAAATAGCCACACTTTGTATATAAGTTAAAAAAGACATTCTTACCTTAATTTTGTTGAGAAGGTCATAAAGTACTTTATTTAGAAAATGATGGAAAGATTACTTTCAAAACATATATGGTAAAATAAGGGTATAAATGAATTTAACCCATAGTCTAGTAAATAGTAAAAATATTTTGAATTAAAATTTTTGGAAAACACAGATGTGAATGATAAAGAGGTCTCAGTAGAAACTTACGTATTAACAACCTCAGATAAGTAAAGAGATTGTAGAATTATCCCTTACCTTATACTTTTCCTTATTCGATGGTCTGTTAACCTCCTGTATAATAGTTAAAAAATTGTTATTAAATTTTACGAGAACAATAAATATGATATCATACATGATCCTATAATATTTCTTTGTTAATAATACTTATTTGTTAATAATATTTCAGTAGTATCATCGTTTCAGGTGTTAACTGATTTGTTTTCCTCTATATGTCTGGTTACTTAAGCCATGTTTTTTATGGATAGGATATATTTTATTTATATACATAATGATATTATGTTCCTAAAAATTATTTTAATCATAAAATGAAAATTATTCTTGAATGATTACAATGGGGAATGAATGTCATCACGTTCGTGGATACGATAATCCGTACGTACGCATGAGCGAAAATATCATTATATTGATGGTTAAATAGTACGTAATTGGATGTTATATCATATATAAATAATCATTAACATGTTATATTTATTATTTAAATTATTTATACTCATTATTATACCCATCCAAATAATGAAGTGCTTGAATAACAAACTACACCACGACGTGGAGACGGTAAGCTGTACGTACGCACGTATGGTGACTTTGTCATTTATAGGATGGGTAGAATAATGAATATGGTTGTAAAATATTTATAATAACATCATATTATGTATAAGGTACGAAATTTATTATTTTTGTATAGAAACAACAAAGAAATAGGAAGTGGAAGAATAAAAGAAATTGAAAGAGGATGGTGAAATTATTACCTCTTCTTCGGGTGTTTCTTTTTTGAGTTGATCAAAAGGGCTCCTTAGGTTTACTTTCTGATAAAAGTAAGGCCTCTAGGTTGAAGGTGGTATATTTTAATGAATATTTTTTCAGGTTTTGGCCGAGCCAAATGGCTTTGGAGGTGTGAAATTAAGAGAAGGGGGAGTACCCTTTTATAAGAGAGGTGTGGGTCACTTTAGCAAAATCTTGAAATATTATTTTATAATAATTTTTTTTTTTTGGTTTATAATGGATCCAAAATGATTTATTTAGAGTATAAGGTAGGTATGGGTCGAAAACCTCTCAACCAATAGGTTTTATACAGGTTTTGGTAACCATATTAACCTTATCATTTATATTTAATACTTTGTTAAATTGTTTGACATTTGCCATGTCTCTTTGTATTTATATATTATATGGTTAATAAACTTACTATAACAAGACAATGGAAACCTATGTGGTTCATTATTAATATATATAACCTTATATAATTTCTTTGGCCAAACCTTATATTTTTAGAAATTTTTTATCAATTAATAATATAGTATTTGTTTTACAAACTCAATTATGTCAATTTTGACACTATTTAGTATTTGATTTTTTTTGAAAGCCATAAAAACTTTATCACATCAAATAAAATTTATTTAATCAACCCTAAAATTTCATATTAACCTATAAAATTATATTTTTTCATCATAAGTTCCAATTTATATTTATTTGGTTATTTATAATATCAATTATTTTAATATATCATTATTAAAGTAATTACTGCATCATCATTGTGTCATAAATAAGTTAAATTATTTAATGTATAAAAATTAAAAATAAAATAAAATTGTGTAGGAAATATTTTAATATTTATAATGAATATTTATAGTCAAATTTATATTGTGTGTAACCTTATATTAAAAATGGTTTAGTTATTAAACTTTGAATTTAAATCTTTTAACCTTTCCTTAAATAAAATAATAATAAATGTCCTAATCTAATCCAAGTGGACCAAAGAGGATAATATTTTATTCCTAAGGTTTTTTTGGTCTAAATAAACTTATCCAATAGAATTAGGACATGCGTTAGAGTAATTATAATATCATTTTACCCTTAATTACCCTATTTACTTTTAACTGTGAAAAATAAAAGTCAAAAGTTACTATTAACTAAAAATTATTTTCATCTTATTGAACCACATTTTACTTACTGATTTCAATCGTGTCTCTTGGATTTTTGAAATTCAACTTATAAAAATGGTAAAATTAAGTTTTATGTCAATTTGAAAATGCTCATAGAAGGTGGGTAAAAGACAATAAAAAGTTCAAGAAAATTTTACATTTCTAAACTTATTATAAAATGACTCCAATGAATTAAATTGAACATATATTGGTATTATGTATCTATTTTTACCTAAAATAAATTAAAATAAAATAACTAATTTCATAAATAAAAAACCAGTTTTAAACAATAACGCAAAGTTTTTCATTATTCATCAAAAATTGAATGTTTTCAGAAAAATACCAAAAATTCACCCTAAGCTAATTTTGATATTCCAAATTAAAAAATGAAGTCCATTTTGAAAAATAAAATATATAAAATTTCAAAAAAAAATTATTACTATTCATAACAGCTAGTTTGATTGGTCATGGTGTGTTAAAACTCCAAGTTGCGTACAACACAAGCTACCACATTATTCAAAGGGAAACATACCGTGGAAGATTTGGATGTTAAAATAATTGTTTATCCCATATCCTAGGATTTTTGACAATGGGTTCAGGTGAATTTGATTACAACAAGGGATACTAGTTCCTTTAGAATCCACCATTTTTTATATTAAATAAAATAAAATTAAAGGGGTGGGGTTGCTTATTCTGTGGGCACACATAAAAAAACATGGAAACAAGTGGCTTATTGAGGAATCCACTAGCCAGGGACGCCACAGACACATCCCATGTCGCCTCTAACCTCCTCTTGAAACCACTTGTATTGCCTCTACGTCTGACCACTTCCCTAGCATACTCCACCATTGTCTCCACCTAGAAACATTTACTGACTTGACCCATTGCTCGTGCTCTGAATAGATGAAAACCACCATGGCCCGTCTACCATCCGTGACTAATTCTATTGTGCTCTAACTATCATCGATCTCCCTAACCTTCAACTCTACATCACCTCAACCCAAGACCCCCTCTATATGAATGCCTCGCATCAGGATGTGGCTTCCTGACCATATCTTGGTTGATGTCCTCTATCCCGTTGGTGCATGTGCTTCCCTGGTCAAATCCAACCTCCCCACTAGTGTGGACAACTAGGACACATGAGCTACCTCCTTTAAATGGTGACTGACCACCATCGACGCTAGGTTCCTCCACCCCATCTATGACCATTATTCTAGCCATGGTACCCCTTACCATGATTGTCCAACCCACAGGTCCATCACGCTCCCACAAGACTTGTTTGACCTGACCCACTCTACAATGGGTCTAGGTGGGTCTGCCCAATTCAGAATGGGTTCGGGTGAGTCTGTTTGAGATAGGAAAACATTACACGTGTTCTTCCTGGCCCAGAATAAACCTTCTTGAGTTCGGCCTGACCCGCAATTGGTCTGTATAGGGTTTCTTGGCTCAAAATTGTTTAGTGAAACCAAAAAACAATTTATTAATTTTTGGATTAAAAATAATGATTATTTTATTATTTAAAATTATTAATTTAATTTAGGAATAAAAATAAATTTATAATCTTATAAAACACATTAAATTATTTGAATTTATTAATTCATTTAATTTCTATTTATGTCCTTGAACTTTAAATTTATTACTTTTTAATTTTATCATATATTTATTTTATATAATGACTGGTCTTGAGCAGCGATTGACCCCATGTTTGTTAGGATTATTTTGTTTAAATATTTATTGCAACTACATGTGATGTTTGTAATAATTATTTATTTATTGATGGTCTGTACATCATAGATTTTTATTCAATATGTATAAGGGCCTGCATGTCCATTCATATCTGTATATATATTGCGCATCTTGAGACCCCCTTGCCTATGTGAAAGTATACTTTTATTATTAATGATGACACTATAAGATGTGGATCATGCTAAGACAAGGTCATAATGCAAACGATATGGGGAAACAATGAACCAAGGACGAGATGCAATACAAGTCAAGATCCGACTTAGGTATGATACCCATAGGTCATAATTGATCTATTTAGTTTAAATGAATTAAAATTTATTATATTATCAAGATAATTTGATTGTTTTTTTCCTTTTCTCATTGTTTATTATTTTATGCTTTTTCATGTTTGCGATATCACATAAAAAATAAATAGGTAAAATTTCTGGAGATACAATGAATGTATTCTATTAAATTAATATTCTGTTGTGAGTGTGGAAATATAGTATAAACATATTTAATTGAAAAAGATTAAATTAATAAAAAAATATTAAAAAAACATTGAAAAGAAATATTAAGTCACAAACGTATTCCACTGTTTGAATTTGAACAAAACTGGGTGTATAAGGTGCTTGTTAGCCCTAGTTGAGGGTGAAACCCACTACCAGGGAGTTATTATAAGAGTGGTGGGTTTACATAACTAATGATGGAAAAAAATAAGTATTATTTCTAGATTATTTTATATTTAGAGTCAATTGTTAAGTAAATCATGTTTAGGATTTTAGAAGACGGGACTTCACTCAACAGATCAAGGAGCCGCGAGTTAATGTTGTTTTCCTGCCAAAATCCTACCATGAAACTCAATAAGTATTTGATTAGCCACTAAATGAGGCTAATATTCATTGTTAATATACATAATATTCATGTGCTTTATTATTAATAAACACCATTTTAGTAAATTTTACACTTTGAGCATCATCTCACATTATGATTGTAATTCCTTCTTAAAATGCACTATTATGTGGTACATTTTTGAACATCATTTAAAGTATCAAATGATTCATTTGATTTTAAGGAATTTAATTATCCATAATTTAATTTGATATTTTGGTAAATTGATCTAAACTTAAATATGAACACGTTTCATTCAGGGATCAATGGATAATTCATGGAAGAAGATGGGGATATTTTATGATGAAAGGAAGCAATTCTAGAGAAGGAAGATTGGACACCATCCCACTGATGAGAATGTGGGACCCACATTACAAACCAAATTAATACCAAATTTTGTGGTATGATATAATACATATATAGGAACAAATACTTATTCTGGAGATAGTGCTAATTAGGCTTCCTTGGTGGTCATTAAGGTGGCCCAATATTGAGATAAAATTCTGGGCCAGATTCTGCAGCCCAAAAAAATCCTACTAATATAATAATATCTCGGAATATACTGCTCCAAATGGGCCCAATGCTTACATGAGGTTATTAGACATCTGGGGATCCATTTTCATCTTCTATGGATCACTCTACTTCGGCCATCTAGAAGGTCTTACAATCACATCTGTTCGATAGATGAAATCTGGATGCCACCGTGGGTCAAGGGTGGAAAAATCAACTCTCCCTCAACATTCCACCCACCTATGGCCTACCATAATCAATTGGGATGCTTTTTAATGTTGGAGGCTCGACCCAAGGCTCTCAAAATGACTATTTAAGGTAGTGTTTGTGGAGGAGTTGATCACCTTTGAGCTTTGTTTCGTTTTAATGTTATGCTACCAATTTGATGTTGTAATCACATTCCTTTAATTTTAAGTTCCTTGAATTACCTTAGTTTCTTTATAAAATTTCTTCATATTCTCTTTTTATATTCTTATTCTTATCACATTGATACAGTTATTTCAAGGTGTGAACTTTTTCATACCAAACCATGTGAGATTATCACACAATGGTGGAGTGATTTTTTTATTATTTCTTTTTACTTCTCCAATTCCTCCCCCAAGAGTCTACATTTCGCTTCCATTGAAACCATGGGATCAATGGAGGGATAACCCACTTATGGGTTGATCCAAGGGATTATAAAGGGGCTGTATTGGATGTTATTTATCACTCCATTAATGGATAATTACTTCTTTTAAATGAGATTTTTATTTGATGACTTTAAAACTTCTGCATCCTTATTGAATTTAAGGTCACACATTTCAAGTGCTAATAAGAACCATTACCTTGGAGTGATAAAAAATATGATCCTTCAAGTTTATAGGTGATTAGTATTAGGGTGTGCAGGAATTAAACTAGTAAGTGATGGTTTTTTTGATTTCTTTAAATGAACCCATCTCAAATATAAGAAATTGAAATATTTTTACAAGAAAAAGAATGCATCCAATACAGCCCTTGTAATAACCTAGGATCAACCCTTCTCATAATTTGAATTCACTTAAATCTCATAGATATCATTAAAACCATATAAAATCAACCCAATGTTAGCCACTTAATAGTCAAAAATAGTCCTTAGAATGTACGTGTCCATAGGTTACTTCTCAGGTCTCCGAGGATTCGACAACCCAAGGTAAACTACAACGACTGTTCTACCTTTTTCTCTTGGGTAAATTTGAGCATTAATCAAATTTTGGCACCGTTGCCGAGGTCCCAAGTAAGTCATCTAAACACCCATTATTTTCTCCCCCATTTCTTCTTTTCTCATACAAATTCTCTTACCTTGTCCCTTTCTCGTTTTTTTTTCTTTTGGCGCATGTCCACCTACACCCACGATCAATCAAACCGTCTAGTTAGGGTGGATAGTTTTGGGGTTGGGGAGTCAAGTAAACCAAGGGAACTATTTAAATTATATCATAATCTTTCTAATACTCCAGAGTCAAAAATTGATCCCATTTCAATGGAAGGTCTTCAAAGAAACCAACTCATAAACCCGAGTGGGAACCAAAATGGAAACCCAAATGAGGCAGCCCCAAACTTGTGGAATGCAATTGATCAAACCATGAATTACTACTTCACACCATCCTAGACGAATGACCCCTCATGCATAATACACAATTACCTAGGATATTCCAACTACATATTTAAACCCCATTTCCTAAACCACCTTCCCACATTCCATGGAATGGAGTCCGAGATGCCCTACCTTCACATTAAGGAGTTCAATGACATTGTAGAAACCATGTGTCCCCCACATCAACTAGAATCTGCAAAGATGAGGCTATTTCCTTTTTCTTTAAAGGATCGAGCAAAAAATTGGCTAAAAAATTTGATACCATCATACATAAACTCTTGGGACCAATTACAAACAGAATTCTACACAAAATACTTTCCCCACCAGGGACCATTTACAAATAGAATTCTACAAAAAATACTTTCCCCACCAAAAAATAATTTTAATTGAAAAGAGCATCCAAAAGCTTTTTGAAAAAGAGGGAGAGTCATTCTAGGAATCATGGGAGAGGTTCAAGGACACTCTAAACATGGTTCCACACCATGGTTTTTCTATTCCTGAACAAGTGAGAATTTTCTATGAAGGGTTGGGTTTGAGGAACAAACAATTCATTGACATGATGTGTAATGGAACCTTTAAAAACAAATCCCCAAATGATGCTTAAGATTATATAGAAAGCCTTTCTAAAAAAACCAAACATGGAGAAAATTCACCTTATTCTTATAAGACACAAAGAACTACTAGAATTCATACACTTAGAGAAGATGAAATCCTTAAGGCTAAACCTCCAGCACTCTCTAAGAAGGTTGAAGAGATAAACCTTAGGAAAGTCCATGAAATCCAAACTGTAGACCTTGTTTGCACAATTTGTGACAAACATGACCATAAGATAGAAAAATACCCAACCATTACATCCATCAAGGATGTTCTTTTAGGAGGACCCCCAGTAGAAGTAAATGCCTTGAACTTTCCAAAACCTCAATACCAAAACAACTTCAACCCAAGGTATAATGACCACCCAGGCTTCTGCTGGAAAGATAACCCACACCCTGGCCAACCACAGAGACAAAATCCTCACCCCCATCAGAACTACCAAACCCATAACCAGTTCCAAACCCAACCTATCCAATAACAATAGCCACCGGTCCATTTTCAACAAACCATCCCACCTCTAAAATTTTCCCCTAGGATAAACCAATCTTCTCAAGCACCAACCCAAACTATTCCACAAAGCCTACTAGAAAAACTATGAGAACAAATGGATAGGATGAACTCGGAAGTCTATTCCCTTAAACAAGAACTTCAAACCATCCAAACTGGAAAGGCACCCATGCCTACTCAGGCGGTGCCATCCTCAACTTCGAGGGGAGAGTGAAGTTCTACTCAAACAACTCACGAACAACTAAAGGTTGTGACTATTTTAAGAAGTGGGAAATCAATTGAGAGACCTAAACAACTAATTCAAAACCCACCTGAAGATTCAAACTTGGATGAAAATTCAAATGAACTAAATGATCAAACTGAAAAACACGATAACATTGTCAAAGAAACAACTCTTCAACAAACAACCCCACAACCTGCACCATTTCCTCAATACATGAGGAGGAAAACCAAGTCTGAATTAAGTGAAACATTAAGAGAAATATTCTCACAAGTCAAGTTGAACATTACACTTCTTGATTAAATCCAAACCATACCTGCCTACTCAAAGTTACTTAAGGACTTGTGCAATTTTAAAAGAAAATTTTCACATAAAAACCAAGTCCTTTTGGATACTAATGTGAGTACCACCATTCAAGGGATTATTCTTCCTAAGTTAAAATAACTGGGTTTCCCTTACATCAATGTTGAACTAGGAGAGAGAAACATTGTCAAGGACTTGTGTGACCTAGGTGCTAGTATCAATATCATCCCATATGTTGTGTACTGCCAGTTAGGCCTGGAGAATTCCAACCCACATCTGTCACACTTCAACTTGCTGATCATAGCATTAGGGTTCCAAAACAGATTTTAAAGGATGTTCTGGTAAAGTTTGAAAATTTCATCTACCCTTCCGACGTCATTTTCCTTGACAACCATTCAAACTTAAGAAATAAGGAACAAAACCCAATCATCCTTGGTCATCCTTTCCTTGCAACAATAAACTCTGTTATCCAATTCCATCATTGGAACATGACCATCACCTTTGGATACATGAGTTTAGACTTGAACATCTATCATGCAAGCTCACAAATAGGGGATGATGAGGAAATTCATGAATTAAACATGATAAAAAGTATTGATAATGAATCCATAGAACATCAAGGAATATTTGATGGATGTTTAAGTCAGGATGAGATTGATTTCATTTGTTCAAATAAAGGAAGTGTATCTCCTAGGCTTGAATCATTTTCAAATTGCTCTTATGATTAAGTCTTAGGTCTAAAAATCAGTGAAACCTTTCAGCAAACCACATTCATGGAGACCAATCAAAATTCCTTCCCTAAATCTGATCAAACCAATATTGTAGCTGAAACTTATATATGTGGGGAATCAATCCTATCTGAAACTCTAAAAAAAGAAATTTATATTGATCCAATGTCCCAATATTCTGATGAAATTTTGAACCAACCTGATCTTGAATTGAAGGAACTTCCCGCTGTACTCATGTATGCCTTCCTAGGGGACAATCAAACACATCTTATTGTCATTTATTCATCTCTTGAAGCCAATCATGACATGAACTTCTAGATGTCCTTAGGAAACATAAGAAAGCCATTGGTTGGACCCTATCTGATATTCATGGGATTACCACACTTATCGAGACTCATAGGATTGTTCTGGTATCTGATTCAAATCCATGTATTCAACCTCAATGGCAACTCAATCCTAATCTCATGGAAGTAGTGAGGAAGGAACTTTTAAAATTTTTAAAAGTTGGTATCATCTGTCCCATAGATGAGAGTGAGTGGGTGATCCCAATCCAAGTGGTTCCCAAGAAGGCAGGAATAACAGTGATAACCAATAAGGATGGATAGATTCTTCCAACTAGGGTGAGTAGTGGATGGAGGGTCTAGATTGACTATAGGAAGCTAAACTCATTCACCAAGAAGGACCATTTCCCCTTACCATTCATTTAACAAGTCCTTGAGAGAGTGGAATGTCATGCCTTCTATTGTTTCTTAGATTGGTACTCAGGGTATAATCAAATTGAGGTCTCCATAGAGGATCAAGGGAAGACTACATTCACATGTCCATTTGGCACCTTTTCTTTCAAACTCATGCCCTTCGAGTTATGCAATGCCCCTAGAACCTTCCAGCACTGGATGATGGGAATATTCTCAGACATGGTAGGGGATTTTCTAGAGGTCTTCATGGATGAATTCCTTATGTTTGGGGATATATTTGAGGGATGTTTGAGGAATGCAGAGAGATTCTTGTCAATATGTGAAGAAAAGAATCTAGTTCTAAACTAGGAAAAATGCAATTTCAGGGTTAAAGAGGGACTATTTCTAGGACATCTAGTCTCAGGTAGGGGGATTGAAGTTGATAAAGCCAAGGTTGACATCATTCATCACCTTAAATCACCCAAAAATGTCAAGGAAGTGAGGTCTTTCTTAGTACATGTTGGATTCTATAGAATATTCATCAAGGACTTTAGTTCAATATCTTGTCCCCTTTGTGCTCTGCTAGTAAAGGATGCTTCATTTGTTTGGACAGAAAGCTGTGAGGGTTCATTCTCAACCCTCAAATCCTCTCTCACCTATCTTCCCATTATGAAATCTCTAAATTGGAACCTTCATTTCGAACTTATGTGTGATGTTAGTGACTTTTCTGTTGGATCTGTGTTAGGAAAATGTTGTGATAAAACTCCTTAGGGCATTGCATATGCAAGAAAATCCTTAAATGATTCCCAAATAAATTACACCACTACTGAAAAGGAGTTACTTTCTATTGTGTTTTACTTAGAGAATTATAGGTCCTACCTCTTAGGATCCTTCGTCACTATGTTCACTGACCATTCTGCACTAAAATACCTCTTCTAAAAACAAGATGCTAAGGCTAGATTGATTAGGTGGGTCCTTATCTTACAATAATTTGACCTCACAATCAAGGATAAAAAGGGTTTTGAAAATGTTTTAGCCGATAAACTCTCTAGGATGGAATTCAAAGATAACTCAAATCACCTTTCTATGCCTGGTTTATTTCCTGATGAACACCTATACTCTGTGAGTGACTGCCCTTGGTATGTCGACATAGACAATTTCTTAGTTACAAGAGTCATTCCAAAATTCATAGGGACTCAAACTCGAAGGAAATTCTTTTCTGATGTTAGACACTATGTGTTTGATGATCCATACCTCTATAAGTTCTGCCCTGACCAAGTCATTAGGAGGTGTATCCCAAAATCTGAACAAGAGTCTATCCTTAAATTCTGTCATAGTGAGGCATATGGAGGTCACTTTTCCTCTAAGAAAACAACTTATAAAATTCTTCAGTGTGGTCGCTTCTGTCCCAACCTCTCAAGGGACTCCTATAAATTTTTTCAAAGTTGTCCTAAGTTTCAACAAGTAGGGTCAATCACAAAAAGGAATCAAATGCCACTCACTCCCATCTTAGTGATTGAAATATTTGACTATTGGGGAATCGATTTCATGGGTCCCTTCCCAAAATCTAGGGGATACCTCTACCTCCTATTAGATGATGATTATGTCTCAAAATGGGTTAAATCCATTCCCACCAAGTCTAATGACCATCATGTTGTGATCTAATTTTTGAAAGAGCACATATTTTCTCGATTTGGAATTCCTAGGGCCATAATCAGTGATCGAGGAATCCATTTCTGTAACCATCCATTCTCTTCACTCATGTCTAAGTATGATATTTCTCATAAAGTTTCCACTGCGTACCATCCTCAAACCAATGGTCAAGCTGAGTTAGAAAATAGGGATATTAATAATATTTTTTAAAAAACTATCAATCCTTCTAGGAAAGATTGGTTTAAGAAACTCTTGGATTCTCTTTAGGCCTATAGAACCACATATAAAACCATTTTAGGAATGTCCCCATATATGTTGGTTTATGGTAAAGCATGCCATTTTCTAGTGGATATTGAACATAAGGATTTTTGGGAAATTAAAAAAATGAATTATGACATCTAATTGGCTGAAACAAAATGGAAATTAGATCTCAATGAACTTGAGGAACTTAGGATGGAGGCTTAAGATAATTCAAGGATCAATAAAGCTAAAGTACAAGACTACCAATCTCGAAATATTAACAAAAAACACATTGTACCAAGTAAACCAATTCTTTTGTATTGTTGTAAACTTCATATACACCTAGGAAAGTTGAGGTCCAGATGGTCAGGCCCATACATAGTGCATATGGTGTACCCCCATGGGACTACTAAAATTCAAGATCCCACTAATGTCCAAACCTTTAAACTTAATGGTCATAGAACCAAACCAGTCATTGAACCATTCCAAAAACATGAAGTTGATGAAGAATTGTGTGAAACCACCTTAGATGAAGAAAATAATTAATTGATCAGGGGTCCAAGTCGAGATAATGATGTTAAACAAAGCTCTACATGGGAGGAAACCCATGGTTTTCATGTTTCCTATCATTTTGTTGTTTTAATCAAATTTATATTTTAAATAGTATTAATTAATCATTTTGATATTTAATAAAAAAATAGACTGTTGACCAATTATTATATTATGAGTATGGATGGGTACGAAAAGGGAGCTCCATATTTATCCATGTCACATGGTGTAATCCCTGAGTAATACCTTACCCAAGAATTTTAAAAGAAGACAATTTATCATTAGTTTGATTTAAAAAAACAAAAAAACAAAAAATAGGGAAAACCATAAAAATGATGATACTTGGAATTAAATAGGTCATTGTGTTGTTTGTTTGGTTTGGTTTTTCCTTCTTTGTATAGTTCAGGTACTATTTTGGGTGATACATGCTCAATCAAGGAGGTTCCTACATCCCCCAAGATATCAAAGGACTAATTTGGAGCAGCAAGAACTTCAACTTCAACCACCAGGTGACTTCATTCCATGATCCTCATATTTCAATTTACCTTTTTAAATTCCCTTATCTACTTCTAATACTTCTAAATTTTCACTTCTTGAAACATTGGGGACAATGTTGTTTTATGTTAGGGGGGATATGATTTAAAAAAAAATCTTTTTTGAAATAAAAAATGATTTGAAAAAAAATGTGTGTAAATGGAAGAAAAAATTCCTTTAACTTTGAACATGTTAATACACATTTCACACTTTGAAACTGAATATCAAATAATCTATCATGATCCAATTCTGATTTTAATCCTTGTATAATTTCATGAGCATAGATTTTGGAAAGTGTAGCTGTCCAATGTGATATTTCATCATTTATATTTTCATCCAAACAAAGATCACAATGCACGTACATTGGATAGTGGGGTATTAGTTTGAGTTCATGGGGTCCCCCAAATAAATATCATAGGTTTGGTGATCATTTTAGTTTTAATATGAGTCTTCAATAAAAAAAATTAAAAAAAACAATAAATTTGTGCATAGAGAAATGAAATGACCTAATGCGTGGCTTTCGGCACTTGGGGATCATGACTCCATAGTTTTCTGGCCCAGAGTTAGTAATTTTATCTCTATTTTTTGTAATTTGAATTTGTTTTTGACTAAGTTAACTCGAGATGATGCCTGAGTATGTGGTCTTCACTTAGTGCCCTAAGGTATTTGAGCATGGGAGTCATCGACAAAGTCTCGCTACAGGGTTTGACTCTTTTGAGTGCAATTTCAATTACCATGAAAAAATTGCAAAAAAAAACCAAAATATATAATTGAAAAAAAAATTGAATACTGATATTAATATTGAAATTTGATTCCTCCTAGAACTTCCTTAATTTCCCCCTTGAATAAAGATTAACCCCCATGTCCATTGTGATACAAAACCTATCCTCACACTTAATTGATGTTGGATGAAATATGGAAATGAATTTGAACGAAGGAATGATCTTGGGATTAAGATCTGCTTATGAAACTATCATGTATTAAAATATTTTTATGGGTTTCATGATTTTTTGGTATAAGGGTTTTTGGTGATCATTGTGTATTAAAAAAATTTTGGAAAAGGGAATTCAAATTTCATATTATTGAGATATATTTTTCTCAGGACTAGAAAAACTCAAGTTGGGGGTGTGATTAGCCACTAAATGAGGCTAATATTCATTGTTAATATATATAATATTCATGTTCTTTATTATTCATAAACACCATTTTAGTTCATTTTACACTTTGAACATCATTTCACATTATGATTGTAATTCCTTCGTAAAATGCACTATTATGTGGTACATTTTTGAACATCATTTAAAGTACCCAATGATTCATCTGATTTTAAGGAATGTAATTATACATATTTTAATTTGATATTTTGTAAATTTATCTACACTTCAATATAAACATGTTTCATTCAGGTATTAATGGAGATTTCATGGAAGAAGATGGGTATATTTTATGATGAAAGGAAGCAATTCTAGAGAAGGAAGATTGGACACCAGCCCGCTGATGAGAATGTGTAACCCACATTAAAAACCCAATTAATCCCAAATTTCATGGGATTCTATAAAAAATTTATAGGAACAAATCATTATTCAGAATCCAGTTCTAATTTGGCCTCCATGGTGGTCATTAAGGCGGACCAATTTGGAGATAAAATTATGGTCCAGATTCTGCGGTCCAAAAAAAATCCTACCAATATAATCATATCTCTGAATACACTAATCAAAATGGGCCCCAATTTTACATGTGGTTACTAGACATCCGGGGATCCATTTTCATATTTTATGGCCCACTCTAATTCGGCAATATAGAAGGTTTTCTAATCACGTCTGTTCGGTGGATGAAAGCTGGCTGCCACCTCGGGTCAAGGGTGGAAAAATCAACTCTCCCTCGACTTTCCACCCTCCTATGGCCTACCATAATCATGTGGGATGATTTTTACTATTGGAGGCTCGACCCAAGGCTCCCAAAATTCCTATTTAATGTAGTGGTGGTGGAGGAGTTTATTATCTTTGAGCTTTGTTTCTTTTTAATGTTATGCTGCCAATTTGATGTTGTAATCGCATTCCTTCAATTGTAAGTTCCTTGAATTACCTTAGTTTATTTATAAAAGTTCTTCATCTTCTCTTTTTATATTATTCTTATTATCACTTTGATACCGTTTCCTCATGGTGTGAAATTTTTTATACCAAACCTTGTGATATTATCACACAACGGTGGAGTGATTTTTTTTTTATTGTTTCTTTTTTACTTCTCCAATTCCTCTCTCATGAGTCTACTTTTCGCTTCCATTGAAACCATGGGATCAATGGAGGGATAACCCACTTATGGATTAATCCAAGGGAGTAGGAAGGGGATGTATTTGATTTTATTTCTCAATCCATTAATGGATAATCACTTCTTTTAAATGAGATTTTTATTTGATGACTTTAAAACTTCTTCATCCTTATTGAATTTAAGGACACACATTTCAAGTGCTAATAAGAACCATTACATTAGAGTGCTCAAAACAATGATCCTTAATGTGTATAGGTGATTAGTATTAGGGTGTATAGGCATTAAACCAGTAATTGATGCTTTTTTTGATCTCCTTAAATAAACTCATCTCAAATATAAGAAATTGAAATATTTTTACAAGAAAAAGAATGCATCCAATCCACCCCTTATAATAACCTACGATCAACCCTTCTCAAAATTTTAATTCACTTAAATCTGTTAGATATCCTTGAATCCATCTAAAATAAACCCATATTTGGCCACTTAATAGCCAAAAATAGTCCTTAGAATGTACGTGTCTATAGGTGACTTCTTAGGTCTCTGAGGATTCGACACCCCAGCTAAACTACAACGACCACTCTACCTTCTTCTCTTGGGTAAATTTGAGCGTGAATAAATAGTTGAATATTCATTTATTGTAGACTATGATGAGGGGTTTCAAGGATTCTTTACACTAGAATACTCAAGAGAAATAATATTCTAATTCTAGTAGTGGAGCTGCTAGATTTTGATAAAATAATGGGAGATATTTAATGATTTAATTAATCAATCAATAATGTCTAAAAGGTAATCAGGATAAATTACTTACTACTAAATTTATTTTTTTATAGATAAAAATGGAAATCACAAACACCACTAGTACATAATCGTTTTAATAAATATTGGATAAAGAAAATATCTCAGACAACCATAACTTCTAAGAGTGGTACAGGTGCTTGCACATAGTACTATGCCAAGAAAGGAAACTTTATGTGATAAAGTACTCACTTTCTAACGAGTCTCCCTAGGGAGAAAACAATGTGGAAAAATAAAAGTATAAAAATCATGTAGATGATGCACTAGATGTACATTGTATCATTTTTCCATCAATTTTAAATTAGTTTTAGAAAATGCACGAGTTTAAAGATGCCTACAAGATGCTAGATAATCTCCAATAGTTATATCAAGGGCAATCCAGGAAAGAAAGGTATGAGATATCTAGTGTACTATATAGGTGTATTCTAGTAGAAGGGGATAAATAATGACCTCATATACTCAAGATGACTAGTTACATTGAGGTACTTGAAGCCCTTGGGTTCAAACTAATCCAAGAACTATCAGCTAATCTTATTTGGGCCACTTTACTACTAAGATTGTTGACTTTTATATTTAATTATAATATGAATAAGATGATAAATTTACTTCTGAATCATTTTTCATTAGTTCACCAAGATAATAAGGATATGAGGAATACCAATTCTTCAGTCCTCCTGGTGAACAAGTAGAGGAAGAGAATGGCTAATGAATCTAAGGCTAAGTCAATTAGAAGACACCTAAACACGATCCTTCCAAAAATGTAAAGATACAGAGGGAATTCAATAAGTAGGAGGCTACCTTCTTTTCATATGGAAAGAAATTCCACTGGAAGAATAATTGCAGAGCTAGGCAGAAGAAGTAAGGAGACAATTCTACTTTATGTATTTTTTTCATTGAATGAAATATATATTTATCTACAAGATGTGTATTGGATACAATATGATCCTTACATATTTGTATTAAAATATAGTAACCAAGTATATTCAAGAATATTTCAAAGGGTAAGGTGGATATTCGGGCAGCAAATGGTGTGATTCTAGGAGCCTTGGTAGTGGGAGATTATCATCTGACTTTACCTAGTTGTTCAGCTATTTTATTTAATAATTGGTATTACGTTCCTTAGGATACCTGAAACATAATATCAGTTTTATGTTTCGACATAATGGGATTTTATTTCATGTTTGGAAATAAATTTTGTCTCTTTTTTAAGGATAACATATGTTATGGTATGTCACATCTTAAAAATGGCTTGTATATACTTGAACTCAAAAACCATATACTCAAAATCAATGAAAAAATAGAAAACATGAATCATATAACACGTACCTATGGAACCTCAGGCTTGGTCATGTAAATGAGAAGCATTTATAGAAATTATATTAGCAGGGTATTTAGAATCAGTAGTGTTAAATCCCCTGGATGCATGTCATTCCTGTTTACAAGGGAAAATGACCAAAGAACCCTTATTTGGAAAGTAAGTAAGAGCCATATAATTAGTATAATTCATTCATACTGATATATGTGTACCTCTTATAGAAGAGGAAATGGGTGGGTTTTCATAATTCATTACTTTTATCGATGAATATAGTAGGTACGAATATATATAATTAATGAGGTAGAAGTCAGATTCCTTTAATATGTTTAAGGAAAATCAACATGAAGTAGAAAAACATATTTATAATAATATTATGGTACTCAACTCATAATGAGGTGAAGAAAAATCTTTACCAATATTTCATCGATCACTTAAAGGAGTGTGAGATAGTATCCTAACTCACTCCTCCTTATACACCATAATGGAATGGTGTTAGTGAAAGTAATAATCAGATCCATATTGTTGTGGTTAGATCAATTATGAGTCTATAAACACTTTTCATTATCCTTTTAGGGATATGGATTTCAGATAGAGGCATATACTCTTAACTGAGTATCAACTAAAGCAATATATGGGATTTAATTAGAGTTGTGGTATGGAAAGAAACCCATTCTGTCACACATATGTGTATAGGGATGCGAGGATTTTATCAAGACTGTACCTAGTGATAAATTGACATCCTAAAGCATTAAGTGCATATTTATAGGCTATCCTATAGAAAATAATAGACATTACCTATATAAAACTTCAGATAAAAAGTGATTGTGGAAATAAGTTCCATATTTCTAGAAAGGGAACACATTTCCAATTGAAAGATTTGGAGAAAGATTGGATTTGATGAAGTTGATGATCCATATGAAAAAGAGTTGGTATGATAACCATGTCTACAAGAGTTAGTGGGAGATGAATATGTTTCCAATACACAAGTACTATATTGGTCAACTCGAGAGGTTAAATAGCCAGATCATTATGGTTTTCTTATCACCGAGTCAAGTGACACATTACTCCTTGAGAATGATGAACTATGTAGTAGAAGGGAAGGATTATACTAAATGTAAAGAAGCTATGAATTTTGAGATAGAGTCCATGTACCAAAATCAAAATTTTATTTTGGTTTACCCACCAGCTAATGTAAAACCCATTGGGTGTAAATGGATATTCAATAAAAAACTAGATATGGATGGTAAATTTAATACCAATAAGGCATGACTAGAAGCAAATGTTTTTATGAAATTTCAAGGCATAGACTACGATGAAACCTTATCACTAGTAGCAATGATAAAATACATCAGGATATTACTTGAAATAGAATCCTTTCATGATTATGATATTTTGAAAATGAATGTCAAAAATTATTTTCTAAATGGTATGTTTTTTGAAGACATATATATGACTCAACTCAAAGGGTTTGTTAAGTCAAATAATGATGATAAAGTGTGAAAGATGAAAATTTTTATTTATAGTTTGAAGATATAATCATGATCATGGAATGTTTATTTTGATGATACTATAAGAGAATTTTGTTTTTTCAATAATGAAAGGTATACATGTGTCTATAAGAAGGTTAATGAGAATGAAATTATTTTCCTTATATTATATATTGATATCATATTAGTTATGGGAAATTAAGTGAAATTCATATAGTTAGTTAAGTATTAGTTAAATAATTATTATCCATAAAATAATTAGGTGAAGTAACATATATTCTAGGGATCAAGATCTATCAAGATAGATCTCAGAGGCATATTAGACTAAGTCAATGTATATATATTGATAATGTACTCAAAATTTATAGTATGGAAAAATCCAAGAGAGGGTTATTACCAATGTCACATGGTGTCAATATCTCTAAGAAAATGTGTCCACAAACGCAAGAGAAGATTGAAAGAATTAGTAGAATGCCTTATGCCTCAGCAGTCATATCTATCATGTATGCCACACTATGCACTAGGTTTGATGTTGACTTTGATTTAATAATGGTAAGAAGATATAAAAATAATCCATATTAGCTACATTGGTTAGGTATAAAAACTATCCTGAAGTATTTGAAGCGTATAAAGGATATGGTCCTAGTGTACGGAGGAGTTGAGAAACTAGTAGTGAGAGGATACATTGATGCTAGTTTCTAGAAAGATCATGATTATCTAGAATCACAATCAATCTATGTAGGTTTTTTAAATAGTGGTGTAGTGATTTATATAATATCAAATAAACCCATAGTCACTAACTCTATAGTGGAATTGGAGTAAATAGCGTCTTTTGATGCAACTAAGGAGGAGGTCTGGATATGAAAATTTTTCTCAGACATTGGTGTTGTTCCTAGAAGTGCAGAACTTGTTCTAGTTTATTATGATAGTATTATGACAATGGTTATTTCCAAGGATCTCATTTCTATAGATACCGAAACCTTTTTCACATAACATTGCATGTTTTTAAGCATAATTATACATCAGAGTACAAGCCAAGGATCGTTAAGTCTAGTGTCTTGGAAGACTAGGTACATAAAACATAAAAAATGGGGCTAAAAAAACAATTATTTATTTAATCTCCATAATGAGATCCTAAATTCCCTTGAACCCTTACATCTGCATAGGGTACCCTGGGGAATACATGAACAAAGGGATGAGTTTAAATCCTAGTAATGGAAAGAACATAAGGATACATGTTAAGCACATGAGTTAGGATGCATGACATAATGATATCCAAAGCATGGAACATATAAAATCACGTCATATAAGCATGTGATCATGTAATCATGGAATCATATAAATTTTAAATAATCATAGAACATTTCATTAGTACTGTTCAAGGCTAACCGCCAATCCCGTTTCCCATTTTAGTACGGGTCAAGGCTAACTGCCAATCCCATTTCACATTGCATCTCATGAGACTTAACTTTACCCAACGCATTGGAGTGCTATTTGGGTGTAACCATCTAAAAGTTTTCATTAATATTCTTGACACATAAATATTATTACCACATAAATATTCTTTCCACATAAATAATCATACATAATTAGCCATACAAAAACATAATGGCACCCACAGAAAGAATTGGGTACCACAAACATGACATAAATCATAACCAATGGGCATATCATGAAAGTGTCCATAAAAGAAAACTATTAGAAAATACATGGATGTTCATAGGGTAAAATAGTAATATAACATGTTAGGTGGTTTCAAATAGAAGTTACAATATATAAGAAATGTAATTGAGAAACATTAGCATTAAATCATTTTTGTGCGGTTTTAAAAGGAATATACTATAGAGATTTTAAAAATAGAAAAGAGGGTAATAATTTATATAAAAACCAGAATTGAAACAAGAAGGTTTTAATAATAAAAATACTTATTTTACAAATACAATGGTGTCTTAAAACATAGGATATAGTACACTTGAAATTGGGTAAAAATTCAGGAAGTTCCCTTAAAATGAGTGTGCTTAATGGGAAGTATCGAGGATGGATTCACTTAAAAGCATGTATATCCCCAAAAGAGAATGATAGATGGATTCTGGAAATTGATTTTGGAGCATATAAACATAATGTAAAAGTTTTAAATAAAAATAAAAGACAACTATATTTTTTTAAAAAGAAAGATAGAGTAACCTGAACGGAATAAAGGAAGTTCGGGTAGAATTCATTACGGTTTATCAGTATGGTATCCGGTGTAACTAAGAGGGCTTGATGAGAGAGAAAAAGGGTTTCCAATCACTTATAAATCAAGAGGGAATTATGGGGGAGGTGCGTAAACATACCCCATCATTTTATATTACACAATAAAAGGCATAGCATAGAGGAAAATCTTGATTAAGAGTGAAATAAAGAGGATCCCTTACCTTAAATATGTTGGTGTTCTCCACTTGTTATTAGAGACCTGAATAAACAAATTAGGCTTATTAATTAATAATTACAGAACCTATTATATATTTAATTGATTTATTATAACCATTTTTAGTTCATTCAAGGTCTTTTTTATTAGTTAAAATGTTCAATTTCATTGTTCAGGCTCATTTGTTTACTTGGTTTTAAAGATCGGTTCACTTATATTCAAGTTTGGATAAACATGAAAGATAGAATTGGTTGTCCAGAAATGATGTTATATTCTATTAGTGAACATACATAATATTACATTGTTTTAAATTTAATTTGGTTACTTATATTGAATTCAAACTATTATATAAAACCATAGAGACAACCGTTTTTGTTAATTGGTGGATTTGATTACAAAGAACATGTTTTGCTTTATAACTTAATACCATTTCTACAAAATGATTAAAGAACTAAAAATAGAATATAATACATATTTAGTAATCTTGTTCAACCATAACCCAACTGGTTTCATGACCATAATTAAATATTATAATATAAATTGATAAATTGTTGTCCTTGAATGTGCTAAATTAGAACATCGCAAACGGTGCTTTCATTTCTTTCAAATAAAGGGTGGGGAAAGGAGAGATAATAATGAAATATCCCATTAGCATGAAAAAATTTTATTAAATTGATGTTACTAGATTTATCATACTATTATGTTGAAGGGAGGTGGGGAAAGAAACAAAACGAAAATAACTTAAAAGAAATGAAGGAATTGGAAAGAGGAATTTACCTCTTGAGACTTCCTCCTTTGAGAACATCTTAAGGGGATAGGTTTCAGTATTTTGAAGAGACTAGGAGATTTGTTATGTGGGGGAGGTTCTTGGGGAGATATTTGGGCATAATATTGGCAAGTAACAAGGCTTGAGAAGAATGAAGTGAAGAGGGAGTGGTTGGGGGTTTTATAGTACAGGAGAGAAGGGATTTCTCAATATAAAATTCCTTAATTTATTATATCCACAAAATACAAGGAATAGTGAGTCTTCTATGAACAAGAATAGTAATTTTATCTTGTGATCCCAAGAAAATTGGTCATGAATCAATAGAACATCATCAATGACTCATTAAATCCCCTATTTAGCATTTATCGTAAATTATCACATTTTACTATTCATCCAAAATTCAAGTATTTCAGAAAAATCCCAAAAAATCACCCTAACCATTTTTTGATGTGTGGAATATAAAAATGAATTCCATTTTTTAAAAATAATTTTATAAATATGTTTATTTTAATATTTAATTAAAATTATAATTTATTATCAAAAAACAATTTTAAAACATTCATTTACTTATTCTAAAATATAGGTAGATCGTATTTTCAACTTGAATATTATTTTTATACATTCATAGGTAAGGTTACTATTTATTAGGGTATGTCACTATTCATAAGGGTATGTTACTATTCATAAGGGTAGGTTATTATTCACCAAAAAATAAGTTTTTCTTATCGGACTCCAAATTACATACTGATTGCAACTGTGTATGTCAGATTTTCAAAATTCCAAATAAAGAAGTGAAAAAATTATGTTTAAAGGTCACTTAGCACTTAGTAGTCCATTATGTTGTGTTTTCATTTGATTTTATGACATATTTATAAGAAGGGAATTTCCATTGAAAAACATTGGGTCGTTACAAGGTCACACCAGAGGAAAAAAGAATAATCATAGAAAGTTTCATCTCTTGAGGTAATTTACCCAAAAAGGTGAATTCACAGTTATCAGAGTAGCTACAAAGGATAATATGGAGGAATCCCTGAGTAAATTCATCTCTCATCGGAAGAATCATTCTCATGTGAGAGCTAGCGGGTTTAGACATGTTAGCGTTTGTTTCTAGTGCAAGTGGTAGTATTGAAAGTGGAGATCATAGAGCCAACTTATGTATGTACTTTGATTGCCAATAAATGTATACAATGTGATATATACATGTTCTTATCTTACCATACTTGTGTTTATACTTCTTCACCCACCATATTTATGGTAATTTCCATATATTAATCATAGTATCAAAAGGTTATAGTAGTTCTTGGGATATAATAAGAACCTCAAGATACTATGACATTAATCTTAAACAATATGTCATATATCTAGATACATCATGATGAATTGACACAGTTGACATCATACCATCAGGTACTGGGAGTTAATAAGCATTGAGACTTTTTATCATGATGTTTTCACTTAGTTATCTCTAGTATGTGAGATCATAAAGACAAACCCACCAATAAGAACACCACATGTTTCAGGGGTCATTGGTTGTTCCCATATATGAACATGTGTCTTAGTCTCCTGACTTGAGATCATTATAAATGTGTATCATTTGATCATGTACTTTGATTCTAGGGAAAAACCATGTCATTGAAACTATGGTGAGGTATATTGTTTTAGGTACGTCATTGGTGGTATAACATTGCTTGAATGATCAAGATAGAATTTTTCACATTCAAGTTGAGTAAGTGATATATCAAGCCTAGTTGACCAGGATGGTAGTACCTTCATTAAATCCATGTCCATGGTAGTTAAAGGTAAGTATGTCTAGTTATATCAACAAATAATAAATCAAGAATGGATGATGACATAATCTATGCATCTCACTTTATGAAAAATCGTATAAAAAAGAGATTATATTACACAGTGCTTGATCATAGGATGGTTATCATTTCTCTGACTATTCCTTATCTATTTAGAGGCCTTGAGGGGTTGTTAGACCCCACTCATTCCCTATGAATAATATTCACTAATATCGATATAAGAGTCTATAGGGTCACAAACAATATTATATTCAAGAGTATACCCTATTCAAGTAAATAGGTGTGTAAGACATGGTGGGACCCACCACATGGTTTGAGTATTGTCCAAGTATTAATGATCACCGATGAATAAATAAATTTATTGTTATTTGAGTATATAATAATCAGTTTTAATTAATTTATTAAATATATTTATAATAATTTTAGTAAATACATGGAAAATATTATATGAATGAATATCATTTTAATATTTAAGTTTCATTTTATATTGAAATAATTAAGAGTCAAGTTAATGTATTGGTATTATCATGTATTATTTTTAATATATATTAAAAGTATGTGATAAAAATATAAAAGAAATTATTGCATAGTTATTCAATCATAATGTACCATTTATTGATTATTTAGTGGGAGTTAGTTATATAGGGGTCGTGGAACCCTTTTGAGGTAATTAAATTTCACTATATAACCAGGAGAGGACTCTTTTCATGTGAACTATTCACACCCACGATTTTGAGAGCTCCTATATCTTATTTCCTAAATCCAAGAGAGAGAAATATCCCATCCAAGATTCTGATCTTTGATCTTCTTCACAGATTAAAAGGATGAGATCACGATGATCGTTTTGATGTCAAGGTATCATTAAAGCTCTAGTATAACAACCAAAATTCAATGATCAATATCCATATGGATTCTTGATGCATGTGTAGATGATCTAGAGGGGTTTGAGCTCAGATCCTTGAAGTAACGCTTACTGGTGATGTGTGACATAAGGATTCGTTTTTGATCTGAATAAGGTACTTTTTCTTTTAATTTTTTTTGAAATATTCACCTGAGATCCTCATACCTCTACCGAGGCTTGGATCTCCGAAGACAATGAAGTTATGTCACTTAGGTGATGAAAATTTTAAATCCTTGTCCCACTATCTTTTGTGGTGTGTCCCAATACCTTCACCAATGAGATTATCACATACATTTTTTCCCCATAAATAACATCATGAAAATTATCGATGTACATTCAATTTCTATATGAAAATTAAAAAAAAAAAACTGATATTTTTTCCAGCCAATTCTTGTTTGGGTTTTCAAATTTTTTTTTACCAAATGTTGTGTCCATATATTTTACTTTCTGAAACAGTTGATCAACTATCAGTGGAGGTAGTGATGTACCTGCTTTTGAACTCCCATCAAATGATGTCATCCAAGATTGGTATTTATGTCACCAGGGTAAAAATATGTGATGTACTAGTAACACAGTCTTCAATGAATGTTTCAACATAATTGAATATGTACCATGTTAAAAAATGGGATACCCTTGAGTTTCTTTAATTCTATATCTTGATGAATTCCTAAATGTAGGAAATTCATTTATCATCCCATATAACATGTCTCTCTATAAGAAATATTCATTTATGTAAGAATAATAAAACATAATATCTGAATCCCACAATAATTTCAAATATTTGATAAATGGAGATAAATAAACATCAATATCATTACTCATTTATTTTGGTCCAAATATAAGCACAGATGACGTAGTGTATTTTTTTATGCATAACCACAGTGGAAAGTTATAATTTAACGACACAAAAAACCATGTACTAGGAGTAATTATTTGAAAACCAAAAGAATTCACTCCATTTTTAGATAGTGAAAGATGAATATTTCTTAAATTGTTTCCAAAACTAGGATACACATGATCAATTTTCTTCCATCGACAAGAGACTTCTAGGAAAAGAAGTATCTCATATATAATTATTTTATACGCATTCCACATCAATTTCCTTATAGTATTCTCACTTCTATATAGAAACAAAAAACTTATAATGATCAGAAATTACCATATAACTTTCATAGAAATCGATTCATCTTTCTTGTAATTTTGATAGTTGGAATTACAATATGAGGAAAGAGTTGGTGTATATTCATTTATTCACTTGGTACATGGTTGTCCAGGTGTTGCTTTAGAGACAAGATGAATAGGATACAAAAATTATCTTTTTTCAAATGATGAAAATTTTGATAGGGCCTAATCACATGGTCATGAGAACCTAACATTTGAAGAAACTCTTGAATTTAAATCCAATGAACCGTCTGTCTCATGTCAGGGTTCTCAAGCTACTGTAAAAATTTATGAACAAACTAATTGGGGTATCATGAATGCTTCACATTTAAACAATTAACATGGCTAGGATGAAGCCTCAAAGAACAGAAATGTAAATTCTAGCTTAGTCCATAAGAAACAATCAAATTCAACACAAGTTGAAGAAGTTTCCTAGTGGGATCATAAGAAATCTTCATCTCACACTAATGATTGGAGTATAAGCCCAACTACCTGGGACAATATGAAAATAAAAATCAGACTTAGTGGAACCAAAAAATAGAAACAAATCTAGAAAAATGATAGATTGGAAACTAGGGAAAAAATAAATAATGCACTAAAAATAAAGATCCACTTGAAACTGAGGATAAAATGAAAGTGCAAGGAATCCTCAATGGAGTCAGTAAGAGAAAGAAACTATTATGAGTGAAAATTTACAGAACTATGGAACTATAAATGAAAAATAAGGTGAATTAACCTACTAAATAATTATATGAAACTTCTTATAGTGTATTCTCACTTTTTTTATCATTCTTACAAAAAGGAATTCTTAACAGAACATGAGGCTAGCGGGTTGTGTTGTAAAATACATATCATAAACTCTCATGGTAAAGAAAATATAGAAAGTATTGGGGTACGTATACCTATTAATGGAAGAAAATGGGTAGAATCATTTGATTTTAATTCATGAGAGAAGTAAGGTTACCTAGAACTTGGAGTGTATTTCCATCTATACACTAAAAAATCCCTACCTACTTATCATTTGAAATCACTACTTTATATGATAAGTGGGTAGAGTTTTTTCAATGCACATATGGTCCTTTTATCCATATTCTCGTTTAGTTAGGAGATCAGAGAAAATTGATTGAGAATGTTTAAAAATAAGACCTCACGTAGGATTAATTTGATGATATATCATATGATTAAATAAATAGACAAGATAAAAAAGCAGGGAGCGATTGAAATCAACAAGAGGGAAGAGAAAATTTTTATTCATTTCTTAACTTGGTATGTGGTGGGTTAGGTTGTGTTTTAGTGATAGGATTCTTAGAATTTGAATTTTATCTTTTGTGAGATGATGAAAATATTGATAGGGCCCAATAAAAAGGTCTTGAGAACCCAACATTTGGGGAAACTCTTGAATTTAAATCAAATGAACCAGAGTTCTCGGGCTGGGTTACCATGTTCCATTCCCATTTCAAACAGTTCTCAATTTATCAAAGGGTACTTTTAAAAACCCATTACAAGAAATTAAATTCATTAAACACCACATGCCACTTTAAAAAAATTTCATTTATTAAATCAAATTAAAATTTTTAAGCAACCCAAGAGGTATAAAAACCATCACTATTATCATAACATAGATTTAAATTATTAAATCACCTTTTATAAAACATGGAATGAAATTAAAACAAGGTAAAGAGGGAATTTTAATTTGAAAGGACTACCAACCTTTGAAAATACCATTAAGAGAATCCCACTTTTAAGAAAAACATGTAAAAATGATGTTCAAGATATAGAATTTGAGTTTTTGAACCACCCTTTTTCCTTACAAATGTATGCATTTATAAATATATATACGACCCATACCATTGCACATATTCAAAAATCATTGTATGAAGAAATGAAATAATGTATCTATATTTATATCTATGTATATGTGTATAAGTATCAAAAGTATTGTGGAATAATTTTTTATTAAGAGATATAAATATAAAAAATTGGAATAAATCATACAAACTAAATTAAACCCATTTCATAATTTCTATAAAAATTATAAAAAACCAGGATATATTAAAATGATTGAGGTTATTATACATAGTAATGGAAGAAAATGGCCCGAACTATTTGATTTTAATCCATGGGAGAAGTAAGGATACTTGGAAGTTGGAGTGGATTAAAATCAATGCACTGGAAAAACTCTGCATACTTATCATTTGCAATCACCACCTTACATGATAAGTGAGAAGAGTTTTTTCAGTGTAAAGCTAGGAGATACATGCAATCAGAGTGATAAATTATGATTAATGAGTGAAATGAACATGAGGATAAGGGAGAGGGTGAAGAAACCATGGCTCAAGGTGAGGGAGATTGGCTATAGAATCAGTGAGGTAGATCGAGGTAAAAAAATATCACTCACACACACTATTCAAAACCATTGAGAAAATTAAAAACACATAAATATGTTTGAGTGGGAGCGATGAATCCCAAGTCAAATACCTTGGGTTTTGAAAGTGTCGATTCGTTCGAGTTGTTTGAGGGAGGGTGACGACAAAGATTCAGTTCTGCGAGAGCTTGAATGCATGAGGATGGAGAACTCTGTTAGAGTTTTATTTAAAAGATAAGAAAGGGTTTTATCAATGATTTTGAAAAAGAACTAATATGAAATATCTTTATTAGTGCTAGAATTTTAATGCTGATAAAGATATATTTTATCAATACTTTTTTAGCACTGCTAGTGACCCACAAGACTTCGTCCCACATAAGACTTCCTGTTTGTATGGGAAAATCTTTATAAGCCTAGGTGTTCTACTATGACAACGTTCCATGATTATGGGGGATCGACACCCACATACACATTCACACACAGGCCGACCCCTACATGGGTTGGTCCACCTTCCAAGTCGTTATAACCGACCCATCTACACTCTACCCTATACATGACCCACCTTCTAGTTGACCCAGCTAGTGAGCCCATTTTTTATATACTCCAAAAAAAACAATAAAAAACATAAATAGTAATTTTTTTTACAAAATTGAATCAATTAAAACATAAAAAATAAATAATAATAAATCACAAAAATATTAAAAAATTTATTAATTACATAATTATTAAGAAAAAATTTAATATATATATATAAAAATTACAAATAGTAATAAATAGTTTATATTAAATATAAATATATAAAATGAATAAGATTTAATAGTTAAACAAATAAAAATTAAAAATGAATAAATTTTAAAAAAAATAAAAATTTTATTAATGAAATAATTATTAATAAAAATGAATAAATTTATTATATAAATATATATAAATTATAAATAATAAAAAATTATATATATTAAATATAAATATCGAAAATGAATAAAATATAACAATTAATTTTAAAAATATAATTAATATAATTAAAATATTTAAATGTATATAATTATAAATTAATATAAACATATAAAATTTTAAATGAATATTTATATAATTATAAATAGATTTAATGAACTATAAATTTGTATTTATAAATATAAATTTAAATAAATATAAATATATATAATTATAAAAAAATAATTATTTATATAATTACAATTATAAATAATTAAAAGTATATATTTATAATTATAACTATAAAAAATATATATTTATTAATATTTGAATATAATTATAAATATATTTTTATATTATATATATTTATTAATACATAAATATATATAATTATAAATATATGCATATATTTATTATTTGAATATATTAATTATAATGTTATAGTTATTTAAATATATAATTTTTTATTTATAATTAAATATATTTTTTAAAAATTATATATATTTATATATAGCTATAAATACATAATTTTATAAAAATAGTATATAAAAATTTATAAATATATTTATATATAAATAGAAGTATATTTATTTATAAATATTTATTTACAAATATATTTTTATAAATATATTTTTGAGACTATTGATGAATATATAAAATTAAATGCATGAATATTAAAAACGAGTAAAAGTGAATAATTAAAAATGATTGGACTTCAAAAATATTAAAAGATGGATAAGTTTTATTAATTATACAAATTATTTAAAAAATAAAAAATAAATATATATTAAAATGAAGATGAAGACATATTGAAAATATTAAAACTTATTAAATAAATATGTATAAATTTTTAAAAATGAATAAATTCCAAAAATGATAAAAATTAATAAATATAAAAAATGAAAAAATTAATATTAATTGAAATACTATTAAAAATTATTAAATAAAAATAAATTAATTATAAATATATTAACTATTTTGAAGAATAAATTATTAAAAATTCATTTAAATAGACTAATTATATAAATTTCAAGCGTATTTTAAAAGTTAAATAGTGAGAAAGGTTCAAGATCCGAGTATGGCTGATCATAAAAATTATTAAAGAAAATAAAATACTGTAATACAAAGCACGTGGTACAAAAGTACCACCAAACATGAATGTGGAAAATTAGGGCCACCCAAAATACAAATTGATGAAAGTGATGCCCCTTTCCACAAGAAAGAGTCCCAATATCCTTTATATTATAGTCCATGATACCCAGCAAAGTAAAAGGCCCTAAGGACCCATTATTTTGGGCCCCAGACCCAAAGTAGAAAAGGATCAAGGCCCATTTTCCTTACCGGGATGATTCATCTACACTCGAAAATGCTAGCTAGCAGCGCAATCCACCTCTAAAAGGCATCCCTAATATCTAGATTAATGATCCCCACAACCCTAGGTCATCGCAGCACTCGAGTTCACTACCAGTTTATTTCCTGGGGCATTTCCATCTTTTTCTCAATCACCAACCTCATCATCTGGCAGGCTCCCATCATTATCCTCCAGTGTTCAAATCCAACTTTGGCCAAATCCTCAGAATGTCACTACAATCATTCATCTAGGCAGGGCTCCTTCACTATTCATGCAAAGCGCAACCCATAAATCATCAACAAGCTTTCTGCTGGGCATTCATCACCGCCGGGGTGATAAAAACTTTTCCATATGTCAACACCAACTTTCTATATCCTGAGTTCATCCACTAAAGACATCCTCATCCGAATCCTGAGCATCGTCGTCAGCCGATTCCCGATGTACATAGCTGCTCCGCATCTCGTCACACCGACCAACAAACAAAATCCAAAAACATTGATGAGAAAATCACCCTGATACCGAGCCACTTTGCCTCTTCTATGTTCCCAAATCCACCAATCCACTCACCTATGACTATACCCACACCCAAGGCCAGGCATACCAACTGATTTAATTGTTGTGCACCCAAATCATCGCCAACCTACCCTCCATATCAACCAGAGGTCTTCATCGACAAACCCTGGGTCTCACAACCTCCCATGACATGCAATCCAAGATCATATCCATCCATCCTTACAAAATAAATCATAGCCTTCAATCTACTTCGTCACCATCCACCACCGTAAAGGCATCATCATCAACCATAGTGGTCAAGGAAACATCATCGACACCCACCTTCAAGGCTCCATCCATGTTCACCTCCATCGATTCTTCCTTATTATCCATTACTGTGAAGACAGGGCCCTAGTCAATGGTTTCATAGAATGCAAACCCTCCATCGTCCCCAGGACCACCTTCAAGCAGATCCCCCAATTTGTATTCCATGAATTCAAATAAGATTAACTACACGAATTGCAAACTTATATAGAAATAAAGTAAATATTACAAAATGAATTTAAATAACTTAATTTTTTAAATTTCAATCATTTTAAAAATATTACAAATTAATAAATACAACTCAACATATTCTAATCATATAAATTGAAAACATATTAAAAATACTAATTAGTAAAATATACATATGTATACAAAATGAATAAATTAGAAAAATATTATATTAAAAAATGAAAAAATATACATCAAATTTGAAATAAGTACATGCAATACATACACATGTACACATTTTCTATACACACATATATACATCCTATTTATATGTTCACATATACGTAAACATACATACATCTATAAACATAAAACATCTATATATACAAATAAACAAAACACAAACACACTATATAATACATACACATATATGCACATAAACATTGATATAAATATATAAATTCAAATATTATATATTAAAAATACATAATTTATATTCATATAATTTTATAAATTATTAAAAATATATATTAATATATAATATTTATATTATTTATATAAATACGTTTTTTAATTAATTTATATAAATAAAAATAAAAAAATTAATATAAAAACGGTAATTATATATATATTCATAATATTTTTTAATTAAAAGTTGTTATCAGTGCTAAGAAAAGCGCTGATAAAGATGCACTTTTATCAGTGATAAAAAAATGCTATGTTAAAGTTTATAATATTATTAGGGATTTGTTTATCACTGATAAAAGTTACCTTTTTTATCACTGATAAATGTTAACCTTTTTTCAATGCATTTTGTTTAGCATAGATAAAATCCAATTCTAGATAAAGCGCGATTTGTGGTAGTGAACTAGTCCTTATGAGGGTATAAATAACCAAAACCCTTTAATCAAAAAATAGAAAATAATAAAGTACCTCATCAAAAGTAAAATGGTAAAAAAAGGGTTAAAGTTAAAAAGGAAAATAAATTATCTTGAGAAGAATAAAAATAAACTGCATAAATTGGGGTTCATCTGGGGTTTGACTTGAATCAGGGAATGACGGTGGACCTAGATCATCATCCCCATGTTTCATTATGTCATTCACCATTGACTAAAAAGTTCTCACTGTCATGTCTTATTGGATAGAGATTTTTACATGGGTACAACGATAAGGTTGAGTTATTCATGCGTTATAACAAAGAAAAACTTATAGAAAGTTTATTAGGTGTGTAAACTAGGATCCATTATTATCCAATCCATGATGTTTGTTTTTTCACATGTTCCTTCATTATGGAATTGATCATCGACCCCATATATCACTGCATCATTCACCATTGACTAAAAAGTGATCTCCCTCAAGTTCAATTGGATAGATATTTTCACATGGGTATAATAATAAGGTTTATTGATGCATGCATTATAATAAATAAAATCTTAAAGGATGTTTGTCAGGTGTGTAAACTAGGATCCATCAATCCTCAATCCATGATGTTTGTTTTTTCACAAGTTAATCCATCATGGACTAGTTCTAACACTACAAAAAAACATTACATTAGAAGGGGTTATTTAGAGGGGGTTCTGCACAACCCCCTCTAAATTCATTTTCTGTAACATTAGAGGGGGTTCTGCACAACCCCCTATAATCATCGAATTTAGAGGGGGTTCACAACCCCCTCAAAAAAATTTGCCTTTTTTTTTAATATGTAGTTGGATTTTAGAGACGGTTATGTTAAAACTAGCTCTACTTTAATAATTAGTAGCGCTATATATTTAGTTTCAGGCATTATATATTCGGTTAGAGGCGCTACACACACAAACACACACACACACACAAATATATTTAGTTATATTTTTGAGGTGTTGTGTGTGTGTGTTATAGGGAATTTTTTTTATGAAAATAGTGGGGGTTCACAACCCCCTCTAATGTAAGACATTAGTGGGGGTTCAAAACCCCCTGTAATGTAAGACATTAGTGGGGGTTTAAAACCCCCTCTTGAACCCCCACTAATGACTAATATTAGAGGAGGTTTACTACCCCCTCTAATTTAAGATCAGAGGGCTTGTGAACCCCTACTATTTTCATAAAAATATTATAATATATATAGTATACACTGTATACATATATGAATGTATTTATAAAATGTATAATATATTATATTCACATAAATATGTAATATATATATATATATATTAATTGTGTACGTATAAATATAATATTTATATTTATATATTTGCATAATATATTTGGGTAAAATATATATATATATATATAATATACATGTATTCAAATAAATATAAACAATTACAAATAAATATATAAATACACATTTTAATTTGTGTGTGTTTGATACAAATGTATTTTTAAATACATGCATACATAATTTTATTTACATATATGTAAATATATAATTTATAGTGGTGTGCAGAAAATATATATATACATATATATTTATATTCATATAAATATAGATACATGTTATTTATTTAATTTGTTTAATTAATTTATGAAAATAATGTTTATCTTAATAAACATATTAATATATATAAATAAAATAATATATAAATTATGTGTAAATTTGTTAATATATATAAGTTTATTAATATATATGCATATTTTAATAAACTTATTAATATATATAAATACAATAATATATAAATTATATGTTAATTTGTTAATATATATATGCTTATAAATATATATGCATATTTGAATAAACTTATTATATTTATTCACATGTATTATGAAAATAATTTATATTTTAATATAACTTATCAATATATATAAATAGAATAATATATGTAATATGTCATCTAAGTGGAATTGGTGTACTGGTAATTCCATAGGTGATTTATGTAGGAGATCGGTTGTTCGAATCTCATTGGCGTCTTTGTTTTGGAAAATATGCGGAACGAGAGACTGTGGATGGACGGGGACAACACGCACGGGGCGACTGGGGCGGGGATGGACCGGGACAACACGCACGCATGGGGAGACTGGGGGACCACATGCACCCACGGGGCGACACCGAGACACCGGGGGTGGCACCAGACTGGGGGCAGACACTGGGGACACATCGAGACACACCGGACACCAGACAGACACTGGGGGAAACACCGAGACACAGACACCGGGGGCGACACCGAGACACAGACACCGGGGGCAACACGAGACACCGGGGGGTGGCACCAGACTAGAGGTAGACACTGGGGACACACCGAGACAGACCGGACACCAGGTAGACACTAGGGGAGGCACCGAGACACAGACACTAGGGAGACACAGACACTTGGGGAGCCATGAGACAGACACCAAGGACAAACACTGGGGGACACACGGACACTAGGGGTGGCACCGGGACACTGGGGGTGGCACCAGAGGGACCAGGAGTGCAGGTTAAAAAAAAGAGCATTAGGGGCGGTTTACACTACCGCCCCTAATGCAATCAACAATTAGGGGCGGTTTTAACCACCCCCAATTCCTCTATTAGTAGCGGTTGAGGTTATAACCACCTCTAAAATGGAATTTTTTTGACAACATTATAGGGGGTTTAAACCCCTTCTAATGTAACCGCCGCTAAATTCATCACACATGTACCAGCGCTTACTCAAAACTGCCTCTACTAACAGTAGGCAGGCACATTAGCGACGGTTCCTCATAACCGCTGTTAATGTCTTTAGAAGGGGTTATAACCCCTTATAATGTCAAAAATAACCCCTATTACAGTGGTTATTTTTTTTTAGTGTAATGATATTTACAGTTTGATTCAAAGAACTTATCTTTATGCAGCACTATTAATTGTTCCTAACTCCCATGTTTCCCTATGGGAAGATTTTATAGTTTTCCAATTAGTGTTATTGTCATTTTGTTGACCATTTCCTTTTGGATTTACATTAAAGCTCAATAGATTAATGATGATAAAAATACATATACTAGTACTTTTAACCGAAATATTGAATTATGGTATGATCTAGGGAGTTCAAAAAATACAAACAATAACTTATATCAGTGGTTTGGGTAAAAATATTCAACTGATACAGATGAGAATATCTATGGTAATTAGAACAAGGGTAGTAATTTAATGAGTAGAATCACAAGAAACAACTCATCACTGATGTATTATCTTCACCCTTATCATTGAATTATATTCTTCTTCATCTTTAACATAAGGGTCTGGATTAGTTGACTTCTCTATTGGGGGAGTGAAGATAATAGATCCTTCCAAAACATGTTTGATAATGTTGTGATAGGGTGCATGCATAGTGGACCCTCCAACTAGTTCATTAAAATATTCTTTGACCAGTGGTGGATAGGTAGCAACACCATCCAAGGGAGTGTTGACATCAATGTCACTTCTAACTATATCAGTCATAAGGTGGAGTGGCATGTGTCCAATTGTAACATCCTATTACTAGATTTCAAGAAATTCTAACACTTTTTTATCTTAATTTGTTTGGATCATGTTCCAGGTTGTTCTCAAGCCCTTTTTAAAAAATTTAGAGGTTTTTTGGTTCTGCACGGTTGGTACACGATTAGGTCAAATAGTATGGGTTGGCCCAAGAAACCATGTTCCTTGTATTGAATTTATGGAGGGGGGCTATTGAGACCATGTTTCATTTTTTTTCAATGAATCAATATGTGTATGATGTTGTGATTCTTGGATAATTATTATGGATTCATGAATTGTAAATGGATGCCTTGCTTGGAAATTTCTACATAATTTACTTTGAAGATTTTTGAGGTGATCTTAATTTCCAAATACTTTTGTCATTGATGAAATTTTGTTCACTATAAGATGTAGAAGAAATTGATGTTGTTTATGAAATTTTTTTACTGTTCATGATGATATGAGTAATATTTCAATGAAAAATTAAGGAAATTGTATGAAGAGAAATTAAAAAGTCCATGAAAAATATTTCCCATGATGATTGATGAAGAAGATGAATATTGGTGGTTTAGAAACAATTTTGGCTTTCAATTATATTGTAAAATTAGAAAATATTTTATGTATTTATTGGACCCTCATATAAAAAATATAGCCAACCTACAAGCCTTTCTAGGCTAGATTTGACCAAGGGCACATGTCGTACTAGATTCTACCATGCCCAAGGGAACCAACCTGGGCTAGCTCACAGGCAGTAGAGGGGAGGGTCTGTGTATAATACCCAAAGGAGATACCACATGGAGTGCATGGGAGTAGTGGATGCACTACTATACAGGGTGGAATGGCGGTGGAGAGCCGACACAGGTCAGTGCAGACAGTGGTTCAAGAACGGATCTCATTACATGCAAAAGTCTGATGAACAATATATATTATTAATATACCATGACAAAAACGTAGTAAAATTATGATGTGGGACAGGAACACCTACGTATTGTTCAACTGCTTTAAAAATGGAAGATTGAACATGGGATGCTAGATTAGTTTAATCTCATCCATTTGATATTCATGGTACTTACTCTTCTAACTCTTACAATGTCTAAAGGTTCCTATAAACTAATTTCCATATCAAACAACCATCATTCGAGTAATCAACAATATTTAAAAATAATGTTGATGGGACAAGTCATTCGGGATCAATTATATGGAATACATGTAATCATTATCTTACATACATGCAAGGGTTTAAGAAAAATGTTACTTTCAAGGATGATGTAGATGAGTTCAGCCTTGAAAAATAGAAGCACACGATCTACACCACATGCACAAGAGGAGGATTTTATTACAAAGAATGTGAATCCATGATTGGTGACATCACATTAGAAAGGAAACCCACATTGTATATTTAAATACTAAATCCTTCGATATGTTAAAATTCTATGACCAAGAACATAAAAAATGATTTGAAGTAAACCTATGACGTGACATGATTCACAGATCTATAGTGGCATGAGGATTTATTCTCACACCTATAAAATGATACGGGGGGCGATGAGAATGCATGATGATACACTGAGAAATTAGAGAGATATATCTTATAGTGGAAAATAGATAATCCACAAACATATCCTATTTCATGAAGAAGGAGAATTGTGTAGCCTGTGATTACATGAAGTAATGAAGAAAGTTCAGACAACCAGTGTCTTGTGAAGGAGATCCCATGAAGCTCATTTTAGAAGGAAACCACAAAATATATTTTCAAGAAAAGGCCTTTCATAAAGAACCATTTATGACCACATGATCCCTTCATGCAAGAGAAGAATGTGAACCCACAAGACTTACTTGGATTATGTGAACTCATTTAAGATCGTGTGAACCTTAAATAGTCACATGAAGAAGGAACACTCACAAAGAAGGTAGTACTTTTCATGATCACTGATCTATGAACATGTGAGATCCTATGTATTCACCTATGTGTGTGAAGTAGGAAGTGGATGGTGCATGATAATTCACATGTGAATAAGAACCTTGAGGTACATGCATATAATAGTGTGTGTGTAAAAAGAAACAAAGAATTGGAAAGAGTATATGAATCTAATCTACATGCGTGCATAATCATTGAGACATCCTAAACAAAGGCTCATGAAATAAAATTAAAAAATATACATATGATATAAGGTTTATAATAATAAGAAATACCATCAAATATCCATTCATGAATTGAAATTAATATAATTTATATTCTAAAAGTTTTTACATATAATAATCTTGAGTAAGTTGTGTGAATCTCTTGCACACATATAATTGGGGCCAAGACTTCATCTGAAGGAAGAAATAACCCAAATATTGATGCACTAAGGAAACTTGCTAAGAAAAGGTGATCAGAATCATTTGATCAAGACCAGAAAGTTGAAAAGTTTCTTGATGTGTACATAGGAAAGTTTGATCCAACAATCTCAAGGAGGAAAATCAATAGATCATTCTACAGTGTATTGAGATAAAAGTGAAAGGATATTGTGATTAGGGGGTATAATCAGTCACTGAAGAGGCTTGAGGAGAAGAATACAATTGGTGGGTATAACCAACCAAGTCATAAGAGTTAGATTTTGGGGGTGGGTTATAACTAGAATAAATAAGAGGATTGATTACTAGGGGGTATAACTAGTTTCTTACTAAACCATTGTAATAACTAAAATAAGATCATAGTGGAGAATCATTGTTGGGGGATATAACTAAACTACAAAGGATTATTGATTTTAATTGAACCTTTTTAATAATATGTGAAGCCATCTTTATTATTATTAATACACATGAGGTGAGATTGAGGGATATCACATAATGGATCTACAACCTTAACAAGTTCAAGAGGTTGAATTCAAATTAAAAATAATTTATAAAAACGAGGTTACGACTAATTCATCCATCCTATTACTAGAACCTAATCCATGTTGGGTCCCTACATGTGGTATCATAGGATAGGTCATATCTAAAGATCCAAGAGATTATTTATGAAGTATAGAAATCTAGAAATTAATGAGCTAACTCAGATGAATATTTCTACCCAGATTCATAATAATAAAAAAAGACAGGCAAGGATGATGAAGAAGAATCCTATAGAAAAGGAAGAAACCAGGTAATCAAAGTGGTATGACTTACAATAATTATTTTGATTATGATTATTATAATGAATCATTATCAAGCTTTGATAATGATGTATCATTTATAAATACTTATTATATAATTAAATAAACATCTAAATAAAGTTCCCAAATAAGTGGGAAGTTCTATAGTTAAAATATTCAAGGGACTTATATATGAAAAATCATATCTCTAAAAAGATTCTAATGCTATGGAAGAATCATTACTTAATATGGTTGGAATATCCAACACACTCAAAAACTTTTGAAAGAAAAGGAAGAAACAATTTCTCTTTGCAATGAAATATATGATGATGAGGTTGAAGAATTGAAAGGAAGTATTTGAGAGAAAGAATTCATTGAGATTGTATTCGTGGAATCATTCCACGAATTTGAAAAATTACAAATGTTTCTATAGTTGTCAAAATTTCTCAACGGGAGGACAAAGATAACAGGTTAAATGAGCTTAAAAATTCTTTGCAAGAATCAAGAATCATTTCTGAAAAACAAATGAAGAATCTAAATGAGGATTGGAAATCCAAGATGGGATCAATTGAGTATGATAAGAACTCCATAAATATGAAGTGTTTAGAGTTAGTGGTGAGACTCAAAAATCAGGAATCACTACAAGCTAGAACTTCCCAAATAACCAAAAGAATATATTATTCCACTAAAGTTTTTATTGAGAATAATTATTCCATAAAGAAAATGAGATCAGACTTTAATAAAATGGCATCATCCTCCAAGAATATGGTATCCCATAACCCAGAAATATTTTTATGTACTAATAATGTTTCAATTCCTGTTACAAGTTTTAAACCAAACTTTGGGAAAGTATGGATAGTGAAAAATTATATTAAACCCACCAAATCACGGTTTTATGTGAAAATAATCATGAAGAACTATTCCACAATAAGTGACCCAAATTGTGATGGTTCCATTCATAAGCAGCAAGGTTTACAATCTATGAAATCTAAATAGACTATACCTCATATGAAAATAATAAGGATCATAGTCTATTGTTGATATTGATGGAAGTTTGGACACAATGAATTGGAATGTTGGAATAACATTTCAATAACTGAAAATAATAGAAAGCCTAAAGTTAGGTGGAGAAAGGTTGAAGAAAATAGAAGACATTCACTAAAGAAGTGAAATCCATAAGAAAACAGAGGTGACAAGTTAGCCTTGGGTAGAAATATGAAAAATGTGGTAGATCAAATTTCTCAAAATAAGTTTCAATTGAAAATAAAAAAATTGATACATATTATAAAAAAAGCGAATAAATTCACTCATGTAAAGCTATTTATAAATTCCAAACAAATTTTCAACATTCCAAATACATTCTAAAAATTTTTCTAACTAATTTCTATAAATATAGAAAGTTACAAGAAACACAAGAAAAATTTAGTGACAAATTAAAAATGAATATTCTACATGAAGAATGTGAATTCATGAGATGTTGTCAACAAATAACAAATATTTTATTGAATAAGTTTTGTGTGAGTGATGAAATAAAGTTGGACACAATACAAGAGTATGTTTAACAAAATTTCCAACATAAGGAGAATCATTTTAGAGAACAAAATATTGTATCAAAAAATCTTATGATTTTAAGTATAAATAAAGAAGAACTATCTAAAATAATGAAATGGTATTAGTTATAAGGACCCAACCTTAGACATTACATTGTATAGGAACTTTCATTGATCTATGTTTTGGATAATTTGATACAACCATACAAATTATCAGAGTTGGAACAAAATAAAAAAAATAAAAAAATATGGTGGGTGCTAACTCCATAAGTGAAGATAATGCCTTCTGAAATTCTGCTGGCCCTGTGAAAAATCATTTAAAACAAGGGTTGAGCACACAAATTCCCAGTAAGAGGTTTAAAAACCTTCGGTATATCCTTTTCTTTTAAAAATATTATTTTAAAATTATTTAATAAATAAATAAAGAAATACCATTTTTAAAAAATTCAATTTTATATTACTTATGGATTAAAATAATATGTCATTTAAGAAAATAATTACATTAAAAAATTATTAAACATAATCTAGTGTTTTTATGAAAACAATACGTAAGCTTCTTAAAAAAACACTATTCTGAGGTCACCTGAATCGTTGAAGTCTGTTTGGGCCTACCCACTTAGTGAAGGATGGGTTCACTCCCCAATAACCTTCCATATTTACAACGATCAAGCACCTGCTTTTATAAAAATAAATTTTAAAATTGCTTTACATATATATACATTTTCACTAGAGTTTTCAATTTTGAAAACATAGACACTGCTTTAAAATGCACATTCATGATTATATATATGTATATATATAATTATATGTATATAAATACATGTATTTAAATTTCATTACTTACGAGTTTGGTTATAACTAAAAATTCTACCACTTAGGCTTTATATGAACTATCCTGGTATTTAATCCATTTTCCGTGAAATGCATTTGTCACAAATGATCGTGGCAATTAATTATAAAATTGAAAAGGAAACATTTAAAAAAATTATTCAATGTATTCAATGTACTTATGAATTATAGAATTTAAACGTTGAAATTTGATATCATAAATTTGTTATTATGCAATGAGAGTCGATGATGTTCATATTCACATGGCCATGACTGTATGTAGAAGCGAAGTTTAAAATAACTCATCGATGTGTCATGCACATTTTTTTATAAATATGGTGATAAATCGACGATACAAATTATAATAATGACAATAACATTTTCATCCATATATATATACATATATATCATGGGTTAAGCAATTTATTTTAAAACCCATCCAACTAAGTTTGAATGTAAAGAGGGGACTTCATTTCCAACATAAAATTAGAAATATGTTTTAAGGCATAAGAAACCATTTATATATATATACTAAAAATATAACCATTATATGTGTATATACGCATGTATATACATGTATATGTAAATTATATACTAAAAATACCATATAAATACACCTTTACAACAAAGAGATTTTAGACCCATTACGTCAAGATAAACATTTCATGTATGCAAATATAATTAAAAAAACGATTTTACATGATTATACATATATATACATATATATTACATATATATACATGTATATCAATTGAAAAAAATAATTAAATCCCTTACATAAAATTATGAAAAGACTTGATAAAAAATGAACAAACTATCTTTAAAAAAACATTTTTGGTGGTAATGAAAACAACTAATAAAATAACCACTGAAATTTAATTCCCCTTACACAAACCAGAAAATAGAGTGTATAACTTGAAATAAATGAATAAATAAATAAACTTCCCTTACGAAAACTTAAAATCAAACTTGAAAATAATTTTTTTTAATTAGAATATGAACACTACGTATAATATTCAACACAACCAAAGTAATTCATTTGAAAAAAAACATGTATATAAATCCTTTATTGGTTTCTTAAAGGAAACATGAACTAAAAGTACTATAAACAGACCCTTACAGAAGATTTTCAAAACATAAATATAAATAAAATTATCCCTTCCCTGAAACACAAACATAAGTAGAAGGGCATCTTCTGGAGCAGGCTCCCACTGGACAAAAAATGGTTTACCAAACTCATTTTCACACACCCACAATTCACTCCCCAGACTCCAGAATAATTTTCAAAGGGCGATATAAATAATGGCTCAAGCTTTTATAGCAAGCCGATATTGAAAATAGTAAATATTATATTCAAACAATCATAAAAAATATTTATTAGAAGGAAAATTTGGACAAATTCAAAATGAAATAGCCACAAAAGTAAAAAATATTAGGAAATGTGCAGACCAAACTAAATTGAACATCTGTTCATAGTATAAAGGCAACCACAAAAAAAGAAAAAAAAAATTAAACTATTGATAATAGGGAAATCTGAACCTACAAATGCAGAAAAAAATGAATCAATTCAAAGCAGTAAAAGAAAAAATCAATAATCAGACAAAATTTATATTAAACAAATCATCCAAAATCAGCAGTCCACAATATGTTAAATAGGAGAGTTCGACAATGATGGAAACAATGCACATAACCGAGATTTATAACAGGTTCAAACAAAAATTTCGACCAGTATAGATCCAAAGACTACGAATCAAGCCTACATTGTGCTAGGATGGAGAGACATGAAAAGAAACCCTAATGACGCATGGACTCTTCACCGATGCTCGGCCTCGACTTGACCCCACATGACTCCACCGAAGCCACTCGGCCTACTCATCTTGGACCATCGCCCTTCCTACGTCGACTCAACCAACATTAGCCTCCACTCCCAGCCATTCTCATGCTCCCGACTTGTGAAGACGAACACAGCTGGACCTCCTTAATGGCATGACTTAGACTTGGCTCGAACTCCCGTGAAACCCTAACTCAGCCTCCCTTACCTATGCCTTGTGCCGCGACACCCCACTATGAACCCCTTACATTCTCTTTTTTTATTTAATTTCATTATTATTATTTTTAGTTATCTCATTATATACTATATAGTTTCATTTAATTTTATCAGTTTATAATCAATTTTTGTAATTCCCATATCCGAATATCCCTTTTTTACTTTTACTTTTGTTTTTGACTATTTTTTAAAGCAAGTCATGCATCACTATTCCCAATTCACCAATTCAATTATTATCACTTTATTTTTATTATTTTTCTCACCTTTACAAAAATAACATCACATATATGTTTTCAAAAAAATAATTATATATAATTATATATTTTTTTAATTTTCATAACACATATATTTATTTTTATAAAACATTTCAAATGTTTATATTACTTTTTTTATATATAATTCATTTTTTATAAATTAATCAAATCACAAATATATAAGTTTTTTATAGTAAAATAATTAAATTCATTTATTATTTAAAACTAATAATTTTTTAAGTCATATATATATATATATATATCTCATATTTTCATACATATATAAAACCCAAATAATTTTAATATAATTATTCATATGATAGTTTAAAATGTATTTCCATAAATTAAAATAGTTCATTTTTTTTACGAATTAATGTCATTAAATTATTTGATATTGTTATTTCAACATATAATACATTAAAATAATAATTTTAAATGACATATATAATCTCAATATAAAATTATAATTTTATAATAGTATTATATTTATATTATTTTAATAATTTTATTCAAAGAAAATATCATATTTTGAAAATAAAAATCAATTTAACTATATCCATATATAATTTTCATTTAAAATATTCTTATAAATAACAATTTTGATAAAACTATATTCTATTTTAAAAAAGTTGTCATTCTAACAAAATAAAATAAATTTTACTTTTAGAATAAATTTAAAATTTGTAATTATAATAAAATAATTAGTTTCAATCATTATTTTAAAGAAGCTCGTCTTAAAAAAATTTAAATTATAAATAAATTCATTTAATAAAATATTTTTATAATAAGACTAAGTTTAGAATTTTTGTGCTATTACATTATTCCCCCCTTAAAATGAATTTCACCCACACAATTCATTTCGTCGGACTAAAACCAATTCTAAATTTCCATCTTCAGAATTATGAAAATTAAGACTACTAGACTTCTAAACTCTATCACTTAGATGACAACATCCATTCTTCAAAGTTGTATAAACCGTGCCTCTAATACAAATAATAAGGACCTGACCTTACACATTACATAGTAGAGGACCTTTCAGCGATCTTGGTTTTTGATAATTTGATACAACCTTAAAAATTATCAGAGTTGGAACAAAATAAAATAAATGAACAAAAACATGGTGCTTGCTAACTCCGTAATCCAATCTAACATCTTTGAAAATTTGGCTGGACCTGTGAAAAATAATTTAAAACGAGGGGTGAGGACACAAATGCCTAGTAATTGGTTTAAAAGCCTTTGATAAATCCTTTTCTTTTAAAAATATTATTTCAAAATGATTTAATAAATACATAAAGAAATACCATTTAAAAAAATACCATTTGAAATTACTTATGGCTTAAAATAATATGTAATTTAAGAAGATACTTACTTTCAAAATTTATTAAACATAATCTAGTGTTTTTATGAAAACAATACACAAGCTTCTGAAAAAAAAACACTATTCTGAGGTCACCTGAATCATTGAAGGTTGTCTAGGCCTACCAACTTAGTGAAGGATGGGTTCACTCCCCAATGACCTCCCATATTTACAATGATCAAGTGTCTACTTTTATAAAAATCATTTTTAATCTTTCTTTACATATATATACATTTTCACTAGAGTTTTCAATTTTGAAAACATGGAAGCTGCTTTAAAATGCTCATTCATGATTATATATATGTATATATATAATTATATGTATATAAATACATGTATTTCCATTTCATTACTTACAAGTTTGGTTATACCCAAAACTTCTACCACTTAGGCTTTATATGGACTATCCAGGTATTTAATCCTTTTTCAGTGAAATGCATTTGTCACAAATGATCGTGAAAATTAATTATAAAATTGAAAAGAAAACATTTAAAATAAAATATATTAAATTTATTCCACGTAATTTTTAATTAGAGAATTTAAACCTTTAAATTTGATACCATAAATTTATTATTATGTAATGAGAGTCGATGATATGCATATACACATGGCCATGACTGTATGCAGATGCGAAGTTTAAAATAACACATCGATATGTTATGTAATTTTTTTATAAATATGATGATAAATTGAAGATAAAAATTCTAAACATGACAATAAATTTTTCATCAATATATATATATCATGAGTTAAGTAAATTATTTAAAATCCCATCTAACTATGTTTGAATTTAAAGAGGGGACTTCATTGCCAACATAAAATTAGAAATACGGTTTAAGGCATAAGAAACCATTTATATATATATACTAAAAATATAACAAATATATTTTTATATACACATGTATATAGACATATATGTAAATGCTATTGTGAAAAGACCATAGAAATACACCTTTATAATGAAGAGATTTTAGACCCATTGTGTCAAGATAAACATTTTATGTATGCAAATCTAAATAAAAAATGATTTTACATTATTATACATATATATATTACATATATATACATGTATATCAATTGAATAAATAATTAAATCCCTTACATACAACTATGAAAAGAATTGATATCAAATGAACAAACTATATTTAAAAAAAATTTGGTGGTAATGAAAATAACCAATCAATAACCACTAAAATTTAATTCCCCTTACAAAAACCAGAAAATAGAGAGTATAACTTGAAATAAATGAATAAATAAATAAAATTACATTATGAAAACTTAAAAACAAACTTTAAAATAATTCTTTTCAATTAGAATATGAAAAATATATATAATCTTCCCTACGAACGAAGTAATTCATTTGAAAAAAAACATGTATATAAATCCCTTATAGGCTTATTAAAGGAAACATGAAATGAAATTAATATAAATACACTATTATAGAAAATTTTCAAAACATAAGTATAAATAAAATTATCCCTTACCTGAAACACAAACATAAGCAAAAGGACTTCTTCTACTGCAGGCTCCCACTAGAGAACAAAATGGTTTACCAAACACGTTTTCACACACCATCAATTTACTCCCTGGACTCCACACTAAGTTACAAATGAAGATATAAATAACAGCTCAAGCTTGCATAGATGATGGAGATTGCAAACAGTAAATTTTATATTCAAACAATCATCAAAGGAGATTCATCCAATGAATGATTTGGACAAATTCAAAATTAAATAGCTACAATAGGAATGATGATTAGGAAATATGTGGACTAAACTAAATTGAATATCTATTTATAGTATATAGGAAACAACAAAAAAACATAAAACTGTTGATAATAGGGACATATGAGAGTTTTTTTTCATTTTTTCAAAAAACAAATGAAAATACATCTAGGTTAAAAAATATTATTTTTTACCCCTCAAATGCGACACCTGGTGTGCCGCCTTTAGGGGTTTTTTCTCCCAGGTCAAGGCGGCACATGGTGTGCCGCCTTTTCCCAAAAATAAACAGCAAAGGCGGTACACCAAGTGCCTCATTTGCATTAATATTTTATTTAAATTTTTTATTTTTATTTTTATTTTTATTTGTTTTGTTTTCTTTTATATATATATATATAACAAAACTTTTCAGAAATATTTTCCTACTATTTAATATCTAGCAGCACTGTCATTATAGCAGTCTAGATTCTGACAGAAACCCTCACCCTGGACTCCCTTTTATAAGGGGCTTGCCCTGAAAATCATACTGCATTTCCGATGTGATATTCTGGTTCTTTTTTTCTGCGCAGTATATTCTGTGTTTCTGATGTGGGATTCTGTTTCAAGTACGTGACTTTGAAAGAGTATAAAACATAAAATATAAGACCAACATAAATGAAACTTTAAACATCGATTAAACATATAAGGAATATTTGAAAACAGAAATAATTTCATAAAAAATGTTGATACAAATTAATTTATAATCTTTCAAAACCACCTACTTGAAACTTAAACATATTTCAAGTACGTGACTTTGTATGCTTATAAAAGATAAACTATAGGACCAATATAAATGAAACTGTAAACATTGATAAAAAATATAAGAAATAGTTGAAAACAAAAATAATTTCATAAAAAATGTTGACCAAAAATAACTTATAAGCTTTCAAAACCATCAACTTGAAACATAAAAATGTTTCAAGTTCCCGACTTTGAAATACTATAAAACATAAACTATAAGACCAATACAAATGAAACGTTAAAAATTGATTAAACATATAAGAAATAGTTTAAAACAAAAAAAATTCCTAAAAAATGTCCATAAAAAATAATTTATAATCTTTCAAAACCGTCTACTTGAAACTTAAAAATGTTTCAAGTACAAGAATTTGAAAGACTATAAAACATAAAATATAAGACCAACATAAATGAAACATTAAACATTGATTAAACATATAACGAATAGTTGAAAACCGAAATAATTTTCTAAAAAATATTGATGAAAATTAATCTATAAGTTTTCAAAACCGCCTACTTGAAACTTAAAAATGTTTCAAGTACGCGACTTTGAAATACTATAAAACATAAACTATATAATCAATATAAATGAAACATTAAACATTGATTAAACATATAAGAAATAGTTGAAAACAAAAATAATTTCATCAAAATTGTTGATTATAAATAATTTATATGCTTTCAAAAGCACCATCTTGAAACTTAAAAAACTTTCAAGTATGAAAATTTGAAAGACTGTAAACTATAAAACGAATATAATTGAAACTTTAAACATTACTTGAAAAAATAATAAATATTTAAAAACAAAAATAATTTCATAAAAAATGTTGATGAAAAATAATTTATAAGCTTTCAAAACCATCTACTTGAAACTAAAAAATGTTTCCAGTGCGTGACTTTGAAAGACTATAATTATATTATTAATTACTAATTAATTATTATATAATTAATATTTATATTAATAATTAACTAAATAATTATTATATAAGTAATAATTACTAAGTAATAATTAATAATTATTATATAAGTAATAATTATTTAGTAATAAAATATAACACCAATATAAATGAAACTTTAAACATTGATTAAACATATAAGAAATAATTGAAAACAAAAGGAATTTCTTAAAAATGTTGATGAAAAATATTTTATAATAATTATATTACTGATTAACTATTATATAATGAATACTTCTATTACTATTTAACTAATTAATTATCAACTATTTATTCTATGTTTAATCAATGTTTTAGGTTTCAATTATATTACTCATATATTTTATGTTTTATATTCTTTCAAATTCACGTACTTGAAACAGTTTAAGTTTCAAGTAGATGGTTTTGAAAGCTTATAAATTATTTTTCATCGAAATTTTTTAAAAGGTTATTTTTATTTTCAACTATTTCTTATATGTTTAATCATTTTTTAAAGTTTCATTTATATTGGTCTTATAATTTATATTTTATAGTTTTTCAAAGGCATGTACTTGAAACATTTTTCAATTTCAATTAGGAGGTTTTGAAAGCTTCTAAATTATTTTTCATGGATATTTTTTACAATTTTTTTTGTTTTTTTTCAACTATTTCTTATATATTTAATCAATTTTTAATGTTTCATTTATATTGGTCTTATAGTTTATATTTTATTGGCTTTCAAATTCACGTACTTGAAATATGTTTATGTTTTATGTAGGTGGTTTTGAAAGCTTGTAAATTATTTTTTATCAAACTTTTTATGAAATTATTTTTGTTTTTAACTATTTCTTATATGTTTAATCAGTTTTTAAAGTTTAATTTATATTGGTCTTATAGTTTATATTTTATAGGCTTTCAAATTCACGTACTTGAAATATGTTTAAGTTTCAAGTAGGTGGTTTTGAAAGCTTATAAATTAATTTGTATCAAAAAATTTTATGAAATTATTTTTGTTTTCAACTATTTCTTATAATTTTAATTTGTGTTTAAAGTTTCATTTATATTGGTCTTATAGTTTATGTTTTATAGTCTTTCAAAGTCGCATACTTGAAACAGAATCACACATCGGAAACGCAGAATGTACTGCATAGGAAATGGAGAACCAGAATCCCATATCGGAAATGCAGTATGGTTTTCAGGGAAAACTCCCTTATAAAAGGGAGTCCTGGGTGAGGGTATCAGTCATAATCCAAACTTCTGTAATGGCAGAACCATTGGAAATTAAATATCAGAAAAAATTCTGTTGAAAAGTTTTGTTATATATATATAAAACAAAACAAAACAAAAAAAATTAAAAAAAACATTAATGCAAAGGCGGCACCTGTTGTGCCACCCTTGCAGTTAATTTTTGTGAAAAGGCGGCACACCATGTTCCGCCTTGCCCTGGGCGGAAAAACCCCCAACGGAGGCACACCAGGTGCCTCCTTTGGGAGGTAAAAAAATAATTTTTTTTACCCGGGTGGTATTTTAAAAAATATTTTTTTGAAAAAATGTAAAAAAAAAACTCGAAATATGAACCTACATATGCAGACCAAAATGAATCAATTAAAAATAGTAAAGGCAAACAATCAATAATCAGACAGAAATTTCTATTAAAAAAATTATCCAAAATCAGTTGTCAACAATAAGATGAACAGGAGAGTTTGAAAAATATGGAAACGATGCGCATAACTGAGATTTGTTAGAGGTTCAAAAAAATTACCACGAGCATAGATCTGAAGACTATGAACCGAGCCTACATTGTGCTAGGTCGGAGAGAGTTGAAAAGAAACCCTAATGACACACACACTCTTCACCAATGCTCAACCTTGACTTGACCCCGCACGACTCCACCGAAGCCGCTCAGCCTACTCATCTCGGACCACCGCCCCTACGTCGACTCAAACAACATCAGCCTCGACTCCCAGCCATGCTCATACTACCAACTTGTGAAGATGAACACAGCTGGACCTCCTCGTTAGTGCAACTCAGCCCTGGATCGGACTATCATGAAACCCTAACTCGGCCTCCCTTACCTATGCCTTTTTCCGTGATTCCCCACTATAAACTCCCTTACATTGTCTTTTTTGTATTTAATTTAATTATTATTATTTTTAGTTATCTCATTATATACTATATAGTTTCAATTTAATTTGTCTTTTTATTATCATTTTTTTATGCTTCCCATTTCCCAATATCCCATTTTACTTTTACTTTTGTTTTTGACTTTTGTGTAAAGCATTTCACACATCACTTGTCCCAATTAACTAATTCATTATTATCACTTTATTATTATTATTATTATTATTATTATTATTATTATCACCTTTACAATAATAACATCAAATATAGGTTTTAGAAAAATATAATTACATATAATTATATATATTTTTAATTTGCATAACTCATATATATATTTTTATAAAACATCTCATTTGTTTATTTAATTTTTTTGTATATATATATAATTAGTTTTTTTATAAATTAATCAAATAAAAAATATATAAGTGTTTTTTTGTAAAATAATTATATGAATTTATAATTTAAAACTAATAATTTTTTTTACTTTATATACATATATATCATATTTTCATAAATATATAAAAGACAAATAATTTTAATATAATTGTTCATATGATAGTTTAAATATATATTTGCATAAATTAAAATAGTTTATTTTTTTACAATGTAATGTCATTAAAATATTTGATATTATTATTTCAATATATAATATATTAAAATAATAATTTTAAATGGCATGTACAATTTCAATATAAAATTATAATTTTATTAAAGTATTAGATTTATATTATATTAATAATTTTATTTAAATCTAATATCATATTTTGAATATCAAAAGAAAATTAACTATATCCATATATAATTATCATTTAAAATATTATATTAAATAAATTTTTTGATAAAAGTATATTCTATTTAAAAAAATTAGTAATTCTAACAAAGTTAAATAAATTTTAGTTTTATAATAAATTTAAAAATTGTACTTATAATAAAATAATTAATATATATTATTATTTTAAAGAAGATCATCTTAAAAATGTTTAAATTATAAATAAATGTATTTAACAAAATATTTTTATAATAATACTATTATTAGAATTTTTAGGCTATTATATTAGTGATAAGATCCATTTTACCTAAGGATAAAATAAATTTGAAAATTAGATGTGGGAGCATGAAGCCTGGAGAAAGTGGAGTGACTTGTTTGAGAAAACCATCTCAACTTTAAAATTCACATTGTGGAACATACAAGGCCCTCCTTATTCCCTTGTATATGAAATCTTTTGTAATAACATGTAGGGAATTAAAGGAGATGGTTTCATCCCTTGAGGGGGAGCATTGGTGAGATTAACCTATTAAATATTCAATTCAAAGTGAATGTGAAACTTCTAAATAGATTGATAAAATTAGAAGATGAGTTATGTTAATCACAATTTGATCTATCATTCTTAATTGTATTAAACATGTCAATTAAGGGGGTGTTATTGGTTGGTGATAAAATGAGAAAAAAGGGGAGCTATATCTATTGTACTTGAACTTTCTAATGTGTTTGTTGAAGTACATGCAGGATTTAGAATTTTATTGATAAATCATATTTCTTACAACCCCTTATATGAGAATTGATAAATTTTTAGCATGATTTCTCATGCATGGTATTTATGGACAATTTAGACAACCTTGGTTGTACCTATCTTGTTTTCAACACTGGGTTATCCCATGCAGACATAGATTTGATTAAATAAAAGATCATTACTAAGAGAACCATGTGGAATCATTCCTTTATTAGAAGTTATCAATAAATTTTCATATAAGGTAGATGATCATGTTTTTAAGAAAAATATGAGATGAGAATACCCCAATTACGTTTTTCATTTTATTATTGTTAAGGGGGAGAAAATATTGAGCACACGTATTGAAATTTTAAATATGTGAAGTGATATTGAAAAAAATACAAAGGGAGAGATTGTTGAGCCCATGTTTCATTTGTTTTCAATCATACAATATGCGGATGAAGTGGCGATTCTTGGGGTATTGTAATGGATTCATGAAATGGAATTGGATTTCATTCTTGTACTTTTCTCCATGATTACCTCTGAGTATTTTCTAAGTAATATTATGTTTCAAATACTTGTGTCATTGATGATTTTTTTACTATATGAAGAATAAATTTAAGTTGTACATGTAATATGTTCACAATTCATGATTATATAAAGAATACTTCCATGAAAAATAAAGGAAATTTCATGAAGGGGAATTAAGAAGGCTATGAAAAATATTTTTCATTATGCTCGATGAAGAAGATGAAGAGAGGTGGTTTGGAAATAATTATGGCTTTGAATTATTTACACTTCAAAAATATGATAAGTATTTATTGGATCCTCATATATAAAAAGTTATCCAACCCACAATCCTACATATGTTATGCTAGATCAAGGGCACATGTGGGAATAGAGTTTACCACGCCCAAGAGAACTAGCCTAGGCCAACTCATAGGAGGTAGATGGGAGGGACCCTGTATAAGGTCCGAAGGATATCCCATATGGAGAAAATAATTTAGTAGAGAAAATGTGTGGAGTAGAATGGTGGAGGAGAGCCAACATGAGTTGGTGTCAGTGGGGGTTTGGGAGCAGACCCCAATACATGGTTTTGACTTCTTAAAGGGAACAAATTATTAATAAAATGAATTATAGACACACAAAAAATTTGATGTGGTATAGGTGTTCCTATTTAATATTCATATACTTTAATAAATATAGATTGAACATGGGCTACTCAATTATTTTTATCTCAAATATATTCTCTTCATGGGACATTATCTTCTACCTCCAACGAATTCTAAAGGTTCATGTATGCCATTCATCATGTCTAACCACCATCATTCTAGAAAATAGTCATCTTCCATGATTATTCTGATGGGATGAGTCATTCAAGATTGATCTGATGGCATTCATGCAACTGGTTTCTTTTATTCATGAAGGAGTTGAAGATAAATGATATCATCGGGGTTTATGTGGATGAGTTCCACCTTGAAAAAGAGAAACACACAATCTACATCGCATGTATGAGAGGAGGATTAAATTGAGAAGAATGTGATTCTTTTATTCTCAGAGTAACATTAAAAATTAAACCCACATCACATATTTAAATATCAAATCCTTCGATTTGTTAAAATTCCATGATCAATGGTATAAAACAGTTCTTTGAAGGTACCCTATGATGCAGATCGATTCACGGATCTAAGGTGGTGTGAGTATTTATTTTCACACCATTAAAATGAGAGGAAGGTATGATGGTAATGTATAATAATTCATTGATAAATAGAGAGGGAGATCTCACAGTTTAAAATAGAGCATCCATGAATTTCTTCTATTTCACAAAGATTTAGAACCATGTATCTTATGCTTGTTCAAAGGAATGATGAAATTGTGGACCACTAGTGTCTCATGAAGGAGATCCCACAAAGATCATTTGAGAATGAAAACACATATAGTAGCTTGTTCAAGTGAATGCCTTTAAAAAATAACACTTTATGACCACATGATCTCTTTTTGTAATGGAAGGAGGAGATCCCACAAGCCTTAATTAGATTACATGAAGGTAGTGAAGATCATGTGAACCTTACTTGGTCACGTGAAGGAAGAACATTCATAAGAAAGGAATTACTATGCATGATCAACAATCCATGTGCCTGTGAGATCTTATAAATTTACCTATGTGTGTGATGTAGGAAGTGGAAAGTTCATGATAATGCACATGTGAATAATAACCTTGAGGTATGTTCTTATGACATAGTGTGTGTGAAAAGAAACAAAGAAGAGGAAAGAGTACATGAATTATAGATACATGCATGAATAATTATTGAAATACCCTAAACAAAGGAATAAGAAATAACATCAAAGAATATATATATATATATACGTGTCGGTGTGTGTTCTAGGGTTTATTATCATAATAAATCCCATGAAATATACATACATGAAGTGAACTAGAAATAATTTATATTGTGAAAATTCTTGCATAAGATAATATTGAAGAATTTGTGTGCATCTCTTGCACATATATAATTGAGGTTGGGACTTAATCATAAGGAAGAATCAGCTTGAAAACTATTTTGCTGATGAAAATGATCAAGAAAATGTGATCAGAAACATTTAGGAAAGGCCAAAAAATTGAAAAGGTTCTTGAAGTGTACACGAGAAAGTGTGATCCAACTAGCTCATGGAGGAAGGTCAACAGATCTTCCTATAATGGATCAAGACATAAGTGAAAGGAGCTTCTTACTGGGAAGTATAACCATTTATTAAAGAGTCTCTAGGAGAGAAATTTGGTTGGGGGGTATAACCAAACAAGGCAGAAGAATTGGATTACTTGGGGGTATAACAAGAATCAACTGGAGGATTGATTACCGAGGGGTATAACTAGCTTCTTCTTATACCATTATAATCACTGAAATAATACTATTGTGGAGAATCCATGTTGGGTGGTATAACTAACCTATAAAAGAGTTTTCATTTTATAAAAACATTTTAAATATTATGTTAATCTTTCTCAATTATTATTACTGCACATGAGGTGTGTCTGAGATATATCACATAGTGGATCGAGAACCTTAACAAGTTCAAGTGGTTGAATTCAAAATAAAATAGAATTTGTAAAAATGAGTGTACTAATGATTAAAACCCACTCTTAGTGGAACCTAATTCTGACTAGGGCTATACAAGGGCACATGGTTAAAACAAACTATGCATCCTCCCCTAAAACTATGTGGCTCAGAAAAATTGGGAGAGCACAGTTGGTGCACAATTTCTAAATTGTGTGATCAAACCATGTACCCTTATCTAGTAGACCAAGAGGGAGAACATAGCTATCAAATAATGTTTCTAAATGTGTGACCTAACTATTAAACACTCTCTAGAATCCTAATAAGGGTGCATAGTTAGGCACACAATTAGTTATATCCATGTTTCATAACCCATGAAACTCTGCGTACAAGTTTTTAATCCCATGAAAATTATAATTAAAGTCTATAAAGCCATATTATAATTTCTAATAAACCCCTAATAAAACCTAGTATGAACCTTTGTAATTTTCAGGCTCTCTAGAGATGATTTTGGATCCTCTAACCCCTTTCCTCTTAGATTACAGTGTTAGTGGATGTGATCGATCCTTCTCTGGTAAGTGTAATCTCCTTGATTTGGAATCTTTCTTCATCCCCTTGACTCTTTATTTTAGAGTGATAGTTCCTAATGTTTTTTATTGATATAAACATTGATTTTATGGGTTGTAATTATAGGGATTCCTCTTTTACCTTCATTTCCTTTGACTATATGTTGGCAGTTCTGTTTCATGTGATTTCTTGATCGGGTGATTAAATGTAGGTTGTTCCGTAAGGATTTTACCAATACTTGAAACCATGATTTTCTGGCTTGATTAGAAATTTATTTTCAATTAACTTCCATGAATTGAGTATATTTTGTGTTTGATTTCAAAAGGCATGGATCTATGGTATAAAACCCCTTTTCAAAAGCTTTGAAAGTATTGGGTGTTTGTTTTTGAGAAAAGATGCTTTGAAAAAAAATTGAATTTATGAAATGATTTGATGAGTATTTTTATGAATAATGGATTTAAATGAAATATTTTTTTTAAAATCATGAACTTTATTAAAATACGGGATTTGGTTTTAAAATTAAAATGGAATGTCTAAATTTGAATTTGGTAAATTAAACTATGAATTGAATTTAATTTAATGAATTGACCATGATTTATTTTTTGGTTGATTGATTGAAAGTACTTGTGAGAATAATTAGTTAGTGGGTGAACATGTCAAGAATTCTAGAACTATGACTCCTTTGAAATAGACTAACAATTATAACTCTAACTAAACCAAAATCATCATTACTTTCTCTGATGGGGTGTTGATTGATTTTATCCCAATGTCATGAGCCTTAGGGAAGTGTACACACCTTGAGTCATAATGATTGAATGAATAGTATGATGATCCTATAATCAAAAATTGACTATCTATAGGTAATATAACCACAATTTCTTTGTGTGATTTTATTATTACATTCAAATTCTTATTGACCTATTTTATTCATTTCCATCTATTTTTTTAAAATGTTTATTTTAAGCCTATTTTAATATACTTTTCATTTGCCTATTTTGAAAGCATGTTTTGACTAAAACCATAGAAATGACACACCATATCTTTGTTTGAAATGAATCATAAATAGTTTATTTGTATTGGAACTTATTATTGAAGATTTGGTGAAATACCACTATAATTGTTTGATCGCACCCTAAATTTTCCTTTAGGATTTTGTAAATTATGTTATTCTAGGTATAGGAAAAGGGAAATCACCACTTATATATGGAATGTGTGATTTATTAATGATACCCTTTATGGTGTCCATAACTAGTGGAGTTGTGATCCACTCATTACACAAATATTTTAAGTTTTCATCTTCATGGATATTCTGTACACTTTGGGATAATGTATTACCTTGAGATCTTTAACTATCTAATTATGGTAATTTGTCATTGAGGAGTTTTTTGCATATCCATTGTTCATTTATTTGTCATCCACCATTATATATTAATTTTGTTTTCTTGGGAAAAAATCATTCCCTATGATCATTTGTTGATACCCAAGAATTTTTTGTCTAATGATGGGGATTGAGAATTTCCTATGGGACATGTCAGTCTCAGCTCAAGTACTGGTGTATTAAGATATTCATGATGGTTTGTGAAAAAATGGTATTAAAGGTAGGATGGGTGTCTTTCCTTGATGGTTTTATATAGTTTGGGATGTACTAGTAAACATGAGGTAGGATTTTTGGGACTTGAGGGGTAGTTTAATGGAGAGTTCATATTTATATGTCATCATAGTGATCCTTGAGTCATCATGGCTATTTAGGAAAAGTGTATTTAAGGAATAAATTTATTGGATTCAAGCCTTTTCCAAAATTGATTTGAGTATTTTGAAATCATATAGAATTTAAAATCTATTAGGTGTAATTGAAATCCCTATATATCTTAATTATGTTGGTGATCTGAGTATTATTGATGATGTTTTCACGTTTCTTGTTGATGTTATGCAATACCATGCCCCAAGAAGACATTTGAATCGACCTCAGGAGGGAGATTCTAGTGAGACATTAAAATTGAACCCTCCATTTGATAATATCCTCCTTGATAAAGTTTCATTTATAGTCCAAGCTCTGGGTCAAGTAGTCGAACTAGCTCCCATTCATGATATAGAAGTGGAACCTCAAAGGGATGAAACTAGAGATCATTCCTAGGTGTTTATTCAGCATAAATCACCATCATTCCAAGGATAAAATGATCCTCAAGAGGTATATCTTTGGTTAAAAAATATTGAGTTGTGTTTTGAGTTATTATAAAGTCTTGATTCAATAAAGGTGAAATATAATGACTTCAAGATTGAATGATGAAGAAGGAGGTGGTGGGATTCGATGGTTATAGTAAAGAAACATTAGGGATTAAAGTTAAAATATTTCAGAGAGATTTTCATAGAGTAGTTTTATCCAAATTTAATGGTTTTATCAAATACTATTGAGTTTCTCATCCCTCAATGGGGAGATATAACCATAAATTATTAATTAAAGCACTTTATTGAACTTATTTAGTTTTCTCCTATCGTAGTATTGAATGAGAAGTTAAAGACCCGAAGATTCGTGATGGGTATTCCATTTTATATCTGATCCCAAGTTTATTTTTTGAATATCAGCTATTATACATACATGTTGGATAGGTCTTTGATGGGTAATATTTAATTGGCAAGTAAGTTAGGGTTGATGGGAGTTCCTCCTACTCCTAGTGGAAGTTCTATTAGTTTTTTTAAAGGAAAGAGAAAGAGTGATGAGTCTCATGGTGGATCACAATATCAAGAATTGTCCAAACCTTATGTGGTGTATGGTAGAGGCCCATTTAATTGCTTCCAATGTGGAAAGTTCAAGTATTGAAAGATATTTTGTAATGAGTCACCAAAGATATGTAGTTCATGCGATCACTCTGGCCACCTTTAGAAGTTATTTTATGTCTTTTCTTCCTCACACAGTGGCATAGGATAATCAGAAACTAAAGGTACTTTGGTGTCATTATATGATTCATGAACTAAGGGTTTCTATCCATAGTCATTTGGAACAAAGATTATTCATGCATTGTAAGAGTCTCCTGAAGAAGCTGATGTGGGTCCAGTGATAGTGAGAGATACCATCACTATAGATTCATATTTAGTGACTACTTTATTTGATATTGGCATATCTCATTCTTTCATTTAAAATCATATTATAAATCTTCTAAACCTTCCTATGGATATTATGTCCTATGTGATGTATATTATGATTCCCCTCAGAATGAAGAGGGAATAGGGATTTTTATTCCCTTCTTATGCATTATCTTTTTCCAAGATCAAAATCACATGGGATTTTGTATTTCTTGAATTGAAGCCACTGAATGTCATTATTATTTACTTCTCTGAATGGGTGTTCCAGGTTTTCCAAGGATAATTTTACTTTAAGTTGAGTAGATACGTACCACAATTTTTATAGTTGGTCAGGGTTATATATGTTTTTTAATTTCGATCTGGAGTAAGAATATTTGAGTGGTGATCATCATCTATTGGTCGTCGAGTTTCCTAATGTGTTTCCACATAACTTATTAGGATTAACAACAGTAAGGTAAGTAGAGTTATCTATTAACATGGTATCGGGTTCCAATAATATCTCTATTCCCTCTTATAATATATATTTTCTTGAAATGAAAGAGTTAAAGACTTAGTTGGATGATTTTTTGGGTAAATGATTCATTTATCCAAGTGTGCTGCCTTGGGTGGTGACAATTCTTTTTACAAATAAAGATGATGGAATGATTCACCTTTGAATTTATTACCAAAATATCAACTGGGTTATGATAGATAACAAGTATCTTTTTCCTTGGATTGATGATTTTCTTGAGCTGTTGAAAGGGGGAAAGTGGTTTTGAAAGATTAATCTTCCCTCTAGTTATCACTAGCTAAGAATCAAAGAATTGATATCCTAAATACTAACTTTAGGAGTAGGTATGGCCATTTTAAGTATCCTATCATGCATTTTGGTCTAATGAATTCTATTTCAGTTTTTATGGAATTAATAAATAGGATTTTCCATGAGTATCATGTTTCATTCATGGTGGTATTTGTGGATGATATCTTGGTTTAGTCTAAAAAAGAGGAAAATATGTGTGTCATCTGAGTAAAAAAATTTAAATTTTTATAGATCATTAAATTCATGCCAGTAAATATAAATGTAATTTATGGATTCATAGAGTGAAGTTCTTAAGACATGTGGTCTCAAAACTTGGTATTTTAGTTAATCCTTAGAATGTTAAGGCTATTATGAAATGGGAACAATTGTGTAATGTTTTTGATATTATAAGATTCTTGGGCCTAGTGGGGTATTGCCACTAGTTCGTTAAAGATATCTTAAATTTGGATTCTATGATGACTTACCTCACTCAAAAATAAGTAAAGTTATTATGGTATTTGAAATGTCAGAATTCTTTTGAAGAAATGAAGTGCCTTTGGAATTGTGTGCCAGTACTGACTCTTCTAGAGGTTAAGTAGAGATATGTGGTATTTTGTGACATATTAGGTTTATGTTTGGGTTGTGTTCATATGTTGGGTTATCACTTGGTGCCTTATTGTCCCAATATCTTAGGCCACACAAGAAAAACTATCCCACTCATGATATTGAAACCATAGCTATGATACATGCTCTCATGAGTTGAGGACATTAAATTTTTGGAGAAATGTTTACCATTTATTCAGATAAAAAAATCTTGAGTTATATTTTTTCTCAAAAAATATTTATATATATGTTATAGGTGATGGGTTGAGTACCTAAAATCATTTTATTTTGATATTTCGTACACCCATGGTAAGGAAATTATCATTGGAGATTATTTTAGGAGAATAATTCAAAACCAAGCTATGAAATAATACTCAGAATAGTGAAATTTTAAAGATCGCTTTGCTCATATACAATTTGTTGTTCAGGAGTATGAGATCGAGAATTTTCTAGAAAGTGTTTAGTTGAACTCCCCTCTTCATGAGACTATTCTTTATAATCATTAGCTCGATGATGAGTTCCATGGAATTAATGACTCTATTTATAGTTGGGAAAACATTGGTGAGTGGTTATTTTTATTTTGAGGGTATCCTATTTTTTTGGGGCAAGTAATTTATACATTTTCCCATGAGAATAGTTTTGTGGGGAATTTATGTAATTTATAATGGGAAGTACACATTGGCACAATGAAGTTGTTTTTTGATATGAAATGATGATTCTTGTGGCCAAGAATGAGATGAGATGTAACTAATTTTGTTTATCATTGTTATACATGTCAGAAAGTTAAGAAAAAGTACTCTATACCTTTGGGTTTGCTTTATCCCCTTCCCATATCAACTTGTTAGTGGAATGATATTTATATGGATTTCATGGTTGGGTTTCCACATACCCATTGAGGAAAGAATGCGATATGGGTTGTGATTCATTGACTGGCCAAATTAGCTCACTTTATTTCTATTCATGATACAAGCAAAGCTAAGGACTTGGGATGTTTGTTTGTTCAATATATTGTTAGATTGCATGAAGTCCCATTTATTATAGTATTGATATAGATCTCTATTTCACTTTTAATTTTTGGAGAGGACATCAAGAGGAAATACGATCTTAGGTTAGTTTGAGAGTGAAATATCATCCACAGATGGATGGTGATTTAGAATGCGTTATAAAAATTCTTTAAGGCATGATTCATTCTTATGTTCTCGATTTTGGTGGATTTTGGGATAGAATCTTGAGACCGGTTGAGTTTTATTATAAAAATAGTTACCATTAATCCTATTGATGTCCCCCTTTGAGGCCTTATATGGTTATCCATGTAAATATCCACTATGTTGGTTAAAAATTAGAAAAGCTTCTTGGGTTAGGCCTAGTTTAGTCCAAGCTGCAAATTTAAGGATTCTATTGATTCATTAGAGTATAGTGATAACTCAGATCTAGTCTAAATCTATAAGGCCCCAGCCTTAAACCTTACTTAATCTTGAGTTATTACAAGATTACACATTGAGGATCTTTTCAGGTTTATATTTTTAGTGAATTAGATCATGAAACTTGCATTACATTCCACATTTAAACAAAGTAGTTACATAAAAGACAATATTCATTCTTCCCATCAACGGAAACATATTTAAAATAAAACACAAATTCTTTCTTGACACATCCTTGACACTATCATCACATCATGTAACTTTCCCTTGACCTGTGAAAAACATTTCAAAAACTTGGGATGAGCATAAAAAGCTCAGTAAGGGATATAAAAATATGGAAAGGAAACATGGGTACATATATACATTAGAATGAAATCATACTTTACCCATAAAACATAAGAACTTTAACATACCTCATCAAATCATGCATAAATCATAGAAATCATAAGACATAAAGGTAACTTGAGGCATTCATAACATTCTTACGTAGGGAGTAACCCTCTTGGTTACGTTTGGAATACCCATCACAGTATATTCCATAAATCTCTTCAGAGAAACCTTAATGTTTCACTCCTTCGTGTTACCCAAATCATTGGAGAGCTATATCGGGCTCACCCACCCTTAGTTTATCACGGAACCACCTGTCTTCATAATAATGCCCAAGAACCTCAACATAATCGTATCACATAAAACATGCATAAAGGAAACATAACATTTCCACCTTTCAATCACAAGATATCAATACCACACATTGATATAAAAATATTATGAAAACCATTTTCAATACCAAAATAAAATAAAAGTAAAACATGGTATTTATTTTTCTTTAAAATAGGTATGGCTTGTAGAGGAAGCCAAAACTCAAATAATGGTCACGGCGGCGGAGAAGTCGTTGTTGCCGCATACGTACGACAAAAACATTCCCTTTTGTCGTTTAGTAAATGATTCGTATAAAAAAGATTACTTTTGAATAAACGTAAAAGTAAAAGGGGTTTATACACCGTATAAAATAAGGTTGTGTATAAAACAAAATATTCCTCAATGAAAGGAGATTGAGACGAAGTCCCATACAAATACGGTATCCTTGGATTAAGGATAAATCAGTTACGTAACTAGGTGTGACAAACGAATACACGAAATATAAGTGGGTATTAAGTGTAAAACAATAATATGACATTCACACATAATCATAGAACGACATATTCAAGGTGTACAAGTTTATCCCAAAGAATCGAAATTGGGTTAAGAAGTTCTGTTGCAATAATTAGACAGCCTAATGGCGTCACTTCAAAATTCAGAAAAAGAGTTGATGAGAGATAAAAAGGGTATCTCATCACTTGGACATAAAATTCACATCAATAAGGATATAGAAGAACATATCCCAAAATAATATTATGTGAATTAAAAGACCCAACAAAAGAAGTCTTTTAAAAACAGGAGGGTGAAAGGTTCCCTTACCGACATGGGTATCTTTCGAAACATATGCCCCGTGAAATAAGGACAATACAACATTGATGTAAATACTCATAAATGAAATAATATTAAAAAATGAGTAAAATAATGGTCAGTACATACACCACTCAATGGAAATTGTGGCAAATGTAGCATAAATCTCACAGGAATAAAAGTGAGATGAAAAATCCCTTACGAAAACTCGACAGCCTAACGACGCCACTTAAAAGTTCCAAAAATGGATTGATGAGATAAAATAGGGTATCTCATCACATTACAATAAAATTTACAGCAATAGGAATATAAAATAACATCCCCCATCATAAAAAATAGGAGCTTAAAAGAAGTGACATAAAGGAGAGTACTTAAAGAGAAAGAGAGAGGTAAGATCTCTTACGAAAATTCGGCAGCCTAACGGCGCCACTCAAAACTTCCAAAATGGATTGATGAGAGAGAATAGGGTCTCTCATAATATGAACATAAAAATTACAGTAAGATTAATATAAAATAACATCCCAATCACAAGAAATATGAGCTTAGAAGGAATGACATAAAAGAGTGTACTTAAAAAGAAAGAGAGGAGTAGGATCCCTTACCTCGGGTCTGACTTGACTCGATCGTTATTTAATCTCGTGAATAATAAACTTGAGATAATTTCTACTTGATTAAGAACATTTTTCAAGCTTATTATTCCTTTTATATCACGTATTTCCATGTTATAAACATCATTTAATCATTATGTTAATAATGTTTGTTTTGTCGATATTTGGTTCTTAAGTCGACAGTGGACTTCTTACAATTACATGTTGTTTGTGTGGTCAAATGTTCATTATATCCAGAATTATATTCATGATTTGGATATCATATATATCATATATATCCAGCATATACATTTATTTATAATATCACATAATCATTTAGAGGAAATAAATGAAAGGCACCGTTCATGGAGACGGTAAGCCGTACGTACGCATGAACGCTACTTTCATTTCTATGTCGTATTAATGGAATTAAAACTATATGATAGGTATGTATATTTTAATTCTAGAATTATATTAATAATTTATATGTATCATAAATCATATATATCCACTATATATATGTACTTATAATAGTACATAATATTTTGAGATAACTAATGAAATGTATCGTTCATGGAGATGGTAAGCCGTACGTACGCATGAACGCTACTTCCATTTCTATTTCATATTTAATGGAATTAAAACATAATTATACATAATATTATTTTAATTCCAGTATGGTATCATATATAATATCATTAAATATACCCTTTATACGTACCACATATGGTAATAACGAATCAAATCACTTTGAGGGGGGCGGTAGTCCGCACTTCCTTAAATGAAGATATTGCGTTTACCCATAATGGAAACCATAAAGGTATGACCAAAATGTAAAATACAGAAGCTTAATGAAAACATAAACATATTATATATCATATATAAATATAGTGACATCTTAATGGCCACCTTTGAAGGTGTTAAAAGAATTTTGAACAATCATCGTTTCGGGAGGCATAAATTCATCATCCACGGAAACAGTATGTTCGTTAACCAATAGATGTAGGTGTGTGTAAGTGTAGCTCGAATACTTATTATAACAACATCCTAGTATATTTAGGATACTGTATTTGTTACAAAAGAAAAGAATAAAAATAGTTTAGGGGGTTGGAGAAGCAAAATAAAATAAAAGGACTCAAAAGAAGACATTACCTTAAAATCGGGTAACTCCCTTTGGTTTGAGCTCAAAGGCTTTCTTGGGAAGACTTATGCCCAAATTGATGCTTCAAGGAGTAAGAGAGGGAATTTTAGAGACAAAATTGGAAGAGGTTGGCCGAGCAAAAGGCATTGGGAGTGTGGGTAAGGAGGTAGAGGTGGGGGCCTTTTATAAGAGGAGAGGAGGGGCACTCTTGGAAAGTAAGCAAATGTTACTTTATTTGAAAATGTTATTCGGATTTAAGAGGTCCCACATTGATGTGTTTCGAGGATAAGGTGATAAGGTTTCTAAATCCACTCATACAGTAGGTTTTTGACATGTTTAGGTCTTAGATATTACATTATCTTTCCATTTTATTTAAATTGTTAAATAATGAGGTCATTGCTGCATCATCATGATGTCAGAAATAATTTAATTTATTTAATGTCAAAAAATTATAAAAAAAAATACTATGATGTAGGAAATATTTTTATCCTTCCAATTAATATTTATAGTCAAAAATCTTATTTGTATAACCCCATGTAAAAATTGTTTTAGTAAAACATTTCTTGTTTGTCTCATTTTTACTTTAACTTTAAATAAAAAGATATTAATGTCATTTTCCAACCAAAGTGGCTTCATGGGGTCCCCAAGTTGACCCATGGGTTGTATTGGTCGTCCATGACACATCCAATGAGGTTAGGACATGTTTCAAGTTCATTTCATATTATTAAAACATTATTTTTACCTTAAACTACACTAATTACCTCTAATCGCGATTAAAAACTTAATAAGTTACTATTCACAAAAAAAATTATTTTTATCCCATTGAACCACATTTTACTTCTTAATGACAACCATGTATTTCGGATTTTTGAAATTCAAAACACAAAGATGACAAAATTTCATTTAAACGGAAAAATCAGTTTTTATAAGTACCACTTAGTGGTTTCACTATTCATCAAAAATTGAAGTTTTTCAGAAAAATCCCAAAAATTCACCCTAAGATATATTTGATATTCCAAATTCAAAAATTAAGTCAATTTTACAAAATTAAAAACATATAAGTCACATTAATTAATTTAATAATTAATTCCCGCTGTCAGAGCAAATAGCGTGTTTTTATGAAACAATAAGTATCAAAAAATTGATACTAGTTTAAGTCTGATTTCAAAGTGAAATTAATTCCAAATACCACTATTAGATTTAATGGTAAAAATATATTCTAATTTCACTTTAAAAAAAATCAAAAGATAATCTAATCATATAAATAAATTAGATTAAAAAGTGGTTTTGAATTAACATACAACATTTTACACTATTCATTAAAAAAATGAACTTTATCGGAAAGATACCAAAAATTTACACAAAGTAAATTTTGATGTCTCAATTCTTAAGGAGAGTTTTATTTTGGTCCAATAGAATTTATAAGAGTGAAAAAAACTATATTTAATGACGGTTCGCCATCAAAAGGCCATAAGTGAACCTTTAGTGAAAACTAGGGCATATATGCCTAAAATTGAATTCTTTCCGTATTTTAAGCCTTTATCTTTTATTGGATAAATGTAAAAACATTTAAAAACATATATAATCATATTTTAGTTATTTCTATCCATTCCTGCCAATAAAACGGCTACATGTTAACTACGATTTAAAATAATATTATTTTATTATTAGAGTGCAACGTAAGATTCCCAAGAAACTCGTTGTTGCGTGTTGGGTACGCTATCGAGCATAGCGTCCCATTTAAAGTCATATTAATATTTTATTCACAAATATGGATAAATAATAAAATGTCATATTCTTTATTTACCTGGGGTGTTACATCCTTCCCCCCTTTTGGGAATTGCGTCCTTGCAATTTTTAAAATTGAGCTTGGAAACATCCTTGAAAGTCCCACATCGGAACAAGAGTCAGTAAAACAATCACATTAAAATAAAGGAAGATAAGTACAGAGGTCACCTGAGTTAACCCATACTAGGATTCCAAGTATGAAAATATGGACATGGAGGAGAAAACATAGGGTCATGTTCTGATGGAGAGTGATAGAAAACATGTTTATGAGAAAGTTAACCACAAGAAAATCACAAACTTGTGATGGATTAAACGGTATTCGATTCCCCAGTAGGAAAATTTAACAGACAACATTTTTGTTTTAAGTTACTTTTTATTGAGGAATTTATTCATAAGGAAACATAATCACTTATCATGTTGACTTTCAACTTTTATTAGATTCCTTACACAAACTCATAATTTCTCCAAAAGACGAGTATTTAGGAAGACTTGTTCACATTAAGAGTACTATAATAAACTTCTAGAAAATCACCTAATCCGCAAAAGAGAACTATATACTTCCCATGTCTTTAGACTTTAACCAAAACCAAAACCAAAAAGGCTAGTACATGAACAGATAATCCATAAAAGGATAACCCTTTATAAAAAGAAAATCTATGCTTAATCTTCAAAATTTGTCAAACAAAACCCAAAGATCAACGAGGACCATTCGATAAACAATTTTTCCATAAAATTCTTCAAAGTAAACCAAACTAAGATTGAAACCCAAATATTTGAAGGATTTAGTCATATAGTCTTTCAAGTTAAATCGTAACATTTATCTCCAAACAACATCAGTTGCTCCTAAAGTCTCGTATTGAAAAGTAATTAACCTAATCACATATCCTCCATGATAGGTTAATCATTTTCATAAATAACCCAAAATCAACTTACTCTTAATTCATAAAATCATATAACTAAAAATAATCAGTCAAACTAACCAGGTACTTCACGTAGTCCAGTGGTAGGCGATAAATACCAGTCGCACTTTGGTTGTGGGTTCGATTCCCGCAGCTTTGTCCGACGTGATAGGTAGTCACACGGTCTGCGTGTTGTCCTTTTTCCAAAACTATATAATTCTCAAATCATTCCCCAAAAAGGGATAAAATCATCAAAAATAACCATAACATAATTTAACCTCAAATTTATCTCATGCCTTTCACTTCCATAATATCATATAGTAACCCATAATTAACTCAAATGTAAGGATCATATAAACCCTAATGGTTACCTTAATAATTATTACCTGAACTTCCACATCGATTGGTCATCTCGTACATGATGCATTAAAGATCATACCAAGGTTCAAGTGGTTGCTCATGACTCATTGATAGTTGGTTTAGAACAAACACGACTTTCCTCATTGAATCCCCCATTTTATCTAGTATCTTAATCATAGAACCACCACAGTTTCATTCAAACTTGTTGTCTCTTTGGTGCCTGCTAGATCCATCCATTCACTAAAAACAGAAATGTCAGTGCGAGTATATCAACAAAACCATCATGTACTAATGAGGAAGGTAAACACTAAGATATACTTACTCATTCATTTTATTTAAAACTAGGACACTTTCTGAAATCCTAACCATTATGGTAATGTCACTTGTGCTTAGAGAATACCCTAACCTCTAAAGTTATCTAAACCGGCCTTTGATACCGACTATAAGGCCCCAGCCTTAAACCTTACTTAATCTTGAGTTATTACAAGATTACACATTGAGGGTCTTTTCAGGTTTAGAGTTTTAGAGAATTAGATCATGAAACTTTCATTACATTCCACATTTAAACAAAGTGGTTACATAAAAGACAATATTAATTATTCACATCAACGGAAACATATTTAAAATAAAACACGGATTAATTCTTGACACATCCTTGACACTATCATCACATCATGTACCTTTCCCTTGACCTATGAAAAACATTTCAAAAAGTTGGGATGAGCATAAAAAGCTCACTAAGGGATATAAAAATATGGAAAGGAAACATGGGTACATATATACATAAGAATGAAATCATACTTTACCCATAAAACATAATCACTTTAACATACCTCATCAAATAATGCATAAATCATAGAAATCATAAGACATAAAGGTAACTTGAGGCATTCATAACATTCTTAGGTAGGGATTAACCCTCTTGGTTACGTTTGGAATACCCATCACAGTATATTACCTAAATCTCTTCGGAGAAACCTTAACGTTTCACTGCTTCATGTTACCCAACGCATTAGAGAGATATATCGGGCTCACCCGCCCTTAGTTTATCATGGAACCACCCGTCTTCATAATAATTCCCAAGAACCTCAACATAATCGTATCACATAAAACATGCATAAAGGAAACATAACATTTCCACCTTTCAATCACAAGATATCAATACCACACATTGATATAAAAATATTATGAAAACCATTTTCAATACCAAAATAAAAGAAAATTAAAACATGGTATTTATTTTTCTTTAAAAAGGTAAGGCTTTTAGAGGAAGCCGAAACTCAAATAATGGTCACGGCGGCAGAGAAGTCGTTGTCGCCGCATACGTACGACAAAAACATTCCCTTTTGTCGTTTAGTAAATGCTTCGTATAAAAAAGATTCCTTTTGAATAAATGTAAAAGTCAAAGGGGTTTATACACCGTATAAAATAAGGTTGTGTATAAAACAAAATATGCCTCAATGAAAGCAGATTGAGACGAAGTCCCATATAAAGACGGTATCCTTGGATTAAGGATAAATTAGTTACATAACTAGGTGTGACAAACGAATACACGAAATATAAGTGGGTATTAAGTGTAAAACAATCAGAGGAAATTCACACATAATCATAGAATGACATATTCAAGGTGTACAATTTTATCCCAAAGAATCGAAATTGGGATAAGAAGTTCCCTTGCAATAATTAGACAACCTAATGGCGTCACTTCAAAATTCAGAAAAAGAGTTCATGAGAGATCAAAAGGGTATCTCATCACTTGGACATAAAATTCACATCAATAAGGATATAGAAGAACATATCCCAAAATAATATTATGTGAATTAAAAGACCCAACAAAAGAAGTCTTTTAAAAAGAGGAGGGTGAAAGGTTCCCTTACCGACATGGGTATCTTTCGAAACATACGCCCCGTGAAAGAAGGACAATACAACATTGATGCAAATACAAATAAATGAAATGATATTACACAATGAGTAAAATAATGTTCAGTACATACACCAATCAAAGGAAATTTTGGCAAATGTAGCATAAATCTCACAGGAATAAAAGTGAGATGAAAAATCCCTTACGAAAACTCGGCAGCCTAACGGCGCCACTTAAAACTTCCAAAAATGGATTGATGAGATCAAATAGGGTATCTCATCACATTACAATAAAATGTACAGAAATAGGAATATAAAAGAACATCCCCCATCATAAAAAAGAGGAGCTTAAAATAAGTGACATAAAGGAGAGTACTTAAAGAGAAAGAGAGAGGTTAGATCTCTTTCGAAAATTTGGCAGCCTAACGGCGCCACTCAAAACATCCAAAATGGATTGATGAGAGAGAATAGGGTCTCTCATCATATGAACATAAACATTACAGTAAGATTAATATAAAATTACATCCCAATCACAAGAAAGATAAGCTTAGAAGGAATGACATAAAAGAGTGTACTTAAAAAGAAAGAGAGGAGTAGGATCCCTTACCTCGGATCCGACTTGACTCGATCGTTCTTTAATCTCCTGAATAATAAACTTGAGTTAATTTATACTTTATTAAGAACCTTTTTCAATCTTATTATTCCTTTTATATCACTTATTTCCATGTTATAAACATTATGTAATCATTAAGTTAATAATGTTTGTTTTGTCGATATTTGGTTCTTAAGTCGAAAGTGGACTTCATACAATTACATGCTGTTCGTGTGGTCAAATGTTCATTATATCCAGAATTATATTCATGATTTGGATATCATATATATCATATATATCCAGCATATACATGTATTTATAATATCACATAATCATTTAGAGGAAAGAAATGAAATGCACCGTTCATGGAGACGGTAAGTCGTACGTACGCCTGAACGCTACTTTCATTTCTATGTCGTATTAATGGAATTAAAACCATATGAGAGGTATGTATATTTTAATTCAAGAATTATATTAATCATTTAGATGTATCATACATCATATATATCCATTATATATATGTACTTATAATAGTACATAATATTTTGAGATAAGAAATGAAATGTACTGTTCATGGAGACGGTAAGCCGTACGTACGCATGAACATTACTTCCATTTCTATTTCATATTTAATGGAATTAAAACATAATGATACATAATAGTATTTTAATTCCAGTATGGTATCATATATAATATCATTAAATATACCCTTTATACGTACCACATATGGTAATAACGAATCAAATCACTTTGAGGGGGCGGTAGTCCGCACTTCCTTAAATGAAGATATCGCGTTTACCCATAATGGAAACCACAAAGGTATGCCCAAAATGTAAAATACAGAAGCTTAAGGAAAACATAAACATATTATATATCATTAATAAATATAGTTACATCTTAATGACCACCTTTGAAGGTGTTAAAAGAATGTTGAACAATCATCGTTTCGGGAGGCATAAATTCGTCATCCACAGAAACAATATGTTCGTTAACCATTAGATGTAGGTGTGTTTAAGTGTAGCTCGAATACTTATTATAAAAACATCCTAGTATATTCAGGATACTGGAGTTGTTACAAAAGAAAAGAATAAAAATAGTTTAGGGGGTTGGAGAAGCCAAATAAAATAAAAGGACTCAAACGAAGACATTACCTTAAAATCGGGTAACTCCCTTTGGTTTGTGCTCAAAGGCTTCCTTGGGAAGACTTCTGCCCAAATTGAGGCTTCAAAGAGTAATAGAAGGAATTTTAGAGACAAAATGGGCAGATTTTGGCCGAGCCAAAGGCTTTGGGATTGTGGGTAAGGAGGTAGAGGTGGGGGCCTTTTATAAGAGGAGAGGAGGGGCACTCTTGGAAAGTAAGCAAATGTTACTTTATTTGAAAATGGTATTCGGATTTAAGAGGTCCCACATTGATGTGTTTCGAGTATAAGGTGATAAGGGTTCGAAATCCACTCATACAATAGGTTTTTGACATGTTTAGGTCTTAGATATTACATTATCTTTCCATTTTATTTAAATCGTTAAATAATGAGGTCATCGCTGCATCATCATGATGTCATAAATAATTTAATTTATTTAATGTCAAAAAATTATAAAAAAAACTATGATGTATGAAATCTTTTTATCTTTCCAATGAATATTTATTGTCAAAAATCTGATTTGTATAACCCCATGTAAAAATTGTTTTAGTAAAACATTTCATGTTTGTCTCATTTTTAATTTAACTTTAAATAAAAAGATATTAATGTCATTTTCCAACCAAAGTGGCTTCATGGGGTCTCCAAGTTGACCCATGGGTTGTCTTGGTCGGCCATGACACATCCAATGAGATTAGGACATGTTTCAAGTTCATTTCATATTATTAAAACATTATTTTTACCTTAAACTACACTAATTACCTCTAATCGCAATTAAAAACTTAATAAGTTACTATTCACCAAAAAATTATTTTTATCCCATTGAACCACATTTTACTTCTTAATGACAACCATGTATGTCGGATTTTTGAAATTCAAAACACAAATATGACAAATTTTCATTTAAACGGAAAAATCATTTTTTATAAGTACCACTTAGTGGTTTCACTATTCATCAAAAATTGAAGTTTTTCAGAAAAATCCCAAAAATTCACCCTAAGCTATATTTGATATTCTAAATTCAAAAATGAATTCTATTTTACAAAATTCAAAACATATAAGTCACATTAATTAATTTAATAATTAATTCCCGATGTTAGAGAAAATAGTGTGTTTTAAGGAAACAATAAGTATCAAAAGATTGACACTAGTTTAAGTCTGATTTCAAAGTGAAATTAATTCCAAAGACCACTGTTGGATTTAATGGTAAAAATATATTCTAATTTCACTTTAAAACAAACTCAAAAGATAATCTAATCATATAAATAAATTATATTAAATAGTGGTTTTGAATTAAAATACAACATTTTACACTATTCATTAAAAAAATGAACTTTATCGGAAAGATACCAAAAATTTACACAAAGTAAATTTTGATGTCCCAATTCTTAAGAAGAGTTTTATTTTTTTCCAATAGAATGTATAAGAGTGAAAAAAACTATATTTAATGACGGTTCGCCATCAAAAGGTGATAAGTGAACCTTTAGTGAAAACTAGGGCATATATGCCTAAAATTGAATTATTTCCGTATTTTAAGCCTTTATCTTTTATTGGTTAAATTTAAAAACATTTAAAAACATATATAATCATATTTTAGTTATTTCTATCCATTCCTGCCAATACAACGACTACATGTTAACTACGATTTAAAATAATATTATTTGGTTATTACAGTGCAACGTAAGATTCCCAAGAAACTCGTTGTTGTGTGTTGGGTATGCCATCAAGCATAGCGTCCCCTTTAAAGTAATATTAATATTTTATTCACAAATATCGATAAATAAGAAAATGTAACATTCTTTATTTACCTGGGGTGTTACATCCTTCCCCCTTTTGGGAATTGTGTCCTCGCAATTTTTAAAATTGAGCTTGAAATATCCTTGAAAGTCCCACATCGGAAGAAGAGTCGGTAAAACAATCTCTTTAAAATAAAGGAATATAAGTACAGAGGTCACCCGAGTTAACCCATACTAGGATTCCAAGTATGAAAATATGGACATGGAGGAGAAAACATAGGGTCATGTTCTGATGGAGAGTGATAGAAAACATGTTTATGAGAAAGTTAACCACAAGAAAATCACAAACTTGTGATGGGTTAAACGGTATTCGATTCCCCAGAAGGAAAAGTTAACAGACAAAATTTTTGTTTTAATTTACTTTTTATTGAGGAATTTATTCATATGGAAACATAATCACTTATCATGTTTACTTTCAACTTTTATTGGATTCCTTACACAAACTCATATTTTCTCCAAAAGACGAGTATTTCGGAAGACTTGTTCACATTAAGAGTACTATAATCAACTTCTATAGAATCACCTAATCCACAAAAGAGAACTATATACTTCCCATGTCTTTAGACTTTAACCAAAACCAAAACCAAAAGGTCTAGTACATGATCAGATAATCCAGAAAAGGATAACCCTTTATAAAAAGAAAATCTATGCTTAATCTTCAAAATCCGTCCAACAAAACCCAAAGATCAACGAGGACCATTCGATAAACAATTTGTCCATAAAATTATTAAAATTAAAACAAACTAAGATTGAAACCCAAATATTTGAAGGATTTATTCACATAGTCTTCCAAGTTAAATCGTAACATTTATCTCCAAACAACGTCAGTTGCTCCTAAAGTCTCGTATTGAAAAGTAATTAACCGAATCACATATCCTCCATGATAGGTTAATCATTTTCATAAATAACCCAAAATCAACTTACTCTTAATTAATAAAATCATATAACTAAAAATAATCAGTCAAACTAACCAGGGACTTCACGTAGTCCAGTGGTAGGCGATAAATACCTGTCGCACTTTGGTTGTGGGTTCGATTCCTGCAGCTTTGTCCGACGTGACGGGTAGTCACACGGTCTGCGTGTTGTCCTTTTTCCAAAACTATATAATTCTCAAATCATTCCCCAAAAAGGGATAAAATCATCAAAAATAACCATAACATAATTTAACCTCAAATTTATCTCATTCATTTCAATTCCATCATATCATATAGTAACCAATAATTACCTCAAAAGTAAGGATTATATAAACCCTAATGGTTACCTTAATAATTATTACCTGAACTTCCACATCGATTGGTCATCTCGTACATGATGCATTAAAGATCATACCAAGGTTCAAGTGGTTGATCATGACTCCTTGATAGTTTGTTTAGAACAACCACGAGTTTCCTCATTGAATCCCCCATTTTATCTAGTATCTTATTCATAGAACCACCACAGTTTCCTTCAAACCTGTTGTCTCTTTGGTGCCTGCTAGATCCATCCAATCACTAAAAACAGAAATGTCAGTGTGAGTATATCAACAAAACCATCATGTACTAATGAGGAAGGTAAACACTAAGATATACTTACTCATTCACTTTATTTAAAACTAGGACACTTTATGAAATACTAACCATTATGGTAATGTCACTTGTGCTTAGAGAATACCCTAACCCCTAAAGTTATCTAAACCGAACTTTGATACTAACTATAAGGCCCCAGACTTAAACCTTACTTAATCTTGAGTTATTACAAGATTACACATTGAGGATCTTTTCAGGTTTAGAGTTTTAGATAATTAGATCATGAAACTTGCATTACATTCCACATTTAAACAAAGTGGTTACATAAAAGACAATATTCATTCTTCCCATCAACGGAAACATATTTAAAATAAAACACGGATTCTTTCTTTACACATCCTTGACACTATCATCACATCATGTACCTTTCCCTTGACCTATGAAAAACATTTCAAAAACTTGGTATGAGCATAAAAAGCTCAGTAAGGGATATAAAAATATGGAAAGGTAACATGGGTACATATATACATAAGAATGAAATCATACTTTACCCATAAAACATAAGAACTTAAACATAACTCATCAAATCATGCATAAATCATAGAAATCATAAGACATAAAGGTAACTTGAGGCATTTATAACATTCTTACGTAGGGAGTAACCCTCTTGGTTACGTTTGGAATACCCATCACAGTATATTCCCTAAATCTCTTCGGAGAAACCTTAACGTTTCACTCATTCGCGTTACCCAATGCATTGGAGAGCTATAGCGGGCTCACCTGCCCTTAGTTTATCACGGAACCACCTGTCTTCATAATAATGCCCAAGAACCTCAACATAATCGTATCACATAAAACATGCATAAAGGAAACATAACATTTCCACCTTTCAATCACAAGATATCAATACCACACATTGATATAAAAATATTATGAAAACCATTTTCAATTACAAAATAAAAGAAAAGTAAAACATGGTATTTATTTTTCTTTAAAAAAGATATGGCTTGTAGAGGAATCCCAAACTCAAATAATGGTCACGGCGGCGGAGAAGTCGTTGTCGCCGCATACGTACGACAAAAACATTCCCTTTTGTCGTTTAGTAAACGCTTCGTATAAAAAAGATTCCTTTTGAATAAATGTAAAAGTCAAAGGGGTTTATACACCGTATAAAATAAGGTTGTGTATAAAACAAAATATGCCTCAATGAAAGGAGATTGAGACGAAGTCCCATATAAAGACGGTATCCTTGGATTAAGGATAAATCAGTTACATAACTAGGTGTGACAAACGAATACACGAAATATAAGTGGGTATTAAGTGTAAACCAATCAGAGGACATTCACACATAATCATAGAATGACATATTCAAGGTGTACAAGTTTATCCCAAAGAATCGAAATTGGGTTAAGAAGTTCCCTTGCAATAATTAGACAGCCTAATGGCGTCACTTCAAAATTCAGAAGAAGAGTTAATGAGAGATTAAAAGGGTATCTCATCACTTGGACATAAAATTCACATAAATAAGGATATATAAGAACATATCCCAAAATAATATTATGTGAATTAAAAGACCCAACAAAAGAAGTCTTTTAAAAAGAGGAGGGTGAAAGGTTCCCTTACCGAAATGGATATCTTTCGAAACGTACGCCCCGTGAAAGAAGGAAAATACAACATTGATGTAAATACTCATAAATTAAATAATATTACACAATGAGTAAAATAATGGTCAGTACATACACCACTCAAAGGAAATTGTGGCAAATGTAGCATAAATCTCACAGGAATAAAAGTGAGATGAAAAATCCCTTACGAAAACTCGGCAGCCTAACGGCACCCCTTAAAACTTACAAAAAATGGATTGATGAGATAAAATAGGGTATCTCATCACATTAAAATAAAATTTACAGAAAGAGAAATATAAAAGAACATCCCCCATCATAAAAAATAGGATCTTAAAATAAGTGACATAAAGTAGAGTACTTAAATAGAAAGAGAGAGGTTAGATCTCTTACGAAAATTCGGCAGCCTAACGGCGCCACTCAAAACTTCCAAAATGGATTGATGAGAGAGAATAGGGTCTCTCATCATATGAACATAAAAATTATAGTAAGAGTAATATAAAATAACATCCCAATCACAAGAAAGATGAGCTTAGAAGGAATGACATAAAAGAGTGTACTTAAAAAGAAAGAGATGAGTAGGATCCCTTACCTCGGGTCCGACTTGACTTGATCATTCTTTAATCTCCTGAATAATAAACTTGAGATAATTTCTACATGATTAAGAACATTTTTCAATATTATTATTCTTTTTATATCACTTATTTCCATGTTATAAACATTATGTAATCATTAAGTTAATAATGTTTGTTTTGTCGATATTTGGTTCTTAAGTCGAAAGTGGACTTCTTACAATTACATGTTGTTCGTGTTGTCAAATGTTCATTATATCCAGAATTATATTCATGATTTGGATATCATATATATCATATATATCCAGCATATACATGTATTTATAATATCACATAATAATTTAGAGGAAAGAAATGAAATGCACCGTTCATGGAGACGGTAAGTCGTATGTACGCATGAACGCTACTTTCATTTCTATGTCGTATTAATGGAATTAAAACTATATGATAGGTATGTATATTACAATTCCAGAATTATATTAATAATTTATATGTATCATACATCATTAATATCCATTATATATATGTACTTATAATAGTACATAATATTTTGAGATAAGAAATGAAATGTACCGTTCATAGAGACGGTAAGCCGTACGTACGCATGAACGCTACTTCCATTTCTATTTCATATTTAATGGAATTAAAACATAATGATACATAATATTATTTTAATTACAGTATGTTATCATATATAATATCATTAAATATACCCTTTATACGTACCACATATGGTAATAATGAATCAAATCACTTTGAGGGGGCGGTAGTCCGCACTTCCTTAAATGAAGATATCGCGTTTACCCATAATGGAAACCATAAAGGTATGCCCAAAATGTAAAATACATAAGCTTAAGGAAAACATAAACATATTATATATCATATATAAATATAGTGACATCTTAATGTCCACCTTTGAAGGTGATAAAATAATGTTGAACAATCATCGTTTCGGGAGGCATAAATTCACCATCCACGGAAACAGTATGTTCGTTAACCATTAGTTGTAGGTGTGTGTAAGTGTAGCTCAAATACTTATTATAAAAACATCCTAGTATATTTTGGATACTGGATTTGTTACAAAAGAAAAGAATAAAAATAGTTTAGGGGGTTGGAGAAGCAAAATAAAACAAAAGGACTCAAAAGAAGGCATTACCTTAAAATCGGGTAACTCCCTTTGGTTTGAGCTCAATGGCTTCCTTGGGAAGACTTCTGCCCAAATTGAGGCTTCAAGGATTAAGAGAGGTAAGTGGAGAGACAAAATGGGAAGATTTTGTCCGAACCAAAGGCTTTGGGAGTGTGGGTAAGGAGGTAGAGGTGGGGGCCTTTTATAAGAGGAGAGGAGGGGCACTCTTGGAAAGTATGCAAATGTTACTTTATTTGAAAATGGTATTCGGATTTAAGAGGTCCCACATTGATGTGTTTCGAGGATAAGGTGATAATTGTTCTAAATCCACTCATCCAATAGGTTTTGGACATGTGTAGGTCTTAGATATTACATTATCTTTCCATTTTATTTAAATAGTTAAATAATGAGGTCATCGCTGCATCATCATGATGTCATAAATAATTTAATTTATTTAATGTCTAAAAATTACAAAAAAAATACTATGATGTAGGAAAATTTTTTATCTTTCCAATGAATATTTATAGTCAAAAATCTGATACGTATATCCCCATGTAAAAATTGTTTTAGTAAAACATTTCATGTTTGTCTCAATTTTACTTTAACTTTAAATAAAAAGATATTAATGTCATTTTCCAACCAAAGTGGCTTCATGGGGTCCCCAAGTTGACCCATGGGTTGTAGTGGTCGGCCATGACATATCCAATGAGGTTAGGACATGTGTCAAGTTCATTTCATATTATTAAAACATTATTTTTACCTTAAAATACACTAATTACCTCTAATCGCGATTAAAAACTTAATAAGTTACTATTCACCAAAAAATTATTTTTATCCCATTGAGCCACATTTTACTTCTTAATGAAAACCATGTATGTCGGATTTTTGAAATTCAAAACACAAAGATGACAAAATTTCATTTAAACGGAAAAATCAGTTTTTATAAGTACCACTTAGTGGTTTCACTATTCATCAAAAATTGAAGTTTTTCAGAAAAATCCCAAAAATTCACCCTAAGCTATATTTGATATTCCGAATTCAAAAATGAAGTCTATTTTAAAAAATTCAAAACATATAAGTCACATTAATTAATTTAATAATTAATTCCCACTGTCAGGGAAAATAGCGTGTTTTTATGAAATAATTAGTATCAAAAGATTGACCCTAGTTTAAGACTGATTTCAAAGTGAAATTAATTCCAAAGACCACTATTGGATTTAATGGTAAAAATATATTCTAATTTCACTTTAAAACAAATTCAAAAGATAATCTAATCATATAAATAAATTAGATTAAAAAGTGGTTTTGAATTAAAATACAACATTTCACACTATTCATTAAAAAAATGAACTTTATCGGAAAGATACCAAAAATTTACACAAAGTAAATTTTGATGTCCCAATTATTAAGAAGAGTTTTATTTTGGTCCAATAGAATGTATAAGAGTGAAAAAAACTATATTTAATGACGGTTTTCCATCAAAAGGCGATAAGTGAACCTTTAGTGAAAACTAGGGCATATATGCCTAAAATTGAATTCTTTCCATATTTTAAGCCTTTATATTTTATTGGATAAATGTAAAAACATTTAAAAACATATATAATCATATTTTAGTTATTTCTATCCATTCCTTCCAACACAACGACTACATTTTAACTACGATTTAAAATAATATTATATTATTATTGGAGTGCAACGTAAGATTCCCAAGAAACTCGTTGTTGCGTGTTGGGTACGCCATAGAGCATAGCGTCCCCTTTAAAGTCATATTAATATTTTATTCACAAATATGGATAAATAAGAAAATGTCATATTCTTTATTTACCTGGGGTGCTACAAAATCCTATGCTAATATTCATTGATTCTCTTTGTAGTTTTCAGTTGGTGATTGGGTGTTTTTGAGAGTTTTACCACATTCGGGTCACCAATATCTTGGAAAATAATAAAATATAGCATTGAGATTCATGGAAACTATTTATTTTATTGAGAAGATTAGAAAGGTGGGTCAATAATTGGATTTTACACCTTAGATGAAATTGATTCATAACATGTTTTATGTTTCTCATCTCAAAAAGTATCTCTTTAAACCATTTTATTTTTTGATCTGGATGGAATTTGATGTGGAACATGATTTATCCATGAAATATTAGCCAATATATATTTTTATTTCTGAGATTAAGGTTATTCATGGAAAATATTTACCTCTGGTTTATGTGATTTGGTAACATTGTTCTGATTCACATGAGACTGGGAAGTATGAGGAACTAAAGATAGAGAAGTAGCCTCATCTATTTAACATAGAGTATTCTTGGCAGGATTTTTGGGGGAAGAAAGCCTTTATTGTGGGGAAATTATGACATCATATTACTATCTTTCAGGTACATAAGACCCTTGGTTTTTATCTTACTTCTTTAAATCTTGTTTCAGGTTGTTTTGATACCTTGTTGATTTCTTTGAAGTTTTTAGGCTATGTACAGAAGAAACACAATTGGGTAAAATAGTGTTGGTTGAACCATGAAATAGTGTACCTTTTGGTGTGGTTCTAGAGGGTGGTGCATGTTTATAATAGACCATGTTTCCTCCTCCAAAATCACGTGGCATGGCAAAGTGGGGGGAGTACAGTTGGGGAATGGTTTCCATACTATGCAGATAAATCATGCACCATTGTCTAGTACTAAAGGAGGGAGTGCACAGTTGGTGCACAATTTTTCTAAACATGTGTCCTAACTATGAAACACTCTCCATAATCCGAGTATGGGGGCATGGTTAGGTGGATAATTTGATTTAACAGTGTAGTCTAACCCAAGAAACCATGTGAATGAGTTTTTAATCTCTCTAAAATTATAATTAAAGTCCCAAAACCCCTATTATAAATTCTAATTGACCCATAATCAAACCTAATCCAACTATTTAGATTTTGGAGGTTCTCTAGAGAGTATTTTGGATCCTCTAACCTCTTTTATATCAGATCAAAGTTCCAATGGATACAATTGATCTCTCTATAGTAAGTGAAATATCCTTGATTTAGAATCATCCTTTCCCCTCTTATATCCTTTTTTGAGAGTGATGGGTACAAATATTGTTGATGGATATAAACATTGATTTGATGGGTTTTAATTCTAGAGATTTTCCTTGATCTTATTCACCATTTATTCTCTGTTGGTAGTTTTCGTTTTGGGTGATTCCATGATCTAGTGATTAATGATTGGTGGTTCTATGAGGCTCAATCCTACAATTTAAACCTTGATTTTCTTACTTGATTTGAAATGTATTTTCAGTTTATTTCCAATGTTTGTTTTAAAAATCCATTGAATTGTGAAATAATACCCTTTTTCAAATACTTTGAAAGTATTGGGTGTATTTTTTTAGTAAAGATGGATTGAAATGATAATTTACTTAATAAAATGATTTGATGATAATTTTTTAGAAAAATGGATTTAAATGAAAGATTATTTTGAATGGAATGAACTTTATGAAAACCCACAATTTGGTTTAAAAATTTTAATCTCATGTAGAAAGATAAATTTGTGCATTTGAACTATGAATTGAATTGAAATGAATGAATTTCCCATTCTTGATTGATTCGAATCACATGTTTCCTAAGTAGTTAGTGGGTGAATAGGAAAATAATAAAATGACCCTAACTCTCTAAAAATTTATTGATTATGACAACTATAATTAAGACAAAATCCTCATGACTTTTCCCAATGAGTTGTTGATTAATTCTTTCCCGATGGCCCGTGCCTTAGGGAGGTGTGCACACCTTGAGTTGTGATGATTGACTGAGTAGTGAGAGGATCCTATATCCATGAACTAGCTATAATTAGGGTATGTTACCATAGTTATTTATTTGATTTTATTATTACATTCCAGTTCTTATTGAACTGTTTTTTTTTCATTCCCTTCTGTTTTATTAAAATGTTCATTTTTAATCCAATATTGATATACTTTCTATATTATTTTTTTTGAAAGAAATTTTTGAATAAAAATTTGGCACTAACATTCCATGAATTATATTTATTTCAAATGAATCATAAATGGTTCATTTATATTGTAACTTCTTATGAAACATTTGGTGAAATACTACTAGGATGTTTTTCTAACACGCTACCTTTTCCTTAGGAATTTGTAGATTATGTTATGCTAGGTCCCGAAAAAGGGAACGCCCCACTTGGAGGTAGACCGTGTACTTGATTCATGAGACACTTTATGGTGTCTATGACCTATGGAGCTATGACCCACCCATTACATAGTGATTTGTAGTTTTTATATTCTGGGATATTGTGTACTATTTGGGAAGATGTATTACCTTGAGATCCTTATCTATCTTCTTATGGTACTTTCTCATTGAGAAGTGTTTGTCATACTAAATGTTCATTGACTTATCTTACACTATTATATATTAATTATTTTTTATTTGGGAATAATTATTTTATCTAACCATTTTTTGATGTCTTAGTGATAGTTTCCAACCCATAGGGACTAGGAAAGTCCTTTGGTCTTTGTTAGTGAAAAATTGGGTATCGGTGTACCTGAGTATTCAGGTTGGTTCATGACACTGATTATGGTGGTTTGGTTGGCACAATGATGCAGTTGTGTTAAAGTTTCATCTTTGGTTGTTCACATTATTCCTCTTCAAGGGGTAAATAGTGAATTTAGCTCGATCTTTAATGAATTTGATCATGTTAGAATAACTATGGTAGAAAGCATCAACATTGAATTTTTATGGTAATCCTAGAAATACCAAGCATGCAACTATATCTTATAAGTCTCGTAAAACATATTTGTGGCACCCACTAGGTCACTGGTATGTACTATTTTTATATTTACTTGTTTGTTTATTTGTTCATGGATTTTTTAGGAGTTGAGGCGAAAAATATCAAGTTTTGAGGAAACACTCCTTGGCACATGGGTAGTGTAGAGTCAGAGGAAACCATGCGACTATGTGATAGGGATATTTAGGGGAGAGGGGGGGGTTTTAATAGCTTGATCATGGTTTTTATAACCATTCAGGTATTTCCAAAAATTGGGCATCCTTTTTTGTGGATATAGTGGATCTCACATGGTTGGCACACAATTTTCTTAACCGTGTGCCTAAACCATGTGTCTTTTCAGGTCATTAAAAAAATGCATTTTTACTATTTTACCTTGTTAGTTTTATCTTCCCATGGAATCATTTCTTCCTCCACATGTACAAAACCCGGTACCTTATTTTTAGTGCTCCCCTCCATTGGATTTTGGTGTATTCCTTGCTTCCTTTTGTGATTTCCTCTAAGGTATGATTGGATTTATCTTGATTTTTTTCTTCCCCCTTGTTCATCCGTATTCTTCCACTTCCATGGAGTATGAAATCCATTGCTTACTATTTGGCCAAACCTTGGGGTTTTTATGGGTTATTAATGTTTTTATTGTGTCTTAGCTATGCGAGGATATTTCCTACTCAAATCTTATGTTTGTTATTGAAGGTGATAAGTTTTGATTTGGTATCGAGGTAGGTGTCTCTATTTAAGGGAGCTTTTCCATGTATTTCATTTTATTATTGATTTACTTATTTTTATTGATTAAATTTCTTTTGTTCATGTTAATAATTATGCCTTATCCATTTTTTATGTGAATCATGATGTGTGTTAGAAATTTGGTGTGTTAAAGTGACTTTTAAGAAAGGAATTGATTTGAATGCACATGATGTGTTTGATAAAATGAATCAAGGAGGAATTTTGGTTTTAAAATAATTATTAAAGGTGTTTTGAAAATGGTTTTACCTTGAGAAAGGTATTTTATGATAATGGGCCTGTTTGGTTTATAAAAATTAGCACTTGTTAATGTTTATGTGTTTGGTATTTAGTATCACATGGGAGTCCTCAGGTGTGTGTGTGATTGAATTAAATAAATTAAACCTTAGACTATGATTTTGACTAGCTAGAAAGTGTTATTTAAGGGAACAAGTGAACCTTTTGAAGAAATACCAAGGGATCTTTCAAAACATGGCCATTTGGATCGAAAATTCCCATGGAATTATTGTTGGGCCCAGGGAAGACTGATAGAGCTTCCAAATTGTGGAACTTTCTTATCTATCTATAAATCCATGTGTTGGAATACATCACACTATACCATAATGGTTAGATCCCATGGTGCTTATTTCTTATGCCTTGTTTAATTTAGATTCCCATTTATTTTTTTTAAATGCTTCTGGATATAAATATGATGTTGATTATGCTTATTCATATTCTATGTTTTGGTGTGTTAATCGTGTTTATGCTGAGTGGCTTACATCATTTTACCCAAGCCTTATTTACTAATATTTTTGAGATATGAAATATTTTTGAGAAAAAGAAAATTAATTTCTAAAGTAATGCTTTCAAGTGAATTTTCTTTTAAATATGAAATTGGAGATAAAATTAAATTTCAAACTAGACTTATTGGTTTTTATGGATAAAATGCTTAAATAGATTCATGGTGGTATCCTACTAGGATTTGTGCCTCACACCCTGTATATACTTTTGGGCATATGATGGTCTTATTTTGTAGTAAACATGGAAGGGTAAGGAAACTAAACACCATAGTAACCCTTCTTGATTTACAATATCTGTGTTTTTTTGGGATGGTGGAGATGGGTTCTTTTGCAGTTTAGCTCATGTAGAGTAGTTTTATGTTTTTGTATCATTGGGATATTTTATATTTACCACTGGTATTTATCTCTATTTTGAGACTTTCACTAGTATCATATATGTATATATGTATTTTTTATTAATTTGTGATGTGATTAGGTTATGATATATTCTATAGTCATTATTACGTATACTCTATTATATGTTTATATTTGTTATGCTGCTTAATTGGTTAGTGTGGTCATCCAATTCATGGATGGGTCTTTCTAGATTTTTATAAGGGATAAACCATTCCCAAATAGTTAATTTTGATGTTCTAGTACTTCTATCCAGCCCATAGGGATCAAGAACGTGCTTTGGGTCTTGTGGTGGAATGACTCAGGTCAACCTAGGTTAGTTTGTTATAAAATGGTATCGTATGTTCTTGTTATTTTTGGTTAAGTGGTATAAAGAAGATAATACCATCAAGGCTTGAGAGGTAGGTCTAGGGGAGTGCCCAACCAACTCTCCATCATGAAAAACCTATATTTTCCATTGGTGGTCCAAAGTTATGACTTAAATTTGAAACTAATTTTAGGTTTTTTATGAGATTTTATATTTTTTATCACTGTCCATGGGATTTGGAAGAAACTCTTGAGTTATTTGGAGAAATTTTGAGTTTAAAGGTAAAAAATGGATGAAAAGAAAAGGTTTATGGTTTAGGCACATGGATAATGGTAATAGTGAAGATCTTATGTGATAATGTCTATAATATTCCAGTTCTATTTCACATGATTGGAACATGGTTTTCCAAACTATGCAGCCAAATCATGCACATTATAAAAAATGTTCAAATTTTTTAGGTTTTCAACCCTTATTCATTTGGAAGTGTTGTTAATATTTATTTTTTCAGCCCGTGACCTATTATTAGGGTTTCTTATGGTTTAATGGATTTTTTTAGATTTTATTATATATTGAATGATTTTTGATAATTCATGCTAGAGGGGCCTCTTTTAGACAAAGATAGGGAGAAACAAAGAATGTTCAATAGGTAAACCCTCTATTGATCATGATTTTTTGACATTAATGATCCAAATGATTTAGTCCTTAGCCAAAGAGGTAGAAAGAGGATAGGCACTCGTAGTGGACCGTGCTCAAGAGCTCACTTAGCTAAATATACAGGTATTCTATGTTGAAAAGGTACCTATGAGCATGAGGAATTGATCAGAAGGATAGAATATATATTTATTTTTATAAATAACCCTAAGAACTCAAAGGTGTCCTTATATACATACATTTTGGAATTACTAGGTAGGAAATTATAGGAATCCATAATATAAGATAAGAGGCATGAATATTTTACCATGAGTATCTCCGAAAATTATTTTAGTCAATAGTTTTATCCTAATACACTGAGGGTGAAAATTGTCTATGAGTTCATTATGATGGTGCAAGAAGACCATTCAGTGATGGAGTATGGTACTTAGTTTACCAAGTTAGTTCATTTTAATTCCAAACCCCTCACTAATGACTATCTCAAGGTGAGACGTTTTAAAATGGTTCTTAAGGATGAGATCAGATTTATGATTATTCACCTTTACCTACTGACTTATATTGAGGCAGTGAATAAAGAAATGATGGATGTGGTGGAATTATCATGGAATATAGGTCTCATTGAATATTCTTCAGTAGTTGGGAGTATCTATATCTTTTCTTATTTCCATAAGAAGAGGCGGGATAAAACTTCTTAGAGATGTGGAACATTTTATTAAAAATCATCATGTTTGGTGCTAGTGGATTCTTTTGGGAATAATCTGATGAATCTATACTAGTATAGAAAGTCCATCCATACCAAACCTGATTTACCATAGTCTCTTAGGATGTTTCACTAGTGTGGGCTCCTGAGTTATCTTTAGTGTTTCTTTAAGAATTCCCTTTCAGGGTAGTATAATTGGTTTTTCTTTTTTATATAGTTCTATTGGTATTATTAGATGTTTTTAAGGGTGTGTAATATCACACTAAGTATAGAGTGGATCTTTAAAAAATCAAGAAGGGATTTGGAGAGCTTGATTTAAGGTGTCTCAACACAGTAGATGTGGCACATGATGATTATGGTTCTAGGACCACCACCATGAGAGGTACATTGTTTATTGATTCTTATTTGACTTTATATTTTTTTGATATAGTTTATTATCATTCACTTATATCATTAAAGTTTCCATATTCCTAGGGTATGTGAGAAACTTTAATTCCATTTATGATGGATCTACTTATACCATTGGTAAGGAAGTTGGAGTAAGGTTTTAAATGATCGAAATATCATGTTTTAATCATTGATGTAGAAGTTGTGTGTGAATTACTCATGTTGGATCTATATATTATTGATATCATCATCAGTATAGATTGTATGCTCAGTTTCAAATCTCAGATTGTCTGTTATAACTGTAAGGTCCAATTTTTATCTCCTAATGGGAGCACTCATTTCTTTTAGGGTGAGTGGGATCCAGGTTCAGTGAGGTAAGGGCCTATTATTATAGACGTGGGATTGATTTTTTATTAGTTTTCTAGATTGTTCTTTAATTTTATGAAGTAGGTTAAAGATAGTCAGCTTTGATCAGTGGTGAAAAAGTACCCCAAGGTTTTTTCTAATGTTTTTTCTTGGTTTCATCCCCAATAAGAGGCTGATTTTACTATTTATTTTCTCCATGGGATGAGACTCATCTCTTTACCTTCACACTAGATGGATCTATTCAAGTTAAAATAGTTAAAGGTTCAGTTGAAAGACCTTTAAATATAGGGTTTTTTTTATCATAGCATGTCACCATGGGTGTCGACCGTTTTATTTTTAAAGAATATAAATTGGACTCTCTAACTTTTTATAGATAATTTTATGTTAAACGAGATGGTTGCTAAGAATAAATACCTGTTTCCTTGAATCAATGATCATTTTTATAACATCAAGGGAGCCTGTTGGTTTTTTAAAATTGACCTAAGGATAGGGTATCGTTATTTATGGGTCTAAGAGAAAGATATTTCTAAGACCACCTTCATGAGATGGTATGGGAATTTTAAGTATCTAGTTATACTTTTTGGCCTTAATAATACTACAATAGTATTTATAGATTTGATAAACCATATATTTCATTACTTTTTTTACTATCTTTTTTCACGTTTTTTGATGAAATCTTGGTGTATTCTATAATAGAGGAGGACCATAGCGACAATATAATATTTTTCTTGAGAACCTTAAAGTAGAATATCAGGTATGATAAATTTTACAAGTTCCAGGTCATAATCTGAGAGGTAAATTTTATGGGTTATGCAATTTTGGTTAGATAGATTTCAGTATATCCTAAGAAGATCCAAGTGGCCATGTTTTGGGAGAATCCCAAGAATGTGTTTGAGATTATAATTTTTTTGGGATTGTTTGGGTATTATAGTTGTTTTAGTTGGGACTTCTCTAGACTAGATTCTCTACTGAAATCATTGAATTTAAACGGGTTAAAGTTTGAGTGGTGTGAGAAGTGAAAATGTTCTTTTGATGAATTTAATATTAATCTGAAATCAACTCTAGGATTTTTTTTATTCCTTTGTTTTGGAAGGGATATATAGTTTATTATGATTCCTCAGGTTTGGAGTTGGGGTGTGAGATGATTTAGGATGATAATGTGTGGATTATGTCTCTATTAATAAATTCATATATAGGAAGAATTACCCCACCCTTGACCTAGATTTAGAAAATGTGATGCATGTATTGAAGTCATGGAACCATTACCACTTCATGGATTGATTTATAGTTTGTTCAGATCATAATATTTTGAATTATATTTTCTCCTAGAGTGAATTGAACCTCATATAGAGAATCTAGGTGTAATATATTTAGACCTTTGATTTTGATATCACCTATACCCTCAGGAAGGGGAATGTTGTCACTGATTATTTTATTAGAAATTTGATGATCTTGTTAGTTAAAAAATCATTATATGAGTGGATTCTGATAGAGTTGTTTGTTTATTTGAGTCTAAAGGTTCAAAAGGATGGAGAAAATTGTTATTTGACTAGTATTCAGGTCACACCCTATATTATCAACCAAATTCAGTGCGAGAAAGAATAAAACCATTACTTTTTTCATATTGATAGAGTTTTAAATGATGTGGAGATCTCTAGTGATTGATCTTGGTATTTTGATGGTACCCTCTTTCTTAGGAAGTGGTTGGTAGTACCTTTAACCTTAAGAAAGTTGGTGATGCACAAGGGGAATTATTCTAGTTGAGTAGTTCACCATCAGTGTACCAAGATGTTTAATACTCATAGGACTCACTATTGGTGGTCTGGGATGTGGTCGTCAGTTTCTATTTTCTTATCTTGATTTTTTACCAACCATAGGATAAAAGTGGAGAATTATGAGATAATCGAGAAACTCCAACCTCTAACCATTTTTGTATGGAAGTAGGATGAAATATATATTGACTTTGTGATCAATATACCTCATAATCATAGTGCGAAAGATTCTATTTGGGTGATTATAGACTAGTTATCTCTCATTGGCCTCATTTATTCCCCCACACATGAAAAACCATTTTACTAGGCCTTAAATCCCTCCTAACTTGGATTTTAGTTGATACCTTTCTTCCTTTGGTGATTTACTTTAAGATGTGATTATATTTCTCTTGATTTCTTTTCAAACCTTTTTCATCCTTGTTCTTCTATTTCCTTAGATTATGAAAAACCTAGATTATGCTTTAGCTGAACCTAGGGTTTTTATGGGGGATTCATGTTGTTTATTTGTGTCTTAGGTGTGTGAGGTCCACTCATACTAGAATCTTATGGTTTTCATTTAAGGTGTAAAGTTTTGGTTTTCTATTGAGGTAAATGTCTCTATTTATGGGTATTTTTCCATGAATTTTCTTTGATTCTTGATTTATTTTTCCTTTTATAGATTAAATTGCCTTTAATTTTTGTTAATAATTATGAATTATCCATTTTTTATGTGAATCGTATTGTGCATTTTCCATTTAGTGTGTTAAAGTGTCTTCTAAATATGAATGTTTTTTAAATTCACATGATCTACTTTATAAAATCCCTTAAGGATTATTTATGTTTTTAAAACAAATTTTAAAGGGGTTTTGAATATTATTTTACCTTTATAAAGTCATTTTATGATTATGGGCATGTTTAGTCTATAAAAAATGTATTTTTTATGTATTTGGAATTGATTAGCACATGATAGGCCTTGGGTGTCTGTGTGTGCATGACTTAGAAAAATAAAAAAAAATTATATACCTTGGACTAGCTAGGGATTATTATCTAAGGGACTGATTCATAATTTGGGAGGTAGGTTGAGGTTGATTCCAAAACATGACCATCTAGTCTGAGGATTCCCATGGATGTATTTTTGAGCTCGGGGAAAATTGAGAGATCTTCCAAAATATTGAACTTGATTAACTAGCTTGGAAACCATGTCTTAGACTAATTCATACTAGACCCTAATGGTCAATGACCGTGGTGATTATTTCTTGTTCCTTATTTGATTTAGATTCACATGATTTTATGTTTAAAGTTCTTTTGGATATGTATATATGATGTTTCCTATTCTTATGATTATTCCATGTTTCGTTCTGTTAAACATGTTTATATTGGGTGGATTACTTCCTTTTACACAAGTCTTTTTTATTCATATTTTTTAGATAAGAAATTTTTTATAGAAAAATAAATGGAATTTATAAAGTGATATTTTAATGTGAACTTGTTTTTAAAATTATTTTGTTTGAAAATGAGTTTTAAACTAGAATTATTGGTTTCCAAGAATAAAGGCCTTACATTGATTCGTGGTGGTATCCTAATGGGATTTATGCCTCACACCCTATATATGAATTTGGGTGTATGCAGATCTTGTTTTGTACGATAAAAGGAAGGGTATGGGCACCATGTAGTATGGTTTCCCTTCTTGATTTTTAATGTCTATTATTTTTTTGGGATGGTGGGGATGTGGTATCATGGATTTTAACTCGTGTATATAAAATTTGAGTTTTTTTGTTGGGATTTTTTTATTGGTATTTGAATCTTTAGCCTTGTATTGAGATTTTTATTGGATGTCATATGTATATTTCTTATTTATTACATTATGATGTGGTGATGTTATGATATCTTCTATAGTAATTTCTACATTTACTCTTTTGTATATATATATATATATATATATATATATATATATATATCTATTTATACTACTTACTTGGTTGGTGTGGCTTTTCAATTCATGTATGTATCAAGAATGCTTTTTATAAGGATGAAACAATTCCCAATTAGTGATTTTTGATTCCCTAATACTTTTCTCTAGCCCATGGTGATTTAGAATATTCTTCAGGCCTTATGGAGGAATGAATTAGGTGAGGATTAGATCGACTAAATCTGGTTCATTAGAATGGTTCTTCAAATGATTTATGAAGAAATAAATTTTATCTACTATATTCTCATGATGTCTCCAACCAATATAATCTTTCTAAATTTATAGGGTGATATATGAGATGTAATTTTTATTTGGAGTCGTGTAACTGTTTCCATGGATACCATTTTCTATTGAATCCCCCCATTGATAGTTTTCTTGAGTACCTCCTTATTAAATTTATAGTGATTTAATAATAGATTTTAACATTGAAAATATTCTGCCTCTTACTCAGTGGTCAAAATGAGTTGTCTCACGATGGTTTTGATGGTGGTATAATGAGATATGTAGGTTGGAGAAACCAATGGTTTCTACTAGTAGGGGACGATTTATCATAATAAGGGGAATTATGATAACTACCAATAAGAGGTGGCACCCAGGGAAAGGCCTAACTTTGATATAAAATGATATAAAAAATAAAGGCAGAGATAAAGTATTAAAGTGATATGAAAAATGGGATAAGGAATCTTTATTAAAAAATTTCATAGATAAGGAAACAAAATGACCTAGAATTAGTATGACAAGAGGATTTAAAATCAAAAATAATAATTAATAAAATATCTACAACTATTCCTTATGGTTGTAAAACTACAAAAAGCCATTGATTTATAAAGGAAAAATAATAAATAACCTGTTAAAAAGTTAAAAGTAAAATAAAACCTAATCAAAATGAAATAAAAAGGGTAAAAGTAAAAATTAAAAATAACTTAGTCAATGTGGAATGAAAACTAAGAAAAGGGAGAAACATAATCTAGTCGTGTAATTCTACCCAAATCATGGAAAGATGGTCGACCTAGTTAATTAGGTGCATCTTGCATTGCATCATTTTCCTCATCTTGAAAATTTATCATTTTTGAGTCATATTTGTTAGATATTTTCAACAGGTTATATTGATAGTTTATAGTGATGCATACTTTGTAATAGAAGAAACCTTGAAGGAATTTTATCAGGTGTGAATGATAGGAAACACTGATCCCCATTCTATGATGGTTTTCTATTTACATGCTTCACTAGTAGGGATTGGTTCCATTTATAGTGATAGTATGTGTTAAAGATATTATTTTTTTCAAACACTATCAATTTCATTTAAATTCCTTATTTTCCCTTTGATAAGTTTAGTAGGTTTTTCTAATAAATATTATATTAATTTCAGAGACCATACAATACTAACATTATTTTTGAGTTTGACTTAATTATGATGAGTTGAATACATATATTGGTATGTCTAACCTATTCTTGGGGATTTAGTATGATGTGAGGAGACCAAAAAATATATGCAATAACTTTTTTTGATGGAAACTTTTTTGAATCCTTAACAAATAGTATGTGGGAAATATTTGAAGTCATTGGCACATTGGAAATGTTTCATGGGTTGAATCATGAGTAAATTGCCCATTCCTAATTTTTCAACTTCTCCTTTATCAAAAAATTCCATCATTTTTATCATCCATTTAAAGGTTATGATCTTTTGAAATCTTTATTCGGGGAGTGGAAAAAATAATTCTTTCCAAAAAGGTATTTAAAATGTTGTGAAGGGTTGCATATGAAGTGAATCCTTCCACTTGTTTATTGTAATTTTATATTTATAGGGGTTTATGGGTAGAAGATTCATCCAAGGGAGTGTTGAAATCATTATCTCCCCCAAATAGTTAATTCACTGGGGGATAACCCTCTAGCTAGTGATGGTGTTTTGGTTTGTAAGATTACAGAGTTGTGGAAGATAAGCAGTTGTGGTTAGTCACGTGCTTCCTCATCAAAGGGAACAAAGTGAATTGAACATTAAATTTAGTGAATTTGATTGTATTTAAAATGACCATGGTGTAAAACATTGAAGTTGAATAACTAGGGGTATCCTTGAAATCCTTGACATGTATCTGCATCGAACACATCACATACAACATGGTCCTTATAGAAACTGGTGGAGAAAGGAATGTTGTTATACTCTATAATATTTATGTATCAAATTTATATGATCCACCCAAATTAACAGGATGAAACATGAGGCATCATTTTTAAATGGAGTCACCTAAATATTTCCTTAGAGATATGTCATTCTAGCTTCCTCCATTGATAACCAACTTAAGGACCTCATAAAATATACAATGATTTTGGAATATATTATGTAATTGGAAATATATTTCCTCTTTTCTAATAGTGTTGGTAGAGGAGTTGTGATATAATTAGGGTGGTGTGGAAAAATATTACAACTGAGATGGGATGTTTTAGGGATTATAAGGTATCCTGATAACTTCTGATCAGTGGTGGTGCATGAGGAAAGGCCTTATTTTGATAGATTCTATTATAGAATGGAAGTGTAAAGATAGAAAATGGAGGAATTAAGATGAAAAATGTGAATAAAAAGCATTACCTCAAGTTAATCATGGAAAACAAAACCTAATAACATGACCTTAACCTATAAAGAGGACCAAAAATCACAATAATATTCAATAAATTATCTATAATTGGTCCTCAATGTGGTATAAATACCAAAAATACTTCCATAAAAAAAGAAAAATATTTAGATACATGGTCATAAGTCTAAAAGAATATAAAGCATGGTCAAAAGGAAATAAAAAGTGTCAAAGTAAAAAAGGGGAAAACAGTCATTAAAAGTGGAATAAAAACTATGAAAAGGAAACTATATAATATATGGTTGTTGTTCAACCAGAATCAGGTAATTATGGTAGACCTAGATCATCGGTCCCATCCATCACTCTATAAAAAACACACTTTAATTATATTGAAATGTTTATTTATTACTCGTGGGGTCCTTGGCGAACTAGCCGTACTCCCAAGTAAGGGTTTTGCAGTCATTGAGATTCCGCATTTTCTTGGCTTCACGCTTCTCGCTAGAGGCAAGGCTTGCGATTGTGCTCATCGTTTGGATCCAACGGCGGGCATGCATGGTTTATCAGTGGCTAAGGTTCACAGATCTGGTAGATCTGGGTTTTTGCCGGTGGCAATCGTGAAGGATCTCCGGATGGTTCTTCAGGCGAGCAAGGTGGTCCCTACACTTAGCGTCTTCGATGCAGATGTCACGGTGTCCATCAAGGCGAACAGATTTATTAAGGCGGATGCAGATATCCTGGTGGCTGTGGATGTCATGGTGACCAGATCTATTAAGGCGGATGTGGATGCTGGTCATCCGGTGGTTAGAGGGAAGCCGGTGACAGCAGAAGTTCCTATGACGTACGCCGGTGCGGCGGTTCCGGTGTTGCACGTCAGTGCGGTAGTGGGGGCCGTATTAAGGGGTAATGGCCATTGGCCTGCTCATGGAGTGGAGACGGATTTGGGGCGTGCTGGTTTTTCTTCTGCAATGAATAAATCAGATCATCTAACAGCTGCGGTTGAAACTGATTCGAATAGAAGCCACTTCAAGTCTGTGCGAGAGATTTCTAATCAACGTATTGTTCGAAAGGGGGATAATTCCCGTGTGATTGCTAACAGAGAGGCTATTATTGACTGATTTAAGATTTGTGAACATTATGTTATTGCGAGAATAGTTCTTCCTAACAGAGGAAATTTTTTAAAGATAGAGGATCTGATTAGAAAGCTTACTTCCATATGGGGGTTTTCTGATTGGATATGTATTCCCATGGGTTGTGGATTTTTTTATATTATTTTCTCATTATAAGAGATGAAATGCAGAGCATGGGAGATTGGTTCAATCGTGTTAAAACTAGGTATGATTTGTTTGCAAGCATGGGACTTTTGTTTCAATCCATTTTCTATTAAAAATACCAAGGCTCAAGTATGGATTAAAATTTTTGGTCTTAACTAGATCCTTTGGCATCCCAATATCCTCTTTGACATTACTTCCACTGTGGGAATACCAATTAAAATGGATAAGAACATAGAGGCTGCAAGGTTCGGTCATTATGCTAGGGTTCTAGTGAAAGAGAACATCATCTCCTACTTGATTTATAACATAAATTTGTCTTCACTGGATGATGACATACCTCTGAAAGTGGAATATGATAAATTACCTGAGTTTTGTTCAGACAGTCAATCTATTGGTCATGTCCAAGATAGATGTTTTAAGAATGTTGTCTGCCATTTCTGCTCTCTAAAAGAGAATCATGAGGATTCTTGTAGGAAGAAGATGAGGTAGTTTAAGAAAGATCTTTTTGGTGGAATGCAGTCCCCTCTTGGTAGGGGAAAAGAATCTTTTAATGCAGGTGTTTCACAATCGGTTGTTGATGTCCCCCATGAGATGGTGCAAGAAAATCAGGTTCAAAGGTTAATGACCATGGAATTTCTGATCATGAGATTGAGAAATGTAGGCGTGTCTCAAATGGATCAGAGTTAGAGATGAAACTGTCAGTGGTGCCTAAGAAAGTGGGTGGGGGCAGCACTAAAGTAGGAGTGATTCTGGAAAAGGATACTCCCACAATCGAGGGGCAAGAAAACCTGAATGATGGTGGGAACCTTTCAGGCATTAAACAGGAAATTCAAAAATTATGGGAAACTCAGGGCATCCATGGAAGGTGGGAAGATGTTGAGGAAGACTCCCCAAAAAAACCATTCTATGCTCAGGCTTTATCCAAAGGTGAAGGAGTTTTTGTTGATGTTTCTCCAAGGAAGACAAGATGCAAGAAAGATTATTCCTATTTGAAGCCAACTATGATTACTAGGCCTCATGGTCTATTGGGGTATGACTCTAATTGATATGATTATTATGATATTTATCACAAGAATGAGTATGATCTTTGACTTTTATTCTCTTGGAATGAGGGCATGCTTGCTTGTCGGGACCCATCCATCTTTTCCTCATGTACTTTTATCTTTTCTCAATAAAAAGTGCTCTGATCTCTAAAAAAATGTTAGGATAAATTTTTTATCTGAAATAATTAAATGATTTTATTAAAATATAAACCAAATATCAATAATTATTTATAAATACGAATTAACTATACAAGATAATAAATATATTATAATCTATTTTTATATCTATATTTTAGATTAGTGTAAGTATAAAATTATAAAATAAATTTTTCTATATGTGAGATCCAATTATCTTTTATGAAATGAAGTGTATAAAATTTTAGTTTTATATAATGATTGATAGTGTGAATATATCCCTTGATTTTTTATTTAATCAAGACATTACATAAATAAAATTATAGTATCATATCAAAAAATAAAATCAAGGAATATATGTGCATAATATCTTTTCACATAAAACTAAAATCTTTTTTAATATTTTTGATGAAAGATATATAGGAAAGTTATTTTTGAATGATATAACTGTATTAGTTTTCATGTAATATTAGACTCTTCGAATCATTTAATATATTTGAGAAAATTAATGAGGCTATGATAATGAAATAAAAATCTTTTTTATAGAATAAAAAAAATAAAATGGGATAAAATAAAAAACTACTAAGGGTGAAAGAGTACTTGAAAAATCAATAAAAACTGATTATATAAAAATGATTCATATCTAAAAAACTCAATTTTTTTAAAATTAATAATCATTATTTTAGATCATTGCAATTGATGCTCTTGAAACACACACACACACATATTTGGCCACTATTCCCTCGCTGAAATTATTTCTTAATTTTAATATGATTTGTAATAAGTGGAGTAACATAAATAATAATACACATGGAAAATAGTTCTTAATATGATTTTTCATGAAAATATTTAAAAATAATTAGTAATTGTTCAATACTCATAACTAATTAAAATTTTAAATAATATGAAAAATTAAATGGTGTTTTTTTTCATTTGAAAAAAATACTTGAAGCTAAATTTTAGAGTAAAACAAATTGAATAAGTGATATGAAAATACCTTTTCAAGATGTTTTGAAACATTCCAACACCATATAACATTTACACTCATCCATGAATTAATTTATATCTATTATCTATATTATTTATAAAAAATATCAATAAAACCCTAAAAATATTTTAATAAATAAATAAATAATAAATATTTTTACATGAAAATGGAGAGATTAAAAAATAAATACATATCATAGATATGTTTTTTGAGATATTGACTTTTTTAGAAAATTACATTCTTAATAAACTTACAAACATAGTATCCATAATCATAATTATTTATTTGTTTTAAAAATTATGAAAAAATTGTGAATTATATATAGTGTGTGTAGTCTATTATATACACCCACACCCACACCCACACAGCTATGCACACAAACACACACACACAAAAAAGCACACACACACACACACATTCATACACACACATGCATGCTCACCCGACCACCCAAATACACCTACACATTGAAAAGAAAACACACACATATAAATAATCCAAAATATTTTGGAAAATACGCACACAAAAATATACATATATGAATTGAATGATTAAAATACTTGAAATTTTAGTATAAAAATAACATTGGTGAAGTAAATTGGTTTTATTAAACCAAATTTATCATGTACTTTTGATTACCAAATAATGTTTTTAAAAACTAACTTTACACTGAAAATATTTATGTGATAATATCCTTAGAGTATTTGTCACATCAATAGGTTATAATAGTTCCCTTCAATAATAAAAACCTAAATATTCCAGGACGGTATTCTTAAAACATGCCTTATGGAATAAATATATATGTATGATAATATAAAAATAATCCTTTACTATCTAGTGTTAGGGGATCCAAATAATTGATTCTTCTTTTAATGATTTTCACATTTATAGATCTCAAAAAAGGGAGGTCATGTGGAAACATCCACCATTATGAATTTTAAATATTATATGTGTTATTGTAATTCCTATCCATGAGAATGTTTATTGGCCTTTATACTTTATTTCAGTATTAGTTTATATCATGAGTCGTGTAATTTTATGTATGGATGAAAACTATGATGAAATATACTAGCGGGGAAGTATCTTACAATCTTTAATTTATAAGTTATATGACATTAATCAAATGTCCAAGAGAGGATTTTCCCTTCTGTGTTAATATAATAAGACATCTCTTGTATATTGATGAAATGAAAGGTTTTGAATAAATTAAATGGTTGCATTGATATTAGATTAATCATATTGGAATGTAAAATAAAGATAAATAAAATAATTAGGATGATGAAACATTTTTTTCATTCTATTTGATGAGATATTGGTTGAAAAAGGGATTATATTACACAATTTCATTCCTAATTGGTTTTCATTATAATGATCTATCTTTTCTCTATGGGGTCTATGATGTGTAGTGAGATATTGATATTGGTTGATGGTTTGGAACCACTACTATTTAGAAAAGAGACAAGAGATTCACACACTAAATGTATCTGGAATCCAATTAGATTGAATTGAATCTATGTTTAAGAGTAGATTTTTTCCTAGTTTTTGGAATAATATTTATTTAAATTATATTGATCATAAATTTAATTACATGATTATTAAAGTAAAAAAAAATTATATTAACTTTATCCCTTAATTAACCTAATATAAATAACTATGATATATATTTATTTACAAGATTAGTGAATATAATATTTATATATTTATTTATAAGTTATGTGACTAAAATAACTATTTATTCTCATGTTTAATGAATACAATATTTAGTTTATCAAATGAATATAATTTTAGTTTTTATGGTTCAATAATATTAATGAGATGATTAAGATTAAGTTAACAGCACAATAAATATATTTTAAGTTCATTTAAATAAATACTAATTAATTTATTTAAGAATTTTTGTTAGATTGATACATTTCTCCCTAAATAATAATAGTTTTATTATTATTTTTAATGATGTGAAATGAGTTTTTTTATTAAAGTTAGATTAAAATAAAAAATAAATAAGTTAAATTATTTTAATTTTATTGTAATTTTAAAAACCAAAATATTTCATTTTTTTGACATGAAAATCCCATTTTATCTAATTATCCTATCAAGATCTAGAGTTAAGATAAGAGATAATCCAACACCTTCTATCAAGTTTTTATATATTATAAATAAGATAATTCTATATTCAATAATTTTTTTAGATGAAAAAACATTGGAACCTCAAAAAGATGATTGCCTGATCTATTGATAGACCATTGATGGCATGAACATTGATCTATCGAATGTTCACATGGATACCAGTGCAGTGGATAATAAAACCTTTACAATTCTTCCATTCCTTCAAATAAGTGTTCCATAATTAGGAATTCATAACACTATACCCATTAAGAAAATTAATCCTTACACACACACCTTTGAAGAAACTCACAAGCATTCAAAACAATGAATAATAAAGAAAAAAATATAAAGTAGTAAAGGACACAAGAGATAAATTTTCTTTATAAAAGTTTTCATATGTCCATATGAGGAATCGATACAGATTTATTATATTCACTAGAAGTATATGATTACACTTCAACCAACAAGTTTAGCTAGAAAGATTTATTAAAAAGAACTAAACACTAAGTAATATTTATATTTACTATGCACTTTAACTGTGCACTATGCATTCAACTGATATATTGTTCCCATTAGTCCCCACTTAATTTTTTTATAAAACTCATCTGGTTATAAAATTCCCACATCCTTTCATAATTCACGATGTTCCTCCGTATAGAATTCTATTGTTGATTTCTAGTAACCCTACAGATGTCAAAAAATAGCACCAGTAATCTTGTAGAGTCTTTATTCGAGGTAATTCCATCTATAGAGTGCACTAAAAATCATATACCTTCAAGACTCTATTAAAGGGTATGAAATTATGATGTCCATTCTAGTGCTAAAGATATGAATAACCACTATTTTTACACCGATTCCAACATCTTACCACTGTTTATATTTCCAATAAAGAAAAATCTTATGCATGAACTTTTGGTAACCTAAAACTTGGATTCATATCCCAATAATCTCCCACTTAAAGATTTGTTCTTGGCAAATGATTATCTTATACTTTCTTATATGATTCCATCCTTTATCCTTTAATAGTACACAATGTTTATTCATTCACTTTCTATTCAACCAAGCCCTACGAAGTCACAGTTGAAGCAACCATAGAAAAACATAAATACACATTTAATCATTTTAGATGAAAATATAATATATTACACTATATTTCACACCCCAAAATCATAAAGGGTAAAATTATTTGGAGACTAGATATATAATCAACATATTTCATGAAATATATTCAATATCCCCCATAAAGTTATTCCGTCATACTATCCTTCATAGTCAAATCCTATATAAAACATATATTCATTACCTAGGGAAAATAGAAGCATAATAAAGGGTGATCTCAGATGAATAGTAATGGTAAACATGGAAGATATCAATCAATGTTCATATGAAATAATAAGATAAGAATAATGGTATGAGATCATAATTATAACTTATAAAGTTTATACCCAACCAGTCATTGAACAAAAATCACAAGTCATGTCCTAAAGCTCTAGAATTTCTAAAGTTACAAGTAAAAAGTGTTTGGAATCATAGTTAATCAATTATGATCCATGATAGAATATCATAAGTGTGAGGAACTAACCCAGATAACCTTCCTAAATGGTACATGGATCAATTATGACAAGGACCGAAGGGTTTTCCTAATACCCATTGGTTGGAAAATAGCTCCAAGGAATCTAAACAAACAAGTGGGAACAATTTCACCACAATCATAACCTATAAAGACAATGAAATGGATATAAAATTGATGATACTTCATGATTATTTCATTTTTTTGTTGAAAACTAACTTTTTGTTAAGTAATATTTTCGTAATTTAGGTGAAAGATGTTTTACGAAAAGTTTAGAACATTTTTGTTGACAGGTTGTTGTGAATTCAGATAAAGGAAGTGTTTTTCAAAGTTGGAAATCAGATGCACCAGATTGGAATCAGCTCATCGGATGCAAGAAAGTATTATTTTTTAAAATAGATGAAATGCATTAGATAAAGAACCTATTGAGTTAGAAGTTATTGAAATGAATTTATTTTTAAAATTGTTAAGGTGAATTTTTAGAACTTTCTAAAACAATCCAGATGATGTTTTTATATTCTTTAATATCCCTAAAAAATAATGAATATTCCCTGATATAAGCTCACGTTAAAAGGAGAAAAGTGAAATTTAGATCTCTAGAGTTTTCAAAGTTTAGGTTTTTTTGGAAATAGATAATTAGATCCATAATGACCAGTCACATTAGTTTTCATACTGTAAGTTTATATTAGTTGAAGTTTTAAGAAATGAAAAGTTATTGATCAAATGTGGTTAATCTGATACGTGGCACTATACATACCTGATCGGACATGAATCAAACCGGATTTGTTCTTTATGAGTACTGACATGTTTCAATGTGGATCATGTTAAAGAAATTTAAAGAGGTTGAAGATATCATATTTGAATTTCTGATAAAGGAAAAAAAGGAGATCATATTTTATTTGAATCAACAATATTATGGAGTCAAAAGTTGTTTCACTATATAATTTGATGAGATGCATATGTTATTTTAAGAGTTCATGTTTTCTATCAAACTGATCTAATTATACTTAAGGTAGTTGTTGAGCTTATAAAGAGAAGTTATGATCCAAGACATTAGGTGCTGATTCATCGGATGAGATGATAACATCGATCCATCAAATGAGTTTTGACACTCATAAGTCATTAGATATATATTTATATCAGACACATTTCAATTTATGAAGAGATTTACTAAATACTTGTGAAGAAAGAATTATAAGAGTTCAAAGTATCTAGAAAAATAAAATTTTAAAAAAATGTTGAAGTTGTTACAAGATATTAATTCTCGGTTTTTGGAGTCATTAAAAGTTTCGACATTATATTCATCCATTTTTAATTGGCCTTTTTAATTGGTGTGAACAATCATATATATATATATATATATTCAATAATTTATGTTTTTTTGTTTCAATGGGTCAACAGAAAGAGATGTGAGTTTTATAATTGGGTCGAGAACATTAGAGAATAAAATTTTGTTTTTAAATTCCAATTGGGTCAAGAGAATGAGAATGTTGAAAAATGTTCTATATTGGAATTTATGGACTATCATTTCTGAACCAATGTTTTGAAATTTGAGAAGAGTTGTGAAGATTCAAGAAGTTTAGAGAAGAAAAAAAATAAAAAAAAGGCTTGAAATGGTCAAATATTAAGTTCAAACTTGAGTGAAATTTAAAGCTTTGGATTTTTGTGAGTTGGAGAAATATTTCAATTTCCCACCTTTAATATTTTTGGAGTACCTATAAATAGTGGTGGAAAGTACAATGTCACATTAAACTATTCACTAATGCCTAAAATCTTTCCCTTGACACAGTTGGTTTTAGAAGTGAGTTTTCTAACCAAAGTTTTTTCATGTCAAAGAAGAGTTTCCAGATAGTGGGTTATGGTTAGAATATTAGATTGGAAATCATTCAGATTACCAGATAGTGGGAATCAAACTAAGGGAATTGGTCTTTGATTTGAGAAGTTATTTGAGAAGTATAGATTTGTTAAAAATAAAGATTATAAAGGTTTGAAATTTTATAGATTTAGAATTAGGACATCAGACTGAGGCTATCGTATTGAATCCATCAGAATATAGAGAATTAGATATAGGTAGATCATACTTTGATTCCAAAAAATACCTTTGGTGGAATATTTTTAATAAGTTACATATTTTTTTATGGATCAAATTTTTGTTAGAATTTTTTTAAACTAACGGGTGTTAGTATAATCAACCCTATAGGGATATAGAAGAATGGGGGTTGGAACAAGTTCTATTCACTTATTCATAATATTGAATTTCCATTTACTCATAGGATTGGTAATGGAAAGATGTAGGATCTCAAACTAAGGATAAACCTTGTAATTAGTGTGTTAATTGTTTACTTTTATTTTTTTTCATGCACTTGAGTTTTCTAAAAGTGTTTAAGGAAATAAATATAAAAATTTTTAGGGGTAAAATTATACTAAAGTTGATATTTTTAAATATTAAATAGATTATTCACCCCCACAATTGTTTATTGATCTTTTGGAACTTCAACTGTTATCAATGACATGTTCCCTTATTGAATCTGTATCATAAAAAATCTAAATTCTATCAATATTTGAGTAATTACTCTATTTGATGGAAAAAATTATTATGGTTATAAAAATTTGATGATACTATATCTGTTATATCTTGACCTATAAATTTTTTATGCTACTCCAATTTGGTTTCATCCCATTTAAAAAATATTTCCTGTTGATTTTTTCTAACAAGAGAAATATTGAAGTTGATGGAAAATCTACAATTTATATTCTTATGTATCTATTAGAAAATGTTTATCTAAAGGTTATGAGTCTCAAAAAAAATTATGTGGGACAATAAATTTTTTTAGGGGAATACTGAATTTAAGGAAGCAAAAAAAATATGGCACAATAAGTTTGGAGACATAATAATATGAGATGAGGAAACTATTGATGAGTACTTCACCAAAGTAAAACATTTTGTTTTCAACATCAAATGTTTTATGGACATATTTGAAGATTATAAAATTGTGATAAACTCATGAGAAATTTTTTGAATAGGTTTGACTCTAAAATTTCTTATTTATAATATAAATATGATTTATCTCTTTATGAAATTCATAAATTTCTCGTTTCTTATGAAATGATGTAATCTAAAATGATTAAAGAGAATATGAAAGATGAAATTTATTATGAATCAATGAGACAAATGAAAAATAAAATTGTTAAAGATGTTTATCCTTATGATTCTGAAGATAAAGAGGAAAATGAGTTGAATGAAAATATCATGTATCTTATATCTAATAAATATCGAATATGAAGAGATAAAAGTATGAAGTAAAACTTCTTCTCGAATAGTTAATGTATGGTGGAATTGAGAAATCTGCTACTAATTTTACTAAGAATAAAGTTGGAGAATATCATTATGTTTCTAATAAAAAAACTTAATGGAATAAGTGGTGAAATAATTCTAAATAATAAAATTCACCCAAAAAAATGAAAGAATAATTATTACTAGAAAAGAATAAGTATGTTGTGTAAGAAAGATAAATCAAACTCAAATAACAACAATTATTTAGAATATTAATGTTCATAAAATTTCAGTATATTCATTGAAAAATTTGATAAAAGAAAATATTCCTTAGATGTTGATGAAGAATGAGGTGAAGAATCTTATATATAGTATCAAATCAGATAGAAACAAGTTACATTTATTGAGTAGAACAAATCTATCATGAAAGAAATAAAAATTATAAATAAATATAATAGATAAGGCTTTGAAGGTGGAAATGATGTTTTTAAGTGGGAATAAGAATATATTCAGGATAAATTATGTTACAAACTGAGAATTTATGAATAGGGAAATATGGTTAAAGATATCAATCAATAAGAAGTTGTAATCTATGAAATTTGAGGTTAACAAGTCTCAATCGAAAATTCTTAAGGATGAAATTACTTTAAGAAAGTTGATTGAAAAGTTCACCAAGGCTTCTAAAGTAAAATATGAATTATCTAAAACTATAGAAAAACCTCACTCTAGGAACCTTGTGAAATCTACACCCACTAAACTAAAGGGGTTATCTTATTTTTATAACATTTGAAGTGTAAATAAAAATGTTTGGAAGGATTGGGTTGAGAGGGGATGTGAAAATCCTATTACATTTATAGAAGTTGAAAACTACTCCTATAGGAATGTTTTCACATGCTTATAGGTAACTAAAGTAGAAATATTTTATGAAAATTAGAAATATTTTTACATGGAAAGATAATTATTCTATATAAAACCAGTATTTTATGGGTTCTATTTGTGTTGTGGAATTTATGGGAATAGAGCTTACAACTATTGGTATAACATGTCTCTTCTAGAGAAGAGGTTTGAATAGAGTGGAAGAAATTTTGGAATCAAAATGAGTAAATTTATTAAGTAATAAGAATTAAGAAAATTAAAATCTCAAGATGTTAGAAACTTTCCAACAAAAAATCAGTTTGACTATATAGAGGAAGTGTTTGGAAGATGTGATAGAATGGATCAATTTTATAAAAAATATATGAATCTCTTTCCAGAACAAGTTTATTAAAATAGAATAGAAATGGAATGTGGTATGAAGAAAGTTGATTAAATAGATTTTATTATTGATACAACTTTGAAAGATAACAAAAAGAACAAACCCCTGATACTTGAATGTGGTTGTTCATCACACATGACATGTAATATAAAAAAAATTGAAAATTGTTCGAAATCATGATGGAGGAACAATTAATTTTTGACATGATAGTTCCTTGAAAATTAAAGGAATTGGAAGAAATGATATTGATGAAGAAAAATTTATGTCTAATTATTTATATTCATTAATGGGATAAATCATAACGTACTTACTGAAAGTCAAAATTTTGATGATGGAAAAGAATTAATTTTTATAAAATATTATTGTATCATCATAAGTGTGGATGATAAAAAAGTTATTATGAGTAAATAAAGAACTAGAGGAAATATTTTTATTATTGGAGAACTTGATAAATAATATTATCTAAATGTTGAAGATGAGATTAAGTTGTGACATCATATATCGACCACCTTGGGTTGAAAAGTATGAAAAACTATCTAAAGTTGATACTATTCAGAATTTTCTAGATTTGAAAAGGACAAAAGAAAATGTTTATATAAATTTTTTGAAAAGGAAAATAAATAAAAAAAGTTATATGAATGTAATGATTAAGTCTACCAGACCTCTTGAACTTATTAACTATGATTTATGTGGGCTGATGAGACACCAATCAACAAAAAATATTTTTAAATTTTTCATTTTTGTTGATGATTTCACTCAGATGACTAACATCATGGTTATGATACATAGATATGAGTCTGTAGAGATGTTTAGATTCTTCAGCAAATATTTTGAGAGATAAATAAGGGTTTGTATAAAGAAGTTGAAAATAGATAATGGTATTGAATTTAAATGAAATTATTTTTAGGATTATTTTAAAATTCATGGAGTCAAATATCAATATATTTCTCTATACACCCTATAACAAAATAGAGTAATAGAAATGAAGAAAAAAAGTTTGGTGGAAATGGGAATAAGCATGTTAGTAGAATACAATCATTCAAAATTCTATTGGGGAGAATCTGTTATTACTATTTAACATGTATAAAACAGATATTTATTGAGGCTGAAATACAACATGACTTTCTATGAAATTTGGTATAACAAAAATCTATCATTGAAGTACTTAAATTTTTTTGGAATTCCATATATACTAAAAATGAAAAATCCGGACCTTTGAAAATTTAATGAGAAAGATAAAGAAGTAATTTTCATGGGATATTCACCAAATAAAAGTATTTAAAAATTTTATAATAAACATTTATAAAATTTGGTGGATTCCTTTGATGTGTAAGTCATTGAAAATATGAATTCTTTCACAAAAGTTATTGAAAATTTTTAGGAAGAAATACTAAATATTTCTAATTAAAATCAGAGTGAATCAGGATAGACTTATCAAGATTAGAAAGAATCCTGTGATGAGGAAATTGAAGTTGGTATAGAAACTTTGAAATTTACTACTTTACAGAAACATGATGAAAACCAAAATATTCTTGGGAATCAGAAATCTCTAGTTTAGATAAGAAGAATGATGTGATTAGAAAATAAAAAATTACTCATTTCAAAAATTGACCCCTAATCAGTTTCAAAAGAAGTTGAAAATAAATAATGGGTTGATGGAATGAATTAAAAGTTGTGTCATGTTTAGAAAAACAAAACTTGATAATTTGTTCCACATCAAGAAAATAAAAATGTTATTGGAAAAAAATGGGTGTAATTTCTTTTTGAATGAACATGGAGATGTTACAAGAAAAAAAACCAGACTTGTTTGTAAAGGATATGAATAGGTGGAAGGTGTAAATTTTGAAGAAACCTTTTCTCTTTTTTCAAGGGTATAAACTATTAGAATGTTTCTATTAGTTTCTACAAATTAAAATTACAAAATTTATCATATGGATGGAAATTCAGATTTTATAAATGGTGATATTTAAGAAGAAGTTTACATTGAGAAGACTTATGGGTTTATACTTGATAATAATGGAAGTAAGGTTTGAAAATTGAATAAATACTTGTTTGGGTTGAAGAAATACCCACATTCTTGGTGTTCCAAACATGAAAATCGCTTGAGAAATAGTTAATATTTTTAAAGGAAAAGTAGATAGAAACTTATATGTGAAAGTTGTTTACTCCAAAACCCTAATTGTAATTGTTTATTTAGATGATATAATATTTGATCAAGATGAGGAAATATTTTTTAAATAATTTTTAGATGAAAAGAAAAATAATTTCGAGATTTCAATTCTGGGATAATTAACTTTCTTCATTGGCTTACAAGTTTGAAAAAAAGGAAAAATACATTTTCTTATCTCAAGAAAAGTATTCTAGGTAATTATTAAAGAAGTTTAGTATGGTATAATACAAAGAAGTTTAAAATACTATTTTAGTGATAATAAATTTATGTAAATATGAAACCATAAAATTTTGAATCAGATAGATTTTTGAAAGATGATAGGATGTTTTGTTTCACAACCACAAAAACTGATATTGTTTATGATGTGAATTTATGTTCCAGATATGATAATGATCAAAAAGAATCTCATATTTTGTAAGTAAATAACATTATGAGATATGTCAATGGAACAAATTCACATGAGATATTATACAAATGATGTTTTGAAATGAACTTTCGTGGTTCTACCTATACTAATTGGGATGGATATTACAATGAAAAAAATGTATCTATTGGAACATTTTTCCTAGTAAAATGTTGTGTGATTTGGAATAGTAAGAAAGGGAATTTAGTAATTTTGATCATAGTAGAATCTGAATATGTTTCTACAACATAATCTTATACTCAAATGTTTTGGATGAAAGTACAGTTAAAATATTTTATAGTTGAAGTTTACAAACCATTGGAGAAAGTTTGTGATAATCAGAATGCAATTGATCTTTCTACAAATCCTATACAATAATCATAATCTAAACATTTTGTTATTAATTATAATTTTATAAAATAATAAGGTGTTGGTGGGGATGTTTTTCTAGAATATATTTCAATGATGCATCAAATTGATGATATCTTTAAAAAAGCAATACCAAAAGTGATATTTTTGGAAATGAGGCTGAAAATTCATTTTATAATTCTAACAAATACTTACTAAACATAATAAAGAAGTCCCCAACTATACTTTTGATTATGATGATAAATAGTGATATTTTTTAGAAGTAATTTTCTTTCTTAAATGAATCTGAATATATGGTTATCATAAAATGGGGGAGAGAAATAAAAGTGAGTAGAAAAGATAAAAGTGAGGGAGAACATGACCTTAAATTTTCTTATTATTAAGGGATATAATTCCTTTAAAAACATTACTTTATTTGGTAGATTGGTTTCAGGACAATCTCTTTTGTGAAAGTCTATGTTTAGGTAAATTTCTAAAAATGAGTTTTAAAAAATTATGAGTGTTGAAAAAGTTGTTAACGAGAGTTTTTAAAAAATATATTGCATTAACAAAATTAAAATATGTTTTAATGAGTTTTTAGACTTCAATATGATTTTATAATCATTAAAATTGAAGAAATAAACTCAAAATATTATATACAAAATATATAAGTGTTATGCTATAAATAAACACATGAATAGAGAAAAGTATTAATATTCATAAAAAATATATTTAAAAAAAAATATAAAAAATATTTAAAATAGATTATATATCATTTATAAGAATTTATAAACTCATTTAAATAATTTAAAAATCTGTTATACACATGAAAAAAAATTAAAATAGTAAAAAAATCACAAAAATAGAGTAGACTAGAATTTCAGATTCTCAAATCTATGTAAATGTTGGCATCCATTTTAAAAAATCTATGTATGGTTACATGAAAAGCTGTATCAGTGTACATGAACGATATGTAAGGATATATTCAATATGTGTAAGGGTACATTCAAGCTATGTATGGGTAAAAGAAAAATAACAAATCAAGTGTAATAGAACCACTAATTTTATGAAAAGTTAAACTGAAAATTAAAATACTTATGAATGGGAATGGAAAAGGTTTAGAATATTATGTTTTTTATAAGAAATAATTAAAAATAACTTTATAGAACAATAATAAAAATAATAATTAATGAAGAATTACTAAAAAAATTTAAAAATATAATAAAATTCAATAAACAATTAAATTATAAGAATGAAAAGGTTAAATTATGAAATATAGTATATTTTAATTATAAAAATACAAAATAATTAAATCGGGGAGGATCCAATCAAACAATATCCCCTTTTTTAATAATTACAAAAATATAATTTTCAAAATTTATCCACCATTTTGGAATTTCTCAAAAACATTAAAATTAGAAAATTATTTGTCCCTAATAGAAATAAAGATATAAAAAATCGATATCTCCACTTAAATTAAATAAGGTTAAAAAAAATTGGTAGCTCCCCCTCTCTAATAAATCTCTAAGAAAATTTAAAAAGAGAAATGTAAAAAAATATATAATATTTAAGGGATTGTAAATGATATGAAAAGTATATAAATGGATTTGAGCCATTAAACAAGGCTAAAAAAAATAGAATATATATAAAATTAATATTTAAAATAATTCATTTTTAAATATTATTAAATATTGTATTAATAAATCATAGAAAATTTTCTAGGAGTTTCAAATCAGGAGTGCAGTAAAGCCCGAGCACTATTCCCTAGATGGATAAAGTTTTAAATTCCCAATCAAATATTTTTGGGATAAATCCCTTAGAAAATATGTGCTAGAACTATATCTACTTGTTTATATCTTGAAATTAAAGTTTTCTTTGGAGTATCATACTCGCTTAATTTTTCCAAAATTTTGAAAAGTATTGAATTTTTTTAAATAATTAAAAATACTCTTTGTAATTTTTTTTAATTTTTTTTTAAAATAAATACTTCTCAAGCTAGCAAAGATATTAGTATAATTTGAAAAAAATTTGAAAAATTAAAAGATAAGAAAATTTTAATAAATAAGAAAAGAAAATTTAAAAGTACTATTTAATTTCCATAACCACGCAAATAATATAATATTTATAGAGAGAGAGAGTTAATAATTAAAATAATAATAAAAAATGGAATAAAAGAGATTTTATTACAAAAGTTAAAATCTAAAAAGCCATCCTCTCTTATTTTGAGAAAAAAGAAAATATGAGAGAAGATATTTTGAAAAATTATTCAAGATAGAACATAAAATAAAAATAACTTAGAACCGTATTCCCATAAAGATCAAGGTGGATGTATAAAGCTTCTCTAGGAAGGAAAGAGCTAGGATCCCCCACACTTGAATATATATTAATATCAAGGTTTTAAATAGTTTAGCAATCATTTAAAGAGGTGAATGCCACATTTTTTAGAAGACACCATAGGATAGTTCAATGACTCGTGGAGTTAAAGACCTAAAATAATCATTTACATGATCCTTTAGGCACCCCTGAGGGTCCAATAATGTTTGCACAAAATGATATAGGTACGGTAATGAATTTCGATCCACAAATTTTGTCAAATAAGGAATTTGGAACCCAAATTTTCTTATATTTTTGAGATATATTAGAAGAAAGATATATCTATTAAGGCATTATATATATATAATTTTTTTTCAATTACACTCATAAATGAGATGAACATATTTACAAAAATACTTAGAAAAATATATTTTGAGAAAACCTTTTACAAAACAAGTAGTTTTTGATGAATTTTTTTTATCTTTTAAAAATCCAAAACCATGATTATTTCATTGAATATATTGAGAAACAAGAATCATATCAAGATATTGTTACTTTAGGGTGAATTTTGAAATATATATTTTTTGATCCTTGATTTCATTTTTGAAAATGTCAACAACGTATTGTTTTTTTCAATTTCAAAATTAAACCATCCCTTTCCTTTAAAATTTTATATTTTTCATTAGAGAGAATAATTTTATCATTACAATCACATTTATATTTATTCTAAATGTTTTCATATTTTAAAATAAGTTCATGAAAAAAAATTATAATTTCATTATTATAAGAATTGGAGAATGAAGAAGAGGATGAATGAGAGAAGGAAGAAAAATAAGGAGAATGGGAACTAAACTATTCAATTATCTTGAGATAATCCATGAGTAATTTAAAAGTTGAATTTATTATTTAATTATTTGAAATTTAATTTACACTAATTTATACTTTTAGATCCTTATTAAATTTATTCTTATATTTATACTTTTTTTTCAAGGGATAACCGACTTGATTTGGACCTTATTTTTGCAACCCAAGTAGGTTTGTTTTGGAACGTCAATTTAAAATTTCTTTTTAGCTCATTGTAAGGATTTATTATTTCACTCTAGTTGTATAGCTTTTTTAATATTCTCATTTTTCAATCAATTTTACTTTCATTATTAGAGTCAATTATGGAAGAATCATCACTGTTTTCCTTAAAAGCAATTGTTCTATTAGTTTTCTTGAACTCGTTAGCCCTTTTTTCATGTTGTCTCTTTTGGGTTATCTCATATGTCATGCGAGAATCTATTATTACATAAACCAACATATTTTTAATATGCTTATCATCTTGGATCATGGTGATTTTTTTCTTAACTACTTGGTAAAAACAAAAGTATTTTTTTGATCAATGTTGCTGTAGAAAGTGAGACACTAAGATCTTTTCTCAAATTAAAAATATCATTAAATCTTATAAACATTGCAGTGATAGATTTTTTAGGATGTATAGAGAAACATTCAAATTCTTGTATAAACTTATATAAAAGGCTATCTTTTACTTTTTTAATTTTTTCATGAGTGACTTCTAATTTTTTTCAAATGTCATGATTTTATTTTCATATAGAAATATAATTAAATTCCTTTTGTCCAAACCAAAATGAAAGGAATTAATAATTTTAATATATAATTCAAAATTATAAATATGACTTAGGGTCCATTTATCTTCTTTTTAAGCTTTAGGAGTACATCTATATAAAAAATATTATAAATAGGATTGCTAATAAATATAATAAAATTAGTCATGTGAGTTTCCCAATTACCATAATTAATTTAATAAAAAACTAGATCATGAACAAAGGATTTGTCTTCAGTACTACCAAGAGTGCTTCAAAAATCTATTTTAAAAAGATATATTTATTCAGAAATAACAGTTGACTATTTTGAAAATAAAAACATTGAAATAATTAAAAAAATGAAATTAAATTAATTCAAATCCATTTGATTCCAAATGTAGGCCATAGATTGGTAAACTGGAAATAGGGGAGATAAATTTCCCTTTAAAAAATTAATGGAAGGAAAATCCAATTTTAAAAAATTCTTTATAAAATAATGAATAAATTAAAAACTTTTTAATATGAAAATGAAATAATAAAATTTAAAATCATAATGATATATTAAAATATAATAATAAAAGTTGATGAATAAAATAAAGATAAATAGTATTAAGTGATTTGAAAATAAAATTAGTAAGTATTAATTGATGGATTAAACAATTTAATAAAATATTGATTGAAGGAAATGGTTAAATGAAATTTCAAAAATTAATAAAGACATTATATTTGGTAATGAATTTTGGAAATATTACCGAAGGTACACTTACATCACCTACTTCAATCTCTCAAAGATTTAATGTATTAGTCCCATGTATTTAATGGTACCCAAGAAACCAAAACTATCCCTTTTTTTATTGTCTGAAACAAGATATAATAGACACTAGCTCTTAAAAAATATAACTAAAAACCAAAAAATAATTAGTCCCTTAAATTTTAAATGAAATTGAAGTAAAATCAAATCCCTCACTTTAATGGCAGTGGGCACCAAAATTACAAGAAGGTGGAGGATGATATGATTACTAGGAAGAAATCAATTTGTAGTATAATCTCAATTCTCCGAAAGAATATGACAAACAGTAAGAGAGAATGATAATTATATAAGATAGTGATTTTGATATTACAATTTATTTCACATTCTAAAAGGAGAAAGAATATTTATAAATGAGGGCACTCTGAGAGTGATTTGGCGATTGATCTAGGTTGGTGTTGGAAAGTGATTGTCAAGATTTGTCGATGTTTAGATTTTCAAGCCACCCCTGCCTCTATTTATAGCCTTGAATTCCTTTGGAAATGTTCTAAAATCCATTAGATGTCATAAAGTTAAATATTTATGAGTTTAATGTATTTTATCATTATTTGTTTAAGCCTATTCAAGCCCTTTGAAAATAATTACCTCAAAAAACCTGGGAAATCATTAGAGAAGTGAAATTCAAAATAGTAATAACAATATTTCAGAATTATTGAGGAGAGATAAAGAGAGAAATAGATTATTGATAATACTCTCATTTGAATTTAATACTATTTAAACAATTCAAACTAATTTAAAATAACTCATTATAAAGGGTTCAAAACATTTCCAAAAAATAGGTCAAAGATACATCATAAAATCACAATGAGTTGCATTCTATAATATTCAAAATCCGAAATTCAAAATTATTTGCACATTTAAACATGTGATAATACAAAACTCTAAATATGTTACATTAAAAACATTAAAATAGTATTGAATGGGTTTTTTCGACTACAACATGATTTAAGAAACATTAAAATAAAATAAATCAACTCAAGATAATAAATTCAGAATATTTGAGTTTCATTCTTTAAATATATGTTTTAATGAAGAAAAGAATTAATATTCATAAAAATTGTTTAAAATACTATAAAAAATAATTCTAATAGATTCTATATCATTAATAAAAATTTATAAAACCATTAAATCAATTTAAACATTTTTTATACACATACAACAAATTAAAACATTAATAAAATAATGAAAAATAGTAGACTGGAATTTCATATTCCCAATTATATATAAAGGTAATATTATATTTTAAATAAGCTATATAAGGTTACATTCAAGGCCATGTAAGTTTACATGAAATCTATATATGGGTACATGCAAGCTACGTATGTGTATATGAAAGCTGTTTAAGTGTAAAATAAAAATAGCAAAGCATGCGTAAGGGCACCTTTAATCTTATGTAAAGGTAAACATAAAATTAAAAGACCTAAATAAGGGCAAGGAAAAAAGTTTATAAAATTTATTTTTATTAATAAATAATTAAAAATAATTATTTAGAATAATAAAAAATATTAAATAATAAATAATAACTAAAAACAATTAAACAAAATAATAATAAAATTCAATAAATAATAAAATAATAATTATCCAAAAAATGAAATTATTAAATATATTATGTTTTAATTATAAATACATAAAATAATTAAAGTGGAAAGGAGACACTCTAACATATCATTCATTTAAAAAAATCAATTAAACATTCCCCAATTTCATGTTTCAAAACATTTCATTTCATTTCAAAAACCAATATCAAATGGTTTTCATAAAAAAAATAATGAATTTAAAATCAATTAAATTCATTTCAAATAATAAAACATTTCATGAATTTTTATCTCAAAATTCGTCATAAAAATAATCCTTCAAATAATTCATTTAAAATGAAGATCATTTTCCGAAAATTAGAATTTATTTCAAAATCCATTTTCAAAGGAAATTCATCACACACACACATAATGAAATTTAAACATAAATTATCAAAGACTAAAATATATTTTTTGAAATTAATTGGAAATTAATTGGAAATTAATTTAAATTTAATCAAGAAACAACGATCTCAAATGATAGGAAATGACTTATAAAACCACCTACCTCAATCACAATATCATTTATCATCCAATATGTGATCCCCCAATGGAGATTAAATGGATAGAATGAGCAAGGGAGAATCCTAGAACCACAATGCATCGAGTCAAGATCATGATACATCAACGACACAAGGATTTACATCTCTCAAAGTGGGAAAGAGAAAGAGGAAGAAAGGGGAATTAACAGTCAAAAGGAATTATACGTACCTGAATATACCCAACACATCAACCGACACTTCTATTTGTTAAGAATGAAGTTTGGAATATCCAAATTCATCTCTATTAATCCAATAATATTTTTAGGGTCAAATAGAATTATAGGAAGAGTATTATGTTTTAAAACATTGATTAAAAAAATTACAAAACCACACTACCATTTATCGGCGAAAATGGTGTCACCGGCTAGCTATAGGACTCCACCAGCTATCTAGCAGCACTTAGCAGATTATTTGGGACACTCGAAGTCCTATCGGCTAGTTGGTGGAGTTCTTGTAGAAAATACCTACCATTAAAACTTCATTGGATAACCATTGGACCTCACTAGCTAGCTGGTGGACCCCCATAGCCATTTTGGAGCTCTTGTCCACTTTCAATATAAGTCCCCTTATCCATCTACCTTCCTAAATAACCATGTTTAAGATACACCCCAACCCATATAATATCTAAAAAAAAGCTATAATCAACCAATAATCGATTAAAAATGAGAGATAAATGTGTAATACAAGATAATTATAAATAAACAAACATTATTACCTAAAAGTTGGTGTCATGATTTTAAAATTATCAACACCATAAGGTATTTATTCCTCCAAAAATCATACCAAGTATAATCCATAGTAAATAAGTGAGGAAATTCTCTTTCATCAAAGCCTCACACTCCCAAAATCAAGTGAATCGGAACCATGTTACCATAGAAACGATTTGAGAGGTATGGAATTTCCATGAAGAACCTTTATCTGAGAATTGATTATAAAAATTGGATGATCAGTTAGAAATATTCTTATTGACAAGATTCATGTGAAACACATTATGGATTGATGTCAACTGTGGTGGAAAATCAATACTATATGCCACATTTCCAATCTATTTAACAACCTCAAATAGTCCCACTAATCTAGGTGACGAATTCCCCTATTTACCAAGATGTTGATGAACCAAAAAAGGTGATACTTTAAAAAACACCTGGTAATTAATTGAGAAATTAAAATGGTATAAAAAATTTAACATAATATTTAAACCATCTCTATGTTGTTTCCATTCTCTGATCAATCAAATCAATCTTTTCTTTCATATCTTGGACCAAAACAGTTCCACCAATGGAAGCTTCACCAATCTCTAACCAACTCAATGGATATTTACTTGGATGATCATACAAGGCCTCATATGGTTCTATATTAATGGATGACTATCATGACCCGTCCTCAGGGTCCGTTCCGTGACTACCCCAAGCCCGCCTTCCATAGGCCACGGGATGGTGACTAGCACCAAAGGTGTAAATCCCTAAGCTTGGAAGGAATTGCCTTTATGAATGTAAACAAACACAACAGAGTATGAAACAGGATGTAAACACTAAGTGAATACTGTATAATGAAAGTAGCAATGAACGTAAAGGGTCTAAAAATACAAGCCCAAGAGCAAAGTACAGGTACAACAAAAAGTATGTACAACTGGAAAAAGGGACAATAGCTAAAAAGGAAAGCTCATGGAATGTCCATCGTGTATCTTACCTGAAGTGTAGGTACATATGTCCACCTCAGCACTCCAAGTCTATCGGTCTGCTCCGTGTACCGTCTCGCCGTGTGGTCCACCTCCGAGTACCGTCCGGTCCTGGCTCGCTCTCTGCCTTTGTCAATGTTGTTCGATGTCTTCATCCAACACAATGAGGTACATGCATAGCCTGTGCAGGGGTGAGTATAACGATACTCAGTAGGGACTCCGAGACCCTCGAAGGTCTCTCAGAATCCACAAAGGATAAACCACAGAAGAAAAATACACCCAAAAAGTATCAAACAACCCTACATAGGTACATGCCCATACATACACCTAAGTTACCAAACTCAGTCCGGCTCCAACTCATGATCCCAAGAAAAAACCAATTCCTCAAAGGAAGTATAGTCAATCTCCAGGATGATAATGGTTGAAAGACATGTATCATCTGACACTGGTATGCCACAAAAGTAGAGAGATATAGATGATCAGATGTAGCCACTGGATCATCTATGTTGTCGGACCCACACAGGATACAAGACTAGCTAAGCTGTCGGACCCACACATGATACAAGACCAACTATCTCAGGAGTAATAGAGATGATTAGATGTATTCACTGATTCATCTAAGTTGTCATACCCACATAGAATACAAGACCAGCTATGCTCTCAGACCCACACAGGACACAAGACCAGATACTCCGTCAGAACCACACAGGATACAAGTACAAAGGTCAAACTGCAGGACCCACAGAGGATACAAGAACAGTAGTCATCGCTGTCGGACCCACAGAAAATTCTAGTACAGTAGTCATTGCAATCGCAGTCACCTATAGTGTTCCCGCACACAGCACGCTCGATTCCGGGAGGGTCTTCTCCTCAAGAAAAGGTTTTGATACATCAACTATCACAAAGTCCAGATTTGATGTATCCCAAAGTTCCTTCTCATCAAAAGGAACCCAACGCGACAGACAACGCATCAATCATACGACTGGTCTGAGAGTTATTTGTTTTTTCGTTCCAGGGGCCCGGTTGGAATTACGCTCATTCCAAACACTGCCATTTTCCAATGTTGTCAAAAAATCACTTATAGTATCACAAAAGGACCGCCTCGTCGCAAGGGTCCCAGAGCCGTAGAAGGCACGTCGATCGGACGCACGGTCATAAATTTATTCGTATTTAAGCGAAACGGGCATGACCCATCAAGCTCAGTGGGATGGCGGGTTGGCCCATCCTGGCTCAGCGGGTCCGACCAAGTTGAGGGGTCAGCCTGGACCAGCTCGGTGGGGTGCGGCCCAGCCCGGGCGACAGGTGTCCCAGCCCGCGCAAGGAAGCCTAGTCTGTACCGCTGGCGGCTCGGCCAGATGGCCGAGCGGAGTGGGGGGTGCAACCCCTGATTCTTCGTCACGACGGTTCCAAGCAGCGACGCTCCTCCTGCCCGGCCGACCAAAGCCAGACGGAATTTCTGGTGTGAGCGGCCTGCTCGAGCGGGCCACTGCCCTCTGCACATGGTGCCAGGTGGCCGACCGATTCGCCTCCGAAGCGGGCTGCAGAGCACGGGCCGCGGTCCTCCGCAGCGCGGCGCCAAGGGCGCTGCAGATCCTTCATCCTGTCCATCTTTAGCCGGCTGGTTCTTCTTCGGCCGAGCGGCCCGACAGCGGGTCGCGATCTCCCTTCCGCATGGCACCCGGTGCTGCAGTCCTCTTCAGGCCGGCGCGCGGCCGCCATTGTCGCCACCACCTTCGGTCGTCACCGCCCCTGTTCATTGCCAACTCCGATCACCACCACCTTTTCCAACACTATCTCAATTGCGAATAAAAACAGGTAACAAAAGAGGGTCGTCAGGCCATGTTCGTTCGGCCCACGCCCTCCGTATTAGGTGATAACAAATGGCCATAGACGATCACTTTCATTCAAAAATAATGAAGGTATAATTTATTTAATTTAAATTATACAAACCCCCTACCTCGATTTAAGATCCGTTCGTCGAAGTGTCGCAGAAGACGAGCGTCGCGGAGGTCCGACATCGTGGAAGACGGACGTCGATTCCGTTGACGTTGGGATGCACCTGAGGAGGAAGCATAGCCGACATTCCTTGTGGGTGGCTCCCCCTCTTGTGTCTTGGACGAAGATCGATGTCAGCTTTGACATTCTTCGGCGGTTCTTCATTGGAAGGTAGAAGCTTTCCTCTCATTCTCCAAAGGTTCCACCAAAGAATATTTTCCCAGCAAATATTATAAAAAGGCTGCCCCAATTTTAATAGAATTTCCATGCAATTCAAATTGATTCAAATAAGAGGTGCCAATTAATTAAAGAAGATATTTATTAGATGGGTTGTCATAATCAATGGAGGGAGGTGGAGAGTTTACATTAAAAGAGATGAGTTGTCAAATTAATTAAGGGGTGTTAATGGGGAGGTGAAAGGGTTTGGGTTCGTGTGGGCCCAACCACACTAAATTCTCTCATGGGTGGTTATGTGGGATGTGGGACCCACCTCCAACTTCCTTTTGTAGATTATAACTACCCACCAAAATAAAAATATCTAACTCATATTTTTATTTATTTTTAATAGCAACCCCAAAAATTAACTTCTCCTCCGGATAAAACACAACTATGGTAAAAGTCCTCTTAGCAAAATATTGGCGCTGCATGTTCATCAGTGCCCTCAAATTTTGATTCTGAGAACCGGTATAAAAGATAGAAAAAATTTCATGTACGTTTACTGAACGTACCCCAAAAAAACTTCAGAAATTTATTCCGGGCACACCGGGCCTCAGAATCAGGTGCTGTTAGAAACTGCGGACTCGTAATATTCCAAAGAATTTAAGAAAAAAAATTCCTTGAAATTTATGGGTCTTTATAATGACTATTAACTATTTTTATAGTCAAACATAACTTTCCCCAAATGGAAACCCCAAGCTCCATAGAATTAAATGACACAAGTAAGAAGAATGTCCTGTTGAATCTGTTTAGCTTATTTTGTACGACCCTCAGTTTGAGGAAGAGACACCGTGATTAAATTTTCCTAGGATCCCATCACCTCTTAGTGGTCTCTCAAAAAACAATAAGTGAACCAGGGATCACTATTAGAAACTATGATAGGTGAAACTCTATGAAATATGGTAATCCCCTACACATAGTTTTCCAAAGTCCTCAACATTGATGGTGTTATGAATGAGATTAAAGTGTGCCAATTTGGTCAATCAGTGATCACCACATAAATGATATTTTTTAATCTAGGTTTGAAATAAAACCCAATAAAAAAATCTATCAATATCTCATCCCACTTCTTGGTCTAAATAGAGAGTGGTTTAAGAAAACCTGAAGGCTTTTGATACACATCCTTAATCTACTGTCCAATATAACATCTAGAAACAAATTCAATATTGTCTTATTTCATACTTGGACACCATAATCAATGCCTTAGATCATAAAACATTTTCACCATTCTTGGGTGTACCTTCCATTGGGAATGATCACAATCCCCCATGAAAACCTTCCTCAAAATTTATAGAACAACATACCAATCCGTGAAGTAATGGATACCCTCAAAAGATTGAGACCATTTTACAATGGTCTCCATAACTTATAAATATCCCCAAAGGACTCATATTTCATGATCTATCCCTCGAGGCTTGTGTCATGACTCCCTCAATCCCACCTTATGAAGGCCAGGGATTGGCGACTAATTCTGAAGCGTCAACTTGCAAGTGGGAGTCATTTTCCTAAGTACCTATACACACACACATACAACCACATCCCCAAAAAACTAGAAGAGTGAACATGAATGCTACTAAATAGCCACCGAGTGTAAAGGTTCAACTAAAATTAATAGAGCTAGAATATAAACCCAACAAAAGAGAACTACAACTAGAGAAAGTACAAAATCGATGGAAAGTCGTCCGCTGAAAACCCCACCTGATGGGTAAGTATATAGTAGCTTCTTAAATCCATAGAAGCACATCCTGCCTACCTGATCTCATTGGTAACCTTCTGGTTCTGGGCCACAAAGATCTCTTCCAAGTTGTCAGTTATCTACAATAGATACAACACGTGCGGGTGAAGCCCATGCAAGGGTCAGTAAGAAAATACCCAGTAGGTACCCTATTAGGTCCACAAGTCTAGATACCCTTAGAGGGGGGTGAATTAGGGTATGAAAAATTAAAACAATTTCCCATTTTGATCTTGTTTTGTTGTTAGAAAAAAACTCACTTTTCTCTCTCCTTCCCATTGTAGAGTATGAATGAATCTTAAACCATGCATAGAACACAACAATTTTAATTTGTTTACCCTTACCGGGCTATGTCCAAAGAGCATACACCAATAACACGCGGATATACCAAATCCACTATAAGAACACTATTGTTTACAAGTTCAAAGTAGACTCACTATCCCTCCTGGTATACAACCATTTACAATTTGAGAACTCAATTCTCACTCAACTGAAGTGAGATCAATACTTCTTTAGAATATCAACTGACAATTTATATACATGTAGGTCTCTTCATTGTCAATAATGAATAGATCCTCAATTATAGATAGATTCTCTGTTGAAGTTCCAATTTCATCCACTGATGAATTACACTTTTCCTCTGAATACTAGGAAATCCCTTTTGAAAATCTTTTGAAAAGCACACTTCCTTTGAGAAGCTCTAACTTTTGTAAAGCTGAAACATGCATTCACAATTCTCCAAGCTATTCTCGAAGGTCACAGGTTCCTAGAGCTCATTGGTTCTCAAAGATCACTAGATCATAGAGGTCTCTAGATTGGAGAGCTCACTGCTTCATAGATCTCACACTAGTCTTTGCGATTTCGAAAATCTAAACAAGCCTTTATGGAGCACACGTCCTCCAGAAAGCCATAGTTGCCTTCGCGGCTCGCCTTACTTTCGTAGAGCTCAACTGCCTCTGAAAATTCCATTTTCTTTCACAAAGCTCCCTTCTCTGCGAATCTCATTCACAATTCTAGAGTTTAATATTTTTTTTTGATCTTTTTCCATCTCTCATCAAGGTCTATTTATAGGTGATTCCACCGACTCCAGAACCTTCTGCGCAAAGTCAGCACCACGTCAGCTCAAATAAAAAATCTCCAAATTTTTTACCAAAATTATATCTATATAGTGAAGCACTAGGGAAATTTTCGAATCAGAAATCTCATCGTAATCACAAAAAATTCTGTTAATTCCTTTTGTACCACTATCACAAAGCTTCACCGCAATGCTTCGCCGCAATGATCTTCACCTCTGCTATTCACAAAGCTCGTCGTAATCGCAGAACTCACTTTCAAAATTCTTTCGTACCACCTCAAGTTCATCCATTCCTTTTTCATGATTATTTGTCAACATATATTGTCAAAAAATTCTCTGGAACTTAAAAATTCACCATACAAACCTACTTTGTCAACAAACACACAAACCTAAAAATGCTTCAATGTCACCTTGAAAGATTTTTTTTTGAATAATCTCCCCCTTTGGGTTTTTTGACAACTCTTATCATAATGAGTCTCTGTAATTTGATAACTCAATGAAGTTCCTTCCATCATCTACTACCATTCACCTCTTGTGATTCAGATAGCGACCAAATATTCACTTAAAAGATACTCTAAGGCCACATGAGCGATGCTCGAAATGAGAAACAAGAGTAGAATTAAAAGTTCATCAATGAATAAATTAATTTATAACACTAATCATTGATACCATACTGATACCAATAAAAAGATTTCACCATGAATCTCAGCTATTGTGATATCTAATATATTATTGATCACTTCAAGCATCGTCAGATTTAAAACTCATACCCCCTATCTGGTTACTCTCCCCCTATTTCATTTCTCCACCTATTAACTTCTCCCTGTGTATTTACTAAGCCATTTTATACCCCATAAATAACCACACCAATCTCCCCTTTTTTCAATGAACCCAAACGTTACTCCTTTGTGGTCTGTAACAATGGAATGAACATAGATCAACACATTAATGAAAAACACACCAAACCTCATGGAGAGGGGGGTCCTACATCCACACTTTTTCAAGTGAAAAGAGTCAAATGGACTGCAAGGGCCAATCAATTCCTTTCAAACACTTCCTTGGGTGAGGCCTTTGTCATAATGTCTGTAACCTTTAGTTCTATAGGCACATACTCCAACTTCAAGATTCCCTACTCAACATTATCCTTTCTAAAATGATACTTTATCTCTATGTGATTTTTCTTGAAATGATGGATGAGATTTTTTTTGATATTTATAGAACTTGAATTATAAAACTTGTTTCTGATTAGAGACTTCACTTCAACTCTCATATCATCAATATGCTGCTTCATCTACAATAATTGTGTGCATGATTGAGTGGCCAAAATATACTTATCCTTCGTTGTGCTCAATAAAATTCAATCTTGATTCTTTATTATACAAGAAATAAATAATCCCACAAGATAAAAATCACCTCCTGATAGTGATTTCCTATCATCAGATGAACCGACCCAATCTGCATTTGTATATCCCAACAACTCCGGCTGATATTTTTCATTATACATCAAACCAAAATCTGCCATTCCTTTGATATACCGAAGTATCCTTTTTTACTGCAAGCCTGTGAATTTACTTGGGATTACATTGATATCACACTTCTTGGCATGTGGAAAAAACAATATCAGATCTCATCATATTTAGGCATAATAAAATCCCAATAATATACATGTATTCTGTGATATTAACTATCTTTCCATCATCATCTTTCGAAAATTTCATATGGGTAGAAACCAAAGTCTTCATCTTTATGGAATTTTCCATTCCAAATATTCTCAAAACCACCATGGAATATTTTTATTGAGAAATGAAAGTGAAATTCCATCCTTGTGACACCTATAAACCTAGGAAAATTTTTAGCTCTCCAATCATTGATATTTCAAAATTACTTTTCATGTATTTGGAAAACTGTCTACACTAAGCATCTTCTGATCCACCAAATATTATGTCATTGACATAAACTAGCACCATCATCCTTTGATTAATGTCATTATTAAAATAGAGTTTGTAATCAACTCCACCATGCTGGAAACCAAGATTCTTCAAATACTAATCAAGCCTTGAGTACCATGCTCTTGGTGCTTGTTTCAACCCATATACCTGACAAACCTTGTTCTCATCCTCATGAATGAGAAAACCTTCTGGCTGCTTAATATACACTTCTTCCCCCAAAAATCCATTCAAGAATGGAAATTTGACATCCATCGGGAACACTTTGAACATTTTTTTTCACTGTAATGGCTAGGAATAATATGATTGTCTCCAACCTTGAAACCATTGAAAATGTCTCATTAAAATCTATTCCATTTATCTGGGAGTATCCTTTTCTCACTAGTCATGATTTTTTTGAATCCCTATGCCATATTTATTCATCTTGTTGTGATAGACCCATTTAGTCATGATGACATTCTTATCTACTGGACTCAAAACAATCTCCTATGTTTGGTTCTTCTCAATCTAATCTAGCACTTAATTCATAGCCTGAACCTAGTTTTTATCCTCAACTACATCAGTAAATCATTTAGGCTCTACTTGAGATAGGAAATATGTCAACTGTAGTGATTTCATTATTCTTGTCTGAACTGGATCTATCTGATCACGGATAACATTCTTTCTATTAATTTCATCTCGACTCTTTTCCTTCTTTTATATAAAGACATTAATTCCTCTTGTTAATTATTAGTATCTTTTTTTGAGTCAGCATTTGTTACTTCCATCCCCCCTGTGTTACTTTTTTCTTCATCACATTCATCAAGAGACTGTTCAATGTGATGTTGATTAGTCTTTTCATTTTCCAAAATAGTGACATCATTTCTCTCAACTACTTTTCCCAACCTCTTGTTAAAGCATTTTTATGATTTTATTTTTCCTTAGTAGTTAGGGAACATCCCCTCATCTCCACACGACTCAAATTTCCTATATTTATCCTTGTTGGGGATAAATCACTTACTTCCAAATATTTAAAAGTATTTCACTATTGGATTATTTCCATACCACTTCTCATTCAGAGTCTTTCCTTTCTTTATACACAATAGAGCTCTATGAAAAATCTAAATCTCTGCCAACACTTCTTTCTTCCAGAACTTCTCTGGTAGGTATTTTTCTATAATCATCAATCTGGCCATATTGGTGATTATACAATTTCTCCTTTCAACCACTCTATTCTATTGGGGAGTTCTCACTAAGGAATCTTTATGACTTATGGGAAATAACAAACACCCTTTCCATTATACTATTTTCATTAATAAAAAGAATGTAGTACCTCTTTCTATCATTTTCTCTTGGTGTGATAGGACAACAAACATCAGCATTCACCAATTCGATCACTCTTGTTGACATCTTTTACTTTTCCTTATACGAATTTCTAATGATCTTCCCATATTGTCATGAATCAAATGTCTGAGTACAGTCCCATGATATATTAGGGAGGTCTCTAGTTACATCACACTTTACCAGTTCTTCTAGGGATGGATGGCATAGATGACCAAGTCGTTTATGCCACAACTTTTTTTTCTTCCTCTCTAGATAAAAACACATATCATATTCTCCACTCACTAGGTAGAGATTTACCTTTGTTATTTTTTCTGGTAGGATCACTGTACTATCTCTTACCTTGAGGACACACATCTTCTTGGTAAACCGTATTGATTTATTAGAGTCACACAGTTGACTGTCACTGAGAAAATTGTGACTGAGACCTTCTACATCCAAGACATCATCACATCTTATTTCTTTTCCCCCAATCCTAGACTTTCTCTATCCAATTATCTTCAGGCCTTCATCATTTCCAAAGTTGAAAAATCCTTATTTTTCATATTTTATGTCCATTATCAGATCCTTATTTCTTTTCATGTGAGACGTGCAACCATTATCAAGGATCCATACACCAGAACGGTTTGATGTTTTAAGGGAAATTTCAGTAACCACTGCCTTCTTTGCTCTCTCCTTCTTGGTCTATTAATTCATTGATCTACTACTTGAGAGAATTTTGATTATTCTTGGAACATTACTCTTTATGTTTGATGTGTAGTATCTAGCCATATGTCCAAATCCTCCACACCAAAAATAGTGTCCTTCAAAATATGTGCTAGAGAACTATTCTCTGTTTGGCTTCCACCTCTGTTCTTATTCCCTTAGGTATCTCCTAGATATAGAACACAGATTTTGTGACTGTCCCATCTTCCCACAACAATAACACCTGATGAAAGGTATATTCCTTCTAGTTAATTCAATATTTCTAGTTGTCTGTTAGGTTCTATGAATTTCTTGATTCTGCTTTGTACCGACGTCAATTTTTATCCTCAGAATAAGAACTTTTATTCAGACTTCAACCCTAACTTCTTTCTGTTTTTGATCGATCCCCAAATCATCCTTAAGATCTGATCTCAATTGATGCTTCTTTCCTATTGAAATACTAGACTCCTATTTCATCTTTTCAGTATTATTGAAGATTTTATTTCCCAATAACATGCTTGGAATCAGAAGTTTTTCTTGTTCCCTAACTTTTTGTCATTGACTGTCAACTTCCTCTTCAAGATCTTCGATATGCTTGACCTGAACTTTCACTGTGTTATTCAAGCCATCAATCTCTCTCTTCCACTCTTCAAGCTTTATTTTATACTCACTTACATATTCTGAGTTCTATGGTGCTGATGACTTGAGTTTATCAATTTCTTCCATTAGCTCAGACTTTTCTTCTTCTTGATACTCCATGTTGAGTTTGGCTTTATAGACAACTTTGTTGGATTTATTTGTTTTGGCTCTCTAAAAATCTATTTCTTTAAGAGTGGCTTCTAACTCTGTTTATATATCAATTCTTCCTCCAACTTATTCTTCTTCATCAATGTAGGGTACTTCCTTTTCCTGAGCACTACCGACAATAGCCACTATATCATTTTCCCACAATCTTTTCAGTATTCAATCACTTTAACCTCTTCAACCTTAGACTCGTATGAACTATCAAATTCTTGTGAAAGAAGTTTTTTATTTCTGAAGAAATTTCTCTTGAACTATTTATTCCCTTTCACATAGGCTGAAGACTTAATCTTGGGAATTTCAACTTTATCATCATCATTATGATCATCTTGAAACTTTTTGGGCCACCTTTCCGCAAGATAGCTAACCTTTCCACTCGAAAGCATTCTAGTGGAAGTTTCCATTTAAACATTCCTTTTCCTATTTTTAGATTTGAAGAAAGGAATGACATCACCTCATGCATCTCTTCTTCTTCATGAGTATCTTCAATGATGAGCTTCTTCATGTCCTTGAATACCACCTCTTTGGATTTCCCCTTTTCCATAGCCTCGTTATCATCATTCCTCATTTCATATACAACCAAGGAAATATTAAAATTTTCTAGTGTAGGCTCTTTCATATCTTTATCTCCCAGTACTAAAACCTTTAGATTGAACCAAGGTAGAAGTTTTCTCAAGATTCACTTCATTATTTTTATGTCTTTAATGACTTCTCTAAGACCTTGCATATCTTCCACAACAGTGTTTACCCTGTCAAAGAATTCATCAATAGACTCATTCGGGTTCATTTTTCGATATTTATACTTATTCCAAAACACTTGCATCTTTTCCTCTATAACATTTGTATCTCATTCATATATGTTCAACATATTTTCCCACATAGCATGTGATGTTTTTCTTAACATCACATTTGTATAAATAGCATTGGATAGAGATCCCCCTAAATAGTTAATTCCCATGGTATTAGCATCCAATTCTATGCTCTTTGCTTCTGATAAAGCACCACTACTGATGTTAGTTGAGATACCATGCATTTCTGCTATAAATACATCCATTCCCAAAGATCAGAAGTAGTGTTGCATCTGATTATTCCATAGCTGAAAATTATTTCCATCGAAGATCGGAATTCCCTTGTGATTGGTGACCTCCATCGAGAGAGAAACACCGATGTCAAACTTTACCTATGATATCAATTGTCAGGTCCAATAGTATAGATACCCTGAGCGGGGGGGGGGGGGGGGTGAATCCGAGTATGAAAAATTAAAACATCTTCCCCTTTTGATCTTGTTTTTTTGTTAGAAAAAACTCACTCATCTCTCTCCTTCCTATTGCAGAGTATGAATGAATCTTAAAGTATGAACAAGACACATCAATTTTACATGGTTCACAATAATTAGTCTATGTCTAAGAATTATACACCAGTGATGTGCTGATGTACCAAATCCACTATAAGTGCATTGCTATTTACAAGTTCGAAGTGGACTCACAGTCTCTCCAAGTTTACAACCATTCATAATTTTATAACTCACTTCTCTCTCAACTGAAGTGAGATCACTACTTCTTTAGAAGATCCACTTACAATTTATAGACCTTTAGGTATATTTATTATCACTAATGAATATATACTCAATTATATATATATGCTCTATTGAAGTTCCACTTTCATCCACTGATGAATAATACATTTCCTTGGAATAGCAGGCAATCCCTTTTGAAACTCTTTCGCAAAGCACACTGCCTTTACAAAGTTCCCACTTTTGAAAAACTAAAACAAGACTTCACAATTTTCTTACCACTTCATAAATCTCACAGGTTCACTGAGCTCATATGTTCACAAAGATCACTAGATTGCAGAGATATATAGATCTCAAAGCTCACTGATTCACAGAGCTCACACTGGTCTTTGTGATTTCCCAAAGCGAAACAACCCTTTGTGAAGTGGACATCCTCTGGAAATCCAAACTGGACTTTGCGGTGAACCTTCCTTTTGTAGAGCTCAACTTCCTCTTCGAATTCCCTTTTCTTTTAGGAAGCTCCCTGCTCCGAGAATTTCCTTTGCAATTTGAGAGCTTAATGTTTTTTGTTCGATCTCTCTCCTTCTCGTGAGGGGGTCAAGGTCTATTTATAAGTGATTCCACTGACTCGAGAACCTTCCATGCAAAGTTAGCACCACATCAGCTCAAATTGAAAATCTCCAAAAATTTTGCTGAAATTATCTCTATATCACGAAGTACCACAAAAATTTTGGATCAAGGATCTCACCATAATCACATAGTGTTCTGTCAATTCCTTTGTGCCGCCACCGCAATGTTTCACCGTAATGCTTCTCCATTATGATTTTCAACTTTGAAGTTCGAGAAGCTATTCATAATCGTAGAGATCATTATCAACATTCTTCTAGTCTCTACTAAATCCAATTCATGAATCCCACAATCAGAAAACTCATTACCTTTCAATATATTGATTAAATTTTCAATAAAATTCACTTTTCACAATGATCACCAAACTCCAAATTTCAGACCCCAAAAATTTAGAATGCACTGGAAAATAGAACCACCTTGTTTCATTTCTTTTGTACCGCCTTTAGTTCATCCATTCCTTTATCATGGTTCTTTTTCAACATGGATTTTCAAAAAATTATCTGGAACTTGACAATTCACCAAGAAAACCTACTTTGTAAACAAACACAACAAACCCAAAACTGCTGCAATGTTACCTTGATGGATTTTTTCCCAATAGAACTCAACCACATGGAAAGACCACAAAAAGATCCACAAAGAGAACCACGAAGAATGATCAAAAAACAAGATAGATCACACTAGGTATAATCTAAATTACAGAAATCAATACTATCATTTGTAATACTAAAAACCTTGGACTATTGAGGTACTCATCCCATATGAGTACCGCAGGTCTGCTGGGTCACATAGATCCACTTGTATATGATACACATAGGGTCACTTGGAGCTGATCCCCATAGGGTCGCTAGGAGATGATCCACAAATGGTTTCTCGGAGTAGATACACATAGGTTCACTAGAAGATTATCTATGCAGGGTCACTAGGAGATGATCCACACATGATCACTGAGAGATGATCCACACAGGATCACAAGGAGATGATCCACACAGGGTCGTTGGGAGCTGACCCACACAGGGTCGCTGGGAGCTGACCCACATAGGGTCGCTGGGAGCTTATCCACATAGGGTTACTGAAAGTTGATCTACACTGGTTCACTCAAAGTTGATACACATAGGGTCACTAGGAGATGATCCATAGAGGGTCACAAGGAGATAATCCACACAGGGTCTCTAGGAGCTGATCCACACAAGGTCTTTAGTCTTTAGGTCTCAACCAGCCGCAGGATTCATGTAAGAAACCCATTTGATTCTAGGAGAATCTAATCTTCAATAAAATCATCTTATTTCAAAATCCATGAAAGTATGCTTAGATCATTTCAAAAGAACTACCTCATTATGAGGGTTCCAACACTGTAAATGTCTCGTCAATAGAATGCCCGTTTTGAATGATATGGTTGATTTTCTAAAGAGGGGACAGTCAGGTCCAGTCCAACCCGGCCAGACTGACCCAACCCTACCGAGCTTGGGGTCCACCAACCCGACCCAAATCTGCCTACCCAACTAGGTTCCAACCCGACCCGGATCTGGTCAAGCCCATGTCCAAACCGACCTGGATCCGTCCCACTACGAGCCATCTTTAGGGCCACCTCCTACATCACGGTCCTTTGACCGTGGACTTTCTGCGTGCGATGCGGTGTTGTGCCTCTGACGCGACCATGTGGCCATGACCTCCCACTGCCATTACTAAGGCCGAAAAACCCAACTACACTCCACAACCTAAGTTTTCCATGACGTTCCTTCCAGCATGCTATCGTGGCATGCCGCCACCTGCCCGCGACTACTGCTTCTGGCCACCACCAGTGGTTTCCGGCACCATCGGGTTCTTTCATGGACCACCAGGTATGCTTTGGTGGTTAGTTCTTTATTCCATCTATGCCTCCAGCCTCCATGGCGTATTGCCTTCCCTATTATGACCTTGAAACTACTTCGTTGTCAACTTAGAGGTTCAGCCACAAAAAAATGCACAAGACGGTGGGGCTTAGGCCTTATTTGTGTCGGCCCACGCCCTCCACATTATAGTTTTAAACATGGGGAGTTTTGGGATTTCAATTCTATCAGATAATTACTAATCTCAGTGAAAAACCCAAAAAAACTCTCCTTCAAGAACTCACAATCTACAGATCAACCTATTCCTGGGTTGACCCGCTTTCGTTGTTTTAGAATGAAGAACTAGGAAAACTCAAGCCCAAAGAAAACCCACACCTGAGTAACTCATTCATTGGTGATGATCCATTCAAAGTGTGAAAAAATAACACATCTACTATTCGTATCTTCATGATCCGTTGTTTGGTGGTCATTGGCATTCATCGTTGTCACGCACCAGAGCTTCAGAGCAGAACTAGGATTGTACAAACAATTCTGTATTATTTTCTAGACCACTAAAGGTTGAAAAGAGGAACAATGTTTCAGTTATATTATTTTAAAAAATAATTATGCTATTTCATTTATGAAACAACATTTTTGGTTTCATTCGGTTATGCGTCGGTTCACTACAAAGGTTAGAAAATTCACAAAAATTAAACCAAACAAGTTTATTTTATTATTAGATTTTTTCATTAAAAATTATGAAAAAATTATGTTTTCCCTCAACTAGTGTCGATCAAGGTTAAGTACATTCTAGGTGAATCCCGTTGTTCTGAGTTCCATGGTGCCCTCATTTTTTCGATCTGAGCACTGGTTTAAAATTTAGAAAATTCCACATACATATTTATTTAAATGAACTAAAAAAATTTCAAAAGTCTATTTTGGGATCACCGGGCCTCAAAATCAAGTGATGTCATAGTTTATGGTCTCATAATAATTCTATATAATTTAAAAAAAATCACATGGAATTTTTTGGACTTTACACTCTCCCACCTTAGGGATTTATATCCCCGAAATCCCAAACAAAGACTAAACAAACAAATGGGGGTAATGAGCATGAATCTGAGCCTCCTGCTCCCAAGTGATTCCTATATATTTCCATGTTACCACTAAACACACACCATAGGAATATACCACCAAAAAAAGACTCGCTTTTGTCGATCCTCTATCTCTACCTATAATTCTGAAAGCATCAACCCATCGTCAATGTGCAGCTCGCCCCAGTTGATGACGTGTGATGGATCATGTACGTACCTCCTCACCTGCGACATGTGAAAAACATCATGCACACAATACATCTATAGGGGAAGAAAAAGGTGGTACACCACCTTGCCAACTCTGCTCAGAATCTGAAAAGGTCTGATGAACCTCAGAGATAACTTTCCGCCCAACCAAATCTCCATAATTCCCATCGGTCTCCCTCCTCCAACTCCAAGGGTCTCTGTATCTTTCACCATAAGATGTATGACTACTCTGTTTAGTCCTCATCCACTCCTATATGATCCGAACCTTCTCAGTGGTTTCCTGTTCCAACTCTGGACCCATGAGTGCTAACTCACACGGGTCTGTCCAGCATAGAGCTGATTTTCAAGGCTGCCTGTACAAAGTCTTGAATGGTTCCATTGCAATGGTGTAGTTGTAAAAATTGTTGTATGAAAACCCCACCAGTGGTAGGTGGTCCTCCCAAATACGAACGAAATCAAGGATACAATCACAAAGCATGTCCTCTAAGGTTTGTATTGTCCTCTTTGTCTGTCCATCAGTCTGTGGGTGAAAAGATGTGTTTAAGCGTAGCTCAGCCCGAATGACCCTTGTAATATCTTCCACATATGGGATGTGAAGTATGAATCATGGTCTGAGATTATCATTAAAGGAACTCCATGAATCCACACTATCTCTTGGATGTAGAGGCATCAGAATCCCTCTAATAATCCATACTTTCGGATGGGTAGGAAGTGATCCATCTTGGTGAGTCAGTCAATGATCACCGAGATAGAATATTGACCCTTGGACATGTGTGGTAATCCTATCATGAAGTCCATAAAGATCCTATCCCACTTATACTCTAGTACCTCAAGTGTTTGTGCCAAGCCTACTGGAACCTGATGCTCGAACATCACTTACTAACAAGTGAGGCATCATGAAATGAACTCTGCCACCACTTTCTTCATCCCTGGCCACCGGTACTGATGTTAGAGGTCCTCATACATCTTCTCCACACCTAGATGTACCACCAAAGGGTATGTATGGAACTCTCTCAACACCTCCTCCCGCAATGTCACTAGTAATGTAGTGCACCCTATGAAAATGATGACATGATCCTCACCTACCGAACATCGATCAGGAGCCCATCCCAAGGATAACTGAGCTCGTAGGGCCTTGAAGTACACATCCACAAGATTTTCCTCCCTAACACGCTATACGAGTGGTGGAGTTACCATCATCGAATGATGGTAAGCTTCTCCATCATCATACATGAAGGATATTTACATCGCGGCTTGCTGCTCTGTCACCTCACTCAGGATTTACAAACCGGACCTCCTACGGAGCACGTTTTCTGCCACATTCCACTTCCCATGAGTCTAGATTATCTCTAAGTCATAGTCCTAGAGGAACCCCGACCATCACCGCTACCTCAAGTTCAAGTCCTTCTGGGAGAAGATATACCTTAGACACTTGTGGTCAGAGTAAACTATAAACCATTCACACATCAAGTAGTGTCACCACATTTTTAGAGCAACGATCATTGCTACTAACTCTAGGTCATGGGTTTTGTAGTTCTGATCATGATACATCAACTACCATGAACTATAAGAGATCACTACCCGCTCCTACATCTGGACACAACCCATTCTGGTCCTTGATTTGTTGAAAAAAACTACATAACCAATTCCCTCCTCTGGTAGTCTCAAGATGGGGGCACTCATCAGTCTCCACCTCAGCTCTTGAAAACTCTACTGACAATTCTCCTTTCACATGAAGGGTTGTACCTTCTTTTTCAAACCTAATATGGATGATTCTACTATAGAAAAGTCTTGCATGATCCTCCGGTAATATATGTCCAACCCCAAGAAACCCTTACCTCAGTCACGCTCTTGGGTGGATCTCATAAAAGGACTACCTCTATCATTGCTGGATCCACTACAACTCCAGCCTACAAGATGATGTGTCCTAGAAAGTAGACTTCCTGAATCCAGAACTGGAACTTCAAGAGCTTCCCAGAAAGCTGGTGCTCTTAGAATGTATCCAGAACTATCTATAGTTTTGTATTGTACTCCTATTCTAACACTGAGTACACCAAGATGTCATCAATGGAGACCACCATGAAGCAATCGACATAAAGCTATAATATCTTATTGAAGAGTCCCATGAACACTATTTGGGCATTGGTCATGCCGAAGGTCATCACTAAGAACTCATAGTGTCCATACCGACTTCTAAAGGTTGTCTTCAGTACATCCTCATCACGTACCCAAAGCTGATGATAGCCAGACCTGAGGTCTATCTTCAAGAACCACCTCAATCCCTTCAGCTGATTGAAGAGGACATCAATTCTTAGAAGTGAATACTTGTTCTTCACAATCACCAGGTTTAGGCACCATAAGTCCACTACTAGCCTTAGGTATCCATCTTCTTTCTTGGTGAACAAAACCGGGGCGACCCATGGTGAAGCGCTGGACCTAACAAAGCCCTTTCCCTTTAAGTCCTCCAGTTGTACTCTCAATTCACAAAGCTATACAAAATCCATCTGATATGCTGGTGTGAATATTGGTTCCATGAAGAGGTACTAATCGATGTATAAGTATACCTATTTGTGAGGAGGTAGTCCTGGAACATCCTCAGTAAAAACATCCTCATACTCGTCCACCACTATGGGAAAACATAGACTCCTCTCGTCCACCGCAATGAGGGTGAGGCTAGACAAATGATAAGTGATCAGCTGCACCCTCCTTCGAGGAAGTCCATCCTATACTGAAAAATTCTCCTTCTCATCGGTGAAGGAAAATCTGGACCCATCCTCATAGACACAATGCACTTTTTTCCTAATACGGTCAATTTGAGTATGGACTGTAGATAACCAGTCTATACCCAAAATGATGTCTTAAGGACTCGACACCACTACTAGGAGATCCCAGACGAATCTCTCACATATTAGAGTAATATCATTCCGTCAAAATTGGTGTGTAATCATCGAATATCCTCCCACAAGAGTCTCTAATCATAAGGATCGAGCCAACTTCTCCACCAGAATCTCCAAGCTCTAAACAAGGTCAGTGGTAAGGAAGGAGTGACTAGAACCTATGTCTCTAAGAACTACAGACAAGGTGGAGAAGACACAGATCATACCTATAGTCATCTCTAGAGCACTGTGGTCATTGTCCTCTATCACCTGGAGCTAGCCTCACCTATGTTCGCTGAATCCATGAGCATGTGGTGCACCTCCTACGGGTGGTGGTGGTAGCACCTCGAATCGTTGTCCACCACCTACCACTCTGCCTACTCCCTTTCCATGTCTTCCACCCTACGGACCACCCTTCTCAAACCTCTACCACTACCTTGGTGTCCCTTCAATAACCTACTAATCATCTGTGTGGTGTGTCGGGTAGTCACCAGCCATGTGTCCCTACCCACCACACAAGTAGCTTGCCTTACTCCTTTTATGACCCAACCGCCTTGGTGGCCTCACACCACCGATCCTATGTCTTATGGTTACCCTCCAGATGGTCTGGCCTACTTGGACCTTTACGTCATCTGTCAACTACCCGCCATGGATGACTCAGAAACCTTTTGCACAGTGGTATCTCCCACCATCAGTTTCTTCTCTTTGAGGAAGCTCTCTACCAATAGAGCTCATTCTATCACTCTAGCCTGAGTGGGGATGCTAATAGAAATCATCGACGCCCTGACCTCTCTTTAGAGTCCCTACTCAAAGGTTAAGTCCCTGAAGAAGGGGTCTCATACCATATATGTTGGGTAATAGGAGAGGTATGTGAACCTCACAGAGTATGAAACCATTATCATGATACCCTACTGTAGGTGAAGCAACTCATGTATGTGCACCGAGCACAAGGTCATGTGGAATAAATCCTCCTAAAATAGCCTCTTGAAGTCATCCCAAGAGAGGGTAGCCTTGTCAGGAGTCTGAATAATCAAACTCGACCATCTCCCAATCAAACCTTGAAAAAATCTCATGGATGAGATCACCATCTAGTAAAGTGGCATCCTCAGAAACCAGAAGACCCGCATTACCACCTCCAGCCAATCCTCAGCGGCCTGAGGGTCTATCTCTCCCATGAAGCTTGGAGGTCTCTATCTCTGAAAATTGTGTAAGTCATTGAGCATGTGTGTGTCCTCTATCGGTAACACCAGTAGTAACTGCTAATCAACGTGTGGTTGTATTATCGGTGAACTACCCAATAGAGCTATCTCTAGAAAGAGTCCCCTAATTGACGCCTCATTGCTATGAGAGTTTTCCTCATGGTCACGAATCAAAATCCTAGATGGCTATCTGTGTGGAGGCATCCTGATACAAATAAAGATATACCATGGTCTATATATTATACATAGTGAGATGACTCTAATTTAATAAGAACATGAGGAAACACTCAATTCCTATATAATGCATGCAAATAATGTTTTAATGTATTGAGTCGAAAAGTAAAATTCTAGGTCCTCATGTATGGATACATCAGCCTCCACACCAATATTAGACTTTTTGAAAATGGAAGTCAAACTCAAAACATTTAACACTATTACCCAAAATGAAAAACAATATACTCCCAATATTTGAGGTAGAACCGACCACATTTGATACCAGTTTGTCACGATCCATCGCCCGGGGCCAATGTTGTGACTCCCCCAAGCCCGCCTCCTAACTGCTAGGAGTTGGCAACTAGCACTGGAGGTGTCAAATTATAAGTGGGAGGCATTTTCTTGAGTAACTGTACATATGCACATAAAACCATGTCCCAAGAAAACATGAAAAGAGAACATGCATGCTACTAAAAAAACATCGAGTGTAAAGGTACAAATGAAAGTAAAAGGGATAGAAAATAAACCCAACAAAAGACAACTGAAACCAGAGAAAGCATGAGATCGATAGAAATATGTCATTTGAAAACCCTACCTAAAGGGTAAGTATAGAGTAGCTACTGAAAGTCTTAGAAGCATGTCATGCGTGTCTGATGTCAGTGGGCACTACCTGGTTTTGGGCCACCAAGTCCCCCACCAAATCTTTGGTCATCTGCACCAGACAAAAGACGTGCTGGAAAACCCTCTGGAGGGTTGAGTAAAAAAATACTCAGTAGGGACCCCATACACAAGGAAATACCACAAATAAATCCATAGAGAAAACCGCAAGGCATGATCATAAAACAAGACAACTCACAGAAGGTATAATCTAAAGTATGGAAAGCAAGACTATCAGTTGTAATAACCAACACCTTGGACTATTGAGGTAATCATCTCAGATGAGTACTATGGATTTGATGGGTTACATAGATCCACTTGAAGATAATCCACAGAGGGTCTCTTGAAGCTAATCCACACAGGGACGCTAGGAGCTGATCCACACAGGGTAACTGGGATCTGATCCACACAGGGTCACTGGGACCTGATCCATACAGGGTCTCTAGGAGCTGATCCACACAGGGTCACTGGGAGATAATCCACACATGGTCATTGGGAGCTGATCCACATAGTGTTGCTCGGAGCTAATCCACACAGGGTCTCTTAGAGATGATCCACATAGGGTCGCTAGTAGATGATCCACACAGGGTCGTTAAGAGCTGATCCACACTGGGTAACTAGGAGCTGATGCACACAGGGTCTCTAAGAGATGATCTACACATGATCTATTGAAAGTGATCCACATAGGGTTTCTAGGAGCTGATCCACATGGGGTCTCTAGTCTTCTGGTCTCAACCTGCCATAAGATTCCTGAACAAAGCAAACTCGATTCTAAGAGAATCTATTCCTCCCAAAAATCATCATATTTCAACTTCCATGAAATTCTACTTAAATCATTCCAAAAAACTACTTCATCACAAGGGTTCTAGTGCCAGAAATGGGTGATCAATCAGACCCCTGGATTTAAAGAAATGGTTGATTTTTCGAAGAGGGGTTAGATGGGTCCAGGTCTTACCCGACTCAGGGTCCACTGACCCAATGTAAACTTGGTCCAAACTGACCTAGATCCAGCATGTCCATGATCTGGCCTGACCTAGACCATTGGGCCACAGGTCTGACCCAACCTGCAACCCAACCCGCTAAGGGGGGTCCAGATCATACTTTTCCAGGATGGGGTCGGAAGTTATGTCTGCCCTCCTTCTCCATGGGTCGTCCACGGGGCCACCTCCTCCACTGCGGTCCTTTGACCGCATCCTTGCTGCATATGACGTGGCATGGTACCACATCCACAGTGCCTCAAACATGGATGGGTGGCTATGTCTGCTCACCAACAGCCACCGGAATAGAGGTCGACGGTTCCTTCCACACCACTACGGCCCGAGCCGACCATGAATTTCCTTCTGGCGTGCCGGTGAGTTCATCCGTAGACCAACAGGAGTGCTCTGGTGGTTCGTTCTTTGCTCTATCTTTGTCTCTAGCCTCCATGGGGTACCTCCTTCTCTGATATGACCTTGAAACCACTTTTCCATCAACTTGGAGGTTCGACCATGAAGAATGACCAAGTATGTGGTGTTAGGACCTTGTTCGTGTCGGCCTGTGCCATCCACATTAGAGTTTGAAAAATGGGGAGGTTTGGGATTACAATTGTATTTTATAATAACCAATCTAAGTGTAAACCCGAAGAAGAATTTCCCCCCACAAGAACACATGTTTTACAAATCAACCTATTTTTGGGTTGATCCTCACTCGTTATTTTAAAATGAAGAATTGGGAAAACTCAAGAAAAAACCAAACCCCAACCTAAGTAACTCATTCATTGTCTATGATCTATTTTAAGGGTGTTAGAAGAATGCATCCACCCTTCATCACTCCATGATTCGTTCTTTGGCAGTCATTGGCATTCATCGTCTTCATATACCAGAGCATCAGAGTAGAACCATGATTGTGCCTACAATCCTACGTTGTTTTCTCGACAATTAAATGATGAAATGAAAAACAAAATTTTAGTTACGTTCTGTTGTGAAGTCATTATGTTGTTTCATTTAGGAAACAATGTTTTTGTTTCATTCCGTTATAAGTTTTTTCTCTGTGACGGTTTGAAAATTCATAAAAATAAAATAAAACAAGTTAATTTTATTTTTTACTTTTTCTTTTAAAAGTTTTAAAAAATAAATTTATCTCTCAACCCATGACGACCGAGGTTAGGTCCATTTTAGGAAAATACCACTATTCTGAGTTTAAAGGTGACCTTAGATTTGTGATTTGAGCACCTGCTTAAAAGTTAGAAAAACCAGCTCACAAGTTTATTTCCAGGACATTGCATCATAACTCATCATAAATATTCTATTCCTAGAGGATCATGTTGATAAGATTGGATTCCAACTAAATACTTGATAAAAAAATCAGTTTCATCCTCTCAGACTCTAAAATTAATATGAGAAAATGGTTCTATTAGTTTACATTCCTTATAATATTATTGCACAACCTAACCTGGAAGTTTCCTGATCATATCTTTAATAATTACATTTCAAATACCATGTGTACAGTAAATATCAAAGTCAATATACTATAGGTACTCCACCCATAATCTCCACTGAAGGTTCTTATGTTATTAAGAGAATATATAACTCAATATTTAATGATCATAGTAGATGATTAACCTTTCTCTGAAAAGGAAATGCTAAAAAGTATTAAGATCTTGCATCACAAGTGAAAGTTAAACATCATGTATGGGATCATTATTCTCATGAGTCAAAATTTAATGAGAACTTTAACACACTACATAATCACTCTACATACGAACATATCCTAAACCTAAATGTGAAGCATCATAGAGGACCACACAATCCTACCCAGTCTCTAGAAGACTCAACACCGATGCTGAATTCAAACAATGCTTTAACTCATCAAAGGTATCTTAACATTTTAGAACCCATATAAACATTACTCGTCTCTGAGTGAGAGTTGTCAACAGAGAATCCATTTTTAAGAAATAATTTAAAAACTAACAGTAATACCCTACCAAGAAAAAGATTCTCCAAATATCAATGATGTTCCATGGTTGATCCCATGTTGTAATTATTTTCACCTTTTTAAGAGTGATTGAAATTCCTTGTTCAAAATCCATGTGCACTAAGAAATTTACTTCCTAAATACAGAAATGGAATTTTGAATTCTTGGAATAAAGTTGTAAATTTCTTATGATGTATATAACTTCTATCAAATTAAACACATAATCCTCACATGTTTTGAGTAAAACAAAATTTTATCTATAAATACCAAAATGAAGGAATCAATGCACTATTGAAAAATATTATTCGTTAATACCATAAACATATTGGGATTATTAGTTACACTAAAATGCATAACAGGGTACTCATAGTGGTCATACCAACTTGTAAATTCGGTTTGAGGGATATTAGAATCATTGATCCCAAGATGGTGATAAAACTGAAGACGAGTATTTAGGAACCACTTCACACATTTTAGTTGGTAAAAAATTCATCAATATGGGAAAATAGATACTTGTTCTTGACCATGAACCAATTGAGTTTTCGGTAATCATCACCAAGGTGAAGGGTTTTGTTAGTTTTCTTGGAAAAAATCATAGGTGATTCCTGAGGAGAAAAATAGGGTTGAATGAATACCTTGGGAAAAAATTTATTCAACCTAGTCTTTTACTCCTTCATTTAAATTGGTTTCACATGGTAATAGGGAATTGAAATAGGCTATGTACCAGGTACCAAATCTATATAAAATTCCACCTCTCTCTCCAATGTCAAAATAAAAAATTCTGAGGGGAACAAATTAGGAAACTCATCTGATACTGTAGGAAGATCACCACGTGAATATTCCTACTCTATTTCAAAGGAAAACATGGAAAAAATTCTACCCAACCCCGGAAGATGAGATTTGTCTCAAATCAATCTCAGGTCCCATTCTCTAAAAAATACATGACACTCTTAATCAGGGGAAGTAAATGATTCCTTCTGAATATGACTATTGATACTATATTTATGAATTATTATCCAATACATACCAATAATAAAATCTATTGGTTTCATATCTAGAACCAAAAAATCCCAAACACGATTTTTTTCATATAAAGAGAGCGTACAAGAAGGGAATTGAATACCCTACTCTCTATTCCATCTAAGAGGCATAAAAATATCTATTACATAAAGAGTGATCTCTGTAAAAATATTTAATATTTAAAAACTACAAGTTGATATAAAGGAATTAGATGTAACTATATCAAATAAATAAGTCACTAAAGATGAAACAATGGTATCGGTGCCGCTCACTTTCTCATGACCCACATCAGTTACCCTGGAGACTTGTCTATTGCATGAAAAAGATTCATTAATGATTACTATGGCTAGAACCCCATTTTTCTTGAAGGATTTTACTATTCCATAGATCCTATTGGTACAATAAATACCATACCACAATGTATAGTTGTAAAAAATAGAAAACCTATATGAAAACTCACATTGAGTGCCTAACCATGACACATTGTTAAAATGTTTGTGGTAGTTTAGTGGATATTGCAGAAGATTTAAAATATTTATACTATTGAGAACCACTAATGTGGTTTCCACCATGAGACTCATACCACTTCCTCTTACCTTTAATGGGACCACACAAGAAACCACTGGGATTAGTAGGAACTCCCATCAACCCTGGATTACCAGGAAAGTCAAGTTATGCCATCAAAGTGCTATCTATAACATTAATATACGAGGTGAGATTCAGTATTAAAACATGAGATCAATTATATTCTCAAATAACCATATCTAACCTCTAGGTTTTCAGTTTCTCATTCGATACTACCTCAGGCGAGAAATAAAATATCTCAGAAAAATGGTTTGTATACCGGGTCACTATTCATTCAGCTTACTAAAGGTTAAGGAACTCCATCAATATAGCTAACACCATTGATTTAGGATAAAATTTATCGGTGAAAAGATCCCAAAATTATTTCCATCCCATCCCACATTATTTCCTACCATAACTAAATAATACCACTATCTTCTGGTTGGACCTTCGAGTTTGAAGATGACATATTTCACCTTAATGGAGTATAGCATATCCATAAACTCAAAGAGTTTTCTAACCTTTTTCAACAAGTATTTTATCTTTATAGGATTTTTAGTACCATGAAAAAATGGTGGTTTCAAATTAATAAACTCTTGGGAATGATATCTTATATCTTCCATTCTAGGAAAAACCTCTATAGCCTGAACAAAACTAGGTGAAATTACTTTTCCTAGAGCTTGGATCACACATGAAAGAACTTCTACAATATTCTGATCAGTTGGAGGGTTTGATTTATATATTTCATCAACAGATCTGTATTATGTTCTACTAAAATTTATTCTTGTTGGTATGTCAACCAAATTAATCATATCAACCATCAATGGAAACATCTCAAAATCCCCATGCAACTAGTGGATCATATGCACCAATGATCATCGTTAAATCACAAGTTCCAACTAGTCAATAACACCTACCACCTCATATTAGTGTCTTTACTTCCCCTATACCTATCATAAGAAATTATATAAACACCCAAAGGTAACGTAAGGGTGTGAGAAACAAATCTCCATAGGATCTCACCAAGAATTCCATAAGAAATCCATATAAAGTAAACTAAATATGATCATTTTCAAATAAAACATGACGTGGAAATATATTCATAGTTTATATCAAAATCTGTTTTCAAAACATTTCAATGGATAATATAAAATTGGTAAAAAAGTTAATTTCCATCAAATTATATAGATATGAACATTTTTTATCAAATAGGGATGAATGATCATTTCTATCAAAATAGGCACGGATAGGAATTTTGACCAAACATCAGCTTGTATAAATCATAGAAATCATATAAACATGGTTAAGAGTCCTCATATTAGGTTAGTATAGGGATTCTCACATATCTTTGTGAGATAAAACTCCAGGTGTGAACACATATCTATATCTCAAGCCTACGGGGAATACAAGAACACACTAGATAATGAACTTCCTACTCTCATCATAGTATAGTTAGTGTTTTCATTGTCAATCCATTTTTAAGTAGATATAATAAATTCTTAGAGTATTGTATTCACACATAACTACCTAGGATCCCATATGATTTAATAAAATCAATCATACTTGGGGATATCAATAATTTCAAATAATCAATTCAACCAGCCCTAAGTCCATGTTTCAAAACATGAAATATCATTTAAAATACCAACATAAATTCATTTTTATAAAAAATAGTGCCTTTGAAATAAATTATATTCATTTATATTCATATAACATTTTGTGACTTTTCATCTCAAAATTTATCATAAAAATCATGTTTCAAATCACTTATTTAAAGTCATGATCATTTTTTTAGAAATCAAAATTTATTCCAAAATCCATTTTAAAATGAAATTCATCATACACACACAATTCCATTTCCAAATAAATTATCAATGACATAAACTAATTTTTTTGAAATAAATTGGAAATACATTTTAAATTAAAAAATAAAAAATGTTTCATACTATAGAAAATTCCTTATGACACCACCTACCTCAATCACATGATGAAAGATCATTCAATACGAGATCCACCAATGGAGAGTAAATAGATATAATGATAAAGTGATAATCATAGAAACAAAATTCATAATGTAAATATCTATATAAATCAATGACATGAGGATCCACCACTCTTGAAGAGGGGGGGGGGGGGTTGGGGAAATTGGAAATAATCATTAAAAGATATTACATTTATTAGAGTAGATCCAACAAGTCAACCAACACTTAGTTAAATGAAGAATCAAGGTTAGAAGATACAAATTCATCTCTAGGGAGAATCCAATGTGTTTGGGGTTTAATTTAATTCTAGGGTGAGGATCAAGTTTTAAAACAAAGATTAAATGAAAAAAAAATTACAAAAAATAACCAACCATTTATTGTCAAGATCGACATCACCAGCTAGCCAATAGTCTCCACTAGCTAGCTGGTGGTACATGGATCATTTATTAATCCATTAAAAGTCTCACCGATTGGACATTGGTCAAGCTATAATTCTTTTCCCACTGACAAATCCACTAACTAGTAGTTGGACCTCCTATAGGTATTTTGGCTATATGCTCTTTTCCAATATCAGACTAAGGCCCATCATCCATCTCTCAACCTCTATAACCATGTTCAACACACACAATCAAACCCTTTAAAGGTTCAAACAAGATTAGACAACCACAAATCAATGAGGAAATGAGAGGTCAAAGTGAAATACAAGGAAATACAAAGGAAACCAAGGTTAGTAAATCAAAGATGATGTTAGGATGTTACAATAAGAATAAGAACATGTCATAGTAATTATGGTAAAATAATTTGAATATAAAATCATTTCATTAGTAAATGTCACTACCAAAACCATTCTCACATAGTGGACAATGTCCAGTAATATTTTGGGTTCAATCAACATCCTCTTTTAATTCTTATAATGGTTTAACTGCCCATGCCCTTTCATATTATCTCATGAGATATCATTCCTTAACCAAATGAATTAGAGGTATTTAATATTCCCAACAATAATATAATGAAAAAGATATATATATATATATATATGTTCCATAATATCATAAAAACATTCATCAGTTCATCATATCATAACCCATGAAAAAGAAATAAGTTTCATAAAGATATCAACATCACATGATAATAATCCATCCAAAGGAATAATATAGATGATATAATAAGATAATATCCCCAGTGATGAATAATGAACATCAAATTATGTTGGCATAAATGAAAAATATCTTTAAAATAACATCTTAGTATTTCATTGAAAATATAGAAAATATCCTTATATTTTTATTTATTAAAAAACTAAAAATTACCAAAATATTAAGAAAAATATTTTAGTAGAAAATTACCATGTAAAATTATTAGGTAATATTCAAATAAAATAATGTCCATTTCAGTGATAATTCATGTTGTAAATATTAAAACAAAGATTCCATTCACACTTTTTTCTAAAAATTCATAAATAAATTGTTCAAAAAAATTACAAAACTTCCTTTTTAATCCATTGAAAATAAAGTAAAATATGGTTTAAAATTAATTTTAATAATAATTGGATCATATAATATAATATTAATTAAAACATTTTAATGGGAATAGAGTTGAAAGAAAAAGTTCACTGACCAAATTGGAAATATGGTCGACTTTTCATAAAAACATTTTCTTGACTGTTTTAAGTACCATAGAGAGGATAATGAAAGGGAAATGTGAAAACCTAACAAATAACCCAAGGATAAAATTTTTTATGGGTTTTAAGAGATAAATATAATATAATTCCCCTAAAATATATTCAAGCATAAACAATCCATATTAAAAATGCGATTGCAACATAAACCCTTACCTCAGGTCCTGAATTTCTTCACACCCACTCTTAAGATCCTATATAATAAATTTAGATTTATTATGCATATAAACCAGGACCATATTCATAATTATCATACAATATAACATTACCTTATAATTTCTAATTAACCATTTATTAATAATTAATTATTAAAATCAATATTTAGGTGTTAACTATTCGGTTACCCATGTATTTTCTGGTTCAACGGTTGCAGTACTTGCTCCTTGTTCATAATTTAAGCATATCCATAGTCATAATAATGTTATAATTATCATATTTTTTCATTATATACACTTTTTAACCATTTATATTTCGTGTTTATGAAAAATAATTATATCACTCAGTGGAGATGGTAGTCCATACATATGCATGAGTAATGTTTTCAATTTACATTGAATGAAAATAAATAAAGGTAAATAATAGTATATATTTAGAGAATCATAAAAATATCATAAAAATAGGATATATATATATATATATATATAGACACACACACACATGAAATCTATACATATGAACAACCATGTTTTAAGGACATGAAAAATGTATCACATCGCTACATGGAGGTGGTAGTACACATATATGCCCAGATGATGTTATCATTTTTCATAGGATTTAAAGTGAGACACCCCAAAACCTCACTTCTAGATCTGATATAAACATACATACATTTTAATAAATCATAAGATATATAAAAAACTCCCAATATCAAATTTTTGGTGTCTTTTGGGTACCAGGATCATGAATATCTAAACCCTTAGTACAATACACATTTCATCTACAATGATTATGCACACATGTAATTCCCTTATACTTATGGATTTCATTGTAATTCCTGGGTAAATGTGGAAACATAAGAAAGGGTGAGCTATAAATATTATTAATCATTAAATGATGAAAATATATCATTAATGAATGTGTTGGGTGAAACATGTGGCATAACCTAAGAACATGAACATGAGAACCTGAGGTATAATATAAGAATATGAATATAATAACATAAGGCATAACATGATCATTAGTACATGCGGCATAACATGTAAATGTGCATATAATTTAAACATGATACTTTCATAAACTTATCACCATATATCATCACCATGGTGTTGTAAAACATATTACTAGGGGTTTTGAACAAGGTATCATAAAACATTATCACGTCTTGCTACCAAGATGTCATGAACTTATCATATCTAGAAATTAATTATTTACACAATTAATTAGAGAAATATCATGGTACACCATTCATATGTGTAAAATTATTTTGTTTAAAATATTTAAAAACATATATAAATAAATAAATAATCATAACATATACCTATGAAAATTAAACAAGTGTCCAATTGAATTTAGTATCCCTCTAGGTAAATAACCATTAATCAAGATAATGAATTATGATGTATTTACACTATATGTAACGAATGGTATGTGATTTTTTCAATAATTTCTCCAATAAATCAGTGCATGGGTATCAAGGTGAACAAAATTCAAAAATAAATAATAACATACCAGGGTATCCACCAGAGAAAGGAATTATAATAAATTTTTTGTATAGGCGATGATAAGGAAAGACAAAGGCAGTGATGGATCATTATAAATAGAGATCTCATTTCCACAATTACATGTGTATATAGAGACAAATACATAGTGAATCAAGGTAATATACATAAGAAATTTTGAGAGTGATATAGAACAAGATCATTAGTTATAACATGAGTGGGAAAGAATACCTTATAAATAATTATTGTGGTTATCTAGGTAAATATCCATTTATAAAAAACTATTATATATTCAAATTAAAATGGGTTTAACCCTATAAAATAGAGGTTAAAAAATTTAAAAAGAGGGAAAATTCATCAGATGAAGGTTTACCTCAAACCATATCTTCTAATCCTTCATTATGAATCATAAAAAACATGTGTATTATCTAAAAAAATACCCTATGAGTATCAAACTAGGTGTATAGATTAGCCTCATTATTTTTCACCAAGTAATGATCAAGTTAATAATTAATACACCAATTTATAGGTTAGTAACCCTAGGAAAATATTTTCTATAGACTATATCCACTTATAGTGTCTAGATAGGGATTTTGTTCTTGGAAAGCCACATACACTTATATTTACCAAATTTTGGACGGTTTTGTTGCTATGGAATGTTTGTGCATTATAAAGACTAATGATGGTAGTATAATGGGATTTAATATTGATATATAATTTATAAAATATTATTAAAATTATAAAAATGATATATGATGACATATCCCATTGAAATGAAAAAGAATTTTAAATGGGTCACATAGCTAATGGGAAAGGAGGGGTGTTGAACCCATATTACGACATAGCAATGACCTATGAAAAGTAAATAATGATTGGTAATAAATAAAATATAATTTAAAAAATTTTAAATGGTGTATAATACCATATAATAATAAGAATTAAAGTCTAGAAAAATAAATTTTAAATAATAATATAACAAAATTAATGAACTTGAAAGTGAAAGAGGAGGATTGGAGAAACCCTTACCTTGAGAGGAACCTTAATTAATCTTGATAGGGAAACCTAATAGTCCTAGTAAATACTTGGTAAGGATTTATAGATGGATATGGAGGGAAAATACATGCTCAATATGTTTTTAGTGGATAATAAAGGGAGAAAGGGTGGTTATTTATACTTTTGGAGGGGTGGTTTTAAGGGTTAAAAAATTGATTATTTCATTATATAACCAAACCAATCTTGGGTGAAATCAATTAAAAATATTTTTTTGATTATTAATGTGAAAGATATATTATTTTTCAATTTAACCAGGCCAAAAATCAAAAGGTATATTTCAACCACCTTATTTAATGCATAAAATATGAAAATAATTTTTGTTAAGGAAAAATCTAATTAAGGTTCCAAAATTTCAAGAACAAATATATAAATTAAAATTAACATTTTCAATTGAATATTATATTAATTAAAAGAAACTGATATTTAATAAAATACTTCATAAATGTTTATGTCATACACACATCATAATGATGTCATTAAAATCATGGTACTTATAAAACCTTAATTTTCACTTTTTCATTGAAAAAAAAACTTTGTCATAAAATTACAAAAAATTAGACCTAATATAATTTTGATGTGATTAGTCCAAAAAAAATTATTTTATTTTAAACAATTATATATTTTTGTGAAATCTAAATATACTTCTGTAATTTAAAATCTAGAATTTGGCACGTAAAATCCAAAAAACACAACTTTTATAAAATCTTATTTCATAATGAGATATTTGTGTATCGATGTAACTATTTAATTATTATATTATTATTAAATTATTTTATTCATTTTATGATATTGTTATTCTGTTTCAGTGTAATTTAGCTTCCAAATATTTAATCGCTAAAAAAGGTGTCACGACCCGCCTTCACCAAAAGGAGGGAAGGATCAGCAGATTGCCAGACCCTTCCTTATTTAAGTTGAAGGAGAGATAATGACCCCCAGAAACTGCCTTCAATAGGTCCCGGAGTGGTGACAAGCACCAAGGGAAGGAATTCACACACTAAATGGAAGGCATTAGCCTTTTTTTCTTTTAATAGGATTGGGAGAGAAGATAGTGAATCCCACAACACCAGACTGAAGGTAAAAGTAAAGCCAAGAACCATTCCAAATGCATGTTACAAAAGTAAAATCCACAAAGTATAAAGAGAGTAAAAAGAAAAAAATACCCAAAAGAAAGGACAACAGAAACTGCGATGATATGTCACAAGGTCTGAGCTAGTATGGTCCAGCATGATCCCCGAAGTCCTCCTAGAAACCTGAAAGCAGTTTTATATACGTAGGGTGAGAATACAAGTATACTCAGTATGGAAAAACCAAAGGATCTCGTGCACAAGTGGAGAGGCATACTAATGCCCTATGAGAAAAGAGATAACCAAACACCTAATAAGGAAACTAACCACCCAAGACTCACCAAGGCACACTCCCCAAATCACGCAAATCAAGTAATGTATAGTAATAGCACATCAATGTTTGGGTACCCCGCACCACTTTCCCACTGGTTATTGAAGACCTACTATGAATCGGACCAATCCCACCATTCTCATCGTAGTCCCACTGCCATACCGCGCCCGCACACACCTGGGCCACAACCACACATCCCGCCTGCAAACACCTAGGCCACAACCACTAACTCGCCTGCAGACACCTAGGCCACAACTATCACACGTAACCATGCCTGCAAACACCTAGGCCAGAACAACCACTACCATGCCCGAAGAAACATGGGCTAGAAGAACTACTACCACGCCCGAAGACACCTGGACCTCGTCCCGAAGATACTTGGGAAACAACCTGCCTGCACACACCTAGGACAACCACCACACTTCTCTGCCCGAAGATTCTTGGGCTAACAATGGACTTCAAGCCATCACAGCCTACCCAAAGTTACATGGGCTATCCAGGAAAGGGAGTAGAAAGGAGCTAATAAACATTCATTAATAGTAGTGTTGGAAAAAACACCCACCCCCATGAAATGGGGGAGTTTGGAACTAAGTTCTCAACATGGGTGGGGCGTGAATAAGAAACAAAAAAACTACAAGTATATGTATAGGTAACAAGCACTTACCCTATATAGGTTTTTCCTCATCCAGACTAAAGAACTCTATCCTTACTATTCATTCATAATAGAAGAGAAAAACACCCATTCCCAAGTCACATCTCACATCAAACCAAAACCCCATTCATCCTATCCTTGCATCCATGTTCAGTAATAATGTTTAAATAAGTTTCTGCACTACTAGTCAACTAATAGCATAAGAACAAACCAAGGGAAAAAGTTTCACCCAATAAAAATTTCAGCATTCACACCCGGTTCTATTGAAAAATCACAACAACAAAGGGATAAGGGAGATCCCTCTAAGTACTGGAACCAAAGAGAACCCCAAGATACAGCCCCGTGTCCCCAAAATCCAGGAGCCAACAGTTTCTCAACAACAGAGGATCCCACCCCAATTCGTGATATAAGCAGAGTAATCACACAACCTCAAATTCACAACCATCAAAAGTACAATAACAGAGGATCCCATCCCCACCCATATCTCCCCATCAATCAAAGCCCCTATCCAACCATGGAGGAAACAACTGAACCAATACTACCAACACAAGGAAGACTCAACACACTTCATGATTTCAATTCCATTGGGCGTAAACCAGGGATATCATAGAAAAGGAGTTGATCCTGGTGCTTCCAATTTATTTAGCCGAATATACATGATTAACCAATTTCCTTTACAGAACAAAAGGTTCACAACCAAAATACAAGCCATCTAAACATCACGAGGGGTAAGGGTTTATTAGTTGCACAGAGAAATAATACCAACAACCATGATTTTCAGTGGGCGTAAGCCCACACAATTGAGAAATCATTAATCATGAATGAGGATAAAAACATAACACCATCATCGATCACACCCCCCCTTCATTCTTTAGAGTTTGTTTATTATATTCATTAAAGTTTGGTTCATCCAATTCTATAGAAGAAGTAGAGTTCCCACCCCACAAGATACACAGAAAGGAGAGACGAAGGTGAAACCCCTACCTAACGATCAAGGATCGACGTTAAGTCCTCGTGTGGAAATTGGAAAATAGGAGTGGCAGGAACTCCACGGAACATGATCAAGGAAGACTTCAGAAGAGGGGTACGACTCCTCAGGAGGAAGGGTACTCTGAGCAAGATGATCAGAAAAGAAACGTAGGTAGAATATTTTAGGTTATAAAGGCTGAAAAGGGCTGAGATACTACACTCTCGGACGGTTATATATGGAGAGAAACCTCATAAGAAGAGGGATCGTGGGTTGACCACATGGCTGGGACACCCCACACATCATTAAAGGGTCCCGACCTTTTGGGGCGGTTTAAACCGACGCACACCATGGTACCTCACCAATAATTTAATTAATGCGCATTAATGGGATTTAAAACAGGCTTAAAGGGGTCAAAACGCGGCTCAAAAGCCAATTTGCACAAAAGGAGGCGCCAATGGGAAAACCCGTGGTCACCGGTAGGCTAGGTCTACCGGTTGGCTAAAGCTACTAGTAGGCTGAGCCACCGGTAAGCCAAAGCTACTGGTAGGATGAGCTACCGGTTGGCCGAAGCTACCAGTAGGCCAAGCCACCGGTAAGACGAAGCTACCGGTAGGACGAGCTACCGGTTGGCCAAAGCTACTGGTAGGCCAAGCCACCGGTAAGTCACGGCTACCGGTAGGCTGAGCTACCGGTACGCTGAGCTACCGGTAGGCCGAGCTACCAGTAGACCGAGCTATCTGTACACTAAGCTACCGGTAGACTGAGCTACCAGTAGACCGAGCAACCGGTAGACCGAGCCACCGGTAGACCGAGCCACCGATAGACCGAGCCACCGGTAGAATGAGCCACCGGTAGACCGAGCCACTGGTAGACCGAGCTACCGGTAACCGAGCTACTGGTAGGCTGAACTACCGATAGACCGAGCTACTGGTAGACCGAGCTACCGGTAGGCCTAGGCTACAGTTAGAAGCTTTGATAGCTTCCCAGACTACCCAGAACACCTCAACATTAGATTTTTACCAGGTAATGGACCCCAAAAACCCGGTCCATTACATCAGATACTTCTCAAACTATTCTCATCCCTGAGAATATAAGAACAACCCAAAAAAGAAAAATGGTGGGGTCCAAATAACCACCCTCTAAAGATACTTCTCAGGGGAAAACCACAGAATTGTACGAAAGCTGGAACCAAACCCTCCCCCTACATCCACAAGTACCAGGATCAGATGTTCAACACATGAGTTAGGGAGTCCCTTAAAACATGTCAGGACATTATCCTCTTTGGGTGGCACTGACTCACCCGCACGGGTTTAATCGCATCCATATTAATGCGTCCTGATTAGAAGTCAGGTTTTCCCATCATCATCACACATTCGTAAACACACACAAGAAACATGGAATAGATCATCTAAAAATAGGAATTTCATATATTAAAGCACAAGGTACAACATCTCAAGGATCAGAACAAAACATCAAGTCAAAACATCTCTGGGTACTGAATGCGCAACTGGGCCTCCCGATCCCATGTGCTCTCTTCTAGGCCCCCATGCCTCCACAACACACGAACCAAGGGGATGGTTCGTCCACGAAGCACTTCCTCCTTACAATCCTTGATCCTAATTGGTCATTCTATAAAGGTTGCATCATCTTCGATATCTAACTCTCCCCGATCGATGACGTGGGAGTCGTCGTGTAGATATTGATGAAGCTGGGACACATGGAATACATCGTGTATCCTTAGTAGCGGCGGTGGTAGCGCTAGCTGATAAGCCACTTCACCGACCCGCCGAAACACTTCGAAGGGTCTGATGAACCTTGGAGAAAGCTTACTTCCCCTGCTGAACCTCCGCTGTCCACGCCGAGGGGAGACCTTCAAGAACACGTGGTCCCCGACCTCAAACTTGAAGGGTCTCCTCCAATCATCGACATATGACTTCTTCCGGTCCTGAGCCGCCTTCATCCTTTCTCGTGTAAGCTGAACCTTCTCTGTCATGCTCTGTACCACCTCCGGGCCAAGAACACCTGCTTCCCCAACCACAGTCCAACACACAGGTGAGTAACACGTCCTTCCATATAAGGCTTTTAATGGAGCCTTGCCATTGGTAGAGTTATGGATATTATTGTAGGAGAACTCTACTAGAGTTAAGTGTCGCACCCATGATCCCCCAAAGTCCAGAATATATTCCCTCAGCATATCCTCCAACGTCTGGATGGTGCGCTCTGTATGCCCATCTGTCAGGGGGTGGAAAGCAGTGCTAAGGCGCAGCTGGGTACCAAAGGCATGTTGCAAACCCCTCCAGACTCGTGAGGTAAAACATGCATCCCTATCCGAGATTATGGAACTCGAAACTCCATGAAACCGCAATACCTCGTCCACATACTTCTGTGCTAGAGCGTCCAATGCACTCGACTCCTTAATTTCCAGAAAGTGAGCCGACTTCGTCAATTGGTCCACTACTACCCATATGGCGTCGCAACCCCCTTGCACCTTGGGTAGTACCGTGATGAAATCCATCGATATGTCGTCCCACTTCCACTCGGGGACATCTAAAGGATGCAACAACCCGCCTAGAACACGGTGTTGATCCTTTACCTGCTGAAACACTAGGCACTTGGCCACAAACTCTGCCATTGCTCGCTTTACTCCGGGCCACCAAAACTGTCTCCTCAGACCCTGGTACATCTTGGAAACTCTTGGGTGTACTGCTAGGGGTGAGTTGTGGAATTCACTAAGAACGTTTCCACACATTTCCTCTGGAACATATGTCCTTCCCCAGAAGAGCATCTGATTTTGACCATCTTTCGTTCACCCTTCTGGAGCATCGCCCTGGTTAACTCAGTCGCGCATCACTTCGCACTCTAGGTTTCCCCACTGAGACTCCTCCACTTTCTACAACAGAGAAGACTGGACTGTCATCTGATACAGGCAACGTCTACCACTACCCATCCTCACATCCAGGTACAAGGCATGCAACTCCTCCATCGCCTTCCAAGCGTCTACCGACTCTCGGACTGCATCCTTCTGTGACCTCTTGCTCTAAGCATCGACCGCTATATTCCCTTTTCCAGAAGTGTAGGAAATATCAAAGTTTTAATCCTGGAAGAACTCCATCCACCTTCACTGTCGTAAGTCTAGGTCCCACTGGGAGAAGACACACCTCAATCTTTTGTGATCTGTGAAGACCGCAAAGCGTTCTCCGATGAGTTAATGCTTCCATAACTTTAGTGCAAAAATGACCGCTGCAAGTTCCAGATAGTGGGTGGAATAATTACGGCCATGAGGGCATAGCTTCCTAGACCCATAAGAGATCACCCCTTATCACTGCATCAACACAAATCTGAGGCCTTGCCCTGAAGCATCACATAACACCTCATATGCCACCCCTCCTTCTGGTAATCTAAGTACTGGGGCACTAACCAAATTATCCTTCAGATAGTTGAAGGCTGCCTCGCACTGCTCACTCCACATGAAAACCTGGTCCTTCTCTGATCATGAATAGATCAGGATGTCGTCAATGAACATGACTATGAACCGATCCAGATATTCCCGGAAGACAGAGTTCATAAGCCCCATGAACACAGTTGGAGTGTTTGTAACGCTGAAGGGCATAACCACAAACTCGATGTTCCCATATCTTCACCTGAAGGCCGTCTTCGAGATGTCACCCTCCTTTAACCTCAACTGGTGATACCCAGACCATAGGTCAATCTTCGAGAACCGTCCCGAACCTTTCATCTAGTCAAAGTGATCTTCTATCCTTAGAAGAGGGTAGCGATTTTTGACCGTTACTTGATTCAGCCTCCTGTAGTCTATGCACAACCTGAGACCACCATACGCCTTCTTGGAAAACAAGACTGGAGCACCCCACAGTGACACACTTGTTCGAACATAACCCCTCTTCATCAGATCGTCAATCTGAATCTGCAACTCCCGTAGCTCCGAAGGTGCCATCCGGTAGGGAGCCATCGAAATCGGGCGAGCAACAGGTTGCAAATCTATCCCAAACTCGATATCACGTCGAGGGGGTAGGGTCGTCACCTCCTTAGGGAAGACGTCTATAAACACACTGAAAATTTATGATACTTCCACTATCTCAACATCCACTGACTCTACTGAGAGATCGGTTATCAAAGAGAAGAGGGGTTCCTCTCACCTGTTTCCCTTCTGACCACTCCACTCACCGGTAAAAGTAACATGTCGGCCACCCAAGTATGAGAACACAACTCTTCCTCAGAAGAAGTCGATGATGGAACTCATAGAGAACAACCAGTCGATGCCCAAGATGACATTGTATGGTTATATCTGTAGCAGTAGAAGATCCCTGACCGACTGATGTGGCCCTATCATCAATCTGAATCCTCGGTAAACATATAACAAGTCAGTCTAACCTCCGACTGGTGTACTCAACACCAGGGGAACGGGAAGTCTCTTGACACCTAGACCCAGATCAGAGGCCAGACCAGGTGCGACAAAGGAGTGCGAAGCTCCAGTATCGAACAAGGCGTAAGCAAGGGTACTGAACAAACTGATCGTACCTCGAACAACCTCCGGTCCTGCTGGAACTGCTTCCTTCGTGGCGTGCAACTGTACATGCCCAGCTCCTCTACCCCTCAGCTGTCGACTGACTCCCCGACCACGCCCTGGTTGAGGTCCTTAAAGAGAACCCTGAGGTCGGCCTCCCCCTACAACGTCTGCCCTCAGAGGAGCGGGAGCTTGCTTCCCCTGTTGCTGTTGCTGAAAGGGCCTAGATGGAAGCTGCTGCTGAGGCGGGTGTTGGGCATGTCCGCCACTACCGTACTGCACTCGGTCCGAGCACTGATTCCAAAGATGTCCACGGCTTCCACAAAAGGAGCACCTCAGTCCTGGGCCCGAAGGAAAAGGGAAAGGACTGAGGGACCAGAACTAGAACTGTTGCGGCCTTCTTCCTGCTGGTCGGAACCTAGAGGGTCTCGATGTTGGAGGTTTGGTGTTGACGGCCTTTCCCTTGTATGGGCCTAGATGAATCCCGTCTTGTGACACACCACCCAGCGTTTGCATCCTCTCCACCACCTCTACATTCTTCTAGACCTCCAAGTATGTTAGTAAGGTGAAGGGGATAACAGCGTACTGGAGAGAGGGTCAGAGCACCTCCTCTAAACGTCTCTACCGAGACTCCTCATCCGGAAAGAGGTCCGGAGCAAAGCAGAGGAGATCTATGAACTTGATCCCCATCTCCCTTACCGACATACTCCCCTGCTAGAGGGAGAGTAGCTCCTGCCTCATCTCCGCCTTCATCGTAGAAGAGAGGAATTCCACCTAGAACCCCCTCTCGAAATTAGCCCATGCCACCTCAGCCTCTCTCCTCTCCCCCAGGTAGAGCGTCCACCACTGACACGGTGCTCCCCGCATCTGGAAGATGGCTAGAGGAACCCAGTACTCAGTTGGAGCCTGGATCAAGCCGAAGTCTATCACCAGCTCCTCTAACCAACCCTCTGTATTCATGTCAGAGGTGCTTCCCTCATACTTCTAGAGGTTCTGTTGCTGGAAGGCTCGAAGAATCATCTACCACTGATCGTCTTCCTCCTCTAGGTCATCCCTCTGTCGATCATCCAGGTCGACCCCCTGGGCCTCGATCGCTCGTACAACTCATGGTCATCTCCTGGGTGCCAAAGCTACAAGGTAAACAAGGAATGCCTAAGCCCATGTGGTGTATAATATTTTTCTTAAAACTTCTTAAATTTATTATTTATTTCAAGTTCCCAAAACACCCATTAAACAAGAGAACCCAAGTCATTATGATGAATGTACCTTTCCTAGGGTCTCTACCCCGCAATCAGCGTGGCCTCACTTGGTTGTTTGGTACGTACAGAGTCCTTGCATCGGATCACGGGGGCCCCAAAATCCCATGTCCTAGCCGGTCTTCCCTGGCTTAATTCACGTACCAAGGTCACCCAACACCGTTTCCCTACCATTCCATGAAATCCTTACTGTGCCTAACCCCACACTCCATCCTATCTCTCAACCCCAACCTGACCTTTGATACCATTCTGTCACGATCCACCATCATCAAAAGAAGGTAAGGATCAGCAGATTGCCAGACCCTTCCTTCTTTAAGTTGAAGGAGAGATAATGACCCCCAAAACCCACCTTCAATAGGTCCTAGAGTGGCGACCAGCACCAATGGAATGAAGTCACACACTAAATAGAAGGCATTAACCTTTTTTTCTTTTAATAGGATCGGGAGAAAAGATAGTGAATCCCACAACACCAGACTGAAGGTAAAAGTAAAGCCAAGAACCATTCCCAAGGCATGTTACAAAAGTAAAGTTCACAAAGTATAAAGAGACTACGAAGCAAAAAGTACCCAAAATAAAGGACAACAACAACTGCGATGATCTATCACAAGGTCTGAGCTAGTACGGTCCAACACGATCCCCGAAGTACTTCTTGAAACCTGAAAGCAGTTTTATACACATAGGGTGAGCATACAAGTATACTCAGTAGGGAAAAACCAAAGTCTCTCATGCACAAGTGGGGAGGCATACTAATGCCATGTGAGAAAAGAGATAACCAAACACCTAACAAGGAAACTAACCACCCAATCCTCATCAAGGCACACTCCCCAAATCACGCAAGTCAAGTAATGTATAGTAATAGAAAAACGATGTTTGGGTACCTCGCGCCACTTTCCCACTGGTTATTGAAGACATCCTATGAATCAGACCTATCCCGCCATTCTCATCGCAGTCACACTGCCATACCCCGCCCGCACACACCTAGGCCACAACAACACATCCCGCCCGCAAACACCTGGGCCACAACCACTAACCCGCCCGCAGTCACTTGGGCCACAACTATCACACGTAACCGTACCTGCAAACACCTAGGCCAGAACAACCACTACCACGCCCGAAGACACCTAGGCTGGAAGAACTACTGTGACACCCGAAGACACCTGGGACTCATCCCGAAGATACTTGGGAAACAACCTACCCGCACACACCTGGGCCAACCACCACACTACCATGCCCAAAGATTCTTGGGCTAACAATGGACTTCAGACCATCACATCCCGCACAGAGATACTTGGGCTATCTGGGAAGGGGAGTAGAAAGGAGCTAATAACCAGCCACTAATAGTAGTGTTGGGAAAAACACCCTCCCCCATGAAATGGTGGTGTTCGACACTAAATGTTGAACTTGGGTGGGGCGCAAAAAAGAAACACAAAAACTACAATTATATGTATAGGTAACAAGCACTCACCCAATCTAGGTTTTTCTTCAGCTAGACTAAAGAACACTATCCTTACTATTCGTTCATAAGAGAAGAGAACAACACCCATGACCAAGTCACATCTCACATGAAACCAAAACCCCATTAATCTTATCCTTGCTTCCATGTTCAGTAATAATGTTAAAATAAGTTTCTGCACTATAGGGAAACTAACGGCATAAGAACAAACCAAGGGATAAAGTTACACCCAACAGCAATTTCAGCATTCACACCCAGTTCTATTGCAAAGTCACAACAACAAAGGGATAAGGGAGATCCCTCGAAGTACTAGAACCAATGAAAACCCCAAGATACAACCCCATGTACCCGAAATCTAGGGGCAATGGTTTCTCAACAACAGAGGATCCCACCCCAATTCATGATATAAGCAGAGTAATCACACAGCCTCAAATTCACAACCAGAAAAAGTACAGCAACAGAGGATCCCATCCCCACCCGTATCACCCCATCAATCTAAGCCCCTATCCAACCGTGGAGGAAACAACCAAACCAATACTACCAACACAAGGCAGACTCAACACACTCCATGATTTCAATTCCAATGGGCTTAAATTGGGGTTATCAAAGAAAAGGAGGTGATCCTGGTGCTTCAAATTTATTTAGCCGAAAATACGTGATTAACCAATTTCCTTTACACAGCAAAAGGTTCACAACCAAAATACAATCCATTTAAACATCACAAGGGGTAAGGGTTTATTAGTTGCATAGAGAAAGGCCACCAACATCCATGATTTTCAGTGGGCGTAAGACCGCACAATTCGAGATATCATTAATCATGACAGAGGATAAAAAAAAGAACACCATCATCGATCACACCCCTCCCCCTTCATTCTTTAGAGTCCGTTTATTATCTTCATTAATGTTTTATTCATCCAATTATACAGAAGCAGTAGCATACCCACCCTGCAAGATACACATAAAGGAGAGATGAAGGTGAAACTCCTACCTGACGATCAAGGATCGATGTTAAGTCATCATGTGGAAACTGGAAAACCAGAGTGGCATGAACTCCACTAAACGCGATCAAGGAAGACTTCAGAACAGGGGTACAGCTCGTCAGGAGGAAGGGTAATCCAAGAAGGATGATCAGAAAAGAAACGTAGGGAGAAGATTTTAGGTTATAAAGGCTGAAAAGGGTTGAGATACAACACTCATGGATGGTTAGATATAGAGAGAAACCGCGTAAGGAGAGGGATCGTGGGTTGACCACGTTGCTGGGACACTTCACATGTCATTAAAGGGTCTCGGCCTTTTAGGACGGTTTAAACCGACGCACACCAGGGTACCTCACCAATAATTTAATTAATGGGATTTAAAACAGGATTAAAGGGGTCAAAACACAGCTCAAAAGTCAATGTGCACAAAAGGAGGCACAACTGTGAAAACCTGTGGTCACCAATAGGCTAGGTCTACCGGTTGGCCAAAGATACTGATAGGCCGAGCCACCTGTAAGCAAAATCTACCGGTAGGCCGAGCGACCAGTTGGCCAAAGCTATTGGTAGGCCGAGCCACCGGTAAGCCAAAACTACCGGTAGGCTGAGCTACCGGTTGGTCAAAACATAGGCTACTGGTATGATATATACTCCCTTGTAATCCTTTGATCATGGGTTTGAACCCTTTGGCCTTGTCAGACACAACGAGTTGTCAGTGGGCCTATGAGATTTCGTTTTTCTAAAAGCATTTTAAAAAATAAATTTTAATTATACATGAAAAATATTTAAAGAATTACTTATGGGATATTTTTTTAATCTTTGGTTTATTATAAGAAATAAATTTATTTTGAATTTAAATTTATATTTTTGAAAGAAAATTTATGAAAACCTTCATAAAAAATCCAAAATATTATAGAAAATTAGTATAAATTGGATGTAGTTTTAATATAATAACATTTATGTATTTTAATTATACTAAATTCCTTATGTTAATGTGGTTATAATAGATTTTGAGTAGGTTATGTACGAAAGAAACTCTAAATAGATATGTAAATACAATTACCTCTTCTTTGGGTAACCTCATTTGTCTTACACCTTAAGCCTTAAATTTTTGGTATTTTGGGATGAAAAAAATATCTATGACTGGGGGAGGAAATGTAAAAAGATATTTGGTTACGTATTGAAGGAGATATATATCTCAAAAAGTGTAAAGGAGTGGGGGGTCCTTTTATAAGTGATGTGAGTATAAAACTTGTAAATACTTAAAACATTAAAATATAATAAAGTTATGTTTAATTGAAAGTGGAACCCAGAAAACCCAAATTCAAAGATAAGATAAGGGTGGGATGAAATACACTTAACCAATCACATTTATCCATGTTTTATATATATTTGATGCCTTATGTCTAATATTAACCACAAATAATCATTTTAACCCTTACCATGGTGATAACCATTTTCCTTGGTTACATTTAATTATAAATAAAAATGAAATCCACCACTTTACCAAAACTCAAATAAAAATTGTTATACAAAACACAACAATAATAGTTTTGGGAAAAATTTATTCTTAAGCATAATATCAAATTTATACTTATTCCCCACCTAGTAAAATCCATTAAATTAATTTTAAAATATTTTATGAAATATATTATCTACACATTTCATTAAAAAATATTCATTAAAAGTTATTTTTTTAATTTATTAAGGTAAAAATACACCATATACATAAATGAACATTAAGAAACATCTATTTTTTTTTCTTGAAATGTTCTTGTTTTCACTTTAACCAATTCCTAACCAATTAATTTATTCCCTACATGTTTATTTTTTTCATAATTGAAAAACTCTAAATTATTTCTAAAGAAAACATATATGATAAAAAAATCTCAAAAATGAAATATTTCAAAATTATTATTTAGGATCAATATTATTTCCTATGTGAATTAGAAATTATTTATGACAATTATATTTAATTTAAATACTATATCATTTGATTTATTTTATAATGTATAAGTATTATTGATATATTTATAGGGTTGTGTACTTCATAATTTTTTAAACACATTTATTTGTTTAAGAGAAATATATTCTAAAATCTCAAGGTGTTACATTTTACCCACTTATAATAATTTCACCATAAAAATTTTATCACTCCTATATAAAAAGCTAAGGATAACTCTACCACATTACATCCTAAAGTTCCCACATTTCATCCGAAAATTTTGATTCCTTTAAATAATATTAAACTTGTGTGATGTTCTATTTCCTAACACTTTATCTCTATGATCGAATATTTCTACCAGTTTTTCATTACAAGAAAGATTATACTCAAATAATATGACCTCTGAGTTTATTATACGTGAAGGATATATTATTTACTTTATCAAAATAGATACATGAAACACATAATAAACATGGGAGAGTTATTCAGGAAGATCCATGTGATAAGATACAATCACAACATAATCAAGAGTCTCAAAAGGACCAATATATATTATTCTTAGCTTTCCCTTATTTCCAAATTTTATAACTTTATTCCAAATAGATATTCAAAGGAATACCTTATCACCAATTTTGGACTCTAGATCTCATTGATGATTGACGGAATAACTTTTCTATTAACTCTGAGATACCCTAATGTGTTGATTAATGAATTTAACATTATCTATCATTTCCTTCGCTAACATAGGTCCCAATAACTTTCTTTCTTGAACTTCATCCCAATATGTTGGAGTTATGCACTTATTTCCATAGAGGTATTTATAAGTATCCATTTTAATTCTCTAGTGGAATCTATTGTTATAATAAAATTCAACCAAAGGATGGTGTTCTTCCCAACCACATTTATAGTCTACAAAGCATGATTTTATCATATATTTTTGGGTTTTAATTTTCTCAAATCTGAGATATACTATATGAAACCATACCAATTCCTTAAAATATATCTTTGAGGACTAATAAAGAGATAAATCTTCACTAATAATAATGAAATGTACTAATTTTGTATGGATATTGACTATAAACCAAATATATTTGTTCCTTTTAGGTATCTTAGGTAGTCCAATAATGAAATATGTGGTGATGTTTTCCTATTTCCACTTAGGTATGGGTAATGGTTTTAACATCCCCTTAAACATACATCTCTCAAACTTAACATGCTGACATACCAAGAACATATTTATACACTCTATGATTTCTCCCTTCATGTTGTCCAACTTGAAATGAAATTTACGATCTATATACATCTTTTTATTTCATAGATAAACAGTTAATAATGAACTATGATCTCTATATAACAACTCTTTCTTCAATTATAGTATTGATGACACACATATTCTATTCCCAAACCTTATCATTATATCACTACCATGAATGAACTCAAGATAATTACTTACCTTATTTTATAGATTCTCATCTTACTTTAATGCCTTTTAATATTTATAGTAATATATGGTTGAAAATTAATATGAGAAATATAGTATATTTATCCATATTATTTCAAGTTCCATCCTTTTTAAATAAATAAGTATTAGATATCATCCAATACTCATTATGGATAAACTATTATGGTTGTTTTGACTTAGAGAATCAGCCACCTTGTTTGCCTTCTGAGGGTGGTAATGTATTGAGTAGTCAAAATCTTAAATCGGTTCTAAATATCTACATATGTGAATATTCAACTCTTTATATGTTAATATATGTTTTAAGGTTCTACGATTGGTATATATGACACTCCTTTCACTATAATGAAAATTCCTTTATATGTTCAAATAAAAACATTACCAATACCATTTCCAAATCATTAGTTGGGTAATTTTATTCATGAAACTTCAATTGACATTGGGCATAAGACACTACCATGTCATCATACATGATAACAAATCATAATACATTATTTGATGCATCAATATAAATCACAAACCCTTATCTACTACAAGGTAGTGTGAGAACAGTTTCACTGACCAATATTCTCTTCAGTTACTTGAAATTCTATTCATATTCATCTATCAGTAGGTTATTGGATCCCTTACAAATAATCATACTTGGTGGATTTGATATCCATGATGAATTTTCCACAAGGAATCATCAATATCTATAAAAACCAAGAAAACTATGGATTTAATTCACCGTGGTTGGTCTAGACCAATGCTCAATAACTTCTATCTTTGGGTGATCCATAGATATCCCCTCACTTGGGATTACATGACCAAGACTGATACTTTATATATCTAGGATTAATATATATTTACATTATAAGACTAATTATCCTTTATCACGGTCTTCAATATAATACCCAAGTGATCTTCATGCTCTTTCATGCTCTTGAATATATATGAATATCATTTATAAATACTACCATAAAACGATCAAGGTAATAAATAAACACTATATTGATTAGGCTCATGAATATAACTGGGGAATTGGTAAGTCTAAATGGAGTCACTATAAATTCAAAATTATTATACCCTATATGGAAGGATGTCTTGGATATGTAATATTTTTTACCCTTAAATAATGATATATAGATTGAAGTTCAATCATAAAAAAGTATTTATCTCTTCAAAATAGATAAAAAATCATTAATACAACATATAAGATACATGTTATTGATAGTGATCATATTAAATTCTTGATAATAAATGAAATGACTCATTAACCCATCTTCATTATAAATAAATAAGAACAGGTGCACCCTATGGTGATGCACATAGCTTGATGAATCCCTTATCAATATTGTCCTAGAATTTCTTCATTGATTCCCATAACTCAACTAAGTTCATTCTATAAAACTTATTAGAAATAACTATATCACAATGTGTTAGTTCTAGAGTGGATGATAAGTGTACCTTTCGACACTTCATTATCATGACCAAATTCATTGATTATGATCACATGAGCATTCCCTTTATCTCTAGGTTTAAGAGGTTGTTGACTTTGATTTTTTTCATTAACCATTTTATTTGATAGTTAGTTTGAATAATTTTCATACTATTTAAAACTATAGAATTGGAGTTTGGGTGGTCTATTTAGCTGATTTTGTCCCTATTCTTATCATTGGGTTTCCTATTTAAATCAATTTTTCATTCCCTTGCTTGATGGACTTACTTTCCTTTGCTTAAACCTTTTTTAGTTCCTTGTATAAAATTAAACCCACGCTACTTTCCATACATGTATCATAAATAAAGATTAATTTTATTTACTATATGGATTTTATTTTTATAATTTACTCAAAACACCATCTTTCTCTTATTATCACAACCACGAGAATGATGGTAATTTCCAATTTTTATTTATTACTTTAAAACACATTGAAAATTTTCTTCATATCTTGTAACATCCCTAATGAATAATTCCTTTTAGAGCCTTGGTTTTAATCCACTAAAGAAAAAACCAATTTACATTTTGTGTTGATGATAAAATTAGAAGAATATGTTACAAGTCTTGTAAAATTTGTATCATATGTAGAAATATAATCATCATCCTTATTTTTAAGCTCTAGGAATTATCCTTCCATTTTCATGAGAGGAGTTTAGGGAAGGTAATTACAAAAAAACACCCTATTAAACTCATCCCATTCCATGGTGTCAATTAATTATTTTCCATATTATTCTTAATATGACTCTTTTTTTGATCTAATTTTCCTTCTAAATAATATAATGCTATGAAATATTTATCATGCTCTGAGAACAGGTGAATGAAAATATATTTTCTATAGTACTGATCCATTACTGTACCACCATTGGATTAGAGGACCCACCAAAATAAGGTGTATATTTTCTCATAAAATAATTATTGGTGAGATGGTCCCACATTTTCTCATTTCAATGTTTAACATGATTGATGTCCTGAGAGAGTTTCATGAGAATAACAATAATGTTTTTCATTCTAGATCCCATGTCATTTAGTTTCTTAATAGGAAATTTAATGCATTTTCTACCAAATTATTTATTAATATTATTACTCTGGGTTCCAATGATTGAATAAAAAAATCAAAGTGTAAGAATAATGCTATAATAATCAGATTAGATAATCATACAATCATGAAAATCATTTTTGAGATACCTGAAATTATGTCACCCTATTATCAACCTTTGGCACTTTTGGGTTCAACCTATATCACTTTTGGTTCAACATATGTTGTATTAAGTTATATAATCCTAATATTTATAACCAAATATCCTAAAATAATTAAACCTTTCTTTTATACCAACTGAGGAAATATGAGAAAGAATATATATATATATATATATTATCAATTTAGACAAAAACTTAATATATTAGAAAATAATTCATACCCAAAAACTATAAAGGTTTAGTGTGTTTGGTGATTGGATACATAATAAAATTATTTCCTTAAATATAATAAATGTATCCCATAATGTTCTTCACTCATAGGACCCTTCTTTAATATATCATAATTTAAACCTTTCTTAATAAACTGTGGAAAATTGAAGCATAAGAAAAGTTGAGACAAGATTCTCATTAAGGGTAAGCATGGGAGATATCAGAAAATGATAAAAATAAATAATAAGATAAGTATAAGGGTATGATACCATGATTATAATGTATAGAGTTCATACGTAATCATAAAAATATCATAAATAAAGATTCATGGCATAATTATTTAGAATTTCAAAAGACATGAGTCATAAGAGTGAGGAATCATCATTAATCAATAGTGATCCATGGGAGAATATCATAAGCATAAGAAAATTTCATAGTATTTTTTGCATAATAATATTCATATAAAATAATTTTATCAGTCAAGGATCACTACCAAGACCATCATTAAATAGTGGAAAAAGTCCCAAATGTATTGGGTCCACTTTCCAACCCCTTTTTATTCTTTTAATCTGTTCACTCCCTTTACTCTTTCATATTATCTCATGAGATATCAATCATTACCAAATGAATTTAATGGATTTAATGAACGACCAATCATATAATTAAAACCATACATATGTGTTCCATAGGATCATAAAAACATAAATCAATTCATTATAGCATAATCCATGGAAAATAAATGAGTTTTATAAAGATTTCAACATCACATAATCATAATCAATATGGAGAAATAAAATAGATGATATAATTAGATCATATCCCTTATAAAGAGTAAGAAAAATAAAAGTTTTTATAAAAAGGTGAAAAATATCTTAAAAAGATTATTTGAACATTTCTTTTAAAACATGGAAAATGTCTATTTATATCAATATATTTTAAAAATAAAAAATTCCTAGAATATTGAGAAAATGATTTTATTTGAAAATTAAAATTAAAACTTTTAAACTAATATTTAATGAAAATAATGCTCATGATAGTGAGAATATATGTTTTCATGGTAAATGTTAAAAACAAAAATTCATTTCACACTTTTTTCATTCATTATCTCTAATTTTAACCCCCATTAATCATTTTGACACCTACTTGGGTGATAAACATTTACCATGATTTCTATTCATTATAATAAAAAATGAAACTAAAAAAATTACCATATTTTAATATTATATATAAAAATATGAAAACTATTTTACCAAATTCAATTACTATAATTTGGAGAAAATATTTTTAAAATTAGTGCATAAAATGAAACCAAAATTGTTTTTTTGAAAAAAAATTCCACTTTAATCATAATACTTAAATTATTTTTATTTCGTGACAAGTAAGAACCATTAAATGAATGGTAAAATATTTTATTGAATATATAACATGTAAATTATATTAAAATCATTCATAAATAGTTATTAATCTAATTTATTAAGAAAAAAACACTTTTCACACATAAGATAAGTTTTCCAGAAAACAACCATTTTTCACATTTATATGAATCTATATTCATTTATATGTATTTGGAAACCAATGAATTAATTTTATTCATGTATGAAAAATACTTTTTTCATAAGTTTTATAATTTTAGTTAATTTTTAAATGAAACATATATAAAAAAAAATAATTATCATAAATGAAATATTTCCAAACATTTTTTTAGGATGAATATTATTGCATAAGTTAATCTAAAAATATTTTATAAAATTATATTTAATTTTAATACCGTATAATGTGGATAATTTTATAAAGTATAATAATTATTCACATACATTCTGGGTTTCATGCTTCTTAATATATCAAACACATTTTTTAATTTAAGAGAAATATATTCTAATAACTCAGGGTTTTACAATAATTTTGCCTCAAACTTTGTCAAACTATTGTGTTGGTGAACATGTCTACTACATTTTGAATTCCATCTATCTTATAGATATCCAAAACGTTATCCTATTGTATGAATCTAAAAAAATTTAACTTTAGGTTGAAATAATTTTTTCTTTTATAGAAAATGATATTTTAATCTAAATGAATTTCTATTTGGCCATTATAATATAGAGTCCTTCCTTCCAAGATTCTTCCCAACTACATCAGAAATAACTTCAACTAAATCAAATACCTACCTAATTCCAATTTAGATGCATAATTTCATTTTTTTATATGAAATATAATATTATTTTTTAGTTGGGACATCCTACTAACTTCTGTTTTTCTATAGGTAAACATGAATCTAGTTGTGATCTTATGGTTAAATAAAACACTATAATAGATCTTATTCCCCCAAAAAGGAGCTTAATTTTATATTCCTTTCAAATATCTATGGATCCCATTAATATTTACCAATATTAATTATTTTTATTCAACAAAAAATAACTTATAATTCCTACTATGAATAAAATATCTTGTCAACTGAAAATCACAACTTATATTAAGATTACAACTGTTGAAGAGTATGAAACTCTCTCTATGTACATGTATATTTCTTCTATTTTTAGTCTTTATTTTTTAATATAAGTGTTTATACTATCTTTCATCTATTCATTTTTCACATTTTAATAATCCCATGGATGTACTCTTATTAGGATTGCATCAAGGGTCTAACATTCCTATCTCACTCAATCCTCATCTCTAATATCTTTAAGGCATTATTAATATCCTTTATCTAAAAAATTCTAGAAAACTTACAAAAATATTCCTTTCATCTGGTCTAACCAGTAACATGTCAACGATATAAAAAATAAATATAAAGAACGTCTAATCATTCCATTTATTTTGGTAAAAAAAATGATCTACGTTACGTCTCTTAAACACTTCGACATAAATCTACAAAATTTTCAATTCCATGGTTACATTTATTGCTTGAATCAATACAATATTTTCTTAAATTTATGTAAAAAATTACATTTCTCATATTTCATGAAACCTATAGGCTGTTTTGTGTAAATTTATTCCTATAACTCACCATGAAGGAAAACTATCTTGACATCTATTTGATCTATGTATACATATTATGATGACACTATACTTACAACTATAAAGATTGTACAATTTTTAACTACCAGTGAAAACATTTCCAATAAATATACTTCTTCCTTATGTTAAAAACCTATCACTACTAGAAGTGATTTATAATAATTATTTATATTATTTTCCTCTTTCAACTGATAAAACCATTTGTTCTATAGTGCTATTTTCCCACCCAAAAGTTCAACCATATCCCAAGTTCTATTGAACTTAAAATTAATCCTTATATTTATATATTCTTTAATATAACTATTTAATCATTGTTCAGTGAAGATTAATCTAGACATCTAGTTCCTATATAATCCATTAAAATAAGAAAATTTACTTGACCTTCAATCCTTTAAATCAGTCTTTTGATTATGGTTGATCTCTTTAATTGAATCAGTTTTTCTAAACGACTCAGATTAACTATATATATTGTTATTTGAACTTTTTATAGTCTCATAAATAGAATCATTACTTTTGTCACTCCCACTCAAGATTTATCAACTCTAGAAATTTCATTCTAAAGTTCAAATGGCCTTTCTTTAGTAATTTTGGTGCTTTGAACACTCTCATGTGAGTTTTCTAGAATTTAATAATTTCCAATGATTTTACTCTGATCAACCTAAATTTTAACTATTAATTTTATTTCAACTTCCTTCTATACAATTTTTTAGTATTTACACAAAATATATATAATTAAGAAGAACATATAAACTCTTTATGACTTTTTTTTCTCCTATTCCCATAGCCAATATTCAAAATTATCATCTTCATATCTGATGAAAAAAAACATTTTTGATTTTACTTAAAATTTTCTATATCCATGGAATGTAAATATACATATGTTGAAATATCAAAGATATTAAGATGATAAAATCATAGTTTCTTTTTAGACTATAATTTCTTTAAAATTTTCAGTCCAACTATCGTGGCTAGACTTCTATTGATAAGATATGTAGCTATGTTATGTTCCATGACAAATAAACATAGGTATTTCTTATTTTATTCAAGTATAATTAATTATTTACACAACTCCTCTTAAATGATAATTAATAAATATACAATATATTATGAATGTATAAAAAAAATAGTTCCTTAAAGTGATTAATAATTCATTATATTTATTATATTATATAAAAACCATGCATTTCTATGTCAATGAGTCTATATGAGGTTTGGGATTATTTCATTTCGGTGGCCTAGTAAATTTGATTTTTTGGATTCAAATTGGATGATGGATACCTTAGACATGTCATAAACGAATAATTTGATGTTTTAGGAAAATTAGGTGAGAAATACCTTTAGAAAATTTCAAAGTAATTGATAAATTAAAAGTAGAGGGGATTACTAACAATAAACACCAGGACTGTTGGAGTTCTCCCACTAGTTGGGCCATCTAGTAGCTGATGGTCATCAACTCTGTACCTAGTGGGATACTATGTACCTGTTGAAAGGTTGATGATTACCTGGTGTTCCCTAAGAACCATTTTTGATGATGCATATTTTGGGTATATGTTGTATTATAAACTAGGAACACCACTCAAAAGTTCCTTGTCTAGAAGACCATATGGAAGTGGGGAGCCAATGTACTTTTCCCTTTTAAAATTTTCTTTTACCATTTTAATTTTCAGTGAATGAGAAGAGTTTTGTTTACCAATTCAAGGTAACATATTAACCTTTATCCTCATTTAGTCATTTTTATATTGTTTCCTAAAATTTTGGTGTTGTCAGTTTAGTTTTTGGAAGGGAGATTCCACCAATGCATGCTCGAATCACATCATAAATATGATTCTTCATTCTACAGTTTGTAGATGATGATGAAAGATGATTGAATCTTATCATCACATTGTTTTGATTTACAGTAATTCACTTAATGAATTTATTAACTAATTTTAGTGATTTTAAGTGAAAATTTCCTTTTATTATGGTCTAGAATTTGGGGATTTTGTTAAGGGTGTGTCAAGAGTGAATCAGACCTCTTTACTCATGGTTTCAAAATTGCATCACCACCCTATGATTTTTACTATTTTTAAAAAATTATATAATTTTGTTATAAATGGTTTTGTAATGGATTTATTGGTGTTTATTGATGATATTGGTTCTCAATGTTGTTTCATTAGCCCCCAAAAGGATTGATTAATTAAATGGACATGGAAAAAGGCAGGGGATTTTACCCAATGTGTTTCTTGATGACATGGATTGTTTAATGTTTCTGTACTATTATTATTATCACAAGAATTATTATACAACATTGTATTACATAATTCCATAATTGAGGTAGTCTCTCATTGTCTTGATATCCAATAAGTGATATATATATTACTAAATGATTCTATAGTAGTGCCTCGGTTAGACTAGTGCTAGTGATCTATTTTACCTATTTTTTTGTTAGTGAGAGTTGGTTTTGAAATTTAAACAACATCTTATTTGTTAAAAGTGATTTAAATTTGGATTTTAAAAATCAATGGGTGAAGTGTATTTTATAAGTAAAACCTTTTAAAGGGAAAGGAATGTTTAAAAAAAGGTTTTAAATGTTATTTGATAAAAATGTATTGGTTTTTTCATGAGGGTTTGTTATCATTTTTAGAAAAGGGACTAGTACTGGTAAATCCAACATATGATGTATTTTTAATGTGATTTAGTATAAAATATTTTAATTTAATTTTAAAATAAATTAAGGATACTTTTTTTGATAAATTATTTGGTTTATTTTCATGTTTTCCCATGATTTATAAACCCTTAATAAATTTAGAAAAAAAACTAGAAACCTAAGAAACCATTCTCTATGATTTTTGATGAACTAAACTATTAGAAACTATATGTGAAGAAATTTTGTACCATACACTGATAAATAGACACTTATCCTTGATATTTAATTATTGTGGTTGATAATAATCACTAAAGAGAAATCAAAATAATTTTCCCTTCATGGTATATCCATAGGTTGATATTAATCACCTATTGCATTAGTGGGACTCTCCTTCCTAACATGACATGATAGTATCTCATATGGAAAATTAAGTAGGAAAAAAGAGATTTAGGGAGAGGTATAATCATAGGAGTGAATAAAAGAACACACAATAACTATCTCATGGATACTATCCCTTTATATATCCCCTTAGAGATACCCCTTCAAATCAACACATTTACTCATGCACTATAACACATGTGTTAATAGATTTAACCATTCATGAATTCATCAATCGAATAATAGAATACTCTCATGCATTTAATCTCATGAAACATTTCCAATAATAATTCAAAATACTAGAAGTTTTAATTATCAAATATTTTATGTTCTACTTTCATACCAAAGAAATAGAATGTTTTTTATAATAATCCATATAATATCCCTAATGAAATAACCTATGATATATAATCATGTAATCAGATATACCTTTGAAACCATGGATTCCATACTCTTTGATATGTTTAATTATAAAGAATATATGTCAAAGACATATCACACATATGAAAACACAAACACACACATATTAAAACTTTAGGGCATATGTCCAACAATATCTCACTTTCACTAATTCATAATATACTTAGGATCACTTTACTTTACATTGTATCATATGTAATTACTTTTTAAACCACATCCAAAAATATTTTTGGATATGTAAAAAAAATGTTTTGAAAGCTATGATCAACTTCACCATGTATCACATCATATGAAATATGTTGTGAATGTGCTTAAAAAAATCCATTAAATAAATGTTAAAACCATTTTTTGTAGAATCCTAGACCCAGTTCACTCATAAGTAATTGAACCCAATCAGGAACATAACCTCAAGCATGCCTCCCTATATACCAAACAGTACTAACTAACCACACGAGTCTATGATGGTATAGTGGGGAGACTATATCCCCATTATCATAGTGTAGAATAGAATTATCTAAAAAATGTTAATATATAAAATGATAATAAATAACCAGTAGTGGAATTATAAATCACCTAGATATAATAAACAGGTGGTATCTAAATCGGTAAGATATACTAGAATGATGCTCATTTCACATGATACAAAAAAGGAGATCTGGGAAACATGCATATAAATAATGCTATAAAATTACAAAAAAAAAAATTAAACGCAATACCCATTAGAGTGACAAGAATAATCTTGGTACTTTGATCATAAACTCAATCCTAAGTAGACAATTAGTCATCCACAACCAAAAGATTCTCTTTGTCCCTACCCACATTCATGAGTTCTCTTTAGGTACCAACTGGAGGTATGAACAGGATGTGAGATGTAATCAATAGGCCACCACCAATGGTGCCTTGTAAAATTCAGAATGTGCATATAAAATGAGCAGTGTTCATTTATAATAATGAGAGAAAATATCTATAATGTAAATGATTTCACACTGATGCCTAAAGGACACCAGGCTAACACTACTTTCTTTATCCCAAGATGGAAAATTTCTAAGAAATTATCCATATGTATACATATATATGGTCTATATACGTAGTTTCATTTATAACCATATATATATGGATACTACAATTAGCTAGGAATTGAGGTGTAACTCATGTGTCTATGGGTTTTAGTATGCATCTCAGAGAATGTCAAAAGATTCCATGCATGTGTATTACATTTTATTTGGGATTACATACCCTATTATCACATTCTATTTGGGATTCCCTGAATTAGTATCACAAGTATGTGGTTCTCTGTGTCCAATTATAAAAGTTATCTAGGACACCTTACCCATATATCATAAGTATCCAGGTTTCCTTTTCCAAGTATCACAAGTTTGTAGGCCCCCTTTCCCCAAGTATCACATGTATCCTGGTCACCTTTCCCAAGTATCACAAGTATGCGCTTCCCCTTGTCTGTGTATCACAATTTGAAGGTACTCTATTCCAGAAAAACATATTTATATAAGGTCTTTCGCTATTTATAGTAATCCAAGGGTTGAATTAAAAATCTTATACCCTACCATTTAATTATGGGGTGTAACCTTTAATCACATGGAAGACAAATGGAGTGGTTGTACCACTGATTTCAATTTAATTACCATGATCTATTTAATTAGGTAGAAATAAACACCACTTAGAATGTGGTGTGTCCATATGTACATTTAATTATTAAAAAACACCACATTAGAACACCCTAATGGGTGGCATTAGTCAAGGTGGGTAACTTATAACCATAATAATAGTACAAGGGAAATTCTAACATAGACAATAATTTAGAATTTGGAGAAATATTTATTTAAAAAAACATGGAAATTTATATGTGCATCATGAAATAACATGTTATAAAATGTTTCTTATTTAATGAAAAAGTTTTAGACCACCTACATTAGGTTTTTTGATGACCTCTCATTCATTTTTGGATTCAGATTCAAATTAAAACATAAGAAGATGGAAAGATAGAAAATTACTTGAAAACATGGAACATTATCTCACACCAAAATATATTTGTATACAATGAGGTAAATGGTTAAATAAATAATTAGAAAAAATATATTCTTGGTGGCTATCCAACATGACAGACAGAAGTCTGATCAGAGTTTGAATGAGAGAGTTGCTTCAATGACTAATTTGGAAGTCCATGGAGCAATCAAAGGAGATGGAGGTGCTATACATGATAAATTAGGGGGGGGGGGATAAGAAAAAATTAACTTAATGTATTTGGAAATTTTTTTAATTCTACTTTTATTATAGGTTTCATGGTTTGGTCAACCGAGCACCAATTGTGTGATGTTCGCTTTCGAAGAAATATCCCTTGCATGACTATCCCACATGATTTAGAAAAAATGTGCTCTAACCCTAATGCCCCATCCTAGCCACTAGAAAGCCTCAAAAGGTTTAGTCTCATGGTTAGTACTAACCATGTTCTAACCTTGTGGATCAATCCACCTCTATAAATTTTTGAGCTCTAGGATTGGAACGAGACCCCAAAATCTCTTGAACCACTCCTTAGACCATTAGAAAATTACTAGTATAAAACAAGAGGTTTTTATGGTGTTTTATATTTCCATACCTTGTCAAAAAATTGAGTTATTACAACCTCCTCTCATTAAAGGAACTCATCCTTGAGTTTCCATTCCAAGGGTTGTAAAAGATTATCTGATAAAAGTTCCTACCAATGAGGAAATACATTAGCCTCTCACCCCCAAGTATCATCTTGTAGATGACCTTGCTACCATAGAATCCATACCAAAGGAACTGAGCTACCTTAGAGAGCCTTCATGATCTGATCAATGACACCTATAAGATTCTCCTCAAACTAATCATCTATATATAGCTCTATATTCTCATGATCAAATGAATGAGAGGGGTTAGAGTAATAACGGTGAAGCTTTAATACATGGAAGATGTCATGAACAACCTAGTACCTATGAGTTAATACTCACTGACAGGCTATTGGCCTTACTCTATACCAGATATCAAAAATCTTTATGTAACGATGTGATAGATTATCTTGTCTCTGAATACATCCATGACCCAATCTATGTGAAACTCATAGAAATACCTATTGTCTTACCTTGAACTCCAAAGGTTATAAGTGATGGTTAGTATAATAATTATTCCTAGACTGAGATATATATATACTCTTTTGAATAAGATACACTAGTTCTAAAGTATCCTAAAGGATACAAGGTACTAGTAGTGCTTCATCACCTACCTATAACCAGTACAGGGGTGAGCCTCCTGACTTACCATAGAGGGCCTCATAGGGATCCATCTAAATTGTTTTCTAAAATCTATTATTGTTTCTAAACTCGAAAAGTTGTATGTGTTTCTCCCAATAACCCCCAAAATCAAGGACACATACTTTAAGCATGTCCTCTAGCACCTGTATCCTACACTCAGACTGACTTTTAGTCAGAGGGTGATATGTTGTACACAGAAGCCCCAATGTACCTAGTTACTTCTAAAATCCCTACTAGAATCATGATATAAACTAGTTATCTTGATATGATATGATAGAATGGGAAATACCATGAAGGTATACAATATCCCCAATATAAATTCTCTCAATATTGTCTACCGATAATGTTTCTATGATAGATATAAAACAGGTGGCTTGGTTCAACCTATCGATAATCACCCATACCACATCACTACCTCAAGGGGATCTCAGAAAACTCATCACAAAATCCATAGTGATGTTATCAATTTTTCACTCAGGAATGGACAAAGGATATTGTATTATAGAAGAACACTAGTGCTCATCCTCCACCTACTAATAGATGGATCATAGTGTAATTAAACCTATAACATGCCTCTTTATACTTAGAAACAAATATTTACAACATACATCTTGATACATCTTAGTAATCCTAATGTGAAATGACCAAATAGAGGAATGATATTTTCAAATAAATTCTTCTTATATGTAATTAGGCACCCAAAGATATCCATGAATGTACAAGATCTTATCCTCATTGACAAACCAACCAGGTGGTGGGCCCTTTCCTAAAACACTCTCTATAAGGATATTGATATTAAAATCAAACTATATTTAAATATATTTGTGACTTTTTAGTCCGTGTAAATGATGAAATACTCCTCTAATAGATAATGCCTCCAAAAGCGAGAATCATGAACCACATATTCTAGCTCAAGGTCTTACATTGGGTAATACTGATCATGTGGTCTCAACTAGTGGGACCTATATAATACACTCAATCTCCCAAGATTTGAACTACTAAATGATAAATTCTTGATGTATCACAGTAAATTGTATAGCTTCTCACTAGCTCTAGAAGAATCTGTATTGGTTCTGAAGTCACTATCCCCTTCAACTCCTGATAGGTGGATTTATAGGCATCAAACCATAATAACTTGAAACCCTTCTTAGTAAATCATGTGTGAGGCACTTCAAAGTGTGATATGTCTTAAATGATACACATATAATATCCATCCATCCCTGAGAAATTTTGTATATCAAATAGTTTCTTGGGAAAATCATAGGAAACTATGACACACACCTTATCTGGGTTGAAAGACACTCCTTCATGTGAGATGATGTGACCCAGGAAGTGATCCTTATCAATACAATACTGTAATTTTGTGATCTTAGAATATATATGGTTCTCTCTTAGTGCATTAAAAAAGTTATAAAAAATGTTTGAAATGGTCATGTTGGGTTCCAGAATACACAAATATATCATCCATGAAGACGACCACAAGTAAATCCAGGTATAGGTGGAATACCCAATTCATCAGGGCCATTAAAACTACTAGCATGTTCAGAAGATCAAGTAAAATAACCAGATACTTATACAGGTAGCATCTACTCAAAAACCCATCACATGGTATTCCTGATGGCCTAATATGCACCTGATGTTCTCCTGAAATAAAATCAATCTTGGTGAAAATTATCACTACTTGGAGTTGGTCGAAGTGGTCATATTTATGAGGTAGTGGAGACTAGTTCCTAAATTTATGCTGGTTCAAGAGAGGGTAATCTATGAAAATACATGGGATACCATCCCCCCTTTTTGGTGAAAAGGATAGGTGAACCCCATGGATAAATACTGTGTCCTATAAAAACCTTATCTTCCAAGTCTTACACCTGCTTTTTTTGAGTTGTTGAAGCTTTATAGTTTATATCTTGTAGGGAGTAATGGACACTAGAGATGCTCCTAAAACTAGATTAATGGTGAACTCCACCTCTCTAAAATGAGGTAACCCAAAAAATTAATTTGGGAAAACATCCTTGAAATGACCCACCATAGGTTGGTATTCCGTAAATTTCATTCTCTAATATCTCATGAAGAGTCTAGATATCTATGCTTTCACTCTGCCCTACCTAAGGTGATCGAGACCATATTGATTCACTTGGAAATCCAATTTTCCATTATAAAGATTGTTACCACCCTCAGGTGGCATAAAGGACACCCTCCGATGATCACTACTAGAAAATCGTGTTTTCCCAACACTTGTATACCAAAAGTTGGGATAAACCATTGGTATACTTAATTTTTCCCAACGGTTTATTCATAGCATTGGGATACTGGGATGGGAACAATATTTTCCCAACGATTTACTCAAACCGTTGGGAAAATCTATATATATACCAATGGTTTTTAAAAATAGTTGGTAAATACACTCTTTCCCCAAATAGCTGCACATCCAGAATCCCTCCCTGTGATTGCATCCATAAACCTAATCGCTCCCGATGCTCTCTCGATGCTCTCTCTTCACCCCAAGGTATATCTCGAAGCTCTCTCTACAATCAATTAGGTAATTCTTTACTTATATACTTCTAATCTATAAATGGAATGTAGTGAATCTGTTTTTGTTTGTTATCTATTTTGATTTCTCCTAAATGAGATCCGCGTGATTTTCTTCTTATTGTATTTCTATTTCTCCTATCATGTTCCCTTGCCACAAGACCCTTCTTCAAGAGATGAACATGAGAGTGAGGTTTTATATTATTTAATGTGATGGGGGCCTTTGGTAGAAGTTATTTCTAGTGGTAATCCTTTCCATTTGTACAGTAAGGAATTCTAATGTGTCATGTGGATAGTGTAAACACATTTACGGTGTTGAAAAAATGTGGTTTAGTTTTTTGTGGGTTATGTTATCTCAATTATGAGAGGTATTGATTGTATAATGAATCTAGGTTTATGTGGGATTTCATGTATAGTGTAGTAGAAATATGATTCATCGATTTCATGTATAATGTTATAACCTTTTTCGTTGATTTGTATTATTTATCTTTCTATCACTATTGATAAATGTAAGATGTTGTCTTAGTGTGGTTTTTTTGGTAGACTTTTCATAGTGACACCTCCTCATAAGAAGATATATGGTGACATCCTTAGTTTTTCTATTCATCTAGTACGTGGAATGTGTTTGAAAGGTATAATGGTCTGAGTAACTCTTTTGGGTTATATTATTGAGTGAGTTGGGTATGTTGGTAATTGTTATTTGAGTTCCTTGTGGCCTATGGGGTACGATTACAACCTAGAGGGGTGTTATGCTAGGATGTGGATGAGGGTGGCTGATGAGATTGGCCATATATCAATTATGTCCTATGGGATTGTGTATAACATTAGGATATTTCTGATTTATAGGGTATTCCTTGGGTGGTATGGTATGGTCGGATGGGATAAGAAAATTAATGATGGTATGCTTATAAAACTTTCACTTAGGAGGGGGACGTGGGCTATCCAGTAAGGGAGGGGAGTTTTCCACCCCACCCCCTTGGACAACCCCCCTAGACACCACCCCACCCCTAGAACACCCCACCCCCTGGACACCCCCAACCCCTTGGACATCCCCCCTGGACACCAACCCACCCCCTTGGAGAGCCCCCACCCCCCTAGATAGCCCCTTGGACACCACAGCACCCCACCCCCTGGATAACCACCACCCCCTAGAAAACCACCCTGGGCACCACCCTATGCCCTGAACAGCCCTCCCACCCCCCTGGATAGCTCCCCTGGACATCCCCACCCCATGGACTCCCCCACCCCCTTGGACAGCCCCCCTGGACACCACCCCACCCCCTGGACTGCCCTCCCACCCCCTTGGACAACCCCCACCCCTATAACTAGTTATAAGGATATTCTTCTATTCTCAACCTTTCTTCATTTATTTGACTATCAAGAAATATCACTTTCAAAGTTCCTTAAATATATTTTCTATTAAACTTCAATATTATTGAATTTCTTATGACGAAATGACTTATAACAATTCTTTTTACAGAATGGATAGAAGTTGGATGTATGAAACCGATTGGATATCAAGCGATTTTCAAAAAAAATTGGAGAGCATTTTAGATTTTGCATTTCACAATGCATCAGATAGTTGTCGCATACACTGACCATGTTCCAATTTTGATGGTAGACCTTGGTTGAGCTGTGAAGAAGTCAGCTACCACATAACCAAATATGGTTTTCTAGCAAACAACAATGTGTGGTATGAGAATGGGGAGAAAATTAAATCTCAAATTTCTGATGATCGAAATGAAAGGACTGGATGGAATAATTTGTTAGATGATCAGATTCTGTTTATTCGTCAACATGAAAAAGAAAGGATTTCTACTCGAGAAGACTTCGATATGAGGACAAATGATTCATCTAATGAAAATGATGATATTGTCAGGGTGAAAAAATTGAATGATGCTTCCATGACTCTAGTATATCGACAATGCGATAAAATGAAAAATATGGAATTTTTAATCCCATTGTTCATGGGAAAACTATGTATGTGATTTTTAATATAGCAATCGATTACATTATTACCTTCTTGAAGGATTTACTTTTAGATGATGTAGATATTCCCTCAAACCACTATATGGCGTAGAAGTTATTTGAGGGACTTAGATTTTCAAGAAACAAAATTCATGCTTTCCCAAAAGATTACAGTTTATTCTGGGAGAAACCGCTGAACGAAATGATCATATAAAATGTGGCACATCCCACTGGAAGTCAAAATCTGATGGAACACCATCCCGCATGACACCAAAAGTAATGTGGCACTTTCCATTGATCCACAGACTCCAAAATATTTTTATGTCTGATGATGTATCAATAAAAATTAGATGAAATTATACCGAGAGAAAGAAGACTAATGATGAGTTGGTTCACCCTACAGATGGATTTTCAGGCAAATATTTGATTCTCGATATCTTGATTTTGCATCTGATGTGCATAATGTGAGGCTGGGTCTTTCATGCGACGGTTTTAATCAGTTTGGGCAAATGCTTTCTTTGCACAACACATGGCCAGTTTTAATACACATTTATAATCTTCCCCCATGGTTGTGTATGAAAAAACCTTTCACATTCAAAAGTATACTCATTTCTGGCCCTTCTGATGTAGACATTGATATTGAAGTATACATGAAACCTTTAATAAAAGAGTTGAAACTTCTTTGGGATGTGGGTGTGCGCAGATACGATGCATATTAGAAAGACATATTTCAGATGCGTGTTGTGCTTATGTAAATGATCAATGATTTTACAGCTTATGCAATGATGTCTAGATGGAGCACAAAGGGAAAACTGCCATGTCCAGTTTGTATGAAGAATACAAAATCCAGAAGACTCAAACATCGCTTTAGTTTCAATTTTATAGGACATCGACAATTCTTGCCAATGGACCATCCATATAGAAATAATTGTCGAATATTTGATAATAATAAAGAGACCAATGATCTACCTCAGCATATGTATGGAACTGATGTGCTAAATGAATTGAAATATTTCAGTTTTTCATTTGGGAAGAGTCAAATGAAATCTGGATAGAGAAAGAATGTTTCCACTAAAACCTGTTACAATTGGAGGAAGAGGAGTATCTTTTTTGATTTACCTTATTGGTCAACTAATTTGTTACGTCATTACATAGATGTAATGCACAGTGAAATAAATATATGTGAAATGATTCTTTTGATACTTCTAAATGTTAAGGGAAAGACAAAAGATAATTTACTGTCTTGACGTGACTTGGTGGATTGGGGCATCGGAACAGAATTACATCCTATGCGTATCAGTGAAAATAAATGGAAAGTTCTATGTGCTTCTTATGTGGTGACACCTACGAAAAAACAATTTCTATAAGTATTTGAGATAATTAGAGTTCCTGATGGCTATTCAAGCAACATATCTAAATGGGTCAATAGAAAAGAGTTGAAGTTAAAATATTTGAAGACTCGTGATTATCATGTTTTTCTACATGAGTTGATTCCAATATTAATTCGTCAACTTTTGTCCAATAATGTAAGGGTGAATATTATTCAGTTGTTCCATTTTTTTATAGATCTTTGTGATAAGAAGTTTTCCAAGTATTTATTGCAAAAAATGTTGACAGATGCCCCAATAATTTTTTGTAAGTTAGAAAAAATATTTCCCCCATCATTTTTCACAAGCATGATTCATCTGACTGTCCATATTCCCACTGAAATACTTCTTGGAGGACCTTTTTATTTTCATTGGATGTATTAAACTGAAATAAATATGTACACATTAAAGTATTATGTTTGAAATAGGAATCATCCTAAAGGTTCTATCATGAACGGTTACTTGGATCAAGAATGTATGGATTTCTACTCAATGTATTTGTCCGATCTTACTGCAAGAATGAATAGACCAATGGGAAATGTAGCAAAATAGTATGAGAAAATTTAACCAAGTTTTCCATAACTTCCTCAAATAAGAGGAATTCCTAGATTAGATATATTGAAGACATTAAGCCTTGAAGAGCAGGAGATGGCACATCGCAATGTTTTGTTCAACTGTGATTTGTTTGATGACTAGATTGGGTAACTAAATTGAATATGTATGTCTTACATGTATATATGTTAATCTATTCATATTATTTATCTACATGGAACATAAAACAATGATAAATAGAAAAAATTGTTTGTTATCTTTGAGGAGGGAGACTTTTCACAGCAAAGAGTTTTCTGCTTGGTTAAAATTGAAGGTAAATATATTACAGTTTAAAATAATTAAATAAATATTTAATTAAGTTTAATATTCATTTATATTGCAGGTATTGAGTTTTCCTATTGACTCTGTCTCTGAGGAAATAAGAGCTTTGACTTTTGGCACTAATACCATGGTTCGTGACTATAAATCAATTGTTATCAAAGGGTACAAAATTATTGTAACTGAATGAGAAAAGAACATGAGAACATAGCATGATGGCGTTATGGTTACTACCACAACAGATTGTTATGCCAGTGCATCAGAGAGTAGACTGTGATTTGAAAATGTTGGTTAATATTGAGTCATTGAAAAAAATAATAATATTGGATTATTACTCTCATGGGTGAGTCACTATGGTGAAATTCTATTGTATTGATTCGATGAAGAGAAATGGAACATTTATTGATGATTGTGGATTTTGAGTAATTAATATGTCTTGCACTCTTGCTATTGAAGAACCATATGTATTGGTGTCATGACCCGACCCAACGGGGCTCGAGCCGCGACTCCCCAAGCCCACCTCTAATAGGCCAGGGGCTGGCGACCAGCGCCGAGTAGGTTATCACACACATGGGAGGCATTAGCCTAAGGTACATGTACACACGCATCCACATACACCTCCATGAAACAGTGCAGAGATATATAAAACTGAAAAGAAAATGCATGCATACACTATCCCACAACTAGAGTATAGTAGAAGTACAAAGGGAAAAACAGGGTCCACCAAAAGTAAACTACAAAAGCATGTCCAACCTTCTCTGAAGAAGGGAAACACTTCCACAAACACCGCTGGAAGGCTCCCTCGGAACCGCACCAGAAAACCCCTGGTCAGTCTCGCTCACTCAGCTCTGCCTGCTCCAGGTCTTCTCGGGACTCCGTCGAAAGGTCTGTGGTCTGCACAAGACACAAAAATGTGCGGGAAAAGCCCATGTAGGGGTGAGTATAAACATACTCAGTATGCACCCCAAAAACCCAAAACCAAAGAGAGAAACTGAAAGGCAACAGTATGCTCATCCCAGGCAGAGGGAACCCAGATGAGAGAGAAACTCCATCTCGTGACCATCCTCGGCTAAACACAACTAGTCAGATCAACTCAGGTGTATTCCCATACATACACCTTGAACAAACCAGATATACCTAGCTCACGCACCAAGCCACAAGAGGTACCGACCTCATCTCTAGAAACTACCCACAACCTGAAGAGTACACCACACAATCACTGTTATCCCAGATGATACTCATCCGAGAGATACACTCCATTGGGTTTCTCTCAAACCTCTCAGACGCTCACCTGAGAGATCACGCTCATCAGTTGGCATCACAGAGGATAACTCACCGAAACAACATAACCACCAAACTACTCGGATAGGGGATCCCCGCTAGGGTCTGCTAGGGGATACCAAAACCCACTCCGGTATACATAGCACACAGATAGGGGATCACTCCCAGGGTCCGCTGGGAAATACCACGACCCGATCTGTCATACATAGTTCTCGCAGTTAGGGGATCACACACATGATCCACTGGGGGATACCACAACCCGATATGGCGCTCGACAGAAGCACATCACTCAGATAGAAGATCATCGCCCAAATAAAGGTGGTCACGACGATACCGGAACCCTCTCTGGTATAACTCGTGATGTAGGGGATCGAACCGATGATGCCGCAACCCTACCGAAACCACACGCTGAGTCGGGGATCACATAACCAACGATACCACAAACCTACCGACACCAGGCACTGAGTAGGGGATCGTATAAACAATGATACCGCAACCCTACTATCAACTTCATGCTGAGTAGGGGATCGTATACCCAACGATACCGCAACCCTACTATAAACCTAATGCTGAGCAGGGGATCGTATACCCGATGATGCCACAACCCTACTGAGCGCGACCCACTACGTAGGGGATCATATTCCCGATAATTCCACAAACCCTACGGGGTTAACCTGCTAGATAGGGGATCGCCACCCATGGATAAATGGTCACAGTGATACCAAGAACCCCATCTAGGGAAAAGATGCAAGAGGATCCTGCTCCGGGCCCACCAGAGGGATGCCAAAACTCTAACAGTTTAAACATCCCATCGAGAGGATCACAAACCTATACGAAGGTTGTGATGCCACGTGAACCCTCGTGGGAACGAACCAAGGGAGCACCCTCAACCACTGCTGGTCCAAACGTCACTAACCTGAGCGACCCGCAACAAAACCTCACTGCGCACCTCCAAGGCCGATACTGAGGCCACCATATGAAACGCACGACCGATTGTCTCCTATCGACCGGTCAACGTTCGGGTGCTCTAGTAATGTGTATAGAAGCACTCGGGTCAAATCCTTAGTGATGATACTCCTAAATAGTTGATTGTTTTTAATTGATTGTATTTTGATTAGGGGTTTGTTTGCAGAGCTTATGAAATAATTTATGGATGATGTTTGATTTAACAAATTGATAAATATTGGGGTGATTTCATCATTAGGTAGTTCAACTTGTGATATCATTGAGCTTTGCTTTATATTGCATTAAATTAAAACCCATGTCACAAGATGAATTTGATCGAAATTACCAAGTGTTAAAGCTTTAATACAAGCCATAACTTAACTTATGTTTCTAATCATTACCATTACTTGTTTATGGTAGTGTATTTTTGGTTCCAATAATCCATGTAAACCACATGTTAAACAAAACATTTCATTAATCTATGACATGCTAAGTCCAACATACACAATGTTAATTCAAAGAATACTCATCGAGAAAAAGCTCTCAATCACTTAACATAACTAAATAATGAATCACCCCAATGAAATATTTACTCAGCCATTGAAATGATTAGTAATCTTATAATAATGATTATGATGATAAATTAATAAGATAATAAAAATAAAGGGATAAGAAAAGAGCGGTGCGTCGAACACACACACGAAATATTTTGAGAATCAAAATGGAATTTCAATTGAATGAGGAAGAAAAACGAGGGACTGTAATTTAAATTGATTCAAACTATTTTAAGGATATTAATATTATACTACATAAGGTGGATGATAGTAAGATATATTTAAGAAGAAACTTGCATTAGAACGGAATTACAAAAGAAAGGACATACTAAATTACAACAAAGAAGAACACAAAAGTAAAAGGAAACAAAGAGAGGAGGAGAGGTCTCTCTTGTTGAAACAAGATCAAAGAATATCCTCCCAGGCCCTTGAAAAGGCTCTAGTAATGCCAAACCCCCTCCTTAAGTCCTAAAAATGCCAACCTCTTGGAAGGAGAGGAGAGAGATGTATTTATAGCCCAAGGAGTGGACTGTTTGAATTCCAAATCCGTCCCTCCACTTGACCCACATATTTACTAATCTAGACAACTGAATCACGAGCTGGTGTCTTCTTCATAAATGTAGATATGGATGTCTTCTGTCTACCCTAAACATCTTGCGGTAATTGGACTTTTTTATCCAAAGTTAGGGCTATTTCATTAAACAAAGCTAAACTGTCCATTTCTATCCATGATTTTTCAATGGATGAAATGTGAATGGATTTTTTAATAGTAATATGCCATCAAATCCGGATAGTTTCTTCCAAAAAGTTTTCCTCCTATATCTCCTCTTTCACACTGAAAATTATAAGCTCAAATGGATTTCTAGATAAGGAGAAAAGTCCAAATTTGTGTGCTGATTTTAATTCCCGGCCAGAATGGTGGGCTGGACTTCATAGAATCATTTGGGCCAATTTTTGAAGACTTTGGGCCTTGAAATTTTTATCCAAGATGAAAAATATTGTACCCCGAATTATGGTGGAGAATCAACCGTTTTGAACTTCTGTATTGAGCCCAGTAAATCAATCATCATGGCTGGTCCAGTTTTTTCACAGATTCATTGGGCCTTATTGTGTGGTACATATAATCCTTCAAATGGCAGAATTGGTACATGATCCCTTTATAATGAAATGTTATAAATTGAAATAGGAATCCTACAAAACAAAAACCATGAAATTTGGATCAGTATAGTAATAGTTATAGATAATACATTAAACTGACTCAAATCTGGATTTATTCAAATAGTGCTCAAAATTATATTTAATATTAAAATATGAATATTACACACAAATTATGCACTTTTCATATATAATCAGTAAAGGGAGTTAGTAAAATTTAATGAATAAATGAATAACATCAACTCCCCCAAACTTAGGATTGTGCATGTCCTCATGTGCAACAAATATAAAAAACATGAAAAAATCATTTTCACTCACCAACAAATATTAAAATTTTATTTTTTACCAATCAGGGGAGGTTTAGACCATTCCAATCATCCATATTGAATTCCACCACAAATTTTTACAGAAATAATGTTCCAAAAATAATTCATTTTTCATGCTCAAAATTAGAAATAGAAAATGTGGGCACTCAAAACTTACTCCACTCAAGATGATAAAATTAATTTATGGAGCTTCACTCATTCACCAACCAAAAGTGAACATCTTAGAGTTTGAAAGAGCTCTCAGCTTCCATTATCTATTCTAATGTGCACAAGAATCAAGAGGACTCTTTAGGGGTTTTTCTGTGGGTATGGGACGGTAGGATTATAATGTCCAAAAGGGTGGAAAGAGGGGCTAAAACACTAACATGGATAAAACAATGCACAATTTTTTTGAAACTGAAACATGGAAGAAAATGGAAACACATTTTTACAAAGGAAAAAATGAAGCCTGACACAAAAGTGGAAGAAAATTTGAAGGGGATGAGAAGATGGAATATTTACAAAACACAAAGCTTCTCCCAATAACATTAGTGTTCCTTTTTCTTTTCATTTCTTTTTTTTTGTATTTTTTCGAAAGTTGAACTTGTAATAGATCTCACACTAATCACCCAACCCATGTTTTATCTCCTCACGACACTAATTGTAATAGTTATAACAAGATCAAAGGTTGAGGAAGACTGATTTTTGACCTAACCAAGGCACAACCCATTCTTTTCATTTTTTTGTTTTTGATTTTTTTTGAATTTTTATGGAACACTTTTCAATAATATTTGTAGAAAAGGACGTCAAGATGAGTCCATTACAACAAAACTCACTAAATTATGACCTCTCCCCCACACTAAAATGGATGCTTTCCCTCAAGCAAATGACAACACGTTGAAAATCAAGAAAAGGATACCCAAAATAAAATCCATCCTCCCCACACTTAAATTTCAAGAAATTATGCAATGTAAATCCATGTAGATGTTGGGTGGGACAAGGTATTGGGTTTGTAATGTGGCTATCAAAGAAAAGGTTTACATAGGCTTGAAGGGGCTTTCAAAAGGAGGATTAATGTAGGGTAATGGGATGCTATTTGGCCATTGTGATTCTCATGAGGTTAAAAAAATGCCTGTATCATATTAATGCACACCAAAGTAGGAAATTCAGCTTCAAGGTCCACAAACTCAAGACCCACAAATGGGGGTGAAAAAAACACATTTTGAAAAGATGGTCATAGGTAACCTTAGCATGAAAGTAATGATTTTCCTCACGGTAGGGGTAAATCATTTTCCAAATCAAAAATTGGGCATTCAACATTTATTGTTCTTGACACAAAATTCATTATCCAAATTCATGATGAAAATGCAAAATTTTTGAGATGAAAACATGTATTTCGATTCCCCAAAAAGGTTCAAAAAAATTTGAAAATTTAATGGTGGGTAATTATGACTCTCTTTTTTTTACCTTTTATATTTTACTATTTTTTATTTTTATTTTTAAATACATAGTCACACAAAGGAGAACGATAAAAAAAGGGTTCGATGAAGAATGTTGTAAAAAAATGAGAGAGAGAGGAAGAAGAAGAAATAGAGAGAGAGGAAGATAGATAGATAGTTAAAGGGAAAGAGGTGCCCCCTGGTTTGGATTTTTTGGGTCTCCCTCCAGTGGTGGTTCTATTGAAGTGGGTGGGGATTCGATGGAAGTCGACGTGGTTCCGGGATTGTGAGACCTGTCATAGTGATGCTTTAACCGATGTCCGTTAACCGTGAATGTCCTTTTGGAAGAGGGGTCTTGGACTTGCACTGCACCAAATGGGTAAACATTAGTAATAACAAAAGGACCTTCCCAACGAGAATTAAGCTTACCTGGGTGAAGTCAGAATCGAGAATTGAAGAGTATTACCTTTTCACCTTCAAGAAATACCTCTCTCAGGATGTGTCTGTCATGGAGTACCTTAGCCTTCTCTTTGTACAGATTGGAATTCTCATAGGATTCAAGTCGAAGCTCCTCTAGTTCAGCCAATTGCAACAATCTTTCTTCACCCGATTTTTCACAATCAAAATTACAGGTTTTCACAGCCTAAAAAGACTTATGTTGGATTTCAACTGGTAAGTGGCACACTTTACCAAAAACTATCCTAAAAGGAGACATCCCAATGGGTGTTTTATAGGCAGTTCGATAATCCCAAAGTGCTTCACCAAGTCTTTCAGGCCAGTCTTTTCTAGTGGGTTTTACTATTCTCTCAAGCACTCTTTTCACTTCTCTATTAGAAAGTTCAGCCATTCCATTTTTTCGGGGGTGATATGCAGTTGAAGTTTTATGTACAACCCCATTCTTTTTCAGAAGAGATTACATGGTTCTATTAAAAAAATGGGTTCCTAAGTCACTGATCAAGGCACGTGGTGTGCCAAATCATTGGAAGATGTGGGTCTTTAGGAACTCACTAACAGTATGAGCATCATCCTTCCTAGTGGGTTTGGCCTCAACCCACCTTGAAACATAATTGATTGCAAGAAAAATGTTTGAGAATCCATTGGAAGGGGGAAATGGTCCCATGAAATCAATACCCCAAACATCGAAGATTTCACAAAAGATTAAGGGCTTTTGGGTCATTTCATTTCTTTTGGAGATTATGCCAAACTTTTGGCATGTGGGACATGATTGACAGAACTCATGTGAGTCCTTGAAGAGGGAAGGCCAGAAGAATCCAGAGTGTAGGACCTTTCGGGAGGTCCTTTGTGGTCCAAAGTGGCCACCACCAGGCATTGAGTGACAAAATTCTAAGATGGAAGAATATTCATCTTCATCAACACATCTCCTAATTACCATGTCTGCCCCAGTTTTCCAAATTTTATTTTCTTCCCAAAAATAGTATTTTGAATCACTTTTCAACTTCATTTTTTGTTCTTTTGAAAAATTTTCAGGAAAAACACCTGAAACCAAGTAATTTACAATTGGGGCATACCATGGTAGTTTTGGAGTGAGAGATGAAATGTGATCAATTGGAAATTCAGGATCAATGATTTCAGAATGAGGAGAATTAGGAATTCTACTCAAGTGATCAGCCACATGGTTTTCTTTTCCAGGTATATCTTTGATTTCAAGGTCAAACTCTTGGAGCATTAGAATCCATCTTATTATACTTGGTTTGGAATCAGTTTTCTTGAGTAATAACTTAATAGCAGAATGGTCTATGAAGATGATGATTTTGGAACCTAAGAGATAGGGCCGAAATTTATCTAAGGAATAAAACATAGCTAAAAGTTCCTTTTCAGTCATAGTGTAGTGAGATTGAGTTTCATCCAATGCTTTTGACGCATAATAGATGACATGAGGAATTTTTTCTCTTCTTTGACCAAGAACAGCCCCAACAACAATATCAGAAGCATCACACATCATTTCAAAGGGTAAGGACCAATCTGGGGGTTGGATTATCGGGGCAGATGTAAGAGCAGTTTTGAGTTCAATGAAGGCTCTCTTGCAAACCTCATCAAAATGGAAAGAGACATCATTTTGGAGCAAACGAGTGAGTGGGAGAGAAATTTTACTAAAGTTATGGATGAATCGCCAATAGAAACCAGCATGACTGAGGAATGATCGGATGTCTCGAATAGAAGTGGGTTGAGGAAGAGATTGGATCACTTCAATTTTGGCAGGATCAACTTCAATACCATCTTTTGAAACTATGTGCCCTAGAACAATCCCATTAGAAACCATGAAGTGACATTTTTCAAAATTTAATAGAAGGTTACACTTGACACACTTTTGAAGGACTAGAGAGAGTGAATTCAAGCATGACTCAAATGACTCTCCATAAATGGTAAAGTCATCCATGAAGACTTCCGTGCAGTGTTCTATGAATTCTGAAAAGATACTCATCATACACCTCTGGAATGTTGCAGGAGCATTACAAAGGCCAAAAGGAATTCTTCTATATGCATATGTTCCAAAGGGGCATGTTAAAGTAGTCTTTTCTTGGTCGTGAAGTGCGATTGGGATTTGGAAGTAGCCGGTGAATCCATCAAGAAAGCAATAGTGTGACTTTCCGGCCAATCTTTCTAACATTTGATCAAGGAATGGAAGAGGGTAGTGATCTTTTCGGGTTTTGACATTCAATTTCCTATAGTCGATGCACACACGCCATTTGTTCTACACTCGAGTTGTGACTACCTCTCCATGTTCATTTGTGACAAAAGTTATCCCACCCTTATTAGGTACAACTTGAATTAGACTAACCTATTCACTATCATAAATTGGGTAGATAATACCATCTTGAAGAAGCTTGGTGATCTCTTCCCTAACTACCTCATGTATGAGTGGATTGAGTCTTCTTTGGGGTTGTCTAACTGGTTTGTATATCTCCTCCAGATGGATGTGATGCATGCAAAGGGCAGGGTTGATTCCTGGTATGTCATCTAGGGTCCAACCTAAGGATTTTTTGTTTTCCTCTAACACTTGAACAAGTTTGGACTCCTCGGTTTCAGTAAGTGTGGCAGAGATAATGACAGTATATGAGTGATCATGGAAGAGGAATGCATATTTCAGGTGTGCAGGAAGAGGTTTCAAATCAGTCTCATCTTTCACTTTTGGGATAGACAACTCAGGAATAGAAGAAGGGACTTCAGTTGCTTCAAATTTATTTTCCTTAATACTGTCCAAGGTGGAGTAGTAGAGATCAGAATTTATGTGGAATTCAAGAGAGTTTTAAAGTTCCTCTAGATTGATGGAGTCTATTAATGAAAGGTCCACATCAACTTCACCATTTATGGCTTGGTTAATCCTAGTTCAGATTTCACAGCTTCCTATCTCTTCAGAACAGGATGAACATGATATAATGGGGTTCAATTGACTCTTAGAAGTTTCCTCGGAAGCATGGATTGAGAATGCAGAGTGATCCTCATATGGGTATCGCATGGCTTGGAAAATGTTGAATTTGACCAGTTGGTCACCGAATTCCATGGATAAGATGCCAGAATGGACATAAATCTTGGTTCTCGCAGTAATGAGGAATGGTCTTCCAAGAATTAGGGGAGATCGAGAAGAGTTCGTCTCACCTTCAATGTCAAGGATATAGAAATCAGCAGGGAAGACAAGATCCTTGACTTAGACAAGGACATCCTCAATTATTCCCTCAGGACTGGTTGTGCTTCGATTGACAAACTGAATGACAACAACCGTTGGGTGCAAGGGACGTAGACCAAGATTGGAGAATATGGATTTTGGCATGACATTAATTGAGGCTCCTAGGTCTATGAGTGCATCATCAAAGTTGGAACTTCCAATTTGGCATGGAACCGTAAAGGTCCCTGGATCTTTGCACTTTATGGGAATAGACTACTGGGTGGAAACATTTTCAAAGGTCTTAAGTTGCCTCTTATGGGTACACAACTCCTTGAGAAACTTGGCATACTTAGGAATTTGTTTAACGACATCTAAGAAGGGAATGTTGACTTCAACACGTCTAAACATGTCGAGAATTTCAGGATCAGGTTCAAAGGACTTCCTTGGTTTAGAAATAGCCTGTGGAAAAAGAATTGGATTCCTAAGTGGAATGGAAGGATGTGAGGGAATGGATTCAGGTTCTTTTTCAAGTTTCTTTTTCTTTTCGTTTTCTAGGTCAATATTCAAAGGAGGGTTTGCAGATTTATCTTGAGGCACAAAAATTTTCTTTACCGATCTAAGTGCAATTTCACTTACATTACCCTTGAGGTTGGGTAATGGTTGAGCTGGGAGTTGGGAAGAATTTGATTGTTGTTGCTGGCTCAGGTGGGATGAAAGTTGACCTATTTGAGTTTCAATGTTTTTAAGGCTAGAACGGGTGAAGGAGGAAAGATCTTCCACTACACTTTCCCATGGTTTCTTGGAAGAAGAGGCTTGTCCCGAATTGGGATTACCTTGATATTGGTTCTTGGGAAAGCGATTGTATTGGGTTGGGAATTGGGAAGGCTCATTTGGATAGTGTAATCCAGGAGGAAGATTGTTCCTTTGATGTTGAGGAACAAAAGAATAAGGTTGATGGAAGTTACCACCACCTTGACCATATTGGAATTTGTTTGGATTTTGAGGAGGGAATTGAGGGGGATGAGAGATGGTATTACCATACCTCAAGCCTGGGTTAAAGGTAGAAGAGAAAGGCTCAGAGTGAGGTTGGTTGAAGTTTCTAACAAACTGACCTGATTGTTGAGGGTTGGGGTTCCACTAAGCATATGCTGCATTGAGCTCCATTGGTCCGGATGAATAAGATTGATCCTCTTGAAGTTGTGGACATGTGTCTGTTGGATGAGCTGGGGAGCTATAGATTCCACAATTCTTGATAGGTCTAGAAAATAGTGACTCTGGAGAAGATGAGGTTGGGGCTTTGGTAGCCACCGCTAGTTGACGCACAAGACCTGTAAGTTCACTCATCCACTCAGTCTTCTTGTTAGGTTCTATGGATTGATTATCTTGGGCTTGTTTAACTTGAGCATGTGCTCGAGTATGGAATTGTTGTGTGTTTGCAGCCATGTTACTTATGAGATCTCTTGCAGCTACTGGAGTTTTGTCAACAAGAGCACCGCCACTTGCGGCATCAATGAGGGTTCACTCCATAGCCAATAACCCCTCATAGAAGTATTGGATCAATAGTTGGTTAGGGATTTGGTGGTGTCAGCAGGTTTCTATAAGCTTTTTGAACCTCTCCCAGTACTCATGGAGTGATTCATTTGGGAATTGACGGATACCACTTATTTCCTTTCGGATGGAAGCGGTACGAGAAGCAGGAAAGAATTTTTCTAGAAAGAGACACTTCATGTCATTCCACGTAGTTATGGAACCAGCAGGGAGGTAGTAGAGCCATGACTTGGTAGAGTTATCTAGGGATAAAGGGAATGCTCGAAGTTTGATTTGTTCTCCAGAAACCCCTTGAGGCTTCATGGTAGAGCACACCACCTAGAACTCTTTGTGATGTAGATGCAGATCCTCGCCGGCAAGCCCATGGAAATGAGGTAGAAGATGAATCAAACCTGATTTGAGTTCGAAGTCAGCCTCTATGTTTGGATATTTAATATCAAGGGGTTGGTAATTCATATCAGGGGCAGCATGTTCTTTCAATGTTTGTTCCCTAGGATTGGCCATATCGAATTCAATTGGTAGGGAAATGATTGGTTCTTGGGTGATTTGGTTATCCCTAATGGTCCTCCTAAGTCGACGAAGAGTTCTATCAATTTCAGGGTCAAACAAATCCAAGGGATTGTTTGGGAGGCTACGGGGCATTCAGAGATATTTTGAAAGGATTAGGAAGGCGAGTTTTTCTCGGTGTATTTTTTGATTTTTTTTAAATTATGATTTTTTTGTTGTTTTTTTTACAAAAACTAACAACTACTGACTACTTAAAGCACCATACCCGGCAATGGCACCATTTGAAATGCACGGCCGATTGTCTTCTCTCGACCGATCAAAGTTCCGGTGCTCTTCTAATGTGTATTGCAACACTCGGGTCGAATCCTCGGCGATGATACTCCTAAATAGTTTATTGTTTTTAATTGACTGTATTCTGATTGGGGGTTTGATTAAAGAGCTTATGAAATAATTTATGGATGATGTTTCATTTAACAAATTGATAAATATTGGGGTGAGTTCATCATTAGGTAGTAAAGCTTGTGATATCCTTGAGCTTTTCTTTATATTGCAGTAAATTAACACCCATGTCACAAGATGATTTTTATCAGAATTCCCATGTGTTAAAGCTTTAGTCCAAGACATAACTTAACTTAAGTTTCTAATCATTACCATTACTTGTTTATGGTAGTGTATTTTTTGTTCCAATAATCCATGGAAGCCACACGTTAAACAAAACAAGTCATTAATCCATGACATGCTAAGTCCAACATACACAATGTTAATTCAAAGAATACTCATCAAGAAAAAACTCTCAATCACTTTACATAACTAAATAATGACTCACCCCAATGGAATATTTACTCAGCCATTGAAATGATTAGTAATCTGATTATAATGATTATGATGATAAATTAAGAAGATAAGAAAAAAAAGGGATAAGAAAAGAGCGGTGCGTCGAACACACACACGAAAGATTTTGAGAATCAAAATGGAATTTCAACTGAATGAGGAAGAAAAACGAGGGACTGTAATTTAAATTGATTCAAACGATTTTAAGGCCATTAATATTTTACTACAGAAGGTGGATGAGAGTAAGATATATTCAAGAAGAAACTTTCATTAAAAAGGAATTACAAAAGAAATGACATACAAATTTACAACAAAGAAGAACACAAAAGTAAAAGGAAACAAAGAGAGGAGGAGAGGTCTCTCTTGTTGAAACAAGATCAAAGCATATCCTCCCAGGCCCTTGGAAAGGCTCTAGTAATCCCAAACCTCCTCCTTAAGTCCTGAAAATGCCAACCTCTTGGAAGGAGAGGAGAGGGATGTATTTATAGCCCAAGGAGTGGACTGTTTTCATTTCAAATCTGTCCTTCCACTTGACCCACATATTTACCAATCTAGACAGATGAATCACGATCTGCTATCTTCTTCATAAATGTAGATATGGATGTCTTCTGTCTACCCTCAACATCTTGCGGTCATTGGACTTTTTTAGCCAATGTTATGGCTATTTCATTAAACAAAGCTAAACTGTCCATTTCTATCCATGACTTTTCAATGAATGAAATGTGAATGGATTTTTGAATAGTAAGATTCCATCAAATCCGGATTGTTTTTTCAAAAGAGTTGGCCGCCTATATCTCATCTTTCACACTGAAAATTCACAGCTCAAATGGATTTCTAGATAAGGAGAAAAGTCCATATTTGTGTGCTGATTTTAATTTCCGGCCAGAATTGTGGGTTGGACTTCATAGAATCATTTGGGCCACTTTTTGAAGACTTTGGGCCTTGAAATTTTTATCCAAGATGACACATATTGTGCCCCAAATTATGGTGGAGAATTAAACATTTTGGACTTCTGGATTGAGCCCAGTAAATTAATCTTCAAGGCTGGTCCAGTTTGTTCACAGATTCATTGGGCCTTAGTTTTTGGTACATATAAACCTTCAAATGGCAGAATTGGCACATGATCCCTTCAAATGAAATGTTCTAAATTGAAATAGGAATCCTAAAAAACAATAACCATGAAATTTGGATCAGTATAGTAATAGTTATATATAATACATCAAACTGACTCAAATCTGGATTTATTCAAATAGTGCTCAAAATTATATTTAATATTAAAATATGAATATTACACACAAATTATGCACTTTTCATATGAAATCAGTAAAGGGAGTTAGTAAAATGTAATGAATAAATTAATAACATCATCATCGCGATCCACGCGGAAAAACACGCAGGATAGGCTGCTTACTCGCCCGAAACAGAGCACCGGTTAAAAAGGCACTATTTACCGTAGCTAGCTCGTGCGGGGCCCACACAACGATCCCAAAACCCATCGAGCGGACTATACCACGGTGATCCCCTCGGAAAAACAAGCGGAATCGACTACTCGCTCGTCCGAAACGGACACCCAGTGAAAAAGGGTACTATTCACCGAAGCCAGCTCGGATGGGGCCCACACCTCAATCCCGAAACTCATCAAACAGATCACACCGTTGCAATCCTCTCAGAAAGGCACACATGATCGACTACTCATCCATCAAAAACGGACTTCTGGTGCGAAAGTTGCGTTTCTCCGAAAACGCCAGAAACCCGGTCTCATAGGGCCTGCACACCATTCACAGTCCCAACACCCGGAAACCATATCAAAAAGTCTTTTGTACCATCAGGGTCTCAACACCACTGATGGCACGTCATTCGGACGCTCCGGGTAGAAGTTACAACGGCCTGAAGTCGTAAAATAATAAAATATTATTATTTTATTCAACATTTCAAGCCCCCGGGCCAAAAACCTGACTCACAAAATTCTCAAAGTGAATTCAAAAGGTCCGTCTTGACTCAAGGAACACATCTCCGCAAACGGCTCGCAAATCGGAGTTACGGTTTACGAGTTACGGGGGCTTAAAGAACCCCTGGAAAAATCTGGCCGAACCACCGCAGTGTCGCCGGAAACCATCGCACCGCCGCGGAACTCGCCGGATTCCGCCATGGCCGCCGCAGGTCTCGCCGGAAAACCGGGTTTTCACCGAAAAACTTCCGGGAGCCACCGAGAGCACCCCGATGCTCCAAATTCAGATCCGAAAAAAGTTTCAGAAAGCTCAGGACCCGAACTACACAAACCTTATGAAGATTTGAAGTAAAACAATGCATAAATGGGGTCCATGATTTTAAAACACAAACCGCCTACCTTGCGGGCGAAACGCCGAAGCTTCGGGTGCAGAACAACGCCTGTGACGTGCTGGAGCTCGATCTGCTGACGATCGGCGCTAGAAACGGACGCCTAGATCTCGATCTGATGAAGAAACGGAGGAGGGGGGGGGGGTTTCGTCCGGTGCCTGCACGTAAAAGGTGAGGGAGGGGGTGATTGATTTCTTTTATATTTTTTTAATTAAAAGAACTTCATTTTAACTCCCCCTCCAACTCGCCTCGGACCCGACACCCGGTGCCGACTAAAATTATGTCGTGCCTAGGGTAAAGACGGTGTTATGAACGCAACGGCAGAATCAGAATTGCGATCCGAGACTCCATTCGGAAGTTATTCGAGCCGATGCTCGTAAATAAACTTTTCCATTTATTTACGAAAATGCCCCTGGTGGCGCTATCTACCGCAGACCCGCGCCCGGAAAGTTTACACCCTACCTAGGTTAAACAGCACGTTCCGGATGCAACCGTGCCCTCAGAATCCCGTTCTGAGCTACCGTTTAGGAGATTTCATACCACCTCCACGTGCATAGTATAAAAAAAACTTAATATTTTTATAAAATTTATTATGGGCACACCGGGCCTCGGAATCACACGTCGTCTTCGCGCCTAGCTCTGGAATTCTTCGTAGAAATATTCCAAAGTCTGACAGCGTGAAAACCTAAGTCTCTACATCCTCCCACCCTTAGAACTTTTCATCCCTAAAAATCCCTAAGCACAAGGAAAGCGACTGGTCTCTCAACTGGGTCTCCCACGCCAGCGAGTTGCCAACCAACACCCACACATGGTCTTACCAATGCCCTGAACAAAACTCAATCAAGCAAAGGAAAGAGTACCACTAAACAGTGTCTAACAAACTACTGCATAAAGTAGAAAGGACACAAGCTGTACGTCTATCCATCCGTGGAGCCTCAGGGTCAACAGCCTCCAGGGCATGCAGCTGTCCTCGCCCTCGACCACCAGCTCCCTGAGCTTGGTGTGGACCACCTGGGGTTGGGGGTGGTGGCAACTGGTACCGCCTACAACCTCCTCCTGCTGCACCCGCTCCGTCGCCATGTCCACCACCCTGCGGACTTCCTTGCTCGAGACGCTGCCTCTGCCAAGGCGGTCCATCGACCGGCTCCCTCTTAGCAGCACGTTGGGTCGGACAATCTCTAGCAAGATGTCCTTGACCATCGCAAGCATAACACCGCCTCTCCTACGGCTGACCAAAACTAGCCTACGAGCCCTGCGAGCCTTGAGCCTCAGATCCTCCATCCTGGGGTCGTCTCTTGAAACGTCGGCCACGTTCAGACCCCTGAGTCTGTTGTCGGCTACCAGATGCCGATCTGACTGACAATGTCTCAGCTCTCGCGTGCCCAGCACTACCAGGTGGAATCTGCTCAGCCAGAAAGCTATCCACCACCAAATCTCGCTCCAACACTCCAGCATAGGAGGGTAGGCACAAATAAAAAACACCTGCCCGGATGTCCCTGCGTAAGCCCTGCTCGAAGGTCTGAGCCCTAAAGAACGGGTCTCGAACCATATTCAGGGAGTAGCGCGATAGGTCTGTAAACCTTGCTGAGTACTCTGACACAGTCAGGCCCTCCTTCCGGAGCTGCAGAAGCTCTTGAATCCAAACTGACCTCAGCGTCACCGGATAGAACTCCTCCCTAAAGAGCTGCTCAAACTATGCCCACGTGAGCGTCTCCTCATCATGGGATTGCGACACCAGGCTCCACCATCGCCTGACCGAACCATGCAGAAGGCTCGCCTCTAGGACCACCATCTAATCAGGAGGTGTCCTCACTAGGCGGAAAACTCGGGTGACTGCCTCAAGCCAGTCATCAGCTGTATGGGGGTCTGGATCACCCCGAAACCTCAGATGTCGCTGCCTCTGGAACTCGTGGAGTGCACTCATCCTGCGTGAAACCTCATCCTACACTGCCGGCACAACCAGTTGCTCGACAGGTGGCGGATCAACTAGTAGACCACCTGGAGGTGCAACCTCAGAACCAGCACCCTGGTCCACAACCTCTGCACGGGGCGGATCGTCACCACAATCCCGCTGCGGAACCCTCGCTGGCTGTCGTCGTGGAGACATCTTGAAATAAATTCAACATGCACCACAGTCAAAGAGTATATCTGGAGAGCTGACTCAAGAAGGACAAGGAAAACCCAAAAACCCCGTCCTATATGATGCATTTACCGTTATGTCCCTGCGACCAGTGTACGAATGTCCCGAGTCGAGAGGACGGTTATCAGAGTCCTAGTGTATGGATACGTCAGCCACCGCACCAAAACTGGAATCCCTGGCCAGAAAGCTAAACTCGAAACATCCTAACACTGCCGTTATGAAACCTGAACCAAACTCACAGCTAGACAAGCAACGCTCTGAGATCCCAAAGGAGGAACCTCCTCTGATACCACTCTGTCACGACCCGACCCATCGGGGCTCGATCCGTGACTTCCCAAGCCCGCCTCAAATAGGTCAGGGGATGGAGACCAGCACCGAGTAGGCTATCACACACATGGGATGCATTATCCTAAGGTACATGTACACATGCATCCACATACACCTCCATGCAACAGTGCAAAGATATATAAAACTGAAAAGAAAATGCATGCATACACTATCCCACAACCAGAGTACAGTAGAAGTACAAAGGAAAAAACAGGGCCCACCAAAAGTAAACTACAAAAGCACGTCCAACCTGCTCTGAAGAAGGGAAACGCTACCACAAACACCTTCATAAAGCTCCCTCAGCACAGCACCAGCAAAACCCCGGTCAGTCTCGCTCACTCAGCTCCGCCTGCTCCGGGTCTTCCTGGGACTCCATTGAAAGGTTTGTGGTCTGCACAAGACACAAACATGTACAGGAAAAGCCCGTGCAGGGGTGAGTATAAACATACTCCGTAGGCAGCCCAAAAACCGAAAACCAAAGAGAGAAATTGAAAGGCAACAGTCCGCTCATCCCAGGCAGAGGGATCCCAGACGAGAGAGAAAATCCATCTCATGACCATCCTCGGCTAAACACAACTAGTCAGCTCAGCTTAGGTGTATTCCCATACATACACCTTGAACAAACCAGATACACCCAGCTCACGCACCAAGCCACAAGAGGTATCGACCTCATCACCAGAAACAGTCCACAACCCGAAGACTATACCACACGATCACTGTTATCCCAGATGACACTCATCCGAGAGATACACTCCATTGGGTTTCTCTCAAACCTCTGAGACGCTCACCTGAGAGATCACGCTCATCGGTTGGCATCACAGAGGATAACTCACCGAAACAACATAACCACCAAACTCCTCAGATAGGGGATCCCCGCTAGGGTCTGCTAGGGGATACCAAAACCCACTCCGGTATACATAGCTCACAGATAGGGGATCACTCCCAGGGTCCCCTGGGGGATACCACGACCCGATCTGGCATACGTAGTTCTCACAGATAGGGGATCACACCCAGGATCCGCTGGGGGATACCACAACCCGATCTGGTGCTCGACAGAAGCACATCACTCAAATAGAGGATCATCGCCCAAATAAAGGTGGTCACAACGATACCGGAACCCTATCTAATATAACTCATGATGTAGGGGATCGAACTGACGATGCCGCAACCCTACCGAAACCACGTGCTGAGTAGGGGATCGCATAACCAACGATACCGCAACCCTACCGACACCAAGCGCTGCGTAGGGGATCGTATAACCAACGATACCACAACCCTACTATAAACCTCATGCTGAGTAGGGGATTGTATACACGACAATACTACAACCCTACTACAAACCTGATGCTGAGCAGGGGATCGTATACCCGACGATGCCACAACCCTACTGAGCACGACTCACAACGTAGGTGATCATATTCCCGATGATGCCACAAACCCTACAGGGTTAACCTGCTAGATAGGGGATCACCGCCTGTAGAGACCCGAAACCTGATGTACATGGAAATTACATTACTTTTGCAGAATACTTAGTACATAACAAAAACACACACAAAAGGACCGTAATAGTTAGTGTCTTTGGAAACTCGGAATATAATCTTCTAATCGTGGTGAAAGATCTTCAACATCTCCCATAGAGATATTCTTTTTTTTTCTAAACCTAAATCCTTTCTTTATGTCCCGGGGAAAAGAAAACATAAATGGGTGAGCTCAAATGCTCAGTAAGGGTAAACAAAAGAAATATCAATCACGTCATATTCATAAGAACATACCTTTTGGAAATCTTAACCTGTAAAAGAGATCATAATTTCATAACATGGGATAAATCATAGTAGTGAAATGTAATCCCAATAATCATAACTTAAAACATGAAACTTTGTGGCATACACACATAATCATAGAGAATCATTTCTTGTTAGTCAAGACTCATTGCCACAACTATCTTAGTGGACAAAGTCCCTTTCTGAACCGAGTTCATTCTTCGTTTCAGTCCTGTTTCACTGAACCGGTATAACCTACCGTTCTAGCCATGTCTATCTCATGAGATATAAAATCATTACCCAATGCATTGGAGGGATATATAGGTCCCACCCATCTCATAATGATACCATTCTTATGTGTGCCACAAAATCTTAAATCATACATCATTGTATAACCCATGTAGTAAAAATGGGATTCTTAAACAACATGACATCATAAAACAATTCATATAAGATAAAAGAATTCATAAAAATAATTCCATCACAAAATAATCAAATCAATGTAATAATAGGGATAGAAACATAACCCTATATTATCTTTAATGGAAAATAATTTTGATAAAACACTTGAACTCCATTCTTGAGGAAATATCCTTTTTACTTCAAAAACATTTTTCCTTTCTTAACATGTCATACAATTTTAAACTAAAAGAAGTTGATTAAAAATAAACTTGAAAACTTTTAAAGGAATATTCTTGGAAATATTGTTTTAAAAATCCATTCATACCGTATAAGTTAAAAAAACATTCTTCTCGTACTTTTGTCAGAAAAGTCAAAAAGTACCTCATACGAAAAACGAAAAAAGATTCCTTTCATATCTTTTACTAAAAACTCACCGAAGGGTAAAATTGGATTAAAAAAATTGTATAAGGATATAAATATTACATATTGGGGAAACATGGATGTGGATGATAAAATACACCCCAGTAAATGCCAAGGTATAAACAATCTCGGATAAAAATGAGATTGTGATATTTCCCTTACCTTAGGTCCGATTTGATTCATATGTGTCCGAACCTACTGTATAATGATTTAAATAATGTCATTGACTTATTCCAGAATCATAATAATTGTTATGATATCATATATGGTTCACTTATGGCTTTATATTACCCGTTCTTTTGTAAATTCCATGTTAAAGAGCGTTTTGGGTAAAATTGTTTCATTTGTCGTCTGTGTTTTGACTTGTAATTATTTATATGATTACTTAGATCATGATTACTTAATTACAGAATATAAAACATGATTTATATATAATATATATTCATAATATACATATATATAATAATTCAGTAAATGGAAAGAAATACACCGTTCATGGAGATGGTAGGCCGTACATACGCATGAACGCTGTTTTCGTTTCCTTATTGAGTTGAATCGAATTAAGTAGATGAAATAGATATATATACAAATAAATATAGTATCATTATTATGTCATATATTTCATTATTACTTATTATATATACATTATAATCATTCATGAATGGTTAAAGTGGAGAATGAATCTCATCGCGTCGTGGAGACGGTAGTCCGTACGTACGCACGAGCGATGATATCATTCTAATGATCGTGGGACTGTATTGGAGTGTATGTATACTATTTCAGAATCAATATCACTTTAAATTAATCATATATAGTTATTATTTACACCATTATACCCATCCATGTAAGGTGGTGGTGGAAAATAGATTACACCACGGCGTGGAGACGTTATTCCGTACGTACGCATGCACAGTGATTTCCTTTTTCCGTAGGATGGATAAAAGGTTAATTAGAGTTGTTTAATATTTATAATAACATATCAGTATATAAAAAATACTGATGTTATTACTTTATCATGACAAAACTAAAGAAGAAGAAGTTGAAGAAGAAAGAAATTGAAAAAGATCGGTAATGGATATTACCTCTTTTTGGCGCGCCTTCACTTAACCTCCACTTAAAGAACTAAGGATGGTATTTGAAGAAGACCAGGACCTCTAGGATGATACTAGGGAAGTGTATAAGAGATTTTGGCAGGGGTTGGCAGAGCTTGAATGCTCAAATTGGTGTGAGGAGGAGAGGGAGGAGATGCCCTTTTATAAGGGAGGAGAGGGGCACCTTTGGGAAAACTAAAAATATTATTTTATTATAAAGTCAAGTTCGGTTTTAAATAGCTCCAAATTGATATATTTCGAAGATAAGGTGGGGATGGGTCGAAATACTCTCATCCAATAGAATTTATACAAGTTTAGGTATCAACATTAACCTTATCATTTAGATTTAACTTTAAGTTAGATAATTTAACTTTTACCGTGTCTTCTTGTTTTCTTACACTATAAGGTTAATAAACTTACTATATCAATCCAAACGAACCCCAAGTTGTTTATTATTAATATATCTATTCTTATATAAGTAATTTGGCTGAACCTTATATTTTTAGGAATTAAATAACAATTAATAATATAATATTTGTTTTAAAAACTAATTTATGTCAATTTTGACACTATTTGGTACATGATTTTTATGAAATTCATAACAGAATGATAAGTTCTAAACAAGTTACTTATATCAAAAATAACATATCATATTAACCTATAAAATTAATGTAAGTCATAAAAAGTCTCAAATTACATTTATTTGGGCATTTATAACATCAATTATGTTAATATTTCATTAATAAGACAATTACTGCATCATCTTTGTGTCATAATAAATGATAATTATTTAATCCCTAAAAATTCTAAATAAATTCCTATGATTTGGATAATTGTATTAGATTTCTGGAGACTATTCATGTTCAAAGTTTAATGAAGTTTATCACTAAATTAAAATTATTATACTTATAAGATTTAAGAAAGTGACATGTTGTCACATTCTTTGGTTTTAATAATAATTAAATTCTTTTCATGGAAAAAAGTCCATAAAATGAATCTAATCCGACCATTAGGTTATATGGGTCTACTTTTAGCCATCCAATAGGATTTGTCCAAGTGTTAGGGTAATTTTATAATCTTATATTTACTCTTAATTACCCGATTTACCTTTAACTATAGTAAATAAAAGTTACCGTAGTTACTATTCACAATGCCCAAAAATAAAAAGTAGCTTATTAACATAATTTGGACCCACTGATTCCAAATATGGGATCCATTTTTCTAAATTCAATACAGAAAATATGCAGAAATTAAATTAAAATTAATCCCATTGTCGAAAGAAAACGGGTTTTTCTTTAAAACATTGCAAAAGATTGAATTGATTTAACCTACGAATTCAAGGTAAAATCAATGATAATGACATACATTATATTAAATGGTAAAAATATATTCTATTTATACTTTAAAACCATTAATTATTATAATTTAACCACATAAGATATTACGATGAAAAAAGTTGTTTTTAATTAAAATATAGCCTGTTCTTACTATTCATTAAAATATGAAAGTTATCGGAAAAATATCAAAAATTTATCTAATGTAAATTTTTATATCCTGATTCAAAAGAAGAATTTTATTTTGTCAAATTGAACATATAAACATGTCCAAAACTAGATTTAAAGTGGGTGTTCCATCAAAAGGCGGCAAAACTGTATTTTTTGAAAAATACTTATTTTACCCGAAAAATTTATTTTGTTCTTATACCATGTACTAGAAAATGTGTAAGATGAATAATAATGTTATAAAATTCAAAATTTAGTTAATACTATTCATAACGGCTAGTTCTTGACAATATTATAATAATATATCGTTGTTTATTAAAACCCGGTATTGCGTACAACACACGCTATCGAGGAAGGTCGCGATTGCATGTAATGCAAGCCAAGTCAGGGTTGTGTGTTGTGAAAGAATCCTTAGTTGTTTTGTATAACAGAATCCAACCATATTTCATTTATACTTTGAATATATATATATATATATATATATATATATATACTCAATGTTGCGTAGAATAACTGTTATCAAAATTGTGTGTAACACGATCCAAGACTAGTGTTGCGTATACTGTAAGATAATACGGTGTTGCCTATAGCGCAAGGTAATCTTGGTGTAGAATAAAACAAAATACATTAATGAAATTAAAAGAATATTTTTCATAAAATCTCGTGGTGTTACATTCTACCCCCTTAAAATGAATTTCACCCTCGAAATTCGTCGGGGTTATAAATGGTTTACTACTCGAAAGTTTGTTTAATAGAAACCCACATCGTAAAAAAGAATACCAAAACATGGCTTTAAAAACTAAAGTATGAAATGTAACAGTTACCCAAATTAACTCATCACTGGGTTTCCACGTAGGATAACATAGGTGAAAATATGGATATGGAAGAAAAATCTAACCATCAAGTTCTGATGGAGAGTGGTAGAGAACATGGCTATAAAAAAGCCAACAATTGAAAAGACATAAATTTGTGATGATATAGGGTACCATCTGATTCATCAGATATAAGATCATTAGGACAACATTTTTGGTTTTCAAGATCATTTCTCTAAAATTGATGAAATTGGAATTAGAAGAAATACTTTCATGATTTAGTTTCACCGTTGGTCATTCTTTGGACAATTTCCACTTCATATCTTAAAGAAATGAAGTTGAATTTGTCATTCATGATGTGTTAGCAGACCATGTGATAGAATGATGGGTCATTCCCTCTGTCTCAAACAAAAGGTTAGAAAAGTTATCAATAAATACATAAGTCCATCTATAGTGAGGTTAATCATATATGGTTCCTAAAATGGACTTATAATTTATATATCATACTTCTTAATATAATAAAACTAGTTTATACTAAACATGGACTTCTTGTAGGCCAGTGGTAGGCGATAAAGGCCAGTCGCACTTCGGTTGTGGGTTAGATTCCCATGGCCTTGTCCGACGCGATGGGTTGCCGCCCGTCCTGCAGGTTGTCATTTTTCTAAAACTACATTAATATACCTTCTCATCAATAATATCGAAAAAAAGTTCTATCTTTAAACAATACTAACTTATGTCTAACATAATCCATTCAAATCTTTAGTCTTATCTAAAATACTTCGGCCCAAGATCATAGTATAGAGAAAATGATCACGTGAATGCCATCATTTATCCCTCATATATCTTGTTCGTCACATTCCAGTCATGTGAATACCATAATCATGTAATCTCTTGAAAAATGAATACCCATTGAATCTTAGTGAAAACATGAGTGCTGTCAAAAGATAACTCTTTCCACATACCAAAATCCTCAAAAATCTATATACTTAGTCCTTATATCAATCATGAGCTCATGAATCCTGTCAAACATTTCATTTTTCCTTATCCCTTCATTATGCGCATATCATCTTTTTTCTTAAAATATCTCAATCACTTTCCATGGTTACCGGTAACATAAAATTATTGAAAACCACAATAGACTAATACAAAAATATTCTAATAAGCCATAAAAGTACCTCAATAACATTATTCTTGAATAACAATACATAAACACTTCAATCCATCCTCTTCAATGATTGTCTTGGAATAATTCATTCCTTGATTTAGATGTAACTTTTTAGGTCAGGGAATTGAGTTAGGTAATGCCCATGTTCTCCACAAATAAGACATTGAACTCCATAACAGTCTGTCACTCTATGACCCTTTTCTCCACACAGATAACATATGTCCCTCCATTTGAGGTATTCCTCGAGGTTCTTCTTCCCTTCTTTAGAAATATCAATCTTCCTTTCTTTATTCTCCTCCACATGCGAACATGTATAAAAGTCTATCTTCCACTTATTTGATGAATTAGGCATACCACTAAATTTTACCTTGTTAATCATATATCGCGATGACTGATTCGGCATAATCACAATATCTTTCTCTCTAGGCATTACACAATTTTGTCACAAATTTGTCCATTGGATTCAATGTTAACCGAATTCCTTCTGGTTCCATCCATTAACTAAAACACAAAAATAATTCTGTGAGATGCAAAAATCATGCTAGAGAAAACAACATAGTAAAGGGGGAGTACCCTCAATATCTAACATCTTAGGTTAAATTCTAAGATCGTTACCGTAGTTCGTATACTTATCCTTAGGGACATCCCTAGACATACCTTAGAGATATCTCTAGGGATCTCACTAACGTTTTCGCATCCTAGTTTCCAAAGGTTGACTAAACCTTTCCTCTGGTACCAACTGTAGAGACCCGAATCCTGACATACATGTACATTACATTACTTTTGCGGAATACTTAGTACATAACAAAAACACACACACAAGGACCGTAATAGTTTAGTGTCTTTGGAACCTCAGAATATAATCTTCTAATCGTGGTGAAAGATCTTCAACATCTCCCATAAAGATATTCTTTTTTTTAAACCTAAATCCTTTCTTTATGTCCTGGGGAAAAGAAAACATAAAAGGGGGTGAGCTCAAATGCTCAGTAAGGGTAAAAAAAAGAAATATCAATCACGTCATATTCATAAGAACATATCTTTTGGAAATCTTAACCTTCAAAAGAGATCATAATTTTATAACATGGGATAAATCATAGTAGTTAAATGAAATCCAAATAATCATAACATAAAACATGAAACTTTGTGTCATACACACATAATCATAGAGAATCATTTCTTGTTAGTCAAGACTCATTGACAAGACTATCTTAGTGGACAAAGTCCCTTTCTAAACCGAGTTCATTCCACGTTTCATTCCTGTTTCACTGAACCGGTATAACCTACCGTTCCAGCCATATCTATCTCATGAGATATAAAATCTTTACCCAATGCATTTGAGGGAGATATAGGTCCCACCCATCTCATAATGATACCATTCTTATGTGTGCCACAAAATCTTAAATCATACATCATTGCATATCCCATGTAGTAAAAATGGGATTCTTAAACAAAATGACATCATAAATCAATTCATATAAGATAAAGGAATTCATAAAAATAATTCCATCACAACATAATCAAATCAATATAATAATATGGATAGAAACAGAACCCTATATTATCTTAGATGGAAAAATAATTTTGATAAAACACTTGAACTCCATTCTTGAGGAAATATCCTTTCTACTTCAAAAACATTTTTCCTTTCTTAACATGTCATACAATTTTAAACTAAAAGATGTTGATTAAAAATAAACTTGAAAACTTGTAAAGGAATATTCTTGGAAATATTATTTTAAAAATCCATTCATGCCGTATAAGTTAAAAAAACATTCTTCTCGTACTTTTGTCGGAAAAGTCAAAAAGTACCTCATACGAAAAATGACAAAAGATTCCTTTCATATATTTTACTAAAAACTCACCGAAGGGTAAAATTGGATTTAAACAATTGTAGAAGGATATAAATATTACATATTGGGGAAACATGGATGTGGATGATAAAATACACCCCAGTAAATGCCAAAGTATAAACAATCTCGGATAAAAATGAGATTGTGATATTTCCCTTACCTTAGGTCCGATTTGCTTCGTATGTGTCTGAACCTCCTGTATAATGATTTAAATAATGTCATTTACTTATTCCATAATCATACTAATTTTTATGATATCATATATGGTTCACTTATGGCTTTATATTACCCGTTCTTTTGTAAATTCCATGTTAAAGAGCGTTTTGGGTAAAATTGTTTCATTTGTCGTCCGTGTTTTGACTTGTAATTATTCATATGATTAATTAGATCATGATTACTTAATTCCAGAATATAAAACATGATTTATATATAATATATATTCAGAATATACAAATATATAATAATTCAGTAAATGGAAAGAAATACACCGTTCATGGAGACGGTAGGCCGTACGTACGCATGAACGCTGTTTTCGTTTCCTTATTGAGTTGAATGGAATTAAGTAGATGACATACATATATATACACATAAATCCAGTATCATTATTATGTCATATATTTCATGATTACTTATTATATATACTTTATAATCATTCATGAATGGTTAAAGTGGAGAAAGAATCTCATCGTGTCGTGGAGACGATAGTCCGTACGTACGCACGAGCGATGATATCGTTCTCATGATCATGGGACTGTATTGGAGTGTATGTATACTATTTCAGAATCAATATAACTTTAAATTAATCATATATAGTTATTATTTACACCATTATACCCATCCAAGTAAGGTGGTGGTGGAAAATAGATTACACCACGGCGTGGAGACGGTATTCCGTATGTACGCACGCGCGGTGATTTCTTTTTTCTGTAGGATGGATAGAAGGTTAATTAGAGTTGTTTCATATTTATAATAACATATCAGTATATAAGAAATACTGATGTTATTACTTTATCATGAAACAACTAAAGAAGAAGAAGTTGAAGAAGAAAGAAATTGAAAAAGATCGGTAATGGATATTACCTCTTTTTGACGCGCCTTCACTTAACCTCCACTTAAATAACTAAGGATGGTCTTTGAAGAAGACCAGGACCTCTAGGATGATACTAGGGAAGTGGAGAAGATATTTTGGCAGGGGTTGGCCGAGATAGAAGGCTCAAATTGGTGTGAGGAGGAGAGGGAGGAGGTGCCCTTTTATAAGGGAGGAGAGGGGCACCTTTGGGAAAACTAAAAATATTATTTTATTATAAAGTCAATTTCGGTTTTAAATAGCTCAAAATTGATATATTTCGAAGATAAGGTGGGGATGGGTCGAAATCCTCTCATCCAATAGAATTTAGACAAGTTTAGGTATCAATTTTAACCTTATAATTTAGATTTAACTTTAAGTTTGATAATTTAACTTTTACAGTGTCTTCTTGTTTTCTTACAGTATAAGGTTAATAAACTTACTATATCAAGCCTAACGAACCCCAAGTTGTTTATTATTAATATATATATCCCTATCTAAGTCATTTGGCCGAACCTTAGATTTTTAGGAATTAAATAACAATTAATAATATAATATTTGTTTTAAAAACTAATTTATGTCAATTTTGACACTATTTGGTACATGATTTTTATGAAATTCATAACAGAATGATAAGTTCGAACAAAGTTACTTATATCAACAATAACATGTCATATTAACCTAAAAAATTAATTTAAGTCATAAAAAGTCTCAAATTACATTTATTTGGGCATTTATAACATCAATTATGTCAATATTTCATTAATAAGACAATTACTGCATCATCTTTGTGTCATAATAAATGATAATTATTTAATCCCTAAAAATTCTAAATAAATTCCTATGATGTATATAATTGTATTAGATTTCTGGAGACTATTAATTTTTGCAGTTTCATGAAGTTTATCACAAAATAAAATTATTATACTTATAAGATTTAAGAAAGTGACATGTTGTCACATTCTTTGGTTTTAATAATAATTAAATTATTTTCATGGAAAAAAGTCCATAAAATGAATCTAATCCGACCCTTAGGTTATATGGGTCTACTTTTAGTCTTCCAAAAGGATTTTTCCAAGTTTTAGGGTAATTTTATAATCTTATATTTACCCTTAATTACCCGATTTACCTTTAACTATAGTAAATAAAATTTACCGTAGTTACTATTCACAATACCCAAAAATAAAAAGTAGCATATTAACATAATTTGAACCCACTGATTGAAAATATGGAATCAATTTTTACAAATTCAATACACAAAAGATGCAGAAATTAAATTAAAATTAATCCCGTTGTCTAAAGAAAACGGGTTTTTCTTTAAAACATTGCTAAAGATTGAATTGATTTAACCTACGATTTCAAGGTAAAATCAATTATAATGACATACATTATATTAAATGGTAAAAATATATTCTATTTATACTTTAAAACCATTCAATATTATAATTTAACCACATAAGATATTATGATGAAAAAAGTTGTTTTTAATTAAAATATAGCGTGTTTTTACTATTCATTAAAATATGAAAGTTATCGGAAAAATATCAAAACATTATCTAATGTAAATTTTTATGTCCTGATTCAAAAGAAGAATTTTATTTTGTCAGATTGAACATATAAACATGTCAAAAACTAGATTTAATGTGGGTGCTCCATCAAAAGGCGGCAAAACTGCATTTTTTGAAAAATACTTATTTTACCCGAAAAAATTATTTTGTTCTTATACCATGTTCTAGAAAATGTGTAAGATGAATAATAATGTTATAAAATTCAAAATTTAGTTAATACTATTCATAACGGCTACTTCATGAAAATATTATAATAATATATCGTTGTTTATTAAAACCCAGTATTGCGTACAACACACGCTATCGAGGAAGGTCGCGATTGCGTGTAATGCAAGACAAGCCAGGGTTGCGTGTTGTGAAAGAATCCTTCGTTGTTTCGTATAACAGAATCCAACCATATTTCATTTATACATTGAATATATATATATATATATATACTCAATGTTGCATAGAATAACTATTATCAAAATTGTGTGTAACATGATCCAAGAATAGTATTGCGTATACTGCAAGCTAATACGGTGTTCCGTATAGCGCAAGGTAATCTTGGTGTAGAATACAACACAAAACATTAATGAAATTAAAAGAATATTTTTCATAAAATCTCTGGGTGTTACACCGCCCGTGGATAAATGGTCACAGCGATACCAAGAACCTGATCTAGGGAAAAGATGCTAGAGGATCCTGCTCCGGGCCCACCAGAGGGATGCCACAACTCTAACAGTTTAAACATCCCATCAAGAGGATCACAAACCTATACGAAGGTTGTGATGCCGCGTGAACCCTCGTCGGAACGAACCAAGGGAGCACCCTCAACCACTGCTGGTCCAAACGTCGCTAACCCGAGCGACCCGCAACAAAACCTCACTCCGCACCTCCAAGGCCGATACCTAGGCCACCATCGCGATTGATGCGAAAAAACACGCAGTATAGGCTGCTTACTCGCCCGAAATGGAGCACCGGTGAAAAAGGTACTATTCCCCATAGCTAGCTCGTGTGGGGCCTACACAACGATCCCGAAACCCATCGAGCGGACCATACCACGACGATCCCCTTAGAAAAACAAGCGGAATCGACTACTCGCTCGTCCAAAACGGACACCCGGTGAAAAAGGGTACTATTCACCGAAGCCAGCTCAGATGGGGCCCACGCCTCAATCCCGAAACTCTTCAAATGGATCACACCGTTGCGATCCTCTCTGAAAGGCACACATGATCTACTACTCATCCATCAAAAACGGACTTCTGGTGCGAAAGTTGCGTTTCTCCGAAAATGCCAGAAACCCACCCTCGTAGGGCCCGCACCCCGTTCAAAGTCCCAACACCTGGAAACCATATCAAAAAGTCCATTGTACCATCAGGGTCTCAACGCCATTGACGGCACGTCATTCGGATGCTCCGGGTAGAAGTTACAACGGCCCGAAGTCGTAAAATAATAAAATATAATTATTTTATTCGACATTTCAAGCCCCCGGGCCAAAAACCCGACTCACAAAATTCTCAAAGTGAGTTCAAAAGGTCCGTCTTGACGCAAGGAACACATCTCCACAAACGGCTCACAAATCGGAGTTACAGTTTATGAGTTACAGGGGTTTAAAGAACCCCCAAAAAAATCTGGCCGGACCACCGCAGGGTCACCGGAAACCACCGTGTCGCCGCTGCGCCGCCGTGGAACTCACCGGATTCCGCCATGGCCGCCGTGGGTCTCACCGGAAAAGCGGGTTTTCGTCGGAAAACTTCCGGGAGCCATCGGGAGCACCCCGGTGCTCCAAATTCAGATCCGAAAAAAGTTTCGAAAAGCTCGGGACCTGAACTACACAAACCTTATGACGATTTGAAGTAAAACAACGCATAAATGGGGTATGGGATTTTAAAACACAAACTGCCTTCCTTGCGGGTGAAACGCCGAAGCTTCGGGTGCAGAACAACACCTGCGACGCGCTGGAGCTCGATCTGCTGACGATCGGCGCTGGAAACGGACGCCCAGAGCTTGATTTGATGAAGAAACGGAGGAGGGGGAGGGTTTCGTCCAGCGCCTACACGTACAAGGTGAAGGAGGGGGAGTGATTGATTTATTTTATTTTATTTTTTAATTAAAAGAACTTCATTTTAACTCCCCCGCCAACTCGCCTCCGACCCGGCACCCAGCGCCGACTAAAATTATGTCGTGCCTCGGGTAAACACGGTGTTATGAACGCAATGGTGGAATCAAAATTGCGATCTGAGACTCCATTCGGAAGTTATTCGAGCCAGTGCTCGTAAATAAACTTTTCCATTTATTTACGAAAATTCCCCTGGTGGCGCTATCCACCACAGACCCGCGCCCGCAAAGTTTACACCCTGCCTAGGGTAAACGGCACGTTCTGGACGCAACCGTGCCCTCATAATCCCGTTATGAGCTACCTTTTAGAAGATATCATACCTCCGCCACGTGCATAGTATAAAAAAACTTAATATTTTTATAAAATTTATTCCGACACACTGGGCCTTGGAATCGCACGTCGTCTTCGCGCCTAGCTATGGAATTCTTCGTAGAAATATTCCAATGCCTGACAGCGCCAAAAACCCGAGTCGCTACAATTGGCATCAGTGGATAAACAAGTTTTCTATGTCAAATACCAACTGTGACCTGAATTTTGTGTCATAGTTGAAGTAATTCCAAGAACTATTTTTGATGATGGTGATGATGGAATTAATACTTTCCCTATTGCCATTGGAACCAATCCATTTATTTCTTTTGATGGCTCTAATACATCAATTGTCAGAGTTGATTGTGAATCTGAAGTTATGGTGGAAAATATATAGAATCATCCATCCGTGTTCTCAATTCTTTTGGTTTACCTCAAGTTAGGTTATTAAGGTTGGTACTATTCAAATTGATTTAATATTGATTAAAAATATGTCATATCGAATTTTACCGTTATGTGCATTTTCAATGTTTATTGTATGGAATTTTTATTTGAATTGCATTTTGTAATTTGGAATTGAACTGTATTTAAAACTACGAAACCAACATTTCTAACTTGGTGAACATTTCAATGCCTCAATTGTGATTTGTATAAAATTTGTATGACTCTATGACCTCTCTTTAACATTTTACATGGTAATGAACATGATGGTTTGTATTATTATACAAAACATGTATTGAAACCTGCATCATCTACCTGAGCTAAAGAAATTAAATTTTTCCTTAATTTTGGCAACTGCTTCCCCACTTATGAATTTGGTAGAATCAATGTTCCATGATTTTAATAGACTTATGACACTTAGTAAATAATCATCCTACTAAAAATTAAATTTCTTTATTACATCTTGTATGATTTATTGACTTCATTATATATTTGTTCAAGCTCACCTAAAACAATGGTTAGTTAAATTATCCATGTATCCCCCATATTCGCTCTTATTTATTTTGTTTTTTGCGTTACACATTAGTTATCCTTTTGTATTTACTTCCATATTATTTTTAAAATGCAGGAAAATGAAACTAATTGAATAGAGGTGATGAAAAAAGATTATAGACCATAGTAATCGCATGGTTGAGCTGGGCATTCCACCACTAGTGCCTACAGTGAGTATTTTATTTCGAATATATTTATTTAAATAATATATAATGTCATGTGATTAATTTTTTTAATAATTTTTTAGGATCCATCTATTTGGTGACATTTATTTGATGAGAATCCTAGTAGTGGTCCCAGTACTCGGGGTGTTCGTACGAGGGGGGGGGGGGGGTGGTACAGGAGCTAGACGATCTGTTCGGCATACCTGATTAGACCCTGCCCCTCCCACTAATACACCATCCATCCCAAATTTTGATCCCAATGTACCGTTAGGGACACACATGATATTTAGCCATCCCATGTTTTCACCACCCTTTACATCTGTGCGTCCTCACCCTTTTGTACCATATCTGATGATGATGCCCACTCCCCATCCTACATTTGGCCAGCCTTCCCTGTCGTCTTCATTTACTTCTACTTCCTTCTCTCCGAGATTTTTTATTCCATCTTCTTCGACTACTGCTCCACTAGAGTCTATCCCTGCAGAGTATACATTGGGACCCACTCCATCTGTATAGGGTGTTCCTTTAGTTTTTGCAGATCCAGCGGCTCCCATTGATCACATTACTGTAGGTATACTTATACAACCCTAACAAATTGTTACACCATTATTTTTTTATCATAACATGTATTGATAAAATATTTGTTTTTTTCATAACAGATACATCTAATTATAGGAGGCGGGGGCAAGGGGCGTACACACATGCGTTCGGTGTGGAACCGCCACACGTATTTGATGGTGGACTACATTGATGACAGTCAAATGATTGAAAAATCAGGGCAGTAATGTCGGAGTTTTTTGGAAACGCTTTCCAAATACTCCGACATCATTCATGTCCACCTGCTCTCAGGGAGACAAATGCCAAATGAAGTCAAGGATAATGCTTGGGCAGAGATGTGGGTAAAAAAATTTGTTGTATTTAAAGAAAAATATGATTTTTTTTATTTATATGAATTAATATTTTGGTGTCAACTGCGGTTTAATTTCCCCAATGGTGAGGGTGCACAACCAGCATGTATATAGGATTTAGGCGAGCTTTGGAGAGCTTATAAGAATGAGTTGTACATTGTATGACCAGCTATAGTGGGAACAATGTTATAGTCAGTCCCTATCATGGATGATTGTCCATTAGAATAGTACCAACATATGATTACTCATAGGAAGACTAGCCAATTTACAGTATTAATTAAATTCGAGATATTTAAATGAAAATTTTCATGCTTTCCATTAATACTAATTATTGAATTTTATTTAGGATGCATCTAGAAGAAATAAAAGAAACAATGATGCTAAGAAATACATCCAAACATTGGGATGTTCTACGATTCCAGATCATGAGAGACAATAGGTATGACAATTTATAATCTTTCTCTATGACTTGAAATTTCTATTTATTCCTCCATAATTTATTCGATTTCTGAAGTTGTTATATAATTTTAGTTATGAAATTACTATGTTTTTTTGTTATCCTATTTTTAATTAAGGTTTTATACATTCAATGTCATTTTAGAGGCATAAATTGAATATAGAAGGATGTGTGCCTTGAGAAAAACTGTTTATCTCGAGTAGAAAGAAGAAAGATGAAAGTGTGGTTAATGAACCCACTCAGAAGAAGATTGTAAGTTTTAATTTGTAGATTTTAAATTTTAGTCTCTATTTTTTAACTTAGTAATCTATTTATATTTGTAATAGAATGATTTAGAGGCCCTTGATTCCCAAGAACCTAACAATTTTGGGCCAAACAATCACTTACATTAGGAGTTGGGAGATGAGCACCCTGGTAGAGTACGCTGTCGACCAGGGAAGAGTATAGTTTCGATGAGGTATTGGCCCTCCTCAGGTATGATTTTTAGTTCCACAGAGTTGCCTCAGGTTAAGGCACTAGAAGAATAGGCTAAAAAAGGGCCACAGAGACGTCAGAACAGTCTTCTTGGGAGAACACTACATTTTATGAAACTTATGGAAGTTTTACATCCAACACTTTTACCAGAGGCCAGCACTGCTTGTGATGAATATATGTCATCGATGAATTCTATATATGGTACATTAGGTGGCAGTTCTAGTAGTGGTTGAGATGATGGTGAGGAGGTGGCCGAGGTAGAAGAGGAGGAGGGTGAGTAGGAGGCTGAGGCAGAGGAGGAGGCTAAGGAGGAGGCTGAGGAAGAGGAGGAGGGAAATGAAAAGGCTGAGGCTGAGTATGAGGTTGAGGAGGAGAGTAGAGACGATGATGGGGATGATGATGAGGATGAGGGTGAGGGTGATGATGACAGTGATGATAGTGATGGTGATGAAGGATAGATTGATCCATTACATTTTTGGCTTATATTACTGACCTTCGATGTTTATTGATTATTTGTTCCTGAATATATATGTGCTTAGCTAGGTCACATTATCTTTATTTTTTATCTATTTTAATGAAATTGTAATTTTTTAGTGGAATTTAGAAAATTGATGGTCTGATTAGAAGTTGATATATTGAAATTATTTTTTTAACCATGAAATAATTTGCTTATAAAATATGTAAATACCATCCCTTGTGTCCAGGAGAGCCCCAAGACAACCCCATGGGAAGCCCCCCCACCCTCCTCCCTCGACCCCGAAAAACCCCCAGATAGCCCCCCAGATAGCCCCCTAGACAGCACCTCGGACAGCCCCTCACCCTCCTCCCTAGACCTCGGACAGCCCCCCGGACAACCCCCACCCATCTCCCTGGACCTCGAACAGCCCCCTCCTCCCTGGACCCTGGACAGCCCCCCACCATCCTCAATGGACCCCATACACCCCCTGAACAACCCCCCGGATTTCCCCCCTGATAGCCCGCACCCTCCTCCCTGGACCCCAGACAACCCCCAGACAGCCCCTCATACAACCCCCCCAACTGCACCCTAGACCCCGGACAGCCCCCGGACAACCCCCTGGACAGCCTCATGGACAGCCCCTGGACATCCTACCCACCCTCCTCCCTAGACCCCGGACATCCCCCCTCCTCCCTGCACCCCTGGACAGCCCCCCACCCTCCTCTCCGGACCCCAAACAGCTCCACGGACATCCCCCTAGATATCCCCCATGACAACCCCCAGACAGCCCCCCACCCTCTTCCCTGGACCCCGGACAGCCCCCCTCCACCCTGGACCCCGAACTACCCCTCGACTAGACATCCCAACATTGGGAGACTGGTGATTCGGAAGATATAAAACATCACTACAATTCATGAAAGGCTAAGGACCACCTACCTTGATTCTAGAGACAATCACACACTTAATTCGACGTCCTGGATCCCAATCTAAGCTCTCTTTAAAATGGACACCCTTTTAAGTAAAAACAACTGGCATACGGAAAACTGCCCAAACTTATTTGTATTGTGTTGATACTTTATCACAAGGATCCATGAGTCATTTATAATATGTAAGAGTCAACCCTGCCTCAATCCGAGACACGTTGTGGTCAGTACCACTCAAAGTGTCTCACTTTTATTTGAAATGGACAACATTTTAAGTGAAAACAATAACTGACATATTGAAAACTGAACAAATGCATTCATATTCTATTGATACTTTCGGAAAAGTATCCTTGGGTCATATGTGACATGTAAAAGTCAACCCCACCTCAATCCAAGGCATTATGTGGCCAGTATCACTCGAAGTGTCTTTCTTTTGTTTAAAATGGACACCCTTTTATGTAAAAACAATTGGCATACAGAAAACTGACAAAACGTATTGGGATTGTGTTGATACTTTAGCACAAGGATCCATTGGTCATTTTTGACATTTATGTGTTTACCCTGCATCAATCCAAGGAACGTTGTGGCAGTTACCACTCAAAGTGTCTCACTTTTATTTGAAATGGACAAAATTTTAAGTGAAAACAACAACTGGCATACGAAAAACTAACTAACCACATTTTGATTATGTTGATACATTATGACAAGGATCCATGGGTCATATGTAACGTGTATGAGTCAACCCACCTCAATATGAGGTACAATGTGTCCAGTATCACTCGATGTGTCTTTCTTTTATTTAAAATGGACACCCTTTTAAATAAAAACATCTGGCATACGGAAAACCAACAAAACATATTCGGATTGTGTTGATACATTATAAAAATGATCCATGGGTCATTTTTTATGTTTATGAGTCAACCCTTCCCCAATCCGAGGCACGGTGTGGATGGTACCACTCAAAGTGTCTCACTTTTATTTGAAATGGACAACATTTTAAGTGAAAACAACAACTGACATATGAAAAACTGAACAAATGCATTCAAATTATATTGATACATTAGGAAAAGGATGCATGGGTCATATGTGATGTGTAAGAGTCATCCCTGCCTCAATCTGAGGCACATTATGTCTAGTATCACTCAAATTGTCTTTCTTTTGTTTAAAATGGACACCCTTTTAAGTAAAAACAACTGGCAGACAGAAAACCAACCAAACACATTCATATTCAATTGATACTTTAGGAAAACAATCCATGGGTCATTTTTGACGTGTAAGAGTCAACACTGCATCAATCTAAGGCATAGTGTGGCCGGTACCACTCAAACTATCTCACTTTTATTTGAAATGGACAGGATTTTAAGTGAAAACAACAACTTGTATACAAAAAACTGACCAAATGCTTTCTGATTGTATTGATACTTCAGGAAACTAATCCATGGGTCATTTGTGATGTTTATGATTCAACAACTCCTCAATATGAGGCATTGTGTGGCTGTAATCAATCAAAGTGTCACTCTTTTGTTTGAAATGGACACTGTTTTAAGTAAAAACAACAGACATACAGAAAACTGACCAAACATATTCTGATTGTGTTGATACTTTAGCACACGGATCCATGGGTCATTTGTGACGTGTATGAGTGAACCCCGCCTCAATATGAGGCACGATATTACTAGTACCACTCAAAGTGTCTCACCTTTATTTGAAATGGACAACATTTTAAGTAAAAACAACATCTGGCATATAGAAAACAAACCAAACGCATTCGGATTGTGCTGATACTTTTGGAAAATTATCCATGGGTCATATGTGATGTGTACAAGTTAGCCTCATCTCAATCTAAGGCACAGTGTGTCCGATATCACTCGAAGTATCTTTCTTTTGTTTAAAATGGACACCCTTTTAAGTAAAACAAATTGGCATACAGAAACCAACCAATCATATTAGGATTGTGTTGATAATTTATTACAAGGATCCATGGTTAATTTTTGACTTGTACGCATCAACCCCACCTCAATACGAGGCACGGTGTGGATGGTACCACTCAATGTGTCTCACTTTTATTTGAATTGGACAACATTTTATGTGAAAACAATATCTGGCATATGAAAAACTAACCAAACACATTCGTATTCTATTGATACTTTTGGAAAACGATACATGGGGCATTCGTGACATATTAGAATCAATATCGCCTCAATATGAGGCATGGTGTGGCCAGTACCACTCAAATTGTCTCACTTTTATTTGAAATGGACAAGATTTTAAGTGAAAACAACAACTTGCATACAAAGAACCAACCAAACACATTCATATTCTATTGATAATTTAGGACACTGATCTGTGGGTCATTTTTGATGTTTAAGAATCAACGCTGCCTCAATCATAAGCATGGTGTGGTCGGTTCCACTCTAATTGTCTCACTTTTATTTGAAATGGACATGATTTTAAGTGAAAACAACAACTTGCATATGGAAAATGAACAAAACAATTTTTAATTGTATTGATACTTTAGGAAAATTATCCATGGGTCATTTGTGATGTGTATGAGTTAACCCCGCCTCAATCCGAGGCACGGTGTGGCCGGTATCAGTCAATGTGTCTCTCTTTTGTTTAAAATGGACCCAATTTTAAGTAAAAACAAAATACATTTTAAAAAATGAATAAAAATATTCTGATTGTGTTGATAATTTATCACAAAGATCCATAGGTCACTTTTGACGTGTACGAGTCAACCCCACCTCAATCCGAGGCACGGTGTGGCCTATACCACTCAAAGTGTCTCACCTTTATTTGAAATGGACAACATTTTAAGTGAAAACAACAACTGGCATACAGAAAACTAACCAAACACATTAGGTTTGTGTTGATAATTTAGGAAAACAATAAATGGGTCATATGTGATGTTTACGAGTCAACCCCTCTACATTCCAAGGCATGTTGTGGCCGAAATCACTCTAAGTGTCTTTCTTTTGTTTAAAATGGAATCCCTTTTAAGTAAAAAAACTGGCATATAGAAAATAGACCAATCATATTTATATTGTGTTGATACATTATCACAAGGATCCATGGTTCATTTTTGATGTGTACGAGTCAACCTTGACTTAATTTGAGGCACGGTGTGGCCGGTACCACTCAAAGTGGCTCACGTTTATTTGAATTAGAAAACATTTTAAGTGAAAACAACAACTAGAATATGGAAAACTGACCAAACACATTTGGATTTTGTTGATACTTTAGATCAACGATCCATGGGTCATTTTTGACATGTAAGAATCAACCCCACCAAAATCTGAGGCATGGTGTGGCCAGTACCACTCAAACTGTCTCACTTTTATTTGAAATGGACAAGATTTTAAGTGAAAACAACAACATGCATACAGAAAACTGACCAAATGCATTCGGATTATACTGATACTTTTGTAAAATGATCCATGGGTCATATTTTATGTGTAAGAGTACACCCCATCTCAATTCGAGTCATGGTGTGGCCGGTACCACTCAAACTATCTCACTTTTATTTGAAATGGACAAGATTTTAAGTGAAAACAACAACTTGCATACGGAAAACTGACCAATCGATTTCTGATTGTATAGGTACTTTAGGAAAATGATAAATGGGTCATTTTTTACGTGCATGAGTCAACCCCGCCACAATATAAGGCATAGTGTGGTTGATATCACTCAAAGTGTCTCTATTTTCTTTAAAATGGACACTGTTTTAAGTAAAAATAGCAGACCTTTGGAAAATCGACCAAACGTATTTCTATTGTGTTGACACTTTAGCACAAGGATCCATGGGTCATTTATGATGTGTAAGAGTCAACCCTGTCTCAATACAAGGCATGGTGTGACTGGTACCACTCAAAGTGTCTCACTTTTATTTGAAATGGACAACATTTTAAGTGCAAACAACAACTGGCATACGAAAAACCGACCAAACGCATTCGGATTTGTTTGATACTTTATGACAACTATCCATGGGTCATTTTTGACGTGTACAATTCAAACCCGCCTCAATATGAGGCACAATGTTTCTGGTACCACTCAAAATATCTCACTTTTATTTGAAATGGACATGATTTTATGTGAAAACAACAACTTGCATACGAAAAACCGACCAAACGTATTCAGATTCTGTTGATACTTTAGCACAAGGATCCATGGTACAACCTCACACAATTCACTTCTCATTTGAGGATCTCCTACCCCTATTCTAAAACACATGACATTTAATATGCCAATCCCATCCTATAACAGTGGGTTCTAGGACCAAACCGAAGTCCCTTTTGGAACCCAATACCAAATACATAATTGAATATTCATACCCACTACCCAAAATGGATATTCATCTCAAATCACACCCAATAGACCAAATTAAAATTATCCACATAACCCCTTATTCCAATTGAAAATTCTATAAAAAACATGTAGGCTATTATGGTAACCCATCTCATATGTCGAGTTTGGCCAATGTTTCCCACTAACACATCAGGAACCATTTATACAAAGATACATAGTCACTAGAGGGATATAAACATCCCATTTGCTTCCTATAACTCATCCTAGGTCTAAGAACATGACCACTACCATTGTCTATCTTACGGGTATCATGATCCTTGTCCACTCTACCGATGTTTTTCTATTGGTTTTAAGATAGTCAACCCAAGACCATGAGTAAACATCCCATGTGATTCCTATAACATGTAGTCTTTTTATCTTGTGTGTATTGGTGTTGTGGTTTCAGTGAGGAGTGAATTCTAAATTTTGAATACTTTTATGGGTGTTATCACTTTTCGATTATAAATTTCTGAATTCTGGATGTATTAGATTCTGGCTGTATTGGTAATGAATTCTAAATTTTTAATACTGTTATGTGTATTGGATTCTGAATGTATTGGATTTTAATTTTGTATTGGTGTTTTGGGTGTTATTTCATTTCAATTCTGGATGTATTGGATTGTAGATGTATTGGATTCTGTATTTTTCTATTATGTTGTGATTTGAGTGAGGAATGAATTTTAAATTTCTAAATTTCTGAATTCTGGATGAATTTTAAAAATCCCATGTAGGTGTTTGGATTCTGGATGAATGTGTTCTTGCAGGTCATAGAGAGTTTCAGGTTGGAGGTGGCTGCTGGCTGCTGTGGAGCTACAACATATATATACCAACGGTTTTCAAAACCGTTGGTATAGCCTTTTGATGTATATTATACAAATGGTTTTGTTATAACTGTTGGTATAAACTTCTACCAACGGTTTTAAAAACCATTGGATGTATATTTTAAACTATATACCAGTGGTTCTAATCCCTTGGTATAAGGGTAAGATATACAAATGGTTTGTGAAACCATTGGTATATCTCTTACTTTAACACATATACCAACGGTTTACAAGAACCGTTGGTATAAGCATATAGCCACGACTTACTTGACCATGGTTTGGGAAACCGTTGGTATATAATATGCCAATAGTTTCCCAGCCTTTACCAACGGTTCTGAACCATTGGTAAAGGGTAAAATTCCAGTAGTGGATAGAAATCAATGTGATCATGATTAGGCATGAACCATTCCATTTTGAGTATCAGATCAAAGCATGTCATCTCACGGAAAAGGATATTCCACAAAAATCAGTACCCACCTATCTTAAGGGGGGACTCTTTATACTGACACCCACTCTCTGATCAAACCCCAAATAGTGTTTTAAGATTCATCACACCTCAAGAGTTTTTTATTTCCATGATAATACATTCCATAATTACCATATACATAATAAATGAAAAGAAATTGTATCAAATAAAGTAGATACTAAAGTAAAGGATACTAGAATAGTACCTCTAACTATAGAAGCCATGACACTATTCTCTTCGGGAGTGGGATACACTGCATAGATATGTCTAGATATGCAGCTCTAAGATACAGCTTGGTGAACCTAATTAATTCTTCTCTACTAACATTTGAGTTTTGATTCCCATATACCTCAGTCATGAACACTTCTTCGACCTGATCATCCATTAGTACTCCATCTACCTGCCTAGATAGGTGCTACTGATCCTGATGGTGGGACACATATAGATACTCTTCCATAACAAACATAAAGAAGCGACTTGTAGAAACACTGAAGATTTCCCATCTTGCTACAACCTTGACATTCCACAAGATCTCTATGAAACTGGGTCTTCTAATTCCTCGAATTTCGACACTGGTGGCATACCACGTAACCATATGTAGGTGTAATCTAGCTACTACTACCCCCATTTCCAATCTCAAAGTGACGCTTCTTGCAACTCAAAGAACCACTTCCCTTTATCAGGACAGAATTGCCATGTCTCACACCATCAGCTTCCCTGAGATTCTTCTAGGTGACGAGGGACTAATTTAGTGTCTTATAAATGGTAGTCAATCGAAAGACATTCACCCATGATCAGATGATGTATACAATCCCATCCTCAAGCAATCTTACTATCATCAACTCCTCATGATTATGATTCAGTGATAATCATTTAAGCTTGTTGAAATGATATTAAAATTACATAAAAGAAATGGTACTCTAATTTGTATGTATAAACTCTCTAGTATGGTCCGCTCTTAGTGTATTTGGAAATAATTAATCATAGAAGGATTTCTAGAAGTCTTCCTAGACCATACCCTGATGATGACCAGCATGGATAACCACACCTCACCATCACTTGGTGGAATAATGAAGCAAGTAAGTCTCAGGCTTGGAAAACCTCTATTGAGGCAACTCGAGATACTCAAAGATGGATAACATGGCCTCTAGCCGTGATTGAGTAGCCTAAGGGCCACCATCCCCCCAAAAAGTAAGAAGACTCTACTGTTGGAATTCCGACATAAACTCTTCCATAGAAAGGGATGGTCATGGAACCCCTTTCACAGACTAGAAAAATCATAGTGAACTCTCTATCAACTAAGCATCAACAACCAACTTAAGAATAATGAGAGGTGCCTCAAGTGGTACTACTGGAGGGAATTATGATGGCTTAAGGTCCACTACCTCTTGGGCATGATCATTTCCACCATACTTGAATATTAATCAATGTAGTAATGACAACACACACACACACACATATATATATATATATTTTCTAGACAAATGGATCAGACAAGATTCAACAATTGATAGGTTCAAGATAACAGGAAATGACTTGTACTTATCCTTCCTATAGATGATTAACACCTATATTCTCGCTCTAAAATATGGGTTTAGGTGATAGGAAAGGTCAACAAAGTCACAAGACACACCCTATACTTCCAACTACAAACCTCAAGTCAGGTTAATGGTCTCATATCACACAGTATAGGTTCTGGTATATGGAGTTTCAGTTTCAAAGTACAACAGAAGACTCCCTTGAATTTATAATTTGAATCCCCACTTAATGGTAACCATTTCATTGATTGTTTTTAATTTATTTATGTGTATACTCATTTTTATGTATATATATATCACTATCCAGTTAGATGCATCACCATTCCCAATTTATAAAGGTTCATACTCTTAATAAATTGTAATTGGTATATCTTGTAAATGTAACATAACCCTTAAATATGATATAAGGATGTAATAGGTCATGTAAAATTATTTTATTGAATGAATTACCTTTACCAATTTATATAAGCAAAAACTTTTATAAATTGAAATTCATATTCATTAAATTAAAATAATATAATGTTAAAACCCCTAAAACAGATGGTTCATGGCTCAAACATGGAATAATTGGTTAATCAAGGTGTCATACTCAATAAATATGGGAAAAATGTTATATTGATTCATGAATGTTAATTAATACAGTTATTTTTATCCATATAAGAAACATTAAAACATTTCCATATATAACATGCAAGGTACTCACAAAAATTATAGGAAATATAGGTAATGAATGTAGTAATATAATATCACATGACATAATGCATGACATGTGAATCCTCAAGTGCCTATGTGATGCATGAAATGATAAATCCTTGCCTCATCAACCAAGGTAAAGGAAAATACATCATTATAATAACATTAATAACCTCAAAAATCATTTGCATCACCTAATGGTGAAATCAATTCAATTGTAACAAACAAAAACCAAAACTACAATGTTCCATACCATGTAATTTAGAATTCCCTCATACATGGGTTAGCTAATCCTAGGCACATGATCATTACCAAATTCAAAAAAAATCATAGACTCTTTTATAATACACAAATAGTAATACAAAAGGAAAACAAACCTCAGATACCTCTTTGTAGCATCCTAGACTTGGTTCACTCTAAAGTTATATACCCAGTTATCCACATGACCTCAAGTATGCCTCCTCATATGCTAGAGGCTACTGAATAGTATCATTGGTATATGATGGTATGGTGGGGAGACTATAAATTTGTGATTAGTGTGTAGCACATCGATATCTAATAATGGTAAATTATCAAAATATTAATAAATAATCTGTAGTGAAATAATAAATCACCCATATGTAATAAATAGGTGGTAGTGGAATTATAACATACACCAAAATGATTCTCATGTTATGTGATACACAAAATGGGAATAAGTAAATAGTTATATAAAAAGTTCTATAAAAAAATAAAAAAATGAAAAACTATATCCACTTGCTTCACAAGACTAAGATTGGTCCCTTGCTTCAGAACTCCATTATAAGTCAAAAATCACTAATCTGCTGCCAGATGCTTCCCTTTTTCACTACCTGCATCAATGAGTTTTTTTGGATATCAACTGATGTCCAAAATAGGGTGTTAGATATACTCAATTGTCCATCACAAATGGTTTCTAGTAAAATACAACCATTTAATATAAAATGAGAAGAATGCATGTATAGTAATGCGAGTAAGGTTGTAGAATGTTAGTATGTCAGCTCTGGTTCCTAAAGGACACCAAGATAACATTATCTATTTTGGCCTAAGTTGGTTGATCTCTGAACTAGTATCTATATGTATATATAAATGTGATATATATATGCAGTGACATTTATGGATATATATATGTATACTACTACTTGCCCAGACTAAGGGCATAACTCAGGTATCCATGGGTAGTAGTATGTAACTCAAATAATGTCAATGGCCACCATGGCTATGTATCACATTTTATTAGGGATTCCATTCCTAATTATCACATTCTATTTGTGATGCCTTTCTTGTGTATCACAAGTATGTGGTTCACCTTTCCTGAGTATCACAGTTATCTGGGTTGCCTTTCCCAAGTATCAAAAGTATGTGGGTCTCCATTTCCGTGTATCAAAAGTATGAGGGTCACCTTTCCTGAGTATGATAAGTATAGGGGCCGCCTTGCCTCAGTATCACAAGTATCTGGGTCGCCTTTCCCAAGAAGAACAAGTATGTGGGTTAATATTCCCATGTATCACAAGTAGAAGGGATTACATGCCCGTAAATCATATTTATATATGTTCATTAATTCCTTACAATAATACAAGGGTTGAATTAAAAATTATTTATCATGCCATTTAATTATGGGGTATATCCTTTAATCACATTGAAGTCACATAGAGTGGTCATACCACTCGATTCCATTTAATTAACATGATCTATTTAATTGGGTGGAAATCAACACCACTTAGAAATATGTGTGGTCATATATACAATTAATAATTAATAAAAATCACATGATCACAACCCAAGGGGTGGAATTAGTTGAGTTGGGGAACCTATAACCATAACAAGAGTATAAGGGAACTTCTAACATGAAAAAAAATTTATAATAAGGAAAATAATTAATTTTTAAAGAAACTAATGGAAATTTTAGAATGCCAACTGATGTCTCATGTTAAAAAACTACTGATATTTTGGAAAAAAGTAGTAGACCACATTCCTTAGGCTCGTATGTTTTCAGATTCATATTTGAAGTAGAACTGGAGAAAACATAAAAATATACAAATTCCTATAAAATAAGGCATATTATCTCAAAATAAAATATATTCTTAAATAGTGAGGTAAACACAGAAATAACTAAGAGGAAAGGAGAGCTTAACCATGGCAACCCAACATGATGGGCGATTGTCCAATCAGAGTCTGTATGAGAGAGTTTCTTCGATGTCTAGGTTTGAAGGCTACAGAGCTCTAAAAGGTTGATGTTGTGATATTCATGAGAAATGAGACAAGAAGAAGGAAAAATTAACTTAAATTAGGGTGGGGAAAATTTATCAATTCCCCATTTATTTAGAGGTTGTATAGTTAGACAAACCATGCACCAACCGTACACCAAACATGCAACATGTACTATCATTGGAACCACCCTTGCATGGGTCTCCCACATGGTTTGGAAAAACTATTATCAAACCATGAATCCCCTTCCAAGACACTGGGAAGCCTCACACGGTTGGGTCATAGGGTTAGTACTAATTGTGTGCTAACCATAAGGCTCATTCTATCTCTTCAAATTTTAGAGGTACAAGCTCCGAACAAGCTCCATACCCTCCAAATAGTTCCTTATCCCATTAAGAACATTACTAGAATTAAATGAGATATTTTGATTAATATTTTAAGTATCCATACCTCATCAAAAATCTAGGAATTTATAATTTTATAGAATATATCTGTGTAAAACTCAATCTCAATTAAATGAACCATAAAGTATGACCCCATGGGACTTTTTATAATTAAAAATAATAATTTTAAAATTCCTTAAATGTAATAAAAGTTTATCCTTTGGAAAATCAGCAATACTACTCAAGATATAAAGGGATTTCACATGATCTCAATCAAAAAAATTTATCTTTATACCATTGTCCATCAACTACATCATTGGAAGTCCTTCACTTTTATATGATCTCCTCATCTAAGACAACAAATAATACATTATTGATTCTTGGATTATAGACTAACTAGTTTGATGACTACATCACATGAGATTCACCATTATATATGAGAACATCATATTACCCTCTCCTGATAGATAATATAAGACCCCTATGAAAGTGATACTTAAATGACTAAATGTTACCCCCTATGTTAGCCATCATGAGCCTAACTAATTAAAAATCCATAGTTAAGTGTGTTTATACAAAATTAATTTTAACATGGAAGACCATTGGGGGATTTGTCTAGGGTGTGTGTGAGTGAGGACAAAGCACACTAAATGAAAATGTATTGGCCTGCAGGGATAGTCACTAGTCTGATAGGTGAACCTGATGGGTAATAACATATGGTGTGATGGGAGGAAAACTGAGGTATTATAGGAGACTCATGGGTTTAATTGATCTAGTTCATAGTCTAGTGAGGTCTTTTTATGAAAAATGGTATCCATGAAAATCCTCAAACTGAAGTGCAGAGGTACTACCTAGGTTTAATGTTTGTGGTTCACAACTTGTGAGTTGTACTTTAATGGGAGGAGAGTATGAAATTACTATTAAAGTGATACTTAAAAGACTAAATGTTACTACATATGTCAATAAGGTAAACCTTTTCTTTTAGGTTCATACTTAATTAAAACTCCATAATTAAACATGCTTATACAAGGGTAATTTCAGGATGAGTGACTTTATCGGATATTTCCTAGGGTGTGTGTGAGTGAAAAATGATAACACTAAAAGAAAATGTGTTGGGACATAGGGATAGTTAATATTCTAATAAGTGACCCTACTGGGTAATAGCCTATGGTGTGTTAGGAAGGAAACCAACGTATTATAGTTTACCCATGGGGTCAGATAATGAGGTTCATGGCCCATGGATGTGGGGTCATTATAGTTAAATATAACATATATCTTATATATTTATGGACATACACTTCCTCAGTATATGGTTGGGGTCTAACTAATGACATTATCAACAAAATACTCAACAAACCTTGATTTTATATGGCTCAAAGATTTTTGTAATAATGAAATTGATGTTTTAAGTTTCTCATTTTAGGTACCTCTCCAAACTTGTATATTAAGGACTCCAAATATAAACCATATACCCTTAGTATATCAACGACATAGCGTATGAAACTCCATGTGGTATATTTCAAGGGACATCCAACACACAAAACCCATTTTATGACTTATGACCATATTCTATATTCTCATACAAGAATCCTACTCATGTCAATATTAATTTTTTTTTGAAACCAATAATATTCCACGAAGGACATTAGTTAGAGAAAATTCAATGTTATACATTTATTTTCCATTTATAATTTCATTTCATGATATGTTTATACACCTAAAATGAAGGAATAATGAAGTAAATATTTCTTTTTTTATAATAAGAAATGTTTTATATCCTTAAAATAATTTAAAAACACTTAATAAATCCATACATAAGTACCATTATGACATATCACAAATTATATATGACTAGATCATCCTTATGTTTTCTATAATTCAATGCGTTTTTTGACACATTACAACTTTGTATAATTATTTCCACATCACTATGTGATGACATAACAGAACCCTCCCACTAAACTCTTTAGTGAAAAACAAATAAAAAAATACATTTAAAATAATGGTGAGAATTAGGAATCATATTCTTAATTCTCAACTCCATGAACATATTCAAGATTCCTCACATCACAACATCTAATGTTATGATGCTAATAATTTCTGTTTCATACTAATAACTCTTTCTTAGTGTGTCATAATTCTCAGAAACTTTTCCACCAAACATTTCCTTGAAATGTTTTAGTAAATAATGTAACTACTTCTGTAAATATTTTAATAATATTCACTATGAATTTTTGGATATTTAATTAACGTTAAATTTTACCTTTGAATGGAAAAACATTTAATTGGTTAAATTTTAACTTCTCTAATTCCAAATATACTCCCACTATATTATTAAAAAAATATTCACATTTGAATATCATTTTATGAAACAAAATATTTTCTTGTGTTGGGAAATGAAATTTATTTCCTTAAGTGGGAATATTTAACAAACTAGTGTTTCTATATCATATCTGATGTAATATGTGTTTGGAGTATTTTATTGAAAGGACGATTACTCTTAAAATTATAACACTATTGGTGGTGAGATCAAATCCATATTATTTTGATAAATATTTGGATAAAATATTTTATAAAATTTATATAATTATATTTTATATTATATTATCTAGTGATTCATAAACCATTTCTATTAATATCATACTGTTCACAACAACATTATTATAAAAAATAAGATCAATCCAAGCTTGTTTTATTCATTTTAATTAAAATATATGATTAAATAAGCCTTTGTTTAATCATTTGAATATAATATAAAAACTCAACAATCTTTTACTGGATTTTAAACTCTTGTATAATTACAACACTTATGAATCATATTTTCAGTATCATATATCCTTTAATATCCAAATAATTGATTTGTGTAACCTTAATAATTTACATGAACATTCAATGGTATTTTTAAAACTACTTAAGGTATTACAGAAAATACATACTATAGAATAATTTCTACTCCTTCCTGATAACACCTTTAGGTTTCAATATCCTTTACTGGAAATTTGAAGAAATATTTTTAGCCATTATAACTTTATTTAATTTTTTAATTTTAAATTTTACCCACATATACAGTAAATACAATACGAAAACTTGGATATGACATGACCATGTTCATCTATTGTCAATAATTTGAGAAAATGTGGTAAAAAGTTTATGAATTCATTCATATTTCTGGTGTTGGAGATGAACTAAAAATTTGGGTATGATATTTTATGATACCCCTAAATTGTAAATTCTGATATAGGTTTTCTGTTACCAATATCATATTCTATTATTGGATATCTATCAAATTATATTATGGGGACATGTGATACATAATATATCATTCACATATCACTACCACATCTTCCATTGATTTTTTTGATGAACCAATATATTGAATAATTATATAGATGAATATGCATAATAATTTAAAGAGATTAAATAGTTATGAATATTCATTTAAGTATTCAATGAATGAAACACACTGATTGGAAGTGACATAAAAGTTATATGATATGAAACCTGGTATTCCAAAATTATGAATATCTTTATTAAATGAAGAGATTATATAAAAGAGATTTTATCTATCCTATTTGGATAACCCTTAATGTATGAAAGAAAATTGAAAAATATTTTTTTCTCAAATCACCATTTATATTTGGAAGAAGGAACTATCACCCTTCTGGTGGTTCTAAATCCTTTTGTTGTGAGAAAGGATCCTTACATCTAGTGTACCACTCATATAAGCAAGATCCTTTTAGTTATTACTTATATGATCTCTATCAATATTACTATGTTAAAGAATAATATATTTAATATGAAATATTAGATTTATAAATTATTTTTTGATATTCAAATTTTCATATTGAATCTATTGATGATGGATCATGAATTTCATCATTTTATTCCACTATGAAAGTTCATTAGAGGAACACCCAAAACTCATCAGTTGTATCAGATATTTTTTATTTAATGGGTAAACATGTTTTCCTTTTATTTTCTAACAACATCTCTATTATAAGGTGTTTAAAGGCATATCATAGTATACGATATGAATAATTTCTTCCATTTTTGTTTTCCATAGATTGTTAATTTAGTATATCATAAGGTGTGATATTATTAAAACTCATGGTTTTTTACCATGATATAAAATATTATATCTGATATCTTAATCTATGATATAATCCAATGTTTTTTGTAAAATAGAGAATCATATCATATTGTAAATATATAATATATCATCAAATATGATTACAGACTCATACCCAAATCATAAGTGGAAATATAAACATGGATTATGATTGGTTATATCCTAAGACACAAACAACACATAAGATTCAATTTTTATATCTTTGTGTATTAATTATAACTTATAACTGATATTTATTATTATCATTCATAAAATATGATATTATTAACACATATGGAGAGATTGTTAAATGACCAAGAAGGGGGTGACCTTTTTATATAATTTTAAATAATTATTTTATTTAAGTTTATTGGTATCTGAAAATAGAAATTTGAACATCTGTATTTCATAGTAGTTTAGATCATAGTGTTTGAATTTTTAATACTCTCACTCTGAAAGTGAGTGTATGGAATCCACTATATAGTGACCTAACATTTGAAGTGTGTCAAAACCCTTTATAACTCCATTTTCACTCCTTGAGACACAACCCCTATCTTGTCTTTTTCACACACAAAGCCACAATCTAGAACCTTCCATTTAAAGTGTTGGAATAACCAACATTTCCTTTATCCAAACCTAGGAACAACTGAAACCCCTACCTTTCATCAACCCAAGGCACAATAAGACATAACTTTTTTATGGGGTGGTAGAGTCCGACACTAAGGTCCTTCTATTAAATGAAAAAGAATAACCCATAAAGTATGAAGAACTAAAATATAGAAATAATTCAGCACCAAAGAAACCAAAACTAAACACAAAGTTATAAATATCAAGAAAAATTTTTATTTCAATAAAAAATAATATTTACATGAAGTGTATCAAATAGTATTAGAGTTATGATTAAAAAATTGTAGATATAGAATAATTTGGGTATTCTCTACAATTCCCTCTATTGGTTGTAATGGTTTTCTAAAATCTTATTTATAGAGTTTCTACATACCCATCATCTTCAAATATAATAGCCGCATGCACAAAAAATTGAATATTCTAGCCACTATAATTCCTAATTTTCCAAACTTTTTGTCACATATGTGAAAACAACAAGTTGCTTAAATTTTGTTCCATGATTATTTCCTAGATATTGATTCATGTTAAATTATCTATTTTATACGCATGAATAACATAATTAATCTTCTTGAAAATTGATCCTATATTTATTTTTAAAAGAAATAAATTTCTAATTATATAACAAAAATAATTACACACACTCTTATCCATGTTCTCTTAATTTAATTTTACACAAAAAAATTCCAAATTATTTTTCATACGATCAAAATAATTAATAGGTAATTAATAAACAACTAAAAAAAGTATCATAATAAACATAATCCACTAATGATATGAAATATATAAATATAAATAGATAACATTTTTAGATTTTGTAAAACAAACCAGTAAGTGATATGAATCAAGTATGAACTTTGATATCCTGAATGAATTTCCAGTATATAAAACATCCTAGTTTGACTTTTATACATCAGTATTTTTCATGTTTTTGTAAGACTATACATTATTGTATAACTTTATGTTATGTAAAAATTTTAGAATGCATGAGACTTATATTTTTTTAGACTCTATATCCGTGTCATATTAGTTTTTAAGATGTGTTTAGCTTTACAGGTCGTTTATGACTTTATACATAGAAAAATGTCGATTAATTTAGACATCAAGTTTAGTACATATGAATTTCCTACAGTGTGAGTAAGACTTTATTCATCCATTTTATAAGGCTTTAACATTAACATTTTAATTCATTTAAACTATCATAATTCTTCAAATAGAAAAAAGGTTGAATTTACTTTTAGCTATAAGACTTTTCACGATATAAGGATTTTTAAAAATCTTTATAACATTATACATTGTAAAAATTCTGAAAACATTAATACCTAAGACTTTGAAATTATATCATAGAATGCTACCAAAATAAGAAAAATAAAATATACAAGAATGAATAAATAAAAAATAAATAAATAATAACCATTATAAATATTATTAATAAAAAAGGTAATAATGTTGTGAGAAATTATAATTATCCAATTATGAAAGATTCTATGTATAATTCATAACCCAAATCATACCTATGTGGATTTTTCCCTAAAATCGGTTCAAAAAAAATAATGAACACCAAGAGTAATTAAATAAATAAAATCATTTTAAATATTTTATTATATAAGTAGTGAATGCTTAAAACACATTTTTTACATTCATGTTAGATGATTAAAAATAATAATTTTGTAATTCTAATAATATAATTGAGTGAAGTGCAAAATAGCCACTCAACAATCTTACAATTTTTTACAATTAAAATACCAAATATAATTTAAAAAATTTCTCCCCATTTTTACATCGTCAAAAATATTAAAAGTAAAATATTAAAAAAACCTCCCTATTATTTTAAACAATTGTTTTTTGTATATAAAAATAAATATTTTTTTCTACCCTTTTTGAAAATAGATTAGTTTATACCCCCTATAAGAAAAAAATCCACAACCCTAACAACAATATTTTAAAACTATAATAGAATTTATATGAATGTTTTAGTTTAAAAATAGATTCAAGTATCACATATCACCTTTTATTTAATAATTATAAAAATATATATCAATTGAAATAAAAACAAGTAATAAATAGTAATTCTCATTATTAAATAATTCTTTAAAATATTAAAACTTGTATATGTTGATTAAAAAATCTATATTTCATGACTCAATAAAAACTCCTAGTAAATAAAAAACTTTATAAGCTTCCTGGATCCATGAAAACATTTTAAATAATATTCAAAAAATTTATAAATGATTTGAAATGAATTAAAATTAACAAATAGTTAGATCACATACTATTAATCTAGGTTCACAAATGACATTACATGTTCACTGTCTAAGAAAATATTTTTATATTCATGTCATAATATTAAAGAAAATTGGGAATGATTACTGATCAATCCAAACACCATGTCATAAAGATGATGAATTTAAAACTAATAATGATGACATGAATTTGTATTTTGAAGGTGGAATAATTTTAACCTTTAAGAAGGACCCCAAAAATTTGGGTGAACACATACTATCCACAAACATAATTTTAAAATTGATTTAATCCAATCTTCTATCATGCCAAGTTCAACTTGATTTTCTCAAACATTACAACATATATAGGTTAAGTAAAGATTCAAACTAGTTGATCATTAGTTGGAACATATTCTAAAAAAAATCATATTTTTTAACATGGTATCAGATAAAATGATATCTAACCTCAATGTTTTTTATTCTTGAATGATGTTAAGGATTATTAGGTATAGAAATAGTTGATTAATTATTATATAAAATAGGTAAATTTTCAAAATAAAAACCATAGTCTGTAATGGTTTACATAATTTATATATATTGAGAACAACTACTTGTAGTAACCATGTATTCCATTTATATAGCAAATAATTCACTTGAAATTTGTTTCCTAAAAATACAATATAATAAGTTTTTTCCTAGAAACTGACACATTTCACTTGTGACTTTTCTATCTATTTTACAACCCAAAAAATCAGAATTTGAATAATTTTTTAAATCAAATGATGTTTTTCTAGTATAAAACAAACTAAGGTTTAAATAACTTTTAACACATTTTATAAATATTTTAACAACCTTAAAGTTATTTTCTTTAGGGAAAATTTTAAATCTAAAAAATATATAAACTAAAAACATTGAATTTGTCCTAGAAGTAGTCAAATATAGTAAGATACTAATCACACCTCTATAATGTTTTTTTCAACTAATTTTTCATATTTTTAAATATTATGTTTACATGAAGTACTCATGGGTATATTTTCACTCTTATAATTATCTAGTCTATAAATTTTAATAAGTTACATTTCACTCTTATATTGTTTTTGAATTTTTCCACAATATTTTGAACAATTTTATGACCAAATAAGATTCCTAATTATTCCATAGGCCTTGTATAAATTTTTCTTTTCATTGATTATAAATAATATTTGCACAAAGACTCATTTGAAGATCCAAATATGATATAATATATGTAAATTTTAATAATTTAAATATATTTGAAAAAATTATTTATATAAAATTTATGATCAACCTTTTGTTTTATATAACCATTTAGAAAAAAAATTGATAATATTAAATACCAAACTTTTGAATATTTTTTAAGACCATAAAGTTTTTTAGAAATGTTTAGAACATGATTAGGATGTTTTTTATTTTCAAATATGGGGACTATCTGACAAACACTTCTTTATAAATATATCAATTTAGCAAATACATTTGATATCCATTTGGAATAATTTAAAACCATGGAAAGTTTAATAAAATAATAATATTTTTATAGATTCGAACATAGAAATAGTGGAAAAAATTTCATTATAATCTATCAATTCTTCTTGAAAATATCCTTGTGTTACTAATTTGGCCTTATTTCTACAAATATTTCTAGATTCATTATGTTTATTTCTAAAAATCCATTGAGTACCTATATATTATTATTATTTAGGTAGTTAAATTAAATTACATACATTATTTCATGAAAACTGATTTAAATATTATGTTATAGTAAGGATATAATTATAATTGGTTAAATATTCATTAATATTATTAGGTAAAAAATATAAAATGGATGTCTGGTGAGGAAAAAAAATTCCATGAATTTTTGGTTTTTATTATTGAATAAACATTTTTAATCACTTTTTCTTTGGTGTGACCTTTATGTTTTTCCCTAATTTTTCATGAGGGTGACCCCCCATCAGGATTTATATTTTCTTTTTTTTATTCAACATATCCAACTTTAAAATCTCAAAATTATTCTTCATGGTGGTTGAAATCATCAATATGTTATTTTAATGTTTTTTCATCAACTTTTACATGAATATATTCTATTAATAAAATGGAACTTTTATTTTAAAATATCTAGGATTTACTAGTGTTTGAATTAATTAAAAATATTTCTAAATTTTATTTTGAATTAAATTTTTCTAACTAATATTTATTTATAAGATTATAAAAATTAAAACCGATTACACCAAAATTCTAAAAATTTTCTTTTTTACATTTCAAAAGTTCATAGGGTTTTGTATCTAATATTAATATTAAAATATTTTCATTTAATATATAAATATATTTATTTTAGATTAATCTTGAAAATATATTGTTATTTTAAATTCATTTTTTTGGTCCTAGTCTTTTCTTGTGGTGTTCTATTTTTCCTTTCCACAACACTATTTTCTTTTAGTGTCCCCAGGGCTTAAAAATTATGAGAATAACCACTATATGCATAGAATTTTTCAAATTTTAGCTTTTAAAACTCTACAATGTATCACTTCTAACAGAAGAAAATAAAATAACCCTTTCATTTTGAAAAAAAATACAAGAACTATAAAACATTCTAGTTGTTTTAGATATATTATCAAGAAATTAAACCCATGTATATTCTCTAAATTCATTAATAATTATAAAGAAATCCCTTTACCCTCAAAATTTGTAGTGTATATAGGTCCAAATAAATCTAGATGTACAAGTTGGGAAGGCCTTACCATATATACATCATTGATAAGTCTAAAATACTATTTTTGATGTTTACCTTTCATACATGCAAAAAAACATTTGTTGTTTTCCAGCTTAAATTCTAGAATCCATATAACTTTTAATTATTTTAAATACTTATATAACATACGTAAACTAGAATTCATAGGAATATTTTTCCAAAAGATGTTATCTTATTGTATTGAACTTAAACACTTAATATTTTGGTCACTTAATTCAATAAAATTGATAGATAAATATTTTCTTTCTTGTTTTCATAAAACGAGATAGATTTATTATTAAAATCAATACAATTATAAATTTTAAATTTACCATAAATTACATTATCACATAATTTATATATATAGTTAAATTATGTTTCAAAACCTCAATATATAATAATTTTTAGATAATAATAGATTCTGAATTTCTAACCCTACTAAATCCATTTTCTTTATCTTTTGAATTGTCAAATAAAGTAACATTACATCCTTCAAGTTTATTGAATGGTTAAAATTTTTAAATTATATCATATAATTTTCTAGAATATACTCTATCCATGTACCATTTTTCCTATGTCAAACTTTCAAGGAACATATCCTATAAGGATTTGTTTGAGAAAACAATGGTACTTACGAAAACATGGGTCCAATTAGGTTTGAAAAATATTTTTTAGGAACCCACACTGATTTTAAACATTTATTCATAGACAATTTAGATGATATGGATTAGGAAAAAATAATTTTTTGTGTCCATGAGATTTTGTAAATATAAAGCAACATTTACCTAAAATATTTCCCTTCATTCCAAATTTAAAACAAGTAACTATTAAAAAACTTCCATTTATTTTTTTTATAAAAAACATCTTTTACATTTTAGGTAATAAATTATGATAAAAAATAAAAATTTTAATTTTATTTATTTTCTTTATTAATAATTTTTTATCATAGTTTTCTTTTTAAAAAATATGGACAAATCTATCTTTAAACTTTCAAAGTCATTTTTCAGCTTTTTATTTTCATCCATAAGAAGACTAAAATTTTTATTATACCACATAATTTTTTGGAACGCAATATATGTGTTTAATATTTTACTTCTAAAATTAAAAAAAATAATAGATTTTGTCATTAGAGTGTGTAGATTTATTTCCCATATTTTCATTTTCCTAAAGTGTGTTTTTTCTATAACAAGTTCTTTATACTCATTCTCGAGTACCCTATATATATTTGAAATAATAATTTTCTAATATTTATATTTCATAATATAATTCATCCATTTCATTTAATTTAGAATTATAATTACAATATTAATTTTCAAATTCACTTACCTGATTTGAAGAATCCATTAAACACAAATTTTACCATTCATTTTCAAAACTATATTCTTCACTTAAATATGAGCGTTAGGTGGAAATACATCTAGCTCCAAGAGCTATATTATCCCTTTTTGTTAAATTATTATTCTTTCCTTTTATATTTATAAATTCAAGTTTTACATTCTTCTTTATTTTACATTCATTGAGTATTACTTTGGGACCCTCATTAGAATTATCATCACCTTTTCAGTTTTTTCTATGATCATATCTAGAATAATCTATTTTGTTCCTTCTTGAATATACCTTTTTTATCTTATAAGATCCGTTGGGATCATGATAAAAATTATCCCTATCATTTAACTATATCTCATAATATGAAGAAAAATTAATAAAATTCATTTTTTATTTCAATCCCACTCCATTTATTTTAGTAAATTTTTCTTCATAAATGTTTTTTTAACTCATATTGGAATAATGATCAAATAAGTTAAATAGGTGTATATTATTTAAAATACTTAATTTCATCAATTGATGCCTTCTTATCAGGCCATTTTATGAAGATATATTAAAATTATTTTAACTAGAACTATATTTTCGAAATATTCTTATAAATAATTCATACCATTTATAATACTATTAAATTGTTTAAATATTTTATTAATTTTTTTAGTCACCCATTTTAAAATCTTTATATTCTACCTTACTGTACTAGGCTTAGTTCTAATTAACTTATCAGTTCCATAATGAATAGTTTTGAATATTCATCACATATAATTTTTTACATGATGAAATGCAATTGATTACATTTTGTGTAATAAAATAACAAATTATATTCATGATTTTATAAATAAAAACATATTTCAAATAATAAACATTAGTAATAGTATTTTGATAATCCTTAGGTATTTTTTAAGGTTTTAACTAGGCTTTCCAATGCTAAATAATTTATTTTTTAAGATATGCTTCCTTCCAAACATTTTAATATCCATAATCATTACCGTTGAAAAATGGATGTCTTTATGGAACACAACCATCATTATAACATTTTTTTCAATAGGAAATAGATATTTTCCATAGTTGGTTAAGTTTAGGATATGGTTAATAATAAAAACATATATATAATATAAACCTAAAAATCCTTTTAAGGTCCATGATTTGATACCTATTGTTTTCCTAAAGGAATGATTATTGAATGGTCAAAAAGGGGTGATTTGAAGTATTTTTTACAAAAATTTAAATGATTATTTGAGTTAAGTAAATTTAAGTTAAAAATAAAAATATTAAACTAGGTATTTTTATAGTAGTTTATATCAATGTGATCCTACATCTACTATTTACTGTATGAACATTAGAGTATGAAACCCACTATAGAGTGACATGACTTTTTAATAGAGTCACAAACCTTTAAAATTCTTTTTTTCACTCATGGAGGAAAAAACATATAAAAAATATTCAACATGTTGAGGAATAATATTTAACCTTCATTTTTAAGTGGAATAATGTACCACCCCAACTTCAGTAATCCGAATCCAGTGGTTATTTCACTATTTTGTCACAAAATAAGTGGTATCACATCCCTAAGGATAAAATAGTTTAGTTATCTTGGGATATTAGATACATACATGATTCTCACATTACATATGAAAATATAAAATAAAACTTAAATAGTTCTAGTGAGAACATTATTATTTCTTCTAGTAAATTTCTAAAATCATTTACAAATAACTTTTTGGTATCCTATGAAAATTAAATCATATTAAAGGGATACCTCAAATTTTCAATAAGGAAAATCATACAAAAAAAAGATATCATAAAATAAATAAAGCATGAATAATATGGTAGAGATAAAAAAATAATGAAATATTCCATATAAATAATATTATAAAATGGGAATATATCCTTGTATGACATAACAATATAAACAATAACTTGTATAATGACAAGTTGTTTAATAATGATAGAATGAATAAATTTAGACATCATAATGTTACTATAAAGGCCTAATTCGAAGTAATCCAGCGTAAATAGGTAAGGAATATGTTAACTGAACTAATTTTATTCATGAGACTTACTAATTCATCGAGGGGATATAATGGGCCACACCCATCACTTACTACGCCTAATACATTCATCATATGAAAGTGGTGAATAAAAATTCAATACATAATTAAAATAAACATTCATATTGAAAAAATATCACATGAAATGTTAATATTTTCCCTAATCAATAAATATAAAAACATGATCACAATACTTCCATATAAATATGATCATTAGAGTATATTACCAATAAATAATAAGATTCATCATAAATGAAAAACTTTTAAAAGATCACTAAACCATTTCTTAAGAAGAATACTATTTTCATTTTGAAATAACTAATTTAAAATCAATATATTTGTAGAATATTAGGAAAACATTTTATTCGAAAAAATAAATTGAAACTTTTAGCAGAAGTTTCACGGAAAATTATATCCATGGCATTGGGTAAAACACATTAATGAGGGAAATATTAAAACAAATATTCTATTCATATGTTGTGAAAAAAGTGCCCCGTCAAAAAAATAATATAATTATTCCATTTAAATATTTTTATAGAAATTAAAATATGTGTAGAAATGAATATAATAAATAAATTTATAATATAAAAATATATTCTTGAAATTTTCTAAAGAAAATATGGACACGGAAGAAAATAATTACCGACTAAATTTAAAAAATTCAATTTTTCTTAAAAACATTATTTCTGACTTTTGAGTACTTAGAGAGAGGAAAATGGAAGTTAAAAAAATTATATTTTTATAAATAAACAAATTAGAGGAAAATATTTAGGGTTGAAGTTAAAATTTTCATATAATTCACCCCAATGGAATATTAAACATAAATAATCCTAAATAAGGTTGAGCTTGTCAAATAAGTCATTACCTCAGTTTTGAATTGAATCACAATTTATTTTAACCTCATCTATACTAAATTCAAATTTTTTATTATTATATACCATAATAAAATTCATACTTATAATACCACACTTGGTTTATATATAATATCATTTCATTCATTCAGTAATAATATTTCATTATCATCGTCATTTCAGTTGTGTTAACTGCTATGTTTTTTCATATATGTTTCTATTTGACAATTATGGTTGTTGCATCTTGATCATGCTTATATCATATAAATAATTTTAATTTTTATATAAGAATAATATATTTTCATTATATTCATATTTATAATCTTCCCTTAAAGGTAGACATTAAAAATCAACCACATCACTTCGTGGAGGTGGTAGTCCACACGTACGCATGAGAAAAGTTATCATTTTATTCAATGTGGAAGGGTTAGAATGTAAATAATATATTATATTTATGGAATAATAATTATTTCATAAATTTAATATATATTCACTCTATCCATATTTTTAACCATACAAGTAAAGTTGTAATGAAAAATGAATTACACTGCAACATGAAGAGAGTATTCCGTACTTACGCACGAGTGATGATTTCATTTTCCATAAGATGAAAAAATGTGGATAATTGTTGTACTATAGTAATAAACACATATTTTTATATAAATATTTCTATATAAATTATTTTATTAAGGGTATTGTGGATTTTGAGGAAGTATAAGAAGAACTAAACTATAAAAGATTCGATAAAGAAGATTACCTCTTTTTTGAGATACATCATTTTAATTACACCTTAAGACTTCTTATAATAGTTTTAGAAGAATAAAATATGCTCAATAAAGATGATAAAAAATATAGGAATGTTTTTGGATATGCATAGTCCAAGACAAAGTGATCAATATTTGTGAATAAGGTAGGATAATTAGTGCCCTTTTATAAGTTAGGGGAGGGACACACAATAAATTACTTATAATATTTTAATAATATAAATCCATTTTCTTGGAAAAGTTGAAAAAATGGCCAAGAAATATAATTTTAGATAATTTGGGGTAAAAATATATTTAAATAATAATATTTACACAATTTTATGAATCATTTTACTCTAATCTCTTAGTTTAACCATTATTAAACCCGTTTTAACCCTAACCATGGTAACAATTTTTTTACTACTTTTACTATTCAATATGAAAAAAATTAAAATTCCCTTATTAAATTTAATTAATCATTATGATTCCAAATAAGGATTCCATTTTAAAATATTCAATTTGTAGGAGTGTTAAAAATTAAATTTAATATGAGTGTGTGAAATGCAAAAAACCCCCTGTAGTTATAAAAATGTTTATTTTCAGTATACAAATGATTTTATAAAAAAATAAAGTAAAATATTGAATCTAATGGAGTTAATTAGATTATTTTAAATCAAATTGGACTCATTTTTATTTCAAACCAAACCAAAATTCAAAGTAACATTGTAAATATTTTATTAAAATATAAACACTATAAATAGTTTTATTTGAATAAAAAATGTAATTAGATTTCAAAAATGTTAAGCATATATTTATATGGATAATGTTATATTTTAATATTAATTATATTAATTATTGAATGTATATTTGGTTTATCAAATTTTTATTATTATATTTCAAGTTTTTATTATATCATTATAACATCATAAAGGTTATATTTCTAGTAACGTTATTATTTTTCACTATCAACTAAAAAATTAACTATTTCTAAGAAATATCGAAAATTAACTACAAGTTAATTTTTACATGATGAATTAATAAATTAAATGCATTTCAGCAAATTAAATTTATTAGGTTTAATAATTTACTTTTAAATAACATTATTGAATAAATATTTGTACATTGTGTTATTATTTCTATAGAAAGAAAATCATTCTATAATTGTTGCTCAAGTGTTACTTTCTTTTCTCATTAAAAAATTTAATAATTGGAATTTCCATAATTTACCCTCATAAAACGATGTGTATTTTTCTTCATCACAACTTCATTAGGATCCCAATTCATATTTCCAATCTTATTATTTCTCTAATGCACCTTTCCCGACTTAGTTTTCTGATTCATTTGTAATTGTTCTCTAATTTCAACAATTTGGAAAGTATATTTATAGTTACATAATTCTAGTTCAAATTATTTTTCCTTAGAGGTGATCACAGGAATTGGAGAAGGTATACACTTCCTCTATGAAGAGATATGGAACACATCATGAACTTTTGATAGGAAAGGATGAGTTTTCAAATGGTAAGCCACAACTCATATTATTTCCATAATTTCAATAGGAATAATGTAACTCAGACTTAGTTTCCCTTTATTTCCAATCTTAGAGCACCATTCCATGGAGATAAATTTAAGAAAACATGATCTCCCACCTAAAATTATAAATCCTTCCTTCTGCTATCAAAACAACATTTTTATGCTTTTAGGTGACTTAATATGAGGATAAAGAGTATTCACTTTTTCACTTGTCTCTTCCACAAGTTCAGGGGAAATAAGAGTCCTCTCACAAACATTATCTTAATAATTTGTAGTATGATATCTCATTCCATAAAATTCCTTATATGGTTCCATTTGAAGTCTTGGTTGGAAGATATTATTATATTTTATTTCCAAAAAATTTAAATATTGATCCAATTTATTGAGTCAATAACGTTTCCTTATGACTTTTCCATTCCCCAACATTTTAAAAATCACAAACACTTTATCTTAAGGCAAATTATATTTTCCTTAAGAATTATCTTATTAAAAAAATTTCCTTACCCAAGGAAATTTTATCCTTACCTATGTTTTCATTGTTTATTTTACAGTTTCTTGAAATCTAACTCATTTAATTCATAATTCTAAAATTTGGTTTCACATATAAAACTTTGGAATCTGATAAATCCTTGGTTATAAAGTATTCTGTTTTTAGACTCCGAATTCTTTGAAATTTAGACTCCAAATTCTCTAAAATTTCGATTCCGAATTCCTCAAGAATTTAGACTCTGAATTTCTTAGAATTCATACTACGAATTTTTCAGAATTATGAATCCAAAATTCTTCAGAATTCATATTCATAATTCCTCAAAATTCGGACTGTGAATTCTCTAAAATTTAGAATCCGAATTACTCAGAATTCAGACTCTGAATTCTCTGAAATTTAGACTCCGAATTCATTACAATTCCGACTCCAAAATATATAGAATTTAAGTTATGAATTCTTTGAAAACCAGAATCCGGATATCCATGAGTTATAGTCTTTTAATGTTTATTTGGTTGGATTTCAAACATTATTTTTCTTTAGACTCTGAAAAATTAGATTTTATTAAGAAACCTTATTTTTCTTATACTTGTTACAGTTGTGAAATGATGTTATACATTCTATTTATAACTAATCTTTTCTTGAGTGACATGTGTACAAGTCCCTCTAGAATTCAAGAAAACATATGACCATTGGAGGAGGGATCCAACCATTGGGTAAGTTCCTAAAAATATGAGCTCATTTTAATGAGTTCAAAAAGAAAAAAAACACTGAGAGTTACTCTAAATATTGCACACTGTTGATGTGATTAATAGAGAGAGATACTCTCATGTCGTGTGCGTACTAAACTACTTTTTCAGATTGTTTCGTGTGACTCTGATTGCTGTTGTGTACAATCAAGGGCTTCTGGTGATAGGAAGACAGAGGTGCTGACTATCATAAAGATCAAGGACTTCCATGGATAGGAAGACAAAGGTTTCGAATACCTTAAATTTTGAGGGATTATGAGGATACCAAGATAGATTTTGATATTTCTATTGAGGGCTTACCCAGGTGTGGGTAATATAGACTTTATTTAAAGTATAAATCATGTGACCTTTATCTAAGTTTGTTGGATATCCTTCTCTTTGGGTTATGAGATTTCATACTTGTTACCTATTTTGTTTCAAGTTTATTTCTTCAGTATTTTGATAAATGAATAAAGTATAACCTTCATATACTTTCTTGTCCTTTTGTACAAATCTGATAAGTAAGATTATATATTCTTTAAGGTATAATCTTTTCCTTGTAAACTTTTCTTAAATTTCATTTTTAGAACCTCATTTCCAAAAACTAGCATGGTTTAGAGATATAAAAGATGTATTGTGAATTTAATTTATTTAACCTTGTTAAAAGTTGTTTTCCTTAAGGTTAAAAAAAGTTTTTAAACTTACAATTCACCCCCATTGAAATTGAGCATCTATATTCGTATTTCAATCCTGTAATTGGTTTCAAAGGAGGTATCTGAAATACATATATTCACATATAAGTTTTCTTTCACAATTTTTCATTTTTTTAAATATTTTTCTCACATATGGATTTTTATCCTTGTTTACAAACTTTTACTCTCAACATGTTTATGTGGAAATATTTTTCTCTTTAGATGGAAGGAATAAAAATCAGTTCGATTGTCAATCTAAATCCTACTAGACCACCTATATTTTATGGGAATGATTATGAATATTGGAGTGATCGTATGGATACTTTTGTTAACAATACTAGAGTGGATGATTTTGATAGGATTACTAGAGATTACAATATTCTATTAAGGAAGTCATAACATTCACCAATTAAGAAAAGTCAAAATATCAACTAAACTACAAGGTATGCAATACTTTTTTTTGAGTTCCATGACCTGGAATATATATAGTCATATTTCCTCTTGTGAAGCTACTAACTACATCTGGAAGAAATTGGAGGTTACTCATTTTGGTTAATCCAAAGTTATAGAAACTAGAAGAGGTATGCTTAGTGGAGAATATCATGGATTTATTTTTCTTTATGGAGAACCAGTATGTAAAGTACAACAAATGTTTTAACTATTTTTAAGAATCTACAATCTATGGGTAAGAAAGGATTAAATGATGAGGCACCTGTGGACAAGATTATAGATATCATTCCCAATGATTGGGAATCAAATAAAATAACTATTGACGAGAATAAGAAAGTATCTCAAATTACCCTTGATGAAATTTTTGGAACTCTTCTTCAACATGAGAAAATAATGAAAAGATATATTGATATGAATAAGAATAAAAATGGTAATGTAAGTGTACCTTTCACTACTACTAAATCTAAGACTCTTGAAAGGGTAACAAGATCTAAGTCTAATAAAGTCTCTATTTTTTCTGAATCTAGTGAAAGTGAACGTAGTTAGAATAAACTAGATAATATTGATCAAAGGATGAATAAGATAGTTGGAAAGAAATAATTTCATTATATATATAAGAATAATGAATGAAAAGACAAGAAAGACTCTGAAGTCACATGCTATGAATGCAACAGAGTAGGGAATATCATGCCAGATTGTCGTATGCTTAAGAAAAATGATAGAAAGGAAAATCATTCTGAGAGGAATAAAAACAAGTATTACAAGAATAAAGCTAAGAATGTTTTGAAAGCCAACGACACATGGAGTTCCAGTGGTGTTGAATCTTCTGATGAATCCTCAGAGTATGAATCTTCTGATCAGAAGAATCTTGGTCTATTATCCAGACGACCCATTGAAAATAATTTTTTAATGTCCATGGTACACAATGCTGTATCTATCACAAATGTTTCCTTGAATTCAAATTATACTGATGATAAATACTATAAGTCATTATATGAAGAATCATCTTCTAATGAAGATAATATATTATGTACCTATGAAGAAGTATCTAGGTTTTCTAAACTTCTTGAGAATGAAAAATCTAAACTCAAGAAAGATATTGATAAGGAAAATTCAAGAATTTATATTTTAACTAAAGAATTATCAGATATTTCTAAATATATTGATAAATTTTTTTTTGATTTTAAAAGTATTTCCAAAAAATATGAGGAAGTTAATTTTCAGAAGGATAAAAAATCTAAAGATCATAAAAATGTAATTTCTATGAAAAATATTTTAGACACTAGCTCTAGTTCTAAAACTAATTTTTTTGAGGGGGATAAATTGTTTTTTAAACTAAAATCAGAAATATTTTTCTTGAGTAAATTTTTGTCAAACTTTACTTATGGTAAGGAAAAATTTGACAAGATGTCTTCACAAATTCAACATCTAAGGAATAGTTCTCGATTTGGTTATACTCATTCTAAGTCAGTTTTTAGTAATAACTACTTTTTTCTTCAAAGTGCTCCATTATGTTCTAAATGTCAGTGTGGTGGACATTTGGAAAAAAAAATTTCTTTAAATAAAACTCAGTCTTTTGGTTTTTAAAACTCTTTTTTAAGAAAAAGTGGATTCCTAAAATCTTGGTTTCTAAAACATCCAGGTCTAAGAAAATTTGATTTATGAAAGTCTAACACTATTATTTTCAAGAAAATAAATAAAGTACCAATAAGAATCTATGGTACATGGATAGTGGTTTTTCTCGGCATATGACTGGTAATAAAAAACTTCTTTGAAAGGATTATCAAGACGAAAGGAGGAAAAGTAACTTTTGGAGATGATGGTCATGGAGAAATTATTGGTATAATGAACATTTTTCTTCTTGAAAAGACTTTGATTTTAAATGTTTCATTTGTTAAGGGTCTTAAGGGAAACCTCATTTGAATTATTCAATTATATGATAAAGGTTACCTTGTGAATTTTAAGAGTGATGAGTTCTTAGTACACAATTCCAAAGGAAGAGTTTATTTTTCTACCCATAGGCAAGAGAATGTATACACAATAAACTTAGAAGACCTTAGGAGCCATGATCTGCCTTGTCTTAGTGTAATGGAAGATCAATCTTGGTTATGGCATAGAAGGTTAGTACACTGTAACCTTAAGAACCTATGGAAAATCTCTATGAAAATACTTGTTAAGGATCTACCAGAGCTTGGATATGATTCTTCAAAAGTTTTTAATCCTTTTCAATATGGAAAGAAACATAAATCAAGTTTTAAATCAATCAGTAAAGTTTCAACTATCGATACATTACAGTTGATGCATATGGATCTTTTCAGTCCAACACAAACTGGAAGCATTAGAGGAAAATATTATGACAAACCTACTTTTATTAAAAACTTAAACATGATTTATTACATAAACTATTCACTTGATACAACATGGATGATCGATAGGTATAGTGTCTTTGGGGCTTAGTATCATTACATAACAACTTATAACATGAAATAAAACATCTTTATTGAAAACTTCCTTTACATGACTACTACATTCCCTCATACTTAGCATTGCATGGTATAACCTGAGGACATGCATAAGAAAAGGGGTGAGCTATAAAGCCCAGTAAGGGAATAAACATGGAATACATGAGGAGTACAATAAATGTTAGAAAATAGGTATATCAATAGAGCACAAGAAGAACATGAACATAAAGGAATGATAAAGCATGATAATCATAACATGGAAATGTGGCAACAACACTTAACATGGAATTAGCATGAGCCAAGGATCATTGCACAAAGAGAATGAGTAAATCCTCATTGCACACGAAGCACGAGTAAACCCTCATTGCAATTGAATTAGCATGAGTTAACACTCATTTCACATGAAGTATCATGATACTATACTTCACCCAATGAATTGGAGTGCTATAAGGTCGCACCCTTCTTAAACATTTCATTTCATTTATAAGTGTGCCACATGGATCATAAAACATGGATTCATAAAACACAATCCTTTATTCCAAGATAAAGGAATGTGAAATTAATACATGAAACTTTATAATCAATAAGTAAATGTTCATAAAGGTGAATACCCTTGATGGAGAAATGGGATGGTATTCACTACACAATGGCATTGGCTTAGAAAATCGGTGCGATTTCGGCAGCGTAACAGCGTGACATAAGAATTCATAAAAATAGTTGATGAGAGAGAAAGGGGTTACTCATCATATTTACATGTAATGTATGGGAAGGATGTCATATAGATACATGTCCCAACAATTGTAATGGAATTTAGATTCATGATACAAAATTATTGCTTGAATGTAAATGAGGAGAGAGAAGTTCCTTTCGGAATTTCGGCATAGTAACAGGTGTACGTGGGAGGCATTTAATGAGAGAGAAAGGGGTCTCCCATAATTCAAAAATAAAGAGATCAGTATGAGGGAGGTGCAAAACCATACCCCAACATTGATAATTAAAATTAAAAGGAAAAAACAACTTAAAGAAAATTGGACAAAAATCAGAATGGAAGAAAAAACCCTTACTTGGAAGTGTGCTTCCAAAGGCTTGAGAGAGGCTGGAGAGAGGCTTCTTTGGAGATTGGGGAACCTTGAGATGATTATAGAGAGAGTACGGCAGAGGTTGGACGAACACCACAAGCTTTGAGTGAGGAGGAAGTGGGAGCTTGGGTGGGTTTATATAGGAAAGGTGAGGGAATTATTTATTATTTAGGTTTGGGACCCCTTTTATTAAATTAATCCAAACCACAAACCATACGATGGTTTTTGCCCATGATTTTTGGTAAAGGGAAGAGGAAAACAATATTTTATAAGGATAAAATCCTAAATTCTTAAAATAATAGTGTTTCTTATGTAGAGGTGAGTCACACTCCCATGGAATACAATTTAAAAAGACAAGGTGTTTAATAAGTTTTGAAGGGTCCATTAATGATTTGAAAAGTAATTCAAACAAACACATAATCACATTATTTTAATGTTAAAACATATATTGGCCGAACATAAAGCTTATAGTATTTTATTACATCACCATTGGGTCATTATGATGTCATAAAACACATTATAAATTTAAACGGTATTTAATTTTTACCCAAAAATTTGACTATCTCAGAAAATTATGAAAAATTCACCGTTGGATAATTTAGACATACTGATTCTAGAAATAACATTTATTTTAGCTAAATAATTTTCTAAATATGTTAATTTTCACATTTAAATTAAAAACTGACATTTATCGAAAATTCACGGCTTTTGACAAAAATGGCTTTCAAACCTTAATAAGAATTACAATTGCATTCATAAAATTATATGACCATTTATATATAATAAAATTAATTTAATAATAATAATAATATTTTATTAAAATATTATTTAATTCAAAAATCCCTTAATTTAATAAAATATAATTCTTAATTAAATAATAACTAAAAACACTATTTTCACTTTAAAAACTATTTACAAAGTATCAATAATGACAAGAAATTATATTCATTAAAAAAATAATGTACACGAACATAGTACTAGCGATTTGTTACATAACCCCTTAAAATAGCCGCATAAGACCTAAGGGTAAGGTGTGCGATGATGACGAACTCTTGGGGTGGCTCAGATAACATCGCTCGAGTGGTAATCTCTATCAACTTCCAATTTTCCCATAGATTGTTTTGTTCGTGCTTGACATGATGAAGCTCATCTTGGGCTTGGTCAAGAGTGAAGCCTAAGGATGCCACCTCTATTCCAAGCTCTGACAAATGGGCTTCGTATGGAGAAATTCTACTAGATGAGGCCATCGCTTTTTTTGTATGAGTAAATTGGATTTTTTAAAGCCCTATATTTATACTAATCATGTGATCACTGTTCAACATCTATAAAAGTAATGGTCACAATTATTAACATAAAACCAAAGAAGTTGACATTTTATATAAATGTTTTACATAAAGAGACATTTAACTAGATCAAGAGGGATTTCCATTAATGAAATTTTGAGTCGTTACAATATTCCCCCCTTAAGAAATTTCTCCCTCAAAATTTCCTTTTTCTCACACTAAAACAGATTTGGGTAACTCAACTTCATCATTTCCTCCGATTCCCAAGTCACTTCTTTAAACTTGTGGTTTCTCCACAACACCTTGACGAGGGGCATTTTCTTATTTTGTAGATATTTTTCTCTATGATCTAAGATCTTCACTGGTTGCTTCTCATAAGAAAGATCATCCTCCAACTGTACCACCTCAGAAGAGAGTACATGTGAAGGGTCTGGTATGTACTTACTTAAGAGGGATACATGAAAGACATCATGTACATTGGCCATGGTAGGTGGAAGTGCTAGTCGATTCGCCACCGCCCTGAGACGATCAAGAATCTCGAAGGGACTGATGTACCTTGGACTTAACTTCCATTTCTTTCCAAAACTCATGAATTTATTCCATGGAGATATGCATAGAAAAACCATGTCCCCAACAATAAACTCAAGGTCTCATCAATGATTATCTGCTTAACTCTTCTATCGACTCTAGGCTGCCTTGATATGCTATTGAATGGTTTTCACATTCTAAACCTTTTCCTCGACCATTTCTGGTCCATGCAGCTTACGTTCACCGACCTCATCCCAACATGCCAGTGTTCTGCACCTTTTCCCATAAAGGGCTTCATATGGTGCCATTTGGATGCTCGATTGGAAACTATTATTATAAGAGAACTCAACCAGAAGAAGATGTTGATCACATACTACATTAAAGTCTATTGAGCATGCTATCAAAATTTCCTCAAGTGTTTAGATAGTCTTCTCAGATTGGCCATCAGTTTGAGGATGATAGGCTGTACTAAAGTTCAGTTTAGTATTCAGAGCATGTTGAAGACTCTTCCAAAACATAGAGGTGAATGTTGGATCTCTTTCAGACATAATAGATAGTGGCACTCCATGCAGGCTTACCACTTCCCTGATATATATCTATGCCAGTTGATCCAATGAGAAATCCTCCTGAATAGCAATGAAGTGTGCTGTCTTTGTAAGACGATCCACAGTAACCCAGATTGCATTGTTGCCTTTGGATGCCCTCGTAAGTTCGGTGAAAAAGTCCATGGTGATGTTCTCCCATTTACATTCTGGTATGGGAAATGGTTGCATCATCCCCTTAGACTTCTGCCTTTCTACCTTCACTTACTGGCACACCGGACACTTTGATATATATTTAGCGATATCCTTTTTCATATTATCCCACCAAAATTTTTCTCAGAGATCTCGATACATATTTGTGATCCTAGGGAGAATAATGAAATTTGAACTATGTGAATCATACAAAAGTTCCTTATTCAGCTCCGAACTTGATGGAAGACACAGTCTTTTCCCAAATCTCACAATTCCTTCTTCATTAACATTAAATTTCGATGATTTCCCCTTTTTGATAGCTTCTACTTTTTCTTGAATTCCCACATCATCCTTTTGAGCATCCTTTAGCCTTTCCAAAAGAGACAGTTGAGCAATCATTTATGAAAGGATTGATGATGTCCCCTTCTTTATGATTCTCACGTCCATCTTCATCAAGTCTAAGAATATTGTATCCCTCTCAATTCTCATCATTGATAGAATCGATGGGTCCTTCTTAATTAGGGCATCTGCCACCTTGTTCGCTTTCCCAGGGTGGTAATGTATTGAACAGTCATAATCCTTGATGAGATCTGTCCATCTTCTCTGGTGCATATTAAGCTTTTTCCGTGTGAATATATATTTAAGACTCTTGTGATCAATATATATCTCACATTTCTCCCCATAGAGATAATGCCCTTAGATTTTCAAGGCAAATATCACCTCCGCCAACTCTAGATCATGTGTTGGATAGTTTCTCTCATGGATTTTCAACTACCTTGAGGCATAGGATATCACTTTATCATTCTGCATCAGCACACAGCCTAATCCCTTCTTTGAAGCATCACTGAATACCACAAAGAGTTCCCCACTTGTGGGTAAAGTGACCACGAGTTTAGTGACAAGCCTCCTTTTCAAATCCTTCATGTTTTCTTCGCATTCTTCACTCCAAGCAAACTTTACTCCCTTTCGAGTTATCTTGGTAAGAGGGTTGGACAATCGTGAGAAATTTCTCACAAATCATCGATAATATCCAACTAACCCTAAGAAGCTACGGATATCCATTACTGATGTTGGCCTCAGCCATCCATCAATTGCATCTGTTTTGGAGGGATCGACAGATATCCCATTGATTGTGATGATATGGCCCAAGAATTAGACCTCCTTCAACTAGAACTCACAGTTGTTTTACTTTTCATAGTGATTCTCTTTGCGCAAAGTCTCTAGTACAGTTCTTAAATGCTCCTCATGATCCTCCGTGGTTTTGGAGTATATTAGAATATCATCTATAAAAACTACCACAAATTAGTCAAGGTAATCTCTAAAGACTCTATTCATCAAGTCCATGAATATTGATGGAGAATTAGTGAGTCTGAAAGGCATTAATATGAATTCATAGTGCTAGTATATTGTACGAAAAGTAGTCTTGGGGAAATCTTCCTTCTTCACCCTTACTTGATAATATCCCAGCCGCAAATTTACCTTGGAGAAGTATTGTGCTCCATGCAGCTGATCAAAGAATTCATCAATTCATGGGAGAGGATACTTATTCTTTATCATGATTTTTTTGATCTCACGATAATCGATGTAAAGAAGCATTGACCCATCCTTCTTCTTGACGAAGAGGACTGGCGCACCCCATGGTGAAAAACTTGGGCGTATAAACCCTTTATCTAGATTCTTTTATAGTTGTTTCTTTATCTCTTCAAGCTCCATGACATCCATTCTATATGGAGTCTTGTTTATTGGTAGATCCCCTAGTATAAGTTCAATTGATAATTCAACATCTCTTCTAGGAGGAAGACCAAGTTGTTCCTTGGGAAACACTTCGGCGAATTCCCTCACAATAGGCATTTCTTCAAGGATGGTTTATTCCTTGGACTCAATCATCTGATCCAGATACGTGTTCTCCTAGGACAGTAATATCCATGCTTGAGATGATAAAGCTAAAAGAGATTCATCTTCCTCCCTACACTTTTAATGAATCGGGGGTCGATTCTCTATATGGAGTGTGATTTACCTCTCCCGGAAATTTATGTTGGCTCTATATAAGGAAAGCCAATACATGCCAAGAATTGCATCAAATTCCACAAGAGGGAGTATGATGAGGTTATTCGGGAAATTCAATCCACATATTATGTTAGGGGAGGACTTATATTCATGGGATGAAATTATTTCCCCATTTCCCGTACTCATCGATATCTTCACTTCCATGATTTGTGGTGGTGCTAGAATTGTTCTACTAAACTTTCGAGATATAAAATAATGCTTAGAACCGGAATCAAAAAGCACGTTTGCTATTCTTGAATGAATAACTAGTGTACCTATCACCACTTTGTTGTCGGGGTTCACTTCGGTTGAAGTGATGGAAAAAGCTCTTCCTTGCAGCCTTGGAGGTTGTTGGTTGCCTCCGAAAACCCTTGTATTAGGGCACTGATTTTCAAAATGCCCCGGTTCTTTGCAGTTGTAACAATGAACAACGCGTTGAGGTTCGAACGGAGTGTTCCTATCCTCTGTCACAGCCGAGGGTCTTTCTTAACAATAGTTAACAGCTAGGTGCCCCTCTCTTCCACACCTAAAGCATTTCCTCATCCCCTTGAGGAAATTTCCAGGGTTCTTCTTTCCGTACTTTTGGGAAGTGGGGTGATGGATTTTATTAGCACCTTTAGATTGATCCATCGGACCACCAGCATTGAAGTCTGACTTATGCTTCTTGTCCCCATGAGACCCCAATGATTCCCTGATCTCCATTTCGACCTTGAGGACACATTGGACAATTTCCTCATAGCTGTCAAATTCACGGATCGCTAATGCTTTTCGCATGATAGGCTTAATTTCACCAAAGAAGCGGACAAATTTGCATTCGGGGGTAATGAAAAAGCCAGAAGTGTGTCGTGAAATCCTTGTGAAGTTTTCCTCATATGCTCCAAAAGATTTTTCATCTTTTTTCTTGAGGGAAAAGAAGTACCTTTCCATCTTAAGCCGAAGGGTGCGCGGAAAATATTTATCGAAAAACATCTTCTAGAAATCCTTCCATTCCAACGCCTTGATCTCCTCCTTAGGCTTCGTATTTTTTATCAATGTCCACCATTGATCAGATTCACCCTCTATACGATAAGCTACCAGGAAAACCTTCTCTTGTTCAGAACATTTAAGGATAGAGAAGATCTTTTCAATGGAGTTGATCCATTGTTCATTGATCGTGGGATCAGATGATCCACTAAAAGTAGGAGGCCTTTGTATCATGAAGCTCTCGCTAAAGACTTTTTCATTCTTAGGGGGGTTGAACGTTCCCCTCGACCAGTGTTTCCATTCAAATCATGAGTTAGCTAAGAGAGAATTGTGAAAAATTTTGCGATTCCCACTCCCATTGGATTGGGCATCTTATTATTACAGTCATCACACTAATCTTCACATCGGTTGTTAGCCCGAGTCCTCCAATTACCATCCATTGGCTGGAATAAAAGCAATTCTAGGGGGTAACACATAAAGAGTAATCCAAATAAAAATGTTGATGACTTATAAATAAAATTTTATTTCCTTAACTCATGAGTCTATAGGCTTCAATCTAGTCTTTTCATGATCTACTTTCTAACATATATTCTTAGGGGAATTTTTTTTAAAAAAAATTCCCTTAGTGAGGGTTCATACTAAGATTGTGAATTTTTAAAAACATATCCCCCAATGGTGTCATAACCAAGAGTGCATCAAGACCCATTGTCGTTCACTAGTTCCTGTTCGAGTCTAGATCAAAGCGGTGTTTTTGGGTTTTACCCCTAGGATACATCTGTGCCAGAGCCGCCTCTACCTGCTCGTATCCAGACAAGGATGTATTTGTTTAATGAACCACTAAATCAGTACTTAACAAAACATAGAGATGTTGTTATTATACTTATTCTTGTATCTAAGGCATTAATAGGGTTTTCTAATCCTAATCCCAAAAATAACTAAACCTATCCTCTGATACCAACTATACAACCCTACTTTTATTACCAACATAAACAAGATTTGTTACATAAACTATTCACTTGATACAACATGGATGATCGAGAGGTATAGTGTCTTTGGGGCTTAGGATCATTACATAACAACTTAAAACATGAAATAAAACATCTTTATTGAAAACTTCCTTTACATGACCACTACATTCCCCCATACTTAGCATTGCATGGGATAACCTGAGGACATGAATAAGAAAAGGGGTGAGCTATAAAACCCAGTAAGGGAATAAACATGAAATACATGAGGATTACAATACATGTTAGACAATAGGAATATAAATAGATCACAATAAGAACATGAACATAAAGGCATGATAAATCATGATAATCATAACATGGAAAATGTGGCAACAACACTTAACATGGAATTAACATGAGCCAAGGCTCATTGCACATGGAGCATGAGTGAATCCCAATTGCACATGAAGCACGAGTAAACACTTATTGTAATTTAATTATCACAATTCAACACTAATTGCAAATTACGTGTCATGATACTATACTTTACCCAATTCATTGGAGCACTATAAGGGGGAACCCTTCTTAAACATTTCATTTCATGCATAAGTGTGCCACATGGATCATAAAACATGGATTCATAAAACATAATCATTTATTCCACGATTAAAGAATGCGGAATTCATACATGAAACTTTATAGTCAATAAGTAAATGTGAATAAAGGTGAATACCCTTGATGGAGAAATGGGCATGGTATTCACTACACAATGGCATTGGCTTAGAAAATCGGTGCGATTTCAGCAGCGTAACGACGTGACATAAGAATTCATAAAAATAATTGATGAGAGAGAAATGGGTTCCTTATAATATTTACATGTAATGGAAATTATGGAGGTCATATTGATACATGTACCAACAACCTTAATGGAATTTAGATTCATGATACAAAAGTATTGTTTGAATGTAAATGAGTAGAGAGAAGTTTCTTTCAGAATTTCGGCATAGTAATGGGTGTACATGGGAGGAATTTAATGAGAGAGAATGGGGTATCACATCACTCAAACATAAATAGGGCAGTATGAGGGAGGTGTGAAACCATACCCCAACATTCATAATTGAAATTAATAGGGCAAAACAACTTAAGTAAAATTGGACAAAAATGAGGAAGGAAGAAAAAACCCTTACTTGGAAGTGTGGTTCCAAAGGCCTGAGAGAGGCTTGAGAGAGGCTTCTTGGGAGTTTGTGGAACCTTGAGAGTATTATAGAGAGAGTAGGGAAGAGGTTGTATGAACTCCAAAGGCTTTTAGTGAGGAGGAAGTGGGAGCTTGGGTGGGTTTATATAGGAAAGGTGAGAGAATTCGTAATTATTTAGGTTTGGGACCCCTTATATTAAATTAATCCAAACCACAAGCCATAACATGGTTTTCGCCCATGGTTTTTGGAAAAGGGAATAGGAAAACAATATTTTATAAGGCCAAAGTCAGAACCTCTTAAAATAATAGGGTTTCTTATGTAGAGGTGAGTAACACTCCCATGGAAAACAATTTAAAAAGACATGGTGTTTAATAAGTCTTGAAGGGTCCATTAATGCTTTGAAAAGTAAGTCAAACAAACCCAAAATCACATTTTTTAATGTTAAAACATATATTGTCCGAACATAAAGCTTATATTATTTTATTACATCACTATTGGGTCATTATGATTTCCTAAAACACATTATATATTTATACCGCATTTAATTTTTACCCAAAAATTTGACTGTCTCAGAAAAGTATGAAAAATTCACCATTAGATAATTTCAACGTACTGATTAAAGAAATAACATTTATTTTATCTAAATAATTTTCTAAATATGTTAATTTTACCTTTTTTAAATAAAAACCAACATTTATAAAAAATTCCCAGGTTTTGACAAAAAATGGCTTTCAAACCTTAATAAAAATTACAATTGCATTCATAAAAAAATATGATCATTTATATATAATAAAATTAATTTAATAATAATAATAATAATAATAATATTTTATTAAAATATTATTTAATTCAAAAATATCTTAATTTAATAAAATATAATTATTAATTAAATGATAAATAAAAATACTATTTTCACTTTAAAAACTATTTACAATGTATCAACAATGACAAGAAAGTATATTCATTAAAAAAATTATGTACATGAACATAGTATTAGTGATTTGTTACATAACCCCTTAAAACAACTGCATAAGACCTAAGGGTAAGGTGTGCTATGGTGATAGACTCTTGGGGTGACTCAGATAACGTCGCTCGAGTGGTAATCTCTCTCAACTTCCACTTTTCCTGTAGATGGTCCCATTTGAGCTTGACATGATGAAGCTCAGCTTGGGCTTGGTCAAGAACAAAGCCCAAGGATGCCACCTCTTTTTCGAGCTCCAACAAATGGGCTTCATATGGAGAAATTCTACTGGATGAGGCCATCGCTTCTTTTGTCTGAGTAAATTGGATTTGTTAAAGACCTATATTTATACTAATCATGTGATCACTGTTCAACGACTATAAAAGTAACGGTCATTATTCTTAACATAAAACCAAAGAATTTGACATTTTATATAAACATTTTACATAAAGAGACATTTAACTAGATCAATATGGATTTCCATTAATGAAATTTTGGGTCGTTACAAATATTATGATTTTTTACTAGCTGACGATTACACTAGATTATGGTGGGTCTATTTTCTAGAAAATAAATCTGAAGCCTTTTCTTATTTCAAAATGTTTAGAGCTCAAGTTAAAAATGTGAAAAACCTTCCATTCGTAACTATTTATAGTTATTATAGAGGATAATTTAAAAATTCTGATTTTGAAACTTTTTGTAGTAAAAAAGGCATTACTCATAACTTCTCAGAGCCAAGAACTCCTCGACAAAATGGTGTTGTTGAAAGAAATAATAGAATTCTTAAATAGATAACTGGAACCATGTTTAGTGAATATTATATAGCTAAAGAATTTTGGGATTAAGTTTTAAGTACTTCTTGTTATACTATAAATCAAGTTTTGATTACACCTTTTCCTAATAAAACCCCTTAAAAATTGTGGAATGGTCGAAAACCTAGACTTTCATACTTAAAAGTATTTGGTTTAAAAGTATTCATTTTTAATACTAAAGATAATTTACATAAATTCACACCCAAATCGAATGAAAGAAGTTTCCCAAGATACTCCACAAATTCTAAGGCTTATATAGTTTTTAATAAAAATACATGTACTGTTTAAGAAATAGTATATGTTAAATTTGATGAAACTTATCCTTTTGTTTTTAAACAATATCAACCTACATCCTAAGATGTGTTTTGAAAAACTGATTATCATCCTTTGATATAATATCCTTATGATAAAGAAAGAATTTCAAGAATTTTTTTTGAATCATTTACCATAGATGATTTAATACCATATGTTGATGAATAGGTTTTACAAATCCCAAATCAGTTGTTTCTTATGAATCGTCCTTGTGAGGGTCATTGGATATGTAAATCAACCTTTAAGGACAAGAAGTTCCTTATGAAATGAAGTAGAACATTTAGCATTCCTTTTCCAATTAGAACCAAAAATCATTGACGAAGCTTTAGGTGATGATGATTGGATTAAAGCCATGCAGGATAAGCTAAATGAATTTGAAAGGAATAAAGTCTGGACCTTGGTTGAAAGACCTAAGGAAACTTATGATATTGGAGTAAAATGGGTCTTGAAATATTTGTGTCATAAAAATTGAATCATAGTAGGAAATACGTCTATATTAGTTGCTAAAGGTTATAATCAACAAGAAGGAATAGACTTTGAAGAAACCTATGCTCTAGTATCTAGACTTGAATCTATCCATATTCTACTTGCATTTACAGCATTCTTCAACAGTAAACTTTTTCAAATGGATGTTAAATGTTCTCTCCTTAATGGATATGTTCAATATGATGTTTTTGTTGAACAACCACCTAGTTTGGACGACACAAAACATATTGAACATTTTTTCAAACTTACCAAAGAATTATATGGACTTATACAAGCCCCTAGAGCCTAGTATGATAGACTTGCATGATTTTTGTTAAAAAATAATTACATTAAAGGAAATTCTGATCCAAACATATTTATAAAGAAATGTAAGATTTTTTTGATTGTTGTTGATGACATTGTATTTGGATCAACTTAGCAATTTTGAACTGATTAATTTCCAAATCTAATAAAATATGAGTTTTAAATGAGTATGATGGGTGAGTTAACAATTTTCCAATGTTTTCAAATTTCTCAAAAACCTGAAAGAACATATATATCTCAACATAATTATATTAAGGATATTCTAAAATTGTATGGATATGAAAACACTAAGAGTATTAATACTCCCATTGGTACCTCAAATTCACTTGATCTTGATGAAGTTGGGAAACGAGTAGATCAAACATATTTTAGAGGTATGATAAGATGTTTACTATACATGACAGCTAGTCATCTAGACTTAATGTTTTCAGTATGCTTATATGAAAGATATCAATCCAAGCCTAAGGAATCTCATTTAAAGGCAGTGAATTTTTTTTCCTATTTAAATGTAACCATGGATTTAAGACTCTTTTATACTTATATAAATGACTTTATTTCAAAAAAAAAATTTGGATACTGATTTTTGTCGATGTAGAATGGATAGGAAAAGTACATCCATAACTTGTCATTTATTAGGAGATTCATTAGTTTCTTGGTCATGAAAAAAGAGACACTCAGTAGCATTTTCCACTGCGGAAGAAGAATATGTAGGTACTGGAAGTTGTTGTGACCAAGTGTTGTGGATGCAACACACACTCACAAACTATGGTATGATTTTTACTAAAACACAAATATTATGTGATAATACTAGTGCCAATTCCTTATATAAAAACTCTGCACATCACTCTTGTGAAAAACATATAGATATTAGAAATCACTTTCTTAGGGATCATACAGAAAAAAGAGATATCATTCTTCGAATTATTTGAACAGAAGATCAACATGGTTATATTTTTCACAAAATATTTACCCTCTGATAGATTTGAATACATTAAACAGAAGTTAGGACTAATAACCATAAGGTAATCTTCCATACTAATTTTTTTTGAAACTTATCTCCTTATAGTAAGAAACACTTTTTCAATGGGGGAGTACATTTGCTAGTTTGTCAATTTTTTCCCTTTTTCAAAATTTTGTTTTATCAATTTTTTTTTGAAATAAATTTTTTTTAATCAAATTCTTTCTAATGAAATTTTTGTAAGAAAAATTTTCATAATCAAATTTTTTAATAAAAATTTTCATAATCAAATTTTTTTAATCAAAATTTTTTGTAATCAAAATTTATGAAATGAAAATTTTCATACTCAAAATTTTTTGTATTCAAATTTTTTGTAATTAAAAATTTCATATTTTTTTTCTTAATCAAAATTTTTAAATTTTTTTTCGAAGTCTAAAGTTCTTCAAGAAGAATTTTCGTCATTACATATAATTTTCCTAGAAACATGGAGGGTATGTTTCTTTTCTTAAATTTTGTTAATCATCTTTTTACGTGTTGGTATTTTCATTTTATTGAAAATTTTTCAGATTCACTTTTCCTTAAATCTGAATTTTTATCTTAAAAACCTCAAAATATCAGAACTTACAAAAATCCTTCTACAAGTATGATATCAACAGTTAGATCTGATCAAGATTATTTCAACCATTGGATCAATCAAAGAATATGAACTGCCAACTCAAACACATATATAAGGACAACCAATGGTTGTCCCACATCGGTCTTCAATGACATGTCGTGCTAAAGTTCTTCTCCGCTACATAAGCCCATTCTGAATCTTCAAGTTTTCATTAATTCTGAATTGTTGTGAAAGCTTCTCCTTAGAAAGAAATGTCACCAGTAAAGGAAATCACCTAATGGTAGATATACAGATAAAGGATAGTTGAACTAATATTCTTTGCTAAGTATGATTCTATTAATTTAAATAATATCAACCTGAATGGCTAGGAGAGCCTATGTATATCCAAACTGAAGTTATAGGATCTGGTTTATCTGGAGTTGTTGGTTTAATTATATGAATTATTAAGTTTCTTCATTGAAGGAGGGAGATAAAAGTTTTCCTTCAAGATCTATAAAAAGGACTACAACCTCTCCTATAATAAGGCTGCCAATCTGGTTGGAATTCTGTATGAGGGTGAAGCATAATTTTTCACCCACATGCTTCCAGATGTATCATGATCGTTTGATAAGAAAATGGATTTAGAGTTCCTTGGTCAATCACAAGTGAAGACTCTGAAATTTTTTCATCTCTCTACTATCCTCTAGATTCTTGATGTATGGGATCAAGGTTTTATCATTCCAAGAAAAGGGGATAAGGATTCCCTGAAGAAAAGTGACATCAATATTCTGGATTTCTTAGTGAACCTTAGGAAGATAAACTTTGTGGTTTATGTCTTGATAACAATTGAGAATATCTGGAATGGAACACTGAAACCTCAAATAATCAGGTATCTCGCTATTCTCTTCAAGATTATAGTTCTTTTTTCAAGAGTCATGCAAATTCCCTTATAGATCTAAGACAAGGAATTTCAAAGTGATGTTGTTGAGTGATGATACTCTAAAGAAAATGAAGGTTGGTTTTTCTAGTGAATCAAGAGAATTCCAAGATTTTTATGAATCAGAAATAGAAGCTCTATCAAAGAAACTAGAAGTGGATGAAACTTCCAAGAATGGTGGAATGTAGAGGAAGGTGAAGGAACCAGAAAAGAAAGAAAAACTCATATGAATAAAAAAACTCAATCAGAACCACCTAAGCTGAAGAATAAAATGTAACAACCCTATATTTTATGATAAGTATTCTTTTTAATTTATTTGATGTCAAGTTTTTTATGCTACAACAAGATTATCTTGTGTTATACGCAACACCGTATTAGCTTGCAGTATACAAAACACTATTCTTAGATTGTGTTACACACAATTTCATGTTCGTTTGATAATAGTCATTCTACGCAACATTGAGTGTATATATATATATATATTCAATTTATAAATGAAAAATGGTTGGATTCTGTTATAATGAAACAAAAAATGAGTCTTTCACAACACACAACCCTGACTTGGCTTGCATTGCACGCAATCACGACCTTCCTCGATAGTGTGTGTTGTACGCAATACCAGGTTTCACTAAACGATGATATATTGTTATAATATTATTATGGACTAGACGTTATGAATAGTATTAACTACATTTTTAATTTTATAACATTATTATTCATCTTATAAATTTTCTAAAACATTTTATGTGAACAAAATAAATTTTTCGGGTGAAATAAATATTTTTCAAAAAATGCAGTTTTGCCGCCTTTTGATGGCGCACCCAAATTAAATCTAGTTTTGAAATGTTTATAAGTTCTCTTTTACCAAATAAACTTCTTATTTTGAATCAGGATATAAAAATTTACATTGGATAAAGTTTTGATATTTTTCTGATAACTTTCATATTTTAATGAATAGTAAAAACACACTATATTTTAATTAAATACAACTTTTTTCATCGTAATAATTTATATGGTTAAATTATAATATTTAATGTTTTTAAAGTATAAATAGAATATATTTTTACCATTTAATACAATGTATGTCATTATCATTGATTTTACCATGAATTCGTAGGTTAAATCAATTCAATCTTTTGCAATGTTTTAATCAAAAACCCATTTTCTTTCGACAATGGGATTAATTTTAAATTAATTACTGCAACTTATGTGTTTTGAATTTTGAAAAATGGATTCCTTATTTTGAATCAGTGGGTCAAAATTATGTTAATCGGCTACTTTTTATTTTTGGGCATTATGAATAGTAACTATGGTAAATTTTATTTACCATAGTTAAAGGTAAACCGGGTAATTAAGGGTAAATATAAGATTATAAAATTACTCTATCACATGAAAAAATCCTATCAGATGAATAAAAGTCGGCCCATATCACCTAAGGGTCGGATTAGATTCATTTAATGGACTTTTGTCCATGAAAATAATTTAATTATTATTAAAACCAATGAAAGTGACAACATGTCACTTTCTTAAAGCTTATAAGTATAATAATTTTAGTTTAGTGATAAACTTCATTAAAATTTAAATATAAATAGTCTCCAGAAAGGTAATAAAATTATCTACATCATATGAATTTATTTATAATTTTTAGGGATTAAATAATTACCATTAAAGGTGACATAATAGTGATGTTCAAATTATTTTATTAAGATAAATATCAAATAAATGGTTTTAAAAATATTAAAATAAATATTATATGAACTCTTTAATGTTCTCCACTAATTTTATAGATACATATGACATTTTATGAATCTATTAAATCTTTTAGTTCGAACATAACTTCTTTATATTGTTTATTTAAATTCAAATAAATGAATAGTGTCAAAATTGACACTATTGTTATTTTATAAAAATAAAATATTATAAAATTGTTTGAAAATCACAAAAATATTTAAAAATTATAAATTAACATTTATATGGTCTAACATTTCATAAAGTGTCAAATTATGTAAAATTAACAACACATATGTAATTATTTATAATAAATTAAAATTTAGAATATTATTACCACAAATAAAATTAAATTGATAAATAAGGATAAATCAAGTTGATAGTGTTTAAAATAAATTCCTAACATGTCTAAATTTTATTGTTTTATGATATTACAACCCTATATCATCTAATATTCGGATATGAGTCATTTTGGAAGTTTTTAAGTAGGGTTGGGATTTAATAAAAACTAATATTTCTTATTTTTCCAAAGGTGGCCTCTCCTCCCTTATAAAAGGGAACCTCCTCCCTCTCCTCATCACTCCAATTTGAACCTTCATTCTCGGACAAACCCTACCCATTTCACTTCCCCACTTCCCTAGAAATATACTAGAGGTCCTGGTCTTCTTTAAAGATCAATTTTAGTGCCCTAAGAGGAGGTCTCAAAGAGGCGTTTCAAAGAGGAGGTAATGTCTGTTACCGATTAATTCAACTTTATTCCTTCTTCTACTTCTTCTTATTTAGTTGTTTTATTATGAAGTAATAAAATCAGTGTCACTAATATACTGATATGTTATTATAAGTATTAAACAACCCTATTTCACCATCTATCCATCCTACGGAAAACGAAATCACTGCGCGTGCGTACGTACGGAATACCATCTTCACACCGTGGTGTAATCTGTTTTCGACCACCACCTTACTTGGATGGGTATAATGGTGTAAATAGATAACTATATATGATTATTTTAATTTGATATTTATTCTGAAATATTATACATATACTTCAATACAATTCCACGATCATGGGAATGATATCATCGCTCGTGCATACGTACGGACTACCGTCTCCACGACGTGATGAGATTCATTCTCCATGTTAACAATTCATTAATGATTATAAAGTATATATAATAATTAATCATGAAATATCTGACATAATAATGATACTGGATTTATGTGTATATGTATGTCATCTACTTAATTCCATTCAATTCATAAAGGAAACGAAAACAACGTTCATGCGTACGTACGACCTACCGTCTCCAGTAACAGTGTATTTCCTTCCATTTATCGATCTATCATATATATATGTATATGATGAATATATATTATATAAAAATAATGTTTTAAATTTTGGAATTATATAAATCAGTATATATGTAATAATATCAAGAACAACAAGTCGAAACACGTACGATAAATGTAACGATTTTACCGAAAATGCTGCTTTAACATGGAATGTACAAAAGAACGGGTAATATAAAGTTATAAGTGAACCATATATGATATAATAACAATTAATATGATTCTGTAATAAGAAAATGACATTATTTAAATCATTATACAGGAGGTTCGAATACGTACGAGGCATATCGGACCTAAGGTAAGGGAAAATCTTACAATCTCAATTTTTATCCGAGATTGTTTATACTTCAGAATTTAATGAGGAATATTTATCATCCACATCCATGTTTCCTCAATATGTAATATTATTTCTATCATACTAAAATTGTTTAAATCCAAATTTTACCCTTTTCTGAGTTTTTAGTAAAATATATGAAATGAATCTTTTGTCGTTTTTCGTACGAGGTACTTTTTGACTTTTCTGACCAAAGTACGAGAAGAATGTTTTTTTAACTTATACGACATGAATTTATTTTTAGAAATTATTTCCAAGAAGATTCCTTTACAAGCTTTCAAGTTTATTTTTAATCAACTTCTTTTAGTTTAAAATTATATGACATTTTAAGAAAGGAAAATGTTTTTGAAGTAGAAAGGATATTTTCCTCAGGAATGGAGTTCAAGTATTTTATCAAAATTATTTTCCATATACGATAATATGGGGTTCTGTTTATATCCCTATTTTTACATTGATTTGATAATGTTATGATGGAATTATTTTTATGATGTCCTTTTATAGGGATTATGTTATGATGACATGATGTTTAAGATTCCCATTTTTATTACATGGGTTATGCTATGATGTATGATTTATGATTTTGAGGCACACATAAGAATGGTTTAATTATGAGATGGGTGAGACCTATATCTCCCTCTAATGCATTGGGTAAAGATTTATATCTCATGAGATAGACATGGCTGGAATGGTAAGTTAATCCGGTTCAGTAATATAGGACTGAAATGAGGAGTGAACTCGATTCAGAAAGGGACTTTGTCCACTAAGATGGTCTTGGTAGTAATGCCTTGGCTACTATGGAAATCATAACATGTGCTGAATGGTTTCTACAATTACATGTTTTATTCCCATTATATTTTATCATGGATGATGTTCCATTATGATATATGCCTTATGTACTTCCACGATTTATGTCTTTTCTCAAGATTTTGATGTTTAAATTTCATGTTCATGTATTTTCGTTCAAATGTTTATGGATTGTTTTATGTTCTCTATGTTTTCCCTTACTAAGCATTTGAGCTCACCCATTTTATGTTTTATTTTCCCCAGGAAATAAAGAAAGGTTTTAGGTAAGGAAACAAAAAGGGGAAGATCGTTATGGGAGTTGTTGAAGATCTTTCAACACGATTAGAAGTTTATATTCCAAGTTTCCAAAGACACTAAACTATTATGATCCTTGTGTGTCTGTTTTTGTCATGTATTAAGTATTCCGCAAATGTAATGTAATTTCCATGTACGTCAAGCTTCGGGTCTCTACAGTTGGTATCAGAGGAAGGGTTTAGTCAAACTTTGGAAACTAGGATGCGAAAACGTTAGTGAGATCCCTAGAGATATTTCTAAGGTATGTCTAGGTATGTCCCTAAGGATAATTATACGTATAGTTTATAGTCCTATAACTATGGTAACGATCTTATAATTTTACCGAAGATGATTAGATATTGACGGAACTCCCCCTTTATTATGTTTTATTCCCTTGTATGATTTTTTCCTCTCACAATATTCTTTTTGGGTTTTAGAAAATGGCTGGAAACAGGAAGATTCACGATAATGGAGGATATAATAGACAATGGAATAATATTCTTCATGAGAAACCAAATGAAAAGGGATTTGGAAGTCCAAACATCATTATTATGCCTAATAAGAAATCTCATAATATGATCAATAATCTCAACTTTGGTAAGTTTCCCGACTCAGATAATAAGAGAAATATGGAGTTTCGTGATGATCATAGAGGAAAGAAAGATCAATTTCCCTCATTTAAATCATGTGGGAAGAGGCATGAGGGAGATTGTTTCAAAGGAACTAGAAGATGCTTTGGATGTGAAAAAGAAGGACACAAATCCAGTAAGTGCAAAGGAAAAGGTTCAGTTAACAGCATGGAAAAGGATAATGGTATTTCTACGACATCAACAATGATTAGATGTTTTAAATGTGGAATGTATGGGCATTATGAAAACCAATGCCCTAAGGGAAAATCTCAGGAAGTGAATAAGCATGGTCATATGGGTACTATTTATGTGGATGATAATGAAGAGACTAAAAATGAAATATGAGATGAATGAAATGATGAAGCTCAGCTAGTGTTTTAAGAAGTTAGTGGAATGATTGTATGTTTATAAAGAATAATGTATGGTACTATGGAATAAAGAATAATCTAAGGATTGTAACACTATTGTTTTTTCTAAAGTATTTGAAATTATATGTTGAATGGTACAAGTAACCATGGAAGGTTATTCATATATTTTTGGAAAGTAGATGATATGCGCATAATGAAGGGATAAGAAGATAATGAGATGTTTGATTGTATTCATGAGCTCATGAATGATATAAGGACTAAGTGATATTATTATTTGATTATATAGATATTTTGGGATTTTGGTATGTGGAAAGAGTTACTTTTTGATAGTATTCATGTTTTCACTAAGGTTCTATAGTAATTTATGTTTCAAGAGAATACATGACTATGGTATTCATGTGTTTGGAATGTAACCAACATGATATATCTTATGATATATGTGAGATAAATTCTTGTATTCAAATTCTTGGTAGATAACCTTTCTAGTAATTGTTTTCCTTATACTTTGAGCTTGGACCAAATTATTTTAGATGAGACTAAAGATTGGAATGGATTATGTTGGACATAAGTTGGTATTGTTTAAGGATAGAACCTTTTTCGATATTATTGATGGGATGTTATAGTAATGTAGTTTTAGAAAAAGGACAACCTGCAGGACGGGCGACAGCCCATCGCGTCGGATAAGGCTGTGGGAATCGAACCCACAACCGAAGTGTGACTGGCCTTTATCACCTACCATTGGCCTACAGGAAGTCCCTGGTTAGTAGAAACTAGTTTTATTTTATTAAGCGGTATGATATATGAAGTATAAGTTCATTTTTGGAATCTTATATGATTAACCTCACCATAGATGGGCTTATGTATATTTGATAACTTTTGCAAACCTTTTGTTTGAAACAGATGGAGTGACCCATCATTCTATCACATGATTTGTTAACACTTCACGAATAACAAATTCATCTTCATTTCTTTAAGAGATGAAGTGGAAATTTTTCAAAGCACGAACAACAGTGAGATTGTACCAAAATCAAGCAAGTATTTATTCTAATTCAAATTCTTCAACTTTAGGGAAATGATCTTGAAAACCAAAAATGTTGTCCTAGTGCCCTTATATCCAATGAATTATATGGTACCTTATATCATCACAAATATATGTCTTTGTGATTGTTGGCTTTTTCATAGCCATGTTCTCTACCACTCTCCATCAGAACATGATGGTTAGATTTCTCTTCCATATCCACATTTTCACCTATGTTCTCCTATGTGGAAACCCAGTGATTAGTTAATTTGGGTAACCATTACGTTTCATACTTTAGTTTTTAAATTTAAGTTTTGGTATTTCATTTTACGATGTCGGTTTCAATTAAAGAAAATTTCAAGTAGAAAACCATGTATAACCCCGACGAATTTCGAGGGAGAAATTCATTTTAAGGGGGGTAGAATGTAACAACCAGATATTTTATGATAATTATTATTTATAATTTATTTTATGTCAAGTGTTTTATTCGACAACAATATTATCTTGTGCTATACGCAACACCGTATTAGCTTGCAATATACGCAACACTATTCTTAGATTGTGTTACACACAATTTCCAGTGCATTTGATAATAGTCATTCTATGCAACATTGAGTGTATATATATATATATATATTCAATGTATAAATGAAAAATGGTTGGATTCTGTTATAACAAAACAAAAATGGAGTCATGAACAACATGCAACCCTGACTTGGCTTGCATTACACGCAATCGCGACCTTCCTCGATAGCGTGTGTTGTACGCAATACCAGGTTTCACTAAATGACAATATATTGTTATAATATTATTATGGACTGGCCGTTATGAATAATATTAACTAAATTTTTAATTTAATAACATTATTATTCATCTTATAGATTTTCTAAAACATTTTATGTGAACAAAATAAATTTTTCGGGTGAAATAAGTATTTTAAAAAAAATGCAGTTTTGCCGCATTTTGATGGCGCACCCACACTAAATCTAGTTTTTGACATTTTTATAAGTTAAATTTTACAAAATAAACTTCTTCTTTTGAATGAGGATATAAAATTTTACATTGGATAATGTTTTGATATTTTTCTGATAACTTTCATATTTTAATGAATAGTAAAAACACACTATATTTTAATTAAAAACAACTTTTTTCATCATAATAATTTATATGGTTAAATAATAATATTGAATGGTTTTAAAGTATAAATAGAATATATTTTTACCATTTAATACAATGTATTTCATTATCATTAATTTTACCTTTAATTCGTAGGTTAAATCAATTCAATCTTTTGCACTGTTTAAAAAAAACCCATTTTCTTTCGACAACGGGATTAATTTTAAATTAATTAATGCAACTTATGTGTTTTGAATTTTGAAAAATGGATTACATATTTGGAATCAGTGGGTCCAAATTATGTTAATAGGCTACTTTTTATTATTGGGCATTATGAATAGTAACTACGGTAAATTTTATTTACCATAGTTAAAGGTAAATCGGGTAATTAAGGGTAAATATAAGATTATAAAATTATGCTAACACCTTTGAAAATACTATTGTATGACTAAAATTCGACCCATATCACCTAAGGGTTGGATTAGATTCATTTAATGGACTTTTATCCATTAAAATAATTTAATTATTATTAAAACCAAAGAAAGTGACAACATGTCACTTTCTTAAATCTTATAAGTATAAAAATTTTAGTTTAGTGATAAAATTCATGAAACTTCGGATATAAATAGTCTCCAGAAACATCCTAGAGGTCATGGTATTCTTTAAAGACCAATTTTAGTGCACTAAGAGGAGGTCTCAAAGAGGCGCTTCAAAGAAGAGGTAATGTCCGTTACCGATTCATTCAACTTTATTTATTCTTCTACTTCTTCTTCTTTAGTTGTTTAATTATGAAGTAATAACATCAGTGTCACTAATATACTGATATTTTATTATATGTATGAAACAACCCTATTTCACCATCTATCCATCCTACGGAAAACAAAATCAACGCGCGTGCGTACGTATGGAATACTGTCTCCACACCATGGTTTAATCTGTTTTCGACCACCACCTTACTTGGATGGGTATAATTGTGTAAATAGATAACTATATATTATTTTTGTAAAGTGATATTGATTCTGAAATATTATACATACACTTCAATACAATTCCACGATCACGGGAATGATACCATCGCTCGTGCGTACGTACAGACTACCGTCTTCACGATGCGATGAGATTCGTTCTCAATGTTAACCATTCATTATTGATTATAAAGTATATATAATAAGTAATCATGAAATATCTGAAATAATAATGATACTGGATTTATGTATATATTTATTTCATCTACTTAATTCCATTCAATTCAAAAAGGAAACGAAAACAACGTTTATGCGTACGTACGGCCTACCGTCTCCATGAACGGTGTATTTTATTCCATTTATTGATCTATCATATATATTTGTATATTCTGAATATATATTATATAAAAAGCATGTTTTAAATTCTGTAATTATGTAAATCAGTATATAAGTAATAATATCATGAACAACAAGTCAAAACACGTATGATAAATGTAACGATTTTACCCAAAATGCTGCCTTAACATGGAATTTACAAAAGAACAGGTAATATAAAGTCATAAGTGAACCATATATGATATCATAACAATGAATATGATTCTTTAATAAGTCAATGACATTATTTAAATCATTATACAGGAGGTTTGAATACGTACGAGTCATATAGGACTTAAGGTAAGGGAAAATCTCACAATCTCAATTTTTATCCGAGATTGTTTATAATTCAGAATTTTCTGGGGAAATTTATCATCCACATACTTGTTTCCTCAATATGTAATATTATTTCTATCCTACTACAATTTTTTAAATCCAAATTTTACCCTTCGGTGAGTTTTTAGTAAATGATATGAAATGAATCTTTTGTCGTTTTTCGTATGAGGTACTTTTTGACTTTTCTGACCAAAGTATAAGAAGAATCTTTTTTTTAACTTATACGACATGAATTGATTTTTAGAAATTATTTCCATGAATATTCCTTTAAAATCTTTCAAGTTTATTTTTAATCAACTTCTTTTATTTTAAAATTATATGACATTTTAAGAAAGGAAAATGTTTTGGAAGTATAAAGGATATTTTCTTCAAGAATGGAGTTCAAGTATTTTATCAAAATTATTTTCCATATAAGATAATATGGTGTTTTTTTATATCCCTATTTTTACATTGATTTGATTATGTTATGATGGAATTATTTTTATGATGTCCTTTTATATGGATTGTTTTATGATGGCATGATGTTTAAGATTCCAATTTTAATTACATGGGTTATGCTATGATGTATGATTTATGATTTTGTGGCACACATAATAATGGTTTCATTATAAGATGGGTGGGACCTATATCTCCCTCCAATTCATTAAGTAAAGATTTATATCTCATGAGATAGACATGGATGGAATGGTAAGTTAATCCGGTTCAGTATTACAGGACTGAAACGAGGAGTGAACTCGATTCAGAAAGGGACTTTGTCCACTAAGATGGTCTTGGCAGCAATGCCTTGGATACTATGGAAATAATAACATGTGCTGAATGGTTTTTACAATTACATGTTTTATTCCCATTATATTTTATCATGTTTGATGTTCCATTATGATATATGCCTTATGTACTTCCCTGATTTATGTCTTTGCTCAAGATTTTGATGTTTAAATTTCATGTTCAAGTTTTTGGATTTCAAATGTTTATGGATTGTTTTATGTTCTCTATATTTTCCCTTACTGATCATTTGAGCTCACCCTTTTTATGTTTTATTTTTCCCAGGAAATAAAGAAAGGTTTTAGGTAAGGAAACAAAAAGGGGAAGATCGTTATGGGATTTGTTGAAGATCTTTCAACATGATTATAAGTTTATATTCCAAGTTTCCAAAGACACTTAACTATTACGATCCTTGTGTGTCTGTTTTTGTTATGTATTAAGTATTCCGAAAAAGTAATTTAATGCCCATATACATCAAGAAGCAGGTATCTATAGAAAAAGACTTATCCAGATAATGTATTTTCTAAATGGAGAGAAGAAAAGAAGAATAATAAATAAGGGGAGCCTAGTTTGGGATTAGACCCTACTGAGGAAAAAGCATTAAAGTTGGAGGTTATTGAGAATATTGATAAGCAAGAGAAAGAAAAGAAGAAGAGGAAGAAGATGTCAGAGGATAAAATCATTCAATCCGTTCTCAAGGCTACTAAGAAATCCTATGAACAAATTCAAGCACCAGAATCATTTTTACAAGAATCACTCCCAGTGACTCTGGGAAAGAAGATAGTATTTTTGAAAGTAGAAGAAAAATAAATCGATTAGTAATAGGAAGTTGAAGAAGAATAAAAAAAATTAAGTGGTGATACCGAAGACATGATTAGACAAGTGGAGGAATACCATGAGAAGGAGAGTCATTCTGAAAAAATATCAATCTGAACTTCTAAAGTACAGTCTTCAAAACTTTCTACCTCAAGAAAAGAAGAAAAGGGTTAGGAACAATTGAATAAACTATCTGAAGAAAATATTAGAAACCATGACTTTGTTTAGCCCAAGGATCTTATGGCAGGTGATAAGACAAAAAATATTTAGGAAGACAAGATTGTACAATTATCAGATAGTGAACATGGATCACACAAAGTAGAAGAGATCATTTTGAGAGTTGGTAAGGGAAAACTTGTGTTGGTTCATACACCTAGGAAGTCTACAGAGAAAAAGAACGATTTTGGTAGTTTTTCTAAAAGCAAAGACGAAAAGATAGAAAAAGAATCCCCCCCAACCAAACAATCTAATTCAGAATCATCCTCTCTTAGACATTTTCTTGTAGTTAAATATTTGAAAAAGCTAGTAGATATTATTCCCTTATTTCCGAGTATACACTCGAGGTGGAAGATGCTTCAACACTTTTTTAATTGGAAACAGATTCAGTCACCATGATTATGGATATGTTTTTCAAGCTTGAGGCTGATTTCAAAAACATTCGTCATTGAATATGAATCCCACAAAATATCATTCAATGAAATCACAAAATGGTTAAGGAAAATAATCGAAGAGATGATAATCCTTGAAGATTTTCAAGAAAGTGTAAAGGATGCTTTTGACACCAAATATGGGAGGTTTAATGATCTTAATAAGAGTTTTTAGGAAAAGCTATATCTCGAATAGACAACTCAAAAGCAGAAAGTCAAGTATCTGAATGTGAATCTTAATTCAGTGGCCATGAATTGGAAGAGGTAAAGGGATATCAGAATAGAGTTTGAAGAAAAGAATGCTAATAAAGAAGATCTTTTTAATGCTTAGGTAGATATTATTAAGGCTCAGGAAAAAAATATCAAAGCCTTAGAGATGAAAAATGAATATCAATATCATCTACTCAAGCATGTGGAAGAAGATCACAAGGAGATAAAGAAGCTTAAAACCATTTTAGAGATGTTAATGCTGAAGGATAAAGAAGGATAATTTTTTCCCCAATTTTATATTTTGTTTTATTTCCTTCTTTGTATAATTTTTTCCCATCATAATGAAATTATGGTTGTTCATCATGAGTTTTATTGTACAATACTAATTTTTTAGGCACCATATTTTTTTCTATTCTATTTATTCTATTTGAAAATCACAAAGGGGGAGAAAGGAAAAAAAAAGTAATACTAAGCAATGAATTGAATTCCCTATCTAATGGGTATTCTATCTAATGGGGAGTTCCATCAAAGAAGATTTTCTTATTTAGGAGAAAGAAAAATCTATTTAAGGAAGTCAAGAATACGATCCTTTGGAATTTCAAAACATAAGGGGGAGTTTGTTTTATTCAACATGATTCATAAGTAAGGAGAGATAAGTTTTTAATTTTCAATTCTATAAAGAAAAATTTTTCGTCCTTATATTCTTTTTTTAAGGTTGTTTGTGATTTCCAAAAGGGGGGAGATTGATGAGTCAATAAGGTTTTTTATGACTTTTCCATTACTCTACATTATAAAAATCACACACACTTTATCTTAAGGAAAATTATATTTTGCCTAAAAATTATCTTAATAAGGAATATTTTCCATCCCCAAGGAAATTTTATCCTTACCTATGTTTATATTGTTTATTTTATAGTTTCTCTAAATCTAACTCATTTTATTCCTATGTCTAAAATTATGTTTCACATATAAAACCTCAGAAGCTGATAGATCCTTTGTTATAAAGTATTTTGTTTTCAGACTCTAAATTCTCTGAAATTCAGACTCCAAATTCTCTACAATTCAGAATCTGAATTCTCTAAAATTCAGACTCTGAATACACATAAATTCAGATTATAAATTCTCTAAAATTTAGACTCCAAATTCACTGAAATTCAAACTATGAACTCCTCAGAATGAAGACTCTAAATTCTTTGGAATTTAGACTCCACAATCTATTAAATTTAATTTCTAAATTATTTGAAAAATAGAATCAGAATATCAATGAGTTATAGTCTCTGAATGTTTATTTGGTTAGATTCTAAACTTTATTTTTTTAGACTTTGAAAAATTAGATTTGTTTAACCAACCTTATTATTCTTAGACATGTTATAGTTATGAAATTATTTTGGACATTCTGTTTCTAATTAAAAGTTGTTTGAGTGACACTTGTATAGGTCACTCCAAAATTCAAGAAAAAATATTACCGTTGGAGGAGGGAGCTGACTGTTGGAGAAGTGCCTATAAATAGGTGCTCATTTTAATGAGATCAAAAAGAAAAAAAACTAAGAATTTATCTAGAGATTTCATGTTGTTGACGTGATTTCTAGAGAGAGAGACTCTCATGCCTTGGGTGTATTGAACATTTTGTTCAGATTGCTTCATGCGACTCTGATTGTTACTGTGTACAATCAAGGGCTTCCAAGGATATGAAGAAAGAGGTACCGAATATCTTAAAGATCGAAGACTTCCATGGATAGTAAGATAGAGGTTCTGACTACCTTAATGTTTTAGGGCTTGCAGGGATTGCAAGATATATTCTAATATTTCTATTGAGGGCTTACCTCGGTGTGGGTAAGACATAAATTCTTGAAAGTATAAATCAAGGGACCTTTATCCAAGGTTTTTGGATACCCTTCTATTTGGGTTGAAATATTTCATACTTGTTACTTGTTTTGTTTCAAGTTCATTTCCAATGTATTTTGATAAAGGAAGAAATTATAACCTTCTTATACTTTCTTGTGCTTTTGTATAACTCTGATAAGTAATATTCTATACGCTTTAAGGCAGAATATATTCTGTGTAAAATTTTCTTAAATTTCATTTTTAGAACCACATTTCCAGAACCTCTTAGGTTTTGTATAAATAAAACAGGTCTTGTTAATTTACCTTGTTTGACCTTGTTAAACATAGTTTTCCTTCAGGTTAAAAATGAAAGTTTTTAATCTTACAATTCACCCCCTATTATAATTGAGAATCTATATTCATATTTCGATACTACATAATGTTCCTTGAAAGTCAAGTTATTATGACCTAAACATGTCTCCTATTGTATAAACAGTCCTCTCAGATATCCCATCAGTTTTAGTATGATATGTGGTTCTCAAATGCAGCTTAGTGTCAAGAATTGTCTAAATAATCTTCCATAATTTTGATGTAAATAAAGATCATGATCAAATAAAATTGAAATAATTATACCATAAAGTATAACATGTCTACTAATATATGTAATGAACTATAATTTTCATTATTTTTTTAGAAATTATTTAGAAAACTTTTGAGACTGGGCGTTGAGGCAGTGTGCGATTTGAAGGCCTACAGTGGCTATAATAAATCTTTGAATAAAGTTCCATTTTTAATTAGATGCACTTAGGTGGTAAAATTTTAACTTTAATATCTTTCAAAATGATGATCAGATCATAAATATAAGGGAAGAAATGTGTTTAGAAAAGTGAATTTACTTTAGGCGGGGCCTAACATTGGACGACACGAGTCACGTGAAAAATTTAAATTTTGGATGTAGACATCATTAAAATATTTTAAATAAAAATATTTTTGAAAAAATAGAGAATTTATTTTTAAAAAATATTATTAAGAGATTTAGGGTTATCTCCATAACCCTAAATATGCTTTGAGGCAAAGAGGACATGCTCTCTCTCGATGAGGAAAGCCGGTGAATCAGTTTTGGAAATCGGAGCTCGGATTGAGATCGTTCTTCAACGGATCAACAACAACAAAACCTAGCTTCACTCTTCACCAATGATTGAACCGTATCAAGGTTGGTTGTCTGTTTTTGACTTTATTTTCCCCATTATTGATTTCTAAACAATGAACATGAATCAACCCACGAACAGGTTGTCCCGCAAATCGATTGTTCTTGTAGGTGGGTTTTGACAGCGGGATGATTTTTGGGGAAATGAAATTATATTTTGTTTTGTTTTGTTAAATACTTCCAAAGGGAGAATATCAATTCCATAACAAATAATTATAGAGGTTCATTACTTGATTTGTTATGTGTTTTTTCTTCTCCTATTTGACCCAAGCATTCTACGCATTCTTCGAGGGGTTATGAATAACAGGTCGTTGCATATCTATCTCACAACGCAATAACCCCAAATCAAGTATCCATCCTCATGATGAACTAACAGAGGTGAGAAAATGATGATGATAGATAGATCAAAGCGTTGAAGTAGATACCAACATTTGATAATTTTCTGGTGGGATGGGTCACAATATGAATTCGAACCCCTAGTGATGAAGAATGCGACATGAGGATCCCAAAACCTCTTCTGGATTGAAAATCAGACCACTGAAGCGAGTCTAGTGACCCATGAAAGAATCAAACAGAGCGCCAACAACCGCATCTATGTGGATTCTGACATGGTATAAGGTTGTGTCTTTATGCCATGGTGGGGCGTGATGGAGTCGTGGCTCAATCTACGGGCACACGGGTCCAGCGGCCGACCGAGCTGGCCGCATGGCACAAAGCGGATGTGGCATGCTGCTGCATTAGGGGATGATGAACCGGCTCAACTTTGAGTAGGTCAGGATGGATCTACTTAGCCAGGACCAGCCGAGTCGGGTCAGGTCCTACGGGTTGTGTTGGACCGGACCCAGACACAACCAACCCCTTTTTACTAAAATACCCGTAACTTTCAAACGAAGCATCCGTTTGATGAGATGTATACAGTGTTGGAACCCTTGCGATGATACAGTCCTTTTTATTTACTCTAAGTGGAGTTTTGTGGAAGTTGGATAGTAACTGAATGGTTTGCGGAGTAGTTCCCCCCGATACAAGCATGCTTGAGTGGAATCTGCATGTGTTTTAAAGAATGGGATTCCCCACATCATGGGAGTGGGTTTGTTTCTTATGGGTATCTTTCTTCAAGGGGGAGTTACTCCACTGATGGACAAGTGTGTGAGTTCCCAAATTTTTTCATTAACAAAGAGTAGGTATGCCCCTGTCTGATTAGAGAGCGGGTCCTCTAACCATGGAGTTTGTACTCCCCTATAGGACTAGGGCGCGAGTCTTCTATATCTGACATACATAGAGTCAAAACTACCTTACTAGGTAGGGTGTGGGTCCTCTATGATAGGATTGGGTACTCCCCTATTGTTACAGGGCATTGGTCCTCCACACATGAACTAATAAAGTAGGTACACCACATTCGTACTAGGGTTGGATTCCTCTAGTAACTGAGTAGTACTACCCTACTAGGTAGGGTGCGGGTCCTCAACTTATGACGTCGTACTCCCCTATGGGATTAGGGTGAAGGTCCTTCATGAGTCATACTCCTCTATGGGATTAGGGTGCGGTTCCTCACATATATAATTGCACTCCCCCATCCTGAGTAATGTTGAGGAGCGGGTCTTCTATTGGTGTTGAAGCTCCCTTGGCTGTCGAACACAGTTATGATGAGTGAGTCCATCCACTTGATGTAAATGATACCTAGATTGGAGATAATGATTCTTTAATAGACTAAGGTCTGGGCTACTCCTTATAGGAGCGATAGAGGTTTTTTGAGATGGTTAAGAGCGTGGTTCCTTAATCTGTTTATAGTGGTGAGTGTGGGGCTCTCCACCTGGGTTCCCTTAGTCTAGCGTTGGGTGCAAAAAAGTGATGACCGAACCTCTGGTGATGAGCACTGGAGATGGACCTATTAGGATGTTCTCAAGGGAGTATTTTCTCTTACACATACCATTAGAAATGGTGGAGTTGTTCCCAATGGAGAGTACCTCTTGGACGGGTGCCATATTGGATGACTGATCTTATGGAGTGTGATCTCCTGGTTTTGTGTGTTACCTTTCAAACATGCGAAGAGCATACTATTGTTGGATATGAGGTTAGATCCTTATGATTTTAATTGCCTGAGAATAGTATATCTAGATGTTCTTATTATATGTGTTGTTGACATATACCAATGTTGAGTTGCCTGTATCTTCTTTGTGGTGTTTCCTTTATGGTCTTTTACTTTGTGTTTGGGGGTTCCCTACTGAGTATTATTTTACTCACCCTTGCACAGGATTTTCCCACATGTGTTGTGTCTTTTGCAGATGACTGCTGCTTTGGCAGAGTCCTAGGTGGGCCAAGACCAGAACTAGACTAGACGGTTCTTTGTGAGATCAGACGAGCCGAGGTGTTTCCGATAGCTTCCTACAGCAGCTTTAGTACCGTTGTTTGCAGGTCAGACTTTGCAATTGTCTTTTTCTTAGTTGACATGTATTTTGGGCTGATTGTGATTTACTGCATTACCTTATTCGACACTCTATTGTGGGTTTGTAGTGGTATGTATGAATTTTATTTACTTAGTGTTTTTACTCGCTAGCCTCTATGGCTAGGAGTTGCGTGCATGTGTAAATATTCTTAGGAAGATGCATCCCATTTGTAGGATATGCCTACATGGTACTAGTCGCTAACCCCTGGCCTATAAGAGATGATTTGAGGTAGTCACTACATAGGCCTCGGGGGATGGGTCATGATATAGTGGTTTCAAAGTGAAGGTTAAGTCCCACATTTTTACTGAGAGTCTGTGATTTTGGTTTAGGGCCATAGTGTTAAGTGTTTCGAGTTCGAATTTCAAGATAGGGACTCTAGTGTTGGTGCGGCGACTGACATATCCGAACACCAGGACTTTCGAACCTTTTTTTCAACTTGGTACATGAAAACACTAGTTTTAGGAAAACAAAAAGGTACATGCATTATATAGTAAGGGTTTGTGTTTTGCATGTCCTTCTTGATTCAGCTCACCAGGTATACTCTTTTTACTGTGATCTATCATGTTTTCCTCAGGATGTATTCACAACGCTATCCAGAGAGGTTTCTTCAAGAGGATTAGGAGTTCGGCCTGATTTTCTATGAGCCCTCTGATGGGATCTAGTCACATAAGATTTTTTCTTCAGGGTGGTGAGCTGGTGACGATTACTCTTGTTGATCAGTCAATAAATCCACCACCTATGGCTCATGTGGATGCAGCTTGCCAGACAGAGTTGTGGATAGATCTTTTGGTTCTAGATGTTGAAGATAAGGGTTCAAAATTGTATCATAAGATTATGAGGTCGCGATCACCAGAGATACAATGTTGGCAGGAGCTACTGATAGTAGGTGTGCAACAAAGTTTGTAGAACCAGAGGCTTCGTTAGAAGTTCTAGGGACATGCTAGTTCCCAGAAGGAAAGGCTTTTCTATCCTTGGTGAAATAGGTGGATTCTAATGTGATATTATCCCACCATCCAAGTTGTAGTCGGATAGGAAATTGATGGACCATCAAGAAACAGTAAGTGGCAAGGGAAGACATATTCATCGGGTGGCAGACGTGGTAGGGGAATTGTGGAAGCAGTAGGAGGTGGAAAACTTTTTGACATGTTACTCCACCCCCTCTAGGTGGTCCATACCAGAATCAGAGAGTTATAGGATTGGAGATTGTAAATTTGGATGATATCTATTATTATTACCCCAAGACTCTTAGAATGATTCAAGGTAGGATATGTGTCTTTCTACTTGAGCTACAATATTGATAGACACTTTTACTAGTTATTCCCTTTCTTGTCACTTTTCTTGTTTTATACCTAGAGTTTTCAATTAAGCCATTGAATTGATCATCACATTTAGATACTCCTACTGGGGGAGACTCGATAAATACACACTAGTTTTAACAGTGTGACCTGACTCATGGAGGAAAGAGTTTCAGTAGGGATCTCTTGGTAGTGGTGTTGTGGCCTTACGATGTAATTATTGGTGTGAACTAAATTCATAGTTCTCTCTAAGATTTATTTTTTTAGGCACAGGGTGTGGTGATTCCATGATAATGAGATGGGGTTTCCTTGTTGGTGAAAGGGAAACCCATGCATCATAGGGTAGACAATCACAAAGTGCTTACTGATAAGGTGGTTTGTGAAACCCAGTATTGAGGTACGGTGGGTGAATCCATTGGTCTTGTATATTTTAGGTGAGGTTTTTTGGTGAAGAATCAGAGCAGATCTTGGCCCCACCATTGGTGTTTTTCTTCTTGACTTCTTCTTCTTGGGATCATTTCGGTGGTGGCAGAGTTAGACCCCATGTTGTTTCTGTAGTATGAAGTGGTTTCTTACAATCCATACTCCTCTAGGATTCCACTACTTGGTGTGGCATTGTTTCCGCTTTAGAAATCATTGTGGTAGATGGAGGTTGTTGAAAGAGGGCCTGGTAAGAACCACTGTTCGCTCTTCGGAAGGCTAGTTATTTTCGTAAATACCCATGAATGTTCAGCATTATCCCAGAATGCATAATTGTTGTGGATGCTATTGTAAATTTCATCCAAGGGTGGATGTGTAATGTGGAGTTCCTCCAGTTCCTGTGTTATGTTAGCATGGAGGTGAGCTATTAAATCCCATGAAATCAGATGGATCATCGTGCTTGGTGCTTTCCCACTTATCGCAGCTAAAGTTACTTGTGCTGTTGTTTCACAGTGTTGTCCTAGAAGAAGCTAGACATAAGAGTTGTTGATCAAAGTGGTTCTTCCAAGTGAATGCTTTTAAGAAGCATATGGACCCTTGATGATCTCGTTGTCCTGGGAGCCCAGTAGGGAGCTTAGGTTTTCCTCCCTTAAGAATAGGATTTTTATTTTCAGGGATGAAAAGATCAAATGTGTGGAGAATGCAATGTCCTGGATTTTTCCTAAATTTAGTTTTATAAATTATTTGGGAAAATTATGAGACCAGTCGCTAAGACATCATGATATTCCGAGGCCTGATGTTCCCAAAAGAAATCTTTGAATAAAGTTCAGTTTTTAAATAAAATCACTTAGGAAGAAAACTTTGATCTTTAATATCTCTAAAAAGGATTCCTAGATCAGAAGTTTGAGGGAAACATTACATTCAGAATAGCTACTTTACATTAGGTGGGGATTAACATCGTCTGATGTGGGTCAGATGAAAAAGTTAAATCATGGACGTAAACGTCGTTAAAATATTTTAAATAAAAATATTTTTGACCCAATAGAGACTTTCTTTTAAACGAATCTTCATTATAGATATAGGGTTATCACCATAACCCTGGAGCTCCCTTGAATCATAGAGGAGATTCTCTTTCTCAATGAAGAACACCAGCGAATCAGGTTTGTAAATCAGATCGATGATTGAGACCATTCTTTAATAGATCAACGAAGACAACGACAGATCTTTTCTCTTCACCAACGAACAAAATGGGTCTAGGTAGGTTGTTTGGTTTTGATACAATTTTCCCATTTTTTTTCTAAATGACGAATGTAGATCAACCTACGAATAGTTTGACCTGTGATTCTATTTTTCTTGTTGGAGAGTTTTTACTGTGGGATGATTTTTGTGGAATTGAAATTATGTTTTGGTTTGTTTTGATAAATCATTCTAACATGAGAAGATCAAAGACATAATGAACAACATGAGAGGTTTATTCCTTGAATTATTACAAGTTCTTTTCTTCTCCCCTTTTTCTCGTGTGTTCTTCACATTCTTCACGGGGATATGAACAATGAGTCGTTTCATATCTATCTCACAATGCAATGATCCCAAATCAGAGTTCTGACCTCATGAAGAACTGAAAGAGTTGTAATAGTGACAATGATAGATGGATTGAAGAGACATACGAGATACCTCCATTTTATCATTTTTCAGCATGATGGGTTGCAAAATGAATTCGAACCCCTACCAAGGAAGAACGTGACTCGAGGAACTTGTAAACTCTTCTCTATTGATAATAAAACCACAAAATTGAGTCTGGTGGCCTGGGGAAGAAGCCACCAACGCGTTTCAGCAACCGCATCTATGCGGCTTCCCATGTGAAAGAAGGTTGCAGCTTTGTACCGTAGAAGGGTGAGATTGACCTGTGGCTCAAACTTTGGACATGTACTATTAGCAGCCGGTGGAGCCAGCTGCGTGGCATGGAATGGAAACAGTAAGATGTCACATCCAAGGCTGACAAACCGGACAATGTTTGAGTAGGCTGGGCTGGAGCCACCAGGGCCTGGTTGGGCCTGGCTGAGTTGGGTCGGACCGGACCCAGGTCGGCTCTGTATGACCTGGTCAGACTAGACCCAGACCCAACCATCCCCTTTTTACTAGAAAACCTGTGACTTTCTAATGGAGCATCCGTTTGGCGAGCAAAATATGGCATTGGGACCCTTATAATGATAAGATCCTTTTGAGATACTCTAAGTGAGTATTTTTGGAAGTTGGCTATCAACCGAATGGTTTGAGGAGTAGATCCTCCCAGTAAAATCATGGTTGAGAGGAATCAGCATGACTCATAAATAATGGGACTCCCCACGTTGTGGGAGTGGGTTTTTTTCCTCTAGGTATCTTCCTATGGGGGTGTTACTCACTTGAAGGACTTGGGTATAGGTTCCCGAATATCTCATGAAGTAAGAGTAGGTACCCCCTTGTGGGACTAGGGAGTGAGTCCTCTAACCAGGGAGTATGTACTTCCCTATATGACTAGGGAGAGAGTCTTCCATTTCCAACGTATATAGAGTCTGAAATCCCCTACTGAGTAGGGTGTTGGTCTTCTATGATAGGAGTCGGTACTCCCCATTTTTTCTATGGCATGGTTAATCCACACATGAACCAACAGAGTCAGTACCCCCCTATCGTACCATGGCACGAGTCCTCTAGTCACTAAGTAGTAATCCCTTACTAGGTAGGGTGCAGTTCCTCAACTTACGAATTCATACCCCCATGTGGGATCAGGGTGTAGATCTTTAATGATTCATAATACACTATGGGATCAGGGTACATTTATTCACATATGGAGTTTCACACCCCTATCATGAGAAGCTATAGGGAGTGGGTCCTCTATTGGAGTTGAAGCTCCCTCGACTGCTAGACATAATTTCGAGGAGCGAGCCCATCCATGTGATATAAATGATACATAGATAGTATCTAGTTTTCTCATGATGGAATAAGGTGTGGGACACTCTTTATTGGAGTGAAAAAGGTTTCACGAGATGGTTTGGTGTAGGGCTCCCTCATCTATGTACAATGGTGAGGGTGGGCCTCTCTACTAGGGTTCCCATAGTCTTGCATTGGGTGAAAGATAGTGATGACTGAACCTTTGGTGATGAGCACTAGAGACGGTCCTAGTTGGATGTTCCCGATGGAGTATGTTATCTCAGACGTACCATTAGTAATGGTAGAGTTATTCATGTTGGAGTGTACCTCTCAGACGGGTGCCATATAGGATGTTTGAGCTTGTGGAGTGTGATCTCATGGTTTTCTGCGTTACATTTTGAACTTGTGATGAGATTCCTGTTGCTGGCTATGAGTTTGGAGCCTTATGATTCTTAGTTCCTAAGAAGAGTATATATGGATGTTCTTGTTATATGCGTTGTTGACATATACCTATGTTGAGATAATTGAATCTTCTTAGAGGTGTTTCCTTTTTGGTCTTTTACTTTGTGTTTCAGGGTTCCATACCGAGTATTGTTTTACTCAACCTTGCATGAGCTTTGTCTACACATGTCATGTGTTATGTATACAACCGACACTTTGGCGGAGTCCTAGGAGAAGTTGGACTAGGACCAGGACCAGACAGTGCCTTGTGATATCAGAGGAGACAAGGTGTTTCTGGAAGCTTCTTACAGTAGCTTCAGTACCATTGTTTGTAGGTCAGACATGGAGTTGTCTTTTTCTTAGTGGGATTATATTCTAGCCCAATTGTGCTTTATGGATTTACCTTTTGTCATACTATGTTGTGGGGTTGTAGTGGTATGCATGCATTTTAGTTACTTAGTGTTTTTACTCTCCAACCTCTATGGCTTGGAGTTGGGTGCATGTGTACAAGTTATTAGGAAAATGACTCCCATTTGTGGGATATGCTTACTCAGTTCTAGTCTCCATCCCTTGGCCTATTGGAGGCAGGCTTGGGGTAGTCATGGTATGGGCCCTAGGCGAAATGCCATGATAGTATAGATCCATGTAGGGTTCTCAAGGGGTATATCTTTTCTTTATAATGGGGAACTAGGTACAATTTTTAATTTAATCAATAATAACCCATATCATACATTAATTTCTTTAACTCTTTTGAAATCTTATGAAAATTCCATAGTTATATCATCCCATTTCCACACAGTAATAGGCAGAGTTTTCATAACTTCTTTAGGATGTTCTCTTTCAGCCTTTATCTTTTGAAAAACTAAGAAACATGATACGTAGTCTATAATTTTCAATTTCATATTAACCCACCGAAATTGGTCCTTAAAATGCCAATACATTTTTGTGCTACTAGGGTGTATAGATAAATATGATTTGTTGTTTTCCCCAAATAATTCTCTTTTCAACTCAGAAACAAATGGAACACATATCCACTTTTAAAATTTCAATATACCATCTTCATATATGATGTCTACCAACTCCTCTTCAATCATGAAACTAATTTATTTTTAATATTCTTATCATAAAGCTGGGAACTTTTTATTTTCTCTATTAAGGAAGGTTTAGAAATCATTTGGAAAATATATGATGTTTATCCTTTCATAATGATTCCCATATCCAACTTTATTAAATCCATGAATATAAGAACATTATCAATTATGAATTTAGTAGAAAATATATTTCCTACTCAACACACCTTCCACCTTATTTTCCTTCCTATGGTGGTAGTGCTTTGAGATATCATAAATCTAGAGTATTTCTAACCATAACCTTTGCCTCATATTGAGCACTTTCTATGAGAAGATTTATTTCCAACTTTTGTGATCTGTATATATTTCCCATATTTCAGACTAAAATTTAATTCCTTCATATCTTCTAGTCAAATGTTATTACTACCAAATCTAGATCATGGGTTATATAATTTATTTCATAAATCTCCAATTTCCTTGATTCATAGGAAACAAATCTATCATTCTCTATAATGACATATCCAATTACTTTATTTTATGCACCATTATATATCACAAATACACCCCTTCTCAATGTTAAAGTAAATGTAGATGCATTAACATATACTCATTAATTCTAAAAAACTTTTCTTAAAATATTTTTACTATATGAACTTAACTACTTTAATGTAAACTTGGTTAACGAGTTATCGAATTGAGATTTTTTTGAACCGATCTTTGATAGTAACCTAGTAATCTAAATAAAATAATTACCTCTATTATATTCATTGGAATTGGCCATTACATCATTGCCTTTGTCTTTAAAATATCAAATAATTTTCTAATCTTTTGAGATAATATTTCTAAGAAAAGAAACTTCATGAGTTCATAATTTTGATTTTTAATATTTATATATAACTAATTTTATCTACAAGACTAAAGAATTATTTAAAAATAACTCTTATACTAATCATAACTTTTAGATTATATAATGATATCATTAATAAATATCATAGAAAAATTATCAAGAAAATCCTTGGATACTCTGTTTATTTGATCTATAAAATAGACTGTGTATTAGTCAATCCAGTGGGAATTACTATAAATTTATAATTTACATACATTGTATGATTTGACGTCTTTGGAATATCTTACTCTTTAAGTTGTAATTGATGATACCGAGAATAAAGATCAATCTTTTAAAAATATTTATCTCCTTGAAGTTGATAAAAACATTCATCAATATAGGGAAGATGATACATGTTCTTTATAGAAATAAAATTGAATTCATTATAATAAATGCACAACCTCATAGAAACATTATTATTCGTATAAAAAAGAATAGGGTATCCCTCTGGTGAAACACAAGGGTGTATACATCCATTATCACCCAATGCCTACATTTTTTTCTTCAATTACTCTAACAAAAATGTAACCATCCTTTAGAGATTCTTAGATATATTTTTTTCATTAGGGATGAGATCAATAGAGGACTAAACTTAATGATTATGTGTCTATTCAAGTAGTTCTTTTGGAAACACATCAATTTATTCCTACACAATAGGTTATCCTCTATTCTATGGATAACTTTTCCATTCATAGGTTTTTTATGGCCTTCTTCAATAATTTTTTTAAGAAGAGATACTTAATGTGGATTTAGACATGATTAATATGATTAGTCTCCCCTATGAAGACAATTTATTTTATATCTCTAAAAAAATCATAATATCCTATACTTGATAATAAAATTTAAAATTTTAATTTAAAATCCATTCCATACCAAGAATTATATCAAAGTCTACCATAGGTATAATTATCATGTTTTCAAATGGGGTAAGACTTTGTGTGATAATGGTGATTGGATGACATATACTTGTTGTAGTAATAATTACATAAGAATTTTTGATTGAAAACTACTTTCTTATGTTGTGAGGTAAATATATAATTTTCTTGGAAAACATAAAGATATATAAGAGTGCAAAGAAATATAATAAAAAAAAGAATTAGATAAATTTGAGGCTATAATATACCCACAACTTAGTCTTTAGAAACTTTAACCTTAGGTGTAGTGAAGTCATAAACTTGGCCTTTATCATATAGAATTTTATGAGGAAAATTACATTGATGCCCATAGATTTCATTTGAATAGTTCCCCATATGCTTACAAGTGAAGCATTGAGAATTGAAATATTCTTTCTTTCCCATGAAATCATGAGCCTGATGACCTTTCTCTCCACACTATAAGAATACTCTCATTACCATAAAGCATGTTATACGGTGTTTCATTCCACAATTATTACATGTTAGAAATTCAAATTTTCAAAATTTTCTATTTTTCCACATTTCCTTTTCTAGAGTGCTCAACCACCAACTTATTTTCTTGTTTTCCATAGAAAAAATATAACCTGAGAATTATTTATCCATATTTATGGACTTGATACTATATTCTCTAGTATTGAAAATTTATAAGAGACTAATTAAATTATAATTATAGAATTTATCCCTTCAAAGGAATGATAAATATTACTTCTTATATTATATACATAATCTGCAATATGGGTTGCTAGCCATGTGAAGTAAACCTCATATTCATAAATATTTTATCCTTTATTTTACCTTAGATTGAGTAATTTTCTCTCTATATTAGACCATTTCTAATGAGGAAATAATTTTTCAAAGAATATATCCTTGAAAGTATTCATGTCCATACTATTTATTTCCTCCAACTCTTTAGTGTATAGGATCAATCACTAATATTGATCAAAATCTCCATTAATATGATAAACTTCCTTGATAACTTTCTCTATTTTAATACTTCCCAAAATGAGAAATGTATTATATATGGTCTTAATCCTTTTCTCAGTTACTAATAGATTAACAGTCTGATTAATTGAAAGAGGTTATTGAAACATAAAGTGGTCCAACATTATTGCACCATGTTGGGGATTAACAGGATTCTCTATGCAGGTAAGTTTATTGGTCAAAAACTGAGTAATCTACCTAATATAGTTATAATTTATTCAAATCCATATTCAGATTTATCAACTTTCGAAAGAGGGAAATGACTTCATAAATTTTGTTCAACATTATGATTTCCATTCCTTATGCTACATGTTATTTCTTAATAGTTTCAATACCTAAATTAGCTTATAAAATTTTGAATTATAATTATAAATATGCTGAAAAAATTAAAATGCATGGAATATTTATGCATAACTTATCTCATAATCATATGCTAAGTGTATTTGGGTATATATTCAAATCATAAAAATATTTTTGAATATTTTATAATGGGTTTTAAAGAGTGTTTACATTAACCAAAGCATATCCCATGGGTGTTTCTAGATATGTATAAATAATTATTCCCACTCATTGAGTACTGGTGATGATAAAATTAATTGCAAATCTACCCCATTCCGTGTTTTTACATGTAGGAGAATCTATACCACAACCGCATCCACCTAGAAGTATCAACACAATGATGAATTTTCTCCAAAAACAACATAATTTACACTTTAGCAAAATTTTATGATATCAACATATACATAGAATTATTTTAAGAGCAAGTCATGGGTTTATGTTCATTAGTCTTTTTTCATAGATATTGCTACCATGGTTTATAATAAACCTCCTTTGAAACCAATTGTGACACCCCAACTCCAGTAACTCTTAGACAATGGTTATTCTTCTATATTGGAACAAAATACAAGGGATAACATCCAAAAGTGTTGAATATTTTATTAGTCTAGAGAGACTAGATACATTTATAATTCTAATGTTACATTTAATAACAAGAAATGAATCTTAATAATTCAAGTGGGAACTTTATTATTTCTTATTATAAATAGTTAAAATCAATTATAGATCTCCTTTTAGAATCCTTGAGAAAAGAAAACATAATAGTTAGTGAGATCATATTCTCAATAATGGAAATCATTTATGTAAAACTTTTTTTATAATAATTTATATTTTATAATATTCAAAAACCCCTTTTGGGTTTAATTTTAAGCCATTTTAATAGAAATTTAATATTTTTTCATCTTTATTTTTTACTCTTACTTTTGTAATTGGGCCTATGTAATGGTAAAGTATTCAACCTATACACATGATGGAATTATAGTTTTGTGTACGGGTACATCAGAGTTTTAAAGGGACATATAAAGATAATAAAGTTTTTTACTTGAGTTGCATAAAAAAGTGGTGTTTTTTATCTTCATAATGGTTTGTAATGGTTTCCTTGAGTTGTGTAAGGGTAACCCCTATTATATATGTGTTCCATAAAGGTAGAATACAAACTCTATAAGGGTCATACACTATTTTTATAGGATTGATAAGGGTAATATTCTCCTCACATAAGGGTATCACTTTGGTTACGTGTGTTACACAAGGGTCTTACTCAGCTCACGTAAGGGTATATCCCCAGTTTTAAGACTTGGATAAGATAAATAGAGCCTTATGTAATGGTAATATAGAATTTTATAAGGGAAATAGAGACCTATGTAAGGGTAATAAATAGTTTCATAATGTTATACTAGAGATACATAAGAGTAACATGTTAGCTTCAATTTTTATGTAAGAGTAAATTAGTTTCCTTATGTGACAATTGTGAGCTATATAAGGATAAAACTATATTACCCTTACATATCACTCTTTTTAAGAGATAAATGAATAAAATGGTCTTTTACATTTATTATTTTATAGATCAACCCAGTAATGTCTTAAAGGCATTATAAAATAGGGAAAATCATGAGAAATGAATTCTTTTAGCTTCTTTAAAATTTTAAACTCCTTTATGAGAGTTTTAAACACTCATCATATATAATTAAATTAAAATGAAAATTATTTAGTGAAATTATTTTGTGGTTTTAAGTGACTTCAACTAGAATTCCAGGTGGTTTTATTTATTTAAATTTCCAAATGTAAACTATACTTAATTTACTAGTATTATATTGAGAAGGATTTTCATGATTTTAATTTTTTCTCCAATAGGAAAAGAAACAAGAATTGATAATGATTTTTTCCTTGAAAATATATGCCTAGAATATTCATTGTATGTTTTTAGGTTTATAAATCACCAAAATTATATAATATAGGTTTCTTTGCACACTAGTGATAAATGATGAAATTCTGGGTGTTATTTTTAAATCCTTCTAGTTGATTTATTATTTTATATGATGTTAGTTTCTGAAATCCCATATCGAGTGGTTAGAAACTATTTTTAAAGAAGGTTTTTAAAAAACATTTTATTTACTTTTAAATTTTTATGAAAACCTTAAATAATCAATTTGTTTGAAAAATATATTTTCAATGCATGGGAATGGTGACGATTCACTTGTGAAAATTTTATTGAAAATTATTTCTATTTAAAAAATCATTTATAAAGCAAGGGATTGGTGATGATTATCTTGTGAAAATTATGCTGTTAAATTTTTTTTAAATGTATTTTCAAATCATCAGAGTGGTGATACTTTTCCTGTGAAAATATTTAGTATCTTGTTATTATAATTTCTAAATTATTTTATGAAAACATTGGACATGGGAACATATGTTAACCCTGGGATTGTACATAAACAAACCATAGTGTGTACAATAGCATTAGGGATTTTAAATAGGTTCGCACTAGGATTTAACAAAAAAAATAGGTATCCTAAAATCGATAAAATGTGATAGGACTAGGTATCATTTGGAATCAAATTTTAGACTAGTTTCCTTGTTGTCCTATTTTTTTTGTTCCCATAGGCTGGATCCCAAATATGTTTTATGCATGATGGTTTTATTTGTGATCCTTTTTCATATACTCACATTTTTATCTTATGGTTTTTTCCTATGAACATAGAACTCTCTTGGACCAAATTTTACTATCTTACTTTTAAGCACCATGCTATATATTCTATCCATGATATTTTTAGGATACAGTTGTTTTGGTTACTTATCTCTTTTTTCTCATTATTATTTATATTAATATTCTTATGGATCTGAATATATAATGTTCTTATAAGAAATAAAAGGATGTTTAACAAAATATTTTCATATTGAAATATATTAATAAACTAGTTGTGTTTTAAATATATAACTAATGGTTTCATGGTGGTAGATATTTTATAGATTCTTTAGGGATTTTCTACTAAGATTTAGTGATCATGTAACACCAGAAAAATATTAAGAATAGTTTTATTTTAATAAACCTTTATTTAATGAATTTTTTTTTATAAATTTATGGGTAAGTATATTTATCCTTATATATTGTTTATAGTTTAAATATATTAATAAATGTTTTAAACTTATTGGAATTAAATTATTTTGTTTATTAAAAATAAATTTTAATTATAAGATAATTTATGATATAATATTTTACTAAACGTAATAAATGAGGCTTCTTAATAATTATATATGGATAAAAAAACAATAATAAATTTCAACATAATATTTTAAGATCTCTTTAGACTAAAGACTTGGGAATTTAAAATATACAAATAGTAATAGGTAAAATAGTCAGCATGGTAAACCAAACATGCCAGCTGAAATACTGTAACTTGCATTGTCTGGATCCATCATCTTTAAGAGCCCTCCAAAGATGATGATAAAAAAATACAAATAAGTAAAAAAAGGGTATCATGATCTCGAGAAGAGTGTTGATATGCATAGGGTTTGGGTAATTAAATTACTTTTAAGTGAAATATTTATAGAAAAAAACTGTTTTTGACCATTGGGTTTTAACTATTGAGTTTTAAAAAAATTTATGTAATAATGAAATGAGGTTATAGTCATTGAAATACTTTTATAAAGTATACTTATACCCGAATATTTCATTTTGAAATATGTTTTATTATTAAATAAAATAAAATGAATACATATTTAAAGACATTATAATTAATAAATGTATTATCTTTAGATTTAACTTTTTATTTTGGTTTTCAAAACTTATATTAATTGTACGTTGGGAAAAATTTCAAATTATTGTAATAAAAATTATTAACTGAATGTATTAACCCTATTTATAAAATATTTAGTGAAATTTTTCTTAAAAAGTAATTAATTTCAGATATACTTGAATGAAATTAATAAAATTAAAATTAAATAATAATAATAGTGATAATAATAATAATAATTTTGATTGATTATATAAATAAAGAATAAATTAGTTATAGTAAAATAATAATGTAATTTATTTACATTGAAAAAGGTGATACAAATTATAAATTATGGGTATAATATAATTTAATAAATTTATTTAAATTCATTTAATTAATACATAATTTCCTTTATATATATATATATATACGAAACTGTACCTGTACAAAAAATTGAAATGAAAAACAAAAAAAGAAAGTAAAATGAAAATGAAAATAAAAAAAATGAAACCAAAAAAATGAAGGGAAGAAAATAACGTACATAATCTACTTCCTTAGGACCCAACCTACACCGAACCATCCCACCAACACCGTACAATCTCCCCTCATCCGTCATTGACTACCCGATCTCCCCACTTTCGGCATCCCAAACTAGAAAATCCATATCCATCCCTCAATTTGAAGTCCAAGGATTCTTTCAAAAGATATAGAAATCCATCCCAACCCTCACAATTCACCACCTTCACTCGCAAACTTCAGTGAAGATGAAAAACACCACACACGTCGTCTTCTCAAGCCTCCCTTCGAACCACGACAACTACAGTTGAAAAAAATGGTAATTTTTGTTCAATATTCCTTTGGAATATGTTTCTCATTTATTTATATAAATAAGGAAATAATTTGGAGAAAGCCCACTCCTCCATGGAAGAAACCAAAGCCCTTCCCCAATTCCTCATTCCAATTTTCTTCTTAGGAAAGGAGTAAGGCCACTCGGTTCACCTGATCTGGGCACCCCCAATGATCTTCATTCTGTTCATTATCTTGGGTAAGGGGAAATCTCTTATTATATATACATATACTGGTATATATAATATTTTTATATTTCAAGAACCATCTTGTATACACATATGATATTTTCAATTTGTTCGAGTGTGTTTATACGTGTATATTACTTTCAATTTTTTTATGTTCTTGTATTAGAATTTAAATCTATGATTTATATATTTATCTATAAATTCATTTCATTGCGTTTTTATCAGCTAAAAATTGTTAAGTTCTTTTGAGAATATACCTCATATGATATACTTATTTTTCATACTTATGTTTAAGTAATTGTAATGCGCATGTGATACTTTATTCTCAAAATATTCCATGTTTATATTCATTATATATATATACATGAGTATATATAAATATATATATATATATATATATTCTTTTCTGGCATTACATGATTCTAAATGAATATATAATTTATTTCAAATCATGAAAACATCCAACTTTATATTTTTAAATTAAGTATTGAAGATTTGTTTATTTTAAGAATATTACTTTTATATTTTCTATATGTTTTATATAGTTTTTCTTTTAAAGTTATAAGTTAGGGGTACTTTTAATTTTACTTGTATTTTTTCATGAGAGTAAAATTATATATATGCATATATTTTTAATATTATTATTCTGTTAAAATCATAATTTTACAATTACTATTACATATACCGTTATTTTAAATTATTATATTTTATGGGCTCATGATAATTATAAGAAAGATAAATTAAATGCCTATTATTTAATATGACTTTAAATTTTAAATGACTATCATTTTATGTGAAGTATTTATTTATTATTTAATTTATGGTGATTTATAGAAATTATTATTTTGTACTTTTATTGAGGGATGAGTTTTAAAAGATAAAATTTAATGAAAAGTAATTTGTCAAATATTTTAATCACATAGATGTTAAATATATTATCGATATACCATTCAAAAGAAAAATGACATGAGATTTGGTAGTTCCAAATCTAACAAGTGATTTACCAAAAAAATAAATATTTATATATTAATAAATGTACATGTGCATTTGAATCATTGTTATGTTTTTAAGTCAAAAACCATAGTGGGAAATGTTTATATATAATGAAATCTAGAAATGATTTTATAAAAATGTCACTTAGACATTGTAAAACATAAGAAAAGTGGGGAGTGAACCCATTACTAATATAAATGGGTAGGCCCAAAACAACCTTCAATGTTTATGTAGCTCAAAATGTTTTGTTTTCAAAATCCTGCTAAGTGTTTTCTAAAAACCACTGGTTTATTTTAAATCATTTTCACACATAAGGATTTTCTAAAAAAATTAATGTTTTAAAAAGAATAACTATTTATGTGTTTCTAAAGGCATAAGCATTTTCAAATGAACTTAAAAAATCATGGTTTTCAAAAGATCTTTCAAAAGAATTTTAAAAAAGATATTATATTTTGAAAAGTACTTCCAAAATTATGTTTTCAAAATTAATTTTATTTTCAAAAGGATTTAAAAATTATTTTCCAAAAATATTTATTTTTAAATTATTTATCAAAGGTATTTTCAAAGATATATTTAAAAATATTTTCAAAAGTACTTCAAAAAGCATTTTTTTTCAAAGGGTATAAGTATTTTCAAACTAGTTTTTCACTGTATATTCAAAAAACCCCTCACTCGGTAACTTTTATTACCTTATGTTTTTATAAAAAAAATTGGTTTATATAGAGTGTTTATGGAGGTTATCTTGACAAGTATATAGTGCTAACAGAGTTTCACTGCTGCCTTTATTTATTGTTTTAACTTTGATAATATGTAAAAGTGGTCATTTTTCTCCAAATAATGAACCATAAAATATCCTCAGTTGTAAATGTCTATATATTTTTCAGTTGATTTTAAATAAAAAATTATAAATCATTTTTTTTGTACTGGATCTATAAGCGCGGGTCTGGGGATCTACAGATCACACAATAATTTTTCATATGGGTGCTTCTATCCTTGGTTTTATAGGTTATATCTAAAGGGAAGGGCATCATGTGTCATGGTGTTTTATCTTGGTTTTTATCCCCTTTAGAGAGGTTTGGGATAGTGGTGAAATATTTTCACATGGAGACCTGGTCCTGTGCTTTCTTATTTTTGGTTTTTTGGTCTATCAGATTTTTTTTATTATCTTAATTTTCCTCATGGATGTGTACTTTATTTCTTCATTGTACTCTGTTGGTTTTTATACTTTTTTGGTTATTCATGAGACTTTTTCTATTGTTTGGTTGAACTCTACCTTATAAAGGTCTATTTTGGGTGATATGTCAGGTTGATATTGGTTGGTTTATTATAAAATGGTATCTTATCCATGCTCAACCAAAGGTTTTATATCACTGCCTCAGTTTGGTTGAGGGTCTATGTTATACTATATTGAGGACATTTTGGAGCCCAATTTATATATGGTAAGTAGGTTCTTGATCACTACCATCCATTATGTCACTTGAGTTACTATGAGTAGACTGGTTTTATTTTTTGTTGGAGGTTTTTCTATGTTTTGTGGTTTGGTGTAATGACTTATGATCTTCATTGGCATGAATTAGTCACCTTGGGGGTTATATTATATTTTTAGTGTAAATTTAAATACAAATAAAGTTGTGAAGTCCATCTAGATGGACTAAAATACCATTCAGTGAATAGACACTTGGTTTTCAAATGGTTAAAGGGGTTGTGGCACACTTAGAAAATGGTCATCAAAAACATGGATAGGTTGATCATTAAACAAGAACCCTTTTTCATGTTATTTAAAACCCATGATTCATGGATTCTTTGAGTGACTCTTATTGATGGGAAAAGAATCATGATGGTCTTTAGGATATGTTGATATCCAGAATCAGTTTTACTTTTTTGTTATTGAATAATATTGTTGTGTTAGGATGGTATAACTTGTTTATTGTGTGCAAATGGATTTCTTGAAAATTATTTTTTTTATGAAAATTGAATCTTTATTACCTTCCTATGACATGATTCTCGGTTTCTAGATCATGTTTTTTTTAAATTGTTGTTTATTCATGAAAATTGATAATTTTTTTTGGATTTAATTTTTTTTATATATTTGTCATGAAATAATTCCACACATTTAATAAATTTTTTCAATAATATTTAAGTGTTTTCGAAATAAATGGTCATTTACCATGATGTTTTAAAGGGTGGCTTTTTGGTTTTATGAAAACAAATATGCCATTATTTTAAAATTTTAATCAAGAAGATTAAATTGTTTTTGAAATTGGAATAATAAAAAATCCCCCAACCTAAAAAAAACTAGTTTTACAACTAGAACATTGTTTCCTTTATAACATCAGTCTTGGATAATGTGATTCAATGAATCATGTTTAATAGTTTTACTGAAAAAGTGTGAAAGGTTTCATCTTGTGATTGTGGAGTTTTATATTTTTTCTCTAGTTGAAAACATTTCTAAGGGAATTAATGTTTTTTAATTATAAAATAATTATTTTTAAAAATCATTTTTATGTAATGTTTGGAAGATTTCCAAATAAAATGTTTTTGATGTAAGATTATTCTCCGCATGTGGGTTTGATTTGAAACCTCTTTGAAGGTATTTACCTACTATGATGACTTATATGTTTTGCCTAACCCTTTATTGTTTGTATGAGTTATTTAATATATTTATAATGAAAGGCATGGTTGGATTTTAACTTTTGTGTGGTTTGACTGAGTCTTTCATAGTGGTTTTGAGTTGGGTGTGATGCTCTCCCCAAGTTTAGTCATTTTTTTTCATCTCTGTAGTGTTTACCATAGTTTAAATGGGATGGTTATATTTTTAATCCCTCTTTATGTTCTAATTATGTAAGGTCTTGAGGTAAATCAAGATGATTTCCTTTCATGGTTTGACCTAAGTATATGGGTCTTTAAACACCGTTTTTCATTGTTTTCTTATATTACATAAAAAGATTTAAATATCGAGTGTATATTTTCATTTATGTGTTGATATATTCAAGTTAAAAATCCTTATTTTCTAATTGCTTATAGTTTTTGGATATAATTGTTTATGTGTGATCATTGATGTATTCCTCGGATTGCTCTATTCAGAGCAGTGTTCATTCCATTTTTCTTCATGGATCATTTCTTTCATTTCACCCTTTGAACTTTAATTCATGGGATAGATTGGTGGTTATATATATTCAATGGGTTTAATCTTGGTTCCCAATACTTTGAGAACCATGGGTATGTTCTTGTGAAACATGATTTAGTTTCATGACTTGTTTTGTTGAGAAATCCAATGGTGATATATTGTTATCGGTTGGATAATTGGGTCCACCAGGTTGATATTTGTAAACCTAAGTTACCAAAGATATATTTTCATTACACAAGACTATATCAATGTGGTTTCTATTGAGAAATGTATTTATTTTAAATGTATTATGGCTATATGGGATGTGGTAAATCTAGTGTTTTAGATTATGCCTTCTTTATGATATTTGAGGTCGATATTTTGGTCATTTATTGGGGATGGTGCCTTTTCATAGGATTGACCTATTATTTCCTTTGTTTCGTTGAAACTTATTGGATATGGTTTTTTCCCTCAGTTATAAGAGGAAATATTGGGGGTTTCCTTATTTTGAAATTTGAAGCCTCAATTTTCTTATTGATGTTATCTTTTTTTGGTGTAGTCTCTTGTTGTTGTAACAATTTAGATTGAATATAAATTGTTGGGAGACTTATTTTAGGTCTCTATTTCACTTAGAGACTCATATTGGATAATATATAACCTAAAAATACTTTCTAATTATGGAGGTGTGATTAATTTTAGCTCTAGTGTTTTTCATGCTTTGCCCAGTTTTGTCTTGACTATGTTATTGTGAAGCCTCAAGAATGGGTTTGGGATGTGTCTTGATGACAGGAAATGTGTGATGTCTTAATGATTTCACCAATTGAACCTTAATTAGAAGGATCTATCTCATCACTATCATGAGTTTATTATAGTTGTACAAGCTCATAGAACATTGTGACACTAGACCATCGAAGAAATGTTTATGGTATATTCATTTCAAAAGTTTCTAAAGTTTACTTCCACATAGAGGAATTTGATCCTATGATAAAAATTATGGGATACATTATTTTAGAACTTTGATTCTGATATTAATTAAACACTCAGGATATGACGTGTGATCAAAAACACCTTGAGAAGGGATTTACAAACATGGGATGTGGTGAATCATCAAAGGAAGGGTCCTTATAGAACCTTTTTATAGAAATGCTCATGGTTGTGTTTGAGGATATAATGTTCCTGCGTATTCATATTAGGATAAAGTTGATTCTTCCTTATATATTTAGAGGTAGTTGGTTGTTTCATTTAATTTGAGAAAAAAATTTATGATTCATGAACTTAGGCCTATTTTTTTCAAAAACTATAGGTTTATCATGATGTGTCATGATTTGAGACAGCAATGTCAATGAAATAAGCGATTCATCCAATTGCAGACATTATGTCATGACACCCATCCTATTAGAAGAGTAGAACGAATTACCAAAAACCTACTAGTTTGGAATAAAATTATCTATTCCATTGTTTAAGTTGTATAAATAATCCATGAAATTTGTAATTATACCACCACCAACTCATAGTGTGGAAGTATATTTTATAGTTACTGAACCCCCACTCCTAGATCTGGTGATAAAAATATTAACTTTATATTTGTAGGTTTGATACTGATAAATTTGATCCAATTAGTTTTAAAAAAACCTTAAAAAATAAAAAGTAAATCTTGGATCACTTACATACCCATGTACCTTTTAGGATTATAATTTTAGATAATTAGGAAAATCTCTTACATAAATAACACTTAGGACTTCACGAGATTATTTTTCCCACTTTACACAATTTTTCATTTTCCAAATTAGGTTTTAAAAATTTCCCAGAAATTTCTTCACATATGAAACCAATATAGAAACAAACCCTTTATCATTATTCTTCATAAATTTGGGAAAAGGGAACATAAGAGGGGGGTATCAAATTATCAGTAAGGGAAAACATAAGATTTAACAATTGAATGTTATCATTGAAAGTAAAATGAGCATATGGGTACGATGAAATAATCATGATTCATGATAATAATATATGATAATTCTTACCCAACAGTACCTAGATAATGAAATATGGAACACATATTTAAAAAACTCAAGATTAATTGGAATCAATAATCAAAATCCATGTGATATCAATTTTAATCAATGAAATCATTAAAAACCCACCACTTTTCACCCAAAAGAAGTAAAATTATTTAAACATAAACTCATTTTCTTACATTGTGAAATCATAAGGTTTACATAAAAACCCATTAATAGAACAAATTAATCATGTATTAAAATTAAGACATAATTTTCCATATCACTCTTAGAAATGGAATAACTATGCAATCAATTTCTATACCCAATACATCAAAGGACTATCACGGACCCACCCGTCCTTGGTTTATAATGGAACCACTTGTCCTTGGTTAATAATTTAACCATACATACTTATTTTATAATAGAACTGCCCATATTTAATCTATAATGGAACCACCCATCATCATAAACAATTTCTATGAACTATTACATGAATAAAGTACACAAAGATTTCATCTCATCATAAAACTCATAGAATAATCAATTATTTATGTCGTAACTTGATTATCCCATGGAAAAGAAATGGGTTCCATTTCAATCACATTTAAATAGTCATAATACATCCAAAAGAATGAATGAGGCTGGTATCATTATAAAGCAACCTCAATGGAAAATATCAAGATTTTTTAGCATTGATAAATAAAAATAACTTTAAAAGATCATAAAAAAAATTCTTGATGAAAATAACCTTTCATTTGGAAAACCACTTTTAAAAAATAAAAATTCATAAAATATTTTAAAAAAATGGACCACATCACCTCATGGAGGTGATAGTTCAGACAAACGCACGGACGATGTTATTATTATTAAATGGTTTAAAAGTTCAAAAATTATATGATATATTATCTTTTTACAATGATAAATATTTTATGAATATAATTTATATACATTTAATTAATCATTATAACCATCCATGATAGACATCGATGGATAACTAATTTCATTGGTTCGCGGGGCAGCCGTCTTCCATACAAACAAACAATTGTTTTTTTCCATTTGATGGAAGAGGATTTGGATATTGGTTGTTCCATTAACATAAAAATATATTATTATATGTAATATAATAATGTTATTATTACATCATGGTTGAATAATATTTAATGGATGTGGAATAAGAAAGAAACAAAAAATTCTTGGTTAAAGACAACTCCTCTTCTTCAAACAACCTCATAAGGTTTACACTAAAAGCCTTCCTAGGTTGGTTTGATGATAAAAAAGGGAATATTTGAAGTGTGGAGGGATGTAAGTAAGGTATTTGGGTAGGTATTGGCTGAATAAAATGGTAATTGTGCCATAGAGAAATGAGAAGATGAGGTTCCGTTTTATAAGAAAGTGGAGGGGAATGCTTATAATTTCTTAAAAAATTAAATTAATATAAATTAATTTTTATATCAAAATGGATAAAAATAGATAGTATTAGAATATAATATCTTAAGGAATCTAAATAATCTCATAAAATTCAATTTTAAAAACTTATAATACAAAAATTTCTCTTATATTTTAGGTTAACCCTTTTGACAATTAAAATTATATCAATGTTTTTTACACTTAAGGGGATAATATGGTAACTATAAAAGGAAAATTTTCCCATAAATGTACCATGATTGATTCAATAAAACATATCCCACTAACTTGGTAAAGGATACTATTTTTTTTAATTTTAAAACATTTAATAAAATATTATTTTTTATAAATAACATTAATATCAATTTGGAAACTATTCATTTAATTTGACTTTTAAAAATACAAGATTAAAATGAAATTAGAATAAATTTAATAAACACCTATATAATATTAATTTTTATCTATGAAAATTCATTAACATAAAACCCCACTAAAATAATAATATTTTTATAGTTTTTAAAATCATTTTATTCATTTTTCTACTTCTTGTATAAACACTATTTTAGAGTTGCATAAGAATTTAAGGTAATTATTTACTTAAATAAAATTAAAAATAAATTATCATGATAAAAAAATCTTTTATATTTAAAATTAATATTTAAAACTAAACATATACTCTGTTTATTTCTATTTAAAAAATTAATAGTTATTGAAACAAAGAGAATGACATTTTCAACTTTTATTTATATAAAATAATATAAAGGGTTAAATTAATGTTCAAATGGAAAAAGGCCATATATTAAACTTCTGGATTATTATGGATAATATATACTCATCCAATGAAAATAATACAAGTTTTATAGTAATTATTTTGTCTTTATCATTTTATTTTTATCCTTAATTATCCAATTTTCCCTTTAAAGTGGTAACACAATTACTAAAGTTACTATTAATAATATCAGAAAATTAAATGGAAATATTTATCAAATTTGGATCCAATGATTACAAATATTGAATTAATTTTTCAAGATTAGATTTCTATAAGTGGAATAAAATACTTTTAATATAAATGCATAAAACACAATGTAAAATTGTTTTTATATAAAAACGTGTTTTAAGATGAAAATTGTACTTACACCAAAATCAGATATAATTATGATTAAAATTAATTCAATAAAATTATACCTAACTAAATAATACCTATTATACTTTGAGATAAAATTGTAATCCTAATGATATATTTTAATGAAAAGAAAATAATAGTTTTACAAAGAATTTTCATTTTTCACTACTGAATGGAAAATCAATATTTTCATAAAAATTATAAACTTTAACCCAAATTTAAATTTTTTATGATGATTTAAAAAATTATAACCTTTTTATAAAATAAAATTTTAAAATTTTGAGAAATTAATTATAGTTATTTTCTCACCAAAATCAATAAAAAACAAATTTTGAAGAAAATGTGTTTTTGACGAATAAAATGGATTTAATTAAAATTAAGCTCTTTATTACTAATAATTAATAAGTAAAATTAAATGTATTAGATTCATTATATTTATTTCATAAAGTATTTAAACTTATTCACACCTTCCAATTTTAATGGCTTGGTTGTAATAGTTATATAATAATATTTTATGGTCCGTTTATGTAGTGTAATGCATATATTATATTTTATTGAACATACTCATTCTTTTGAAATATCAATATATAACATTCTTGTCTTTTAATAAATTTAATCCTTATAATTTGAAATTTTTATAAGTAATTATGTATATGTATTTGGTTTTTTTTGTGGAAACACACATAGTAAAAATGGTTCATAAAACTTCCTCTTAAAAAGAGGGAAAGGGAAATAATAAGGTTTTCTAGAATAACAATCAAATTGGTTCCCAAGTAGAAAAGAAATTGTTCTAAGTGAATATATAGACATGGAAGAAAAAACTAATGACCTAGGAATGATAGAGAGTTACATAGAACATAGTTAGGATAAAGTTCATGTCTAATAAATAATAAATATGTGAATGGTTATGAGACCATCAATTCATAATAAATAAAGGTAATGGTATAAAATTTTTATTTCTATATCCTTTTCCCTAGATTTTAAGAATTACATTTCCATCTAGAATAAAATAATAATGTAATATACTTACATGACAAGTAGAATTTCATATTTTAACCAATTTACACTATAATATCATATTTTTCTATAAATAATTAAAATACAAGATGATTGTTTCATTCTTGAAGAACTATAATCAAATTATAAAGGACCACATAATTCCACAAAATTATTACAATTTATTCCAACAATATTTAGCTGTTATCCAAAATAAAAATGGTTAGTATGAGGTAAGATATTTTCTAAAATGAATATACCTTCATATAAAGAAATAATACATTAATATCGAAAATTCAATAGTAATACATAAAGTTCAAACTAAATTATTTTATAAATAAATATTCTTAAAATTCATTAAAATATCACTGACTAAGATTGAAACCCCAAAACTAGAAATATTTAATGACATATTCCTCTGAGATAATTTAAACTTTTATCTCCAAATAACATTCATCCTTTATAAATTCATATACCTAATACGTTTTATGATAAAGTCATATAGACGCTATGATATGTTAATCATTTACCTAAATAACCGAAATCACCATAAATATGAATTAAAATATAATATTCTTAGAAAAGATAATTCAACATTTTACCCTTAAAAAAACACCATAAAATTCTATTTACCTTAACCATACTATGTTCCCCAATAATATAGTTATTTGTTTATGAAATAATATTAGTCACTTAATCACGGAATCTATTCTCAGTCCCATAGCTGTTTATACAATAAAAAATAAGTTTCTAAATTTTAATAACCCATAATTATATGGGTAAAAAGATCATATAAACCCTAAATTTTATAAATAAATTTTCAAAATTTATCGAGAAAATGTAAATGAATTCTTCCCCAAATAGTACTTCATGTTAAACCTAAGAGTTACATATTCATAAATGAAATAAAATGTATCCCAATATATAATTAATCACCTCAAAATACCATCACTTAAAACCTAAAATGGGTGGGTGTAGCACCCCGACCTATTTATCCACCTGAACTGTACTTTAGGCTCAGTTCCACTAGGCCTTTAGCATGCCTCCCAAATGCTATAAGTTATCAACTAATAGTGAGGGTGTAAAGAGGTGATAGTTTGGAGAATATATCCTTTGGAGATGATATAATTGTGTTTTTATATATAAATATAAAGTATCAAAAATAAATACCATCTCAAGACTAGAAATATAATGTAATAGAAGAATCAGAATCAATAATTGAACTGTAAATAAATAAACAAATCAATAATCCATTTGTAGATACTAAAATAAAACATGCATCCAATACATGTTGTATAAAGAATTATAGAAAATTTGTCTCCCATTGTTGGACATTAGTGTAAACATATAATTAGCATGCTAAAACTGAAAGGAATCATAAAATAGAAATTTTATCTGATGAAAGAAACGATGGTCCATTGCCTTCCATCCGACACCAAATAGCCACTAATATCCATGTCCTGAACTCATACCTTTGCCAGAATGAAGAAACAAAAAGTCTATAAACAACTTGAAGGGTCTGAGTTGGGTGTGAGAATGAGTCTCTGTAGGCCACCACCTATGTGTTCTTACCATAAATTTGTGATAAATCAAGTGTGTACCAAAAAAATAAAGAAACAACACATTCTTGTAATAAACATAAGCTCCCTTGGTGCTCAATGACCACTAGGAGGCTATCATCTACCTCAACCAAATTTGGAATAACTAAAGAGGATAGGATCCTTGGACCATGGTCGAAGGCATCCCTTGATGGAAAATGGACCTAGGTTAAACCTCAGGTTTCAACTCCAAGAGTCACCTAAAACCTCATGCCATCAACCATGTAACTGATGTCCTGAAGGCACGCCCAATAAAATGAATCTGGTCCCTCATACCCCTACTCTAATGAACCTATCCGCTCAAAGACCAATGTTTGGAGGTACAAAGATATCCATTATCAATAATAATGTTACCATCAGCTCACAAATGATTTCCTGAGGAATGATAATGTTCATCCTCCTAAAACATCATGACTCAATGGCCTCAAGCACCGTGAGCCTTAGCCTCCAACCAATAGCCTCAACATTGTCATCTAGTTGCTCATCACTATCCCTATAGATTTATATATAAATCACCCTAACCTTTAACCTAAGATGTAACTATCGAGGGACTATACCTACATGATTTGTCAAACTACATAATGAATGAGTTAACTTGTGCACACACAACTCCAAACGATGCTTTGGACAACATAAGTGAGGGACAAGCACAAATTAGAATATAAGAAACAAGAATTACTCAAAACATTATTCCCCTGTGGACATGTCACTCAATCTGATGGCCATGTGATCCCAAATATTCTAGGCCATTACACCAGCATGACAGCTACACCACATCAACCAATGAATAAGTCTCCCAATCAATGGTCAACACCACCCAAATGTCTTGGGCCAACCCATCCTGATGATCACATCACCTCAATATAGATGTAAAATATTATCTCAATCCTTAGGATTTTCTTGTCATGTTGGATAGGAACTTATTGGAACATCACAATAAATTAAAATTTATATAACCATTCAATATGTATGAGTTGACTAACTCAATTAAAATAAACAATTAAATTTAATATAAAGGAGACTCCCCTAGCTTAACTGCCCAAGGTCAAGAGCCTCTCGTATAGTTGAAACCATTTGAAGTCCCAATTGATAATTCCCAAAGGCATCTTAGAAAGTTCAATTTAATTAATAAAAAGTAACCATTTAAATTAAAGTGCCTTACTCAGACTACACAATGGTACACTAAATCCGTACCCCCAAACACTTGTGTAAACACAAAGAAAATTATGAACCACCTACCTCATAGTCGAACACATATGCATGTATAATCTTAGTCTCTAACTCGACCCACTTTCAAAAAAGTCATCATTTTATTTGATCAACATGAAAATAGGGAAAAAATTGAATAGATTTAGTGGTTTGTGAGGAAAAATAAAAAAATAAAATAAAAAAGATTATAGAGAGCCTTACTGAGACAGATCTAATGCTACAGATGAGTCAAATAATGAAGCTCAGATGATGGAGAGGGATCAAATCCTAATACAGGGGAAAATAGATCCACCCATGTTGCTATGCATGAACAAGGGAGGACAAAAGATAAAGAATGGAAAGAAATAGTAGGATGGGGAAAAAAGTTAAATCCACCACTTTAATGATCTGCACGGTTTTCCAAAATGTGTGGAAATGGTGTGGCTCCTACTGCTTAGGATCCAAGATCCACATGGATAGAATGCATGGTTAGGACTAACCATGTAAAAATTGTGCATGCTAAAGTGCATAGTCACTACCCAATTAGCACTAGGTGTGCAACTTGCGCAAAGTTTTCCCTAACCATGCTAATTCCCTCAGCTAAAAACTATAGAGGTATCTCATGACCTTGTTTCCTATTCCTCACAGTTTACCAAACTATTTTTAGAACAAATGGAGTCTGCCTAGTTTCTACTAGGAGGTTATACGGTTAAATATAACCATGTACCTCATCCTATACTTAACCAAAATAGGGCCTTCGGTCCACCGCCGCACACAAAACCCAACCAAACATGAATGAAACTTGTCAAGTCTCAATACATGCCTAAAAATAATTTATTGGGTCAAATAAAAACATATAATTAAGTAATGACAATTTAGAAAAGATTTGGAATACCCACCAAACCACAAAAATTAAAAATAAGTGAGGATTTCGACCCATTCAAAAACCCTATAATTTAAAATCTCCCTAACATAGCAAAGCTTATCCCAAAACTATAAGACAAAAACCAGAGATGGTACTGAATATACATATATTAGTAAAAACACCCCAATCTACCCTAGTCAGAAGGGCACATGTCAACTCTCTCAAGGGGGATTCCCAGATAAGGAGTTAACTAAACTGGTCGCATCAACGCAAAACACAAATCAAACTGATGGTTCACTCGCCATACCTAGTTTCAAGTTCCTATAGTGACATCATTAATTCATTACCTCATCATGTGTTCCTAGGGTACATCTGACACTCATTGGAATCCCACACCTCATCGATCCCGCCTCATGACCATGTTGTCCATGGCACCTATGAGGTTCAGCATCTAAACAAATAGTCAAATTAGTTATGGTTCCTTACACCTCAAATAATTCCCACATCACAATGATTCCTAGGTGACAATGCACCTCAAGTAACCCTCATATAATACTGAAATTAGTTATGGTGCCTTACACCTCAATTAAGTCCCATATCACAATGATTCTTAGGTGATAATGTACCTCAAGTATCCCTCATATCCTCAATTCCCTGATGCCAACACACCTCAATAATCTCAGTGCCAAGAACCTCACACACACACACACACACATATATGTAATGCATCTGACCTGATTCCAAAAAACATCTGTTTAGTCCATACATACATCCCATGCACCTCATGAACACAAATGGACATTCTCTAAAAAGTTCATAACATAACGAACAAAAGAACCCCAGTTCATTCCCAACACGTACCTCTGACCAACTTCGTGTCACTAGCCTACCCAAAAACTGGCATCTCTACTGCATGCACCTAGATTAGCACTTGAATTCCTAAATCCAAGAATCACTATGGTGCTATACCAACCACAATTCACTAAGCCAATTTATAGGCCCCATTGTCTTTACCATAACCTAGGCATGGAGTTGATGCTAAACTACCATCACCTAGTACCACTCTCGGTCTAATTTTAAAACCCTGAGTCGGTCCTGGTCCCAGAATATTGGCTATTAGAGATGGATTCCTATAGAACCTATCGACATTACAAACTGGTCCGCAAACCTATTACTCCTTTGGAGGCCACTCTCACTGATTCCAAACATGTCTTGGCTTGCCACCCTAGAAGAACACCATTGATGATCCTCTCCGAGGTTATCTGAATGAGTCCTTGGAATGAATTCCCTACTATAACTCATTCTTACCTCGGTTCCCACTATTTGAAGTATCACCACTGAAATCAACTAACAACATCACTAAGCTCAATTATGACCAATCCGTCAAATTTCTATCGGCTATGATAACTTGATTCATCACCTCTAAGAATGTGGCCAACCTGAAGTTGTTTACCTACCATTGAATGGAATTCCATAAACCATAATTCAAACATCTCATCCTAGAGGTGTCATATCTTACCATGCTAGGTGTAAAGATATACAATTAAATTATTGTCCAGGCATACTCCACAATAGACATGTCACCTCACTAAAGGCTCATGAACTCCCAATCTCTCTATACCATTAGTGTCTCTAGAGAGAAGTGATCAAATAACTCGGCCTCAAAGCCGTTCAAGGCCAGTCCCTCATGTCCACTTTCTTGATCTTTCACCTCCCACCAGTGCTTATCTTATCCTATGAGAATGTATGTAGCCATATTCACCCTCCATCCTGGGGGCATCTCAAGCTAATATAAAATCATCTGCATGGACTCTATCCAATTCTCAACAACCTATGGTCTTACCTCACCCCAAAATAGTAGTGGGTGATGTGACTAGATTTCTAGAGATATATAGTCAATAGAAGGATCTAATCCATGATCTCCAATATCAAAACCCTAGATGACACATAATAGCTCTCTTTGAGCTTCCCATGAAGCCATGGTCCAAAATCTGTCAAATATGTAGACTTCCCCACCTACACTGGAGCCTGTGCTTGAGCATGTACTTAAACCTACACCTGAGTCTAATGATCCACTAGACCATCTGGGGCCTCATCTCACCCATCAGGGTCTCAACATTTTCTATCTTTAGAGGAACCTTTTCGCTTCCTACCTGACACTCTATCTGAAGCCATATAGATGGAAACCCACTAAATACCATTGCATAGTCATCCAACCCATATTACACAAAAAACAAACACACACACAAACTTATAGAAGATATGGAAAGAAGTAACAGGTAGCGTGATGTCACTACTCTTACCCTTCCCCCATCATATCCAAATCTCATCATATCCTGGGAACACAACCTCCTTACCATCCCATATCAGATCTAAGTATCAAGTATGCCTTGGTCCAGAACCACCATGATAAACCATGTCACCTCAATTCAATGACCTAGTTTCCCAACCTCATGATCAACATCACCCCATTTCCTATAGTTTCATACTCCTATAAGAACCAGACCTATACATATATGTTTAAATGACATGTCACAATGAAATTCCATTGGGTCCAATTTCCAGGGCTGGTTGACTTATATTTCACCAAAGAGAATGTAGGTATAAAAACACTATTTAGCTATTCTTTTTTGACACTTTAGAAAAACAAACCCCTCTTTACAAAATCATGGTCCCCAATGGAAATCAAAGAAATTCTATCACAGGAACATGAATTTCTAATTTAAAACATCCTTTATTCCTATCAAAAGAATGAACAAGAAAACACCCCTAGCCATACCGAGTGGAGGGTCCAAATATCCTTCATCTACATACAAGTACAAGGATCTCATGTCATAATAGGAGACAATAACACCCAATTTCTCCACTCGTAGTTGAAATAACATCAACTGTAAATTGAGAAAACAGAACAATAATTCCCACCCCAAGAAACATGGTCTGTCCCCCATGAATGGGACTGTAGTTACCAAAACATGAGATACAAACTCAATTAAAACAACATAATAGTATCCTATATATCATTGATGAAATATTAAGACCAATAAAGTGTAAAAAGAAACTCATATAATACCATATGTAGCGCCTAACCTGTTTAGCCACCCAAACAGTGCTTCAGGCCGAGTTCCAATGGGCCTGAAGTGGGCCTCTCTGAGCACCAATGGATGCCGACTAGTTGTGAGGGTATAAAGAGGTGGTATTTGGGAAACTATACTCTCTAGTGATGATAAAATATTGGTATGTGAAGTGCCCAGATCAGTGTGAATCACTGAGAGGGGGAGGGGTGAATCAGTGATCCTTTAAAACTTTTTACTAATTGATTCTTAATCAATTAAACCTCTATGGCTTGTTAAGGCCTCGATCCACTCTTCTTGTATCTCTCAACCTTTCCCGGATAATGCAGTAATGAAAAGGCATAGGACACAAGGATTTACAAGGTTCGGCACCAAAGGCCTACATCCTTGCCATGCTCTCCCAGCATGGATTCTCCCATTATAACTTGTTAGAATTACAATGGTCGATACAGAGTCCCACTGTATCTCTCCTGAGTCCCACAGGAGGGTCTTTATACTGCGTCCCACAGTGTTACCAGAGTCCCACTGGCCTGCTCCAGAATCCCACTGAAGACTTCTTCTCCCTGAGTCCCACATGGTCTTCTCTTGGCTCCTCGAGTCACACGAGTAGCTCTTCTCCACTTTAAGTTCTTCAAGTATCCTCAGCAGCCTGGGATAAAGGCTGCTGACCTTTCTCTTCTTCTGATCACTTGTGGTGAACAGGTCTTCTCGTCTTGCTCAGGATTTATCTCCTTCTTCTAAGGATGACCTGACCTCTCTCCAATTACTGAATACTCAGACAATTGATATCTTTATCTTCGGTCTGGTCCAGTCTCAGTTCACATCAACTTCATGCACTGAGTGCATGGCATCTCTGTCTCTTCATGCAATGATTGCATGGCCTTCTCAATTCTTCAAGAACCACTGGTCTTGGACTCCTCAAATGCACACAAGCTGGTTTGGCTTTATTCACGTGTGCATGTGCGTGCATGCATGCATGCACTCTACTTCTCTTTCTTCTAGGTGCAATAATCCCACAAAGGGTGTAGTCACTTTACGCACACACCTTCTCACTTGAACTTCACACTTTTGTTCAATGTGTTTACACACTTAAATGTGTGTTATACTTTGTGTGAGTCTTCTCTTTCTTCCTTCTTCTAAGTGTGTTCACTTCACTTAGTGCACACACAATAGGTTCGGCCTTTTAGATCTTTTGCACACACAAATGCCAATGGCCTACTTCCCTTCTTGTACTCTTCCACTTTGCACACACACTTTGTTTTTCTCTTTTAATCTTCAAGTGTTCACAACCTCCAAGGGCTACGGCCTTTTCTTGTTCTTTTTGCACACAAAGGCACAAAGGCCTCGGACTTCCTTCTTCACCTCTCACACACACAAATTGTGGTCTTCCACTTCACTTGGCACACACACGAGGCAAGGCCTCGGCCTTCTTCCTTGCCAAGCACCCACAACCAAGGGTGTGGTATACTGCCTCGGGTCTTCTTCTCCAACACTGCCAAGTAGGTGCACTTGGTGCAACCAGGCGCGCAAGGGTGCGGCCACTTCCACTTCTTCTTCAAAGAGCACAAGGTATGAGCCGCGGCCTCTCTTCTTCTTCAAAGCGCAAGGCACACTTGGTGCCACTGGCCGCGCAAGAGCACAAGGCCACTAGGCCGCACTAGCCACGGGTGCAAGGCACCGCGGGCGCGCAAGTGCTACCGCGCAGGGGGCACGGTGCACAGAGGGAGCGTGCAAGATCGCGCAAGCTCCTCTCCTTCCTGTCGCGCAAAGGATTAGCGCGCAGGGGACCTTCGAAGCCTCGGGTGGCTCCGGAACCTTCACCCGCGCAAGTTCTTTGCGCGGGGCTTCTACTTCGCGAGGCAGAGGCACTCACGGGTCTTCTGATTTTCAAGAAAGGATCAGCAAGCCTTCTCGAGGGCTCGGCCTCATTTATATAGGCAGAGGAGAGGTTGTTCTATCCGCGTGAAATAACTTCAAACTCCCGAGATCTTCGGATCTTCAAAATCTTCCAAATCTTGATTTCTATCCTCGGTTCATGCGGGTTTCCTCTCCTTTGTTATTTTTCTTCACCTCTACGTGCATGCGGCTTAGAAACGCATGCACGACCTTCTTCAAGGGCAAACCATGCAAAGCACGAACCCTTCAAAGCCTCGGCAACGTTGCATGCCTCGGCCGAGCTCCAATTTCTCCATTCAACGTGTGCATGCATATTTTATTGCATGATTATGTTCGTTATGGCCAGACAATCACAATGGTGCCTTCGGCTTCGAGAAAGACAGCCGGGAGCTCGACTTCAGTGCTCGGGAAGCCACTGGTTCAGCGGGGGACGTCGGGTGGCTTCGGTCGAGCTCAACGAAGGAGACGACGCTGGGAGCCGTAGGATCAGGCGATCAATTATCCTCGGACGGCCTAGATCAAATCGCGAGTGGCGCGATTAGATGAGCGGCTCGGATCTGGCGCGCGATGAGACGGACGACCAGGATCTCTTCTGCGGGAAAATCCCGTGTCCCACATCGAAACGGCGAGAGGAATTGCCGCGGTTTATTACCCAGCCGCTCCCTCAACTCGGCAATTGAACTTCCTCCCTCCCGGTGCCGCCCCGCACCGGGTTCTCTCTGCGGGCGCGCTCTGCACCCACTCTTGCTCCTGCGGGCGCGCTCCTAGCGCCCACTATGCACACACGGGTGCGCGGGCTTCACCACCGCGTGCCCTCGGGGCTTATACACGGCCCCCCTGCCTCTCGGGCTGGCCACATGGGATCCCCCCTTGGGCGTGGCGCCTTAGGCCCACATGTGCCTTGGGGGTTGAACCCTTAAGGCTGGCCCTTGGTGGCCTAATTTTTGGCTAAGTCTTGAATAAGACTTTGTCAAAAAACAAAGTCCTCCATGAAATCAAGCCATATCAAGTACCAAATGCCAAGCCACTTCAAGCCTTTCTTCTTCCCATCTCTATTCTTCTTCTTCTTCTTAAGAATTCCTCCATTTCTTCTCCTCACATGATCTTCACTTAGGATATGGAATTCAAAAGGTTCATCTTCATCAATCGAACTCCTGAATCACTTATAATCTTCAATGTTCTTTATTGATCTAATCAAGGATCAATTGGATCATCTTCATGTTCACATGCACTAAGTGATAGTGCATGGACTTCATTAATGCACATCTTCCACTTAGTAGTTGTGGATGGAACTCCTTTCAACTCCTCATGCATTGTGAAGACAATGCATGGTCTTCAAACATTGTTGTGACTTTGTATCATCATGATACAAGTTCTTTGAACTTAAAGAACAGCTCAACAATCGTCAGATTTCCATAGAGAATGTTTCAAACATCACTCCCATGTCACTTAGTGAATCTCCTAAGTGACATGCATCTTAGTACCATGGCCATTCTCCATTCATCACCAACACCATCACAACCTTTGTCATTCACATCTTGACATTCCTTGACTTCCATTCATTCCAAGACAACTTCATGCCTCATTGACAACAAATGCAACACAATGCACTTCAATCTCCCCCTTTGTATTTGTTGTCAATACACTCCTTCAGCACATATGAATGGGTCAATATGTGTGCCAATATTTTCTCCCCCTTATTGGCAATCAAATGCAAAGGTGTGGTGTGGTTCTCTTTCAAAAATATCTTCCTCCCTTTGAATAGCATCTTCTTGAAAATCACTAAGAGAGGGATGATGCCACATGTTCTTCTTTAGCAAAGAACCTTTAGTAAATCAACTCTAAGTCTACTTGGGCTAACCCGGTGTAGAAAACAAGAGTGATGTAACCAAGGAACTCAATGCTGTCCACAATTCTCTACACATGTGAGATCATGCTTAGGGGCTTGAAATTTTTCAGATATAACAATGAATTTGCTAAATCCTGCACATGCTTCACAAAACTCATTATAAAGTTCAGGTGCAAAGATAAAGCTCCCCCTTTCATCCATTTGTCTTCAATCCATACTCCCCCTTAATTGACAAGATAAACTCAATTAAGAAACAAGGGATGAAAGTATGATTGGAATACCTTCACTTTTCTCAAGATGGTATTAATCTAAGAATGCCATCTTCTTCAGATTGGCTCCCCCTCAAGGGGTGCACTCCATTTTGTCCAAACCATTCTCCAGCTGAGAAATGATCATCATCTTCAATTCCCTGCAATGTTAGCACATGTAAATACCAATGTATAAGGGAATAAGATGGAACCTCCTTGGTTCATCAATGTGAACAACAAGGTTGAGAAGATTCTCTCAACCGAGATGTCCCATTTTCACCAGTCTTCACACTTGCACATTTGATCTTCATTGATGATTGTGCTGGTGTGGATCTCAATACATCTTCATGTGAAATTTTCTTCTTCCCTTTTGCCTTAGCAATTGCCAGAACTTCATCTTCAGCTCTCTGTAGATCTTTGGCAAGTTGCAACTGATTTGGCCATATGACAAACATGTCATTTGGAAGTGAGGCCTCAGTTTTGGAAATTCCACATGGTTCTTTTGATACTGTCAAGCTACCTCTCTTAGGCAACTTGTTTTCAATCAATCCCTTCTTCTTCTTCTGGATTGATTGTCTTTTTGAGTCTAGTTGGCTTCTATTGAATTTCATGGCTTCTTTACAAAGATCCATGGTATGACCATTCCTTCCACAGTAGAAGCACTTCTTCTTGGTGGTCCTTCTGGATGAATCAACCTTCTTGGATTTAGAATCCAAGGACTTCTCTTCCTTTTTCATAATCTTCTTGGGAGCATCTTCCAATTTCTTATGCTTGCTTCCCAAGGATTCTTTCTGAGCCAGGTCCTGTGATCTTTTCTTCTTTTGAACTCTGGATACAGTTGGAGATTGACATGTATCTTTTTGACCACTTTTGCAATCATCCCAGATGTTGTCAAGTAATCCAAATCTATTTGCAGTAAACAGATGTCTCTGGACCTGTGGATGCTGCTTCTTTTCCTCTGGCTTGCTCCCCCTAGGCATGGGCTTCCTCTGTGATTTATCATTCAGTGGATTGTACCAACAATCCTTTTCACAATTCCCATACTTGTTACAACACCAACATTGACCCACAAATCTTGACCTCTTGTGTACTTCTGATTGCTGGGTACTTTTCTTGACAAGTTATGTTGTTTCAGGAGAGCCCTGCTTCTTCACCTTCCTCATCCAGATGGATGGAACCTTCTTCTTAGAAGATGTTTCACTTTCACTAGAGGATGCCCTTATTTTAGAATCATCCTTCTCAATGCTCACTTGAGTGGCAACATTTCTTCTACCAGCTAACTGGGAGGTTTTGGCTTTGGGTGATTGCTGATTTTTCAATATCACCTCTAGTTCTAGGCATTTCATGTTAAGGGAGTTCTTCTCATCCTCAACAGCTCTTAGCTTTCCTTCCCAACTTTCTTTCAGCTGATTCATCTGGTCATCATGCACTGTCTTCAATTCAAGCAATGAATTGTCAAGCTCCTTCACCCTTTTTGCTTTGTCTTCAAGTTGAGCATCTTTGACAACCATTGAAACTCCGTGCCTCTTTTCCAGTGCATGGAAAACATCTTTGATCATTATCATAAAGATGTCTTTCTCAGAAAGGCTTCTTTGCAATTCTTCAGCAGTGTCTTCATATCTTTCATTGCAAAGGGAAACAGTTTCATCTTTAGCCTTCACCAGCTTTCTGAGAGTGTTGGTTATGCCAACCCTTTTTGCCAGCTGATCTTCCATAGCATTGGCTTCTTCTTCTAACTGTGATTTTTCTTCTCGAAGATCATGGATGCCAGTAGCTATACACTTTGCCACTTCCATGGGGACAGTCTTCTGAAGATATTTGATTGCACTTTGAAGATCTTTCATTGTTCCAACTTCATCACAGCTAGGACAGGCTTTCTTCATCTTTTGGCCTGTTTCTTCTTTCTATTTTTCCGAGTCTTGGCAGATATCTCCATTTGAGGCTGGTCGCTCGTTTCCTCAAATCTGCACTTCATGTAGACTCCCTTGGATCTTTTAGAGGCAACCTTCCCTCTGATACCAATTGAAGTGCCCAGATCAGTGTGAATCACTGAGAGGGGGAGGGGGTGAATCAGTGATCCTTTAAAACTTTTTACTAATTGATTCTTAATCAATTAAACCTCTATGGCTTGTTAAGGCCTCGATCCACTCTTCTTGTATCTCTCAACCTTTCCCGGATAATGCAGTAATGAAAAGGCACAGGACACAAGGATTTACAAGGTTCGGCACCAAAGGCCTACATCCTTGCCATGCTCTCCCAGCATGGATTCTCCCATTATAACTTGTTAGAATTACAATGGTCGATACAGAGTCCCACTGTATCTCTCCTGAGTCCCACAGGAGGGTCTTTATACTGCGTCCCACAGTGTTACCAGAGTCCCACTGGCCTGCTCTAGAATCCCACTGAAGACTTCTTCTCCCTGAGTCCCACAGGGTCTTCTCTTGGCTCCTCGAGTCACACAAGTAGCTCTTCTCCACTTTAAGTTCTTCAAGTATCCTCAGCAGCCTGGGATAAAGGCTGTTGGCCTTGCTCTTCTTCTGATCACTTGTGGTGAACAGGTCTTCTCGTCTTGCTCAGGATTTATCTCCTTCTTCTAAGGATGACCTGGCCTCTCTCCAATTACTGAATACTCAGACAATTGATATCTTTATCTTCGGTCTGGTCCAGTCTCAGTTCACATAAACTTCATGCACTGAGTGCCTGGCATCTCTGTCTCTTCATGCAATGATTGCATGGCCTTCTCAATTCTTCAAGAACCACTGGTCTTGGACTCCTCAAATGCACACATGCTGGTTTGGCTTTATTCACGTGTGCATGTGCGTGCATGCATGCATGCACTCTCCTTCTCTTTCTTCTAGGTGCAATAATCCCACAAAGGGTGTAGTCACTTTACGCACACACCTTCTCACTTGAACTTCACACTTTTGTTCAATGTGTTTACACACTTAAATGTGTGTTATACTTTGTGTGAGTCTTCTCTTTCTTCCTTCTTCTAAGTGTGTTCACTTCACTTAGTGAACACACACTAGGTTCGGCCTTTTAGATCTTTTGCACACACAAATGCCAATGGCCTACTTCCCTTCTTGTACTCTTCCACTTTGCACACACACTTTGTTTTTCTCTTTTAATCTTCAAGTGTGCACAACCTCCAAGGGCTACGGCCTTTTCTTGTTCTTTTTGCACAAAAAGGCACAAAGGCCTCGGCCTTCCTTCTTCACCTATCACACACCCAAAGTGTGGTCTTCCACTTCACTTGGCACACACACGAGGCAAGGCCTCGACCTTCTTCCTTGCCAAGCACCCACAACCAAGGGTGTGGTATACTGCCTCGGGTCTTCTTCTCCAACACTGCCAAGTAGGTGCACTTGGTGCAACCAGGCGCGCAAGGGTGCGACCACTTCCACTTCTTCTTCAAAGAGCACAAGGTATGAGCCGCGACCTCTCTTCTTCTTCAAAGCGCAAGGCACACTTGGTGCCACTGGCCGCGCAAGAGCACAAGGCCACTAGGCCGCACTAGCCACGGGTGCAAGGCACCGCGGGCGCGCAAGTGCTACCGCGCAGGGGGCACGGTGCACAGAGGGAGCGCGCAAGATCGCGCAAGCTCCTCTCCTTCCTGTCGCGCAAAGGATTAGCGCGCAGGGGACCTTCGAAGCCTCGGGTGGCTCCGGAACCTTCACCTGCGCAAGTTCTTTGCGCGGGGCTTCTACTTCGCGAGGCAGAGGCACTCACGGGTCTTCTGATTTTCAAGAAAGGATCAGCAAGCCTTCTCGAGGGCTCGCCCTCATTTATATAGGCAGAGGAGAGGCGGTTCTATCCGCGTGAAATAACTTCAAACTCCCGAGATCTTCGGATCTTCAAAATCTTCCAAATCTTGATTTCTATCCTCGGTTCATGCGGGTTTCCTCTCCTTTGTTATTTTTCTTCACCTCTACGTGCATGCGGCTTAGAAACGCATGCACGGCCTTCTTCAAGGGCAAACCATGCAAAGCACGAACCCTTCAAAGCCTCGGCAACGTTGCATGCCTCGGTCGAGCTCCAATTTCTCCATTCAACGTGTGCATGCATATTTTATTGCATGATTATGTTCTTTATGGCCAGACGATCACAATGGTGCCTTCGGCTTCGAGAAAGACAGCCGGGAGCTCGACTTCAGTGCTCGGGAAGCCACTGGTTCAGTGGGGGACGTCGGGTGGCTTCGGTCGAGCTCAACGAAGGAGACGACGCTGGGAGCCGTAGGATCAGGCGATCAATTATCCTCGGACGGCCTGGATCAAATTGCGAGTGGCGCGATTAGATGAGCGGCTCGGATCTGGCGCGCGATGAGACGGACGGCCAGGATCTCTTCCGCGGGAAAATCCCGTGTCCCACATCGAAACGGCGAGAGGAATTGCCGCGGTTTATTACCCAGCCGCTCCCTCAACTCGGCAATTGAACTTCCTCCCTCCCAGTGCCGCCCTGCACCGGGTTCTCTCTGTGGGCGCGCTCTGCGCCCACTCTTGCTCCTGCGGGCGCGCTCCTAGCGCCCACTATGCACACACGGGTGCGCGGGCTTCACCACCGCGTGCCCTCGGGGCTTATACACGGCCCCCCTGCCTCTCGGGCTGGCCACATGGGATCCCCCCTTGGGCGTGGCGCCTTAGGCCCACATGTGCCTTGGGGGTTGAACCCTTAAGGCTGGCCCTTGGTGGCCTAATTTTTGGCTAAGTCTTGAATAAGACTTTGTCGAAAAACAAAGTCCTCCATGAAATCAAGCCATATCAAGTACCAAATGCCAAGCCACTTCAAGCCTTTCTTCTTCCCATCTATATTATTCTTCTTCTTCTTAAGAATTCATCCATTTCTTCTCCTCACATGATCTTCACTTAGGATATGGAATTCAAAAGGTTCATCTTCATCAATCGAACTCTTGAATCACTTATAATCTTCAATGTTCTTTATTGATCTAATCAAGGATCAATTGGATCATCTTCATGTTCACATGCACTAACTGATAGTGCATGGACTTCATTAATGCACATCATCCACTTAGTAGTTGTGGATGGAACTCCTTTCAACTCCTCATGCATTGTGAAGACAATGCATGGTCTTCAAACATTGTTGTGACTTTGTATCATCATGATACAAGTTCTTTGAACTTAAAGAACAGCTCAACAATCGTCAGATTTCCATAGAGAATGTTTCAAACATCATCTCCCCTGTCACTTAGTGAATCTCCTAAGTGACATGCATCTTAGTACCATGGCCATTCTCCATTCATCACCAACACCATCACAACCTTTGTCATTCACATCTTGACATTCCTTGACTTCCATTCATTCCAAGACAACTTCATGCCTCATTGACAACAAATGCAACACAATGCACTTCAGTATGATATATAAATATAGAGAATCATAAATAAAGAACAACTCAAGAACCGAAATATCCTAGAATAGCAGAAGAATAATCAATATCAATAACTGAAATAAATAAACAAATCTATATGTGATTTATATAAACTAAAAGAGAAAAAGAATCCAATACAGGTTATATAATAAAATTATAGAAAAACGTCTCCCAGGGCTGACCATTAGTGTATACATATAAGTATCATGCTAAAATTGAATGCAAAATAGAAAATAAAACTCAAGATGAGACAAGAAGAGATGGTCCCTTGCCTTCCATCCCATGTAACACAGCCACTATGATCCATATTTTGAACCCAGACCTTGAACTGAAATCGAAATAATAAATTCTACAGTCGTCCTAAAGTGACCATGTAGGATCTAAGAATGAGTCTTAGTAGGCCACCACCAATCCATTCTTACCTTACATTTTTTATAAAACTGGTGTGTACCTAAAATAAATAAAGGACAATAACATTCTTGTAATAAACATAAGCTTCCCTAGTGCACAACAACTACCAGGAAAGTAGAACATACCTTGGACAATGCCAAAATAACTGAAGAGTATAGGATTCTTAGCCTGTGGCCCAAGGCATCCCCTGATGTCAAATATCCCTAGATTAATCCTCATGTCCCATTTCCAAGAGTCACCACACACCTCATTCCATCATCAGAGTAACTGAATACCCAAATTCGCACATAATCAAATGAATTCGGTCCCTTATACCCCTACATGAATGCATCTGTATGTTCACAGCCTGACGTTTGGAGGTACAATGATATCTATCCTCAATAATAATACCATCTTCCGCTTATGTCCAACATCCCGAGTAATGATTATATCCGTCCTATAAAATTATCCTAACTTAATGGTCTCAAACATCATGATCCATATCCCCCAACTAACTACCTCAATTCTATCATATGATGGATCCTCACCATCCTTATAGATTTCTGGAAAAGAACCCCAACATTAGACCTAAGCCAAAAATATCAGGGGCCTTTACCCACATGAGTGGTCAAAACTACCTCATCACAGAGTCAACATGTATTCACACAACTCTAAATGTTGATTTGGCCAACATAGGTGAGCATAAATCACCAATTAGAACCTAATCCACACCCATTTCCTGACACCTCATTCCCCTACAACCATGTTACTCAATCCGATGGCCATGGGATACCATATATCCTAGCCCATTCTCTAAAACCAGAAGCCACACCACCTCAAACGATGACCAATTCCCTTAACTAATGGTCAACACCACCCAAATGTCTCAGGATAAGCCCACCCTTATGATCACATCACCACAATTTAGATTTCCAATTCCTTCTCAATACTCAGGTCTTGACCATCACGTTCCACTAGAACTCAGTGACACCACCCAGAAAATTAACTTTTATATGACCATTCAATATTATTGAATTGACTAACTCATTTAAAATAAACAATTCAATTTAATATAAAGGAAACACCCTCAGCCTCACAGCCCAAGGTATAGAGCCTCTTTCATATCTTAAACTATTTGAAGTCTCGGCTGAGCATGCCCAAATGTATCTCCCAATGTTTAATTTAATTAATTAAAAGTAACCATTTAAATTATATTATCTCTCTTGGTCAACATAATGACGTGCTAAATCCACACCCCCAAACAATCTTTAAAACAAAAAGAAAATTTTTCACCACATAAACTCATAGTCATTGACATATGTATGTTCGATATTAACCGCTAACTCAAACTGATTTTGAATAAATTTGGGTTTTGTTTGAATGCCCTAAAAATAGGGCAAAATGACTCTCATGGATTTAGTGGGCCATGAAGAGAGATAAAACAAGAAGATACATTATAATATGGAGATCCTTATCAAGACAGATCCAACGCCACCTATGGATCAAATAATGGAGCTCAATTGAGGGAGAGGGATTGGTCCCTAGTAGAGGAGAAAAAAGAGCCATCCATTCTACTATGTGTGACCATGAGAGGAGAAAAGAGTAAGAACTTGGATCTTCTTTTCAGGTATGTTTTCATTTTTTGGGTGTTTTTGAGGAAAAGAGGAGTTTCTAGAAATTTCTTAAGTATATGTCATGTACTTTATGAGTACATTCCATGTAACGACCATGCACACGACCATGTGTAGTGACCTGGAGATTACCTAATGTGGGGGCAGGTTAAGGCAAGTACATGCCATATACTTATAAAGTACACACCGTATAATTTCTTCTTTTCATTAAACGAATCGGGGTTGCGTCTAATTGGAAGAAGCGTCTTTTTCTTCGCCTTCTTTGAACGAGAGCGTCTATACAACACAGATCTTCACTAATCCCCCGATCGAACATCCATTCTCCAATTCGACTGCTGTTGATTGCATTAAGATCTCCATGGTAAGAACTTCCTTCTTCTAGAGATTTGTTTCCTGATTCCTTCTCTTTCAAGAGTTATCTTTGGTTAAGCATTTTAGACATTTTTGTAGATCTACCATGTTCTAGGTCGATCCAAGGGACAACACTGGGGTATATCAATCGTACGATGCCGAGGTAGGTGGTTTGTGCCTTTCCACAGATAGTCATTGAGTTATATGTGAAAAGGTTCCCAATACCCTCAATCAGGGTATTGAATGTTTACGGTTTTCACCTTGTTATTGATTGATATGATTTATATTCTTTAGTAGATGTTAATTGAATGTGAATATGGTTAATTTATATGCTTTAGAAGTGTTTTCCCATGCATGTTTTGTGTATGACCGTTTGATCTTTCTTAGCCTATTAGGCATCTTTATTTCCTTTCCTAGTGGTGATAAGATGGAGTAATTTTATTTATCTGACATGCTGTTATGCTGTAGACTATTTAGCCAAGTAGTTCTTGAGGTTTACCTTGGCTTCCATGTATCATTTGTGCACGATTGACTTATATAGGGCTATGAGAACCTGGTGTAGAAGACCATAGTAATAATGAACGTTGAGGGCTTTTCCAGAGTGTCTGTTTTTTACTGTTACAATGCAAGACCTTAGGGGGAATTGACGTAAGTGCTTCCTCAGAGTGTCTATAGTTCCTTAACATGGGCCACAGGGAGAATGAAATCTTGGGTTCTTCCCCATAGAACCTTTTAGTTACCAATATTAGACTATTAGAGGAATTGACGAGGAGTTATTCCTCATAGAGTCTATGATAAAGCTAACTAGAGGGGTTAGATTGTGTTTACTTCCCAGAGGGTTGCTTCTATTTGTTTGGTTGAACCGGAGGGGATAGAATGTGAGTAATTCCCAGAGGGTTACTTGTTTTTTTAGCTACTTTCTTAATATATGAAACTAAATGCATTAAAACTGTAGGATTGTTTACTTTTGAGTAATTCCTTGTTACTACTTCATTTTGATTATAACCTACCATATATATTCACTGACTGTTAGGAACAGATCATTGGATGGTTGCCTTCTCGGATTTTGTCTCACACCTTGTTTGGTTCATGCTTTTGGTCCCAAACAGATTATATTGCAGCAGGTATAGATAAGTAAAAGCACCCTTCTACTTCATGTACTTGATTGCTGAGGAGATGGAGAGCATGGGACCAAGCCGAGGCTTGCGATGATGTTGTAGTTTATATTTTTTCTTTTGTACTTTGGATATTTCTGTATTCTAGAATTGTGACTTGTTTGGCATCTTTCCTTGACATTTTATCATGCATCAATTATAGATATATGTGATCTTGTTGTTTATTACTCCACTGTTTACCTATTGCATGTTTTACTACTTCTGCTATTGCTATTTGTTTTAATTCCACTGTGTTACTCTACCAATGATGACATAGTTTCCCCACTATCACATACAAGGCTCCCATTGCTAGTTAAAAGCCTCTAGCATTCAGGGAAATGTGTTTGAGGCCATGTGACCAACCAGGTATGAGGCACCTTTGGGTGGCTTCTGAAACCAAGACATTACAAGAATAATTATAAAGGAAAGAAATTTGAGGTTCAAAAAGGTAAATTCACCGCATTAATGAAAAACACAGGTTTCTAGAATGTTTTTCCAAACCATTTTGATACTATGTATCTCCAACTACTTAGGATCCAAGACCCTCACAATTATTCCATATCGTTAGGGATAACTGTACAAAAACTATTCATGCTATTGTTTATAGGTACTTCTTAATTAGCACTAATCGTGTGACTTGAACATAGTTTCCCTTAACCATACACAAACCATAAGAATTCCATTTACTAAAAACTATAGAGGTATCACATGGCTTTTTTCCCCATCCTTCATAGTTTCCCAAACTATTCTTAATAAAAAAATAGGTTGCATGATTTCTACTAGGAGGTCTCACAATTAAATCTAATAGTGAACCTCATCTTAAACTTAACCAAAAAAGGGCCTTCGAACCTATGACTCACCTTAAACCCATCCGAACAACCATGAAACTAATGAAGTATTAATTAATGAATAATTAAAAGGTATTGGGTCAGAAGAAAATTCATAATTATGTTTTGGTAAATGAGAAAATAGTTAGGAATACCCACCAAACCCCACAAATTCAAAACAGATAAAGATTTCATATCACTCCAAAAACCCGAGATGTTAAAGTGCCTAACACATAGATAATATAATAAAAATCAAACTTATAAATCCAGGATGGTATCTATAACTCTTTTGATAACCTCACATGAAAAAATATTAGCTACAAAGTTATATAAACCGATAACTGATACCAACTGTAAAGTCCCCGAATCCACACTCCTGGATCTGGTGCCAAAAACACTAAATTTACATTTTTGGATTTGATACTAATAAATGTGATCCAATTTTTTTACATCCAGGCCATTCAACCTGAAAAAGGAAATATTGGATCCCTTATATACCCAAGTCATTTTAGGTTTAGAGTTTTATTATGTTAGGATAAACTCCGACAAAACAAAAAAATCATTACTTCAAGAGAGTAGTTTACTACTATACCCATATTTTCATATCGCATATTAATTATTTTACATATAAGAAAAATTTATTCACATATAAAGACTTTGTAGACTCAAATAATTTATAATCATTCTTTATAAACTAGGGAAAATGATACATAAGAAGGTTGTGATCAAATGCTCAATAAGTTTAAATATAATCATTTACAATTGAATATCATCAGTAAAAGTAAGATGAGCATAATGGTATGATAACATAGTCACAGTGCATTAGAATAAAATAAAGGACATCATACCCATTAATACATGGATCATAAAACATGGAGTAAATATTTAACAATGGTAAGAGTTATTTTTTTCAATAATTATGATCCATGTGATATCAATCTTCATTAATGGAATCATTAAAACCCCATGTATTTTCACCAATAAGAAGTAGAAATTCATTAAACATTAACTCAATAGTTTACCTAGATAAGTCATATGATTTATTTAAAAACCCATAGAAATCATAGATAAACCATTTATATAACTAGGTACATAATTGTACTTATCACTCTTATAAATTTAATAACCATAAAATTAACATACATACCCAATTCATTGAAGATATATCATAGACCCCCCATCCTTTGTTTATAATTTAACCACCCAACCTTGGTTAATAATGTAACCACACATCCTTGGTTTATAATAGAAACACCCTTCCATGGTTTATAAAATAACCACCCATCATCATAAAAAATTTCCAAGAACTATAACATGAATAAAGTACATGGATCTTTCATATTATCATAAAACTTATAGAAACATCCATTATTACATTCATAATTTGATTAACCCATGGAAAAGAAATTGGTTCTATGAAATTATATTTGAAGTAATAATAATACATACATAGAAATAATAATAAATGTATTGTTAAAAAAACATACCCAATGAATCATAAGTAACTTCAATGGTTGTTGGAATTGATAAATATAAATACCATTAAAATATCTGAAAATAAATTATTGAGTAAAATACAATTTTCCATTCTAAAATCACATTTAAAAACTAAAAATTCATAACATTTTGTGAAAACAATTTTATTGGAAAATAAAATTAGAATCTTATAAATGAACCTTATAATAAAATATTGGTCATGATAGTGGGAATATTCATTCCTGTTGTAAATATTAAAAATATCTGTTCTTTTAAAACATTTTATAAAGGGGGTATAAAGTGACCCATTTGGAAAACCTTAAGAGATTTCATTTTTAAAACATTTAGAATAAATTAAAAGACCATGTGAAATATTTTTGTGAAATAATTTATGATTATAAAAGAATATTTTTGAAAACATATTTGAAGATATGGATATGGATGAGAAATCTTTCAGATTCAAAGGAACATACAAGATTAGTATCACTTGTAAACAACCTTCTAAATGTTTATTTAAACAATAAGATTGTAAATGAAAATTAAAAATGAAAAATGAATTAATAACCATAGTATAATGAAAGAGTTTTAGTTCAAGAATATGAGATAACACGATTTCCTTGAAAGGAAACTAGGATATAAACAATCCTAAAAATAAAGGAGATTGTAACATAACACCTTCACCAGTTTGGAAACTTTTTTAAAAAAAATTATTAAAATTTATAATATGATATGTATTTTTAAATTTTATTAATTTCGTTAATTAATATGTAAAAATTCATTTTTGAGGTAGTAATCACACTACACATGGAAATCATGGTGTAGAACATGAATCATGTCTCAAGCAAATGTGATTGAGAAAAAGAAAACCCTGGTAAAGTTCGTATAATTGAATTGAGAAATAATCAATAGAGAGATTATGTGTAGAAAAATAAAAAAACAAGTTTAAAAACATAATAAATAAATTTAGAGACTATGTAAACATAATTATGAAATAAAAATGTTAATTAATAAGAGTTATAACCCAACAAAAGGAAGTTTAATTTAGAATAATTTTACCACTTAATAACATCAATTTCAAATACATTTGGATGACTTAATTAAAATTACAACTTAAAATTATGTGAAGTATGAAGGATTCATGATATAACATGTAAAAGGGTAATTATATACACCTTCTAAAAGAAAATTGGTAAACAAAATTAAAATACGCCTCAATGAAATAAAATTGAGATGAAATCCCTTAACTTGGTTCCATGCATTCCATGTATGCACTTTGAATACAATATAATAAAATGTTATTAATTATTTAAATCTGTAGTAACCATTTAAAATTTTATCAATTTTTCATAAAACCATTTGTTTCATTTATTAAAATGAAATATTTAATTTCTTAATCAGTTTAGTACACATCAGATGTTTTGAGGAAGTTTGGTTCATAATTATAAACAAACTTTGGCATGTTGACCATGATCAAAAGGGTAATTGTTAAATAATTTATATAATAATAACCTTGATATAAATATAATTTTTACACATTAATTATACCTTTAAAACCATCCATTTAATATGGTTATGAAAAATTAATTACATTAAAATCATTGAGATGATAGGTCGTACGTACGCATGAGTAATGATTCAATTTTTAACAGATCGTGATATGAAGTAGTTAAAATTTATTATTTATTTAAATAATTATAACTATATCATAAATATCATATTATTTCTTGTAATATACTTATACATATCATTAATTTTATGTGGTTATGAAAAACGAATCACATCGCCTCATAGAGGAGGCAGGACACCACCAACGTGTTCTTACCTAAAATTTTTAATAAAGCATGTGTGTACCAAAAATAAATAAAGGTACATAACATGAATATAATAAAAAAATATTCCCTAGTGCTCAACTGCTACCAAGAAGTTAGCACCTACCTTGGATAATTACAGAATACCTAAAGAGGAGAGGATTCTAAGCATGTGGCCCAAGGCATCCCATGATGTCAAATGTCGCTAGATGGATCCTCAAGTTCCACCGCCAAGAGTCTTTAGGCACCTCATTACATCAACCAAGTAATTGGTAACCTAAATTAACACATAATCAAATGAATCTTGTCCCTTAGACCTCTTCTTGAATGCACCTAACGGTTTGTTTCCCAATATCTAGAAGTACACCTATATCTATCCTCAATAATAATATCACCTTTGGATCACATCCAACATCCTAAGTAATGATGATGTCCATCATCTAAAATTATCCTAGCTTAATGGTCTCAAACATAGCAAGACATTGCCCCCAACTGACTACTTCAATTCTATCATCTGATGGATCCCCACCATCCCTATAGGTTTCTAGGAAAAGATCCCCCATCATTTTACCTAATTCATGAATATTGGGGTCCCATGCTCAGATGAGTGGTCAAAACCACCTCATCATTGGTTCAAACTATGTGCACATAATCTCAAATATTTCTTTGGCCAACATGGGTGATCAGAAATCACCAATTATAACCAAAGCCACAATAATTTTCTGACACATCATTCCCCTGTGACCATGTAACTAAATCTGATGACCATGTCGTTATACATATCCTAGTCCATTCCATAAATGGAAGCCACAGAACCTCAAACTATGACAACATACCTTAACTAATGGTTAACAACAACCAAATATATTGGGCTAATCCCACCCGGATGATCATATCTCCACAATATAGATGGAAAATTCCATCTTAACCCTTAGTTCTTGACCGTCATGTTCCATTAGAATTCAGTGGCACATCACTAGAAATTAACATTGTTTCGCGCGGAATCCGGGGATGACCTCCTGGACGGGAGATTCAAACGTTCCGATCGGTTTCTAACGGGTTTGTTCGTAGAACCGGAAACATCCAATGATTCCACATCCGTTTGGACCTACTTTCCAAAGGCAGGCGCTCATTAGCTTGTGGGCTAATGAGGCTTAGGAATTTGCATTGGTCGAGAGGATGGGAGGTCGGACTCATCACACCTTTTTGAGGGGAATTATTGTCTACTCCGGGACTCTCTTTATAGATTTAAGTTAAGTTCGTGAATCCTTATTACATTACCAAGTATAAAATGAGCTTTCCTTTAGTTTTAACAATCAATGATGAAATATGCAAGAAATTTAGAGAATCTTTTATATGTATTCGAGGTTCTTCATCAATAGAGAATCATCTATATTTGTTTAGAGATTCTTGGTCAATGGTATCCTTCAAAACATTTATATAAAAGTCTCTTGGTCATTATGATGACCAAGCTGGTTTTAAAGCCACTCAGTGGGGCACTTGAAGTTTATCGTCATTCAGAAGGACAGAGATTATTTCAAAGTTGGGATCGAACCCATAAATGGGCTACCTACGTATCCTTTGTTTTGGAAAAGGAATCAGAACCCACGTAGTTCGAGGAATGGGATATGATGTTTTATGATTGATGGCTCAAAGATGAATGTCATAATTACTTTTACACTCTAAGCTCACGTGAGTCATGCTCGGTGTGAGAAACAAGAGGTATTGGTAAAATTTAGACAATTGTGCCGTAAAAGATGCAATCATAAGAATTTGTTTTGGGGCTTATGTATAGATGACTGCCCAGATAGGCGAAGGTTTAGGATTTACTTTTAGGGAGAAAATCCAAGAACAGGGTCCACAAAGTTATATGTGCTTCATGGAGATTTGAATACTCTAATCTTGGGGCTTACTCCTAAGGAGGATGCCCAAGTTAGGAGGGGACTTATGATTGGGTTTTATTCCTGAAAAGGAAACCCAAATCAAAGGAAATTTATGACTGGTTAAGAGAAATTTTAAGAGACTTGGGGCTTACTCTTAAGAAGGATGCCCAAGATTTATGACTAGGACTTATTCCTGAGAAGGAATCCTAGGTTAGGGGACTTGGGGCTTACTCCTAAAAAGGAAGCCCAAGGTTATGACTGAGTCTTTATTCCTGAAAAGGAGACCCAGGTTAGGGATTAAGGTTTGGGGCTTACTCCTGAGGAGGATGCCCAAGATTTATGACTAGGACTTATTCCTGAGAAGGAAGCCTAGGTTAGGGGACTTGGGGCTTACTCCTGAAAAGGAAGCCCAAGGTTATGACTGAGTCTTATTCCTGAAAAGGAGACCCAGGTTAGAATTTTCTCATCTTAAAGGATGAGGTTGAAATGAATGAACTCTCAATCTTTGGTGACATAAAGATGTTTAAATCACTGGGTGTTGAGAGGTATTTCACAGAATTCCTTTCAGATAGGGATGTCAAATCAAGAAATCATGCCGTAAATGGCTTTTGAAGAGTATCTTGAAGACTGAATCTTGAATAGGAAAGGTGAAATGGCTTAAGAGGGGTAAAATGGGCAAGATGGGCACCCAAAAAGATAGGGGCGCGCAAGTATTAAAAGTCGCGCAAGTCCTGCGGCGGCGCGCAAGTATTGGTCGCGCAAGTATACTTGCGCGACATGAGGGATACTTGCGCGATTTACAACCAGAGTTGAAATACTTGAGCGATTCTTTATTAAACCCTTTATCATCCTCTTGAGGTTCTTCCAGAGAGGGGACGCGCAAGTTATATTGAAGGAATTAAGTCGGCGCGCAAGTGTTTGATAAGTTTCAACACTTGGCCTTCCTTCTTCCCTTTAGATCTTCCATTCTAGGTAAGAAATTACCTTAGAAGTGTTCTGGAAGCTTTGAGAAGAGACTTGGGCGTCGGGAGATTTGATCCGAGTTTCTGGAAAGAGATCCTCCCGAATGGGGGGCCCACAGGGTCTATTTATAGGCAAAAGAAGACCCCGGGCGGTTACTGGGCGGTTACCAGATCTGTCGCGCAAGTCCCTTGCACGACCATGAGGGGTCGCGCAAGTGTTGAGGCGGCGCGCAAGTGTACTTGCGCGACCAAGAGGGAACTTGCGCGACCTCTGGGCAATGTTCTCCTTTTTAATCCCTTTGTCGATTTTTGATGTTTCTTCAAAGGATTAATCACTTTGAGCTCAGATATTCCCTTTTCCGAACTTTAGATTCCGTGACGAAAGGAGCGTCAACAAAAGTCCCCCCTCAGAGTTGGATCCGTAGAGAAAATGAGGATTTGACTCTGAGGAAATCGAATCCCTCTAAAGGAAAAGGGAGGCGCGCAAGTCTTCAGTGCGCAGAGGGAGGCGCGCAAGTCTGCGTCGCGCAGGCCTTAAACCCTCTGGTATGGCGCGCAGGTAGGCCTCCTGGCCTATAAATATACGGCCTCACCTCCGTACAAGTATCCGGATTTCCGGACTTCATACCTTCTCGAGCTCTCGCCGCGCAGGTCACCTAAGCCGCGCAAGTCTGCTCTGTTTTTCCTTGATGTCGCGCTCCTGTAAAGGTATTCGTACTTGCGCGGTTTATACTTGCGCGACGAAAACTAGCGCGACACGTAATCACTTGCGCGCCATTTTGTAGACTTGCGCGCCTTAATGCCTTAGCCATTTTTTAAAATTTCTTCACAAAATTTATGAAAAATAAACCCATTTAAGAGTTAGTTTATTCATATTTTGTGCAGATTCAGTGGTTCCCAAGGGAATTGGAACGACTTATGAACTGGCTAGCAAGCGGATTGATGACATGATGAACATCATTGGCCCTGATTACTATGACATCTGCGACAGCACTCTTCCAGATTTGGCTAAGTACTTGAAGAAATATCATCTTAATTTCCCACAGAGCATCTACCTATCTCTATGTGGTCATGGTCACTTGCAAGGAGTCAATGTTCCAAATGCAAACAACTATACACCTGAAATGCAGCTGCGCTGCTACTCCTTCATTTCGGTTATGCTGTGCATTAAAAGCAACAACAATGGTGTGAACTTTCAAATTCTCCTTGCATGCCATTTCCTTGCAGATATAAAAATGGCAAACCCATGGGCTGAAATGTTTTCCACTACCGGTTGGTGGAGAGAAGACAAACATGGTATTAGAGCAATATCTGAAAAGAGTACTCTCTTCAAATGGCTCTTTACTTCCAATGATCCATTCTCAAATCCATGTATCCATCTTCCAAGTCTCTTGGACAGAAACAGAGTCACTGTTTGATCAGCAGAAAATTTTCTCAAACCGCACTCAAGAACATCCTTTTACAATTGTTCCAAGAAGAGCTGGTATCACTGCATCTCCTTTTTGTTTCCAGTTGAATGAATGAATTCCAGGTGGTTGCTGATGAAGCTCGGGATGCTGTAAATCAAATGAAGTGTTATGTTGAAAGCCTCTTGTAATTCTTGAAAAAGATAAGAGACTCCAATCTGTGGATGTCCTTCTAACTCTTGTGTATCAATGAAAAACACTTTCGTCTCCAATCATTTGTACCTGCATTCTTTCATTACCTGCTTCAAATTTACTTAAGCCAATGGGCCTAGTAATCATAGTTTGATTTTTACTAGGATTATTTACAAATAACCCTACAAACTTTGAATCTTTTAACTGCTCAATATTACCTAAATCATACAAAAAATGTATATTTAGTGAGCTGGAACTTGACTTTTATTCAGAGTTCCTTTGTCTTTTGTGTGGGTAGTTTAAAGTCATGCATGCCGGACAAAAAGAGGCTAATGTTTAAGGTCGAAATAGCTTTGACCGAAAAATGGATTAAAATGGATTCAATTCCTTGATAATTTATCTGAAAACAAATTACCATACTCAAGTATGAGAGAAAATATGTAAACTATGACTTAAGAATATTTGAATCTGAGGAATGATATGAAAAAGAGCTAAATAGCATTAGAAGAAGTAGTTTCCAAGAATGAAGTTACTATTATTTAACAAAACCCGTTAGGGGGTTGAAATATGCAGGGCCACCTATGGGCATGGCTGCATAGTCAAATAAAATAACATCTTTTGGCTGACAAGTCTGTTGTGTGGACTGTTTATGCAAGGCCACCTATGGGCACGTGCTGCATAGTTAGGCAAAAGAACTCTCAGAAATTTACTTTCCTAGTGCTAAAAGCCAGTGAAAGTTTATGGAGATTCAAATTTTCTAAAGCATAGAGTTTGTTGTATGGAAAGAGGTACTTGAATATGGAGAAGATATTTTCAAACAAGAATATCGAAGAACTGGATGAATATCACTCCTACGAAGGTCTGACCCAAACGTAGGGAAGAAGAATAAACCATAGACTTGAATACTTTCAGATCATGAAAAAGTATATGGGACAAATATGTTAAGGATGACTATTTTTGCGGATCCCTACATACTGTCGTTTAAGACAAATAAGGACAAAAGAGGCATTCTTCCCAAGAATGAAGTTACTATTATTTAACAAACCCGTTAGGGGGTTGAAAACATGCAGGGCCACCTATGGGCATTGGCTGCATGGTCAAATAAATAGCATCTCTTGGCTGAAAAGTCTGTTATGTGGACTGTTTATGCAAGGCCACCTATGGGCACGTGCTGCATAGTCAGGCAAAAGAATTCTCAGAAGTTTGACATTTTTGTGACCATAAGTCATGAAAAGGGTTATGAAGATCTGAAAATATTTAAGGTTAGGATTATAATACATAAAGATGGGTATTTTCCAATGTATATAGAGATACATAGGTCAATGAAAACCATAATCATGTTGTGGTTGGGTCCTGAATTGAAACTTGGACTTCACTACGTATCTCATAAGAATGAGAATCAAGCCATACGTAGTTCTTGAAATGCAGTTTAACGTCGTGCAGGACGAAAGGATGAGTGATCTTAGTTTTTGGGGTCATAGAATTCGGACCATAATAATGAATACACAGTGTGTGTTTTCATGAGGACTTTTCAGCCAAGGGACTGAAAGTGAAATTTGGGGTTAGGCCCAAAAGACTTGGGACTGGATTTGAGGGACACTCGAATGTTCCTACGTATCCCATAAAGATGGGAATCAAGTCCACGTAGTTCTAGAAACTACCCTTTGTACAAATTTGGTTCGTACATGTGAAGGGTGAAAAGGGACTTTAGTGCAATGATGGTTTTAACCTAAGATAAAAAGTTTAGGCATTACCATGTATGTACGTAGTCTTTTTGAAAATGAAAACCATGATTGAAAAAGAATCAATGTTAATAATGGTTCCTTCTCAAATGAGGAAATCAAAGAATATTGTAGTTTATTGTCGTACTGGACAAAAGTGTTGTATAGTTTAACGTCATATAACAAGGACGAAAGTGAATCAATGTAAAGATATTGATTCCAAGGGTGGTTTCACAAATCATCATCATATGAGATTGTGGTGAACCAATGTGAAGAGATTGTTTTTGGGCTTGAACCTTTGGGAGGTTGCCTACATACCCAGCCTGGAGGGCAAGGATCAAAGTCTGTGTAGTTCAATTAAAGAATGAATTAATGATCAAGTTGTTCTTGTGGACAATGATCTAAAAAAAAATGTTGTTGGGACTTACACATGGTTAGTGGCCCAAAGGGAGTGTTATGGTTGATGTTCGCTCTAAGCTCACGTGAGTCATACTCGGTGTGAGAAACAAGAGGTAATAACAACCTTAACGATGCACAGTTTAATGTCATGTAGGACATATCAAGGATTTTCTGTACAGTTTAGCGTCATGTAGTTAGGACGATGGGGACAATACAGTTTAACGTCATATTGGACGAAAGGGGGATTGTGCAGTTTTAATGTCATGCTGGACTTTTGATGATTATATAGTTTAACGTCTTTCCGGACGTGAGAGACTTTTATACAGTTTAGCGTCATGTAGTTAGGACGTCACAATTTAACATCTTGCTGGACATATTTGCAAATAGTTTATGGTCGTATACATGGACCAGGAATGATGCAGTTTTAAGGTCATGCTGGACTGTTTATGGAACTTTTTCACAGTTTTAATGTCGTGTGGGACGAAGTTGCAGTTTAAAGTCATACTGGACCATTGCTGTATAGTTTTAGCGTCATATAGCAAGGACGAACTGATGCTGTACAGTTTAAAGTCATGTAGCTAAGACTAAGGTGAATCAATATGAGGATATCAGTTCTGATCTTTTTACAGTTTATCGTCATGCTGGACGTTGGAAGTGCCACACAGTTTAATGTCATGTTGCTAGGACACAATATAGTTTAATGTCATCTCGGACAGAATACAGTTTAGTGTCATGTAGGACAATAAGGGACTTAACACAGTTTAACGTCATGCTGGACGATGAAAGTGCCACACAGTTTAATGTCATGTCGCTAGGACAAAATATAGTTTAATGTCATCTCGGACAAAATATAGGAACTTCTATACAGTTTATTGTCATGTAAGACAAAATCAGGGACTATGCAGTTTAAAGTCTTTCAGTTAGGACTATTGGTGCTGCACAGTTTAATGTCATGTTGCAGGGACAAAATTTAGTTTAATGTCATCTCGGATATTGAAGGTGACACAGTTTAACGTCATGTTGGACGAAGTTTTAGTTTAAGGTCATACCGGACCTTGGTGTAGTTTAAGGTCATACCGGACCTTGGTGTAGTTTAAGGTCATACCGGACCTTTGTGTATGAACCAATTGTAAGTCTTGGTTCTAGGAACAATATTTTGTGTTTATACAAAATACTTCTTCAGAAATCTGGCATTAGTTGGAGTCGTGATGTGTTCTCCATCTATTGAAATCAGAGAATACGCTCCATTGGAATAGACCTTATGTACTAAATAAGGCCCTTCCCATTTTGGTTCAAGCTTGGGAGGTTTCTTTCCTGGTATCATTGGTGTTCTGAGAACCAATACCAATTCTCCCTGAATGAATGAACGAAGATGAACTTTTTTGTTAAAAGCTCGTGCTATTCGATTCTGATAGATTTCCAAGTGGTGCAAAGTGCACAATCTTTTCTCATCTAACTGTTCCAATTCATTCAAACGCTTTTAGGATTGCTCATCTGTTGATAACTGATCACAAATGGCTATTCTGAGTGAGGGAAATAGAACTTCAATTGGAAAGACTGCTTCTGTTCCATATACCAATGAATATGGAGTAGACCGCGTTGCATTGCGAGTGGTAGTCCGATAAGCCCATAAAGCATGATAGAGTTTATCAGGCCATGACCTCTTATCTTTATCCACCATCTTTTGCAGTATATTTGAAAGAGTCTTGTTGAAGGCCTCTATCTGGCCATTAGCCGCTGCATGATATCGAGATGAATGGTTGGACTTAATGTTGTATTCTTGATACAATCTCTTTACCTCAGAAGAACAGAAGTTGGTGCCGTTGTCTGTCAATATGGTATGAGGGACACCAAATCTAGAAATGATGTTAGACTTGATGAAGCTAACAATGCATTTAGAACTGACTTCTTTGATAGGTACTGCCTCTGCCCATTTGGAAAAGAAATCAGTAGCAGTAAGAATGTACTTAAACTGCTTGGCCGTAGCTGAAGGGTAAGGTCCCACCACATCCATTCCCCATGTAGAAAATGGCCATGAGTATTTAGCTGTATGAAGCAACTCTGGAGGTTGATGAATGAAATTGGCATATACTTGGCATGAATGACACTTCTTTGTGAAATTAACACAATCTTGTATCATTGAAGGCCATAAGTATCCAAGCCTTTGAATTTGATCAGACAATCTATGTCCAGACTGGTGGGCACCACAGACTCCTGCATGCACTTCTTTTATGACAGCCATTGTCTCTTCACCATCAATACATCTGAAGAGAACTCCATCAAAACCACATTTGTAGAGAATTTTCTCGAGGTGGTTTGGACCATCATAAAGAGTAAAATTGACCACACGTCGCCGAATTTGTTCTCTCTCGGCTCTATCAGGTGGAAGTGTTCCATTTTGAAGGTATTCCCTGATAGGTGACATCCATCCTGTAGTATGACCATATGGTTCAGGAATGGGACTAATTTCATTAATTTCCTCTGTTCTGACTTGAACATAAGGTGAAATTGCACGACGGTGGGCAATACAGATGGTTGTCTCGTCCCGATTTGGATCTGCTAAAGCTGTGGCTATATTAGCCAGTGCATCAGCTTGAGCATTTTGTGATCTTGGGACATAAGAAAAGGTCGGTTCTGAAGGGAATTCCGACATTAACTCTCTGACGTAATCATACAAAGGGATTAATTCTTCTTTTCTGATGGCATAATCCCCATTGACTTGTTTGATTACCAGCTCTGAATCACCTTTTACCTTTAAGTGATTCACTTGTGCTTGAAGCGCTAACTCCAAGCCTGCAATGAGAGCTTGGTATTCAGCTTCATTATTGGTACCACCTTCCCACAACAAAAAGGAATAAGGTAACACTGCCTTATCTGGAGAAATGAGCACAATTCCTAAACCAACTTTGTTGAATTTAGGATTTTCCATTTTCTTCCCTGTTGGACTTCTAGAAGCACCATCAAAATACATTTCCCATGTTTGAGGATTCTCTTGAATAGAAAAAACTTCCTCATCAGGGAGTTCGATATCTGAATACGTGTCTTCCACTGAAGGGTGTTCAGCCAGGAAATCAGCCAGAGCTTGGCCCTTAATTGCCTTTTGAGTCACATACTGGATGTCGAACTGCTGTAAAATAACCGCCCACCTTGCCAGACGTCCTGTAAGCATTGGACGACTAAGGATGAATTTCAGTGGATTATTACGAGATACCAATTGGACCTCGTGATGTTGCAGGTAGTGTCTCAGTTTCTGAACTTCAAAGATTAATGCTAGGCAGCATTTTTCAATACTCGAATACCGGGTTTCTGCTTCAAGCATAGTTCTACTGAGATAGTAGAGACTATTTTCATTCCCAGCATCATTCTTTTGAGCGAGAAAGGCACCCAATGATCGCTCTAAAGCTGTCACATAGAGGATAATAGGTCTACCCTCAACAGGTGGCATGAGTACTGGTGGACTTAAGAGGTATTTCTTGAGAACATCAAATGCTTCTTGACATTCTTTAGTCCACTGGTAAGTGACTCCTTTCTTCAATAATTTGGTAAAAGGTAAACTTTTGCCTGCCAAATTGGCGATGAAACGCCAAATATAGGCTAAGTGTCCTTGAAGTCCTCTTAATTCTTTCAAATTCTGAGGAGGTGACATACCAAGGATTGATTTGGTCTTCTCAGGATCGACTTCAATACCACGATGGCGTACAACAAAGCCGAGGAATTTTCCTGAGGTTACCCCAAAAGCACATTTTAAGGGGTTCATCTTCAAATTATGTTGTCGAAGCTTGTGGAATATGATTTCCAAATCAGCCAAGTGATCAAAACGTTGTTTGGATTTAACCACCAAATCATCAACATAGCATTCAACAAATTTCCCTAGAAAAGGTTTGAAGATACGATGCATGGCGCGTTGATATGTTGCACCTGCATTCTTTAAACCAAAGGGCATCACCCGGTAACAAAACACACCTTGAGGAGCTCTGAAGGCTGTATATTCCTCATCTTCTGGGGCCATTCGGATCTGATTATATCCAGAATATCCATCCATGAAAGAAAGTACTTCATAGCCAGCCGTCGCATCAATTAAGAGTTCTGTAATCGGAACTGGAAAATCATCTTTGGGACAATACCGATTAAGATCTCTGAAATCGATGCAAACCCTAATTTGTCTGTTCTTTTTCTTTACTGGGACAATATTAGCCAACCACTTGGGATATTGAACTTCTCTGACGAAGTTAGCTTTGATAAGCTTATCCACTTCAGCCTCGATTTTGGAAGCATAGGTTGGGTGTGTTCTTCTCGCGGCTTGCTTGAATCCTCGATGTTCTTTTGGCAAACCCAAATGATGGGTGGCAACATCAGGATCAAGGCCAGGTATCTCTGTATAATTCCAAGCAAAGATATCTTTATTTTGCTTTAGAAAAGAAATATACATCTCTTGTTCTTCAAGGGTCATGGCCGCACTAATTAAAGTGGGGCGTGGATCTTTCTTTGTACCCAGATTTACTTCTCTGAGTTCATCCACAGTGGTAGAGATACCCTCTTCAAATGCTGGAGGAGCATCTCTAAGATCTTCCTCTTCCTCTTCATCATGTGTTATATCTTCCGTTTCTACTTGCAAAGTAGATGAAAAAACGAAATTCTCATGATCATAAGAGATGTCAAAATTTTCACATTTTGAAGAAGAAGCTTCCATTTCCGACCCTATTGATGAAAAAGGGTCTTCTTTGGGAAATAAAGAGGAGATGATGGATTGAGAATCGACATCAACATTCACCTCTGGTGTTGCTATAACTTCTTCTGGCCTGATTAGCGAAGTATAGACTTGTTGGATTTCAGCAGACGAAATGAAAACGTCACCACTTATGCTTTCATCACTGCTTGGTAAGTTACCAATTTCTCCCATGTTGTCTGGCTCGATTGCCGTAATTGACATTATGGATCTTTCCATAAGAGTATTTTGATTTGGGCCTATTTTGTCAATTTGACTGATAGGTAACACATAATCTGTACTCACATGTGAAAATGGATTTATTGGAATTTTTTCCAAACCATATGGAGCATTAACTTTGGTAATTTCCTTCATTGTAGATTTTTCTCTTCCCTTCATGTGATAAAATTCCGCCTCAATGTATTGAGACTCACATGTTTTGAACGGGGCCTTATCACCATATAATGTTCCAACTTGACCATCGAAACAGTATTTGAGACATTGATGGTATGATGACGGAATAGCTGCATGCTGATGTAACCAGGGTCTTCCAAGAAAAATATTGAAAGCTGAGTCTTGATCAACAATCATGAAATCTGAATTGGAAACAAGATCTCCAAACTGAGTTCTGAGCGTAACTTCTCCCAGTGGTTCTTGTTCATTTTTATCATATCCTTGCAACATCATGGTAGAAGGAGATAAATCAGATTCCGTGAGGCCCAATCGACGAAGTGTGCGAATGGGCATGAGGTTGACTCCTGAACCATTGTCAATAAAAGCTCTTAGAACATCTATACCATTGACTTTGCCAGATAGGTACAAAGGTTTTATGTGCCCATGCACAACATCATCTTCATCTTTATCAGTAAAAGATATCACTGCATGGCATTCTGCAGGATTATTCTCTATGTGATAAATTTCAGCTGCAGCAATTTCAGCTTCAAACTCCTGAGGACTTGACAAAGCTTCGATGAGTGCTTCCCGAAGATCTTTTGATAGATTCAAAGCATCCAAAATTGATAATTTGGCTGGTACTTGGGCCAAGTGTTTCAATATGTCATACTTTTGATCTAGAGGCCTGTGTTTCCCAATAGGAATATGCGGTTTAGCAGGTACTTTGGAAGCAGATGCTTTGGAAGCTGATGCCTCTTGTATTGAAGTTGGCAACATCTTTGGTTTTGGAAAATTAGACTGATTAGATCCATTTACTTGCTGAGATAAAGAATATGGAACATTTAATCGGTCTTCCAAAATAACTGTGCCGAAGCTGAGTTGGCCATTGGCAGAAGAACTTGCTTGTTCATTTTGAGCTCGCTGAAGGGCTCTACCACGAGTTTCTGCTGCATATACAGTGCTAGAAGGGGTAGAATTAGAGTAGTGGCTTCGGAAAGATCCACGTCTTCCCCTATATCTTGAACCTCTAGAACTTCCTCGGGTTCCTTTATTTGATACAGGGAATTCAGGCTCATCAAGACTGGAATATGGATCTGTTAATTGAATCATATTAACAGAACCAAAGATCAATTCTTTGTCTGATAAAGACTCTGCCAAGTTAGCCTGTTTAGGCTGTGCCGTTTGGTGGGACGGTGCCCGTGGCTTTGAAGTAGATGGCATGAAATCTGCCAGAGTCAAAGACAATTTAGGCTTTGATACATACTCATCTTCTCCTGATTCCTCTTTCTTCTTTGAATTGCGCTGCCCTTTTGAGGATTTGTCTTTTGATGGAGGCTTTACTGCAGCTTTTGTAGGAGACACAATTGGCTTCTTCAATTGTGTTCGCAAAATGGAATGGGTCCGATTGATTGTCTTTCTGACCATCCAATCATCATATTTTTTCGCAGTTTTGCTTTTGACTTCCTGCCACTCGCCTCCTTCCTCTGGATCTGTAGCGGTAATACACGCTACATGAGCTGAAGAACCCTTCAATTTGACTTGTCCCAAGTCAACCATCTTTTGTAGGAGGTCTTTAAAGACAAAACACTCCTGGATGGGATGTCCCAACATTTGATGAAAGGGACAATAATTGGGACGGTCTTCATCTCCTTCCTTGTTTGGTCTCTTCGGCACTGGTAATTGAACCAAATTATTTTCCAGAGCTGAAATGAAGTAACCAGGAACTTGCTCACTTCGGAAAGAGTATGTTTTACTCTTCATATCCTCAAATTGTTTTCGTCGTTGATCTTTTTGATCATTTGGACGAAACAGCCTTTGTTGTTGGCGCTCAGGAGGTGGAGCCCTTCGAGAAGATGAAGGTTTTGAAGTAGAAATAGGTATAGGTGCCTGTTTAAGCATAACTGTAGCAGTTTCTGCTTTACCCATTCTTCTTCCTGGAGCTAATGGAATTACACGAGATTTAACCTTAGACTGCATAAGGGAATCTTCAATCTGTTGAGCGATTGAAGTAAGGTCTCGAAACCCTCCTGTGTATTTCACAGGGATCAATGGCGGGCGTAATTCGTCACGCAAATTTGCCACACAGATTGGCAATAATTCCTCCTGAGGGAGTGATAAACTCAAGGAATACGTTAATCCCTTCCAACGAGCAATGAAATCAGAGACTCATTCATTCTCCCTTTGCTTGCAGTTTGTAAGATCGAAAACTGTCGTTTTTGGCAAAGTTGAGCTGAACTGAAGAAGGAATTTTTGACGAAGATCCTCCCATCCGATGACTGACCGGGATTGCAAGCTTGTATACCAGACAAAAGCTGGTCCTTTCAAGGTTCGCACGAAGCATCTGAGTTTCACTGCTTCTTGTTGTTCTGGAGTTCCCATCATAGGATCACAACAAGACACGTAATGCGTCAAATGTTGTTCAGGGTCGCCTGATCCATTGAAAGTAGGGAAAATAGGGTTTCCAAAGCTGGATGGAGGAGAAATTGAATCTACCCATTCAGGGTAAAATTTCTTTTCAGGTTGAACTTGCGCCCGTTTCCCTTCCATAGTTTCTAACCGAGCTGTTAATGACTCAATAGTAGTTATTAACTTTTGAGAAACGTCAGGTTGAACTTGGTTTTGGGTAGGTGCAATGAATGGAGCTTGGACAGCTGTGGAGGTTGGTGCTGCAACTAATGGTAGTGCTGCCAACCGTTGTTGCGTTTGACCCGTAGGATTAGACCTCTGTGGGTGTACTGATAAAGGAGGATATTCCTGATCCATCTCAGTAGTTACAACAAATTCCTTCGGCTGTCGGACTTCAGCATTCTTAAGAAGAAGACTACTCTGAAGTAGTTCTGCATTCAACCTTCTTAATTCTTTCATTTCTTCCTCCTGTTGTGCAAGCCTTTGCTCTAATGAGAGCGATTGATCTCCTTCAGAGGAAGGGTGAGAAGTAACCTGATTCTTTCCTTTCCCCTTATTGGATCCTTTTCGGAGAGTGGGAAGTGGGTTACTTGAAGGAATACCCAGATTTTGGGTAAGCCTTTGATTACGTGTGCGCACACCTTCTTCATTTAGGTCTGTGTGCGCAACTTCTTGAGCAGGAACCTCTTCATCTGATCCCTCTGATTGAGCCTCATTTGGTGAATCAGCAGCAACGGCAGTGATGACATTAATGGATGCACATTTCATGGAATCCTTTCTATCAGCATTTCTGTGATATTGTCTTCTTCCATGTTCATGATGAAACATGGAATTCCGTTGACTTGACCACTCAGGAATTTCTTTGTGAACCGTCACTTGGAGAGAATCTCCTGATAGCTTGGCTCTTCGTTCCTCTTGAGGCTTATTCCCTAATCGAGAGAATACTGACTTTCTCTGAGGGAGGGATTGAAGATTTGAAAAAGTCCCCAGTCCGGTGGACTGGGGATGTTCCTGTTGCTTCTGCTCAACTCCTCGAATCCCATTCGTTGATTCTGAGGGTTGGGTTAGAGAAGTCCCCAGTCTGGCAAGCTGGGGTGTCTCTTGACATGCTATGTCTGAGATCTTCTTGAAATCTCTCTTGATCTTGCGGATCTTAGTTCGGAAATTAGCTGGATGCATTAACCTGTATCCACTTTTATCACCTGGTTCAACAGACCGTTGGATGATTTCCGAAACTTCTGTCATTTGATGACGTGTTTGCTCCAGACGAGAGGCTTGTGCAATATTCTCGCCTGCTTGGTGTAGGAGCAATTCAACAACCTGTTCTCTATATACTTGATTTTGAGAGGAACTAGTTGAAGCTTGATCTCGAGCAAGATTTTGATTATGAACAAAGCCCATTGACTGTGGCCGGCCATGGGCAATAACATTGCATGAGACCTTTTTCGGCGGGCTTTGCTGACCGGAAAGCACTGTGAAATGTAGTGCTCCGTGAATACCCCATCCTCTGATATGAACATTAGATGGAGCATTGGAAATTAACTGACGCAATCTTCTTAGTGCGCCAAGGCATGAACGTTGAAGGGTTCTCTGTTGCTTTTCAGCCTTCGGATACCGAGAGACTGATAGAGATGCCAAATCAATCTGGTGTTGTAACCCTTCTATTATCTTAAGATGATTTTCATATTCATCGTAAGATAATACCTTCTTATTTAATTGACAAAGAGTTTTCCATATGTTAAGACGAATATCATGGATTCCATCATCCGTCAACATCTTTGGAATGTCATACTGTGAATCAGCCAAAGGCCAAAACATGACTGGTACTTCACCTTTTGCCAGTTTTTTCCTCATGTTCAGCATTTCCTCTTTATCATTAAATGAAGATTCTTCTACCTGTTTGGACCAGAGTTGGTGTTTCCTTGTTGCTTCATCGGATTCAACAAGATTGGTAGAGGAATTACTATTCATGCTGGAAGATGAATGACCCAGGGAAGGTTCGGAGAATAACCTGAACCCCAAGCTATCTTCTGATGGAGAAAGAGTTTCACCTGCCGATAGTAAAACTTCAGACATGACTGGTTTTACGTTTGCAAGTGCCTCGAGATAGGAGGGCTTTCTCGTCACTACATTGCCTTCTGAAGAATTTTCGAGACAATGTGAATCACTACTGCGGAGAGGACTTTCGCAGCGAAGTTCATCACCATGAGGAGGACCTTCATGATGGGTTACAGCAAAAGATGAAATCTCTTGCTCCTTGGTCTTCTGACCACACAGAGGTTTCATGTGGTTCTCATCTGAAGAAGAAACTTCAAGATTGACCGAATTTTCATGAAGCAAGTCTTCATGAGGAAGTGTCTGTTGAAGACCTTCGGGATTAATGTTCCTGTTATTGGGAACTGAGGGAGTAGAATCTTGAATTCCGACAGATAAATGTCTGAGGGCTTCAAGAACTCCAGCATTGAGCAAGGCCTTGTTGCAGATTGGCCTTTGATCTTCTGACTGTGCTGGGCGGATCTTTTTCTTAGATGCCTTCTTACTCGCTTTAGAAATCACTTGATGACGAAAGTGATTGCTCTGAGCAGGTGTATGTGCCTGATCAGGAAAGATGGTCAGGTTAGGCTGACGATCATCGCTCAAATCAGATGTATGTGCCTGACTTGGTTGTCCATATGATATGGGGGAGTAGGCCCCACAACCCTCTTGGACTGGAACAGATGTGTGTGTCTGTTCCGGAGTGAATTGTTGATGTGTCACTCCACTGCTAGGGATAGATTTATGTGTCTGTCCCTGAGATGATGCTGAAGCTGTTATGATATCCTGGCAAGCATCCAGAATATGAGCAGGAATTTGCTTCTGCTCTTTCACCATTGACAAAATATGTTTGGTGACTTCAGCCGCCGGAACGGGGATATACGTCCATTCCGGGCTTGGAGTAGGTGTATGTGCCTGCTCTTGTCCTCCTTTTCCTGTCAGTGAATCCTGACAGTACTCAAGTGTGGAGGCAGATAGTTTAGTCTGCCTCCTGTTTGTCGTCGGGGCTTTCCGACTGACTTCTCCGTGCGCTACCAAACGAGACTGTTGGTAGGCTTGATTAGTATTAGCAGGTGTATGTGCCTGCTGATTACACTTCGCCAAACGCTGTTGATGAGATCCATCATATGTAGTCAGACGAGCCTGCTGACTAACTGCTGATGTATAAGCCGGTGTATGTTCCTGCCTATGGTACTCCGCCGGAATTGCCTGGCGGGATCGGCTTGATGCTGCCAGACGAGTCTGCTGGACAGCGGGATTAAAACGAACAGGTGTGTATGCCTGCTCGTTATTTTCCACCAAGTTAGGTTGGTGGACTTCTCCGGAGATGACAGGGATGACAACCTGCCTATTGTTAACCGGGTTCCGTCTCTGGCGATTCATCTTGCCTGCTCGGGTTCGAGGAACCTGAGCTGAACGCCTGGAGTCGGTACCCTCATCATGTTGAGGGCGCACTACCGCACGAGTCTGGCGACGATTGTTGATGGGAGCCCTTGAGAAGGACTCCTGTCTTTTTGAATTAAGGTCCTGCGGGACCTGCTCATTCACTTCCTCGGAGTAAGGGAGTGAATGGAAATTGCGTTCCGGGGATAACGACCCGAAACGGTTGGAGACGGTAGTCAGCACCGTCTGCTTCTTGATTGCTGGTCGCCGTTGTCCGGACGCCAGGTAGAATTGTTAACTTGGAGGGCTTGACGAGCGGCCTCCAGAGTTGGGATAGTACCGTTGCGACGGTACTCCTTAACCAGTGCATTAGAAACACAGCGTTGAAGACGCTGAGTTGGTGATGTCATCCTCAGAGCGGATGACGTTCCAGCAGGAGTAGCAGCATTGGTTTTCACAGCAGTAGACCTCACAGTAGAGGTGTTCCCAGCAGCAGTATTCACAGGGGTGAATTTAAGGAAAGCCATTTTTGTAGAAGATCTTGAAAAAAAGAGTGCCTGTTCCATGTAACAGACATAATCAAGATGAATCCGGCCACTGCATCTTTTGGATGATCACATGTCAATGATTGCCTTGTTGGCCCAGAGGGCCTAACAGATAAGAAGAACATCACTTTAACTTGGTTAAGGATTCACGTCGGGTTCACCATTTTTGTTTCGCGCGGAATCCGGGGATGACCTCCTGGACGGGAGATTCAAACGTTCCGATCGGTTTCTAACGGGTTTGTTCGTAGAACCGGAAACATCCAATGATTCCACATCCGTTTGGACCTACTTTCCAAAGGCAGGCGCTCATTAGCTTGTGGGCTAATGAGGCTTAGGAATTTGCATTGGTCGAGAGGATGGGAGGTCGGACTCATCACACCTTTTTGAGGGGAATTATTGTCTACTCCGGGACTCTCTTTATAGATTTAAGTTAAGTTCGTGAATCCTTATTACATTACCAAGTATAAAATGAGCTTTCCTTTAGTTTTAACAATCAATGATGAAATATGCAAGAAATTTAGAGAATATTTTATATGTATTCGAGGTTCTTCATCAATAGAGAATCATCTATATTTGTTTAGAGATTCTTGGTCAATGGTATCCTTCAAAACATTTATATAAAAGTCTCTTGGTCATTATGATGACCAAGCTGGTTTTAAAGCCACTCAGTGGGGCACTTGAAGTTTATCGTCATTCAGAAGGACAAAGATTATTTCAAAGTTGGGATCGAACCCATAAATGGGCTACCTACGTATCCTTTGTTTTGGAAAAGGAATCAGAACCCACGTAGTTCGAGGAATGGGATACGATGTTTTATGATTGATGGCTCAAAGATGAATGTCATAATTACTTTTACACTCTAAGCTCACGTGAGTCATACTCGGTGTGAGAAACAAGAGGTATTGGTAAAATTTAGACAATTGTGCCGTAAAAGATGCAATCATAAGAATTTGTTTTGGGGCTTATGTATAGATGACTGCCCAGATAGGCGAAGGTTTAGGATTTACTTTTAGGGAGAAAATCCAAGAACAGGGTCCACAAAGTTATATGTGCTTCATGGAGATTTGAATACTCTAATCTTGGGGCTTACTCCTAAGGAGGATGCCCAAGTTAGGAGGGGACTTATGATTGGGTTTTATTCCTGAAAAGGAAACCCAAATCAAAGGAAATTTATGACTGGTTAAGAGAAATTTTAAGAGACTTGGGGCTTACTCTTAAGAAGGATGCCCAAGATTTATGACTAGGACTTATTCCTGAGAAGGAAGCCTAGGTTAGGGGACTTGGGGCTTACTCCTGAAAAGGAAGCCCAAGGTTATGACTGAGTCTTTATTCCTGAAAAGGAGACCCAGGTTAGGGATTAAGGTTTGGGGCTTACTCCTGAGGAGGATGCCCAAGATTTATGACTAGGACTTATTCCTGAGAAGGAAGCCTAGGTTAGGGGACTTGGGGCTTACTCCAGAAAAGGAAGCCCAAGGTTATGACTGAGTCTTATTCCTGAAAAGGAGACCCAGGTTAGAATTTTCTCATCTTAAAGGATGAGGTTGAAATGAATGAACTCTCAATCTTTGGTGACATAAATATGTTTAAATCACTGGGTGTTGAGAGGTATTTCACAGAATTCCTTTCAGATAAGGATGTCAAATCAAGAAATCATGCCGTAAATGGCTTTTGAAGAGTATCTTGAAGACTGAATCTTGAATAGGAAAGGTGAAATGGCTTAAGAGGGGTAAAATGGGCAAGATGGGCACCCAAAAAGATAGGGGCGCGCAAGTATTAAAAGTCGCGCAAGTCCTGCGGCGGCGCGCAAGTATTGGTCGCGCAAGTATACTTGCGCGACATGAGGGATACTTGCGCGATTTACAACCAGAGTTGAAATACTTGAGCGATTATTTATTAAACCCTTTATCATCCTCTTGAGGTTCTTCCAGAGAGGGGACGCGCAAGTTATATTGAAGGAATTAAGTTGGCGCGCAAGTGTTTGATAAGTTTCAACACTTGGCCTTCCTTCTTCCCTTTAGATCTTCCAGTCTAGGTAAGAAATTACCTTAGAAGTGTTCTGGAAGCTTTGAGAAGAGACTTGGGCGTCGGGAGCTTTGATCCGAGTTTCTGGAAAGAGATCCTCCCGAATGGGGGGCCCACATGGTCTATTTATAGGCAAAAGAAGACCCCGGGCGGTTACTGGGCGGTTACCAGATCTGTCGCGCAAGTCCCTTGCACGACCATGAGGGGTCGCGCAAGTGTTGAGGCGGCGCGCAAGTGTACTTGCGCGACCAAGAGGGAACTTGCGCGACCTCTGGGCAATGTTCTCCTTTTTCATCCCTTTGTCGATTTTTGATGTTTCTTCAAAGGATTAATCACTTTGAGCTCAGATATTCCCTTTTCCGAACTTTAGATTCCGTGACGAAAGGAGCGTCAACAAACATTTATAAGACTATTCAATATGACTGAATTTTATAACTCATTTAAAATATACAATTCAATTTAATATAAAGGAAACACCCTCATCCTAGCTTCCCAATGTACATAGCCCCTCACACATCTTAAACCATTTGTAGTCTTGATTTATCATGCCCAAATATATCTCACAAGGCTCAATTAAATTAATTAAAAGTAACCATTTGAATTATAGGATCTGTCTTGGTCAACACAACGAAATGCTAAAGACACACCCCCCAAACAACCATGAAAAGACAAAGAAACGTTTGCACCACATAACTCATAGTCATTGACATAGGCATGTCCGATATTAACCTCTAAATCAAACCGTTTTGGAAGACATTTACCTGTTTGATGAATTCCCTAAAAATTGGGTAAATTGAATCATATGGATTTAGTGCGCCATGATGGGAGAGAAAACAAGAAAATACATAATTGTATGGAGATACTTATAGAGATGGATGCAATTCCACATATGGATCAAAGAATATAGATCATAGGAGCGAGAGGGATTGGACCCTAGTAGAGAAGTAAAACGATCCATCCATGCTTCTATACGTGACCATGAGAGGAGATAAGAAGTATAAAGGAAAAAATAGGAGGTTCAAAAATGTAAATTCACCACAATAATGAAAAACATGGTTAACTGGAATGGTTTTCAAAACCATGTAGAAAACATGTGGATCCTACTTCTTGGGATCCAATACCTGCACAGTTAGGCCATATGGTTAGGCATAATTGAAAATAAACTATGCATGCTATAGTGCATATGTACTTCCAACTTTTCACTAACTGTGTGACTTGGACACAGTTTTCCTTAACCATGAAAAAACCAAGAAAATGTCCTCTACTAAAAACTGCAGAGGTATCACATGGTCGTGTTCCCCATTCTGTATAGTTTCAAAAAATATTCCCATTAAAAAAATATGTTTCATGATTTCTACTAGTTGGTCTCATAATCAAACCAAATAGTGTGCCTCAGCCTGCACTTAACCAAAACAGGTCATTCAGGCCTGTGATGCACTTGAAACCCATATTAAAACCCATGAAACTTATCAAGTCTTAATAAATTAATAATGAAAGTGTATTGGGACAAAGAAAAACTCATAATTATGTTCCTATAAATGAGAAAATAGTTAGGCATACCAACTAAACCCCACAAATTCAAAACAGGCATAGATTTTTGTATCTCTTCAAAAACCCAAGATGTTAAAGTGTCTAAAACATGGATATTATAATCAAAATAAAACTTATAAATCCATTATGGTATCCATAACACTTTAGATAAACTCACATGAAAACATCTTGTCTCTAAATTTTTCTAAACATGGAACTAATACAAACTGTAAAGGCCCCAAACCTGCACTCATGGATCTAGTGCCAAAATTATTAAATTTTCATTTTTGGATTTGATACTGATAAAAATGACCCAATTTTTTTACATGTAGGTCATACAACATTAAAATAAAACATTGTATCCCTTACATACCCAAGGAACATTTAGGTTTAGATTTTTATAGTTTTATGACAAACTCTTAAAAAAATCATGACTTCAAGGGAGTATTATACAACTATACCAAACTTTTCATATTTCATATTAAGTCTTTAGAATATCACACAAATTTATTCACATTAAAAAACATTCTAGACTCAAATAATTTATAATCATTCATTATAATGTAGATAAAATGATACATAATAAGGTTGAGATCAAATTATCAATAAGTGTAAATATAAGTATTAACAATTGAATATCATCAGGGAGAGTTATATGAGCATAAGGGTATGATGACATAATCATGGTACATGAGCAGAAAATAAAGAAATTCATACCTTTCAATACATGGATCATTAGACATGAAGTAAATATTTAATAATATTAAGAGTTATTGGAATCAATAATCATGATCCATGTGATATAAATCTTCATTAATGGAATCATTAAAAACCCATATATTTTAATCCATAAGAAGTATAAATTTAATAACAAATAACTCATTTTTTACCTTGATACATCATATAATTTTTATAAAAACCCATATAAATTAAAGATACACATTTTATATAACCGGAGATATAATTTTTTCTATTAATATTATAAATTAAATAACCTTATAATTAACTTACATACCTAATGCATTGATGGGATATCCCAGACCCACCCATCCTTTGTTTATAATGGAACCACCCATCCTTGTTCAATAACATAACCACCCATCCTTGGTTTATAATAGAAACACCCTTCCTTGGTTTATAAAAGAACCAACCATTGTAATAAACAATTTCCTTGAACTATAACATGAATAACGTATATATATCTTGAATATCATCATAAAACTTATAGGAACTTCCATTATTCTTTCAATAACTTGATTTACCCCAAGAAAACAAACGGGTTACTTGAAAATATATTTGAAATAATCATAATCTATACATATAAATAATAAGGATGTTATTATTAAAACATACCCCCAATGTATCATAAGTAACATCAATGGTTTTTGTCTTTGATGAATACAAATACCATTAAAATATCCTAAAATAAATTATTGAGTAAAATACCCTTTTCACTTTGAAAATCACTTTTAAAATCTAAAAATTCATGAAATATTGTGAAAATACTTTTATTGGAAAATAAACTTGGAATATTTTAAAGTAATTTTCTAATAAAATATTTCTCATAATATTGGGAAAATCCATTCATGTTGTAAATGTTAAAAATATTCATTCCTTTAAAACAATTTGTAAATAGTGTCTAAAATTACCCATTTGAAAAATGTTAAGAAATTTTATTTTTAAAACATTTAGAATAAGTTAAAAGACCAAGTAAAAAAGTTTGAGATATCATTTATTTTTATAAAAGTATAGTTTTGAAAACATATTTTAAGACACAAATATGGATGGGAAATATTTTGGATTCAAAAGAAGATACAAAATTAGTATCACTTACAAACGAACTTCTTAATGTTTTTTAAACGATAAGATTGGAAATGGAAATTAAAAATGATATCCAAATTAATGAACATATTATAATTAAGGATATGTGGTTCAATAATATGATATAATATGATTTCATTGAAAGGAACCTTGGACATAAACCATCCTGAAAATAAAGAATATTGTAACATAAAGCCTTTACCAGTTTGAAAACTTTTTAATCAATATTTATTAAAATTTAGAATAGGATATGTATTTTCTAATTTTATTAATTTCATGAATTAATATGTCAAAATTAATTCATGAGGTAGTAATCACATGATACATGGAAATCATGGTGTATAACATGAAACACGTCTCAAGAAAATGTGATTGATACAAAGAAAACACTTGTAAAGTTCATATAATTGAATTGAGAAATAATCAATAGAGATATTATATATATAATTAAAATCTACAAAAAACAAGTGTATAAACATAAAAAATAAATTTAGTGACTATTCACACATAATTACAGAATAACCATGTTAATGAAGTAGAGTTATAACCCAATAAAATGAAGTTGAATTTAGAATCCTTTTATTATTGGTATCATAAATTTAAAATACCTTTGGATGAAGTAATTAAAATTACAATTTAAAATTACATTAATTATGAAGGAATCATGAAAAAACATGAAAAAGGGCTATTATATGCACCTCCTAAATTAAATTATGTGAACAACATTAAAATACTCTTTAATGGAAGGACAATGAGACAAAATCACTTACCTAGAGTCCATAATTTCCATGTATGTACTTTAAATACTATATAATAAAATTATATAAATTATTTACCACTTTAAGAACCATTTGAAATTTTATTAATTTATCATAAAACCATTTTTTTCATTTATTAAAATTAAATATTTAATTACTTAATCAATTTAGTCCTTATCAAATGTTTTGAGGATGTTTGGTTCATAATTATAAAACAACTTTTGAATATTGACCATGATCAAAAGGGTAATTGTTCAATAATATATATAATTATAACAATGACATAAATATAATTTTTATAAATTAATTACACCTTTAAAACCAACCATTTAACATGGTTATGTAAAACGAATTATGTTACAATCATGGAGACGGTATGACATCTGTACACATGAGTATTGTTTCCGTTTTTCAAGGATTAGGATGGAAATAAGTTAAATTTATTATTTATTTAAATAAATATAACTATATCATAAATATCATAGTATTTATTTTAATATAATTATACATATCATCCATGTTATGTGGTTATGAGAAATGAATCACATCACCTCGTGGAGGAGGTAGTCCACACGTATGCACGAATGACATTATCATTTTTCAATCGGTTGAAAGGTAATAAATTATAAGATATATTGTAGTTTAATAATGATAAATATTCCACTAATATAATATATATATGCACACATTAAATAAATCATTATAACTATCCATGAGAGATGGTGATGGAAAATGAATTGCATCAGTTTAGGAGGTGGTAGTCCACCGTACACATGAATGATGGTTTTTTTCCCATTATATGGAATATGAGATGAACATAGGTTGTGAAGTTAACAAAAAAATTATAAATATATGCAAGGTATTGGGGTTATTACTTGATAATGGTTGAATAATATTTCATTGCGGTGGAAGAATAAATAATAAAAAACACTTGGTAGAGAACTATACATCTTCTTCGAACAAACTATTAAGGTTTACACCAAAATTCTTCCTAGGATGGTTGAGGAGGGATGTTTGGAAGGTATTTTAGTATTAATTGGCTGAACCAAATGGTTCTTTATGTGTGAATAAATGATAAAACAATGTTTCCTTTGATAAAAGAGGTGAGAGAAAATCACCATGTTAGTTTAATTTCTAAAGATATTATTTTTAGGAATTTTAAATTATTTAATAAAGTATTATTTATTACAAAATAACATTAATGTCGATTTTGGAACTATTCATTTAATTTGACTTTTAAAACTATAAGAAAAAGTTTAATTATAATAAAATGAATAAAAACTCTATTATATTTAATTTATATCTATAAATTTTATTTAAAACAAAAAACTCACTCAAATAATATTATTTATAGAGTTTTTAATTTCATTTTATTAATTTTTCTAATCCTTGCACAAGCACCGTGTTAGTGTTGCGTAAAAAATAAATTTAATTATATCATTAATTTTTTGAAAACAATTACCATCATTAAAAATTATTTATAGTTCAAATTAATATTTAAAACTGTACATATACTCTATTTATCACTATTTTAAAAAATTTGAATAAAATAAAATGTACAGAATTACATTTTGTCATTTTTTATAAAATAATATAAAAAGTCAGAATCATGGAAAAATAAAAAAAAAATATTAAACTTTTTGATGATTATGGATGAGATATACCCAAAAAATAAAATTAAGTCAAGTGTTAAGGTCCTTATTTAGTCCTCATCATTTTATTTTTAACCTTAATTACCCGATTTACCCTTTACTATGACAAGAAAATTACTGAAGTTACTATTCATAATATCAAAAAATAAAGGGCCCTATTTTCCAAACATTGGAACAAATAATTAAAAACATGGAATCCATTTTTTAAGATTCGATCTTTTTAATTGGAAGAAATTACTTTTAATATAAAAGCATAAAACACAATGAAAAACAATTTTTCGAAAAATGTGTTATAAGCCTAATAGTGTAATTATACAAAATCAAGTGTATTGATGATTAAAATGAAGTTAATTTGATCATACGTAATTAAATATTACTTATTTTACTTTGAGATAAAATTCAAATAATAATGAGTCTTTTTTAGGAATAGAAAATGGCAATTTTAGAAAAATTGGTATTTTCACTATTCACTAAAAAATCAATATTTTATAAAAATACCAAAATTTCACCCAAAGATAATTTTTTTGTGAAAATTTAAATAATTAAATAGTTTTTATAAAATAAAATTTCTAATATATCAATAAATTAATTATAATTATTTTCTCACAAAAATCAAGAAAAATAATTTTTAAAGGAAACATGTCTTTGATGAATAAGACGACGTTAAATAAAATTGAGTGGTTATTTCCTAGAAATTAATAAACACATTTATTTTGAGTAGGAACTTTATAAATATTTTATAAGGTAGTTAATCCTATTCATATGCAATAATTTAATGGCTAGGTTATAATAACCAGTTACTAATATTTTTGGTTTGTTCGTGCTCGCTTTTGCGCATCATGACACTATTGAACATAGTATTTATTTTGAAATATTAGGTTATTATGGTGATATGATTTAGGTAATCATATATTGATTCATGAAATTATCTCTTTTCTTTACTTCTAAAGATATGGTTATGTTATTATATATTAAACATTAAGTTAGTTGGGTTATGAGGCTCACTAGTGTGCTTGTATACATTGGAATTTTGGTTTTATATCTAACTTTATATATGATTGTGAAGACGAACCCTGAAGTTTTATATTGGTAACATCAGAAAAATTTTGATATCAAGAAAGGGTAAGTAAATGGTGTTTATTTGGATCAAGTCTTGTTCAAGGTAGATAGGGATGGTGAGGTTATCTTGGTAAAGGTTGGCTATTGTTCTAAGAAACGTGAGATGTTTTGTGAACTACATTTGTTGTTTGTTAGAGAATTATAAAAGGAATCAAGTAACTATCATTGAATCCCATTTAATTTTTGATATCATATTTTAGTGAGCATGGTAAGTCAACACTTGGGTTTTTTTCCCTTTAAATTTCATTGAATAGTGACTAGTATGTTGGACTTTTCATGTTGATTATTTCCAAATAATGATATCTTCCATAACTTCCAAATGATGAGGTATCAATTGAACCATATCATTATGTTTAAATTAGTGGATATTAGAATTAATCTTTAAAACTATGTGTTTTTTGTTGCCGGTTTGATTTATGGATCACCATGACAAGGAACTACGCATTAAAGTAATATCTTTTATCCCTATATTTTGGTAGTACAGATGGGATATACAATTTAAATGGGAACAAAAATAACTTTTTATGTGGTATCATCCTTTTTTCTTTGTGATTATTGTGTATTGACAACTTTTTATATGTAAAAAGCATATATGGTTGGGAAAACTATGACACCCTAATTTTTATAATAATCTAATTTTTATAATATTTTAAAATTATTTTTAGTTATAAATTTTTAGTACTTTTAATAAAAAGTTTATATTTTTCAAGTTTAAACTTTTGACCTTATGTCCGTATTAGGGCCTACATAAAGGCAAAGTATTATACCTATATGTATGAGGGATTTATAATTTTGTATAAGTGAGAAAGAATGTTTTAAAGGGTGACATAAAGGTAAGACTCTGTTTACTTGAGTTGTGTAAATGTAAGTGGGGGTTTTATTTATCTTTACATGGGTAAGTAGTGGTCTCCTTGAGTTGCATTTGGGTAACCCTTATTTTCTATATGCTACTTAAAGGTATAAAGTGACTAGTGTAAGTGTCAACATCGATTTATAAATTATATTTAAGTTTAAGTTTTGATAGGGTATCCCTTTAGTTGCATGCACTATATAGGGGTTTTCCTAGCCTCACGTAAGGTTAGATCACTAGTTTCAAGACTTGTTTAAGAGAAATACATAGCTATATAAGGGTACATCAGACTTTTATAAGGGAAATCCAGACTTGTGTAATATTAACCTAGAGTTATGTAAGGGTAAACGAGAGTTGCATAAGGGTTAGCTATTCTATTCAATATTTATACAAGCTTAACTTAGTACACTCCTGTGAAAACTATGAGCTATATAATGGTAAAGCTATGTAACCCATACACAATTATCTTTTCAGGAGAAAAATAAATAATGAATGGGTTTTCTATTTCGACTTATCTAGATCAAACCTATAATTAATTAAATCCTTTTTAAAGTTATAAGATATAAATAACTTAATTATTTTAGCTTTTTTAAATTATAAAACTCCTTATGAGAGTTTTTAATGATCATTAGTTGTGAATAAATTAAAAAAGATTAATTTGTGTAATTAATTTATGGTCTTAAGAGATAAAACCCAAACCAAATAGTTTTTTATTTATTTAAAATATACTATATTGCACTAATCTTGAGTTCTTGGTATTCTACCGAGAAGTATTTGTATGTTTTTTATTTCTTCTCCTATAATAAAACAATGGGAAGGGATAATGGTTGTTTTCATTAAACATCTGATCCTCCACCCTTAAATAAAGATTTTTCTTCAAGAAACTGTTGGCCATGTCTGAGGTAATTTTCTCTATACACTGTTGATAAACCACAAAATATTATGTGTTCCTGTAAAATTCTTCTGGCTAATTTATTATTTCACAAGGGGGAAGTTTTTAAAATACCATCATTTTTAATTTAATTTTTAAAGGGGTTTTTCTGAAAAAACATTTTATTCATGTTTGGAGTTTGATGAAAACCTTAAATAATGGATTTGTTTATAAAATAGATTTTCAATGAATTAGAGTGGTGATGCTTCACCTGTGAAAATTTTATTTATAAATTACTTATATTTTAAAATGGATTTTCAAAGCATTGGAGTAATGATGCTTCAATTGTGAAAATTATATTGATAATTATTTATATTTTAAATTGAATTTTAAAGGCATGAGAGTGGTTATACTTCACTTGTGAAAATGTTTAGAAAATTATGATTATAATTTATGTATTCTTTTTTGAAAACATGTCACATGGTAACTTTTGGGAACCTTATGATTATACATAAACTAACCATAGTGTGTGTAATACCACTAGGGATTTTAAATAGGTTCTACGAGGTTGTGGTAGAAAATTGGGTAGCCAGATATCAATAGACTATGACATGACATGGTATCTTTATGATTCACTTGAGGGATTAGTGTGATTTTTATACTTATTAATTTTGTCCATAGGCCATATCCCAAATATGTTTCATGCAAGATGTTTTCACATATGTACCATGTTTTATATACTTAGATGTTTATATTATGTCATTTTCTTCATAGACATGGTGCTCCTGGACTAGATTTTATTATCTTGGATAATTTTGAGTTCAATTATTTTTATACTCTTCCTAATATCATTGGGATATGGTTGTTTGGATTACATACCACATTTTATCATTATTTTTTTTTCATATTCTCAGGTCTTTTAATATATAATGTTTTGATAAGAAACCAAATGATATTTTAAAAAATGATTTCATATGGAGATGGCTTAATAAGATAGTTATGTTTTAAAGCTAGAACTAAAGGTCTCATAGTGATAGACATTTTATAGATTCACTTGTGGTATCCTACAAATCTTTAGTTCTCACACCCTATTTTTTTATTAAGGGTGTTCATAGCCTTGGTTTTATGGGTTACAATCAAGGGGAAGTGAATCACATGACATGGTAACTTCTCTGGGTTTTCATTATCGACTTAGCCACTTGGTTGATGACCATGTGCTAAGAGTGACAAAATCCCTTTAATGATTCTAGAACTAGGTTTCTAGTCACTTAATGGTTTTCTAGGCCATAAAAAAAGACTTTAAAATTTAATTTCACTTCTTGTATACACACCAAATCTAAAATAACCCCTAAGGGAACCAACACATTCCAATCAGGATCATGAGTCACTACTCTAAAACATAACACAATGAAAAAATCAATTAGATAATAAATCATGAATTCCCATGGTAACTTTGGTGACATCATGAAATGTGGTGATTAAGAACCTATTATCCATGTACACATTGTGCTCTGACAAGATATCTAGTCTACTATAGACCTTGATCCAAACCCAAGAAATGTCACAACTGTAACAACCCAAACTTCTGTTAATAAAAATTCCATTCATATAATTATGTATTATAGAATAAATCACATAAAATCAAAATAAAAACCTTAAAAAAATAATAAATGAAATATGGGGTATTTCTAGAAATTAGGGATCCTATTGAAATGGAATAGTAACTTCACCATTGAAATAGTAATGTAACCACTAGGAATATTACACTATCCAATAGAGTAGTAACCTCATCTTTGAAAGTATAAATGAAATTTGGTTATCTTATGAATGAAAATATAACATAAGTAAATAAATATTAAATTAAGTATTCATATTTTTATAAGTCATAAGTATTTATTTATAATTTTATAATTAATATAATGATTTAAAATAAAATTTATTTTAATGAAATAGACTCATAAATTAATATTTTTTGTCTCATTATTATAATATAATTTTATGAGACCTTATTTAATTTTTAAAAGTGTCATAAAATCAGATATAATATTAAACTATGTATTTTTTCAAATAAATGATTATTTAAATTAAAAATTAAATTTATCATATTTAGAAAATTATTTTAATAAAATTGAGTCCATTTTTTGGAATCATTATGTCGAAATTGTCCAAGGGTGATTTTTAGGTAATTTTCTAAAATACATCAATTTTCAGGTGAATTGTAGAAATACAATTTTCACTTAACACATATATCTTAAATTACATCATTTATGATGTAAGGGAGCCATAATAATTTATGTTAATTTAGGTTCTTCCATGGTATATTTAATTTTATAAATGATTCACTAAAACATAATAGAATCAATTTCTATACCTAAAATTAACTTTCCAGAACCTAATGTCAAAAGCAATTCCCTAATATATTAATATTTATTTCTTTCTAATTTCGTTTTTATTAAATTATGGAATTAGAATTATAAAGGGGATTTAAAGTCTTAAACACATTTTATTATATTAATATGTGATTTATAATTTAAAAAATGTACTGTTAAATGTTTTACCTTTTATATATTATTTTATTAAATATTTTATTCTAAAAATACCCCTCCTCTAATTTAAATAACCCCACTCCCTCCCCTTGTAAAAACACTATTAATACCCATTAAGAAGCCTAATATCATCCCAAATCCTCCCTCTCAATCCCCTTATAATACTTATGGACATTCAACATCAATTCAACTCCAAACACCAATGAGTTATAGTGGCATACAAGAGAAGCTACACTGGTAGAGAGTAAGTCTCTATTAACTCTTTCCCGTTTACTTCTTCTCTTTTCTTACTTTACCATCTCCATTTGATAAAATTATACTAAAAAATTGATTATATAGTAATTTAAAATTATATAAATTATTTTAACCAACTGTAATGATCATATTTATGAAAACTATAAATTTCATACTTCCCTTTCCTACTCTTTCACTAACGTCCTGTTAAAGGTCAGTGAACCACCTATGGAGACATTGCCAAGAAAATTATTATAAACACCTTCATGGATAGAAAATATGAATTATATATAATATATTAATATTTAATTAATTTTATTATACTCTTATATAATTAATTATAAAAATTTATAAATTACATTTAATAAAATAGATAAATTGTTGAAAAACGAGAAATTTTAAGTAAAACATGATATCAAAACGCTTCAATTTCATCAATAGAAATTAAGAAATATTATAAAATGATTATAATTTAATTTTTTTTATAAAATTACTATAACTCACTTATGATTTTTTTTAATAAACATATGTTTATTATTCAAGAGGCAAAAAAGTGACGAAATTAAGTGGCAATTAAAGTAAGTGGAATTCTCGAAACCCAACTCAATTTCATTGGGTTTTCCCGATTTATCACTATTTTAAATACGAAAATTTCTTTTAATATTCCTTAAATATCATTTCATCATCATTATATTATGTTTTATTTGATATACATGTTTCCAATATGGTTTTATTTCTAATAAAAATATTTTTTCAAAACAACTATTCCATAAAAAAAAATATTTTTCGTCTCTTGAGATTATTTCTCCTTCACTCAAGATTGATACCCGGAATTTTATTCCCTTTAGAAAGTATAATTTTTATTCATGTGTGTATGATTTATGAAATAAAACACATTCCTTTCTATGGGTTATTTTATGTCCATGATTGATATATTTTTTATGTGGCTTGCATGATAATGTAAATGTCATGATGGGGAGGGTGCACTCAGAATTATATAGCTCATGTAAATGTCATGATGTTATGGGTGCACCTAGAATTAAATATCTCTCTGTTTCATTATGTAATATGATGTATGCCATAAGATAAATTGAAATAAGTGTTGTAGTTGACCACTAAGACATGCTGTTTAATTTTTGTGAATTTCCACATTCCAAACATTAATTTATTGCTTCCTATCATGATTATGATCCTATTCCTATGTTATGATGATAATGATTATACTCACCCTAGGTTATATTGATTCTTTTTCTTATCTATCCTCTTACTAGGATTTTTGGTCACCCCTTTCTTGGATGTATATCCTGAGGATATTATTTGAAATAAGGAGAAGGTGATGTCCACTAAAAGATACAATAAATAATGTTTATGTTTTATTATATAAAATTTATGTATGGTTTTAATATGGTAATTAGTATTAGAGAAACTTAGTATAAACCCTTAGTACAATACTATGTATATGTAAGAATCCAAGAAGATTTGTTTTAGATAATCTGAAACATAGGTATCCCAAAATATATTTATTTAGATGTAATAGCAAAATGGAATAAATTATTTATTAATTTTTTTTGACTTATGGTTTGTTCTAACATTTTTATTTTATAAAACGGTAGGAATTAGGATATAGGAGGGAAAACCCATGTGAGGGACAATGTAGCAATTGTTCAAACAATATCCCAAATTACTTGGAAGGTGGAGGTAAAAATTTCATGGCGATTCATACCCACCTATATTAGGTTATAAAAAAGGAACTAAATAATGTGTAATGAATGAATTTACCTAAGAGGGAGTAATGAGATCAATAGTGTTTCATATGGGAATGACCACAAATGTTTACTGGATCTTCTGATCCAATAGTCAAGGAACAGTGGGTCAAATCAATGGAGAATATTGTTTATGTTCTTCACTGTTCTTAGATGAAGAAGGTGACTCTGGCCATTTACTGTTTAGATAGAGAGGCTGATTAATGGTGGGATCTAATTAAGAACACCAAATATAAGGAAGAAATTAAAGACATATAGTGGAAATACATTAATATAATGATTATTAATAAGTATTTCCCTCACACACTTCATGCAAATATGGAGAGATAATTCATAGAGCTAAATAAAAAGGAAGTTGAATCTATCATGGTCTATGAAAATTTTTTACAAGTCTTTCAAGGTATGCTTCAGGTTATGTTATCAATAGTGATGGAAAAATTGATAAGTTCTTTAGTATCTTAAAAACAAACTTTCAAAAGGCTCTAAAAATTCCAGACTTTGGGAGTTATGAAGAAGTTGTTTGATGTTCTCACAATGTGGATATGGAGTTTGGATGATGGTCCCATATCTATGGTGATAAGAAAAAAATATGGAGTTTCAAACTAGAGGATCTAATTTATAATGTGGAAAGAAATCCATAATACCCACATGTCAAAAATGTAGGAAAATCATCATCGGAACTATTTTAAAGGGATATGGAAATGATATAAGTATTGTAGAGAAGGAAAAAAAGCTCATTAATGTCAAAGAGACATAAACAAATCGGCCAGTATAATGGTGGAAATGAGAGCACCACCCACGACCCAATGCTAAAAGTGTAGGTAGTAAGGGAACTATGAAAACAAGTGCACTAAACTTCATTTCCTTGATGGTAATAAGTGTCATCTTCCATCAAATCCAATGGAACAAGGTATGTCTTATTCCATCGCTACTGCTAAAGTGGAGCAAGATAATGAATTCATACAAGTTACACTTACTATTCCAACAAGAATGGGAAATGTCTTATTTGATTCTAGTTCTAAACATTCATTTATATCCTTCATGTTTTCTATAACCATTGAATCAACCCCTAGAATCCTTGAAGTATAGATATCCATAAAAACAACTAGTGGTGCAATTATTATAACTAAAGTGTTAGACACTTCTCTTATTGGCATATATGAAAATATTCTCCTAGAAAATGTCATGACATTTCCCTTGGTGGAATTTAATTCTATAGTGGGGATGGATTGGATCTTGTTATGTAGACCACACATCAACTTTTGGGAAAAATAAATATCTTTTCATATTCTGAAGCATCCTATTCTCCTCTACCAATGCAAAGAAGGTCATGAATTTTCATTGGGAAATCCTTAAACGGTGTGGTTTTTTATTGAATATGAACTGTGACACCTCAATGAAATGGTTGATTCAAAGGAAGGTACCAACCTAGGGGAAAATCCCATTGTGATAGAATACTAGGATGTATTTACCAAAGAGTTACCCATAATTCAACTGGATCGTGAGGTAGATTTATCAATAAAACTCATAACTAGAGTTACTCATTTCTCAAAATTACCCAAAAGAATGGCCCCAATTGAATTGGAGGAGTTGAAGAAGTATCTGAAAGATAATTTGGAGAAAGGGTTATTACACACTAGTGCATTGTCTTGGGGCACACCGGTTCTTTTTATAAAGAGAAAGGATAGATCAATGTGGTTTTGTATCGACTACCGGGAGCTCAACAAGATCACCATAAAGAACAAATATCCTATTTAAAGGATTGGTGACTTTTTCAATCAAATATGAGGGGATAAGTACTTCTCAAATGTTGTTCTCTATTCCAGACATCATCAGATAATGGTTAAGAAGGAAGATATTCAGAAGAATTACTTCCATATATGGTATGGGAACTATGATTTTCTCATTATTCCCTCTAGATTTAGAAATTCCCCTACAATCATCATGGATTTGATGAAATGTGTCTTTATACATTACCTAAGAAAATCTTGGGTAGTGTTTATCTATGATATTCTCATCTACTATAAGACTAAGGAAAAACATGAAGAACATATAAGGATTTTGTTGGAATCCTTAAAAAGGATAAGTTGTATGCAAAGTTCAGAAAGTATGACTTTTGGATACAAAAAGTCAGATTACTGGGATATGTGATCACAACAGTAAAAATTTCTATAGATCCTTAAAAAACAAATGCAATTAAAGAATGGCCGATACCCTCTAGTGTACTAAAAATCTTAATTTTCTTACCCTAGAATGGTAGTATTGAAATTTTTTGAGAAAATTATCATGATTTTCAGGCCCTCTAACTAAGTTAACAAGGAAAGGAATAAAGTATATTGGGATAAAAGAATGTGAGGAAAGATTTAAGGATCTAAAGAAGAGGCTGATCACTACCCATGTACTCACAATACCAGAAAGTGGAGAAAGTTTTATGATATATATATAGTGATGATTGAAAAAAAGGATTGGATTGTGTACTCATGCAAAATAATGAAGTGATATCCTACACCTCACCTAAGTTGATGATCTAGGAGCAGAACTACCTGATTCTTGATCTAGAGTTAGCGGTTGTGAATTTTTCCTTGAAAATATTATGGACCTATCTTTGTGGTGATGAATATGACATATATACCAATCAAAAGGGTTTATATTATATATTCACACAAAAATATATAAACATACATCAAAGTAAATGGTTATAGCTAATTTAGGTCTAAAATTTCTTTATTCATTACCATCTTGGGAAAGAAAATATGGTAGTTGATGCTCTTAGTATAAAATAACATGTTACTCTATCCATGATATAGATTGAGAAAGACCCCATATTCTTAGAAATGAAAAGGATGGATTTGGAAATCCTAATAGTAGGGAAAATATCTTTCCTTTAGTAAATTATTTTCCAACCATCTATCGAAGAGAATATTAAGGAGGCATAAAGGGCTAATCCAGTGTAACAAAAGAAGGATATTACAACAAAATAAGTGAAGCTAAAAGGGTTCTATATTGATGATGGTGGAATAATTCAGTTTAGAACTAGGATTTGTGTGCCTTCATCACCTGAGATAAAAAAGGAGTTGTTGTATAATGCACATAGCTCAACTTTTTCTATCCATCCTGGTAGAACTAAGATGTACCATGATCTCCAAGAACACATATGGTGGGACAACATGAAGAAGGATATTGCTGACTACATCTCAAGGTTCTCAATATGTCAATAAGTTAAAACAAAGTGACATAAATCCAAAGGGATGATGAAAACTTTGTCTATACCCATGTGGAATTGGGAGAATGTCACCGTGGGCTTAAACACTAGTTTACTCGAGACATCCAAAGTAAACAATACAATATGGGTTGTGGTGGATTGAATCACTAAGACTGCTCACTTTATTTCTATACATGAATATTTCTCACTCAAATAAATTTCTTGGATATATGCGAAAGAAGTGGTGAGGATGCATGGGGTACTAATTTCAATCATCTTTAATCATGATCCAAGGTTCACATCTAAATTCTGGAGAAGTCTCCAACATGCCTTGAGAATTGAATTGATTTTCATCATGGCCTATCATGCCTAAAATTATGGCCAATCTAAAAAGACTATTATGAAATTCGAAGACATGATAAGATCTTGATCAATGGAATTCAATGGTTTATGGGATCAACATCTCCCATTGGTTGAGCTCTCTTATAACAATATCTTCCACCTGAGTATTCAGATAGCTCTATATAAAGCTCTGTATGGAAAGAGACTCCTAACTCAAACCTATTGGAATGAAGTTGGAAAACGAAATCTAATTGAAATTGATATTGTATAAGAAATGATAGATAAGGATCATTCCATCCCGAAATATATCAAAGCTGTTTAGAATCGGTAAAATAGTCATGCTGACAACCATCGAAGGGACTTGGTGTTTGATGTTGGAGATAATTTCTTTATTTGCATATCACCATGGAAAAGAGTCATGTGTGTGGGAAAAAAAGGAAGGATTATCCCAAGGTACATTGGTACCTTTGATATTTTTTATTGCACAGGAGAAGTGGCTGATCGTCTTGAACTTATACCAAGAATTGATCAAATTTATGATGTGTTCCATGTATCCATCCTGAGGAAGTACATATCAGATACCTCCCATGTATTGAACTTAGAGGTGGTAAATATGGAAGATGATCTCTCTTTTGAGGAGAAACTGGTAATGTTTAAATACCTTAGAGATAAGGTTCTATGCAAAAATACAACCCACCATTTCAATATGTTTTGGAGGAATAACAAGTATGACGATGTGTCTTGTGAACTGAAAGTGGCAATAAAAGATAAATACCCTCACCTATTTTTGTAAAAAAAAATTTTGAGGGTGAAATTTTAAAGGGGGGGGGAGAACCAAAGGACACAAAATTTTATGAATGAAAATTCCCTCCTTATAATTATTTCATATATAATAAATCACATAAAATCATATTGAAATCACAATAGAAACAATAAAAATGAAGAATAAATGAAATAAGAGGTAGTTCTAGAAATTGGGGAACCTATACTAAGGGAATAGTAACTTGGCCATTAGAATAGTAATGTGACCATTAAAAATACTAAAATATTCCATCATATAGTAACCTCACCTTTCAAAAGTACAAATAAAATTGGTTATCTTGGGAATAAAAATATAAAATAAGTAAATAAATATTAAATTAAGTGTTATTATTTTTATAAGTCGTAAATATTTATTTAAAATTTTATAAGAAATATAATGATATAAAATAAAATTTATTTTCATAAAATATATTCATAAATTAATATTTTTTTGTCTAATGATTATAAGAAAATTTTATGAGGCCTTTGTTAATTTTTGAAAGTTTTATAAAACCAGTTATAATATTAAAATCCTTATTTCAAAAAAATGATTATTTTAATTTAAAATAAAATTTTCCATATTCATAAAATTATTTCCATAAAATGGAATCTATTTTTGAAATCATAACATTGAAATTTTACAAGTTTTATTTTTTAGGTAATTTTCTAAAATACTTCAATTTTTGGGTGAATTGTAAAAATAGAGTTTTCACATAACTGAAATATCTTAAATTAAAAAATTCATGATGTAATGGTAAAATAACAATTTCTATTACTTTATTTTGGTCCACAGTATATTAAATTTTACAATTTTTTTATTAAAATACAATAAACTCTATTTCCTAACCTAAAAAGAACTTTCCAAAACCTAAAGTCAAAAGTGATTCCTTAAAATTTTAATTTTTCTTTCTTTCCACTTACCTTTTTAATAAATTAAAGAATTCAAATTATAAAGTGGATTTAAAGTCTTAAACAAATTATATTATATCAATATATTATTTATAATTCAAAAAATTCACTATTACAAATTTTACCATTGATATATTATTTTATTCAATATTTTATTCTAAAAATACCCCCGCCTCAAGTATAAATAACCCTTCCCCGCCTTTGAAAACCACTCCTCCCACCCATTAAAAAGAATAATATATACTAAAATACTCCCTATAAAACCCATTATAATACTTTATGATATTATTTAGCAATCCAAATCGAGACCCCATGGAGTTATAGTGTCTTACAAGAGAAGCCACATCGTGGAGAGAGTAAGTCTCTATAAACTCTTCCCCATCTTCTTCTTCTATTTTCTTCTTTTACACTATCCTTTTAAAAAATTATACTAAAAAATTGATTATAAACTAATTTAAAATTGTATAAATGATGTTAAACTACTTTAATTATCATATTTATGAAAAATATAAATGCCATACTTCCCTTTCCCACTCTTTGGACAACGTCTCATTAAAGGACTGTTAACCACCTACAGAGACATTTCCAAGACAATTCTTATAACCACCTTCCCATATAGATAGTATTAATTATATATAATATATTAATATTTAATTACATGCATTATATTCTTCTATAATTAATTATACTAATGTATAAATTACATTTAATAAAATAGAGAAATCGTTGCAAAACGTAAAATGTTTAATTAAAACATGATATCAAAGTGCTTCAATTTCATCAAAGAAAACAAAAAAATATAATATACTGATTATAATTGATAAATATTTTTATAGAAGGAATGTAATTCACTTTTGGATCAGTGATTAAATAAAAATAAATTTATTATTCAATAGGAAAAAAGTGATGAAATTTAGCAGGAATTAAGGTAAAGGGAATTCTAGAACCCAAATCTCTTTCTTTGGGTTTTCCATTTTTCATCAAATTTGTGGAATGGAAATTAATTAAATGTACCATAAATATCATTAATTAATCATTATCTCATATTTTATAGTATATACATGTTTTTAATATGGTTTTATGATAAATGAAAATATTTTTCGAAAAGAACTCTTCTTTCTAAAAACACATCTTTTACTTCTCTTGAGATTGTTTCTCCTTCACTCAAGATTGAAACTAAAAATTTTATTCTCTTTGGGAAATTTAAAGTTTATTCATGAATTAATTCTTTATTAAATGTAACTTATTTCTTTACATGGGTTATTTTAGGTTCAGGATTGATAAAATTTATATGTGGCATGCTTGATAATGTAAATGTTATGAAGTGACAGGTGCACCCATAATTATATAGCACATGTATATTTTATGATGTGATGGGTGCACCTAGAATTAGTTAGTGCTTAAATGAATAAGATAATGTGATGTATCACATGAGATAAAGTGAAATAAGAATATCTGTTCACTACTAAGACATGATGTTTTATTTTTGTGCATTTCCAAATTCTAAATAATTATTTAACACTTCCTCCCATGATTATGATCATATGCCTATGTTATGATGACAATGATTATGCTCAACCCGTGTTATATTAATTAATGTTATCAATTATCCTATTACTATGATTTTATCTCACCAATTTATTTAATTTATATCCTCAGGTGATTATTTTTACTAAGGAGAATGTTATGACCATTAAGAATCTATAAAATACGGGATTAAATAATGTTTCTGTTTTATTATGTAAAAGTTATGTATAGAAAAGTTTTTCCCGAGACACAAAACTGTTTAATCATGGATATTTAACGTGATTATTCTGTTTAAATATAAAATTATTTTAGGAAATGTAGGGTCTCTTTAATAACAATTTTGGATAAGAATGCATCTGATACCATTTTGTAATGAACTAAACTAGGTTATTTTGAAATATTACTCGAGATGGTTGGACACAAGGTAGAGGTCCAAAAAAACCTAAACAAGTATCATGAATAACCAAAAAGGAGAAAAAACAACATAATAATGTGTAAAATTAAAGTACACATCCATGATATATATAAGGACAAGACAAAAAAGGAGGAACCTGGATGAAAAACTAAACCTGTGAAAGACTATATATCTATGTGAGAATATTTCACCACTATCTAAAACCACTCCAAATGTGATAAGAACCCAGATAATTTTCTATGACACCTAGAATCCTTACATTTACTTGTAACCTATAATTCAAAGGCGATAAATTTCCAAGGAAAAAACAGTGTTTGAGAAATAAATCTCAATAGTATACTAATAGAGAATCTATAAAATGTCTATCAACATGAATGTGTTAGTTATAGATTTAAAACACAACCTGTTTATTTATCCTTATTCATATGGTAACATTTTTGTTAAACTTATTTTCATTTAGTATCAAAAAATTCCATATTAAAATCAAAAAAATATGAATTTAAAGAATAATAATAAATAGAGGGAAGTAATCAAAAAAACTATATTCTAAATATATCATGGATAGAATATAAAGTATTGTACTCAAAAGTATCTAAGGTAATATGGTTTTGTCCATGATCACCACGTCCATGGGCCAAAAGCCATAAGATATACATGTGAGTATATAAACATGATACACAAATTGATACATCATGCATGAACCATTTTTGGGCTCCAATGTATTGGAAGAAATAACTTGGATGATAAGGATACTAACCAGGGAAGTGAATCCTAATGACACAAATTCCTGTCATAGTATGTTGATATCAGGATACCCAATTTACTACTACCACCTTAGAGAACCTATTTAAAATATCAAATGGTATTACACACAATAAGGCTTAATTATATTCAATATAAAGGTTTCCAAATGTTCCCATGTTCCATGTTTTCACAAAATAATACATAAATTAAAGTCACAATTTAATTAATATTTTCACAATCGAAGTATTACCACTACCATTCTTTGAAAATTTATTTTAAAATAAAAAATTTTCATCAACATAATTCTCATAAGAAAATAATAACCCTTCCCATACTTTCAAAATATATTTTAAAATAGAAATAATTTTTCAATGAAATTTTCAAAAGTGAAATATCACCACTCTTATGATTTAAATATACATTTTGGAAAAAATCTATTATTTAAGGTTTACTTCAGACTTAAAAAGTGTATAAATATTTTAAATAAAAACCCATTTTAAAACATTTTCCAAACACCCAGGATTTTATTTTAGAAAATTCCCTCACATATAATAATTAAGAAACCAAAAGGATTTTTCAAGGACACCCATTATTTTTTGGTTTAGCTCAAGTGTACAAAGACACCAACCATAGACAAGGTCAATTTTTTCTCAACACATAAAACTCTAGTGAAGAGTCGAGGCTCAAATGTTGAATGAAAAAAATATTTACCTCTTTCCATTGTTTTCCTAGTGGAGAAGAAATAAAAATAACGAAAACCCTTCTCTAGAGAATACTAGGAAATCATGATCAATGTAATTTTGGATATTGTAAATAAATACAATCACTAGGAAATATGTTACTCATCAGTTAAAACCAAAAATTAATTACATAAATTAATTTTATTATCAATCGATTCATATATTTTGAGAATTTAAAAACCTAATAAAGGAGTTATAATATTTAAATGGGCTAAATGAATTGAGTTCCCATAATTTTACAGTTCTTAAAGAGAATTTAATGAATTATAGGTATGACCTGGAGAAAAAGAAATGGGATACCATTTTTTATTTATTATTCACCCAAAAATTGCCTAGTATAAGGGTAAATTGATTTTACCCTTACAAAATAGAGAGTTTTTGTGTGAGGGTACTAATTTTCCCTCATATAACTATTAAAGGGAACAACATACCCTTAAACAAATTTGCTTTAACTTTTCACAACTCTGGAATACCCATAGAAAATTATGGATTACCCTTACGTAAGTTTGGATTACCCATATACAAGTTTGTATTAATATTACACAAGACTAGAGACTAGGGATATACCCTTAAGTGGTGCTAGGAAGAACCTTATGTAGTGCATGTAACCAAAGGGATAATATTTTGAGAGACACAAATTACCCTTACACATCCAGTAGAAACAACAAATGACTCTTACTCAATTCATCCTTTACCATTATTAATTTCATAGAAAATAGGTTCCACCCTTATCTAACTCAAAGAAACCACTACTTACCCAAAAAGAGATAAATAAAATCCCCACATAGCTTTATAAAACTCAAGTAATTAGGGTGTTTCCTTTATGTTACCCTTAAGACATCTATTTTACCCTTATGTGGCATTATAAATTCCTCATTTGTAGAGGTATAATAATTTACATTTATTTAGGCCATGCTATATTCATAAGGGTAAAAACATAAATCTTGAAAATTATTAAATTTCTATAAAAAATACTTGAAAATTAAAAAAAAAGTTTTTTCAATATCATAAAAATGAGATTATTATAAAAATAAGGTTGTCATAGTTCAACAAAGGAAACCATAGATTAAATAAATCATGAATAGTATTATATAGAAAAAAAATAATAAAATATTCCAAATAATTAATATTATAAATGGGGAATATATCCATGGATTACATAATAACATAAAAATCACATGGATAAAAATAACTAGTTTCATAATGATTGAATACAAAATTTCTAGCATCATAATACTACTGTCAAGCCCTTATGTAAAGAAATAATACATAAATACGTAAGGTGTGTGCAGAATACCCAAACTACTTTACCCACTGATGCATTAAGGGGAAATAAGAGGTATCATTAATAACTTACTAAGTCAAATACATTAATCATATAAACGGGGTGAATAATAATTCAATACATAATAAACATTAACATTCATATAAAAAACTAGCATATGAAATGATAATATTTTCCCAAATAAATAAATATAACAACATGATCATAAGACTTCCAATGAAATATAGTGTATGATATCAATATTTTATAACCTTTTAAAATTAAATGATTTATCAGAGATGTAAATATTTTTGAACGATCCCCAAAACATTTCTTGGGGAAAATACCATTTTTCATTTTGAAATATCTTATTTAAATTCTAAAAATTACAAGAATATTTGAAAAAAAATCATATAAAATAACCACAGAAAATTGTAATGTAATGTTAAATTAAAATAATACTCATGAATACCAGATAATTCATTCATATATGACGCATTAAAACAAATATTCCATTCACACCTTTGGTAAAAGGTTTATCATTCTAAAAATGAAAATAATGTTCCTTTTAAATTTTTTTATTGAAAATCAAAAATGGGTAAATATTACTTAATAAATCATTATATAATAGTAAAAAATTGTTAATTTTTTTAAAGAATTTATGGACATTTAAGAAAAATATTCCCAAATGAATTGAAAAATAAAGTTGGGTTTCCATGAAAACCATCATTCAGACTTTTTAGTAGACATAGAGAAGAAAATTAAAGGAAAACATGTACATTTAAAAACATAAATAGAGTATAAGAAAATATATGTGGTTTAATATAGAAATATTATAAAATTTTTATAATGAAAACAAAAACATAAATAATCGGCAATAAAGAAGATATTATAAAATAAACACTTAAATCAGGTATGACTTGCATCGTAAGTGATTTTAACCTCATTTATAATAAATGAAAATTTATTTTTACTATATATGAGAATCATATTCATAGTTATAATATGATACATTATAATTATAGTGGTAGAGTTACTAGAGTGGTCACTGTATCATCCTAGGTACTATTGTATTACTATTCAATGTAGTGGCCTTTCAGCCAAAAAAATGGCCCTTTGGTCCTAAAAATATGGATCCCAAGCTCTAGGGCCTACGTGCTATACTTTAGTCTGATTTGATGCCTTTTGGGTTTAAAAAACTTATAATGAGTCTCATATACTCAAATTAAAAGAGTTCCTTTATTTCAAAAAACAAAATAGGCTTCAACACCATTTTAAAAAAGATGATACATATTTAGAATCGTCCATGAATGAAATCCATTAAAAATAAATCACATCTCTTTATACAGGTGGTAGTCCACACGTACGCATGAATGACATTATCATTTTTCAAAGGAAGAAGGGTAAAAGGTAAATGATATCCAATAATTATGGAATAATCATTATGTTATAAATATCATATATATTCCCTAGTTCCATATTTCTATCCATCAAAGTAAGGTGATTAAAGTTAACTTACACCTCTATGTAGAGACAGTATGGAGTATGTACGTAAGAGCGATGTTTTCATGTTACATTGAATGAAAAATAGGTGGAAAGTGGTTTTTCCATAATCATAATTAAATATAATTATTGTGATGACACTTGATTCATTATTTTAAGATGATTATAATATATTTAGAGGAAGTAAAGGAAAAAATAAATTTTGAGAGATTCAGTAAATATGATTAACTCTTATTTTAAGGCCCCCTTTGGTTTACACTTTAAGACTTATTAGTATGGTATTAAGAGAAGAGAAAAAGATTAATAATGTAGGGAAGGAATTTAGGTAGTATTTTGGTAAGGTTTTTTAAAATCTATATTGATAAAATTTTATGAATAAGGGATTAGGAGAGGTTACCTTTTATAAGTTAGCGGAGGGACACACATGGAATTATATATAATATTTAAATAATATAAAGAAATTTTTTGTGAAAGTGGAACCAAAAGTATATGAATTAAATTTTAGATAATTTAGGGCCATAATTTATTCAACCAATAATATTTATATAAATTTATGTGTCTTTTTTACCCATATATTTTAGTTTAACCCCTCATAAACCAATTTTAACCCTAACCTGGGGGAATTTATTTACTGTTTTACTATTCATTATGATAAAAAGTTAAATTGAAATTATTAAAAAATATTAATTATTATGATTCAAAATATGAAATCCATTTTAGTAAATTCAAAAATTATTAGTGGTAGAAATTAATTTTAATATAAGTGTGCAAAATTCATTGAAAATCGTATTTATAAAATGATTGTTTTAATTATAAAAATGATATTACAATAAAATAAAGTATAATTTTGATTTAAATGTAATTAAATAAATTATTTTAAATAAAAGTTACTTATTTTTTCTTTAAAACCAAACCAAAAATTGAAAGGAACCATGTAAATAATTGATTAAAAGAGAAGAAATAAAATAGTTTCCTATTTAAAAAAACATTACCTAGTTTTTCAAAATGTTAAGAATATATTTCTAAGTTCAAAATTATATTTTTATAGGAATTATAGTAATTCTTAAATATATATTTAGTCTATAAAATAGTTTTCACAATCTCTCAAATTATTATTATATTATTATAATGTCATAAAAGTGATAGTTTTTAAAAAAAAATTATTTTCTCACTATTCACTCAAAAATTAACTATTTCCCAAAAGTTTAAAAGAGTTACCCTAAGCTAATTTTGGAATATTGAATTATAAAAAAAAATTCATTCTATCTAATTAAAAGTATAATATTTTATAATTTACTTTTAAATCACATTCTTTAATATTTCCACATGTTGTATTCTATTCTTTATTTGGAAAGAAAAAAATTTCTATAATTAAATCTTGGGTGTTAGATATAAGGACTAAACTTTAATTTATCTAGAATAAGGTATAACCCAAAACTGATAATTCTACCTGTCCAAGTCACAAATGATGTAACTTTTTTATAACGTAGTATAACATGACACTATATACCATATTTTTAATGGAAAAACATAAACAATAAAGTATACACATAGAAAATATAGAAATAATTTCATACTATAGAAACAAGAAATAAAAATAATGTTTTGATTGTTGAGCTAGAAATGATCACCTTAGAAATAAATGATATTTATGATGAATTCAATTTGAGATTGTTTTAGTGATGATCAAAAAAGCATGGAGCGTAGTATAATTTGAGTATTCTAAAAAATTACCTTTATTACTTATAAAATATCCATAAAGATATTTTTATAGAGTTTATTATTGAAAAAAATCATAAGAGATGATATTTAGATATAATTAAACTTGAATATTCTTGTTGTTTTATTTCTTATTTTCTGAAAGTAATAGTCACACATGTGAAGACAATTGACTAGTTCAACATTATTCCATGCTAATTTTGTATATAATTATTTAGATGTAATTTTACATTTAATGTTAATGTATAACACAATAAATCATCTTGAAAATTGATCCCACATCAATGTCTCAAAAAAACATTTCAAATTATATAGTAAAAACATTTATACATGCTTCTATCCATATGATCTCATGTTAATTCAGTATAAAAAAATTCAAATTAATATACATAGGATCAAAATAATTAATAAGTAATTAAGAAATAATTAAATCAAGTATAAAAATCAACATAAGAATCCATTGATTTGAAATATATAAAAATAATCAAAATAAATCATATTTTTAGATTTTAAAAAACAAACTATTAATTCATATGAATCATGTTTGCATTTGATATCCCATAGGACATTCTATTCCATAAGACTACACCATAAATATTTCTACTTAGTATGTTTTCAATTTTTCATAAGGGTTTATATCAATGTATGACTTTATATCACATGATAAAATAATAATTCATAGGAATTTATATTTCAGATGACTTTAGATCCTATTCATATAACTTTTTATGATAGGAATGAAAATAAAAGTTTTCAATTTAATCTACTCTGGACTTGACTTGTAATTAATGATACCATCTTGATTTTAGTTATTGAATTCAATTTTTAAATATTATTTTTTAGAATTATCGTGAATTAGATTCTATCTTGATCAAGGAATCCCTAGATATTGGGAATTTGGATCCATCATCCCATTGGTTTAGAGCCTTATTCCTTGATTTACAAAGTTAGGGGGTTTACTATCTATTTCTAAAAGATTAATCATATGGAGATTATCATTCCTATATAATTATATAACTTTTTATGAAGTGTTCATGTTCATTATGAATATGATGAATTTGAATATATATGAAAATTATTGATTTCTATATTTGGGTGAGTAATACAATCTTGGGTTTGGTGTAAATATTTACACATTAACATGATATACTATATTAATTTTGTTGATGAAATAGGGATTCCAAAAAAAATCTTTTGAATAATGATACATAAAAGAATAAAACTTGAGCTAACAAATATTTCATGTGATATTGGAGTTATAATTTTAATATGGATGTGATATATCTTAAATAGGTGATACTTTAAATAAAACCCTTAAAATACTAAGTGTGAGATTCTTTCCAAAGTGTCACTTGTTTAGAACTCAATTAACTAATTGAATAATACATTATAAATCTGGGTGCCCATGTATTATCATTTTTTTTGAAATAAATTAATGGGTAACCCTTTCAAGATTATGTTCCCATTATTAGAATTTTATTTGGGTTACACATATGTAGTAGACCCAAATAATATTATATTAGTGGAGTAGTAGGGTTGAGTTAATCAATATGATGTATTGGGAAAATATTTTTTCAATAACTATCTAAGAATCAAAACTATTGTGATTAACATGATTGTAAAAATAAATATATATGTGATGGGATAAAAAAAAGTGAACCAAATCATATATAAAGATGGATATTATAACAATAATTTTACATTATGGGAAAGTTAATCCTTTTTATTGGGAATAAGTTCTTTAAAATTATTTGGTGAAAAGTTATCAAACACGATAATTACCCAAATACATGAATTTTTTGTTGATTATATATTACATCCTGAAAAACATTTTTATATATCTTATAGGTATAACTTATAAAATATTTCAAAATTTATATACAAGGTTAAGAAATGTTCTGAAAATGAATCATTCTAATCATCTAAATGTGAATTCTATAGATATCAATTTCCCCAACTCTGAATCATAGGTATTGGATACGGAGTGTGCATCACACATTTGTGTTGATAAGTAAAGAATCATAGATACGAGGAAGTTTAAATATAGATAATTATCAATTCATGTCTATAATAGAGTGGGAGTTTATACATTAGAAGTTGGAACTAATGATCTAGGTCTACATTGTGGATTATTTTTATTATTAGAAAATTATTATTATATTCCTAGAATAAATTAGAATTTGATTTTTGTATCTTATTTGGAAAATAATGTATTTTCATTGATTATTAATAATAATATTCATTCTTGAAGGTTCCGGGCGTAGCGGAAGCGCGTGGGTGGATGTGCCCACTTGGCTTTTTGTCATTAGCAATGATCAATCCGGGATCAATACGACGATAAACGCCAGTCTCCACGGATCGAATCACAGAAAATGACAAAGAAGATGGTTTTTCCCGGAACCACAAACAAGGATCGTTACAGGTTGATTATAATTAATTTAATTAATTATAAAGAAATACCTTTTGGGTGTTCTTTCTTCGTTGATGTTCTCAATCACGTTGTCGATGTGATCCGTCGTTGCGTCGCAGAAGCCAAGTGTAGACTCCCTCTAGCAGTGATCCACACGTGTACCTCGTATCTCTGGACGTCGCCAAAAGATTCTCCGGGTGCTAGCGTGGAGAAGCCTTTTCTTGCGTTGTCCGCCTTAGATTGTCTTGATCCGATGGAAGAGGATCTCTCTCGGTCTTTAGAGCATTCTTGGAAGAAGAGGTTCTTTCGGCCTTGAAAGAATTCTCCAGAGATGTTGTGCACAACGATTCTCTTGTGTCAGAAAAGAGTTGGGGTTGTAAGGATATTTATAATTGGGTGTGTGGGGTTATAGAGTTATGACAATAAATAAACGCGTTACGCGTTTTATTTATTTCATTGACTCTTTATTTAAAACCCCATGTCGAATAAATAATTCCTTGACATGCGCCCACGCTTATTATAATAAATATCATTTAAAACAATATTATATCCTCAAAATCCCAACTAAAAAAAACTACACGGAGTGTATTAATATATACACGGCGTGTACTTGTTTTTCATTGAAAACTACACGGCGTGTACATTAAATGTACACGGCGTGTATATCTTGTTTTCATTTATTCATTTCCTTTCCAAAATAAAACTACACGGCATGTAATAATAATACACGGCGTGTACTTGTTTTATTTTCTTTTTCCTCCATCATTTAAAACAACTTAGGCTTCCTTGAATAATTATTAAACCACGTACGAGAATAATCTTTATTCAACTTGAGATACTTGGATACACTTAGTGTGTGACCCTCTAGGCCTCTTTCTCATTGGCATTAGGCGGGCTTGCCTAAAGTCCAAGATTACTGTCTAGCAACGGGTCAAGGCACCCAAGAGAAAGAAGTTGACGCCGCATTGACGTATCACCTCATACGAGCGCTTACTGTGTAATTTAATCCCTTTGTCTCAATATCTCATCAAGCAGGTTTCATGGCAGTGTCATAAACCTATATGCTTGATATGTCATTCTTTGACTACCTGAAATAAACTCATCGTTTACACCATGGCCATGGAATTTAATGCGACAGTTCTATTTCAATCAAAGGGCCGAGATATCAACTTCCATAAATGGAAGGGACAAATCCTTCCTTGACTTATCCATTAACAACATGTCACTCGTGACGCACCCAACGTACCCTACTTCCCGCCAACTATCTGCGTGACAGTTTTCGTCAGTAAATCTAAGTGCGCGAGTCATGACATGAGTTAATGATAATCTTCCAGTCCAAGGACCATTACACACGCTCGTAGATAGCAATATCCGATGACACCAAGACATGCAGAATTACTACTGGCGGGTCTATTCTCATAATCTCCCATCTTGGAGATTACCAAGTGCGAACTCCATGAGAGAGAGTCTCGTCTTCTTATGAGTACTCGCACATGACGGTCTGTATACTATGTGTCCTATCATAGTATGTCATCCAACCGCAGAACTTTATTTAAGAATATTGTTATAGCATTTCAAGGTTCTCATCATAGCGGGGATCTGCTATGACCTTATTAATTCAACAAATATTTCAGGACATTATTATATTATAGTCATTCAGAACAATGAACAATATATAATAAGTGAACATTTATGTAATCAAAGTACAAAACAGTTGGTTCTGAGGACACCAACCCTTACAAACTCCCACTTGGACTAGAGCCAACTGCCTACGACTTTTAGTCCGCTAGACCTCACATGATGATCATGTTTCTGCTGAGTCAAGGCTTTAGTCAATGGGTCCGCCACGTTGTCTTCCGTGGAAATACTGCTCACTGCAACTTCACCTCTCTGAGAAAAATCCCTCAAGAGATGATACTTCCGAAGTATGTGCTTTGTCCGCTGATGTGACCTTGGATCTTTTGCAAGTGCCACCGCTGCAGTATTATCACAATAGAGTGTGATAGGATCTTTACTGCTCAGTACAACAACCAGCTCTTGGACGAAGCTTCGCATCCATACTGCTTCTTTAGCTGCCTCAGAAGCTGCGATATACTCGGACTCCGCTGTAGAATCTGCCACCACACTTTGTTTTGAGCTCTTCCAGCTCACTGCACCTCCATTCAAACTGAAGATGTATCCAGTCTGCGACTTCATGTCATCTTGATCAGTCTGGAAACTAGCATCTACATGTCCTCTGATGACTAGTTCCTCATCTCCTCCATAAACCAAGAACATATCCCTAGTACGCCTCAGATACTTAAGGATAGTCTTGACTGCCATCCAATGGCGGTCTCCTGGATCAGCTTGATATCTGCCTACCGCACTTAATGCATAAGCAACATCTAGCCTCGTACATAGCATAGCATACATGACTGACCCAATCACGGATGCATAAGGGATCCTTGCCATTCTTTTTCTTTCCTCATGTGTCTGAGGACACATTTTCTTGGAAAGATGAATGCCATGTGACACTGGCAACAATCCCCTCTTGGACTGTTCCATACTGAATCTCTTCAGTATCTTGTCAATGTATGTACTTTGACTTAGGCCCAACATTTTCTTGGATCTATCACGATGGATCTTGATCCCAAGAATATATGCCGCCTCGCCCAAGTCTTTCATGGAGAAGCATTTATTCAACCATGTCTTAACTGACTGTAAGACAGGTACTTCGTTTCCAATTAGCAATATGTCATCGACATATACTATTAGGAAAACGACTGCACTTCCACTAAACCTTTTGTAGACACAAGGCTCACATTCGTTCTTAACAAAGCCAAATTCTGTAACAGCTTCATCAAAACGAATGTTCCATGACCTTGATGCTTGCTTTAATCCATAAATGGATTTTTGCAACTTGCATACCTTGTTGGCATCCTTTGAAGTCACAAACCCTCCAGGTTGTGTCATGTAGACATCTTCCTGGAGGTTCCCGTTAAGGAAAGCTGTTTTGACATCCATTTGCCAAATTTCATAGTCATGGTAAGTAGCAATGTCCAATAGGATTCTGATAGACTTCAGCATTGCAACTGGTGAAAAGGTTTCATCATAGTCAATTCCTTGACGCTGTCTAAAACCTTTTGCAAATAGTCGTGCCTTGTAGGTGCTGACTTGCCCCTCCATGTCCAGTTTCTTCTTGAATACCCATTTATTACCAATAGGCTTTACATCAACTGGAGGATCTACCAAAATCCAGACTTGGTTTTGGTACATGGAATCCATTTCAGAATTCATGGCTTCTTGCCACTTGGCAACGTCTGTGACTTCAACTGCTTCCTTGTAGGTAAGAGGATCATCATTGTCAACCAATAATGAGTCACCATCCTCAGTGACAAGAAAACCATATCGTTCTGGTTCTCTCACCTCTCTCGTGCTCCTACGCAGTTATTGTGTCTCTGGAACAGATTGTTCTTCCACGGGGCTTTGTGGAATCTGTTCTTGTACCAACTCATGTGTATCTTGAGCCTCGACTTCATCGAAGTCTATCTCGCTCCCACTATCTCTTCTGGAGATGTGCTCCCTCTCAAGGAATATGGCGTGTCTTGCCACTGTAACCTTTTTGTCTGAGGGGTTGTATAGGTAATATCCCCTTGTTTCCTTGGGATATCCTATAAAGATACACTTTGTGCCTCGGGGTGCAAGTTTGTTACCTGAAGAGGCCTTAACAAATGCTTCGCTACCCCACACGTGTAAATTCGATAACATGGCTTTGCGTCCACTCCATAACTCGTATGGAATACCATTTATCGATTTAGTTGGTACTTGGTTTAGTATGTGTGCTGCTGTTTGTAATGCATATCCCCAAAAGGATAATGGAAGACTCGCATGACTCATCATTGATCTCACCATGTCTAACAGGGTGCGGTTCCTCCTTTCACTTACACCATTCCACTGCGGTGTGTAAGGAGGAGTGAGTTGAGATAGAATCCCAAACTCCCGTAAGAAATCAATGAAGTCTTGATTAAGATATTCTCCTCCTCTGTCTGAGCGGAGTTTCTTAATCTTCTTACCAAGCTGGTTCTCAACTTCATTCTTGTATTCTTTGAACCGATCAAAAGAATCTGACTTATACCTCATTAAATAGATATATCCATATCTACTAAAATCATCAGTAAAAGTTATGAAGTACGAGAACCCACCCCTTGCTTCAACTGGAAATGGTCCACACACATCTGTGTGAACTAATTGTAGAAGCTCTTTAGCTCTTTCACCTTTCCCACTAAATGGGGCTTTGGTCATTTTGCCTTGTAGACACGCATGACATACACCAAGTGGTTTTAGTTCGAAAGAATCTAAATACCCATCTTGATGTAATTTTGTCAAACGTTTCTCATTGACATGACCTAGCCGGTGATGCCAAAGTTGGGTGTGGTATGAGTCATGTAAATTAACTTTGTTATCAATTGCCATTACTTGGTTTGTGTAGTCTAACACATAAAGGCCGTTATATAAATGTGACCTACCAAAACAAATGCTATCTTTATAAAAGTAGCAACATTCATTTCCAAACTTGAATATGAATCCATAAGTATCTAATCTGGATACTGAAATAATGTTTTTGGTTACAGAGGGTACATAATAACATCCTTTCAAAACCAAGACCATCCCGGTAGGCAATGTGAGGTGGTAGTCCCCGACAGCTACAGCAGCAAGTCTGGCTCCGTTGGCTGCTCGTAGATCTATCTCCCCTCGATCAATCTTCCTGAATCTACTTGGTTCCTGTATTTGGATACAGATGTGAGCACCACAAGCAGTATCTAATACCCAATTAGTAGAAACAGATAGATTGCATTCGATAACAAACGCACCTGATGCTTCCCCTTGCTTCCTCGGCTGGGTGCAGTTTTTCTTCCAGTGACCCTTCTTGCCACATGCGAAACAAACAGCATCCTGTTCCTTTGCCTCCCCTTTGATCTTCCTTTTCTTGGAAGGCCATGAAGAAGCTTTGGGCTTAAAGCTCTTCGCCTTCCCTTTCCTTTTATTCACCATAAGGACAGAAGGTTTTTCACGCTTCATGTCATTGTCCACTTGGCGAATGAGGATAAGAAGATCAGATAGAGACTTCTCAATATTGTTCATGTTGAAATTAACAACAAAGTTTGAGAAGCTCTGGGGGAGTGATGCGAGAATGAGATCGGTACCCAGTTCTTCAGGGAGTTTAAACCCTAGAACCTCCAAGCGCTCAATGTAGCCAATGAGCTTGACTACTTGAGGCCCAGCTAGGGCACCCTCTCCAAGCTTGCTCTGAAACAGAGCCTTGGAGATCTCAAACCTTTCCTGTCTTGCTCTCTCCTGGTATAAACCACGGAGGTGCTCGAGCATGCTGTAGGCATCCATGTCTTCATGAGACTTCATGAGCTCACTAGACATAGATGACAGCATCAAACATTGAACGTCGAGAGCATCGTTCAAATGTTGATCATAGACTAGGAAATCTTCATCACTTTCCCCTGGGGCAGGAGAATCAGGAAGTGAGGACTCCAGCACATAAAACTTCCGTTCATGGCGTAGGATAACCCGAAGGCGCCTAAACCATTCCTGAAAGTTACTGCCGGTGAGGATGTTGTCTTTATCCAGAATTGATCGCAGAGAAAATGTGGTTGATGTGTTTGTCATTTTGATTCTACAATTTAAAAGAGCAGATTCATCAGTACTTTCTTGATTACATTTTATGATAAATAATAAATTTTATTAAGTCTCCCACTATTTTATCAATTCCCAATGGCCCTCACCATTGAACTCGGAATGTCTAGTTGCTTTGACATTCTAATGGCAAGGATCCATATTTCCCTTCGCATAACCCCAACAAGGGTTGGTCAAGCTATTTAAAGGTATTTAAGTAGGCGGGTCTTTGCCAACTATGAGCTTACAGTTCCTTGATCTGTTGAGTGGACTCCCCAATCCTGAAATCCTGACTTGGATTTCCTCAACTCTTGCCTCCAATATTACATCAAGTCTAGCAAGGGCTACTTCTCTTGATGTAATATGGTTAAGTCAACCCGAAACCTTTCATAAGGGCTTCCTTTATAAAAGTAAGTGTCCCAACAAGGGTTGGTCAAACACATAGTTTTATTGAGTCTTGCCCTTAATCAAGTAACGGAAGGCTTGGTCTGACTTAATATGGTATTTGAGGGATTTTATTCTTTATGTGTATCTTTGCATTATCACATGCTTGTTAATATTAAGTGATGCTTGCTTAAGTGATTAACCATGTTCCGATAATGTATACGCATAGACCGGTTTTTATTTTATTCCATCTTTGCATGCTTGTTCATTTTATTAATTATGTGATCGCGACAACACATGCATAATATATAAACCATGCAATCAGACAGAAATAAAATAAGATGGCATGATCATGAGCTTCTATTTGGTTAGATTATCTAGCGGTTTTGATAAGCTTACCCTGACCTAGGGAAAACACCTTGAACCTGATGGTTCGTGTTTTGCAGCTCCCACCTGTCCACCTTTGTATCTTCTTGTGTCGGTTTCGCCTCGGCTTCGGGATTTGAACCATCTCCTCTGGCTTGGGAGATCCTCCATTACATGGGTTTACATTAAAGAAACCATGGGCACGCAGGCCCTACATTTTATTGGAAGAAGGCTCGCAGGCCAACAAATTTAAATTAAATAAATTTAAATGAAACCATACACATACAAAGGGTCTTTGGTCTAGCTCATGATCATCCATAGTATGCAACGACATTTACGCATATTTAGAATTCAAATTCTTTTAATCGTTCTTTTATTTAAGATAAGACGCGCTCGAATTCAATTAATTATGATCTTATAATTAATCAATTATTTATCTTAAATTCCTTTCTGAATTTCCTTGAGATTCTTCTCATCCATATTCCTTGTACGGGTCTTTGTACATTGGAGGAAACCTGGTGAAATTCCATTTCTGGAAAGTACACGGCGTGTAGTTTATAATTACACGGCGTGTATTTTTCTTTTCGCCCTTTGTCCAAAGTACACGCCGGGGCTTTGGCGTGTTTTTCTGTACTTTGGAAATTTTAGAGTACATGGCATGTAGATGAATCATACACGGCGTGTACTTACTTGTTACGCGGTAACCGGCCTGGCGATCCCGTATACGCGGTACGCGACTTATCTTTGTACACGGTTTCACCTGGGTCCGAACGGACTACACGGCGTGTTGTTCCAACATACACGTCATGTATTCCGGTTTCCACGCGCCGTTCTATTCTGGTCAACACGGCGTGATTAAAACTTAGGCATAATCAATTCACACGGCGTGGTTTGGCGGACCAGTGCCGGTTCGTTGAACCTAAGTACACGGCGTGTAGTTTTAATTACACGCCGTGTAATCCCGTGTTGTACAGACAGAAAGAGCGGCTCCTCCGGATGAGTTCCTCATTTTTATTTTAATCAAAATTAAAATTAAAAGGTCATTTCTGTGATATGAATCGAGAAACGAAGGAGGAAGAATAGATCTCGTTAATTCAGATTTATAGAACGATTTATTTTGAATTGAATCAAATATGAATGCGTAAATTATCAACGAAAATTAAATAACTATAATCAACGTTGTAACCTCCCTCTGATACCATTTGAAGGTTCCGGGCGCAGCGGAAGCGCGTGGGTGGATGTGCCCACTTGGCTTTTTGTCATTAGCAATGATCAATCCGGGATCAATACGACGATAAACGCCAGTCTCCACGGATCGAATCACAGAAAAAGACAAAGAAGATGGGTTTTCCCGGAACCACAAACAAGGATCGTTACAGGTTGATTATAATTAATTTAATTAATTATAAAGAAATACCTTTTGGGTGTTCTTTCTTCGTTGATGTTCTCAATCACGTTGTCGATGTGATCCGTCGTTGCGTCGCAGAAGCCAAGTGTAGACTCCCTCTAGCGGTGATCCACACGTGTACCTCGTATCTCTGGACGTCGCCAAAAGATTCTCCAGGTGCTAGCGTGGAGAAGCCTTTTCTTGCGTTGTCCGCCTTAGATTGTCTTGATCCGATGGAAGAGGATCTCTCTCGGTCTTGAGAGCATTCTTGGAAGAAGAGGTTCTTTCGGCCTTGAAAGAATTCTCCAGAGATGTTGTGCACAACGATTCTCTTGTGTCAGAAAAGAGTTGGGGTTGTAAGGATATTTATAATTGGGTGTGTGGGGTTATAGAGTTATGACAATAAATAAACGCGTTACGCGTTTTATTTATTTCATTGACTCTTTATTTAAAACCCCATGTCGAATAAATAATTCCTTGACATGCGCCCACGCTGATTATAATAAATATCATTTAAAACAATATTATATCCTCAAAATACCAACTAAAAAAAACTACACGGAGTGTATTAATATATACATGGCGTGTACTTGTTTTTCATTGAAAACTACACGGCGTGTACATTAAATGTACACGGCGTGTATATCTTGTTTTCATTTATTCATTTCCTTTCCAAAATAAAACTACACGACATGTAATAATAATACACGACGTGTACTTGTTTTATTTTCTTTTTCCTCCATCATTTAAAACAACTTAGGCTTCCTTGAATAATTATTAAACCACGTACGAGAATAATCTTTATTCAACTTGAGATACTTGGATACACTTAGTGTGTGACCCTCTAGGCCTCTTTCTCATTGGCATTAGGCGGGCTTGCCTAAAGTCCAAGATTACTGTCTAGCAACGGGTCAAGGCACCCAAGAGAAAGAAGTTGACGCCGCATTGACGTATCACCTCATACGAGCGCTTACTGTGTAATTTAATCCCTTTGTCTCAATATCTCATCAAGCAGGTTTCATGGCAGTGTCATAAACCTATATGCTTGATATGTCGTTCTTTGACTACCTGAAATAAACTCATCGTTTACACCATGGCCATGGAATTTAATGCGACAGTTCTATTTCAATCAAAGGGCCGAGATATCAACTTCCATAAATGGAAGGGACAAATCCTTCCTTGACTTATCCATTAACAACATGTCACTCGTGACGCACCCAACGTACCCTACTTCCCGCCAACTATCTGCGTGACAGTTTTCGTCAGTAAATCTAAGTGCGCGAGTCATGACATGAGTTAATGATAATATTCCAGTCCAAGGACCATTACACACACTCGTAGATAGCAATATCCGATGACACCAATACATGCAGAATTACTACTGGTGGGTCTATTCTCATAATCTCCCATCTTGGAGATTACCAAGTGCGAACTCCATGAGAGAGAGTCTCGTCTTCTTATGAGTACTCGCACATGACGGTCTGTATACTATGTGTCCTATCATAGTATGTCATCCAACCGCAGAACTTTATTTAAGAATATTGTTATAGCATTTCAAGGTTCTCATCATAGCGGGGATCTGCTATGACCTTATTAATGCAACAAATATTTCAGGACATTATTATATTATAGTCATGCAGAACAATGAACAATATATAATAAGTGAACATTTATGTAATCAAAGTACAAAACAGTTGGTTCTGAGGACACCAACCCTTACAATTCTATATATAGGAGTGAAATGTTTTATAGAATTGGGAATATGATAAATGGGTTACATATATTGGATATGGATAATCCTCTCTATAACATTCAAAATAATAATTTCATGGTTGATATCCATCCCACCTACACTGAGCACCATCACCTAGGTTATATAAATGAGAAACATATCCACAGACTCCATAAAGATAGATTATGTGACTCATTCTATTATAAATCACTTAAAAATGTAAATATTGATTATTGGGAAAGATGATAAAAGCATATTTTTGTGGAATAGGTAAAAGAGAAATTGGTTTGTTAGATCTCATAAACCTTGATGTATGTGGACCAATGAGGACTCAATAAAATAGTGGTTTTAGATACTTTGTTATTTTTAATAAAGAATTTAGTCAGTATGGTTATGTGTTATTCATGTGAAAGCATATAAAACATCAAAAAATTTCAAATAGTTTCATAAAAAAGTACTAATGAATTTTGGAAAATGTATTGATATTTTCTGATTAGAACTAGTTATTGACTAATTTTGCCTATAATTCATTGTTCATGTGAAATATTTTTTAATTTTTCCAAAACAAACTCCACATGGAACACTTTAGTGGAATGGTGTGGTTGGGTGGAATAATCATACCATGCTTGATATGTTTCAATAAACAATGAGTTAATGTGATTTTACTATTTCATTTAGGGGTTATGCTCTGGATACTATTGCATTCGTATATAATCACATTATATATAAACAATTTATGAAGACGACATATGATATATATCACTGGGAAACATAACAGAATGTATTCCATGAAGATTTGGGCCATTCTAGCATGTGTATAATTATTTTTTTCTGATAATATTATCACTAAGATTGAGAAATTCTTATTTATTATTTATACTATGGAAACAATAAGATATTATTTCTATAATCACACAGAGAAGAAAGTTTTTTTGTATGATATTTGTATATTTATTGAGAGGGAACTTATTATTCAAGGAGTAAGTTGGAGGAAATTTTAAATTTGTTAATTTCAAGAATGAAAAACATGATGTGTTCTTGATATAAAAATTGAGGTTATTGCACAAGGATCTATGGAAGAATAAATAAATTTAGTAACATAAGAACCTTGAAATTAAGGTAATATTCATTAGGAGATTTAGAGATATAAATTTATTATGAAAATGTTGATGAAGTAATTTTCACAGTAGTAAAACCTATTACCATTTGGATTCCATTGAGTGTTATGATTATGATAAATGGTTAAAAGTTATGGAATCTAATATATACTCCATATATAGTAACTAAGTTTTGAACTTAGTTGATGAACTTGATGGGATGATACCCATAATATGAAAGTGGTATTTATATAAGAAAACCGACATGGATGGTATAGTGTTCACATATATATAATGCCTTGTGAGAAATAGTAATAGAAAAATTCATGGTACTCACTATAAAGAAACATTTTCACCAGTTTTGTTGATAAAGTTCATTCATATATTTCTTTCCATAGAAGCTCATTTTGATTATGAAATAAATAAAATGTCTTTTTAAATTTATTTCATCAATGAGAGTTTATTTGAGGATGTTTATGTGATAATACCCAAAGGTTGTAAAGTTCCAAATGAGTCTGTTAAGATATATAAGCTACAATGGTCCATTTATGGATTTATCCATGCTTGTAAGAGTTAGAATATTGGTATTGATAATGGAATCAAAATATTTTTTTATTAAAATCATGAAGGATTCCTATATATATAATAATTTTAGTGGTAGTCATGGGTTATTTTTGTTATTTTATATATATACCATAATTTTTATCAGAAATTTCATCCCATCTTTACATTACATAAAAATACAGTTAGTTAAATGCTTATATATATAAGAAAATGGTGAAGAAACATATATAATGGTTAAAAAATGTATATTGATAAATCTAAGGGCTACTAAAACTTAATCAAGATACATCCATTTGAAAAGTGCTAAAGTAGTTTAACTGGAATGACACTAAAATTGGCCTTTTCCATTATTCTATTGCACAAATAGTAGGAAGATTCATGATACATATAAATAGTTAGAAATAATGGATTGAATTACCTATGTATCTTCTTTATAATCTAGAATTTATTTCATGTTCTTTAATTTACCCGGTGCCTCATATTAATTTAGTATAACCAAAAGATATAAATATAATATTATGAGATTCATTAGATTACTGTTAATAATATCCTCAAGTGCATGAAAAGAACTAAGGATTTTTTTCTTTCTCTTTAAGTGAGACAATGTGATCTGTGTAAGGGGATTTAATGATTCTAATTTCTAATTTAAAATATATGACATGATATCTTAATATGGTTTTATATTTTTCTTTAATGGGGGAAAAATAATTTGGAAGAGCTCAAAATAGGCCACCCTAGTAGACTTGATAATTGAGGCAGAGTAAATCACAACAACAGATGTTGTGAAGAATGTTGTTTGGATCAAAATGTTTATTTATAAAAATGAGGCAATTCTTATAATTGAGTGATAAATTGAGCATTAATATGGAAACAAAGAAGCCATTTATTAGGAATAGGTACATAATTATCACTAAAGGACCAAAACCATCCTTCTCAAATACCATCTCGTTTAAGAAATCGTTAATATGGGTGATGTTAGGAGTTTTTTGGGTGACCACTAATTAAAATATAGAATATCATTCAAATAAACCTTTATTGAAACAAAATAATGAGGTCCATTTTTAATATCTCAATATATAATGTATAATATATTAAATTTAATGGTTTTAAATGTATCAGGATTTTATAAATAAATTAAATATCTATTTATAATTCATTCATGTGTGTTGTAATTTGTTTTATATGATTAGTGGAATTAAAATATCTCTTCAAAGTATGATTTTGAGTTTTCCCTAACTTATTATCATCACTCAAGATGTAAATGACCTCATATTTCTCATAATAATATCATGATCTACATGAAAATACTTGAATTGAACTCTAATTATTTTGATTTGTGCTCGAACATGAGCTAATCTAGTACTAAATCATCATGATTTCAAGTATTAGTATAATTTAATTGATTAGATCAAAATCCTAATAAAGAATCCAATATTTTAGTATACTATTTTTATTCAATGTAAATGTATTTATTTTTTATGTTTTGTGTTCAATCTCAAGTAAATATTTATGAAGGATTTTAAAATTAAAATAATTTTAAAGTAGCATAATCGAAATGAGTAAATCCAAATCTAGTAAATCAATTAAGTCCATGTCAAGATTAATCTCGAGTTCAATCCTGAAATTTAATACTCAATTTATAATTGAGCTGATCGTAATCATTGAGTTTAAGTACTAAGTTTGATATTTAAAACATTGATAAATGTATCAAATCGACTTGATTACACTCCTAATCATCATAGAGTATTTTGGGTTTTGATGACATGTTAATGTTTACATTATTAGAATATTATACTTGATACAAAAGTTGTATCTGATATACAAATAATAGAATCCTGAAGTAATAACTCAATAATTATTACTTGTATAGAACTACCAAAGTATATATCATAGAATCTCATACATGCATTGATATAATTAAGGGTGTATGATTGTTATCAGTCTTCAATAAATTAGGTTAGAGAGATACCTAGCATAAAAAATTTCTTATTTCGATACCATTCTTACTCATGAATTGAATATTAGCTATTTAGGTGGTTTTTGGGTCTCTTGTTGATCATATCTTCAATTGGGGATAAATTAAGAAAGGATTTTTCAACATGTATGATGAAAAATACATTTGGGAACCTTATTGAGTTAGACTACTAAAATTCATGTCTATTCCTAGTTGAGACGCATATGATGTGTCTAACTATTTGGATGGGAGCATGTGATGTGCTCATCTTCTAGATGAATGACATGTGATATGCACGTCTTCTAGTTAAATGACATGTGATGTATTCATTGACCTAGTTAGTCCATTTCATAGATTCATAGGCAAATAGATTATATAGGTATACTTATGATGTATATGATACGTCTTGTGGTAAACAGTTCATATATAGATATGAGTATTATTGATCAAGATCACACAAAACCCCTCTATAGTTTGAGTAGCATTGATGATTTTCTATAGGGAACTCTTAAATCTCTAGAATCAAGATTTCATATCTTTCTTCAACACTTTAAAGGCCTGCAGGGTTACATAGTTAAGCCAGTGGATAATGATTATGTTTTAGAAAAGGTTTCTATTCTAAAATAATAAGTTTTGATAAAATGTATCCAAATGTATTTTGGGTGGATTCATTGATATTTTTAATGTTTTTATCTATGTTATTATTGTATTTATTGTATGTTGGAGAATATTAGAGATACATTAGAAAAAGGATATTGTATTTTATGATATCCTTGAATTATAGAAGTTCATATTGTCAAGAAATTTAATATATTATATTCTATGATTAAATTTCCATCATACAGTATGATATGGTAAATGAAGTATGATGTAACATTCATGAATCCATACCACATATTCCTTTAATTTTATTTGGTGACAAATAATAAGATTGATTTGTTAAATGGTTAAACATGGTATGCATAATCATTTGAAGAGTTTAAACAACTATGCATATTAATTGAAATGTTCAATTAAAAAACACACCAAAATACAGTAACATGTATGTGTCGTGAGATGGAACCTTTTTCAACCAATGATTTTAAAAATTAATTTTCCTTAATTAAATACCATGTGAGTATCTTGTCTTGCATGTGACAGTGAACTAAAATAGAAACCGTGTTACTTTAATAAAATTATAAAATATAATCATTATTTTGTAGAAATAAAATTGTAAGGTATAAAAATAATTAAAAACTTTATAAAAACTATATAAAAAGATATACCATACCAAGTTCATTTTCTTCTTAGAGTTGTAGTTTTTTTAAATATTCATTTTACAAATTAAGTGTTCTAGTATGAAAATGTAAATTTTCCTACCTTTAAAAATTTTAGTTGGTAATTTTTTTTCATATTTTAAACAATTATGAATAAATTATGTAGAAAGTATAATTTTATTTTTAATTATAAAATTAAAAAACTAATATAAAATTTAATTACAGTGATAATATAGAAACTATTATTCTAAAAGATTTATTTTATTAATATTGTGAAATTTTTATCTATTAAATTAAAATAAAATAATTTAAATGATGTCTATAAAATGATTTTTCAAATGAATATATAATTATATTAACAAACCGTATATTGGTAGCTGATGATAAATAATATTAAAAACACATAATGGTTTAAACATCATTTTTCTACAAAAAATGTTTTCTATAAATAATGTTTTTAAATTTAAAAATTATTGTTATCTTATTTAGAAATTGAGATATTATAAATAGATATAAAATTTAGTTTCATAAATTCAAATTTGGAAATAGGCATTACAATATAGTTTTAATAAATTATAAATTACTCAGTTAAAAACTAGTTACCAAGGTAAAAAAATGGTAAAATGTAAAAACCTAAAGGTAAATGAATAAAAACATGTTTAAAACATGAGTTTATATTTATTTTTGAGATATTATTTACCTTATATCATCCCCAAATCCATTATTTTACATTTTTTGATCCACTTGACATTTAAAACATTTGATCCCTTTATATTAAGTTTTTTTTATAATTAAAAAATTTTCATTCTCACAACTTTTAAAAGGATCATCTCACCACCCTTTAAGTGTCAGAACCCAAACCTAACCAGGTTTCTAGCCACAACTACCTAAATTTTGTATTTATAGTAATAGGGATGGTGACTAGTGATAAAGGAAAAACTAACATAGGGAGGAATTTTTCTAGAAACATATATGTACACACACACAACTATATCAATGAATAATTATAGAGGAATAATAATTAAAAGTTGAAAAAACTTGAAGGTAAAAGAAGAATGAAAAAACCTCAAGGTTGTATAAAATTTTGACAGAGAGAATTGAAAATTAAAGTGAAAAAATACATACCCAATGATAAATATGTCCCGAACTTAAAAAACTGGAATGTAAACTGTTAAGAGATACCATATCCTAATCTCGAAACTACGACCACTATTTGTGGTCAAAAGCACCCAATATCCCTAAGCTCCTCTGAATTCACCACTGGTATGTCCATTGTATGTGTAAGACATAAGATTTGTGGGAAAATCTCATGTAGGGGTGAGTATATACATACATAGTAGGATTCCATGCATGATAATAAGGGGAGTAGTAAGAGAAACAAAAGGAAAGGAAATACTGTAGATAGTAAAAAGGGTGTATAAAGTCGTGAAGGAGAATATATTAACCCAAACCAAGAGAGTGAGTTACCTCATCCAAGCATAAGGGGCTCAACACGGTATTTTGATGGACTAGTTATGGATACAAATGTAATATATATATATACATGTTCAGTAAAATTATTCCAAACTATAGAGTAAGGGGATCTACATCTCATAGCCTATCCCATGAAATGGGTTACCCTCTGTTCCAAAAGTCCATTAATGATTCCCAAAATATCACACATCTATGCAAGAGAAGAAATCCAAGTCAAGACCCAAATTTTCACTATGAAACATAATCCAAGGGAACAATATATAAGAAGAGGACCCATGAACTAGTGTGTTAGGGGGCTCTACTCTATAAGAGTCCATAGAGGACATGATCCCAAACTGATGGGGGGGGGACTCTGGTGTCATGAGTAACCACTCTTTATCCAATTAGGGGTTCTACTCAATAGATAGAGTATCTACACCCATGGTTATAGGGTGGGGGTTTGGGGGTTCACTCTAATTTAATGATGAATCGTGCCTTATCCTATAGGGGTTCCCCTTAGTAGATAGAGAACCTAACCCCAATCTGATGGGGGGTTCCAATGTAGTGTCATTAGGACCCACACCCTAGTGCGATATGGTGGTTCCACTTTGGTCATCCATGATCCACACCCTAACTGAAGGCTGGTTGCACTCTAGTGTCTCTAATGATCCTCTCATGATCACTACCATCATCTAACACTGCTTAAATAAGTGACACACCAAGGAAATTTCACATTGTATTTATAAATCCACAACAGAGGGAACCATCAAAATCTGTGTGAAAAAACACTCAGGATAGGCTACTCACAGGCCAAAATATGAGTTAAAACAAATGGGATAGAGAAGATTGAAGTTTCATCAAAAGGATCTAAGGGGTACATGATGTGTGAGGGGACCCACATGGTGTATGGCCCCACTTTATCTCCTTGTCATGTCCATTAAGGTACACATATAACCAAACATGTAAGAATACATGGTGTGTGGTTGGATCTACATGGAGTGCCCATGACACTCAGGGTCTCGCCCATCTACTTGTTTATGTCCATATAGAAATGCAGTGTTCGTTTAGTTTAGTATATGACATGAATCCTCACTTAGGGTACCTCCCTTTTTCTCTAACCATGCTTTTTTACTCAGGAACAAGGAATTTTCTTTGTTGTTTGGACCAAAAAATGGCTCATCCACTCATGGAAGTGGCACATGGTGTGCAATGAGTCTATACAAAGTTCAATTCTTATAAATTCCCAATAATCTAGTTGTTGCATCATAGGGGATACACACAATGTGTTCATCATGGTACACAATGTGTATTCCACCTTTTCATATAAATATAGATATAAACATTCCATTTCAAATATAAATGTTCTACCATAGATCTCATATCTTCCCCATCCGCAATCGGTGGATCTAGTCATGATTTATCTTTTCTATCCATTAAGTGGATAGAAATTAGGTTTTTTGGTCTTTGTTGGTTCATCGTGCTCCCCACATACCTCTAATCCTTACAATATTTAATATTTGATCTATGTTCGTCAAAAAAATTACCCATGTCCCCTAATCTATCTGCAAACACCCATGGTTTTTCATCTATCCCTCATATACATATATTTGTCAATTATAGGGGCCTAATCAGGCTTGGTACCACCTGAAATGTTGAATGGGGATCGTGAGGTCAAACAATTGAAGAAAACAAATAAATTGATGTGGAAAAGCTAAAAAACATGGGTTTATCAATCATTTCCATGAGTTTTTTGGCCAACGATCAAGAATAGGGATATTTGGGTCTATAATACCGAAGAATGTTCAATTAAATAGCAAAATGGGAGCATGAAAAGGCCATAATTTTCATTGATTAAATGAGAGGATTGATATGATAAATAAATTTAATCAAAATGGGTATAATCCCACAATTAAAGAGTCATATATATAGATTGAATCATTTTTTATCAAAGAATTTTATGTCCAATAATTGAAGGAAGTCATTGCGTTTGCAGTGCTCATATCTACTCTGATCTAGTGTTTCATCGTGGTCTGAGGTGATTCCATTAACAAAAAAATTAATGATAATCCTTTGACAGTCCCAAGATTATGGTCCCAACCCTATAAAAATCACCATGATGATTTATTTATACGAAATCCAAATTAGTTAAGTCAATTAAATTAATTAAATTAATCATTTAATTAATTCAATAAACATACTGCCAATGGGAGAGATATCCAAACACCTTGTGCTGATTTATTTTAGGTCACACCTGGGGTAAACAATGCATTTTAGGGTCAAATATAGTCTTATACTTATGATATGAGCCTCAGTTTAATAGTTATACCATTTTATTTAAGAAACTACACATGTGTAATGTAAAATCTATTTATTATTTTTATAAAAGTTAATATTGGGCTCAGCAGGCCTTAAAATCTCATATCGTCTTATCAGATAGATTTGAAAATATATGTATAAATATTTAAAAGTATCAGAAAGAAAAAATAATGTCTCTATATCATCCCCTAATTTTTAATTTTCATAAAAAAAACTAAATACAAAAATTGGGATACTAAGCACTCATATGGCTCTCCCCCTCCCAGAAGCTCCCCTGAATGTTCCCATGCTACCCTAACACGCGAAGAAAATGGATGTTCTATCCACATAGGGTCCTCTCATGTGGATCATCGATCACAACTTGGTGGTATGAAAATGTGGATCTATCCTTAATGTATAGCTATCCCTAGATGATTACTTACATATGGTCATTCACATATCTCCTCAACTGTGACATGTGAAGGACGTCATACACCTACTCTAGTTGTGGGGTTTTTTTGAGGTATTAAGAATCCCCTCCAACCCTCTACACAATCTCAAACGGCCCAATAAACAACAAGTATATCTTTCCTCCTTAGTCGAACCTCCACAGTCCCCATCACGGGGATTCTCTCAAGAAAAATTTGTCTCCATGCTCAAACTCAAAAGGCCTACTACGATGATATTAATAAAATTTTTGCCTACTCTAATCCATCCATTCCACTCAAGGATGACATAGAAATTCTCTATCATCACATGGAATAACTCTAGACCCACAAGATATGTATTACCAATCTCCATCCAACGGCCTGAATTCCTTTAATTTTTTATAATAATAAAAATCCATTTTAAGGGAAGAGGGGTGGAACCCAAACCGAATTCATGAACTCAATACAATTCCTTTCCCAAAGGTCATAGAGAGTAAAACTAGACTGACAACATAGACCTACACCTCCCCATAATTTGATCGTGATGAATCTCTCCACCTTTGAAAGACTCTCGACATGAAAGTGTCCAATGTCAAAGAACAATCTCGATCTGAGGGCTGATTCCATACCCTCTCAAACATCAAAATCTGTAAATTTCTGCAAAGATGAACCACCAACTCTGAATCCTCCTATGGGTCCTGTTCCATGTGGTCGATCCTAGAAGCATTGTGTCCCTCCTTCCACTTCCTTCAACTCCAAAAACCATTACCCAACTTCAGGATCAAACCATACACACCAATTCAAAACTTCAAACCTTCACTACCTCCAAAATCTTTAAACAAATTCAAAAACAATATGCTCTGAAATGCCAAAATTCATTGCGAGCAGCAAATCCAAACCAAAAAATGTAGATCCCCCAAAACTGAAACTCAAGAAGCAACCCAACCATAAACAAAGATAAAAAAATCAATCAACCAACACCAAATATACGACCTCCCAAATCAAAGCTCACTGGAAGAATACCTCACCATAAGCCAACCAGAGATCCCATCACTGCCTTCAATGCCGCGCATGATGACCAGATCCTCCCAACACACTCATAGATGGAACCAAACGTAGAGAAGACCCCCAGACCATAGTATTTGAAGCTCTACCCCTAGACTAACATCGCTCCTCCATGGATTCCCTAGCCAATTCTATGGTTAGGTCGATAAGAGTCCAACAAATGGTGAGGTTTTCTATAAAGAATGAGATTGCACGTCGCCACTACTATAAGATACCTCATGCCAGAAACGCACTAATACAAAGCACCAAAGAGAGGACAAGATCTGACCTAAGATGAAATAGATGAAGGCGACTAAAGAGTTAACCCTAGAGTCATGAATCCTCTTATAAGATCACTCATACATGATGTCTCACAAATCTCTATCCAACAAATGGGTGAACTCTAGGGTCTCCCATATAGGGCCTCAAAAGGTTCCATGCTAATTATAGTGTTTTTTCAATTGTTTTATGAAAACAATACCAAGGGTAAGTGATCATACCAGCTCCAGCCAAAGTATAACACATAATCCCTCAATATATTCTCCCACACCTAGATAGTATTCTTTGTTTTCCCATCTATTTGTGGGTGAAATTTTTTACCCATCCTCATTGGGATATCAAATTAATCTTACAGGCCTCTCCAAAATCATGATGTGAACCAAACATCAGGATTATAGATAATCACCAAGGGCACCCCATGAAGGTGTACAATATCCTATATATACAACTACCCAATACTCTCCACCAAACTTGATCCCCTGATTGTGAGGAAGTGTTCCAAATTTTTGAGTTGGTTAACGATCCTCCAGATGGAGTCATGGAACTTCACTGTCCATAGAATTCATGTCACGAAGTCCATAGATATTTCCTCCAACTTTAGCTCTGGGATATCAGGGGGCTGCAACAAACATTCTAGAACCGGGTGTTCAACCTTCATCTAATGATAGGTGAGACACCTAGATATTAAATCATATATGATCAATGGCCTATAGGACCACCAAAATTTCTGCTAGAGGTCACTTCACATATTTTCCATGCTGGGATGTATAGCTTGGGGAGAAGTGTGGAAATCTCAAACCACCTCCTCCCCAAATCGTGACTATGACCACTTTTCTTCCTAGAAAAGGATGACGTGGTTCCCTCCTTCAAAATATCCATATGCTGAGTTCCTCATGGATATCTTCTCATGAAATACCTCATATTCATTTTATCCTAGGCGGTATTCTCTCACATACTCAGAAAGAGAAGGAGTTAACACCATATACTATAGAAAACCTGTGCCTTCCTACTTCACTAGGGACAACTACTAGGAATACAACTACTAAGAAGCCTTCTACACCGAGTGATCCTAGAAATTCCTTCTAAGGGATTTTGCTACATTGTTTCCCATCCTTGGAGTATAGACTATCTCAATGTCATATCTCTATAATAACTCCAACCAGCTCCCCTATCTCTAGTCAAATTATCTTTTCATGAAGACGTACTTCAGGCTCTGTTGGTCTAAGTATACCATAAAGAACTCTGCCAGAAGATAGTGCCTCCACATATTTAGGGATAAGACTACCACAACAATCTATATGTCATGATACACATTTTTTTTCATGGGTTGTCAAATCCCTCAACCTGTATACAATAACTACCTACCACTGCATGAACCGGAAACTAAGCCCATCTCCCAAGGCATCAAAATAAACTACATACTCCTCACCCTCCTCCAACTATCTCAGTATAGTGGCACTCTTCATCTTCATAATCAACTCTTCAGAGTCCTCTTGCACTACTCAATCCAAGTAAAAGGATTTCATTTTCACATCAGGGTGGTCAAAGGGGCTAAAATCATTGAGAAATCTTCAAAAAACCTCTTGTAGCACCCTTCTAAGCCAAGAAAACTCTGTACCTATGACATACTATTGGGTGGATCCCAAGAAATAAGTGCATCAAAATTCTCTAGGTCCACAGCTAAAACATGCTCAGAAATGACATTCCACTAAAAGAAATCCTCGTGAATCTATAATTGGCACTTGGAGATATTTCCATAAAGATGGTTCCCTGAAAGAAAATCTAGAACCATCCTAAAATGATTTGCATGATTCTCCTCTAATGAAAAGTAGATTAGTATGTCGTTGATGAAGACAAAAAAACTAGTCCAAGTGTGGCTAGAAAACCTAATTCATCAAATCCAAAAACACTTCTGAGGAATTCATCACACCAAAGGGCATCACTTGGAAATCATTGTATCCGTAGCTACATAAGAATTATAGCTTCAGAATATCAGCCTCGCTAAACCTCAACTAGTGGTAGCCAGAACTATGACCAATCTTCAAGATCCATGTTTCACCTCGTAACTGATAAAATAATTAATCAATCATTGTAAAGGGGTAATTTTTCTTTATCATGTTTTGGTTTTGGTTATACTAATCCAAGAAAATCCCCAAGATCCCATCTTCCTTTTCCAAAACAACTCTGGAGATACCCAGGGAGACACACTAGGAATGATGGAACCCTTCTCCCAAAGGTCTTCAAACTAAAATTGTTTCTCCCAGATCTCTATAGGGGCCATCAAATATTCCTCATAAGATATCATAGTGGTTCCAAGATACAGGTTTATGAAAAACTCCTTCTGCCACAACAAAGTTATTCTTAAAACATCCTCAAAGAATATATCCGTATAATCATGCACATCAGAAGGAAACCAAAATTTTGAAGATCCTACTTCAACAAGGGATATACTTTCCAGGTGATCGGTGATGGTTGGAACCATCCTACTCATAGAACCCACTCATCCCTCAATGAGATATCTCTCACCCACAAAGAAGAATCTCATCCTATCTGTGCATAGGTATTTCATTCATTCATAGTTATATTCAATCTAGGATCAAACCATGGATAACTAATCCACAAATAAGGTTAATTCATAGGTTTTTATTGTGAAGACCCAAAGGTCCCACATGAACATTTATCTACTAAGTGATAACTCAAACTATTGGAAGATAAAAGATATAGAAGAATCATTCATTTTAGGAACCTCAAGACAAATCTTATGGAATAACTTCTCAACTGGGAGATCCTTATCTCACACCAGAAGTATATATATGAAATAATTGTAGGAACTTGTGTCTACTAATACAAGAGAAATAGTATAAAACACACATATCATACATTTAATCATCTCGTGGCTTGTGAGGTCATAATCCACCAAACCTACTGTTGTCCACAACCATGACTATTAGATCTCTAAGTCTGAAGTGGGTTTCCTAGTGGTGGTGGTGGAAGGATCTCATAACACCTTTAACCACCCATAGTTCATCATACACCTCCTCTACTAACTACGCCTTCCTAGGGTCCTCCCTATCCTCTCTTGGGAGACCCCTCATCTCAGTGTTGCCTCTATCATGATTATCCATTAGCTACCTTCCTATGCTCCACAGCATGCCATGTTAGGAAATCATGCACCATGTGACCGAGATCATCACAAGAATATCACCACCCCTATATAACGTTCCCTAGTCCTCTATGATAACCCTCTCTAAGTTTCTGATTTTGATCACAGGGAGGTATCCTACACCAAGATTCTTCCAGCTAATGTTTGGTACTACTTTAGATGACTTAGCCATATAACATCAACTACCAGCTTTATATTCCTCGCACCCCTATGATAGGAATCTATCTGTCACTAGTTCCCACTCTAGAACCCCAACATAGGTGGGGATGCAAAAGGGAACCACTATGGCACAAATCTCTCTACAAAGTCCCTACTCAAACTTCCATAATCTAAGGTAGCTATCTTGGATCCTGTCAATGGATTAAAACTTAAGGTCTATAAATTTTTTTTCATACTCATCCACCATCACCCCTAATTTATTTAGACCTAGGAGCTTCTGAATCTGAACTAAATGTAATTAAGAGGGGAAATACTTTTCATGAAAAAACTACTAAATGTATGTCCATATGAGTGTCAACTCATCATGCATCTGGGTAATGAGACTCCACTAGTACCCAGCTGCTCTATAGAAAATGATAGCTATCAGTGCAACCAAATGATCCCTTTATGTCTGGATGAACCTGATGGCATAGACACCTAACTCTAGCCAATCCTTTACTACCTAAGTATCTATATCTCCATGGATGCTTTGTGCCCTCTTGTGTTGGAACTCGCAGAGTGTGATAAGCCTAAAAAATCTTTATCTAGCCCAACTGGGATGATATTATACCTAATAGTTTGGGGTGTTGCAACCTGTTCACATGGAGGAAAAATATTATGATATGGAACCAGAACTGAGGCCTCATCCCTCCTCAGATCAACTTCACAATCTAGAAATGGTATGCTTGCTGGATTTCATCACGTTGGTATCCTAAAATTTTAATCAAGACATATCATGGTTAGATGAGCATATATATATATATATAATGGGGAGATGAATCAAGATGGAAATTCAAAGACTAAATCCTATATGATGCATGTACCATTGATCCCCATGACCAATGACAGAGTATTCAAAGTAAAAAATGAGGTAGTTAGGGTCATGGTGAATTGATACATTAGTCAACCATCCCATCACAGAATTCCATGAAATGAGAGCTACACTCGAGACTCTTTGAAACCTTTTCTGTATTCCTAACCAAATCCTCATAAGCGGACTAATGAAAACACCATCTTGAAGATCAAACTACCTTTGATACCAATATTTCATGACCTAACCCTTACTAGGGCTCCAGACATAACTACCCAAAACCCACCTCCATAGGTCAGGGGTTGGAGACCGGTGCAGAAGTTATAACTAACACAGAGTGAATTTTTCATAGAAACCAACATGCACACACACCTGACCATCTTAATGCCTAAGTGCATTGGAATAACAATAAAAATACATGACAACTAGAATGCAAAACTAGCATGAATAACATCTTGTGTATAAAAGAGTACGATGGTGAAAATTTAAAAGTAAAGGGAAAAAATACCCACCTAACCAGAAAGATATCCCAACTAAAAAAACTAAGAAAAAAACCATTGATAGAGACCATATCGCGATCTCCAAGTTATAACAACCATACGCGGTCCAAAGAATCCAGTATCCCTAAGATTCTATAAAGTCACTACTGACCTATCTTTCATCTTCATAAGACATTATGGGTGTGGAGAATGCCTATGCAGGGGTAATTATGTACATACTCAATAGAATAACCCAAAATCAGAAAGTGGGATTAGTAAGAGACACAAAAGGAAATGGGTGACTGTAGATAGTAAAAAAGATGAATAAAGTAATGAAAGTGAACAACTAAACCAAAACTTGGAGAGAGGGAGAGATAGAGTGACCTCATCCAAGCATATGGGGCTCTACATGGTTTGTAGATGGACTAAAAAATGTATCTTTTCCACCCACAATAGGAGAGATAAATCATCCATCCATGTGAGGCTAAACATAGAAATCATGTGGCATACACCACTTGTCTTCTCATTCCACGGGTGGAGAGTAACCAAATCCAAAGGTATGAATACAAATATATATATTCTTAGTAAAACAATCCAAAATGATAGTGTCATAGGATATCCATCTCACAAATTACCCCAGGAAAGGAGTCCCCATCAGTTACAAAATTCCATCAATGACACAAAACATCCCACACATATTCTAAGAAGAAAACATTCAAGTCAATCCACACCTCATAACTATGCCACATAGTTAAGGGGACACAATATCTAATTATAGGACCCATTACCTAAGTGAATTAGGGGGGTTCCACTCTATAAGTATCTGTAGTGGACCCCTTCCTAAACTGATGGGGGGTCTGCTTTATTGTCATGAGGACTAACTCCCTATCCTATAGGGGGTTCCACTAGGTAGATAGTAGACCATCACAGAAGATGGTGGGGGGGGGGTCCAATCTAGTTTTATGAGTACCCACACCCTTTCTGATAGGGTGGTTTCACTCTTTAGATAGAGGACCCATGACCAAACTGCTGGAGGGTTCCACACTTGCATCATGAGGACCCACACCCTTGTGGGATAAGGGGTTCCATTGTGGTCATAGAAGACCTTCTCTCTATCCTTTATGGGGTTCTAATCTGTAAGTAGAGGAACCATATCCTAGCTGATGTGGGGGGGGGGGGTTGATTCTAGTTTCCACGGTGATCCTCTTCCTAATCACTGCCATTTTTGAGCACCACCTAAATAACCCCTCACCCAGAACGTTTTACATCACATCTCAAAAGACACATAATATAGAACCATTTCTTTCTACATGTAAAAAACTCAGGATTGGATACTCAGGGGTCAAAATTTGAGTTCAAATGATGGAGAAACAGAATATTTAAGTTTTCTCTAAATGAGAAAGGGGTATACGACATGTGCTCCTACTCCATCACATGTTCGTGTCCTTGGAGGTAGACGTGTCGCCAAAGGTGTAGGCACACCTAACGTATGGGAGGAACTACAAGGATTTACCATGCCACTCGGGGTCCTACCTGTGTTCTAGGTCATTTACATATATTACATCCTTTGTATGTGTACCTTATTACATTAAATGACTCCTCACATGGGGTACTACCCATATCTCTTGTTGTTCCTGTGTACTCAGACACATGGCATGTTCCGGTCTGTGTGCTCCTCTATAGGGCTCATGCACTTAGGGATTTGGTACTCAATATGTAGGGAGTCTACAAAAAATTACATCATTATAAATACCCAAAACCCTAACCCCCACAGTATAGGGGCTACACACAATGTGTTCATCATGGTAAACGCCTCGTTGTCTAATTTTCGATTTAAATACCAATATGAGAACAACGATTAAAGTATATCAATTTTTTCAGAGATATCACCTCCACAACATCTTTAATTGATGTATCTACTCTTGATTTGTCTTAAGAACTCCATTTCTGAGGGATCCTCTATGGAAAATTCAATGATTTCAATATGAGTACTCATTTTTTCTGAACATATTTCTTATCTATCATAAGTTTTCAATGATAATATTATAATTACTATATGAAGACTTCATTATTTTTTATATTTAAATTTATTATTATGAGAGAATAATTATTAACAAACTTTCCAATTTTTTACTCAAAAAATGAAACCATCATTTGTGCATTGGGAAGACTAGCACCTACATGAAATGCTGATATTTACTTTTTACCTCTACATCTATTGAATGATTTTAAGGTTGAAATTTAATAATAAATGTTACATATGTAATTAAATTATGGTTATTAATAGAGAAATTATAATCCACCTTCTTTCCCTCTCATTCTTTGAGAAATGTAAATGTTAATTGAGGGATGTGAGATCTACCTCCTCCACGAATAAACATATATATTTTTAATATAGCTTATTTATTATTTATTAAAAAATATTAAAATATGATTCAATACCTTAAAATTATCTAAACTATATCATTATGATTTTTAATTGTGTTATTATTCATAAATAAACCACTTTCATAAACATAATCATCCAATAAATATGGAACATTCATGTCTGGGTCGGTTTAACCACCTACTTGAAAAATGATATAAAATAATATCATGGATGACTATGAGAACTTAATTATAGATGATATATTATATAAATAAATAAATAGTTGTTTTATTTTGGTTATATAATGATAAAATTAATATTTAACTCATTAATTAATATTCCACCATTCACTTCTTAAATATAACTGAAACATGCTTACTATAAATTTTATATACAAGAACCAATAATAAAGCTCACATAGAGTGAAATTATAAATTTATTAAATATTATGAAACATAAATTATGATAAATTTTATGATTTAGGAATGTTGAAATTTGTGGGAAGAATGAATAACAACACTGCTAATGTAAAAGCTGTTAAAAAAAATTAATATTATTTACACTTGATAATTAAAATAGATAATAAAAAATAATATAAAATTATAGAATAATTGTAAATGATGTTTATAACTATTGATAGACACAAAAAGGTTATTAAATAGCTCAGTAATATGGTTATTTTTGTTATACAAGAAGTTAAAGTGTGGTCAATTAGGCAGTAATTCTAGGTAAGGGTATCATCGATTCAATTTTTGATTTATTAATTCATAGAATGTCTTAGTTGAATATATGTTTAAATAGTTATTTGATAGAACATTTTCCAAAATAAAAGTATAACATCTGTTGGAATAACTCACATTCTTACCAATGAATCCTATCTTCCATGTCCTTGTTTTCCCTATCAAAGGAGTTTTATTTAATGAAATAAAATTATGTTTTTTATTTTTTATTCTTCATATTTTCCTTTATATCTTCTATAAAATTAATTTATTTCTATTATTCTCTGATTAGTTTTCTAAAAACAGATTAAAAATATAAATTAAGGCATTTCTTTTCATTATATACCACTATAGATTTTTAGCTTGTTTTTTATTTTTTTAAAAGGTTATTTTATTATGAAATAATTATATTAATATTTTAAAAAGTCTTCTATTTTACTGCTTAAAAATATTTTTGAAATTAATTTTCACTTTATGTTTTGTAATAAGGTTTAAAAGGTTTAATGAAAACATTTTTATTTTCATTTTTCATCCATGGTTTATCTCTCATGAAGTGATGTTTTGATCATCATATATATTTTAATATAATATGATTAACTATGGGAAATTTAAATTTTGTATGTTCTGTGATTTCTTAAATTCATATTATGTGGCGTTTTTAGAACATTTAAGAAAACCATTATTTTTCCATGGGTTATTTAAGATATGGTGATGTCATCTTTTAAGTGGCCCACATATGTATGAATAATAGTGAGCGGTGACATATATTACCTTCAAATGCATTGGTTTAAGTTTATTTCTCGTCAAATTATTAGGCATGTATATAATGAGTTTGTTCAAATTAGCATGATAAATATGATTTCACCCACATTTTCAGTCATGAACATAATGAGTATATTTACATAGGGATGAGAATAATGATTTTTTCTCAAATAGGTTTTCCTATGATTTTGGTTATGTCGTATTTTCATGTTTTATATCAAGGTATGCCACATTTTCATAATGCATTTAATTTTCATGAAATTATATGTTATCATGTTATGCCGTATTTTTAAATTATTGCACACTCTTATGTCATTATCACATATTTTACTACAAAAAACATAAATTTTCAATGTTTTTTTTCAATAGTGACGTTTTAAAACATTGGTAATTTATTTACCAATGATTCTAAAAAACGTTGGAAAATGAGATGTCTCTAATTTAGTGATGTTTATAGATGATGCAAATTAATGATGTTTATAAAAACCACTAATTAGAGAGACCACATTTGTTAATGTTTTTAAAAAACTTCGGTAGATGACACCCCATTTACAGACGTTTCTAAAAAATTTCAGTATTTTGTTTTGAAATTTATATATTTTTTAATATTTTTTAATTTTTTATAATTTTTTATAATAATAAAATATATACTAGTTTTTACACCGCACAACACCGCTCACACCCCTACACACTGCACGCCACCCCACACAAAAAAACACATCCACACTGTCCTCCGCACACATGCGCTTATGATGGAAAAAAATTGGCCTCCCGAAGAATTTGAACCTAGAACCTGTTACACTATAACCAAATAATAGACTAAATCACCTATTTCAATTTTCTTTATAAAATTATATTATGGTATATTTATATATATAAACATATTTCAGTATTTAAAAAATTAATATTATATATATAATATTATATATTAATTTATATATTAATATATATATGTTTATATTTTATATTTTATATTTATCTATATATATAAGTTTATATTATATTAAAAATATATATGTGTTTATATTTTATATATAAGTTTATATTTTGTACTATATATATATGTTTATATTATATATATATATTAATATTATACATATATATAAGTTTATATTTTATGTTTATATATATATATATATATTGGTTAATATTTTATGTATATATCTATATATATTATATATATATGTGTGTGTGTGTTTATATTTTATATTTATATATATGTTTATATTATCTATAGGTTTATATATATAATATATAAATATATATGTTTATATTTTATCTTTATATATATGTTTATATTATGTTTATACTTTATAAATATTTATATATATGTTTATATTATATATATGTTTGTATATTGGTTTATATATATATATATATCATATGTTTACATTTTATATACATCATATATAAACTTAAATATATATATTTATATATTTTTATGATATATATATATATATATTATATATATATATGTGTGTATATATATGTTTATATATATATGATTATATATATATATATGTGTGTTTATATATATATGTGTGTGTGTGTGTGTGTGTGTGTAAATGTACATGTGTCTGAATATATATATATAATTAGCCACATATTATAACATTGATAAAAATGTTACTAAAATAGTCATGATTTGTTAAAAACATGACTAAATTTAAAATATATATATGTGTGTGTTTATATATATATCTCTCTCTGTGTGTGTGTGTTTATATATATATACATATATTTTAAAATATGTGTTTATATATATGTGTCTGTGTTAATATATATATCAATATATATATATATATATATATATATATATATTGTCACGACCCGACCCTCGGGGGCCGTGCCTTGACTACACCGAGCCCGCCTTCCATAGGACAGGGGTTGATGACTAGCACCGGAAAGACATATCCCTAATACCAGGAAGGCGTTGCCTTTATAATTTGTAATCTCACACAACCAAACACTCAACAAGATATAAGCATAATGTAAATTATATAGTAAACAGTGTGAGTACAGTAAGTATAGGGGGCCAGAATACAAGCCCAACTGGAAAGTACCAGTAAAACAGGAAAGTACAAGTATAACTGAAAAATAGCTCCTGCAAACACCAACCAAGGATCCTACCTGAGGGGTAGGTACAACTCTCGAATGGTCCTCTCTGCGATACTCCATGTCTAAGGTCCACCTATATGCAGCCTCCAGTCCTGGTACCCCCGTCCTCACTCAACGTTGTCCATTGTCTGTACAAGACACAACAAGGAGCGAATGAAGCCCATACAGGGGTGAGTATAACAATACTCAATGGGGACCCTGAGACCCCCGATGGTCTCTCAAAATCCACAAAGGATAAACCAAAAAGCATAGAAAAAACAATCAACCCTACTAAGGTATATGCCTATACATATACCTAAGTTATCAAGTATATCCATCTCATCCATGATGGAACACAAGGCCCAACTCATTAGCCCAAAGCTCAACTATTACACGAAGGAAAGAATAACCCGAAGGTAACACCACAAAGGTAAGTACCACAATGGTACGCAACACAGAAGAATATCAAAAAGTAAAAGACTCATCTCACAATAGGTATTAGTGAAGTATAGAAGTACAAATGATCATTCACAAAGCCTGACCATCGTATTCTGTCAAGAGGCACTACTGCTGACCATACAGAGTCTGACCCACACAGGATTGATAAGTACTAACCCCCGCAATGTCCCACATAGGATCTGACTCACATAAGATCAGTATGAGCATACCCACACAAGATCACTGAGCGTTGACCCACACAGGATTTGATCCACATAGGATCGATATGCGCAAACCCACACAGGATCGCTAAGCGCTGACCCACAAAGGATCTGACCCACACAGGATCGCACAGTACTAACCTCCATATGATCTGTCTCCAACCTCCGCCACACTACCAACCACTAGATTCCCACTAATAGAACATTTTGGAGAACCTCTCCTCAAGAAATTGGTCAAACCTTGACTGCCATGAAGTTCCATTAAGATGTATCACAAAGGTCCGTCAAATTTTAAAGGACCCAACACAATAGACGGTGCCTCAATTAGACACCCAGTCTGTAAGTTATTAGCGTTTCTTTTCCGAGGGCCCAGTTGGATTCGGGTTCGATCCAACCCATCCATACTCTAACTTTATCCCAAAACTAAATTTTAATATACCAAATGGACCATCTTGATCCAAGTATTCCAGTTCCACAGACGGTTCGTCAAAAGGATGCCTGAATCACAAGTTATGGATAAAAAGGTGAAACTTGGATCAGATGGCCCCGGGTCCGGTCTGACTCGGTTCGGGTTGACCCGACCTGGTCTGGGTCCGGCCCGGTTGGCTTGGGCAGTAGCGGGCCTCACACGTGAAGGGGCATCCCACAGGCACGGCCAGCGGGATGTGGACTACGGTTGGGTGGCCCACTATGGCGGGGTCCGCCCTAGCTGACGCTCCGGGGGGGAGGCCCCCCCGGTTTACCCGAACGGTCCATCAGAACGTTCTGCCACCCTACTGGCACGTAGGAATTCTTGGTGGCCCCGCTCGGTGTAATGAGGCTGGACGAAATGGCTGCTCGGTTCTCCACCATCATCACGCCCATGAAGAACCCATCGATAATAAAGTTGCGGAGGGATCAGGCCATGTTCATTTGGCCCGCATACATCCGCGTTAAGTCGGTATCATGTGGTTCGAAGTTTGAAACAATGATTCATCAAGAAGAATAAATAAAAAAAATTTCCCTACCCTGTTTGCTTGTTGGAGACGGCGTGAGGAAGGAGATGAAGATGAAGTCACCGACATCCGTCGCTCCCGCAACATGCTCCAAAGTCGGTTCCTCGTTCATGATCACGAGATCATTCTTCATTGGAGAGGTTCTTTGTTTGGAAGAAGTTTCTCCAAAGTCTCTCCTTTCCCAATCCTTTTCCCAGTGAGAGGTGTGGTGCAAAATTAGTAAGTTAAGATTAAATATTGGCACATCAATGGGGAGATTCCAAGAGTTAATAAAAAATAACTCTTAATTTAACAAGTTGATTCATTAATTCAAAATTAATTAATCCAATTAATTTAAGAGCAAAGTGGTTACAAATTTTGTGTAAACGGTCATTTAATGCCCAACATTAAATTCCCGACCACCTTTGTGATTCAAATGGGAGGGTTTAAAAATAAAATAAAAGTTGTTTTATTTTATTTTTATTATTTTAACTCTCTCTTGAAAAACATAAAAAACTAACTTTCACCCTCGACCTAGTGCAGTTGAGGTAAAGGTCTCCTTAAGAGAATATCGGCACTGTGAGTTCAACGGTGACATCAGATTTCAATTCCGAGCACTGGTTCAGAATTTACAAAACTCCACTCGTGCGTTTACTGAACGTACCTGAAAAAATGTTCAAAAATTCATTCTAGGCACACCGGGCCTTGGTCTCATGAACCATCAATTTTCGCGGACTCATAAAATTCCCATATAATAAAAAAATTACAAGTAAAAATCTAATTCTTTACACACACATATATATAGTGACATTTTCTAAAAAGCATCACTAATTTAGTGATTTTTCCTTAAAAAATTTCTAAATTAGAGAAATTTCATTAAAATGTGGCTAAATTAGTGATGTTTTCTAGAAAGTAACTAAATTAGTGATTTTTTTTCTTAATTGTCGGTAAATTAGTGACATTTTCAGGAAACATCTCTAATTTAGTACTCGTTTTAATGAAATGTCTATAAATTATCAACTTTTCTGAAACAAATTCGCTAAATATAAAACAAAGTAGTGTTTTTGAGAAACATTGATAATGAAACATCACTAAATTATTGTTTTTGTAATGTTTTATGGTTATTGAGATGCATTTTAAGCAATGAGTTTTTTTTCTTCCATAAAAATCTTTTTATAATCTTATATTTCTCTATCATGTTTTGGGATTTTCATATATGGTCTCACAATATTTAATTATGATATTTATCTCTTCTGTATGTTCTTATTAATTTTTATGATCTAATACATTATGATTTTTTTACCTTACTGAGCATCTCAGATCACCCCATCCCCATGTTTCCATTCCACCGATTATGATGATGAATATATCATTTGAGATTTCTAGAAACGGTTCTAGAGTAGTGTGATTGTGGAGTAATGTTTTCATGTTTTTAAGAAATAATATATTTATGTAGCTCATCTCTAAGATACTAAACCTTGAGATCCTAGAGTTATGAGCCTATTTGTTAGATATAGTATTTAAATCAAGAAATTACTTTTTTAATTAAGTCATGTTCTGCTTGGGTAACTTAAGTTAGTATCGTAGAAGGTTTTAGATAGTTTTGGAAATTTTTTTGTTATCTTGGGGATTGGTTTAGAGAACATTGATGAACACCCTAGAGATAATTCTAATGGATATATCTATATATAGGATAACATCTTATGGTTTTCATATAGTAGTGATTATTTTATTTTTCTAGAAACAACTTCTCTATCTGGATAATATATTTGGTTGTAGGCCCGTGAATTAACACATATGGGTAGTAATCCTAAAAGGAGGATATTGGGTATTAACTCAAACATCACTGGATGCATGAAAAAGAGTCCTTACTATACACCAAGTTTGACAGTCACATGAGATAAAAAAAATTTAACTCACATCCTCTTTATAAACTGTTATGAAAAATTTTAATATGTTTAGATAAGAAAACCTAATATAAAATTACCATGAATTTCCTAGATTGAAGCCTAGATATTTATAAGTTAGTGAATTCACATCATTTATGATTTATTTTATTTAATCTCATAGTTTTCCATTAGTAAATTTACTAAATCAAGTCCCTAATCATTATTTCATGTCCCATAATTTTTCTAAAAATGTTTAATCACCGCCTCAAGCAATGGATATTTAACAATTTATAAAAACCCCTTGTGGAAAAATGATTATGTTTAAGATATATAAATCTGATCCTTCTGAAACTTTGGCAGAATACTTCCTTCATATCTAATTATTATTCCTTTGGTTAAATTTGACATAATATTGGGTATGGATTGTCTTTAAATTCATAAATAATATTTCAACTTCCTGGATAAGGAAATCTCATTTGATATCAAAAATATTCATATTATTGTGTATCTATGGAAGGAATATTATGAACTCCCTCAAGAATAAGATTATATAATATGGGTTATGAAACCCAACAATGATGTACTCTTAACTTACATGACTAGGGAAGAACTAAATATTGATAAAATCTCTATTTTATGGGAGTATAGTGATGATTTTCTAGAAAAAATATCTGGTCTTCCCCCATATCATAAGGTTGAGTTTTCAATCAAACTCATACCTAGATCAATTATTATCTAAAATAATTTATATAAAATAGCTCTCATTTTAATTGGATTAATTAAAGAAGAAACTCCAAGGAAACATGGAAAAGGGTTTTTTATACCTTAGTGATTCACCGTGGGGTGCCCTAGTCTTCACTATTAAAAATAAGGAGAGATTAATGAATCTTTTCAATGATTATCATGAGATTAATAAAATAAATATCATGAAATAGTATATTCTACTTCATTTAAATTATCTGTTTAATAAATTCATAGTAGCTCTATATGTCACAGATATTGACCTTCGATCCAGATACCATCGCTTAATGGGAAAAGGGGGGATATTTCCAAGATAGATTTCTGTATAATGCAAAGAGACTATGAATTTATAATGATTCCATTTAGATTTAAAAATACTTCCAATATTAATATGAATTTAATGAATAATGTCTTTAGATACTACCTTGATCAAATTTTTTGTCTTTATAAATGATATTTTTAGATATTCAAAGAGAAAGGGAGTACATGAAGATCATTTTTGGATTGTGTTAAACACCTTCATAAAGGAGAAACTGCTTTCTAAATTTAGAAAGTGTGAATTATTTATGAATATAGTATCATTATTGGGTTATGTAATCCTAAGTATATGAACATCAATTGATCCATCAAATATTGACGTTATCAAGAAATGGACCGTACTGACCACTATAACTGAGATCTATAGTATTCTTGGGTAAGCTTGATATTATAGAGAATTTTTTTTAGTAATTTATCATGTCTATCAAATAAACTAACATAGTAAAAATTTAATGGAGTAAGGTACCCTCAGATAGTGGAATTTGAATAAATTTTGAAGGGACTAAAAAAGAGGTCCGTCATTACTCTGGCAATTAAATTTCACTTTAGAGGGGTAGGGTTTGTAAAATAAATTGATTCTTCAGAAAATGTCTTGGGTTACATCTTCATGAATAATGATAAGGTAATTTCTTATTCCTAACACCAATTAATAAATCACAATTAAAATTACCCAACACATGATTTATAGGTGGTGACAATGTTTTTTTTGCATTAAATATTTAGTGTTATTATCTATTTATATAATAATGTGATATATATATAATCATCATATGTTCATGAAATATTTTTTTAATATATAATTATATGAATATATACAAAAGTAGACAATTTTACTTGATGAAAGATAATTATATATCAATACATTACCACATGGGGAAGAAATATAAGGTGAATGAGGATTTGAGTAGGAAAAACCACATTACTATATCCATGATAAGGATTGGAAAAGACCAAGTACTCATGGATTTACAAAGGATGAATCATGAATTTATTATGTGGGGATAAAAATATTATCGTTCTCAATTTACTACTCAACCTTCAATCCACATGAAGATCAAAAACCCTAGAAAATGATGTAGAACTATAAAAAATATTGTGAATTTTTAGGTGTTATGCTTTGATAAAGATATATTTATAATCTTTGGAACTCAGATACATGTCCCCTCAAAAATAGAAGTGAAGTAGGAAATTTTGGTTGATTCAAATACCTCATCCTTCTTTATTCATCAAGTAATCAAGAAGATGTATAGAGATCTAAAATGTTACTTATAGTGGGATAACATGAAGAGAGAAAATATAGAATACATATATCGATTCTTGGTATTCCAAAAAGTTATGGTTGAAAAGAAATGTTATAGTATGTTACCACCATTACCCATAACAATATGGAAATGGGAAAACCATATTATTCTTTTCATTGTAGAACTCCAGAAAATGTTTTAAGTACATATTCCATTTGGATTTTAGTCGATCCCCTTATGAAGTCAACATATTTTATTTCCATTAAATAATATTTTTTTGACCAACTCACTAATATATATATTAAGGAAGTGGTAAAGATGCATAAAGAACCACTCTCCATTGTTTTTTATTGGAATCCTAGATTTACCTCATGGTTATAGAGATGTATTCATAAAGGATTGATGATATAGTATAGTTTCAAGGTGGTGAAAGTATTTTTTGCATTAAAGATTTAGTTTCATTATCTGTATATATAATAATGTTATATATATATATATTTATATATATAATCATCATATGTTCTTGAAATATTTTTTTAACACAGAAGTATATGAATATACACCAAATGAGATAGTTTGAATTTATAAAATATTAAGATATCGCAAAACATTACCACCTGGGGAAGGAAAATAAGGTGAATGATAATTTGAGTAGGAAAAACCTTGTTAATATATCCATGATGAGGTTTGAAAAATACCATGTAAACATGTATTTACAAAATATAAATCTTGAATTTATAATGTGAGGATAGAAATCCTATATTTCCCAATTGACTACTCAACCTTGAATCCACTTAAAGATCAATGACCCCTAGAAAATGATATAGAACTACAAAAAGGATAGTGAATATTCTAGTGTTAAACTTTGATAAAGATATAGTTATAATCTTTGGAACTCTAATACATGACCCATAAAAACAAGAATTAAAGTAGGAAAATATGGATGATTCACATAACTCATACTTCATTATTAATCAAGGAAGTAAGAAGATGTATAGAGATCTATAATTTAACTTCTAGTTGGATAACATGAAGAGAGAAAATATATAATACATATATCAATGCTTGGTATTCCAAAAAGTTATGGTTGAAAAAATATAAAGGTATGTTACCACCATTAACTATACCAGTATGAAAATGGGAAAATCTTACAATGCATTTCATTTTAGGACTCTAATAAATGTTTAAGTACATATTAAATTTGTAATGTAGTCGACCACCTTACAATGTCAACATATTTTATTACTATTAAATAATATTTTAATACGAGCAATGTTATAAATAACGTTTCTGACGTCGGCTATTTAGAAACCGATGTCAAAAACATAAAATTGCGATGTTTATGACGTCAGTTATTTTAGAACCGACGTGATAAATAAAATGGGAAGGGTTTATCACGTGGGTTCTTTAACAACTGACGTGATAAAAGGCCTGGAAAATGGTTTATCACATCACTTATTAAAAAACCGACGTGATAAAAGGATGGGGAAAGGGTCTATCACGTCGGTTATTTAATAACCGATGTGATAAACTGGGGGGCGGGGGGTTTATCACGTCGGTTATTATAGAACCACCATGATATACCGGGGGGGGGGGGGGGGGTTTATCATGTCGGTTATTAAATAACTGACGTGATAAACCATTTTCCAGGCGTTTTATCACGTCAGTTATTAAATAACCGACATGATAAACCATTTCCCAAGCCTTTTATCACGTCGGTTATTAAATAACCGATGTGATAAACCCAATTTTTTTTGAAAATTTAACGCAGTCATCTGCTCTCCACCAGAATCAACCAGAAAACAAATCACAAAAGCGTACCACAAAAACAGAGGTAGATCAAAATTAAGCATGTAAATTGATAACATATAAAACATACCCCCTAGACAGCCCCACCCTCATGTATACCCCATGGACAGCCCTCCCCCACACCGTTAGAGCCCTCACCCTCATGTATACCCCCTGGACAGCCCTCCCCCACCTTATTGGAGCTCCCACCCTCATGTATACCCCTTGGACAGCCCTCCCCCACCCCATTGGAGGCCCCACCACACTCCTGGACTGCCCCCCGACACCCGGACAGCCCCAAACACCCCTCGACAACCCCCCACCCACCTGAACAGCACCCCCACACCCCCTCACCCCACTTGACAGCCCCCACCACACCCCTGGACTGCCCCAAACACCCCTGGACAACCCCCCACCCTCATGTATACCCTCACCCCTGGACAACACTCCCACACCCCTGGACCGCCTTCCCACACCCCTGGACAGCCCTGCCACCCCCCTAGACTATCCACCCACCCCACCGGACAGCCCTCCCAGACCGCTGGACACCCCCAACCCCACTAAACACACCCCCACACCCTTGGAACCCCTCCCCCATAGACCCAAATCCATACCAGAAAAACCATCATAAGTAATCCAAAACACGAAGTAGAGCAAAATTAAACATTCACTTATATAACATTCAAAACATACACTGTCAACTTAAAAAAAACTAAATACAACCTAAACAACTACCAAATACACAATTACAACGACAATATTCAAAATTACATTTTACATTACAAAAAACTAAAATTCAATCATACTTATAAAATAATTTGACCACTCCACTTGTAAGTGTTTGATATCTTCAGAAGTATAGGGTTTAGGGTCATCAAAAAGCTACAAATGAAAAAGAAAGTAGTTAACCTGTATAATGAATAAATCAAATTGAAATATTATGGCAAAGTTTAAGAGGAACTCGTACCAGGTCAAAATTCACAACTTTCCCAGTTGTTATTATTTCGTACATAAATCTTAACATATAATATCCACATTCGATGAGGCCTTGTTGTTCATGAAAATTCTGTTTGAATGAGTGTAAATTCAATATATTATTTTTATGTAATAAATCAATGAGTACAAATTATAAATGGATATTTACCTTCGCATTTGCATATTTGATCTTTGCACTTCTTTTCTTTGTGTTTTTTCGAAAGTAGGACCATGCACTGTTAGAAACTAATACGAATGGGGTAAATTTAGAATTCATTATAATATATAAAACTATTGAGAAATTGAAACTTACTTTTCCAATATATTCTTAAAACTTTCCCGCACATCACCATGGATAGAGCATATCCAATAAAGGGCTTTCTCCCTTGGGAAAAAAACCCCTAACATCCAATGATCACTGATAAAAGGAAATTTGACGTTAGTGGGTTTTTATGTTAAAAGATAATTAACTATTTGAGAGAAATATCTTTCATACCTCTCACAAAAAGGCATCATCCAACATTGTGTGATTATATTCTTTTCAAATCTTTCAGCAATATAAACCATTCTTTGTTCCTCATTCAATGCACATGCTTCAGGGGAAATCAATTGCGGGTCCATGAATCCATATACTTCTGTCAGCTCATTCCTCTCACAAATTTTATAAAGATACCTAATAAAAAACATACATAAGTATACATTTTTAATAAATATAATGCAGGTAAAAGGTGTTAAGACTTACATGGAAAAAAATTTCACCATGTTGATTCCCAACTTATCTTCAGTAACAAGCTCCATGATATCAATTTTTAAAATCCCCACTCTTATTTCATGCCCAAAAACATGAGCTTCCATTGGAAACTCATAATAACCCGACAAAAAATGTGAATATCTTGACAATCTTTCAAGACCATTTGAATCTGTATCTAATGTCATAGCCATTTGTCTTTGTTCTTGTCTATAAAGTCTTTCTTTACCTTTGAAGTATTCCTGTAAAAAAATTGAAAAATATATTAGTTTTCAAATGATAAAACAACTTTAATAAAAAAATAAAATAAAAGATATAACATTCATACCTCTATGGTAATGAGTCGAAGAAGTCTGGATGGAAAAATTAAAAAATGGCCGATACTCTGTCCAACTATCACCACCTCATCTGTTGGTATTGGTACCCTAGCTGATCTATCTATAATATCTTGTACAGTGACCCTCTGATTATCTACCTCTAATTGTTGATGATGAACTGTATCTCCTATACAATATACCAACCCATATGATACTATATGATGTTGAGAATCATCAACATACAACTCGCAATAAGTAGGAAGATGCGGCGGAGGCGTACGATAAAAAATGGGGTCTGCAGGCTGAGGTGGGGGAGTGGGAGCTACTGGCGGAGGTGGAGGGTAAATAATGGGGTCTGCAGGGGGAGGTGGAGGAGTGGGAGCTGTAGTATGAAATTGTATTTGCATTTATGCAAACATAGACTGCACCGGCTCTCTAATCTTTTCCTCCATCATCGCATTAATATTATGAACTTCAGCCTCCAAGGATTCTATTTTTTTTATAAACCCCCTAAATTTTAGAAGTTAAAGAACATGGAAACACTTTTCTTTCCGATACACCTGCCGGATATCCTCTTACACGACGAGGATGTTCAGGTCTTCCCAATGCTACAAATAAAATATCTACCCTCCCAGTAGCTGTAAATATCCCCTCTGAACTCTGCTCCTCAATAGAGTCCTGTATTAATTAATTGAACATTTCTGTAATGATTGAAATTATATGAAGAAAATATTTAACTTAAATAAATAAAATAGATATATTACAATCCTCTCAGCTACGATTCTCGATTCTTCCGAAAGATATTGCCCTTTTTTCCCTTCCGAGCTCTCTTCCAATTTTCATGTCTAGATGGAGGGGATGGAGGGGCCACCTCTCCAGAGCCTGAAGACTCAGCTCTTAGTTGTTGAAATTTTTCTACCATCATTTTTTCTTCCAATAATGCATACCCTCCCTGAGTTAAACTATGAGGGTATACATTTTTAGATTGGATCTCCTGATGATCTTTACTTGTTTTCTGTAATTTAAAAATAGGAAATCATTAACAAAACATTAATAAAATCTTTTATATAAGATAGTTTATAAAAGTTTACATTGACCTTACCAGAAATGACTCGTTTCTTCTACTTTCAAAAAACTGTCTCCATGTGTCTTCATCTATAAAAGGATATATACGACATGGATTGTCATGACTCCTATGACCATAAATGAAATCAGATGAGAGGGTTGATTTGAAATCCCTCCATCTCCTGGCAGCCAACGATAAGCATTTCTTCCTGACTCCTCCAGTGTCAGGAATATCAAATGTCATCTGATAAAGAAGAGGTTAAACATATTATATATACTGGAAACATTAAAAGAATAGTCAAACAATGACAAAATATCGTACGAAAATCATCTCCCACAGCTGAGAGCTAATCTCTTTATCCACACTTCTCTAATCATCATACAGAATGCTTACTTTGCTCTTAGCCCGAGTTTCTAGAAAACTCTTAAAATCTTTTTCATTCGGACCTCTAGGAATATCATCATCATCAAACTCAATGACTATCCTCTGATCCTACGTACGGGCAAGTGATAATTTTAGTAAACGTGAGCACCCACGTTTACCAACCTTTGAACTCTTTCTCGTAATAGGAGCATGTGAATGTTCATCCCCAGAGGTATGACCAGCAATATGCTCCTCTCCAGAATCATGTGGTTGATCATCTGAATGATCTGTCATTATCCTCCAAATCAAAAAAAAGAAATGTCAGTTCACAAATATACAAATTCAAATATTTTAATACTACTGTAATCAGAAAATAGAAAAGTGTACTAAGTTACATAATAGTAAACATTGGTAATATGGTAAGCATGTTAAAAAATGGTAAAGATGGTAAAGATGGTAAAGATGGTAAAGATGGTCAAGATGGTAAACATGGTAAAAATGGTAAACCTGGTAAACATGGAAAACATGGTAAAGTAATTGTCAGTGAACAAAAATAATAGATATATAATTCATGTAATGGTTATAAACATGATAAAGTAAATTAAACAAACAAAAACATATACTTATTTTGTTTTAAAACATGTTTTAATAAATAAAAAACATAAAATATCTAACATTTATGGAAAAAATAAATGTAAACAAGAAATAAACATATGTTACCTTTAATTTTAGGAATGTACAAATGGATTTTTTTCCCAAATTCCTTCATCGTGATCGTTCCTTATGCCACAAACTATGTCTTCAACATGATCATCATTATGTACTGTTAATCTTTCCATGGAAGTGGGGATCTCACATAAATCAGCATATTCATCAATTTCATCCTCACCAACATATTGTTTTTTCCCTTGTAAAACAACATCCCACTGCATATCTGATTGATCTACTACATAGAATTTTTTTTTCATGTGTTTCCATTATAAAAGAATCAGTTGTGTCTTCCAATCTATTCAGATTAACAAGTGTCATTCCAAATTCATCATTTCTGAAACTGTTGTTACCGTTAAACCATTTACAGTTAAAAACGGGAACATTAATTTTAAAGTAATCAACCTCTCATATGTCTTCAATCACTCCATAATATGCACTTGATGCAGAAATTGGGTTTTTGTCCTTAGCACTCCAAAAATGCATTACTTCTACAAACACCAATACACCACTTTTCTGAAATTCACTTCTATTGTCCTGAGATTTCGTATGAAATGAATAACCATTAATTTCATAACCGGACCATGTTATCACATTTAAACATGGACCACCCCCTATCCATTTTAATGTATCTGATACATCTGATCTACCAAACAAAGTATTTTTAATCCATGACAAAAAAGTTTTGTTGTGCTCATTCAAAATCCACATTTCTTTCTTCTTTGGATGACATTGTTTCAACTCATTAATATGCAATGTGATATACAGTTGAGCATCATCTATGTTATTCAAGATGTATGATTCTAACTTCTTCATCTGTTCAGCTGACAATGATTTGACTTTCAAGCCGCGAATCCCCTTTCCCTCATTATTAACTCGTTCATGGAAAGATGGAGGCAAACCTATGTGTTGCGCTGCAGCCAAGTAGCTCGTACAAAACTCTTCTACCTCCATAGAAATATACTTTTCAATAATGGAGGATTCAGGTCGATATAGATTTTTAACATACCCCTTTAATATTTTCATATACCTTTCAAAAGGGTACATCCAACGAAGATATACAGGTCCACAAAGCTTTATTTCTCGAACCAGATGAATCATTAAATGCACCATTATATCAAACAAAGTTGGAGGAAAATACATTTCCAATTGAAAAAGTATAAAAATTGCATCCTTTTCCAAAATGTTCAAAGCATTCACATCAATCTCCTTGTTACAAATTGAATTGAAAAAATAACACAACTTCATTATAGTCTTTTTGACACAAATGGGCAGTATTCCATACAATGAAACTAGTAGAATTTGTTGCATCATGATGTGACAATAATGTGATTTCATACCTATCAACTTCAAGTCCTTCAATGAGACAAACTTTTTTACATTAGAAGAATAACCTTGAGGCACTTTGGTATCATGAAGACATTTACAAAATATAATTTTCTCCCTCTTCAATAATGTATGACAAGCCGGGGGAAGAAATGTCCGTCTTCCTTTAGGATTGGGAGCTAACTCTAAACGTATTCCTATTGATAGTAAGTCTAATCTTGCATTCAACCCATCTTTAGTCTTCCCTTTAATATCTAACAATGTTCCAATCAAAGAATCACAGATATTCTTCTCCACGTGCATGACATCAATATTATGTTTAACTTCATGATACCTCTAATATGGTAGCTCAAAAAAAATTGACCGTTTCATCCAAATATGTCTATCATTACCAGATTTCTGTGTCTTTCCCAATGTCAAATCAAGGGTTTTCACCCTCTCAAAATACAGATCAGGGGATAAAGGTTTTGGAGCAGTATCAAATTCTTGTGAGCCATTGAATTCCGTTTTTAGTCTTCTATAAGGGTGTTCCATAGGCAAAAACTTTTGATGACCCATGTACACTGTTTTCCTCCAATGATGCAATTAATAATATGATGTATGTTGTTCGCAAATTGGACATAATTTATGCCCTTTAACACTGTATCCAGACAAATTTCCATATGCTGGGAAGTCATTTATAGTGAACAGAAGCACTGCATGCAGTTGAAAATATTCCATTTTATAAGAATCATGCACCCTAATACCATCAGCCCATAACAGTTTCAAATCATCAATCAACGGTGACAAGTAAACATCAATATCATTACCGGGTTGCTTTGGACCAGAGATCATTATACTCAACATGAAATATTTGCACTTCATACAAACTTTAGGAGAGAGGTTGTATATTACCAATAAAATAGGCCATGAACTATGTGTGCTACTGAGGGTTCGTTATGGATTCATTCCATCTGTGTACAACCCTAGTCTGAGATTTATAATTTCATTTCCAAATGTAGAATACTACGCATCAATTTTCTTCCATTGTGGATAGTCAGCTGGATGACGTATTTTTCCATCACATACCCACTCTTCAGCATGACATCTTATCCTTTTTTCATCATGTGAATTAGAAAATAAACATTTGAAACAATTAATTATAGGATGATACCAAAATACCTTTGAAGGGAGCTTTGTAATCTCTACACCAGCCTGTGATTTTTCTTTCACCTTATACCGTGATGTCCCGCATTTATAATACTCTGACAGAAATTCATATTCCTTCCTATATATAATATAGTCATTAGGAAAGGCATGTATTTTTTTGTATCCCAATCCCATCGGGCATATTATTTTCTTGGATTTGTAATGTGAATCTGGAAGATCGTTATCTTTTGGAAGAATGTATTTCATCAATTGTAGCAGCTCTGTAAAACATCTGTCACTCCATCCATGTTTCGCCTTCAGGTTAATCAATCTTAACACCACCGACAAAACCGTAAAATCTATACAACCAGGATATAATGGTTTTTCAGCATCAACATATAGACGCACAACTGTCAGTTCTATCTCAATTTGTTCTGCTACAATATCGCGAATCATTTCATCAATTCCATCAGAGTTACCATCTTGAAAATCATCATCATCAGTGAAATTCTGTCCAGTTTTACCATGCCAAATCCAAGGGCTATAACTCGGATTAAAACCATGACAAATCAGATGATCTTTTATCTCTCTACTTTTCAAATTCTTCATATTCAAACATTTCAGGCATGGACAGAAAAAAATGTCACTACTTGGAACATTTCATTTTTCAAATTCTAAAAAGGCATCAACACCTTCCTCAAATTCATTGCTCATTCGATGTGCCGTAATCCAACATCGAATCATTATTACCTATAACAAATATCAACAAAAAATATATATTTTTAAGATAAGACAAATATATGTTTATATGAAAAAAATAATAATTTGAATGTAAAACAATTTAAAATATAAACCAAATCTATAGGAATTTAAGAAATTATGCTTGAATATTATTTTTTTAAAAAAATATAGTTAGATATAATAGTTTTAAATTTCATTGAATCAAAGAAAACCATGTCGCCTACATAGTTGATAGAAAATTGGAGAAAATGGAGTAAACTTGTGAATCACCCCCACCCCCGGACAACCCCCAAAACCCTCTGGACAGGCCCCCACCCCCTTGGACAGCCCCCAACACCCACCCACCCCCTTGGACCACCCTTGGACACCCCCAACCCTCCAGACATCCCCCACCCCTCTAGACAGCACCCCCACCCCTCATAGACACCACCACCACCCCTACCTCTTGAACACCCCCCTGGACACTCCCCAACCCTCTGGACAGTCCCCCACCCCCCCGGACAACCCCCAAAACCCTCTGGACAGGCCTCCACCCCCGTGGACAGCCATTCACACCCACCCACCCCCTTGGACACCCCCCTAGACACCACCTGTTTCCACATCTTTGATATAACATTTTTTTTTAAAAACATGATATTATTAAAAACGTTTCATGAAATATGATGAATAGTCCAATCGTATTTCTTATGAAATTTTTCTTACTAGAAAGGGTCTTATTATTGGATAGAATAATAAATAAAGTGGCATAAAACAGTAATATAATCCTAAAAAATGCATATAATCCAGCTTAAATATTTGAATAAATATGTTTCTAATCAACCATCAAATCCAAATGGTTTATGAGAGAACAATTAGAGAAAAACTGGCAATGAGAGATCATAGTCATTGAGGGGGGATGGTGTCAAAGGAAACACAAAATCAAATGAACTGAGACCACTTTATGAAGTAATCCATGAAAAAGAAAAACCTATATCAAATAAAATCATGAAACATCAATAAAACAAACAAATACCCATTTGAAATAGAATCTAGTATCTTGATTCAGAAACTCGAAAAAATAAATAAATCACAATCTCATTGATTGAATCCCGAATTTCTAAAATAGAACAATACATTGGTTTCACTTTTGTTGGTGGTGAAATTATTTGTTGTATTCGATCATCAATTAGTTTTGTGACATAAAATCCAAAAATCTTGTGAAATACATATAAGTAACATTCATTATTCATGTTCACATTCTTTTTTGTAAAATTACCCATGTCTATATTATCATTAATAAAAATAATTATAATCATTCTCAACTAAAATCATGAGAATTGTGATATTCCCATTTTTATAAACATATATTAATGATGTTATGATAGAGTTTATCATAACTAATAATATAAAAAATGGTATACTAATCTATAGTAGAGTCCTATAAGACAAAATGGATGCATGATATTTCTGTGACATTTAGATTTTTTAAAGGGATATAATGATTTTTAATACTTCCCAGAAGGGTGAAATTATAAGGGAGTTTAGTGTCTTCTAAAAATACAAAGTGGGTAAAAGTGAATTTGTTTCCATTAAAGAAAACAAATGGTTTATCATAGATTTATTAGACTCTTTGAGGGTGAATGATAAATATTTATTTTATTATGTTCCATTATAACTCATGTGTAAATAGTTACTTTAGTTTATTTAATGAATGATAAATGGTTTACATTAATGGTTTTTGTTTTCTAAAAAAATGACATCTTCAATATGGATGATTTATTCCTATTCTATGATAAGGCACTCAACAAGGATGATTCACTATATATGATGATAATTTCTTTTAATTCTCTAATCACAAAAACATTATTGGTTATCCAAATACAAAATTGTTAGATGAACCTGAGCGTTAAATGAAATATAGGATAAAAGGAATGGATGAATCAACCATAACTCAAATTTATTTTTGATAATGAGATTAAAACCAATAAAATCAGGAAATATTCCAAATCTTTCCTTAATCGCGGAAAAGTCCTTCAATAAATAACCCCAAATATGTTTCCAACATATGAGGATTTTGAGTCATTAAATGCAAGTTAATATATCAAAAAAAATTTAATAAAGAAATACAAAAACAAGACACTCAAGATAAAAACGAATGTCCAGTGCCAACGATATTCAAAAAGATGTAATAGGGTTCGAAATGGAAGAATCTAACCTAGTTTAAACAAAAAAATCAAAAAACATAAATATAGACTATCCAGGAAAAAAACGAACGAAATAAATTCATGGAAGGCTTACTTGAGTGTTGTGAGTTGAGATGATAGATTCGAGGAGAGTAAAGATGATAAATGATGAAGCCAAAATGAGTTTAACGCAGGTCGATCGACGAGCCGTTTAGGGTTTACCGCGCGAGAGAGACGAGCCGACGGACTGTCGATCGAAAAATCGTAAATGACAGTCCACGGGGCTTTAATATTTTAATTATTTTATAACATCAGTTATTTTAAAACCGACATAAAAAACACCCCGTGCTTTGGTTTTTTACGTCGGTTATTTTATAACCGACGTAATAAACTCATAGATATCTCGTTTTACGTCGGTTATTTTATAACCGACGTAACAAACCCCCCGGGCTTTGGTTTTTTAAGTGGGTTATTTGATAACCAACGTAAAAAACGAGATATCTAGGAATTTTTACATCGGTTATAAAATAATGGACGTAAAAATGCTATATATCTCGTTTTTTACATCCGTTATCAAATAACCGACGTAAAAAACCAAAGAGCGGGGGGTTTTTTATGTCAGTTATTTTATAACCGATGTAAAAAATGCCTAGATATCTCGTTTTTTACGTCGGTTATCAAATAACCGACGTAAAACACCCCACGCTTTGATTTTTAACGTCGGTTAATTTATAACCAACGTAAAAACCAAACATGCACGATTTGTAATGTCGGTTATTAAAATAACCGACGTTAAAAAGCTACTCAATGCATTTGTTATGTCTGTTAAAAAGTAACCAATGTAAAAAATCACGTTTCACAGATTCTCACGTCGGTTATATATAACCGACGTAAAAAATGGTGAGGTAAATAACATTTTCTGCACTAGTGGTACCACTTATCATACCCATACAAAAGGATAGGTTGAGAGGACCATTCAATATATAAAGGATATGTTGACGTCTTGTTTGATATATTTTCATGGATGTGGGGATGACAACCCCCCCCCCATAAAGAGTTCTCACGTAACAATAGTTTCCATTCTTTCACTAAGATGAAACCATGTGAGGCTAATTATGGGAGGAGATTTAAGACTACAAGAACTAGAGATAAATTTGGTTAGAGAAATATAATAGGTTCTAAACTTGTTCAAGAAATTACGGAGAAGGTTTAAAAAATTTAGTGGAAAATAAAAGGTGAAAAAGGTTTCAAATGTTATATATATATGTAATAATTGATGAGATATATTGTTTGAAATTAGTGACCGAGTGTTCTTTCAAATAAATCAATGGATCTGGGCTATGAGGTTTTTGAAGAAAGGGAAGATGATTTCTAGATACCTATGTCCGTTCGATATCCTTGATCATTTTAGGGTCATATACTATCACATAGCACCACCTACATATCTCTCTCAAGTCAATGAAATGTTCTACGTATTGATTTTGAGGAATTAAATAATAGTTCTATTATATGTACTAAGCTCAAAATATATAAAATTGGAACATGACCTTTCATATGTAGAATAAAATACGAAGATCATGGATAGAATTCATAAGTTTTTGAGGAACAAGACCACCTATCTAATCAATGTTAGACAGTAGAATCATAAGTTTATGGATGATACATGAGAATATAGGGATTTGATTAAAGAAACGTTCCCAATATTTTTTCCTCTATGTAATAAAATTTCAAAGAAAAAGTTATTGGGTATGAATGTAACGATCCATGAATTTAGTGATTACTTTTCCTTAACTAAATACTACACGAGTAGCTTTTCTTGTGTGAAACAATAAAAAAATGACAACCACATTACATTAATAATTTTTTAAATAATGCCATTGTATTATAGCCTTTAAATTAGTGGGTATCAATAAAAGTAACCACTTTATAAAAACTATATAAATTTTTATAATAAAATTCATTTTATTCTTGGAGATACTATTTATCAAAAAATTCTCTATGTACATTAAGTGTGCTATAATGAAAATTAAAATTTTTCAGACCTTTAGACATTTAATTTGGTAATATGGATTCCATATTTGGAATTATTAGGCCCAAATTAATTCATTTTATTTTAATTTAAAAAATTATATTACTAAGATTAATGTTAATTACATTGATAATGCTTAAACTGTTTTTTATACATTTATTTTATTAATATTGTGTAATTTATATCAAATTAAATTAAATAAAAATATTTTAAATAATAAAAATATTTTAAATAGTTAAAATAATATTATTTCTAAATATATATTTAATTATATTTACAAAACTTTAATTGATAACCAATGCCTAATAATATCAAGAAAACATAATTGTAAAAAAATCTTTTTTTTGACAAAATAATGTTCTTTTATATATGAAATATTTTAATTTATAAGTCACTTTTGTCTTATTTATAAATTTATTTAAATTTAATGGAGATAAGATTTATGTTCAGAACATAAAAATTATTTAATAGGGGCGAACTTATATTTTTATTAAAATATAAATTACATGGTTAAAAACTAGTTACCATGTTAAAAAAGAAAATGGTAAAATGTAAAACTCTTGTGGTAAATGACATTAAACGTGTTTAAAAACATTTTTACAAGTTAATGGATTAATTTTAATAGAATTTTCCTCACCCAAATCCATTATTTTCAATTTTTTATGCACTTTACAAGTTTAACACGTGCTTCCTTTATATTAAGTAATTATAGTTACCAAAAATGCCATTCTAACTACTTATAAAAGGGGCCTCTAACCACCTCTTTAAGACTACTAAAGTAATTATGATTGCACCTGAAAATATACAAATTAAATTTAATTTATAATTATATTCTTTTTTCCTTTAGCATTTGGTCACAAGAGATTGAATTAAGACCATTATTTCAAAGGAATCCCATAAAGAAAACAAATCTATTTTCATGTGAGTACTCATTCATTTCCTAACTTTGTTCCCCATATATCTTATAGTTTAAATTATATTTTTATAATTACTATATAACTACGTAATTATATTTTGTATAATTAATTTTTTTATGCTAATTTAATAACTATTAAATTCCTTTCATGTTTTCAATTAATAAAAACAAAAAAGACATTTTTATGTTGTGCGAACCACCGCTTCTGTGAAGTGACGACTTTCATTTTTCAGCACTGAATATATTGGATGATTAAAATATTTAAATTTGAGAATAAATATGAAATATTTGACTTACTTATTATTATTAATAGAAAAATTATATTCCACCTTATTTTCCTCTCATTCTTTGAGAAATGTAAATGTTAATCACGCATTGTGTGAACTACCACTTACATAAAGAAACATATCTAGTTGGTCCTCTAATTACATTATTTTATATTAAAACCTATTAAAACATGATTAAAAAATTAAAATAATAAAAATAATATCATCATTATTTTTTTAATAAAGATATTATTCCAAAATAAATCACTTTTATAATCACTTTCATCCATTAACAATGGTATGTTCATGTTTGGATTGGTATAACCACCTATTTGAAAAATGATATAAAATAAAATCATAGATGAAAATGAGAAATTAATTACAAATTATATTTGATATAAATAACAAAATAATGGATTTATTCTGGTTATGGGGTGTTAAAAATAATATTAATCTCCTTAATTAAGATACCAATGTCCATTTGTTACAAATCATCAAAACATATTTGTCGCCAATTTAATATATAAGAACCATAAATTTATAAAATATTTTAAAAAATAAGTTATATTAAATTATATGATCTAATAATTATTAAATTCTTTATAAAAATAAATAACAAAATAGTATTATTAATCTAGTTTAAAATAATCAAGATTAATCACACCCGATATTGAAAATATATTATAACTAAATAATATATATAAAGATAATAATTTTAATGAAGTTTATAATTGTTTTAATATATAAATATGGTTATGAAATATATGATTAAGATAGTTATTTTTGTTATACAAGGGGTTATATTGTGATCAACTAAGTGGTAATTCCAGGCAAGGGTTTCATCAATTCAATTTCTGAGTCCTTAGGCCATAATATTTCTTCACTTGAATATACTTTTAAAGCTTTATATGATCATTCCACTACCATATTTTCTATGGTATTTCTTATTTTATTATAGGTTAATTAATTATAAACATCAATAACAACTTATTTAATAAAATGTTTTCCAAAAAAAGTATAACATTAGGAAGAATAACTCCCATTATTTCTAATGAATCATCTATTCCATGTATATGTTTTTTCCTTCAAAAGAGTTTTATTTAATGAAATCAAATTATTATTTTTTATTTTATGGTAGTAATATTTTCCTTTTTATATTTTTTGAAATGAAAATCATTTAACATTTCTAGGATGTGGGTTTTCTTAAAAATGATCTAAAAAGCGTAATAAAGGCATTTATTTTCATTAATTACAACATTGGATTTATTAACATGATTTTTTTTCCTTTCAATAATATTTTATATTAAAATATTTAAAAAAATATTTTGAAAATTCTTCTATTTAGATTATTAGAAATTTTTTAAATTAAATTTTAATTTCACCTTTTATAATGAGGTAAAAAATGTTTTGTGAAAACTTTTGTTTTTTCAGTTCGTTTTCTTTCCATGGTATATATCTCATGAAGTGATGTTTTGATAACAATTTATTCTTTTTTATTATGATATTCTTTCTTTTAGAAAAAGGTATTATTTATATACTATGATTATTTAAGTTCTTGTTATGTGATGTTTTTGAAATTTTTAATAAATCCATTCCTTTTCTTTGTGTCGCGAACCAACCAAGGTCGACCCTGAACCGATCACTTGAGCCGGTCCGAAACATGGCCCGAGAGGCATTCTCGACCCTATTAGGATGGCAACAAGTACCAGGGCATCAAAAGAATAAAATTGGAATGATTTCGCCCAATTAAAATAAATAAAATACTGTAAATAAAAAAATAGGACAACACAAAGTAAATAAATGACACAATAAAGGAAGAATAATCAATAACAAAACACTAACCTGACCAAAAACAAAAACTCCTCGTGACCTTGAGTTTCCCTCTCTAATCCACAACCAAGTCCTGCCCATGATGAAAAAGCTTAAGTCAAACCAGCAACAATAATATAAAAACAGTAAAACACTATAGGCGTGAGTATTAAAACTCAATAGGCGTGCCCAACAAACTATTCCAAATGCACTACCTTTAAATAAAGAATTTAATAATTCTATGTTTGAACTAAATTATATAAAATATGGTTTTCCACACACACATTATTTTCGAAAATGAGTAACAGCCCATTTCCCTTTTTAATTTAAAAACAAGTTTAATTTTTGAAAGGAACAAGTGCATTGCATTTTAGAACATTTTTTTGTGAACAATTTAGAAATCCAAATTTTAGTTGTTAGTCAAAAGGAAAACAACACACAACACACAATACACACTAAGGTAAATGGAAAAAGTGGCACAAAGGTTCCACCAAATGATCTAGACCTCTTAATCACCTGCTACATACAAAGAAACACTAAAGAAATCATGGGTCAAACTTAGGAGCTCGTGAACAATCCAAAACGTACTATACATGTGACTCATCCTGAAGACATGCCTACTCTCGATGAATTCATAACACCCTAAAGCCAGATAATTTCCCTACCTGGCCTGATCGAGGGGCCCAATCCCATAGAAATACTAATAACAAAACATCTATCTTCTATGGGCCACTAGCCAGTGCATAATCTAAAATAGTGCAACAACCTTTCTCAGAAGATTCACTTAATATACCCAATTACCATGTCAATGCATATAATAAAAAGGGGTGAGGAAAAAATGTCAATCAATGAGTCACAATTCACAAACATCACACACAACTCACACAACCAACATACACAAAAGGTCACCCCTGAGTCACCTCAAAGAATGTTTTCAAAAATAATTTATTTTATTAAAGTGCCAAATGGGCCTTAACCAAAATAAAAGAAAAACCTCATTTCCCAAGAGAAACAAAATGCTTTCTCACACATGAGAAGAAATCATTTATCATTAAACCAGAACTAAAACTTGAAATTCCATTAATTATGTTCAAGGGCCAAACATGTATTCTTTCACTATTGTGCATCCACTTATGAAGAAAATATTTCTTGTGTCGTGTATAAAATAAAAAACACTTTTAAAATTGAGTAATTACTCAAAAATTAATTATTTAATACTATTTATTGTTTTTTAAAATTAATAAAATATCAGGCAATTAGTAAATTCTAAATTTAAAAGGCAAGTTTAGTAGGGGACCTACCTCAATTTTCAGCTTGAACACGATGACGCGACACGCCTGGAAAAGGCGCACAAGAAGGCACAAGCTGATGATTGTAGTATCACAGGTTTTCCTTGCCGACACACTGCAACGAACACACAACAACTAAAAACACACAACCACTGACTTAAAACAATTCAGATGAACAAATGGAACACAAAAAAACACTTCGACATGTTTTCAAAACACAACTCATGGCACCTAAATTATTTAATAATCCACTTTAAACTTTAAAAATTATGAAACAATTTTCAAAAAGTATCTCACATCTTTACATAAAAAAACTGATTCAACAAACACATTTTTTTATGAAACTCACACCTACATCCTAATAAAATAGAATATGAACCACATTCATGGTTATGTAAATTAATTTCATAATTTATAAAAATAAATTAAACAACTCAGGATTAGATTTCATAAAAACATATCTAAATTCACATGAAGATGCTATTAGATATAAAATGCAAACTATGTTCATTTAAAAAAACTAAACTTCGCACTAAACTCATTAATCACAAACGTACAAAATTAATTATCCAAGAGAAGAAACAACACTAACCCCACACTGGTGTGCAGGTACGCTCGAATAGTAGGGTTGCGCAAAAAGGAAAACGGTCTGCGCAATGCTTTGGTGGGTGTGGAAAACCACTAATGTCGTCTACATTGGTGCGAAGACCGACACGGTTAATAACGGAGCTGGTCGGAGTAGTCGGGGAGGTCATGAATCATTTCTCAATGATTAGAAGATGAAAAAGGGGTTGCACGGGGACTATACAGCTAAACAAAAGGTTTGCACGATGGTACACTATGGAATCGGAGGCGCTCTTGGCCGGAGGTGCACGTAGTGATAGAAAAGGAGGGTCTAAGGTCTAAGGGGTTCACGCCGGCCAAAAGGGGCTACGTCAAAGAAAACTGGAGGGTAGGGGTTCACCAGACAGAAAAGTGGTTGGTAGGGGAGTTTTTGTCCAGAAAAAGGGAGGTCTTTAGGGCTGCTACATGGTTGTTGACTAGAGCAGGGTGGCGTCGTGACAATCGGGCGGCGAGTGTCGGTTGTTTGGACAACGGATAGTGACCAGGTGCTCACTGATTGAATGATGAAGAGGAATTAATCTGCTGGACAATGGTTTCTAGTAAGAGGCATGAAGGTTGGGTACGGGGTGGCTGGAGCGTGCACGATAGGAGGGTGCTGGACCAGTGGAGGTGGAGCTGGGGGGTCGTCGAACCGGGCCAGGGCTGGGAGGTGCGGGCGGCATGAGGGAGGCAGACCGAGGGAGGTACAGGCATCCGGGTTCTTTCTTGGAGAACCCTACAAGGGAGTAGTCAAGTGTCATAGCTTTTTGGAGGTAGAAGCCAACATCATGGCAGGTGTAGGGAAGGAACAGTATGAGAGGCTGGTGCAGCTTAGGAGGTTGTCGCCAGGGCCTTCTTGCATTGAGTAAGAGTGGGGAGAGGGAGCCGCAACACTACATGGAGATGGTGGCGTTGTATGGGCCGAGTGAGAAGAAAAAAATGGGGGGGGATGCTAGGGTTAGAGGAAAAATAAAAAGAAAAGAAAAAAAGGAAAAGAAAAAAAGAAGGAAAATAAAAGAATAAGGAAAAGAAAAACAATAATAATAATAAATAACAATAACTTTAATATATACTAAAGATAACCCTAATAATAATAATATTCATTATACACAAGATAATAATGATAAAAACTATAATAACAATACCAAAATGATATAAATAATAAATTTAATAATAACTCTTTAATAATAATCCAATATTATTATTCATGACAAATAGTATTATCCTTACTCTGTAAGTTATTTATTTAACCAAAATTTTAATTTTCAACTAATACAATTTATTTTTATTTGTTCTCTTAAAATACCTTAGTCGTACGGTACCCAGACAAACTGCATGACTTCCGTTAGTCGTGCGGTGCCTGCGCACCAGCCTAAAATAATAATAATAATAATATTATTATTTATCATTTCATCTTTAATAATAATTATAAAATTATTAACCAAAATAAAAGTTTTAAATTACAAAATAAACCACAATCTTTACACATTTTTTTGAAGGCAGGTGAATCGTGCCAATGCCTAAGTGGAGCCGCGTGGGGTTTCCAACAGGCACACTGCCCGTGTGCCTGGTGACGTTAGCTGAAAAACACAAACTTTTTTACATAACACAAAAGCTTTTCATTTGGGACTCAACCCAAACCCCAAAAAAATTTTAAGGTCAAAGAAAATTATACAGTAAAACAAAAGATAAGTTGGGGGGTGAAAATTCTCCCCACCATAACGGTTTCTGCCCTCGGAAATCCACAACAAGATCTAGACTCAAAGATAAAACTTATCAAGTGTCACCCCCCTACAAAAGATTATGCACCTCCTGCTAATTGATCCAAACAAGCACCAAACTCCCAATACATGCAAGTTATCCTCAAAACAAGAACACTTTAAGAACTGCCAAGAAAACCCAAAAAGAAACTCTAATACTAACACGGGGAGGCCCAAACGGACTCCTCACCATAAGAATCAAGCCAAACGGAATTTATTGAGACCCGCGATGGGTCTCCCCACCATAAGGTCTGATGAGATTAATCGAACTCAGAGACTTCCTGCAGGGACTAGAAACCCCACCACAGGGGGACGGCCAGGAAGGGTAGGGTCCAACTGATAGATTATCAAAACTACCGTAATCTATATACCAACAATGCTGCACCCTCAGAGGATTAAAAACCACGCTACACATAAGACATAGATTATACCAAGGTATTTTCACACCACTAGGGTCATTCGGACTGCACACCAGCTTCACCCTAGAACCTATGGCTGGATCTATGATGACTGAAGCATCTCCTGCCTCGCATTCAGAATTAAAAAATTTCCAAACATAACACACGAACTAGAGTTTTACTGAATTCAAATAAATTAAAAACAGAGGTGTCAAAGAGGTTCAGCCAAAACCATTATTAAAACTGAATGAAAAGTAACACAAAAAACACTATAAGAGATAACCTCTCTATCCAAGGAAAAATAAAAGGATAAAACCACAAATGGATCCCCAAAAATGGCCCTACTCCTACTAACGGGATGAGGTAAACTTCAATGAGCTAGGTCTGGCTTCTATGTGCTTCTTGGAAACACCTCAGTAGAATCGCAGCAAGTGACCTAGACGTCCACAGGTGTGTTAGGGTCTTAGAGCACTCGGTCAAGTTGGCCTCTTCTGACCTTGATTGCCACACTAATGAAAGATCATGGAGTTACGCTCTGAAGGTGTTGACTGCAGGTCTGAAAGCCTATTAATTCCTCTAGTAGACCCACTAGCATCAGGGCACTTCTCATTCTTCCTCTCACCATCCTCTGCACTGTTTCCCAGGCTAGAGGAGGATTCACCACCTCATGTTCCCCTGCTAACTCAGCTTCAACAAGAAAGGCTTGCCCCAAAACATCTGATAAGGTGGTTAGGTTGAGCTCTTCCATTTTCGATTGTAGTTCAGGTCGAAGTCCAGACTCGAATTGTAGAGCCTTCTCGGGATTGTTTGCAACAAACCATTGGTCATACAGAACTATGTCTGAGAAACATCGATAGAATTCTAGTACTGATTCAGCGCCTTGCTCAAGAAAACACAACTTCATCCTCTCCCTTAGCTTCGTCAACTCAGAGAATTATTGTTGGATGAATGAAGATTTGGAGAATTACCAAGTGAGATCTTCTTGAGGTTTTCTTTGAGACATTGACTTCCACCATTTCTATGTTGGACCTTCAAGCATAAAGGCAGCCAAAATCACCTTTAATGACTTAGGCAACCCAATGAAACTGAAGTTCCTATTAATCATCTGCAACCACTCCTCCCCCTCAAGATAATATTATTGACCACAAAACAGGGGAGGGTTCAACATCCAGAACATGAGGACGTAGTCTATGGGTTGATCAATTAGAGGATTTTCTAAGGGTGGACTACCCGAAGATGCACCTTGGGCATCCATTATACCTTCGTGGGGGTGAACACTAAGGAAAAAGGAAACCAATAGTTTAATCGAAATATGGTCATCTTCATTTTAAACTCAACTTTTCACAACCTCCAAAATAAAACTTTACAAATAGTTTTTTAGAATTAAAGAATACCCCAAACAATTTACCAGGGGAAACTAGTTCCGATGGGTGACTCAGACATATGGTTCGCGGCCAGACGCCAGTCACGCCACCATCCCAAGGAGAACTCCAGGGTAATGTCCCAGGATCCACATGTCTTTCTAGACCCTGAAAGCTCACAGAGGTCACTTTCCCGACACCCATTTCATTTCCCAATATAAAACAATTCAAAAGAACCAAAAAGACACCAGCAACCCGGATATCCCATGGTAACCCAAGGTTCGGAATGAGAAAGGTTTCATGAAATCCTTCCCTTTCCTACACCTCAAGTTCTGAAAATTATACTCCTTCTACCATGACAACCCCAAATAACGATGGGCACCCTGAGAAACAAGGTCAAATAAAAATATGACCACCCCCTCTGATACCATTTTGTCAGGAACCAACCCGGGTCGACCCTGAACTGATCACTCGAGCCAGTCCACGAAATGGCCCGAGAGGCGTTCCCGATCCTCCTAGGATGGTGACAAGTGCCAAGGCATCAACAGAGTACAAATGGGAATTATTTCTCCCAATAAAAATAAATAAAGTAGCAAAAATAAAAAAATAGAACAACACAAAGTAAATAAACGACATGATAAAGAAAGAATAATCAATAACAACACACTAACCTGACCACAACCAAAAACTAGTCATGACCTCAAGTTTCACTCCCCAAACCACAACCAAGTATCTCCTGTGTTGAACAAGCTAAAGTCAAACCTGAAACAAATATAAAAAAACAGGAAAACACTATAGGCGTGAGTATTAAAACTCAGTAGGCATGCCCAAAAAACTATTCCCAATGCACTACCTTTAAATAAAGAATTTTCTAATTCTAGGTTTGAACTAAATTATATAAAATATGGGTTTCCAGATACAATTTATTTTCAAAAACAAATAATAGTCCATTCCCCTTTTTAATTTAAAAACAAGTTTAATGTTTTAAAGGAACAGGTGCGTTTTATTTTAAAACTTTTTTACGAACAATTTAGAAATCCAAATTTTAGTTGTTAGTCAAAAGTAAAACCACACACAACTCACAATTCACAGTAAGGGAAATAGAAAAAGTGGAACATAGGGTATAGCAAACGAACTAGACCTATCAATTGTCTGCTACACACAAATAAACACTAAAGAAAACATGGGTCAAACCTGGGTGCTCTTGAACAATCCAGAACTTACTATACATGTGACTCATCTTGAAGGCATTCCTACTCTCAATGACATCATTACACCCTAATGCTTGATCATCGCCCAACCTGGCCTGATCGATGGGCCTAATCCCATGGCAATAATAATAACAAAACATCCCTCGACTATGGGCCACTAGCCAATGCGTAATCTAAACTAGTGCATCAATCGTTCTCAGAAGATCCACTTATTATACTAGGTTCCCATATCAATGCAACCAATAAAAAGGAGTGAGTCAATAATTTCAATCAACCAATCATGATGCATAAACATCACACACAACCCACACAACCAACGTACACAAAAATATCACCCCTGAGTCACCTCAAATAATGTTTTCCAAAATAATTTATTTTAATCAAGGGCCAAATGGGCCTTAACCAACTTTGAAGAAAAATCGCATTTCTCAAGAGAACCAAAACTCTTTCTCACTCATGAGAAGAAATCATTTATCATTAAACCAGAATTACTCTGGAAATTTTGTGAATTATGTTCAAGGGCCAAATGGGAATTCTTTCACTATTGTGCGTCCACTCATCAAGAAAATATTTCAAGTTTTGTGTATAAAATAAATAGCTATTATTACATAGAGTAATTACTCCAAAATTAGTTATCTAATACTATTTCTCATTTATTAAAACTAATAAAATATTATAAAATTAATAAATTCTAAATTTAAAGGCGAGTGCAGTGGGGGACCTACCTCAATTTGAGCTCGAACACAACTACGCGACATGCCATGCAAAGGCGCACAAGAATTCACAAGATGATGAATGTAGTATCACATGTTTGACATGCCGACACACTACAACAAACACACCCCAACTAAAAACACACAACCACTGACTTAAAAAAGTCCAGAGGAACAAACGGAGCAGAAAAACCCACCTCCACATGTTTTTAAAACACAAATCACACCACCTATATTATTTACCAATCAACATTAAACTTTAAACTTTAAAAATTATGAAACAATTTTCAAAAAGTATCTCACATATTCACATTAATAAAACAGATTCAACGAACACATTTTTTGATCAAACACACACCTACATCATAATAAAACATAATACACACCTCTTTCATGGTTAAATAAATTAATTGCATAATTTATGAAAAGAAATTAAACAACTCAATATTAGTTTTCATCAAAACAAATCTTAATTCACATGAAAATGCTATAAGATATAAAATAAAAACTAAGTTCATTTAAAAAAACTAAACTTCACACCGAAATAAATAATCCCAAATGTGCCAAATTAATTATCCAAGAGAATAAACATCACTAACCTCACCTCGGTGCGCAGAAGCGCTCGAAATGTGGTGTCTCACAAAAAGGAAAATGGTCAGAGTGGTGCTGTGGTGCGTGGGGAAATCCACCAACATCGTCAATGGTGGCACAGAGACTGGCACGGTTGATGACAGAGCCAGTTGGAGCAGTCGGGAAGGCTGGGAAGCATTTCACAGTGATTGGAAGACAACAAAGGGGCTGCGTGGGGACTGTAAGGCCGAAAAAAGGTTCACACAACGGCGCACTACGGAATCAGAGGCGTGCTTGGTCGGAGGTGTGCACAACGATAGAAAGGAGGGAGTGTAGTTGAAGGGCTTCACGCTGACCAAAAGGGGCTGTGTCAGAGTCCACTAGAGGGTATGGGTTCTCCTGACAGAAAAGTGGCAGGTAGGGGAGTTGGTGGTCGAAAAAAGGTAGGCCATTGTGGCTGCTACACTATGGTTGACCGGAGTAGGGCAACGACGCGACGGTTGGGTGGCAGGTGTCGGTTGTGCGAACAAAGGGAGGTGCACGAGTGCACAATGGTCAGTCGGTGAAGAGGGAGTGGCCTGCTGGAAAGGTATTTCTGGTAGGAGGCATGCCATATGGTTATGGGGTGACTAGAGTGCATGCGGCAGGATGGCGCCGAACAGGTGGAGGTGGAGCCGAGGGGGTCGCCACACTGAGTGAGAGCTGGGAGGCACAAGAAGACGGAGGGAGGCAGACTGAGGGAGGTGGGGGTATCTAGGTGTGTACTGGGAGAACCCTACAAGGGTGGAGTCAGGCATCACAGCCCCCTGGAGGTGAAATATGGCATCACGGTATGTCTAGGGAAGAAGGAGCATGGGAGGCCAATGCAGCACATGAGGACGTCTTCGAGGCCTACTCACGCTGAGTTAGAGAGGGGAGAGGGAGCCACAACACAACATGGAGATGGTAGCACTGTTTGGTCCGAGTGAGAAGAAAAAAATTGGGGGGTTCCACTAGGGTTAGAGAGAAAATAAGAAGAAAATAATAAAATAGAAAAGAAATCAAATAAGGAAAATAAAAGAATAAAGAAAAGAAAAAAAATAATATATAACAATAACTTTAATATATACTAATGATAACCCTAATAATAATAATATTAATAATACACCAAATAATAATGGTAAAATCTTTATTAACAATACAAAAATGATAAAAATTATAAATTCAATAATAAAAACTCTTTAATAATAATCCAATATTATTATTCATGAAAAATAGTATTATCCTTACTCTGTAAGTTATTTATTTAACCAAATTTTAAATTTGTAACTAATACAATTTATTTTTATTTGTTCACTTCAAATACCGTATCCATACAATACCCAAACTAACCGCATGAATTCTGCTAGTCGTGTGGTACCTACACACCATTCTAAAATAATAATAATAATAATAATAATAATAATAATGTTTATCATTTCATATTTAAAAATAGTTATAAAATTATTATTAATAATAAATGTTTTAAATAACAAAATAAACCACAATATTAACTCATTTTAATTTTCCAAAGGTAGGCAAATCATGCCAATGCATAAGTGGAGCCGCGTGGAGTTTCCAACACATGCTATGCCAGTGCACCCATTGAAATTAGCTGAAAAATGTGCACTTGTTAACATAAATAAAATGTTTTTCGTCTGGGACTCAACCTGACCCCCAACGAAATTTTAAAATCCATAGAAAATTTAAAAATAAAATGAAAGATATGTCGGGTTGTGACACCATGGGTTCTTTAAGATATGATGATGATTGATTTTAAGTGTCACACATTAGTATGGATGATGATGGGGGTGTCATATATTATCCTCTGATGCATTAGTTTAGGTTTATTTCTCAGGATATACTCATATACATATTTTTGTTTTTCACATAGTCTTGGGAATAATGAGTTTACTCACATTTTCAAGAGTTGACACAATGAGTTTTTTTACAACATAATTGTTATTATCAGTTATCTCAAAATGGTTTTCCTATAATTATGGTTGTTCCACATTTCTATGTTTTATATCATGTTATACCACATTTTCAGGATTCATTTCATCTTCCTGAAATGTAATGTTATCATTTTATTCTTTTTTAAAGCATTTCACACTCTAATGTCATGATCACATGTTATATGATTATTGAGATGTATTTTAATAAATTTCATAGATTTTATACTTAATGATCTTTTTATGATCTTATTTATCCCTATCATGTTTTATCATTATGATACAAAGTCTCATGATATTTCATTAATATATTTACCCCTTACTCATGTTCCCCTTTATGTTTATGATATGATACATTATGATAAGCCTTTACTTTTTAAGCATCCTTGCAACACCATGTTATGTTAGTTTAAAAATAATATTCTGTACTATTTCATGTTCTACACAAAATACCAAGCTTAAAATGAATTGCAGAATAATATTAAAATACTATTATTGAAATATGACTGTTAAAACCAAGCCATTAGTTTAGGGAGTATGAAAAATATTAGTAGTATTATGAAATATATGCAAGGATGTTTTCATTAATATAAATTTAATGATTAATTTATAGGAAATAATTACTTAATTTTTATAAAAAGATCATATAATATTCATGGATATATTTTCCAGAAAACTGTTTCATACCAATAAACCATTTTTATAAAAGTAAATAATGTTAATGATAATATATAAATGATTTTAATGAAATTAATATATAAAATATTAAATAAAATAAATTAATATCATCTAATTGAACTTTCTAGATAAGGAGTGACTATAAATTTGTTATATATTTCAACAATATATTTTCTTGAAAAGTGGTTTTTATTATATTTTAGGAATAGATATTATGATTAATTTATAACACCTTTAGAAATTGTATTTGATAAAATGGTTATCATTTTTGAAATAATCATGTAAAAATAATATTTAGATAATATTTTTTTATTTTTAAGAAATATTTTATATTTGGGTGAATAGAGAAAACTACCGATTTAAAAAAAACTAGCATATATTTAATTTTTTTCAATGTAATTATAATTTCAAATTTTGTTATTAATTTTTTTTGATTTATTAGAAATTTTATTTTATTAAATTTAATTCAATTCATTTTAGGGGAAATAAAACTATACCTAGTTTTGGAATAGAATACTTTTTATGTTTAAATCATGATTTTTTCTAAAATTCGGATATATTTGTGTTTTGGAAACATATATTAAAATTTGTTTTAACAAATTATAGAATTTGAGTACTGGAAAATTGATTCCGTATTTGGGATAAAAAATTTCAAAGAGTTTTATAAGTTCAATTTCATTTCTAGTCATAACAAATAGTATCCAAGGTATATATTTATCACCACATTAAAGGTTAAAATAAGTTTGAAGTGTCAAATCAATGGTTAAAGGATTAAAATATCATAAATAAACATCCTAAAATGGGTTTATGAGGTTATGATAAACCTCTATTAGTATTGACCACATTAAAAATTAAATTTGGATCCATTTTTCATGAATACGACTTCCCTTTTTATATTTATTAATGCATATTTTTAATATTGTCACTCTCTTTCACTTATTATATTTTTACAATAAGGACACAGATAAAAATATTATATTAATGAATCTATATGATAAAATATATCTTAAATAAACTATGCTCATGGTAGTAATTTTTATAATTTTTAGTGATGAGATAATTACGAAGAACGCTTATACATAATTGATGATATTGTTGTGCAAGCGTGTAAAAGATCAATGTAAAGAGTTTCAAAAATAATAAAATTGATGAATTTTGGATAAGTTAGAGTCTTGAACTTTTTTATGGATAAAAAGAAAATATAATTAATTTTTTAATTATTCAAATTCTATCTCAAATGTAATCCTTGTGTTTTTAAATTCAAATTATGAGAATAGTCTCAAAACAGAATTTAAATGGAATTTCATAATTAAAGATTATTTTTAAATCATTTTAAAATCAAAAAAATCCTATAATAACTTAGTTGTATGGGAATGTTTTGAGGATATCATAAATGATCCATATATACATATACCACTTTTAATTTTTCAAATTACTTTTATGAACCTTATAGATTAAAAAATTTGTTACTAGGGGTAAGGTTGAAAGGGGTAACGATGGGGTTATTATAGGTGATAAGGTTCAAAATGACACATAAACAAGTATAAATTTAATTTTTATTTATTTTTCTTATATTTGAATATATAGTACTTTAGACCCATTTGACATGGGTTATATATATATATATATATTAATATTCCATGTATTTACAAAAGTGCCACCCACCTAACTTATAGATGATCGTATACTCTCCAATACCACACACAAATATTAAGACACATATCTCACAAAAATATACCTAGTTATATTTCCAAAATTCCTAACAATGTCCAAGATTTTTTTGTTCTTATCAAAAGACCAACCTATGATAATTAAAGTGTAAGCCAAAAGTGATTTTTTAAAGAGTAGGTATAACCGTTAACCAAGTGATTTCAAGTTTATTTATTCCTCCACCTAATTCAAATATTTTATAACCATGATGATATGATCAAATAAGTATTTTAAATTTAATTTAAATGTTAAATTTTTGATGTTATTACCCTTTTCTATCTCTTTATCAATCCTATGGGGACTGAAAACATCACTTGTGTGTATGTGTGAACTACCACCTCCATGAAGAGACAAGTTTTAGTTTTCATCACTTCCTAAAAAGTATGGTTATTATTAATTATTTATGGATGTAATTATGATTCTATAAATATAGGATATTATTTAATTTTTTACCCTTATATTTGTTGGACAGTGATAAGATCCCTCATGCTTATATATGGATTACCTCTTCCAGAAAGTGAAGTGATTCATTTTTCGTGTTTAAATTTCTTGATTTGTTATAAAATTGTATTTAATATAGAAAATTTATAATTAACCTATGATTAATATTTTTTATATTATGGAAAAATTATATCTAATACCATGGTAGACCAACCAATGTTGTTTTTGGATTATGAACTGAACATCCTCAAAATGTCCGATATGAACACAATCAATTTAGTAACTATATAAGAGATTTTAATAAATGAAATAAATTGGAAAATGACAAAGGAATAAACTTGAATAATGATATTAATGAAGTTAATAATTAATATTTGTTTTTTATAGACAATTAAAATATTGTATGTGGTGAAATAAACTTGAGGTAAGAGATTTCTCATCTCAATTTCTTTTCAATGAGAATCATTCCATATTCACCATAAGATTTATTTTATATTGTGTATATAACTCCATATGGATTTATTTCAATATAAATTTAGTAAAATTCAAGTGGCTTATAAATTGTTTTCAAGTTATCTCCTTCAATGATATTTTTATTAAAAGGTTACCAAAGTGGTATGATATTTTTATTTAAAACCATATGTTAAATTATTCCTTTTAAATATTTTTCTTAGGTCAATGTTCTTAAAAATTATTTCAACAATGTTCTTATTTATGATTCAAATATTATTAAATATAAATTTAATCTACTTTTTTTATATGTTTTTAAAAAATAGTCATTTTAATGTTTTCTGTATGGGTCACTTTTAACCCATTTTTCCAAAGTGTAAAATAATGATTTTAATGTATAAACCATGTAAACATTTTCTAAACACCATGTAATTTCTTAATTTTCAAGAATCATATATGATATTAATTGGTTTTTTAAAGAACATTCATCTCGCTTTTTTCTGATAATTTTTAGTTTTTCAATGTTTTAAAAATAAAAGTATATTTCTTCTCATTTTTATAAGATAATTGAAATTGGTATTAATTATTTGAAAAAAAGAAAATTTTATGGTTTTTATGATATAATGCGAAATTTATTACATTTTGTGATTTTAGAAAATGATACTTGGAAATTATTTATGAATTTGGGAAAGGGGTATGAACATAAAACATTATGATACTATGTTTTTTATATGATGTGTGGGTCTGTTAAATCCTTTGAATGCATTAGGTAAATCTATAGAGTATACAAATATAAATCAACACAAAGAGAATTTTGGTGATTTTAACTTATAAGAAAGTACTCCGTTGAAGTTATATAGTTAACTAATATAAGTTAAACCAAAGATATCATTGTAATCATCCTGTTAGGTGATTCCATGATGAATTTATGATGCCACATGTTTCCAATGTGTTTAACATATACTTAAATATGGAGTTTCCTGGATATATTTTTATTTTAAAATCCAATCAATTATTTTATGATATAATGTAATTTTTATCATATTATAAAGTAAAAAAGGTTCATTATCATGGAAAAACCTTCATGAATTATTATTTTGGCTTTATGATTTAGTAATAAATGTTTTATGAAAAAAGTTAAGTAAATAAGTTTATTTCAAGATTAAGTATGTGATTATTTTTGTACCTATAGTTATTATGAGGAAAAGGAAACTTATATAAGTAATTTTATGGTTTTAAAATTATTTTTAATGATCCTGAACCCAGTGTCCAAGAGTTAGTGATTACTTTATTACATTGGCTCTAAATACATGTAATCGTATGCTAATGTATTTATTAGTTTTCTATCATTGTAAAACTAGATACATACTGGAGTTTCACAATACAATTGAAAAGATAAAATACAACACAATATTTTATTTTAAAACACTGTAGTCCCCTTAAGAATATAACTTCATATCAACCATAAGACAATTCATGGTATCCTGGGGAAAAGAAACATAAGAAAGGGGTGAGATCAGATTCTCAGTAAGGTTATGTGTATAAGAGAAACTAAATATTACACATATAATATAAAACGAATAAATGATGATCAAATAATTACATATGAATAATCTCATGAGCCAAAAAATTATCCTTGGATGTAATATAAAATTAAATAATGAAATGGTCATCAATAAATAATTTTATAATTATGGAATACATAATTCCAAACATCTGAAACTAACCTAAGAGGCCTTATTTAGACATCTAAAAATACAATCAAGGTATTATTCCATTAAATCTATATAAACGGGTAAGGACTTAGCAAAAACCCATTCTAGTTTGTCTAATGAGACCTACCGGTACATCAAGGGGATATAGTGGGCCCCACCCATCACTTACTAATCCCAATGCATTACTAATATGAAAATAGAAAAAAATAATCAACCTAAACATTCATATGTGAAATATATCATATTAAATATTGATTTTTTTCCCATAATCATAAACCATCTATAGTAATATAGAAAATGACATCAAAGTAGTATATCTCCAGTTTAAATGATCATAAAATATCCAGAAAAATAATAAGGATTGTATCATTACAACATATCCCCAGTGGACTGTAATTAAAATATGGTTTTTTTCATGGATGTATAGAAATACCATAAAAATTTTATTAAAAACATTCTTGAAGAAAATGACCTTTTCAATTAGAAAATCACTTAAAAAAATATAAATTTTGAGAATAATAGGGAAAATTTTCTATTTAAAATAATCAAGAAAAACTATAGAAAATTATTTAGAAAACATTAATGGTCATGAAGGTAAGAAATTATATTCATGGAATATATGTTAAGAAAACAATTTTTTTCACATTTCTTATAAATCTTCCATGACACCTCATTCAGAATAGAACAAGAAAGTTCCTTTTAATTTTTTGTAGTAAAAATTCAGAAATGGGTAGAAATTTCTTTAATAAATAACTTATAGTGTTTTTAAAACTTTTTGAGCATATTGATTTTTGAAAAAATGAATATGGAGGAAAAAGTGTGTTTGACTAAAGAGAGAAATTAAGTCAACTTTTAAAAAAATAGAAAATACACTTCCTCAATCATATTACATAGAATAAAGATGTAAATGGGATTATTTCTTGAAAATTTCATTAATTATCAGATTATAATAACACATATTATGTTTAATATAGAAATATAAAGCAATTATCCCTAGAGAAACTTAAATATAAATAGTATAGAAAATTGATGAGATTGTAAAATAAACCCTTACCTAAGCTTTAAATTTCTTGTTATGTATTCAAATCTTCTATATAATAAATATATATTTATTATACATTGTGTAATGGACGGGACCTCCCCAGTCCATTACTTTTTCAAAATCCAATGATTGGGGTGTTCTGGGAGGCAACGATGACTCATTTCAAGAGTTTACCAAAATTTGAGATTTTACAATGGTATGGAGTGTTTGGGACTTAGTTTTGGTAGCTCATTATTGGTAGGTTGGGGGTGTCGGTAGGTCAAGGAATTGGTAGGTTGAGGTGTTAGTAGGTCGAGGAATTAGTGAGTCAGGGTGTCTATGAGTAAGGCCGTCAGTAGGTTGAGGAGTCGATAGGTTGAGGTATCAATAGGATAGGGTGTCGATGAGTTAGGGAATATGTGAGTCAGTGTGTGGGGAGGACAAGGCGTCGATAGGTCAAGGTGTCAGTAGGTCAGGTGTCAATGAGTCAGGCATTAATGTGTCGCATTGGTGACTCGCTGTTGGTGAGTCGCATCGGTGGCTCAGCGTCAGTGGCTCATACCTCGGTGAGGCAGGCATCAGCTATTCAGTATTAGTGACTCGTATTGGTGACTCACCCATCGGTGAGTCATTTACAATTTTTCCAATTTTTCAAGTTTCTCCCCTCTAATATTTTATTTGACATAAATTGAGTTTAAATCCCTATTTGAGAATTTATAAAGGAGTTTAAAAGGGTATTAAATATATATTTAATATCACAATGCTCTGAGGACTTTTAAACAGTCAGAATGGATGGTCTTGACCATGATCTGACTTTAATGGCCCTTGAAACCGCTTCCCTTCCATTGATATTGGATCTGGATTTTCTAAAGCCGAGATCCTGTGTTCCTTTGGATCCTTCCCTTTCCTCTTCGTGTACCCAAAACCTTTCTTCCCAGAGGAGTCGCATCTGTATTGTATTTGTTGATTCATTTTTACTTGGATTATTTCCTACTACTTTCATGACCCCCTATTTTTGTCGCAAGGAGGAATTATTGATACTCTATTGTTCGAAGTTCGGATCCTTTCACATCTCTTTTATTTGTGTATCATGCAGGGTGGGTGTAATGATGTATTCTTGTGGTTATGATTGAAACAAATTTAGTGAAGATAATAAGAAGTAATAAATGAGGGGCTGGGAAGATGGTGATGGTTATCACTTTGTTTTATAAGTTATCCTTGATCTATGTCATGTTTTGTAAGGGTTGTATGCCATCTGAAAATCATGGTTGTTGGTGTCCCTTTTTCACAGTTGTATGACTTATGAATATTTTTTGTTGTCTCTGTATTGAACATCTGAAATATGGAAATTTTATTAATAACATATATTCAATTAAATATATGGTTGCACTAGGATCAATCTTGTTCTGTAATCACCCCTTAATAATGAATGTTGAATTAGGGAATGCGGGTTACTAAAACAGAATACGCCTTACTGTTTGGTGTTGCTCTGTGCTTTGTATGGTTCTTTCGACCCTTTGTTTCATGATGGTCATGGGGTGCTATGAATGGGAGTGTGTTTATGAGTACAGGGTGGTACAAGGGGTGTGATGGAATATCGGGTTGACATATTGGTTGATTGTGGAATGGATGAACTTGTTATGCAGTGGGACTGCATCTAGGTAGTGGTTGGGAAGAACGGATGCAGGTTTGGGTTGTTCTATGTTTATATTACTGGCTTTTTTGGGTGTGGTTTTATTAGGTATATGGGATGTTGAGTGTGGTAATGATGAGGTGTGTTGATGGTTTTCTTATTGAGAGGAATGAAATAGAAACATTACTTTAATGAATGATGGTGGTAATAGTTGAATGGGTGTTCAAGAAAGGGGAGTGCATAGTGGGACTATAATATGGTTGAGTTTTTTTGTTTTTTTAGATGTGGTGATTTTTAGGTAGCGAGGCCACCAACAATGGTTAAGGAAGGAAAATTTTGAAGAATTATGGTGTTACCATACATAGTCCATTTTCCCAAATGTTTTTAGAGAATTTTTTGAAGTTAGTGTGGGTCATGCTGTTACATGTGGTGTGCTGTGTTTGGTAGTTTCCTGGCTTTGGATTGAATATTTAGAAAATTATTAATAGGTTCAAAGTGATAAAATGTTAGGCAGTTTCATTTTATCATTACGTAAGTTACCATTGTTCATGGTGATAAATGCATGTAGGGTTGGTTGTAAGGGTAGTTTTATGTGGGAAATTTGATTGTTTTGAAAACACATAGGTTGGGTTGAGTGTTTTGTATACACACACACACACACACACACACACACATATATATACTTGTAATTATTTTTTATTTCTATGAACACCCCCGTATGTTGAGAACTACCTTTTGAACACCCCCATTGTTATTCGTGAGGTGTCCATTCCAAACATCCCAGTGGGAGGATGGGTGATAGGTTATTGGCTCTTCTCTTCTCCCTCTTCTAATCATTGGTAGCCCTAGAATCCTTGGGTAGGTTGTGATGCAGTTGTGAGGCCCAAGTGTTTGCGGGCGAGGCGTGCTTCCCAGGTGTCATTAAGATGAGATATTTTGTACTTACCCAGGTGTATTTGAGATGACATATGTTGTACTAGACCATGTTTCTTTGGGATAAGGTTTTGGTTTGGAGGCCCAGGTGTCTGCGGGCGGGATGTGATGTGGTATGTGGCCCAGGTGTGTGTGGGAAAGTTATGACAGTGGGGCTTAAGGAAGATATTGGTAGCATCTAGATTTTCTCCGTTAGGGATGAGTAGTTAACTAGTGGGAAGTGGTGTGGGGTACCCAAATATCAATGTGGTTATTATTTACATTACATGAATTTCATTATTTGGTGAGAGTTCCTTGGTGACATTAGGGTGGATAGTATACCTTGTTAGGTGCTTTTTAGTTTCTGCTATTTTTCTCAAAGGGACATTAATATGATTCTCACAGCTGTTCTTGAGAGTCTCGGTTTTTCCTACTAAATATACTTTCATTCTCACACTACTTATATAAAACTATTTTCAGGTTTCTAGGTAGATTATACGGACTGTGCTGGACCTTACTAGCTCGGATGTTGGGACAGTTGTTGTTTTGCTGGTTAGTTTTGTTCTTTTTGTAATTACTTGGGAGATTTTAATTGTATTTTCTATAAGTTTTAAATTGAACATGCATTTGGGGTTGATTTTGGCTTCTTATATATATATATATATAAGTGTGTGTGTTTGTGTGAGTGTGTGTCTTGGAGTTGTTTTGAGGTTGATACATCTTATATACTGATATTAGTTACTATAAAAATGATAATACCTCCCATTTTTTGGATATTGAATATACTTGGTGATTCTCACTACCCTAGGGCCAATTGGAGGCAAGACTCAGGGATCATTATATCTTTTTCATCTTGAAGAAGGAAAGTCATGACACTTTTTATCCCTTCCTGCATCTTGAAGAATGAGGGTCGTGAAAGAATTGTACCATAGGTGATAGTTGAGATGCATGATGGTGTTTGGAGTTAGGCATAGTGAGGATTTCATGGGATGGTAGGGAAACAATGTTTGGATATCTTGGAGTCTGACATAGGCCATGAAAGACAAGATTGGAAATGGGATTTTAGGGCCCCCGTGATCTGATGCAAGGACCTTGAGCTTACCGAACAACCAAGTGAGGGTACACTATTTATGGGTTGGAGACCCTTGGGAAGGTACATGCATCATGATGATTTGTTTTCTTGTTGATTTTGGGAAATAAAAAAATTACTTAAAGTAATTCTAAATAAAATATTGTACTACTCGGGATTAGAAGATCCTTGTTTACTTTTAGCTATGGCACCCGGTCATCGTCTGCATGTGATACGAGAAGTGCAGACTCAGTAGGCTGATCCGACCGATTGATAGAGGGTTTATCCAGAGGATGAGGACAACCAATGGTATAAGACGATTCATAATTTCCAGCGAAAGACACTTGGAAAGTACAAAGACAACATTTTAGATACAGAGATGTAGAGTTGGCTAGATGTGCTGGTGATCACTTTCAACTTGATCCAAGATCTGATGGAGTACTGGGTTCTACTAACGGTTAACTCTATGTGTGGTGTTGTGTGTTAGTGGTGGATGTTCTATTTGGGGGAGAGGATGAAGACCAATGTTATGTGAGTCAATTTTGAGAAGAGTTCCAGGAAAAATTTCTTTCCTTAACAATGAAGTATGAGAAGAGATAAGAGGTACTCTCCCTCTAACAGGGGAGTATATCAGTATGGGATATGGGGATCAAGTTGAAGGATGTCCTTTGTTTTGCTATAGATACCTTTCTGGATGACGAGTCTCAGTCCAGACGCATAGAGAAGGCATTCCTTCCTTCCCTCCAGTATGCGGTTTCTCCCTTCACCTTACCAAAATACCTAGAGGTCCAGAAGAAGGTTGAGGTAGTTGAGATGATGCACTTACCTGGAGGTATACCAAGAGATTATAACTAGTAGGGTTCTATGAATGGAAAGTATTCTAGTAACATGTCTCAGGTGCTAGGGCCATTAAGGTTTCAGTTAGTAGGGAGTCGACCTTAGCAGTTTCAGTCTCTACCTTCTGGTCCTCATAACTTTTACATAAGATTGGGTCCGAGTAGTTTCACTTATGTAGGCTGTGAGAACCTTCAGCATCTGTGCGAATTTTGATATTAGAATGGTGGAGGTGGTAAGTTTTAGTGACGACCTCAACAGTAGTTGTTGGCTAGGCTATTTCAGTAGTAGGGACAACAGGCTCCTACTCCAATGAGAGGTGATGGAGCATGCATAGGTCTACCGCAGGGTGTTCCTTAGGGACGAAGACTCATGAGTGGTCAGGGAGGTGTTTGAAACTAGATGCGAAGAGGAGATGGGCATCATCAGCTGCACGTCCTAGAGGCATTAGTTCCAATGGGGCCAGGATTCATTCGAGGAATGATCAGTGTGTTCAATAATATTTATTATTTATATTTTGATTTAGGAGGTTCACAATCCTTTATTGTGATCATTCTAGATCATGTTGTGGGAAAAAACATAGATATTTTTTCCTTTCCCATGGTGTTTATTACACCATTCATAGGTTTGAGAATCATGTTTGAAGTTTGTTTAGGATGTAGATTGGTGTTGGGGCTACATTAATCCTGTGGGAATATTTTTTGGTCACAAATGAAACAATAGGATGGTATACTTGGAACCAAATAGTTATACTATGATCATTATATTATCAACTACTTCTGTAGAATATTCTTGTTTCAGATGAGGATGGACAACATGTGGTTTTCATTGGCGAGTAGAGTTGTCTGATGGGGAATCGGCATGTGGAATGCTTTATTTCATTGTTAGAAAACCTGGAAATGGAATAGAGGGATGCTGATATGGTGTGGGTTTTGAGATATTTATGAGAGTTCTCGGATGTTTTCCCTGAAGAGGTTATGACTATACGCCCTTGATGTGATGTTGAGTTTAGGATAGACTTACAACCCAGTGCCAGTTTGAATTTGATAACTCCTTATTGGATGGAACCTTCTAAGCTGTAGGAGTTGTGGATTCCGATTGATGATCTAAGGAAGAAGGGATTTATCCAACCCAGTGTGTTGGCCTGTGGTGCTCCGATCATGTTTTTGAAGAAGGAATATGGTGGTCTAAGGATATGTATAGACTACCAGAGATTGAAGATGGTAATGATCAAGAACTGTTACCCTCTCCTGAGGATAGATGATATTTTTGACTTATTGAGGGGATTAATTTCGTTTTCTAAGATTGATCTATGGTCTAGGTATAACTAGTTATGGGTAAATGAGGGTGACATCTTGAAAACTACATTCAGGTGAATGTATGGGAACTTCGAGTTCATGGTAAAGTCATTCAGTGTTACGAATGCACTGGCCATGTTCATGGGACTTATAAAATCTATATTCCCTGAGTTCCTAGACATGTTTGTCTTTATATTCATCGATGAAATCCAGATCTACTCAAAGTCATAGGAGGAGGATACCGAGCATCTTATAACTATCTTGGTGGTTATTTAACCCCACCATATCTATGGGAATTTTTCCAAGTGTAAGTTTTGGACTTGGGAGATCCACTTCCTTGGACATGTGGTGTCTCATCATGGGGTAGTAGTGAATACATAAAAGTCGAAGAGATTGTTTCTTTGGAATCCCCCCAAAATGTGGAAAAAGTGTGTAGTTTTTTTGGTCTAACAGGATATTACCGGACGTTTTAACCCAATTTATCTTGAGTAGCAGCTATATTGACGGATATGAACCAAAAGGATTGGGCCTTTTTATGGAGTGAGCAGTGTCACACATCTTTTATCCACCTGAAAGGGAAGGTGGTCAGTTCTCCTATGCTCCTATTTCCAGAGGAAGGGGTGATTTTTGATATGTTTTGTGATGCTTCCTATCTGGGCATGGGATGTGTGCTGATGCAGTAGTGAGGAGTGATCTCTCATGGGTATAGGTAGTTATGTGCCCATGAATGTGACAATTCCTCCCATGACCTGAGTCTTTCAGTGGTCACGTTCTCAAAAAATATGTGGTGAAATTACCTCATTGTAGAGCGCTATGTGGTCTTTACAGATCACAAGAGATTGAGGTACATCTTTTCCCAATGATATATGAACTTATGATAACATATTTGGATGGAGTTTCTATAGGATTAGGATTTTTATACCCCCTACAAGTCTGTAAAGGGTAATTTTGTGGTTGATTCTTTGAGGAGGAAGTCACATAATGAGGTGGTTCGGGAATCTTTGAACACATGGAACGAAATATAAGAGTTGGATTCATTGAACTTAGATGCAGGAATGGAAAGTGGCAAAGGATATCTATTTTAGATGACAGTGCATTCATCTCCCAGGTAGAAGGTGGAAGAGTCTCAATGGGGAGACTCAGAGGCAGAGGTAAGGCATGATCAAATTAACCAGGGTGATGTTATGGATAGATGGTTAGATAATGGTTAGAATCATATTTTGTTTTATGAGAAGCTGTTTGTTCTACTATCAATGCATGAGGGAGTTCTCCATGAGTTTTATAGATCACCCCTAGCGGTAAACCCTAGTGTTTCGAATATGTACTGTGGCTTAAGGGAATAGTTCTGGGGGCCCGAGATGAAGTGGGCAGTAGAAAATTTTGTGGCAAAGTTCCTAGTGTTCCAAAAGGTGAAGTATAAGAACCATGTTATTAGTGGTTTTTTGTAACCCTTAAATATCCCTAAGTGTAAGTGGGATGACATCTCAATATATTTTGTCACATGGTTATCTGGGGCTTAGGGGGGATGTGATGCAGTATAGTTAGTAGTGGATTGGATGATGAGATCAGATTATTTCTTAGCGATCATGGAGTCAAGCGTAGTGGATACCTTAGCCTAGAGGAATGTAGATGTGGTGGTGTGATTACATGGGGTTCTGGGATCCATCGTCCTAGATCGAGAAATTATTTTTACCTTGTGAGTTTGGAGGAGATTGTAGCCTGCTTTTGGAAATCAGTTATGCCTCAACACTACTTTTCACCATCAAAGAGATGGGAAGATACAGAGGACCATCTAGATGTTGTAGGAAATGTTGCAAAATTGTATTTTGAACTTTGGAGGATCATGCGTAAGACAATTTCCATTGGCATAGTTTGCCTACAGTAATAAATATCACTCTACCAATGGCATGGCTATGTTCGAATCATTATATAGAAGGCCATGTCATTCACCTTTGTGCATGATGGAATTTGGGGAGGTAGTTTTCCTTGGTCCGGACATGGTGCATAGTATGACCGAGGAGGTGCATCTTGACTGTGAGAGTCTAAAGGCAGCATAGGACTAGAAGAAGTCGTAGTCCGATTGTAGGAGAAATCCTTTGGATTTTATGGTCAGGGACCATGTGTTCATGAAGGCTTCACCTCAACATGGTAATTGGAGGTTCGGTAGAGGGGGGACACTTTTTCAATGTCTCATTGAACCATTCTAGGTGTTGGGACAAGTTGGTGATGTGGCATACCAGTTGGTATCACCACTGTAGTTGGAGAGCTTCAATGACATATTTCTTGTCTCCCAGCTTCGTCGATATCTTCACGATGACTCCCATGTCATTGATTGAGGAGAGTTGGATATAAAGGATAACAAAAAATTCATGGAGTGGCAAGTAGAGATATAGGATCATCCAAAGAAAGTTTTACGTGGGTAGAACATTCCATTGGTTTGCGTGTTGTGGTGTTATCATGTCTTGTAGGATAGTACATTGGAGCGATAGACACAAATACATGCCTAGTACTTTGAGTTATTTTGAGTTTTTCTTTTGTGTTTTTATTTCTAATGTAGTTGTTGAACCTTGTTTGTTATGAGATGGGTTGCTTCCTTATTACATATTTTGTGATGAAGTTATAACATGTGAAAAGTGGGAGACCAAATTCCTATTCAAGATGCATTAGATTAGATGCGATTAAACATGTACAGGCGAGTCAGTGCCTCCCAGAGTGAATAGTATCTTGACATGGAGGAAGGAATTCTCTAATTCATATGTATGGAAAATTAGTACATGTGTGGGTATCTTGTGGATGTCTAGGTTATCATATAAGGTAGGACGTGTTCTTGTATGTTTAGGTTTAACTCCATCTTTCGAACATTATGGGGTGGTTTATCCTTTAGAGGTATCTTACAGGTGGTTGTTAGGACCCCTCTTTCTTCTGGATTTGGTTTTGAATTCCCATGGGAAATAATTATTTGAGATATATCTAATGAAATGGCCCAAACCTCCCCGATTCATTATTTTTGTCAAAATCCAGTGTTTGGGGGGATTTGGGAGGCAATGGTATCTCATTTCAAGAGTGTGCCAAAATTCTTATTTTTCCAACATTGGACGCGTTAGTGACTCAGCCTTGGTAGATCTACATTGGTAGGTTGGGTTGTCAGTAGGTTGGGGTGTCGGTCGATCAGGACATCAGTAGGTCAAGGTATCTGTAGGTCGAGGCGTCGGGGAGTCAGGGCATTAGTAGTTCGGGCATTGGTAGGTCTAGGCGTCAGTAGGTCGAGGCGTCGGTAGTTCGGGGCATCGGTGAGTCAGGGTATCGGTGAGTCCGGGAATTGGTAGGTTGAGGCATGGGTATGTCGGGTGTTGGTGAGTTAGGCATTAGTGAGTCATGTCGGTGACTCCCATACAGTGAGTTGTGTTTGTGTCTTAGTGTCAGTGTCTCATCTGCTGGGGAGTCAGGCGTCAACAATACACTATCGGTGACTCAACCATCATTGATACGTGTAACACTCCAACCCCTCTATACTGGAGCTGGTGCATTATCTGTTATATTTTCATGGTTAGAAGGAATGTAAATACCAAAGTAATTATTATTTTTTTAGTCTTGAATAAACTAGATACATACATGTAACTCAAATTACATTGGGAAAGGTTACAAAAAACAATACATAAAATAAACTAAAAACTGCATCCACAAGAACTCAATAAATGATATCCTCTTTATCAACTGTTATAGGTAAACAATGAATGGGGTGAGCTCAAATTCTCAGTGAGGGTTACAAATGGGGGAAGCATGAATCAATAATAACTTAATTGTAAACAATTTTACATAATCAATATGGCATGGTGAATAAATGAAAAACTCACGCCATTAATAAACTGAGAATGAAACTGCATCCATAAATTTTTTCATATTGAAAACCCCATGTATAGTAATAACAGATAATGAATAACTAGAATGCTTATTAATTGGAGGTCATGTAACTAGAACATGATACCATAATACCATAAAAACAGTTTAGTTATGTGGGTAGAAACCTGTCTAATTTTAAGAAACAAACTCAAAGGGTTTGTCGCCAAACTGATTTGTCTCATGAGACCTAATAATGCATCGAGGGGATGAAGCAGGCCCCACCCTCTACTATATTTCCAAATAATTATTTATAAATAGATCCAACACAATATAAATATTCAATTACAATATCCGTATAGAATATAGGATATAGATTCATCAATATTTTCAAAGTCAAAACAGCATTCAAAATAAATACCACATGTAAAATGGCATACGACTTAATCAATAATCATATCCATGATATGAAAATATAGAAATTTAAATGGAATATAATTTCAATTGAAAATTAATCTGAAATGGGAAGTAGGTACATCACATAAGAATGATTATATGTACAATACAAAGGAAGTCAAAACAAAGTGAAAATTGAGAAAAATATTCATACCACATTGTAATCAATTGAGTCGTATGAAAAAAAGTTAATAACCACCAAAATAATCATAGAATACCGTGAATATAAGGATAATAATTTTTCTATATATCAAATGTAAGTACACCTATACCCCATATAAGAAATAAGTGTTGAACAATGAAAATCCCACAGAATTGAAAGTGAGATGAGAAAACCCCTTACAAACATTTTTGCATGGTAACCAGTGTTCTTATGAGGTCTTAATGAGAGGTAAAGAGGTATCCCATTATTTATATATCATAAGGTATTTATGGGGAAGGTTCGAAAACATACCCCATAATAGGTATTAAAAATAAAAGAGCACAACATAGGGATGATTCTTGAACAAAACTGAGAGAGAGGATCCCTTACCTTAAGCTCGAGGGTTTTCTTAATTGTTCTTAATGATCTAAATAAAAAAAATTAGCTTCATTAATTAAAAACTACAGAACCTCATGAAAATTTTATTTATATTTTATAACCTTATTAGGTTCATTAATTTCCTTTTTTATGGGTTTAAGAGATTCAATTTTATTGTTTTTGTAGCATTTTCTTCATTGGTTTTCATGATCTGTTTACTTGTATTCATGAATGGATGTTTGTTTGAAATGTGGTTAAATATCAAGAATTGTTAATATAAATTACTAGTGACATTTAAGATATATAAATGATCTAATAATTATTATGGTTATGTACCTAGAGGATAAATCATTCGATGAGTTAAAAATAAATGTCTGGATTTGGCTTGGAGGTTTTGTGCACAATAAACTTGTTTTGTATTATTATTCCATATTGTTAATGTTTAAGTATTCAAGAAAATTAAACAAGATAAAATAAATATATTATGATCTGGTTCAACTATTGAAAAGGTTTCATGACTAGTATTGAAGATAGTAATGCAAATTGAAAACCCATCTTCCTTGACTGTGATAAATTAACACACCTCGGACAGTGTATGCATTAATCGTATAAAAGGAAGGGAAAAGGGAGATTATGATGAGATATTCCACTATCATAATGAAAATACAGTACATGTAAGTTATTGGAATTATCATGGCATTTTTATGGGGTGAGGTGGGAATAGAGCAACAAAATAATAATACTTGTAAAAGAATTTGGAATAAAAGAGGAGAGAGGTTCACCTCTTGAGTACTCCTCCTTGAGAAATACCTTAAGACCCTTTTTTTTGGAATTTTTGTGAGGTCAGAAGGTCTTGGACATGGGGAGGGGGCTTGGTAAGAGTATTTGGTATATTTTAGGCAAGTCTTGAAGCTTGAGTGGTGTGAGAGGAAGAGGGGTTGAGGAGTAGTTTATATAGTGGAGGGGAGAGGGGTTTCCCTATATTATAATGATTAATTTATTATTTCTCCACAAGACAAGGAATAGTGAGTCTTCCATGACCAATAATAGTAATTTTATCATGTAAATCAGAATTAATTGGGCTTATATCATCAGAACACCATACATGACTCTATAATTAGTGTATTTAGATAATTTTGTAAGTTATGGTTTTTCATTATTCATAAAAAATTCAAGTTTTTCAAAAAAATACCAAAAATTATCCCTAACCGTTTTTCAACGTGTAGAATCAAAAAATGTAGTCCATTTTTAAAAAATAAATTTCTAAATATGATTAATTATATGTTTAATTACAATCATTATTTAATAGAAAAATATAAACACTTGAAATATTCATCTTTATTTTAAAGTTGCCTATATTTATTTATATATTCACATGTATGGATACAATTTATAAGAGTCATGTTACGATTAAAAAGGGTCAGTTACTATTCATAAGGGTATGTTACTATTCATAAGGGTAGCTTACTATTCACCGAAAATTAAGTTAATTCTATCAGACTCTAAATATCATCCTAAACACAATTGTGTATGTTAGATTTTCAAAATTCAAAACACACATGTTTGAAATTTGTGTTCAATGTCTAGGCTATGACTATCTACAAAATAACCAAGTGCGGTTTCAAAGAAACTCAGTGCGTTATTAAATATAGGCTATGACTTGAATGTATTTAAGAGAAAAATACCATAAAATGTTTGGGGTGAAACATTATTCACACCATCAAAAATTTTGTCCTCAAAATTTTTCATTTATGAAGCCCACCAAAAATATGTGGGTGGTTCTTCTTCATAACATCCTTACTTTTCCATGTTACTCCCTTAATATTATGGGTTTTTTCAAAGAAAATTTACTAGACAAGTATTCCAATTTCTCAATACTTACTCCCATGTGTCAAGGATACCGATAGGATCTTCACAGTATGAAAAATCGGGTTCCAGTTGTATTTCTTCATAGGTCAGTACATGCATTGGGTATGGCATGTATTCCTTCAACAATGACACATGGAACACATCATGAAGTTTGGAGAGACATGGAGGCATTGCTAAATGGTAAGATACAAATTTGATTCTTTCCAAAATTTCAAATGGGATGATGTACCTGGGACTCAGTTTCCCGTTCTTACTAAATCTTAAGACACACTTACATAGAGATACTTTAGAAAGACATGATCTCCCACTTAGAATTCCAAATCCTTTATCTGGTTATCATCATAACTATTCTGCCTACTTTGGGCTATTGTAATATGGTCTTGGATTATCTTAACCTTTGTCATGGTCTCTTCAATTAGCTTTGGGCCTATAAGTTTCCTCTCACCAACTTTATCCCAACAAGTTGGAGTTTGATATCTCTTTCCATATAATACTTTATATGGAGCCATTTGAATACTAGAATGGAAACTATTACTGTAGGAAAATTACACCATTGGGAAGTATTTATCCCATATACTTTTGAAGTCAAGAGGGCATGATCCAAGCAAGTCTTCTAGACTTTAAATAGTCCTTTCAAACTATCCTTCAGTTTGGGGGTGATAAACTGTACTCATACGAAGCTCTGTATTCAAAGCCTTCTGGAGACTTTTCCAGTTTTTTAATGTAAATAGGGGATCTAAACAGGACAAAATCGATAGAGGTCCACCATTAAGTCTTACAATGACATTAACATAAAGTGTTTCTGGACACTAAAGTGGAAAATCTTCTCTTATAGGAAGGAAATGTGCTAATTTTGTGAGGCAGTCAATAATAACCCATATTGCATCATTCCTTCTTTGTGTCCTCAGTAGTTTGATGACAAAATCCATTGTAATATTATCCAAATTCCACATAAGAATAGGTAGAGGTTGCATAACTCCTCTAGGATGTTGCCTCTCTACCTTCACTTATTGAAAAACTAGACAACTTGACATGTAGTCAGCAATTTCCTACTTCATATTGTCCTACAAAAAATATTCTTTCAGATCTCTATACATATTTAGGCTACCCAGGTGTATAGAAAAGTTTGAGCTATGAGCATCTCTTTATAGTTACCCTTTTAGCTCAGGTAATGATGGAATGCATAAACTCTTCCCAAATTACAGAACTCCCTTCTTCATACATGAAGTCTTCCAATCTCCCATCCTTGAAAACATTAATTTTCTCATGTAGATTCTCATTATCTGATTGAGATATTTTTATCTTCTCTAATAAAGATGGTTTTTCAATAATTTGAAAGAGTAAAGATGTTTCCCCTTCCTTAACAATTCCCATATCCATCTTCAGTAGATCCATGAATATAGGACCACTTTAAATCCTAATTTGGGTTTGGATTCCATGATCTTTCCTACTTAATGCATCTTCCACCTTATTTTCCTTTCTTAGGTGGTAGTGTATTGAAATATCATAATCATTGAGTAACTTGAGCCACCTCCTTTGCCTCATATTGAGATATTTTTGTATGAAAATGTATTTCAAACTCTTGTGGTCCTTATAAATATCACATCTTTCTCCGTAGAAATAATGTTTCTATATTTTTTGAGAAAAAATTACAGATTCTAACTCAAGATCATGAGTTAGATAATTTTTCTCATAAGTGTTCAATTGTGTTGACGTAAAAGCAACAAATTTATCATTTTTCATAAGGACGCAACCTAGTCCATTATTTGATGCATCTTTGTATATCAAAAATCCCTCATTTCCAGATGGAAGAGTAAAAATTAGAGTATTGACCAGTCTTATTTTCAATTCATTAAATCATTTTGTACATTGTTTCACCCATACAAACATACCCCATTTACATGTTATCTTGGTTAGCAGGTTAGCTAGTTGGGAAAAATTCTCAACAAAACACCAATAGTAACCTACTAAGCCAATAAAACTGTGTACCTCAATTTTGTTAATTGGAATGGGCCAATCATGGATTTCCTTTGTCTTTTTAGGATCTACTAGGATTCAATCCTTAGAGACAATATGGCCTAAAAAAGAAACTGATTGAAGCCAGAATTCACACTTGCTAAGCTTCCCATATAATTCAGTTCTTCTGAGGGTTTTCAAAATAATAATCACGTGATCTTCATAGTCTTCATATCTTTTTTGAGTATACTAGGATAGCATAGATGAATTCCCCAAAAAAGTTATCATGATATTCCTTGAATACTCTATTAATTAAATCCACGAAAATAGAGGGTACATTAGTCAGTCCAAAAGGCATCAATGTAAAGTCATAATGCCCATACCTATATCGAAATGATATCTTAGAAATATCTTCCTTCCTCACATAAAGCTGATGATATCTGGATCGAAGGTAAATATTTGAAAAGTTTTGATCTCTATGAATATGATCAAATAAATCATCAATCCAAGGAAGATGATACTTATTCATTATTTTAATAGCATTGATTTCCCTGTAATCAATGCATAGCCTCATGGATCCATCTTTCTTCTTGACAAATAAGACCGGGGCTCCCCATGGAGAAACACTAGGTCGAATAAATCCCTTTTCACTCAAATCCTCTAGTTTTTTCTTTAGATCCACTAACTCCATAGTGTCCATTATATTGGGGGTCTTTGATATAGGTCTTTCACTAGGAATTAATTCAATAGAAAACTCAATTTCCTACTCTGGAGGATGTCCACATAAATCCTCTGGAAATACATCAATGTATTCTTTCACTACATGCATATATTCAATTTTTTGATTTCATTCCTCACCCATAGATATTGGGTTCTATTCCACTCAAAGAATTAAATTCAATAGATCTATTAGGGGTGATTCTAGATAAGAATCAAATGGAGAGGTCTATAATCTAGAGTTAAGATATTCTACACCATTTTTCAAAATTGTAACTTCCTTTTTCTTGCAATAAATATTTGCATCATAGTTTGACAGCCAATTCATATCAAGAATTATATCAAAGTCAGTCATTTGTATGATGATAAATTTAGTTACTAAAGGACGATTATGTGTCACGAGGGGGACTAGTTGACATGCCTTTGTTGCAATGATGCATCCCCTAAGAGTTTTTTCTGATAACTCCATTATTAAATAAAATTGGAAATGTCTAATTTTCTTAGAAAAATCGGAATATATAAATGAATGTGATGATCTAGAATCAAATAATGTGTTGTCTAATTTTGAGGGAACAATTAAATAACCATCCAACACATCATTATGAAATTCAAATTCCATGGTTGTAATTGTATAAGCTCTCCCTTTCCCTCTTGGGCTTTTTTGAGGAAAGTTTTCTTGGAACTTAGGATAGTCATTTGCATAATTTCCCATCTCTCAACAATTGTAGCATTGAACATCATGAAATTGTTTCTTCCCCTTGTATTCATTAGATAGATTCCCCTTTTCTCCACACTTATAGAAGACTCCCATTCCTTTCACACATTTCCCGAGATGATTCTTTCCACAGTTCTTGCATAATGGGAATTTCTTCGTTCCCTTGTTCTTATTTAGTGGTTCTCCTTTCCCTTGATTATCAGAGTACCACTTTCTTATCTTGGTTTCCCTTGAACAAATTTTATATAGAAAATTATTTCTCTATTTTGAAGGCACTTGATACAATTTCATCATATGATGTAAATGTTTGAGAGGCCAGTTCCCTTTGAAGACTTGGCTTAAAACCTTCAATGAAATGATCAATCATGTCTTCTGAGTCATGTATGTAATCTACAGAATATCTGGATATCCTTGTGAAGGTGGCCTCATACTCTACAACAATATCTTCTTACATTAGCTTTAAGCCAAGGAATTTTCTCTTCATTTCGGTTCGTTTCTCATGAGGGAAATATTTTTTGAAGAATATTTCCTTAAAAGTCATCCATTCCACATATTCTATTTCTTCTTTATCCGCGGTATTATGAATCAAGGACCACCCTTGATCAGCATCTCCCTTGAGACAATATACTACCAGTATTACCTTTTCATTTTCATTGAATCTTAATGTCATAAAAATATTTTCAAGGGACTCGATTCATTTCTCTAGAACCACTATATTAGTAGTCCCATTGAAGGATGTGGGATTCTGAAGCATGAAATGATCCAACAAAAATGTGGAATGACTATTAGTCACAACCTGAGTATGTTGTCCCAATATGGACATGATCTGATCTTCTCCAACATTAACTCTATTGACTTTCTTAGTGGGGAGATCCCTACCTTACCCATGAGTATTGATTTCCCTTTTTCCATTGGATTCCATTTCTAAATAATGGAACACACTTGATTATGGTACAAATCATAATGTATAATCTTAACTTAACAAAATACTTAGCATAAATTGAGATCCCACGCATGGTTAATCCCATAATCCAAAAAATGGTTTCTTTGAGGAATAATTTACATTTAAATCTTTCATAATGGATTGTAAAGAAAATATGAATTATCTTAAGAATATCCCCTGATAGTTTCATTACCAAGAGTGCAGCAAGGTCCATTGTTGGGTACCAGGATACCCCGGGTCAAGCCTGAAAATACTTCTTAGAGCTTTCAATCCTAGGTAAATCTATGCTAGAGCCACCTCTACCTGCTCGTATCCAAACATGGATGTATTGCTTGAAATATTCACATAATAATTTCCTTAACAAGATACCAAGATGTTATAGTAAGTTTTTCCTCAAATAATACCTTAGGTATTTGTTCCCTATTTTATGTTTTATAATCTACTTTCCATGTTTGCTACTAAACTTCCTCTGATACCAACTGTAACACCCCGACCCCTCTAGATTGGAGTTGGTGCATTACTTATTATATTGGCATGGTTAGAAGGAATAAAAATACCAAATGAATGATCATTTTATTATTATTTTAGAAACTAGATACATAGTTGTAACTCAAATTACATAGGAAAATGTTACAAAAAATACATAACAAAAACTAAAATCTGCATCCACAAGAACTCAATAAATGATCTCCTCTTCATCAACTGTTGAAGAAAAACCATGAAAGGGGTGAGCTCAAATTCTCAGTAAGGGTTACAAATGGTGGAATCATGAATCAATAATAACTAAATTGTAAAAAATTTGACATAATTATTATGACATAGTGAATAAATTAAAAACTCATGATATTAATAAACTTAGAATGAAATTGCATCCATAGATTTTGTCATAGTGAAAACCTCATGGATAGTAATAAATAATAATAAATAAATAGATTTATTATTTATCAGAAGTAATGTATCTGTCACAATATTCCATAATACCATAAAAATGGTTTAGTTTTGTGGGTATAAGACCATCTCATATTTGGAAACAAACTCGAAGGGTTTTTCATCAAACTGATTTGTCTAATGGGACCTACCGATGCATCGAGGGGCTATATCGGGCCCCACCCACCACTGCATGTTTGAATCATTCTTTAAATATATATTAAAGACAAGATCAATATGCATTTACATTATCTATATAGAATTGAGGATAAGGATTGATCAATATTTCCATAGTCAAAACATTATTCAGAATAAATACCACATGTAAAATGGTATATGGCCTAGACAATAATCATATCCATGATATAATAATACGGAAAATTAAATGGAATATAATTTAAATTGAAAAGTTATCTCAAATGGGCATTATGTACATCACATAAGAAAAAGTAGTTTCACAATGCTTAGCATGTCACAACGAAGTGAAAATTGAGACACAACTTGTTACCACATTGTAATCAATTGAGTCATATGACTAAAAGATAATAACCACAAAAATAATCATAGAATACCATGAATATAAGGATAATCATGATACTATATATAAAATTACAGTACTATTATACAAGAAATCATAAATAAGTGGTGAACAATGGAAATCCCACATAATTGAAAATGAGATGAGAAAACCCCTTAAAAACATTTTAGCATGGTAACGAGTGTTCTTGTGAGGGCTTATTAAGAGGTAAAGGGGTATCCCATTATTTATATATCATAAGGGAATTATGTGGAAGTTTTGAAAACATACCCCACCATTAGCTATTAAAAATAAAATCTCATAACATAGGGGAGATTCTTGAACAAAAGTGAGAGAGATGATCCCTTACCTTAAGCTTGAAGGTGTTCTTGATTGTTCTTAACGACCTGAATAATAAAATTTAGATTCATTAATTAATAATTCCATAACCTTGTGAAAATTTAATTGATATTTTATAACCTTATTAGGTTCATTAATGGATGTTTTTATAGTGTTAATAGATTCAATTTAATTGGTTTGGTAGCATTTTCTTCATTGGTTTTCATGATCTGTTTACATGTATTCATGAATTGATGTTTGTTTAAAATGTGGTTAAACATCCAGAATTGTAAATATAAATTATTAGTGACATTTAAGAGATATAAATTATCTTATAATGATTCTGGTTATATACCATGAGGATGACTTATTCGATGAGTTAAAAATAAAGTCTTGGATTTGGCTTGGTGGTTTTGTGCACAATAAACTTGTTTTGAATTATTATTCTATATTATGAATGTATAAGTATTAAAGAACATTAAAAAAGATAAAATAAAATTATTATGATCTGTTTTAACCATTAAAAAGGTTTCATGACCAGTATTGAATATAGAAATTCAAATTGATAACCTGTCTTCCTTGAGAGTGAAAAATTAACACATCTCGGACGATGTTTGCATTTATTATAAAAAAGGAAGGGACAAAAAGGGAGATTATGATGAAATATTTCATTAGAATATTTAAATTATAGTACATTTAAGGTACTATAATTATCATGAAATGTGTATGAGTTGAGGTGAGAAGAGAGGAAAAAAATAACAAAACTTGTAAACGAACTTGAAAAAAAAGAGAAGAGAGGTTCAACTCTTGAGTACTCCTCATTGAGAAATTCTTTAAGACCTTTGTTTTTGGATTTTGGTAAGACCAGAAAGTATTGAACATAGAGAGAGGGCTTGGGAAGAGTATTTAGTAAAATTTGGGCAAGTCATGAATCTTGAGTGGTGTGGGAGGAAGAGGGGGTGAGGGGAGGTTTATATAGTGAAGGGGAGAAGGTATTTCCCTATATTATAATCATTAATTTATTATTTCTCCACATGACAAAGAATATTGAGTCTTCCATGACCAAGAATAGTAATTTTATCATGTAAATCTGAATCAATCAAGCTAACATTTGTATAACATCATACATGACTCTATAATTAGTGTATTTAGCTTATTTTGTAAATTATGATATTTCACTATTCATTAAAAATTCAAGTATTTTAGAAAAATACCATAAATTTACCCTAACCATTTTTAGATGAGTAGAATCAAAATATTATGTCCATTTTTCAAAAATAATTTTCTAAATATGTTTAATTAAATATTTAATTACCAACCTTATTTAATAAAAAATATAAACACTTAAAATATTCCTCTTTATTTTAAAGGTTCCTATATTTATTTATAGATTCACCGGTATGGATATAATTCATAAGATTCATGTTACTATTAATAAGGGTAAGTTACTATTCATAATAGTAGGTTATTATATATAAGGGAAGGTTACTATTCACTAAAAATTAACTTAATTCTATCAGACTCTAAATATCATCCTGAACACAACTGTTTATGTCATATTTTCAAAATTCAAAACACGCAAGTGGAAAATTTAAGTTCAATGGCTAGGATATGATAATATCCCAAATAACCAAGTGCTTTTTCAATGAAACTAAGTGCCTTATGAAATATAGGCTATGACTCGAATGTATTTAAGATAAACATAACATAAAATGTTTGGGGTGCTACTATACATTTCTTATTTTTTCCTAGTTTTTCTAGTTTGGCCCCTCTTATGTTCTATTTGACATATATTTAGTTTAAATACTTGTTTTAGCAATTATAATGGCATTACAAAGATTATTAATAATATCTTTAATATCCAAATACTCTGGGGACTTTAAAATAGTCAAACTCCATAGTCTTGACCACGATCCAACTTTAATGGCCCTTGAAAGTGTTTAACTTTATTGATATAGGATCTATATTTTATAAAGTAATGATCCTCTCTTCCATTGAACCATTCTGTTTCCTCTTTGTGCGCCTAGTAAATTTATTAACCGAGGAATTACATATGTTCTGTAGCAGTGGATTTAGTTTTCCTTAGATTCCTTCTAGCTACTTGCGCGACCACCTATTTTTGGTGCATGGAGGAATTGTTGACCGTCTGTTGTTCCTTACAGGGATCCCTTCATATCAATTTTATTTTTGTATCATTCAGGGTGCGTGTACTGATGTATTCTTTTTGTTATGGTTGAAAACAATTTGATGAAGATAATAAGAAGTAATAAAAGAGGGGCGAGGAAGACAATAATGATGATCACATTGTTTTATATGTTATCCTTGATCGAACTTGTTCTACGATCACCCCATAATAATTAAAGTGGAATTAAAGAATGTGGGTTGCTAAACCTGAACATAACTTTTTGTTTGGTGTAGATTTGTGTTGTGGATGGTTCTGTCAATTGTGTGTTTCGTTCTGGTCATGTGACTGTGAGTACGGGGTGGTATGGGCGGTGTGATGGAATATCGTGTTGAGAGTTTGGTTGATTGTAGAATGGATGAACTAGTTATTAAGTGAGACTGCATCTATGTAGTGGTTGTACAATTGGGCTACATGTTGGGGTTTTGTTATGTTTATATTACTGGGTGTGATAGATGTGGTGTTGTGATGCGGAGGGGCTGCCAAGTGTGGTAATGGTGAGGTTTGTTGGGGGGTTTTCTTGTTGATAGGAAGGACAAGGCATCATTACTTTGATTAATGATGGTGGTAGTGGTTGAAGGAGTGTTCAAGAAAGGGGAGTGTTTAGTTGGATTGCAAGCTGGTTAAGTTTTTTTTTGTTTTGCTGAATGTGGTTCTTTTTGTGATGTAGTGCTTCTAAGGATGGTTTATGTAACACCCCGAGCATCTATGATACACTTCTCATTCAATAATGCAATAGCTTGCATTGTACGCAACTTCGAGTTCTAACACACCGCAACTAATCAAAGTAGCCGTTATGAATAGTAATACCCACTTTTTGAAATTATATAAATTTTATATTTCAAAATGGACTTCATGTTTGTATTCGGAATATTGAAATTATCCTATGTTGAGTTTTTTGTAATTTTTTTCGAACTTTCAATTTTTTATGAATAGTGAAAAATACTTAAAAACAAATTTTTTAATCAAAATAATTTATAGTGATAAATTATACTATTTAGTGGTTTTAAAGTATAATTAGAATATATTTTTACCATTTTATCCAATGGTGCTCATTAGAATTAATTTAACATTGAAATTGGACATAAACAATTGCCAATCATTTGATATAAATTGTTTCTTAAAAACACGCTATTTATTGTGACAGCGGGAATTAATTATAAAATTAATTAATGAAACATATATGTTTGTAATTTTGTAAAATAGACATCATTTTTGAATTCGGAATATCAATTATATCTTAGGGTGAAATTTTGGCATTGTTCTGAAAAACTTCAATTTTTGATGAATAGTGAAACCACTAAGTGGTAGTTAAATAACTGATTTTTCATTTAAATGAAATATTACCACTTCTGTGATTTGATTTTCAAAAATCCGACATACATGGTTTTCATTAAGAAGTAAAATGTGGTTCAATGATATTAAAATAATTTTTGGTGAATAAAACTTTTAAGTTCTTAATCGCGATTAGTGGTAATTAGGGTAGTTTAGGGTAAAAATAATGCTTTAATCATATGAAATGACCTAGAAACATTTCCTAACCTTATTGGATGTGTCATGGCCGACAAAGACAAGCCATGGGTCAACTTGGGGACCCCATGGATCCACTTTGGTTGGGAAATGACATAAATAAGTTTTTATTTAATGTTAAAGTAAAAATGACACAAACATGAGTTATTTTACGAAAACAATGTTTATATGGGGTTATAAAAGTCATCTTTTTGACTATAAATATTAATTGGAAAGCTAAAAATATTTCCTACATCATAGTATTTTTTTTATAATTTTTAGACGTTAAATAAATTAAATTATTTTTGACATTATGATGATGCAGTGATGACCTCATTATTTAACGATTTTAATAAAATGAAAATATAATTTAAAATACAAGGCTTAAACTTTTCCAAAGACTATTGGATGGGTATATTGAGAACCCTTATCACCTTATCCTAGAATTATATAAGTGTGGGACATTTAGAATCCGAAAATCATTGTACAATAATGTAAAATTTACTTACTTTCCAAGAGTGCCCCTCCTCTCCTCTTATAAAAGGCCCCCACCTCTACCACCTCATTCACACATTCAGGCCATTTGGCTCGGCCATCCTCTGCCAAAATACTCTCCCAACTTCCCCCCTTACTCCTAGAAGCCTCACTTTGGTCAGAACTCTTCCCAAAGAAGCCTTTGGCTCAAATCAAAAAGAGTTACCCGATTTTGAGGTAATGTCTTCTCTAATGTTGTTTTGTTTTATTTTTCTTCTCCAACCCCCTAAACACTTTTTATTGATTTCTTTTGTAACAAAAACAGTATCCTAAATATACTAGGATGTTGTTATAAGAAGGATTAGAGCTACACTTACACACACCTACATCAAATGGTTAAAGAACATACGTTTTCTGTGGATGGCGAATTTCTGTCTCACGAAACGATGATTGTTCAACACTCATAAAACACCTTCAAAGGTGGCCATTAAGATGTAAATCTATTTATAAATGATATATAATATGTTTATGTTTTACTTAAGGTTATGTATTTTTCATTTATTGCATACCTTTATGGTTTCCATTATAGGTAAACGCGATATTTTCATTTTAGGAAGTGCGGACTACCGCCCCCTCAATGTGATGTGAATCGTTAATTCCATATGTGGGATTTATAAAGGATGGAGTAAATGATATTATATATGATATTATACTGGAACTATATTATACCTTTATATAATTATTATTTCATTCCATTAAATACGAAATAGAAATGAAAGTAGCGTTCATGTGTACATACGGTTTACCGTCTCCATGAACGGTTCATTTCATTTCTTACCTCTAAATGTTACGTAATATTATGAATGAATGTATATAATGGATCTATATGATATATATGACATCTAAATTATGAATATAATTCTGGATATAATGGATATTCTACCACATAAACAACTTGTAATTATAATAAGTTTATTGTTGACTCAAGTACCAAAAATTGACAAATGACCGTTATAAACTTTAATAATTACATAATGTTCATAACATGGTAATAAGGGATATAAAAGGAATAATGAACATGAAAAAGGTTCTTAAGTAAATAGAAATTAACTCTAGTTTATTATTCAGGAGGTTAAAGAACGGTCGAGTCAGGACAAGACACAAGGTAAGGGAATTTCTTAACCCAACTTCCATTCTTTGGGTTAATCTCCTACTTTCAAATTATGTCATGATATTATTATGTCCTATTTTGTATTTTTACGTTCTTTATGTGTAACTATAGTGAATACACATAATAGATATATTTTATTTTAAAAATGATCTTTTAAGGACTTCGTCTCAATCTCCTTTCATTGAGGCATATTTGGTTTTATACACAATTTTCTTTTATATGGTGTATAAACCCCTTTGACTTTTATGTTTATTCAAAAGGAATATTTTTTATACGAAGTGTTTTACTAAACGGAAAAAAGGGAATGTTTTTCTTTCCGTACATATGCGGAGACAATGACTTCTTTTCCGCCATGACCATTATTTGATTATCAGCTTCCTCTACAAGCCATCACTTTTTTTAATGAAAAATAAATACAAAGTTTTAACTTTCTTTTATTTTGGTATTGAAAATGGTTTTGAAAGCGTTTTTATTATATCAATGTGTTGTATTGAAATCTTGTGATTGAAATGTGGAAATGTTACGTTTCCTTTATGCATTTTTTATGTGATACAATTATGTTATGGTTTATGATATGTTTACACCCATTCATATGAGGAATGCATTGGACTTAGTGAGTGACGGGTGGAGCCCACTATAGCTCCTTGATGCATCGGCAGGTCTCATGAGACAAACTAGTGTCTTGGCACGAGGCCTTGACATAATCTTATTTGTATTCTTGGAACGAGGCCTTGACTACGTGGTTATGATAGTCTGGCATTATGCATTCCATCATTATGAAAGTGGTTATTGATATTGCATGTGATTATTTGACCAGTAGAATATCCATGTGAAGAAGTGAATGACATTATCTCATTTTACTTTTGCCATATTATGTTGAAGTTAAAGTTTAAAAGGCTTTTGTTTTAGTTATACATTTCCTTAAATGTTTATGTTTATTGATGAAAGCTTCCGCAATATTGTTATCCTTACTAAGCATCTGAGCTCACCCCTTTAAATGTTTTAATATTTTCCAGGATGTGAAAAAGTATTTTAGGAATGACCTCCAGGGATAGTCAGAAGAGGATATGAGTGTGGACTATGAAGACTTTGTTATTGTAGTTTTTCACCTTATGTTGTAATGTAACATTTCTGAATGTATCTAGTGTTTCCAAGGCTACTAAACTAATCGGTCTTTCGAGACTTGATCTTTTGTGATCATGCCAATGTTACGAAGTAATGCATCGACTCTGGGTAGCTGGGGTCGGGGCGTTACAGTTGGTATCAGAGGCAGTTTAGTACTAACCTTGGAAGCTAGATTTAGATAAACTCTGATTACAACACATAGACCAAAGATAGACTTTGAGGATTAGTATAGAAGAGCTTCCTATAATTTTGGTATTATAGAGATGTTGTGAGTTTTCCGAGCAATACATCCCTATCTGGATACAAGAAGGTAAAGGCGGCTCTGGCACATATGTACCTAGGGGTAAAACCCGAAAACACCACTTTGAGCTAGACTCAAACGGGAACTGGTGCACGACAACGGGCCTTGCTGCACTCTTGGTTACGACACTCCCGGGGGATTTTCTTAGGTTAATTCTAATTTTCTTTACAAACCATTATGTAGGGTTTATGAGTATATACTTTCTCAAAGAAAACATTTTTTATGATTATGGATTATATCCATAAATAGTTCAATTTATTATAAGTGTTTTCAAGTTTGTTATTATGTATTTCGATTCATAAACTAACCTAGTTTATGGAAATGTATAGAAATGGCGCCTAGTAGAAGGAATGTGAACTCCATCAATACGTATAATACAAAGAGTAAGAAGGATCATATCTTTCATGGTATTAAGACAACATTTAGAAGGGAAATATTCTCCCACGTGGTATCAACATATGAAGAAATAGTATCATGTGTTAATAAGATAAGTAGATAATTCTCTGAGTCTTATGGATTTGAAGGGATGAAAGAGAAGAAAAGAATGGAAGAGAGAATGATGGATAAAGGGACGAGGAAAAAGAATAATTTTCCAATATGTGATAAATGTGGGAATAAACACCTTGGAATTTGCCTGAAGGGAATGGGAGTTTTTATAAGTGTGGAGAAAAAGGACACCAAGTGCGTGACTGCAATGGTAAGAAAAAGGTTTCAAATGTACAATGCTTCATCTGCAAGGAGTGGAGACACTACACAAACCAATGTTCAAATCATCATAGTATGCCCCAAATGATTTTATTGGATAATAATCAAGTTATGATACTACCACATATGAGGAGGAATGATTAGAGTTCTTATGTTGTTATTAAAGAATTTTTTAATTTGAGTGTTGTATCAATGATGTACTGGTTATAATAATTATGGAGCATATAAGGATTGTACTGCAGTACTATTTCATCTAGGACTTGAGATTTTGTGGAACCAATAAAAGTGACTCCATAGTAGGTTAAATTTTTGGAAAATATATGGTTGAGAGAAAGATAAACCATAATATGGTTCTAATACCAAGATAGTGATTTTGGAATAAGACATGATTGATTCGGATAAATTATGTTGGATATTCTTAACATCCTTGAAACTGATTAATGATTTGTATACATTTTTGGATAGAAGGAGTATATCTAGTTTTCTATAAGGAATAAGGGATCATGAATGTAATCAATAAGGATTTATGGTAATTCAGTATGTTGCAGAGTTTTAAAAGAATACATGATGAAGGTGTTCACATGTTGTTACGCAGAAAAAAAGGGAGCTTCATTATGTTTACCTTCCTCATAAAATATGGATTGTGAGTTGGGCAGAAGTGTTTTGAATAACTATAAAGGTTGTAATGGATTATATTTTACATTGGATACTATTGTTAAGGTTATTTTTGGATATTTATAAAAAGGACAACACGCAGACCGAGTGACAACCCATCGCGTCGGACAAAGCTGTGGGAATCGAACCCACAACCATAGTGCGATTGGGATTAATCACCTACCACTGGACTACGTGAAGTCCCTGGTTATTACAAAATAGTTTTTCTAATCTAAATAGTATGTGTTAATATTTGGAACCTTATACAATTAGGATAAATAGAATATTTTTGAGTTCTATTACCTTTTAAAGTGAAAGATGGGTTTTTGGTAAAAATTTATTAAAGAATGAAAGTCTATATGACAAGTATGTATATTCCCTTACGTTCTTAGTAAATCTCCTAAATAAATTCTTTAACTTTATAAAAGGTAACTTAAAACAAAAACGTTTCCGGTTAACTTTTCTAACTGGGGATTCAATGACCGTTTAACCAATCACGAGTTTGTGATTTTCTTATTGTTAACTTTCTCCTAATCCAGTTTTCTACAACTCTCCATCAGACCTTTATGGTTTGTTTTTCTTCCATATCCATATTTTCATAGAATCCTAGTATGGGCTATCTCGGGTGACCTTTGTACTTATCTTTCATTATTTTAAAGTTATATTTTTATTAACCTTATTTCCGATGTGGGTTTTCTACAAAGGTATTTTCTATTTTCAACCTTTTATTTTCCAAGAAAAATTTCAAATTGCAAGGATGCAATTTATTGAAGGAGTGGAGAATGTAACACCCCGAGCTTCTATGATACGCTTCTCATTCAATAATGCAATAGCTTGCATTGTACGCAACTTCGAGTTCTAACACACCGCAACTAATCAAAGTAGCCATTATGAATAGTAATACCCACTTTTTGAAATTATATAAATTTTATATTTCAAAATGGACTTCATGTTTGTATTCGGAATATTGAAATTATCCTATGTTGAGTTTTTTGTAATTTTTTGAGAACTTTCAATTTTTTATGAATAGTGAAAAATACTTAAAAACAACTTTTTAATCAAAATAATTTATAGTGATAAATTATACTATTTAGTGGTTTTAAATTATAATTATAATATATTTTTTCCATTTTATCCAATGGTGGTCATTAGAATTAATTTAACATTGAAATTGGACATAAATAATTGCCAATCATTTGATATAATTTGTTTCTTAAAAACATGCTATTTGTTGTGACATCGGGAATTAATTATAAAATTAATTAATGAAACATATATGTTTGGAATTTTGTAAAATAGACATCATTTTTGAATTCGGGATATAAATTATAGTTTAGGGTGAAATTTTGGCAGTGTTCTGAAAAACTTCAATTTTTGATGAATAGTGAAACCACTAAGTGGTAGTTAAATAACTGATTTTTCGTTTAAATGAAATATTACCACTTCTGTGATTTGATTTTCAAAAATCCGACATACATGGTTGTCATTAAGAAGTAAAATGTGGTTCAATGAGATTAAAATAATTTTTGGTGAATAGTAACTTTTAAGTTCTTAATCGCGATTAGTGGTAATTAGGGTAGTTTAAAGAAAAATAATGCTTTAATAATATGAAAAGACCTAGACACATGTCAAAACCTTATTGTATGTGTCATGGCCGACCAAGAAAAGCCATGGGCCAACTTGGGGACCCCATGGAGCCACTTTGGTTGGGAAATGACATAAATAACTTTTTATTTAATGTTAAAGTAAAAATGACACAAACATGAGTTATTTTACAAAAACAATGTTTATATGGGGTTATACAAGTCCGATTTTTGACTATAAATATTCATTGGAAAGATAAAATGATTTCCTACATCATAGTATTTTTTTTTATAGTTTTTAGACGTTAAATATATTAAATTATTTATGACATTATGATGATGCAGTGATGACCTCATTATTTAACGATTTTAATAAAATGAAAATATAATGTAAAATACAAGGCATACACTTGTACAAAGACTATTTTATGGGTATATTTCGAACCCTTATCACCATATCCTCTATTTATATAAGTTTGGGACCTTTATAATCTGAAAAGCATTGTATAATAATGTAAAATTTACTTACTTTCCAAGAGTACCCCTCCTCTCCTCTTATAAAAGGCCCCCACCTCTACCACTTCATTCACAAATTCAAGCCATTTGTCTTGGCCAACCTCTGCCCAAATACTCTAACAACTTCCCCCATTACTCCTAGAAGCCTCACTTTGGGCATAACTCTTCTCAATGAAGCCTTTGGCTCAAATCAAAAAGAGTTACCCGATTTTGAGGTAATGTCTTCTCTAATGTTGTTTTGTTTTATTTTTCTTCTCCAACCCCCTAAATACTTTTTATTCATTTATTTTGTAAGAACAATAGTATCCTAAATATAATAGGATGTTTTTATGAGAAGTATTCGAGCTACAATTACACACACCTACATCTAATGGTTAAAGAACATACGGTTTCTGTGGATGGTGAATTTATGCCTCACAAAATGATGATTGTTCAACACTCATAAAACACCTTCAAAGGTGGCCATTAAGATGTAACACTATTTATAAATGATATATAATATGTTTATGTTTTACTTAATGTTCTTTATTTTTCATTTATTTCATACCTTTGTGGTTTCCATTATGGGTAAACGCGATATTTTCATTTTAGGAAGTGCGGACTACTGCCCCCTCAAAGTGATGTGAATCGTTAATGCCATATGTGGGATTTATAAAGGATGGAGTAAATGATATTATTTATGATATTATACTGGAAATATATTATACCTTTATATAATTATGATTTCATTCCATTAAATACAAAATATAAATGAAAGTAGCGTTCATGCGTACGTACGGCTTACCGTCTCCATGAACGGTGCATTTCATTTCTTACCTCTAAATGTTACGTAATATTATGAATGAATGTATATACTAGATATATATGATATATATGACATCTAAATAATGAATATAATTCTGGATATAATGGATATTCTACCACATAAACAACTTGTAATTATAAGAAGTTTATTGTTGACTCAAGTACCAAAAATCGACAAATGACCGTTATAAACTTTAATAATTACATAATGTTCATAACATGGTAATAAGGGATATAAAAGGAATAATGAACATGAAAAAGGTTCTTAAGTAAATATAAATTAACTCTTGTTTATTATTCAGGAGGTTAAAGAACGGTCGAGTCAGGACAAGACGCAAGGTAAGGGAATTTCTTAACCCAACTTCCATTATGTGTGTTATACTCCTACTTTCAAATTATGTCATGATATTATTATGTCCTATTTTGTATTTTTATGTTCTTTATGTGTACCTATATTGAATACACATAATAGATATATTTTATTTTAAAAATGATCTTTTAAGGACTTCATCTCAATCTCCATTCATTGAGGCATATTTGGTTTTATACACAATTTTCTTTTATACGGTGTATAAACCCCTTTGACTTTTACGTTTATTCAAAAGGAATCTTTTTTATACAAAGCGTTTTACTAAACGGAAAAAAGGGAATGTTTTTATTTCCATACATATGCAGCGACAATGACTTATCCGCCACCATGACCATTATTTGAGTTTCGGCTTCCTCTACAAGCCATCACTTTTTTTTAATGAAAAATAAATACAAAGTTTTAACTTTCTTTTATTTTGGTATTGAAAATGGTTTTGAAAGCGTTTTTATTATATCAATGTGTTGTATTGAAATCTTGTGATTGAAATGTGGAAATGTTATGTTTCCTTTATGCATGTTTTATGTGATATGATTATGTTATGGTTTATGATATGTTTACACCCATTCATATGAGGAATTCATTGGACTTAGTAAGTGACGGGTGGAGCATGCTATAGCTCCTCGATGCATCGGTAGGTCTCATGAGACAAACTAGTGTCTTGGCACGAGACCTTGACAAAATCTTATTTGTAGTCTTGGAACGAGGCCTTGACTACGTGGTTATGATAGTCTGGCATTATGTATTCCATCATTGTGAAAGTGGTTATTGATATTGCATGTGATTATTCGACCAGTAGAATATCCATGTGAAGAAGTGAATGAAATTATCTCATTTTACTTTTTCCATATTATGTTGAAGTTCAAGTTTAAAAGGCTTTTGTTTTAGTTATACATTGCCTTAAATGTTTATGTTTATTGATGAAAGCTTCCGCAATATTGTTATCCTTACTGAGCATCTGACCTCACCCCTTTCAATGTTTTAATATTTTCCAGGATGTGAAGAAGTATTTTAGGAATGACCTGCAGGGATAGTCAGAAGAGGATATGAGTGTAGACTATGAAGACTTTGTTATTGTAGTTTTTCACCTTATGTTGTAATGTAACATTTATGAATGTATTTAGTGTTTCCAAGGATACTAAACTAATCGGTCTTTCGAGACATGATCTTTTGTGATCATGCCAATGTTACGAAGTAATTCACCGACTCTGGGTAGCTGGGGTCGGGGCGTTATAGTTTAGGAGGTATAATTTTGAAGGATGATGTTACCTTGAATAGAACCTTCACCTGGAGTTTCCAAATACTTTTTAAAGAGATTATAAGTTATTATGTAACTTGTTGTGTGTTGTATTTGGTAGATTCATGGGTGGGGATGAAAAAACTTGTAAATTCTTAATAGCATCAATGTGATTAAATCTTAGGCGGTTTCCATTTGTCATTACAGAAGTGACAATCGTTCATAGTGATATGTGCTTGTAGTTTTGGAATCCGGGGTAGTTTTGTGAGAGATGGTTGTTCATTTTGAATACCCATTGGTTAGGCTGAGTGTTTTTTACCTATATATATATACTTATAGTTTGTTGTGATTTCTATGTGCACCCCAACCTTGTTGAGAACTACGCGCCAAACGCCTGATTTGTTATGGGGTAGGGTGTACATTACCAACATCCCGGTGGGAGGATGGATAGTTGGTTATTACATCTTACCTAGTCCCTCTTCTAGGCATTGGTTGCCCTAGAATATTTGGGAAGGGTGGGGTGCGATTGTGAGGCCCCGATGTCTGTAAGAGATATGTGCTTCTAAGGTGTCTTCAGAATAAGATATGTTGTACTTCCCTAGGTATATTTGGGATGAGGTTATGGTTGGGTGGCCTAGGTGTCTATGGGTGGGATGTGATATGGTATGTGGCCCAGGTGTGTGTGGGCAGTTTGTGACAGTCGGACTTGTGGAAGAGCATGGTAGTGTTAGGATGCTTGCCATTACGGATGAGTAGCTAACCCATGGGAAGTGGTTCTAGGTACCCAATTATTGATGTGTTTACTATTTAATTTTCTTTAATTTCATTATTTGGTGAGTGTTCCTTGGTGAGATTTGGGTGGATAGTATACCTTGTTATATTATTTTGATTTTCTATTATTTTTTTCATAGGGGAAATAGTATGCTTCTACCGCTTGTGCATGAGAGACTTTGGTTTTTCCTACTAAGTATACTTGTATGATAACCATACATATATAGAACTATTTTTAGGTTTCTAGGGAGATTATATGGACTGTTATGAACCTTACAAGATCGGACTTTGTGAATTTTTCCATGTCACTTCTTTGTTTTGTTCTTTTGGTATTTACTTTGGAGCTTTTCATTGTTTTTTCTTGAAGTTTTACTTTAAAAATGAAATGTGGGGTGGATTTTGTCTTCTTAGATATATATATATCTTGGATTTATTTTGAGGTTGATACATATTATATCTCGATATTGGTTACTATAAAAAGGGTAATGCTTCCCATTTTGTGAGATTGAATACCCTTGCTGCTGGTCTCCAACCCGGGGCCAATTGGACGTGGGACTCGTGGGTTATTATCTCTTTTTCATCTTAAAGAAGGAAAGTCATGTAACTTTTCCATCCTTTAAATCATCTTGAAGAAGTAGGGTCATGATACATAGATTCTAGAATCATGGTAATATATATAATACCTTATATTCTTTAATTATAACCTTTCATCACCCATCTATTAATGATTATTTATTAAAATCAATGTTCCCTATGAAAACTACTTTATTTTTCATGTATGTTTTTTTTGGTAGTTTTTTCCTTGTAATTCGATCATGGTTATATCGTAAATATAATATTAATCATGAAATAATTATAATTTATATTCATTATATTCATATTCAGGGTCATCTATAAAATTTATAGATAGAAAAATGAATTACACCGTTTATGGAGATGACGGGCCGTACATACATGTGAACACGATTTTAATTTTTCTAAAGATGGAATAAAAGAAAATTAAATAATAATACTTATTTTTAGAGTCATTAATATATCATATAAATAACATATATTTATCTAATACATCTTTATTACTATCCTAGTAAAATGAAAATGAAAAAAAATCACATCGATTCATGGTGGTTGTAGTCCATAAGTATGCATGAGGAATGATATTATATTCCAAAGGTCTGGAACATAGTAGGTAGATGTAATATTATCAATACAGGGGTATGAATATTTCATATATATCTTATATAAAAATTAAACCCATCGAAATTACCATTAATGAAATATTGTGGTGGAAAACGAATTGTATCGTTCCGTCGGGACGGTAAGTTATATGTATGAAAGAGTGATAGCTTCACTTCCCATTTGATAGAAAAGTGGGTGGATAATATTGATTAATAAATAATAATAAAATTTAAGTATATTTATGATATTTAATTTATCATTTTATTTTTAAAACCATATTTTTATATGTGGTAATTAAGAATTATAAAGTTGGTGATTGGGTAAGGTGATTACCTCTCCTTTGAGATAACTCCTTTAAATATCTTCTTAAGGGGCTAAAGGTTGGTCTTTTGAGATGAATATAATATATATAATGTGGATAAGGAAGTTTAGAAGTGATTTTTTATGGTTTTTTGAGTGATATAAAACACAATATGTTGTAAAGAAACGGGTGTGGAGGTGTCCTTTTATAATTAATGTTGGGGGTACTTTTTTAATTTCATTAAATATAAAATTATAATTAACTCATTATATAGAAAAACGAATCCAAATGACCAATTATTCAATCCTAGGGTAGGACACGGTTAAAATATCATTAACCAATAAAATTTATAATGGTTAGTGTTGTTTTTAAACCTAATCTTTTGGTTTAATCCCTTAGTTAACCTATTTTAACATTAACAACAATAATATATTGTTTAATTTTAAATGGTTATAATTTTACATATATGGTAACTAATGACTCATAAAATTAAAAGGGATGAAATGATAGACCATATATTGCCACTTTTTTCCTATTTCAAGATTTTATTTATTTTAAATAATTTAATAATTTTTTATAAGTTATTATTAATGTCAATTTTTACATTATTTATTTAATTTGACTTCAAATACATCAAGAAAAAGTTGAATTTCTAATATAATTAAATTAAATACAAAGAATATTTAATATTCATCTTTAAAATTTATATAACACTATACATCACTCAAATTATATCACTTTTAATATTTTTAATATCATTTATTTAACATTTTCTATTAATTCAATAAATACTAAATTAGCATTGCACAAGAATTTAAGATAATTACATAATCACTAAAAATTATAAATAAATTTTCAACATGAATATAAATTTTATTATGAAAACAATTTAATTTTATATTCATTCATAACTTTCTTTTTCCCCATGTGGACACATAATCGATATTTAAAACTAAGAGAGTGGCATTTTGTAATTTTCATTGATTTAAATATTATATTAGTCATTTTCATAAATTTTTTTCATTAGACATATCAATTTTGGTCATAAAAATATATGAATTGAATTAACATCATCTTACAAGAATTAAGATGAAATATTATTACCTTATGACTTTTCTTTGTCCAAGATTATTCTGATTTATCCATTACGAAGGTGATAAATTTTACCACATTTACTATTCATATTGACCGAAAATAAATGGGGATTATTTAGAAAATTTTAACCTTATGATTATGAATATTGAATACATTTTATTAAAACTCAATACCTATAAGTGGTAGATATTAATTTAAATTCAAAGCACAAACCACAAAAATATTTTTTTCTTCAGAAAAATGCTTTTTTATAATTAAATTTTTTTATAATAAATAGAATCATAAAATTGATTCCAATGATAATAATTTAACTTTTAATAATATAATATAAAAATTTTTTCCTTGAAACTATTTTAAAATAAAATTCAACTTTATAAATTCTCAGAACAAAAATATAGTTTTTAATAAAAAGGATTATTTTCCACTATTTTATGAAAAATATTCCTTTTATAAAAATAAAAAAACTCACCTTAATATATTTTTTATATGATTATTTATAAAAGGATATTCTTTGTATAAATAAAATTTATTGAAGTTCCAAAAAATAATTCTAATATTTTCTCACAAAAAATAATAAAATTCATTTTTGAAGAAAACATATTTTTATAGGAAAAAATTAAATTACTGAACGTTTAGTACTTATTTAAGAAGAATAATCAATAAATTTTTATTGAGTATGTACTTTATATATATTTAATTTTTTAACACTATTCATACCATCTAATTCAAAAGCCATGTTATACTGGTCATAATTAAATAAAAATATTTCTTGGTTTCTTTAAGCTCGATGTTGCGTACCATGTATGCTATCAAATATTTTTTTTATTTTAAAATATCTAGGTTTGACATTAAACCTTCAATAAATTTCATCGTCAAATTTTTTACTTGTTCTCACTTTGACATTTAAAAATTTCTTTTTAGAAAACCCATATTATAAAAACGGTTAATAAAACATCCCCTTGAAAAGAGGGAAAGATAAATACGATGGTCCTTTGAAATAACACATAACTTGGTTTCCAAATAGGAGAAAATTTTTGGGAAGTAAAAGTATAGGCATGAAGAAAAAATATAATGCCCAAGGACTGATATAGAGTGATATAGAACATTGTCATGACAAAGTTAACAATCACAAAACTATAAATCAGTGATGGGTTAAAAACCCTTGATTTCTCGATAAGAATAGTAATCAAATAACATTTTTATTTCTAGGTAATTTTCCTAAAGACGGGGTATTATTTCACTATCTAGATAAATAGATCTTTAAAATAAAGATAATAGATTTCTTTCCATGTCATAAACCTAATCACATGGGGGGACATGACTGTGATTTATGGCATGTGTGTGTGTAGAGTGTGTGTGTGACTTTGATTGTAATTGTAACCTGGAGAAACTAATATATATATATATATAAGCATAATATTTTCATTTGGTTGTGCTTTTATCTATTTCCACTTCTTCTATTATTCGAAGAAATGGATATTCAAGATGAATATTTCTTTCCTAAATAACTTTTAATGAATCATAATATCCACATGTCATTCTTTCAACCTATAAATATTTACCCAAACCAAAATGCGTAGCACATATTATCTAATATGGTAAACCGTACCTTTACTCAAAATATAATATTCAAATTTCAACTAAATCCATTCAAAAAGTAGTTAACCCTAAGGCTACACCAAAATATGTTTGAAGAAATTCAAAATTCCAATATTTTTGGAAAAGGGTCACTAAATTTTCAAAATCAACTTATCATTAATCCCCCATAAATTTACTCTTAGTTTCAAATGTAAATACCTTAACCACTTGGTAAGAACTTGAATCACTATTAATCATTAAGGAATATATGCACGCTTTCAAGAATTATCATTCTCTTTATTTCTTAAAATAAAATCTCATATTATTGAAAATATATCCAAAAATGCTGTAAAATTCATCATGAATAACTTTTTCATCAAATAATTAACCATTTTAAAGGTCAACAATAATATCCCACATACTTATTCAATGTAAATATTCTCTTTATCCAAACTAAACATTATTAAATCAACATCACAAACATATTAAAGGTTATTTTACCCTTATTTATGTATTTTATAAAATTATCACCATACTACTAAATAACTTTTCTTGGTTATTAGTAACCTTCAACAAATGATTTCAAATACTTAAATAAAATTTATAGAGTATAATACTTATATGTTTTAGGATTATTATAACTAGAATATCATTGATAAAAATACTTATATAATCTAATTATTGAATCCAAACACATAAGAACATTAATCATTCCAATTGGGCAGTAGTAATAACATAATATTGACATTGATCAATTAGTTTCTTCTTATATATGTTCCTTTAATACTTGGGGAATTCATTTTATAGATCCCCATTGATTTATAGTTGAAACACTGAACATTAGAGGCTTCTTTTTTACCCTTTCATTCTTATTCCTGATAAAATTTCTCTCCACAGTTGAAGGAAATCACTATTCACATCAAGAAAATTATATGGGTTCTTCTTTCAATAATTATCACATATTGGAAAATATTTATTTCTATTATTCACTAAAAAATGGAATTTCCCAACCATTTTTTCAGGGTGGTTTCGAAAATCATCGGGTAATAGCGGTTTTTTAACTGTTAGATTAAATAATTTTTTTAACAAATATTTATTTATGATTTATTATGTATTATTTATTATTAATTTTCATATATAGTTTATTATTAATAATTTAAATGAACTATTATGTGATAATTAATAAATATTTATAATTATTAGTTAATAATAACATGAAACTGAAAAAAAAATCTACAAAAAACTAAAAAGAAGACTTTCTATGAAACGACCATAACTTCTGATCCAGGAGTCCGTTTCAGCTCCAAATCTAGTCAAATAAAATCATACAAAATGATTTAAGACCATATGAGATTTAAATAATATTATAATACAAGGAATAAAATAAATTATAGTTTCAAAAAAGTTAGAAATTGAACTTGAACTTCAAACAAATATAACTTTTGATCTATGTGGCTGTTTGGGCTCTACCAAATATCAAATTGAAACCTACGACGAGATATATTACAAAAAGGTTCTCAAACTAAATTCATAGATATTTTTGTTGTCTTTCAATCTCACAAATGAACATAAGGCCTCCAAAACTGAGTTTTTTGTCATCAACGATAGTTTCTTAAAATTTAAACGGTTATAACTTCTGATCTAGGCATCCATTCAGCCTGTACCATATAACATATAGAGTGTCATTTCATGTTCATCAATTTGAAATGTTGTGGGGGCTGAAACAGACTCTCAAATCAGATGTTATTGTCATTTTAGGGTTTTTAGGGGTTATTTGTTTTTAGAGTTTCTAAACGTTTTATGTGTTTTAAGGGTACCCCAATTTTTTTAACATTCTATGGATTTTTAGCCCATTTAAGGTGGTCTTATTTAATTTTTTTGGTACTCAATTTATTCTTAGGGTTTGTATTCATATTGATAATATGTCTTTGAAACATTTTCAATTTTTATAATTTAATTTTACTTATAATTAAATATATGCATATTTTCTTATATTGGATTATAATAAATAACTTGTATAAATTCATATTAACATAAACATGTATTTTTAAGTGTGTAAACCAAATAGAAATAAATATTGTTTATTTATTTATTTTAAAATAAATAATTATCAATTTTATATACATTTATAAGAATGTATACATATTTATGTTTATATATTTCTATATCATATATGTGTATATATATAGACATATTTATATTTACTTTTGTTTATATATTTAAATTTATTATAATATACAATTACATATTTGAGTGTGTTTATATATATTTATGTAATATAAATATATGATTATATATATTTGTGTAAATTTTTTATAAGTATACATATTTATAAATATTTATATCCATTTGTAATTTTATTTTAATTTTTTATTTCATTATTTCAGTATTTTATTATTTATTATTTATTATTTATTAGTTATCATTTATTATATATTCAATTATTATTTATTACTTATTACTTATTTATTATTGATTTAGTATTTATTGATTTTTTTATCACAAATTTATTCTTAAACGACTGTTTGATGTTAATTTATTATTTATTATTTATTATTTATTTATTATTTTTAATTTATATATTATTTCTTATTTATTATCATTTATATTATTTATTAGTCATTTATTATTTATTTTTTTATTTATTGTTTATTTATTTATTTATATGATATTTAATTATTATTTAGTTATTATGTATTTTTTATTTATTAATTTTTTATTTATTAATTATTAATTATGTATAGTTCGTTTATTTATTATTTATTATTTATATGTTATTTATTTATTAGTTATTTATAAAGTTGTTAAATATTTATTTATTTATTATTTATTATTATTATTATTATTTACTATTTTTTAATTACAATTTATTTTCATTTCATGTATTTATTTAATTATTATTAATTTATATTTTATTTATTAATTAGTAATTATTAATTAGTAATTATTAAGTATTAAATATTTATAAATAAGAAATAATAATTAATAATTAATAATTAATAATTAACAATTAATACTTTATAATTTATAATTATTTATTTATTGTTAATTATTAATTATTAATTTTTAATTATTGATTATTTATTATTTATTATTGATTAATCATTATTGATGAATAATTATTCATTAATACTTATTGAGTTTTTATCTATTTATTATGTACTATTTGTTTTTTCATTTAATATATATAAAAATATTAAATTCTCTTTATACAACACATGAAGAGCCTGTTGGAGTGGTAAAATCTTTGGAGAATATTCTAGTGGTAAGAGGTTCAAATCTCACCCAATGTAAAATTTTTATATATGTGAATGTGCTTATGTATGATAAAAAAAAATAAAAAATTAAATAGAAAATAAAAAAGAAAAATAAAAAATAGCTAAGAAATAAAAAATAAATAAAAAATAAATAAATAATAAATAAATAAAAAATAAAAAAAATAATAAATAACTAAATAACTAATAATAAGTGATAATAAATTAATAAATAAATAATAATAATTACTTAATTAACTAAAAATAATTAATAAGTAATAAATAAATAACAAATAATTAGTAAATAAATAAAAAATAATAAGTAATAAATAATAAATTAAAAATAAAAAATAAAAAATAAAAAATAAAAAATATTTAACAAATAAATTAAAAAACACCACAAAATCATTTAGAAATTGTTTAAACCACCACTAAATCATTCTACAATGGTTTTAAGAAACCATCACCTATTGATTGATGGCAGACAATTTAGGGGCAGTTTAAACCACCACTGAATGCGATTTTTGGTATAATGCTTTTTGTTACCCATTTTTGAACTTTCATCCTCTTAATCTCTTACTTTCTTTTAAAACCATATGAATTGGAGAATTTTTTTCTATATTGATAGTATAAGATATTCTATCCTCGTATGATGAAAATTTTTGGGAGACTAGTTCCCTTTGAAGGGCTTGCTTTATCCCATAAAAGAAATGGTTAATCTATATCTTTTTATTATATATGTAGTCAACAACATGACTTGCTATCCATGTAAGGTTATCTTCATATATAGAATCAATTTCCACTTCCTTTTATCTTAGACTCAATATTTTTCTCTCCACATATGCTCGTTATGAATGAGGAAAATATTTTTCCATGAAAATTTACTTAAAATCCATCCATTACATGCTCACTATGAACCACTCATCCTCAGTATTCTGAATCAATATCAACCATTGATATGTATCACATGAGAGATGATAAACTGGCATGGAATTATTCTCCTTTTCATTACTTCCCAAAGAGAGAAATAAATTCTCTAGGGAACCTATCCATTCCTCAACTATAAAAGGATCTGTAGTCCCATTGAATGATAGAGGTTGTTGACTCATGAAGTAGTTTAACATTGTTACACCTTGATATTATTTATAAAGCTATTCCATATAGGTAGGGCTATTCTCCATAACCCGAGTCAAATGATCTCAATAAAGTAAGAAATTGTTTAGATCCAGCTACAATTACAACTCTAGTGGTAGGACCAACCGCTACTTTATTATCTTTATTAGGAGGTAAATCCCTTCATAGATTACATGCATTGACATAGTTTCTACTCCTAAAAACCATTTCTAAGAAATGACATACACTAGATTAGATCATAAGATTATGAAACAAAATTTTATTATCAAAACTAGTGAAATATATAAAAATAAATTTTTAAAAACTATACATATCTAATCTCATAATCATAAAGTTGCATTCTTCCATGGTATTTTCAATGTCCATCATATGGTTACATTCCCTTATCTATGTTTTGATAAATTAAATTCCCAAGATTTCTACTAAAATTTATCTACTTTCAACTACAATGACACCAATTCTAGTTGCCTAGAACCAATGGTAACATTATTTCATTTGAATTAGATACAAGCGATCACACCCCAAATGACCGAATAGTTTAGTATTCTTAGAAAACTAGATACATCCTTGAATTTCACAATACATTTGAAACCATTAGATACAACAAATCAGTTTATTTAACTACACAATATCCCACTATAGCAGATACCTTCATATCAGTCATATAACACTTCCTAACATCCTAGGGAAAGGAAACATAATAAAGGGCTTATCTAAGATTCATAGTAAGGGTATGTATGCAAGAAAATCTAAATAATGAATAAAATACAGTATGAATAAATGATGATCAAATAATTCCATATAAATAATCCCATGGGATAATTTTTTCCATGGATATCATTAAAAAACAAATAATGAGATGGAAATAAATAAATGATTTAATAATGATGTAATACATAATGTGAGACATCTTTAACAAACTATTGAGGCCTCGACCAAGACATCTTAAAATATAATGAAGGTATTGTGACATGCCATCTATACCAATGGGTAAGACCTCCACTAAATCCGAATCTAACTTTTCTTATGAGACATCAAGGTGATATAAAAGGACCTTCCTATTATGAACCACCCAGTGTCAACACTGAAATGGTCACCCGAGCTGATCTGCGGCGAGGCCTGAGTGGCGTTCCTAATCCTCCCAATCTGGTGATAATCACCAAGGAATCGACATATATGATGGGATTTATTTCACCCAATGAAAATAAATAAAAGGAGAGGAAATAAAAAAAGACTAGCTCAAAATAAAATAAAATAAAATAAAGAGACTAAAAAAGAATTTTAAAAAAATAAAGCTACTCGAATGGGACAACCACTATCTTTATATGACCTCACATGCCACTCTCTAAATCAAGACCAAACATTGCCCAAGGCGAGTGCACGCAAGATGGAACCTAAAAAATAAATAAAAACAATTAATAACTACTGATTGAAAATTATTTTTTATTGAATTATGAAATCACTTTTCAAAGAAAGTGAGAAACCGAAAAGTTCAAAAAGATAACCAAATAGAAAAAATTGAGTTCCCAAGAAAATAAAATTACTGCCCCTCCCAAGCACTTGCATTGTGATAAGATCGTCCACCAAGGAAAGAGCACTCAGACAGTCCCGTGAAAGGATGCGCGGGCACAATACCGATGGTTAGGCCATACCCTCTCAGAATCCAAGTGCCATGCCAAAGTAGAGACCTCATGATCTGACCCTCATTTGAAGCAGAACAGATAAACACTAGAACCAAACCTCAAATACACCTTGAGCTCCACATACTGAAAAGAACACCTCTATATCCACCACAAAATAAGGCCATGCATCTGTCAAACAGAAGAATAAAATCATTGAAATGGAGTTTAAACCTACCAGATTCCATGTCCCTAAACAACTTCCATACTATATCTATTACCTGACTGAGCGGATCTTCCCTTACCAGAGTTTCTATAGCAGCAGAACGTTTAACCCATACCTGTATGTATTTTTAAAGCTTTATCAATCCCTGATTGAACCCCCAAACCATAATCGAGTCCTACTTGTCAACCCAAGAATATTGTTCCTCATTGAGGTTAAATTCAATGTTCCAGACCATCATCTTGGCTTCTTCCTCTTCGTATGCATAGAGGAACAACACATGCTCTTGAACCTTATATCCCAAACTCAAAATTAAGTCCTAGGGTCTGGGTTGATCTGCATGTTCATCTTGGTATAAGACCTCGCTGGTCATCCTATCATCCACTCTTTTTTTTACAGACTGGGTCTTCAAAGGGGGTGGAAAAGAGGAATAGTCCTTTCTACCTTTCCTCCTTTTGGTACTCCTACATCTCCTTAGACTTAATTCTCCAGCAGAGAGACTCTTACTATCTCCCATGCAGTGCCCCACCTGTCCCCCATTTGAAATTTCAACTTTTGCATGATCATTGTTCATTCCTTCCAAAAAAGGCCATCAAACTGATTTCCCACCTGTATGGAATACTGAACCTCCCTTACCCCCTCCTCACAGGAAGCGTCACCAACCAGTTAAATCCCAGATACTACTACACTATTTGTATGGGCCACCTCCATATCCAGCACCTTCCTTCCCTTACTCAAATCTTCCTGATTGGGGTCAACCACCCCCGCAGAAACCTCTTCCACACAAACCTCCAATTGCTCCAGAATAGGAGAATTCCTAGACACCCTAATCCTCGCATGATATTCAGTCCATTGAGCTACAATGTATAAAATAAAATAAAAATCCATTTTCAAGTTTGAACTACAATGTATAAAAGTATGGTTTTCTATAATTTACTCAAATAAAATATGAGTCGTTTCCCTTATTAAATTCTAAAAAACCCAAGGCATTGTTTTAGTGAGGCATTAGAATTTTCAAAGGGAAAGTGATGGTTACATTTTCAATTTTCTGAAAAATAATAAAACACCTTTCTTTGAAAACAGTTCATCATATGTTAAATTAAAACCCTCCATCACATTCTAGTAAAAACACTGCACATGAAATTGTTACACAAAAAGGGAAATGAAAAGAAAATATACATACAAGTAACACATCCAAAACTGCATTCACTATGAATGATTAGACATTAGTGAACCCAAGATATCAAGAATAACACAGAAAACAACAATACATGAGACCTTATCCTCATTGACATGTCACACACGATGAAATCAAGACACTCAAAATACTTATCCACCCTTTCTCAGGAAGGCCTAGGAAAAATCCCATAGCAATGAACCCAAACATATCTGCCTACTGTGGGCCACTAGTCAGTATCCCAACCTAGGAGTGCAGTAATAATTCCTATAATATTCTCTCAATATGCCATGTTCGTATTTCTCAGGTATATAATAGGGGTGATCCAAGAGATCCTAGCCATTCATCCAATTAGGAATATATATATAAAATAATCAAATAATAATAATCATTACCCCAATCTACTATATGGGATGACCTCTTTCCTTTAAACCATTCAAGCACCTAAGATCCTTTATGTTTGGGACTCATAAACAGTCAGTCACAACCAAATAAAGAGATTTATCCAAGGAGGGTATTCATCAAAACAATTTCATCATTTTCAACAAGGTTCAAAATGGGTAATAAAAACATATCAAAAACCACCAATTTTATAAAAAACCAAATTTATTTCCTAAAAAGGGGAAAACCCACCAATTTCTCTCCCATAACCATTTATAAAATATCATTTCCTTTTAAACCTAAAAAAGTTTGAAACCATATAATAATCCTCAAAATACTACTTCACATGATTCCAATATTTTTACAGAACCAAACTAAATAATTTTATATCCCAAATAAAAAAATAAGATCCAATTGGGAAATTTATCAATGACACATGCAACATTTACTGAAAGAATTTATAATGAAGACTCAACTAGGTGAAAAAAAATTTCATTCCACAAAATTATTTAAATTGATAAACTAGGTTCTGAGCATCACAAATCTTGTGGTAAGCTAATATAACATTTAATAAAATAAGAGGCATTTTCATGCATAACAAAATGACATCATTTTTCACACAAAAGGAGATGAACTATCAATTTTCATACCAAATAGATTATAAACCAATTGCACATAAATAATTAGCACAATTATAGGATGAAAACAACAGGAAATAGATGAACTCAAATTTTAAATTCATTTGCATCGAGAAACCTACCTTGAAACCCAAGTGTGGTGACAGAACAAAGTCTGTACTGACGTGAGAACCATCTACACCTCAATCGCATCCCACAGAAGATAGATTAACCCCAAAATAGTGATATCAAATTCAATGGGTCAAGGTCAGACCAAAAAAATCCAAATCTCCATCACCAGAAACCACATACCTTTCGATAAAAAACACATTATAGGGGAGTCACCAAGGAAGGGTGGTGGAACTCTAGTTGAAATGACACTATCAGGGTGCGGGAAGGCCGTAATGATAATAGCAAGGTGCAGACTGGAAAGGGAAACACCATCAAGGAGAAGGGTCATGTGGGAGGCTAGCTGGGAGGCAGAGGAGAGGGTTCTAGGGGGTTACGGGTTGGTTCGAGAGTCTGTGACTTCCTGTGGAGGTCAGGAAAAGGGGGATGCTTTTCTTAGAAGGGTCGGTTGAGGGTCGAGGTGTCAGAGAGCAGGTGATCCGGGGGTCTTGAATTTGGTTTGGCAGGAGGAGGCCAGATGGGGGAAGCAGCGCCAGCTGCACGCTGAGTAGGAGGGCTGAGGGGGTTGGCCGTTTTTGGGTGCACCTGCTAGGAGAGGATTTCAGGATAGAGAGGGGCGGCGCTACAAGGGGAGGATGAGGGCCAGAGTGGGGTGCTTTAGCATGCTGCAAGGGAGGGATCCAACATCATGGAAGTAGGGCCACTGGCATGCTCATGCGCATCAAAGGAAAGAACTAGGTGCCTTGGGGGGAGAAACATGTGACGTTCAGGGCTGCTGCCTACTGAGAGGGAAGGAGACGAGCTGTTGTAAAGGAGAGAGGCGGATGGGTGAAAAGGTTTGTACCACACACAAGGGTAAGGGGGTGCTAATTGGAGAGAGAATAGGTGGGATGAAGTTTCTTTATTATTATTATTTCATTATATTGTAATAATGATTGTAATACTAATATAAGGAATAATAATAATTATTATTATACAAATAGTAATAATATAAGGAATAATAATAATAGTAAAATAATAATAATAATAATAATAATAATTTTAATGATAGTAATAAAATTATCAATTTTAGTTTTAACCTAAACTAAAAATAATAAAATTCCTAATAATTAATGGTAGTCAAAACTATTTTAATTTTAAAAAAACTACTCGTTTTAATTTTTTGAAGATGGGCGAGATGTGTGGTTACCCGAGAAGAGCAGCACAGGGTTTCAAAAATGTGATCTACTCGTGTGCCCAATGATGTCAACTCAAATGGCACACTTTTTAACATAAACTAGAAATTTTCATCCAGGACTCAACCCGAACCCCAACAAAATTGTTTAAGGCCAAAGAAATAATAAAATAAAATAATCTCATTGGTTGGGGTGTGACAATTCTCCCCACCATAATGCTTTTCGCCCCCCAAAATCCACAACACTATCCAACCAATCAATCAACACCTAATGATTCCATATTAACATGATCCAACCTCCTAACCCAAGGTCATTCCATCCACCACCAATGAGATTCAACCTAATTTCCCAAAACAGATCACCAGAAGAGGGGAGGTCTGAGCAGACTCCCCACCATAAGAATTCAACTAGCATCTGATAACGTCTTAAGAGAAAACCCAAAGAAAAATAGGGTATCCCCACTATAAAGAATAAAACTATATATGGACAAATGGAAAACCATCTTAGACTTAATTTGGGCCTTACTCATGCTAAAAGAAACACAAGAAGAACATTTAATCCACTCACTCCTATCCAAAAGGGAAAAGATTTGAACCGAATACTATGCACGAACCAAAAACCCTAACCTCATTGGTGGTAAGAGAGGGGATCATGGATTGGATAGATGAATCTGTAATGAAAAACTACTCATGAATCATCACTTTAGGATGAACACAATCCAAAACTACAGCTGATTCACATGGGTGGTCCATGATAAGACACTAATCAGTAACTCACATCCAAAAGGCACAATTACTGACATTTCATGAGGGATAAGTACATCATGCTCTTTGCTATAAGATTAAATTTAAAACGATAAGGAAGCCACAATAGAAACACTAAAATTGTGTCCCCACAACAACAGAAATACAACCTTAACTAATCTTCTTAAAATTCTTTGGGGTTCTTGACTATGCGTCGGCTTCACTCTAAGCCCTTTTTGCTGGAGCTCCGATGGATGAAGCATCTTTTTCATCGTATTACGATTCAATTAATCATAAAAAGAAACATACATATATTGATTTTTAAAATGAAAGAACATGATTTCGAAATGAAAGCCACATTGGAATTGAAAACTGGTCTTCATCAAAAGACCCACGAAATTCCCATACCTTTAAAAACCCAAAACACCATCAGTTTAACTTTAATGATAAGAGATCACTTACACTGGAAGGAAATATACAAAAGAACCATTAAACAAAAATCCTAAATAACAACTCTTCTGAGACCTTCATATAAAACACTTTCTAGTAACGCCCTGATAGAATAATTGTAAGTAACCCAAATTTCCACAAGCATGAAGGGGCTTCAGAGTACTTTGGAACGATGAACTATTGTGAAGAAGCATTCCACACTGATAACAAACAATGTTATTTTGATGTGAAGATGTTGATGAATGATCCTGAGGCCTTTTGATTCCATGACTTACTCCATAAACTTTTGGTAGCTTCCTCATCTTCTTGTTTGAAGTTTCCACACTGCTCCAAGGAATTGAAGGAGGGAGGACTACCTCATGCACTACTGCCAACGCAACTTCAACATGAAGGGATTTTCTCACCACATCAGAAAAAGAAGTTTTGTTGGACGGTGACACCATTTATTGTAGATCAGGTTGGAGACCCACCTCGAAATGTTGAGCCTTCATGGAGTCATTAGTGGTATACCCTGAATCATAATGGAATAGTTCTACAAAGAACTAGTGATACTATAACATTGATCGGTCACCTTGCTGCAGATAACACATCTCCATCCCCTTTCTAACCCTTTCTTTCTCTGAGAACTACAAAAGAATGTACAAATCCTTCAAATACTCACAAGTAAGTTCTCGGTGGGGCTTGTTCTGAGACGCTGACTTCCACCACATCCACGATGAACCTTTAAGAATGAAGGTTGAAAACATGATCTTCAATGACTTAGGATACTCAATGAGGTCAAAGTACCTTTCATTATTTCACCTCCTCTCCTCCGATATAGAAGGGTCTTCTTGACCATAAAAGAGAGACATATCTAACTTATGAAACTCAAGAATAAAATCCTTAGGTTGATCAATTGCACTACGATCACCCATCGAATCTTCAAGGGGAAAACCTCTAGATAAGTGAAGTCAAGAACCCAATAAAGGTCAACTCAATAAATAAATTCTTCAAGATCAAACACCGCATTGGTGAAAATCATTAAACACAAGAAAACAAGATATCATAAAATAAAAAAAATTATTCATGAAAACACCTTTAATTTTAAAAAAAGGTTGGTTGGTTAAACCCTCTCCATTGGTATTCTTTAGGGTCTCCCTCACATGCATGTTTTCATGCCACCCCGGGAATCCATACACTATACTAGGCTTCCATTCATATTAGAACATACCACTATGCATGTGAGCACCCCTAGGAACACCCAGGACAAAACAGAACAACTTCATTTTCCAAAAACAAATTATTCATCCCATTTCCTAAAACAAATCCACAAATTAAACATGTCATTTCAAATAATCATTTTTTTTTCAAAACTAATTTTACTGATTCAAGAAACTTCCCAAAGTTAGAGGAAACCCAAAATAACTCAAACATGGAACTAGTGTCAGTAGGTGACTTGAACATATGGTTGATGGCCATATTTCAAACATCTCACCATCATAGAGAACCTTTAAAGACTATTCCCCTAGCTCCCCATGGCATTCTAGGCCATGTGGGGTCATGAAGACTATTATCTTAACTCCTCATGTCGTATACCAATTGAAAAACATTCCATAAAAAAAAAGAAACTAATAAAACTAGACTTCCCATTGAAACTAGAGGATAATAATGAGAAAGAGTTTGTGATGTTCTTCTTTCAGCTACCGTTGGAGTCCCAAAAATCCTACTCCATCTACCTTAACATTCTAAATAACCAAGGAAGCTATAAAAAGAGTGGTCTACTAACAGAAAACCTCCCACTGATACCATTTTTTCATGAACCACCACAGGTTGACCCTAAACCTGTCACCCGAGCTGATCCATGGCTAGTCCTAAGAGGTATTCCTGATCCTGCCGGGAAGGCGACAAGTGCTAGGGAATCGATAGAGACGAGGGGGAACTATTTCACCCAATGAAAAAAATAAAAGTATAGGAAATAAAAAAAATGAGAAACTTAGTATAAATCAAACAAATAATAGACTAAACCAGAACTAAAAAAATAAAAATAACCGAATGGGAGAACCACTATCTCCATGTAACCTCACGGGTCACTCACCAACTCATGACCAAATATCGCCCAAGGTTAGCACACCTGATATAGAACCTGCACAAGGACTGAAAATAGAATAGAATAATAGGCATGAGTATTAAAACTCAGTTGGATATCCCGATAAACTATTCTCAATGACCTTCCATTAAAATAAAAGAAGCATCCATTTTCATGTTTGAACTACAAGGTATAAAATTATGATTTTCTACATAGTACTAAAAAATATTGTACGAGTCATTTCCCTTACGCATGTCGGCTTTTCCCCGGGGGTGAGGCTTTTTCTTCAGTAAAAGTTGGATAGTTCTCCCCGAATTTCTGGCGTTGGTCCGTTCCTCTTGGGTGGAACCCTGTGAAGGGGGGCCCTGGACCCGCCTCCATAAAAATATTTGGCGCCAAAAGTCTGCTCTCAGAGGCTGGTCGGACTCCCTCCCTACTGTGCAGCCCATTATGGAGGCCTTGAAGACTAAGATCGAGAGGGATGAGGACAAACTGGAAGTCTGCTGGGATGAGGGAATTTTTTCCTCTCTAAGTCACAAGAATAAACAATTTATTGAGGGTTTGCTGGAGTAGGAAAGATGCCTTCGTGAGAACTCCCAGGCCACCTGGCTCAAGGAAGGTGACCGCAACACGACTTATTTCCATGCTTTCATTAGGGAGAAGCAGTGGAAAATGATTCCGAATATCCAGTGGGACGACAGGTCTTTTACTAGCGACTTAGATGACATCAGTGACATGGTTGGATCTTATTTTACCTCCTTTTTGTGTAACAATAATCCCCAATGGTAGAATGGGTATCCCAAGGATCATACCGATCTCTTCATCTCAATCCCAAGGGTGGTCTCTTCTCACACCAATGAGGCCATTGGACAAGCTCCAGAGGAGAAAGAGGTCTGGGACTCAGTTACCTCTTTGAATCAAGAGAGTTCCCCCGGACCTGATGGGTTTCTGAGCTCCTCCTTTGTTATTGCTTGGGGTATCATTAAGGAGGAGCTTGTCAGTTCCATTAGGGACCTCTTCTATGGAGGTGGGCTGCCGCAGGCTACCGTTGCTACTACCCTGGTTCTTATTCCCAAGGTTAGTGGACCCACTACTATAGCGCAATATCGGCCAATCAGCATGTGCAACTTCACGTACAAGGTGCTGGAGAACCTCATCAACAGAAGACTTTCCCATTTTATCCACAGCTGGGTTGCGAAGGAACAACATTCCTTCATATAGGGGAGGTCCATTCTGGGGGCAATGGCTATTGCACCAGAGATGATTGGGGAGATCAACAGGAAGGTTCGAGGGTCCAACATCGTGATCAAGGATGATATGAAAAATTCCTATGACAGATTGGAGTGGGGGTTCATCATATATTCCATGAGAAGCATGGGGTTTTCTGAATGGGTTATTGACCTCCTATTCCACTACTATAGCTCGCTGAGGCTCAAACTGGTCTTTATGGGGTGGCAATGCGGCTTCTTGAAGACAGTTAGATGACTCAGGCAAGGCGACCCTCTTTCTCCCAGCATCTTCATTCTGGTGCAGGATGTCCTAAGAAAGTTTGTGGCCTCATCTATCCAAAGTGGTCATATTCCTACTTATCACTGTGGGGCCCGTGTCCCAGGAGATTCTCACCTTCTCTTTTCAGATGACATGGTCTTCTTCATCAATGGGGGTAGCACCTCCATCAGGGGCTTTATCAGTATCATGGATGAATATGCTTTATGGAGTGGTCAAATGATGAACAGGGATAAAAGCGTGGTTTACTTTCCCTCTTCTTTCCCAGCCAGGAGAAAGGAGAACATTGTCTCCACCCTGGGTATCTAGAGTAAAAACTTCTCCATGCACTACCTTGGAGCTCCCATTTTCCTGGGCAGGATTCAGGCATGGTTTTTTGATGGTTTGGTCGGCAGAATCACCAACAGCATTCTCAACTAGAAGAACAGGTTCTTATCCTTTGGAGGAAGGATCACCCTCGTCAATTGTGTCCTTTCTTTGATCCCTATGCATGTTCTCTCCACCCTCAAGGCCCCTAAGTCTACCATTATCCAGATTTAGAAGATCATGAATGGATTTATTTGGGATAGCCAAGGGGAGGGGAGATGTCGGTGGTCCTCGTGGAATAAGCTTGCCAGGCCAGTGGAGTTGGGAGGGATTGGGGTCAGGGATGTGGGCCAGGCCGTGTATTTCTTCTAGGGTAGGCTTGAATGGGAGGTTATTGAGGGAAACTCTTTATGGAGTCAACTTATTTGTGGGAAGTACGACCATGGCCTCCGCGAGAATGGTAAATCATCTTCAAGCCTCTAGAGATCTCTTCGGACTCACCTCCCCTCATTTTTGTGTCACTCTCAATGGGTCCTAGGTCGGGGGGATCTCAACTTCTGGCAGTGTGATTGGGGGGCAGCCTGCTGGACTTCCCTGGATGCCCTGCACTAAACATTTCCTTCTTGAAAGCCAGTGCTCACCCTTCCTTCATCCAGGTGGTTCTATATCCCTCTCAAAAGGCCTTCTTTGATATCATTTTCTTGGATGGATCCCCGGATAGATGCATCTCCACTGGTTCCCCCATAGGGAAGTTCTCAGCTAAAGCCTTTCATCTTTGTACGTCTGCGCAGTCTGTGAGCGACCATTAGAGGAGGCGTTTATGGTGCAAAGCCACCCCAATTAAATTCTCCTTCCTCCTTTGGAGAATCAGAAATCAGGCTCTCTATTCGGACCTGGCGATTAAAAGGAAGGGGGTCAAGTTTGCCTCCAAATGCGCTTGTTGTTTGATTCCCTCCGAGGAATCCACGTTGCACCTCTTCTTCCAAAGTGAGTGGGCCGTGTGGATCTGGAACGAGCTTGGGAAGTTCCCTTTTCCCCCTAGATCCATGGATTCCCTAGAGGCATTCTTCTTGAGCAGGTTTAGTGGCTTCCTGGATAACATCCACGAGGTTGTGGCCAGGGCAACCCTTCTGTAGGCGGGCTGTTGGTGCATTTGGAAGGCGCCCCATGGGACTCGATGTTCTGCTCTGGAATTCCTGGTCAGAGCCAAGTGCCTTGCATCAGAGCTGATTGGACTCCTCCCCCACCATGATGCAGTGCCTTCTCTCTGCCACTTCTCCTCTAGGACTGCTTCTCTAGACTGTAATAGCCCCATGCAGCGGGGACGATGGGTCCACTGGATGTCCCCCCTTTCAGGCCTGAAACTCAACGTTGATGGAGCCTTTGGCTCTGGCACCATGTGCGGCGGTAGAGTGGTCCGAGACATAGCGGGATCGGTTATTTTCGCCTTCAGTGCCTTCTATAGACCGGGGAACTCCCTTAAGGCAGAGGCATCGACACTTCTTAGCAGCCTCTCTCCTTGTCGATCCAGAAACCTTCCCCTGTCCTCTATTGAAATGGACTCCAGTATTGTGTGGAGATCTCTCACCGGCACCTCCTCCTCCCCCTGGAATATCACTTATCTGATCCGTAATTGCATGAATCTCCTCTCCGGCAACATGGAGGTTCTCCATACGTGGCGTGAGGGAAACCGGGTGGCTGACTTCTTGACACCCTTTGCTTCCCTGGAGTGCCCCCTTGTGGATTTTTTCTCCCTTGGATCCCTTCCCCCTTGTGGGGTGGCCCATATTATTAGTGATGCTCTCGGACTCCATTTCATTAGGCCACCTTGAGTTGTACTGCTCTTGTTCCCCTTTTTAAAATAAAATAAAATTTATTTGTGTATATGTCTCATATATATAGTAGGGGTGATCCAACTAATGCCAGCCGAGCATCCAATCAGGAATATATATATATATTAAATAAAAAAAGCATTACCCTAAGACAACACATGGGAAGACATCTTACCTTTAAACCATTCGAGAACCTGAGTGCCTTAAAGCCTGGGCCTCCCAAACATTCAGTCACAACCAAGGAAAGAGAGTTATACATGGAGGGTTTTTATCAAAACAATTTCATCATTTTCCACAAGGTTCCAAACAAGAATTAAAAACATTTAAAAAACCACCACTTTTATAAAAACTAAATTCTTTTTTTAGAAAGGGGACAAAATGCCACTCTCTATTCTACAACCATTTGTAAAATATCATTTCCATACAAGCACAACAACCAATTTGAAACAATTTAAGGAGACTCAAAATACTGCATCGCATGCTGGCATTATTTTTATAAAACCAATCAAATCATTTTATATCCTAAAGAAACCATAATATCCAACCGGGAAATATATAAGAAATACATGCAACATTTACTAAAATAGTATCTAGTTAAGACTCAACTCGGTGAAAACAAAAATTTCCTACCACAAACTTTTTTAAATTCGTAAACCAGGTTTTGAGAATAAAAAATTAGGTACAAAGCTAATAAAACATTTAATCGAACAAGCGGTGTGTTCCAACATAACAAAAATGAAAACTTTTGGCACACAACAATAGTTTAACTATCAATTTTCATACCAAATAGATTAGAAACAAATTTCACATCAATAAATTTCACAATAACAGGATGAAAATTAAAAGAAACAGATGAACTAAAATTATAATATCAAGTGTAATGAGAAACCTACCTCAAAACTGAATCACGACGACAACATAAACTCGTAACTGGTGTGAGATCCATCTGCACCAAAATCACATCCCATAGAAGACTGATTAACCCCAAAATAATGATAACAAACACAATAGGTCATGTTTGGACCAAAAATCCAATTCTCTATCGTCGGAAACCACATACCTTTTCGAGAGAAAGCTCACCGGAGGAGAGTCGCATCGGAAGGGTAGCAGTGCGCTTGTCGGAATGATGTCGTCACAGTGCGGGAAGGCCGTAATGACTTTGAAATGGAGTACACTAGTAGGGTTGGCGCCATCAAGGAGAAGGGTCACACGGGAGGCTGTTCGAGAGGAGGAGGAGAGGGCGCTGGGGGGTGAGGGTCAACCGGAGAGGCTATGACCGTTAGTGGAGGTCGGCCAAAGTGGGATGATGGATGGAGGAGGGTCAGAGAGGGTAGTGGCACCGAAGAGAAGGGGAGTCAGGGGTCTTGATAGAGATCCGGAAGGAGGGGGCCAAATTGGGGAAGTGGTGTCGTCTGCGCATTGAGTAGGAGGGACGAGGGGTTCGACAGGTGTTGGGAGTGTCGATGGGGAGAAGACGCTGGGATGGAGTGGGGTGAAACTATAAGGGAAGGCCGAGTGTTGGAGCGAGGTGCTGGAGTGCGCTACAAAGGAAGGAGATGATGCCCAGGAAGCAGGGCCACTGCCCTTCTCATGCACAGTAAGGGGAAGTTTCGGGTGTGCTTAGGGGAGAAACAGGTGACGTTTGGGGCTGCTGCTTGCTGAGAGGGAATGTGACAGGCTTATTCAAAGGAGGGAGGTGGCTGGGTGCAAAGGGTTGTTCTACACACATGGGGAAGGGGGCACTAATTGGAAAGAGAATAAGTGGGCTAGGGTTTCCTCATTATTATTCTTTATTTAATTATAATATAATAACATTAGTAATAATAATATAATGAATAATAATTATAATCACAATAATAAAAATAGTAATAATATAAGGAATGATAATAATAATATAATAATAATAACAACAACAACAATAACAACAACAACAACAGCAGCAGCAATAATAATACTATTAATAAAAAAATCCCATATGTCAGGGTGTGAAACATCCCATAACTTACTAAGTCCAATGAATTCATCCTATTAAATTGGTGAAATATAATCAGCATAAACATTCATTTTGAAAAAATAGTATGATAAATGTAAATATTTTCCCACGATTGTAAACCATCCAGAATGATATGGAGAATGGTATCAAAGTAGTACATCTGTAATCAAACTAATTGTAATCCATACTGAAATTTTTTGAGGATGATATCACTAAATCATATCCTTAATAGACCATATATAAAATAAGGCCTTATTCATTTATAAATATTAATACCATACAAATATCATTAAAAACATTCTTGATGGAAATACCCATTTCAATTTGAAAATCACTTTTAGAAACTATAAATTTCAATAATTTTAAGAAAAAAATTCTTTAAGAAAAATTACCAATTATTACAGATGAATATTCAAATAAATTAATTTCCATGTTGGAAGGTAATTGTATTCTTTTCATAGATATTAAAATTATTTTTTTCATATTTTCAGTAAAATGAAAAAAGTACCTCATTCAAAAAATGAATAGAAGATTCCTTTTAAATTTTTTGTAAACATTAAAATATTTGTAGGAATTTGTTCAAAAATATATTTGTATATTTTTTATTAAATTCTTGAAAACATATTTTTAGAAAACATGGATTTATAAGAAAAAAGTATATTTGACTGAAGAGAAAAATGAAGTTAGATATGAAATAATTTTTTTGGATAATTTTACATAGAAAGAGAAGAAAATGGAAATATTACTTGAAAATTTTATTAATAAATAGAGGATTAAAAAAATTATTTATCTCTAATATATAAATATGAAACAATTTCCTTAAGGGATAATTAAACATAAACAATCTTGAATAATAAAGAGACTGTGAAATAAACACTTAACATGGGTTTGACTTCCTACATATATGTTTGAACCTCTTATAAAAATTCATATAGATTTAATATATAAATATTACATAAAAATTTTAATATATATCATACCATATATGATTTTAGTTATAATCCTTTAAAACCCATTTATCAATAAATCGTTATTAAAATGACTGTTCCTGGTGATAAATGCATCATTTTTATTGTGTGTTTTGGTTTGGCATTTTTGTTTATTATGATAAGATAATGGTTTTATCATATAAAATATATTAATCATGATATAATTATAATGTATAATCATTATATAAATATTCATTATTATTTATAAAAGTTATATATAGAAAAATAAATTACACTATTTGTAGAGATGGTAGGTCGTATGTACGCCTACATGATGTTTTCATTTTTCGACGGATAGAATGAAATAAATTTAAATAATAATTATAACTTATAGAATCATTATTATAACATATAAATCTTAAATATTAATTAAATCCATATTTATAAAAATATAATTAAAATAGAAATGAAAAGAAATCCCATCGATTCATGGTTGTGGTAGTCCACACGTATGCCAACACAACGTTATTGTATTCCAACGAATTGGAATGTAAGATGGTTGATGTGATATATTAAAATAAAATGGGAATAATTATATCATAATTATCAAATATAAATATTAAACCCATCATAATAATGATCTCTAAAATCTGGTGGTGGAAAATTAATTGTATCGCTTCATGGAGACGATAAGTCATACGTACACATCTGTGATACATTTACTTCCCATTTGATAAGAAATAAGATGGATAATAACAATTTAATAATTATAATAAAATTTTAGTATATTCAAATTCTCTAGTTATTATTTTATGATAAATAACATAGATTTATATGAGATAAATAATAAGTAAAAAAAGTGATTGGTTATGGAGATTACCTTTCCTTTGAAAGAACTGTTTTAAATCTCCTCTAAAGGTTAATAGGGTTGGTATATTGAGATTAAAATCACATATATAATTTTGAAATATATATTTATAATGTATTTTTATTAGTTTTCTTTGAGATATAAGGTTCAATGTGGAGTAAAGTGGTCAGAGAGGAGGTGCCCTTTTTTAATTGAGATTAGGGGCACTTTTGAAATTTCTTAAAAGATTAAATTACAATAATTAATTATCAATAAAAATGTATCCAAATGGACAATTAATTGAACCTATTTTAGGATATGGTTGAAAAATAATCAACAAATAAAATTTATATAGGTTATTGTGGTGTTTTAAACCTTATATTTTGGTTTAACCCATAGTTAACCTATTTTAACATTAACCATAGTAACATATTTTTCACTCTTAAAGGGTTATATTGTTACATATAAGGTAAATATTAACTCATAAATGGAAAAGTGATAAAATATAAAACTATATATTAACCTATTTTTCTTTATTAAATAGATTAATAGTTTCAAATAATTTAATAAAATATTATTTTGATAAATTATAATTAATGTTAGTTTTTACACTATTCATTTATTTTGACTTCAAAAACATAAAGAAAATGTTTTTTTCGATTGTTATTAATTTATATATCACTACTATACCATATTTATCTACAAAATTTAGGTAATACTTTATATCATGAAAATTATATCATTTTTAATGTTTTGGGTATCATTTCTTTTATTTTTATATTAATTGAATAAATACTCTATTAGCATTGTGCAAGTTTTTGAGGTAATTATATAATAAGTAAAAATTATAAACAAATTATCAACCTAAATATAATTTCATTATTCACAAAATTTACATTTAAATTTATTCTAAACTTTCTTTCTTACTAAATCAGGACATATAATAAATATTTAAAACTAAGAGAGTGACAATTTTTAACTTTCTTTGACCTAAATATCATATTGTTTATTTTCATGGAAAATTAACCCTTGAACATATATATTTAGAGTAAAATTTTATTTTGGTCAAATTAACATCATAAAATAATAACTAAAATGAAAAATTAGGACATTATCACTTTGTTTTTACCAAGATTATCCAGATTTACCGTTTTCCAAGGTGATAAATTTCTCAACGATTACTCTTCATATTGATCTAAAATAATGGGGTATATTTTCCAAATTTGAACATAATGACTCAAAATGTGAAACAAATTTTTTTAAATGAAATATCTATAAGTGTAATAATTTTATTTAAAATCAAAACAAAAGTCACAATAATTGTTTTTAGAAAAATGCATTTTAATGTAGTTATATTTTATACCGAATTCAATCATAAAATTAATTCCAATGATCTTGATTGAATTTTTAATAATATAATAGAACTAATTTTTACCATTAATACATTTGAAAATTACATTTTTCTTTTTAAATTATAAAGAAAAATATAATTTTCAATTAAAAAGTAGTATTTTCACTATTCATTGAAATATAAAACTTCTCTGAAAAATAGAAAGAATTCACCATAATCCAATTTTGATATGATGATTTAAAAAAGATATATTTTTATAATATAAAATTTATATAAGTTCACAAACTTAATTATATTATTTTATGACAAAAATAAATAAAATACATTTTTAATGAAAATGTATTTATGAAACATAAAATAACTTTACTAAAATTTTAGTACTAGTTTTATAATAATTAATCAATTATTTTTATTGAGTAGTCAATTTATATATTTTTTATAATTGATTTAATTTTATTAATACCAGCCTATTCAATAACTAGATTATAGTGGTCATATTTAAATAATAATATTTCTTTGTTCGTTTAAGCCTAGTGTTGTGTGTCATATATGCTATACAACATAATTTTTTTAAAATCTCAAGGTATTAAAGGGATAATGATTTTCCATTATTTTTATATCCATCACCTAGTTTTATTTTTATTATCCCATTTTTTCATATATTTTTCATACGTCTTAAGGATGACTATGATGTATAACAATGTATATCTTTCCATGTTGGGGATTCATCTTAAAAAAAGTGAACATGTTATGATTGAAACATGAGTTTAAATTTTAGAATTATATTTTTTTTGCTAAAAATAGATATAAATTATATGTTTCCACTTTATTTGGTAATGGTTTGATATGGAAGTTTTTTTCCAAATTCTCTAAAACTCTAAACTTTTATGATCCTCAAAATGAATTAAAGTACAATCCTTATTATAAATAATGTAATTTTGGGTTGTATAAGTTACATGGAAATATAGTTGGTATCATAAGATATGATTAGATAATTTTGGAGGATAAGATGATTCAAATATGACTATTTTATGAGTTTTAAATACTATTATTTGTTAATAACCCTAAGGATGATAACATGTTTAAAAGAATATACAAATCTTTCAAGGTTTTATTTTAAGAGAGTTTAAGAAGATTAAGGATATTTTAGGAACATTTGTGGGAATAAAACCATATGGTTTGATATGTGTTTTAGAATAAAATATTATTTTTGGAACAATTTTTTTTTATTTTGTGGTTTTTTTTAAATGTATTAAAAACCTTTAGGGTTAATACATTCATAAATTATGATAAAATTTTGTTTATTTCAGAAAAATTGTTAATAAATTTTGGGAATAAATGTTTTATCATATAGATTAATATGTATTTAAAAGTGATTTGGAGACTAAGTTATTAATTTTATTTTTGAAAAATTTCACTATATTTTGAACAACTTGTGATTAAGTAAAATGAAAATATTTTAGGCTAAGATGGGATTTTATTTGAGTACTAATTTTTAAAATATATTTTGGAAGCATTTATGATTTTTTAGTATTTTATTTGATTTAGATTATTTATAGAAATGATTAGAATATTTTGGAGATGATATTGTTAATGAATATATATTTTTGGCATGTGGGTTTATGAATAATTAAATTTATTTATAGATAATGTTATGTTGATTTTGGAAGAATATGTGGTCAAATACTTCTAATCCTTGGGTTTAATTTTTGGTCTAGCATGTTTTGATGTTTTTTAAGAATGATTTATGTTAGGCACTAGATGTTATCTGTTGATGCATAAGAGGCTAAAGTAGTATTTTTTCATACTAGGTATTATCTTAAAATTTTGGAATAATTTTTTTATTTTTAATAAATATAAGTAGGTGTTATATCTTTTCATCATTTTTGGATCTTTGGAAATGCTAAAAGTGAATTTTAGTTCCTAATGAATGAAAAATTTATCTAAAAATTTCATTGATTTGTGAAAATATATTAAAAATAAAATTTACCACTTATATAAATTTAATTTTAGAAAATGATTTACATATTTGGGATAGGCATATTCAAATTTAATTATAAGTTCAATTTAATTTTTAGTCATAACTACCTAGAATGTTTATGGATTTTTAATGAAACACTTGTTCATGCGGGATAAAAAGAAAGTTAAATAGTTTTAAAAATTATAGAAGTGATGTGTTTTGGAAATGTTCAAGTTATTAAAATAGTTTTTGGATCTAAAGGAAAGTTTATTAATGTATTAAATATTAAAATTTTAACTCCATTGTAATATTTATGTTTTTAATGTTACATTTTTTTAGTAGTCCCCAAAAATGATATTAAATTGAATTTAATGTTCAAATATTATTTTAAATCATTAGAAAAATCCAAAAAAAACCATTATAACTCAATTTGATGTTAAATTTTCAAATATATCATTTATTTTCCATGTATGTGCCACATTTCAGTTTTAACATTACTTTCACGGGCCTTTTAGAATGAAAATTTTGTTACCCGGGTTAAGGATGAAAGGGTTAATGAAGATGTTAAACTATGTTATAAGGTTCAAAATGACATATAAAATTGTTTAAATTTTATTGGTTAAATTTATTTCAACCTTAAACAAATTATATTATAATATATAACATTTTGAACCGATTTTTCATCTGTTATATACATATTATTTGTTAATATTTCATGTATTGATAAAATTTTCACCAACCTCACTTCTAAAAGGAAACCTACTCTATTATCTCCATCACATATCTTGATCTATTTATCTCAAAAATTATTTGAAAAAATAAATTTAAAAAATCCCTTCGCATAAAATATTGGTTATAGTCTCACCAAAATACCAACCTATAAGGCTTCATGTGTAAGCAAAATTAGGTTTTCCAAAGAAGAGATACGACTCTTAACTGAGTGTTTTCATATTTATATCTTCTTAAACATCATTAAAATGATTTATAACCATGATGATATGATAAAATAAGTATCTTAAATGTCATTAAATTTTATTACGTTTATTGAACAGGCCTTTTACATGTAATTTTCTATCCTATGAAAAATGAAAATAACTTTATGACCTTGGTGTGGAATACCACCTCTAAGAAGTGATGTGTTTCATTTTTCTTCAAATTCACAAAATAATTGTTATTATGCTGAATTTAATTGATTTATATATATATATATATGATATAAATGACATAATTACGATTTTGATAATTCAATATTTTACTTACCCTCTTACTTATCCATCCATTGGAAAATTATAATTTCGCACATGCACACGTGTGGACTACTTCCTCCATGAAGTGATATGTTTCATTTTTCAAGTCCAAATATATTTTTTTTCTGAAAAAATTTAATTAATTTAAAAATATGATAATTATTTAATTATTTATATTTTTGATAAAATTAAACAACGATATATTCGAACATGGTGAACCTTCCAAAGTTGTTTTGGTATTATGAACTGAACATCATCAAAACATCTAACACGAGCATAAAAATATTATCAACTATATAAGAGATGTTAATAAATAAAATAAATTGTATTATGATAATAAAATTAAAAAAAATTATTAATAAAGTAAATAATTAATATATTTTTATTATATATGTGTTAAATAATTATACGGTGAGTTAGACTTGAGGTAAAATATTTATTATATCAATTTCATTTCATAGAGAATTATGCTATTTTCACTCCCAATTATAAATTTTTTAGTGTATATAATTCTATACGGATGTATTTTTTCATTAATATACATAAATTGAATTTTATTGAAAATAATTTTTCAATTTCTCTTATTCACTAATATTTTGATTCAAAAGGTACTAAAGTGGTATTGGATTTTTATTTGAAACCTTGTTTTAAATAATTTATTTCAATTTTTCCCTATATATACATGGTCTTGTAAATATTTTCATGAATTTTATTATATATTAATTAAATTTTTTAAAGGCCATTTTCAAATAATTCCAATTTTTCCTATAAAATTTTGAAATAGAATAGTTTTTATGTTTTCTGTATGTGTCACTTATTCCAATTTTTACCTAAATGAGAAAGTAATTTATTTTCAATCTAAATTAAAGGATAAGATTTTTGCACCATCTTGACCTTTATTCATCATCAAGCTTCCTCTATATGTTTTTTTGGGGTTTGAAAGAAAATAATTATATTTTTGTTCAATTATTTTTATTTTGTAAATATTTTAAAAATAATAGGATATTTATTCTCTTTTTTATGTGATATTAGAAAATGGTTTTTTTTGTGGATTGAAACTCCAATTTTATGGTTTTTATAGTTAAAAAATCTATTTTTTACATTTTTTGATTTTAAAACATGAAACTTAGAAATTATTTATAAATTTGGGAATGGGGAGTGACCAAACACTTATGGTATTATGTAGATTATTTGATGGCTGGGGCTGTTAATTCCCTCCAATTAATTAGGTAAAATGAAGAAGTTAGCTGAGGTAAGTTAATCCCAATATAATGTAGAAATGTTTAACATATAATAAGTTACTATTATGAAGTTACAGAGTTGACTTATGTTTTTTAAATCTAAGATAATTTTTTAATTATCCTATGATTTTAATTCATGGTGAAATTATGATGCCTCAATTTTCCTACATTATCTCTATATGCATGAAAAGTGGTTTTCATGGAAATGTTTTGATTTCAAAGGGTAAAAATTTATTTACTTTTAAAATTAATGATTATGATCATCTAAAGGTTAAAGGTTTATTTTCATAATAAACCTATCATGAATTGTAATTATTAATATATGATTTGAAATTTTGTTTTGAAAAAAATTATGTAAAGTAGTTTATTTCAAGAGTAATTGAATTATTATTTTTAAATAAAATATTATTATTAGGAAATTAAAAATTTCATATGGGTTTTTTTTTGTTTTTCAAAGGATTAATGGGTTTTAATTTTTTTATATCCTTTATTGATCTACATTATTTTCATCCCATGTTTTTAAATATATTTATAGGGATTTAGGGTGAGTATGAACTATATCAAAGTATATTTATTTGATATGGGGGTCTATCTAAAAATAAGATAACATGTTTTTTATGAAACAAGATTTTAAATATAAGAATACTATTTTTGGGGGAAGATTTACATTGATTGTAAGTATCAAATTTTTATTATAAAGGGTTTATATGTATTTTTTTTATAAATATCTAAAACTCTGAACTGAAAAGATCCTTGAAAAGTAAGAAAGTTCATCCCATGTTATAAATCCTGTAATTATGGGTCTTTTAAGTCATGAGGAATTGTAGTATGAGCTATACTATTTCTTATGATTCCATTCCCAAGGTTATGATGATAACTATATCATATGAGATTTATAAAAAAGGTCTTAGAGAAGAACTATTGTGGATTATGGTTTTTAAGTGTTTTAAAATAAGTGGTTTTTAGGAAAACTATGGGAAACTATACCATTATATCAATGAGTTATGATACTATTTGGGAGATTTATTATCAAAATCATGAAACTAATTTATTAGTTAAGTCATGTATATCTTGGTTCTCTTTATAACCCAACACTCCAATGTTAAAAACACCTTTATTAAATGCATAGAGTCTATAAAAGGGAAGGGATAACTCTTGTTATAGGTAATCCATGACGTATGAAAGCCAAACTGAAATTATTTTTATAATTTAATCATATTTTATCATTGGAAGAATAATATATCTAACCATTAGTGGTTGATGATCCTCTTAATTCAAACTAGGATGATGATGTTCAGTGTATCATCGATGGGGGAAATATACTTTTGGGTTTTTACTTTGGTGATCTCTAATAATTTTACTATGTCCAAGAGATAAAGATAAAATATACAACATTAAAGGTATAGATTTTTAATATTATAGATATTTTTATATTGAATATATTGAATATAGATTAGAAATTTCCTGTATTTATTATGTTACAAATTTTTTTAGATGAAAACCCACAACCCATAATGTGGAACGTTTCCAACTAAATGAATCCCACATACAAGTTGGATGATGATGATGAAATTTTTTTTTAATAGAATATTTTATCATATTGGTATCTTATTTTAAATTCATTTAATATGGTATATTATTATATATTATCCCACTAAAATGATGAGCCCATTTAAATTCATTATACCCATTAATAGTCCAAGATCAATATTTCACTAAGAAATAATTCTCTTTTGGAATTCCTATCCCCACTTAGTTATTTAGAATTTAATTAGTCCGATAATGTCCTATATTATTTTATTATATTATTATCATGTTTTAAATTTATTTAATATGGTATTTTATTAGACGTTCTCCCACTAAAATGATGACCCCTTTTAAATTCATCATACCTATTAATAGGTAAAGATCCATATTTAACTAAGAAATGATTCTAATTTGTAATTCCTTTCACCACATAGTTTTTTGACATTCCATTATTATAATCATGTCATATATGACCATATTTAATATAAATCTAATGCATGGTTGGTATGTGAAAGATAACTCAGGGGGAATATAGTTGTCATTGATTTTGATTGAAACCGATGTGATATTAAACTAGTGCTCAACGATCTGAGTAGAATTAGCCAAAAAATTCTGAAAAACATGACGTATGATTTGAATCCCAAGTTGGATTTAACCATGCATCCTGGTCTTACATAATACTTATTCAATGTTGTCTTATGATATATCCTTTATAACATTAAACCCTTTAGTTGTATCAAATCCATCATCACTGGGAGTAACATTCTATAATAGGCATCAACGTCGTCTCTTCAAAACAATACTTTATTTTTCATTATAAAATTGTCACTATAATCCTTCCATGATAAATGAAACCATACAAATCTATAAATTTAGAAATTATGTATCTTACACTAGTAGATAACTTTTTCTCATGGATCATTAATTATTTTGGTTGAAAAAGTTCACAAAAGAGAAATGAAAATAATACACCCTCAATGGTATATCCACAAGTTGATGTATATTACCTATCACATGGACTAAAATATCTAGAATTCAATGAATTTATACTATATTATAGAGAAAATGAAGGAGTAAAATAGTACTTTGGAGAGTGATAATCACAATATCATGGTTAGGAAATCACAACCACCATCTCATGCTTATTTAAAATTTATATAACCCCTTATCAATTCTCCTAAAAATCCATGTATTTATTCATTCATTATAATGCTTGAGTAAAGGGATTTATCCATTAATACATTCATCACATTAATATTATGATCCTACCATGAATTTCATCTCATGTATTATTTCTAATAATGTTAGATAATAAGGGATGATATAAATGTTAACTCTAATATTCCACTACAATGCCAAGGTAGGGGCATGTTATCACATAATATGCCATAAAATTTCTATAATGAAACAACTTATGATATATAATCAATGAATAAGACATGAAATTGTAGTAATTCTTGTAATACTCAGTGACATGTTTAATTATAAAGTCTATATGGGCCAAAAACATCTCATATATATTATAGTTTTTAGAAATATGTCCAAATTTTTTTAACCTTTTTAGGATAACCAACCTATTTTATAAATCATGTGTTCTTACATGATCCCTTTACTAATGAGTTTCTTATTTATTATATGTTATTTCTTATGATGCATGATAACATAAGAACTATTATAGAAACCTTCCCTTGGGTGATGGTTTGGTGAGGCTAGGTTGATATTTATGGAGAAATCCTCTATAGAGATATCTATATGGAATCATGATAGGTACACTTGAGTTTTTTTAAAATATTTGAGTGTTTAATAATTGAATTCTTTGACATAGGTCAAGGGATAACAGTGATATTTACATAATAATCATCCTCAGTGTGTGATCGGGTCTTGATATTACCTTGGAATGGATTAGAGTGTTGGTGAGGGAGTATACAACTTGCTTTTTTTGTGGTGCTTGAAATTTTATATTAATCATTTCTCTACTTAGTTCCTCATAGAAGTTACCTTTTGATAAGAAGTAAGTGTTTGAGTTGGGATATAGTCTTAGTAATGTTTTTATTAATGGATAAGGGTGAATTTTTGGGATATATTTCCCTTAGTTTTATGATCAACTTTAAGGATCATGATCATAAGATAATAGTGGAGTGTCTTTACCTTATTATTGGAGTTACCATTTTATTGTGTGAGATAGAGAAACTTGGAACATATGTTATCATTAAGGGTTTTATTTATCATAAGTAATTAGACTTGTAAGCACATCTAAATTGATTTTCAAGATAATGACAGGATCATGATAGGGAGGTGATCTCTAGGATGAACTTATAGATCATGATCAAGATAGTGTTTTATGATCTTCTCTAGGAAAGGTTTCATTCATTGATTTATTCATCCAATTGTGATTTATAATCAGTCTACTTGTATTATTCCACAAAGTTGTTTGTATGTTGAGTGATGGATAGTGAGACTCTATGTGATATGATGTGGAGTTCATGGGATATATGGGTAGCTTCATACTATATTGAGGTGGAAATAATTATCTATGGATATTTATATAGTAATAAAATTACCAAATAACACACTTATTTAAGAATAATGCTATTATATGATTTGAGGGATTATTGTAAATTTGGAGTGCAATATGATTGTATATGGGGAGATAACTACTATGTTTATTTGTTAAATTTTGGATAGATTTTGAGGTGCTCTATGGGTAGTCTAGAAGAAATATCCAGTTAGGATTGGGGAGATGAGATGGTTTAAGGCACAGGTGATGATTTTTAATACCATTATTTTAGGATATATTCTTTTTTCCTATTTGTTTTATCATGGGGTTGTATTTTTATTAATAATTCACTCTTTAGTGACACTTCAAAAATCATTTTTGGTTTTTATTATTTTATAACATTTTCTATTGATGTGTGGTTTCTCTTTTTTTTTTACCATTTTTTATTTCTTGATATGCTAATTATTTCCCATGATATTTTACGTTTTCTTATTCTTGGGTAGTGATATGAATTGTGGGTTACGAGGGACTTTGATGAGCAAGCCATCATTGATATAGTTAAAGCACTATAGGGTTATATTCGATAAAATGGGATTATCCATGTGTAATTACTTATAGGGACATGAGGTTATGCATGTATTTGATTATAGGTCGGAGGGACCTGAGATGGGTTGGGTAGTGCTAGTTAAGTCCTTGGGGTGTGTGTGTCTTTGGCTAAAATGAAACATATTTATGGATTTATATTAGCATTCAAGGGTTATGTTTCTAGGTGGATGTGTTTTAATTATCATATATATACATCCACTTAATAAATTACATTGACTGTATCTAAGTGAGTGTGTTAATCCAATTATGTCCTCAGACTTACCATCTACCCATATAGACAACAATGGATTTAATGGATGTGTGTATAACTTATTGTTTTATTTCAGGAATCAGTATCATATTAGAGTTGGACACATGGATTGTGGTGAGAAGTAAATTAGAGGAAAATGATTCAGAAATATCTTTTCATGTGAGTTGGCTTCAAGGTCTTTATAATTTTATTTTTCAAGTTTTAATTCATATGTATTTACCAATGAGGTACCCTATATTTATTTGTGATTTTCATTTTTTTAGTCTTTTATATTTAGTATATAGCATGTTGAATGTATTTTTTATAATATTTACTGAGGGATGCCTTCTTTTCTACATATTTTGTTTACAAATTATTTCGGTTTGTTCATTATATGGATGGGTCATGTTGGAATTTTTGTATAATTAAAAGCAACTCTTATGCTTTGATTTTAGGGGAATAGTCAACCATTGACTATTTCATGTCCTTTAAGCTCATTAACTAACTCTCATATATGGTGAGACATTCTTGAGTTTTACTATAATACCATATTTTCCTCTATTTGGATAATTTGGGATGGGTAATTACAAGTGATATCATAACATCTGTTGGGTTAGAACATAGATAGTTAGAGGTAAAAATTGCGGTTCTGAAATCAGGATGTATTCAATGAGAATTTCTAGCTCATATTACTATGGTTGAAACTTATGTTACCAGGGTATGTACTATGTCAAGAGTAAGTACTCTATGTTGAGTGAAGTCTTAGACATATAATCCCAATATGAGTTGGATACAAATGAACCTGTGTACTAAGGATCAACTAGAATCCAAATTCCGTTTTCATAAATCTTGATAGTGGCATGTTTAGTTCATGATGCACACACCTAAGGGAGGGATTTTATGATAGACTACCTTGATAATATCCATTATTAATTAAGGAAACTTATAATCCATTTTATTTTTTATTAATTAGATGATAATGGAATATTATATTAATGTCAATCATAAATAATATGTTCTGATGTGATTTATTATATTTTTTTGGTTTCTATAAGAATTTTTTTTTATTTTTTTTTGATAAAATATTATCTAGAAAGAAAAAATTATGTGGGAGAATGAAGAATGACTAAAATGGTTTTGTAAATCAATTTTAGTTGAAATTTCCTATGAAGATTGTTTTTAATAAATGGTTTTGGATTTCTGGTTTTTGAGAGAATTAAGGAAAATGTTTTGAAAATGGTTTTCAAATTTAGTTACTGAAACAGAAATGTTTTTGGTGATAAGTATTATCAAGGGAAAGTATTTTAGGTTTTTTATTTTTGAAGGAAACCTATGTATTCCAAAGAATATTTTAGAAAACTATGCTGAATTTATGTGAATAAAAATATTTGATGTGGTTTTTAAAACTAGTTAACTATGATGTATGAAAAGATTAACTAATTTTTCAGTGTTTGGACTAGGTATCGATGGAGGGTTTTTAATTTTTTATAGTTGAATATTGATTAATTAGTGCAGGATTTGGGCCAGGTAATTATATATTGGTGTTACTAGTTCTTTATTGGAGAACTTGGGTGAATATTATATTGACTATTCAAATTTTATGGAGAAACATTAGTTGAAATTGGCACATAATAATTAGTTATTATATTGGTGAGAACCCTAAAGATAATGATTGGTCCTTTATTAGTGTTTTTAGATTGGAAAGTGAATTTGTGCACTATATTCATGTATTATTTATAAATTAAAGTATTTTCATGGGAAATTAGAATAATATTGATGGTATGCATGGAGTAAAACAATTCTTGTAATGGGACAGTGAAATATGAATTATTTATTAGAGTCACATTGATTAGGTAGTTATAATTTTAATGAATATTGAATTCATGTGTTATAAACACATAATTACAGTGTGGTAATTTTTTTATAATAGATCACAACAAGATAAAAATGAATTAATTACATATATTAGTTAATATTTATGGCTGATGATCAGTGAGGATTATCAATGATGAAAAGTGTTATGGGGGGAGTTTGTAATGAACCATTTCTTCATGTGTCAATGAACAAGGAGGGTCGATCTTTTTCCATTTTGGAATCTAGGTGTAACACCCTAAGATTTCTTAAAAAGATATGTTCGAAACAGTATTCTACACACAAAAGGATTATAAATTACCCACAAAATATATTTATTTTAATAGAATATGGTTCATACAACCCCAAATATAAATAAATTGGGATATAATATACCATCATAAAATTCCTTTTAAATTGGTGGGTATCAATAGAACAAACTAATTTAAGAAAATTGGAATGACCCACACTTGACGTACATGAACATTACATTTCTTTTATGAAATAATTAATATAATATACAAATATAAACCCAAATACCATATTATTTTTGTGTCTTTGGAAACTTGGAATATAATCTTCTAACCTGGAGAAATATCTTCAACATCACCCATAAAGATCTTCCCCTTTTTTTTCCTATATAAAACCTTTATTTATATCCTGGGGAAAAGAAAACATAAAAATAGTAAGTTTAAATGCTCAGTAAGGGTAAACATGGAGAAAATAAAATAAACTATCAACATAATATTGTAAAAACATGAAAATAAAGTTTAAATATCAAAATCTTGAGTTATGAAATAAACCTTGGAAGTATGTAAGGAATGGATCATAATGGAACATTAACTATCATAAAATAACATTGGCTTAAAATACAGAATTACAGAAAAATAAAAATAAAAAATTAATATGATTTCCATAGTATCCAATGCATTGGTTCAAAGACCATTATTGTGGAAACATTCCATTACTGAACTGGGTTTACTTTCTGTTCCAACCATGTATTATTGAATCAGATTTACTTTTTATTCTAGCCCTTTATTACTGAACCAGATATTTTTTTCATTTCTATTCATGTTTATATAATGAGATATAAATCCTTATCTAATACATTGGAGGGTGATATAGGTCCCATCCATCTCATAAGGAAATAATTATTACATGTTCCACAAAAACATAAATCATTCATCATAGCATAACCCATGAAATAAAACGGGTTTCTTAAACATCATTCCATCATAATCCATATAAAATAAATGGATTTTATAAAAATAATTCCATCATTGAAATAATAAAATAAAAGTAATTATATGTATATAAACATAACACTATGTTATCTTAGATGGAAAATGGTTTTGATAAAATACATGAACTTAATTTCTATGAAAAATATCCTTTATTTTTCAAAACTGTTTTCTTTTCACAAATTCCACACAATTTTAAAAATAAAATAATTTAATTGAAAATTATCTTAAAATAGTACAGTGGAAGCTTCAGGGAAATAATGTGTCATGAAACCAAAAAAAGACATTAATTCCGTATAAGTTAAAAAACATTCTCCTTGTACTTTTTCTGGAAAAGTCAATAAGTACCTTAAATCAAATAAAGACAAAAGATTACTTTCATATAGTTTAAAAAATCATAAATGGGTAAATGTAAATTTAACCAATGGTAGAAGAATATAAATAATATTATATATATTTTTTAAACAGGTAAATTGATGAAAAATACACCCTAGAAAATAGTTATGTATAAATAATCTTAGATAATAATGAGATTGCAAAATTATCACTTACCATAGGTCTGATTTCTTCTGTATATGTCCAAAACTCTTGTATAGTGGGTTTAAACAAATTATTAACTTTTAATTGAACCATAATAATATTTATGATATCATATATGATTCAATTATGACTTTATATTACACTTTTATTTATCAATTCCATATTAGAACAACATTTTGAGTAATAATCATTTTATTTATCGTATGTGTTTTGAATTATTATTATTGTTCATATTACATAGATCATGATTTACTTACTTCCATAATTAAAAAAATGATTTAAATATCATAAATATTCAGTATATATATATAAATGAAATGGAATACAATGTTCCTGGAGTTGGTAGGTCGTACGTACGCATGAACGCTATTTCAATTTCATTATTGAATTTAATAGAAGCACATAAATGAATATATATATATATATACACATAAATATGATATAATTATTATGTAATTTATTTAATTCTTATTTATTTTAAATACTTTATAATCATTCTTGAATGGTTAACGTGGAGAATGAATCTCATCATATCGTGGAGACGGTAAGTCATACGTACACATGAGCAACGATATCATTCACTTAATGGTTAAATGGTATAGAATTTGATAGTATACTAATTATACAGAATAATTATCATGTTATATTAATTATTTAATTCTATTATTCTCATCATTATACCCTTTCAAATTTAGTGTTGTTGAATAACAAATTACACCATGACGTGGAGACGGTAAGCCGTATATATGCACACATGGTGATACTGTAATTTTTAGGATGTATAAAAGGAGTTATAAGGTTGTAACATAATTATAATAACATCTCAGATTATATAATATATTAGATTTATTACTTTACTATGATAAGAATAGAAGACAAGCAACTATAAGTAGAAAAGAATTTTGAAAGAGGTGATAAAACAATTTCCGGTTTTTCGAGTATCTTCTTTCGATTTGCACAAAAGGTCTCTCTATGATAGGTTTATGCCCAAATTGTGGCCTTTATTAGGAATATAGGAATTTTGGGAGCTTATTTTATCATACATTGGATTATTTAATGGAATTTAATGGTGTGAGTAAGTGGGTAGAGGTGGGGGCCATTTATAATTGTCAGGAGAGACACTTTAGGAAAGTCTTGAAATATTAATTAATTATAAATTTAGTTTCAGTTTCTAATGATCCAAAACTCATTTCATTCTAATAAAAGATAATAATGGGTCTAAATACACTAAAATAATAGGTTTTAGAACATTTTAGGGTATAAAATTAACATTATCTTTTTTCATTAACCCTTAGTTAAAAACATAAACTCTTACGAAGTCTTCTTTTATTTTCTTAATATATAGTTACTATAGTTACTATAAAATGCCAAGAGAACTAAAAGTGGATCATTTATGAAATTTGTAACATTATATAAGTTAGTTTTCCCAATATCAGATGTTCTAGGACTATTATTTAATTTAATAAAAATTATTTGTTTTAAAACTTATCTATGTCAATTTTGACACTATATAGTAATTAATTTTTTTTAGTCATAAAAACTTGATTAATTAGAAAAAAAATGAATTAAATCAAATTTAATGTTTCAAATTCATACAAAAAATTCATTTATGGCAGAAATTTTTTCAAATTATATTTATTTTAATATTTATAACATCATTTATTTTAATCTTTCATTAATAAGTTAATCATTGTATAATCATTTTTCGTAAATAAATATAATTATTTAATGTATAAAAATTAAAAATAAAATACCCTGATGTATTAAATATTTTTATATTTTTAATGACTATTTATAGTTAAATATATCACTTATATAACTCGAATTAAATTTTTATAGTAATAAGATATATGGTTATAATATATTTCCCTTTACTTTAAATTAATTATTATAACATGTCATTTTCACACCCCAGTGGTTCCATCGGGTCCTAAAATAGACCTAAGGATTATAATAATCATAAATATATCAGAAAATAGTATTATAGCATATTTTAGTGCAGTTTTATTATTTTATAGTATTATTTTTTACCATTATTTACCAGATTTACCTATTAACCATGATAAATAAAAATAATTACTGAAGTTACTATTCATAATGTCCAACAATAAAAGGTTCCTATTTACAACATTTGTACCATATGATTAAAAATATGGAATAAATGTTTATAAATTAAAAAAATAAAATTGTCAGAAATTAATTTAAAATTAATTCCCGTTATCAAAACTAGAAAGTAGGTTTTTAATAAGTAAAAACAATCAAAATATTAACTTGTGTTTATATAAAATTTAAATGAAAAATTACTTTAAATGAAAAATTTGGATTAAATGATAATAAAATAATACAATTAAACTTTAAAACCAGTTAAAAAGATAATCTATCTATATAAATAAATTATACGGAAATGCTGTTTTGAATTAAAATGCAATATTTTTCACTATTCATTAAAATATGAATTTTATCTAAAAAATACCAAAAATTAAACCAAAGTAAGTTTTGATATCCCTATTCCAAATAATAAGTTTATTTTGTCAAATAAAATAAGTAAAAATTTTATAAACTAGATATAAAATGGGTGAACCATCAAAAGGTAGAAAAAACTGCATTTTTTGAAAAATAATTCTTTTAACCAAAAAAATGAATATATTCTTATATCATGACTAGAAAATAAATAAGATGAATGTTAATACAATATAAAATTCATAATTTTGTAAATAATATTCATAAAGGCAAGTTTATATCCCATTAAATAATAATATTTCAATAAAATTTCATTGTTTAGTGAAACTCGATATTGCGTACAACATAAGCTATCGAGGAAGGTATCTCCTACGTGTAACAAAATCCAAGTCAGTCTTGTGTGTAGGGAGATATTACCTTGTTGTTACGTATAAAATAATTCAAAAATAGTTCTTTTATACATTGAAAAAAATCTATACACAGTGTTGCGTGTATCATATGCCAACTCAGTGTTGCGTGTAACATACGAAAAGTTAGCTTAGTGTGAAAGGAGTGTATGACTTAATGCACTGCTAGATATAAATGAAAATTTTAATTTATTCAAAAATAAATGGTCCATAAAGACATGGGGTTTTAAAAAAAATAGCTTAAACATGTATTTAATTAATTTAATTTTTTCAACTGATTATAAAATAAAATAAGAATTATCTCAAAGAAAAAGAAATATTTTCTAAAAAAACTGTATTTTTCTAAAAGGCGGTTTTGTCCCGCTTTTCAAACATACATTAAAATTAATTTTTACCAATTTTATAAAATATTAATTTTAAGATTGTAATTAATTTTTTAATTATTAATATCAAAATTAACTTAGAGTGAAATTTTGGGATATTTAAGAAAATATTGATTTTCCAATGAACAGTGAAAAATACAAATTTTTATAAAAATTTTATTTATCTTAAAAAAATAAGTAATTTAGAAGTCCCATAATTTTTTAATATGTTTAAAAGTAAAATTAAAACTATGTTTTTAAATTTAATCCTTTTAATTACTTTGTAATAAACATTACCTTTCATTTTTGTATTTTTATATTTTTGGGTTTAAAAAAGATATTTTTCTATAAAACTCTTTTAAATTGTCTAATGTTTCTCCATTGAAATTAATTAAGACAACCCCTAATGAAGAGTTATTTAAATTAAATTTATGGATTATATATCTATACGTTTAAATTCATATGAATATTAATAATGGTTAGAGAGTTAATATAAAGTCATATTTTTCTAGAAAAATACACCTCTTAAAAACCTACTTTTTCGTCATGTCTGTGAGTTTAATTTTAAGTTAAATTGTTCCAATTATATGAATTTAATTTGTATAAATAGATTATATATTTTTAATAGTAATAATTTATATTATCTAATAAAGACAACTAATTTTTTAGTCATAATGAATAGTGAAATTATAAAAAAAATTATTGTTGTTAAGGAAAAAACTGATTTACTGGGGGTTGCACTAAAATTATAAGGGTTGAAATGACCTAAAAAATTCTATAAAATATATTTATCACCATATTATGATATTATAATTTATAAGGATCTATAATTTTCAATTTTTAATCCTTTTTTCAAGTGAAAAACATGGGTATCACATTTTATTTTAAAAACCTACAACTGTTCCGCTCACCTCACTTATTGATGGGCATACACTATCTTATCCTATTCATTCCTTCAAACCATTTTTGTTCATAAAATACATACCAAAATAACCTTATTATATACCTAACCACATCTTTGAATCTGTTGCATGATTATAATATTATATTTTATGGAATTTGGTGTTAACCGAAGGAGGTTGTCCGAAGAAGAGGTATCGCGCTTAACCGAGCATTTTTATTTTATTTCTTCTTCCCCACATAAATAATGTTCATTAATTTATTTGACATAATAAAAAGGTATATCCAATATAATTATATGTTATTATTTTAAATAAATAACCTAAATCCACCACCTCTTCCATAAAACGGGAAATAAAGCCATCATTTGTGTGTTTAAAGGACTACCACCTCGTGAATCGATGTAATTTATTTTTCATCATCGCATGTCATAGTTTGTTATAATGATGTATTTAATGTATATATATGATATTTGAAATATAATTATATTCATTTATTTATTATATCACATATACCATCTTACATTACATTCATTAGTGGATATGATAATATCAGTCATGTGTACGACAGACTACTACCTCGAGAAGTGATGTGATTATTTTTACACTAATGATTTCTAGGAACGTTAAAATTATAAATTTAATGAATATATTTGATATATATGACATAATATTTAAATTTATTACTTATTTATATGTATGAAAAATATAATATAACATTTTTTTCTTACGTTTCCACACACTAAAAAATGATAACGTCACTTTTTTGTATTTGTAGACTATCAAATTTACAAAGAGATGAAATTATTTTTTTCATTAATAAATCACACAGATGATATATATGTAGATTTTATGAAATAATATGGTATTTAATATTTTATATTCATTATATAAATATAAGTATCACTTACCTTTTTTCTATAAAAATCGTTGAAAATTGGAAACGGTATTCATGCATGCATTCGACCTACCATTTCCATGATTGTAATGTAGTTCATTATTAATAACCATATGTCCTGATTTGTTTTAAATTTATAATTAATGAATAAATATTAGAACTATGTGATTATTTTTATTCTATATATATTGAAAAAAATAACATCTTTAACCGTGATCAACACACCAAATCCATTTTGAAATAATTTACTGAACATCATCAAAACATGATATGGCCTTTAATTGTTAAGTATTTAAATGTGAAATTAAAATTAAATAAAATAATTAATTAAATTTTATGTTATTAAAATTTCAAAAAAAAATTATGTTATCAAACAATTGATATAATCTTATTATACATGAGTTAGATGACTTATATGAAATGTATGAACTTGAGGTAAGGGACTTCATCTCAGTTTTACTTCATTGAGGCATATTTTAATGATATAAACCTATTTTATTAACTCTAAATTCAATGATATGATATTTATAAGGGTTATTTATCTAAAATTCCTACTCATTGGGACATATGTTTAATGATATGCACCTATTTTATTTAATGATGTGTATATACACCCAATTGACATTTTATATCATGAATATACTTATGTTAATGGTATATAAATTTTAATTTGAAGTTATTATTTTATGGAGATTATGATTAAAGAGTTACCAAAGTGGAAAAGGATTTATGAAACAATATCCTTTTATTCAAAATTATGTATGATCAAGTTTATTTTAGAGGAAATCACATACTCTTTTTTTTTTCTGAACACATATCTTTTAGTCTCCTCTGTTGATCAATGTGTTTTATATGTTTAATTTCCATTTTCTCCCTTCTTTATTAAAGAAAAATCATGAAATTCTTTTGTAAGAATATCAATTTGTATGTTCTTTTATATATGTTATCTTTCTCTTCCATATTCACATTTTCTAAAATATTTAAAAAACAATTATTTTATAAAAATAAAATATTTCCTATAGATGTATTATATGATAATTGAATTTATTTTAAAAGGATAAAAAAAGGAAATTCATTAACATTTTCCAAATGTTTCTCTTTTGAATCCCTTTACATGATGTTTAATAAGAATGTTAATTTTAAAATTTAAATAAGAGAATATATTCCTTATATCATGTTTTTTATTTTAGTTAGTATTTCTTTAATATGATCATAATGATTATTTTTTCAAGGAAAATTATTTCACAATATTTTGTAAATATTTAGTTTTTAAAAGTGGGTTTCTAATCAATAAAAGAGTTTTTTCATCAAAAATGATATTAATTACCTTTTAATAGAATTTTTATTCACCAAATACAACAATCCTTAATGTTACTTACTTTACACATGGAATATGTGTTATTGATACTATACTTATTCTTTCTCTAGATGGATTGTGATATTTTCATGGAACCTATTTCTTTTAGATTGGTTATAAAGATAGGAAAGTACATTGATTTTTGTTATGATTGAAAAGTGGTGGATTCTATGTTTTTTATTCATGAATGGTACTTGGAATTTATTGATGATGAATGGGAGTAGATGATAGATATTATATGAAGGGTTTAACCACATTATATCTCACAAGAAAGCCTTATATATATTATATGATGGTTGCTCCTAGAAAACATTGGGTGAGACAAATATAGCTTATACAATGGGTGCACACAGAGGGAACTAACTGAACCTAATATAGCTTATACGATGGGTGTACCTAGACAACACTGGGTGAGCCTAATAAATATTATACAATGTGTGTTTCCATATAATTCTCCAATTTTTTGTACAATATACCTTTTGTTTAGAGGTAGGAATATTGTAGTTACTTTAGGGTTTCTATTATGGATTTAACTGGGCTCTAGTTATTTCGGACACGAGTTAAAAATGAGTTATGATGATTATGTTCCAAATATCCCAACATTTATTATTTATGATTGATTTGGTGTTTTAATGATATATTAGATCAATAATGAAATTACATGGCTCATGATTATTGATTCTTTAAAATATTGACTTTGATCAAGCTTAATTCAATGTTTCATGATTGATGATCTAGGTATTGGTAGATATGAATATTTTTGTGTTATACTCAAGCACTTTGATTATTTCAAGATACCCATATTCTCTTCTTATGTTCCCTAATGATATTCAATTATCAATTCTTATGTTTAAACATTCTAAGAATTTGGTCGCACCCTTCTTAAGTTTCAATATAAAAAGTTTATTAATAATGATGTTAAATTAATTATGTATATATGGGTTTTATATGGATGAAGATGATGAATTATAGTGAAGTAAGAAATGTTTTGTATATTGGGAAATATACTCTCTTAGATTCTTGGGTATTATACATGTAATAGTTTATGATAAATATGTAAACATATATACCTAAATGGTACTTGTGTTTGTAACTAATCCACTATTTCCTATTTTGTTGAATGTTTTTGATGGAGAAAGTTGTGTCACCTTCCTTAGTATTAAATCTAGTAATGTAAATTTTATGATTTTTGCCCTAGATTTAGGAGTGTAAGTTCGAGGATGTCATAGTTGGTGTCAGAGAAGAGTTTAGATAAATTTGGAGATTAGGATGTTTTGATGATAGGTTGCATTTAGATTTACAGATACCATCACATGACTATAATATTAAAGTTTATCATAAGTTAAAAAATCTTAGACACACATTTTTATGTTATAAGTGATGAGATATTAAAGAGATTAATGAAATTTTAAGATATGTTTTATTAGGTTGAAGTATATATAAAGATTTGTTTTAACCTAAATCTTGACTTTAGACTTTATAGAATATTTTAAGGTATTGATATCCTTTAGTTTTTATACAATATTGGATATTGAAGTAATTATGGAAACATTCGTTTTATCATATATATAACTACGGTATAGAAAAATGATTCGGTGAATAAGTGTTTAATGTTATTTCATAATAATATCACAATTATTTTGTGAAAATAAGTTTAATGGTATGAGATAAACATTTATGATAAAAAATTTTAATTATGTGGTTATTGAGTTTATTTAAGAGATAATTTTATTTAATTATTGGATGAATTAGTTTTAAATTTGGGTATTACTTTTGAAGTGGGAAGATTAATCCATTATTTAATCATATAAAGGTATATTCATTTGGGGAATAATCTTACCCTAAGATAACTATTTTGGTTTTAGATAATGTTTAAAGATAGGTGGAAAAGATTTATTATCCCTTTTATGGTTATGTTTTCCTTTAAAATATGATTTTAGTGCTTCACTCATGAATGAAATACATCTTTAATACTCAGAGTTTTGAGTAAAAGTTGATATTTTTGTGGAAATTGATTAAAGAATGAAATTTTAATCATCAGGTAAAAATATTTCCTTTTTCTCTTAATTAATATGGTAAATGAATTTCTCAAATCTAGGAAAAGGATCTTTAAATTGTTCTTATTACTATCATTTTTTATGAAATAAATGATCATTTTTGCACCTCTTTTGTTTATGGTTTTTGGGTTGTTTAGTTTCCCTTGATGAATCACTTTATTTTGATCAATGATCCATGTTACTAAAAATTATTATTAGAATATTACTCTCTTCTTCCATTTCCATATATTTACATCCCACCAATTATTTCTTACTTGGGAACCAAAATTTTAATTATTCCAAATTCTCTTATTTACTTCCATTTATTTGTTATCAATATTATGTTTTTTTAACCCTTCTTATGATGTGGATATTCAACAAAATTATATTCAAATGTACGACCATTAATTATTGAGATCAAGTTAAAATTGTGAGGATGTAATTTATTTAGAATGTGGGGAGGTTTTAATACCTTGATATTTTTAAAAACCAGCTATGTTCGATAGATTATTAATCATGAAACACATGGCTTAAACGACCAATGAAATATATTGTAGTAAACACAATCCTGAGTATAAATGTAAAGTAATATTTTATATTATTCTAACCTAGTTTTTAAATTTGTGGGTACTAATAGGTATAACAAAATTATGAATACTATATAGTTGAAAAATGTATTAAATAAATTTATGGTATTTTTCAGAAAATATTTATTTTAGATTGAATAATAAAAAATACCATTTTTTATAAAATTGTCATTTCATTTTAATAAACTATGTAATTTAAAAGTCCCATTACATTTTAAATATTTTTAAAGTAAAATAAGTATTATTTATAAATATTAAATCTTCTTAAATAATTTTTAATGAATGTTATCTTGTATTTTAGTATAAATTTGTTTTTGGGATTAAAAATAGGATTTATTTTTGAAAAATGTTTTAAAGATCATAATGTTTCTCTATTTTATTTAATTAAAACTAATTTAAAACACGAATTATTTAAATTAAATGTAAAAATTATTTATATATATATTAATATTCATATAATTATTATTATTTATCATATAGTTAATATAAAATCATCATTTTCTTGAAAATTACACTTTTTTGAAAACCCTCCTTTGCATATATTTGTTAGTTTAAATTATAAATTAAATAATACCACTTCTTGAATCAAATTTTATAAAATAAATTATATATTTTAAATCATAATAATTTATATTATCTAACAATTTCAAAGTATTTTTTTTCATAATGAATAACTAAAATAGTAAAAATATTTTACAGCTATTAAGGTAAAAACAAATTTTTTGGAGGGTTAAAATAAAAATATAAGAGTTAAAATTACCTAAATTTTTTCTAAAATATATTTTATGGATATAACTAAACATTATAATTTATAAAAATTTATAATGATCCATTTTTAGCCTTTTCTAATGTAAAAAATATGGGCTTCACTTTTCCTTTTAAAACATTAATGTGCCCTACTCATCTCACTTATAAATGACCACCTACTCTCATCTCTCGTTCACACCAAAAAACTATTTTGGTTTGGATAATACCTACCCAAATACAATCTTCAATTTCCGCCCCACATACTAGACTCTTTTTATTGATAATAAATCTACCCTAACAACTCTTTTGGTGCTGACCTAGGGAGGTTGTTTGAAGAAAAGGTAGCATTCTTAACTGAGTATTTTTAATTTTATTTATTCTTCTACTTCTTAAAAATACTATTAAATTATTATGATATAATAAAACCAATATATAAAATATACCGAGATATTATTATGTTAATTTACTTACCTAAATCCTTCTCCTCTTCCATAAAATGGGACATGAAACCATTGTTTTTGTGTATGATAGACTACCGCCTCATGAACCGATATAATTTATTTTTCATCATCATCTCTCACAAATTGTTTGGATGACAGATTTAAATGATATATATATATATATATAATATTTTAAATTTCATTATAATCATTAAATTATGATATCACATATACCTTCTTAATTTCCATTTTGTAGGGGATGTGATAACATCACTCACGTTTATGGTGGACTACCGCATCACATAGTGATGTGATTCGTTTTTCACTGACACTTTAATTGTAGGTAAAAATGATAAATTTAATGAATATATGTGATATATATGAAATAATTATGATAATTATGAAATTTTTATCATTCTTAAAATATAAAATATAATTTTATTTCTTCCCTTTCCACTCACTAAAAAATGATTACATAATTCATGCATACGTGTGTACTACCACCTCCAGGAATCATTACGAATCTAATTTTTATCTACACATTACATGTATGATATATATGGGTATATTTAATTAAATATTATCATATTTATGATATTCTAGTCATTATTTAAGGATTAAATATTACTTACCTTCTTTCTATAATGATCATTGAAAAACGGAAACTTTACTCATGCATATGTACAGTCTGCAGCCTCCTTGATTGTTTCATAGTTAATTTTGCAAAAACTTATTTCATGATTGGTTTTAAAAGTATAATTTATGGATAAATATTAAAAATATATTATTATTTTTGTATATATGTTTAAATAATGACTTCTATTACCTCATTCAATACAACAAATTTCTTCTAAAATAATGAACCAAACGTTTTCAAAACGCACAACGTAAAATTAACTGATTAATTATTTAAATATACATATAAAAATTAAACTTTTTTTAATCAAAAGTTATTAAAACTATTCATAATTTTTAATTAATCAAAAAATTTATTTAAGCATATTATATAGTATTAAAATGAAATACATGGAATTTCTTGACTCGAGGTAAGGGACTTCATCTCAATTTTCATTCATTGGGTAATATTTTAATGACATGCACATGTTTTATTTTATATGGTGTAGATAATGAACCATGAGTATATAATATCATGAATAATTCATAAATATTAGTATTTTGGGCTCACATGTAATTATTTTATCCAAATATAATTTAATTGAAAGTTATTAAGTGGTAAAGGGTTTCTCAACTCAATTTCCTTTCACTATGTTATAACTCTTCTTCACTGACTCTGTTCTAAAATTATCATATGTAAATTAATCAATAAAATGTTTTATTCTTTTTTATAACTTGTTTTTTGTGTATTTTAGTATTTTACACATAATCTATCCATTGATTAACTCTCAGTTTAGTGATATGAAATTTGTATGGGCTATTCATCTCAAATTCCTTCTCTCCGTGGCATAACTTTAATGATATGCACCAATGTTCTGTTATGAGGGGTATATACTTATCCTTTACATGATATATCATGAATAAAGTTATGTTAATTATATATAAATATTCATTTTATTTTATTATTTCATTAGGATTATGATTAAAATGATACCAAAGTGGAAATGACTTTATGTTATAATCTTCTCTCATTCAATATTATCTTTGTTCAAGCTCATTTAAAGGAAATCATATGCTATTATTTTATTAAATAATATATATTTTATTATCATGTGTCTACAAAGGAGGTTTAAATGTTTTATTTATATTTCATACCTTATTGATTAAATAAACAACAATAAATTCATTTGTAAGTAACACTAATCATGTATCTTTTTCAAGATTGAGTATATTTCTTTTCAATATCAATGTTTTCTAAAATGTTTTTGATAATTTTATTTTCCTAAAAAAATATTCCATAACTATATTTAGATGATCGTTTTTCTTCTTTTAAAGAAGTCAAAAAAGTAATTTTTTCAACGTTTTCTAAGTGGGAATCTTTTGACTCTCCTAAAAAAGTGTTTGAAAAATTTCATTATTTTAACTTTTACAATATGAATAGATTAATCACCATAATATCCTTTTTTTCATCAATATTTCTTTATTTTTTTATGTTTTTTTATGTTTTTTTTCATAATTTATTTTGTGAGTTTTTAGTTTGTCGAAGTGGTTTTCAAAGTAAAAAGGGTAGTTTCCCAATGAATGTTTTTAATAACCTTTTAATGGTATTTTGATTCATCAATGAAAATAACCTTGATGTTATATAAATTATACTGGGTATATATGGTTTTAATATCATTATTATTATTTATATGGATATATTATGTTATTTTCATAGAACTTGTTTTTTTCTATGGGTTAATCCAGCTATGAAAGAACATTGATTTTTGTTTTGATGGAAAAGTAAAGGCTCCTAAATGTTTTATTCATGAAAAGTACTTTGAAATTATTTATGATGAATGGGTGGGTATGATATATATATTATAAAATGGTTTATCCCCATTTTATCTCATGGGTGAGTCCAATATACCATATATGATTAGAGTACCCATGTTGTACTAGGTGAGATCAATATAGCTTACCTGAAGGGTGCTCCCAAATAGCATTGGATGAGACCGATATTTCTTATATGATGGGTGTGAGCCTAAAAAATATTATATTATTGGTGTTACTATATAGTTATATAATTCATTAGGTAATGTTAATTGTCTTTAGAGGTTAGATGGTGAGAGTTACTACAGGGTTTATCCTATGGATTCATAGGGCTCTAGTTATTTCTGACATGGGTTGAAAACAGCTTAGGAAGATGATGTTAAAAAAAATAAAAACATGTTTACTTTTTTATTTATATAGTTTTTAACATTTACATTGATCAATATTGATATCACATGGCTCATGATAATTGATTCTTATGGATCGTGCCTTTGATAATGATTTATGCTATGTTTCATGATTGATGATCCATGTATTGATGGGTATGAATAATATTATATGATGGTCACGAACATTGATTATGTCATCATGACATTATTTTCTTCTTATGATCACTAAAGATATTGAATAATTAATGCTAATGTTTACCTTTATTGGGCATTTGATTACACCCTTCTTATGTTTTCATTTTTCTCAAGTTATGAAGAATGATGTTATATGAATTATGTCTAGAAGGGTTTCACATGGATGATGATGATAAATTTTTGGGAAATAATAAAAGGTTGGTGTAGTGGAAAATATACTCTCTTTTAATCATAGGTTTGTTTATGTAAGAGTTTATCATAATTATCTAAAAATATAAAACAAAATTCCTTTGGGTATGTAATTGATTAAATATTTTCTTTGATGTTGCAAGTTTTGGATTATGAAAATTTTACAACCTTTGTCGGTATCAAAGATAGAAATGTAAAGTTTATGATTTTTGCACCAGATCTAAGAGTGTATGTTTATGGATATTATACTAAAAAAATTTAATTTTTGGATTTAGACCAGAGGAAGACTATTTTCAACATTTTTTAAATTTGTAATTTTATGTTTTATAGGTGAAATGTTGGATGAGAAATAGTTAAAGTAAATTATTTAATATTTGTTAAATTAAATATAGGGTATTGATGATAGCATCCATAATTTACCTGATAGACTATCACTAGGTATTCAGGGGTGGAACCAGTGGAATTTTACCTCTAACTCTTCCACCCAGTGGATGGTGAGATTGCACTTGCTACTCAGTGGAAAGAGACTGGGTACCCAGTATACTATATATTTATTTTTTAAAAGAGGGGAATTTTATAGAGTTTTGGTTTCATAAAATAAAAACCATATTCAAGTGTTCCTTATTTATATGGATATAGGGAAGTGATTTTATGAATCTTTTATCCTAATCCAACTTTCATTTACTCTATTTATGTATAAAAAAGGAGTTATTTTTCCCAACTGAGGTTATCCATTACGCTTCATCTGACAATGGTCCTTTAATTCATTTCGCTAAATATTTAGTGTGGTTTGGTTAGGTTTTGGATATAATATTATATTTAATCATTGTGAAATCATATTGAAAATATATGGTTATTAGTTTTGGTTCATAGAGGAGTCTTGATAGTTATTAAATATTACTTTCAATTACTATTTGGATAGAAATATATTAAATGTAATATTTAATATTTTTTAAATATCCATGGTGGGGTTAGGATCATGGAATAAGAGTGGAGTGGGTTTCCCATATTAATGGGTTTTATTTTTTTACATTGTGAGATTAAGTGATTAGTTATGTATCTTATAAGGTAGTTTTGATTTAGCATAGAACCTAAAACTTTTAGATGACTTGGATGAACTAATTGAACATGAAAAAACATAGTTAATGAGGTAATAATAATATATCTATAGAGACCACGATCAAGTGATTGTTTTATTATTTTCTTCTTGAGTGTAAACACATAATTATTGATCCAACTTGTTATTATTAATAACATCTTTAGTTGGTCTCTTCCCCATGGGTGTCCAAACATGGAGTGATGTCTAGTGATATAGTAAGAGATATGGTAGAGAGTTCATAAAATACATGAATAGATCAATACTTGGATAAGATGGAATTACCTATCTTAGAATTAATCGATGGTATGACCATGATTGTGGTATAGAATTTGTTGATGATGATGCTTATACATAATCTAGGGGATTAGTGTATAATTAAATTGTTGTAAAATAATATATTAGCTACTATCCACTATGATATCTTGTGGTATATGTGAAAAATATGATGGTTTGATATGTGAAGTTTGGTGGATAGATTAATTGTGGACTGCTGATATAAGATGGGGTAGGCTATGAGTTAATATATTATGATTTCATTTTCATGGTAACTATTCAAATATTTTTCATATTATTAATATTTTGATTTTGGTTAAATTTAAATTTTATGATATATTACCTTTTTAACTACATTTTTTGTTCTCATTTTCATTTGTCAGTTTAAATAATCGGTTGGGTCTTCTTTGATTTCCTAGTGTTTTATTTTTTTTGTTATGATATTTACTTTCCATAATGGTTTTGGTATTTAATTAATGAGCACTTTTATGACTAGTGGGTTATGAGGGAATTTGATGAGTGATTCCCCATGGATTTGGTGAGGCCATTTAGGATTATATTCTATGATATAAGAGTAGTTTTATGGTATAAATCCTAAGGACATGAGTCTATAAGTGTCTTGTATTATTTGTGGGAGTGGCCTAACCTAAGTTGGGAAGTTCTAGTTAATTATTTGATGTTTTTTAGACATATTAGAACATTATAATTGAACTTATTATTAATGAAATGGTTATATTTTTCTTTTTGAGTTACACATTTCATATCCATGCCAATTTCTCTTCTTGATCACTAGTACTATGTGTTTAGAGGTGATTCAGCGAATCTTATTAGTTTTTTGGACTTACCCATTACTTGTGTACATGAATATCATGATTTAAATTTAAAATTATAGTGACATAATGACAATTTAAATCCCTTATCAGTAATTGTAAGACTCTCATATATAAGGCCGAATACATGTGACTAGATAAAATCCATGGTTTGATTACTATTTGGGCAGATAAAACCAGGGTGTCATACATTACCCGTGTTAGAATAAAACCATTAGTCAAAGTACTTTTTTGGATATAATTTTGGTACACTAATTTATTTGGGAATTATAATAAAGGTTATAGGTCAACATGAATATATTTCGTTAAGTGATGTTTCCATGCTTGCTTGGTGTATTTTGGATAAAATTAATGAGAAAATTAGAGTATAGGATTTTTTGATAAGGGAGTCCACTCAACTACTTAAGAACTATGAATTAGTATAGTTAGAAATACTAAAGCCAACCTCAATATAATAAATTAATTTTAAATACAATATTTTAGATTATAATAAGGTAAATATCAATCATTCCCACTAGGATATCTAAGATAATAGATATTTTGAATCCTATTATATGGGTTGTTGGGATTTTATAAAATAATGGGAGATATAATTCCCATATTAATCAATAATTTTTAAATTGATAATCATGATAAAGTACTAAATTTAAATTATTTTTCATATCGATAAAGGTAATTAGTACCATAAAACATTATAATTATGATTTATTTTTCTTAAAGAGAATATACTTATTTGTGAAATTTTGTAGGAGTGTTACAAGTTATTATGAATTATACCATCATAAGAAAGGAAATGCAATTTAATGAAGTCCTCATTTCTAATAAAGCCTCAAACAGAAGCCACGAGGTAAAAAAATATGTCTACTAGAGGTATATAGATGATACAATATATTTATATGTATAATACATTATGTTATCATCATTTTTGAGTGAGCTAAATAATTAATATAAATAAAAGGTTGAATACTTCATATTGTCTCATCCTCATGAGATTTATAAGGAGAGTGTTATACAAGAGATAAATAAAACCACCAAATATCACTACACATGGATTTTAGAAGAGTTAGTACTTTCTTGATGTCATATACTCTAGATAATAGGTCACATTCTGTATTTAGATAATTTTGGATTCCAGATATCCCTAAATCCAGAAAAATATATCATTTTTTGATATGTACCTCAATATTGATCAATTTTTGTTATTAATTTTAACACAGATAACTTGGATAAATTGTTTCTAGATATTTTAAAAATGATTCTCAAAACTCATAATGAAATGGTAAAAGATAATTGATCATCCTTTATAGTAAAAAAGAAGAGAAACAATAAGGGGATGATGGAACAATCAAATCCAAAAGAATAAATGAAAAATTCTTATAAGAAAAAAATATTCAAAGGTAAAATAATTAGCTTGAAGATTTTTTTTTCATATGGAAGGAAATTTTATGGGAAAAAGAACTATAATTAAATGAGTAATTATTTGGAAGATTCAGATATATTCATCCGTAAATGTAATATTTTTAATTTCTATATGGTGGATATTATATATAGTTTATTATCATACATTTGTATCTATATAAAAGAGATAATTTTATTATAAAAGATTACAAAAAATTGAAGTTAATATTTAACCAATGACATAATTAAATAATATTTTATATATATAATAGAATTAAAAAATCATAGTTTGGTAATAAATGAAAAATTAAGTGCACATTAGAAATATTACACCCAAATATGGTGTGGAATTTTCTAATATTATTTAGAAGCATTAGACCAATAAAACCAAAAGGGTTATTAAGACTCTTATTATCTAAAAATCTTGACTGAATGTTGTTACTCTTTACAAGAGACAGTGACTAAAGGAAATTTATAGGGGAATGGTGAAAGATCAAAATAGATACTAGAAATAGTTCATAATGATACATGAATTTTATTTCTAATAAATAAGATAGAGGTGGAATCTAATAATTTTTATCTTTCAAATGAAATAATTAGATATGAATATATCTACTTAATGAAGAATATATTAGATTACTATGAGTCAATAATGGAATATAAAAGCAAGGGAGCGAATAAGATTGGTAATAAGATAAAATAAACTTCCATCAATGTGATCTGGAGAATATCTTAATGAAGACGTCATTTATGTAAGTTATAAAATTATTTTAGAATACTTTTAGGATATTGTATAAGAAATAATGACAACAAAATTAAACAATAGTATCAATAAGGGAGAAAAATATTATATTTTATGAACTATAGTTTGAAAAGAATTTTTTATCACATATTCTTGTATAAATATGCATTGTATTTTTCGGTGTATTAATTTTAACAAGATCAAATTACTATAAATGAGTTATTTGTTTAAATGATATTATTTATAAAATTATATTTCTAGAAAGATATCATTTATCAAAAAAGATATCAAGATAAAGACATGCTTCATTGAAATTTTGTCTCATGACAAAAAAGGGTTATTATATGACAATGAATCACTATCCTATTATAAGATAATAAATATGAGTGTTTTAATATGGTTATTAGGAGTTATATATTTTTCATAAAAGTATATGTCATGGAAATATTATTAATGGCAGTAAGATACTAGTGTTATAGCCAGTTAAGATTTTTTAAAATAAATGTTTCTCAATAAATAACTTAGTTAAAGAAACCTATGTTGTCGGGATTGATATCTAAGAATTAAGATCTAAGAAGATTTTTTGACTAAGTAAAGGTATATACATTAATAAGGCTTTGAATGACGTAAGATGGAGTAATCAAGAGTGGATTATTTTATACCTTACATGGAATAAAGAATAAATTAAATCTCTTTTGTTTAGTGATTTGATATATTATTTAGGAAATTTTATGTAACACCAAAAAAATTAATGATATAGTTCTCTATAAATAAATTTTATTTCTTTTATTATCTTTTCTTATAGGAAACACTAAGTTTAAATGAACTACATTATACTATTAGTATATTATAATTTAATTTAACGGTTTCCACCTACCTATTGGATTTGGTGGTTTCAATAATAATATCTAAATTTTGAAAAATTTTGGGTTTATATATGTATAAATAAAATTCATTGGTTATCAACTGATTATAACTGAAAATAAAAAACAGTTTATAGTAAAAGTGATGTTTTTCTGAAAAAATGTTTTATATTTGCAATGTGTTTTTATCCAAATTAATTAAATTAATCACTATTAATTAATGATTGAAACTAAGTTTACATATTATATATTCAATAAAGTTTTTTAAAAATTTATATTTTTTCTAGGAATGTTATTAGAATAAATATTTTTTTCTTAAGTATTCATTTTTTCTAAAACAACTATGTTCATCATATTTTTCGCAGTTATCTTAAAATGAATTTTTGAAAGTTATAGAAATTGAAAAATGAATAATGGATTCCATATTTTTAATTAGGAGTATCAAATTTGCTAAATATATCACTTTTATTTTCAGGCATTGTGAATAATAACCATAGTAATTATTTTTCACATTGTTATGGGTAAAAATGTAAAATAAGTAAAAGAAGCTTAAAACTTTGGGACAAGGATTTATAATTCTTATAATGCTTACATTTATACTATTATATGATATTATTTCCACCATTATACTATATGTCTCAAAAATATTTCCACTTGGTACTATTTTCTTTGATTATGATGTTTATATTATTTTAAGAAAATAAATACAAAATGTAACTCTATTGAATTTATTATATCCAATATTTAACATAAGGATAAAAAAAATTTGTTTAAATAAAAATTATTTTTTAAAATATAATTTATTTTTTATATACTATTATTTTTTTAATTTTAAGTGATGATATAATTTCCTTAAATTAATATTCAATTCTGACATAAAACTTGTGTAAGTAGTATAAAAATCATGTAAATGATTATAAAAACTATAAAATTAATATTTTCCTCAGACATTTTTTGGTACCCATGAATTCTATATTTTATTAAAACATACTATGGTTGTTTTAAATGTTTATATTCTTGTTATATCATTATCTTATTTTCTTTAAAGCCAATTTAATTGAATAGTATCAAAAATGACATTATTGATATTGTATAAAAAATAATATTTTATAAAATTGTTTAGAAATTATAAAATTCATGAAATAGGATAGGTATGATAATAAATGGTATAAATTTTCATCCCTTATATATTTATGACATTTTTTTTCTTACATGTAAAATTATAACCCCTTAACGTTGAAAAGGTTGTTCTAATTTTTAAGGTTAAAACAACTAATGAAGTAGTTAAACCAAAAGATAATTTTTAAAATAGAACTAGAACCTATATAAATTTCATTTTATGATTATATTTTGACTGTATACAACTTTTATTTGAATTAAATTGTATTTATAATCATTATACAAGATAAAGAAATTAATTATATTTAAATTGTTTAAGTAATTCCATGTGTTTCATTTCCCTCCCATATAAAAAGAAACCTCTTATATCTTTTATTCACACCTTATTTAGCCTCATATTTCAAATAAACAAAAAAATTAACTTCTAAACATTCCTATACATGACGTATAGGTTCTGGTATTCCTAAATTACCATTCCAAGGGTCTTTAATAATTGATCAAATGGAGGCCTACTAAACAACATGTTATCTTTCTACCCGACCTTTTTGAATTTATTTCTTCTTATTACTCATATAAATATTTGGTATTAATTATTATTAATTAATAAAATATACTAAATATATTTAAATGTTTTCATTATTATGGATCCTCCAATATTCACCATATTTTATATCAAAAGGGAAGTGAAAGTATCACACTTGCATACACGTGGACTACCACCTCACTATAGTGATACAATTCATTTTACATCATATTATTTCATGTATGGTGATTATGATGGATTTAAAATTTATATATGATAATTTCAACATAATAATTATTTTTTATTATAATATCATACCTACCTTCTTACCTTCCCATCAATTGTAAAATGATAATGTTGCTTGTGCGTACATGTGGACTACCACCTCCACAAAGAAATGTGCTTTTTTTTCATTTATGATTTAAATAGATGATAGTATAGACATATTTAATTAATATTATATATATATATATGATATAATAACGATTCTTTAAAGGTGACTTATTAGGTAACTTTCTTTTGTTCCATCCATCAAAAAGTGAAAACTTCCTTCATGCATATATATGACCTACTGTCTCTATAAATGGTGTAATTAATTCTTCAATATCTATACTTTATGGATTAATATAAATATATATAATAAATATATATTGTATTTATATAATATTTTAAATTCTTCTGACTGTTTAATCATGATCGAATAACAATAACGTAAAAAAGAAATTTTCATGAAAAACCAAAGAGCTAGCACTTGGAAATGATTGTTTTAATAATGAATTATTAATAAATGGATATAAAAATGTTATAAGTGGATAATATATGATATTATAAGTTTCTAATGATTGTTTTATAGAATTAGAATAAATTTAAATTAAATATAAAAGATATTAGGGTGATTTTAATGTGAGTCGAACTTGTAGTAAGAGATTTGTGTTACAAGATCATTATTTTTCTGTATCATTTATGAAAACATTTTCAATGATATAAGATAATAACATGTCATTATACATGATAAAACCTCATATTCACTTATTTGATCCATCACTATAGATCACAAACCCGTCTCTACTACAATGTAGTGTGAGAACATGTTCCTTGCCAGCCTTCTCTTCAGTTACTTTAAATTCTCTTCATATTCATCTATCTAAAGGTACTTGGCTCCCTTACAGATCAACATTGTTGGTGGATTGTATATCCTTGATAAATTTACCACAAGTAATCAAAAGTATCTAGATAAAATAAGAAAATTATGGATTTAATTCACCACAGTTGGTCTGGAACAATGCTCAATTACTTCTATCTATGAGGGATCCATCAATATCCCCTCGCTTTTGATTACATGACCAATAATGATACTTTATATATATAAGATTCATATAAATTTAAATTTTCAAACTAATTATCATTTTTCAAGGTATTCAACACAATAATGAATTGATCTTCATGATCTTCCATTATCTTGGAATATATAAAAATATCATGTATAAATACAACCATAAAACGATCATGGTAATCAATAAATACTATATTCATTAGGTTTATAAAGATAACTGTGGAATTTGTAAATCTAAATGGATTCAATATAAATTCAAAATAACCATAACCTATATGAATGGATGTCTTGTTTTTTAGTCTTTTTTATGATTAAATAATTATATCTAGATCGAAGTTTAATCATCCAAAAATATGGATCTCTTCATAGTTGATGAAAAAATCAGCAATACAATGCATAAGATACTTGTTCTAGATAGTTATAATATTAAATTCTTAATAATAAATGAAAAGCCTCATTAAACCATCTTCATTCTAGATAATAAATAACACATGTACCCCATGGTGATGGACTTTTCCGGATGATTAACTTATCAAGATTCTCTTAGAGCTTCTTCTTTGATTCCCACAACTCAATCAATTTCATTGTATAAAAAGTGTTTTAAATGACCATAGATATTTTTTTGAGTTCTATTATAAACTAAATATTATGATTCATGGGAATACTATGAAACTCTTTAATAAATTCTATAGTATATCCCTACATAATTGGAATTTCTTCAATATTGAGTTTCTCCCAAAACATTTTTGACAAATATCCTTAATTAAACGTTTATAATACCAATAAAATGGAAGTAATTTTAATTTGAAATTCATGTTCATCCTCACATTAATAAAAAAAATAGGTTTATTTACTATATAAATCATGATTTACCTTCTGTGGAAATTGATATAGGCACTATATAGTGAGAGTCAATTCATGAAAAAAATCACATAAAATTCAACTAGTGGGATTGGAAAAATATTTTCAGGAAGAAAATTTCCAAACATTTATATCATATATAAGCTATAAACTAGATATGTAATCATAATACAAGTAGTATATTTCATTGATAATTCCACATCTTATAATTTAGGTGGGGATATAATACCCTAATAAAATTCTTTAGATTTTAAAGAGTGGGTAAAACTAGAATCCAATAAGTAATTTTCAATTCCAGAGTGAATGATAAGTGTACCTTTCAACACATCATTATTTTGACCAATATCAGTGATTATGATTACATGAGTATTCCCTTTATCTCGTCGCTTAATAGGTTATTGGTTACGATTTTTTTTCAGTAACCCTTTTATTTGTTCACTAGTTTGAATAATTTCCATACTCTTTACAACTATTGCATTAGAGTGTGGGTGGTGCATTTTGCAGATACTTCCCCCCATTTTTATCATTGGCATGCCTCTTTATATCTTTTCATCAATACCTTACTCTATGGAATTTCATTCCATTTTTTAAACCTTACTATACCATTATATAAAATTCACCCACACTTCTTTCTATACTAGAATAATAAAAAAGATTCTTTTTATATCCTCTATGGGTTTTATTATTATAATTTATTAAAAACACCGTATTTATCCTATTATTAGAACCATTGGAATGATGTGAATCTCGAATATATATTTCTAACTTGTAAACAAATATAATATTTTATTTATATCTAGTAACATACCTTATTAATAATACCATTTAGAGCCTTGGTTTTTATCTAATAAATAATCAACCGATTTTCTTTTAGTGTTGATGATAAATGTAGAAATGTACCTTAAAAGTCTTGTAAAATCTTCATCATAGTTACAAATAAATTCATAATTATTCATTTTATGCTCTAGGAATTACCATTCCATTTTCATGAGAAGAGTTTAGGGAATGTACTTAAAAAACAACACCCAATTAAACTCATCACGATCCATGGAGTCAATTTGTTATTTTTTATGATTATTCATAATAATATTCCTATATTGATCTAATTCTCCTTCCAAATGATATACAGTTAGGAAATATTTATCATTCTCAAAAAATAGGTGAATAAAAAATATATTTTATATTGTACATATCCATTACTTGAACAATAGTGGATTTGCGTACCCACCTAAAGAAGGTGTATGTTTCCTCATAAAAGACATACTATTGAGATGGTCTCACATTTTCTCATTTGGAAGCTAAGCATGACCCATGACTTGAGAGGGTTTGATGAGAATATAAATCAATTTTTTTTTCCAAATCCCATGTCATTTTTTTTAAAGAGGAAAATTAATGCCTTGTCTACCAAATTATTTGTTAATATAATTACTCTAGGTTCTAATGATTGACTAAAAAAATCATAGTGTAAGCATAAAGATACAATAATCATATTAGATAATCATAAAATCATAAAATCATTTTTGAGTTGCCTGAAATTATGTCACCTCCTTATCAACCTATGACAGTTTTGGTTTCACCCTCTATCAATTTTATTTCTTCATATCTTGTATTAAGTTATATCATCGTATTATTTATAACCTAATATCCTAAAATAATAAAACATTATCTGATACTGACTGAGGAAACATGGGAAATCATATATATATATATTTCATCATTTTTGACAAAAACATAATATATTAGAAAATAATTCATACCCAAAACTATAATGATTTAGTGTGTTTCGGGATTGGATACATAATAAAAATATTTCCTTAAATATAATCAATATATCCCACAATTTTCATCTCTCATAGGACCCTTCATTGATATATCCTACTTTAAACCATTCTTCAAAACCTGGGGAAAATGAAAAAATAAGAAACATTCAGACAAGATGTACATTAAGGGTTAGCAAGTGAGATATCAAATGAAGATAAAAATCAAGAATAATATTTTTATAATGGTATAAGATCATTATAATAATGTATGAATTTCATAACTAATCAATTATTGATCATAAATAAATAGTCATGGAATAATTCTATAGAATTTCATAGGACATGAGTCATAAGAGCGAGGAATCGCCATTAATCAATAATGATCCATGGGAGAATATCATAAGCATAAGAACATTTCATAAGATTTTTTTTTCAGAATAATATTCAAATAAAATCAATTTATCATTCAAGGATCACTACCAATACCATCATCAAATAGTGGAAAAAGTCTCGTAATGTATTGGGTCCACCTTCCATCCCAGTTTAATTCTTTGAATTGGTTTCCTCCCCATAATCTTTCATATTATCTCATGAGATATCAATCATTATCAAATTCGTCAAAGATTTTTAATAGACACACCCATCATGTAATTAAAACAATACATATATGTTCCATAAGATCATAAAAAAATTAATCAATTCATTATAAAACAACCCATGAAAATAAATGAGTTTCATAATTATTTCAACATCACATAAACATAATCAATCTAAAAAATTAAATAAATTATATCATTCGATCATATCCCCTATAAAGAATATAAAACATAAATTTCTTTTAAAAAGAAGAAAATACCTTAAAAAGATCATTTGAACATTTCATTCAAAATTGGAAAAATGTCTATTTATATTAATATATTTAAAAAATAAAAAACTTCTAGAATTTTGAGAAAATGATGTTATTTGAATATAAAAATTAAAAATTTTAATGTAAAATTTAAATAAAATAGTGATCCAGATAGTGGAAATATCTATTTTCATGGTAATTTTTAAAAAAAAATTTCCATTCACCATTTATCATTCCTTATCTCGAATTTTAACCCCCATTAATCATTTTAACTCCTACTGGGCTGATAATCATTTACCCTGATTTCTATTTATTAGGATAAAAAAAGTAAACTAAAAACATTTCCATATTATAATATTATTAATACAAATATGAAAACTATTTTACCAAATTCAATTACTATAAGTATGACAAAATAATTTTAAAATTAGTGCATAAAATTAAACAAAAATCATTTTTTGAAAAAATTTCCTTTTAAGCATAATACTTAATTTTTTTTCCTTATCTGGTAAGAACCATTAAATGATTGGTAATATATTTTAATGAATATATAACATGTAAATTATATTAAAATTGTTCATAAATATTGATTAATTTAATTTATTCAGATAAAAGAACTTTTCGCACATAAAATAAGTTTTTCAGAAAACATCCATTTTTTACATTTATATCATTCTATTTTCATTTATATTGATATTTAAAGCAATGAATTCATTATATAGATGCGTAAAAAATAATTTTTCATAATTTTTATAATTTTAATTAATTTATAAATGAAACATATATAACAAAAATAATTCTCCTAGATGAAATATTTCAGAACAATTCTTCAGGATCAATATTATTTCATAACATAATTTGAAATTATTTTAAACAATTATATTTAATTTAAATACCATATAATTTGGATAATTTTATAATATATTAGAATTATTCACAAAATTTTTTTGTTTCATGCTTCCCAAGATATGAAACCCATTAATTAATTTAAGAGAAATATAGTCTACTAACTAAGGGAATTACAACAATTTTTCCGTAGCCATTGTTGAACTATTGTGTTAGTGAGAATTTCCACTAGATTTTCAATTCTATCTATCTTCCGGATATCCAACACCTTATCCTATAGTATGAATTTAAAAATTTTGAACTTCATGTTGATATTCGTTTTCCTTTCATGGAAAATTATATTTTAATCTAAATGAATTGCACTTTAGCCATTAAAATATAGAGTCCTTTCGTCAAGGATTCTTCCCAATTGATTTCGAAATTACTTAAAATAAATTAAATCCCTACCTAATTCCGTTTTAGCTACATAATTTGACTTTTTATACTAAATTTAATGTTATTATGTAGTTGTGAAATCCAACTAACATGTGTTTTTCTATAGGTAAACATGAATCCAGTTGTTCACTTCTAGTTAAATAAAACACTTTAATAGATCTTCTTTCCCAAAACAAAGACCCTCATTTTCGATTCCATTAAAATATTTATAGATCCAATTAACATATTCCAAATATTACTTATTTTTATTCAAAAAAATTAACATACAATTCCTACTGTGAATAAAATATATGGACAGGTGAAAATCATAGATTACATTAAGATTACAAATATTGAAGAGTATGAAACTCTCTCCATGTTCTGGTACATTTCTCCCATTTTTTGGTCCTTTTTCCTAAATAATAGATTAGATACTAGATTTCAGCTAGTGATTTTAAAAATTTTAATGATCCCATGGATGTACACTTAGTGGGATTCCATCAAGGCTCTAACATTCCTATCTCACTCAATCATCACCTCTAATATCATTAAGGAATTATTAATATCCTTTATCAAGAAACTTCTGGAAAACTTACAAAAATGTTCCTTTCATCTGGTCTAACTGGTAACATATCATCAATATAATAGATAAATATAATGAATGTTCCATCACACCCTTTATTTTGGTAACAAAAAATGATCTATTTTACATCTCTTGAACCCTTCCTTCGAAATAAATCTACTATATTTTCAATTCCATGGATACATTTATTACTTCAAGCCATATAATATTTTCTTAAATTTATGTACAAATTTTCATTTCTCATATTTCGTGAAACTTATAGGATGTTTCAAGTAAATTTATTCCTTCAGTTCACCATGAAGGAAAAAAAATATTGACATCCATTTGATCTATGTATAGAACTTTTTATGACACTATACTTAAAACTGTAAGGATTGTAGAATGTTTAACTATTAGTGGGCATATTTAAAATAATTATAATCATTCCTTTTGTTGAAAACCTATCACTACTAGAAGTGATTTATAAGAATTATTTATATTAGTTTCTTCTTTCAATTGGAAAACCCATTTGTTCTCTAGTGTTATTTTCCCTCCAAGAAGTTCAACCATATCCCAAGTTCTGTTGATCTTCAAATGAATCAATCTATTTTTTAATTATATAATACCATTATTTTAAGTCACTGATTAATTATTCTTCATCTAGACATCCAGATTCTATGTAATATATTAAAATTATTTAATTCATTTCAGCTTCAAAACATAAAATCAGTCTTTTTTATTATAGTTGTTATCTTCAATTGAATAAGTTTCTCTAAGCTGCTAAGATGAACTCTATATATTTGTCATTGATCTATTTGTAGTCCCATAACTGGAATCTATACTATTGGTACTCCCACTAAAGCTTTATTTACACTAGAAATTTATTTATAATCTTTAAATAGCATTTATTTAAGACTATTTTTGCTTTCAACACTCTCATATGAGTTTGGAATAAGTTAATAATTTCTCATTCAGTGTCAAATTCCATATATCATAAAACACCAATTTTTTCTAATGGAGTTTCTAACTATAGTAACCATAACATCCCATATTTCTGTAAATGAAAACAAAAAGAGAATTTTATATACATCATCTATAAGTGTTAGTTTCACATATTTGATCTACCCATGTATTATATTGAATCAATTAAAATGATTTACAATATTATTCATTCTGAAATCCTTAAACTGAACATACATTACAATATGAATTCATTTTTAATAACTATTATATTTTCACACATATCTGCTAAATATGTTATAAAATTTTCTATAGTTTTCCTCTCCCATTTTTTAAAGAAAAATTAATTCCTTAGAAATTATTACTAGAGCCAATTCATTTCTATCAAACCATTTCCATTCCACCTTCTTTACTGCATCGAGTTTAGAACCGTTCAATGGTACATCATGATCATTATGGTTGAGATAATCCTCTATCTTTATCCTATAGAAGCCAAAAACTGTTAAATAAAATTTATCAATATACATATTCCATTAATTTGACACAATTCATAGTGTGATGAATGAGTACTAAGAAACAAATTTTTTTATACCACTTACTAAAAAATAGAAACAATGACATCTCAAAAAACAGATCACCTGAGAAACTGATAGACCACCTGTATCATGATCACCGACTCAACGAACACTAGCACACAAATTAGCATTATATAAAATAAAAAATGTAAAATAACACAATCCATATGAAAAATCATTCTATAAGTACAGTTTTAGTGAACCAAACCCATCACAAAAATTTGACCTTACATACCCACCTTAGTAGAAACACATAGTAGTTCAATTAAACAGAAAGAACAGGAATGAAAATACATAAATCTGTAAAGGACACAAGAAATTAATGTGATTTATAGATGTTTTTCTACATGTATGGGATAAATTCCTAAATTTTCTGAAATTCACAAGAATTTTAAGATCACACTTTAACTAATAAGTTTAGTTTGTATGATTCATTAAAAATAATTAAATAATATGTAGTCTTTAGATTTATTATGCACCCGAGCCATGAATTTTGTATTCAAATATTAATCTTTTCCTTTAAGTACCCACTCCTTTTTATATGAAATTCATACATTTTTCTAGGTCACACTGGATTCCATCATTCATTGAAAGAATTAATATGTAATATCACTATTGTGTTCAAGAATCCCCATTATCCTTTTCCAGTTTCATTAGTAAAATTTTAGAGTCTTCATTCAAGAGACTTACTTCTATAATTTCTTCAAAACATACTAGACCTACAAGAATCCATTTGATACCCTGAACTTATGATGGTGCTAGTTCTAATAAATAGATGAACTACCACTATCTCCACACTGAGTCTAGCCTCATACGACCAGAAGAATTTTTAGTAAATTTAAATCCAGTGCATGAACATCTAGTAAACTAAAACTAGGATTCACATCCCAAAATCAATGATAAATAATACGATGTACTTAATTCAATCATTAAATAATCTGGGATATAAAGAATGCCATTCAAATATTTGTAGAACACATGATGATATTTATATAGGAATGATTTTTTGGATTCCCAATGAAATAAAAATGTTCTCATTTTTAGTGAATAGGTATGGGGTGTCAATAATGAGTGGAAATAAAAATTATAATAAAATAGTCTAGATAATAATTTTATTTAAATAATTAATTATAAATTCTATGTGATTTTCCTATTAAATTTTTCTTATCAATTTAATTGTGTTTTAATGGATTTTTCTAAAAGTCATCAAATCCTTCCAATTCTATTACTCCCATATCCTTTGAGTGGTATTACAGTGCTCACAATAATTTATCAACATTCATCTAAAGCATATAGTTTTGAATTCAATGGTGTAGATCATAAGTGAATCAGAGTTTATGTGGTCAAGGAAAGATCGAAGAAATTGATATTTGATTCTAAAAACATGATTATTTATTTATTGTTTTGTTTAAAATGAATATAAATGAAAATAAAATAAAGGGAGTTTCTTGATATCGATCAAAGTTATATTTTATGTTTTATTTGATTTTAATGTTTGTTTTATTTTTATAACATTATACATATATAAAAATATTTCATATCTAATATATGAATTCTATAAAATAAATAAAAAAATCGTAAAAGTAAAATTAGGGGGGTGATTACCCCTCATTTCATAGATTTGGAACCTCCTTAAAATGGGGCGGATAAATTTTATTAAAAAAGATAAATATAGAGGAACAATTGGGAAACTACCCATGACTTCATAGTTAACATAAATACATATATATAAATATTAAAATTATGAAATAAATTTTTGTATTTTTTTAAAAGGGACTCAAGGATCATTAATGGAACCAAAAAAAATATTTTAAAATAATATATTAATTTAAAATTATTTAATAACCATAATGATTTAAATTAAATATTTATTCATTAAAAAAATTCTTTCAATTTAACTGATTATGAGCTAGACCAACTTATGTATGTTTGAATTTATTTATTTAATTTAATTTAATTATTTCATAGTTTGTTATTCTAAAAATAATTATTAAATTCATTTTGTTTATTTGTGAATTTTATATCCCTCTAAAACTTTTATAAGGGACGGTGTGTCCACATTTTTTTATAAAATTTAATTATCACTAACTGGGTTCCTTTTACTTGGGGGAGAGTATACAATTGTAAAGATGAATTCTCCTCGTGATATGTTTCAATTCATGAATGATGGTAAAATTAAAAAAAAGAGTTGCATATGAGAATGGTGGATGTTACAACTTGAGTCGATCAAGATTCTTGTAGTATTCCCCTAGGGTTTAGGTAGGTTTATCACCACTCAATACATCTAAAAGTAGTTAAATATCATAATCATATCATGTTTATTTATTTATTTTATTGATTCATGGTTAATATTTTATTTTTTCAATTTAAGGTTTATTTAGTATTTAAATTCAGCCATATTAAATAATTTATGACCATGCCATGATAAAATCAAATAATAGTGTAATGGAATTACATATAATGTACAATTAATTATTTACACAACTTCTCTTATATGATAAATAATAAAAATAAAATATCTTATGAATGTATAAAAGAAAAATAGTTCCCCAAAATAAGTAATAATACATTATATGTATTATATTTTATAACAACAATGAATTTTTGTGTCAATTAATGTAGATGAGGTTTGGGATTATTTCATTTTTGTGGCCTAGTAAAATTTAATTTTTTGGATAAAAATTGGAGGACGACAGCTTTAAACATGTTATAAATGAATAATTTGATGTTTTAGGAAAAGTGGGTCAGAAAAACCTTTAGAAAATTCACAATCAGTTGATAAATTAAAAGTAGAGGGGATGAATAATAATAAACACCAAAATTGGTGGGGTTCTCCCACTAGTCGGGCCACCAAGCAGATGATGGTCATCCACTATGTACCCAGTGGGATACTAGGTACTTGATGAAAGGATACTTCGTACCTGGTATTCCATATTCCCCATTTTTAATTAGGGATATTTTGGGGATATGTTGTTTTATAAACTAGGATCCCTACTCAGAAGTTCCATGTTTGGAAGACCATAGGGAAGTGGGGAGCCATAACACATGACCCTTTTACACTTTTACTTCTTTAATGTTAAATTATTGAGATGAGTTTTTTTACCAATTCAAGGTAATATATCAACCTTTATCCTTATTTAGTATTTTTAATTTTTTTCGAAAATTTTGTTGTTGTCTAGTTCGGTTTTGGAAGATATATTCCACATATTCATGGTGGAATCACATCCTAAATATGGTGGTTCATTCTATGGTTTATAGAGGAAGATCAAAGGTGATTGAATCTTATCATCACATGGTTTTTTGTTACAATAAGCCACATAACAGATTTATTTACTAATTTTAGTGATTTTATGTGCAAATATATTTTGATTATATTTTAGAATTTAGGGATTTTTTTGAGGGTGTGTCATGATTGAATCGCACCTCTTCACTTGTGGTCTCGACATTATATCACCACCCTATGATTTTTACCATTTTACAAAAAATTATATAATTTTGTTATAAATGGTTTGGTATTGTATTTATAGGTGTTTAATGATGATATTGGTTTTAACTGGTGTGTCATTGGCCTATACAAGCTTGGATTAATTAAATGGACATGAAAAAAGGCAGGGGCTTTTACCTAATGAGTTTCTTGATCACTTGGATTGTTTTATATTTCTATGATATTATTATTATTAGAATAATTATTATACAACATTGTATTACATCATTCCATAAATGGGTATGTCTCTCATTTTCCTAATATCCAATAAGGGATGTATATCTTGCTAGATGATTCTATAGAAGATCCTTGGTCAGACGAGTGCCATTAAGCCATCTTATGTATTTTATTGGTATTGAGAGTTTGTTTTGAAATATTAATAGAATATTATTTATTAAAATTGATTTAAATAGGTATTTTAAAAAGTAATGGGTGAACTGTATTTTATAATTAAAACCTTTTAAAGTGAAGGTATGTTTTTAAAAATCATTTTGAAATGTGATTTGAAAAAAATGTATTGTTTTTTCCATGAGGGTTTGTTATAATTTTTTAGAGAAGGGACTAGTGTTAGTAAATCCAACATGTGATGTATTTTTAATGTGATTTAGAGAAAATGATTTGAATTGAATTTAAATAGAAATAAAAGAGTCTTTTTTGACAGATTATTTAGTTTATTCTCTTGTTTTCCCATGATTGATTAACACTAAATAAATGAAGAAAAAAACTAGAAAGCTAAGAAACCATTATCTAAAATGATTTATGTTCTAAACCATTAGACACTATAAGATAATAAATTTTTTACCTTACACTGACAAATATACAAATACCCTTGATCATTAATTCTTATGGTTGATAATAATTACAAAGGAGAAATAAAAATAATCCCCCATCCATGGTATTTCCACAGGTTGATATGAATCACCCATCGCATTAGTGGGACTCTCCTTCTTTACATGACATGATAATATCTCATAGGAAAAATTAAGGAGGAAAAAATAGATTTAGGGAGAGGTATTATCATAAGAGTGAATGAAATAACACACTAAACTATCTCATGGTGACTGTCTCTTTATATATCCCCAATGATATCCTCCTTGAAATCAACACATTTACTAATGCATTATAACACATGTGTAAATTGATTTTACCATTCATGAATTCATCACAAAAATACGGTAATGCTCTCATGAATTCATTCTCATAAAACATTTCGGATAATTGTGGAAAATTCTAGATGTTTTAATTATCCACTCTTTTATGTTTTACTTCCATTCCAAAGCAGTAGAATGTTTTTTATAAAAAAAATATGATATCCCTAATGAAATAACCTATGATATATAATCAAGTAATCACATATACGTTTGAAACCATGGATTATATACTCTTATACATGTTTAATAATAAATCATATATGTCCTAGAAATATCACACACACAAAAACACACATAAAGACATATCAAAATTTTAGGTCATATGTGCAACAATATCCCACCTACACTAATTCCTATCACTTCACCTTATATTGAATCATATGTAATTAATTGTTAAACCATATCCAAATATATATTTCTAGATATATTTGAAAAAATGTTTTGAATGCTGTCATCAACTTCCCCATATATCATATCATATGTAATATGTTGTGAATACCCATACAAAGAGTCAATTAAATAAATTTTTGAACCATTTTTGTTGAATCTTGGACCTAGTTCAGTCATAAGTAACTAAACCCAATCTTGAACATAACCTCCAACATAGATCCCCATATGATAAGGGCTACTAACTAGCCATATGAGTCTATGATAGTAGAGTGGAAAGACTATACCTCAATGATGAATGTGTAGAATAGCATTATCTAATATAGTTTAATTGTGAAAATGATAATAAATAACCAATAGGGTAATTATAAATCATTTAGATATTACAAACAGATGGTAGCTGAATCAGTAAGATATACAAAAGTTATACTTGTTTTATGTGATACATAAAAGGTGAACTATGAAATACACATTTAAATAATGCTATAAAAATCCAAAAAAAATCCAAAAACAATATCCACTAAATTTCTAAGACTAATCTTGGTCCTCTGATTATGAACTCCATACAAATTAAAAAATCAATCATCCATAGCTGAAAGCTTCTCTTTGTCCCTACCCACATCCATGAGTCCTCTTCAGGTACCTGCTGGAGGTCTGAAAAGGGTGTGAGATATAATCTGTAGGCCACCACAAGTGGATCCTAGTGAAATCCAGCCAGTTCATATAAAATGAGTAGTGTGCATGTATAATAATGTGAGAAAATATATATAATGTAAACCAGTCATCTCTGGTTCCTAATGGGCACCAGGATAACACTACCTTTTTTTTCCTAAGATGGATAATCTCTAAAAAAGTATCCATATAAATACATATATATGGTCTATATACATAGGGTCACTTATAGCCATATATATGGACACTAATACAATCTAGGACCTGAGGTGCAACTCAGGTGTCTATGGGAAGTAGTATGTCTTTCAGAGAGTCTCAATAGATTCCAATCATGTTTATCACATTTTATTTGGGATTCCATACACTTTTATCACATTCTATTTGTCATTCCATTTTTGAGTATCACAAGTATGTGGTTCTTATTTTCCTTGTATAAAACTTATCTAGTCCACCTTACCCATATATCACAAGTATCCGGGTCACGTTTCCCAAGTATCACAGTCGTGTAAGTCTCCTTTCCCCAAGTATCACATGTATCTAGGTCACTTTCTCCATGTATCACAAGTATGAGGTTCCCATTTTATGAGTATTTCACATTTAAGGTACTCCATTCCCATAAAACATTTTTATTCAAGGTATTTATCTATATACAGTAATATAAGTTTTGTATTAAAAATATTTTATCCTACCATTTAATTATGGGGTGTATCCTTTAATCACATAGAAGCCACATGCAGTGGTTATACAACTTATTTCCATTTAATTACCATGATTTATTTAAGTAGGTATAAATCAACACCATTTATAATGTGGTGTGGTCGTATGTATATTTGATAATTAACGAATAAGACATGAGTACATCCTAACGTGTGGCATTATTCAAGGTGGGGAACCTTCGACCATAATAACCATACAATGGAAATTCTAACATGGAAAATAATTTAAAATTTATGGAAATATTTATTTTTTAAAAATACATGGAAATTCCATTGTGCGTCATGAAATAAGATGTTATAAAAAGATTTGGATTTAGGGAAAAAGTACTAGACCACCAACATTAGGTTTTTTGTTGTTCCCTCATTTGTTTTTGACTTCATATTCAAAGTAGAAAATAATAAGAAGAAGAAATAGAATATTCCCAAAAAATATGGAACATTTTCTCAAAAACAAATATATCTATAGATATTTAGGTAAATGGTGAAATAAATAAGTGGAAAGGATATATTCTTGGTGGCTATCCAACATGAAAAATGTATGTCCAATTGGATTCTGGAGGAAGGAGTTGCTTCAATGACTATGTTGGAAGTCGAGGGAGTAGTCAAAAGAGATGGAGGTGTTGTACAAGAGAAATGAGGGGGGTGGGGGGAAAGGAAAAATTAACTTAATGTATTCTTAACATTTTTTAATTCTACTTTGTTTACAGGTCACATAGTTTGGTCAACCATGCACTAATCATGTGATGTTCACTTTTGAAAGAACATCCCTTCCATGACTATCCCACATGGTTTAGAAATACCATGCTTCAACCAAGATTCCCCTTCCTAGCCATTGGAAGTCCTCAAAAGGTTGAGTCCCATGGTTAGTACTAACCATGTTCTATCCTTGTGGATCAGTCCACCTCTAAAAATATTAGAGCTCCCAGATTTAACATAGACCCCAAAATCTCTCGAACCACTCCTTGGACCATTTGAAAATTATGAGTATAAAACAATAAGTTTTATGGTATTTAATATTTCCATACGTCATCAAAAAATTTAGAGATTACAAACTCCTCTAATTAAAGAAAGTCATCCTCGAGTTTCTATAACAAGGATTGTAAAACTTTATCTGAAAAAAGTTTCCAATGAGGACATAGTTCAGCCTCTCACTCCCAAGTCTCATCTTATACATGGCCTTGCTACCATAGCAACCATACCAAAGGAACTCATCTACCTTAGAGAGCCTTCATGCTTTGATCAATGACACCTAAAATATTTTACTCAAACTACGCATCTACATATAGTTGATTATTCTCATGGTCAAATGAATGACATGGGTTGGAGTAATATCAATGAAGATTCAATACATGGAAGATTTTATGCATGGCCTAGTACCTCTTAGTTAAGACTCACTGATAGGATACTGTCCAAACTCTCCCTAAGATTGGAAAAGGCTCGATGTATCTTGAAGGTTACAAGGCCCCAATAGTGTGTCATCACCTTTCTCTAGCCAGTACAGTTTTGAGCATCCCTACCTACCATAAAGGGCCTTATAGGGATCCATCTAAAAATTCATCTCAAATATGTTATTGTGGGTAAACCTGAAAATTGGAAGGTGTTTCTACCAAGAAACCACAAAATCAAGGATACATACATTAATCATTTCCTCTAGCACCTGTATCATATACTCATACTGAATTTTAGTCTGATGTTGGTATGTTGTACTCAGAAGCACTGATGTACCAAGTTTTTTCTACAATCCCCACTAGAAATATGATATAAACCAGTCATCTTGATCTGATATGATAGAATGGGTAATACCCTAAAATCATACTATCTCCCAAATATAAATTGTCCTAATATTTTCTATTGATAATTTTTCTATGATTGGTATAAAATGTATGGCCCTGGTCAAACTATAGATAATCATCCATACTACATCACTACCTCAAGGGGATCTTAGAAAACTCATCACAAAATCCATATTGATGTCATCAAATTTTCTCTCAGGAATAGACAGAGTCTATAAGAGTCTAGAAGACCACTAGTTCTCATATTTCACCCACTGATTGATGGATCATATTGTAATTAAACATATAATATGCCTCTTTATACATGTAATCCAATAATGAAAATACACATATTTATACATCTTGGTAATCTTAGGGTGAAACGATCAAATAGAGGTAAGATATTTTATAATAAATTCCTCTATTATGTATGTTCGAACCTGATGATATATGTCAAAGTACAATATATTATCCTCATAGATTACCCGACCATGTCGTGGGCCCCCTCTTAAATAACTATCTATAAGGACTAGGCCCTCAGGATCTGAAACTCTATAATTTATAAGAACACAGTTCTTATTCTTGAGGTATGAGTTTCTACTTTTACTCTTTCATTAAGTGTTTTGAGAAAGCAAGGGAAATGTGGGAAAAATACCAAATTTTTGGGTACACACCATGTACTTTTGTACACACGTCGTGTACTTGGGCCATGTGGGATAAGAATACATGATGTGTATGCTTGTCGGTGATTAAAGGTATAAAAATTAACAACACACCTTATACTTAGTAATTCATGCCATGTATTCAGTCGGCAGATGAACAATGAGGCAGTGCAAAGTAGCTTCTAGTGGAACTATTAAAAAAATAGTACATGTCGTGAACTTGGAAGTACACACCATGTAGTTATGTTTTTTTGTTAAAAATTGTAAGTAACCTCCTCATTCAAACGAGGAGGCAGATAACTCACCAAGAGCCGCGGGAGAGGTGGTTGGGACTTGGAGGAGCTCCCGATCACACACGGTGACTCTGATTCTTCCATCGTTGATCTCGTTTGAACTGCGCGGGTAAGGTCTTCCCTCTTCTTGAATCTTTCCTTCCAATTCTTTCCCTAGGGGATGATATTTATGTTTGAACGGGTAATCATTTATCCCAGATCTATGTCATTCTTGGTTTTATCTAAAGGTTCCTTTCACATATATCGATCAAAGGAGATCGACGTAGCTGGTTTTGTGTTTAATTCCCACTATAGAGTTGATTTTGTGTACCGTTGTGCCATGTGCCCATGTTACGGTGTCGTATGGCGGAGACTTTGACTATTGAGATACCTAGAATTTCTTATGTAATCTAATGAATAAGTATAAACTGCTGTTTGGGATCGTTACTTTGATTTAGGGCCACCCTATGGGCGACTTTCCCTTGTTTAGTCATTTGGCCCGGATACCTATGGGTATGTCGTGATTATAGCATGTTTTAAGTTTTCTATATAGGAAAAATGTATAAATTTCATGCTTATTCATTGGACTCCTCCTGATTACTTGTTTTTCTTCTGATTAGCCTAAGGGAAAAGTTCTGATTAGCCATAGGGAAATGTTCAATTTAGCCTGAGAGAATGGTTCTATTTAGCCTTAGGGAAAGGTTTTTTTTATCCTGAGGGCAACGTTTCTTATGCCTAAGGGTAGTATATTCTGTGCCTGAGGGCGATATCTTGTATGCCTAAGAAAAATATTCGTTATGCCTGAGTGTAGACACCTGAGGGTTTTGTTTCTATTTGCCTGAGGGTGAGGACATGCATGTTTGAGGACAATGTTTACTTTGAATATTCACTATGATGATATCTTATTTTGTACATGCCAAGCTAAAGATTAGGCTTGGTATTATTATTATCTTTACATCAGTTCCATTTTCCATTTCAGGTCTATATTGTTTACTACTTCGGCTGTTGTATGTTATTATTGTGTTCCGTTGTGCTACACTTCGACAAATGATGGAATAGTTTCCCCACTATCAGTCCTAGGCCCCCACTGCTAGTCAGTAGCCTCTGGAGTTTAGAGAAATGTTCTTGAGGTCATGTGACCAACCGGGTTTGGGGCACCTGTTGTGTGGCGCCCAAATCTGGGACGATACAAAGTGGTATCATAGGGGTTTCTTTTCTTTGACTTACTATTTGGATCCTATAGTTAGGGATAGGATGGAATTGGTATTTGGTAAAAATCTATGCTCAGGATTAGCTAACCAGTGTACAGGGAAAATCCAATCTACCTCGTTTAATTGCAATTTTTCTGGTTTTTCAATTTTACAGTTGATTTGATTTTCACTGTTTGGTGACACACTTGTGGTGTGATGTTTTTATTTTATACTTGGGTTATATTTAGTTGCAACCCAATGAGATGAGGGTATTCCATCACATGAATCATTTAGGAACATTTTTGAATATAATTTCATGTATAGTTTCCTTGCTAGGAAGGTGCATTAGAAATTTCCTGTTGTTGTGATAGATGTTGTGCTAGAAAATTCATACAGTTGTGATAGATGATTTGATAAAATACCTTCTATTTGATAGGGTTTTGTTATGTATGTTTTTGCGAATAAAAGACAAACATTGGTTCTAGAGGAGTATGGGCCCTCATCAACCGTAATTTGGTGGATCATCGACTTTTTTACCTTGTTATAACATGAATAAGATTCCAAGATTTGGTTCATGGGGAGTATGGGCCTTCATGGATCAGCATTCGGCACTTTGGTGTTTGTTTCTTTGTTTTTCTGGACTCCAAAGTAGTTTTAAGGCTTATTTTCTAAAAAAACCTAGAATACACACCGTGTAGTTTTGACTACATGCCATGTGTTCTTCTATTCAGGAAGAAACTATTTTTCTTAAGTACACATCGTGTACCTTATGTATACACCGTGTAGTCTCTAACTGTGTCATAGGATTTGTGGGTAGATACATGGGATAGGAAATTCTCGGGGAAACACGTCGTGTATCGGTTGTACACGCCGTGTGGGGATGACCCTATGTCCGCCTGTGTAACTAACAACATGAACCGGTAAACCATAAGCTATACACGACGTGTCATGATTGAACACACCGTGTTGTCTGAACCAGTTATCTGGTTGTGTAGTTAACAACACGGGTTGGTTGGGGATTCTTAGTACATTCCGTGTTCATCTAGACCATTCCGTTTAGTGTAACCTGGTTACACAGGCCGTATCACTAACAACACGGTCCAGTACAGATTTTCAAGTACATGTTGTGGCTACCTTGGACACCCTATGTAGTCTTTTCTTAGGAGATCTGTGTTTCTTAACCGTGTATAAGGACTTGGGTAAGGAAAAAGATTCAAGTACTCGTTGTGTTTTAAGACAACACGTTGTGTGTTTGGGGTGTTACACGACCAGTTCTAGCTGAAGTACACACCCATGTGAATGACTTATGAGAACACGGCATGTACGAATTATACACACCATGTATTCATGTTTTGTAAAACTTGAGTGCTTTTTTTATATTGTTCCCTTCTTGGTCTCCTAGTTTTTAGTCCTTGATAATCTTGATCTATGGTGTGCGTTTGACCTTGTAGAGTCATGCCTCCAAGACAACCATGAGTTTTTTCCCAAGAGAGTGGTGACGATTATACTCTGGAGATAGTGGGCCATGGTATACTGATGGATCCTCTAGATGATCTAGATGTGGTGCCAGCCATAATACTAGATGTAGGTGTAGATGCGAAGTTTCGTGAATGATTCTTGCAGTTCATGCAGTACTTTCAAGGAACACCATAGGTTGCCACATCTATGGCAGAGCTGGCGCGTATATTCTAGCTGCAGCATCCGCCTATGTTTTCAGGGGATAATAGACCACGGGCTACAGATTCATGGTTGGATTCTATACAGACGATCTTCAAGAATCTGGAGATGCCTCCTAGGAGGAGGGTCAAGCTTTCTACTTACATGCTCTGTGATTCATCCAAGAGATCGTGGTATGTTACCACCTAGACTGAGTACCACCGAGACATGGAATGAGAAGATTATCAGGTAGTCTTCTATGATTTTTTCTTTGTAGAGACACTAAGGCCAAATCAATCTTGAGAGTTCATGAATCTGCAGTAGGTCACCTTGTCAGTGATGGACTATTCTGCCCGCTTCCTCGAGCTACATCGTTTTGCACCTATTCTAGTGGGTGATGATAAATTTAGGGATATACGCTTTGAGTATGGTCTTTGATATGACATATGCGCTCTGGTAATTGTTTTCAGGTAGCGTATAATGCATTCTATTATGAACCAGGAGTTTATTACTGAGCAGAACCTGTGGGAAGCTAGTGGTGTGGACTAGGGCAGTTCGACACCGATCTGGTAATATTTCTACTGGCAAGAGGAAGAGGATAATGTATTTCCCTCACGCTGGCAGTACTAGCCTGTAGAATTATTCTTGTGGCCATATAATGTGCTACAAGTGTGGTAAAGAGGGGAATCAGAGACCTTAGTGTCCACATGACCTAGTGGAGTGTCGAGATTGTAGTAAGATGGGCCATCTTCAGCGTTTTTGTAGGGTGTTTCCACCAGTGACTAGTGATAGGGGTTCTATGTAGACTCTACATGCAGGAGAAGGGCCCGAAGCTTCTTACCAATCAGGGAATTGGAATAAATTAGGATGTTGAGGCTAAGGTGGTGGTTGTGGCCATGGTAGCCAGACACTAGGATCTTAGATACATCAGGGAAGGTCAGATCAGGGTAGCCATGCTGTGTCTCAGGGTCACACCACTAGGTAGACATATGTAGTGTATCATACCCAATAGGAGAAGGATCCCGAACCTTCCACTATCTGAGGTACTATTCTAGTTGCCTCTGTTTTATCTTCTGCACTTTTCGATACCAGTTCTACAAATAGCTTTATATTTGTGCCTGTTGTGGAGATCCTTGAGCTCTGTGTTTCTTCTTCTTTAGATATCATAACGCTAGACACTCCATTAGGTATTATAATGGCATGTGTGCATTATTGAAAAGAGTGCCCCCTAAAGGTTGGTGGCTGTCAGTTTTTATAGAACCTCTATGTCTTAGAGATGATAGCCTATGATGTAATTCTTGGGATGGATTGGTTGGTACCCGTTCAAGCCATTGTATATTGTTATCATCACGGGGTGAGTTTCACGTCACTAGAGGGTGGAGAGTTTCTATACAATGGAGAATGGGATGTCCAGCTCAGTTGACCTGGTCCTGAGCATCGTGGGTGAGGTGGAGTGACAACCCAGATTGCGAGTTTATATCTGGATGAATTGGGAACCTATTAGAAGAATTTCCCTCCAGTGGTTAATCATTTTAGGGATGTCTTCTCGGATAACTTTTCAGGTCTACCTCCGGAGTGAGAGGTGGACTTCTCTATTGAGCTTATTCTAGGAGCAACACCAGTGTCCATTCCTCCTTATAGGATGGCTACGCCAGAATTGCAGGATCTCAAGAGGCTATTAGAGTAGTTACAAGCCAAGGGTTTTATCCGACCCAGTATTTCTCCCTGGGGTCCACCAATCCTTTTCACTAAGAAGGAAGATGGTACCCTTAGACAATGTATGGATTATCGGAAACTGTACCAATTGATGGTTAAGAAGTGATATCCCTTACTGAGAATTAAAGATCTTTTTGATCATATTCGAGAAGAACGAGTGTTCTTAAAGATTGACTTGAGATCTGGATATCATCAGTTGTGTGTTAGACCATTGGACATACCACTTACAACCTTTCAGAGAAGATAAAGACTATACGAGTACCTGGTCAAGACGTTCGGACTCACAAACGTTCTAACAGTTTTTATGGATCTGATGAATCGTGTCTTCGACCCATATCTCTATTCTTTTGTGGTAGTCTTAATGGAAGATATCTTGGAGTACTATCACACTCGACACGACAATGCCACCCATCTTGAGATTGTATTGAGTACACTGAGAGAACCTCAGTTATATGCTATGCTCTGAAAGTGCCACTTATGGATGGACCAAATTCACATCATGTGTCATATTATCTCAAAGGAAGGAGTTACAGTAGACCGAGAGAAAGTGAGAGTAGTAGTTTATTGGAAGCAGCCTAAGAACGTGTTTGAAATACAGAGTTTCTTGGTACTTCTTGTTTACTATATGCACTTTATACAGGACTTCTCCTACTTAGTAGCACCATTGACGGGTTTGACTAAGAAGTATATGAAGTTAGTTTGGTCAGAAGCTTGTGAGATAGCCTTTTCGGAGCTGAAGGGAAGGTTGAAATTAGCACCAGTCTTGATACTTCCAGAGCAAGGGAAGAGCTATAGAGTTTACTATGATGCATCAGGTATTGGGCTGGGAGTAGTGTTGATGTAGGGCGATCGAGTAGTTGCGTACGAGTCTCGACAGTTGAGGCCACATGAGAGGAATTACTTGCACTACTAGAAGTCAAGGTATTTGCGACGGGATCCGGTCACAAATAGCCCGTTGTAGAAAAATCCCTTGTAAAAAAATATTATTTGCGATGGGCCCATCACAAATAAGTTTTTTTGCGATAGGAAACTTCACCGTCGAAAATAAGTCACCGATTATATACTTTATATATATATATATATATTCTCTTATGTGATCAGCTCGTCGAAAATAACTTTTTCTGACGGGCCCGTAATCCCATCGCAAATGCTTTTTGAAAATATTTTTTAGACTATTTGCGATGGGCCCGTAATCCCATCCCAAATACCTTTTTAAGAAAAAATTATTTAGACTATTTGCGATGGGATCCTGTCGCAACAGATCCCATCGCAAATAATAAATAAATTTAAAGAAAAATAAATTTTATAAAATTATGATTATTGAAAAATTAATTTTAATATTATTAAAATAAGAAAATAAAAAATATTAAAATTCTCAATTTTCAGAAAAAAATATAAAAAAATCATAAAACATTATTATGATTATTGAAAAATTAATTTTAATATTATTAAAATAATAAAAAATAAAAAATATTAAAATTATCAATATTCACAAAAAAATATAAAAAAATCATAAAATATTATTATTATTATTGAAAAATTAATTTTATTGTTATTAAAATAATAAAAAAATAAAAAAAATATTAAAATCCTCAATATTCAAAAAATAAATATAAAAAAATCATAAAATATTATTGTTATTATTATTATTATTATTAGAAAAATAACAAAATATTAAGAAATATAATACTGAAAAAATATAATTAATAAAATTAGGATTAATGAAACAATAATATTAATATTACTAAAATAAAAACAATATTATAATTCTCAATATTCACAAAAACAAATCATAAAATATTTAAAATTAAATTATGTAATAATCACACCGATATAAAAGACAGAAACTGTAAGTAGTTCATATTACAACAGATTTAAATTCAAATGTTTTTGACATAAAGAAATCACTGGGGGGTTATCTTCTAGAGGAGGAGGAGGAGCGGAAGGAGCTGGTGGAGGAAACTCCATCCCTAAACTACAAGTCAGACAACGCATGTAATCCATCTGCTCGTGATGCTTCTGCTGCCATTGACGCATCTCCTCCTCGTGCTGCTGTTGCTGCTACTAACGCATATCTTCTTAATGCTTCTGAAAACTCTCTATAAGGTTATTCTGAGCTCAGAACTGCTCCTGATACTGTGATCCAGAAGGTGAAGCCTCTCCATGAGCTCCTCTCGAGCTGGATGCCGACATCGCAGTAGTACCATAATAAGTACCATGAGTCACGTGAGAGCTGATACCAACTAATCAGTCATTCTCAAAGCCATACTGAGTCACCTGCATCCATGCCGCCTCGCTAAAATGGTGGGCACTGGTCTGATCATTTTCCTCAAATTTTCTATTAGTTTACTATTGTCCTAAATGTTATGGGAGCTAATGAAAATACAACTGATTTTAACTTTGTACCTAAGATCATTTTTGGAGGTTCATCCCTTTCAATTGTGCCTTTTCTAAAATGTGATTTGTTCCTTTGAAAAGGATGATCAGTTGGAAGAAATATATGATGACAGTCAAAATAGCAGAGTTTTTTTCCAATGACAAGCATAAAAGCTTTGTAGTCTTTCATACAGTAAGGAAATGATTTTAGAACATGTATACTCCATCTAGATAACATTCCATATGCCATAAAGTCAAAAATCGTCCACATCAATGCAACTTTTAAAGTAAAATTTTGTTTCGCAGCAACATCATATGTACTAACACCATTAATCCACAATGCATTTAACTCATCAATCAACGGTTTCAAATAAACATAAATATTTTTTTGGATGTCTTGAGATTAATAAGGTCAAAAAGATTAAGGGATCCTTCATCAACATCCATGGAGGTAGATTGTACGGGTTTATAAAGACATACCAACATGAATACTGACTAACATAAGAACCAAACGGACAGAAACCATCAGTAGAAAGACCCAATCACATGTTTCGAGCTTTTAAAGAAAAAGACGGATGCAAACAATAAAAATATTTCTATGAATCACATTCAGATGTATTATTCAAGCTTTTACTGGTTTGAATATTGGTTTTGTGTCATGACATCATTGACGTTGTGTTATGAGACATAAATAAACATTTCAGCCTGAGTGTAAGGGTGAAATATCTTGACTTTTTTACAGGAATCAATCTAGACTTCCATGGTTGAGCTTCTTTATACCTCAATTGTCCACATGTTGGACAACTATACAACGACTCATTTTCAACAGAATATAAGATGCAATCATTTTCAAATGCATGAATCTTCTGATAACTAAGGCCTAGATTACGAACCAACCTCTTGCTCTCATATTAAATTGCAGGCAACACATTTCCTTCAGGTAACAGTGTTTTCACCCAAAAAAATTTCTGATCAAAACTGTTGTTTGACATTGCATTATCTGATTTAATAGCCATAAAATTTGAAACTATTTCTAATTTTCTTATCTTGCAACCTAGATATAATTCATCCTCAGCAGACCTTAACAACTCATAAAATTCGGATGGTGCCAACTCAAGAGTTAAATCAATATCATCTTGAGTTCCATTTTGTTGAATTGATGGACCTGCAACATCATGTACTAAATTTTGGAACTATGATGGATCCGAAATCAAGTTATTAGTATCTTCTTGGGAACTGTATTCACCATGTTGATACCAAAAAATATAATCTGGCTGAAAACCAAACCGCAAGAGATGTCCCCCAACCTTGTCAAATGCGTCAAACATTCTCATAGCACATTTTTTACAAGGACACTTAATTGTGGCTTATGAAACATATTCTATTTTTGATGATGTAACTTCTAAGAAAGATTCAACACCCTCAATATATAGGATTTAAACTAGAACCGTTTGGATTTATGCGCTGATTTATCCAATCGTGATCATCTAATAATGACTGATGTCGATATCCTTGTTCCATATTTTTCTACAAAATATAATATCATCACTATTTTTGAATAATTTGAAATTATAAAAATACTATATGAAAAAAGAAGATAAATAATTGTTACTACTTCTTAATAATTACCTTTAATTAAAGACGACACAATTTCTAGTGGATTGACGGTTACTCTTTTGTCCGATGCCTCGTTTACTTGCAGCTTTCTCACGCTGAAATCACAATGGAGAATATGGTCGGAGGTACGCATATTCATTTTCGTATACATGAGAATGAATATCTATATCTCTTACCAGATTCTGCATTCTGATTTCAGTGTAAGAAATGTGCAAGTAAATGAGCCTTCGGACAAAAGAGACCCCTTTTCATCGATGAATCGTCTTCATCCAACTGTCACCGCCTGAAAAAATTATAAAAAATATGATCCTATAAATGCATATCTAATCTTGTATATACAAGATTGAATATGCCTATGTAGCAGCACATTTTTCATATTGTTTAGAGTCGGTGATAGTTGAAAGGAGGAAAGTCATCGAGCAAAAGGAGTGTCGTCAATCCACTAGAAATTGTGCCAGGTTCTTGGAATTTATTAAAATTTATTAAATTTTTTTTAACTGTTCCAAACTAATTATTACTAATTATTACTAATTATTACTATTTATTGCTAATTATTCATATTTATTTCTAATTATTCTTATTTATTACTAATTATTCTTATTTATAGCTAATTTCTTATATTTATTACTAACGGTTACTATTTATTACAAACTATTACTATTTATTACTAATTATTACTAATTATTACAATTTATTGCTAATTATTACAATTTATTCTTATTTACTACTAATTATTCCTAATTATTGCTAATTATTACTAATTATTTCTATTTATTTCTATTTATTTCTAATTATTTCTAATTAGTTCTAATTATTCCTAATTATTCTGAATTATTGCTAATTATTACAATTTACTCTTATTTATTGCTTATTCTTGATAATTATTTCAAATTATTACTAATTATTCTTAATTATTGCTAATTATTACTAATTATTTCTAATTATTAGTATTTATTAGTAATTATTACTAATTATTGGTATTTATTAGTAATTATTACTAATTATATCTAATTATTGCTAATTATTGCTAATTATTCCTAATTATTGATAATTATTCCAAATTATTGCTAATTATTACTAATTATTTTGAAATATTACTAATTATTTGTATTTATTCCTAATTATTAGTAAATATTACTAATTATTAGTATTTATTCCAAATTATTACTAATTATTCTTATTTATAACTAATTTTCCATATTTATAAATAACTATTACTATTTATTACTAACTATTACAATTTATTACTAAGTATTACTATTTATTAATATTTATTACTATTTATTACTATTTATTACTATTTATTACTATTTACTACTATTTATTACAATTTATTACTAATTATTACAATTTATTACTGATTATTACAATTTATTCCTATTTATTACTATTTATTCCTAATTATTGTTATTTATTCCTAATTATTGCTAATTATTTCTATTTATTTCTAATTAGTTCTAATTATTCCTAATTATTCTTAATTATTGATAATTATTACAATTTATTCCTATTTATGGCTAATTATTGCTAACTATTGCTAATTATGGCTAATTATTGCTAATTATTCTTAATTATTACTAGTTATTCTTAATTATTAGTATTTATTAGTAATTATTTCTAATTATAGCTAATTATTTCTAATTATTGTTAATTATTCTTAATTATTCCTAATTATTACTAATTATTGCTAATTATTACTAATTATTTCTAAATATTAGTATTTATTACTAATTATTAGTAAATATTTCTAATTGTTAGTATTGATTCCTAATTATTCCTAATTATTCCTAATTATTACTAATTAATCCCAATTATTACTAATTATTCATATTTATTAATATTTATTGCTATTTATTACTAATTATTGCTATTTATTACTAATTATTTCTAATTATTGCTAATTATTGCTAATTATTCCTAATTATTGCTAATTATTTCTATTTATTTCTAAGTATTGCTATTTATTGCTAATTATTGCTAATTATTTCTAATTATTGCTAATTATTGCTACTTATTGCTAATTATTGCTAATTGTTGCTAAATATTGCTAATTGTTGCTAATTATTGCTAATTGTTACTATGTATTTCTAATTATTGCGAATTATTTCTAATTATTACTAATTATTCCTAATTATTGCTATTTGTTACTAATTATTAGTATTTGTTGCTAATTATTAATATTTATTAGTAGTTATTACTAATTATTAGTATTTATTAATAATTATTACAATTTATTACTAGTTACTGCTAATTATTACTAATTATTGCTAATTATTCTTAATTATTGCTAATTATTGCTAATTATTTCTAATTATTTCTAATTATTGCTAATTATTACTAATTATTGCTAATTATTCCTAATTATTCCTAATTATTCCTAATTATTGCTAATTATTCCTAATTATTGCCAATTATTACTAATTATTAGTAAGTGTTACTAATTGTACGTATTTATTTTTAATTATTCATAATTATTCGTAATTATTACTAATTATTCTTAATTATTGCTAATTATTCATATTTATTAATATTTATTTCTATTTTTTACTAATTATTGTTATTTATTACTAATTATTGCAAATTATTGCTAATTATTACTAATTATTCCTAATTATTCATAATTGTTGCTATTTATTGCTATTTATTTCTATTTATTGATAATTATTTCTAATTATTCCTAATTATTGCTAATTATTTCTAATTATTAGTATTTATTAGTAATTATTAGTCATTATTAGTATTTATTACTAATTATTACAATTTATTACTAATTATTACAATTTATTAATAAGTATTACAATTTATTACTAACAATTACAATTTATTACTAATTATTATTAATTATTCCTAATTATTATTAATTATTCCTAATTAGTACAAATTATTTCTATTTATTACAAATTATTCCTATTTTTTACTATTTATTGCTATTTATTACTAATTATTTCTATTTATTGCTAATTATTGATAATTATTCTTAATTATTGCTAATTATTACTAATTATTGGTAATTATTACTAATCATTGCTAATTATTACTAATTATTGCTAATTATTGCTAATTATTGCTATTTATTTCTAATTATTGCTAATTATTTCTAATTATTGCTAATTATTTCTAATTATTGCTAATTATTTCTAATTATTGCTAATTATTCCTAATTATTAGTATTTATTGCTAATTATTAGTATATATTTGTAATTATTAGAAATTATTAGTATTTATTATTAATGATCACAATTTATTACTATTTATTATTTATTATTTCTATTTATTGCTATTTATTTCTAATTATTGCTAATTATTACTAATTATTGCTAATTATTCCTAATTATTGCTAATTACTCCTAATTATTCTTAATTATTAATAATTATTAATATTTATTCCTAATTATTCCCAATTATTACTAATTATTTCTAATTATAACTAATTATTCCTATTTATTCCTATTTATTGATATTTATTACCAATTATTATTAATTACTACAAATTAATTATATAAATTACTAATTATCGTTAATAATTAATAATTACTACTAATTATTAAAAATTAATACTAAAAATTTCAATTTATTAGTACAAAGAAATACTAATGACAAAACAATTTAAATTTAATTTAATTACAACTAATCAACAATAAAGAAAATTTACATAAAAATGAAATCAATAATAAATTAAAAAAATCATAAATACCTTTTAGACTGATTTTCTATTGATGCAGACGGCTTCACAACTTCTTCGTGAACAAAAAAATTTACTTAGAAAAATTCTCTCTCTGAAATTCGAGTTTATGGAGACACATGATCTAAAATTTGAGAGGAATGAGAGAAAAAACCGATGAGGGTATATATAGGTTAGATTATTTGCGACGACAGTATTTGCAACGGGTATCCCGTCGCAAATAGTATCTTTTGTGACGGGACCCGTCCCAAATACCTAAGCCCGCATTAATTACTGTCGGCGGTTAAAAAGTTATTTGCGATGGGACCCGTCACAAATAGTCCCTGCCGACACACCTTTTGTGACGGGACGACATCTCATCGCAAAAAGCTATAAACCGCCACCAGTTATTTGCGACGGGGCCCGTCACAAATACTTAACTATCTGGGACGGTGGGATTCCACTGTCGCAAATAACATTTGTGCGGTTTGGCGCGCCATCCGTGCCAAACTATTTGCGATGGGAGACGAAATCCTGTAGCAAATAGTTGGTTATTTGTTACGGGTCGTTACCCCCATCGCAAATAACCTCTTGGACAGACATTTTGTGATGGGATTTCTTCCCGTCGCAAAAGGCATGTCGCAAAAAGCCCCTTTTCCCGTAGTGCTGACACATAAGCTCGAGTTGGCAGCAGTTGTTCATGTGTTACGCTGTTGGAGACATTATCTCTTGGGAGAACATTTTGTGGTGTTTACAGACCAAAAAATCGTAAATACATCTTTACCCAACGTGACTTGAATTTGATACAGCGAAGGTGGGTTGAATACCTTCAGTCATTCGACATTGAGCTTGCCTATACACCTAGTAAGGGTAACGCAGTAGCTGATGCACTGAGTAGGAGGACTCAGATACAGGCAGTGCAGGAGGCCAGTGGTGAGTGGCAGCTTATGTCTTTGTTATCTAAGATGCATTTGAAGGTGCACGATAGTCAGGGGTGAACCTATCTTTCATCCTTAGCTGTGACTTCTACCCTCCTGGATAGAGTGAGGATGAGACATCTATCAGATTCAGAAGGCCTAGTTCTACGGGAGTTGGAGGCAAGTGAGGACCCTCCTCCTGGTTGGATGATCGACGATGACAAAGCACTGCGTATCCATGGACGTGTGTAGGTGCCAGGGTATATACGTGAGAAGTAGATGCGGTAATTTCATGATTCATCTTGGGTAGTGCATCCTGGAGTTTCCAAAATGTACCATGATTTGAGACATCAATATTGGTGGCCGTGTATTAAAAGAGAGGTAGCTGGTTTTCTTGTGATATGTTCTACCTGTCAGCAGGTGATGGTGGAGCATCAGAGGCCAGCCAGACTATTACAACAGTTACCCATTTCGGAGTGGAAATGGGATGATGTCGCGATGGACTCTGTGACTGCGTTGCTGTGGTCTCCTCGAGGTAATGATGCCGTATGTGTTGTTGTGGACAGACTTACAAAGGTAGCTCACTTTTTGCCGATCAACGAGACCTTCGGTGTTGGCGAGCTCGAGAAGTTGTATATCTGAGAGGTAGTACGTCTTCAAGGGGTCCCTCATTCTATCATTTCAGATAGTGACGCCCGATTTATGTCTCGTTTCTGGCAGAGTTTTCAGGGGGCACTGGGTACACAGATTCTTTTGAGCACAGCTTACCACCCTCAGACTGATGGCCAGTTAGAGCATACAATACAGGTGCTAGAGGACATGCTGCGTGCATGCGTCCTACACATTGGGGTCTCTTGGGAGAAGCACAAACCCCGGGTCGAGTTTGCCTACAATAATAGTTTCCAGGCAACTATTTTGATGACACCTTACGAGGCATTATATGGTAGGCCATGCTGATCAGCCTTGTGCTGGTTGGAGGAAGGTGAAGTAGCTTTACTGGGACCATGTCTCGTCTAAGAGACTTCAGAGCACGTCTAGTTGATTTAGATGCGGATTGCTACTACACAGTCTCGTCAGAAATCTTATGTTGATCGCCGTAGATGACCCTTGGAGTTCGTGGTTGGGGATCAGGTTTTCTTACATGTTTCACTGAGGTTTGGACACATGTAGATCAGGAGGCAGGGTAAACTTTCACCGAGGTATGTTGGACCGTTTGGGATTCTGGAGAGTGTCGGGCCGGTTGCCTATCAGTTACAGTTACTACAGATGTACTGGGCCATGCACGAAGTCTTCCATGTATCTCAGCTGCGCCATTATAACTCAAACCTGTCTCACATTTTTCAGCCCGAGGAGGTTAAACATCTTGTTGATGCATCATTTGAGGAGCATCCGATTAGTATTGTTGATAGGAGCATGAAGGTTCTACGAGGCCAGTCAGTTCCTCTTGTACGGGTGCTATGGCAGCATGGCCGAGTGTAGGAAAAAACCTAGGAGCGGGAGACCGATATACATGCTCAGTGGCCAGAAATGTTCCCAGCTTTATCTTCACTACCCTTGGAAGGGAAATTCGGGGACGAATATCTTTAAGGGGGAAGTTTGTAAAAACTCGATTCTTATTCTTGCAGTACGAGTTTCTTCTTTTCCTTTTTCCTTAAGTGTTTTGAGAAAGCAACAGAATTGTGGGAAAAATCCCAAATTGTTTTGTACATGTCGTGTACTTTTGTACACATGCCATGTACTTTGGCCACGTGGGATGATAATACATGGTGTTTAGGCATGTCGGTGATTAAAGGTGTAAAAACTAACTACATGTCATGTATTTAGTAATACACGCCGTGTATTCAGTTAACAGATGAACAATGAGGTGGTGCAATGTAGCCACCAGTGGAACAGTTAAATAAAAGTACATGTCGTGTAGCTATGTTAATTTCATTAAAAATAGGTATTAGCCTCCTCATTCGATAGAGGAGGCATAGAACTCGCCAAGTCCAGCGGGGGAGGAGGCCGGGACTTGGAGGAGCTCCTGATCGCACACCGGGACTCTGATTCTTCCGCCGTCGATCTTGTTTGAACCACGTGGGTAAGTCTTCCCACTTCTTGAATCTTTCCTTCCAATTCATTCCCTAATGAAAGTTATTTAGGTTTTAACGGGTAATCATTTATCCTATATCTATGCCATTCTTGGTTGTTTTTGGAGGCACCTTTCACATATATCAATCAGAGGAGATCGAGGTAGGTGGTCTTGTGTTTAATCCCAACCGTTGAGTTGATTTTGTGGACCATTGTGCCATGCGCCCATGTTCAGGCTGTCATATGGCGGAGACATTGACTGTTGAGATAACTAGAATTTCATAGGTAATCTAATGAATAATTATAAACTGTTTTTTGTGATCGTTGCTGTGATCCAGGGCCACCCTGGTGGTGTGTTTCCCTTGTTTATCCATTTGGTCAGGATACCCGTGTGTATGTCGTGATTATAGAATATTTTGAGTTTTCTTGAGAGGAAAAATGTATAAATTTCTTGCTTACACATTGGGCTCGGCCCAGTTACTTGTTTTTCTTTTGATTATCCTGAGGGCAGGGTTCTGATTAGCCTAAGGGAAAGGATCTTTTTAGCCTGAAGGAAAGGTTCTGTTTAACCTGAGGGAAAGGCTTTGTTTATCCTGAGGGCAACGTTTCTTATGCTTGGGGCAGTAGATTCTATGCCTGAGGGTGATATCTTGTACGCCTGAGGGAAATATTCATTATTCTTGAGGGAAGTGACCCGAGGGTTTCATTTCTGTTCACCAGAGGGTAAGGACTTGCATGTCTGAGGACAATGTTTACTTTTAATATTCACTATGGTGATTTCTTATGTCGTACCGTCCAAGATATAGTACAAGCGTGGTTTTATTGTTATCTTTTACTTCAGTTACGTTGTACATTTCAGGTCAATATTGTTTAATGCTTCCACTGTTGTATGTTATTATTTTGTTCCTTTGTGCTAAACTTTGAGAAACGAGGACATAGTTTCCCCACTATTAGTCATAGGCCCTCGCTATTTGTAAGCATCCTCTAGAATTTTTGGAAATGCGCTTGAGTTCATGTGATAAACCGTGTTCAGGGCACCCATTATGTGGCACCCAGATCCGGGATGTTACATAATCCTTACCCATTCTAGTTGGGATGATGTCATTAAAAAAGTTACTAAAGTATGTTTACTATGAAACTACTAAAACTAAAGGTTCATCTTAGAAAATTGGGTCATCAATTTCTACTCACTATTATCCACTTGGATTTCCCGTGTTGTTGGATTCCAACTCATGGCATCAACTACTACATTTCCCCTTTTCGGTGTATAAGAAAACTCAATGTCAAAAGAGTGCAAGTATTATAACCACCTATGTTTCTTGAGATTAAAATCAAACTACATAGAAATGTATTTGAGACTTTTTTGGTCCGTGTAAATAATGAACTACTCCTACGATAGATAGTGCCTCCAACATTGTGAAGAATGTACTACATCTTATAGGACATGGTCTCGCGTAGGGTAATACTTCTCATGAGGTCTCAACTGGTGGGAACTATACACTATACTCAATATCCCTGGATTATAATTACTCCAAGATAAATTCTTTATGCATCACATTAAACATTATAGCTTCTGAATAGCTCTAGAAGAATTAGGATCGATGCTGAAGTCACTACCCCCGTCAAATCCAGATAGGTGACTTTATAGGCATCAGACCATAAGAACATGAAACCATTAATAGTCAAGCTAGTGATAGGAACATCAAAGTGAGATAAGTCTTGAATTATACATGTATAATATCCATCAATCCTAAAGAAATTTTTTATATCAAATATTTCCTTGGGAAAATCCCAAGAAACTACGACACTCAAATTCTATGGGTCGAAAAAACTCTTGCATCTGAGATGATGTGACCTAGGAAGTTAACCTTATCAATCTAAAAGTGTAATTTTGTGATCATAGAATATAGATGGTTCTCTCTTAGTGCATTAAACATGATATGAAAATATTTTACATGGTCGTGTTGGGTTCCAGAATAAACCAAAATATCATCCATGGAAACTAAAACTAGTAAATCTAGGTATAGGTGGAATACCCAATTCATTAGGGAAATAAAACTACAGGAATGTTCAGAAGATTTATTGACATAACCAAATACTTATACAAGCCGCATCTACACCAAAACCCTCTATATGGTATTCCTAGTGTAATAATATTTACCTAATGTTATCCTGAACTAAAATCAATATTGGAGAAAATTATCACTTCTTGGAGTTGATCGAAGTGGTCATCGTTATGAGGTAGTGGAAACTAGTACATAAAATTATGTTGGATCAACCAATGGTGATCTATGAAAATAATTAGGGAACTATCCCCACTTTTTAGTGAAAAGGACAGGTGAACCCCATGTAGATATACTGGGTCATATGAAAACCTTAACTTCCAAGTCTTCCAACTATTTTTTTAGTTGTTCTATCCCTGTAGGTTCCATCCTATAGGGAGGATTGGACATTGGATATGTTCATAGAAAAAGATTAATGGTGACCTCCACATCTCTCCCATGAGGTAACCCAAAAAATCATTGGGGAAAAAAATCCCTGAAATGATCCACCATAGGTTGGTATTCTAAAATTTTCATTCCCTCATATCTCATGAAGAGACTGGCTAGCTAAGATATCACTTCACCTAGCCCATGGTGACCCGTTCCGTCTTGACTCACTTATACATCCCATCCACCCTTATAAATATAGTTACCACCCTCATTCAATGTAAAGGACACCATGTGATGATATAAATAAAAGTGATCATGATAAGGCTTGAACTATTTCATTATGAGTATTGAATCAAATCATATCATCTCAAGGAAAAGGATGTTCCAAAAGTATTAGTACCACCTATCTCAATAGGGAACCCTTTGTACCGACACACACTCTCTAATCAGACCCTAAATGGTGTGTCAAAATTCATCACACCACATGAGTATTCTATTTACATGCCCATAAATTCTATAATTACCATATACATATTAAGTGAGGTACACATATATCAAATAAAGCAGATACTCAAGTGGGGGATACAAGAATAATACCTCCAACTATAAATGGAATGACACTATGCTTTTCGGGAGAGGGATACACTGCCTAGAAATAGCTAGACTGAAAACCCTAAGATACAACATGGTGACCCTAAGTAGGTTTTCTCAACTAATGTTAGAGTTTTGGTACCCAAATACCTCAGTCATGAACACTTCCTCAGCCTGATCGGTCGGTTGAACTCCAGCAACCTACCTGGCATGGTTCTACTGATCCTCGTGGTGGGGATCATATAGATCCTCTTCTACAACGAACATAAGGAAATGACTTTTAGAAACACTAAATATTCCCAAAAATGATGCAACCTTGAAATTCCACAACATATAATGGAAACTTGGTCTTCTTATGACTTGGATCTCCACACTGGGGGAATACCATGTAACTATCAGTAGGTGTAATCTTGCAACTACTACCCCCATTTCAAAATTCAAAGTGACATTTCCTGCAGCTCAAAGAACCACTTCCTTTTATCAGAACAGAACTACCCCGACTCACACTATCAGATTACCCCTGGTTCTTCTTAGTAATAATGAACTAATTTAGTATCTTAGAAATTATAGTCAGTTGAAAGACATTCACCCATGGTTAGATAACATATAAAATTCTATCCTCAAACCATCTTACTGTTGTCAACTAATCACTATTAAGAGTCAATTTGAATCATTAAAGCATATAGAAATGAGATTAATATTCCATAAAAGAAATAGGACCCTAATTTAGATTTATAAACTCTCTGGTATGGATTTCTCTTACTGTATTTGGAAGTAACTAATCATAGAAGGCTTTCTAGAAGTCCACCAAGACCATACCATCCTGATGACCAACATAGTTGACCACATCTCACCATCACTTAGTGGAATCAGGAAGTGGGTGAGTCTTAATCATGGATACCCTCTTTGGAGGAAACACCAGATGCTCGAAGATGGATAACATGGCCTCTAGCAATGATTGAGCTACCTAGGGGCCACCATCCCCCAACAAGGTAAGAATATTCTACTGTTGGAATTCCCACATCAACTCTACCATAGAAGGGGATGGTCATGGAACTCCGTTCATAGAATACACACATCATAGTGAACTCTCTATAAACTAAGCATAAACTCTCAACTTAAGAACAATGATAGGTTCCTCAAGTGGTACTACTGAAAGAAATTTGGATGGATTAGGGTCCACCACCTCTGGGGCATGATCATTTCCACTATCCTATAACATGACTTGAGGTAGTAATGAATATATATATATATATATATATATATAGTTTCCAAACACACACATCAGACACAATTCAACAATTTATAGGTTTAAGATAACAGGAAAGGACATGTACATAACATTCCTATATATAATTCACACCTCTATTCTTACTCTAAAATATAGTTCTATGTGATAGTAAATGTCATAAAAGTCACAAGAGACACTGCCTAATCCCCATACAAATCTCGGGTCAAGGTAAAGGTTTCATATCACATAGTAGAGGTTCTAGTATATGGAGTTTTAGTTTCAAAGCATCGAAGAAGACACCCTTGAATTTATAATTCTAATCCCCATTTAATGGTAACCATTTCATTGAAAATTTTAAAATTATTTATGTTTATACTCATTTTTAGGCATATAGATATCATCTTCTGGTTAGATGCATCATCATTCCCAATTTAGAAATGTCCATACAATTTTTAAATTTTAATTGGTATATCATGTAATTATAACCTGACCCTTACATATGATATAAGGATGTAATATGTCATGTAAAATTATTTTATTGAATTAATTACCATTACCAATTAATATAAGTAAATACTTTATAAATTGAAATTCATATTTATGAAATCAAAATAATCTAACATTTCAACCCATAAAACCGATGGTTCATGGCTCAAACATGGAATAATTGGTTAATCAAGGTGTCATAATCAATATATATGAAAAAAAAATTATTAGATAGATTCATAAACCTTAACTAATACAATTATTTTTATACTTACAAGAAACATTAATAAATTTCCATATATAACTCTCATGGTACTCAACAATTATAGGAAATATAGACATTTAATATAGTAATATAAATATGACATGACATAATGCATGACATGTGAATACTCAAGTGCCTATATGATGCATGAAATGATAACTCCTTGCCTCATCAACCAAGTTAAAGAAAAATACATCATAATAATAATAGTAATAAACTCAAAAATCATTTTTATCACCTAATGGTGAAATCAATTAAATTTTAACAAACAAAAACAAATACAATAATGTCATATCCCATGCAATTTGAACTTCCCTCCAACATGGGTTAGCTACTCCCAAGCACATGATCATTTCCCAATTCCAAAAAATTATAGAATCCTTTATAATATAAAAACAGTAATACAAAAGAAAAATTAACCTCTGATACCACTTTATAGCATCCTAGAGACGGTTTACTAATAATTAACATACCCAGTTAGCCATATCACCTCAAGATCACCTCCTCATATGCTAGAGGCTATCAAATTGTATCATGGGTATATGATGGTAAGGTTGGTAGACTATACCTTTATGATCATAGTGCACTATATTGGTATCTAATAAAGGTAAATTATGGAAATAATTATAAATAACCTACAGTGAAATAATAATTCACCTATATGTAATAAGAAGATGGTAGCAGAATTAGTAACATGTACCAAAAATATTCTCATGTAATGTGATAAAAAAATGGTAATACTAAAATATGTATATAAATAATTCTATAAAAATGTAAAAAAATAATAACTATATCCCCTATCATCACAAGAATATGCTCAGTCCTCTACCCTAGAACACTATCATAAGTCAAAAATCACAAAATCACTACCAGATGCTTCTGTTTTTCACTACCAGCATCCATGAGTTTTGTTTGGGTATCAATTGATGGCCTGAAGAGGGTATGAGATATACTCAGTAGGTCACCACCAATGGTGCCTATAAAATCCAACATGTTCATATAAAATGATAATTGTGCATGTATAATAATACGATTAAAGTTGTCGAATGTAAACAGAATGTAAACTTGTGAGATCTGGTTTATAAAGGACACTAGGATAACTCTATCTAATTCGACCCAAGTTGGATGATCTCTAAAGTAGTATCTATATGTATATATAATAGTGATATATATACACAGTGACATTTATATCCATATATATGTATGCTACTACTAGCCTAGACTCAGGGAATAACTCAAGTATCCATGGGTAGTAGTATATATCTCATATAATATCAAGGGCCTCCATGGCTATATATCACATTTTATTAGGGACTCCATGCCTAATTATCATATTCCATTTGGGATTCCTTTCTTGAGTATCACAAGTATGTGTGTCACCTTTCCTAAGTATCTCAAGAATCATGGTTTCCTTTACCAAGTAACAAAAGTATGTGGGTTTCCATTCCAATGTATCAAAAGTATGTGGGTTTCCTTGCATGAGTATCACAAGTATAGGGGTCAACTTTCCAGAGTATCAGCGGTATCTGGGTCTCTTTTGAAATGAATAAAATGTTTGTGGGTTACCAATCCCATGTATCAAATGTTGAAGGGATTCCATGACTAGAAATCATATTTATATATGGTCGGTCATGCTTTATGATAAGACAAGTGTTGAATTAAAATTTATTTATCATTCCATTTAATTATGGGGTATATCCTTTGATCACATAAAAGTCATATGAAGTGGTCATACCACTTGTTTTCATTTAATTTCCAAGAGAAATTTAGTTGATTGGAAATTACAACCACTTAGAAATAGGTGTGGTCATATGGATATTTAATAATTAATAAAAATCACATGATCACACCCCAAGGGGTGGAATTTGTCGAGGTTGGGAACCTTTAACTATTGGAAGAGTATACAGGAATTTATAATATAGAAAAAAATTTATAATAAAGAAAATAAATAAATTTTTAAAGAAACTCATGGAAAGTATATCATGTAGAATGATGTCAGATGTTAAAAAAATCAAATTTTGGGAAATAGTACCAGACCACCGACCTTAGGCTTATACATTTTCAACTTCAAAATTGAAGTAGAACGAGAGAAAACCGAAAAATAGACATATTCAAATAAAATAAGGCCTATTATATCGCACTAAAAAAGATCCATAAATAGTGACGTATACAAGGAAATAACTAAGAGGAAAGGATATCTTACCAGTGGCAAGCCAACACAATTGGCGCGGGTTTGATTAGAGTCTGGATGAGAGAGTTGCTTCAATGACTAGGTTGGAAGTCCATGTAGCTCTCAAAGGAGGAGGTGATTATATTCATGAGAAACGGGATGGGAAGAAGGAAAAATTAACTTAAATTAAATAGAGGAATATTTATCCATTAACCATTTTCTTGGAGGTCGTACGGTTTGACCACACAGTTTGGTCAGCTTTGTAACAACCATGTAACATGCATAGTACACGGTACAACCCTTACATGGATCTCTCACATGGTTTAGAAAAACTATTCTCAAAACATTGATCCCCTTCCAAGCCATTATGAAGCCTCACATAGTGGATTCGTACAGTTAGTAATAACCGTGTGATAATAATAAGGCTCAGTTCCTCTCTTAATATTTTTTATATTTGAGCTCCGAACAAGCTCAAAACTCTCTTAAGACCTCTTTATCCCATTAAGAACATTAATAAAATAAAATGATAGTATTTGAAAAATATTTTAACTATACTTACCTCATTTAAAAGTTTAAAATTTTACAATTTTAGAGAATATATCTTCTTAGAACTCAAACTCCATTTAATGGACCATAATGTATGACCCCATGGGACTTTATATAATTAAAAAATATAATTTTCTGATTCCTTAAATGCAATCAATGTGTTCCATTTGGGAAATCATCAATACTACTTAAGATATAAAGGTATTTCACCTGATCTCTATCAAGCACATTTATCTCTATATCGGAGTCCACCAATTGAATCATTGGAAGTCATGCACTTTTATATGATCTCTTAGTCCAAGACATCAAATAATACATTATTTATTCTTCAATTATAAACTAACTAGGTTTATGAATATGTAACATTTGATTCACCATTATATATGATAACATCATATTCCCATCTCTCAATAGATAATGTAACACCCTTGTCAAAGTGAGACTTAAATGTATAAATTTTACTCTCCATGCCAACATGTTGGATATTTATTTTCAAGAGCCTACCTAATTAAAAATCCATAGTTAAGTGTTTTTATCCTAGATTAGTTTTAAGATGAATTTCCATTTGGGATGTTTTCTAGGGTGTGTGTGAGTGAGGAAAAATCACACTAAATGAACATGTATTGGAATATGGGGATAGTAATTAGTTTAATAAGTGACCCTGATGGGTAATAACATATGTCGTGATGGGAACAAAACTGGGTTATTATAGGAGACTCATGGGGTCAATTGATCTATTCATGGTCTAGTGAAGTCGGTTTTTGAAAAATGGTATCAATGAAAATCATCAAACTGAAGTGTAGAGGTACTACATAGGTTAAATGTTTTGGGTTCACAGCTGGCGAGTTGAACTTTAAAGGGAAGATAGTATAATATTCCAATTAAAGTGATACTTAAAAGACTAAATTTTACTACACATGTCAACAAGGTGAACCTTTCCTTTTAGGATCATAATTAATTTAAAATTCACAATTAAACGTGCTTGGAAAAGAGTAGTTTCAAGATGGGTGACTTTATAGGACATTTTATTTGGAGTGTGGGCGTGAAGAAAAATAACACACACAAAACTTGAGTTGGGACATAGAGATAGTTAGTTGTCTGATAAGTGACCCCACTGGGTAATAGCATATGGTGTTTTAGGAAGGAAACCAATGTTTTATAGGTTACCCATGGGGTCAAATGATCTGGTTCATAGCACATGGAAGTTGGGTCATAATAGATAAATATATGATATATCTTCTCTAGTTATGGCAATAAACTTCCTCTGTATGTGGTTGAGCTCCAACTAATGAAATTATCAACAACGTACCCAAGAACACTTTATTTTCTAAGCCTCAAAGGTTTGTTTAATAATGAAATTGATGTTTTAAGTTTCTCATTATTGGTACCTCTCCAAAATTGCATATTAAGAACTCTAAATATTAACCATACACCCTTAGTATATCATGGAAATAGTGTATGACACAACATGTGGTATACTTCATGGGACATCAAACACAAAAGTCCCATTTTATGACTTATTACCATAGTTTATAGCCTAATACAAGAATCCTACTCATTTCAACATTAATATTTTTTCTCAACCTATAGTACTCCATGAAGAACATTAGTTAGAGAAAACTTGATGTTATACTTTTATTTCCCAATTATCATTTCATTTCAAGATATATTTATACACCAAATATGAAGGAATAATAAAGTAAATATTTCTTTGTCTATATTATGAATCATTTTTATATCCTCAAAATCCTTTAAGAACGCATAATGAATCTATACATAAGTACCATTCAAACATATCACATATGATATACTACTAGATCTGGCTTATGTTTTTTTGTACTTCAAAGTGTTTTTTTAACTCATTACCACTTTATATAATTCTTTCCACATCACTATGTGATAACATTATAGAACCCTCCCATCAATATATTTAGTTAAAAACATATATGAAAAAATACAGTTAGAATAATGGTGAGACATAGGAATCATATTCTTAATTCTCAACTCCTTGAACATATTCAAGCTTCTTCACTCCACAACATCTAATGTTTTGATGCTAAAAATTTCTATTTCATACTTATAACTCTTTATTAATTTGTAATCATTCTCAGAAACTTTTCTGGAAAAAATCTCCTTGAAATGTTTTGGTAACTTATGTAACTTCTTATATTAATACTTTACAAATATACACTTTGACTTTTAGGATATTTAAGTGACATTCAATTTCACACTTGCCTAGAAAAATATTTTATGGGTTAAATTTTAACTTCCCTAATTCCTAAAATATTCCCACTAGATCATTAAAAAAATATTCCATTTTGTAAATCATTTTAAGAAATAAAACATTTTTTTTGTCTTGGGAAATGAGATCTATTTCATTAAATGGGAATATTTAACAGACTATTGTTTCCATATCATTTATGATATTCTATGAATTTGGAGTATTTTATTGAAAGGAATATTATTGTTTAAATAATAACACTAATGGTGGTGAGATCAAATTCATCTTATTTTGATAAGAATTTGGATAAATTCTTTTATACAACTTATATAATTCTCTAATATATTATTGAATCTAATGAAACATAAACCATTTGTGTTAATATCATACAGTTCAAAGAAACTTCAAGATAATAAACAAGATCAATGAAAGCTTGATATATTACTTTGCTTTAAAATATATGATTCAACAAGTCCTTGTTTCATCATTTAAATATAGTCTAAAAACTAGACCAATATTTTAATTGATTTTATACTCTTTTATAATTAAAACACCTATGAATCATATTTTTGATATCATATATACTTTAAAAGTAAAATAATTGATTTGTGTAACCATAGTAATTGAACATGAAAATTCAATGGATTTTCTAAAACTCTTTAATGTATAATATAAAATACATACTATAGAATCATTACTACTCCTTCCTGATAACATCTTTATGGTTCAATATCCTTGAATGGAATGATGAAGAAACATTTTTAATTATTATAACTTTATTTTATCTTTTTTTTTTAGTTTTTACCCAAATATATTATCAATACAATACAAAAACAGGGATATTAAACGACCTTGTTCATCTTTTATCAATACTTTGAGAAAATGGGGTAAAAATTTCCTAAATTATTTCATTTTTCTAGTGTTGTAGATTCACCAAAAATGGGGATATCATATTTTATGATATCCATGGATTGTATCTTCTGATATAGGTTTGTTGTTACTAATATTATATTCTATTATTTGATATCTATCATATTTTATTACGAGGGAATGTAATATATAATATATCATTCACGTATCACTACCACATATTTCTTTGATTTTTTGGATAAATCAATATATTTAATAAGTAAATGGATGCACATGAATAATTATTTAAAGAGATTAAATGGTGATGAATATTCATTGAAGTTTTCAATGAATGAAACACACTAATAGATAGTAAAATGTAGGTTCCAAAAGCTTGAACATGGCATTTTGACATTATTAATATATTTATTAAATGAAGAGATTCTATAAAATATATTTTTTCCATCCTACTTGGGTAACCCTTAATGTATGAAAGACAATTCAAAAATATTTTTCTTCTCAATTCAATATTTATATTTGGAAGAAGGAACTATCACCCTTCTGGTGGTTTGAGATCCTTTTGTTGTAAGAAAGGATCCTTACATCCAGTTTATAACCCATAAAAGCAATATCCTTTTAGTTATTACTTATATGATCTATGTCAATCATAATATGTTAAAGAGTAATATATTTAATATGCAATGTTAGCGTTAAAAATTATTTTTTGATCTTCAAATATTTATATTGATTCTGTTGATGATCGATCATGAAATTATTCAATTTCTTCCACTATCAATGTTCATTATATGAACCCCCAAAATCTATCAGTGGTATCATATCCTTTTTATTTAATGGATCAACATGTTTTCCTTTTATTTTATCACCAAATACCTATTATAAGGTTCTTAATGGAATATCATAGTATACGATATGAATAATTTCATCCATTTTTTAGCCATAAATTATTAATTTAGTACATCATAAGGTACAATATTCTTAAAACTCATTTATTTTTACTATGGTATAAGTTATTATATCTGATATCTTAATATATGATATAATCTAGTTTTTTTTAAAATAGAGAATCGTATCGTATTTGAAATATAAAATATATCATCAAATATGATTGGAGAATCATTATTACACCAATCATAAGTAGAGATATAAACATGGATCATGATTGGTTATATAATAAGACATGAATGATACATAAGATTAAATATTTGTATTTTTATGTATTAATCATATCTTATAACTAATAATTCTTATTGTCAGTCATAAAATATGATATTATTTACCCAAAAAGAGATATTGTTAAATAATAAAAAAGGGGGTTACCTTTTTATATAATTTTAAACAATTATTTTTTTGAATGTTTTTTTAATCTAAAAATAAAAATATGAACATATGTGTTTTTATTTTAGCTTAGATCAAAGTGATCCAATTTTTACTCTTCTCACTCTCTACGTGAGTGTGTGGAATCCACTATATAATGACCTAACATTTGAAGTGTGTCAAGACCCTTTATAATTCCATTTTCACTTCTAGAGACACATCCTCCATCTTTTCTTTTGAACACAGAAAGGAACAATGTAGACCCTTCCTATTAAATTGTTGGAATAACCAACATTTCCTTTAACCAAACCAAGGAACAAATGAAACCCCTACCTTTTATCAACCCAAGGCACAACTTGATATACCTTTTGTATGGGGTGGTATAGATCAACATTAAAGTCCTTATATTAAATGAAAAATAATAAAACCTAATGCATGAACACCTAAAATATAGAAATAATTCAGCACTAGAGAAGCCAAAACTAAACACAAAGTTCTTAATATCTTGGAATAAATGTTCATTTCACTAAGAAAGGATATTTACATGAAGTATAGATGAGATTATTGGAGTTATGATAAAAAAGTATAGATAATAGTACAATTTGAGTATTCTCAACTACTCTATATTTTGGTTGTAATGGTTTTATAAAACATTTTTTATAGAGTTTATTCATACCCAACATCTTTAAATATAATATCCTCATGCACAATAAATTGAATATTCTAGCCATTCTAATTTTTAATTTTTAGAAATTGTAGTCACACATGTGGAACCACCAATATACGTTTATTTTATTCCATGATTATTTACCAAAAAATTCTTTATGTGAAATTTACTATTCAATATGCATGAATAACACAATTAATTATCTTGAAAATTGAACCTATATTTCTTTAAAAAAGAAATAAATTTTAAAGTATATAACAAAAATATTTACACAGGATCTTATCCATGCTCTCTTAATTTAATTTGGCATACAAAAAATCAAAATGAATTTTCATAGGATCCAAATAGTAAATAATTAATTAAGAAACAACACAATAAATTATAATAATCAACATAAGCCTCTAATGATATGAAATATATAAAATAATAAAAATAGAGAATATTTATAGATTTTTTAAAACAAACCATTAAGTGATATGAATCAAGTATGAATTTGATATTTAGTATGACTTTCCATTATATAAAACTTCCCAGTATGACTCTTTTACCTAGGTATTTTCAAGTTTTTTTAGACTACACATTATTGTAGAACTTTATGTTGTGTAATAATTTTATAACTCACGGGACTTATATATTTTATGACTCTATATCCAATGAATATGAGTTTATTAGCTTTCTTTGAATTTATAGGTCGTTTATGAATTTATACATTGAAAAATATCTATTTATTAATACTTCATGTTTAGTCTGTATGAATTTCTTACAGTGTTCACAAGACTTTATTCATCCATTTTGTATGGATTTTACATTAACTTTGTAAGACATTTATATTATAAAAAGTCTTCAAATAGAAAACAAATGTTTTAATTTCATTTTATCTATAATACGTTCAGGATATAAGGAATTTTTAAAAATCCAATTAACATTATGCTTTGTGAAAATTCTAAAAACATTAAAACTTTAGACTTTGAAAAATGATCATAGAATGATACCAAAATAAGAAAAATTAATAACTGGAAGAAAAAATAAATAATAAATTAATAAATATTAACCATAATAAATATTATTAAGAAATAAGGTAATAATGTTACGAGAAATTGTAAGTATCCTATAATGAATGATTATTTGTATAAGTCATAACCCAACTCATACGTTTGTTGGTTTTTCTCTAAAATCAGTTCATAAAAAACATAATGAACCCATTCAATAAATAAAATCAATTTAAATATTTTATTAAATAAGTAGTGAAAGATTAAAAAACATTTTTTAACTCATATTATATGGATTAAAATAATAATTTTCTAATTCTCAAAACATAATTGAGTGAAGAGGAAAAGATACACTCAAAAATATTACCCTTTTTAATAATTAGAAAAATGAATATATTTTAAAAAATTTATCCCCATTTTTATATTATCAAAAATATTAAAAATAAAATACTTATAAAAACCTCCCCATTATTTTAATTTTTTTATATGTAAGAATGAATATTTTTTTCTTCACTTTATGAAAATAGTACAGATTATACCCCCTATTAGAAACAAATTACAAAACTTATACAAAAGTATTTTAAAACTATAATAATATTTTTTTAATATTTAGGTTTAAAAATAGATTCAAGGATCACATCTCACCTTGTATTTAATGATTTTAAAAATTGATACGAAATGAAATAAAAATAAATAATATGTAGAAATTCATAATATTAAATAATTATTTAAAATATTCAAACTTTTTTTGTTGATTAAATATTATATATTTTATGAATTGACAAAAACACATCCAAAATACAAAAAATTATATGCTTCATAGATTTATGAAGACATGATAAATAATATTTAATGAATTTATAAATTATTTGAAATGAATTACAATTAACATATAGTTAGATCACAAAATATTAAACCAGATTCACAAAGGATATTTCATGTTCATTATCTAAGAAAATAATTTTATATACATGTCATAAAATTCAATAAAGTTAGGAAGGATTACTAACCAATCTTATCATCATTTCATAAAAATAATAAATTTAAAACTAATAACGATGACATGAAGTGTGATTTTGAAGGTGGAATAATTTTAGCCACTAAAAAAGACCCTAAATATTTTATAAACACATAATATCCACAAAAATATTTTTCAAATATATTTACTCCAATCCTCTATCATGCCAATTTCAACTTGATTTTCTAAAACATTAAAATATATAAAGGTTAAGTAAAGATTCTAAATAGTTGACCATTGGTTGGAACATATTCTAAAGAAATTTCACATTTTTGAAAATGGTATCTAATAAAATGATACCTAACATATATGTTTTTTTATTCCTGAATGATGTAAAGTATTATTAGATATAGAAATAGTTGATTAATTATTATATAAAATAGGTAACTTTTCAAAATAAAAACCATAGTCTGTAATGTTTTACATAATTTATAAGTATTTAGAACAACTACTTGCAACAACCATGTATTAAACATATATTATAGATAATTCACATGAAATTTGTTTCTTAAAACTTCAATATGATATGTTTTTCCTAGAAACTGACACATTTCACTTTTTATTTTTCTATCTATTTTATAACCACCAAATAAAAATCCAAATAATTTTTTAAATCAAATGATGTTTTTCTAATATAAAATAAACCAAGGATTAAATTACTTTTAACACATCTTATGAATATTTTAACAACCTTCAAGTTATTTTCTTTAGGGAAAATTTTAAATCTATAAAAAATATAAACTAAAAAAATTAAAATTTTCCTTGAAATATTCAAATATAGTAAGATACTAGTTACACCTCTATAATTTTTTTCTCCACTGATTTTTCATATTTTTCAATATTCTATTTACATAATATACTCATTGGTATATTTTAACTCTTATAATAGTCTATTCTATATATTTTAATAAGTCAATTATCTCACATAGATTGATATTTAAATTTACCACAATCGTTTGAAAAATTTTAAGACCAAATAAGATTCTTAATTCTCTTATAAGACACATATAAAATTACCTTTTCATTTATAATGAAAAATATTTACAAGAAGAATCATTTGAAGTTACTAAATTAATATAATAAACCTAAAATTTAATATATTAAATATATTAAAAAAATAATTTATATAAAATTAAAGATTAACATTTTCTTTTAAAAAACCATTTTGAATTTTTTTGATAGTATTTGATACCAAACATTTAAATATTTATAAATCCCCTAAATTTATTTAGAAATATTTAAAACATGATTCGGAAATTTTTATTTTTAAATATGGCGGTTATCTAACATACACTTATTCAGAAATAAATCAATTTAGAAAATAATTTTGATATCCATTTTAAATAACTTAAAACCATTATAAAAAAATATTTTTATCTATTATAATATATAAATAGTGGAAAAAATTTCATTATAATATATCCCTTCTTCTTGAAAATAACCTTGTGCTATTAATTTGGCCTCATTTCTACAAATCTTTCCATATTAATTAAGTTTATTCTTAAAAATCAATTGAGAACCTATATCTTATTAATAATTATGCAGTTAAATTAAATTTCATACATTATTTCTTGAAAACTGATTTAAGTATTATTCTATAGTAAGAATATAATTAGAATTGGTTAAATATTCATTAATATTTTTGGGTAAAAAATAAAATATGGAAGTATAATAAGAAAAAAAATTCAATGAATTTTTTGTTTATATTTGTGAATTAAAATTTCCAAAAAAAAAATTCAAGGGGAGATCTTTATGATTTCCTCGATTTTTCATAAGGTTTACTCGCCCCCAGAATTTCTATTTTCATTTTGTTTTCCACTTCTCAAACAATAGAATATCTAAATTCTTTTTTATGGTGATTCAAATCATCAATAGTATATTTTAAAGTTTTTTTATAAAATTTTACATGAATATATTATTATAATAAAATGGAAATTTTATTATAAAATTTATAGGATTTACTAGAGTTTGAATTAATTAAATATATTTCTTCATTTTATTTGGAATGAAATTTTTATAATTAATCTTTATTTAGAAGAATATATAAAATAAAACTGGATACACCAAAACTCCCAAATTTTGTTTTTGTACCTTTCCAAAGTACATAGGGTTTTTATCTAAGATTAAAATTAAAATATTTTCATTTAATATATAAAAATATTTATTCGGGATTCATCCTAAAAATATCTTGGTATTTTAAAATCATTTATTATGGTTATATTCATTTTATATGGCATTCTATTTTTTCTTTCCACAATAATATTTTCTTTTCAGTGTCCTCATGGATTAAAAATTTTGATAATAACAACTATCTTAATAGAATTGTCTGAATTTTATCAATTCAAATTCTACACCATATAAATTTTGACAGAAAAATTTAAATATCCCTTTTCATTTTGGAAAAATTTAAAATAATTTGAAAACATTCTAGTGGGTTTAGATTTATTATTAATAAATTAAACCCAAGTATATATTCTAAATCCATTAATAATTACAATAAAAATCCTTTACCCCAAAAACATTTAGTATATATAGGTCTAAATAAATCTAGATTTATGAGTTGGAAAGGCTATATCATAAGTACTTCATTAATAAGTTTAAAATACTCTTTAGGGTGTTTACCTTTCATACACGTGAAAAGAATTAAGTGTTTTCCAACATCAATTCTATAATGCATAGAACTTTTCATTATTTTAAATACTTATATAACATAATTAAAATAGAAATCCCATGAATGTTATTCCAGAGAATGTTATCTTACTGTATTGAACATAAACACTTATTATTTTGGTCAATTATTTCAATAAAATTTATACATAAATATTTTCATTCATTTTTTTCATAAAAAAATATTGATTTATCATCAAAATAAATACACTTATCATTTTAAAATTTAACAAAAATTCAATTATCAAAAAATTTATTTATATAATTAAAATACATTTCAAAACCTCAATATATAATAGTTTTTAGATAATAATAGATTCCAGAATATCCAACCTTACTAAATCCCTTTTCATAAAATTTTTAATTTTCACAGAGAGTAATATTACCTCATTCACATTTATTAAATGGTTACATTTTTTAAATTATATCCTATAATTTTTCTAAAATATCCACTATCCATGTACGATGTTTCCTATGTCAATATTTTAAGGAACATATCGTATAAAGATGGGTTTAAGAAAACAATAGTACTTATGAAATCATGGGTCTAATTGGGTTTCAAAAAGAATTTTTAGGAACCCACACTAATTTTAAACATTTATACATAGATAAGATTATATGGATTAGGGTTAAATAATTTTTTATTTCTATGAGATTATTTAAATATCAAGGAACATTTGCCTGAAATTTTTTCCTTTATTCCAAATTTAAAACAAGTAACTATTAAAAATCTTCCATTGATTTTTTTTACAAAAAAAATCTGGTATATTTTTGGTAATTGATCATGATAACCAAAAATAGTTTTAATTTTATTTATTTTATTTATTATTTTTTTATCAAAGCTTTCCTTTTAAAAACTATGGCCAAATATATATATAAACTCTCAAGGAATTTTTTATCTTGTGATTTTCATTTATAAGAAGATTAATTTTTTATCGTAACACATAAGTTTTAGAAAGAAAATACTTGTGTTTAATAACTTCCTTTGAAAATACTAAAATTTTTCATATATTTTTTCATTAGAGTTAATAGTTTTCTCCAATTTTTTATTTTCTTAAAGATTGTTTTTTCTATAACAAGTTTCTTATACTCATTCCTGAGTTCCCTATGTATATTTTAAATTTTGAAATAATCCATTTATAATATTTATATTCCATCATACCATTACTTTATTTCATGATCTTTATAATTAGAATAATAAGATTCATTTTCATATTCACTTACCTGATTTTAAAAATCCATTAAACACAAATTTTATAATTCATTTAATTACTAGATTATTCACTTAAATCTATGTCATAGGTGAAACACCATCCAGCTCCAAGAGCTATATTCTCCCTTTTTCTTAAATTATTATTCTTTATTTTTAGATTTTTAAATTCATGTTTTACATTCCCCTTTATTTTACATTCATAAAATTTTACTTTGGGACCCTAATTAGAATTATCATCAGCTTTCAAGTTTCTTCTATCATCATATCTAGAATAAAATATTTTATTATTTCTTGAATATAACTTTGTTTTTCTTTTAATGCCCATTTTAATCATAACCAAATTTTTAAATATCATTCATTGGTAACTCATAATATAAGGAAAAATTATTAAAATTCATTTTTGATATCAAAACCTCTCTTTATTTTATCAGTATATTTTTTTTAATAAATGTTTTTTTAATTATAACTCATATTAAAACAATGATCAAATATGTAGAGAAGGTGTATATTATTTAAATTTCATTATTTCATCAATTTTTTTCTTCTTAGTATGCAATTTTTCTATATAGATATTAGAACACTTTTAACTAGAATCTTGTTTTATAAATATTCTTATAAATAATTAACACCGTTTAAAATAAATTAAATTGTTTAAATATTTGATTAAATTTTTTATTAACCCATTTTTAAATATTGATATTATTCCCCTAACATACAAAGAATAGTTTTAATAAACTTAACTGATTTATAATGAATAGTTTTGAATATTTAGCGCATATCATTTTTTTACATGATGAAATTTGATTGAACAAATTTCATGTAATAACATAATAAATTATATTAATGTTTTTATAGTTAATAATATATTTTAAATTATTAACACTAGTAATAGTATTTATATAATCCTTAGGTATTTTTTATGGGTTTAACATGGCTTTCCAATGATAAATACTTTATTCTTTAGAATAATCATCCCTCCAAACATTCCAATATCCATAATCATTACCATTGAAAAATGGATGTCATTATGGAGGACTACCAGGATTAAAAATATATAAATATATATAATATAATCCTAAAAATCCATTTAAATTCCAAGATTTGATATTGATTGTTTTCCTAAAGGAAAGATGACCGAATGGTCGAAAATGAGGTGAAGTGAATTTTTTTTATAAAATTTTAAATAATTATTTGATTTAAGTAAATTTGAAGTTAAAAAAATATTAACCTAGGTATTTTTATTATATTTCAAATCATAGTTGTCCTCTATCTACTATTCATAGATTGATCATGATAGTATGAAACCCACTATATAAGGACTATAATTTTTAATAAATTCACAATCATTTACAATTCCTTTTTTCACACTTGGAGGGAAAAATGTTTAGAAAATATTCCACAGGTGGAGGAATAACCCATAACATTTATTTTTACTTATAAGAATATAGCACCCTAACATCAGTAATCTGAAGCCTATGGTTATTTTACTATATTGGAATAAAATACCTAGGATCACATACCTTAGGATCAAAAAGTTTAGTTATCTTGGGAGACTAGAAACATACCTGATTCTCACATTACATACGAAAATATAAAATGAAACCTAAATGTCCTAGTGAGAACAATATTATTTCTTCTAGTAAATGAATAAAACATTCATAAATCAATTCTTGGTATCCAAGGGAATTGAAAACATACTAAAGGGTGAGCTCAAATTCTTATTAAGGGAAAGCATACAAAAAAAATTCATAAAATAAATAAATCATGAATTATATGGTAGAGATAAAAAAATAAAATATTCCATATAAATAATATCATAAAATCTAAATATATTCATGGATTATATAACCAAATAAATAATAACTTGTATAATGATAACATGTTTCGTAATGATAAAATGAAAAAATAAAATAACATAATATTACCATCAAGGTCTAATTCTATGTAATCCAACATAAATAGGTAATACATAGTCTAACCAAACTAGATTTCCTCATGGGACTTACTGATGCATAGATGGGATATAATGAGCCTCACCCATCACTTACAAAGTCTAATGCATTCATAAAATGAAATTGGTGAATAAAAATTCAATACATAACCAAAATAAACAGTCATATTGAAAAATTATCACATGAAATGTTATTATTTTACATAATTTATAAACATAACAACATGATCACACATATTCTATATAAATATGATAACTTGAGTATATTTCTAATAAATAATAATAATATTCAGAAATTAGAATACTTTTAAAAGATCACCAAAAAATTTCTTAAGAAAAATAGACTTTTCATTTTAAAATCACAAATTTAAAATATATATAACTAAAAAATATTAGGAAAACATTTTATTTGAAAAAAATCCATTAATACTTTTAGAGAATGTTTTATAGAAAATAATAGCCATGGCATTGGGTAAAACACATTAACGAGGTAAGTGTTAAAACATAGATTCTATTCACATGTTGTGTAAAAAGTGAACCATAAAAAAATAGAAAGATTCCATCTAAATATTTTAATAGAAAGTAAAATATGTGTAAAAATTAATTTAATCAATAATTTTATAATATAACAATATATTTTTATTTTTTTTAAATTTAATATGGGCATGGAAGAAAAACATTGCCAACTGAATTGAATTTTTTTTCCTTAAAAGAATTATTTCTGACTTTTGAGTACTTAGAGAGAGGAAACTTAAACAAAAATAATCCCGAATAAGGATGAGCTTGTGAAATAAACCATTACCTCCGGTTTTCCTTGATTAGTATGTTATTTTAACCTCATATATAATAAATTTAAATTTATTAAAATTATATAGCAGAATCAAATTCATACTTATAATACCAGTCATGGTTTATGTATATCTTCTTTTCATCCTTTCAGTAATAATATTTCATTATCATCATCATTTCGGGTGTTAACTGCTTCATTTATTCATGTATGTTTCGATTTGATAGTTATGGTTGTTGTATCTTGATCATGGTCAAATCATATAAATAGTTTTAATTGTGATATAAATATCATATATATTAATTATATACATATTTATAATCTTCCATTATGTATATACATTAAAAATTAAGTGCATCACTTCGTGAAGGTGGTAGTCCACACTTACACACGAGCGAAGTTTTCTTTTTTTTTTCAAGGTGGAAGAGTTAGAAGTTAAATGATATATTATATTTATTGAATAATAATAATTTTATAAATTTAATTTATATTCACTAGATCAATATTTTTAACCATCCAAGTAAAGTCCTAATGAAAAATTAATTACTCCGCTACCTGAAGACAATATTCCATACTTACGCACGAGCGATGATTTCATTTTTAATAAGATGGGAAAAGGTGGATAATCATTGTACCATAGTCATAAAAACATATTTGTATATTAATATTTATATATAAATTATTCTATAAAGGTTAATGTGGATTTTGAGTAAGTATAAGAAGAAATAAAGTATAAAATATTTGGTAAAGACAACGACTTCTTTTTTGAGATACGTCCTTTGGATTACACCATGAAACTTCTTAGAATAGTCTTAGAATAATAAAATAAGCCCATGCATTATGATAAAGAATAAAGTAATGTTTTTTGATATTCATAGGCCATTATAGGGTTATCAATATTTTTGAATAAGGGGGGAGAAGAGGTTCCCTTTTATAAGTAAGGGGAGGGACACCCAATAAATTACATAGAATATTTAAATAATATTTATCCATTTTCTTGTAAAAGTTGAAAAGATTTAAAAAAATTATAATTATTGAAAACATAGGGTCAAAATATCTTCAAATAATATTATTTATACAATTTTATGTATCATTTTACTCTTATCTCTAGTTTAACCCTCAATAAACTCGTTTTAACCCTAAATGTGGTAACAATTTTTTATTACTTTTACTATTCATTATGAAAAAAAAATTAATATTCCCTTATCAAATAACATTAATCATTCCTATTCCAAATATGGATTCCATTTTAAATTATTTAATTTTTAGGCGAGGCAAAAATTAATTTTAATATGAGTGTGTGAAATTCAATAAAAACCATCTTTATAAAAATGTTTGTTTAAGTATAAAAATGATTTTATAGAAAAATAAAGTATAATATTTAATCAAATGGAATTAATTGGATTATTTTAAATCAAAGTGGACTCATTTTTATTTTAAACCAAACTAAAATTCAAAGGAAAATTGTAAATAATTTATTAAAATACAATAACTAAAATTAGTTTTATTTGAATAAAAAAATTACTTAGATTTAAAAAATGTTAATCATATATTTATAATTTTAATGTTATATTTTCCTATTAATTATATTAATTATTGAATATATATATTGGATTATAATTTTTTATTATAATATTTAAATTTATTATTATATCATTATAACATCCTAAAGGTGGTATTTCTTTTAATATTATTATTTTTCACTATCCACCAGAAAATTAACTATTTCTAAAAAATATCAAAAATTAACTATAAGTTAATTTTAATATGATGAATTAAAAAATAATATTCATTTAAAAAAATTAAAGTTATTATTTTTAGAAATTTACTTTTAAATAATATTCTTGAATAAATATTTGTGAATTGTGTTATTATTTCTAAATAAAGAAAACTGTACTATAATTGATTTTGAAGTGTTACTTTATTTCCTCATTCAAAAGTATCATAATCCTAATATCCAAAATTTCACCTCATAAAAATATGTGTATTTTTCTTTTTCACAACATCATTAGGTTCCCAAGTCATATTTTCGATCTTATGATTTCTCTAATGTACCATCCCCAACCTAGTTGCCAAAAACATCATTACTTTTTCTCTAATGTCAATAATTTGGATAGGATATTTATAGTAATATAAGTCTGGTTACAATTATTTTTCATCTAAGGTGATCACATGCATTGGATAAGGTATATACATCATCTATGAAGAGATATGGAACACATCAAAAACATTAGACAGGCGAGGTGGAATTTTTAAATGGTAAGACACAACTCAAATTATTTCTAGAATTTAAAAAGGACTAATGCAACTCATACATAATTTTTCTTTATTTCCAAACTTAAAACACCTTTCAGTGGAGTTAAATTTTAGAAAACATGATCTCCCACTTGAAATTATAAATCCATTCTTCAGTTATCGAAAAAACCTTTTTGTATTCATTGAGATGAATTAATATTATTATAAAGAGTACACACTTTTTCACTTGTCTTCTTGTTTCTTAGTTCCTTGAAACATGCATTCTAGATTTAAGAGTCATTATTTCCAGGCGGTTTCCATTAGATTTATTCATGGAACCGGAAACTTCCAATATTTATTTATCCAAATAGGACATGCTTTCCAAAGGCATACATTCATTAAATTTTGATCTTTACGATACTTAAGAACATGTATTGGTCAAGAGGAAGGGCGGTTGGACACATCACACCCTTTTTGGGGGGAATTATTGTCTACTCCAGGACTCCCTTTGTAAAATTAAAATATTTTTTTTTCATTAATCCTTATTAATTCATCAATTATATCATAATTATCTCTTGGAATTTACAATAACTTATTTAATTGAAATTATTTTAATCATCGTTATGATAATACTGGTTTTTATGCCACTCAGTGGGCCACTCTGGAATTTATTGTCATCCTAGGAGATGAAAGTTGGTTTTAATCTTGGGATCATACTCATAAAATGGGATACCTATGTATCCTTGTGAAAGGAATCAGAACCCTCATAGTTCGGTGCCTCTTAATATAACACATCATACCTTTTAAGGTCATGTGATAAGGACCTCTAAGCGGAAGGTGATTAGTTGAAACTTAGTATGGGACTTATGCTGACGCGGCCCAAGGAACTTTGGAAAGGATATAGGTTTCCAAGTAGGATCAGAACCTGTTGGGAATATGGCGCAAAAATAACAGGGTTGATTTGAAGTGTTGGGTTTGTACCTAAAAAAGGCTTCCTACATATCCCATATGGATGGTAATGAAAGCCCATGTAGTTTGATGTGTCTCATAGGAGATTATAGTCATATGAGAGAGATGAGTCTGGGATTACATCCTAAAAAATGATGCATTGATGATTTAAGGATGGAATTTGGGGCTTATTTCCTAAGGAGGATACCCAAATTGGGGGAATTAAGGTTAGATTTCTAAGGAGGATATCCAGTGAGCTCGGGCCCTGAAAGGGCTTCCTACATGTCCTTGTTTGAATAGGAATCAGAGTTCTCGTAGTTCCTTCCAAATGAGTGTTTCTGTATATGTTGTAATTATCACGTATCTCTATGCCCACGTGAGTCATGCTCGGTGTGAGAAACAAGAGGATGTGAACGATTCAATAATGACACTTCACACTTTTCCTCCTCTGCTGACGGAAGAGGGCACGTCGACCGTGGAAGAGGGCGAGGCAACAAGCCTTCCATATATTCTATTTACATTGGACAAGGGTCCAATGTAAGGAAGAAGGGGTGAAGGTGAGGGGATTATACCAGGATGGCTGCCCTATTTGAGATTGGTTGAGGCTTACTCCTAAGAATGAACCCATTTGGAATTTAACCTGGCATAGAAGTCAGGTGATGAAGTTTGAGGAGTTTCTTGAGGATTATATTGACTTAAGGTACTCAAGGAATCCATAAAGAGAGTCTAAACTCATAACATTTTAATGTAACCAAGAGGAGTAAGTTCACTCAAGTAACTTCATTGAGTGCGATGGAGTGTCTCAGATCATGGTATTCCAATGTTGGAAGTATGGCCGTATAAAGGGCGCAATAGAAAATTTCATCTACTAGATCTGAAAAGATCGTTGTGCAACTCTATATCTTTTTTGGGGGTCATTGAGGGAAGTGGACATGCCTCACGTTGGTGCTTCGCGTAGCTCCCCCGCGTAGTTCTCCCGCGTAGGTACTCCACGCAGGTACACCGCGCAGATGCTCCGCACATGTGCGCCACATCGGTGCTCCGCACAGCTCCATGTGTTCTTGACCCATATGGAAATTTGAACCACTTTCCCACCTTAATTATCTATTCTCTCATGTTTTATAAATATATCTTAGAAATTTTGGTAGATCTTGGAGAAATAGCTACGCAATGGGAGCTTTCGGACATCTTCCAACTTTTTCCATCCCTAAAATGTGGATCCCAAGGGTCCTATTTATAGGTAAGAAGGGGACCTGGCCGAAAGGAAGTTATCCGCGCAGGTCCTCTACATAGGTCCTCCACATAGGGGTGTAGAAATTACTCTTCCGCGTAGGCCCTCCGCGTAGGTCCTCTACGTAGGTCCCTCGCGTAGGTCCCTTTGTGAAATTTTATCCGTCTTCTGAGTGCCATAACTTTTGATCAGTAATCCTGTTTGGGCTCTGCGACTAGTCAAATCGAATGTCTTGAAGAGATCTACAATTCTTGATATGGTAAATACATCAAGTCTTCTCAGATGAATCTCTGAAATTGAGTTTAACATGTCAACACCTTTTTATTATTGATCTTGGGAATCCACTGCATACTTCTGGATGGGGAATCATTCCATTTATTCATCAGGTATGGAGTAGTATATTGGCACATAGAAATCCAGATTGCTTATTCTTCCTTCATAGTGAAAACATATTTACTCATACATGACATTTGATTTGTATTTGAGAATCATATCTTCACTCTATAGAAAAGTGCATTTGAACACATTTCATTGTGTCAACACTCCTCCACAAGATCTAGGGCCATAAGATACCTTTCACCAACATCATTTTAAAAAGTTGGAGTATGAAATCTCTTACCATAAAATTACTCATATGGTTCCATTTGAATTATTGGATGAAAGATATTATTTTATTTTATTTCCAAAATGGTAAATATTGATCAAATGTACTAGGAAAGTCAATTGAGTATGACTTAAACATGTCTCTTAATGTATAAATAGTCCTCCTAGACATCCCATCAATTATAGGATGATATGAGGTTCTCAAATGTAGATTAGTGTCTAGAACAGTCTAAATACTATTCTAGAATTTTGATGTAAATTGAGATCATGATCAAATAGAATTGAAAGAGTTAGACTATAAATTATCACATGTTCATTAATATATATAAATAATGATATTTTTCATGAATTTATTTGGTAAAATTCCAAGATTAGGCGTTGAGATAACATGCAATTTTGAGTCCTGGTTTTCCCTGAATAAATCATTGAATAAAGGTTAGTTTTAATTAAAATAACTTGGGTGGAAGACTTTGAACATTAATATATTTCTAAAGGGTACCCAGATAAAAACCATGAGGGCACCATTGTCTTATGAACAACAACATTACATTATGCAGGGCCTAACATCAGGCGATGCGAGTCAGATGAAAAAGATAGATTTTTGATGTAGACATCGTTAAAATATTTTAAATAATTTTTTTTTAAAAAATAGAGATATTATTTTTAAAAACCTTCGTCAGATATCTATGGTTATCTCCCTAACCCTGGAGCTCCGCTGAGGAAAATAGGGGAGGCTTCCTCTCAATGAAGAACACCAGTGAATTGGTTTGGAAAATCAGAGTGTGGATCGAGATTGTTCATCAATGGATCGATGAAGAAAATGATGCATCTTCACTCATCGCCAATGATTGAACCGTATCCAGGTTGGGTGTTTTAGTTTTGATTCTTTTTTCCTATTCTTGATTTCTAAACAACGAACATGATTCAACCCAAGAATAGGTTGACCAATGACTCGATCATTCTTATGGGAGGGTTTTGACTATTGGTTGATTTTTGGGGAATTGAAATTCTGTTATGATTTGTTCTTCTAAATCCTTCTAATGGGAGAATATCAATGCCATAACGAACAACATATGAGGTTAGTTACTCGATTTATTACATGTTTTTTTTGTCTCCTCTTTGACCCGCGCATTCTTCGAGTTCTTCTCAAGGTTATGAACAACAGGTTGTTGCAAATCCATCTCACAACGCAACGATCCCATATAATATATTCTGGCTCATGATGACCTAACAGTGGTTTGAAAATTACATTGATAAATGGATCAAAGCGATCCAAGTGATACCTTTATTCAATAATTTTCTAGAAGGATGGGTCACAACCAGAATTCAAACCCCTGGCGATGAAGAATGAGACCTAAGGATCCTAAAATGTCTTCCGTATAAAAACATGGTCCACCAGATCAAGTCTTTTAGCCTACAGAAGAAGCCACCAGTGTGCCGGAAGCTGCGTCTACATGGCTACCCACATGGGAGAAGGCTACATCTTCATGCTGCGACAGGGTGAGATGCACCCGCGGATCAGCCATGGGTGTGTGGGATTAGTGGTAGGCCGAGCCGGCAATGTGGAACGAAGCAAACGAGGCCAGCTGCCGAACCTAGGCGGACAAACTGGATTGCATCCAAGAAGTCCAGGCTATAACTACCTGACTAGGCCCAGCCGAGTCGGGCCACATCCTATTGGTTGAGTTGACCCAGCGGGTCTGGTCGGACCTGAGTCAGACTGGACCTGGACCCAAATGGCCCATTTTTACTAAAACACACAAAGGATTCAAATAAAGCATTTGTTTGATGAGCCATCTATGCTATTAGGAACCATGCAATGATACAATCGTTTTAAGATACACTAAGTGAGGTTTTGTGGAAGTTATCCAACAACTGAATGGTTTGAGGGGTAATTCCTCTCGATAAAAGCACGTATGAGAAGAATTAGTGTGTATCATGAAGAATGGGACTCCCTATGTCACTGTAGTGGGTTTGTTTTCACTGGGTAGCTTCCTTCAGGGGGGGGGGGGTTACTTCCCTAAAGGACTAGGGTGGGGTTTCGCAAAGATGATCGTGATGGAAGTGTTGGTATTCTACTATGGGAACATGGGGTGGGTCCTTTAATTGTGGAGTCGGTACCCCCCTATAAGACTAGGGTGCGATTCTTCCATATCTAACATATATAGGGTCAGAACTCCACTATCGGTTTGATTGTAATTCCTCTTTGATAGTAATGGGTACTCCCCTATTGTTCCAGGGAACTATTTATCCACACATGAACTAACAAAGTCAATACTCCCCTATCGTACCTAGGTGGGGGGCCTCTAGTCACTGAGTTAGACTCCCCTACTAGGTAGGGTTTGAGTCCTCAACATATGAATTCATACTCCCCTATGGAATTAGGATGCGGTTCCTTCATGAGTTGTACTCACTTGTGGGATTAGGGTGGGGGTCCTCACTTAGAGATTTTTACACCCCTATCCTGATTAGAAGCAGTGAGAAGGTCATCCATTGTAGTTGGATCTCCCTTGTCTTTTGGACACCGTTACAAGGACCATGTCCATCCACAAAATGTAAATGATACCTAGATAGGAGAAAGTGATCCCTTGATGGACTGAGGTGCGAGCCACTCCTTATATAATCAAAAGAAGATTAGAGAGATGGTTAGAAGCACAGCTCCCTCAACTATGTATAGTGGTGAGGGAATGCCTCTCCACTTGGTTTCCCTTAGTCTTGCGTTGGGTACAAGGCATTTATGACTAAACATCTAGTGCTGAGCTCTGGAGCTGGGCCTAGTAAGATGTTACCAATGGAGAAAATTCTCTCATACAAACCATTAGGAATGGTAGAGTGGTCCCTAATAGTGTTTAACTCTTGGAAAGGTGCCTCTAGTATGGATAATGTCGTGGAGTGTGATCTCATGGTTTTGGGTGTTACCATTTGAACGTGTGATGAGAATCATGTTGCTGGCTTTGAGGTTGAACCCTTATGATTCATAATTCCTGAGAAGAGTATATCTGGATGTTATTTTTATATTTTTTATTGAAATATAAAAATTTTAAGCTACCTGTATCTTCTTAGTGGTGTTTCCATTATGGTCTTTCACTTTGTGTTTCATGGTGCTCTACTAGGTATTGTTTTACTCACCCTTGCATGAGCTTTTCCCGCACATGTCATGTGTTGTATAGACAACAAACACTTAGGTGGAGTCCTAGGTGGAGAAGGACATGGACAATGACTAGATTGTGGCTTTTGATATTATACGAACCGAGGTGTTTCTGGATGCTACCTACAATAGCTTTAGTACCCAGGTATTAAGGTTAGACTTTGCAGTTGTCTTTTTCATGGGGGACTTGTATTCTAGCCTAGCAGTACATTACTACTTTACCTTCTTCTGTATTCTGTTGTGGGTTGTTGTGGTATGTATGAATTTTATTTACTTTGTGTTTTTTCTCTCTATCCTTTGTGGCATGGAGTTACATGTTTGTGGACATGTTCTTAAGAAAATTATTCCCATTTGGGGGATATGCCTACTCAGTGCAAGTCGCCAGCCACTAGCCTATTGGAGGCGGGCTTGGTGTAGTCACTGCATGGGCCCCTGGGTATGGGTCATGATAGAGTGGTATCAAAGTGATGGTTTGGTTCTAAATTGAGACAGGGATTCTATGAGTTTTGTTTGGGGGGAAAAGTGTTAAGTGTTTCTAGTTTGGATTTCAGGCCATGGACTCTAGTGTTGGTGCAGCGGCCAACTTATCCATACACCAAGACTCTGGTCACCTTCTTTCTGACTAGGTACATGAAAACAATAGTTTCGTGAAAAAATAATGGCACTTCAATCATATAGGGATGGGTCATGTTTTTTATTTCCTTCTTGAGTCATTTCACTGGGTATAATCTTTTACTGGGATATATCTTGTTTTACTCAGGATGTGTTCCTAATGCCAGATAGTGCAATTTCCAAAGTGGGATTGTGAGTCTGTCTTGATGCAAGATGAGGCCTACCTAATGGGATACAATCACATTGGAGTTTTTCTTCAGGATGGTTAGCAGGTGATAGTTTCCCTGGATGATTAGTTAGCATATGCTTCTTCCAGGGGTTCGGGTGGATGTTGCATGAAAGACAGAGTTTTGGATAGATCCTTGGGTCCTTGATGATGAAGTGTAGGGTCAAAAAATTTATCATAGGCTTCGGAGGCAGCGATCTCTGAGGATACAGGGTCGACAGGTGCTACTGATAGCTGGTGCGCAACATAACCTGTAAAACCAGTGGTTTCATCAAAAGTTTCAGGGACGAGCTAGTTCATAAAAGAAAGGGATTTTCTATGGTTATCGAAATAGGGGGAATCTCACTTGAGAATCTCCCACCATTCATGTTGTAGTTAGAGAGGCAGTTGGTGAACCACTAAGAAAGAGACAATGGAAATGACATAGAGATCTGTCAGGTGACAGATGTGGAAGGGGAACTGGATAAGTAGTTGGAGGTGGACTACTTTTTGACATGTTACCACCACCCCCTCCAAGTGGTCCATACCAGATTCCAAGATCTGGAAGACAGGGGAGAATATAGTTGTAGGCTATCGAGGATTATGTTCCTAGGACTCGAGGAATGATTCATGGTAGGATCTTTGTCTTTCTACTTGAGTTGTAGTATTTATAGACACTTGTACTAGGGATTTACTTTCCTGTCATTTTTCTTGTTCAATACCTTGAGGTTTCAGTTAATCCGTTGACTTGATCTTCACGTTCAGAGACTCATTCTTGAGAAGACCCAATAACCACACACTGGTGCCGGTAGTGTGACCTAAATCATAGAGGTGAGTGTTTCGGTTGAGATCTTGTGGTAGTGGCATCGATGCCTTAATATTTCATTCTCAGTGTGAACTAAATCCATATTTCATGCTCAGATTGATTGTTTTAGGAAAAGGGTTTGGTGTGTCCGCAATTATGAAACAAGGTTTTCTTGTTGGTGAAAGGGGAAGCTAGGCATCATAGGGTGGAACCTCTCTAACGTCTTACTGAGAAGGTGGTTTGTGAAACCCAATATTGAGGTATATTGGGACAATCCGTTGGTCTTGTCTATTCTGGGTGAGGTTTTGAGATGAAGCATCATAACTGATCCTGGCCCTACCAGTGGAGTTTTTCTACTCGACTTATTTTGGTTGGGATCATTTCTATGGTGGTATAGTTTGACCCCATGATGTTTCTGAAATATGAAATGATTTCTCATCATCCATACTCGGTTGGGATGACACTAGTGGGTGTGTAAGTGCTTTTATTTTAGTAATGTCTGTGGTGGCTGGTGTTTGTAGATAGAGGGACTAGTAAGTCCCAACCTTCGCTCTTGGGCATGCCTATTATGTTCGTAAATACCACTACATGTTTAGAGTTAACGTATAATTCATAACACTTGTGGAGGATATTGTAGAGTTAATCCGGTGGTGGATGTGAATTTAGTGTTCTGTCAGTATATGTGTCTAGTTAGCATGGTTGTTATCCACTATATCCCATGACATCAAATGGACCATGGTGCTTGGTGCCTTCCCACTTACCACAACTAAATATATTTGTGCCCTTGTTTCATGGTGTTGAACTAGAATAAGCTAGAAATGAGTGTTGTTGGTCCATAAGGTTCATCCGATTGCGTTATTTTAAGCTGCACATGGACACTTGGTGAGCTCGCTAGCCTGGAAGCCCAATGGGGAGCTCAATTTTTCCTCCCTTGAGTGAATGATTTTAATTTTCAGGGATGAAAATCCGAAAGATGTGTAGAATGTAATGACATATATTTTTCATGATTTTTTTAAGAATTTATTTTGAAAAATTTGGAAATAGGGCACTAAGACGGTTTGTAATTCCAAGACCTGATGTGCATGGCATAAATCTTTGAATAAAGTCCATTTTTTATGTAAAAGGGCTTGGGAAGAGAACTATGAACTTTAATATCATTCAAACCAATTCCCATGTCAGAAATTTGAGGGCACAGTTTCATTCAGAATAGATAATTTACCTTAGGCGGGGCCAAACATCGTCTGATGTGGGTCAGAAAGAAATGTTTGATTTTGGATGTAGACGTCATTAAAATATTTTAGATGAAAATATTTTGGACAGAAAAAATAATTTATCTTAAAATAATTTTCATCATAGATCTATGGTTATCACAATAACACTAGATCTCCCCTAGAGAAAATAGGAGATGATCTCTCTTGATGATGAATGTCAGAGAATCAATTTTTGGAAATCAGAGTGGGGATCAGGATCGTTCCTCAACAGATCCATGATGACAATGAAAGAGCTTCTCTCTTCACCAATAATCAAACCGGATCTAGGTAGGTTGTTTGGTTTTGGTTATATTTTCCCCATTCTTTATTTTTAAACGACGAATGTGATTTAAACCATGAACAGGTTGACCGACGACTCGATCATTATTGTAGGAGGGTTGTGACTGTAAGATGATTTTTTAGTAATTGAAACCCTATTTTAGTTTATTCTACTAAATCTTTCTTACTAGTTTAGTGAAATTCTATAATGAACAATAATATTGGTTCTTTCCTCAATTTTATACATGTTTTTTTCTTCTCCCCTTTGAAGCGTGTGTTTTTTTCATTCTTCACTAGGTTATGAGCTATGGGTCATTGAATATCCATATTGCAATGCAATGATCCCAAATCAGAGTTACGACCTCATGAAGACCTAATAAAGGTGTGATAGTGATGGAGATGCACAGATTGAAGTGAAGTAGGAGATACATCTATTCATTAATTTATTATTGGGATGTGTCGCAACATGAATTCGAAGACATGGTGATGAAAAACACAAACCAAAGATTACGTAAACTCTTCCAGATCAAAAATTGGACAAACAGAGTGAGTCTGGTGGCCCACATAAGTTTCCACAAATTCATCGTGGAAACCACATCTACGTGGCTACCCATGTGAGAGAAGTTTGTGGCTTTATACTGTAGCAGGGTGAGTTGGAACCATATCTCAAGCCATGGGCATGTGGTATGAGTGGTCGGCTAGGCCAACTGTGTGGAACCAAGAGACCACGGCAAGCCGCCATGTCTGGGCGGATGAACCAGCTCACATCCAAGCAGGACAACCTTGAGCTGTCGGGCTGGGCTAGGCCCAACTAGGTCAGTTAAGTCCGATCAGGGTAGACCAGACTCAGACCCAACCAACACCTTTTTACTAAAACGCTCATAACCTTCAAATGGAGCATTAGTTTTATGATATGTCTAAGGTGTTGGGACCCTTGTGACGATACAATACTATTGAGATACACTAGGTGAGTTTTTGTGGAAGTTGGATGGAAACCAAATAGTTTGATGAGTAGATCCTCCCGGTACAAGAAAACTTGAGTGGAATTGGTGTGTCTCATAGAGAATGGGACTCCCCATGTCATTGGAGTGGTTTCGTTTCTTCTGGGTAGCTTCCTTCGAGAGATGTTACTCCCTTGAAAAAATAGGGTGTGGGTTCCCAAAGAAGTTCATGAGGGAAGAGTACGTACTCCCCTATTGGATTAGGTAGGGGGTCTTATGGACATGGAGTTGGTACTCCCCTATAATACTAGGGTGAAAGTATTTTATCTCTAACATACATAAGTCGAAACTCTACTGCCAAGTTTGGTGTGGGTAATCTATGATAAGAGTCGGTACTCCCCTATTGTTATAGGGTGTGGTTCCTCCACATGGGTACTGATGGAGTCGGTACTCCACTGTCGTACCGGGGTGTAGGTCCTCTAGTCACAGAGTAGTACTCCCCTATCGGGTAGGGTGCATGCCCTCAACTTATGAATTCATACACCCCTGTGGGATTTGGGTGCATGTCCTTCATGAGTCATATACCGTTTGGGATGAGGGTATGGTTCCTCACTTACAAGGTTCCACTCCCCTGTCCTGAGTAGCGGAATGGAGTGGGTCCTCCATTGGAGTCCAAGATCCCTCAGCTTCCAGAAACAATTACAAGGAGCAGGCCTATCCACTCGTTGTAAACGATACCTAGATAAGAGCTAGTGATCCCTCGATGGACTATGGTGCACACCACTCCATATAAGAGAAACCGAGGTTTGAAGAGATTGTTAGGCATAAGGATCCCTCAACTATGTATCGTGGTGAGGGTGGGCCTCTCCACCTGGGTTCCCTTAGTCTTGTGTTGGGAGCATGATAGTGATGACCGAACCTATATTTCTAAGCACTGGAGTTGGGCATAGTAGGATGTTCCTGATGGAGTACATTCTCTTGGATGCACCATTAGGAATGGTAGAGCTGTTACAGCTAGAGTGTACCTCTTGGATGAGTTCCATCAATGATGGTTGAGCTCGTAGAGTGTGGTCTCCTAGTTTTTTGTGTTACTTTTCGAACCTGCAATGAGAATCCTATTGCTAGATATGAGGTTGGAGAATTATGATTCTTAGTTCCTCAGAAGATTATATATAGATGTAACTATTATATATGTTATTGACATAAACATGTTTTCAGATGAATATATCTTCATAGTGGTGTTTCCTTTATGGTCTTTTACTTTGTGTTTCAGTGTACCCTACTGAGTATTGTTTTACTCAATCCTGCATGATATTTGCCTGCATGCGTCATGTCTTATGTAGACAACCAATGCTTTGGAGGAGTCCTAGGCAGAGCAGGATGGGGACCAGTACAAGATGGTGCCTTGTGAGATCAGATGAGACGAGGTGTTTCTACCATCTTCCTACAACAGCTTTAGTACCCTTGTTTGCAAGAGAGAGTTTATAGTTGTCTTTTTCTTAGTGGTCTTATAATCAATCCTAGTTTTGATTTACTGCTTTACCCTCTATCTTACTCTATTGTGGGGTTGTAGTGGTATGCATGCGTTTTCTTTATTTAGTGTTTTTACTTTCGAGCCTCTGTGTCTTGGAGTTACGTGCATGTGTACAGGTTCTTAGGAAAATGCCTTGCATTTCTGGGATATGCCTACTTGGTGCTAGTCTATAGCCCCTGGCCTATTGGAGGCGGGCTTGGGGTAGTCACAGAACTGGTAACGACCCAAAGTTTCATTAATGGAAATCCCTCTCGATCTAATTAAATGTCTCTTTATTTAAAACATTTATTTAAAATTTCAACTTCTTTGGTTTCATGTTAAGAATTGTGACTGTTGCTTTTATAGCCGTTGAACAGTGATCACATGATTTGTATAAATATAGGGCTTTAAAAAATCCAACTTACTAAGTCAAAGGAAGTGATGGTCTCATCTAATAGAATTTCTCTAAACGAAGCCCATTTGTCAGAGCTCGGAAAAGGGGTGGCGTCTTTAGGCTTCGCTCTTGACCAAGCCCAAGTTGAGCTTCATCATGTCAAGCTCGAACATGACCGTCTATGGGAAAAGTGGAAGTTGATAGGAATTACCACTCGAGTGATGTTATCCGAAAAACCCCAAGAGTCTTTCACTATCGCACAACATACCCTTAGGTCTTATGCGGCCGTTTTAAGGGGTTATGTAACAAATCGCTAGTACTATGTTCATGTACATTATTTTTTGTATATAATAATGAAAATACTTTCTTGTCATTATTGATACATTGTAAATAGTTTTTAAAGTGTAAATAGTGTTTTTAGTTATTATTTAATTAAGAATTATATTTTATTAAATTAAGGGATTTTTTAATTAAATAATATTTTAATAAAATATTATTATTTTCATTATTAAATTAATTTTAATATATATAAATGATCATATAATTTTATGAATGCAATTGTAATTTTTATTAAGGTTTGAAAGCCATTTTTGTCAAAACTGGTGAATTTTGGATAAATGTCAGTTTTTATTTTAAAAGTGAAAATTAACATATTTATAAAATTATTTAGATAAAATAAATTTTATTTCTGGAACCAGGAGGTCAAAATTATCCAATGGTGAATTTTTCATAATTTTCTGAGACAGCCAATTTTTTGGGTAAAAAATAAATACTGCTTAAATATATAATGTGTTTTATGACATCATAATGACCCAATAGTGATGTAATAAAATACTATAAGCTTTATGTTCGACCAATATATGTTTTGAAATTAAAATAATGTGATTTTGGGTTTGTTTTACTTACTCTTCAAAGCATTAATGGACCCTTCAAGACTTATTAAACACCTTGTCTTTTTAAATTGTTTTCCATGGGAGTGTGACTCACCTCCACATAATCAACCCTATTATTTTAAGAAGTTATAACTTTGGCCTTATAAAATATTTTTTCCCTCTTCCCTTTTCCAAAACCATGGGCAAAAACAATGGGATGGTTTTTGGTTTGGATTAATTTAATATAAGGGGTCCTAAACCTAACAAATACAGAATTCCCTCACCTTTCCTATATAAACCCACCCAAGCTCCCACTTCCTCCTCACTCAAAGCCTTTGGAGTTAGTCCAAACTCTGGCCTACTCTCTCTATAATCCTCTCAAGGTTCCCCAAGGTCCCAAGAATCCTCTCTCAAGCCTCTCTCAAACCTTTGGAAGCACAATTCCAAGTAAGGGTTTTTTCTTCCTTTCTTATTTTTGTCCAATTTTATTTAAGTTGTTTTTCCCTTTTAATTTCAATTATGAATTTTTGGGTATAGTTCTTCACCTCCCTCATACTACCCCTTTTATGTTTTAATGATGGGAGACCCCTTTTTATCTCATTAAATTCCTCCCATGTACACCCGTTACTATGCCAAAATTTCGAAAGGAACTTCTCCCTCCTCATTTAAATTCAAGAAATATTTTTGTATCATGAACCTAAATTCCAATACAATTGTTGGGAAATGTATCTATATGACCTCCTTACTGTCCATTACATTTAAATATGACGAGGAATCCCTTTTTATCTCATCAAACTTTTTTATGAATTCCTACGTCACACCGTTACGCTGCCGAAATCACATCGATTTTCTAAGCCAATCCCATTGTGTAGTAAATACCATGCCCATTTATCCATCAAGGGTATTCAACTTTATTCACATTTACATATTGATTATAAAGTTTCATGTATGAATTCCACATTCCTTTATCATGGAATAAATGATTATGTTTTATGAATCCACATTTTATGATCCATGTGGCACACTTATGCATGAAATGAAATGTTTAAGAAGGGTGCGCCCATATAGCGCTCCAATGCATTGGGTAATGTATAGTATCATGATAAGTCATGTGAAATGAGTATTGAATCATGATAATTCAAGTGAAACTAGGGTTTACTCATGCTTCATGTTAAATGAGGATTTACTCATGCCCCATGTGCAATGTGCCTTGGCTCATGCTAATTCCATGTTAAGTGTTGTTGCCAAATTTCCATGTTAGGATTATCATGCTTTATCATGCCTAAATGTTCATGTTTCTATTGTTCTCTATTTATATTCCTATTTTCTAACATGTATTGTACTCCTCATGTATTCCATGTTTAATCCCTTACTAGGCTTCATAGCTCACCCATTTTCTTATGCATGTCCTCAGGCTATCCCATGCAATGCTAAGTACAAGGGAATATAGTGGTCATGTAAAGAGAGTTTTCAATAAAGATGTTGTATTTTATGTTTTAAGTTGTTATGTAATGATCCTAATCCCCAAAGACACTAGAACTCTCGATCTTCCATGTTTTATCAAGTGAATAGTTTATATAATAAATCATGTTTATGTTTGTAATAAAAGAAGGGTTGTCATAGTTGGTATCAGAGGATAGGTTTAGTTATTTTTGGGATTAGGATTAGAAAACAATAATAAATCCTTATATACAAGACTAAGTACAATAAAAAAGTCCCTACGTTTTGGTGAGTATTTAGTAAGTGGGTTATCAAGCAAATACATCCCTGTCTGGATACGAGCAGGTAGAGGCAGCTCTGACACAGATGTATCCTAGGGGTAAAACCCGAAAACACTACTTTGAGCTAGACTCGAATGGGAACTAGGGCATGACAACGGGCCTTTCTGCACTCTTGGTTACGACACTCCTGGGGGATATGCTTTGGTAAATTCAAAATATTAGTATGAACCCTTATTAAGGGAATAAAAAAAACCCCTAAGAAAATATGTTAGAAATCAGATCACGAAAAACCTAGATTGATGCCTATAGACTCATGAGTTAAGGAAATAAAAGTTTATTTATAAGTCATCAAATTTTGTCTTTGGATTACCCTTTATGTGTTATCCCTTAAATTTCCTTTATTTCCAGCCAATGGCTGGTAATAGGAGGACTCGCTCTACCAACCAATGTGAAGATCAGTGTGATGACTGTACTAATGAGATGCCCAATCCAATGGGAGCAGGAATCGTGAACTTTTTCATGCTTATCTATCAGATAAATCATGAATTGAATAGAAACACGGGTCAAGAGGAACTTCCAAACCCCCCTAAGAAGGAACAAGTCGCTATCGAGGGCTTCATGAGACAAAGGCCTCCTACTTTTATTGGATCATCCGATCCCACGATCACTAAACAATGGATCAACTCCATTTAAAATATCTTCTCCATCCTTCTATGTTCTGAACAAGTGAAGGTTATCCTAGAAGCTTATCGTATGGAGGGTGAAGCTGATCAATTGTGGATGTTGATAAAAAATACGAAGCCTGAGGAGGATATAGAGGCGTTGGAATGGAAGGATTTCCGGAAGATGTTTTTCGATAAATATTTTCCACACACCCTCTGGCTTAAGATGGAAAGGGACTTCCTTTCCCTCAAGAAAAAAGATGAATAATCTGTTGGAGTGTATGAGGAAAACTTCACAAGGCTTGCACGATACGCTTCTGGCTTTGTCATTACCCTCAAATGCAAGGTTGGCTGCTTCTTTAGTGGGCTGAAGCCTAGCCTACAGAAAGCATTAGTGATCCGTGACTTCGGCTGCTATGAGGAAATTGTCCGATGTGCCCTCAAGGTCAAAATGGAGATCGGGGAAACACTAGGGTATCAAGGGGACAAGAAGTGTAAGGTGGACTTCAATGCTGGTTTTCTGATGGATAAATCCAATGGTGCTAAGAAGACCCAGAACCCCACTTGCACAAAGTGCGGAAAGAAGCACCCTGGAAATTGCCTCAAGGGGACGAGGAAATGATTTAGGTGTGGAAGAGTAGGGCACCTAACTATTAACTGTCGTCAAGAAGGACCCGTGACTGTGATAGAGGAGAGGAACGTTCCGTTAAAACCTCAACACATTGTTCATTGCTAAAAATACCAAGAAACAGATCATTTTGCAAATCAGTGCCCTAATCCACGGGTTTTCATAGGCAAACAACAACCTCCAAGGCAGCAAGGAAGAGCTTTTACCATCACTTCGGCCGAAGTGAACCCCGACAATGAAGTGGTGACAGGTACACTAGTTATTCATTCAAGAATAGTGAACGTACTTTTTGATTCAGGTTCTACACATTATTTTATATCTCGAATGTTTAGTAGAACAGTTCCACCACCACCACAAATCATGGAAGTGAAGATGTCAGTGAGTACAGAAAATGGGGCAATCATTGCATCCCATGAATATAAGTCCTCCCCTTTCATAATATGTGGATTGAATTTACTAGCGAACCTTTTCATACTCCCTTTGGTGGAGTTTGATGCAATTCTTGGCATGGATTGTCTTTCCTTATATAGAGCCAACATAAATTGTCAGGATTGGGAAATCGCACTCCATATGGAGAATCGACCCCCGATTCTTTACAAGTTTAAGGTGGAAGATGAATCTCCTTTAGCTCCATCATATCAAGCATGGATATTACTACCCTATGAGCACATGTATCTGGCTTAGATGATTGTGTCCAAGGAAGAAACCATCCTTGAAGAAATTCCTATTGTGAGAGAATTCACTGAAGTGTTTTCCGAGGAACTGACTGGTCTTCCTCCTAGAAGAGAAGTTGAATTCTCAATTGAACTTATACTAGGGGAGCTACCAATATCCAAGAATCTATATAGAATGGATGTCGTGGAAATTGAAGAGATGAAGAAACAACTACAGGAGAATCTGGATAAAGGGTTTATACACCCAAGTGCTTCACCATGGGGTGCACCAGTCCTCTTCGTCAAGAAGAAGGATGGGTCAATGCGGCTTTGCATCAATTATCGTGAACTTAACAAAATCACGATAAAGAACAAGTATCCTCTGCCACAGATCGATGACTTGTTCGATCAGATTCATGGAGCACAATACTTCTCTAAGGTAGATTTGCGGTCGAGATATTATCAAGTAAGGGTGAAGAAGGAAGATGTCCCCAAGACTGCTTTTCATACAAGATATGGGTACTATGAATTCATAGTAATGCCTTTAGGACTCACCAATGCTCCAGAAATCTTCATGGACTAGATGAATAGAGTCTATAGAGATTACCTTGAAAATTTTTTGGTAGTATTTATAGATGATATTCTAATATACTCCAAAACCAAGGAGGATCATGAGGAGCATTTAAGAACTGTACTAGTGAATTTGTGCAAGGATAAGCTCTATGAAAAGTACATCAAGTGTGAGTTCTAGATGAAGGAGGTCTCATTATTGGGCCATATCATCACAAGCAATGGGATATCTGTGGATCCCACCAAAACAGATGCAATCGAGGGATGGACGGGGCCAACATCGGTAACAGATATCTGTAGCTTCTTCGGGTTAGCTGGATATTATCGACGATTTGTGAGAAATTTCTCACGATTGACAAACCCTCTTACCATGATAACTCTAAAGGGAGTAAATTTTTCTTGGAGTGATGAATGTGAAGAAAGATTCAAGGAGTTGAAAAGGAGGATTATGACTACGCCCGTGTTCACTTTACCCACATGTGGGGAAATTTTTGTGGTATTCAGTGATGCTTCGAAGAAGGGCTTAGCCAATGTGCTAATTTAGAATGATAAAGTGATATCCTATGCCTCAAGGCAGTTGAAAATCCATGAGTGAAACTATCAAACACATGATCTGGAGTTGGTGGTGGTGATCTTTGCCTTGAAAATCTTGCGGCATTATCTCTATGGGGAGAAATGTGAGATATATACTAACCAAAAGAGTCTTAAATATATATTCACATAGAAATAGATTAATATGCGCCGAAGAATATGGTTAGATCTCATCAAGGATTATGACTATTCAATACATTACCACCCTTGGAAAGGAAACAAGGTGGTAGATGCCCTAAGTTGAAATGACCCATCGATTCTATCAATGATGATAATTGAGAAGGATACAATATTCTTAGACTTGTTGAATATGGACATGGGAATCATAAATAAGGTAACATCATCAATCCTTTAACAAATTATTTCTCAACCGTCTCTTTTGGAAAGGTTAAAGAATGCTCAAAAGGATGATGTGTGAATTCAGGAAAAAGTGGAAGCTATCAAAAAAGGGAAATCCTTGTAGTTTAATGTTAATGGAGAAGTAATTGTGTGATTTGGGAAACGGCTATGTGTTCCATTACGTCCGGAGATGAAGAAGGAACTTTTTGATGATGCACATAGTTCAAATTTCTCTATTCACCCAGGGAGAAAAGAGATGTATCGAGATCTCTGAGAAAAATTTTGGTGGGATAATATGAAAAAGGAGATTGTTTAATATACATCAAAGTGCCTGGTGTGCCAGAAAGTGAAGGAAGAGAGGCAGAAGTCTAAGGGTATGATGCATCTATTGCCCATACCAGAATGGAAATGGGAGAACATCACCATGTACTTAATCACTAGACTTCCGAGGACATCCAAAGGTAACAATGCAATCTTGGTTGTTGTGGATCATCTTACAAAGACTACACACTTCATTTCTATTCTGTAGGATTTCTCATTAGATCAACTGGAATGGATATATATCAGGGAAGTTGTAAGGATACATGGAGTGCCACTATCTATTGTGTCTGACCGAGATCCAAGATTCACCTCTATGTTTTGTAAGAGTCTTCAACATGCTCTGAATACTGAACTAAACTTCAGTACCACCTATCATCCTCAAAATGGTGTCCAATCCGAGCAGACTATCCAAACACTTGAGGACATGTTGAGAGTGTGCTCAATTGAATTTAAAGGAGGATAGGATCAACATCTTCCTCTGGTTGAGTTATCTTATAATAACAGTTTCCACTAGAGCATCCAAATGGCACCATATGAAGGACTTTATGGGATAAGGTGTAGACACCGGCGTGTTGGGATGAGGTCGGTGAACGTAAGCTTCTTGGACCGGAAATGGTCAAGAAAATGGTGGAGAAGGTGAAAACCATTCAGCATCATATCAAGGCAGCCCAGATTCAATAGAAGATTTATGCAGATAATCATCAACGAGACCTTGAGTTTAATGTTGGAGACATGGTTTTTCTATGAATATCTCCATGGAAGAAGTTCCTGAGGTTTGGAAAGAAAGGGAAGTTACGTCCAAGGTACATCGGCCCCGTCGAGATTCTTGATCGTGTCAGGGTTGTGTCCTATCTATAAGAACCTCCACCTAACATGGCCAGAGTAAATGATTTCTTTCATGTATCCCTCTTAAGGAAGTACATACCGGACCCTTCACATGTACTCTCTTCTGAGGTAGTATAGTTGGAGGATGATCTTTCTTATGAGGAGAAACTAGTGAAGATATTATATCGTAGAGAAAAAGTTATACAAAATAATACAATGCCCCTTGTCAAGGTATTGTGGCGAAACTAAAAGTTTGAAGAAGAAACTTGGGAATCATAGGAAATAATGAAGCTGAGTTACCCACATCTGTTTTAGTGTGGGAAAAGGAAATTTCGAGGGCGAAATTTCTTAAGGGGGGAATATTGTAACGACCCAAAGTTTCATTAATGGAAATCCCTCTTGATCTAATTAAATGTCTCTTTATGTAAAACGTTTATATAAAATGTAAACTTATTTGGTTTTATATTAAGAATTGTGACTGTTACTTTTATAGCCGCTGAAAAGTGATCACATGATTTGTAAAAATATAGGGCTTTAACAAATCCAACTTACTCAGACAAAGGAAGTGATGGCCTCATCCAGTAGAATTACTCCATATGAAGCCCATTTGTCAGATCTTGGAAAAGAGGTGGTGTCTTTTGGATTTTCTCTTTACCAAGCCCAAGTTGAGCTTCATCATGTCAAGGTCGAATGTGACCGTCTACAGGAAAAGTGGAAGTTGATAGAAATTACCACACGAGCGATGTTATCCAATCCACCCCAATAGTCTGTCACCATCTCACCCCTTACCCTTAGGTCTTATGCGGCTGTTTTAAGGGGTTATGTAACAAATCGCTAGTACTATGTTCATGTACATTATTTTTTGTATATAAAAATGAATATACTTTCTTGTCATTATTGATACATTGTATATAGTTTATAAAGTGCAAATAGTGTTCTTAGTTATTATTTAATTAAGAATTATATTTTATTAAATTAAGTGATTTTTGAATTAAATAATTTTTTAGTAAATTATTATTATTATTATTAAATTAATTTTATTATATATAAATTATCATATAGTTTTATGAATGCAATTTTAATTTTTATTAAGGTTTGAAAGCCATTTCTGTCAAAACCTGTGAATTTTCGATAAATGTCAGTTTTTATTTTAAAAGTGAAAATTAAAATATTTAGAAATTTTTTTGGATAAAAAATAAATGTTAATTCTGGAATGAGGATGTCGAAATTATCTAATGGTAAATTTTTCATAATTTTTTGAGACATACAATTTTTTGAGTAAAAATTAAATACTATTTAAATATATAATATATTTTATGACATCATAATGACCCAATAGTGATGTAATAAAATACTATAAGATTTATGTTCGGCCAATATATGTTTTCAAATTAAAATAATGTGATTTTTGGTTTGTTTGACTTACTTTTCATGCATTAATAGACCCTTCAAGACTTATTAAACACCTTATCTTTTTAAATTTTTTTCCATGGGAGTGTGACTCACCTCCACATAATCAACCCTATTATTTTAAGAAGTTCGGACTATGGTCTTATAAAATATTTTTTTCCTCTTCCCTTTTCCAAAAACCATGGGAAGAAACCATTGGATGGTTTTTGGTTTGGATTAATTTAATATAAGGGGTCCCAAACCTAAATAATAAAGAATTCCCTCACCTTTCCTATATAAACCCACCCAAGCTTCCACTTCTGTCTCACTCAAAGCCTTTGGAGTTCATCCAACCTCTACCCAACTCTCTCTAAAATCCTCTCTCAAGCCTCTCTCAAGCCTTTGGAAGCACACTTCCAAGTAAGGGTTTTTTCTTCCTTTCTCATTTTTTGTCCAATTTTCTATAAGATGTTTTTCCCTTTTAATTTCAATTATGAATGTTGGGGTATGGTTTCACACCTCCCTCATACTTCCCTCTTTATGTTTTAATGATGGGAGACCCCTTTCTCTCTCATTAAATGCCACTCATGTACACCCGTTACTATGCCGAAATTCTGAAAGGAACTTCTCCCTCCTCATTTACATTCAAGAAATACTTTTGTATCATGAACCTAAATTCCATTACAATTGTTGGTACATGTATCTATATGACCTCCTTACTATCCATTACATGTAAATATGATGTAGAACCCCTTTCTATCTCATCAACCTTTTTTATGAATTCTTACGTCACGTCGTTACGCTGCCGAAATCGCACCGATCTTCTAAGCCAATGGCATTGTGTAGTGAATACAATGCCTATTTATCCATCAAGGGTATTAACCTTTATGAACATTTACTTATTTATTATACATTTTAATGTATTAATTCCATATTACTTTATCTTGGAATAAATGATTATGTTTTATGAATCCACGTTTTATGATCCATGTGGCACACTTATGCATGAAATGAAATGTTTAAGAAGGGTGCACCCTTATAGCACTCCAATGCATTGGGTAAAGTATAGTATCATGATAAGTCATGTGAAATGAGTATTGAATCATTATAATTCATGTTCAATGAGGGTTTACTCGTTCTTCATGTGCAATGAGGATTTACTCATGCTCCATGTGCAATGAGCCTTGGCTCATGCTAATTCCATGTTAAGTGTTGTTGCCACATTTCAATGTTATGATTATCATGCTTTATCATGCCTTTATGTTCATGTTTCTCTTGTGAACTATTGATATTCCTATTGTCTAACATGTATTTTACTCCTTATGTATTCCATGTTTATTCCTTTACTGGGCTTCATAGATCACCTCTTTTCTTATGCATGTCCTTTGGTTATCCCAAGCAATGCTAAGTACGAGGGAATGTAGTGGTCATTTAAAGGAAGTTTTCAATAAAGATGTTGTATTTCATGTTTTAAGTTGTTATGTAATGATCCTAAGACCCAAATACACTAGACATCTAGATCTTCCATATTGTATCAAGTGAATAGTTAATGTAATAAATCATCTTTAAGTTTGTAATAAAAGCAGGGTTGTCATAGCACTCGCCCCCGAGGGACGGTTCATGATAGTTTAGATCCATTTGAGGTGCTCAAGGGGTATATATTTTCTTATAATAAGGGACTATGTTCAATTAGAAATGTAATCCATAGTAACCCATATACTACCCTAATTTATTGGATTATTATGAAATCTTATAAAACATTCCACTGTAATATCATCCCATTCCCACAACGAAATATGGAAAGTTTTCATAGCTTCTTCAGGATGTGGTCTTTTAGCCTTTACGAATTGAAAAATTAATCAAATTGATACATAATATACAATTTCCAATTTTATATTGTCCCACCAAAATTGGCCCTTAAAATCCCAATACATTTTGGTGCAACCAGGGTGTATAGATAAATTTGACCTGTTATTTTCACCCAATAATTCTCTTTTCAGCTCAGGAACTAATGGAACTCATAGCCACTTTGAAAACTTCAATATTCCATCTTCATATTTGACGTCTACCAACTCCCCTTTATTCAAGAAATCAATTTTATTTTTAATATTCTTATCATAAAGCTAGGAACTTTTTATTTTCTCCAATATGGCTTGTTTATAAATCATTTTAAAGATATATAATGTTTACCCTTATTTAAAAATTCCCATATAAAATTTTACCAAATCCATGAATATTGAATATTTATCAATTCTGTATTTAGTAAAAAATCCATGGTATTTCCTACTCAAAACACCTTGGACCTTATTTTTTTTCTGAAGGTGGTAGTGCTTTCTGAAATCATAATTCATCAGTAGTTCTAACCATCACTTTTTCCTTATATTGAGAACTTTCTATGCGAAGATTCATTTCAAACTTTTTTTTATCATTATATATTCCAAATATTTCACGCTAAAATGTATTTCCTTCATACCTTAAATTCAAATATTATTACTACCAAATCAAGATCATGGGTTGTAAAATTTTCTTCATAAATCATTAATTTTCATGATTCATAGGAAACAACTCTATCATTCTATATAAGGACTTATCCAATTCCGTTATTTTGTGCACCACTATATATCAGAAATCCAACCCATATCAATAGTAAAGTACCTATTGTTAAATTAACTAAAATACTCTTCAATTATTGAAAACGTTTTTTAAAATATTTTAACCTTATGATATTTACCACATTATGTGTCAATTTGGTTAATGTGTTTTCTAATTGAGAACATTTTTAAACCGATATTTGATAGTAACTTGTTAATATATGGAAAATAAATACCTCATTTATATTCATTGGAATTATAAGTTACATCATTTTCTTTGTCTTTAAAATATAACCTAATATTCTATCCCTAGAGAAAATATTTCTATGAAAAGAAACTTCCTGATTATATAATTTTCATTATTTTTATTTTCCAAATAAATACTTTTATCAACAAGTCTAAAGAATGATTTAGAAATAACTCTTATGATCATAATAACATTTAGAGTATATAAATATATCATCAATAAATATCACAAATAAATTATCAAGATAATCCTTTAAGACTCTATTTATCATATCTATAAAAATAGATGGTGCATTAGTCAATCTAGTGGGCATTACTATAAATTTGTAATTTCCATACTACATAAGAAATGACATATTTAGAATATATTACTCATTCAATTATTGTTGATGATACCAAGAATAATGATCAATCTTTGAAAAATATTGATCTCCTTGAAGTAGATAAAAAAATCATCAATATATGGAAGATGATACTTGATCTTTATTGAAATGACATTGTATTCATTATAATAAATGAACAACCTCATAGACCAATTATTATTCCTATAAAAAGAATAGGGTATCCCATTGGTGAAATAATAGGGTGTATAAATCTATTATCACACAACTCCTACAATTTTTTCTCCAGTTTCACTAATTCAAATGTAACTATCCTTTAGAGAGTCTTAGATATATGTTTTTTCATTAGGGATGAGGTGAATAGAAATCCAAATTTCATGGTTTTGTGGGCCTACAAGTAGTTATTTAGGAAACACATTAATGTATTCCTAAACAATAGGTGAATCCTCTATTCTATGGAAGCATTTTCCTTTCAAAGGTTTTTTTCATCGCCTTATCCAAAAATTTCATTATGTAGAGATACTAAAGGTGGATTTAGAAAAGATTAATATGATGTAGTCTCCCCTATAAAGACAATGGATTTTATATCTCTATAAAAAATCATAAAATCCTATACTTGATAAAAAAATTCACATTATAATTTAAAATCAATTTCATATGAATTATTATATAAAAGCCAACCATAAATACAATTTTCCTATTTTCAAATAGGGTAAGCCTTTATGTGATAATGAGGACTAGCTGGCATATCCTTGTTTTAGTAATATTTCCATAAGAATTCTTGATTGAAAACTCCTTTCTTATGTTGCTATGTAAATATATAATTTTCTTAGAAGACATAAATATATAAAAGAAAAAAAATATATAATCAAATAAATAATTAGAAAAATTTGAGGTTACAAATTACCCTCAACTTTATCTTTAAGAACATTAATCCTAGCTGTAGCGTTTTCATAAACTTTCTCTAATCATTTTCACTTATATATGGAAAATTTCCATGAGGCCCATGGATTTCGATTGAATAGTACTTCATATGCTTACAATTGAAGCAAAGAGAATTGGATGCTTCTTTCTTTCCGATGAAATCATGAGCTTGATGGCCATTATCTCCACCCAATAAGAATAATCTCATTACCAACAAGCATATTATATGGTGTTTCATTCAACACTTATTAAAAGTTGTAAATTCAAAGATTCACTTTTTCTATTTATCCACATTTCCTTTTCTGGAGTGCTCAGCCACCCACTTAATTTCCTATTTTCCCTAGAAAACATAAAACATATATTATTATTTATCTATATATTTGGACTTGATACTATAACATAATGTACTTAAAATTTATAACATACTAATTCCATTAGAATTCTTGGATTTATTCCTTCAAAGAAATGATAAATCATACTTCATATAATATATACCGAATATACAACATGAGTTTCTAGGATTGTAATGTTAACTTAATATTCTTAAATATTTTCCCCATTTTACCTTAGATTGAGGAATTTTCTCTCCATATTAGATCATTTATCATGAGGAAATAATTTTTAAAATAATACATCCTTGAAAGTATTCCAGCCCATAATATTTATTTCCTCCAACTCCTTAGTGTTTAGGATCAATCACCACTATTGATCAATATCTCCCTTAATATGATAAACTTCCATGATACTATTATCTCTTCTAATACTCCCTAAAATGGGAAAAACATAATATAGTGTCTTAATCTATTTCTCAGTTACTAATGAATTAATAATATTATTTATTAATAAAGGTTTCTAAAACATGAAGTGGTCCGACATTATTGCAACATGTAGGGGTTTAATAGGAAACTCAATGCTTGTATGGTTACTAGTAAAAAACTGAGTAAGATACCTAATAAAGTTAAAAAAAATTCTGATCCATCTTCAGTTTTATCAACTTTCCTGGGAGTGACATGACTTCATAAATTTTGTGCAATGATATAATTACCATTCCTTCTACTACGTGTTATTTCTAAATTGTTTCATATACATAATTATCTTATAAAATTATGAATTATAATTACTAATATGGTGTGAAACAAAGAATACCTTGAATATTTATGTATAACTAATCATAGAATCATAATCTTAGTGTATTTGGGAATATATTTGAATCATAAAAATATTTTTGAATATTTTAAAATGGGTTTTAATGAGTTTTTAAATTAACCAAAGCATATCCCGTGGGTGTTTCTTGCTACGTGTGAAGAATTATTCCCACTCACTGAAAATTGGTGATAATCAAATTAATTCAAAATCTATACCATTTAGTGTTTTTTACCCTAGGAGAATATATTCCATAACCACATCCACCTAGAAGTATCCATACAATGATGAATTTTCTTAGAAAACAACACATTTTTTACTTTAGAAAAATATTATGATATCAAAATTTATATCAAATTATTTTGAGAGTATATCATAGGTATATGTTCATTTGTCATTATTTTACTAGATATAAGTCCCATGTTAATAAACTTCATTTGATACCAATTGTGACACCCAAACTCCAGTAACTCATAGACAATGGTTATTTTTCTATATTGGAACAAAATTCATGGGATAACATCTTGAAGGATTGAATGTTTTATTAGTCTAGAGAGACTATACAAAATTACCATTCTCATGTTATATCTAAGAACATGCAATGAAACATAGTAATTCATGTGAGAACTTTATTATTTCTTAGGTTAAATACTTAAAATAATTATAGATCACTTTCTAGTATCATGGGGAAAGTAAAACATGATAATTGGTGAGATCAGTGGCTTAATGAGGGAAACCATTTTTATAACACCTTTTTTATATTAATCTAATTTTTATAATATTTAAAAACCCCTTTTGGTTTTAATTTTTAAGTATTTTTAATATAAATTAAATAATTTTTCAAGGTTATTTTTTACCCTTACATATTCACTTAGGACTATGTAAAGGTAAAGTATTCTACCTATACAAAGGAGGGAAGAATAGTATTGTGTAAGAGTATATGAGAGTTTTAAAGAGCTACATAAAAGTAAGAACTTATTTAGTTGAGTTATATAAAGAAATGTGGGGGTTTTATCTTCATAAGGGTAATTAGTGGTTTCCTTGAGTTTTGTAAGGGTAACCCTTGTTTTATATGTGTTGTATAAAGGTATAAGACAAACCCTGTAAGGGTCAAAAATTCTTTCTAGAGGATGCATAAGGGTAATATTCTCCTAACATAAAGGTTTCACTTTGGTTAAAAGTGCTACATAAGGGTCTTCCTAGGCTCACGTAAGGGTAGATACCAAGATTCAAGACTTGGGTAAGAGAAATACAGTCTTATGTAATGGTAATACAAAATTGCATAAGGGAACTACAGACCTATGTAAGGGTAATAAGGAGTTAAGTAAGGTTATACCAGTGCTACATAAGAGTCACATTTTCCCATTAATAGTTATGTAAGTGTAAATTAGTTTCCTTATGTGAAAACTGTGAGCTACATAAGGATAATACAATGTTACCCTTATACATCACTCCTTTTAGGAGAAAATGAATAAAAATGGGCTTTTACATTTACTATTCTCTAGATCAACCTTGTAATTCCTTAAATCCATTTTAAAATAGGGAAAATCATGATAAATGAATTAATTTAGTGTATTTAATGTTTGAAACTCTTTTATGAGAGTTTCAAACACTCATCATATGCGAATTATTAAAAAATAAAATCAATTAGTGCAATTGATTTATGGTTTTAAGTGATGTGAACCAGAAGGAATGGTGTTTTTATTTTTTTTTAATTTCAAAACATATAATGTACATAATTTACTTTCATTATCATGAGAAGTGTTTTACTAATTTTTCTTTCTTATCAAATGGGAAAATAATAAGAATTAATAATTCTTATTTCCTTAAATATCCAGGCCTCCAATATTCAATAAGAATTTTTCTGTAGATAAATCATGAAACCTATCTAAGATATGTGTCTCTATACACAGGTTCTAGATGTGATAATATTGGGTGTTCTTTAGAAATACTTCTAGTTGACTAATTATTTTACATGAGGTCATTTTCTAAAATCCTATATCAAGTGGTTAGAAAATGTTTTTAAATGGGGTTAAAAAAAATTATGTATGTTTTAATTTTTATGAAACCATAAATAATCAATTTTTTTCTAAAATATATTTTCAAAGCATGGGAATGGTGATGCTTCAATTGTGAAAATTTTATTGAATATTATTTTTATTTTAAAAAGTTGTTTTTAAAGCAAGGGATTTGTGATTCTTCTCTTGTGAAAATTATGTTGATAATTTTTTTATTTTAAAATGGATTTTCAAATCATCAGAGTGGGGATACGTTTCTTAAGAAAATGTTTGGTAACTTGTTATTATAAGTTCTAATATATTTTATGAAACCATGGAACATGGAAACATATAATAACCTTGGGATTGGATATAAAGAAACCATAGTGTGTACAATAGCACTATGGATTTTAAATAGATTTTCATGAGGCTATATTAGCAAAGTGGGTAGCCTAATATTGATAGAATGTGATAGGACTAGGTATCTTTTAGATTCAAATTTCATCTCAGTGTCCTTATTGTCTTATTATTTTTTTCCTATAGGATAGATCACAAATATTTTTTATCAAATGTTGGTTTTAGTTTTGATGTTGTTTTACATACACAAATTTTTATCTTATGGTTTTTTCCTATGAACATGATGCTCTATTGGACTAGATTTTACTATCTTGGTTACTTTTAAGCACAATGGTTTATATTATCTCCATGATTTATTTAGGATATTGTTATTTTTGTCACTTCTCTATTTTTTATAATTTTTTATGTTAATATTCTTATAGATTTGAATATGGAATGTTTTTATAAGAAATAAATTGATGTTTTACAAATTCATTTCATATTGAGATATATTAATAAACTGGTTATGTTTTAAATCTAGAACAAATGGTTTAATGGTGGTTTATATTTTATATATTCTTTGGTGGTGTGCTACTAATATTTAGTGATAATGTAACACCCCAAAAATTATAGGAATTGCTTTCTTTAATAAATAATTATTTAATGATTTGTTTTATCAATTTATGGGTAAGTATGTTTATCCTTCATTATTTTTTATTGTTAAAATATATTAATTAATGTTTTGATTTTCTTGGAGTTAAATTATTTCCTTTAAAGAAAATAAATTTTAATTATATGGTAATTTACGATATATTATTTTATTAAATTTAATAAATGATACTTCTAAATAATTATATACGGATAAAAAAACTATTATACATTTCAACATAGTAGTATAACAGATATTTATAATAACGACTTCGGAATTTTAAATATACAACAACCAATAAGAATAACTGTAGATACAGTAAAAAAAATATGCGAGCTAAAATATTGTATCTTTCATTGTATGGATCCATCATTAGTAGGAGCCCTCCAAAGACGATGATAAAAAAATAAAAATAAGTGAAAAAATAAGCATCATTCTCTTGTGAAGAGTAATGATAAGCATATATTATAGGTACTAAAATTACTTCTAAGTGATCTATTTATATAAAAAAATGTTTGGTCTTTTGGGTTATAATCGATGAGTTTTTAAAAAATATTTGTAATGATGAAATGAGGATATAGTCATTGAAATAAATTTATAATGTATACTTATACATGAATCTTTTTTTATAAATATTTTTTATTATTAAATCAAATAAAAATGAATAAATATTTAAATACATTATAATTAATAAATGTATTATATTTATATTCACCTTTTTATTTAGGTTTTAAAATCTTATATTAATTGTATGTTGGGAAAAAATACAAATTATAGTAATAATATTTATTAATTGAATTTATTAAACCATATTTATAAAATAATTAGGGAGATTTGCCTTAAAATGTAATTAAATTGAGATATACTTGAATGAAATTAAAAAAAATATTAATAATATTGATTGTAATAATAACCATAATAATATTGATTGATTATATAGAAAAAGAATATATTAGTAATAGTAAAATAAAAATGTAATTTATTAACATTGACAAAGGTGATACAAATTATAAATTATGGGTATAATATAATTCAAGTAATTGATTTTATTCCCTTTAATTAATATATAATTTCCTTTACATATGTATATATATATATATGAAACTGCACCTATACAAAAAATTGAAATGAAAAACAAATAATAAAAAGAGAGTAAAATGAAAATGAAATTAAAACAGAATGAAACCAAAAAAATAATGGGAAAAAAATTCCCCACATATTCTTCCTCTGTTAGACCCTATCGACACCGAACCAGTCCACTGACACCACATGATCTACCCACATCTATTGTCGATCACCCAATCTCCCTACCGTTATCATCCCAAACTAGAAAATCCATATCCATCCCTCGATTTTTATTCCCTGGATTCTTTCTAAATATATTAGAATACAATAGAGTCCTCACTATTCACCTCCTTCACCCACAAGCTATGTTGAAGGAGGAATACACCACAACTTTCATCTTTTCAAGCCTCCTTCCAAACCACGACAACAATAGTAGACAAAATGGTAAATTTTTAGTGAATATTACAACAAAATATGTTTCTCATTTAGTTATATAAATAAGGAAATTATATGGAGAAAACCTTCTCCTCCATTGATGAAACCAAATCCCTTCCCAAATTCTTTGTTGGAATTTCCTGTTAGGAAATGTATAGCGCCACTATGTTCACCCGATTTTGGCACCCCCAAAGATCTTCCTCTGGTAGATTATATTAGGTGAGAGGAATACTTTTATTATATATATATATATATATAATATTTTCATATTTCAATCCCCAACACCTATATTGTCATGACCCATCCCACGGGGCCAGTGCCGCGACTACCCTAATCCCACCTTCCATACGCCAGGGGCTAGCAACTTCCACGAGAAAGGCGTATCCCTATAACGGGAAGGAATTTCCTTTAAACCTGTACAAACACACATACTAGTACACAACAAGACACAACCACATTGTAATCTATCGTAGTAAAAGAGCATTGAAAGTAAAGGGGGATGGAATACAAGACCAACTAGATGTACAATTACAACAGAAAAGTACAAATACAACTGAATAGGGGAAAACAACTCTTGGATCATCCACTAGGGATCCCACCTGAAGGGTAGGTATAACTCACAATCAGTAGTCCATGCATCACGTCATGCCAAATAGTCCAACTCTGAGTACCATCCAGTTCTAGCTCCCTCAGCCTCGATCAATGATGTCTGTTGTCTGCACAAGACACAACAAGGTGTCGGTGTATCCCGTGCAAGGGTGATTATACCGATACTCAATTGAGACCTTGAGACCCCATAGGTCACCTAGAGTTCCACAAAGGAAATACCAAAAATAAATAATTCAACTCTACTTATGTATATTCCCATACATATACCTAGGTTATCAGGATATATCCATCTCATTCATGAGGGAAGAATACCACAAAGGTAACAAAATAAAGGTAACACCACAAAGGTAGAGATACAACACAGGTAAAACCACTGATATAGAAGTACCACAAAGGTACCACCACTGAGATAGAAGTACCACACATGTAACACCATGAAGACAACACTACAAAGTTAGAATTACCACATAGGTAGCACCATGTAGATATAAGTACCACAGAGGTAACACCATGATGATTGAAGTTACTTAGCTCACAATTAGGTATAACTTAAGTACAAAAGTACAAATGATCAGTCGTAAGGCTAAATCATCATATTCTATTAAGTAGCACTACTTATGACCCACACAGAATCGATAGGTAACTAACCCTCTTTGACCCACACAAGATCGGTATGTACTAACCCACACCGGATCGCTGAGCGCTGAACCACACATGATCTGACCCACATAGGATCGGTATGTGCTGAACCACATAGAATTGTTGAGCACTGACCCTTACAGGATCGATGTTATTTCTTCATGTTACAACAAGACACATGATTCCTTGCACTCTGTGTGCTTCATCTCTATAGAATCTTCCCTTGTGATACTAGTCGTACCTCGACCGCCACTAAGCTCCTCGAAGATGTAACCCAAAGGACTGCCATGTCGTAAGGGTTCCAACGAAATAGACAGTGCGTCAACTGGACACCCAGTTTGTAAGTTATAGGAATTTTAGTACCGAGGGCCCAGTTGAATTCATGTTCAATAAAACCCATTCGTACTTCAAACGTCACCAGATAACCCAATGGGTCACACCATTGCGATCCACATTAAAAAACACACAGGATGGACTACCCATTTGTCCAAAATAGATACCCGGTGAAAAAGTTTCATTTCATCTCAACACGTGCGAATCGGGCCTCGTGGGGCCCATGCATTGACATTCACATAAATATCTAAAATTGGTCTTGAAAAATCCATCTTAATTTCAAGGTGTCAATGTCACAGACAATTCGTCATTCTGACAACATATGAGAGAGATATGTCTGATACAAGATCCCGTAATAATAACAATAATATTATTATTGGGTGTTTCATGGACCTGAGCCACGAAAAAAAATTTAGTATCCAACATTATACTTTAATCGACCATATTAATGACAGGATCACATCACCACTGACGGCAAGTCAATTGGACGTCGCACGGAGGAGTTATGGCCGGTCGAAGATTTAATAATAATATTAAATCTATTATTTTCCAAGCGTTTCGAGTACCTGATCTGAAAAACTAAAAAGGACATCCAATATTGGACTCATAATTCCCATATTGAAGACTATATCACACTTCCATTGATGTCTCATGAAACCGAGGTCGCACAGACAAGTTACGGGTGAAACACTATTTTCCCAATTAAAATAATTATAACATTATTATATTTTTTTTATTTAACCGTTTTTTACTTCAATCCTATAACCCACATTCAATGCCAAGTGCACAACCCCCGAATCACTCCTTTATCATTTATTTATCATTTATTTTTTATTTCCTTTCAATTACATTCTCTCTCCCATCTTCCTCTTCTTCCACGATACCCATCTTCACGCTGATTCTTCCTGTTCAACCCTAACATCCACCTACGAAACCCACTCTCCAGACCAAGCCAACTCCACCACACTGATCCCACTCGGTCCTCCTCGCCACATCACTGGCTTGATACTACTCAGCTAACCCCCCTCCACTGTCGCGCCCTCACCGAACCGTCAAAGCCGCCTCGGCCTGCCCCCTCCACATCGCCTGCTCGTGCTAGAAAACCCTAATGTATTGGTTCCTGTAGCACTGGTTGACTCACTCAGATGCTCCCCACAGACCGCAGTGGTACGTCGCACCACCTATCCTGCCTAGATATGCGCCCCAAAGACATGCTAGAATAGTGCCGTCACATCGCCCCTTCCGCGGGCTGCTGCATCTTTGTTCGAAGCCCAAAAAATGTGACAATCACAGATTCATGACCCTCAGACTGAGATCTTTGTATCCGTATGTCGCGCTCAACCAAACATTTTGTTTTTAGCATGGTTAATTATTTGGTGATGAATAACGCATGAAGAACACACGAATAATGAAATATAAAAGATCATGGTATATGTAAAGATCGATGGCCTTTCTTGGTGGGCCATCATCATTGAGAATCAGGAATAAGAGGAATTAACAAATCGATATTTATCCTACATAAAAATAAACCCCCTACAACATAAATTCATTGTAGAACGTTCGTGATTAAAGGTGGGTCGTTGTTCGTTGTTCCCACAACAAGCTTCCAACGATGCCGCTTGAATGACAATCTTCGGTTCTCAATTGTGAGATTTGTTCTTCATCAAGAGCCTAAAGATCCTACTCCTTATTTCTCCATCAGAAACCAACACCTACCCACAAGGAAGAGTTAATATAACTCTTATTTTAAGAGGTGATTCATTTATTTATAATTAACGAACTCTATTAATTAAAGGGATTTGTGTTTACACATTTTGTGGAACTGAGCATTTAATGACCTGCATTTAAATTCCCAACCACCCACTTGAGGTCCCCGCCACAAAAAATTAAAAAGGGAGGTGGGAGCATATTTAAAATAAAATATATATATTTCATTTAATCATCAATGAAAGATGAAAAAACCAACCTCTTCTCTCGACCCAATGCGGTGAAGGTCAAACATCCCTTAAGTGATTCTCGACATTGTGACTTCAACGGTGCCTTCATATTTTTAATCCGAGCCGCAGTTAAAAAGTTAGAAAACTTCACTCATGCGTTTACATAACGTACCTTAAAAAAAGTTCAAAAAATTAATAATTTTCACCCTCAACCTATGCCGGTCGAGGTTAGGCTCTACCTAAGGAAAACAATTCCCAACGAACCCAATGGTACTCTCAGATATTTAATCCGAGTTACCGTTTAGAAGTTATGGATTTTGGAAATAAAATAATTGTCACTTAATTATTTTATTTACGGAAAAAAGCTAACTTTCACTAGTGGACCATGCCAAAAAATGTTAGTATCTTCATAAGGAGAGCATACCCTCAGGAGAATAGTGGTGGTCTTAAATTTTTAATCAGAGTAACAGTTTGTGAGTTATAAACATTTGAAAAATAAAATAACTTTATTTAATTATTTTATTTATGGTTATTCCATTTTCAAGTTTACCCACAGGAGGCCCATGCCAACTAAACTTAAGTCATGCCTTGGGTAAACCCACCATCTTGAGTGCAAAGGTTCCCTCATATTTCTGATCCGGGAAACCATTCAAGAGTTATTCTTATTTTTTCTAGAAAACTACTTACACGCGCTATTTAAAGTTTAATAAAACTTCGACGGACCATTCCGAGCACTCTGGGATTCAGAATCACACGAAGTCATATTTTTTGGTCTCTAAATAATTCCATATAATTTTTAAAAAAATTATACAGAAATTCCGAGCCATTAAATTCTCCCCACCATAGGGCTTTTCATTCCTGAAATCCAAAACACAGACAATGGAAAAAAATGGGGGTACTGAGCATGAATCTGAGTCTCCCGCTCCCATGTGCTCTCTTAGAGGTTCTCATGCCATCAGTGAACGCGCACCATAGGTATTGATTGTCCCCAAAATACACACTTATGTCAATCCTCAATCTCCATCGGGAACTCTGTAAAAGTCCCCCCATCATCAAAGTTCAACTTTCCCTAGTCGATAACGTGTGATGGATCATTCATGCATCTCCTCAGCTGCGACACATGGAAAATTTTATGCACCTGGTGCATCTGTGGTAAAATAGATAGATGGTATGCCACCTCGCCCACTCTGCTGAGAATCTAGAAAAGTCTGATGAACCTCAGAGATAGCTTGACGCCTGACCAATCCTCCGCAATCCTCATCAGGGTGAGATCGGTAGGAAGACATGGTCTCCCTAAAAATCTCCTCCCAAAGCATCACTAGTACCATGGTGCAACCTCGGAAGAGGATGATGTGCTCCCCACCATCATAAATTCTTTCAAGAGACCATCCTGAGGATACCTAAGTACGTTGGGCCTCATAGTCAACGTCCCATGATGTGCCTCCTGAATTCACTGAGGAATTGGGGGAGTGACTTTAAGAGACTAGAGGTAAGATACTCTATATTTATCCATGAAGGATATCTGAAGTGTGACAATATGATCTGACACCTCACTCAGCAGTTGTAGAATAGATCTCCTCTTGAGTGCGTATTCTACCACATTCCCCTTCCTAGGAGTATTGACAATCTCAGAGTCATAGTCCTGGAGGAACTCTATCCATCATCGATGTCTCCACTTCTGAAAGCTCTGCTGACACTTCTCTGTCCACATGAATGGCTCCCCCTTCTTCATCATAGCTGACAAGGGTGCCGCTACCCTAGAGAAGTCTGGTTCAAAACTATGGTAGTACCCAGCCAAAGTAGAAGTCTCTCTCCCTCCATGGATTTAATCCTAGAAACATATTTTGAAAAGATGTCCCCACACTATGCCACTACTATTGGGAACTGAAAACTCAAAAGTCATGCTGCCATGAGGGTAAGGATGGCCGACTCAAGAGTGATCAACTGCACCCTCCTATACATGAGTTTATCCTATACTGCCTTGGTTTCCTTTTTTACCGACCAAAGAAAACCTCATTCCATTGTTGTAGATAAACCATAAACTTTTTGCCTAATACAATAAATCTGATTATGAATTGTGGATGTCCAGTTCCTACCCAAACTAACATCTTAAGACCTCGACGCTGCCACCAAGAAGTTCCAACCGAAATTCTCACCTCACGGGTCAGATCACACTGTCTGCATAAGTGTGATTATTTAGCCTCCTCCCAAAGTTATCTTCAGACGTAAGGTTCAAGTCAACGGTTTAACCGGAAACTCTAGGTCTTGAAAAAGATTTGTGGAAGTTATGAATAATTGGTACCTGTGTCTATTGAGACAACAGCAAGTAGTAGACACAAACCCTACCTCAACTCATTCCTAGAGCCCTTGAGTCGCACTTTTTGAACAAATGCAACTACTCCCATGTCCTGTCCTCTAGCTCCCTAAGCCTGGTGGGGACCAAATTGCGGTGGTGGTTGTAACATGTCAAAATGTACACCACCTCATGCTACTCTCCTAGATTTTATTCCACATTTTCAGCCCTGTAGATTCATATGTCGTCAACACTTCCTCTACCCGAAACATTTTACATGCCTTGGTCTCTGATACTGTCATCAGTTCCTACTTTCCCACTGTTAACATTCACTAGATGCATTCTCTTAGCCAAAAAACATTCATACACAAAGGTTCTTTCAAGCACCCTAACATATGTAGGAATTCATAGAGGAATAGTGCTGGCTTGGATGTCCCTAAACACACCCTGCTCAGAGGTTCGAGCCCTGAAGAACTGACCATACTGTATTTATCGAGTACTTGGTATGGTCGATACGCATCGATGAATAATCATCCACTGACATGTCATTCTACTAAATTTTTAGAAGCTCTAATAAACTCTCAACCACCTCCTCAAGCCATTCCTTAGCTGCTTGTGAGGCAGGCTCACCTAAGAACCTGATGGGTATCTGATGCTGAAACACAGGCAAGGCATGAAGCCTACATGTGTCCTCTACCGGTATCACCAGTTGTAACTACTAACTAACGAGAAGTGATAAAGCTATTACACTACCCGAAGGTACCATATCTTGCAACAATCCATGTACCAAAGCCTCATCAACTTACAGACAATCCTCATGGTCACACACTGATAAAGACTAGAAGTTGGGATCACCCTTCGATCTACTGGTGTCCCACTAGGCGGAAAAATCTAGCCACAACCTCCATCAAGTTCTCAACTGCCTAGGGATCTGTCTTTCCTCGAAACGTCATAGGCCTCTGCCACTGGAACTCGTGCAACATGTCGATTCGGAGTGCATGGTCCATCGGTATCATTCGTTGTTAACTACTACCTGATGGGTGGTGTGCTGCTTGTACACCACCCGAAGGTGGAAACACAGTAAGAGGTCCCGACCCCAGCGCCTCGTCACTTGGTGTGCCGTCATTGTGTACTCTCTCAGGAATCTTAGTTTTTTGTCTACGTGGTGGAATCCTGAAAAGTAACAGATGCACCATGATCATTATGTTATATCTGGTGATATTACTCCAAAGAAACTTAGGAAAAGCATTTCCAAAACACACACAATTAGTGTTTTCATGCACTAAGTTGGAAATCATAATTTAGGGTACTGGTGTATGGATACATCGACCACTGCACCAACACTGGACTCCCCGAACTGAGAACCACACTCAAAACACTTAACACTATTGCTCCAAATAGAAAAGATCAAAGTCCTAGTTCTTCGGTTGAACCGACTGCTCTGATACCATTTTTTCATGACGCGCCCCTCCGAGTTCATTCTATGACTACCCCAAGCCCGCCATCCATAGGCTAGGGGCTGGTGACTGGAACAAGAATGGTGTATCCCTATAACTGGAAGGCATTGCCTTTAAACCTGTACAAACACACATAATTGTAAGTAACAAGATGCAACCACAAAGTAATCTGTTGTAGTAAAAGAGTGTTGAAATTAAAGGGGGTCGAAATACAAGCCCAACTAGAAGTACAAGTACAATGGAAAAGTAAAAATGTAACCGAAAAGGTGAAAAATAGCTCCTGGATTGCCCACCAAGGATCCTACCTGAAGGGTAGGTACAACTCATGATAAGTAGTCCCTACGTCACATCACACCAAGTAGTTCACCTATGAGTACCATCTAGTCCTGGCTCCCTCAGCCTCGAATAATGTTGTCTGACATATGAACATGACACAATATGGTGTGGGCATAGACCGTGCATGGGTGAGTATAACGATACTCAGTAGAGACACCGATACCCCGTAGGTCTCCTAGAGTTCCACAAATGAAATACCAAAAAGTAAGACTTCAACTCTACCTAGGTATATGCCCATACATATACCTAAGTTATCAAGATATACCCATATCATTCATGATAGAAGAATATCACAAAGGTAACACCACAAAGGTAGATACACCACACAAGTAAAACCACTGAGATAGAAGTACCACATAGGTAAAACTATTGAGATAGAAGTACCACACATGTAGCACAATGAAGACAACACCACAAAGGTAGAAGTACCACACTGGTAACACCATGTAGATAGAATTACCATAAAGGTAACACCACTATGGTAGAATTAACTTAGCTCACAATCAGGTATAACTTAAGTACAGAAGTATATATGATTAATCGTGAGGCTAAATCATCTTATTCTATTAAGTATCACTGCTTCTTACCCACACCGGATCAATAGGTAACTAACCCCCTCTGACACACACATGATCTGTATGCACTGACCCATATAGGATCAGAATGAGCTAACCCACATAGGATCGTTGAGAACTGACCGACACAGGATATGACCCACACAGGATCAGTATGTGTTCACCTACTACGGATCGTTGAGTGTTGACCCACATAGGATCTATTTTCTTTCTTCAGGTTACATCCATCCACTAGATTCCTCACACTCAGTGCACTCGAGCTTTGTAGAATCTACCCTCGAGATACCAGTCATACCTCGACCGCCACTAAGCTCCACAAAAGAGTAACCCAAAAGAACCTCTATGTCATAAGGGTTCAACGCAACAGACGGCATGTTAACTGGATTCCCGGTCTATAAGTTATAGGCATTTTATTACTGAAGGCCCTGTTGGATTCATGTTCAATACAACCCATTCTTACTTCAAATGGAACTGGATAACCCAACGGGTCACATCGTTGCGATCCACATGAAAAAACACAAAAGATGGACTACCCATTTGTCCAAAACAGATACCTGGTAAAAAAGTTGAATTTCACGGCAACATGCGTGAATTGGGCCTTGTTGGGACCACTTCTCAACGTTGACCTAAATTTCTGAAATTTTTCTTAAAACATCTGTCTTAATTTTAGGGTCGCAATGTCATATACGGTTCGTCATTCTGACACCACATGAGAGATATATGTCGAATACAAGATCCCATATTATTATTATTATTATTAATATTATTGGGTGTTTCGTGGACCCAAGTCACAAACAGAATTTAGTATCAAACATTCGACTTTAATAGACCATATTAATGATAGGAGCACTTAGCCACTGAAGGCAAGTCAATCGAACGTTTCATGCATGAGTTATGGCATGTTGAAGATTTAATAATAATATTAAATCTATTATTTTCATAGCACTTTGAGTACTTGATCCAAATACCTAAAAAAGACATCCAATATTGGACTCATAATTCCCATCTTGAAGTCAGGGTTGCACTGCCGTTGATAGCTCATGAAACCTAAGTCTCACGGACAAGTTACGGACGAAACACAGTTTTCCCAATGAAAATAATAATAACATTATTATATTATTTTTATTTTTATTTAACCATTTTTTCCTTCAATCCTAAAACCCACATTCAATTCCATGCACAAAACCCCAATTCACTCCTTTATCATTTATTTCTCTTTTAATTTTTATTTCCTTTCAATTACATTCTCCCTACAATCTTCCTCTTCTTCAACGATACCCATCTTCATGTCAATTCTTCTTGCGCAACCCTAACATCCACCAACCAAACCCTCTTTCTAGACTAATCCAAATCCACAACGCTGATCCACTCAGGCCTCCTAGACGCCTCACCATCCTACTGCTTCTCACCTAACCCTCCTCCGCTATCGCACCCTCGCCGAACCGTCGAAGCCGCCTTGGCATGCCCCCTCTGTGTCGCCTGCTTCTTGCCGGAAAACCCTGATGTGGCAGCTCTCACAGCACCGGCTAACTCAGTCGACTACTCCACATGTGTAACACCCCACGATTTCATAGTGTGTTACGTCTTCAAAATAATTCAATAACATTCACTACAAGCAACACCGAGTTCAAGCGTACCATGACTTACCAAACAAGTCGTTCAAAAGAGGCTATGAATAGTATTAACTAAATTTTGAACATTATATAATCATTATAATTTTAGAATCCATAATATGATTTTATTAGACATAATGTAAGAACAAATTCATTTTTTTCAGATAAAAGATGTATTTTTCAAAAAATGCACTTTTACCAACTTTAAATAGTGAACCCTTTTTAAATCAAATATTTTAAACTTTTATATATTCAATTTGACTAAATATATTTATTCTTTACAATGGGGACATAAAAAATTTACAATTTAACACCCCAAGCTTCCACGGTACGCTTCTCTTTGAATAATACAGTAGCGTGTGTCGTACACAATTTCGAGTTCTATCACACTCTATAACCAATCAAAGTAGTCGTTATGAATAGTAATACCCACTTTTTAAAATATTATAAATTTTATCTCTCAAAATGGACTTCATTTTTGGATTCGGAATATCGAATTTATCCTTGGGTGAAATTTTGGTACTTTTCGGATAACTTTTATATTTTGATGAAAGTGAAAATTTCAAAATTTTAATTGAAAACACCTTTTTTAATCAAAATAATTAGTAGTGATAAATTATGTATTTGAGTGGTTTTAAAGTTTATTTGGAATATATTTTTACCATATAAAACAATTTTGGTCATTGTACATAATTTCACAATTAAACTAGTCATAAACAATTATCAATCTTTTGATAGTTATTATATCTTAAAAGCACGCTTTTTTTTTGACAGTGGGAATTAGTTTTAAATTAATTTTTGCCACTTTTGTGTTTTCAATTTGGAAAATGGATTCCTTATTTTGAATAAGGATTTCCAAATTTTGTAAATATGTAACTTTTATTTTTAAACATTTTGAATAATTACTTCGGTAAATATTTTATTTACCATGGTTAAAGGGTAAATCCTGTAAATAAGGGTTAAAAAATAATATTATAAGAATAATAAATTACCCTAAAACATGTCCTAACTTTATTGGTGGATACATGTCCGACCATGGACATATTTGGGTCGACTTTGGGACCCCATGGAGCCACTTTTAGGTGATAGGGACACTTTATATTAATTAAGTTAAAGTAAATACAAAAATGACATAAGCTTATATCTTTTAACAAAAAAAATTTTACATAGGGTTATATATGTTATATTATGGATTATAAATATTAATTAGAAATATAAAACGATTTCCTACATAATCGTATTTTATTTATAATTTTTAGACATTGAAAAAGTAAAAATAAATTTGACACAATAATGATGCAGTATTTTTCTTATTAATGAAAGAATCAAATAATTGGTATTATAAAAGTTAAAATAAATATAATTTGAATGTTTTAATGACATAAACGAATTTTATTGGTTAATATGGCATGTTATTATTGCTTAAATGAATTTGTTTCGAATTAATAAAGTTGTTAATACTTTAAAACAATTAATTATTGAGTAGTGTCAAAATTGACATAAATGAGTTTTTAAAAAAATATTATATTATTAATTTATATTCTATTCCTAAAAACCTAAGGTTCCACCAAAGGAGTTATCTAATTATTGGTGTATCATTAATGTAATTCTTTGTGGTCTCTTGTATGTATATAGTAAGTTTATTAACTATATATTATAAAAATACAAAGTGACAAGGTAAGTGTTAAACTAATTAACCAAGAGTTAAAACTAAGAGATAAGGTTAATATAATGACTCAAACATGTCTAAAATATCTTTTTTGAAATTATTTCGACCCATACCCATCTTATACTTGGAATAATTAACTTTGGAGGAATTATAAACCGAATATGAATTTATTATAAATTAATACTTTAAGTTTTTTCTTAAAGACCCCCTCCCCCCCTTATAAGAGGACCCAACTTCTAACAAATTCTTCACACCTTAAAATCCTTTTTGTTCGGTCAAAATCTGACCAAAATGCTCTCTAAACTTCCCTAAATTCACCCTAGAGGCTTTAGTTTTATCAGAAATCCAACCTAGGGATCCCTTATGATCAAATCAAAAGGAAGAACCCGAAGAAGAGGTAATGTTTTCACCACCCTCTTTCAAGTTCCTTTCTTCTTCAACTTCTTATTTCTTTGTTATTTATATTATAAAATAATAAATCCATTATATCCTATATACTATGATTTATTATAAATATGGTATAGCCATATTAATTATTCTATCCATCCTTTGAATGACATGTCACCATACATGTGTACGTACGGCTTACCGTCTCCACGTCGTGGTGTAATTGTTATTCAATACATTATTATTTTTATGGGTATAATAATGATGTGTATTTGATATAAATAATAAATATAACATTATAAGGATTCGTTATATATGATATACCATCCAATTATATATTATTTCAATATCCAAAGAATGATATTTTCGCTCGTGCGTACGTACGGATTACCGTCTCCACGACGCGATGAGATTCATTTCCAAGTTCACCATTCATCGATGATTATAAAAATATATATTACTAATAAGTATGTAATATATGAAATAATAATGCTACTGGAGAAATATATATTTATATATATAAGTATTTATGTACTTACATATATCATATTCACTTACTTCTGTCCAATACTATATGAAAACAGAAACAACGTTTATGCGTACGTACAGACTACCTCTCCCTTAATGGTGTTTTCCATTTCATATATATGTATATTTTACATATTTATATTCTAAATATATATTATATATTTATCATGTTTCATATTCTTGAGGTATTTAAATAATGATCTAGGTGATACAATCAAGAGTAAGAAGTTAAAACACATATGATAAAGAAAACGATTATTACCTGAAATGTTAATTTAACATGGAAATTATTATTAAATGGGTAGTATAAAGTCTAAATAAATCATGTATGATATAATAAATAGTAATATGGTTCTTTTATAATTTAATAACATACTACGATCTTCGTACAGGAGGATAAACATACCCTCGACTAAAGGAAAGTGCAAGGTAAGGGGTTTTCATCTCACTCCTTATTCCCGTGAGATTCATGCCATATTACCACTATTACCTTTTTTGTGGTGTATGTACTGAACATAGTTGTATTCTTTGTGTAATAAACTTTAATTTATGTGTATTTACATATTCATTTTATGATACCTCTTTCATGGGTTTTTTTGTAAGTTACCAAATTGGTAAGGGTTAATTCCTCAATCTCATTATTCGCCGAGATTGTTTATGTGTAAGTATTTACTAGAACTTTTTTATCATCCATGTCCATTTTTCATAAAAATGATTTCAAAATGAAGATTTTAAGGATTTTTAAAGTTACTCTTTATCAAGATTATAATATCAAATGTTTTAATGATTTATCTTTCTAAATCTTTTTAATTAATGTCCATGTTTTCAAAATGATTTTAAAGATTTATTTATATGGACATGACTGTTTTCAAATGATAATTATTTTCAAAAGCTTCAAAGTGGTATGGGAGACTTTGATTCAAAAATATCTTTTAAATCACTTCCTTTATAAATGTGTTACTTTTAAATGTTTTTACAAAAAGGATATTTCTCTCAAAAAGTTTTACTCATCATTTTTATCTATGTCAACATCCTTTGATGGATTTTAAGCTTATTTGAAGTTGATTTATTATACATTACTTCCATTGAAGGTTTTTTGATATGTTTGACTGTGGATGTGTTATTTTTATACCATTCATGGTTTATAGAGAAAGTATTGACATTTCGTATTCTAGTTTTAATACGAATGTTTATGTTATGTTTAAACCTATTCTTATAAAGAATGAATTAGACTTAGTATGTGATGGGTGGAGCCCGATATAGCTCTTAGAAGCATCGGTAGGTCTCATGAGAAAAACTAGTGTCTTGGCATGAGGCCCTGACAAAATATTATCTTTAGTCTTGGAACGAGGCCTTGGCTACGTGGTTATGATAGTCTGGCATTATGCATTCCACCATTATGAAAGTGGTTAGTGATATTGAATGTGATTATTCGACTAGTAGAATATCCCTGTGAATAAGTAAATGGCATTATTTCGTTTTTTTTCCATATTATTCTGAAGTTCAAGTTTAAAAGGCTTTTGTTTTATTTATACATTGCCTTAAATGTTTATGCTTATTTATGAAAGTTTCTGCAGTATTGCTTACCCTTACTGAGCGTTTGAGCTCACCCCTTTCTATGTTTTATTTTTACCAGGATTCCAAGAAGTGTATTGTGATTGATATGCAGGGTTAATACAATGGAATAATGGCACTCATAAAGTATTATTTATGTTTTTCTGTATTTTATGAAGTTTAATGTAACATTCATGTATGTAATCTATTTTCCAAGACTGCTAAACTGATCGGTCCTTCGAGACTTGATTCCTTGTAATCGTGCCAATGTATTAAAATAATGCACCGACTCTGGGTAACTGGGGTTGGGGCATTACAGTTGGTATCAGAGGATGTTTAGCAATAACCTTGGATACTAGATTTGGATAAACTCTAATTAGAAAACATGGCCCTAAGATAGACTTTGAGAATTAGTATAAAAGAACTTCCAATAATTTTGGTATTGTAGAGATTTTGTGATTTTTCCGAGCAATACATCCCTGTCTGGATATGAGCAGGTAGAGGCGGCTCTGGCACAGATGTACCTAGGGGTAAAACCTGAAAACAACGCTTTGAGCTAGACTCGAACATGAACTGGTGCACGACAACGGGCCTTGCTGCAATCTTGGTTACAACACTCTTGTGGGATATGCTCAGGATAATTATCATTTTCTTTACCAACCATTATAAAGGGATCATGAGTATATACTTACTCAATGAAAACATTTTTATGATTATGGATTATATCCATAAACTGTTCAACTTGTGTTTGGTATTTTATAAGTTTGGAAGTATTCATTGCAATTCATAAACTGACCTACTTTATGGTATTGTATAGAAATGGAGCCCAGTAAAAGGAATGTGAACTCCAGCAATACGTATGATCCAAAGAGTAAGAAGGATCGTATCATTCAAGGTATTAATCAATAATTTAGAAGGGAAATAGTCTCCCACGTATTATCATCATATGAAGAAATAGTATCATGTGTTGATAATATAATTAAAAAGTTTACTAAGACATATGGCTTTGAAGGGAAGAAAGAGAAGAAAAGGATGGAAGAGAGATATATGGATAAAGGGAAGAGGGAAAAGAAGAATTTTCCCCATATGTGATAACTGTGGGAAGAAACACCTTGGAACTTGCCTGAAAGGAATGGTAGTTTGTTATAAGTGTGGAGAAAAAGGACACCATGTACGTGACTGCAAGGGTAAGAAAAAGGTTTCAAATGTACAATGCTTCATCTATTAGGAGTTGGGGCACTACGCGAACCAATGCCCAAATCATCAGAGTATGCCCCAAATGATGCTATTGGATAATAATCAAGTTATGATACTACTACAGATGAGGAGGAATGACTAGAGTTCTTAAGTTGTTATTATAAAATTATGTCATTTGAGTGTTGTATCAATAATGTGCTAGTTATAATAATTATGGAGTATATAAGGATTTTATTGCAGTACTATTTCATTAAGGACTTGAGATTGTGTTGAACCAAGAAAAGTGGCTCAATAGCAGGGTAAAGTTTTGGAAAATATATGGTTGAGAGAAAGATAAAACATAATATGGTTCTGATAATGAGGTAGTGATTTTGGAATAAGAGATGGTTTATTTGAACAAATTATATTGGATATTCTTGACTACCTTGAAACTGATTAATGATTTCTATTCCCAGCATTGTTGGAGTTTACAACATTTTTGGATAGAAGGAGTATATCCATTATTCTATAAGGAAAAAGGGATCATAAATATAATCAATAAGGTTTTATGATAATTCAGGATGTTGAAGTGTTTTAAAAGAATACATGATGAAGGTGTTCACATGTTATTACATGACAAAAGGATCTTTATTGTGTTTACCTTCATTATAAATTTTGGACTGTGATTTTGGAAAGATTTTTTTTGGATAAGTCTAGTTTGAGATTATTTTTGGATTTCCATAAAAAGGACAACCCAAAGGTCGGGTGGAAACCCGTCGCGTCCAGCAAGTTCGTGAGACTTGAACCCACAACCGAAGGGCGACAAGGGTGTATCACCTACCACTGGCCCACGTGATGTCCTGGATTAAATAATGTAGTTTTTTAAAAAGATCTGGTAGATGAATTATAAATTCATTTTTTTGGAACCCTATACGAATAGGATAAATAGAATATATTTTTTACGTTATATTATCTTTTAGAGTGAAAGATGAGTTTGTGATAGAAATTAGTTAAAGGATTGAACTCTACTTGTCAAGAATATATTTTTCTTCTTCTATTATTCTATGAAAAAACTAATTCTTATACATTATTTAAAGGATCATAAAACCAAAAATGTATTATCCTAATACCCAATGTTTTGTTGAACCGATGGTATTTCAAATAATCATAGATTGATGAATTTAAGGACCTCAATTTTACAATTGTTTGTGATTGATGACCTCAGTCACTACCTATAAATATTTATGTTTTACCTCCAATTATAAGTCTCTAATTTCCACCAATGTTCTCCTAATAGAGATCATAATTTGGTGGTGACCCTTTCATTTATCTTTTCCTCTTATTAAGACTAAATTTTATTAACCCAATTTACGATGTGGGTTTTCCCACAAAGATATTTCCTATTTTCAACCTTTTATTTTTGAAGAATAATTTGAAATTTCGAGGACGCAATTTATTGAAGTAGAGGAGAATGTAACACCCCAAGATTTCATAGTGTGTTACTTCTTCAAAATAATTCAATAACTTGCATTACATGCAACACCGAGTTCAAGCGTACCATGACTAACCAAACAAGTCGTTCAAAAGAGGTTATGAATAGTATTAACTAAATTTTGAACTTTATATAATCCTTATAATTTTAGAATCCATATTTTTAGTTTATTAGACATAATTTAAGAATAAATTCATTTTTTTCAGATAAAATATGTATTTTTCAAAAAATGCACTTTTACCAGCTTTTAATAGTGAACCCTTTTTAAATCCAATATTTTAAACTTTTATATATTCATTTTGACTAAATAAATTTATTCTTTAGAATGGGGACATCAAAAATTTACAATTTAACACCCCAAACTTCCATGGTACGCTTCTCTTTGAATAATATAGTAGCATGTGTTGTACGCAACTTTAAGTTCTAGCACACTCCACAACCAATCAAAGTAGCCATTATGAATAGTAATACCCACTTTTTAAAATATTATAAATTTTATCTCTCAAAATGGACTTCATTTTTAGATTCGGAATATCGAATTTATCCTAAGGTGAAATTTTGGTACTTTTCAGATAACTTTTATATTTTGATGAATAGTGAAAATTTCTAAATTTTAATTAAAAACAACGTTTCTAATAAAAATAATTAGTAGTGATAAATTATGAATTTGAGTTGGTTTAAATTATATTTGGAATATATTTTTACCATTTAAAACAATATTGGTCATTGTACATAATTTCACAATTAAACCGGACATAAACAAGTATCAATCTTTTGATAGTTATTATATCTTAAAAACATGCTTTTTGTTTTGACAGCGGGAATTAATTTAAAATTAATTTCTGCCACTTATGTGTTTTGAATTTGGAAAAATGGATTCCATATTTGGAATTAGGATTTCCAATTTGTGTAAATAGGTAACATTTATTTTTAGACATTTTGAATAATTACTTCGGTAAAAATTTTATTTACCTAGGTTAAAGGGTAAATCTGGTAAATAAGGGTTAAAAATAATATTATAATAATAATAAATTATCCTAAAACATGTCTTAACCTTATTGGGGGATACATGTCCGACCATGGGAATCTTTGGGTCGATTTTGGGACCCCATATAGCCACTTGTAGGTGATAGGGACACTTTATATTAATTAAGTTAAAGTAAATACAAAAATGACATAAGCTTATATCTTTTAACTAAACAATTTTTACATAGGGTTATATATGTTATATTTTATATTATAAATATTAATTATAAATATAAAAATTTTTCCTACATAATCTTATTTTATTTATAATTTTTAGACAATGAAAAAGTATTAATATATTTGACACAATGATGATGCAGTATTTTCTTTATTAATGAAAGAATCAAATAATTGGTATTATAAATGTTAAAATAAATATAATTTGAAAGTTTTAATGACATACACGACTTTTATTGGTTAATATTACATTTTATGATTGCTTAAATGAATTTTTTTCGAATTAATAAAGTTGTTAAGACTTTAAAAAAATTAATTATTGAGTAGTGTCAAAATTGACATAAATGAGTTTTTAAAACAAATACTATATTATTAATTTATATTATATTCCTAAAAACCTAAGGTTCAGCCAAAGGACTTATCTCATTATTGGTGTATCAATAATGGACCACTTTGTGGTCTCTTGGATGTATATAGTAAGTTTATTAACTATATATTAAAAAAATACAAAGTGACATGGTAAGTGTTAAACTAATTAACCAAGAGTTAAAACTAAAAGATAAGGTTAATATAATGACTCAAACAAGTCTAAAATCTATTGGTTAAAATTATTTAGACCCCTAACCACCTTATACTTTGAATTATAAACTTTTGAGGCATTATAAACCGAATATGAATTTATTATAAATTAATACTTTAAGTTTTTCTTAAAGAGCCCCTCCCCCCCTTATAAAAGGACCCAACTTCTAACCAATTATTCACACCTTAAAATACTTTTTGTTCGGCCAAACTCTTCCCCAATGATCTCTAAACTTCCCTAAATTCACCCTAGAGGCTTTATTTTTATCATAAAGCCAACCTAGGGAGCCCTTTTGATCAAATCAAAAGGAAGAACCCGAAGAAGAGGTAATGTTTTCACCACCCTCTTTCAAGTTCCTTTCTTCTTCAACTTCTTATTTCTTTGTTATTTATATTATAAAATAATAAATCAAGTATATCCTATATACTATGATTTATTATAAATATGGTAAAGCCATATTAATTATTCTATCCATCCTTTCAATGACATGTCACCATACATGTGTACGTACGGCTTACCGTCTCCACGTCGTGGTGTAATTGTTATTCAATACATTATTATTTTTATGGGTATAATAATGATGTGTATTTCATGTAAATAATAAATATAACATTATAAGGATTCGGTATATATGCTATACCATCCAATTATATGTTATTTTAATATCAAAAGAATGATATTTTTGCTCGTGCGTACGTACGGATTACCGTCTCCACGACGCGATGAGATTCATTTCCAAGTTCACCATTCATCGATGACTATAAAAATATATATTACTAGTAAGTGTGTAATATATGAAATAATAATGCTACTGGAGACATATATATTTATATATATAAGTATTTCTATACTTACATATATCATATTCACTTACTTCCGTCCAATACTATATGAAAACAGAAACAACGTTTATGCGTACGTATAGACTACCTCTCCCTAAATGGTGTTTTCTATTTCATATATATGTATATTTTACATATTTATATTATAAATATATATTATATATTTATCATTTTTTATATTCTGGAAGTATTTAAATAATGATCTAGGTGATACAATCAAGAGTAACAAGTTAAAACATGTATGATAAAGAAAATGATTATTACCCGAAATGTTAATTTAACATGGAAATTATTATTAAATGGGTAGTATAAAGTCTAAATAAATCATGTATGATATCATAAATACTAATATGGTTCTATTATAATTTAATAACATACTACGATGTTCGTACAGGAGGATAAATATACCCTCGACTAAAGGAAAGTGCAAGGTAAGGGGTTTTCATCTCACTCCTTATTCCCGTGAGATTCATGCCATATTGCCACTATTACCTTTTGTGTGGTGTATGTACTGACCATAGTTTTATTCTTTGTGTAATACACTTTAATTTATGTGTATTTACATATTCATTTTATGATACCACTTTCATGGGTTTTATGTTTTGTAAGTTACCAAATTGGTAAGGGTTAATTCCTCAATCTCATTATTAGCCGAGATTGTTTATGTGTAAGTATTTACTAGGACATTTTTATCATCCATGTACATTTTTCATAAAAATGATTTCAAAATGAAGATTTTAAGAATTTTTAAAGTTACTCTTTATCATGATCATAATTTCAAATGTTTTAATGATTTATCTTTCTAAATCTTTTTAATTAATGTCTATGTTTTCAAAATGATTTTAAGGATTTATATATATGGACATGACTGTTTTGAAATGATAATTCTTTTCAAAAGTTTCAAAGTGCTATGAGACACTTTGATTCAAAAATATATTTTGAATCACTTCCTTTATAAATGTGTGATTTTAAATGTTTTTACAAAAAGTATATTTCTCTCAAAAAATTTGAGTCATCATTTTCATCTATGTCAACATCCTTTGATGGATTTTAAGCTTATTTGAAGTTGATTTATTATAAAAAACTTCCATTGAAGGTTTTGTGATATGTTTGACTATGGATGTGTTATTTTTATACCATTCATGGTTTATGGAGAAAGTATTGACATTTCATATGCTAGTTTTAATACGAATGTTTATGTTATGTTTAAACCTATTCATATGAAGAATGCATTGGACTTAGTAAGTGATGGGTGGATCCCGCTATAGCTCTTAGAAGTATCGGTAGGTCTCATGAGACAAACTAGGGTCTAGGCATGAGGCCTTGACAAAGTCTTATTTGTAGTCTTGGCACGAGGCCTTGGCTACGTGGTTATGATAGTCTGGCATTATGCATTCCATCATTATGAAAGTGGTTAGTGATTTTGCATGTAATTATTCGACTAGTAGAATATCCCCGTGAATAATTAAATGACATTATTTCATTTTATTTTTTCCAAATTATTCTGAAGTTCATGTTTAAAAGGATTTTGTTTTAGTTATACATTGCCTTAAATGTTTATGCTTATTTATGAAAGTTTTCACTGTATTGATTACCCTTACTGAGCGTCTGAGATCACCCCTTTCTATGTTTTATTTTTCCCAGTATTCCAAGAAGTGTATTGTGATTGATATGCAAGGTTAAGGAAATGGAATAATGGCATTAAAAAAGGATTATTTATGTTGTTTTGTATGTTATGATGTTTAATGTAACATTCATGTATGTAATCTATTTTCGAAGACTGCTAAACTGATCGGTCCTTCGGGACCTAATTCCTTGTAATCTGGCCGATGTATTAAAATAATGCACCGACTATGGGTAACTGGGGTCGGGGAATTACAACATGGACAATGGTAGTACGTCACACTGCCTATCCCGCCTAGATCCACACTCCGAAGACATGCCAGAATAGCACCACCACATCACCCATTCCGTGGGCCGCTACATCTTTGTTCTATGCCTAAACAATGTGACAAGCACATATTCACAATCCTCGGACTGAGATATCTGCATATGTATGTCACACTCAATGAAACATTGTATTTTTAGCATGATAAATTATTTGGCGATGAAGAACACGTGAAGAATGTGTGATGAAAAAAATAGAAAAGATCATGTTTTATGTGCAGATTGATGGCTGTGTTTGTTTGGCCATCATCGTTGAGAATCAAGAACAAGAGGAATCAACAAATTGATATTTATCCTTCTTCAAAATTACCCCCTACCTCGTAAATTTGTTGGATAATGTTCGCGATTGAAGGTGGGTCAATGTTCGTCATTCCCACAACAAGCTTCCAATGATGTCGCTCAAACTACAATCTTCGGTTCTCGATTGTGAGATTCGTTCTTCTTCAAGAGCCTCAAGATCCTACTCCTCTTTTCACCAATGGTAACCAACACCCAACCCCAAGGAAGAGTTAATATAACTCTTTGTTTAAGAGGTGATTCGTTTATTTATAATTAATGAATCCTATTAATTAAAGGGATTTTTGGTTACATATTTTGCGTAACCGAGCATTTAATGCCTAGTATTTAAATGCCCGACCACCCTCTTGTGGTCCCTGCCACCAAAAATTAAAAGGATAGGTGGGGGATATTTAAAAGAAAATATATTTATTTTATTTAATCCTCCAAAAAAAATTCAAAAACCAAATTCTTCTCTAAAACCAATGTGGTCAAGGTTAAACCTCCCTTAAGAGAATCTTGACATTGTGAGTTCAATGGTGCATTCCGATTTTTAATTCGAGCTCTAGTTCAAAAGTTAGAAAACGTCACTCTCTGGTATACAAAATGTACCTCAAAAAAAGTTCAATAAATTAATAACTTTCACCCTCGACCCACACCGGTCAAGTTTTGGCTCTGCCTAAGGAGAGAACGTCCCAACAAACCCAACGGTACTCTCAGATTTTTAATCTGAGTTACCATTTATATATAATATATTTTAACAATAAAATAATTGTCAATTAATTATTTTATTTACGGCCAAAAACTAACTTTCACTAGTGGCCAGATCTAACCAATTTTAGTATCTACCTAAAGAGAGAATTCCCTCACGAGCTCAGCAATGGCCTCATATTTTTAATCCGAGTAACCGTTCATGAGTTATAAGCATTTGAAAAAGAAAATAACTTTTTTAATTATTTTATTTATGGTTATGTAATTTTTGAGTTTTCCCATAGGAGACCCGCACTAACAAAACTTATGTTGCGCCTAGGGTAATCCCGCCAACTAGAGCACAATAGTGTCCTCAAATTTCTGATCTGAATAACTAGTTAAGAGTTATTCCACTTTTTTAGGAAAACTACTTACACACACTATTTAAAGTTTAAAAAAACATTGACGGACCATTCTAGGCACTCCGGGCCTCAGAGTCACGCGCCGTTAGATTTTGCAGTCTCGAAATAATTCCATATCATTAAAAAAATTATACAAAAATTTTGGGACATTTATTATACACATTGTATTTTTTCAATTTGTTCAAGTGTGTCTATACATGTATATGATTTTCAATTTATTCACGTTCTTGTTTTGGAATATAAATTTATGATTCATATATTTATCAATACATGCATTTCATTACATTTTTATCAAACAAATATATGTAATTACTTTTGAGAATATACATCATCTGATGTAATTATTTTTCATACTTATGTTTAAGCAATTTTAGTTCGCATGTGAAAATTAATTCTCAAAATATTCCATGTTTATATTCATTATTTATATATATAATTTTACATATATATATATATATATATTCTTTTTCATCATTACTTGTTTCTAAATGAATATATAATTCTTTTCAAAGCATGAAAACATTAAACTTAATATTTTCAATTTAATCAACGAAGATTTGTTTATTTTGAGAATATTACTTTTAAATTTCCGACATATTTTATATAGTATTGCTTTTAATGTTATAAATTAAGGGTAAATTTAATTTGAATCATAATTGTTCATTAGAGTAAAATTATATATATGTATATATTTTCAATGGTATTATTCTATGAAAATAATAATTTTAAAGTAACTATTACATACACCATTATTATAAATTCTTATATTTTATTTTCTCATAATAATTATAATAAACAAAAATTAAATGTCTATTATTACATGTGACATTTAATTTTCAATAACTATATTTTTATGTGAAAGGTTTATAATTTATTTAATATATGGTTATTTACTGAAATGATAATTTTTTACTTTTATCAAAGGATGAGTTTTATAAGATTAAATTAAATGAAAACTATTTTTTTGGATATTTTAATTACATGGATGTTAATTATATTATTTACAGACTATGGAAATGAAAAATGAAATGAGATTTGGTATTGAAAAATATAACTATTGATTTACCTATGAAAATAAATATTTATGTATTTATAAATGTGCATGTGTATTCAAATCATTATTATGATTTTAAATCAAACCCCCTAGTGGAAAATGTATATATGTAAAACAATCTAAAAAAGGTTTTATAAAAATGCTACGTAGAAATTATAAAAATAGGCGGTGGGGAGTGAAGAAATTCCTTACACAATTTGGTAGGCCCAAAGAAACCTTCAATGTTTAAGTAGGCCAAAATGATTTGTTTTTAAAAACATCCATAGTATTTTTTGAAAAACCACTGGTTTATTTTAAAGAATTGTCACGCTTAATTATTTTTTTTAAAAAAATATTGTTTTTAAAAGTATAACTATTTTCATAGGATTTAAATTATTTCCAAAAGCGTAAGTATTTTCAAAAGAATATATTTATATGATTCCAAATGTCTAAATATTTTCAAAGGAATTTTCAAAATCAATGTTTTCAAAGGATTTTTCAAAAGAGTTTTAAAAAATATATTATATTTTAAAAAGTGTTTTCAAAATTATGTTTTTAAAATTATATGTATTTTCAAATGTATTTTTAAAGGATTTTCCAAAACTATTTATTTTAAAATTATTTATCAATGCTTTTTTCAAATATATATTCAAAAATATTTTCAAAATTATTTCTAGATGCATTGTTCTAAAAGTGTATACGTATTTTCAAATAGGTTTTTCACTAGAAATTCAAAAACCCATTACAGGGAAATTTTTATTACCATATGTTTTTATAAAATGTTTTTAGGTTAATATAGAGTGTTTTTGGAGGTTAGCTCAACAAGGATCTATCACTAACAAAGTTTCATTACTGCCTTTATTTATTATTTTAACTTTGATAATATATAAAAGAGGTTATTTTCCTCCAAATACTAAACTGGAAAAGATCCGTAATTTTAAATGTCTGTATATTTTTCAGTTGATTTTAAATAAAAAATATATAGAATTTTTTTTATTAGATCTGGAAGTGTGAGTATGTGGCTATACATATCACACCCTAATTTTTCTTATGGGTGCTTCTAGACTTGGTTTCTTAGTTTAAGCTAAAGGGAAAGGCATCATATGGCATGGTATTTTCTCTTGGTTTTATCACATTTAGAGCGGTTTAGGATAGTGGTGAAAAAATGTCACATTGATACCTGGTCTTGTGCTTTCTTATTTTTGGTTTTTATGTCCAATAAATTTTTTCTTTTCTTCATATTCCTTATAGATGTGTACTTTATTTCTGAATTTTTCTCTATTGGGTATTCTACTTTTTTGGTTATTCATAAGACTTGTTCAGTTGTTTTGATGAACTTCACCTTATGGTGGTGCATCTTGGATGATGTCTAAGGTTGACCTGGGTTGGTTTGTTATAAAATTTTCTTTTATCAAAACCAAACCAGAATTGGTATACCACTACCTCATCTTGGTTCAGTGTCTATGGTAGAATGGATCTAGGAGTTTTTGGATCATAATTTATACATGGTGAGTAGGTTCTTGACCACTACCTTTCATTATGTCACTTGAATTACTATGGGAAGTCTGGATTTATTTTTTGTTTGAGGTTTTTCCATGTGTTGTGGTTTGGTGTAATGAATTATTATCACCATTGACATGAATTAGTCACCTTAGTGGTTATATTAGATTTTTGGTGTAAACCGAAATAGAAATCAAGTTGTGAAGTCAATTTAGATGGACTAAAAACCCATTCAGTGAATATACACTTGGTTTTTGAAGGGTTAAATGGGTTGTGATAGATTTAGAACATGGTCATCAACCAATTTTATGGTTTGATCATTAAACCACATCCGTTTTTATTTTTATTTTGAACCCATGATTCTTGGATTCTTTGAGCGACTTATATTAGTTGGAATATAATCATGATGGTATTTAGGATATGTTGATATCAAGAATCTGTTTGACTTTTTGTTATGGAATAACATTGTTGTGTCAGGATGGTATAACCAATTTATTGTGTGAAAATATATTTCTAGAAAATGATATTTGTTTGAAAAATTAATCTTTATTACTTTCCTGTAAAGTGATTTTTGATTTCTAGATCATGTTTTTTGAAATGGTTTTTTATTCATGAAATCCTAGAAAATGTTTTGATTTAAATGTGGTCAAATATTTTTCATGAAATAATTTCACAACTTTAGTTAATGTTTTAAATTATATTTAAGTGTTTTTGAAAGATATAGTAATTACCATGATGTTTTAAAAGGTGGTTTTTTGGGTTTAAGAAAAAAATTCCATTGTTTTTTAATTTAAATCAAGAAGATTAGATGGTTTTTGGTAGTGGAATAATAAAAAATATTTGGATTTAAAAAAACCTATATTAAAAATGAACATTATTTCATTTTTGAACATCAATTGTGGATAATGAGATTCAATTAATCATTTTAATGATTTTACTTGAATAGTGTGCAATGGTTTCATCTTGTAATTGTGGAATTTTAAATTTCTTCTCTATTGGAAAACTTTTCTAAGGTAATCAATGTTTTTTAATTATAAAATAATCACTTTGAAACTCATTTTCAAGTGATGTTTGGTCGTTTTAGAAATAAAAAGATTAAAAAAAAGTTTCTTTTTCTAAAGTGGGTTTGTTTTAAAACCTCTTTGAAAGTATTTACCTGATTTGATGAATTATATTTTTGTCCTAACCATTACATGTTTTTATGGGTTGATTAATATTTTTCGAATGGAATTTTAGGTTAGAGTTCAATTTTTTTTGTTGTTTGACTAAGCCTTTTAGGGAGGTTTTAAGTTGGGTGTGATGCTTTCCTAAATATTATCATTTTTTCCTAATTTCTCTTGTCTTAGACAGAATCTTATTGGGATTTTGAGAGTTTTATTCCCTCTATATGTTCTAATGATTTATTGTCTCGAGGTAAATCATGATAATGCAATTTCATGGTTTGACTAGAGTAGACGGGTGTTTAAAGAACATTTTTCATTATTTTATTATGTTCCTTAAGAAGATTGGAATATAGAATGTATATTTTGATTAATGTGTTGATCCCTTAAATTACACACTCTCTATTTTCTAATTGGTAATAGTTTTTAGATATCCTTATTTTTTTGTAATCATTGATGTATGATTTGGGGTGTTCTGTTGAGAGTATTGGTCATTTTATTCTTTTTCATGCATCATTTTTTTCATTTCACTCTTGGAAATTTAATTCATGGGATATATTTGTGGGTAATTATCTTAGATGGGTTTAATCTTGGTGTACAAGACTTGTAGAACCTTATGTATGTGTATATATTACATGATTTAGTTTCATGATTTGTTTGGTTGAGAAATCCAATGGTGATATGTTGTTATCGGGTGGATAATGGGGACCACCAGGTTGATATTTATGAACCTAAGTTACCAAAGAAACATTTTTATTACCCAAGACATGATCCATGTAATTTTATATTGAGGAAAGTATTTATTTTAAAAGACTCATGGCTATGTGGGATGTGGTATATCTAGTGTTATGGATTATTCCATCTTTATGATATTTGATGTCGATATTTTGGTCATTTCTTGGGGATGGTGTGTTTTCATAGGATTTATCAAATTTTTCATTGGTTGGTCGAACCTTATGGGAGAGGGTTCTTTCCTTTGGTTATAAGTTGAAATATTGGGGTTTTCCTTGGTTTGAAATGTGAAGTCTCAATTTTATTATCGATGCTATGTTTTTTTGGTGTAGTATCTTGGGGTTGTACCACTTTAGATTGAATCTAAATAGTTTGGAAACTTATTTTGGGTCTCTATTTTACTTAAAGACTCATATTGGATAATATAGGATCAAAAAAACTTTTAAAGTATGGAAGTGAGTTTAATTTTTGCTGTAATGTTTTTCATGTTATGCCCAGTTTTTCTTCACTATGTTTCCATGAAGTCTCAATCATTGGGTTGGGATTTTTCTTGGTGATAGAAAATGTGTGATGCATTATTTATTTTACCAATTGAACCTTAATGAGAAGTATCTGTCTCACTACTACCATGGGTTGATTACAGTTGAACATGCACTCAGAACATCATGACAACAGTCCCTCAAATTGAAATAACTATTAAACCATGAGAAGGTATTTACCGACCAAGGATGTGGTTAATAAAAAAATTAAGGGTACATATAGAACCTTTTTAAATAAATTAAAATGGTTGTGTTTGAGCCTCTAATGTTCTTGTGTATTCATCTTAGGATCAAGTTGATTCTTCCTTATGTATTCAAAGGTAGTTGTTTGTTTTAGTTATATGAGAATGAATTTATGAGCCATGAAATTAGTTCTATTTAATCCTATAACTATGGGATTATCGTGATGTGTCAGGATTTGATACATCTATGTTAGTTAATAGAGTGAGTCTTCCAATTGCAGACATTATGTCATGACGTCGATCATGTTAGAATAGTAAAACTAAACACCACAAACCAACTAGTTTGGAATAAAATTATCTATTACATTATTGAAGCTGTATAAATAATCCATGGAATTTGGAAATAGACCATCACCAACTCCTAGTGTGGAAGTAGATTAAAGAATTACTGAAACCACACTCCATGATCCGGTGATAAAAATATTAACTTTACATTTATGGATTTGATACAGATAAATGTGAAACAATTCCTTTCCATAAAAACCGTAAAAAAATGAAATGTAAATATAGGATCACTTATATACGCATAGACCTTTTTTTATTATAGTTTTAAATAATTAGTAAAAAATATTATATAAACTACACTTGTGACTTCAGGAGAGTAATTTTTCCACTATGATCAATTTTTTATTTTCCATATTAGGTATTAAATATTTCCCAATTTTTTTCACACATGAAACCAATCTAGAAAAAAATCATTTATCATTATTATTCATAACTTTGGGAAAAGAAAAAATAATAGGGGTGAGCTCAAATTCTTAGTTAAGGAAAACATAAGCATTAAAAATTGATTGTTATCGTTGAGAGTGAAATTAGAATATGGGTATGATGAAATAATCATAGTTCATGATAATAATATAAGGGAATTCAAACCCATCAATACCTAGATCACAAAAGAAGGAATTAATATTTAACAAACCCAATATTAATTATAATTAATAACCATGATCCATGTGATATCAATTTTAATCAATGGAATAATTAAAACCCCATTTCTTTTCACCCAGAATAAGTAACAATTATTTAAACATAAACCCTGTTAGTGTATGTTGTGAAATCATAAGATTTATATAAAAACCATTGATATAATAATTGAATCATGTATTTTATTTATGAAATCATTTTCCATATCACTATTAGAAATGGAATAAATATACAACAAACTTATGTACCCAATACATAAAAGGACTATCATAAACCCACCCATCCTTGGTTTATAAGGGAACCACATATCCTTGGTTAAAAATGTAAACATACAGACTTATTTTATAATAGAACCAACGATATTTAGTCTATAATGGAACTACCCATCATCATAAACAATTTCTATGAACCATTACCTGAATAAAGTACACAAATATTTCATCCCATCATTATTCTCATAGAAATATTAATTATTTATTTCATAACTTGATTATATAATGGAAAATAAATGTGTTCCATTTCAATCTAATTGAAATTGTCCTAATATATCCAAAGAAAGAATGATATCTTTATCATAATAAAATAACCCCAATGCGGAATAAGTAACATCAAGGTTTTTTGACATGGATAAATAGAAATACCATTAAAATATCATAAACAATTATTGATGAAACTACGCTTTAATTTTTAAAATCGGTTTTAAGAACTAAAAATTCATAAAATATTGTAAAAAATGAATCAAATCACCTCGTGTAGGTAGTTGTTATCACATACAAATGAAAAACATTATTATTATTTAATGGGTTGAAAGTTAAAAAATTATATGATGCTTTATCTATTTTGAACGATAAATATTTTATGAGTATAATATATATACCTTATATCCATCATTATAATAATCCATGAGAGACTGTGATGGAAAATTAATTTCATTAGTTTGTGAGGCGGTAGTCTTCGATACATAAAAATGATGGTTTTATTTCCCATTTGATGGAAGTGCGTATGGAAATTGGTTGTTCCATTAACATAACAATATATTAGTATATGTAATATACTAGTGTTATTATTTCTCTATGGATGAATAATATTTGATGGAGGTGGAATAAGAAATAAACCAAAAATTATTGAAAATAATAGTTATATCAATGTTTTACAACTTATAATCAAATTTTCCCTTATATTATAGTTTAACCATTCGTTAACCCTTTTGATAATTACAGTTATATAAATGTTTTTACACATAAGGGGTTAATATGGTCACTATATAAAGGAAAAATGGAACATAAATGTACCATGATTGATTCAACAAAACATATCCCATTAACTTGGTTGTAGATAATATATTTGGAATTTTGAAACATTTAATAAAATATTATTTATTTTAAATGACATTAATGTCAATTTGGAAACTATTCATTTAATTTGAATTTTTTAAACTAAAAGACTAAAATTTAATTTTAATAAATTGAATCAACACCTATATAATATTTAATTTTTATCTTTAAAAATTCTTTAACATAAAACACTACTAAAATAATATTATTTTTATAAATTTTAAAATCATTTTCATGATTTTTCTACTGCTTGTACAAACACTGTTTCAGAGTTGCATATGCATTAAAGGTAATAATTTAATTAAAATAAATTAAAATAAATTATCACTATAAAAATAAAATTTTATTTAAAATTAATATTTAAAACTAAACATATACTCTATTTATATCTATTTCAGAAAATTAGAGATAATAAAACAAAGTGAATGAAATTTTCAACTTTTGTTTATATAAAATAATATAAAGGTTCAAATTCATGGTGAAATGGAAAAATGCCATATATTAATCTTTTAGATGGTTATGGATAATATATACTCATCCAATGAAAATAATACAAGTGTTAGGGTAATTATTCCGTCTTTATCATTTTATTTTTAACCTTAATTACCCAATTCTCCCTTTAAAGTGGTGACATAATTTCTAAAGTTACTATTAATAATATCAAAAAATTAAAGGGAAAAATTTATCAAATTTGGATTCACCGATTAAAAATATTTAATCCATTGTGGATATTAAATTTCTATAATTGGAAGAAAATACTTATAATATAAATGCGAAAAATATAATGAAAAATAGTTTTTATAAAAATGGATTTTTAAGTGGAAAAATGTTACTATACCAAAATCAAGTATAATAATGATTAGAATGAATTTAACAAGATTATATCTTACTAAATAATACTTATTCTACTTTGAGATATAATTTTAATAGTAATTATACTTTTAAATGAAAGGAAAATGATAGTTTTATAAAAAAAATTATTTTTCAGGTTTCACTGAAAAATAAAAATTTTCAGGAAAATTATAAAATTCCACCCAAAGGAAATTATTATATGATTATTTAAAAAATGATAAATTTTTTATAAAATAAAATTTTAAAATTTTGAGAAATTAATTATAATTATTTTCTCACCAAAGTCAATAAAACCCAATTTTGAATAAAATCTGTTTTTGAAGAATAAAATAGATTTTATTAAAATTAAGTGATTATTTCATCATAATTAATAAATAAAATTATATTTATTTAGAGAATTTTATTTATTTTATAAACTATTTAATCCTATTCATACATTCTAATTTAACGACTATGTTGTAATAGTCATAAAATAATAGTTTATGGTTCATTTATGTAGAGTGTTTCATATATTTTTTTCAATTGAACATACTCATACTTTTAAAATATAAGTATATTAATTCCCCCCCCCCTTTAGTAAATTTAATCCTTACAATTTTATCTTTTTATATGTAATTAAGGGTATGGAATTTGATTTTTTGTGGAAACCCAGATCATAAAAATGGGTCATAAAACTTCCTCTTAAAAAGAGGGAAATGGAAATAATGAGGTCATCTAGAATAACACATAAATAGGGTCCTTGAAGAAAAAAATTGGTTCTAAGTAAAAAATATAGACATTAAAGAAAACTCTAATGACCAAGGAAATAAAAAGAGTGACCGAGAACATGGTAAGGAGAAATTTCATGACCAATATATCATAAATATGTGAATGGTAATGAGACTATCAATTAATAAGAAATAAAGGTAATGGTATTACATTTTTATTTCAATATATTTTCCCTAGAGTTGAGTAATTAATTTTATATCTAGAATAAAAGAATAAATAAATATACTTATGTAACACCCCAGGATTTCAGAGTGTGTTATTTCTTAAAAATAATTCAATAATTTGCACTACACGCAACACCGAGTTCAATCACACCATTAAAAGAGGTCATGAATAGTATTAACTACATTTTGAACTTTATATAATCCTTATAATTTTAGAATCCCTATTATGAGTTTCTTAGTCATAATGCAAGAACAAATTCATTTTTAGTATTTCACTTTTATCAACTTCTAATAGTGAAACCTTTTTAAATACAATATTTTAAACTTTTTTACTAAATGGAGACATCAAAAAATTTAAAATGAAACATCCCAAGCGTCCACGGTACGCTTTCCTTTGGATAAAACAGTAGCGTGTGTTGTACGCAACTTCGAGTTCTAACACACCGTAACCAATCAAACTAGTTGTTATGAATAGTAATACCTACTTTTTGAAGTTATATATATTTTATATTTTAAAATGGACTTCATTTTTGGATTCGGAATATCAAATTTAGCCTAAGGTGAAATTTTGGTACTTTTCGGATAACTTTCATATTTTGATGAATAGTGAAAATTACTAAATTTTAATTAAAAACAACTTTTTTAATCAAAATAATTAATAGTGATAAATTATGAATTTGAGTGGTTTTAAAGTATATTTAGAATATATTTTTACTATTTAATATAATGTTGGTCATTGGACATAATTTTACAATTAAACCGAACATAAACAAGTGTCAATCTTTTGATAGTTATTATCTCTTAAAAACACGCTTTTTGTTTTGACAGCGGGAATTAATTTTAAATTAATTTCTGCCACTTCTGTGTTTTGAATTTAGGAAAATGGATTCCATATTTGCAATCAGGATGTTCAAATTGTGTAAATAGGTAACTTTTATTTTTAGACATTTTGAATAATTACTGCGGTAAATATTTTATTTACCATGGTTAAGGGTAAATCCGGTAAATAAGGGTTAAAAAATAATATTATAATAATACTAAATTACCCTAAAACGTGTCTTAACCCTATTGGTTGATACATGGTCGACCATGGGCATCTTTGTGTCAATTTTGGGACCCCATGGATCCACTTGTAAGTGATAATGACACTTTATTTTAATTAAGTCAAAATGAATACAAAAATGACACAAGCATATATCTTTTAGAAAAGTAATTGTTACATAGGGTTATATAAGTTGGATTTTAGATTATAAAAATTCATTAGAAAGATAAAAAGATTTCCTACATAATGATATTTTATTTATAATTTTTAGACATTAAATAATTTATTTTATTTATGACACAATGATGATGAAGTAATTACTATAATAGTGAAAAATTAAAATAATTGATATTATAAATACCCAAATAAATATAATATGAAACTTTTAATGAATTAAACTAATTTTCTAGGATAATATGATATATTAGGATTGATTTAATTGACTTTTTTCGAAGTAATCAATCTGTTATGAGTTTCACAAAAATCAACTATTGAATAGTGTCAAAATTGACATAAAAGAGTTCTTAAAACAAATATTATATTATTAATTGATATTAAATTCCTAAAAATCTAAGGTTCGGCCAAAAGACTTATATCATGATAGGTTCATCATTAATGGACCACTTGGGGGTCGCTTGGATGTATATAGTAAGTTTATTAACCATATTATATAAAAATACAAAGAGACATTGTAAAAGTGAAACTAATTAACTTAGAGTTGATACTTAAATATAAGGTTAATATAAGTACCCAAACCTGTCTAAATTCTATTGGTTGAGTGTTTTTCGACCTATCCCCACCTTAACCTTTGAATAATCAACTTTGGAGCCTTTAGAAACCGAATATGTTTTTAATATAAATTAATATTTCTAGCTTTTCCAAAGGTGCCCCTCACCCCTCTTATAAAAGGGCACTCCTCCTTCTCATTTCTTCACACCTTCAAAGCCTTTTGGTTCGGCCAAACTCTGCCCAAATACTCTCCCAACATCCCTCACTACAACCTAGAGGCCTTAGTTTGATCAGAAAGCCAACCTAAGGAGCCCTTTTGATCAAATCAAAAGGAAGAACCCGAAGAAGAGGTAATGATTTCACCACCCTTTTCTAAGTTCATTTCTTCTTCCACTTCTTCTTCCTTTGTTCTTACCATTCTGAAATAATAACTCCAGTATCTCACATATACTGTGATGTTATTATAAATATGGTACAATCATATTCAGTATTCTATCCACCCTTTGAATAACATGTCACCATACGTGCGTACGTACGGCTTACCGTCTCCACGTCGTGGTGTAATTGTTATTCAATATAATATTATTTGGATGGGTATAATAATGATGTGTAACTCATGTAAATAATAAATATAACATGTTAATGATTCTGTATATATGATATACCATCCATTTATATATTATTTTAATATCAAAAGAATGATATTGTCGCTCGTGCGTACGTACGGACTACCGTCTCCACGAACGCGATGAGATTCATTCTCCATCGTATCCATTCAAGTATAATTATCATTTGATGATTTAAAAATGATGTTTAAGGACTATATATCATTCTGGATATGAATAAGATACAACAACCATGGCTTATGTAACAAAACATATAAAAGAAAATGAGTAAGTTAACTCCCGAAACGACGATAATTCTAAGATATTATTAACAAATCAATGTTAAAAGATCATATATGATATCATATTAATATATATGATTCTTGTATAATTTAATAACAACTATTTCACCATTATACAGGAGGTCAACCTACCCCAACCAAGGAAAAGTACAAGGTAAGGGTTATTTCACAATCTCTTCATTATCCGAGGTTGTATTATACGTAATAATCTACTGGGACCTCTTTATCATCCACATCCATGTTTCTTCGAAATGTATTTCAAAAAATTTTTACTATTTACAAGAATATGGGTTAAATTCATTTATACCCTTGTTTGACTTTTTATAAGAGGTTTATAAAGGAATCTTTCCGTCGTTTTCAAAACAGGGTCCTTTTTAACCTTTTCGATAGAATTAAGGTAAGAATGTCTTTTTTAAAACTTAAACAGTAGGTGCGGTTATTCTCTACTGTTATTACTCCTTTGAAGCTTCCCTTACATGATTATAAGGATATTTTCAAAATAAAGGTTTTCTTTTATAATTATGTGATTTTTAAATGATTTCAAAAAAAGAGATATTTCTCTCAAATATATGAAAATCCAGTGCAAATGTATACGTATTTAACGCAAGCTTAAAAAAGTTTTCAGAAAACCCGACTCTCGAGTGTGGTAGACAGGAAGGGATTGGGAGTGGACCCATCATGGCCTGTAATTAATCGAGTAGTCTCAGAATTAGTTATTTTGTATTCAGAAGCTTGCATAATGTTTTCAGAAAAACACTGGAGTATATTTTAGCAATTTTAAACGTAAGTATCTTCTAAAAAAATTGCATCGGTAGGTCTCATGAGACAAACTAGTGTCTTGGCACAAGGCCTTGACAAAATCTTATTTGTAGTCTTGGCACGAGGCCTTGGCTATGTGGTTATGATAGTCTGGCATTATGCATTCCAACATTATGAAAGTGGTTATTGATTTTTGCATGTGATTATTCGATTAGTAGAATATCCATGTGAATAAGTAAATGGAATTATTTCATTTTATTTATGCCATACCATGTTGAAAGTTCATGCTTGAAAGGATTTTGTTTTAGTTATACATTGCCTTAAAAGTTTATTCTTATTTATGAAAGTTTCCGCTATTTTGTTATCCTTACTGGGCATTTGAGCTCACCCCTTTTATATGTTTTATTTTTTCCAGGAAGTGAAGAAGTAAATTATGAATGACCTACAGGGATATTATGTGGGGATATGAGTGTGGATTATGGAGACATTATGTTGTTGTAGTAGTTTTTCATTTTATGATGTAATGTAAAACCTATGAATATATCTAGTGTTTCCAAGGCTACTAAACCAATCGGTCTTTCGAGATTTGATCTTTCTTGTGATCATGCCAATGTTATGTAATTAATGCACCGACTCTGGGTAGCTGGGGTCGGGGCGTTACAGTTGGTATCAGAGGAAGTTTAGTACAAACCTTGGAAACTAGATTTAGATAAACTCTGATTAGAGCACGTAGACCTAAGATGAACTTTGAGGATTAGTATAGAAGAACTTCCTAGAATTTTGGTATTGTAGAGATTTTGTGAGTTTTCCAAGCAATACATCCATGTCTGGATACGAGCAGGTAGAGGCGGCTCTGGCACAGATGTACCTAGGGGTAAAACCCGAAAACACCGCTTTGAGCTAGACTCGAACGGGAACTGGTGCACGACAACGGGCCTTGCTGCACTCTTGGTTACGACACTCCCGGGGGATATGCTTAGGATAACTCTCATTTTCTTTACAAATCATTATGAAGGGTTTATGAGTATATACTTCCTCAAAGAAAACATTTTTATGATTATGGATTATATCCATAAATAGTTCAATTTATGTTAAGTGTTTTAGAAGTATGGGATTATGTGTTTTGATTCATAAACTGATCTAGTTTATGCCATGGTATAGAAATGGCGCCCAGTAGAAGGAATGAGAACTCCAGAAATGCACATGATCCAAAGAGAAGGAAGGATCATATCTTTCATGGTCTTAAGCTAGAATTTATAAGAGAAATAGTCTCCCATATATTATCATCATATGAAGAAATAATATCATGTGTTGATAAGATAAGTAAAGAGTTTACTGAGTCCTATGGCTTTGAAGGGAAGCAAGAGAATAAAAGGATGGAAGAGAGAAAAATGGATAAAGGGAAGAGGGAAAAGAAGAATTTTCCCATATGTGGTAACTGTGGAAAGAAACACCCTGGAAATTGCCTGAAAGGAATGGGAGTTTGTTATAAGTGTGGAGGAAAAGGGCACAAAGTACATGACTGCAAGGGTAAGAAAATGGTTTCAAATGTACAATGCTTCATTTGCAAGGAGTTTGGACACTACGAGAACCTATGTCCCAGTCATCAGACTATGCCGCAAATGATGTTATTGTATAATAATCAAGTTATGATACTACCACAGATGAAGAGGAATGATTAGAGTTCTTATGTTGATTATGTCAATTGAGCTTTGTATCAACAATGTACTTGTTATAATAATTATGGAGTATATAAGGATTGTACTGCAGTACTATTTCATTAAGGACTTGATATTGTGTGGAACAAAGAAAAGTGACTCATTAGCAGGATAGATTTTTGGAAAATATATGGTTGAGAGAATGATAAACCATAATATAGTTCTGATACTGAGGTAGTGATTTTGGAATAATATGTGATTGTTTTGGATAAATTATATTGGATATTCTTGACTACCTTGGAACTGATTAATGATTTGTATATTCCATCATTGTTGGGGTTTAAAACATTTTTGGATTAATGAAGTATATCCAGCATTCTATATGGAATAAGGGAGCATGAATGTAATCAATAAGGAATATGGTAATATATGATGAAGGTATTCATATGCTATTACGGGGTAAAAAGGATCTATATTATGTTTACCTTCCTTATGAATGTTGGACTGTGAGTTTGGACAGAAGTATTTTGGATAGTTCTAGTTTGGATTATTTTGGATTGCCATAAAAGGACAACCCGGAGGTCGGGCAGCAACCCGTCGCGTCCGGCAAGGCTGCGAGACTTGAACCCGCAACCAAAGGGCGACAAGGGTGTATCACCTACCACTATCCCACGAGATGTCCTGGATTAACTAAAGTAGTTTTTTAAAAGATCTGGTAGATGAATTATAAATTCGTTTATTTTGGAACCCTCTATGAATAGTATAAATAGAATTTGTTTTACGAGTGAATGATGAGTTTTGGTAGAAATTTATTAATGGATAAAACTCTAATTATAAACTAAGTATATCTCCTTATTATCTTATCCAATCTCATAAATAAATTCCTCAACATTAATAATAGAAACTTAGAACAAAAATGTTGTCCTAGATGGTACCTTAAATCATCAAAAATTTATGGCTTTGGGATTGTTGGCCTTTTCATAGCCATGTTCTCTACCACTCTCCATCAGATAATTGATGGATAAATTTTTCTTCCATATCCATATTTTCTTACATGGAACCCTAGTATGTGTTATTTTCGGTAATCTTCATACTTTCGACTCTTTATTTTAAATAGAGGCCTCGTTAATTCATTTTTCGATGTGGGATTTCAACTAAGATATTTTGAAACGTCAAAAATGTGTTATCCCAATACCCTATATTTTGTTGAACTGATGGTACTTCAAATGATCATAGATTGATGAGTTTAAGGACCTCAATTATACACTTGTTTGTGATTGATGACCTCAATCACTACCTATAAATATTTACATTTTTCCTCCGATTATATGTCTCTAATTGCCACCAATGTTCTCCTAATCGAGATCATAATTTGGTGGTGACCCTTTAATTTCTCTTTTCCTCATATTAAGACTAAATTTTAGTAACCCAATTTCCAATGTGGGTTTTCCCACAAATATATTTTCTACTTTCAACCTTTTATCTTCGAAGAACAATTTCAAATTGCGAGGACGCAATTTATTGAAGGAGGGGAGAATGTAACACCCCAGGATTTCAGAGTGTGTTATTTCTTAAAAATAATTCAATAACTTGCACTACACGCAACACCGAGTTCAATCACACCATTAAAAGAGGTCATGAATAGTATTAACTACATTTTTAACTTTATATAATCCTTATAATTTTAGAATCCCTATTATGAGTTTCTTAGTCATAATGCAAGAAGAAATTCATTTTCAGTATTTCACTTTTATCAACTTCTAATAGTGAAACCTTTTTAAATACAATATTTTAAACTTTTTTACTAAATGGAGACATCAAAAAATTTAAAATGAAACATCCCAAGCGTCCACGGTACGCTTTCCTTTGGATAAAACAGTAGCGTGTGTTGTACGCAACTTCGAGTTCTAACACACCGTAACCAATCAAACTAGTTGTTATGAATTGTAATACCTACTTTTTGAAGTTATATATATTTTATATTTTAAAATGGACTTCATTTTTGGATTCGGAATATCAAATTTAGCCTAAGGTGAAATTTTGGTACTTTTCGGATAACTTTCATATTTTGATGAATAGTGAAAATTACTAAATTTTAATTAAAAACAACTTTTTTAATCAAAATAATTAATAGTGATAAATTATGAATTTGAGTGGTTTTAAAGTATATTTAGAATATATTTTTACTATTTAATATAATGTTGGTCATTGGACATAATTTTACAATTAAACCGAACATAAACAAGTGTCAATCTTTTGATAGTTATTATCTCTTAAAAACACGCTTTTTGTTTTGACAGCGGGAATTAATTTTAAATTAATTTCTGCCACTTCTGTGTTTTGAATTTAGGAAAATGGATTCCATATTTGGAATCAGGATGTTCAAATTGTGTAAATAGGTATCTTTTATTTTTAGACATTTTGAATAATTACTGCGGTAAATATTTTATTTACCATGGTTAAGGGTAAATCCGGTAAATAAGGGTTAAAAAATAATATTATAATAATACTAAATTACCCTAAAACGTGTCTTAACCCTATTGGTTGATACATGGTCGACCATGGGCATCTTTGTGTCAATTTTGGGACCCCATGGATCCACTTGTAAGTGATAATGACACTTTATTTTAATTAAGTCAAAATGAATACAAAAATGACACAAGCATATATCTTTTAGCAAAGTAATTGTTACATAGGGTTATATAAGTTGGATTTTAGATTATAAAAATTAATTAGAAAGATAAAAAGATTTCCTACATAATGATATTTTATTTATAATTTTTAGACATTAAATAAGTTATTTTATTTATGACACAATGATGATGCAGTAATTACTATAATAGTGAAAAATTAAAATAATTGATATTATAAATACCCAAATAAATATAATATGAAACTTTTAATGAATTAAACTAATTTTCTAGGATAATATGATATATTAGGATTGATTTAATTGACTTTTTTCTAAGTAATCAATCTGTTATGAGTTTCACAAAAATCAACTATTGAATAGTGTCAAAATTGACATAAAAGAGTTCTTAAAACAAATATTATATTATTAATTGATATTAAATTCCTAAAAATCTAAGGTTCGGCCAAAAGACTTATATCATGATAGGTTCATCATTAATGGACCACTTGGGGGTCGCTTGTATGTATATAGTAAGTTTATTAACCATATTATATAAAAATACAAAGAGACATTGTAAAAGTGAAACTAATTAACTTAGAGTTGATACTTAAATATAAGGTTAATATAAGTACCCAAACCTGTCTAAATTCTATTGGTTGAGTGTTTTTCTACCTATCCCCACCTTAACCTTTGAATAATCAACTTTGGAGCCTTTAGAAACCGAATATGTTTTTAATATAAATTAATATTTCTAGCTTTTCCAAAGGTGCCCCTCACCCCTCTTATAAAAGGGCACTCCTCCTTCTCATTTCTTCACACCTTCAAAGCCTTTTGGTTCGGCCAAACTCTGCCCAAATACTCTCCCAACATCCCTCACTACAACCTAGAGGCCTTAGTTTGATCAGAAAGCCAACCTAAGGAGCCCTTTTGATCAAATCAAAAGGAAGAACCCGAAGAAGAGGTAATGATTTCACCACCCTTTTCTAAGTTCATTTCTTCTTCCACTTCTTCTTCCTTTGTTCTTACCATTCTGAGATAATAACTCCAGTATCTCACATATACTGTGATGTTATTTTAAATATGGTACAATCATATTCAGTATTCTATCCACCCTTTGAATAACATGTCACCATACGTGCGTACGTACGGCTTACCGTCTCCACGTCGTGGTGTAATTGTTATTCAATATAATATTATTTGGATGGGTATAACAATGATGTGTAACTCATGTAAATAATAAATATAACATGTTAATGATTCTGTATATATGATATACCATCCATTTATATATTATTTTAATATCAAAAGAATGATATTGTCGCTCGTGCGTACGTACGGACTACCGTCTCCACGAACGCGATGAGATTCATTCTCCATCGTATCCATTCAAGTATAATTATCATTTGATGATTTAAAAATGATGTTTAAGGACTGTATATCATTCTGGATATGAATAAGATACAACAACCATGGCTTATGTAACAAAACATATAAAAGAAAATGAGTAAGTTAACTCCCGAAACGACGATAATTCTAAGATATTATTAACAAATCAATGTTAAAAGATCATATATGATATCATATTAATATATATGATTCTTGTATAATTTAATAACAACTATTTCACCATTATACAGGAGGTTAACCTACCCCAACCAAGGAAAAGTACAAGGTAAGGGTTATTTCACAATCTCTTCATTATCCGAGGTTGTATTATACGTAATAATCTACTGGGACCTCTTTATCATCCACATCCATGTTTCTTAGAAATGTATTTCAAAACATTTTTACTATTTACAAGAATATGGGTTAAAGTCATTTATACCCTTGTTTGACTTTTTATAAGAGGTTTATAAAGGAATCTTTCCGTCGTTTTCAAAACAAGGTCCTTTTTAACCTTTTCGATAGAATTAAGGTAAGAATGTCTTTTTTAAAACTTAAACAGTAGGTGCGGTTATTCTCTACTGTTATTACTCGTTTGAAGCTTCCCTTACATGATTATAAGGATATTTTCAAAATAAAGGTTTTCTTTTATAATTATGTGATTTTTAAATGATTTCAAAAAAAGAGATATTTCTCTCAAATATATGAAAATCCAGTGCAAATGTATACGTATTTAACGCAAGCTTAAAAATGTTTTCAGAAAACCCGACTCTCGAGTGTGGTAGACATGAAGGGATTGGGAGTGGACCCATCATGGCCTGTAATTAATCGAGTAGTCTCAGAATTAGTTATTTTGTTTTCAGAAGCTTGCATAATGTTTTCAGAAAAACACTGGAGTATATTTTAGCAATTTTAAACGTAAGTATCTTCTAAAAAAATTGCATCGGTAGGTCTCATGAGACAAACTAGTGTCTTGGCACAAGGCCTTGACAAAATCTTATTTGTAGTCTTGGCACGAGGCCTTGGCTATGTGGTTATGATAGTCTGGCATTATGCATTCCAACATTATGAAAGTGGTTATTGATTTTTGCATGTGATTATTCGATTAGTAGAATATCCATGTGAATAAGTAAATGGAATTATTTCATTTTATTTATGCCATACCATGTTGAAAGTTCATGCTTGAAAGGATTTTGTTTTAGTTATACATTGCCTTAAAAGTTTATTCTTATTTATGAAAGTTTCCGCTATTTTGTTATCCTTACTGGGCATTTGAGCTCACCCCTTTTATATGTTTTATTTTTCCCAGGAAGTGAAGAAGTAAATTATGAATGACCTACAGGGATATTATGTGGGGATATGAGTGTGGATTATGGAGACATTATGTTGTTGTAGTAGTTTTTCATTTTATGATGTAATGTAAAACCTATGAATATATCTAGTGTTTCCAAGGCTACTAAACCAATCGGTCTTTCGAGATTTGATCTTTCTTGTGATCATGCCAATGTTATGTAATTAATGCACCGACTCTGGGTAGCTGGGGTCGGGGCGTTACAGTTGGTATCAGAGGAAGTTTAGTACAAACCTTGGAAACTAGATTTAGATAAACTCTGATTAGAGCACGTAGACCTAAGATGAACTTTTAGGATTAGTATAGAAGAACTTCCTAGAATTTTGGTATTGTAGAGATTTTGTGAGTTTTCCAAGCAATACATCCATGTCTGGATACGAGCAGGTAGAGGCGGCTCTGGCACAGATGTACCTAGGGGTAAAACCCGAAAACACCGCTTTGAGCTAGACTCGAACGGGAACTGGTGCACGACAACGGGCCTTGCTGCACTCTTGGTTACGACACTCCCGGGGGATATGCTTAGGATAACTCTCATTTTCTTTACAAATCATTATGAAGGGTTTATGAGTATATACTTCCTCAAAGAAAACATTTTTATGATTATGGATTATATCCATAAATAGTTCAATTTATGTTAAGTGTTTTATAAGTATGGGATTATGTGTTTTGATTCATAAACTGATCTAGTTTATGCCATGGTATAGAAATGGCGCCCAGTAGAAGGAATGAGAACTCCAGAAATGCACATGATCCAAAGAGAAGGAAGGATCATATCTTTCATGGTCTTAAGCTAGAATTTATAAGAGAAATAGTCTCCCATGTATTATCATCATATGAAGAAATAATATCATGTGTTGATAAGATAAGTAAAGAGTTTACTGAGTCCTATGGCTTTGAAGGGAAGCAAGAGAATAAAAGGATGGAAGAGAGAAAAATGGATAAAGGGAAGAGGGAAAAGAAGAATTTTCCCATATGTGGTAACTGTGGAAAGAAACACCCTGGAAATTGCCTGAAAGGAATGGGAGTTTGTTATAAGTGTGGAGGAAAAGGGCACAAAGTACATGACTGCAAGGGTAAGAAAATGGTTTCAAATGTACAATGCTTCATTTGCAAGGAGTTTGGACACTACGAGAACCTATGTCCCAGTCATCAGACTATGCCGCAAATGATGTTATTGGATAATAATCAAGTTATGATACTACCACAGATGAAGAGGAATGATTAGAGTTCTTATGTTGATTATGTCAATTGAGCTTTGTATCAACAATGTACTTGTTATAATAATTATGGAGTATATAAGGATTGTACTGCAGTACTATTTCATTAAGGACTTGATATTGTGTGGAACAAAGAAAAGTGACTCATTAGCAGGATAGATTTTTGGAAAATATATGGTTGAGAGAATGATAAACCATAATATAGTTCTGATACTGAGGTAGTGATTTTGGAATAATATGTGATTGTTTTGGATAAATTATATTGGATATTCTTGACTACCTTGGAACTGATTAATGATTTGTATATTCCATCATTGTTGGGGTTTAAAACATTTTTGGATTAATGAAGTATATCCATCATTCTATATGGAATAAGGGAGCATGAATGTAATCAATATGGAATATGGTAATACATGATGAAGGTATTCATATGCTATTATGGGGTAAAAAGGATCTATATTATGTTTACCTTCCTTATGAATGTTGGACTGTGAGTTTGGACAGAAGTATTTTGGATAGTTCTAGTTTGGATTATTTTGGATTGCCATAAAAGGACAACCCGGAGGTCGGGCAGCAACCCGTCGCGTCCGGCAAGGCTGCGAGACTTAAACCCGCAACCAAAGGGCGACAAGGGTGTATCACCTACCACTATCCCACGAGATGTCCTGGATTAAATAAAGTAGTTTTTTAAAAGATCTGGTAGATGAATTATAAATTCGTTTATTTTGGAACCCTCTATGAATAGTATAAATAGAATTTGTTTTACGAGTGAATGATGAGTTTTGGTAGAAATTTATTAATGGATAAAACTCTAATTATAAACTAAGTATATCTCCTTATTATCTTATCCAATCTCATAAATAAATTCCTCAACATTAATAATAGAAACTTAGAACAAAAATGTTGTCCTAGATGGTACCTTAAATCATCAAAAATTTATGGCTTTGGGATTGTTGGCCTTTTCATAGCCATGTTCTCTACCACTCTCCATCAGATAATTGATGGCTAGATTTTTCTTCCATATCCATATTTTCTTACATGGAACCCTAGTATGTGTTATTTTCGGTAATCTTCATACTTTCGACTCTTTATTTTAAATAGAGGCCTCGTTAATTCATTTTTCGATGTGGGATTTCAACTAAGATATTTTGAAACGTCAAAAATGTGTTATCCCAATACCCTATATTTTGTTGAACCGATGGTACTTCAAATCATCATAGATTGATGAGTTTAAGGACCTCAATTATACACTTGTTTGTGATTGATGACCTCAATCACTACCTATAAATATTTACATTTTTCCTCCGATTATATGTCTCTAATTGCCACCAATGTTCTCCTAATCGAGATCATAATTTGGTGGTGACCCTTTAATTTCTCTTTTCCTCATATTAAGACTAAATTTTAGTAACCCAATTTCCAATGTGGGTTTTCCCACAAATATATTTTCTACTTTCAACCTTTTATCTTCGAAGAACAATTTCAAATTGCGAGGACGCAATTTATTGAAGGAGGGGAGAATGTAACACCCCAGGATTTCAGAGTGTGTTATTTCTTAAAAATAATTCAATAACTTGCACTACACGCAACACCGAGTTCAATCACACCATTAAAAGAGGTCATGAATAGTATTAACTACATTTTTAACTTTATATAATCCTTATAATTTTAGAATCCCTATTATGAGTTTCTTAGTCATAATGCAAGAACAAATTCATTTTCAGTATTTCACTTTTATCAACTTCTAATAGTGAAACCTTTTTAAATACAATATTTTAAACTTTTTTACTAAATGGAGACATCAAAAAATTTAAAATGAAACATCCCAAGCGTCCACGGTACGCTTTCCTTTGGATAAAACAGTAGCGTGTGTTGTACGCAACTTCGAGTTCTAACACACCGTAACCAATCAAACTAGTTGTTATGAATAGTAATACCTACTTTTTGAAGTTATATATATTTTATATTTTAAAATGGACTTCATTTTTGGATTCGGAATATCAAATTTAGCCTAAGGTGAAATTTTGGTACTTTTTGGATAACTTTCATATTTTGATGAATAGTGAAAATTACTAAATTTTAATTAAAAACAACTTTTTTAATCAAAATAATTAATAGTGATAAATTATGAATTTGAGTGGTTTTAAAGTATATTTAGAATATATTTTTACTATTTAATATAATGTTGGTCATTGGACATAATTTTACAATTAAACCGAACATAAACAAGTGTCAATCTTTTGATAGTTATTATCTCTTAAAAACACGCTTTTTGTTTTGACAGTGGGAATTAATTTTAAATTAATTTCTGCCACTTCTGTGTTTTGAATTTAGGAAAATGGATTCCATATTTGGAATCAGGATGTTCAAATTGTGTAAATAGGTATCTTTTATTTTTAGACATTTTGAATAATTACTGCGGTAAATATTTTATTTACCATGGTTAAGGGTAAATCCGGTAAATAAGGGTTAACAAATAATATTATAATAATACTAAATTACCCTAAAACGTGTCTTAACCCTATTGGTTGATACATGGTCGACCATGGGCATCTTTGTGTCAATTTTGGGACCCCATGGATCCACTTGTAAGTGATAATGACACTTTATTTTAATTAAGTCAAAATGAATACAAAAATGACACAAGCATATATCTTTTAGCAAAGTAATTGTTACATAGGGTTATATAAGTTGGATTTTAGATTATAAAAATTCATTAGAAAGATAAAAACATTTCCTACATAATGATATTTTATTTATAATTTTTAGACATTAAATAATTTATTTTATTTATGACACAATGATGATGCAGTAATTACTATAATAGTGAAAAATTAAAATAATTGATATTATAAATACCCAAATAAATATAATATGAAACTTTTAATGAATTAAACTAATTTTCTAGGATAATATGATATATTAGGATTGATTTAATTGACTTTTTTCGAAGTAATCAATCTGTTATGAGTTTCACAAAAATCAACTATTGAATAGTGTCAAAATTGACATAAAAGAGTTCTTAAAACAAATATTATATTATTAATTGATATTAAATTCCTAAAAATCTAAGGTTCGGCCAAAAGACTTATATCATGATAGGTTCATCATTAATGGACCACTTGGGGGTCGCTTGGATGTATATAGTAAGTTTATTAACCATATTATATAAAAATACAAAGAGACATTGTAAAAGTGAAACTAATTAACTTAGAGTTGATACTTAAATATAAGGTTAATATAAGTACCCAAACCTGTCTAAATTCTATTTGTTGAGTGTTTTTCGACCTATCCCCACCTTAACCTTTGAATAATCAACTTTGGAGCCTTTAGAAACCGAATATGAATTTAATATAAATTAATATTTCTAGCTTTTCCAAAGGTGCCCCTCACCCCTCTTATAAAAGGGAACTCCTCCTTCTCATTTCTTCACACCTTCAAAGCCTTTTGGTTCGGCCAAACTCTGCCCAAATAATTTCCCAACATCCCTCACTACAACCTAGAGGCCTTAGTTTGATCAGAAATCCAACCTATGGAGCCCTTTTGATCAAATCAAAAGGAAGAACCCGAAGAAGAGGTAATGATTTCACCACCCTTTTCTAAGTTCATTTCTTCTTCCACTTCTTCTTCCTTTGTTCTTACCATTCTGAAATAATAACTCCAGTATCTCACATATACTGTGATGTTATTATAAATATGGTACAATCATATTCAGTATTCTATCCACCCTTTGAATAACATGTCACCATACGTGCGTACGTACGGCTTACCGTCTCCACGTCGTGGTGTAATTGTTATTCAATATAATATTATTTGGATGGGTATAACAATGATGTGTAACTCATGTAAATAATAAATATAACATGTTAATGATTCTGTATATATGATATACCATCCATTTATATATTATTTTAATATCAAAATAATGATATTGTCGCTCGTGCGTACGTACGGACTACCGTCTCCACGAACGCGATGAGATTCATTCTCCATCGTATCCATTCAAGTATAATTATCATTTGATGATTTAAAAATGATGTTTAAGGACTGTATATCATTCTGGATATGAATAAGATACAACAACCATGGCTTATGTAACAAAACATATAAAAGAAAATGAGTAAGTTAACTCCCGAAACGACGATAATTCTAAGATATTATTAACAAATCAATGTTAAAAGATCATATATGATATCATATTAATATACATGATTCTTGTATAATTTAATAACAACTATTTCACCATTATACAGGAGGTTAACCTACCCCAACCAAGGAAAAGTACAAGGTAAGGGTTATTTCACAATCTCTTCATTATCCGAGGTTGTATTATACGTAATAATCTACTGGGACCTCTTTATCATCCACATCCATGTTTCTTCGAAATGTATTTCAAAACATTTTTACTATTTACAAGAATATGGGTTAAAGTCATTTATACCCTTGTTTGACTTTTTATAAGAGGTTTATAAAGGAATCTTTCCGTCGTTTTCAAAACAAGGTCCTTTTTAACCTTTTCGATAGAATTAAGGTAAGAATGTCTTTTTTAAAACTTAAACAGTAGGTGCGGTTATTCTCTACTGTTATTACTCCTTTGAAGCTTCCCTTACATGATTATAAGGATATTTTCAAAATAAAGGTTTTCTTTTATAATTATGTGATTTTTAAATGATTTCAAAAAAAGAGATATTTCTCTCAAATATATGAAAATCCAGTGCAAATGTATACGTATTTAACGCAAGCTTAAAAATGTTTTCAGAAAACCCGACTCTCGAGTGTGGTAGACATGAAGGGATTGGGAGTGGACCCATCATGGCCTGTAATTAATCGAGTAGTCTCAGAATTAGTTATTTTGTTTTCAGAAGCTTGCATAATGTTTTCAGAAAAACACTGGAGTATATTTTAGCAATTTTAAACGTAAGTATCTTCTAAAAAAATTGCATCGGTAGGTCTCATGAGACAAACTAGTGTCTTGGCACAAGGCCTTGACAAAATCTTATTTGTAGTCTTGGCACGAGGCCTTGGCTATGTGGTTATGATAGTCTGGCATTATGCATTCCAACAATATGAAAGTGGTTATTGATTTTTGCATGTGATTATTCGATTAGTAGAATATCCATGTGAATAAGTAAATGGAATTATTTCATTTTATTTATGCCATACCATGTTGAAAGTTCATGCTTGAAAGGATTTTGTTTTAGTTATACATTGCCTTAAAAGTTTATTCTTATTTATGAAAGTTTCCGCTATTTTGTTATCCTTACTGGGCATTTGAGCTCACCCCTTTTATATGTTTTATTTTTCCCAGGAAGTGAAGAAGTAAATTATGAATGACCTACAGGGATATTATGTGGGGATATGAGTGTGGATTATGGAGACATTATGTTGTTGTAGTAGTTTTTCATTTTATGATGTAATGCAAAACCTATGAATATATCTAGTGTTTCCAAGGCTACTAAACCAATCGGTCTTTCGAGATTTTATCTTTCTTGTGATCATGCCAATGTTATGTAATTAATGCACCGACTCTGGGTAGCTGGGGTCGGGGCGTTACAGTTGGTATCAGAGGAAGTTTAGTACAAACCTTGGAAACTAGATTTAGATAAACTCTGATTAGAGCACGTAGACCTAAGATGAACTTTGAGGATTAGTATAGAAGAACTTCCTAGAATTTTGGTATTGTAGAGATTTTGTGAGTTTTCCAAGCAATACATCCATGTCTGGATACGAGCAGGTAGAGGCGGCTCTGGCACAGATGTACCTAGGGGTAAAACCCGAAAACACCGCTTTGAGCTAGACTCGAACGGGAACTGGTGCACGACAACGGGCCTTGCTGCACTCTTGGTTACGACACTCCCGGGGGATATGCTTAGGATAACTCTCATTTTCTTTACAAATCATTATGAAGGGTTTATGAGTATATACTTCCTCAAAGAAAACATTTTTATGATTATGGATTATATCCATAAATAGTTCAATTTATGTTAAGTGTTTTATAAGTATGGGATTATGTGTTTTGATTCATAAACTGATCTAGTTTATGCCATGGTATAGAAATGGCGCCCAGTAGAAGGAATGAGAACTCCAGAAATGCACATGATCCAAAGAGAAGGAAGGATCATATCTTTCATGGTCTTAAGCTAGAATTTATAAGAGAAATAGTCTCCCATGTATTATCATCATATGAAGAAATAATATCATGTGTTGATAAGATAAGTAAAGAGTTTACTGAGTCCTATGGCTTTGAAGGGAAGCAAGAGAATAAAAGGGTGGAAGAGAGAAAAATGGATAAAGGGAAGAGGGAAAAGAAGAATTTTCCCATATGTGGTAACTGTGGAAAGAAACACCCTGGAAATTGCCTGAAAGGAATGGGAGTTTGTTATAAGTGTGGAGGAAAAGGGCACAAAGTACATGACTGCAAGGGTAAGAAAATGGTTTCAAATGTACAATGCTTCATTTGCAAGGAGTTTGGACACTACGAGAACCTATGTCCCAGTCATCAGACTATGCCGCAAATGATGTTATTGGATAATAATCAAGTTATGATACTACCACAGATGAAGAGGAATGATTAGAGTTCTTATGTTGATTATGTCAATTGAGCTTTGTATCAACAATGTACTTGTTATAATAATTATGGAGTATATAAGGATTGTACTGCAGTACTATTTCATTAAGGACTTGATATTGTGTGGAACAAAGAAAAGTGACTCATTAGCAGGATAGATTTTTGGAAAATATATGGTTGAGAGAATGATAAACCATAATATAGTTCTGATACTGAGGTAGTGATTTTGGAATAATATGTGATTGTTTTGGATAAATTATATTGGATATTCTTGACTACCTTGGAACTGATTAATGATTTGTATATTCCATCATTGTTGGGGTTTAAAACATTTTTGGATTAATGAAGTATATCCATCATTCTATATGGAATAAGGGAGCATGAATGTAATCAATATGGAATATGGTAATACATGATGAAGGTATTCATATGCTATTATGGGGTAAAAAGGATCTATATTATGTTTACCTTCCTTATGAATGTTGGACTGTGAGTTTGGACAGAAGTATTTTGGATAGTTCTAGTTTGGATTATTTTGGATTGCCATAAAAGGACAACCCGGAGGTCGGGCAGCAACCCGCCGCGTCCGGCAAGGCTGCGAGACTTAAACCCGCAACCAAAGGGCGACAAGGGTGTATCACCTACCACTATCCCACGAGATGTCCTGGATTAAATAAAGTAGTTTTTTAAAAGATCTGGTAGATGAATTATAAATTCGTTTATTTTGGAACCCTCTATGAATAGTATAAATAGAATTTGTTTTACGAGTGAATGATGAGTTTTGGTAGAAATTTATTAATGGATAAAACTCTAATTATAAACTAAGTATATCTCCTTATTATCTTATCCAATCTCATAAATAAATTCCTCAACATTAATAATAGAAACTTAGAACAAAAATGTTGTCCTAGATGGTACCTTAAATCATCAAAAATTTATGGCTTTGGGATTGTTGGCCTTTTCATAGCCATGTTCTCTACCACTCTCCATCAGATAATTGATGGCTAGATTTTTCTTCCATATCCATATTTTCTTACATGGAACCCTAGTATGTGTTATTTTCGGTAATCTTCATACTTTCGACTCTTTATTTTAAATAGAGGCCTCGTTAATTCATTTTTCGATGTGGGATTTCAACTAAGATATTTTGAAACGTCAAAAATGTGTTATCCCAATACCCTATATTTTGTTGAACCGATGGTACTTCAAATCATCATAGATTGATGAGTTTAAGGACCTCAATTATACACTTGTTTGTGATTGATGACCTCAATCACTACCTATAAATATTTACATTTTTCCTCCGATTATATGTCTCTAATTGCCACCAATGTTCTCCTAATCGAGATCATAATTTGGTGGTGACCCTTTAATTTCTCTTTTCTTCATATTAAGACTAAATTTTAGTAACCCAATTTCCAATGTGGGTTTTCCCACAAATATATTTTCTACTTTCAACCTTTTATCTTCGAAGAACAATTTCAAATTGCGAGGACGCAATTTATTGAAGGAGGGGAGAATGTAACACCCCAGGATTTCAGAGTGTGTTATTTCTTAAAAATAATTCAATAACTTGCACTACACGCAACACCGAGTTCAATCACACCATTAAAAGAGGTCATGAATAGTATTAACTACATTTTTAACTTTATATAATCCTTATAATTTTAGAATCCCTATTATGAGTTTCTTAGTCATAATGCAAGAACAAATTCATTTTCAGTATTTCACTTTTATCAACTTCTAATAGTGAAACCTTTTTCAATACAATATTTTAAACTTTTTTACTAAATGGAGACATCAAAAAATTTAAAATGAAACATCCCAAGCGTCCACGGTACGCTTTCCTTTGGATAAAACAGTAGCGTGTGTTGTACGCAACTTCGAGTTCTAACACACCGTAACCAATCAAACTAGTTGTTATGAATAGTAATACCTACTTTTTGAAGTTATATATATTTTATATTTTAAAATGGACTTCATTTTTGGATTCGGAATATCAAATTTAGCCTAAGGTGAAATTTTGGTACTTTTTGGATAACTTTCATATTTTGATGAATAGTGAAAATTACTAAATTTTAATTAAAAACAACTTTTTTAATCAAAATAATTAATAGTGATAAATTATGAATTTGAGTGGTTTTAAAGTATATTTAGAATATATTTTTACTATTTAATATAATGTTGTTCATTGGACATAATTTTACAATTAAACCGAACATAAACAAGTGTCAATCTTTTGATAGTTATTATCTCTTAAAAACACGCTTTTTGTTTTGACAGTGGGAATTAATTTTAAATTAATTTCTGCCACTTCTGTGTTTTGAATTTAGGAAAATGGATTCCATATTTGGAATCAGTATGTTCAAATTGTGTAAATAGGTATCTTTTATTTTTAGACATTTTGAATAATTACTGCGGTAAATATTTTATTTACCATGGTTAAGGGTAAATCCGGTAAATAAGGGTTAACAAATAATATTATAATAATACTAAATTACCCTAAAACGTGTCTTAACCCTATTGGTTGATACATGGTCGACCATGGGCATCTTTTTGTCAATTTGGGGACCCCATGGATCCACTTGTAAGTGATAATGACACTTTATTTTAATTAAGTCAAAATGAATACAAAAATGACACAAGCATATATCTTTTAGCAAAGTAATTGTTACATAGGGTTATATAAGTTGGATTTTAGATTATAAAAATTCATTAGAAAGATAAAAACATTTCCTACATAATGATATTTTATTTATAATTTTTAGACATTAAATAATTTATTTTATTTATGACACAATGATGATGCAGTAATTACTATAATAGTGAAAAATTAAAATAATTGATATTATAAATACCCAAATAAATATAATATGAAACTTTTAATGAATTAAACTAATTTTCTAGGATAATATGATATATTAGGATTGATTTAATTGACTTTTTTCGAAGTAATCAATCTTTTATGAGTTTCACAAAAATCAACTATTGAATAGTGTCAAAATTGACATAAAAGAGTTCTTAAAACAAATATTATATTATTAATTGATATTAAATTCCTAAAAATCTAAGGTTCGGCCAAAAGACTTATATCATGATAGGTTCATCATTAATGGACCACTTGGGGGTCTCTTGGATGTATATTGTAAGTTTATTAACCATATTATATAAAAATACAAAGAGACATTGTAAAAGTGAAACTAATTAACTTAGAGTTGATACTTAAATATAAGGTTAATATAAGTACCCAAACCTGTCTAAATTCTATTTGTTGAGTGTTTTTCGACCTATCCCCACCTTAACCTTTGAATAATCAACTTTGGAGCCTTTAGAAACCGAATATGAATTTAATATAAATTAATATTTCTAGCTTTTCCAAAGGTGCCCCTCACCCCTCTTATAAAAGGGCACTCCTCCTTCTCATTTCTTCACACCTTCAAAGCCTTTTGGTTCGGCCAAACTCTGCCCAAATACTTTCCCAACATCCCTCACTACAACCTAGAGGCCTTAGTTTGATCAGAAAGCCAACCTATGGAGCCCTTTTGATCAAATCAAAAGGAAGAACCCGAAGAAGAGGTAATGATTTCACCACCCTTTTCTAAGTTCATTTCTTCTTCCACTTCTTCTTCCTTTGTTCTTACCATTCTGAAATAATAACTCCAGTATCTCACATATACTGTGATGTTATTATAAATATGGTACAATCATATTCAGTATTCTATCCACCCTTTGAATAACATGTCACCATACGTGCGTACGTACGGCTTACCGTCTCCACGTCGTGGTGTAATTGTTATTCAATATAATATTATTTGGATGGGTATAATAATGATGTGTAACTCATGTAAATAATAAATATAACATGTTAATGATTCTGTATATATGATATACCATCCATTTATATATTATTTTAATATCAAAAGAATGATATTGTCGCTCGTGCGTACGTACGGACTACCGTCTCCACGAACGCGATGAGATTCATTCTCCATCGTATCCATTCAAGTATAATTATCATTTGATGATTTAAAAATGATGTTTAAGGACTGTATATCATTCTGGATATGAATAAGATACAACAACCATGGCTTATGTAACAAAACATATAAAAGAAAATGAGTAAGTTAACTCCCGAAACGACGATAATTCTAAGATATTATTAACAAATCAATGTTAAAAAATCATATATGATATCATATTAATATATATGATTCTTGTATAATTTAATAACAACTATTTCACCATTATACAGGAGGTTAACCTACCCCAACCAAGGAAAAGTACAAGGTAAGGGTTATTTCACAATCTCTTCATTATCCGAGGTTGTATTATACGTAATAATCTACTGGGACCTCTTTATCATCCACATCCATGTTTCTTCGAAATGTATTTCAAAACATTTTTACTATTTACAAGAATATGGGTTAAAGTCATTTATACCCTTGTTTGACTTTTTATAAGAGGATTATAAAGGAATCTTTCCGTCGTTTTCAAAACAAGGTCCTTTTTAACCTTTTCGATAGAATTAAGGTAAGAATGTCTTTTTTAAAACTTAAACAGTAGGTGCAGTTATTCTCTACTGTTATTACTCCTTTGAAGCTTCCATTACATGATTATAAGGATATTTTCAAAATAAAGGTTTTCTTTTATAATTATGTGATTTTTAAATGATTTCAAAAAAAGAGATATTTCTCTCAAATATATGAAAATCCAGTGCAAATGTATACGTATTTAACGCAAGCTTAAAAATGTTTTCAGAAAACCCGACTCTCGAGTGTGGTAGACAGGAAGGGATTGGGAGTGGACCCATCATGGCCTGTAATTAATCGAGTAGTCTCAGAATTAGTTATTTTGTTTTCAGAAGCTTGCATAATGTTTTCAGAAAAACACTGGAGTATATTTTAGCAATTTTAAACGTAAGTATCTTCTAAAAAAATTGCATCGGTAGGTCTCATGAGACAAACTAGTGTCTTGGCACAAGGCCTTGACAAAATCTTATTTGTAGTCTTGGCACGAGGCCTTGGCTATGTGGTTATGATAGTCTGGCATTATGCATTCCAACATTATGAAAGTGGTTATTGATTTTTGCATGTGATTATTCGATTAGTAGAATATCCATGTGAATAAGTAAATGGCATTATTTCATTTTATTTATGCCATACCATGTTGAAAGTTCATGCTTGAAAGGATTTTGTTTTTGTTATACATTGCCTTAAAAGTTTATTCTTATTTATGAAAGTTTCCGCTATTTTGTTATCCTTACTGGGCATTTGAGCTCACCCCTTTTATATGTTTTATTTTTCCCAGGAAGTGAAGAAGTAAATTATGAATGACCTACAGGGATATTATGTGGGGATATGAGTGTGGATTATGGAGACATTATGTTGTTGTAGTAGTTTTTCATTTTATGATGTAATGTAAAACCTATGAATATATCTAGTGTTTCCAAGGCTACTAAACCAATCGGTCTTTCGAGATTTGATCTTTCTTGTGATCATGCCAATGTTATGTAATTAATGCACCGACTCTGGGTAGCTGGGGTCGGGGCGTTACAACTTACATGAAAATTATAATTTCATCCTTTAATAAATTTCCACTATAATCTCATAATTTTCTCTAAATGATGAAAATACAAGATGAATTTTTCATTCTTGAAGAACTAGAGCCACCTTCTAATGGCTCACATATTACCAAAAAAAGATAACAAGTTATTCTTCTAATATTTAGATGTTATCAAAAATAAAAATGGATAGAACATATTAATATATTATCCAAAATGAATAAACCTTCATATAAATAAATAATACATTAATATCCAAAATTCAATCATAATAATTAAAGTTAAAAATAAATTATTCAATAAATATATATTCTTAAAATTCATTAAAATATCTCATACCATGACTGAAACCCAAAATCTAGAAATATTTAATAACATATTCATCCAAGATAATATTAAAATTTATCCCCAAATAATTTTATTCATTCATAAAGTAATATACATAACACTTTTTATAATATAGTCATATAGTCTCCAATATATGATAATCATTTACCTAAATTACATGAATCACCATAAAGCCACATTAAAATCATATATTCTTCAAAAATATAATTCAACCTTTTATTTGTAAATAAAATCACATAATATTATATTTACCTTAACCATATAATGTCCCAAAAAATATAGTAATTTTTTTCTGAAAAACCCTTAATCCCTTAATCAAAAAATCAATTTTAAGTCCCATAGTTGTTTATACAATTAATTTTTTTCCAAACTTGAATTAAACCATAATTATATTGATAAAAATGATCATATAAACCCTAAAGTTTATAAATAAATTTAAAACATATGTCTAGATAATGTAAATTAATTCTTCCTCAAATAGAACTTCATGTTAAACCAAAGAGTTACATATACCTAAATATAATAAATGCCTCCCAAAATAAAAATTAATCACCTCAAAATAACATCACTTAAAACCTAAAATGGGTGGGTGTATCACCCCGACCTATTAATCCACCTGAACTATACTTAAGGATGAGTTCTACTAGGCCTTTAGCAAGCCAAATGAATGCTAAAAGTTATTGACTAATAGTGAGGTTGTAAAGAGGTGATAATCATGAAACTATATGCTTTGGTGATGATATATTTTTGGTTTTATATATAAATATAAAGCATCGAAAAGAATGACAAACTCAAGACCAACAATATCTTGAAATAGTGGAAGCGTAATCAATAATAGAAGTGGAAATAAATAAGAAAAACAAAAATCTATTTGTAGATTCAAAAATAAAACATGCACCCAATACAGGTTTTATAATAAAATAATAGAAAAGGCTCTCCCATGGTTTACCATTAGTGTATACATATAATTAAAATTATAAAACTGAAAGGTAACATAAAATAGAAATTTAATCTAAGGAAATAATCGATGGTCCCTTGATTTCCATCCCATACTAAATAGCCACTATGATCCAGGGCCTGAACCCAAACCTTTACTAAAATGAAAAAGCATAAAGTCTACTCACATCCTGAGGGACCTGTGTAGGGTGTGAGAATGATTCTTAGAAGGCTACCATCTATTTTTTTCTTACTATACATTTGTGATAAATTAGGTGTTTACCAAAAATAAATAAATAAAAAAATAGATGCATGAAATAAACACAATCTTCCACTGTTCTTAGCTGCTACCAAGAACCCTCAGGTTCCACCTCCAAGAGTCACCTAGAACCTCATGCCATTAACCATGTAACCAATGTCCCAAAGGAAGGCCTAAAAAATAAATATGATCCCTCAGACCCCTACTTGAGTGAACCTATCTGCTCGAAGCCCAAATGTATGGTGGTATTTAGATATCCATCATGAAAAATAATATCACCATCAACTTAAAACTGATGTCCTAAAGAATGATGACGTTCATCCTCCCAAAGCATCCATCCTCAATAGCCCGAAGCTCGGTGAGCCTTAGCCTCAGACCAACATCTTCAACGTTGTCATCTCGTGGCTCATCACTATCCCTATGGATTTCTATTGAAATCACCCCAACCATTAACCAAATATGTAACTATCCAAGGAATCTACAAACAAAAGTGGTCAAACCACCCAATGAATGAATTAACTTGTGCGTAGATGACTCTAAACGACACTTTGAACAACATGGGTGAGTGAAAAGCACGAATTAGAACCTCTAAACACCGATATCATGACACCATATTCCCCTGTGGCCATAAAACTTAATCCTATGGCCATGTGATCCCAAATATCATTGGCCATTCCAATAATATTAAAACAACACCACCTCAACCAATGAACAAGTCTACCAATCGATGGTCAACACCACTCAAATCTCTTGGGCCAAGCACATCCTGAAAATCTCATCACATCAATTTAGATGAAAAATTACATCTCAATCAATAGGCCTAGCCTCTCATGTTCCATTAGAAATCAGTATAACATCATATTAAATTAAAATTTATATTACCATTAAATATGTATGAATTGAATAACTCAATTAAAATAATCAATTCAATTTAATATAAAGGACACACCTCTAGGTTAACTGACTGAGGTCCAGAGCTTCTTGTACAGCTCAAACAATTTGAAGTCCCCATTGATCTTTCCCAAAGGCATATCACAAGGTTTAATTTAATTAATTAAAAGTTACCATTTAAATTAAAGTGTATTACTTGGTCAACACCATGGTGCACTAATTTCATACCCCCCCCCCAAACAATTGTGTAATAAAAAAGAAAATTATACACCACCTAACTAATAGTTGACCACATAGTCAAGTCCAATATTATATTCTAACTCAAAACAATTTGGAAAAAATCATCATTTTATTTGAACACCCTGAAAATATGGTAAACAACTTTCACAGATTTAGTGGTTCACAAGTCATGAGAAAATAAGAAAAAACACAATAGTGTGGAGAGCCTTACCAAGAGAGATCCAATGCTATAGATGAATCAAAGAATGGAGCTCAGACTATGGAGAGGGATCAAATACTAGTGGTGGAGGAAAAGAGATCCACCCACGCTGATGTGCATGAACAAGGGAGGAGAAAAGGTGAATAATGGAAATAAATTGAAGGATGGAGAAATAGGTAAATCCACCACTTTAATGAGCCGCATGGTTTTCGAAACCATGTGGAAATGTTGTGGCTAAAAATACATATTATCCAAGCTCTACATGGTTAGCCTTAATGGTAAGGACTAACTATGTGAAAACTGTGCATGATATAGTTCATAGGTACCATCCACTTAGCACTAGGCATGCGGCTTGCACAAAGTTTTCACTAACCATGCAAATTCCCTCTGCTAAAAACAACAGAGGTATCACATGGCCATGTTACCCATCCTAGACAGTTTAAAAAACTATTTTTAGTAAAAAATGAGGACGCATGGTGTATACTAAGAGGTCACACGGTAAAATCATACCATGCACCATAGTCTATACTTAACCAAAATAGGTCCTTCAGGCCTCCAACACTCCCAAAATCCATCCAAAAATACATGAAACTTTTCCAGTATCTATTCATGACTAAAAAGAATGTATTGGGTCCAAGAAAAAATAATAATTATTTTTTTAAAAATGAGAAAAGAGTTGGTATACCCACCAAACCCCAAAAATTCCAAACTACTGTGGACTTCGACCCGTTGCAAAAAAAACAGAGAAGTTACAATCTCCCATCATTTGAATATAATATCCCTTATCTATAAAAAAACTAGATATGACACTAAACATACACATACAAGTAAAACCACCCTAGTCTACCCTAGTTATCAGGGTACATGTCAACTCTCTCAAGGGGGCTCCCCACCTTAGGAGTTAACTAAATTGGTCACATCTTGACCCAAAAACACCAATCAAACTGATAGTTTACCAACCATCCCTCGAATCAAGGTCCTTCTATGACACATCATTAATAATTTACCTCATCATGTGGTCTTAGGTCATACCTAACACTCATCAGAATCCGACCCCACATCGATCCCGCCTCATTTCCATGTTGTCCATGGAACCTATGAGGTCTTGCATCTAAAGAAATTCCCCAATCAGTTATGGTGACTTACACCTCAAATAAGTCCCACATCATAATTATTCCCATGTGTGAACGTACCTCAAGTAACCCCAATATCCTCGATTCGCCAATGCCAACACACCTCAATAATCCTGGGGTCAGGCACCTCATATATATATAACGCAACTGAGCTGATTCAAACAAATTTTTGGTTAGTCCATACATACATCCGATACACCTCATGCACCCAAATGGAAATTCCTATAAAAAAAGTTCATGACAAAAAAAGAACCCTAGGTCATTCCCATGATGTACCTCTATCCATTTTTGGCTCACCAACCTACTAAAAAACTGACATCTCTACTACATACATCTGGATTAGCACTTGAATTTCAAAATCTAGGACTCACTACTGTGTTTCACCAACTAAAGTCCACTAAACACATTACTAGTTCCCATTGCCTCTACCATAACCTCTGCGTGCAACTGATTCTCAACTACCATCCCTTGATACCACTCCTGATCCAATCTCAGAACCCTGAGTATATCCTGGTCCCTGAATATTGGCAATTTTAGAAGGCTTCATATAGAACCTATCGACATTCCAGACCTATCCACCTAACTGGTACTCCTTTGGTGGGTGCTCTCACCTATTTTGAAAATGTCATAGATTCCCACACTAGAAGAACAAAGTCGATGGTCCACTCCAAGGATATTTGATTGATTCCTTTGCATGGATTCCCTACTAGAACTCATCTCAACCTCAGTTCCTACTATCTGAAGCATCACTATTGAAATCAACTAACACAATCACCAAGATCAGGTATAATCGATCTGTCAAATTTTTCTTGTCTATGAGAAAAAGATTCATCACCTCTATAAATGAGGACAACCTAATGTTGTTTATATGAAACCGAATGGAATTCCATAAACCATCCTAAAGACGCCCAACCCTCAAGGTGTCATTGTTTACCATTCTTGATGTAAAGAGAGAAAATTTGGTAAATATCTGGGCATACTCTAGGAAATACATATCACCACAATAAAAGATCAGGAACTCCCAAAATATATCTTCCCTAAGAATCTTTGTGGAAGGTGATCTTAGAACTTTTCCCCAAAGTACTTCCAGGACTCTCCCTCATGTATATCTACCCAATAATTCACTTACTACCTATACTTAGCTGGTCAACTAAGAATGTATGTATCCAACTTCAACCTCCATCTTGGGGGTGTCTCAAGCTGCTTGAAAATCATTTTCATGGACTCGATCCAATTCTAAATCACCTTTGGTCTTCCCTAACCCCAAAATAGTAGGGGGTTATGAAACTGGAATTCAAGAGTAAGATAGATAATAGAAGGATTACTCCCTGATCTCCCATATTGATACCAGGTATGACACAAAATAGGCTTGCTCTGAGCCTCCTATTAATCCATATCCCAAAAGCAATCAAATATGGTGACTACCCTACCTACACTGGATCCTATGCTTGATCCTGTACTTACACCTACACCTGAGTCTCATGATCCACCAGTTATTCTGGGGCCTCATCCCAACCATTAGGGGTCTCAACCTTTTCCCGCATTAGAGGCACCCTATCTCTTCCTGCCGAACAATCAATCTGAAGCCGTACAGGTGGAAATCCACTAAATACCATTAAATTGTCATCCAAAAAAGATTACACATAAAAAAATTAAATATATATATATATATATATCAGATAGGGAAATTAGTAACAGTAAGTGTTATATCACTACCATTACCCTTCCCCATCATATCCATGTATCATGATATCTCAACCACATGACCTCCTTACTTTCCCATATCTGATTCAAGTATCAAGTATGCCTCGGTCCACACCTGTCCGGATGAACCATGTCACATAAATTAGATGAGCTAATTTCCCAACCTAGTGATGAACATCACCCCATGTCCTCATACGTTCCTTCTCCTATAATAACCATACCCATAAATATATATTTATATCACATTTCATAAAGATATTCCTTTGGGTCCACTTTCCTGGGCTAGTTGAGTTAGATTCTACCAAAGAGAATCCAGGCCAAAAAACACTGCTTAGCTTTATTTTTTGTCACTTTAGACAACCCAACCCCTATTTTTTCAATACAGGTCCCCAATATAAATCAAAAACATTATATCATAGTCACATGCATTTCGAATTTAAAACATCCAATGTGCCTATCAAAATAAGGAACATGAAAACAATCCTTACCATAATAGGTGAAGGGTCAAAATATCCTTCATTTCCATAACATGCCAATGATAAAATGTCATAATAGGAAAAAATAACACCCAAAAACACCACTCATAGTTGAAATAAAATCAATTGTAAATTGAGAAAAATAGAACTATAATTTCCACCCCTAAAAACATGGTCCATCCCCCTTGTGTGGGGCTATAGGAACCCAAACATGAGATATAAACCCAATCCCAATAAAATAAAAGTGTCATATATACCATAGATAAAATATTAAGACCAAGAAAGTGGAAAAATAAACTCCTATAAAACCTTATGTAACGCCTGGCCCGTTTATCCACCTGAACAGTGATTCAGACTGATTTCCACTTGGCCGTAGGTAGTCCACCCAAAACACCAAAGGATTCTGACTAGAAATGATGGTGTAAAGAGGTGGTAGTGTGGATACTATACCCTTTGGTAATGATATAAAATTGGTATGATATATAAATATAAAGGACATGAAAGAAAGAACAACTCAACACTAGCAATAGTCTGAAAGAATAAAGTCTACATGCGTCCCGAAGGTACTATGTAGGCTCTATGGATGAGTCTTAGTAGGAAACCACTATAGTGTTATTACTTTACATTTTTGATAAAGCAGGTGTGTACCAAAAATAAATAACATTCATGTAATAAACACAAGATTCCCTAGTGCTGAATAGATACCAGGATGTCAGTACCTACCTTTTACAATTCCTAAATAACTGAAGAGGAGAGGATTCTTAGCATGCGGTGAAAGGCATCCCATGATGTCAAATATCCTTAGATGAATCCTCAATTTCCACCACCAAGATTCACCAGGAAATTCATTCCATCAACCAAGTAATCGATAACTCGAAGTCACACATAATCAAATGAATATGGTCCCTTCGACCTTTACTTGTAAGCACCAGTTTATTCATAGCCCTACGTCTGGAGGTACACCGATATCTACCCCCAATATTAATATCACCTTTGGATCTCATCCAATATCCTGAGTAATGACAATTTCCATACACTAAAAGTATCCTAGCTTAATGGTCTCAAACACGATGAGACCTAGCCCCCAAAAGTCTACCTCAATGCTTCCATCTAATGGATCCTCCCCATTTCTATAGGTTTCTAGGAAAGTAACCCCTAACCTTTTACCAATGTCACAAATATTGAGGGCCTATGCTTAGATGAGTGGTTAAAACCACCTCATCACTTGGTCAACCTATGTGCACACAACTGCAAATGATACTTCAACAAACACTGGTGAGTAGAAATCCCCAATTATAACCTTGAGCACACCAATTTACTGACACATAATTCCCCTGAAACCATTTAACTCAATACAATATCCATGCCATAAAAAATATACCTTTAAATTCCCTAAAAATGGAGGCCACACCACCTCAATAGATGACCAAGTCCCTTAACTAATGCTCAAACTCACCCAAATGTATCGAACTTAGCCTGTCCAGATTACCACATCAAAACAATCTAGATGGAAATTTTCATTTCAATCCTTAGTTCTGGACCATCACATTCCATTTGAACTCACTGGCACATCACAAAAAATTAACATTTGTATAACCATTAAATATGACTGAATTGACTAACTCATTTCAAATAAACAATTTAATTTAATATAAAAGAAACACCCTCAGCCTATCTACCCAAGGTACAGATCCCCTTTCACATGTTAAACCATTTGTAGTATCGATTGAAAATACCCAAATACATCTCACAAGGTTCAATTTAATTAATTAAAAGTAACCATTTGAGTTATAGGATCTCTCTTTGCCAACACAATGATGTTCTAAATACACACCCCCAAAAAACTGTGAAAACACAAAGAAATGTTTGCACCACATAACTCATAGTTCTTCAGATATGCATGTCTAATATTAACATCTAACATCTAACATCAACCAATTTGGAAAATTTTGGCATGTTATATGAATGCCTGAAAAATAGGGTAAATTTACTCACATGGATTTATGAGGCCATGAGGAGAGAGAAACATGAAATTACATGATTGGATAGAGATTGTTATTGAGATGCATCCAAGGGAAAAAATGGATAAAAGAAAAGAACCCAGATGAGGGAGAGGGACTGGTCCCTTATGGAGGATAAAAAAGAGCCATCCATGTTGCTATACATGACCATGAGAGGAGATAAGAAGAATAAAGGAAATAAATAGGAGGTTCAAAAAATTAAATTCACCACATTAATGAGAAACACAGTTAGGTGGAATGGTTTTTCAAACCACGTAGAAAAAATTTGGATTCTATTGCTTAGGATCCATGCCCCAAATAGTTAGGCCGTGTGATTAGGCCTATCCATACACAAACTGGGCATGCAATATTGTGTAGGTACTTCCCACTTTTCACAAACTGTGTGACTTTCACACAGTTTTCCCTAACCATAAAAAAACCATGAGAATTCCCTTTACTAAAAATTTCGAGGTACCACATGGTCGGGTACCCCATCTTGCATAGTTTCCAAAAATATTTTTAGTAAAAAAATTGGTTTCACAATTTCTAGTAGGAGGTTTCACAATTAAATCAAATAGCGTGACTCCTCCTACACTTAACCAAAAATGGGCCTTCGGGCCCGCGATGCTCTTAAAACTCATCCGAACACCCATGAAACTTATTAAGTCTTAATAAAGGAATAATGAAAAGGCCATGGGTTTAACGAAAACATATAATTAAGTTCCAATAAATGAGAAAATAGTTAGGCATACCCACTAAACCCCACAAATTCAAAATGGGCATAGATTTTATCTTGCTTCAAAAACCTGGGATGTTAAAGTGTTTAAACAAGGATATTATAACCAATATAAAACGTATAAATTTAGGATGGTATTAGGAACTCCTGAGATAACCTCACATGAAAACATGTTATCTCCAAAGTTTTCTAAACCTTAAAGTGATGCCAACTGTAAAAGCCCAGAACCCACACTCTTATATCTGGTGCCAAAATTATTAAATTTAAATTTTTGGATTTGATACCAAGAAAATTTAACCAATTTTTTACATATCAGCCAAAAAAAATAAAAAGGAAACATTTAATCCCTTACATACCCAAGGACCCTTTAGGTCTATTGTTTTATATTATTAAAAAAACTCTTACAAAAAATTAATCATGACTTTAAATGAGTATCTTACCACTATACCAAAATTTTCATATTGTATATTATGTCTTTAACATATCACACAAATTTATTCACATTAAAAAACATTATAGACTCAAATAATATATAATCATTCTTTATAATGTAGGAAAAATGATACATTAGAAGGTTGAGCTCAAATTCTCAATATGTGTAAATATAAGAATTAGTAATTGAATATCATCAGTGAGAGTAATATGAGCATAAGGGTATGATGACATAATCACAGAGCATGGAGAGAATATAAAGGAATTCATATCCAAAAATAAATGGATCATGAGACATAGAGTAATTATTTATTAATGTTAATATATATAGAGATAAATAATCATGATCTATGTGATATCAATATTCATTAATGGAATTGTTAAAAACCCATATATTTTCACCCATAAGAAGTAGAAATTAATAAAAAAAATTAACTCATTAGTTTACCTTGATAAATCATATGATTTCTATAAAAACCCATAGAAATCGTAGATAAACCATTTATAGGAATGGGGATAATTTTACCTATCACTCTTATAAATTAAATAACCATACAATTAACTTCCATAATAAATGCATTGAAGGGATATAACAGACCCACCCATCCTTTGTTTATAATGGAACCACCCTTCTTTGTTTAATAACATAACCACCAATCCTTGGTTTATAAAAGAACCACGCATCATCATAAAAAATTTCAATGAACTATTAAATTAATAAAGTACATAGATCTTTCATATCATCATAAAACATATAGAATCTTCCATTATTCCTTTCATTACTTGATTAAACCGAGGAAAAGAAATGGGTTCCATGAAAATATGTTAGAAATAATCATAATACATACATAGAAATAATAAGGATGATATAATTAAAAATATCCCTAATGTATCATAAGTAACATCAATGGTTGTTGGTATTTATGAATATAAATACCATTAAAATATCATAAAAAATTTATTGAGGAAAAGACACTTTTTACATTGAAAATCACTTTTAAAAACTATAAATTCACAAAATATCATGAAAATAATTTTATTGGAAAATAAAAATAGAATCATATAAAAAATATTCTAAAAAATATTTTTCATGATTGTGGGAAAATCCATTCATGTTGTAAATGTAAAAAATATTTATTCTTTCAAATCATTTTTTAAATGGAGTCTAAAGTGCCTCATTTGGAAAACGTTAAGAATTTTTCTTTCTAATACATTTTGAATAAGTTAAAAGGCCTTGTTAAATAGTTTGAGAAATAATGTATGTTTATAAAATAATAGTTTTGAAAACATATTTGTAGACATGGATATGAATTAGAAAGATTTCAGATTCGAAATAAGATACAAGATTAGTATCACCTACAAAAGACCTTATAAGTGTTTTTAAACAATAATATTGGAAATGGAAATTAAAAATGATAACCAAATTCATAAACATAGTATAATTTATGATATGTGGTTCAAGAATATGAGATAATATGATTTCCTTGAAACGAACCTTGGAAAAAAACAATCCTGAAAATAAAAGAGATTATAACATAATTCCTTTACTAGGTTGGAAACTTTTTAATAAAAATAAATTAAAATTTATGATTGGACATGTATTTTTAAATTTTATTAATTTAAAGAATTAATATGTAAAATTTCATTCATTATGTTTTAATAACACCATACATGGAAATCATGGTGTAGAACCTGAACCATGTCTCAAGAAAATGTGAATGAGACAAAGAAAACCCTTCTAAAGTTCATATAATTGAATTGAGAAATAATAAATTAATATATTATGTGTTGAAAATTAAAATGAAAAAAAACATAGGTATTAACATAATAAATAATTTTTGAGACTATTCACCCATAATTATGGAATAAGAATGTTAATGAAGTAGAGTTATAACCCAACATTAGAAATTTGAATTTAAAATCCTTTTATCACTTGGTAACATTTATTTCAAATACCTATGGATGAATTAATTAAAATTAAAACATAAAATTCAATAATGTGTGAAGGAATCATGGTATAATATGTAAAATAGATATTATATGCCCCGCCTAAAATAAATTAGGTGAAAAACATTAATCTACACCTTACTAAATGGAAATTGAGATGAAATCCCTTAAATTGGGTCCATACATTCCATGTATGTCCATTTACTCCAATCATATAAATTATTTATCACTTTAAGAACTATTTAAAATTTTATTAATTTATCATAAAAAAAAATTGTTTTATTTATTACAATGAAATATTTAATTACTTAATCACTTAAGTCCACATCAAATGTTTTGAGGATGTTTGTTTCATAATTATAAAACAAATTTATAATGTTGACTGTGATCAAAGGGTTAATTTTTGAATAATATATTCAATAATAAAAATTACATAAATATAATTTTTATATATCAAGTATACCTTTAAAACCAACCATTAATTATGGTTATGTAAAATGAATTGCGTTACAATCATGGAGATAGTAAGTCTACTGTACACATGAGTATTTTTTCCATTTTTTAAAGATCAAGATATAAATAAGTTAAATTTTATTATTTGTTTAAATAATTATAACTATATAATAAATATCATAATATATATTTTAATATAATTTTGAATATCATCCATTTTATGTGGTTATAAGAAAAATCACATCGCCTTGTGGTGGAGGTAGTCCACACGTACGCATGAATGACATTATCATTTCAATAAATTATAAGGGATGAAATTATAAGATACATCATAGTTTAATAATGATAAATATTCTCATAATACCATATATATATGTATATACATACATTACATACATCATTATAACCATCCATTAGATATGGTGACGGAAAATGAATTACATCAGTTCTTGAGGTAGTAATCCGCCGTACACATGAATAATTTTTTCATTTCCCATTTGATGGAACATGAGATGAATATAGGTTTTTAAATTAATGACAATATAAATATATTAAAGTTATTGGTGTTATTACTTCATAAGGGTTTAATAATATTTTGTTTAGGTGGAAGAAGAAATAATACAAAAATGTTGGGTGGAGAACTATACCTCTTCTTTGAACAACCTATTAAGGTTTACACCAAAATAATTCACAAGATAATTGAGGAGGGATGTTTGGAAGGTATTTTAGTAGAAATTTTCAGGACCAAATTGTTCTTGAAGTGTTAATAAATGAGAATAAAATGTGTCCATTGATAAGAAAGGGGAGGGACTATTTTGGAATTTCTTAAAATATTAAATTAATATTAATTAATTTTGATATCAAAATGGACCCAAATTGATAATATTCTAATAATATATTATTATTATTAAAAATAATATCATAGAAATTTTGTTGGACTACTTTGGTTCAATTTTTTACCCTTTTATTTTTTTAACCCTTCCTTAACACTTCAGAAAATTATAATGATATCAATGTGTTTTACTCAGAATGTGTTAATATATTTACTATAAATGGAAGAATGTCCCATAAATTTATAATGGTTTAAGTAATAAACCATATTACATTCAATTTTATAAATATATTATTTTTAGAATTTCACATCATTTAATAAAAACTCTATAATATGTAATTTTTATCTATAAAATTTACGTAAAATAAAAACTCTATTAAAAAATATTATTTGTAGAGTTTTAGAATCCATTTTATTTATTTTTCTAATCATTTCAAAATCACTGTGTTAGTGTTGTGTAAAAATTCAATGTAATTGTTTCATTTTTTTAAAAGTACCATGATAAGAAATTATTTATATTTTAAATTCGTATTTAAAACTAAACATATCCTTTATTTTCACTTATTTTAAAAAAAATAAAATAAAATATAAAGAATTATATTTTTACCATTTTATAAAATAATATAAAAAGTCAAAATCATGGGAAAATGAAAAAATTATATATATTAAACTTTTTGATGATTTTGGATGATATATACTCATAAAATAAAACTAGTTCATTTGTTATGGTCCATATTTAGTCCTTATCATTTAATTTTTAACCTTAATTACCTGATTTACCCTTTAATATGGTAACAAAATTACTAAAGTTACCATTCATAAAATCAAAAAATAAAAGGAAACTTTTTAACAAATTTAGAAAAAAATACAAACATGGAATCTATTTTTAAAGATCCAATATATATAATTGGCAGAAATTATTTTAATATAAATGCATAAAATACAACAAAAAACAATTTTTAGAAAAACAATTTAAGCATAATAGTGTATATATACAAAATCAAGAATAATGATGAATAAAATAAAGTTAATTTTATTATATATAATTAAATTGTACTTATGTTACTTTGAGATAAAATTAAAATAATAATGTGTATTTTTATGAATAGGATATGATATTTTTTAAAAAATTGGTATTTTCACCGTTCACTGAAAAATCAATATTTTCAAAAAAATACTAAATATTTATGAAAATATAATATTTATGGCTAATTTAAAGAATAATATATATTTTATAAAATAAAATTTTTAAAATATCAAGAAAATAATTATAATTATTTTCTTAGAGAAATCAATAAAAATAATTTTTGATGAAAACATGTCCTTGAAGAATAACATGGATTTAAATAAAATTCAGTGCTTATTTACAATGAATTAATAAACCCATTTATTTTGAGTCGAAAAATTATATATATTTCATAATGTATTTAATCATATTCTTGCCCACCAATTTACTGTCATGGTTATAACAACCATATAATATTATTTTGTGGTTTGTTTACGCTTGTTGTTGCGTATCGTGTAAACTATTGAACATAGTATTTATTTTAAAACTATAGGATGTTATAGAGATATGATTTAGGTGATAATATTTTTATTAATGAAATTATCTCTTTTCTTTCCAACCAAAGATATGGTTATGGTAGTAAATCTTGAACATTAAGTTATATGGGTTATGAGGCTCACTAGTGTTCTTATTTACATTAGAATTTTGGTTTTGTATGTAACGTGATATATAATTGATAATATTCATGGTGATGTTTTGTAAAGGAAAATTTTTGAATATTTTGATATCTTGAAAAGGTAGGTGAATTGTTTTTATTTGGATCAAGTTTTGTTTAAGGGTGATAGAGATGGTGTGGTTATCATTGTAAAGGTTGGTTTTAGTTATGAGACACCAAAGATGTTTTGTGAACTACTGTTGATTTATGTTTGAGAATTATTAATGGGATCAAGTCTCTATTTTTGAGTCAAATTTAATTTTTGATATCCTCATTTATTGAGTATGGTAAGTTAACATTTGTATTTTTTTCCCTTTAAATAACATTTAATGTCTTACAAAGGTGGCTAGAATGTTGGAATTTTCACCTCGCTTATTTCCAATTCATGATATCTTGTATGTCTCCCAAATGATGAGGTATCAATTAAACCATATACATGTGTTGAAATGAGTGGATATTGAAATTATTCTTTAAAAATCATTGTTTTTGTAGCCAATTTTATTTATGGATCACCATTATGAGGAACTACACATTAATGTAATATCTTTAATCCCTGTATTGTTGTATTACAGATTGGATTTACACATGAAGCAAAAATGAAAATCATTTTTTATGTGGTATCATCATTATATATTTGTGAGTTTAGTGTCTTAACCACTATCTAGGGGTAAAAATACTATATGGTGGGGAAAATTGTGAAACCCTCATTTTTATAATAATATACTTTTTATAACATTTATAAATACAATTTAGTTTTAATTTTGATGTCCTTTTAATAGAAATTTAATATTTTTCAAGTTAAACCTTTTACCCTTATGTTTAGAATAGGGCCTACGTAAAGGTAATGTTTTATACCATTACGAAGGAGGGATTTATGGTGTTTAATAAAGGTTAAAGGATATTTTAAATGGTGACATAAAGGTAAGACCCTATTTACATGAGTTTTGTAAATGAAAGTGTGGTTTCCATTTATCTTTACATTGGTAAGTGGTGGTTTCCTTAAGTTTCATTTGGATAACCCTTACTTGATATATGCTACTTAAAGGTAGAAAGTGACCAGTGTAAGGGTCAACCACCATTTCTAAATTCTATTTAAATTTATATTGTGATAGGGCATCCCTTTGGTTACATGAACTATGAAGGGGTTTTTCTAGCCTCATGTATGGGTATCTCCCTAGTTTCAAGATATGCATAAGAGAAATATAGATCTATATAAGGGTACTCTAGACTTGTATAAGGGAAATCCATCATCTAAAATATTAAACCGGAATTGTGTAAGGGTAAGCCCATGTTTCATAAGGGTAATATATTCCATTCAATAGTTATGTAAGGTTAATTTCATACACTATAGTGACAACAATGAGTTTTATAATGGTAAAACTATGTTACCCATACATAATTATCTTTTTAGGAGAAAAATAAATAAAAATGGTTTTTTCTATATCTTTTTTTCTAGATCAAACCTGTAATCCCATAAATCATTTTTAAAAGTTGTAAAATATAAATAAATTAATTATTTTAGATATTTTATATTATAAAACTCCTTTATGAGATATTTTAATGATCATTAGTTATGAATAATTTAAAAATAAAATTAATTATTGTAATTAAATTATTGTATTAAGTGATAAAATCCAAAATGTCTAGTTTTTTATTAATTTAAAATATCCAAAATTCACTGATCTTGAGTTATTGGTATTCTCTTGGAAATTGTTGGTAACTTTTTTCTTTCTTCTCTAACAAGAGAAAACGGTAAGCGATAATGGTTTTTTTCATTGAACATCTGATCCTCAACCCTTAAATGATGTTTTTGTGTCAAAAAACTATTGACCTTGCCTTAGGCAAGTTTCTCTGTACATTGGTTATAAACCATGAAATATTAGGTCTTATTATAAAATCCATCTAGCTGATTTATTATTTCACATGAGGGATGTTTCTAAAATTCCAACTTGGGTGGTTGATTTTTTAAGGGGTTTTTCTTGAAAAAAAAGTTATGTAATTTTTGAGTTTGATGAAAACCTTAAATAATGGATTGTTTTCTAAAATAGATTTCAATTAATTAGAGTGTTGATGATTCACTTGTAAAAATTTTACTAATAAATTATTTCTATTTTAAAATTAATTTTGAATGCATGGGAGTAATGATTCTTAAAATTTGAAAATTATATTAATGAGGTTTTATATTTTAAAATGGATTTTGAAGGCATGAGAGTGGTTATACTTCACCTGAAAAAATTTTAAGTAAATTATGATTATAATATATATATATTTTTTGTAAAAACATGGAACATGTGACCATTTTTGAACCTTGGGCTTGGACATAAACTAGCCTTAGTGCGTGTAATACCGCTAGGGATTTTGAATAGGTTAAAAGAGGTTGTGGTAGAAAATTGGGTAGCCTGATATCAATAGAATATGACATGACTTTGTATCTTGGAGATTCACTTGCTGGATTAGTGTGTTTTATATAATTGTTGTTTTTTTCCATATTCCATAGACCAAATATGTTTATTGCATTATATTTTCACCTGTGTATCGTGATTTATATACTAATATGTATATATTATGTCATTTTTTCGATATACATGGAGGTCTCAGACAAGATTTTATTATCGTGGCTACTTTTGAGTGAAATTATTTATATACTCTAAATGATATCTTTTGGATATCGTTTGTTGGATTACATACCTCTATTTATCATTCTTTTTTATGTTTGTATTCTAATGTATTTGAATATAGAATTTTTTGATAAGAAACTAAAGGACATTTTACAAAATGTTTTCATATGGAGATGGATTAATAAGCTAGTAATATTTTTAATCTACAACTAAATGTCTCATAGTGATAGATATTTTAAAGATTATCTTGTGGTAGCCTACTATGTTTAGTTCTCACACCCTAATTTTTTCCATTTCTTATTTATAACCATGATTTTATAGGTTACAGGTAATGGGAAGGGAATCATGTGACATGGTAACTTCTCTTGGTTTTCATCATCGACCCTGCCATGTGGTTAATGACCACATGCTAAGAGTGACACAACCCTTTAATGATTATAAAACTAAGTTTCTAGTTGAATGGTTTTCCAAGCCATAAAAATATAGTTTAAAATTTTATTTCTCTTTTGGTTTACACCTCAAATCCATGTTAACCACCAAGGGAACCAATACATTTCAATCAAGATCATAATTCATTACTATAAACTATAACACAAGAAAAAACATCAATAAGATAATAAATCCTCACTTCCCATGGTAACTCTAGTGACATTAATAAATGTGGTGATTAAGAACCTACTATCCATGTACACATTGCGATTTGACAAGAGATCTAGTCAACCATATACCTTGAACCAGACATAAGAAATGTCATAAATATAACAACTCGAACTTTTATCAATGAAAATTCCATTTTTATAATTATTTTATATAGAATAAATCACATAAAATCACATATATATCAAAATATAAACCTTAAAAATAAATAATAATTGAAATAAGAGGTGTTTATAGAAATTAGGGATTCTATATGAATGGAATAGTAACACGGTGATTAGAATAGTAATATGACCATTAGGAATATTAAACCATCCTATAGAGTAGTTCCCTTACCTTATAAAGTATAAATAAAATTTATTTATCTCATGAATGAAAATATAATATAAGTAAATAAATACTAAATTAAGTATTAGTATTTTTATAAGTCAGAAAGATTTATTCACCATTTTATAATTAATAGATTGATTTAAAATAAAATTTATTTTTGTGAAATAGATTCATGAATTAATATTTTTGTATCTCATTATTATAATTTAATTTTATGAGACCTTATTTAATTTTTGAAAGTGTCATAAAATCGGTTATAATAATAAAATTTGTATCTTTTCAAATAAATTATTTTTAAAATTAAAAATTAAATTTCACATATTTAGAAAATTATTTAAATAAAATGGAGTCTATTTTTTGGAATCATCATGTTTAAATTGTCCAAGGGTGTTTTTAGGTAATTTTCTAAAATATATCAATTTTTGGGTGAATTGTAAAAATACAGTTTTTCCCGTAACCGGTATACGTTAAATTACATCATTCAGGATATAAGGAAGACATAATCCTTTCAATAACTTTAGGTTACAACATGTTATATTTACTTTTATTAATGGTTTATTAAAATAATATAAAATCAATTCCCAAACATAAAAATAACTTTCCCAAACCTAGAGTCAAAAGTGATTCCTTAAAATATTAATTTTTCTTTCTTTCTAGTTTCCTTTTTAATAAATTGTGGAATTTGGATTATAAAGGGGATTTAAACTCTTAAAATCGTTATATTATATTAATATATTATTTATAATGAAACTGATTCACTATTACAATTTTTACCTTCGATATATTATTTTATTAAATATTTTATTCCAAAAATACCCCTCTTAATGTTTAAATAACACCATTCCATACCTTTGGAAAACCACTACTCCCACCCATTAGAAATATTAATATCTTCCCAAATTTTTCCTATAAATCCCCTTAGAGTACATAAGAACATTCAAGAAAAATCCAACTCCAAATACCGAGGAGTTATAGTGCCATACAAGAGAATCTATACTGAGGAGAGAGTAATTCTCTATTAACTCTTCGATCCTTTCTTATTCTCTTTTATTATTTTACTCTCTCCCTTTCAAAAAATCATAGTAAAAAATCAATTATACATTAATTTAAAATTATATCAATAATGTTAAACTACTTTAATTTTCATATTTATTAAAATTATAAATGTCATTCTTCCCTTTCCCACTCTTTCGATAACATCAAGTTAAAGGTCGGTGAACCACCTATGGAGACGCTACCAAGAAAATTATTATAACCACCTTCCGGGACGAAAAATATGAATTATATATAATATATTAATAAGTAATTAATTGTATTATATCCTTCTATAATTATTTTTATAAATGTAAAAATTATATTTAATAAAATAAGGAAATTATTGCAAAATTTTGAAATTTTTAAGTAATAAAAAATATCAAAATGCTTCAGTTTCATCAATAAAAATTAATAAATATAATCCAATGATTGTAATTTACATATATTTTTACCAAATGACTATAACTCACTTCTGTATTAGTGCTTTAATAAATATATGTTTTTTTCAAGAGGCGAGAAAGAGACGAAATTAAGAGGTAATTGAGGTAAGGGAAATTCTTGAACCCAACTCACTTTAATTGGGGTTTCCCTATTTATCACTATATTCAATATCAATATTCTATTTAATTTTCCTTCAATATCATTTAGACATCATTATATTATGTTTTCTTGGATTAACATGATTCCAATCTAGTTTTATGACAAATGAGAATATTTTTTCAGAAGAACTATTATATATAAAAACAAATATTTTTCTTCTATGGAGATTGTTCCTCCTTCACTCAAGATTGATACCATTAATTTTATTCCCTTTGGGAACTCGAATGTTTATTCATGAGTTCATTATTTGGGAAATAAAACCCATTCCTTTCCATGGGTTATTTTATGTCCAATATTTATATATGTTCTATGTGGCATGCATGCTAATGTAAATGTTATGATGTGATGGGTGAACTCTAAATTATATATCTCATGTTAATGTTCTGATTTGATGGGTGAACATAGAATTAAGTAACTCTCCAATTAATTGGGTAATGTGATGTTTGTATTAAGATAAAGTGAAATAACTATGGTAGTTTACCACTAAGACATAATGTTTCATTTTTATGAATTTCCATATTCCAAACATTAATTTAATGTTTTCTCTCATGATTTTGATCTTATGCTTAAGTTATGATGATATTGATTATGATCACCCCATGTTATATTGATTCATTTTATTTTATATCCTCTTACTGGGATTTTATATCACCCCTTTCTTTAATGTATATCCTTAGGTGATTATTTTTTATAAGAAGAATGTGATGTCTACTAAGAAGCTAAAGAATAAAGAATTAAATAATGTTTATGTTTTATTATATAAAAGTTATGTACTGTTCTAATTTTCCTAAGACACTAAATTATTTGAGCCTAGATATTTAACACTATTATGTTTTATATCTTTAAAATGATGTAAGTAAAGGTAGGTTCACTTTAGTTAGTGTTGGAGCATGGCTTAGGTAATTTGAGAATTAGGATTTGATAAACTTAGTAAAAACCCTCATTATGAGACTAAGTATATGTAAGCACCCAAGAAGATTTGTTTTAAATGATCCTAAACATATTTATCCCACAATATATTCTTTTATACTAAATAACATAGTGGAATAAATTATTTATTCATAACATGTTTAATTATGGTTTGTTCTAACCTTTTTTATTTTAGAAAATGGTGGGATCTAGGAGATACTAGGACAAAAAAAACTGTGTGAGGAACAATACAATTATTGCACGAATTACATCCCAAATTCCATGGGAGGTGGAGTTAAAAATTTCATGGAGATGATTACCCACATATATTTTGTTATTAACAAGAACCGAAATAATGTGAAATGTCTTCCTTCACCTAAGAGGGAGAAAGTGGTTATTGAGTGTTTCAAGCAGTAACGACCACTAATGTTTTGTGGATCTTCTGATACACTAATCACGGAATAGTGGGTCAAATCAATGGAGAATATTTTCTATATGCTTCCCTATTTTGGGATGGATAAGGTGACTCTATCCATTTATTGTTTAGATTAAGAGGCTGATCAATGGTGGGATTTGATTAAGAACACAAAACTGAAGGAAGAAATAGAGGAGATGGGGTTGGAATACTTTAATATAATGATTATTAACATGTATTTCCCTAAAAAACATCATATAAAGATGTATAAATAATTTATAGGGCTAATGAAAAATTAAGGTGAATCTATCATGGTATACTAAAATAATTTCACAAAGCCTGGAAGGTATGCTTCAGGTTTTGTTATCAATAATGATAAAACAATTTATAGAATCTTTAGTGTATTACAACCAAACATTCAAAAATCTCTATAGATTCAATAATTTTGGATTTATAAAGATTCTTTTAAATGTTCTCGCAAAGTGTATATGCTATTTGGATAATAGTCCCATGTCTATGGTGATAAGAAACAAAAGATGGAGTTTCAAACTAGAGGATCTAATGTAAAATGTGGAAACAAATTCCAAACACCCACATGTCAAATGAGGTTGAAAAATCATCATTGGAAATATCTCAAAGGGATTGGGAAATTCTAAAAGTGTGGGAGAGAAGTCCCCCAAGCTCATGAATTTCAAAGATATATAAATAAATCGGTTGATACAATGGAGGAAAGGAGAGTGCCACCCATAGTCCAATGCTATAACTATATGGAGTTAGGGAACAATGAAAACCAATTCAATAAACTTCAAGTCCTTGTGGTTAATTAGTGTCATTAGACACCATACCAAAGGAACAAGGGAAGGCTTATGCCATCACTACTGTTGAAGTGGAGCAAGATATTGAAGTCGTACACAGTACACATACTATTCACTCATGAATGTGAAAAGTATTATTTGATTCTAGTTCTACACATTCCATTATGTCAATCTAGTTTTCTAGAACCATTGAATCAACCCCCCCCCAAATCCTTGAAGTAAATATATCTTTAAAAACAACTAGTGGTGTGATTATTACAACCCAAGTGTTGGATCTTCTCTTATTTGCGTATGCAGGAATATTATCCTAGAAAATATCATGATACTTCCATTTGTGGAATTCATTTATATAATTGGGATGGATTGTATCCTATTATGTAGATCACACATAATATTTTTGTAAAAAGAAATATATTTTAATATTAGTTAGCATCCCATTATCCTCTACAAATTCAAGGAAAATCATGAATGTCCATTGGAAAATCATCAAATGGTGTGGGTGTCAATTGCCTGTGAAGAAGAATACCTCGCCCAAATGGTTGATTAGAAAGAAGGTAAAAACCTAGGTGAAAATACCATTTTGATAAAATAATGGGATGTATTTCTTGAAGAGTTACCCATACTTCCCCCAGATCATGAGGTATATTTATCAATAGAACTCATAACTGATGAAAATCCTTCCTCAAAATTCCCCTATAGGATGGCCCTGATAGAAATTAATGTGTTAAAGAAGCAGCTAAAAGACTATTTTGAAAAAGGGTTCATAAACCCTAGTGCATCACCTTTGGGTGAACTAGTGATTTTTTTAATGAAAAAGGATGAATTAATGCAGTTGTGTATCCACTACCGGGAGATCAACAAGATCACCATAAAGAACAAGTTTCCTCTTCAAAGGATTGATGACTTGTTTGATCAACTATGAGGAGATCTGTACTCCTCAAAGGTGGATCTCCATTATGGATATCATCATATAAAGGTGGAGAAGTAAGACATTTAAAATACTTATATCTATATAAGGTTTTAGCGCTATGTGTTTCTGGTGATTGCATTTGAACTTAGAAATTCCCCTACAATCTTTAAAGATTTAATGAAAAGTGTCTTTAGAAATTACCTAAACTAATTTTGGGTAGTGTTTATCAATGATATTCTCATCTACTATAAGATTAAAGAGATACATGAAGAATATATAATTCTTGTGTTGAGAACATTAAAAAGGATAAGTTGTATTCCTAGTTCATAGCGTATGACTTATGGATACAAAAAAGTCACATTATTGGGATATGTGATCACAAGTGCGGAAATTTATATAGATCATTAAGAAAAGGCAATTAATGAATTTCCTAGACCCTCTTGTGTCATGGAAATATGTATTTTTCTTATCCTAGTAGGGTACTCCCTATATTTTTTGATAAATTTATCATGATTCTAAATCCCTCGAACTAAGTTAACAAGGAAATGGGTAAAGTATTTCTGGATGAAAGAATGTGAGGAAAAATTTAAGGAGCTAAAGAAGAGGTTGATCACTTTACCTATATTCACATTACCAATAAGTGGGGAATTTTTTGTGATATACAATGATGATTCAAAGAAAGGCTTGGGTTGAGTTCCCATGATGAGTGATAAATTTATAGCTTAAACCTCACATAAGTTGAAGATCCATGAGCATAACCACCTGATGCTCGATCTATAGTTACTAGGTGTGATTTTTTCCTGGAAAATCTTATGGCACTACATGTATGGTGATATGTGTGACAGATATACTGATCAAAAGATTTTAAATTATACGTTCACACAAAAGGAGATAAACACACATCAGAGTAGATGGTGAGAGATAATTAAAGACTACAATTTCTATATTCACTATCATCATGGGAAGACAAATAGGGTAGCTGATGCTCTTAGCATAAAATAACATGATACTCTATCCATGATATATATTGAGAAAGACCCTATATTATTGGAAATACAAAGGATGGATTTGGAATTCATAACGGTTGGGAATATATCCTACCTTTACTATATTATTTCCCTACTATGTATCCAAGATAATATTAAGAAGTCATAAAGGGATGATCGGGAGTCACAAAAGAAGGAGAATACTATAAAGGAAGTGAAGTATAAAGGGTTTTATATCAATGATGATGGCATGATTCAGTTTAGAACTAGGCTATGTGTGCCTTCATCACCTGAGATAAACAAGGAGCTATTGGATAATGCACATTGGTCAAATTTATCTATCCATCATGGTTGCACCAAGATGTACCATAATCTCCAACTACACTTATGGTGGGTGACATGAGGAAAGATATTGCTAAGTATATCTCAAGGTCATTAATATGTCAACAAGTTAAATCTGAGCATGATAAGTCCAAAGGGATAATGAAAACATTTCCTACACCTATGTGTAATTGGGGGAATGTCACCGTGGACTTCATTACTAGTCTCATGAATACATACAAAGGAAACAATGAAATATGGGTTGTGGTGGAATGAATCACCAATACTACCCACTTTATTTATATATATGAATATTTATAAGTAAAACAAATTTCAAGTATATATGTGAAGGAAGTGGTAAGGATGGATGGGTTACCACTTTCAATCATCTCTGACCATGATCCAAGGTTCACATCTAAATTCTAGAGAAGTCTCCCACATTCCTTGAGTACTGAATTGAATTTTAACAAGGACTATCAATCCTGAAATGATGGCCAGTCTTAAAGGACGCTGCTGACGCTCGAAGACATGCTAAAAGCCTACTCAATGGAATTTAAAGGTGGATGTGATTGACATCTTCTGTTGGATGAGTTCTTATATAAAAATAACTTCCAATTGAGTATTCAGATGGATATATATAAATCTCTATATGGAAATAGATTCATAACACCTAAATGATGGGATGAAGTTGGAAAACAAAATCTAATTGAACCATATCATGTATAAGAAATGATGGATAAGGTTCAAGGAATCCTGAAACATATCAAATCTGCTTAGAGTCAGTAAAATAGTTATGCTGACTATTGTCAAAGGGACCTGGAGTTTGATGTTGGAGGTAATTTCTTCCTTCAAATATCACCATGGAAAGAGTCAAGTTGTTGGGAAAAAAGGGAAACTTATCCCTAGGTAAATTTTCCCCTATGAGATCATTGATCACATAGAAGTAGTGACCTATCATATCACACTTATACCAATAATAGCTCTAGTTTATGATGTTTTCCATGTATCAATCTTGAAGAAGTACATATCAGATCCCTCACATGTATTGATCTCATAGGTGGTACATCTAGAAGATAATCTCTCTTATGGGGAGTAGCTAGTAAAGATTCCGTACCTGAAAAATGAGGTTCTGCACAACAAGACAACCCACCATGTCAATGTTTTTTGGATGAATCATAAGTATGAAGAATCTACATTTGAACTGGAAGAGATGATGAAAAATAAATACCCTTACCTATTTATGTAAAACAAATTTTTGAGGGAGAAATTTCAACGGGGGAGAATGAAATGACCCAAAATTTTATCAATGAAAATTTCCTTCTTATAATTATGTCTTATAGAATAAATCACATAAAATCATTTAGATATCACAATAAAAACCATAAAAATAATGAATACGTGAAATAAGAGGTATTTCTAGAAATTAGGGAACCTATACCAAAGGAATAGTAACTTTTCCATTGGAATAGTAATGTGACCATTAGGAATAGTAAACCATCCAATAGAATAGTGACATCACCTTTTAAATTATAAATGAAATTGGTTATCTGATGAATAAAAATATAAAATAAGTAAATAAATATTAAATTAAGTATTAGTATTTTTATAAGTCGTAAATATTTATTTACAATTTTATAATTAATATAATGATTTAATATAAAAAAATTTCTCATAAAATATATCCATAAATTAATATTATTTATCTTATGATTATATTAAAATTTTACATTACCTTAGTTAATTTTTGGAAGTGTCATAATATCGGTTAAAATATTAAAATAATTATTTTTTAAAATAAAAATTAAATTTTGCATACTTATAAAATTATTTTCATAAAATTGAGTCTATTTTGGAAATCATAACATGGAAATTTTTATATGTTGATTTTTAGGTAATTTTCTAAAATACCTTGGGTGAATTGTAAAAATACAATTTTCACATAATCGGTATATGTTAAATTACATCATTGATGATGTAATTGTGACAGAATAATTTCTATAATTTTAGGTTACTCTATGGTATATTAAATTTTATAATTCCTTTATTAAAATACAATTAACTCCATTTCCAAACCAAAAAAAATAACTTTCCAAACCTCAAGTCAAAAGTGATTCCTTAAAATATTAAATTTTCATTCTTTACACTTTACTTCATAATAAATTAAGGAATTAGAATTATAAAGGGGATTTAAAGTCTTAAACTCGTTATATTATATTAAAATAGGATTTATAATTTAAAAAAATTCAATATTACATGTTTTACCATTGCTATATTATTTTATTATAAAAATACCCCTCCTCAAGTATAAATAACTCCTCTCCGTCCCCTTTGCTAACCACTCCTCCCACCCATTACAAAGCTTAATATCTACCCAAATCCTCTCTCTCAATCCCATTAGAATACTTAGGGTTGTTTTTGAGAAATACAAATCCAAAAACTATGGAGTTATAGTGTCATACAAGAGAAGTTACACCGAGGAGAGAGTAAGTATTTATAAACACTCCCCCTTTTATTCTTCTCTTTTATTGTTTTACACACTCCCTTTTAAAAAATATACTATGAAGTTGATTATAAACTAAGTTAACATTATATAAATAAATTTAATCTACTTTAATTATAATATTTATAAAAAATATAAATTTAATACTTCCATTTCCCACTCTTTCAACAACATCTCGTTAAAGGTCAGTTAACCGCCTACAAAGATGATTCCAAGAAAATTATTATATGTAACGACCCAAAGTTTTTCAATGGAAATTACCTTCTTATATTTATGTCATAAAATCACATAAAAACACAACATAATGATCTACTAAGTGATTAGTGACCTTTAAACATGATTTTTTCACTTCTATGTTTGGAATTTCGAAAATCCGGCATAAACGGTTGTGTTCCAGATGTTTTTTGGAGTCCAATAATTTTTTTTGTTGAATAGTAACCTACTCTAATAAATATTAACATACCTTTATGAATCATGATATACCCTAACGAATAGTAACCTCACCAATGGTGGTATAAAAATAATATTCAGGTTGGAAGTACGATATACATATATTTTAGAATGAGCTAATGAAAGTTTTAAAACTGGTATTCATAATAAATTATTATTTTAATTAAATATTAAAATAAAATTATTTATAAAATTATTTTTTAAAAAATGGAATTTATTTTTGGAATCTACACGTAGAAAAATGGTTAGGTTTAATTTTTGGTATTTTTCTAAAATACTTGAATTTTTTGATGAATAGTAAAATACGATAAATTACAATAAATGCTAAATAATGCATCATAGATGATGTATGGATGATATAAGATGATAATCCAGAATCATCCTTGATTAATTTAGTATATTTTATGGTAATTATCAATTATTCATAGTCTTGGCCTCAAATAATAACCTAATACTTAAAGTAATGGAAAAAACCTCCCCTCCCTCACTATAAATACCCCCTCTCCTTACCTCCTTCCCACAAACCTATCAAGCCTTGTGCCTAGCCCAAATTCTTCCCAAACATCCTCCCAAGCTCCTTCCACACTTTTAGGGCCTTCTAGTATTACCAAAAGGCCAAAATCAAAGGCCTTAAGAGGGATCACAAAGAGAGGAGATCAAAGGGTAAGGATCCCCTTTCATTTTCAAGTGTTTTGTTTTCAATTTTGTTCTTTTCTTATACCCTCTTCCCCTTACCTTATCCAAAAGTAATGAAAGATCCAAAATCTCATATATTATGGATATTAATCATGTTTATGTAAAAATTCAAGGATCATGCTTCTTCTCCTCTCCCTCACATTCTAAAATTAAAATATCGTCTGTGATCGACATTGTCGATAATGTGTTATAAATTTCTTTTATCATATTTGTTTCTGGTCATGAAACCATTTATGTTATGGTTGAACCAGATTATTATGTATGTTATATATCCTATTTATGGTTCTGGAATCCTTATACACTCTTTTTGTCATATAATAATACAAAACAAGTTAATTATGGGTAAAATCACTAAAATTAATTCAAGCATTTATCATTAATGTCTTATGTCATGGTTCTCTTTCACTCGAATTAACGAAATGAATTTGGTAACCTTCTATATGTTCAATAATTATATATAAAATCAATTCTTGGACAACCAATATCATCTTACATTTTATCCTAATCTAAATACAAGTGAACTTATCGTTAAAACCAAGGAAACAAACGGACCTGAACCATTAAATTGAACCTTATAATCAATCAAAATGGGTATGAATGAACTTAAAAAGGTTATAATAAATATTTTACATGTATATAAAGTTCTGGAACTATTGATTAATAAACCTAATTTGACTATTTAGGTCATTAATATCAATTGGAGAACACCAACAGACTTAATGTAAGGGATCCTATCCATTTTTCTCTCTTAATCAATATTGTCCTCTATACTATGCCTTTTTATGTGTACTAGAAAATGATGGGGTATGTTTAAGAACCTCCCCATACTTCCCTACAGATTTATAAGTGATGAGAAACCCCATTTCTCTCTCATCAATCCCTTTCTGTTACACTCGACACCATGCCGATAAAATCGTAATGAATTCTTCTCGAACCATCTTTGTTCTTTCAGGTTGCCTTATCTTTCTTTCAAAATTGTGTTATATTATCTATTTATGTAAGTCTTATGAATTCTTGTTAGTTTTAAAATATTCTTATATCAATACACTTTCATCACATTATTTTGAGGATATACATTATTTTTAAAGATTCTCTCCTTAGAACTTTCTGATAAGCAAACCAGTTTTAAGGGGACTCCCCAAAATTTTAACCAAATTTCAAGTTCACTCTATCCTCTGTTTTAAGACACCACTATCCTTATAAAATCAGTATTTTTATTATGAAAATATTCTTGGATAAATTCTGGTTTTATATAAAATAATTTCCTCTTTTCTAATTGAAACGCTCTAGAGTGTTTTCCTTAAATCTACAAAAAAAATGTTTTAATGCTAATGATTCTAAAATACATTTCTCATATGTTGTAACATATGTTTGACACAACTTACCATGGTATAAACATATTTTAACCTACTAATGTCCATGTATGTTCTAATCCTTTCCTTTCATGGACACTTTCGTGATACACCCATGGGATATGTTTTATGTCACGATTGTTGTACCCAATTCTTTCCATGGGTACCCTTATGTTTATGTATGGTTAATTATGTATGATTATTTATGTGGAAAGATTATTTATGTGGAAAGAATATTCATGAATATGTTGAGATGGGTGAGCCCAGATAGCTCTCCAATGAATTGGGTAAGGTTAAGTCTCATGAGATGCGATGTGAAACGGGATTGACGGTTAGCCTTGACCCGTAGTAAAATAGGAAACGAGATTGGAAGTTAGCCTTGAACCTTACTAAAGATATGATTTTAGATTCTAACACATTTATATTATTCCAGGTTTATATGACCCCATGCTTATATTAAATGATTTCATAAGTTTAATGCTTTGGATATCATTATGTCATGCCTAGTAATTCTTGTGCTTGAGGTGTATCCTTATGTTCATTCCCTTACTGGGAATTTGTAGCTCATCCCTTTGTTCATCTGTTTCCCAGGGTACCCTATGTAAGTATAAGGGCTCAATAGAAGTTAGGATTTCATTATAGAGATTAAATAAATAAGTGTTTTTCTAGCCCCATGTTTTATGTAATATGTTCCTAGTCTTCCAAGATACTAGACTTAACAATCCTGGGCTTGTAATCTGATGATGAATTATGTTTAAAATAATGAAATGTTATATTTAAAATGCTCGGGTAACTATAGTTGGTATCAGAGGATGGTCTAGTTTTTTTTGGAGATTATGAATAGATCACATTAGTGATAACCTTAAGGATGAGACCAAGTATAAGAAAACAATCCTAAATTTTGGTGAGTATAGAGTAAGTGGTTTATTAAGAAATTACATCCCTGTCTGGATACGAGCTAGTAGAGGTGGCTCTGGCATAGATGTATCTAGGGGAAAACACAAAAACACCGCTTTGAGCTAGACTTAAACGGGAACTTGTACATGACAATGGGCCTTGCTGCACTCTTGTTTACAACACTCCCGAGGGATATGATTTGGTATATTCACAAGCTTAGTACAAACCATTATTAAGGGACAAAAAGAATCCCATGATAATATAAGTTAAGAAATATATTGAGGAAAACTTAGATATAAACCTAAGGAATCACAAGTCAGGATATACTTTTTCCTTATAAGTTCATACTTTTATATTCAAAGTTTCTTTTTATTCTCAATAGCTAAGTATTCAAGACCTATAATTATACGTTCTTTATCTTAGTTAAAGGAGGGAAATAGAAGAACACATCCCAACAACCAATGTGAGAGGAAATGTAATGATTTCCCTAATGACCTGCCTGATGTGACAGAAGCGGGTGCTCAAAACATCATGGAAGTACTTGCTCAGCTGTCTCTAGTTATGAATAATAAAATGAATAAGGCGGAACGTCCCCCACCTCCAAGGAAAGAGAAAGTTACTGTAGAATCCTTCATGCGGCAAAGGCCTCCCATGTTTAGCGGGTCTTCTAATCCCCTCCTCATAGAACAGTGGATTAACTCTATTGAAAAGATTTTCTCTATCCTCCAGTGCTCAGAAGAAGAGAAAGTTGTACTATCATTCTATAATTTTGATGGGGAAGCTAATCAGTGGTGGACACTTATCAAGAATAAAAAGTCCCAAAAGGAAATTGATTCTATAGATTGGGTGGAATTCAAGGGGATGTTTTTCAACAAATATTTTCCTCGAACCCTCTATCTCAAGATGGAAAGAGAGTTCCTTGGACTCAAGAAGAAGGAAGATGAGTCTATTGGGGTGTATGAAGATAACTTTACAAGTCTTGAAAGGTATGCCTCTAGCTTTTTCATGAACACGGAAAGCAAGGTGGATCGCTTCTTTAGCGGACTAAAGCCAAGTCTACGAAAAGTGTTGGTGATTCGAGACTTCGACATCTATGAGGAGATTGTTCATTGTGCCCTCAAGGTTGAAATTTATATTGGAGACTCTTAGTGGTCTCATGGGCCTAGTGACAAGAACTGGAAAATGGAGAACAACATGGATGGTTCATCAAACAAATACCATGATGGAAAGAAGCCACACTTTCCTCTTTATAAGAATTGTGGGAAGAAGCATCTTGGTGACTGTCTAAAGGGAACTAGGAATTCCTTCAAATGTGGGAATTTTGGTCCTCTGGCCAAGAACTGCCGAAAGGATATGAAAAATCCCACTAATATTGAAGAAGAACAGAAGGTTCAGATCAACACTCAGCCTTCAGTGCATTGTTTTAACTGCAAGGAGCTTGGGCATTATGCGAACAATGTCCTTAGGCCGAGGGTTGTCGGAGGAAATCAGCAACAACCTCCAAGGCAACAAGGAAGGACTTATTCTATCACTACTACTAAGGTAGAGCCATAAAATGATGTGGTGACAGTTATTCTTATTATTCATTCAAGAAAAGAGAACATACTATTTGATTCTGGTTCTACACATTCTTTCATATCATGCAAGTATAGTAGAACTATTCAAAAACCACCTCAAAATTTAGAGGAAAAGTTATCTATGAGAACAACGAATGGGGAAATTATCGCATCCATGGTTTATAACTCCTCCCTAGTTAATGTTTGTGGACTGAACCTCCCAGAAAATCTTTTCAACCTTCCTTTAGTGGAGTTTGATTCTATCTTGGGCATGGATTGGCTATCTTTGTACAAGGACAACATCAATTGTCAAGAAAGGGAGATTCCTCTTCATATCCAGATGCATCCTCCGATTCTTTACAATTTCAAGGAGAAATATGTGTCTACTTTAGACTATTTTTCTCAAGTTTGGATATTTCTTCTTTATGATCATGCATACCAAGCTCAAATGATTGAGGCAAATGAGAGAATTGTGCTTGAAGACATTTCCATCGTGAGGGATTACACTGATGTATTTCTCGAAGAGTTGGCTGGTCTTCCCCCTGACCGAGAGGTTGAGTTCTCAATTGAACTTATACTTGGATATATGATAATATCAAAGACACCTTATAGAATGGCCACCATAGATCTAGAAGAGCTGAAGAAGCAGTTATAGGAGAATATGGAGAAGGGTTTTATACGCCCGAGTTCTTCACCATGGGGTTCTCCAGTCCTCTTTGTCATGAAGAAGGATGGATCAATGCGCCTCTTCATTGATTATCGTGAGCTAAATAAAATCACTATAAAGAACAAGTATCCCCTTACACAGATAGATGACTTCTTCGATCAGCTTCGTGGGGCCAGTTATTTCTCTTAGGTGGACCTTTGGTCGGGATATCACCAACTAAAGGTAAGGAAGGAAGATATACCCAAGACTTCCTTTAGAACGAGGTATGGACACTATGAGTTCATAGTGATTCCCTTCAGACTCACTAATTCTCTAGAAATTTTCATGGATTTAATGAATAGAGTCTTTAGATATTACCTCGACAAATTTATGGTGGTCTTTATTGATGATATTCTGATATACACCAAGAGCAAGGAGGAACATGAGGAGAATTTGGAAACTGTGTTAAAGAATTTTCAAAGGGAGAATTTGTATGCAAATTATAGTAAATGTGAGTTATGTATGGAGGAAGTATCATTATTTGGGCATGTTATCACCAGGAAAGGGATATCTGTGGACCCTTCCAAGACGAAGGCAATTGAAGAGTGGTCGAGGCGAACTTCTATAATGGAGATCCACATCATTTTAGGTCTACCTGGGTATTATCGACGATTCGTGAAGAACATTTCACGATTGTAAAACCCAATGACCAAGATGACATATAAGGGATTAACATTCATCTCAATATAGTAATGTAAATACTATTTCAAGGAGTTGAAAAAGAGGCTTATCACTGCTCCAGTACTCACACTCCCTTCAAGTGGAGAACTCTTTGTGTTGTATAGTGATGCTTCTAAGAAAGGCATAGGCTGTGTGCTAATGAAAAATGATAAAGTGATAGCCTATGCCTCAACGAAGCTGAAAATCCATGAGAAAAACTATCCCATGCATGATATAGAGTTGGCGACTGTGATCTTTGCATTGAAAATCTAACGGCATTATCTCTTTGGGGGAAAATGTGAGATATATAATGACCACAAGAGTCTCAAATATATATTCACCCAGAAAGAGCTTAATATGTGCCAAAAAAGATGAATAGATCTCATCAAGGATTATGGCTACTCAATCCACTACCATCCTAGTATGGTAAACAAGGTGTCAGATGCTCTAAGTAGAAAGGATCATGCATCTTTATCAATGATGAGAATTGAAAAGGATCTGATCTTCTTGGATTTTCAAAGGATGGACATGGGAATCATTAAGGGAGGAACATCATTAATCCTTTCCCAAATTATTGCTCAACCATCCCTCTTGGAGAAAAAAGGTTTCTTAAAGAAAGGATGTGGAAATTTAGAAAAGGGTGGAAGCTGTTAAAAATTGGAAATCCTCTGATTTCAAAATTGAAGAGGAAGGAGTTGTAAGATTTGGGACACGATTATGTGTACCATATGATCTAGAGATAAAGAAGGAGCTATTGAATTATGCACATAGCTCGACCATCTCTATCCATCCTAGGAGTACCAAAATGTGTCGTGATCTCCGAGAACACTTCTGGTGGGATAACACAAAGAAGAAGATTTTTGAATATATATCAAGGTGCTTGGTTTGTCAGCAAGTTAAATCTGAGTGACGAAAGTCCAAAGTTATGATGAATCCATTTCTTATACCATTGTGGAAATGGGAAAATGTTACTATGGACTTTGTCACAGGTCTCCCAAAGACATCTAAGGGAAATAATTTGATATGGGTTGTGGTTGACCGACTCACCAAGACATCCCATTTCTTCACTATTAGGGAATATCTCTCGCTTGAACCACTTGCAAAGATATATGTTTAGGAAGTGGTGAGACTGCATGGTGTTCTACTATCAATTTTCTCTGACTGTGATCCAAGGTTCACATCTAAATTCTGGAAGAGACTTCAACATTCTTTGAGTAATGAATTAAATTTCAGCATGGCCAATCACCCCCAAACTGATGGCCAGTCTGAAAGAACTATTCAGACGCTTGAAGATATTCTTAGAGCCTGCTCTCTAGAATTCAAAGGTGGATGGGATCAGCATCTCCCATTGGTTTAGTTCCCATACAACAATAGCTTCCACTCAAGTATTCAAATGGCTCTATATGAAGCTTTGTATGGAAAGTGATGTAGAACTCCAACCTGTTGGGATGAAGTTGGAGAAAGAAAGCTACTTGGACCCAATCTTGTTCAAGAGATGACAGAGAAGGTTCAAGTCATCCAGAAACACATCAAAGCTACTCAAAGTCAAAAAAAACAGCTATACTGACAACCGTCGAAGGGAATTAGAGTTCGACGTTAGAGAAAAAGTCTTCCTTCGAATATATCCATGGAAGAGAGTCATGCAATTCGAGATGAAAAGGAAGTTAATCCCAAGGTACATTGGCCCCTTTGAGATCCATGACCGCATAGGATCTATGACCTATCAACTTGCACTTCCACTGAATATGGCTCGAGTTCATGATGTTTTTCATGTATCACTCTTGAGGAAGTGCATACCTGATCCCTCACATGTACTAAACTCAGAGGTGTTACAGCTGGAAGATGATCTCTACAATGAGGAGCAGCCAGTAAAGATTCTGGATCAGAGAGATAAGGTTCTACGCAACAGAACAACCCATCTTGTCAAAGTGTTGTGGAGGAACCATAAGTTTGAGGAAGAAACTTGGGAATTGGAGGAATAAATGAAGGAAAAGTACCCACACTTGTTTTTGTCATAGTATGTAAAAAGAAATTTCGAGGGTGAAATTTCATAAGGGGGGAAGAATGTAACGACCCAAAGTTGTTCAATGAAAATTACTTTCTTATATTTATGTTATAAAATCACCTGAAAACACAACATAATGAACTAATAAGTTATAAGTGACCTTTAACCATGAGTTTTTCACTTCTGTGTTTGGAATTTTGAAAATCCTGCATACACGGTTGTGTTCTAGATGTTTTTTGGAGTCTAATAAAACAAAAAAAACTTTTTTGGTGAATAGTAAACTACCCTAATGAATAGTAACATACCCTTATGAATAGTTATATACCATAATGAATAGTAACCTCACCTATTGTGGTATAAAAATAATATTCAAGTTGGAAGTACGGTATACCTATATTTTAGAATGAGTTAATGAATGTTTTAAAACTTCTTTTGATAGTAAATTATTATTTTAATTAAATATTAAAATAATCATATTTAGAAAATTATTTTTGAAAAATGGAATTCCTTTTTGGATTCTACACATCAAAAAATGGTTAGGATGAATTTTTGGGATTTTTCTGAAATACTTGAATTTCTGATGAATAGTAAAACACGATAAATTACAATAAATGCTAAATATTGCATCATAGGTGATGTATGGATGATTTAAGATTATAATCCCAAATAATCCTTGATTATTTTAGTATATTTGATGATAATTCTCAATTATTCATAGTCTTGGCCTTAAATAATAAACTAATACTTAAAATAATGGGAAAAACCTCCCTTCCCTCACTACAAATACCGCCTCTCCTTACCTCTTTCCCACACACCTATCAAGCCTTGTTCCTAGCCCAAATTCCGCCCAAAAATCCTACCAAGCTACTTCCCCATGTCAAAGGCCTTCTAGTCTTACCAAAAGGCCAAAATCAAAGGCCTTAAGAGGGATCTCAAAGAGAGGAGATCAAAGGGTAAGGATCCCTTTTCATTTTCAAGTGTTTTGTTTTCAATTTCCTTCTTTTCTTATACCCTCTTCCCCTTCCCTTATCCCAAAGGCATGAAATCTCCAGAATCTCATATATTCTGGATATTAATCATGTTTATGTAAAAATTCAATCATCATGCTTCTTCTCCCCTCCCTCACGTTCTAAAATTAAAACATCGTTCGTGATCGACATCGTGGATAATATGTTTTCAATTTCTTTTATCATCTTTGTTTCTGGTCATGAAACAATTTATGTTATGGTTTAAACAGATGATTATTTATTTTATATATCCCATTTATGTTTCTGTAATCCTTATACACTAATGATATCAAATAATAATACAAAACAAGTTAATTATGGGTAAAATCGCTAAAATTAATTCAAGCATTTATCATTAATGTCTTATGTCATGGTTCTTTTTCACTCCAATTAACCAAATAAATTTGTAAACCTTCTGGATGTTCACTAATTATATATAACATCAATTCTAGACAACCAATTTCATCTTACATTTTATTCGAACCTAAATACGAGTGAACTTATCATTAAAACCAAGGGAACAAACGGACCCGAACCATGAAATTGAACCTTATAATCAATCAAAATGGGCTTGAATGAACTTAAAAAGTTTATACTAAATATTTTACATGTGTATAAGGTTCTGGAATTATTGATTAATAAACCTAATTTGACTATTCAGGTCATTAATATCAAGTAGAGAACACCAGCAGACTTAAGGTAAGGGATCCTCTCCATTTTTATCTCTTAATCAAGATTTTCCTCTATACTATGCCTTTTTATGTGTACTAGAAAATGATAGGGTATGTTTAATAACCTCCACATACTTCCCTATGGATTTATAAGTGATGATAAACCCCATTTGTCTCTCATCAATCCCTCTTTGTTACACTCAACATCATGTCGATAAAATCGTAACGAATTCTACCCGAACATTCTTTGTTCTTTCGGGTTGCCTTATCATTCTTTCAAAATGGTGTTATCTTTTCTATTTATGTGAGTATTATGAATTCTGGTTAGTTTTACAAGATTTTTATATCAAGACCCTTTCATCACATTTTTTCAGTCATATACATGATTTTGAAATATTCCCTCCTTAGAACTTTCCGATAAGCAAACCTGTTTTAAGGGGACTCCCCAAATTTTTACCCAAATTTCATGTTCACCCTATCCTCTGTTTTAAGAAAACATTGTCTTTATGAAATCAGTATTTTTATTATGAAATCCTTCTTGGTTAAATTCTGGTTTTATATAAAAAAAATTCCTCTTTTCTATTTGAAAAGCTCTAGAGTGTTTTCCTTAAAACTGCACAAAAATGTTTTAATGCTCATGTTTCTAAAATACATTTCTCATATGTTGTCACTTATGTCTGACACCACATACCATGTTATATAACTATTTTACCCTATTAATTTCCATGTATGTTCTAATCCTTTCCTTTCATGGACACTTTCTTGATACACCCATTGGATATGTTTTATGTCATGATTGTTGTACCCAATTCTTTCCGTGGGTACCCTTATGTTTATGTATGGTTAATTATGTATGATTATCTATGTGGAAAGATTATTTATGTGGAAAGAATATTCATGAATATTTTTATATGGGTGTTCCCATATAGTGCTCTAATTCATTGGGTAAGGTTATTTATAAAGAGATGCGATTTAAAACGGGATTGGCGGTTAGCCTTGACCCATACTAAACTGGGAAACGAGATTGGTGGTTAGCCTTGACCCGTGCTAAATATATGATTTAATATTCTAAAACATTTATATGATTCCATTTATATATGATTCCATATATATATTAAATTATTTCCTAAGTTTTATGCTTTGGATATCATTATGTCATGCCTCTTAATTATAGTTCTTGAGGTGTATCCTTATGTTCATTCCCTTACTGGGCATTTTTAGCTCATCCCTTTGTTCATGTGTTCCACAGGGTACCCTATGCAGATGTAAGGGCTTAATAAATGTTAGTATCTCATTATGGAGATTAAATAAAGAAGTGTTGTTTTATCCCCATGTTTTATTTTATATGTACCCAGTCTTCCAAGACACTAGACTTAACGATCCTTGGCTTGTACTCAGATGATGAATTATGTATAAAATCATGAAATGTTATATGTAAAAGGCTCTGGTAGCTATATTATAACCACATAAATAGATGTAAAATATTAATTATAGGTAATATATTAATATTTAATTGCATATATTACATTCTCCTTTAATTAGTAATATTAATGTATAAATTAAATTTAATAAAATAGAGAAATCATTGCAAAAGGTGGAATTTTTAAGTAAAACATGATATCGAAGAGCTTCAATTTCATCAACAAAAACTATGAAATATAATACAAGTATTATAATTGATAAATATTTTTATAAATTTACTATAATTAAATTCTAGATTAGTGTTTTAATAAAAATAAGTTTATTATTCAAGTGGTGAAAAATCCACAAAATTAAACAGGAATTAAGGTAAGGGGAATTCTGAAAACAAAATCTCTTTCATTGTGTTTTCCCTATTTCACCCCATTTTTAGTTTGGATATTACATAAATGTTACATAAATAAAATTTCTTAATCATTTTATTATATTTTCTAGGATAGGCATGTTTTCAATATATTTTTATGATAAATGAAAATATTTTTCCTAAATAACTCTTCTTTATAAAAACACATCTTTTACTTCTGTTGAGAATGTTTCTCCTAAACTCAAGATTGATACCATGAATTTTATTTTTTAGAAAATGCAATGTTTATCCACGAATGAATGATTTATGAAATGAATCTCATTTATTTCTATGGGTTATTTTATGTTAAATATTGATATATGTTTTGTGTGGCATGTTTGAATATGTAAATGTTAGGATGCGATAGGTGCACCCATAATAATATAGGACATATAAATCTAATGATGTGATGGGTGTGCCTAGAATTATGTATCACTTAAATACATTGAGTAATGTGATGTATCACATGATTTAAAGTGAAAAAAGCATGATTGTTGACTACTGAGTCATGATGTTTTATTTTTATGCATTGCCACATTCCAAACCATTATTTTACACTTCCTCCACGATTATTATACTATGTAGATGTTATGATGATAATGATTATGCTTAACCCATGTTATATTAATTTATATTCTTATATATCCTCTTACTAGGATTTTATCTCACCCCTTTCCTTGATGTATATCCTCAGGTGAATATTTTTACTAAGGAGAATGTGATGGAAACTAAGAAGCTATAAAATAAGTGATTAAATAATGTTTAAATTTATTTATTTAAAATTTATGTATATAACATATTTTCTCAAGACACTAAACTAGTTTGTCTTAGATATGTAATGTGATTATGTTGTTTATATTTAAAATTATTTGAGGAGATGTAGGATCTCATTAATATAAATTCTAGATAATAATGTCTCTGATACCATTTTGTAATAAACTAAACTTGGTTAATATGAAATGTTACTCGTGATGGTTGTACCCTAGGTGGAGGTACACCAAAAAACTGAACAAGTCTCATGAATAACCAAAATTGAGACAAACCAATAGAATAAAATATAAAAATGAAGTACAAATCAAGGAGATATACAAGGGAAAAAAAGGTTGAACCTGGAAGAAAAACTAAACATGTGCTAGACTAGGTATTTATGTGAGAATCTGTCACCGCCATCTCAAACCACTCCAAAGGTTATAATAACCAAGATAATATCATATGACACCTGAAAACCTTGCCTTTCGTTTTTACATATAATACTAAGGCTATAAATTCTCAAAGAAAAATAGGGTTTAAGAAATAAATCCTAGTTGGAAACTAATAGAGAATCTATATAATGTCTATCACTATGAATCTGTTAGTTATATATTTAAAACATAATGTGCTTATTTATCCATATTCATATGGTATCATTTTTAATACATCCATTCATTTAGTATCAAAACATTCCATTTTGAAATCACACTAATATGAATTCAAAAAAGAATAATAAATAGAGGGATGTAATCAAAACAACCATATCCAATATAAATCGTGGAGAGAATATAAAGCACTATACTCAAAAGTAACCAAGGTAATAGGATCTTGTCCAAGATCACCATTTACATGGGATAAAATCCATTAGATAAATATGTGATTATATAAACATGATACAAAAGTTGAGACATCATGCATAAACCATTTTTTTGGCTTTAATATATTGGAAAATATAAATTGGATTATAAGGATAATAACTAGGGAAGTGAATCATAATGATACCAAGTCCTGACACATTCTATCGATATCAGGCTACCCAACTTACTACCACAACTATAGAGAACCTATTTAAAATGTTTAGTGTCCTGAAACACACTAATATTTAATTATATTCAATCCCAAAGGTTACCAAATGTTCCCGTATTCCATGTTTTTACAAAATAATATAGAAATCATAGTCACAATTTAATTAACATTTTCAGAAGTAAAGTATTACAACTCACATGCATTGAATATCCATTTTAAAATAAAACAATTTATAAATATAATTCTCATAAGAAAATAATAACCACTACCATGATTTGAAAAACCAATTTAAAATAGTAATAAATTTTCAATGAAATTTTTTAAAGTGAATCATCACCACTCATATTCTTTAAATATACATTTTGGAAAAATCTATTATTTAAGGTTTCCATCAAACCCATAAAGATTATAATCTATTTTAAAAAAACATCTTTTAAAACATTTTCCAAATAAAAAATATGGGATCTTAGAAACTTCCCTCTTATATAATAATTATGAAACTAGAAGGATGTTATAAGAACACCAATTATTTCATGGTTTAGCATAGAGTCTAGAGACAATTAACTTATACATGGTCAATGGATTCTCAACACATAAAACTCCAATGAAGGTTCGAGGCTCAAATGTTAAATGAAAAAAATATTTACCTCATCGAATTGTTTTCTCAGTGGAGAAGAAAGAAAAATGTCCAAAACCATTCTCTAGGGAAAACCAGTAAATCAAAATCTATGTATGTTTTTATATTTTAAATAAATATAATAATTAAAAAATATGTTCCTCATATGTTAAAAAAAATTATTTACATCAATTAATTTTATTTTTAATCAATTAATAAATTTTGATAATTTAAAAACATAATAAAGGAGTTATAATCCTTAGACAATAAAAAAATTGAGTTCCCACAATTTTACACATTTTAAAGAGGATTTAATGCATTATAGTGTTGATTTGGAGAATAATAAATGGGAAACCATTTTTTATTTATTTTTATCCCAAAAATATCATTGTGTAATTGTAACTTGGTTTTCCATTACAAAATACATACCTGTTTTGTAAGGGAACCGATTTAACCTTACATAACTATTGATGGGAAAAACATACCCTTGAAAAAAAAAATTTACCCTTTCATAACTCTGGAATACCCTTTCACAATTCTAGATTACCCTTACATAATTTTGGATTACCCATATACAAGTCTGTATTACCATTACACAGGTCTAGAGACTGGGGATATAGCCTTAGGTAATGCTAGGAGGAACCTTATGCAGTCCTTGTAACAAAATGGATAATATTATGAGAGACACCACTTACCCTTACACATATTTTAGAAACAAAAGAAGATTCTTATAAAATTTATCTTTTACCATTATGAATTTCATAGAAAATAGAGGTTACCCTTATCCAGCTCAAGGAAACCACTACTTAACCTAACAAAGATAAATAAAATAACCACTTACCTTTATACAACTCATGTAATTGGGGTTTTCCCTTTACGTAACCCATAAAAATAATTTTCAGCCATATTTGGCATTATAAATTCTTCATTCATATGTGTATAATACATTACCTTTATGTATGCCATATTATATTCATAAGGGTAAAAAATAAATCTTTAATACTATTAAATTTCCATTAAAAAAATTAAAATTAAAATAAAAAGGGGTTTTGAATATCCTAAAAATGATATTATTATAAAAATAAGGTTTTAATAGTTCAACATAGGAAACCGTAGTTTAAATTAAGCATGAATATTACTATAGATAATAACAATAATAAAATATTCTAAATAATTAATATTATAAAATGGGAATATATCCAGGGATTATATAATAACATAAAAATTATATGGATAATAATAACTAGTTTCATAATGTTATAATACATAATTTCAGGCATCATAATCATACTATCAAGGACTTATTCCAAGACATAATACCTAAATTTTTAAGGTGTATGAAAAATACACAAACTAGTTTGTCTCATGGGAACCACCAATGCGTTGAAGGGAAATAAGAGGTCCCTCCCATCACATACTAAGTCAAATACATTCATCATATAAAAGAGGTGAATAATAATTCCATACATAATAAACATAAACATTCGTTTTAAATAACTAGAATATGAAATGTTAATATTTTCCCAAATAAATAAATATCACAACATGATCATAATACATCCAATTAAATGTAGTGTATCGTATCAATATTGTATATCCTTAGAAAATTATAAGATTTATCATAGATGAAAATATTATTGAAATATGACCAAAACATTTCATGGGGAAAATACCATTTTCATTTTGAAATCACATATTTAAATTCTAAAAAGTACATGAATATTTGGAAAATATTTCATTTGAAATAAGCATGGAAACTAGTAATGTACGGTTCAAGGAATATAATAGTCATGGTGACCATATAATCTATTCATTTAGTAAGTATTAAAACAAACATTCCATTCATACCATTGGTAAAAAGTTCCGCAATCATAAAATGACAAGAATATTCCTTTTAAAAAAAATTTATAAATATTACAAATTGGGTAAAAATTATATAATAAAAAATTAGATAATATTAAAAAATTATTTAATTTTTTTAAAATAGTTTATGGATATGGAAGAAAATGATTCCTGACTAAATTGAAAAATGAAGTTGGATTTCCATTAAAAATCTATCAGACTTTTGAATACATAGAGAGGGGAAAATGAAATGAAAACATGTAATTTAAAAAAATAGAGTATAAGAAAATATATAGGGTTTAAGATAGAAGTATTATATAATTCCCATAATGGAGTCTTAATCATAAATAATCCCAAATAAGGATGATATTGTAAAATAAACCCTTACATCAGGTTTGAATTGCTTCATATGTGATTTTAACCTCCTGTATAACAAATGAAAATTTATTATCATTATATATGTGAATAATATTCATATTTATAATTTGATACATTGGAAATATAGTGGCGGTGTCACTATAGTGGGAACTATATTATCTTAAGAACTATAGTAGTACTATTCAATTTAGTGGATTTTGATCCAAAAAATGGGCCTTTGTTCTTAAAATTATGGATTCCAAGCTCTGGGGCCTTTGGGATATACATTAATGGGATATAATCCCTTCTATGTTTAAAAATATTTTAATTATTCTTCTATACCCAAATAAAAAGAGTATATTTGTTTCAATGAACAAAACATTATTCAACACCAACTTAATAAAGATGATATATATTTATAATCATCCACAAATGAAAGACATTAAAAATGAATCACATCGCTTTATAGAGGAGGTAGTCCACACATACTCATGAGTGAAATTATAATTTTTTAATAGGTAGAAGGTTAAAAAGATAAATGATATCCTATATTTATGGAATAAAAATTATATTATAAATATCATATAAGTTCATTTGTTCCATATTCCTAACAAACCAATTAAGGTGATGAAAGTTGAATTACACCACTATGTAGAGACAATATTGAGTACGTACGTAAGAGTGATATTTTCATTTTTCATAAAATGGAAAATTAGTGGAAATTTGTTGTACCATAATTAGAAAAAAATCTAATTATATTGGTGGAACTAGATTATTTATTTTAATATGGTTACAATAGACTTAGAGGAAGTATAGAAAGAAATTAATTTTAAAAGAGTCACTAAAGGTGATTAACTCTTATTTGAGAGGCTTCCTTTGGTTTACAACTTATGACTTATTAGTATAGTATTCGGAGAAGAAACAAGATTTTATAATTTATAGAGGGAATCTAGGTAGGATTTTGGTAAGGTATTTAAAAATCTATATTAATAAAAATTTGAGATGAAGGTAGTAGGAGAGGTTCCCTTTTATAAGGTAGGGGAGGGAAAAACATGGAATTACATATAAGATTTAAATAATATAATGTAATTTTTTTTGTGAAAGTGGAACAAAAAGACTATGAATTAAATATTATATATTATAGGGTCATAATTTATTCAACCCATAAGATTTATAAATTTTTTTGTATCTTTTCTACCCATATATCTTAGTTTAACCCCTCATAAACTAGTTTTTACCCTAAAAGTGTGATTTTTTTACTATTTTTACTATTTATTATGATAAAATGTTAAGTTGAACTAACTAAATTTTTTTTAATTATAATGATTAAAAATATGAAATCCATTTTAGTAGATTCGACTATTATGAGTGGTAAAAATTAATTTTAATATAAGTGTGAAAAATTTAATAAAAACCATATTTATAAAATATTTGTTTTATTTATAAAAATGATATTACAATAAAATAGTGTAAAAGTTTTTTTAAAATTGAATTAATTTAATTATTTTAAAAAAATTATAGTTTTTTTTTCTTAAAACCAAACCAAAATTGAAAATAACCTTGTAAATAATTGATTAAAGGACAAGAAATAAAATAGTTTTTTATTTGAAAAAAACATTACCCTATTTTCGATAATGTTATTAATAAATTTCAATGTTTAACATTATATTTTTATGTGAATAATAGTAATTATTGAATATATATTTATACAATATAAATGGTTTCACAATCTTTCAATTTATTATCATATTATTTTAATGTCATAAAAGTTATAGTTTTCATATTTTTTTAATTATTTACCCAAATATTAACTATTTCCAAAGTCTAAAAAATTTACCTAGATCTAATTTTAACACATTGAATTATAAAATAATTTCATTCAATCAAATTAAATGTACAAAATTATAGAATTTACTTTTAAATCACATTATTTAATAATGTTATGTGCATTATTCTATTGTTTATCGAAAAATGAAAATTATTATAATTGAATCTTGGGTTTTACATAGAAGGATTAAACATTAATTTATCTAGAATAAGGTTCAGCCAAAACTCATTAATTTTACCATTCCAAGTCCCAAGTGATGTTCCTTTTTTAAATGTGTAGTATAACCCAACAATAAATACCTTCTTTTTAATGAAAAAGAAAAAAATAATGTATGCACATCGAAAATACAAAAAGAATTTAGTACTACAGAAACAAGCCTTAAAAATAATGTTTTGTGTATTGAGCCATTAATTATAACTTTATAAATAAATGAGATTTATGATGAAGTACATTTGAGAGTGTTTCAATGATGATAAAAATCATAGAGCATAGTATAATTTTAGTATTCTAAAAAATTAACTTTATTACGTATAATATTTCCCTAAAATATTTTTTATATTGTTTATTCAAGGAAAATATCATCAAGGATGATATTCCCATATAAATAAACATGACTATCCTAGTTGTTTTATCTCTTATTTCATGAAAGTAATAGTCACACATGTGAAACCAATTGAATTGTTCAACATTGTCCCATTCTAATTTCATAAATAACAGTTCAGATGTAATATTACATTTAATGTGAATTTATAACACAATTAATCTTCAAGAAAATTGATCCTTCATAAATGTTAAGAAAAAACATTTCAATTATATAGTAAAAATATTTATACATTCTTCTATCTACATGATCTAAAGTTAATTCAGTTTAAAAAAATCCAAATTAATATACATACGATCAAAATAATTAATAATTAAGAAATAATTATATAAATAGTAATAATCAACAGAATAATCCATTGATTTGAAATATATAAAAATAACCAAAACAAATCATATTTTTATATTTTAATAAAAAAACTATTAATTTATATGAATCATGTATGCATTTGATATCCCTCAAGACAATAGATTTCATAGGACTTCCCCATATGAATTTTTACTTACAAAGTTTTTGAATTCTAAAAAGGCTTTATATTAGTGTATGACTTTATATCACATAATAAATTTAGAATTCAAAGAAATTTATATTTCATATGAGTTTAGATCCTGTTCATATGACTTTGTTTGCGGGGTATGTCTTTAAAGGCCTCTTGTGAATTTATACCTAGTGAAATATACATTTATCTATATTTAAAGAATTTTTTTTATTAATTTCCTATAGTGAATGTAAGACATTAATTCATAAATTTTATAGTAATTTCACTTTAATTTCATAATTAATTTAAACTATCATCAAATTTTAGAAAGAAAATACATATACGACATTTATTTTAGCTAGAAGACTTCATAATATGTACGATTTTTTAGAAATGTGTATGTTTTCCTACTTTGTGAAAATTATAAAAACATCAAAATGTAATAATTTGGAATTATAATATAGAATGTTACTAGAATAATAAAAATAAATAAACATTTTGATAATTAAATAATAAATATATAAATAATAGACACAACCCAGTGCATTAGATAACAAGTAATTAATTCTATGAAAAAATATAATTATCCAATGATGAAAGCTTCGTTGTTTGAGTCCTAACCATACTCATACTTAGAGATTTTATCCAAAATAGTTTCATAAGACACATAATTTATGTAATGAAGAAATCCATAAATAACATCAATAATAATTTAAATAATAAGTATCGAAATGTTAAAAACATTTCCTCCCTCACGTTCGATGGATTAATATAATATTTTGGAAAAAAATAAAATATAAATGGGTGAAGTGGATTGGAGCCACTCAATAGATATTGTTAAAAATGTTAAAACATAATATTTTGATATATTTTCTTATGAATTATAAAATGTATTTAAATTATAATTGTGAGGAATTATGAAATGTTAATTTTCATTTCTAAATTAAATAATGAAATTTCATATGTTTTCTCATGTTTTAGAAAATATATAGTGTTTATTTATTTTAATTTTCTTCTAAAATATTATTTTTTTTAAAAAAATGATATGAATATTTTGTTTTATTAATTTATGAGTTAAATTAATTCTAATAGTTTATTATTCCATCCATTACATTCTAGTAATTAGAACATAAGTTTTAGATTTAGTATAAAGTGTCCTTAATTTGTAATTAATGTAACCATATTGATTATGGTAATTAAATATAGTTCGTAAATATTATTTTTCAGAGTTATTATGAATTGGATTCAATATTGATCAAGGAATTCCTATGGAGGGGGAATTTGGCTCCAAATTTCCACTGGTCTGGAGGCTTATTCATTGATTTACAAAGGCATGGGGTTATTATCTATTTCTAGAGGATTACTCATGTCAAGATTTTTGTTCTCATATAAATATAAACCTTTTCATGATGTGTTTACGTTCATTATTCCTAACATTAATTTAGATATATATGAAAATCTTATTTTCTATATCTGGGTGAGTAAAAAAACATGTTTGTGTTGTAAATATTTACACATTAATATCATATGAATATATTAATTTGGTATATGAAATAAAGATTCCAAAACTAAATCATTAGAAGCATGCATACATAATAGAATAAAACATGACATAATAAAGATTCCAGGTGATACAATAGTTATAAATTTAATATGGATGTGATGTCTTCGAAATAAGTGATATTTTAAATAATACCCCTCAAATAATAAGTGTGAGATTCTTCCCAAAGTGTCACTTTTTGAGACATCGATTAACCAATTTATTAAGACAAACTAAATCATGGTGCCCATATATTATCTATTTTGGATATAAATTAATGTGTAACCCTAGTAGAATTATTTTCCCATTATTGGCATTATATTTGGGTTACACATCGTCAGGGGACCCAAATAAGATTATATTAGTGGAGGAATAGGGTTGAGTTTGTTAATATGATATATTGGGAAAATATTTTTTCACTCAACTATTGATTAATTATTATTGATTAAAAATTATTGAGTTTATATTGATTTGTTATGTATTATTTGATTTTTCAATTAATATATATTAGTATAATAAATTCTATTTATTCACCACTAGAAGATCCTGCTAGAGTGGTAAAGTATTTGGAGAATATGCAAGAGGTAAGGGGTTCAAATCTCACCCAACACAGAATTGGTATATATGTTCACATGCATGTTCATGGTAATAAAAAAATAAAAAATAAAAAATAAAAAATAAATAAAAAACAAATAAAAGAGAAATAGAAAAGAAATAAATAATCTATCCTCATTAGAGATTGGTTGATTGTGGAATGGATGAACTTTTTAGGAAATGGGACTGCATCTAGGCAGTGGTTGGTTAGTGGGGATACATGTTGGGGTTTTATTATGTTTATATTTTTGGGTGTGCGGGATGTGGTGTTGTGATGTAGGGGGACTACCGAGTATGGTAATGATGAGGTGTGTTGGGGGTTGTCTTGTTGAGAGGAAGGACAAGGCATCATTAATTTGAAGAATGATGGTGGTTGTGGTTGAACGATTGTTCATGAAAGGGGAGTGTGTTGTGGGACTGAAAGATGGTTAATTTTTATTGTTTTGTTGGATGTAGTACTTTTTGTGCAGTGGGGCTTCCGAGGATGGTTTAAAAGAGATAATTTTGAAGAAGGATGGTGTTTCCTTTCTTGGGCGTTTCTTCTGGAGTTTTGAGAGCCATTTTTGAAGTGACTGTGGGTTATGATTTTACTTGTGGTGTGTTGTGTTTGGTAGATTCCCTAAAAGGGATGGAATAACGTGTAAATGGTTTATAGTATCAATGTGATTAAATGTTAGGTGGTTTCCTTTTATCATTATGGAAGTGACTATCGTTGATGGTGATTCATGCATGAAAGGTCGGTAGTAAGGGTAGTTTTGTGTGGGATGGTTGTTTTTTTAACCCATAAATTGGGGTGATTTTTTGGTACCTATATATATATATATATACTTGTAGTTCCCTGTGATTTATATTCATGCCACTTTCGTGTTGAGCACTACACACCAAACACCGCCATTTTTATGGTGGAGGGTATCCTTTCCCAACATCCTAGGGGGAGGATGGAGGGCTGGATATTGGATCATACCTATTCCCTCTTCTAGGAATTGGTATCTCTAGACTCTTCGAAAGGGTTGTGGTATAGTTGTGAGGTCCAGGTGTTTGTGGGAGATATGCACTTCCCATGTGTCTTCCAGATGAGATATGTTGTACTTCCCTTGGTGTCTTCCGGATTAGTTTATGGTTTGGTGGACTAGGTGTATGTGGGTGGGATGTGATATGGTATGTGGCCCAGGTGTGTATGGGAAGTTTGTGATAGTGGTGATTTTGGAAGAATGTGGTAGCATCAAGATGTTCTCCATTACAGACAAGTAGTTAACTGGTGGGAAGTGGTGCATTGAACCCAAATATATTTTATCTTACTATTTATTTTACTTGACTTACGTTATTTGGAGAACATGACTTGGTGAGGTTGGGGTGAATTGTATACCTTATTAGGTGATTTTTAGTTTTTGATGTTTTTCTGATAGGGGAATTAGTATTCTTCTCCCACTTGTGCCGGAGAGACTTTGATTTTTCCTATTGAGTATACTTTTATTATCACCCTACGTATATAAAAATATTTTTAGGTTTCTAGGGAGATTTTCCAGACTGTGCTTGACCATACAAGCATGAATGTTGGGACATTATCCATGTCACAGCTTAGTTTTTTTCATTATTTATTTACTTTGGATATTTTCATTGTATTTCCTAGCAGTTTTTCTTTAAAAATGCACTGTGGGGTGGATTTTGTCTTCTTATATATATATATACATTGGAGTTTTTTTGACGATGATACATATTATCTCTATATATTGGTAAATATATAAAAGTTAATTTCTACAATTTTGTGAGATTGAATACACATGGTGGTGGTCACCACCCTTGGGCCTATTGGAAGAGGGACTTAGGGGTCATTATCTCCTTTTCATCTTTAAGAAAGAAGGTCATGTCACTTTTCCATCCCTTCCATTATATTGAAGGAGGGTCATGAAACCTATATTATAGAATCATATTAATATATATCATTCCCTATATATATTAATTATAAAGTTTAATCACCCATCTATTAATAAATATTTAATAAATTAATTATCCCTGGGAAAACTACTTTATTTTTCATGTATGTTTTGGTTTGGTAGTTTTTATCCTTGTAATTTGATCATGGTTATAAGATATATATAAAATTAATCATGATAGTATTATAATTTACATTAATTGTATTCATATTTTGGGTAATCTATAAATTTTATATATAGAAAAAAGAATTACACCGTTTATGGTGATGGAAATCCATACGCACACAAGAACACTATTTTCATTCTTATAAAGATGGACCAAAATAAAGGTAAATATTAATACTTATATACAAAATAATTATTATATCAAATAAATCATATATATTTATCAAATTCATACTTATTACCATCCAAGTAAAATAGAAATGAAAAACAAATAACATCTATTCGTGGTGGTGGTAGTCCATACATATGAATGAGTCTTGTTATTGTATTCCAACAGAAAGGAAGTTAGTAGATATATGTGATATTATCAATAAAGTGGTATAATAATTTCATATGTATCATATATAAATATTAAACCCATCAAAAGTACCATCCATTAAATATTGTGGTATCTCTTCATGGAGACAGTAAGTTGTACGTATGCATGAGTGATAGCTCCACTTCCCATTTAATGGAAGAATGAGTGGATAATGGTGATTAATTAATCATAATAAAATTTAAGTATATTTAGGATAATAAAGTTATTATATTATTATAAATTCCATATATTTAGATGTGGTAATGAAGAATTAAAAAGAAGGTTATAAGTTAAGGTGATTACCTCTCCTTTGAGAGAACTCCTTTAAATCTCTTCATAAGGGTCTTAAGGTGGGTCTTTTGGGATGAATATAATATATATATATATATATATATATTGGATAAGGAAGTTTATAAGTGATTTTTAAGATTTTGGGAGAGATCTGAAACTCTATATGGTGTAAAGAAATGGGTGAGAAGGTTCAATTTTATAATTTGATTAGGGGCGCCTTTTGAATTTTATTAAATATTAAATTATAATAAACTCATTATAAAGAAAAATGCTTCCAAATGACCATGTATTCTAACCTTGGGTAGGATATGATTAAAATCTCATTAAGCGATAAAATTTATAATGGTTAGAGCAGTTTCTAAACCTTATCTTTTGGTTTAACCCCTTAGTTATCCTATTTTAACATTAACAATAATAAAACATCGTTTACTCTTAAATGGTTATAATTTTACATATATAATAACTGATGACTCATAAATGGAAAATAAATGAAATTTTAGACCTTATATAACCCCGTTTTTCTTATTTTAGGATATTAATTTTTTTAAATATTTTTATAAAATATTTTTTTTATAATTTATCACTAATGTCAATTTTAACAGTATTTATTTAATTTGACTTCAAATACATCAATAAAATGTTTGATTTAGAATATAATTAAACTAAATATAAATAATACACCATATTCATCTAAAAAATTCATGTAACACTATATATCACTCAAATTATATCACTGTTAATATTTTTAATATTATTCATTTTACTTTTCTATTAATTGCATCAATACTAAATTAGTGTTGCACAAGAATTTAAGATTATTATATAATCAAAAAAATTTATTAATAAATTATCAACAAAAATATAATTTTATTATGAAACCATATAATTTTATATTAATTTATAACTTTCTTTTTCCCCATGTTGACACATAATAGATATTTAAAACTAAGTGAGTGAAATTTTGTACTTTTTTTGGATTTAATTATTATATTGGTCATTTTCATAAAACTTTTCAATTAAACATATCAATTTTGGTCTTAAGGTTATATGATTTGAATTAACATCACCCGATAAGAAGCCAGATAAAATATTATTACCTTATGACATTGCTTTATCCTAAATTAACAAGATCTACCCTTTACCAAGGTGATAAATTTTACCACATTTACTATTCATATTGACAAAATCTAAAAGCGTATTATTTAGAAAATTTGAACCTTCTAATTCTAGATATTGAATCCATTTTTTTAAATTTAATACCTATAAGTGATAGAATATAATTTAAAATCAAAACACAAAATACAAATATGTATTTTTTCAAAAAAATAATTTATATATATATAAATATTTTTATGACAAATACATTAATAAAATTGATTCCAATTATATTAATTTATTCTTTAATAATATAATATAACAAATTTTACATTGAAACCATTTTAAAATAAAAGGTAATTTTTTAAATTCTTTGAACAAAAAATAGTTTTTAGTAAAAAAGAATATTTTTAACTATTTAATGAAAAATAAAAGTTTCTTAAAAAATATAGTTTTCTCCTACTTTCGTAACATTTAGGCTATCAAATATAATCTTTATATTTTAAAATAAATATGTTCCACATTACCCATTTAATAAATTGCATCTTCATAATTTTTAATTGGGCTTAGTTTGATATTTGAAAATTGTTTTTCAGAAAACCCACATCATAAAAAGGGTTAATAAAACATCCCCTGGAAAAGAGGGAAAGAGAAATTAGATGGTCATTTGGAATAAAACATAACTAGGTTTCCATATAGGTGAAAATTTATGGGAAGTGAACGTATAGGAATGGGAGATAAATATAATGCCCAAGGACTGATATAGAGTGATAGAGAACTTGATCCTGACTAAGTTAACCATTACAAAAAATTTAATCTATGAAGGGTTAAAAGACCATAGATTTTTGATAAGAAAAATAATCAGATAAAATTTTTATTTCAAGATTATTTTCCTAAATTTAGTGGATTATTTTAATCTGTAGATAAATATATCTAGAAAATAAACTTATTTGATTTCTTTCCATGTTGTAAACATAATCACATCAGGGACATGATCTAGATTTACAGCCTCTCTGTGTGTGGTATGTGCCTATGTGGTTGATTGTAATTGTAACCTTGAGAAACTAATATATATATATTTATATATAATTATATATATAGAAATAGAATATTTTCCATTGGTTGTGCTTATATTTATTTCCACTTCATTAATTATTCCAGGAAATGGATTTTCTATATGTATATTTCTTTCCAAAATAAATTTTAATCACTACGATAAAATGCCAGTATAGTAGCAGTTTTTTTATCTAGCGGTAGTTTAAACCATTTCTAGATGGTCCTATGATAGTTTCATAAAATAACCGCTAAAATTTCTATCATAAATCAACACGTGGCAGTTCCTTCTATTTAGCATCAGTTTCTGGAATGATTCGTAGAACATGTATTTCACTGCAGTTTTTTTAGTTTTAGAAGTGGTTTTAACTTTAAAAAATCAACTATAATATAGCGGTTATTAAAAATACAACTAAATTATGAAACTTTAATGAAAAAAAACTACCAATAATATAGATATAAATGCCACTAAGTCAAATTTTGTCATATATTTCAGCGGGGTTAACTGATTTCCTAAAAAAATACAATAATATAGAAGTGGTTTAAGCCACCTACAAAAAAAACAATATCTAGTGGCAGTTTAAATCTCTGTTGTATCATGAATAACAAAAAACAAGTTTTAGGTTCTACAGACCAAAAACCTATATCCAGAACAACACTACAATAACACTAAATAGAATCATGGGGTTATTGAAACAAGGAAGATAAAAATAAGTTGAGGGGACTCCACAAATTTTTGATAAAAATTAAAATGAATGGAATCAGAGTGTTAATACAAGAATAACGACATGAATATTTAGAGAAGAACACATTTTTGAGGATCGTGGTGTAATCCCCCTAACAATTCCTCCATAAAACACAGTGAACTATATAAATTTAAATATAAATAAAAAAGTTCATGGTGTAATGAATTCCACCATACCGCCACAATATAACTCTAAGAATCATTTTTCAGATCACATTTGTCTACCTTATTCATTATCCACCCCAAACAATAACCACGACACAACCCATAGGGTTCATGGAATTTCATACAAGACAAAGAAAACTTAACATATGAATCTTGGTGTTATAACCACGGTCATAATGCAACCGGCTACATATTCCTAAACATAAGGGATCCCAACAATCATATATTAACCTCAATTCCATAATTAAACTCCTCGATCCACAAATAATTTACCATTAGAAAAATAGAACAACATTAAAACCCAAGGACCTAATACTCACACCGCAAAATCTCATTATATGTCATGGCCTTCTTGGATAGGGATAAACACACTAAGTCATGGTGTGATAAAATTTCTCCATTGAAATTGAAGATAGTACCAATACAATTTACATCACTCTCCCACCAAACATACTCCCATCACCTCAAAAACCCAAAATACACAAAATAAAGGCTTGGGAAATCATTATCCATTACATTCAATAACTATAAAATCGTTTTATTCCTCAATAATCAAAAAAATGAAGAATAATTAATTTCTTCATATTAACTACTATAGATAAATACATATCAAACATGATGAAAACACCTCTAATACTCTTGAAGAAGGGATCAAATTTAAAACCACTTCTTCAAATACTTCCTTTCTACATCATCATTAAACATATCATTCACTAGAAAATATTTCAACAAGATATCCATTCCTCCTCACTAATGAAATCTACTACACAATATCATATCAAAATTATAATGAATATATCAATAATTATAAAATTATAATTATTTTCACATAGCTTTACCTTATAATAACAAATCAACCACCACAATAACCAAACATGTAGTTTAAGGGAAACATATAATTAACAGGGTATTCCAAAACATAACAATCAAGAAAATTTTCATCAATCCAACACAGAATTATACCATAATTAAATTAAACATTTAATAGGGGAAATCATAAAATATTTATATTCAATTTATCATATTTTTAAATAATTACAATACCTATATCACATTTATTAACATAAAATCTTGTTTTCCAATTCATCACATTATTACTATATAATTTCTTCATGCTTAACTTCCATACTTCATTCTTAAATTTGAAACCTATAATGTATAATAAATCACATATAAAATTAAATTAATGTTTTAAAATATTTAAAAAATCATGGAAAAAATGGAATAAATAGAATTTAATATATTATAGTACACTTTTATAATAAACGAAATTTAATATAATTATAGAAGTATCTAAAATAAAATGAGGTCATATTGACATCATACTTTGATTTAACTTTATTTTTAAACTATAGGTTCTAATTAACACATGATATGACATAAGAAACTTTAGAATACAAATATTATGGCGTTATTTTTTTTAATATTTCATTTTATCAGTAATAAATCATCAATATAATTCTTGGTTGAAAATATTTTTTGGAAATGTATTTTATGTACATGGAAATAATGATCTTATAACATGATTTTCTAGTAAAACAACATTAAGGAATCATATTAACAAACTATTCATAATAATAAATAGAAAGAAATACATTTAATTTCTAATATGTTATTTAAAATTTATAGTTTTGTTAATTAACACACAGTAAACATAAATTATACATCAACATAGGTAATTTTATATAAATTAAATAAATCATCATATTATTTCATGAATTATTAATAAAATATGTTTAATCTAACATAAATAAATTATTTAGAATGTATCATTAATTATTAAGAAAATATTTTAACAATGAACACCCTATAAATATATTTTTACCATAATAAACACACTAAAAAACACAATTTAAAAATTTTAACTTAAATATAATCCTATGATAATGATTAATTCAATTTTCTTAAAAATTTACCATGAAAATTGTTCCTTTTTACCGAAACATGCTTAGTTGGCTGCCAAAGTCTATGCATTGAATCATAGAGGGAACCTAATACATGGTTCTTGGATAGTAATGTACCATAAGAAACAAGTGGGAAATAGTATAATATAATAGTAAAATATACCTATTTGTAAAAGATATACAAGAAATAAAAAAATCATATATGATCATAAAGAAATTTCAATATCCATAGAAAGTTGAATCACAACATAAAGACACAAGGTTATAAAACACATACATATAGAATTCATTGTCCCGATCCCATCTAAAAAATAAGAAAAATATAAAAAAAAATACCCACATTGGATGTACTAATACATGAAGAAACCCTCTCCACTAATAACTTCCCAATGATGAACTCTACTCGTCACCCTCTCTATCTCCATCTCTACTTCCTACTACCAGAACCCGTAAGACAATTATATTGAAAATTAAAAATTGTTATATATATATATATATATATTTAAAATTAATATAAATAAAATTTTGTAAACTAAATGATTTTGATGTTGTGTGATTTACCTTCTTAACACCAGTAATCACTTTCAATCCCCATGGTTATACTATTTTCATTTCTCTAAATATGGATTGAAAGAAAGGTAAATATTATTCCTTATTTATAGAATTATTATTATATCATATAAATCATAAATATTTATCAAATGCATCCTTATTACCATTCATATAAAATGGAAATGAAGAATAAATCACATCGATTCATGGTGGTGGTTTTCTATATGCATGCATGAGTAACATTGTTGTATTCCAACAAAATAAAACATTGTAGTTAGATGTTATATTATAAATAAATGGGTTTAGTAATTTCATATGTGTCACACCCTGACCACGAATGCCCCTGTTTTTACTATTTTCTCAGTCCCGCGACTTTGGGCAGAGTTTCGGCGGGTCCAGGTTTGAATTTTCATTGAAGCATTGATGTTTTCGGTGGGTTTCGGGCCAGTGCGTAGACACCGCACTGCTAGCGGTCGCTGCGCATTCGGTCCGGGGTGGTGCGCGGTCACCACGCATTCGGTCCGATCATGTGTTCAGACATGGTGAGTGCGCGGTTGCTCAACCGATTAAATAAATAATAAAATTTAAATGAATAAATTAAATTTAAAATAGTTTCATAAGATGTTCAATAATAATAATAACAATAATTTATAATATTGTTATTATTAAGATTATTATTAAGATTGTTATTAAGATTATTATTAAGATTATTATTAAGATTATTATGATTATTCTTATTAAGATTATTACTATTATTAGTCAGATTATTATTATTTATCTTTGTTTACTTTTACTTTTTTTTTCTTCTTTCTTCTTATTTATTCTTCTTATTTTCTCCTTTGTTATTTTCCACGCGGGTGTTCCCCCGCTCCACTATCTCCTCTCTTCTTCTCCCTGAGCAGCCCGCACAGCCTACCTTCCCCGCATCCTGAACCTCCTGCTCCGCTAGCGCCTTCGATCGGCTGCAGCGCCCCACTCCGGCGCCCTCCCTGCTGAGCAGCAGCTCCTCCACCAGCACCTCTCCGCAGCGCCACCCTCTTGCTACTCAGCTCTCGGCTTCTCCGCCTTGCTCGCGTCCCGGCCTACCGACCTCTCCACAGCCTTGTGTGACCAGTGCCCCAGCCGACCTGTTCGACTCCCACCTGCTACGGCCATGCCTCGACCAGCCCTTCGGTTCACCTGCTTCTTTGACCTGCTACAACGCCCAGATCCGGCGCCTCCTGCAGCAACCTGCCTCTGCCCCTCATGCAACCGCCTTGCCTGAAACTGCTCACCCGCATCCCAGCTTTCCAATAGCCCTAGCGGCCAGGCCTCCCATGCGACCCTCCTACCTCTCCCCCTACCCAGCCGACGCGCCACCCTCCTGCTACCCCAGTCCGGCATGCACGCCCCACGCACCATCCGCCTTGGTGCTCTACCTCGTGCCGACGCGTCTACAGTCTGCCTCCTCCTTTCATGTAGCCTCCTCGGCCTGCTGCGTTACCCACATCATGCATCCCCAGCGGCTTTCCTTCCTGCTGTCCGACCTCCTTCAGCAGCTCCAACCAGCTCCCAGCTCCGGCACGCCCCATCAGGACCTCCAACGACAGCCTTTCTCCCCTACTGCTAGCCGCAATCCCCTCCTGTCCGGCTCCTGCCTCCTGCTCACGAGCCAGCTCCTTCCTTGCACCGTCCGCCCTCATTCGTCTCTTGCAGATCCCGATCCAGTCACGCCGCACTCCTGCAGCCCACCTTCGCTCCCTGCATCCAGTCGTTCGGATCCCGCCTCCCTGCTTGTCGGGACCCCGCGCCACCCCCTTCCTTGCGCACACCAGCCCCAACGGCGCTGCCTCGGCCTGCACGGACTCCCTCTAGTCCCGACCTGCCACCACCGACCAGCCCCCAGCCGATCTCGGCCTCCCTTTCTCCTGCAGTGCCTCCCGACCAGCCCATGCTCCGCTCGTTTACAGTGACCCACAACCCCCTTCCCTGTCCTTCTGCCCTGGATCCAGCCGCGAGACCGCTTCTCAGCTCACTCGCACCCTGCGCATCGGCCGCCTCGCATTGCTGATGTCCGACGACCCTTGCCGCAGCCCCTGGTCAGATCGCGTCCAGCTGCGCGCCTTCCGCTGTTCCAGTGCGACGCCCTCCGGTGGTCATTTTCTTGTCGCAACCCCCCGATGGGTATACCCTATTATTTTATGCCCGTTTGATATTTATATTTGAAATACATATATATATGCCTTGGGTTGATTAGAGATTTTATTAATTAATTTTTATTTGTGTTGGCTTGACGTTCTAGGACCCGCGCGGGGCGTTTCTGAGTGAGCGCCATCGTCGCGGTTTGTTTCTGAGGTTGCGTCGACGTCGCGCCTGTCTCTGAGTGAGCGTCGTCGTCTCGCCTGCTTCCTAGTGAGCGCCGTCGTCGCACTTGTTTCCACGTGAGCGCCGTCGTCGCGCCTGGTTTCCGAGCTTGCGTCGTCGTCGCGCCTTGGTCTTGAGGTAGGTCCCCCACTGCACTTGCCTTTAAATTTAGAATTTATTAATTGCTCGATGTTTTGTGAATTTTAATGAATGATAAATAATTTTAGATAATAAAATTTTAAATGATTATTTAGTGTGAAAAGAGCCGTTTATTTTATACCGAACACTTGGAACGTTTTCTTGACGGGCGGACACCCAGTTTTGAAAGAATGCATATTTGGCCTTAAAACATAATTCATGGCATTTCAAATGTACTTCTAGATTTAAAGATAAATGACTTCTTCTGAACAAGTGTTTTGAGCTTTTTGAGAAATGATGTTTTACTTTAAAATTGGTGAAGGCCCGTTTGGCACTTTAATAAAATAAATTATTTTGGAAAACCCACTCAGGGGTGACTTTTGGTGTGTGTTGATTGTGTGAGCTTTATGTGATGTTTATGCATCGTGACTGATTGATTTACATTGTGGGCGCACCCCTGTTTATTGCATGTGTTGACATGGGAACCTGGCATAGTGAGTGAATCTTCTGAGAACGATTGTTGCACTAGTTTAGATTACGCACTGGCTAGTGGCCCCATAGCAGGGGAATACTGAGTTATTGCTGCTATGGGGATTGGGCCCCTCGGTTAGGCCATGCAGGGCTATGCCGGGCGTTAGGGCGTTATGACGTCATCGAGTCAGGGCATGCCTTCAGGATGAGTCAGATGTATAGTACGTTCTGGATTGTTCACGATCTCCTAGGTTCGACCCATGTTTCCTTTAGTGTGTAATTGTGTGTGGTGGACGATCGAGAGGTCTAGTTCGGTTGCTGGCCTATGTGCGCCACTTTTCCCATTGCCCTTGGTGTGTGTTGTGTGCTATGTGTGGTTTTTCTTTGGTTAATAACTGAAGTCTAGTTTTCTAAATTGTTTATAGAAAAATGTTTTAAAAATGAATTGTATCTTTTCCTATCAAACACTAAACTTGTTTTTAAATTAAAAAGGGAAATGGACTGATACTTGTTTTAGAAATGAAAGTGTGTGTGTGAAAACCAATATTTTTTTTTATTTTTAGTTCAAACCTGTAATTGGTAAATTTATTTATTTAAGGGCAGTGCATTGGGAATAGATATCGGGCTAGCCTACTGAGTTTTAATACTCACGCCTATAGTTCTTTTCTGTTTTTAGTGTTTGTGCAGGTTACAGTTTGGGTGCGTTCGCCTTGGGTGACGTTTGGTCATGAGTTGGAGAGTGACCTGAAAGGTCGCATGGGGATAGTGGTTGTCTCTTTCGGTTAGTTTTGATTTCTTTTGTTCTTGTTAGTTACTTTACTTTGTTTATTTATTTTGCGCTGCTCTGTTTATTTTCTGCTGCTTTAATTATTTATTTTTACTGGGCGAAATCGTTCTCACTTGCTCACTGTTGATGCCCTGGCGCTTGTCGCCAGCCCGGGAGGATCGGGAACGCCTCTCGGGTTATGTCGCGGACCGGCTCGGGTGACCTGTTCAGGGTTGACCCTGGTTGGTTCGTGACAATATGTATCATATATAAATATTAATCCCATAAAAATTACCATGCATGAAATATGGGGGTGGAAAATCAATTGTATCGCTTTATCGAAACTGTAAGTTGTAAGTATGCATGATGGATAGCTTCACTTCCCATTTGATGGAAAATTTGGTGGATAATGCTGATTAATGATTAATAATAAAATTTATGTATATTTAGGATAATTAAGTTATTATTTTATTATAAATACCAAATATTTAGATGTGGTGATGAATAATTAAAAAGTAGGTGATCGAGTATGGTGATTACCTCCCCATGGAAGGAACTCCTTTAAATATCTACTTAAGGTTCTTAGGTTTTGTATCCTAAGATGAATATAATATATATATAATGTGGATAAAAAAGTTTAGAAGTTATTTTTAAGGTATTGGGAGACATATAAAACTCAATATGGTTTAAGGAAATGGGTGTGGAGGTGCCCTTTTATAATTGAGGTTTGGGGTACTTTTTTAATTTCATTAAATATTAAATAATAATAAACTCATTATAAAGATTAATTCATCCAAATGATCAAGTATTAAAACATAGGGTTGGATATGGTTAAAATATCATTAATCATTAAAATTTATAATGTTTAATGTGGTTTTTTAAACCCTATGTTTTGGTTGGACCCCTTAGTTAACCTATTTTAACATTAATAGTAATAACATATTGTTTACTCTTAAATGTTTACTATTTTACATATATTGTATATAATGACACATAAATGGAAAAGAGATTAAATTTTTTTCCATATATTATGTTATTTTTTCTAATTTCAAGATTTTAATTATTTTAAATAATTTAATATATTATTTTTAAAAAAATTATCATTAATTTCAATTTTGACATTATTTAATTAATTTGACTTCAAATACATCAAGAAATAGCTGGATTTCGAATATAATTTTATTAAATATAAATCATATGTCATATTCATCTAAAAAATTCATGTAACACTATATATCACTCAAATTATATCACTTTTAATATTTTTAATAACATTTATTTCACTTTTCAATTAATTGAATAAATACCAAATTAGTGTTTTACAAAAATTTAAGATAATTATATAAATAGTAAAAAAATATAGATAATTTATCAACATTAATATATTTTTTAATGATAACCATTTAAATTTATATTCATTCATGACATTCTCTTTTTCCAAGTGGACACAAAATAGATATTTAAAACTAAGAGAGTGATATTTGCTAACTTTCTTTGATTTAAATATTATATTGGTCATTTTCATTAATTTTTTTCCATTAAACTTATTAATTTGGGTCTTAAGGTGATATGTTTCACATTAACATAATCCTAAAATAATTAGGAAGAAATATTATTACCTTATCACTTTTCTTTATCCTGAATTAACCAGATATACCCTTCACCGAGGTGAAAAATTTTACCAAAACTTTACTATTCATATTGACCGAATATAAATGTGTATTGTTTAGAAAATTTGAAACATATTATTGTAAATATTTAATCCATTTTGTTAAATTAAATAATATTAACTAACATAATTTAATTTAAAATCAAAACACAAAACACAAAAAAGTAGTTTTTTAAGAAAAATTCATTTTATATATAAAAATGTTTTTATAATAAATAAGATAATATATTTCATTCACATGATATTAATTTAATTTTTAATAATATAATATAACTAACTTTACATTTAAACTAATTTAAAATAAATTTTAACTTTCTAAATTCATGGACGAAAATATATTTTTTAATAAAAAATTGTATTTTCACTGTTCATTGAAAAATAATATTTTCTAGAAATATATAAAAATTTCACTCTAAGATATTTTTGATATGTTTATTTATAGAAGGATATTATTTTTTTAAATAAAATTTATTGATTTTCCAAAGAATAATTATAATATTTTCTCACAAAAAAATAATAAAATTCCTTTTTGAAGAAAACATATTTCTATTGAATGAAATAAAATCACTGAAAAAATTAGAACTTATTTTAGAAGAATAATCAATGAATTTTTATTGAGTATTTACTTTATATATATTTAATAATTCGTTAAAACTATTCATAACCTCTAATTCAAAAGCTAGGTTATAATGGTCGTAATTAAATAAAAATATTTAGTGGTTTGATTAAGCTCGATGTTTCGTATCATGTAAGCTATCAAATATAATTTTTTTAGAATCAGTAGGTTCCATGTTCCACTTTTATTAGCTTCATCCTCAAAATTTTTACTTTTTCTCAGTTTGACATTTGAAAATTCCTTTTTGGAAATCCCACATAATAAAAATCCTTAATGAAACTTAGCCACGAAAAGAGGGAAAGAGAAATATGATGGTCATTTGGAATAACACATAACTATGTTTCCAAATAGGTGACAATTTATGAGAAGTAATATTATAGGCCTGGAAGAAATATATAACGCCCAAGGACTGATATAGGGTGATAGAGAACATGGGTATTAAAAATTTAACCATAAATAAATGTAAATTTGTGATAGGTTAAAAGACCATTGATTTCTTGATAAGAAGAGTAATCAGATAACATTTTATTTCATGGTCATTTTCCTAATTTCATGGGATTATTTTACTATCTAGATAAATAACTAAATAAAACAAACTTATTTGATTTCTTTCCATGTCATAAACATAATAACATAGGTGTACATATCCTACCTTTATATCCTATGTGTGTGTGGTGTGTGTGTGTCTGATTGTAATTGCAACCCAAAAACACACACATATATATATATATATATATAATTAATCCTTTCATTTGGTTGTGCTTAAATCTATTTCCACTTAATCTATTATTCCATGAAATTAATATTCAAGATGAATATTTCTTACCTAAATAACTTTTAATGAATCAAAATATCCACAAGTCGTTCTTTCGATCTCTAAATATTTTCCAAAACCAAAATGGTTTGCACATGTTATCTAATATGATAGACAATACTTTTATTCCAAATATAGTATCCAATGTTCAACTAAATCCATTCCATAAGTAGTTAACCTTAAGGATTCCCCAAAATATGTGTGACAAAATTCAAAATTCAAATATTTTTGGAATAGGGGCTCTAAATTTTCAAAACCAACTTATCATTAACCCCCTATAAAGTTACTCTTAGTGTCACATGTAAATACCTTAAAAAATGGTAATAACTTGAATCACTATGAAACCTAAATGAAAACATGTACGTTTCCAATAATTATCTTTCTTCTTATTCCTTAAATAAAATATCAAGTTATTGAAAATAAATCTGAAAATGCAGTAAACATCATCATGAATTACTTTGTAATCAAATGAATAACCATTCTAAAGGTCATCAATACTATCCCACTTTCTTATTCAATGTATATATTCTCTCTATCCAAACAAAACATTATTAAATCAAGATTAAAAACATATCAAGGGTTATATTTACCTTATTCATGTATTTTGTGAAAGTACCACCTTACCACTAAATCACTTTTTTGGTTTTTTACCACTCAACATATGCTTTCAAATCCTTAAATAAAAACCACTAAAGTATAATACTTTTTTGTTTCACCATTTTATAACTAGAATATTATTTATAAAAATATTTCTATAATATATTTATTGAATACAAATACATAAGAACTTTAATCATTCCAATTTGGTAGTAGTAATGTCTTAATATTGACCATGATCCATTAATTTATTCTAAGATATATTCCTAAAAGTTCCCAGTCAGAGTATTATATCACTGAGAGGGGGAGGGGGTGAATCAGTGATACAATTTTTCTTTTTTTATTCATTTCAATTGAATCTACCTTAATGTCCTATTAAAGTTTTCAATTCCCTACTAAGAAACAAATCAACACAAAACTAAAGGAACACAAAAATTTACAAGGTTCACTATTCAATAATAATGGCAACGTCTTTGGTATAGTTTGTAAATGATCCAATACCATAAAATCTACTAAGAAAACAATCATTGTGTTACAATCATTAGGAAGTACCCTTACAATCATGTAGCCCTATGAAACAATCCCACTAGTCTGTGTGCACCCTCTTAGATCCAATAGGGTAATACAATTGTTTTATTACAACTCATATTACCTTCACTTGTTTAAAATTAAACAAATGTATTCAATTGAAATGAAATTCATCAATTTATTACCCATAAGAATGGTAAAAACCACCTGGACCTTCTTATAAAACACTAATTATGATCTTTTATGAATTAGATTCCTCTATGTTTGTTTCTAACAAAAAAATACTCCTAATGATATTTTCTTAATGAATAATATGGAAATGAATCAGCAACACTTCAATCCCTATGTACGTTGAAACTCAGTACGATACTTCCTTAGTATAGAAATCATAAATACAATGATACCCTGTATGTGAAATCATGTTCTGATTAATTGAGACTAATACCAAACCCAACTGAATACAATCATAGTCAAAATGTATTCAAATACAAAACAAAATGGTATCACCTTCTCTCACTGAAAACTCAGAGAATCTCTCTCTTCTATGGTGGATAGTTCCCATTATCCAAAAGTATAATGAACTTTTCACCCTTTTATTGGTGACCCAAAACATGTTTAGGCAGTAATCCCAAAAGTTTTCCCACTCACATAGATTCACCCACATTTGAATTTCACCTGAAATCTCAGAGTAATTATAAATTCATCAATGATTATCTATTCTTCTCAAAACTTCCCTCATCATCACCTATTATTCTTCAGACAACCATTTCAATTTCCACAACTTATTTCAATTGTTAGGAAAACATGGATATGATCAACTGAGTTTGATTCCTCTTGTCAATTGCTGAATACAATTCTTAGAACCGATATGAATCAAAATCTTGTATTTGAAAGTTCATCTCCCCCTCGACAAATCATTCATCAATATCCTTACATTATCATTTCTATTGACATACTTGAGGAACCATACTTCACTCACCAACAAGTACATGTATCATGACACACTTCATGACATTGAAAACATTGAGGATCATCTTTAGCATTGTCTGAATTAAATTGGAAATTATTATAAATTTCCATTAATTCTTGCTTCTTTCTTTTCATCTCAACCCAAGAATGTTATTTTTTTAATTCAAAAGTCCTGGATACGATCATCTTGATTATGAACATTTTTAGTTACGATCATTCTAGTTATGATTATTCTGTTTACGATCAAATACAATCTGAAAACAGTGATCTTTGATTGGTACCATGACTACTCTTTCAGTTTCACCCATATATGATCATTTTGAAAAACAATCAGCACTATATCTTACTATTATATCATCACATTTTTTTATTGGCTCCACTTTTCCATCAGCACAACCTATTCAATCAGAATCACCTATTTTATCGACATCACATATTCCATCGACATTGATTTTCATTGGCACCACCTGAATACAAATCAATACCAAATTTTTTACTTCAACTGAGTATTCAATTGTTTTGAAAGGAAATCAATAAAATATAGATATGATTGTTTTTAAAGATGATTGATACAATATGCATATGATTTTTTTTTGAAGGAGAATTGGTTTTACTTATTTATCACAGCCATCTGGATATAATAAATCTGAATATGATTCTTTTCTGATTTCTCTAAAAATCAATTAGTAAATATTCTTTCTCTCTTTCATCCAGATATGATAAATTTGAATATGATTGTTTTCTGATTTTTTTGAAAAATAATTGGTACCACTTATTTCCCTCTGTCATCTAGATATGATAAATTTGAGTATGATTCCTTTCAAATTATTTTTAAAAACAATCAGAATACAGTCTTTTTCTGATTGGAAACATCAATTTCAATCCCCTTTCCTTCTATAAAGATTTCATCACAAGTTATCAATTCAAATCATGATTTATATAATATACAAATCGGAAAGGCATCACCAAAATTGATTCAACCATAGTCATAGTTAATCCAATTCTCCAACAAAATAATCACATATTTCTCATTGTATTCAGAGTGAATCTCATGACCATCTACTTCCAGACAAATGTTTTCACTTTCAAATATACTTCTTATAATTATAATAGACTTTCACAATGATTTGTATTTATATCAATACCACCAGTAGAACAATTGTTTCCAGAAACTAATTGAATTGAATAAAAATACATTTCTTCTTTCCATGAAAAAGTTTATCACGCACAAAACAAATACTTATTTCAATACCTTTCATTATGAATTCCCATTCATCAACATCCTTTCTTTCTTCAGCATACCTATCTGTGGACAACAAATACAACCAAAACAAAACATGGGCCTAAGAATCTCCCCCTAAATATTTTTTTTCAATACCCACTTCAAACACTTAAATAAAAACAATGAGTGGTATTGTTTCCTTTCTTGCTTCCCCTATTTCTTTTCTCTCTCTCCCTTTCTCTTGTCTCTCCCCCCAACTGAGAACCAAATTCAAAGTAGACATAATGATAAATTTATCCCTTATTCGTAAATGATCTCAATTTCAATTGGTTGGGGTTTTACATTAAAAAGGGTATCACATGATGTTCTAAACATATAACAATTCACTAAACATCTCTAAGTCTACGTGGGAGAACCCAGTGTAAAAAACAAGAGTGTATAATCCAGGTGATCAATGTTTTCCTTAACTAAACTTTCATGTAATACATTTTCCAAACTTCTTTCAACATTCTCATTACTAGGGTAAAATATTGAAAGAATTTTTCTAAGACAAAAGTAACCTGCACCCATCTCAGAAAACACATTAGAAAGTTCATATGTATAAAAACACAACTTTTCAGAACAATATTTTCTCAACCTCATTGCTTTATTTTTCATGAAAAGTTAAAGAATCATGAATTACATCATCTTTTTTAAACTCCTTCAATTACCTAAATGTTATGACAAGTATAAAAAGATATTTGGAATAAGGAATAACCAAGATTATTTGTAAGAAAATACAATTCGACTGAGAGTCCTCTCTCAGTCATACCATCTTCTACTTGTTCTTATATTTTTCATTGGATTTCATTTCTTCTATATATTCATCCTTCTTGAGTTTTGTAACAGCTTTCTTCTTATTTATAGAATCTTTTAATGAGGAATATGACTTTTTTCATCTTTAGTAACATCTTTGTTACAATAATTTTGCTCCATGTTGTTCATTAATATATTTTTCTCTGAAAATATAGTTGAAAAAGTTTTGATATCATTCTGTTCTTGATCATCTTCACCATATAATGATACCTTTTTTTATCATTTCTCATGTCTTCAGAAGTCTTCTTCTTCTTGTTTTCTTTCACTTTCTTTTGTGATTCCTCTAATTTCTAAGTAAAGGTCAATGTGTTATTTCCAAAAAACTAAGTAATATTTCTTTTCAAAATTTAGAAAATCTGTCTTTCGTGACTAAAACATATTTCTTTTGAGAATTTTTAAGAATATTTTTTTTTTCTGGTAATAAACCAAGACATCCCTTCGCAAGGTCTCTAGTTTTCTCACACCTTTCAAAAATAGTTTTCAATGGTTGGAACCTATTTTCAATCATTACTTCATTATTCTTAGATTTATTCAACACATCCTTCTTAGACATATTATTTTGTGATAATTGACTCCCCATCAATCCATGCCTTCCTTAAACTATGGAATAATAGTAGTGTTGTGGGTTGAACCATCTCATATTCTCTATATGTCCAAATTCACCACAATACCAGCAATATCTATAAAATGATTATTTGACTCTGAAACTTCCATACTATCCATAATTGTGAATGTTTTTCTCATCCAACTTATTTTATTTCTTTTACAATCCACCATCCTTTCTATTATTAATCAGACTATTAATTTTCATTCCAGTAATATTGGAACCAGATGTATTGGAAACATTTACAGATTCATAGTGTTTCAAAACATTTTCAAACTCAGGGTTCTTTGAAGCTTATGAATTCATATCCTTATTGGTCTTATTCATATACATAATATTCCCAGTTTTCTTCTTTTAAAAAACAATTACATTCTTCTTATCACCCTTAAAGGTAACTTTTTTTGTGACTTATTAGGTTTCTCATTACGGGAACATCAACTAATTTTAGTGATAGAGTTGTGGAAACTTTTATTTCTCAATTGAGCTTTAGATAACTTTTGTTAGACAAGTCCCAACTCTCTTCCCTTTTCTTTTAGATTCACTTCAAGTTGCTCATTATGATTCTTTTATTCTTCAAGATATTTCTTAAAATCATCAATATATTTATCCATCTTCTCTTTCTCTTAGACTAAGTATCCTTGATTTCTCATTGAGGATGATTTATCTTCTAACGTATTGTTTTGGTTTTCAATCCTTCTCATCTTTCTCAGCTATTCTTAAAATTATATTTTCAAATGCATATCGAGATGAGTATCTCCTTCATTAGAGATGATGCTTTTGATTTGATCAAGATTCATTAGTGCAATAAAAAAATTTCCCCAGCATACTCAATTTAATTTTTTAATTCATCTTCACTTTATTATTCTTCTTCTTCATAACTAATTTCATTACAAGAATAGCATTATTTATTAACTATTGCAATGAATGTGTTGTTTTCACCATCATTTCTAAAATCCTCACTATCATATTACCTAGAAAAAAATGATTCTCCTTTTTTATTTGGAGAATATATTATCTTCCCTAATAGAATAGAATTTTTCTTTATCACTCTTTTTCTACCAATATCTTCTTGTCCTTCTATCTTCATCTTCACTTTCTTCTTCATCACTTTCTTCATAATTTCCACGTTGAGGAAAATTAGAAACAAAATTACCAATAGATACACATCTAGAACACTTTGAGGGAAGTTTCCCATTATACATTCCTATACTGATTTTTACATTCTTAGAAAATAAGGACAAAATTGAATCATGATTTTTACATTCCTCATTTTTGGAGTCAGAATCTACAACTTATTCTTATTCAAGAATATTATTATCTTTCTTGTAATCCTTGAAAAAAAATTCTCAATCCAATTTAGTTTTTCCTTTCACAGTATTGTACCTTTTCATTTCGTAATTAATGAGAGTGCGATGTAAATAATCAAGAGATAATTTTTCAGGATCTCTATCTTCCAATGAAGAAACTTTTTCATCAAATGTGTCAGGTGGGATTCTTAATATCTTTTCAAAAACTATTGAGTGATTAATATTTTCACCAAGAAATTTAATAGTACTTAAAATGTCATTCACCATTGTAAATAATTCCCAAACAGATTCATAATCATCCATCTTCAAATCTTCATACTTCAATCTCAATATTTTTAATTTTTCCTTCTTCACTTTTGAATTTCCTTCGTATATATTTTTCAATTTTTCCTATATACCTTTATCTATGAGAAAAACATTCACTCTCAAGAATTGAATTTCAAAATGTGATAATAATATAACATTCTTGGACCTTCCATCATTCTCAAGAAACTTCTTGTCAAAAGGTGTACGTGGAGCACTATCATCAATGGGTGGAAACCCAACTATTGTAGCTTCAAGAACATCATAACATATAGTCATAAGATATAGAAATATTCTATCTCTACGGATATGATAATTATTTCCTTCAAAGACTAGAATATCGTTACTATTCATGTAGTTCACATTCTCTATCAGCAAAGAATAGTGAGGGGAACCTGCTCTGATACCACTTGAATGTGCCCAGTTGAAGTATTGTTTCACTGAGAGGGGGTAGTGGTGAATCAGTGACACTATTTTTATTTTATGTTTCTTTTCAATTGAAACAAACATCAACTCCTATTAAAGATTTCAATTCCGTACTGAGAAACAAATCAACACACATCCAATAGAACACAAATATTTACGAGGTTCACTATTCAATAAGAATAGCTACATCATTGGTATGGTTTAGAAATGATCCTAAACCATAATATCCACTGTGAAAATAATCCTTGGATTACAATGAGTAGGAAGTACCCTTACAATAATTTAGCATTATGAAACAATCCCACTAGTGCATGTGAACCCCCTTAGCACAAAAGGGTAATACAATTTTTTTAACTACTCATGTTACTTGCACTTCATTTCAATTCAAGAAATATTTTCAATTGAAATGCAATTCATCAACTCATTACAAAGAATAAAGGTAAGAAACACATCGACTTTATTATAAAATGTTGAGTTATCTATATCTTGAAAATGATTCCTCTAAGTCTGATTTTTACAAAACATTACTCCCAATATAATTTTCTGATATAATTAAATTTAAATGAATCAACACCACTTCAATCCCTAAGTATGATGAAACTTAGTAAGATTGTTCCTTAGATCAAAAAGCATCAATACAGTGATACCCAGTATCGAAAATATTGTTTTAATTAATTCATACCGATACCAAACATAGTCGAATACAATATCTATCAAAATGTATTCAAATACAAAATAAAATAGTTTCACTTTTTCTCACTAAAAACTGGGAGCTTTTCTCTATTCTATGGTGTATAGTACCCACCATCCAAAAGTAAAATTCACTTGATATTCATTATAGGTGACCCAAAAGAGTTTAGGAGGGAATCCCAAAAAATTTCATTCTCACAAAAAATCACCCAAATTTGAATTTTATGTGAAATCACGGAGAAATTCTAGCTTCATCAACGCTTCTCGATTCCTATTGAAGCTTCACCAATATTCACCTATTATTCTTCAAGCTGCCATTTCAATTATTGAGACCAATTTTAGTTGTTAGGAATACATGGATCCAATCAACTGAGTCCAATTCCTCATTCCAATCGCTGCATATGATTCTCAGAACCGATTTGAATCACAATATTGATTTTTGAAGTTCAACTCTCCCTTGACAAATCATTCAGTAATATCCTTCCTTTTTTCTTTCCTCTTAACCGACTTGAGAAACCATACTTCACTCACCAACATGTCCTCGTATCATGACTACCATCATGACATTAAAAACATTGAGGATCAGCTTTAACATTGTCTGACTTATATGGGAATGTATTGTAACCTTCCATTCATTCCAGCTCCTTTCTTTTCATCTCAACCAAAGCATGATCTTTTTAGAATACAAATGGTCTGAATAAAATCTTCATGAATATGTTAATTTTTGGTTACGATCATTTTAGTTATGATTATTCTAGTTACAATCAAATACAATATGAAAACAAGGATCTTTGATCGGAACCATGCATGTTCTTTCACTTTCACCCAGATACGATCATTTTGAAAAACAATAATCCTCATCTCTTACTCTACTATAAACACTTTTTTTAATTGGTGTCTCTTTTCAATAATCACCACTTTTCCATCGACACCACCTATTCAATCTCCATCACCTATTCTATTCGAACCACTTTTCATTGGCACCTCTTGAATACAAATTGCAACCATATTTTTTACTTCTACTCAGTATCCAATTGATTTGAATGACAATCAATATAATCTGGATACAATTATTTAGAAAGAAAATCAATACAATCTGGATACGATTGTTTTCAAAGAAAATTGGTACCACTTCTTTCTCTCTGTCATCCAAATATGATAAATCTAAATACGATTCTTTTATGATTTTTTTTGAAAAACAACCGGTACCTCTTGTTTCTATATGCCATCCAATTACAATAAATTTGAATACGATTCTTTTGTGATTGTTTAAAAAATAGATAACACTTCTTTCTCCCTTCCATCCAGATACAATAAAACTAAATAAAATTCTTTTTTGATTTTTTTGAAAAAAAATCTTTACCACTTCATGTTCTCTACCATCTAGATATGATAAATCATAATATGATTCTTTTTTGATTTTTTTGAAACAAATATAAATACAAATCTTTTATGATTGGAATCATCACTTTCACACCCTTTCCATCTTTCAAGATTTCATCACAAGTTCTCATTACAAATCATGATTTATATGAAATACAAATCAGAATGGAATCATCACAATTTATTCAATAGTATTCATATTGAATTTGATTCTCCAAAAAAACAAAAACCTCTTTCTCATTTTATTCAAAGTGAAACTAATGACCATCTACTTCCATCAAAATGTTTTCACTTTTAAATCCACTTTTTCTCATTACAATAGATTTTTATAGTGATTCCTATTTCAAAAAATACCACCAGTATAACAATTATTTCCAAAAAAAGTGAAAAAAATCATAATTCATTTCTCATTTAAAAGAAAAACATATCACCCACAAACCAAACACTTCTTTCAATCTCATTCACTCTGAATTCTAATTCATCAATATCCTTTCTTTCTTTAGCATTCCTATCAATTGATAAAAAATAAAACCAAAACAAAACATGGGCCAAGAAAATACTTTAACACTTGGGGAATTCATTTTCCTAGAGACTCATCTCCTTATAGTTGAAACATTGAAAATTGGAGGTTTTTTTACCCTTGCATTCATGTTTGTAATAAAATTTCCCTCCACACTTGATGTAAATTCCCATTCCCTTCAAGAAAAGTATCTGATTTCTTTTGTCAGTAATTATCACATATTGGAAAATCCTTATTTCTCTTATTCAATAAAAAAATGGAATTTTTACACTATTTTTTCATGATGATTTTAAAAACTATCGTGAAATTTCTATGCTTTTAAAAAACCGCCACTAAATTAAATATTTTTTAAACAATTATTTATTTATGATTTGTGATTTTTTATTTATTATTCACTATAATATATAGTGTATTATTTATAATTTAAATTAATTATTATTTGTTAATTAATAAATAGTTATAATTATTAATTAATAATAACATGAAACTGAAAAAAAATCAACAAAAAACTAAAAAGAAGACTTTTGTATCAAACCAGCATAACATCTAATCTGGGAGTCCATTTCAGCTCTAAATATTGTCACATTAAAGCTTACGAAACAATATAAAAACACATGAAATTTAAGTCATATAATAATAAAAGGAATAAAATATATTATAGTTCCAAAAAAGTCAAAAATCAAACTTGAACTTCAAACAGACATAAGTCCTGATCCTGGTGTCCGTTTGGGCTATACCAAATATAAAATTGAAACCTGCAACAAGATCTATTCTATAAAGGGTATCAAATTGAATTTAAATATATTTTCCCTAGTTTTAAATCTCAGAAAGGCACATAAGGCCTCCAAAACTGTGTTTTTTATCATCAACCTCATTTTCTTAAAATTTAAACATTTATAACATCGAATACTGGTGTCCATTAGCCTATACCACATAACATATCAAGCCTCATTTCATGAGCTTTGATTTGAGGTATTTTTGTGGTGAAACTAACTCTCGAATTAAATGTTATGGTCATTTCAAGGGTATTAGGGGTTCTAGGGTTTTTAGGGTTCCTTAACATTTTTATGGGTTTTAAGTGTACCCCAATTGTTTTTAACATTCTATGGATTTTGCACCTCATTTAAGGGGGGTCTTATTTTCTTTTTCTGTTGGGGACTCAATTTATTATCATGGATTACATTCATTTTGATAATATGGTTTTGAAGATTTATTATTTTTCATAATGTAGTTTTATTTATAATTAAATATATGATTATTTTCTTATATTTACTTATAATAAATCACTTGTATAAGTACATATTTACATAGAAATATATTTTTAATCATATAAACCATATGGAAATAATTAGTTTTTATTCATTTCATTTAAAAGAAATAATTATTGATTTTATATGCATTTGTTAGTATTTATGCATATTTTTGTTTATATATTTGTATATCATATATGTGTAGATATATGTATAGATATTTATGTTTACTTGTGTTCATATATATATTTATATTAATATAAAATTATATATATGAGTGTGTTTATATATATTTATCAAACATAAATATGTGATTATATGTATTTATGAAAATTTTGTTATAAGTATATATATCTATATATATTTATATCGATTTTTTATTTTGTTTTTTATTTTATAATTTATAATTTATAATTTATTAGTAATAATTTATTATTTATTCATTTATTATTTATTCATTTATTATTTATTCATTTATTATTTATTATTTATTATTTATTTATTAGTGATTTAGTATTTATTGATTAATTTTTTATCATAAAATTACTCTTAAATGAATATTTAATATTAATTTATTTTTTGTCATTAATTTATTATTTATTATTTTTAATTTATTTTTAATTTGTTATTTATTATCATTTTAAATATTTATTATACATTTTTTTTATTTTTTTTATTTATTGATTACTTATTTATATAATATTCAATTAATATTTAATTATTATGTTTTTGTTATTTATTAAGTTTTTATATATTACATATTAATTATTAATTAAGAATTAATAATTTTTTATTATTCATTTAATATTTATTTATTATTATTATTTATTATTTATCATTTATTATTTATTATTTATATATTATTTATTTATTAGTTCTTTATTAGGTTGTTATTTACTTATTTATTGTTATTTATTATTTTTTATTTTTTATTTTTTATTTACTATTTTTTATTTACCATTTATTTTCATATCATGTATTTATTTATTTATTATCAATTTTTTTAATTAGTGATTTTTAATTAGTAATTTTTAATTTGTAAGTATTAAATATTAATAATTATTTCTTAATTATTAATTGTTAATATTTTATTATTGACTTTTTATTTTTGATTATTGATTATTGATTATTGATTATTAATGAATCATTATTGATTTCTCGTTATTGATTAATCATTATTGATTAATAATTTTGGATTATATATATTTATAATGTTTTATTTTTTTGTTCAATTAATATATATTAGTATATTAAATCTTGTTTATTCCCCACACGAAGAGCTTGCGGGGGTGGTAAATTCATTGGTGAATTTGCAAGAGGTAAGAGGTTCAAATCTCAACCAATGAAGAATTTGTATATATGTACATGTGCTTGTGCATTGTAATAAAAAATAGAAAATAAAAATAATATAATAAAAAAATATAAAATTATAAATTATAAATTATAAATTATAAATAAAAAATGATAAATAAATAAAAAAAATAAAAATGATAAAATAAATAATAATAAATAATAAATAAATAATAAATAATAAATAATAAATAATAAATAAATAAATAAATAATTGATATTAAGTATTAATTAATAAATAAATAATAAATAATAAATAAATAAATAACTACTAATAAGTAATAAATAAATAATAAATAATAAATAATAAATAATAAATAAATAATAAATGAATTAAAAAACACCCCTAAATCATTTAGTGGTGGTTTAAACCGCCTTTAAATCATTCTACAATGGTTTTAAGAAACCATCATTTATAGATTACTCACAAATGATTTAGCGGTAGTTTAAACTACCACAAAATGAAATTTTTGGTATAGTGCTTCTTATTATCCATTTTTTATCTTTTGTCCTCTTATTCTCTAACTTTCATTTAAAACCATTTGACTTGGAGAATTGTTTTTCTATATTGATTGCATCGGATACTATATCCTCATAGAATGATAATTTTTGGGAGACTAATTCCCTTTGAAGGACTTGCTTTATCCCATAAAAGAAATGTTCTATCTACTTGTATGGATTATATATGTAGTCAAAAACATGACTTGTAATCCATATAAATTTAGCTTCATACATATAAAGAATTTCCTCTTCCTTTTGTCTTAAAATCAATAATTTTCTCTCTATATATGCTCGTTATGAATGAGAAAACTATTTTTCCAGGAAAAGTTCTATAAAATCCATCTATTACATGCTCACTTTAGATCACTCATCCTTAGTATTCTGAATCAATGCCAACCATTGATATACATCCCCTGAGAGATTATAAACTACCATGTAAAACTTCTCCTTCCCAAAGGGAGAAATATATTCTCCAGGGAACCAATCCATTGCTCAACTACAGAAGTATTTGTAACCCCATTGAATGATAGAGGTTGCTGACACTTGAAGCAGACTAACATTGTTATACCACGTTATTCTTTAGAAAGCTATTCTATATATGTAGGGTTATTGGTCATAACCCAATTTAGATACCCCAATATAGTTAGAATTTTTTAGATCCATCTACAATTACAACTCTAGTTGTAGGTCAAACCCCAACTTCATTATATTTTTTTGGAGGAAATCCCAACATAGATTACACTCATTGATATAGTTTCTACTCCTAAAAACCATTTCTATAAAATGAAATAGACTAGATTAGATTATAACATTATGAAATAAATTTATAATATCAAAACTATTGAAATAATTAAAAATAAATTATAAAAAACTATATATATATATAATCTAATATTCATAAACATTCATTCTTTTGTGGTATCCTCAAATCTCGTAACATGGCTATATTCCCTAATATATGTTTTAATAAATTAAATTCTCAAGGTTTCTAAAAAAATTCCCTTATTCCAACTGTAATGAAACATATCCCAATAGCCTAGAGTTAGTGAATACATTATTTTAATGGAACTAGATATAAGAAATCACAACCTAAAGTACCAAATAGTTTAGTAGTCAAGGAAAACTAGATACATACTTGAGTTTCACATTACATTTGAAAATTTTAGATACAACATATTAGTTTCTTTAAGAACATAATATCTTCTATATCATATAACTTCATATCAATCATAAAAAAACTTTCAAAAATACTGGGGAAAGGAAACATAATAAAGGTATGATCTCAGATGCTTAGTAAGGGTATACATACAATATAAACTAAATAAAGAATAAAATATTGATAGAATAAATGATGATAAAATAATTCTATATAAATAATCTCATGTGTTAAATTACTTTCCACAGATATCATTTAAATAAAGATATTATATGGACATCAATAAATGATTTAACAATGATTTAATACATAATGTGAGACATCTTAAACATACTATTGAGGTCTCAACCATGGCATATGAAAATATCATAAAGGTCTAGTTCTAGGCCATCTATATCAATGGGTAAGGCCTCTATTGAAACCCATTGTAGTTGGTCTCATGAGACATAAAGGTGATATAGAAGGCCATTCCTATAACTTACTAATTCAAATGAATTAATCCTACAAAAAAGGTGAAATATATTCAATATAAACATTCTTATTGAAAAACTAGTATAAGAAATGTAAATATTTTCCTATAATCACAAACTATCCAGAGTAAAATGGCGAATGATATCAATATATTATGTCCCTAGTCAAACTGATCATAATCCATACTGAAAATTTATAAGGATGATATCATTACAACATATCCAAAGTATACCATATGTAAAATAAGGATTTTTGTAATTGATGAATAAAAATACCATAAAAATATCATTGAAAACATTCTTGATTAAAATACCTATTTCAATTTGAAAATAAATTTTAGAATCTCTTAGTTTCCATAATTTTAAGAAAAATTTTTCTTTAAAAATAATCACAAAAAATTGTAGATTAATATTAAAATAATGTATTGTCCATGGTTTAAAGTAATTTTATTCATGTCGTATATATTAAAATGAAGTTTTTTCACATTTTTAGTAAAACGACAAAAGTACCTCATTCCAAAAATGAAAAGAAGATTACTTTTAAAAAATTTATTAAAACATTAAAACATGGGAAAATTTTAATTAATAAAAAAATTGGATATTTTTTATAACATTCTTGTGTTTTTTTAGAAAACATAGATTAGAAGAAAAAATGATATTTTACTGAAAAGAGAAATGAAGTTATATATGCAATATTTTTATTGAATCATTTTATATATGAAAGAGAGAAAAATGGTAATATTACTTGAAAATTTTATAAATATATATATTATAATAAAAAATTATTTATCTTTAATAAATTAATATGCAACAATTTCCCCAAGGGAGACTTAAAAAAACAATCCTAAAAAATGATAAGACTGTGAAATAAACACTTACCTATGGTTTGAATTCCTACATATATATTCAAAAATATTATAAAATAAATATATATTTATTATAGAAATATATATTACATAAAAATTTAAATATATATGATATTATATATGATTTAATTATAAACTTTTATCACCCATTTAATAATAAATCGTTATTAAAATCACTTTTCATAGGGATAAATACTTTATTTTTCTTGTTTGTTTTGGTTTGGTAGTTATTGTATATTGTTATTTGATCATGATATTATCATAGAAAAAATACTAATTGTGATATAATTATCATTTATATTAATTATATACATATTCATGGAAATATAAACAATTTATAGATAGAAATGTAAAATACATTGTTCATGGAGATGGTAGGTCGTATGTACGCATGAATGATGTTTTCATTTTTCAAAATATGGAATGAAAGAAATGTAAATATTAATTATTACTTATAAAATCATTATTATATCATATAAATCATATCTATTCGTTAAATTCATCCGTATAACAAATTAAGTAAAACCATAAAGAAAAACAAATCCCATCGATTGATGGAGGTGGTAGTCCACACATATGCCTGAATGACATTATTGTATTCCAAAAAATTGGAATATATGAATTTTGATGTAATATTATCACTAAATAGGTATAATTGTTTCAAAATTATCATATGTAAACATTGAACACATCATAATAATGATCAATTAAATATGGTAGTGGAAAATATATTGTATCGCTTCATGGAGATAATAACTCATACGTACGTAGGTGCGATACATTTACTTCCCATTTGATAGGAAATAAGGTAGATAATGGTGATTTAAAAATCATAATAACATTTTATTATATTTAGAAGGATTAATTTATTATTTTATGAAAAATAATATAGATTTATATGTGGTAAATAAGAAGAAAAAATAATTTGATTAGATAAGGAAATTACCTTTCTTTTGAAAGAACTATTTTAAATATCCTCTTAAGGATGATAGGGTTGATATTTTGATATTAAAATCACCAATATAATGAGGAAATTTAGTTTTATAGTGGATATATTTAGGTTCATTTTGAGATATATGGTTCAATGTGGAGTAAAGTAGTGAGGTAGGTTGTTCACTTTTATAATTGAGAAGAGGGGTACTTTTGGAATTTGTTAAAAGATTAAATTATAGTAATTAATTATCAATAAAAATGAATCCAAATGGATAATTAATTGAACATATGTTACGATATTTTTGAAAGATAATCAACCAATTAAATTTTGGTAGGATATTGTGGTTTTTTTAACCTTATATTTTGGTTTAACCCCTTAGTTAACCTATTTTAACATTAACTACGGTAAAATATTTTTCACTCTTAAAGGGTTATAATGTTACATATAAATTAACTATAAGATCCTAAATGGAAAATGGGTAAAATATTAAAATATATAGTATCCCTTTTTCTTCTTTAAATAATCTTATAATTTCAAATAATTTAAATAAATATTATTTTGATTAATTATCATTAATATTTGTTTTTAAACTATTCATTTGTTTTGAATTCAATCACAAAAAGACAAAGTTTTATGTCGAATATAATTCAATAAATTAAGAAAAATATTTAATATTTATCTATATAATTTTGGAAAAAATATATATAATGAATATTATATCACTTTTAATATTTTGTGTGTCATTTATATTATTTTTCTATTAATTGAATAAATACAGTTTTTTCATTTCACAAGATGTTAAGGTAATTATATAATCACTAAAAATTTGAAATAAATTATCATCCTGAATATGATTTCATTATTTCCAAAATTTTCATTTATATTTATTCTAAACATTATTTTTTTCTAAATCAGGACATATAATATATATTTAAAACTAAGAGAGTGATAATTTGTAACTTTCTTTGATCTAAATATCATATTATTAATTTTCATGGAAAATTATCCCTTGAACATATATATTTAGAGGAAAATTTAATTTTAGTCGAATGAAAGTCATAAAATAATAATTAAAATGAAAAATTATGACATTATCACTTTGTTTTAACCAATATTATCTAGATATACCCTTTCCTGAGGTGATAAATTTGTCCATGGTTACTATTAATAATAACCTAAAATAAAGGGGTATATTTTCAAAATCTGAAAATACTGATTAAAAATTTTGAATCCATTTTATTATATTAAATATCTGTAAGTGTTATGATTTATTTTAAAATAAAAACAATTGAAACAATATTTTTTTTAGAAAAATGTATTTTTTTATTTAAATTTTTTATAGCAAATTCAACAGTAAAATTAAATCAAATGATCTTAATTAAAATATTAATAATATAATTGGACTAATTTTACCTTTAAAACATTTTTAAATAAAATTTTACTTTTTAAATGCTTTAAAAAACACATTTCCAATAAAAATTAGTATTTTCACTATTCGTTGAAAAATAAAACTTCTTCGAAAAATACAAAAAATTCACCATAATTTTTTTTGATATTATGATTAAAAAATTATTTTTTATGAAGTAAAATTTATATAATTTCCAAACATAATTATATTATTTTCTCAAAAAAATAATTAACAAATATTTTTAGAGAAAATATATTTATGAAACATAAAATAACATTTCTAAAAATTGAGTACAAATTTTCATAAGAATAAATCAATTTTTTTATTGCTTAAGTACATTATATATATTTCATAATTGAGTTAATACTATTCTTACCCTCTAATTTAATGACTAGGTTATAATGGTCATATTTAAATAACAAAATTTCAAGGTTCGTTTATGTTAAGTTTTGTGTGTCGTATATACTATCAAACTTAACATTTTTATTTTATAATATCTAGGTGTTATAGGGATAATGGTTTAACATTATTTTTATATCTGTCACCAAGTTTTGTTTTTTATCCCATGTTTTCATATATTTTTCACAGGGCTTAAGGATGAGTATGATGTATAATAAGTTATATCTTTCCACTATGGGGATTCGTATTAAAAGTAATAAACATGTTATGATTGAAAAATGAGTTTAAATTTTAGAATCCTATTTTTTTGGAAAAAATAGATGTAAATTATATGTTTTCACTTTATAAAGTACGGGTTTTATATGCAAGTTTTTTTCTAAATTATTTAAAATATAAAATTTATGATCCTCAAAATTCATGACAATAATACCCTTTATTATAAATAATTTAGTTATTGGTTCTTTAAGTTACATGGAATTATATTTGGTGTCATAGGATAGGTTTAGATAATTTTAGATGTTAAGATGATTAAAATGGGAATATTTTATTAGTTTTAAATACAATAATTTTTTAATAATCCAAAGAATTTCATAAGTGTAAAGGCATATGCAATGCTTTTGAGGTTTTATTTTAAGGGATATTATAATGATTAATGATATATAAGGTATATTTTTGGGCTTAAACCCATATTCTTTGATATGTGTTTTAGTGAAAAATATTATTTTTCGAACAATTTTTTTTGTAATTTTTTTAAAATTTATTCAAAACTATTAAGGTTAAGACATGAATTAATGATGAGTTAACTATACTTATTTTGGATAAAAGGTCAATTATTTTTGGGAATAAATGTTTTATCATATAGATAACTATGTATTTAAAAGTGATTTGGAGACTGAGTTATTAATGATATTTTTAAAAACATTCACCATATTTTAAACATCATATGATTGAGGTAAATGAAAATATTTTAGACTAATATGGGATTCAATTTGAGGATAAATTGTTGAATTATATTTTAAAAGAATATATAATTTTTTAGGCTTTATGGTGATTTATATTATTTATTGAAAAGATTAGAATATTTTGGAGATGAAATGATTAATGCATATAGATTTTTTCCATGTGGGTTTATGAATAATTAAATTTATTTAGAGATAATGGTATGTGGATCTGGGAAGAATATGTGATCAAATATTTCTATTCACTGGGTTTAAATTTTGGGCTGACATATTTTGAAGTGTTTTTAGAATGATTTAAGTTTGACATTGGGTGTTATCTATTGAGGATGAAGAGTTTAAATTAGTATTGTTTATACTAGGTATTATCATAAATTATATGTATAATTTTTTATTTTGTAAATGATATAAATAGGTGGATTAACTTTTCATCATTTTGTGGATCTTTTGATATGTCAAAAGTGAATTTTAGTGCCTAAAGAAAGAAAAATTCATCCCAAAAATTCATCAATTTTTAAATATTTATTCTAAATAATTTTACCACTTATATAAATTGAGTCATAGAAAATGAATTACATATTGTGTATAGGAAAATTAATATATAATTATATGTTAAATTTAATTTTTAGTTTTAATAAATAGTAACCATAATATAAATTTACCACTATAAGAAAGGATGAAATAGGGTAAAAGTTTTAAATAAAGGGTAAAGGATAAAATATCATAAAGAATCATCTTAAGGAGGGAGTATTTGTTTATTATTTTCCAAAAATTATATTATATTAAATAATGGTTGAATTTGGTTCTACTTTACGTGAATATGAATTCCTTTTTCATATTAATAAATTTTTATTTCCAAAATTGTCACTCCCTCTCACTTATTATATTTCCATGATAAGGATGTAGATAAAAATACTATATCATTGAATATAGATGATAAAATTTAATATAAATAAAATATATTTATTATATATATTTTTTAATTTTTGGTGTTGGTATACTTACCTAGAACATTTATGCATTGTGGATTAAACACTTGTGCATGCGGGTAAAAAAGAAAGTTAAATAGTTTTAAAAATTATAGAAGTGATGTGTTTTGGATATGTTTGATTCATTCAAAAAAATTTAAGGATATAAAGGAAAGTTAAGTAATATATTCAATAATAAAATTTTTATTCCATTGTAATCTTAATGTTTTTAAATTCACATTATATTTTTAGTCCCATAAAATGATAGTAAATAGAATTTAATGTAAAAATATTATTTTTAAATCATCGGTATAATACAAAAAAAACATAATAAATATATTTGATGTTAAATTATCAATCATATCATTTATTTTACATTTATTTTCCACTTTCCATTTTTAACACGACTTTCACGAACCTTTTAGAATGAAAATTTTGTTACATGGGTTGAGGTGAAAAGGGTTAATGATGGGGTTAAACTAAGTTATAATGTTCAAAATTCCATATAAAATTTAATATGTTTTAATGGTTAGATTTATTTCATCCTTAAATAACTTATATTATAATCTACACCACTTTGGATCTATTTTACATCAGTTATATACAAATTATTTTTTAATATTTAATGTATTTATAGGATTTCCACCAACCTCACTTATAAAAGCAAGCATACTCTATTTTCGATCGACGATTAATTTTTTATTAAAGGATAAAAGAACACCCAAAAAAATAATACAGCTCATGGAGGTTGAGAATGGTGAATTCCAAGGACATCCCCCCAGACAACATCCTTATATTCATGTGGAAGAGATCCAACAGTGGAGTAAATTACCAAGGGTTCCTCCTATCTTCCTGCACGAGCAAGAGAATCTGCAGTGAAACTAGCTTCTATTTAAATTTTATAGACCTAAAAACCTTCATTGATTTCTTTAGAACATCTTCTAACAAGATAGATCAAATTCCATGGAGTATTGCTTTTACCTTGTATAGACTGGACCAAAACTCAGAATCAGATTCTATCTCACATACCTGGAATATGAACCTTTTTCAAAGAGAAAATCTGGTGAGAAAGGCCCTCTCCTCCGCACACAAGGAATTCCCCAGACCATAATACCCACTGAAATCCAGGAACACTGACCCATTTGAATCCCTGAGCAGACCATCCCCTCACATGCATCCATTCATGAAAGAACCATCAACATTAATCTTGTTACCACTATCAAGAGGATTCCACTTTACCCACTAACCTGGATAACTATTAGTTGAAATAGGTCTATTTATATCAACCATTATCTGAAAAAATAAATTTTCAAAATCCCTTCCCATACACTATTGGTTATAATCTCACCAAAATACCATACTAGAAGGCTTAAGGTGTAAGCTAAAGGAGGTTTTCCAATGAAGAACTATAACTCTAAACTGAGTGTTTCTATGATTATTTCTTCTTAAACATCCTTAAAATGATTTATAACCATGATGATATTATAAAATAAGAATATTAAATATAATTAAATTTTATTATTTTGATGGAACAACCCTTTTACATGGTATTTTCTATCCTAGTATAAATGAAGACATCATTAGTGCCTAGGTGTGGACTACCGCATCTAAGAAGTGATGTGTTTTTTTTCATCAAATCCACACAAGAATTGTAATTATCTTGAATTTAATAGATATACATCTATATATATATGATATTAATTAAATATTTATTATTTTGTAAATATAAGATTTTACTTACCCACTTACTTATCCATCCATTAGAAAATTCTAATTTCACTCATGTGCATGCGTGGACTACAAACTCCTTTAAGTGATTTGTTTTGTTTTTCAATTATCAATATGAAAAATTGTAAAAAAAATTATTTAATGTATAAATATGGAAATTATTTAATTGATAATAATTTTTACAATATAGAAAATTGATATATTCAACCATGGTCATCCTACCGACGTTATTTTGGGATTATGAACCGAACGTCCTCCAAACACCCAACACAAACATAATAATTTTAGTAACTATGTAAGAGATGGTAAAAAATAAAATAAATGGGATTACGATAAGAAAACAAAAACAAAAAAGTTAATAATAAGGTAAATAATTAATATATTTTTATTATTATTGATTTAAATAATTTATGTGGTGAGTTAGACTTGATGTAATAGATATCTTGTCTCAATTTCATTTCATTAAGACTCATGATATGTTCACTACCTATTTTATTTTTTGGTGTATATAATTTCATATGGATGTATTTTACCAATAATTAGCTTAAATTGAATTGTATTTTAAATAATGTTTCAATTTCTCTCATTCACTGATAGTTTGATTCAAATGATACTATATTGGTATAAGATTTTTATTTGAAAACTTATTTTAAATAATTGATAATCATTTATTCACTACTTGTATATGTTCTTGTAAAAATTTTCAGGAAGTTTATTATTTATTAATTAAATATTATTAATGGTCATTTCAAAATATATCTTATTTTTTATAATTTTTTAAAATAGAATATTTTAAATGTTTTCAATATGTTTCACTTATGATAGTGTTTACCAAAAATGAGAAAGTAATGTTTTTTTAATCTATAGGAGATGAGATGAATTTTTCACCATCTTGTACTTTATTCATTATCAATATTCCTTTACAAGTTTACATTGTGTTTGTAATAAAATAATTCTATTATTGTTCAACAATTTTTCATTTTTCAAATATTTTCAAAACAATAGGATATTTGTTCTCATTTTTTTGTGACAATGGAAAATGGGTTTGTTTGTTGAATGAAATAAATATGTTATGGGTTTTATGAGGAAAAGTTCAAATTTTTAAATGTTTTTATTTTAAAACATTAAACTTTGACCTTACTTATAAATTTGGTAATGGGGAGTGAACCCAACCCCTTAAGGTATTACGTCTATTATGTGATGGGTGGGTCTGTTCAGTACCTCCAATGTATTCAGTAAAATTAAGAAGTTAACTTATGTAAATTAATCCTATGATAATTTGGAAAAGTTTGACTTATAATAATTTACTCTTATAAAGATACATAGTTGACATAGGTTATTTACTTCTAAGATAATATTTAAATTATCCTATTTGCTGGTTTCATGATGAAATTATGATGCCCCTATTTTCTTACATTATTTCTATATGCATGAAAAAAGGTTTTCATGGAAACATTTTGTCTTCAAAAGGAAAAAATTTATTTACTATTTAAATTAATTTTTATGATTTTATAAAGGTGAAGGGTTTATTTTCATGAAAAATCTATCATGAATTTTGATTTTACCTATATGTTTTCTAATTTTTTTGAAGAACATCTTGTAAAGTAGTACATTTCAAGATTAATTTAGTGATTATTTTTAAATAAAATATTATTATTAGTAAATGAAAACATTCATATGGTTCTTTCTTATTTTCAAAATTTTTAATGGGTTTTAATTATTTTTATATCCCTTACTGAGATAAATTGTTTATAGATGGTTTATAATTCAATTATTTCAATCTAAGATCCTTATGTTTAGTGTATCACCAATACAGGAAAGATAATTTTGGTTTTTTTCTTTGGCGATCACAAATAATCTTAATATGTCCAAGAGTTAAAGATAAAATATACAACATTAAAGGTATATTATTTTAATATTATCAATATTTTCTTGTTGAATATATTGAATATAGATCAGGAATTTCATTGGTTTCTTATGTTACCAAGTTTATTTAGATCAACACCCAAAACCAATCATATGGAACGTTTCCATCTAAATGAATCCCACAAAAAAGTTGGTTGATGATGATATTTATCTATAATAGATTATTTTATCATAGTGGTATCTTGTTTTAATTTCATTTGATATGATATATTATAAAATATTCTCCCACTAATATTATGTGCCCGTTTAAATTCATTATTACCGTTAATGGTAAAAGATAAATATTTCACTAAGAAATGATTATCCCAGGAAATTACTATCACAACTTAGTTATTTATCATGTAATTAGGCCAATAAAGTCATATATTATTTTATTATATTATTATTATGTTTTAAATTTATTTGATAATTCATTTTATTAAACATTATCTCACTAAAATGATGACCCATTTTAAATTCATCATACCCATTAATGGGTGAAGATACATATTTCACTAAGAATTGATTCTGATTTGTAATTCCTCCTCCTACTTAGTTTTTAGGTAGACCATTACTCTAATAATTTAATATATGACATTATGTATGATAAATCTAGTTCATGGTGGGTATGTGTAAGATTACTCATAGGGAATATAGTTGTCATGGATTTTGGTAGAAATTGATGTAATATTATACTAGTGCTCAACGATCTGAGTATAAATAACCAAAATATTTTTAAAAACACAATGTATGATATGAATCTCATGTAGGATTTAACCATGTTACTAGGCCTTGCATAAGATTTATCCAATTTTGGATTGTGATATAGGTTGTAAAACATTAAACCCTTTAGTTGTATCAAATCCATCATCACTTGGAGTAACATTCTTTAATAGGAATCAATGTTATCCCTTCTAAAAAATACTCTATTTTTCATTCTAAAATTTTCACTATCATATATTATCAACCCCTTTTATCGTGCACCATAATATAATTGAAATTGAAGGAATTTTTTGTGTCACCACATGTGATTGGAAATACGACATGAAATCTATATATATTATTCTTTATTTTTACTCATTATTTCATGAATTAAGCAACATGGTAAATATCGTATTCCATTGATAGGTTTTATATGATTTATTATTATTTAATTAATAAATTGAAAACAACTAGAATCCCAATAACCTAAGATCTTCCTTTCAAGAGGAATGAAACCATAGAAAGCTATAAATGAACAAATTATGTAGCTTACACTAGTAGATAACCATTTCTCCTTGATCATTAATTCTTGTGTTTGAAAAATTTCACAAAAGATAAATGAAAATAATCCTACCTTTATGGTATATCAACAATTTGATGTAAATTACCTATCACATGGAATAAAATCTACCAACTTCAATGACTTGACAGTGTCTTATAGAGAAAATGAAGGAGGAAAAGAGTACATTCTGGAGTTAGAATCATAATATTATGGGTATGAAAACATAACCACCATCACATGGTGATTTAACCTGTATATAACCCCTCACCAATTCTACTAAAAATACATGTATTCATTCATTAATTATAATTCATGAATAAATGGATTCATTCATTCATACATTCATCACTTGAATATTATGATTCTACCATGAATTTCATCTCATGGAATATTTTTAATAATGTTATCCAATAAGGGATGATTCAAATGTTAACTCCAATATTCCACTACAATGCCAAGGTAGGGGCATGTTATCACATAACACACCATAAAATTTATCTATTGTAATAACTTATGATATAGAATCAATGCTTATGACATGAAATTGTTACCATTAATTTAATACTATGAGACATGTTTAATCATAAAGCATATATGTCTCCAAAATTTCACATATATATTAGAATTCTTTGGAATATCTCTAATAAATTTAACATTGTGAGTATAACCACCTTATTTTATAAAGATTGTGTTCTTACATTATCCCATTACTTAAGGGTTTCTTATTTATTATATGTTATTTCTTGTGATTCAAGATAATATAGGAACTATTAAAGTAACCTTCCATTGGGTGATTGTTTGGTTAGGAAAGGTTGATATATATAGAGGAATCCTCTATAGAGATATTTATATAGAACCTTTTTAGGCACCCTTGAGTTATTTTCAAATATTGGAGTCTTGAATAATTGACTTCTCTGACATAGTTCAAGGGATACCAATGAGACTTACATACTGATCATCCTCAGTTTGTGTTCGAGTCCTAAGAATATCTTGTGATAGATTGGAGTGTTGTTAAGGGAGTATACCACTAGCCTTTGTATGGTGCTTGAAATTTTGTATTAGTTTCTTCTCTACTTAGTTCCTTATAAAACATACTTTTTTATTGAACATAGTTTTCAATTTGGGAGGGAGTCAAAGTGATGTTTTAATTGATGGATAAGGATGAATTTATGGTATATAATACCCTTTTTTGATTAGCAACTTTATGATTCATGATCATAAGATATAAGTTGAGTGGATTTCCATCTTTATTAGACTAACCAATTTCTAGGGTGGGTAGGGAAACAGGGCACATATATTATTAGAAAATGTTTAATTTTTTTAGGAAATTTTTGATTTGTAAGAATGTCTAAGATGATCTCTAAGATAATGATAGGATTTTGATAGGGAGGTGACTTTCAGTTGACCTTATGAATTATGATTGAGATAGTGTTTTGTGATATTCTCTTGGAAATGTTTCACACATTGATTTATTCATTCCATTGAGATATATAATTATTCTACTATTATTATTCTCTAAATTTTTTTGATGTTGAGCGATGGGTAGTGAGATGCTAGGTGAGATAGTGGAATGTTTATGGGATATATGGGTAACTTTATACTATATTAATATGGAAAAAAACCTGTATGAGTCTTCCTATAGTAATTATATTACAAAATAAAACACTTATTTATGAATTATTCTTCTATTTGATTTAATGAATTAATGTAAATTTGGAGTTATATATGATTGTATATTTGGAGATTGATCCAATGTTGACTTGTGAAATTTGGGATAGAGTTTGGTGTGCTCTATGGGTAGTCTAGAAGAAAGATCCAGAGAGTACTAGTGAGATTAGATCGTTTAAGGGAAGAGTGAAGAGATTTAATATCATTATATTAGGATACATTATTTTTTTCATGTTTGTTTTATAATGTGGTTGAATTTTCATTCATATTTGATTATTTTCCACTTCGATGGTGGAATGGTGGTGAAGGAGATTGGTACAAAAATATTATTCTTTGGGAGTTCCGAAGTTAGAATAGGGGGAGTCTAGTTTCGGGGCAAGCCTCTCCCTCGGGATCCACTCATCTTGTTGGGTCGCTCAGTCTCAACGGGGTTGGAAAAATGAGGCATGACCCAATGTGCTGATGGATTGCTTTGATGAACCATCACTGATTGGGATTTCACCCTCCGGGATGCTCTGACACCTCGAAAGGCAACAGCTCATTCCCCGGTTGGGGCTCTACCTCATGGTAATAACCTCTTTGTGGGGGAGGGGGGTTACCATGTGCGGAGGGTTAGAAAAGGCCACACATGGGAATTCCCATTTAAAAATAATTAATATTTGATTATTTAATCCCACTTTGAATATATATATATTTTTTGTTTTTATTAATTGTTAACATTTCAAATTTATGGTTGGTTTCTCTTTGTTTTTTAATTTTTATATTTATTTCTATGATAATTATTTCCCTTGATATTTAGGAATTTCTTATTGTTGTGTAGTGATATGACTTTTCGATTATGAGGGACACCAATGAGCGGTCCATCATTGGTATAGTCAAACCACTATAGGATTACATTCGATAAGATGATATTATCCATGTGTGATTTGTTATAGGGATATGACGGTATGCATGTATTGAATTATAGGTCGGAGGGACCTGACATGGGTTTGGTAGTTCTAGTTGAGTCTTTCGGGAGTGTGTGTCTTTGGCTATAATGGAACATTTTTAAGGATTTATACATGAATCAATGTGTTATGTTTCTAGGTTGGTGCGTTTTCATTATCATATATATGCATCCAATAAATAAATTATATGGAATGTATCTAAGTGAGTGGTTGAATCCTATTATGCCATTGGACTAACCCACTACCCACAAAAATGATAATGGATTTAATGGATGTGTGTATACCTTATTGTTTTACTTCAGGCATAATAATCATATTCAAGTTAGACACATGGATTTTGAGGAGAAGTACATTAAAGGAAAATGATTCAGAAATACCTTTTCATTTTAATTGGGTTAGAGGACCTTGTAATTTTATCTGTAAATTTTAATGCATATGTATTTACCAATGATGTAGCCTATATTTATTTATGATTTTTATATATATTTTTTATTTCTCCCCTTTTATATTTAGTATATACCAGGTTGAATATATTTTTTATTGTATCAACTAAAGGATGAATTCTTTTCTACCTATTTTTTTTTAAAAAGGTTGTGGGATTGATCATTGTTTGGATGGGTCATGTTAATTTTTTTTAGAATTTTATGTAATTTTTATGCTTTAATTTTTGTGGAATAGTCACCCATCAACTATTTCAGGTCCTTTTTACTAGTTAACTAACTATTATATATGGGGAGGCATACCTGAGGTCCACTAGCATACCGTATCGGTCTCTATCTGGATTATTTGTGATGGGGCATTACAAGTGGTATCATAACATCTGTTTGGTTAAAACATAGATAGTTAGAGGTAGAAATAGGGGTTCTAAAATTAGGATATATTGTATGAGCATTCATAGCTCGTACTACTAAGGTTCAAACCTAAGTAACCACGGTATGTAAAATGTCAAGAGTAGGCACTCTTTGTTGAGTATGGTGTTAATCATAGAATCACAATATGAGAGGGATACAAATGAATATGTGTATTAAGGATCCAGTATAATCAAGATTTATTTTTTGATGAATATTGATAGTGTTCTATTTAGTTCATGATACGCACACCTAAGGGATAGATTTTATGATAGACTACCTTGATAATATCCTTTATTAATTGAGAAAACATATAATCCATTTTATGTTTTATAAATTATTTGATAATGGATGATTAGATTAATAACAATCAAAAAGTATTTTTTAGTGTGATTGATTATATTTTTCTGTTTATATAGAACATTTTTTTATATATTTTTAATTTTTGATAATATTTTATCTAGAAAGAAAAACATATGTGGTGGAATTAAGAACGATTAAAATGGTTTTATAAATCAATTTTAGTTGAAAATCTTATGAACATAGTTTTTTTAAAAGGGTTTTAGATTTTTTATTTTTGAGAGAATTGTGGAAAATGGTTTGAAAATGGTTTTAGAATTTAGGTTTTGAAACAGAAATGTTTTTGGTGATATGTATTATCAATGAAAAGGATTTTATTTTTTTATGAAAACTCATAGACTACAAAGGATATTTGAGAAAACTTGGGTGAATTGATGTGAATAAAAATAGTTTTTGTGGTTTTTAAAAGAAGTGACCAATAAAGTATGAAATGTTTAACTAATTTTTCAGTGTTTGTACTGGGTATCAATGGAGGGTATTGAATTTTATGTAGTTTAATCCTTATTAATTTGTGTAAGAGTAGGTCCAAGTAATTATATATTGGTGTTTATGGTTTTTATTGGACAACATGGGTGCATATTATGTTGTCCATTCCAATTTTAGAGAGAACCATTATTTTAAATTGGACCATAATAATTAATTTTTAAATTGATGATCACCATAAAGATAATTATTGTTCCATTATTATTGTTTTGGGATTGACACGTACATTTGTGCACCATATTGTTTTTTTATTTAGAGATGAAAGTGTTTTTCTTGGGTGATCATAATAGTGTTGATGGGATTAAAGGAGTAAAACAATTCATATAAATGGATAACGAAATTGGTATTATTTATTGGAATCTCTTTGATTGTGTAGTTATCATTTGAATGAAAATTGAAATCATGTGTTCAAGACACACAATAAGGGTGCGGTAAATTTTTTTGAATAAATCACAACAAGATAAATATAAATTAATTACAAAGATTAGTTAATATTTATTATTGATGATTATTGAGGCTACTCAATGATGAAAAGTGTTATGGAAGAGGGGGAGTTTTTAGTGACCCATTCCTTTGTGCGTGAGCAGACTAGAAGGAGGGTCAATCTCTTACTATTTTGGTATCCAGGTGTAACACACCAATATTTAAAAAAAATATATGTTCAAAATAATATTATAGACCCAAAAATTATCTTAAATTACCCACATAATATATTTCATTTAATAGAATTTGGTACATGAAACCCCATGTATAAATAAAGTGTAATATAATATACCATCATAACATTGTAGTTAAATTGGTGGATATTAATAGAAAAAAATAATTTAAAAAAATTATATGTTTTAAACTTGTATTTAATTGATTAAATGGTTATCTATTTATCCTAAAATAAAATAATAATCATTTGAAAAAAAAAAGAAATGTTTTCTGAAAAAAATGTATTTTTATAAATGGCAGTTTCATCACGCTATTCACACATTCATTAATATTAATTTTTATCAATTTTAGAAAATTAATTTTAAAATATGTAATTAATTTATTAATTCTGAAAATTAAATTTACCTTTGAGTAAATGTTTTTAAGATTTCAGAAAATATTTATTTTTCAATGAATAGTGAAAATACAAATTTTTATAAAAATGTCATTTATTTTAAAAAAATTAAGTAATTTAGAAGTCCCATTATTTTTTGAATGTTTTATACAGTAAAATAATAATTATTAAGTTATATTTAAACCTTTTAATTACTTTTTACTTAGATTTATCTTGTATTTTTGTGTGAGTTTATTTTTGGTTTTAAAAATGATATTTATCGATAAAACTTGTTTAAATTGTATAATGTTTCTCCATTGACATTAATTACAACAACCCCTAATGAGGAGTTATTTATATTAAATGTATGGATTATATATCTATATTTTTATATTCATATAAATATTATAAATGGTTATAGTGTTAATATAAATTCATATTTTTCTTGAAAAATACACTTCTTGAAAACCTACTTTTTCGTCGCGTATGTGAGTTTAATTTTAAGTTAAAATTTTACAATTATATTAATTTAATTTGAAAAAATTTACTATATATTTTTAAAATGAATAATTTATATTATATAATAATTCCAACTAAAATTTTAGTTATAATGAATAGTTAAGTCATAAAAACATTTATCGTAGTTAAGGAAAAAAATGATTTATTGGGGGTTAAAGTAAAAATATAAGGGTTAAAATGACTTAAATAGTCTATAAAATATATTTTATGTCCATATTTTGATATTATAATGTATAAGGATCTATAATGTTCAATGTTACATCATTTTTCAAGTAAAAAACGTGGGTATCACATTGTATTTTAAAATCTTACAACAATGCCACTCACCTCACTTATAAAAGGCCACCAACTCTCTTATCCTATTCATACCTTAAAACAATTTTGGTTCATAAAATACCCACCCAAATAATTTTATTAGATACTTAACCAGATACTTGAAAACTTTTTCTAGTCATAAAATCAAATTTTTAAGCAATTTGGTGCTAACCTAAAGAGGTTTTCTGAAGATGGTGTATCATGCTTAACCGGGCATTTTTATTTTATCTCTTCTTCCTCACCCTAGGAATATTATTAATTTTTTTGAAATAATAAAAATTTATATACCATATAATTATATATTTTAATTTTAATTTAGTAACCTTAATCGATCTCATCTTACATAAAATGGGGAAAACCCCATCGTTTTTGTGTTTGGAGGACTTCCACCTCACTGAACAATTTAATTTATTTTCTACCATCTTCTGTCACAGTTTGTTATAATTATGTATTTAAAGTTTATATATGATATTTTAAATAAAATTCTATTCATGGAACTATTATATCACTTATACCATCTTACTTTATGTTCCTTAGGAAATATGATAACATCAGTCATGTGTACGACAAAGTACTGCCTCGAGAAGTGCTGTGATTTTTTTCCCTTATGCTTTCATGGAAGGTAAAAAGTTTAAATGTAATGAAATAAATTGATATATATATATGAAATAATTTTCAAATTAATGACTTATTTATTTCCATAAAAATATTATATGCCATTTTCTTTCCTATATTTCCACCCACTGCAAAATAATAACTTCACTCATTCATAAGTGTGGACTATCACCTTCACAAAGGGATGTGAATAGAGTTTTCATTAGAAAATAACATAGATGATATATATGTTTATTTAATTAAATAATGCGGTATTTAATATATTATGGTCATTTTATAAAGATAAAATGTTTCTTAACTTCATTCTATAAAGATCATTGCAAAATTAAAATGTTACTCATGTGTGCGTACGACCTACCATCTCTATGATTGTAACGTAGTTCATTTTTCATAACATTATTTTAATACTGGTTTTAAATGTATAATTTATGAATAAATATTATTAATATGTAATTATTTTTATTCTATATAAGTTCAAAAAATGACCTCTTTTACCCTGATCATGACATCGAATCCGTTTTGAAATAATTTACTGAACATCCTCAAAACATGATGTTGGATTAACTTATTGTGTATTTAAATATGAAATTAAAATTAAATCCAATAAATTTATTGATTATATGTTTTTAAAATTTCAAATACATTATTATGTTATCAAATAATTGATATAATCTAATTATACAAGAGTTAAATGACATGCATGGAAAGTCTGAACTTGAGGTAAGGGACTTCATCTCAGTTTTCCTTCATTAGGGAATATTTTAATGATATGAACCTTTTTTATTAACTCTAAATTAAATTATATTATATTTATAATTGTTATTAATCTTAAATTTCTTATCCTTGGGACATACATTTAATGATATGCATCTATATTATTTTATGATGTGAATATACTCCAAATTGACATTTTATATAATAAATATACTTATTTTAATGATATTTAAAGTTTCATTTGAAGGTATTATATTATAGGAATAATTATTGAAAAGATACCAAAGTGGAAAAGGATTTATGTTACAATCTCCATTCATTCAGGATTTTTATGTTTAAGTTTATTTTGGAGGAAATCATTTGCTCATATATTCTCCAACCACATCTCTTTTAGTCTTTTATATTGTTGATTGTGTTATATAAGTTTAATTTACATTTTCTCCCTTATTTATTAAGGAAATATAAAGAAATTAATTTTTAGGATATTTAAAATGTTTATATTATTTTATATATATAATCTTTCTCTTCTATATTCATGTTTTCTAAAATATTTCAAAAAAATATTTTATAAACCTAAAATATTTCATCAAGATATTTAACATGATCGTTGAACTTATTTTAAAAGTTTAAAAAAGTAAATTTATTAATGTTTCCAAATGCCTCACTTTTGACTCCCTTTACCTGTTGTTTGAAAATAATGTTAATTTTGAAATTTAAAACATGAGAAGTTTTTCTTGATATCAGGTCAATTATTTTACTAAATGCTTCCTTAATATATTCACAATTTTTTTCAAGGAAAATTATTTTACAATATTTAGGAAATTTTTAGTTTTTAAAAGTGGTTTCAAAGTAAAAAGTTTAGTTTCCTCAAAAAAAAATTAATTACCTTTTAATGGTATTTATATTCTCCAACGACAAAAATTATTAATGTTACTTACTTTACAGTATGTATTTGTGGGATTTCTACCATCTTTATTGTTTATCTAGATGGATTATGAAATTTTCATGGAACCTATTTCTTTTATATTAGTTAATCAATATATTAAAGAACATTTTTTTAATGATTGAAAAGTGGGGGATTCTATGTTTTTTATTCTTGAATAGTACATGGAATTTTTTGATGATGAATGGGAGAATATTATAAAGATTATATGAAGAGTTTATCCATGTTATATCTCACCAAGATTCCATATATATCTTATATGATGGGTGCTCCTTGAAAACATAGGGTGAGCCTGATATAGCTTATACAATGGGTGTACACAGAGGGCCCCAGGTGAGCTTGATATAGCTTATATTATGGATGTACCTAGACCGCACCAGGTGATCCTAATAAATCTTATACATTGGGTGTTTCCAGATAATTCTCCATTTTCTTGGACAATATTCTATTTCTTTAGAGGTAATAAGATTGGAGTTACTAGAGGTTTTCTCCTATGGATTTAACTAGTATCTAGTTATTTTTTACATGATTTTAAATTGGGTTATGATGAGTATGTTCAAAAAATTACAACATGTTTTATTTAAGATTTATATGAGGTTTTAATGATTTATTTGTTTATGATTGAAATTGTATTTCTCATGGTTATTGATTATTTTTAATATTGACTTTGATAAAGTATTATGCAATGTTTCATGATTGATTATCAAAGTATCTATGTCTTTGAATATTTTTATTTTATACACATGCACTTTGATTATGTCATGATTCACATATTCTATTTTTATTCTGCCTGATAATATTCAATTATAAATTCTTACATTTAACCTTTCATTGAATTTGACACCACCTTTCTTATTTTTTATTTTCCACAGGTTATTAATAATGAAGTTAAATGATTTATGTATGGAGACCTTTTAAATGGATGAAGATTATTCATTCTGGTGAAGTAAGAAATGTTTTCTTATAGTGAGAAATATACTCTCTTGGATTAATGGTTATTGTACATGTAATATTTTAGGATAGTTATCTAAAAATGTATACCAAAATATTATTTTAGTATGTAAGTGATCTATTATTTCTTTTTATGTTGTATGTTTTTTATAGAGGAAGTTATTTGACCTTCCTCAATATCAAATCTAGAAATGTAAAGTTTATGATTTTAGCCCCAAATTTACAAGCACAGGTTTGAGGCTATCATAGTTGGTATTATAGAAGAGATTAGATAAATTTGGAGATTAGGATGTTTTAATGTGGGGTTACATTGATATTTATGGATAACCACATAAAACAATGAGATTAAGGTTGATCATAAGTTAAAAAGTATTTGAAACACATTTAGATGTTATAAGTGATTATATATTAGTGTGATTAATGAAATTTTCAGATAATATTTATTAGGTTTAAGTATATATAAATCTTTTTTTAACATGAATCATGAATTTAAATTTTATACAAATTTTTTAAGGTGTTTATATCCTTTAGTTTTTATATGATCTTTGATATTGAGGTAATTATGGGAACATGCATTTTATCATATAGATAACCACAATATAGAAAATTGATTTAGTGAATAACTAATTAATATTATTTCATAATAAGATAACTATTTTTTGAGAAAATAAGTTGAAAGGTGTGAGATAAACTTTTAGGTTAAAACACACATTAATTATGTTTTTATTTAGGTAACTGAGGATATAATTTTATTTAATTGTGGGATGATTTAGTTTGAATTTTGGGTATTACTGTTCAAATTGGAATATTAATTCATTATTTCATCATATAAAGGTTTATTCATTTCAGAATAATCTTACAATAAAATAACCAATTGGTTTTTGATAATGATTAATGATGGGTGGGAATGGTTTATTATCCCTTTTATTGTTATGTAGTATATTAAAATATTATTTTAGTTCTTTAGGAGTGAAAAAAATTCATATTTAATAGTCATTGTTTGGAGATAAATTTGATATTATCATGGAAATTGATTAAATAATGAAATTATACTCATCAGGTAGGTGTATTCCTTTATGCTCTAAGTCAATATGAGGAAGAAATTTCTCAAATCTAGTCAAAGGAACTTGAATTTTTTTCATATTACTATCATTTTTTATGAAATCAATGATAATTTTCACACCTCTTTGGTTTTTGGTTTTTTGTTTGTTGAGTTTCCCATGATCGTTCTCTTTCTTGTGATCAATGATCACTATCAGTCAACATTATAATATAAATATTACAATTTTCTTCGATCTCCAACTCTTCACATCCCACCAATTAATTCCTACTTATGTAACTAGATTTTAATTATTCCAGATTCCTTTTTTTACTTCCATTTATTTGTTATCAATATGTTGTTTTGTTAACCCTTCTTACAATGTGGGTATTCAACAAAATTATAATCAAATGAAAAACCATTAATTATTAAGATCATGTTAAAATTATGAGGATGAAATTTATTTATTGGAAGGAAAGGTTGTAATTCCTTGACATTTTTAAAAATTATATATGTTTGAAAGAGTATTAATCATGAAAAATTTGGCTTAAATAACCAAATAAATATATTTTTTTCAATATCCTGCAGTACAAACAACTCTGAGTATAAATGAAAATTAATATAGTATACTGTTATAACCTAGTTGTTAAATTGATAGGTATGAATACGGATAAATAAATTATGAAAATTATATGGTTTAAAAATGTAATAAATAAATTTTATGGTTAGTTATTTACTATAAAACTAAATAAGAATCATTTGAGAGAAAAATAAATGTTTTTTGAAACACATTGTATTTTTCTAAAGGTGGTTTCATCGCGCTTTATACACAAAAAAATATTATTTTTAAAATTTTAGAAAATTTATCTCAAAAAATTGGATTAGTTTTTTAATTTATAATATCAGAATTATCTTAAGGGTTAAATTTTGGTATTTTTATAAAATCTTTATTTTTCAATTAATAGTATAAAATACATTTTTTGTTAAAATGTCATTTATTTTCAATAAACTATGTAATTTAAAAGTCCCATCATGTTTTTAATATGCTTTAAAGTAAAATAAGTATTAATTAGTTATATTAAATCTACTTAAGTAATTTTTAATGAACATTAACTTGGAATTTAATTTAAGTTTATTTTTGGGTTTAAAAAGAAGATTTTTCAGAAAAAATATTTGAAAGTACATAATGCTTCTCTATTTTAATCAATTAAAACCAAATAAAATCAGTAATTATTTAAATTAAATTTATATATTATGTATATATAAATTAAAATTCATATAATAGTTATTATTTAACATAGATTTTGTTGGGCATGTATTATCTCAACTATAATCTATATTTTATGATGATTTTGTTTCTCACAAATACCTTTGTATGTTTTACTAATGATTTTATATTAAGTGTATTTCAGGAAATTAATATTATATATATTCTAAATTTTGGAACTATTTTAAATCTTATTATTTTTGTGGAATATTTGTCAATGTGTTCATAATGATTTTTAAATTGTTTTGGAATCACTATTCATACTATAAGTTGAAGAATGTAACATAAGGAATAAATACTATATTCTTTTTATATATGATGTCATTGGATTTTCACAAATGGTTAATCCACCTTATGTTGACAAAAATTTTTGGTAATAGAACATTAAATTTTGATGGAACCATACGCTTGACATATGAGAAATGTATAGATAAAGAACCATACAGAAGTATAGAACCTTACATTCGAGGAGAAAATGAATAGATCATCAATATTACTTTTGTAATGAACCTTACATTGACAGAAAAATTATGGATCGACAAAATTACATTAGTGATCAACCTTACATTTTAATGTTTTATTTTTTTATGAAAAAACCCTATATTTGACTTCTTCAAACGTTGGAGATTTTAATTTGTGACTTTATAAGGGATTTTGTGAAATGGAATTTTATAGGATATATGGATGATTTCATTCTCATATTTGACTAATTTTAATATGAATTTATTTTTTTAAAAGGATCAATTTATGAGGAGGAATTATTTCCTATTATTAAGGGATGTTACCACTGCTCTATTTTCATATATGAATTATTGCGTTCTTTCAAGAAGACATTTGTGGATATAGATTTATTAATTATAAGCTCGTGTGTATTATATATACAAGTGAATATGATTTAAAATATATATAAACACACATCTACATACATAAAGATGAACATACAATGATCTAAGAAATTAATTTTTCCTAAGAAGATCTTATTCCGATCTGTGGTGACGAAAACGTTCAGACTTTATTTTCAATAGAGGAAGAGAAAAATTGAACATTTACTTATTTTACATTTAAGATCTATTGTAAGTCTACTTCTGATTTATTGTTGAGCATATTTCAACATCTATTGCTACTAGATCATTTCAGAATTGTACCTTCTTAAAGAAATTATTTTCTGATGATGACGATCCATATACTTTCGGTTGGATGAAGCTAAAAAAGTGAAGAAAAATCTGAATAATTTAATGAAAATACTCTATTCTATTAAGGAGTATAAACTTATCTATCTAAGATGTGTTTTTTTTCTTTGGTTTGAGAACTAAAAGGTTCTATTTTTTTAGTTTTACATTGTACAGGTCTCAACTTCCTGCACTCAGTAGTGGATTGTCCTGTAATAAGAGGACTGACTATTTAAAGTCACCAAGATCATGGAGAAGAGCATTGGTGGACTAGACTATGGGATTTTTGTTTCCCAAACTTCTATATGTACTAGAGTCTTATGCTCTGTTATTTCTTCTCCTTAAATCATATTTAACAAAGTTAAAAGAATGAAACGATTCTGGTCAAGATTCTTGAGATGTTTTTAAAGTCACAATTCACCCCACCTCTAGCGATTATCTCATATATTATGACCTAAAAATTGGTATGAGAGGTAATATTTTATGAAATCTATAACTAGATAAAAGCATTAATATCTATACAGGTAGATATCTACACCTAATACTCAAGACAAAATGTCAATGTTTCATGTTCTTTATTTAAATGGTGAGAACTATGGATGTTGGAGATCAAGAATGATTATCTACTTGAGGAATCATGGGTTCAGAGTCTACTCAAAGATCACTTCTCTTTAAAAGATTCCTAAAAGACCAAAAACATGGGATGTTGCAGTAGAATCCAAATATGACATAAATTATAAAGCAATGAATGCTATTATCTGTGGACTTGGACTAGATAAATTCAACTGAGTTTCCCAGAGTCCAATTGTCTATGAGATTTGTAAGACTATAATATTTTCCTATGAAGGAAATAACAATTAAATAAAGAAGATATATGCAACAAAGAAATTAAAATTTGATACTTTAAGAATGTTTAATGGAGAAAGAATTATCCAGATGAATGTAAGGCTTACAGAAATTTTCAATAACATATCATCTTTAGGAGATCCAATCAAATAAGTAGATCAAGACATGAAAGTACTGAGATTACTCCCTATCAAATGGAATTGAATATTAGCTAAAATTAGAAAATAATCACTAGTTAATGGTTTATCATTGATAAAAGTTATTATAAATCTGATGATGTTTGAAGAGGAAATACATGGGGAAGCTAATGATCATAAAGTATTGGTGAAAAGGGATAACACTGCCTTAAAGGTAACTTCTTAGAAGAAAATAAAAGAGATGGAATAAGAAATCAAGAGATAAAGATATTCTCATTCATATGATTCTAATATAGAACATACATAGTTATCTAGATAATTCAGCAAGTTATATAAGAAAGATAATGGATTTAGAAATCCCGTAAAGAAGGATGAGAAAGACTCAAGGGAAGTAAGATGCTACGAGTGTAAAAAAATGGGTCATATGAGCCCTGAACATCCTATGTTGAAAGGTAAAAAGAAAAAGTTATTTCCAAAAAATAATGAATAGGAGAAAAAGGATAAATGAGCAATGAATAATACATAGAGTTTTTATGAAGAATCTGATAGCTCATCTAAATCTGACTCAAAAAAAGAAGATTCTATCCTTAAAGAAAAAATGTGCTTCATGGTTGAAGATGATCTGGTACAATCCTATTACTCCTATAATTCTTATTCTTATTCTAGATATTCAAATGAAAAACTTGTATCCTTTTGAAAAATTCTAGAAAAAAAGATCTAATTCTCTATAAAAGAATCATAAATCAATAAATAATATTCAAAATGTAGTTTTAGGTGAAAGATTCACTTTACTAAAACAACAACATGAGTTAATTGAGAAATTTAACTAATCAACCACAAATATTGCAGAACATGAAAACAAGATTAAGACACTTCAAGATGAATTAGAAAACTATAATACTTCTTATATCTTCTTTATAAAAGAGTAAAATTAATTAAATGAAATTCTTGGTAAAAATTTTATTAAAAAGGAATGATATCGTATAGGTAGTAAAAATTAAAAACCTAAACTATTTAAAAACTATTTTTCCCAATTCATAAAGTGTAACTTGTCATTACTGTGGAACAAAAGGACATGTTAATAAAAATTGTTATCTAAGAAATCTCTAAATTAGTGGAATTAAAAAGACTTTTATTTCAATCAGTTTATTTGATTGAAATGATTTGAGTTATGAAAAAACAAACCAAATATGGGTTCCCAAATCTCTACTAGCTAACAATGCAGGACCCAAGAGAATATGTGTACCAAAACAAACTCTTGTTTAATCCATCTTTACAAGAAGCAGGTTACAGAAGAAAAAATGAAATATGACACATGAATAGTGGTTACTCCACGCACATGAGTAGAAACTCATCCAACTTAAAAAAATTAATAGAAAGGGATGGTGGATTAGTCACATTTAGTGACAATTCCAAAGGAAGTATTATGAGTATTGAAACTATTGGAGAACTAGAAACAGTCTCAATCAATAATGTACTATATGTACAAGGACTGAAACATAACCTGATAAGTATCTCTCAACTCTGTGATGATGGATATTATGTTGATTTTCTAACAATTTTTCTTTATTTATTTAAAAATAAAATACTTAAATTTAGAGAAACTAGAACTATAAATGATTATACTTTGGACCTAAATTCTTTGTGTAAATAGAATGTGAATTGTTTAACTGCTAAGATAAATGAATCTTGGATCTGGAATAGTAGACTTGGACATTGCAATATTTGTGCTTTATATAAATTATATAAGAAACATTTAGTTTTTGATTTCCCTAGTCTTAAGTTTTAATGTGACCAATTCTGTGATGCATGTCGAATTGGAAAACAACACAAATCTTCCATTAAATCTATTAACAAAAGTTCTATATCAAAATCATTAGAACTTATCCACATGTATTTGTTTGGACCATCTAGAGTAGAATGATTTGTTTGTAAATTTTATGTATATGTTTTAGTTAACTTATATTCTAGATTAAATTGGATATATTTTATAAAATATAAAAATGATTCTTTAACTGTATTTGAAAGTTTTTTCAAAAATTTTCAAAATGAAAAATGTTTGAAAATAATTTCATTAAGAATTGATCATGGTGGGGAATTTGAGAATCAAGAATTTAATCCTTTCTTTCTAAAATATAGGTAATAAACACACCCTCTCTATACTAAGAAGACCTCAACAAAATAGAATTGTTGAAAGAAAAATTAGAACTATTCAGGAAATGGCTAGAACTATGCAAACTAAAAACAATATTTCTACCAATTTCTGGGAAGAAGCTATAACCACAGCCTGCTACATAATGAATAGTGTTTAAATTAGATAAATTTTTAAAAAAACACCCTATGAACTTTGGAATAACAAAAAACCTAAAGTAATGTAATTTAATATTTTTGGAAGCAAGTTATATATCTAAACCACTGAGGATAATCCTGGTAAGTTTGATCCAAAATCTGAAAAGGGAATATTCTTAGAATATTCTACTACTTCCAAAGCCTCTATAGTTTTTAATAAAGAGATAATGATTATTGAAGAATCATTTCATGTGGAATTTGATGAATCTGACCCTTTTGTCAAAATGAAAGATCAAATGGATGAATCTGAATCTAATGGTAACATGAGACTTGAGAACATGAAATATGAATTTGAAAATGATGTAAAATTCAGTTCAGTTTAGAAGAACATGACACTGAAAAACCTAATAGTGTTCTACCAAGATAGTCTAGAACCCAAAAAATTAATCCTTTAGAAATAATTATTTGAGAACTAGACACAGTAATAAAAACTAGATGAAATACATAAAATCTAGTTGAGTTCTCTTCCTTAATATCCCAATTAGAACATTAGTATATAAAATAATCCTTAACTAATGAAATTTAGATGGTATCAATGCAAGAAAATCTAAATCAATTAAAAAGAAATGATGTTTAGGAATTAGTTGAAAGACCAAAAACTGTATTTTTATAGGAACTAAATGCGTCTTTAGAAATAAAATTATGATCAAGTAATTATAAGAAGAAATAAAGCATTACTAGTAGCTAAAGGATATAATTAGGAAGAAGGTATAGAATGTGATTAAACCTTTTCCCCTATATCTAGACTAGAGGCTATTAGAATTAATTTAGCCTACGAATCTCATCTGAACTATTTAAGTTCTTTTTCTTTTGAAAAATTATTTTACTGTTGGTATAACAGATCCAAAAAATTTCATGAAAATTGAAAATTACAATATTTTATTAGTTCAAATATATTTTGATGATGTAATGTTTGGGTCATGTAATAAAAATATTTTTCATGAGTATTCAAATATAATGAAAAAAGAATATAAAATGAGTATTATGGGAGAAATAAATATATTTTTAGGACTTCAAATTTATCAAACAATATTTGGAAATGTTTTGAATTAGAGAAAAATAAATTATTGATTTATGATGCACCTGATTTGTTTATACATTTTTATATACTCTATCAAAATATAAGAACAATTTTTCAGTTATTACCTACTCCTTAGGGAACAAATACTTTGATTTTGGTGGTCTTGTTCATTTCCAGGAGATTTATGGTCAAATAAACAAAATGGGGAAGAACTAAGAAAAAAATTAAAACTACACGACATATACTTATATACACATCATGTACATTCAAGCTCAGACACAGGTTGACCAGGAAAAGTACATGCCCATGTAACCAGAAGTCGGTACATGCCATGTTCAAACTATACACATCGTGTATACTATTCTATAAGCAGTTGGTGGAAGAGAAGAGTCTACACGCCCATGTGGCCGGCTGAAGGGGAAATGTCATGTTCTACTGATACACGTCGTGTATATATTTCTAGAAGCAGTTTGTGACTAAAAATGAGACTACATGCCATGTATGGTGGTGCTACATGCCGTGTAAATTAACCTACCAGGTGATGCTGTGTTCCAAGTCAAAGACGACGTGTTAGGCCGCCTACCAGCAGAGAAAACAAAGGCAAAAATGCATTGAAAAACTGTACACGACGTGTACTTTGACCACGCGACGTGTACCTAGTTTTTATATAAACGAAGGCCTTGGCCTCTGAACCAAAAGAGTGTGGGTGGTAGTATTGTGTGGAGAAATGGGTTGAAGTTATGAAGGAGAGATTCTCTACCATCATACTATCGGCATTCCACTGTTTACCAAAGATTCATTTTTACCTCGAAGTTCCAAGCATGATCACATCAGGTATCAAGAGTCTTGTGTTTATCTTTACCTCCATGTGTAACTAAACACCCAGTGTGTAATGCCACGACCCCAGAAACCCAGATTCGGTGCATTATTACTTATCATTGGCATGATCACAAAATATCAAGTCTCGAAACACTGATTAGTTTAGTAGCCTTGTAAGTACTAGATACATTCCTAAGGTTTACATTACATTGTAAAATTGAAAACTACAACAACATTGCTTACATAGACAACACTGAGATCCCATTGACTATCCCTGTAGGTCAGTCATAATATACTTATTTGCATCCTGGGAAAAATCCAACACAGAAAGGGGTGAGCTCAAATGCTTAGTAAGGATAACAATATAGAGTAAACTTTCATAAATAGGCATAAACATTTAAGGAAATGTATAAGACTAAAACAAAAGCCTTTTAAACCTGAACTTCAAAATAAAATGGAAATGATAAAATCAACAAATTCCATTTAATTAGTCACATGGATATTCTAATAGTCGAATAATCACATGCAATATCAATAGCCACTTTCATAATGATGGAATGCATAATTCTAGACTTTCATAACCACATAGTCAAGGCCTTGTGGCAATACTACAAATGAGATTTTGTCAAGTCCTTGTGCCAAGACACTAGTTTGTCTCATGATACCAACCAATGCATTGAGGAGCTATAGCGGGCTCCACCCATCACATACTAAGTCCAATTCATTCCTCATATGAAAAAACATAACATAAACATTCGTATTAAAACTAGTATACGAAATGTTAATACATTATCCACAAACCATGAATGGTATAAAAATAGCACATCCACAGTCAAACATAACTCATTCAATACAATATATAATATTGTATTGTAATAGATTAACCTCAATCTATAATAATGAAGGACATTGACATAGATGAAAATAATAATCAAAACTATTTGAGAGAAATATCCACATTTTTATTGAAATCATTTAAAAGTCACATTATTTTTCAAGAATCTGTTTAAAAAGAGTTTTTTGAATCAAAGTCTCCCATACCACTTTGAAACATTAAAAATAATTTTAAATTTTAAACATTAATTCTCATATAAATAATCCTTAAAACCATTTTTTAAACATGGACATTAATTATAATGATTTAGAATAATACATTTTTAAAACATTTAAAATGATATTATAGTTAGAGTTCCTAACCAAATTATAGACACATGAATACAAGTAATTGAGGTAAAAAACATTATAATATCTTGAGAATATAGGATTTCATGATATACTATGTCAAAGGACAGTATATACACCATATAAAAGTGAATTGGTGCATAACAACAAAGAAGTCTCAAAGGAAATTAAATTGAGATGAAATCCCTTATAAAGATAGTATCCTTGGGTAAAGGATAAATCAATGACATAATTATGTGTGACAAATATAAATACACTCAATATGATTGGATATTCAGTGTAAATAAATCATATGAAATTCACACATATTCTTGTAAGAACAACACCAAAGACATGGATGTTTAACTCGATGAATAGAAATTGTGTTAAGATCAAGTTTATATCAAGGACTTGAGAAATTATAAATTTAGTGATTATGTATATCAAATGTATATCCACACAGAGGGGAGTGGAAATTACTACATAAATAATAAATAGTTATTCCACACATAATCTTGGAGTAAAGTAATCAATGAAGAATGCGTAAAGCCCATAGAGTGGAAATTGAAATTTGAAATTCCCTTACCAATTTGGTAACTTATGAAACATACAACCCATGAAAGAAGAATCATACAATTAAGATGTAAATACCCATAAATTAAATTATATTACACCATGAATAAAATCATGGACAATACATACGCCACAAAAAAAAGAAATAGTGGCCAATATAGCATGAATCTCACGGGAATAAAAAGTGAGATAAAAAACCCACCCTTCGTTGTAATCGATCAAGTCGTATGAAAAAAAGTTAATAACAAACAAATGAATATCATAATACCATTAATATAAATATAATAATGATAATATATATCAAATGGAAGTACACAATACATGACATCCAATAAATAAGTGGCGAACAATGGAAATCTCACAGAATTAAAAGTGAGATAAGAAACCTCTTACTTTGTACTTTTCCTTGGTTAAGGGTTGGTTAACCACTAATATAATGGTGAAATAATCATTAGTAAATTATAAAAGAATCATATACATTAATATGATATCATATATGATCTTTTAATATTGCTTTGTTAATAATATTTTAGTATTATCATCGTTCCGGGTGTTAATTGATTCGTTTTCCTTTATATGCTTTGTTTTGTAAGTAGTGTTTGTTATGAATATGATGTATCTTATTAATATTAAGAATTATATTAAGTATTTCAACATTATTTTTAATCATATAATGAAAATTAGTCTGGAATGGATTACGATGGGGAGTGAATCTCATCGCGTTCGTGGGGACGGTAATCCATACATATGCATGAGCGAAAATATCATTCTTTTGATATTAAAATAATATATAATTGGATGGTATATCATATATAAAGAATCATTATCATGTTATATTTATAATTTATATCAATTAAACATCCTTATTATACCCATCCAAATAATAATGAATTGAATAACAATTACACCACGATGTAGAGACAGTAATCCATACATACGCATGTGTGGTGACATGTCATTCAAAGGATGGATAGAATAATGAATGTAGTTGTACCATATTTATAATAACATCACAGTATATAGAATATACTGGATTTTTTATTTTAGAAAGGAAACAACAAAGAAAGAGGAAGTGGAAGAAGAAAGGAACTTGAAAGAGGTGGTGAAATATTTACCTCTTCTTCAGGTTCTTCCTTTTGATTTGATCAAAAGGGATCCTTAGGTAGGATTTATAACTAAAAGAAGGCCTCTAGGATGATTTTTGGACAGTTGAGAGGGTATTTGGTCAGATTTTGGCCGAGCCAAAAGGCTTTTATAGTGTGAATTTGAGGGAAGTGGTAGTGAACTTTTATAAGAGGGGTGAGGGGCACCTTAGGAAAATCTAGAAATATTATTTTATAATAAAATAATTTTCGGTTTCTAATGGCTCTAAAACGAATTATTTAAAGGATAAGGTGGGTATGGGTTGAAAACCACTCAACCAATAGGTTTTAGATAGGTTTAGGTCACTATATTAACCTTATCTTTTAGATCTAACTCTAAGTTAAATAGTTTGACATTTACCATGTCTCTTTGTATTTTTATATTATATGGTTAATAAACATACTATATACATCCAAGAGAACCCCAAGTGGTCCATTAATGGTACTCATATCATTATATAATTATTTTGGCCGAACCTTAGATTTTTACAAATAGAATATCAATTAATAATATAATATTTTGTTTAAAAACTCTTTTATGTCAATTTTGGCACTATTTAGTATTTTGTTTTTTCTAAATTCATAACAACATTATTACTTCGAAAAAAATTCATCTAAACAACCCTAACATTTCATGTTAACTTATAAAATTATTGGAAATCATAAAAAGTGTCAAATTACATTTATTTGGATATATATAATATCAAATATTTTAATATTTCATTAATTAGGTAAATAGTGCATCATCATTGTGTCATAAATACATTAAATTATTTAATTTCTAAAAATTATAAATAAAATACCATTATTTAGTAAATTATTTTATATTTCTAATGAATATTTATAATCTAATTTATCTTACGTATAACCCTATATTAAAAATGTTTTAGTTATTAAGCTTTGAATTTAACACTTTTAACTCTTCTTTGAATTAAATAATAATAAATGTCCAAATCTAAACCAAGGGGACCTAAAGGATCATATTTTATTCCTAAGGTTGTTTTGGTCTAATTTCACTTATCCAATAGAATTAGGACATTTTTTAGGGTAATAATAATTTCAATTTTACCCTTAATTACCCTATTTACTTTTAACCGTGGTAAATAAAAGTCAAAATTTACTATTCACCAAAAAATATTTTTATCTTACTGAACCAAATTTTACTTACTAATATCAACCATGTCTCTCAAATTTTTTAAATTCAATTCACAAAAGCGGTAAAATTATGTTTTATTCAAATTTTCAAATGCTCCTAGGATGTGGGTAAAAGACAGTTAAAAAGTTCAATGGAGTTTTTATATAACTAAAATTATTATAAATTGTCTCCAATTAATTGAGTTGAACTTATATAGGTATTATGTATCAATTTTAACCTAAAATAAATTTAAATTATTAATTATTTAAATAAAAATTTGGCTTTAAACTATAACTCTGTGTTTTTCACTATTTATAAAAAATTTAATGTTTTTAGAAAAATACCAAAATTCAGCCTAAGATAATTTTGATATTTTGAATCCAAAAATGAAGTCCATTTAGAAAGATAAAATTTATCAAATCTCAAAAAGTGGGTGTTACTATTCATAATGGCTAGTTTGATTGGTCATGGTGTGTTAGAATCTCGAAGTTGCGTACAATGCAAGCTATTACATTATTTAAAGGGAAACGTATCGGGGAAGCTTGGGGTGTTACATTTTCCCCCCTTTTGGAAATTGTGTCCCCACAATTTTTAAAATTGGGCTTGGGAACATAATTGAAAGTCCCACATCAGAAAAATAGTCAATAAAACTATCACTTAAAAGAATGAAAGAGAAGTACAAAGTTCACCCGAGATAACCCATACTAGGATTCCATGTAGAAAAACATAGATATTTATGATAAACTAAGTGTCAAGTTCTGATGTAGAGGGATAGAAAACATGGTCAATATAAATTTAAATACAAGAAAACTACAAAGTTGTGATGGGACAATCGGCAATTATTTTCCTTGTATGAAAAATAAACGGACAACGTTTTTGTTTTGTTTTAAGTTTCATTTCATAAAGATGAGGAATTTATTTTTGAGATTGACTAAGAACATAAAGAGATATACTTACATTTTAAGTAGAGTTTCATTCTTTAATAAATTTGTACCACTAACTCATTTTTTTTTCAAGCGATGAGTATTCAAGATGACTTGGTCACACCATAAGATCTAGAATCAACTTTTAGGGAATCACATGATCTACAAAGGATAAACTATATATTTACCTTGTCTTTAGAGATTAATCAAAACCAAAATGGTTAGTACAAGATCTGGTGATCCCCCAAAAGGATATTCCTTTAGAGAAACAAACATTAATCTTAATTTGTAAAATTAAACCAAAAATACCCCAAAGATAAATAAATACCACTCAATAAACAATTGTCCTTAAAATACTTCAATATAATCCAAAATAATTTTGAAACCCAAAACCTAGAAGAATTTGGTTATGTAATCTTCCACGTTAAATTGTATCTCCAAATGACATCGACTACTCTTAATGTCACATAATTAAAATTAATTAACCTAATCCCATATTCTCTTTTATAGGTTAATCATTTCCATAAATAACCCAAATCACTATAAATCCACAATAAAAACATTGATAAAAATCCACCATTACTCCTCAAATGAAATACCATAGTATTCTATTTTCTTTGGGCATATAGTGTTCCCAACAGAGTGAATGTATTCCAAAACAACATTTATCACTTAATTACCAAATCATTTTCCTATACTAAGGGTATCAATTTGATAAGAAATAAGATCTCCAATCAACATATTATTGATCATTAAAATTATTTAACTAAAAATAATTAGTCACATTAACCGGGGACTTCACGTAGTCTAGTGGTATGAGATAAATCCCAATCTCACTCTAGTTGTGGGTTCGATTCCCACAGCTTTATATGACGCGACGGGTGGTCACATGGTCTGTGTGTTTCCCTTTTTCAAAAACTATATTTTATAACATTACCAAAATGAGATAAATTCCTCAAAATAACTATAACATAATTTAACCACAGATGTTATCTCATACCTTGTATTTTCATCCCAAAATATAATAACTTGTAATTTCCTCAAAACAAATGATCATATAAAACAAAATGGTTATTTATAACTATATCCACAAGAGAAAAGATAATTCTTCCTCAAATATCATTTTCACATGACAAACTACAGGGTTAAAAATACAAGAGAAAATTATTCCAAATTAATCCCATCAATGAGGAGCACTAATACTTTTGAACATTTATCCAACCATTTATTTCCCCATAACTTCTTCTTTGACCAATAAAATATCCTATAGAATAGGGAATTCACTCAGGTAATGGCTAGGTCCCTTATATTTATGACAAATGACTGTAAATGGATTCTTGGGACAATTTTTATTTTCTTCCATAGTACTCTTAATTTTTCCTCATCAATTCATTACTTTATGTCCTTCTTTACCACACATAAATAATTTCTTTGTTCCATTGAGACAATTTACCAGGTGTATCCTTCCATATTTCTTACACAATGTAAATTGAGGATTCTTTTCTCCATGGTCTCCACTGCTGGAGCTCTTATCATTCATCACCTTTCTCTTCTATGTTGAGTTCGAGAGTTGGTAAATATATATGTTGTTGATCATATTTTTGGGAAACTGATATGGCATGAACACGATATCTTTTACGCCTATCAACATTCTATTTTTTGTCTCATTTCCACCATTGTTCCCTCCTTGTACACCATGCTCAAAGATACTATGACTTCCTTGGAATCCATCCATTGAATAAAACCATAATGCATTGTGTGAGTAATAGTAGTCATAAAACCATTTAGAGAATATCATGACACCATATTTCCAATTTTAAACACCTTAGGATTAACCAAGGTCATTTATTCTCATCTTATATTAAAATCCTTTAAATCGGTTTGTAAAGAAAATGTAAATTAACCTAATCATATACCATGAGAGTGTCAAAACCAAGACTACATAAAGGCCTGTTATCGTGCACCTGTTCCCGTTTGAGTCTAGCTCAAAACGGTGTTTTTGGGTTTTAACCCTAGGTACATCTATGCCAGAGCTGCCTCTACCTTCTCGTATCCAAACTGGGATGCATTTCTTGGAAAAATCTAAAAATCTCTACAATACCTAAATTTTAAAAAGTTCTTCTATACTAATCCTCAAATTCTATCTTAGGGCTATGTGCTCTAATCAGAGTTTTTCTAAATCTAGTTTACAAGGTTTGTACAAAACTTCCTATGATACCAACTATAACTCCACGACCCTAGAAACCCAGAGTCAGTGCATTATTACATATCATTGGCTTGATCACAAAAGATCAATTCTCAAAAGATCGATTAGTTTAGTAGCCTTGGAAGTACAAGATACATTCAACAGGTTTACATTACATCATAAAATAGAAAAGTACAACAACATTGTTTCCATAGACAACACTGAGATCCCATAGACTATCCCTACAGGTGAGTCATAATATACTTCTTCGCATCCTAGGAAAAATAAAAAATATAAAGGGGTGAGATCAGATGGTCATTAAGGATAACAATATAGTGGAAACTTTCATAAATAGGCCGAAACATTTAAGGAAATGTATAAGACTAAAACAAAAGCCTTTTAAACTTGAAATTCAGCATAATATGGAAATGATAAATTCAAATAATGCCATTTACTAAGTCACTATGATATTCTACTAGTTGAATAATCACATGCAATATCAATAGCCACTTTCATAATGATGGAATGCATAATTCCAGATTTTCATAACCACATAGTCAAGGCCTTATGCCAAGACACTAGTTTTTCTCATGAGACCTACCGATGCATCGAAGATCTATAGCGGGCTCCACCCATCACTTACTAAGTCCAATGAATTCCTCATATGAAATTTTTGAAACATAACATAAACATTCATTTTAAAACTAGCATATGAAATGTTAATACTTTATCCACAAACCATGAATGGTATAAAAATAGCACATCCATAGTCAAACATAACTCATTCAATACAATATGGAAGATTCTATTGTAATAGATTAACCTAAATTGAGAATAATGAATGATATTGACATAGATTAATATAATCATCAAAACTATTTGAGAGAAATATCCCCCTTTTTCTTGAAATCATTTAAAAGTCACACTATTTTTCATGAAGCTATTTAAAAATAGATTTTTTGATCAAAGTGTCCCATACCAATTTGAAACATTTAAAAGTAATTTTAATTTTAAAACATTAATTCCCATTTAAATAAATTCTTATAACCATTTTTAAAACATGGACATTAATGAGAATGATTTATAATAATAAATTTTTAAAACATTTAAAATGATATTTTAGTTAGAGATGCTAACCAAATGGGAGACACTTGAATACAAATATTTGTGGTAATAATAACTTTATAATATATTGAGAATAAATGATTTCATGATATACTATGTGAAAGGAAAGTATATACACCATATAAAATTGAATTGGTTCATAACAATAAAGAAGTCTCAAAGGAATGTAAATTTAGATGAAATCCCTTATAAATACAGTATCCTTAGGTAGAGGATAAATAAATGACATAATTATGTGTGACAAATATAAATACACTCAATATGATTGGATATTCAGTGTAAATCAATCTGAGGATATTCACACATATTCTTGTAAAAACAACACCAATGAATTGGATGTTTAACAAGAGGAATGGAATATTTTTTAAATTTAATGCCTTGGTCAAAGACCAAGGCACAATTTATTAATAATAAAATAAGGGAACTACAATAGTTTAAAAGAAGGGATTTTGTTACAATCTCTTTCATAAAGAGATAGAAGGTCAACCGGCAGATTATCAGCCCATGTAATGCACTGGTTGATACCTTTGTTAGAAAGAGCATCAGCCACCATGTTTTCTTCCTAGTAGGAATGAGTGGCAATATATCTGATCTCCTGAAGAGCATCCATTCATTTCATCCAATGAGATGTAAGGGACCAGGAAAGGTGGACTATGCCATTCCAAATTTATTGGATGATGGAGGTAGATCCGCTTTCAATCCAAATGTTGTTCCAACATTTTCTTTGCAAAAATTCAATAGCCTGGATTACTGCCATCATCTTCGCTTCTAAGGAAGTGGCACTAGAGCAACCTCCAATGAAAACCCCATGAAAATGGCCCAGATAATCCCTCCAGATGGCTCCAAAACCCACTGGACCCAGGTTCCCTTTTGAAGCTTCATCCACGTTTATTTTTATCCATCTAGGGATAGGGGATTGCCAGAACACCTCAATTGATTGACGTGGATTTTTGAAGAGGTCGGCAACCTGAAGACGTCTGAGAATCATAAAATCTTTAATGTAACTGTTACAAAAATATTTTTGTATCGAATCAGTATCCCTGATAGCAGTGAGAATTCTTGAATGACCTGCATTGAGATTGAGTGAGTGTTTGTTATGTAAAATATCATTATGATCATACCAGACAATATAGATGAGCTCAGTAACAACCCCAAGGAAAAGGTTCTTGATTTTCTTCGAGGTTTTGAGATCCATAAAACATTTCAGATGTATGAGAATTGGGTCAGAATAGATCCTTCTTCAATTAAACATGTTAGTAATAAAATTCCAAAGAGCAGAAGTTGTAGCACAGGATTGGAAAAGATGGTTGGTATCCTATCTATACTGATGACACATATGACATTTATAAAAGATTTTGATGACAAAGGTCTGAAAGAAAACATCAGGAGGAACACGAATATGCGCAATCCTCCAAATAAGAATAAATCTAGAGGGCTTGATCCAATGCATATCAAAATGTTTGATCCACCCAAAAATGAATTTAGATGAAGAAAAATTATTATTGTAGAATGTTTTTGAATCCAAGATACCATTATGATCAGGTTCCCAAACAAGGAAATCATCCACAATAGAGAAGTTATGACTATCAACCACATGCATAATGAACTCCGAAAGATTGGAATCGAGGTCATTCATAACCTCATGAATAGAAATATTTATGTTGTCAGGAGGGGAGTGTGGAGATAACATGGATATCAGGGGGGAGACAGACCAGTTATCGATCCAGAAATTCAAAGAGGAGTTGTTACTAACCATCCTTCTAGAGTTATGCATAATGCTGTGAAAAGAGTCTCTAATGGAGGGCCAGGTAGAGGAGAAAATATAATTCAAGTTACCTTTTTAAGTTTTTCCAAAAATATTTTTCAATGAAACTCAGTGGTGTTAGTATTTTGATTGATCAAATTACAAGTGATCTTGTCTTGGAGAAATTAATTAAAATGTCTGATATTCTTAATGTTGAGAACCCCATTTTCCAGCAGTTTGCAGCACGTAGACCAAGGGATGGTAACAAGATTTCAATCAACAGTGTTTCCAGAACAAACAAAGTTTTTAATGTAACTATTAATTCTTTTTAAGTAAAGAGGTAGGACATTTATAAATCATGAAGGAGTAGACCATTTTGGAGATAATGGTAGATTTGAAAAGAAAAATCTGACAGGCCATGGATAGGGATTTCCCTCTCCAAGAAGAAAGTTGATGAAGAACCTGATCCACCACCGAAGATAAATAAATAGCTTTAGGCCTTCCGTAGAATCAGGGAACACCTAAATAAGTAAAAGGTAAAATACCCTCCTTAATGTAAAGGATTTCAATGATATTTATTTTACGGTTGGTAGGGAATCCTTTACCAAAGAAAATAGACAACTTGTTCCAACTAACGGTTTGACGTGAAACCACCTCATAATGAGATAAATCATTTTTAAGATTCATAATATTTATATTACTCCCATTAAGAAAAAGGATGATTCCATCCGCATAAAGAAGATGGGTAGGGGAATTAAGGCCTCGAGCAGCTTGTATTGGTTTCAGCTTGTATTGTGAAAGCTCCTTTTGGTGTAGCGTATAACACAAGACATTAATAAAATTAAAAAGAATATTTTTCATAAAATCTCGGGTTGTTACATTGGGGAACCTTGAGAGGATTCTAGAGAGAGTAGGTCAGAGGTTGGATGAACTCCAAGGGCTTTGAGTGAGGAGTAAGTGGGAGCTTGGGTGGGTTTATATAGGAAAGGTGAGGGAATTCTTTATTATTTAGGTTTGGGACCCCTTATATTAAAATAATCCAAACCACAAACCATCCCATGGTATTTTCCCATGTTTTTTGGAAAAGGAAAGAGGAAAACAATATTTTACAAGGCCAAGGTCCTAACTTGTTAAAAAATTAGGGTTGCTTATGTGGAGGTGAGTCACACTCCCATGGAAATTAATTTAGAAAGGCAAAGTGTTGAATAAGTCTTGAGGGCTCCATTAATGCTTTGATAAGTTAGTCAAACAAACCCAAAACCTCATTATTTTAATGATAAAACACATATTGGCCGAACATAAGGATTATGGTGTTTTATTACATCACCATTGGGTCATTATGATGTCATAAAACACATTATATATTTAAATGGTATTTAATTTTTACCCAAAAATTTGAATGTCTCAGAAAATTATGAAAAATTCACCGTTGGATAATTTCGACGTCCTGATTCCAAAAATAATATTTATTTTATCTAAATAATTTTCTAAATATGTGAATTATAACTTGTAAAATAAAAACCAACATTTATAAAAAATTCACGGGTTTTGACAGAAATGGCTTTCAAACCTTAATAAAAATTTTAATTGCATTCATAAAATTATAAGATCATTTATATTTAATAAAAATTAATTTAATATTAAGAATAATATTTTATTAAAATATTATTTAATTCAAAAATCCTTTAATTTAATAAAATAGAATTCTTAATTAAATAATAACTAAAAACACCATTTGTACTTTAAAAACTAATTACAATGTATCAAAAATGACTAGAAAATATATTCATTATTATATACAAAAATAATGTACATGAACACGGTGATACGTATTTGTTACATAACCCCTTAAAATAGCCGCATAAGACCTAAGGGTAAGGTGTGCGATGGTGACAGACTCTTGGGGCGGCTCGGATAACATCGCTCGAGTGGTAATCTCTATCAACTTCCGCTTTTCCCGTAGACGGTCCCGTTCAATCTTGACATAATGAAGCTCAGCTTGGGATTGGTCAAGGGCGAAGCCCAAAGACGCCACCTCCTTTCCAAGCACCGACAAATGGGCTTCGTAAGGGGCAATTCTATTGGATGAGGTCATCGCTTCCTTTGTCTGAGTAGAAATGGGTTCGTTAAAGCCTTATAATTATACTACTCAAATGATCACTGTTAAACAGTTATAAAAGTAACATTCACAAATCTTAACATAAAACTAAAGAAGTTGAAATCGTATAAAAACATTTTTCATAAATAAATTTTTAACTAGATCAAGAGGGATTTTCCATTAATGAAAATTTGGGTCGTTACACTTCCTCAACGAGCATTATCAAATAATTTCATCACCACAAATCTCTTTAGTTGGGTAAGAGTAACAAACAAACAAGTGGGTATAAGGCCCCTTTGTTTGCACCATTTTTTTAATAGAACACAAAGGGAACATTTCATAATTTCCAAAAATATAGTTTTGGGACTCTTTTCACCCTAAATGATTATGAGGAACTCCCCCATACTTAATTTCTTAACAATTCACAAATTTATAACATGTGTTTCCAATCCATTCTTTTGAGCTCAAATGAATAATCATGAAAAATCATTAAAGAATTAGGGTATTAAGGTAAATAGGCTTCTAATATTGCTTCCTATAAAGGTTATTCATGGTCTCTATAGGATTTACGAAGATAATATGTAGGGTAGGTCTCAAGATTAAGGGGATTAAACAATATAATACCTCAATTAATTTAATATAATTCAAAAATTCTTCATGTTTTGGAAAGAAAACTTGGAAATTCTGGTAGTTATGTATATTCTAAGAGTCTCTCAAGAAATATGGTACTATAAAGAATATGATAAAGGGTTTTAAATACCTTTCAGGAGTGGGAAAAATAAATAAAGAGACAATCAGGTCATGACTTGAAAATAATTGATTAGACTGATCGATGTAATTATCCAATGATTACAAGTTGCAATTTAAATTATATCTACAATCATTTTAAAATACTTAAGAACCAAAATGAACCTGAAATGTACACATCGTGTACACAAAATTTGGTGTGTCATTTCACCGAAGGTATGTTTTTGGTGTCCCAACTTATTTTTACCCTAACAAGTGTAGCACCAGTAAGGGGTCAATCCACATGGAATTAAGAAGTTATTTTATCTTGCTTAACTTAGTTTGTATTTTTTTAGCGAAGGCTGCTTAATTTAGAGTTTATTTTTTTTTGATTGTTTTGGATACAAATGGATTAATTGGTTTTAAGTTTCTTATAACAAATTGCTTAATAGAATAAAAGTAAAATACAATAAAATTGGTTTTGATGTAAATAAGGATAGAAATGCGTTGGGATATGGATTTATAAGAAGTTTGATTATTAAATCAAATTTCATATGAGGTTGTGATGTTCATAATAACCAAACACTCTGGGTTCAACTTGTAATAAAGTTTCCTTGGTCTGGTAAACATTATATTTTGAGCTGAAGAAACTAACTCCTTGGTCCGATAGTTAGTATTTAACAGATCTTTATTTGGCTTAGTCCATTTTTAGTCGACGAATACTTCCAATGGTCATGAAATTACAACACATCATCTCCCACAATCCCAACACATTGGATGTTTAGTTACACATAGAGGTAAATATAAACACAACATTCCCCTTCCCAAGAGTATAGACTATCTCGAAGTCATAGTCCTAGAGGAACTCATGCTAATGTTGTTGTTTCATGTTCATGTCCTTCTGAGAGAAGATATACCTGAGACTCTTGTGATCATAGTACACTGTAAAACGCTTTCCCATCAAGTAATTTCACCACATCTTCAAGGCGAAGACCACTACTGCTAACTCCAGGTCAAGGGTAGCATAGTTCTTCTCATGTTGTCTTAGTTGTCGAAAACCACATGCGTTAACTGGTCACTCCTGTATCAGTACACATCCGAGTCTGGTCCCTGATGTGTCACAGTAGAATACATACCCTACACCCTCCTCTGGTAGCCTCAAGATGGGTGCACTAGTCATCCTCTACCTTAGCTCTGGAAAACTCTGATGGCATCTCTCCGACCACATATAGGGTTGCCCCTTTTTCGCCAATACTGATAGAGGTGATGAAAATCTGGAGAAATATGATACAAACCTCCGGTAGTAACCATCCAAACCCAAGAACCTTCGTACCTCTGTCACACTCCCGGGTGGCTCCCAAGCAAGTATCGCCTCAATCCTCATGGATCAACTGCAACTCCAACCTACAATATGACATGTCCTAGAAAATGAACCTCTCGAATCCAGAACTCACACTTCAAGAGCTTACCATAAAGCTGGTGCTCTCTAAGTGTGTCTAGTACTACCTGAAAATGATAGGCATGCTCCTCCTTAGTAGATGAGTAGATTAGAATGTCATTGATGAAGACTACTACAAATCGATCAAGGTATGGGTAAAAGATCATGTTCATGAGTCCGATGAACACTACTGGATCGTTGGTTATGCTGAATGGCATAACCAAGAACTCATAATGGCCTTACCGACATCTGAAAGTCGTCTTCTGCACATCCTCATCTTGTAATCTGATCTGGTGATAGCCTAATATGAGGTCTATCTTCAAGAACCACCGTGCTCCCTTCAGCTGGTCAAAGAGGGCATCAATCCTCGGGAGTGAGTACTTGTTCTTCAGGGTCACCTGGTTTAGGTTACGATAGTCAACAAAAAGCCTAAAGCTATCATCCACCTTCTTAGCGAACAAAATCGGGGCTGCCCAATGTGAAACACTGGGCCGAATGAATTGCTTCCCATGAAAGTCTTATAGATGTACCCATAGCTCACGAAGCTCCACAGGATCCATCCTATACACTTGTGTAGATATCAGTGCCGTCCTGGGGTACAAGTCAATGTAAAAGTCCACCTATTTGCAAGGAGGTAGACCTGGAACATAATCAGGGAAGACATCGGTGTACTAGTCCACCGCTATAGGAAAACTCAGACACTCGACATAAACCGCTCCGAGGGTAAGGCTAGCCAAATGATGAGTGATCGGCTGCATTATCCTCCGGGTAAGTCCATCATGTGCTTCAAAGGCTCCCTTCTTGCTGGTGAAGGTAAACCTGGTCCCATCTGTGCGGACACACCATACTTTGTGCCTAATATAGTCAATCTGGGCATGGACTATAGATAACAAGTCCATACCCAAGATGACGTTGTAAGGCCTCGATGCCACTACTAGAAGATCCCAGCCAAAGCTCTCGCCTCCAAGAGTAATCTCACACTGACGGAACCAGTGCAAAATCATCGAATCCACTCTTGTTGGAGTCTCTAATCATAAGGATTGAGCTAACAGCTCCATCAGAAAATCTGAGCTCCAAACGAGGGCAGTGGAAATAAAAGAATGATTGGCACCTATGTTTATAAGTACTACAACTAAGAAGGAGTAGACATAGATCATGCCTCATATCATCTCCAGAGCACCATGATCATAGGCCTCAGCTGCCTGGAGTAGAGCTTGCCCTTGTCCTCCCACTCCTTGTGGTCGAGGTGGACCACCTGGTGGTGGTGGTGGTAATATCTCGAATTGTCGCCCACTACCAGCAGCACGACCAACTCCTCTGCCACGTCCGCCTGATCCCTGTGTACCTCCTCGGTTGAATCTCTATCTCTACTTGGGCAGTCCTTTGACCATCTGCTGATCATTCGTACGGCAGGTTGGACAATCATGAGCCATGTGACCCTTCTCACCGCAGCATAATATTTCCTGCTCCTGGAATGACCAGCTCTACCTTTGGATCCCCACACAACCAACTCTGAATCCTATGGTCGTCCACCTGTAGCTCTGGTCCTCTTGGACCTCTGTGACATCTGTATGCTGCTAGCTACAGAAGACTCTGCTATGTGATGTCTGGTGGTGGGTCTCGCTTCTAGTGACTTCTCAACACAAAAACTCTCCACTAAGAGGGCTCTCTTTAACACCCCCTCCTGCTTTAGGATGTTGAGTGAGATCATTGATGCCCCGATCTCGCACCTGAGTCCCTGCTCAAAGGTTTGGGCCCTGAAGAATGGGTCCCGCACCATATATGTGGAGTAGTGTGACAGTTCAGTGAACCTCGTTGAGTACTAATCCATAGTAATGTTTCCCAGCTACAAATGAATTATCTCTTGAATTCACACTGTGCGGAGAGATGCTAGGACAAGCTCTGTCTGAAACAGGCTCTCGAAGTCTGCCCAATGAAGCGTCACCTCGTCATGAACTCAGAGCATCAAACTCCACCATCTGCCAACTGATTCCTATAAAAGGTAGGCAGAAAGGATCACCATGAGATCATCTAGTGTCCCTACCATTCAGAAGACTCTCACTATATCCTCCAACCAATCCTTAGCCGCATATGGGTCCATCTGTCCCTTGAACCTGGGTGGCCTCTGCCGCTGGAACTCATGCAATGTGCTCAAGTGGCATGCACTCTATGCTGCTGGGGCTGGTGGAATCGGTGGCCCAACGGGTAATGGTACCTCTGGTGCCTTTTTTGGTTCCTCTACTAGAAGAGGGCCCTGCACCGAGGCCTCGTTGCTCAGTGGGATATCAGTGTGTACAACTCTCAGAACCCCAGCAGGTTGTCTTCATGGAGGCATCCTAAAAAGAAACAGGTGCATCATGGTCAAAAAGTTATACCTGTGGAGCTGACTCAAAGAGATCACAAAGAAAAATCTTCAAAACACACATGAAATCAGTGTTTTCATGAACTAAGTCGGAAATCAGAAGTTAAAGACCTGGTGTATGGATACATCAGCCGCCGCAGCAACACTAGATTCCCTAAACTGATAACCACACTCACTACACTTAACACTATTTACATTAAAAAGAATGATCAAAGTCTTATATTCTATGGTAAAACTGACTCCTCTGATACCAATTAGTCACGAACCATCCCTCGAGGCCCGTCCCGTGACTACCCCAAGCCCTCCTTCCATATGCCAGGGGCTTGCAACTAGCACCGAAAGGCATATTCCCAATAACTAGGAAGGCTTTTCCTTTATATCCTATAAACACACTCAACCAAGCACACAACAAGATACAAACACAAGTAAACAGTATAAAAAAAAGAATACTGAAAGTAAAATGTGCCAAAAATACAATCCCAACTGTAAAGATATAAGTACAACTAAAATATAACTGAAAGAAAAAGGAAAAAACTATTGGGTCTTCCTATGAGGTTCCCACCTGAAGGGTAGGTACATATTGCCTCCTCAGCACTCCATGTCTGTCCCTATCCTCTACGTACCATCACGTCGTATGGTCCACCACCAGCATCGTCCAATCCTGGTATCCTCAGCCTCGATCAACTTTGTCCATCATCTACACCAAACACAATAAGGTGCGGGCATATCCCCGTGCAAGGGTGAGTATAATGATACTCAGTAGGGACCCGGAGACCCTCAAGCTCTCAAAAAATCCACAAAGGATAAATCTCAAGCATGAATTCAATTGTGAACCATACTTAGGTATATGCCCATACATATACCTAAGTTATCAAGTATACCCATCTCAATCACGAGGAAACAAAGGGTCCAACCCAAAAGCCCTAAACTCAACTGTTCCACAAAGGAAGGAAAACCACAAAGGCAAGTACCACATAGGTACACCACATAAAAGAGTACCACCAAGGTATTACCATGAAGGAAAGTGCCTCACAGGTACGAACTCATCTCATTCCAGTTATATCTTAAGTACAGTAGTAGATATTATTATATGTAACTACTGAATCATCTTACTCTGTTAGGAGGAAGACACACACGGTATTTTCAGGTCTTAACCCACATAGGATCACTCAGTGCTGACCCACATAGGATTGCTAAGTGCTAACCCACATAGGATCGCAAGGTGCTAACCCACACAGGATCCCTAAGTGCTGACCTACACAGGATCACAAGGTGCTAACCCACAAGGGATTGCTTGGTACTGACCCACACAGGATCTCTCTAAGTGCCGACCCACACAGGATTGATCTAGGTGTTGACCCACACAAGATCTCTCATTTCTGACCCACATAGGATTACTCTAAGTTCTAACCCACATAGGATGACTCTACATTCTTCACGTCACATCTAGCTACTGGGTTCATGCACTATGCTCTCTCATCTCCGGGGGGATCTGCTCCACAAGCTACTGGTTCATACTCCAACTGACATGAATTCTCATGAATAAGTATACCAAAGGGACATCATGTCATATAGGTCTCAACGCAACAGACAATGCATCAATCGGATGTCTGGTATGTAAGTTATTAGCCTTTTAGTGCCAAAGGCCTGGTTGGATTCATGCTCGATTAAACCTGACCATTTCTCAACATTATCCAAATATATATTGGAGTATACCAAAGGGACTGTCTCGCTCAAATTTTTCCATCACTGTTGGGGGTTTGTCAATCAGGTGTCTGGTGCAAAAGATATGGCCACAAATGAGTAAATGGGTCGAAGTGGGTCCGGGTCCGGTCTAACTCGGTCGGACCGACTCGGCACGACCCGGCCCAACCTAGCCTGGGCAGACTTAGTCTGGGTCGACCTGGAATGACTCGCTTGGTGGCCCACCCGTTGGGTTCGGTCCGACCCACTGGGCGGCCCTGTCTGCTGGGTTTGGCCCGACTCACTGGGCAGCCCGGTCTGTTGGGATCAGCCTAGCCCGCTAGGTGACCCGGTCTGCAGGGCGGTCCAGCAGGCCGCAAGGACTGTGAGGTGGCTCAGTCGTGGGGCGGCTAGGCCATAGAGGGTTCCATGAGGGTGTCTCGGGCACAGGGGTGCCGCGAGGGCGCGGGGAGGCTCGGCCGTGGGCGGCGTGAGGCCGTGGGGCGGCGCGAGACCGTAGGGTGATTCGGCCGTGACGGTGCCGCGAGGGTGTGGGGCGGCTCAGCCGTGGAGGGTGACATGAGGGCGGCTTGGACATGGGAAGAGAGAGTCTAGGGGTGGCTCAACCACGGTGGTTCCACAAGGGCGCAGGGCGGCATCAGGTCACGGGGCGGCTCGACCGCGGAGGTGTCGTGAGGGCGCGGGGTGGCTCAGTCGTGGAGGGTGTCGCGAGGGTGGCTCAGTCGCGGGCAATGTGATGCCGCGGGGCGGCTTGGCCATAGAGGTTCTGCGATGGAACAGGGTGGATCGGTCGTGGAGGGATCCATGAGGGAGGATCGGCCACGGGCAGCACGACTAGGCCGTGAGGCGGAGCGACTGGCCGCGAGATGGCACGACAGGTCGCGGGCGGTGGAGCGCCATAGGGGGTAGAGCGTCGTGGGGCGTGGAGGTGGGCGGCGGTGGGGGATGCAGGTGGCAATGTCCACAGGGTGGTGTCGTTTCCTTCATCACCTTTGTCGCAGTTGATATTCGTCCTCCTCCATCGCAAAGAACACAAGAATTATCCCATGAAATTTAGAGAGGATGGGACATGTTTGTTTGGCCCGCACTCTCTGCATTAGAGTGGTAGCAAGCAACTATAATACTTAAATTACATGAATATTGAGAATGGTTAAGGGAAATAATTCAAACACCCTCCCTACCTCGTTTGATTTATCAATGGAGGTCGCGAGGAAGGAGATGACATCATTGGGAATGGATGGATATTAGTGACTTCGGTGTTACCTCGATCATCAGTAGAGATGTTCCTCGTAGGTGATCCTTCGATGAAGTTTGGAAAAGAATTCATTGAAGGTGAAACGTTCTTTATTGGAGTGCTTTTCTCCCAATATTTCTCCTCTCCCAATTCCACCAAACTGAAAAGTAGACAACATCTGATATGTTTCCCCAATTTAGTTGTTGATATTATTTATGTTGGATCCACTTAATTATTTAATGAGGTTGGAAAAAAATTAATTAAAGGGGGCGACACCATTAAATTGGGGGAAATTTAAAAGGCTTCCGCACACTTTAGATGGAGTTCAAGGAAGTTTACCCTCAGGTGGTCCCCACCACCATAACCTCTCATGGGAGGTTTAGACTCGGTGGTCCCCACCTCCATAACCTCTCAAGGGAGGTTTTAGTTTAGTGGTCCCCACCTATGAAACATCCACATGGGAGTTTCAAAAGAAAATAAAAATAAAATGTTACACCATTTTATTTTATTTTATTATTTCATGAATATGTGAAAAGCTAACTTCCAACCTCGACCTACTGCAGTCAAGGTGAAGGCCTCCTTAAGTGAATACGGGAACTGTGAGTTCAACGGTGCCCTCAGATTTCAATTTTGAGAACCAGATCAAAAGTTAGAAAATACAACTCACACATTTACTAAACGTACTCAAAATAAAGTTAATAAATTCATTGCGGGCACTCTGGGCCTCATAATCACGTGCTGTCAATTTTTGTGGACTCGTAAAATTCCCAATTAATTTAAAAAAAATTACATGGAAATTGTGGGTCATTATAGATGAATTTTATCTATAGTGAAAAATGGAATTTATAAATTGATCACTATATTATTATGTATTTCTTACATAGAAACAACTGAAAATTCACTAAATTTTATGGTCTTACTTGGTTATTGACTATTATTTTTCAATACATTATCATTATTAGAATGACACCAAGGTGGCCGATGTTATAATTTATAAATACGGTGCTAGTTTTTTCCTAATTAGGATAGAAATAGATCCAATATTTTTGGAATTATTGAATATGGGAATCAAAATGTTGAGAAAATGGGATATAATTTTTCGTTCTCATTTAGATGTTCAACAGTCTATCCATTTTAGGATTAAAGTACCACTGAATTAAGATATTGAACTATAAAAAAGTTGATGAATATTCCTAAGTTTAACCATGATTGTGATGGAATGATTTAGTTCATGAACATGGTTTGTGTCTCTCTTATACCATATTTGAAGAAGTATCTATTTAATGAAGCTCACAATTCATCATTCACTATTCATATGAGATGTATGAGGATTTATAGTTATCTGAAGAACTATTTCTTGTGGTGAAACATGAAATGGGATATTTTGGAGTATGTATCTCAATGCTTGATTTTTCAAAAAAAAACTATTTATAGGAGACATATGTCTAACATGATGTTACTACCATTACCAAACAATAATGAAAATGGGAAAACACGTCCATGGATTTCATTGGTGGACTTCCCAAAACATTTAATGTCCAAAATGTTATTTTGGTTGTATTTTATTACCTTATGAAGTTAGAATAATTCATTTTAACCAGGGAAGATCTCAATATTGATCTAGTTTCCTGGATATACATTATGTAAGTGGTAGGTTTTCCTAGATTACTACCTTCTGTTATATGTGATTAGGATCTATGGTTTACCTCGAAGTTTTAGATGAGTCTTTTGCTAGCTTTTAATATGGATTTAAACATTGTAAATATATTTAATCCTCAAACAAATTTTCATCCTGATTGTATAATTCAAAAACTATAAGATATGTTGTGATGATGTTATATGTATCTAAAAGGTTGTTGGGATCAACACCTTTATCTGGTCAAGTTTTCTCATAAAAAATATCATTCACTATTGAAATATAGTGGCTCCTAATTAAGAACCCTATTATAGGAAATGTGGAAGTATAATGTATTGATTTAGAGTTTGGGAATGAAAGATATTGGAACCAAATATGGTTGTGAAAATTGTACTGATGTTTTTATTCATTCAGTATCACATCATAGAAGTTTAGAGTCAATAGAAATATTATTCTATCCATCAATAGTGAGACCTAGAGTTAAAATTTAGGGATAATGTATTCCAATTAATATCTCCATGGATAAAGGTAATGATATTTTGAATGAATAGAAATTGGATCCATAAAAATATATGCACCTTTGATATACATTATCATATCTATATGGTATCTTATCGCCTGATTCTTCCACCAAAGCACTATCATGTTCACTATGTGTATCATGTATCTATCATGAGTATGTAGATAACATGTCCTTCATATTTACTGAACTCATAGGTAATAGAAATATAGAAAGATAGCTATTACATGGAATATCCAATGAAGATTTAGGAATAAAGATAGAAATTATAGAAGAACAAGTCCCCTCGCATGGTCAATTTTTTGTTGGAAAACCCATAAATTTGTGGAAGATATATTGGAAAAAGTCAAAGTGTTGAGGAAAAAATATTCTCATTTTTTTGTATCAAAGTGAACGAATTTTGAGTGAGAAATTATTTAGGGGAAATAATGTACTTCACATATATTTTATAATATATTTATCCCTATGTATGTTAAATTTATTTTATAGATTACATTACATGGAACACCAGGTTTAAACAAACTGTGATAAACTATTAATAAATAATTATTAACTATATCCACCATCACCTAGATATTGGATTGGTGGGAATGAATATGAAACACTAAATTATAAAAAAGTATTTAGTTATACAGGTTTAAAAGTAATTCTTTTTTTATTATCAGGTTATAAATGAGAATAAAACTCTTTTAATGTAAAAAAGAGTAGTTTTTCAAAAAAAAACTTTTATACATGCACTGTGTGTTTCTATTTTGAAATTATATTTTTCAGAACTGATAAATGATATTAATGAAATATGTAAATATTTTATTTATTTATATATTTTAATATTCATCTAATGGTTTTTAATGGGAATTAAATACATATAAAATTAGTTTTGTGGTAAGAAAACAATTTTCTAAAAATGGGTTTCAATGATTTTTTCTCATTTATTTTATTACGAATTTATGAAAAATCCATCAATTAATTAATATAAAATTTATTATATACTTTCAAAAATTATAATTAATATTATGTAAAAATTTCAACTTAATTTTCAGTCATTATGAATAAATACCATGGTAAAAATATTGTTCTAATGGTAAGGGTTAAAACAAGATAAACAGAGGGGTCAACCTAAGAGATAATGTTTAAAATGTCACGAAACACTTGCATTAATTTCATTGGATGATGCTTTTTGACCTTAACCTTCTTAATTTTGAATCTATGGTATTTTGGATCTACTTAACTTGAGTAATAAATATATTATATTTTAATTATTCATGTATTTATAAGTACTCCACCCCCTCACCTATAAAATAGAACCTAATACCCTCTCCTCTCCAAATCACATGAACCTTTTATCCTAAGAAATATGAAAAAATATTGTATCAAAATACTTATTCATGATTGTTAGCCTATGTTCTTCCTATAATACCCGTCCAAGAATTTAATATGTTGAGTGTTTAAAAGATAGAATGTGATTGATAGTGTATGAGATACTCAAAACCAAATTTAATTGAACAGTGAAATATTGTAATTTAATGTGATTGTTCTGAAAAATATGATAAATCGGAAGGAATTAATAATACTAACCACATTATGAAATTTAAAATAGTCCTAATTAATGATAATTTATCATCTCGCCCTATATTATAGATAATTGTGCCCTCAGAGGGTGGGACACAAGTCATTAAGTGCATCTTCCAAAACACCAAGGGATAACGACTAGTAGTGAGGGACTTAGAAGTGTCTATGGGGATACTATAACCTCACTAATCAAAGTGGAAGAAAAATTTATATATATGGTATAAGAAATAAAAAAGGTATTAGTAAAAATATATAGCAGTGGAAACATTATAATAAAACATACAAGGTAAATAAACATTTAGTGGAAGAATAATAAGAATAAGATATAAGTGATAATGAATCCATGTCGTGAAGATATATAAAAAATTACTATGCAAGGGATTGGATACATGCATATACCTCATGCTGAAAAAACATACAAATATCCAAAAACATCTAATACTGGATGTCTAGCATAGGCTCAGTTCATTTCCCCGATCTACATCATAGAGTTGAAAGTCAAGAATTGGAAGATGGATGCATCCATTTATCAATATCAACAAACATAAAGTTTTATTAGAAACTAGAGGTGACCTAAGAAGGGTGTGAGATACAATATCAGTAGGACACCACCCATTATGTCTAGGACAATCCATTTAGTGAAATATATAAATAATAGTGTGCTAGAATAAATAAATTAAAAACATAAATTAACAAATGACACACTGGATTGGGTTCCACTTGGACACCCATTCAATTTTCCTTCTTTGGCCTAAGCCAGTGAGTCTAAACCAAAGAAACCTACAAATTTAATGTAAGGGATAATATGTGAGAAGTTATACTACCCCATGGTTGTGTTTAATCTTAGAGGACATTTCCTATATTTCAAAAAATAAAGGATCAATTATCATTTTGTAATAAATTATTAATATTTTATTTAATTCAATTTGGACACAACATTAAGAAATATATTATGACACCCTAGTCCCATCTATAGAAATCAGAAGAGGCTTTCAAATTATCACATGATGGGATTGGTTTATGACAAATTCCAAAGAGTATATTCATGGTGACCCAAGGATGAAGTCTTACATGTCACTCCAATCATGGAGTTTAAATTTTTATGTATAAGCCTCTGAGTATGTACCACCTATTGTATGTAGAGTCCCAAGTCTCTCTTGAGTTATAGTAAAACCACCATTCATTATAGCCTATCCATGGATTCTCCCTTGGGGAACTAGTGTCACTCATATAGAGGTAAAATAGATAAACACATGGCAAGCCAATCCCATGCATAGATGGTGTCACATGCAGCATGTTTACAAAGAATTAAGAAATCTGAGAGGAATTCATGAGTGTCTTTCTAAGTGTTCCTTAAGTAAGAACACCTTGTTTCACCCTCTAAATGAAATTGAGATAATTAAAAAAAATTCATTTACAAAAATTCTATAAATGGGGACCATTCCATTTAATTCAATCATTTATATCAAAATTTTCATATTGGTAAAGGCACTCAATTAAGAAATCATTAATGGCTCAAGTGTAATAGGTCTAAGCACTTGAACAACTCACTTAGCTCATCCATTTCATTTATTTAATGAGGTATGGTGTCCAACACATGGTTCAACCTTGACTTAAACTAAAACAATAGGCTCAAAGAATTAATTATTTGAAAACACACCTTCAAGGGTGATATGACATTTTAGTATAAAGATATAATGTGCCTCTAAGGTGTATCTCGCTTGTTGAGGTGGCATAAGACAAGTACATCAACCTAAGGTATTGGTTCTCATATATCTTGAATTTCCAATATCTAGTTAAGGGATTCAATTTAATTTAATTTGAAAAACTATAGGTGATTACAGAAATGTCTGGATCACAGCACAATGGATCATTTTATATTTGAAAAAAAAAATGGTGTAAAAGGACACATTCCACCTACCTTAACCTAGTAGAGATTCCATTTTCCAACATTGAACTTTGATTCTAGATAGGTTGGAAGAAAATAAAGAAACCATCAAATATCGGGAAAATGGGGAAAATAATATTGTACCAAGATGGTGAAACAGATGTGATGATGAAATTAAAATAGAAGGGATAGGATTAAATATCTCACCTCTATATTCCTATTGGATCCAATAGTGAGAGAAAAAAAATTCATATGGAGGTGGTGTCTCGATCACTATGTTGAGAGGGAGGAGATGCATTACATGAGGGAGGAGGAAACTAAATCCACTAGAGGAGATGAAGGGAGAAAAATAATTTTTTAAAACATAAAATATAAGATAAATAAAAAATTAAACCTCAAACAGAAGGACGCATGGTTTGGATGAACCGTTGGCCAAATTATGTGCCAATCACACACCATTATCTACTTCAAATGGGAACTTCTCACTATTGGGGGCACATTTTATCTAACCATACACAAACTATGAAAACCCCACTATCCAAAACATTTATATCACTACATAGCCATGAACAAGGGGTCACACGGTTGTAGACAAACTGTGTGGCCTCCAACACCCCACTATTTACAAATGCATGGTTTAGGGAAACTATGTGGGCTGGGCATCATGGTTTCTGATTATATTTTTACCAAGTCTAACTCTTCCCATTTTAGGGACCTGGGCTCTAATGGATCCTGAGACATAACTGAGACCTCATTTATCTCATTAGGAATATTTATTAAGTAAAAATAATGGAAATTAATAAAAAAACGGTCATGTCTTTCAAAATGATGGGATGTTACAACCTCTCCTCTTTAAGATAATGTGTCCCCTATTTTCCCTTAAAATGGTGGTAGAACGTTTTCTGAGAAGAGTTTAGGCTACTGTGCACACATTTCAGCTTCCCTCTCCTAGGTATTGTCTTGTATACGTTTCTACTACCATAGAAACTGGACCAAAAGAACTGGGTTTTATCAGAGAGATATCATGATCTGATCAATGATACATATCAGATGATCCTCATAAGACGCATTCACCTCTAGATAAATATCATTGGGGTCATACAAATGAGATGGGTCAACATGATATTTAATATGTTGCGATACATTGAAGGAGACATGCAAGGCATGGTACCTATGAATTAACAACAACTGATATGATACCAGCCTGATTCTCTCCAATATCTCGAAAGTCCCTACTTATCATGGTGATAACTTTCCCTATATCAGAATCTGTTTGTGACCCAATCTATATTATATGCATATAATGACCCAATTTCCCACCTCAAAATCAAGAGGCCTAAGGTGAAGATCGGTATGAGACATTTTTCAATTATGATCTATAGACACACACTTATAAATTAGCTATAATTTCTATGAAGTCTCTGAAACGAGATAAGGACCCAGTAGATCTACCTTATGTGCCTAAATATAACATAAAGATTAATGGAATGGTCAACCATAGAGGGCCTTATATGGATCCTTCTAAATCATTTCCTAAAATCCATTATTATTGGTAAACTCATGTAGAGGGATGTTACATTCCCATGAACCTCCAAAATCAAGGATATAGGCCTGTAGCATATCATCTAGCCCTTGAGTTGTCCACTCAGAGTTCCCATTGGTCTGATAGTGATATGTTGTACACCACAACACATTTAGACCTAGTTTATTTTTTAACCCTTTCCATAACCATGAAGTAAATTAGGAATCTCATTCCTAAACAAAATAATGTGGAACACCATGATGGATCACTCTCTCCCATATGTAAATTCTTCCCAACTCATCGATATATAAGGTCTACTGAATCAGAAGATATCGTTCCACCATGGTAAGCTTGTTGACGATCACCCATACTACATTGCTACCTCAAGGGGTTCTTGGAAATCATGTCACTAAATCAATGGTGACATCATTCCATTTCCACTCAAGAATGGATAGAGGCTGTAGAAGTATGGTTGGATGGTTGTTCTCTTCCTTCACCTACTAACAGATGGAGCACTGAGTAATGAAACTAGAAATCGACCTCTTTATACTTGGCCACCATTAATGATGATGCATGTCTCCATACATCTTCGAAAGACCATTATGAACTGTCCAAAATAGGCTTGTGATTCCCTCGTCAAATCTTCCCATATATCAGAAAGCACCAATACCCATCTATGAAAAAGTAGGTTTTCACATCCATAAACAACCCAACAAGGATGTGGGTTCTCTTTAATAACTCTATCCCTCGGGATGAGGCCCTCCGAATCTGATAACTGGATCATCCTAACCCACTACAGAATGGATTCTATCATTTCTAGAGATTCTAAGACTAGTTTCCCTTTCGGTTCCAAAAACTCAAGAGGCATCTCAGAAATATATATTCATTAACATCCACTCAATATTGGCCGCCTTTATAGATAGTTTCTGATTCATCTAGATCAAAGAATAAGATAAGGCATTACCCTTAAGAAATTTATATGAATGCTCAAAGAATAATGATTTGTAGTTATTCCACCCACCTGTTCTTGATTGGATTCAAGTATCACAGTGTGGAGATGTATTTGATACCTTTATAATTTGTGTAAACAATGAATAACTAACCAAAAAATTAATTAATCCAACAATGAAGATCATGAACCACTACTTCTAGGATGAGATTTTGGGTGGGGTAATTTAACTCTTGAGGCCTCAGTTAGAAGGAATCATACGTTGTAACTCGATCACCCTGCAAAATTATTTCACCCAACCTGATTCTTGATGAATCACAGTAAACTATATGAATTCTATTAAACTTCGATTGAATCAGGATCTGTGATTAATTAATTCTTCCCTTTAAATCATAAAAATATATCTCATAATATTCAGTCTATTTGAATTTAACACCTTTCATAGTCAAGACCATAAGCGGTGCTGCTAGGTGTGATAATTCTTGGATGAATCATATGTAATAGCCAGTCATCCCTAAGAATATATGTATATTGAATATGTTCATAGGATGATTCCATGAAACCATGGTTCTCACCTTCTCTAGATCAATAGATATTCCTACATCAGATATGATATGACCTAATAATAGAACCTTAGCAATCCAAAAGTTTCATTTAATTAGCTTCACACATATCAAGGGAACTCTTAGTGTACTCAGCACAACATCAAGATGGTTGGAATGGTTGTGTCTGATGCACAAGTACACTATGATGTCGTCTACAATGTATACAACATAATAATCAAGATACAGGTGGAATACATGATTCATCATACCCATGAATACTTTTTTGTGTGTTTTTCAGACTGAAAGACATAATAAAATATTCATACAATCCATACTTGTCTCAGAATATTGTACGTGGTATGTCTGATGGCCTTACATGCACATGATGATAGCCGAAAATTAAATTGATCTTAGAGAAAATAGATTCTCCTCGAAGCTAGTCAAATAGGTCATCTATATGAAGAATTTGATATCATTTCTTCATCATAATTTGGTTTAGTCAGTGGTAATCTACACAAAATTGAAGGGCACAATCATTTTTCTATGTAAGAAATGACTGGTGATCCCCATAGTGATGTGATGAGTCAGATAAAACCCTTATCCACAATGTATTAGTTATTAACAATTATTTAATGGAGCTATGTTGGTACCATCCTATATGGAGGAATGGTTTCTGGTGCCTCTCCTGGAATAACCTCGATTGTGAACTCAACCTCTCTCTCAAAAGGTTAGCTGGAAAAATAATCCAGGAATATTTCCTTGAAACAATCTACAGTAGGGGAAATTTTACATGCTACATCCCCTGATAACTCATAAATATATTGGACATCTGGGCTATTACCCCTACCATACCATTACATTTGAGTCCATCTCGACTGTCCCTAAGATCCCATCCACCCTTAGGAATATACGTGTTTTCCTTGGGTTGTGTGAATGATACCTGATATCGATATAAATCTACATGGTCTTGATAATAAAAAATAATTAATATACTAAGAATTAAGTCCAATACAGTAATATCAAGGAAGAATAAACTCTACAGAAAAGGTTACCCACCTATTTCTATTAGGAACTCCTTTTACTTTCATAAACCCTCTACCCAAACTCTTAATGGCATGTCAAGGGTCTTAACACGAATTGATTAATCTGTCATCAAGATGAGAATTCCCATATTTTCATCAGATATAAAATAGTTTTATGAACTTATATTTAATAAAGAAGATTCCAAATCAGAGGCATGATATACTTTCTGAGTAGTAGGAGTAAGTCCACTTTTCTAACGCTGAAAGTCTGAGGCCTGACATCCTTAGCCACCACAACATTCTTGTCCCAAACCGTCTGTAGAATATTGGAATCCTTCTTGACAAGTTTTAACTGATCCTCTACCTAAATAAAGTGCTATAACATATCCTTCCTCATTTGGAATTGGAGGAAATGATTGGTATAGTGCTGGAGGTGACCCATCCTCTCATAATCATGAAACATGATTGGGTTCCTCTTATATTGGGGGTTATTTTGGAATGGAATTCCACATTAGTGAAACCCCTTGAAAGTATTAGTGTGTGAAACCTTTCTATTACTTCCCATGTGTTTACTATCAAATAATAAATTCATGTCACTAGATAAAGCACTAATCTTCCTAGAAGCTGAACTACCCTACTTCACATCACCTAATTTCCTCTAGTTCTGCTCAGTGTTGAGGTCATGTTTCATAATATGTGAAACGATGTCTAGATTAAACATGTTCACATATGATTTAATGGAATAAGTAATCCCATCCATGAATATATTTGTATTATCCATCTCATCACTGGTCAAGGTCGATGAAAAATGTTCCAATTTGGTGAAGTGAGTTGAGTATTCCATCATGGATGTGTCACCTTGCTGAAGGAGCATTAACTCCTAAATGTGATCTGTTCACACAGATTGAAGAAATAAATAGTTGAAGAAGGATCTCTAGAAATCCTCCAAAACCATACCCTGATGTTTCCCAGCCTGAGTAATGATGTCCCTCTAATACTTGGCTGAGTCACGTATCATATAAGTTGTGATATTGACCATCCGCTTTGGATTCATCTTGAGGTTCTCCAAGATTGACAACATATCCTCTAGCTGTGATTTAGTATCCATAGGTATTCCATCCCTCGAGAATGTGGGAGGATTCTATTGGTGGAACTCATGGGTTAGCTCTACAATGGTAGGGACAGGTCAACATACACCCTATACAGATTTCATCAACTAGAAAAAGCTATCATGGAACTGGGCATCAGCATCTAGTATAGGATCTAGAAGATGTTCTTAATATTGTACTATAGGAGGTATCATGAGTGGCTCAGGGCACACCGCCTCAAGGGTGTTCTCATCACCACCTTCCTGGAATACAATAAAAGGTCAAAATGGTGTCATATCTCGACAAATTCCAATCACATTCCTCAAAGAGGATTTATAAAATATAGGTAAATTCATAATAGAGGTTAGGCATAATGTTATCCTTCTAATGAAACTCACCCCTATGCCTGGACCTAGAGTCCGGTCTGGGTGAGAAGAACGTTTCACCAAAGGATCATAGGAGACATGGCCTATTTCCCACTACTATTTCATGTCTGGTTAAGGTCTTTTGTTATATAAATAAGGGGTCCATTTCATTTTAAGGATCACATTTATCCTAATTCATTCATGTATTTAATTTTCCTTTAAGTATTTGAATTATATGAATCACCACCACCAATTTATAAGGGTCAATACACCTTATAAATTGGATTGTGGTTTCCATTTGATCCTAACTGCAACACATTACAACCCATGTTACTTATGGTCCATGGCGTAATGTGCTATAATTATCTACGTCAGGAATCTGCTTTAACCTATGTAGGAAAACACTATTAGGTTCTAGAATATGATTTAAGTTAAAATTTTGTTTCCATTGTACTATAATAAATGTTTAAAAATTTATATATATATATATCAAAGCAATACAAGGAAAAAAACAATGAAAGAGCATCAATCACATGAAATACAGGAAAAGCATACCAGAAAGTAAATATGACATGGCATAATGCAATTCATTTCAAATACTATGGTTCCTAGCATGATTAATTTTTTTTAATATTCCCTCATATCATTGGGATAAGTCTATTCATCCCAAAAAAATAATTTCACTATTAATAAGAGAAAAAATTATTTTTTTTAACCAATAGTGAATTCTATGAAACCATAACAACACAAGAAGTAACAACAATTTCCCATCCGAGGAAATTTTTGGTTTCCCCTATACATGGGTGAGCTACTCCCAGGAACATGGTCATAACCAAATTTCCAAATCCCAGTCTCCTATTTAAACCCAAATAGTAAGAAGAATAGAAATGGATCATTGATACCACATTGTATAATCTCACCATAGATTCCATGTAAATGTTCCCCAATACGGTGGGCCATAAGACCTCAAGCGCATCTCCCAGAATTCCAGAGGTTGTTGACTAATGGTGAGGGCCTTGGGAGTATCTATGGAGAGACTATTACCTTAGTGATCAGAGTTTAAGACATCATTATATATAAGTTATAATAAATAGTGTAAGCACTAGAAATAATAGATAACAATAGAATACTTATATTAAAATAACTATGGTAAATAAATAATAAGTGGAAGCTAAATACATAGAATATAAAAGTGATGATGATTACATGTCATATATCTAAAAAATATAACTATTAAAAAGTGGGGATATATGCATATAACTCATGCTAAAAAACCTAAAAAATACCAAAAAACTACTAAGATAAGAATCTCGAACATAGGCTCGGTCCTCTACCCTGATCTTCTCCCTATAACTAAAATTCAAGAATCAGAGGTTAGCTTCTTCCCTTTATCAATAACTACAGCCATAAAGTCTGCTTGGGTACCAAAGGCGGCTCATATAGGGTGTGATATACAGTATTAGTAGGCCTCCACCCATGGTGTCTTGTCCTATCTATTCCATGAAATGTATAAATAATATTGTTCTAGAATAAATAATTGAAAAAAATAATTAAAAAATTGATACATTGGACTAGGTTCTACTTGGTCACCCATCCAATTTAACTACTTAGGCCGAATCCAATGAGTCTAAACCAATGGAACCTTGAATGGTAAAGTGAGTTATATAATGTGATAATATGGAATGTCCACAAGATTTTTATTGGGCTTAGAGGACACATACCTACATTTCTATAACCAATGGATCATTTCTCATTTTGTAATCATTCATTTAAATTTTATTTAATTAAATTTTAAAACATATTTTGAAAACTTAGTGTGACATCTTGAGCCTGAACATGGATATTAATATATAATTTACTTGTATTTATCTAGGGCCTTGATTTATGACCAATGAAAATGAATCTTTCCATAGTGACCCAGGGATGGTGTCCCACATGTCACTCTAAGCATGGTGTTGAAATATCATGTACTGACCTTCGAGTCTATACCTGGTATCACACATAGGGGGTTGAGTCTCTCTCAAGTCATAGTAAAACCATAATGCATTTGATCCCATCCAAGGTGTCTCCCCTATATAACTAGTGTCACTTGTATGTAGGTAAAACGGATGTACTCATGGTGATCACATCCTAGGCATAGCTTATTTCACCCCTGATGGGTTTACAATGAATTAACAAATATAACAAGAAGGCATGGGGGTCTGTCCAACGGGGGTCCTTAAGTCGAAACCCCTTGTTTCTTCCTTGGAACTATGGTGATAGAACTAATAAGAAAGGTATTAAAAACAATTCTAGAAAGAGGGCCCATTTTATTTAATTCAAGCATTTATATCACTATTTTTATATTGGTCAAGTGACTCAATTAAGAAACCATTTATAGTTCAAGGGTAATAGGCACAAGCACGTAACCAACACTTATAGAAATGAAATATAATTTATGGGATGAGGTATGGGGTATAACTCATGGTTCACCCTTAAATTAAGCTAAAATAATAGGATCAAGTAATTAATTTTGTGACTACACAACACCAAGTCGTGTTAGGAAACTTTAACACAAAGGGAAATGGGCCTCTAAGGTGTATGTCACCCTTTGAGGTGGATAAATACTAGTAAATCAACCCAATAGAATACTCCACCCCTAGTTTTGGTTCCCAATGTCTAGGTAAGGCATTAAATTTAATTTAATTTGAAAAACTAGAGGCAACACCAGAAAGTTCTGGCTCACATCACAATAGAACATTTTATATAATGAAAATAACTAAATCCAAATGAAATAGACCACCTCCCAAAGCCTTTTTGAGCTTCCTTATTCCATTATAAACCATTTATTCAATCTAGTTTTGAAGAAAATGAAGAAATTTCAAATTATCTAAAAATTGGGAAAGTGATCTTGCATTGAGATAGCATAAAATATGGGATGAAAAACAAGAAATAAAAGGGATAGTGTTCAAGATCTTACCCCTATATTCATATTGGATCTATAAGAGAGAGAAATAGAGTCTATATAGAGGAGGTGGATCGATCCATAGAATTAGGGGGAGGAGAAGCTTCACATGAGGGAGGAGGAGAAATACACTGGAGGATATAAAGGGAGAAAAAGAAAGATTTACATTAGATAAGAGGGAAAATCGTAAATTCACCCTCAAACACAAGGACACGCGGTTTGGCAGGATGGTTGACCAAAAAATACACCAACCAAGCTCTATTGTCTTCTTCAAAGGGGATATTCTCATGTTTAGGTGCATGGACTATCTAACCATGTGGAAATCAAGAAAAAAACATTGTTTAAAACCTCTACTATGTGCCTTGGGAAACATGGTTGTAGATAAATCTTGCATCCCCCCACACCCCACTATCTACAATCACATAGTTCAGTAACACTATGTGTTTTGGATGGCATAGTTTCTACTAACCATGCGGCCTAGTTTTCATTATCCCATTTTAGTTCTCCAGGCATCAAAAGAGCCCCAGAAATACCTGAGAACTCCTTTACCACATTAGGCATCATTATATGGTCCAAAAAATTGAATTGAATGAAATATTGTCCATAACTTTTTGTAAATAAGGTATATTATAGATAATTTATTAATTATATATCTTTAAATTAGAACATGATTTTTAGTAAAGTCATTTTTATTCTACGAAAAATTCACCTTTGTCATAAATTATTTTATCTCTTTTTATAAGAAAATATTATAACTAATTTCTAAAAAATTTGAAAATTTATTTGAAAAAATGAATATAATTTTTTTACTCAACATTTGAAAATTATCTTAGAGTTAATTTTTTATAATTTTCTAAAAATATAGATTTTTCAATGAATAGTGAAAAATACTGATTTTAAATTGAAAATTATATTTTCCTTTAAATGATTTACAATATAAATTTATATTTTTAAATTAGTTTTAAAATTTAATTTAATCCTTTTTATTTTATTCAATCCATTAATGGTTTTTGAAATATATTTTATTCATGAATTTTGCTAAATACATTTTATATTTCAAAAGGAAATTTTTCTTAAAAACCTTTTTATTTGTGTTTTTCTAGTTTAACTTTAAATTTAACTCTTACACATAAGATTTTTTAATTTTAAAAAATGGATTCCATATTTATAATTATGAAGTCCAAATTTATGAAATATTTCCCTTTTATTTTTTGCCAATATTAATAGTAAACTTAGTATTTTTCTTTCTATGGTAAAGGATAAATCGAGTAATTAATGGTAATAAATACAATTATAAGAATAAAAAATGTCCTTGAGTCATTAATTAATCATATTTTATGTGTATATTTAATCCATAATCATCCATGCTTCGGTTATACAGTATTTTCTATTCATTTGGATGAGATATTGAAATTTAAATTATTTTATTTTAAGAAAAGTCTAACATATAACACTCTTGTTCTTAATAACTACAATAATTTAATGTGGAGTTATTAAAAGGATATGTCATGACCCACATTCTACAAGATGAGGGAAGGGATTAAAAAGTACCCTGCCCTTCCTTCATCAAGATGAAAGAGAGATAATGACCTCTGATTCCCGCTTTTAGTTGGCCCCAAAGTGGCAACTAACACCAAGGGTATAGGATATCACATAAATGGAAGGCATTACCCTTTTAATAGAACAATATTTACAGATAAGATGGTAAATCCTAGAAACACCAAAGACTAAAGGTAAAAGTAAATCCAATAATTCATTCCCACGTGCATGTTCAAAAGTAAAACTGATACAAAGTAAGACAAAACTCCCAAATAATGTACCAAATAAAATAAACTAAATAGCAACAATAAATATCCCAATTCCCAAGCTAGTAAAGTCCGGAATGGTTCTTAAAGTCATCTTGGAAACCTGAAAACTGTTTTACATATGTAGGGTGAGAATACAAGTATACTCCGTAGGGGAAATAAAGATACTCATGCACAAGTGAGGGGACATACTAATTCCCTTGTGAGAAAACAGTAGAACCACAAGAACCTACCAAGGATTACTAACCAGGCTAACCTTACCAAGGCACACTCACCAAAGTAATGAAAGTTAAGTAAAGTAATAATATAATAACATCCACATTTCGGTACCCCATACCACTTTCCCACTGGTTAACTGCTCATTCCTAATGATCTAATGTCTTGACGTTGCCACTCTTCACACACATAGTCCCACTATTGTAACCTACCCACACACACCTGGGCCTCAAACCGTACACAGCCACACCAGCATACACCTGGTCTAGAACAACCACCTCCATGAAAGAAGACACCTAGTCCTCATCTTGAAGATACTTTGGAAAATATAAATGGAAAACAAACACCTGAGCCCCTGGTCCAAAAGAGACCTTTCCAAAAGAATATTGGACTATGGTAATACTCCATCCATTATAGTCCACTTGGATATGCCCAAGTGGAATGATCTAGAAGAGGGTGTGATGAATAAAATCAGTAACTATCCATACATCCTCCCACTGGGATGTTGGTAAATACAACCACCCCCATGAAATGCAGGTGTTCGGGATATGGTTCTAAATAAGGTTGGGGTGAATATATAAATCACAAGGAAAAATAATCAATATATATATATATATAGGTAAACAAACAGTCATCCCAAACCTATGGGTTTCACACAAACAAACTACAATCCCACACCATCACTGCTTTTTCTACTACCCATTTATGCATAACCCTAATAAAACCACTGCCAAGCAAAAACCCAACCCCATTTTTGCTCAATTTCCATTTATTTATTTAATGGTATTCACTTTAAATCATTCTATCACTACCAGAAAACAAACAACCGTAACCATAGCAAGAAATGAACAAAACCAAACCACATTCCCATTGTACAATAGCACAAAACTGGACTTGCAGTCCCACTACACATCCCCATTCAACTCTTTTCCAACTATCATTATTCAAATTTAAAACACCCATTTTTTCTCTCATAACCCATCCTGGTATCCCCACTACCCAAAAAAATCCCCAATGTAGTCCCACTACATAATGAATCCCTAACCACAATCCAGTCCCACTGTACGATGTCTCTTAGCGACCACAACACAACATAAAGGCAGTTCAACTACCTACAAGTTTATCCATTCCACAATAAATCAATCTCTCAGACTGAGACACCAACCAACCCCCCTGTACCACCCCACGTACCAAGCCTACAGAACCCAGAACAGAACACATAGAAAATAACCACAACCATCAAACCAATCATATTCAAATTTAACTGGTAGGGGTTCTTTAATTTCCACTTGAATATCGCTAGGGTGATCTCAGAATTGTTTTAATCCTAGAGCATATCTTTATTTAACCAAGTGTACATGATTAATCAGATTTCATGTTACATTGGTACCTCAAAACACCACAACAAAATATAACACCACTAGCGCACAAGAAAAGACCATCAATGGCCATGATTTTCAGAAGGAATGTATCCACAACAGCCATAAAAATAAAAGATAACAAAATAAACTAGGTGACCAACGTCAAACCACACCCTGCCCATTATTTTATTTGTGTGAGCTATCTTTTTATCATATTAAATCCTTCTTTAATTATATTTTAAAGAAGAGTATCTAGTCATTCCTTAAAAAGAACCATTAACATACCCTCCCCACATGATGCAGAATTAAATAGAACCAAAATAAATGCTCTACCTTGATGATCAATGATTGAAGTTCCGTATTGATCCTAGAATAGGGGATGGTACGACTTTCAAGAAGAACTCCAAGGTTGAGTGGGAAGGGATCCACCCTAGATTCACAACTTGTCTCAGGAGGAAGTCTCTAGGCGCATCAATAGAAATGAAAAAAGTAATAAGGAAGAGAGGATCTCGGTTTAATAAGAGTCCATATCCTAAAATTAGGGAGTCCATTTTGAATTACTTAAAAGTTGGACCATGGTTTGACCACATGGATTGGGAGTTTCACACGTTGGAATTAATTGAGATTTAATAATTCCCCTCAAAAAAGGTAGATATAGGCCAATAGACAACTGTGTATTGATATATTGAATTTAAATAGAGAAAAAAATGTAATAGGGGAGAAACTAGAAAAACTAAAAAAACTAGTAATGAGTCACCGACACTGAGCCACCGATGGGTGAGATACTGACATAACCTACCAATGTTGAGCCACTGATGTTGAGCCATATAAAATGAGCTATTGATGCCATGGAAAACAGAACCAACGACCTATTGATGCACTGACCTACCAATGCCATGACCTACCAACACTGATGCCCTCGACTCACTGATGTCGACACCCCTGAATCATTGATGTCGACACCACTGAATCACCGATGTCGACTCCCCTAACTCAATTATGTCGACACCCCTGACTCACTAATGAACTAACATGCCTATGCAGTGAAATGCTGGCGGGAAGCTAGAAATTTGGAAAACTCTTAAAATGAGCCACCAATATCTCTCAGAACACACCAACACTGGATTTTCACAAAGGAATCACTTGAATAAAATCAGAGTTATTACATAAGACCTCTCAAATTATTATCATCCTCAAATTTTAAAACTAAACCAAAAGAAAATTGGTTTGAACAATCATCCCTTAAGATACCTCTTAGGAATAAACCACCTTGTGTTGTTCTAAAGCTGGTGAAAAAACCTTGATATCCAAGAACACCTCCTTGAAATATATATCCTTAACAATTGTGAAACATTGAGGCCCCATAATTCCCCAAACAATCACACATACACCAAGGTTACAGTGTCCAAACATATGTATTAAGGGCCTATTTATACTATGCCAAGATATTATCCACTTTGGGCAGCACTGACTTGCTCACGCGGGTTTAATGACATCCACATTAATGCATCATTATTAGGGATAAGGTTATCCACTCCCCATAGTTAATACATTTAACAAAAAAATCAGAGAACATGGAAACAACTTATCACACAACAAGTAGGGTCAAAAATTACGTCATAAGCAAGGCACAAATCAAACGCAAGAGAAAAAATCAGAATAGATCTTGGTATTGGGAACACATATGTGCCTCTCATTCCTAGGTACTCTCCTTGAGGCCACCATGCCTCCATAACACACAAACCAAAGCAATGGTCCATCCATGAAGCACCTTCTCCTTATGATCCTAGATTCTTATCAGCCGCTCCAAAAACATAGCGTCTTCCTCAACATCCAACTATCCCCAATCAAAAATGTGGGAGTAATCATGTAGATATTGTTAGTGTTGAGGGTCCTGAAAGAGGTTGTGGATCCTCTCCAACTACGGTGGTATGTCCAGCTAATATACCACCTCACCAAATCTTCCCAACACTATAAGGGGTTTGATGATCTTGGGTGAAATCTTACTCCCCCTACCTAACCATTGTGGTCTACACTGAGGGGAGAACTTTAAGAAGACATGGTCCCCAACCTTGAACTCCAAAGGTCTCCTCTTATGAATTGAATAGGAATTCTGTTGGTCCTGAGCTTCCTTCATACTTTCATGCACATACTAAACCTTCTACGCCATACTCTGCACTACCAAAGGGCCAAGAACACCTACCTCCCCATGATTTTTCCAGTACATGGGTGAAAACACGGTCTTCCATACAATGCATTAAATAATTCCAAGCCAATAGGAGAGTGACAACTTTTATTGTATAAAAAATCTACTAGAGTCAAGTATCATACCCACAATCCCCTAAAGTCCATAACAAACGCTCGTAGTATATTGTAGAGACCCGAAGCTTGACGTACATGGAAATTACATTACTTTTGCGGAATACTTAGTACATAACAAAAAAAACACACACAAGGATCGTAATAGTTTAGTGTCTTTGGAAACTCGGAACGTAATCTTCTAATCGTGGTGAAAGATCTTCAACATCTCCTATAAAGATCTTCCTTTTTTTACCTAAAACCTTTCTTTATATACTGGGGAAAAGAAAACATAAAAGGGTGAGCTCAAATTCTCAGTAAGGGTAAACAAAAGAAATATTAATCACATCATATACATAAGCACATAACTTTTGGAAATCTTAACCTGCAAAAGAGATCATAATTTCATAACATGGGGTAAATCATGGCAGTGAAATCTAATCACAATAATCATAACTTAAAACATGAAACTTTTTGGAATTCACACATAATCATAGAGAATCATTTCTTGTTAGTAAAGACTCATTGCCAAGACTATCTTAGTGGACAAAGCCCTTTCTGAATCGAGTAACCCTCGTTTCAGTCCTGTTTCACTGAACCGGTATAACCTACCATTCCAGCCATGTCTATCTCATGAGATATAAAATCTTTACCCAATGCATTGGAGGGAGATATAGGTCCCACCCATCTCATAATGATACCATTCTTATGTGTGCCACAAAATCATAAATCATATATCATTGCATAACCCATGTAATAAAAATGGGATTCTTAAACAACATGACATCATAAAACAATTCATATAAGATAAAGGAATTCATAAAAATATTTCCATCACAACATAATCAAATCCATGTAATAATAGGGATAGAAACAGAACCCTTTATTATCTTAGATGGAAAATAATTTTGATAAAACACTTGAAATCCATTCTTGAGGAAAATATCCTTTCTACTTCAAAAACATTTTCCTTTCTTAACATGTCTTACAATTTAAAACTAAAAGAAGTTGATTAAAAATAAACTTGAAAACTTTTAAAGGAAGCTTCTTGGAAATAATGTTTTAAAAATCCATTCATGCCGTATAAGTTTAAAAAAACATTCTTCTCATACTTTTGTCGGAAAATTCAAAAAGTTCCTCGTATGAAAAACGACAAAAGATTCCTTTCATATATTTTACTAAAAACTCACCGAAGGGTAAAATTGTATTTAAAAAATTGTAGGTGGATGTAAATAACATTACATATTGAGGAAACATGGATGTGGATGATAAAATATACCCCAGTAAATTTCAAAGTACAAACAATCTCGGATAAAAATGAGATTGCGATATTTCCCTTACCTTAGGTCTGATTTGCTTCGTATGTGTCCGAACCTACTGTATAATGATTTAAATAATGTCATTGACTTATTACAGAATCATATTCATTGTTATGATATCATATATGGTTCACTTATGACATTATATTACCCGTTCTTTTGTAAATTCCATTTTAAAGAAGCGTTTTGGGTAAAATCGTTTCATTTATCGTAGGTGTTTTGACTTGTTGTTCTTGACATCATTATTACTTATATAATGATTTACTTACTTACAGAATATAAAATATGATTTATATATCATATATATTCAGTATATATATATATAATAGATAGATAAATAAAATGAAAAACACCGTTCATGGAGACGGTAGTCCGTACGTACGCATGAACGCTGTTTTCCTTTCCTTATTGTCTTGAAATGGAAGTAAGTAGATGACATACATATATATATATATATATATATATACATAAATCCAGTAGCTTTATAATTTCATATATTTCATTATTATTTCTTATATATACTTTATAATCATTCTTAAATGGTTAACATGGAGAATGAATCTCATCGCGTCGTGGAGACGGTAGTCCGTACGTACGCACGAGCGATGATATCATTTCCATAAATATTGAATTGAATTGGAGTGGATTATACAATATATCAGAATCAATATGATGTTGTAATAACAATGTATAGTTATTCTTTACACCATTATACCTATCCATGTAAGGTGGTGGTGGAAAATAGATTACACCACGGCGTGGAGACGGTATTCCGTACGTACGCACGCGCGGTGATTTCATTTTTCCGTAGGATGGATAGATGGTGAAATAGGGTTGTTTCATACTTATAATAACATAACAGTATATGAGTGATACTGATGTTATTACTTCATAATGAAACAACCTAAGAAGAAGAAGTGGAAGAAGAAATAAAGATGAAAGAATTGGTAACGGTAATTACCTCTTCTTTGAAGCGCCTCTTTGAGACCTCCTCTTAGGGCACTAAAATTGGTCTTTGAGGAAGACCAGAACCTCTAGGATGTTTCTAGGGAAGTGTAGAAGAGATTTTGGCAGGGTTTTGCCGAGCTTGAGTGCTCAAATTGGTGTGAGGAGGAGGGGGAGGAGGTGTCCTTTTATAAGGGAGGAGAGGGGCACCTTAGGAATATCTCAAAATATTATTTTATATTAAAGTCAAAATCGGTTTATAATGGTTCCAAAGGGTCTTATTTCGAAGCTAAAGTGGGGATGGGTCGAAATCCTATCATCCAATAGGATTTAGACAAGTTTAGGGTATTATTTTAACCTTATCAATTAGATTTAACTCTAAGTTAAATAATTTAACTTTTACCGTGTCTTTTTGTTTTCTTTCACTATATGGTTAATACACTTACTATAACATGCCAAACGAACCCCAAATTGTATATTATTAACACATATATCCGTATCTAAGTAATTTGGCTGAACCTTAGATTTTTAGGGATAAAATAACAATTAATAATATAATATTTGATTTAAAAACTATTTTGTGTCAATTTTGACACTATTTGATATATGATTTTTGTAAAAGTCATAACAGAATTATATGTTCGAAAAAAGTTGATTAAATCAATACTAATATATCATAGTAACCTATAAAATTAGTGGAATTCATAAAAAGTCTCAAATTACATTTATTTTTGTGTTTATAACATCAATTATGTCAATATTTCATAAATAAGATAATTACTGCATCATCTTTGTGTCATTAATAAATTAACTTATTTGATGACTAAAAATTACAAATAAAATACCATTCTGTAGGAAATCGTTTTATATTTCTAATTAATATTTACATTCGAATTTATCTCATGTACAACCCTGTATAAAAAATGTTTTAGTAAATAAACTTTGATTTTAACTCTTTTAACTCTTCTTTGAATTAAATAATAATAAATGTCCTAATCTAATCCAAGTGGACCTAAATGATAATAATTTACACTTAAGGTTGTTTTTGGTCGAGATACACTTGTCCAATAGAATTAGGACATGTGTTAGGGTAATATTAATATCATTCTTACCCTTAATTACCCTATTTACTTTTAACCGTGGTAAATAAAAGTAAAAAGTTACTATTCACCAAAAATTATTTTCATCTCATTGAACCACATTTTACTTACTGACATCAACCGTGTCTCTCAGATTTTTGAAATTCCATTCACAGAAGTGGTAAAATTAAGTTTTATGAAAAATTCAGTTTTTTAACTACCACTTAGTAGTTTCACTATTCATCAAAAATTGATGTTTTTCAGAACAATGCCAAAATTTCATCCTAAGCTATATTTCATATTCCGAATTCAAAAATGAATTCTATTTTACCAAATTCATAACATAGAAGTTTCATTAATTAATTTTATAATTAAATCCCGCTGTTAAAACAAATAGCGTGTTTTTAAGAAACAATATCTATCAAAAGATTGACACTTGATTATGTCTGGTTTAAATGTGAAATTACATTCAATGACCAACATTCTATTAAATTGTAAAAATATATTCTAAATATACTTTAAAACCACTAAAATTAATAATTTATCACTATTAATTATTTCGATTAAAAAAGTTGTTTTTAATTATAATTTAGTAATTTTCACTATTCATCAGAATATGAAAGTTATCCGAAAAGTACCAAAATTTCACCTTAGGCTAAATTCGATACTCTGAATCCAAAAATGAAGTCCATTTTGAGAGCTAAAATTTATAAAATTTAAAAAGTTGTTATTACTATTCATAACGGCTAGTTTTAATAATATTTTAATAGCATATCGTTGTTTCGTGAAACTCAGTATTGCGTACTACACGCGCTATCGAGGAAGGTTGCGATTGCGTGTAATGCAAGGCAAGTCAAAGATGCGTGTTGTGCAAGCTCCTTTTGGTGTAGCGTACAACACAAGACATTAATAAAATTAAAAAGAATACTTTTCATAAAATCTCGGGCTGTTACATTCTACCCCCCTTAAAATGAATTTCGCCCTCGAAATTCGTCGGGGTTATAAATGGTTTACTATTCGAAATTTTCTTTAATAGAAACCCACATCGTAAAAAGGAATATTGTCACGAACCGAATCTGGTCACCGCCAAAACCGGCACCAAACCCAGCCCGTGACATGACCCGAAGGGCGTTCCCTATCCCCACGGGCTGGCACAAGTGCCCGGGTATCATTAATATAGGTTTGGGAACGATTTACCCGAGTATGAAAGCATAAAACATTAAAAACAATCCATAATATAAATCTGAAATTTTTGAGCCAAACAAGACTTAAGTGAAAACCAAAACTGAGTACATTGGTTTAAAGATTATACAAGTGGTCCAATTAAAAATAATTATAGCATTAAGACAGCCCCAAGGACTCCACACGACTAGGGGTCATCGCCCCCAAGCTATCTCCACAACTCCGCACCAAGAATGGGAACTAACACCATGAACCGCCATCACCCTTAGCCTTTCCATTACCTGAATCAAACATAACCAAGTCTACTTACACCCAAGGGGTGTAAGTAGGGTGTGAGCCTAAGCCCAGTAGGATACCACCCAATGATTCCAAAGAGTAAGAAATACAATGTGAAAAAGCAAGCAGTTTTCAAACGCAAGGAAAAGTAATGTTCAAATTTCAAGAAATGAAACCTCTAATTGAAAATAGTTTTCAATCCAAAATTTTTAGAATACAAACACATTAAAATAGAAATGTTAGATACTGTAATTTACTTCCAAACACACCCTAAGACATGGGTAGATACTACAAATCCAATGAGCAACAACATTGGGAACACCCCTAGGCACTAGGTTGTCTTGGGCCCTATGTACCTCGTACCTCGGTGTAAAGTAACCATAGAAAAATCCTTTCTCGTGCACGAGCCACTAGTAGGGAACACACACATAACCTAGTGGTCCCCAATAATCATCCACATAGTTTATTTAGAGTTGTCGTTATCCAAATGCTAAGTGAAACAGGGACAAAACTCATCCGGTCCACTAGCCGTACTAGTACAAATCCGCCCCACCTAGGTACCCGGTCGTCCCCTTTTGTGCTCAATCAATTTCAACATGAAACATAAATAACTTTTCATATAAAACACTATTACTGGTCAATCAAAACCAATACAGTAGCTATCACATTTTATACCACTTAAAACACGCAACAAAACACTTAGATTTTTCATAAAACAATTCCTCAAAATCTCGTAGTGTTTCGGACACAAAACACCTTATAAACCTCACTTGAATGCTATGTGCACATATTTAAGTTTCCAAAACATAAAGGAGATCCCACTACATTTCAGTTAAAACACAAAATCATTTTTAGGGCAACCCTATATAGTTCAAGAAACGACATCATTGCAAAGTCTCCATTTTTACACAACACAACTCTTAGAATTACATGTGGTTCACAAACACCATTAAAACCATATTTTTCAGCAATAAACACAAGGTACAATCATTAAAAACAGTATTTTCATCCCTATTATACTTCAATAAAATCAACTAGTTACTTATAGGGTAGCCCCAATTAAACTAATAATACATTTCTATGAAAAACCCCCAATTTCACATGAAATTGGCCTTTAGGATTCATTTTAAATACAAACACCACTAAAACTATATTTTTCAGAAATAATAAAATTTAATAAGCATGAAAATACCATAAAAACAGTATCCAATTCACAAAGATTTCATACACAATGGAATCACCTACCAAAACCAAGGAAACCCTTGAATCCTTTGTGCGAAAACTCAAACGCACCACCGCCGCACCTCAAGAAAGCTAAACCAGACCTAAAACCAGAATTGCATACCATAAAACACAATATAAAACCTTAAATTTTAAACCCTACTTCCTGGACATTAGGAACCGCAATTATAATGGAAGAAACCCTAACTAAATTGGATGTAACCCTAAACAAATTGAAAGAAGAAAGGAGGAGAATAACTTACTTAAAATATCTTGTAGAAATCTCCCCCCAAAATACCAGTAGCTGATTTCACAAATACTCAAACCTTCAAGGTCGGTTCGAACACGAATAGGTAGATCATTTAGGAATTTGAATGGGGGAAAAAGAGTAAGAATCGAAGGAGTTATGAAGGAAACAAATTACCTTTATAAATCTGCCCGAAATTTGAGTTCTTAAGAACTTTCGACCTAACCGTGATGAAAATGAGCTGAAACGAGTGTGGGAGGATATTGGACGCGCGGCTGGGTTCAAGGGTCATGTTTGGGGCTTGGAATCACCGAAACCCCTTAAAAATGAATATGTTATTAACTAATCAAATTTTATTTTTAAAACTGGAATTGGGCTTTCGGGCAGGCCCAATCCCTTAAATAAAAACCCATATAAACCTTGGTTATGGATTTCCAAAGGCTCCAAATTTTAATTGTGGTGTTAATATATTAGGGGAGGAAATTTAGGAGTTTGAATTAGTGAAAAATATTAAAAAATGAATAAGTTATAAAAGAAACAAAATTTATTTTTAAATCTGGAATTGGGCTCACGGTTTGGCCCAATTCATGAAAACTCACCTATTCTCCATAAAAACTTTGGAAACCCCCCAAAACAAAGAATTAATGGAAATTAAAATAAAAATACATTTAAAATAAGATACGTATGTGACAATTATCCCCACCATAAAAACTCTTCGCCCCGGAAAGTCACAGTAAGGCCAAAGCAACAACTAAACCCAACTGAGAAACCAAGTGGTACTCTCTTGCCAGGTTTCTCCCCCAAAGGCCATAAAACCTCCAGTGATCAATGAAGGAAGGAATACTCTCACAAACCTGACTTACACCACTTTCCTGAACGAATAAAGCACATTCAAGCTTTATCCCAAATGAAAACTCCTCTAACACAATCTGAACAACACTCAATCAATTTACCCAAATAAACGACAACATCGAACATGGTTACACTTTCCCTACTATAACTAAACCATTGGTCACTCTCCAATATCAATTTTTACCAAAGAAAGATGTAGGTAGTTAGATATTTCCAAATTATAATACCTACTTCCCATACAAAACCAAGGAAAATATGAGTTACTCGTATGAAGAGACACAAATGGGCTCCCCACCATAAGAGACAACTTAAATTTTTTTTCCCGAGACAGAATCAAGACACTAATAGGGGGAGGCCCAAAAAGACTCCCTAGTACAAGGGGTATACATAAATTAGAAATTTACAAAATAATATACATGATACCCACAGTGGGTCTTCCCACCACAAGAACCAACCATCTTAACTGACCAGCATGGGCCGACACAAAAAGACCCAATTTTTTTTTAAGATTTGGAAAGGGTGAAGGGTCAGTCCGCACGGTTTGGGAAACCATACACTAACTATGCTGATCATTATTTGAACGTGGCTTCCTAGCACACTGACACTACTAATCATGCACAAAATGTGTGCTCAAACTTTCAAGCCAAATTTCCAACCATTCTCCAATGACTCAATGGAAACCAACGTGGGAGGGAAAAACATTAGGCGATGACATGGGTACAAGGCCCTCTACCTATTTCCACCGAACGAGAACAACAGAAAGAAGATGATGAAACCATAGGTTTAAACTGTTCCTATCATTCATACTGAGGATAGGACTTTGTACAACTGTTTAAACGACACTGGTGTTTCCCCTGACTATGCGCCAGCTTCTCTCCGGGACCTATGGCTGGAGCTCAAAATATTGAAGCATCTTCGGCCACGCAGTTAGGCTGTTGAAACCCCTATGTGGAACTTCTTCTTTCGGTGCCACAAACAACTGAACTGCATACCCTGATGGGTTTATCAAGACATAACACACTCCATAACCCACTTTACCAAAACCAGACATTTCATTGAAACAAGGGATCAGAAGATGCACACACATCGCACCTTGTTTCTTTGGGTGAGAAACAATAGAAGGGAAAGACACGTATAAACACCTTCCTCTAAGATAGAGGATTTGATGTTTTTTACAAGGGAGACACAATCCCAACATAACATAGAACCTTAAAGGATTGTGTGACCTTCACCTTTATGGTCAAAAGAGCACACAACATCACAATGCGTCACCGAACATGACCCTGACGATTGATAGAAACAATACATGGAACGGGACCATATTCAAAGTCCCTAAACAACAGATAAGTCCAAAAAGTGGACACAATAGCATATCATGACCTAAATCTCAAAATTGGTTGTTTAATAATAACTCTTTCTTCAAAGAAACTATAAAGAACCCAGAGGCCCTCTTAGACACCATCAAGACACTAATCTGTACTAACAACGAAAGAACACTCCCACCTTTGATGAATCAGGAAACTTAAGAAACTAAGGTCTCTTTCAACCTTCCACAAGCACTATCCGACTACAAGAGGATCCAAAAATCAGCGAAATGAATGGGTGTAGACTCAATAAAAGAAATGTTCGATAAAATATTCTTTATATTGATCAACTGGAGGATTTTCCAATGGCGAAACAAAACGGGTTGCACTTCAGTTGTGCATTAACTCTTAATGGGGGCGTACCTTATCCAATGAGAGAACCCAAGGACCCAACCAAGCTGGTCCATTGGTCAAAACATTCCACAAACCAGATCCAAACACATTGAGGGAACCACCGTAAAGGCATCCCAAATTTTTTTTTTCAAAAGAGACCACTAATCGTCCCTACAACACAGCTTACCGACCAAACACAAACCCAAAACACAGTTCAAATAGAAGGGGTTCTTGAACTCAAAACCTCCCACAACATCAACATTTTTAAAAACCCATAATACAAACCATACCAAACTATTCATCAAGACGTCATGTTTTTCTTTAAAACCAATTCTTTGAAAACAAACGGTTTAGCAGTAAGCGTATCCACCAATGGTACCCCATGGGCCTCACACATGCATGTTTTTGTGCCACACCGGGCACCCTCCTCATATCCATCCCAGCACTCATCCAGTCGTGCCATCAACCATCCATCATCCCATATAACCCCATGCATGTGGTCACTAATGGAAATACCAAAGGGTAAAACAAAACTTCCTTCCACTTTTCAAAAACAAAATGGTCAACCAACCCAACCTTTTTCTCAAAACTGCTAACAATGAGATCGAAATCCAAATTCACATCTTACAAAACATTTCATAAGGACACAACCATTTAGAAATGAACTCACTTTCAAGTTATTCACATCAATTTCGAAACATATCATCCCATTAAAACACACTCTAATTGTTTAGAAAACTCTATTGGAAACGCTTTTAAAAAAACAAATTCAATATAGTTCCTGCTTTCAAAGAGGTGTAAGCACACCATTTTACATTTCAAAACAATTTTGAAAATTCAGTTCCACCATTTCATAAACCAAACCATTCCCTCTTTATTTGAAAATAATTTCATAAAAACGCTACGCTTCTTAAAACCAAGTCACCTTAAAACCAAAGTGCTATGATTTCAAAACTAAAGCACAAAACAATGCAAGAGGAAACTAGTTTCAGTGGGTGACTTGGACATATGGTTGGAAGCCATATTCCAATCACTTCGCCGTCACAGAGAGTATTCTAGGGAAATATCCATGGCTCCACATGGCTTTCCAGGCCCTGCGAGCTCACTGAGATTATTCTCCCAACTCTCTTTTCATTTCCCATAGTCATCATTAAACCAAGAAAACCAAAGCACTAAGATAAATCCATACTTAACATGGTGACTTGAATCCCTTCATGAGGTGTGCTGGCCAGGAACACTACCCATGACTAAAATTTAAAGTCCCAAAAATCCTATCTCCAGACTATGCTGACTCTTCCCCAAATAACATGACCCAAGGAGCGAACCTCCTTTGATACCATTTTGTCACGAACCGAATCTGGTCACCGCCAAAACTGGCACCAAAACCAGCCCGTGACATGACCCGAAGGGCGTTCCCTATCCCCACGGGCTGGCACAAGTGCCCGGGTATCATTAATATAGGTTTGGGAACGATTTACCCGAGTATGAAAGCATAAAACATTAAAAACAATCCATAATATAAATCTGAAATTTTTGAGCCAAACAAGACTTAAGTGAAAACCAAAACTGAGTACATTGGTTTAAAGATTATACAAGTGGTCCAATTAAAAATAATTATAGCATTAAGACAGCCCCAAGGACTCCACACGACTAGGGGTCATCGCCCCCAAGCTATCTCCACAACTCCGCACCAAGAATGGGAACTAACACCATGAACCGCCATCACCCTTAGCCTTTCCATTACCTGAATCAAACATAACCAAGTCTACTTACACCCAAGGGGTGTAAGTAGGGTGTGAGCCTAAGCCCAGTAGGATACCACCCAATGATTCCAAAGAGTAAGAAATACAATGTGAAAAAGCAAGCAGTTTTCAAACGCAAGGAAAAGTAGTGTTCAAATTTCAAGAAATGAAACCTCTAATTGAAAATAGTTTTCAATCCAAAAAATTTAGAATACTAACACATTAAAATATAAATGTTATATACTGAAATTTACTTCCAAACACACCCTAAGACATGGGTAGATACTACAAATCCAATGAGCAACAACATTGGGAACACCCCTAGGCACTAGGTTGTCTTGGGCCCTATGTACCTCGTACCTCGGTGTAAAGTAACCATAGAAAAATCCTTTCTCGTGCACGAGCCACTAGTAGGGAACACAACCATAACCTAGTGGTCCCCAATAATCATCCACATAGTTTATTTAGAGTTTTCGTTATCCAAATGCTAAGTGAAACAGGGACAAAATCCATCCGGTCCACTAGCCATACTAGTACAAATCCGCCCCACCTAGGTACCCGGGCTTCCCCTTTTGTGCTCAATCAATTTCAACATGAAACATAAATAACTTTTCATATAAAACACTATTACTGGTCAATAAAAACCAATACAGTAGCTATCACATTTTATACCACTTAAAACACGCAACAAAACACTTAGATTTTTCATAAAACAATTCCTCAAAATCTCGTAGTGTTTCGGACACAAAACACATTATAAACCTCACTTGCATGCTATGTGAACATATTTAAGTTTCCAAAACATAAAGGAGATCCCACTAAATTTCAGTTAAAACACAAAATCATTTTTAGGGCAACCCTATATAGTTCAAGAAACGACATCATTGCAAAGTCTCCATTTTTACACAACACAACTCTTAGAATTTCATGTGGTTCACAAACACCATTAAAACCAGATTTTTCAGCAACAAACACAAGGTACAATCATTAAAAACAGTATTTTTATCCCTATTATACTTCAATAAAATCAACTAGTTACTTATAGGGTATCCCCAATTAAACTAATAATACATTTCTATGAAAAACCCCCAATTTCACATGAAATTAGCCTTTAGGATTCATTTTAAATACAAACACCACTAAAACTATATTTTTCAGAAATAATAAAATTTAATAAGCATGAAAATACCATAAAAACAGTAGCCAATTCACAAAGATTTCATACACAATGGAATCACCTACCAAAACCAAGGAAACCCTTGAATCCTTTGTGCAAAAACTCAAACGCACCACCGCCGCACCTCAAGAAAGATAAACCAGACCTAAAACCAGAATTTCATACCATAAAACACAATATAAAACCTTAAATTTTAAACCCTACTTCCTGGAAATTAGGAACCTCAATTATAATGGAAGAAACCCTAACTAAATTGGATGTAACCCTAAACAAATTGAAAGAAGAAAGGAGGAGAATAACTTACTTAAAATATCTTGTAGAAATATCCCCCCAAAATACCAGTAGCTGATTTCACAAATACTCAAACCTTCAAGGTCGGTTCGAACACGAATAGGTAGATCATTTAGGAATTTGAATGGGGGAAAAAGAGTAAGAATCGAAGGAGTTATGAAGGAAACAAATTACCTTTATAAATCTGCCCGAAATTTGAGTTCTTAAGAACTTTCGACCTAACCGCGATGAAAATGAGCTGAAACGAGTGTGGGAGGATATTGGACGCGCGGCTGGGTTCAAGGGTCGTGTTTGGGGCTTGGAATCACCTAAACCCCTTAAAAATGAATATGTTATTAACTAATCAAATTTTATTTTTAAAACTGGAATTGGGCTTTCGGGCAGGCCCAATCCCTTAAATAAAAACCCATATACAGCTTGGTTATGGATTTCCAAAGGCTCCAAATTTTAATTGTGGTGTTAATATATTAGGGGAGGACATTTAGGAGTTGGAATGAGTAAAAAATATTAAAAAATGAATAAGTTATAAAAGAAACAAAATTTATTTTTAAATCTGGAATTGGGCTCACGGTTTGGCCCAATTCATGAAAACTCACCTATTCTCCATAAAAACTTTGGAAACCCCCCAAAACAAAGAATTAATGGAAATTAAAATAAAAATACATTTAAAATAAGCTACTTATGTGACAAATATCAAAACCAATCTTTAAAAACAAAAGTATGAAACGTAACGGTTACCCAAATAAACTAATCACTGGGTTTCCACATAGGTGAAAATATGGATATGGAAGAGAAATCTAACCATTATGTTCTGATGGAGAGTGGTAGAGAACATGGCTATGGAAAAGCCAGCAATCACAAAGCCATAAATTTGTGATGATCTAAGGTACCATCTGATTCATCAGATATAAGATCACTAGGACAACATTTTTGGTTTTCAAGATCGTTTCCCTAAAGTTAAAGAATTTGAATTAGAATAAATACTTACTTTATTTTGGTACAATCTAACTATTGTTCGTGCCTTTAACAATTTCCACTTCATCTCTTAAATAAATGAAGTTGAATTTGTTATTCATGAAGTGTTAGCAGATCATGTGATAGAATGACAGGTCATTCCATCTGTCTCAAACAAAAGGTTAGCAAAATTATATACATAAGTCGATCTATAGTGAGATTAATCATATATGGTTCCTAAAATGGACTTTATACTTCATATATCATACTGCATAATATAATAAAACTAGTTTCTACTAAACAGGGTCTTCCCGTAGGCCAGTGGTAGGCGATAAAGGCCAGTCGCATTTCGGTTGTGGGTTCGATTCCCACAGCCTTGTCCGACGCGATGGGCTGTCGCCCGTCCTGCAGGTTGTCCTTTTTCTAAAAAAAACTTCTATCCTTAAACAATACTAACTTATGTCCAACATAATCCATTCCAATCTTTAGGCTTACCCATAATACTACAGTCCACTCTCATAATATAGTGAAAACAATTACCAGAGATTTAATACCATCGTTGATCCCCATATATCATAAGATATGTCTTGTTGGTCACATTCTAAACATTCAAAGTCCTTAATCATGTATTCTATTGAATACCCGTTGAACCTTAGTGAAAACTTGAATGCAGTTAAAAGTTAACACTTTCCACATACCAAAATCCTCAAAATTCTATATACTCAAACCCTGATATCACTTAGTCCTTATATCAATCATGAGCTCATGAATACTGTTAAACATTTCGTTTTCTCGATTTCTCTTCATTATGCGAATATCATTCTTTTTCCAAAAATATCTCAATCACTTTCCATGGTTAATGGTACCATAAAGTTATTGAAAACCACAATAGACCAATACATAAATATTCCAATATTCCACGACACTATTTTGGAATCCCATTACATAAACACTTAATCATTCCACCACATCGTTGTCATATTCAACATCGCCAATAGTGATCGCGTGTGACTTTCCTTTGTCCTTTGCCTTAAGTGGTTGCTCATGTTGATCATCACTAACCCTTGGATTAGGGCATTTATTGGCATAATGTCCCATCTCCTTGAACTTGAAACATTGAAGTGTTGGTGGTGCGTTCTCTGCAGTGTTTGCTTTGTTCACATCATTAGAAATCCTTTTTCCATTACTTCGACACTCAGCTACTCGATGACCTTCTTTTACACACTTAAAACATTTTCTAGTCCCTTTAAGACAATCTCCACTATGCTTCTTTCCACACTTTGAGCATAAGGAAACATTCATCTTTTTTTCACCATTATTCTGAGATTTCTCCTTGATCTCCATCTTTCATTTCTTGTCAAAACCATGAGATTGATATGTAACACCAACTTCCATTTCTACCTTGATAGCACAACGCAAAATTTCTTCATAGCTACTGAAGTCTCTTATAGCTAATGCCCTTCGAAGACTTGGTTTTAAGCCACTGAAAAATCGATCAACTTTACTTTCAGGTTTGATGATAATGCCAGATGCATACCTTGCAAGTCTTGTAAAATTTGCTTCGTATATACCAACAGATTCATCATCCTTTTGCTTTAGTTCAAGAAACTCCTTCTCCATCTTTGTTCGAAGAATACAAGGGAAGTACTTACTGAAAAAAAAGTTCTTGAACTCGTCCCATTCCATGGAATCAATTTCATCTCTTTGCCTCGTATTCTTGATAAGATTCCACCATTGATCAGCTTCACCTTCTAAACGATATAATGCTAAGATGACTTTATCATGTTCAGAACATTGAATAACTGAAAATATATTTTCATTGGTACTGATCCATTGTTCAGCAACAAGTGGATCGGAAGACCCATTAAAAGAAGGTGGACGTTGCCTCATGAAGGACTCAATAGAATATTGTTCCCTTCTCTGCTCATTTGGAAGTCCAGAATGATTCATAGCTTGTGTAAGTATAGCAATAAGATTTTTCACTCCATCTCCCATAACATTTGTTTGTTCAGGGGGACAATCATTGCATTTTCCATTGCATTGATCAACACGGTTCCTTCGGGTTATAGCCATCGTCTAAAACCCAAAAAGAATAGTGTGAGAGGCAAAAATCATTCTAGGGAAAACAACATAATAAAAGGGAAGTACCTTCAATATCTAACATCTTAGGTTTAATTCTATGATCGTTAGCGTAGTTCTAGTACTATAACTTATACGTATACTTAACCTTAGGGACATCCCTAGACATACCGTAGAAATATCTCTAGGGATCTCACTAACGTTTTCGCATCCTAGTTTCCAAAGGTTGACTAAACCTTTCCTCTGATACCAACTGTAGAGACCCGAAGCTTGACATACATGGACATTACATTACTTTTGCAGAATACTTAGTATATAACAAAAAAACACACACAAGGATCGTAATAGTTTAGTGTCTTTGGAAACTCGGAACGTAATCTTCTAATCGTGGTGAAAGATCTTCAACATCTCCTATAAAGATCTTCCTTTTTTTACCTAAAACCTTTCTTTATATCCTGGGGAAAAGAAAACATAAAAGGGTGAGCTCAAATGCTCAGTAAGGGTAAACAAATGAAATATCAATCACATCATATACATAAGCACATAACTTTTGGAAATCTTAACCTGCAAAAGAGATCATAATTTCATAACATGGGGTAAATCATGGCAGTGAAATCTAATCACAATAATCATAACTTAAAACATGAAACTTTGTGGCATTCACACATAATCATAGAGAATCATTTCTTGTTAGTCAAGACTCATTTCCAAGACTATCTTAGTGGACAAAGTCCCTTTCTGAATCGAGTAACCCTCGTTTCAGTCCTATTTCACTGAACCGGTATAACCTACCATTCCATCCATGTCTATCTCATGAGATATAAAATCTTTACCCAATGCATTTGAGGGAGATATAGGTCCCACCCATCTCATAATGATACCATTATTATGTGTGCCACAAAATCATAAATCATACATCATTGCATAACCCATGTAATAAAAATGGGATTCTTAAACAGCATGACATCATAAAACAATTCATATAAGATAAAGGAATTCATAAAAATATTTCCATCACAACATAATCAAATCCATGTAATAATAGGGATAGAAACAGAACCCTTTATTATCTTAGATGGAAAATAATTTTTATAAAACACTTGAAATCCATTCTTGAGGAAAATATCCTTTCTACTTCAAAAACATTTTCCTTTCTTAACATGTCTTACAATTTAAAACTAAAAGAAGTTGATTAAAAATAAACTTGAAAACTTTTAAAGGAATATTCTTGGAAATAATGTTTTAAAAATACATTCATGCCGTATAAGTTTAAAAAAACATTCTTCTCGTACTTTTGTCGAAAAAGTCAAAAAGTTCCTCGTATGAAAAACGACAAAAGATTCCTTTCATATATTTTACTAAAAACTCACCGAAGGGTAAAATTGGATTTAAACAATTGTAGGTGGATGTAAATAACATTACATATTGAGGAAACATGGATGTGGATGATAAAATATACCCCAGTAAATTTCAAAGTACAAACAATCTCGGATAAAAATGAGATTGCGATATTTCCCTTACCTTAGGTCCGATTTGCTTCGTATGTGTCCGAACCTCCTGTATAATGATTTAAATAATGTCATTGACTTATTACAGAATCATATTCATTGTTATGATATCATATATGGTTCAATTATGACATTATATTACCCGTTCTTTTGTAAATTCCATGTTAAAGAAGCGTTTTGGGTAAAATCGTTTCATTTATCGTAGGTGTTTTGACTTGTTGTTCTTGACATCATTATTACTTATATCATGATTTACTTACTTCCAGAATATAAAATATGATTTATATATCATATATATTCAGTATATATATATATATATAATAGATAGATAAATAAAATGAAAAACACCGTTCATGGAGATGGTAGTCCGTACGTACGCATGAACGCTGTTTTCCTTTCCTTATTGTCTTGAAATGGAAGTAAGTAGATGACATACATATATATATATATACATAAATCCAGTAGCTTTATAATGTCATATATTTCATTATTATTTCTTATATATACTTTATAATCATTCTTAAATGGTTAACATGGAGAATGAATCTCATCGCGTCGTGGAGACGGTAGTCCGTACGTACGCACGAGCGATGATATAATTTCCATAAATATTGAATTGAATTGGAGTGGATTATAAAATATATCAGAATCAATATGATGTTGTAATAACTATGTATAGTTATTCTTTACACCATTATACCTATCCATGTAAGGTGGTGGTGGAAAATAGATTACACCACGGCGTGGAGACGGTATTCCGTACGTACGCACGCGCGGTGATTTCATTTTTCCGTAGGATGGATAGATGGTGAAATAGGGTTGTTTCATACTTATAATAACATAACATTATATGAGTTATACTGATGTTATTACTTCATAATGAAACAACCTAAGAAGAAGAAGTGGAAGAAGAAATAAAGATGAAAGAATTGGTAACGGTAATTACCTCTTCTTTGAAGCGCCTCTTTGAGACCTCCACTTAGGGCACTAAAATTGGTCTTTGAGGAATACCAGAACCTCTAGGATGTTTCTAGGGAAGTGGAGAAGAGATTTTGGCAGGGTTTGGCGGAGCTTGAGTGCTCAAATTGGTGTGAGGAGGAGGGGGAGGAGGTGTCCTTTTATAAGGGAGGAGAGGGGCACCTTAGGAATATCTCAAGATATTATTTTATATTAAAGTCAAAATCGGTTTATAATGGTTCCAAAGGGTCTTATTTCGAATCTAAAGTGGGGATGGGTCGAAATCCTATCATCCAATAGGATTTAGACAAGTTTAGGGTATTATTTTAACCTTATCAATTAGATTTAACTCTAAGTTAAATAATTTTACTTTTACCGTTTCTTTTTGTTTTCTTTCACTATATGGTTAATACACTTACTATAACATGCCAAATGAACCCCAAATTGTATATTATTAACACATATATCCGTATCTAAGTCATTTGGCCGAACCTTAGATTTTTAGGAATAAAATAACAATTAATAATATAATATTTGATTTAAAAACTATTTTGTGTCAATTTTGACACTATTTGATATATGATTTTTGTGAAAGTCATAACAGAATTATATGTTCGAAAAAAGTTCTTTAAATCAATACTAATATATCATAGTAACCTATAAAATTAGTGTAATTCATAAAAAGTCTCAAATTACATTTATTTTTGTGTTTATAACATCAATTATGTCAATATTTCATAAATAAGATAATTACTGCATCATCTTTGTGTCATTAATAAATTAACTTATTTGATGTCTAAAAATTACAAATAAAATACCATTCTGTAGGAAATCTTTTTATCTTTCTAATGAATATTTACAATCTAATTTATCTCATGTACAACCCTATATAAAAAATGTTTTAGTAAATAAACTTTGATTTTAACTCTTTTAACTCTTCTTTGAATTAAATAATAATAAATGTCCTAATCTAATCCAAGTGGGACTAAATGATAATAATTTACACTTAAGGTTGTTTTTGGTCGAGATACACTTTTCCAATAGAATTAGGACATGTGTTAGGGTAATATTAATATCATTCTTACCCTTAATTATCCTATTTACTTTTAATCGTGGTAAATAAAAGTAAAAAGTTACTATTCACCAAAAATTATTTTCATCTCATTGAACCACATTTTACTTAGTGACATCAACCGTGTCTCTCGGATTTTTGAAATTCCATTCACAGAAGCGGTAAAATTAAGTTTTATGAAAAATTCAGTTTTTTAACTACCACTTAGTAGTTTCACTATTCATCAAAAATTGATGTTTTTCAGAACAATGCCAAAATTTCATCCTAAGCTATATTTCATTTTCCGAATTCAAAAATGAAGTCTATTTTACCAAATTCATAACATAGAAGTTTCATTAATTAATTTTATAATTAAATCCCGCTGTTAAAATAAATAGCGTGTTTTTAAGAAACAATATCTATCAAAAGATTGATACTTGATTATGTCTGGTTTAAATGTGAAATTACATTCAATGACCAACATTCTATTAAATTATAAAAATATATTCTAAATATACTTTAAAACCACTCAAATTAATAATTTATCACTATTAATTATTTCGATTAAAAAAGTTGTTTTTAATTATAATTTAGTAATTTTCACTATTCATTAGAATATGAAAGTTATCCGAAAAGTACCAAAATTTCACCTTAGGCTAAATTCGATACTCCGAATCCAAAAATGAAGTCCATTTTGAGAGCTAAAATTTATAAAATTTAAAAAGTTGTTATTACTATTCATAACGGCTAGTTTTAATAATATTTTAATAGCATATCGTTGTTTTGTGAAACTCAGTATTGCGTACTACACACGCTATCGAGGAAGGTTGCGATTGCGTGTAATGCAAGGCAAGTCAAAGATGTGTGTTGTGCAATCTCCTTTTGTTGTAGCGTATAACACAATACATTAATAAAATTAAAAAGAATATTTTTCATAAAATCTCGGGCTGTTACACATATCCTCTAATGTCTGGATGGTCCTCTCTTTCTATACATCCGTCTGAGGGTGGAAAGTAGTGTTGAGGTGTAACTGGGTGCCAAAAGCACGTTGTAATACCTTCCAGACTCATAAAGTAAGTAATTTATCCCAATCCAGAATGATGGCTCTTGGAACTCCATGTAGTCGTACCACTTCACCCACATACCTCTTTGGTAAGGCATCCACAGTCCTCAACTCCTTAACCACTGCGAAGTGAGAATGATTTTTCTAATCAATCCACCACTACCCAGATGGAATCATAGCCTCCGTCATCCTTGGGTAGTCCTGTGATGAAATCCATCAAGACATCATCCCACCTCCACTCATAAATGTCTAAGCGCTATACAGTCCTCCATGAACACGGTGTTCATCCTTCACCTACTGACACACAAGGCACCTCGCCACAAACTATGCCACTGTGCGCTTCACTATGGGCCTCCAAAAATGACCTCTCAAGCCTTGATACATCTTCAATACTCTTGGATGTACCACTAGGGGTGAGTTATGGAACTCATTGAGAACTCCCTTATGCATCACCCCCGATACAAACAACTCCCCACAGAACATAATATGATTTTGACTATCCTCTGGCCATCCCTTAGGAGCATCACCCAGGATAACACAATCACACATCACTTCATTCTCTAAGTCTCCCCATTGAGACTCCTCCACCTTCTTTACAAAGGAAGACTGTAATGTCATCTAAAAAACACAGCCTCTACCTTCCTCCACTTTCGAGACAATATGTAAAGCATCCAACTCCTCTATTTCTATCCTAGCATCTATGGAATCTCGAACTACATCCTTATATAAATTCCATCTCAAGTAATCGGCTACCGCATTCTCCTTTCTTGAGGTGTATGAGATTTCAAATTCATAGTCCTAAAGAAACTCCATCCGCATATGCTACTAAAAGTTCAGGTCTTGATGGGAGAAGATATACCTCAAGATTTTTTGATCTGTGAAAACCATGAAGCGTTCCCTGATGAGGTAATTCCGCCACAACTTCAGTGCGAACACGATTGCTGCATGTTCTAGGTTGCAGGTGGCAGGGTTACATTTGTGAGGACGTAACTACCTAGACCCGTAATAGATTACTCCTTGATGTGGCATCATCACACATCCCAAGCCTATCCTGGAAGCATCACAGAACATCTCGAACATCACCCCTTCTTTGGGAAACCTTAGCACTAGGGTACTGACTAGCTTCCCTTTCAGATAACTAAAAGCAGCCTGGCAAGAATCACTTTATACGAAAGCCTGGTCCTTTATGGTTAAATCGGTCAAATGAGCCATAACTCAAGAGAAGTCAAGCATGAACCTCCAATAGTAACCTGCCAAACCTAGGAAACTACTAACTTCTTCCACATTCTTAGGTTTTTTCCAAGAAACAACTACTTTGATGTTCGATGAGTCTACTGTTATTCCCTGCTAGGACACCATGTTTCCATGGAAGTTCACTTCTCGTGTCCCAAACTTGCACTTGGAAAACTTCCTATAGAGTTGGTGTCATCAGAGGACCTCCAAAAATATCCTTAGATGCTCAAAATAATCCTCCTATGATTCTAAGAATATTAGGTTTTCTTCATTGAACATTACCACGAACCAATCCTGATACTCTGGGAAAATATATTTTATGAGTGTTATGAACATAACTGGTGTGTTCGTAACACCTAATGGCATAACCACAAACTCAAAGTGTCCATACCTACAGCTGAAAGTAGTATTCATGGTGTAACCCTCCTTCACCCTCATCTAGTGATATCCAGACTATAGGTCGATCTTAGAGAACCAACCATCCCCCTTTAAATGGTCAAAAAGGTCTTTGACCCTTGGGAGGGGGCAACGGTTCTTTACCGACACCTGATTCAGTCTACAGTAGTCTATGCATAGCCTGAGACCACCATCTGGCTTTTTTGCAAACATGAATGGAGAACCCCATGGAAACAAACTTTGTCAGATAAAACCCTTCTTCATCATGTTGTCAACCTGAATCTGTAACTCTCACAACTCAGAAGGAACCAACTGATAGGGATCCTTCAAAATCGGATTGGCATCAAGTTGTAAGTATATCTCAAACTCAAAATCACATCAATGGGGTATAGTCACATACTCTTCAGGTAAGATTTCTAATAACTCCCTAAAAATCCCCAAAACTTCCACCATCGTTTAGTCTAATGATTCTACCAATAGCTTGGATAACAAAGAAAGAATGGGCTCCACACACCGGCTACCATCTTGGTAACTGTTATTTCTAATGAAAGCTATACGCTAACCAACCATATTTGAGAAAATGACCCTTCTCTTTAAGTATTTGATAACATCATGCACATAAAATAGTTATTTTATGCCTAGGATGACATCATATGGGGCCATTTGTGGAAAAATAAGATCCCCACTAGACCGATGTGGCCCCAACATCAGTATACATCCATGAAAATATCAAACATGATGATTGGATCTCCAACTAGCATACTCATCACCAGGGGAATGGGAATTATATCTAATAATAGACCCAAGGCATAGGCTAGACTGGGTTCATCAAATGAGTGTGAATCTCTTGAATTAAACAATGTAGAGGCAAGAGTACTAAACTGACTGATTGTACCTCAAAAAACCTCTAGACTGGCTGGAACTGCTTCCTCTACAGCGTAAAACTACCCATGCCTAAACCCTCTTCCCCTTGGTTGTCGATTGAATCCCCAACCATTACATGTTCAAGGTCCATGAGGATTTTCTTTGAGTTCAGACTCCTCTAGCATCATTCGCCCTTGGGGGAGCAGGAGCTCGCAGCCCCTGATACTAGAAATGCCTGTCTGGAAACTGATTCTACTGAGGTGGGTGCTAAACCTGCCCACCCCCACTATACTACACTCAAATAGGGAATTAATTCTGAATATTTACATTTCTTCCATATAAAAATAAATCCTGTTGTTTGGCCCATGGGGAAAGAGCGAGGACCGGGATATTGTAATTTAAACTGATGAGGCCTACTCTCTGCTAGTCAAAACTTGGAAGGCACTAATGCTGGAGACCTGCTACTGATGGCCTTCCACTTTAATAAACTCCATTGGATCCCCTCTCATGGCACACCTCCCTGATTTTTCATCCTCTCCACTACCTCAACCTTCTTCTGAACCTCCATGTACATCGGCATATTAAAGGGAGTAACGACATACTGAAGAGAAGGTTAGAGTGCCTCCTCTAAGAATCTTTCCCACAACTCCTCTTTTGGAAAGAGACCTGAAGAAAAAATAATAAGATTCTTGAACATGATCCCTAGATCCCTCAACAAAATACTCCCTTACTGGAGGGATAGCAGCTCCTGCCTCTTCTCAACCTTCATCGTGGAAGAAAGGAATTCTTGACCGGAACTCCTTCTCAATATCAGCCTATGAGATGTCAGTCTTCATCATCTCTCTGATGTAAAGTGTACACCACTGATGAGACACTCCTCATATCTGGCTCAATTCTAGAGGAACCAAGTACTCTATCAGATCTCAGATCAAGTTGAAAGTGGTCACAAGATCCTCAAGCCAACTCTCCATCTCCATGCCCGAGAAGCAACCATCGTACTTTACCAAAGTCTGTCGCTAGAAGGCAGGAAGCGTCTTCTTACACTAGTCAACCACCACCTTTTGATCGGCCCTCCACTAATCAATCAGATCAACCTGTTGGGCCTCGACTACTCATACCACACGTAGATGACTTCTGGGTTCCATAAATGAAAAGAGAAACAAATAACTCTTAATCCTGAGTAGTTTGGAAAAAACCTTTTAAATTTTGTTTGAACACGTTATTTATTTTAATTCCAAAAACACACAAGACACACAATAACACAAGTAATTATGATGCTTGTACCTTTCCTTGGGTCTCTACCATGCAACCGACAAAGCATCACTTGGATTCTTGGTAAGTCCAGAGTCCTTGCATCGGATCACGGGGGCCCTAAACTCTTGTGTCCTAGTCGGTCTTCCCCAACCTACTTCACACACCTAGATTGTCTAAAATAGTTTCCATACCATCCCATATAATTCTCACTATTCCTAACCTATAAATTCTTCTTATCTCTCAACCATCACCTATGGTACCATTTTGTCCCTACCTGCCTTTTCCAAGATGAGGGAAGGGATGGGGATGTGCCCTACCCTTCCTTCCACAAGATGAAGGAGTGATAATGACTCCCAAGTCCCATATTTAGTAGGCCCTAGAGTAGAGACTAGAACCAAGGGTATAAGATCTCACAAAAATGGAGGTAATTACCCTTTTTATAGAACAATATTGGGAGATGATATGGTAAATTCTAGCAACACAAAAGACTAAAGGTAAATGTAAAGCCAAGAATCTATTCCCACATGCATGTTCAAAAGTAAAAAAGATACAAAGTAAGAAAAAACTCCCAAATAATGTACCAATGAAATGCAACTGAACAGCAACAGCAACTATCCCAACGCCCAATCTAGTAATTTCCAACAAAATCCTTAAAGTCCTCCTAGAAACCTAAAAACTATTTTACATATGTAGAGTGAGCATAAAAGTATACTCACCAAGTAAACTAAAGCCACTCTTTCACAAGTGAGGGAACATACAAATGTCCCATTTGATAAAATAGTAGAACCTCAAGAACCTATCAAGGAGTACTAACTATCCCAACCTTGTGAAGGCACACTCACCAAAGTAAAACATGTCAAGTAATGTAATTATATAAGCACATTGACAATTGGGTACCTCACACCACTTTCCCACCGATTAACTGCTCATTCCTAACGATCTGACGTCTTCATGTTGCACTCTTCCCACACACAGTCCCACAACCGCAACCTACCCACACACACCTGGGCCTCAAACTACACACAACCATGTCTGTAGACACTTGGGTCAAAACAACCACTACCACTCCTAAAGTCACCTAGGCTAGAACAACCACCTCTATGCCCAAATACACCTAGTCCTCATCCTAAAGATACTTTGGAAAACATACCTTGAACGCAAACACCTAAACCCCTGGTCCAAAACAAACCCTTACCTAAAGAATCATGGACTATAGTAAGCCTCGAGCCATTACAGACCACCCAGATACACCTGAGCGGCAAGATCTAGAAGAGGGTACGAGGGAGAAAAATCAGTAACCATCCATCCATCCTCCCTTCGGGATGTTGGGAAAGACACCCTTTCCCATGAAATGGAGGTGTTCGGCACAAGGTTCCCAACAAGGGTGGGTGCATATAGAAAACACAAAGAACTAATATATATATATATATATATATATATATGTAAAACATCACTCAACCCCAACCTAAGGGTTTCACACGGACAAACTACAAGCCCACACCAGTACTGCTTTTTCTACTACCCCAATATGCAAAACCATACAAAAACCACTTCCAAGAAAAAACCCAACCCCTTTTTTTGCTCAATTTACATTTACTTATTTAAGGTGATTAGCTTTAAAGTATACTGTCACTATCAGAAAACTAACAATCATAACCACACCATGAAATGAACAAAACCAACCCGTAGTCCCACTGCTCAAAAACACAAAACCAAACTTGTTGTCTCACTGCACGTCCCTGTTCAAATAATGCCAATTATAATTAGTCAAAGGGATACAAACAATTACTTCCCTAACAATCCATCCCTATAGCCCTGATACCCAAAAAAATCCCCAATGCAGTCCCACTACATAATGAGTCCATAACCACACCATAATCCCACTTCTTGATGTCACTTCATGAACACAACACATCGTAAATGTAGTTTAGCTACCTACAAGATCATCCATTCCACAATCAATCAATCTCTCATACTAAGACACCAACACACCCCTTGTACCACCCCACATAACAAGACCACAAAACCCATACCAGAACACATAGCACATAATCACAACCATCAAACCAAGAATGTTCAAATTTAACTAATAGGGGTTCTTTAATTTCCTCTTGAAAATAACCAAGGTGATCATAGAATAGGTTTGATCCTGGGGAATATCTTTATTTAACTGATTATACATGATTAATTAGGTTTCATGTTACATTTGTACATCAAAACACCACAACGAAACATAACACCACCAATGCACAATCAAAGACCACTAATGACCATGATTTTCAAAAGGAATACAGCCACAACATCCATAATAGAATCAAAGATAAAAAAAATAAAACAAGCAACCAACATAAAACCACACCATTCTCATTATTTTATTTTCAAAAGTTATCTTTTGATCTTAATAAATACTTTTTTAATTCTTTTTTCAAGAATCGTATCCAGCTATTACTTACAAGGAATGATTAACATACCCTCCCCACTTGATGCACAATTAAGGAGAATCCAAAGAAAATACCTACCTGGATTATCATAGATCGAAGTTCCTTATTATGCCAAGAACAGGGGATGGTGTGACTTGTAGGAAGAACTCCTAGGATGACCAAGAAGGGCTCCAGCACAGGCACACGACTCATATCGGGAGGAAGTCTATAGGTACATCAAGATAAATGAAAAAATAAATAAGGAAGAGAGGATCTCTACTTAAGAAGAAGCCAGATCCTAAAATCAGGGAGACCATTTCGAAATACTAAAAATTCATATCATGGTTTGACCACACTTCTTGGTGGTTTCACAGGTTGGAATTAATTGAGATTTCATAATTACCCTCAGAAATGGTGGAGAAAGACCAGCAGATGGTTGTGAGTTGATAGATTAAATTTAAATGGAGAAAACATGTAACAGGGGTGAACTGAAAAAACTTTGAAAAACATGAAATGATTCACCGATGGGTGAGTCACTGTTGTTGATCCCTCAACGGGTGATCCCCCACCAATGTTGAGCCACCAACACTGATCCACCAACACTAAACTACTGACGCCATGTCCTATGGAACCAATGACCTACTGATGCCCTGACCTATTGATGCCCTAACCTACTAACACTGACACCCTCAACTCACCAATGATGACGCCCCTGACTCACAGATGTCGACGCCCCTAACTTACCGATGTCTAAGACCCTGACTCACCGATGCACTGACATGCCAACTTAGTGACATTTTGATGCATTGACATGCTGATGGGAAACTAGAAAGTTAGAAAACTCTTTAAATGAGCCACTGAAAGCACTCGGAACACCTCAATATTGAATTTTCACAAAAGAAGGGCCTAGGGAAAATCCAGGTTATTATAGGATATGTCAAACTAAAAATATTCTTCTTAATTCTAAAATATTTTTCTTCATCCTGATAATTTATTTTTAATTTTATGAGAATAAATAATAACCTTAAATTCTTACATAATTTAGATACAATAATTATTCAATTAATTGAAAATTCATATAAATGATATTAAAAATATTAAAATTAATAAAATTTTAGATAAATAATGATATAAAAAATTTTATATAAAAAAATTAAATATTAGGGTTATAATAAAATATTTATATCTAAATTAACTTTTTTTTATGTTAATAAAGTCAATGTAATGAACAGTTCGATAAGTTGGCATTAATTATATATTATAATAAATATTAATATATTAAATTATATGAAATTCCATAAAAATATATTTGGAAAATTATTTTGTTATGGATTATAAAATATACCATAGTCCATTAATGGTCCTTTTTTATATATAGTAACTATATTGACCTTCAATGAGTAATAATCCATATAGTCATGGTAAGAGTGAATGGGTTTAGCTAGTGGTTAAAACAAAAAGATAAGGGTAAAAATATAGTCAAAATATTTATAATATTTATTTAATGATTGAATTTAGACCAATAATTATCCTATATTATAAATAAATAATTTTGGATTCATTTGGTATTGAAATTGAGTTTATATTAATTTAATAGTTTTTGAAATTCCAAGAATACCCCTCCCCTCTCTTTTAAAATGGAACCTCTTATTATCATTTATTTACACTAAGAAACCTATTTGGTTCTAAGAATACCTACTAAATTCTATTACTAGAATACCTTCACTCATTATGTAGGTCTTTTTTCATTAATAAAACCAAACTTTTTTCTCTAAAGGTGCTAAAGAAGGGAGGTTGTTCAAAGAAGATGTATCATTTTTAATGGAGTGTTTCTAATTTAGATATCCTTCCTCCATCTTAAAATATTCATCAACCATGATATAATTAAAAACATTATCCAACATATACTAACATGTTAATATAGTATTATCATAACCTATATCCATCCACTCTTCCTTCAAATGGGAAACGAAACCATCATTCACTTGTGTGGAAGAATATCGTCTCACGAACTAAGGTAATTCATTTTCCATAACTATATTTAATGAATGGTTATAATGATGGAATTATTATTTATAGATGATATTCATGATATTTATATAATAAAAAAATTATTATATCATTTATCTTCTTACCTTTCCATTCTCTAAAAAATGATAATATCATTCAAGCATACTTGTGGACTACTACCTTCACAAACCAATGTTATTCATTTTTACTCACCACATCCCATGGAAGATAAATGTAATTATATTAAAATAAAAAATATGTTTTTCATTATTTTATTATAATTTTTAAATGATAAAATAAAACTTAAATTATTTACATAATGATCATTAAAAATGAAAATGTTACTCATGCATATATACGACTTAATGTTTCTATGATTATAATGTAGATCATTTTTCCTAACCATATTTAAAATATAAATTTAAAATTATAATTTATCCCTAAAAATAATAATTATGAAATGATTATTATTTTTGAAATGAAGGAATAATGAACTCTTTGACCGTAGTCAACCTATATTTGTCATTTATGATATATAAGTCAAATTTTTTCAAAACATTTGAGGAAACCGTAAATGATTAAGTAAGTAATATAACATGGTAACAAGTTAGATAAAATGAATAAGAAAATGGATAATGGTTCATAAATAAAGTAAATAATTTAAATATATTTATTATTTTGGAAGACCAAGAACACATGAGTTATGTTAGACTCAAGGTAAGGGACTTTAATTTAAAAATATTCTTTTAAGGTCCCCTTAAAAAAATAATTTACATCTATAGCCATAGTTTCTAAAATGTTTTATAAATAGTTTTCACTATTATCCTATGATTTCTTAGAGTTATTTTAACCCATTATAAACTTTAGTTAATAAATAGTTGTAAGTAATAATTTTATCATTCTTCAAAAAGGTACTTTCTAAAATTTCTTATAAAAGTGAGAATGAATGTTTTTAACTTACATGGCAGGATAAGAATTTATGTCCATCATAAGTAATCTATGTTCTTAATATTTCATTATAATAATACATGGATCCTTTTAAATAAAATTATTTCATTTATAATTGAAGACATTTTTAGATAAGTTATTTTAAAATGGAAAGGTTATTTTCTTTAAGAATATTTTATTAGACTAATGATGAAAATGAAAAAATTTCATGTTTTATAATAATGTAACATTTCATGGGAATTGTTTTGATAATGCTAGTTTTCATTATTAACCAAGTATGGTTGGTCAAGGTATTCACTGATGATGGATGGTTATGTTATAACCTCAAATTCTTTGGATATTAAAGTTGACCGAATAGTTGTTTAATTTTTAAGAGTGATTGTATGAGTGTTATGGAAATTATATACAATATAACCTACTTTTTATACTAATTAATTTTATGGGTTTTATAGGAATATTATTATTTTTAAAGGTAAGAGAGCGATATTTTTTTAACCAAAGGATATTATATTTTTTATGGGAGAAATCTATAACTATAAGGAAAATTTTTTATGATATTATAATGATTTCAAAGAAATATTTATGAGTTTTATTTTCCCATTTATTATTTGTTTTGAAATGTTTTATGAATATATTTGAATATAGAAGGTGATTTTTTGGTGATAAAATTATTATTTTGAACATAAATTTTATTTTAAAAAAGGGAAGGTTCCATAATTGATCATAAACTAATTTTTTATTTTATTATTTTTATATCTCTTACTAAGATGTTTATTCTCATACCATATTTTTAATATGTTTTTACCAGGTTCTAAGGATGGGTAAGAAAATAGAAGAATTCAATTTGAATTTTGTGAATTTTTTCATGAAAATAAATCATGATTTATGTTAAAGAATTTTCTTTAATATGAAAAATTGATTATATATAGAAGTTTCAAATTGTAATATATGTGTTTACTATATAAGAGTTGATCCTAATTTTCTTAAACTATAAACCTAAAAGGTCCTTGGGAATGAAATAATATGAATTCTCATATATATACAGTAGATTATGTGATGCTTATGGTCAGTTCCTTACATTTGGTATTAAAGTAGGGTTTAGATAACATTATAGTTTAGGATGTTATTTAATCACATGTTACAAGTATTATATAACCATAATGGTTAGTATACTAGTTAGAATCATAATTATTTTGGATAAATAGAAAGAGTTTGAGATTACATGAATAAGGATATATATGTATTTATCCTCATAATAATTTTTTATATTAAGATTTTATTGATATTATCAAACTAACCTTTGTTTATTTTAGTTAATGGATGGACCTAATAGGAACCAAAGTAATAATGGAAGTGAACTAAAATGAAGGTGTTGTCTGAATGAGAAACTGAATAGAATGTGAGGTGTAGTTAGAACTATTATGGTTATACATAACTAGATATTAGGATTAATGATTAACAACATAAACCAAGTGGTGTTTTATGATGCATAAAATATGAGAGAGATGAATCCATGTAGTAGTTCAAGTGAAATTAATCATAAAACTAAATATATTCAATGACTAATATTTCAAGAATGTGAAAACAATCACCCATGAAAATGTCATAATAGAACATGAAAATGTTTTATATTTCAAAATGATGGTCATAAATAATTAATGTTATATGAAAAAATAAATTGTTCTATTAACTCTATAAGGGTTAATGAAGTTCTTACCAAGGTATAAATTAAATGTTTTAAATGTACAGAGTATGTTAATTATGAAAATCGATTTCTTAAGGGGATGTGTAATAGATGGGATCAGCAATACTATACATATATCTTTTCAAAAATACCTAAAACCATTATAATTAATTATCATAAACCTAAAAATGACATATAAAAGTTATGGACTATTTCTTGGCTTATGTTTAAAAAATTTTGAATCTTAGATTAAGATTAATATTTTGGTTTGGTGGAAATAAAATTAATGAAAAAGGTTAAAAATTAGGGTAAATGGATTGTGAAGAACTTATAATGATTATGATGATTATATTTTACAAATTCAAGATTCATGGTAGATTTAAGTATGAGCATAAGTTTAAAATATTCGACACTATTTTGATGATGGGAGTAGTTTGGGATACTTTTATTGAGTTATCATATATGTTTTAAGTATACGTACAAATTTAGTTTATCATGTTAAAATTTTAATTAATGAAACATGTTCTTTGATTTATGGACATTATTTAATGGTATGGATAGCCTTTAGGGTTTATATGATCTCATATTTTGTGGAAATTATGGGCTACTACATTTTGGGGGATGCAAAATTAAAGATATAATAGTACCTTTTTGTTTTAAAATTTCATGAATGTAGAATAAATAAAGGTAATTTCTAAATATTTTTGTCACATAATTGGGAATTATATAAGAATTATTGTTTTATAAAAGGAAAACCTGCAGGACGAATGAAAAACTATCAGATCCGGTAAGTTTGTAAGGTACAAACCCAAAACTGAAGGTCAATAATGGTGTATCGCCTTCCAAATCCCTACATGGTTTCTTCATTAGTATTAAATTAAATTTCTTTATTTAAACAATAATATAGATAAAAGATAAGTTCATATCGATAATATATATTTTATTTCATAGATAACCATGGGATTGAAAATTGATTTTTTGACTAAGTGATTAGTTTTATTTTAAAAGAAGATCACTATAATTTTTGGAAGCATTATAGGATAAAGTTTAACATAATCTTATATAGTTTGAATTGAGGAATAATGGTTTAATTATATTTTTGCTGGACCAATGATTTTATTATGGGTTTATGGTGATTAATTTTAGTTATCAATATAGTTATCATATCATGTATATTAAATATTTAGGTCTTGAACTTTTTAGTGTAATAGTTCAAGAGTAATTGATGTTATTTGGAGATAAATCCAAAAAATTTCTTCGAAAATGATATGATCAAATACTTTTTATTTTTTTAGTTTTCATCTTAGTATAGAATATTTTGAGTAATCTTAATGACTATTGTTCAATGAATGATCTAAGTTTATTGTTGAGTACTGCTACCAAATTTAGGAGAATAAAGTAGTTTTCTTTATATTAAGGTTTATTCTTTTTGACAATTATATTACCTCATCCTAAAAAAATTGGTTTTTTTAATTCCAAAATATATGAGGAGTATGATTTTATTATATTTGGATTTTTTTATCCTCATATGTTGATTCCATTTCTTCATGCATAAAAAATCATCCTAAATACTCATCATTTGAAGAAAAAGATGATTTTGGGGTGGGAATTGATTAAAGGATGAAATTAAAATAGTCAAGTAATATAATTTCCTTATATTCTTAGTATATATAATAAAATAAACCCTCAAAATTATGAAAATTATTTTGAAACCAAAACTTTATCCATTTACTATTCTTATCAAGAAATCAATGGCCTTTGAACCCATCACAGATATATGGTTTTATGATGGTAATATTTCTCGTGACTATATTTTATATTACTTTCTATCTGTCTTGGAAGATATTTTTCTCTTCAATATCTATGTATTTATTTCCCAGAAAAATTTCCTTCATGGAATACAGGTTAATTATTATTCCCAATGACCTATGTACTTCTTTATTCTCTCTTTTCAAGTAAATTTTTTAGTAACCCTAATTATGATGTGGGATTTCATGAAAAGGCCATTTGAAATTTCAAACCCCTAGTTTTCTTTCTGAATTTAAAATTATGATGATTAAATTACTTAAAGGTGGCATTATTTAATATAATAATTTTTTGAAAGAGTTAATATGTTCGATATGGTATGACATACGCAACACAGAACTTAATTGAACAAAAAAACATTATAACTTAAATGTGACCATTATAACATAACTATTAAATTAGTGGGAATGAAAAATATTAACCATATTATAAAATATATAATGGTAAGACACATTCAATGCTTAATAATTAATTCTCTACAAAAAAGCTTCTAATTTTTAGTAAAGGCATTTTAACTCTTTATAGATTGTGTTTTCTTTAAAAATGGGGTTTCTTTATTTATATGAATAAAAAATATCATAAATTTCTAGAAATTTTATAAAATGTAATGAAAAAATAAATTTAATTTTTAAATTCACAATTTATAAATTTTATCATGATTTTTTTATAATTTTAGGAAATTATTGATTTTTTAATTAGTTGTGAAAAATAAAGATTTTAAATTTAAACCTGTATTTTATTTTAAGGTATAAAAAATTCAAATTATTTTTTTGGTTGGTTTCAAAATATTATTATATTTTATTATTTTCAATAATTTAATTATGTTTTCTTAAATATATTATATAATTTATTTTCAGATAAAGAGATTTTACATTAATATTGAAATTTTAAATAAATTTCCATTGTGTTTTTCAGGTTTAACTTTAAATTAAATTCTTCCAATTCTTGGTTTTTAATTTTTAAATATGGAATCCATTTTTTGAATCAGGAGGTCAAAAAAAATTAAATATGGCCTTTTTATTTTTAGTAAATATGAGTTTTAATTATATTAATTTTTGTTAATATGGTAAAGGGTAAATCAGGTATAAAGGGTTAGAAATAAAATGATAAGGAATATAAAATGACCCTAAAAATTCCATTTATATTATTATATTACTCCATTTAATTTATAATCATCCAATATTTGGTTATATGTAATTTTACGAAAATTTGGATGAGATTTTGACATTTATATTGTTTTATTTCAAGAAAATTCAAACATGTCACACTTTTATTTTTAATAAAATCTATATTTTTTTATAGGATTATTAATAGGGTATGTTTGACTATAAATATTATTTTAAAATATAAAATATTTATCTTCATAAAAGGTAATCTATTTTAATTTTTATTAAATTAAAAATTTCCTTAAATGCTTATAAAACACATAGAAAATAATTAATCAATTATTTGAAAATTCATATAAATGATATTAGAAATATTGAAATAATTATAATTTTAGATAAATAATTTTATCCAAAAATTTTATAGATTACTGTAATAAGTTAGGGATATAATAATTTTTGTTCAAATTTTACTTGTTTTCTTTTTGTTATTAAAGTATATGAGATGAATACTTTTAAAAAAATTCATTAATGATATGTTATAATTAATAAATTTTTATTATTTGTTATCAAATTACAAAAAAATATTATATTAATCCAATTGATTAGGACGAATTTATTAATTTCAACCATTTTCTAATTATATGACTTTTTCTATTTTAGTAACTATATTGATCATCAAAGTGTAAAAACACATGTTGTCATGATAAGAGGGAAAGAAGTCAACAATGGGTTAAAACCAAATTAAAATGGTAAAAATATAGTCAAAACATGTATAATTTTTATTTTATGAAGTTATTTAGACCCATACTCATCCCATATTCTAAATTAATAATTTTTGATTCATATTTATGTGAAAATGAATTTTATTAATTTATTATTTTTGAAATTCCATGAATGTCAACCCATGTCGTTTAAAGGGAACCTCTTCTTTGTAATTTTTTACACTTTAAAACCCATTTTATTCGGCCAATACCTACCCATATACCTTTATATAATCTATTTCCCCATTCTATAGGTCTTGTTTTTGGCTGACCACTATCCTTTTTTATTAAAGTGTTAGGAAATAGAGGTTGTCTGGAGAAGAGGTTTCATTTTGGATCCAGTATTTATTTTTTATTTCTTATTCCACCTACATAAAATCGTGTTCAGGCATGATAATATAATAACACCATAATCAGATAAATACATATATTTTATTATATTTATATCATAACATATATCCATCTCATCTTCCATCAAATGGGAAACAAAACCATCATTCCTATGTATGATGGACTACCACCTCACAAACTGATGGAATTCATTTTTATCATCATCTTTCATGCCTGATTATATTGATGGAAATAATTTTTATATATAATATTCATGAAATATTTATAATTATATAAATATAATTTATCATTTATCATTTGACCTTACCATTCACTAAAATATAATAACGTTGTTTGTGCGTATGTATGGACTACCACCACCATGAAGTGATATGATTTATTTTTCATCACCAAGTCACATGGATGAATAATATAAGAATATTTAAAGAAATAATATTATATTTATGTTATTTTTATTATTATTTATATGATAATACAATACTTAACTTCATTCCATAATGAACATTAAAAACATGGAAACATTACTAATGCGTAAGTACAACTCGTCTTCTCTCTAATTGTAATGTAGGTAATTTTTCATAACCATATTTAATAATTTTAATTAAAATAATAATTTATTATTAAAAATTATCATTATTTCCTGATTACTAATTTTGAGATTACGAAAAACAATAACAACTTTTACCATAGTCAACCTATCGATGTCATTTTGGACATATGAGTCAAATATCATCAAATCATTCAGTGTAAAAATAAATGATTAAGTAATTTTTATAACATGGTAATAATTGAGATAAAAATAATAATAAAATTTGAAAAAGTTTTCAATAATTTAAATTATTAATATATGTTTGTTATTCATGAATACCATGAACACACGTGACATGTTTGACTCTAGGTAAGGGGCTTTATTTTAAAAATCATCTTTTAAATATCCCATAAAAATATATTTTTCTTCCATATCCATATTTTAAAATATATATATAATTTTTTTACTATTATATTATGGTAGTTTAAATTAATTTTACACTTAATTTATTTTTTTACAAAATATTTTTAAGGGAATACTTTTTTCTTCTTCCAAATATGGTAATTTTTTTGTTTTCCAACAAAAGTATTGAAGGAATTTTTTTTAATATACATATCATGAGCATATTTTCTGGCCATCATGAATAATATTTTAATTGAATACTCCATTAAAATTATAGATGTATCATTTCAAAAAAATAATTCCTTTGTAATTGCATGTATTTTTAAATAAGTTGTTTGAAAATGGAAATATTATTTTCCTCAAGAATATTTTATTAGTGTAATGATGAAAATGAAAGAATTTAATAATTTTTGATTATGTTGTTTTTATTGGTAATTTTTATGATTAAATTTCTTTCAATGATAATCTAGGGATATGTGGTAAAAAATTTAACAAATTATAGGTGGTTCCATGATAGACCAAGGACATTTGGATACGTTATAACCTTGAATACATTGGGTATGGAGGTAGACCATATGATTATTCTATTTGTAAGAGTGATTGAAACTGTGATATGGAAATGTTTTCTCAAGTAATATAATTTATTTATCTATTATTTATATGATTTATTATAGGATTATTATTTTTTATCAAGGTAGGAAGGTGATATTTTGGTTTAAGGAATGAATATTCTACTTTTTATGGGTGAAAAGTATAATTTTTTTGAAAAGTTATTATGATCTTCCCACGATTTTAATGAAACCTTTATGTGTTTTATTTTTTATTTAAGACTTCATATGAAATTATTTATTAAAATATTTTTGTATAGAAGGTGATTTAGTTAGTGAAAAATATTAATTCTGACCCAAAATATTATTTTAAAAATACAAACTTTTAATAAGTGTTCATGGACAAACAGTTTATTTCGTTGTTCTTATGTCCCTTGATGAGATTTTTGTTCTCATACCGCCCTTATAAAAAAAATTTATTAGGTTTTAAGGATGTTTAAGAAAATTTATTAAGAATTAAAATCTAATATGTTTTCTTTGAAAATAAACCATTTTTTTATTTTAAATAATTTTGTTTTATGTAAAAAATGGATACTGAGTAAATCTGTCCACTTATAATGTATAGGTTTACTATATAAGTTTTTTTACAAATTATATAAAACTATAAACCTAAAAAATAATTTTGAATCAAATAATGTTTAATCTAGTATAGATACACAAGATTATGCAATTTTTTAGGCTAGGTCCTTACAAAGAATCCCTAAAGTGTTTCTTTAAGGTGCATACCCAGTGAAAAGGTATGTGTTTTTATTAGAATTTTTCATGATTAATTATTATGAAACCTATTAAAAAAGTTTTTTAACAAAAATAACATAATATAATAATTTTAATAAATATAATATGATATTTTTATGTTAATTATATATCCATTTTTTATATCCTTCCCATTTTTTGATAATTGATATCATCGCTCACGCGTGGGTGTGGGATATTACCTCCACAAAGGGATGTGACTTGTTTTTCATTTCCTTATTACCTTGATAGTCATAATTATATATTTAATGAAAAAATTGGATATATATTATATAATTATTATTCGATAACAGTGAACAATTATTTACATTTCTTTCATTCCATCTATAAAAAAATGAAAACATCGTACACACAAATGTATTGAAAACCATCTCCACAATGTTATATAATTAATATTTCATCACTTATTTATATAAATATTTATAAAACAGAATAAAAATAATAAATATTATTATGATTCTGTATATATTTATTACATGACCTTGGTGTGTGTATGGATTCTTTATAACCAAAACTTTCTTGGAAAATAAAGCAGTTTTTACTTAAATGAACATTTTAAAGAAACATTATTATTAATAGGATAATTGGAAACTATAATGGAAAAAAATAGTATATTATATATGAATGTGGTTGTATAATATATTTCAAATAAATATATATTTATTATACATGGTTTTTTAATGTGTTTGAAGAAATACATGACTTGAGGTAATGGTTTATTTTACTATCTGATTTCTTTTCAAGATTGTTTAGCATAAATTTATAATTAGAGAAATTATATTTAAATTATAATTTATACAAAATATATTTCATTAACCTTTGGTTATTATGATAATTTCCAGGTAAATAGTAAAATTTCTATCACCTTGTTACTTAAATAGATGAATAATTTTTTTCCAATTAAATTTTACCGTATTTCCTCTTAGGTTGATGGAATTTTTCTTCGATGTCCATGATTTTGAAATAGTTTTATGGATGTTTTCATATATAATAGAAATTTTTTAATAATTCTATTTTCATAACACTAGAAGTTAGTTATAACATTTCAAAAGTATTTTTTAAAAATTAATCAAAAAAATACATTTTTTGTCTTTTTTGAAAAGTGTAAAATGAATGTTTCATTTTAATGTATATTCCATTAACAGGTTTTTCCGATGTCATGATCCATATTTTCATTGAATATAACATTAAATTTTTACATGGTTATTTTCTAAAAAATTATTTTTCAAAATTTTCTTGGAATTTTTATTATTTTTAATAAATAAATAAAAAAATTAATTTTCAATATTTTCAATAAAATATTGAAATTCTATTCTAATGTTATTTTTTATCTATGTCGACATCCTTTAAGGACTATTATGATTCACTAAGAATATGATCTTATGATACCCTCCACTTTATTTCCCATTATGTATTTACATATGATTCTATGAAACCCATTAGCTTCCCATGGGTTAATTTAGTTAGGACACAATCTTTATGAAACTCATTTTAATTTCCAAAGGATATGTTATGATGAAATTATAGAATGTTTATGAATCATATTTAATTTAAATGGATTATGTTATGATCTATTTATGAATATTATATGACTGTGAGTCTCACATATCTATGGTTTTTAATATGTTATGGGTGGACCTATAATTATTTAACCCTATAATGAACTAGGTAAGTGTTTTTATCTCATGATATAATCTGGACTAGAATATGGGGTAAATATAGTTCAGTAAGGTTCTTTGTCCATTTTTATACTCTTGGAATTTAACCAAGAATAAGGAAATTCTAGAATAAAGAGTGAACCAACTTTACAAAGATGGTATTGGTTGCAATACTTGTCAAGGAAATTATTTTCTATGCTTTCTTTCATTTGAAAAACTGATATCGTATGGTACTATTATATTATCTTAGTTTATGATTAGTTATTGATGATTCTATACACTTATGTAACACACTAATATTTTAAAAGAGAAACATTATGTTAGATAGTTTATAATACATGAAACATATATATTATAAGAGAATGTAAAACCCTATGACATTACAATATTTTTTTAAATGATATTAATCTCATCAATAGCATGCATTTCAGGAAACACTAGGTTTGAATGAAACACGATAAAATTATTTAAACATTTCCATTAAAACCAACTAGTTTATATGGTGGGTATTAAATCTAGCATACATGAATAAAAGAAATTCAATTGTAATCTATTGATTCAAAATAAAATAAGAAGAAATTATTTATGAACAATTGTATTTTCTAAAAAGGAACTCTAGTCAAGATATGCACACAAAGTATAGTTTTATGTTTTACCACTTTTTGAATATTTATTTATAAAAATAAAATTAATTTTTTAAATCTTCATGTGAAAATTATCTTGGGGTAAAATTTTTAAATGATTTTTAAAATATTTGTTTTTGTTGATTAATAATGAAAAATAATAAAATTTAACTGAAAACTGCCTTTTCATATAAAATATTTATGAAGTTAAATTATATTTTAAATTTTATTAAAGTAAAATTAGATCAATTATATATATATTAATAAATTTAGATCATTTAAATTATTTTCCTCTTTATTTTGGATACAAAAACTATGTAAACTTTTCAACATTTTCCCTGGAAAAACCTGCTATCTCATCACTTCCAGGAGATTAATTTTAAATTTAATTTTTACACTTTTATAATTGAAATTTAAAAATTTTCATTGAATATTTTTAATCATAATAATATATAGTATCTAATAAATCTATATTATTTTTATAACATAATGAATTGTTAACATAGTAAGAAAATATTTACAATGATAATGGTAAAAACTGTTTTACATGGGGGTTAAACTAATAAGATTGGGGGTAAAATGACCCGAAACTTTTACAAAACCCATTTGATGTCCACATTTAAACCTTAAATCATATTATTTCTAGAATGTACCATTTTGGATTCTTATGTAATCTGAAAAACGTTGATTCACCTTCTTCATTTCAAAAATAACCAATGTGCCACTCACCTCACTTATCGAAAGCCACCCACTCTCCTCTCATATTCACACATCAAAAACCAAAAGGATCATACAATAACTACCCAAAAAACATTATTAATTTCATAATCTCAACCAATAATCCATACATTGGTCATAAATCCCACCTAAGAATCCTTATCGTGAAAACAAAAAGAAGTTTTCTGAAGAAGGGGTAATGTTCTCTAACGAGTGTTTTTATTTTATTTCTTCATTCAAATCATTAAATTATTTCTAAACAATGATGATGTAATAAAAAAATAAAATTATATATAATTATATGTTGTTATTTTATTTTAATAACCTATAACCATCTCTATTTCCATCCAATGGGTTTTGAAATCATCATTCGTGTGTAGGATGGACTACTGCGACGCGAACCGATGTCATTAATTTTTCATAACCATCAATCAAGGATGGATATAATAATGGATTTAAGACTTTTATATTATATTTAAGATATTACTATAATTATGTAATTATAATATCACATATAACTTCTTAATTTCAATTCCATGTGGGATATGATAACATTGCTACTATGTATGGCAGACTACCTCCTCACGAAGTGATGTGATTCATTTTTACCTTACGCTTTAAATGAAATATAGAAATTATAAAAGTAAAAGAATATATTTTATATTTATTAACTAACCATATAAATGGAAATATAATATCCCATATAATTTCTTACCTTCAGTTTTCATTGGAAAATAATAATGTTTCTTTTGTGTACGTGTGGACTACCGCCTCCTCGTAGTGATGTGAAATGTTTTTCATTTAATTTTTACATGGATAGTAATAAGGGTAGATTTTATTAATATACATTATATATATAAAATAATAATCATTCTTCATATTTTAATTAGTTTTTATATTCCTTTTATTTCATATTTTGTAAAAAATGGAAATAACATTCTTGCCTATGTACGGCCTCTGGTCTCCATAAACAATGTAATCCATTTTATGTCTCTATATTTTATAGATTACTTGAAATAAATATATAATTAATATATATATTATTTATATAATGTTTAAAATTATGTATATAACTTGTCTGTTAGAAAATTAAAAGTACCAAAATTACCAAACCAAAACATAATGCAAAACAAAGCAATTATCACCCAAAATAACGATTTTATCAAATGAAATGTGAATACAGAAGTGATAAATGAGTATAAGTAAATAATATATGGTTTGATATATTAGAGTATGATTTTATAATTTATTTTAAATAAAAATATACTTATTATATAGAAGGATGATACATATATGAAGGAATTTGAATAACTATAATGGTTTCACATCTCACTTTTACTTTCTTGAGACATATGTCATATTCACCACTTATACACTTATGTGGTGTATATATTGAAACTTTTTGATATTTTTTATCATTAATATATTTATCATGATGGTATTTGAAGTTTAATATGATATTATTTATTTCAAGGGGTATATCATTCAATAGTTACCAAAATGGTAAGGGTTTATTTCACAATCTCATCATTATTCAAGATTCTTTTTATTTAAGTATACTTTGGGTATTAATTTGATATTTATATCTGAAAATCAATCTATTTCATTATAATTTGGTTATTAATAAATATTTTTAAGTAATATTACCATTTTCCCGCTCATCGGTTCATAAAATGAATGATAATATGTTTTAAATAAAATCCATCTTTATTTCTCTCTTCGGTCAGAAATCCATTTTTATCAAAAAAAATATTTTCAAAAAATGATTTCAAAAATGTTCTTAACCATTTAAAAATGAATTAACAAATACATTTTTACATTAAATTTTTTTTAAAATAATCTTCATGTTGTTTTCAAACCAATTCTCATTGGAATTTTACCAAAAATGTGAAAGAAATATCGGATTTAACATGTATGATATGAATTGAATTTTCCCTTTTCATAACCATTAAATATTTTAATGATTATTTTAAAATTAAAAAATTTATATTTTAAATTAATTATATGTAAAAATTATTTTGTGATTTTTAAAAAATATTATCTTCTAAAAAAATATTTTTTCATTAAAAAAAATTTCGAATATTTTAACATAATTTATATTCATCAATAACATCAACCATATATTTTACTTATGATATAATGAGGATATATTGTATTAATACCATCCTTATTATTTCTCTAGATGTTTTATGATCTTTCTAACTAGGGATGCACAATTTTATTACTATTGACCTTTTTACTCGAAATAGTTTACGATTGTTTTTATTGATTGGGTTAAGTAATAACATTTCATATGTTAGTTTTTCAATACAAATGTTTATGTTGATTATGTTTCACCCCTTTCATATAAGGAATGAATTGGACTTATTATGTGATAGGAGACCTATTATATCCCCTTAATGCATTGATATATCTCATGCAGAAAACTAGATTGGGTTTTGGTTGAGTCTTTACACAATTATTTAGATGTCTTTGAACAGGGACTCAATAAAATGGTTTATACATACTTTTCTTTATACTATATAAATATGAATTCAGTTATTTATATAATAAATGATTATTTTATTAGTTATATTATCTATGGTTCAGTTTTTATACAAATTTTTTTATTTATATGGATTTATTTGATCATTTTTTATTCCAACCACATTATTCTCAACTTATTGATTTAATGGTATTTGTTTAAGTTATTTACCTTCCCATATTGATTATTCCCTGCTTATTCATATCTTACACCATATTATTTCCCTTACTAATAATTATATCTCACCCCTTTATTATGTTTTATTTTCCCTTAGATAATTAGATTTTTTTGATTGATATATAGGGATTCACTATGAGGAATAATGGAATTATGAAAGAAAATATTTTTTTTATTTTATGTTTCCAATTATAATAGGGAATTATGGTATATATCTATTTTACCAGATCATCTAAACTATTCAGTTTTATAAGATGTGATTCCTTGTATCTTATTCTAATTTAATAAAGAAAACTACATCTCTGGGATACTAAGGTCGAGGTCGATACATTTTTTGTTTGAGGAAGTTTAATAGAATCCTTTTAAATAAGATTTTGGAAAATATAGATTATGGAAAATAGCCCTATGATAAGCATGGACGATATGTATAAATGAACATAATAATGTTTTCTTGATGATGATATTATGTGTATTTTATATGGAAATACATCCTGGTATGGATACTAAAAGTGTAAGTGGATCTAGGACAAATATACCAAGGGATAATAACTCTTAAGAGGGTGCATTGGGATTGACTCGATCATCACCATGTGCATGACAGTTGGCCTTATTACACTCCTATTTTAACACTCTATAAGGATATTCTTAGGATAAATAACATTTTATTTAAAAACCACTATAAAAGAGTTTAAACTAGGTATATCCCCAAATAAATCATGTTTATGATTATTATGTTATCTATGCATAAATATTTAAATTTATCTTATGTGTTTTAACAATTTTTTTATTACAAATTATGTTTATAATGATATAGTATAATGTAGTGTATCCTATTATTTATAAATTGATAATAATGGAAGGAATTGTAACTATATAAATGGATGTACTCCATGTATGTATTTCTCCTTAGGAATGATAATGAAGCTAGACCTAGAGATAGAGATGGAACTAATCAAATTATAACTATTTTTGGGTAGCTAACTGAAGTTATCAGTAATAACATTTCATCTATGGAGTATCCTACTGATACACCATATGGTGTAAAGATGTTACTCCTCTTCATGAATTTTCAACCTCCAAAATTCAATGGTACTATGAATCCATTCTTAGTTAAGAAGTGGATAATTTTCTTATAAAATATATTTCTCTCTCAGGGAAGTAACAAAAGGGACAAGATTTTAATGCCAATTTATCATCTCTCTTAGGATGTGAACCAATTGTGTTCTTTAATTCAAAACACTAAGGATGAAGCATAAATAGATATATAATAGAGTGGATGTATTTTATGATTCCCTTCATGGAAAAATAGTTTCCTCATGAGCAATGAGCAGATATGGGAAGAAAGTTCTTGAGTCTAAGATAGAAAGAAGATGAAAATGTTTCTAAGTATGAATCCAACATTACAAGGTTATCAATGCATGTTGTGTACTATATACATATTCCAAAGAAAAATATTTTCCATTTATTTTATGGTAATAAACCAATATTATAAAGGGAACTATCCTCCCATGAATTCTCAGCATATGATGATATATTTTCATTTTCTATTAAAACAAAGAAATAATTCTCCAAGTCATATGTATTTGAAGAGATATAAGATAATATTAGGACATTAGATAAAAATAAAGATAAATAGAATTAGGGAATGAAGTATTTTCCAACATGTGACACTTATGGAAGGAAACACCTTAGTTCATGCTTTAAAGGAAAAAAGGTTTCTTTACGTGTGGATAAAAAGGACAACATTCTTGTGATTGAAAGGGAATGAAAGAATATTTATTTGTTTGGTGATTCCATTATAAGGAGATGGGGCACTATGAAAATTTATTCCACTGGTGTTAAGGTATTATTTATCAAAATGAGCTCAGAATCAAGGTCAATATTATTTTATCACTATAGAAAAATTAAAAAAAAAATAGAGTGTTTGGGTTTGGATTCATGTATTATTTTTTAGGAGTATTTTCATCAACAATGTTCTGGTTATAAGAATTATTAAATTTATAAGGATTGTATTGTAAAACTATTTCCTTAAGGATTTGAGATCATATTTTGAATGGTACCAACTACCATGAAAATTGATTCAATGGAATGGTGAACTTACTATAAAACATATGATTATGGGATGATAAACATTAATTTATTCTCTATGTTTAGATAATAATGATAAATCAATATTTATGGGAAATTATTAGGGACCATGAATTTTTTTTAGTGACATGGAGGTTTATGTTATGTTTTTTAGAGTTTTTATTTATGAAATATATTCAACAACCATAGATTTTATATTTGGAATCATGAATGTTTTCATTATGGGTTTATGGTGATCAAGGTATTAAAGTATTTTGAATATAAAATTAAGATCTACTTTATATTTTATTGGGAATGTAATTTTAATTTTGTGACCATCCATTTGAATTTGTTCAAACATATTTTTGAATAGATTTAATGGTGAACTATTTATGGGATGGGTAAAGTTAAACTTTAGGTGTTGTTGGATAACTTTTCTAACCATTTTGGTTTTGTTAAATATAGGATGAATAACTTGTTACTCTTTTATTGATGTTATAATACATTAAAATTTTATTGTATTAGTTCAATAATAAATAAATTGATCTCAGATATTAATTTCTTGTATTAATGAATGAATTGGAAAATAATCGATGCCCAACACAAATATGAAATTATGCCTATGAAATAGATAGATATAAATTATATATATTTTCATATATTATTAATCTATATGGGAAAGTATTTTATCAATTCTAGGAAAAGTATATTTAATCAAAATGTTTATCCTAGTAAATTCAATTATGTTGAACATATTTTATTTAAAATCATCTAATATTTATGGTTTTAAGGTCCTTCACAATCCATTGATCATTCACATTCTTGTGTCTAATATCCTCTCAAATTTTATATAATTATTTATTCTTATTTACCATGTAAATATACTCACTTTTAATACCCCAATACATTACAACTTCTTTATTTTAGAATAAATTTAATTTTTTTGATAGCCTATAATGCACAAAACACAGTTTAGTCGTGCTACGCACACTCAATTTAAAATTGATTTTTTAGAAAATTTTAGAAACTATATTTGAAAAATTAAACATCATTTTTGAAATTTTAATACCAAATTAATCTTAGGGTTATTTCAGGGATTTTTTTTGAATAGTTTCATTTTTCAAATAATTGTGAAAAATACTGAATTTTAAATGCAAATAGCCTTTTTCATTTAAATAATTTAAATTTTTAAATATTATTTTATTTTTTTAATCTAAAATTATATAATTATATATCATTTAGTACCATTAATTTAATTAGAATCATTTTAATATATAATTTTTATATAAGAACATTGTCAATATTTGGACATTTTCTCTTAAAAAACATGTTTTCTCATCATGACTGCAGGATTAATTTTCTGTTATAATTTTTTCATTTATGTGCATTTTTTTTGTAAAATTTATTCTTTATTTGAAATCATAACAATTTATAATTCCTAATAATTTCAACATAATATTTTAAAAAATTAACTAATGAAAAAAACGGTAAAAATTAATTACCACAGTTAAGGTAAAACTGATTTATGAGGGGGTTAATCTGAGAGGATAAGGGTTTAAAAATACCTAAAATTTTTCTAAACACATATTTCATGGACATAGTTCTACATTTATGACATTAGGTTATATTTTTATGAGTTTTTAGGATAATTTTCCAAGAAAGTGGCATATATAATATTTATGTAAAGAATAAGTCAAAAAGGAAACATTCCATTTTTTAAAATATATAATTATTTTGGATAGTTAAAAAATAACATATTTTCTTTTATAAATATTAATTTGAAATATAAATCAGTTTTTTCTATCAGGATATATTATTTGAATTTTTTTAGATGAATTGATTGCTTTAAATTCCTAAGAAACACCAATGTAGTAATTATTTTTTTAATAATAAAATAATAAAATTAAATAAAAAATATTAAAAGTAAATTAAATAAAAGGAATTATTATTTTCCATTAATATATCATGATAAAAAGGTGTAAAATAATAGATTCAAATTCAATCAATATAATTATATATTTTTTTATTTCAAATTAAATGATTAATGTCAAAAATGATATTAATGTTATTTTATAATAAATGATATTTTATTAAATGGGTTAAATTAATAAAAATATATATCTTATGCCAAGTGATTTTTAAATATTAAGAAATATAAATTATGCTTTATTCATGTACTAATTGTAATTTAATAATGAATATATCAACTTTGAAATAGTAAATACTTTATTAGTGCATTTATAGTTAAATGGGTGTTTCTGTGCATTACATACTCTTGTGTTAAAATTAATGTCCAACACACTTTCTATTTATATTTGGTAAATTTAATATCAGATTTATAATCAGTGGGTAAAAATTATATAATAAGGCTCATTTTATTTTAGGATTTATGTAAACATCACCTAGGTTAAAATATAAGTTTCTGTTGTGAAAAAACAAAATAGTAAAAATAAGGAAACATATAAGAAAAAGAAAAAATGTTTGAAACATGTGGTTCATTATGTGGAATACTTTTTTATAGATATAATAATATATACAATCCTTTATGTATCAGTTTTTTATCCACTTTATGTAGGAGATACCTCCTAATATTTAATAATTATTGTTTTTTATAAAATACCACTCATCATCTACTATAAAAGGGAACTCACTCTACTATATTCTTGAAACATTCAAAAACATTGGTTCAAAAACAAACTCTAAAAATCACTTCCCAACATCCTAAAAAATCTTATAAGCCTTATTTTAGTCATTAATAAAACATGTGAAGAATTTAGTATAAACCTAATGAGGATACAAGATTAAGAGGTAGTTTTCTTCAAGGATCATCTTTATTTTATTTATTTCTCCACCACCTTAAATTCATATTAAACCATTTTGATATAAGAATATAAGTATAATACAAAAACATAGATGTTTTTATAATATTTTTATTACCTATAACCATTTCCACTTCCATCCAATTGGTTACGAAATCATGATTCATTTTTATGACAGACTACCACCTCACGAACCAATGTCATTCTTTTTTCCCTTACCATATTTCAGGATTGGGTATGATTGGGGATATAAAGTATATATATGATAATTATATAATATTTTTTACTTCTGTATATATATGTTTTTCATTCCATTCCATATGACATACGATAACATCGCTTGTGTGTACAATAGATATTACCACCTCGTGAAGTGATGTGAATCTTCTTTCACTAACACTTCACATGGATGGTGATAAAGAAAAGTTTAATTATCATATATTCTATACATGAAATAATTATGATATTAATGAAATATTTATTATTATTTTAAGATAATATATCATTTTATTTCTTACCCTTTCACTCACTTAATGATGATAACATCATTCATTTACGTGTGGACTACTGCCTTCACGTAGCGACGTGACTCTCTTTTCATCCCCACACCACATGGAATGATATATATAAGTATATAATATGGTGAAAATGATATGATTATAATTATTTAAGGATTATATATTACTTACCTTATCTTCATAATGTTCACTAGAAAATGGAAAACATTTCTTAAGCCTAAGTAAAACATATCATCTCCACAGCCGTAACATACTTCATAATTCATAAAAATAATTAATAATTTATTTAAACGTAAAATTTATGTAAAAATATGGTAGTTTTTTCATGATTATTTTTATATAGATAATGAAACTATATAATATTCATAATAAATAGAACATTCATAACAAAGAGTGAATGATAAAAAAAGGTGATTAACACCAGAAACAATCAGAATAATGATATATTATTTTCAAACGGGTTATAAAATGTTATAAAAGTATTATACATGATTTTATAAATATTATTATGGTTTATATAAAAATAAATTAATTCTTAAAACCATTATAATGTTTGTTAAATAATGTTTAACTAAAAGAAATCATGAATTAATGGATTTCGTCTATTTTCAATCCATTGACACTAATTTATTATTATTCCCCAATTAACTTTTAAATGTCATATATATTATCCATATTACATTTAATATCAAGATTAATTCATAATTAATATTATTTTATGTTTCAAATTGAATAATTTAAATCAAAGGAGATATTAACTCGAAATTACCAAGTGGTAAAAGTTATGGTACAATCTCACCTTCTTTTGTGATTGTTAGCTTTCTGTTGATATAATCACTTTATCATAATAATTTTTCATTAGAAATTAAATTTAAATTAAATATCTATATTATTTCATTATTTTTAATATTTTTTCATAAACTGTGCTCCATTTTTACATATGGTTTTTACATTGAATGTTATTTGAATAACTGGGAAAATATTGATCAATCTTTATCCTTTACTCAATACAAATATTTGATGATAAGGATCGTTTTTCATGATTTAAATTTACCATTCAGTATATTTAGTATTATTTTTAGATTAATATTTGTGTGATTTCCATTATATATAGCCCCTAAATGCATCAACATGTATCACGAATAAAAATTAGTTTCTCAAACCCTATACATTTGTAACTAGTTGTTTTGAACTATCTTTGGGGATAGATTTTGACATTAGTGATATAGTTAGAAAAAACATATTGGTTTATACCCAGTATTTTTAAACTATCTTAAGGAAATATCTTTAGGAGAGAGATATAGATTTTAAATCTGTATCGGTTTATACTCAGGAGTTTTAAACTATCTTGAGTATATATCTTGACGGTAAAGGTATCATGTGCCTAGGAAAAATGATGCATAATAATTAATAATTGTGTTCATTAATAAATTATTTATTATTATCACTGATATTTTTATAATGATATTATCTTTGAATTCATTTCATTCTCTGTTAACTGACTAAATGGCATGAGTTTCTAGTTATTTACCATGTCATATTGATTATTCCTTATTTATTAATGTAGTGAAGTTATTTAAATGGAATGAATGTTAAATTATTTATCTTTAAATATTTATTATTATTTTTTGATTAATTATAGATTGAACTATATTTAACTCTTACTGATCATTTTTTCTCACCTTTATTTTGTTTCATTTCCACTGGATATAAAGAATAAATATTTGAATGAGTTCTCGTTGTGTCTGCATAATTAATTTTAAATTAAAATTTTCAAGTTATGTAAATTTAATTGTGAAAAAATTAATTAAATTATTGTAATAATAATAATTTATATCACCCAATAAGGTCATATTATTTTTTACCATAATTAATAAAAATAACTGTAAAAATTATTTACCACAATTATGGTAAAATTTGATTTACCGAGGGTTAAACTAAGAATATAAATACTAAAAATGACCCAATACTTATAAAATGTTAATTTTACATACATATATCTAAATTATAACTTCTAGGTTTGATAATGTACCATTTTTTAGCCTTTTATCATATGAAAACCTAGGTATACCTTTATCCATTCAAAAAATACATTTGGGCCCCTCACATTAGTTATAATTGGCTACCCACTATTTTATTCTATTAACACTTCCAAAACCCATTGCTTCATCAAATAACCACAAAAATCACTTACTTAATTCCCTAATATAATCAGATAATACTTATTTTTTCATAAATCCATCCTAAGAAAAATTTTGTGGTAAACCAAAAGGAATTTTATGAAAAGGATGTAACGTTCTTCAATAAGCATTTTTATTTTATTTCTTTCTAAACATTAATAAATTATTATTAAACCATTTTAGTATAAAAAATCACTATATTAAAATAATTATATGTTTTTATGTTAGTTTAATGACATAAAACCAAATCCACTTCCATCAAGTGGGTTACGAAATCATCATTCGTGTGCACAACAAATTACTACCTCGCGAACCAAAGTCATTCATTTTATATCACCATCACTAAAGGCTAGATGTAATGATGGAATTAACCAATTTATATAATATTTATGATTTTATTATACTTGTTGTATTATCTTAACATATTTAAATTCTTACTTTCTACTCTATGAGGGATACAAAAATTTCACTCCTATGTACGACAGACTACCAACTCACGATGTGGTGAGATTTATTTTCTGCTTACACATTACATGGAATTTAGTTAGGTTATAAGTAAATGAACATATAATATATTTTTTTTAAAACCATACATCATGATATATAATATGACATATAACTTCTTACCTTTCATTCCATTAGAAAATAATAATGTCACTCGTGTGTATGGGTGGACTACGCCTCCACATAGCAATATGAAATGTTTTTCATTCAATTTTTACATTGGTGGTAATAAGTATGGATTTTTAAATATATATGAAATATATGTATATATATATAACATAATAATTTTTCAATAAATTTTAATTGATATTTATTTTACTTTAAATTCATATGTTGATAAAAAAGGACACAACAGTCATGCATACGTTCGACCAACTCTCTCCATGAATAGCGTAATTCATTTTCAATCACTAACTTTTATAGATTACTATAAATAAATATATATTTAATATATGTTATATTTATATAATGGTTAAAATTATGGAGATAATTTAACTAATATAAAATTAAAAAGACCAAAATTACCTAACCAAAACATTAAAGAGAAACAAAGTAATTACTACATATAATAATGATTAAAACAAATAACATCTAATGAAAAAGTGATAAGATATAATAATTAAAAAATATATGGTATGAAATATTTAATTATTGTTCTTTAATGGATTTTTAATAAACCTATATTTATTATATAGGATTCTTGGTCACATAGGATGATGTAAATCAACTGGTAAGGGTTTCTTGTCTCACTTTTACATCAATGGCACATACGCCATATTAACCACTTATTCCTTTTTTGTGGGGTATATAATTAAAATATTTATATGTTATGTCCTGAATATATTTATATTCATTGTATTTAATATTTCATTTTAATTTATCTATTTCATGTGGATTATGATTCAAAAGTTACCAAAGTGGTAAGGGCTTATTTCACAATCTCATCATTATTCAGGATTTTTTTAAGCCTCCATTGAAGGAATTAATTTATATTTCTATCTCAAAAATAATATAATTGATTATATTAGTAATTGATGTAATTATTTATGTAATATTAACATTTTCCACTCTTTATAACTTCAAATTATTGAGAAAATAGTTTCCATAAAATCTAACTTTATTTCTCTCTTCGCTCAGAAATTCTTTTTTATCAATACACATGTTTTTATAAAAATGGTTTCAAAAATACTTTTAACCTTTTAAAAATTATTTATTAATAAATTTTATTCACATTTTAAAATTTTTTAATATTCCTTAAATGAATATTCATGTTTTTTTTCAAAACAAATCATGTTTGGTTTTACTAAAAATTTGAAAGGAATCTTTGTTTTAATGTGTAAGGAGTGAAATGAATTTTCTAATTTCATAAACATTCAATTTTTTAATGAATGAGTTACTTGTTTTAAATTTTTATTTTTAATGAATTTTTTTTTTAAAAATGTTTTGAGAACAATTTATTTTAAATGGTTATTTTCAAATTATAAAGGTTATTTCCCTCAAAAAAATTTAAGGGCATTTTCACTGTATTTATATTCAAAAACGAAATCAAAACTGTAATTTAATAATGACACCCTTAGGATATTTTTAATTGATATCGTAATTATTATATCTCTAAATGGTTTATAATGAATTTCACTAGGGACGTACAATTTTATTACCATTGATCATTTTACTCTGGATGGTTTGTTAATATGTTTATTAGTTGGAGTAAGTATTAGAATTTAATATGTTATTTTCTAAAAATAAATGTCCATGTAGATTATATTTCACCCTAATAATATGAGGAATTCATTGGAGTTATTAAGTGAGGGATATGTCCTTCTATATCCCCTCAATGAATCAGTAGGGCTCACAAGACAAACTAGATTGGGTTTTGGCTAAGGCCTTACCCATTTATTTATATATGTTTTAATTGGTCATTGACGATATGTTTCAAGAGTTAGTCATTATGAAATCCTTCATTGTGATTTTAGTTATTGATATTCCATGTGATTATTTTATTAGTTTGATTATCCATTATTATGTGTTTAGGATCATGATATAATTTAAATGGCGTTATTTGATCATCATTTATTCATTACATATTATGATTAGGTTATTTATTAAATGTAATAAGTTTTAGTTATTTACCATTCCATATTGATTTTGTCTTTTTAATTCCTTGATTCCATTGTATGATTTCCCTTACTAGACATCTAAGATCATCCCACTCTTAGGAATTATTTTCCTTAGGATTCTAGGAAGTGTTTTTTGTTTAATATGTAGGGATACGTTGTGAGGAATAATGGAGTTCTCAAATAAAATACATGATATATTTTATTATTTCAATTGTAAGAATAATTTCAATTTTATATCAATTTTATAAATACTATTAAACTATTTGGTTCTTTGGGGTGTGATTCCCTTTATCTTATGACAATGTAATAAAGCAACCACCTACTCTGGGATACTGGGGTCGAGGTTACAACAATTTTACATTATGTATTTTGTTATGAAATATTATGATTCCTTGATATATGATTAATTGTCTTTGAGTGATTATATATTAATTTCTTAAGATATGATCATGTTATCATACAATTATACTAAACATATTCCCAAGGATGAACATTAATTGATATCTCCTGTGATTTTAATTATTGAGGATATTATATTAAACTTTCTATATTTCCGTTACCAATATTGTGTAGAAAGGTTTTATGTAGGGTATATTTAAGAATTGGGTTATGTGATAAGAACATTGTTGGAGATGTTGATGATTTTTTATGAAGTTGATTATGTATCATGTATCTAAAGACAATAAAACATTATAATTCTTGGGAATGAATTATTATGAGATATATTAAATATCCATATAAATTTAAGTAATATTTATATATGTAATGTTTGGGCCACCTATATTGGTATTAGAGATGGATTAAGTAATTTACTATGGTTTGGATTTGAGATCAATGGTGGATAACCTAGGAACAAATTTATGTGTAGGATAACATATTGATCTTTTTGTGAAGTACAGATTATGTGTTTTCATAGTACTAGAGTCCTTATATTGATAATTTTTGTGTAATAGATAAACCTAGTGTAAAATACCCCAAAAATGGTTGATTGAGAATAAAAATTATCTTCCCTCAATGCATAATGATTGAACCTAAGACTATAGACTAGGCTAGAAAATCTCAGGAGATATACATTGGTTAAATAACATTATTTTTTTGAACCATTATGGTCAATGAGGGGAGAGAATCTATGACATATTATGATAAAACATAGTGATATGAGATAAACATAAAGTGTCATGGGTTGAAATAATGTTCCATAATTTAGGAAATCATAAAAAATATTTTCATAATAATATGATGGATTACATTAATTATTGAGGATTCATACTCACTCTAATATTTTTCTTAGTTAATTCCTATAACTAGGGGGAAAGTTAATAAAGGGTGTGAAGGAAAATGTAGTGGTTTTCAAAATTAAAAACTAACTGAGATAGTAGAAAAAGTGAAAAATTATATGGTTATTCTTAACCAGATATCAATGTTTATGATTAAAAACTTGATCCTAGGTCAATTTCTAAAAACACCATAAAGAGAGAAATAGAGTTTTTTTGGAAACTTTATGTGATAAAGACTATATAGGGAACATTATTCATCTTCCTATATGTCAAAATTGTGGGAAGACACACCCAAGTGGAATTTACCAAATTAAAAAGAGGTTCTATTATGTATGTAAAAGAAGGACATAGAGAAAATAATTTACTAGTAAAAGGGAAAATTTTAATAGGGATAAATAAATTTCATCCTAATACAACAATAATTTTCAATGAATTAGGTGTGGTGAACTTTAGAACTATTTGAGTAATCAAGTTAAACTGATGAAAAAATATTAGACTAGGGAAGGTCTTATGCTTTATTAGTTACTGATGTGGACAATGACTATAAAGAAACACTTATCCTATTTTCTAGATTTGGGGTTGTCATGTTAATGTTTATAAGAATGTTCACTATGAAAATATTAACATTATTAATTTAGATAAATTTTATGTGATTTTGATAATTTATTACCTCTCTCTATATAGATCCCATAACAATTCTTGTGTAAGGGAAGTTTCATAAGATATTTTTAATTAGAATATAATAATATTTCGATTAGAAGAATTAAATGAATATCCAATTAAAATTACTTACATTTCAGGGTTCAGACTACTTTAACACCTTTATATTTTTTAATGTATTTATTTAAAAAAAATTAATTAATGTTATAACTTGTGTTATATAAAACACCAAGTTAAAATGAACTGTGATATATAATAAAAATATTATTATTTAATGTGGTTGTTATAACCTAGTAATTGAATTGACCGGTATGAATGTGAGTAATCACATTATTAAAATTATTTATAATGTTCCTACTAAAAAATAATTTATTGACAAATTCTTAGTAAATAAGCACTCAATGTTTATTTATGTCATTTTATGCTTTAAAAATGAATTTCCATTAAAAATGAATTAATTGAATATTTTGAGTGGAAATTATAATTAAATTTTTCCAATTTTATAAATTGTATTTTCTAATATTAAAACAATTTTTGAACTCAGAATATCATAATTATTATAGAGTGAAATTTTGGATTTTTTTGAAATCTTTTATTTTTCATTGAATAGCGAAAATTACTAATTTTTCAAATACTATCGTTTTTTAATTAAATAATTAATTTAAAATCCCCAATATATTTTGGATATGGTATTTGATCTATATATGATCTATTTTATTTATATTAGTTCAATTAATTCCATACAAATTATAGAAATTCATAATTTTGATATAAGTTATTTTTTATGCTTAAACCTCATTTGTATGATAACTTTTTTTCATTTTGATTTACACATTTATTTAGAAATTTATTTCTACCACATATAGAATTTTAATCTTTAAAATTTGATACCATATTTTTAATTAGTTTTTCAAATTTATTTTATAGGTCCCCTTTTTATTTTTTTTCATTATGACTATTAATATGGGAAAATATATGTCCCCATGGTAAGGGTAAAATGAGTAAAATATTGTTGAAAAATAGTTTTAAGGTATTAAATTATATCTATCACTTGAATATATCCTATTGAATGTGTGGGATTCAGACATTTCCATAATGTTCTTGAATATATGGCCATATCGAGCAATTTTTCTTTGATTATGACCATTATATTCTTTAAGAAAATTATAAATACAAAATTTCACTCACTTGAAATTAATATATCATTAAATTTTTTATAAGAAAAAATTAAAAATATTTAATTATAAATTTCTATTTTAATAGTGGATAATTATTTTATTGTGGTAATTTATTTTTAATTTTTAGTGAATGTGTAATTACCATAAATGCTTATGCAATATTGGCACAATATTTATTTAATTAATAGGAAAATAAAATAAATGATATTAAAAATATTTAAAAAAAATTACAATTTGGGATAATTATTGAGTTCCATAATTGTTTTTGAAAAATATAACTTATTATTAATATATTAAAAGTTAATAATTTAATTCCTTGTTCTTATTTATGTATTTAATGAAAAATAAAAAATATTTTGTCAAAAATAACCTTCCTGATATTTTATGAAAATAATATTCTATTAAATTACTATAAAATCATAAAATTAATGTAAAAGGTTAGGGTTAATAATATATAGTCAAAAATGTTATCCCTTATCCATTTATGAGTCAATTTCCATATTATAAGTAAAACTATAAACCATTAATATTGAAAAATTTGTTACCACGGTTTAGTTTAATATTGGTTAACAAATGGGTTAAAACAAATAATACGGTTTAAAATAATATCTAAACCTATAAAAATTTGAATGGATATCTGAATTAATACTGTTTACCCCTCACTTCTAATGATTTTCATTTTTTAACCATTTTACATGAGTTAGACACATATTATATTTTAATTTTCCATGTAATTCCAAAATGAAATTAATGATATTTTATAATCCTAAATATTTTATTAAATGGGTTAAAATTCATGAAAATATTATATTTCCCCAAGTCAATATAATATGGTCTTGTATATATAAAATTTTCCCTTTTTCATTCATTTATCTTTTTATAGTTACATTCTTGAAACATAAAGAGTAAGAACAATTAATGTCATGGTAATTATCAAAAATTTTAATAGGGGGGGGAAAAGACATATGGTTGAAAACATCGCCTAAACTTGTCCAAATTTTATTAGATGATATTATTTCAACCCATACTCATATTATTTTTTCTTATAAAAATTTGATCCATTTTTCAATTAAAATTTATTTATATTAATTTAATAAGTTATGTGATTCCAAGAGTGCCCCTCACCTAAATTATAAAAGGACACCACTTCACTCTTTTCATTATATGATATTGAAAAATATAGATTGAATAAATCTCAAAATATTAACATAAAAATCCCTATAAACAATTTAGAGGTTTTGGTCCTATTAAAACACCACTACAGTTGTCCTTAAAAAGGCATCTAAATAAAGTCTATCAAATAAGAGGTAGTCCTCTTTACCAACTATTTCAAGAGTTTTTTATATTCTACTTAATTTAAATCTATTTTTTAAACATTAAATAATAAATATAATATAATAAATATACTATGATATGATTACGATTATGTGAAAACCATTTTTTCCCTTTTCCACCTTATGTCATGTGAAAACATCGCTTGTGTGTACATAGGGCTTACCATCTGTAAGTATCGATGTAATTCATTTTTACCCACCACATTATTTGGATAGGTAAAAATACGTAACTATTGATTATATATTACTTTTATGTTATAATTATTCTAATATAGTTATAATATCATGTCTATATTCTTAGATTCCAATCAGTTGGAAAACGATAACATCACTCATGCGTTTGTGTGGACAACCACCTCCATGAAGCAATGTGTTCAGTTTTTAATTTCCACCTTACATGGAAAGTTATAAGGATAGATATAATGAATATATATATATATATATATGTTTGTGTGTGTGTGTGTGTGAAAAAAAAAGCATCCAATATGGGTGATTTATAATTTACCTTTCTATTATTCCATCCTTTTAAAAGTTAAAACAACATGCATGTGAACGTACAGCCTATCGTCTCCATGATCGGTGTAATTTATTTTTCCTTCATAATATTTAATCAAGGAATATAAAAATGTACATAATTAATATATATATATATATATATCTGTGTTTGTGTGTGTTTTTGGGGTATTTATATCATGATTAATATTATATAGATTATGGAACCATGATCAAAATACCTAGACTGGAACTACCGAATTGAATCTTCCTAGAAAAACGAAAGAGTTAACACTCAAAAACAATGATTTAATGTAATTATTAATAAATTGGTATTAAAATATTATAAGTGGATAATGTATTATATTGTAAATATTAACATGGTTCTATTTTATATTAACAATAAGTTTAAAAACACATTATATAAGGTCAATTCATGTTCAATAATTTTGTAACATGAGGTAAGGGATTTCACCTCATTTTTTTCATCAAGGTGTATTAAATAATTATGTTATTATGTTATTATATATGTTTTATATATTTACCTTTTAAATGTAATATCATTAATACTTCATACATCATGGTATTCTATGTTTCAATTCCAATTATTTCATTCAATGGGGTTTCACTTGTAAATTACAACTAGTAAGGGTTTTTAACTAACTTTCCTTTCAATGGGTCATACTTCAACATTATTTATGATGTTATGCCATGATGTTTTGTGAAATTTCATTTAATTGTAATATTTTTTATTTTGACTTTTTTTTATTTACATTTTTCTTACATAATCACTTCATTGATTAATTCTCACGTCGATGATATGATCTTTGTAATGGATTATTTCAAAATCTAATCATTTTAAGAGATTTATTATATTTAAATCACTATTGTGGAAATTATATAATATGATATCTTACACAATATATATATAATTATCCTATATTTATTTCAATTAAATTGTGTTTCCCTTTCATTTTCCTCTTTTAAGTACTCAAGTGACCTAATGAATGTTTTTAAGAAATTTGATATTATTTTATATTCTATCAAGAATCATCTTCTTGCATGTCAATGTTTTCAATAAAAAAATTTCAAGAAAGTTTTAACTACTCTATTTTGATTTATTAAATTCATTTTTACACATGTTTGACATTATATAAAATTTATTCAAACGAATTATATTTTCATTTTCTCAATAAAGTACATTTTGGATTTTATCAAAAATGTGAAAGAAACATATGTTTTAATATAATCATAATGAATAAAATTTTCTACCTTCCAGAACTCCCAATGTTTTAAATATTTATTTACAAGGTTACATTATTAGTTTCAAAGAAAATATTTATCCTAGTATTCGGGAATTTATTTAAAGTTAATTTCTATGTTGAAATGGTATTTTCCTTAAGAATTTTTTTAATGAAATTTTAATAATATTCTGATTCCTCAATGAAAGAAACGATGGATTTTAAGTATTCTCCACTAAGGATATATTTTAATGATAGTATGCATATTATTTTTATGAATGGTTTATGATCATAATAACTGGGAATGTATTGAAACAATTTATACAATTTTTCCCAATATGGATTGTTTTTTATTATTAAGACATGTTGATTAAGTTTTATATTTTATTCATATGAGTAATGAATTAGACTTATTAAGTAAAGGGTGCGTATGAGTTATATATTTTCCCTTAATGAATTGGTTATTTTCATAAGACAATCATTTTGGGTATTTGGACATAGCCTTACTCATTTATGTCAGAAATATTTGCATGAAACATTGATGGTATGTTTCTGATGTCTGGGAATGAGACCTCAGCAGTAATATTTAAATATATGGAATTACGCATTCCATGAATATAAAATAAGTTATATATGTGCATGAGTTTATCTTTATTTGTTATAATATCAAAGGATATGTCTCAAGATCATGTGATTATTTATATGAAATTATTTAATCATCATTTCTTCATGTCATATTATTCTTTATGCCCATGTTATCAATTCAATAGATTGAATGTTTAGTAATTTACCTTTCTATATTGACTAAGACTTATCTTATCATGATAGGCTCCACTATACCAAACCATTAATGGGTATTTGAACTAATCCTTTTTTTTGTTTACATTCACCTGATGTGAAGAAGGAATCTTTGAATTAGTTCAAGGATTCATAATAAATACTTTCACTATGTTTTATGTTTCTTCTAATGTAAAATTTGATGCATGTTTGTATTTGGTTTACTAAGACAACTAAAATATTTGGTTCTTTAGGATTTGATCACAAGGTTTTTATTCCAATGTAATAAAGTAACCATCATATCTATGCTACTAGGGTTGGGGTCATTACAGTTTGTTTCAGAGGAACTGTTGTATAAACATTTGGAAATAGTTTTTGGAAAATACAGATTAAGGAACATGTATCCCTATGAAATACATTGAGGATATATCTAGTCATAGAATAATATCATAAAACATTTAGAAAGATAGATACTAAAAATATATTCATATCTAGATTCAAAAAGTGAATTTTGTTTAGTACTGATTCATATAGGGGTAAAAACCCCAAAAATAGTTGGTCAAATATATATTGGCCAACATTCTGATGCTCGATGAGTGTTCATTGAACACACACCTGGTTTGAAACTCGCTTCAGATATTCATTGGTTAATTCACATTTTTATTATGAACTATTATATGGTTGATATAATAGAGCCGATGGAAACTTTTAGTATTCATAGTCATATCGGACAAACCTAAAGGGTCTTAGGTTGATAATTCAAAGGTTAATAGTAAGAATAAAAGTATATATACCCCATTTAATGTTTTATGTTATGATAGTTTCACATGATTAAGTATATTTTGGTAGAAATTAATGGGAATACAAACCTTTAGTTTAACATATTTTTTAATGAAATATGTATTTGAAGAATATTGATTTAACATTTTTTTATATAAGTTTAATGTTATTAATAACCTTTAGGGATAATATAATCATTGATATTGAAGTAATTATTGATGATTGTGATTAAAGATATATTAAATTTTGGGAATATATAGTATAGATAACAATAGGATTGAAAAGTGATTTGGTGAATGGGTGATTAGTGTTAAGTATACTAGATTTGGAATATTATACGATTAAGGTAAATATGATTTGAGGCAAGAATAATGGGATAATATATTGAATAAAGTTTCATTTTATTGTGGATATATGGTGATTTAACATATTTATAGAAATGATTAGTATATTTTGTGGATTTTATGATAAGGTTATATATAGTTTTATTATATTCCCTTATAATGGATTTATATTACATCGAAATAATAGTAAGGTTGATCTTGAACACAAATATATGTTCAAATATTTCATATTTTTGGGAATTAAATTTTTTCAGACATGGTTGTAATTTATGCTATGTAAAAGCTGAATATTCGTAAAAAAATTAACTGGATTCATGATTTAGAGTTTGGAGTAGTAAATTTTGAATTAAAAATATGGAGGCATTATCTTTATGGAGAATATATATATATATATATATTCATATCATTAATTATTGATGTATAAATTAACACATTAAGAGTTATATATTCACTAAAGGAGATGGTTGGGGTTGTTTATAAATTATGACTATTCAATACCTTACTACCATGAAAAAATGAACAAGGTTGTTGATGTACTAAGTTAGAAGGAATTTGATAGTTTATACTTGATAATTATTGAAAGATAATAAATATTTGTGGATTTTTATAAGATGGGTCATAAAATAATGAGAAAATATGGAATAAAACATAATTATCATATGAATGTTCAACCATCCATCCATATGAGGATTAAATTGGAACAAAGGGAATATATTGAAATATAGAAGATGGTGTCTAGTGTTCCTACATTAAATCATGATTATGGTGTAATGAGAATGTTCAAAAACCAAGTATGAGTCCCATGAAAAATGGATTTGAATATTGAGTTTTTGGATGAAACTCTTTGTTCACCATTATTTATTTGTACTAGAAGTATGGTGATGCGATGTTATCTGAAAGGGTATTTTTGGTGGGACAACCTAAAAAAGGATAATGTAAAGTATGTTTTATGATGCATGGTATATTAGTAATTTATTTTTATGAAAAATAATATTATGTCGATTTCATAACCATTTCCCATAAAAAATAGAAATGAAAAAACATCACTATTCATTTAGTCATCAGACAGCTCATAAATTTTAAAGGACATAATTCAATTTTGGTTATAGTAAATCCCTCTAGAGAGATAAAACATTTCATTCTAATCAAGTAATAATTATATATTGATTATATTTACATCATATAAATTAAGTGACTGTTAATCTTTCATACTGTACAACATTCTATTGTATCTTGTTGGGATCTGAGTTTTACCTCAATGTTCTAGAGAAGTCATCAGTAATAATTGAATAAAATTTTGAAATTATTCACTTTATATCATACTATGATAGATTTTTATTCTGATAGTACCATTAAAACTCTAAAATATATGTGCATATCTTGTTATATGGATTTTAAATTTTGTTGAGTACAACACATTTCTATAGTCATGTTTTTTGTATAAATAGATTTCACTCAAGCATTCATATGGATCCTTATGAATCCCATTATTGATGAAAGTTTAGAACACTATTTTGATGGGATAATGTTAGAGAATATAATCTATTAAAACCTATTATTTATGACTAAATAGAAGATAAAGTTTGAGTAATTTAGCTATAAATTAAGAAAATATAGATTTAACAGGATTGTTTTTCAAGATGTTTTTATTGAGATCATTAGTTCAATGTTGGTGATAAGGTATTCTTCAAAATACCCCTATGAAGGAAGGTTCTGAAATTTTGAAATTATTCAATGTTGAGGTATAGATATATCAGTCCATTTTAGATTATTTACCATATCATGATTTTATATTATCACTTGTCTCTTCTACAAAATATAAATTATGTTCTTGATTTGTTCTATGCGTCCTTAATGTGGAAGTAAAAAATGTATTCTTTCACATTTGTTGAACTTTGAGTTCATACTAAAGGTTCATGATCCCTCTTATGAGGAACCTTTTTTGGTTTCTAGAAATAAATAAGAGTGTGTTATGGAATAAGGCTACTCACATTGTAAAATATTTTTTGTGGGACAATAAATTTAAGGAAGCTACACATGAACTTGTTTATGTGATGAAATAGAAGTATCATCATTTTTGGTACCATAATGATTGAATTTTGAGGGATAAATTATTAGAATCATTTTATAAATTTATTAAATTTTATTTTAGGAAATATATCTCTTTATATATTTTTGATGTCTTTGACATTTTTCATTACATGTAACCCTATGTTTGAGAGAAGTGAAATATACTATAGATATATTAATATCAAATTTTAAAATTATCAGCTAGATATTGGAATAGAATATATTAATTTGACTTAATTTATTAGTAAAATTTATTTTTTTCACATTTGTAAAATGAATTCGTTGGTCATTAACTACTTTGATCTGAAGACAATTGTATTTTAACTTAAATAAATTTTTTTATAAAAAAATCCATTTATTCATGATTTTTTTATTACAATAAATTAAATTATTCAATATTATTTAATTATATTAATTAAATTAGAACATAATATATTTAATAAAATATTTTAACATTCATATAATAGTTTTTACTATGAAATAAATAAAAATAAATTCATTTTTACTATTAAAAAATATTTTTTTAAATGGTGTTCATTGCGTTTTTCACTAATATTTTAAAATGAATTTATTACACATATTGAAATTGAATATCATAAAATTTATTCCCAATTTTGATCTAGGGTAATTAATATTATTCAATGACCTCAGCCTAACATTTGGACATATTGAACAGTTGCCATAGTAAATTGCGTGTTGTCATGGTAAGGGTTAAAAGGGTTAAGAGTGGGGTTAATCTAAGAGATAAGGTTTAGAACATAAAAAATAAATTTTTAAAGTTTATGGGATAACTTTATTTATAAATTATCCTCATTACCATAGATTATTTTTCATTTTGGTTTCCACAAGACTTGAGTAAGACATATACTACATTTTAAACTTTCGAGTGTTTAAAAGTTTAAAACCCACGTCACTTATAAGAGGAAAACTTATCTACTCTCTCCTAAAAACCACATTATCCATTTAGATAGAAAAATATAATCCCAAATACTCTCCCAAAATCTTTATAGATAACCTTTATTTTCTTATCATCCCATAATACCCATTAATGAGTCCTTAAGGTGATTTTTAATAGATGATACTAAAGGAAGAGGTATTTATTATTAACAATCCTTTTCACATTTCATTCTTCTTTAACTTATTAAAAACTTTTATAAACAACTTAACATGATGGAATAATTATCATAAATATGATTATATTTTTATTTTTTTATTATAACCACTTTCGATCTCCTTCCCATAAATTCGAAAATGATAACTTCACTTGTGCGTACTTGTGTACTGCCACCACCCTGAAGTTATATTACTCATTTTTCATTCAATATTTACAAAACTAGCCCTAATGAGAGATTTAATAAATATATTTGATATTTATGGAATAATAATGACTCATTAATTGTTTGAAATTATATAATTTTCATTCATTCCATCCATCAAAGTGGGAAACATCACTCATGTGTATTTAGGAACTACCATCCCCCCAAGGGATGTAATTTCCATTTAATCACCTCTATATTTAAATTTTTATAAAAGTGTATATAATAAAAAAAATATGATAATTTATAAATAATTTATATTATATAGATGATGAAACCACGACCAAAGAATAAGTAATGGAATATTTTATATGAAACTCACATGGAAAACTGGACAATTTTTCGAAAATATTCATTTTAAAGATGAATTGTTAATAAAAGGATATTTAGTAATTAGACAATAATGATGCAAGTTAATTAAGTATTAATATGGTACTATAATTTATTTATAATTAAAAAATATATAATATAAATTTGGTTAGAATTCATATGAATCAAGATGAAACTTGAGGTAAGAATTTAGGTCACAATCTCATTTATTTTTGGGAATATATATACTAAATTTTTGTTAAGATAAATTATGTGATTATTTTCCATTAAAATCCATATATTTTCTACTCTTATGGTTATTCCTATAATTTTAAAATTATATTTCAATTTTCCAAAAATATTTACATAAAATTTTCAAGAAAATAGTTTTAGGAAAGTGAAACCTTATTTTCTCTTCAATCGTAGAAATTTTTCTTCCATGTCCACTGTATTAAAATTTCTTTATAGTGGTTTTTAGGTATTAATTAAGTTTTTATAAGGTCATTTAAACTATGATGAAAATTATTATATATTTTTTAAAAGGAATATTTCTTAGAAATCTTTCATAAAAATTCTTTATTAACTTTTTCAAAATGTTTGGAAATAATATTCTATATTATTATATACTACTTGAATGAATATTCCCTCCATTATAATTTTAGTTTCATTGGTGATTACCCTAAATTTTCTCTTGATTGTTTTCCTTGATATTTTTTTTCTCAATATTCTGATAATTTCTTTTTTTATAGATACCGAATGAATAGGTTATTTTCCTGGTTTTTAAAGAAATGATCAAATGAAATTATAAAGGTATATTTCATATTTTTCAACATCGCTTATGCACTTATATTCTTAATTAGGGATATGATCTTATGAAACCATCCAAATTCTTTCTACATGTGTCTTATTATGATTATGATTTAAGGGTGACTCTATGAAACCAGTTTCATTCCCATGGGATGATTCAGTTATGACTAACTCTTAATAAACCTTCTTTATTTTCCTCATGTAACATTTTCATGAAATAATATAATTCTTATAAAACCTATTTCCTTTATATGGGTGATGATATGATAAATTTTATAACGTGTAATGATCTTATGTCACACATATATACGGTTTCAATTATGTGATGGGTGGTCCTAGAATTATATATTCCCCAAATACATAGGGTAAATATTGATATCTTACAAGATAATATGGACTGTAATGGGAAATTCACACAGTCAAATATGGGATCTTTATATTATGATAGTCTTAGGAGTGAACCTTAACTAAAAAATGGAGGAATGGAGTGTGAAAAAAATTCACCATGATAGTCTTGATAGTGGGCCTTGTCTATGGATATGATTTTATATTCATATGTTTAATCCATGAACAAAAGTCTTATTTTTCTGATATGTTTTTAGAGATAATGAATGATTATTGATAGTTCCAAACTCTTATAAAAATGTCTTCTATTTTAATAAAGTATCATTCTGTGATTCATTATTAAAGATCATTGAATTATTGGGTATGGATTTCATATGTTATGATCACATTCTCATTCCATTATACTTATTTTATGCTCACAAAAGATCATTGGTTGATATTTTCTTTGATTACCCATAGTGATCATCCGATATCACTCTTTCTTATTTTTAATTTTTTCAGGCTATGAATATATATTTTATTTAGGGTATATGAAATTAATTTACTATGTGAGAAAAAAAATTAGAGATTATGAAGATCATTCATGAAATAAGTTTATTATGAATCTATTCTCTAAATATGCTAAACATCTATATTCCATGGGATTTTTTTAAGAAGTAATGAATAATTATATCCAATTATTTCATATTTATGAATGTAGTGTTTGGTTCACCATAAAATATATATTACAGGAAAATTTTCTTTATGCCCTACCCCAATATCATTAATTAATTAGAAGGTTACCTGGATCACTTATATGCCTCCTATAATAAATCATTTTTTCAAAATGAAAAAAATAAAATTCATTACAGTTCATGATAAAACTCCAATACATTAATTATTCCCATTAGTGATTAGTGTGCATTCTCTTAAAATATGTTATATTGAGAAATATCATACTTTATCAACATAATATAACAATAAATATATTGAACAATATCATAGTCAAGCAGATGATAAAAGTCCCTCTAAAAGATTTATAGTAATTGTATATTATAATGAAACACTTATTGATTACTCTTATGTCAACTAAAACTTACACTTCACATATGTATATGAGAACAGGTTTCCTGCGGTATAGAAATCAATGATCATTGTGGATACTAAATGTGTAAAGACCTGGAATTTCCATGTAAATTCTTTTTTAATTAAATGGGAATTTTACGAGTCTGCAAAAATTGACGGCATGTGATTCCGAGGCCCGAAGTGCCCGGAATAAATTTTTGAACTTTATTTCGGGTACGTTTAGTAAACATGCGAGCAGTATTTTATAACTCTTGAACAGGTGCTCAAAATTGAAATCTGAGGGCATCGTTGAATTCGCAGTAACAGTATTCGCTTAAGGAGGCCTTTACCTCGACCACGGTAGGTTGAGGGTGGAAGTTATCTTTTCACATATTCGTGAAATAATAAAATAAAATTCAATGGTGTAACATTTTATTTATATTTTCTTTTGAAACTCCCATGTGGATTTTTCACAAGTGGGGACCACTGATCTAAAACCTCCCATGAGAAGTTATGGAGGAGGGGACCACTGAGCCTAAACCTCCCATGAGAGGTTATGGTGGTGGGGACCATCAGAGGCTAAACTCTCTTGAACTCCCTGTTAAATGTGGGGAAGCCTTTTAAACTTCTCCCACTTTAATGGTTCCACCCCCATTAATTAATTTTGTGACAACCTCATCAATTAATTAAGTGGATCCAAGTTAAATTTTGTCAACAATTAAATTGGGGAAACATATCAAATGTTGGATACTTTGCTATTTGGTGGAATTGGGAGAGGAGAAATATTGGGAGAAAATCTCTCAAATGAAGAACACTTCCCCTTCGACGAATTCTTCTCCAAACATCATCGAAGGATCGCCACCGAGTAACATCTCCACTGACGATCGAGGAAACGCCGAAGTCACTGACATCCGTCTATTCCCTATGACGTCATCTCCTTCCTCACAACGTCTACCGAAAAATCAAACGAGGTAGGGTGGGTGTTTGAATTATTTCCCTTACCCGTTCTCCATATTCTTGTAATTCAAGTTTTATTGTCGCTTGCTATCACTCTAATGCGGAGAGTGCATGCTAAACAAACATGGCTCGTCCTCTCCAAATTTCTTGGGATTATTTTTGTGTTATTCACGATGGAGGAGGATGGATATCAACAGTTACAAAGGCGTTGAAGGCAATGGTGTCACCCCGCTGCCACCACCACCTACAGCCACCATCGCCTAGGGTGCTCTGCTGCCAGTGGCCTAGCCGCACCACCAGTGGCCGAGTCACCCTCACGGCACCCTCCGTGTCCGAGCCGCCCCGTTCCCTCATAGAACCTCCACAGTCGAGCTTCCCTACAGCCTCGCGCTGCCCACATCCAAGCCTCCCCATGCCCTCATGTCACCCCCGCGGTTAAGCTGCCCTCACGGCACCCTCCACGGTCGACCCGTCGCGCGGCTTCGTGTCGCCCGCGGCCGAGCCCCCTCACAGTCCTCATGGATTGCCGGACCGCCCAGCGGATCAAGCCGCCCAACGAGCCAGATCGAACCCAGCGGATCAGGCTGCCTAGCGGGCCGGTCCAAACCCAACTAGCCCGACCACCCATCGGGTAAGGCCGGGTCGGTCCTACCGGGTCGAACCGGACCCAGACCCACTTCGAATCATTTACTCATTTTCATCCATATCTTTGGCACCAGATTTCCGATTGAAAAATTTCCAGTGGTGATTGAAACCTTGGAGTGATACGGTCCCTTTGGTATACCCCATTGTAGATTTTGATAATGTTGGGAAATGGTCGGGTTGGATCGAGCACGAATCCAACCGGGCCTTCGGGACTAAAAGGCTAATAACATACAAACCAGATGTCTAATTGACGCACCATTTGTTGCGTTGATACCCCTATGATGTGGAATTCCTTTAGGATACTTCTTCATGGGACTTCGTGGTAGTTGGAGTATCGAACAGTAGCTTGTGGAGTGGATCCTCTCAGAGATGAGCGAGCATAGTGTGGGAACCCAGCAGGTTGATGTGACGTGAAGAATGTAGAGTGATCATGTATGGGTTAGCACTTAGAGCGATCCTGTGTTGGTTAGCTCCGAGCGATCTTGTGTGGGTCAACACCTAGAGCAGTCTTGTGTGGGTCAGCACTTAGAGAAATTCTGTGTGGTTCAGCACCTAGTGATCCAGTGTGGGTCTGCACCTTGTGATCCCATGTGGGTCAGCACATAGCGATCTTGTGTGAGTCAGCACCTTGAGATCTTGTGTGGGTCAGCCATTAGTGATCATGTGTGGGTCAGCACCGAGCGATCCTGTGTGGTTCATCACCTAGTGATCCCATGTGGGTCTACCTCTTAACAGAGTAAGATGATTCAGTAGTTACATTTAATCATCTCTACTAATATACTTATGATATACCTGGAATGAGATGAGTTCGTACCTATGAGGTACTTTCATTCGTGGTAATACATTGGTGGTATTCTTCTATGTGGTGTACCTATGTGGTACTTGCCATTGTGATTTTCCTTCCTTTGTAGAACACTTGATCTTGGATATTTTGGTTTGACCCTGTGTTTCCTCATTATTGAGATGAGTATACTTAATAACTTATGTATATGTATGGGAATATACCTATATAGGGTTCAGAGTTGACTTCATGCTTGAGATTTATCCCTTTTGGATTTTTTCAGACCTTAAGGGTCTCAGGGTCCTTACTGAGTATCATTATACTCACCCATGCATGGGTTATGCCCACATCTTGTTGTGTTTAGTGCAGACGACGAACAAAGTTGATCAAGGCTAAGGATACCAAGACTGGACGGTGCTGGTGGTGGACCATAAAAAGTGATGGTATGTTCAGGAGATTAATGGACATGGAGTGTTGAGGAGGAAATATGTACCTACCCTTCAGGTAGGAACCTCAGAGGATGAACCAGTAGTTGTTTTCCGTTTTCGTTCAGTTGTATTTCAGTTGTAATTGTATCTTTACAGTTGGGCATGTATTTCCGGCCTATTTTACTTTCTGTACTCTTTTTTTATATAGTTTACTTGTTTTCATATCTATCTGTGTGCTTGGTTGAGTGTGTTTACAGGATATAAAGTAAATGCCTTCCCAGTTATAGGGAATACGCCTTTCGGTGCTAGTCACCAGCCCCTGGCCTGTGGATGTCGGGCTTGGGGTAGTCACGACACGGGCCCCAGGGTATAGGTATTGACAAATATTTATAAGAGCAGTGGGTTCTACCATAGAACATATAACTCTGATCATTATTTTTAATGGCAATAGTGTTCAGTGTAGTGAGTGTGGTTATCAGTTTAGGGAATCCAGTGTTGGTGTGACGACTAACGTATCCATACAATAGGACTCTGACTTCTGATTTCCGACTCAGTGCATGAAAACATTGATTGCATGAGTGTTTTGAAGGGTTTTCTTTGTGATATCTTTGAGTCATCTCACTATATATATAAATTTTTGATTGTGGCACACCTGTTTCTTTTTAGGATGCCTCCACGAGGATAGCCATCTAGGGTTCCAAGATTTGTACGCACTGATAGCCCATCGAGCGACGAGGCCTCAGTGCAGGGCCCTCTTCCAGTAAAGGCACCATCGGAGGCACCAGTGGTACCATTACCCATTGGGGCACCGATTCCACCAGCCCCAGTAGTATAGAGTGCACGCCACTTAAGGGTGTTTCATGAGTTCTAGTGTAAGAGGTCACTAGGTTCAGGGAAGATATGGACCCACAGGCAGCTAAGGATTGGTTGGAGACTGTAGTGAGAGTCTTCTGACTGGTAGGGACACCAGCTGATCTGATGGTGATCCTTACCACCAGCCTTCTATAGGAAGCAGCAGGAAGATGGTGGAGCTTGATTCTCCAAGTTCGCAACAAGGTAACACTTCTCTGGGAAGACTTCGAGAGCCTATTTCGGGCAGAGTTTATCCCAGCGACTCTTTGTGCAGTGCACATTCAGGAGCTACTTTATCAGCAGTAGGGCAGCATGATTGTGGCTCAGTACTCAGCAAGGTTCACTGACCTCTCACGCTACTCCACAAATATGGTGTAGGACCCATTATTCAGGGCCCAAACCTTTGATAAGGGACTCAGGTGGGATATCAGGGCTTCAATGATCTCACTCAGCATCCCGATGTTGGCGAGGGTGTTAGAGAGAGCCCTCTTAGTAGAGAGTTTTCCTGCTGAGCAGTCACTAGCTACGAGACCCACCACTAGACATCATGTAGCGAGGTCTTCTACAGCTAGCAGCAGACATATGTCAAAGAGTTCCAAGAGGACCAAACCTATAGGTGGACGACCTCAGGATTTAGTGTTGTTTGTGCGGAGCACCCAAGGCAGAGACGGTCATGCCAGGAGCGGGCATCATTACACATGCGACAGGTAGGGTCACATGGCTTCTGACTGTCTGGCCTATCGTACTAATTATTAGAAGATAGTTGAAGGACCTCCCAGGTAGAGACAGATATTCGACCAAGGAGGTCCACATGGAGCAGGAAAACATGGAAGAGGAGCTGGTCATGCAGCTGGTGGTGTGCGACGATTCGAGATGTTACCGCCACCACCACCAGGTGGTCCACCCCGACCACAGGGAACAGGAGGACAGGGGTGAGCTCAGCCCGAGGCAGCTGAGGCCTATGATCACGATGCTCTAGAGATGACACGAGGTACGATATGTGTCTACTCCACCTTAGCTATAGTACATATAGACATAGGTTCTAGTCACTCTTTTATTGTCACTGCCCTCGTTTGGAGATCAGAGATTTTGATGGAGCCGTTGGATCGATCCTTACGACTAGAGACTCATACGGGAGCAGATTCGATGATTACGCACTAGTTCCAACAATGTGAGATTACTCTAGGAGGCGAGAGCTTCGACTGGGACCTTCTAGTAGTGGCTTCAAGGCCTTAAAACGTCATCTTGGGTATGGAATTGTTTTCTACAGTCTATTCCCATATTGACTATATTAGGCACAATGTGCGGTGTGTCTGCATAGATGGGACCAGGTTTACCTTCCCCGGTGAGAAGGGAGCCTTTGCAGTACCAGATGGACTTACTCGGAGAAGAGTGCAGCCGATCACTCATCAGTTGGCTAGACTTACCCTCGAAGCACTTGCTTTGTAGAGTCTAAGTTATCCTATTGTGGTGGACCATTACGTGGATGTCTTCCCTAATGATTTTCCAGGTCTACCTCCTCCCAGATTGGAGGCCTTTTACATTAACATGTACCCTGGGAAGGCGCTGATATCTACACCAGTGTTTCAAATGGATCTCACGGAGCTTCATAAGCTGTGGGTATAGCTAGAGGACTTGTAGGGGAAGGGTTTCATTCGGCCTAGTGTTTCCCCTTGGGCAGCCCTGAATTTGTTCGCCAAGAAGGAAGATGGGATTTTGAGGCTTTGTGTTGACTATCATCACCTGAACCAGGTGACCGTGAAGAACAAGTACCCACTCCCAAGGATTGATGACCTCTTTGACCAACTGAAGGTAGCACGGTGGTTCTTGAAGATAGACCTCAGATCAGGTTATCACCAGCTCAGAGTACGAGATGAGGATGTGCAGAAGACGGCTTTCAGATTTCGGTATGACCATTACGAGTTCTTGGTTATGTCATTCGGCGTAACAAAAACTCTATAAGTGTTCATGGGACTCATGAATAGGATATTTCATCCATACCTAGATCTCTTTGTAGTATTCTTCATCGACAACATTCTAATCTAATCAGCTACTGAGGAGGATCATGCCTATCATTTGCAGGTAGTACTGGACACACTCCGAGATAACCAGCATTATGGTAAGCTCTTGAAGTTCCAATTCTGGTTCTGATATTTTCATTTTCTCATACATGTCATATCGGAGGCTGGAGTTATAGTTGATCCAGCAAATATTAAGGCGGTACTTGCTTGGGATCCACCCAGGAGTGTGACGGATGTATGGAGTTTCCTGGGTTTGGCTGGATACTACCAGAGTTTTGTACCATATTTCTCCAGAGTTGCATCACCTTAATCAGTGTTGATTAAGAAGGGAAAACCCTTCATGTGGTCGAAGAGATGCCAGCAGAGTTTTCAGGAGCTGAGGCAGAGGATGACTAGTGCACCTATCTTGAGGATATCAAAGGAGGGCATAGGGTACATAGTCTACTACAACGCATCAGGGATTGGACTCGGATGTGTCCTAATGTAGGAGCGAGCAGTTATTTCATATGGTTCTCGACAGCTGAGACAGTGTGAGAAGAACTATTCTACCCATGACCTGGAGTCAGTAGTAGTGGTCTTTTCCTTGAAAATGTGGTGACAATACTTGATGGGTGAGCATTTTACATTGTACATTGGTCACAAGAGTCTCAGGTATATCTTCTCTTAAATGCACTAGAACCTGAGACAGTGACGTTGGTTAGAGTTCCTCTAGGACCATGACTTCTAGATAGTCTATACTCCTAGAAAGGGGAATGTTGTAGCAGATGCACTGAGCAAGAGATACGGTATACATCTACTAGGTGAGGTGACAGAGCAGCTGGCTGCTATGCAAATATCCTTTGTGGATAGAGATGGAGAAGCTTTTCTTCACTCTCTTACAGTCACTCTCCCACCTCTTCAGTGAGTCAGGGAGGCGCAACATGGGGACGCTAACTACGAGACGTGACATGCCTAGATTTCCACAGGACAGGCACCTTATATATTTTTCGAAAGTGGGGAGCATGTCATCCTATTTAGAGGACGTACCATGGTACCAGTTTCACTCTGGGATGAAGTGATGAGGGAGTTCAAGACATCCCCTCTAGCGGTACAACCTAGAGTGGCGAAGATGTACTAGGATCTTTGACGACAGCACTGGTGGTTAGAAATTAAGAATGTAGTAGCAAAGTTTGTTTCTTGGTGCCTCACTTGTCAGAAAGTGAAGGCGGATCATCAGGTACCAGCAGGCTTGGTTCAACCTTTAGAGGTCCTAGAGTGGAAGTGGGATGGGATATCTATGGACTTCATGATAGGACTTCCACATACATCCAAGGGACATGAATCAATTTGGGTGATCATTGACCAACTCACCAAGTCGGTCGACTTCCTACCAATCATAGATCAAGGTTCAGTATAGAGCTTGGGATGCCTCTATGTGCAAGAGATTGTACGGCTACATGGATTACCCTCTACGATTGTCTCCGATCATGATGCAAATTTTACTTCCTGGATATGGAAGGGGTTTCAGGAGGCTTTTGGGATGCAGCTTCATTTGAGAACTACCTTCCATCCTCAGACAGATGGCCAGAATGAGCAGACCATTCAGACCCTCGAGGACATGATGCATTCTTGTGTCCTCGACTTCGATCGGAGCTGGGAGGATCACTTTTCTTTGGTGGTGTTTGCATACAACAACATCTATCACTCCACCATTGGGATGGCACCTTTCGAGGTGTTGTACGGGTGACCTTGCAGATCACCTTTGTGTTGGACTGGCCCAGGGGAGTCAGCACTAGTTGGACCAGAGACAGTATAGTCTACCACAGAGAAAGTGCAGATCATCCAGGAGTGGATGTAGATTTCATAGAGTAGGAAAATGTATTATGCCGATAGGAGATGGATACCTCTAGAGTTTGAGGATGGTGACCACGTCTTTCTATGGGTCTAACCTCGACGAGGTTTGAGGAGATTTGGCTGGGACAGAAAGTCATCTCCAAGGTCCATCAGACCTTTTTAGGTCCTCAGCAGAGTTGGCAAGGTGACTTACTGCTTAGCTCTTCCACCTCAGTTGCATAGGGTACATGATGTCTTCCACGTATCTCAGCTGAGGAGATACGTGCATGACCCTTCTCACATCATCAACCATGGCGAGCTGGATGTTCACGATGGGGAGATTTTTACGGAGGTTCTGGTAGAGATTGAGGATATAAATGAGTGGGTCCTTCGTAGATGGTCGATACCTCGGGTGCGCGTTCGTAGGCAGCATGAGAACCTCTAGGAGAGAACATGGGAGCGAGAGGCTCAGATGAGTTCTTAGTACCCCCACTTGTTCCCTTAGTTTGAGTTGTGGATTACAGGGACGTAAAGCCCTGAGGTGGGGAGAATGTAATGTCCCAGAATTTCCATGTAATTTTTTTTAATTAAATGGGAATTTTACAAGTTTGGAAAAATAGATGGCACGTGATTATGAGGCCCGGAGTGCCCAAAATAAATTTCTGAACATTATTTCAGGTACTTTCAGTAAACATGCGAGCAAGATATTCTAAATTTTGAACCGGCGCTCAGAATTGAAATATAAGGGCACCGTTGAACTCAAAGCACCGGTATTCTCTTAAGGTGGCCTTCACCTCGACCACAGTAGGTCGAGGGTGGAAGTTAGCTTTTCACATATTTGTGAAATAATAAAATAAAATAAAATGGTGTAACATTTTATTTTTTTTTCTTTTGAAACTCCCATGTGGATGTTTCACAGGTGGGGACCACTGAACTAAAACCTCCCTTGAGAGGTTATGAAGGTGGGGATCACTGAGCCTAAACCTCCCATGAGAGGTTATGGTGGTGGGGACCACCCGAGGCTAAACTCTATTGAACTCACTCTCAAGTTTGGGGAAGCCTTTTAAACTTCCCTTACTTTAATGGTGCCACCCCCCTATAATTAATTTTTTTCCAACCTAATCAATTAATTAAGTGGAGCCAACTTAAATTATGTCAACAATTAAATTGGGGAAACATATCAGTAGTTGGATACCTTTCAATTTAGTGAAATTTGGAGAGGAGAAATATTGGTATAAAATCTCTCCAATGAAAAATACTTCACCTTAGACAAATTCTACTCCAAACTTCATCGAAGGATCGCCAATGAGGAATAACTCCACCGACGATTGAGGAAACACCACTGTCACCGAAATCCGTCTATTCCCAACGACGTCGTCTCCTTCCTCACAACCTCCATCGACAAATAAAACGAGGTAGGGAGGGTGTTTGAATTATTTCCCGTAACCATTCTTGATATTTTTGTAATTCAAGTATTATAGCTGTTTGTTACCACTCTAATGCAGAGAGTGCGGGCCAAACAAACATTGGTTGTCATCTCCAAATTTCTTGGGATAATTATTTTGTTCTCAATGATGGAGGAGGATGGCTTTCAACCGCGACGAAGGAGGAAAAGGCAACGAAGGAAATGGTGCCACCTCACAGCCACCGCTTCCTGCGGCCACCACCACTCGCAGCCACCATCGCCCGCGGCACCCATGCCCGCGGCCTCTGCACCCCATGGAGCTTCGCCGCCCGCGGCCTCTGTGCCCCACTGTGCTCCGTCGACCGCAGCTTGCCGTGCAAATTAGTGGCCTACGGCACTACCCTGCGTCTGAGTCACCCTCGTGGCACCCTCCGCATTCGAGCTACCCCACGCCCTTGTTCTTCCTCTACGGCTGACCCACCCCACGACCTCGCACTGCCCGTGGCCGAGCCTCCCTCGAGGCACCCTCCGCGGTCGACCCGCCCCACTCCCTCATGGAACCTCTGCGGACAAGACACCCTGTGGCCTCACGCTACCCATGGCCGAGCCACCCTCGCGGCACCCTCCACGGCTGAGCCGCCCCACGCCCTAGCGGCACCGTCATGGTCGAGCCGCCCCACGGATTCGCGCCGCCCGTGACCGAGCCTACCCCCACCCTTGAGGCACCCCTGCAGTCGAGATACCCTCACTGAACCCATTGTGGCTGAGCCCCCCCCCCCCCCCCCACAGCTCCACGCCACCCGTGGCCGAGCTGCCTCGTGGTCCTCGCAGCCTGCCGGACGGCCCAGCGGAACAGGCTTCCAAGCGGGCCAGGCCAAACCCAGCGGATTGGGCCACCCAGCGGGCTGGGCCGAACCCATCGGGATGGGCCCCCGAGCAGGCCGAACTGAACCCAGTGGGTCAGGCTGGGTCGACCCAGACTGGGTCAGCCCTGGACGGGTCGGATCGGGTCAGTCGGACCGAGTCAGACTGGACCCATACCCACTTTAACCCATTTACGCATTTTCGGCCATATCTTTGGCACCAGATGTCAGATTGATGAACTGCTAGTGGTGATGGAAACCTTAGAGAGAGAAGGTCCATTTGAAATACCTCACTGATGATTTGGATAATTTTGGGAAATGGTCAGGTTGGAACGATCACGAATCCAACTGGGCCTTCAGGACTAAAAGGCTAATAACTTACAGATCGGGCGTCCGATTGGCGCACCGTCTGTTGCGTTGAGACCCCTATGATGTGGTGGTCCTTTTTGATACTTCTTTGTGGGATTTTGTGGCAGTTGGAGTATTGACCAATAGCTTATGGAGAAGATCCTCCCGGGGACAAGTGAGCATAGTACGAGAACCCAGTAGTTGTCTATGACATGAAGCATGTAGAGTGATCCTCTGTGGGTCAGCACTTAGAGAGATCCTGTGTGGGTCAGCACCGAGCGATCCTATGTGGGTCAGCACCTAGATCAGTCCTTTGCGGGTCAGCACTTAGAGCGATCCTATGTGGGTCAACACCTAGCGATCTTGTGTGGGTAAGGACCTTGTGATCCTGTGTGGGTGAGCACTTAGAGATCTTGTGTGGGTCAGCACCTTGTGATCCTATGTGGGTCATCACTTATTGATCATGTGTAGGTCCACACTAAGTGATCTTGTGTGGTTCAACACCTAGCGATCCTTTGTGGGTCTACCTCTTAATAGAGTAATATGATTCAGTAGTTACATCTAATCATCACTACTATTGTACTTAAGATATAGCTGGAATGAGATGAGTTCATACATGTGAGGTGCTTTCCTTCATGGTAATACCATGGTGGCATTCTTCTATGTAGCGTACCTATGTGGTACTTTGTGGTTTTCCTTCCTTTTTTGAATATTTGAGCTTTGCGATTTTGGGTTGGACCCTGTGTTTCCTCATGATTGAGATGGGTATACTTGATAACATAGGTATATGTATGGGCATATACCTAAGTAGGGTTGGCAGTTGACTTCATGCTTGAGATTTATCCTTTTTGGATTTTGTGAGACTGTGAGGGTCTCGAGGTCCCTAATGAGTATTGTTATACTCATCCCTGCACGGTCTAATCCCGCACCTTGTTGTGTTTGGTGCAAACGACAGACATCATTGATTGAGGTTGAGGATACTAGGACTGGATAGTGTCTATGGTGGTCCATACGACGTGATGGTATATAAGGGAGACAGATGGATGTGGAGTGCCGAGGAGGTGATCTGTACCTAACCTTCATGTAGGAACCTCAGAGGATGACCCTGTAGTTGTTTTCCTTTTTCTTTCAATTTTATTTCAGTTGTACTTGTACTTTTACAGTTGGGCTTGTATTTCCAGACTATTTTACTTTTAGAACTCTTTTTGTTATATAGTTTAATTGTGTTCGTATCTTGTTGTGTGCTTGGTTGAGTGTGTTTTCTGGATATAAAGGCAATGCCTTTCTAGTTATAGGGAATATGCCTTTTGGTGCTAGTCGCCAGCCCCTGGCCTAAGGATGGCGGGCCTGGGGTAGTCATGGTATAGGCCCCGGGGGACGGGTCAAGACAAAACCTGCTATTGATTTAGGCAGTGATATAGATAATGAGTATGATAAAGAGAATGAGAATTTTGAGAATGTCACTTATAACTATATGTATATATATATATATAAATAATTGTTATTTACTAAATATAAAATACAAGCCCAAGTATTAGGTTCTCCACATATTCTAAATATTTCAGTTAACTAAAAAATCATGAAAAATGGATATCAGTTGTTATATATTTGATCAGTTATCCTCTTGAATCTATCATGAAATTTTTTTCTAGGGACAGATTTTCCGAATTGAAGGAATTGTTAGAAAAACTCTAATAAATAATTGTCAAGTGACTCATGTAAATAATACCAATTGAACATGATTTACAAGTGGAGTTATTCCTTATTCCACTAATATTTATATATAATAGGATATTTCAAACCCTAATGAAGAAAGCTGGATATCTCCAAATAACCTAAAATAAAATCTATTTGGCTAGTTAGTCAGTGTACCAATATATTACCTAGTGTTCTATCAAATGGGATTATGTCAATCTTGAAATCAAGTGCATCATTTTGGAAATATATTTTATAAAAGAAATGAACAATTATGTAAAGATACATGATGAAATTATTACTTAATAATAGGATACTCAATCCTAGCTTACACAAGTATAACTAAATAAAAAATCATACCATGAATTGGTGGACATAACCCCTCAACAAAAAAATCTTGGAAATCATAATATTGATCATTAATAAAAATTGTAGACCCCAATAATCATCTTAATAATATATTGTTTTAATGTATCCTTGGGATCCCCTAAAAAAATTTGGTAGCTAAACACATGTATTTTATAAAGGCTTTACAAGATCTAATAATTTTTTCAAACACAAACCTTGAATTCATATCTATAACATGATGAAAGGATCCCTTATTCTAATTATTTAACAAATTAAGTTTTCTGATAAGAGAAATTATAATATATGGCCTATATAAATGTAAAAATTAAATATTGTGAGAGTTATTTATTTAATTGAAAATTTTTCTGGACTCACCTATTACTTAACCATATAACTTACTCAAGATCATAAAAATTATATTTTGATTTAATACTTGAAAAAGATATGGATAATGTGATAATTCCATAGAAATATAATGATGGATTTTGATATTTTGTTGAAAGAGAGTAATATTTTAATGACATTAGTCTCCAAACTGAGAAAAAATATCACCAAGAACTATCATCATAGATAAGTATGTTTAGAAATAAAAAATATGTTTCCATCACCCTAAAATAATAAGTGGCACAAACCTTGGTCACTATGCCAATTAGGTTTAAATTAGTTCCCCCTATTAGGCCGTAAGAATAGAAGTAAACAAGCCTAATAACAAAAATATGTAAAAATTAAACAATGAAAAAATGAATCATAATTTTAAAAATATTAAAATTATAACATATTATTAATTTAATTACTAGGTTATAGGGTATTCTATTTCCTCCCTAGAAAATAATTAGTTTCCACTATCAAAAATTATGAAACAAAATTAAATTTGGAGGAATGATTTCCCCATTTATTTTCTCTATAATTAGATGTTTGGATACTCAATCCATGATTTTATCGTTAAATTATTAATAATAAATATGATAAATAAATTCCATTATGTATTTGAGTTTCCCAATAAACATGTGACTTGTCTTCCAATTTCATTGAGTTAGAAAAAAAATTAAAGAGATATTTAATAATGGTATAGAAATTGTTTCTAACTAATTAACCTAGAAATCAGTTATTAATATTCATGTGATCATAAGGGTGTAACCGGTCCATCAATTTTTCACCCTAATTACATATGTATCCCTTTAGGAAATACAAGCTACCCTATAATAATATGAACACAAACATGGAAAATAACATAAATAATAACCTTCATGGTATCCCAAATAAATTAAAACTATCATAGAAATTATTCCCCTAAATCTAAATGGATGGGAGAAACCATTCGTAAAAAACCAACTTCTAGTGAAGGGTGCTAGTACACTTCTTTAAATGTTATTCAACCACTAGAAAATAGTATTAATAAGGGAAAAAATTATGATATGGGATATTGTACTTTATCTCATGGGACATTATAAGGTAATGGATAATATTCCCAAGAATTAACTACAAATTAGGTAGTCATACTTGATTATAAAATACATTCCACTAATATTAATTTAAGTGTCCTAAAATGAGCATATAAGATAAACTAAAATAATTAGGAATGAATTTCAATCTTAAATACCCCATGTATTTCTAAAGAATGTTATAAATCCCTCTTAAATGGATTTTTAAACCCTTCAGATTTCAAGAAATAAGTTTTCACCATCCAAGTGTATCATGTCGAGACTGGATGTACCAAATTTGAAGAATTTTTTTCCATTAAAAATTAATTCCATGAAATATCTATACATAGGAACATTATAACCTATATGTATCTAAATAACTCAATAAAATTAATAAATTATAGTGTAAGTAGGCTTAATATGTATTGGAAACACAATTGGTATCCCCAAATGGATTGTGGGATACCCAAATCATCTCATGGAATAATGAGTGGTGTTTAATTACCCTATAAATAATATTTATTTAAAAAATATATATAATATATAAATACACTTATCTTTTTATCTAAATGGAAATACCCTTAAAATCAACTTCTTCCCTTATAATGAAAAATTTTCTATATCATTTGAGACATGCCTATCTATAAATAAATAATAAAAAATCACTTATGGAATTATAACACCGCCTGATTTGGGGAACATCTGCCTTTTACAATTTTTTTCAATTTCATATAATGTTTGTGTTGGATTACTGTAAGTGTTTGAAAAAGGAAGTTGGGTTGAAAAATCAATTCTCGTAATAGTGGTTGGTTGTTCATGGTGTGAAATGGAATTTATGGTGTTAAGGTTTTATATTTAGATTACATGGAAATCAATTTATATTTCATTCAACATGTGAACTTTGTTTCATATTTTGAATGGGTTTCGTGATTTATATGAATGAGGAAACTTATTATCCAAAGTAAGTGGTAATCATGCATTTCAAAAAATGAATTCTTATACCTGTAAATTAATGATGTTGATTCTAGGAAGATATTTTTAATTATAGAAACCCTTTAATTATAATTATTCCTCATTCATTCTCCTCAATTTAGGGGCTTCCTAGAGAGGATTTTGGGAATCCTCTTCCTCCGAGGACTAAAATTGAATGATTTTTTTATCATTAAACCCATGGAATTTTATATGGAAATTCTGGTTCTTATTCTATATTGTAGTGTCCTTTTTTATTTTGGTAGAAACCCAACACTAGGGATTTGATTCTTGGATCCTTGGTGTATTTATTTTTTTTATAAAACATATTTGGGATTCATTAATTAAATATAAAATGGTATCATAAGTATATAAATTGTGCAATTATTTTTCAAGTTGAATGAATTAGTGGTGGGTGATTTCTCTGTCTTTCCACATTCTCATTGAACATTTTGGGATTCTATTTTACAGAAAAATTACTTTTCCTTTTTCCAAAAATAATTATTTTAAAATCTGTTTAGAAATATATTCTTTTTGTTGGTATTAAATTGTGGGTTTTGATTGATTCCCAAAACATAATAATTTAATTGATATTAAGGTTTCTAAAGTAGTGAAAACTTTTGGTTTTTTAAACATGGAATGAACATGTATAGGGTACATTCATATGAAAATGGGTTGGTTCCAATGGATTATATTTGATCGTGGTTCTAATATGGGTGTACTGGATCATGCCACAATGATATGTCTTGGGACTGGATTGAAGGGTTTTCACTTGAGTGTTTTACTATTCAAATCTATTTTTGAGATAATAGATGTATTGGGTTAGTTAATCTCATGGGTTCAACGATTTGTTCCATCAATATGATTTTTTGTGTTAATTTGCTATTTTATACATATATATCTTGATAATTGGATTGCTTAATCTCTTCCAATTTTATATTATAAATAATAGATAACTATTTCTTATTTTAGTACGTTGTTTGGTAATTCTTGCAGTAATCCAATATGTTTTAAACTGACCCCTTTAATATGAACCATGGACTTTATACATATGTTTTTTATACTAAGGTAAAAAATTTATACCACACTATTTGTGCTTCATGATGACATGGTCTTATTGTTGGGATTTGGAGGTTATAAGAGTATTTATATAGATATGGTGATGGTGAAACACCAGTTCCTTAGTTTCTCATTATGTTTAGGACCTTGTTGATTTTAACTTGTTGGTGTATGGTATATTGTTTCATCTTTGCTTTTATTTATTTTTAATATTTAATTGGATTATTATTGGTTTGTGTATCATGCATCATATTCATTTTATATCACTATAGTTTCTTTATTATAGGATATTTCTATAATGGAAAACTATCCCCAAAGAAAATATAGTCACATTGTACTTATTTTCACCTTTTATTTAGGGGATGTCACTTAAGGTTAGTGGAAACATCACCTCACTCATAAAAATGAGTTGGGGTCATGATGTTACAGGTGATATTATTTTGTTATAGTTTGTCCATTGGAATAGTATGTGTGG